>OY998118.1:21016006-31016006 GCA_963921985.1 Agrilus biguttatus
AATCGTTCCTATTTCTACGTATCTCGACGATTTGGATGATATATAAGAAACACTGAAATGTTAGCGAATTTCCAAGAAAATCTGAAATTTTAGCGAATTTCCATGAAAAATGTCAATATTAACCGAATTTCTAAATCGTTCCTATTTCTACGTAACTCGACGATTTGGATGATATATAAGAAACACTGAAATTTTAGCGAATTTCCAAGAAAAACTGAAATTTTAGCGAATTTCCATGAAAAATGTCAATATTAACCGAATTTCTAAATCGTTCCTATTTCTACGTATCTCGACGATTTGGATGATATATAAGAAACACTGAAATGTTAGCGAATTTCCAAGAAAAACTGAAATTTTAGCGAATTTCCATGAAAAATGTCAATATTAACCGAATTTCTAAATCGTTCCTATTTCTACGTATCTCGACGATTTGGATGATATATAAGAAACACTGAAATGTTAGCGAATTTCCAAGAAAAACTGAAATTTTAGCGAATTTCCATGAAAAATGTCAATATTAACCGAATTTCTAAATCGTTCCTATTTCTACGTATCTCGACGATTTGGATGATATATAAGAAACACTGAAATTTTAGCGAATTTCCAAGAAAAACTGAAATTTTAGCGAATTTCCATGAAAAATGTCAATATTAACCGAATTTCTAAATCGTTCCTATTTCTACGTAACTCGACGATTTGGATGATATATAAGAAACACTGAAATTTTAGCGAATTTCCAAGAAAAACTGAAATTTTAGCGAATTTCCATGAAAAATGTCAATATTAACCGAATTTCTAAATTGTTCCTATTTCTACGTATGTCGACGATTTGGATGATATATAAGAAACACTGAAATTTTAGCGAATTTCCAAGAAAAACTGAAATTTTAGCGAATTTCCATGAAAAATGTCAATATTAACCGAATTTCTAAATCGTTCCTATTTCTACGTATCTCGACGATTTGGATGATATATAAGAAACACTGAAATGTTAGCGAATTTCCAAGAAAAACTGAAATTTTAGCGAATTTCCATGAAAAATGTCAATATTAACCGAATTTCTAAATCGTTCCTATTTCTACGTAACTCGACGATTTGGATGATATATAAGAAACACTGAAATTTTAGCGAATTTCCAAGAAAAACTGAAATTTTAGCGAATTTCCATGAAAAATGTCAATATTAACCGAATTTCTAAATCGTTCCTATTTCTACGTATCTCGACGATTTGGATGATATATAAGAAACACTGAAATGTTAGCGAATTTCCAAGAAAAACTGAAATTTTAGCGAATTTCCATGAAAAATGTCAATATTAACCGAATTTCTAAATCGTTCCTATTTCTACGTAACTCGACGATTTGGATGATATATAAGAAACACTGAAATTTTAGCGAATTTCCAAGAAAAACTGAAATTTTAGCGAATTTCCATGAAAAATGTCAATATTAACCGAATTTCTAAATCGTTCCTATTTCTACGTAACTCGACGATTTGGATGATATATAAGAAACACTGAAATTTTAGCGAATTTCCAAGAAAAACTGAAATTTTAGCGAATTTCCATGAAAAATGTCAATATTAACCGAATTTCTAAATTGTTCCTATTTCTACGTATGTCGACGATTTGGATGATATATAAGAAACACTGAAATTTTAGCGAATTTCCAAGAAAAACTGAAATTTTAGCGAATTTCCATGAAAAATGTCAATATTAACCGAATTTCTAAATCGTTCCTATTTCTACGTATCTCGACGATTTGGATGATATATAAGAAACACTGAAATGTTAGCGAATTTCCAAGAAAAACTGAAATTTTAGCGAATTTCCATGAAAAATGTCAATATTAACCGAATTTCTAAATCGTTCCTATTTCTACGTAACTCGACGATTTGGATGATATATAAGAAACACTGAAATTTTAGCGAATTTCCAAGAAAAACTGAAATTTTAGCGAATTTCCATGAAAAATGTCAATATTAACCGAATTTCTAAATCGTTCCTATTTCTACGTAACTCGACGATTTGGATGATATATAAGAAACACTGAAATTTTAGCGAATTTCCAAGAAAAACTGAAATTTTAGCGAATTTCCAAGAAAAATGTCAATATTAACCGAATTTCTAAATCGTTCCTATTTCTACGTATCTCGACGATTTGGATGATATATAAGAAACACTGAAATTTTAGCGAATTTCCAAGAAAAACTGAAATTTTAGCGAATTTCCATGAAAAATGTCAATATTAACCGAATTTCTAAATCGTTCCTATTTCTACGTATCTCGACGATTTGGATGATATATAAGAAACACTGAAATTTTAGCGAATTTCCAAGAAAAACTGAAATTTTAGCGAATTTCCATGAAAAATGTCAATATTAACCGAATTTCTAAATCGTTCCTATTTCTACGTAACTCGTCGATTTGGATGATATATAAGAAACACTGAAATTTTAGCGAATTTCCAAGAAAAACTGAAATTTTAGCGAATTTCCATGAAAAATGTCAATATTAACCGAATTTCTAAATCGTTCCTATTTCTACGTATCTCGACGATTTGGATGATATATAAGAAACACTGAAATGTTAGCGAATTTCCAAGAAAAACTGAAATTTTAGCGAATTTCCATGAAAAATGTCAATATTAACCGAATTTCTAAATCGTTCCTATTTCTACGTAACTCGACGATTTGGATGATATATAAGAAACACTGAAATTTTAGCGAATTTCCAAGAAAAACTGAAATTTTAGCGAATTTCCATGAAAAATGTCAATATTAACCGAATTTCTAAATCGTTCCTATTTCTACGTATCTCGACGATTTGGATGATATATAAGAAACACTGAAATGTTAGCGAATTTCCAAGAAAAACTGAAATTTTAGCGAATTTCCATGAAAAATGTCAATATTAACCGAATTTCTAAATCGTTCCTATTTCTACGTAACTCGACGATTTGGATGATATATAAGAAACACTGAAATTTTAGCGAATTTCCAAGAAAAACTGAAATTTTAGCGAATTTCCATGAAAAATGTCAATATTAACCGAATTTCTAAATCGTTCCTATTTCTACGTAACTCGACGATTTGGATGATATATAAGAAACACTGAAATTTTAGCGAATTTCCAAGAAAAACTGAAATTTTAGCGAATTTCCATGAAAAATGTCAATATTAACCGAATTTCTAAATCGTTCCTATTTCTACGTAACTCGACGATTTGGATGATATATAAGAAACACTGAAATTTTAGCGAATTTCCAAGAAAAACTGAAATTTTAGCGAATTTCCATGAAAAATGTCAATATTAACCGAATTTCTAAATTGTTCCTATTTCTACGTATGTCGACGATTTGGATGATATATAAGAAACACTGAAATTTTAGCGAATTTCCAAGAAAAACTGAAATTTTAGCGAATTTCCATGAAAAATGTCAATATTAACCGAATTTCTAAATCGTTCCTATTTCTACGTATCTCGACGATTTGGATGATATATAAGAAACACTGAAATGTTAGCGAATTTCCAAGAAAAACTGAAATTTTAGCGAATTTCCATGAAAAATGTCAATATTAACCGAATTTCTAAATCGTTCCTATTTCTACGTAACTCGACGATTTGGATGATATATAAGAAACACTGAAATTTTAGCGAATTTCCAAGAAAAACTGAAATTTTAGCGAATTTCCATGAAAAATGTCAATATTAACCGAATTTCTAAATCGTTCCTATTTCTACGTATCTCGACGATTTGGATGATATATAAGAAACACTGAAATGTTAGCGAATTTCCAAGAAAAACTGAAATTTTAGCGAATTTCCATGAAAAATGTCAATATTAACCGAATTTCTAAATCGTTCCTATTTCTACGTAACTCGACGATTTGGATGATATATAAGAAACACTGAAATTTTAGCGAATTTCCAAGAAAAACTGAAATTTTAGCGAATTTCCATGAAAAATGTCAATATTAACCGAATTTCTAAATCGTTCCTATTTCTACGTAACTCGACGATTTGGATGATATATAAGAAACACTGAAATTTTAGCGAATTTCCAAGAAAAACTGAAATTTTAGCGAATTTCCATGAAAAATGTCAATATTAACCGAATTTCTAAATCGTTCCTATTTCGACGTAACTCGACGATTTGGATGATATATAAGAAACACTGAAATTTTAGCGAATTTCCAAGAAAAACTGAAATTTAGCGAATTTCCATGAAAAATGTCAATATTAACCGAATTTCTAAATCGTTCCTATTTCTACGTAACTCGACGATTTGGATGATATATAAGAAACACTGAAATTTTAGCGAATTTCCAAGAAAAACTGAAATTTTAGCGAATTTCCATGAAAAATGTCAATATTAACCGAATTTCTAAATCGTTCCTATTTCTACGTAACTCGACGATTTGGATGATATATAAGAAACACTGAAATTTTAGCGAATTTCCAAGAAAAACTGAAATTTTAGCGAATTTCCATGAAAAATGTCAATATTAACCGAATTTCTAAATCGTTCCTATTTCTACGTATCTCGACGATTTGGATGATATATAAGAAACACTGAAATTTTAGCGAATTTCCAAGAAAAACTGAAATTTTAGCGAATTTCCATGAAAAATGTCAATATTAACCGAATTTCTAAATCGTTCCTATTTCTACGTATCTCGACGATTTGGATGATATATAAGAAACACTGAAATGTTAGCGAATTTCCAAGAAAATCTGAAATTTTAGCGAATTTCCATGAAAAATGTCAATATTAACCGAATTTCTAAATCGTTCCTATTTCTACGTAACTCGACGATTTGGATGATATATAAGAAACACTGAAATTTTAGCGAATTTCCAAGAAAAACTGAAATTTTAGCGAATTTCCATGAAAAATGTCAATATTAACCGAATTTCTAAATCGTTCCTATTTCTACGTATCTCGACGATTTGGATGATATATAAGAAACACTGAAATGTTAGCGAATTTCCAAGAAAAACTGAAATTTTAGCGAATTTCCATGAAAAATGTCAATATTAACCGAATTTCTAAATCGTTCCTATTTCTACGTATCTCGACGATTTGGATGATATATAAGAAACACTGAAATGTTAGCGAATTTCCAAGAAAAACTGAAATTTTAGCGAATTTCCATGAAAAATGTCAATATTAACCGAATTTCTAAATCGTTCCTATTTCTACGTAACTCGACGATTTGGATGATATATAAGAAACACTGAAATTTTAGCGAATTTCCAAGAAAAACTGAAATTTTAGCGAATTTCCATGAAAAATGTCAATATTAACCGAATTTCTAAATCGTTCCTATTTCTACGTAACTCGACGATTTGGATGATATATAAGAAACACTGAAATTTTAGCGAATTTCCAAGAAAAACTGAAATTTTAGCGAATTTCCATGAAAAATGTCAATATTAACCGAATTTCTAAATTGTTCCTATTTCTACGTATGTCGACGATTTGGATGATATATAAGAAACACTGAAATTTTAGCGAATTTCCAAGAAAAACTGAAATTTTAGCGAATTTCCATGAAAAATGTCAATATTAACCGAATTTCTAAATCGTTCCTATTTCTACGTATCTCGACGATTTGGATGATATATAAGAAACACTGAAATGTTAGCGAATTTCCAAGAAAAACTGAAATTTTAGCGAATTTCCATGAAAAATGTCAATATTAACCGAATTTCTAAATCGTTCCTATTTCTACGTAACTCGACGATTTGGATGATATATAAGAAACACTGAAATTTTAGCGAATTTCCAAGAAAAACTGAAATTTTAGCGAATTTCCATGAAAAATGTCAATATTAACCGAATTTCTAAATCGTTCCTATTTCTACGTATCTCGACGATTTGGATGATATATAAGAAACACTGAAATGTTAGCGAATTTCCAAGAAAAACTGAAATTTTAGCGAATTTCCATGAAAAATGTCAATATTAACCGAATTTCTAAATCGTTCCTATTTCTACGTAACTCGACGATTTGGATGATATATAAGAAACACTGAAATTTTAGCGAATTTCCAAGAAAAACTGAAATTTTAGCGAATTTCCATGAAAAATGTCAATATTAACCGAATTTCTAAATCGTTCCTATTTCTACGTAACTCGACGATTTGGATGATATATAAGAAACACTGAAATTTTAGCGAATTTCCAAGAAAAACTGAAATTTTAGCGAATTTCCATGAAAAATGTCAATATTAACCGAATTTCTAAATTGTTCCTATTTCTACGTATCTCGACGATTTGGATGATATATAAGAAACACTGAAATTTTAGCGAATTTCCAAGAAAAACTGAAATTTTAGCGAATTTCCATGAAAAATGTCAATATTAACCGAATTTCTAAATCGTTCCTATTTCTACGTATCTCGACGATTTGGATGATATATAAGAAACACTGAAATGTTAGCGAATTTCCAAGAAAAACTGAAATTTTAGCGAATTTCCATGAAAAATGTCAATATTAACCGAATTTCTAAATCGTTCCTATTTCTACGTAACTCGACGATTTGGATGATATATAAGAAACACTGAAATTTTAGCGAATTTCCAAGAAAAACTGAAATTTTAGCGAATTTCCATGAAAAATGTCAATATTAACCGAATTTCTAAATCGTTCCTATTTCTACGTAACTCGACGATTTGGATGATATATAAGAAACACTGAAATTTTAGCGAATTTCCAAGAAAAACTGAAATTTTAGCGAATTTCCATGAAAAATGTCAATATTAACCGAATTTCTAAATCGTTCCTATTTCTACGTATCTCGACGATTTGGATGATATATAAGAAACACTGAAATTTTAGCGAATTTCCAAGAAAAACTGAAATTTTAGCGAATTTCCATGAAAAATGTCAATATTAACCGAATTTCTAAATCGTTCCTATTTCTACGTATCTCGACGATTTGGATGATATATAAGAAACACTGAAATTTTAGCGAATTTCCAAGAAAAACTGAAATTTTAGCGAATTTCCATGAAAAATGTCAATATTAACCGAATTTCTAAATCGTTCCTATTTCTACGTAACTCGACGATTTGGATGATATATAAGAAACACTGAAATTTTAGCGAATTTCCAAGAAAAACTGAAATTTTAGCGAATTTCCATGAAAAATGTCAATATTAACCGAATTTCTAAATCGTTCCTATTTCTACGTATCTCGACGATTTGGATGATATATAAGAAACACTGAAATGTTAGCGAATTTCCAAGAAAAACTGAAATTTTAGCGAATTTCCATGAAAAATGTCAATATTAACCGAATTTCTAAATCGTTCCTATTTCTACGTAACTCGACGATTTGGATGATATATAAGAAACACTGAAATTTTAGCGAATTTCCAAGAAAAACTGAAATTTTAGCGAATTTCCATGAAAAATGTCAATATTAACCGAATTTCTAAATCGTTCCTATTTCTACGTAACTCGACGATTTGGATGATATATAAGAAACACTGAAATTTTAGCGAATTTCCAAGAAAAACTGAAATTTTAGCGAATTTCCATGAAAAATGTCAATATTAACCGAATTTCTAAATCGTTCCTATTTCGACGTAACTCGACGATTTGGATGATATATAAGAAACACTGAAATTTTAGCGAATTTCCAAGAAAAACTGAAATTTTAGCGAATTTCCATGAAAAATGTCAATATTAACCGAATTTCTAAATCGTTCCTATTTCTACGTAACTCGACGATTTGGATGATATATAAGAAACACTGAAATTTTAGCGAATTTCCAAGAAAAACTGAAATTTTAGCGAATTTCCATGAAAAATGTCAATATTAACCGAATTTCTAAATCGTTCCTATCTCTACGTAACTCGACGATTTGGATGATATATAAGAAACACTGAAATTTTAGCGAATTTCCAAGAAAAACTGAAATTTTAGCGAATTTCCATGAAAAATGTCAATATTAACCGAATTTCTAAATGGTTCCTATTTCTACGTATCTCGACGATTTGGATGATATATAAGAAACACTGAAATGTTAGCGAATTTCCAAGAAAAACTGAAATTTTAGCGAATTTCCATGAAAAATGTCAATATTAACCGAATTTCTAAATCGTTCCTATTTCTACGTAACTCGACGATTTGGATGATATATAAGAAACACTGAAATTTTAGCGAATTTCCAAGAAAAACTGAAATTTTAGCGAATTTCCATGAAAAATGTCAATATTAACCGAATTTCTAAATCGTTCCTATTTCTACGTAACTCGACGATTTGGATGATATATAAGAAACACTGAAATTTTAGCGAATTTCCAAGAAAAACTGAAATTTTAGCGAATTTCCATGAAAAATGTCAATATTAACCGAATTTCTAAATCGTTCCTATTTCGACGTAACTCGACGATTTGGATGATATATAAGAAACACTGAAATTTTAGCGAATTTCCAAGAAAAACTGAAATTTTAGCGAATTTCCATGAAAAATGTCAATATTAACCGAATTTCTAAATCGTTCCTATTTCTACGTAACTCGACGATTTGGATGATATATAAGAAACACTGAAATTTTAGCGAATTTCCAAGAAAAACTGAAATTTTAGCGAATTTCCATGAAAAATGTCAATATTAACCGAATTTCTAAATCGTTCCTATCTCTACGTAACTCGACGATTTGGATGATATATAAGAAACACTGAAATTTTAGCGAATTTCCAAGAAAAACTGAAATTTTAGCGAATTTCCATGAAAAATGTCAATATTAACCGAATTTCTAAATGGTTCCTATTTCTACGTATCTCGACGATTTGGATGATATATAAGAAACACTGAAATTTTAGCGAATTTCCAAGAAAAACTGAAATTTTAGCGAATTTCCATGAAAAATGTCAATATTAACCGAATTTCTAAATCGTTCCTATTTCTACGTATCTCGACGATTTGGATGATATATAAGAAACACTGAAATGTTAGCGAATTTCCAAGAAAAACTGAAATTTTAGCGAATTTCCATGAAAAATGTCAATATTAACCGAATTTCTAAATCGTTCCTATTTCTACGTAACTCGACGATTTGGATGATATATAAGAAACACTGAAATTTTAGCGAATTTCCAAGAAAAACTGAAATTTTAGCGAATTTCCATGAAAAATGTCAATATTAACCGAATTTCTAAATCGTTCCTATTTCTACGTATCTCGACGATTTGGATGATATATAAGAAACACTGAAATGTTAGCGAATTTCCAAGAAAAACTGAAATTTTAGCGAATTTCCATGAAAAATGTCAATATTAACCGAATTTCTAAATCGTTCCTATTTCTACGTATCTCGACGATTTGGATGATATATAAGAAACACTGAAATGTTAGCGAATTTCCAAGAAAAACTGAAATTTTAGCGAATTTCCATGAAAAATGTCAATATTAACCGAATTTCTAAATCGTTCCTATTTCTACGTAACTCGACGATTTGGATGATATATAAGAAACACTGAAATTTTAGCGAATTTCCAAGAAAAACTGAAATTTTAGCGAATTTCCATGAAAAATGTCAATATTAACCGAATTTCTAAATCGTTCCTATTTCTACGTAACTCGACGATTTGGATGATATATAAGAAACACTGAAATTTTAGCGAATTTCCAAGAAAAACTGAAATTTTAGCGAATTTCCATGAAAAATGTCAATATTAACCGAATTTCTAAATCGTTCCTATTTCTACGTATCTCGACGATTTGGATGATATATAAGAAACACTGAAATGTTAGCGAATTTCCAAGAAAAACTGAAATTTTAGCGAATTTCCATGAAAAATGTCAATATTAACCGAATTTCTAAATCGTTCCTATTTCTACGTAACTCGACGATTTGGATGATATATAAGAAACACTGAAATTTTAGCGAATTTCCAAGAAAAACTGAAATTTTAGCGAATTTCCATGAAAAATGTCAATATTAACCGAATTTCTAAATCGTTCCTATTTCTACGTAACTCGACGATTTGGATGATATATAAGAAACACTGAAATTTTAGCGAATTTCCAAGAAAAACTGAAATTTTAGCGAATTTCCATGAAAAATGTCAATATTAACCGAATTTCTAAATGTTCCTATTTCTACGTATCTCGACGATTTGGATGATATATAAGAAACACTGAAATGTTAGCGAATTTCCAAGAAAAACTGAAATTTTAGCGAATTTCCATGAAAAATGTCAATATTAACCGAATTTCTAAATCGTTCCTATTTCTACGTAACTCGACGATTTGGATGATATATAAGAAACACTGAAATTTTAGCGAATTTCCAAGAAAAACTGAAATTTTAGCGAATTTCCATGAAAAATGTCAATATTAACCGAATTTCTAAATCGTTCCTATTTCTACGTAACTCGACGATTTGGATGATATATAAGAAACACTGAAATTTTAGCGAATTTCCAAGAAAAACTGAAATTTTAGCGAATTTCCATGAAAAATGTCAATATTAACCGAATTTCTAAATCGTTCCTATTTCTACGTAACTCGACGATTTGGATGATATATAAGAAACACTGAAATTTTAGCGAATTTCCAAGAAAAACTGAAATTTTAGCGAATTTCCATGAAAAATGTCAATATTAACCGAATTTCTAAATCGTTCCTATTTCTACGTAACTCGACGATTTGGATGATATATAAGAAACACTGAAATTTTAGCGAATTTCCAAGAAAAACTGAAATTTTAGCGAATTTCCATGAAAAATGTCAATATTAACCGAATTTCTAAATCGTTCCTATCTCTACGTAACTCGACGATTTGGATGATATATAAGAAACACTGAAATTTTAGCGAATTTCCAAGAAAAACTGAAATTTTAGCGAATTTCCATGAAAAATGTCAATATTAACCGAATTTCTAAATGGTTCCTATTTCTACGTATCTCGACGATTTGGATGATATATAAGAAACACTGAAATTTTAGCGAATTTCCAAGAAAAACTGAAATTTTAGCGAATTTCCATGAAAAATGTCAATATTAACCGAATTTCTAAATCGTTCCTATTTCTACGTATCTCGACGATTTGGATGATATATAAGAAACACTGAAATGTTAGCGAATTTCCAAGAAAATCTGAAATTTTAGCGAATTTCCATGAAAAATGTCAATATTAACCGAATTTCTAAATCGTTCCTATTTCTACGTAACTCGACGATTTGGATGATATATAAGAAACACTGAAATTTTAGCGAATTTCCAAGAAAAACTGAAATTTTAGCGAATTTCCATGAAAAATGTCAATATTAACCGAATTTCTAAATCGTTCCTATTTCTACGTATCTCGACGATTTGGATGATATATAAGAAACACTGAAATGTTAGCGAATTTCCAAGAAAAACTGAAATTTTAGCGAATTTCCATGAAAAATGTCAATATTAACCGAATTTCTAAATCGTTCCTATTTCTACGTATCTCGACGATTTGGATGATATATAAGAAACACTGAAATGTTAGCGAATTTCCAAGAAAAACTGAAATTTTAGCGAATTTCCATGAAAAATGTCAATATTAACCGAATTTCTAAATCGTTCCTATTTCTACGTAACTCGACGATTTGGATGATATATAAGAAACACTGAAATTTTAGCGAATTTCCAAGAAAAACTGAAATTTTAGCGAATTTCCATGAAAAATGTCAATATTAACCGAATTTCTAAATCGTTCCTATTTCTACGTAACTCGACGATTTGGATGATATATAAGAAACACTGAAATTTTAGCGAATTTCCAAGAAAAACTGAAATTTTAGCGAATTTCCATGAAAAATGTCAATATTAACCGAATTTCTAAATTGTTCCTATTTCTACGTATGTCGACGATTTGGATGATATATAAGAAACACTGAAATTTTAGCGAATTTCCAAGAAAAACTGAAATTTTAGCGAATTTCCATGAAAAATGTCAATATTAACCGAATTTCTAAATCGTTCCTATTTCTACGTATCTCGACGATTTGGATGATATATAAGAAACACTGAAATGTTAGCGAATTTCCAAGAAAAACTGAAATTTTAGCGAATTTCCATGAAAAATGTCAATATTAACCGAATTTCTAAATCGTTCCTATTTCTACGTAACTCGACGATTTGGATGATATATAAGAAACACTGAAATTTTAGCGAATTTCCAAGAAAAACTGAAATTTTAGCGAATTTCCATGAAAAATGTCAATATTAACCGAATTTCTAAATCGTTCCTATTTCTACGTATCTCGACGATTTGGATGATATATAAGAAACACTGAAATGTTAGCGAATTTCCAAGAAAAACTGAAATTTTAGCGAATTTCCATGAAAAATGTCAATATTAACCGAATTTCTAAATCGTTCCTATTTCTACGTAACTCGACGATTTGGATGATATATAAGAAACACTGAAATTTTAGCGAATTTCCAAGAAAAACTGAAATTTTAGCGAATTTCCATGAAAAATGTCAATATTAACCGAATTTCTAAATCGTTCCTATTTCTACGTAACTCGACGATTTGGATGATATATAAGAAACACTGAAATTTTAGCGAATTTCCAAGAAAAACTGAAATTTTAGCGAATTTCCATGAAAAATGTCAATATTAACCGAATTTCTAAATTGTTCCTATTTCTACGTATGTCGACGATTTGGATGATATATAAGAAACACTGAAATTTTAGCGAATTTCCAAGAAAAACTGAAATTTTAGCGAATTTCCATGAAAAATGTCAATATTAACCGAATTTCTAAATCGTTCCTATTTCTACGTATCTCGACGATTTGGATGATATATAAGAAACACTGAAATGTTAGCGAATTTCCAAGAAAAACTGAAATTTTAGCGAATTTCCATGAAAAATGTCAATATTAACCGAATTTCTAAATCGTTCCTATTTCTACGTAACTCGACGATTTGAATGATATATAAGAAACACTGAAATTTTAGCGAATTTCCAAGAAAAACTGAAATTTTAGCGAATTTCCATGAAAAATGTCAATATTAACCGAATTTCTAAATCGTTCCTATTTCTACGTAACTCGACGATTTGGATGATATATAAGAAACACTGAAATTTTAGCGAATTTCCAAGAAAAACTGAAATTTTAGCAAATTTCCAAGAAAAATGTCAAAATTAACAGAATTTCTAAATCGTTCCTATTTCTACGTATCTCGACGATTTGGATGATATATAAGAAACACTGAAATTTTAGCGAATTTCCAAGAAAAACTGAAATTTTAGCGAATTTCCATGAAAAATGTCAATATTAACCGAATTTCTAAATCGTTCCTATTTCTACGTATCTCGACGATTTGGATGATATATAAGAAACACTGAAATTTTAGCGAATTTCCAAGAAAAACTGAAATTTTAGCGAATTTCCATGAAAAATGTCTATATTAACCGAATTTCTAAATCGTTCCTATTTCTACGTAACTCGTCGATTTGGATGATATATAAGAAACTCTGAAATTTTAGCGAATTTCCAAGAAAAACTGAAATTTTAGCGAATTTCCATGAAAAATGTCAATATTAACCGAATTTCTAAATCGTTCCTATTTCTACGTATCTCGACGATTTGGATGATATATAAGAAACACTGAAATGTTAGCGAATTTCCAAGAAAAACTGAAATTTTAGCGAATTTCCATGAAAAATGTCAATATTAACCGAATTTCTAAATCGTTCCTATTTCTACGTAACTCGACGATTTGGATGATATATAAGAAACACTGAAATTTTAGCGAATTTCCAAGAAAAACTGAAATTTTAGCGAATTTCCATGAAAAATGTCAATATTAACCGAATTTCTAAATCGTTCCTATTTCTACGTAACTCGACGATTTGGATGATATATAAGAAACACTGAAATTTTAGCGAATTTCCAAGAAAAACTGAAATTTTAGCGAATTTCCATGAAAAATGTCAATATTAACCGAATTTCTAAATCGTTCCTATTTCGACGTAACTCGACGATTTGGATGATATATAAGAAACACTGAAATTTTAGCGAATTTCCAAGAAAAACTGAAATTTTAGCGAATTTCCATGAAAAATGTCAATATTAACCGAATTTCTAAATCGTTCCTATTTCTACGTAACTCGACGATTTGGATGATATATAAGAAACACTGAAATTTTAGCGAATTTCCAAGAAAAACTGAAATTTTAGCGAATTTCCATGAAAAATGTCAATATTAACCGAATTTCTAAATCGTTCCTATCTCTACGTAACTCGACGATTTGGATGATATATAAGAAACACTGAAATTTTAGCGAATTTCCAAGAAAAACTGAAATTTTAGCGAATTTCCATGAAAAATGTCAATATTAACCGAATTTCTAAATGGTTCCTATTTCTACGTATCTCGACGATTTGGATGATATATAAGAAACACTGAAATGTTAGCGAATTTCCAAGAAAAACTGAAATTTTAGCGAATTTCCATGAAAAATGTCAATATTAACCGAATTTCTAAATCGTTCCTATTTCTACGTAACTCGACGATTTGGATGATATATAAGAAACACTGAAATTTTAGCGAATTTCCAAGAAAAACTGAAATTTTAGCGAATTTCCATGAAAAATGTCAATATTAACCGAATTTCTAAATCGTTCCTATTTCTACGTAACTCGACGATTTGGATGATATATAAGAAACACTGAAATTTTAGCGAATTTCCAAGAAAAACTGAAATTTTAGCGAATTTCCATGAAAAATGTCAATATTAACCGAATTTCTAAATCGTTCCTATTTCGACGTAACTCGACGATTTGGATGATATATAAGAAACACTGAAATTTTAGCGAATTTCCAAGAAAAACTGAAATTTTAGCGAATTTCCATGAAAAATGTCAATATTAACCGAATTTCTAAATCGTTCCTATTTCTACGTAACTCGACGATTTGGATGATATATAAGAAACACTGAAATTTTAGCGAATTTCCAAGAAAAACTGAAATTTTAGCGAATTTCCATGAAAAATGTCAATATTAACCGAATTTCTAAATCGTTCCTATCTCTACGTAACTCGACGATTTGGATGATATATAAGAAACACTGAAATTTTAGCGAATTTCCAAGAAAAACTGAAATTTTAGCGAATTTCCATGAAAAATGTCAATATTAACCGAATTTCTAAATGGTTCCTATTTCTACGTATCTCGACGATTTGGATGATATATAAGAAACACTGAAATTTTAGCGAATTTCCAAGAAAAACTGAAATTTTAGCGAATTTCCATGAAAAATGTCAATATTAACCGAATTTCTAAATCGTTCCTATTTCTACGTATCTCGACGATTTGGATGATATATAAGAAACACTGAAATGTTAGCGAATTTCCAAGAAAATCTGAAATTTTAGCGAATTTCCATGAAAAATGTCAATATTAACCGAATTTCTAAATCGTTCCTATTTCTACGTAACTCGACGATTTGGATGATATATAAGAAACACTGAAATTTTAGCGAATTTCCAAGAAAAACTGAAATTTTAGCGAATTTCCATGAAAAATGTCAATATTAACCGAATTTCTAAATCGTTCCTATTTCTACGTATCTCGACGATTTGGATGATATATAAGAAACACTGAAATGTTAGCGAATTTCCAAGAAAAACTGAAATTTTAGCGAATTTCCATGAAAAATGTCAATATTAACCGAATTTCTAAATCGTTCCTATTTCTACGTATCTCGACGATTTGGATGATATATAAGAAACACTGAAATGTTAGCGAATTTCCAAGAAAAACTGAAATTTTAGCGAATTTCCATGAAAAATGTCAATATTAACCGAATTTCTAAATCGTTCCTATTTCTACGTAACTCGACGATTTGGATGATATATAAGAAACACTGAAATTTTAGCGAATTTCCAAGAAAAACTGAAATTTTAGCGAATTTCCATGAAAAATGTCAATATTAACCGAATTTCTAAATCGTTCCTATTTCTACGTAACTCGACGATTTGGATGATATATAAGAAACACTGAAATTTTAGCGAATTTCCAAGAAAAACTGAAATTTTAGCGAATTTCCATGAAAAATGTCAATATTAACCGAATTTCTAAATTGTTCCTATTTCTACGTATGTCGACGATTTGGATGATATATAAGAAACACTGAAATTTTAGCGAATTTCCAAGAAAAACTGAAATTTTAGCGAATTTCCATGAAAAATGTCAATATTAACCGAATTTCTAAATCGTTCCTATTTCTACGTATCTCGACGATTTGGATGATATATAAGAAACACTGAAATGTTAGCGAATTTCCAAGAAAAACTGAAATTTTAGCGAATTTCCATGAAAAATGTCAATATTAACCGAATTTCTAAATCGTTCCTATTTCTACGTAACTCGACGATTTGGATGATATATAAGAAACACTGAAATTTTAGCGAATTTCCAAGAAAAACTGAAATTTTAGCGAATTTCCATGAAAAATGTCAATATTAACCGAATTTCTAAATCGTTCCTATTTCTACGTATCTCGACGATTTGGATGATATATAAGAAACACTGAAATGTTAGCGAATTTCCAAGAAAAACTGAAATTTTAGCGAATTTCCATGAAAAATGTCAATATTAACCGAATTTCTAAATCGTTCCTATTTCTACGTAACTCGACGATTTGGATGATATATAAGAAACACTGAAATTTTAGCGAATTTCCAAGAAAAACTGAAATTTTAGCGAATTTCCATGAAAAATGTCAATATTAACCGAATTTCTAAATCGTTCCTATTTCTACGTAACTCGACGATTTGGATGATATATAAGAAACACTGAAATTTTAGCGAATTTCCAAGAAAAACTGAAATTTTAGCGAATTTCCATGAAAAATGTCAATATTAACCGAATTTCTAAATTGTTCCTATTTCTACGTATGTCGACGATTTGGATGATATATAAGAAACACTGAAATTTTAGCGAATTTCCAAGAAAAACTGAAATTTTAGCGAATTTCCATGAAAAATGTCAATATTAACCGAATTTCTAAATCGTTCCTATTTCTACGTATCTCGACGATTTGGATGATATATAAGAAACACTGAAATGTTAGCGAATTTCCAAGAAAAACTGAAATTTTAGCGAATTTCCATGAAAAATGTCAATATTAACCGAATTTCTAAATCGTTCCTATTTCTACGTAACTCGACGATTTGAATGATATATAAGAAACACTGAAATTTTAGCGAATTTCCAAGAAAAACTGAAATTTTAGCGAATTTCCATGAAAAATGTCAATATTAACCGAATTTCTAAATCGTTCCTATTTCTACGTAACTCGACGATTTGGATGATATATAAGAAACACTGAAATTTTAGCGAATTTCCAAGAAAAACTGAAATTTTAGCAAATTTCCAAGAAAAATGTCAAAATTAACAGAATTTCTAAATCGTTCCTATTTCTACGTATCTCGACGATTTGGATGATATATAAGAAACACTGAAATTTTAGCGAATTTCCAAGAAAAACTGAAATTTTAGCGAATTTCCATGAAAAATGTCAATATTAACCGAATTTCTAAATCGTTCCTATTTCTACGTATCTCGACGATTTGGATGATATATAAGAAACACTGAAATTTTAGCGAATTTCCAAGAAAAACTGAAATTTTAGCGAATTTCCATGAAAAATGTCTATATTAACCGAATTTCTAAATCGTTCCTATTTCTACGTAACTCGTCGATTTGGATGATATATAAGAAACTCTGAAATTTTAGCGAATTTCCAAGAAAAACTGAAATTTTAGCGAATTTCCATGAAAAATGTCAATATTAACCGAATTTCTAAATCGTTCCTATTTCTACGTATCTCGACGATTTGGATGATATATAAGAAACACTGAAATGTTAGCGAATTTCCAAGAAAAACTGAAATTTTAGCGAATTTCCATGAAAAATGTCAATATTAACCGAATTTCTAAATCGTTCCTATTTCTACGTAACTCGACGATTTGGATGATATATAAGAAACACTGAAATTTTAGCGAATTTCCAAGAAAAACTGAAATTTTAGCGAATTTCCATGAAAAATGTCAATATTAACCGAATTTCTAAATCGTTCCTATTTCTACGTAACTCGACGATTTGGATGATATATAAGAAACACTGAAATTTTAGCGAATTTCCAAGAAAAACTGAAATTTTAGCGAATTTCCATGAAAAATGTCAATATTAACCGAATTTCTAAATCGTTCCTATTTCGACGTAACTCGACGATTTGGATGATATATAAGAAACACTGAAATTTTAGCGAATTTCCAAGAAAAACTGAAATTTTAGCGAATTTCCATGAAAAATGTCAATATTAACCGAATTTCTAAATCGTTCCTATTTCTACGTAACTCGACGATTTGGATGATATATAAGAAACACTGAAATGTTAGCGAATTTCCAAGAAAAACTGAAATTTTAGCGAATTTCCATGAAAAATGTCAATATTAACCGAATTTCTAAATCGTTCCTATTTCTACGTAACTCGACGATTTGGATGATATATAAGAAACACTGAAATTTTAGCGAATTTCCAAGAAAAACTGAAATTTTAGCGAATTTCCATGAAAAATGTCAATATTAACCGAATTTCTAAATCGTTCCTATTTCTACGTAACTCGACGATTTGGATGATATATAAGAAACACTGAAATTTTAGCGAATTTCCAAGAAAAACTGAAATTTTAGCGAATTTCCATGAAAAATGTCAATATTAACCGAATTTCTAAATCGTTCCTATTTCGACGTAACTCGACGATTTGGATGATATATAAGAAACACTGAAATTTTAGCGAATTTCCAAGAAAAACTGAAATTTTAGCGAATTTCCATGAAAAATGTCAATATTAACCGAATTTCTAAATCGTTCCTATTTCTACGTAACTCGACGATTTGGATGATATATAAGAAACACTGAAATTTTAGCGAATTTCCAAGAAAAACTGAAATTTTAGCGAATTTCCATGAAAAATGTCAATATTAACCGAATTTCTAAATCGTTCCTATCTCTACGTAACTCGACGATTTGGATGATATATAAGAAACACTGAAATTTTAGCGAATTTCCAAGAAAAACTGAAATTTTAGCGAATTTCCATGAAAAATGTCAATATTAACCGAATTTCTAAATGGTTCCTATTTCTACGTATCTCGACGATTTGGATGATATATAAGAAACACTGAAATGTTAGCGAATTTCCAAGAAAAACTGAAATTTTAGCGAATTTCCATGAAAAATGTCAATATTAACCGAATTTCTAAATCGTTCCTATTTCTACGTAACTCGACGATTTGGATGATATATAAGAAACACTGAAATTTTAGCGAATTTCCAAGAAAAACTGAAATTTTAGCGAATTTCCATGAAAAATGTCAATATTAACCGAATTTCTAAATCGTTCCTATTTCTACGTAACTCGACGATTTGGATGATATATAAGAAACACTGAAATTTTAGCGAATTTCCAAGAAAAACTGAAATTTTAGCGAATTTCCATGAAAAATGTCAATATTAACCGAATTTCTAAATCGTTCCTATTTCGACGTAACTCGACGATTTGGATGATATATAAGAAACACTGAAATTTTAGCGAATTTCCAAGAAAAACTGAAATTTTAGCGAATTTCCATGAAAAATGTCAATATTAACCGAATTTCTAAATCGTTCCTATTTCTACGTAACTCGACGATTTGGATGATATATAAGAAACACTGAAATTTTAGCGAATTTCCAAGAAAAACTGAAATTTTAGCGAATTTCCATGAAAAATGTCAATATTAACCGAATTTCTAAATCGTTCCTATCTCTACGTAACTCGACGATTTGGATGATATATAAGAAACACTGAAATTTTAGCGAATTTCCAAGAAAAACTGAAATTTTAGCGAATTTCCATGAAAAATGTCAATATTAACCGAATTTCTAAATGGTTCCTATTTCTACGTATCTCGACGATTTGGATGATATATAAGAAACACTGAAATTTTAGCGAATTTCCAAGAAAAACTGAAATTTTAGCGAATTTCCATGAAAAATGTCAATATTAACCGAATTTCTAAATCGTTCCTATTTCTACGTATCTCGACGATTTGGATGATATATAAGAAACACTGAAATGTTAGCGAATTTCCAAGAAAATCTGAAATTTTAGCGAATTTCCATGAAAAATGTCAATATTAACCGAATTTCTAAATCGTTCCTATTTCTACGTAACTCGACGATTTGGATGATATATAAGAAACACTGAAATTTTAGCGAATTTCCAAGAAAAACTGAAATTTTAGCGAATTTCCATGAAAAATGTCAATATTAACCGAATTTCTAAATCGTTCCTATTTCTACGTATCTCGACGATTTGGATGATATATAAGAAACACTGAAATGTTAGCGAATTTCCAAGAAAAACTGAAATTTTAGCGAATTTCCATGAAAAATGTCAATATTAACCGAATTTCTAAATCGTTCCTATTTCTACGTATCTCGACGATTTGGATGATATATAAGAAACACTGAAATGTTAGCGAATTTCCAAGAAAAACTGAAATTTTAGCGAATTTCCATGAAAAATGTCAATATTAACCGAATTTCTAAATCGTTCCTATTTCTACGTAACTCGACGATTTGGATGATATATAAGAAACACTGAAATTTTAGCGAATTTCCAAGAAAAACTGAAATTTTAGCAAATTTCCAAGAAAAATGTCAAAATTAACAGAATTTCTAAATCGTTCCTATTTCTACGTATCTCGACGATTTGGATGATATATAAGAAACACTGAAATTTTAGCGAATTTCCAAGAAAAACTGAAATTTTAGCGAATTTCCATGAAAAATGTCAATATTAACCGAATTTCTAAATCGTTCCTATTTCTACGTATCTCGACGATTTGGATGATATATAAGAAACACTGAAATTTTAGCGAATTTCCAAGAAAAACTGAAATTTTAGCGAATTTCCATGAAAAATGTCTATATTAACCGAATTTCTAAATCGTTCCTATTTCTACGTAACTCGTCGATTTGGATGATATATAAGAAACTCTGAAATTTTAGCGAATTTCCAAGAAAAACTGAAATTTTAGCGAATTTCCATGAAAAATGTCAATATTAACCGAATTTCTAAATCGTTCCTATTTCTACGTATCTCGACGATTTGGATGATATATAAGAAACACTGAAATGTTAGCGAATTTCCAAGAAAAACTGAAATTTTAGCGAATTTCCATGAAAAATGTCAATATTAACCGAATTTCTAAATCGTTCCTATTTCTACGTAACTCGACGATTTGGATGATATATAAGAAACACTGAAATTTTAGCGAATTTCCAAGAAAAACTGAAATTTTAGCGAATTTCCATGAAAAATGTCAATATTAACCGAATTTCTAAATCGTTCCTATTTCTACGTAACTCGACGATTTGGATGATATATAAGAAACACTGAAATTTTAGCGAATTTCCAAGAAAAACTGAAATTTTAGCGAATTTCCATGAAAAATGTCAATATTAACCGAATTTCTAAATCGTTCCTATCTCTACGTAACTCGACGATTTGGATGATATATAAGAAACACTGAAATTTTAGCGAATTTCCAAGAAAAACTGAAATTTTAGCGAATTTCCATGAAAAATGTCAATATTAACCGAATTTCTAAATGGTTCCTATTTCTACGTATCTCGACGATTTGGATGATATATAAGAAACACTGAAATGTTAGCGAATTTCCAAGAAAAACTGAAATTTTAGCGAATTTCCATGAAAAATGTCAATATTAACCGAATTTCTAAATCGTTCCTATTTCTACGTAACTCGACGATTTGGATGATATATAAGAAACACTGAAATTTTAGCGAATTTCCAAGAAAAACTGAAATTTTAGCGAATTTCCATGAAAAATGTCAATATTAACCGAATTTCTAAATCGTTCCTATTTCTACGTAACTCGACGATTTGGATGATATATAAGAAACACTGAAATTTTAGCGAATTTCCAAGAAAAACTGAAATTTTAGCGAATTTCCATGAAAAATGTCAATATTAACCGAATTTCTAAATCGTTCCTATTTCGACGTAACTCGACGATTTGGATGATATATAAGAAACACTGAAATTTTAGCGAATTTCCAAGAAAAACTGAAATTTTAGCGAATTTCCATGAAAAATGTCAATATTAACCGAATTTCTAAATCGTTCCTATTTCTACGTAACTCGACGATTTGGATGATATATAAGAAACACTGAAATTTTAGCGAATTTCCAAGAAAAACTGAAATTTTAGCGAATTTCCATGAAAAATGTCAATATTAACCGAATTTCTAAATCGTTCCTATCTCTACGTAACTCGACGATTTGGATGATATATAAGAAACACTGAAATTTTAGCGAATTTCCAAGAAAAACTGAAATTTTAGCGAATTTCCATGAAAAATGTCAATATTAACCGAATTTCTAAATGGTTCCTATTTCTACGTATCTCGACGATTTGGATGATATATAAGAAACACTGAAATTTTAGCGAATTTCCAAGAAAAACTGAAATTTTAGCGAATTTCCATGAAAAATGTCAATATTAACCGAATTTCTAAATGGTTCCTATTTCTACGTATCTCGACGATTTGGATGATATATAAGAAACACTGAAATGTTAGCGAATTTCCAAGAAAAACTGAAATTTTAGCGAATTTCCATGAAAAATGTCAATATTAACCGAATTTCTAAATCGTTCCTATTTCTACGTAACTCGACGATTTGGATGATATATAAGAAACACTGAAATTTTAGCGAATTTCCAAGAAAAACTGAAATTTTAGCGAATTTCCATGAAAAATGTCAATATTAACCGAATTTCTAAATCGTTCCTATTTCTACGTAACTCGACGATTTGGATGATATATAAGAAACACTGAAATTTTAGCGAATTTCCAAGAAAAACTGAAATTTTAGCGAATTTCCATGAAAAATGTCAATATTAACCGAATTTCTAAATCGTTCCTATTTCTACGTATCTCGACGATTTGGATGATATATAAGAAACACTGAAATTTTAGCGAATTTCCAAGAAAAACTGAAATTTTAGCGAATTTCCATGAAAAATGTCTATATTAACCGAATTTCTAAATCGTTCCTATTTCTACGTAACTCGTCGATTTGGATGATATATAAGAAACTCTGAAATTTTAGCGAATTTCCAAGAAAAACTGAAATTTTAGCGAATTTCCATGAAAAATGTCAATATTAACCGAATTTCTAAATCGTTCCTATTTCTACGTATCTCGACGATTTGGATGATATATAAGAAACACTGAAATGTTAGCGAATTTCCAAGAAAAACTGAAATTTTAGCGAATTTCCATGAAAAATGTCAATATTAACCGAATTTCTAAATCGTTCCTATTTCTACGTAACTCGACGATTTGGATGATATATAAGAAACACTGAAATTTTAGCGAATTTCCAAGAAAAACTGAAATTTTAGCGAATTTCCATGAAAAATGTCAATATTAACCGAATTTCTAAATCGTTCCTATTTCTACGTAACTCGACGATTTGGATGATATATAAGAAACACTGAAATTTTAGCGAATTTCCAAGAAAAACTGAAATTTTAGCGAATTTCCATGAAAAATGTCAATATTAACCGAATTTCTAAATCGTTCCTATCTCTACGTAACTCGACGATTTGGATGATATATAAGAAACACTGAAATTTTAGCGAATTTCCAAGAAAAACTGAAATTTTAGCGAATTTCCATGAAAAATGTCAATATTAACCGAATTTCTAAATGGTTCCTATTTCTACGTATCTCGACGATTTGGATGATATATAAGAAACACTGAAATGTTAGCGAATTTCCAAGAAAAACTGAAATTTTAGCGAATTTCCATGAAAAATGTCAATATTAACCGAATTTCTAAATCGTTCCTATTTCTACGTAACTCGTCGATTTGGATGATATATAAGAAACTCTGAAATTTTAGCGAATTTCCAAGAAAAACTGAAATTTTAGCGAATTTCCATGAAAAATGTCAATATTAACCGAATTTCTAAATCGTTCCTATTTCTACGTATCTCGA
This sequence comes from Agrilus biguttatus, assembly GCA_963921985.1. Lineage (NCBI taxonomy): Eukaryota > Metazoa > Arthropoda > Insecta > Coleoptera > Buprestidae > Agrilus > Agrilus biguttatus. Next base: position 21,040,105 of record OY998118.1, read on the forward strand.
CGATTTGGATGATATATAAGAAACACTGAAATGTTAGCGAATTTCCAAGAAAAACTGAAATTTTAGCGAATTTCCATGAAAAATGTCAATATTAACCGAATTTCTAAATCGTTCCTATTTCTACGTAACTCGACGATTTGGATGATATATAAGAAACACTGAAATTTTAGCGAATTTCCAAGAAAAACTGAAATTTTAGCGAATTTCCATGAAAAATGTCAATATTAACCGAATTTCTAAATCGTTCCTATTTCTACGTATCTCGACGATTTGGATGATATATAAGAAACACTGAAATTTTAGCGAATTTCCAAGAAAAACTGAAATTTTAGCGAATTTCCATGAAAAATGTCAATATTAACCGAATTTCTAAATCGTTCCTATTTCTACGTAACTCGACGATTTGGATGATATATAAGAAACACTGAAATTTTAGCGAATTTCCAAGAAAAACTGAAATTTTAGCGAATTTCCATGAAAAATGTCAATATTAACCGAATTTCTAAATTGTTCCTATTTCTACGTATGTCGACGATTTGGATGATATATAAGAAACACTGAAATTTTAGCGAATTTCCAAGAAAAACTGAAATTTTAGCGAATTTCCATGAAAAATGTCAATATTAACCGAATTTCTAAATCGTTCCTATTTCTACGTATCTCGACGATTTGGATGATATATAAGAAACACTGAAATGTTAGCGAATTTCCAAGAAAAACTGAAATTTTAGCGAATTTCCATGAAAAATGTCAATATTAACCGAATTTCTAAATCGTTCCTATTTCTACGTAACTCGACGATTTGAATGATATATAAGAAACACTGAAATTTTAGCGAATTTCCAAGAAAAACTGAAATTTTAGCGAATTTCCATGAAAAATGTCAATATTAACCGAATTTCTAAATCGTTCCTATTTCTACGTATCTCGACGATTTGGATGATATATAAGAAACACTGAAATGTTAGCGAATTTCCAAGAAAAACTGAAATTTTAGCGAATTTCCATGAAAAATGTCAATATTAACCGAATTTCTAAATCGTTCCTATTTCTACGTAACTCGACGATTTGGATGATATATAAGAAACACTGAAATTTTAGCGAATTTCCAAGAAAAACTGAAATTTTAGCAAATTTCCAAGAAAAATGTCAAAATTAACAGAATTTCTAAATCGTTCCTATTTCTACGTATTTCGACGATTTGGATGATATATAAGAAACACTGAAATTTTAGCGAATTTCCAAGAAAAACTGAAATTTTAGCGAATTTCCATGAAAAATGTCAATATTAACCGAATTTCTAAATCGTTCCTATTTCTACGTATCTCGACGATTTGGATGATATATAAGAAACACTGAAATTTTAGCGAATTTCCAAGAAAAACTGAAATTTTAGCGAATTTCCATGAAAAATGTCTATATTAACCGAATTTCTAAATCGTTCCTATTTCTACGTAACTCGTCGATTTGGATGATATATAAGAAACTCTGAAATTTTAGCGAATTTCCAAGAAAAACTGAAATTTTAGCGAATTTCCATGAAAAATGTCAATATTAACCGAATTTCTAAATCGTTCCTATTTCTACGTAACTCGACGATTTGGATGATATATAAGAAACACTGAAATTTTAGCGAATTTCCAAGAAAAACTGAAATTTTAGCGAATTTCCATGAAAAATGTCAATATTAACCGAATTTCTAAATCGTTCCTATTTCGACGTAACTCGACGATTTGGATGATATATAAGAAACACTGAAATTTTAGCGAATTTCCAAGAAAAACTGAAATTTTAGCGAATTTCCATGAAAAATGTCAATATTAACCGAATTTCTAAATCGTTCCTATTTCTACGTAACTCGACGATTTGGATGATATATAAGAAACACTGAAATTTTAGCGAATTTCCAAGAAAAACTGAAATTTTAGCGAATTTCCATGAAAAATGTCAATATTAACCGAATTTCTAAATCGTTCCTATCTCTACGTAACTCGACGATTTGGATGATATATAAGAAACACTGAAATTTTAGCGAATTTCCAAGAAAAACTGAAATTTTAGCGAATTTCCATGAAAAATGTCAATATTAACCGAATTTCTAAATGGTTCCTATTTCTACGTATCTCGACGATTTGGATGATATATAAGAAACACTGAAATTTTAGCGAATTTCCAAGAAAAACTGAAATTTTAGCGAATTTCCATGAAAAATGTCAATATTAACCGAATTTCTAAATCGTTCCTATTTCTACGTATCTCGACGATTTGGATGATATATAAGAAACACTGAAATGTTAGCGAATTTCCAAGAAAATCTGAAATTTTAGCGAATTTCCATGAAAAATGTCAATATTAACCGAATTTCTAAATCGTTCCTATTTCTACGTATCTCGACGATTTGGATGATATATAAGAAACACTGAAATGTTAGCGAATTTCCAAGAAAATCTGAAATTTTAGCGAATTTCCATGAAAAATGTCAATATTAACCGAATTTCTAAATCGTTCCTATTTCTACGTAACTCGACGATTTGGATGATATATAAGAAACACTGAAATTTTAGCGAATTTCCAAGAAAAACTGAAATTTTAGCGAATTTCCATGAAAAATGTCAATATTAACCAAATTTCTAAATCGTTCCTATTTCTACGTAACTCGACGATTTGGATGATATATAAGAAACACTGAAATTTTAGCGAATTTCCAAGAAAAACTGAAATTTTAGCGAATTTCCATGAAAAATGTCAATATTAACCGAATTTCTAAATCGTTCCTATTTCTACGTAACTCGACGATTTGGATGATATATAAGAAACACTGAAATTTTAGCGAATTTCCAAGAAAAACTGAAATTTTAGCGAATTTCCATGAAAAATGTCAATATTAACCGAATTTCTAAATGGTTCCTATTTCTACGTATCTCGACGATTTGGATGATATATAAGAAACACTGAAATTTTAGCGAATTTCCAAGAAAAACTGAAATTTTAGCGAATTTCCATGAAAAATGTCAATATTAACCGAATTTCTAAATCGTTCCTATTTCTACGTATCTCGACGATTTGGATGATATATAAGAAACACTGAAATGTTAGCGAATTTCCAAGAAAATCTGAAATTTTAGCGAATTTCCATGAAAAATGTCAATATTAACCGAATTTCTCAATCGTTCCTATTTCTACGTAACTCGACGATTTGGATGATATATAAGAAACACTGAAATTTTAGCGAATTTCCAAGAAAAACTGAAATTTTAGCGAATTTCCATGAAAAATGTCAATATTAACCGAATTTCTAAATCGTTCCTATTTCTACGTATCTCGACGATTTGGATGATATATAAGAAACACTGAAATGTTAGCGAATTTCCAAGAAAAACTGAAATTTTAGCGAATTTCCATGAAAAATGTCAATATTAACCGAATTTCTAAATCGTTCCTATTTCTACGTAACTCGACGATTTGGATGATATATAAGAAACACTGAAATTTTAGCGAATTTCCAAGAAAAACTGAAATTTTAGCGAATTTCCATGAAAAATGTCAATATTAACCGAATTTCTAAATCGTTCCTATTTCTACGTAACTCGACGATTTGGATGATATATAAGAAACACTGAAATTTTAGCGAATTTCCAAGAAAAACTGAAATTTTAGCGAATTTCCATGAAAAATGTCAATATTAACCGAATTTCTAAATCGTTCCTATTTCTACGTAACTCGACGATTTGGATGATATATAAGAAACACTGAAATTTTAGCGAATTTCCAAGAAAAACTGAAATTTTAGCGAATTTCCATGAAAAATGTCAATATTAACCGAATTTCTAAATTGTTCCTATTTCTACGTATGTCGACGATTTGGATGATATATAAGAAACACTGAAATTTTAGCGAATTTCCAAGAAAAACTGAAATTTTAGCGAATTTCCATGAAAAATGTCAATATTAACCGAATTTCTAAATCGTTCCTATTTCTACGTATCTCGACGATTTGGATGATATATAAGAAACACTGAAATGTTAGCGAATTTCCAAGAAAAACTGAAATTTTAGCGAATTTCCATGAAAAATGTCAATATTAACCGAATTTCTAAATCGTTCCTATTTCTACGTAACTCGACGATTTGAATGATATATAAGAAACACTGAAATTTTCGCGAATTTCCAAGAAAAACTGAAATTTTAGCGAATTTCCATGAAAAATGTCAATATTAACCGAATTTCTAAATCGTTCCTATTTCTACGTATCTCGACGATTTGGATGATATATAAGAAACACTGAAATGTTAGCGAATTTCCAAGAAAAACTGAAATTTTAGCGAATTTCCATGAAAAATGTCAATATTAACCGAATTTCTAAATCGTTCCTATTTCTACGTAACTCGACGATTTGGATGATATATAAGAAACACTGAAATTTTAGCGAATTTCCAAGAAAAACTGAAATTTTAGCAAATTTCCAAGAAAAATGTCAAAATTAACAGAATTTCTAAATCGTTCCTATTTCTACGTATCTCGACGATTTGGATGATATATAAGAAACACTGAAATTTTAGCGAATTTCCAAGAAAAACTGAAATTTTAGCGAATTTCCATGAAAAATGTCAATATTAACCGAATTTCTAAATCGTTCCTATTTCTACGTATCTCGACGATTTGGATGATATATAAGAAACACTGAAATTTTAGCGAATTTCCAAGAAAAACTGAAATTTTAGCGAATTTCCATGAAAAATGTCTATATTAACCGAATTTCTAAATCGTTCCTATTTCTACGTAACTCGTCGATTTGGATGATATATAAGAAACTCTGAAATTTTAGCGAATTTCCAAGAAAAACTGAAATTTTAGCGAATTTCCACGAAAAATGTCAATATTAACCGAATTTCTAAATCGTTCCTATTTCTACGTATCTCGACGATTTGGATGATATATAAGAAACTCTGAAATTTTAGCGAATTTCCAAGAAAAACTGAAATTTTAGCGAATTTCCATGAAAAATGTCAATATTAACCGAATTTCTAAATCGTTCCTATTTCTACGTATCTCGACGATTTGGATGATATATAAGAAACACTGAAATGTTAGCGAATTTCCAAGAAAAACTGAAATTTTAGCGAATTTCCATGAAAAATGTCAAAATTAACAGAATTTCTAAATCGTTCCTATTTCTACGTATCTCGACGATTTGGATGATATATAAGAAACACTGAAATTTTAGCGAATTTCCAAGAAAAACTGAAATTTTAGCGAATTTCCATGAAAAATGTCAATATTAACCGAATTTCTAAATCGTTCCTATTTCTACGTATCTCGACGATTTGGATGATATATAAGAAACACTGAAATTTTAGCGAATTTCCAAGAAAAACTGAAATTTTAGCGAATTTCCATGAAAAATGTCAATATTAACCGAATTTCTAAATCGTTCCTATTTCTACGTATCTCGACGATTTGGATGATATATAAGAAACACTGAAATGTTAGCGAATTTCCTAGAAAATCTGAAATTTTAGCGAATTTCCATGAAAAATGTCAATATTAACCGAATTTCTAAATCGTTCCTATTTCTACGTAACTCGACGATTTGGATGATATATAAGAAACACTGAAATTTTAGCGAATTTCCAAGAAAAACTGAAATTTTAGCGAATTTCCATGAAAAATGTCAATATTAACCGAATTTCTAAATCGTTCCTATTTCTACGTATCTCGACGATTTGGATGATATATAAGAAACACTGAAATGTTAGCGAATTTCCAAGAAAAACTGAAATTTTAGCGAATTTCCATGAAAAATGTCAATATTAACCGAATTTCTAAATCGTTCCTATTTCTACGTAACTCGACGATTTGGATGATATATAAGAAACACTGAAATTTTAGCGAATTTCCAAGAAAAACTGAAATTTTAGCGAATTTCCATGAAAAATGTCAATATTAACCGAATTTCTAAATCGTTCCTATTTCTACGTATCTCGACGATTTGGATGATATATAAGAAACACTGAAATGTTAGCGAATTTCCAAGAAAAACTGAAATTTTAGCGAATTTCCATGAAAAATGTCAATATTAACCGAATTTCTAAATCGTTCCTATTTCTACGTAACTCGACGATTTGGATGATATATAAGAAACACTGAAATTTTAGCGAATTTCCAAGAAAAACTGAAATTTTAGCGAATTTCCATGAAAAATGTCAATATTAACCGAATTTCTAAATCGTTCCTATTTCTACGTAACTCGACGATTTGGATGATATATAAGAAACACTGAAATTTTAGCGAATTTCCAAGAAAAACTGAAATTTTAGCGAATTTCCATGAAAAATGTCAATATTAACCGAATTTCTAAATCGTTCCTATTTCTACGTATCTCGACGATTTGGATGATATATAAGAAACACTGAAATGTTAGCGAATTTCCAAGAAAAACTGAAATTTTAGCGAATTTCCAAGAAAAATGTAAAAATTAACCGAAATTCTGAATCGTTCCTATTTCTACGTATCTCGACGATTTGGATGATATATAAGAAACACTGAAATTTTAGCGAATTTCCAAGAAAAACTGAAATTTTAGCGAATTTCCATGAAAAATGTCTATATTAACCGAATTTCTAAATCGTTCCTATTTCTACGTAACTCGTCGATTTGGATGATATATAAGAAACTCTGAAATTTTAGCGAATTTCCAAGAAAAACTGAAATTTTAGCGAATTTCCATGAAAAATGTCAATATTAACCGAATTTCTAAATCGTTCCTATTTCTACGTATCTCGACGATTTGGATGATATATAAGAAACACTGAAATGTTAGCGAATTTCCAAGAAAAACTGAAATTTTAGCGAATTTCCATGAAAAATGTCAATATTAACCGAATTTCTAAATCGTTCCTATTTCTACGTAACTCGACGATTTGGATGATATATAAGAAACACTGAAATTTTAGCGAATTTCCAAGAAAAACTGAAATTTTAGCGAATTTCCATGAAAAATGTCAATATTAACCGAATTTCTAAATCGTTCCTATTTCTACGTATCTCGACGATTTGGATGATATATAAGAAACACTGAAATGTTAGCGAATTTCCAAGAAAAACTGAAATTTTAGCGAATTTCCATGAAAAATGTCAATATTAACCGAATTTCTAAATCGTTCCTATTTCTACGTAACTCGACGATTTGGATGATATATAAGAAACACTGAAATTTTAGCGAATTTCCAAGAAAAACTGAAATTTTAGCGAATTTCCAAGAAAAATGTCAAAATTAACAGAATTTCTAAATCGTTCCTATTTCTACGTATCTCGACGATTTGGATGATATATAAGAAACACTGAAATTTTAGCGAATTTCCAAGAAAAACTGAAATTTTAGCGAATTTCCATGAAAAATGTCAATATTAACCGAATTTCTAAATCGTTCCTATTTCTACGTATCTCGACGATTTGGATGATATATAAGAAACACTGAAATTTTAGCGAATTTCCAAGAAAAACTGAAATTTTAGCGAATTTCCATGAAAAATGTCTATATTAACCGAATTTCTAAATCGTTCCTATTTCTACGTAACTCGTCGATTTGGATGATATATAAGAAACTCTGAAATTTTAGCGAATTTCCAAGAAAAACTGAAATTTTAGCGAATTTCCATGAAAAATGTCAATATTAACCGAATTTCTAAATCGTTCCTATTTCTACGTATCTCGACGATTTGGATGATATATAAGAAACACTGAAATGTTAGCGAATTTCCAAGAAAAACTGAAATTTTAGCGAATTTCCATGAAAAATGTCAATATTAACCGAATTTCTAAATCGTTCCTATTTCTACGTAACTCGACGATTTGGATGATATATAAGAAACACTGAAATTTTAGCGAATTTCCAAGAAAAACTGAAATTTTAGCGAATTTCCATGAAAAATGTCAATATTAACCGAATTTCTAAATCGTTCCTATTTCTACGTAACTCGACGATTTGGATGATATATAAGAAACACTGAAATTTTAGCGAATTTCCAAGAAAAACTGAAATTTTAGCGAATTTCCATGAAAAATGTCAATATTAACCGAATTTCTAAATCGTTCCTATTTCGACGTAACTCGACGATTTGGATGATATATAAGAAACACTGAAATTTTAGCGAATTTCCAAGAAAAACTGAAATTTTAGCGAATTTCCATGAAAAATGTCAATATTAACCGAATTTCTAAATCGTTCCTATTTCTACGTAACTCGACGATTTGGATGATATATAAGAAACACTGAAATTTTAGCGAATTTCCAAGAAAAACTGAAATTTTAGCGAATTTCCATGAAAAATGTCAATATTAACCGAATTTCTAAATCGTTCCTATCTCTACGTAACTCGACGATTTGGATGATATATAAGAAACACTGAAATTTTAGCGAATTTCCAAGAAAAACTGAAATTTTAGCGAATTTCCATGAAAAATGTCAATATTAACCGAATTTCTAAATGGTTCCTATTTCTACGTATCTCGACGATTTGGATGATATATAAGAAACACTGAAATGTTAGCGAATTTCCAAGAAAAACTGAAATTTTAGCGAATTTCCATGAAAAATGTCAATATTAACCGAATTTCTAAATCGTTCCTATTTCTACGTAACTCGACGATTTGGATGATATATAAGAAACACTGAAATTTTAGCGAATTTCCAAGAAAAACTGAAATTTTAGCGAATTTCCATGAAAAATGTCAATATTAACCGAATTTCTAAATCGTTCCTATTTCTACGTATCTCGACGATTTGGATGATATATAAGAAACACTGAAATGTTAGCGAATTTCCAAGAAAATCTGAAATTTTAGCGAATTTCCATGAAAAATGTCAATATTAACCGAATTTCTAAATCGTTCCTATTTCTACGTAACTCGACGATTTGGATGATATATAAGAAACACTGAAATTTTAGCGAATTTCCAAGAAAAACTGAAATTTTAGCGAATTTCCATGAAAAATGTCAATATTAACCGAATTTCTAAATCGTTCCTATTTCTACGTATCTCGACGATTTGGATGATATATAAGAAACACTGAAATGTTAGCGAATTTCCAAGAAAAACTGAAATTTTAGCGAATTTCCATGAAAAATGTCAATATTAACCGAATTTCTAAATCGTTCCTATTTCTACGTATCTCGACGATTTGGATGATATATAAGAAACACTGAAATGTTAGCGAATTTCCAAGAAAAACTGAAATTTTAGCGAATTTCCATGAAAAATGTCAATATTAACCGAATTTCTAAATCGTTCCTATTTCTACGTAACTCGACGATTTGGATGATATATAAGAAACACTGAAATTTTAGCGAATTTCCAAGAAAAACTGAAATTTTAGCGAATTTCCATGAAAAATGTCAATATTAACCGAATTTCTAAATCGTTCCTATTTCTACGTAACTCGACGATTTGGATGATATATAAGAAACACTGAAATTTTAGCGAATTTCCAAGAAAAACTGAAATTTTAGCGAATTTCCATGAAAAATGTCAATATTAACCGAATTTCTAAATTGTTCCTATTTCTACGTATGTCGACGATTTGGATGATATATAAGAAACACTGAAATTTTAGCGAATTTCCAAGAAAAACTGAAATTTTAGCGAATTTCCATGAAAAATGTCAATATTAACCGAATTTCTAAATCGTTCCTATTTCTACGTATCTCGACGATTTGGATGATATATAAGAAACACTGAAATGTTAGCGAATTTCCAAGAAAAACTGAAATTTTAGCGGTATTCCATGAAAAATGTCAATATTAACCGAATTTCTAAATCGTTCCTATTTCTACGTAACTCGACGATTTGGATGATATATAAGAAACACTGAAATTTTAGCGAATTTCCAAGAAAAACTGAAATTTTAGCGAATTTCCATGAAAAATGTCAATATTAACCGAATTTCTAAATCGTTCCTATTTCTACGTATCTCGACGATTTGGATGATATATAAGAAACACTGAAATGTTAGCGAATTTCCAAGAAAACTGAAATTTTAGCGAATTTCCATGAAAAATGTCAATATTAACCGAATTTCTAAATCGTTCCTATTTCTACGTAACTCGACGATTTGGATGATATATAAGAAACACTGAAATTTTAGCGAATTTCCAAGAAAAACTGAAATTTTAGCGAATTTCCATGAAAAATGTCAATATTAACCGAATTTCTAAATCGTTCCTATTTCTACGTAACTCGACGATTTGGATGATATATAAGAAACACTGAAATTTTAGCGAATTTCCAAGAAAAACTGAAATTTTAGCGAATTTCCATGAAAAATGTCAATATTAACCGAATTTCTAAATTGTTCCTATTTCTACGTATGTCGACGATTTGGATGATATATAAGAAACACTGAAATTTTAGCGAATTTCCAAGAAAAACTGAAATTTTAGCGAATTTCCATGAAAAATGTCAATATTAACCGAATTTCTAAATCGTTCCTATTTCTACGTATCTCGACGATTTGGATGATATATAAGAAACACTGAAATGTTAGCGAATTTCCAAGAAAAACTGAAATTTTAGCGAATTTCCATGAAAAATGTCAATATTAACCGAATTTCTAAATCGTTCCTATTTCTACGTAACTCGACGATTTGAATGATATATAAGAAACACTGAAATTTTAGCGAATTTCCAAGAAAAACTGAAATTTTAGCGAATTTCCATGAAAAATGTCAATATTAACCGAATTTCTAAATCGTTCCTATTTCTACGTATCTCGACGATTTGGATGATATATAAGAAACACTGAAATGTTAGCGAATTTCCAAGAAAAACTGAAATTTAGCGAATTTCCATGAAAAATGTCAATATTAACCGAATTTCTAAATCGTTCCTATTTCTACGTAACTCGACGATTTGGATGATATATAAGAAACACTGAAATTTTAGCGAATTTCCAAGAAAAACTGAAATTTTAGCGAATTTCCATGAAAAATGTCAATATTAACCGAATTTCTAAATGGTTCCTATTTCTACGTATCTCGACGATTTGGATGATATATAAGAAACACTGAAATTTTAGCGAATTTCCAAGAAAAACTGAAATTTTAGCGAATTTCCATGAAAAATGTCAATATTAACCGAATTTCTAAATCGTTCCTATTTCTACGTATCTCGACGATTTGGATGATATATAAGAAACACTGAAATGTTAGCGAATTTCCAAGAAAATCTGAAATTTTAGCGAATTTCCATGAAAAATGTCAATATTAACCGAATTTCTAAATCGTTCCTATTTCTACGTAACTCGACGATTTGGATGATATATAAGAAACACTGAAATTTTAGCGAATTTCCAAGAAAAACTGAAATTTTAGCGAATTTCCATGAAAAATGTCAATATTAACCGAATTTCTAAATCGTTCCTATTTCTACGTATCTCGACGATTTGGATGATATATAAGAAACACTGAAATGTTAGCGAATTTCCAAGAAAAACTGAAATTTTAGCGAATTTCCATGAAAAATGTCAATATTAACCGAATTTCTAAATCGTTCCTATTTCTACGTAACTCGACGATTTGGATGATATATAAGAAACACTGAAATTTTAGCGAATTTCCAAGAAAAACTGAAATTTTAGCGAATTTCCATGAAAAATGTCAATATTAACCGAATTTCTAAATCGTTCCTATTTCTACGTATCTCGACGATTTGGATGATATATAAGAAACACTGAAATGTTAGCGAATTTCCAAGAAAAACTGAAATTTTAGCGAATTTCCATGAAAAATGTCAATATTAACCGAATTTCTAAATCGTTCCTATTTCTACGTAACTCGACGATTTGGATGATATATAAGAAACACTGAAATTTTAGCGAATTTCCAAGAAAAACTGAAATTTTAGCGAATTTCCATGAAAAATGTCAATATTAACCGAATTTCTAAATCGTTCCTATTTCTACGTAACTCGACGATTTGGATGATATATAAGAAACACTGAAATTTTAGCGAATTTCCAAGAAAAACTGAAATTTTAGCGAATTTCCATGAAAAATGTCAATATTAACCGAATTTCTAAATCGTTCCTATTTCTACGTATCTCGACGATTTGGATGATATATAAGAAACACTGAAATGTTAGCGAATTTCCAAGAAAAACTGAAATTTTAGCGAATTTCCAAGAAAAATGTAAAAATTAACCGAAATTCTGAATCGTTCCTATTTCTACGTATCTCGACGATTTGGATGATATATAAGAAACACTGAAATTTTAGCGAATTTCCAAGAAAAACTGAAATTTTAGCGAATTTCCATGAAAAATGTCTATATTAACCGAATTTCTAAATCGTTCCTATTTCTACGTAACTCGTCGATTTGGATGATATATAAGAAACTCTGAAATTTTAGCGAATTTCCAAGAAAAACTGAAATTTTAGCGAATTTCCATGAAAAATGTCAATATTAACCGAATTTCTAAATCGTTCCTATTTCTACGTATCTCGACGATTTGGATGATATATAAGAAACACTGAAATGTTAGCGAATTTCCAAGAAAAACTGAAATTTTAGCGAATTTCCATGAAAAATGTCAATATTAACCGAATTTCTAAATCGTTCCTATTTCTACGTAACTCGACGATTTGGATGATATATAAGAAACACTGAAATTTTAGCGAATTTCCAAGAAAAACTGAAATTTTAGCGAATTTCCATGAAAAATGTCAATATTAACCGAATTTCTAAATCGTTCCTATTTCTACGTATCTCGACGATTTGGATGATATATAAGAAACACTGAAATGTTAGCGAATTTCCAAGAAAAACTGAAATTTTAGCGAATTTCCATGAAAAATGTCAATATTAACCGAATTTCTAAATCGTTCCTATTTCTACGTAACTCGACGATTTGGATGATATATAAGAAACACTGAAATTTTAGCGAATTTCCAAGAAAAACTGAAATTTTAGCGAATTTCCAAGAAAAATGTCAAAATTAACAGAATTTCTAAATCGTTCCTATTTCTACGTATCTCGACGATTTGGATGATATATAAGAAACACTGAAATTTTAGCGAATTTCCAAGAAAAACTGAAATTTTAGCGAATTTCCATGAAAAATGTCAATATTAACCGAATTTCTAAATCGTTCCTATTTCTACGTATCTCGACGATTTGGATGATATATAAGAAACACTGAAATTTTAGCGAATTTCCAAGAAAAACTGAAATTTTAGCGAATTTCCATGAAAAATGTCTATATTAACCGAATTTCTAAATCGTTCCTATTTCTACGTAACTCGTCGATTTGGATGATATATAAGAAACTCTGAAATTTTAGCGAATTTCCAAGAAAAACTGAAATTTTAGCGAATTTCCATGAAAAATGTCAATATTAACCGAATTTCTAAATCGTTCCTATTTCTACGTATCTCGACGATTTGGATGATATATAAGAAACACTGAAATGTTAGCGAATTTCCAAGAAAAACTGAAATTTTAGCGAATTTCCATGAAAAATGTCAATATTAACCGAATTTCTAAATCGTTCCTATTTCTACGTAACTCGACGATTTGGATGATATATAAGAAACACTGAAATTTTAGCGAATTTCCAAGAAAAACTGAAATTTTAGCGAATTTCCATGAAAAATGTCAATATTAACCGAATTTCTAAATCGTTCCTATTTCTACGTAACTCGACGATTTGGATGATATATAAGAAACACTGAAATTTTAGCGAATTTCCAAGAAAAACTGAAATTTTAGCGAATTTCCATGAAAAATGTCAATATTAACCGAATTTCTAAATCGTTCCTATTTCGACGTAACTCGACGATTTGGATGATATATAAGAAACACTGAAATTTTAGCGAATTTCCAAGAAAAACTGAAATTTTAGCGAATTTCCATGAAAAATGTCAATATTAACCGAATTTCTAAATCGTTCCTATTTCTACGTAACTCGACGATTTGGATGATATATAAGAAACACTGAAATTTTAGCGAATTTCCAAGAAAAACTGAAATTTTAGCGAATTTCCATGAAAAATGTCAATATTAACCGAATTTCTAAATCGTTCCTATCTCTACGTAACTCGACGATTTGGATGATATATAAGAAACACTGAAATTTTAGCGAATTTCCAAGAAAAACTGAAATTTTAGCGAATTTCCATGAAAAATGTCAATATTAACCGAATTTCTAAATGGTTCCTATTTCTACGTATCTCGACGATTTGGATGATATATAAGAAACACTGAAATGTTAGCGAATTTCCAAGAAAAACTGAAATTTTAGCGAATTTCCATGAAAAATGTCAATATTAACCGAATTTCTAAATCGTTCCTATTTCTACGTAACTCGACGATTTGGATGATATATAAGAAACACTGAAATTTTAGCGAATTTCCAAGAAAAACTGAAATTTTAGCGAATTTCCATGAAAAATGTCAATATTAACCGAATTTCTAAATCGTTCCTATTTCTACGTATCTCGACGATTTGGATGATATATAAGAAACACTGAAATGTTAGCGAATTTCCAAGAAAATCTGAAATTTTAGCGAATTTCCATGAAAAATGTCAATATTAACCGAATTTCTAAATCGTTCCTATTTCTACGTAACTCGACGATTTGGATGATATATAAGAAACACTGAAATTTTAGCGAATTTCCAAGAAAAACTGAAATTTTAGCGAATTTCCATGAAAAATGTCAATATTAACCGAATTTCTAAATCGTTCCTATTTCTACGTATCTCGACGATTTGGATGATATATAAGAAACACTGAAATGTTAGCGAATTTCCAAGAAAAACTGAAATTTTAGCGAATTTCCATGAAAAATGTCAATATTAACCGAATTTCTAAATCGTTCCTATTTCTACGTATCTCGACGATTTGGATGATATATAAGAAACACTGAAATGTTAGCGAATTTCCAAGAAAAACTGAAATTTTAGCGAATTTCCATGAAAAATGTCAATATTAACCGAATTTCTAAATCGTTCCTATTTCTACGTAACTCGACGATTTGGATGATATATAAGAAACACTGAAATTTTAGCGAATTTCCAAGAAAAACTGAAATTTTAGCGAATTTCCATGAAAAATGTCAATATTAACCGAATTTCTAAATCGTTCCTATTTCTACGTAACTCGACGATTTGGATGATATATAAGAAACACTGAAATTTTAGCGAATTTCCAAGAAAAACTGAAATTTTAGCGAATTTCCATGAAAAATGTCAATATTAACCGAATTTCTAAATTGTTCCTATTTCTACGTATGTCGACGATTTGGATGATATATAAGAAACACTGAAATTTTAGCGAATTTCCAAGAAAAACTGAAATTTTAGCGAATTTCCATGAAAAATGTCAATATTAACCGAATTTCTAAATCGTTCCTATTTCTACGTATCTCGACGATTTGGATGATATATAAGAAACACTGAAATGTTAGCGAATTTCCAAGAAAAACTGAAATTTTAGCGGTATTCCATGAAAAATGTCAATATTAACCGAATTTCTAAATCGTTCCTATTTCTACGTAACTCGACGATTTGGATGATATATAAGAAACACTGAAATTTTAGCGAATTTCCAAGAAAAACTGAAATTTTAGCGAATTTCCATGAAAAATGTCAATATTAACCGAATTTCTAAATCGTTCCTATTTCTACGTATCTCGACGATTTGGATGATATATAAGAAACACTGAAATGTTAGCGAATTTCCAAGAAAAACTGAAATTTTAGCGAATTTCCATGAAAAATGTCAATATTAACCGAATTTCTAAATCGTTCCTATTTCTACGTAACTCGACGATTTGGATGATATATAAGAAACACTGAAATTTTAGCGAATTTCCAAGAAAAACTGAAATTTTAGCGAATTTCCATGAAAAATGTCAATATTAACCGAATTTCTAAATCGTTCCTATTTCTACGTAACTCGACGATTTGGATGATATATAAGAAACACTGAAATTTTAGCGAATTTCCAAGAAAAACTGAAATTTTAGCGAATTTCCATGAAAAATGTCAATATTAACCGAATTTCTAAATTGTTCCTATTTCTACGTATGTCGACGATTTGGATGATATATAAGAAACACTGAAATTTTAGCGAATTTCCAAGAAAAACTGAAATTTTAGCGAATTTCCATGAAAAATGTCAATATTAACCGAATTTCTAAATCGTTCCTATTTCTACGTATCTCGACGATTTGGATGATATATAAGAAACACTGAAATGTTAGCGAATTTCCAAGAAAAACTGAAATTTTAGCGAATTTCCATGAAAAATGTCAATATTAACCGAATTTCTAAATCGTTCCTATTTCTACGTAACTCGACGATTTGAATGATATATAAGAAACACTGAAATTTTAGCGAATTTCCAAGAAAAACTGAAATTTTAGCGAATTTCCATGAAAAATGTCAATATTAACCGAATTTCTAAATCGTTCCTATTTCTACGTATCTCGACGATTTGGATGATATATAAGAAACACTGAAATGTTAGCGAATTTCCAAGAAAAACTGAAATTTTAGCGAATTTCCATGAAAAATGTCAATATTAACCGAATTTCTAAATCGTTCCTATTTCTACGTAACTCGACGATTTGGATGATATATAAGAAACACTGAAATTTTAGCGAATTTCCAAGAGAAACTGAAATTTTAGCAAATTTCCAAGAAAAATGTCAAAATTAACAGAATTTCTAAATCGTTCCTATTTCTACGTATCTCGACGATTTGGATGATATATAAGAAACACTGAAATTTTAGCGAATTTCCAAGAAAAACTGAAATTTTAGCGAATTTCCATGAAAAATGTCAATATTAACCGAATTTCTAAATCGTTCCTATTTCTACGTATCTCGACGATTTGGATGATATATAAGAAACACTGAAATTTTAGCGAATTTCCAAGAAAAACTGAAATTTTAGCGAATTTCCATGAAAAATGTCTATATTAACCGAATTTCTAAATCGTTCCTATTTCTACGTAACTCGTCGATTTGGATGATATATAAGAAACTCTGAAATTTTAGCGAATTTCCAAGAAAAACTGAAATTTTAGCGAATTTCCATGAAAAATGTCAATATTAACCGAATTTCTAAATCGTTCCTATTTCTACGTAACTCGACGATTTGGATGATATATAAGAAACACTGAAATGTTAGCGAATTTCCAAGAAAAACTGAAATTTTAGCGAATTTCCATGAAAAATGTCAATATTAACCGAATTTCTAAATCGTTCCTATTTCTACGTAACTCGACGATTTGGATGATATATAAGAAACACTGAAATTTTAGCGAATTTCCAAGAAAAACTGAAATTTTAGCGAATTTCCATGAAAAATGTCAATATTAACCGAATTTCTAAATCGTTCCTATTTCTACGTAACTCGACGATTTGGATGATATATAAGAAACACTGAAATTTTAGCGAATTTCCAAGAAAAACTGAAATTTTAGCGAATTTCCATGAAAAATGTCAATATTAACCGAATTTCTAAATCGTTCCTATTTCGACGTAACTCGACGATTTGGATGATATATAAGAAACACTGAAATTTTAGCGAATTTCCAAGAAAAACTGAAATTTTAGCGAATTTCCATGAAAAATGTCAATATTAACCGAATTTCTAAATCGTTCCTATTTCTACGTAACTCGACGATTTGGATGATATATAAGAAACACTGAAATTTTAGCGAATTTCCAAGAAAAACTGAAATTTTAGCGAATTTCCATGAAAAATGTCAATATTAACCGAATTTCTAAATCGTTCCTATCTCTACGTAACTCGACGATTTGGATGATATATAAGAAACACTGAAATTTTAGCGAATTTCCAAGAAAAACTGAAATTTTAGCGAATTTCCATGAAAAATGTCAATATTAACCGAATTTCTAAATGGTTCCTATTTCTACGTATCTCGACGATTTGGATGATATATAAGAAACACTGAAATTTTAGCGAATTTCCAAGAAAAACTGAAATTTTAGCGAATTTCCATGAAAAATGTCAATATTAACCGAATTTCTAAATCGTTCCTATTTCTACGTATCTCGACGATTTGGATGATATATAAGAAACACTGAAATGTTAGCGAATTTCCAAGAAAATCTGAAATTTTAGCGAATTTCCATGAAAAATGTCAATATTAACCGAATTTCTAAATCGTTCCTATTTCTACGTATCTCGACGATTTGGATGATATATAAGAAACACTGAAATGTTAGCGAATTTCCAAGAAAATCTGAAATTTTAGCGAATTTCCATGAAAAATGTCAATATTAACCGAATTTCTAAATCGTTCCTATTTCTACGTAACTCGACGATTTGGATGATATATAAGAAACACTGAAATTTTAGCGAATTTCCAAGAAAAACTGAAATTTTAGCGAATTTCCATGAAAAATGTCAATATTAACCGAATTTCTAAATCGTTCCTATTTCTACGTAACTCGACGATTTGGATGATATATAAGAAACACTGAAATTTTAGCGAATTTCCAAGAAAAACTGAAATTTTAGCGAATTTCCATGAAAAATGTCAATATTAACCGAATTTCTAAATCGTTCCTATTTCTACGTAACTCGACGATTTGGATGATATATAAGAAACACTGAAATTTTAGCGAATTTCCAAGAAAAACTGAAATTTTAGCGAATTTCCATGAAAAATGTCAATATTAACCGAATTTCTAAATGGTTCCTATTTCTACGTATCTCGACGATTTGGATGATATATAAGAAACACTGAAATTTTAGCGAATTTCCAAGAAAAACTGAAATTTTAGCGAATTTCCATGAAAAATGTCAATATTAACCGAATTTCTAAATCGTTCCTATTTCTACGTATCTCGACGATTTGGATGATATATAAGAAACACTGAAATGTTAGCGAATTTCCAAGAAAATCTGAAATTTTAGCGAATTTCCATGAAAAATGTCAATATTAACCGAATTTCTCAATCGTTCCTATTTCTACGTAACTCGACGATTTGGATGATATATAAGAAACACTGAAATTTTAGCGAATTTCCAAGAAAAACTGAAATTTTAGCGAATTTCCATGAAAAATGTCAATATTAACCGAATTTCTAAATCGTTCCTATTTCTACGTATCTCGACGATTTGGATGATATATAAGAAACACTGAAATGTTAGCGAATTTCCAAGAAAAACTGAAATTTTAGCGAATTTCCATGAAAAATGTCAATATTAACCGAATTTCTAAATCGTTCCTATTTCTACGTAACTCGACGATTTGGATGATATATAAGAAACACTGAAATTTTAGCGAATTTCCAAGAAAAACTGAAATTTTAGCGAATTTCCATGAAAAATGTCAATATTAACCGAATTTCTAAATCGTTCCTATTTCTACGTAACTCGACGATTTGGATGATATATAAGAAACACTGAAATTTTAGCGAATTTCCAAGAAAAACTGAAATTTTAGCGAATTTCCATGAAAAATGTCAATATTAACCGAATTTCTAAATCGTTCCTATTTCTACGTAACTCGACGATTTGGATGATATATAAGAAACACTGAAATTTTAGCGAATTTCCAAGAAAAACTGAAATTTTAGCGAATTTCCATGAAAAATGTCAATATTAACCGAATTTCTAAATTGTTCCTATTTCTACGTATGTCGACGATTTGGATGATATATAAGAAACACTGAAATTTTAGCGAATTTCCAAGAAAAACTGAAATTTTAGCGAATTTCCATGAAAAATGTCAATATTAACCGAATTTCTAAATCGTTCCTATTTCTACGTATCTCGACGATTTGGATGATATATAAGAAACACTGAAATGTTAGCGAATTTCCAAGAAAAACTGAAATTTTAGCGAATTTCCATGAAAAATGTCAATATTAACCGAATTTCTAAATCGTTCCTATTTCTACGTAACTCGACGATTTGAATGATATATAAGAAACACTGAAATTTTAGCGAATTTCCAAGAAAAACTGAAATTTTAGCGAATTTCCATGAAAAATGTCAATATTAACCGAATTTCTAAATCGTTCCTATTTCTACGTATCTCGACGATTTGGATGATATATAAGAAACACTGAAATGTTAGCGAATTTCCAAGAAAAACTGAAATTTTAGCGAATTTCCATGAAAAATGTCAATATTAACCGAATTTCTAAATCGTTCCTATTTCTACGTAACTCGACGATTTGGATGATATATAAGAAACACTGAAATTTTAGCGAATTTCCAAGAAAAACTGAAATTTTAGCAAATTTCCAAGAAAAATGTCAAAATTAACAGAATTTCTAAATCGTTCCTATTTCTACGTATCTCGACGATTTGGATGATATATAAGAAACACTGAAATTTTAGCGAATTTCCAAGAAAAACTGAAATTTTAGCGAATTTCCATGAAAAATGTCAATATTAACCGAATTTCTAAATCGTTCCTATTTCTACGTATCTCGACGATTTGGATGATATATAAGAAACACTGAAATTTTAGCGAATTTCCAAGAAAAACTGAAATTTTAGCGAATTTCCATGAAAAATGTCTATATTAACCGAATTTCTAAATCGTTCCTATTTCTACGTAACTCGTCGATTTGGATGATATATAAGAAACTCTGAAATTTTAGCGAATTTCCAAGAAAAACTGAAATTTTAGCGAATTTCCATGAAAAATGTCAATATTAACCGAATTTCTAAATCGTTCCTATTTCTACGTATCTCGACGATTTGGATGATATATAAGAAACACTGAAATTTTAGCGAATTTCCAAGAAAAACTGAAATTTTAGCGAATTTCCATGAAAAATGTCTATATTAACCGAATTTCTAAATCGTTCCTATTTCTACGTAACTCGTCGATTTGGATGATATATAAGAAACTCTGAAATTTTAGCGAATTTCCAAGAAAAACTGAAATTTTAGCGAATTTCCATGAAAAATGTCAATATTAACCGAATTTCTAAATCGTTCCTATTTCTACGTAACTCGACGATTTGGATGATATATAAGAAACACTGAAATGTTAGCGAATTTCCAAGAAAAACTGAAATTTTAGCGAATTTCCATGAAAAATGTCAATATTAACCGAATTTCTAAATCGTTCCTATTTCTACGTAACTCGACGATTTGGATGATATATAAGAAACACTGAAATTTTAGCGAATTTCCAAGAAAAACTGAAATTTTAGCGAATTTCCATGAAAAATGTCAATATTAACCGAATTTCTAAATCGTTCCTATTTCTACGTAACTCGACGATTTGGATGATATATAAGAAACACTGAAATTTTAGCGAATTTCCAAGAAAAACTGAAATTTTAGCGAATTTCCATGAAAAATGTCAATATTAACCGAATTTCTAAATCGTTCCTATTTCTACGTAACTCGACGATTTGGATGATATATAAGAAACACTGAAATTTTAGCGAATTTCCAAGAAAAACTGAAATTTTAGCGAATTTCCATGAAAAATGTCAATATTAACCGAATTTCTAAATCGTTCCTATTTCTACGTAACTCGACGATTTGGATGATATATAAGAAACACTGAAATTTTAGCGAATTTCCAAGAAAAACTGAAATTTTAGCGAATTTCCATGAAAAATGTCAATATTAACCGAATTTCTAAATCGTTCCTATCTCTACGTAACTCGACGATTTGGATGATATATAAGAAACACTGAAATTTTAGCGAATTTCCAAGAAAAACTGAAATTTTAGCGAATTTCCATGAAAAATGTCAATATTAACCGAATTTCTAAATGGTTCCTATTTCTACGTATCTCGACGATTTGGATGATATATAAGAAACACTGAAATTTTAGCGAATTTCCAAGAAAAACTGAAATTTTAGCGAATTTCCATGAAAAATGTCAATATTAACCGAATTTCTAAATCGTTCCTATTTCTACGTATCTCGACGATTTGGATGATATATAAGAAACACTGAAATGTTAGCGAATTTCCAAGAAAATCTGAAATTTTAGCGAATTTCCATGAAAAATGTCAATATTAACCGAATTTCTAAATCGTTCCTATTTCTACGTATCTCGACGATTTGGATGATATATAAGAAACACTGAAATGTTAGCGAATTTCCAAGAAAATCTGAAATTTTAGCGAATTTCCATGAAAAATGTCAATATTAACCGAATTTCTAAATCGTTCCTATTTCTACGTAACTCGACGATTTGGATGATATATAAGAAACACTGAAATTTTAGCGAATTTCCAAGAAAAACTGAAATTTTAGCGAATTTCCATGAAAAATGTCAATATTAACCGAATTTCTAAATCGTTCCTATTTCTACGTAACTCGACGATTTGGATGATATATAAGAAACACTGAAATTTTAGCGAATTTCCAAGAAAAACTGAAATTTTAGCGAATTTCCATGAAAAATGTCAATATTAACCGAATTTCTAAATCGTTCCTATTTCTACGTAACTCGACGATTTGGATGATATATAAGAAACACTGAAATTTTAGCGAATTTCCAAGAAAAACTGAAATTTTAGCGAATTTCCATGAAAAATGTCAATATTAACCGAATTTCTAAATGGTTCCTATTTCTACGTATCTCGACGATTTGGATGATATATAAGAAACACTGAAATTTTAGCGAATTTCCAAGAAAAACTGAAATTTTAGCGAATTTCCATGAAAAATGTCAATATTAACCGAATTTCTAAATCGTTCCTATTTCTACGTATCTCGACGATTTGGATGATATATAAGAAACACTGAAATGTTAGCGAATTTCCAAGAAAATCTGAAATTTTAGCGAATTTCCATGAAAAATGTCAATATTAACCGAATTTCTCAATCGTTCCTATTTCTACGTAACTCGACGATTTGGATGATATATAAGAAACACTGAAATTTTAGCGAATTTCCAAGAAAAACTGAAATTTTAGCGAATTTCCATGAAAAATGTCAATATTAACCGAATTTCTAAATCGTTCCTATTTCTACGTATCTCGACGATTTGGATGATATATAAGAAACACTGAAATGTTAGCGAATTTCCAAGAAAAACTGAAATTTTAGCGAATTTCCATGAAAAATGTCAATATTAACCGAATTTCTAAATCGTTCCTATTTCTACGTAACTCGACGATTTGGATGATATATAAGAAACACTGAAATTTTAGCGAATTTCCAAGAAAAACTGAAATTTTAGCGAATTTCCATGAAAAATGTCAATATTAACCGAATTTCTAAATCGTTCCTATTTCTACGTAACTCGACGATTTGGATGATATATAAGAAACACTGAAATTTTAGCGAATTTCCAAGAAAAACTGAAATTTTAGCGAATTTCCATGAAAAATGTCAATATTAACCGAATTTCTAAATCGTTCCTATTTCTACGTAACTCGACGATTTGGATGATATATAAGAAACACTGAAATTTTAGCGAATTTCCAAGAAAAACTGAAATTTTAGCGAATTTCCATGAAAAATGTCAATATTAACCGAATTTCTAAATTGTTCCTATTTCTACGTATGTCGACGATTTGGATGATATATAAGAAACACTGAAATTTTAGCGAATTTCCAAGAAAAACTGAAATTTTAGCGAATTTCCATGAAAAATGTCAATATTAACCGAATTTCTAAATCGTTCCTATTTCTACGTATCTCGACGATTTGGATGATATATAAGAAACACTGAAATGTTAGCGAATTTCCAAGAAAAACTGAAATTTTAGCGAATTTCCATGAAAAATGTCAATATTAACCGAATTTCTAAATCGTTCCTATTTCTACGTAACTCGACGATTTGAATGATATATAAGAAACACTGAAATTTTAGCGAATTTCCAAGAAAAACTGAAATTTTAGCGAATTTCCATGAAAAATGTCAATATTAACCGAATTTCTAAATCGTTCCTATTTCTACGTATCTCGACGATTTGGATGATATATAAGAAACACTGAAATGTTAGCGAATTTCCAAGAAAAACTGAAATTTTAGCGAATTTCCATGAAAAATGTCAATATTAACCGAATTTCTAAATCGTTCCTATTTCTACGTAACTCGACGATTTGGATGATATATAAGAAACACTGAAATTTTAGCGAATTTCCAAGAAAAACTGAAATTTTAGCAAATTTCCAAGAAAAATGTCAAAATTAACAGAATTTCTAAATCGTTCCTATTTCTACGTATCTCGACGATTTGGATGATATATAAGAAACACTGAAATTTTAGCGAATTTCCAAGAAAAACTGAAATTTTAGCGAATTTCCATGAAAAATGTCAATATTAACCGAATTTCTAAATCGTTCCTATTTCTACGTATCTCGACGATTTGGATGATATATAAGAAACACTGAAATTTTAGCGAATTTCCAAGAAAAACTGAAATTTTAGCGAATTTCCATGAAAAATGTCTATATTAACCGAATTTCTAAATCGTTCCTATTTCTACGTAACTCGTCGATTTGGATGATATATAAGAAACTCTGAAATTTTAGCGAATTTCCAAGAAAAACTGAAATTTTAGCGAATTTCCATGAAAAATGTCAATATTAACCGAATTTCTAAATCGTTCCTATTTCTACGTATCTCGACGATTTGGATGATGTATAAGAAACACTGAAATGTTAGCGAATTTCCAAGAAAAACTGAAATTTTAGCGAATTTCCATGAAAAATGTCAATATTAACCGAATTTCTAAATCGTTCCTATTTCTACGTAACTCGACGATTTGGATGATATATAAGAAACACTGAAATTTTAGCGAATTTCCAAGAAAAACTGAAATTTTAGCGAATTTCCAAGAAAAATGTCAAAATTAACAGAATTTCTAAATCGTTCCTATTTCTACGTATCTCGACGATTTGGATGATATATAAGAAACACTGAAATTTTAGCGAATTTCCAAGAAAAACTGAAATTTTAGCGAATTTCCATGAAAAATGTCAATATTAACCGAATTTCTAAATCGTTCCTATTTCTACGTATCTCGACGATTTGGATGATATATAAGAAACACTGAAATTTTAGCGAATTTCCAAGAAAAACTGAAATTTTAGCGAATTTCCATGAAAAATGTCTATATTAACCGAATTTCTAAATCGTTCCTATTTCTACGTAACTCGTCGATTTGGATGATATATAAGAAACTCTGAAATTTTAGCGAATTTCCAAGAAAAACTGAAATTTTAGCGAATTTCCATGAAAAATGTCAATATTAACCGAATTTCTAAATCGTTCCTATTTCTACGTATCTCGACGATTTGGATGATATATAAGAAACACTGAAATGTTAGCGAATTTCCAAGAAAAACTGAAATTTTAGCGAATTTCCATGAAAAATGTCAATATTAACCGAATTTCTAAATCGTTCCTATTTCTACGTAACTCGACGATTTGGATGATATATAAGAAACACTGAAATTTTAGCGAATTTCCAAGAAAAACTGAAATTTTAGCGAATTTCCATGAAAAATGTCAATATTAACCGAATTTCTAAATCGTTCCTATTTCTACGTAACTCGACGATTTGGATGATATATAAGAAACACTGAAATTTTAGCGAATTTCCAAGAAAAACTGAAATTTTAGCGAATTTCCATGAAAAATGTCAATATTAACCGAATTTCTAAATCGTTCCTATTTCGACGTAACTCGACGATTTGGATGATATATAAGAAACACTGAAATTTTAGCGAATTTCCAAGAAAAACTGAAATTTTAGCGAATTTCCATGAAAAATGTCAATATTAACCGAATTTCTAAATCGTTCCTATTTCTACGTAACTCGACGATTTGGATGATATATAAGAAACACTGAAATTTTAGCGAATTTCCAAGAAAAACTGAAATTTTAGCGAATTTCCATGAAAAATGTCAATATTAACCGAATTTCTAAATCGTTCCTATTTCTACGTAACTCGACGATTTGGATGATATATAAGAAACACTGAAATTTTAGCGAATTTCCAAGAAAAACTGAAATTTTAGCGAATTTCCATGAAAAATGTCAATATTAACCGAATTTCTAAATGGTTCCTATTTCTACGTATCTCGACGATTTGGATGATATATAAGAAACACTGAAATTTTAGCGAATTTCCAAGAAAAACTGAAATTTTAGCGAATTTCCATGAAAAATGTCAATATTAACCGAATTTCTAAATCGTTCCTATTTCTACGTATCTCGACGATTTGGATGATATATAAGAAACACTGAAATGTTAGCGAATTTCCAAGAAAATCTGAAATTTTAGCGAATTTCCATGAAAAATGTCAATATTAACCGAATTTCTCAATCGTTCCTATTTCTACGTAACTCGACGATTTGGATGATATATAAGAAACACTGAAATTTTAGCGAATTTCCAAGAAAAACTGAAATTTTAGCGAATTTCCATGAAAAATGTCAATATTAACCGAATTTCTAAATCGTTCCTATTTCTACGTATCTCGACGATTTGGATGATATATAAGAAACACTGAAATTTTAGCGAATTTCCAAGAAAAACTGAAATTTTAGCGAATTTCCATGAAAAATGTCTATATTAACCGAATTTCTAAATCGTTCCTATTTCTACGTAACTCGTCGATTTGGATGATATATAAGAAACTCTGAAATTTTAGCGAATTTCCAAGAAAAACTGAAATTTTAGCGAATTTCCATGAAAAATGTCAATATTAACCGAATTTCTAAATCGTTCCTATTTCTACGTAACTCGACGATTTGGATGATATATAAGAAACACTGAAATTTTAGCGAATTTCCAAGAAAAACTGAAATTTTAGCGAATTTCCATGAAAAATGTCAATATTAACCGAATTTCTAAATGGTTCCTATTTCTACGTATCTCGACGATTTGGATGATATATAAGAAACACTGAAATTTTAGCGAATTTCCAAGAAAAACTGAAATTTTAGCGAATTTCCATGAAAAATGTCAATATTAACCGAATTTCTAAATCGTTCCTATTTCTACGTATCTCGACGATTTGGATGATATATAAGAAACACTGAAATGTTAGCGAATTTCCAAGAAAATCTGAAATTTTAGCGAATTTCCATGAAAAATGTCAATATTAACCGAATTTCTCAATCGTTCCTATTTCTACGTAACTCGACGATTTGGATGATATATAAGAAACACTGAAATTTTAGCGAATTTCCAAGAAAAACTGAAATTTTAGCGAATTTCCATGAAAAATGTCAATATTAACCGAATTTCTAAATCGTTCCTATTTCTACGTATCTCGACGATTTGGATGATATATAAGAAACACTGAAATGTTAGCGAATTTCCAAGAAAAACTGAAATTTTAGCGAATTTCCATGAAAAATGTCAATATTAACCGAATTTCTAAATCGTTCCTATTTCTACGTAACTCGACGATTTGGATGATATATAAGAAACACTGAAATTTTAGCGAATTTCCAAGAAAAACTGAAATTTTAGCGAATTTCCATGAAAAATGTCAATATTAACCGAATTTCTAAATCGTTCCTATTTCTACGTATCTCGACGATTTGGATGATATATAAGAAACACTGAAATGTTAGCGAATTTCCAAGAAAAACTGAAATTTTAGCGAATTTCCATGAAAAATGTCAATATTAACCGAATTTCTAAATCGTTCCTATTTCTACGTATCTCGACGATTTGGATGATATATAAGAAACACTGAAATGTTAGCGAATTTCCAAGAAAAACTGAAATTTTAGCGAATTTCCATGAAAAATGTCAATATTAACCGAATTTCTAAATCGTTCCTATTTCTACGTAACTCGACGATTTGGATGATATATAAGAAACACTGAAATTTTAGCGAATTTCCAAGAAAAACTGAAATTTTAGCGAATTTCCATGAAAAATGTCAATATTAACCGAATTTCTAAATCGTTCCTATTTCTACGTAACTCGACGATTTGGATGATATATAAGAAACACTGAAATTTTAGCGAATTTCCAAGAAAAACTGAAATTTTAGCGAATTTCCATGAAAAATGTCAATATTAACCGAATTTCTAAATTGTTCCTATTTCTACGTATGTCGACGATTTGGATGATATATAAGAAACACTGAAATTTTAGCGAATTTCCAAGAAAAACTGAAATTTTAGCGAATTTCCATGAAAAATGTCAATATTAACCGAATTTCTAAATCGTTCCTATTTCTACGTATCTCGACGATTTGGATGATATATAAGAAACACTGAAATGTTAGCGAATTTCCAAGAAAAACTGAAATTTTAGCGAATTTCCATGAAAAATGTCAATATTAACCGAACTTCTAAATCGTTCCTATTTCTACGTAACTCGACGATTTGAATGATATATAAGAAACACTGAAATTTTAGCGAATTTCCAAGAAAAACTGAAATTTTAGCGAATTTCCATGAAAAATGTCAATATTAACCGAATTTCTAAATCGTTCCTATTTCTACGTATCTCGACGATTTGGATGATATATAAGAAACACTGAAATGTTAGCGAATTTCCAAGAAAAACTGAAATTTTAGCGAATTTCCATGAAAAATATCAATATTAACCGAATTTCTAAATCGTTCCTATTTCTACGTAACTCGACGATTTGGATGATATATAAGAAACACTGAAATTTTAGCGAATTTCCAAGAAAAACTGAAATTTTAGCGAATTTCCAAGAAAAATGTCAAAATTAACAGAATTTCTAAATCGTTCCTATTTCTACGTATCTCGACGATTTGGATGATATATAAGAAACACTGAAATTTTAGCGAATTTCCAAGAAAAACTGAAATTTTAGCGAATTTCCATGAAAAATGTCAATATTAACCGAATTTCTAAATCGTTCCTATTTCTACGTATCTCGACGATTTGGATGATATATAAGAAACACTGAAATTTTAGCGAATTTCCAAGAAAAACTGAAATTTTAGCGAATTTCCATGAAAAATGTCTATATTAACCGAATTTCTAAATCGTTCCTATTTCTACGTAACTCGTCGATTTGGATGATATATAAGAAACTCTGAAATTTTAGCGAATTTCCAAGAAAAACTGAAATTTTAGCGAATTTCCATGAAAAATGTCAATATTAACCGAATTTCTAAATCGTTCCTATTTCTACGTATCTCGACGATTTGGATGATATATAAGAAACACTGAAATGTTAGCGAATTTCCAAGAAAAACTGAAATTTTAGCGAATTTCCATGAAAAATGTCAATATTAACCGAATTTCTAAATCGTTCCTATTTCTACGTAACTCGACGATTTGGATGGTATATAAGAAACACTGAAATTTTAGCGAATTTCCAAGAAAAACTGAAATTTTAGCGAATTTCCATGAAAAATGTCAATATTAACCGAATTTCTAAATCGTTCCTATTTCTACGTATCTCGACGATTTGGATGATATATAAGAAACACTGAAATGTTAGCGAATTTCCAAGAAAAACTGAAATTTTAGCGAATTTCCATGAAAAATGTCAATATTAACCGAATTTCTAAATCGTTCCTATTTCTACGTAACTCGACGATTTGGATGATATATAAGAAACACTGAAATTTTAGCGAATTTCCAAGAAAAACTGAAATTTTAGCGAATTTCCAAGAAAAATGTCAAAATTAACAGAATTTCTAAATCGTTCCTATTTCTACGTATCTCGACGATTTGGATGATATATAAGAAACAATGAAATTTTAGCGAATTTCCAAGAAAAACTGAAATTTTAGCGAATTTCCATGAAAAATGTCAATATTAACCGAATTTCTAAATCGTTCCTATTTCTACGTATCTCGACGATTTGGATGATATATAAGAAACACTGAAATTTTAGCGAATTTCCAAGAAAAACTGAAATTTTAGCGAATTTCCATGAAAAATGTCTATATTAACCGAATTTCTAAATCGTTCCTATTTCTACGTAACTCGTCGATTTGGATGATATATAAGAAACTCTGAAATTTTAGCGAATTTCCAAGAAAAACTGAAATTTTAGCGAATTTCCATGAAAAATGTCAATATTAACCGAATTTCTAAATCGTTCCTATTTCTACGTATCTCGACGATTTGGATGATATATAAGAAACACTGAAATGTTAGCGAATTTCCAAGAAAAACTGAAATTTTAGCGAATTTCCATGAAAAATGTCAATATTAACCGAATTTCTAAATCGTTCCTATTTCTACGTAACTCGACGATTTGGATGATATATAAGAAACACTGAAATTTTAGCGAATTTCCAAGAAAAACTGAAATTTTAGCGAATTTCCATGAAAAATGTCAATATTAACCGAATTTCTAAATCGTTCCTATTTCTACGTAACTCGACGATTTGGATGATATATAAGAAACACTGAAATTTTAGCGAATTTCCAAGAAAAACTGAAATTTTAGCGAATTTCCATGAAAAATGTCAATATTAACCGAATTTCTAAATCGTTCCTATTTCGACGTAACTCGACGATTTGGATGATATATAAGAAACACTGAAATTTTAGCGAATTTCCAAGAAAAACTGAAATTTTAGCGAATTTCCATGAAAAATGTCAATATTAACCGAATTTCTAAATCGTTCCTATTTCTACGTAACTCGACGATTTGGATGATATATAAGAAACACTGAAATGTTAGCGAATTTCCAAGAAAAACTGAAATTTTAGCGAATTTCCATGAAAAATGTCAATATTAACCGAATTTCTAAATCGTTCCTATTTCTACGTAACTCGACGATTTGGATGATATATAAGAAACACTGAAATTTTAGCGAATTTCCAAGAAAAACTGAAATTTTAGCGAATTTCCAAGAAAAATGTCAAAATTAACAGAATTTCTAAATCGTTCCTATTTCTACGTATCTCGACGATTTGGATGATATATAAGAAACAATGAAATTTTAGCGAATTTCCAAGAAAAACTGAAATTTTAGCGAATTTCCATGAAAAATGTCAATATTAACCGAATTTCTAAATCGTTCCTATTTCTACGTATCTCGACGATTTGGATGATATATAAGAAACACTGAAATTTTAGCGAATTTCCAAGAAAAACTGAAATTTTAGCGAATTTCCATGAAAAATGTCTATATTAACCGAATTTCTAAATCGTTCCTATTTCTACGTAACTCGTCGATTTGGATGATATATAAGAAACTCTGAAATTTTAGCGAATTTCCAAGAAAAACTGAAATTTTAGCGAATTTCCATGAAAAATGTCAATATTAACCGAATTTCTAAATCGTTCCTATTTCTACGTATCTCGACGATTTGGATGATATATAAGAAACACTGAAATGTTAGCGAATTTCCAAGAAAAACTGAAATTTTAGCGAATTTCCATGAAAAATGTCAATATTAACCGAATTTCTAAATCGTTCCTATTTCTACGTAACTCGACGATTTGGATGATATATAAGAAACACTGAAATTTTAGCGAATTTCCAAGAAAAACTGAAATTTTAGCGAATTTCCATGAAAAATGTCAATATTAACCGAATTTCTAAATCGTTCCTATTTCTACGTAACTCGACGATTTGGATGATATATAAGAAACACTGAAATTTTAGCGAATTTCCAAGAAAAACTGAAATTTTAGCGAATTTCCATGAAAAATGTCAATATTAACCGAATTTCTAAATCGTTCCTATTTCGACGTAACTCGACGATTTGGATGATATATAAGAAACACTGAAATTTTAGCGAATTTCCAAGAAAAACTGAAATTTTAGCGAATTTCCATGAAAAATGTCAATATTAACCGAATTTCTAAATCGTTCCTATTTCTACGTAACTCGACGATTTGGATGATATATAAGAAACACTGAAATTTTAGCGAATTTCCAAGAAAAACTGAAATTTTAGCGAATTTCCATGAAAAATGTCAATATTAACCGAATTTCTAAATCGTTCCTATTTCTACGTAACTCGACGATTTGGATGATATATAAGAAACACTGAAATTTTAGCGAATTTCCAAGAAAAACTGAAATTTTAGCGAATTTCCATGAAAAATGTCAATATTAACCGAATTTCTAAATGGTTCCTATTTCTACGTATCTCGACGATTTGGATGATATATAAGAAACACTGAAATTTTAGCGAATTTCCAAGAAAAACTGAAATTTTAGCGAATTTCCATGAAAAATGTCAATATTAACCGAATTTCTAAATCGTTCCTATTTCTACGTATCTCGACGATTTGGATGATATATAAGAAACACTGAAATGTTAGCGAATTTCCAAGAAAATCTGAAATTTTAGCGAATTTCCATGAAAAATGTCAATATTAACCGAATTTCTAAATCGTTCCTATTTCTACGTAACTCGACGATTTGGATGATATATAAGAAACACTGAAATTTTAGCGAATTTCCAAGAAAAACTGAAATTTTAGCGAATTTCCATGAAAAATGTCAATATTAACCGAATTTCTAAATCGTTCCTATTTCTACGTATCTCGACGATTTGGATGATATATAAGAAACACTGAAATGTTAGCGAATTTCCAAGAAAAACTGAAATTTTAGCGAATTTCCATGAAAAATGTCAATATTAACCGAATTTCTAAATCGTTCCTATTTCTACGTAACTCGACGATTTGGATGATATATAAGAAACACTGAAATTTTAGCGAATTTCCAAGAAAAACTGAAATTTTAGCGAATTTCCATGAAAAATGTCAATATTAACCGAATTTCTAAATCGTTCCTATTTCTACGTATCTCGACGATTTGGATGATATATAAGAAACACTGAAATGTTAGCGAATTTCCAAGAAAAACTGAAATTTTAGCGAATTTCCATGAAAAATGTCAATATTAACCGAATTTCTACGTAACTCGACGATTTGGATGATATATAAGAAACACTGAAATTTTAGCGAATTTCCAAGAAAAACTGAAATTTTAGCGAATTTCCATGAAAAATGTCAATATTAACCGAATTTCTAAATCGTTCCTATTTCTACGTAACTCGACGATTTGGATGATATATAAGAAACACTGAAATTTTAGCGAATTTCCAAGAAAAACTGAAATTTTAGCGAATTTCCATGAAAAATGTCAATATCAACCGAATTTCTAAATTGTTCCTATTTCTACGTATGTCGACGATTTGGATGATATATAAGAAACACTGAAATTTTAGCGAATTTCCAAGAAAAACTGAAATTTTAGGGAATTTCCATGAAAAATGTCAATATTAACCGAATTTCTAAATCGTTCCTATTTCTACGTATCTCGACGATTTGGATGATATATAAGAAACACTGAAATGTTAGCGAATTTCCAAGAAAAACTGAAATTTTAGCGAATTTCCATGAAAAATGTCAATATTAACCGAATTTCTACGTAACTCGACGATTTGGATGATATATAAGAAACACTGAAATTTTAGCGAATTTCCAAGAAAAACTGAAATTTTAGCGAATTTCCATGAAAAATGTCAATATTAACCGAATTTCTAAATCGTTCCTATTTCTACGTAACTCGACGATTTGGATGATATATAAGAAACACTGAAATTTTAGCGAATTTCCAAGAAAAACTGAAATTTTAGCGAATTTCCATGAAAAATGTCAATATTAACCGAATTTCTAAATCGTTCCTATTTCTACGTAACTCGACGATTTGAATGATATATAAGAAACACTGAAATTTTAGCGAATTTCCAAGAAAAACTGAAATTTTAGCGAATTTCCATGAAAAATGTCAATATTAACCGAATTTCTAAATCGTTCCTATTTCTACGTATCTCGACGATTTGGATGATATATAAGAAACACTGAAATGTTAGCGAATTTCCAAGAAAAACTGAAATTTTAGCGAATTTCCATGAAAAATGTCAATATTAACCGAATTTCTAAATCGTTCCTATTTCTACGTAACTCGACGATTTGGATGATATATAAGAAACACTGAAATTTTAGCGAATTTCCAAGAAAAACTGAAATTTTAGCGAATTTCCAAGAAAAATGTCAAAATTAACAGAATTTCTAAATCGTTCCTATTTCTACGTATCTCGACGATTTGGATGATATATAAGAAACACTGAAATTTTAGCGAATTTCCAAGAAAAACTGAAATTTTAGCGAATTTCCATGAAAAATGTCAATATTAACCGAATTTCTAAATCGTTCCTATTTCTACGTATCTCGACGATTTGGATGATATATAAGAAACACTGAAATTTTAGCGAATTTCCATGAAAAATGTCTATATTAACCGAATTTCTAAATCGTTCCTATTTCTACGTAACTCGTCGATTTGGATGATATATAAGAAACTCTGAAATTTTAGCGAATTTCCAAGAAAAACTGAAATTTTAGCGAATTTCCATGAAAAATGTCAATATTAACCGAATTTCTAAATCGTTCCTATTTCTACGTATCTCGACGATTTGGATGATATATAAGAAACACTGAAATGTTAGCGAATTTCCAAGAAAAACTGAAATTTTAGCGAATTTCCATGAAAAATGTCAATATTAACCGAATTTCTAAATCGTTCCTATTTCTACGTAACTCGACGATTTGGATGATATATAAGAAACACTGAAATTTTAGCGAATTTCCAAGAAAAACTGAAATTTTAGCGAATTTCCATGAAAAATGTCAATATTAACCGAATTTCTAAATCGTTCCTATTTCTACGTATCTCGACGATTTGGATGATATATAAGAAACACTGAAATGTTAGCGAATTTCCAAGAAAAACTGAAATTTTAGAGAATTTCCATGAAAAATGTCAATATTAACCGAATTTCTAAATCGTTCCTATTTCTACGTAACTCGACGATTTGGATGATATATAAGAAACACTGAAATTTTAGCGAATTTCCAAGAAAAACTGAAATTTTAGCGAATTTCCAAGAAAAATGTCAAAATTAACAGAATTTCTAAATCGTTCCTATTTCTACGTATCTCGACGATTTGGATGATATATAAGAAACACTGAAATTTTAGCGAATTTCCAAGAAAAACTGAAATTTTAGCGAATTTCCATGAAAAATGTCAATATTAACCGAATTTCTAAATCGTTCCTATTTCTACGTATCTCGACGATTTGGATGATATATAAGAAACACTGAAATTTTAGCGAATTTCCAAGAAAAACTGAAATTTTAGCGAATTTCCATGAAAAATGTCTATATTAACCGAATTTCTAAATCGTTCCTATTTCTACGTAACTCGTCGATTTGGATGATATATAAGAAACTCTGAAATTTTAGCGAATTTCCAAGAAAAACTGAAATTTTAGCGAATTTCCATGAAAAATGTCAATATTAACCGAATTTCTAAATCGTTCCTATTTCTACGTATCTCGACGATTTGGATGATATATAAGAAACACTGAAATGTTAGCGAATTTCCAAGAAAAACTGAAATTTTAGCGAATTTCCATGAAAAATGTCAATATTAACCGAATTTCTAAATCGTTCCTATTTCTACGTAACTCGACGATTTGGATGATATATAAGAAACACTGAAATTTTAGCGAATTTCCAAGAAAAACTGAAATTTTAGCGAATTTCCATGAAAAATGTCAATATTAACCGAATTTCTAAATCGTTCCTATTTCTACGTAACTCGACGATTTGGATGATATATAAGAAACACTGAAATTTTAGCGAATTTCCAAGAAAAACTGAAATTTTAGCGAATTTCCATGAAAAATGTCAATATTAACCGAATTTCTAAATCGTTCCTATTTCTACGTATCTCGACGATTTGGATGATATATAAGAAACACTGAAATGTTAGCGAATTTCCAAGAAAAACTGAAATTTTAGCGAATTTCCATGAAAAATGTCAATATTAACCGAATTTCTAAATCGTTCCTATTTCTACGTAACTCGACGATTTGGATGATATATAAGAAACACTGAAATTTTAGCGAATTTCCAAGAAAAACTGAAATTTTAGCGAATTTCCAAGAAAAATGTCAAAATTAACAGAATTTCTAAATCGTTCCTATTTCTACGTATCTCGACGATTTGGATGATATATAAGAAACACTGAAATTTTAGCGAATTTCCAAGAAAAACTGAAATTTTAGCGAATTTCCATGAAAAATGTCAATATTAACCGAATTTCTAAATCGTTCCTATTTCTACGTATCTCGACGATTTGGATGATATATAAGAAACACTGAAATTTTAGCGAATTTCCAAGAAAAACTGAAATTTTAGCGAATTTCCATGAAAAATGTCTATATTAACCGAATTTCTAAATCGTTCCTATTTCTACGTAACTCGTCGATTTGGATGATATATAAGAAACTCTGAAATTTTAGCGAATTTCCAAGAAAAACTGAAATTTTAGCGAATTTCCATGAAAAATGTCAATATTAACCGAATTTCTAAATCGTTCCTATTTCTACGTATCTCGACGATTTGGATGATATATAAGAAACACTGAAATGTTAGCGAATTTCCAAGAAAAACTGAAATTTTAGCGAATTTCCATGAAAAATGTCAATATTAACCGAATTTCTAAATCGTTCCTATTTCTACGTAACTCGACGATTTGGATGATATATAAGAAACACTGAAATTTTAGCGAATTTCCAAGAAAAACTGAAATTTTAGCGAATTTCCATGAAAAATGTCAATATTAACCGAATTTCTAAATCGTTCCTATTTCTACGTAACTCGACGATTTGGATGATATATAAGAAACACTGAAATTTTAGCGAATTTCCAAGAAAAACTGAAATTTTAGCGAATTTCCATGAAAAATGTCAATATTAACCGAATTTCTAAATCGTTCCTATTTCGACGTAACTCGACGATTTGGATGATATATAAGAAACACTGAAATTTTAGCGAATTTCCAAGAAAAACTGAAATTTTAGCGAATTTCCATGAAAAATGTCTATATTAACCGAATTTCTAAATCGTTCCTATTTCTACGTAACTCGTCGATTTGGATGATATATAAGAAACTCTGAAATTTTAGCGAATTTCCAAGAAAAACTGAAATTTTAGCGAATTTCCATGAAAAATGTCAATATTAACCGAATTTCTAAATCGTTCCTATTTCTACGTATCTCGACGATTTGGATGATATATAAGAAACACTGAAATGTTAGCGAATTTCCAAGAAAAACTGAAATTTTAGCGAATTTCCATGAAAAATGTCAATATTAACCGAATTTCTAAATCGTTCCTATTTCTACGTAACTCGACGATTTGGATGATATATAAGAAACACTGAAATTTTAGCGAATTTCCAAGAAAAACTGAAATTTTAGCGAATTTCCATGAAAAATGTCAATATTAACCGAATTTCTAAATCGTTCCTATTTCTACGTAACTCGACGATTTGGATGATATATAAGAAACACTGAAATTTTAGCGAATTTCCAAGAAAAACTGAAATTTTAGCGAATTTCCATGAAAAATGTCAATATTAACCGAATTTCTAAATCGTTCCTATTTCTACGTATCTCGACGATTTGGATGATATATAAGAAACACTGAAATGTTAGCGAATTTCCAAGAAAAACTGAAATTTTAGCGAATTTCCATGAAAAATGTCAATATTAACCGAATTTCTAAATCGTTCCTATTTCTACGTAACTCGACGATTTGGATGATATATAAGAAACACTGAAATTTTAGCGAATTTCCAAGAAAAACTGAAATTTTAGCGAATTTCCAAGAAAAATGTCAAAATTAACAGAATTTCTAAATCGTTCCTATTTCTACGTATCTCGACGATTTGGATGATATATAAGAAACACTGAAATTTTAGCGAATTTCCAAGAAAAACTGAAATTTTAGCGAATTTCCATGAAAAATGTCAATATTAACCGAATTTCTAAATCGTTCCTATTTCTACGTATCTCGACGATTTGGATGATATATAAGAAACACTGAAATTTTAGCGAATTTCCAAGAAAAACTGAAATTTTAGCGAATTTCCATGAAAAATGTCTATATTAACCGAATTTCTAAATCGTTCCTATTTCTACGTAACTCGTCGATTTGGATGATATATAAGAAACTCTGAAATTTTAGCGAATTTCCAAGAAAAACTGAAATTTTAGCGAATTTCCATGAAAAATGTCAATATTAACCGAATTTCTAAATCGTTCCTATTTCTACGTATCTCGACGATTTGGATGATATATAAGAAACACTGAAATGTTAGCGAATTTCCAAGAAAAACTGAAATTTTAGCGAATTTCCATGAAAAATGTCAATATTAACCGAATTTCTAAATCGTTCCTATTTCTACGTAACTCGACGATTTGGATGATATATAAGAAACACTGAAATTTTAGCGAATTTCCAAGAAAAACTGAAATTTTAGCGAATTTCCATGAAAAATGTCAATATTAACCGAATTTCTAAATCGTTCCCATTTCTACGTAACTCGACGATTTGGATGATATATAAGAAACACTGAAATTTTAGCGAATTTCCAAGAAAAACTGAAATTTTAGCGAATTTCCATGAAAAATGTCAATATTAACCGAATTTCTAAATCGTTCCTATTTCGACGTAACTCGACGATTTGGATGATATATAAGAAACACTGAAATTTTAGCGAATTTCCAAGAAAAACTGAAATTTTAGCGAATTTCCATGAAAAATGTCAATATTAACCGAATTTCTAAATCGTTCCTATTTCTACGTAACTCGACGATTTGGATGATATATAAGAAACACTGAAATTTTAGCGAATTTCCAAGAAAAACTGAAATTTTAGCGAATTTCCATGAAAAATGTCAATATTAACCGAATTTCTAAATCGTTCCTATTTCTACGTAACTCGACGATTTGGATGATATATAAGAAACACTGAAATTTTAGCGAATTTCCAAGAAAAACTGAAATTTTAGCGAATTTCCATGAAAAATGTCAATATTAACCGAATTTCTAAATGGTTCCTATTTCTACGTATCTCGACGATTTGGATGATATATAAGAAACACTGAAATTTTAGCGAATTTCCAAGAAAAACTGAAATTTTAGCGAATTTCCATGAAAAATGTCAATATTAACCGAATTTTTAAATCGTTCCTATTTCTACGTATCTCGACGATTTGGATGATATATAAGAAACACTGAAATGTTAGCGAATTTCCAAGAAAATCTGAAATTTTAGCGAATTTCCATGAAAAATGTCAATATTAACCGAATTTCTCAATCGTTCCTATTTCTACGTAACTCGACGATTTGGATGATATATAAGAAACACTGAAATTTTAGCGAATTTCCAAGAAAAACTGAAATTTTAGCGAATTTCCATGAAAAATGTCAATATTAACCGAATTTCTAAATCGTTCCTATTTCTACGTATCTCGACGATTTGGATGATATATAAGAAACACTGAAATGTTAGCGAATTTCCAAGAAAAACTGAAATTTTAGCGAATTTCCATGAAAAATGTCAATATTAACCGAATTTCTAAATCGTTCCTATTTCTACGTAACTCGACGATTTGGATGATATATAAGAAACACTGAAATTTTAGCGAATTTCCAAGAAAAACTGAAATTTTAGCGAATTTCCATGAAAAATGTCAATATTAACCGAATTTCTAAATCGTTCCTATTTCTACGTATCTCGACGATTTGGATGATATATAAGAAACACTGAAATGTTAGCGAATTTCCAAGAAAAACTGAAATTTTAGCGAATTTCCATGAAAAATGTCAATATTAACCGAATTTCTAAATCGTTCCTATTTCTACGTAACTCGACGATTTGGATGATATATAAGAAACACTGAAATTTTAGCGAATTTCCAAGAAAAACTGAAATTTTAGCGAATTTCCATGAAAAATGTCAATATTAACCGAATTTCTAAATCGTTCCTATTTCTACGTAACTCGACGATTTGGATGATATATAAGAAACACTGAAATTTTAGCGAATTTCCAAGAAAAACTGAAATTTTAGCGAATTTCCATGAAAAATGTCAATATTAACCGAATTTCTAAATTGTTCCTATTTCTACGTATGTCGACGATTTGGATGATATATAAGAAACACTGAAATTTTAGCGAATTTCCAAGAAAAACTGAAATTTTAGCGAATTTCCATGAAAAATGTCAATATTAACCGAATTTCTAAATCGTTCCTATTTCTACGTATCTCGACGATTTGGATGATATATAAGAAACACTGAAATGTTAGCGAATTTCCAAGAAAAACTGAAATTTTAGCGAATTTCCATGAAAAATGTCAATATTAACCGAACTTCTAAATCGTTCCTATTTCTACGTAACTCGACGATTTGAATGATATATAAGAAACACTGAAATTTTAGCGAATTTCCAAGAAAAACTGAAATTTTAGCGAATTTCCATGAAAAATGTCAATATTAACCGAATTTCTAAATCGTTCCTATTTCTACGTATCTCGACGATTTGGATGATATATAAGAAACACTGAAATGTTAGCGAATTTCCAAGAAAAACTGAAATTTTAGCGAATTTCCATGAAAAATATCAATATTAACCGAATTTCTAAATCGTTCCTATTTCTACGTAACTCGACGATTTGGATGATATATAAGAAACACTGAAATTTTAGCGAATTTCCAAGAAAAACTGAAATTTTAGCGAATTTCCAAGAAAAATGTCAAAATTAACAGAATTTCTAAATCGTTCCTATTTCTACGTATCTCGACGATTTGGATGATATATAAGAAACACTGAAATTTTAGCGAATTTCCAAGAAAAACTGAAATTTTAGCGAATTTCCATGAAAAATGTCAATATTAACCGAATTTCTAAATCGTTCCTATTTCTACGTATCTCGACGATTTGGATGATATATAAGAAACACTGAAATTTTAGCGAATTTCCAAGAAAAACTGAAATTTTAGCGAATTTCCATGAAAAATGTCTATATTAACCGAATTTCTAAATCGTTCCTATTTCTACGTAACTCGTCGATTTGGATGATATATAAGAAACTCTGAAATTTTAGCGAATTTCCAAGAAAAACTGAAATTTTAGCGAATTTCCATGAAAAATGTCAATATTAACCGAATTTCTAAATCGTTCCTATTTCTACGTATCTCGACGATTTGGATGATATATAAGAAACACTGAAATGTTAGCGAATTTCCAAGAAAAACTGAAATTTTAGCGAATTTCCATGAAAAATGTCAATATTAACCGAATTTCTAAATCGTTCCTATTTCTACGTAACTCGACGATTTGGATGATATATAAGAAACACTGAAATTTTAGCGAATTTCCAAGAAAAACTGAAATTTTAGCGAATTTCCATGAAAAATGTCAATATTAACCGAATTTCTAAATCGTTCCTATTTCTACGTATCTCGACGATTTGGATGATATATAAGAAACACTGAAATGTTAGCGAATTTCCAAGAAAAACTGAAATTTTAGCGAATTTCCATGAAAAATGTCAATATTAACCGAATTTCTAAATCGTTCCTATTTCTACGTAACTCGACGATTTGGATGATATATAAGAAACACTGAAATTTTAGCGAATTTCCAAGAAAAACTGAAATTTTAGCGAATTTCCAAGAAAAATGTCAAAATTAACAGAATTTCTAAATCGTTCCTATTTCTACGTATCTCGACGATTTGGATGATATATAAGAAACAATGAAATTTTAGCGAATTTCCAAGAAAAACTGAAATTTTAGCGAATTTCCATGAAAAATGTCAATATTAACCGAATTTCTAAATCGTTCCTATTTCTACGTAACTCGACGATTTGGATGATATATAAGAAACACTGAAATTTTAGCGAATTTCCAAGAAAAACTGAAATTTTAGCGAATTTCCATGAAAAATGTCAATATTAACCGAATTTCTAAATCGTTCCTATTTCTACGTAACTCGACGATTTGGATGATATATAAGAAACACTGAAATTTTAGCGAATTTCCAAGAAAAACTGAAATTTTAGCGAATTTCCATGAAAAATGTCAATATTAACCGAATTTCTAAATGGTTCCTATTTCTACGTATCTCGACGATTTGGATGATATATAAGAAACACTGAAATTTTAGCGAATTTCCAAGAAAAACTGAAATTTTAGCGAATTTCCATGAAAAATGTCAATATTAACCGAATTTCTAAATCGTTCCTATTTCTACGTATCTCGACGATTTGGATGATATATAAGAAACACTGAAATGTTAGCGAATTTCCAAGAAAATCTGAAATTTTAGCGAATTTCCATGAAAAATGTCAATATTAACCGAATTTCTAAATCGTTCCTATTTCTACGTAACTCGACGATTTGGATGATATATAAGAAACACTGAAATTTTAGCGAATTTCCAAGAAAAACTGAAATTTTAGCGAATTTCCATGAAAAATGTCAATATTAACCGAATTTCTAAATCGTTCCTATTTCTACGTATCTCGACGATTTGGATGATATATAAGAAACACTGAAATGTTAGCGAATTTCCAAGAAAAACTGAAATTTTAGCGAATTTCCATGAAAAATGTCAATATTAACCGAATTTCTAAATCGTTCCTATTTCTACGTAACTCGACGATTTGGATGATATATAAGAAACACTGAAATTTTAGCGAATTTCCAAGAAAAACTGAAATTTTAGCGAATTTCCATGAAAAATGTCAATATTAACCGAATTTCTAAATCGTTCCTATTTCTACGTATCTCGACGATTTGGATGATATATAAGAAACACTGAAATGTTAGCGAATTTCCAAGAAAAACTGAAATTTTAGCGAATTTCCATGAAAAATGTCAATATTAACCGAATTTCTACGTAACTCGACGATTTGGATGATATATAAGAAACACTGAAATTTTAGCGAATTTCCAAGAAAAACTGAAATTTTAGCGAATTTCCATGAAAAATGTCAATATTAACCGAATTTCTAAATCGTTCCTATTTCTACGTAACTCGACGATTTGGATGATATATAAGAAACACTGAAATTTTAGCGAATTTCCAAGAAAAACTGAAATTTTAGCGAATTTCCATGAAAAATGTCAATATCAACCGAATTTCTAAATTGTTCCTATTTCTACGTATGTCGACGATTTGGATGATATATAAGAAACACTGAAATTTTAGCGAATTTCCAAGAAAAACTGAAATTTTAGCGAATTTCCATGAAAAATGTCAATATTAACCGAATTTCTAAATCGTTCCTATTTCTACGTAACTCGACGATTTGGATGATATGTAAGAAACACTGAAATTTTAGCGAATTTCCAAGAAAAACTGAAATTTTAGCGAATTTCCATGAAAAATGTCAATATTAACCGAATTTCTAAATCGTTCCTATTTCTACGTAACTCGACGATTTGAATGATATATAAGAAACACTGAAATTTTAGCGAATTTCCAAGAAAAACTGAAATTTTAGCGAATTTCCATGAAAAATGTCAATATTAACCGAATTTCTAAATCGTTCCTATTTCTACGTATCTCGACGATTTGGATGATATATAAGAAACACTGAAATGTTAGCGAATTTCCAAGAAAAACTGAAATTTTAGCGAATTTCCATGAAAAATGTCAATATTAACCGAATTTCTAAATCGTTCCTATTTCTACGTAACTCGACGATTTGGATGATATATAAGAAACACTGAAATTTTAGCGAATTTCCAAGAAAAACTGAAATTTTAGCGAATTTCCAAGAAAAATGTCAAAATTAACAGAATTTCTAAATCGTTCCTATTTCTACGTATCTCGACGATTTGGATGATATATAAGAAACACTGAAATTTTAGCGAATTTCCAAGAAAAACTGAAATTTTAGCGAATTTCCATGAAAAATGTCTATATTAACCGAATTTCTAAATCGTTCCTATTTCTACGTAACTCGTCGATTTGGATGATATATAAGAAACTCTGAAATTTTAGCGAATTTCCAAGAAAAACTGAAATTTTAGCGAATTTCCATGAAAAATGTCAATATTAACCGAATTTCTAAATCGTTCCTATTTCTACGTATCTCGACGATTTGGATGATATATAAGAAACACTGAAATGTTAGCGAATTTCCAAGAAAAACTGAAATTTTAGCGAATTTCCATGAAAAATGTCAATATTAACCGAATTTCTAAATCGTTCCTATTTCTACGTAACTCGACGATTTGGATGATATATAAGAAACACTGAAATTTTAGCGAATTTCCAAGAAAAACTGAAATTTTAGCGAATTTCCATGAAAAATGTCAATATTAACCGAATTTCTAAATCGTTCCTATTTCTACGTATCTCGACGATTTGGATGATATATAAGAAACACTGAAATGTTAGCGAATTTCCAAGAAAAACTGAAATTTTAGAGAATTTCCATGAAAAATGTCAATATTAACCGAATTTCTAAATCGTTCCTATTTCTACGTAACTCGACGATTTGGATGATATATAAGAAACACTGAAATTTTAGCGAATTTCCAAGAAAAA
Organism: Agrilus biguttatus; assembly: GCA_963921985.1. Taxonomy (NCBI): domain Eukaryota; kingdom Metazoa; phylum Arthropoda; class Insecta; order Coleoptera; family Buprestidae; genus Agrilus; species Agrilus biguttatus. The sequence goes on from OY998118.1 coordinate 21,084,499, forward strand.
CTGAAATTTTAGCGAATTTCCAAGAAAAATGTCAAAATTAACAGAATTTCTAAATCGTTCCTATTTCTACGTATCTCGACGATTTGGATGATATATAAGAAACACTGAAATTTTAGCGAATTTCCAAGAAAAACTGAAATTTTAGCGAATTTCCATGAAAAATGTCAATATTAACCGAATTTCTAAATCGTTCCTATTTCTACGTATCTCGACGATTTGGATGATATATAAGAAACACTGAAATTTTAGCGAATTTCCAAGAAAAACTGAAATTTTAGCGAATTTCCATGAAAAATGTCTATATTAACCGAATTTCTAAATCGTTCCTATTTCTACGTATCTCGACGATTTGGATGATATATAAGAAACACTGAAATGTTAGCGAATTTCCAAGAAAAACTGAAATTTTAGCGAATTTCCATGAAAAATGTCAATATTAACCGAATTTCTAAATCGTTCCTATTTCTACGTAACTCGACGATTTGGATGATATATAAGAAACACTGAAATTTTAGCGAATTTCCAAGAAAAACTGAAATTTTAGCGAATTTCCAAGAAAAATGTCAAAATTAACAGAATTTCTAAATCGTTCCTATTTCTACGTATCTCGACGATTTGGATGATATATAAGAAACACTGAAATTTTAGCGAATTTCCAAGAAAAACTGAAATTTTAGCGAATTCCATGAAAAATGTCAATATTAACCGAATTTCTAAATCGTTCCTATTTCTACGTATCTCGACGATTTGGATGATATATAAGAAACACTGAAATTTTAGCGAATTTCCAAGAAAAACTGAAATTTTAGCGAATTTCCATGAAAAATGTCTATATTAACCGAATTTCTAAATCGTTCCTATTTCTACGTAACTCGTCGATTTGGATGATATATAAGAAACTCTGAAATTTTAGCGAATTTCCAAGAAAAACTGAAATTTTAGCGAATTTCCATGAAAAATGTCAATATTAACCGAATTTCTAAATCGTTCCTATTTCTACGTATCTCGACGATTTGGATGATATATAAGAAACACTGAAATGTTAGCGAATTTCCAAGAAAAACTGAAATTTTAGCGAATTTCCATGAAAAATGTCAATATTAACCGAATTTCTAAATCGTTCCTATTTCTACGTAACTCGACGATTTGGATGATATATAAGAAACACTGAAATTTTAGCGAATTTCCAAGAAAAACTGAAATTTTAGCGAATTTCCATGAAAAATGTCAATATTAACCGAATTTCTAAATCGTTCCTATTTCTACGTATCTCGACGATTTGGATGATATATAAGAAACACTGAAATGTTAGCGAATTTCCAAGAAAAACTGAAATTTTAGCGAATTTCCATGAAAAATGTCAATATTAACCGAATTTCTAAATCGTTCCTATTTCTACGTAACTCGACGATTTGGATGATATATAAGAAACACTGAAATTTTAGCGAATTTCCAAGAAAAACTGAAATTTTAGCGAATTTCCAAGAAAAATGTCAAAATTAACAGAATTTCTAAATCGTTCCTATTTCTACGTATCTCGACGATTTGGATGATATATAAGAAACACTGAAATTTTAGCGAATTTCCAAGAAAAACTGAAATTTTAGCGAATTTCCATGAAAAATGTCAATATTAACCGAATTTCTAAATCGTTCCTATTTCTACGTATCTCGACGATTTGGATGATATATAAGAAACACTGAAATTTTAGCGAATTTCCAAGAAAAACTGAAATTTTAGCGAATTTCCATGAAAAATGTCTATATTAACCGAATTTCTAAATCGTTCCTATTTCTACGTAACTCGTCGATTTGGATGATATATAAGAAACTCTGAAATTTTAGCGAATTTCCAAGAAAAACTGAAATTTTAGCGAATTTCCATGAAAAATGTCAATATTAACCGAATTTCTAAATCGTTCCTATTTCTACGTATCTCGACGATTTGGATGATATATAAGAAACACTGAAATGTTAGCGAATTTCCAAGAAAAACTGAAATTTTAGCGAATTTCCATGAAAAATGTCAATATTAACCGAATTTCTAAATCGTTCCTATTTCGACGTAACTCGACGATTTGGATGATATATAAGAAACACTGAAATTTTAGCGAATTTCCAAGAAAAACTGAAATTTTAGCGAATTTCCATGAAAAATGTCAATATTAACCGAATTTCTAAGTCGTTCCTATTTCTACGTAACTCGACGATTTGGATGATATATAAGAAACACTGAAATTTTAGCGAATTTCCAAGAAAAACTGAAATTTTAGCGAATTTCCATGAAAAATGTCAATATTAACCGAATTTCTAAATCGTTCCTATTTCTACGTAACTCGACGATTTGGATGATATATAAGAAACACTGAAATTTTAGCGAATTTCCAAGAAAAACTGAAATTTTAGCGAATTTCCATGAAAAATGTCAATATTAACCGAATTTCTAAATGGTTCCTATTTCTACGTATCTCGACGATTTGGATGATATATAAGAAACACTGAAATTTTAGCGAATTTCCAAGAAAAACTGAAATTTTAGCGAATTTCCATGAAAAATGTCAATATTAACCGAATTTCTAAATCGTTCCTATTTCTACGTATCTCGACGATTTGGATGATATATAAGAAACACTGAAATGTTAGCGAATTTCCAAGAAAATCTGAAATTTTAGCGAATTTCCATGAAAAATGTCAATATTAACCGAATTTCTAAATCGTTCCTATTTCTACGTAACTCGACGATTTGGATGATATATAAGAAACACTGAAATTTTAGCGAATTTCCAAGAAAAACTGAAATTTTAGCGAATTTCCATGAAAAATGTCAATATTAACCGAATTTCTATTCTACGTATCTCGACGATTTGGATGATATATAAGAAACACTGAAATGTTAGCAAATTTCCAAGAAAATCTGAAATTTTAGCGAATTTCCATGAAAAATGTCAATATTAACCGAATTTCTAAATCGTTCCTATTTCTACGTAACTCGACGATTTGGATGATATATAAGAAGCACTGAAATTTTAGCGAATTTCCAAGAAAAACTGAAATTTTAGCGAATTTCCATGAAAAATGTCAATATTAACCGAATTTCTAAATCGTTCCTATTTCTACGTATCTCGACGATTTGGATGATATATAAGAAACACTGAAATTTTAGCGAATTTCCAAGAAAAACTGAAATTTTAGCGAATTTCCATGAAAAATGTCTATATTAACCGAATTTCTAAATCGTTCCTATTTCTACGTAACTCGTCGATTTGGATGATACATAAGAAACTCTGAAATTTTAGCGAATTTCCAAGAAAAACTGAAATTTTAGCGAATTTCCATGAAAAATGTCAATATTAACCGAATTTCTAAATCGTTCCTATTTCTACGTATCTCGACGATTTGGATGATATAAGAAACACTGAAATGTTAGCGAATTTCCAAGAAAAACTGAAATTTTAGCGAATTTCCATGAAAAATGTCAATATTAACCGAATTTCTAAATCGTTCCTATTTCTACGTAACTCGACGATTTGGATGATATATAAGAAACACTGAAATTTTAGCGAATTTCCAAGAAAAACTGAAATTTTAGCGAATTTCCATGAAAAATGTCAATATTAACCGAATTTCTAAATCGTTCCTATTTCTACGTAACTCGACGATTTGGATGATATATAAGAAACACTGAAATTTTAGCGAATTTCCAAGAAAAACTGAAATTTTAGCGAATTTCCATGAAAAATGTCAATATTAACCGAATTTCTAAATCGTTCCTATTTCTACGTATCTCGACGATTTGGATGATATATAAGAAACACTGAAATTTTAGCGAATTTCCAAGAAAAACTGAAATTTTAGCGAATTTCCATGAAAAATGTCTATATTAACCGAATTTCTAAATCGTTCCTATTTCTACGTAACTCGTCGATTTGGATGATATATAAGAAACTCTGAAATTTTAGCGAATTTCCAAGAAAAACTGAAATTTTAGCGAATTTCCATGAAAAATGTCAATATTAACCGAATTTCTAAATCGTTCCTATTTCTACGTATCTCGACGATTTGGATGATATATAAGAAACACTGAAATGTTAGCGAATTTCCAAGAAAAACTGAAATTTTAGCGAATTTCCATGAAAAATGTCAATATTAACCGAATTTCTAAATCGTTCCTATTTCTACGTAACTCGACGATTTGGATGATATATAAGAAACACTGAAATTTTAGCGAATTTCCAAGAAAAACTGAAATTTTAGCGAATTTCCATGAAAAATGTCAATATTAACCGAATTTCTAAATCGTTCCTATTTCTACGTAACTCGACGATTTGGATGATATATAAGAAACACTGAAATTTTAGCGAATTTCCAAGAAAAACTGAAATTTTAGCGAATTTCCATGAAAAATGTCAATATTAACCGAATTTCTAAATCGTTCCTATTTCGACGTAACTCGACGATTTGGATGATATATAAGAAACACTGAAATTTTAGCGAATTTCCAATAAAAACTGAAATTTTAGCGAATTTCCATGAAAAATGTCAATATTAACCGAATTTCTAAATCGTTCCCATTTCTACGTAACTCGACGATTTGGATGATATATAAGAAACACTGAAATTTTAGCGAATTTCCAAGAAAAACTGAAATTTTAGCGAATTTCCATGAAAAATGTCAATATTAACCGAATTTCTAAATCGTTCCTATTTCTACGTAACTCGACGATTTGAATGATATATAAGAAACACTGAAATTTTAGCGAATTTCCAAGAAAAACTGAAATTTTAGCGAATTTCCATGAAAAATGTCAATATTAACCGAATTTCTAAATCGTTCCTATTTCTACGTATCTCGACGATTTGGATGATATATAAGAAACACTGAAATGTTAGCGAATTTCCAAGAAAAACTGAAATTTTAGCGAATTTCCATGAAAAATGTCAATATTAACCGAATTTCTAAATCGTTCCTATTTCTACGTAACTCGACGATTTGGATGATATATAAGAAACACTGAAATTTTAGCGAATTTCCAAGAAAAACTGAAATTTTAGCGAATTTCCAAGAAAAATGTCAAAATTAACAGAATTTCTAAATCGTTCCTATTTCTACGTATCTCGACGATTTGGATGATATATAAGAAACACTGAAATTTTAGCGAATTTCCAAGAAAAACTGAAATTTTAGCGAATTTCCATGAAAAATGTCAATATTAACCGAATTTCTAAATCGTTCCTATTTCTACGTATCTCGACGATTTGGATGATATATAAGAAACACTGAAATTTTAGCGAATTTCCAAGAAAAACTGAAATTTTAGCGAATTTCCATGAAAAATGTCTATATTAACCGAATTTCTAAATCGTTCCTATTTCTACGTAACTCGTCGATTTGGATGATATATAAGAAACTCTGAAATTTTAGCGAATTTCCAAGAAAAACTGAAATTTTAGCGAATTTCCATGAAAAATGTCAATATTAACCGAATTTCTAAATCGTTCCTATTTCTACGTATCTCGACGATTTGGATGATATATAAGAAACACTGAAATGTTAGCGAATTTCCAAGAAAAACTGAAATTTTAGCGAATTTCCATGAAAAATGTCAATATTAACCGAATTTCTAAATCGTTCCTATTTCTACGTAACTCGACGATTTGGATGATATATAAGAAACACTGAAATTTTAGCGAATTTCCAAGAAAAACTGAAATTTTAGCGAATTTCCATGAAAAATGTCAATATTAACCGAATTTCTAAATCGTTCCTATTTCTACGTATCTCGACGATTTGGATGATATATAAGAAACACTGAAATGTTAGCGAATTTCCAAGAAAAACTGAAATTTTAGAGAATTTCCATGAAAAATGTCAATATTAACCGAATTTCTAAATCGTTCCTATTTCTACGTAACTCGACGATTTGGATGATATATAAGAAACACTGAAATTTTAGCGAATTTCCAAGAAAAACTGAAATTTTAGCGAATTTCCAAGAAAAATGTCAAAATTAACAGAATTTCTAAATCGTTCCTATTTCTACGTATCTCGACGATTTGGATGATATATAAGAAACACTGAAATTTTAGCGAATTTCCAAGAAAAACTGAAATTTTAGCGAATTTCCATGAAAAATGTCAATATTAACCGAATTTCTAAATCGTTCCTATTTCTACGTATCTCGACGATTTGGATGATATATAAGAAACACTGAAATGTTAGCGAATTTCCAAGAAAAACTGAAATTTTAGCGAATTTCCATGAAAAATGTCAATATTAACCGAATTTCTAAATCGTTCCTATTTCTACGTAACTCGACGATTTGGATGATATATAAGAAACACTGAAATTTTAGCGAATTTCCAAGAAAAACTGAAATTTTAGCGAATTTCCAAGAAAAATGTCAAAATTAACAGAATTTCTAAATCGTTCCTATTTCTACGTATCTCGACGATTTGGATGATATATAAGAAACACTGAAATTTTAGCGAATTTCCAAGAAAAACTGAAATTTTAGCGAATTCCATGAAAAATGTCAATATTAACCGAATTTCTAAATCGTTCCTATTTCTACGTATCTCGACGATTTGGATGATATATAAGAAACACTGAAATTTTAGCGAATTTCCAAGAAAAACTGAAATTTTAGCGAATTTCCATGAAAAATGTCTATATTAACCGAATTTCTAAATCGTTCCTATTTCTACGTAACTCGTCGATTTGGATGATATATAAGAAACTCTGAAATTTTAGCGAATTTCCAAGAAAAACTGAAATTTTAGCGAATTTCCATGAAAAATGTCAATATTAACCGAATTTCTAAATCGTTCCTATTTCTACGTATCTCGACGATTTGGATGATATATAAGAAACACTGAAATGTTAGCGAATTTCCAAGAAAAACTGAAATTTTAGCGAATTTCCATGAAAAATGTCAATATTAACCGAATTTCTAAATCGTTCCTATTTCTACGTAACTCGACGATTTGGATGATATATAAGAAACACTGAAATTTTAGCGAATTTCCAAGAAAAACTGAAATTTTAGCGAATTTCCATGAAAAATGTCAATATTAACCGAATTTCTAAATCGTTCCTATTTCTACGTATCTCGACGATTTGGATGATATATAAGAAACACTGAAATGTTAGCGAATTTCCAAGAAAAACTGAAATTTTAGCGAATTTCCATGAAAAATGTCAATATTAACCGAATTTCTAAATCGTTCCTATTTCTACGTAACTCGACGATTTGGATGATATATAAGAAACACTGAAATTTTAGCGAATTTCCAAGAAAAACTGAAATTTTAGCGAATTTCCAAGAAAAATGTCAAAATTAACAGAATTTCTAAATCGTTCCTATTTCTACGTATCTCGACGATTTGGATGATATATAAGAAACACTGAAATTTTAGCGAATTTCCAAGAAAAACTGAAATTTTAGCGAATTTCCATGAAAAATGTCAATATTAACCGAATTTCTAAATCGTTCCTATTTCTACGTATCTCGACGATTTGGATGATATATAAGAAACACTGAAATTTTAGCGAATTTCCAAGAAAAACTGAAATTTTAGCGAATTTCCATGAAAAATGTCTATATTAACCGAATTTCTAAATCGTTCCTATTTCTACGTAACTCGTCGATTTGGATGATATATAAGAAACTCTGAAATTTTAGCGAATTTCCAAGAAAAACTGAAATTTTAGCGAATTTCCATGAAAAATGTCAATATTAACCGAATTTCTAAATCGTTCCTATTTCTACGTATCTCGACGATTTGGATGATATATAAGAAACACTGAAATGTTAGCGAATTTCCAAGAAAAACTGAAATTTTAGCGAATTTCCATGAAAAATGTCAATATTAACCGAATTTCTAAATCGTTCCTATTTCTACGTAACTCGACGATTTGGATGATATATAAAAAACACTGAAATTTTAGCGAATTTCCAAGAAAAACTGAAATTTTAGCGAATTTCCATGAAAAATGTCAATATTAACCGAATTTCTAAATCGTTCCTATTTCGACGTAACTCGACGATTTGGATGATATATAAGAAACACTGAAATGTTAGCGAATTTCCAAGAAAAACTGAAATTTTAGCGAATTTCCATGAAAAATGTCAATATTAACCGAATTTCTAAATCGTTCCTATTTCTACGTAACTCGACGATTTGGATGATATATAAGAAACACTGAAATTTTAGCGAATTTCCAAGAAAAACTGAAATTTTAGCGAATTTCCATGAAAAATGTCAATATTAACCGAATTTCTAAATCGTTCCTATTTCTACGTAACTCGACGATTTGGATGATATATAAGAAACACTGAAATTTTAGCGAATTTCCAAGAAAAACTGAAATTTTAGCGAATTTCCATGAAAAATGTCAATATTAACCGAATTTCTAAATGGTTCCTATTTCTACGTATCTCGACGATTTGGATGATATATAAGAAACACTGAAATTTTAGCGAATTTCCAAGAAAAACTGAAATTTTAGCGAATTTCCATGAAAAATGTCAATATTAACCGAATTTCTAAATCGTTCCTATTTCTACGTATCTCGACGATTTGGATGATATATAAGAAACACTGAAATGTTAGCGAATTTCCAAGAAAATCTGAAATTTTAGCGAATTTCCATGAAAAATGTCAATATTAACCGAATTTCTAAATCGTTCCTATTTCTACGTAACTCGACGATTTGGATGATATATAAGAAACACTGAAATTTTAGCGAATTTCCAAGAAAAACTGAAATTTTAGCGAATTTCCATGAAAAATGTCAATATTAACCGAATTTCTAAATCGTTCCTATTTCTACGTATCTCGACGATTTGGATGATATATAAGAAACACTGAAATGTTAGCAAATTTCCAAGAAAATCTGAAATTTTAGCGAATTTCCATGAAAAATGTCAATATTAACCGAATTTCTAAATCGTTCCTATTTCTACGTAACTCGACGATTTGGATGATATATAAGAAACACTGAAATTTTAGCGAATTTCCAAGAAAAACTGAAATTTTAGCGAATTTCCATGAAAAATGTCAATATTAACCGAATTTCTAAATCGTTCCTATTTCTACGTATCTCGACGATTTGGATGATATATAAGAAACACTGAAATTTTAGCGAATTTCCAAGAAAAACTGAAATTTTAGCGAATTTCCATGAAAAATGTCTATATTAACCGAATTTCTAAATCGTTCCTATTTCTACGTAACTCGTCGATTTGGATGATATATAAGAAACTCTGAAATTTTAGCGAATTTCCAAGAAAAACTGAAATTTTAGCGAATTTCCATGAAAAATGTCAATATTAACCGAATTTCTAAATCGTTCCTATTTCTACGTATCTCGACGATTTGGATGATATATAAGAAACACTGAAATGTTAGCGAATTTCCAAGAAAAACTGAAATTTTAGCGAATTTCCATGAAAAATGTCAATATTAACCGAATTTCTAAATCGTTCCTATTTCTACGTAACTCGACGATTTGGATGATATATAAGAAACACTGAAATTTTAGCGAATTTCCAAGAAAAACTGAAATTTTAGCGAATTTCCATGAAAAATGTCAATATTAACCGAATTTCTAAATCGTTCCTATTTCTACGTAACTCGACGATTTGGATGATATATAAGAAACACTGAAATTTTAGCGAATTTCCAAGAAAAACTGAAATTTTAGCGAATTTCCATGAAAAATGTCAATATTAACCGAATTTCTAAATCGTTCCTATTTCTACGTATCTCGACGATTTGGATGATATATAAGAAACACTGAAATTTTAGCGAATTTCCAAGAAAAACTGAAATTTTAGCGAATTTCCATGAAAAATGTCTATATTAACCGAATTTCTAAATCGTTCCTATTTCTACGTAACTCGTCGATTTGGATGATATATAAGAAACTCTGAAATTTTAGCGAATTTCCAAGAAAAACTGAAATTTTAGCGAATTTCCATGAAAAATGTCAATATTAACCGAATTTCTAAATCGTTCCTATTTCTACGTATCTCGACGATTTGGATGATATATAAGAAACACTGAAATGTTAGCGAATTTCCAAGAAAAACTGAAATTTTAGCGAATTTCCATGAAAAATGTCAATATTAACCGAATTTCTAAATCGTTCCTATTTCTACGTAACTCGACGATTTGGATGATATATAAGAAACACTGAAATTTTAGCGAATTTCCAAGAAAAACTGAAATTTTAGCGAATTTCCATGAAAAATGTCAATATTAACCGAATTTCTAAATCGTTCCTATTTCTACGTAACTCGACGATTTGGATGATATATAAGAAACACTGAAATTTTAGCGAATTTCCAAGAAAAACTGAAATTTTAGCGAATTTCCATGAAAAATGTCAATATTAACCGAATTTCTAAATCGTTCCTATTTCGACGTAACTCGACGATTTGGATGATATATAAGAAACACTGAAATTTTAGCGAATTTCCAATAAAAACTGAAATTTTAGCGAATTTCCATGAAAAATGTCAATATTAACCGAATTTCTAAATCGTTCCTATTTCTACGTAACTCGACGATTTGGATGATATATAAGAAACACTGAAATTTTAGCGAATTTCCAAGAAAAACTGAAATTTTAGCGAATTTCCATGAAAAATGTCAATATTAACCGAATTTCTAAATCGTTCCTATTTCTACGTAACTCGACGATTTGAATGATATATAAGAAACACTGAAATTTTAGCGAATTTCCAAGAAAAACTGAAATTTTAGCGAATTTCCATGAAAAATGTCAATATTAACCGAATTTCTAAATCGTTCCTATTTCTACGTATCTCGACGATTTGGATGATATATAAGAAACACTGAAATGTTAGCGAATTTCCAAGAAAAACTGAAATTTTAGCGAATTTCCATGAAAAATGTCAATATTAACCGAATTTCTAAATCGTTCCTATTTCTACGTAACTCGACGATTTGGATGATATATAAGAAACACTGAAATTTTAGCGAATTTCCAAGAAAAACTGAAATTTTAGCGAATTTCCAAGAAAAATGTCAAAATTAACAGAATTTCTAAATCGTTTCTATTTCTACGTATCTCGACGATTTGGATGATATATAAGAAACACTGAAATTTTAGCGAATTTCCAAGAAAAACTGAAATTTTAGCGAATTTCCATGAAAAATGTCAATATTAACCGAATTTCTAAATCGTTCCTATTTCTACGTATCTCGACGATTTGGATGATATATAAGAAACACTGAAATGTTAGCGAATTTCCAAGAAAAACTGAAATTTTAGCGAATTTCCATGAAAAATGTCTATATTAACCGAATTTCTAAATCGTTCCTATTTCTACGTAACTCGTCGATTTGGATGATATATAAGAAACTCTGAAATTTTAGCGAATTTCCAAGAAAAACTGAAATTTTAGCGAATTTCCATGAAAAATGTCAATATTAACCGAATTTCTAAATCGTTCCTATTTCTACGTATCTCGACGATTTGGATGATATATAAGAAACACTGAAATGTTAGCGAATTTCCAAGAAAAACTGAAATTTTAGCGAATTTCCATGAAAAATGTCAATATTAACCGAATTTCTAAATCGTTCCTATTTCTACGTAACTCGACGATTTGGATGATATATAAGAAACACTGAAATTTTAGCGAATTTCCAAGAAAAACTGAAATTTTAGCGAATTTCCATGAAAAATGTCAATATTAACCGAATTTCTAAATCGTTCCTATTTCTACGTATCTCGACGATTTGGATGATATATAAGAAACACTGAAATGTTAGCGAATTTCCAAGAAAAACTGAAATTTTAGAGAATTTCCATGAAAAATGTCAATATTAACCGAATTTCTAAATCGTTCCTATTTCTACGTAACTCGACGATTTGGATGATATATAAGAAACACTGAAATTTTAGCGAATTTCCAAGAAAAACTGAAATTTTAGCGAATTTCCAAGAAAAATGTCAAAATTAACAGAATTTCTAAATCGTTCCTATTTCTACGTATCTCGACGATTTGGATGATATATAAGAAACACTGAAATTTTAGCGAATTTCCAAGAAAAACTGAAATTTTAGCGAATTTCCATGAAAAATGTCTATATTAACCGAATTTCTAAATCGTTCCTATTTCTACGTATCTCGACGATTTGGATGATATATAAGAAACACTGAAATGTTAGCGAATTTCCAAGAAAAACTGAAATTTTAGCGAATTTCCATGAAAAATGTCAATATTAACCGAATTTCTAAATCGTTCCTATTTCTACGTAACTCGACGATTTGGATGATATATAAGAAACACTGAAATTTTAGCGAATTTCCAAGAAAAACTGAAATTTTAGCGAATTTCCAAGAAAAATGTCAAAATTAACAGAATTTCTAAATCGTTCCTATTTCTACGTATCTCGACGATTTGGATGATATATAAGAAACACTGAAATTTTAGCGAATTTCCAAGAAAAACTGAAATTTTAGCGAATTCCATGAAAAATGTCAATATTAACCGAATTTCTAAATCGTTCCTATTTCTACGTATCTCGACGATTTGGATGATATATAAGAAACACTGAAATTTTAGCGAATTTCCAAGAAAAACTGAAATTTTAGCGAATTTCCATGAAAAATGTCTATATTAACCGAATTTCTAAATCGTTCCTATTTCTACGTAACTCGTCGATTTGGATGATATATAAGAAACTCTGAAATTTTAGCGAATTTCCAAGAAAAACTGAAATTTTAGCGAATTTCCATGAAAAATGTCAATATTAACCGAATTTCTAAATCGTTCCTATTTCTACGTATCTCGACGATTTGGATGATATATAAGAAACACTGAAATGTTAGCGAATTTCCAAGAAAAACTGAAATTTTAGCGAATTTCCATGAAAAATGTCAATATTAACCGAATTTCTAAATCGTTCCTATTTCTACGTAACTCGACGATTTGGATGATATATAAGAAACACTGAAATTTTAGCGAATTTCCAAGAAAAACTGAAATTTTAGCGAATTTCCATGAAAAATGTCAATATTAACCGAATTTCTAAATCGTTCCTATTTCTACGTATCTCGACGATTTGGATGATATATAAGAAACACTGAAATGTTAGCGAATTTCCAAGAAAAACTGAAATTTTAGCGAATTTCCATGAAAAATGTCAATATTAACCGAATTTCTAAATCGTTCCTATTTCTACGTAACTCGACGATTTGGATGATATATAAGAAACACTGAAATTTTAGCGAATTTCCAAGAAAAACTGAAATTTTAGCGAATTTCCAAGAAAAATGTCAAAATTAACAGAATTTCTAAATCGTTCCTATTTCTACGTATCTCGACGATTTGGATGATATATAAGAAACACTGAAATTTTAGCGAATTTCCAAGAAAAACTGAAATTTTAGCGAATTTCCATGAAAAATGTCAATATTAACCGAATTTCTAAATCGTTCCTATTTCTACGTATCTCGACGATTTGGATGATATATAAGAAACACTGAAATTTTAGCGAATTTCCAAGAAAAACTGAAATTTTAGCGAATTTCCATGAAAAATGTCTATATTAACCGAATTTCTAAATCGTTCCTATTTCTACGTAACTCGTCGATTTGGATGATATATAAGAAACTCTGAAATTTTAGCGAATTTCCAAGAAAAACTGAAATTTTAGCGAATTTCCATGAAAAATGTCAATATTAACCGAATTTCTAAATCGTTCCTATTTCTACGTATCTCGACGATTTGGATGATATATAAGAAACACTGAAATGTTAGCGAATTTCCAAGAAAAACTGAAATTTTAGCGAATTTCCATGAAAAATGTCAATATTAACCGAATTTCTAAATCGTTCCTATTTCTACGTAACTCGACGATTTGGATGATATATAAGAAACACTGAAATTTTAGCGAATTTCCAAGAAAAACTGAAATTTTAGCGAATTTCCATGAAAAATGTCAATATTAACCGAATTTCTAAATCGTTCCTATTTCTACGTAACTCGACGATTTGGATGATATATAAGAAACACTGAAATTTTAGCGAATTTCCAAGAAAAACTGAAATTTTAGCGAATTTCCATGAAAAATGTCAATATTAACCGAATTTCTAAATCGTTCCTATTTCGACGTAACTCGACGATTTGGATGATATATAAGAAACACTGAAATTTTAGCGAATTTCCAAGAAAAACTGAAATTTTAGCGAATTTCCATGAAAAATGTCAATATTAACCGAATTTCTAAGTCGTTCCTATTTCTACGTAACTCGACGATTTGGATGATATATAAGAAACACTGAAATTTTAGCGAATTTCCAAGAAAAACTGAAATTTTAGCGAATTTCCATGAAAAATGTCAATATTAACCGAATTTCTAAATCGTTCCTATTTCTACGTAACTCGACGATTTGGATGATATATAAGAAACACTGAAATTTTAGCGAATTTCCAAGAAAAACTGAAATTTTAGCGAATTTCCATGAAAAATGTCAATATTAACCGAATTTCTAAATGGTTCCTATTTCTACGTATCTCGACGATTTGGATGATATATAAGAAACACTGAAATTTTAGCGAATTTCCAAGAAAAACTGAAATTTTAGCGAATTTCCATGAAAAATGTCAATATTAACCGAATTTCTAAATCGTTCCTATTTCTACGTATCTCGACGATTTGGATGATATATAAGAAACACTGAAATGTTAGCGAATTTCCAAGAAAATCTGAAATTTTAGCGAATTTCCATGAAAAATGTCAATATTAACCGAATTTCTAAATCGTTCCTATTTCTACGTAACTCGACGATTTGGATGATATATAAGAAACACTGAAATTTTAGCGAATTTCCAAGAAAAACTGAAATTTTAGCGAATTTCCATGAAAAATGTCAATATTAACCGAATTTCTAAATCGTTCCTATTTCTACGTATCTCGACGATTTGGATGATATATAAGAAACACTGAAATGTTAGCAAATTTCCAAGAAAATCTGAAATTTTAGCGAATTTCCATGAAAAATGTCAATATTAACCGAATTTCTAAATCGTTCCTATTTCTACGTAACTCGACGATTTGGATGATATATAAGAAACACTGAAATTTTAGCGAATTTCCAAGAAAAACTGAAATTTTAGCGAATTTCCATGAAAAATGTCAATATTAACCGAATTTCTAAATCGTTCCTATTTCTACGTATCTCGACGATTTGGATGATATATAAGAAACACTGAAATGTTAGCGAATTTCCAAGAAAAACTGAAATTTTAGCGAATTTCCATGAAAAATGTCAATATTAACCGAATTTCTAAATCGTTCCTATTTCTACGTAACTCGACGATTTGAATGATATATAAGAAACACTGAAATTTTAGCGAATTTCCAAGAAAAACTGAAATTTTAGCGAATTTCCATGAAAAATGTCAATATTAACCGAATTTCTAAATCGTTCCTATTTCTACGTATCTCGACGATTTGGATGATATATAAGAAACACTGAAATGTTAGCGAATTTCCAAGAAAAACTGAAATTTTAGCGAATTTCCATGAAAAATGTCAATATTAACCGAATTTCTAAATCGTTCCTATTTCTACGTAACTCGACGATTTGGATGATATATAAGAAACACTGAAATTTTAGCGAATTTCCAAGAAAAACTGAAATTTTAGCGAATTTCCAAGAAAAATGTCAAAATTAACAGAATTTCTAAATCGTTCCTATTGCTACGTATCTCGACGATTTGGATGATATATAAGAAACACTGAAATTTTAGCGAATTTCCAAGAAAAACTGAAATTTTAGCGAATTTCCATGAAAAATGTCAATATTAACCGAATTTCTAAATCGTTCCTATTTCTACGTATCTCGACGATTTGGATGATATATAAGAAACACTGAAATTTTAGCGAATTTCCAAGAAAAACTGAAATTTTAGCGAATTTCCATGAAAAATGTCTATATTAACCGAATTTCTAAATCGTTCCTATTTCTACGTAACTCGTCGATTTGGATGATATATAAGAAACTCTGAAATTTTAGCGAATTTCCAAGAAAAACTGAAATTTTAGCGAATTTCCATGAAAAATGTCAATATTAACCGAATTTCTAAATCGTTCCTATTTCTACGTATCTCGACGATTTGGATGATATATAAGAAACACTGAAATGTTAGCGAATTTCCAAGAAAAACTGAAATTTTAGCGAATTTCCATGAAAAATGTCAATATTAACCGAATTTCTAAATCGTTCCTATTTCTACGTAACTCGACGATTTGGATGATATATAAGAAACACTGAAATTTTAGCGAATTTCCAAGAAAAACTGAAATTTTAGCGAATTTCCATGAAAAATGTCAATATTAACCGAATTTCTAAATCGTTCCTATTTCTACGTATCTCGACGATTTGGATGATATATAAGAAACACTGAAATGTTAGCGAATTTCCAAGAAAAACTGAAATTTTAGAGAATTTCCATGAAAAATGTCAATATTAACCGAATTTCTAAATCGTTCCTATTTCTACGTAACTCGACGATTTGGATGATATATAAGAAACACTGAAATTTTAGCGAATTTCCAAGAAAAACTGAAATTTTAGCGAATTTCCAAGAAAAATGTCAAAATTAACAGAATTTCTAAATCGTTCCTATTTCTACGTATCTCGACGATTTGGATGATATATAAGAAACACTGAAATTTTAGCGAATTTCCAAGAAAAACTGAAATTTTAGCGAATTTCCATGAAAAATGTCAATATTAACCGAATTTCTAAATCGTTCCTATTTCTACGTATCTCGACGATTTGGATGATATATAAGAAACACTGAAATGTTAGCGAATTTCCAAGAAAAACTGAAATTTTAGCGAATTTCCATGAAAAATGTCAATATTAACCGAATTTCTAAATCGTTCCTATTTCTACGTAACTCGACGATTTGGATGATATATAAGAAACACTGAAATTTTAGCGAATTTCCAAGAAAAACTGAAATTTTAGCGAATTTCCAAGAAAAATGTCAAAATTAACAGAATTTCTAAATCGTTCCTATTTCTACGTATCTCGACGATTTGGATGATATATAAGAAACACTGAAATTTTAGCGAATTTCCAAGAAAAACTGAAATTTTAGCGAATTCCATGAAAAATGTCAATATTAACCGAATTTCTAAATCGTTCCTATTTCTACGTATCTCGACGATTTGGATGATATATAAGAAACACTGAAATTTTAGCGAATTTCCAAGAAAAACTGAAATTTTAGCGAATTTCCATGAAAAATGTCTATATTAACCGAATTTCTAAATCGTTCCTATTTCTACGTAACTCGTCGATTTGGATGATATATAAGAAACTCTGAAATTTTAGCGAATTTCCAAGAAAAACTGAAATTTTAGCGAATTTCCATGAAAAATGTCAATATTAACCGAATTTCTAAATCGTTCCTATTTCTACGTATCTCGACGATTTGGATGATATATAAGAAACACTGAAATGTTAGCGAATTTCCAAGAAAAACTGAAATTTTAGCGAATTTCCATGAAAAATGTCAATATTAACCGAATTTCTAAATCGTTCCTATTTCTACGTAACTCGACGATTTGGATGATATATAAGAAACACTGAAATTTTAGCGAATTTCCAAGAAAAACTGAAATTTTAGCGAATTTCCATGAAAAATGTCAATATTAACCGAATTTCTAAATCGTTCCTATTTCTACGTATCTCGACGATTTGGATGATATATAAGAAACACTGAAATGTTAGCGAATTTCCAAGAAAAACTGAAATTTTAGCGAATTTCCATGAAAAATGTCAATATTAACCGAATTTCTAAATCGTTCCTATTTCTACGTAACTCGACGATTTGGATGATATATAAGAAACACTGAAATTTTAGCGAATTTCCAAGAAAAACTGAAATTTTAGCGAATTTCCAAGAAAAATGTCAAAATTAACAGAATTTCTAAATCGTTCCTATTTCTACGTATCTCGACGATTTGGATGATATATAAGAAACACTGAAATTTTAGCGAATTTCCAAGAAAAACTGAAATTTTAGCGAATTTCCATGAAAAATGTCAATATTAACCGAATTTCTAAATCGTTCCTATTTCTACGTATCTCGACGATTTGGATGATATATAAGAAACACTGAAATTTTAGCGAATTTCCAAGAAAAACTGAAATTTTAGCGAATTTCCATGAAAAATGTCTATATTAACCGAATTTCTAAATCGTTCCTATTTCTACGTAACTCGTCGATTTGGATGATATATAAGAAACTCTGAAATTTTAGCGAATTTCCAAGAAAAACTGAAATTTTAGCGAATTTCCATGAAAAATGTCAATATTAACCGAATTTCTAAATCGTTCCTATTTCTACGTATCTCGACGATTTGGATGATATATAAGAAACACTGAAATGTTAGCGAATTTCCAAGAAAAACTGAAATTTTAGCGAATTTCCATGAAAAATGTCAATATTAACCGAATTTCTAAATCGTTCCTATTTCTACGTAACTCGACGATTTGGATGATATATAAAAAACACTGAAATTTTAGCGAATTTCCAAGAAAAACTGAAATTTTAGCGAATTTCCATGAAAAATGTCAATATTAACCGAATTTCTAAATCGTTCCTATTTCGACGTAACTCGACGATTTGGATGATATATAAGAAACACTGAAATGTTAGCGAATTTCCAAGAAAAACTGAAATTTTAGCGAATTTCCATGAAAAATGTCAATATTAACCGAATTTCTAAATCGTTCCTATTTCTACGTAACTCGACGATTTGGATGATATATAAGAAACACTGAAATTTTAGCGAATTTCCAAGAAAAACTGAAATTTTAGCGAATTTCCATGAAAAATGTCAATATTAACCGAATTTCTAAATCGTTCCTATTTCTACGTAACTCGACGATTTGGATGATATATAAGAAACACTGAAATTTTAGCGAATTTCCAAGAAAAACTGAAATTTTAGCGAATTTCCATGAAAAATGTCAATATTAACCGAATTTCTAAATGGTTCCTATTTCTACGTATCTCGACGATTTGGATGATATATAAGAAACACTGAAATGTTAGCGAATTTCCAAGAAAATCTGAAATTTTAGCGAATTTCCATGAAAAATGTCAATATTAACCGAATTTCTAAATCGTTCCTATTTCTACGTAACTCGACGATTTGGATGATATATAAGAAACACTGAAATTTTAGCGAATTTCCAAGAAAAACTGAAATTTTAGCGAATTTCCATGAAAAATGTCAATATTAACCGAATTTCTAAATCGTTCCTATTTCTACGTATCTCGACGATTTGGATGATATATAAGAAACACTGAAATGTTAGCAAATTTCCAAGAAAATCTGAAATTTTAGCGAATTTCCATGAAAAATGTCAATATTAACCGAATTTCTAAATCGTTCCTATTTCTACGTAACTCGACGATTTGGATGATATATAAGAAACACTGAAATTTTAGCGAATTTCCAAGAAAAACTGAAATTTTAGCGAATTTCCATGAAAAATGTCAATATTAACCGAATTTCTAAATCGTTCCTATTTCTACGTATCTCGACGATTTGGATGATATATAAGAAACACTGAAATTTTAGCGAATTTCCAAGAAAAACTGAAATTTTAGCGAATTTCCATGAAAAATGTCTATATTAACCGAATTTCTAAATCGTTCCTATTTCTACGTAACTCGTCGATTTGGATGATATATAAGAAACTCTGAAATTTTAGCGAATTTCCAAGAAAAACTGAAATTTTAGCGAATTTCCATGAAAAATGTCAATATTAACCGAATTTCTAAATCGTTCCTATTTCTACGTATCTCGACGATTTGGATGATATATAAGAAACACTGAAATGTTAGCGAATTTCCAAGAAAAACTGAAATTTTAGCGAATTTCCATGAAAAATGTCAATATTAACCGAATTTCTAAATCGTTCCTATTTCTACGTAACTCGACGATTTGGATGATATATAAGAAACACTGAAATTTTAGCGAATTTCCAAGAAAAACTGAAATTTTAGCGAATTTCCATGAAAAATGTCAATATTAACCGAATTTCTAAATCGTTCCTATTTCTACGTAACTCGACGATTTGGATGATATATAAGAAACACTGAAATTTTAGCGAATTTCCAAGAAAAACTGAAATTTTAGCGAATTTCCATGAAAAATGTCAA
This sequence comes from Agrilus biguttatus, assembly GCA_963921985.1. NCBI lineage: Eukaryota > Metazoa > Arthropoda > Insecta > Coleoptera > Buprestidae > Agrilus > Agrilus biguttatus. Next base: position 21,104,732 of record OY998118.1, read on the forward strand.
TATTAACCGAATTTCTAAATCGTTCCTATTTCTACGTATCTCGACGATTTGGATGATATATAAGAAACACTGAAATTTTAGCGAATTTCCAAGAAAAACTGAAATTTTAGCGAATTTCCATGAAAAATGTCTATATTAACCGAATTTCTAAATCGTTCCTATTTCTACGTATCTCGACGATTTGGATGATATATAAGAAACACTGAAATGTTAGCGAATTTCCAAGAAAAACTGAAATTTTAGCGAATTTCCATGAAAAATGTCAATATTAACCGAATTTCTAAATCGTTCCTATTTCTACGTAACTCGACGATTTGGATGATATATAAGAAACACTGAAATTTTAGCGAATTTCCAAGAAAAACTGAAATTTTAGCGAATTTCCATGAAAAATGTCAATATTAACCGAATTTCTAAATCGTTCCTATTTCTACGTAACTCGACGATTTGGATGATATATAAGAAACACTGAAATTTTAGCGAATTTCCAAGAAAAACTGAAATTTTAGCGAATTTCCATGAAAAATGTCAATATTAACCGAATTTCTAAATCGTTCCTATTTCGACGTAACTCGACGATTTGGATGATATATAAGAAACACTGAAATTTTAGCGAATTTCCAATAAAAACTGAAATTTTAGCGAATTTCCATGAAAAATGTCAATATTAACCGAATTTCTAAATCGTTCCTATTTCTACGTAACTCGACGATTTGGATGATATATAAGAAACACTGAAATTTTAGCGAATTTCCAAGAAAAACTGAAATTTTAGCGAATTTCCATGAAAAATGTCAATATTAACCGAATTTCTAAATCGTTCCTATTTCTACGTAACTCGACGATTTGAATGATATATAAGAAACACTGAAATTTTAGCGAATTTCCAAGAAAAACTGAAATTTTAGCGAATTTCCATGAAAAATGTCAATATTAACCGAATTTCTAAATCGTTCCTATTTCTACGTATCTCGACGATTTGGATGATATATAAGAAACACTGAAATGTTAGCGAATTTCCAAGAAAAACTGAAATTTTAGCGAATTTCCATGAAAAATGTCAATATTAACCGAATTTCTAAATCGTTCCTATTTCTACGTAACTCGACGATTTGGATGATATATAAGAAACACTGAAATTTTAGCGAATTTCCAAGAAAAACTGAAATTTTAGCGAATTTCCAAGAAAAATGTCAAAATTAACAGAATTTCTAAATCGTTCCTATTTCTACGTATCTCGACGATTTGGATGATATATAAGAAACACTGAAATTTTAGCGAATTTCCAAGAAAAACTGAAATTTTAGCGAATTTCCATGAAAAATGTCAATATTAACCGAATTTCTAAATCGTTCCTATTTCTACGTATCTCGACGATTTGGATGATATATAAGAAACACTGAAATTTTAGCGAATTTCCAAGAAAAACTGAAATTTTAGCGAATTTCCATGAAAAATGTCTATATTAACCGAATTTCTAAATCGTTCCTATTTCTACGTAACTCGTCGATTTGGATGATATATAAGAAACTCTGAAATTTTAGCGAATTTCCAAGAAAAACTGAAATTTTAGCGAATTTCCATGAAAAATGTCAATATTAACCGAATTTCTAAATCGTTCCTATTTCTACGTATCTCGACGATTTGGATGATATATAAGAAACACTGAAATGTTAGCGAATTTCCAAGAAAAACTGAAATTTTAGCGAATTTCCATGAAAAATGTCAATATTAACCGAATTTCTAAATCGTTCCTATTTCTACGTAACTCGACGATTTGGATGATATATAAGAAACACTGAAATTTTAGCGAATTTCCAAGAAAAACTGAAATTTTAGCGAATTTCCATGAAAAATGTCAATATTAACCGAATTTCTAAATCGTTCCTATTTCTACGTATCTCGACGATTTGGATGATATATAAGAAACACTGAAATGTTAGCGAATTTCCAAGAAAAACTGAAATTTTAGAGAATTTCCATGAAAAATGTCAATATTAACCGAATTTCTAAATCGTTCCTATTTCTACGTAACTCGACGATTTGGATGATATATAAGAAACACTGAAATTTTAGCGAATTTCCAAGAAAAACTGAAATTTTAGCGAATTTCCAAGAAAAATGTCAAAATTAACAGAATTTCTAAATCGTTCCTATTTCTACGTATCTCGACGATTTGGATGATATATAAGAAACACTGAAATTTTAGCGAATTTCCAAGAAAAACTGAAATTTTAGCGAATTTCCATGAAAAATGTCAATATTAACCGAATTTCTAAATCGTTCCTATTTCTACGTATCTCGACGATTTGGATGATATATAAGAAACACTGAAATTTTAGCGAATTTCCAAGAAAAACTGAAATTTTAGCGAATTTCCATGAAAAATGTCTATATTAACCGAATTTCTAAATCGTTCCTATTTCTACGTATCTCGACGATTTGGATGATATATAAGAAACACTGAAATGTTAGCGAATTTCCAAGAAAAACTGAAATTTTAGCGAATTTCCATGAAAAATGTCAATATTAACCGAATTTCTAAATCGTTCCTATTTCTACGTAACTCGACGATTTGGATGATATATAAGAAACACTGAAATTTTAGCGAATTTCCAAGAAAAACTGAAATTTTAGCGAATTTCCAAGAAAAATGTCAAAATTAACAGAATTTCTAAATCGTTCCTATTTCTACGTATCTCGACGATTTGGATGATATATAAGAAACACTGAAATTTTAGCGAATTTCCAAGAAAAACTGAAATTTTAGCGAATTCCATGAAAAATGTCAATATTAACCGAATTTCTAAATCGTTCCTATTTCTACGTATCTCGACGATTTGGATGATATATAAGAAACACTGAAATTTTAGCGAATTTCCAAGAAAAACTGAAATTTTAGCGAATTTCCATGAAAAATGTCTATATTAACCGAATTTCTAAATCGTTCCTATTTCTACGTAACTCGTCGATTTGGATGATATATAAGAAACTCTGAAATTTTAGCGAATTTCCAAGAAAAACTGAAATTTTAGCGAATTTCCATGAAAAATGTCAATATTAACCGAATTTCTAAATCGTTCCTATTTCTACGTATCTCGACGATTTGGATGATATATAAGAAACACTGAAATGTTAGCGAATTTCCAAGAAAAACTGAAATTTTAGCGAATTTCCATGAAAAATGTCAATATTAACCGAATTTCTAAATCGTTCCTATTTCTACGTAACTCGACGATTTGGATGATATATAAGAAACACTGAAATTTTAGCGAATTTCCAAGAAAAACTGAAATTTTAGCGAATTTCCATGAAAAATGTCAATATTAACCGAATTTCTAAATCGTTCCTATTTCTACGTATCTCGACGATTTGGATGATATATAAGAAACACTGAAATGTTAGCGAATTTCCAAGAAAAACTGAAATTTTAGCGAATTTCCATGAAAAATGTCAATATTAACCGAATTTCTAAATCGTTCCTATTTCTACGTAACTCGACGATTTGGATGATATATAAGAAACACTGAAATTTTAGCGAATTTCCAAGAAAAACTGAAATTTTAGCGAATTTCCAAGAAAAATGTCAAAATTAACAGAATTTCTAAATCGTTCCTATTTCTACGTATCTCGACGATTTGGATGATATATAAGAAACACTGAAATTTTAGCGAATTTCCAAGAAAAACTGAAATTTTAGCGAATTTCCATGAAAAATGTCAATATTAACCGAATTTCTAAATCGTTCCTATTTCTACGTATCTCGACGATTTGGATGATATATAAGAAACACTGAAATTTTAGCGAATTTCCAAGAAAAACTGAAATTTTAGCGAATTTCCATGAAAAATGTCTATATTAACCGAATTTCTAAATCGTTCCTATTTCTACGTAACTCGTCGATTTGGATGATATATAAGAAACTCTGAAATTTTAGCGAATTTCCAAGAAAAACTGAAATTTTAGCGAATTTCCATGAAAAATGTCAATATTAACCGAATTTCTAAATCGTTCCTATTTCTACGTATCTCGACGATTTGGATGATATATAAGAAACACTGAAATGTTAGCGAATTTCCAAGAAAAACTGAAATTTTAGCGAATTTCCATGAAAAATGTCAATATTAACCGAATTTCTAAATCGTTCCTATTTCTACGTAACTCGACGATTTGGATGATATATAAGAAACACTGAAATTTTAGCGAATTTCCAAGAAAAACTGAAATTTTAGCGAATTTCCATGAAAAATGTCAATATTAACCGAATTTCTAAATCGTTCCTATTTCTACGTAACTCGACGATTTGGATGATATATAAGAAACACTGAAATTTTAGCGAATTTCCAAGAAAAACTGAAATTTTAGCGAATTTCCATGAAAAATGTCAATATTAACCGAATTTCTAAATCGTTCCTATTTCGACGTAACTCGACGATTTGGATGATATATAAGAAACACTGAAATTTTAGCGAATTTCCAAGAAAAACTGAAATTTTAGCGAATTTCCATGAAAAATGTCAATATTAACCGAATTTCTAAGTCGTTCCTATTTCTACGTAACTCGACGATTTGGATGATATATAAGAAACACTGAAATTTTAGCGAATTTCCAAGAAAAACTGAAATTTTAGCGAATTTCCATGAAAAATGTCAATATTAACCGAATTTCTAAATCGTTCCTATTTCTACGTAACTCGACGATTTGGATGATATATAAGAAACACTGAAATTTTAGCGAATTTCCAAGAAAAACTGAAATTTTAGCGAATTTCCATGAAAAATGTCAATATTAACCGAATTTCTAAATGGTTCCTATTTCTACGTATCTCGACGATTTGGATGATATATAAGAAACACTGAAATTTTAGCGAATTTCCAAGAAAAACTGAAATTTTAGCGAATTTCCATGAAAAATGTCAATATTAACCGAATTTCTAAATCGTTCCTATTTCTACGTATCTCGACGATTTGGATGATATATAAGAAACACTGAAATGTTAGCGAATTTCCAAGAAAATCTGAAATTTTAGCGAATTTCCATGAAAAATGTCAATATTAACCGAATTTCTAAATCGTTCCTATTTCTACGTAACTCGACGATTTGGATGATATATAAGAAACACTGAAATTTTAGCGAATTTCCAAGAAAAACTGAAATTTTAGCGAATTTCCATGAAAAATGTCAATATTAACCGAATTTCTAAATCGTTCCTATTTCTACGTATCTCGACGATTTGGATGATATATAAGAAACACTGAAATGTTAGCAAATTTCCAAGAAAATCTGAAATTTTAGCGAATTTCCATGAAAAATGTCAATATTAACCGAATTTCTAAATCGTTCCTATTTCTACGTAACTCGACGATTTGGATGATATATAAGAAACACTGAAATTTTAGCGAATTTCCAAGAAAAACTGAAATTTTAGCGAATTTCCATGAAAAATGTCAATATTAACCGAATTTCTAAATCGTTCCTATTTCTACGTATCTCGACGATTTGGATGATATATAAGAAACACTGAAATGTTAGCGAATTTCCAAGAAAATCTGAAATTTTAGCGAATTTCCATGAAAAATGTCAATATTAACCGAATTTCTAAATCGTTCCTATTTCTACGTAACTCGACGATTTGGATGATATATAAGAAACACTGAAATTTTAGCGAATTTCCAAGAAAAACTGAAATTTTAGCGAATTTCCATGAAAAATGTCAATATTAACCGAATTTCTAAATCGTTCCTATTTCTACGTATCTCGACGATTTGGATGATATATAAGAAACACTGAAATGTTAGCGAATTTCCAAGAAAAACTGAAATTTTAGCGAATTTCCATGAAAAATGTCAATATTAACCGAATTTCTAAATCGTTCCTATTTCTACGTAACTCGACGATTTGGATGATATATAAGAAACACTGAAATTTTAGCGAATTTCCAAGAAAAACTGAAATTTTAGCGAATTTCCAAGAAAAATGTCAAAATTAACAGAATTTCTAAATCGTTCCTATTTCTACGTATCTCGACGATTTGGATGATATATAAGAAACACTGAAATTTTAGCGAATTTCCAAGAAAAACTGAAATTTTAGCGAATTTCCATGAAAAATGTCAATATTAACCGAATTTCTAAATCGTTCCTATTTCTACGTATCTCGACGATTTGGATGATATATAAGAAACACTGAAATTTTAGCGAATTTCCAAGAAAAACTGAAATTTTAGCGAATTTCCATGAAAAATGTCTATATTAACCGAATTTCTAAATCGTTCCTATTTCTACGTAACTCGTCGATTTGGATGATATATAAGAAACTCTGAAATTTTAGCGAATTTCCAAGAAAAACTGAAATTTTAGCGAATTTCCATGAAAAATGTCAATATTAACCGAATTTCTAAATCGTTCCTATTTCTACGTATCTCGACGATTTGGATGATATATAAGAAACACTGAAATGTTAGCGAATTTCCAAGAAAAACTGAAATTTTAGCGAATTTCCATGAAAAATGTCAATATTAACCGAATTTCTAAATCGTTCCTATTTCTACGTAACTCGACGATTTGGATGATATATAAGAAACACTGAAATTTTAGCGAATTTCCAAGAAAAACTGAAATTTTAGCGAATTTCCATGAAAAATGTCAATATTAACCGAATTTCTAAATCGTTCCTATTTCTACGTAACTCGACGATTTGGATGATATATAAGAAACACTGAAATTTTAGCGAATTTCCAAGAAAAACTGAAATTTTAGCGAATTTCCATGAAAAATGTCAATATTAACCGAATTTCTAAATCGTTCCTATTTCGACGTAACTCGACGATTTGGATGATATATAAGAAACACTGAAATTTTAGCGAATTTCCAAGAAAAACTGAAATTTTAGCGAATTTCCATGAAAAATGTCAATATTAACCGAATTTCTAAGTCGTTCCTATTTCTACGTAACTCGACGATTTGGATGATATATAAGAAACACTGAAATTTTAGCGAATTTCCAAGAAAAACTGAAATTTTAGCGAATTTCCATGAAAAATGTCAATATTAACCGAATTTCTAAATCGTTCCTATTTCTACGTAACTCGACGATTTGGATGATATATAAGAAACACTGAAATTTTAGCGAATTTCCAAGAAAAACTGAAATTTTAGCGAATTTCCATGAAAAATGTCAATATTAACCGAATTTCTAAATGGTTCCTATTTCTACGTATCTCGACGATTTGGATGATATATAAGAAACACTGAAATTTTAGCGAATTTCCAAGAAAAACTGAAATTTTAGCGAATTTCCATGAAAAATGTCAATATTAACCGAATTTCTAAATCGTTCCTATTTCTACGTATCTCGACGATTTGGATGATATATAAGAAACACTGAAATGTTAGCGAATTTCCAAGAAAATCTGAAATTTTAGCGAATTTCCATGAAAAATGTCAATATTAACCGAATTTCTAAATCGTTCCTATTTCTACGTAACTCGACGATTTGGATGATATATAAGAAACACTGAAATTTTAGCGAATTTCCAAGAAAAACTGAAATTTTAGCGAATTTCCATGAAAAATGTCAATATTAACCGAATTTCTAAATCGTTCCTATTTCTACGTATCTCGACGATTTGGATGATATATAAGAAACACTGAAATGTTAGCAAATTTCCAAGAAAATCTGAAATTTTAGCGAATTTCCATGAAAAATGTCAATATTAACCGAATTTCTAAATCGTTCCTATTTCTACGTAACTCGACAATTTGGATGATATATAAGAAACACTGAAATTTTAGCGAATTTCCAAGAAAAACTGAAATTTTAGCGAATTTCCATGAAAAATGTCAATATTAACCGAATTTCTAAATCGTTCCTATTTCTACGTATCTCGACGATTTGGATGATATATAAGAAACACTGAAATGTTAGCGAATTTCCAAGAAAAACTGAAATTTTAGCGAATTTCCATGAAAAATGTCAATATTAACCGAATTTCTAAATCGTTCCTATTTCTACGTAACTCGACGATTTGAATGATATATAAGAAACACTGAAATTTTAGCGAATTTCCAAGAAAAACTGAAATTTTAGCGAATTTCCATGAAAAATGTCAATATTAACCGAATTTCTAAATCGTTCCTATTTCTACGTATCTCGACGATTTGGATGATATATAAGAAACACTGAAATGTTAGCGAATTTCCAAGAAAAACTGAAATTTTAGCGAATTTCCATGAAAAATGTCAATATTAACCGAATTTCTAAATCGTTCCTATTTCTACGTAACTCGACGATTTGGATGATATATAAGAAACACTGAAATTTTAGCGAATTTCCAAGAAAAACTGAAATTTTAGCGAATTTCCAAGAAAAATGTCAAAATTAACAGAATTTCTAAATCGTTCCTATTGCTACGTATCTCGACGATTTGGATGATATATAAGAAACACTGAAATTTTAGCGAATTTCCAAGAAAAACTGAAATTTTAGCGAATTTCCATGAAAAATGTCAATATTAACCGAATTTCTAAATCGTTCCTATTTCTACGTATCTCGACGATTTGGATGATATATAAGAAACACTGAAATTTTAGCGAATTTCCAAGAAAAACTGAAATTTTAGCGAATTTCCATGAAAAATGTCTATATTAACCGAATTTCTAAATCGTTCCTATTTCTACGTAACTCGTCGATTTGGATGATATATAAGAAACTCTGAAATTTTAGCGAATTTCCAAGAAAAACTGAAATTTTAGCGAATTTCCATGGAAAATGTCAATATTAACCGAATTTCTAAATCGTTCCTATTTCTACGTATCTCGACGATTTGGATGATATATAAGAAACACTGAAATGTTAGCGAATTTCCAAGAAAAACTGAAATTTTAGCGAATTTCCATGAAAAATGTCAATATTAACCGAATTTCTAAATCGTTCCTATTTCTACGTAACTCGACGATTTGGATGATATATAAGAAACACTGAAATTTTAGCGAATTTCCAAGAAAAACTGAAATTTTAGCGAATTTCCATGAAAAATGTCAATATTAACCGAATTTCTAAATCGTTCCTATTTCTACGTAACTCGACGATTTGGATGATATATAAGAAACACTGAAATTTTAGCGAATTTCCAAGAAAAACTGAAATTTTAGCGAATTTCCATGAAAAATGTCAATATTAACCGAATTTCTAAATCGTTCCTATTTCGACGTAACTCGACGATTTGGATGATATATAAGAAACACTGAAATTTTAGCGAATTTCCAATAAAAACTGAAATTTTAGCGAATTTCCATGAAAAATGTCAATATTAACCGAATTTCTAAATCGTTCCTATTTCTACGTAACTCGACGATTTGGATGATATATAAGAAACACTGAAATTTTAGCGAATTTCCAAGAAAAACTGAAATTTTAGCGAATTTCCATGAAAAATGTCAATATTAACCGAATTTCTAAATCGTTCCTATTTCTACGTAACTCGACGATTTGGATGATATATAAGAAACACTGAAATTTTAGCGAATTTCCAAGAAAAACTGAAATTTTAGCGAATTTCCATGAAAAATGTCAATATTAACCGAATTTCTAAATGGTTCCTATTTCTACGTATCTCGACGATTTGGATGATATATAAGAAACACTGAAATTTTAGCGAATTTCCAAGAAAAACTGAAATTTTAGCGAATTTCCATGAAAAATGTCAATATTAACCGAATTTCTAAATCGTTCCTATTTCTACGTATCTCGACGATTTGGATGATATATAAGAAACACTGAAATGTTAGCGAATTTCCAAGAAAATCTGAAATTTTAGCGAATTTCCATGAAAAATGTCAATATTAACCGAATTTCTAAATCGTTCCTATTTCTACGTAACTCGACGATTTGGATGATATATAAGAAACACTGAAATTTTAGCGAATTTCCAAGAAAAACTGAAATTTTAGCGAATTTCCATGAAAAATGTCAATATTAACCGAATTTCTAAATCGTTCCTATTTCTACGTATCTCGACGATTTGGATGATATATAAGAAACACTGAAATGTTAGCGAATTTCCAAGAAAAACTGAAATTTTAGCGAATTTCCATGAAAAATGTCAATATTAACCGAATTTCTAAATCGTTCCTATTTCTACGTAACTCGACGATTTGGATGATATATAAGAAACACTGAAATTTTAGCGAATTTCCAAGAAAAACTGAAATTTTAGCGAATTTCCAAGAAAAATGTCAAAATTAACAGAATTTCTAAATCGTTCCTATTTCTAAGTATCTCGACGATTTGGATGATATATAAGAAACACTGAAATTTTAGCGAATTTCCAAGAAAAACTGAAATTTTAGCGAATTTCCATGAAAAATGTCAATATTAACCGAATTTCTAAATCGTTCCTATTTCTACGTAACTCGACGATTTGGATGATATATAAGAAACACTGAAATTTTAGCGAATTTCCAAGAAAAACTGAAATTTTAGCGAATTTCCAAGAAAAATGTCAAAATTAACAGAATTTCTAAATCGTTCCTATTTCTACGTATCTCGACGATTTGGATGATATATAAGAAACACTGAAATTTTAGCGAATTTCCAAGAAAAACTGAAATTTTAGCGAATTTCCATGAAAAATGTCAATATTAACCGAATTTCTAAATCGTTCCTATTTCTACGTATCTCGACGATTTGGATGATATATAAGAAACACTGAAATTTTAGCGAATTTCCAAGAAAAACTGAAATTTTAGCGAATTTCCATGAAAAATGTCTATATTAACCGAATTTCTAAATCGTTCCTATTTCTACGTATCTCGACGATTTGGATGATATATAAGAAACACTGAAATGTTAGCGAATTTCCAAGAAAAACTGAAATTTTAGCGAATTTCCATGAAAAATGTCAATATTAACCGAATTTCTAAATCGTTCCTATTTCTACGTAACTCGACGATTTGGATGATATATAAGAAACACTGAAATTTTAGCGAATTTCCAAGAAAAACTGAAATTTTAGCGAATTTCCAAGAAAAATGTCAAAATTAACAGAATTTCTAAATCGTTCCTATTTCTACGTATCTCGACGATTTGGATGATATATAAGAAACACTGAAATTTTAGCGAATTTCCAAGAAAAACTGAAATTTTAGCGAATTCCATGAAAAATGTCAATATTAACCGAATTTCTAAATCGTTCCTATTTCTACGTATCTCGACGATTTGGATGATATATAAGAAACACTGAAATTTTAGCGAATTTCCAAGAAAAACTGAAATTTTAGCGAATTTCCATGAAAAATGTCTATATTAACCGAATTTCTAAATCGTTCCTATTTCTACGTAACTCGTCGATTTGGATGATATATAAGAAACTCTGAAATTTTAGCGAATTTCCAAGAAAAACTGAAATTTTAGCGAATTTCCATGAAAAATGTCAATATTAACCGAATTTCTAAATCGTTCCTATTTCTACGTATCTCGACGATTTGGATGATATATAAGAAACACTGAAATGTTAGCGAATTTCCAAGAAAAACTGAAATTTTAGCGAATTTCCATGAAAAATGTCAATATTAACCGAATTTCTAAATCGTTCCTATTTCTACGTAACTCGACGATTTGGATGATATATAAGAAACACTGAAATTTTAGCGAATTTCCAAGAAAAACTGAAATTTTAGCGAATTTCCATGAAAAATGTCAATATTAACCGAATTTCTAAATCGTTCCTATTTCTACGTATCTCGACGATTTGGATGATATATAAGAAACACTGAAATGTTAGCGAATTTCCAAGAAAAACTGAAATTTTAGCGAATTTCCATGAAAAATGTCAATATTAACCGAATTTCTAAATCGTTCCTATTTCTACGTAACTCGACGATTTGGATGATATATAAGAAACACTGAAATTTTAGCGAATTTCCAAGAAAAACTGAAATTTTAGCGAATTTCCAAGAAAAATGTCAAAATTAACAGAATTTCTAAATCGTTCCTATTTCTACGTATCTCGACGATTTGGATGATATATAAGAAACACTGAAATTTTAGCGAATTTCCAAGAAAAACTGAAATTTTAGCGAATTTCCATGAAAAATGTCAATATTAACCGAATTTCTAAATCGTTCCTATTTCTACGTATCTCGACGATTTGGATGATATATAAGAAACACTGAAATTTTAGCGAATTTCCAAGAAAAACTGAAATTTTAGCGAATTTCCATGAAAAATGTCTATATTAACCGAATTTCTAAATCGTTCCTATTTCTACGTAACTCGTCGATTTGGATGATATATAAGAAACTCTGAAATTTTAGCGAATTTCCAAGAAAAACTGAAATTTTAGCGAATTTCCATGAAAAATGTCAATATTAACCGAATTTCTAAATCGTTCCTATTTCTACGTATCTCGACGATTTGGATGATATATAAGAAACACTGAAATGTTAGCGAATTTCCAAGAAAAACTGAAATTTTAGCGAATTTCCATGAAAAATGTCAATATTAACCGAATTTCTAAATCGTTCCTATTTCTACGTAACTCGACGATTTGGATGATATATAAGAAACACTGAAATTTTAGCGAATTTCCAAGAAAAACTGAAATTTTAGCGAATTTCCATGAAAAATGTCAATATTAACCGAATTTCTAAATCGTTCCTATTTCTACGTAACTCGACGATTTGGATGATATATAAGAAACACTGAAATTTTAGCGAATTTCCAAGAAAAACTGAAATTTTAGCGAATTTCCATGAAAAATGTCAATATTAACCGAATTTCTAAATCGTTCCTATTTCGACGTAACTCGACGATTTGGATGATATATAAGAAACACTGAAATTTTAGCGAATTTCCAAGAAAAACTGAAATTTTAGCGAATTTCCATGAAAAATGTCAATATTAACCGAATTTCTAAGTCGTTCCTATTTCTACGTAACTCGACGATTTGGATGATATATAAGAAACACTGAAATTTTAGCGAATTTCCAAGAAAAACTGAAATTTTAGCGAATTTCCATGAAAAATGTCAATATTAACCGAATTTCTAAATCGTTCCTATTTCTACGTAACTCGACGATTTGGATGATATATAAGAAACACTGAAATTTTAGCGAATTTCCAAGAAAAACTGAAATTTTAGCGAATTTCCATGAAAAATGTCAATATTAACCGAATTTCTAAATGGTTCCTATTTCTACGTATCTCGACGATTTGGATGATATATAAGAAACACTGAAATTTTAGCGAATTTCCAAGAAAAACTGAAATTTTAGCGAATTTCCATGAAAAATGTCAATATTAACCGAATTTCTAAATCGTTCCTATTTCTACGTATCTCGACGATTTGGATGATATATAAGAAACACTGAAATGTTAGCGAATTTCCAAGAAAATCTGAAATTTTAGCGAATTTCCATGAAAAATGTCAATATTAACCGAATTTCTAAATCGTTCCTATTTCTACGTAACTCGACGATTTGGATGATATATAAGAAACACTGAAATTTTAGCGAATTTCCAAGAAAAACTGAAATTTTAGCGAATTTCCATGAAAAATGTCAATATTAACCGAATTTCTAAATCGTTCCTATTTCTACGTATCTCGACGATTTGGATGATATATAAGAAACACTGAAATGTTAGCAAATTTCCAAGAAAATCTGAAATTTTAGCGAATTTCCATGAAAAATGTCAATATTAACCGAATTTCTAAATCGTTCCTATTTCTACGTAACTCGACAATTTGGATGATATATAAGAAACACTGAAATTTTAGCGAATTTCCAAGAAAAACTGAAATTTTAGCGAATTTCCATGAAAAATGTCAATATTAACCGAATTTCTAAATCGTTCCTATTTCTACGTATCTCGACGATTTGGATGATATATAAGAAACACTGAAATGTTAGCGAATTTCCAAGAAAAACTGAAATTTTAGCGAATTTCCATGAAAAATGTCAATATTAACCGAATTTCTAAATCGTTCCTATTTCTACGTAACTCGACGATTTGAATGATATATAAGAAACACTGAAATTTTAGCGAATTTCCAAGAAAAACTGAAATTTTAGCGAATTTCCATGAAAAATGTCAATATTAACCGAATTTCTAAATCGTTCCTATTTCTACGTATCTCGACGATTTGGATGATATATAAGAAACACTGAAATGTTAGCGAATTTCCAAGAAAAACTGAAATTTTAGCGAATTTCCATGAAAAATGTCAATATTAACCGAATTTCTAAATCGTTCCTATTTCTACGTAACTCGACGATTTGGATGATATATAAGAAACACTGAAATTTTAGCGAATTTCCAAGAAAAACTGAAATTTTAGCGAATTTCCAAGAAAAATGTCAAAATTAACAGAATTTCTAAATCGTTCCTATTGCTACGTATCTCGACGATTTGGATGATATATAAGAAACACTGAAATTTTAGCGAATTTCCAAGAAAAACTGAAATTTTAGCGAATTTCCATGAAAAATGTCAATATTAACCGAATTTCTAAATCGTTCCTATTTCTACGTATCTCGACGATTTGGATGATATATAAGAAACACTGAAATTTTAGCGAATTTCCAAGAAAAACTGAAATTTTAGCGAATTTCCATGAAAAATGTCTATATTAACCGAATTTCTAAATCGTTCCTATTTCTACGTAACTCGTCGATTTGGATGATATATAAGAAACTCTGAAATTTTAGCGAATTTCCAAGAAAAACTGAAATTTTAGCGAATTTCCATGAAAAATGTCAATATTAACCGAATTTCTAAATCGTTCCTATTTCTACGTATCTCGACGATTTGGATGATATATAAGAAACACTGAAATGTTAGCGAATTTCCAAGAAAAACTGAAATTTTAGCGAATTTCCATGAAAAATGTCAATATTAACCGAATTTCTAAATCGTTCCTATTTCTACGTAACTCGACGATTTGGATGATATATAAGAAACACTGAAATTTTAGCGAATTTCCAAGAAAAACTGAAATTTTAGCGAATTTCCATGAAAAATGTCAATATTAACCGAATTTCTAAATCGTTCCTATTTCTACGTAACTCGACGATTTGGATGATATATAAGAAACACTGAAATTTTAGCGAATTTCCAAGAAAAACTGAAATTTTAGCGAATTTCCATGAAAAATGTCAATATTAACCGAATTTCTAAATCGTTCCTATTTCGACGTAACTCGACGATTTGGATGATATATAAGAAACACTGAAATTTTAGCGAATTTCCAATAAAAACTGAAATTTTAGCGAATTTCCATGAAAAATGTCAATATTAACCGAATTTCTAAATCGTTCCTATTTCTACGTAACTCGACGATTTGGATGATATATAAGAAACACTGAAATTTTAGCGAATTTCCAAGAAAAACTGAAATTTTAGCGAATTTCCATGAAAAATGTCAATATTAACCGAATTTCTAAATCGTTCCTATTTCTACGTAACTCGACGATTTGGATGATATATAAGAAACACTGAAATTTTAGCGAATTTCCAAGAAAAACTGAAATTTTAGCGAATTTCCATGAAAAATGTCAATATTAACCGAATTTCTAAATGGTTCCTATTTCTACGTATCTCGACGATTTGGATGATATATAAGAAACACTGAAATTTTAGCGAATTTCCAAGAAAAACTGAAATTTTAGCGAATTTCCATGAAAAATGTCAATATTAACCGAATTTCTAAATCGTTCCTATTTCTACGTATCTCGACGATTTGGATGATATATAAGAAACACTGAAATGTTAGCGAATTTCCAAGAAAATCTGAAATTTTAGCGAATTTCCATGAAAAATGTCAATATTAACCGAATTTCTAAATCGTTCCTATTTCTACGTAACTCGACGATTTGGATGATATATAAGAAACACTGAAATTTTAGCGAATTTCCAAGAAAAACTGAAATTTTAGCGAATTTCCATGAAAAATGTCAATATTAACCGAATTTCTAAATCGTTCCTATTTCTACGTATCTCGACGATTTGGATGATATATAAGAAACACTGAAATGTTAGCGAATTTCCAAGAAAAACTGAAATTTTAGCGAATTTCCATGAAAAATGTCAATATTAACCGAATTTCTAAATCGTTCCTATTTCTACGTAACTCGACGATTTGGATGATATATAAGAAACACTGAAATTTTAGCGAATTTCCAAGAAAAACTGAAATTTTAGCGAATTTCCAAGAAAAATGTCAAAATTAACAGAATTTCTAAATCGTTCCTATTTCTAAGTATCTCGACGATTTGGATGATATATAAGAAACACTGAAATTTTAGCGAATTTCCAAGAAAAACTGAAATTTTAGCGAATTTCCATGAAAAATGTCAATATTAACCGAATTTCTAAATCGTTCCTATTTCTACGTAACTCGACGATTTGGATGATATATAAGAAACACTGAAATTTTAGCGAATTTCCAAGAAAAACTGAAATTTTAGCGAATTTCCAAGAAAAATGTCAAAATTAACAGAATTTCTAAATCGTTCCTATTTCTACGTATCTCGACGATTTGGATGATATATAAGAAACACTGAAATTTTAGCGAATTTCCAAGAAAAACTGAAATTTTAGCGAATTTCCATGAAAAATGTCAATATTAACCGAATTTCTAAATCGTTCCTATTTCTACGTATCTCGACGATTTGGATGATATATAAGAAACACTGAAATTTTAGCGAATTTCCAAGAAAAACTGAAATTTTAGCGAATTTCCATGAAAAATGTCTATATTAACCGAATTTCTAAATCGTTCCTATTTCTACGTATCTCGACGATTTGGATGATATATAAGAAACACTGAAATGTTAGCGAATTTCCAAGAAAAACTGAAATTTTAGCGAATTTCCATGAAAAATGTCAATATTAACCGAATTTCTAAATCGTTCCTATTTCTACGTAACTCGACGATTTGGATGATATATAAGAAACACTGAAATTTTAGCGAATTTCCAAGAAAAACTGAAATTTTAGCGAATTTCCAAGAAAAATGTCAAAATTAACAGAATTTCTAAATCGTTCCTATTTCTACGTATCTCGACGATTTGGATGATATATAAGAAACACTGAAATTTTAGCGAATTTCCAAGAAAAACTGAAATTTTAGCGAATTCCATGAAAAATGTCAATATTAACCGAATTTCTAAATCGTTCCTATTTCTACGTATCTCGACGATTTGGATGATATATAAGAAACACTGAAATTTTAGCGAATTTCCAAGAAAAACTGAAATTTTAGCGAATTTCCATGAAAAATGTCTATATTAACCGAATTTCTAAATCGTTCCTATTTCTACGTAACTCGTCGATTTGGATGATATATAAGAAACTCTGAAATTTTAGCGAATTTCCAAGAAAAACTGAAATTTTAGCGAATTTCCATGAAAAATGTCAATATTAACCGAATTTCTAAATCGTTCCTATTTCTACGTATCTCGACGATTTGGATGATATATAAGAAACACTGAAATGTTAGCGAATTTCCAAGAAAAACTGAAATTTTAGCGAATTTCCATGAAAAATGTCAATATTAACCGAATTTCTAAATCGTTCCTATTTCTACGTAACTCGACGATTTGGATGATATATAAGAAACACTGAAATTTTAGCGAATTTCCAAGAAAAACTGAAATTTTAGCGAATTTCCATGAAAAATGTCAATATTAACCGAATTTCTAAATCGTTCCTATTTCTACGTATCTCGACGATTTGGATGATATATAAGAAACACTGAAATGTTAGCGAATTTCCAAGAAAAACTGAAATTTTAGCGAATTTCCATGAAAAATGTCAATATTAACCGAATTTCTAAATCGTTCCTATTTCTACGTAACTCGACGATTTGGATGATATAT
Source organism: Agrilus biguttatus (assembly GCA_963921985.1). Classification (NCBI taxonomy): domain Eukaryota; kingdom Metazoa; phylum Arthropoda; class Insecta; order Coleoptera; family Buprestidae; genus Agrilus; species Agrilus biguttatus. The sequence goes on from OY998118.1 coordinate 21,122,612, forward strand.
AAGAAACACTGAAATTTTAGCGAATTTCCAAGAAAAACTGAAATTTTAGCGAATTTCCAAGAAAAATGTCAAAATTAACAGAATTTCTAAATCGTTCCTATTTCTACGTATCTCGACGATTTGGATGATATATAAGAAACACTGAAATTTTAGCGAATTTCCAAGAAAAACTGAAATTTTAGCGAATTTCCATGAAAAATGTCAATATTAACCGAATTTCTAAATCGTTCCTATTTCTACGTATCTCGACGATTTGGATGATATATAAGAAACACTGAAATTTTAGCGAATTTCCAAGAAAAACTGAAATTTTAGCGAATTTCCATGAAAAATGTCTATATTAACCGAATTTCTAAATCGTTCCTATTTCTACGTAACTCGTCGATTTGGATGATATATAAGAAACTCTGAAATTTTAGCGAATTTCCAAGAAAAACTGAAATTTTAGCGAATTTCCATGAAAAATGTCAATATTAACCGAATTTCTAAATCGTTCCTATTTCTACGTATCTCGACGATTTGGATGATATATAAGAAACACTGAAATGTTAGCGAATTTCCAAGAAAAACTGAAATTTTAGCGAATTTCCATGAAAAATGTCAATATTAACCGAATTTCTAAATCGTTCCTATTTCTACGTAACTCGACGATTTGGATGATATATAAGAAACACTGAAATTTTAGCGAATTTCCAAGAAAAACTGAAATTTTAGCGAATTTCCATGAAAAATGTCAATATTAACCGAATTTCTAAATCGTTCCTATTTCTACGTAACTCGACGATTTGGATGATATATAAGAAACACTGAAATTTTAGCGAATTTCCAAGAAAAACTGAAATTTTAGCGAATTTCCATGAAAAATGTCAATATTAACCGAATTTCTAAATCGTTCCTATTTCGACGTAACTCGACGATTTGGATGATATATAAGAAACACTGAAATTTTAGCGAATTTCCAAGAAAAACTGAAATTTTAGCGAATTTCCATGAAAAATGTCAATATTAACCGAATTTCTAAGTCGTTCCTATTTCTACGTAACTCGACGATTTGGATGATATATAAGAAACACTGAAATTTTAGCGAATTTCCAAGAAAAACTGAAATTTTAGCGAATTTCCATGAAAAATGTCAATATTAACCGAATTTCTAAATCGTTCCTATTTCTACGTAACTCGACGATTTGGATGATATATAAGAAACACTGAAATTTTAGCGAATTTCCAAGAAAAACTGAAATTTTAGCGAATTTCCATGAAAAATGTCAATATTAACCGAATTTCTAAATGGTTCCTATTTCTACGTATCTCGACGATTTGGATGATATATAAGAAACACTGAAATTTTAGCGAATTTCCAAGAAAAACTGAAATTTTAGCGAATTTCCATGAAAAATGTCAATATTAACCGAATTTCTAAATCGTTCCTATTTCTACGTATCTCGACGATTTGGATGATATATAAGAAACACTGAAATGTTAGCGAATTTCCAAGAAAATCTGAAATTTTAGCGAATTTCCATGAAAAATGTCAATATTAACCGAATTTCTAAATCGTTCCTATTTCTACGTAACTCGACGATTTGGATGATATATAAGAAACACTGAAATTTTAGCGAATTTCCAAGAAAAACTGAAATTTTAGCGAATTTCCATGAAAAATGTCAATATTAACCGAATTTCTAAATCGTTCCTATTTCTACGTATCTCGACGATTTGGATGATATATAAGAAACACTGAAATGTTAGCAAATTTCCAAGAAAATCTGAAATTTTAGCGAATTTCCATGAAAAATGTCAATATTAACCGAATTTCTAAATCGTTCCTATTTCTACGTAACTCGACGATTTGGATGATATATAAGAAACACTGAAATTTTAGCGAATTTCCAAGAAAAACTGAAATTTTAGCGAATTTCCAAGAAAAATGTCAAAATTAACAGAATTTCTAAATCGTTCCTATTTCTACGTATCTCGACGATTTGGATGATATATAAGAAACACTGAAATTTTAGCGAATTTCCAAGAAAAACTGAAATTTTAGCGAATTTCCATGAAAAATGTCAATATTAACCGAATTTCTAAATCGTTCCTATTTCTACGTATCTCGACGATTTGGATGATATATAAGAAACACTGAAATTTTAGCGAATTTCCAAGAAAAACTGAAATTTTAGCGAATTTCCATGAAAAATGTCTATATTAACCGAATTTCTAAATCGTTCCTATTTCTACGTAACTCGTCGATTTGGATGATATATAAGAAACTCTGAAATTTTAGCGAATTTCCAAGAAAAACTGAAATTTTAGCGAATTTCCATGAAAAATGTCAATATTAACCGAATTTCTAAATCGTTCCTATTTCTACGTATCTCGACGATTTGGATGATATATAAGAAACACTGAAATGTTAGCGAATTTCCAAGAAAAACTGAAATTTTAGCGAATTTCCATGAAAAATGTCAATATTAACCGAATTTCTAAATCGTTCCTATTTCTACGTAACTCGACGATTTGGATGATATATAAGAAACACTGAAATTTTAGCGAATTTCCAAGAAAAACTGAAATTTTAGCGAATTTCCATGAAAAATGTCAATATTAACCGAATTTCTAAATCGTTCCTATTTCTACGTAACTCGACGATTTGGATGATATATAAGAAACACTGAAATTTTAGCGAATTTCCAAGAAAAACTGAAATTTTAGCGAATTTCCATGAAAAATGTCAATATTAACCGAATTTCTAAATCGTTCCTATTTCGACGTAACTCGACGATTTGGATGATATATAAGAAACACTGAAATTTTAGCGAATTTCCAATAAAAACTAAAATTTTAGCGAATTTCCATGAAAAATGTCAATATTAACCGAATTTCTAAATCGTTCCTATTTCTACGTAACTCGACGATTTGGATGATATATAAGAAACACTGAAATTTTAGCGAATTTCCAAGAAAAACTGAAATTTTAGCGAATTTCCATGAAAAATGTCAATATTAACCGAATTTCTAAATCGTTCCTATTTCTACGTAACTCGACGATTTGGATGATATATAAGAAACACTGAAATTTTAGCGAATTTCCAAGAAAAACTGAAATTTTAGCGAATTTCCATGAAAAATGTCAATATTAACCGAATTTCTAAATGGTTCCTATTTCTACGTATCTCGACGATTTGGATGATATATAAGAAACACTGAAATTTTAGCGAATTTCCAAGAAAAACTGAAATTTTAGCGAATTTCCATGAAAAATGTCAATATTAACCGAATTTCTAAATCGTTCCTATTTCTACGTATCTCGACGATTTGGATGATATATAAGAAACACTGAAATGTTAGCGAATTTCCAAGAAAATCTGAAATTTTAGCGAATTTCCATGAAAAATGTCAATATTAACCGAATTTCTAAATCGTTCCTATTTCTACGTAACTCGACGATTTGGATGATATATAAGAAACACTGAAATTTTAGCGAATTTCCAAGAAAAACTGAAATTTTAGCGAATTTCCATGAAAAATGTCAATATTAACCGAATTTCTAAATCGTTCCTATTTCTACGTATCTCGACGATTTGGATGATATATAAGAAACACTGAAATGTTAGCGAATTTCCAAGAAAAACTGAAATTTTAGCGAATTTCCATGAAAAATGTCAATATTAACCGAATTTCTAAATCGTTCCTATTTCTACGTAACTCGACGATTTGGATGATATATAAGAAACACTGAAATTTTAGCGAATTTCCAAGAAAAACTGAAATTTTAGCGAATTTCCATGAAAAATGTCAATATTAACCGAATTTCTAAATCGTTCCTATTTCTACGTATCTCGACGATTTGGATGATATATAAGAAACACTGAAATGTTAGCGAATTTCCAAGAAAAACTGAAATTTTAGCGAATTTCCATGAAAAATGTCAATATTAACCGAATTTCTAAATCGTTCCTATTTCTACGTAACTCGACGATTTGGATGATATATAAGAAACACTGAAATTTTAGCGAATTTCCAAGAAAAACTGAAATTTTAGCGAATTTCCATGAAAAATGTCAATATTAACCGAATTTCTAAATCGTTCCTATTTCTACGTAACTCGACGATTTGGATGATATATAAGAAACACAGAAATTTTAGCGAATTTCCAAGAAAAACTGAAATTTTAGCGAATTTCCATGAAAAATGTCAATATTAACCGAATTTCTAAATTGTTCCTATTTCTACGTATGTCGACGATTTGGATGATATATAAGAAACACTGAAATTTTAGCGAATTTCCAAGAAAAACTGAAATTTTAGCGAATTTCCATGAAAAATGTCAATATTAACCGAATTTCTAAATCGTTCCTATTTCTACGTATGTCGACGATTTGGATGATATATAAGAAACACTGAAATTTTAGCGAATTTCCAAGAAAAACTGAAATTTTAGCGAATTTCCATGAAAAATGTCTATATTAACCGAATTTCTAAATCGTTCCTATTTCTACGTAACTCGTCGATTTGGATGATATATAAGAAACTCTGAAATTTTAGCGAATTTCCAAGAAAAACTGAAATTTTAGCGAATTTCCATGAAAAATGTCAATATTAACCGAATTTCTAAATCGTTCCTATTTCTACGTATCTCGACGATTTGGATGATATATAAGAAACACTGAAATGTTAGCGAATTTCCAAGAAAAACTGAAATTTTAGCGAATTTCCATGAAAAATGTCAATATTAACCGAATTTCTAAATCGTTCCTATTTCTACGTAACTCGACGATTTGGATGATATATAAGAAACACTGAAATTTTAGCGAATTTCCAAGAAAAACTGAAATTTTAGCGAATTTCCATGAAAAATGTCAATATTAACCGAATTTCTAAATCGTTCCTATTTCTACGTAACTCGACGATTTGGATGATATATAAGAAACACTGAAATTTTAGCGAATTTCCAAGAAAAACTGAAATTTTAGCGAATTTCCATGAAAAATGTCAATATTAACCGAATTTCTAAATCGTTCCTATTTCGACGTAACTCGACGATTTGGATGATATATAAGAAACACTGAAATTTTAGCGAATTTCCAAGAAAAACTGAAATTTTAGCGAATTTCCATGAAAAATGTCAATATTAACCGAATTTCTAAATCGTTCCTATTTCTACGTAACTCGACGATTTGGATGATATATAAGAAACACTGAAATTTTAGCGAATTTCCAAGAAAAACTGAAATTTTAGCGAATTTCCATGAAAAATGTCAATATTAACCGAATTTCTAAATCGTTCCTATTTCTACGTAACTCGACGATTTGGATGATATATAAGAAACACTGAAATTTTAGCGAATTTCCAAGAAAAACTGAAATTTTAGCGAATTTCCATGAAAAATGTCAATATTAACCGAATTTCTAAATTGTTCCTATTTCTACGTATGTCGACGATTTGGATGATATATAAGAAACACTGAAATTTTAGCGAATTTCCAAGAAAAACTGAAATTTTAGCGAATTTCCATGAAAAATGTCAATATTAACCGAATTTCTAAATCGTTCCTATTTCTACGTATCTCGACGATTTGGATGATATATAAGAAACACTGAAATGTTAGCGAATTTCCAAGAAAAACTGAAATTTTAGCGAATTTCCATGAAAAATGTCAATATTAACCGAATTTCTAAATCGTTCCTATTTCTACGTAACTCGACGATTTGAATGATATATAAGAAACACTGAAATTTTAGCGAATTTCCAAGAAAAACTGAAATTTTAGCGAATTTCCATGAAAAATGTCAATATTAACCGAATTTCTAAATCGTTCCTATTTCTACGTATCTCGACGATTTGGATGATATATAAGAAACACTGAAATGTTAGCGAATTTCCAAGAAAAACTGAAATTTTAGCGAATTTCCATGAAAAATGTCAATATTAACCGAATTTCTAAATCGTTCCTATTTCTACGTAACTCGACGATTTGGATGATATATAAGAAACACTGAAATTTTAGCGAATTTCCAAGAAAAACTGAAATTTTAGCGAATTTCCAAGAAAAATGTCAAAATTAACAGAATTTCTAAATCGTTCCTATTTCTACGTATCTCGACGATTTGGATGATATATAAGAAACACTGAAATTTTAGCGAATTTCCAAGAAAAACTGAAATTTTAGCGAATTTCCATGAAAAATGTCAATATTAACCGAATTTCTAAATCGTTCCTATTTCTACGTATCTCGACGATTTGGATGATATATAAGAAACACTGAAATTTTAGCGAATTTCCAAGAAAAACTGAAATTTTAGCGAATTTCCATGAAAAATGTCTATATTAACCGAATTTCTAAATCGTTCCTATTTCTACGTAACTCGTCGATTTGGATGATATATAAGAAACTCTGAAATTTTAGCGAATTTCCAAGAAAAACTGAAATTTTAGCGAATTTCCATGAAAAATGTCAATATTAACCGAATTTCTAAATCGTTCCTATTTCTACGTATCTCGACGATTTGGATGATATATAAGAAACACTGAAATGTTAGCGAATTTCCAAGAAAAACTGAAATTTTAGCGAATTTCCATGAAAAATGTCAATATTAACCGAATTTCTAAATCGTTCCTATTTCTACGTAACTCGACGATTTGGATGATATATAAGAAACACTGAAATTTTAGCGAATTTCCAAGAAAAACTGAAATTTTAGCGAATTTCCATGAAAAATGTCTATATTAACCGAATTTCTAAATCGTTCCTATTTCTACGTATCTCGACGATTTGGATGATATATAAGAAACACTGAAATGTTAGCGAATTTCCAAGAAAAACTGAAATTTTAGCGAATTTCCATGAAAAATGTCAATATTAACCGAATTTCTAAATCGTTCCTATTTCTACGTAACTCGACGATTTGGATGATATATAAGAAACACTGAAATTTTAGCGAATTTCCAAGAAAAACTGAAATTTTAGCGAATTTCCAAGAAAAATGTCAAAATTAACAGAATTTCTAAATCGTTCCTATTTCTACGTATCTCGACGATTTGGATGATATATAAGAAACACTGAAATTTTAGCGAATTTTCAAGAAAAACTGAAATTTTAGCGAATTTCCATGAAAAATGTCAATATTAACCGAATTTCTAAATCGTTCCTATTTCTACGTATCTCGACGATTTGGATGATATATAAGAAACACTGAAATTTTAGCGAATTTCCAAGAAAAACTGAAATTTTAGCGAATTTCCATGAAAAATGTCTATATTAACCGAATTTCTAAATCGTTCCTATTTCTACGTAACTCGTCCATTTGGATGATATATAAGAAACTCTGAAATTTTAGCGAATTTCCAAGAAAAACTGAAATTTTAGCGAATTTCCATGAAAAATGTCAATATTAACCGAATTTCTAAATCGTTCCTATTTCTACGTATCTCGACGATTTGGATGATATATAAGAAACACTGAAATGTTAGCGAATTTCCAAGAAAAACTGAAATTTTAGCGAATTTCCATGAAAAATGTCAATATTAACCGAATTTCTAAATCGTTCCTATTTCTACGTAACTCGACGATTTGGATGATATATAAGAAACACTGAAATTTTAGCGAATTTCCAAGAAAAACTGAAATTTTAGCGAATTTCCATGAAAAATGTCAATATTAACCGAATTTCTAAATCGTTCCTATTTCTACGTAACTCGACGATTTGGATGATATATAAGAAACACTGAAATTTTAGCGAATTTCCAAGAAAAACTGAAATTTTAGCGAATTTCCATGAAAAATGTCAATATTAACCGAATTTCTAAATCGTTCCTATTTCGACGTAACTCGACGATTTGGATGATATATAAGAAACACTGAAATTTTAGCGAATTTCCAAGAAAAACTGAAATTTTAGCGAATTTCCATGAAAAATGTCAATATTAACCGAATTTCTAAATCGTTCCTATTTCTACGTAACTCGACGATTTGGATGATATATAAGAAACACTGAAATTTTAGCGAATTTCCAAGAAAAACTGAAATTTTAGCGAATTTCCATGAAAAATGTCAATATTAACCGAATTTCTAAATCGTTCCTATTTCTACGTAACTCGACGATTTGGATGATATATAAGAAACACTGAAATTTTAGCGAATTTCCAAGAAAAACTGAAATTTTAGCGAATTTCCATGAAAAATGTCAATATTAACCGAATTTCTAAATGGTTCCTATTTCTACGTATCTCGACGATTTGGATGATATATAAGAAACACTGAAATTTTAGCGAATTTCCAAGAAAAACTGAAATTTTAGCGAATTTCCATGAAAAATGTCAATATTAACCGAATTTCTAAATCGTTCCTATTTCTACGTATCTCGACGATTTGGATGATATATAAGAAACACTGAAATGTTAGCGAATTTCCAAGAAAATCTGAAATTTTAGCGAATTTCCATGAAAAATGTCAATATTAACCGAATTTCTAAATCGTTCCTATTTCTACGTAACTCGACGATTTGGATGATATATAAGAAACACTGAAATTTTAGCGAATTTCCAAGAAAAACTGAAATTTTAGCGAATTTCCATGAAAAATGTCAATATTAACCGAATTTCTAAATCGTTCCTATTTCTACGTATCTCGACGATTTGGATGATATATAAGAAACACTGAAATGTTAGCGAATTTCCAAGAAAAACTGAAATTTTAGCGAATTTCCATGAAAAATGTCAATATTAACCGAATTTCTAAATCGTTCCTATTTCTACGTAACTCGACGATTTGGATGATATATAAGAAACACTGAAATTTTAGCGAATTTCCAAGAAAAACTGAAATTTTAGCGAATTTCCATGAAAAATGTCAATATTAACCGAATTTCTAAATCGTTCCTATTTCTACGTATCTCGACGATTTGGATGATATATAAGAAACACTGAAATGTTAGCGAATTTCCAAGAAAAACTGAAATTTTAGCGAATTTCCATGAAAAATGTCAATATTAACCGAATTTCTAAATCGTTCCTATTTCTACGTAACTCGACGATTTGGATGATATATAAGAAACACTGAAATTTTAGCGAATTTCCAAGAAAAACTGAAATTTTAGCGAATTTCCATGAAAAATGTCAATATTAACCGAATTTCTAAATCGTTCCTATTTCTACGTAACTCGACGATTTGGATGATATATAAGAAACACTGAAATTTTAGCGAATTTCCAAGAAAAACTGAAATTTTAGCGAATTTCCATGAAAAATGTCAATATTAACCGAATTTCTAAATTGTTCCTATTTCTACGTATGTCGACGATTTGGATGATATATAAGAAACACTGAAATTTTAGCGAATTTCCAAGAAAAACTGAAATTTTAGCGAATTTCCATGAAAAATGTCAATATTAACCGAATTTCTAAATCGTTCCTATTTCTACGTATCTCGACGATTTGGATGATATATAAGAAACACTGAAATGTTAGCGAATTTCCAAGAAAAACTGAAATTTTAGCGAATTTCCATGAAAAATGTCAATATTAACCGAATTTCTAAATCGTTCCTATTTCTACGTAACTCGACGATTTGAATGATATATAAGAAACACTGAAACTTTAGCGAATTTCCAAGAAAAACTGAAATTTTAGCGAATTTCCATGAAAAATGTCAATATTAACCGAATTTCTAAATCGTTCCTATTTCTACGTATCTCGACGATTTGGATGATATATAAGAAACACTGAAATGTTAGCGAATTTCCAAGAAAAACTGAAATTTTAGCGAATTTCCATGAAAAATGTCAATATTAACCGAATTTCTAAATCGTTCCTATTTCTACGTAACTCGACGATTTGGATGATATATAAGAAACACTGAAATTTTAGCGAATTTCCAAGAAAAACTGAAATTTTAGCGAATTTCCAAGAAAAATGTCAAAATTAACAGAATTTCTAAATCGTTCCTATTTCTACGTATCTCGACGATTTGGATGATATATAAGAAACACTGAAATTTTAGCGAATTTCCAAGAAAAACTGAAATTTTAGCGAATTTCCATGAAAAATGTCAATATTAACCGAATTTCTAAATCGTTCCTATTTCTACGTATCTCGACGATTTGGATGATATATAAGAAACACTGAAATTTTAGCGAATTTCCAAGAAAAACTGAAATTTTAGCGAATTTCCATGAAAAATGTCTATATTAACCGAATTTCTAAATCGTTCCTATTTCTACGTAACTCGTCGATTTGGATGATATATAAGAAACTCTGAAATTTTAGCGAATTTCCAAGAAAAACTGAAATTTTAGCGAATTTCCATGAAAAATGTCAATATTAACCGAATTTCTAAATCGTTCCTATTTCTACGTATCTCGACGATTTGGATGATATATAAGAAACACTGAAATGTTAGCGAATTTCCAAGAAAAACTGAAATTTTAGCGAATTTCCATGAAAAATGTCAATATTAACCGAATTTCTAAATCGTTCCTATTTCTACGTAACTCGACGATTTGGATGATATATAAGAAACACTGAAATTTTAGCGAATTTCCAAGAAAAACTGAAATTTTAGCGAATTTCCATGAAAAATGTCAATATTAACCGAATTTCTAAATCGTTCCTATTTCTACGTATCTCGACGATTTGGATGATATATAAGAAACACTGAAATGTTAGCGAATTTCCAAGAAAAACTGAACTTTTAGCGAATTTCCATGAAAAATGTCAATATTAACCGAATTTCTAAATCGTTCCTATTTCTACGTAACTCGACGATTTGGATGATATATAAGAAACACTGAAATTTTAGCGAATTTCCAAGAAAAACTGAAATTTTAGCGAATTTCCAAGAAAAATGTCAAAATTAACAGAATTTCTAAATCGTTCCTATTTCTACGTATCTCGACGATTTGGATGATATATAAGAAACACTGAAATTTTAGCGAATTTCCAAGAAAAACTGAAATTTTAGCGAATTTCCAAGAAAAATGTCAATATTAACCGAATTTCTAAATCGTTCCTATTTCTACGTATCTCGACGATTTGGATGATATATAAGAAACACTGAAATTTTAGCGAATTTCCAAGAAAAACTGAAATTTTAGCGAATTTCCATGAAAAATGTCTATATTAACCGAATTTCTAAATCGTTCCTATTTCTACGTATCTCGTCGATTTGGATGATATATAAGAAACTCTGAAATTTTAGCGAATTTCCAAGAAAAACTGAAATTTTAGCGAATTTCCATGAAAAATGTCAATATTAACCGAATTTCTAAATCGTTCCTATTTCTACGTATCTCGACGATTTGGATGATATATAAGAAACACTGAAATGTTAGCGAATTTCCAAGAAAAACTGAAATTTTAGCGAATTTCCATGAAAAATGTCAATATTAACCGAATTTCTAAATCGTTCCTATTTCTACGTAACTCGACGATTTGGATGATATATAAGAAACACTGAAATTTTAGCGAATTTCCAAGAAAAACTGAAATTTTAGCGAATTTCCATGAAAAATGTCAATATTAACCGAATTTCTAAATCGTTCCTATTTCTACGTAACTCGACGATTTGGATGATATATAAGAAACACTGAAATTTTAGCGAATTTCCAAGAAAAACTGAAATTTTAGCGAATTTCCATGAAAAATGTCAATATTAACCGAATTTCTAAATCGTTCCTATTTCTACGTAACTCGACGATTTAGATGATATATAAGATACACTGAAATTTTAGCGAATTTCCAAGAAAAACTGAAATTTTAGCGAATTTCCATGAAAAATGTCAATATTAACCGAATTTCTAAATCGTTCCTATTTCTACGTAACTCGACGATTTGGATGATATATAAGAAACACTGAAATTTTAGCGAATTTCCAAGAAATACTGAAATTTTAGCGAATTTCCATGAAAAATGTCAATATTAACCGAATTTCTAAATCGTTCCTATTTCGACGTAACTCGACGATTTGGATGATATATAAGAAACACTGAAATTTTAGCGAATTTCCAAGAAAAACTGAAATTTTAGCGAATTTCCATGAAAAATGTCAATATTAACCGAATTTCTAAATCGTTCCTATTTCTACGTAACTCGACGATTTGGATGATATATAAGAAACACTGAAATTTTAGCGAATTTCCAAGAAAAACTGAAATTTTAGCGAATTTCCATGAAAAATGTCAATATTAACCGAATTTCTAAATCGTTCCTATTTCTACGTAACTCGACGATTTGGATGATATATAAGAAACACTGAAATTTTAGCGAATTTCCAAGAAAAACTGAAATTTTAGCGAATTTCCATGAAAAATGTCAATATTAACCGAATTTCTAAATGGTTCCTATTTCTACGTATCTCGACGATTTGGATGATATATAAGAAACACTGAAATTTTAGCGAATTTCCAAGAAAAACTGAAATTTTAGCGAATTTCCATGAAAAATGTCAATATTAACCGAATTTCTAAATCGTTCCTATTTCTACGTATCTCGACGATTTGGATGATATATAAGACACACTGAAATGTTAGCGAATTTCCAAGAAAATCTGAAATTTTAGCGAATTTCCATGAAAAATGTCAATATTAACCGAATTTCTAAATCGTTCCTATTTCTACGTATCTCGACGATTTGGATGATATATAAGAAACACTGAAATGTTAGCGAATTTCCAAGAAAAACTGAAATTTTAGCGAATTTCCATGAAAAATGTCAATATTAACCGAATTTCTAAATCGTTCCTATTTCTACGTATCTCGACGATTTGGATGATATATAAGAAACACTGAAATGTTAGCGAATTTCCAAGAAAAACTGAAATTTTAGCGAATTTCCATGAAAAATGTCAATATTAACCGAATTTCTAAATCGTTCCTATTTCTACGTAACTCGACGATTTGGATGATATATAAGAAACACTGAAATTTTAGCGAATTTCCAAGAAAAACTGAAATTTTAGCGAATTTCCATGAAAAATGTCAATATTAACCGAATTTCTAAATCGTTCCTATTTCTACGTATCTCGACGATTTGGATGATATATAAGAAACACTGAAATGTTAGCGAATTTCCAAGAAAAACTGAAATTTTAGCGAATTTCCATGAAAAATGTCAATATTAACCGAATTTCTAAATCGTTCCTATTTCTACGTAACTCGACGATTTGGATGATATATAAGAAACACTGAAATTTTAGCGAATTTCCAAGAAAAACTGAAATTTTAGCGAATTTCCATGAAAAATGTCAATATTAACCGAATTTCTAAATCGTTCCTATTTCTACGTAACTCGACGATTTGGATGATATATAAGAAACACTGAAATTTTAGCGAATTTCCAAGAAAAACTGAAATTTTAGCGAATTTCCATGAAAAATGTCAATATTAACCGAATTTCTAAATCGTTCCTATTTCTACGTATCTCGACGATTTGGATGATATATAAGAAACACTGAAATGTTAGCGAATTTCCAAGAAAAACTGAAATTTTAGCGAATTTCCATGAAAAATGTCAATATTAACCGAATTTCTAAATCGTTCCTATTTCTACGTAACTCGACGATTTGAATGATATATAAGAAACACTGAAATTTTAGCGAATTTCCAAGAAAAACTGAAATTTTAGCGAATTTCCATGAAAAATGTCAATATTAACCGAATTTCTAAATCGTTCCTATTTCTACGTATCTCGACGATTTGGATGATATATAAGAAACACTGAAATGTTAGCGAATTTCCAAGAAAAACTGAAATTTTAGCGAATTTCCATGAAAAATATCAATATTAACCGAATTTCTAAATCGTTCCTATTTCTACGTAACTCGACGATTTGGATGATATATAAGAAACACTGAAATTTTAGCGAATTTCCAAGAAAAACTGAAATTTTAGCGAATTTCCAAGAAAAATGTCAAAATTAACAGAATTTCTAAATCGTTCCTATTTCTACGTATCTCGACGATTTGGATGATATATAAGAAACACTGAAATTTTAGCGAATTTCCAAGAAAAACTGAAATTTTAGCGAATTTCCATGAAAAATGTCAATATTAACCGAATTTCTAAATCGTTCCTATTTCTACGTATCTCGACGATTTGGATGATATATAAGAAACACTGAAATTTTAGCGAATTTCCAAGAAAAACTGAAATTTTAGCGAATTTCCATGAAAAATGTCTATATTAACCGAATTTCTAAATCGTTCCTATTTCTACGTAACTCGTCGATTTGGATGATATATAAGAAACTCTGAAATTTTAGCGAATTTCCAAGAAAAACTGAAATTTTAGCGAATTTCCATGAAAAATGTCAATATTAACCGAATTTCTAAATCGTTCCTATTTCTACGTATCTCGACGATTTGGATGATATATAAGAAACACTGAAATGTTAGCGAATTTCCAAGAAAAACTGAAATTTTAGCGAATTTCCATGAAAAATGTCAATATTAACCGAATTTCTAAATCGTTCCTATTTCTACGTAACTCGACGATTTGGATGATATATAAGAAACACTGAAATTTTAGCGAATTTCCAAGAAAAACTGAAATTTTAGCGAATTTCCATGAAAAATGTCAATATTAACCGAATTTCTAAATCGTTCCTATTTCTACGTATCTCGACGATTTGGATGATATATAAGAAACACTGAAATGTTAGCGAATTTCCAAGAAAAACTGAAATTTTAGCGAATTTCCATGAAAAATGTCAATATTAACCGAATTTCTAAATCGTTCCTATTTCTACGTAACTCGACGATTTGGATGATATATAAGAAACACTGAAATTTTAGCGAATTTCCAAGAAAAACTGAAATTTTAGCGAATTTCCAAGAAAAATGTCAAAATTAACAGAATTTCTAAATCGTTCCTATTTCTACGTATCTCGACGATTTGGATGATATATAAGAAACACTGAAATTTTAGCGAATTTCCAAGAAAAACTGAAATTTTAGCGAATTTCCATGAAAAATGTCAATATTAACCGAATTTCTAAATCGTTCCTATTTCTACGTATCTCGACGATTTGGATGATATATAAGAAACACTGAAATTTTAGCGAATTTCCAAGAAAAACTGAAATTTTAGCGAATTTCCATGAAAAATGTCTATATTAACCGAATTTCTAAATCGTTCCTATTTCTACGTAACTCGTCGATTTGGATGATATATAAGAAACTCTGAAATTTTAGCGAATTTCCAAGAAAAACTGAAATTTTAGCGAATTTCCATGAAAAATGTCAATATTAACCGAATTTCTAAATCGTTCCTATTTCTACGTATCTCGACGATTTGGATGATATATAAGAAACACTGAAATGTTAGCGAATTTCCAAGAAAAACTGAAATTTTAGCGAATTTCCATGAAAAATGTCAATATTAACCGAATTTCTAAATCGTTCCTATTTCTACGTAACTCGACGATTTGGATGATATATAAGAAACACTGAAATTTTAGCGAATTTCCAAGAAAAACTGAAATTTTAGCGAATTTCCAAGAAAAATGTCAATATTAACCGAATTTCTAAATCGTTCCTATTTCTACGTATCTCGACGATTTGGATGATATATAAGAAACACTGAAATGTTAGCGAATTTCCAAGAAAAACTGAAATTTTAGCGAATTTCCATGAAAAATGTCAATATTAACCGAATTTCTAAATCGTTCCTATTTCTACGTAACTCGACGATTTGGATGATATATAAGAAACACTGAAATTTTAGCGAATTTCCAAGAAAAACTGAAATTTTAGCGAATATCCAAGAAAAATGTCAAAATTAACAGAATTTCTAAATCGTTCCTATTTCTACGTATCTCGACGATTTGGATGATATATAAGAAACACTGAAATTTTAGCGAATTTCCAAGAAAAACTGAAATTTTAGCGAATTTCCATGAAAAATGTCAATATTAACCGAATTTCTAAATCGTTCCTATTTCTACGTATCTCGACGATTTGGATGATATATAAGAAACACTGAAATTTTAGCGAATTTCCAAGAAAAACTGAAATTTTAGCGAATTTCCATGAAAAATGTCTATATTAACCGAATTTCTAAATCGTTCCTATTTCTACGTAACTCGTCGATTTGGATGATATATAAGAAACTCTGAAATTTTAGCGAATTTCCAAGAAAAACTGAAATTTTAGCGAATTTCCATGAAAAATGTCAATATTAACCGAATTTCTAAATCGTTCCTATTTCTACGTATCTCGACGATTTGGATGATATATAAGAAACACTGAAATGTTAGCGAATTTCCAAGAAAAACTGAAATTTTAGCGAATTTCCATGAAAAATGTCAATATTAACCGAATTTCTAAATCGTTCCTATTTCTACGTAACTCGACGATTTGGATGATATATAAAAAACACTGAAATTTTAGCGAATTTCCAAGAAAAACTGAAATTTTAGCGAATTTCCATGAAAAATGTCAATATTAACCGAATTTCTAAATCGTTCCTATTTCTACGTATCTCGACGATTTGGATGATATATAAGAAACACTGAAATGTTAGCGAATTTCCAAGAAAAACTGAAATTTTAGCGAATTTCCATGAAAAATGTCAATATTAACCGAATTTCTAAATCGTTCCTATTTCTACGTAACTCGACGATTTGGATGATATATAAGAAACACTGAAATTTTAGCGAATTTCCAAGAAAAACTGAAATTTTAGCGAATTTCCAAGAAAAATGTCAAAATTAACAGAATTTCTAAATCGTTCCTATTTCTACGTATCTCGACGATTTGGATGATATATAAGAAACACTGAAATTTTAGCGAATTTCCAAGAAAAACTGAAATTTTAGCGAATTTCCATGAAAAATGTCAATATTAACCGAATTTCTAAATCGTTCCTATTTCTACGTATCTCGACGATTTGGATGATATATAAGAAACACTGAAATTTTAGCGAATTTCCAAGAAAAACTGAAATTTTAGCGAATTTCCATGAAAAATGTCTATATTAACCGAATTTCTAAATCGTTCCTATTTCTACGTAACTCGTCGATTTGGATGATATATAAGAAACTCTGAAATTTTAGCGAATTTCCAAGAAAAACTGAAATTTTAGCGAATTTCCATGAAAAATGTCAATATTAACCGAATTTCTAAATCGTTCCTATTTCTACGTATCTCGACGATTTGGATGATATATAAGAAACACTGAAATGTTAGCGAATTTCCAAGAAAAACTGAAATTTTAGCGAATTTCCATGAAAAATGTCAATATTAACCGAATTTCTAAATCGTTCCTATTTCTACGTAACTCGACGATTTGGATGATATATAAGAAACACTGAAATTTTAGCGAATTTCCAAGAAAAACTGAAATTCTAGCGAATTTCCATGAAAAATGTCAATATTAACCGAATTTCTAAATCGTTCCTATTTCTACGTAACTCGACGATTTGGATGATATATAAGAAACACTGAAATTTTAGCGAATTTCCAAGAAAAACTGAAATTTTAGCGAATTTCCATGAAAAATGTCAATATTAACCGAATTTCTAAATCGTTCCTATTTCGACGTAACTCGACGATTTGGATGATATATAAGAAACACTGAAATTTTAGCGAATTTCCAAGAAAAACTGAAATTTTAGCGAATTTCCATGAAAAATGTCAATATTAACCGAATTTCTAAATCGTTCCTATTTCTACGTAACTCGACGATTTGGATGATATATAAGAAACACTGAAATTTTAGCGAATTTCCAAGAAAAACTGAAATTTTAGCGAATTTCCATGAAAAATGTCAATATTAACCGAATTTCTAAATCGTTCCTATTTCTACGTAACTCGACGATTTGGATGATATATAAGAAACACTGAAATTTTAGCGAATTTCCAAGAAAAACTGAAATTTTAGCGAATTTCCATGAAAAATGTCAATATTAACCGAATTTCTAAATGGTTCCTATTTCTACGTATCTCGACGATTTGGATGATATATAAGAAACACTGAAATTTTAGCGAATTTCCAAGAAAAACTGAAATTTTAGCGAATTTCCATGAAAAATGTCAATATTAACCGAATTTCTAAATCGTTCCTATTTCTACGTATCTCGACGATTTGGATGATATATAAGAAACACTGAAATGTTAGCGAATTTCCAAGAAAATCTGAAATTTTAGCGAATTTCCATGAAAAATGTCAATATTAACCGAATTTCTAAATCGTTCCTATTTCTACGTAACTCGACGATTTGGATGATATATAAGAAACACTGAAATTTTAGCGAATTTCCAAGAAAAACTGAAATTTTAGCGAATTTCCATGAAAAATGTCAATATTAACCGAATTTCTAAATCGTTCCTATTTCTACGTATCTCGACGATTTGGATGATATATAAGAAACACTGAAATGTTAGCGAATTTCCAAGAAAAACTGAAATTTTAGCGAATTTCCATGAAAAATGTCAATATTAACCGAATTTCTAAATCGTTCCTATTTCTACGTAACTCGACGATTTGGATGATATATAAGAAACACTGAAATTTTAGCGAATTTCCAAGAAAAACTGAAATTTTAGCGAATTTCCATGAAAAATGTCAATATTAACCGAATTTCTAAATCGTTCCTATTTCTACGTATCTCGACGATTTGGATGATATATAAGAAACACTGAAATGTTAGCGAATTTCCAAGAAAAACTGAACTTTTAGCGAATTTCCATGAAAAATGTCAATATTAACCGAATTTCTAAATCGTTCCTATTTCTACATAACTCGACGATTTGGATGATATATAAGAAACACTGAAATTTTAGCGAATTTCCAAAAAAAACTGAAATTTTAGCGAATTTCCAAGAAAAATGTCAAAATTAACAGAATTTCTAAATCGTTCCTATTTCTACGTATCTCGACGATTTGGATGATATATAAGAAACACTGAAATTTTAGCGAATTTCCAAGAAAAACTGAAATTTTAGCGAATTTCCATGAAAAATGTCAATATTAACCGAATTTCTAAATCGTTCCTATTTCTACGTATCTCGACGATTTGGATGATATATAAGAAACACTGAAATTTTAGCGAAATTCCAAGAAAAACTGAAATTTTAGCGAATTTCCATGAAAAATGTCTATATTAACCGAATTTCTAAATCGTTCCTATTTCTACGTAACTCGTCGATTTGGATGATATATAAGAAACTCTGAAATTTTAGCGAATTTCCAAGAAAAACTGAAATTTTAGCGAATTTCCATGAAAAATGTCAATATTAACCGAATTTCTAAATCGTTCCTATTTCTACGTATCTCGACGATTTGGATGATATATAAGAAACACTGAAATGTTAGCGAATTTCCAAGAAAAACTGAAATTTTAGCGAATTTCCATGAAAAATGTCAATATTAACCGAATTTCTAAATCGTTCCTATTTCTACGTAACTCGACGATTTGGATGATATATAAGAAACACTGAAATTTTAGCGAATTTCCAAGAAAAACTGAAATTTTAGCGAATTTCCATGAAAAATGTCAATATTAACCGAATTTCTAAATCGTTCCTATTTCTACGTAACTCGACGATTTGGATGATATATAAGAAACACTGAAATTTTAGCGAATTTCCAAGAAAAACTGAAATTTTAGCGAATTTCCATGAAAAATGTCAATATTTACCGAATTTCTAAATCGTTCCTATTTCTACGTAACTCGACGATTTAGATGATATATAAGATACACTGAAATTTTAGCGAATTTCCAAGAAAAACTGAAATTTTAGCGAATTTCCATGAAAAATGTCAATATTAACCGAATTTCTAAATCGTTCCTATTTCTACGTAACTCGACGATTTGGATGATATATAAGAAACACTGAAATTTTAGCGAATTTCCAAGAAAAACTGAAATTTTAGCGAATTTCCATGAAAAATGTCAATATTAACCGAATTTCTAAATCGTTCCTATTTCGACGTAACTCGACGATTTGGATGATATATAAGAAACACTGAAATTTTAGCGAATTTCCAAGAAAAACTGAAATTTTAGCGAATTTCCATGAAAAATGTCAATATTAACCGAATTTCTAAATCGTTCCTATTTCTACGTAACTCGACGATTTGGATGATATATAAGAAACACTGAAATTTTAGCGAATTTCCAAGAAAAACTGAAATTTTAGCGAATTTCCATGAAAAATGTCAATATTAACCGAATTTCTAAATCGTTCCTATTTCTACGTAACTCGACGATTTGGATGATATATAAGAAACACTGAAATTTTAGCGAATTTCCAAGAAAAACTGAAATTTTAGCGAATTTCCATGAAAAATGTCAATATTAACCGAATTTCTAAATGGTTCCTATTTCTACGTATCTCGACGATTTGGATGATATATAAGAAACACTGAAATTTTAGCGAATTTCCAAGAAAAACTGAAATTTTAGCGAATTTCCATGAAAAATGTCAATATTAACCGAATTTCTAAATCGTTCCTATTTCTACGTATCTCGACGATTTGGATGATATATAAGAAACACTGAAATTTTAGCGAATTTCCAAGAAAAACTGAAATTTTAGCGAATTTCCATGAAAAATGTCAATATTAACCGAATTTCTAAATCGTTCCTATTTCTACGTAACTCGACGATTTGGATGATATATAAGAAACACTGAAATTTTAGCGAATTTCCAAGAAAAACTGAAATTTTAGCGAATTTCCATGAAAAATGTCAATATTAACCGAATTTCTAAATCGTTCCTATTTCTACGTATCTCGACGATTTGGATGATATATAAGAAACACTGAAATGTTAGCGAATTTCCAAGAAAAACTGAAATTTTAGCGAATTTCCATGAAAAATGTCAATATTAACCGAATTTCTAAATCGTTCCTATTTCTACGTAACTCGACGATTTGGATGATATATAAGAAACACTGAAATTTTAGCGAATTTCCAAGAAAAACTGAAATTTTAGCGAATTTCCATGAAAAATGTCAATATTAACCGAAGTTCTAAATCGTTCCTATTTCTACGTATCTCGACGATTTGGATGATATATAAGAAACACTGAAATGTTAGCGAATTTCCAAGAAAAACTGAAATTTTAGCGAATTTCCATGAAAAATGTCAATATTAACCGAATTTCTAAATCGTTCCTATTTCTACGTAACTCGACGATTTGGATGATATATAAGAAACACTGAAATTTTAGCGAATTTCCAAGAAAAACTGAAATTTTAGCGAATTTCCATGAAAAATGTCAATATTAACCGAATTTCTAAATCGTTCCTATTTCTACGTAACTCGACGATTTGGATGATATATAAGAAACACTGAAATTTTAGCGAATTTCCAAGAAAAACTGAAATTTTAGCGAATTTCCATGAAAAATGTCAATATTAACCGAATTTCTAAATTGTTCCTATTTCTACGTATGTCGACGATTTGGATGATATATAAGAAACACTGAAATTTTAGCGAATTTCCAAGAAAAACTGAAATTTTAGCGAATTTCCATGAAAAATGTCAATATTAACCGAATTTCTAAATCGT
This sequence comes from Agrilus biguttatus, assembly GCA_963921985.1. Lineage (NCBI taxonomy): Eukaryota > Metazoa > Arthropoda > Insecta > Coleoptera > Buprestidae > Agrilus > Agrilus biguttatus. The sequence continues at coordinate 21,144,120 of OY998118.1, forward strand.
TCCTATTTCTACGTATCTCGACGATTTGGATGATATATAAGAAACACTGAAATGTTAGCGAATTTCCAAGAAAAACTGAAATTTTAGCGAATTTCCATGAAAAATGTCAATATTAACCGAATTTCTAAATCGTTCCTATTTCTACGTAACTCGACGATTTGAATGATATATAAGAAACACTGAAATTTTAGCGAATTTCCAAGAAAAACTGAAATTTTAGCGAATTTCCATGAAAAATGTCAATATTAACCGAATTTCTAAATCGTTCCTATTTCTACGTATCTCGACGATTTGGATGATATATAAGAAACACTGAAATGTTAGCGAATTTCCAAGAAAAACTGAAATTTTAGCGAATTTCCATGAAAAATATCAATATTAACCGAATTTCTAAATCGTTCCTATTTCTACGTAACTCGACGATTTGGATGATATATAAGAAACACTGAAATTTTAGCGAATTTCCAAGAAAAACTGAAATTTTAGCGAATTTCCAAGAAAAATGTCAAAATTAACAGAATTTCTAAATCGTTCCTATTTCTACGTATCTCGACGATTTGGATGATATATAAGAAACACTGAAATTTTAGCGAATTTCCAAGAAAAACTGAAATTTTAGCGAATTTCCATGAAAAATGTCAATATTAACCGAATTTCTAAATCGTTCCTATTTCTACGTATCTCGACGATTTGGATGATATATAAGAAACACTGAAATTTTAGCGAATTTCCAAGAAAAACTGAAATTTTAGCGAATTTCCATGAAAAATGTCTATATTAACCGAATTTCTAAATCGTTCCTATTTCTACGTAACTCGTCGATTTGGATGATATATAAGAAACTCTGAAATTTTAGCGAATTTCCAAGAAAAACTGAAATTTTAGCGAATTTCCATGAAAAATGTCAATATTAACCGAATTTCTAAATCGTTCCTATTTCTACGTATCTCGACGATTTGGATGATATATAAGAAACACTGAAATGTTAGCGAATTTCCAAGAAAAACTGAAATTTTAGCGAATTTCCATGAAAAATGTCAATATTAACCGAATTTCTAAATCGTTCCTATTTCTACGTAACTCGACGATTTGGATGATATATAAGAAACACTGAAATTTTAGCGAATTTCCAAGAAAAACTGAAATTTTAGCGAATTTCCATGAAAAATGTCAATATTAACCGAATTTCTAAATCGTTCCTATTTCTACGTATCTCGACGATTTGGATGATATATAAGAAACACTGAAATGTTAGCGAATTTCCAAGAAAAACTGAAATTTTAGCGAATTTCCATGAAAAATGTCAATATTAACCGAATTTCTAAATCGTTCCTATTTCTACGTAACTCGACGATTTGGATGATATATAAGAAACACTGAAATTTTAGCGAATTTCCAAGAAAAACTGAAATTTTAGCGAATTTCCAAGAAAAATGTCAAAATTAACAGAATTTCTAAATCGTTCCTATTTCTACGTATCTCGACGATTTGGATGATATATAAGAAACACTGAAATTTTAGCGAATTTCCAAGAAAAACTGAAATTTTAGCGAATTTCCATGAAAAATGTCAATATTAACCGAATTTCTAAATCGTTCCTATTTCTACGTATCTCGACGATTTGGATGATATATAAGAAACACTGAAATTTTAGCGAATTTCCAAGAAAAACTGAAATTTTAGCGAATTTCCATGAAAAATGTCTATATTAACCGAATTTCTAAATCGTTCCTATTTCTACGTAACTCGTCGATTTGGATGATATATAAGAAACTCTGAAATTTTAGCGAATTTCCAAGAAAAACTGAAATTTTAGCGAATTTCCATGAAAAATGTCAATATTAACCGAATTTCTAAATCGTTCCTATTTCTACGTATCTCGACGATTTGGATGATATATAAGAAACACTGAAATGTTAGCGAATTTCCAAGAAAAACTGAAATTTTAGCGAATTTCCATGAAAAATGTCAATATTAACCGAATTTCTAAATCGTTCCTATTTCTACGTAACTCGACGATTTGGATGATATATAAGAAACACTGAAATTTTAGCGAATTTCCAAGAAAAACTGAAATTCTAGCGAATTTCCATGAAAAATGTCAATATTAACCGAATTTCTAAATCGTTCCTATTTCTACGTAACTCGACGATTTGGATGATATATAAGAAACACTGAAATTTTAGCGAATTTCCAAGAAAAACTGAAATTTTAGCGAATTTCCATGAAAAATGTCAATATTAACCGAATTTCTAAATCGTTCCTATTTCGACGTAACTCGACGATTTGGATGATATATAAGAAACACTGAAATTTTAGCGAATTTCCAAGAAAAACTGAAATTTTAGCGAATTTCCATGAAAAATGTCAATATTAACCGAATTTCTAAATCGTTCCTATTTCTACGTAACTCGACGATTTGGATGATATATAAGAAACACTGAAATTTTAGCGAATTTCCAAGAAAAACTGAAATTTTAGCGAATTTCCATGAAAAATGTCAATATTAACCGAATTTCTAAATCGTTCCTATTTCTACGTAACTCGACGATTTGGATGATATATAAGAAACACTGAAATTTTAGCGAATTTCCAAGAAAAACTGAAATTTTAGCGAATTTCCATGAAAAATGTCAATATTAACCGAATTTCTAAATGGTTCCTATTTCTACGTATCTCGACGATTTGGATGATATATAAGAAACACTGAAATTTTAGCGAATTTCCAAGAAAAACTGAAATTTTAGCGAATTTCCATGAAAAATGTCAATATTAACCGAATTTCTAAATCGTTCCTATTTCTACGTATCTCGACGATTTGGATGATATATAAGAAACACTGAAATGTTAGCGAATTTCCAAGAAAATCTGAAATTTTAGCGAATTTCCATGAAAAATGTCAATATTAACCGAATTTCTAAATCGTTCCTATTTCTACGTAACTCGACGATTTGGATGATATATAAGAAACACTGAAATTTTAGCGAATTTCCAAGAAAAACTGAAATTTTAGCGAATTTCCATGAAAAATGTCAATATTAACCGAATTTCTAAATCGTTCCTATTTCTACGTATCTCGACGATTTGGATGATATATAAGAAACACTGAAATGTTAGCGAATTTCCAAGAAAAACTGAAATTTTAGCGAATTTCCATGAAAAATGTCAATATTAACCGAATTTCTAAATCGTTCCTATTTCTACGTAACTCGACGATTTGGATGATATATAAGAAACACTGAAATTTTAGCGAATTTCCAAGAAAAACTGAAATTTTAGCGAATTTCCATGAAAAATGTCAATATTAACCGAATTTCTAAATCGTTCCTATTTCTACGTATCTCGACGATTTGGATGATATATAAGAAACACTGAAATGTTAGCGAATTTCCAAGAAAAACTGAAATTTTAGCGAATTTCCATGAAAAATGTCAATATTAACCGAATTTCTAAATCGTTCCTATTTCTACGTAACTCGACGATTTGGATGATATATAAGAAACACTGAAATTTTAGCGAATTTCCAAGAAAAACTGAAATTTTAGCGAATTTCCATGAAAAATGTCAATATTAACCGAATTTCTAAATCGTTCCTATTTCTACGTAACTCGACGATTTGGATGATATATAAGAAACACTGAAATTTTAGCGAATTTCCAAGAAAAACTGAAATTTTAGCGAATTTCCATGAAAAATGTCAATATTAACCGAATTTCTAAATTGTTCCTATTTCTACGTATGTCGACGATTTGGATGATATATAAGAAACACTGAAATTTTAGCGAATTTCCAAGAAAAACTGAAATTTTAGCGAATTTCCATGAAAAATGTCAATATTAACCGAATATCTAAATCGTTCCTATTTCTACGTATCTCGACGATTTGGATGATATATAAGAAACACTGAAATGTTAGCGAATTTCCAAGAAAAACTGAAATTTTAGCGAATTTCCATGAAAAATGTCAATATTAACCGAATTTCTAAATCGTTCCTATTTCTACGTAACTCGACGATTTGAATGATATATAAGAAACACTGAAATTTTAGCGAATTTCCAAGAAAAACTGAAATTTTAGCGAATTTCCATGAAAAATGTCAATATTAACCGAATTTCTAAATCGTTCCTATTTCTACGTATCTCGACGATTTGGATGATATATAAGAAACACTGAAATGTTAGCGAATTTCCAAGAAAAACTGAAATTTTAGCGAATTTCCATGAAAAATGTCAATATTAACCGAATTTCTAAATCGTTCCTATTTCTACGTATCTCGACGATTTGGATGATATATAAGAAACACTGAAATTTTAGCGAATTTCCAAGAAAAACTGAAATTTTAGCGAATTTCCATGAAAAATGTCTATATTAACCGAATTTCTAAATCGTTCCTATTTCTACGTAACTCGTCGATTTGGATGATATATAAGAAACTCTGAAATTTTAGCGAATTTCCAAGAAAAACTGAAATTTTAGCGAATTTCCATGAAAAATGTCAATATTAACCGAATTTCTAAATCGTTCCTATTTCTACGTATCTCGACGATTTGGATGATATATAAGAAACACTGAAATGTTAGCGAATTTCCAAGAAAAACTGAAATTTTAGCGAATTTCCATGAAAAATGTCAATATTAACCGAATTTCTAAATCGTTCCTATTTCTACGTAACTCGACGATTTGGATGATATATAAGAAACACTGAAATTTTAGCGAATTTCCAAGAAAAACTGAAATTTTAGCGAATTTCCATGAAAAATGTCAATATTAACCGAATTTCTAAATCGTTCCTATTTCTACGTATCTCGACGATTTGGATGATATATAAGAAACACTGAAATGTTAGCGAATTTCCAAGAAAAACTGAAATTTTAGCGAATTTCCATGAAAAATGTCAATATTAACCGAATTTCTAAATCGTTCCTATTTCTACGTAACTCGACGATTTGGATGATACATAAGAAACACTGAAATTTTAGCGAATTTCCAAGAAAAACTGAAATTTTAGCGAATTTCCAAGAAAAATGTGAAAATTAACAGAATTTCTAAATCGTTCCTATTTCTACGTATCTCGACGATTTGGATGATATATAAGAAACACTGAAATTTTAGCGAATTTCCAAGAAAAACTGAAATTTTAGCGAATTTCCATGAAAAATGTCAATATTAACCGAATTTCTAAATCGTTCCTATTTCTACGTATCTCGACGATTTGGATGATATATAAGAAACACTGAAATTTTAGCGAATTTCCAAGAAAAACTGAAATTTTAGCGAATTTCCATGAAAAATGTCTATATTAACCGAATTTCTAAATCGTTCCTATTTCTACGTAACTCGTCGATTTGGATGATATATAAGAAACTCTGAAATTTTAGCGAATTTCCAAGAAAAACTGAAATTTTAGCGAATTTCCATGAAAAATGTCAATATTAACCGAATTTCTAAATCGTTCCTATTTCTACGTATCTCGACGATTTGGATGATATATAAGAAACACTGAAATGTTAGCGAATTTCCAAGAAAAACTGAAATTTTAGCGAATTTCCATGAAAAATGTCAATATTAACCGAATTTCTAAATCGTTCCTATTTCTACGTAACTCGACGATTTGGATGATATATAAGAAACACTGAAATTTTAGCGAATTTCCAAGAAAAACTGAAATTTTAGCGAATTTCCATGAAAAATGTCAATATTAACCGAATTTCTAAATCGTTCCTATTTCTACGTAACTCGACGATTTGGATGATATATAAAAAACACTGAAATTTTAGCGAATTTCCAAGAAAAACTGAAATTTTAGCGAATTTCCATGAAAAATGTCAATATTAACCGAATTTCTAAATCGTTCCTATTTCGACGTAACTCGACGATTTGGATGATATATAAGAAACACTGAAATTTTAGCGAATTTCCAAGAAAAACTGAAATTTTAGCGAATTTCCATGAAAAATGTCAATATTAACCGAATTTCTAAATCGTTCCTATTTCTACGTAACTCGACGATTTGGATGATATATAAGAAACACTGAAATTTTAGCGAATTTCCAAGAAAAACTGAAATTTTAGCGAATTTCCATGAAAAATGTCAATATTAACCGAATTTCTAAATCGTTCCTATTTCTACGTAACTCGACGATTTGGATGATATATAAGAAACACTGAAATTTTAGCGAATTTCCAAGAAAAACTGAAATTTTAGCGAATTTCCATGAAAAATGTCAATATTAACCGAATTTCTAAATCGTTCCTATTTCTACGTATCTCGACGATTTGGATGATATATAAGAAACACTGAAATGTTAGCGAATTTCCAAGAAAAACTGAAATTTTAGCGAATTTCCATGAAAAATGTCAATATTAACCGAATTTCTAAATCGTTCCTATTTCTACGTAACTCGACGATTTGGATGATATATAAGAAACACTGAAATTTTAGCGAATTTCCAAGAAAAACTGAAATTTTAGCGAATTTCCATGAAAAATGTCAATATTAACCGAATTTCTAAATCGTTCCTATTTCTACGTAACTCGACGATTTGGATGATATATAAGAAACACTGAAATTTTAGCGAATTTCCAAGAAAAACTGAAATTTTAGCGAATTTCCATGAAAAATGTCAATATTAACCGAATTTCTAAATCGTTCCTATTTCTACGTATCTCGACGATTTGGATGATATATAAGAAACACTGAAATGTTAGCGAATTTCCAAGAAAAACTGAAATTTTAGCGAATTTCCATGAAAAATGTCAATATTAACCGAATTTCTAAATCGTTCCTATTTCTACGTAACTCGACGATTTGGATGATATATAAGAAACACTGAAATTTTAGCGAATTTCCAAGAAAAACTGAAATTTTAGCGAATTTCCATGAAAAATGTCAATATTAACCGAATTTCTAAATCGTTCCTATTTCTACGTAACTCGACGATTTGGATGATATATAAGAAACACTGAAATTTTAGCGAATTTCCAAGAAAAACTGAAATTTTAGCGAATTTCCATGAAAAATGTCAATATTAACCGAATTTCTAAATTGTTCCTATTTCTACGTATGTCGACGATTTGGATGATATATATGAAACACTGAAATTTTAGCGAATTTCCAAGAAAAACTGAAATTTTAGCGAATTTCCATGAAAAATGTCAATATTAACCGAATTTCTAAATCGTTCCTATTTCTACGTATCTCGACGATTTGGATGATATATAAGAAACACTGAAATGTTAGCGAATTTCCAAGAAAAACTGAAATTTTAGCGAATTTCCATGAAAAATGTCAATATTAACCGAATTTCTAAATCGTTCCTATTTCTACGTAACTCGACGATTTGAATGATATATAAGAAACACTGAAATTTTAGCGAATTTCCAAGAAAAACTGAAATTTTAGCGAATTTCCATGAAAAATGTCAATATTAACCGAATTTCTAAATCGTTCCTATTTCTACGTATCTCGACGATTTGGATGATATATAAGAAACACTGAAATGTTAGCTAATTTCCAAGAAAAACTGAAATTTTAGCGAATTTCCATGAAAAATGTCAATATTAACCGAATTTCTAAATCGTTCCTATTTCTACGTAACTCGACGATTTGGATGATATATAAGAAACACTGAAATTTTAGCGAATTTCCAAGAAAAACTGAAATTTTAGCGAATTTCCAAGAAAAACTGAAATTTTAGCGAATTTCCAAGAAAAATGTCAAAATTAACAGAATTTCTAAATCGTTCCTATTTCTACGTATCTCGACGATTTGGATGATATATAAGAAACACTGAAATTTTAGCGAATTTCCAAGAAAAACTGAAATTTTAGCGAATTTCCATGAAAAATGTCAATATTAACCGAATTTCTAAATCGTTCCTATTTCTACGTATCTCGACGATTTGGATGATATATAAGAAACACTGAAATTTTAGCGAATTTCCAAGAAAAACTGAAATTTTAGCGAATTTCCATGAAAAATGTCTATATTAACCGAATTTCTAAATCGTTCCTATTTCTACGTAACTCGTCGATTTGGATGATATATAAGAAACTCTGAAATTTTAGCGAATTTCCAAGAAAAACTGAAATTTTAGCGAATTTCCATGAAAAATGTCAATATTAACCGAATTTCTAAATCGTTCCTATTTCTACGTATCTCGACGATTTGGATGATATATAAGAAACACTGAAATGTTAGCGAATTTCCAAGAAAAACTGAAATTTTAGCGAATTTCCATGAAAAATGTCAATATTAACCGAATTTCTAAATCGTTCCTATTTCTACGTAACTCGACGATTTGGATGATATATAAGAAACACTGAAATTTTAGCGAATTTCCAAGAAAAACTGAAATTTTAGCGAATTTCCATGAAAAATGTCAATATTAACCGAATTTCTAAATCGTTCCTATTTCTACGTATCTCGACGATTTGGATGATATATAAGAAACACTGAAATGTTAGCGAATTTCCAAGAAAAACTGAAATTTTAGCGAATTTCCATGAAAAATGTCAATATTAACCGAATTTCTAAATCGTTCCTATTTCTACGTAACTCGACGATTTGGATGATATATAAGAAACACTGAAATTTTAGCGAATTTCCAAGAAAAACTGAAATTTTAGCGAATTTCCAAGAAAAATGTCAAAATTAACAGAATTTCTAAATCGTTCCTATTTCTACGTATCTCGACGATTTGGATGATATATAAGAAACACTGAAATTTTAGCGAATTTCCAAGAAAAACTGAAATTTTAGCGAATTTCCATGAAAAATGTCAATATTAACCGAATTTCTAAATCGTTCCTATTTCTACGTATCTCGACGATTTGGATGATATATAAGAAACACTGAAATTTTAGCGAATTTCCAAGAAAAACTGAAATTTTAGCGAATTTCCATGAAAAATGTCTATATTAACCGAATTTCTAAATCGTTCCTATTTCTACGTAACTCGTCGATTTGGATGATATATAAGAAACTCTGAAATTTTAGCGAATTTCCAAGAAAAACTGAAATTTTAGCGAATTTCCATGAAAAATGTCAATATTAACCGAATTTCTAAATCGTTCCTATTTCTACGTATCTCGACGATTTGGATGATATATAAGAAACACTGAAATGTTAGCGAATTTCCAAGAAAAACTGAAATTTAAGCGAATTTCCATGAAAAATGTCAATATTAACCGAATTTCTAAATCGTTCCTATTTCTACGTAACTCGACGATTTGGATGATATATAAGAAACACTGAAATTTTAGCGAATTTCCAAGAAAAACTGAAATTTTAGCGAATTTCCATGAAAAATGTCAATATTAACCGAATTTCTAAATCGTTCCTATTTCTACGTATCTCGACGATTTGGATGATATATAAGAAACACTGAAATGTTAGCGAATTTCCAAGAAAATCTGAAATTTTAGCGAATTTCCATGAAAAATGTCAATATTAACCGAATTTCTAAATCGTTCCTATTTCTACGTAACTCGACGATTTGGATGATATATAAGAAACACTGAAATTTTAGCGAATTTCCATGAAAAATGTCAATATTAACCGAATTTCTAAATCGTTCCTATTTCTACGTATCTCGACGATTTGGATGATATATAAGAAACACTGAAATGTTAGCGAATTTCCAAGAAAAACTGAAATTTTAGCGAATTTCCATGAAAAATGTCAATATTAACCGAATTTCTAAATCGTTCCTATTTCTACGTAACTCGACGATTTGGATGATATATAAGAAACACTGAAATTTTAGCGAATTTCCAAGAAAAACTGAAATTTTAGCGAATTTCCATGAAAAATGTCAATATTAACCGAATTTCTAAATCGTTCCTATTTCTACGTATCTCGACGATTTGGATGATATATAAGAAACACTGAAATGTTAGCGAATTTCCAAGAAAAACTGAAATTTTAGCGAATTTCCATGAAAAATGTCAATATTAACCGAATTTCTAAATCGTTCCTATTTCTACGTAACTCGACGATTTGGATGATATATAAGAAACACTGAAATTTTAGCGAATTTCCAAGAAAAACTGAAATTTTAGCGAATTTCCATGAAAAATGTCAATATTAACCGAATTTCTAAATCGTTCCTATTTCTACGTAACTCGACGATTTGGATGATATATAAGAAACACTGAAATTTTAGCGAATTTCCAAGAAAAACTGAAATTTTAGCGAATTTCCATGAAAAATGTCAATATTAACCGAATTTCTAAATTGTTCCTATTTCTACGTATGTCGACGATTTGGATGATATATAAGAAACACTGAAATTTTAGCGAATTTCCAAGAAAAACTGAAATTTTAGCGAATTTCCATGAAAAATGTCAATATTAACCGAATTTCTAAATCGTTCCTATTTCTACGTATCTCGACGATTTGGATGATATATAAGAAACACTGAAATGTTAGCGAATTTCCAAGAAAAACTGAAATTTTAGCGAATTTCCATGAAAAATGTCAATATTAACCGAATTTCTAAATCGTTCCTATTTCTACGTAACTCGACGATTTGAATGATATATAAGAAACACTGAAATTTTAGCGAATTTCCAAGAAAAACTGAAATTTTAGCGAATTTCCATGAAAAATGTCAATATTAACCGAATTTCTAAATCGTTCCTATTTCTACGTATCTCGACGATTTGGATGATATATAAGAAACACTGAAATGTTAGCGAATTTCCAAGAAAAACTGAAATTTTAGCGAATTTCCATGAAAAATGTCAATATTAACCGAATTTCTAAATCGTTCCTATTTCTACGTAACTCGACGATTTGGATGATATATAAGAAACACTGAAATTTTAGCGAATTTCCAAGAAAAACTGAAATTTTAGCGAATTTCCAAGAAAAATGTCAAAATTAACAGAATTTCTAAATCGTTCCTATTTCTACGTATCTCGACGATTTGGATGATATATAAGAAACACTGAAATTTTAGCGAATTTCCAAGAAAAACTGAAATTTTAGCGAATTTCCATGAAAAATGTCAATATTAACCGAATTTCTAAATCGTTCCTATTTCTACGTATCTCGACGATTTGGATGATATATAAGAAACACTGAAATTTTAGCGAATTTCCAAGAAAAACTGAAATTTTAGCGAATTTCCATGAAAAATGTCTATATTAACCGAATTTCTAAATCGTTCCTATTTCTACGTAACTCGTCGATTTGGATGATATATAAGAAACTCTGAAATTTTAGCGAATTTCCAAGAAAAACTGAAATTTTAGCGAATTTCCATGAAAAATGTCAATATTAACCGAATTTCTAAATCGTTCCTATTTCTACGTATCTCGACGATTTGGATGATATATAAGAAACACTGAAATGTTAGCGAATTTCCAAGAAAAACTGAAATTTTAGCGAATTTCCATGAAAAATGTCAATATTAACCGAATTTCTAAATCGTTCCTATTTCTACGTAACTCGACGATTTGGATGATATATAAGAAACACTGAAATTTTAGCGAATTTCCAAGAAAAACTGAAATTTTAGCGAATTTCCATGAAAAATGTCAATATTAACCGAATTTCTAAATCGTTCCTATTTCTACGTATCTCGACGATTTGGATGATATATAAGAAACACTGAAATGTTAGCGAATTTCCAAGAAAAACTGAAATTTTAGCGAATTTCCATGAAAAATGTCAATATTAACCGAATTTCTAAATCGTTCCTATTTCTACGTAACTCGACGATTTGGATGATATATAAGAAACACTGAAATTTTAGCGAATTTCCAAGAAAAATGTCAATATTAACCGAATTTCTAAATCGTTCCTATTTCGACGTAACTCGACGATTTGGATGATATATAAGAAACACTGAAATTTTAGCGAATTTCCAAGAAAAACTGAAATTTTAGCGAATTTCCAAGAAAAATGTCAAAATTAACAGAATTTCTAAATCGTTCCTATTTCTACGTATCTCGACGATTTGGATGATATATAAGAAACACTGAAATGTTAGCGAATTTCCAAGAAAAACTGAAATTTTAGCGAATTTCCATGAAAAATGTCAATATTAACCGAATTTCTAAATCGTTCCTATTTCTACGTATCTCGACGATTTGGATGATATATAAGAAACACTGAAATTTTAGCGAATTTCCAAGAAAAACTGAAATTTTAGCGAATTTCCATGAAAAATTTCTATATTAACCGAATTTCTAAATCGTTCCTATTTCTACGTAACTCGTCGATTTGGATGATATATAAGAAACTCTGAAATTTTAGCGAATTTCCAAGAAAAACTGAAATTTTAGCGAATTTCCATGAAAAATGTCAATATTAACCGAATTTCTAAATCGTTCCTATTTCTACGTATCTCGACGATTTGGATGATATATAAGAAACACTGAAATTTTAGCGAATTTCCAAGAAAAACTGAAATTTTAGCGAATTTCCATGAAAAATGTCTATATTAACCGAATTTCTAAATCGTTCCTATTTCTACGTAACTCGTCGATTTGGATGATATATAAGAAACTCTGAAATTTTAGCGAATTTCCAAGAAAAACTGAAATTTTAGCGAATTTCCATGAAAAATGTCAATATTAACCGAATTTCTAAATCGTTCCTATTTCTACGTATCTCGACGATTTGGATGATATATAAGAAACACTGAAATGTTAGCGAATTTCCAAGAAAAACTGAAATTTTAGCGAATTTCCATGAAAAATGTCAATATTAACCGAATTTCTAAATCGTTCCTATTTCTACGTAACTCGACGATTTGGATGATATATAAGAAACACTGAAATTTTAGCGAATTTCCAAGAAAAACTGAAATTTTAGCGAATTTCCATGAAAAATGTCAATATTAACCGAATTTCTAAATCGTTCCTATTTCGACGTAACTCGACGATTTGGATGATATATAAGAAACACTGAAATTTTAGCGAATTTCCAAGAAAAACTGAAATTTTAGCGAATTTCCATGAAAAATGTCAATATTAACCGAATTTCTAAATCGTTCCTATTTCTACGTAACTCGACGATTTGGATGATATATAAGAAACACTGAAATTTTAGCGAATTTCCAAGAAAAACTGAAATTTTAGCGAATTTCCATGAAAAATGTCAATATTAACCGAATTTCTAAATCGTTCCTATTTCTACGTAACTCGACGATTTGGATGATATATAAGAAACACTGAAATTTTAGCGAATTTCCAAGAAAAACTGAAATTTTAGCGAATTTCCAAGAAAAATGTCAATATTAACCGAATTTCTAAATCGTTCCTATTTCTACGTATCTCGACGATTTGGATGATATATAAGAAACACTGAAATTTTAGCGAATTTCCAAGAAAAACTGAAATTTTAGCGAATTTCCATGAAAAATGTCAATATTAACCGAATTTCTAAATCGTTCCTATTTCTACGTAACTCGACGATTTGGATGATATATAAGAAACACTGAAATTTTAGCGAATTTCCAAGAAAAACTGAAATTTTAGCGAATTTCCATGAAAAATGTCAATATTAACCGAATTTCTAAATCGTTCCTATTTCTACGTAACTCGACGATTTGGATGATATATAAGAAACACTGAAATTTTAGCGAATTTCCAAGAAAAACTGAAATTTTAGCGAATTTCCATGAAAAATGTCAATATTAACCGAATTTCTAAATCGTTCCTATTTCTACGTATCTCGACGATTTGGATGATATATAAAAAACACTGAAATTTTAGCGAATCTCCAAGAAAAACTGAAATTTTAGCGAATTTCCATGAAAAATGTCAATATTAACCGAATTTCTAAATCGTTCCTATTTCTACGTAACTCGACGATTTGGATGATATATAAGAAACACTGAAATTTTAGCGAATTTCCAAGAAAAACTGAAATTTTAGCGAATTTCCATGAAAAATGTCAATATTAACCGAATTTCTAAATCGTTCCTATTTCTACGTATCTCGACGATTTGGATGATATATAAGAAACACTGAAATTTTAGCGAATTTCCAAGAAAAACTGAAATTTTAGCGAATTTCCAAGAAAAATGTCAATATTAACCTAATTTCTAAATCGTTCCTATTTCTACGTAACTCGACGATTTGGATGATATATAAGAAACACTGAAATTTTAGCGAATTTCCAAGAAAAACTGAAATTTTAGCGAATTTCCATGAAAAATGTCAATATTAACCGAATTTCTAAATCGTTCCTATTTCTACGTAACTCGACGATTTGGATGATATATAAGAAACACTGAAATTTTAGCGAATTTCCAAGAAAAACTGAAATTTTAGCGAATTTCCATGAAAAATGTCTATATTAACCGAATTTCTAAATCGTTCCTATTTCTACGTAACTCGTCGATTTGGATGATATATAAGAAACTCTGAAATTTTAGCGAATTTCCAAGAAAAACTGAAATTTTAGCGAATTTCCATGAAAAATGTCAATATTAACCGAATTTCTAAATCGTTCCTATTTCTACGTAACTCGACGATTTGGATGATATATAAGAAACACTGAAATTTTAGCGAATTTCCAAGAAAAACTGAAATTTTAGCGAATTTCCATGAAAAATGTCAATATTAACCGAATTTCTAAATCGTTCCTATTTCTACGTAACTCGACGATTTGGATGATATATAAGAAACACTGAAATTTTAGCGAATTTCCAAGAAAAACTTAAATTTTAGCGAATTTCGATGAAAAATGTCAATATTAACCGAATTTCTAAATCGTTCCTATTTCTACGTAACTCGACGATTTGGATGATATATAAGAAACACTGAAATTTTAGCGAATTTCCAAGAAAAACTGAAATTTTAGCGAATTTCCATAAAAAATGTCAATATTAACCGAATTTCTAAATCGTTCCTATTTCTACGTAACTCGACGATTTGGATGATATATAAGAAACACTGAAATTTTAGCGAATTTCCAAGAAAAACTGAAATTTTAGCGAATTTCCATGAAAAATGTCAATATTAACCGAATTTCTAAATCGTTCCTATTTCTACGTAACTCGACGATTTGGATGATATATAAGAAACACTGAAATTTTAGCGAATTTCCAAGAAAAACTGAAATTTTAGCGAATTTCCATGACAAATGTCTATATTAACCGAATTTCTAAATCGTTCCTATTTCTACGTAACTCGTCGATTTGGATGATATATAAGAAACTCTGAAATTTTAGCGAATTTCCAAGAAAAACTGAAATTTTAGCGAATTTCCATGAAAAATGTCAATATTAACCGAATTTCTAAATCGTTCCTATTTCTACGTATCTCGACGATTTGGATGATATATAAGAAACACTGAAATGTTAGCGAATTTCCAAGAAAAACTGAAATTTTAGCGAATTTCCATGAAAAATGTCAATATTAACCGAATTTCTAAATCGTTCCTATTTCTACGTATCTCGACGATTTAGATGATATATAAGATACACTGAAATTTTAGCGAATTTCCAAGAAAAACTGAAATTTTAGCGAATTTCCATGAAAAATGTCAATATTAACCGAATTTCTAAATCGTTCCTATTTCTACGTAACTCGACGATTTGGATGATATATAAGAAACACTGAAATTTTAGCGAATTTCCAAGAAAAACTGAAATTTTAGCGAATTTCCATGAAAAATGTCAATATTAACCGAATTTCTAAATCGTTCCTATTTCTACGTAACTCGACGATTTGGATGATATATAAGAAACACTGAAATTTTAGCGAATTTCCAAGAAAAACTGAAATTTTAGCGAATTTCCATGAAAAATGTCAATATTAACCGAATTTCTAAATCGTTCCTATTTCTACGTAACTCGACGATTTGGATGATATATAAGAAACACTGAAATTTTAGCGAATTTCCAAGAAAAACTGAAATTTTAGCGAATTTCCATGAAAAATGTCAATATTAACCGAATTTCTAAATCGTTCCTATTTCTACGTATCTCGACGATTTGGATGATATATAAGAAACACTGAAATGTTAGCGAATTTCCAAGAAAAACTGAAATTTTAGCGAATTCCAAGAAAAATGTAAAAATTTACCGAAATTCTGAATCGTTCCTATTTCTACGTATCTCGACGATTTGGATGATATATAAGAAACACTGAAATTTTAGCGAATTTCCAAGAAAAACTGAAATTTTAGCGAATTTCCATGAAAAATGTAAATATTAACCGAATTTCTAAGTCGTTCCTATTTCTACGTATCTCGACGATTTGGATGATATATAAGAAACACTGAAATGTTAGCGAATTTCCAAGAAAAACTGAAATTTTAGCGAATTTCCATGAAAAATGTCAATATTAACCGAATTTCTAAATCGTTCCTATTTCTACGTAACTCGACGATTTGGATGATATATAAGAAACACTGAAATTTTAGCGAATTTCCAAGAAAAACTGAAATTTTAGCGAATTTCCATGAAAAATGTCAATATTAACCGAATTTCTAAATCGTTCCTATTTCTACGTAACTCGACGATTTGGATGATATATAAGAAACACTGAAATTTTAGCGAATTTCCAAGAAAAACTTAAATTTTAGCGAATTTCGATGAAAAATGTCAATATTAACCGAATTTCTAAATCGTTCCTATTTCTACGTAACTCGACGATTTGGATGATATATAAGAAACACTGAAATTTTAGCGAATTTCCAAGAATAACTGAAATTTTAGCGAATTTCCATGAAAAATGTCAATATTAACCGAATTTCTAAATCGTTCCTATTTCTACGTAACTCGACGATTTAGATGATATATAAGATACACTGAAATTTTAGCGAATTTCCAAGAAAAACTGAAATTTTAGCGAATTTCCATGAAAAATGTCAATATTAACCGAATTTCTAAATCGTTCCTATTTCTACATAACTCGACGATTTGGATGATATATAAGAAACACTGAAATTTTAGCGAATTTCCAAGAAAAACTGAAATTTTAGCGAATTTCCATGAAAAATGTCAATATTAACCGAATTTCTAAATCGTTCCTATTTCTACGTAACTCGACGATTTGGATGATATATAAGAAACACTGAAATTTTAGCGAATTTCCAAGAAAATCTGAAATTTTAGCGAATTTCCATGAAAAATGTCAATATTAACCGAATTTCTAAATCGTTCCTATTTCTACGTAACTCGACGATTTGGATGATATATAAGAAACACTGAAATTTTAGCGAATTTCCAAGAAAAACTGAAATTTTAGCGAATTTCCATGAAAAATGTCTATATTAACCGAATTTCTAAATCGTTCCTATTTCTACGTAACTCGACGATTTAGATGATATCTAAGATACACTGAAATTTTAGCGAATTTCCAAGAAAAACTGAAATTTTAGCGAATTTCCATGAAAAATGTCAATATTAACCGAATTTCTAAATCGTTCCTATTTCTACGTAACTCGACGATTTGGATGATATATAAGAAACACTGAAATTTTAGCGAATTTCCAAGAAAAACTGAAATTTTAGCGAATTTCCATGAAAAATGTCAATATTAACCGAATTTCTAAATCGTTCCTATTTCTACGTAACTCGACGATTTGGATGATATATAAGAAACACTGAAATTTTAGCGAATTTCCAAGAATAACTGAAATTTTAGCGAATTTCCATGAAAAATGTCAATATTAACCGAATTTCTAAATCGTTCCTATTTCTACGTAACTCGACGATTTGGATGATATATAAGAAACACTGAAATTTTAGCGAATTTCCAAGAAAAACTGAAATTTTAGCGAATTTCCATGACAAATGTCTATATTAACCGAATTTCTAAATCGTTCCTATTTCTACGTAACTCGTCGATTTGGATGATATATAAGAAACTCTGAAATTTTAGCGAATTTCCAAGAAAAACTGAAATTTTAGCGAATTTCCATGAAAAATGTCAATATTAACCGAATTTCTAAATCGTTCCTATTTCTACGTATCTCGACGATTTGGATGATATATAAGAAACACTGAAATGTTAGCGAATTTCCAAGAAAAACTGAAATTTTAGCGAATTTCCATGAAAAATGTCAATATTAACCGAATTTCTAAATCGTTCCTATTTCTACGTATCTCGACGATTTGGATGATATATAAGAAACACTGAAATGTTAGCGAATTTCCAAGAAAAACTGAAATTTTAGCGAATTTCCATGAAAAATGTCAATATTAACCCAATTTCTAAATCGTTCCTATTTCTACGTAACTCGACGATTTAGATGATATATAAGATACACTGAAATTTTAGCGAATTTCCAAGAAAAACTGAAATTTTAGCGAATTTCCATGAAAAATGTCAATATTAACCGAATTTCTAAATCGTTCCTATTTCTACGTAACTCGACGATTTGGATGATATATAAGAAACACTGAAATTTTAGCGAATTTCCAAGAAAAACTGAAATTTTAGCGAATTTCCATGAAAAATGTCAATATTAACCGAATTTCTAAATCGTTCCTATTTCTACGTATCTCGACGATTTGGATGATATATAAGAAACACTGAAATGTTAGCGAATTTCCAAGAAAAACTGAAATTTTAGCGAATTTCCATGAAAAATGTCAATATTAACCGAATTTCTAAATCGTTCCTATTTCTACGTATCTCGACGATTTGGATGATATATAAGAAACACTGAAATGTTAGCGAATTTCCAAGAAAAACTGAAATTTTAGCGAATTTCCATGAAAAATGTCAATATTAACCGAATTTCTAAATCGTTCCTATTTCTACGTAACTCGACGATTTGGATGATATATAAGAAACACTGAAATTTTAGCGAATTTCCAAGAAAAACTGAAATTTTAGCGAATTTCCATGAAAAATGTCAATATTAACCGAATTTCTAAATCGTTCCTATTTCTACGTATCTCGACGATTTGGATGATATATAAGAAACACTGAAATGTTAGCGAATTTCCAAGAAAAACTGAAATTTTAGCGAATTTCCATGAAAAATGTCAATATTAACCGAATTTCTAAATCGTTCCTATTTCTACGTAACTCGACGATTTGGATGATATATAAGAAACACTGAAATTTTAGCGAATTTCCAAGAAAAACTGAAATTTTAGCGAATTTCCATGAAAAATGTCAATATTAACCGAATTTCTAAATCGTTCCTATTTCTACGTATCTCGACGATTTTGATGATATATAAGAAACACTGAAATGTTAGCGAATTTCCAAGAAAAACTGAAATTTTAGCGAATTTCCATGAAAAATGTCAATATTAACCGAATTTCTAAATCGTTCCTATTTCTACCTAACTCGACGATTTGGATGATATATAAGAAACACTGAAATTTTAGCGAATTTCCAAGAAAAACTGAAATTTTAGCGAATTTCCATGAAAAATGTCAATATTAACCGAATTTCTAAATCGTTCCTATTTCTACGTATCTCGACGATTTGGATGATATATAAGAAACACTGAAATGTTAGCGAATTTCCAAGAAAAACTGAAATTTTAGCGAATTTCCATGAAAAATGTCAATATTAACCGAATTTCTAAATCGTTCCTATTTCTACGTAACTCGACGATTTGGATGATATATAAGAAACACTGAAATTTTAGCGAATTTCCAAGAAAAACTGAAATTTTAGCGAATTTCCAAGAAAAATGTCAAAATTAACAGAATTTCTAAATCGTTCCTATTTCTACGTAACTCGACGATTTGGATGATATATAAGAAACACTGAAATTTTAGCGAATTTCCAAG
The DNA here is from genome assembly GCA_963921985.1 of Agrilus biguttatus. Classification (NCBI taxonomy): domain Eukaryota; kingdom Metazoa; phylum Arthropoda; class Insecta; order Coleoptera; family Buprestidae; genus Agrilus; species Agrilus biguttatus. Next base: position 21,163,844 of record OY998118.1, read on the forward strand.
AAAAACTGAAATTTTAGCGAATTTCCATGAAAAATGTCAATATTAACCGAATTTCTAAATCGTTCCTATTTCTACGTATCTCGACGATTTGGATGATATATAAGAAACACTGAAATTTTAGCGAATTTCCAAGAAAAACTGAAATTTTAGCGAATTTCCATGAAAAATGTCTATATTAACCGAATTTCTAAATCGTTCCTATTTCTACGTATCTCGACGATTTGGATGATATATAAGAAACACTGAAATTTTAGCGAATTTCCAAGAAAAACTGAAATTTTAGCGAATTTCCATGAAAAATGTCTATATTAACCGAATTTCTAAATCGTTCCTATTTCTACGTAACTCGTCGATTTGGATGATATATAAGAAACTCTGAAATTTTAGCGAATTTCCAAGAAAAACTGAAATTTTAGCGAATTTCCATGAAAAATGTCAATATTAACCGAATTTCTAAATCGTTCCTATTTCTACGTATCTCGACGATTTGGATGATATATAAGAAACACTGAAATGTTAGCGAATTTCCAAGAAAAACTGAAATTTTAGCGAATTTCCATGAAAAATGTCAATATTAACCGAATTTCTAAATCGTTCCTATTTCTACGTAACTCGACGATTTGGATGATATATAAGAAACACTGAAATTTTAGCGAATTTCCAAGAAAAACTGAAATTTTAGCGAATTTCCATGAAAAATGTCAATATTAACCGAATTTCTAAATCGTTCCTATTTCTACGTAACTCGACGATTTGGATGATATATAAGAAACACTGAAATTTTAGCGAATTTCCAAGAAAAACTGAAATTTTAGCGAATTTCCATGAAAAATGTCAATATTAACCGAATTTCTAAATCGTTCCTATTTCGACGTAACTCGACGATTTGGATGATATATAAGAAACACTGAAATTTTAGCGAATTTCCAAGAAAAACTGAAATTTTAGCGAATTTCCATGAAAAATGTCAATATTAACCGAATTTCTAAATCGTTCCTATTTCTACGTAACTCGACGATTTGGATGATATATAAGAAACACTGAAATTTTAGCGAATTTCCAAGAAAAACTGAAATTTTAGCGAATTTCCATGAAAAATGTCAATATTAACCGAATTTCTAAATCGTTCCTATTTCTACGTAACTCGACGATTTGGATGATATATAAGAAACACTGAAATTTTAGCGAATTTCCAAGAAAAACTGAAGTTTTAGCGAATTTCCATGAAAAATGTCAATATTAACCGAATTTCTAAATGGTTCCTATTTCTACGTATCTCGACGATTTGGATGATATATAAGAAACACTGAAATTTTAGCGAATTTCCAAGAAAAACTGAAATTTTAGCGAATTTCCATGAAAAATGTCAATATTAACCGAATTTCTAAATCGTTCCTATTTCTACGTATCTCGACGATTTGGATGATATATAAGAAACACTGAAATGTTAGCGAATTTCCAAGAAAATCTGAAATTTTAGCGAATTTCCATGAAAAATGTCAATATTAACCGAATTTCTAAATCGTTCCTATTTCTACGTAACTCGACGATTTGGATGATATATAAGAAACACTGAAATTTTAGCGAATTTCCAAGAAAAACTGAAATTTTAGCGAATTTCCATGAAAAATGTCAATATTAACCGAATTTCTAAATCGTTCCTATTTCTACGTATCTCGACGATTTGGATGATATATAAGAAACACTGAAATGTTAGCGAATTTCCAAGAAAAACTGAAATTTTAGCGAATTTCCATGAAAAATGTCAATATTAACCGAATTTCTAAATCGTTCCTATTTCTACGTATCTCGACGATTTAGATGATATATAAGATACACTGAAATTTTAGCGAATTTCCAAGAAAAACTGAAATTTTAGCGAATTTCCATGAAAAATGTCAATATTAACCGAATTTCTAAATCGTTCCTATTTCTACGTAACTCGACGATTTGGATGATATATAAGAAACACTGAAATTTTAGCGAATTTCCAAGAAAAACTGAAATTTTAGCGAATTTCCATGAAAAATGTCAATATTAACCGAATTTCTAAATCGTTCCTATTTCTACGTAACTCGACGATTTGGATGATATATAAGAAACACTGAAATTTTAGCGAATTTCCAAGAAAAACTGAAATTTTAGCGAATTTCCATGAAAAATGTCAATATTAACCGAATTTCTAAATCGTTCCTATTTCTACGTAACTCGACGATTTGGATGATATATAAGAAACACTGAAATTTTAGCGAATTTCCAAGAAAAACTGAAATTTTAGCGAATTTCCATGAAAAATGTCTATATTAACCGAATTTCTAAATCGTTCCTATTTCTACGTAACTCGACGATTTAGATGATATCTAAGATACACTGAAATTTTAGCGAATTTCCAAGAAAAACTGAAATTTTAGCGAATTTCCATGAAAAATGTCAATATTAACCGAATTTCTAAATCGTTCCTATTTCTACGTAACTCGACGATTTGGATGATATATAAGAAACACTGAAATTTTAGCGAATTTCCAAGAAAAACTGAAATTTTAGCGAATTTCCATGAAAAATGTCAATATTAACCGAATTTCTAAATCGTTCCTATTTCTACGTAACTCGACGATTTGGATGATATATAAGAAACACTGAAATTTTAGCGAATTTCCAAGAATAACTGAAATTTTAGCGAATTTCCATGAAAAATGTCAATATTAACCGAATTTCTAAATCGTTCCTATTTCTACGTAACTCGACGATTTGGATGATATATAAGAAACACTGAAATTTTAGCGAATTTCCATGAAAAACTGAAATTTTAGCGAATTTCCATGAAAAATGTCAATATTAACCGAATTTCTAAATTGTTCCTATTTCTACGTATCTCGACGATTTGGATGATATATAAGAAACACTGAAATTTTAGCGAATTTCCAAGAAAAACTGAAATTTTAGCGAATTTCCATGAAAAATGTCAATATTAACCGAATTTCTAAATAGTTCCTATTTCTACGTATCTCGACGATTTGGATGATATATAAGAAACACTGAAATGTTAGCGAATTTCCAAGAAAAACTGAAATTTTAGCGAATTTCCATGAAAAATGTCAATATTAACCGAATTTCTAAATCGTTCCTATTTCTACGTAACTCGACGATTTGGATGATATATAAGAAACACTGAAATTTTAGCGAATTTCCAAGAAAAACTGAAATTTTAGCGAATTTCCATGAAAAATGTCAATATTAACCGAATTTCTAAATCGTTCCTATTTCTACGTAACTCGACGATTTGGATGATATATAAGAAACACTGAAATTTTAGCGAATTTCCAAGAAAAACTGAAATTTTAGCGAATTTCCATGACAAATGTCTATATTAACCGAATTTCTAAATCGTTCCTATTTCTACGTAACTCGTCGATTTGGATGATATATAAGAAACTCTGAAATTTTAGCGAATTTCCAAGAAAAACTGAAATTTTAGCGAATTTCCATGAAAAATGTCAATATTAACCGAATTTCTAAATCGTTCCTATTTCTACGTATCTCGACGATTTGGATGATATATAAGAAACACTGAAATGTTAGCGAATTTCCAAGAAAAACTGAAATTTTAGCGAATTTCCATGAAAAATGTCAATATTAACCGAATTTCTAAATCGTTCCTATTTCTACGTATCTCGACGATTTGGATGATATATAAGAAACACTGAAATGTTAGCGAATTTCCAAGAAAAACTGAAATTTTAGCGAATTTCCATGAAAAATGTCAATATTAACCCAATTTCTAAATCGTTCCTATTTCTACGTAACTCGACGATTTAGATGATATATAAGATACACTGAAATTTTAGCGAATTTCCAAGAAAAACTGAAATTTTAGCGAATTTCCATGAAAAATGTCAATATTAACCGAATTTCTAAATCGTTCCTATTTCTACGTAACTCGACGATTTGGATGATATATAAGAAACACTGAAATTTTAGCGAATTTCCAAGAAAAACTGAAATTTTAGCGAATTTCCATGAAAAATGTCAATATTAACCGAATTTCTAAATCGTTCCTATTTCTACGTATCTCGACGATTTGGATGATATATAAGAAACACTGAAATGTTAGCGAATTTCCAAGAAAAACTGAAATTTTAGCGAATTTCCATGAAAAATGTCAATATTAACCGAATTTCTAAATCGTTCCTATTTCTACGTATCTCGACGATTTGGATGATATATAAGAAACACTGAAATGTTAGCGAATTTCCAAGAAAAACTGAAATTTTAGCGAATTTCCATGAAAAATGTCAATATTAACCGAATTTCTAAATCGTTCCTATTTCTACGTAACTCGACGATTTGGATGATATATAAGAAACACTGAAATTTTAGCGAATTTCCAAGAAAAACTGAAATTTTAGCGAATTTCCATGAAAAATGTCAATATTAACCGAATTTCTAAATCGTTCCTATTTCTACGTATCTCGACGATTTGGATGATATATAAGAAACACTGAAATGTTAGCGAATTTCCAAGAAAAACTGAAATTTTAGCGAATTTCCATGAAAAATGTCAATATTAACCGAATTTCTAAATCGTTCCTATTTCTACGTAACTCGACGATTTGGATGATATATAAGAAACACTGAAATTTTAGCGAATTTCCAAGAAAAACTGAAATTTTAGCGAATTTCCATGAAAAATGTCAATATTAACCGAATTTCTAAATCGTTCCTATTTCTACGTATCTCGACGATTTGGATGATATATAAGAAACACTGAAATGTTAGCGAATTTCCAAGAAAAACTGAAATTTTAGCGAATTTCCATGAAAAATGTCAATATTAACCGAATTTCTAAATCGTTCCTATTTCTACGTAACTCGACGATTTGGATGATATATAAGAAACACTGAAATTTTAGCGAATTTCCAAGAAAAACTGAAATTTTAGCGAATTTCCATGAAAAATGTCAATATTAACCGAATTTCTAAATCGTTCCTATTTCTACGTATCTCGACGATTTGGATGATATATAAGAAACACTGAAATGTTAGCGAATTTCCAAGAAAAACTGAAATTTTAGCGAATTTCCATGAAAAATGTCAATATTAACCGAATTTCTAAATCGTTCCTATTTCTACGTAACTCGACGATTTGGATGATATATAAGAAACACTGAAATTTTAGCGAATTTCCAAGAAAAACTGAAATTTTAGCGAATTTCCAAGAAAAATGTCAAAATTAACAGAATTTCTAAATCGTTCCTATTTCTACGTAACTCGACGATTTGGATGATATATAAGAAACACTGAAATTTTAGCGAATTTCCAAGAAAAACTGAAATTTTAGCGAATTTCCATGAAAAATGTCAATATTAACCGAATTTCTAAATCGTTCCTATTTCTACGTATCTCGACGATTTGGATGATATATAAGAAACACTGAAATTTTAGCGAATTTCCAAGAAACACTGAAATTTTAGCGAATTTCCAAGAAAAACTGAAATTTTAGCGAATTTCCATGAAAAATGTCTATATTAACCGAATTTCTAAATCGTTCCTATTTCTACGTATCTCGACGATTTGGATGATATATAAGAAACACTGAAATTTTAGCGAATTTCCAAGAAAAACTGAAATTTTAGCGAATTTCCATGAAAAATGTCTATATTAACCGAATTTCTAAATCGTTCCTATTTCTACGTAACTCGTCGATTTGGATGATATATAAGAAACTCTGAAATTTTAGCGAATTTCCAAGAAAAACTGAAATTTTAGCGAATTTCCATGAAAAATGTCAATATTAACCGAATTTCTAAATCGTTCCTATTTCTACGTATCTCGACGATTTGGATGATATATAAGAAACACTGAAATGTTAGCGAATTTCCAAGAAAAACTGAAATTTTAGCGAATTTCCATGAAAAATGTCAATATTAACCGAATTTCTAAATCGTTCCTATTTCTACGTAACTCGACGATTTGGATGATATATAAGAAACACTGAAATTTTAGCGAATTTCCAAGAAAAACTGAAATTTTAGCGAATTTCCATGAAAAATGTCAATATTAACCGAATTTCTAAATCGTTCCTATTTCTACGTAACTCGACGATTTGGATGATATATAAGAAACACTGAAATTTTAGCGAATTTCCATGAAAAATGTCAATATTAACCGAATTTCTAAATCGTTCCTATTTCGACGTAACTCGACGATTTGGATGATATATAAGAAACACTGAAATTTTAGCGAATTTCCAAGAAAAACTGAAATTTTAGCGAATTTCCATGAAAAATGTCAATATTAACCGAATTTCTAAATCGTTCCTATTTCTACGTAACTCGTCGATTTGGATGATATATAAGAAACTCTGAAATTTTAGCGAATTTCCAAGAAAAACTGAAATTTTAGCGAATTTCCATGAAAAATGTCAATATTAACCGAATTTCTAAATCGTTCCTATTTCTACGTATCTCGACGATTTGGATGATATATAAGAAACACTGAAATGTTAGCGAATTTCCAAGAAAAACTGAAATTTTAGCGAATTTCCATGAAAAATGTCAATATTAACCGAATTTCTAAATCGTTCCTATTTCTACGTAACTCGACGATTTGGATGATATATAAGAAACACTGAAATTTTAGCGAATTTCCAAGAAAAACTGAAATTTTAGCGAATTTCCATGAAAAATGTCAATATTAACCGAATTTCTAAATCGTTCCTATTTCTACGTAACTCGACGATTTGGATGATATATAAGAAACACTGAAATTTTAGCGAATTTCCAAGAAAAACTGAAATTTTAGCGAATTTCCATGAAAAATGTCAATATTAACCGAATTTCTAAATCGTTCCTATTTCGACGTAACTCGACGATTTGGATGATATATAAGAAATACTGAAATTTTAGCGAATTTCCAAGAAAAACTGAAATTTTAGCGAATTTCCATGAAAAATGTCAATATTAACCGAATTTCTAAATCGTTCCTATTTCTACGTAACTCGACGATTTGGATGATATATAAGAAACACTGAAATTTTAGCGAATTTCCAAGAAAAACTGAAATTTTAGCGAATTTCCATGAAAAATGTCAATATTAACCGAATTTCTAAATCGTTCCTATTTCTACGTAACTCGACGATTTGGATGATATATAAGAAACACTGAAATTTTAGCGAATTTCCAAGAAAAACTGAAATTTTAGCGAATTTCCATGAAAAATGTCAATATTAACCGAATTTCTAAATGGTTCCTATTTCTACGTATCTCGACGATTTGGATGATATATAAGAAACACTGAAATTTTAGCGAATTTCCAAGAAAAACTGAAATTTTAGCGAATTTCCATGAAAAATGTCAATATTAACCGAATTTCTAAATCGTTCCTATTTCTACGTATCTCGACGATTTGGATGATATATAAGAAACACTGAAATGTTAGCGAATTTCCAAGAAAATCTAAAATTTTAGCGAATTTCCATGAAAAATGTCAATATTAACCGAATTTCTAAATCGTTCCTATTTCTACGTAACTCGACGATTTGGATGATATATAAGAAACACTGAAATTTTAGCGAATTTCCAAGAAAAACTGAAATTTTAGCGAACTTCCATGAAAAATGTCAATATTAACCGAATTTCTAAATGGTTCCTATTTCTACGTATCTCGACGATTTGGATGATATATAAGAAACACTGAAATTTTAGCGAATTTCCAAGAAAAACTGAAATTTTAGCGAATTTCCATGAAAAATGTCAATATTAACCGAATTTCTAAATCGTTCCTATTTCTACGTATCTCGACGATTTGGATGATATATAAGAAACACTGAAATGTTAGCGAATTTCCAAGAAAATCTGAAATTTTAGCGAATTTCCATGAAAAATGTCAATATTAACCGAATTTCTAAATCGTTCCTATTTCTACGTAACTCGACGATTTGGATGATATATAAGAAACACTGAAATTTTAGCGAATTTCCAAGAAAAACTGAAATTTTAGCGAATTTCCATGAAAAATGTCAATATTAACCGAATTTCTAAATCGTTCCTATTTCTACGTATCTCGACGATTTGGATGATATATAAGAAACACTGAAATTTTAGCGAATTTCCAAGAAAAACTGAAATTTTAGCGAATTTCCATGAAAAATGTCAATATTAACCGAATTTCTGAATCGTTCCTATTTCTACGTAACTCGACGATTTGGATGATATATAAGAAACACTGAAATTTTAGCGAATTTCCAAGAAAAACTGAAATTTTAGCGAATTTCCAAGAAAAATGTCAATATTAACCGAATTTCTAAATCGTTCCTATTTCTACGTATCTCGACGATTTGGATGATATATAAGAAACACTGAAATTTTAGCGAATTTCCAAGAAAAACTGAAATTTTAGCGAATTTCCATGAAAAATGTCAATATTAACCGAATTTCTAAATCGTTCCTATTTCTACGTAACTCGACGATTTGGATGATATATAAGAAACACTGAAATTTTAGCGAATTTCCAAGAAAAACTGAAATTTTAGCGAATTTCCATGAAAAATGTCAATATTAACCGAATTTCTAAATCGTTCCTATTTCTACGTAACTCGACGATTTGGATGATATATAAGAAACACTGAAATTTTAGCGAATTTCCAAGAAAAACTGAAATTTTAGCGAATTTCCATGAAAAATGTCAATATTAACCGAATTTCTAAATCGTTCCTATTTCTACGTAACTCGACGATTTGGATGATATATAAGAAACACTGAAATTTTAGCGAATTTCCAAGAAAAACTGAAATTTTAGCGAATTTCCATGAAAAATGTCAATATTAACCGAATTTCTAAATCGTTCCTATTTCTACGTATCTCGACGATTTGGATGATATATAAGAAACACTGAAATTTTAGCGAATTTCCAAGAAAAACTGAAATTTTAGCGAATTTCCAAGAAAAATGTCAATATTAACCTAATTTCTAAATCGTTCCTATTTCTACGTAACTCGACGATTTGGATGATATATAAGAAACACTGAAATTTTAGCGAATTTCCAAGAAAAACTGAAATTTTAGCGAATTTCCATGAAAAATGTCAATATTAACCGAATTTCTAAATCGTTCCTATTTCTACGTAACTCGACGATTTGGATGATATATAAGAAACACTGAAATTTTAGCGAATTTCCAAGAAAAACTGAAATTTTAGCGAATTTCCATGAAAAATGTCTATATTAACCGAATTTCTAAATCGTTCCTATTTCTACGTAACTCGTCGATTTGGATGATATATAAGAAACTCTGAAATTTTAGCGAATTTCCAAGAAAAACTGAAATTTTAGCGAATTTCCATGAAAAATGTCAATATTAACCGAATTTCTAAATCGTTCCTATTTCTACGTATCTCGACGATTTGGATGATATATAAGAAACACTGAAATGTTAGCGAATTTCCAAGAAAAACTGAAATTTTAGCGAATTTCCATGAAAAATGTCAATATTAACCGAATTTCTAAATCGTTCCTATTTCTACGTAACTCGACGATTTGGATGATATATAAGAAACACTGAAATTTTAGCGAATTTCCAAGAAAAACTGAAATTTTAGCGAATTTCCATGAAAAATGTCAATATTAACCGAATTTCTAAATCGTTCCTATTTCTACGTAACTCGACGATTTGGATGATATATAAGAAACACTGAAATTTTAGCGAATTTCCAAGAAAAACTTAAATTTTAGCGAATTTCGATGAAAAATGTCAATATTAACCGAATTTCTAAATCGTTCCTATTTCTACGTAACTCGACGATTTGGATGATATATAAGAAACACTGAAATTTTAGCGAATTTCCAAGAAAAACTGAAATTTTAGCGAATTTCCATGAAAAATGTCAATATTAACCGAATTTCTAAATCGTTCCTATTTCTACGTAACTCGACTATTTGGATGATATATAAGAAACACTGAAATTTTAGCGAATTTCCAAGAAAAACTGAAATTTTAGCGAATTTCCATGAAAAATGTCAATATTAACCGAATTTCTAAATCGTTCCTATTTCTACGTAACTCGACGATTTGGATGATATATAAGAAACACTGAAATTTTAGCGAATTTCCAAGAAAAACTGAAATTTTAGCGAATTTCCATGACAAATGTCTATATTAACCGAATTTCTAAATCGTTCCTATTTCTACGTAACTCGTCGATTTGGATGATATATAAGAAACTCTGAAATTTTAGCGAATTTCCAAGAAAAACTTAAATTTTAGCGAATTTCCATGAAAAATGTCAATATTAACCGAATTTCTAAATCGTTCCTATTTCTACGTATCTCGACGATTTGGATGATATATAAGAAACACTGAAATGTTAGCGAATTTCCAAGAAAAACTGAAATTTTAGCGAATTTCCATGAAAAATGTCAATATTAACCGAATTTCTAAATCGTTCCTATTTCTACGTATCTCGACGATTTAGATGATATATAAGATACACTGAAATTTTAGCGAATTTCCAAGAAAAACTGAAATTTTAGCGAATTTCCATGAAAAATGTCAATATTAACCGAATTTCTAAATCGTTCCTATTTCTACGTAACTCGACGATTTGGATGATATATAAGAAACACTGAAATTTTAGCGAATTTCCAAGAAAAACTGAAATTTTAGCGAATTTCCATGAAAAATGTCAATATTAACCGAATTTCTAAATCGTTCCTATTTCTACGTAACTCGACGATTTGGATGATATATAAGAAACACTGAAATTTTAGCGAATTTCCAAGAAAAACTGAAATTTTAGCGAATTTCCATGAAAAATGTCAATATTAACCGAATTTCTAAATCGTTCCTATTTCTACGTAACTCGACGATTTGGATGATATATAAGAAACACTGAAATTTTAGCGAATTTCCAAGAAAAACTGAAATTTTAGCGAATTTCCATGAAAAATGTCAATATTAACCGAATTTCTAAATCGTTCCTATTTCTACGTATCTCGACGATTTGGATGATATATAAGAAACACTGAAATGTTAGCGAATTTCCAAGAAAAACTGAAATTTTAGCGAATTCCAAGAAAAATGTAAAAATTTACCGAAATTCTGAATCGTTCCTATTTCTACGTATCTCGACGATTTGGATGATATATAAGAAACACTGAAATTTTAGCGAATTTCCAAGAAAAACTGAAATTTTAGCGAATTTCCATGAAAAATGTCAATATTAACCGAATTTCTAAGTCGTTCCTATTTCTACGTATCTCGACGATTTGGATGATATATAAGAAACACTGAAATGTTAGCGAATTTCCAAGAAAAACTGAAATTTTAGCGAATTTCCATGAAACATGTCAATATTAACCAAATTTCTAAATCGTTCCTATTTCTACGTAACTCGACGATTTGGATGATGTATAAGAAACACTGAAATTTTAGCGAATTTCCAAGAAAAACTGAAATTTTAGCGAATTTCCATGAAAAATGTCAATATTAACCGAATTTCTAAATCGTTCCTATTTCTACGTAACTCGACGATTTAGATGATATATAAGATACACTGAAATTTTAGCGAATTTCCAAGAAAAACTGAAATTTTAGCGAATTTCCATGAAAAATGTCAATATTAACCGAATTTCTAAATCGTTCCTATTTCTACGTAACTCGACGATTTGGATGATATATAAGAAACACTGAAATTTTAGCGAATTTCCAAGAAAAACTGAAATTTTAGCGAATTTCCATGAAAAATGTCAATATTAACCGAATTTCTAAATCGTTCCTATTTCTACGTAACTCGACGATTTGGATGATATATAAGAAACACTGAAATTTTAGCGAATTTCCAAGAAAAACTGAAATTTTAGCGAATTTCCATGAAAAATGTCAATATTAACCGAATTTCTAAATCGTTCCTATTTCTACGTAACTCGACGATTTGGATGATATATAAGAAACACTGAAATTTTAGCGAATTTCCAAGAAAAACTGAAATTTTAGCGAATTTCCATGAAAAATGTCAATATTAACCCAATTTCTAAATCGTTCCTATTTCTACGTAACTCGACGATTTAGATGATATATAAGATACACTGAAATTTGGCGAATTTCCAAGAAAAACTGAAATTTTAGCGAATTTCCATGAAAAATGTCAATATTAACCGAATTTCTAAATCGTTCCTATTTCTACGTAACTCGACGATTTGGATGATATATAAGAAACACTGAAATTTTAGCGAATTTCCAAGAAAAACTGAAATTTTAGCGAATTTCCATGAAAAATGTCAATATTAACCGAATTTCTAAATCGTTCCTATTTCTACGTAACTCGACGATTTGGATGATATATAAGAAACACTGAAATTTTAGCGAATTTCCAAGAAAAACTGAAATTTTAGCGAATTTCCATGAAAAATGTCAATATTAACCGAATTTCTAAATCGTTCCTATTTCTACGTAACTCGACGATTTGGATGATATATAAGAAACACTGAAATTTTAGCGAATTTCCAAGAAAAACTGAAATTTTAGCGAATTTCCATGAAAAATGTCAATATTAACCCAATTTCTAAATCGTTCCTATTTCTACGTAACTCGACGATTTAGATGATATATAAGATACACTGAAATTTTAGCGAATTTCCAAGAAAAACTGAAATTTTAGCGAATTTCCATGAAAAATGTCAATATTAACCGAATTTCTAAATCGTTCCTATTTCTACGTAACTCGACGATTTGGATGATATATAAGAAACACTGAAATTTTAGCGAATTTCCAAGAAAAACTGAAATTTTAGCGAATTTCCATGAAAAATGTCAATATTAACCGAATTTCTAAATCGTTCCTATTTCTACGTAACTCGACGATTTGGATGATATATAAGAAACACTGAAATTTTAGCGAATTTCCAAGAAAAACTGAAATTTTAGCGAATTTCCATGAAAAATGTCAATATTAACCGAATTTCTAAATCGTTCCTATTTCTACGTAACTCGACGATTTGGATGATATATAAGAAACACTGAAATTTTAGCGAATTTCCAAGAAAAACTGAAATTTTAGCGAATTTCCATGAAAAATGTCAATATTAACCGAATTTCTAAATCGTTCCTATTTCTACGTAACTCGACGATTTGGATGATATATAAGAAACTCTGAAATTTTAGCGAATTTCCAAGAAAAACTGAAATTTTAGCGAATTTCCATGAAAAATGTCAATATTAACCGAATTTCTAAATCGTTCCTATTTCTACGTATCTCGACGATTTGGATGATATATTAGAAACACTGAAATGTTAGCGAATTTCCAAGAAAAACTGAAATTTTAGCGAATTTCCATGAAAAATGTCAATATTAACCGAATTTCTAAATCGTTCCTATTTCTACGTAACTCGACGATTTAGATGATATATAAGATACACTGAAATTTTAGCGAATTTCCAAGAAAAACTGAAATTTTAGCGAATTTCCATGAAAAATGTCAATATTAACCGAATTTCTAAATCGTTCCTATTTCTACGTAACTCGACGATTTGGATGATATATAAGAAACACTGAAATTTTAGCGAATTTCCAAGAAAAACTGAAATTTTAGCGAATTTCCATGAATAATGTCTATATTAACCGAATTTCTAAATCGTTCCTATTTCTACGTAACTCGTCGATTTGGATGATATATAAGAAACTCTGAAATTTTAGCGAATTTCCAAGAAAAACTGAAATTTTAGCGAATTTCCATGAAAAATGTCAATATTAACCGAATTTCTAAATCGTTCCTATTTCTACGTATCTCGACGATTTGGATGATATATTAGAAACACTGAAATGTTAGCGAATTTCCAAGAAAAACTGAAATTTTAGCGAATTTCCATGAAAAATGTCAATATTAACCGAATTTCTAAATCGTTCCTATTTCTACGTAACTCGACGATTTAGATGATATATAAGATACACTGAAATTTTAGCGAATTTCCAAGAAAAACTGAAATTTTAGCGAATTTCCATGAAAAATGTCAATATTAACCGAATTTCTAAATCGTTCCTATTTCTACGTAACTCGACGATTTGGATGATATATAAGAAACACTGAAATTTTAGCGAATTTCCAAGAAAAACTGAAATTTTAGCGAATTTCCATGAAAAATGTCAATATTAACCGAATTTCTAAATCGTTCCTATTTCTACGTAACTCGACGATTTGGATGATATATAAGAAACACTGAAATTTTAGCGAATTTCCAAGAATAACTGAAATTTTAGCGAATTTCCATGAAAAATGTCAATATTAACCGAATTTCTAAATCGTTCCTATTTCTACGTAACTCGACGATTTGGATGATATATAAGAAACACTGAAATTTTAGCGAATTTCCATGAAAACTGAAATTTTAGCGAATTTCCATGAAAAATGTCAATATTAACCGAATTTCTAAATCGTTCCTATTTCTACGTAACTCGACGATTTGGATGATATATAAGAAACACTGAAATTTTAGCGAATTTCCAAGAAAAACTGAAATTTTAGCGAATTTCCATGAAAAATGTCAATATTAACCGAATTTCTAAATCGTTCCTATTTCTACGTAACTCGACGATTTGGATGATATATAAGAAACACTGAAATTTTAGCGAATTTCCAAGAAAAACTGAAATTTTAGCGAATTTCCATGAAAAATGTCAATATTAACCGAATTTCTAAATCGTTCCTATTTCTACGTATCTCGACGATTTGGATGATATATTAGAAACACTGAAATGTTAGCGAATTTCCAAGAAAAACTGAAATTTTAGCGAATTTCCATGAAAAATGTCAATATTAACCGAATTTCTAAATCGTTCCTATTTCTACGTATCTCGACGATTTGGATGATATATTAGAAACACTGAAATGTTAGCGAATTTCCAAGAAAAACTGAAATTTTAGCGAATTTCCATGAAAAATGTCAATATTAACCGAATTTCTAAATCGTTCCTATTTCTACGTAACTCGACGATTTAGATGATATATAAGATACACTGAAATTTTAGCGAATTTCCAAGAAAAACTGAAATTTTAGCGAATTTCCATGAAAAATGTCAATATTAACCGAATTTCTAAATCGTTCCTATTTCTACGTAACTCGACGATTTGGATGATATATAAGAAACACTGAAATTTTAGCGAATTTCCAAGAAAAACTGAAATTTTAGCGAATTTCCATGACAAATGTCTATATTAACCGAATTTCTAAATCGTTCCTATTTCTACGTAACTCGTCGATTTGGATGATATATAAGAAACTCTGAAATTTTAGCGAATTTCCAAGAAAAACTGAAATTTTAGCGAATTTCCATGAAAAATGTCAATATTAACCGAATTTCTAAATCGTTCCTATTTCTACGTATCTCGACGATTTGGATGATATATAAGAAACACTGAAATGTTAGCGAATTTCCAAGAAAAACTGAAATTTTAGCGAATTTCCATGAAAAATGTCAATATTAACCGAATTTCTAAATCGTTCCTATTTCTACGTATCTCGACGATTTGGATGATATATAAGAAACACTGAAATTTTAGCGAATTTCCAAGAAAAACTGAAATTTTAGCGAATTTCCATGAAAAATGTCAATATTAACCGAATTTCTAAATCGTTCCTATTTCTACGTAACTCGACGATTTAGATGATATATAAGATACACTGAAATTTTAGCGAATTTCCAAGAAAAACTGAAATTTTAGCGAATTTCCATGAAAAATGTCAATATTAACCGAATTTCTAAATCGTTCCTATTTCTACGTAACTCGACGATTTGGATGATATATAAGAAACACTGAAATTTTAGCGAATTTCCAAGAAAAACTGAAATTTTAGCGAATTTCCATGAAAAATGTCAATATTAACCGAATTTCTAAATCGTTCCTATTTCTACGTAACTCGACGATTTGGATGATATATAAGAAACACTGAAATTTTAGCGAATTTCCAAGAATAACTGAAATTTTAGCGAATTTCCATGAAAAATGTCAATATTAACCGAATTTCTAAATCGTTCCTATTTCTACGTAACTCGACGATTTGGATGATATATAAGAAACACTGAAATTTTAGCGAATTTCCAAGAAAAACTGAAATTTTAGCGAATTTCCATGAAAAATGTCAATATTAACCGAATTTCTAAATTGTTCCTATTTCTACGTATCTCGACGATTTGGATGATATATAAGAAACACTGAAATTTTAGCGAATTTCCAAGAAAAACTGAAATTTTAGCGAATTTCCATGAAAAATGTCAATATTAACCGAATTTCTAAATCGTTCCTATTTCTACGTAACTCGACGATTTGGATGATATATAAGAAACACTGAAATTTTAGCGAATTTCCAAGAAAAACTGAAATTTTAGCGAATTTCCATGAAAAATGTCAATATTAACCGAATTTCTAAATCGTTCCTATTTCTACGTAACTCGACGATTTGGATGATATATAAGAAACACTGAAATTTTAGCGAATTTCCAAGAAAAACTGAAATTTTAGCGAATTTCCATGAAAAATGTCTATATTAACCGAATTTCTAAATCGTTCCTATTTCTACGTAACTCGTCGATTTGGATGATATATAAGAAACTCTGAAATTTTAGCGAATTTCCAAGAAAAACTGAAATTTTAGCGAATTTCCATGAAAAATGTCAATATTAACCGAATTTCTAAATCGTTCCTATTTCTACGTATCTCGACGATTTGGATGATATATAAGAAACACTGAAATGTTAGCGAATTTCCAAGAAAAACTGAAATTTTAGCGAATTTCCATGAAAAATGTCAATATTAACCGAATTTCTAAATCGTTCCTATTTCTACGTAACTCGACGATTTAGATGATATATAAGATACACTGAAATTTTAGCGAATTTCCAAGAAAAACTGAAATTTTAGCGAATTTCCATGAAAAATGTCTATATTAACCGAATTTCTAAATCGTTCCTATTTCTACGTAACTCGTCGATTTGGATGATATATAAGAAACTCTGAAATTTTAGCGAATTTCCAAGAAAAACTGAAATTTTAGCGAATTTCCATGAAAAATGTCAATATTAACCGAATTTCTAAATCGTTCCTATTTCTACGTAACTCGACGATTTGGATGATATATAAGATACACTGAAATTTTAGCGAATTTCCAAGAAAAACTGAAATTTTAGCGAATTTCCATGAAAAATGTCAATATTAACCGAATTTCTAAATCGTTCCTATTTCTACGTATCTCGACGATTTGGATGATATATAAGAAACACTGAAATTTTAGCGAATTTCCAAGAAAAACTGAAATTTTAGCGAATTTCCATGAAAAATGTCAATATTAACCGAATTTCTAAATTGTTCCTATTTCTACGTATGTCGACGATTTGGATGATATATAAGAAACACTGAAATTTTAGCGAATTTCCAAGAAAAACTGAAATTTTAGCGAATTTCCATGAAAAATGTCAATATTAACCGAATTTCTAAATCGTTCCTATTTCTACGTATCTCGACGATTTGGATGATATATAAGAAACACTGAAATGTTAGCGAATTTCCAAGAAAAACTGAAATTTTAGCGAATTTCCATGAAAAATGTCAATATTAACCGAATTTCTAAATCGTTCCTATTTCTACGTATCTCGACGATTTGGATGATATATAAGAAACACTGAAATGTTAGCGAATTTCCAAGAAAAACTGAAATTTTAGCGAATTTCCATGAAAAATGTCAATATTAACCGAATTTCTAAATCGTTCCTATTTCTACGTAACTCGACGATTTGGATGATATATAAGAAACACTGAAATTTTAGCGAATTTCCAAGAAAAACTGAAATTTTAGCGAATTTCCATGAAAAATGTCAATATTAACCGAATTTGTAAATCGTTCCTATTTCTACGTATCTCGACGATTTGGATGATATATAAGAAACACTGAAATGTTAGCGAATTTCCAAGAAAAACTGAAATTTTAGCGAATTTCCATGAAAAATGTCAATATTAACCGAATTTCTAAATCGTTCCTATTTCTACGTAACTCGACGATTTGGATGATATATAAGAAACACTGAAATTTTAGCGAATTTCCAAGAAAAACTGAAATTTTAGCGAATTTCCATGAAAAATGTCAATATTAACCGAATTTCTAAATCGTTCCTATTTCTACGTAACTCGACGATTTGGATGATATATAAGAAACACTGAAATTTTAGCGAATTTCCAAGAAAAACTGAAATTTTAGCGAATTTCCATGAAAAATGTCAATATTAACCGAATTTCTAAATCGTTCCTATTTCGACGTAACTCGACGATTTGGATGATATATAAGAAACACTGAAATTTTAGCGAATTTCCAAGAAAAACTGAAATTTTAGCGAATTTCCATGAAAAATGTCAATATTAACCGAATTTCTAAATCGTTCCTATTTCTACGTAACTCGACGATTTGGATGATATATAAGAAACACTGAAATTTTAGCGAATTTCCAAGAAAAACTGAAATTTTAGCGAATTTCCATGAAAAATGTCAATATTAACCGAATTTCTAAATGGTTCCTATTTCTACGTATCTCGACGATTTGGATGATATATAAGAAACACTGAAATTTTAGCGAATTTCCAAGAAAAACTGAAATTTTAGCGAATTTCCATGAAAAATGTCAATATTAACCGAATTTCTAAATCGTTCCTATTTCTACGTATCTCGACGATTTGGATGATATATAAGAAACACTGAAATGTTAGCGAATTTCCAAGAAAAACTGAAATTTTAGCGAATTTCCATGAAAAATGTCAATATTAACTGAATTTCTAAATCGTTCCTATTTCTACGTAACTCGACGATTTGGATGATATATAAGAAACACTGAAATTTTAGCGAATTTCCAAGAAAAACTGAAATTTTAGCGAATTTCCATGAAAAATGTCAATATTAACCGAATTTCTAAATCGTTCCTATTTCTACGTAACTCGACGATTTGGATGATATATAAGAAACACTGAAATTTTAGCGAATTTCCAAGAAAAACTGAAATTTTAGCGAATTTCCATGAAAAATGTCAATATTAACCGAATTTCTAAATCGTTCCTATTTCGACGTAACTCGACGATTTGGATGATATATAAGAAACACTGAAATTTTAGCGAATTTCCAAGAAAAACTGAAATTTTAGCGAATTTCCATGAAAAATGTCAATATTAACCGAATTTCTAAATCGTTCCTATTTCTACGTAACTCGACGATTTGGATGATATATAAGAAACACTGAAATTTTAGCGAATTTCCAAGAAAAACTGAAATTTTAGCGAATTTCCATGAAAAATGTCAATATTAACCGAATTTCTAAATGGTTCCTATTTCTACGTATCTCGACGATTTGGATGATATATAAGAAACACTGAAATTTTAGCGAATTTCCAAGAAAAACTGAAATTTTAGCGAATTTCCATGAAAAATGTCAATATTAACCGAATTTCTAAATCGTTCCTATTTCTACGTAACTCGTCGATTTGGATGATATATAAGAAACTCTGAAATTTTAGCGAATTTCCAAGAAAAACTGAAATTTTAGCGAATTTCCATGAAAAATGTCAATATTAACCGAATTTCTAAATCGTTCCTATTTCTACGTAACTCGACGATTTGGATGATATATAAGATACACTGAAATTTTAGCGAATTTCCAAGAAAAACTGAAATTTTAGCGAATTTCCATGAAAAATGTCAATATTAACCGAATTTCTAAATCGTTCCTATTTCTACGTATCTCGACGATTTGGATGATATATAAGAAACACTGAAATTTTAGCGAATTTCCAAGAAAAACTGAAATTTTAGCGAATTTCCATGAAAAATGTCAATATTAACCGAATTTCTAAATTGTTCCTATTTCTACGTATGTCGACGATTTGGATGATATATAAGAAACACTGAAATTTTAGCGAATTTCCAAGAAAAACTGAAATTTTAGCGAATTTCCATGAAAAATGTCAATATTAACCGAATTTCTAAATCGTTCCTATTTCTACGTATCTCGACGATTTGGATGATATATAAGAAACACTGAAATGTTAGCGAATTTCCAAGAAAAACTGAAATTTTAGCGAATTTCCATGAAAAATGTCAATATTAACCGAATTTCTAAATCGTTCCTATTTCTACGTATCTCGACGATTTGGATGATATATAAGAAACACTGAAATGTTAGCGAATTTCCAAGAAAAACTGAAATTTTAGCGAATTTCCATGAAAAATGTCAATATTAACCGAATTTCTAAATCGTTCCTATTTCTACGTAACTCGACGATTTGGATGATATATAAGAAACACTGAAATTTTAGCGAATTTCCAAGAAAAACTGAAATTTTAGCGAATTTCCATGAAAAATGTCAATATTAACCGAATTTCTAAATCGTTCCTATTTCTACGTATCTCGACGATTTGGATGATATATAAGAAACACTGAAATGTTAGCGAATTTCCAAGAAAAACTGAAATTTTAGCGAATTTCCATGAAAAATGTCAATATTAACCGAATTTCTAAATCGTTCCTATTTCTACGTAACTCGACGATTTGGATGATATATAAGAAACACTGAAATTTTAGCGAATTTCCAAGAAAAACTGAAATTTTAGCGAATTTCCAAGAAAAATGTCAAAATTAACAGAATTTCTAAATCGTTCCTATTTCTACGTATCTCGACGATTTGGATGATATATAAGAAACACTGAAATTTTAGCGAATTTCCAAGAAAAACTGAAATTTTAGCGAATTTCCATGAAAAATGTCAATATTAACCGAATTTCTAAATCGTTCCTATTTCTACGTATCTCGACGATTTGGATGATATATAAGAAACACTGAAATTTTAGCGAATTTCCAAGAAAAACTGAAATTTTAGCGAATTTCCATGAAAAATGTCTATATTAACCGAATTTCTAAATCGTTCCTATTTCTACGTAACTCGTCGATTTGGATGATATATAAGAAACTCTGAAATTTTAGCGAATTTCCAAGAAAAACTGAAATTTTAGCGAATTTCCATGAAAAATGTCAATATTAACCGAATTTCTAAATCGTTCCTATTTCTACGTATCTCGACGATTTGGATGATATATAAGAAACACTGAAATGTTAGCGAATTTCCAAGAAAAACTGAAATTTTAGCGAATTTCCATGAAAAATGTCAATATTAACCGAATTTCTAAATCGTTCCTATTTCTACGTAACTCGACGATTTGGATGATATATAAGAAACACTGAAATTTTAGCGAATTTCCAAGAAAAACTGAAATTTTAGCGAATTTCCATGAAAAATGTCAATATTAACCGAATTTCTAAACCGTTCCTATTTCTACGTAACTCGACGATTTGGATGATATATAAGAAACACTGAAATTTTAGCGAATTTCCAAGAAAAACTGAAATTTTAGCGAATTTCCATGAAAAATGTCAATATTAACCGAATATCTAAATCGTTCCTATTTCGACGTAACTCGACGATTTGGATGATATATAAGAAACACTGAAATTTTAGCGAATTTCCAAGAAAAACTGAAATTTTAGCGAATTTCCATGAAAAATGTCAATATTAACCGAATTTCTAAATCGTTCCTATTTCTACGTAACTCGACGATTTGGATGATATATAAGAAACACTGAAATTTTAGCGAATTTCCAAGAAAAACTGAAATTTTAGCGAATTTCCATGAAAAATGTCAATATTAACCGAATTTCTAAATGGTTCCTATTTCTACGTATCTCGACGATTTGGATGATATATAAGAAACACTGAAATTTTAGCGAATTTCCAAGAAAAACTGAAATTTTAGCGAATTTCCATGAAAAATGTCAATATTAACCGAATTTCTAAATCGTTCCTATTTCTACGTATCTCGACGATTTGGATGATATATAAGAAACACTGAAATGTTAGCAAATTTCCAAGAAAATCTGAAATTTTAGCGAATTTCCATGAAAAATGTCAATATTAACCGAATTTCTAAATCGTTCCTATTTCTACGTAACTCGACGATTTGGATGATATATAAGAAACACTGAAATTTTAGCGAATTTCCAAGAAAAACTGAAATTTTAGCGAATTTCCATGAAAAATGTCAATATTAACCGAATTTCTAAATCGTTCCTATTTCTACGTATCTCGACGATTTGGATGATATATAAGAAACACTGAAATTTTAGCGAATTTCCAAGAAAAACTGAAATTTTAGCGAATTTCCATGAAAAATGTCAATATTAACCGAATTTCTAAATCGTTCCTATTTCTACGTAACTCGACGATTTGGATGATATATAAGAAACACTGAAATTTTAGCGAATTTCCAAGAAAAACTGAAATTTTAGCGAATTTCCAAGAAAAATGTCAATATTAACCGAATTTCTAAATCGTTCCTATTTCTACGTAACTCGACGATTTGGATGATATATAAGAAACACTGAAATTTTAGCGAATTTCCAAGAAAAACTGAAATTTTAGCGAATTTCCATGAAAAATGTCAATATTAACCGAATTTCTAAATCGTTCCTATTTCTACGTAACTCGACGATTTGGATGATATATAAGAAACACTGAAATTTTAGCGAATTTCCAAGAAAAACTGAAATTTTAGCGAATTTCCATGAAAAATGTCAATATTAACCGAATTTCTAAATCGTTCCTATTTCTACGTATCTCGACGATTTGGATGATATATAAAAAACACTGAAATTTTAGCGAATCTCCAAGAAAAACTGAAATTTTAGCGAATTTCCATGAAAAATGTCAATATTAACCGAATTTCTAAATCGTTCCTATTTCTACGTAACTCGACGATTTGGATGATATATAAGAAACACTGAAATTTTAGCGAATTTCCAAGAAAAACGGAAATTTTAGCGAATTTCCAAGAAAAATGTCAATATTAACCGAATTTCTAAATCGTTCCTATTTCTACGTATCTCGACGATTTGGATGATATATAAGAAACACTGAAATTTTAGCGAATTTCCAAGAAAAACTGAAATTTTAGCGAATTTCCAAGAAAAATGTCAATATTAACCTAATTTCTAAATCGTTCCTATTTCTACGTAACTCGACGATTTGGATGATATATAAGAAACACTGAAATTTTAGCGAATTTCCAAGAAAAACTGAAATTTTAGCGAATTTCCATGAAAAATGTCAATATTAACCGAATTTCTAAATCGTTCCTATTTCTACGTAACTCGACGATTTGGATGATATATAAGAAACACTGAAATTTTAGCGAATTTCCAAGAAAAACTGAAATTTTAGCGAATTTCCATGAAAAATGTCTATATTAACCGAATTTCTAAATCGTTCCTATTTCTACGTAACTCGTCGATTTGGATGATATATAAGAAACTCTGAAATTTTAGCGAATTTCCAAGAAAAACTGAAATTTTAGCGAATTTCCATGAAAAATGTCAATATTAACCGAATTTCTAAATCGTTCCTATTTCTACGTATCTCGACGATTTGGATGATATATAAGAAACACTGAAATGTTAGCGAATTTCCAAGAAAAACTGAAATTTTAGCGAATTCCAAGAAAAATGTAAAAATTTACCGAAATTCTGAATCGTTCCTATTTCTACGTATCTCGACGATTTGGATGATATATAAGAAACACTGAAATTTTAGCGAATTTCCAAGAAAAACTGAAATTTTAGCGAATTTCCATGAAAAATGTCAATATTAACCGAATTTCTAAGTTGTTCCTATTTCTACGTATCTCGACGATTTGGATGATATATAAGAAACACTGAAATGTTAGCGAATTTCCAAGAAAAACTGAAATTTTAGCGAATTTCCATGAAAAATGTCAATATTAACCGAATTTCTAAATCGTTCCTATTTCTACGTAACTCGACGATTTGGATGATATATAAGAAACACTGAAATTTTAGCGAATTTCCAAGAAAAACTGAAATTTTAGCGAATTTCCATGAAAAATGTCAATATTAACCCAATTTCTAAATCGTTCCTATTTCTACGTAACTCGACGATTTGGATGACATATAAGAAACACTGAAATTTTAGCGAATTTCCAAGAAAAACTTAAATTTTAGCGAATTTCGATGAAAAATGTCAATATTAACCGAATTTCTAAATCGTTCCTATTTCTACGTAACTCGACGATTTGGATGATATATAAGAAACACTGAAATTTTAGCGAATTTCCAAGAAAAACTGAAATTTTAGCGAATTTCCATGAAAAATGTCAATATTAACCGAATTTCTAAATCGTTCCTATTTCTACGTATCTCGACGATTTGGATGATATATAAGAAACACTGAAATTTTAGCGAATTTCCATGAAAAATGTCAATATTAACCGAATTTCTAAATCGTTCCTATTTCGACGTAACTCGACGATTTGGATGATATATAAGAAACACTGAAATTTTAGCGAATTTCCAAGAAAAACTGAAATTTTAGCGAATTTCCATGAAAAATGTCAATATTAACCGAATTTCTAAATCGTTCCTATTTCTACGTAACTCGACGATTTGGATGATATATAAGAAACACTGAAATTTTAGCGAATTTCCAAGAAAAACTGAAATTTTAGCGAATTTCCATGAAAAATGTCTATATTAACCGAATTTCTAAATCGTTCCTATTTCTACGTAACTCGTCGATTTGGATGATATATAAGAAACTCTGAAATTTTAGCGAATTTCCAAGAAAAACTGAAATTTTAGCGAATTTCCATGAAAAATGTCAATATTAACCGAATTTCTAAATCGTTCCTATTTTTACGTATCTCGACGATTTGGATGATATATAAGAAACACTGAAATGTTAGCGAATTTCCAAGAAAAACTGAAATTTTAGCGAATTCCAAGAAAAATGTAAAAATTTACCGAAATTCTGAATCGTTCCTATTTCTACGTATCTCGACGATTTGGATGATATATAAGAAACACTGAAATTTTAGCGAATTTCCAAGAAAAACTGAAATTTTAGCGAATTTCCATGAAAAATGTCAATATTAACCGAATTTCTAAGTTGTTCCTATTTCTACGTATCTCGACGATTTGGATGATATATAAGAAACACTGAAATGTTAGCGAATTTCCAAGAAAAACTGAAATTTTAGCGAATTTCCATGAAAAATGTCAATATTAACCGAATTTCTAAATCGTTCCTATTTCTACGTAACTCGACGATTTGGATGATATATAAGAAACACTGAAATTTTAGCGAATTTCCAAGAAAAACTGAAATTTTAGCGAATTTCCATGAAAAATGTCAATATTAACCCAATTTCTAAATCGTTCCTATTTCTACGTAACTCGACGATTTGGATGACATATAAGAAACACTGAAATTTTAGCGAATTTCCAAGAAAAACTTAAATTTTAGCGAATTTCGATGAAAAATGTCAATATTAACCGAATTTCTAAATCGTTCCTATTTCTACGTAACTCGACGATTTGGATGATATATAAGAAACACTGAAATTTTAGCGAATTTCCAAGAAAAACTGAAATTTTAGCGAATTTCCATGAAAAATGTCAATATTAACCGAATTTCTAAATCGTTCCTATTTCTACGTATCTCGACGATTTGGATGATATATAAGAAACACTGAAATTTTAGCGAATTTCCAAGAAAAACTGAAATTTTAGCGAATTTCCATGAAAAATGTCAATATTAACCGAATTTCTAAATCGTTCCTATTTCGACGTAACTCGACGATTTGGATGATATATAAGAAACACTGAAATTTTAGCGAATTTCCAAGAAAAACTGAAATTTTAGCGAATTTCCATGAAAAATGTCAATATTAACCGAATTTCTAAATCGTTCCTATTTCTACGTAACTCGACGATTTGGATGATATATAAGAAACACTGAAATTTTAGCGAATTTCCAAGAAAAACTGAAATTTTAGCGAATTTCCATGAAAAATGTCAATATTAACCGAATTTCTAAATGGTTCCTATTTCTACGTATCTCGACGATTTGGATGATATATAAGAAACACTGAAATTTTAGCGAATTTCCAAGAAAAACTGAAATTTTAGCGAATTTCCATGAAAAATGTCAATATTAACCGAATTTCTAAATCGTTCCTATTTCTACGTAACTCGTCGATTTGGATGATATATAAGAAACTCTGAAATTTTAGCGAATTTCCAAGAAAAACTGAAATTTTAGCGAATTTCCATGAAAAATGTCAATATTAACCGAATTTCTAAATCGTTCCTATTTCTACGTAACTCGACGATTTGGATGATATATAAGATACACTGAAATTTTAGCGAATTTCCAAGAAAAACTGAAATTTTAGCGAATTTCCATGAAAAATGTCAATATTAACCGAATTTCTAAATCGTTCCTATTTCTACGTATCTCGACGATTTGGATGATATATAAGAAACTCTGAAATTTTAGCGAATTTCCAAGAAAAACTGAAATTTTAGCGAATTTCCATGAAAAATGTCAATATTAACCGAATTTCTAAATTGTTCCTATTTCTACGTATGTCGACGATTTGGATGATATATAAGAAACACTGAAATTTTAGCGAATTTCCAAGAAAAACTGAAATTTTAGCGAATTTCCATGAAAAATGTCAATATTAACCGAATTTCTAAATCGTTCCTATTTCTACGTATCTCGACGATTTGGATGATATATAAGAAACACTGAAATGTTAGCGAATTTCCAAGAAAAACTGAAATTTTAGCGAATTTCCATGAAAAATGTCAATATTAACCGAATTTCTAAATCGTTCCTATTTCTACGTATCTCGACGATTTGGATGATATATAAGAAACACTGAAATGTTAGCGAATTTCCAAGAAAAACTGAAATTTTAGCGAATTTCCATGAAAAATGTCAATATTAACCGAATTTCTAAATCGTTCCTATTTCTACGTAACTCGACGATTTGGATGATATATAAGAAACACTGAAATTTTAGCGAATTTCCAAGAAAAACTGAAATTTTAGCGAATTTCCATGAAAAATGTCAATATTAACCGAATTTCTAAATCGTTCCTATTTCTACGTATCTCGACGATTTGGATGATATATAAGAAACACTGAAATGTTAGCGAATTTCCAAGAAAAACTGAAATTTTAGCGAATTTCCATGAAAAATGTCAATATTAACCGAATTTCTAAATCGTTCCTATTTCTACGTAACTCGACGATTTGGATGATATATAAGAAACACTGAAATTTTAGCGAATTTCCAAGAAAAACTGAAATTTTAGCGAATTTCCAGGAAAAATGTCAAAATTAACAGAATTTCTAAATCGTTCCTATTTCTACGTATCTCGACGATTTGGATGATATATAAGAAACACTGAAATTTTAGCGAATTTCCAAGAAAAACTGAAATTTTAGCGAATTTCCATGAAAAATGTCAATATTAACCGAATTTCTAAATCGTTCCTATTTCTACGTATCTCGACGATTTGGATGATATATAAGAAACACTGAAATTTTAGCGAATTTCCAAGAAAAACTGAAATTTTAGCGAATTTCCATGAAAAATGTCTATATTAACCGAATTTCTAAATCGTTCCTATTTCTACGTAACTCGTCGATTTGGATGATATATAAGAAACTCTGAAATTTTAGCGAATTTCCAAGAAAAACTGAAATTTTAGCGAATTTCCATGAAAAATGTCAATATTAACCGAATTTCTAAATCGTTCCTATTTCTACGTATCTCGACGATTTGGATGATATATAAGAAACACTGAAATGTTAGCGAATTTCCAAGAAAAACTGAAATTTTAGCGAATTTCCATGAAAAATGTCAATATTAACCGAATTTCTAAATCGTTCCTATTTCTACGTAACTCGACGATTTGGATGATATATAAGAAACACTGAAATTTTAGCGAATTTCCAAGAAAAACTGAAATTTTAGCGAATTTCCATGAAAAATGTCAATATTAACCGAATTTCTAAATCGTTCCTATTTCTACGTAACTCGACGATTTGGATGATATATAAGAAACACTGAAATTTTAGCGAATTTCCAAGAAAAACTGAAATTTTAGCAAATTTCCATGAAAAATGTCAATATTAACCGAATTTCTAAATCGTTCCTATTTCGACGTAACTCGACGATTTGGATGATATATAAGAAACACTGAAATTTTAGCGAATTTCCAAGAAAAACTGAAATTTTAGCGAATTTCCATGAAAAATGTCAATATTAACCGAATTTCTAAATCGTTCCTATTTCTACGTAACTCGACGATTTGGATGATATATAAGAAACACTGAAATTTTAGCGAATTTCCAAGAAAAACTGAAATTTTAGCGAATTTCCATGAAAAATGTCAATATTAACCGAATTTCTAAATGGTTCCTATTTCTACGTATCTCGACGATTTGGATGATATATAAGAAACACTGAAATTTTAGCGAATTTCCAAGAAAAACTGAAATTTTAGCGAATTTCCATGAAAAATGTCAATATTAACCGAATTTCTAAATCGTTCCTATTTCTACGTATCTCGACGATTTGGATGATATATAAGAAACACTGAAATGTTAGCGAATTTCCAAGAAAATCTGAAATTTTAGCGAATTTCCATGAAAAATGTCAATATTAACCGAATTTCTAAATCGTTCCTATTTCTACGTAACTCGACGATTTGGATGATATATAAGAAACACTGAAATTTTAGCGAATTTCCAAGAAAAACTGAAATTTTAGCGAATTTCCATGAAAAATGTCAATATTAACCGAATTTCTAAATCGTTCCTATTTCTACGTAACTCGACGATTTGGATGATATATAAGAAACACTGAAATTTTAGCGAATTTCCAAGAAAAACTGAAATTTTAGCGAATTTCCATGAAAAATGTCAATATTAACCGAATTTCTAAATCGTTCCTATTTCTACGTATCTCGACGATTTGGATGATATATAAAAAACACTGAAATTTTAGCGAATCTCCAAGAAAAACTGAAATTTTAGCGAATTTCCATGAAAAATGTCAATATTAACCGAATTTCTAAATCGTTCCTATTTCTACGTAACTCGACGATTTGGATGATATATAAGAAACACTGAAATTTTAGCGAATTTCCAAGAAAAACGGAAATTTTAGCGAATTTCCAAGAAAAATGTCAATATTAACCGAATTTCTAAATCGTTCCTATTTCTACGTATCTCGACGATTTGGATGATATATAAGAAACACTGAAATTTTAGCGAATTTCCAAGAAAAACTGAAATTTTAGCGAATTTCCAAGAAAAATGTCAATATTAACCTAATTTCTAAATCGTTCCTATTTCTACGTAACTCGACGATTTGGATGATATATAAGAAACACTGAAATTTTAGCGAATTTCCAAGAAAAACTGAAATTTTAGCGAATTTCCATGAAAAATGTCAATATTAACCGAATTTCTAAATCGTTCCTATTTCTACGTAACTCGACGATTTGGATGATATATAAGAAACACTGAAATTTTAGCGAATTTCCAAGAAAAACTGAAATTTTAGCGAATTTCCATGAAAAATGTCTATATTAACCGAATTTCTAAATCGTTCCTATTTCTACGTAACTCGTCGATTTGGATGATATATAAGAAACTCTGAAATTTTAGCGAATTTCCAAGAAAAACTGAAATTTTAGCGAATTTCCATGAAAAATGTCAATATTAACCGAATTTCTAAATCGTTCCTATTTCTACGTATCTCGACGATTTGGATGATATATAAGAAACACTGAAATGTTAGCGAATTTCCAAGAAAAACTGAAATTTTAGCGAATTCCAAGAAAAATGTAAAAATTTACCGAAATTCTGAATCGTTCCTATTTCTACGTATCTCGACGATTTGGATGATATATAAGAAACACTGAAATTTTAGCGAATTTCCAAGAAAAACTGAAATTTTAGCGAATTTCCATGAAAAATGTCAATATTAACCGAATTTCTAAGTTGTTCCTATTTCTACGTATCTCGACGATTTGGATGATATATAAGAAACACTGAAATGTTAGCGAATTTCCAAGAAAAACTGAAATTTTAGCGAATTTCCATGAAAAATGTCAATATTAACCGAATTTCTAAATCGTTCCTATTTCTACGTAACTCGACGATTTGGATGATATATAAGAAACACTGAAATTTTAGCGAATTTCCAAGAAAAACTGAAATTTTAGCGAATTTCCATGAAAAATGTCAATATTAACCCAATTTCTAAATCGTTCCTATTTCTACGTAACTCGACGATTTGGATGACATATAAGAAACACTGAAATTTTAGCGAATTTCCAAGAAAAACTTAAATTTTAGCGAATTTCGATGAAAAATGTCAATATTAACCGAATTTCTAAATCGTTCCTATTTCTACGTAACTCGACGATTTGGATGATATATAAGAAACACTGAAATTTTAGCGAATTTCCAAGAAAAACTGAAATTTTAGCGAATTTCCATGAAAAATGTCAATATTAACCGAATTTCTAAATCGTTCCTATTTCTACGTATCTCGACGATTTGGATGATATATAAGAAACACTGAAATTTTAGCGAATTTCCAAGAAAAACTGAAATTTTAGCGAATTTCCATGAAAAATGTCAATATTAACCGAATTTCTAAATCGTTCCTATTTCGACGTAACTCGACGATTTGGATGATATATAAGAAACACTGAAATTTTAGCGAATTTCCAAGAAAAACTGAAATTTTAGCGAATTTCCATGAAAAATGTCAATATTAACCGAATTTCTAAATCGTTCCTATTTCTACGTAACTCGACGATTTGGATGATATATAAGAAACACTGAAATTTTAGCGAATTTCCAAGAAAAACTGAAATTTTAGCGAATTTCCATGAAAAATGTCAATATTAACCGAATTTCTAAATGGTTCCTATTTCTACGTATCTCGACGATTTGGATGATATATAAGAAACACTGAAATTTTAGCGAATTTCCAAGAAAAACTGAAATTTTAGCGAATTTCCATGAAAAATGTCAATATTAACCGAATTTCTAAATCGTTCCTATTTCTACGTAACTCGTCGATTTGGATGATATATAAGAAACTCTGAAATTTTAGCGAATTTCCAAGAAAAACTGAAATTTTAGCGAATTTCCATGAAAAATGTCAATATTAACCGAATTTCTAAATCGTTCCTATTTCTACGTAACTCGACGATTTGGATGATATATAAGATACACTGAAATTTTAGCGAATTTCCAAGAAAAACTGAAATTTTAGCGAATTTCCATGAAAAATGTCAATATTAACCGAATTTCTAAATCGTTCCTATTTCTACGTATCTCGACGATTTGGATGATATATAAAAAACACTGAAATTTTAGCGAATTTCCAAGAAAAACTGAAATTTTAGCGAATTTCCATGAAAAATGTCAATATTAACCGAATTTCTAAATTGTTCCTATTTCTACGTATGTCGACGATTTGGATGATATATAAGAAACACTGAAATTTTAGCGAATTTCCAAGAAAAACTGAAATTTTAGCGAATTTCCATGAAAAATGTCAATATTAACCGAATTTCTAAATCGTTCCTATTTCTACGTATCTCGACGATTTGGATGATATATAAGAAACACTGAAATGTTAGCGAATTTCCAAGAAAAACTGAAATTTTAGCGAATTTCCATGAAAAATGTCAATATTAACCGAATTTCTAAATCGTTCCTATTTCTACGTAACTCGACGATTTGGATGATATATAAGAAACACTGAAATTTTAGCGAATTTCCAAGAAAAACTGAAATTTTAGCGAATTTCCATGAAAAATGTCAATATTAACCGAATTTCTAAATCGTTCCTATTTCTACGTATCTCGACGATTTGGATGATATATAAGAAACACTGAAATGTTAGCGAATTTCCAAGAAAAACTGAAATTTTAGCGAATTTCCATGAAAAATGTCAATATTAACCGAATTTCTAAATCGTTCCTATTTCTACGTAACTCGACGATTTGGATGATATATAAGAAACACTGAAATTTTAGCGAATTTCCAAGAAAAACTGAAATTTTAGCGAATTTCCAAGAAAAATGTCAAAATTAACAGAATTTCTAAATCGTTCCTATTTCTACGTATCTCGACGATTTGGATGATATATAAGAAACACTGAAATTTTAGCGAATTTCCAAGAAAAACTGAAATTTTAGCGAATTTCCATGAAAAATGTCAATATTAACCGAATTTCTAAATCGTTCCTATTTCTACGTATCTCGACGATTTGGATGATATATAAGAAACACTGAAATTTTAGCGAATTTCCAAGAAAAACTGAAATTTTAGCGAATTTCCATGAAAAATGTCAATATTAACCGAATTTCTAAATCGTTCCTATTTCTACGTAACTCGACGATTTGGATGATATATAAGAAACACTGAAATTTTAGCGAATTTCCAAGAAAAACTGAAATTTTAGCGAATTTCCATGAAAAATGTCTATATTAACCGAATTTCTAAATCGTTCCTATTTCTACGTAACTCGTCGATTTGGATGATATATAAGAAACTCTGAAATTTTAGCGAATTTCCAAGAAAAACTGAAATTTTAGCGAATTTCCATGAAAAATGTCAATATTAACCGAATTTCTAAATCGTTCCTATTTCTACGTATCTCGACGATTTGGATGATATATAAGAAACACTGAAATGTTAGCGAATTTCCAAGAAAAACTGAAATTTTAGCGAATTTCCATGAAAAATGTCAATATTAACCGAATTTCTAAATCGTTCCTATTTCTACGTAACTCGACGATTTAGATGATATATAAGATACACTGAAATTTTAGCGAATTTCCAAGAAAAACTGAAATTTTAGCGAATTTCCATGAAAAATGTCAATATTAACCGAATTTCTAAATCGTTCCTATTTCTACGTAACTCGACGATTTGGATGATATATAAGAAACACTGAAATTTTAGCGAATTTCCAAGAAAAACTGAAATTTTAGCGAATTTCCAAGAAAAATGTCAAAATTAACAGAATTTCTAAATCGTTCCTATTTCTACGTATCTCGACGATTTGGATGATATATAAGAAACACTGAAATTTTAGCGAATTTCCAAGAAAAACTGAAATTTTAGCGAATTTCCATGAAAAATGTCAATATTAACCGAATTTCTAAATCGTTCCTATTTCTACGTATCTCGACGATTTGGATGATATATAAGAAACACTGAAATTTTAGCGAATTTCCAAGAAAAACTGAAATTTTAGCGAATTTCCATGAAAAATGTCTATATTAACCGAATTTCTAAATCGTTCCTATTTCTACGTAACTCGTCGATTTGGATGATATATAAGAAACTCTGAAATTTTAGCGAATTTCCAAGAAAAACTGAAATTTTAGCGAATTTCCATGAAAAATGTCAATATTAACCGAATTTCTAAATCGTTCCTATTTCTACGTATCTCGACGATTTGGATGATATATAAGAAACACTGAAATGTTAGCGAATTTCCAAGAAAAACTGAAATTTTAGCGAATTTCCATGAAAAATGTCAATATTAACCGAATTTCTAAATCGTTCCTATTTCTACGTAACTCGACGATTTGGATGATATATAAGAAACACTGAAATTTTAGCGAATTTCCAAGAAAAACTGAAATTTTAGCGAATTTCCATGAAAAATGTCAATATTAACCGAATTTCTAAATCGTTCCTATTTCTACGTAACTCGACGATTTGGATGATATATAAGAAACACTGAAATTTTAGCGAATTTCCAAGAAAAACTGAAATTTTAGCGAATTTCCATGAAAAATGTCAATATTAACCGAATTTCTAAATCGTTCCTATTTCGACGTAACTCGACGATTTGGATGATATATAAGAAACACTGAAATTTTAGCGAATTTCCAAGAAAAACTGAAATTTTAGCGAATTTCCATGAAAAATGTCAATATTAACCGAATTTCTAAATCGTTCCTATATCTACGTAACTCGACGATTTGGATGATATATAAGAAACACTGAAATTTTAGCGAATTTCCAAGAAAAACTGAAATTTTAGCGAATTTCCATGAAAAATGTCAATATTAACCGAATTTCTAAATGGTTCCTATTTCTACGTATCTCGACGATTTGGATGATATATAAGAAACACTGAAATTTTAGCGAATTTCCAAGAAAAACTGAAATTTTAGCGAATTTCCATGAAAAATGTCAATATTAACCGAATTTCTAAATCGTTCCTATTTCTACGTATCTCGACGATTTGGATGATATATAAGAAACACTGAAATGTTAGCGAATTTCCAAGAAAATCTGAAATTTTAGCGAATTTCCATGAAAAATGTCAATATTAACCGAATTTCTAAATCGTTCCTATTTCTACGTAACTCGACGATTTGGATGATATATAAGAAACACTGAAATTTTAGCGAATTTCCAAGAAAAACTGAAATTTTAGCGAATTTCCATGAAAAATGTCAATATTAACCGAATTTCTAAATCGTTCCTATTTCTACGTATCTCGACGATTTGGATGATATATAAGAAACACTGAAATTTTAGCGAATTTCCAAGAAAAACTGAAATTTTAGCGAATTTCCATGAAAAATGTCAATATTAACCGAATTTCTAAATCGTTCCTATTTCTACGTAACTCGACGATTTGGATGATATATAAGAAACACTGAAATTTTAGCGAATTTCCAAGAAAAACTGAAATTTTAGCGAATTTCCAAGAAAAATGTCAATATTAACCGAATTTCTAAATCGTTCCTATTTCTACGTATCTCGACGATTTGGATGATATATAAGAAACACT
The DNA here is from genome assembly GCA_963921985.1 of Agrilus biguttatus. Taxonomy (NCBI): domain Eukaryota; kingdom Metazoa; phylum Arthropoda; class Insecta; order Coleoptera; family Buprestidae; genus Agrilus; species Agrilus biguttatus. The sequence goes on from OY998118.1 coordinate 21,198,633, forward strand.
GAAATTTTAGCGAATTTCCAAGAAAAACTGAAATTTTAGCGAATTTCCATGAAAAATGTCAATATTAACCGAATTTCTAAATCGTTCCTATTTCTACGTAACTCGACGATTTGGATGATATATAAGAAACACTGAAATTTTAGCGAATTTCCAAGAAAAACTGAAATTTTAGCGAATTTCCATGAAAAATGTCAATATTAACCGAATTTCTAAATCGTTCCTATTTCTACGTAACTCGACGATTTGGATGATATATAAGAAACACTGAAATTTTAGCGAATTTCCAAGAAAAACTGAAATTTTAGCGAATTTCCATGAAAAATGTCAATATTAACCGAATTTCTAAATCGTTCCTATTTCTACGTATCTCGACGATTTGGATGATATATAAAAAACACTGAAATTTTAGCGAATCTCCAAGAAAAACTGAAATTTTAGCGAATTTCCATGAAAAATGTCAATATTAACCGAATTTCTAAATCGTTCCTATTTCTACGTAACTCGACGATTTGGATGATATATAAGAAACACTGAAATTTTAGCGAATTTCCAAGAAAAACGGAAATTTTAGCGAATTTCCAAGAAAAATGTCAATATTAACCGAATTTCTAAATCGTTCCTATTTCTACGTATCTCGACGATTTGGATGATATATAAGAAACACTGAAATTTTAGCGAATTTCCAAGAAAAACTGAAATTTTAGCGAATTTCCAAGAAAAATGTCAATATTAACCTAATTTCTAAATCGTTCCTATTTCTACGTAACTCGACGATTTGGATGATATATAAGAAACACTGAAATTTTAGCGAATTTCCAAGAAAAACTGAAATTTTAGCGAATTTCCATGAAAAATGTCAATATTAACCGAATTTCTAAATCGTTCCTATTTCTACGTAACTCGACGATTTGGATGATATATAAGAAACACTGAAATTTTAGCGAATTTCCAAGAAAAACTGAAATTTTAGCGAATTTCCATGAAAAATGTCTATATTAACCGAATTTCTAAATCGTTCCTATTTCTACGTAACTCGTCGATTTGGATGATATATAAGAAACTCTGAAATTTTAGCGAATTTCCAAGAAAAACTGAAATTTTAGCGAATTTCCATGAAAAATGTCAATATTAACCGAATTTCTAAATCGTTCCTATTTCTACGTATCTCGACGATTTGGATGATATATAAGAAACACTGAAATTTTAGCGAATTTCCAAGAAAAACTGAAATTTTAGCGAATTTCCATGAAAAATGTCAATATTAACCGAATTTCTAAATCGTTCCTATTTCTACGTAACTCGACGATTTGGATGATATATAAGAAACACTGAAATTTTAGCGAATTTCCAAGAAAAACTGAAATTTTAGCGAATTTCCATGAAAAATGTCAATATTAACCGAATTTCTAAATCGTTCCTATTTCTACGTAACTCGACGATTTGGATGATATATAAGAAACACTGAAATTTTAGCGAATTTCCAAGAAAAACGGAAATTTTAGCGAATTTCCAAGAAAAATGTCAATATTAACCGAATTTCTAAATCGTTCCTATTTCTACGTATCTCGACGATTTGGATGATATATAAGAAACACTGAAATTTTAGCGAATTTCCAAGAAAAACTGAAATTTTAGCGAATTTCCATGAAAAATGTCAATATTAACCGAATTTCTAAGTTGTTCCTATTTCTACGTATCTCGACGATTTGGATGATATATAAGAAACACTGAAATGTTAGCGAATTTCCAAGAAAAACTGAAATTTTAGCGAATTTCCATGAAAAATGTCAATATTAACCGAATTTCTAAATCGTTCCTATTTCTACGTAACTCGACGATTTGGATGATATATAAGAAACACTGAAATTTTAGCGAATTTCCAAGAAAAACTGAAATTTTAGCGAATTTCCATGAAAAATGTCAATATTAACCGAATTTCTAAATCGTTCCTATTTCTACGTAACTCGACGATTTGGATGATATATAAGAAACACTGAAATTTTAGCGAATTTCCAAGAAAAACTGAAATTTTAGCGAATTTCCATGAAAAATGTCAATATTAACCGAATTTCTAAATCGTTCCTATTTCTACGTAACTCGACGATTTGGATGATATATAAGAAACACTGAAATTTTAGCGAATTTCCAAGAAAAACTGAAATTTTAGCGAATTTCCATGAAAAATGTCAATATTAACCGAATTTCTAAATCGTTCCTATTTCGACGTAACTCGACGATTTGGATGATATATAAGAAACACTGAAATTTTAGCGAATTTCCAAGAAAAACTGAAATTTTAGCGAATTTCCATGAAAAATGTCAATATTAACCGAATTTCTAAATCGTTCCTATTTCTACGTAACTCGACGATTTGGATGATATATAAGAAACACTGAAATTTTAGCGAATTTCCAAGAAAAACTGAAATTTTAGCGAATTTCCATGAAAAATGTCAATATTAACCCAATTTCTAAATCGTTCCTATTTCTACGTAACTCGACGATTTGGATGACATATAAGAAACACTGATATTTTAGCGAATTTCCAAGAAAAACTTAAATTTTAGCGAATTTCGATGAAAAATGTCAATATTAACCGAATTTCTAAATCGTTCCTATTTCTACGTAACTCGACGATTTGGATGATATATAAGAAACACTGAAATTTTAGCGAATTTCCAAGAAAAACTGAAATTTTAGCGAATTTCCATGAAAAATGTCAATATTAACCGAATTTCTAAATCGTTCCTATTTCTACGTATCTCGACGATTTGGATGATATATAAGAAACACTGAAATTTTAGCGAATTTCCAAGAAAAACTGAAATTTTAGCGAATTTCCATGAAAAATGTCAATATTAACCGAATTTCTAAATCGTTCCTATTTCGACGTAACTCGACGATTTGGATGATATATAAGAAACACTGAAATTTTAGCGAATTTCCAAGAAAAACTGAAATTTTAGCGAATTTCCATGAAAAATGTCAATATTAACCGAATTTCTAAATCGTTCCTATTTCTACGTAACTCGACGATTTGGATGATATATAAGAAACACTGAAATTTTAGCGAATTTCCAAGAAAAACTGAAATTTTAGCGAATTTCCATGAAAAATGTCAATATTAACCGAATTTCTAAATGGTTCCTATTTCTACGTATCTCGACGATTTGGATGATATATAAGAAACACTGAAATTTTAGCGAATTTCCAAGAAAAACTGAAATTTTAGCGAATTTCCATGAAAAATGTCAATATTAACCGAATTTCTAAATCGTTCCTATTTCTACGTAACTCGTCGATTTGGATGATATATAAGAAACTCTGAAATTTTAGCGAATTTCCAAGAAAAACTGAAATTTTAGCGAATTTCCATGAAAAATGTCAATATTAACCGAATTTCTAAATCGTTCCTATTTCTACGTAACTCGACGATTTGGATGATATATAAGATACACTGAAATTTTAGCGAATTTCCAAGAAAAACTGAAATTTTAGCGAATTTCCATGAAAAATGTCAATATTAACCGAATTTCTAAATCGTTCCTATTTCTACGTATCTCGACGATTTGGATGATATATAAGAAACACTGAAATTTTAGCGAATTTCCAAGAAAAACTGAAATTTTAGCGAATTTCCATGAAAAATGTCAATATTAACCGAATTTCTAAATTGTTCCTATTTCTACGTATGTCGACGATTTGGATGATATATAAGAAACACTGAAATTTTAGCGAATTTCCAAGAAAAACTGAAATTTTAGCGAATTTCCATGAAAAATGTCAATATTAACCGAATTTCTAAATCGTTCCTATTTCTACGTATCTCGACGATTTGGATGATATATAAGAAACACTGAAATGTTAGCGAATTTCCAAGAAAAACTGAAATTTTAGCGAATTTCCATGAAAAATGTCAATATTAACCGAATTTCTAAATCGTTCCTATTTCTACGTATCTCGACGATTTGGATGATATATAAGAAACACTGAAATGTTAGCGAATTTCCAAGAAAAACTGAAATTTTAGCGAATTTCCATGAAAAATGTCAATATTAACCGAATTTCTAAATCGTTCCTATTTCTACGTAACTCGACGATTTGGATGATATATAAGAAACACTGAAATTTTAGCGAATTTCCAAGAAAAACTGAAATTTTAGCGAATTTCCATGAAAAATGTCAATATTAACCGAATTTCTAAATCGTTCCTATTTCTACGTATCTCGACGATTTGGATGATATATAAGAAACACTGAAATGTTAGCGAATTTCCAAGAAAAACTGAAATTTTAGCGAATTTCCATGAAAAATGTCAATATTAACCGAATTTCTAAATCGTTCCTATTTCTACGTAACTCGACGATTTGGATGATATATAAGAAACACTGAAATTTTAGCGAATTTCCAAGAAAAACTGAAATTTTAGCGAATTTCCAAGAAAAATGTCAAAATTAACAGAATTTCTAAATCGTTCCTATTTCTACGTATCTCGACGATTTGGATGATATATAAGAAACACTGAAATTTTAGCGAATTTCCAAGAAAAACTGAAATTTTAGCGAATTTCCATGAAAAATGTCAATATTAACCGAATTTCTAAATCGTTCCTATTTCTACGTATCTCGACGATTTGGATGATATATAAGAAACACTGAAATTTTAGCGAATTTCCAAGAAAAACTGAAATTTTAGCGAATTTCCATGAAAAATGTCTATATTAACCGAATTTCTAAATCGTTCCTATTTCTACGTAACTCGTCGATTTGGATGATATATAAGAAACTCTGAAATTTTAGCGAATTTCCAAGAAAAACTGAAATTTTAGCGAATTTCCATGAAAAATGTCAATATTAACCGAATTTCTAAATCGTTCCTATTTCTACGTATCTCGACGATTTGGATGATATATAAGAAACACTGAAATGTTAGCGAATTTCCAAGAAAAACTGAAATTTTAGCGAATTTCCATGAAAAATGTCAATATTAACCGAATTTCTAAATCGTTCCTATTTCTACGTAACTCGACGATTTGGATGATATATAAGAAACACTGAAATTTTAGCGAATTTCCAAGAAAAACTGAAATTTTAGCGAATTTCCATGAAAAATGTCAATATTAACCGAATTTCTAAATCGTTCCTATTTCTACGTAACTCGACGATTTGGATGATATATAAGAAACACTGAAATTTTAGCGAATTTCCAAGAAAAACTGAAATTTTAGCGAATTTCCATGAAAAATGTCAATATTAACCGAATTTCTAAATCGTTCCTATTTCGACGTAACTCGACGATTTGGATGATATATAAGAAACACTGAAATTTTAGCGAATTTCCAAGAAAAACTGAAATTTTAGCGAATTTCCATGAAAAATGTCAATATTAACCGAATTTCTAAATCGTTCCTATTTCTACGTAACTCGACGATTTGGATGATATATAAGAAACACTGAAATTTTAGCGAATTTCCAAGAAAAACTGAAATTTTAGCGAATTTCCATGAAAAATGTCAATATTAACCGAATTTCTAAATGGTTCCTATTTCTACGTATCTCGACGATTTGGATGATATATAAGAAACACTGAAATTTTAGCGAATTTCCAAGAAAAACTGAAATTTTAGCGAATTTCCATGAAAAATGTCAATATTAACCGAATTTCTAAATCGTTCCTATTTCTACGTATCTCGACGATTTGGATGATATATAAGAAACACTGAAATGTTAGCGAATTTCCAAGAAAATCTGAAATTTTAGCGAATTTCCATGAAAAATGTCAATATTAACCGAATTTCTAAATCGTTCCTATTTCTACGTAACTCGACGATTTGGATGATATATAAGAAACACTGAAATTTTAGCGAATTTCCAAGAAAAACTGAAATTTTAGCGAATTTCCATGAAAAATGTCAATATTAACCGAATTTCTAAATCGTTCCTATTTCTACGTATCTCGACGATTTGGATGATATATAAGAAACACTGAAATTTTAGCGAATTTCCAAGAAAAACTGAAATTTTAGCGAATTTCCATGAAAAATGTCAATATTAACCGAATTTCTAAATCGTTCCTATTTCTACGTAACTCGACGATTTGGATGATATATAAGAAACACTGAAATTTTAGCGAATTTCCAAGAAAAACTGAAATTTTAGCGAATTTCCAAGAAAAATGTCAATATTAACCGAATTTCTAAATCGTTCCTATTTCTACGTATCTCGACGATTTGGATGATATATAAGAAACACTGAAATTTTAGCGAATTTCCAAGAAAAACTGAAATTTTAGCGAATTTCCATGAAAAATGTCAATATTAACCGAATTTCTAAATCGTTCCTATTTCTACGTAACTCGACGATTTGGATGATATATAAGAAACACTGAAATTTTAGCGAATTTCCAAGAAAAACTGAAATTTTAGCGAATTTCCATGAAAAATGTCAATATTAACCGAATTTCTAAATCGTTCCTATTTCTACGTAACTCGACGATTTGGATGATATATAAGAAACACTGAAATTTTAGCGAATTTCCAAGAAAAACTGAAATTTTAGCGAATTTCCATGAAAAATGTCAATATTAACCGAATTTCTAAATCGTTCCTATTTCTACGTATCTCGACGATTTGGATGATATATAAAAAACACTGAAATTTTAGCGAATCTCCAAGAAAAACTGAAATTTTAGCGAATTTCCATGAAAAATGTCAATATTAACCGAATTTCTAAATCGTTCCTATTTCTACGTAACTCGACGATTTGGATGATATATAAGAAACACTGAAATTTTAGCGAATTTCCAAGAAAAACGGAAATTTTAGCGAATTTCCAAGAAAAATGTCAATATTAACCGAATTTCTAAATCGTTCCTATTTCTACGTATCTCGACGATTTGGATGATATATAAGAAACACTGAAATTTTAGCGAATTTCCAAGAAAAACTGAAATTTTAGCGAATTTCCAAGAAAAATGTCAATATTAACCTAATTTCTAAATCGTTCCTATTTCTACGTAACTCGACGATTTGGATGATATATAAGAAACACTGAAATTTTAGCGAATTTCCAAGAAAAACTGAAATTTTAGCGAATTTCCATGAAAAATGTCTATATTAACCGAATTTCTAAATCGTTCCTATTTCTACGTAACTCGTCGATTTGGATGATATATAAGAAACTCTGAAATTTTAGCGAATTTCCAAGAAAAACTGAAATTTTAGCGAATTTCCATGAAAAATGTCAATATTAACCGAATTTCTAAATCGTTCCTATTTCTACGTATCTCGACGATTTGGATGATATATAAGAAACACTGAAATGTTAGCGAATTTCCAAGAAAAACTGAAATTTTAGCGAATTCCAAGAAAAATGTAAAAATTTACCGAAATTCTGAATCGTTCCTATTTCTACGTATCTCGACGATTTGGATGATATATAAGAAACACTGAAATTTTAGCGAATTTCCAAGAAAAACTGAAATTTTAGCGAATTTCCATGAAAAATGTCAATATTAACCGAATTTCTAAGTTGTTCCTATTTCTACGTATCTCGACGATTTGGATGATATATAAGAAACACTGAAATGTTAGCGAATTTCCAAGAAAAACTGAAATTTTAGCGAATTTCCATGAAAAATGTCAATATTAACCGAATTTCTAAATCGTTCCTATTTCTACGTAACTCGACGATTTGGATGATATATAAGAAACACTGAAATTTTAGCGAATTTCCAAGAAAAACTGAAATTTTAGCGAATTTCCATGAAAAATGTCAATATTAACCCAATTTCTAAATCGTTCCTATTTCTACGTAACTCGACGATTTGGATGACATATAAGAAACACTGAAATTTTAGCGAATTTCCAAGAAAAACTTAAATTTTAGCGAATTTCGATGAAAAATGTCAATATTAACCGAATTTCTAAATCGTTCCTATTTCTACGTAACTCGACGATTTGGATGATATATAAGAAACACTGAAATTTTAGCGAATTTCCAAGAAAAACTGAAATTTTAGCGAATTTCCATGAAAAATGTCAATATTAACCGAATTTCTAAATCGTTCCTATTTCTACGTAACTCGACGATTTGGATGATATATAAGAAACACTGAAATTTTAGCGAATTTCCAAGAAAAACTGAAATTTTAGCGAATTTCCATGAAAATTGTCAATATTAACCGAATTTCTAAATCGTTCCTATTTCTACGTAACTCGACGATTTGGATGATATATAAGAAACACTGAAATTTTAGCGAATTTCCAAGAAAAACTGAAATTTTAGCGAATTTCCATGAAAAATGTCAATATTAACCGAATTTCTAAATCGTTCCTATTTCGACGTAACTCGACGATTTGGATGATATATAAGAAACACTGAAATTTTAGCGAATTTCCAAGAAAAACTGAAATTTTAGCGAATTTCCATGAAAAATGTCAATATTAACCGAATTTCTAAATCGTTCCTATTTCTACGTAACTCGACGATTTGGATGATATATAAGAAACACTGAAATTTTAGCGAATTTCCAAGAAAAACTGAAATTTTAGCGAATTTCCATGAAAAATGTCAATATTAACCGAATTTCTAAATGGTTCCTATTTCTACGTATCTCGACGATTTGGATGATATATAAGAAACACTGAAATTTTAGCGAATTTCCAAGAAAAACTGAAATTTTAGCGAATTTCCAAGAAAAACTGAAATTTTAGCGAATTTCCATGAAAAATGTCAATATTAACCGAATTTCTAAATGGTTCCTATTTCTACGTAACTCGACGATTTGGATGATATATAAGAAACACTGAAATTTTAGCGAATTTCCAAGAAAAACTGAAATTTTAGCGAATTTCCATGAAAAATGTCAATATTAACCCAATTTCTAAATCGTTCCTATTTCTACGTAACTCGACGATTTGGATGACATATAAGAAACACTGAAATTTTAGCGAATTTCCAAGAAAAACTTAAATTTTAGCGAATTTCGATGAAAAATGTCAATATTAACCGAATTTCTAAATCGTTCCTATTTCTACGTAACTCGACGATTTGGATGATATATAAGAAACACTGAAATTTTAGCGAATTTCCAAGAAAAACTGAAATTTTAGCGAATTTCCATGAAAAATGTCAATATTAACCGAATTTCTAAATCGTTCCTATTTCTACGTAACTCGACGATTTGGATGATATATAAGAAACACTGAAATTTTAGCGAATTTCCAAGAAAAACTGAAATTTTAGCGAATTTCCATGAAAAATGTCAATATTAACCGAATTTCTAAATCGTTCCTATTTCTACGTAACTCGACGATTTGGATGATATATAAGAAACACTGAAATTTTAGCGAATTTCCAAGAAAAACTGAAATTTTAGCGAATTTCGATGAAAAATGTCAATATTAACCGAATTTCTAAATCGTTCCTATTTCTACGTAACTCGACGATTTGGATGACATATAAGAAACACTGATATTTTAGCGAATTTCCAAGAAAAACTTAAATTTTAGCGAATTTCGATGAAAAATGTCAATATTAACCGAATTTCTAAATCGTTCCTATTTCTACGTAACTCGACGATTTGGATGATATATAAGAAACACTGAAATTTTAGCGAATTTCCAAGAAAAACTGAAATTTTAGCGAATTTCCATGAAAAATGTCAATATTAACCGAATTTCTAAATCGTTCCTATTTCTACGTATCTCGACGATTTGGATGATATATAAGAAACACTGAAATTTTAGCGAATTTCCAAGAAAAACTGAAATTTTAGCGAATTTCCATGAAAAATGTCAATATTAACCGAATTTCTAAATCGTTCCTATTTCGACGTAACTCGACGATTTGGATGATATATAAGAAACACTGAAATTTTAGCGAATTTCCAAGAAAAACTGAAATTTTAGCGAATTTCCATGAAAAATGTCAATATTAACCGAATTTCTAAATCGTTCCTATTTCTACGTAACTCGACGATTTGGATGATATATAAGAAACACTGAAATTTTAGCGAATTTCCAAGAAAAACTGAAATTTTAGCGAATTTCCATGAAAAATGTCAATATTAACCGAATTTCTAAATGGTTCCTATTTCTACGTATCTCGACGATTTGGATGATATATAAGAAACACTGAAATTTTAGCGAATTTCCAAGAAAAACTGAAATTTTAGCGAATTTCCATGAAAAATGTCAATATTAACCGAATTTCTAAATCGTTCCTATTTCTACGTAACTCGTCGATTTGGATGATATATAAGAAACTCTGAAATTTTAGCGAATTTCCAAGAAAAACTGAAATTTTAGCGAATTTCCATGAAAAATGTCAATATTAACCGAATTTCTAAATCGTTCCTATTTCGACGTAACTCGACGATTTGGATGATATATAAGAAACACTGAAATTTTAGCGAATTTCCAAGAAAAACTGAAATTTATAGCGAATTTCCATGAAAAATGTCAATATTAACCGAATTTCTAAATCGTTCCTATTTCTACGTAACTCGACGATTTGGATGATATATAAGAAACACTGAAATTTTAGCGAATTTCCAAGAAAAACTGAAATTTTAGCGAATTTCCATGAAAAATGTCAATATTAACCGAATTTCTAAATGGTTCCTATTTCTACGTATCTCGACGATTTGGATGATATATAAGAAACACTGAAATTTTAGCGAATTTCCAAGAAAAACTGAAATTTTAGCGAATTTCCATGAAAAATGTCAATATTAACCGAATTTCTAAATCGTTCCTATTTCTACGTAACTCGTCGATTTGGATGATATATAAGAAACTCTGAAATTTTAGCGAATTTCCAAGAAAAACTGAAATTTTAGCGAATTTCCATGAAAAATGTCAATATTAACCGAATTTCTAAATCGTTCCTATTTCTACGTAACTCGACGATTTGGATGATATATAAGATACACTGAAATTTTAGCGAATTTCCAAGAAAAACTGAAATTTTAGCGAATTTCCATGAAAAATGTCAATATTAACCGAATTTCTAAATCGTTCCTATTTCTACGTATCTCGACGATTTGGATGATATATAAGAAACACTGAAATTTTAGCGAATTTCCAAGAAAAACTGAAATTTTAGCGAATTTCCATGAAAAATGTCAATATTAACCGAATTTCTAAATTGTTCCTATTTCTACGTATGTCGACGATTTGGATGATATATAAGAAACACTGAAATTTTAGCGAATTTCCAAGAAAAACTGAAATTTTAGCGAATTTCCATGAAAAATGTCAATATTAACCGAATTTCTAAATCGTTCCTATTTCTACGTATCTCGACGATTTGGATGATATATAAGAAACACTGAAATGTTAGCGAATTTCCAAGAAAAACTGAAATTTTAGCGAATTTCCATGAAAAATGTCAATATTAACCGAATTTCTAAATCGTTCCTATTTCTACGTATCTCGACGATTTGGATGATATATAAGAAACACTGAAATGTTAGCGAATTTCCAAGAAAAACTGAAATTTTAGCGAATTTCCATGAAAAATGTCAATATTAACCGAATTTCTAAATCGTTCCTATTTCTACGTAACTCGACGATTTGGATGATATATAAGAAACACTGAAATTTTAGCGAATTTCCAAGAAAAACTGAAATTTTAGCGAATTTCCATGAAAAATGTCAATATTAACCGAATTTCTAAATCGTTCCTATTTCTACGTATCTCGACGATTTGGATGATATATAAGAAACACTGAAATGTTAGCGAATTTCCAAGAAAAACTGAAATTTTAGCGAATTTCCATGAAAAATGTCAATATTAACCGAATTTCTAAATCGTTCCTATTTCTACGTAACTCGACGATTTGGATGATATATAAGAAACACTGAAATTTTAGCGAATTTCCAAGAAAAACTGAAATTTTAGCGAATTTCCAAGAAAAATGTCAAAATTAACAGAATTTCTAAATCGTTCCTATTTCTACGTATCTCGACGATTTGGATGATATATAAGAAACACTGAAATTTTAGCGAATTTCCAAGAAAAACTGAAATTTTAGCGAATTTCCATGAAAAATGTCAATATTAACCGAATTTCTAAATCGTTCCTATTTCGACGTAACTCGACGATTTGGATGATATATAAGAAACACTGAAATTTTAGCGAATTTCCAAGAAAAACTGAAATTTTAGCGAATTTCCATGAAAAATGTCAATATTAACCGAATTTCTAAATCGTTCCTATTTCTACGTAACTCGACGATTTGGATGATATATAAGAAACACTGAAATTTTAGCGAATTTCCAAGAAAAACTGAAATTTTAGCGAATTTCCATGAAAAAGTCAATATTAACCGAATTTCTAAATGGTTCCTATTTCTACGTATCTCGACGATTTGGATGATATATAAGAAACACTGAAATTTTAGCGAATTTCCAAGAAAAACTGAAATTTTAGCGAATTTCCATGAAAAATGTCAATATTAACCGAATTTCTAAATCGTTCCTATTTCTACGTAACTCGTCGATTTGGATGATATATAAGAAACTCTGAAATTTTAGCGAATTTCCAAGAAAAACTGAAATTTTAGCGAATTTCCATGAAAAATGTCAATATTAACCGAATTTCTAAATCGTTCCTATTTCTACGTAACTCGACGATTTGGATGATATATAAGATACACTGAAATTTTAGCGAATTTCCAAGAAAAACTGAAATTTTAGCGAATTTCCATGAAAAATGTCAATATTAACCGAATTTCTAAATCGTTCCTATTTCTACGTATCTCGACGATTTGGATGATATATAAGAAACACTGAAATTTTAGCGAATTTCCAAGAAAAACTGAAATTTTAGCGAATTTCCATGAAAAATGTCAATATTAACCGAATTTCTAAATTGTTCCTATTTCTACGTATGTCGACGATTTGGATGATATATAAGAAACACTGAAATTTTAGCGAATTTCCAAGAAAAACTGAAATTTTAGCGAATTTCCATGAAAAATGTCAATATTAACCGAATTTCTAAATCGTTCCTATTTCTACGTATCTCGACGATTTGGATGATATATAAGAAACACTGAAATGTTAGCGAATTTCCAAGAAAAACTGAAATTTTAGCGAATTTCCATGAAAAATGTCAATATTAACCGAATTTCTAAATCGTTCCTATTTCTACGTAACTCGACGATTTGGATGATATATAAGAAACACTGAAATTTTAGCGAATTTCCAAGAAAAACTGAAATTTTAGCGAATTTCCAAGAAAAATGTCAAAATTAACAGAATTTCTAAATCGTTCCTATTTCTACGTATCTCGACGATTTGGATGATATATAAGAAACACTGAAATTTTAGCGAATTTCCAAGAAAAACTGAAATTTTAGCGAATTTCCATGAAAAATGTCAATATTAACCGAATTTCTAAATCGTTCCTATTTCTGCGTATCTCGACGATTTGGATGATATATAAGAAACACTGAAATTTTAGCGAATTTCCAAGAAAAACTGAAATTTTAGCGAATTTCCATGAAAAATGTCTATATTAACCGAATTTCTAAATCGTTCCTATTTCTACGTAACTCGTCGATTTGGATGATATATAAGAAACTCTGAAATTTTAGCGAATTTCCAAGAAAAACTGAAATTTTAGCGAATTTCCATGAAAAATGTCAATATTAACCGAATTTCTAAATCGTTCCTATTTCTACGTATCTCGACGATTTGGATGATATATAAGAAACACTGAAATGTTAGCGAATTTCCAAGAAAAACTGAAATTTTAGCGAATTTCCATGAAAAATGTCAATATTAACCGAATTTCTAAATCGTTCCTATTTCTACGTAACTCGACGATTTGGATGATATATAAGAAACACTGAAATTTTAGCGAATTTCCAAGAAAAACTGAAATTTTAGCGAATTTCCATGAAAAATGTCAATATTAACCGAATTTCTAAATCGTTCCTATTTCTACGTAACTCGACGATTTGGATGATATATAAGAAACACTGAAATTTTAGCGAATTTCCAAGAAAAACTGAAATTTTAGCGAATTTCCATGAAAAATGTCAATATTAACCGAATTTCTAAATCGTTCCTATTTCGACGTAACTCGACGATTTGGATGATATATAAGAAACACTGAAATTTTAGCGAATTTCCAAGAAAAACTGAAATTTTAGCGAATTTCCATGAAAAATGTCAATATTAACCGAATTTCTAAATCGTTCCTATTTCTACGTAACTCGACGATTTGGATGATATATAAGAAACACTGAAATTTTAGCGAATTTCCAAGAAAAACTGAAATTTTAGCGAATTTCCATGAAAAATGTCAATATTAACCGAATTTCTAAATGGTTCCTATTTCTACGTATCTCGACGATTTGGATGATATATAAGAAACACTGAAATTTTAGCGAATTTCCAAGAAAAACTGAAATTTTAGCGAATTTCCATGAAAAATGTCAATATTAACCGAATTTCTAAATCGTTCCTATTTCTACGTATCTCGACGATTTGGATGATATATAAGAAACACTGAAATGTTAGCGAATTTCCAAGAAAATCTGAAATTTTAGCGAATTTCCAAGAAAAATGTCAAAATTAACAGAATTTCTAAATCGTTCCTATTTCTACGTATCTCGACGATTTGGATGATATATAAGAAACACTGAAATTTTAGCGAATTTCCAAGAAAAACTGAAATTTTAGCGAATTTCCATGAAAAATGTCAATATTAACCGAATTTCTAAATCGTTCCTATTTCTGCGTATCTCGACGATTTGGATGATATATAAGAAACACTGAAATTTTAGCGAATTTCCAAGAAAAACTGAAATTTTAGCGAATTTCCATGAAAAATGTCTATATTAACCGAATTTCTAAATCGTTCCTATTTCTACGTAACTCGTCGATTTGGATGATATATAAGAAACTCTGAAATTTTAGCGAATTTCCAAGAAAAACTGAAATTTTAGCGAATTTCCATGAAAAATGTCAATATTAACCGAATTTCTAAATCGTTCCTATTTCTACGTATCTCGACGATTTGGATGATATATAAGAAACACTGAAATGTTAGCGAATTTCCAAGAAAAACTGAAATTTTAGCGAATTTCCATGAAAAATGTCAATATTAACCGAATTTCTAAATCGTTCCTATTTCTACGTAACTCGACGATTTGGATGATATATAAGAAACACTGAAATTTTAGCGAATTTCCAAGAAAAACTGAAATTTTAGCGAATTTCCATGAAAAATGTCAATATTAACCGAATTTCTAAATCGTTCCTATTTCTACGTAACTCGACGATTTGGATGATATATAAGAAACACTGAAATTTTAGCGAATTTCCAAGAAAAACTGAAATTTTAGCGAATTTCCATGAAAAATGTCAATATTAACCGAATTTCTAAATCGTTCCTATTTCGACGTAACTCGACGATTTGGATGATATATAAGAAACACTGAAATTTTAGCGAATTTCCAAGAAAAACTGAAATTTTAGCGAATTTCCATGAAAAATGTCAATATTAACCGAATTTCTAAATCGTTCCTATTTCTACGTAACTCGACGATTTGGATGATATATAAGAAACACTGAAATTTTAGCGAATTTCCAAGAAAAACTGAAATTTTAGCGAATTTCCATGAAAAATGTCAATATTAACCGAATTTCTAAATGGTTCCTATTTCTACGTATCTCGACGATTTGGATGATATATAAGAAACACTGAAATTTTAGCGAATTTCCAAGAAAAACTGAAATTTTAGCGAATTTCCATGAAAAATGTCAATATTAACCGAATTTCTAAATCGTTCCTATTTCTACGTATCTCGACGATTTGGATGATATATAAGAAACACTGAAATGTTAGCGAATTTCCAAGAAAATCTGAAATTTTAGCGAATTTCCATGAAAAATGTCAATATTAACCGAATTTCTAAATCGTTCCTATTTCTACGTAACTCGACGATTTGGATGATATATAAGAAACACTGAAATTTTAGCGAATTTCCAAGAAAAACTGAAATTTTAGCGAATTTCCATGAAAAATGTCAATATTAACCGAATTTCTAAATCGTTCCTATTTCTACGTATCTCGACGATTTGGATGATATATAAGAAACACTGAAATTTTAGCGAATTTCCAAGAAAAACTGAAATTTTAGCGAATTTCCATGAAAAATGTCAATATTAACCGAATTTCTAAATCGTTCCTATTTCTACGTAACTCGACGATTTGGATGATATATAAGAAACACTGAAATTTTAGCGAATTTCCAAGAAAAACTGAAATTTTAGCGAATTTCCAAGAAAAATGTCAATATTAACCGAATTTCTAAATCGTTCCTATTTCTACGTATCTCGACGATTTGGATGATATATAAGAAACACTGAAATTTTAGCGACTTTCCAAGAAAAACTGAAATTTTAGCGAATTTCCATGAAAAATGTCAATATTAACCGAATTTCTAAATCGTTCCTATTTCTACGTAACTCGACGATTTGGATGATATATAAGAAACACTGAAATTTTAGCGAATTTCCAAGAAAAACTGAAATTTTAGCGAATTTCCATGAAAAATGTCAATATTAACCGAATTTCTAAATCGTTCCTATTTCTACGTAACTCGACGATTTGGATGATATATAAGAAACACTGAAATTTTAGCGAATTTCCAAGAAAAACTGAAATTTTAGCGAATTTCCATGAAAAATGTCAATATTAACCGAATTTCTAAATCGTTCCTATTTCTACGTATCTCGACGATTTGGATGATATATAAAAAACACTGAAATTTTAGCGAATCTCCAAGAAAAACTGAAATTTTAGCGAATTTCCATGAAAAATGTCAATATTAACCGAATTTCTAAATCGTTCCTATTTCTACGTAACTCGACGATTTGGATGATATATAAGAAACACTGAAATTTTAGCGAATTTCCAAGAAAAACGGAAATTTTAGCGAATTTCCAAGAAAAATGTCAATATTAACCGAATTTCTAAATCGTTCCTATTTCTACGTATCTCGACGATTTGGATGATATATAAGAAACACTGAAATTTTAGCGAATTTCCAAGAAAAACTGAAATTTTAGCGAATTTCCAAGAAAAATGTCAATATTAACCTAATTTCTAAATCGTTCCTATTTCTACGTAACTCGACGATTTGGATGATATATAAGAAACACTGAAATTTTAGCGAATTTCCAAGAAAAACTGAAATTTTAGCGAATTTCCATGAAAAATGTCAATATTAACCGAATTTCTAAATCGTTCCTATTTCTACGTAACTCGACGATTTGGATGATATATAAGAAACACTGAAATTTTAGCGAATTTCCAAGAAAAACTGAAATTTTAGCGAATTTCCATGAAAAATGTCTATATTAACCGAATTTCTAAATCGTTCCTATTTCTACGTAACTCGTCGATTTGGATGATATATAAGAAACTCTGAAATTTTAGCGAATTTCCAAGAAAAACTGAAATTTTAGCGAATTTCCATGAAAAATGTCAATATTAACCGAATTTCTAAATCGTTCCTATTTCTACGTATCTCGACGATTTGGATGATATATAAGAAACACTGAAATGTTAGCGAATTTCCAAGAAAAACTGAAATTTTAGCGAATTCCAAGAAAAATGTAAAAATTTACCGAAATTCTGAATCGTTCCTATTTCTACGTATCTCGACGATTTGGATGATATATAAGAAACACTGAAATTTTAGCGAATTTCCAAGAAAAACTGAAATTTTAGCGAATTTCCATGAAAAATGTCAATATTAACCGAATTTCTAAGTTGTTCCTATTTCTACGTATCTCGACGATTTGGATGATATATAAGAAACACTGAAATGTTAGCGAATTTCCAAGAAAAACTGAAATTTTAGCGAATTTCCATGAAAAATGTCAATATTAACCGAATTTCTAAATCGTTCCTATTTCTACGTAACTCGACGATTTGGATGATATATAAGAAACACTGAAATTTTAGCGAATTTCCAAGAAAAACTGAAATTTTAGCGAATTTCCATGAAAAATGTCAATATTAACCCAATTTCTAAATCGTTCCTATTTCTACGTAACTCGACGATTTGGATGACATATAAGAAACACTGAAATTTTAGCGAATTTCCAAGAAAAACTTAAATTTTAGCGAATTTCGATGAAAAATGTCAATATTAACCGAATTTCTAAATCGTTCCTATTTCTACGTAACTCGACGATTTGGATGATATATAAGAAACACTGAAATTTTAGCGAATTTCCAAGAAAAACTGAAATTTTAGCGAATTTCCATGAAAAATGTCAATATTAACCGAATTTCTAAATCGTTCCTATTTCTACGTAACTCGACGATTTGGATGATATATAAGAAACACTGAAATTTTAGCGAATTTCCAAGAAAAACTGAAATTTTAGCGAATTTCCATGAAAAATGTCAATATTAACCGAATTTCTAAATCGTTCCTATTTCTACGTAACTCGACGATTTGGATGATATATAAGAAACACTGAAATTTTAGCGAATTTCCAAGAAAAACTGAAATTTTAGCGAATTTCCATGAAAAATGTCAATATTAACCGAATTTCTAAATCGTTCCTATTTCGACGTAACTCGACGATTTGGATGATATATAAGAAACACTGAAATTTTAGCGAATTTCCAAGAAAAACTGAAATTTTAGCGAATTTCCATGAAAAATGTCAATATTAACCGAATTTCTAAATCGTTCCTATTTCTACGTAACTCGACGATTTGGATGATATATAAGAAACACTGAAATTTTAGCGAATTTCCAAGAAAAACTGAAATTTTAGCGAATTTCCATGAAAAATGTCAATATTAACCGAATTTCTAAATGGTTCCTATTTCTACGTATCTCGACGATTTGGATGATATATAAGAAACACTGAAATTTTAGCGAATTTCCAAGAAAAACTGAAATTTTAGCGAATTTCCAAGAAAAACTGAAATTTTAGCGAATTTCCATGAAAAATGTCAATATTAACCGAATTTCTAAATGGTTCCTATTTCTACGTAACTCGACGATTTGGATGATATATAAGAAACACTGAAATTTTAGCGAATTTCCAAGAAAAACTGAAATTTTAGCGAATTTCCATGAAAAATGTCAATATTAACCCAATTTCTAAATCGTTCCTATTTCTACGTAACTCGACGATTTGGATGACATATAAGAAACACTGAAATTTTAGCGAATTTCCAAGAAAAACTTAAATTTTAGCGAATTTCGATGAAAAATGTCAATATTAACCGAATTTCTAAATCGTTCCTATTTCTACGTAACTCGACGATTTGGATGATATATAAGAAACACTGAAATTTTAGCGAATTTCCAAGAAAAACTGAAATTTTAGCGAATTTCCATGAAAAATGTCAATATTAACCTAATTTCTAAATCGTTCCTATTTCTACGTAACTCGACGATTTGGATGATATATAAGAAACACTGAAATTTTAGCGAATTTCCAAGAAAAACTGAAATTTTAGCGAATTTCCATGAAAAATGTCAATATTAACCGAATTTCTAAATCGTTCCTATTTCTACGTAACTCGACGATTTGGATGATATATAAGAAACACTGAAATTTTAGCGAATTTCCAAGAAAAACTGAAATTTTAGCGAATTTCCATGAAAAATGTCAATATTAACCGAATTTCTAAATCGTTCCTATTTCGACGTAACTCGACGATTTGGATGATATATAAGAAACACTGAAATTTTAGCGAATTTCCAAGAAAAACTGAAATTTTAGCGAATTTCCATGAAAAATGTCAATATTAACCGAATTTCTAAATCGTTCCTATTTCTACGTAACTCGACGATTTGGATGATATATAAGAAACACTGAAATTTTAGCGAATTTCCAAGAAAAACTGAAATTTTAGCGAATTTCCATGAAAAATGTCAATATTAACCGAATTTCTAAATGGTTCCTATTTCTACGTATCTCGA
The DNA here is from genome assembly GCA_963921985.1 of Agrilus biguttatus. Classification (NCBI taxonomy): domain Eukaryota; kingdom Metazoa; phylum Arthropoda; class Insecta; order Coleoptera; family Buprestidae; genus Agrilus; species Agrilus biguttatus. The sequence goes on from OY998118.1 coordinate 21,218,612, forward strand.
CGATTTGGATGATATATAAGAAACACTGAAATTTTAGCGAATTTCCAAGAAAAACTGAAATTTTAGCGAATTTCCATGAAAAATGTCAATATTAACCGAATTTCTAAATCGTTCCTATTTCTACGTATCTCGACGATTTGGATGATATATAAGAAACACTGAAATGTTAGCGAATTTCCAAGAAAATCTGAAATTTTAGCGAATTTCCATGAAAAATGTCAATATTAACCGAATTTCTAAATCGTTCCTATTTCTACGTAACTCGACGATTTGAATGATATATAAGAAACACTGAAATTTTAGCGAATTTCCAAGAAAAACTGAAATTTTAGCGAATTTCCATGAAAAATGTCAATATTAACCGAATTTCTAAATCGTTCCTATTTCTACGTATCTCGACGATTTGGATGATATATAAGAAACACTGAAATTTTAGCGAATTTCCAAGAAAAACTGAAATTTTAGCGAATTTCCATGAAAAATGTCAATATTAACCGAATTTCTAAATCGTTCCTATTTCTACGTAACTCGACGATTTGGATGATATATAAGAAACACTGAAATTTTAGCGAATTTCCAAGAAAAACTGAAATTTTAGCGAATTTCCAAGAAAAATGTCAATATTAACCGAATTTCTAAATCGTTCCTATTTCTACGTATCTCGACGATTTGGATGATATATAAGAAACACTGAAATTTTAGCGAATTTCCAAGAAAAACTGAAATTTTAGCGAATTTCCATGAAAAATGTCAATATTAACCGAATTTCTAAATCGTTCCTATTTCTACGTAACTCGACGATTTGGTTGATATATAAGAAACACTGAAATTTTAGCGAATTTCCAAGAAAAACTGAAATTTTAGCGAATTTCCATGAAAAATGTCAATATTAACCGAATTTCTAAATCGTTCCTATTTCTACGTAACTCGACGATTTGGATGACATATAAGAAACACTGAAATTTTAGCGAATTTCCAAGAAAAACTTAAATTTTAGCGAATTTCGATGAAAAATGTCAATATTAACCGAATTTCTAAATCGTTCCTATTTCTACGTATCTCGACGATTTGGATGATATATAAAAAACACTGAAATTTTAGCGAATCTCCAAGAAAAACTGAAATTTTAGCGAATTTCCATGAAAAATGTCAATATTAACCGAATTTCTAAATCGTTCCTATTTCTACGTAACTCGACGATTTGGATGATATATAAGAAACACTGAAATTTTAGCGAATTTCCAAGAAAAACGGAAATTTTAGCGAATTTCCAAGAAAAATGTCAATATTAACCGAATTTCTAAATCGTTCCTATTTCTACGTATCTCGACGATTTGGATGATATATAAGAAACACTGAAATTTTAGCGAATTTCCAAGAAAAACTGAAATTTTAGCGAATTTCCAAGAAAAATGTCAATATTAACCTAATTTCTAAATCGTTCCTATTTCTACGTAACTCGACGATTTGGATGATATATAAGAAACACTGAAATTTTAGCGAATTTCCAAGAAAAACTGAAATTTTAGCGAATTTCCATGAAAAATGTCAATATTAACCGAATTTCTAAATCGTTCCTATTTCTACGTAACTCGACGATTTGGATGATATATAAGAAACACTGAAATTTTAGCGAATTTCCAAGAAAAACTGAAATTTTAGCGAATTTCCATGAAAAATGTCTATATTATCCGAATTTCTAAATCGTTCCTATTTCTACGTAACTCGTCGATTTGGATGATATATAAGAAACTCTGAAATTTTAGCGAATTTCCAAGAAAAACTGAAATTTTAGCGAATTTCCATGAAAAATGTCAATATTAACCGAATTTCTAAATCGTTCCTATTTCTACGTATCTCGACGATTTGGATGATATATAAGAAACACTGAAATGTTAGCGAATTTCCAAGAAAAACTGAAATTTTAGCGAATTCCAAGAAAAATGTAAAAATTTACCGAAATTCTGAATCGTTCCTATTTCTACGTATCTCGACGATTTGGATGATATATAAGAAACACTGAAATTTTAGCGAATTTCCAAGAAAAACTGAAATTTTAGCGAATTTCCATGAAAAATGTCAATATTAACCGAATTTCTAAGTTGTTCCTATTTCTACGTATCTCGACGATTTGGATGATATATAAGAAACACTGAAATGTTAGCGAATTTCCAAGAAAAACTGAAATTTTAGCGAATTTCCATGAAAAATGTCAATATTAACCGAATTTCTAAATCGTTCCTATTTCTACGTAACTCGACGATTTGGATGATATATAAGAAACACTGAAATTTTAGCGAATTTCCAAGAAAAACTGAAATTTTAGCGAATTTCCATGAAAAATGTCAATATTAACCCAATTTCTAAATCGTTCCTATTTCTACGTAACTCGACGATTTGGATGATATATAAGAAACACTGAAATTTTAGCGAATTTCCAAGAAAAACTTAAATTTTAGCGAATTTCGATGAAAAATGTCAATATTAACCGAATTTCTAAATCGTTCCTATTTCTACGTAACTCGACGATTTGGATGATATATAAGAAACACTGAAATTTTAGCGAATTTCCAAGAAAAACTGAAATTTTAGCGAATTTCCATGAAAAATGTCAATATTAACCGAATTTCTAAATCGTTCCTATTTCTACGTAACTCGACGATTTGGATGATATATAAGAAACACTGAAATTTTAGCGAATTTCCAAGAAAAACTGAAATTTTAGCGAATTTCCATGAAAAATGTCAATATTAACCGAATTTCTAAATCGTTCCTATTTCTACGTAACTCGACGATTTGGATGATATATAAGAAACACTGAAATTTTAGCGAATTTCCAAAAAAACTGAAATTTTAGCGAATTTCCATGACAAATGTCTATATTAACCGAATTTCTAAATCGTTCCTATTTCTACGTAACTCGTCGATTTGGATGATATATAAGAAACTCTGAAATTTTAGCGAATTTCCAAGAAAAACTGAAATTTTAGCGAATTTCCATGAAAAATGTCAATATTAACCGAATTTCTAAATCGTTCCTATTTCTACGTATCTCGACGATTTGGATGATATATAAGAAACACTGAAATGTTAGCGAATTTCCAAGAAAAACTGAAATTTTAGCGAATTTCCATGAAAAATGTCAATATTAACCGAATTTCTAAATCGTTCCTATTTCTACGTAACTCGACGATTTGGATGATATATAAGAAACACTGAAATTTTAGCGAATTTCCAAGAAAAACTGAAATTTTAGCGAATTTCCATGAAAAATGTCAATATTAACCCAATTTCTAAATCGTTCCTATTTCTACGTAACTCGACGATTTGGATGACATATAAGAAACACTGAAATTTTAGCGAATTTCCAAGAAAAACTTAAATTTTAGCGAATTTCGATGAAAAATGTCAATATTAACCGAATTTCTAAATCGTTCCTATTTCTACGTAACTCGACGATTTGGATGATATATAAGAAACACTGAAATTTTAGCGAATTTCCAAGAAAAACTGAAATTTTAGCGAATTTCCATGAAAAATGTCAATATTAACCGAATTTCTAAATCGTTCCTATTTCTACGTAACTCGACGATTTGGATGATATATAAGAAACACTGAAATTTTAGCGAATTTCCAAGAAAAACTGAAATTTTAGCGAATTTCCATGAAAAATGTCAATATTAACCGAATTTCTAAATCGTTCCTATTTCTACGTAACTCGACGATTTGGATGATATATAAGAAACACTGAAATTTTAGCGAATTTCCAAGAAAAACTGAAATTTTAGCGAATTTCCATGAAAAATGTCAATATTAACCGAATTTCTAAATCGTTCCTATTTCGACGTAACTCGACGATTTGGATGATATATAAGAAACACTGAAATTTTAGCGAATTTCCAAGAAAAACTGAAATTTTAGCGAATTTCCATGAAAAATGTCAATATTAACCGAATTTCTAAATCGTTCCTATTTCTACGTAACTCGACGATTTGGATGATATATAAGAAACACTGAAATTTTAGCGAATTTCCAAGAAAAACTGAAATTTTAGCGAATTTCCATGAAAAATGTCAATATTAACCGAATTTCTAAATGGTTCCTATTTCTACGTATCTCGACGATTTGGATGATATATAAGAAACACTGAAATTTTAGCGAATTTCCAAGAAAAACTGAAATTTTAGCGAATTTCCAAGAAAAACTGAAATTTTAGCGAATTTCCATGAAAAATGTCAATATTAACCGAATTTCTAAATGGTTCCTATTTCTACGTAACTCGACGATTTGGATGATATATAAGAAACACTGAAATTTTAGCGAATTTCCAAGAAAAACTGAAATTTTAGCGAATTTCCATGAAAAATGTCAATATTAACCCAATTTCTAAATCGTTCCTATTTCTACGTAACTCGACGATTTGGATGACATATAAGAAACACTGAAATTTTAGCGAATTTCCAAGAAAAACTTAAATTTTAGCGAATTTCGATGAAAAATGTCAATATTAACCGAATTTCTAAATCGTTCCTATTTCTACGTAACTCGACGATTTGGATGATATATAAGAAACACTGAAATTTTAGCGAATTTCCAAGAAAAACTGAAATTTTAGCGAATTTCCATGAAAAATGTCAATATTAACCGAATTTCTAAATCGTTCCTATTTCTACGTATCTCGACGATTTGGATGATATATAAGAAACACTGAAATGTTAGCGAATTTCCAAGAAAAACTGAAATTTTAGCGAATTTCCATGAAAAATGTCAATATTAACCGAATTTCTAAATCGTTCCTATTTCTACGTAACTCGACGATTTGGATGATATATAAGAAACACTGAAATTTTAGCGAATTTCCAAGAAAAACTGAAATTTTAGCGAATTTCCAAGAAAAATGTCAAAATTAACAGAATTTCTAAATCGTTCCTATTTCTACGTATCTCGACGATTTGGATGATATATAAGAAACACTGAAATTTTAGCGAATTTCCAAGAAAAACTGAAATTTTAGCGAATTTCCATGAAAAATGTCAATATTAACCGAATTTCTAAATCGTTCCTATTTCTGCGTATCTCGACGATTTGGATGATATATAAGAAACACTGAAATTTTAGCGAATTTCCAAGAAAAACTGAAATTTTAGCGAATTTCCATGAAAAATGTCTATATTAACCGAATTTCTAAATCGTTCCTATTTCTACGTAACTCGTCGATTTGGATGATATATAAGAAACTCTGAAATTTTAGCGAATTTCCAAGAAAAACTGAAATTTTAGCGAATTTCCATGAAAAATGTCAATATTAACCGAATTTCTAAATCGTTCCTATTTCTACGTATCTCGACGATTTGGATGATATATAAGAAACACTGAAATGTTAGCGAATTTCCAAGAAAAACTGAAATTTTAGCGAATTTCCATGAAAAATGTCAATATTAACCGAATTTCTAAATCGTTCCTATTTCGACGTAACTCGACGATTTGGATGATATATAAGAAACACTGAAATTTTAGCGAATTTCCAAGAAAAACTGAAATTTTAGCGAATTTCCATGAAAAATGTCAATATTAACCGAATTTCTAAATCGTTCCTATTTCTACGTAACTCGACGATTTGGATGATATATAAGAAACACTGAAATTTTAGCGAATTTCCAAGAAAAACTGAAATTTTAGCGAATTTCCATGAAAAATGTCAATATTAACCGAATTTCTAAATGGTTCCTATTTCTACGTATCTCGACGATTTGGATGATATATAAGAAACACTGAAATTTTAGCGAATTTCCAAGAAAAACTGAAATTTTAGCGAATTTCCAAGAAAAACTGAAATTTTAGCGAATTTCCATGAAAAATGTCAATATTAACCGAATTTCTAAATGGTTCCTATTTCTACGTAACTCGACGATTTGGATGATATATAAGAAACACTGAAATTTTAGCGAATTTCCAAGAAAAACTGAAATTTTAGCGAATTTCCATGAAAAATGTCAATATTAACCCAATTTCTAAATCGTTCCTATTTCTACGTAACTCGACGATTTGGATGACATATAAGAAACACTGAAATTTTAGCGAATTTCCAAGAAAAACTTAAATTTTAGCGAATTTCGATGAAAAATGTCAATATTAACCGAATTTCTAAATCGTTCCTATTTCTACGTAACTCGACGATTTGGATGATATATAAGAAACACTGAAATTTTAGCGAATTTCCAAGAAAAACTGAAATTTTAGCGAATTTCCATGAAAAATGTCAATATTAACCGAATTTCTAAATCGTTCCTATTTCTACGTATCTCGACGATTTGGATGATATATAAGAAACACTGAAATGTTAGCGAATTTCCAAGAAAAACTGAAATTTTAGCGAATTTCCATGAAAAATGTCAATATTAACCGAATTTCTAAATCGTTCCTATTTCTACGTAACTCGACGATTTGGATGATATATAAGAAACACTGAAATTTTAGCGAATTTCCAAGAAAAACTGAAATTTTAGCGAATTTCCAAGAAAAATGTCAAAATTAACAGAATTTCTAAATCGTTCCTATTTCTACGTATCTCGACGATTTGGATGATATATAAGAAACACTGAAATTTTAGCGAATTTCCAAGAAAAACTGAAATTTTAGCGAATTTCCATGAAAAATGTCAATATTAACCGAATTTCTAAATCGTTCCTATTTCTGCGTATCTCGACGATTTGGATGATATATAAGAAACACTGAAATTTTAGCGAATTTCCAAGAAAAACTGAAATTTTAGCGAATTTCCATGAAAAATGTCTATATTAACCGAATTTCTAAATCGTTCCTATTTCTACGTAACTCGTCGATTTGGATGATATATAAGAAACTCTGAAATTTTAGCGAATTTCCAAGAAAAACTGAAATTTTAGCGAATTTCCATGAAAAATGTCAATATTAACCGAATTTCTAAATCGTTCCTATTTCTACGTATCTCGACGATTTGGATGATATATAAGAAACACTGAAATGTTAGCGAATTTCCAAGAAAAACTGAAATTTTAGCGAATTTCCATGAAAAATGTCAATATTAACCGAATTTCTAAATCGTTCCTATTTCTACGTAACTCGACGATTTGGATGATATATAAGAAACACTGAAATTTTAGCGAATTTCCAAGAAAAACTGAAATTTTAGCGAATTTCCATGAAAAATGTCAATATTAACCGAATTTCTAAATCGTTCCTATTTCTACGTAACTCGACGATTTGGATGATATATAAGAAACACTGAAATTTTAGCGAATTTCCAAGAAAAACTGAAATTTTAGCGAATTTCCATGAAAAATGTCAATATTAACCGAATTTCTAAATCGTTCCTATTTCGACGTAACTCGACGATTTGGATGATATATAAGAAACACTGAAATTTTAGCGAATTTCCAAGAAAAACTGAAATTTTAGCGAATTTCCATGAAAAATGTCAATATTAACCGAATTTCTAAATCGTTCCTATTTCTACGTAACTCGACGATTTGGATGATATATAAGAAACACTGAAATTTTAGCGAATTTCCAAGAAAAACTGAAATTTTAGCGAATTTCCATGAAAAATGTCAATATTAACCGAATTTCTAAATGGTTCCTATTTCTACGTATCTCGACGATTTGGATGATATATAAGAAACACTGAAATTTTAGCGAATTTCCAAGAAAAACTGAAATTTTAGCGAATTTCCATGAAAAATGTCAATATTAACCGAATTTCTAAATCGTTCCTATTTCTACGTATCTCGACGATTTGGATGATATATAAGAAACACTGAAATGTTAGCGAATTTCCAAGAAAATCTGAAATTTTAGCGAATTTCCATGAAAAATGTCAATATTAACCGAATTTCTAAATCGTTCCTATTTCTACGTAACTCGACGATTTGGATGATATATAAGAAACACTGAAATTTTAGCGAATTTCCAAGAAAAACTGAAATTTTAGCGAATTTCCATGAAAAATGTCAATATTAACCGAATTTCTAAATCGTTCCTATTTCTACGTATCTCGACGATTTGGATGATATATAAGAAACACTGAAATTTTAGCGAATTTCCAAGAAAAACTGAAATTTTAGCGAATTTCCATGAAAAATGTCAATATTAACCGAATTTCTAAATCGTTCCTATTTCTACGTAACTCGACGATTTGGATGATATATAAGAAACACTGAAATTTTAGCGAATTTCCAAGAAAAACTGAAATTTTAGCGAATTTCCAAGAAAAATGTCAATATTAACCGAATTTCTAAATCGTTCCTATTTCTACGTATCTCGACGATTTGGATGATATATAAGAAACACTGAAATTTTAGCGACTTTCCAAGAAAAACTGAAATTTTAGCGAATTTCCATGAAAAATGTCAATATTAACCGAATTTCTAAATCGTTCCTATTTCTACGTAACTCGACGATTTGGATGATATATAAGAAACACTGAAATTTTAGCGAATTTCCAAGAAAAACTGAAATTTTAGCGAATTTCCATGAAAAATGTCAATATTAACCGAATTTCTAAATCGTTCCTATTTCTACGTAACTCGACGATTTGGATGATATATAAGAAACACTGAAATTTTAGCGAATTTCCAAGAAAAACTGAAATTTTAGCGAATTTCCATGAAAAATGTCAATATTAACCGAATTTCTAAATCGTTCCTATTTCTACGTATCTCGACGATTTGGATGATATATAAAAAACACTGAAATTTTAGCGAATCTCCAAGAAAAACTGAAATTTTAGCGAATTTCCATGAAAAATGTCAATATTAACCGAATTTCTAAATCGTTCCTATTTCTACGTAACTCGACGATTTGGATGATATATAAGAAACACTGAAATTTTAGCGAATTTCCAAGAAAAACGGAAATTTTAGCGAATTTCCAAGAAAAATGTCAATATTAACCGAATTTCTAAATCGTTCCTATTTCTACGTATCTCGACGATTTGGATGATATATAAGAAACACTGAAATTTTAGCGAATTTCCAAGAAAAACTGAAATTTTAGCGAATTTCCAAGAAAAATGTCAATATTAACCTAATTTCTAAATCGTTCCTATTTCTACGTAACTCGACGATTTGGATGATATATAAGAAACACTGAAATTTTAGCGAATTTCCAAGAAAAACTGAAATTTTAGCGAATTTCCATGAAAAATGTCAATATTAACCGAATTTCTAAATCGTTCCTATTTCTACGTAACTCGACGATTTGGATGATATATAAGAAACACTGAAATTTTAGCGAATTTCCAAGAAAAACTGAAATTTTAGCGAATTTCCATGAAAAATGTCTATATTAACCGAATTTCTAAATCGTTCCTATTTCTACGTAACTCGTCGATTTGGATGATATATAAGAAACTCTGAAATTTTAGCGAATTTCCAAGAAAAACTGAAATTTTAGCGAATTTCCATGAAAAATGTCAATATTAACCGAATTTCTAAATCGTTCCTATTTCTACGTATCTCGACGATTTGGATGATATATAAGAAACACTGAAATGTTAGCGAATTTCCAAGAAAAACTGAAATTTTAGCGAATTCCAAGAAAAATGTAAAAATTTACCGAAATTCTGAATCGTTCCTATTTCTACGTATCTCGACGATTTGGATGATATATAAGAAACACTGAAATTTTAGCGAATTTCCAAGAAAAACTGAAATTTTAGCGAATTTCCATGAAAAATGTCAATATTAACCGAATTTCTAAGTTGTTCCTATTTCTACGTATCTCGACGATTTGGATGATATATAAGAAACACTGAAATGTTAGCGAATTTCCAAGAAAAACTGAAATTTTAGCGAATTTCCATGAAAAATGTCAATATTAACCGAATTTCTAAATCGTTCCTATTTCTACGTAACTCGACGATTTGGATGATATATAAGAAACACTGAAATTTTAGCGAATTTCCAAGAAAAACTGAAATTTTAGCGAATTTCCATGAAAAATGTCAATATTAACCCAATTTCTAAATCGTTCCTATTTCTACGTAACTCGACGATTTGGATGACATATAAGAAACACTGAAATTTTAGCGAATTTCCAAGAAAAACTTAAATTTTAGCGAATTTCGATGAAAAATGTCAATATTAACCGAATTTCTAAATCGTTCCTATTTCTACGTAACTCGACGATTTGGATGATATATAAGAAACACTGAAATTTTAGCGAATTTCCAAGAAAAACTGAAATTTTAGCGAATTTCCATGAAAAATGTCAATATTAACCGAATTTCTAAATCGTTCCTATTTCTACGTAACTCGACGATTTGGATGATATATAAGAAACACTGAAATTTTAGCGAATTTCCAAGAAAAACTGAAATTTTAGCGAATTTCCATGAAAAATGTCAATATTAACCGAATTTCTAAATCGTTCCTATTTCTACGTAACTCGACGATTTGGATGATATATAAGAAACACTGAAATTTTAGCGAATTTCCAAGAAAAACTGAAATTTTAGCGAATTTCCATGAAAAATGTCAATATTAACCGAATTTCTAAATCGTTCCTATTTCGACGTAACTCGACGATTTGGATGATATATAAGAAACACTGAAATTTTAGCGAATTTCCAAGAAAAACTGAAATTTTAGCGAATTTCCATGAAAAATGTCAATATTAACCGAATTTCTAAATCGTTCCTATTTCTACGTAACTCGACGATTTGGATGATATATAAGAAACACTGAAATTTTAGCGAATTTCCAAGAAAAACTGAAATTTTAGCGAATTTCCATGAAAAATGTCAATATTAACCGAATTTCTAAATGGTTCCTATTTCTACGTATCTCGACGATTTGGATGATATATAAGAAACACTGAAATTTTAGCGAATTTCCAAGAAAAACTGAAATTTTAGCGAATTTCCAAGAAAAACTGAAATTTTAGCGAATTTCCATGAAAAATGTCAATATTAACCGAATTTCTAAATGGTTCCTATTTCTACGTAACTCGACGATTTGGATGATATATAAGAAACACTGAAATTTTAGCGAATTTCCAAGAAAAACTGAAATTTTAGCGAATTTCCATGAAAAATGTCAATATTAACCCAATTTCTAAATCGTTCCTATTTCTACGTAACTCGACGATTTGGATGACATATAAGAAACACTGAAATTTTAGCGAATTTCCAAGAAAAACTTAAATTTTAGCGAATTTCGATGAAAAATGTCAATATTAACCGAATTTCTAAATCGTTCCTATTTCTACGTAACTCGACGATTTGGATGATATATAAGAAACACTGAAATTTTAGCGAATTTCCAAGAAAAACTGAAATTTTAGCGAATTTCCATGAAAAATGTCAATATTAACCGAATTTCTAAATCGTTCCTATTTCTACGTAACTCGACGATTTGGATGATATATAAGAAACACTGAAATTTTAGCGAATTTCCAAGAAAAACTGAAATTTTAGCGAATTTCCATGAAAAATGTCAATATTAACCGAATTTCTAAATCGTTCCTATTTCTACGTAACTCGACGATTTGGATGATATATAAGAAACACTGAAATTTTAGCGAATTTCCAAGAAAAACTGAAATTTTAGCGAATTTCCATGAAAAATGTCAATATTAACCGAATTTCTAAATCGTTCCTATTTCGACGTAACTCGACGATTTGGATGATATATAAGAAACACTGAAATTTTAGCGAATTTCCAAGAAAAACTGAAATTTTAGCGAATTTCCATGAAAAATGTCAATATTAACCGAATTTCTAAATCGTTCCTATTTCTACGTAACTCGACGATTTGGATGATATATAAGAAACACTGAAATTTTAGCGAATTTCCAAGAAAAACTGAAATTTTAGCGAATTTCCATGAAAAATGTCAATATTAACCGAATTTCTAAATGGTTCCTATTTCTACGTATCTCGACGATTTGGATGATATATAAGAAACACTGAAATTTTAGCGAATTTCCAAGAAAAACTGAAATTTTAGCGAATTTCCATGAAAAATGTCAATATTAACCGAATTTCTAAATCGTTCCTATTTCTACGTATCTCGACGATTTGGATGATATATAAGAAACACTGAAATGTTAGCGAATTTCCAAGAAAATCTGAAATTTTAGCGAATTTCCATGAAAAATGTCAATATTAACCGAATTTCTAAATCGTTCCTATTTCTACGTAACTCGACGATTTGAATGATATATAAGAAACACTGAAATTTTAGCGAATTTCCAAGAAAAACTGAAATTTTAGCGAATTTCCATGAAAAATGTCAATATTAACCGAATTTCTAAATCGTTCCTATTTCTACGTATCTCGACGATTTGGATGATATATAAGAAACACTGAAATTTTAGCGAATTTCCAAGAAAAACTGAAATTTTAGCGAATTTCCATGAAAAATGTCAATATTAACCGAATTTCTAAATCGTTCCTATTTCTACGTAACTCGACGATTTGGATGATATATAAGAAACACTGAAATTTTAGCGAATTTCCAAGAAAAACTGAAATTTTAGCGAATTTCCAAGAAAAATGTCAATATTAACCGAATTTCTAAATCGTTCCTATTTCTACGTATCTCGACGATTTGGATGATATATAAGAAACACTGAAATTTTAGCGAATTTCCAAGAAAAACTGAAATTTTAGCGAATTTCCATGAAAAATGTCAATATTAACCGAATTTCTAAATCGTTCCTATTTCTACGTAACTCGACGATTTGGTTGATATATAAGAAACACTGAAATTTTAGCGAATTTCCAAGAAAAACTGAAATTTTAGCGAATTTCCATGAAAAATGTCAATATTAACCGAATTTCTAAATCGTTCCTATTTCTACGTAACTCGACGATTTGGATGACATATAAGAAACACTGAAATTTTAGCGAATTTCCAAGAAAAACTTAAATTTTAGCGAATTTCGATGAAAAATGTCAATATTAACCGAATTTCTAAATCGTTCCTATTTCTACGTATCTCGACGATTTGGATGATATATAAAAAACACTGAAATTTTAGCGAATCTCCAAGAAAAACTGAAATTTTAGCGAATTTCCATGAAAAATGTCAATATTAACCGAATTTCTAAATCGTTCCTATTTCTACGTAACTCGACGATTTGGATGATATATAAGAAACACTGAAATTTTAGCGAATTTCCAAGAAAAACGGAAATTTTAGCGAATTTCCAAGAAAAATGTCAATATTAACCGAATTTCTAAATCGTTCCTATTTCTACGTATCTCGACGATTTGGATGATATATAAGAAACACTGAAATTTTAGCGAATTTCCAAGAAAAACTGAAATTTTAGCGAATTTCCAAGAAAAATGTCAATATTAACCTAATTTCTAAATCGTTCCTATTTCTACGTAACTCGACGATTTGGATGATATATAAGAAACACTGAAATTTTAGCGAATTTCCAAGAAAAACTGAAATTTTAGCGAATTTCCATGAAAAATGTCAATATTAACCGAATTTCTAAATCGTTCCTATTTCTACGTAACTCGACGATTTGGATGATATATAAGAAACACTGAAATTTTAGCGAATTTCCAAGAAAAACTGAAATTTTAGCGAATTTCCATGAAAAATGTCTATATTATCCGAATTTCTAAATCGTTCCTATTTCTACGTAACTCGTCGATTTGGATGATATATAAGAAACTCTGAAATTTTAGCGAATTTCCAAGAAAAACTGAAATTTTAGCGAATTTCCATGAAAAATGTCAATATTAACCGAATTTCTAAATCGTTCCTATTTCTACGTATCTCGACGATTTGGATGATATATAAGAAACACTGAAATGTTAGCGAATTTCCAAGAAAAACTGAAATTTTAGCGAATTCCAAGAAAAATGTAAAAATTTACCGAAATTCTGAATCGTTCCTATTTCTACGTATCTCGACGATTTGGATGATATATAAGAAACACTGAAATTTTAGCGAATTTCCAAGAAAAACTGAAATTTTAGCGAATTTCCATGAAAAATGTCAATATTAACCGAATTTCTAAGTTGTTCCTATTTCTACGTATCTCGACGATTTGGATGATATATAAGAAACACTGAAATGTTAGCGAATTTCCAAGAAAAACTGAAATTTTAGCGAATTTCCATGAAAAATGTCAATATTAACCGAATTTCTAAATCGTTCCTATTTCTACGTAACTCGACGATTTGGATGATATATAAGAAACACTGAAATTTTAGCGAATTTCCAAGAAAAACTGAAATTTTAGCGAATTTCCATGAAAAATGTCAATATTAACCCAATTTCTAAATCGTTCCTATTTCTACGTAACTCGACGATTTGGATGATATATAAGAAACACTGAAATTTTAGCGAATTTCCAAGAAAAACTTAAATTTTAGCGAATTTCGATGAAAAATGTCAATATTAACCGAATTTCTAAATCGTTCCTATTTCTACGTAACTCGACGATTTGGATGATATATAAGAAACACTGAAATTTTAGCGAATTTCCAAGAAAAACTGAAATTTTAGCGAATTTCCATGAAAAATGTCAATATTAACCGAATTTCTAAATCGTTCCTATTTCTACGTAACTCGACGATTTGGATGATATATAAGAAACACTGAAATTTTAGCGAATTTCCAAGAAAAACTGAAATTTTAGCGAATTTCCATGAAAAATGTCAATATTAACCGAATTTCTAAATCGTTCCTATTTCTACGTAACTCGACGATTTGGATGATATATAAGAAACACTGAAATTTTAGCGAATTTCCAAAAAAACTGAAATTTTAGCGAATTTCCATGACAAATGTCTATATTAACCGAATTTCTAAATCGTTCCTATTTCTACGTAACTCGTCGATTTGGATGATATATAAGAAACTCTGAAATTTTAGCGAATTTCCAAGAAAAACTGAAATTTTAGCGAATTTCCATGAAAAATGTCAATATTAACCGAATTTCTAAATCGTTCCTATTTCTACGTATCTCGACGATTTGGATGATATATAAGAAACACTGAAATGTTAGCGAATTTCCAAGAAAAACTGAAATTTTAGCGAATTTCCATGAAAAATGTCAATATTAACCGAATTTCTAAATCGTTCCTATTTCTACGTAACTCGACGATTTGGATGATATATAAGAAACACTGAAATTTTAGCGAATTTCCAAGAAAAACTGAAATTTTAGCGAATTTCCATGAAAAATGTCAATATTAACCCAATTTCTAAATCGTTCCTATTTCTACGTAACTCGACGATTTGGATGACATATAAGAAACACTGAAATTTTAGCGAATTTCCAAGAAAAACTTAAATTTTAGCGAATTTCGATGAAAAATGTCAATATTAACCGAATTTCTAAATCGTTCCTATTTCTACGTAACTCGACGATTTGGATGATATATAAGAAACACTGAAATTTTAGCGAATTTCCAAGAAAAACTGAAATTTTAGCGAATTTCCATGAAAAATGTCAATATTAACCGAATTTCTAAATCGTTCCTATTTCTACGTAACTCGACGATTTGGATGATATATAAGAAACACTGAAATTTTAGCGAATTTCCAAGAAAAACTGAAATTTTAGCGAATTTCCATGAAAAATGTCAATATTAACCGAATTTCTAAATCGTTCCTATTTCTACGTAACTCGACGATTTGGATGATATATAAGAAACACTGAAATTTTAGCGAATTTCCAAGAAAAACTGAAATTTTAGCGAATTTCCATGAAAAATGTCAATATTAACCGAATTTCTAAATCGTTCCTATTTCGACGTAACTCGACGATTTGGATGATATATAAGAAACACTGAAATTTTAGCGAATTTCCAAGAAAAACTGAAATTTTAGCGAATTTCCATGAAAAATGTCAATATTAACCGAATTTCTAAATCGTTCCTATTTCTACGTAACTCGACGATTTGGATGATATATAAGAAACACTGAAATTTTAGCGAATTTCCAAGAAAAACTGAAATTTTAGCGAATTTCCATGAAAAATGTCAATATTAACCGAATTTCTAAATGGTTCCTATTTCTACGTATCTCGACGATTTGGATGATATATAAGAAACACTGAAATTTTAGCGAATTTCCAAGAAAAACTGAAATTTTAGCGAATTTCCAAGAAAAACTGAAATTTTAGCGAATTTCCATGAAAAATGTCAATATTAACCGAATTTCTAAATGGTTCCTATTTCTACGTAACTCGACGATTTGGATGATATATAAGAAACACTGAAATTTTAGCGAATTTCCAAGAAAAACTGAAATTTTAGCGAATTTCCATGAAAAATGTCAATATTAACCCAATTTCTAAATCGTTCCTATTTCTACGTAACTCGACGATTTGGATGATATATAAGAAACACTGAAATTTTAGCGAATTTCCAAGAAAAACTGAAATTTTAGCGAATTTCCATGAAAAATGTCAATATTAACCGAATTTCTAAATCGTTCCTATTTCTACGTAACTCGACGATTTGGATGATATATAAGAAACACTGAAATTTTAGCGAATTTCCAAGAAAAACTGAAATTTTAGCGAATTTCCATGAAAAATGTCAATATTAACCGAATTTCTAAATCGTTCCTATTTCTACGTAACTCGACGATTTGGATGATATATAAGAAACACTGAAATTTTAGCGAATTTCCAAGAAAAACTGAAATTTTAGCGAATTTCCATGAAAAATGTCAATATTAACCGAATTTCTAAATCGTTCCTATTTCGACGTAACTCGACGATTTGGATGATATATAAGAAACACTGAAATTTTAGCGAATTTCCAAGAAAAACTGAAATTTTAGCGAATTTCCATGAAAAATGTCAATATTAACCGAATTTCTAAATCGTTCCTATTTCTACGTAACTCGACGATTTGGATGATATATAAGAAACACTGAAATTTTAGCGAATTTCCAAGAAAAACTGAAATTTTAGCGAATTTCCATGAAAAATGTCAATATTAACCGAATTTCTAAATGGTTCCTATTTCTACGTATCTCGACGATTTGGATGATATATAAGAAACACTGAAATTTTAGCGAATTTCCAAGAAAAACTGAAATTTTAGCGAATTTCCAAGAAAAACTGAAATTTTAGCGAATTTCCATGAAAAATGTCAATATTAACCGAATTTCTAAATGGTTCCTATTTCTACGTAACTCGACGATTTGGATGATATATAAGAAACACTGAAATTTTAGCGAATTTCCAAGAAAAACTGAAATTTTAGCGAATTTCCATGAAAAATGTCAATATTAACCCAATTTCTAAATCGTTCCTATTTCTACGTAACTCGACGATTTGGATGACATATAAGAAACACTGAAATTTTAGCGAATTTCCAAGAAAAACTTAAATTTTAGCGAATTTCGATGAAAAATGTCAATATTAACCGAATTTCTAAATCGTTCCTATTTCTACGTAACTCGACGATTTGGATGATATATAAGAAACACTGAAATTTTAGCGAATTTCCAAGAAAAACTGAAATTTTAGCGAATTTCCATGAAAAATGTCAATATTAACCGAATTTCTAAATCGTTCCTATTTCTACGTAACTCGACGATTTGGATGATATATAAGAAACACTGAAATTTTAGCGAATTTCCAAGAAAAACTGAAATTTTAGCGAATTTCCATGAAAAATGTCAATATTAACCGAATTTCTAAATCGTTCCTATTTCTACGTAACTCGACGATTTGGATGATATATAAGAAACACTGAAATTTTAGCGAATTTCCAAGAAAAACTGAAATTTTAGCGAATTTCCATGAAAAATGTCAATATTAACCGAATTTCTAAATCGTTCCTATTTCGACGTAACTCGACGATTTGGATGATATATAAGAAACACTGAAATTTTAGCGAATTTCCAAGAAAAACTGAAATTTTAGCGAATTTCCATGAAAAATGTCAATATTAACCGAATTTCTAAATCGTTCCTATTTCTACGTAACTCGACGATTTGGATGATATATAAGAAACACTGAAATTTTAGCGAATTTCCAAGAAAAACTGAAATTTTAGCGAATTTCCATGAAAAATGTCAATATTAACCGAATTTCTAAATGGTTCCTATTTCTACGTATCTCGACGATTTGGATGATATATAAGAAACACTGAAATTTTAGCGAATTTCCAAGAAAAACTGAAATTTTAGCGAATTTCCATGAAAAATGTCAATATTAACCGAATTTCTAAATCGTTCCTATTTCTACGTATCTCGACGATTTGGATGATATATAAGAAACACTGAAATGTTAGCGAATTTCCAAGAAAATCTGAAATTTTAGCGAATTTCCATGAAAAATGTCAATATTAACCGAATTTCTAAATCGTTCCTATTTCTACGTAACTCGACGATTTGGATGATATATAAGAAACACTGAAATTTTAGCGAATTTCCAAGAAAAACTGAAATTTTAGCGAATTTCCATGAAAAATGTCAATATTAACCGAATTTCTAAATCGTTCCTATTTCTACGTATCTCGACGATTTGGATGATATATAAGAAACACTGAAATTTTAGCGAATTTCCAAGAAAAACTGAAATTTTAGCGAATTTCCATGAAAAATGTCAATATTAACCGAATTTCTAAATCGTTCCTATTTCTACGTAACTCGACGATTTGGATGATATATAAGAAACACTGAAATTTTAGCGAATTTCCAAGAAAAACTGAAATTTTAGCGAATTTCCAAGAAAAATGTCAATATTAACCGAATTTCTAAATCGTTCCTATTTCTACGTATCTCGACGATTTGGATGATATATAAGAAACACTGAAATTTTAGCGAATTTCCAAGAAAAACTGAAATTTTAGCGAATTTCCATGAAAAATGTCAATATTAACCGAATTTCTAAATCGTTCCTATTTCTACGTAACTCGACGATTTGGTTGATATATAAGAAACACTGAAATTTTAGCGAATTTCCAAGAAAAACTGAAATTTTAGCGAATTTCCATGAAAAATGTCAATATTAACCGAATTTCTAAATCGTTCCTATTTCTACGTAACTCGACGATTTGGATGACATATAAGAAACACTGAAATTTTAGCGAATTTCCAAGAAAAACTTAAATTTTAGCGAATTTCGATGAAAAATGTCAATATTAACCGAATTTCTAAATCGTTCCTATTTCTACGTATCTCGACGATTTGGATGATATATAAAAAACACTGAAATTTTAGCGAATCTCCAAGAAAAACTGAAATTTTAGCGAATTTCCATGAAAAATGTCAATATTAACCGAATTTCTAAATCGTTCCTATTTCTACGTAACTCGACGATTTGGATGATATATAAGAAACACTGAAATTTTAGCGAATTTCCAAGAAAAACGGAAATTTTAGCGAATTTCCAAGAAAAATGTCAATATTAACCGAATTTCTAAATCGTTCCTATTTCTACGTATCTCGACGATTTGGATGATATATAAGAAACACTGAAATTTTAGCGAATTTCCAAGAAAAACTGAAATTTTAGCGAATTTCCAAGAAAAATGTCAATATTAACCTAATTTCTAAATCGTTCCTATTTCTACGTAACTCGACGATTTGGATGATATATAAGAAACACTGAAATTTTAGCGAATTTCCAAGAAAAACTGAAATTTTAGCGAATTTCCATGAAAAATGTCAATATTAACCGAATTTCTAAATCGTTCCTATTTCTACGTAACTCGACGATTTGGATGATATATAAGAAACACTGAAATTTTAGCGAATTTCCAAGAAAAACTGAAATTTTAGCGAATTTCCATGAAAAATGTCTATATTAACCGAATTTCTAAATCGTTCCTATTTCTACGTAACTCGTCGATTTGGATGATATATAAGAAACTCTGAAATTTTAGCGAATTTCCAAGAAAAACTGAAATTTTAGCGAATTTCCATGAAAAATGTCAATATTAACCGAATTTCTAAATCGTTCCTATTTCTACGTATCTCGACGATTTGGATGATATATAAGAAACACTGAAATGTTAGCGAATTTCCAAGAAAAACTGAAATTTTAGCGAATTCCAAGAAAAATGTAAAAATTTACCGAAATTCTGAATCGTTCCTATTTCTACGTAACTCGACGATTTGGATGATATATAAGAAACACTGAAATTTTAGCGAATTTCCAAGAAAAACTGAAATTTTAGCGAATTTCCATGAAAAATGTCAATATTAACCGAATTTCTAAGTTGTTCCTATTTCTACGTATCTCGACGATTTGGATGATATATAAGAAACACTGAAATGTTAGCGAATTTCCAAGAAAAACTGAAATTTTAGCGAATTTCCATGAAAAATGTCAATATTAACCGAATTTCTAAATCGTTCCTATTTCTACGTAACTCGACGATTTGGATGATATATAAGAAACACTGAAATTTTAGCGAATTTCCAAGAAAAACTGAAATTTTAGCGAATTTCCATGAAAAATGTCAATATTAACCCAATTTCTAAATCGTTCCTATTTCTACGTAACTCGACGATTTGGATGATATATAAGAAACAGTGAAATTTTAGCGAATTTCCAAGAAAAACTTAAATTTTAGCGAATTTCGATGAAAAATGTCAATATTAACCGAATTTCTAAATCGTTCCTATTTCTACGTAACTCGACGATTTGGATGATATATAAGAAACACTGAAATTTTAGCGAATTTCCAAGAAAAACTGAAATTTTAGCGAATTTCCATGAAAAATGTCAATATTAACCGAATTTCTAAATCGTTCCTATTTCTACGTAACTCGACGATTTGGATGATATATAAGAAACACTGAAATTTTAGCGAATTTCCAAGAAAAACTGAAATTTTAGCGAATTTCCATGAAAAATGTCAATATTAACCGAATTTCTAAATCGTTCCTATTTCTACGTAACTCGACGATTTGGATGATATATAAGAAACACTGAAATTTTAGCGAATTTCCAAAAAAACTGAAATTTTAGCGAATTTCCATGACAAATGTCTATATTAACCGAATTTCTAAATCGTTCCTATTTCTACGTAACTCGTCGATTTGGATGATATATAAGAAACTCTGAAATTTTAGCGAATTTCCAAGAAAAACTGAAATTTTAGCGAATTTCCATGAAAAATGTCAATATTAACCGAATTTCTAAATCGTTCCTATTTCTACGTATCTCGACGATTTGGATGATATATAAGAAACACTGAAATGTTAGCGAATTTCCAAGAAAAACTGAAATTTTAGCGAATTTCCATGAAAAATGTCAATATTAACCGAATTTCTAAATCGTTCCTATTTCTACGTATCTCGACGATTTAGATGATATATAAGATACACTGAAATTTTAGCGAATTTCCAAGAAAAACTGAAATTTTAGCGAATTTCCATGAAAAATGTCAATATTAACCGAATTTCTAAATCGTTCCTATTTCTACGTAACTCGACGATTTGGATGATATATAAGAAACACTGAAATTTTAGCGAATTTCCAAGAAAAACTGAAATTTTAGCGAATTTCCATGAAAAATGTCAATATTAACCGAATTTCTAAATCGTTCCTATTTCTACGTAACTCGACGATTTGGATGATATATAAGAAACACTGAAATTTTAGCGAATTTCCAAGAAAAACTGAAATTTTAGCGAATTTCCATGAAAAATGTCAATATTAACCGAATTTCTAAATCGTTCCTATTTCTACGTAACTCGACGATTTGGATGATATATAAGAAACACTGAAATTTTAGCGAATTTCCAAGAAAAACTGAAATTTTAGCGAATTTCCATGAAAAATGTCAATATTAACCGAATTTCTAAATCGTTCCTATTTCTACGTATCTCGACGATTTGGATGATATATAAGAAACACTGAAATGTTAGCGAATTTCCAAGAAAAACTGAAATTTTAGCGAATTCCAAGAAAAATGTAAAAATTTACCGAAATTCTGAATCGTTCCTATTTCTACGTATCTCGACGATTTGGATGATATATAAGAAACACTGAAATTTTAGCGAATTTCCAAGAAAAACTGAAATTTTAGCGAATTTCCATGAAAAATGTCAATATTAACCGAATTTCTAAGTCGTTCCTATTTCTACGTATCTCGACGATTTGGATGATATATAAGAAACACTGAAATGTTAGCGAATTTCCAAGAAAAACTGAAATTTTAGCGAATTTCCATGAAAAATGTCAATATTAACCGAATTTCTAAATCGTTCCTATTTCTACGTAACTCGACGATTTGGATGATATATAAGAAACACTGAAATTTTAGCGAATTTCCAAGAAAAACTGAAATTTTAGCGAATTTCCATGAAAAATGTCAATATTAACCGAATTTCTAAATCGTTCCTATTTCTACGTAACTCGACGATTTGGATGATATATAAGAAACACTGAAATTTTAGCGAATTTCCAAGAAAAACTGAAATTTTAGCGAATTTCCATGACAAATGTCTATATTAACCGAATTTCTAAATCGTTCCTATTTCTACGTAACTCGTCGATTTGGATGATATATAAGAAACTCTGAAATTTTAGCGAATTTCCAAGAAAAACTGAAATTTTAGCGAATTTCCATGAAAAATGTCAATATTAACCGAATTTCTAAATCGTTCCTATTTCTACGTATCTCGACGATTTGGATGATATATAAGAAACACTGAAATGTTAGCGAATTTCCAAGAAAAACTGAAATTTTAGCGAATTTCCATGAAAAATGTCAATATTAACCGAATTTCTAAATCGTTCCTATTTCTACGTAACTCGACGATTTAGATGATATATAAGATACACTGAAATTTTAGCGAATTTCCAAGAAAAACTGAAATTTTAGCGAATTTCCATGAAAAATGTCAATATTAACCGAATTTCTAAATCGTTCCTATTTCTACGTAACTCGACGATTTGGATGATATATAAGAAACACTGAAATTTTAGCGAATTTCCAAGAAAAACTGAAATTTTAGCGAATTTCCATGAAAAATGTCAATAATAACCGAATTTCTAAATCGTTCCTATTTCTACGTAACTCGACGATTTGGATGATATATAAGAAACACTGAAATTTTAGCGAATTTCCAAGAAAAACTGAAATTTTAGCGAATTTCCATGAAAAATGTCTATATTAACCGAATTTCTAAATCGTTCCTATTTCTACGTAACTCGTCGATTTGGATGATATATAAGAAACTCTGAAATTTTAGCGAATTTCCAAGAAAAACTGAAATTTTAGCGAATTTCCATGAAAAATGTCAATATTAACCGAATTTCTAAATCGTTCCTATTTCTACGTATCTCGACGATTTGGATGATATATAAGAAACACTGAAATGTTAGCGAATTTCCAAGAAAAACTGAAATTTTAGCGAATTTCCATGAAAAATGTCAATATTAACCGAATTTCTAAATCGTTCCTATTTCTACGTAACTCGACGATTTGGATGATATATAAGAAACACTGAAATTTTAGCGAATTTCCAAGAAAAACTGAAATTTTAGCGAATTTCCATGAAAAATGTCAATATTAACCCAATTTCTAAATCGTTCCTATTTCTACGTAACTCGACGATTTGGATGATATATAAGAAACACTGAAATTTTAGCGAATTTCGATGAAAAATGTCAATATTAACCGAATTTCTAAATCGTTCCTATTTCTACGTAACTCGACGATTTGGATGATATATAAGAAACACTGAAATTTTAGCGAATTTCCAAGAAAAACTGAAATTTTAGCGAATTTCCATGAAAAATGTCAATATTAACCGAATTTCTAAATCGTTCCTATTTCTACGTAACTCGACGATTTGGATGATATATAAGAAACACTGAAATTTTAGCGAATTTCCAAGAAAAACTGAAATTTTAGCGAATTTCCATGAAAAATGTCAATATTAACCGAATTTCTAAATCGTTCCTATTTCTACGTAACTCGACGATTTGGATGATATATAAGAAACACTGAAATTTTAGCGAATTTCCAAAAAAACTGAAATTTTAGCGAATTTCCATGACAAATGTCTATATTAACCGAATTTCTAAATCGTTCCTATTTCTACGTAACTCGTCGATTTGGATGATATATAAGAAACTCTGAAATTTTAGCGAATTTCCAAGAAAAACTGAAATTTTAGCGAATTTCCATGAAAAAATGTCAATATTAACCGAATTTCTAAATCGTTCCTATTTCTACGTATCTCGACGATTTGGATGATATATAAGAAACACTGAAATGTTAGCGAATTTCCAAGAAAAACTGAAATTTTAGCGAATTTCCATGAAAAATGTCAATATTAACCGAATTTCTAAATCGTTCCTATTTCTACGTATCTCGACGATTTAGATGATATATAAGATACACTGAAATTTTAGCGAATTTCCAAGAAAAACTGAAATTTTAGCGAATTTCCATGAAAAATGTCAATATTAACCGAATTTCTAAATCGTTCCTATTTCTACGTAACTCGACGATTTGGATGATATATAAGAAACACTGAAATTTTAGCGAATTTCCAAGAAAAACTGAAATTTTAGCGAATTTCCATGAAAAATGTCAATATTAACCGAATTTCTAAATCGTTCCTATTTCTACGTAACTCGACGATTTGGATGATATATAAGAAACACTGAAATTTTAGCGAATTTCCAAGAAAAACTGAAATTTTAGCGAATTTCCAAGAAAAATGTCAATATTAACCGAATTTCTAAATCGTTCCTATTTCTACGTAACTCGACGATTTGGATGATATATAAGAAACACTGAAATTTTAGCGAATTTCCAAGAAAAACTGAAATTTTAGCGAATTTCCATGAAAAATGTCAATATTAACCGAATTTCTAAATCGTTCCTATTTCTACGTATCTCGACGATTTGGATGATATATAAGAAACACTGAAATGTTAGCGAATTTCCAAGAAAAACTGAAATTTTAGCGAATTCCAAGAAAAATGTAAAAATTTACCGAAATTCTGAATCGTTCCTATTTCTACGTATCTCGACGATTTGGATGATATATAAGAAACACTGAAATTTTAGCGAATTTCCAAGAAAAACTGAAATTTTAGCGAATTTCCATGAAAAATGTCAATATTAACCGAATTTCTAAGTCGTTCCTATTTCTACGTATCTCGACGATTTGGATGATATATAAGAAACACTGAAATGTTAGCGAATTTCCAAGAAAAACTGAAATTTTAGCGAATTTCCATGAAAAATGTCAATATTAACCGAATTTCTAAATCGTTCCTATTTCTACGTAACTCGACGATTTGGATGATATATAAGAAACACTGAAATTTTAGCGAATTTCCAAGAAAAACTGAAATTTTAGCGAATTTCCATGAAAAATGTCAATATTAACCGAATTTCTAAATCGTTCCTATTTCTACGTAACTCGACGATTTGGATGATATATAAGAAACACTGAAATTTTAGCGAATTTCCAAGAAAAACTGAAATTTTAGCGAATTTCCATGACAAATGTCTATATTAACCGAATTTCTAAATCGTTCCTATTTCTACGTAACTCGTCGATTTGGATGATATATAAGAAACTCTGAAATTTTAGCGAATTTCCAAGAAAAACTGAAATTTTAGCGAATTTCCATGAAAAATGTCAATATTAACCGAATTTCTAAATCGTTCCTATTTCTACGTATCTCGACGATTTGGATGATATATAAGAAACACTGAAATGTTAGCGAATTTCCAAGAAAAACTGAAATTTTAGCGAATTTCCATGAAAAATGTCAATATTAACCGAATTTCTAAATCGTTCCTATTTCTACGTAACTCGACGATTTAGATGATATATAGATACACTGAAATTTTAGCGAATTTCCAAGAAAAACTGAAATTTTAGCGAATTTCCATGAAAAATGTCAATATTAACCGAATTTCTAAATCGTTCCTATTTCTACGTAACTCGACGATTTGGATGATATATAAGAAACACTGAAATTTTAGCGAATTTCCAAGAAAAACTGAAATTTTAGCGAATTTCCATGAAAAATGTCAATAATAACCGAATTTCTAAATCGTTCCTATTTCTACGTAACTCGACGATTTGGATGATATATAAGAAACACTGAAATTTTAGCGAATTTCCAAGAAAAACTGAAATTTTAGCGAATTTCCATGAAAAATGTCAATATTAACCGAATTTCTAAATCGTTCCTATTTCTACGTAACTCGACGATTTGGATGATATATAAGAAACACTGAAATTTTAGCGAATTTCCAAGAAAAACTGAAATTTTAGCGAATTTCCATGAAAAATGTCTATATTAACCGAATTTCTAAATCGTTCCTATTTCTACGTAACTCGTCGATTTGGATGATATATAAGAAACTCTGAAATTTTAGCGAATTTCCAAGAAAAACTGAAATTTTAGCGAATTTCCATGAAAAATGTCAATATTAACCGAATTTCTAAATCGTTCCTATTTCTACGTATCTCGACGATTTGGATGATATATAAGAAACACTGAAATGTTAGCGAATTTCCAAGAAAAACTGAAATTTTAGCGAATTTCCATGAAAAATGTCAATATTAACCGAATTTCTAAATCGTTCCTATTTCTACGTAACTCGACGATTTAGATGATATATAAGATACACTGAAATTTTAGCGAATTTCCAAGAAAAACTGAAATTTTAGCGAATTTCCATGAAAAATGTCAATATTAACCGAATTTCTAAGTCGTTCCTATTTCTACGTAACTCGACGATTTGGATGATATATAAGAAACACTGAAATTTTAGCGAATTTCCAAGAAAAACTGAAATTTTAGCGAATTTCCATGAAAAATGTCAATATTAACCGAATTTCTAAATCGTTCCTATTTCTACGTAACTCGACGATTTGGATGATATATAAGAAACACTGAAATTTTAGCGAATTTCCAAGAAAAACTGAAATTTTAGCGAATTTCCATGAAAAATGTCAATATTAACCGAATTTCTAAATCGTTCCTATTTCTACGTAACTCGACGATTTGGATGATATATAAGAAACACTGAAATTTTAGCGAATTTCCAAGAAAAACTGAAATTTTAGCGAATTTCCATGAAAAATGTCAATATTAACCCAATTTCTAAATCGTTCCTATTTCTACGTAACTCGACGATTTAGATGATATATAAGATACACTGAAATTTTAGCGAATTTCCAAGAAAAACTGAAATTTTAGCGAATTTCCATGAAAAATGTCAATATTAACCGAATTTCTAAATCGTTCCTATTTCTACGTAACTCGACGATTTGGATGATATATAAGAAACACTGAAATTTTAGCGAATTTCCAAGAAAAACTGAAATTTTAGCGAATTTCCATGAAAAATGTCAATATTAACCGAATTTCTAAATCGTTCCTATTTCTACGTAACTCGACGATTTGGATGATATATAAGAAACACTGAAATTTTAGCGAATTTCCAAGAAAAACTGAAATTTTAGCGAATTTCCATGAAAAATGTCAATATTAACCGAATTTCTAAATCGTTCCTATTTCTACGTAACTCGACGATTTAGATGATATATAAGATACACTGAAATTTTAGCGAATTTCCAAGAAAAACTGAAATTTTAGCGAATTTCCATGAAAAATGTCTATATTAACCGAATTTCTAAATCGTTCCTATTTCTACGTATCTCGACGATTTGGATGATATATAAGAAACACTGAAATGTTAGCGAATTTCCAAGAAAAACTGAAATTTTAGCGAATTTCCATGAAAAATGTCAATATTAACCGAATTTCTAAATCGTTCCTATTTCTACGTAACTCGACGATTTAGATGATATATAAGATACACTGAAATTTTAGCGAATTTCCAAGAAAAACTGAAATTTTAGCGAATTTCCATGAAAAATGTCAATAATAACCGAATTTCTAAATCGTTCCTATTTCTACGTAACTCGACGATTTGGATGATATATAAGAAACACTGAAATTTTAGCGAATTTCCAAGAAAAACTGAAATTTTAGCGAATTTCCATGAAAAATGTCAATATTAACCGAATTTCTAAATCGTTCCTATTTCTACGTAACTCGACGATTTGGATGATATATAAGAAACACTGAAATTTTAGCGAATTTCCAAGAAAAACTGAAATTTTAGCGAATTTCCATGAAAAATGTCTATATTAACCGAATTTCTAAATCGTTCCTATTTCTACGTAACTCGTCGATTTGGATGATATATAAGAAACTCTGAAATTTTAGCGAATTTCCAAGAAAAACTGAAATTTTAGCGAATTTCCATGAAAAATGTCAATATTAACCGAATTTCTAAATCGTTCCTATTTCTACGTATCTCGACGATTTGGATGATATATAAGAAACACTGAAATGTTAGCGAATTTCCAAGAAAAACTGAAATTTTAGCGAATTTCCATGAAAAATGTCAATATTAACCGAATTTCTAAATCGTTCCTATTTCTACGTAACTCGACGATTTAGATGATATATAAGATACACTGAAATTTTAGCGAATTTCCAAGAAAAACTGAAATTTTAGCGAATTTCCATGAAAAATGTCAATATTAACCGAATTTCTAAATCGTTCCTATTTCTACGTAACTCGACGATTTGGATGATATATAAGAAACACTGAAATTTTAGCGAATTTCCAAGAAAAACTGAAATTTTAGCGAATTTCCATGAAAAATGTCAATATTAACCGAATTTCTAAATCGTTCCTATTTCTACGTAACTCGACGATTTGGATGATATATAAGAAACACTGAAATTTTAGCGAATTTCCAAGAAAAACTGAAATTTTAGCGAATTTCCATGAAAAATGTCAATATTAACCGAATTTCTAAATCGTTCCTATTTCTACGTAACTCGACGATTTGGATGATATATAAGAAACACTGAAATTTTAGCGAATTTCCAAGAAAAACTGAAATTTTAGCGAATTTCCATGAAAAATGTCAATATTAACCCAATTTCTAAATCGTTCCTATTTCTACGTAACTCGACGATTTAGATGATATATAAGATACACTGAAATTTTAGCGAATTTCCAAGAAAAACTGAAATTTTAGCGAATTTCCATGAAAAATGTCAATATTAACCGAATTTCTAAATCGTTCCTATTTCTACGTAACTCGACGATTTGGATGATATATAAGAAACACTGAAATTTTAGCGAATTTCCAAGAAAAACTGAAATTTTAGCGAATTTCCATGAAAAATGTCAATATTAACCGAATTTCTAAATCGTTCCTATTTCTACGTAACTCGACGATTTGGATGATATATAAGAAACACTGAAATTTTAGCGAATTTCCAAGAAAAACTGAAATTTTAGCGAATTTCCATGAAAAATGTCAATATTAACCGAATTTCTAAATCGTTCCTATTTCTACGTAACTCGACGATTTAGATGATATATAAGATACACTGAAATTTTAGCGAATTTCCAAGAAAAACTGAAATTTTAGCGAATTTCCATGAAAAATGTCTATATTAACCGAATTTCTAAATCGTTCCTATTTCTACGTATCTCGACGATTTGGATGATATATAAGAAACACTGAAATGTTAGCGAATTTCCAAGAAAAACTGAAATTTTAGCGAATTTCCATGAAAAATGTCAATATTAACCGAATTTCTAAATCGTTCCTATTTCTACGTAACTCGACGATTTAGATGATATATAAGATACACTGAAATTTTAGCGAATTTCCAAGAAAAACTGAAATTTTAGCGAATTTCCATGAAAAATGTCAATATTAACCGAATTTCTAAATCGTTCCTATTTCTACGTAACTCGACGATTTGGATGATATATAAGAAACACTGAAATTTTAGCGAATTTCCAAGAAAAACTGAAATTTTAGCGAAATTCCATGAAAAATGTCAATATTAACCGAATTTCTAAATCGTTCCTATTTCTACGTAACTCGACGATTTGGATGATATATAAGAAACACTGAAATTTTAGCGAATTTCCAAGAATAACTGAAATTTTAGCGAATTTCCATGAAAAATGTCAATATTAACCGAATTTCTAAATCGTTCCTATTTCTACGTAACTCGACGATTTGGATGATATATAAGAAACACTGAAATGTTAGCGAATTTCCAAGAAAAACTGAAATTTTAGCGAATTTCCATGAAAAATGTCAATATTAACCGAATTTCTAAATCGTTCCTATTTCTACGTAACTCGACGATTTGGATGATATATAAGAAACACTGAAATTTTAGCGAATTTCCAAGAAAAACTGAAATTTTAGCGAATTTCCATGAAAAATGTCAATATTAACCGAATTTCTAAATCGTTCCTATTTCTACGTAACTCGACGATTTGGATGATATATAAGAAACACAGAAATTTTAGCGAATTTCCAAGAAAAACTGAAATTTTAGCGAATTTCCATGACAAATGTCTATATTAACCGAATTTCTAAATCGTTCCTATTTCTACGTAACTCGTCGATTTGGATGATATATAAGAAACTCTGAAATTTTAGCGAATTTCCAAGAAAAACTGAAATTTTAGCGAATTTCCATGAAAAATGTCAATATTAACCGAATTTCTAAATCGTTCCTATTTCTACGTATCTCGACGATTTGGATGATATATAAGAAACACTGAAATGTTAGCGAATTTCCAAGAAAAACTGAAATTTTAGCGAATTTCCATGAAAAATGTCAATATTAACCGAATTTCTAAATCGTTCCTATTTCTACGTAACTCGACGATTTGGATGATATATAAGAAACACTGAAATGTTAGCGAATTTCCAAGAAAAACTGAAATTTTAGCGAATTTCCATGAAAAATGTCAATATTAACCCAATTTCTAAATCGTTCCTATTTCTACGTAACTCGACGATTTAGATGATATATAAGATACACTGAAATTTTAGCGAATTTCCAAGAAAAACTGAAATTTTAGCGAATTTCCATGAAAAATGTCAATATTAACCGAATTTCTAAATCGTTCCTATTTCTACGTAACTCGTCGATTTGGATGATATATAAGAAACTCTGAAATTTTAGCGAATTTCCAAGAAAAACTGAAATTTTAGCGAATTTCCATGAAAAATGTCTATATTAACCGAATTTCTAAATCGTTCCTATTTCTACGTAACTCGTCGATTTGGATGATATATAAGAAACTCTGAAATTTTAGCGAATTTCCAAGAAAAACTGAAATTTTAGCGAATTTCCATGAAAAATGTCAATATTAACCGAATTTCTAAATCGTTCCTATTTCTACGTATCTCGACGATTTGGATGATATATAAGAAACACTGAAATGTTAGCGAATTTCCAAGAAAAACTGAAATTTTAGCGAATTTCCATGAAAAATGTCAATATTAACCGAATTTCTAAATCGTTCCTATTTCTACGTAACTCGACGATTTAGATGATATATAAGATACACTGAAATTTTAGCGAATTTCCAAGAAAAACTGAAATTTTAGCGAATTTCCATGAAAAATGTCAATATTAACCGAATTTCTAAATCGTTCCTATTTCTACGTAACTCGACGATTTGGATGATATATAAGAAACACTGAAATTTTAGCGAATTTCCAAGAAAAACTGAAATTTTAGCGAATTTCCATGAAAAATGTCAATATTAACCGAATTTCTAAATCGTTCCTATTTCTACGTATCTCGACGATTTGGATGATATATAAGAAACACTGAAATTTTAGCGAATTTCCAAGAAAAACTGAAATTTTAGCGAATTTCCATGAAAAATGTCAATATTAACCGAATTTCTAAATCGTTCCTATTTCTACGTAACTCGACGATTTGGATGATATATAAGAAACACTGAAATTTTAGCGAATTTCCAAGAAAAACTGAAATTTTAGCGAATTTCCAAGAAAAATGTCAATATTAACCGAATTTCTAAATCGTTCCTATTTCTACGTATCTCGACGATTTGGATGATATATAAGAAACACTGAAATTTTAGCGAATTTCCAAGAAAAACTGAAATTTTAGCGAATTTCCATGAAAAATGTCAATATTAACCGAATTTCTAAATCGTTCCTATTTCTACGTAACTCGACGATTTGGATGATATATAAGAAACACTGAAATTTTAGCGAATTTCCAAGAAAAACTGAAATTTTAGCGAATTTCCATGAAAAATGTCAATATTAACCGAATTTCTAAATCGTTCCTATTTCTACGTAACTCGACGATTTGGATGATATATAAGAAACACTGAAATTTTAGCGAATTTCCAAGAAAAACTGAAATTTTAGCGAATTTCCATGAAAAATGTCAATATTAACCGAATTTCTAAATCGTTCCTATTTCTACGTATCTCGACGATTTGGATGATATATAAAAAACACTGAAATTTTAGCGAATCTCCAAGAAAAACTGAAATTTTAGCGAATTTCCATGAAAAATGTCAATATTAACCGAATTTCTAAATCGTTCCTATTTCTACGTAACTCGACGATTTGGATGATATATAAGAAACACTGAAATTTTAGCGAATTTCCAAGAAAAACGGAAATTTTAGCGAATTTCCAAGAAAAATGTCAATATTAACCGAATTTCTAAATCGTTCCTATTTCTACGTATCTCGACGATTTGGATGATATATAAGAAACACTGAAATTTTAGCGAATTTCCAAGAAAAACTGAAATTTTAGCGAATTTCCAAGAAAAATGTCAATATTAACCTAATTTCTAAATCGTTCCTATTTCTACGTAAC
Organism: Agrilus biguttatus; assembly: GCA_963921985.1. NCBI lineage: Eukaryota > Metazoa > Arthropoda > Insecta > Coleoptera > Buprestidae > Agrilus > Agrilus biguttatus. The sequence goes on from OY998118.1 coordinate 21,251,299, forward strand.
TCGACGATTTGGATGATATATAAGAAACACTGAAATTTTAGCGAATTTCCAAGAAAAACTGAAATTTTAGCGAATTTCCATGAAAAATGTCAATATTAACCGAATTTCTAAATCGTTCCTATTTCTACGTAACTCGACGATTTGGATGATATATAAGAAACACTGAAATTTTAGCGAATTTCCAAGAAAAACTGAAATTTTAGCGAATTTCCATGAAAAATGTCTATATTAACCGAATTTCTAAATCGTTCCTATTTCTACGTAACTCGTCGATTTGGATGATATATAAGAAACTCTGAAATTTTAGCGAATTTCCAAGAAAAACTGAAATTTTAGCGAATTTCCATGAAAAATGTCAATATTAACCGAATTTCTAAATCGTTCCTATTTCTACGTATCTCGACGATTTGGATGATATATAAGAAACACTGAAATGTTAGCGAATTTCCAAGAAAAACTGAAATTTTAGCGAATTCCAAGAAAAATGTAAAAATTTACCGAAATTCTGAATCGTTCCTATTTCTACGTATCTCGACGATTTGGATGATATATAAGAAACACTGAAATTTTAGCGAATTTCCAAGAAAAACTGAAATTTTAGCGAATTTCCATGAAAAATGTCAATATTAACCGAATTTCTAAGTTGTTCCTATTTCTACGTATCTCGACGATTTGGATGATATATAAGAAACACTGAAATGTTAGCGAATTTCCAAGAAAAACTGAAATTTTAGCGAATTTCCATGAAAAATGTCAATATTAACCGAATTTCTAAATCGTTCCTATTTCTACGTAACTCGACGATTTGGATGATATATAAGAAACACTGAAATTTTAGCGAATTTCCAAGAAAAACTGAAATTTTAGCGAATTTCCATGAAAAATGTCAATATTAACCCAATTTCTAAATCGTTCCTATTTCTACGTAACTCGACGATTTGGATGACATATAAGAAACACTGAAATTTTAGCGAATTTCCAAGAAAAACTTAAATTTTAGCGAATTTCGATGAAAAATGTCAATATTAACCGAATTTCTAAATCGTTCCTATTTCTACGTAACTCGACGATTTGGATGATATATAAGAAACACTGAAATTTTAGCGAATTTCCAAGAAAAACTGAAATTTTAGCGAATTTCCATGAAAAATGTCAATATTAACCGAATTTCTAAATCGTTCCTATTTCTACGTAACTCGACGATTTGGATGATATATAAGAAACACTGAAATTTTAGCGAATTTCCAAGAAAAACTGAAATTTTAGCGAATTTCCATGAAAAATGTCAATATTAACCGAATTTCTAAATCGTTCCTATTTCTACGTAACTCGACGATTTGGATGATATATAAGAAACACTGAAATTTTAGCGAATTTCCAAGAAAAACTGAAATTTTAGCGAATTTCCATGAAAAATGTCAATATTAACCGAATTTCTAAATCGTTCCTATTTCTACGTAACTCGACGATTTGGATGATATATAAGAAACACTGAAATTTTAGCGAATTTCCAAGAAAAACTGAAATTTTAGCGAATTTCCATGAAAAATGTCAATATTAACCGAATTTCTAAATCGTTCCTATTTCTACGTAACTCGACGATTTGGATGATATATAAGAAACACTGAAATTTTAGCGAATTTCCAAGAAAAACTGAAATTTTAGCGAATTTCCATGAAAAATGTCAATATTAACCGAATTTCTAAATGGTTCCTATTTCTACGTATCTCGACGATTTGGATGATATATAAGAAACACTGAAATTTTAGCGAATTTCCAAGAAAAACTGAAATTTTAGCGAATTTCCATGAAAAATGTCAATATTAACCGAATTTCTAAATCGTTCCTATTTCTACGTATCTCGACGATTTGGATGATATATAAGAAACACTGAAATGTTAGCGAATTTCCAAGAAAATCTGAAATTTTAGCGAATTTCCATGAAAAATGTCAATATTAACCGAATTTCTAAATCGTTCCTATTTCTACGTAACTCGACGATTTGGATGATATATAAGAAACACTGAAATTTTAGCGAATTTCCAAGAAAAACTGAAATTTTAGCGAATTTCCATGAAAAATGTCAATATTAACCGAATTTCTAAATCGTTCCTATTTCTACGTATCTCGACGATTTGGATGATATATAAGAAACACTGAAATTTTAGCGAATTTCCAAGAAAAACTGAAATTTTAGCGAATTTCCATGAAAAATGTCAATATTAACCGAATTTCTAAATCGTTCCTATTTCTACGTAACTCGACGATTTGGATGATATATAAGAAACACTGAAATTTTAGCGAATTTCCAAGAAAAACTGAAATTTTAGCGAATTTCCATGAAAAATGTCAATATTAACCGAATTTCTAAATCGTTCCTATTTCTACGTAACTCGACGATTTGGATGACATATAAGAAACACTGAAATTTTAGCGAATTTCCAAGAAAAACTTAAATTTTAGCGAATTTCGATGAAAAATGTCAATATTAACCGAATTTCTAAATCGTTCCTATTTCTACGTATCTCGACGATTTGGATGATATATAAAAAACACTGAAATTTTAGCGAATCTCCAAGAAAAACTGAAATTTTAGCGAATTTCCATGAAAAATGTAAATATTAACCGAATTTCTAAATCGTTCCTATTTCTACGTAACTCGACGATTTGGATGATATATAAGAAACACTGAAATTTTAGCGAATTTCCAAGAAAAACGGAAATTTTAGCGAATTTCCAAGAAAAATGTCAATATTAACCGAATTTCTAAATCGTTCCTATTTCTACGTATCTCGACGATTTGGATGATATATAAGAAACACTGAAATTTTAGCGAATTTCCAAGAAAAACTGAAATTTTAGCGAATTTCCAAGAAAAATGTCAATATTAACCTAATTTCTAAATCGTTCCTATTTCTACGTAACTCGACGATTTGGATGATATATAAGAAACACTGAAATTTTAGCGAATTTCCAAGAAAAACTGAAATTTTAGCGAATTTCCATGAAAAATGTCAATATTAACCGAATTTCTAAATCGTTCCTATTTCTACGTAACTCGACGATTTGGATGATATATAAGAAACACTGAAATTTTAGCGAATTTCCAAGAAAAACTGAAATTTTAGCGAATTTCCATGAAAAATGTCTATATTAACCGAATTTCTAAATCGTTCCTATTTCTACGTAACTCGTCGATTTGGATGATATATAAGAAACTCTGAAATTTTAGCGAATTTCCAAGAAAAACTGAAATTTTAGCGAATTTCCATGAAAAATGTCAATATTAACCGAATTTCTAAATCGTTCCTATTTCTACGTATCTCGACGATTTGGATGATATATAAGAAACACTGAAATGTTAGCGAATTTCCAAGAAAAACTGAAATTTTAGCGAATTCCAAGAAAAATGTAAAAATTTACCGAAATTCTGAATCGTTCCTATTTCTACGTATCTCGACGATTTGGATGATATATAAGAAACACTGAAATTTTAGCGAATTTCCAAGAAAAACTGAAATTTTAGCGAATTTCCATGAAAAATGTCAATATTAACCGAATTTCTAAGTTGTTCCTATTTCTACGTATCTCGACGATTTGGATGATATATAAGAAACACTGAAATGTTAGCGAATTTCCAAGAAAAACTGAAATTTTAGCGAATTTCCATGAAAAATGTCAATATTAACCGAATTTCTAAATCGTTCCTATTTCTACGTAACTCGACGATTTGGATGATATATAAGAAACACTGAAATTTTAGCGAATTTCCAAGAAAAACTGAAATTTTAGCGAATTTCCATGAAAAATGTCAATATTAACCCAATTTCTAAATCGTTCCTATGTCTACGTAACTCGACGATTTGGATGATATATAAGAAACACTGAAATTTTAGCGAATTTCCAAGAAAAACTTAAATTTTAGCGAATTTCGATGAAAAATGTCAATATTAACCGAATTTCTAAATCGTTCCTATTTCTACGTAACTCGACGATTTGGATGATATATAAGAAACACTGAAATTTTAGCGAATTTCCAAGAAAAACTGAAATTTTAGCGAATTTCCATGAAAAATGTCAATATTAACCGAATTTCTAAATCGTTCCTATTTCTACGTAACTCGACGATTTGGATGATATATAAGAAACACTGAAATTTTAGCGAATTTCCAAGAAAAACTGAAATTTTAGCGAATTTCCATGAAAAATGTCAATATTAACCGAATTTCTAAATCGTTCCTATTTCTACGTAACTCGACGATTTGGATGATATATAAGAAACACTGAAATTTTAGCGAATTTCCAAAAAAACTGAAATTTTAGCGAATTTCCATGACAAATGTCTATATTAACCGAATTTCTAAATCGTTCCTATTTCTACGTAACTCGTCGATTTGGATGATATATAAGAAACTCTGAAATTTTAGCGAATTTCCAAGAAAAACTGAAATTTTAGCGAATTTCCATGAAAAATGTCAATATTAACCGAATTTCTAAATCGTTCCTATTTCTACGTATCTCGACGATTTGGATGATATATAAGAAACACTGAAATGTTAGCGAATTTCCAAGAAAAACTGAAATTTTAGCGAATTTCCATGAAAAATGTCAATATTAACCGAATTTCTAAATCGTTCCTATTTCTACGTATCTCGACGATTTAGATGATATATAAGATACACTGAAATTTTAGCGAATTTCCAAGAAAAACTGAAATTTTAGCGAATTTCCATGAAAAATGTCAATATTAACCGAATTTCTAAATCGTTCCTATTTCTACGTAACTCGACGATTTGGATGATATATAAGAAACACTGAAATTTTAGCGAATTTCCAAGAAAAACTGAAATTTTAGCGAATTTCCATGAAAAATGTCAATATTAACCGAATTTCTAAATCGTTCCTATTTCTACGTAACTCGACGATTTGGATGATATATAAGAAACACTGAAATTTTAGCGAATTTCCAAGAAAAACTGAAATTTTAGCGAATTTCCATGAAAAATGTCAATATTAACCGAATTTCTAAATCGTTCCTATTTCTACGTAACTCGACGATTTGGATGATATATAAGAAACACTGAAATTTTAGCGAATTTCCAAGAAAAACTGAAATTTTAGCGAATTTCCATGAAAAATGTCAATATTAACCGAATTTCTAAATCGTTCCTATTTCTACGTATCTCGACGATTTGGATGATATATAAGAAACACTGAAATGTTAGCGAATTTCCAAGAAAAACTGAAATTTTAGCGAATTCCAAGAAAAATGTAAAAATTTACCGAAATTCTGAATCGTTCCTATTTCTACGTATCTCGACGATTTGGATGATATATAAGAAACACTGAAATTTTAGCGAATTTCCAAGAAAAACTGAAATTTTAGCGAATTTCCATGAAAAATGTCAATATTAACCGAATTTCTAAGTCGTTCCTATTTCTACGTATCTCGACGATTTGGATGATATATAAGAAACACTGAAATGTTAGCGAATTTCCAAGAAAAACTGAAATTTTAGCGAATTTCCATGAAAAATGTCAATATTAACCGAATTTCTAAATCGTTCCTATTTCTACGTAACTCGACGATTTGGATGATATATAAGAAACACTGAAATTTTAGCGAATTTCCAAGAAAAACTGAAATTTTAGCGAATTTCCATGAAAAATGTCAATATTAACCGAATTTCTAAATCGTTCCTATTTCTACGTAACTCGACGATTTGGATGATATATAAGAAACACTGAAATTTTAGCGAATTTCCAAGAAAAACTGAAATTTTAGCGAATTTCCATGACAAATGTCTATATTAACCGAATTTCTAAATCGTTCCTATTTCTACGTAACTCGTCGATTTGGATGATATATAAGAAACTCTGAAATTTTAGCGAATTTCCAAGAAAAACTGAAATTTTAGCGAATTTCCATGAAAAATGTCAATATTAACCGAATTTCTAAATCGTTCCTATTTCTACGTATCTCGACGATTTGGATGATATATAAGAAACACTGAAATGTTAGCGAATTTCCAAGAAAAACTGAAATTTTAGCGAATTTCCATGAAAAATGTCAATATTAACCGAATTTCTAAATCGTTCCTATTTCTACGTAACTCGACGATTTAGATGATATATAAGATACACTGAAATTTTAGCGAATTTCCAAGAAAAACTGAAATTTTAGCGAATTTCCATGAAAAATGTCAATATTAACCGAATTTCTAAATCGTTCCTATTTCTACGTAACTCGACGATTTGGATGATATATAAGAAACACTGAAATTTTAGCGAATTTCCAAGAAAAACTGAAATTTTAGCGAATTTCCATGAAAAATGTCAATAATAACCGAATTTCTAAATCGTTCCTATTTCTACGTAACTCGACGATTTGGATGATATATAAGAAACACTGAAATTTTAGCGAATTTCCAAGAAAAACTGAAATTTTAACGAATTTCCATGAAAAATGTCAATATTAACCGAATTTCTAAATCGTTCCTATTTCTACGTAACTCGACGATTTGGATGATATATAAGAAACACTGAAATTTTAGCGAATTTCCAAGAAAAACTGAAATTTTAGCGAATTTCCATGAAAAATGTCTATATTAACCGAATTTCTAAATCGTTCCTATTTCTACGTAACTCGTCGATTTGGATGATATATAAGAAACTCTGAAATTTTAGCGAATTTCCAAGAAAAACTGAAATTTTAGCGAATTTCCATGAAAAATGTCAATATTAACCGAATTTCTAAATCGTTCCTATTTCTACGTATCTCGACGATTTGGATGATATATAAGAAACACTGAAATGTTAGCGAATTTCCAAGAAAAACTGAAATTTTAGCGAATTTCCATGAAAAATGTCAATATTAACCGAATTTCTAAATCGTTCCTATTTCTACGTAACTCGACGATTTAGATGATATATAAGATACACTGAAATTTTAGCGAATTTCCAAGAAAAACTGAAATTTTAGCGAATTTCCATGAAAAATGTCAATATTAACCGAATTTCTAAATCGTTCCTATTTCTACGTAACTCGACGATTTGGATGATATATAAGAAACACTGAAATTTTAGCGAATTTCCAAGAAAAACTGAAATTTTAGCGAATTTCCATGAAAAATGTCAATATTAACCGAATTTCTAAATCGTTCCTATTTCTACGTAACTCGACGATTTGGATGATATATAAGAAACACTGAAATTTTAGCGAATTTCCAAGAAAAACTGAAATTTTAGCGAATTTCCATGAAAAATGTCAATATTAACCGAATTTCTAAATCGTTCCTATTTCTACGTAACTCGACGATTTGGATGATATATAAGAAACACTGAAATTTTAGCGAATTTCCAAGAAAAACTGAAATTTTAGCGAATTTCCATGAAAAATGTCAATATTAACCCAATTTCTAAATCGTTCCTATTTCTACGTAACTCGACGATTTAGATGATATATAAGATACACTGAAATTTTAGCGAATTTCCAAGAAAAACTGAAATTTTAGCGAATTTCCATGAAAAATGTCAATATTAACCGAATTTCTAAATCGTTCCTATTTCTACGTAACTCGACGATTTGGATGATATATAAGAAACACTGAAATTTTAGCGAATTTCCAAGAAAAACTGAAATTTTAGCGAATTTCCATGAAAAATGTCAATATTAACCGAATTTCTAAATCGTTCCTATTTCTACGTAACTCGACGATTTGGATGATATATAAGAAACACTGAAATTTTAGCGAATTTCCAAGAAAAACTGAAATTTTAGCGAATTTCCATGAAAAATGTCAATATTAACCGAATTTCTAAATCGTTCCTATCTCTACGTAACTCGACGATTTAGATGATATATAAGATACACTGAAATTTTAGCGAATTTCCAAGAAAAACTGAAATTTTAGCGAATTTCCATAAAAAATGTCTATATTAACCGAATTTCTAAATCGTTCCTATTTCTACGTATCTCGACGATTTGGATGATATATAAGAAACACTGAAATGTTAGCGAATTTCCAAGAAAAACTGAAATTTTAGCGAATTTCCATGAAAAATGTCAATATTAACCGAATTTCTAAATCGTTCCTATTTCTACGTAACTCGACGATTTAGATGATATATAAGATACACTGAAATTTTAGCGAATTTCCAAGAAAAACTGAAATTTTAGCGAATTTCCATGAAAAATGTCAATATTAACCGAATTTCTAAATCGTTCCTATTTCTACGTAACTCGACGATTTGGATGATATATAAGAAACACTGAAATTTTAGCGAATTTCCAAGAAAAACTGAAATTTTAGCGAAATTCCATGAAAAATGTCAATATTAACCGAATTTCTAAATCGTTCCTATTTCTACGTAACTCGACGATTTGGATGATATATAAGAAACACTGAAATTTTAGCGAATTTCCAAGAATAACTGAAATTTTAGCGAATTTCCATGAAAAATGTCAATATTAACCGAATTTCTAAATCGTTCCTATTTCTACGTAACTCGACGATTTGGATGATATATAAGAAACACTGAAATGTTAGCGAATTTCCAAGAAAAACTGAAATTTTAGCGAATTTCCATGAAAAATGTCAATATTAACCGAATTTCTAAATCGTTCCTATTTCTACGTAACTCGACGATTTGGATGATATATAAGAAACACTGAAATTTTAGCGAATTTCCAAGAAAAACTGAAATTTTAGCGAATTTCCATGAAAAATGTCAATATTAACCGAATTTCTAAATCGTTCCTATTTCTACGTAACTCGACGATTTGGATGATATATAAGAAACACTGAAATTTTAGCGAATTTCCAAGAAAAACTGAAATTTTAGCGAATTTCCATGACAAATGTCTATATTAACCGAATTTCTAAATCGTTCCTATTTCTACGTAACTCGTCGATTTGGATGATATATAAGAAACTCTGAAATTTTAGCGAATTTCCAAGAAAAACTGAAATTTTAGCGAATTTCCATGAAAAATGTCAATATTAACCGAATTTCTAAATCGTTCCTATTTCTACGTATCTCGACGATTTGGATGATATATAAGAAACACTGAAATGTTAGCGAATTTCCAAGAAAAACTGAAATTTTAGCGAATTTCCATGAAAAATGTCAATATTAACCGAATTTCTAAATCGTTCCTATTTCTACGTAACTCGACGATTTGGATGATATATAAGAAACACTGAAATGTTAGCGAATTTCCAAGAAAAACTGAAATTTTAGCGAATTTCCATGAAAAATGTCAATATTAACCCAATTTCTAAATCGTTCCTATTTCTACGTAACTCGACGATTTAGATGATATATAAGATACACTGAAATTTTAGCGAATTTCCAAGAAAAACTGAAATTTTAGCGAATTTCCATGAAAAATGTCAATATTAACCGAATTTCTAAATCGTTCCTATTTCTACGTAACTCGTCGATTTGGATGATATATAAGAAACTCTGAAATTTTAGCGAATTTCCAAGAAAAACTGAAATTTTAGCGAATTTCCATGAAAAATGTCTATATTAACCGAATTTCTAAATCGTTCCTATTTCTACGTAACTCGTCGATTTGGATGATATATAAGAAACTCTGAAATTTTAGCGAATTTCCAAGAAAAACTGAAATTTTAGCGAATTTCCATGAAAAATGTCAATATTAACCGAATTTCTAAATCGTTCCTATTTCTACGTATCTCGACGATTTGGATGATATATAAGAAACACTGAAATGTTAGCGAATTTCCAAGAAAAACTGAAATTTTAGCGAATTTCCATGAAAAATGTCAATATTAACCGAATTTCTAAATCGTTCCTATTTCTACGTAACTCGACGATTTAGATGATATATAAGATACACTGAAATTTTAGCGAATTTCCAAGAAAAACTGAAATTTTAGCGAATTTCCATGAAAAATGTCAATATTAACCGAATTTCTAAATCGTTCCTATTTCTACGTAACTCGACGATTTGGATGATATATAAGAAACACTGAAATTTTAGCGAATTTCCAAGAAAAACTGAAATTTTAGCGAATTTCCATGAAAAATGTCAATATTAACCGAATTTCTAAATCGTTCCTATTTCTACGTAACTCGACGATTTGGATGATATATAAGAAACACTGAAATTTTAGCGAATTTCCAAGAATAACTGAAATTTTAGCGAATTTCCATGAAAAATGTCAATATTAACCGAATTTCTAAATCGTTCCTATTTCTACGTAACTCGACGATTTGGATGATATATAAGAAACACTGAAATTTTAGCGAATTTTCATGAAAAACTGAAATTTTAGCGAATTTCCATGAAAAATGTCAATATTAACCGAATTTCTAAATTGTTCCTATTTCTACGTATCTCGACGATTTGGATGATATATAAGAAACACTGAAATTTTAGCGAATTTCCAAGAAAAACTGAAATTTTAGCGAATTTCCATGAAAAATGTCAATATTAACCGAATTTCTAAATCGTTCCTATTTCTACGTATCTCGACGATTTGGATGATATATAAGAAACACTGAAATGTTAGCGAATTTCCAAGAAAAACTGAAATTTTAGCGAATTTCCATGAAAAATGTCAATATTAACCGAATTTCTAAATCGTTCCTATTTCTACGTAACTCGACGATTTGGATGATATATAAGAAACACTGAAATTTTAGCGAATTTCCAAGAAAAACTGAAATTTTAGCGAATTTCCATGAAAAATGTCAATATTAACCGAATTTCTAAATCGTTCCTATTTCTACGTAACTCGACGATTTGGATGATATATAAGAAACACTGAAATTTTAGCGAATTTCCAAGAAAAACTGAAATTTTAGCGAATTTCCATGACAAATGTCTATATTAACCGAATTTCTAAATCGTTCCTATTTCTACGTAACTCGTCGATTTGGATGATATATAAGAAACTCTGAAATTTTAGCGAATTTCCAAGAAATACTGAAATTTTAGCGAATTTCCATGAAAAATGTCAATATTAACCGAATTTCTAAATCGTTCCTATTTCTACGTATCTCGACGATTTGGATGATATATAAGAAACACTGAAATGTTAGCGAATTTCCAAGAAAAACTGAAATTTTAGCGAATTTCCATGAAAAATGTCAATATTAACCCAATTTCTAAATCGTTCCTATTTCTACGTAACTCGACGATTTGGATGATATATAAGAAACACTGAAATTTTAGCGAATTTCCAAGAAAAACTGAAATTTTAGCGAATTTCCATGAAAAATGTCAATATTAACCGAATTTCTAAATCGTTCCTATTTCTACGTAACTCGACGATTTAGATGATATATAAGATACACTGAAATTTTAGCGAATTTCCAAGAAAAACTGAAATTTTAGCGAATTTCCATGAAAAATGTCAATATTAACCGAATTTCTAAATCGTTCCTATTTCTACGTAACTCGACGATTTGGATGATATATAAGAAACACTGAAATTTTAGCGAATTTCCAAGAAAAACTGAAATTTTAGCGAATTTCCATGAAAAATGTCAATATTAACCGAATTTCTAAATCGTTCCTATTTCTACGTAACTCGACGATTTGGATGATATATAAGAAACACTGAAATTTTAGCGAATTTCCAAGAATAACTGAAATTTTAGCGAATTTCCATGAAAAATGTCAATATTAACCGAATTTCTAAATCGTTCCTATTTCTACGTAACTCGACGATTTGGATGATATATAAGAAACACTGAAATTTTAGCGAATTTCCAAGAAAAACTGAAATTTTAGCGAATTTCCATGAAAAATGTCAATATTAACCGAATTTCTAAATTGTTCCTATTTCTACGTATCTCGACGATTTGGATGATATATAAGAAACACTGAAATTTTAGCGAATTTCCAAGAAAAACTGAAATTTTAGCGAATTTCCATGACAAATGTCAATATTAACCGAATTTCTAAATCGTTCCTATTTCTACGTATCTCGACGATTTGGATGATATATAAGAAACACTGAAATGTTGGCGAATTTCCAAGAAAAACTGAAATTTTAGCGAATTTCCATGAAAAATGTCAATATTAACCGAATTTCTAAATCGTTCCTATTTCTACGTAACTCGACGATTTGGATGATATATAAGAAACACTGAAATTTTAGCGAATTTCCAAGAAAAACTGAAATTTTAGCGAATTTCCATGAAAAATGTCAATATTAACCGAATTTCTAAATCGTTCCTATTTCTACGTATCTCGACGATTTGGATGATATATAAGAAACACTGAAATTTTAGCGAATTTCCAAGAAAAACTGAAATTTTAGCGAATTTCCATGAAAAATGTCAATATTAACCGAATTTCTAAATCGTTCCTATTTCTACGTAACTCGACGATTTGGATGATATATAAGAAACACTGAAATTTTAGCGAATTTCCAAGAAAAACTGAAATTTTAGCGAATTTCCAAGAAAAATGTCAATATTAACCGAATTTCTAAATCGTTCCTATTTCTACGTATCTCGACGATTTGGATGATATATAAGAAACACTGAAATGTTAGCGAATTTCCAAGAAAAACTGAAATTTTAGCGAATTTCCATGAAAAATGTCAATATTAACCGAATTTCTAAATCGTTCCTATTTCTACGTAACTCGACGATTTGGATGATATATAAGAAACACTGAAATTTTAGCGAATTTCCAAGAAAAACTGAAATTTTAGCGAATTTCCATGAAAAATGTCAATATTAACCGAATTTCTAAATTGTTCTTATTTCTACGTATCTCGACGATTTGGATGATATATAAGAAACACTGAAATTTTAGCGAATTTCCAAGAAAAACTGAAATTTTAGCGAATTTCCATGAAAAATGTCAATATTAACCGAATTTCTAAATCGTTCCTATTTCTACGTAACTCGACGATTTGGATGATATATAAGAAACACTGAAATTTTAGCGAATTTCCAAGAAAAACTGAAATTTTAGCGAATTTCCATGAAAAATGTCAATATTAACCGAATTTCTAAATCGTTCCTATTTCTACGTAACTCGACGATTTGGATGATATATAAGAAACACTGAAATTTTAGCGAATTTCCAAGAAAAACTGAAATTTTAGCGAATTTCCATGAAAAATGTCAATATTAACCGAATTTCTAAATCGTTCCTATTTCTACGTAACTCGACGATTTGGATGATATATAAGAAACACTGAAATTTTAGCGAATTTCCAAGAAAAACTGAAATTTTAGCGAATTTCCATGAAAAATGTCAATATTAACCGAATTTCTAAATCGTTCCTATTTCTACGTATCTCGACGATTTGGATGATATATAAGAAACACTGAAATTTTAGCGAATTTCCAAGAAAAACTGAAATTTTAGCGAATTTCCATGAAAAATGTCAATATTAACCGAATTTCTAAATCGTTCCTATTTCTACGTAACTCGACGATTTGGATGATATATAAGAAACACTGAAATGTTAGCGAATTTCCAAGAAAAACTGAAATTTTAGCGAATTTCCATGAAAAATGTCAATATTAACCGAATTTCTAAATCGTTCCTATTTCTACGTAACTCGACGATTTGGATGATATATAAGAAACACTGAAATTTTAGCGAATTTCCAAGAAAAACTGAAATTTTAGCGAATTTCCATGAAAAATGTCAATATTAACCGAATTTCTAAATTGTTCTTATTTCTACGTATCTCGACGATTTGGATGATATATAAGAAACACTGAAATTTTAGCGAATTTCCAAGAAAAACTGAAATTTTAGCGAATTTCCATGAAAAATGTCAATATTAACCGAATTTCTAAATCGTTCCTATTTCTACGTAACTCGACGATTTGGATGATATATAAGAAACACTGAAATTTTAGCGAATTTCCAAGAAAAACTGAAATTTTAGCGAATTTCCATGAAAAATGTCAATATTAACCGAATTTCTAAATTGTTCTTATTTCTACGTATCTCGACGATTTGGATGATATATAAGAAACACTGAAATTTTAGCGAATTTCCAAGAAAAACTGAAATTTTAGCGAATTTCCATGAAAAATGTCAATATTAACCGAATTTCTAAATCGTTCCTATTTCTACGTAACTCGACGATTTGGATGATATATAAGAAGCACTGAAATTTTAGCGAATTTCCAAGAAAAACTGAAATTTTAGCGAATTTCCATGAAAAATGTCAATATTAACCGAATTTCTAAATCGTTCCTATTTCTACGTAACTCGACGATTTGGATGATATATAAGAAACACTGAAATTTTAGCGAATTTCCAAGAAAAACTGAAATTTTAGCGAATTTCCATGAAAAATGTCAATATTAACCGAATTTCTAAATCGTTCCTATTTCTACGTAACTCGACGATTTGGATGATATATAAGAAACACTGAAATTTTAGCGAATTTCCAAGAAAAACTGAAATTTTAGCGAATTTCCATGAAAAATGTCAATATTAACCGAATTTCTAAATCGTTCCTATTTCTACGTATCTCGACGATTTGGATGATATATAAGAAACACTGAAATTTTAGCGAATTTCCAAGAAAAACTGAAATTTTAGCGAATTTCCATGAAAAATGTCAATATTAACCGAATTTCCAAATCGTTCCTATTTCTACGTAACTCGACGATTTGGATGATATATAAGAAACACTGAAATGTTAGCGAATTTCCAAGAAAAACTGAAATTTTAGCGAATTTCCATGAAAAATGTCAATATTAACCGAATTTCTAAATCGTTCCTATTTCTACGTAACTCGACGATTTGGATGATATATAAGAAACACTGAAATTTTAGCGAATTTCCAAGAAAAACTGAAATTTTAGCGAATTTCCATGAAAAATGTCAATATTAACCGAATTTCTAAATTGTTCTTATTTCTACGTATCTCGACGATTTGGATGATATATAAGAAACACTGAAATTTTAGCGAATTTCCAAGAAAAACTGAAATTTTAGCGAATTTCCATGAAAAATGTCAATATTAACCGAATTTCTAAATCGTTCCTATTTCTACGTAACTCGACGATTTGGATGATATATAAGAAACACTGAAATTTTAGCGAATTTCCAAGAAAAACTGAAATTTTAGCGAATTTCCATGAAAAATGTCAATATTAACCGAATTTCTAAATCGTTCCTATTTCTACGTAACTCGACGATTTGGATGATATATAAGAAACACTGAAATTTTAGCGAATTTCCAAGAAAAACTGAAATTTTAGCGAATTTCCATGAAAAATGTCAATATTAACCGAATTTCTAAATCGTTCCTATTTCTACGTAACTCGACGATTTGGATGATATATAAGAAACACTGAAATTTTAGCGAATTTCCAAGAAAAACTGAAATTTTAGCGAATTTCCATGAAAAATGTCAATATTAACCGAATTTCTAAATCGTTCCTATTTCTACGTATCTCGACGATTTGGATGATATATAAGAAACACTGAAATTTTAGCGAATTTCCAAGAAAAACTGAAATTTTAGCGAATTTCCATGAAAAATGTCAATATTAACCGAATTTCTAAATCGTTCCTATTTCTACGTAACTCGACGATTTGGATGATATATAAGAAACACTGAAATGTTAGCGAATTTCCAAGAAAAACTGAAATTTTAGCGAATTTCCATGAAAAATGTCAATATTAACCGAATTTCTAAATCGTTCCTATTTCTACGTAACTCGACGATTTGGATGATATATAAGAAACACTGAAATTTTAGCGAATTTCCAAGAATAACTGAAATTTTAGCGAATTTCCATGAAAAATGTCAATATTAACCGAATTTCTAAATCGTTCCTATTTCTACGTAACTCGACGATTTGGATGATATATAAGAAACACTGAAATTTTAGCGAATTTCCAAGAAAAACTGAAATTTTAGCGAATTTCCATGAAAAATGTCAATATTAACCGAATTTCTAAATTGTTCCTATTTCTACGTATCTCGACGATTTGGATGATATATAAGAAACACTGAAATTTTAGCGAATTTCCAAGAAAAACTGAAATTTTAGCGAATTTCCATGAAAAATGTCAATATTAACCGAATTTCTAAATCGTTCCTATTTCTACGTATCTCGACGATTTGGATGATATATAAGAAACACTGAAATGTTAGCGAATTTCCAAGAAAAACTGAAATTTTAGCGAATTTCCATGAAAAATGTCAATATTAACCGAATTTCTAAATCGTTCCTATTTCTACGTAACTCGACGATTTGGATGATATATAAGAAACACTGAAATTTTAGCGAATTTCCAAGAAAAACTGAAATTTTAGCGAATTTCCATGAAAAATGTCAATATTAACCGAATTTCTAAATCGTTCCTATTTCTACGTATCTCGACGATTTGGATGATATATAAGAAACACTGAAATTTTAGCGAATTTCCAAGAAAAACTGAAATTTTAGCGAATTTCCATGAAAAATGTCAATATTAACCGAATTTCTAAATCGTTCCTATTTCTACGTAACTCGACGATTTGGATGATATATAAGAAACACTGAAATTTTAGCGAATTTCCAAGAAAAACTGAAATTTTAGCGAATTTCCAAGAAAAATGTCAATATTAACCGAATTTCTAAATCGTTCCTATTTCTACGTATCTCGACGATTTGGATGATATATAAGAAACACTGAAATGTTAGCGAATTTCCAAGAAAAACTGAAATTTTAGCGAATTTCCATGAAAAATGTCAATATTAACCGAATTTCTAAATCGTTCCTATTTCTACGTAACTCGACGGTTTGGATGATATATAAGAAACACTGAAATTTTAGCGAATTTCCAAGAAAAACTGAAATTTTAGCGAATTTCCATGAAAAATGTCAATATTAACCGAATTTCTAAATTGTTCTTATTTCTACGTATCTCGACGATTTGGATGATATATAAGAAACACTGAAATTTTAGCGAATTTCCAAGAAAAACTGAAATTTTAGCGAATTTCCATGAAAAATGTCAATATTAACCGAATTTCTAAATCGTTCCTATTTCTACGTAACTCGACGATTTGGATGATATATAAGAAACACTGAAATTTTAGCGAATTTCCAAGAAAAACTGAAATTTTAGCGAATTTCCATGAAAAATGTCAATATTAACCGAATTTCTAAATCGTTCCTATTTCTACGTAACTCGACGATTTGGATGATATATAAGAAACACTGAAATTTTAGCGAATTTCCAAGAAAAACTGAAATTTTAGCGAATTTCCATGAAAAATGTCAATATTAACCGAATTTCTAAATCGTTCCTATTTCTACGTAACTCGACGATTTGGATGATATATAAGAAACACTGAAATTTTAGCGAATTTCCAAGAAAAACTGAAATTTTAGCGAATTTCCATGAAAAATGTCAATATTAACCGAATTTCTAAATCGTTCCTATTTCTACGTATCTCGACGATTTGGATGATATATAAGAAACACTGAAATTTTAGCGAATTTCCAAGAAAAACTGAAATTTTAGCGAATTTCCATGAAAAATGTCAATATTAACCGAATTTCTAAATCGTTCCTATTTCTACGTAACTCGACGATTTGGATGATATATAAGAAACACTGAAATGTTAGCGAATTTCCAAGAAAAACTGAAATTTTAGCGAATTTCCATGAAAAATGTCAATATTAACCGAATTTCTAAATCGTTCCTATTTCTACGTAACTCGACGATTTGGATGATATATAAGAAACACTGAAATTTTAGCGAATTTCCAAGAATAACTGAAATTTTAGCGAATTTCCATGAAAAATGTCAATATTAACCGAATTTCTAAATCGTTCCTATTTCTACGTAACTCGACGATTTGGATGATATATAAGAAACACTGAAATTTTAGCGAATTTCCAAGAAAAACTGAAATTTTAGCGAATTTCCATGAAAAATGTCAATATTAACCGAATTTCTAAATGGTTCCTATTTCTACGTATCTCGACGATTTGGATGATATATAAGAAACACTGAAATTTTAGCGAATTTCCAAGAAAAACTGAAATTTTAGCGAATTTCCATGAAAAATGTCAATATTAACCGAATTTCTAAATCGTTCCTATTTCTACGTATCTCGACGATTTGGATGATATATAAGAAACACTGAAATGTTAGCGAATTTCCAAGAAAAACTGAAATTTTAGCGAATTTCCATGAAAAATGTCAATATTAACCGAATTTCTAAATCGTTCCTATTTCTACGTAACTCGACGATTTGGATGATATATAAGAAACACTGAAATTTTAGCGAATTTCCAAGAAAAACTGAAATTTTAGCGAATTTCCATGAAAAATGTCAATATTAACCGAATTTCTAAATCGTTCCTATTTCTACGTATCTCGACGATTTGGATGATATATAAGAAACACTGAAATTTTAGCGAATTTCCAAGAAAAACTGAAATTTTAGCGAATTTCCATGAAAAATGTCAATATTAACCGAATTTCTAAATCGTTCCTATTTCTACGTAACTCGACGATTTGGATGATATATAAGAAACACTGAAATTTTAGCGAATTTCCAAGAAAAACTGAAATTTTAGCGAATTTCCAAGAAAAATGTCAATATTAACCGAATTTCTAAATCGTTCCTATTTCTACGTATCTCGACGATTTGGATGATATATAAGAAACACTGAAATGTTAGCGAATTTCCAAGAAAAACTGAAATTTTAGCGAATTTCCATGAAAAATGTCAATATTAACCGAATTTCTAAATCGTTCCTATTTCTACGTAACTCGACGGTTTGGATGATATATAAGAAACACTGAAATTTTAGCGAATTTCCAAGAAAAACTGAAATTTTAGCGAATTTCCATGAAAAATGTCAATATTAACCGAATTTCTAAATTGTTCTTATTTCTACGTATCTCGACGATTTGGATGATATATAAGAAACACTGAAATTTTAGCGAATTTCCAAGAAAAACTGAAATTTTAGCGAATTTCCATGAAAAATGTCAATATTAACCGAATTTCTAAATCGTTCCTATTTCTACGTAACTCGACGATTTGGATGATATATAAGAAACACTGAAATTTTAGCGAATTTCCAAGAAAAACTGAAATTTTAGCGAATTTCCATGAAAAATGTCAATATTAACCGAATTTCTAAATCGTTCCTATTTCTACGTAACTCGACGATTTGGATGATATATAAGAAACACTGAAATTTTAGCGAATTTCCAAGAAAAACTGAAATTTTAGCGAATTTCCATGAAAAATGTCAATATTAACCGAATTTCTAAATCGTTCCTATTTCTACGTAACTCGACGATTTGGATGATATATAAGAAACACTGAAATTTTAGCGAATTTCCAAGAAAAACTGAAATTTTAGCGAATTTCCATGAAAAATGTCAATATTAACCGAATTTCTAAATCGTTCCTATTTCTACGTATCTCGACGATTTGGATGATATATAAGAAACACTGAAATTTTAGCGAATTTCCAAGAAAAACTGAAATTTTAGCGAATTTCCATGAAAAATGTCAATATTAACCGAATTTCTAAATCGTTCCTATTTCTACGTAACTCGACGATTTGGATGATATATAAGAAACACTGAAATTTTAGCGAATTTCCAAGAAAAACTGAAATTTTAGCGAATTTCCATGAAAAATGTCTATATTAACCGAATTTCTAAATCGTTCCTATTTCTACGTAACTCGTCGATTTGGATGATATATAAGAAACTCTGAAATTTTAGCGAATTTCCAAGAAAAACTGAAATTTTAGCGAATTTCCATGAAAAATGTCAATATTAACCGAATTTCTAAATCGTTCCTATTTCTACGTATCTCGACGATTTGGATGATATATAAGAAACACTGAAATGTTAGCGAATTTCCAAGAAAAACTGAAATTTTAGCGAATTTCCATGAAAAATGTCAATATTAACCGAATTTCTAAATCGTTCCTATTTCTACGTAACTCGACGATTTAGATGATATATAAGATACACTGAAATTTTAGCGAATTTCCAAGAAAAACTGAAATTTTAGCGAATTTCCATGAAAAATGTCAATATTAACCGAATTTCTAAATCGTTCCTATTTCTACGTAACTCGACGATTTGGATGATATATAAGAAACACTGAAATTTTAGCGAATTTCCAAGAAAAACTGAAATTTTAGCGAATTTCCATGAAAAATGTCAATATTAACCGAATTTCTAAATCGTTCCTATTTCTACGTAACTCGACGATTTGGATGATATATAAGAAACACTGAAATTTTAGCGAATTTCCATGAATAACTGAAATTTTAGCGAATTTCCATGAAAAATGTCAATATTAACCGAATTTCTAAATCGTTCCTATTTCTACGTAACTCGACGATTTGGATGATATATAAGAAACACTGAAATTTTAGCGAATTTCCAAGAAAAACTGAAATTTTAGCGAATTTCCATGAAAAATGTCAATATTAACCGAATTTCTAAATTGTTCCTATTTCTACGTATCTCGACGATTTGGATGATATATAAGAAACACTGAAATTTTAGCGAATTTCCAAGAAAAACTGAAATTTTAGCGAATTTCCATGAAAAATGTCAATATTAACCGAATTTCTAAATCGTTCCTATTTCTACGTATCTCGACGACTTGGATGATATATAAGAAACACTGAAATGTTAGCGAATTTCCAAGAAAAACTGAAATTTTAGCGAATTTCCATGAAAAATGTCAATATTAACCGAATTTCTAAATCGTTCCTATTTCTACGTAACTCGACGATTTGGATGATATATAAGAAACACTGAAATTTTAGCGAATTTAAAAGAAAAACTGAAATTTTAGCGAATTTCCATGAAAAATGTCAATATTAACCGAATTTCTAAATCGTTCCTATTTCTACGTATCTCGACGATTTGGATGATATATAAGAAACACTGAAATTTTAGCGAATTTCCAAGAAAAACTGAAATTTTAGCGAATTTCTATGAAAAATGTCAATATTAACCGAATTTCTAAATCGTTCCTATTTCTACGTAACTCGACGATTTGGATGATATATAAGAAACACTGAAATTTTAGCGAATTTCCAAGAAAAACTGAAATTTTAGCGAATTTCCAAGAAAAATGTGAATATTAACCGAATTTCTAAATCGTTCCTATTTCTACGTATCTCGACGATTTGGATGATATATAAGAAACACTGAAATGTTAGCGAATTTCCAAGAAAAACTGAAATTTTAGCGAATTTCCATGAAAAATGTCAATATTAACCGAATTTCTAAATCGTTCCTATTTCTACGTAACTCGACGATTTGAATGATATATAAGAAACACTGAAATTTTAGCGAATTTCCAAGAAAAACTGAAATTTTAGCGAATTTCCATGAAAAATGTCAATATTAACCGAATTTCTAAATTGTTCTTATTTCTACGTATCTCGACGATTTGGATGATATATAAGAAACACTGAAATTTTAGCGAATTTCCAAGAAAAACTGAAATTTTAGCGAATTTCCATGAAAAATGTCAATATTAACCGAATTTCTAAATCGTTCCTATTTCTACGTAACTCGACGATTTGGATGATATATAAGAAACACTGAAATTTTAGCGAATTTCCAAGAAAAACTGAAATTTTAGCGAATTTCCATAAAAAATGTCAATATTAACCGAATTTCTAAATCGTTCCTATTTCTACGTAACTCGACGATTTGGATGATATATAAGAAACACTGAAATTTTAGCGAATTTCCAAGAAAAACTGAAATTTTAGCGAATTTCCATGAAAAATGTCAATATTAAACGAATTTCTAAATCGTTCCTATTTCTACGTAACTCGACGATTTGGATGATATATAAGAAACACTGAAATTTTAGCGAATTTCCAAGAAAAACTGAAATTTTAGCGAATTTCCATGAAAAATGTCAATATTAACCGAATTTCTAAATCGTTCCTATTTCTACGTATCTCGACGATTTGGATGATATATAAGAAACACTGAAATGTTAGCGAATTTCCAAGAAAAACTGAAATTTTAGCGAATTTCCAAGAAAAATGTCAATATTAACCGAATTTCTAAATCGTTCCTATTTCTACGTAACTCGACGATTTGGATGATATATAAGAAACACTGAAATTTTAGCGAATTTCCAAGAAAAACTGAAATTTTAGCGAATTTCCATGAAAAATGTCAATATTAACCGAATTTCTAAATCGTTCCTATTTCTACGTATCTCGACGATTTGGATGATATATAAGAAACACTGAAATTTTAGCGAATTTCCAAGAAAAACGAAATTTTAGCGAAATTCCATGAAAAATGTCAATATTAACCGAATTTCTAAATCGTTCCTATTTCTACGTATCTCGACGATTTGGATGATATATAAGAAACACTGAAATGTTAGCGAATTTCCAAGAAAAACTGAAATTTTAGCGAATTTCCAAGAAAAACTGAAATTTTAGCGAATTTCCATGAAAAATGTCAATATTAACCGAATTTCTAAATCGTTCCTATTTCTACGTAACTCGACGATTTGGATGATATATAAGAAACATTGAAATTTTAGCGAATTTCCAAGAAAAACTGAAATTTTAGCGAATTTCCATGAAAAATGTCAATATTAACCGAATTTCTAAATCGTTCCTATTTCTACGTAACTCGACGATCTGGATGATATATAAGAAACACTGAAATTTTAGCGAATTTCCAAGAAAAACTGAAATTTTAGCGAATTTCCATGAAAAATGTCAATATTAACCGAATTTCTAAATCGTTCCTATTTCTACGTATCTCGACGATTTGGATGATATATAAGAAACACTGAAATGTTAGCGAATTTCCAAGAAAAACTGAAATTTTAGCGAATTTCAAAGAAAAACTGAAATTGTAGCGAATTTCCATGAAAAATGTCAATATTAACCGAATTTCTAAATCGTTCCTATTTCTACGTAACTCGACGATTTGGATGATATATAAGAAACATTGAAATTTTAGCGAATTTCCAAGAAAAACTGAAATTTTAGCGAATTTCCATGAAAAATGTCAATATTAACCGAATTTCTAAATTGTTCCTATTTCTACGTATCTCGACGATTTGGATGATATATAAGAAACACTGAAATTTTAGCGAATTTCCAAGAAAAACTGAAATTTTAGCGAATTTCCATGAAAAATGTCAATATTAACCGAATTTCTAAATCGTTCCTATTTCTACGTATCTCGACGATTTGGATGATATATAAGAAACACTGAAATTTTAGCGAATTTCCAAGAAAAACTGAAATTTTAGCGAATTTCCATGAAAAATGTCAATATTAACCGAATTTCTAAATCGTTCCTATTTCTACGTAACTCGACGATTTGGATGATATATAAGAAACACTGAAATTTTAGCGAATTTCCAAGAAAAACTGAAATTTTAGCGAATTTCCATGAAAAATGTCAATATTAACCGAATTTCTAAATCGTTCCTATTTCTACGTATCTCGACGATTTGGATGATATATAAGAAACACTGAAATTTTAGCGAATTTCCAAGAAAAACTGAAATTTTAGCGAATTTCCATGAAAAATGTCAATATTAACCGAATTTCTAAATCGTTCCTATTTCTACGTATCTCGACGATTTGGATGATATATAAGAAACACTGAAATGTTAGCGAATTTCCAAGAAAAACTGAAATTTTAGCGAATTTCCAAGAAAAATGTCAATATTAACCGAATTTCTAAATCGTTCCTATTTCTACGTAACTCGACGATTTGGATGATATATAAGAAACACTGAAATTTTAGCGAATTTCCAAGAAAAACTGAAATTTTAGCGAATTTCCATGAAAAATGTCAATATTAACCGAATTTCTAAATCGTTCCTATTTCTACGTAACTCGACGATTTGGATGATATATAAGAAACACTGAAATTTTAGCGAATTTCCAAGAAAAACTGAAATTTTAGCGAATTTCCAAGAAAAATGTAAAAATTAACCGAAATTCTGAATCGTTCCTATTTCTACGTATCTCGACGATTTGGATGATATATAAGAAACACTGAAATTTTAGCGAATTTCCAAGAAAAACTGAAATTTTAGCGAATTTCCATGAAAAATGTCAATATTAACCGAATTTCTAAGTCGTTCCTATTTCTACGTATTTCGACGATTTGGATGATATATAAGAAACACTGAAATGTTAGCGAATTTCCAAGAAAAACTGAAATTTTAGCGAATTTCCATGAAAAATGTCAATATTAACCGAATTTCTAAATCGTTCCTATTTCTACGTAACTCGACGATTTGGATGATATATAAGAAACACTGAAATTTTAGCGAATTTCCAAGAAAAACTGAAATTTTAGCGAATTTCCAAGAAAAATGTCAATTTTAACCGAATTTCTAAATCGTTCCTATTTCTACGTATCTCGACGATTTGGATGATATATAAGAAACACTGAAATTTTAGCGAATTTCCAAGAAAAACTGAAATTTTAGCGAATTTCCAAGAAAAATGTCAATATTAACCGAATTTCTAAATCGTTCCTATTTCTACGTATCTCGACGATTTGGATGATATATAAGAAACACTGAAATGTTGGCGAATTTCCAAGAAAAACTGAAATTTTAGCGAATTTCCATGAAAAATGTCAATATTAACCGAATTTCTAAATCGTTCCTATTTCTACGTAACTCGACGATTTGGATGATATATAAGAAACACTGAAATTTTAGCGAATTTCCAAGAAAAACTGAAATTTTAGCGAATTTCCATGAAAAATGTCAATATTAACCGAATTTCTAAATTGTTCTTATTTCTACGTATCTCGACGATTTGGATGATATATAAGAAACACTGAAATTTTAGCGAATTTCCAAGAAAAACTGAAATTTTAGCGAATTTCCATGAAAAATGTCAATATTAACCGAATTTCTAAATCGTTCCTATTTCTACGTAACTCGACGATTTGGATGATATATAAGAAACACTGAAATTTTAGCGAATTTCCAAGAAAAACTGAAATTTTAGCGAATTTCCATGAAAAATGTCAATATTAACCGAATTTCTAAATCGTTCCTATTTCTACGTAACTCGACGATTTGGATGATATATAAGAAACACTGAAATTTTAGCGAATTTCCAAGAAAAACTGAAATTTTAGCGAATTTCCATGAAAAATGTCAATATTAACCGAATTTCTAAATCGTTCCTATTTCTACGTATCTCGACGATTTGGATGATATATAAGAAACACTGAAATGTTAGCGAATTTCCAAGAAAAACTGAAATTTTAGCGAATTTCCAAGAAAAATGTCAATATTAACCGAATTGCTAAATCGTTCCTATTTCTACGTAACTCGACGATTTGGATGATATATAAGAAACACTGAAATTTTAGCGAATTTCCAAGAAAAACTGAAATTTTAGCGAATTTCCATGAAAAATGTCAATATTAACCGAATTTCTAAATCGTTCCTATTTCTACGTATCTCGACGATTTGGATGATATATAAGAAACACTGAAATTTTAGCGAATTTCCAAGAAAAACGAAATTTTAGCGAAATTCCATGAAAAATGTCAATATTAACCGAATTTCTAAATCGTTCCTATTTCTACGTATCTCGACGATTTGGATGATATATAAGAAACACTGAAATGTTAGCGAATTTCCAAGAAAAACTGAAATTTTAGCGAATTTACAAGAAAAACTGAAATTTTAGCGAATTTCCATGAAAAATGTCAATATTAACCGAATTTCTAAATCGTTCCTATTTTTACGTAACTCGACGATTTGGATGATATATAAGAAACATTGAAATTTTAGCGAATTTCCAAGAAAAACTGAAATTTTAGCGAATTTCCATGAAAAATGTCAATATTAACCGAATTTCTAAATCGTTCCTATTTCTACGTAACTCGACGATCTGGATGATATATAAGAAACACTGAAATTTTAGCGAATTTCCAAGAAAAACTGAAATTTTAGCGAATTTCCATGAAAAATGTCAATATTAACCGAATTTCTAAATCGTTCCTATTTCTACGTATCTCGACGATTTGGATGATATATAAGAAACACTGAAATGTTAGCGAATTTCCAAGAAAAACTGAAATTTTAGCGAATTTCCAAGAAAAACTGAAATTTTAGCGAATTTCCATGAAAAATGTCAATATTAACCGAATTTCTAAATCGTTCCTATTTCTACGTATCTCGACGATTTGGATGATATATAAGAAACACTGAAATGTTAGCGAATTTCCAAGAAAAACTGAAATTTTAGCGAATTTCCAAGAAAAATGTCAATATTAACCGAATTTCTAAATCGTTCCTATTTCTACGTAACTCGACGATTTGGATGATATATAAGAAACACTGAAATTTTAGCGAATTTCCAAGAAAAACTGAAATTTTAGCGAATTTCCATGAAAAATGTCAATATTAACCGAATTTCTAAATCGTTCCTATTTCTACGTAACTCGACGATTTGGATGATATATAAGAAACACTGAAATTTTAGCGAATTTCCAAGAAAAACTGAAATTTTAGCGAATTTCCAAGAAAAATGTAAAAATTAACCGAAATTCTGAATCGTTCCTATTTCTACGTATCTCGACGATTTGGATGATATATAAGAAACACTGAAATTTTAGCGAATTTCCAAGAAAAACTGAAATTTTAGCGAATTTCCATGAAAAATATCAATATTAACCGAATTTCTAAATCGTTCCTATTTCTACGTATCTCGACGATTTGGATGATATATAAGAAACACTGAAATGTTAGCGAATTTCCAAGAAAAACTGAAATTTTAGCGAATTTCCAAGAAAAATGTCAATATTAACCGAATTTCTAAATCGTTCCTATTTCTACGTAACTCGACGATTTGGATGATATATAAGAAACACTGAAATTTTAGCGAATTTCCATGAAAAATGTCAATATTAACCGAATTTCTAAATCGTTCCTATTTCTACGTAACTCGACGATTTGGATGATATATAAGAAACACTGAAATTTTAGCGAATTTCCAAGAAAAACTGAAATTTTAGAGAATTTCCAAGAAAAATGTAAAAATTAACCGAAATTCTGAATCGTTCCTATTTCTACGTATCTCGACGATTTGGATGATATATAAGAAACACTGAAATTTTAGCGAATTTCCAAGAAAAACTGAAATTTTAGCGAATTTCCATGAAAAATGTCAATATTAACCGAATTTCTAAATCGTTCCTATTTCTACGTATCTCGACGATTTGGATGATATATAAGAAACACTGAAATTTTAGCGAATTTCCAAGAAAAACTGAAATTTTAGCGAATTTCCATGAAAAATGTCAATATTAACCGAATTTCTAAATCGTTCCTATTTCTACGTATCTCGACGATTTGGATGATATATAAGAAACACTGAAATGTTAGCGAATTTCCAAGAAAAACTGAAATTTTAGCGAATTTCCAAGAAAAATGTCAATATTAACCGAATTTCTAAATCGTTCCTATTTCTACGTAACTCGACGATTTGGATGATATATAAGAAACACTGAAATTTTAGCGAATTTCCAAGAAAAACTGAAATTTTAGCGAATTTCCATGAAAAATGTCAATATTAACCGAATTTCTAAATCGTTCCTATTTCTACGTAACTCGACGATTTGGATGATATATAAGAAACACTGAAATTTTAGCGAATTTCCAAGAAAAACTGAAATTTTAGCGAATTTCCAAGAAAAATGTAAAAATTAACCGAAATTCTGAATCGTTCCTATTTCTACGTATCTCGACGATTTGGATGATATATAAGAAACACTGAAATTTTAGCGAATTTCCAAGAAAAACTGAAATTTTAGCGAATTTCCATGAAAAATGTCAATATTAACCGAATTTCTAAGTCGTTCCTATTTCTACGTATTTCGACGATTTGGATGATATATAAGAAACACTGAAATGTTAGCGAATTTCCAAGAAAAACTGAAATTTTAGCGAATTTCCATGAAAAATGTCAATATTAACCGAATTTCTAAATCGTTCCTATTTCTACGTAACTCGACGATTTGGATGATATATAAGAAACACTGAAATTTTAGCGAATTTCCAAGAAAAACTGAAATTTTAGCGAATTTCCAAGAAAAATGTCAATATTAACCGAATTTCTAAATCGTTCCTATTTCTACGTATCTCGACGATTTGGATGATATATAAGAAACACTGAAATTTTAGCGAATTTCCAAGAAAAACGGAAATTTTAGCGAATTTCCAAGAAAAATGTCAAAATTAACAGAATTTCTAAATCGTTCCTATTTCTACGTAACTCGACGATTTGGATGATATATAAGAAACACTGAAATTTTAGCGAATTTCCAAGAAAAACTGAAATTTTAGCGAATTTCCATGAAAAATGTCAATATTAACCGAATTTCTAAATCGTTCCTATTTCTACGTATCTCGACGATTTGGATGATATATAAGAAACACTGAAATTTTAGCGAATTTCCAAGAAAAACTGAAATTTTAGCGAATTTCCATGAAAAATGTCTATATTAACCGAATTTCTAAATCGTTCCTATTTCTACGTAACTCGTCGATTTGGATGATATATAAGAAACTCTGAAATTTTAGCGAATTTCCAAGAAAAACTGAAATTTTAGCGAATTTCCATGAAAAATGTCAATATTAACCGAATTTCTAAATCGTTCCTATTTCTACGTATCTCGACGATTTGGATGATATATAAGAAACTCTGAAATTTTAGCGAATTTCCAAGAAAAACTGAAATTTTAGCGAATTTCCATGAAAAATGTCAATATTAACCGAATTTCTAAATCGTTCCTATTTCTACGTATCTCGACGATTTGGATGATATATAAGAAACACTGAAATGTTAGCGAATTTCCAAGAAAAACTGAAATTTTAGCGAATATCCAAGAAAAATGTAAAAATTAACCGAAATTCTGAATCGTTCCTATTTCTACGTATCTCGACGATTTGGATGATATATAAGAAACACTGAAATTTTAGCGAATTTCCAAGAAAAACTGAAATTTTAGCGAATTTCCATGAAAAATGTCAATATTAACCGAATTTCTAAATCGTTCCTATTTCTACGTAACTCGACGATTTGGATGATATATAAGAAACACTGAAATTTTAGCGAATTTCCAAGAAAAACTGAAATTTTAGCGAATTTCCATGAAAAATGTCAATATTAACCGAATTTCTAAATCGTTCCTATTTCTACGTAACTCGACGATTTGGATGATATATAAGAAACACTGAAATTTTAGCGAATTTCCAAGAAAAACTGAAATTTTAGCGAATTTCCATGAAAAATGTCAATATTAACCGAATTTCTAAATCGTTCCTATTTCTACGTATCTCGACGATTTGGATGATATATAAGAAACACTGAAATTTTAGCGAATTTCCAAGAAAAACTGAAATTTTAGCGAATTTCCATGAAAAATGTCAATATTAACCGAATTTCTAAATCGTTCCTATTTCTACGTAACTCGACGATTTGGATGATATATAAGAAACACTGAAATTTTAGCGAATTTCCAAGAAAAACTGAAATTTTAGCGAATTTCCAAGAAAAATGTCAATATTAACCGAATATCTAAATCGTTCCTATTTCTACGTATCTCGACGATTTGGATGATATATAAGAAACACTGAAATTTTAGCGAATTTCCAAGAAAAACTGAAATTTTAGCGAATTTCCAAGAAAAATGTCAAAATTAACAGAATTTCTAAATCGTTCCTATTTCTACGTATCTCGACGATTTGGATGATATATAAGAAACACTGAAATGTTAGCGAATTTCCAAGAAAAACTGAAATTTTAGCGAATTTCCATGAAAAATGTCAATATTAACCGAATTTCTAAATCGTTCCTATTTCTACGTATCTCGACGATTTGGATGATATATAAGAAACACTGAAATTTTAGCGAATTTCCAAGAAAAACTGAAATTTTAGCGAATTTCCATGAAAAATGTCTATATTAACCGAATTTCTAAATCGTTCCTATTTCTACGTAACTCGTCGATTTGGATAATATATAAGAAACTCTGAAATTTTAGCGAATTTCCAAGAAAAACTGAAATTTTAGCGAATTTCCATGAAAAATGTCAATATTAACCGAATTTCTAAATCGTTCCTATTTCTACGTATCTCGACGATTTGGATGATATATAAGAAACACTGAAATGTTAGCGAATTTCCAAGAAAAACTGAAATTTTAGCGAATTTCCAAGAAAAATGTCAATATTAACCGAATTTCTAAATCGTTCCTATTTCTACGTAACTCGACGATTTGGATGATATATAAGAAACACTGAAATTTTAGCGAATTTCCAAGAAAAACTGAAATTTTAGCGAATTTCCATGAAAAATGTCAATATTAACCGAATTTCTAAATCGTTCCTATTTCTACGTATCTCGACGATTTGGATGATATATAAGCAACACTGAAATTTTAGCGAATTTCCAAGAAAAACTGAAATTTTAGCGAATTTCCATGAAAAATGTCTATATTAACCGAATTTCTAAATCGTTCCTATTTCTACGTATCTCGACGATTTGGATGATATATAAGAAACACTGAAATTTTAGCGAATTTCCAAGAAAAACTGAAATTTTAGCGAATTTCCAAGAAAAATGTCAAAATTAACAGAATTTCTAAATCGTTCCTATTTCTACGTAACTCGACGATTTGGATGATATATAAGAAACACTGAAATTTTAGCGAATTTCCAAGAAAAACTGAAATTTTAGCGAATTTCCAAGAAAAATGTAAAAATTAACCGAAATTCTGAATCGTTCCTATTTCTACGTATCTCGACGATTTGGATGATATATAAGAAACACTGAAATTTTAGCGAATTTCCAAGAAAAACTGAAATTTTAGCGAATTTCCATGAAAAATGTCAATATTAACCGAATTTCTAAATCGTTCCTATTTCTACGTAACTCGACGATTTGGATGATATATAAGAAACACTGAAATTTTAGCGAATTTCCAAGAAAAACTGAAATTTTAGCGAATTTCCATGAAAAATGTCAATATTAACCGAATTTCTAAATCGTTCCTATTTCTACGTAACTCGACGATTTGGATGATATATAAGAAACACTGAAATTTTAGCGAATTTCCAAGAAAAACTGAAATTTTAGCGAATTTCCAAGAAAAATGTCAATATTAACCGAATTTCTAAATCGTTCCTATTTCTACGTAACTCGACGATTTGGATGATATATAAGAAACACTGAAATTTTAGCGAATTTCCAAGAAAAACTGAAATTTTAGCGAATTTCCATGAAAAATGTCAATATTAACCGAATTTCTAAATCGTTCCTATTTCTACGTATCTCGACGATTTGGATGATATATAAGCAACACTGAAATTTTAGCGAATTTCCAAGAAAAACTGAAATTTTAGCGAATTTCCATGAAAAATGTCTATATTAACCGAATTTCTAAATCGTTCCTATTTCTACGTATCTCGACGATTTGGATGATATATAAGAAACACTGAAATTTTAGCGAATTTCCAAGAAAAACTGAAATTTTAGCGAATTTCCAAGAAAAATGTCAAAATTAACAGAATTTCTAAATCGTTCCTATTTCTACGTAACTCGACGATTTGGATGATATATAAGAAACACTGAAATTTTAGCGAATTTCCAAGAAAAACTGAAATTTTAGCGAATTTCCAAGAAAAATGTAAAAATTAACCGAAATTCTGAATCGTTCCTATTTCTACGTATCTCGACGATTTGGATGATATATAAGAAACACTGAAATTTTAGCGAATTTCCAAGAAAAACTGAAATTTTAGCGAATTTCCATGAAAAATGTCAATATTAACCGAATTTCTAAATCGTTCCTATTTCTACGTAACTCGACGATTTGGATGATATATAAGAAACACTGAAATTTTAGCGAATTTCCAAGAAAAACTGAAATTTTAGCGAATTTCCATGAAAAATGTCAATATTAACCGAATTTCTAAATCGTTCCTATTTCTACGTAACTCGACGATTTGGATGATATATAAGAAACACTGAAATTTTAGCGAATTTCCAAGAAAAACTGAAATTTTAGCGAATTTCCATGAAAAATGTCTATATTAACCGAATTTCTAAATCGTTCCTATTTCTACGTAACTCGACGATTTAGATGATATATAAGATACACTGAAATTTTAGCGAATTTCCAAGAAAAACTGAAATTTTAGCGAATTTCCATGAAAAATGTCAATATTAACCGAATTTCTAAATCGTTCCTATTTCTACGTATCTCGACGATTTGGATGATATATAAGAAACACTGAAATGTTAGCGAATTTCCAAGAAAAACTGAAATTTTAGCGAATATCCAAGAAAAATGTAAAAATTAACCGAAATTCTGAATCGTTCCTATTTCTACGTATCTCGACGATTTGGATGATATATAAGAAACACTGAAATTTTAGCGAATTTCCAAGAAAAACTGAAATTTTAGCGAATTTCCATGAAAAATGTCAATATTAACCGAATTTCTAAATCGTTCCTATTTCTACGTAACTCGACGATTTGGATGATATATAAGAAACACTGAAATTTTAGCGAATTTCCAAGAAAAACTGAAATTTTAGCGAATTTCCATGAAAAATGTCAATATTAACCGAATTTCTAAATCGTTCCTATTTCTACGTAACTCGACGATTTGGATGATATATAAGAAACACTGAAATTTTAGCGAATTTCCAAGAAAAACTGAAATTTTAGCGAATTTCCATGAAAAATGTCAATATTAACCGAATTTCTAAATCGTTCCTATTTCTACGTATCTCGACGATTTGGATGATATATAAGAAACACTGAAATTTTAGCGAATTTCCAAGAAAAACTGAAATTTTAGCGAATTTCCATGAAAAATGTCAATATTAACCGAATTTCTAAATCGTTCCTATTTCTACGTAACTCGACGATTTGGATGATATATAAGAAACACTGAAATTTTAGCGAATTTCCAAGAAAAACTGAAATTTTAGCGAATTTCCAAGAAAAATGTCAATATTAACCGAATATCTAAATCGTTCCTATTTCTACGTATCTCGACGATTTGGATGATATATAAGAAACACTGAAATTTTAGCGAATTTCCAAGAAATACTGAAATTTTAGCGAATTTCCAAGAAAAATGTCAAAATTAACAGAATTTCTAAATCGTTCCTATTTCTACGTATCTCGACGATTTGGATGATATATAAGAAACACTGAAATTTTAGCGAATTTCCAAGAAAAACTGAAATTTTAGCGAATTTCCATGAAAAATGTCAATATTAACCGAATTTCTAAATCGTTCCTATTTCTACGTATCTCGACGATTTGGATGATATATAAGAAACACTGAAATTTTAGCAAATTTCCAAGAAAAACTGAAATTTTAGCGAATTTCCATGAAAAATGTCTATATTAACCGAATTTCTAAATCGTTCCTATTTCTACGTAACTCGTCGATTTGGATGATATATAAGAAACTCTGAAATTTTAGCGAATTTCCAAGAAAAACTGAAATTTTAGCGAATTTCCATGAAAAATGTCAATATTAACAGAATTTCTAAATCGTTCCTATTTCTACGTATCTCGACGATTTGGATGATATATAAGAAACACTGAAATTTTAGCGAATTTCCAAGAAAAACTGAAATTTTAGCGAATTTCCAAGAAAAATGTCAATATTAACCGAATTTCTAAATCGTTCCTATTTCTGCGTAACTCGACGATTTGGATGATATATAAGAAACACTGAAATTTTAGCGAATTTCCAAGAAAAACTGAAATTTTAGCGAATTTCCATGAAAAATGTCAATATTAACCGAATTTCTAAATCGTTCCTATTTCTACGTATCTCGACGATTTGGATGATATATAAGAAACACTGAAATTTTAGCGAATTTCCAAGAAAAACTGAAATTTTAGCGAATTTCCATGAAAAATGTCAATATTAACCGAATTTCTAAATCGTTCCTATTTCTACGTAACTCGACGATTTGGATGATATATAAGAAACACTGAAATTTTAGCGAATTTCCATGAAAAATGTCAATATTAACCGAATTTCTAAATCGTTCCTATTTCTACGTAACTCGACGATTTGGATGATATATAAGAAACACTGAAATGTTAGCGAATTTCCAAGAAAAACTGAAATTTTAGCGAATTTCCATGAAAAATGTCTATATTAACCGAATTTCTAAATCGTTCCTATTTCTACGTAACTCGTCGATTTGGATGATATATAAGAAACTCTGAAATTTTAGCGAATTTCCAAGAAAAACTGAAATTTTAGCGAATTTCCATGAAAAATGTCAATATTAACCGAATTTCTAAATCGTTCCTATTTCTACGTATCTCGACGATTTGGATGATATATAAGAAACACTGAAATTTTAGCGAATTTCCAAGAAAAACTGAAATTTTAGCGAATTTCCAAGAAAAATGTCAATATTAACCGAATTTCTAAATCGTTCCTATTTCTACGTATCTCGACGATTTGGATGATATATAAGAAACACTGAAATTTTAGCGAATTTCCAAGAAAAACTGAAATTTTAGCGAATTTCCAAGAAAAATGTCAAAATTAACAGAATTTCTAAATCGTTCCTATTTCTACGTAACTCGACGATTTGGATGATATATAAGAAACACTGAAATTTTAGCGAATTTCCAAGAAAAACTGAAATTTTAGCGAATTTCCAAGAAAAATGTAAAAATTAACCGAAATTCTGAATCGTTCCTATTTCTACGTATCTCGACGATTTGGATGATATATAAGAAACACTGAAATTTTAGCGAATTTCCAAGAAAAACTGAAATTTTAGCGAATTTCCATGAAAAATGTCAATATTAACCGAATTTCTAAATCGTTCCTATTTCTACGTAACTCGACGATTTGGATGATATATAAGAAACACTGAAATTTTAGCGAATTTCCAAGAAAAACTGAAATTTTAGCGAATTTCCATGAAAAATGTCAATATTAACCGAATTTCTAAATCGTTCCTATTTCTACGTAACTCGACGATTTGGATGATATATAAGAAACACTGAAATTTTAGCGAATTTCCAAGAAAAACTGAAATTTTAGCGAATTTCCATGAAAAATGTCAATATTAACCGAATTTCTAAATCGTTCCTATTTCTACGTATCTCGACGATTTGGATGATATATAAGAAACACTGAAATTTTAGCGAATTTCCAAGAAAAACTGAAATTTTAGCGAATTTCCATGAAAAATGTCAATATTAACCGAATTTCTAAATCGTTCCTATTTCTACGTAACTCGACGATTTGGATGATATATAAGAAACACTGAAATTTTAGCGAATTTCCAAGAAAAACTGAAATTTTAGCGAATTTCCAAGAAAAATGTCAATATTAACCGAATTTCTAAATCTTTCCTATTTCTACGTATCTCGACGATTTGGATGATATATAAGAAACACTGAAATTTTAGCGAATTTCCAAGAAAAACTGAAATTTTAGCGAATTTCCAAGAAAAATGTCAAAATTATCAGAATTTCTAAATCGTTCCTATTTCTACGTATCTCGACGATTTGGATGATATATAAGAAACACTGAAATTTTAGCGAATTTCCAAGAAAAACTGAAATTTTAGCGAATTTCCATGAAAAATGTCTATATTAACCGAATTTCTAAATCGTTCCTATTTCTACGTAACTCGTCGATTTGGATGATATATAAGAAACTCTGAAATTTTAGCGAATTGCCAAGAAAAACTGAAATTTTAGCGAATTTCCATGAAAAATGTCAATATTAACCGAATTTCTAAATCGTTCCTATTTCTACGTATCTCGACGATTTGGATGATATATAGGAAACACTGAAATTTTAGCGAATTTCCAAGAAAAACTGAAATTTTAGCGAATTTCCAAGAAAAATGTCAATATTAACCGAATTTCTAAATCGTTCCTATTTCTACGTAACTCGACGATTTGGATGATATATAAGAAACACTGAAATTTTAGCGAATTTCCAAGAAAAACTGAAATTTTAGCGAATTTCCATGAAAAATGTCAATATTAACCGAATTTCTAAATCGTTCCTATTTCTACGTATCTCGACGATTTGGATGATATATAAGAAACACTGAAATTTTAGCGAATTTCCAAGAAAAACTGAAATTTTAGCGAATTTCCATGAAAAATGTCAATATTAACCGAATTTCTAAATCGTTCCTATTTCTACGTAACTCGACGATTTGGATGATATATAAGAAACACTGAAATTTTAGCGAATTTCCAAGAAAAACTGAAATTTTAGCGAATTTCCATGAAAAATGTCAATATTAACCGAATTTCTAAATCGTTCCTATTTCTGCGTAACTCGACGATTTGGATGATATATAAGAAACACTGAAATTTTAGCGAATTTCCAAGAAAAACTGAAATTTTAGCGAATTTCCATGAAAAATGTCAATATTAACCGAATTTCTAAATCGTTCCTATTTCTACGTATCTCGACGATTTGGATGATATATAAGAAACACTGAAATTTTAGCGAATTTCCAAGAAAAACTGAAATTTTAGCGAATTTCCATGAAAAATGTCAATATTAACCGAATTTCTAAATCGTTCCTATTTCTACGTAACTCGACGATTTGGATGATATATAAGAAACACTGAAATGTTAGCGAATTTCCAAGAAAAACTGAAATTTTAGCGAATTTCCATGAAAAATGTCTATATTAACCGAATTTCTAAATCGTTCCTATTTCTACGTAACTCGTCGATTTGGATGATATATAAGAAACTCTGAAATTTTAGCGAATTTCCAAGAAAAACTGAAATTTTAGCGAATTTCCATGAAAAATGTCAATATTAACCGAATTTCTAAATCGTTCCTATTTCTACGTATCTCGACGATTTGGATGATATATAAGAAACACTGAAATTTTAGCGAATTTCCAAGAAAAACTGAAATTTTAGCGAATTTCCAAGAAAAATGTCAATATTAACCGAATTTCTAAATCGTTCCTATTTCTACGTATCTCGACGATTTGGATGATATATAAGAAACACTGAAATTTTAGCGAATTTCCAAGAAAAACTGAAATTTTAGCGAATTTCCAAGAAAAATGTCAAAATTAACAGAATTTCTAAATCGTTCCTATTTCTACGTAACTCGACGATTTGGATGATATATAAGAAACACTGAAATTTTAGCGAATTTCCAAGAAAAACTGAAATTTTAGCGAATTTCCAAGAAAAATGTAAAAATTAACCGAAATTCTGAATCGTTCCTATTTCTACGTATCTCGACGATTTGGATGATATATAAGAAACACTGAAATTTTAGCGAATTTCCAAGAAAAACTGAAATTTTAGCGAATTTCCATGAAAAATGTCAATATTAACCGAATTTCTAAATCGTTCCTATTTCTACGTAACTCGACGATTTGGATGATATATAAGAAACACTGAAATTTTAGCGAATTTCCAAGAAAAACTGAAATTTTAGCGAATTTCCATGAAAAATGTCAATATTAACCGAATTTCTAAATCGTTCCTATTTCTACGTAACTCGACGATTTGGATGATATATAAGAAACACTGAAATTTTAGCGAATTTCCAAGAAAAACTGAAATTTTAGCGAATTTCCATGAAAAATGTCAATATTAACCGAATTTCTAAATCGTTCCTATTTCTACGTATCTCGACGATTTGGATGATATATAAGAAACACTGAAATTTTAGCGAATTTCCAAGAAAAACTGAAATTTTAGCGAATTTCCATGAAAAATGTCAATATTAACCGAATTTCTAAATCGTTCCTATTTCTACGTAACTCGACGATTTGGATGATATATAAGAAACACTGAAATTTTAGCGAATTTCCAAGAAAAACTGAAATTTTAGCGAATTTCCATGAAAAATGTCAATATTAACCGAATTTCTAAATCGTTCCTATTTCTACGTAACTCGACGATTTGGATGATATATAAGAAACACTGAAATTTTAGCGAATTTCCAAGAAAAACTGAAATTTTAGCGAATTTCCATGAAAAATGTCAATATTAACCGAATTTCTAAATCGTTCCTATTTCTACGTATCTCGACGATTTGGATGATATATAAGAAACACTGAAATTTTAGCGAATTTCCAAGAAAAACTGAAATTTTAGCGAATTTCCATGAAAAATGTCAATATTAACCGAATTTCTAAATCGTTCCTATTTCTACGTAACTCGACGATTTGGATGATATATAAGAAACACTGAAATTTTAGCGAATTTCCAAGAAAAACTGAAATTTTAGCGAATTTCCAAGAAAAATGTCAATATTAACCGAATTTCTAAATCTTTCCTATTTCTACGTATCTCGACGATTTGGATGATATATAAGAAACACTGAAATTTTAGCGAATTTCCAAGAAAAACTGAAATTTTAGCGAATTTCCAAGAAAAATGTCAAAATTATCAGAATTTCTAAATCGTTCCTATTTCTACGTATCTCGACGATTTGGATGATATATAAGAAACACTGAAATTTTAGCGAATTTCCAAGAAAAACTGAAATTTTAGCGAATTTCCATGAAAAATGTCTATATTAACCGAATTTTTAAATCGTTCCTATTTCTACGTAACTCGTCGATTTGGATGATATATAAGAAACTCTGAAATTTTAGCGAATTGCCAAGAAAAACTGAAATTTTAGCGAATTTCCATGAAAAATGTCAATATTAACCGAATTTCTAAATCGTTCCTATTTCTACGTATCTCGACGATTTGGATGATATATAGGAAACACTGAAATTTTAGCGAATTTCCAAGAAAAACTGAAATTTTAGCGAATTTCCAAGAAAAATGTCAATATTAACCGAATTTCTAAATCGTTCCTATTTCTACGTATCTCGACGATTTGGATGATATATAAGAAACACTGAAATTTTAGCGAATTTCCAAGAAAAACTGAAATTTTAGCGAATTTCCATGAAAAATGTCAATATTAACCGAATTTCTAAATCGTTCCTATTTCTACGTAACTCGACGATTTGGATGATATATAAGAAACACTGAAATTTTAGCGAATTTCCAAGAAAAACTGAAATTTTAGCGAATTTCCATGAAAAATGTCAATATTAACCGAATTTCTAAATCGTTCCTATTTCTACGTAACTCGACGATTTGGATGATATATAAGAAACACTGAAATTTTAGCGAATTTCCAAGAAAAACTGAAATTTTAGCGAATTTCCATGAAAAATGTCAATATTAACCGAATTTCTAAATCGTTCCTATTTCTACGTATCTCGACGATTTGGATGATATATAAGAAACACTGAAATTTTAGCGAATTTCCAAGAAAAACTGAAATTTTAGCGAATTTCCATGAAAAATGTCAATATTAACCGAATTTCTAAATCGTTCCTATTTCTACGTAACTCGACGATTTGGATGATATATAAGAAACACTGAAATTTTAGCGAATTTCCAAGAAAAACTGAAATTTTAGCGAATTTCCATGAAAAATGTCAATATTAACCGAATTTCTAAATCGTTCCTATTTCTACGTAACTCGACGATTTGGATGATATATAAGAAACACTGAAATTTTAGCGAATTTCCAAGAAAAACTGAAATTTTAGCGAATTTCCATGAAAAATGTCAATATTAACCGAATTTCTAAATCGTTCCTATTTCTACGTAACTCGACGATTTGGATGATATATAAGAAACACTGAAATGTTAGCGAATTTCCAAGAAAAACTGAAATTTTAGCGAATTTCCATGAAAAATGTCTATATTAACCGAATTTCTAAATCGTTCCTATTTCTACGTAACTCGTCGATTTGGATGATATATAAGAAACTCTGAAATTTTAGCGAATTTCCAAGAAAAACTGAAATTTTAGCGAATTTCCATGAAAAATGTCAATATTAACCGAATTTCTAAATCGTTCCTATTTCTACGTAACTCGACGATTTGGATGATATATAAGAAACACTGAAATTTTAGCGAATTTCCAAGAAAAACTGAAATTTTAGCGAATTTCCAAGAAAAATGTCAATATTAACCGAATTTCTAAATCTTTCCTATTTCTACGTATCTCGACGATTTGGATGATATATAAGAAACACTGAAATTTTAGCGAATTTCCAAGAAAAACTGAAATTTTAGCGAATTTCCAAGAAAAATGTCAATATTAACCGAATTTCTAAATCGTTCCTATTTCTACGTATCTCGACGATTTGGATGATATATAAGAAACACTGAAATTTTAGCGAATTTCCAAGAAAAACTGAAATTTTAGCGAATTTCCATGAAAAATGTCAATATTAACCGAATTTCTAAATCGTTCCTATTTCTACGTATCTCGACGATTTGGATGATATATAAGAAACACTGAAATTTTAGCGAATTTCCAAGAAAAACTGAAATTTTAGCGAATTTCCATGAAAAATGTCAATATTAACCGAATTTCTAAATCGTTCCTATTTCTACGTAACTCGACGATTTGGATGATATATAAGAAACACTGAAATTTTAGCGAATTTCCAAGAAAAACTGAAATTTTAGCGAATTTCCAAGAAAAATGTCAATATTAACCGAATTTCTAAATCTTTCCTATTTCTACGTATCTCGACGATTTGGATGATATATAAGAAACACTGAAATTTTAGCGAATTTCCAAGAAAAACTGAAATTTTAGCGAATTTCCAAGAAAAATGTCAAAATTATCAGAATTTCTAAATCGTTCCTATTTCTACGTATCTCGACGATTTGGATGATATATAAGAAACACTGAAATTTTAGCGAATTTCCAAGAAAAACTGAAATTTTAGCGAATTTCCATGAAAAATGTCTATATTAACCGAATTTTTAAATCGTTCCTATTTCTACGTAACTCGTCGATTTGGATGATATATAAGAAACTCTGAAATTTTAGCGAATTGCCAAGAAAAACTGAAATTTTAGCGAATTTCCATGAAAAATGTCAATATTAACCGAATTTCTAAATCGTTCCTATTTCTACGTATCTCGACGATTTGGATGATATATAGGAAACACTGAAATTTTAGCGAATTTCCAAGAAAAACTGAAATTTTAGCGAATTTCCAAGAAAAATGTCAATATTAACCGAATTTCTAAATCGTTCCTATTTCTACGTATCTCGACGATTTGGATGATATATAAGAAACACTGAAATTTTAGCGAATTTCCAAGAAAAACTGAAATTTTAGCGAATTTCCATGAAAAATGTCAATATTAACCGAATTTCTAAATCGTTCCTATTTCTACGTAACTCGACGATTTGGATGATATATAAGAAACACTGAAATTTTAGCGAATTTCCAAGAAAAACTGAAATTTTAGCGAATTTCCATGAAAAATGTCAATATTAACCGAATTTCTAAATCGTTCCTATTTCTACGTAACTCGACGATTTGGATGATATATAAGAAACACTGAAATTTTAGCGAATTTCCAAGAAAAACTGAAATTTTAGCGAATTTCCATGAAAAATGTCAATATTAACCGAATTTCTAAATCGTTCCTATTTCTACGTATCTCGACGATTTGGATGATATATAAGAAACACTGAAATTTTAGCGAATTTCCAAGAAAAACTGAAATTTTAGCGAATTTCCATGAAAAATGTCAATATTAACCGAATTTCTAAATCGTTCCTATTTCTACGTAACTCGACGATTTGGATGATATATAAGAAACACTGAAATTTTAGCGAATTTCCAAGAAAAACTGAAATTTTAGCGAATTTCCATGAAAAATGTCAATATTAACCGAATTTCTAAATCGTTCCTATTTCTACGTAACTCGACGATTTGGATGATATATAAGAAACACTGAAATTTTAGCGAATTTCCAAGAAAAACTGAAATTTTAGCGAATTTCCATGAAAAATGTCAATATTAACCGAATTTCTAAATCGTTCCTATTTCTACGTAACTCGACGATTTGGATGATATATAAGAAACACTGAAATGTTAGCGAATTTCCAAGAAAAACTGAAATTTTAGCGAATTTCCATGAAAAATGTCTATATTAACCGAATTTCTAAATCGTTCCTATTTCTACGTAACTCGTCGATTTGGATGATATATAAGAAACTCTGAAATTTTAGCGAATTTCCAAGAAAAACTGAAATTTTAGCGAATTTCCATGAAAAATGTCAATATTAACCGAATTTCTAAATCGTTCCTATTTCTACGTATCTCGACGATTTGGATGATA
The DNA here is from genome assembly GCA_963921985.1 of Agrilus biguttatus. Classification (NCBI taxonomy): domain Eukaryota; kingdom Metazoa; phylum Arthropoda; class Insecta; order Coleoptera; family Buprestidae; genus Agrilus; species Agrilus biguttatus. Next base: position 21,293,530 of record OY998118.1, read on the forward strand.
TATAAGAAACACTGAAATGTTAGCGAATTTCCAAGAAAAACTGAAATTTTAGCGAATTTCCAAGAAAAATGTAAAAATTTACCGAAATTCTGAATCGTTCCTATTTCTACGTATCTCGACGATTTGGATGATATATAAGAAACACTGAAATTTTAGCGAATTTCCAAGAAAAACTGAAATTTTAGCGAATTTCCATGAAAAATGTCAATATTAACCGAATTTCTAAATCGTTCCTATTTCTACGTAACTCGACGATTTGGATGATATATAAGAAACACTGAAATTTTAGCGAATTTCCAAGAAAAACTGAAATTTTAGCGAATTTCCATGCAAAATGTCAATATTAACCGAATTTCTAAATCGTTCCTATTTCTACGTATCTCGACGATTTGGATGATATATAAGAAACACTGAAATTTTAGCGAATTTCCAAGAAAAACTGAAATTTTAGCGAATTTCCATGAAAAATGTCAATATTAACCGAATTTCTAAATCGTTCCTATTTCTACGTAACTCGACGATTTGGATGATATATAAGAAACACTGAAATTTTAGCGAATTTCCAAGAAAAACTTAAATTTTAGCGAATTTCGATGAAAAATGTCAATATTAACCGAATTTCTAAATCGTTCCTATTTCTACGTAACTCGACGATTTGGATGATATATAAGAAACACTGAAATTTTAGCGAATTTCCATGAAAAATGTCTATATTAACCGAATTTCTAAATCGTTCCTATTTCTACGTAACTCGTCGATTTGGATGATATATAAGAAACTCTGAAATTTTAGCGAATTTCCAAGAAAAACTGAAATTTTAGCGAATTTCCATGAAAAATGTCAATATTAACCGAATTTCTAAATCGTTCCTATTTCTACGTATCTCGACGATTTGGATGATATATAAGAAACACTGAAATGTTAGCGAATTTCCAAGAAAAACTGAAATTTTAGCGAATTTCCAAGAAAAATGTAAAAATTTACCGAAATTCTGAATCGTTCCTATTTCTACGTATCTCGACGATTTGGATGATATATAAGAAACACTGAAATTTTAGCGAATTTCCAAGAAAAACTGAAATTTTAGCGAATTTCCAAGAAAAATGTAAAAATTAACCGAAATTCGAAAACGATGCTATCTCTACGTATATCGACGATTTGGATGATATATAAGAAAAAATGAAATTTTAACGAATTTCCAAGAAAAATGTAAAAATTAACCGAAATTCGAAAACGATGCTATTTCTACGTATATCGACGATTTGGATGATATATAAGAAAAACTGAAATTTTAGCGAATTTCCAAGAAAAATGTAAAAATTAACCGAAATTCGAAAACGATGCTATTTCTACGTATATCGACGATTTGGATGATATATAAGAAAAAATGAAATTTTAACGAATTTCCAAGAAAAATGTAAAAATTAACCGAAATTCGAAAACGATGCTATTTCTACGTATCTAGATGATTTGGAAGATATTTAAGAAAAATTGAATTTTAGCGAATTTCCAAGAAAAATGTAAAAATTAACCGAAATTCGAAAACGATGCTATTTCTACGTATATCGACGATTTGGATGATATATAAGAAAAAATGAAATTTTAACGAATTTCCAAGGAAAATGTAAAAATTGACTAGAATTTGAAAACGATGCTGTTTCTATAGATATATAAGAAAAATTGAATTTTAGCAAATTTCCAAGAAAAATGTAAAAATTAACCGAAATTCGAAAACGATTCTATTTCTACGTATATCGACGATTTGGATGATATATAAGAAAAAATGAAATTTTAACGAATTTACAAGAAAAATGTAAAAATTAACCAAAATTTGAAAACGAAGCTATTTCTATAGATATATAAGAAAAATTGAATTTTAGCAAATTTTCAAGAAAAATGTAAAAATTAACCGAAATTCGAAAACGATGCTATCTCTACGTATAACGACGATTTGGAAGATATTTAAGAAAAAATGAAATTTCAGCGAATTTCCAAGAAAAATGTAAAAATTAACCAAAATTTGAAAACGATGCTATTTCTATAGATATATAAGAAAAGTTGAATTTTAGCAAATTTCTAAGAAAAATGTAAAAATTAATCGAAATTCGAAAACGATGCTATTTCTATAGATATATAAGAAAAGTTGAATTTTAGCAAATTTCTAAGAAAAATGTAAAAATTAATCGAAATTCGAAAACGATGCTATTTCTACGTATATCGACGATATGTACGATATATAAGAAAAAATGGAATTTTAGCGAATTTCCGAGTAAACTGTAAAAATTAACCGAAATTCGAAAACGATGCTATTTCTGCGTATATCGACGATTTGGATGATATATAAGAAAAACTGAAATTTTAGCGAATTTCCAAGAAAAATGTAAAAATTAACCGAAATTCGAAAACGATGCTATTTCTACGTATATCGACGATTTGGATGATATATAAGAAAAAATGAAATTTTAACGAATTTACAAGAAAAATGTAAAAATTAACCAAAATTTGAAAACGAAGCTATTTCTATAGATATATAAGAAAAATTGAATTTTAGCGAATTTCCAAGAAAAATGTAAAAATTAACCAAAATTTGAAAACGATGCTATTTCTATAGATATATAAGAAAAATTGAATTTTAGCAAATTTCCAAGAAAAATGTAAAAATTAACCGAAGTTCGAAAACGATGCTATTTCTACGTAAATCGACGATTTGGATGATATATAAGAAAAACTGAAATTTTAGCGAATTTCCAAGAAAAATGTAAAAATTAACCGAAATTCGAAAACGATGCTATTTCTACGTATCTAGATGATTTGGAAGATATTTAAGAAAAATTGAATTTTAGCGAATTTCCAAGAAAAATGTAAAAATTAACCAAAATTTGAAAACGATGCTATTTCTATAGATATATAAGAAAAACTGAAATTTTAGCGAATTTCCATGAAAAATGTCAATATTAACCGAATTTCTAAATCGTTCCTATTTCTACGTAACTCGACGATTTGGATGATATATAAGAAACACTGAAATTTTAGCGAATTTCCAAGAAAAACTGAAATTTTAGCGAATTTCCAAGAAAAATGTCAATATTAACCGAATTTCTAAATCTTTCCTATTTCTACGTATCTCGACGATTTGGATGATATATAAGAAACACTGAAATTTTAGCGAATTTCCAAGAAAAACTGAAATTTTAGCGAATTTCCAAGAAAAATGTCAAAATTATCAGAATTTCTAAATCGTTCCTATTTCTACGTATCTCGACGATTTGGATGATATATAAGAAACACTGAAATTTTAGCGAATTTCCAAGAAAAACTGAAATTTTAGCGAATTTCCATGAAAAATGTCTATATTAACCGAATTTTTAAATCGTTCCTATTTCTACGTAACTCGTCGATTTGGATGATATATAAGAAACTCTGAAATTTTAGCGAATTGCCAAGAAAAACTGAAATTTTAGCGAATTTCCATGAAAAATGTCAATATTAACCGAATTTCTAAATCGTTCCTATTTCTACGTATCTCGACGATTTGGATGATATATAGGAAACACTGAAATTTTAGCGAATTTCCAAGAAAAACTGAAATTTTAGCGAATTTCCAAGAAAAATGTCAATATTAACCGAATTTCTAAATCGTTCCTATTTCTACGTATCTCGACGATTTGGATGATATATAAGAAACACTGAAATTTTAGCGAATTTCCAAGAAAAACTGAAATTTTAGCGAATTTCCATGAAAAATGTCAATATTAACCGAATTTCTAAATCGTTCCTATTTCTACGTAACTCGACGATTTGGATGATATATAAGAAACACTGAAATTTTAGCGAATTTCCAAGAAAAACTGAAATTTTAGCGAATTTCCATGAAAAATGTCAATATTAACCGAATTTCTAAATCGTTCCTATTTCTACGTAACTCGACGATTTGGATGATATATAAGAAACACTGAAATTTTAGCGAATTTCCAAGAAAAACTGAAATTTTAGCGAATTTCCATGAAAAATGTCAATATTAACCGAATTTCTAAATCGTTCCTATTTCTACGTATCTCGACGATTTGGATGATATATAAGAAACACTGAAATTTTAGCGAATTTCCAAGAAAAACTGAAATTTTAGCGAATTTCCATGAAAAATGTCAATATTAACCGAATTTCTAAATCGTTCCTATTTCTACGTAACTCGACGATTTGGATGATATATAAGAAACACTGAAATTTTAGCGAATTTCCAAGAAAAACTGAAATTTTAGCGAATTTCCATGAAAAATGTCAATATTAACCGAATTTCTAAATCGTTCCTATTTCTACGTAACTCGACGATTTGGATGATATATAAGAAACACTGAAATTTTAGCGAATTTCCAAGAAAAACTGAAATTTTAGCGAATTTCCATGAAAAATGTCAATATTAACCGAATTTCTAAATCGTTCCTATTTCTACGTAACTCGACGATTTGGATGATATATAAGAAACACTGAAATGTTAGCGAATTTCCAAGAAAAACTGAAATTTTAGCGAATTTCCATGAAAAATGTCTATATTAACCGAATTTCTAAATCGTTCCTATTTCTACGTAACTCGTCGATTTGGATGATATATAAGAAACTCTGAAATTTTAGCGAATTTCCAAGAAAAACTGAAATTTTAGCGAATTTCCATGAAAAATGTCAATATTAACCGAATTTCTAAATCGTTCCTATTTCTACGTAACTCGACGATTTGGATGATATATAAGAAACACTGAAATTTTAGCGAATTTCCAAGAAAAACTGAAATTTTAGCGAATTTCCAAGAAAAATGTCAATATTAACCGAATTTCTAAATCTTTCCTATTTCTACGTATCTCGACGATTTGGATGATATATAAGAAACACTGAAATTTTAGCGAATTTCCAAGAAAAACTGAAATTTTAGCGAATTTCCAAGAAAAATGTCAATATTAACCGAATTTCTAAATCGTTCCTATTTCTACGTATCTCGACGATTTGGATGATATATAAGAAACACTGAAATTTTAGCGAATTTCCAAGAAAAACTGAAATTTTAGCGAATTTCCATGAAAAATGTCAATATTAACCGAATTTCTAAATCGTTCCTATTTCTACGTATCTCGACGATTTGGATGATATATAAGAAACACTGAAATTTTAGCGAATTTCCAAGAAAAACTGAAATTTTAGCGAATTTCCATGAAAAATGTCAATATTAACCGAATTTCTAAATCGTTCCTATTTCTACGTAACTCGACGATTTGGATGATATATAAGAAACACTGAAATTTTAGCGAATTTCCAAGAAAAACTGAAATTTTAGCGAATTTCCAAGAAAAATGTCAATATTAACCGAATTTCTAAATCTTTCCTATTTCTACGTATCTCGACGATTTGGATGATATATAAGAAACACTGAAATTTTAGCGAATTTCCAAGAAAAACTGAAATTTTAGCGAATTTCCAAGAAAAATGTCAAAATTATCAGAATTTCTAAATCGTTCCTATTTCTACGTATCTCGACGATTTGGATGATATATAAGAAACACTGAAATTTTAGCGAATTTCCAAGAAAAACTGAAATTTTAGCGAATTTCCATGAAAAATGTCTATATTAACCGAATTTTTAAATCGTTCCTATTTCTACGTAACTCGTCGATTTGGATGATATATAAGAAACTCTGAAATTTTAGCGAATTGCCAAGAAAAACTGAAATTTTAGCGAATTTCCATGAAAAATGTCAATATTAACCGAATTTCTAAATCGTTCCTATTTCTACGTATCTCGACGATTTGGATGATATATAGGAAACACTGAAATTTTAGCGAATTTCCAAGAAAAACTGAAATTTTAGCGAATTTCCAAGAAAAATGTCAATATTAACCGAATTTCTAAATCGTTCCTATTTCTACGTATCTCGACGATTTGGATGATATATAAGAAACACTGAAATTTTAGCGAATTTCCAAGAAAAACTGAAATTTTAGCGAATTTCCATGAAAAATGTCAATATTAACCGAATTTCTAAATCGTTCCTATTTCTACGTAACTCGACGATTTGGATGATATATAAGAAACACTGAAATTTTAGCGAATTTCCAAGAAAAACTGAAATTTTAGCGAATTTCCATGAAAAATGTCAATATTAACCGAATTTCTAAATCGTTCCTATTTCTACGTAACTCGACGATTTGGATGATATATAAGAAACACTGAAATTTTAGCGAATTTCCAAGAAAAACTGAAATTTTAGCGAATTTCCATGAAAAATGTCAATATTAACCGAATTTCTAAATCGTTCCTATTTCTACGTATCTCGACGATTTGGATGATATATAAGAAACACTGAAATTTTAGCGAATTTCCAAGAAAAACTGAAATTTTAGCGAATTTCCATGAAAAATGTCAATATTAACCGAATTTCTAAATCGTTCCTATTTCTACGTAACTCGACGATTTGGATGATATATAAGAAACACTGAAATTTTAGCGAATTTCCAAGAAAAACTGAAATTTTAGCGAATTTCCATGAAAAATGTCAATATTAACCGAATTTCTAAATCGTTCCTATTTCTACGTAACTCGACGATTTGGATGATATATAAGAAACACTGAAATTTTAGCGAATTTCCAAGAAAAACTGAAATTTTAGCGAATTTCCATGAAAAATGTCAATATTAACCGAATTTCTAAATCGTTCCTATTTCTACGTAACTCGACGATTTGGATGATATATAAGAAACACTGAAATGTTAGCGAATTTCCAAGAAAAACTGAAATTTTAGCGAATTTCCATGAAAAATGTCTATATTAACCGAATTTCTAAATCGTTCCTATTTCTACGTAACTCGTCGATTTGGATGATATATAAGAAACTCTGAAATTTTAGCGAATTTCCAAGAAAAACTGAAATTTTAGCGAATTTCCATGAAAAATGTCAATATTAACCGAATTTCTAAATCGTTCCTATTTCTACGTATCTCGACGATTTGGATGATATATAAGAAACACTGAAATGTTAGCGAATTTCCAAGAAAAACTGAAATTTTAGCGAATTTCCAAGAAAAATGTAAAAATTTACCGAAATTCTGAATCGTTCCTATTTCTACGTATCTCGACGATTTGGATGATATATAAGAAACACTGAAATTTTAGCGAATTTCCAAGAAAAACTGAAATTTTAGCGAATTTCCATGAAAAATGTCAATATTAACCGAATTTCTAAATCGTTCCTATTTCTACGTAACTCGACGATTTGGATGATATATAAGAAACACTGAAATTTTAGCGAATTTCCAAGAAAAACTGAAATTTTAGCGAATTTCCATGCAAAATGTCAATATTAACCGAATTTCTAAATCGTTCCTATTTCTACGTATCTCGACGATTTGGATGATATATAAGAAACACTGAAATTTTAGCGAATTTCCAAGAAAAACTGAAATTTTAGCGAATTTCCATGAAAAATGTCAATATTAACCGAATTTCTAAATCGTTCCTATTTCTACGTAACTCGACGATTTGGATGATATATAAGAAACACTGAAATTTTAGCGAATTTCCAAGAAAAACTTAAATTTTAGCGAATTTCGATGAAAAATGTCAATATTAACCGAATTTCTAAATCGTTCCTATTTCTACGTAACTCGACGATTTGGATGATATATAAGAAACACTGAAATTTTAGCGAATTTCCATGAAAAATGTCTATATTAACCGAATTTCTAAATCGTTCCTATTTCTACGTAACTCGTCGATTTGGATGATATATAAGAAACTCTGAAATTTTAGCGAATTTCCAAGAAAAACTGAAATTTTAGCGAATTTCCATGAAAAATGTCAATATTAACCGAATTTCTAAATCGTTCCTATTTCTACGTATCTCGACGATTTGGATGATATATAAGAAACACTGAAATGTTAGCGAATTTCCAAGAAAAACTGAAATTTTAGCGAATTTCCAAGAAAAATGTAAAAATTTACCGAAATTCTGAATCGTTCCTATTTCTACGTATCTCGACGATTTGGATGATATATAAGAAACACTGAAATTTTAGCGAATTTCCAAGAAAAACTGAAATTTTAGCGAATTTCCAAGAAAAATGTAAGAATTAACCGAAATTCGAAAACGATGCTATCTCTACGTATATCGACGATTTGGATGATATATAAGAAAAAATGAAATTTTAACGAATTTCCAAGAAAAATGTAAAAATTAACCGAAATTCGAAAACGATGCTATTTCTACGTATATCGACGATTTGGATGATATATAAGAAAAACTGAAATTTTAGCGAATTTCCAAGAAAAATGTAAAAATTAACCGAAATTCGAAAACGATGCTATTTCTACGTATATCGACGATTTGGATGATATATAAGAAAAAATGAAATTTTAACGAATTTCCAAGAAAAATGTAAAAATTAACCGAAATTCGAAAACGATGCTATTTCTACGTATCTAGATGATTTGGAAGATATTTAAGAAAAATTGAATTTTAGCGAATTTCCAAGAAAAATGTAAAAATTAACCGAAATTCGAAAACGATGCTATTTCTACGTATATCGACGATTTGGATGATATATAAGAAAAAATGAAATTTTAACGAATTTCCAAGGAAAATGTAAAAATTGACTAGAATTTGAAAACGATGCTGTTTCTATAGATATATAAGAAAAATTGAATTTTAGCAAATTTCCAAGAAAAATGTAAAAATTAACCGAAATTCGAAAACGATTCTATTTCTACGTATATCGACGATTTGGATGATATATAAGAAAAAATGAAATTTTAACGAATTTACAAGAAAAATGTAAAAATTAACCAAAATTTGAAAACGAAGCTATTTCTATAGATATATAAGAAAAATTGAATTTTAGCAAATTTTCAAGAAAAATGTAAAAATTAACCGAAATTCGAAAACGATGCTATCTCTACGTATAACGACGATTTGGAAGATATTTAAGAAAAAATGAAATTTCAGCGAATTTCCAAGAAAAATGTAAAAATTAACCAAAATTTGAAAACGATGCTATTTCTATAGATATATAAGAAAAGTTGAATTTTAGCAAATTTCTAAGAAAAATGTAAAAATTAATCGAAATTCGAAAACGATGCTATTTCTATAGATATATAAGAAAAGTTGAATTTTAGCAAATTTCTAAGAAAAATGTAAAAATTAATCGAAATTCGAAAACGATGCTATTTCTACGTATATCGACGATATGTACGATATATAAGAAAAAATGGAATTTTAGCGAATTTCCGAGTAAACTGTAAAAATTAACCGAAATTCGAAAACGATGCTATTTCTGCGTATATCGACGATTTGGATGATATATAAGAAAAACTGAAATTTTAGCGAATTTCCAAGAAAAATGTAAAAATTAACCGAAATTCGAAAACGATGCTATTTCTACGTATATCGACGATTTGGATGATATATAAGAAAAAATGAAATTTTAACGAATTTACAAGAAAAATGTAAAAATTAACCAAAATTTGAAAACGAAGCTATTTCTATAGATATATAAGAAAAATTGAATTTTAGCGAATTTCCAAGAAAAATGTAAAAATTAACCAAAATTTGAAAACGATGCTATTTCTATAGATATATAAGAAAAATTGAATTTTAGCAAATTTCCAAGAAAAATGTAAAAATTAACCGAAATTCGAAAACGATTCTATTTCTACGTATATCGACGATTTGGATGATATATAAGAAAAAATGAAATTTTAACGAATTTACAAGAAAAATGTAAAAATTAACCAAAATTTGAAAACGAAGCTATTTCTATAGATATATAAGAAAAATTGAATTTTAGCAAATTTTCAAGAAAAATGTAAAAATTAACCGAAATTCGAAAACGATGCTATCTCTACGTATAACGACGATTTGGAAGATATTTAAGAAAAAATGAAATTTCAGCGAATTTCCAAGAAAAATGTAAAAATTAACCAAAATTTGAAAACGATGCTATTTCTATAGATATATAAGAAAAATTGAATTTTAGCGAATTTCCAAGAAAAATGTAAAAATAAACCAAAATTTGAAAACGAAGCTATTTCTATAGATATATAAGAAAAACTGATATTTTAGCGAATTTCCAAGAAAAATGTAAAAATTAACCGAAATTCGAAAACGATGCTATCTCTACGTATATCGACGATTTGGATGATATATAAGAAAAAATGAAATTTTAACGAATTTCCAAGAAAAATGTAAAAATTAACCGAAATTCGAAAACGATGCTATTTCTGCGTATATCGACGATTTGGATGATATATAAGAAAAACTGAAATTTTAGCGAATTTCCAAGAAAAATGTAAAAATTAACCGAAATTCGAAAACGATGCTATTTCTACGTATATCGACGATTTGGATGATATATAAGAAAAAATGAAATTTTAACGAATTTCCAAGGAAAATGTAAAAATTAACCGAAATTCGAAAACGATGCTATTTCTACGTATCTAGATGATTTGGAAGATATTTAAGAAAAATTGAATTTTAGCGAATTTCCAAGAAAAATGTAAAAATTAACCGAAATTCGAAAACGATGCTATTTCTACGTATATCGACGATTTGGATGATATATAAGAGAAAATGAAATTTTATCGAATTTCCAAGAAAAATGTAAAAATTAACCGAAATTCGAAAACGATGCTATTTGTACGTATCTAGGTGATTTGGAAGATACTTATGAAAAATTGAATTTTAGCGAATTTCCAAGAAAAATATAAAAATTAATCGAAATTCGAAAACGATGCTATTTCTACGTATATCGACGATTTGTATGATATATAAGAAAAAATGAAATTTTAACGAATTTCCAAGAAAAATGTAAAAATTAACCGAAATTCGAAAACTATGCTATTTCTACGTATATCGACGATTTGGATGATATATAAGAAAAACTGAAATTTTAGCGAATTTCCAAGAAAAATGTAAAAATTAACCGAAATTCGAAAACGATGCTATCTCTACGTATATCGACGATTTGGATGATATATAAGAAAAACTGAAATTTTAACGAATTTCCAAGAAAAATGTAAAAATTAACCGAAATTCGAAAACGATTTTAACGAATTTCCAAGAAAAATGTAAAAATTAACCGAAATTCGAAAACGATGCTATTTCTACGTATATCGACGATTTGGATGATATATAAGAAAAACTGAAATTTTAGCGAATTTCCAAGAAAAATGTAAAAATTAACCGAAATTCGAAAACGATGCTATTTCTACGTATATCGACGATTTGGATGATATATAAGAAAAAATGAAATTTTAACGAATTTCCAAGAAAAATGTAAAAATTAACCGAAATTCGAAAACGATGCTATTTCTACGTATATCGACGATTTGGATGATATATAAGAAAAACTGAAATTTTAGCGAATTTCCAAGAAAAATGTAAAAATTAACCGAAATTCGAAAACGATGCTATCTCTACGTATATCGACGATTTGGATGATATATAAGAAAAAATGAAATTTTAACGAATTTCCAAGAAAAATGTAAAAATTAACCGAAATTCGAAAACTATGCTATTTCTACGTATATCGACGATTTGGATGATATATAAGAAAAACTGAAATTTTAGCGAATTTCCAAGAAAAATGTAAAAATTAACCGAAATTCGAAAACGATGCTATCTCTACGTATATCGACGATTTGGATGATATATAAGAAAAACTGAAATTTTAACGAATTTCCAAGAAAAATGTAAAAATTAACCGAAATTCGAAAACGATTTTAACGAATTTCCAAGAAAAATGTAAAAATTAACCGAAATTCGAAAACGATGCTATTTCTACGTATATCGACGATTTGGATGATATATAAGAAAAACTGAAATTTTAGCGAATTTCCAAGAAAAATGTAAAAATTAACCGAAATTCGAAAACGATGCTATTTCTACGTATATCGACGATTTGGATGATATATAAGAAAAAATGAAATTTTAACGAATTTCCAAGAAAAATGTAAAAATTAACCGAAATTCGAAAACGATGCTATTTCTACGTATATCGACGATTTGGATGATATATAAGAAAAACTGAAATTTTAGCGAATTTCCAAGAAAAATGTAAAAATTAATCGAAATTCGAAAACGATGCTATTTCTACGTATATCGACGATTTGGATGATATATAAGAAAAAATGAAATTTTAACGAATTTCCAAGAAAAATGTAAAAATTAACCGAAATTCGAAAACTATGCTATTTCTACGTATATCGACGATTTGGATGATATATAAGAAAAACTGAAATTTTAGCGAATTTCCAAGAAAAATGTAAAAATTAACCGAAATTCGAAAACGATGCTATCTCTACGTATATCGACGATTTGGATGATATATAAGAAAAACTGAATTTTAGCGAATTTCCAAGAAAAATGTAAAAATTAACAAAAATTTGAAAACGATGCTATTTCTATAGATATATAAGAAAAATTGAATTTTAGCAAATTTCCAAGAAAAATGTAAAAATTAACCGAAATTCGAAAACGATTCTATTTCTACGTATATCGACGATTTGGATGATATATAAGAAAAAATGAAATTTTAACGAATTTACAAGAAAAATGTAAAAATTAACCAAAATTTGAAAACGAAGCTATTTCTATAGATATATAAGAAAAATTGAATTTTAGCAAATTTTCAAGAAAAATGTAAAAATTAACCGAAATTCGAAAACGATGCTATCTCTACGTATAACGACGATTTGGAAGATATTTAAGAAAAAATGAAATTTCAGCGAATTTCCAAGAAAAATGTAAAAATTAACCAAAATTTGAAAACGATGCTATTTCTATAGATATATAAGAAAAGTTGAATTTTAGCAAATTTCTAAGAAAAATGTAAAAATTAATCGAAATTCGAAAACGATGCTATTTCTATAGATATATAAGAAAAGTTGAATTTTAGCAAATTTCTAAGAAAAATGTAAAAATTAATCGAAATTCGAAAACGATGCTATTTCTACGTATATCGACGATATGTACGATATATAAGAAAAAATGGAATTTTAGCGAATTTCCGAGTAAACTGTAAAAATTAACCGAAATTCGAAAACGATGCTATCTCTACGTATATCGACGATTTGGATGATATATAAGAAAAAATGAAATTTTAACGAATTTCCAAGGAAAATGTAAAAATTGACTAAAATTTGAAAACGACGCTATTTCTACGTATCTAGATGATTTGGAAGATATTTAAGAAAAATTGAATTTTAGCGAATTTCCAAGAAAAATGTAAAAATTAACCGAAATTCGAAAACGATGCTATTTCTACGTATATCGACGATTTGGATGATATATAAGAAAAAATGAAATTTTAACGAATTTCCAAGAAAAATGTAAAAATTAACCGAAATTAGAAAACGATGCTATTTCTACGTATCTAGATGATTTGGAAGAAATTTAAGAAAAATTGAATTTTAGCGAATTTCCAAGAAAAATGTAAAAATTAACCAAAATTTGAAAACGATGCTATTTCTATCGATATATAAGAAAAATTGAGTTTTAGCAAATTTCCAAGAAAAATGTAAAAATTAACCGAAATTCGAAAACGATGCTATTTCTACGTATATCGACGATTTGGATGATATATAAGAAAAAATGAAATTTTAACGAATTTCCAAGAAAAATGTAAAAATTAACCAAAATTTGAATACGAAGCTATTTCTATAGATATATAAGAAAAATTGAATTTTAGCAAATTTCCAAGAAAAATGTAAAAATTAACCGAAATTCGAAAACGATGCTATCTCTACGTATATCGACGATTTGGATGATATATAAGAAAAAATGACATTTTAACGAATTTCCAAGAAAACTGTAAAAATTAACCGAATTTCGAAAACGATGCTATTTCTACGTATATCGACGATTTGGATGATATATAAGAAAAACTGAAATTTAGGGAATTTCCAAGAAAAATGTAAAAATTAACCGAAATTCGAAAACGATGCTATCTCTACGTATATCGACGATTTGGATGATATATAAGAAAAAATGAAATTTTAACGAATTTCAAAGAAAAATGTAAAAATTATCCGAAATTCGAAAACGATGCTATCTCTACGTATATCGACGATTTGGATGATATATAAGAAAAAATGAAATTTTAACGAATTTCCAAGAAAAATGTAAAAATTAACCGAAATTCGAAAACGATGCTATTTCTACGTATATCGACGATTTGGATGATATATGAGAAAAACTGAAATTTTAGCGAATTTCCAAGGAAAATGTAAAAATTAACCGAAATTCGATAACGATGCTATTTCTACGTATATCGACGATTTGGATGATATATAAGAAAAAATGAAATTTTAACGAATTTCCAAGGAAAATGTAAAAATTAACCGAAATTCGAAAACGATGCTATTTCTACGTATATCGACGATTTGGATGATATATAAGAGAAAATGAAATTTTAACGAATTTCCAAGAAAAATGTAAAAATTAACCGAAATTCGAAAACGATGCTATTTCTACGTATCTAGATGATTTGGAAGATATTTAAGAAAAATTGAATTTTAGCGAATTTCCAAGAAAAATGTAAAAATTGACTAAAATTTGAAAACGATGCTGTTTCTATAGATACATAAGAAAAATTGAATTTTAGCGAATTTCCAAGAAAAATGTAAAAATTAATCGAAATTCGAAAACGATGCTATTTCTACGTATATTGACGATTTGGATGATATATAAGAAAAAATGAAATTTTAACGAATTTCCAAGAAAAATGTAAAAATTAACCGAAATTCGAAAACGATGCTATTTCTACGTATCTAGATGATTTGGAAGATATTTAAGAAAAATTGAATTTTAGCGAATTTCCAAGAAAAATGTAAAAATTGACTAAAATTTGAAAACGATGATGTTTCTATAGATACATAAGAAAAATTGAATTTTAGCGAATTTCCAAGAAAAATGTAAAAATTAATCGAAATTCGAAAACGATGCTATTTCTACGTATATTGACGATTTGGATGATATATAAGAAAAAATGAAATTTTAACGAATTTCCAAGAAAAATGTAAAAATTAACCGAAATTCGAAAACGATTTTAACGAATTTCCAAGAAAAATGTAAAAATTAACCGAAATTCGAAAACGATGCTATTTCTACGTATATCGACGATTTGGATGATATATAAGAAAAACTGAAATTTTAGCGAATTTCCAAGAAAAATGTAAAAATTAACCGAAATTCGAAAACGATGCTATTTCTACGTATATCGACGATTTGGATGATATATAAGAAAAAATGAAATTTTAACGAATTTCCAAGAAAAATGTAAAAATTAACCGAAATTCGAAAACGATGCTATTTCTACGTATATCGACGATTTGGATGATATATAAGAAAAACTGAAATTTTAGCGAATTTCCAAGAAAAATGTAAAAATTAACCGAAATTCGAAAACGATGCTATCTCTACGTATATCGACGATTTGGATGATATATAAGAAAAAATGAAATTTTAACGAATTTCCAAGAAAAATGTAAAAATTAACCGAAATTCGAAAACTATGCTATTTCTACGTATATCGACGATTTGGATGATATATAAGAAAAACTGAAATTTTAGCGAATTTCCAAGAAAAATGTAAAAATTAACCGAAATTCGAAAACGATGCTATCTCTACGTATATCGACGATTTGGATGATATATAAGAAAAACTGAAATTTTAACGAATTTCCAAGAAAAATGTAAAAATTAACCGAAATTCGAAAACGATTTTAACGAATTTCCAAGAAAAATGTAAAAATTAACCGAAATTCGAAAACGATGCTATTTCTACGTATATCGACGATTTGGATGATATATAAGAAAAACTGAAATTTTAGCGAATTTCCAAGAAAAATGTAAAAATTAACCGAAATTCGAAAACGATGCTATTTCTACGTATATCGACGATTTGGATGATATATAAGAAAAAATGAAATTTTAACGAATTTCCAAGAAAAATGTAAAAATTAACCGAAATTCGAAAACGATGCTATTTCTACGTATATCGACGATTTGGATGATATATAAGAAAAACTGAAATTTTAGCGAATTTCCAAGAAAAATGTAAAAATTAACCGAAATTCGAAAACGATGCTATCTCTACGTATATCGACGATTTGGATGATATATAAGAAAAACTGAAATTTTAACGAATTTCCAAGAAAAATGTAAAAATTAACCGAAATTCGAAAACGATGCTATTTCTACGTATCTAGGTGATTTGGAAGATACTCAAGAAAAATTGAATTTTAGCGAATTTCCAAGAAAAATGTAAAAATTAATCGAAATTCGAAAACGATGCTATTTCTACGTATATCGACGATTTGGATGATATATAAGAAAAAATGAAATTTTAACGAATTTCCAAGAAAAATGTAAAAATTAACCGAAATTCGAAAACTATGCTATTTCTACGTATATCGACGATTTGGATGATATATAAGAAAAACTGAAATTTTAGCGAATTTCCAAGAAAAATGTAAAAATTAACCGAAATTCGAAAACGATGCTATCTCTACGTATATCGACGATTTGGATGATATATAAGAAAAACTGAATTTTAGCGAATTTCCAAGAAAAATGTAAAAATTAACCAAAATTTGAAAACGATGCTATTTCTATAGATATATAAGAAAAATTGAATTTTAGCAAATTTCCAAGAAAAATGTAAAAATTAACCGAAATTCGAAAACGATTCTATTTCTACGTATATCGACGATTTGGATGATATATAAGAAAAAATGAAATTTTAACGAATTTACAAGAAAAATGTAAAAATTAACCAAAATTTGAAAACGAAGCTATTTCTATAGATATATAAGAAAAATTGAATTTTAGCAAATTTTCAAGAAAAATGTAAAAATTAACCGAAATTCGAAAACGATGCTATCTCTACGTATAACGACGATTTGGAAGATATTTAAGAAAAAATGAAGTTTCAGCGAATTTCCAAGAAAAATGTAAAAATTAACCAAAATTTGAAAACGATGCTATTTCTATAGATATTTAAGAAAAGTTGAATTTTAGCAAATTTCTAAGAAAAATGTAAAAATTAATCGAAATTCGAAAACGATGCTATTTCTATAGTTATATAAGAAAAGTTGAATTTTAGCAAATTTCTAAGAAAAATGTAAAAATTAATCGAAATTCGAAAACGATGCTATTTCTACGTATATCGACGATATGTACGATATATAAGAAAAAATGGAATTTTAGCGAATTTCCGAGTAAACTGTAAAAATTAACCGAAATTCGAAAACGATGCTATCTCTACGTATATCGACGATTTGGATGATATATAAGAAAAAATGAAATTTTAACGAATTTCCAAGGAAAATGTAAAAATTGACTAAAATTTGAAAACGACGCTATTTCTACGTATCTAGATGATTTGGAAGATATTTAAGAAAAATTGAATTTTAGCGAATTTCCAAGAAAAATGTAAAAATTAACCGAAATTCGAAAACGATGCTATTTCTACGTATATCGACGATTTGGATGATATATAAGAAAAAATGAAATTTTAACGAATTTCCAAGAAAAATGTAAAAATTAACCGAAATTCGAAAACGATGCTATTTCTACGTATCTAGATGATTTGGAAGAAATTTAAGAAAAATTGAATTTTAGCGAATTTCCAAGAAAAATGTAAAAATTAACCAAAATTTGAAAACGATGCTATTTCTATAGATATATAAGAAAAATTGAGTTTTAGCAAATTTCCAAGAAAAATGTAAAAATTAACCGAAATTCGAAAACGATGCTATTTCTACGTATATCGACGATTTGGATGATATATAAGAAAAAATGAAATTTTAACGAATTTCCAAGAAAAATGTAAAAATTAACCAAAATTTGAATACGAAGCTATTTCTATAGATATATAAGAAAAATTGAATTTTAGCAAATTTCCAAGAAAAATGTAAAAATTAACCGAAATTCGAAAACGATGCTATCTCTACGTATATCGACGATTTGGATGATATATAAGAAAAAATGACATTTTAACGAATTTCCAAGAAAAATGCAAAAATTAACCGAATTTCGAAAACGATGCTATTTCTACGTATATCGACGATTTGGATGATATATAAGAAAAACTGAAATTTAGGGAATTTCCAAGAAAAATGTAAAAATTAACCGAAATTCGAAAACGATGCTATCTCTACGTATATCGACGATTTGGATGATATATAAGAAAAAATGAAATTTTAACGAATTTCAAAGAAAAATGTAAAAATTATCCGAAATTCGAAAACGATGCTATCTCTACGTATATCGACGATTTGGATGATATATAAGAAAAAATGAAATTTTAACGAATTTCCAAGAAAAATGTAAAAATTAACCGAAATTCGAAAACGATGCTATTTCTACGTATATCGACGATTTGGATGATATATGAGAAAAACTGAAATTTTAGCGAATTTCCAAGGAAAATGTAAAAATTAACCGAAATTCGAAAACGATGCTATTTCTACGTATATCGACGATTTGGATGATATATAAGAGAAAATGAAATTTTAACGAATTTCCAAGAAAAATGTAAAAATTAACCGAAATTCGAAAACGAAGCTATTTCTACGTATCTAGATGATTTGGAAGATATTTAAGAAAAATTGAATTTTAGCGAATTTCCAAGAAAAATGTAAAAATTAACCGAAATTCGAAAACGATGCTATTTCTACGTATATCGACGATTTGGATGATATATAAGAGAAAATGAAATTTTAACGAATTTCCAAGAAAAATGTAAAAATTAACCGAAATTCGAAAACGATGCTATTTCTACGTATCTAGATGATTTGGAAGATATTTAAGAAAAATTGAATTTTAGCGAATTTCCAAGAAAAATGTAAAAATTGACTAAAATTTGAAAACGATGCTGTTTCTATAGATACATAAGAAAAATTGAATTTTAGCGAATTTCCAAGAAAAATGTAAAAATTAATCGAAATTCGAAAACGATGCTATTTCTACGTATATTGACGATTTGGATGATATATAAGAAAAAATGAAATTTTAACGAATTTCCAAGAAAAATGTAAAAATTAACCGAAATTCGAAAACTATGCTATTTCTACGTATATCGACGATTTGGATGATATATAAGAAAAACTGAAATTTTAGCGAATTTCCAAGAAAAATGTAAAAATTAACCGAAATTTGAATACGAAGCTATTTCTATAGATATATAAGAAAAATTGAATTTTAGCAAATTTCCAAGAAAAATGTAAAAATTAACCGAAATTCGAAAACGATGCTATTTCTACGTATATCGACGATTTGGATGATATATAAGAAAAAATGAAATTTTAATGAATTTCCAAGAAAAATGTAAAAATTAACCGAAGTTCGAAAACGATGCTATTTCTACGTAAATCGACGATTTGGATGATATATAAGAAAAACTGAAATTTTAGCGAATTTCCAAGAAAAATGTAAAAATTAACCGAAATTCGAAAACGATGCTATTTCTACGTATATCGACGATTTGGATGATATATAAGAAAAAATGAAATTTTAACGAATTTCCAAGAAAAATGTAAAAATTAACCGAAATTCGAAAACGATGCTATTTCTACGTATATCGACGATTTGGATGATATATAAGAAAAAATGAAATTTTAACGAATTTCCAAGAAAAATGTAAAAATTAACCGAATTTCGAAAACGATGCTATTTCTACGTATATCGACAATTTGGATGATATATAAGAAAAACTGAAATTTTAGCGAATTTCCAAGAAAAATGTAAAAATTAACCGAAATTCGAAAACGATGCTATTTCTACGTATATCGACAATTTGGATGATATATAAGAAAAACTGAAATTTTAGCGAATTTCCAAGAAAAATGTAAAAATTAACCGAAATTCGAAAACGATGCTATCTCTACGTATATCGACGATTTGGATGATATATAAGAAAAAATGAAATTTTAATGAATTTCCAAGAAAAATGTAAAAATTAACCGAAATTTGAATACGAAGCTATTTCTATAGATATATAAGAAAAATTGAATTTTAGCAAATTTCCAAGAAAAATGTAAAATTTAACCGAAATTCGAAAACGATGCTATTTCTACGTATATCGACGATTTGGATGATATATAAGAAAAAATGACATTTTAACGAATTTCCAAGAAAAATGTAAAAATTAACCGAAATTCGAAAACGATGCTATTTCTACGTATATCGACGATTTGGATGATATATAAGAAAAAATGAAATTTTAATGAATTTCCAAGAAAAATGTAAAAATTAACCGAAGTTCGAAAACGATGCTATTTCTACGTAAATCGACGATTTGGATGATATATAAGAAAAACTGAAATTTTAGCGAATTTCCAAGAAAAATGTAAAAATTAACCGAAATTCGAAAACGATGCTATTTCTACGTATATCGACGATTTGGATGATATATAAGAAAAAATGAAATTTTAACGAATTTCCAAGAAAAATGTAAAAATTAACCGAAATTCGAAAACGATGCTATTTCTACGTATATCGACGATTTGGATGATATATAAGAAAAAATGAAATTTTAACGAATTTCCAAGAAAAATGTAAAAATTAACCGAATTTCGAAAACGATGCTATTTCTACGTATATCGACAATTTGGATGATATATAAGAAAAACTGAAATTTTAGCGAATTTCCAAGAAAAATGTAAAAATTAACCGAAATTCGAAAACGATGCTATTTCTACGTATATCGACAATTTGGATGATATATAAGAAAAACTGAAATTTTAGCGAATTTCCAAGAAAAATGTAAAAATTAACCGAAATTCGAAAACGATGCTATCTCTACGTATATCGACGATTTGGATGATATATAAGAAAAACTGAAATTTTAGCGAATTTCCAAGAAAAATGTAAAAATTAACCGAAATTTGAATACGAAGCTATTTCTATAGATATATAAGAAAAATTGAATTTTAGCAAATTTCCAAGAAAAATGTAAAATTTAACCGAAATTCGAAAACGATGCTATTTCTACGTATATCGACGATTTGGATGATATATAAGAAAAAATGACATTTTAACGAATTTCCAAGAAAAATGTAAAAATTAACCGAATTTCGAAAACGATGCTATTTCTACGTATATCGACGATTTGGATGATATATAAGAAAAACTGAAATTTTAGCGAATTTCCAAGAAAAATGTAAAAATTAACCGAAATTCGAAAACGATGCTATTTCTACGTATATCGACGATTTGGATGATATATAAGAAAAAATGAAATTTTAACGAATTTCCAAGAAAAATGTAAAAATTGACTAAAATTTGAAAACGATGCTGTTTCTATAGATATATAAGAAAAATTGAATTTTAGCGAATTTCCAAGAAAAATGTAAAAATTAACCGAAATTCGAAAACGATGCTATTTCTTCGTATATCGACGATTTGGATGATATATAAGAAATAATGGAATTTTAACGAATTTCCAAGAAAAATGTAAAAATTGACTAAGATTTGAAAACGATGCTATTTCTACGTATCTAGATGATTTGGAAGATATTTAAAAAAAATTGAATTTTAGCGAATTTCCGAGTAAACTGTAAAGATTAACCGAAATTCGAAAACGATGCTATTTCTACGTATATCGACGATTTGGATGATATATAAAAAAACTGAAATTTTAGCGAATTTCCAAGAAAAATGTAAAAATTAACCGAAATTCGAAAACGATGCTATTTCTACGTATATCGACGATTTGGATGATATATAAGAAAAAATGAAATTTTAATGAATTTCCAAGAAAAATGTAAAAATTAACCGAAGTTCGAAAACGATGCTATTTCTACGTAAATCGACGATTTGGATGATATATAAGAAAAACTGAAATTTTAGCGAATTTCCAAGAAAAATGTAAAAATTAACCGAAATTCGAAAACGATGCTATTTCTACGTATCTAGATGATTTGGAAGATATCTAAGAAAAATTGAATTTTAGCGAATTTCCAAGAAAAATGTAAAAATTAACCAAAATTTGAAAACGATGCTATTTCTATAGATATATAAGAAAAATTGAATTTTAGCAAATTTCCAAGAAAAATGTAAAAATTAACTGAAATTCGAAAACGATGCTATCTCTACGTATATCGACGATTTGGATGATATATAAGAAAAAATGAAATTTTAACGAATTTCCAAGAAAAATGTAAAAATTAACCAAAATTTGAAAACGAAGTTATTTCTATAGATATATAAGAAAAATTGAATTTTAGCAAATTTCCAAGAAAAATGTAAAAATTAACCGAAATTCGAAAACGATGCTATTTCTACGTATCTAGATGATTTGGAAGATATTTAAGAAAAATTGAATTTTAGCGAATTTCCAAGAAAAATGTAAAAATTAACCAAAATTTGAAAACGATGCTATTTCTATAGATATATAAGAAAAATTGAATTTTAGCAAATTTCCAAGAAAAATGTAAAAATTAACCGAAGTTCGAAAACGATGCTATTTCTGCGTAAATCGACGATTTGGATGATATATAAGAAAAACTGAAATTTTAGCGAATTTCCAAGAAAAATGTAAAAATTAACCGAAATTCGAAAACGATGCTATTTCTACGTATCTAGATGATTTGGAAGATATTTAAGAAAAATTGAATTTTAGCGAATTTCCAAGAAAAATGTAAAAATTAACCAAAATTTGAAAACGATGCTATTTCTATAGATATATAAGAAAAATTGAATTTTAGCAAATTTCCAAGAAAAATGTAAAAATTAACTGAAATTCGAAAACGATGCTATTTCTACGTATCTAGATGATTTGGAAGATATTTAAGAAAAATTGAATTTTAGCGAATTTCCAAGAAAAATGTAAAAATTAACCAAAATTTGAAAACGATGCTATTTCTATAGATATATAAGAAAAATTGAATTTTAGCAAATTTCCAAGAAAAATGTAAAAATTAACCGAAATTCGAAAACGATGCTATTTCTACGTATATCGACGATTTGGATGATATATAAGAAAAAATGAAATTTTAACGAATTTCCAAGGAAAATGTAAAAATTGACTAAAATTTGAAAACGATGCTGTTTCTATAGATATATAAGAAAAATTGAATTTTAGCAAATTTCCAAGAAAAATGTAAAAATTAACCGAAATTCGAAAACGATGCTATCTCTACGTATATCGACGATTTGGATGATATATAAGAAAAAATGAAATTTTAACGAATTTCCAAGAAAAATGTAAAAATTAACCGAATTTCGAAAACGATGCTATTTCTACGTATATCGACGATTTGGATGATATATAAGAAAAAATGAAATTTTAACGAATTTCCAAGGAAAATGTAAAAATTGACTAAAATTTGAAAACGATGCTGTTTCTATAGATATATAAGAAAAATTGAATTTTAGCGAATTTCCAAGAAAAATGTAAAAATAAACCAAAATTTGAAAACGAAGCTATTTCTATAGATATATAAGAAAAACTGATATTTTAGCGAATTTCCAAGAAAAATGTAAAAATTAACCGAAATTCGAAAACGATGCTATTTCTACGTATATCGACGATTTGGATGATATATAAGAAAAAATGACATTTTAACGAATTTCCAAGAAAAATGTAAAAATTAACCGAAATTCGAAAACGATGCTATTTCTACGTATATCGACGATTTGGATGATATATAAGAAAAAATGAAATTTTAACGAATTTCCAAGAAAAATGTAAAAATTAACCGAATTTCGAAAACGATGCTATTTCTACGTATATCGACGATTTGGATGATATATAAGAAAAAATGAAATTTTAACGAATTTCCAAGAAAAATGTAAAAATTGACTAAAATTTGAAAACGATGCTGTTTCTATAGATATATAAGAAAAATTGAATTTTAGCAAATTTCCAAGAAAAATGTAAAAATTAACCGAAATTCGAAAACGATGCTATCTCTACGTATATCGACGATTTGGATGATATATAAGAAAAAATGAAATTTTAACGAATTTCCAAGAAAAATGTAAAAATTAACCGAATTTCGAAAACGATGCTATTTCTACGTATATCGACGATTTGGATGATATATAAGAAAAAATGAAATTTTAACGAATTTCCAAGGAAAATGTAAAAATTGACTAAAATTTGAAAACGATGCTGTTTCTATAGATATATAAGAAAAATTGAATTTTAGCGAATTTCCAAGAAAAATGTAAAAATAAACCAAAATTTGAAAACGAAGCTATTTCTATAGATATATAAGAAAAACTGATATTTTAGCGAATTTCCAAGAAAAATGTAAAAATTAACCGAAATTCGAAAACGATGCTATTTCTACGTATATCGACGATTTGGATGATATATAAGAAAAAATGAAATTTTAACGAATTTCCAAGGAAAATGTAAAAATTAACCGAAATTCGAAAACGATGCTATTTCTACGTATCTAGATGATTTGGAAGATATTTAAGAAAAATTGAATTTTAGCGAATTTCCAAGAAAAATGTAAAAATTAACCGAAATTCGAAAACGATGCTATTTCTACGTATATCGACGATTTGGATGATATATAAGAAAAAATGAAATTTTAACGAATTTCCAAGAAAAATGTAAAAATTAACCGAAATTCGAAAACTATGCTATTTCTACGTATATCGACGATTTGGATGATATATAAGAAAAACTGAAATTTTAGCGAATTTCCAAGAAAAATGTAAAAATTAACCGAAATTTGAATACGAAGCTATTTCTATAGATATATAAGAAAAATTGAATTTTAGCAAATTTCCAAGAAAAATGTAAAATTTAACCGAAATTCGAAAACGATGCTATCTCTACGTATATCGACGATTTGGATGATATATAAGAAAAAATGACATTTTAACGAATTTCCAAGAAAAATGTAAAAATTAACCGAATTTCGAAAACGATGCTATTTCTACGTATATCGACGATTTGGATGATATATAAGAAAAACTGAAATTTTAGCGAATTTCCAAGAAAAATGTAAAAATTAACCGAAATTCGAAAACGATGCTATTTCTACGTATATCGACGATTTGGATGATATATAAGAAAAAATGAAATTTTAACGAATTTCCAAGAAAAATGTAAAAATTAACCGAAATTCGAAAACGATGCTATTTCTACGTATATCGACGATTTGGATGATATATAAGAAAAAATGAAATTTTAACGAATTTCCAAGAAAAATGTAAAAATTAACCGAATTTCGAAAACGATGCTATTTCTACGTATATCGACAATTTGGATGATATATAAGAAAAACTGAAATTTTAGCGAATTTCCAAGAAAAATGTAAAAATTAACCGAAATTCGAAAACGATGCTATCTCTACGTATATCGACGATTTGGATGATATATAAGAAAAAATGAAATTTTAACGAATTTCCAAGAAAAATGTAAAAATTGACTAAAATTTGAAAACGATGCTGTTTCTATAGATATATAAGAAAAATTGAATTTTAGCGAATTTCCAAGAAAAATGTAAAAATTAACCGAAATTCGAAAACGATGCTATTTCTTCGTATATCGACGATTTGGATGATATATAAGAAATAATGGAATTTTAAAGAATTTCCAAGAAAAATGTAAAAATTGACTAAGATTTGAAAACGATGCTATTTCTACGTATCTAGATGATTTGGAAGATATTTAAAAAAAATTGAATTTTAGCGAATTTCCGAGTAAACTGTAAAGATTAACCGAAATTCGAAAACGATGCTATCTCTACGTATATCGACGATTTGGATGATATATAAAAAAACTGAAATTTTAGCGAATTTCCAAGAAAAATGTAAAAATTAACCGAAATTCGAAAACGATGCTATTTCTACGTATATCGACGATTTGGATGATATATAAGAAAAAATGAAATTTTAATGAATTTCCAAGAAAAATGTAAAAATTAAACGAAGTTCGAAAACGATGCTATTTCTACGTAAATCGACGATTTGGATGATATATAAGAAAAACTGAAATTTTAGCGAATTTCCAAGAAAAATGTAAAAATTAACCGAAATTCGAAAACGATGCTATTTCTACGTATATCGACAATTTGGATGATATATAAGAAAAACTGAAATTTTAGCGAATTTCCAAGAAAAATGTAAAAATTAACCGAAATTCGAAAACGATGCTATCTCTACGTATAT
Organism: Agrilus biguttatus; assembly: GCA_963921985.1. Taxonomy (NCBI): domain Eukaryota; kingdom Metazoa; phylum Arthropoda; class Insecta; order Coleoptera; family Buprestidae; genus Agrilus; species Agrilus biguttatus. Next base: position 21,319,704 of record OY998118.1, read on the forward strand.
CGACGATTTGGATGATATATAAGAAAAACTGAAATTTTAGCGAATTTCCAAGAAAAATGTAAAAATTAACCGAAATTTGAATACGAAGCTATTTCTATAGATATATAAGAAAAATTGAATTTTAGCAAATTTCCAAGAAAAATGTAAAATTTAACCGAAATTCGAAAACGATGCTATTTCTACGTATATCGACGATTTGGATGATATATAAGAAAAAATGACATTTTAACGAATTTCCAAGAAAAATGTAAAAATTAACCGAATTTCGAAAACGATGCTATTTCTACGTATATCGACGATTTGGATGATATATAAGAAAAACTGAAATTTTAGCGAATTTCCAAGAAAAATGTAAAAATTAACCGAAATTCGAAAACGATGCTATTTCTACGTATATCGACGATTTGGATGATATATAAGAAAAAATGAAATTTTAACGAATTTCCAAGAAAAATGTAAAAATTGACTAAAATTTGAAAACGATGCTGTTTCTATAGATATATAAGAAAAATTGAATTTTAGCGAATTTCCAAGAAAAATGTAAAAATTAACCGAAATTCGAAAACGATGCTATTTCTTCGTATATCGACGATTTGGATGATATATAAGAAATAATGGAATTTTAACGAATTTCCAAGAAAAATGTAAAAATTGACTAAGATTTGAAAACGATGCTATTTCTACGTATCTAGATGATTTGGAAGATATTTAAAAAAAATTGAATTTTAGCGAATTTCCGAGTAAACTGTAAAGATTAACCGAAATTCGAAAACGATGCTATTTCTACGTATATCGACGATTTGGATGATATATAAAAAAACTGAAATTTTAGCGAATTTCCAAGAAAAATGTAAAAATTAACCGAAATTCGAAAACGATGCTATTTCTACGTATATCGACGATTTGGATGATATATAAGAAAAAATGAAATTTTAATGAATTTCCAAGAAAAATGTAAAAATTAACCGAAGTTCGAAAACGATGCTATTTCTACGTAAATCGACGATTTGGATGATATATAAGAAAAACTGAAATTTTAGCGAATTTCCAAGAAAAATGTAAAAATTAACCGAAATTCGAAAACGATGCTATTTCTACGTATCTAGATGATTTGGAAGATATCTAAGAAAAATTGAATTTTAGCGAATTTCCAAGAAAAATGTAAAAATTAACCAAAATTTGAAAACGATGCTATTTCTATAGATATATAAGAAAAATTGAATTTTAGCAAATTTCCAAGAAAAATGTAAAAATTAACTGAAATTCGAAAACGATGCTATCTCTACGTATATCGACGATTTGGATGATATATAAGAAAAAATGAAATTTTAACGAATTTCCAAGAAAAATGTAAAAATTAACCAAAATTTGAAAACGAAGTTATTTCTATAGATATATAAGAAAAATTGAATTTTAGCAAATTTCCAAGAAAAATGTAAAAATTAACCGAAATTCGAAAACGATGCTATTTCTACGTATCTAGATGATTTGGAAGATATTTAAGAAAAATTGAATTTTAGCGAATTTCCAAGAAAAATGTAAAAATTAACCAAAATTTGAAAACGATGCTATTTCTATAGATATATAAGAAAAATTGAATTTTAGCAAATTTCCAAGAAAAATGTAAAAATTAACCGAAGTTCGAAAACGATGCTATTTCTGCGTAAATCGACGATTTGGATGATATATAAGAAAAACTGAAATTTTAGCGAATTTCCAAGAAAAATGTAAAAATTAACCGAAATTCGAAAACGATGCTATTTCTACGTATCTAGATGATTTGGAAGATATTTAAGAAAAATTGAATTTTAGCGAATTTCCAAGAAAAATGTAAAAATTAACCAAAATTTGAAAACGATGCTATTTCTATAGATATATAAGAAAAATTGAATTTTAGCAAATTTCCAAGAAAAATGTAAAAATTAACTGAAATTCGAAAACGATGCTATTTCTACGTATATCGACGATTTGGATGATATATAAGAAAAAATGAAATTTTAATGAATTTCCAAGAAAAATGTAAAAATTAACCAAAATTTGAAAACGAAGTTATTTCTATAGATATATAAGAAAAATTGAATTTTAGCAAATTTCCAAGAAAAATGTAAAAATTAACCGAAATTCGAAAACGATGCTATTTCTACGTATCTAGATGATTTGGAAGATATTTAAGAAAAATTGAATTTTAGCGAATTTCCAAGAAAAATGTAAAAATTAACCAAAATTTGAAAACGATGCTATTTCTATAGATATATAAGAAAAATTGAATTTTAGCAAATTTCCAAGAAAAATGTAAAAATTAACCGAAATTCGAAAACGATGCTATTTCTACGTATATCGACGATTTGGATGATATATAAGAAAAAATGAAATTTTAACGAATTTCCAAGGAAAATGTAAAAATTGACTAAAATTTGAAAACGATGCTGTTTCTATAGATATATAAGAAAAATTGAATTTTAGCAAATTTCCAAGAAAAATGTAAAAATTAACCGAAATTCGAAAACGATGCTATCTCTACGTATATCGACGATTTGGATGATATATAAGAAAAAATGAAATTTTAACGAATTTCCAAGAAAAATGTAAAAATTAACCGAATTTCGAAAACGATGCTATTTCTACGTATATCGACGATTTGGATGATATATAAGAAAAAATGAAATTTTAACGAATTTCCAAGGAAAATGTAAAAATTGACTAAAATTTGAAAACGATGCTGTTTCTATAGATATATAAGAAAAATTGAATTTTAGCGAATTTCCAAGAAAAATGTAAAAATAAACCAAAATTTGAAAACGAAGCTATTTCTATAGATATATAAGAAAAACTGATATTTTAGCGAATTTCCAAGAAAAATGTAAAAATTAACCGAAATTCGAAAACGATGCTATTTCTACGTATATCGACGATTTGGATGATATATAAGAAAAAATGACATTTTAACGAATTTCCAAGAAAAATGTAAAAATTAACCGAAATTCGAAAACGATGCTATTTCTACGTATATCGACGATTTGGATGATATATAAGAAAAAATGAAATTTTAACGAATTTCCAAGAAAAATGTAAAAATTAACCGAATTTCGAAAACGATGCTATTTCTACGTATATCGACGATTTGGATGATATATAAGAAAAAATGACATTTTAACGAATTTCCAAGAAAAATGTAAAAATTAACCGAAATTCGAAAACGATGCTATTTCTACGTATATCGACGATTTGGATGATATATAAGAAAAAATGAAATTTTAACGAATTTCCAAGAAAAATGTAAAAATTAACCGAATTTCGAAAACGATGCTATTTCTACGTATATCGACGATTTGGATGATATATAAGAAAAAATGACATTTTAACGAATTTCCAAGAAAAATGTAAAAATTAACCGAATTTCGAAAACGATGCTATTTCTACGTATATCGACGATTTGGATGATATATAAGAAAAAATGAAATTTTAACGAATTTCCAAGGAAAATGTAAAAATTGACTAAAATTTGAAAACGATGCTGTTTCTATAGATATATAAGAAAAATTGAATTTTAGCGAATTTCCAAGAAAAATGTAAAAATAAACCAAAATTTGAAAACGAAGCTATTTCTATAGATATATAAGAAAAACTGATATTTTAGCGAATTTCCAAGAAAAATGTAAAAATTAACCGAAATTCGAAAACGATGCTATCTCTACGTATATCGACGATTTGGATGATATATAAGAAAAAATGAAATTTTAACGAATTTCCAAGAAAAACGTAAAAATTAACCGAAATTCGAAAACGATGCTATTTCTACGTATCTAGGTGATTTGGAAGATACTTAAGAAAAATTGAATTTTAGCGAATTTCCAAGAAAAATGTAAAAATTAATCGAAATTCGAAAACGATGCTATTTCTACGTATATCGACGATTTGGATGATATATAAGAAAAAATGAAATGTTAACGAATTTCCAAGAAAAATGTAAAAATTAACCGAAATTCGAAAACTATGCTATTTCTACGTATATCGACGATTTGGATGATATATAAGAAAAAATGAAATGTTAACGAATTTCCAAGAAAAATGTAAAAATTAACCGAAATTCGAAAACGATGCTATTTCTACGTATCTAGATGATTTGGAAGATATTTAAGAAAAATTGAATTTTAGCGAATTTCCAAGAAAAATGTAAAAATTAACCGAAATTCGAAAACGATGCTATTTCTACGTATATCGACGATTTGGATGATATATAAGAAAAAATGAAATTTTAACGAATTTCCAAGGAAAATGTAAAAATTGACTAAAATTTGAAAACGATGCTGTTTCTATAGATATATAAGAAAAATTGAATTTTAGCGAATTTCCAAGAAAAATGTAAAAATAAACCAAAATTTGAAAACGAAGCTATTTCTATAGATATATAAGAAAAACTGATATTTTAGCGAATTTCCAAGAAAAATGTAAAAATTAACCGAAATTCGAAAACGATGCTATCTCTACGTATATCGACGATTTGGATGATATATAAGAAAAAATGAAATTTTAACGAATTTCCAAGAAAAATGTAAAAATTAACCGAAATTCGAAAACGATGCTATTTCTGCGTATATCGACGATTTGGATGATATATAAGAAAAACTGAAATTTTAGCGAATTTCCAAGAAAAATGTAAAAATTAACCGAAATTCGAAAACGATGCTATTTCTACGTATATCGACGATTTGGATGATATATAAGAAAAAATGAAATTTTAACGAATTTCCAAGGAAAATGTAAAAATTAACCGAAATTCGAAAACGATGCTATTTCTACGTATCTAGATGATTTGGAAGATATTTAAGAAAAATTGAATTTTAGCGAATTTCCAAGAAAAATGTAAAAATTAACCGAAATTCGAAAACGATGCTATTTCTACGTATATCGACGATTTGGATGATATATAAGAAAAAATGAAATTTTAACGAATTTCCAAGGAAAATGTAAAAATTGACTAAAATTTGAAAACGATGCTGTTTCTATAGATATATAAGAAAAATTGAATTTTAGCGAATTTCCAAGAAAAATGTAAAAATAAACCAAAATTTGAAAACGAAGCTATTTCTATAGATATATAAGAAAAACTGATATTTTAGCGAATTTCCAAGAAAAATGTAAAAATTAACCGAAATTCGAAAACGATGCTATCTCTACGTATATCGACGATTTGGATGATATATAAGAAAAAATGAAATTTTAACGAATTTCCAAGGAAAATGTAAAAATTGACTAAAATTTGAAAACGATGCTGTTTCTATAGATATATAAGAAAAATTGAATTTTAGCGAATTTCCAAGAAAAATGTAAAAATAAACCAAAATTTGAAAACGAAGCTATTTCTATAGATATATAAGAAAAATTGAATTTTAGCGAATTTCCAAGAAAAATGTAAAAATTAACCGAAATTCGAAAACGATGCTATTTCTACGTATATCGACGATTTGGATGATATATAAGAAAAAATGAAATTTTAACGAATTTCCAAGGAAAATGTAAAAATTGACTAAAATTTGAAAACGATGCTGTTTCTATAGATATATAAGAAAAATTGAATTTTAGCGAATTTCCAAGAAAAATGTAAAAATAAACCAAAATTTGAAAACGAAGCTATTTCTATAGATATATAAGAAAAACTGATATTTTAGCGAATTTCCAAGAAAAATGTAAAAATTAACCGAAATTCGAAAACGATGCTATCTCTACGTATATCGACGATTTGGATGATATATAAGAAAAAATGAAATTTTAACGAATTTCCAAGAAAAATGTAAAAATTAACCGAAATTCGAAAACGATGCTATTTCTGCGTATATCGACGATTTGGATGATATATAAGAAAAACTGAAATTTTAGCGAATTTCCAAGAAAAATGTAAAAATTAACCGAAATTCGAAAACGATGCTATTTCTACGTATATCGACGATTTGGATGATATATAAGAAAAAATGAAATTTTAACGAATTTCCAAGGAAAATGTAAAAATTAACCGAAATTCGAAAACGATGCTATTTCTACGTATCTAGATGATTTGGAAGATATTTAAGAAAAATTGAATTTTAGCGAATTTCCAAGAAAAATGTAAAAATTAACCGAAATTCGAAAACGATGCTATTTCTACGTATATCGACGATTTGGATGATATATAAGAAAAAATGAAATTTTAACGAATTTCCAAGAAAAATGTAAAAATTAACCGAAATTCGAAAACTATGCTATTTCTACGTATATCGACGATTTGGATGATATATAAGAAAAACTGAAATTTTAGCGAATTTCCAAGAAAAATGTAAAAATTAACCGAAATTTGAATACGAAGCTATTTCTATAGATATATAAGAAAAATTGAATTTTAGCAAATTTCCAAGAAAAATGTAAAATTTAACCGAAATTCGAAAACGATGCTATCTCTACGTATATCGACGATTTGGATGATATATAAGAAAAAATGACATTTTAACGAATTTCCAAGAAAAATGTAAAAATTAACCGAATTTCGAAAACGATGCTATTTCTACGTATATCGACGATTTGGATGATATATAAGAAAAACTGAAATTTTAGCGAATTTCCAAGAAAAATGTAAAAATTAACCGAAATTCGAAAACGATGCTATTTCTACGTATATCGACGATTTGGATGATATATAAGAAAAAATGAAATTTTAACGAATTTCCAAGAAAAATGTAAAAATTAACCGAAATTCGAAAACGATGCTATTTCTACGTATATCGACGATTTGGATGATATATAAGAAAAAATGAAATTTTAACGAATTTCCAAGAAAAATGTAAAAATTAACCGAATTTCGAAAACGATGCTATTTCTACGTATATCGACAATTTGGATGATATATAAGAAAAACTGAAATTTTAGCGAATTTCCAAGAAAAATGTAAAAATTAACCGAAATTCAAAAACGATGCTATCTCTACGTATATCGACGATTTGGATGATATATAAGAAAAAATGAAATTTTAACGAATTTCCAAGAAAAATGTAAAAATTGACTAAAATTTGAAAACGATGCTGTTTCTATAGATATATAAGAAAAATTGAATTTTAGCGAATTTCCAAGAAAAATGTAAAAATTAACCGAAATTCGAAAACGATGCTATTTCTTCGTATATCGACGATTTGGATGATATATAAGAAATAATGGAATTTTAAAGAATTTCCAAGAAAAATGTAAAAATTGACTAAGATTTGAAAACGATGCTATTTCTACGTATCTAGATGATTTGGAAGATATTTAAAAAAAATTGAATTTTAGCGAATTTCCGAGTAAACTGTAAAGATTAACCGAAATTCGAAAACGATGCTATCTCTACGTATATCGACGATTTGGATGATATATAAAAAAACTGAAATTTTAGCGAATTTCCAAGAAAAATGTAAAAATTAACCGAAATTCGAAAACGATGCTATTTCTACGTATATCGACGATTTGGATGATATATAAGAAAAAATGAAATTTTAATGAATTTCCAAGAAAAATGTAAAAATTAAACGAAGTTCGAAAACGATGCTATTTCTACGTAAATCGACGATTTGGATGATATATAAGAAAAACTGAAATTTTAGCGAATTTCCAAGAAAAATGTAAAAATTAACCGAAATTCGAAAACGATGCTATTTCTACGTATCTAGATGATTTGGAAGATATTTAAGAAAAATTGAATTTTAGCGAATTTCCAAGAAAAATGTAAAAATTAACCAAAATTTGAAAACGATGCTATTTCTATAGATATATAAGAAAAATTGAATTTTAGCAAATTTCCAAGAAAAATGTAAAAATTAACTGAAATTCGAAAACGATGCTATCTCTACGTATATCGACGATTTGAATGATATATAAGAAAAAATGAAATTTTAACGAATTTCCAAGAAAAATGTAAAAATTAACCAAAATTTGAAAACGAAGTTATTTCTATAGATATATAAGAAAAATTGAATTTTAGCAAATTTCCAAGAAAAATGTAAAAATTAACCGAAATTCGAAAACGATGCTATTTCTACGTATCTAGATGATTTGGAAGATATTTAAGAAAAATTGAATTTTAGCGAATTTCCAAGAAAAATGTAAAAATTAACCAAAATTTGAAGACGATGCTATTTCTATAGATATATAAGAAAAATTGAATTTTAGCAAATTTCCAAGAAAAATGTAAAAATTAACCGAAGTTCGAAAACGATGCTATTTCTACGTAAATCGACGATTTGGATGATATATAAGAAAAACTGAAATTTTAGCGAATTTCCAAGAAAAATGTAAAAATTAACCGAAATTCGAAAACGATGCTATTTCTACGTATCTAGATGATTTGGAAGATATTTAAGAAAAATTGAATTTTAGCGAATTTCCAAGAAAAATGTAAAAATTAACCAAAATTTGAAAACGATGCTATTTCTATAGATATATAAGAAAAATTGAATTTTAGCAAATTTCCAAGAAAAATGTAAAAATTAACTGAAATTCGAAAACGATGCTATTTCTACGTATATCGACGATTTGGATGATATATAAGAAAAAATGAAATTTTAACGAATTTCCAAGAAAAATGTAAAAATTAACCAAAATTTGAAAACGAAGTTATTTCTATAGATATATAAGAAAAATTGAATTTTAGCAAATTTCCAAGAAAAATGTAAAAATTAACCGAAATTCGAAAACGATGCTATTTCTACGTATCTAGATGATTTGGAAGATATTTAAGAAAAATTGAATTTTAGCGAATTTCCAAGAAAAATGTAAAAATTAACCAAAATTTGAAAACGATGCTATTTCTATAGATATATAAGAAAAATTGAATTTTAGCAAATTTCCAAGAAAAATGTAAAAATTAACCGAAATTCGAAAACGATGCTATTTCTACGTATATCGACGATTTGGATGATATATAAGAAAAAATGAAATTTTAACGAATTTCCAAGAAAAATGTAAAAATTAACCAAAATTTGAATACGAAGCTATTTCTATAGATATATAAGAAAAATTGAATTTTAGCAAATTTCCAAGAAAAATGTAAAAATTAACCGAAATTCGAAAACGATGCTATCTCTACGTATATCGACGATTTGGATGATATATAAGAAAAAATGACATTTTAACGAATTTCCAAGAAAAATGTAAAAATTAACCGAATTTCGAAAACGATGCTATTTCTACGTATATCGACGATTTGGATGATATATAAGAAAAACTGAAATTTTAGCGAATTTCCAAGAAAAATGTAAAAATTAACCGAAATTCGAAAACGATGCTATCTCTACGTATATCGACGATTTGGATGATATATAAGAAAAAATGAAATTTTAACGAATTTCAAAGAAAAATGTAAAAATTAACCGAAATTCGAAAACGATGCTTTTTCTACGTATATCGACCATTTGGATGATATATAAGAAAAACTGAAATTTTAGCGAATTTCCAAGAAAAATGTAAAAATTAACCGAAATTCGAAAACGATGCTATCTCTACGTATATCGACGATTTGGATGATATATAAGAAAAAATGAAATTTTAACGAATTTCCAAGAAAAATGTAAAAATTAACCGAAATTCGAAAACGATGCTATTTCTACGTATATCGACGATTTGGATGATATATGAGAAAAACTGAAATTTTAGCGAATTTCCAAGCAATATGTAAAAATTAACCGAAATTCGATAACGATGCTATTTCTACGTATATCGACGATTTGGATGATATATAAGAAAAAATGAAATTTTAACGAATTTCCAAGGAAAATGTAAAAATTAACCGAAATTCGAAAACGATGCTATTTCTACGTATCTAGATGATTTGGAAGATATTTAAGCAAAATTGAATTTTAGCGAATTTCCAAGAAAAATGTAAAAATTAACCGAAATTCGAAAACGATGCTATTTCTACGTATATCGACGATTTGGATGATATATAAGAGAAAAAGAAATTTTAACGAATTTCCAAGAAAAATGTAAAAATTAACCGAAATTCGAAAACGATGCTATTTCTACGTATCTAGATGATTTGGAAGATATTTAAGAAAAATTGAATTTTAGCGAATTTCCAAGAAAAATGTAAAAATTGACTAAAATTTGAAAACGATGCTGTTTCTATAGATATATAAGAAAAATTGAATTTTAGCGAATTTCCAAGAAAAATGTAAAAATTAATCGAAATTCGAAAACGATGCTATTTCTACGTATATTGACGATTTGGATGATATATAAGAAAAAATGAAATTTTAACGAATTTCCAAGAAAAATGTAAAAATTAACCGAAATTCGAAAACTATGCTATTTCTACGTATATCGACGATTTGGATGATATATAAGAAAAAATGACATTTTAACGAATTTCCAAGAAAAATGTAAAAATTAACCGAATTTCGAAAACGATGCTATTTCTACGTATATCGACGATTTGGATGATATATAAGAAAAACTGAAATTTTAGCGAATTTCCAAGAAAAATGTAAAAATTAACCGAAATTCGAAAACGATGCTATTCCTACGTATATCGACGATTTGGATGATATATAAGAAAAAATGAAATTTTAACGAATTTCCAAGAAAAATGTAAAAATTAACCGAAATTCGAAAACGATGCTATTTCTACGTATATCGACGATTTGGATGATATATAAGAAAAAATGAAATTTTAACGAATTTCCAAGAAAAATGTAAAAATTAACCGAAATTCGAAAACGATGCTATTTCTACGTATATCGACGATTTGGATGATATATAAGAAAAACTGAAATTTTAGCGAATTTCCAAGAAAAATGTAAAAATTAACCGAAATTCGAAAACGATGCTATTTCTACGTATATCGACGATTTGGATGATATATAAGAAAAAATGAAATTTTAACGAATTTCCAAGAAAAATGTAAAAATTAACCGAAATTCGAAAACGATGCTATTTCTACGTATTTAGATGATTTGGAAGATATTTAAGAAAAATTGAATTTTAGCGAATTTCCAAGAAAAATGTAAAAATTAACCGAAATTCGAAAACGATGCTATTTCTACGTATATCGACGATTTGGATGAAATATAAGAAAAAATGAAATTTTAACGAATTTCCAAGGAAAATGTAAAAATTGACTAAAATTTGAAAACGATGCTGTTTCTATAGATATATAAGAAAAATTGAATTTTAGCGAATTTCCAAGAAAAATGTAAAAATAAACCAAAATTTGAAAACGAAGCTATTTCTATAGATATATAAGAGAAACTGATATTTTAGCGAATTTCCAAGAAAAATGTAAAAATTAACCGAAATTCGAAAACGATGCTATCTCTACGTATATCGACGATTTGGATGATATATAAGAAAAACTGAATTTTAGCGAATTTCCAAGAAAAATGTAAAAATTAACCAAAATTTGAAAACGATGCTATTTCTATAGATATATAAGAAAAATTGAATTTTAGCAAATTTCCAAGAAAAATGTAAAAATTAACCGAAATTCGAAAACGATTCTATTTCTACGTATATCGACGATTTGGATGATATATAAGAAAAAATGAAATTTTAACGAATTTACAAGAAAAATGTAAAAATTAACCAAAATTTGAAAACGAAGCTATTTCTATAGATATATAAGAAAAATTGAATTTTAGCAAATTTTCAAGAAAAATGTAAAAATTAACCGAAATTCGAAAACGATGCTATCTCTACGTATAACGACGATTTGGAAGATATTTAAGAAAAAATGAAATTTCAGCGAATTTCCAAGAAAAATGTAAAAATTAACCAAAATTTGAAGACGATGCTATTTCTATAGATATATAAGAAAAATTGAATTTTAGCAAATTTCCAAGAAAAATGTAAAAATTAACCGAAGTTCGAAAACGATGCTATTTCTACGTAAATCGACGATTTGGATGATATATAAGAAAAACTGAAATTTTAGCGAATTTCCAAGAAAAATGTAAAAATTAACCGAAATTCGAAAACGATGCTATTTCTACGTATCTAGATGATTTGGAAGATATTTAAGAAAAATTGAATTTTAGCGAATTTCCAAGAAAAATGTAAAAATTAACCAAAATTTGAAAACGATGCTATTTCTATAGATATATAAGAAAAATTGAATTTTAGCAAATTTCCAAGAAAAATGTAAAAATTAACTGAAATTCGAAAACGATGCTATTTCTACGTATATCGACGATTTGGATGATATATAAGAAAAAATGAAATTTTAACGAATTTCCAAGAAAAATGTAAAAATTAACCAAAATTTGAAAACGAAGTTATTTCTATAGATATATAAGAAAAATTGAATTTTAGCAAATTTCCAAGAAAAATGTAAAAATTAACCGAAATTCGAAAACGATGCTATTTCTACGTATCTAGATGATTTGGAAGATATTTAAGAAAAATTGAATTTTAGCGAATTTCCAAGAAAAATGTAAAAATTAACCAAAATTTGAAAACGATGCTATTTCTATAGATATATAAGAAAAATTGAATTTTAGCAAATTTCCAAGAAAAATGTAAAAATTAACCGAAATTCGAAAACGATGCTATTTCTACGTATATCGACGATTTGGATGATATATAAGAAAAAATGAAATTTTAACGAATTTCCAAGAAAAATGTAAAAATTAACCAAAATTTGAATACGAAGCTATTTCTATAGATATATAAGAAAAATTGAATTTTAGCAAATTTCCAAGAAAAATGTAAAAATTAACCGAAATTCGAAAACGATGCTATCTCTACGTATATCGACGATTTGGATGATATATAAGAAAAAATGACATTTTAACGAATTTCCAAGAAAAATGTAAAAATTAACCGAATTTCGAAAACGATGCTATTTCTACGTATATCGACGATTTGGATGATATATAAGAAAAACTGAAATTTTAGCGAATTTCCAAGAAAAATGTAAAAATTAACCGAAATTCGAAAACGATGCTATCTCTACGTATATCGACGATTTGGATGATATATAAGAAAAAATGAAATTTTAACGAATTTCAAAGAAAAATGTAAAAATTAACCGAAATTCGAAAACGATGCTTTTTCTACGTATATCGACCATTTGGATGATATATAAGAAAAACTGAAATTTTAGCGAATTTCCAAGAAAAATGTAAAAATTAACCGAAATTCGAAAACGATGCTATCTCTACGTATATCGACGATTTGGATGATATATAAGAAAAAATGAAATTTTAACGAATTTCCAAGAAAAATGTAAAAATTAACCGAAATTCGAAAACGATGCTATTTCTACGTATATCGACGATTTGGATGATATATGAGAAAAACTGAAATTTTAGCGAATTTCCAAGCAATATGTAAAAATTAACCGAAATTCGATAACGATGCTATTTCTACGTATATCGACGATTTGGATGATATATAAGAAAAAATGAAATTTTAACGAATTTCCAAGGAAAATGTAAAAATTAACCGAAATTCGAAAACGATGCTATTTCTACGTATCTAGATGATTTGGAAGATATTTAAGCAAAATTGAATTTTAGCGAATTTCCAAGAAAAATGTAAAAATTAACCGAAATTCGAAAACGATGCTATTTCTACGTATATCGACGATTTGGATGATATATAAGAGAAAAAGAAATTTTAACGAATTTCCAAGAAAAATGTAAAAATTAACCGAAATTCGAAAACGATGCTATTTCTACGTATCTAGATGATTTGGAAGATATTTAAGAAAAATTGAATTTTAGCGAATTTCCAAGAAAAATGTAAAAATTGACTAAAATTTGAAAACGATGCTGTTTCTATAGATATATAAGAAAAATTGAATTTTAGCGAATTTCCAAGAAAAATGTAAAAATTAATCGAAATTCGAAAACGATGCTATTTCTACGTATATTGACGATTTGGATGATATATAAGAAAAAATGAAATTTTAACGAATTTCCAAGAAAAATGTAAAAATTAACCGAAATTCGAAAACTATGCTATTTCTACGTATATCGACGATTTGGATGATATATAAGAAAAAATGACATTTTAACGAATTTCCAAGAAAAATGTAAAAATTAACCGAATTTCGAAAACGATGCTATTTCTACGTATATCGACGATTTGGATGATATATAAGAAAAACTGAAATTTTAGCGAATTTCCAAGAAAAATGTAAAAATTAACCGAAATTCGAAAACGATGCTATTCCTACGTATATCGACGATTTGGATGATATATAAGAAAAAATGAAATTTTAACGAATTTCCAAGAAAAATGTAAAAATTAACCGAAATTCGAAAACGATGCTATTTCTACGTATATCGACGATTTGGATGATATATAAGAAAAAATGAAATTTTAACGAATTTCCAAGAAAAATGTAAAAATTAACCGAAATTCGAAAACGATGCTATTTCTACGTATATCGACGATTTGGATGATATATAAGAAAAACTGAAATTTTAGCGAATTTCCAAGAAAAATGTAAAAATTAACCGAAATTCGAAAACGATGCTATTTCTACGTATATCGACGATTTGGATGATATATAAGAAAAAATGAAATTTTAACGAATTTCCAAGAAAAATGTAAAAATTAACCGAAATTCGAAAACGATGCTATTTCTACGTATTTAGATGATTTGGAAGATATTTAAGAAAAATTGAATTTTAGCGAATTTCCAAGAAAAATGTAAAAATTAACCGAAATTCGAAAACGATGCTATTTCTACGTATATCGACGATTTGGATGAAATATAAGAAAAAATGAAATTTTAACGAATTTCCAAGGAAAATGTAAAAATTGACTAAAATTTGAAAACGATGCTGTTTCTATAGATATATAAGAAAAATTGAATTTTAGCGAATTTCCAAGAAAAATGTAAAAATAAACCAAAATTTGAAAACGAAGCTATTTCTATAGATATATAAGAGAAACTGATATTTTAGCGAATTTCCAAGAAAAATGTAAAAATTAACCGAAATTCGAAAACGATGCTATCTCTACGTATATCGACGATTTGGATGATATATAAGAAAAACTGAATTTTAGCGAATTTCCAAGAAAAATGTAAAAATTAACCAAAATTTGAAAACGATGCTATTTCTATAGATATATAAGAAAAATTGAATTTTAGCAAATTTCCAAGAAAAATGTAAAAATTAACCGAAATTCGAAAACGATTCTATTTCTACGTATATCGACGATTTGGATGATATATAAGAAAAAATGAAATTTTAACGAATTTACAAGAAAAATGTAAAAATTAACCAAAATTTGAAAACGAAGCTATTTCTATAGATATATAAGAAAAATTGAATTTTAGCAAATTTTCAAGAAAAATGTAAAAATTAACCGAAATTCGAAAACGATGCTATCTCTACGTATAACGACGATTTGGAAGATATTTAAGAAAAAATGAAATTTCAGCGAATTTCCAAGAAAAATGTAAAAATTAACCAAAATTTGAAAACGATGCTATTTCTATAGATATATAAGAAAAGTTGAATTTTAGCAAATTTCTAAGAAAAATGTAAAAATTAATCGAAATTCGAAAACGATGCTATTTCTATAGATATATAAGAAAAGTTGAATTTTAGCAAATTTCTAAGAAAAATGTAAAAATTAATCGAAATTCGAAAACGATGCTATTTCTACGTATATCGACGATATGTACGATATATAAGAAAAACTGAAATTTTAGCGAATTTCCAAGAAAAATGTAAAAATTAACCGAAATTCGAAAACGATGCTATTTCTACGTATCTAGATGATTTGGAAGATATTTAAGAAAAATTGAATTTTAGCGAATTTCCAAGAAAAATGTAAAAATTAACCAAAATTTGAAGACGATGCTATTTCTATAGATATATAAGAAAAATTGAATTTTAGCAAATTTCCAAGAAAAATGTAAAAATTAACCGAAGTTCGAAAACGATGCTATTTCTACGTAAATCGACGATTTGGATGATATATAAGAAAAACTGAAATTTTAGCGAATTTCCAAGAAAAATGTAAAAATTAACCGAAATTCGAAAACGATGCTATTTCTACGTATCTAGATGATTTGGAAGATATTTAAGAAAAATTGAATTTTAGCGAATTTCCAAGAAAAATGTAAAAATTAACCAAAATTTGAAAACGATGCTATTTCTATAGATATATAAGAAAAATTGAATTTTAGCAAATTTCCAAGAAAAATGTAAAAATTAACTGAAATTCGAAAACGATGCTATTTCTACGTATATCGACGATTTGGATGATATATAAGAAAAAATGAAATTTTAACGAATTTCCAAGAAAAATGTAAAAATTAACCAAAATTTGAAAACGAAGTTATTTCTATAGATATATAAGAAAAATTGAATTTTAGCAAATTTCCAAGAAAAATGTAAAAATTAACCGAAATTCGAAAACGATGCTATTTCTACGTATCTAGATGATTTGGAAGATATTTAAGAAAAATTGAATTTTAGCGAATTTCCAAGAAAAATGTAAAAATTAACCAAAATTTGAAAACGATGCTATTTCTATAGATATATAAGAAAAATTGAATTTTAGCAAATTTCCAAGAAAAATGTAAAAATTAACCGAAATTCGAAAACGATGCTATTTCTACGTATATCGACGATTTGGATGATATATAAGAAAAAATGAAATTTTAACGAATTTCCAAGAAAAATGTAAAAATTAACCAAAATTTGAATACGAAGCTATTTCTATAGATATATAAGAAAAATTGAATTTTAGCAAATTTCCAAGAAAAATGTAAAAATTAACCGAAATTCGAAAACGATGCTATCTCTACGTATATCGACGATTTGGATGATATATAAGAAAAAATGACATTTTAACGAATTTCCAAGAAAAATGTAAAAATTAACCGAATTTCGAAAACGATGCTATTTCTACGTATATCGACGATTTGGATGATATATAAGAAAAACTGAAATTTTAGCGAATTTCCAAGAAAAATGTAAAAATTAACCGAAATTCGAAAACGATGCTATCTCTACGTATATCGACGATTTGGATGATATATAAGAAAAAATGAAATTTTAACGAATTTCAAAGAAAAATGTAAAAATTAACCGAAATTCGAAAACGATGCTTTTTCTACGTATATCGACCATTTGGATGATATATAAGAAAAACTGAAATTTTAGCGAATTTCCAAGAAAAATGTAAAAATTAACCGAAATTCGAAAACGATGCTATCTCTACGTATATCGACGATTTGGATGATATATAAGAAAAAATGAAATTTTAACGAATTTCCAAGAAAAATGTAAAAATTAACCGAAATTCGAAAACGATGCTATTTCTACGTATATCGACGATTTGGATGATATATGAGAAAAACTGAAATTTTAGCGAATTTCCAAGCAATATGTAAAAATTAACCGAAATTCGATAACGATGCTATTTCTACGTATATCGACGATTTGGATGATATATAAGAAAAAATGAAATTTTAACGAATTTCCAAGGAAAATGTAAAAATTAACCGAAATTCGAAAACGATGCTATTTCTACGTATCTAGATGATTTGGAAGATATTTAAGCAAAATTGAATTTTAGCGAATTTCCAAGAAAAATGTAAAAATTAACCGAAATTCGAAAACGATGCTATTTCTACGTATATCGACGATTTGGATGATATATAAGAGAAAAAGAAATTTTAACGAATTTCCAAGAAAAATGTAAAAATTAACCGAAATTCGAAAACGATGCTATTTCTACGTATCTAGATGATTTGGAAGATATTTAAGAAAAATTGAATTTTAGCGAATTTCCAAGAAAAATGTAAAAATTGACTAAAATTTGAAAACGATGCTGTTTCTATAGATATATAAGAAAAATTGAATTTTAGCGAATTTCCAAGAAAAATGTAAAAATTAATCGAAATTCGGAAACGATGCTATTTCTACGTATATTGACGATTTGGATGATATATAAGAAAAAATGAAATTTTAACGAATTTCCAAGAAAAATGTAAAAATTAACCGAAATTCGAAAACTATGCTATTTCTACGTATATCGACGATTTGGATGATATATAAGAAAAAATGACATTTTAACGAATTTCCAAGAAAAATGTAAAAATTAACCGAATTTCGAAAACGATGCTATTTCTACGTATATCGACGATTTGGATGATATATAAGAAAAACTGAAATTTTAGCGAATTTCCAAGAAAAATGTAAAAATTAACCGAAATTCGAAAACGATGCTATTCCTACGTATATCGACGATTTGGATGATATATAAGAAAAAATGAAATTTTAACGAATTTCCAAGAAAAATGTAAAAATTAACCGAAATTCGAAAACGATGCTATTTCTACGTATATCGACGATTTGGATGATATATAAGAAAAAATGAAATTTTAACGAATTTCCAAGAAAAATGTAAAAATTAACCGAAATTCGAAAACGATGCTATTTCTACGTATATCGACGATTTGGATGATATATAAGAAAAACTGAAATTTTAGCGAATTTCCAAGAAAAATGTAAAAATTAACCGAAATTCGAAAACGATGCTATTTCTACGTATATCGACGATTTGGATGATATATAAGAAAAAATGAAATTTTAACGAATTTCCAAGAAAAATGTAAAAATTAACCGAAATTCGAAAACGATGCTATTTCTACGTATTTAGATGATTTGGAAGATATTTAAGAAAAATTGAATTTTAGCGAATTTCCAAGAAAAATGTAAAAATTAACCGAAATTCGAAAACGATGCTATTTCTACGTATATCGACGATTTGGATGAAATATAAGAAAAAATGAAATTTTAACGAATTTCCAAGGAAAATGTAAAAATTGACTAAAATTTGAAAACGATGCTGTTTCTATAGATATATAAGAAAAATTGAATTTTAGCGAATTTCCAAGAAAAATGTAAAAATAAACCAAAATTTGAAAACGAAGCTATTTCTATAGATATATAAGAGAAACTGATATTTTAGCGAATTTCCAAGAAAAATGTAAAAATTAACCGAAATTCGAAAACGATGCTATCTCTACGTATATCGACGATTTGGATGATATATAAGAAAAACTGAATTTTAGCGAATTTCCAAGAAAAATGTAAAAATTAACCAAAATTTGAAAACGATGCTATTTCTATAGATATATAAGAAAAATTGAATTTTAGCAAATTTCCAAGAAAAATGTAAAAATTAACCGAAATTCGAAAACGATTCTATTTCTACGTATATCGACGATTTGGATGATATATAAGAAAAAATGAAATTTTAACGAATTTACAAGAAAAATGTAAAAATTAACCAAAATTTGAAAACGAAGCTATTTCTATAGATATATAAGAAAAATTGAATTTTAGCAAATTTTCAAGAAAAATGTAAAAATTAACCGAAATTCGAAAACGATGCTATCTCTACGTATAACGACGATTTGGAAGATATTTAAGAAAAAATGAAATTTCAGCGAATTTCCAAGAAAAATGTAAAAATTAACCAAAATTTGAAAACGATGCTATTTCTATAGATATATAAGAAAAGTTGAATTTTAGCAAATTTCTAAGAAAAATGTAAAAATTAATCGAAATTCGAAAACGATGCTATTTCTATAGATATATAAGAAAAGTTGAATTTTAGCAAATTTCTAAGAAAAATGTAAAAATTAATCGAAATTCGAAAACGATGCTATTTCTACGTATATCGACGATATGTACGATATATAAGAAAAAATGGAATTTTAGCGAATTTCCGAGTAAACTGTAAAAATTAACCGAAATTCGAAAACGATGCTATCTCTACGTATATCGACGATTTGGATGATATATAAGAAAAAATGAAATTTTAACGAATTTCCAAGGAAAATGTAAAAATTGACTAAAATTTGAAAACGACGCTATTTCTACGTATCTAGATGATTTGGAAGATATTTAAGAAAAATTGAATTTTAGCGAATTTCCAAGAAAAATGTAAAAATTAACCGAAATTCGAAAACGATGCTATTTCTACGTATATCGACGATTTGGATGATATATAAGAAAAAATGAAATTTTAACGAATTTCCAAGAAAAATGTAAAAATTAACCGAATTTCGAAAACGATGCTATTTCTACGTATATCGACAATTTGGATGATATATAAGAAAAACTGAAATTTTAGCGAATTTCCAAGAAAAATGTAAAAATTAACCGAAATTCGATAACGATGCTATTTCTACGTATATCGACGATTTGGATGATATATAAGAAAAAATGAAATTTTAACGAATTTCCAAGGAAAATGTAAAAATTAACCGAAATTCGAAAACGATGCTATTTCTACGTATCTAGATGATTTGGAAGATATTTAAGCGAAATTGAATTTTAGCGAATTTCCAAGAAAAATGTAAAAATTAACCGAAATTCGAAAACGATGCTATTTCTACGTATATCGACGATTTGGATGATATATAAGAGAAAATGAAATTTTAACGAATTTCCAAGAAAAATGTAAAAATTAACCGAAATTCGAAAACGATGCTATTTCTACGTATCTAGATGATTTGGAATATATTTAAGAAAAATTGAATTTTAGCGAATTTCCAAGAAAAATGTAAAAATTGACTAAAATTTGAAAACGATGCTGTTTCTATAGATACATAAGAAAAATTGAATTTTAGCGAATTTCCAAGAAAAATGTAAAAATTAATCGAAATTCGAAAACGATGCTATTTCTACGTATATTGACGATTTGGATGATATATAAGAAAAAATGAAATTTTAACGAATTTCCAAGAAAAATGTAAAAATTAACCGAAATTCGAAAACTATGCTATTTCTACGTATATCGACGATTTGGATGATATATAAGAAAAACTGAAATTTTAGCGAATTTCCAAGAAAAATGTAAAAATTAACCGAAATTTGAATACGAAGCTATTTCTATAGATATATAAGAAAAATTGAATTTTAGCAAATTTCCAAGAAAAATGTAAAATTTAACCGAAATTCGAAAACGATGCTATCTCTACGTATATCGACGATTTGGATGATATATAAGAAAAAATGACATTTTAACGAATTTCCAAGAAAAATGTAAAAATTAACCGAATTTCGAAAACGATGCTATTTCTACGTATATCGACGATTTGGATGATATATAAGAAAAACTGAAATTTTAGCGAATTTCCAAGAAAAATGTAAAAATTAACCGAAATTCGAAAACGATGCTATTTCTACGTATATCGACGATTTGGATGATATATAAGAAAAAATGAAATTTTAACGAATTTCCAAGAAAAATGTAAAAATTAACCGAAATTCGAAAACGATGCTATTTCTACGTATATCGACGATTTGGATGATATATAAGAAAAAATGAAATTTTAACGAATTTCCAAGAAAAATGTAAAAATTAACCGAATTTCGAAAACGATGCTATTTCTACGTATATCGACAATTTGGATGATATATAAGAAAAACTGAAATTTTAGCGAATTTCCAAGAAAAATGTAAAAATTAACCGAAATTCGAAAACGATGCTATCTCTACGTATATCGACGATTTGGATGATATATAAGAAAAAATGAAATTTTAACGAATTTCCAAGAAAAATGTAAAAATTGACTAAAATTTGAAAACGATGCTGTTTCTATAGATATATAAGAAAAATTGAATTTTAGCGAATTTCCAAGAAAAATGTAAAAATTAACCGATATTCGAAAACGATGCTATTTCTTCGTATATCGACGATTTGGATGATATATAAGAAATAATGGAATTTTAACGAATTTCCAAGAAAAATGTAAAAATTGACTAAGATTTGAAAACGATGCTATTTCTACGTATCTAGATGATTTGGAAGATATTTAAAAAAAATTGAATTTTAGCGAATTTCCGAGTAAACTGTAAAGATTAACCGAAATTCGAAAACGATGCTATCTCTACGTATATCGACGATTTGGATGATATATAAAAGAACTGAAATTTTAGCGAATTTCCAAGAAAAATGTAAAAATTAACCGAAATTCGAAAACGATGCTATTTCTACGTATATCGACGATTTGGATGATATATAAGAAAAAATGAAATTTTAATGAATTTCCAAGAAAAATGTAAAAATTAAACGAAGTTCGAAAACGATGCTATTTCTACGTAAATCGACGATTTGGATGATATATAAGAAAAACTGAAATTTTAGCGAATTTCCAAGAAAAATGTAAAAATTAACCGAAATTCGAAAACGATGCTATTTCTACGTATCTAGATGATTTGGAAGATATTTAAGAAAAATTGAATTTTAGCGAATTTCCAAGAAAAATGTAAAAATTAACCAAAATTTGAAAACGATGCTATTTCTATAGATATATAAGAAAAATTGAATTTTAGCAAATTTCCAAGAAAAATGTAAAAATTAACTGAAATTCGAAAACGATGCTATCTCTACGTATATCGACGATTTGGATGATATATAAGAAAAAATGAAATTTTAACGAATTTCCAAGAAAAATGTAAAAATTAACCAAAATTTGAAAACGAAGTTATTTCTATAGATATATAAGAAAAATTGAATTTTAGCGAATTTCCAAGAAAAATGTAAAAATTAACCGAAATTCGAAAACGATGCTATTTCTTCGTATATCGACGATTTGGATGATATATAAGAAATAATGGAATTTTAACGAATTTCCAAGAAAAATGTAAAAATTGACTAAGATTTGAAAACGATGCTATTTCTACGTATCTAGATGATTTGGAAGATATTTAAAAAAAATTGAATTTTAGCGAATTTCCGAGTAAACTGTAAAGATTAACCGAAATTCGAAAACGATGCTATTTCTACGTAAATCGACGATTTGGATGATATATAAGAAAAACTGAAATTTTAGCGAATTTCCAAGAAAAATGTAAAAATTAACCGAAATTCGAAAACGATGCTATTTCTACGTATCTAGATGATTTGGAAGATATTTAAGAAAAATTGAATTTTAGCGAATTTCCAAGAAAAATGTAAAAATTAACCAAAATTTGAAAACGATGCTATTTCTATAGATATATAAGAAAAATTGAATTTTAGCAAATTTCCAAGAAAAATGTAAAAATTAACTGAAATTCGAAAACGATGCTATCTCTACGTATATCGACGATTTGGATGATATATAAGAAAAAATGAAATTTTAACGAATTTCCAAGAAAAATGTAAAAATTAACCAAAATTTGAAAACGAAGTTATTTCTATAGATATATAAGAAAAATTGAATTTTAGCAAATTTCCAAGAAAAATGTAAAAATTAACCGAAATTCGAAAACGATGCTATTTCTACGTATCTAGATGATTTGGAAGATATTTAAGAAAAATTGAATTTTAGCGAATTTCCAAGAAAAATGTAAAAATTAACCAAAATTTGAAAACGATGCTATTTCTATAGATATATAAGAAAAATTGAATTTTAGCAAATTTCCAAGAAAAATGTAAAAATTAACCGAAGTTCGAAAACGATGCTATTTCTACGTAAATCGACGATTTGGATGATATATAAGAAAAACTGAAATTTTAGCGAATTTCCAAGAAAAATGTAAAAATTAACCGAAATTCGAAAACGATGCTATTTCTACGTATCTAGATGATTTGGAAGATATTTAAGAAAAATTGAATTTTAGCGAATTTCCAAGAAAAATGTAAAAATTAACCGAAATTCGAAAACGATGCTATCTCTACGTATATCGACGATTTGGATGATATATAAGAAAAACTGAATTTTAGCGAATTTCCAAGAAAAATGTAAAAATTAACCAAAATTTGAAAACGATGCTATTTCTATAGATATATAAGAAAAATTGAATTTTAGCAAATTTCCAAGAAAAATGTAAAAATTAACCGAAATTCGAAAACGATTCTATTTCTACGTATATCGACGATTTGGATGATATATAAGAAAAAATGAAATTTTAACGAATTTACAAGAAAAATGTAAAAATTAACCAAAATTTGAAAACGAAGCTATTTCTATAGATATATAAGAAAAATTGAATTTTAGCAAATTTTCAAGAAAAATGTAAAAATTGACTAAAATTTGAAAACGACGCTATTTCTACGTATCTAGATGATTTGGAAGATATTTAAGAAAAATTGAATTTTAGCGAATTTCCAAGAAAAATGTAAAAATTAACCGAAATTCGAAAACGATGCTATTTCTACGTATATCGACGATTTGGATGATATATAAGAAAAAATGAAATTTTAACGAATTTCCAAGAAAAATGTAAAAATTAACCGAATTTCGAAAACGATGCTATTTCTACGTATATCGACAATTTGGATGATATATAAGAAAAACTGAAATTTTAGCGAATTTCCAAGAAAAATGTAAAAATTAACCGAAATTCGATAACGATGCTATTTCTACGTATATCGACGATTTGGATGATATATAAGAAAAAATGAAATTTTAACGAATTTCCAAGGAAAATGTAAAAATTAACCGAAATTCGAAAACGATGCTATTTCTACGTATCTAGATGATTTGGAAGATATTTAAGCGAAATTGAATTTTAGCGAATTTCCAAGAAAAATGTAAAAATTAACCGAAATTCGAAAACGATGCTATTTCTACGTATATCGACGATTTGGATGATATATAAGAGAAAATGAAATTTTAACGAATTTCCAAGAAAAATGTAAAAATTAACCGAAATTCGAAAACGATGCTATTTCTACGTATCTAGATGATTTGGAAGATATTTAAGAAAAATTGAATTTTAGCGAATTTCCAAGAAAAATGTAAAAATTGACTAAAATTTGAAAACGATGCTGTTTCTATAGATACATAAGAAAAATTGAATTTTAGCG
The DNA here is from genome assembly GCA_963921985.1 of Agrilus biguttatus. Classification (NCBI taxonomy): domain Eukaryota; kingdom Metazoa; phylum Arthropoda; class Insecta; order Coleoptera; family Buprestidae; genus Agrilus; species Agrilus biguttatus. Next base: position 21,344,481 of record OY998118.1, read on the forward strand.
AATTTCCAAGAAAAATGTAAAAATTAATCGAAATTCGAAAACGATGCTATTTCTACGTATATTGACGATTTGGATGATATATAAGAAAAAATGAAATTTTAACGAATTTCCAAGAAAAATGTAAAAATTAACCGAAATTCGAAAACTATGCTATTTCTACGTATATCGACGATTTGGATGATATATAAGAAAAACTGAAATTTTAGCGAATTTCCAAGAAAAATGTAAAAATTAACCGAAATTTGAATACGAAGCTATTTCTATAGATATATAAGAAAAATTGAATTTTAGCAAATTTCCAAGAAAAATGTAAAATTTAACCGAAATTCGAAAACGATGCTATTTCTACGTATATTGACGATTTGGATGATATATAAGAAAAAATGAAATTTTAACGAATTTCCAAGAATAATGTAAAAATTAACCGAAATTCGAAAACGATGCTATTTCTACGTATATCGACGATTTGGATGATATATAAGAAAAACTGAAATTTTAGCGAATTTCCAAGAAAAATGTAAAAATTAACCGAAATTCGAAAACGATGCTATCTCTACGTATATCGACGATTTGGATGATATATAAGAAAAAATGAAATTTTAACGAATTTCCAAGAATAATGTAAAAATTAACCGAAATTCGAAAACGATGCTATTTCTACGTATATCGACGATTTGGATGATATATAAGAAAAACTGAAATTTTAGCGAATTTCCAAGAAAAATGTAAAAATTAACCGAAATTCGAAAACGATGCTATTTCTACGTATATCGACGATTTGGATGATATATAAGAAAAAATGAAATTTTAACGAATTTCCAAGAAAAATGTAAAAATTAACCGAAATTCGAAAACGATGCTATTTCTACGTATATCGACGATTTGGATGATATATAAGAAAAAATGAAATTTTAACGAATTTCCAAGAAAAATGTAAAAATTAACCGAATTTCGAAAACGATGCTATTTCTACGTATATCGACAATTTGGATGATATATAAGAAAAACTGAAATTTTAGCGAATTTCCAAGAAAAATGTAAAAATTAACCGAAATTCGAAAACGATGCTATCTCTACGTATATCGACGATTTGGATGATATATAAGAAAAAATGAAATTTTAACGAATTTCCAAGAAAAATGTAAAAATTGACTAAAATTTGAAAACGATGCTGTTTCTATAGATATATAAGAAAAATTGAATTTTAGCGAATTTCCAAGAAAAATGTAAAAATTAACCGAAATTCGAAAACGATGCTATTTCTTCGTATATCGACGATTTGGATGATATATAAGAAATAATGGAATTTTAACGAATTTCCAAGAAAAATGTAAAAATTGACTAAGATTTGAAAACGATGCTATTTCTACGTATCTAGATGATTTGGAAGATATTTAAAAAAAATTGAATTTTAGCGAATTTCCGAGTAAACTGTAAAGATTAACCGAAATTCGAAAACGATGCTATCTCTACGTATATCGACGATTTGGATGATATATAAAAAAACTGAAATTTTAGCGAATTTCCAAGAAAAATGTAAGAATTAACCGAAATTCGAAAACGATGCTATTTCTACGTATATCGACGATTTGGATGATATATAAGAAAAAATGAAATTTTAATGAATTTCCAAGAAAAATGTAAAAATTAAACGAAGTTCGAAAACGATGCTATTTCTACGTAAATCGACGATTTGGATGATATATAAGAAAAACTGAAATTTTAGCGAATTTCCAAGAAAAATGTAAAAATTAACCGAAATTCGAAAACGATGCTATTTCTACGTATCTAGATGATTTGGAAGATATTTAAGAAAAATTGAATTTTAGCGAATTTCCAAGAAAAATGTAAAAATTAACCAAAATTTGAAAACGATGCTATTTCTATAGATATATAAGAAAAATTGAATTTTAGCAAATTTCCAAGAAAAATGTAAAAATTAACTGAAATTCGAAAACGATGCTATCTCTACGTATATCGACGATTTGGATGATATATAAGAAAAAATGAAATTTTAACGAATTTCCAAGAAAAATGTAAAAATTAACCAAAATTTGAAAACGAAGTTATTTCTATAGATATATAAGAAAAATTGAATTTTAGCAAATTTCCAAGAAAAATGTAAAAATTAACCGAAATTCGAAAACGATGCTATCTCTACGTATATCGACGATTTGGATGATATATAAGAAAAAATGAAATTTTAACGAATTTCCAAGAAAAATGTAAAAATTGACTAAAATTTGAAAACGATGCTGTTTCTATAGATATATAAGAAAAATTGAATTTTAGCGAATTTCCAAGAAAAATGTAAAAATTAACCGAAATTCGAAAACGATGCTATTTCTTCGTATATCGACGATTTGGATGATATATAAGAAATAATGGAATTTTAACGAATTTCCAAGAAAAATGTAAAAATTGACTAAGATTTGAAAACGATGCTATTTCTACGTATCTAGATGATTTGGAAGATATTTAAAAAAAATTGAATTTTAGCGAATTTCCGAGTAAACTGTAAAGATTAACCGAAATTCGAAAACGATGCTATCTCTACGTATATCGACGATTTGGATGATATATAAAAAAACTGAAATTTTAGCGAATTTCCAAGAAAAATGTAAAAATTAACCGAAATTCGAAAACGATGCTATTTCTACGTATATCGACGATTTGGATGATATATAAGAAAAAATGAAATTTTAATGAATTTCCAAGAAAAATGTAAAAATTAAACGAAGTTCGAAAACGATGCTATTTCTACGTAAATCGACGATTTGGATGATATATAAGAAAAACTGAAATTTTAGCGAATTTCCAAGAAAAATGTAAAAATTAACCGAAATTCGAAAACGATGCTATTTCTACGTATCTAGATGATTTGGAAGATATTTAAGAAAAATTGAATTTTAGCGAATTTCCAAGAAAAATGTAAAAATTAACCAAAATTTGAAAACGATGCTATTTCTATAGATATATAAGAAAAATTGAATTTTAGCAAATTTCCAAGAAAAATGTAAAAATTAACTGAAATTCGAAAACGATGCTATCTCTACGTATATCGACGATTTGGATGATATATAAGAAAAAATGAAATTTTAACGAATTTCCAAGAAAAATGTAAAAATTAACCAAAATTTGAAAACGAAGTTATTTCTATAGATATATAAGAAAAATTGAATTTTAGCAAATTTCCAAGAAAAATGTAAAAATTAACCGAAATTCGAAAACGATGCTATTTCTACGTATCTAGATGATTTGGAAGATATTTAAGAAAAATTGAATTTTAGCGAATTTCCAAGAAAAATGTAAAAATTAACCAAAATTTGAAAACGATGCTATTTCTATAGATATATAAGAAAAATTGAATTTTAGCAAATTTCCAAGAAAAATGTAAAAATTAACCGAAGTTCGAAAACGATGCTATTTCTACGTAAATCGACGATTTGGATGATATATAAGAAAAACTGAAATTTTAGCGAATTTCCAAGAAAAATGTAAAAATTAACCGAAATTCGAAAACGATGCTATTTCTACGTATCTAGATGATTTGGAAGATATTTAAGAAAAATTGAATTTTAGCGAATTTCCAAGAAAAATGTAAAAATTAACCGAAATTCGAAAACGATGCTATCTCTACGTATATCGACGATTTGGATGATATATAAGAAAAACTGAATTTTAGCGAATTTCCAAGAAAAATGTAAAAATTAACCAAAATTTGAAAACGATGCTATTTCTATAGATATATAAGAAAAATTGAATTTTAGCAAATTTCCAAGAAAAATGTAAAAATTAACCGAAATTCGAAAACGATTCTATTTCTACGTATATCGATGATTTGGATGATATATAAGAAAAAATGAAATTTTAACGAATTTACAAGAAAAATGTAAAAATTAACCAAAATTTGAAAACGAAGCTATTTCTATAGATATATAAGAAAAATTGAATTTTAGCAAATTTTCAAGAAAAATGTAAAAATTAACCGAAATTCGAAAACGATGCTATCTCTACGTATAACGACGATTTGGAAGATATTTAAGAAAAAATGAAATTTCAGCGAATTTCCAAGAAAAATGTAAAAATTAACCAAAATTTGAAAACGATGCTATTTCTATAGATATATAAGAAAAGTTGAATTTTAGCAAATTTCTAAGAAAAATGTAAAAATTAATCGAAATTCGAAAACGATGCTATTTCTATAGATATATAAGAAAAGTTGAATTTTAGCAAATTTCTAAGAAAAATGTAAAAATTAATCGAAATTCGAAAACGATGCTATTTCTACGTATATCGACGATATGTACGATATATAAGAAAAAATGGAATTTTAGCGAATTTCCGAGTAAACTGTAAAAATTAACCGAAATTCGAAAACGATGCTATCTCTACGTATATCGACGATTTGGATGATATATAAGAAAAAATGAAATTTTAACGAATTTCCAAGGAAAATGTAAAAATTGACTAAAATTTGAAAACGACGCTATTTCTACGTATCTAGATGATTTGGAAGATATTTAAGAAAAATTGAATTTTAGCGAATTTCCAAGAAAAATGTAAAAATTAACCGAAATTCGAAAACGATGCTATTTCTACGTATATCGACGATTTGGATGATATATAAGAAAAAATGAAATTTTAACGAATTTCCAAGAGAAATGTAAAAATTAACCGAATTTCGAAAACGATGCTATTTCTACGTATATCGACAATTTGGATGATATATAAGAAAAACTGAAATTTTAGCGAATTTCCAAGAAAAATGTAAAAATTAACCGAAATTCGATAACGATGCTATTTCTACGTATATCGACGATTTAGATGATATATAAGAAAAAATGAAATTTTAACGAATTTCCAAGGAAAATGTAAAAATTAACCGAAATTCGAAAACGATGCTATTTCTACGTATCTAGATGATTTGGAAGATATTTAAGCGAAATTGAATTTTAGCGAATTTCCAAGAAAAATGTAAAAATTAACCGAAATTCGAAAACGATGCTATTTCTACGTATATCGACGATTTGGATGATATATAAGAGAAAATGAAATTTTAACGAATTTCCAAGAAAAATGTAAAAATTAACCGAAATTCGAAAACGATGCTATTTCTACGTATCTAGATGATTTGGAAGATATTTAAGAAAAATTGAATTTTAGCGAATTTCCAAGAAAAATGTAAAAATTGACTAAAATTTGAAAACGATGCTGTTTCTATAGATACATAAGAAAAATTGAATTTTAGCGAATTTCCAAGAAAAATGTAAAAATTATTCGAAATTCGAAAACGATGCTATTTCTACGTATATTGACGATTTGGATGATATATAAGAAAAAATGAAATTTTAACGAATTTCCAAGAAAAATGTAAAAATTAACCGAAATTCGAAAACTATGCTATTTCTACGTATATCGACGATTTGGATGATATATAAGAAAAACTGAAATTTTAGCGAATTTCAAAGAAAAATGTAAAAATTAACCGAAATTTGAATACGAAGCTATTTCTATAGATATATAAGAAAAATTGAATTTTAGCAAATTTCCAAGAAAAATGTAAAATTTAACCGAAATTCGAAAACGATGCTATCTCTACGTATATCGACGATTTGGATGATATATAAGAAAAAATGACATTTTAACGAATTTCCAAGAAAAATGTAAAAATTAACCGAATTTCGAAAACGATGCTATTTCTACGTATATCGACGATTTGGATGATATATAAGAAAAACTGAAATTTTAGCGAATTTCCAAGAAAAATGTAAAAATTAACCGAAATTCGAAAACGATGCTATTTCTACGTATATCGACGATTTGGATGATATATAAGAAAAAATGAAATTTTAACGAATTTCCAAGAAAAATGTAAAAATTAACCGAAATTCGAAAACGATGCTATTTCTACGTATATCGACGATTTGGATGATATATAAGAAAAAATGAAATTTTAACGAATTTCCAAGAAAAATGTAAAAATTAACCGAATTTCGAAAACGATGCTATTTCTACGTATATCGACAATTTGGATGATATATAAGAAAAACTGAAATTTTAGCGAATTTCCAAGAAAAATGTAAAAATTAACCGAAATTCGAAAACGATGCTATCTCTACGTATATCGACGATTTGGATGATATATAAGAAAAAATGAAATTTTAACGAATTTCCAAGAAAAATGTAAAAATTGACTAAAATTTGAAAACGATGCTGTTTCTATAGATATATAAGAAAAATTGAATTTTAGCGAATTTCCAAGAAAAATGTAAAAATTAACCGAAATTCGAAAACGATGCTATTTCTTCGTATATCGACGATTTGGATGATATATAAGAAATAATGGAATTTTAACGAATTTCCAAGAAAAATGTAAAAATTGACTAAGATTTGAAAACGATGCTATTTCTACGTATCTAGATGATTTGGAAGATATTTAAAAAAAATTGAATTTTAGCGAATTTCCGAGTAAACTGTAAAGATTAACCGAAATTCGAAAACGATGCTATCTCTACGTATATCGACGATTTGGATGATATATAAAAAAACTGAAATTTTAGCGAATTTCCAAGAAAAATGTAAAAATTAACCGAAATTCGAAAACGATGCTATTTCTACGTATATCGACGATTTGGATGATATATAAGAAAAAATGAAATTTTAATGAATTTCCAAGAAAAATGTAAAAATTAAACGAAGTTCGAAAACGATGCTATTTCTACGTAAATCGACGATTTGGATGATATATAAGAAAAACTGAAATTTTAGCGAATTTCCAAGAAAAATGTAAAAATTAACCGAAATTCGAAAACGATGCTATTTCTACGTATCTGGATGATTTGGAAGATATTTAAGAAAAATTGAATTTTAGCGAATTTCCAAGAAAAATGTAAAAATTAACCAAAATTTGAAAACGATGCTATTTCTATAGATATATAAGAAAAATTGAATTTTAGCAAATTTCCAAGAAAAATGTAAAAATTAACTGAAATTCGAAAACGATGCTATCTCTACGTATATCGACGATTTGGATGATATATAAGAAAAAATGAAATTTTAACGAATTTCCAAGAAAAATGTAAAAATTAACCAAAATTTGAAAACGAAGTTATTTCTACAGATATATAAGAAAAATTGAATTTTAGCAAATTTCCAAGAAAAATGTAAAAATTAACCGAAATTCGAAAACGATGCTATCTCTACGTATATCGACGATTTGGATGATATATAAGAAAAAATGAAATTTTAACGAATTTCCAAGAAAAATGTAAAAATTGACTAAAATTTGAAAACGATGCTGTTTCTATAGATATATAAGAAAAATTGAATTTTAGCGAATTTCCAAGAAAAATGTAAAAATTAACCGAAATTCGAAAACGATGCTATTTCTTCGTATATCGACGATTTGGATGATATATAAGAAATAATGGAATTTTAACGAATTTCCAAGAAAAATGTAAAAATTGACTAAGATTTGAAAACGATGCTATTTCTACGTATCTAGATGATTTGGAAGATATTTAAAAAAAATTGAATTTTAGCGAATTTCCGAGTAAACTGTAAAGATTAACCGAAATTCGAAAACGATGCTATCTCTACGTATATCGACGATTTGGATGATATATAAAAAAACTGAAATTTTAGCGAATTTCCAAGAAAAATGTAAAAATTAACCGAAATTCGAAAACGATGCTATTTCTACGTATATCGACGATTTGGATGATATATAAGAAAAAATGAAATTTTAATGAATTTCCAAGAAAAATGTAAAAATTAAACGAAGTTCGAAAACGATGCTATTTCTACGTAAATCGACGATTTGGATGATATATAAGAAAAACTGAAATTTTAGCGAATTTCCAAGAAAAATGTAAAAATTAACCGAAATTCGAAAACGATGCTATTTCTACGTATCTAGATGATTTGGAAGATATTTAAGAAAAATTGAATTTTAGCGAATTTCCAAGAAAAATGTAAAAATTAACCAAAATTTGAAAACGATGCTATTTCTATAGATATATAAGAAAAATTGAATTTTAGCAAATTTCCAAGAAAAATGTAAAAATTAACTGAAATTCGAAAACGATGCTATCTCTACGTATATCGACGATTTGGATGATATATAAGAAAAAATGAAATTTTAACGAATTTCCAAGAAAAATGTAAAAATTAACCAAAATTTGAAAACGAAGTTATTTCTATAGATATATAAGAAAAATTGAATTTTAGCAAATTTCCAAGAAAAATGTAAAAATTAACCGAAATTCGAAAACGATGCTATTTCTACGTATCTAGATGATTTGGAAGATATATAAGAAAAGTTGAATTTTAGCAAATTTCTAAGAAAAATGTAAAAATTAATCGAAATTCGAAAACGATGCTATTTCTATAGATATATAAGAAAAGTTGAATTTTAGCAAATTTCTAAGAAAAATGTAAAAATTAATCGAAATTCGAAAACGATGCTATTTCTACGTATATCGACGATATGTACGATATATAAGAAAAAATGGAATTTTAGCGAATTTCCGAGTAAACTGTAAAAATTAACCGAAATTCGAAAACGATGCTATCTCTACGTATATCGACGATTTGGATGATATATAAGAAAAAATGAAATTTTAACGAATTTCCAAGGAAAATGTAAAAATTGACTAAAATTTGAAAACGACGCTATTTCTACGTATCTAGATGATTTGGAAGATATTTAAGAAAAATTGAATTTTAGCGAATTTCCAAGAAAAATGTAAAAATTAACCGAAATTCGAAAACGATGCTATTTCTACGTATATCGACGATTTGGATGATATATAAGAAAAAATGAAATTTTAACGAATTTCCAAGAAAAATGTAAAAATTAACCGAATTTCGAAAACGATGCTATTTCTACGTATATCGACAATTTGGATGATATATAAGAAAAACTGAAATTTTAGCGAATTTCCAAGAAAAATGTAAAAATTAACCGAAATTCGATAACGATGCTATTTCTACGTATATCGACGATTTAGATGATATATAAGAAAAAATGAAATTTTAACGAATTTCCAAGGAAAATGTAAAAATTAACCGAAATTCGAAAACGATGCTATTTCTACGTATCTAGATGATTTGGAAGATATTTAAGCGAAATTGAATTTTAGCGAATTTCCAAGAAAAATGTAAAAATTAACCGAAATTCGAAAACGATGCTATTTCTACGTATATCGACGATTTGGATGATATATATGAGAAAATGAAATTTTAACGAATTTCCAAGAAAAATGTAAAAATTAACAGAAATTCGAAAACGATGCTATTTCTACGTATCTAGATGATTTGGAAGATATTTAAGAAAAATTGAATTTTAGCGAATTTCCAAGAAAAATGTAAAAATTGACTAAAATTTGAAAACGATGCTGTTTCTATAGATACATAAGAAAAATTGAATTTTAGCGAATTTCCAAGAAAAATGTAAAAATTAATCGAAATTCGAAAACGATGCTATTTCTACGTATATTGACGATTTGGATGATATATAAGAAAAAATGAAATTTTAACGAATTTCCAAGAAAAATGTAAAAATTAACCGAAATTCGAAAACTATGCTATTTCTACGTATATCGACGATTTGGATGATATATAAGAAAAACTGAAATTTTAGCGAATTTCCAAGAAAAATGTAAAAATTAACCGAAATTTGAATACGAAGCTATTTCTATAGATATATAAGAAAAATTGAATTTTAGCAAATTTCCAAGAAAAATGTAAAATTTAACCGAAATTCGAAAACGATGCTATCTCTACGTATATCGACGATTTGGATGATATATAAGAAAAAATGACATTTTAACGAATTTCCAAGAAAAATGTAAAAATTAACCGAATTTCGAAAACGATGCTATTTCTACGTATATCGACGATTTGGATGATATATAAGAAAAACTGAAATTTTAGCGAATTTCCAAGAAAAATGTAAAAATTAACCGAAATTCGAAAACGATGCTATTTCTACGTATATCGACGATTTGGATGATATATAAGAAAAAATGAAATTTTAACGAATTTCCAAGAAAAATGTAAAAATTAACCGAAATTCGAAAACGATGCTATTTCTACGTATATCGACGATTTGGATGATATATAAGAAAAAATGAAATTTTAACGAATTTCCAAGAAAAATGTAAAAATTAACCGAATTTCGAAAACGATGCTATTTCTACGTATATCGACAATTTGGATGATATATAAGAAAAACTGAAATTTTAGCGAATTTCCAAGAAAAATGTAAAAATTAACCGAAATTCGATAACGATGCTATTTCTACGTATATCGACGATTTAGATGATATATAAGAAAAAATGAAATTTTAACGAATTTCCAAGGAAAATGTAAAAATTAACCGAAATTCGAAAACGATGCTATTTCTACGTATCTAGATGATTTGGAAGATATTTAAGCGAAATTGAATTTTAGCGAATTTCCAAGAAAAATGTAAAAATTAACCGAAATTCGAAAACGATGCTATTTCTACGTATATCGACGATTTGGATGATATATATGAGAAAATGAAATTTTAACGAATTTCCAAGAAAAATGTAAAAATTAACCGAAATTCGAAAACGATGCTATTTCTACGTATCTAGATGATTTGGAAGATATTTAAGAAAAATTGAATTTTAGCGAATTTCCAAGAAAAATGTAAAAATTGACTAAAATTTGAAAACGATGCTGTTTCTATAGATACATAAGAAAAATTGAATTTTAGCGAATTTCCAAGAAAAATGTAAAAATTAATCGAAATTCGAAAACGATGCTATTTCTACGTATATTGACGATTTGGATGATATATAAGAAAAAATGAAATTTTAACGAATTTCCAAGAAAAATGTAAAAATTAACCGAAATTCGAAAACTATGCTATTTCTACGTATATCGACGATTTGGATGATATATAAGAAAAACTGAAATTTTAGCGAATTTCCAAGAAAAATGTAAAAATTAACCGAAATTTGAATACGAAGCTATTTCTATAGATATATAAGAAAAATTGAATTTTAGCAAATTTCCAAGAAAAATGTAAAATTTAACCGAAATTCGAAAACGATGCTATCTCTACGTATATCGACGATTTGGATGATATATAAGAAAAAATGACATTTTAACGAATTTCCAAGAAAAATGTAAAAATTAACCGAATTTCGAAAACGATGCTATTTCTACGTATATCGACGATTTGGATGATATATAAGAAAAACTGAAATTTTAGCGAATTTCCAAGAAAAATGTAAAAATTAACCGAAATTCGAAAACGATGCTATTTCTACGTATATCGACGATTTGGATGATATATAAGAAAAAATGAAATTTTAACGAATTTCCAAGAAAAATGTAAAAATTAACCGAAATTCGAAAACGATGCTATTTCTACGTATATCGACGATTTGGATGATATATAAGAAAAAATGAAATTTTAACGAATTTCCAAGAAAAATGTAAAAATTAACCGAATTTCGAAAACGATGCTATTTCTACGTATATCGACAATTTGGATGATATATAAGAAAAACTGAAATTTTAGCGAATTTCCAAGAAAAATGTAAAAATTAACCGAAATTCGAAAACGATGCTATCTCTACGTATATCGACGATTTGGATGATATATAAGAAAAAATGAAATTTTAACGAATTTCCAAGAAAAATGTAAAAATTGACTAAAATTTGAAAACGATGCTGTTTCTATAGATATATAAGAAAAATTGAATTTTAGCGAATTTCCAAGAAAAATGTAAAAATTAACCGAAATTCGAAAACGATGCTATTTCTTCGTATATCGACGATTTGGATGATATATAAGAAATAATGGAATTTTAACGAATTTCCAAGAAAAATGTAAAAATTGACTAAGATTTGAAAACGATGCTATTTCTACGTATCTAGATGATTTGGAAGATATTTAAAAAAAATTGAATTTTAGCGAATTTCCGAGTAAACTGTAAAGATTAACCGAAATTCGAAAACGATGCTATCTCTACGTATATCGACGATTTGGATGATATATAAAAAAACTGAAATTTTAGCGAATTTCCAAGAAAAATGTAAAAATTAACCGAAATTCGAAAACGATGCTATTTCTACGTATATCGACGATTTGGATGATATATAAGAAAAAATGAAATTTTAATGAATTTCCAAGAAAAATGTAAAAATTAAACGAAGTTCGAAAACGATGCTATTTCTACGTAAATCGACGATTTGGATGATATATAAGAAAAACTGAAATTTTAGCGAATTTCCAAGAAAAATGTAAAAATTAACCGAAATTCGAAAACGATGCTATTTCTACGTATCTAGATGATTTGGAAGATATTTAAGAAAAATTGAATTTTAGCGAATTTCCAAGAAAAATGTAAAAATTAACCAAAATTTGAAAACGATGCTATTTCTATAGATATATAAGAAAAATTGAATTTTAGCAAATTTCCAAGAAAAATGTAAAAATTAACTGAAATTCGAAAACGATGCTATCTCTACGTATATCGACGATTTGGATGATATATAAGAAAAAATGAAATTTTAACGAATTTCCAAGAAAAATGTAAAAATTAACCAAAATTTGAAAACGAAGTTATTTCTATAGATATATAAGAAAAATTGAATTTTAGCAAATTTCCAAGAAAAATGTAAAAATTAACCGAAATTCGAAAACGATGCTATTTCTACGTATCTAGATGATTTGGAAGATATATAAGAAAAGTTGAATTTTAGCAAATTTCTAAGAAAAATGTAAAAATTAATCGAAATTCGAAAACGATGCTATTTCTATAGATATATAAGAAAAGTTGAATTTTAGCAAATTTCTAAGAAAAATGTAAAAATTAATCGAAATTCGAAAACGATGCTATTTCTACGTATATCGACGATATGTACGATATATAAGAAAAAATGGAATTTTAGCGAATTTCCGAGTAAACTGTAAAAATTAACCGAAATTCGAAAACGATGCTATCTCTACGTATATCGACGATTTGGATGATATATAAGAAAAAATGAAATTTTAACGAATTTCCAAGGAAAATGTAAAAATTGACTAAAATTTGAAAACGACGCTATTTCTACGTATCTAGATGATTTGGAAGATATTTAAGAAAAATTGAATTTTAGCGAATTTCCAAGAAAAATGTAAAAATTAACCGAAATTCGAAAACGATGCTATTTCTACGTATATCGACGATTTGGATGATATATAAGAAAAAATGAAATTTTAACGAATTTCCAAGAAAAATGTAAAAATTAACCGAATTTCGAAAACGATGCTATTTCTACGTATATCGACAATTTGGATGATATATAAGAAAAACTGAAATTTTAGCGAATTTCCAAGAAAAATGTAAAAATTAACCGAAATTCGATAACGATGCTATTTCTACGTATATCGACGATTTAGATGATATATAAGAAAAAATGAAATTTTAACGAATTTCCAAGGAAAATGTAAAAATTAACCGAAATTCGAAAACGATGCTATTTCTACGTATCTAGATGATTTGGAAGATATTTAAGCGAAATTGAATTTTAGCGAATTTCCAAGAAAAATGTAAAAATTAACCGAAATTCGAAAACGATGCTATTTCTACGTATATCGACGATTTGGATGATATATATGAGAAAATGAAATTTTAACGAATTTCCAAGAAAAATGTAAAAATTAACCGAAATTCGAAAACGATGCTATTTCTACGTATCTAGATGATTTGGAAGATATTTAAGAAAAATTGAATTTTAGCGAATTTCCAAGAAAAATGTAAAAATTGACTAAAATTTGAAAACGATGCTGTTTCTATAGATACATAAGAAAAATTGAATTTTAGCGAATTTCCAAGAAAAATGTAAAAATTAATCGAAATTCGAAAACGATGCTATTTCTACGTATATTGACGATTTGGATGATATATAAGAAAAAATGAAATTTTAACGAATTTCCAAGAAAAATGTAAAAATTAACCGAAATTCGAAAACTATGCTATTTCTACGTATATCGACGATTTGGATGATATATAAGAAAAACTGAAATTTTAGCGAATTTCCAAGAAAAATGTAAAAATTAACCGAAATTTGAATACGAAGCTATTTCTATAGATATATAAGAAAAATTGAATTTTAGCAAATTTCCAAGAAAAATGTAAAATTTAACCGAAATTCGAAAACGATGCTATCTCTACGTATATCGACGATTTGGATGATATATAAGAAAAAATGACATTTTAACGAATTTCCAAGAAAAATGTAAAAATTAACCGAATTTCGAAAACGATGCTATTTCTACGTATATCGACGATTTGGATGATATATAAGAAAAACTGAAATTTTAGCGAATTTCCAAGAAAAATGTAAAAATTAACCGAAATTCGAAAACGATGCTATTTCTACGTATATCGACGATTTGGATGATATATAAGAAAAAATGAAATTTTAACGAATTTCCAAGAAAAATGTAAAAATTAACCGAAATTCGAAAACGATGCTATTTCTACGTATATCGACGATTTGGATGATATATAAGAAAAAATGAAATTTTAACGAATTTCCAAGAAAAATGTAAAAATTAACCGAATTTCGAAAACGATGCTATTTCTACGTATATCGACAATTTGGATGATATATAAGAAAAACTGAAATTTTAGCGAATTTCCAAGAAAAATGTAAAAATTAACCGAAATTCGATAACGATGCTATTTCTACGTATATCGACGATTTAGATGATATATAAGAAAAAATGAAATTTTAACGAATTTCCAAGGAAAATGTAAAAATTAACCGAAATTCGAAAACGATGCTATTTCTACGTATCTAGATGATTTGGAAGATATTTAAGCGAAATTGAATTTTAGCGAATTTCCAAGAAAAATGTAAAAATTAACCGAAATTCGAAAACGATGCTATTTCTACGTATATCGACGATTTGGATGATATATATGAGAAAATGAAATTTTAACGAATTTCCAAGAAAAATGTAAAAATTAACCGAAATTCGAAAACGATGCTATTTCTACGTATCTAGATGATTTGGAAGATATTTAAGAAAAATTGAATTTTAGCGAATTTCCAAGAAAAATGTAAAAATTGACTAAAATTTGAAAACGATGCTGTTTCTATAGATACATAAGAAAAATTGAATTTTAGTGAATTTCCAAGAAAAATGTAAAAATTAATCGAAATTCGAAAACGATGCTATTTCTACGTATATTGACGATTTGGATGATATATAAGAAAAAATGAAATTTTAACGAATTTCCAAGAAAAATGTAAAAATTAACCGAAATTCGAAAACTATGCTATTTCTACGTATATCGACGATTTGGATGATATATAAGAAAAACTGAAATTTTAGCGAATTTCCAAGAAAAATGTAAAAATTAACCGAAATTTGAATACGAAGCTATTTCTATAGATATATAAGAAAAATTGAATTTTAGCAAATTTCCAAGAAAAATGTAAAATTTAACCGAAATTCGAAAACGATGCTATCTCTACGTATATCGACGATTTGGATGATATATAAGAAAAAATGACATTTTAACGAATTTCCAAGAAAAATGTAAAAATTAACCGAATTTCGAAAACGATGCTATTTCTACGTATATCGACGATTTGGATGATATATAAGAAAAACTGAAATTTTAGCGAATTTCCAAGAAAAATGTAAAAATTAACCGAAATTCGAAAACGATGCTATTTCTACGTATATCGACGATTTGGATGATATATAAGAAAAAATGAAATTTTAACGAATTTCCAAGAAAAATGTAAAAATTAACCGAAATTCGAAAACGATGCTATTTCTACGTATATCGACGATTTGGATGATATATAAGAAAAAATGAAATTTTAACGAATTTCCAAGAAAAATGTAAAAATTAACCGAATTTCGAAAACGATGCTATTTCTACGTATATCGACAATTTGGATGATATATAAGAAAAACTGAAATTTTAGCGAATTTCCAAGAAAAATGTAAAAATTAACCGAAATTCGAAAACGATGCTATCTCTACGTATATCGACGATTTGGATGATATATAAGAAAAAATGAAATTTTAACGAATTTCCAAGAAAAATGTAAAAATTGACTAAAATTTGAAAACGATGCTGTTTCTATAGATATATAAGAAAAATTGAATTTTAGCGAATTTCCAAGAAAAATGTAAAAATTAACCGAAATTCGAAAACGATGCTATTTCTTCGTATATCGACGATTTGGATGATATATAAGAAATAATGGAATTTTAACGAATTTCCAAGAAAAATGTAAAAATTGACTAAGATTTGAAAACGATGCTATTTCTACGTATCTAGATGATTTGGAAGATATTTAAAAAAAATTGAATTTTAGCGAATTTCCGAGTAAACTGTAAAGATTAACCGAAATTCGAAAACGATGCTATCTCTACGTATATCGACGATTTGGATGATATATAAAAAAACTGAAATTTTAGCGAATTTCCAAGAAAAATGTAAAAATTAACCGAAATTCGAAAACGATGCTATTTCTACGTATATCGACGATTTGGATGATATATAAGAAAAAATGAAATTTTAATGAATTTCCAAGAAAAATGTAAAAATTAAACGAAGTTCGAAAACGATGCTATTTCTACGTAAATCGACGATTTGGATGATATATAAGAAAAACTGAAATTTTAGCGAATTTCCAAGAAAAATGTAAAAATTAACCGAAATTCGAAAACGATGCTATTTCTACGTATCTAGATGATTTGGAAGATATTTAAGAAAAATTGAATTTTAGCGAATTTCCAAGAAAAATGTAAAAATTAACCAAAATTTGAAAACGATGCTATTTCTATAGATATATAAGAAAAATTGAATTTTAGCAAATTTCCAAGAAAAATGTAAAAATTAACTGAAATTCGAAAACGATGCTATCTCTACGTATATCGACGATTTGGATGATATATAAGAAAAAATGAAATTTTAACGAATTTCCAAGAAAAATGTAAAAATTAACCAAAATTTGAAAAGGAAGTTATTTCTATAGATATATAAGAAAAATTGAATTTTAGCAAATTTCCAAGAAAAATGTAAAAATTAACCGAAATTCGAAAACGATGCTATCTCTACGTATATCGACGATTTGGATGATATATAAGAAAAAATGAAATTTTAACGAATTTCCAAGAAAAATGTAAAAATTGACTAAAATTTGAAAACGATGCTGTTTCTATAGATATATAAGAAAAATTGAATTTTAGCGAATTTCCAAGAAAAATGTAAAAATTAACCGAAATTCGAAAACGATGCTATTTCTTCGTATATCGACGATTTGGATGATATATAAGAAATAATGGAATTTTAACGAATTTCCAAGAAAAATGTAAAAATTGACTAAGATTTGAAAACGATGCTATTTCTACGTATCTAGATGATTTGGAAGATATTTAAAAAAAATTGAATTTTAGCGAATTTCCGAGTAAACTGTAAAGATTAACCGAAATTCGAAAACGATGCTATCTCTACGTATATCGACGATTTGGATGATATATAAAAAAACTGAAATTTTAGCGAATTTCCAAGAAAAATGTAAAAATTAACCGAAATTCGAAAACGATGCTATTTCTACGTATATCGACGATTTGGATGATATATAAGAAAAAATGAAATTTTAATGAATTTCCAAGAAAAATGTAAAAATTAAACGAAGTTCGAAAACGATGCTATTTCTACGTAAATCGACGATTTGGATGATATATAAGAAAAACTGAAATTTTAGCGAATTTCCAAGAAAAATGTAAAAATTAACCGAAATTCGAAAACGATGCTATTTCTACGTATCTAGATGATTTGGAAGATATTTAAGAAAAATTGAATTTTAGCGAATTTCCAAGAAAAATGTAAAAATTAACCAAAATTTGAAAACGATGCTATTTCTATAGATATATAAGAAAAATTGAATTTTAGCAAATTTCCAAGAAAAATGTAAAAATTGACTAAAATTTGAAAACGATGCTGTTTCTATAGATACATAAGAAAAATTGAATTTTAGCGAATTTCCAAGAAAAATGTAAAAATTAATCGAAATTCGAAAACGATGCTATTTCTACGTATATTGACGATTTGGATGATATATAAGAAAAAATGAAATTTTAACGAATTTCCAAGAAAAATGTAAAAATTAACCGAAATTCGAAAACTATGCTATTTCTACGTATATCGACGATTTGGATGATATATAAGAAAAACTGAAATTTTAGCGAATTTCCAAGAAAAATGTAAAAATTAACCGAAATTCGAAAACGATGCTATTTCTACGTATCTAGATGATTTGGAAGATATTTAAGAAAAATTGAATTTTAGCGAATTTCCAAGAAAAATGTAAAAATTAACCAAAATTTGAAAACGATGCTATTTCTATAGATATATAAGAAAAATTGAATTTTAGCAAATTTCCAAGAAAAATGTAAAAATTAACTGAAATTCGAAAACGATGCTATCTCTACGTATATCGACGATTTGGATGATATATAAGAAAAAATGAAATTTTAACGAATTTCCAAGAAAAATGTAAAAATTAACCAAAATTTGAAAACGAAGTTATTTCTATAGATATATAAGAAAAATTGAATTTTAGCAAATTTCCAAGAAAAATGTAAAAATTAACCGAAATTCGAAAACGATGCTATTTCTACGTATCTAGATGATTTGGAAGATATTTAAGAAAAATTGAATTTTAGCGAATTTCCAAGAAAAATGTAAAAATTAACCAAAATTTGAAAACGATGCTATTTCTATAGATATATAAGAAAAATTGAATTTTAGCAAATTTCCAAGAAAAATGTAAAAATTAACCGAAGTTCGAAAACGATGCTATTTCTACGTAAATCGACGATTTGGATGATATATAAGAAAAACTGAAATTTTAGCGAATTTCCAAGAAAAATGTAAAAATTAACCGAAATTCGAAAACGATGCTATTTCTACGTATCTAGATGATTTGGAAGATATTTAAGAAAAATTGAATTTTAGCGAATTTCCAAGAAAAATGTAAAAATTAACCGAAATTCGAAAACGATGCTATCTCTACGTATATCGACGATTTGGATGATATATAAGAAAAACTGAATTTTAGCGAATTTCCAAGAAAAATGTAAAAATTAACCAAAATTTGAAAACGATGCTATTTCTATAGATATATAAGAAAAATTGAATTTTAGCAAATTTCCAAGAAAAATGTAAAAATTAACCGAAATTCGAAAACGATTCTATTTCTACGTATATCGATGATTTGGATGATATATAAGAAAAAATGAAATTTTAACGAATTTACAAGAAAAATGTAAAAATTAACCAAAATTTGAAAACGAAGCTATTTCTATAGATATATAAGAAAAATTGAATTTTAGCAAATTTTCAAGAAAAATGTAAAAATTAACCGAAATTCGAAAACGATGCTATCTCTACGTATAACGACGATTTGGAAGATATTTAAGAAAAAATGAAATTTCAGCGAATTTCCAAGAAAAATGTAAAAATTAACCAAAATTTGAAAACGATGCTATTTCTATAGATATATAAGAAAAGTTGAATTTTAGCAAATTTCTAAGAAAAATGTAAAAATTAATCGAAATTCGAAAACGATGCTATTTCTATAGATATATAAGAAAAGTTGAATTTTAGCAAATTTCTAAGAAAAATGTAAAAATTAATCGAAATTCGAAAACGATGCTATTTCTACGTATATCGACGATATGTACGATATATAAGAAAAAATGGAATTTTAGCGAATTTCCGAGTAAACTGTAAAAATTAACCGAAATTCGAAAACGATGCTATCTCTACGTATATCGACGATTTGGATGATATATAAGAAAAAATGAAATTTTAACGAATTTCCAAGGAAAATGTAAAAATTGACTAAAATTTGAAAACGACGCTATTTCTACGTATCTAGATGATTTGGAAGATATTTAAGAAAAATTGAATTTTAGCGAATTTCCAAGAAAAATGTAAAAATTAACCGAAATTCGAAAACGATGCTATTTCTACGTATATCGACGATTTGGATGATATATAAGAAAAAATGAAATTTTAACGAATTTCCAAGAAAAATGTAAAAATTAACCGAATTTCGAAAACGATGCTATTTCTACGTATATCGACAATTTGGATGATATATAAGAAAAACTGAAATTTTAGCGAATTTCCAAGAAAAATGTAAAAATTAACCGAAATTCGATAACGATGCTATTTCTACGTATATCGACGATTTAGATGATATATAAGAAAAAATGAAATTTTAACGAATTTCCAAGGAAAATGTAAAAATTAACCGAAATTCGAAAACGATGCTATTTCTACGTATCTAGATGATTTGGAAGATATTTAAGCGAAATTGAATTTTAGCGAATTTCCAAGAAAAATGTAAAAATTAACCGAAATTCGAAAACGATGCTATTTCTACGTATATCGACGATTTGGATGATATATATGAGAAAATGAAATTTTAACGAATTTCCAAGAAAAATGTAAAAATTAACCGAAATTCGAAAACGATGCTATTTCTACGTATCTAGATGATTTGGAAGATATTTAAGAAAAATTGAATTTTAGCGAATTTCCAAGAAAAATGTAAAAATTGACTAAAATTTGAAAACGATGCTGTTTCTATAGATACATAAGAAAAATTGAATTTTAGCGAATTTCCAAGAAAAATGTAAAAATTAATCGAAATTCGAAAACGATGCTATTTCTACGTATATTGACGATTTGGATGATATATAAGAAAAAATGAAATTTTAACGAATTTCCAAGAAAAATGTAAAAATTAACCGAAATTCGAAAACTATGCTATTTCTACGTATATCGACGATTTGGATGATATATAAGAAAAACTGAAATTTTAGCGAATTTCCAAGAAAAATGTAAAAATTAACCGAAATTTGAATACGAAGCTATTTCTATAGATATATAAGAAAAATTGAATTTTAGCAAATTTCCAAGAAAAATGTAAAATTTAACCGAAATTCGAAAACGATGCTATCTCTACGTATATCGACGATTTGGATGATATATAAGAAAAAATGACATTTTAACGAATTTCCAAGAAAAATGTAAAAATTAACCGAATTTCGAAAACGATGCTATTTCTACGTATATCGACGATTTGGATGATATATAAGAAAAACTGAAATTTTAGCGAATTTCCAAGAAAAATGTAAAAATTAACCGAAATTCGAAAACGATGCTATTTCTACGTATATCGACGATTTGGATGATATATAAGAAAAAATGAAATTTTAACGAATTTCCAAGAAAAATGTAAAAATTAACCGAAATTCGAAAACGATGCTATTTCTACGTATATCGACGATTTGGATGATATATAAGAAAAAATGAAATTTTAACGAATTTCCAAGAAAAATGTAAAAATTAACCGAATTTCGAAAACGATGCTATTTCTACGTATATCGACAATTTGGATGATATATAAGAAAAACTGAAATTTTAGCGAATTTCCAAGAAAAATGTAAAAATTAACCGAAATTCGAAAACGATGCTATCTCTACGTATATCGACGATTTGGATGATATATAAGAAAAAATGAAATTTTAACGAATTTCCAAGAAAAATGTAAAAATTGACTAAAATTTGAAAACGATGCTGTTTCTACAGATATATAAGAAAAATTGAATTTTAGCGAATTTCCAAGAAAAATGTAAAAATTAACCGAAATTCGAAAACGATGCTATTTCTTCGTATATCGACGATTTGGATGATATATAAGAAATAATGGAATTTTAACGAATTTCCAAGAAAAATGTAAAAATTGACTAAGATTTGAAAACGATGCTATTTCTACGTATCTAGATGATTTGGAAGATATTTAAAAAAAATTGAATTTTAGCGAATTTCCGAGTAAACTGTAAAGATTAACCGAAATTCGAAAACGATGCTATCTCTACGTATATCGACGATTTGGATGATATATAAAAAAACTGAAATTTTAGCGAATTTCCAAGAAAAATGTAAAAATTAACCGAAATTCGAAAACGATGCTATTTCTACGTATATCGACGATTTGGATGATATATAAGAAAAAATGAAATTTTAATGAATTTCCAAGAAAAATGTAAAAATTAAACGAAGTTCGAAAACGATGCTATTTCTACGTAAATCGACGATTTGGATGATATATAAGAAAAACTGAAATTTTAGCGAATTTCCAAGAAAAATGTAAAAATTAACCGAAATTCGAAAACGATGCTATTTCTACGTATCTAGATGATTTGGAAGATATTTAAGAAAAATTGAATTTTAGCGAATTTCCAAGAAAAATGTAAAAATTAACCAAAATTTGAAAACGATGCTATTTCTATAGATATATAAGAAAAATTGAATTTTAGCAAATTTCCAAGAAAAATGTAAAAATTAACTGAAATTCGAAAACGATGCTATCTCTACGTATATCGACGATTTGGATGATATATAAGAAAAAATGAAATTTTAACGAATTTCCAAGAAAAATGTAAAAATTAACCAAAATTTGAAAACGAAGTTATTTCTATAGATATATAAGAAAAATTGAATTTTAGCAAATTTCCAAGAAAAATGTAAAAATTAACCGAAATTCGAAAACGATGCTATCTCTACGTATATCGACGATTTGGATGATATATAAGAAAAAATGAAATTTTAACGAATTTCCAAGAAAAATGTAAAAATTGACTAAAATTTGAAAACGATGCTGTTTCTATAGATATATAAGAAAAATTGAATTTTAGCGAATTTCCAAGAAAAATGTAAAAATTAACCGAAATTCGAAAACGATGCTATTTCTTCGTATATCGACGATTTGGATGATATATAAGAAATAATGGAATTTTAACGAATTTCCAAGAAAAATGTAAAAATTGACTAAGATTTGAAAACGATGCTATTTCTACGTATCTAGATGATTTGGAAGATATTTAAAAAAAATTGAATTTTAGCGAATTTCCGAGTAAACTGTAAAGATTAACCGAAATTCGAAAACGATGCTATCTCTACGTATATCGACGATTTGGATGATATATAAAAAAACTGAAATTTTAGCGAATTTCCAAGAAAAATGTAAAAATTAACCGAAATTCGAAAACGATGCTATTTCTACGTATCTCGACGATTTGGATGATATATAAGAAAAAATGAAATTTTAATGAATTTCCAAGAAAAATGTAAAAATTAAACGAAGTTCGAAAACGATGCTATTTCTACGTAAATCGACGATTTGGATGATATATAAGAAAAACTGAAATTTTAGCGAATTTCCAAGAAAAATGTAAAAATTAACCGAAATTCGAAAACGATGCTATTTCTACGTATCTAGATGATTTGGAAGATATTTAAGAAAAATTGAATTTTAGCGAATTTCCAAGAAAAATGTAAAAATTAACCAAAATTTGAAAACGATGCTATTTCTATAGATATATAAGAAAAATTGAATTTTAGCAAATTTCCAAGAAAAATGTAAAAATTGACTAAAATTTAAAAAGGATGCTGTTTCAATAGATACATAAGAAAAATTGAATTTTAGCGAATTTCCAAGAAAAATGTAAAAATTAATCGAAATTCGAAAACGATGCTATTTCTACGTATATTGACGATTTGGATGATATATAAGAAAAAATGAAATTTTAACGAATTTCCAAGAAAAATGTAAAAATTAACCGAAATTCGAAAACTATGCTATTTCTACGTATATCGACGATTTGGATGATATATAAGAAAAACTGAAATTTTAGCGAATTTCCAAGAAAAATGTAAAAATTAACCGAAATTTGAATACGAAGCTATTTCTATAGATATATAAGAAAAATTGAATTTTAGCAAATTTCCAAGAAAAATGTAAAAATTAACTGAAATTCGAAAACGATGCTATCTCTACGTATATCGACGATTTGGATGATATATAAGAAAAAATGAAATTTTAACGAATTTCCAAGAAAAATGTAAAAATTAACCAAAATTTGAAAACGAAGTTATTTCTATAGATATATAAGAAAAATTGAATTTTAGCAAATTTCCAAGAAAAATGTAAAAATTAACCGAAATTCGAAAACGATGCTATCTCTACGTATATCGACGATTTGGATGATATATAAGAAAAAATGAAATTTTAACGAATTTCCAAGAAAAATGTAAAAATTGACTAAAATTTGAAAACGATGCTGTTTCTATAGATATATAAGAAAAATTGAATTTTAGCGAATTTCCAAGAAAAATGTAAAAATTAACCGAAATTCGAAAACGATGCTATTTCTTCGTATATCGACGATTTGGATGATATATAAGAAATAATGGAATTTTAACGAATTTCCAAGAAAAATGTAAAAATTGACTAAGATTTGAAAACGATGCTATTTCTACGTATCTAGATGATTTGGAAGATATTTAAAAAAAATTGAATTTTAGCGAATTTCCGAGTAAACTGTAAAGATTAACCGAAATTCGAAAACGATGCTATCTCTACGTATATCGACGATTTGGATGATATATAAAAAAACTGAAATTTTAGCGAATTTCCAAGAAAAATGTAAAAATTAACCGAAATTCGAAAACGATGCTATTTCTACGTATCTCGACGATTTGGATGATATATAAGAAAAAATGAAATTTTAATGAATTTCCAAGAAAAATGTAAAAATTAAACGAAGTTCGAAAACGATGCTATTTCTACGTAAATCGACGATTTGGATGATATATAAGAAAAACTGAAATTTTAGCGAATTTCCAAGAAAAATGTAAAAATTAACCGAAATTCGAAAACGATGCTATTTCTACGTATCTAGATGATTTGGAAGATATTTAAGAAAAATTGAATTTTAGCGAATTTCCAAGAAAAATGTAAAAATTAACCAAAATTTGAAAACGATGCTATTTCTATAGATATATAAGAAAAATTGAATTTTAGCAAATTTCCAAGAAAAATGTAAAAATTGACTAAAATTTGAAAACGATGCTGTTTCTATAGATACATAAGAAAAATTGAATTTTAGCGAATTTCCAAGAAAAATGTAAAAATTAATCGAAATTCGAAAACGATGCTATTTCTACGTATATTGACGATTTGGATGATATATAAGAAAAAATGAAATTTTAACGAATTTCCAAGAAAAATGTAAAAATTAACCGAAATTCGAAAACTATGCTATTTCTACGTATATCGACGATTTGGATGATATATAAGAAAAACTGAAATTTTAGCGAATTTCCAAGAAAAATGTAAAAATTAACCGAAATTTGAATACGAAGCTATTTCTATAGATATATAAGAAAAATTGAATTTTAGCAAATTTCCAAGAAAAATGTAAAATTTAACCGAAATTCGAAAACGATGCTATCTCTACGTATATCGACGATTTGGATGATATATAAGAAAAAATGACATTTTAACGAATTTCCAAGAAAAATGTAAAAATTAACCGAATTTCGAAAACGATGCTATTTCTACGTATATCGACGATTTGGATGATATATAAGAAAAACTGAAATTTTAGCGAATTTCCAAGAAAAATGTAAAAATTAACCGAAATTCGAAAACGATGCTATTTCTACGTATATCGACGATTTGGATGATATATAAGAAAAAATGAAATTTTAACGAATTTCCAAGAAAAATGTAAAAATTAACCGAAATTCGAAAACGATGCTATTTCTACGTATATCGACGATTTGGATGATATATAAGAAAAAATGAAATTTTAACGAATTTCCAAGAAAAATGTAAAAATTAACCGAATTTCGAAAACGATGCTATTTCTACGTATATCGACAATTTGGATGATATATAAGAAAAACTGAAATTTTAGCGAATTTCCAAGAAAAATGTAAAAATTAACCGAAATTCGAAAACGATGCTATCTCTACGTATATCGACGATTTGGATGATATATAAGAAAAAATGAAATTTTAACGAATTTCCAAGAAAAATGTAAAAATTGACTAAAATTTGAAAACGATGCTGTTTCTATAGATATATAAGAAAAATTGAATTTTAGCGAATTTCCAAGAAAAATGTAAAAATTAACCGAAATTCGAAAACGATGCTATTTCTTCGTATATCGACGATTTGGATGATATATAAGAAATAATGGAATTTTAACGAATTTCCAAGAAAAATGTAAAAATTGACTAAGATTTGAAAACGATGCTATTTCTACGTATCTAGATGATTTGGAAGATATTTAAAAAAAATTGAATTTTAGCGAATTTCCGAGTAAACTGTAAAGATTAACCGAAATTCGAAAACGATGCTATCTCTACGTATATCGACGATTTGGATGATATATAAAAAAACTGAAATTTTAGCGAATTTCCAAGAAAAATGTAAAAATTAACCGAAATTCGAAAACGATGCTATTTCTACGTATATCGACGATTTGGATGATATATAAGAAAAAATGAAATTTTAATGAATTTCCAAGAAAAATGTAAAAATTAAACGAAGTTCGAAAACGATGCTATTTCTACGTAAATCGACGATTTGGATGATATATAAGAAAAACTGAAATTTTAGCGAATTTCCAAGAAAAATGTAAAAATTAACCGAAATTCGAAAACGATGCTATTTCTACGTATCTAGATGATTTGGAAGATATTTAAGAAAAATTGAATTTTAGCGAATTTCCAAGAAAAATGTAAAAATTAACCAAAATTTGAAAACGATGCTATTTCTATAGATATATAAGAAAAATTGAATTTTAGCAAATTTCCAAGAAAAATGTAAAAATTAACTGAAATTCGAAAACGATGCTATCTCTACGTATATCGACGATTTGGATGATATATAAGAAAAAATGAAATTTTAACGAATTTCCAAGAAAAATGTAAAAATTAACCAAAATTTGAAAACGAAGTTATTTCTATAGATATATAAGAAAAATTGAATTTTAGCAAATTTCCAAGAAAAATGTAAAAATTAACCGAAATTCGAAAACGATGCTATCTCTACGTATATCGACGATTTGGATGATATATAAGAAAAAATGAAATTTTAACGAATTTCCAAGAAAAATGTAAAAATTGACTAAAATTTGAAAACGATGCTGTTTCTATAGATATATAAGAAAAATTGAATTTTAGCGAATTTCCAAGAAAAATGTAAAAATTAACCGAAATTCGAAAACGATGCTATTTCTTCGTATATCGACGATTTGGATGATATATAAGAAATAATGGAATTTTAACGAATTTCCAAGAAAAATGTAAAAATTGACTAAGATTTGAAAACGATGCTATTTCTACGTATCTAGATGATTTGGAAGATATTTAAAAAAAATTGAATTTTAGCGAATTTCCGAGTAAACTGTAAAGATTAACCGAAATTCGAAAACGATGCTATCTCTACGTATATCGACGATTTGGATGATATATAAAAAAACTGAAATTTTAGCGAATTTCCAAGAAAAATGTAAAAATTAACCGAAATTCGAAAACGATGCTATTTCTACGTATATCGACGATTTGGATGATATATAAGAAAAAATGAAATTTTAATGAATTTCCAAGAAAAATGTAAAAATTAAACGAAGTTCGAAAACGATGCTATTTCTACGTAAATCGACGATTTGGATGATATATAAGAAAAACTGAAATTTTAGCGAATTTCCAAGAAAAATGTAAAAATTAACCGAAATTCGAAAACGATGCTATTTCTACGTATCTAGATGATTTGGAAGATATTTAAGAAAAATTGAATTTTAGCGAATTTCCAAGAAAAATGTAAAAATTAACCAAAATTTGAAAACGATGCTATTTCTATAGATATATAAGAAAAATTGAATTTTAGCAAATTTCCAAGAAAAATGTAAAAATTAACTGAAATTCGAAAACGATGCTATCTCTAGGTATATCGACGATTTGGATGATATATAAGAAAAAATGAAATTTTAACGAATTTCCAAGAAAAATGTAAAAATTAACCAAAATTTGAAAACGAAGTTATTTCTATAGATATATAAGAAAAATTGAATTTTAGCAAATTTCCAAGAAAAATGTAAAAATTAACCGAAATTCGAAAACGATGCTATTTCTACGTATCTAGATGATTTGGAAGATATTTAAGAAAAATTGAATTTTAGCGAATTTCCAAGAAAAATGTAAAAACTAACCAAAATTTGAAAACGATGCTATTTCTATAGATATATAAGAAAAATTGAATTTTAGCAAATTTCCAAGAAAAATGTAAAAATTAACCGAAGTTCGAAAACGATGCTATTTCTACGTAAATCGACGATTTGGATGATATATAAGAAAAACTGAAATTTTAGCGAATTTCCAAGAAAAATGTAAAAATTAACCGAAATTCGAAAACGATGCTATTTCTACGTATCTAGATGATTTGGAAGATATTTAAGAAAAATTGAATTTTAGCGAATTTCCAAGAAAAATGTAAAAATTAACCAAAATTTGAAAACGATGCTATTTCTATAGATATATAAGAAAAATTGAATTTTAGCAAATTTCCAAGAAAAATGTAAAAATTAACTGAAATTCGAAAACGATGCTATTTCTACGTATATCGACGATTTGGATGATATATAAGAAAAAATGAAATTTTAACGAATTTCCAAGAAAAATGTAAAAATTAACCAAAATTTGAAAACGAAGTTATTTCTATAGATATATAAGAAAAATTGAATTTTAGCAAATTTCCAAGAAAAATGTAAAAATTAACCGAAATTCGAAAACGATGCTATTTCTACGTATCTAGATGATTTGGAAGATATTTAAGAAAAATTGAATTTTAGCGAATTTCCAAGAAAAATGTAAAAATTAACCAAAATTTGAAAACGATGCTATTTCTATAGATATATAAGAAAAATTGAATTTTAGCAAATTTCCAAGAAAAATGTAAAAATTAACCGAAATTCGAAAACGATGCTATTTCTACGTATCTAGATGATTTGGAAGATATTTAAGAAAAATTGAATTTTAGCGAATTTCCAAGAAAAATGTAAAAATTAACCGAAATTCGAAAACGATGCTATTTCTACGTATATCGACGATTTGGATGATATATAAGAAAAAATGAAATTTTAACGAATTTCCAAGAAAAATGTAAAAATTAACCAAAATTTGAATACGAAGCTATTTCTATAGATATATAAGAAAAATTGAATTTTAGCAAATTTCCAAGAAAAAAGTAAAAATTAACCGAAATTCGAAAACGATGCTATCTCTACGTATATCGACGATTTGGATGATATATAAGAAAAAATGACATTTTAACGAATTTCCAAGAAAAATGTAAAAATTAACCGAATTTCGAAAACGATGCTATTTCTACGTATATCGACGATTTGGATGATATATAAGAAAAACTGAAATTTTAGCGAATTTCCAAGAAAAATGTAAAAATTAACCGAAATTCGAAAACGATGCTATTTCTACGTATATCGACGATTTGGATGATATATAAGAAAAAATGAAATTTTAATGAATTTCCAAGAAAAATGTAAAAATTAACCGAAGTTCGAAAACGATGCTATTTCTACGTAAATCGACGATTTGGATGATATATAAGAAAAACTGAAATTTTAGCGAATTTCCAAGAAAAATGTAAAAATTAACCGAAATTCGAAAACGATGCTATTTCTACGTATCTAGATGATTTGGAAGATATTTAAGAAAAATTGAATTTTAGCGAATTTCCAAGAAAAATGTAAAAATTAACCAAAATTTGAAAACGATGCTATTTCTATAGATATATAAGAAAAATTGAATTTTAGCAAATTTCCAAGAAAAATGTAAAAATTAACTGAAATTCGAAAACGATGCTATCTCTACGTATATCGACGATTTGGATGATATATAAGAAAAAATGAAATTTTAACGAATTTCCAAGAAAAATGTAAAAATTAACCAAAATTTGAAAACGAAGTTATTTCTATAGATATATAAGAAAAATTGAATTTTAGCAAATTTCCAAGAAAAATGTAAAAATTAACCGAAATTCGAAAACGATGCTATTTCTACGTATCTAGATGATTTGGAAGATATTTAAGAAAAATTGAATTTTAGCGAATTTCCAAGAAAAATGTAAAAATTAACCAAAATTTGAAAACGATGCTATTTCTATAGATATATAAGAAAAATTGAATTTTAGCAAATTTCCAAGAAAAATGTAAAAATTAACCGAAGTTCGAAAACGATGCTATTTCTACGTAAATCGACGATTTGGATGATATATAAGAAAAACTGAAATTTTAGCGAATTTCCAAGAAAAATGTAAAAATTAACCGAAATTCGAAAACGATGCTATTTCTACGTATCTAGATGATTTGGAAGATATTTAAGAAAAATTGAATTTTAGCGAATTTCCAAGAAAAATGTAAAAATTAACCAAAATTTGAAAACGATGCTATTTCTATAGATATATAAGAAAAATTGAATTTTAGCAAATTTCCAACAAAAATGTAAAAATTAACTGAAATTCGAAAACGATGCTATTTCTACGTATATCGACGATTTGGATGATATATAAGAAAAAATGAAATTTTAACGAATTTCCAAGGAAAATGTAAAAATTAACCAAAATTTGAAAACGAAGTTATTTCTATAGATATATAAGAAAAATTGAATTTTAGCAAATTTCCAAGAAAAATGTAAAAATTAACCGAAATTCGAAAACGATGCTATTTCTACGTATCTAGATGATTTGGAAGATATTTAAGAAAAATTGAATTTTAGCGAATTTCCAAGAAAAATGTAAAAATTAACCAAAATTTGAAAACGATGCTATTTCTATAGATATATAAGAAAAATTGAATTTTAGCAAATTTCCAAGAAAAATGTAAAAATTAACCGAAATTCGAAAACGATGCTATTTCTACGTATATCGACGATTTGGATGATATATAAGAAAAAATGAAATTTTAACGAATTTCCAAGAAAAATGTAAAAATTAACCAAAATTTGAATACGAAGCTATTTCTATAGATATATAAGAAAAATTGAATTTTAGCAAATTTCCAAGAAAAATGTAAAAATTAACCGAAATTCGAAAACGATGCTATCTCTACGTATATCGACGATTTGGATGATATATAAGAAAAAATGACATTTTAACGAATTTCCAAGAAAAATGTAAAAATTAACCGAATTTCGAAAACGATGCTATTTCTACGTATATCGACGATTTGGATGATATATAAGAAAAACTGAAATTTTAGCGAATTTCCAAGAAAAATGTAAAAATTAACCGAAATTCGAAAACGATGCTATCTCTACGTATATCGACGATTTGGATGATATATAAGAAAAAATGAAATTTTAACGAATTTCAAAGAAAAATGTAAAAATTAACCGAAATTCGAAAACGATGCTTTTTCTACGTATATCGACCATTTGGATGATATATAAGAAAAACTGAAATTTTAGCGAATTTCCAAGAAAAATGTAAAAATTAACCGAAATTCGAAAACGATGCTATCTCTACGTATATCGACGATTTGGATGATATATAAGAAAAAATGAAATTTTAACGAATTTACAAGAAAAATGTAAAAATTAACCGAAATTCGAAAACGATGCTATTTCTACGTATATCGACGATTTGGATGATATATGAGAAAAACTGAAATTTTAGCGAATTTCCAAGGAAAATGTAAAAATTAACCGAAATTCGATAACGATGCTATTTCTACGTATATCGACGATTTGGATGATATATAAGAAAAAATGAAATTTTAACGAATTTCCAAGGAAAATGTAAAAATTAACCGAAATTCGAAAACGATGCTATTTCTACGTATCTAGATGATTTGGAAGATATTTAAGCAAAATTGAATTTTAGCGAATTTCCAAGAAAAATGTAAAAATTAACCGAAATTCGAAAACGATGCTATTTCTACGTATATCGACGATTTGGATGATATATAAGAGAAAAAGAAATTTTAACGAATTTCCAAGAAAAATGTAAAAATTAACCGAAATTCGAAAACGATGCTATTTCTACGTATCTAGATGATTTGGAAGATATTTAAGAAAAATTGAATTTTAGCGAATTTCCAAGAAAAATGTAAAAATTAACCAAAATTTGAAAACGATGCTATTTCTATAGATATATAAGAAAAATTGAATTTTAGCAAATTTCCAAGAAAAATGTAAAAATTAACTGAAATTCGAAAACGATGCTATTTCTACGTATATCGACGATTTGGATGATATATAAGAAAAAATGAAATTTTAACGAATTTCCAAGGAAAATGTAAAAATTAACCAAAATTTGAAAACGAAGTTATTTCTATAGATATATAAGAAAAATTGAATTTTAGCAAATTTCCAAGAAAAATGTAAAAATTAACCGAAATTCGAAAACGATGCTATTTCTACGTATCTAGATGATTTGGAAGATATTTAAGAAAAATTGAATTTTAGCGAATTTCCAAGAAAAATGTAAAAATTAACCAAAATTTGAAAACGATGCTATTTCTATAGATATATAAGAAAAATTGAATTTTAGCAAATTTCCAAGAAAAATGTAAAAATTAACCGAAATTCGAAAACGATGCTATTCCTACGTATATCGACGATTTGGATGATATATAAGAAAAAATGAAATTTTAACGAATTTCCAAGAAAAATGTAAAAATTAACCAAAATTTGAATACGAAGCTATTTCTATAGATATATAAGAAAAATTGAATTTTAGCAAATTTCCAAGAAAAATGTAAAAATTAACCGAAATTCGAAAACGATGCTATCTCTACGTATATCGACGATTTGGATGATATATAAGAAAAAATGACATTTTAACGAATTTCCAAGAAAAATGTAAAAATTAACCGAATTTCGAAAACGATGCTATTTCTACGTATATCGACGATTTGGATGATATATAAGAAAAACTGAAATTTTAGCGAATTTCCAAGAAAAATGTAAAAATTAACCGAAATTCGAAAACGATGCTATCTCTACGTATATCGACGATTTGGATGATATATAAGAAAAAATGAAATTTTAACGAATTTCAAAGAAAAATGTAAAAATTAACCGAAATTCGAAAACGATGCTTTTTCTACGTATATCGACCATTTGGATGATATATAAGAAAAACTGAAATTTTAGCGAATTTCCAAGAAAAATGTAAAAATTAACCGAAATTCGAAAACGATGCTATCTCTACGTATATCGACGATTTGGATGATATATAAGAAAAAATGAAATTTTAACGAATTTACAAGAAAAATGTAAAAATTAACCGAAATTCGAAAACGATGCTATTTCTACGTATATCGACGATTTGGATGATATATGAGAAAAACTGAAATTTTAGCGAATTTCCAAGGAAAATGTAAAAATTAACCGAAATTCGATAACGATGCTATTTCTACGTATATCGACGATTTGGATGATATATAAGAAAAAATGAAATTTTAACGAATTTCCAAGGAAAATGTAAAAATTAACCGAAATTCGAAAACGATGCTATTTCTACGTATCTAGATGATTTGGAAGATATTTAAGCAAAATTGAATTTTAGCGAATTTCCAAGAAAAATGTAAAAATTAACCGAAATTCGAAAACGATGCTATTTCTACGTATATCGACGATTTGGATGATATATAAGAGAAAAAGAAATTTTAACGAATTTCCAAGAAAAATGTAAAAATTAACCGAAATTCGAAAACGATGCTATTTCTACGTATCTAGATGATTTGGAAGATATTTAAGAAAAATTGAATTTTAGCGAATTTCCAAGAAAAATGTAAAAATTGACTAAAATTTGAAAACGATGCTGTTTCTATAGATATATAAGAAAAATTGAATTTTAGCGAATTTCCAAGAAAAATGTAAAAATTAATCGAAATTCGAAAACGATGCTATTTCTACGTATATTGACGATTTGGATGATATATAAGAAAAAATGAAATTTTAACGAATTTCCCAGAAAAATGTAAAAATTAACCGAAATTCGAAAACTATGCTATTTCTACGTATATCGACGATTTGGATGATATATAAGAAAAAATGACATTTTAACGAATTTCCAAGAAAAATGTAAAAATTAACCGAATTTCGAAAACGATGCTATTTCTACGTATATCGACGATTTGGATGATATATAAGAAAAACTGAAATTTTAGCGAATTTCCAAGAAAAATGTAAAAATTAACCGAAATTCGAAAACGATGCTATTTCTACGTATATCGACGATTTGGATGATATATAAGAAAAAATGAAATTTTAACGAATTTCCAAGAAAAATGTAAAAATTAACCGAAATTCGAAAACGATGCTATTTCTACGTATATCGACGATTTGGATGATATATAAGAAAAAATGAAATTTTAACGAATTTCCAAGAAAAATGTAAAAATTAACCGAAATTCGAAGACGATGCTATTTCTACGTATATCGACGATTTGGATGATATATAAGAAAAACTGAAATTTTAGCGAATTTCCAAGAAAAATGTAAAAATTAACCGAAATTCGAAAACGATGCTTTTTCTATAGATATATAAGAAAAATTGAATTTTAGCAAATTTCCAAGAAAAATGTAAAAATTAACCGAAATTCGAAAACGATTCTATTTCTACGTATATCGACGATTTGGATGATATATAAGAAAAAATGAAATTTTAACGAATTTCAAAGAAAAATGTAAAAATTAACCGAAATTCGAAAACGATGCTTTTTCTACGTATATCGACCATTTGGATGATATATAAGAAAAACTGAAATTTTAGCGAATTTCCAAGAAAAATGTAAAAATTAACCGAAATTCGAAAACGATGCTATCTCTACGTATATCGACGATTTGGATGATATATAAGAAAAAATGAAATTTTAACGAATTTACAAGAAAAATGTAAAAATTAACCGAAATTCGAAAACGATGCTATTTCTACGTATATCGACGATTTGGATGATATATGAGAAAAACTGAAATTTTAGCGAATTTCCAAGGAAAATGTAAAAATTAACCGAAATTCGATAACGATGCTATTTCTACGTATATCGACGATTTGGATGATATATAAGAAAAAATGAAATTTTAACGAATTTCCAAGGAAAATGTAAAAATTAACCGAAATTCGAAAACGATGCTATTTCTACGTATCTAGATGATTTGGAAGATATTTAAGCAAAATTGAATTTTAGCGAATTTCCAAGAAAAATGTAAAAATTAACCGAAATTCGAAAACGATGCTATTTCTACGTATATCGACGATTTGGATGATATATAAGAGAAAAAGAAATTTTAACGAATTTCCAAGAAAAATGTAAAAATTAACCGAAATTCGAAAACGATGCTATTTCTACGTATCTAGATGATTTGGAAGATATTTAAGAAAAATTGAATTTTAGCGAATTTCCAAGAAAAATGTAAAAATTGACTAAAATTTGAAAACGATGCTGTTTCTATAGATATATAAGAAAAATTGAATTTTAGCGAATTTCCAAGAAAAATGTAAAAATTAATCGAAATTCGAAAACGATGCTATTTCTACGTATATTGACGATTTGGATGATATATAAGAAAAAATGAAATTTTAACGAATTTCCAAGAAAAATGTAAAAATTAACCGAAATTCGAAAACTATGCTATTTCTACGTATATCGACGATTTGGATGATATATAAGAAAAAATGACATTTTAACGAATTTCCAAGAAAAATGTAAAAATTAACCGAATTTCGAAAACGATGCTATTTCTACGTATATCGACGATTTGGATGATATATAAGAAAAACTGAAATTTTAGCGAATTTCCAAGAAAAATGTAAAAATTAACCGAAATTCGAAAACGATGCTATTTCTACGTATATCGACGATTTGGATGATATATAAGAAAAAATGAAATTTTAACGAATTTCCAAGAAAAATGTAAAAATTAACCGAAATTCGAAAACGATGCTATTTCTACGTATATCGACGATTTGGATGATATATAAGAAAAAATGAAATTTTAACGAATTTCCAAGAAAAATGTAAAAATTAACCGAAATTCGAAGACGATGCTATTTCTACGTATATCGACGATTTGGATGATATATAAGAAAAACTGAAATTTTAGCGAATTTCCAAGAAAAATGTAAAAATTAACCGAAATTCGAAAACGATGCTTTTTCTATAGATATATAAGAAAAATTGAATTTTAGCGAATTTCCAAGAAAAATGTAAAAATTAACCGAAATTCGAAAACGATGCTATTTCTACGTATATCGACGATTTGGATGATATATAAGAAAAAATGAAATTTTAACGAATTTCCAAGAAAAATGTAAAAATTAACCGAAATTCGAAAACGATGCTATTTCTACGTATATCGACGATTTGGATGATATATAAGAAAAAATGAAATTTTAACGAATTTCCAAGAAAAATGTAAAAATTAACCGAATTTCGAAAACGATGCTATTTCTACGTATATCGACGATTTGGATGATATATAAGAAAAACTGAAATTTTAGCGAATTTCCAAGAAAAATGTAAAAATTAACCGAAATTCGAAAACGATGCTATCGCTACGTATATCGACGATTTGGATGATATATAAGAAAAAATGAAATTTTAACGAATTTCCAAGAAAAATGTAAAAATTGACTAAAATTTGAAAACGATGCTGTTTCTATAGATATATAAGAAAAATTGAATTTTAGCGAATTTCCAAGAAAAATGTAAAAATTAACCGAAATTCGAAAACGATGCTATTTCTTCGTATATCGACGATTTGGATGATATATAAGAAATAATGGAATTTTAACGAATTTCCAAGAAAAATGTAAAAATTGACTAAGATTTGAAAACGATGCTATTTCTACGTATCTAGATGATTTGGAAGATATTTAAAAAAAATTGAATTTTAGCGAATTTCCGAGTAAACTGTAAAGATTAACCGAAATTCGAAAACGATGCTATCTCTACGTATATCGACGATTTGGATGATATATAAAAAAACTGAAATTTTAGCGAATTTCCAAGAAAAATGTAAAAATTAACCGAAATTCGAAAACGATGCTATTTCTACGTATATCGACGATTTGGATGATATATAAGAAAAAATGAAATTTTAATGAATTTCCAAGAAAAATGTAAAAATTAACCGAAGTTCGAAAACGATGCTATTTCTACGTAAATCGACGATTTGGATGATATATAAGAAAAACTGAAATTTTAGCGAATTTCCAAGAAAAATGTAAAAATTAACCGAAATTCGAAAACGATGCTATTTCTACGTATCTAGATGATTTGGAAGATATTTAAGAAAAATTGAATTTTAGCGAATTTCCAAGAAAAATGTAAAAATTAACCAAAATTTGAAAACGATGCTATTTCTATAGATATATAAGAAAAATTGAATTTTAGCAAATTTCCAAGAAAAATGTAAAAATTAACTGAAATTCGAAAACGATGCTATCTCTACGTATATCGACGATTTGGATGATATATAAGAAAAAATGAAATTTTAACGAATTTCCAAGAAAAATGTAAAAATTAACCAAAATTTGAAAACGAAGTTATTTCTATAGATATATAAGAAAAATTGAATTTTAGCAAATTTCCAAGAAAAATGTAAAAATTAACCGAAATTCGAAAACGATGCTATTTCTACGTATCTAGATGATTTGGAAGATATTTAAGAAAAATTGAATTTTAGCGAATTTCCAAGAAAAATGTAAAAATTAACCAAAATTTGAAAACGATGCTATTTCTATAGATATATAAGAAAAATTGAATTTTAGCAAATTTCCAAGAAAAATGTAAAAATTAACCGAAGTTCGAAAACGATGCTATTTCTACGTAAATCGACGATTTGGATGATATATAAGAAAAACTGAAATTTTAGCGAATTTCCAAGAAAAATGTAAAAATTAACCGAAATTCGAAAACGATGCTATTTCTACGTATCTAGATGATTTGGAAGATATTTAAGAAAAATTGAATTTTAGCGAATTTCCAAGAAAAATGTAAAAATTAACCAAAATTTGAAAACGATGCTATTTCTATAGATATATAAGAAAAATTTAATTTTAGCAAATTTCCAAGAAAAATGTAAAAATTAACTGAAATTCGAAAACGATGCTATTTCTACGTATATCGACGATTTGGATGATATATAAGAAAAAATGAAATTTTAACGAATTTCCAAGGAAAATGTAAAAATTAACCAAAATTTGAAAACGAAGTTATTTCTATAGATATATAAGAAAAATTGAATTTTAGCAAATTTCCAAGAAAAATGTAAAAATTAACCGAAATTCGAAAACGATGCTATTTCTACGTATCTAGATGATTTGGAAGATATTTAAGAAAAATTGAATTTTAGCGAATTTCCAAGAAAAATGTAAAAATTAACCAAAATTTGAAAACGATGCTATTTCTATAGATATATAAGAAAAATTGAATTTTAGCAAATTTCCAAGAAAAATGTAAAAATTAACCGAAATTCGAAAACGATGCTATTTCTACGTATATCGACGATTTGGATGATATATAAGAAAAAATGAAATTTTAACGAATTTCCAAGAAAAATGTAAAAATTAACCAAAATTTGAATACGAAGCTATTTCTATAGATATATAAGAAAAATTGAATTTTAGCAAATTTCCAAGAAAAATGTAAAAATTAACCGAAATTCGAAAACGATGCTATCTCTACGTATATCGACGATTTGGATGATATATAAGAAAAAATGACATTTTAACGAATTTCCAAGAAAAATGTAAAAATTAACCGAATTTCGAAAACGATGCTATTTCTACGTATATCGACGATTTGGATGATATATAAGAAAAACTGAAATTTTAGCGAATTTCCAAGAAAAATGTAAAAATTAACCGAAATTCGAAAACGATGCTATCTCTACGTATATCGACGATTTGGATGATATATAAGAAAAAATGAAATTTTAACGAATTTCAAAGAAAAATGTAAAAATTAACCGAAATTCGAAAACGATGCTTTTTCTACGTATATCGACCATTTGGATGATATATAAGAAAAACTGAAATTTTAGCGAATTTCCAAGAAAAATGTAAAAATTAACCGAAATTCGAAAACGATGCTATCTCTACGTATATCGACGATTTGGATGATATATAAGAAAAAATGAAATTTTAACGAATTTACAAGAAAAATGTAAAAATTAACCGAAATTCGAAAACGATGCTATTTCTACGTATATCGACGATTTGGATGATATATGAGAAAAACTGAAATTTTAGCGAATTTCCAAGGAAAATGTAAAAATTAACCGAAATTCGATAACGATGCTATTTCTACGTATATCGACGATTAGGATGATATATAAGAAAAAATGAAATTTTAACGAATTTCCAAGGAAAATGTAAAAATTAACCGAAATTCGAAAACGATGCTATTTCTACGTATCTAGATGATTTGGAAGATATTTAAGCAAAATTGAATTTTAGCGAATTTCCAAGAAAAATGTAAAAATTAACCGAAATTCGAAAACGATGCTATTTCTACGTATATCGACGATTTGGATGATATATAAGAGAAAAAGAAATTTTAACGAATTTCCAAGAAAAATGTAAAAATTAACCGAAATTCGAAAACGATGCTATTTCTACGTATCTAGATGATTTGGAAGATATTTAAGAAAAATTGAATTTTAGCGAATTTCCAAGAAAAATGTAAAAATTGACTAAAATTTGAAAACGATGCTGTTTCTATAGATATATAAGAAAAATTGAATTTTAGCGAATTTCCAAGAAAAATGTAAAAATTAATCGAAATTCGAAAACGATGCTATTTCTACGTATATTGACGATTTGGATGATATATAAGAAAAAATGAAATTTTAACGAATTTCCAAGAAAAATGTAAAAATTAACCGAAATTCGAAAACTATGCTATTTCTACGTATATCGACGATTTGGATGATATATAAGAAAAAATGACATTTTAACGAATTTCCAAGAAAAATGTAAAAATTAACCGAATTTCGAAAACGATGCTATTTCTACGTATATCGACGATTTGGATGATATATAAGAAAAACTGAAATTTTAGCGAATTTCCAAGAAAAATGTAAAAATTAACCGAAATTCGAAAACGATGCTATTTCTACGTATATCGACGATTTGGATGATATATAAGAAAAAATGAAATTTTAACGAATTTCCAAGAAAAATGTAAAAATTAACCGAAATTCGAAAACGATGCTATTTCTACGTATATCGACGATTTGGATGATATATAAGAAAAAATGAAATTTTAACGAATTTCCAAGAAAAATGTAAAAATTAACCGAAATTCGAAGACGATGCTATTTCTACGTATATCGACGATTTGGATGATATATAAGAAAAACTGAAATTTTAGCGAATTTCCAAGAAAAATGTAAAAATTAACCGAAATTCGAAAACGATGCTTTTTCTATAGATATATAAGAAAAATTGAATTTTAGCAAATTTCCAAGAAAAATGTAAAAATTAACCGAAATTCGAAAACGATTCTATTTCTACGTATATCGACGATTTAGATGATATATAAGAAAAAATGAAATTTTAACGAATTTACAAGAAAAATGTAAAAATTAACCAAAATTTGAAAACGATGCTATTTCTATAGATATATAAGAAAAGTTGAATTTTAGCAAATTTCTAAGAAAAATGTAAAAATTAATCGAAATTCGAAAACGATGCTATTTCTATAGATATATAAGAAAAGTTGAATTTTAGCAAATTTCTAAGAAAAATGTAAAAATTAATCGAAATTCGAAAACGATGCTATTTCTACGTATATCGACGATATGTACGATATATAAGAAAAAATGGAATTTTAGCGAATTTCCGAGTAAACTGTAAAAATTAACCGAAATTCGAAAACGATGCTATCTCCACGTATATCGACGATTTGGATGATATATAAGAAAAAATGAAATTTTAACGAATTTCCAAGGAAAATGTAAAAATTGACTAAAATTTGAAAACGACGCTATTTCTACGTATCTAGATGATTTGGAAGATATTTAAGAAAAATTGAATTTTAGCGAATTTCCAAGAAAAATGTAAAAATTAACCGAAATTCGAAAACGATGCTATTTCTACGTATATCGACGATTTGGATGATACATAAGAAAAAATGAAATGTTAACGAATTTCCAAGAAAAATGTAAAAATTAACCAAAATTTGAAAACGAAGCTATTTCTATATATAGTTAAGAAAAATTGAATTTTAGCAAATTTATAAGAAAAATGTAAAAATTAACCGAAATTCGAAAACGATGCTATTTCTACGTATATCGACGATTTGGATGATATATAAGAAAAAATGGAATTTTAACGAATTTCCAAGAAAAATGTAAAAATTGACTAAAATTTGAAAACGATGCTAATGCTACGTATCTAGATGATTTGGAAGATATTTAAAAAAAATTGAAATTTTAGCGAATTTCCAAGAAAAATGTAAATATTAACCGAAATTCGAAAACGATGCTATTTCTACGTATATCGACGATTTGGATGATATATAAGAAAAAATGAAATTTTAATGAATTTCCAAGAAAAATGTAAAAATTAACCGAAGTTCGAAAACGATGCTATTTCTACGTAAATCGACGATTTGGATGATATATAAGAAAAACTGAAATTTTAGCGAATTTCCAAGAAAAATGTAAAAATTAACCGAAATTCGAAAACGATGCTATCTCTACGTATATCGACGATTTGGATGATATATAAGAAAAAATGAAATTTTAACGAATTTCCAAGAAAAATGTAAAAATTGACTAAAATTTGAAAACGATGCTGTTTCTATAGATATATAAGAAAAATTGAATTTTAGCGAATTTCCAAGAAAAATGTAAAAATTAACCGAAATTCGAAAACGATGCTATTTCTTCGTATATCGACGATTTGGATGATATATAAGAAATAATGGAATTTTAACGAATTTCCAAGAAAAATGTAAAAATTGACTAAGATTTGAAAACGATGCTATTTCTACGTATCTAGATGATTTGGAAGATATTTAAAAAAAATTGAATTTTATCGAATTTCCGAGTAAACTGTAAAGATTAACCGAAATTCGAAAACGATGCTATCTCTACGTATATCGACGATTTGGATGATATATAAAAAAACTGAAATTTTAGCGAATTTCCAAGAAAAATGTAAAAATTAACCGAAATTCGAAAACGATGCTATTTCTACGTATATCGACGATTTGGATGATATATAAGAAAAAATGAAATTTTAATGAATTTCCAAGAAAAATGTAAAAATTAACCGAAGTTCGAAAACGATGCTATTTCTACGTAAATCGACGATTTGGATGATATATAAGAAAAACTGAAATTTTAGCGAATTTCCAAGAAAAATGTAAAAATTAACCGAAATTCGAAAACGATGCTATTTCTACGTATCTAGATGATTTGGAAGATATTTAAGAAAAATTGAATTTTAGCGAATTTCCAAGAAAAATGTAAAAATTAACCAAAATTTGAAAACGATGCTATTTCTATAGATATATAAGAAAAATTGAATTTTAGCAAATTTCCAAGAAAAATGTAAAAATTAACTGAAATTCGGAAACGATGCTATTTCTACGTATATCGACGATTTGGATGATATATAAGAAAAAATGAAATTTTAACGAATTTCCAAAAAAAATGTAAAAATTAACCAAAATTTGAAAACGAAGTTATTTCTATAGATATATAAGAAAAATTGAATTTTAGCAAATTTCCAAGAAAAATGTAAAAATTAACCGAAATTCGAAAACGATGCTATTTCTACGTATCTAGATGATTTGGAAGATATTTAAGAAAAATTGAATTTTAGCGAATTTCCAAGAAAAATGTAAAAATTAACCAAAATTTGAAAACGATGCTATTTCTATAGATATATAAGAAAAATTGAATTTTAGCAAATTTCCAAGAAAAATGTAAAAATTAACCGAAATTCGAAAACGATGCTATTTCTACGTATATCGACGATTTGGATGATATATAAGAAAAAATGAAATTTTAACGAATTTCCAAGAAAAATGTAAAAATTAACCAAAATTTGAATACGAAGCTATTTCTATAGATATATAAGAAAAATTGAATTTTAGCAAATTTCCAAGAAAAATGTAAAAATTAACCGAAAGTCGAAAACGATGCTATCTCTACGTATATCGACGATTTGGATGATATATAAGAAAAAATGACATTTTAACGAATTTCCAAGAAAAATGTAAAAATTAACCGAATTTCGAAAACGATGCTATTTCTAAGTATATCGACGATTTGGATGATATATAAGAAAAACTGAAATTTTAGCGAATTTCCAAGAAAAATGTAAAAATTAACCGAAATTCGAAAACGATGCTATCTCTACGTATATCGACGATTTGGATGATATATAAGAAAAAATGAAATTTTAACGAATTTCAAAGAAAAATGTA
This sequence comes from Agrilus biguttatus, assembly GCA_963921985.1. Lineage (NCBI taxonomy): Eukaryota > Metazoa > Arthropoda > Insecta > Coleoptera > Buprestidae > Agrilus > Agrilus biguttatus. The sequence continues at coordinate 21,387,883 of OY998118.1, forward strand.
AAAATTAACCGAAATTCGAAAACGATGCTTTTTCTACGTATATCGACCATTTGGATGATATATAAGAAAAACTGAAATTTTAGCGAATTTCCAAGAAAAATGTAAAAATTAACCGAAATTCGAAAACGATGCTATCTCTACGTATATCGACGATTTGGATGATATATAAGAAAAAATGAAATTTTAACGAATTTCCAAGAAAAATGTAAAAATTAACCGAAATTCGAAAACGATGCTATTTCTACGTATCTAGATGATTTGGAAGATATTTAAGCAAAATTGAATTTTAGCGAATTTCCAAGAAAAATGTAAAAATTAACCGAAATTCGAAAACGATGCTATTTCTACGTCTATCGACGATTTGGATGATATATAAGAGAAAATGAAATTTTAACGAATTTCCAAGAAAAATGTAAAAATTAACCGAAATTCGAAAACGATGCTATTTCTACGTATCTAGATGATTTGGAAGATATTTAAGAAAAATTGAATTTTAGCGAATTTACAAGAAAAATGTAAAAATTGACTAAAATTTGAAAACGATGCTGTTTCTATAGATATATAAGAAAAATTGAATTTTAGCGAATTTCCAAGAAAAATGTAAAAATTAATCGAAATTCGAAAACGATGCTATTTCTACGTATATTGACGATTTGGATGATATATAAGAAAAAATGAAATTTTAACGAATTTCCAAGAAAAATGTAAAAATTAACCGAAATTCGAAAACTATGCTATTTCTACGTATATCGACGATTTGGATGATATATAAGAAAAAATGAAATTTTAACGAATTTCCAAAAAAAATGTAAAAATTAACCAAAATTTGAAAACGAAGTTATTTCTATAGATATATAAGAAAAATTGAATTTTAGCAAATTTCCAAGAAAAATGTAAAAATTAACCGAAATTCGAAAACGATGCTATTTCTACGTATCTAGATGATTTGGAAGATATTTAAGAAAAATTGAATTTTACCGAATTTCCAAGAAAAATGTAAAAATTAACCGAAATTTGAATACGAAGCTATTTCTACGTATCTAGATGATTTGGAAGATATTTAAGAAAAATTGAATTTTAGCGAATTTCCAAGAAAAATGTAAAAATTAACCAAAATTTCAAAACGATGCTATTTCTATAGATATATAAGAAAAATTGAATTTTAGCAAATTTCCAAGAAAAATGTAAAAATTAACTGAAATTCGAAAACGATGCTATCTCTACGTATATCGACGATTTGGATGATATATAAGAAAAAATGACATTTTAACGAATTTCCAAGAAAAATGTAAAAATTAACCGAATTTCGAAAACGATGCTATTTCTACGTATATCGACGATTTGGATGATATATAAGAAAAACTGAAATTTTAGCGAATTTCCAAGAAAAATGTAAAAATTAACCGAAATTCGAAAACGATGCTATTTCTACGTATATCGACGATTTGGATGATATATAAGAAAAAATGAAATTTTAACGAATTTCCAAGAAAAATGTAAAAATTAACCGAAATTCGAAAACGATGCTATTTCTACGTATCTAGATGATTTGGAAGATATTTAAGAAAAATTGAATTTTAGCGAATTTCCAAGAAAAATGTAAAAATTAACCAAAATTTGAAAACGATGCTATTTCTATAGATATATAAGAAAAATTGAATTTTAGCAAATTTCCAAGAAAAATGTAAAAATTAACCGAAATTCGAAAACGATGCTATTTCTACGTATATCGACGATTTGGATGATATATAAGAAAAAATGAAATTTTAACGAATTTCCAAGAAAAATGTAAAAATTAACCAAAATTTGAATACGAAGCTATTTCTATAGATATATAAGAAAAATTGAATTTTAGCAAATTTCCAAGAAAAATGTAAAAATTAACCGAAATTCGAAAACGATGCTATCTCTACGTATATCGACGATTTGGATGATATATAAGAAAAAATGACATTTTAACGAATTTCCAAGAAAAATGTAAAAATTAATCGAAATTCGAAAACGATGCTATTTCTACGTATCTAGATGATTTGGAAGATATTTAAGAAAAATTGAATTTTAGCGAATTTCCAAGAAAAATGTAAAAATTGACTAAAATTTGAAAACGATGCTATTTCTATAGATATATAAGAAAAAATGAAATTTTAACGAATTTCCAAGAAAAATGTAAAAATTAACCGAAATTCGAAAACTATGCTATTTCTACGTATATCGACGATTTGGATGATATATAAGAAAAACTGAAATTTTAGCGAATTTCCAAGAAAAATGTAAAAATTAACCGAAATTTGAATACGAAGCTATTTCTATAGATATATAAGAAAAATTGAATTTTAGCAAATTTCCAAGAAAAATGTAAAATTTAACCGAAATTCGAAAACGATGCTATCTCTACGTATATCGACGATTTGGATGATATATAAGAAAAAATGACATTTTAACGAATTTCCAAGAAAAATGTAAAAATTAACCGAATTTCGAAAACGATGCTATTTCTACGTATATCGACGATTTGGATGATATATAAGAAAAAATGAAATTTTAACGAATTTCCAAGAAAAATGTAAAAATTAACCGAAATTCGAAAACGATGCTATTTCTACGTATATCGACGATTTGGATGATATATAAGAAAAAATGAAATTTTAACGAATTTCCAAGAAAAATGTAAAAATTAACCGAAATTCGAAAACGATGCTATTTCTACGTATATCGACGATTTGGATGATATATAAGAAAAACTGAAATTTTAGCGAATTTCCAAGAAAAATGTAAAAATTAACCGAAATTCGAAAACGATGCTTTTTCTACGTATATCGACCATTTGGATGATATATAAGAAAAACTGAAATTTTAGCGAATTTCCAAGAAAAATGTAAAAATTAACCGAAATTCGAAAACGATGCTATCTCTACGTATATCGACGATTTGGATGATATATAAGAAAAAATGAAATTTTAACGAATTTCCAAGAAAAATGTAAAAATTAACCGAAATTCGAAAACGATGCTATTTCTACGTATATCGACGATTTGGATGATATATAAGAAAAACTGAAATTTTAGCGAATTTCCAAGAAAAATGTAAAAATTAACCGAAATTCGAAAACGATGCTATTTCTACGTATATCGACGATTTGGATGATATATAAGAAAAAATGAAATTTTAACGAATTTCCAAGAAAAATGTAAAAATTAACCGAAATTCGAAAACGATGCTATTTCTACGTATATCGACGATTTGGATGATATATAAGAAAAAGTGAAATTTTAGCGAATTTCCAAGAAAAATGTAAAAATTAACCGAAATTCGAAAACGATGCTATTTCTACGTATATCGACGATTTGGATGATATATAAGAAAAACTGAAATTTTAGCGAATTTCCAAGAAAAATGTAAAAATTAACCGAAATTCGAAAACGATGCTATTTCTACGTATATCGACGATTTGGATGATATATAAGAAAAAATGAAATTTTAACGAATTTCCAAGAAAAATGTAAAAATTAACCGAAATTCGAAAACGATGCTATTTCTACGTATATCGACGATTTGGATGATATATAAGAAAAACTGAAATTTTAGCGAATTTCCAAGAAAAATGTAAAAATTAACCGAAATTCGAAAACGATGCTATCTCTACGTATATCGACGATTTGGATGATATATAAGAAAAAATGAAATTTTAACGAATTTCCAAGAAAAATGTAAAAATTAACCGAAATTCGAAAACTATGCTATTTCTACGTATATCAACGATTTGGATGATATATAAGAAAAACTGAAATTTTAGCGAATTTCCAAGAAAAATGTAAAAATTAACCGAAATTCGAAAACGATGCTATCTCTACGTATATCGACGATTTGGATGATATATAAGAAAAACTGAAATTTTAGCGAATTTCCAAGAAAAATGTAAAAATTAACCGAAATTCGAAAACGATGCTATCTCTACGTGTATCGACGATTTGGGTGATATATAAGAAAAATTGAATTTTAGCGAATTTCCAAGAAAAATGTAAAAATTAACCGAAATTCGAAAACGATGCTATTTCTACGTATATCGACGATTTGGATGATATATAAGAAAAAATGAAATTTTAACGAATTTCCAAGAAAAATGTAAAAATTAACCGAAATTCGAAAACGATGCTATTTCTACGTATATCGACGATTTGGATGATATATAAGAAAAAATGAAATTTTAACGAATTTCCAAGAAAAATGTAAAAATTAACCGAAATTCGAAAACGATGCTATTTCTACGTATATCGACGATTTGGATGATATATAAGAAAAACTGAAATTTTAGCGAATTTCCAAGAAAAATGTAAAAATTAACCGAAATTCGAAAACGATGCTTTTTCTACGTATATCGACCATTTGGATGATATATAAGAAAAACTGAAATTTTAGCGAATTTCCAAGAAAAATGTAAAAATTAACCGAAATTCGAAAACGATGCTATCTCTACGTATATCGACGATTTGGATGATATATAAGAAAAAATGAAATTTTAACGAATTTCCAAGAAAAATGTAAAAATTAACCGAAATTCGAAAACGATGCTATTTCTACGTATATCGACGATTTGGATGATATATAAGAAAAACTGAAATTTTAGCGAATTTCCAAGAAAAATGTAAAAATTAACCGAAATTCGAAAACGATGCTATTTCTACGTATATCGACGATTTGGATGATATATAAGAAAAAATGAAATTTTAACGAATTTCCAAGAAAAATGTAAAAATTAACCGAAATTCGAAAACGATGCTATTTCTACGTATATCGACGATTTGGATGATATATAAGAAAAAGTGAAATTTTAGCGAATTTCCAAGAAAAATGTAAAAATTAACCGAAATTCGAAAACGATGCTATTTCTACGTATATCGACGATTTGGATGATATATAAGAAAAACTGAAATTTTAGCGAATTTCCAAGAAAAATGTAAAAATTAACCGAAATTCGAAAACGATGCTATTTCTACGTATATCGACGATTTGGATGATATATAAGAAAAAATGAAATTTTAACGAATTTCCAAGAAAAATGTAAAAATTAACCGAAATTCGAAAACGATGCTATTTCTACGTATATCGACGATTTGGATGATATATAAGAAAAACTGAAATTTTAGCGAATTTCCAAGAAAAATGTAAAAATTAACCGAAATTCGAAAACGATGCTATCTCTACGTATATCGACGATTTGGATGATATATAAGAAAAAATGAAATTTTAACGAATTTCCAAGAAAAATGTAAAAATTAACCGAAATTCGAAAACTATGCTATTTCTACGTATATCAACGATTTGGATGATATATAAGAAAAACTGAAATTTTAGCGAATTTCCAAGAAAAATGTAAAAATTAACCGAAATTCGAAAACGATGCTATCTCTACGTATATCGACGATTTGGATGATATATAAGAAAAAATGAAATTTTAACGAATTTCCAAGAAAAATGTAAAAATTAACCGAAATTCGAAAACGATGCTATTTCTACGTATCTAGATGATTTGGAAGATATTTAAGCAAAATTGAATTTTAGCGAATTTCCAAGAAAAATGTAAAAATTAACCGAAATTCGAAAACGATGCTATTTCTACGTCTATCGACGATTTGGATGATATATAAGAGAAAATGAAATTTTAACGAATTTCCAAGAAAAATGTAAAAATTAACCGAAATTCGAAAACGATGCTATTTCTACGTATCTAGATGATTTGGAAGATATTTAAGAAAAATTGAATTTTAGCGAATTTACAAGAAAAATGTAAAAATTGACTAAAATTTGAAAACGATGCTGTTTCTATAGATATATAAGAAAAATTGAATTTTAGCGAATTTCCAAGAAAAATGTAAAAATTAATCGAAATTCGAAAACGATGCTATTTCTACGTATATTGACGATTTGGATGATATATAAGAAAAAATGAAATTTTAACGAATTTCCAAGAAAAATGTAAAAATTAACCGAAATTCGAAAACTATGCTATTTCTACGTATATCGACGATTTGGATGATATATAAGAAAAAATGAAATTTTAACGAATTTCCAAAAAAAATGTAAAAATTAACCAAAATTTGAAAACGAAGTTATTTCTATAGATATATAAGAAAAATTGAATTTTAGCAAATTTCCAAGAAAAATGTAAAAATTAACCGAAATTCGAAAACGATGCTATTTCTACGTATCTAGATGATTTGGAAGATATTTAAGAAAAATTGAATTTTACCGAATTTCCAAGAAAAATGTAAAAATTAACCGAAATTTGAATACGAAGCTATTTCTACGTATCTAGATGATTTGGAAGATATTTAAGAAAAATTGAATTTTAGCGAATTTCCAAGAAAAATGTAAAAATTAACCAAAATTTCAAAACGATGCTATTTCTATAGATATATAAGAAAAATTGAATTTTAGCAAATTTCCAAGAAAAATGTAAAAATTAACTGAAATTCGAAAACGATGCTATCTCTACGTATATCGACGATTTGGATGATATATAAGAAAAAATGACATTTTAACGAATTTCCAAGAAAAATGTAAAAATTAACCGAATTTCGAAAACGATGCTATTTCTACGTATATCGACGATTTGGATGATATATAAGAAAAACTGAAATTTTAGCGAATTTCCAAGAAAAATGTAAAAATTAACCGAAATTCGAAAACGATGCTATTTCTACGTATATCGACGATTTGGATGATATATAAGAAAAAATGAAATTTTAACGAATTTCCAAGAAAAATGTAAAAATTAACCGAAATTCGAAAACGATGCTATTTCTACGTATCTAGATGATTTGGAAGATATTTAAGAAAAATTGAATTTTAGCGAATTTCCAAGAAAAATGTAAAAATTAACCAAAATTTGAAAACGATGCTATTTCTATAGATATATAAGAAAAATTGAATTTTAGCAAATTTCCAAGAAAAATGTAAAAATTAACCGAAATTCGAAAACGATGCTATTTCTACGTATATCGACGATTTGGATGATATATAAGAAAAAATGAAATTTTAACGAATTTCCAAGAAAAATGTAAAAATTAACCAAAATTTGAATACGAAGCTATTTCTATAGATATATAAGAAAAATTGAATTTTAGCAAATTTCCAAGAAAAATGTAAAAATTAACCGAAATTCGAAAACGATGCTATCTCTACGTATATCGACGATTTGGATGATATATAAGAAAAAATGACATTTTAACGAATTTCCAAGAAAAATGTAAAAATTAATCGAAATTCGAAAACGATGCTATTTCTACGTATCTAGATGATTTGGAAGATATTTAAGAAAAATTGAATTTTAGCGAATTTCCAAGAAAAATGTAAAAATTGACTAAAATTTGAAAACGATGCTATTTCTATAGATATATAAGAAAAAATGAAATTTTAACGAATTTCCAAGAAAAATGTAAAAATTAACCGAAATTCGAAAACTATGCTATTTCTACGTATATCGACGATTTGGATGATATATAAGAAAAACTGAAATTTTAGCGAATTTCCAAGAAAAATGTAAAAATTAACCGAAATTTGAATACGAAGCTATTTCTATAGATATATAAGAAAAATTGAATTTTAGCAAATTTCCAAGAAAAATGTAAAATTTAACCGAAATTCGAAAACGATGCTATCTCTACGTATATCGACGATTTGGATGATATATAAGAAAAAATGACATTTTAACGAATTTCCAAGAAAAATGTAAAAATTAACCGAATTTCGAAAACGATGCTATTTCTACGTATATCGACGATTTGGATGATATATAAGAAAAAATGAAATTTTAACGAATTTCCAAGAAAAATGTAAAAATTAACCGAAATTCGAAAACGATGCTATTTCTACGTATATCGACGATTTGGATGATATATAAGAAAAAATGAAATTTTAACGAATTTCCAAGAAAAATGTAAAAATTAACCGAAATTCGAAAACGATGCTATTTCTACGTATATCGACGATTTGGATGATATATAAGAAAAACTGAAATTTTAGCGAATTTCCAAGAAAAATGTAAAAATTAACCGAAATTCGAAAACGATGCTTTTTCTACGTATATCGACCATTTGGATGATATATAAGAAAAACTGAAATTTTAGCGAATTTCCAAGAAAAATGTAAAAATTAACCGAAATTCGAAAACGATGCTATCTCTACGTATATCGACGATTTGGATGATATATAAGAAAAAATGAAATTTTAACGAATTTCCAAGAAAAATGTAAAAATTAACCGAAATTCGAAAACGATGCTATTTCTACGTATATCGACGATTTGGATGATATATAAGAAAAACTGAAATTTTAGCGAATTTCCAAGAAAAATGTAAAAATTAACCGAAATTCGAAAACGATGCTATTTCTACGTATATCGACGATTTGGATGATATATAAGAAAAAATGAAATTTTAACGAATTTCCAAGAAAAATGTAAAAATTAACCGAAATTCGAAAACGATGCTATTTCTACGTATATCGACGATTTGGATGATATATAAGAAAAAGTGAAATTTTAGCGAATTTCCAAGAAAAATGTAAAAATTAACCGAAATTCGAAAACGATGCTATTTCTACGTATATCGACGATTTGGATGATATATAAGAAAAACTGAAATTTTAGCGAATTTCCAAGAAAAATGTAAAAATTAACCGAAATTCGAAAACGATGCTATTTCTACGTATATCGACGATTTGGATGATATATAAGAAAAAATGAAATTTTAACGAATTTCCAAGAAAAATGTAAAAATTAACCGAAATTCGAAAACGATGCTATTTCTACGTATATCGACGATTTGGATGATATATAAGAAAAACTGAAATTTTAGCGAATTTCCAAGAAAAATGTAAAAATTAACCGAAATTCGAAAACGATGCTATCTCTACGTATATCGACGATTTGGATGATATATAAGAAAAAATGAAATTTTAACGAATTTCCAAGAAAAATGTAAAAATTAACCGAAATTCGAAAACTATGCTATTTCTACGTATATCAACGATTTGGATGATATATAAGAAAAACTGAAATTTTAGCGAATTTCCAAGAAAAATGTAAAAATTAACCGAAATTCGAAAACGATGCTATCTCTACGTATATCGACGATTTGGATGATATATAAGAAAAACTGAAATTTTAGCGAATTTCCAAGAAAAATGTAAAAATTAACCGAAATTCGAAAACGATGCTATCTCTACGTGTATCGACGATTTGGGTGATATATAAGAAAAATTGAATTTTAGCGAATTTCCAAGAAAAATGTAAAAATTAACCGAAATTCGAAAACGATGCTATTTCTACGTATATCGACGATTTGGATGATATATAAGAAAAAATGAAATTTTAACGAATTTCCAAGAAAAATGTAAAAATTAACCGAAATTCGAAAACGATGCTATTTCTACGTATATCGACGATTTGGATGATATATAAGAAAAAATGAAATTTTAACGAATTTCCAAGAAAAATGTAAAAATTAACCGAAATTCGAAAACGATGCTATTTCTACGTATATCGACGATTTGGATGATATATAAGAAAAACTGAAATTTTAGCGAATTTCCAAGAAAAATGTAAAAATTAACCGAAATTCGAAAACGATGCTTTTTCTACGTATATCGACCATTTGGATGATATATAAGAAAAACTGAAATTTTAGCGAATTTCCAAGAAAAATGTAAAAATTAACCGAAATTCGAAAACGATGCTATCTCTACGTATATCGACGATTTGGATGATATATAAGAAAAAATGAAATTTTAACGAATTTCCAAGAAAAATGTAAAAATTAACCGAAATTCGAAAACGATGCTATTTCTACGTATATCGACGATTTGGATGATATATAAGAAAAACTGAAATTTTAGCGAATTTCCAAGAAAAATGTAAAAATTAACCGAAATTCGAAAACGATGCTATTTCTACGTATATCGACGATTTGGATGATATATAAGAAAAAATGAAATTTTAACGAATTTCCAAGAAAAATGTAAAAATTAACCGAAATTCGAAAACGATGCTATTTCTACGTATATCGACGATTTGGATGATATATAAGAAAAAGTGAAATTTTAGCGAATTTCCAAGAAAAATGTAAAAATTAACCGAAATTCGAAAACGATGCTATTTCTACGTATATCGACGATTTGGATGATATATAAGAAAAACTGAAATTTTAGCGAATTTCCAAGAAAAATGTAAAAATTAACCGAAATTCGAAAACGATGCTATTTCTACGTATATCGACGATTTGGATGATATATAAGAAAAAATGAAATTTTAACGAATTTCCAAGAAAAATGTAAAAATTAACCGAAATTCGAAAACGATGCTATTTCTACGTATATCGACGATTTGGATGATATATAAGAAAAACTGAAATTTTAGCGAATTTCCAAGAAAAATGTAAAAATTAACCGAAATTCGAAAACGATGCTATCTCTACGTATATCGACGATTTGGATGATATATAAGAAAAAATGAAATTTTAACGAATTTCCAAGAAAAATGTAAAAATTAACCGAAATTCGAAAACTATGCTATTTCTACGTATATCAACGATTTGGATGATATATAAGAAAAACTGAAATTTTAGCGAATTTCCAAGAAAAATGTAAAAATTAACCGAAATTCGAAAACGATGCTATCTCTACGTATATCGACGATTTGGATGATATATAAGAAAAACTGAAATTTTAGCGAATTTCCAAGAAAAATGTAAAAATTAACCGAAATTCGAAAACGATGCTATCTCTACGTGTATCGACGATTTGGGTGATATATAAGAAAAATTGAATTTTAGCGAATTTCCAAGAAAAATGTAAAAATTAACCGAAATTCGAAAACGATGCTATTTCCACGTATATCGACGATTTGGATGATATATAAGAAAAAATGAAATTTTAACGAATTTCCAAGAAAAATGTAAAAATTAACCGAAATTCGAAAACGATGCTATTTCTACGTATATCGACGATTTGGATGATATATAAGAAAAACTGAAATTTTGGCGAATTTCCAAGAAAAATGTAAAAATTAACCGAAATTCGAAAACGATGCTATCTCTACGTATATCGACGATTTGGATGATATATAAGAAAAAATGAAATTTTAGCGAATTTCCAAGAAAAATGTAAAAATAAACCAAAATTTGAAAACGAAGCTATTTCTATAGATATATAAGAAAAACTGATATTTTAGCGAATTTCCAAGAAAAATGTAAAAATTAACCGAAATTCGAAAACGATGCTATTTCTACGTATATCGACGATTTGGATGATATATAAGAAAAAATGAAATTTTAACGAATTTCCAAGAAAAATGTAAAAATTAACCGAAATTCGAAAACGATGCTATTTCTACGTATCTAGATGATTTGGAAGATATTTAAGAAAAATTGAATTTTAGCGAATTTCCAAGAAAAATGTAAAAATTAACCGAAATTCGAAAACGATGCTATTTCTACGTATATCGACGATTTGGATGATATATAAGAAAAAATGAAATTTTAGCGAATTTCCAAGAAAAATGTAAAAATTAACCGAAATTCGAAAACGATGCTATTTCTACGTATATCGACGATTTGGATGATATATAAGAAAAAATGAAATTTTAACGAATTTCCAAGAAAAATGTAAAAATTAACCGAAATTCGAAAACTATGCTATTTCTACGTATATCGACGATTTGGATGATATATAAGAAAAACTGAAATTTTAGCGAATTTCCAAGAAAAATGTAAAAATTAACCGAAATTTGAATACGAAGCTATTTCTATAGATATATAAGAAAAATTGAATTTTAGCAAATTTCCAAGAAAAATGTAAAATTTAACCGAAATTCGAAAACGATGCTATCTCTACGTATATCGACGATTTGGATGATATATAAGAAAAAATGACATTTTAACGAATTTCCAAGAAAAATGTAAAAATTAACCGAATTTCGAAAACGATGCTATTTCTACGTATATCGACGATTTGGATGATATATAAGAAAAACTGAAATTTTAGCGAATTTCCAAGAAAAATGTAAAAATTAACCGAAATTCGAAAACGATGCTATTTCTACGTATATCGACGATTTGGATGATATATAAGAAAAAATGAAATTTTAACGAATTTCCAAGAAAAATGTAAAAATTAACCGAAATTCGAAAACGATGCTATTTCTACGTATCTAGATGATTTGGAAGATATTTAAGAAAAATTGAATTTTAGCGAATTTCCAAGAAAAATGCAAAATTAACCAAAATTTGAAAACGATGCTATTTCTATAGATATATAAGAAAAATTGAATTTTAGCAAATTTCCAAGAAAAATGTAAAAATTAACCGAAATTCGAAAACGATGCTATTTCTACGTATATCGACGATTTGGATGATATATAAGAAAAAATGAAATTTTAACGAATTTCCAAGAAAAATGTAAAAATTAACCAAAATTTGAATACGAAGCTATTTCTATAGATATATAAGAAAAATTGAATTTTAGCAAATTTCCAAGAAAAATGTAAAAATTAACCGAAATTCGAAAACGATGCTATCTCTACGTATATCGACGATTTGGATGATATATAAGAAAAAATGACATTTTAACGAATTTCCAAGAAAAATGTAAAAATTAATCGAAATTCGAAAACGATGCTATTTCTACGTATCTAGATGATTTGGAAGATATTTAAGAAAAATTGAATTTTAGCGAATTTCCAAGAAAAATGTAAAAATTGACTAAAATTTGAAAACGATGCTGTTTCTATAGATATATAAGAAAAAATGAAATTTTAACGAATTTCCAAGAAAAATGTAAAAATTAACCGAAATTCGAAAACTATGCTATTTCTACGTATATCGACGATTTGGATGATATATAAGAAAAACTGAAATTTTAGCGAATTTCCAAGAAAAATGTAAAAATTAACCGAAATTTGAATACGAAGCTATTTCTATAGATATATAAGAAAAATTGAATTTTAGCAAATTTCCAAGAAAAATGTAAAATTTAACCGAAATTCGAAAACGATGCTATCTCTACGTATATCGACGATTTGGATGATATATAAGAAAAAATGACATTTTAACGAATTTCCAAGAAAAATGTAAAAATTAACCGAATTTCGAAAACGATGCTATTTCTACGTATATCGACGATTTGGATGATATATAAGAAAAACTGAAATTTTAGCGAATTTCCAAGAAAAATGTAAAAATTAACCGAAATTCGAAATCGATGCTTTTTCTACGTATATCGACCATTTGGATGATATATAAGAAAAACTGAAATTTTAGCGAATTTCCAAGAAAAATGTAAAAATTAACCGAAATTCGAAAACGATGCTATCTCTACGTATATCGACGATTTGGATGATATATAAGAAAAAATGAAATTTTAACGAATTTCCAAGAAAAATGTAAAAATTAACCGAAATTCGAAAACGATGCTATTTCTACGTATATCGACGATTTGGATGATATATAAGAAAAAATGAAATTTTAACGAATTTCCAAGAAAAATGTAAAAATTAACCGAAATTCGAAAACGATGCTATTTCTACGTATATCGACGATTTGGATGATATATAAGAAAAAATGAAATTTTAACGAATTTCCAAGAAAAATGTAAAAATTAACCGAAATTCGAAAACGATGCTATTTCTACGTATATCGACGATTTGGATGATATATAAGAAAAACTGAAATTTTAGCGAATTTCCAAGAAAAATGTAAAAATTAACCGAAATTCGAAAACGATGCTTTTTCTACGTATATCGACCATTTGGATGATATATAAGAAAAACTGAAATTTTAGCGAATTTCCAAGAAAAATGTAAAAATTAACCGAAATTCGAAAACGATGCTATCTCTACGTATATCGACGATTTGGATGATATATAAGAAAAAATGAAATTTTAACGAATTTCCAAGAAAAATGTAAAAATTAACCGAAATTCGAAAACGATGCTATTTCTACGTATATCGACGATTTGGATGATATATAAGAAAAACTGAAATTTTAGCGAATTTCCAAGAAAAATGTAAAAATTAACCGAAATTCGAAAACGATGCTATTTCTACGTATATCGACGATTTGGATGATATATAAGAAAAAATGAAATTTTAACGAATTTCCAAGAAAAATGTAAAAATTAACCGAAATTCGAAAACGATGCTATTTCTACGTATATCGACGATTTGGATGATATATAAGAAAAACTGAAATTTTAGCGAATTTCCAAGAAAAATGTAAAAATTAACCGAAATTCGAAAACGATGCTATCTCTACGTATATCGACGATTTGGATGATATATAAGAAAAAATGAAATTTTAACGAACTTCCAAGAAAAATGTAAAAATTAACCGAAATTCGAAAACTATGCTATTTCTACGTATATCAACGATTTGGATGATATATAAGAAAAACTGAAATTTTAGCGAATTTCCAAGAAAAATGTAAAAATTAACCGAAATTCGAAAACGATGCTATCTCTACGTATATCGACGATTTGGATGATATATAAGAAAAACTGAAATTTTAGCGAATTTCCAAGAAAAATGTAAAAATTAACCGAAATTCGAAAACGATGCTATCTCTACGTGTATCGACGATTTGGGTGATATATAAGAAAAATTGAATTTTAGCGAATTTCCAAGAAAAATGTAAAAATTAACCGAAATTCGAAAACGATGCTATTTCTACGTATATCGACGATTTGGATGATATATAAGAAAAACTGAAATTTTGGCGAATTTCCAAGAAAAATGTAAAAATTAACCGAAATTCGAAAACGATGCTATCTCTACGTATATCGACGATTTGGATGATATATAAGAAAAAATGAAATTTTAGCGAATTTCCAAGAAAAATGTAAAAATAAACCAAAATTTGAAAACGAAGCTATTTCTATAGATATATAAGAAAAACTGATATTTTAGCGAATTTCCAAGAAAAATGTAAAAATTAACCGAAATTCGAAAACGATGCTATTTCTACGTATATCGACGATTTGGATGATATATAAGAAAAAATGAAATTTTAACGAATTTCCAAGAAAAATGTAAAAATTAACCGAAATTCGAAAACGATGCTATTTCTACGTATCTAGATGATTTGGAAGATATATAAGAAAAAATGAAATTTTAACGAATTTCCAAGAAAATGTAAAAATTGACTAAAATTTGAAAACGATGCTGTTTCTATAGATATATAAGAAAAATTGAATTTTAGCGAATTTCCAAGAAAAATGTAAAAATTAATCGAAATTCGAAAACGATGCTATTTCTACGTATATTGACGATTTGGATGATATATAAGAAAAAATGAAATTTTAACGAATTTCCAAGAAAAATGTAAAAATTAACCGAAATTCGAAAACGATGCTATTTCTACGTATATCGACGATTTGGATGATATATAAGAAAAAGTGAAATTTTAGCGAATTTCCAAGAAAAATGTAAAAATTAACCGAAATTCGAAAACGATGCTATTTCTACGTATATCGACGATTTGGATGATATATAAGAAAAACTGAAATTTTAGCGAATTTCCAAGAAAAATGTAAAAATTAACCGAAATTCGAAAACGATGCTATTTCTACGTATATCGACGATTTGGATGATATATAAGAAAAAATGAAATTTTAACGAATTTCCAAGAAAAATGTAAAAATTAACCGAAATTCGAAAACGATGCTATTTCTACGTATATCGACGATTTGGATGATATATAAGAAAAACTGAAATTTTAGCGAATTTCCAAGAAAAATGTAAAAATTAACCGAAATTCGAAAACGATGCTATCTCTACGTATATCGACGATTTGGATGATATATAAGAAAAAATGAAATTTTAACGAATTTCCAAGAAAAATGTAAAAATTAACCGAAATTCGAAAACTATGCTATTTCTACGTATATCAACGATTTGGATGATATATAAGAAAAACTGAAATTTTAGCGAATTTCCAAGAAAAATGTAAAAATTAACCGAAATTCGAAAACGATGCTATCTCTACGTATATCGACGATTTGGATGATATATAAGAAAAACTGAAATTTTAGCGAATTTCCAAGAAAAATGTAAAAATTAACCGAAATTCGAAAACGATGCTATCTCTACGTGTATCGACGATTTGGGTGATATATAAGAAAAATTGAATTTTAGCGAATTTCCAAGAAAAATGTAAAAATTAACCGAAATTCGAAAACGATGCTATTTCTACGTATATCGACGATTTGGATGATATATAAGAAAAACTGAAATTTTGGCGAATTTCCAAGAAAAATGTAAAAATTAACCGAAATTCGAAAACGATGCTATCTCTACGTATATCGACGATTTGGATGATATATAAGAAAAAATGAAATTTTAGCGAATTTCCAAGAAAAATGTAAAAATAAACCAAAATTTGAAAACGAAGCTATTTCTATAGATATATAAGAAAAACTGATATTTTAGCGAATTTCCAAGAAAAATGTAAAAATTAACCGAAATTCGAAAACGATGCTATTTCTACGTATATCGACGATTTGGATGATATATAAGAAAAAATGAAATTTTAACGAATTTCCAAGAAAAATGTAAAAATTAACCGAAATTCGAAAACGATGCTATTTCTACGTATCTAGATGATTTGGAAGATATATAAGAAAAAATGAAATTTTAACGAATTTCCAAGAAAATGTAAAAATTGACTAAAATTTGAAAACGATGCTGTTTCTATAGATATATAAGAAAAATTGAATTTTAGCGAATTTCCAAGAAAAATGTAAAAATTAATCGAAATTCGAAAACGATGCTATTTCTACGTATATTGACGATTTGGATGATATATAAGAAAAAATGAAATTTTAACGAATTTCCAAGAAAAATGTAAAAATTAACCGAAATTCGAAAACGATGCTATTTCTACGTATATCGACGATTTGGATGATATATAAGAAAAAGTGAAATTTTAACGAATTTCCAAGAAAAATGTAAAAATTAACCGAAATTCGAAAACGATGCTATTTCTACGTATATCGACGATTTGTATGATATATAAGAAAAACTGAAATTTTAGCGAATTTCCAAGAAAAATGTAAAAATTAACCGAAATTCGAAAACGATGCTATTTCTACGTATATCGACGATTTGGATGATATATAAGAAAAAATGAAATTTTAACGAATTTCCAAGAAAAATGTAAAAATTAACCGAAATTCGAAAACGATGCTATTTCTACGTATATCGACGATTTGGATGATATATAAGAAAAACTGAAATTTTAGCGAATTTCCAAGAAAAATGTAAAAATTAACCGAAATTCGAAAACGATGCTATCTCTACGTATATCGACGATTTGGATGATATATAAGAAAAAATGAAATTTTAACGAATTTCCAAGAAAAATGTAAAAATTAACCGAAATTCGAAAACTATGCTATTTCTACGTATATCAACGATTTGGATGATATATAAGAAAAACTGAAATTTTAGCGAATTTCCAAGAAAAATGTAAAAATTAACCGAAATTCGAAAACGATGCTATCTCTACGTATATCGACGATTTGGATGATATATAAGAAAAACTGAAATTTTAGCGAATTTCCAAGAAAAATGTAAAAATTAACCGAAATTCGAAAACGATGCTATCTCTACGTGTATCGACGATTTGGGTGATATATAAGAAAAATTGAATTTTAGCGAATTTCCAAGAAAAATGTAAAAATTAACCGAAATTCGAAAACGATGCTATTTCTACGTATATCGACGATTTGGATGATATATAAGAAAAAATGAAATTTTAACGAATTTCCAAGAAAAATGTAAAAATTAACCGAAATTCGAAAACGATGCTATTTCTACGTATATCGACGATTTGGATGATATATAAGAAAAACTGAAATTTTGGCGAATTTCCAAGAAAAATGTAAAAATTAACCGAAATTCGAAAACGATGCTATCTCTACGTATATCGACGATTTGGATGATATATAAGAAAAAATGAAATTTTAACGAATTTCCAAGAAAAATGTAAAAATAAACCAAAATTTGAAAACGAAGCTATTTCTATAGATATATAAGAAAAACTGATATTTTAGCGAATTTCCAAGAAAAATGTAAAAATTAACCGAAATTCGAAAACGATGCTATTTCTACGTATATCGACGATTTGGATGATATATAAGAAAAAATGAAATTTTAACGAATTTCCAAGAAAAATGTAAAAATTAACCGAAATTCGAAAACGATGCTATTTCTACGTATCTAGATGATTTGGAAGATATTTAAGAAAAATTGAATTTTAGCGAATTTCCAAGAAAAATGTAAAAATTAACCGAAATTCGAAAACGATGCTATTTCTACGTATATCGACGATTAGGATGATATATAAGAAAAAATGAAATTTTAGCGAATTTCCAAGAAAAATGTAAAAATTAACCGAAATTCGAAAACGATGCTATTTCTACGTATATCGACGATTTGGATGATATATAAGAAAAAATGAAATTTTAACGAATTTCCAAGAAAAATGTAAAAATTAACCGAAATTCGAAAACTATGCTATTTCTACGTATATCGACGATTTGGATGATATATAAGAAAAACTGAAATTTTAGCGAATTTCCAAGAAAAATGTAAAAATTAACCGAAATTTGAATACGAAGCTATTTCTATAGATATATAAGAAAAATTGAATTTTAGCAAATTTCCAAGAAAAATGTAAAATTTAACCGAAATTCGAAAACGATGCTATCTCTACGTATATCGACGATTTGGATGATATATAAGAAAAAATGACATTTTAACGAATTTCCAAGAAAAATGTAAAAATTAACCGAATTTCGAAAACGATGCTATTTCTACGTATATCGACGATTTGGATGATATATAAGAAAAACTGAAATTTTAGCGAATTTCCAAGAAAAATGTAAAAATTAACCGAAATTCGAAAACGATGCTATTTCTACGTATATCGACGATTTGGATGATATATAAGAAAAAATGAAATTTTAACGAATTTCCAAGAAAAATGTAAAAATTAACCGAAATTCGAAAACGATGCTATTTCTACGTATCTAGATGATTTGGAAGATATTTAAGAAAAATTGAATTTTAGCGAATTTCCAAGAAAAATGTAAAAATTAACCAAAATTTGAAAACGATGCTATTTCTATAGATATATAAGAAAAATTGAATTTTAGCAAATTTCCAAGAAAAATGTAAAAATTAACCGAAATTCGAAAACGATGCTATTTCTACGTATATCGACGATTTGGATGATATATAAGAAAAAATGAAATTTTAACGAATTTCCAAGAAAAATGTAAAAATTAACCAAAATTTGAATACGAAGCTATTTCTATAGATATATAAGAAAAATTGAATTTTAGCAAATTTCCAAGAAAAATGTAAAAATTAACCGAAATTCGAAAACGATGCTATCTCTACGTATATCGACGATTTGGATGATATATAAGAAAAAATGACATTTTAACGAATTTCCAAGAAAAATGTAAAAATTAATCGAAATTCGAAAACGATGCTATTTCTACGTATCTAGATGATTTGGAAGATATTTAAGAAAAATTGAATTTTAGCGAATTTCCAAGAAAAATGTAAAAATTGACTAAAATTTGAAAACGATGCTGTTTCTATAGATATATAAGAAAAAATGAAATTTTAACGAATTTCCAAGAAAAATGTAAAAATTAACCGAAATTCGAAAACTATGCTATTTCTACGTATATCGACGATTTGGATGATATATAAGAAAAACTGAAATTTTAGCGAATTTCCAAGAAAAATGTAAAAATTAACCGAAATTTGAATACGAAGCTATTTCTATAGATATATAAGAAAAATTGAATTTTAGCAAATTTCCAAGAAAAATGTAAAATTTAACCGAAATTCGAAAACGATGCTATCTCTACGTATATCGACGATTTGGATGATATATAAGAAAAAATGACATTTTAACGAATTTCCAAGAAAAATGTAAAAATTAACCGAATTTCGAAAACGATGCTATTTCTACGTATATCGACGATTTGGATGATATATAAGAAAAACTGAAATTTTAGCGAATTTCCAAGAAAAATGTAAAAATTAACCGAAATTCGAAATCGATGCTTTTTCTACGTATATCGACCATTTGGATGATATATAAGAAAAACTGAAATTTTAGCGAATTTCCAAGAAAAATGTAAAAATTAACCGAAATTCGAAAACGATGCTATCTCTACGTATATCGACGATTTGGATGATATATAAGAAAAAATGAAATTTTAACGAATTTCCAAGAAAAATGTAAAAATTAACCGAAATTCGAAAACGATGCTATTTCTACGTATATCGACGATTTGGATGATATATAAGAAAAAATGAAATTTTAACGAATTTCCAAGAAAAATGTAAAAATTAACCGAAATTCGAAAACGATGCTATTTCTACGTATATCGACGATTTGGATGATATATAAGAAAAAATGAAATTTTAACGAATTTCCAAGAAAAATGTAAAAATTAACCGAAATTCGAAAACGATGCTATTTCTACGTATATCGACGATTTGGATGATATATAAGAAAAACTGAAATTTTAGCGAATTTCCAAGAAAAATGTAAAAATTAACCGAAATTCGAAAACGATGCTTTTTCTACGTATATCGACCATTTGGATGATATATAAGAAAAACTGAAATTTTAGCGAATTTCCAAGAAAAATGTAAAAATTAACCGAAATTCGAAAACGATGCTATCTCTACGTATATCGACGATTTGGATGATATATAAGAAAAAATGAAATTTTAACGAATTTCCAAGAAAAATGTAAAAATTAACCGAAATTCGAAAACGATGCTATTTCTACGTATATCGACGATTTGGATGATATATAAGAAAAACTGAAATTTTAGCGAATTTCCAAGAAAAATGTAAAAATTAACCGAAATTCGAAAACGATGCTATTTCTACGTATATCGACGATTTGGATGATATATAAGAAAAAATGAAATTTTAACGAATTTCCAAGAAAAATGTAAAAATTAACCGAAATTCGAAAACGATGCTATTTCTACGTATATCGACGATTTGGATGATATATAAGAAAAACTGAAATTTTAGCGAATTTCCAAGAAAAATGTAAAAATTAACCGAAATTCGAAAACGATGCTATCTCTACGTATATCGACGATTTGGATGATATATAAGAAAAAATGAAATTTTAACGAATTTCCAAGAAAAATGTAAAAATTAACCGAAATTCGAAAACTATGCTATTTCTACGTATATCAACGATTTGGATGATATATAAGAAAAACTGAAATTTTAGCGAATTTCCAAGAAAAATGTAAAAATTAACCGAAATTCGAAAACGATGCTATCTCTACGTATATCGACGATTTGGATGATATATAAGAAAAACTGAAATTTTAGCGAATTTCCAAGAAAAATGTAAAAATTAACCGAAATTCGAAAACGATGCTATCTCTACGTGTATCGACGATTTGGGTGATATATAAGAAAAATTGAATTTTAGCGAATTTCCAAGAAAAATGTAAAAATTAACCGAAATTCGAAAACGATGCTATTTCTACGTATATCGACGATTTGGATGATATATAAGAAAAACTGAAATTTTGGCGAATTTCCAAGAAAAATGTAAAAATTAACCGAAATTCGAAAACGATGCTATCTCTACGTATATCGACGATTTGGATGATATATAAGAAAAAATGAAATTTTAGCGAATTTCCAAGAAAAATGTAAAAATAAACCAAAATTTGAAAACGAAGCTATTTCTATAGATATATAAGAAAAACTGATATTTTAGCGAATTTCCAAGAAAAATGTAAAAATTAACCGAAATTCGAAAACGATGCTATTTCTACGTATATCGACGATTTGGATGATATATAAGAAAAAATGAAATTTTAACGAATTTCCAAGAAAAATGTAAAAATTAACCGAAATTCGAAAACGATGCTATTTCTACGTATATCGACGATTTGGATGATATATAAGAAAAACTGAAATTTTAGCGAATTTCCAAGAAAAATGTAAAAATTAACCGAAATTTGAATACGAAGCTATTTCTATAGATATATAAGAAAAATTGAATTTTAGCAAATTTCCAAGAAAAATGTAAAAATTAACCGAAATTCGAAAACGATGCTATCTCTACTTATATCGACGATTTGGATGATATATAAGAAAAAATGACATTTTAACGAATTTCCTAGAAAAATGTAAAAATTAACCGAATTTCGAAAACGATGCTATTTCTACGTATATCGACGATTTGGATGATATATAAGAAAAACTGAAATTTTAGCGAATTTCCAAGAAAAATGTAAAAATTAACCGAAATTCGAAAACGATGCTATCTCTACGTATATCGACGATTTGGATGATATATAAGAAAAAATGAAATTTTAACGAATTTCAAAGAAAAATGTAAAAATTAACCGAAATTCGAAAACGATGCTTTTTCTACGTATATCGACCATTTGGATGATATATAAGAAAAACTGAAATTTTAGCGAATTTCCAAGAAAAATGTAAAAATTAACCGAAATTCGAAAACGATGCTATCTCTACGTATATCGACGATTTGGATGATATATAAGAAAAAATGAAATTTTAACGAATTTCCAAGAAAAATGTAAAAATTAACCGAAATTCGAAAACGATGCTATTTCTACGTATATCGACGATTTGGATGATATATAAGAAAAACTGAAATTTTAGCGAATTTCCAAGAAAAATGTAAAAATTAACCGAAATTCGAAAACGATGCTATTTCTACGTATATCGACGATTTGGATGATATATAAGAAAAAATGAAATTTTAACGAATTTCCAAGAAAAATGTAAAAATTAACCGAAATTCGAAAACGATGCTATTTCTACGTATATCGACGATTTGGATGATATATAAGAAAAACTGAAATTTTAGCGAATTTCCAAGAAAAATGTAAAAATTAACCGAAATTCGAAAACGATGCTATTTCTACGTATATCGACGATTTGGATGATATATAAGAAAAAATGAAATTTTAACGAATTTCCAAGGAAAATGTAAAAATTGACTAAAATTTCAAAACGATGCTGTTTCTATAGATATATAAGAAAAATTGAATTTTAGCGAATTTCCAAGAAAAATGTAAAAATAAACCAAAATTTGAAAACGAAGCTATTTCTATAGATATATAAGAAAAACTGATATTTTAGCGAATTTCCAAGAAAAATGTAAAAATTAACCGAAATTCGAAAACGATGCTATCTCTACGTATATCGACGATTTGGATGATATATAAGAAAAAATGAAATTTTAACGAATTTCCAAGAAAAATGTAAAAATTAACCGAAATTCGAAAACGATGCTATTTCTACGTATATCGACGATTTGGATGATATATAAGAAAAACTGAAATTTTAGCGAATTTCCAAGAAAAATGTAAAAATTAACCGAAATTCGAAAACGATGCTATTTCTACGTATATCGACGATTTGGATGATATATAAGAAAAAATGAAATTTTAACGAATTTCCAAGGAAAATGTAAAAATTAACCGAAATTCGAAAACGATGCTATTTCTACGTATATCGACGATTTGGATGATATATAAGAAAAAATGAAATTTTAACGAATTTCCAAGGAAAATGTAAAAATTGACTAAAATTTGAAAACGACGCTATTTCTACGTATCTAGATGATTTGGAAGATATTTAAGAAAAATTGAATTTTAGCGAATTTCCAAGAAAAATGTAAAAATTAACCGAAATTCGAAAACGATGCTATCTCTACGTATATCGACGATTTGGATGATATATAAGAAAAAATGAAATTTTAACGAATTTCCAAGGAAAATGTAAAAATTGACTAAAATTTGAAAACGACGCTATTTCTACGTATCTAGATGATTTGGAAGATATTTAAGAAAAATTGAATTTTAGCGAATTTCCAAGAAAAATGTAAAAATTAACCGAAATTCGAAAACGATGCTATTTCTACGTATATCGACGATTTGGATGATATTTAAAAAAAATTGAAATTTTAGCGAATTTCCAAGAAAAATGTAAAAATTAACCGAAATTCGAAAACGATGCTATTTCTACGTATCTAGATGATTTGGAAGATATTTAAGAAAAATTGAATTTTAGCGAATTTCCAAGAAAAATGTAAAAATTAACCAAAATTTGAAAACGATGCTATTTCTATAGATATATAAGAAAAATTGAATTTTAGCAAATTTCCAAGAAAAATGTAAAAATTAACTGAAATTCGAAAACGATGCTATTTCTACGTATATCGACGATTTGGATGATATATAAGAAAAAATGAAATTTTAACGAATTTCCAAGAAAAATGTAAAAATTAACCAAAATTTGAAAACGAAGTTATTTCTATAGATATATAAGAAAAATTGAATTTTAGCAAATTTCCAAGAAAAATGTAAAAATTAACCGAAATTCGAAAACGATGCTATTTCTACGTATCTAGATGATTTGGAAGATATTTAAGAAAAATTGAATTTTAGCGAATTTCCAAGAAAAATGTAAAAATTAACCAAAATTTGAAAACGATGCTATTTCTATAGATATATAAGAAAAATTGAATTTTAGCAAATTTCCAAGAAAAATGTAAAAATTAACCGAAATTCGAAAACGATGCTATTTCTACGTATATCGACGATTTGGATGATATATAAGAAAAAATGAAATTTTAACGAATTTCCAAGAAAAATGTAAAAATTAACCGAAATTCGAAAACGATGCTATTTCTACGTATATCGACGATTTGGATGATATATAAGAAAAACTGAAATTTTAGCGAATTTCCAAGAAAAATGTAAAAATTAACCGAAATTCGAAAACGATGCTATTTCTACGTATATCGACGATTTGGATGATATATAAGAAAAAATGAAATTTTAACGAATTTCCAAGAAAAATGTAAAAATTAACCGAAATTCGAAAACGATGCTATTTCTACGTATCTAGATGATTTGGAAGATATTTAAGAAAAATTGAATTTTAGCGAATTTCCAAGAAAAATGTAAAAATTAACCGAAATTCGAAAACGATGCTATTTCTACGTATATCGACGATTTGGATGATATATAAGAAAAAATGAAATTTTAACGAATTTCCAAGGAAAATGTAAAAATTGACTAAAATTTCAAAACGATGCTGTTTCTATAGATATATAAGAAAAATTGAATTTTAGCGAATTTCCAAGAAAAATGTAAAAATAAACCAAAATTTGAAAACGAAGCTATTTCTATAGATATATAGGAAAAACTGATATTTTAGCGAATTTCCAAGAAAAATGTAAAAATTAACCGAAATTCGAAAACGATGCTATCTCTACGTATATCGACGATTTGGATGATATATAAGAAAAAATGAAATTTTAACGAATTTCCAAGAAAAATGTAAAAATTAACCGAAATTCGAAAACGATGCTATTTCTACGTATATCGACGATTTGGATGATATATAAGAAAAACTGAAATTTTAGCGAATTTCCAAGAAAAATGTAAAAATTAACCGAAATTCGAAAACGATGCTATTTCTACGTATATCGACGATTTGGATGATATATAAGAAAAAATGAAATTTTAACGAATTTCCAAGGAAAATGTAAAAATTAACCGAAATTCGAAAACGATGCTATTTCTACGTATATCGACGATTTGGATGATATATAAGAAAAAATGAAATTTTAACGAATTTCCAAGGAAAATGTAAAAATTGACTAAAATTTGAAAACGACGCTATTTCTACGTATCTAGATGATTTGGAAGATATTTAAGAAAAATTGAATTTTAGCGAATTTCCAAGAAAAATGTAAAAATTAACCGAAATTCGAAAACGATGCTATCTCTACGTATATCGACGATTTGGATGATATATAAGAAAAAATGAAATTTTAACGAATTTCCAAGGAAAATGTAAAAATTGACTAAAATTTGAAAACGACGCTATTTCTACGTATCTAGATGATTTGGAAGATATTTAAGAAAAATTGAATTTTAGCGAATTTCCAAGAAAAATGTAAAAATTAACCGAAATTCGAAAACGATGCTATTTCTACGTATATCGACGATTTGGATGATATTTAAAAAAAATTGAAATTTTAGCGAATTTCCAAGAAAAATGTAAAAATTAACCGAAATTCGAAAACGATGCTATTTCTACGTATCTAGATGATTTGGAAGATATTTAAGAAAAATTGAATTTTAGCGAATTTCCAAGAAAAATGTAAAAATTAACCAAAATTTGAAAACGATGCTATTTCTATAGATATATAAGAAAAATTGAATTTTAGCAAATTTCCAAGAAAAATGTAAAAATTAACTGAAATTCGAAAACGATGCTATTTCTACGTATATCGACGATTTGGATGATATATAAGAAAAAATGAAATTTTAACGAATTTCCAAGAAAAATGTAAAAATTAACCAAAATTTGAAAACGAAGTTATTTCTATAGATATATAAGAAAAATTGAATTTTAGCAAATTTCCAAGAAAAATGTAAAAATTAACCGAAATTCGAAAACGATGCTATTTCTACGTATCTAGATGATTTGGAAGATATTTAAGAAAAATTGAATTTTAGCGAATTTCCAAGAAAAATGTAAAAATTAACCAAAATTTGAAAACGATGCTATTTCTATAGATATATAAGAAAAATTGAATTTTAGCAAATTTCCAAGAAAAATGTAAAAATTAACCGAAATTCGAAAACGATGCTATTTCTACGTATATCGACGATTTGGATGATATATAAGAAAAAATGAAATTTTAACGAATTTCCAAGAAAAATGTAAGAATTAACCAAAATTTGAATACGAAGCTATTTCTATAAATATATAAGAAAAATTGAATTTTAGCAAATTTCCAAGAAAAATGTAAAAATTAACCGAAATTCGAAAACGATGCTATTTCTACGTATATCGACGATATGGACGATATATAAGAAAAAATGAAATTTTAACGAATTTCCAAGAAAAATGTAAAAATTAACCGAAATTCGAAAACGATGCTATCTCTACGTATATCGACGATTTGGATGATATATAAGAAAAAATGAGATTTTAACGAATTTCCAAGAAAAGTGTAAAAATTAACCGAAATTCGAAAACGATGCTATTTCTACGTATATCGACGATTTGGATGATATATAAGAAAAACTGAAATTTTAGCGAATTTCCAAGAAAAATGTAAAAATTAACCGAAATTCGAAAACGATGCTATTTCTACGTATATCGACGATTTGGATGATAAATAAGAAAAAATGAAATTTTAACGAATTTCCAAGAAAAATGTAAAAATTGACTAAAATTTGAAAACGATGCTGTTTCTATAGATATATAAGAAAAATTGAATTTTAGCGAATTTCCAGGAAAAATGTAAATATTAACCGAAATTCGAAAACGATGCTATCTCTACGTATATCGACGATTTGGATGATATATAAGAAAAAATGAAATTTTAACGGATTTCCAAGAAAAATGTAAAAATTGACTAAAATTTGAAGACGATGCTATTTCTACGTATCTAGATGATTTGGAAGATATTTAAAAAAAAATGAATTTTAGCGAATTTCCGAGTAAACTGTAAAAATTAACCGAAATTCGAAAACGATGCTATCTCTACGTATATCGACGATTTGGATGATATATAAGAAAAACTGAAATTTTAGCGAATTTCCAAGAAAAATGTAAAAATTAACCGAAATTCGAAAACGATGCTATCTCTACGTATATCGACGATTTGGATGATATATAAGAAAAAATGACATTTTAACGAATTTCCAAGAAAAATGTAAAAATTAACCGAAATTCGAAAACGATGCTATTTCTACGTATATCGACGATTTGGATGATATATAAGAAAAACTGAAATTTTAATGAATTTCCAAGAAAAATGTAAAAATTAACCGAAATTCGAAAACGATGCTATTTCTACGTATATCGACGATTTGGATGATATATAAGAAAAAATGAAATTTTAACGAATTTCCAAGAAAAATGTAAAAATTAACCGAAATTCGAAAACGATGCTATTTCCACGTATCTAGATGATTTGGAAGATATTTAAGAAAAATTGAATTTTTGCGAATTTCCAAGAAAAATGTAAAAATTAACCGAAATTCGAAAACGATGCTATTTCTACGTATATCGACGATTTGGATGATATATAAGAAAAAATGAAATTTTAACGAATTTCCAAGAAAAATGTAAAAATAAACCAAAATTTGAAAACGAAGCTATTTCTATAGATATATAAGAAAAACTGAAATTTTAGCGAATTTCCAAAAAAAATGTAAAAATTAACCGAAATTCGAAAACGATGCTATTTCTACGTATATCGACGATATGGACGATATATAAGAAAAAATGAAATTTTAACGAATTTCCAAGAAAAATGTAAAAATTAACCGAAATTCGAAAACGATGCTATTTCTACGTATATCGACGATTTGGATGATACATAAGAAAAAATGAGATTTTAACGAATTTCCAAGAAAAATGTAAAAATTAACCGAAATTCGAAAACGATGCTATTTCTACGTATATCGACGATTTGGATGATATATAAGAAAAACTGAAATTTTAGCGAATTTCCAAGAAAAATGTAAAAATTAACCGAAATTCGAAAACTATGCTATTTCTACGTATATCAACGATTTGGATGATATATAAGAAAAACTGAAATTTTAGCGAATTTCCAAGAAAAATGTAAAAATTAACCGAAATTCGAAAACGATGCTATCTCTACGTATATCGACGATTTGGATGATATATAAGAAAAAATGAAATTTTAACGAATTTCCAAGGAAAATGTAAAAATTGACTAAAATTTGAAAACGACGCTATTTCTACGTATCTAGATGATTTGGAAGATATTTAAGAAAAATTGAATTTTAGCGAATTTCCAAGAAAAATGTAAAAATTAACCGAAATTCGAAAACGATGCTATTTCTACGTATATCGACGATTTGGATGATACATAAGAAAAAATGAAATTTTAACGAATTTCCAAGAAAAATGTAAAAATTAACCGAAATTCGAAAATGATGCTATTTCTACGTATATCAACGATTTGGATGATAAATAAGAAAAAATGGAATTTTAACGAATTTCCAAGAAAAATGTAAGAATTGACTAAAATTTGAAAATGATGCTAATGCTACGTATCTAGATGATTTGGAAGATATTTAAAAAAAATTGAAATTTTAGCGAATTTCCAAGAAAAATGTAAAAATTAACCGAAATTCGAAAACGATGCTATTTCTACGTATCTAGATGATTTGGAAGATATTTAAGAAAAATTGAATTTTAGCGAATTTCCAAGAAAAATGTAAAAATTAACCAAAATTTGAAAACGATGCTATTTCTATAGATATATAAGAAAAATTGAATTTTAGCAAATTTCCAAGAAAAATGTAAAAATTAACTGAAATTCGAAAACGATGCTATTTCTACGTATATCGACGATTTGGATGATATATAAGAAAAAATGAAATTTTAACGAATTTCCAAGAAAAATGTAAAAATTAACCAAAATTTGAAAACGAAGTTATTTCTATAGATATATAAGAAAAATTGAATTTTAGCAAATTTCCAAGAAAAATGTAAAAATTAACCGAAATTCGAAAACGATGCTATTTCTACGTATCTAGATGATTTGGAAGATATTTAAGAAATATTGAATTTTAGCGAATTTCCAAGAAAAATGTAAAAATTAACCAAAATTTGAAAACGATGCTATTTCTATAGATATATAAGAAAAATTGAATTTTAGCAAATTTCCAAGAAAAATGTAAAAATTAACCGAAATTCGAAAACGATGCTATTTCTACGTATATCGACGATTTGGATGATATATAAGAAAAAATGAAATTTTAACGAATTTCCAAGAAAAATGTAAAAATTAACCAAAATTTGAATACGAAGCTATTTCTATAAATATATAAGAAAAATTGAATTTTAGCAAATTTCCAAGAAAAATGTAAAAATTAACCGAAATTCGAAAACGATGCTATCTCTACGTATATCGACGATTTGGAAGATATTTAAAAAAAATGAATTTTAGCGAATTTCCGAGTAAACTGTAAAAATTAACCGAAATTCGAAAACGATGCTATCTCTACGTATATCGACGATTTGGGTGATATATAAGAAAAACTGAAATTTTAGCGAATTTCCAAGAAAAATGTAAAAATTAACCGAAATTCGAAAACGATGCTATCTCTACGTATATCGACGATTTGGATGATATATAAGAAAAAATGACATTTTAACGAATTTCCAAGAAAAATGTAAAAATTAACCGAAATTCGAAAACGATGCTATTTCTACGTATATCGACGATTTGGATGATATATAAGAAAAACTGAAATTTTAATGAATTTCCAAGAAAAATGTAAAAATTAACCGAAATTCGAAAACGATGCTATTTCTACGTATATCGACGATTTGGATGATATATAAGAAAAAATGAAATTTTAACGAATTTCCAAGAAAAATGTAAAAATTAACCGAAATTCGAAAACGATGCTATTTCTACGTATCTAGATGATTTGGAAGATATTTAAGAAAAATTGAATTTTTGCGAATTTCCAAGAAAAATGTAAAAATTAACCGAAATTCGAAAACGATGCTATTTCTACGTATATCGACGATTTGGATGATATATAAGAAAAAATGAAATTTTAACGAATTTCCAAGAAAAATGTAAAAATAAACCAAAATTTGAAAACGAAGCTATTTCTATAGATATATAAGAAAAACTGAAATTTTAGCGAATTTCCAAGAAAAATGTAAAAATTAACCGAAATTCGAAAACGATGCTATTTCTACGTATATCGACGATATGGACGATATATAAGAAAAAATGAAATTTTAACGAATTTCCAAGAAAAATGTAAAAATTAACCGAAATTCGAAAACGATGCTATCTCTACGTATATCGACGATTTGGATGATATATAAGAAAAAATGAGATTTTAACGAATTTCCAAGAAAAATGTAAAAATTAACCGAAATTCGAAAACGATGCTATTTCTACGTATATCGACGATTTGGCTGATATATAAGAAAAACTGAAATTTTAGCGAATTTCCAAGAAAAATGTAAAAATTAACCGAAATTCGAAAACGATGCTATTTCTACGTATATCGACGATTTGGATGATATATAAGAAAAAATGAAATTTTAACGAATTTCCAAGAAAAATGTAAAAATTAACCGAAATTCGAAAACGATGCTATTTCTACGTATCTAGATGATTTGGAAGATATTTAAGAAAAATTGAATTTTAGCGAATTTCCAAGAAAAATGTAAAAATTAACCAAAATTTGAAAACGATGCTATTTCTATAGATATATAAGAAAAATTGAATTTTAGCAAATTTCCAAGAAAAATGTAAAAATTAACTGAAATTCGAAAACGATGCTATTTCTACGTATATCGACGATTTGGATGATATATAAGAAAAAATGAAATTTTAACGAATTTCCAAGAAAAATGTAAAAATTAACCAAAATTTGAAAACGATGCTATTTCTATAGATATATAAGAAAAACTGAAATTTTAGCGAATATCCAAGAAAAATGTAAAAATTAACCGAAATTCGAAAACGATGCTATTTCTACGTATATCGACGATTTGGATGATATATAAGAAAAAATGAAATTTTAACGAATTTCCAAGGAAAATGTAAAAATTAACCGAAATTCGAAAACGATGCTATTTCTACGTATATCGACGATTTGGATGATATATAAGAAAAAATGAAATTTTAACGAATTTCCAAGGAAAATGTAAAAATTGACTAAAATTTGAAAACGACGCTATTTCTACGTATCTAGATGATTTGGAAGATATTTAAGAAAAATTGAATTTTAGCGAATTTCCAAGAAAAATGTAAAAATTAACCGAAATTCGAAAACGATGCTATTTCTACGTATATCGACGATTTGGATGATATATAAGAAAAAATGAAATTTTAACGAATTTCCAAGAAAAATGTAAAAATAAACCAAAATTTGAAAACGAAGCTATTTCTATAGATATATAAGAAAAACTGAAATTTTAGCGAATTTCCAAGAAAAATGTAAAAATTAACCGAAATTCGAAAACGATGCTATTTCTACGTATATCGACGATATGGACGATATATAAGAAAAAATGAAATTTTAACGAATTTCCAAGAAAAATGTAAAAATTAACCGAAATTCGAAAACGATGCTATCTCTACGTATATCGACGATTTGGATGATATATAAGAAAAAATGAGATTTTAACGAATTTCCAAGAAAAATGTAAAAATTAACCGAAATTCGAAAACGATGCTATTTCTACGTATATCGACGATTTGGATGATATATAAGAAAAACTGAAATTTTAGCGAATTTCCAAGAAAAATGTAAAAATTAACCGAAATTCGAAAACGATGCTATTTCTACGTATATCGACGATTTGGATGATATATAAGAAAAAATGAAATTTTAACGAATTTCCAAGAAAAATGTAAAAATTAACCGAAATTCGAAAACGATGCTATTTCTACGTATCTAGATGATTTGGAAGATATTTAAGAAAAATTGAATTTTAGCGAATTTCCAAGAAAAATGTAAAAATTAACCAAAATTTGAAAACGATGCTATTTCTATAGATATATAAGAAAAATTGAATATTAGCAAATTTCCAAGAAAAATGTAAAAATTAACCGAAATTCGAAAACGATGCTATTTCTACGTATCTAGATGATTTGGAAGATATTTAAGAAAAATTGAATTTTAGCGAATTTCCAAGAAAAATGTAAAAATTAACCAAAATTTGAAAACGATGCTATTTCTATAGATATATAAGAAAAACTGAAATTTTAGCGAATTTCCAAGAAAAATGTAAAAATTAACCGAAATTCGAAAACGATGCTATTTCTACGTATATCGACGATTTGGATGATATATAAGAAAAAATGAAATTTTAACGAATTTCCAAGGAAAATGTAAAAATTAACCGAAATTCGAAAACGATGCTATTTCTACGTATATCGACGATTTGGATGATATATAAGAAAAAATGAAATTTTAACGAATTTCCAAGGAAAATGTAAAAATTGGCTAAAATTTGAAAACGACGCTATTTCTACGTATCTAGATGATTTGGAAGATATTTAAGAAAAATTGAATTTTAGCGAATTTCCAAGAAAAATGTAAAAATTAACCGAAATTCGAAAACGATGCTATCTCTACGTATATCGACGATTTGGATGATATATAAGAAAAAATGAAATTTTAACGAATTTCCAAGGAAAATGTAAAAATTGACTAAAATTTGAAAACGACGCTATTTCTACGTATCTAGATGATTTGGAAGATATTTAAGAAAAATTGAATTTTAGCGAATTTCCAAGAAAAATGTAAAAATTAACCGAAATTCGAAAACGATGCTATTTCTACGTATCTAGATGATTTGGAAGATATTTAAGAAAAATTGAATTTTAGCGAATTTCCAAGAAAAATGTAAAAATTAACCAAAATTTGAAAACGATGCTATTTCTATAGATATATAAGAAAAATTGAATTTTAGCAAATTTCCAAGAAAAATGTAAAAATTAACTGAAATTCGAAAACGATGCTATTTCTACGTATATCGACGATTTGGATGATATATAAGAAAAAATGGAATTTTAACGAATTTCCAAGAAAAATGTAAAAATTGACTAAAATTTGAAAACGACGCTATTTCTACGTATCTAGATGATTTGGAAGATATTTAAGAAAAATTGAATTTTAGCGAATTTCCAAGAAAAATGTAAAAATTAACCGAAATTCGAAAACGATGCTATCTCTACGTATATCGACGATTTGGATGATATATAAGAAAAAATGGAATTTTAACGAATTTCCAAGAAAAATGTAAAAATTGACTAAAATTTGAAAACGATGCTAATGCTACGTATCTAGATGATTTGGAAGATATTTAAAAAAAATTGAAATTTTAGCGAATTTCCAAGAAAAATGTAAAAATTAACCAAAATTTGAAAACGATGCTATTTTCTATAGATATATAAGAAAAATTGAATTTTAGCAAATTTCCAAGAAAAATGTAAAAATTAACCGAAATTCGAAAACGATGCTATTTCTACGTATATCGACGATTTGGATGATATATAAGAAAAAATGAAATTTTAACGAATTTCCAAGGAAAATGTAAAAATTGGCTAAAATTTGAAAACGACGCTATTTCTACGTATCTAGATGATTTGGAAGATATTTAAGAAAAATTGAATTTTAGCGAATTTCCAAGAAAAATGTAAAAATTAACCGAAATTCGAAAACGATGCTATCTCTACGTATATCGACGATTTGGATGATATATAAGAAAAAATGGAATTTTAACGAATTTCCAAGAAAAATGTAAAAATTGACTAAAATTTGAAAACGATGCTAATGCTACGTATCTAGATGATTTGGAAGATATTTAAAAAAAATTGAAATTTTAGCGAATTTCCAAGAAAAATGTAAAAATTAACCGAAATTCGAAAACGATGCTATTTCTACGTATCTAGATGATTTGGAAGATATTTAAGAAAAATTGAATTTTAGCGAATTTCCAAGAAAAATGTAAAAATTAACCAAAATTTGAAAACGATGCTATTTCTATAGATATATAAGAAAAATTGAATTTTAGCAAATTTCCAAGAAAAATGTAAAAATTAACTGAAATTCGAAAACGATGCTATTTCTACGTATATCGACGATTTGGATGATATATAAGAAAAAATGAAATTTTAACGAATTTCCAAGAAAAATGTAAAAATTAACCAAAATTTGAAAACGAAGTTATTTCTATAGATATATAAGAAAAATTGAATTTTAGCAAATTTCCAAGAAAAATGTAAAAATTAACCGAAATTCGAAAACGATGCTATTTCTACGTATCTAGATGATTTGGAAGATATTTAAGAAAAATTGAATTTTAGCGAATTTCCAAGAAAAATGTAAAAATTAACCAAAATTTGAAAACGATGCTATTTTCTATAGATATATAAGAAAAATTGAATTTTAGCAAATTTCCAAGAAAAATGTAAAAATTAACCGAAATTCGAAAACGATGCTATTTCTACGTATATCGACGATTTGGATGATATATAAGAAAAAATGAAATTTTAACGAATTTCCAAGAAAAATGTAAAAATTAACCAAAATTTGAATACGAA
The DNA here is from genome assembly GCA_963921985.1 of Agrilus biguttatus. Lineage (NCBI taxonomy): Eukaryota > Metazoa > Arthropoda > Insecta > Coleoptera > Buprestidae > Agrilus > Agrilus biguttatus. Next base: position 21,423,131 of record OY998118.1, read on the forward strand.
GCTATTTCTATAAATATATAAGAAAAATTGAATTTTAGCAAATTTCCAAGAAAAATGTAAAAATTAACCGAAATTCGAAAACGATGCTATTTCTACGTATATCGACGATATGGACGATATATAAGAAAAAATGAAATTTTAACGAATTTCCAAGAAAAATGTAAAAATTAACCGAAATTCGAAAACGATGCTATCTCTACGTATATCGACGATTTGGATGATATATAAGAAAAAATGAGATTTTAACGAATTTCCAAGAAAAATGTAAAAATTAACCGAAATTCGAAAACGATGCTATTTCTACGTATATCGACGATTTGGATGATATATAAGAAAAACTGAAATTTTAGCGAATTTCCAAGAAAAATGTAAAAATTAACCGAAATTCGAAAACGATGCTATTTCTACGTATATCGACGATTTGGATGATATATAAGAAAAAATGAAATTTTAACGAATTTCCAAGAAAAATGTAAAAATTGACTAAAATTTGAAAACGATGCTGTTTCTATAGATATATAAGAAAAATTGAATTTTAGCGAATTTCCAGGAAAAATGTAAATATCAACCGAAATTCGAAAACGATGCTATCTCTACGTATATCGACGATTTGGATGATATATAAGAAAAAATGAAATTTTAACGGATTTCCAAGAAAAATGTAAAAATTGACTAAAATTTGAAGACGATGCTATTTCTACGTATCTAGATGATTTGGAAGATATTTAAAAAAAAACGAATTTTAGCGAATTTCCGAGTAAACTGTAAAAATTAACCGAAATTCGAAAACGATGATATCTCTACGTATATCGACGATTTGGATGATATATAAGAAAAACTGAAATTTTAGCGAATTTCCAAGAAAATTGTAAAAATTAACCGAAATTCGAAAACGATGCTATCTCTACGTATATCGACGATTTGGATGATATATAAGAAAAAATGACATTTTAACGAATTTCCAAGAAAAATGTAAAAATTAACCGAAATTCGAAAACGATGCTATTTCTACGTATATCGACGATTTGGATGATATATAAGAAAAACTGAAATTTTAATGAATTTCCAAGAAAAATGTAAAAATTAACCGAAATTCGAAAACGATGCTATTTCTACGTATATCGACGATTTGGATGATATATAAGAAAAAATGAAATTTTAACGAATTTCCAAGAAAAATGTAAAAATTAACCGAAATTCGAAAACGATGCTATTTCTACGTATCTAGATGATTTGGAAGATATTTAAGAAAAATTGAATTTTTGCGAATTTCCAAGAAAAATGTAAAAATTAACCGAAATTCGAAAACGATGCTATTTCTACGTATATCGACGATTTGGATGATATATAAGAAAAAATGAAATTTTAACGAATTTCCAAGAAAAATGTAAAAATAAACCAAAATTTGAAAACGAAGCTATTTCTATAGATATATAAGAAAAACTGAAATTTTAGCGAATTTCCAAGAAAAATGTAAAAATTAACCGAAATTCGAAAACGATGCTATTTCTACGTATATCGACGATATGGACGATATATAAGAAAAAATGAAATTTTAACGAATTTCCAAGAAAAATGTAAAAATTAACCGAAATTCGAAAACGATGCTATCTCTACGTATATCGACGATTTGGATGATACATAAGAAAAAATGAGATTTTAACGAATTTCCAAGAAAAATGTAAAAATTAACCGAAATTCGAAAACGATGCTATTTCTACGTATATCGACGATTTGGATGATATATAAGAAAAACTGAAATTTTAGCGAATTTCCAAGAAAAATGTAAAAATTAACCGAAATTCGAAAACTATGCTATTTCTACGTATATCAACGGTTTGGATGATATATAAGAAAAACTGAAATTTTAGCGAATTTCCAAGAAAAATGTAAAAATTAACCGAAATTCGAAAACGATGCTATCTCTACGTATATCGACGATTTGGATGATATATAAGAAAAAATGAAATTTTAACGAATTTCCAAGGAAAATGTAAAAATTGACTAAAATTTGAAAACGACGCTATTTCTACGTATCTAGATGATTTGGAAGATATTTAAGAAAAATTGAATTTTAGCGAATTTCCAAGAAAAATGTAAAAATTAACCGAAATTCGAAAACGATGCTATTTCTACGTATATCGACGATTTGGATGATACATAAGAAAAAATGAAATTTTAACGAATTTCCAAGAAAAATGTAAAAATTAACCGAAATTCGAAAATGATGCTATTTCTACGTATATCAACGATTTGGATGATAAATAAGAAAAAATGGAATTTTAACGAATTTCCAAGAAAAATGTAAGAATTGACTAAAATTTGAAAACGATGCTAATGCTACGTATCTAGATGATTTGGAAGATATTTAAAAAAAATTGAAATTTTAGCGAATCTCCAAGAAAAATGTAAAAATTAACCGAAATTCGAAAACGATGCTATTTCTACGTACCTAGATGATTTGGAAGATATTTAAGAAAAATTGAATTTTAGCGAATTTCCAAGAAAAATGTAAAAATTAACCAAAATTTGAAAACGATGCTATTTCTATAGATATATAAGAAAAATTGAATTTTAGCAAATTTCCAAGAAAAATGTAAAAATTAACTGAAATTCGAAAACGATGCTATTTCTACGTATATCGACGATTTGGATGATATATAAGAAAAAATGAAATTTTAACGAATTTCCAAGAAAAATGTAAAAATTAACCAAAATTTGAAAACGAAGTTATTTCTATAGATATATAAGAAAAATTGAATTTTAGCAAATTTCCAAGAAAAATGTAAAAATTAACCGAAATTCGAAAACGATGCTATTTCTACGTATCTAGATGATTTGGAAGATATTTAAGAAAAATTGAATTTTAGCGAATTTCCAAGAAAAATGTAAAAATTAACCAAAATTTGAAAACGATGCTATTTCTATAAATATATAAGAAAAATTGAATTTTAGCAAATTTCCAAGAAAAATGTAAAAATTAACCGAAATTCGAAAACGATGCTATCTCTACGTATATCGACGATTTGGAAGATATTTAAAAAAAAATGAATTTTAGCGAATTTCCGAGTAAACTGTAAAAATTAACCGAAATTCGAAAACGATGCTATCTCTACGTATATCGACGATTTGGGTGATATATAAGAAAAACTGAAATTTTAGCGAATTTCCAAGAAAAATGTAAAAATTAACCGAAATTCGAAAACGATGCTATCTCTACGTATATCGACGATTTGGATGATATATAAGAAAAAATGACATTTTAACGAATTTCCAAGAAAAATGTAAAAATTAACCGAAATTCGAAAACGATGCTATTTCTACGTATATCGACGATTTGGATGATATATAAGAAAAACTGAAATTTTAATGAATTTCCAAGAAAAATGTAAAAATTAACCGAAATTCGAAAACGATGCTATTTCTACGTATATCGACGATTTGGATGATATATAAGAAAAAATGAAATTTTAACGAATTTCCAAGAAAAATGTAAAAATTAACCGAAATTCGAAAACGATGCTATTTCTACGTATCTAGATGATTTGGAAGATATTTAAGAAAAATTGAATTTTTGCGAATTTCCAAGAAAAATGTAAAAATTAAACGAAATTCGAAAACGATGCAATTTCTACGTATATCGACGATTTGGATGATATATAAGAAAAAATGAAATTTTAACGAATTTCCAAGAAAAATGTAAAAATAAACCAAAATTTGAAAACGAAGCTATTTCTATAGATATATAAGAAAAACTGAAATTTTAGCGAATTTCCAAGAAAAATGTAAAAATTAACCGAAATTCGAAAACGATGCTATTTCTACGTATATCGACGATATGGACGATATATAAGAAAAAATGAAATTTTAACGAATTTCCAAGAAAAATGTAAAAATTAACCGAAATTCGAAAACGATGCTATCTCTACGTATATCGACGATTTGGATGATATATAAGAAAAAATGAGATTTTAACGAATTTCCAAGAAAAATGTAAAAATTAACCGAAATTCGAAAACGATGCTATTTCTACGTATATCGACGATTTGGATGATATATAAGAAAAACTGAAATTTTAGCGAATTTCCAAGAAAAATGTAAAAATTAACCGAAATTCGAAAACGATGCTATTTCTACGTATATCGACGATTTGGATGATATATAAGAAAAAATGAAATTTTAACGAATTTCCAAGAAAAATGTAAAAATTAACCGAAATTCGAAAACGATGCTATTTCTACGTATCTAGATGATTTGGAAGATATTTAAGAAAAATTGAATTTTAGCGAATTTCCAAGAAAAATGTAAAAATTAACCAAAATTTGAAAACGATGCTATTTCTATAGATATATAAGAAAAATTGAATTTTAGCAAATTTCCAAGAAAAATGTAAAAATTAACTGAAATTCGAAAACGATGCTATTTCTACGTATATCGACGATTTGGATGATATATAAGAAAAAATGAAATTTTAACGAATTTCCAAGAAAAATGTAAAAATTAACCAAAATTTGAAAACGCAGTTATTTCTATAGATATATAAGAAAAATTGAATATTAGCAAATTTCCAAGAAAAATGTAAAAATTAACCGAAATTCGAAAACGATGCTATTTCTACGTATCTAGATGATTTGGAAGATATTTAAGAAAAATTGAATTTTAGCGAATTTCCAAGAAAAATGTAAAAATTAACCAAAATTTGAAAACGATGCTATTTCTATAGATATATAAGAAAAATTGAATTTTAGCAAATTTCCAAGAAAAATGTAAAAATTAACTGAAATTCGAAAACGATGCTATTTCTACGTATATCGACGATTTGGATGATATATAAGAAAAAATGAAATTTTAACGAATTTCCAAGAAAAATGTAAAAATTAACCAAAATTTGAAAACGAAGTTATTTCTATAGATATATAAGAAAAATTGAATTTTAGCAAATTTCCAAGAAAAATGTAAAAATTAACCGAAATTCGAAAACGATGCTATTTCTACGTATCTAGATGATTTGGAAGATATTTAAGAAAAATTGAATTTTAGCGAATTTCCAAGAAAAATGTAAAAATTAACCAAAATTTGAAAACGATGCTATTTCTATAGATATATAAGAAAAATTGAATTTTAGCAAATTTCCAAGAAAAATGTAAAAATTAACCGAAATTCGAAAACGATGCTATTTCTACGTATATCGACGATTTGGATGATATATAAGAAAAAATGAAATTTTAACGAATTTCCAAGAAAAATGTAAAAATTAACCAAAATTTGAATACGAAGCTATTTCTATAAATATATAAGAAAAATTGAATTTTAGCAAATTTCCAAGAAAAATGTAAAAATTAACCGAAATTCGAAAACGATGCTATTTCTACGTATATCGACGATATGGACGATACATAAGAAAAAATGAAATTTTAACGAATTTCCAAGAAAAATGTAAAAATTAACCGAAATTCGAAAACGATGCTATTTCTACGTATATCGACGATTTGGATGATATATAAGAAAAACTGAAATTTTAGCGAATTTCCAAGAAAAATGTAAAAATTAACCGAAATTCGAAAACGATGCTATTTCTACGTATATCGACGATTTGGATGATATATAAGAAAAAATGAAATTTTAACGAATTTCCAAGAAAAATGTAAAAATTGACTAAAATTTGAAAACGATGCTGTTTCTATAGATATATAAGAAAAATTGAATTTTAGCGAATTTCCAGGAAAAATGTAAATATTAACCGAAATTCGAAAACGATGCTATCTCTACGTATATCGACGATTTGGATGATATATAAGAAAAAATGAGATTTTAACGAATTTCCAAGAAAAATGTAAAAATTAACCGAAATTCGAAAACGATGCTATTTCTACGTATATCGACGATTTGGATGATATATAAGAAAAACTGAAATTTTAGCGAATTTCCAAGAAAAATGTAAAAATTAACCGAAATTCGAAAACGATGCTATTTCTACGTATATCGACGATTTGGATGATATATAAGAAAAAATGAAATTTTAACGAATTTCCAAGAAAAATGTAAAAATTGACTAAAATTTGAAAACGATGCTGTTTCTATAGATATATAAGAAAAATTGAATTTTAGCGGATTTCCAAGAAAAATGTAAAAATTGACTAAAATTTGAAGACGATGCTATTTCTACGTATCTAGATGATTTGGAAGATATTTAAAAAAAAATGAATTTTAGCGAATTTCCGAGTAAACTGTAAAAATTAACCGAAATTCGAAAACGATGCTATTTCTACGTATATCGACGATTTGGATGATATATAAGAAAAACTGAAATTTTAATGAATTTCCAAGAAAAATGTAAAAATTAACCGAAATTCGAAAACGATGCTATTTCTACGTATATCGACGATTTGGATGATATATAAGAAAAAATGAAATTTTAACGAATTTCCAAGAAAAATGTAAAAATTAACCGAAATTCGAAAACGATGCTATTTCTACGTATCTAGATGATTTGGAAGATATTTAAGAAAAATTGAATTTTTGCGAATTTCCAAGAAAAATGTAAAAATTAACCGAAATTCGAAAACGATGCTATTTCTACGTATATCGACGATTTGGATGATATATAAGAAAAAATGAAATTTTAACGAATTTCCAAGAAAAATGTAAAAATAAACCAAAATTTGAAAACGAAGCTATTTCTATAGATATATAAGAAAAACTGAAATTTTAGCGAATTTCCAAGAAAAATTCAAAAATTAACCGAAATTCGAAAACGATGCTATTTCTACGTATATCGACGATATGGACGATATATAAGAAAAAATGAAATTTTAACGAATCTCCAAGAAAAATGTAAAAATTAACCGAAATTCGAAAACGATGCTATCTCTACGTATATCGACGATTTGGATGATATATAAGAAAAAATGAGATTTTAACGAATTTCCAAGAAAAATGTAAAAATTAACCGAAATTCGAAAACGATGCTATTTCTACGTATATCGACGATTTGGACGATATATAAGAAAAACTGAAATTTTAGCGAATTTCCAAGAAAAATGTAAAAATTAACCGAAATTCGAAAACGATGCTATTTCTACGTATATCGACGATTTGGATGATATATAAGAAAAAATGAAATTTTAACGGATTTCCAAGAAAAATGTAAAAATTGACTAAAATTTGAAGACGATGCTATTTCTACGTATCTAGATGATTTGGAAGATATTTAAAAAAAAATGAATTTTAGCGAATTTCCGAGTAAACTGTAAAAATTAACCGAAATTCGAAAACGATGCTATCTCTACGTATATCGACGATTTGGGTGATATATAAGAAAAACTGAAATTTTAGCGAATTTCCAAGAAAAATGTAAAAATTAACCGAAATTCGAAAACGATGCTATTTCTACGTATATCGACGATTTGGATGATATATAAGAAAAAATGAAATTTTAACGAATTTCCAAGAAAAATGTAAAAATAAACCGAAATTCGAAAACGATGCTATTTCTACGTATATCGACGATTTGGATGATATATAAGAAAAACTGAAATTTTAATGAATTTCCAAGAAAAATGTAAAAATTAACCGAAATTCGAAAACGATGCTATTTCTACGTATATCGACGATTTGGATGATATATAAGAAAAAATGAAATTTTAACGAATTTCCAAGAAAAATGTAAAAATTAACCGAAATTCGAAAACGATGCTATTTCTACGTATCTAGATGATTTGGAAGATATTTAAGAAAAATTGAATTTTTGCGAATTTCCAAGAAAAATGTAAAAATTAACCGAAATTCGAAAACGATGCTATTTCTACGTATATCGACGATTTGGATGATATATAAGAAAAAATGAAATTTTAACGAATTTCCAAGAAAAATGTAAAAATAAACCAAAATTTGAAAACGAAGCTATTTCTATAGATATATAAGAAAAACTGAAATTTTAGCGAATTTCCAAGAAAAATGTAAAAATTAACCGAAATTCGAAAACGATGCTATTTCTACGTATATCGACGATATGGACGATATATAAGAAAAAATGAAATTTTAACGAATCTATAAGAAAAATGTAAAAATTAACCGAAATTCGAAAACGATGCTATCTCTACGTATATCGACGATTTGGATGATATATAAGAAAAAATGAAATTTTAGCGAATTTCCAAGAAAAATGTAAAAATTAACCGAAATTCGATAACGATGCTATATCTACGTATATCGACGATTTGGATGATATATAAGAAAAAATGAAATTTTAACGAATTTCCAAGAAAAATGTAAAAATTAACCGAAATTCGAAAACTATGCTATTTCTACGTATATCAACGATTTGGATGATATATAAGAAAAACTGAAATTTTAGCGAATTTCCAAGAAAAATGTAAAAATTAACCGAAATTCGAAAACGATGCTATCTCTACGTATATCGACGATTTGGATGATATATAAGAAAAACTGAAATTTTAGCGAATTTCCAAGAAAAATGTAAAAATTAACCGAAATTCGAAAACGATGCTATCTCTACGTGTATCGACGATTTGGGTGATATATAAGAAAAAATGAAATTTTAACGAATTTCCAAGAAAAATGTAAAAATCAACCGAAATTCGAAAACGATGCTATTTCTACGTATATCGACGATTTGGATGATATATAAGAAAAACTGAAATTTTAGCGAATTTCCAAGAAAAATGTAAAAATAAACCAAAATTTGAAAACGAAGCTATTTCTATAGATATATAAGAAAAACTGATATTTTAGCGAATTTCCAAGAAAAATGTAAAAATTAACCGAAATTCGAAAACGATGCTATTTCTACGTATATCGACGATTTGGATGATATATAAGAAAAAATGAAATTTTAACGAATTTCCAAGAAAAATGTAAAAATTAACCGAAATTCGAAAACGATGCTATTTCTACGTATCTAGATGATTTGGAAGATATTTAAGAAAAATTGAATTTTAGCGAATTTCCAAGAAAAATGTAAAAATTAACCGAAATTCGAAAACGATGCTATTTCTACGTATATCGACGATTTGGATGATATATAAGAAAAACTGAAATTTTAGCGAATTTCCAAGAAAAATGTAAAAATTAACCGAAATTCGAAAACGATGCTATTTCTACGTATATCGACGATTTGGATGATATATAAGAAAAAATGAAATTTTAACGAATTTCCAAGAAAAATGTAAAAATTAACCGAAATTCGAAAACGATGCTATTTCTACGTATATCGACGATTTGGATGATATATAAGAAAAACTGAAATTTTAGCGAATTTCCAAGAAAAATGTAAAAATTAACCGAAATTCGAAAACGATGCTATCTCTACGTATATCGACGATTTGGATGATATATAAGAAAAAATGAAATTTTAACGAATTTCCAAGAAAAATGTAAAAATTAACCGAAATTCGAAAACTATGCTATTTCTACGTATATCAACGATTTGGATGATATATAAGAAAAACTGAAATTTTAGCGAATTTCCAAGAAAAATGTAAAAATTAACCGAAATTCGAAAACGATGCTATCTCTACGTGTATCGACGATTTGGGTGATATATAAGAAAAAATGAAATTTTAACGAATTTCCAAGAAAAATGTAAAAATTAACCGAAATTCGAAAACGATGCTATTTCTACGTATATCGACGATTTGGATGATATATAAGAAAAAATGAAATTTTAGCGAATTTCCAAGAAAAATGTAAAAATAAACCAAAATTTGAAAACGAAGCTATTTCTATAGATATATAAGAAAAACTGATATTTTAGCGAATTTCCAAGAAAAATGTAAAAATTAACCGAAATTCGAAAACGATGCTATTTCTACGTATATCGACGATTTGGATGATATATAAGAAAAAATGAAATTTTAACGAATTTCCAAGAAAAATGTAAAAATTAACCGAAATTCGAAAACGATGCTATTTCTACGTATCTAGATGATTTGGAAGATATTTAAGAAAAATTGAATTTTAGCGAATTTCCAAGAAAAATGTAAAAATTAACCGAAATTCGAAAACGATGCTATTTCTACGTATATCGACGATTTGGATGATATATAAGAAAAAATGAAATTTTAACGAATTTCCAAGAAAAATGTAAAAATTAACCGAAATTCGAAAACGATGCTATTTCTACGTATATCGACGATTTGGATGATATATAAGATAAAATGAAATTTTAACGAATTTCCAAGGAAAATGTAAAAATTAACCGAAATTCGAAAACGATGCTATTTCTACGTATCTAGATGATTTGGAAGATATTTAAGCAAAATTGAATTTTAGCGAATTTCCAAGAAAAATGTAAAAATTAACCGAAATTCGAAAACGATGCTATTTCTACGTATATCGACGATTTAGATGATATATAAGAGAAAATGAAATTTTAACGAATTTCCAAGAAAAATGTAAAAATTAACCGAAATTCGAAAACGATGCTATTTCTACGTATCTAGATGATTTGGAAGATATTTAAGAAAAATTGAATTTTAGCGAATTTCCAAGAAAAATGTAAAAATTGACTAAAATTTGAAAACGATGCTGTTTCTATAGATATATAAGAAAAATTGAATTTTAGCGAATTTCCAAGAAAAATGTAAAAATTAATCGAAATTCGAAAACGATGCTATTTCTACGTATATTGACGATTTGGATGATATATAAGAAAAAATGAAATTTTAACGAATTTCCAAGAAAAATGTAAAAATTAACCGAAATTCGAAAACTATGCTATTTCTACGTATATCGACGATTTGGATGATATATAAGAAAAACTGAAATTTTAGCGAATTTCCAAGAAAAATGTAAAAATTAACCGAAATTTGAATACGAAGCTATTTCTATAGATATATAAGAAAAATTGAATTTTAGCAAATTTCCAAGAAAAATGTAAAAATTAACCGAAATTCGAAAACGATGCTATCTCTACGTATATCGACGATTTGGATGATATATAAGAAAAAATGACATTTTAACGAATTTCCTAGAAAAATGTAAAAATTAACCGAATTTCGAAAACGATGCTATTTCTACGTATATCGACGATTTGGATGATATATAAGAAAAACTGAAATTTTAGCGAATTTCCAAGAAAAATGTAAAAATTAACCGAAATTCGAAAACGATGCTATCTCTACGTATATCGACGATTTGGATGATATATAAGAAAAAATGAAATTTTAACGAATTTCAAAGAAAAATGTAAAAATTAACCGAAATTCGAAAACGATGCTTTTTCTACGTATATCGACCATTTGGATGATATATAAGAAAAACTGAAATTTTAGCGAATTTCCAAGAAAAATGTAAAAATTAACCGAAATTCGAAAACGATGCTATCTCTACGTATATCGACGATTTGGATGATATATAAGAAAAAATGAAATTTTAACGAATTTCCAAGAAAAATGTAAAAATTAACCGAAATTCGAAAACGATGCTATTTCTACGTATATCGACGATTTGGATGATATATAAGAAAAACTGAGATTTTAGCGAATTTCCAAGAAAAATGTAAAAATTAACCGAAATTCGAAAACGATGCTATTTCTACGTATATCGACGATTTGGATGATATATAAGAAAAAATGAAATTTTAACGAATTTCCAAGAAAAATGTAAAAATTAACCGAAATTCGAAAACGATGCTATTTCTACGTATATCGACGATTTGGATGATATATAAGAAAAACTGAAATTTTAGCGAATTTCCAAGAAAAATGTAAAAATTAACCGAAATTCGAAAACGATGCTATTTCTACGTATATCGACGATTTGGATGATATATAAGAAAAAATGAAATTTTAACGAATTTCCAAGAAAAATGTAAAAATTAACCGAAATTCGAAAACGATGCTATTTCTACGTATATCGACGATTTGGATGATATATAAGAAAAAATGAAATTTTAACGAATTTCCAAGAAAAATGTAAAAATTGACTAAAATTTGAAAACGATGCTGTTTCTATAGATATATAAGAAAAATTGAATTTTAGCGAATTTCCAGGAAAAATGTAAATATTAACCGAAATTCGAAAACGATGCTATCTCTACGTATATCGACGATTTGGATGATATATAAGAAAAAATGAAATTTTAACGGATTTCCAAGAAAAATGTAAAAATTGACTAAAATTTGAAGACGATGCTATTTCTACGTATCTAGATGATTTGGAAGATATTTAAAAAAAAATGAATTTTAGCGAATTTCCGAGTAAACTGTAAAAATTAACCGAAATTCGAAAACGATGCTATTTCTACGTATATCGACGATTTGGATGATATATAAGAAAAAATGAAATTTTAACGAATTTCCAAGAAAAATGTAAAAATTAACCGAAATTCGAAAACGATGCTATTTCTACGTATATCGACGATTTGGATGATATATAAGAAAAAATGAAATTTTAGCGAATTTCCAAGAAAAATGTAAAAATAAACCAAAATTTGAAAACGAAGCTATTTCTATAGATATATAAGAAAAACTGATATTTTAGCGAATTTCCAAGAAAAATGTAAAAATTAACCGAAATTCGAAAACGATGCTATTTCTACGTATATCGACGATTTGGATGATATATAAGAAAAAATGAAATTTTAACGAATTTCCAAGAAAAATGTAAAAATTAACCGAAATTCGAAAACGATGCTATTTCTACGTATCTAGATGATTTGGAAGATATTTAAGAAAAATTGAATTTTAGCGAATTTCCAAGAAAAATGTAAAAATTAACCGAAATTCGAAAACGATGCTATTTCTACGTATATCGACGATTTGGATGATATATAAGAAAAAATGAAATTTTAACGAATTTCCAAGAAAAATGTAAAAATTAACCGAAATTCGAAAACGATGCTATTTCTACGTATATCGACGATTTGGATGATATATAAGATAAAATGAAATTTTAACGAATTTCCAAGGAAAATGTAAAAATTAACCGAAATTCGAAAACGATGCTATTTCTACGTATCTAGATGATTTGGAAGATATTTAAGCAAAATTGAATTTTAGCGAATTTCCAAGAAAAATGTAAAAATTAACCGAAATTCGAAAACGATGCTATTTCTACGTATATCGACGATTTGGATGATATATAAGAGAAAATGAAATTTTAACGAATTTCCAAGAAAAATGTAAAAATTAACCGAAATTCGAAAACGATGCTATTTCTACGTATCTAGATGATTTGGAAGATATTTAAGAAAAATTGAATTTTAGCGAATTTCCAAGAAAAATGTAAAAATTGACTAAAATTTGAAAACGATGCTGTTTCTATAGATATATAAGAAAAATTGAATTTTAGCGAATTTCCAAGAAAAATGTAAAAATTAATCGAAATTCGAAAACGATGCTATTTCTACGTATATTGACGATTTGGATGATATATAAGAAAAAATGAAATTTTAACGAATTTCCAAGAAAAATGTAAAAATTAACCGAAATTCGAAAACTATGCTATTTCTACGTATATCGACGATTTGGATGATATATAAGAAAAACTGAAATTTTAGCGAATTTCCAAGAAAAATGTAAAAATTAACCGAAATTTGAATACGAAGCTATTTCTATAGATATATAAGAAAAATTGAATTTTAGCAAATTTCCAAGAAAAATGTAAAAATTAACCGAAATTCGAAAACGATGCTATCTCTACGTATATCGACGATTTGGATGATATATAAGAAAAAATGTCATTTTAACGAATTTCAAAGAAAAATGTAAAAATTAACCGAAATTCGAAAACGATGCTTTTTCTACGTATATCGACCATTTGGATGATATATAAGAAAAACTGAAATTTTAGCGAATTTCCAAGAAAAATGTAAAAATTAACCGAAATTCGAAAACGATGCTATCTCTACGTATATCGACGATTTGGATGATATATAAGAAAAAATGAAATTTTAACGAATTTCCAAGAAAAATGTAAAAATTAACCGAAATTCGAAAACGATGCTATTTCTACGTATATCGACGATTTGGATGATATATAAGAAAAACTGAGATTTTAGCGAATTTCCAAGAAAAATGTAAAAATTAACCGAAATTCGAAAACGATGCTATTTCTACGTATATCGACGATTTGGATGATATATAAGAAAAAATGAAATTTTAACGAATTTCCAAGAAAAATGTAAAAATTAACCGAAATTCGAAAACGATGCTATTTCTACGTATATCGACGATTTGGATGATATATAAGAAAAACTGAAATTTTAGCGAATTTCCAAGAAAAATGTAAAAATTAACCGAAATTCGAAAACGATGCTATTTCTACGTATATCGACGATTTGGATGATATATAAGAAAAAATGAAATTTTAACGAATTTCCAAGAAAAATGTAAAAATTAACCGAAATTCGAAAACGATGCTATTTCTACGTATATCGACGATTTGGATGATATATAAGAAAAAATGAAATTTTAACGAATTTCCAAGAAAAATGTAAAAATTGACTAAAATTTGAAAACGATGCTGTTTCTATAGATATATAAGAAAAATTGAATTTTAGCGAATTTCCAGGAAAAATGTAAATATTAACCGAAATTCGAAAACGATGCTATCTCTACGTATATCGACGATTTGGATGATATATAAGAAAAAATGAAATTTTAACGGATTTCCAAGAAAAATGTAAAAATTGACTAAAATTTGAAGACGATGCTATTTCTACGTATCTAGATGATTTGGAAGATATTTAAAAAAAAATGAATTTTAGCGAATTTCCGAGTAAACTGTAAAAATTAACCGAAATTCGAAAACGATGCTATTTCTACGTATATCGACGATTTGGATGATATATAAGAAAAACTGAAATTTTAATGAATTTCCAAGAAAAATGTAAAAATTAACCGAAATTCGAAAACGATGCTATTTCTACGTATATCGACGATTTGGATGATATATAAGAAAAAATGAAATTTTAACGAATTTCCAAGAAAAATGTAAAAATTAACCGAAATTCGAAAACGATGCTATTTCTACGTATCTAGATGATTTGGAAGATATTTAAGAAAAATTGAATTTTTGCGAATTTCCAAGAAAAATGTAAAAATTAACCGAAATTCGAAAACGATGCTATTTCTACGTATATCGACGATTTGGATGATATATAAGAAAAAATGAAATTTTAACGAATTTCCAAGAAAAATGTAAAAATAAACCAAAATTTGAAAACGAAGCTATTTCTATAGATATATAAGAAAAACTGAAATTTTAGCGAATTTCCAAGAAAAATGCAAAAATTAACCGAAATTCGAAAACGATGCTATTTCTACGTATATCGACGATATGGACGATATATAAGAAAAAATGAAATTTTAACGAATCTCCAAGAAAAATGTAAAAATTAACCGAAATTCGAAAACGATGCTATCTCTACGTATATCGACGATTTGGATGATATATAAGAAAAAATGAGATTTTAACGAATTTCCAAGGAAAATGTAAAAATTAACCGAAATTCGAAAACGATGCTATTTCTACGTATATCGACGATTTGGACGATATATAAGAAAAACTGAAATTTTAGCGAATTTCCAAGAAAAATGTAAAAATTAACCGAAATTCGAAAACGATGCTATTTCTACGTATATCGACGATTTGGATGATATATAAGAAAAAATGAAATTTTAACGGATTTCCAAGAAAAATGTAAAAATTGACTAAAATTTGAAGACGATGCTATTTCTACGTATCTAGATGATTTGGAAGATATTTAAAAAAAAATGAATTTTAGCGAATTTCCGAGTAAACTGTAAAAATTAACCGAAATTCGAAAACGATGCTATCTCTACGTATATCGACGATTTGGGTGATATATAAGAAAAACTGAAATTTTAGCGAATTTCCAAGAAAAATGTAAAAATTAACCGAAATTCGAAAACGATGCTATTTCTACGTATATCGACGATTTGGATGATATATAAGAAAAAATGAAATTTTAACGAATTTCCAAGAAAAATGTAAAAATAAACCGAAATTCGAAAACGATGCTATTTCTACGTATATCGACGATTTGGATGATATATAAGAAAAACTGAAATTTTAATGAATTTCCAAGAAAAATGTAAAAATTAACCGAAATTCGAAAACGATGCTATTTCTACGTATCTAGATGATTTGGAAGATATTTAAGAAAAATTGAATTTTTGCGAATTTCCAAGAAAAATGTAAAAATTAACCGAAATTCGAAAACGATGCTATTTCTACGTATATCGACGATTTGGATGATATATAAGAAAAAATGAAATTTTAACGAATTTCCAAGAAAAATGTAAAAATAAACCAAAATTTGAAAACGAAGCTATTTCTATAGATATATAAGAAAAACTGAAATTTTAGCGAATTTCCAAGAAAAATGTAAAAATTAACCGAAATTCGAAAACGATGCTATTTCTACGTATATCGACGATTTGGATGATATATAAGAAAAAATGAAATTTTAACGAATTTCCAAGAAAAATGTAAAAATTAACCGAAATTCGAAAACGATGCTATTTCTACGTATCTAGATGATTTGGAAGATATTTAAGAAAAATTGAATTTTTGCGAATTTCCAAGAAAAATGTAAAAATTAACCGAAATTCGAAAACGATGCTATTTCTACGTATATCGACGATTTGGATGATATATAAGAAAAAATGAAATTTTAACGAATTTCCAAGAAAAATGTAAAAATAAACCAAAATTTGAAAACGAAGCTATTTCTATAGATATATAAGAAAAACTGAAATTTTAGCGAATTTCCAAGAAAAATGTAAAAATTAACCGAAATTCGAAAACGATGCTATTTCTACGTATATCGACGATATGGACGATATATAAGAAAAAATGAAATTTTAACGAATCTATAAGAAAAATGTAAAAATTAACCGAAATTCGAAAACGATGCTATCTCTACGTATATCGACGATTTGGATGATATATAAGAAAAAATGAAATTTTAGCGAATTTCCAAGAAAAATGTAAAAATTAACCGAAATTCGATAACGATGCTATATCTACGTATATCGACGATTTGGATGATATATAAGAAAAAATGAAATTTTAACGAATTTCCAAGAAAAATGTAAAAATTAACCGAAATTCGAAAACTATGCTATTTCTACGTATATCAACGATTTGGATGATATATAAGAAAAACTGAAATTTTAGCGAATTTCCAAGAAAAATGTAAAAATTAACCGAAATTCGAAAACGATGCTATCTCTACGTATATCGACGATTTGGATGATATATAAGAAAAACTGAAATTTTAGCGAATTTCCAAGAAAAATGTAAAAATTAACCGAAATTCGAAAACGATGCTATCTCTACGTGTATCGACGATTTGGGTGATATATAAGAAAAAATGAAATTTTAACGAATTTCCAAGAAAAATGTAAAAATCAACCGAAATTCGAAAACGATGCTATTTCTACGTATATCGACGATTTGGATGATATATAAGAAAAACTGAAATTTTAGCGAATTTCCAAGAAAAATGTAAAAATAAACCAAAATTTGAAAACGAAGCTATTTCTATAGATATATAAGAAAAACTGATATTTTAGCGAATTTCCAAGAAAAATGTAAAAATTAACCGAAATTCGAAAACGATGCTATTTCTACGTATATCGACGATTTGGATGATATATAAGAAAAAATGAAATTTTAACGAATTTCCAAGAAAAATGTAAAAATTAACCGAAATTCGAAAACGATGCTATTTCTACGTATCTAGATGATTTGGAAGATATTTAAGAAAAATTGAATTTTAGCGAATTTCCAAGAAAAATGTAAAAATTAACCGAAATTCGAAAACGATGCTATTTCTACGTATATCGACGATTTGGATGATATATAAGAAAAACTGAAATTTTAGCGAATTTCCAAGAAAAATGTAAAAATTAACCGAAATTCGAAAACGATGCTATTTCTACGTATATCGACGATTTGGATGATATATAAGAAAAAATGAAATTTTAACGAATTTCCAAGAAAAATGTAAAAATTAACCGAAATTCGAAAACGATGCTATTTCTACGTATATCGACGATTTGGATGATATATAAGAAAAACTGAAATTTTAGCGAATTTCCAAGAAAAATGTAAAAATTAACCGAAATTCGAAAACGATGCTATCTCTACGTATATCGACGATTTGGATGATATATAAGAAAAAATGAAATTTTAACGAATTTCCAAGAAAAATGTAAAAATTAACCGAAATTCGAAAACTATGCTATTTCTACGTATATCAACGATTTGGATGATATATAAGAAAAACTGAAATTTTAGCGAATTTCCAAGAAAAATGTAAAAATTAACCGAAATTCGAAAACGATGCTATCTCTACGTGTATCGACGATTTGGGTGATATATAAGAAAAAATGAAATTTTAACGAATTTCCAAGAAAAATGTAAAAATTAACCGAAATTCGAAAACGATGCTATTTCTACGTATATCGACGATTTGGATGATATATAAGAAAAAATGAAATTTTAGCGAATTTCCAAGAAAAATGTAAAAATAAACCAAAATTTGAAAACGAAGCTATTTCTATAGATATATAAGAAAAACTGATATTTTAGCGAATTTCCAAGAAAAATGTAAAAATTAACCGAAATTCGAAAACGATGCTATTTCTACGTATATCGACGATTTGGATGATATATAAGAAAAAATGAAATTTTAACGAATTTCCAAGAAAAATGTAAAAATTAACCGAAATTCGAAAACGATGCTATTTCTACGTATCTAGATGATTTGGAAGATATTTAAGAAAAATTGAATTTTAGCGAATTTCCAAGAAAAATGTAAAAATTAACCGAAATTCGAAAACGATGCTATTTCTACGTATATCGACGATTTGGATGATATATAAGAAAAAATGAAATTTTAACGAATTTCCAAGAAAAATGTAAAAATTAACCGAAATTCGAAAACGATGCTATTTCTACGTATATCGACGATTTGGATGATATATAAGATAAAATGAAATTTTAACGAATTTCCAAGGAAAATGTAAAAATTAACCGAAATTCGAAAACGATGCTATTTCTACGTATCTAGATGATTTGGAAGATATTTAAGCAAAATTGAATTTTAGCGAATTTCCAAGAAAAATGTAAAAATTAACCGAAATTCGAAAACGATGCTATTTCTACGTATATCGACGATTTAGATGATATATAAGAGAAAATGAAATTTTAACGAATTTCCAAGAAAAATGTAAAAATTAACCGAAATTCGAAAACGATGCTATTTCTACGTATCTAGATGATTTGGAAGATATTTAAGAAAAATTGAATTTTAGCGAATTTCCAAGAAAAATGTAAAAATTGACTAAAATTTGAAAACGATGCTGTTTCTATAGATATATAAGAAAAATTGAATTTTAGCGAATTTCCAAGAAAAATGTAAAAATTAATCGAAATTCGAAAACGATGCTATTTCTACGTATATTGACGATTTGGATGATATATAAGAAAAAATGAAATTTTAACGAATTTCCAAGAAAAATGTAAAAATTAACCGAAATTCGAAAACTATGCTATTTCTACGTATATCGACGATTTGGATGATATATAAGAAAAACTGAAATTTTAGCGAATTTCCAAGAAAAATGTAAAAATTAACCGAAATTTGAATACGAAGCTATTTCTATAGATATATAAGAAAAATTGAATTTTAGCAAATTTCCAAGAAAAATGTAAAAATTAACCGAAATTCGAAAACGATGCTATCTCTACGTATATCGACGATTTGGATGATATATAAGAAAAAATGACATTTTAACGAATTTCCTAGAAAAATGTAAAAATTAACCGAATTTCGAAAACGATGCTATTTCTACGTATATCGACGATTTGGATGATATATAAGAAAAACTGAAATTTTAGCGAATTTCCAAGAAAAATGTAAAAATTAACCGAAATTCGAAAACGATGCTATCTCTACGTATATCGACGATTTGGATGATATATAAGAAAAAATGAAATTTTAACGAATTTCAAAGAAAAATGTAAAAATTAACCGAAATTCGAAAACGATGCTTTTTCTACGTATATCGACCATTTGGATGATATATAAGAAAAACTGAAATTTTAGCGAATTTCCAAGAAAAATGTAAAAATTAACCGAAATTCGAAAACGATGCTATCTCTACGTATATCGACGATTTGGATGATATATAAGAAAAAATGAAATTTTAACGAATTTCCAAGAAAAATGTAAAAATTAACCGAAATTCGAAAACGATGCTATTTCTACGTATATCGACGATTTGGATGATATATAAGAAAAACTGAGATTTTAGCGAATTTCCAAGAAAAATGTAAAAATTAACCGAAATTCGAAAACGATGCTATTTCTACGTATATCGACGATTTGGATGATATATAAGAAAAAATGAAATTTTAACGAATTTCCAAGAAAAATGTAAAAATTAACCGAAATTCGAAAACGATGCTATTTCTACGTATATCGACGATTTGGATGATATATAAGAAAAACTGAAATTTTAGCGAATTTCCAAGAAAAATGTAAAAATTAACCGAAATTCGAAAACGATGCTATTTCTACGTATATCGACGATTTGGATGATATATAAGAAAAAATGAAATTTTAACGAATTTCCAAGAAAAATGTAAAAATTAACCGAAATTCGAAAACGATGCTATTTCTACGTATATCGACGATTTGGATGATATATAAGAAAAAATGAAATTTTAACGAATTTCCAAGAAAAATGTAAAAATTGACTAAAATTTGAAAACGATGCTGTTTCTATAGATATATAAGAAAAATTGAATTTTAGCGAATTTCCAGGAAAAATGTAAATATTAACCGAAATTCGAAAACGATGCTATCTCTACGTATATCGACGATTTGGATGATATATAAGAAAAAATGAAATTTTAACGGATTTCCAAGAAAAATGTAAAAATTGACTAAAATTTGAAGACGATGCTATTTCTACGTATCTAGATGATTTGGAAGATATTTAAAAAAAAATGAATTTTAGCGAATTTCCGAGTAAACTGTAAAAATTAACCGAAATTCGAAAACGATGCTATTTCTACGTATATCGACGATTTGGATGATATATAAGAAAAAATGAAATTTTAACGAATTTCCAAGAAAAATGTAAAAATTAACCGAAATTCGAAAACGATGCTATTTCTACGTATATCGACGATTTGGATGATATATAAGAAAAAATGAAATTTTAGCGAATTTCCAAGAAAAATGTAAAAATAAACCAAAATTTGAAAACGAAGCTATTTCTATAGATATATAAGAAAAACTGATATTTTAGCGAATTTCCAAGAAAAATGTAAAAATTAACCGAAATTCGAAAACGATGCTATTTCTACGTATATCGACGATTTGGATGATATATAAGAAAAAATGAAATTTTAACGAATTTCCAAGAAAAATGTAAAAATTAACCGAAATTCGAAAACGATGCTATTTCTACGTATCTAGATGATTTGGAAGATATTTAAGAAAAATTGAATTTTAGCGAATTTCCAAGAAAAATGTAAAAATTAACCGAAATTCGAAAACGATGCTATTTCTACGTATATCGACGATTTGGATGATATATAAGAAAAAATGAAATTTTAACGAATTTCCAAGAAAAATGTAAAAATTAACCGAAATTCGAAAACGATGCTATTTCTACGTATATCGACGATTTGGATGATATATAAGATAAAATGAAATTTTAACGAATTTCCAAGGAAAATGTAAAAATTAACCGAAATTCGAAAACGATGCTATTTCTACGTATCTAGATGATTTGGAAGATATTTAAGCAAAATTGAATTTTAGCGAATTTCCAAGAAAAATGTAAAAATTAACCGAAATTCGAAAACGATGCTATTTCTACGTATATCGACGATTTGGATGATATATAAGAGAAAATGAAATTTTAACGAATTTCCAAGAAAAATGTAAAAATTAACCGAAATTCGAAAACGATGCTATTTCTACGTATCTAGATGATTTGGAAGATATTTAAGAAAAATTGAATTTTAGCGAATTTCCAAGAAAAATGTAAAAATTGACTAAAATTTGAAAACGATGCTGTTTCTATAGATATATAAGAAAAATTGAATTTTAGCGAATTTCCAAGAAAAATGTAAAAATTAATCGAAATTCGAAAACGATGCTATTTCTACGTATATTGACGATTTGGATGATATATAAGAAAAAATGAAATTTTAACGAATTTCCAAGAAAAATGTAAAAATTAACCGAAATTCGAAAACTATGCTATTTCTACGTATATCGACGATTTGGATGATATATAAGAAAAACTGAAATTTTAGCGAATTTCCAAGAAAAATGTAAAAATTAACCGAAATTTGAATACGAAGCTATTTCTATAGATATATAAGAAAAATTGAATTTTAGCAAATTTCCAAGAAAAATGTAAAAATTAACCGAAATTCGAAAACGATGCTATCTCTACGTATATCGACGATTTGGATGATATATAAGAAAAAATGTCATTTTAACGAATTTCCTAGAAAAATGTAAAAATTAACCGAATTTCGAAAACGATGCTATTTCTACGTATATCGACGATTTGGATGATATATAAGAAAAACTGAAATTTTAGCGAATTTCCAAGAAAAATGTAAAAATTAACCGAAATTCGAAAACGATGCTATCTCTACGTATATCGACGATTTGGATGATATATAAGAAAAAATGAAATTTTAACGAATTTCAAAGAAAAATGTAAAAATTAACCGAAATTCGAAAACGATGCTTTTTCTACGTATATCGACCATTTGGATGATATATAAGAAAAACTGAAATTTTAGCGAATTTCCAAGAAAAATGTAAAAATTAACCGAAATTCGAAAACGATGCTATCTCTACGTATATCGACGATTTGGATGATATATAAGAAAAAATGAAATTTTAACGAATTTCCAAGAAAAATGTAAAAATTAACCGAAATTCGAAAACGATGCTATTTCTACGTATATCGACGATTTGGATGATATATAAGAAAAACTGAGATTTTAGCGAATTTCCAAGAAAAATGTAAAAATTAACCGAAATTCGAAAACGATGCTATTTCTACGTATATCGACGATTTGGATGATATATAAGAAAAAATGAAATTTTAACGAATTTCCAAGAAAAATGTAAAAATTAACCGAAATTCGAAAACGATGCTATTTCTACGTATATCGACGATTTGGATGATATATAAGAAAAACTGAAATTTTAGCGAATTTCCAAGAAAAATGTAAAAATTAACCGAAATTCGAAAACGATGCTATTTCTACGTATATCGACGATTTGGATGATATATAAGAAAAAATGAAATTTTAACGAATTTCCAAGAAAAATGTAAAAATTAACCGAAATTCGAAAACGATGCTATTTCTACGTATATCGACGATTTGGATGATATATAAGAAAAAATGAAATTTTAACGAATTTCCAAGAAAAATGTAAAAATTGACTAAAATTTGAAAACGATGCTGTTTCTATAGATATATAAGAAAAATTGAATTTTAGCGAATTTCCAGGAAAAATGTAAATATTAACCGAAATTCGAAAACGATGCTATCTCTACGTATATCGACGATTTGGATGATATATAAGAAAAAATGAAATTTTAACGGATTTCCAAGAAAAATGTAAAAATTGACTAAAATTTGAAGACGATGCTATTTCTACGTATCTAGATGATTTGGAAGATATTTAAAAAAAAATGAATTTTAGCGAATTTCCGAGTAAACTGTAAAAATTAACCGAAATTCGAAAACGATGCTATTTCTACGTATATCGACGATTTGGATGATATATAAGAAAAACTGAAATTTTAATGAATTTCCAAGAAAAATGTAAAAATTAACCGAAATTCGAAAACGATGCTATTTCTACGTATATCGACGATTTGGATGATATATAAGAAAAAATGAAATTTTAACGAATTTCCAAGAAAAATGTAAAAATTAACCGAAATTCGAAAACGATGCTATTTCTACGTATCTAGATGATTTGGAAGATATTTAAGAAAAATTGAATTTTTGCGAATTTCCAAGAAAAATGTAAAAATTAACCGAAATTCGAAAACGATGCTATTTCTACGTATATCGACGATTTGGATGATATATAAGAAAAAATGAAATTTTAACGAATTTCCAAGAAAAATGTAAAAATAAACCAAAATTTGAAAACGAAGCTATTTCTATAGATATATAAGAAAAACTGAAATTTTAGCGAATTTCCAAGAAAAATGCAAAAATTAACCGAAATTCGAAAACGATGCTATTTCTACGTATATCGACGATATGGACGATATATAAGAAAAAATGAAATTTTAACGAATCTCCAAGAAAAATGTAAAAATTAACCGAAATTCGAAAACGATGCTATCTCTACGTATATCGACGATTTGGATGATATATAAGAAAAAATGAGATTTTAACGAATTTCCAAGGAAAATGTAAAAATTAACCGAAATTCGAAAACGATGCTATTTCTACGTATATCGACGATTTGGACGATATATAAGAAAAACTGAAATTTTAGCGAATTTCCAAGAAAAATGTAAAAATTAACCGAAATTCGAAAACGATGCTATTTCTACGTATATCGACGATTTGGATGATATATAAGAAAAAATGAAATTTTAACGGATTTCCAAGAAAAATGTAAAAATTGACTAAAATTTGAAGACGATGCTATTTCTACGTATCTAGATGATTTGGAAGATATTTAAAAAAAAATGAATTTTAGCGAATTTCCGAGTAAACTGTAAAAATTAACCGAAATTCGAAAACGATGCTATCTCTACGTATATCGACGATTTGGGTGATATATAAGAAAAACTGAAATTTTAGCGAATTTCCAAGAAAAATGTAAAAATTAACCGAAATTCGAAAACGATGCTATTTCTACGTATATCGACGATTTGGATGATATATAAGAAAAAATGAAATTTTAACGAATTTCCAAGAAAAATGTAAAAATAAACCGAAATTCGAAAACGATGCTATTTCTACGTATATCGACGATTTGGATGATATATAAGAAAAACTGAAATTTTAATGAATTTCCAAGAAAAATGTAAAAATTAACCGAAATTCGAAAACGATGCTATTTCTACGTATATCGACGATTTGGATGATATATAAGAAAAAATGAAATTTTAACGAATTTCCAAGAAAAATGTAAAAATTAACCGAAATTCGAAAACGATGCTATTTCTACGTATCTAGATGATTTGGAAGATATTTAAGAAAAATTGAATTTTTGCGAATTTCCAAGAAAAATGTAAAAATTAACCGAAATTCGAAAACGATGCTATTTCTACGTATATCGACGATTTGGATGATATATAAGAAAAAATGAAATTTTAACGAATTTCCAAGAAAAATGTAAAAATAAACCAAAATTTGAAAACGAAGCTATTTCTATAGATATATAAGAAAAACTGAAATTTTAGCGAATTTCCAAGAAAAATGTAAAAATTAACCGAAATTCGAAAACGATGCTATTTCTACGTATATCGACGATATGGACGATATATAAGAAAAAATGAAATTTTAACGAATCTTTAAGAAAAATGTAAAAATTAACCGAAATTCGAAAACGATGCTATCTCTACGTATATCGACGATTTGGATGATATATAAGAAAAAATGAAATTTTAGCGAATTTCCAAGAAAAATGTAAAAATTAACCGAAATTCGATAACGATGCTATATCTACGTATATCGACGATTTGGATGATATATAAGAAAAAATGAAATTTTAACGAATTTCCAAGAAAAATGTAAAAATTAACCGAAATTCGAAAACTATGCTATTTCTACGTATATCAACGATTTGGATGATATATAAGAAAAACTGAAATTTTAGCGAATTTCCAAGAAAAATGTAAAAATTAACCGAAATTCGAAAACGATGCTATCTCTACGTATATCGACGATTTGGATGATATATAAGAAAAACTGAAATTTTAGCGAATTTCCAAGAAAAATGTAAAAATTAACCGAAATTCGAAAACGATGCTATCTCTACGTGTATCGACGATTTGGGTGATATATAAGAAAAAATGAAATTTTAACGAATTTCCAAGAAAAATGTAAAAATTAACCGAAATTCGAAAACGATGCTATTTCTACGTATATCGACGATTTGGATGATATATAAGAAAAACTGAAATTTTAGCGAATTTCCAAGAAAAATGTAAAAATAAACCAAAATTTGAAAACGAAGCTATTTCTATAGATATATAAGAAAAACTGATATTTTAGCGAATTTCCAAGAAAAATGTAAAAATTAACCGAAATTCGAAAACGATGCTATTTCTACGTATATCGACGATTTGGATGATATATAAGAAAAAATGAAATTTTAACGAATTTCCAAGAAAAATGTAAAAATTAACCGAAATTCGAAAACGATGCTATTTCTACGTATCTAGATGATTTGGAAGATATTTAAGAAAAATTGAATTTTAGCGAATTTCCAAGAAAAATGTAAAAATTAACCGAAATTCGAAAACGATGCTATTTCTACGTATATCGACGATTTGGATGATATATAAGAAAAACTGAAATTTTAGCGAATTTCCAAGAAAAATGTAAAAATTAACCGAAATTCGAAAACGATGCTATTTCTACGTATATCGACGATTTGGATGATATATAAGAAAAAATGAAATTTTAACGAATTTCCAAGAAAAATGTAAAAATTAACCGAAATTCGAAAACGATGCTATTTCTACGTATATCGACGATTTGGATGATATATAAGAAAAACTGAAATTTTAGCGAATTTCCAAGAAAAATGTAAAAATTAACCGAAATTCGAAAACGATGCTATCTCTACGTATATCGACGATTTGGATGATATATAAGAAAAAATGAAATTTTAACGAATTTCCAAGAAAAATGTAAAAATTAACCGAAATTCGAAAACTATGCTATTTCTACGTATATCAACGATTTGGATGATATATAAGAAAAACTGAAATTTTAGCGAATTTCCAAGAAAAATGTAAAAATTAACCGAAATTCGAAAACGATGCTATCTCTACGTGTATCGACGATTTGGGTGATATATAAGAAAAAATGAAATTTTAACGAATTTCCAAGAAAAATGTAAAAATTAACCGAAATTCGAAAACGATGCTATTTCTACGTATATCGACGATTTGGATGATATATAAGAAAAAATGAAATTTTAGCGAATTTCCAAGAAAAATGTAAAAATAAACCAAAATTTGAAAACGAAGCTATTTCTATAGATATATAAGAAAAACTGATATTTTAGCGAATTTCCAAGAAAAATGTAAAAATTAACCGAAATTCGAAAACGATGCTATTTCTACGTATATCGACGATTTGGATGATATATAAGAAAAAATGAAATTTTAACGAATTTCCAAGAAAAATGTAAAAATTAACCGAAATTCGAAAACGATGCTATTTCTACGTATCTAGATGATTTGGAAGATATTTAAGAAAAATTGAATTTTAGCGAATTTCCAAGAAAAATGTAAAAATTAACCGAAATTCGAAAACGATGCTATTTCTACGTATATCGACGATTTGGATGATATATAAGAAAAAATGAAATTTTAACGAATTTCCAAGAAAAATGTAAAAATTAACCGAAATTCGAAAACGATGCTATTTCTACGTATATCGACGATTTGGATGATATATAAGATAAAATGAAATTTTAACGAATTTCCAAGGAAAATGTAAAAATTAACCGAAATTCGAAAACGATGCTATTTCTACGTATCTAGATGATTTGGAAGATATTTAAGCAAAATTGAATTTTAGCGAATTTCCAAGAAAAATGTAAAAATTAACCGAAATTCGAAAACGATGCTATTTCTACGTATATCGACGATTTAGATGAAATATAAGAGAAAATGAAATTTTAACGAATTTCCAAGAAAAATGTAAAAATTAACCGAAATTCGAAAACGATGCTATTTCTACGTATCTAGATGATTTGGAAGATATTTAAGAAAAATTGAATTTTAGCGAATTTCCAAGAAAAATGTAAAAATTAACCGAAATTCGAAAACGATGCTATTTCTACGTATATCGACGATTTGGATGATATATAAGAAAAACTGAAATTTTAGCGAATTTCCAAGAAAAATGTAAAAATTAACCGAAATTCGAAAACGATGCTATTTCTACGTATATCGACGATTTGGATGATATATAAGAAAAAATGAAATTTTAACGAATTTCCAAGAAAAATGTAAAAATTAACCGAAATTCGAAAACGATGCTATTTCTACGTATATCGACGATTTGGATGATATATAAGATAAAATGAAATTTTAACGAATTTCCAAGGAAAATGTAAAAATTAACCGAAATTCGAAAACGATGCTATTTCTACGTATCTAGATGATTTGGAAGATATTTAAGCAAAATTGAATTTTAGCGAATTTCCAAGAAAAATGTAAAAATTAACCGAAATTCGAAAACGATGCTATTTCTACGTATATCGACGATTTAGATGATATATAAGAGAAAATGAAATTTTAACGAATTTCCAAGAAAAATGTAAAAATTAACCGAAATTCGAAAACGATGCTATTTCTACGTATCTAGATGATTTGGAAGATATTTAAGAAAAATTGAATTTTAGCGAATTTCCAAGAAAAATGTAAAAATTGACTAAAATTTGAAAACGATGCTGTTTCTATAGATATATAAGAAAAATTGAATTTTAGCGAATTTCCAAGAAAAATGTAAAAATTAATCGAAATTCGAAAACGATGCTATTTCTACGTATATTGACGATTTGGATGATATATAAGAAAAAATGAAATTTTAACGAATTTCCAAGAAAAATGTAAAAATTAACCGAAATTCGAAAACTATGCTATTTCTACGTATATCGACGATTTGGATGATATATAAGAAAAACTGAAATTTTAGCGAATTTCCAAGAAAAATGTAAAAATTAACCGAAATTTGAATACGAAGCTATTTCTATAGATATATAAGAAAAATTGAATTTTAGCAAATTTCCAAGAAAAATGTAAAAATTAACCGAAATTCGAAAACGATGCTATCTCTACGTATATCGACGATTTGGATGATATATAAGAAAAAATGACATTTTAACGAATTTCCTAGAAAAATGTAAAAATTAACCGAATTTCGAAAACGATGCTATTTCTACGTATATCGACGATTTGGATGATATATAAGAAAAACTGAAATTTTAGCGAATTTCCAAGAAAAATGTAAAAATTAACCGAAATTCGAAAACGATGCTATCTCTACGTATATCGACGATTTGGATGATATATAAGAAAAAATGAAATTTTAACGAATTTCAAAGAAAAATGTAAAAATTAACCGAAATTCGAAAACGATGCTTTTTCTACGTATATCGACCATTTGGATGATATATAAGAAAAACTGAAATTTTAGCGAATTTCCAAGAAAAATGTAAAAATTAACCGAAATTCGAAAACGATGCTATCTCTACGTATATCGACGATTTGGATGATATATAAGAAAAAATGAAATTTTAACGAATTTCCAAGAAAAATGTAAAAATTAACCGAAATTCGAAAACGATGCTATTTCTACGTATATCGACGATTTGGATGATATATAAGAAAAACTGAGATTTTAGCGAATTTCCAAGAAAAATGTAAAAATTAACCGAAATTCGAAAACGATGCTATTTCTACGTATATCGACGATTTGGATGATATATAAGAAAAAATGAAATTTTAACGAATTTCCAAGAAAAATGTAAAAATTAACCGAAATTCGAAAACGATGCTATTTCTACGTATATCGACGATTTGGATGATATATAAGAAAAACTGAAATTTTAGCGAATTTCCAAGAAAAATGTAAAAATTAACCGAAATTCGAAAACGATGCTATTTCTACGTATATCGACGATTTGGATGATATATAAGAAAAAATGAAATTTTAACGAATTTCCAAGAAAAATGTAAAAATTAACCGAAATTCGAAAACGATGCTATTTCTACGTATATCGACGATTTGGATGATATATAAGAAAAAATGAAATTTTAACGAATTTCCAAGAAAAATGTAAAAATTGACTAAAATTTGAAAACGATGCTGTTTCTATAGATATATAAGAAAAATTGAATTTTAGCGAATTTCCAGGAAAAATGTAAATATTAACCGAAATTCGAAAACGATGCTATCTCTACGTATATCGACGATTTGGATGATATATAAGAAAAAATGAAATTTTAACGGATTTCCAAGAAAAATGTAAAAATTGACTAAAATTTGAAGACGATGCTATTTCTACGTATCTAGATGATTTGGAAGATATTTAAAAAAAAATGAATTTTAGCGAATTTCCGAGTAAACTGTAAAAATTAACCGAAATTCGAAAACGATGCTATTTCTACGTATATCGACGATTTGGATGATATATAAGAAAAAATGAAATTTTAACGAATTTCCAAGAAAAATGTAAAAATTAACCGAAATTCGAAAACGATGCTATTTCTACGTATATCGACGATTTGGATGATATATAAGAAAAAATGAAATTTTAGCGAATTTCCAAGAAAAATGTAAAAATAAACCAAAATTTGAAAACGAAGCTATTTCTATAGATATATAAGAAAAACTGATATTTTAGCGAATTTCCAAGAAAAATGTAAAAATTAACCGAAATTCGAAAACGATGCTATTTCTACGTATATCGACGATTTGGATGATATATAAGAAAAAATGAAATTTTAACGAATTTCCAAGAAAAATGTAAAAATTAACCGAAATTCGAAAACGATGCTATTTCTACGTATCTAGATGATTTGGAAGATATTTAAGAAAAATTGAATTTTAGCGAATTTCCAAGAAAAATGTAAAAATTAACCGAAATTCGAAAACGATGCTATTTCTACGTATATCGACGATTTGGATGATATATAAGAAAAAATGAAATTTTAACGAATTTCCAAGAAAAATGTAAAAATTAACCGAAATTCGAAAACGATGCTATTTCTACGTATATCGACGATTTGGATGATATATAAGATAAAATGAAATTTTAACGAATTTCCAAGGAAAATGTAAAAATTAACCGAAATTCGAAAACGATGCTATTTCTACGTATCTAGATGATTTGGAAGATATTTAAGCAAAATTGAATTTTAGCGAATTTCCAAGAAAAATGTAAAAATTAACCGAAATTCGAAAACGATGCTATTTCTACGTATATCGACGATTTGGATGATATATAAGAGAAAATGAAATTTTAACGAATTTCCAAGAAAAATGTAAAAATTAACCGAAATTCGAAAACGATGCTATTTCTACGTATCTAGATGATTTGGAAGATATTTAAGAAAAATTGAATTTTAGCGAATTTCCAAGAAAAATGTAAAAATTGACTAAAATTTGAAAACGATGCTGTTTCTATAGATATATAAGAAAAATTGAATTTTAGCGAATTTCCAAGAAAAATGTAAAAATTAATCGAAATTCGAAAACGATGCTATTTCTACGTATATTGACGATTTGGATGATATATAAGAAAAAATGAAATTTTAACGAATTTCCAAGAAAAATGTAAAAATTAACCGAAATTCGAAAACTATGCTATTTCTACGTATATCGACGATTTGGATGATATATAAGAAAAACTGAAATTTTAGCGAATTTCCAAGAAAAATGTAAAAATTAACCGAAATTTGAATACGAAGCTATTTCTATAGATATATAAGAAAAATTGAATTTTAGCAAATTTCCAAGAAAAATGTAAAAATTAACCGAAATTCGAAAACGATGCTATCTCTACGTATATCGACGATTTGGATGATATATAAGAAAAAATGTCATTTTAACGAATTTCCTAGAAAAATGTAAAAATTAACCGAATTTCGAAAACGATGCTATTTCTACGTATATCGACGATTTGGATGATATATAAGAAAAACTGAAATTTTAGCGAATTTCCAAGAAAAATGTAAAAATTAACCGAAATTCGAAAACGATGCTATCTCTACGTATATCGACGATTTGGATGATATATAAGAAAAAATGAAATTTTAACGAATTTCAAAGAAAAATGTAAAAATTAACCGAAATTCGAAAACGATGCTTTTTCTACGTATATCGACCATTTGGATGATATATAAGAAAAACTGAAATTTTAGCGAATTTCCAAGAAAAATGTAAAAATTAACCGAAATTCGAAAACGATGCTATCTCTACGTATATCGACGATTTGGATGATATATAAGAAAAAATGAAATTTTAACGAATTTCCAAGAAAAATGTAAAAATTAACCGAAATTCGAAAACGATGCTATTTCTACGTATATCGACGATTTGGATGATATATAAGAAAAACTGAGATTTTAGCGAATTTCCAAGAAAAATGTAAAAATTAACCGAAATTCGAAAACGATGCTATTTCTACGTATATCGACGATTTGGATGATATATAAGAAAAAATGAAATTTTAACGAATTTCCAAGAAAAATGTAAAAATTAACCGAAATTCGAAAACGATGCTATTTCTACGTATATCGACGATTTGGATGATATATAAGAAAAACTGAAATTTTAGCGAATTTCCAAGAAAAATGTAAAAATTAACCGAAATTCGAAAACGATGCTATTTCTACGTATATCGACGATTTGGATGATATATAAGAAAAAATGAAATTTTAACGAATTTCCAAGAAAAATGTAAAAATTAACCGAAATTCGAAAACGATGCTATTTCTACGTATATCGACGATTTGGATGATATATAAGAAAAAATGAAATTTTAACGAATTTCCAAGAAAAATGTAAAAATTGACTAAAATTTGAAAACGATGCTGTTTCTATAGATATATAAGAAAAATTGAATTTTAGCGAATTTCCAGGAAAAATGTAAATATTAACCGAAATTCGAAAACGATGCTATCTCTACGTATATCGACGATTTGGATGATATATAAGAAAAAATGAAATTTTAACGGATTTCCAAGAAAAATGTAAAAATTGACTAAAATTTGAAGACGATGCTATTTCTACGTATCTAGATGATTTGGAAGATATTTAAAAAAAAATGAATTTTAGCGAATTTCCGAGTAAACTGTAAAAATTAACCGAAATTCGAAAACGATGCTATTTCTACGTATATCGACGATTTGGATGATATATAAGAAAAACTGAAATTTTAATGAATTTCCAAGAAAAATGTAAAAATTAACCGAAATTCGAAAACGATGCTATTTCTACGTATATCGACGATTTGGATGATATATAAGAAAAAATGAAATTTTAACGAATTTCCAAGAAAAATGTAAAAATTAACCGAAATTCGAAAACGATGCTATTTCTACGTATCTAGATGATTTGGAAGATATTTAAGAAAAATTGAATTTTTGCGAATTTCCAAGAAAAATGTAAAAATTAACCGAAATTCGAAAACTATGCTATTTCTACGTATATCGACGATTTGGATGATATATAAGAAAAAATGAAATTTTAACGAATTTCCAAGAAAAATGTAAAAATAAACCAAAATTTGAAAACGAAGCTATTTCTATAGATATATAAGAAAAACTGAAATTTTAGCGAATTTCCAAGAAAAATGCAAAAATTAACCGAAATTCGAAAACGATGCTATTTCTACGTATATCGACGATATGGACGATATATAAGAAAAAATGAAATTTTAACGAATCTCCAAGAAAAATGTAAAAATTAACCGAAATTCGAAAACGATGCTATCTCTACGTATATCGACGATTTGGATGATATATAAGAAAAAATGAGATTTTAACGAATTTCCAAGAAAAATGTAAAAATTAACCGAAATTCGAAAACGATGCTATTTCTACGTATATCGACGATTTGGACGATATATAAGAAAAACTGAAATTTTAGCGAATTTCCAAGAAAAATGTAAAAATTAACCGAAATTCGAAAACGATGCTATTTCTACGTATATCGACGATTTGGATGATATATAAGAAAAAATGAAATTTTAACGGATTTCCAAGAAAAATGTAAAAATTGACTAAAATTTGAAGACGATGCTATTTCTACGTATCTAGATGATTTGGAAGATATTTAAAAAAAAATGAATTTTAGCGAATTTCCGAGTAAACTGTAAAAATTAACCGAAATTCGAAAACGATGCTATCTCTACGTATATCGACGATTTGGGTGATATATAAGAAAAACTGAAATTTTAGCGAATTTCCAAGAAAAATGTAAAAATTAACCGAAATTCGAAAACGATGCTATTTCTACGTATATCGACGATTTGGATGATATATAAGAAAAAATGAAATTTTAACGAATTTCCAAGAAAAATGTAAAAATAAACCGAAATTCGAAAACGATGCTATTTCTACGTATATCGACGATTTGGATGATATATAAGAAAAACTGAAATTTTAATGAATTTCCAAGAAAAATGTAAAAATTAACCGAAATTCGAAAACGATGCTATTTCTACGTATATCGACGATTTGGATGATATATAAGAAAAAATGAAATTTTAACGAATTTCCAAGAAAAATGTAAAAATTAACCGAAATTCGAAAACGATGCTATTTCTACGTATCTAGATGATTTGGAAGATATTTAAGAAAAATTGAATTTTTGCGAATTTCCAAGAAAAATGTAAAAATTAACCGAAATTCGAAAACGATGCTATTTCTACGTATATCGACGATTTGGATGATATATAAGAAAAAATGAAATTTTAACGAATTTCCAAGAAAAATGTAAAAATAAACCAAAATTTGAAAACGAAGCTATTTCTATAGATATATAAGAAAAACTGAAATTTTAGCGAATTTCCAAGAAAAATGTAAAAATTAACCGAAATTCGAAAACGATGCTATTTCTACGTATATCGACGATATGGACGATATATAAGAAAAAATGAAATTTTAACGAATCTTTAAGAAAAATGTAAAAATTAACCGAAATTCGAAAACGATGCTATCTCTACGTATATCGACGATTTGGATGATATATAAGAAAAAATGAAATTTTAGCGAATTTCCAAGAAAAATGTAAAAATTAACCGAAATTCGATAACGATGCTATATCTACGTATATCGACGATTTGGATGATATATAAGAAAAAATGAAATTTTAACGAATTTCCAAGAAAAATGTAAAAATTAACCGAAATTCGAAAACTATGCTATTTCTACGTATATCAACGATTTGGATGATATATAAGAAAAACTGAAATTTTAGCGAATTTCCAAGAAAAATGTAAAAATTAACCGAAATTCGAAAACGATGCTATCTCTACGTATATCGACGATTTGGATGATATATAAGAAAAACTGAAATTTTAGCGAATTTCCAAGAAAAATGTAAAAATTAACCGAAATTCGAAAACGATGCTATCTCTACGTGTATCGACGATTTGGGTGATATATAAGAAAAAATGAAATTTT
Source organism: Agrilus biguttatus (assembly GCA_963921985.1). Taxonomy (NCBI): domain Eukaryota; kingdom Metazoa; phylum Arthropoda; class Insecta; order Coleoptera; family Buprestidae; genus Agrilus; species Agrilus biguttatus. The sequence continues at coordinate 21,458,584 of OY998118.1, forward strand.
AACGAATTTCCAAGAAAAATGTAAAAATTAACCGAAATTCGAAAACGATGCTATTTCTACGTATATCGACGATTTGGATGATATATAAGAAAAACTGAAATTTTAGCGAATTTCCAAGAAAAATGTAAAAATAAACCAAAATTTGAAAACGAAGCTATTTCTATAGATATATAAGAAAAACTGATATTTTAGCGAATTTCCAAGAAAAATGTAAAAATTAACCGAAATTCGAAAACGATGCTATTTCTACGTATATCGACGATTTGGATGATATATAAGAAAAAATGAAATTTTAACGAATTTCCAAGAAAAATGTAAAAATTAACCGAAATTCGAAAACGATGCTATTTCTACGTATCTAGATGATTTGGAAGATATTTAAGAAAAATTGAATTTTAGCGAATTTCCAAGAAAAATGTAAAAATTAACCGAAATTCGAAAACGATGCTATTTCTACGTATATCGACGATTTGGATGATATATAAGAAAAACTGAAATTTTAGCGAATTTCCAAGAAAAATGTAAAAATTAACCGAAATTCGAAAACGATGCTATTTCTACGTATATCGACGATTTGGATGATATATAAGAAAAAATGAAATTTTAACGAATTTCCAAGAAAAATGTAAAAATTAACCGAAATTCGAAAACGATGCTATTTCTACGTATATCGACGATTTGGATGATATATAAGAAAAACTGAAATTTTAGCGAATTTCCAAGAAAAATGTAAAAATTAACCGAAATTCGAAAACGATGCTATCTCTACGTATATCGACGATTTGGATGATATATAAGAAAAAATGAAATTTTAACGAATTTCCAAGAAAAATGTAAAAATTAACCGAAATTCGAAAACTATGCTATTTCTACGTATATCAACGATTTGGATGATATATAAGAAAAACTGAAATTTTAGCGAATTTCCAAGAAAAATGTAAAAATTAACCGAAATTCGAAAACGATGCTATCTCTACGTGTATCGACGATTTGGGTGATATATAAGAAAAAATGAAATTTTAACGAATTTCCAAGAAAAATGTAAAAATTAACCGAAATTCGAAAACGATGCTATTTCTACGTATATCGACGATTTGGATGATATATAAGAAAAAATGAAATTTTAGCGAATTTCCAAGAAAAATGTAAAAATAAACCAAAATTTGAAAACGAAGCTATTTCTATAGATATATAAGAAAAACTGATATTTTAGCGAATTTCCAAGAAAAATGTAAAAATTAACCGAAATTCGAAAACGATGCTATTTCTACGTATATCGACGATTTGGATGATATATAAGAAAAAATGAAATTTTAACGAATTTCCAAGAAAAATGTAAAAATTAACCGAAATTCGAAAACGATGCTATTTCTACGTATCTAGATGATTTGGAAGATATTTAAGAAAAATTGAATTTTAGCGAATTTCCAAGAAAAATGTAAAAATTAACCGAAATTCGAAAACGATGCTATTTCTACGTATATCGACGATTTGGATGATATATAAGAAAAAATGAAATTTTAACGAATTTCCAAGAAAAATGTAAAAATTAACCGAAATTCGAAAACGATGCTATTTCTACGTATATCGACGATTTGGATGATATATAAGATAAAATGAAATTTTAACGAATTTCCAAGGAAAATGTAAAAATTAACCGAAATTCGAAAACGATGCTATTTCTACGTATCTAGATGATTTGGAAGATATTTAAGCAAAATTGAATTTTAGCGAATTTCCAAGAAAAATGTAAAAATTAACCGAAATTCGAAAACGATGCTATTTCTACGTATATCGACGATTTAGATGATATATAAGAGAAAATGAAATTTTAACGAATTTCCAAGAAAAATGTAAAAATTAACCGAAATTCGAAAACGATGCTATTTCTACGTATCTAGATGATTTGGAAGATATTTAAGAAAAATTGAATTTTAGCGAATTTCCAAGAAAAATGTAAAAATTGACTAAAATTTGAAAACGATGCTGTTTCTATAGATATATAAGAAAAATTGAATTTTAGCGAATTTCCAAGAAAAATGTAAAAATTAATCGAAATTCGAAAACGATGCTATTTCTACGTATATTGACGATTTGGATGATATATAAGAAAAAATGAAATTTTAACGAATTTCCAAGAAAAATGTAAAAATTAACCGAAATTCGAAAACTATGCTATTTCTACGTATATCGACGATTTGGATGATATATAAGAAAAACTGAAATTTTAGCGAATTTCCAAGAAAAATGTAAAAATTAACCGAAATTTGAATACGAAGCTATTTCTATAGATATATAAGAAAAATTGAATTTTAGCAAATTTCCAAGAAAAATGTAAAAATTAACCGAAATTCGAAAACGATGCTATCTCTACGTATATCGACGATTTGGATGATATATAAGAAAAAATGACATTTTAACGAATTTCCTAGAAAAATGTAAAAATTAACCGAATTTCGAAAACGATGCTATTTCTACGTATATCGACGATTTGGATGATATATAAGAAAAACTGAAATTTTAGCGAATTTCCAAGAAAAATGTAAAAATTAACCGAAATTCGAAAACGATGCTATCTCTACGTATATCGACGATTTGGATGATATATAAGAAAAAATGAAATTTTAACGAATTTCAAAGAAAAATGTAAAAATTAACCGAAATTCGAAAACGATGCTTTTTCTACGTATATCGACCATTTGGATGATATATAAGAAAAACTGAAATTTTAGCGAATTTCCAAGAAAAATGTAAAAATTAACCGAAATTCGAAAACGATGCTATCTCTACGTATATCGACGATTTGGATGATATATAAGAAAAAATGAAATTTTAACGAATTTCCAAGAAAAATGTAAAAATTAACCGAAATTCGAAAACGATGCTATTTCTACGTATATCGACGATTTGGATGATATATAAGAAAAACTGAGATTTTAGCGAATTTCCAAGAAAAATGTAAAAATTAACCGAAATTCGAAAACGATGCTATTTCTACGTATATCGACGATTTGGATGATATATAAGAAAAAATGAAATTTTAACGAATTTCCAAGAAAAATGTAAAAATTAACCGAAATTCGAAAACGATGCTATTTCTACGTATATCGACGATTTGGATGATATATAAGAAAAACTGAAATTTTAGCGAATTTCCAAGAAAAATGTAAAAATTAACCGAAATTCGAAAACGATGCTATTTCTACGTATATCGACGATTTGGATGATATATAAGAAAAAATGAAATTTTAACGAATTTCCAAGAAAAATGTAAAAATTAACCGAAATTCGAAAACGATGCTATTTCTACGTATCTTGATGATTTGGAAGATATTTAAGAAAAATTGAATTTTAGCGAATTTCCAAGAAAAATGTAAAAATTAACCGAAATTCGAAAACAATGCTATTTCTACGTATATCGACGATTTGGATGATATATAAGAAAAAATGAAATTTTAACGAATTTCCAAGGAAAATGTAAAAATTGACTAAAATTTCAAAACGATGCTGTTTCTATAGATATATAAGAAAAATTGAATTTTAGCGAATTTCCAAGAAAAATGTAAAAATAAACCAAAATTTGAAAACGAAGCTATTTCTATAGATATATAAGAAAAACTGATATTTTAGCGAAATTCCAAGAAAAATGTAAAAATTAACCGAAATTCAAAAACGATGCTATCTCTACGTATATCGACGATTTGGATGATATATAAGAAAAAATGAAATTTTAACGAATTTCCAAGAAAAATGTAAAAATTAACCGAAATTCGAAAACGATGCTATTTCTACGTATATCGACGATTTGGATGATATATAAGAAAAACTGAAATTTTAGCGAATTTCCAAGAAAAATGTAAAAATTAACCGAAATTCGAAAACGATGCTATTTCTACGTATATCGACGATTTGGATGATATATAAGAAAAAATGAAATTTTAGCGAATTTCCAAGAAAAATGTAAAAATAAACCAAAATTTGAAAACGAAGCTATTTCTATAGATATATAAGAAAAACTGATATTTTAGCGAATTTCCAAGAAAAATGTAAAAATTAACCGAAATTCGAAAACGATGCTATTTCTACGTATATCGACGATTTGGATGATATATAAGAAAAAATGAAATTTTAACGAATTTCCAAGAAAAATGTAAAAATTAACCGAAATTCGAAAACGATGCTATTTCTACGTATCTAGATGATTTGGAAGATATTTAAGAAAAATTGAATTTTAGCGAATTTCCAAGAAAAATGTAAAAATTAACCGAAATTCGAAAACGATGCTATTTCTACGTATATCGACGATTTGGATGATATATAAGAAAAAATGAAATTTTAACGAATTTCCAAGAAAAATGTAAAAATTAACCGAAATTCGAAAACGATGCTATTTCTACGTATATCGACGATTTGGATGATATATAAGATAAAATGAAATTTTAACGAATTTCCAAGGAAAATGTAAAAATTAACCGAAATTCGAAAACGATGCTATTTCTACGTATCTAGATGATTTGGAAGATATTTAAGCAAAATTGAATTTTAGCGAATTTCCAAGAAAAATGTAAAAATTAACCGAAATTCGAAAACGATGCTATTTCTACGTATATCGACGATTTAGATGATATATAAGAGAAAATGAAATTTTAACGAATTTCCAAGAAAAATGTAAAAATTAACCGAAATTCGAAAACGATGCTATTTCTACGTATCTAGATGATTTGGAAGATATTTAAGAAAAATTGAATTTTAGCGAATTTCCAAGAAAAATGTAAAAATTGACTAAAATTTGAAAACGATGCTGTTTCTATAGATATATAAGAAAAATTGAATTTTAGCGAATTTCCAAGAAAAATGTAAAAATTAATCGAAATTCGAAAACGATGCTATTTCTACGTATATTGACGATTTGGATGATATATAAGAAAAAATGAAATTTTAACGAATTTCCAAGAAAAATGTAAAAATTAACCGAAATTCGAAAACTATGCTATTTCTACGTATATCGACGATTTGGATGATATATAAGAAAAACTGAAATTTTAGCGAATTTCCAAGAAAAATGTAAAAATTAACCGAAATTTGAATACGAAGCTATTTCTATAGATATATAAGAAAAATTGAATTTTAGCAAATTTCCAAGAAAAATGTAAAAATTAACCGAAATTCGAAAACGATGCTATCTCTACGTATATCGACGATTTGGATGATATATAAGAAAAAATGACATTTTAACGAATTTCCTAGAAAAATGTAAAAATTAACCGAATTTCGAAAACGATGCTATTTCTACGTATATCGACGATTTGGATGATATATAAGAAAAACTGAAATTTTAGCGAATTTCCAAGAAAAATGTAAAAATTAACCGAAATTCGAAAACGATGCTATCTCTACGTATATCGACGATTTGGATGATATATAAGAAAAAATGAAATTTTAACGAATTTCAAAGAAAAATGTAAAAATTAACCGAAATTCGAAAACGATGCTTTTTCTACGTATATCGACCATTTGGATGATATATAAGAAAAACTGAAATTTTAGCGAATTTCCAAGAAAAATGTAAAAATTAACCGAAATTCGAAAACGATGCTATCTCTACGTATATCGACGATTTGGATGATATATAAGAAAAAATGAAATTTTAACGAATTTCCAAGAAAAATGTAAAAATTAACCGAAATTCGAAAACGATGCTATTTCTACGTATATCGACGATTTGGATGATATATAAGAAAAACTGAGATTTTAGCGAATTTCCAAGAAAAATGTAAAAATTAACCGAAATTCGAAAACGATGCTATTTCTACGTATATCGACGATTTGGATGATATATAAGAAAAAATGAAATTTTAACGAATTTCCAAGAAAAATGTAAAAATTAACCGAAATTCGAAAACGATGCTATTTCTACGTATATCGACGATTTGGATGATATATAAGAAAAACTGAAATTTTAGCGAATTTCCAAGAAAAATGTAAAAATTAACCGAAATTCGAAAACGATGCTATTTCTACGTATATCGACGATTTGGATGATATATAAGAAAAAATGAAATTTTAACGAATTTCCAAGAAAAATGTAAAAATTAACCGAAATTCGAAAACGATGCTATTTCTACGTATATCGACGATTTGGATGATATATAAGAAAAAATGAAATTTTAACGAATTTCCAAGGAAAATGTAAAAATTGACTAAAATTTCAAAACGATGCTGTTTCTATAGATATATAAGAAAAATTGAATTTTAGCGAATTTCCAAGAAAAATGTAAAAATAAACCAAAATTTGAAAACGAAGCTATTTCTATAGATATATAAGAAAAACTGATATTTTAGCGAAATTCCAAGAAAAATGTAAAAATTAACCGAAATTCGAAAACGATGCTATCTCTACGTATATCGACGATTTGGATGATATATAAGAAAAAATGAAATTTTAACGAATTTCCAAGAAAAATGTAAAAATTAACCGAAATTCGAAAACGATGCTATTTCTACGTATATCGACGATTTGGATGATATATAAGAAAAACTGAAATTTTAGCGAATTTCCAAGAAAAATGTAAAAATTAACCGAAATTCGAAAACGATGCTATTTCTACGTATATCGACGATTTGGATGATATATAAGAAAAAATGAAATTTTAACGAATTTCCAAGGAAAATGTAAAAATTAACCGAAATTCGAAAACGATGCTATTTCTACGTATATCGACGATTTGGATGATATATAAGAAAAAATGAAATTTTAACGAATTTCCAAGGAAAATGTAAAAATTGACTAAAATTTGAAAACGACGCTATTTCTACGTATCTAGATGATTTGGAAGATATTTAAGAAAAATTGAATTTTAGCGAATTTCCAAGAAAAATGTAAAAATTAACCGAAATTCGAAAACGATGCTATCTCTACGTATATCGACGATTTGGATGATATATAAGAAAAAATGAAATTTTAACGAATTTCCAAGGAAAATGTAAAAATTGACTAAAATTTGAAAACGACGCTATTTCTACGTATCTAGATGATTTGGAAGATATTTAAGAAAAATTGAATTTTAGCGAATTTCCAAGAAAAATGTAAAAATTAACCGAAATTCGAAAACGATGCTATTTCTAGGTATATCGACGATTTGGATGATACATAAGAAAAAATGAAATTTTAACGAATTTCCAAGAAAAATGTAAAAATTAACCGAAATTTGAAAACGATGCTATTTCTACGTATATCAACGATTTGGATGATAAATAAGAAAAAATGGAATTTTAACGAATTTCCAAGAAAAATGTAAAAATTGACTAAAATTTGAAAACGATGCTAATGCTACGTATCTAGATGATTTGGAAGATATTTAAAAAAAATTGAAATTTTAGCGAATTTCCAAGAAAAATGTAAAAATTAACCGAAATTCGAAAACGATGCTATTTCTACGTATCTAGATGATTTGGAAGATATTTAAGAAAAATTGAATTTTAGCGAATTTCCAAGAAAAATGTAAAAATTAACCAAAATTTGAAAACGATGCTATTTCTATAGATATATAAGAAAAATTGAATTCTAGCAAATTTCCAAGAAAAATGTAAAAATTAGCTGAAATTCGAAAACGATGCTATTTCTACGTATATCGACGATTTGGATGATATATAAGAAAAAATGAAATTTTAACGAATTTCCAAGAAAAATGTAAAAATTAACCAAAATTTGAAAACGAAGTTATTTCTATAGATATATAAGAAAAATTGAATTTTAGCAAATTTCCAAGAAAAATGTAAAAATTAACCGAAATTCGAAAACGATGCTATTTCTACGTATCTTGATGATTTGGAAGATATTTAAGAAAAATTGAATTTTAGCGAATTTCCAAGAAAAATGTAAAAATTAACCAAAATTTGAAAACGATGCTATTTCTATAGATATATAAGAAAAATTGAATTTTAGCAAATTTCCAAGAAAAATGTAAAAATTAACCGAAATTCGAAAACGATGCTATTTCTACGTATATCGACGATTTGGATGATATATAAGAAAAAATGAAATTTTAACGAATTTCCAAGAAAAATGTAAAAATTAACCAAAATTTGAATACGAAGCTATTTCTATAAATATATAAGAAAAATTGAATTTTAGCAAATTTCCAAGAAAAATGTAAAAATTAACCGAAATTCGAAAACGATGCTATTTCTACGTATATCGACGATTTGGATGATATATAAGAAAAAATGAAATTTTAACGAATTTCCAAGAAAAATGTAAAAATTAACCGAAATTCGAAAACTATGCTATTTCTACGTATATCAACGATTTGGATGATATATAAGAAAAACTGAAATTTTAGCGAATTTCCAAGAAAAATGTAAAAATTAACCGAAATTCGAAAACGATGCTATCTCTACGTGTATCGACGATTTGGGTGATATATAAGAAAAAATGAAATTTTAACGAATTTCCAAGAAAAATGTAAAAATTAACCGAAATTCGAAAACGATGCATTTCTACGTATATCGACGATTTGGATGATATATAAGAAAAAATGAAATTTTAGCGAATTTCCAAGAAAAATGTAAAAATAAACCAAAATTTGAAAACGAAGCTATTTCTATAGATATATAAGAAAAACTGATATTTTAGCGAATTTCCAAGAAAAATGAAAAAATTGACCGAAATTCGAAAACGATGCTATTTCTACGTATATCGACGATTTGGATGATATATAAGAAAAAATGAAATTTTAACGAATTTCCAAGAAAAATGTAAAAATTAACCGAAATTCGAAAACGATGCTATTTCTACGTATCTAGATGATTTGGAAGATATTTAAGAAAAATTGAATTTTAGCGAATTTCCAAGAAAAATGTAAAAATTAACCGAAATTCGAAAACGATGCTATTTCTACGTATATCGACGATTTGGATGATATATAAGAAAAAATGAAATTTTAACGAATTTCCAAGAAAAATGTAAAAATTAACCGAAATTCGAAAACGATGCTATTTCTACGTATATCGACGATTTGGATGATATATAAGAAAAAATGAAATTTTAACGAATTTCCAAGGAAAATGTAAAAATTAACCGAAATTCGAAAACGATGCTATTTCTACGTATCTAGATGATTTGGAAGATATTTAAGCAAAATTGAATTTTAGCGAATTTCCAAGAAAAATGTAAAAATTAACCGAAATTCGAAAACGATGCTATTTCTACGTATATCGACGATTTGGATGATATATAAGAGAAAATGAAATTTTAACGAATTTCCAAGAAAAATGTAAAAATTAACCGAAATTCGAAAACGATGCTATTTCTACGTATCTAGATGATTTGGAAGATATTTAAGAAAAATTGAATTTTAGCGAATTTCCAAGAAAAATGTAAAAATTGATTAAAATTTGAAAACGATGCTGTTTCTATAGATTTATAAGAAAAATTGAATTTTAGCGAATTTCCAAGAAAAATGTAAAAATTAATCGAAATTCGAAAACGATGCTATTTCTACGTATATTGACGATTTGGATGATATATAAGAAAAAATGAAATTTTAACGAATTTCCAAGAAAAATGTAAAAATTAACCGAAATTCGAAAACTATGCTATTTCTACGTATATCGACGATTTGGATGATATATAAGAAAAACTGAAATTTTAGCGAATTTCCAAGAAAAATGTAAAAATTAACCGAAATTTGAATACGAAGCTATTTCTATAGATATATAAGAAAAATTGAATTTTAGCAAATTTCCAAGAAAAATGTAAAAATTAACCGAAATTCGAAAACGATGCTATCTCTACGTATATCGACGATTTGGATGATATATAAGAAAAAATGACATTTTAACGAATTTCCTAGAAAAATGTAAAAATTAACCGAATTTCGAAAACGATGCTATTTCTACGTATATCGACGATTTGGATGATATATAAGAAAAACTGAAATTTTAGCGAATTTCCAAGAAAAATGTAAAAATTAACCGAAATTCGAAAACGATGCTATCTCTACGTATATCGACGATTTGGATGATATATAAGAAAAAATGAAATTTTAACGAATTTCAAAGAAAAATGTAAAAATTAACCGAAATTCGAAAACGATGCTTTTTCTACGTATATCGACCATTTGGATGATATATAAGAAAAACTGAAATTTTAGCGAATTTCCAAGAAAAATGTAAAAATTAACCGAAATTCGAAAACGATGCTATCTCTACGTATATCGACGATTTGGATGATATATAAGAAAAAATGAAATTTTAACGAATTTCCAAGAAAAATGTAAAAATTAACCGAAATTCGAAAACGATGCTATTTCTACGTATATCGACGATTTGGATGATATATAAGAAAAACTGAAATTTTAGCGAATTTCCAAGAAAAATGTAAAAATTAACCGAAATTCGAAAACGATGCTATTTCTACGTATATCGACGATTTGGATGATATATAAGAAAAAATGAAATTTTAACGAATTTCCAAGAAAAATGTAAAAATTAACCGAAATTCGAAAACGATGCTATTTCTACGTATATCGACGATTTGGATGATATATAAGAAAAACTGAAATTTTAGCGAATTTCCAAGAAAAATGTAAAAATTAACCGAAATTCGAAAACGATGCTATTTCTACGTATATCGACGATTTGGATGATATATAAGAAAAAATGAAATTTTAACGAATTTCCAAGAAAAATGTAAAAATTAACCGAAATTCGAAAACGATGCTATTTCTACGTATCTAGATGATTTGGAAGATATTTAAGAAAAATTGAATTTTAGCGAATTTCCAAGAAAAATGTAAAAATTAACCGAAATTCGAAAACGATGCTATTTCTACGTATATCGACGATTTGGATGATATATAAGAAAAAATGAAATTTTAACGAATTTCCAAGGAAAATGTAAAAATTGACTAAAATTTCAAAACGATGCTGTTTCTATAGATATATAAGAAAAATTGAATTTTAGCGAATTTCCAAGAAAAATGTAGAAATAAACCAAAATTTGAAAACGAAGCTATTTCTATAGATATATAAGAAAAACTGATATTTTAGCGAATTTCCAAGAAAAATGTAAAAATTAACCGAAATTCGAAAACGATGCTATCTCTACGTATATCGACGATTTGGATGATATATAAGAAAAAATGAAATTTTAACGAATTTCCAAGGAAAATGTAAAAATTAACCGAAATTCGAAAACGATGCTATTTCTACGTATATCGACGATTTGGATGATATATAAGAAAAAATGAAATTTTAACGAATTTCCAAGGAAAATGTAAAAATTGACTAAAATTTGAAAACGACGCTATTTCTACGTATCTAGATGATTTGGAAGATATTTAAGAAAAATTGAATTTTAGCGAATTTCCAAGAAAAATGTAAAAATTAACCGAAATTCGAAAACAATGCTATTTCTACGTATATCGACGATTTGGATGATATATAAGAAAAACTGAAATTTTAGCGAATTTCCAAGAAAAATGTAAAAATTAACCGAAATTCGAAAACGATGCTATTTCTACGTATATCGACGATTTGGATGATATATAAGAAAAAATGAAATTTTAACGAATTTCCAAGGAAAATGTAAAAATTAACCGAAATTCGAAAACGATGCTATTTCTACGTATATCGACGATTTGGATGATATATAAGAAAAAATGAAATTTTAACGAATTTCCAAGGAAAATGTAAAAATTGACTAAAATTTGAAAACGACGCTATTTCTACGTATCTAGATGATTTGGAAGATATTTAAGAAAAATTGAATTTTAGCGAATTTCCAAGAAAAATGTAAAAATTAACCGAAATTCGAAAACGATGCTATCTCTACGTATATCGACGATTTGGATGATATATAAGAAAAAATGAAATTTTAACGAATTTCCAAGGAAAATGTAAAAATTGACTAAAATTTGAAAACGACGCTATTTCTACGTATCTAGATGATTTGGAAGATATTTAAGAAAAATTGAATTTTAGCGAATTTCCAAGAAAAATGTAAAAATTAACCGAAATTCGAAAACGATTCTATTTCTAGGTATATCGACGATTTGGATGATACATAAGAAAAAATGAAATTTTAACGAATTTCCAAGAAAAATGTAAAAATTAACCGAAATTCGAAAACGATGCTATTTCTACGTATATCAACGATTTGGATGATAAATAAGAAAAAATGGAATTTTAACGAATTTCCAAGAAAAATGTAAAAATTGACTAAAATTTGAAAACGATGCTAATGCTACGTATCTAGATGATTTGGAAGATATTTAAAAAAAATTGAAATTTTAGCGAATTTCCAAGAAAAATGTAAAAATTAACCGAAATTCGAAAACGATGCTATTTCTACGTATCTAGATGATTTGGAAGATATTTAAGAAAAATTGAATTTTAGCGAATTTCCAAGAAAAATGTAAAAATTAACCAAAATTTGAAAACGATGCTATTTCTATAGATATATAAGAAAAATTGAATTCTAGCAAATTTCCAAGAAAAATGTAAAAATTAACTGAAATTCGAAAACGATGCTATTTCTACGTATATCGACGATTTGGATGATATATAAGAAAAAATGAAATTTTAACGAATTTCCAAGAAAAATGTAAAAATTAACCAAAATTTGAAAACGAAATTATTTCTATAGATATATAAGAAAAATTGAATTTTAGCAAATTTCCAAGAAAAATGTAAAAATTAACCGAAATTCGAAAACGATGCTATTTCTACGTATCTTGATGATTTGGAAGATATTTAAGAAAAATTGAATTTTAGCGAATTTCCAAGAAAAATGTAAAAATTGACTAAAATTTGAAAACTATGCTATTTCTACGTATCTAGATGATTTGGAAGATATTTAGGAAAAATTGAATTTTAGCGAATTTCCAAGAAAAATGTATAAATTAACCAAAATTTGAAAACGATGCATTTTTTATAGATATATAAGAAAAATTGAATTTTAGCAAATTTCCAAGAAAAATGTAAAAATTAACCAAAATTTGAAAACGAAGCTATTTCTATAGATATATAAGAAGAATTGAATTTTAGCAAATTTCCAAGAAAAATGTAAAAATTAACCAAAATTTGAAAACGAAGCTATTTCTATAGATATATAAGAAAAATTGAATTTTAGCAAATTTCCAAGAAAAATGTAAAAATTAACCGAAATTCGAAAACGATGCTATCTCTACGTATATCGATGATTTGGATGATATATAAGAAAAAATGAGATTTTAACGAATTTCCAAGAAAAATGTAAAAATTGACTAAAATTTGAAAACGATGCTGTTCCTATAGATATATAAGAAAAATTGAATTTTAGCGAATTTCCAAGAAAAATGTAAATATTAACCGAAATTCGAAAACGATGCTAATTCTACCTATATCGACGATTTGGATGATATATAAGAAAAAATGAAATTTTAACGAATTTCCAAGAAAAATGTAAAAAATAACCAAAATTTGAAAACGAAGCTATTTCTATAGATATATAAGAAAAATTGAATTTTAGCAAATTTCCAAGAAAAATGTAAAAATTAACCGAAATTCGAAAACGATGCTATTTCTACGTATATCGACGATATGGACGATATATAAGAAAAAATGAAAATTTAGCGAATTTCCGAGTAAACTGTAAAAATTAACCGAAATTTGAAAACGATGCTATCTCTACGTATATTGACGATTTGGATGATATATAAGAAAAAATGAAATTTTAACGAATTTCCAAGAAAAATGTAAAAATTAACCGAAATTTGAAAACGATGCTATCTCTACGTATAACGACGATTTGGAAGATATTTAAGAAAAAATGAAATTTTAGCGAATTTCCAAGAAAAATGTAAAAATTAACCGAAATTCGAAAACGATGCTATTTCTACGTATATCGACGATTTGGATGATATATAAGAAAAAATGAAATTTTAACGAATTTCCAAGAAAAATGTAAAAATTAACCAAAATTTGAAAACGATGCTATTTCTATAGATATATAAGAAAAATTGAATTTTAGCAAATTTCCAAGAAAAATGTAAAAATTAACCGAAATTCGAAAACGATGCTATTTCTACGTATCTAGATGATTTGGAAGATATTTAAGAAAAATTGAATTTTAGCGAATTTCCAAGAAAAATGTAAAAATTAACCAAAATTTGAAAACGATGCTATTTCTATAGATATATAAGAAAAATTGAATTTTAGCAAATTTCCAAGAAAAATGTAAAAATTAACTGAAATTCGAAAACGATGCTATTTCTACGTATATCGACGATTTGGATGATATATAAGAAAAAATGAAATTTTAACGAATTTCCAAGAAAAATGTAAAAATTAACCAAAATTTGAAAACGAAGTTATTTCTATAGATATATAAGAAAAATTGAATTTTAGCAAATTTCCAAGAAAAATGTAAAAATTAACCGAAATTCGAAAACGATGCTATTTCTACGTATCTAGATGATTTGGAAGATATTTAAGAAAAATTGAATTTTAGCGAATTTCCAAGAAAAATGTAAAAATTAACCAAAATTTGAAAACGATGCTATTTCTATAGATATATAAGAAAAATTGAATTTTAGCAAATTTCCAAGAAAAATGTAAAAATTAACTGAAATTCGAAAACGATGCTATTTCTACGTATATCGACGATTTGGATGATATATAAGAAAAAATGAAATTTTAACGAATTTCCAAGAAAAATGTAAAAATTAACCAAAATTTGAAAACGAAGCTATTTCTATAGATATATAAGAAGAATTGAATTTTAGCAAATTTCCAAGAAAAATGTAAAAATTAACCAAAATTTGAAAACGAAGCTATTTCTATAGATATATAAGAAAAATTGAATTTTAGCAAATTTCCAAGAAAAATGTAAAAATTAACCGAAATTCGAAAACGATGCTATCTCTACGTATATCGACGATTTGGATGATATATAAGAAAAAATGAGATTTTAACGAATTTCCAAGAAAAATGTAAAAATTGACTAAAATTTGAAAACGATGCTGTTCCTATAGATATATAAGAAAAATTGAATTTTAGCGAATTTCCAAGAAAAATGTAAATATTAACCGAAATTCGAAAACGATGCTAATTCTACGTATATCGACGATTTGGATGATATATAAGAAAAAATGAAATTTTAACGAATTTCCAAGAAAAATGTAAAAAATAACCAAAATTTGAAAACGAAGCTATTTCTATAGATATATAAGAAAAATTGAATTTTAGCAAATTTCCAAGAAAAATGTAAAAATTAACCAAAATTTGAAAACGAAGCTATTTCTATAGATATATAAGAAGAATTGAATTTTAGCAAATTTCCAAGAAAAATGTAAAAATTAACCGAAATTCGAAAACGATGCTATTTCTACGTATATCGACGATATGGACGATATATAAGAAAAAATGAAAATTTAGCGAATTTCCGAGTAAACTGTAAAAATTAACCGAAATTCGAAAACGATGCTATCTCTACGTATATTGACGATTTGGATGATATATAAGAAAAAATGAAATTTTAACGAATTTCCAAGAAAAATGTAAAAATTAACCGAAATTTGAAAACGATGCTATCTCTACGTATAACGACGATTTGGAAGATATTTAAGAAAAAATGAAATTTTAGCGAATTTCCAAGAAAAATGTAAAAATTAACCGAAATTCGAAAACGATGCTATTTCTACGTATATCGACGATTTGGATGATATATAAGAAAAAATGAAATTTTAACGAATTTCCAAGAAAAATGTAAAAATTAACCAAAATTTGAAAACGATGCTATTTCTATAGATATATAAGAAAAATTGAATTTTAGCAAATTTCCAAGAAAAATGTAAAAATTAACCGAAATTCGAAAACGATGCTATTTCTACGTATCTAGATGATTTGGAAGATATTTAAGAAAAATTGAATTTTAGCGAATTTCCAAGAAAAATGTAAAAATTAACCAAAATTTGAAAACGATGCTATTTCTATAGATATGTAAGAAAAATTGAATTTTAGCAAATTTCCAAGAAAAATGTAAAAATTAACTGAAATTCGAAAACGATGCTATTTCTACGTATATCGACGATTTGGATGATATATAAGAAAAAATGAAATTTTAACGAATTTCCAAGAAAAATGTAAAAATTAACCAAAATTTGAAAACGAAGTTATTTCTATAGATATATAAGAAAAATTGAATTTTAGCAAATTTCCAAGAAAAATGTAAAAATTAACCGAAATTCGAAAACGATGCTATTTCTACGTATCTAGATGATTTGGAAGATATTTAAGAAAAATTGAATTTTAGCGAATTTCCAAGAAAAATGTAAAAATTAACCGAAATTCGAAAACGATGCTATTTCTACGTATATCTACGATTTGGATGATATATAAGAAAAAATGAAATTTTAACGAATTTCCAAGAAAAATGTAAAAATTAACCGAAATTCGAAAACGATGCTATTTCTACGTATCTAGATGATTTGGAAGATATTTAAGCAAAATTGAATTTTAGCGAATTTCCAAGAAAAATGTAAAAATTAACCGAAATTCGAAAACGATGCTATTTCTACGTATATCGACGATTTAGATGATATATAAGAGAAAATGAAATTTTAACGAATTTCCAAGAAAAATGTAAAAATTAACCGAAATTCGAAAACGATGCTATTTCTACGTATCTAGATGATTTGGAAGATATTTAAGAAAAATTGAATTTTAGCGAATTTCCAAGAAAAATGTAAAAATTGACTAAAATTTGAAAACGATGCTGTTTCTATAGATATATAAGAAAAATTGAATTTTAGCGAATTTCCAAGAAAAATGTAAAAATTAATCGAAATTCGAAAACGATGCTATTTCTACGTATATTGACGATTTGGATGATATATAAGAAAAAATGAAATTTTAACGAATTTCCAAGAAAAATGTAAAAATTAACCGAAATTCGAAAACTATGCTATTTCTACGTATATCGACGATTTGGATGATATATAAGAAAAACTGAAATTTTAGCGAATTTCCAAGAAAAATGTAAAAATTAACCGAAATTTGAATACGAAGCTATTTCTATAGATATATAAGAAAAATTGAATTTTAGCAAATTTCCAAGAAAAATGTAAAAATTAACCGAAATTCGAAAACGATGCTATCTCTACGTATATCGACGATTTGGATGATATATAAGAAAAAATGACATTTTAACGAATTTCCTAGAAAAATGTAAAAATTAACCGAATTTCGAAAACGATGCTATTTCTACGTATATCGACGATTTGGATGATATATAAGAAAAACTGAAATTTTAGCGAATTTCCAAGAAAAATGTAAAAATTAACCGAAATTCGAAAACGATGCTATCTCTACGTATATCGACGATTTGGATGATATATAAGAAAAAATGAAATTTTAACGAATTTCAAAGAAAAATGTAAAAATTAACCGAAATTCGAAAACGATGCTTTTTCTACGTATATCGACCATTTGGATGATATATAAGAAAAACTGAAATTTTAGCGAATTTCCAAGAAAAATGTAAAAATTAACCGAAATTCGAAAACGATGCTATCTCTACGTATATCGACGATTTGGATGATATATAAGAAAAAATGAAATTTTAACGAATTTCCAAGAAAAATGTAAAAATTAACCGAAATTCGAAAACGATGCTATTTCTACGTATATCGACGATTTGGATGATATATAAGAAAAACTGAGATTTTAGCGAATTTCCAAGAAAAATGTAAAAATTAACCGAAATTCGAAAACGATGCTATTTCTACGTATATCGACGATTTGGATGATATATAAGAAAAAATGAAATTTTAACGAATTTCCAAGAAAAATGTAAAAATTAACCGAAATTCGAAAACGATGCTATTTCTACGTATATCGACGATTTGGATGATATATAAGAAAAACTGAAATTTTAGCGAATTTCCAAGAAAAATGTAAAAATTAACCGAAATTCGAAAACGATGCTATTTCTACGTATATCGACGATTTGGATGATATATAAGAAAAAATGAAATTTTAACGAATTTCCAAGAAAAATGTAAAAATTAACCGAAATTCGAAAACGATGCTATTTCTACGTATCTTGATGATTTGGAAGATATTTAAGAAAAATTGAATTTTAGCGAATTTCCAAGAAAAATGTAAAAATTAACCGAAATTCGAAAACGATGCTATTTCTACGTATATCGACGATTTGGATGATATATAAGAAAAAATGAAATTTTAACGAATTTCCAAGGAAAATGTAAAAATTGACTAAAATTTCAAAACGATGCTGTTTCTATAGATATATAAGAAAAATTGAATTTTAGCGAATTTCCAAGAAAAATGTAAAAATAAACCAAAATTTGAAAACGAAGCTATTTCTATAGATATATAAGAAAAACTGATATTTTAGCGAAATTCCAAGAAAAATGTAAAAATTAACCGAAATTCAAAAACGATGCTATCTCTACGTATATCGACGATTTGGATGATATATAAGAAAAAATGAAATTTTAACGAATTTCCAAGAAAAATGTAAAAATTAACCGAAATTCGAAAACGATGCTATTTCTACGTATATCGACGATTTGGATGATATATAAGAAAAACTGAAATTTTAGCGAATTTCCAAGAAAAATGTAAAAATTAACCGAAATTTGAAAACGATGCTATTTCTATAGATATATAAGAAAAATTGAATTTTAGCAAATTTCCAAGAAAAATGTAAAAATTAACTGAAATTCGAAAACGATGCTATTTCTACGTATATCGACGATTTGGATGATATATAAGAAAAAATGAAATTTTAACGAATTTCCAAGAAAAATGTAAAAATTAACCAAAATTTGAAAACGAAGCTATTTCTATAGATATATAAGAAGAATTGAATTTTAGCAAATTTCCAAGAAAAATGTAAAAATTAACCAAAATTTGAAAACGAAGCTATTTCTATAGATATATAAGAAAAATTGAATTTTAGCAAATTTCCAAGAAAAATGTAAAAATTAACCGAAATTCGAAAACGATGCTATCTCTACGTATATCGACGATTTGGATGATATATAAGAAAAAATGAGATTTTAACGAATTTCCAAGAAAAATGTAAAAATTGACTAAAATTTGAAAACGATGCTGTTCCTATAGATATATAAGAAAAATTGAATTTTAGCGAATTTCCAAGAAAAATGTAAATATTAACCGAAATTCGAAAACGATGCTAATTCTACGTATATCGACGATTTGGATGATATATAAGAAAAAATGAAATTTTAACGAATTTCCAAGAAAAATGTAAAAAATAACCAAAATTTGAAAACGAAGCTATTTCTATAGATATATAAGAAAAATTGAATTTTAGCAAATTTCCAAGAAAAATGTAAAAATTAACCAAAATTTGAAAACGAAGCTATTTCTATAGATATATAAGAAGAATTGAATTTTAGCAAATTTCCAAGAAAAATGTAAAAATTAACCGAAATTCGAAAACGATGCTATTTCTACGTATATCGACGATATGGACGATATATAAGAAAAAATGAAAATTTAGCGAATTTCCGAGTAAACTGTAAAAATTAACCGAAATTCGAAAACGATGCTATCTCTACGTATATTGACGATTTGGATGATATATAAGAAAAAATGAAATTTTAACGAATTTCCAAGAAAAATGTAAAAATTAACCGAAATTTGAAAACGATGCTATCTCTACGTATAACGACGATTTGGAAGATATTTAAGAAAAAATGAAATTTTAGCGAATTTCCAAGAAAAATGTAAAAATTAACCGAAATTCGAAAACGATGCTATTTCTACGTATATCGACGATTTGGATGATATATAAGAAAAAATGAAATTTTAACGAATTTCCAAGAAAAATGTAAAAATTAACCAAAATTTGAAAACGATGCTATTTCTATAGATATATAAGAAAAATTGAATTTTAGCAAATTTCCAAGAAAAATGTAAAAATTAACCGAAATTCGAAAACGATGCTATTTCTACGTATCTAGATGATTTGGAAGATATTTAAGAAAAATTGAATTTTAGCGAATTTCCAAGAAAAATGTAAAAATTAACCAAAATTTGAAAACGATGCTATTTCTATAGATATGTAAGAAAAATTGAATTTTAGCAAATTTCCAAGAAAAATGTAAAAATTAACTGAAATTCGAAAACGATGCTATTTCTACGTATATCGACGATTTGGATGATATATAAGAAAAAATGAAATTTTAACGAATTTCCAAGAAAAATGTAAAAATTAACCAAAATTTGAAAACGAAGTTATTTCTATAGATATATAAGAAAAATTGAATTTTAGCAAATTTCCAAGAAAAATGTAAAAATTAACCGAAATTCGAAAACGATGCTATTTCTACGTATCTAGATGATTTGGAAGATATTTAAGAAAAATTGAATTTTAGCGAATTTCCAAGAAAAATGTAAAAATTAACCGAAATTCGAAAACGATGCTATTTCTACGTATATCGACGATTTGGATGATATATAAGATAAAATGAAATTTTAACGAATTTCCAAGGAAAATGTAAAAATTAACCGAAATTCGAAAACGATGCTATTTCTACGTATCTAGATGATTTGGAAGATATTTAAGCAAAATTGAATTTTAGCGAATTTCCAAGAAAAATGTAAAAATTAACCGAAATTCGAAAACGATGCTATTTCTACGTATATCGACGATTTAGATGATATATAAGAGAAAATGAAATTTTAACGAATTTCCAAGAAAAATGTAAAAATTAACCGAAATTCGAAAACGATGCTATTTCTACGTATCTAGATGATTTGGAAGATATTTAAGAAAAATTGAATTTTAGCGAATTTCCAAGAAAAATGTAAAAATTGACTAAAATTTGAAAACGATGCTGTTTCTATAGATATATAAGAAAAATTGAATTTTAGCGAATTTCCAAGAAAAATGTAAAAATTAATCGAAATTCGAAAACGATGCTATTTCTACGTATATTGACGATTTGGATGATATATAAGAAAAAATGAAATTTTAACGAATTTCCAAGAAAAATGTAAAAATTAACCGAAATTCGAAAACTATGCTATTTCTACGTATATCGACGATTTGGATGATATATAAGAAAAACTGAAATTTTAGCGAATTTCCAAGAAAAATGTAAAAATTAACCGAAATTTGAATACGAAGCTATTTCTATAGATATATAAGAAAAATTGAATTTTAGCAAATTTCCAAGAAAAATGTAAAAATTAACCGAAATTCGAAAACGATGCTATCTCTACGTATATCGACGATTTGGATGATATATAAGAAAAAATGACATTTTAACGAATTTCCTAGAAAAATGTAAAAATTAACCGAATTTCGAAAACGATGCTATTTCTACGTATATCGACGATTTGGATGATATATAAGAAAAACTGAAATTTTAGCGAATTTCCAAGAAAAATGTAAAAATTAACCGAAATTCGAAAACGATGCTATCTCTACGTATATCGACGATTTGGATGATATATAAGAAAAAATGAAATTTTAACGAATTTCAAAGAAAAATGTAAAAATTAACCGAAATTCGAAAACGATGCTTTTTCTACGTATATCGACCATTTGGATGATATATAAGAAAAACTGAAATTTTAGCGAATTTCCAAGAAAAATGTAAAAATTAACCGAAATTCGAAAACGATGCTATCTCTACGTATATCGACGATTTGGATGATATATAAGAAAAAATGAAATTTTAACGAATTTCCAAGAAAAATGTAAAAATTAACCGAAATTCGAAAACGATGCTATTTCTACGTATATCGACGATTTGGATGATATATAAGAAAAACTGAGATTTTAGCGAATTTCCAAGAAAAATGTAAAAATTAACCGAAATTCGAAAACGATGCTATTTCTACGTATATCGACGATTTGGATGATATATAAGAAAAAATGAAATTTTAACGAATTTCCAAGAAAAATGTAAAAATTAACCGAAATTCGAAAACGATGCTATTTCTACGTATATCGACGATTTGGATGATATATAAGAAAAACTGAAATTTTAGCGAATTTCCAAGAAAAATGTAAAAATTAACCGAAATTCGAAAACGATGCTATTTCTACGTATATCGACGATTTGGATGATATATAAGAAAAAATGAAATTTTAACGAATTTCCAAGAAAAATGTAAAAATTAACCGAAATTCGAAAACGATGCTATTTCTACGTATCTTGATGATTTGGAAGATATTTAAGAAAAATTGAATTTTAGCGAATTTCCAAGAAAAATGTAAAAATTAACCGAAATTCGAAAACGATGCTATTTCTACGTATATCGACGATTTGGATGATATATAAGAAAAAATGAAATTTTAACGAATTTCCAAGGAAAATGTAAAAATTGACTAAAATTTCAAAACGATGCTGTTTCTATAGATATATAAGAAAAATTGAATTTTAGCGAATTTCCAAGAAAAATGTAAAAATAAACCAAAATTTGAAAACGAAGCTATTTCTATAGATATATAAGAAAAACTGATATTTTAGCGAAATTCCAAGAAAAATGTAAAAATTAACCGAAATTCAAAAACGATGCTATCTCTACGTATATCGACGATTTGGATGATATATAAGAAAAAATGAAATTTTAACGAATTTCCAAGAAAAATGTAAAAATTAACCGAAATTCGAAAACGATGCTATTTCTACGTATATCGACGATTTGGATGATATATAAGAAAAACTGAAATTTTAGCGAATTTCCAAGAAAAATGTAAAAATTAACCGAAATTCGAAAACGATGCTATTTCTACGTATATCGACGATTTGGATGATATATAAGAAAAAATGAAATTTTAGCGAATTTCCAAGAAAAATGTAAAAATAAACCAAAATTTGAAAACGAAGCTATTTCTATAGATATATAAGAAAAACTGATATTTTAGCGAATTTCCAAGAAAAATGTAAAAATTAACCGAAATTCGAAAACGATGCTATTTCTACGTATATCGACGATTTGGATGATATATAAGAAAAAATGAAATTTTAACGAATTTCCAAGAAAAATGTAAAAATTAACCGAAATTCGAAAACGATGCTATTTCTACGTATCTAGATGATTTGGAAGATATTTAAGAAAAATTGAATTTTAGCGAATTTCCAAGAAAAATGTAAAAATTAACCGAAATTCGAAAACGATGCTATTTCTACGTATATCGACGATTTGGATGATATATAAGAAAAAATGAAATTTTAACGAATTTCCAAGAAAAATGTAAAAATTAACCGAAATTCGAAAACGATGCTATTTCTACGTATATCGACGATTTGGATGATATATAAGATAAAATGAAATTTTAACGAATTTCCAAGGAAAATGTAAAAATTAACCGAAATTCGAAAACGATGCTATTTCTACCTATCTAGATGATTTGGAAGATATTTAAGCAAAATTGAATTTTAGCGAATTTCCAAGAAAAATGTAAAAATTAACCGAAATTCGAAAACGATGCTATTTCTACGTATATCGACGATTTAGATGATATATAAGAGAAAATGAAATTTTAACGAATTTCCAAGAAAAATGTAAAAATTAACCGAAATTCGAAAACGATGCTATTTCTACGTATCTAGATGATTTGGAAGATATTTAAGAAAAATTGAATTTTAGCGAATTTCCAAGAAAAATGTAAAAATTGACTAAAATTTGAAAACGATGCTGTTTCTATAGATATATAAGAAAAATTGAATTTTAGCGAATTTCCAAGAAAAATGTAAAAATTAATCGAAATTCGAAAACGATGCTATTTCTACGTATATTGACGATTTGGATGATATATAAGAAAAAATGAAATTTTAACGAATTTCCAAGAAAAATGTAAAAATTAACCGAAATTCGAAAACTATGCTATTTCTACGTATATCG
The DNA here is from genome assembly GCA_963921985.1 of Agrilus biguttatus. Taxonomy (NCBI): domain Eukaryota; kingdom Metazoa; phylum Arthropoda; class Insecta; order Coleoptera; family Buprestidae; genus Agrilus; species Agrilus biguttatus. The sequence continues at coordinate 21,482,482 of OY998118.1, forward strand.
ACGATTTGGATGATATATAAGAAAAACTGAAATTTTAGCGAATTTCCAAGAAAAATGTAAAAATTAACCGAAATTTGAATACGAAGCTATTTCTATAGATATATAAGAAAAATTGAATTTTAGCAAATTTCCAAGAAAAATGTAAAAATTAACCGAAATTCGAAAACGATGCTATCTCTACGTATATCGACGATTTGGATGATATATAAGAAAAAATGACATTTTAACGAATTTCCTAGAAAAATGTAAAAATTAACCGAATTTCGAAAACGATGCTATTTCTACGTATATCGACGATTTGGATGATATATAAGAAAAAATGAAATTTTAACGAATTTCCAAGAAAAATGTAAAAATTAACCGAAATTCGAAAACGATGCTATCTCTACGTATATCGACGATTTGGATGATATATAAGAAAAAATGAAATTTTAACGAATTTCAAAGAAAAATGTAAAAATTAACCGAAATTCGAAAACGATGCTTTTTCTACGTATATCGACCATTTGGATGATATATAAGAAAAACTGAAATTTTAGCGAATTTCCAAGAAAAATGTAAAAATTAACCGAAATTCGAAAACGATGCTATCTCTACGTATATCGACGATTTGGATGATATATAAGAAAAAATGAAATTTTAACGAATTTCCAAGAAAAATGTAAAAATTAACCGAAATTCGAAAACGATGCTATTTCTACGTATATCGACGATTTGGATGATATATAAGAAAAACTGAGATTTTAGCGAATTTCCAAGAAAAATGTAAAAATTAACCGAAATTCGAAAACGATGCTATTTCTACGTATATCGACGATTTGGATGATATATAAGAAAAAATGAAATTTTAACGAATTTCCAAGAAAAATGTAAAAATTAACCGAAATTCGAAAAGGATGCTATTTCTACGTATATCGACGATTTGGATGATATATAAGAAAAACTGAAATTTTAGCGAATTTCCAAGAAAAATGTAAAAATTAACCGAAATTCGAAAACGATGCTATTTCTACGTATATCGGCGATTTGGATGATATATAAGAAAAAATGAAATTTTAACGAATTTCCAAGAAAAATGTAAAAATTAACCGAAATTCGAAAACGATGCTATTTCTACGTATATCGACGATTTGGATGATATATAAGAAAAAATGAAATTTTAACGAATTTCCAAGGAAAATGTAAAAATTGACTAAAATTTCAAAACGATGCTGTTTCTATAGATATATAAGAAAAATTGAATTTTAGCGAATTTCCAAGAAAAATGTAAAAATAAACCAAAATTTGAAAACGAAGCTATTTCTATAGATATATAAGAAAAACTGATATTTTAGCGAAATTCCAAGAAAAATGTAAAAATTAACCGAAATTCGAAAACGATGCTATCTCTACGTATATCGACGATTTGGATGATATATAAGAAAAAATGAAATTTTAACGAATTTCCAAGAAAAATGTAAAAATTAACCGAAATTCGAAAACGATGCTATTTCTACGTATATCGACGATTTGGATGATATATAAGAAAAACTGAAATTTTAGCGAATTTCCAAGAAAAATGTAAAAATTAACCGAAATTCGAAAACGATGCTATTTCTACGTATATCGACGATTTGGATGATATATAAGAAAAAATGAAATTTTAACGAATTTCCAAGGAAAATGTAAAAATTAACCGAAATTCGAAAACGATGCTATTTCTACGTATATCGACGATTTGGATGATATATAAGAAAAAATGAAATTTTAACGAATTTCCAAGGAAAATGTAAAAATTGACTAAAATTTGAAAACGACGCTATTTCTACGTATCTAGATGATTTGGAAGATATTTAAGAAAAATTGAATTTTAGCGAATTTCCAAGAAAAATGTAAAAATTAACCGAAATTCGAAAACGATGCTATCTCTACGTATATCGACGATTTGGATGATATATAAGAAAAAATGAAATTTTAACGAATTTCCAAGGAAAATGTAAAAATTGACTAAAATTTGAAAACGACGCTATTTCTACGTATCTAGATGATTTGGAAGATATTTAAGAAAAATTGAATTTTAGCGAATTTCCAAGAAAAATGTAAAAATTAACCGAAATTCGAAAACGATGCTATTTCTAGGTATATCGACGATTTGGATGATACATAAGAAAAAATGAAATTTTAACGAATTTCCAAGAAAAATGTAAAAATTAACCGAAATTTGAAAACGATGCTATTTCTACGTATATCAACGATTTGGATGATAAATAAGAAAAAATGGAATTTTAACGAATTTCCAAGAAAAATGTAAAAATTGACTAAAATTTGAAAACGATGCTAATGCTACGTATCTAGATGATTTGGAAGATATTTAAAAAAAATTGAAATTTTAGCGAATTTCCAAGAAAAATGTAAAAATTAACCGAAATTCGAAAACGATGCTATTTCTACGTATCTAGATGATTTGGAAGATATTTAAGAAAAATTGAATTTTAGCGAATTTCCAAGAAAAATGTAAAAATTAACCAAAATTTGAAAACGATGCTATTTCTATAGATATATAAGAAAAATTGAATTCTAGCAAATTTCCAAGAAAAATGTAAAAATTAGCTGAAATTCGAAAACGATGCTATTTCTACGTATATCGACGATTTGGATGATATATAAGAAAAAATGAAATTTTAACGAATTTCCAAGAAAAATGTAAAAATTAACCAAAATTTGAAAACGAAGTTATTTCTATAGATATATAAGAAAAATTGAATTTTAGCAAATTTCCAAGAAAAATGTAAAAATTAACCGAAATTCGAAAACGATGCTATTTCTACGTATCTTGATGATTTGGAAGATATTTAAGAAAAATTGAATTTTAGCGAATTTCCAAGAAAAATGTAAAAATTAACCAAAATTTGAAAACGATGCTATTTCTATAGATATATAAGAAAAATTGAATTTTAGCAAATTTCCAAGAAAAATGTAAAAATTAACCGAAATTCGAAAACGATGCTATTTCTACGTATATCGACGATTTGGATGATATATAAGAAAAAATGAAATTTTAACGAATTTCCAAGAAAAATGTAAAAATTAACCAAAATTTGAATACGAAGCTATTTCTATAAATATATAAGAAAAATTGAATTTTAGCAAATTTCCAAGAAAAATGTAAAAATTAACCGAAATTCGAAAACGATGCTATTTCTACGTATATCGACGATTTGGATGATATATAAGAAAAAATGAAATTTTAACGAATTTCCAAGAAAAATGTAAAAATTAACCGAAATTCGAAAACTATGCTATTTCTACGTATATCAACGATTTGGATGATATATAAGAAAAACTGAAATTTTAGCGAATTTCCAAGAAAAATGTAAAAATTAACCGAAATTCGAAAACGATGCTATCTCTACGTGTATCGACGATTTGGGTGATATATAAGAAAAAATGAAATTTTAACGAATTTCCAAGAAAAATGTAAAAATTAACCGAAATTCGAAAACGATGCATTTCTACGTATATCGACGATTTGGATGATATATAAGAAAAAATGAAATTTTAGCGAATTTCCAAGAAAAATGTAAAAATAAACCAAAATTTGAAAACGAAGCTATTTCTATAGATATATAAGAAAAACTGATATTTTAGCGAATTTCCAAGAAAAATGTAAAAATTGACCGAAATTCGAAAACGATGCTATTTCTACGTATATCGACGATTTGGATGATATATAAGAAAAAATGAAATTTTAACGAATTTCCAAGAAAAATGTAAAAATTAACCGAAATTCGAAAACGATGCTATTTCTACGTATCTAGATGATTTGGAAGATATTTAAGAAAAATTGAATTTTAGCGAATTTCCAAGAAAAATGTAAAAATTAACCGAAATTCGAAAACGATGCTATTTCTACGTATATCGACGATTTGGATGATATATAAGAAAAAATGAAATTTTAACGAATTTCCAAGAAAAATGTAAAAATTAACCGAAATTCGAAAACGATGCTATTTCTACGTATATCGACGATTTGGATGATATATAAGAAAAAATGAAATTTTAACGAATTTCCAAGGAAAATGTAAAAATTAACCGAAATTCGAAAACGATGCTATTTCTACGTATCTAGATGATTTGGAAGATATTTAAGCAAAATTGAATTTTAGCGAATTTCCAAGAAAAATGTAAAAATTAACCGAAATTCGAAAACGATGCTATTTCTACGTATATCGACGATTTGGATGATATATAAGAGAAAATGAAATTTTAACGAATTTCCAAGAAAAATGTAAAAATTAACCGAAATTCGAAAACGATGCTATTTCTACGTATCTAGATGATTTGGAAGATATTTAAGAAAAATTGAATTTTAGCGAATTTCCAAGAAAAATGTAAAAATTGACTAAAATTTGAAAACGATGCTGTTTCTATAGATTTATAAGAAAAATTGAATTTTAGCGAATTTCCAAGAAAAATGTAAAAATTAATCGAAATTCGAAAACGATGCTATTTCTACGTATATTGACGATTTGGATGATATATAAGAAAAAATGAAATTTTAACGAATTTCCAAGAAAAATGTAAAAATTAACCGAAATTCGAAAACTATGCTATTTCTACGTATATCGACGATTTGGATGATATATAAGAAAAACTGAAATTTTAGCGAATTTCCAAGAAAAATGTAAAAATTAACCGAAATTTGAATACGAAGCTATTTCTATAGATATATAAGAAAAATTGAATTTTAGCAAATTTCCAAGAAAAATGTAAAAATTAACCGAAATTCGAAAACGATGCTATCTCTACGTATATCGACGATTTGGATGATATATAAGAAAAAATGACATTTTAACGAATTTCCTAGAAAAATGTAAAAATTAACCGAATTTCGAAAACGATGCTATTTCTACGTATATCGACGATTTGGATGATATATAAGAAAAACTGAAATTTTAGCGAATTTCCAAGAAAAATGTAAAAATTAACCGAAATTCGAAAACGATGCTATCTCTACGTATATCGACGATTTGGATGATATATAAGAAAAAATGAAATTTTAACGAATTTCAAAGAAAAATGTAAAAATTAACCGAAATTCGAAAACGATGCTTTTTCTACGTATATCGACCATTTGGATGATATATAAGAAAAACTGAAATTTTAGCGAATTTCCAAGAAAAATGTAAAAATTAACCGAAATTCGAAAACGATGCTATCTCTACGTATATCGACGATTTGGATGATATATAAGAAAAAATGAAATTTTAACGAATTTCCAAGAAAAATGTAAAAATTAACCGAAATTCGAAAACGATGCTATTTCTACGTATATCGACGATTTGGATGATATATAAGAAAAACTGAAATTTTAGCGAATTTCCAAGAAAAATGTAAAAATTAACCGAAATTCGAAAACGATGCTATTTCTACGTATATCGACGATTTGGATGATATATAAGAAAAAATGAAATTTTAACGAATTTCCAAGAAAAATGTAAAAATTAACCGAAATTCGAAAACGATGCTATTTCTACGTATATCGACGATTTGGATGATATATAAGAAAAACTGAAATTTTAGCGAATTTCCAAGAAAAATGTAAAAATTAACCGAAATTCGAAAACGATGCTATTTCTACGTATATCGACGATTTGGATGATATATAAGAAAAAATGAAATTTTAACGAATTTCCAAGAAAAATGTAAAAATTAACCGAAATTCGAAAACGATGCTATTTCTACGTATCTAGATGATTTGGAAGATATTTAAGAAAAATTGAATTTTAGCGAATTTCCAAGAAAAATGTAAAAATTAACCGAAATTCGAAAACGATGCTATTTCTATAGATATATAAGAAAAATTGAATTCTAGCAAATTTCCAAGAAAAATGTAAAAATTAGCTGAAATTCGAAAACGATGCTATTTCTACGTATATCGACGATTTGGATGATATATAAGAAAAAATGAAATTTTAACGAATTTCCAAGAAAAATGTAAAAATTAACCAAAATTTGAAAACGAAGTTATTTCTATAGATATATAAGAAAAATTGAATTTTAGCAAATTTCCAAGAAAAATGTAAAAATTAACCGAAATTCGAAAACGATGCTATTTCTACGTATCTTGATGATTTGGAAGATATTTAAGAAAAATTGAATTTTAGCGAATTTCCAAGAAAAATGTAAAAATTAACCAAAATTTGAAAACGATGCTATTTCTATAGATATATAAGAAAAATTGAATTTTAGCAAATTTCCAAGAAAAATGTAAAAATTAACCGAAATTCGAAAACGATGCTATTTCTACGTATATCGACGATTTGGATGATATATAAGAAAAAATGAAATTTTAACGAATTTCCAAGAAAAATGTAAAAATTAACCGAAATTCGAAAACTATGCTATTTCTACGTATATCAACGATTTGGATGATATATAAGAAAAACTGAAATTTTAGCGAATTTCCAAGAAAAATGTAAAAATTAACCGAAATTCGAAAACGATGCTATCTCTACGTGTATCGACGATTTGGGTGATATATAAGAAAAAATGAAATTTTAACGAATTTCCAAGAAAAATGTAAAAATTAACCGAAATTCGAAAACGATGCATTTCTACGTATATCGACGATTTGGATGATATATAAGAAAAAATGAAATTTTAGCGAATTTCCAAGAAAAATGTAAAAATAAACCAAAATTTGAAAACGAAGCTATTTCTATAGATATATAAGAAAAACTGATATTTTAGCGAATTTCCAAGAAAAATGTAAAAATTGACCGAAATTCGAAAACGATGCTATTTCTACGTATATCGACGATTTGGATGATATATAAGAAAAAATGAAATTTTAACGAATTTCCAAGAAAAATGTAAAAATTAACCGAAATTCGAAAACGATGCTATTTCTACGTATCTAGATGATTTGGAAGATATTTAAGAAAAATTGAATTTTAGCGAATTTCCAAGAAAAATGTAAAAATTAACCGAAATTCGAAAACGATGCTATTTCTACGTATATCGACGATTTGGATGATATATAAGAAAAAATGAAATTTTAACGAATTTCCAAGAAAAATGTAAAAATTAACCGAAATTCGAAAACGATGCTATTTCTACGTATATCGACGATTTGGATGATATATAAGAAAAAATGAAATTTTAACGAATTTCCAAGGAAAATGTAAAAATTAACCGAAATTCGAAAACGATGCTATTTCTACGTATCTAGATGATTTGGAAGATATTTAAGCAAAATTGAATTTTAGCGAATTTCCAAGAAAAATGTAAAAATTAACCGAAATTCGAAAACGATGCTATTTCTACGTATATCGACGATTTGGATGATATATAAGAGAAAATGAAATTTTAACGAATTTCCAAGAAAAATGTAAAAATTAACCGAAATTCGAAAACGATGCTATTTCTACGTATCTAGATGATTTGGAAGATATTTAAGAAAAATTGAATTTTAGCGAATTTCCAAGAAAAATGTAAAAATTGACTAAAATTTGAAAACGATGCTGTTTCTATAGATTTATAAGAAAAATTGAATTTTAGCGAATTTCCAAGAAAAATGTAAAAATTAATCGAAATTCGAATACGATGCTATTTCTACGTATATTGACGATTTGGATGATATATAAGAAAAAATGAAATTTTAACGAATTTCCAAGAAAAATGTAAAAATTAACCGAAATTCGAAAACTATGCTATTTCTACGTATATCGACGATTTGGATGATATATAAGAAAAACTGAAATTTTAGCGAATTTCCAAGAAAAATGTAAAAATTAACCGAAATTTGAATACGAAGCTATTTCTATAGATATATAAGAAAAATTGAATTTTAGCAAATTTCCAAGAAAAATGTAAAAATTAACCGAAATTCGAAAACGATGCTATCTCTACGTATATCGACGATTTGGATGATATATAAGAAAAAATGACATTTTAACGAATTTCCTAGAAAAATGTAAAAATTAACCGAATTTCGAAAACGATGCTATTTCTACGTATATCGACGATTTGGATGATATATAAGAAAAACTGAAATTTTAGCGAATTTCCAAGAAAAATGTAAAAATTAACCGAAATTCGAAAACGATGCTATCTCTACGTATATCGACGATTTGGATGATATATAAGAAAAAATGAAATTTTAACGAATTTCAAAGAAAAATGTAAAAATTAACCGAAATTCGAAAACGATGCTTTTTCTACGTATATCGACCATTTGGATGATATATAAGAAAAACTGAAATTTTAGCGAATTTCCAAGAAAAATGTAAAAATTAACCGAAATTCGAAAACGATGCTATCTCTACGTATATCGACGATTTGGATGATATATAAGAAAAAATGAAATTTTAACGAATTTCCAAGAAAAATGTAAAAATTAACCGAAATTCGAAAACGATGCTATTTCTACGTATATCGACGATTTGGATGATATATAAGAAAAACTGAAATTTTAGCGAATTTCCAAGAAAAATGTAAAAATTAACCGAAATTCGAAAACGATGCTATTTCTACGTATATCGACGATTTGGATGATATATAAGAAAAAATGAAATTTTAACGAATTTCCAAGAAAAATGTAAAAATTAACCGAAATTCGAAAACGATGCTATTTCTACGTATATCGACGATTTGGATGATATATAAGAAAAACTGAAATTTTAGCGAATTTCCAAGAAAAATGTAAAAATTAACCGAAATTCGAAAACGATGCTATTTCTACGTATATCGACGATTTGGATGATATATAAGAAAAAATGAAATTTTAACGAATTTCCAAGAAAAATGTAAAAATTAACCGAAATTCGAAAACGATGCTATTTCTACGTATCTAGATGATTTGGAAGATATTTAAGAAAAATTGAATTTTAGCGAATTTCCAAGAAAAATGTAAAAATTAACCGAAATTCGAAAACGATGCTATTTCTACGTATATCGACGATTTGGATGATATATAAGAAAAAATGAAATTTTAACGAATTTCCAAGGAAAATGTAAAAATTGACTAAAATTTCAAAACGATGCTGTTTCTATAGATATATAAGAAAAATTGAATTTTAGCGAATTTCCAAGAAAAATGTAGAAATAAACCAAAATTTGAAAACGAAGCTATTTCTATAGATATATAAGAAAAACTGATATTTTAGCGAATTTCCAAGAAAAATGTAAAAATTAACCGAAATTCGAAAACGATGCTATCTCTACGTATATCGACGATTTGGATGATATATAAGAAAAAATGAAATTTTAACGAATTTCCAAGAAAAATGTAAAAATTAACCGAAATTCGAAAACAATGCTATTTCTACGTATATCGACGATTTGGATGATATATAAGAAAAACTGAAATTTTAGCGAATTTCCAAGAAAAATGTAAAAATTAACCGAAATTCGAAAACGATGCTATTTCTACGTATATCGACGATTTGGATGATATATAAGAAAAAATGAAATTTTAACGAATTTCCAAGGAAAATGTAAAAATTAACCGAAATTCGAAAACGATGCTATTTCTACGTATATCGACGATTTGGATGATATATAAGAAAAAATGAAATTTTAACGAATTTCCAAGGAAAATGTAAAAATTGACTAAAATTTGAAAACGACGCTATTTCTACGTATCTAGATGATTTGGAAGATATTTAAGAAAAATTGAATTTTAGCGAATTTCCAAGAAAAATGTAAAAATTAACCGAAATTCGAAAACGATGCTATCTCTACGTATATCGACGATTTGGATGATATATAAGAAAAAATGAAATTTTAACGAATTTCCAAGGAAAATGTAAAAATTGACTAAAATTTGAAAACGACGCTATTTCTACGTATCTAGATGATTTGGAAGATATTTAAGAAAAATTGAATTTTAGCGAATTTCCAAGAAAAATGTAAAAATTAACCGAAATTCGAAAACGATTCTATTTCTAGGTATATCGACGATTTGGATGATACATAAGAAAAAATGAAATTTTAACGAATTTCCAAGAAAAATGTAAAAATTAACCGAAATTCGAAAACGATGCTATTTCTACGTATATCAACGATTTGGATGATAAATAAGAAAAAATGGAATTTTAACGAATTTCCAAGAAAAATGTAAAAATTGACTAAAGTTTGAAAACGATGCTAATGCTACGTATCTAGATGATTTGGAAGATATTTAAAAAAAATTGAAATTTTAGCGAATTTCCAAGAAAAATGTAAAAATTAACCGAAATTCGAAAACGATGCTATTTCTACGTATCTAGATGATTTGGAAGATATTTAAGAAAAATTGAATTTTAGCGAATTTCCAAGAAAAATGTAAAAATTAACCAAAATTTGAAAACGATGCTATTTCTATAGATATATAAGAAAAATTGAATTCTAGCAAATTTCCAAGAAAAATGTAAAAATTAACTGAAATTCGAAAACGATGCTATTTCTACGTATATCGACGATTTGGATGATATATAAGAAAAAATGAAATTTTAACGAATTTCCAAGAAAAATGTAAAAATTAACCAAAATTTGAAAACGAAGTTATTTCTATAGATATATAAGAAAAATTGAATTTTAGCAAATTTCCAAGAAAAATGTAAAAATTAACCGAAATTCGAAAACGATGCTATTTCTACGTATCTTGATGATTTGGAAGATATTTAAGAAAAATTGAATTTTAGCGAATTTCCAAGAAAAATGTAAAAATTGACTAAAATTTGAAAACGATGCTATTTCTACGTATCTAGATGATTTGGAAGATATTTAGGAAAAATTGAATTTTAGCGAATTTCCAAGAAAAATGTATAAATTAACCAAAATTTGAAAACGATGCAATTTTTATAGATATATAAGAAAAATTGAATTTTAGCAAATTTCCAAGAAAAATGTAAAAATTAACCAAAATTTGAAAACGAAGCTATTTCTATAGATATATAAGAAGAATTGAATTTTAGCAAATTTCCAAGAAAAATGTAAAAATTAACCAAAATTTGAAAACGAAGCTATTTCTATAGATATATAAGAAAAATTGAATTTTAGCAAATTTCCAAGAAAAATGTAAAAATTAACCGAAATTCGAAAACGATGCTATCTCTACGTATATCGATGATTTGGATGATATATAAGAAAAAATGAGATTTTAACGAATTTCCAAGAAAAATGTAAAAATTGACTAAAATTTGAAAACGATGCTGTTCCTATAGATATATAAGAAAAATTGAATTTTAGCGAATTTCCAAGAAAAATGTAAATATTAACCGAAATTCGAAAACGATGCTAATTCTACCTATATCGACGATTTGGATGATATATAAGAAAAAATGAAATTTTAACGAATTTCCAAGAAAAATGTAAAAAATAACCAAAATTTGAAAACGAAGCTATTTCTATAGATATATAAGAAAAATTGAATTTTAGCAAATTTCCAAGAAAAATGTAAAAATTAACCGAAATTCGAAAACGATGCTATTTCTACGTATATCGACGATATGGACGATATATAAGAAAAAATGAAAATTTAGCGAATTTCCGAGTAAACTGTAAAAATTAACCGAAATTTGAAAACGATGCTATCTCTACGTATATTGACGATTTGGATGATATATAAGAAAAAATGAAATTTTAACGAATTTCCAAGAAAAATGTAAAAATTAACCGAAATTTGAAAACGATGCTATCTCTACGTATAACGACGATTTGGAAGATATTTAAGAAAAAATGAAATTTTAGCGAATTTCCAAGAAAAATGTAAAAATTAACCGAAATTCGAAAACGATGCTATTTCTACGTATATCGACGATTTGGATGATATATAAGAAAAAATGAAATTTTAACGAATTTCCAAGAAAAATGTAAAAATTAACCAAAATTTGAAAACGATGCTATTTCTATAGATATATAAGAAAAATTGAATTTTAGCAAATTTCCAAGAAAAATGTAAAAATTAACCGAAATTCGAAAACGATGCTATTTCTACGTATCTAGATGATTTGGAAGATATTTAAGAAAAATTGAATTTTAGCGAATTTCCAAGAAAAATGTAAAAATTAACCAAAATTTGAAAACGATGCTATTTCTATAGATATATAAGAAAAATTGAATTTTAGCAAATTTCCAAGAAAAATGTAAAAATTAACTGAAATTCGAAAACGATGCTATTTCTACGTATATCGACGATTTGGATGATATATAAGAAAAAATGAAATTTTAACGAATTTCCAAGAAAAATGTAAAAATTAACCAAAATTTGAAAACGAAGCTATTTCTATAGATATATAAGAAGAATTGAATTTTAGCAAATTTCCAAGAAAAATGTAAAAATTAACCAAAATTTGAAAACGAAGCTATTTCTATAGATATATAAGAAAAATTGAATTTTAGCAAATTTCCAAGAAAAATGTAAAAATTAACCGAAATTCGAAAACGATGCTATCTCTACGTATATCGACGATTTGGATGATATATAAGAAAAAATGAGATTTTAACGAATTTCCAAGAAAAATGTAAAAATTGACTAAAATTTGAAAACGATGCTGTTCCTATAGATATATAAGAAAAATTGAATTTTAGCGAATTTCCAAGAAAAATGTAAATATTAACCGAAATTCGAAAACGATGCTAATTCTACGTATATCGACGATTTGGATGATATATAAGAAAAAATGAAATTTTAACGAATTTCCAAGAAAAATGTAAAAAATAACCAAAATTTGAAAACGAAGCTATTTCTATAGATATATAAGAAAAATTGAATTTTAGCAAATTTCCAAGAAAAATGTAAAAATTAACCAAAATTTGAAAACGAAGCTATTTCTATAGATATATAAGAAGAATTGAATTTTAGCAAATTTCCAAGAAAAATGTAAAAATTAACCGAAATTCGAAAACGATGCTATTTCTACGTATATCGACGATATGGACGATATATAAGAAAAAATGAAAATTTAGCGAATTTCCGAGTAAACTGTAAAAATTAACCGAAATTCGAAAACGATGCTATCTCTACGTATATTGACGATTTGGATGATATATAAGAAAAAATGAAATTTTAACGAATTTCCAAGAAAAATGTAAAAATTAACCGAAATTTGAAAACGATGCTATCTCTACGTATAACGACGATTTGGAAGATATTTAAGAAAAAATGAAATTTTAGCGAATTTCCAAGAAAAATGTAAAAATTAACCGAAATTCGAAAACGATGCTATTTCTACGTATATCGACGATTTGGATGATATATAAGAAAAAATGAAATTTTAACGAATTTCCAAGAAAAATGTAAAAATTAACCAAAATTTGAAAACGATGCTATTTCTATAGATATATAAGAAAAATTGAATTTTAGCAAATTTCCAAGAAAAATGTAAAAATTAACCGAAATTCGAAAACGATGCTATTTCTACGTATCTAGATGATTTGGAAGATATTTAAGAAAAATTGAATTTTAGCGAATTTCCAAGAAAAATGTAAAAATTAACCAAAATTTGAAAACGATGCTATTTCTATATATATGTAAGAAAAATTGAATTTTAGCAAATTTCCAAGAAAAATGTAAAAATTAACTGAAATTCGAAAACGATGCTATTTCTACGTATATCGACGATTTGGATGATATATAAGAAAAAATGAAATTTTAACGAATTTCCAAGAAAAATGTAAAAATTAACCAAAATTTGAAAACGAAGTTATTTCTATAGATATATAAGAAAAATTGAATTTTAGCAAATTTCCAAGAAAAATGTAAAAATTAACCGAAATTCGAAAACGATGCTATTTCTACGTATCTAGATGATTTGGAAGATATTTAAGAAAAATTGAATTTTAGCGAATTTCCAAGAAAAATGTAAAAATTAACCAAAATTTGAAAACGATGCTATTTCTATAGATATATAAGAAAAATTGAATTTTAGCGAATTTCCAAGAAAAATGTAAAAATTAACCAAAATTTGAAAACGAAGCTATTTCTATAGATATATAAGAAAAATTGAATTTTAGCAAATTTCCAAGAAAAATGTAAAAATTAACCAAAATTTGAAAACGAAGCTATTTCTATAGATATATAAGAAGAATTGAATTTTAGCAAATTTCCAAGAAAAATGTAAAAATTAACCGAAATTCGAAAACGATGCTATTTCTACGTATATCGACGATATGGACGATATATAAGAAAAAATGAAAATTTAGCGAATTTCCGAGTAAACTGTAAAAATTAACCGAAATTCGAAAACGATGCTATCTCTACGTATATTGACGATTTGGATGATATATAAGAAAAAATGAAATTTTAACGAATTTCCAAGAAAAATGTAAAAATTAACCGAAATTTGAAAACGATGCTATCTCTACGTATAACGACGATTTGGAAGATATTTAAGAAAAAATGAAATTTTAGCGAATTTCCAAGAAAAATGTAAAAATTAACCGAAATTCGAAAACGATGCTATTTCTACGTATATCGACGATTTGGATGATATATAAGAAAAAATGAAATTTTAACGAATTTCCAAGAAAAATGTAAAAATTAACCAAAATTTGAAAACGATGCTATTTCTATAGATATATAAGAAAAATTGAATTTTAGCAAATTTCCAAGAAAAATGTAAAAATTAACCGAAATTCGAAAACGATGCTATTTCTACGTATCTAGATGATTTGGAAGATATTTAAGAAAAATTGAATTTTAGCGAATTTCCAAGAAAAATGTAAAAATTAACCAAAATTTGAAAACGATGCTATTTCTATAGATATGTAAGAAAAATTGAATTTTAGCAAATTTCCAAGAAAAATGTAAAAATTAACTGAAATTCGAAAACGATGCTATTTCTACGTATATCGACGATTTGGATGATATATAAGAAAAAATGAAATTTTAACGAATTTCCAAGAAAAATGTAAAAATTAACCAAAATTTGAAAACGAAGTTATTTCTATAGATATATAAGAAAAATTGAATTTTAGCAAATTTCCAAGAAAAATGTAAAAATTAACCGAAATTCGAAAACGATGCTATTTCTACGTATCTAGATGATTTGGAAGATATTTAAGAAAAATTGAATTTTAGCGAATTTCCAAGAAAAATGTAAAAATTAACCAAAATTTGAAAACGATGCTATTTCTATAGATATATAAGAAAAATTGAATTTTAGCAAATTTCCAAGAAAAATGTAAAAATTAACCGAAATTCGAAAACGATGCTATTTCTACGTATATCGACGATTTGGATGATATATAAGAAAAAATGAAATTTTAACGAATTTCCAAGAAAAATGTAAAAATTAACCAAAATTTGAATACGAAGCTATTTCTATAGATATATAAGAAAAATTGAATTTTAGCAAATTTCCAAGAAAAATGTAAAAATTAACCGAAATTCGAAAACGATGCTATTTCTACGTATATCGACGATATGGACGATATATAAGAAAAAATGAAAATTTAGCGAATTTCCGAGTAAACTGTAAAAATTAACCGAAATTCGAAAACGATGCTATCTCTACGTATATTGACGATTTGGATGATATATAAGAAAAAATGAAATTTTAACGAATTTCCAAGAAAAATGTAAAAATTAACCGAAATTTGAAAACGATGCTATCTCTACGTATAACGACGATTTGGAAGATATTTAAGAAAAAATGAAATTTTAGCGAATTTCCAAGAAAAATGTAAAAATTAACCGAAATTCGAAAACGATGCTATTTCTACGTATATCGACGATTTGGATGATATATAAGAAAAAATGAAATTTTAACGAATTTCCAAGAAAAATGTAAAAATTAACCAAAATTTGAAAACGATGCTATTTCTATAGATATATAAGAAAAATTGAATTTTAGCAAATTTCCAAGAAAAATGTAAAAATTAACCGAAATTCGAAAACGATGCTATCTCTACGTATATCGATGATTTGGATGATATATAAGAAAAAATGAGATTTTAACGAATTTCCAAGAAAAATGTAAAAATTGACTAAAATTTGAAAACGATGCTGTTCCTATAGATATATAAGAAAAATTGAATTTTAGCGAATTTCCAAGAAAAATGTAAATATTAACCGAAATTCGAAAACGATGCTAATTCTACCTATATCGACGATTTAGATGATATATAAGAAAAAATGAAATTTTAACGAATTTCCAAGAAAAATGTAAAAAATAACCAAAATTTGAAAACGAAGCTATTTCTATAGATATATAAGAAAAATTGAATTTTAGCAAATTTCCAAGAAAAATGTAAAAATTAACCGAAATTCGAAAACGATGCTATTTCTACGTATATCGACGATATGGACGATATATAAGAAAAAATGAAAATTTAGCGAATTTCCGAGTAAACTGTAAAAATTAACCGAAATTTGAAAACGATGCTATCTCTACGTATATTGACGATTTGGATGATATATAAGAAAAAATGAAATTTTAACGAATTTCCAAGAAAAATGTAAAAATTAACCGAAATTTGAAAACGATGCTATCTCTACGTATAACGACGATTTGGAAGATATTTAAGAAAAAATGAAATTTTAGCGAATTTCCAAGAAAAATGTAAAAATTAACCGAAATTCGAAAACGATGCTATTTCTACGTATATCGACGATTTGGATGATATATAAGAAAAAATGAAATTTTAACGAATTTCCAAGAAAAATGTAAAAATTAACCAAAATTTGAAAACGATGCTATTTCTATAGATATATAAGAAAAATTGAATTTTAGCAAATTTCCAAGAAAAATGTAAAAATTAACCGAAATTCGAAAACGATGCTATTTCTACGTATCTAGATGATTTGGAAGATATTTAAGAAAAATTGAATTTTAGCGAATTTCCAAGAAAAATGTAAAAATTAACCAAAATTTGAAAACGATGCTATTTCTATAGATATATAAGAAAAATTGAATTTTAGCAAATTTCCAAGAAAAATGTAAAAATTAACTGAAATTCGAAAACGATGCTATTTCTACGTATATCGACGATTTGGATGATATATAAGAAAAAATGAAATTTTAACGAATTTCCAAGAAAAATGTAAAAATTAACCAAAATTTGAAAACGAAGCTATTTCTATAGATATATAAGAAGAATTGAATTTTAGCAAATTTCCAAGAAAAATGTAAAAATTAACCAAAATTTGAAAACGAAGCTATTTCTATAGATATATAAGAAAAATTGAATTTTAGCAAATTTCCAAGAAAAATGTAAAAATTAACCGAAATTCGAAAACGATGCTATCTCTACGTATATCGACGATTTGGATGATATATAAGAAAAAATGAGATTTTAACGAATTTCCAAGAAAAATGTAAAAATTGACTAAAATTTGAAAACGATGCTGTTCCTATAGATATATAAGAAAAATTGAATTTTAGCGAATTTCCAAGAAAAATGTAAATATTAACCGAAATTCGAAAACGATGCTAATTCTACGTATATCGACGATTTGGATGATATATAAGAAAAAATGAAATTTTAACGAATTTCCAAGAAAAATGTAAAAAATAACCAAAATTTGAAAACGAAGCTATTTCTATAGATATATAAGAAAAATTGAATTTTAGCAAATTTCCAAGAAAAATGTAAAAATTAACCAAAATTTGAAAACGAAGCTATTTCTATAGATATATAAGAAGAATTGAATTTTAGCAAATTTCCAAGAAAAATGTAAAAATTAACCGAAATTCGAAAACGATGCTATTTCTACGTATATCGACGATATGGACGATATATAAGAAAAAATGAAAATTTAGCGAATTTCCGAGTAAACTGTAAAAATTAACCGAAATTCGAAAACGATGCTATCTCTACGTATATTGACGATTTGGATGATATATAAGAAAAAATGAAATTTTAACGAATTTCCAAGAAAAATGTAAAAATTAACCGAAATTTGAAAACGATGCTATCTCTACGTATAACGACGATTTGGAAGATATTTAAGAAAAAATGAAATTTTAGGGAATTTCCAAGAAAAATGTAAAAATTAACCGAAATTCGAAAACGATGCTATTTCTACGTATATCGACGATTTGGATGATATATAAGAAAAAATGAAATTTTAACGAATTTCCAAGAAAAATGTAAAAATTAACCAAAATTTGAAAACGATGCTATTTCTATAGATATATAAGAAAAATTGAATTTTAGCAAATTTCCAAGAAAAATGTAAAAATTAACCGAAATTCGAAAACGATGCTATTTCTACGTATCTAGATGATTTGGAAGATATTTAAGAAAAATTGAATTTTAGCGAATTTCCAAGAAAAATGTAAAAATTAACCAAAATTTGAAAACGATGCTATTTCTATAGATATGTAAGAAAAATTGAATTTTAGCAAATTTCCAAGAAAAATGTAAAAATTAACTGAAATTCGAAAACGATGCTATTTCTACGTATATCGACGATTTGGATGATATATAAGAAAAAATGAAATTTTAACGAATTTCCAAGAAAAATGTAAAAATTAACCAAAATTTGAAAACGAAGTTATTTCTATAGATATATAAGAAAAATTGAATTTTAGCAAATTTCCAAGAAAAATGTAAAAATTAACCGAAATTCGAAAACGATGCTATTTCTACGTATCTAGATGATTTGGAAGATATTTAAGAAAAATTGAATTTTAGCGAATTTCCAAGAAAAATGTAAAAATTAACCAAAATTTGAAAACGATGCTATTTCTATAGATATATAAGAAAAATTGAATTTTAGCGAATTTCCAAGAAAAATGTAAAAATTAACCAAAATTTGAAAACGAAGCTATTTCTATAGATATATAAGAAAAATTGAATTTTAGCAAATTTCCAAGAAAAATGTAAAAATTAACCAAAATTTGAAAACGAAGCTATTTCTATAGATATATAAGAAGAATTGAATTTTAGCAAATTTCCAAGAAAAATGTAAAAATTAACCGAAATTCGAAAACGATGCTATTTCTACGTATATCGACGATATGGACGATATATAAGAAAAAATGAAAATTTAGCGAATTTCCGAGTAAACTGTAAAAATTAACCGAAATTCGAAAACGATGCTATCTCTACGTATATTGACGATTTGGATGATATATAAGAAAAAATGAAATTTTAACGAATTTCCAAGAAAAATGTAAAAATTAACCGAAATTTGAAAACGATGCTATCTCTACGTATAACGACGATTTGGAAGATATTTAAGAAAAAATGAAATTTTAGCGAATTTCCAAGAAAAATGTAAAAATTAACCGAAATTCGAAAACGATGCTATTTCTACGTATATCGACGATTTGGATGATATATAAGAAAAAATGAAATTTTAACGAATTTCCAAGAAAAATGTAAAAATTAACCAAAATTTGAAAACGATGCTATTTCTATAGATATATAAGAAAAATTGAATTTTAGCAAATTTCCAAGAAAAATGTAAAAATTAACCGAAATTCGAAAACGATGCTATTTCTACGTATCTAGATGATTTGGAAGATATTTAAGAAAAATTGAATTTTAGCGAATTTCCAAGAAAAATGTAAAAATTAACCAAAATTTGAAAACGATGCTATTTCTATAGATATGTAAGAAAAATTGAATTTTAGCAAATTTCCAAGAAAAATGTAAAAATTAACTGAAATTCGAAAACGATGCTATTTCTACGTATATCGACGATTTGGATGATATATAAGAAAAAATGAAATTTTAACGAATTTCCAAGAAAAATGTAAAAATTAACCAAAATTTGAAAACGAAGTTATTTCTATAGATATATAAGAAAAATTGAATTTTAGCAAATTTCCAAGAAAAATGTAAAAATTAACCGAAATTCGAAAACGATGCTATTTCTACGTATCTAGATGATTTGGAAGATATTTAAGAAAAATTGAATTTTAGCGAATTTCCAAGAAAAATGTAAAAATTAACCAAAATTTGAAAACGATGCTATTTCTATAGATATATAAGAAAAATTGAATTTTAGCAAATTTCCAAGAAAAATGTAAAAATTAACCGAAATTCGAAAACGATGCTATTTCTACGTATATCGACGATTTGGATGATATATAAGAAAAAATGAAATTTTAACGAATTTCCAAGAAAAATGTAAAAATTAACCAAAATTTGAATACGAAGCTATTTCTATAGATATATAAGAAAAATTGAATTTTAGCAAATTTCCAAGAAAAATGTAAAAATTAACCGAAATTCGAAAACGATGCTATTTCTACGTATATCGACGATATGGACGATATATAAGAAAAAATGAAAATTTAGCGAATTTCCGAGTAAACTGTAAAAATTAACCGAAATTCGAAAACGATGCTATCTCTACGTATATTGACGATTTGGATGATATATAAGAAAAAATGAAATTTTAACGAATTTCCAAGAAAAATGTAAAAATTAACCGAAATTTGAAAACGATGCTATCTCTACGTATAACGACGATTTGGAAGATATTTAAGAAAAAATGAAATTTTAGCGAATTTCCAAGAAAAATGTAAAAATTAACCGAAATTCGAAAACGATGCTATTTCTACGTATATCGACGATTTGGATGATATATAAGAAAAAATGAAATTTTAACGAATTTCCAAGAAAAATGTAAAAATTAACCAAAATTTGAAAACGATGCTATTTCTATAGATATATAAGAAAAATTGAATTTTAGCAAATTTCCAAGAAAAATGTAAAAATTAACCGAAATTCGAAAACGATGCTATTTCTACGTATCTAGATGATTTGGAAGATATTTAAGAAAAATTGAATTTTAGCGAATTTCCAAGAAAAATGTAAAAATTAACCAAAATTTGAAAACGATGCTATTTCTATAGATATGTAAGAAAAATTGAATTTTAGCAAATTTCCAAGAAAAATGTAAAAATTAACTGAAATTCGAAAACGATGCTATTTCTACGTATATCGACGATTTGGATGATATATAAGAAAAAATGAAATTTTAACGAATTTCCAAGAAAAATGTAAAAATTAACCAAAATTTGAAAACGAAGTTATTTCTATAGATATATAAGAAAAATTGAATTTTAGCAAATTTCCAAGAAAAATGTAAAAATT
This sequence comes from Agrilus biguttatus, assembly GCA_963921985.1. Taxonomy (NCBI): domain Eukaryota; kingdom Metazoa; phylum Arthropoda; class Insecta; order Coleoptera; family Buprestidae; genus Agrilus; species Agrilus biguttatus. The sequence continues at coordinate 21,503,503 of OY998118.1, forward strand.
AACCGAAATTCGAAAACGATGCTATTTCTACGTATCTAGATGATTTGGAAGATATTTAAGAAAAATTGAATTTTAGCGAATTTCCAAGAAAAATGTAAAAATTAACCAAAATTTGAAAACGATGCTATTTCTATAGATATATAAGAAAAATTGAATTTTAGCAAATTTCCAAGAAAAATGTAAAAATTAACCGAAATTCGAAAACGATGCTATTTCTACGTATATCGACGATTTGGATGATATATAAGAAAAAATGAAATTTTAACGAATTTCCAAGAAAAATGTAAAAATTAACCAAAATTTGAATACGAAGCTATTTCTATAGATATATAAGAAAAATTGAATTTTAGCAAATTTCCAAGAAAAATGTAAAAATTAACCGAAATTCGAAAACGATGCTATTTCTACGCATATCGACGATATGGACGATATATAAGAAAAAATGAAAATTTAGCGAATTTCCGAGTAAACTGTAAAAATTAACCGAAATTCGAAAACGATGCTATCTCTACGTATATTGACGATTTGGATGATATATAAGAAAAAATGAAATTTTAACGAATTTCCAAGAAAAATGTAAAAATTAACCGAAATTTGAAAACGATGCTATCTCTACGTATAACGACGATTTGGAAGATATTTAAGAAAAAATGAAATTTTAGCGAATTTCCAAGAAAAATGTAAAAATTAACCGAAATTCGAAAACGATGCTATTTCTACGTATATCGACGATTTGGATGATATATAAGAAAAAATGAAATTTTAACGAATTTCCAAGAAAAATGTAAAAATTAACCAAAATTTGAAAACGATGCTATTTCTATAGATATATAAGAAAAATTGAATTTTAGCAAATTTCCAAGAAAAATGTAAAAATTAACCGAAATTCGAAAACGATGCTATTTCTACGTATATCGACGATTTGGATGATATATAAGATAAAATGAAATTTTAACGAATTTCCAAGAAAAAAGTAAAAATTAACCAAAATTTGAAAACGAAGTTATTTCTATAGATATATAAGAAAAATTGAATTTTAGCAAATTTCCAAGAAAAATGTAAAAATTAACCGAAATTCGAAAACGATGCTATTTCTAGGTATCTAGATGATTTGGAAGATATTTAAGAAAAATTGAATTTTAGCGAATTTCCAAGAAAAATGTAAAAATTAACCAAAATTTGAAAACGATGCTATTTCTATAGATATATAAGAAAAATTGAATTTTAGCAAATTTCCAAGAAAAATGTAAAAATTAACCGAAATTCGAAAACGATGCTATTTCTACGTATCTAGATGATTTGGAAGATATTTAAGAAAAATTGAATTTTAGCGAATTTCCAAGAAAAATGTAAAAATTAACCAAAATTTGAAAACGATGCTATTTCTATAGATATATAAGAAAAATGTAAAAATTAACCGAAATTCGAAAACGATGCTATTTCTACGTATATCGACGATTTGGATGATATATAAGAAAAAATGAAATTTTAACGAATTTCCAAGAAAAATGTAAAAATTAACCAAAATTTGAATACGAAGCTATTTCTATAGATATATAAGAAAAATTGAATTTTAGCAAATTTCCAAGAAAAATGTAAAAATTAACCGAAATTCGAAAACGATGCTATTTCTACGTATATCGTCGATATGGACGATATATAAGAAAAAATGAAAATTTAGCGAATTTCCAAGAAAAATGTAAAAATTGACTAAAATTTGAAAACGATGCTATTTCTACGTATCTAGATGATTTGGAGTTATTTAAAAAAAAATGAATTTTAGCGAATTTCCGAGTAAAATGTAAAAATTAACCGAAATTTGAAAACGATGTGTTTCTACAGATATATAAGAAAAATTGAATTATAGCAAATTTCCAAGAAAAATGTAAAAATTAACCGAAATTCGAAAACGATGCTATTTCTACGTATATCGACGATTTGGATGATATATAAGAAAAAATGAAATTTTAACGAATTTCCAAGAAAAATGTAAAAATTAACCAAAATTTGAAAACGAAGCTATTTCTATAGATATATAAGAAAAATTGAATTTTAGCAAATTTCTAAGAAAAATGTAAAAATTAATCGAAATTCGAAAACGATGCTATTTCTACGTATATCGACGATATGTACGATATATAAGAAAAAATGAAATTTTAGCGAATTTCCGAGTAAACTGTAAAAATTAACCGAAATTCGAAAACGATGCTATTTCTATAGATATATGAGAAGAATTGAATTTTAGCAAATTTCCAAGAAAAATGTAAAAATTAACCGAAATTCGAAAATGATGCTATTTCTACGTATATCGACGATATGGACGATATATAAGAAAAAATGAAAATTTAGCGAATTTCCATGAAAAATGTAAAAATTGACTAAAATTTGAAAACGATGCTATTTCTACGTATCTAGATGATTTGGAAGATATTTAGGAAAAATTGAATTTTAGCGAATTTCCAAGAAAAATGTATAAATTAACCAAAATTTGAAAACGATGCAATTTTTATAGATATATAAGAAAAATTGAATTTTAGCAAATTTCCAAGAAAAATGTAAAAATTAACCAAAATTTGAAAACGAAGCTATTTCTATAGATATATAAGAAGAATTGAATTTTAGCATATTTCCAAGAAAAATGTAAAAATTAACCAAAATTTGAAAACGAAGCTATTTCTATAGATATATAAGAAAAATTGAATTTTAGCAAATTTCCAAGAAAAATGTAAAAATTAACCGAAATTCGAAAACGATGCTATCTCTACGTATATCGACGATTTGGATGATATATAAGAAAAAATGAGATTTTAACGAATTTCCAAGAAAAATGTAAAAATTGACTAAAATTTGAAAACGATGCTGTTCCTATAGATATATAAGAAAAATTGAATTTTAGCGAATTTCCAAGAAAAATGTAAATATTAACCGAAATTCGAAAACGATGCTAATTCTACCTATATCGACGATTTGGATGATATATAAGAAAAAATGAAATTTTAACGAATTTCCAAGAAAAATGTAAAAAATAACCAAAATTTGAAAACGAAGCTATTTCTATAGATATATAAGAAAAATTGAATTTTAGCAAATTTCCAAGAAAAATGTAAAAATTAACCGAAATTCGAAAACGATGCTATTTCTACGTATATCGACGATATGGACGATATATAAGAAAAAATGAAAATTTAGCGAATTTCCGAGTAAACTGTAAAAATTAACCGAAATTTGAAAACGATGCTATCTCTACGTATATTGACGATTTGGATGATATATAAGAAAAAATGAAATTTTAACGAATTTCCAAGAAAAATGTAAAAATTAACCGAAATTTGAAAACGATGCTATCTCTACGTATAACGACGATTTGGAAGATATTTAAGAAAAAATGAAATTTTGGCGAATTTCCAAGAAAAATGTAAAAATTAACCGAAATTCGAAAACGATGCTATTTCTACGTATATCGACGATTTGGATGATATATAAGAAAAAATGAAATTTTAACGAATTTCCAAGAAAAATGTAAAAATTAACCAAAATTTGAAAACGAAGTTATTTCTATAGATATATAAGAAAAATTGAATTTTAGCAAATTTCCAAGAAAAATGTAAAAATTAACCGAAATTCGAAAACGATGCTATTTCTACGTATCTAGACGATTTGGATGATATATAAGAAAAAATGAAATTTTAACGAATTTCCAAGAAAAATGTAAAAATTAACCAAAATTTGAATACGAAGCTATTTCTATAGATATATAAGAAAAATTGAATTTTAGCAAATTTCCAAGAAAAATGTAAAAATTAACCGAAATTCGAAAACGATGCTATTTCTACGTATATCGACGATATGGACGATATATAAGAAAAAATGAAAATTTAGCGAATTTCCGAGTAAACTGTAAAAATTAACCGAAATTCGAAAACGATGCTATCTCTACGTATATTGACGATTTGGATGATATATAAGAAAAAATGAAATTTTAACGAATTTCCAAGAAAAATGTAAAAATTAACTGAAATTTGAAAACGATGCTATCTCTACGTATAACGACGATTTGGAAGATATTTAAGAAAAAATGAAATTTTAGCGAATTTCCAAGAAAAATGTAAAAATTAACCGAAATTCGAAAACGATGCTATTTCTACGTATATCGACGATTTGGATGATATATAAGAAAAAATGAAATTTTAACGAATTTCCAAGAAAAATGTAAAAATTAACCAAAATTTGAAAACGATGCTATTTCTATAGATATATAAGAAAAATTGAATTTTAGCAAATTTCCAAGAAAAATGTAAAAATTAACCGAAATTCAAAAACGATGCTATTTCTACGTATATCGACGATTTGGATGATATATAAGATAAAATGAAATTTTAACGAATTTCCAAGAAAAATGTAAAAATTAACCGAAATTCGAAAACGATGCTATTTCTACGTATCTAGATGATTTGGAAGATATTTAAGAAAAATTGAATTTTAGCGATTTTCCAAGAAAAATGTAAAAATTAACCAAAATTTGAAAACGATGCTATTTCTATAGATATATAAGAAAAATTGAATTTTAGCAAATTTCCAAGAAAAATGTAAAAATTAACCGAAATTCGAAAACGATGCTATTTCTACGTATCTAGATGATTTGGAAGATATTTAAGAAAAATTGAATTTTAGCGAATTTCCAAGAAAAATGTAAAAATTAACCAAAATTTGAAAACGATGCTATTTCTATAGATATATAAGAAAAATTGAATTTTAGCAAATTTCCAAGAAAAATGTAAAAATTAACCGAAATTCGAAAACGATGCTATTTCTACGTATATCGGCGATATGGACGATATATAAGAAAAAATGAAAATTTAGCGAATTTCCAAGAAAAATGTAAAAATTGACTAAAATTTGAAAACGATGCTATTTCTACGTATCTAGATGATTTGGAAGATATTTAAAAAAAAAATGAATTTTAGCGAATTTCCGAGTAAAATGTAAAAATTAACCGAAATTTGAAAACGATGTTTCTACAGATATATAAGAAAAATTGAATTATAGCAAATTTCCAAGAAAAATGTAAAAATTAACCGAAATTCGAAAACGATGCTATTTCTACGTATATCGACGATTTGGATGATATATAAGAAAAAATGAAATTTTAACGAATTTCCAAGAAAAATGTAAAAATTAACCAAAATTTGAAAACGAAGCTATTTCTATAGATATATAAGAAAAATTGAATTTTAGCAAATTTCTAAGAAAAATGTAAAAATTAATCGAAATTCGAAAACGATGCTATTTCTACGTATATCGACGATATGTACGATATATAAGAAAAAATGAAATTTTAGCGAATTTCCGAGTAAACTGTAAAAATTAACCGAAATTCGAAAACGATGCTATTTCTATAGGTATATGAGAAGAATTGAATTTTAGCAAATTTCCAAGAAAAATGTAAAAATTAACCGAAATTCGAAAACGATGCTATTTCTACGTATATCGACGATATGGACGATATATAAGAAAAAATGAAAATTTAGCGAATTTCCATGAAAAATGTAAAAATTGACTAAAATTTGAAAACGATGCTATTTCTACGTATCTAGATGATTTGGAAGATATTTAGGAAAAATTGAATTTTAGCGAATTTCCAAGAAAAATGTATAAATTAACCAAAATTTGAAAACGATGCAATTTTTATAGATATATAAGAAAAATTGAATTTTAGCAAATTTCCAAGAAAAATGTAAAAATTAACCAAAATTTGAAAACGAAGCTATTTCTATAGATATATAAGAAGAATTGAATTTTAGCAAATTTCCAAGAAAAATGTAAAAATTAACCAAAATTTGAAAACGAAGCTATTTCTATAGATATATAAGAAAAATTGAATTTTAGCAAATTTCCAAGAAAAATGTAAAAATTAACCGAAATTCGAAAACGATGCTATCTCTACGTATATCGACGATTTGGATGATATATAAGAAAAAATGAGATTTTAACGAATTTCCAAGAAAAATGTAAAAATTGACTAAAATTTGAAAACGAAGTTATTTCTATAGATATATAAGAAAAATTGAATTTTAGCAAATTTCCAAGAAAAATGTAAAAATTAACCGAAATTCGAAAACGATGCTATTTCTACGTATCTAGATGATTTGGAAGATATTTAAGAAAAATTGAATTTTAGCGAATTTCCAAGAAAAATGTAAAAATTAACCGAAATTCGAAAACGATGCTATTTCTACGTATATCGACGATTTGGATGATATATAAGAAAAAATGAAATTTTAACGAATTTCCAAGAAAAATGTAAAAATTAACCAAAATTTGAAAACGAAGTTATTTCTATAGATATATAAGAAAAATTGAATTTTAGCAAATTTCCAAGAAAAATGTAAAAATTAACCGAAATTCGAAAACGATGCTATTTCTACGTATCTAGATGATTTGGAAGATATTTAAGAAAAAATGAAATTTTAACGAATTTCCAAGAAAAATGTAAAAATTAACCAAAATTTGAAAACGATGCTATTTCTATAGATATATAAGAAAAATTGAATTTTAGCAAATTTCCAAGAAAAATGTAAAAATTAACCGAAATTCGAAAACGATGCTATTTCTACGTATCTAGATGATTTGGAAGATATTTAAGAAAAATTGAATTTTAGCGAATTTCCAAGAAAAATGTAAAAATTAACCAAAATTTGAAAACGATGCTATTTCTATAGATATATAGGAAAAATTGAATTTTAGCAAATTTCCAGGAAAAATGTAAAAATTAACTGAAATTCGAAAACGATGCTATTTCTACGTATATCGACGATTTGGATGATATATAAGAAAAAATGAAATTTTAACGAATTTCCAAGAAAAATGTAAAAATTAACCAAAATTTGAAAACGAAGTTATTTCTATAGATATATAAGAAAAATTGAATTTTAGCAAATTTCCAAGAAAAATGTAAAAATTAACCGAAATTCGAAAACGATGCTATTTCTACGTATCTAGATGATTTGGAAGATATTTAAGAAAAATTGAATTTTAGCGAATTTCCAAGAAAAATGTAAAAATTAACCAAAATTTGAAAACGATGCTATTTCTATAGATATATAAGAAAAATTGAATTTTAGCAAATTTCCAAGAAAAATGTAAAAATTAACTGAAATTCGAAAACGATGCTATTTCTACGTATATCGACGATTTGGATGATATATAAGAAAAAATGAAATTTTAACGAATTTCCAAGAAAAATGTAAAAATTAACCAAAATTTGAAAACGAAGTTATTTCTATAGATATATAAGAAAAATTGAATTTTAGCAAATTTCCAAGAAAAATGTAAAAATTAACCGAAATTCGAAAACGATGCTATTTCTACGTATCTAGATGATTTGGAAGATATTTAAGAAAAATTGAATTTTAGCGAATTTCCAAGAAAAATGTAAAAATTAACCAAAATTTGAAAACGATGCTATTTCTATAGATATATAAGAAAAATTGAATTTTAGCAAATTTCCAAGAAAAATGTAAAAATTAACTGAAATTCGAAAACGATGCTATTTCTACGTATATCGACGATTTGGATGATATATAAGAAAAAATGAAATTTTAACGAATTTCCAAGAAAAATGTAAAAATTAACCAAAATTTGAAAACGAAGCTATTTCTATAGATATATAAGAAGAATTGAATTTTAGCAAATTTCCAAGAAAAATGTAAAAATTAACCAAAATTTGAAAACGAAGCTATTTCTATAGATATATAAGAAAAATTGAATTTTAGCAAATTTCCAAGAAAAATGTAAAAATTAACCGAAATTCGAAAACGATGCTATCTCTACGTATATCGACGATTTGGATGATATATAAGAAAAAATGAGATTTTAACGAATTTCCAAGAAAAATGTAAAAATTGACTAAAATTTGAAAACGATGCTGTTCCTATAGATATATAAGAAAAATTGAATTTTAGCGAATTTCCAAGAAAAATGTAAATATTAACCGAAATTCGAAAACGATGCTAATTCTACGTATATCGACGATTTGGATGATATATAAGAAAAAATGAAATTTTAACGAATTTCCAAGAAAAATGTAAAAAATAACCAAAATTTGAAAACGAAGCTATTTCTATAGATATATAAGAAAAATTGAATTTTAGCAAATTTCCAAGAAAAATGTAAAAATTAACCAAAATTTGAAAACGAAGCTATTTCTATAGATATATAAGAAAAATTGAATTTTAGCAAATTTCCAAGAAAAATGTAAAAATTAACCGAAATTCGAAAACGATGCTATTTCTACGTATATCGACGATATGGACGATATATAAGAAAAAATGAAAATTTAGCGAATTTCCGAGTAAACTGTAAAAATTAACCGAAATTCGAAAACGATGCTATCTCTACGTATATTGACGATTTGGATGATATATAAGAAAAAATGAAATTTTAACGAATTTCCAAGAAAAATGTAAAAATTAACCGAAATTTGAAAACGATGCTATCTCTACGTATAACGACGATTTGGAAGATATTTAAGAAAAAATGAAATTTTAGCGAATTTCCAAGAAAAATGTAAAAATTAACCGAAATTCGAAAACGATGCTATTTCTACGTATATCGACGATTTGGATGATATATAAGAAAAAATGAAATTTTAACGAATTTCCAAGAAAAATGTAAAAATTAACCAAAATTTGAAAACGATGCTATTTCTATAGATATATAAGAAAAATTGAATTTTAGCAAATTTCCAAGAAAAATGTAAAAATTAACCGAAATTCGAAAACGATGCTATTTCTACGTATCTAGATGATTTGGAAGATATTTAAGAAAAATTGAATTTTAGCGAATTTCCAAGAAAAATGTAAAAATTAACCAAAATTTGAAAACGATGCTATTTCTATAGATATGTAAGAAAAATTGAATTTTAGCAAATTTCCAAGAAAAATGTAAAAATTAACTGAAATTCGAAAACGATGCTATTTCTACGTATATCGACGATTTGGATGATATATAAGAAAAAATGAAATTTTAACGAATTTCCAAGAAAAATGTAAAAATTAACCAAAATTTGAAAACGAAGTTATTTCTATAGATATATAAGAAAAATTGAATTTTAGCAAATTTCCAAGAAAAATGTAAAAATTAACCGAAATTCGAAAACGATGCTATTTCTACGTATCTAGATGATTTGGAAGATATTTAAGAAAAATTGAATTTTAGCGAATTTCCAAGAAAAATGTAAAAATTAACCAAAATTTGAAAACGATGCTATTTCTATAGATATATAAGAAAAATTGAATTTTAGCAAATTTCCAAGAAAAATGTAAAAATTAACCGAAATTCGAAAACGATGCTATTTCTACGTATATCGACGATTTGGATGATATATAAGAAAAAATGAAATTTTAACGAATTTCCAAGAAAAATGTAAAAATTAACCAAAATTTGAATACGAAGCTATTTCTATAGATATATAAGAAAAATTGAATTTTAGCAAATTTCCAAGAAAAATGTAAAAATTAACCGAAATTCGAAAACGATGCTATTTCTACGTATATCGACGATATGGACGATATATAAGAAAAAATGAAATTTTAACGAATCTCCAAGAAAAATGTAAAAATTAACCGAAATTCGAAAACGATGCTATTTCTACGTATATCGACGATTTGGATGATATATAAGAAAAACTGAAATTTTAGCGAATTTCCAAGAAAAATGTAAAAATTAACCGAAATTCGAAAACGATGCTATTTCTACGTATATCGACGATATGGACGATATATAAGAAAAAATGAAAATTTAGCGAATTTCCATGAAAAATGTAAAAATTGACTAAAATTTGAAAACGATGCTATTTCTACGTATCTAGATGATTTGGAAGATATTTAGGAAAAATTGAATTTTAGCGAATTTCCAAGAAAAATGTATAAATTAACCAAAATTTGAAAACGATGCAATTTTTATAGATATATAAGAAAAATTGAATTTTAGCAAATTTCCAAGAAAAATGTAAAAATTAACCAAAATTTGAAAACGAAGCTTTTTCTATAGATATATAAGAAGAATTGAATTTTAGCAAATTTCCAAGAAAAATGTAAAAATTAACCAAAATTTGAAAACGAAGCTATTTCTATAGATATATAAGAAAAATTGAATTTTAGCAAATTTCCAAGAAAAATGTAAAAATTAACCGAAATTCGAAAACGATGCTATCTCTACGTATATCGACGATTTGGATGATATATAAGAAAAAATGAGATTTTAACGAATTTCCAAGAAAAATGTAAAAATTGACTAAAATTTGAAAACGAAGTTATTTCTATAGATATATAAGAAAAATTGAATTTTAGCAAATTTCCAAGAAAAATGTAAAAATTAACCGAAATTCGAAAACGATGCTATTTCTACGTATCTAGATGATTTGGAAGATATTTAAGAAAAATTGAATTTTAGCGAATTTCCAAGAAAAATGTAAAAATTAACCGAAATTCGAAAACGATGCTATTTCTACGTATATCGACGATTTGGATGATATATAAGAAAAAATGAAATTTTAACGAATTTCCAAGAAAAATGTAAAAATTAACCAAAATTTGAAAACGAAGTTATTTCTATAGATATATAAGAAAAATTGAATTTTAGCAAATTTCCAAGAAAAATGTAAAAATTAACCGAAATTCGAAAACGATGCTATTTCTACGTATCTAGATGATTTGGAAGATATTTAAGAAAAAATGAAATTTTAACGAATTTCCTAGAAAAATGTAAAAATTAACCAAAATTTGAAAACGATGCTATTTCTATAGATATATAAGAAAAATTGAATTTTAGCAAATTTCCAAGAAAAATGTAAAAATTAACCGAAATTCGAAAACGATGCTATTTCTACGTATCTAGATGATTTGGAAGATATTTAAGAAAAATTGAATTTTAGCGAATTTCCAAGAAAAATGTAAAAATTAACCAAAATTTGAAAACGATGCTATTTCTATAGATATATAGGAAAAATTGAATTTTAGCAAATTTCCAGGAAAAATGTAAAAATTAACTGAAATTCGAAAACGATGCTATTTCTACGTATATCGACGATTTGGATGATATATAAGAAAAAATGAAATTTTAACGAATTTCCAAGAAAAATGTAAAAATTAACCAAAATTTGAAAACGAAGTTATTTCTATAGATATATAAGAAAAATTGAATTTTAGCAAATTTCCAAGAAAAATGTAAAAATTAACCGAAATTCGAAAACGATGCTATTTCTACGTATCTAGATGATTTGGAAGATATTTAAGAAAAATTGAATTTTAGCGAATTTCCAAGAAAAATGTAAAAATTAACCAAAATTTGAAAACGATGCTATTTCTATAGATATATAAGAAAAATTGAATTTTAGCAAATTTCCAAGAAAAATGTAAAAATTAACTGAAATTCGAAAACGATGCTATTTCTACGTATATCGACGATTTGGATGATATATAAGAAAAAATGAAATTTTAACGAATTTCCAAGAAAAATGTAAAAATTAACCAAAATTTGAAAACGAAGTTATTTGTATAGATATATAAGAAAAATTGAATTTTAGCAAATTTCCAAGAAAAATGTAAAAATTAACCGAAATTCGAAAACGATGCTATTTCTACGTATCTAGATGATTTGGAAGATATTTAAGAAAAATTGAATTTTAGCGAATTTCCAAGAAAAATGTAAAAATTAACCAAAATTTGAAAACGATGCTATTTCTATAGATATATAAGAAAAATTGAATTTTAGCAAATTTCCAAGAAAAATGTAAAAATTAACTGAAATTCGAAAACGATGCTATTTCTACGTATATCGACGATTTGGATGATATATAAGAAAAAATGAAATTTTAACGAATTTCCAAGAAAAATGTAAAAATTAACCAAAATTTGAAAACGAAGCTATTTCTATAGATATATAAGAAGAATTGAATTTTAGCAAATTTCCAAGAAAAATGTAAAAATTAACCAAAATTTGAAAACGAAGCTATTTCTATAGATATATAAGAAAAATTGAATTTTAGCAAATTTCCAAGAAAAATGTAAAAATTAACCGAAATTCGAAAACGATGCTATCTCTACGTATATCGACGATTTGGATGATATATAAGAAAAAATGAGATTTTAACGAATTTCCAAGAAAAATGTAAAAATTGACTAAAATTTGAAAACGATGCTGTTCCTATAGATATATAAGAAAAATTGAATTTTAGCGAATTTCCAAGAAAAATGTAAATATTAACCGAAATTCGAAAACGATGCTAATTCTACGTATATCGACGATTTGGATGATATATAAGAAAAAATGAAATTTTAACGAATTTCCAAGAAAAATGTAAAAAATAACCAAAATTTGAAAACGAAGCTATTTCTATAGATATATAAGAAAAATTGAATTTTAGCAAATTTCCAAGAAAAATGTAAAAATTAACCAAAATTTGAAAACGAAGCTATTTCTATAGATATATAAGAAAAATTGAATTTTAGCAAATTTCCAAGAAAAATGTAAAAATTAACCGAAATTCGAAAACGATGCTATTTCTACGTATATCGACGATATGGACGATATATAAGAAAAAATGAAAATTTAGCGAATTTCCGAGTAAACTGTAAAAATTAACCGAAATTCGAAAACGATGCTATCTCTACGTATATTGACGATTTGGATGATATATAAGAAAAAATGAAATTTTAACGAATTTCCAAGAAAAATGTAAAAATTAACCGAAATTTGAAAACGATGCTATCTCTACGTATAACGACGATTTGGAAGATATTTAAGAAAAAATGAAATTTTAGCGAATTTCCAAGAAAAATGTAAAAATTAACCGAAATTCGAAAACGATGCTATTTCTACGTATATCGACGATTTGGATGATATATAAGAAAAAATGAAATTTTAACGAATTTCCAAGAAAAATGTAAAAATTAACCAAAATTTGAAAACGATGCTATTTCTATAGATATATAAGAAAAATTGAATTTTAGCAAATTTCCAAGAAAAATGTAAAAATTAACCGAAATTCGAAAACGATGCTATTTCTACGTATCTAGATGATTTGGAAGATATTTAAGAAAAATTGAATTTTAGCGAATTTCCAAGAAAAATGTAAAAATTAACCAAAATTTGAAAACGATGCTATTTCTATAGATATGTAAGAAAAATTGAATTTTAGCAAATTTCCAAGAAAAATGTAAAAATTAACTGAAATTCGAACACGATGCTATTTCTACGTATATCGACGATTTGGATGATATATAAGAAAAAATGAAATTTTAACGAATTTCCAAGAAAAATGTAAAAATTAACCAAAATTTGAAAACGAAGTTATTTCTATAGATATATAAGAAAAATTGAATTTTAGCAAATTTCCAAGAAAAATGTAAAAATTAACCGAAATTCGAAAACGATGCTATTTCTACGTATCTAGATGATTTGGAAGATATTTAAGAAAAATTGAATTTTAGCGAATTTCCAAGAAAAATGTAAAAATTAACCAAAATTTGAAAACGATGCTATTTCTATAGATATATAAGAAAAATTGAATTTTAGCAAATTTCCAAGAAAAATGTAAAAATTAACCGAAATTCGAAAACGATGCTATTTCTACGTATATCGACGATTTGGATGATATATAAGAAAAAATGAAATTTTAACGAATTTCCAAGAAAAATGTAAAAATTAACCAAAATTTGAATACGAAGCTATTTCTATAGATATATAAGAAAAATTGAATTTTAGCAAATTTCCAAGAAAAATGTAAAAATTAACCGAAATTCGAAAACGATGCTATTTCTACGTATATCGACGATTTGGATGATATATAAGAAAAAATGAAATTTTAACGAATTTCCAAGAAAAATGTAAAAATTAACCAAAATTTGAATACGAAGCTATTTCTATAGATATATAAGAAAAATTGAATTTTAGCAAATTTCCAAGAAAAATGTAAAAATTAACCGAAATTCGAAAACGATGCTATTTCTACGTATCTAGATGATTTGGAAGATATTTAAGAAAAATTGAATTTTAGCGAATTTCCAAAAAAAATGTAAAAATTAACCAAAATTTGAAAACGATGCTATTTCTATAGATATATAAGAAAAATTGAATTTTAGCAAATTTCCAAGAAAAATGTAAAAATTAACCGAAATTCGAAAACGATGCTATTTCTACGTATCTAGATGATTTGGAAGATATTTAAGAAAAATTGAATTTTAGCGAATTTCCAAGAAAAATGTAAAAATTAACCAAAATTTGAAAACGATGCTATTTCTATAGATATATAAGAAAAATTGAATTTTAGCAAATTTCCAAGAAAAATGTAAAAATTAACCGAAATTCGAAAACGATGCTATTTCTACGTATATCGACGATTTGGATGATATATAAGAAAAAATGAAATTTTAACGAATTTCCAAGAAAAATGTAAAAATTAACCAAAATTTGAATACGAAGCTATTTCTATAGATATATAAGAAAAATTGAATTTTAGCAAATTTCCAAGAAAAATGTAAAAATTAACCGAAATTCGAAAACGATGCTATTTCTACGTATATCGACGATATGGACGATATATAAGAAAAAATGAAAATTTAGCGAATTTCCATGAAAAATGTAAAAATTGACTAAAATTTGAAAACGATGCTATTTCTACGTATCTAGATGATTTGGAAGATATTTAGGAAAAATTGAATTTTAGCGAATTTCCAAGAAAAATGTATAAATTAACCAAAATTTGAAAACGATGCAATTTTTATAGATATATAAGAAAAATTGAATTTTAGCAAATTTCCAAGAAAAATGTAAAAATTAACCAAAATTTGAAAACGAAGCTATTTCTATAGATATACAAGAAGAATTGAATTTTAGCATATTTCCAAGAAAAATGTAAAAATTAACCAAAATTTGAAAACGAAGCTATTTCTATAGATATATAAGAAAAATTGAATTTTAGCAAATTTCCAAGAAAAATGTAAAAATTAACCGAAATTCGAAAACGATGCTATCTCTACGTATATCGACGATTTGGATGATATATAAGAAAAAATGAGATTTTAACGAATTTCCAAGAAAAATGTAAAAATTGACTAAAATTTGAAAACGATGCTGTTCCTATAGATATATAAGAAAAATTGAATTTTAGCGAATTTCCAAGAAAAATGTAAATATTAACCGAAATTCGAAAACGATGCTAATTCTACCTATATCGACGATTTGGATGATATATAAGAAAAAATGAAATTTTAACGAATTTCCAAGAAAAATGTAAAAAATAACCAAAATTTGAAAACGAAGCTATTTCTATAGATATATAAGAAAAATTGAATTTTAGCAAATTTCCAAGAAAAATGTAAAAATTAACCGAAATTCGAAAACGATGCTATTTCTACGTATATCGACGATATGGACGATATATAAGAAAAAATGAAAATTTAGCGAATTTCCGAGTAAACTGTAAAAATTAACCGAAACTTGAAAACGATGCTATCTCTACGTATATTGACGATTTGGATGATATATAAGAAAAAATGAAATTTTAACGAATTTCCAAGAAAAATGTAAAAATTAACCGAAATTTGAAAACGATGCTATCTCTACGTATAACGACGATTTGGAAGATATTTAAGAAAAAATGAAATTTTGGCGAATTTCCAAGAAAAATGTAAAAATTAACCGAAATTCGAAAACGATGCTATTTCTACGTATATCGACGATTTGGATGATATATAAGAAAAAATGAAATTTTAACGAATTTCCAAGAAAAATGTAAAAATTAACCAAAATTTGAATACGAAGCTATTTCTATAGATATATAAGAAAAATTGAATTTTAGCAAATTTCCAAGAAAAATGTAAAAATTAACCGAAATTCGAAAACGATGCTATTTCTACGTATCTAGATGATTTGGAAGATATTTAAGAAAAATTGAATTTTAGCGAATTTCCAAGAAAAATGTAAAAATTAACCAAAATTTGAAAACGATGCTATTTCTATAGATATATAAGAAAAATTGAATTTTAGCAAATTTCCAAGAAAAATGTAAAAATTAACTAAAATTCGAAAACGATGCTATTTCTACGTATATCGACGATTTGGATGATATATAAGAAAAAATGAAATTTTAACGAATTTCCAAGAAAAATGTAAAAATTAACCAAAATTTGAAAACGAAGTTATTTCTATAGATATATAAGAAAAATTGAATTTTAGCAAATTTCCAAGAAAAATGTAAAAATTAACCGAAATTCGAAAACGATGCTATTTCTACGTATCTAGATGATTTGGAAGATATTTAAGAAAAATTGAATTTTAGCGAATTTCCAAGAAAAATGTAAAAATTAACCAAAATTTGAAAACGATGCTATTTCTATAGATATATAAGAAAAATTGAATTTTAGCAAATTTCCAAGAAAAATGTAAAAATTAACCGAAATTCGAAAACGATGCTATTTCTACGTATATCGACGATTTGGATGATATATAAGAAAAAATGAAATTTTAACGAATTTCCAAGAAAAATGTAAAAATTAACCAAAATTTGAATACGAAGCTATTTCTATAGATATATAAGAAAAATTGAATTTTAGCAAATTTCCAAGAAAAATGTAAAAATTAACCGAAATTCGAAAACGATGCTATTTCTACGTATATCGACGATATGGACGATATATAAGAAAAAATGAAAATTTAGCGAATTTCCGAGTAAACTGTAAAAATTAACCGAAATTCGAAAACGATGCTATCTCTACGTATATTGACGATTTGGATGATATATAAGAAAAAATGAAATTTTAACGAATTTCCAAGAAAAATGTAAAAATTAACTGAAATTTGAAAACGATGCTATCTCTACGTATAACGACGATTTGGAAGATATTTAAGAAAAAATGAAATTTTAGCGAATTTCCAAGAAAAATGTAAAAATTAACCGAAATTCGAAAACGATGCTATTTCTACGTATATCGACGATTTGGATGATATATAAGAAAAAATGAAATTTTAACGAATTTCCAAGAAAAATGTAAAAATTAACCAAAATTTGAAAACGATGCTATTTCTATAGATATATAAGAAAAATTGAATTTTAGCAAATTTCCAAGAAAAATGTAAAAATTAACCGAAATTCAAAAACGATGCTATTTCTACGTATATCGACGATTTGGATGATATATAAGATAAAATGAAATTTTAACGAATTTCCAAGAAAAATGTAAAAATTAACCAAAATTTGAAAACGAAGTTATTTCTATAGATATATAAGAAAAATTGAATTTTAGCAAATTTCCAAGAAAAATGTAAAAATTAACCGAAATTCGAAAACGATGCTATTTCTACGTATCTAGATGATTTGGAAGATATTTAAGAAAAATTGAATTTTAGCGAATTTCCAAGAAAAATGTAAAAATTAACCAAAATTTGAAAACGATGCTATTTCTATAGATATATAAGAAAAATTGAATTTTAGCAAATTTCCAAGAAAAATGTAAAAATTAACCGAAATTCGAAAACGATGCTATTTCTACGTATCTAGATGATTTGGAAGATATTTAAGAAAAATTGAATTTTAGCGAATTTCCAAGAAAAATGTAAAAATTAACCAAAATTTGAAAACGATGCTATTTCTATAGATATATAAGAAAAATTGAATTTTAGCAAATTTCCAAGAAAAATGTAAAAATTAACCGAAATTCGAAAACGATGCTATTTCTACGTATATCGACGATATGGACGATATATAAGAAAAAATGAAAATTTAGCGAATTTCCAAGAAAAATGTAAAAATTGACTAAAATTTGAAAACGATGCTATTTCTACGTATCTAGATGATTTGGAAGATATTTAAAAAAAAAATGAATTTTAGCGAATTTCCGAGTAAAATGTAAAAATTAACCGAAATTTGAAAACGATGTTTCTACAGATATATAAGAAAAATTGAATTATAGCAAATTTCCAAGAAAAATGTAAAAATTAACCGAAATTCGAAAACGATGCTATTTCTACGTATATCGACGATTTGGATGATATATAAGAAAAAATGAAATTTTAACGAATTTCCAAGAAAAATGTAAAAATTAACCAAAATTTGAAAAAGAAGCTATTTCTATAGATATATAAGAAAAATTGAATTTTAGCAAATTTCTAAGAAAAATGTAAAAATTAATCGAAATTCGAAAACGATGCTATTTCTACGTATATCGACGATATGTACGATATATAAGAAAAAATGAAATTTTAGCGAATTTCCGAGTAAACTGTAAAAATTAACCGAAATTCGAAAACGATGCTATTTCTATAGATATATGAGAAGAATTGAATTTTAGCAAATTTCCAAGAAAAATGTAAAAATTAACCGAAATTCGAAAACGATGCTATTTCTACGTATATCGACGATATGGACGATATATAAGAAAAAATGAAAATTTAGCGAATTTCCATGAAAAATGTAAAAATTGACTAAAATTTGAAAACGATGCTATTTCTACGTATCTAGATGATTTGGAAGATATTTAGGAAAAATTGAATTTTAGCGAATTTCCAAGAAAAATGTATAAATTAACCAAAATTTGAAAACGATGCAATTTTTATAGATATATAAGAAAAATTGAATTTTAGCAAATTTCCAAGAAAAATGTAAAAATTAACCAAAATTTGAAAACGAAGCTATTTCTATAGATATATAAGAAGAATTGAATTTTAGCAAATTTCCAAGAAAAATGTAAAAATTAACCAAAATTTGAAAACGAAGCTATTTCTATAGATATATAAGAAAAATTGAATTTTAGCAAATTTCCAAGAAAAATGTAAAAATTAACCGAAATTCGAAAACGATGCTATCTCTACGTATATCGACGATTTGGATGATATATAAGAAAAAATGAGATTTTAACGAATTTCCAAGAAAAATATAAAAATTGACTAAAATTTGAAAACGAAGTTATTTCTATAGATATATAAGAAAAATTGAATTTTAGCAAATTTCCAAGAAAAATGTAAAAATTAACCGAAATTCGAAAACGATGCTATTTCTACGTATCTAGATGATTTGGAAGATATTTAAGAAAAATTGAATTTTAGCGAATTTCCAAGAAAAATGTAAAAATTAACCGAAATTCGAAAACGATGCTATTTCTACGTATATCGACGATTTGGATGATATATAAGAAAAAATGAAATTTTAACGAATTTCCAAGAAAAATGCAAAAATTAACCAAAATTTGAAAACGAAGTTATTTCTATAGATATATAAGAAAAATTGAATTTTAGCAAATTTCCAAGAAAAATGTAAAAATTAACCGAAATTCGAAAACGATGCTATTTCTACGTATCTAGATGATTTGGAAGATATTTAAGAAAAAATGAAATTTTAACGAATTTCCAAGAAAAATGTAAAAATTAACCAAAATTTGAAAACGATGCTATTTCTATAGATATATAAGAAAAATTGAATTTTAGCAAATTTCCAAGAAAAATGTAAAAATTAACCGAAATTCGAAAACGATGCTATTTCTACGTATCTAGATGATTTGGAAGATATTTAAGAAAAATTGAATTTTAGCGAATTTCCAAGAAAAATGTAAAAATTAGCCAAAATTTGAAAACGATGCTATTTCTATAGATATATAGGAAAAATTGAATTTTAGCAAATTTCCAGGAAAAATGTAAAAATTAACTGAAATTCGAAAACGATGCTATTTCTACGTATATCGACGATTTGGATGATATATAAGAAAAAATGAAATTTTAACGAATTTCCAAGAAAAATGTAAAAATTAACCAAAATTTGAAAACGAAGTTATTTCTATAGATATATAAGAAAAATTGAATTTTAGCAAATTTCCAAGAAAAATGTAAAAATTAACCGAAATTCGAAAACGATGCTATTTCTACGTATCTAGATGATTTGGAAGATAAATAAGAAAAATTGAATTTTAGCGAATTTCCAAGAAAAATGTAAAAATTAACCAAAATTTGAAAACGATGCTATTTCTATAGATATATAAGAAAAATTGAATTTTAGCAAATTTCCAAGAAAAATGTAAAAATTAACCGAAATTCGAAAACGATGCTATTTCTACGTATATCGACGATTTGGATGATATATAAGAAAAAATGAAATTTTAACGAATTTCCAAGAAAAATGTAAAAATTAACCAAATTTGAATACGAAGCTATTTCTATAAATATATAAGAAAAATTGAATTTTAGCAAATTTCCAAGAAAAATGTAAAAATTAACCGAAATTCGAAAACGATGCTATTTCTACGTATCTAGATGATTTGGAAGATATTTAAGAAAAATTGAATTTTAGCGAATTTCCAAGAAAAATGTAAAAATTAACCGAAATTCGAAAACGATGCTATTTCTACGTATATCGACGATTTGGATGATATATAAGAAAAAATGAAATTTTAACGAATTTCCAAGAAAAATGTAAAAATTAACCAAAATTTGAAAACGAAGTTATTTCTATAGATATATAAGAAAAATTGAATTTTAGCAAATTTCCAAGAAAAATGTAAAAATTAACCGAAATTCGAAAACGATGCTATTTCTACGTATCTAGATGATTTGGAAGATATTTAAGAAAAAATGAAATTTTAACGAATTTCCAAGAAAAATGTAAAAATTAACCAAAATTTGAAAACGATGCTATTTCTATAGATATATAAGAAAAATTGAATTTTAGCAAATTTCCAAGAAAAATGTAAAAATTAACCGAAATTCGAAAACGATGCTATTTCTACGTATCTAGATGATTTGGAAGATATTTAAGAAAAATTGAATTTTAGCGAATTTCCAAGAAAAATGTAAAAATTAACCAAAATTTGAAAACGATGCTATTTCTATAGATATATAGGAAAAATTGAATTTTAGCAAATTTCCAGGAAAAATGTAAAAATTAACTGAAATTCGAAAACGATGCTATTTCTACGTATATCGACGATTTGGATGATATATAAGAAAAAATGAAATTTTAACGAATTTCCAAGAAAAATGTAAAAATTAACCAAAATTTGAAAACGAAGTTATTTCTATAGATATATAAGAAAAATTGAATTTTAGCAAATTTCCAAGAAAAATGTAAAAATTAACCGAAATTCGAAAACGATGCTATTTCTACGTATCTAGATGATTTGGAAGATAAATAAGAAAAATTGAATTTTAGCGAATTTCCAAGAAAAATGTAAAAATTAACCAAAATTTGAAAACGATGCTATTTCTATAGATATATAAGAAAAATTGAATTTTAGCAAATTTCCAAGAAAAATGTAAAAATTAACCGAAATTCGAAAACGATGCTATTTCTACGTATATCGACGATTTGGATGATATATAAGAAAAAATGAAATTTTAACGAATTTCCAAGAAAAATGTAAAAATTAACCAAATTTGAATACGAAGCTATTTCTATAAATATATAAGAAAAATTGAATTTTAGCAAATTTCCAAGAAAAATGTAAAAATTAACCGAAATTCGAAAACGATGCTATTTCTACGTATCTAGATGATTTGGAAGATATTTAAGAAAAATTGAATTTTAGCGAATTTCCAAGAAAAATGTAAAAATTAACCGAAATTCGAAAACGATGCTATTTCTACGTATATCGACGATTTGGATGATATATAAGAAAAAATGAAATTTTAACGAATTTCCAAGAAAAATGTAAAAATTAACCAAAATTTGAAAACGAAGTTATTTCTATAGATATATAAGAAAAATTGAATTTTAGCAAATTTCCAAGAAAAATGTAAAAATTAACCGAAATTCGAAAACGATGCTATTTCTACGTATCTAGATGATTTGGAAGATATTTAAGAAAAAATGAAATTTTAACGAATTTCCAAGAAAAATGTAAAAATTAACCAAAATTTGAAAACGATGCTATTTCTATAGATATATAAGAAAAATTGAATTTTAGCAAATTTCCAAGAAAAATGTAAAAATTAACCGAAATTCGAAAACGATGCTATTTCTACGTATCTAGATGATTTGGAAGATATTTAAGAAAAATTGAATTTTAGCGAATTTCCAAGAAAAATGTAAAAATTAACCAAAATTTGAAAACGATGCTATTTCTATAGATATATAAGAAAAATTGAATTTTAGCAAATTTCCAAGAAAAATGTAAAAATTAACCGAAATTCGAAAACGATGCTATTTCTACGTATATCGACGATATGGACGATATATAAGAAAAAATGAAAATTTAGCGAATTTCCGAGTAAACTGTAAAAATTAACCGAAATTCGAAAACGATGCTATCTCTACGTATATTGACGATTTGGATGATATATAAGAAAAAATGAAATTTTAACGAATTTCCAAGAAAAATGTAAAAATTAACCGAAATTTGAAAACGATGCTATCTCTACGTATAACGACGATTTGGAAGATATTTAAGAAAAAATGAAATTTTAGCGAATTTCCAAGAAAAATGTAAAAATTAACCGAAATTCGAAAACGATGCTATTTCTACGTATATCGACGATTTGGATATATAAGAAAAAATGAAATTTTAACGAATTTCCAAGAAAAATGTAAAAATTAACCAAAATTTGAAAACGATGCTATTTCTATAGATATATAAGAAAAATTGAATTTTAGCAAATTTCCAAGAAAAATGTAAAAATTAACCGAAATTCAAAAACGATGCTATTTCTACGTATATCGACGATTTGGATGATATATAAGATAAAATGAAATTTTAACGAATTTCCAAGAAAAATGTAAAAATTAACCAAAATTTGAAAACGAAGTTATTTCTATAGATATATAAGAAAAATTGAATTTTAGCAAATTTCCAAGAAAAATGTAAAAATTAACCGAAATTCGAAAACGATGCTATTTCTACGTATCTAGATGATTTGGAAGATATTTAAGAAAAATTGAATTTTAGCGAATTTCCAAGAAAAATGTAAAAATTAACCAAAATTTGAAAACGATGCTATTTCTATAGATATATAAGAAAAATTGAATTTTAGCAAATTTCCAAGAAAAATGTAAAAATTAACCGAAATTCGAAAACGATGCTATTTCTACGTATATCGACGATTTGGATGATATATAAGAAAAAATGAAATTTTAACGAATTTCCAAGAAAAATGTAAAAATTAACCAAAATTTGAAAACGATGCTATTTCTATAGATATATAAGAAAAATTGAATTTTAGCAAATTTCCAAGAAAAATGTAAAAATTAACCGAAATTCGAAAACGATGCTATTTCTACGTATCTAGATGATTTGGAAGATATTTAAGAAAAATTGAATTTTAGCGAATTTCCAAGAAAAATGTAAAAATTAACCAAAATTTGAAAACGATGCTATTTCTATAGATATATAAGAAAAATTGAATTTTAGCAAATTTCCAAGAAAAATGTAAAAATTAACCGAAATTCGAAAACGATGCTATTTCTACGTATATCGACGATTTGGATGACATATAAGAAAAAATGAAATTTTAACGAATTTCCAAGAAAAATGTAAAAATTAACCAAAATTTGAAAACGATGCTATTTCTATAGATATATAAGAAAAATTGAATTTTAGCGAATTTCCAAGAAAAATGTAAAAATTAACCAAAATTTGAAAACGATGCTATTTCTATAGATATATAAGAAAAATTGAATTTTAGCAAATTTCCAAGAAAAATGTAAAAATTAACCGAAATTCGAAAACGATGCTATTTCTACGTATCTAGATGATTTGGAAGATATTTAAGAAAAATTGAATTTTAGCGAATTTCCAAGAAAAATGTAAAAATTAACCAAAATTTGAAAACGATGCTATTTCTATAGATATATAAGAAAAATTGAATTTTAGCAAATTTCCAAGAAAAATGTAAAAATTAACCGAAATTCGAAAACGATGCTATTTCTACGTATATCGACGATTTGGATGATATATAAGAAAAAATGAAATTTTAACGAATTTCCAAGAAAAATGTAAAAATTAACCAAAATTTGAATACGAAGCTATTTCTATAGATATATAAGAAAAATTGAATTTTAGCAAATTTCCAAGAAAAATGTAAAAATTAACCGAAATTCGAAAACGATGCTATTTCTACGTATATCGACGATATGGACGATATATAAGAAAAAATGAAAATTTAGCGAATTTCCAAGAAAAATGTAAAAATTGACTAAAATTTGAAAACGATGCTATTTCTACGTATCTAGATGATTTGGAAGATATTTAAAAAAAAAATGAATTTTAGCGAATTTCCGAGTAAAATGTAAAAATTAACCGAAATTTGAAAACGATGTTTCTACAGATATATAAAAAAAATTGAATTATAGCAAATTTCCAAGAAAAATGCAAAAATTAACCGAAATTCGAAAACGATGCTATTTCTACGTATCTAGATGATTTGGAAGATATATAAGAAAAAATGAAATTTTAACAAATTTACAAGAAAAATGTAAAAATTAACCAAAATTTGAAAACGAAGCTATTTCTATAGATATATAAGAAAAATTGAATTTTAGCAAATTTCCAAGAAAAATGTAAAAATTAACCGAAATTCGAAAACGATGCTATTTCTACGTATATCGACGATATGGACGATATATAAGAAAAAATGAAAATTTAGCGAATTTCCGAGTAAACTGTAAAAATTAACCGAAATTCGAAAACGATGCTATCTCTACGTATATTGACGATTTGGATGATATATAAGAAAAAATGAAATTTTAACGAATTTCCAAGAAAAATGTAAAAATTAACCGAAATTCGAAAACTATGCTATTTCTACGTATATCGACGATTTGGATGAATATAAGAAAAACTGAAATTTTAGCGAATTTCCAAGAAAAATGTAAAAATTAACCGAAATTCGAAAACGATGCTATCTCTACGTATATCGACGATTTGGATGATATATAAGAAAAAATGAGATTTTAACGAATTTCCAAGAAAAATGTAAAAATTGACTAAAATTTGAAAACGATGCTGTTCCTATAGATATATAAGAAAAATTGAATTTTAGCGAATTTCCCAGAAAATGTAAATATTAACCGAAATTCGAAAACGATGCTAATTCTACGTATATCGACGATTTGGATGATATATAAGAAAAAATGAAATTTTAACGAATTTCCAAGAAAAATGTAAAAAATAACCGAAATTCGAAAACTATGCTATCTCTACGTATATCGACGATTTGGATGATATATAAGAAAAACTGAAATTTTAGCGAATTTCCAAGAAAAATGTAAAAATTAACCGAAATTCGAAAACGATGCTATCTCTACGTATATCGACGATTTGGATGATATATAAGAAAAACTGAAATTTTAGCGAATTTCCAAGAAAAATGTAAAAATTTACCGAAATTCGAAAACGATGCTATTTCTACGTATATCGACGATTTGGATGATATATAAGAAAAACTGAAATTTTAGCGAATTTCCAAGAAAAATGTAAAAATTAACCGAAATTCGAAAACGATGCTATCTCTACGTATATCGACGATTTGGATGATATATAAGAAAAACTGAAATTTTAGCGAATTTCCAAGAAAAATGTAAAAATTTACCGAAATTCGAAAACGATGCTATTTCTACGTATATCGACGATTTGGATGATATATAAGAAAAACTGAAATTTTAGCGAATTTCCAAGAAAAATGTAAAAATTAACCGAAATTCGAAAACGATGCTATTTCTACGTATATCGACGATTTGGATGATATATAAGAAAAAATGAAATTTTAACGAATTTCCAAGAAAAATGTAAAAATTGACTAAAATTTGAAAACGATGCTATTTCTACGTATCTTGATGATTTGGAAGATATTTAAAAAAAATTGAATTTTAGCGAATTTCCGAGTAAACTGTAAAAATTAACCGAAATTCGAAAACGATGCTATCTCTACGTATATCGACGATTTGGATGATATATAAGAAAAACTGAAATTTTAGCGAATTTCCAAGAAAAATGTAAAAATTTACCGAAATTCGAAAACGATGATATCTCTACGTATATCGACGATTTGGATGATATATAAGAAAAAATGAAATTTTAACGAATTTCCGAGAAAAATGTATAAATTACCCGAAATTCGAAAACTATGCTATTTCTACGTATATCGACGATTTGGATGATATATAAGAAAAAATGAAATTTTAACGAATTTCCAAGAAAAATGTAAAAATTGACTAAAATTTGAAAACGATGCTATTTCTACGTATCTAGATGATTTGGAAGATATTTAAAAAAAATTGAATTTTAGCGAATTTCCGAGTAAACTGTAAAAATTAACCGAAATTCGAAAACGATGCTATCTCTACGTATATCGACGATTTGGATGATATATAAGAAAAACTGAAATTTTAGCGAATTTCCAAGAAAAATGTAAAAATTTACCGAAATTCGAAAACGATGCTATCTCTACGTATATCGACGATTTGGATGATATATATGAAAAAATGAAATTTTAACGAATTTCCGAGAAAAATGTATAAATTACCCGAAATTCGAAAACTATGCTATTTCTACGTATATCGACGATTTGGATGATATATAAGAAAAAATGAAATTTTAACGAATTTCCAAGAAAAATGTAAAAATTGACTAAAATTTGAAAACGATGCTGTTTCTATAGATATATAAGAAAAATTGAATTTTAGCGAATTTCCAGGAAAAATGTAAATATTAACCGAAATTCGAAAACGATGCTATTTCTACGTATATCGACGATTTGGATGATATATAAGAAAAACTGAAATTTTAGCGAATTTCCAAGAAAAATGTAAAAATTAACCGAAATTCGAAAACGATGCTATTTCTACGTATATCGACGATTTGGATGATATATAAGAAAAAATGAAATTTTAACGAATTTCCAAGAAAAATGTAAAAATTGACTAAAATTTGAAAACGATGCTGTTTCTATAGATATATAAGAAAAATTGAATTTTAGCGAATTTCCAAGAACAATGTAAAAATAAACCAAAATTTGAAAACGAAGCTATTTCTATAGATATATAAGAAAAACTGATATTTTAGCGAATTTCCAAGAAAAATGTAAAAATTAACCGAAATTCGAAAACGATGCTATCTCTACGTATATCGACGATTTGGATGATATATAAGAAAAAATGAAATTTTAACGAATTTCCAAGAAAAATGTAAAAATTAACCGAAATTCGAAAACGATGCTATTTCTACGTATATCGACGATTTGGATGATATATAAGAAAAACTGAAATTTTAGCGAATTTCCAAGAAAAATGTAAAAATTAACCGAAATTCGAAAACGATGCTATTTCTACGTATATCGACGATTTGGATGATATATAAGAAAAAATGAAATTTTAACGAATTTCCAAGAAAAATGTAAAAATTAACCGAAATTCGAAAACGATGCTATTTCTACGTATCTAGATGATTTGGAAGATATTTAAGAAAAATTGAATTTTAGCGAATTTCCAAGAAAAATATAAAAATTAACCGAAATTCGAAAACGATGCTATTTCTACGTATATCGACGATTTGGATGATATATAAGAGAAAATGAAATTTTAACGAATTTCCAAGAAAAATGTAAAAATTAACCGAAATTCGAAAACGATGCTATTTCTACGTATCTAGATGATTTGGAAGATATTTAAGAAAAATTGAATTTTAGCGAATTTCCAAGAAAAATGTAAAAATTAATCGAAATTCGAAAACGATGCTATTTCTACGTATATCGACGATTTGGATGATATATAAGAAAAACTGAAATTTTAGCGAATTTCCAAGAGAAATGTAAAAATTAACCGAAATTCGAAAACGATGCTATCTCTACGTATATCGACGATTTGGATGATATATAAGAAAAACTGAATTTTAGCGAATTTCCAAGAAAAATGTAAAAATTAACCAAAATTTGAAAACGATGCTATTTCTATAGATATATAAGAAAAATTGAATTTTAGCAAATTTCCAAGAAAAATGTAAAAATTAACCGAAATTCGAAAACGATACTATTTCTACGTATATCGACGACTTGGATGATATATAACAAAAAATGAAATTTTAACGAATTTCCAAGAAAAATGTAAAAATTAACCAAAATTTGAAAACGAAGCTATTTCTATAGATATATAAGAAAAATTGAATTTTAGCAAATTTTCAAGAAAAATGTAAAAATTAACCGAAATTCGAAAACGATGCTATCTCTACGTATAACGACGATTTGGAAGATATTTAAGAAAAAATGAAATTTTAGCGAATTTCCAAGAAAAATGTAAAAATTAACCAAAATTTGAAAACGATGCTATTTCTATAGATATATAAGAAAAGTTGAATTTTAGCAAATTTCTAAGAAAAATGTAAAAATTAATCGAAATTCGAAAACGATGCTATTTTTACGTATATCGACGATATGTACGATATATAAGAAGAAATGGAATTTTTGGCGAATTTCCGAGTAAACTGTAAAAATTAACCGAAATTCGAAAACGATGCTATCTCTACGTATATCGACGATTTGGATGATATATAAGAAAAAATGAAATTTTAACGAATTTCCAAGGAAAATGTAAAAATTGACTAAAATTTGAAAACGACGCTATTTCTACGTATCTAGATGATTTGGAAGATATTTAAGAAAAATTGAATTTTAGCGAATTTCCAAGAAAAATGTAAAAATTAACCGAAATTCGAAAACGATGCTATTTTTACGTATATCGACGATTTGGATGATATATAAGAAAACTGAAATTTTAGCGAATTTCCAAGAAAAATGTAAAAATTAACCGAAATTCGAAAACGATGCTATTTCTACGTATATCGACGATTTGGATGATATATAAGAAAAAATGAAATTTTAATGAATTTCCAAGAAAAATGTAAAAATTAACCGAAGTTCGAAAACGATGCTATTTCTACGTAAATCGACGACTTGGATGATATATAAGAAAAACTGAAATTTTAGCGAATTTCCAAGAAAAATGTAAAAATTAACCGAAATTCGAAAACGATGCTATTTCTACGTATCTAGATGATTTGGAAGATATTTAAGAAAAATTGAATTTTAGCGAATTTCCAAGAAAAATGTAAAAATTAACCAAAATTTGAAAACGATGCTATTTCTATAGATATATAAGAAAAATTGAATTTTAGCAAATTTCCAAGAAAAATGTAAAAATTAACTGAAATTCGAAAACGATGCTATTTCTACGTATATCGACGATTTGGATGATATATAAGAAAAAATGAAATTTTAACGAATTTCCAAGAAAAATGTAAAAATTAACCAAAATTTGAAAACGAAGTTATTTCTATAGATATATAAGAAAAATTGAATTTTAGCAAATTTCCAAGAAAAATGTAAAAATTAACCGAAATTCGAAAACGATGGTATTTCTACGTATCTAGATGATTTGGAAGATATTTAAGAAAAATTGAATTTTAGCGAATTTCCAAGAAAAATGTAAAAATTAACCAAAATTTGAAAACGATGCTATTTCTATAGATATATAAGAAAAATTGAATTTTAACAAATTTCCAAGAAAAATGTAAAAATTAACCGAAATTCGAAAACGATGCTATTTCTACGTATATCGACGATTTGGATGATATATAAGAAAAAATGAAATTTTAACGAATTTCTAAGAAAAATGTAAAAATTAACCAAAATTTGAATACGAAGCTATTTCTATAGATATATAAGAAAAATTGAATTTTAGCAAATTTCCAAGAAAAATGTAAAAATTAACCGAAATTCGAAAACGATGCTATTTCTACGTATATCGACGATATGGACGTATATAAGAAAAAAATGGAAATTTAGCGAATTTCCGAGTAAACTGTAAAAATTAACCGAAATTCGAAAACGATGCTATCTCTACGTATATTGACGATTTGGATGATATATAAGAAAAAATGAAATTTTAACGAATTTCCAAGAAAAATGTAAAAATTAACCGAAATTTGAAAACGATGCTATCTCTACGTATAACGACGATTTGGAAGATATTTAAGAAAAAATGAAATTTTAGCGAATTTCCAAGAAAAATGTAAAAATTAACCGAAATTCGAAAACGATGCTATTTCTACGTATATCGACGATTTGGATGATATATAAGAAAAAATGAAATTTTAACGAATTTCCAAGAAAAATGTAAAAATTAACCAAAATTTGAAAACGATGCTATTTCTATAGATATATAAGAAAAATTGAATTTTAGCAAATTTCCAAGAAAAATGTAAAAATTAACCGAAATTCGAAAACGATGCTATTTCTACGTATATCGACGATTTGGATGATATATAAGATAAAATGAAATTTTAACGAATTTCCAAGAAAAATGCAAAAATTAACCAAAATTTGAATACGAAGCTATTTCTATAGATATATAAGAAAAATTGAATTTTAGCAAATTTCCAAGAAAAATGTAAAAATTAACCGAAATTCGAAAACGATGCTATTTCTACGTATCTAGATGATTTGGAAGATATTTAAGAAAAATTGAATTTTAGCGAATTTCCAAGAAAAATGTAAAAATTAACCAAAATTTGAAAACGATGCTCTTTCTATAGATATATAAAAAAAATTGAATTTTAGCAAATTTCCAAGAAAAATGTGAAAATTAACCGAAATTCGAAAACGATGCTATTTCTACGTATATCGACGATTTGGATGATATATAAGAAAAAATGAAATTTTAACGAATTTCCAAGAAAAATGTAAAAATTAACCAAAATTTGAATACGAAGCTATTTCTATAGATATATAAGAAAAATTGAATTTTAGCAAATTTCCAAGAAAAATGTAAAAATTAACCGAAATTCGAAAACGATGCTATTTCTACGTATATCGACGATATGGACGATATATAAGAAAAAATGAAAATTTAGCGAATTTCCATGAAAAATGTAAAAATTGACTAAAATTTGAAAACGATGCTATTTCTACGTATCTAGATGATTTGGAAGATATTTAGGAAAAATTGAATTTTAGCGAATTTCCAAGAAAAATGTATAAATTAACCAAAATTTGAAAACGATGCAATT
Organism: Agrilus biguttatus; assembly: GCA_963921985.1. Taxonomy (NCBI): domain Eukaryota; kingdom Metazoa; phylum Arthropoda; class Insecta; order Coleoptera; family Buprestidae; genus Agrilus; species Agrilus biguttatus. The sequence continues at coordinate 21,534,537 of OY998118.1, forward strand.
TTTATAGATATATAAGAAAAATTGAATTTTAGCAAATTTCCAAGAAAAAAGTAAAAATTAACCGAAATTCGAAAACGATGCTATTTCTACGTATACCGACGATTTGGATGATATATAAGATAAAATGAAATTTTAACGAATTTCCAAGAAAAATGTAAAAATTAACCAAAATTTGAATACGAAGCTATTTCTATAGATATATAAGAAAAATTGAATTTTAACAAATTTCCAAGAAAAATGTAAAAATTAACCGAAATTCGAAAACGATGCTATTTCTACGTATATCGACGATATGGACGATATATAAGAAAAAATGAAAATTTAGCGAATTTCCAAGAAAAATGTAAAAATTGACTAAAATTTGAAAACGATGCTATTTCTACGTATCTAGATGATTTGGAAGATATTTAAAAAAAAATGAATTTTAGCGAATTTCCGAGTAAAATGTAAAAATTAACCGAAATTTGAAAACGATGCTATTTCTATAGATATATGAGAAGAATTGAATTTTAGCAAATTTCCAAGAAAAATGTAAAAATTAACCGAAATTCGAAAACGATGCTATTTCTACGTATATCGACGATTTGGATGATATATAAGAAAAAATGAAATTTTAACGAATTTCCAAGAAAAATGTAAAAATTAACCAAAATTTGAAAACGAAGCTATTTCTATAGATATATAAGAAAAATTGAATTTTAGCAAATTTCTAAGAAAAATGTAAAAATTAATCGAAATTCGAAAACGATGCTATTTCTACGTATATCGACGATATGTACGATATATAAGAAAAAATGAAATTTTAGCGAATTTACGAGTAAACTGTAAAAATTAACCGAAATTCGAAAACGATGCTATTTCTATAGATATATGAGAAGAATTGAATTTTAGCAAATTTCCAAGAAAAATGTAAAAATTAACCGAAATTCGAAAACGATGCTATTTCTACGTATATCGACGATATGGACGATATATAAAAAAAAATGAAAATTTAGCGAATTTCCATGAAAAATGTAAAAATTGACTAAAATTTGAAAACGATGCTATTTCTACGTATCTAGATGATTTGGAAGATATTTAGGAAAAATTGAATTTTAGCGAATTTCCAAGAAAAATGTATAAATTAACCAAAATTTGAAAACGATGCAATTTTTATAGATATATAAGAAAAATTGAATTTTAGCAAATTTCCAAGAAAAATGTAAAAATTAACCAAAATTTGAAAACGAAGCTATTTCTATAGAGATATAGGAAGAATTGAATTTTAGCAAATTTCCAAGAAAAATGTAAAAATTAACCGAAATTCGAAAACGATGCTATTTCTACGTATCTAGATGATTTGGAAGATATATAAGAAAAAATGAAATTTTGACGAATTTCCAAGGAAAATGTAAAAATTGACTAAAATTTGAAAACGATGCTATTTCTATAGATATATAAGAAAAATTGAATTTTAGCAAATTTCCAAGAAAAATGCAAAAATTAACCGAAATTCGAAAACGATGCTATTTCTACGTATCTAGATGATTTGGAAGATATATAAGAAAAAATGAAATTTTGACGAATTTCCAAGGAAAATGTAAAAATTGACTAAAATTTGAAAACGAAGCTATTTCTATAGATATATAAGAAAAATTGAATTTCAGCAAATTTCCAAGAAAAATGCAAAAATTAACCGAAATTCGAAAACGATGCTATTTCTACGTATCTAGATGATTTGGAAGATATATAAGAAAAAATGAAATTTTGACGAATTTCCAAGGAAAATGTAAAAATTGACTAAAATTTGAAAACGATGCTATTTCTACGTATCTAGATGATTTGGAAGATATTTAGGAAAAATTGAATTTTAGCGAATTTCCAAGAAAAATGTATAAATTAACCAAAATTTGAAAACGATGCAATTTTTATAGATATATAAGAAAAATTGAATTTTAGCAAATTTCCAAGAAAAATGTAAAAATTAACCAAAATTTGAAAACGAAGCTATTTCTATAGATATATAGGAAGAATTGAATTTTAGCAAATTTCCAAGAAAAATGTAAAAACTAACCGAAATTCGAAGACGATGCTATTTCTACGTATCTAGATGATTTGGAAGATATTTAAAAAAATTGAATTTTAGCGGATTTCCGAGTAAAATGTAAAAATTTACCGAAATTTGAAAACGATGTGTTTCTATAGATATATAAGAAAAATTGAATTATAGCAAATTTCCAAGAAAAATGCAAAAATTAACCGAAATTCGAAAACGATGCTATTTCTACGTATCTAGATGATTTGGAAGATATATAAGAAAAAATGAAATTTTAACAAATTTACAAGAAAAATGTAAAAATTAACCAAAATTTGAAAACGAAGCTATTTCTATAGATATATAAGAAAAATTGAATTTTAGCAAATTTCCAAGAAAAATGTAAAAATTAACCGAAATTAGAAAACGATACTATTTCTACGTATCTAGATGATTTGGAGGATATTTAAGAAAAATTGAATTTTAGCGAATTTCCAAGAAAAATGTAAAAATTAACCAAAATTTGAAAACGATGCTATTTCTACGTATATCGACGATTTGGATGATAAGAAAAAATGGAATTTTAACGAATTTCCAAGGAAAATGTAAAAATTGACTAAAATTTGAAAACGATGCTATTTCTACGTATCTAGATGATTTGGAAGATATTTAAAAAAAACTGAAATTTTAGCGAATTTCCAAGAGAAATGTAAAAATTAACCGAAATTCGAAAACGATGCTATTTCTACGTATATCGACGATTTGGATGATATATAAGAAAAAATGAAATTTTAACGAATTTCCAAGAAAAATGTAAAAATTAACCGAAATTCGAAAACTATGCTATTTCTACGTATATCGACGATTTGGATGATATATAAGAAAAACTGAAATTTTAGCGAATTTCCAAGAAAAATGTAAAAATTAACCGAAATTCGAAAACGATGCTATCTCTACGTATATCGACGATTTGGATGATATATAAGAAAAAATGAGATTTTAACGAATTTCCAAGAAAAATGTAAAAATTGACTAAAATTTGAAAACGATGCTGTTCCTATAGATATATAAGAAAAATTGAATTTTAGCGAATTTCCAAGAAAAATGTAAATATTAACCGAAATTCGAAAACGATGCTAATTCTACGTATATCGACGATTTGGATGATATATAAGAAAAAATGAAATTTTAACGAATTTCCAAGAAAAATGTAAAAAATAACCGAAATTCGAAAACTATGCTATTTCTACGTATATCGACGATTTGGATGATATATAAGAAAAACTGAAATTTTAGCGAATTTCCAAGAAAAATGTAAAAATTAACCGAAATTCGAAAACGATGCTATCTCTACGTATATCGACGATTTGGATGTTATATAAGAAAAACTGAAATTTTAGCGAATTTCCTAGAAAAATGTAAAAATTAACCGAAATTCGAAAACGATGCTATCTCTACGTGTATCGACGATTTGGATGATATATAAGAAAAAATGAAATTTTAACGAATTTCCAAGAAAAATGTAAAAATTAACCGAAATTCGAAAACGATGCTATTTCTACGTATCTAGATGATTTGGAAGATATTTAAGAAAAATTGAATTTTAGCGAATTTCCAAGAAAAATGTAAAAATTAACCGAAATTCGAAAACGATGCTGTTTCTATATATATATAAGAAAAATTGAATTTTAGCGAATTTCCAGGACAAATGTAAATATTAACCGAAATTCGAAAACGATGCTATTTCTACGTATATCGACGATTTGGATGATATATAAGAAAACTGAAATTTTAGCGAATTTCCAAGAAAAATGTAAAAATTTACCGAAATTCGAAAACGATGCTGTTTCTATAGATATATAAGAAAGATTGAATTTTAGCGAATTTCCAGGAAAAATGTAAATATTAACCGAAATTCGAAAACGATGCTATTTCTACGTATATCGACGATTTGGATGATATATAAGAAAAAATGAAATTTTAACGAATTTCCAAGAAAAATGTAAAAATTGACTAAAATTTGAAAACGATGCTATTTCTACGTATCTAGATGATTTGGAAGATATGTAAAAAAAATTGAATTTTAGCGAATTTCCGAGTAAACTGTAAAAATTAACCGAAATTCGAAAACGATGCTATCTCTACGTATATCGACGATTTGGATGATATATAAGAAAAACTGAAATTTTAGCGAATTTCCAAGAAAAATGTAAAAATTCACCGAAATTCGAAAACGATGCTATCTCTACGTATATCGACGATTTGGATGATATATAAGAAAAAATGAAATTTTAACGAATTTCCGAGGAAAATGTATAAATTACCCGAAATTCGAAAACTATGCTATTTCTACGTATATCGACGATTTGGATGATATATAAGAAAAACTGAAATTTTAGCGAATTTCCAAGAAAAATGTAAAAATTAACCGAAATTCGAAAACGATGCTATTTCTACGTATATCGACGATTTGGATGATATATAAGAAAAAATGAAATTTTAACGAATTTCCAAGAAAAATGTAAAAATTAACCGAAATTCGAAAACGATGCTATTTCTACGTATCTAGATGATTTGGAAGATATTTAAGAAAAATTGAATTTTAGCGAATTTCCAAGAAAAATGTAAAAATTAACCGAAATTCGAAAACGATGCTATTTCTACGTATATCGACGATTTGGATGATATATAAGAAAAAATGAAATTTTAACGAATTTCCAAGAAAAATGTAAAAATAAACCAAAATTTGAAAACGAAGCTATTTCTATAGATATATAAGAAAAACTGAAATTTTAGCGAATTTCCAATAAAAATGTAAAAATTAACCGAAATTCGAAAACGATGCTATCTCTACGTATATCGACGATTTGGATGATATATAAGAAAAAATGAAATTTTAACGAATTTCCAAGAAAAATGTAAAAATTAACCGAAATTCGAAAACGATGCTATTTCTACGTATATCGACGATTTGGATGATATATAAGAAAAACTGAAATTTTAGCGAATTTCCAAGAAAAATGTAAAAATTAACCGAAATTCGAAAACGATGCTATTTCTACGTATATCGACGATTTGGATGATATATAAGAAAAAATGAAATTTTAACGAATTTCCAAGAAAAATGTAAAAATTAACCGAAATTCGAAAACGATGCTATTTCTACGTATCTAGATGATTTGGAAGATATTTAAGAAAAATTGAATTTTAGCGAATTTCCAAGAAAAATGTAAAAATTAATCTAAATTCGAAAACGATGCTATTTCTACGTATATCGACGATTTGGATGATACATAAGAAAAAATGAAATTTTAACGAATTTCCAAGAAAAATGTAAAAATTAACCGAAATTCGAAAACTATGCTATTTCTACGTATATCGACGATTTGGATGATATATAAGAAAAACTGAAATTTTAGCGAATTTCCAAGAAAAATGTAAAAATTAACCGAAATTCGAAAACGATGCTATCTCTACGTATATCGACGATTTGGATGATATATAAGAAAAACTGAAATTTTAGCGGATTTCCAAGAAAAATGTAAAAATTAACCGAAATTCGAAAACGATGCTATCTCTACGTATATCGACGATTTGGATGATATATAAGAAAAAATGAAATTTTAACGAATTTCCAAGAAAAATGTAAAACTTAACCGAAATTCGAAAACGATGCTATTTCTACGTATATCGACGATTTGGATGATATATAAGAAAAACTGAAATTTTAGCGAATTTCCAAGAAAAATGTAAAAATTAACCGAAATTCGAAAACGATGCTATTTCTACGTATATCGACGATTTGGATGATATATAAGAAAAAATGAAATTTTAACGAATTTCCAAGAAAAATGTAAAAATTGACTAAAATTTGAAAACGATGCTGTTTCTATAGATATATAAGATAAATTGAATTTTAGCGAATTTCCAGGAAAAATGTAAATATTAACCGAAATTCGAAAACGATGCTATCTCTACGTATATCGACGATTTGGATGATATATAAGAAAAAATGAAATTTTAACGAATTTCCAAGAAAAATGTAAAAATTGACTAAAATTTGAAAACGATGCTATTTCTACGTATCTAGATGATTTGGAAGATATTTAAAAAAAAATGAATTTTAGCGAATTTCCGAGTAAACTGTAAAAATTAACCGAAATTCGAAAACGATGCTATCTCTACGTATATCGACGATTTGGATGATATATAAGAAAAACTGAAATTTTAGCGAATTTCCAAGAAAAATGTAAAAATTAACCGAAATTCGAAAACGATGCTATCTCTACGTATATCGACGATTTGGATGATATATAAGAAAAAATGACATTTTAACGAATTTCCAAGAAAAATGTAAAAATTAACCGAAATTCGAAAACGATGCTATTTCTACGTATATCGACGATTTGGATCATATATAAGAAAAACTGAAATTTTAGCGAATTTCCAAGAAAAATGTAAAAATTAACCGAAACTCGAAAACGATGCTATTTCTACGTATATCGACGATTTGGATGATATATAAGAAAAACTGAAATTTTAGCGAATTTCCAAGAAAAATGTAAAAATTAACCGAAACTCGAAAACGATGCTATTTCTACGTATATCGACGATTTGGATGATATATAAGAAAAAATGAAATTTTAACGAATTTCCAAGAAAAATGTAAGAATTAACCGAAATTCGAAAACGATGCTATTTCTACGTATATCGACGATTTGGATGATATATAAGAAAAAATGAAATTTTAACGAATTTCCAAGAAAAATGTAAAAAATAACCGAAATTCGAAAACTATGCTATTTCTACGTATATCGACGATTTGGATGATATATAAGAAAACTGAAATTTTAGCGAATTTCCAAGAAAAATGTAAAAATTTACCGAAATTCGAAAACGATGCTGTTTCTATAGATATATAAGAAAGATTGAATTTTAGCGAATTTCCAGGAAAAATGTAAATATTAACCGAAATTCGAAAACGATGCTATTTCTACGTATATCGACGATTTGGATGATATATAAGAAAAAATGAAATTTTAACGAATTTCCAAGAAAAATGTAAAAATTGACTAAAATTTGAAAACGATGCTATTTCTACGTATCTAGATGATTTGGAAGATATGTAAAAAAAATTGAATTTTAGCGAATTTCCGAGTAAACTGTAAAAATTAACCGAAATTCGAAAACGATGCTATCTCTACGTATATCGACGATTTGGATGATATATAAGAAAAACTGAAATTTTAGCGAATTTCCAAGAAAAATGTAAAAATTTACCGAAATTCGAAAACGATGCTATCTCTACGTATATCGACGATTTGGATGATATATAAGAAAAAATGAAATTTTAACGAATTTCCGAGAAAAATGTATAAATTACCCGAAATTCGAAAACTATGCTATTTCTACGTATATCGACGATTTGGATGATATATAAGAAAAAATGAAATTTTAACGAATTTCCAAGAAAAAAGTAAAAATTAACCGAAATTCGAAAACGATGCTATTTCTACGTATATCGACGATTTGGATGTTATATAAGAAAAACTGAAATTTTAGCGAATTTCCTAGAAAAATGTAAAAATTAACCGAAATTCGAAAACGATGCTATCTCTACGTATATCGACGATTTGGATGATATATAAGAAAAAATGAAATTTTAACGAATTTCCAAGAAAAAAGTAAAAATTAACCGAAATTCGAAAACGATGCTATTTCTACGTATATCGACGATTTGGATGTTATATAAGAAAAACAGAAATTTTAGCGAATTTCCTAGAAAAATGTAAAAATTAACCGAAATTCGAAAACGATGCTATCTCTACGTATATCGACGATTTGGATGATATATAAGAAAAAATGAAATTTTAACGAATTTCCAAGAAAAATGTAAAAATTAACCGAAATTCGAAAACGATGCTATTTCTACGTATATCGACGATTTGGATGATATATAAGAAAAACTGAAATTTTAGCGAATTTCCAAGAAAAATGTAAAAATTAACCGAAATTCGAAAACGATGCTATTTCTACGTATATCGACGATTTGGATGATATATAAGAAAAAATGAAATTTTAACGAATTTCCAAGAAAAATGTAAAAATTAACCGAAATTCGAAAACGATGCTATTTCTACGTATCTAGATGATTTGGAAGATATTTAAGAAAAATTGAATTTTAGCGAATTTCCAAGAAAAATGTAAAAATTAATCTAAATTCGAAAACGATGCTATTTCTACGTATATCGACGATTTGGATGATACATAAGAAAAAATGAAATTTTAACGAATTTCTAAGAAAAATGTAAAAATTAACCGAAATTCGAAAACTATGCTATTTCTACGTATATCGACGATTTGGATGATATATAAGAAAAACTGAAATTTTAGCGAATTTCCAAGAAAAATGTAAAAATTAACCGAAATTCGAAAACGATGCTATCTCTACGTATATCGACGATTTGGATGATATATAAGAAAAACTGAAATTTTAGCGGATTTCCAAGAAAAATGTAAAAATTAACCGAAATTCGAAAACGATGCTATCTCTACGTATATCGACGATTTGGATGATATATAAGAAAAAATGAAATTTTAACGAATTTCCAAGAAAAATGTAAAACTTAACCGAAATTCGAAAACGATGCTATTTCTACGTGTATCGACGATTTGGATGATATATAAGAAAAACTGAAATTTTAGCGAATTTCCAAGAAAAATGTAAAAATTAACCGAAATTCGAAAACGATGCTATTTCTACGTATATCGACGATTTGGATGATATATAAGAAAAAATGAAATTTTAACGAATTTCCAAGAAAAATGTAAAAATTGACTAAAATTTGAAAACGATGCTGTTTCTATAGATATATAAGATAAATTGAATTTTAGCGAATTTCCAGGAAAAATGTAAATATTAACCGAAATTCGAAAACGATGCTATCTCTACGTATATCGACGATTTGGATGATATATAAGAAAAAATGAAATTTTAACGAATTTCCAAGAAAAATGTAAAAATTGACTAAAATTTGAAAACGACGCTATTTCTACGTATCTAGATGATTTGGAAGATATTTAAAAAAAAATGAATTTTAGCGAATTTCCGAGTAAACTGTAAAAATTAACCGAAATTCGAAAACGATGCTATCTCTACGTATATCGACGATTTGGATGATATATAAGAAAAACTGAAATTTTAGCGAATTTCCAAGAAAAATGTAAAAATTAACCGAAATTCGAAAACGATGCTATCTCTACGTATATCGACGATTTGGATGATATATAAGAAAAAATGACATTTTAACGAATTTCCAAGAAAAATGTAAAAATTAACCGAAATTCGAAAACGATGCTATTTCTACGTATATCGACGATTTGGATCATATATAAGAAAAACTGAAATTTTAGCGAATTTCCAAGAAAAATGTAAAAATTAACCGAAACTCGAAAACGATGCTATTTCTACGTATATCGACGATTTGGATGATATATAAGAAAAACTGAAATTTTAGCGAATTTCCAAGAAAAATGTAAAAATTAACCGAAACTCGAAAACGATGCTATTTCTACGTATATCGACGATTTGGATGATATATAAGAAAAAATGAAATTTTAACGAATTTCCAAGAAAAATGTAAATATTAACCGAAATTCGAAAACGATGCTATTTCTACGTATATCGACGATTTGGATGATATACAAGAAAAAATGAAATTTTAACGAATTTCCAAGAAAAATGTAAAAATTAACCAAAATTTGAAAACGATGCTATTTCTATAGATATATAAGAAAAACTGAAATTTTAGCGAATTTCCAAGAAAAATGTAAAAATTAACCGAAATTCGAAAACGATGCTATCTCTACGTATATCGACGATTTGGATGATATATAAGAAAAAATGAGATTTTAACGAATTTCCAAGAAAAATGTAAAAATTGACTAAAATTTGAAAACGATGCTGTTCCTATAGATATATAAGAAAAATTGAATTTTAGCGAATTTCCAAGAAAAATGTAAATATTAACCGAAATTCGAAAACGATGCTAATTCTACGTATATCGACGATTTGGATGATATATAAGAAAAAATGAAATTTTAACGAATTTCCAAGAAAAATGCAAAAATAACCGAAATTCGAAAACTATGCTATTTCTACGTATATCGACGATTTGGATGATATATAAGAAAAACTGAAATTTTAGCGAATTTCCAAGAAAAATGTAAAAATTAACCGAAATTCGAAAACGATGCTATCTCTACGTATATCGACGATTTGGATGATATATAAGAAAAACTGAAATTTTAGCGAATTTCCAAGAAAAATGTAAAAATTAACCGAAATTCGAAAACGATGCTATCTCTACGTATATCGACGATCTGGATGATATATAAGAAAAAATGAAATTTTAACGAATTTCCAAGAAAAAAGTAAAAATTAACCGAAATTCGAAAACGATGCTATTTCTACGTATATCGACGATTTGGATGTTATATAAGAAAAACTGAAATTTTAGCGAATTTCCTAGAAAAATGTAAAAATTAACCGAAATTCGAAAACGATGCTATCTCTACGTATATCGACGATTTGGATGATATATAAGAAAAAACGAATTTTAGCGAATTTCCAAGAAAAATGTAAAAATTAACCGAAATTCGAAAACGATGCTGTTTCTATAGATATATAAGAAAAATTGAATTTTAGCGAATTTCCAGGACAAATGTAAATATTAACCGAAATTCGAAAACGATGCTATTTCTACGTATATCGACGATTTGGATGATATATAAGAAAACTGAAATTTTAGCGAATTTCCAAGAAAAATGTAAAAATTTACCGAAATTCGAAAACGATGCTGTTCTATAGATATATAAGAAAGATTGAATTTTAGCGAATTTCCAGGAAAAATGTAAATATTAACCGAAATTCGAAAACGATGCTATTTCTACGTATATCGACGATTTGGATGATATATAAGAAAAAATGAAATTTTAACGAATTTCCAAGAAAAATGTAAAAATTGACTAAAATTTGAAAACGATGCTATTTCTACGTATCTAGATGATTTGGAAGATATGTAAAAAAAATTGAATTTTAGCGAATTTCCGAGTAAACTGTAAAAATTAACCGAAATTCGAAAACGATGCTATCTCTACGTATATCGACGATTTGGATGATATATAAGAAAAATTGAATTTTAGCGAATTTCCAAGAAAAATGTAAATATTAACCGAAATTCGAAAACGATGCTAATTCTACGTATATCGACGATTTGGATGATATATAAGAAAAAATGAAATTTTAACGAATTTCCAAGAAAAATGTAAAAAATAACCGAAATTCGAAAACTATGCTATTTCTACGTATATCGACGATTTGGATGATATATAAGAAAAACTGAAATTTTAGCGAATTTCCAAGAAAAATGTAAAAATTAACCGAAATTCGAAAACGATGCTATCTCTACGTATATCGACGATTTGGATGATATATAAGAAAAACTGAAATTTTAGCGAATTTCCAAGAAAAATGTAAAAATTAACCGAAATTCGAAAACGATGCTATCTCTACGTATATCGACGATTTGGATGATATATAAGAAAAAATGAAATTTTAACGAATTTCCAAGAAAAATGTAAAAATTAACCGAAATTCGAAAACGATGCTATTTCTACGTATATCGACGATTTGGATGTTATATAAGAAAAACTGAAATTTTAGCGAATTTCCTAGAAAAATGTAAAAATTAACCGAAATTCGAAAACGATGCTATCTCTACGTATATCGACGATTTGGATGATATATAAGAAAAAATGAATTTTAGCGAATTTCCAAGAAAAATGTAAAAATTAACCGAAATTCGAAAACGATGCTGTTTCTATAGATATATAAGAAAAATTGAATTTTAGCGTATTTCCAGGACAAATGTAAATATTAACCGAAATTCGAAAACGATGCTATTTCTACGTATATCGACGATTTGGATGATATATAAGAAAACTGAAATTTTAGCGAATTTCCAAGAAAAATGTAAAAATTTACCGAAATTCGAAAACGATGCTGTTTCTATAGATATATAAGAAAGATTGAATTTTAGCGAATTTCCAGGAAAAATGTAAATATTAACCGAAATTCGAAAACGATGCTATTTCTACGTATATCGACGATTTGGATGATATATAAGGAAAAATGAAATTTTAACGAATTTCCAAGAAAAATGTAAAAATTGACTAAAATTTGAAAACGATGCTATTTCTACGTATCTAGATGATTTGGAAGATATGTAAAAAAAATTGAATTTTAGCGAATTTCCGAGTAAACTGTAAAAATTAACCGAAATTCGAAAACGATGCTATCTCTACGTATATCGACGATTTGGATGATATATAAGAAAAACTGAAATTTTAGCGAATTTCCAAGAAAAATGTAAAAATTTACCGAAATTCGAAAACGATGCTATCTCTACGTATATCGACGATTTGGATGATATATAAGAAAAAATGAAATTTTAACGAATTTCCGAGAAAAATGTATAAATTACCCGAAATTCGAAAACTATGCTATTTCTACGTATATCGACGATTTGGATGATATATAAGAAAAACTGAAATTTTAGCGAATTTCCAAGAAAAATGTAAAAATTAACCGAAATTCGAAAACGATGCTATTTCTACGTATATCGACGATTTGGATGATATATAAGAAAAAATGAAATTTTAACGAATTTCCAAGAAAAATGTAAAAATTAACCGAAATTCGAAAACGATGCTATTTCTACGTATCTAGATGATTTGGAAGATATTTAAGAAAAATTGAATTTTAGCGAATTTCCAAGAAAAATGTAAAAATTAACCGAAATTCGAAAACGATGCTATTTCTACGTATATCGACGATTTGGATGATATATAAGAAAAAATGAAATTTTAACGAATTTCCAAGAAAAATGTAAAAATAAACCAAAATTTGAAAACGAAGCTATTTCTATAGATATATAAGAAAAACTGAAATTTTAGCGAATTTCCAAGAAAAATGTAAAAATTAACCGAAATTCGAAAACGATGCTATCTCTACGTATATCGACGATTTGGATGATATATAAGAAAAAATGAAATTTTAACGAATTTCCAAGAAAAATGTAAAAATTAACCGAAATTCGAAAACGATGCTATTTCTACGTATATCGACGATTTGGATGATATATAAGAAAAACTGAAATTTTAGCGAATTTCCAAGAAAAATGTAAAAATTAACCGAAATTCGAAAACGATGCTATTTCTACGTATATCGACGATTTGGATGATATATAAGAAAAAATGAAATTTTAACGAATTTCCAAGAAAAATGTAAAAATTAACCGAAATTCGAAAACGATGCTATTTCTAAGTATCTAGATGATTTGTAAGATATTTAAGAAAAATTGAATTTTAGCGAATTTCCAAGAAAAATGTAAAAATTAATCTAAATTCGAAAACGATGCTATTTCTACGTATATCGACGATTTGGATGATACATAAGAAAAAATGAAATTTTAACGAATTTCCAAGAAAAATGTAAAAATTAACCGAAATTCGAAAACTATGCTATTTCTACGTATATCGACGATTTGGATGATATATAAGAAAAACTGAAATTTTAGCGAATTTCCAAGAAAAATGTAAAAATTAACCGAAATTCGAAAACGATGCTATCTCTACGTATATCGACGATTTGGATGATATATAAGAAAAACTGAAATTTTAGCGGATTTCCAAGAAAAATGTAAAAATTAACCGAAATTCGAAAACGATGCTATCTCTACGTATATCGACGATTTGGATGATATATAAGAAAAAATGAAATTTTAACGAATTTCCAAGAAAAATGTAAAACTTAACCGAAATTCGAAAACGATGCTATTTCTACGTATATCGACGATTTGGATGATATATAAGAAAAACTGAAATTTTAGCGAATTTCCAAGAAAAATGTAAAAATTAACCGAAATTCGAAAACGATGCTATTTCTACGTATATCGACGATTTGGATGATATATAAGAAAAAATGAAATTTTAACGAATTTCCAAGAAAAATGTAAAAATTGACTAAAATTTGAAAACGATGCTGTTTCTATAGATATATAAGATAAATTGAATTTTAGCGAATTTCCAGGAAAAATGTAAATATTAACCGAAATTCGAAAACGATGCTATCTCTACGTATATCGACGATTTGGATGATATATAAGAAAAAATGAAATTTTAACGAATTTCCAAGAAAAATGTAAAAATTGACTAAAATTTGAAAACGATGCTATTTCTACGTATCTAGATGATTTGGAAGATATTTAAAAAAAAATGAATTTTAGCGAATTTCCGAGTAAACTGTAAAAATTAACCGAAATTCGAAAACGATGCTATCTCTACGTATATCGACGATTTGGATGATATATAAGAAAAACTGAAATTTTAGCGAATTTCCAAGAAAAATGTAAAAATTAACCGAAATTCGAAAACGATGCTATCTCTACGTATATCGACGATTTGGATGATATATAAGAAAAAATGACATTTTAACGAATTTCCAAGAAAAATGTAAAAATTAACCGAAATTCGAAAACGATGCTATTTCTACGTATATCGACGATTTGGATCATATATAAGAAAAATTGAAATTTTAGCGAATTTCCAAGAAAAATGTAAAAATTAACCGAAACTCGAAAACGATGCTATTTCTACGTATATCGACGATTTGGATGATATATAAGAAAAACTGAAATTTTAGCGAATTTCCAAGAAAAATGTAAAAATTAACCGAAACTCGAAAACGATGCTATTTCTACGTATATCGACGATTTGGATGATATATAAGAAAAAATGAAATTTTAACGAATTTCCAAGAAAAATGTAAAAATTAACCGAAATTCGAAAACGATGCTATTTCTACGTATATCGACGATTTGGATGATATATAAGAAAAAATGAAATTTTAACGAATTTCCAAGAAAAATGTAAAAATTAACCAAAATTTGAAAACGATGCTATTTCTATAGATATATAAGAAAAACTGAAATTTTAGCGAATTTCCAAGAAAAATGTAAAAATTAACCGAAATTCGAAAACGATGCTATCTCTACGTATATCGACGATTTGGATGATATATAAGAAAAAATGAAATTTTAACGAATTTCCAAGAAAAATGTAAAAATTAACCGAAATTCGAAAACGATGCTATTTCTACGTATATCGACGATTTGGATGATATATAAGAAAAACTGAAATTTTAGCGAATTTCCAAGAAAAATGTAAAAATTAACCGAAATTCGAAAACGATGCTATCTCTACGTATATCGACGATTTGGATGATATATAAGAAAAAATGAAATTTTAACGAATTTCCAAGAAAAATGTAAAAATTAACCGAAATTCGAGAACGATGCTATTTCTACGTATATCGACGATTTGGATGATATATAAGAAAAACTGAAATTTTAGCGAATTTCCAAGAAAAATGTAAAAATTAACCGAAATTCGACAACGATGCTATTTCTACGTATATCGACGATTTGGATGATATATAAGAAAAAATGAAATTTTAACGAATTTCCAAGAAAAATGTAAAAATTGACTAAAATTTGAAAACGATGCTGTTTCTATAGATATATAAGAAAAATTGAATTTTAGCGAATTTCCAGGAAAAATGTAAATATTAACCGAAATTCGAAAACGATGCTATTTCTACGTATATCGACGATTTGGATGATATATAAGAAAAAATGAAATTTTAACGGATTTCCAAGAAAAATGTAAAAATTGACTAAAATTTGAATACGATGCTATTTCTACGTATCTAGATGATTTGGAAGATATTTAAAAAAAAATGAATTTTAGCGAATTTCCGAGTAAACTGTAAAAATTAACCGAAATTCGAAAACGATGCTATCTCTACGTATATCGACGATTTGGATGATATATAAGAAAAACTGAAATTTTAGCGAATTTCCAAGAAAAATGTAAAAATTAACCGAAATTCGAAAACGATGCTATCTCTACGTATATCGACGATTTGGATGAAATATAAGAAAAAATGACATTTTAACGAATTTCCAAGAAAAATGTAAAAATTAACCGAAATTCGAAAACGATGCTATTTCTACGTATATCGACGATTTGGAAGATATATAAGAAAAACTGAAATTTTAGCGAATTTCCAAGAAAAATGTAAAAATTAACCGAAATTCGAAAACGATGCTATCTCTACGTATATCGACGATTTGGATGATATATAAGAAAAAATGAAATTTTAACGAATTTCCGAGAAAAATGTATAAATTAACCGAAATTCGAAAACTATGCTATTTCTACGTATATCGACGATTTGGATGATATATAAGAAAAACTGAAATTTTAGCGAATTTCCAAGAAAAATGTAAAAATTAACCGAAATTCGAAAACGATGCTATTTCTACGTATATCGACGATTTGGATGATATATAAGAAAAAATGAAATTTTAACGAATTTCCAAGAAAAATGTAAAAATTAACCGAAATTCGAAAACGATGCTATTTCTACGTATATCGACGATTTGGATGATATATAAGAAAAAATGAAATTTTAACGAATTTCCAAGAAAAATGTAAAAATTAACCAAAATTTGAAAACGATGCTATTTCTATAGATATATAAGAAAAACTGAAATTTTAGCGAATTTCCAAGAAAAATGTAAAAATTAACCGAAATTCGAAAACGATGCTATTTCTACGTATATCGACGATTTGGATGATATATAAGAAAAAATGAAATTTTAACGAATTTCCAAGAAAAATGTAAAAATTGACTAAAATTTGAAAACGATGCTGTTTCTATAGATATATAAGAAAAATTGAACTTTAGCGAATTTCCAGGAAAAATGTAAATATTAACCGAAATTCGAAAACGATGCTATTTCTACGTATATCGACGATTTGGATGATATATAAGAAAAAATGAAATTTTAACGGATTTCCAAGAAAAATGTAAAAATTGACTAAAATTTGAAAACGATGCTATTTCTACGTATCTAGATGATTTGGAAGATATTTAAAAAAAAATGAATTTTAGCGAATTTCCGAGTAAACTGTAAAAATTAACCGAAATTCGAAAACGATGCTATCTCTACGTATATCGACGATTTGGATGATATATAAGAAAAACTGAAATTTTAGCGAATTTCCAAGAAAAATGTAAAAATTAACCGAAATTCGAAAACGATGCTATCTCTACGTATATCGACGATTTGGATGATATATAAGAAAAAATGAAATTTTAACGAATTTCCAAGAAAAATGTAAAAATTAACCGAAATTCGAAAACGATGCTATTTCTACGTATATCGACGATTTGGATGATATATAAGAAAAACTGAAATTTTAGCGAATTTCCAAGAAAAATGTAAAAATTAACCGAAATTCGAAAACGATGCTATTTCTACGTATATCGACGATTTGGATGATATATAAGAAAAAATGAAATTTTAACGAATTTCCAAGAAAAATGTAAAAATTGACTAAAATTTGAAAACGATGCTGTTTCTATAGATATATAAGAAAAATTGAACTTTAGCGAATTTCCAGGAAAAATGTAAATATTAACCGAAATTCGAAAACGATGCTATTTCTACGTATATCGACGATTTGGATGATATATAAGAAAAAATGAAATTTTAACGGATTTCCAAGAAAAATGTAAAAATTGACTAAAATTTGAAAACGATGCTATTTCTACGTATCTAGATGATTTGGAAGATATTTAAAAAAAAATGAATTTTAGCGAATTTCCGAGTAAACTGTAAAAATTAACCGAAATTCGAAAACGATGCTATCTCTACGTATATCGACGATTTGGATGATATATAAGAAAAACTGAAATTTTAGCGAATTTCCAAGAAAAATGTAAAAATTAACCGAAATTCGAAAACGATGCTATCTCTACGTATATCGACGATTTGGATGATATATAAGAAAAAATGACATTTTAACGAATTTCCAAGAAAAATGTAAAAATTAACCGAAATTCGAAAACGATGCTATTTCTACGTATATCGACGATTTGGATGATATATAAGAAAAACTGAAATTTTAGCGAATTTCCAAGAAAAATGTAAAAATTAACCGAAATTCGAAAACGATGCTATCTCTACGTATATCGACGATTTGGATGATATATAAGAAAAAATGAAATTTTAACGAATTTCCGAGAAAAATGTATAAATTAACCGAAATTCGAAAACTATGCTATTTCTACGTATATCGACGATTTGGATGATATATAAGAAAAACTGAAATTTTAGCGAATTTCCAAGAAAAATCTAAAAATTAACCGAAATTCGAAAACGATGCTATTTCTACGTATATCGACGATTTGGATGATATATAAGAAAAAATGAAATTTTAACGAATTTCCAAGAAAAATGTAAAAATTAACCGAAATTCGAAAACGATGCTATTTCTACGTATCTAGATGATTTGGAAGATATTTAAGAAAAATTGAATTTTTGCGAATTTCCAAGAAAAATGTAAAAATTGACCGAAATTCGAAAACGATGCTATTTCTACGTATATCGACGATTTGGATGATATATAAGAAAAAATGAAATTTTAACGAATTTCCAAGAAAAATGTAAAAATAAACCAAAATTTGATAACGAAGCTATTTCTATAGATATATAAGAAAAACTGAAATTTTAGCGAATTTCCAAGAAAAATGTAAAAATTAACCGAAATTCGAAAACGATGCTATTTCTACGTATATCGACGATTTGGATGATATATAAGAAAAAATGAAATTTTAACGAATTTCCAAGAAAAATGTAAAAATTAACCGAAATTCGAAAACGATGCTATTTCTACGTATCTAGATGATTTGGAAGATATTTAAGAAAAATTGAATTTTAGCGAATTTCCAAGAAAAATGTAAAAATTAACCGAAATTCGAAAACGATGCTATTTCTACGGATATCGACGATTTGGATGATATATAAGAAAAAATGAAATTTTAACGAATTTCCAAGAAAAATGTAAAAATAAACCAAAATTTGAAAACGAAGCTATTTCTATAGATATATAAGAAAAACTGAAATTTTAGCGAATTTCCAAGAAAAATGTAAAAATTAACCGAAATTCGAAAACGATGCTATTTCTACGTATATCGACGATTTGGATGATATATAAGAAAAACTGAAATTTTAGCGAATTTCCAAGAAAAATGTAAAAATTAACCGAAATTCGAAAACGATGCTATCTCTACGTATATCGACGATTTGGATGATATATAAGAAAAAATGAAACTTTAACGAATTTCCAAGAAAAATGTAAAAATTAACCGAAATTCGAAAACGATGCTATTTCTACGTATATCGACGATTTGGATGATATATAAGAAAAACTGAAATTTTAGCGAATTTCCAAGAAAAATGTAAAAATTAACCGAAATTCGAAAACGATGTTATTTCTACGTATATCGACGATTTGGATGATATATAAGAAAAAATGAAATTTTAACAAATTTCCACGAAAAATGTAAAAATTAACCGAAATTCGAAAACGATGCTATTTCTACGTATATCGACGATTTGGATGATATATAAGAAAAACTGAAATTTTAGCGAATTTCCAAGAAAAATGTAAAAATTAACCGAAATTCGAAAACGATGCTATTTCTACGTATATCGACGATTTGGATGATATATAAGAAAAAATGAAGTTTTAACGAATTTCCAAGAAAAATGTAAAAATTAACCGAAATTCGAAAACGATGCTATTTCTACGTATCTAGATGATTTGGAAGATATTTAAGAAAAATTGAATTTTAGCGAATTTCCAAGAAAAATGTAAAAATTAATCGAAATTCGAAAACGATGCTATTTCTACGTATATCGACGATTTGGATGATATATAAGAAAAAATGAAATTTTAACGAATTTCCAAGAAAAATGTAAAAATTAACCGAAATTCGAAAACTATGCTATTTCTACGTATATCGACGATTTGGATGATATATAAGAAAAACTGAAATTTTAGCGAATTTCCAAGAAAAATGTAAAAATTAACCGAAATTCGAAAACGATGCTATCTCTACGTATATCGACGATTTGGATGATATATAAGAAAATCTGAAATTTTAGCGAATTTCCAAGAAAAATGTAAAAATTGACTAAAATTTGAAAACGATGCTGTTTCTATAGATATATAAGAAAAATTGAATTTAAGCGAATTTCCAGGAAAAATGTAAATATTAACCGAAATTCGAAAACGATGCTATTTCTACGTATATCGACGATTTGGATGATATATAAGAAAAAATGAAATTTTAACGAATTTCCAAGAAAAATGTAAAAATTGACTAAAATTTGAAAACGATGCTATTTCTACGTATCTAGATGATTTGGAAGATATTTAAAAAAAATTGAATTTTAGCGAATTTCCGAGTAAACTGTAAAAATTAACCGAAATTCGAAAACGATGCTATCTCTACGTATATCGACGATTTGGATGATATATAAGAAAAACTGAAATTTTAGCGAATTTCCAAGAAAAATGTAAAAATTAACCGAAATTCGAAAACGATGCTATCTCTACGTATATCGACGATTTGGATGATATATAAGAAAAAATGACGTTTTAACGAATTTCCAAGAAAAATGTAAAAATTAACCGAAATTCGAAAACGATGCTATCTCTACGTATATCGACGATTTGGACGATATATAAGAAAAAATGAAATTTTAACGAATTTCCGAGAAAAATGTATAAATTAACCGAAATTCGAAAACTATGCTATTTCTACGTATATCGACGATTTGGATGAAATATAAGAAAAACTGAAATTTTAGCGAATTTCCAAGAAAAATGTAAAAATTAACCGAAATTCGAAAACGATGCTATTTCTACGTATATCGACGATTTGGATGATATATAAGAAAAAATGAAATTTTAACGAATTTCCAAGAAAAATGTAAAAATTAACCGAAATTCGAAAACGATGCTATTTCTACGTATCTAGATGATTTGGAAGATATTTAAGAAAAATTGAATTTTAGCGAATTTCCAAGAAAAATGTATAAATTAACCGAAATTCGAAAACGATGCTATTTCTACGTATATCGACGATTTGGATGATATATAAGAAAAAATGAAATTTTAACGAATTTCCAAGAAAAATGTAAAAATAAACCAAAATTTTAAAACGAAGCTATTTCTATAGATATATAAGAAAAACTGAAATTTTAGCGAATTTCCAAGAAAAATGTAAAAATTAACCGAAATTCGAAAACGATGCTATCTCTACGTATATCGACGATTTGGATGATATATAAGAAAAAATGAAATTTTAACGAATTTCCAAGAAAAATGTAAAAATTAACCGTAATTCGAAAACGATGCTATTTCTACGTATATCGACGATTTGGATGATATATAAGAAAAACTGAAATTTTAGCGAATTTCCAAGAAAAATGTAAAAATTAACCGAAATTCGAAAACGATGCTATTTCTACGTATATCGACGATTTGGATGATATATAAGAAAAAATGAAATTTTAACGAATTTCCAAGAAAAATGTAAAAATTAACCGAAATTCGAAAACGATGCTATTTCTACGTATCTAGATGATTTGGAAGATATTTAAGAAAAATTGAATTTTAGCGAATTTCCAAGAAAAATGTAAAAATTAACCGAAATTCGAAAACGATGCTATTTCTACGTATATCGACGATTTGGATGATATATAGGAAAAAATGAAATTTTAACGAATTTCCAAGAAAAATGTAAAAATAAACCAAAATTTGATAACGAAGCTATTTCTATAGATATATAAGAAAAACTGAAATTTTAGCGAATTTCCAAGAAAAATGTAAAAATTAACCGAAATTCGAAAACGATGCTATTTCTACGTATCTAGATGATTTGGAAGATATTTAAGAAAAATTGAATTTTAGCGAATTTCCAAGAAAAATGTAAAAATTAACCGAAATTCGAAAACGATGCTATCTCTACGTATATCGACGATTTGGATGATATATAAGAAAATCTGAAATTTTAGCGAATTTCCAAGAAAAATGTAAAAATTGACTAAAATTTGAAAACGATGCTGTTTCTATAGATATATAAGAAAAATTGAATTTAAGCGAATTTCCAGGAAAAATGTAAATATTAACCGAAATTCGAAAACGATGCTATTTCTACGTATATCGACGATTTGGATGATATATAAGAAAAAATGAAATTTTAACGAATTTCCAAGAAAAATGTAAAAATTGACTAAAATTTGAAAACGATGCTATTTCTACGTATCTAGATGATTTGGAAGATATTTAAAAAAAATTGAATTTTAGCGAATTTCCGAGTAAACTGTAAAAATTAACCGAAATTCGAAAACGATGCTATCTCTACGTATATCGACGATTTGGATGATATATAAGAAAAACTGAAATTTTAGCGAATTTCCAAGAAAAATGTAAAAATTAACCGAAATTCGAAAACGATGCTATCTCTACGTATATCGACGATTTGGATGATATATAAGAAAAAATGACGTTTTAACGAATTTCCAAGAAAAATGTAAAAATTAACCGAAATTCGAAAACGATGCTATCTCTACGTATATCGACGATTTGGACGATATATAAGAAAAAATGAAATTTTAACGAATTTCCGAGAAAAATGTATAAATTAACCGAAATTCGAAAACTATGCTATTTCTACGTATATCGACGATTTGGATGAAATATAAGAAAAACTGAAATTTTAGCGAATTTCCAAGAAAAATGTAAAAATTAACCGAAATTCGAAAACGATGCTATTTCTACGTATATCGACGATTTGGATGATATATAAGAAAAAATGAAATTTTAACGAATTTCCAAGAAAAATGTAAAAATTAACCGAAATTCGAAAACGATGCTATTTCTACGTATCTAGATGATTTGGAAGATATTTAAGAAAAATTGAATTTTAGCGAATTTCCAAGAAAAATGTATAAATTAACCGAAATTCGAAAACGATGCTATTTCTACGTATATCGACGATTTGGATGATATATAAGAAAAAATGAAATTTTAACGAATTTCCAAGAAAAATGTAAAAATAAACCAAAATTTTAAAACGAAGCTATTTCTATAGATATATAAGAAAAACTGAAATTTTAGCGAATTTCCAAGAAAAATGTAAAAATTAACCGAAATTCGAAAACGATGCTATCTCTACGTATATCGACGATTTGGATGATATATAAGAAAAAATGAAATTTTAACGAATTTCCAAGAAAAATGTAAAAATTAACCGAAATTCGAAAACGATGCTATTTCTACGTATATCGACGATTTGGATGATATATAAGAAAAACTGAAATTTTAGCGAATTTCCAAGAAAAATGTAAAAATTAACCGAAATTCGAAAACGATGCTATTTCTACGTATATCGACGATTTGGATGATATATAAGAAAAAATGAAATTTTAACGAATTTCCAAGAAAAATGTAAAAATTAACCGAAATTCGAAAACGATGCTATTTCTACGTATCTAGATGATTTGGAAGATATTTAAGAAAAATTGAATTTTAGCGAATTTCCAAGAAAAATGTAAAAATTAACCGAAATTCGAAAACGATGCTATTTCTACGTATATCGACGATTTGGATGATATATAGGAAAAAATGAAATTTTAACGAATTTCCAAGAAAAATGTAAAAATAAACCAAAATTTGATAACGAAGCTATTTCTATAGATATATAAGAAAAACTGAAATTTTAGCGAATTTCCAAGAAAAATGTAAAAATTAACCGAAATTCGAAAACGATGCTATTTCTACGTATATCGACGATTTGGATGATATATAAGAAAAAATGAAATTTTAACGAATTTCCAAGAAAAATGTAAAAATTAACCGAAATTCGAAAACGATGCTATTTCTACGTATCTAGATGATTTGGAAGATATTTAAGAAAAATTGAATTTTAGCGAATTTCCAAGAAAAATGTAAAAATTAACCGAAATTCGAAAACGATGCTATTTCCTACGGATATCGACGATTTGGATGATATATAAGAAAAAATGAAATTTTAACGAATTTCCAAGAAAAATGTAAAAATAGACCAAAATTTGAAAACGAAGCTATTTCTATAGATATATAAGAAAAACTGAAATTTTAGCGAATTTCCAAGAAAAATGTAAAAATTAACCGAAATTCGAAAACGATGCTATTTCTACGTATATCGACGATTTGGATGATATATAAGAAAAACTGAAATTTTAGCGAATTTCCAAGAAAAATGTAAAAATTAACCGAAATTCGAAAACGATGCTATCTCTACGTATATCGACGATTTGGATGATATATAAGAAAAAATGAAATTTTAACGAATTTCCAAGAAAAATGTAAAAATAAACCAAAATTTGAAAACGAAGCTATTTCTATAGATATATAAGAAAAACTGAAATTTTAGCGAATTTCCAAGAAAAATGTAAAAATTAACCGAAATTCGAAAACGATGCTATTTCTACGTATATCGACGATTTGGATGATATATAAGAAAAACTGAAATTTTAACGAATTTCCAAGAAAAATGTAAAAATTAACCGAAATTCGAAAACGATGCTATTTCTACGTATCTAGATGATTTGGAAGATATTTAAGAAAAATTGAATTTTAGCGAATTTCCAAGAAAAATGTAAAAATTGACTAAAATTTGAAAACGATGCTGTTTCTATAGATATATAAGAAAAATTGAATTTTAGCAAATTTCCAAGAAAAATGTAAAAATTAACCGAAATTCGAAAACGATGCTATTTCTACGTATCTAGATGATTTGGAAGATATTTAAGAAAAACTGAATTTTAGCGAATTTTCAAGAAAAATGTAAAAATTAACCAAAATTTGAAAACGATGCTATTTCTATAGATATATAAGAAAAATAGAATTTTAGCAAATTTCCAAGAAAAATGTAAAAATTAACCGAAATTCGAAAACGATTCTATTTCTACGTATATCGACGATTTGGATGATATATAAGAAAAAATGAAATTTTAACGAATTTCCAAGAAAAATGTAAAAATTAACCAAAATTTGAAAACGAAGCTATTTCTATAGATATATAAGAAAAATTGAATTTTAGCAAATTTCCAAGAAAAATGTAAAAATTAGCCGAAATTCGAGAACGATGCTATTTCTATAGATATTTAAGAAAAAATGAAATTTTAACGAATTTCCAAGAAAAATGTAAAAATTAACCAAAATTTGAAAACGATGCTATTTCTATAGATATATATAAGAAAAATTGAATTTTAGCAAATTTCTAAGAAAAATGTAAAAATTAATCGAAATTCGAAAACGATGCTATTTCTACGTATATCGACGATTTGGATGATATATAAGAAAAAATGAAATTTTAACGAATTTCCAAGAAAAATGTAAAAATTAACCGAAATTCGAAAACGATGCTATTTCTACGTATATTGACGATTTGGATGAAATATAAGAACTGAAATTTTAGCGAATTTCCAAGGAAAATGTAAAAATTAACCGAAATTCGAAAACGATGCTATCTCTACGTATATCGACGATTTGGATGATATATAAGAAAAAATGAAATTTTAACGAATTTCCAAGAAAAATGTAAAAATTAACCGAAATTCGAAAACTATGCTATTTCTACGTATATCGACGATTTGGATGATATATAAGAAAAACTGAAATTTTAGCGAATTTCCAAGAAAAATGTAAAAATTAACCGAAATTCGAAAACGATGCTATCTCTACGTATATCAACGATTTGGATGGTATATAAGAAAAAATGAAATTTTAACGAATTTCCAAGAAAAATTAAAAAATTAACCGAAATTCGAAAACGATGCTATTTCTACGTATATCGACGATTTGGATGATATATAAGAAAAACTGAAATTTTAGCGAATTTCCAAGAAAAATGTAAAAATTAACCGAAATTCGAAAACGATGCTATTTCTACGTATATCGACGATTTGGATGATATATAAGAAAAAATGAAATTTTAACGAATTTCCAAGAAAAATGTAAAAATTAACCGAAATTCGAAAACGATGCTATTTCTACGTATCTAGATGATTTGGAAGATATTTAAGAAAAATTGAATTTTAGCGAATTTCCAAGAAAAATGTAAAAATTAACCGAAATTCGAAAACGATGCTATTTCTACGTATATCGACGATTTGGATGATATATAAGAAAAAATGAAATTTTAACGAATTTCCAAGAAAAATGTAAAAATTAACCGAAATTCGAAAACGATGCTATTTCTACGTATCTAGATGATTTGGAAGATATTTAAGAAAAATTGAATTTTAGCGAATTTCCAAGAAAAATGTAAAGATTGACTAAAATTTGAAAACGATGCTGTTTCTATAGATATATAAGAAAAATTGAATTTTAGCGAATTTCCAAGAAAAATGTAAAAATTAATCGAAATTCGAAAACGATGCTATTTCTACGTATATCGACGATTTGGATGATATATAAGAAAAAATGAAATTTTAACGAATTTCCAAGAAAAATGTAAAAATTGACTAAAATTTGAAAACGATGCTGTTTATATAGATATATAAGAAAAATTGAATTTTAGCGAATTTCCAAGAAAAATGTAAAAATTAACCGAAATTCGAAAACTATGCTATTTCTACGTATATCGACGATTTGGATGATATATAAGAAAAACTGAAATTTTAGCGAATTTCCAAGAAAAATGTAAAAATTAACCGAAATTCGAAAACGATGCTATCTCTACGTATATCGACGATTTGGATGATATATAAGAAAAAATGAAATTTTCACGAATTTCCAAGAAAAATGTAAAAATTAACCGAAATTCGAAAACGATGCTATCTCTACGTATATCGACGATTTGGATGATATATAAGAAAAACTGAAATTTTAGCGGATTTCCAAGAAAAATGTAAAAATTAACCGAAATTCGAAAACGATGCTATCTCTACGTATATCGACGATTTGGATGATATATAAGAAAAAATGAAATTTTAACGAATTTCCAAGAAAAATGTAAAACTTAACCGAAATTCGAAAACGATGCTATTTCTACGTATATCGACGATTTGGATGATATATAAGAAAAACTGAAATTTTAGCGAATTTCCAAGAAAAATGTAAAAATTAACCGAAATTCGAAAACGATGCTATTTCTACGTATATCGACGATTTGGATGATATATAAGAAAAAATGAAATTTTAACGAATTTCCAAGAAAAATGTAAAAATTGACTAAAATTTGAAAACGATGCTGTTTCTATAGATATATAAGATAAATTGAATTTTAGCGAATTTCCAGGAAAAATGTAAATATTAACCGAAATTCGAAAACGATGCTATCTCTACGTATATCGACGATTTGGATGATATATAAGAAAAAATGAAATTTTAACGAATTTCCAAGAAAAATGTAAAAATTGACTAAAATTTGAAAACGATGCTATTTCTACGTATCTAGATGATTTGGAAGATATTTAAAAAAAAAATGAATTTTAGCGAATTTCCGAGTAAACTGTAAAAATTAACCGAAATTCGAAAACGATGCTATCTCTACGTATATCGACGATTTGGATCATATATAAGAAAAACTGAAATTTTAGCGAATTTCCAAGAAAAATGTAAAAATTAACCGAAACTCGAAAACGATGCTATTTCTACGTATATCGACGATTTGGATGATATATAAGAAAAACTGAAATTTTAGCGAATTTCCAAGAAAAATGTAAAAATTAACCGAAACTCGAAAACGATGCTATTTCTACGTATATCGACGATTTGGATGATATATAAGAAAAAATGAAATTTTAACGAATTTCCAAGAAAAATGTAAAAATTAACCGAAATTCGAAAACGATGCTATTTCTACGTATATCGACGATTTGGATGATATATAAGAAAAAATGAAATTTTAACGAATTTCCAAGAAAAATGTAAAAATTAACCAAAATTTGAAAACGATGCTATTTCTATAGATATATAAGAAAAACTGAAATTTTAGCGAATTTCCAAGAAAAATGTAAAAATTAACCGAAATTCGAAAACGATGCTATCTCTACGTATATCGACGATTTGGATGATATATAAGAAAAAATGAAATTTTAACGAATTTCCAAGAAAAATGTAAAAATTAACCGAAATTCGAAAACGATGCTATTTCTACGTATATCGACGATTTGGATGATATATAAGAAAAACTGAAATTTTAGCGAATTTCCAAGAAAAATGTAAAAATTAACCGAAATTCGAAAACGATGCTATCTCTACGTATATCGACGATTTGGATGATATATAAGAAAAAATGAAATTTTAACGAATTTCCAAGAAAAATGTAAAAATTAACCGAAATTCGAAAACGATGCTATTTCTACGTATATCGACGATTTGGATGATATATAAGAAAAACTGAAATTTTAGCGAATTTCCAAGAAAAATGTAAAAATTAACCGAAATTCGACAACGATGCTATTTCTACGTATATCGACGATTTGGATGATATACAAGAAAAAATGAAATTTTAACGAATTTCCAAGAAAAATGTAAAAATTGACTAAAATTTGAAAACGATGCTGTTTCTATAGATATATAAGAAAAATTGAATTTTAGCGAATTTCCAGGAAAAATGTAAATATTAACCGAAATTCGAAAACGATGCTATTTCTACGTATATCGACGATTTGGATGATATATAAGAAAAAATGAAATTTTAACGGATTTCCAAGAAAAATGTAAAAATTGACTAAAATTTGAATACGATGCTATTTCTACGTATCTAGATGATTTGGAAGATATTTAAAAAAAAATGAATTTTAGCGAATTTCCGAGTAAACTGTAAAAATTAACCGAAATTCGAAAACGATGCTATCTCTACGTATATCGACGATTTGGATGATATATAAGAAAAACTGAAATTTTAGCGAATTTCCAAGAAAAATGTAAAAATTAACCGAAATTCGAAAACGATGCTATCTCTACGTATATCGACGATTTGGATGAAATATAAGAAAAAATGACATTTTAACGAATTTCCAAGAAAAATGTAAAAATTAACCGAAATTCGAAAACGATGCTATTTCTACGTATATCGACGATTTGGAAGATATATAAGAAAAACTGAAATTTTAGCGAATTTCCAAGAAAAATGTAAAAATTAACCGAAATTCGAAAACGATGCTATCTCTACGTATATCGACGATTTGGATGATATATAAGAAAAAATGAAATTTTAACGAATTTCCGAGAAAAATGTATAAATTAACCGAAATTCGAAAACTATGCTATTTCTACGTATATCGACGATTTGGATGATATATAAGAAAAACTGAAATTTTAGCGAATTTCCAAGAAAAATGTAAAAATTAACCGAAATTCGAAAACGATGCTATTTCTACGTATATCGACGATTTGGATGATATATAAGAAAAAATGAAATTTTAACGAATTTCCAAGAAAAATGTAAAAATTAACCGAAATTCGAAAACGATGCTATTTCTACGTATATCGACGATTTGGATGATATATAAGAAAAAATGAAATTTTAACGAATTTCCAAGAAAAATGTAAAAATTAACCAAAATTTGAAAACGATGCTATTTCTATAGATATATAAGAAAAACTGAAATTTTAGCGAATTTCCAAGAAAAATGTAAAAATTAACCGAAATTCGAAAACGATGCTATTTCTACGTATATCGACGATTTGGATGATATATAAGAAAAAATGAAATTTTAACGAATTTCCAAGAAAAATGTAAAAATTGACTAAAATTTGAAAACGATGCTGTTTCTATAGATATATAAGAAAAATTGAACTTTAGCGAATTTCCAGGAAAAATGTAAATATTAACCGAAATTCGAAAACGATGCTATTTCTACGTATATCGACGATTTGGATGATATATAAGAAAAAATGAAATTTTAACGGATTTCCAAGAAAAATGTAAAAATTGACTAAAATTTGAAAACGATGCTATTTCTACGTATCTAGATGATTTGGAAGATATTTAAAAAAAAATGAATTTTAGCGAATTTCCGAGTAAACTGTAAAAATTAACCGAAATTCGAAAACGATGCTATCTCTACGTATATCGACGATTTGGATGATATATAAGAAAAACTGAAATTATAGCGAATTTCCAAGAAAAATGTAAAAATTAACCGAAATTCGAAAACGATGCTATCTCTACGTATATCGACGATTTGGATGATATATAAGAAAAAATGAAATTTTAACGAATTTCCAAGAAAAATGTAAAAATTAACCGAAATTCGAAAACGATGCTATTTCTACGTATATCGACGATTTGGATGATATATAAGAAAAACTGAAATTTTAGCGAATTTCCAAGAAAAATGTAAAAATTAACCGAAATTCGAAAACGATGCTATTTCTACGTATATCGACGATTTGGATGATATATAAGAAAAAATGAAATTTTAACGAATTTCCAAGAAAAATGTAAAAATTGACTAAAATTTGAAAACGATGCTGTTTCTATAGATATATAAGAAAAATTGAACTTTAGCGAATTTCCAGGAAAAATGTAAATATTAACCGAAATTCGAAAACGATGCTATTTCTACGTATATCGACGATTTGGATGATATATAAGAAAAAATGAAATTTTAACGGATTTCCAAGAAAAATGTAAAAATTGACTAAAATTTGAAAACGATGCTATTTCTACGTATCTAGATGATTTGGAAGATATTTAAAAAAAAATGAATTTTAGCGAATTTCCGAGTAAACTGTAAAAATTAACCGAAATTCGAAAACGATGCTATCTCTACGTATATCGACGATTTGGATGATATATAAGAAAAACTGAAATTTTAGCGAATTTCCAAGAAAAATGTAAAAATTAACCGAAATTCGAAAACGATGCTATCTCTACGTATATCGACGATTTGGATGATATATAAGAAAAAATGACATTTTAACGAATTTCCAAGAAAAATGTAAAAATTAACCGAAATTCGAAAACGATGCTATTTCTACGTATATCGACGATTTGGATGATATATAAGAAAAACTGAAATTTTAGCGAATTTCCAAGAAAAATGTAAAAATTAACCGAAATTCGAAAACGATGCTATCTCTACGTATATCGACGATTTGGATGATATATAAGAAAAAATGAAATTTTAACGAATTTCCGAGAAAAATGTATAAATTAACCGAAATTCGAAAACTATGCTATTTCTAC
Organism: Agrilus biguttatus; assembly: GCA_963921985.1. NCBI lineage: Eukaryota > Metazoa > Arthropoda > Insecta > Coleoptera > Buprestidae > Agrilus > Agrilus biguttatus. The sequence continues at coordinate 21,565,784 of OY998118.1, forward strand.
GTATATCGACGATTTGGATGATATATAAGAAAAACTGAAATTTTAGCGAATTTCCAAGAAAAATCTAAAAATTAACCGAAATTCGAAAACGATGCTATTTCTACGTATATCGACGATTTGGATGATATATAAGAAAAAATGAAATTTTAACGAATTTCCAAGAAAAATGTAAAAATTAACCGAAATTCGAAAACGATGCTATTTCTACGTATCTAGATGATTTGGAAGATATTTAAGAAAAATTGAATTTTTGCGAATTTCCAAGAAAAATGTAAAAATTGACCGAAATTCGAAAACGATGCTATTTCTACGTATATCGACGATTTGGATGATATATAAGAAAAAATGAAATTTTAACGAATTTCCAAGAAAAATGTAAAAATAAACCAAAATTTGATAACGAAGCTATTTCTATAGATATATAAGAAAAACTGAAATTTTAGCGAATTTCCAAGAAAAATGTAAAAATTAACCGAAATTCGAAAACGATGCTATTTCTACGTATATCGACGATTTGGATGATATATAAGAAAAAATGAAATTTTAACGAATTTCCAAGAAAAATGTAAAAATTAACCGAAATTCGAAAACGATGCTATTTCTACGTATCTAGATGATTTGGAAGATATTTAAGAAAAATTGAATTTTAGCGAATTTCCAAGAAAAATGTAAAAATTAACCGAAATTCGAAAACGATGCTATTTCTACGGATATCGACGATTTGGATGATATATAAGAAAAAATGAAATTTTAACGAATTTCCAAGAAAAATGTAAAAATAAACCAAAATTTGAAAACGAAGCTATTTCTATAGATATATAAGAAAAACTGAAATTTTAGCGAATTTCCAAGAAAAATGTAAAAATTAACCGAAATTCGAAAACGATGCTATTTCTACGTATATCGACGATTTGGATGATATATAAGAAAAACTGAAATTTTAGCGAATTTCCAAGAAAAATGTAAAAATTAACCGAAATTCGAAAACGATGCTATCTCTACGTATATCGACGATTTGGATGATATATAAGAAAAAATGAAACTTTAACGAATTTCCAAGAAAAATGTAAAAATTAACCGAAATTCGAAAACGATGCTATTTCTACGTATATCGACGATTTGGATGATATATAAGAAAAACTGAAATTTTAGCGAATTTCCAAGAAAAATGTAAAAATTAACCGAAATTCGAAAACGATGTTATTTCTACGTATATCGACGATTTGGATGATATATAAGAAAAAATGAAATTTTAACAAATTTCCACGAAAAATGTAAAAATTAACCGAAATTCGAAAACGATGCTATTTCTACGTATATCGACGATTTGGATGATATATAAGAAAAACTGAAATTTTAGCGAATTTCCAAGAAAAATGTAAAAATTAACCGAAATTCGAAAACGATGCTATTTCTACGTATATCGACGATTTGGATGATATATAAGAAAAACTGAAATTTTAGCGAATTTCCAAGAAAAATGTAAAAATTAATCGAAATTCGAAAACGATGCTATTTCTACGTATATCGACGATTTGGATGATATATAAGAAAAAATGAAATTTTAACGAATTTCCAAGAAAAATGTAAAAATTAACCGAAATTCGAAAACTATGCTATTTCTACGTATATCGACGATTTGGATGATATATAAGAAAAACTGAAATTTTAGCGAATTTCCAAGAAAAATGTAAAAATTAACCGAAATTCGAAAACGATGCTATCTCTACGTATATCGACGATTTGGATGATATATAAGAAAATCTGAAATTTTAGCGAATTTCCAAGAAAAATGTAAAAATTGACTAAAATTTGAAAACGATGCTGTTTCTATAGATATATAAGAAAAATTGAATTTAAGCGAATTTCCAGGAAAAATGTAAATATTAACCGAAATTCGAAAACGATGCTATTTCTACGTATATCGACGATTTGGATGATATATAAGAAAAAATGAAATTTTAACGAATTTCCAAGAAAAATGTAAAAATTGACTAAAATTTGAAAACGATGCTATTTCTACGTATCTAGATGATTTGGAAGATATTTAAAAAAAATTGAATTTTAGCGAATTTCCGAGTAAACTGTAAAAATTAACCGAAATTCGAAAACGATGCTATCTCTACGTATATCGACGATTTGGATGATATATAAGAAAAACTGAAATTTTAGCGAATTTCCAAGAAAAATGTAAAAATTAACCGAAATTCGAAAACGATGCTATCTCTACGTATATCGACGATTTGGATGATATATAAGAAAAAATGACGTTTTAACGAATTTCCAAGAAAAATGTAAAAATTAACCGAAATTCGAAAACGATGCTATCTCTACGTATATCGACGATTTGGACGATATATAAGAAAAAATGAAATTTTAACGAATTTCCGAGAAAAATGTATAAATTAACCGAAATTCGAAAACTATGCTATTTCTACGTATATCGACGATTTGGATGAAATATAAGAAAAACTGAAATTTTAGCGAATTTCCAAGAAAAATGTAAAAATTAACCGAAATTCGAAAACGATGCTATTTCTACGTATATCGACGATTTGGATGATATATAAGAAAAAATGAAATTTTAACGAATTTCCAAGAAAAATGTAAAAATTAACCGAAATTCGAAAACGATGCTATTTCTACGTATCTAGATGATTTGGAAGATATTTAAGAAAAATTGAATTTTAGCGAATTTCCAAGAAAAATGTATAAATTAACCGAAATTCGAAAACGATGCTATTTCTACGTATATCGACGATTTGGATGATATATAAGAAAAAATGAAATTTTAACGAATTTCCAAGAAAAATGTAAAAATAAACCAAAATTTTAAAACGAAGCTATTTCTATAGATATATAAGAAAAACTGAAATTTTAGCGAATTTCCAAGAAAAATGTAAAAATTAACCGAAATTCGAAAACGATGCTATCTCTACGTATATCGACGATTTGGATGATATATAAGAAAAAATGAAATTTTAACGAATTTCCAAGAAAAATGTAAAAATTAACCGAAATTCGAAAACAATGCTATTTCTACGTATATCGACGATTTGGATGATATATAAGAAAAACTGAAATTTTAGCGAATTTCCAAGAAAAATGTAAAAATTAACCGAAATTCGAAAACGATGCTATTTCTACGTATATCGACGATTTGGATGATATATAAGAAAAAATGAAATTTTAACGAATTTCCAAGAAAAATGTAAAAATTAACCGAAATTCGAAAACGATGCTATTTCTACGTATCTAGATGATTTGGAAGATATTTAAGAAAAATTGAATTTTAGCGAATTTCCAAGAAAAATGTAAAAATTAACCGAAATTCGAAAACGATGCTATTTCTACGTATATCGACGATTTGGATGATATATAGGAAAAAATGAAATTTTAACGAATTTCCAAGAAAAATGTAAAAATAAACCAAAATTTGATAACGAAGCTATTTCTACGTATATCGACGATTTGGATGATATATAAGAAAAACTGAAATTTTAGCGAATTTCCAAGAAAAATGTAAAAATTAACCGAAATTCGAAAACGATGTTATTTCTACGTATATCGACGATTTGGATGATATATAAGAAAAAATGAAATTTTAACAAATTTCCACGAAAAATGTAAAAATTAACCGAAATTCGAAAACGATGCTATTTCTACGTATATCGACGATTTGGATGATATATAAGAAAAACTGAAATTTTAGCGAATTTCCAAGAAAAATGTAAAAATTAACCGAAATTCGAAAACGATGCTATTTCTACGTATATCGACGATTTGGATGATATATAAGAAAAAATGAAGTTTTAACGAATTTCCAAGAAAAATGTAAAAATTAACCGAAATTCGAAAACGATGCTATTTCTACGTATCTAGATGATTTGGAAGATATTTAAGAAAAATTGAATTTTAGCGAATTTCCAAGAAAAATGTAAAAATTAACCGAAATTCGAAAACTATGCTATTTCTACGTATATCGACGATTTGGATGATATATAAGAAAAACTGAAATTTTAGCGAATTTCCAAGAAAAATGTAAAAATTAACCGAAATTCGAAAACGATGCTATCTCTACGTATATCGACGATTTGGATGATATATAAGAAAATCTGAAATTTTAGCGAATTTCCAAGAAAAATGTAAAAATTGACTAAAATTTGAAAACGATGCTGTTTCTATAGATATATAAGAAAAATTGAATTTAAGCGAATTTCCAGGAAAAATGTAAATATTAACCGAAATTCGAAAACGATGCTATTTCTACGTATATCGACGATTTGGATGATATATAAGAAAAAATGAAATTTTAACGAATTTCCAAGAAAAATGTAAAAATTGACTAAAATTTGAAAACGATGCTATTTCTACGTATCTAGATGATTTGGAAGATATTTAAAAAAAATTGAATTTTAGCGAATTTCCGAGTAAACTGTAAAAATTAACCGAAATTCGAAAACGATGCTATCTCTACGTATATCGACGATTTGGATGATATATAAGAAAAACTGAAATTTTAGCGAATTTCCAAGAAAAATGTAAAAATTAACCGAAATTCGAAAACGATGCTATCTCTACGTATATCGACGATTTGGATGATATATAAGAAAAAATGACGTTTTAACGAATTTCCAAGAAAAATGTAAAAATTAACCGAAATTCGAAAACGATGCTATCTCTACGTATATCGACGATTTGGACGATATATAAGAAAAAATGAAATTTTAACGAATTTCCGAGAAAAATGTATAAATTAACCGAAATTCGAAAACTATGCTATTTCTACGTATATCGACGATTTGGATGAAATATAAGAAAAACTGAAATTTTAGCGAATTTCCAAGAAAAATGTAAAAATTAACCGAAATTCGAAAACGATGCTATTTCTACGTATATCGACGATTTGGATGATATATAAGAAAAAATGAAATTTTAACGAATTTCCAAGAAAAATGTAAAAATTAACCGAAATTCGAAAACGATGCTATTTCTACGTATCTAGATGATTTGGAAGATATTTAAGAAAAATTGAATTTTAGCGAATTTCCAAGAAAAATGTATAAATTAACCGAAATTCGAAAACGATGCTATTTCTACGTATATCGACGATTTGGATGATATATAAGAAAAAATGAAATTTTAATGAATTTCCAAGAAAAATGTAAAAATAAACCAAAATTTTAAAACGAAGCTATTTCTATAGATATATAAGAAAAACTGAAATTTTAGCGAATTTCCAAGAAAAATGTAAAAATTAACCGAAATTCGAAAACGATGCTATCTCTACGTATATCGACGATTTGGATGATATATAAGAAAAAATGAAATTTTAACGAATTTCCAAGAAAAATGTAAAAATTAACCGAAATTCGAAAACGATGCTATTTCTACGTATATCGACGATTTGGATGATATATAAGAAAAACTGAAATTTTAGCGAATTTCCAAGAAAAATGTAAAAATTAACCGAAATTCGAAAACGATGCTATTTCTACGTATATCGACGATTTGGATGATATATAAGAAAAAATGAAATTTTAACGAATTTCCAAGAAAAATGTAAAAATTAACCGAAATTCGAAAACGATGCTATTTCTACGTATCTAGATGATTTGGAAGATATTTACGAAAAATTGAATTTTAGCGAATTTCCAAGAAAAATGTAAAAATTAACCGAAATTCGAAAACGATGCTATTTCTACGTATATCGACGATTTGGATGATATATAGGAAAAAATGAAATTTTAACGAATTTCCAAGAAAAATGTAAAAATAAACCAAAATTTGATAACGAAGCTATTTCTATAGAAATATAAGAAAAACTGAAATTTTAGCGAATTTCCAAGAAAAATGTAAAAATTAACCGAAATTCGAAAACGATGCTATTTCTACGTATATCGACGATTTGGATGATATATAAGAAAAAATGAAATTTTAACGAATTTCCAAGAAAAATGTAAAAATTAACCGAAATTCGAAAACGATGCTATTTCTACGTATCTAGATGATTTGGAAGATATTTAAGAAAAATTGAATTTTAGCGAATTTCCAAGAAAAATGTAAAAATTAACCGAAATTCGAAAACGATGCTATTTCCTACGGATATCGACGATTTGGATGATATATAAGAAAAAATGAAATTTTAACGAATTTCCAAGAAAAATGTAAAAATAAACCAAAATTTGAAAACGAAGCTATTTCTATAGATATATAAGAAAAACTGAAATTTTAGCGAATTTCCAAGAAAAATGTAAAAATTAACCGAAATTCGAAAACGATGCTATTTCTACGTATATCGACGATTTGGATGATATATAAGAAAAACTGAAATTTTAGCGAATTTCCAAGAAAAATGTAAAAATTAACCGAAATTCGAAAACGATGCTATCTCTACGTATATCGACGATTTGGATAATATATAAGAAAAAATGAAATTTTAACGAATTTCCAAGAAAAATGTAAAAATAAACCAAAATTTGAAAACGAAGCTATTTCTATAGATATATAAGAAAAACTGAAATTTTAGCGAATTTCCAAGAAAAATGTAAAAATTAACCGAAATTCGAAAACGATGCTATTTCTACGTATATCGACGATTTGGATGATATATAAGAAAAACTGAAATTTTAACGAATTTCCAAGAAAAATGTAAAAATTAACCGAAATTCGAAAACGATGCTATTTCTACGTATCTAGATGATTTGGAAGATATTTAAGAAAAATTGAATTTTAGCGAATTTCCAAGAAAAATGTAAAAATTGACTAAAATTTGAAAACGATGCTGTTTCTATAGATATATAAGAAAAATTGAATTTTAGCAAATTTCCAAGAAAAATGTAAAAATTAACCGAAATTCGAAAACGATGCTATTTCTACGTATCTAGATGATTTGGAAGATATTTAAGAAAAACTGAATTTTAGCGAATTTTCAAGAAAAATGTAAAAATTAACCAAAATTTGAAAACGATGCTATTTCTATAGATATATAAGAAAAATAGAATTTTAGCAAATTTCCAAGAAAAATGTAAAAATTAACCGAAATTCGAAAACGATTCTATTTCTACGTATATCGACGATTTGGATGATATATAAGAAAAAATGAACTTTAACGAATTTCCAAGAAAAATGTAAAAATTAACCAAAATTTGAAAACGAAGCTATTTCTATAGATATATAAGAAAAATTGAATTTTAGCAAATTTCCAAGAAAAATGTAAAAATTAGCCGAAATTCGAGAACGATGCTATTTCTATAGATATTTAAGAAAAAATGAAATTTTAACGAATTTCCAAGAAAAATGTAAAAATTAACCAAAATTTGAAAACGATGCTATTTCTATAGATATATATAAGAAAAATTGAATTTTAGCAAATTTCTAAGAAAAATGTAAAAATTAATCGAAATTCGAAAACGATGCTATTTCTACGTATATCGACGATTTGGATGATATATAAGAAAAAATGAAATTTTAACGAATTTCCAAGAAAAATGTAAAAATTAACCGAAATTCGAAAACGATGCTATTTCTACGTATATTGACGATTTGGATGAAATATAAGAAGAACTGAAATTTTAGCGAATTTCCAAGAAAAATGTAAAAATTAACCGAAATTCGAAAACGATGCTATCTCTACGTATATCGACGATTTGGATGATATATAAGAAAAAATGAAATTTTAACGAATTTCCAAGAAAAATGTAAAAATTAACCGAAATTCGAAAACTATGCTATTTCTACGTATATCGACGATTTGGATGATATATAAGAAAAACTGAAATTTTAGCGAATTTCCAAGAAAAATGTAAAAATTAACCGAAATTCGAAAACGATGCTATCTCTACGTATATCGACGATTTGGATGGTATATAAGAAAAAATGAAATTTTAACGAATTTCCAAGAAAAATGTAAAAATTAACCGAAATTCGAAAACGATGCTATTTCTACGTATATCGACGATTTGGATGATATATAAGAAAAAATGAAATTTTAACGAATTTCCAAGAAAAATGTAAAAATTAACCGAAATTCGAAAACGATGCTATTTCTACGTATCTAGATGATTTGGAAGATATTTAAGAAAATGTGAATTTTAGCGAATTTCCAAGAAAAATGTAAAGATTGACTAAAATTTGAAAACGATGCTGTTTCTATAGATATATAAGAAAAATTGAATTTTAGCGAATTTCCAAGAAAAATGTAAAAATTAATCGAAATTCGAAAACGATGCTATTTCTACGTATATCGACGATTTGGATGATATATAACAAAAAATGAAATTTTAACGAATTTCCAAGAAAAATGTAAAAATTGACTAAAATTTGAAAACGATGCTGTTTATATAGATATATAAGAAAAATTGAATTTTAGCGAATTTCCAAGAAAAATGTAAAAATTAACCGAAATTCGAAAACTATGCTATTTCTACGTATATCGACGATTTGGATGATATATAAGAAAAACTGAAATTTTAGCGAATTTCCAAGAAAAATGTAAAAATTAACCGAAATTCGAAAACGATGCTATTTCTACGTATATCGACGATTTGGATGATATATAAGAAAAAATGAAATTTTAACGAATTTCCAAGAAAAATGTAAAAATTAACCGAAATTCGAAAACGATGCTATTTCTACGTATCTAGATGATTTGGAAGATATTTAAGAAAAATTGAATTTTAGCGAATTTCCAAGAAAAATGTAAAAATTAACCGAAATTCGAAAACGATGCTATTTCTACGTATATCGACGATTTGGATGATATATAAGAAAAAATGAAATTTTAACGAATTTCCAAGAAAAATGTAAAAATTAACCGAAATTCGAAAACGATGCTATTTCTACGTATCTAGATGATTTGGAAGATATTTAAGAAAAATTGAATTTTAGCGAATTTCCAAGAAAAATGTAAAGATTGACTAAAATTTGAAAACGATGCTGTTTCTATAGATATATAAGAAAAATTGAATTTTAGCGAATTTCCAAGAAAAATGTAAAAATTAATCGAAATTCGAAAACGATGCTATTTCTACGTATATCGACGATTTGGATGATATATAAGAAAAAATGAAATTTTAACGAATTTCCAAGAAAAATGTAAAAATTGACTAAAATTTGAAAACGATGCTGTTTATATAGATATATAAGAAAAATTGAATTTTAGCGAATTTCCAAGAAAAATGTAAAAATTAACCGAAATTCGAAAACTATGCTATTTCTACGTATATCGACGATTTGGATGATATATAAGAAAAACTGAAATTTTAGCGAATTTCCAAGAAAAATGTAAAAATTAACCGAAATTCGAAAACGATGCTATCTCTACGTATATCGACGATTTGGATGATATATAAGAAAAAATGAAATTTTCACGAATTTCCAAGAAAAATGTAAAAATTAACCGAAATTCGAAAACGATGCTATTTCTACGTATATCGACAATTTGGATGATATATAAGAAAAACTGAAATTTTAACGAATTTCCAAGAAAAATGTAAAAATTGACTAAGATTTGAAAACGATGCTGTTTCTATAGATATATAAGAAAAATTGAATTTTAGCGAATTTCCAAGAAAAATGTAAATATTAACCGAAATTCGAAAACGATGCTATTTCTACGTATATCGACGATTTGGATGATATATAAGAAAAAATGAAATTTTAACGAATTTCCAAGAAAAATGTAAAAATTAACCGAAATTCGAAAACGATGCTATTTCTACGTATATCGTCGATTTGGATGATATATAAGAAAAAATGAAATTTTAACGAATTTCCAAGAAAAATGTAAAAATTGACTAAAATTTGAAAACGATGCTATTTCTACGTATCTCTATGATTTGGAAGATATTTAAAAAAAATTGAATTTTAGCGAATTTCCGAGTAAACTGTAAAAATTAACCGAAATTCGAAAACGATACTATCTCTACGTATATCGACGATTTGGATGATATATAAGAAAAACTGAAATTTTAGCGAATTTCCAAGAAAAATGTAAAAATTAACCGAAATTCGAAAACGATGCTATCTCTACGTATATCGACGATTTGGATGATATATAAGAAAAAATGAAATTTTAACGAATTTCCAAGGAAATTGTAAAAATTAACCGAAATTCGAAAACGATGCTATTTCTACGTATATCGACGACTTGGATGATATATAAGAAAAACTGAAATTTTAGCGAATTTCCAAGAAAAATGTAAAAATTAACCTAAATTCGAAAACGATGCTATTTCTACGTATATCGACGATTTGGATGATATATAAGAAAAAATGAAATTTTAACGAATTTCCAAGAAGAATGTAAAAATTAACCGAAATTCGAAAACGATGCTCTTTCTACGTATATCGACGATTTGGCTGATATATAAGAAAAAATGAAATTTTAACGAATTTCCAAGAAAAATGTAAAAATTAACCAAAATTTGAAAACGAAGCTATTTCTATAGATATATAATAAAAATTGAATTTTAGCAAATTTCCAAGAAAAATGTAAAAATTAACCGAAATTCGAAAACGATGCTATCTCTACGTATAACGACGATTTGGAAGATATTTAAGAAAAAATGAAATTTTAGCGAATTTCCAAGAAAAATGTAAAAATTAACCAAAATTTGAAAACGATGCTATTTCTATAGATATATAAGAAAAATTGAATTTTAGCAAATTTCCAAGAAAAATGTAAAAATTGACCGAAATTCGTAAACGATGCTATTTCTACGTATCTAGATGATTTGGAAGATATTTAAGAAAAACTGAATTTTAGCGAATTTTCAAGAAAAATGTAAAAATTAACCAAAATTTGAAAACGATGCTATTTCTATAGATACATAAGAAAAATAGAATTTTAGCAAATTTCCAAGAAAAATGTAAAAATTAACCGAAATTCGAAAACGATTCTATTTCTACGTATATCGACGATTTGGATGATATATAAGAAAAAATGAAATTTTAACGAATTTCCAAGAAAAATGTAAAAATTAACCAAAATTTGAAAACGAAGCTATTTCTATAGATATATAAGGAAAATTGAATTTTAGCAAATTTCCAAGAAAAATGTAAAAATTAGCCGAAATTCGAGAACGATGCTATTTCTATAGATATATAAGAAAAAATGAAATTTTAACGAATTTCCAAGAAAAATGTAAAAATTAACCAAAATTTGAAAACGATGCTATCTATAGATATATAAGAAAAATTGAATTTTAGCAAATTTCTAAGAAAAATGTAAAAATTAATCGAAATTCGAAAACGATGCTATTTCTACGTATATCGACGATTTGGATGATATATAAGAAAAAATGAAATTTTAACGAATTTCCAAGAAAAATGTAAAAATTAACCAAAATTTGAAAAAGATGCTATTTCTATAGATATATAAGAAAAATTGAATTTTAGCAAATTTCCAAGAAAAATGTAAAAATTAACCGAAATTCGAAAACGATGCTATCTCTACGTATATCGACGATTTGGATGATATATAAGAAAAAATGAAATTTTACCGAATTTCCAAGAAAAATGTAAAAATTAACCGAAATTCGAAAACGATGCTATTTCTACGTATATTGACGATTTGGATGATATATAAGAAGAACTGAAATTTTAGCGAATTTCCAAGAAAAATGTAAAAATTAACCGAAATTCGAAAACGATGCTATCTCTACGTATATCGACGATTTGGATGATATATAAGAAAAAATGAAATTTTAACGAATTTCCAAGAAAAATGTAAAAATTAACCGAAATTCGAAAACTATGCTATTTCTACGTATATCGACGATTTGGATGATATATAAGAAAAACTGAAATTTTAGCGAATTTCCAAGAAAAATGTAAAAATTAATCGAAATTCGAAAACGATGCTATCTCTACGTATATCGACGATTTGGATGGTACATAAGAAAAAATGAAATTTTAACGAATTTCCAAGAAAAATGTAAAAATTAACCGAAATTCGAAAACGATGCTATTTCTACGTATATCGACGATTTGGATGATATATAAGAAAAACTGAAATTTTAGCGAATTTCCAAGAAAAATGTAAAAATTAACCGAAATTCGAAAACGATGCTATCTCTACGTATATCGACGATTTGGATGATATATAAGAAGAACTGAAATTTTAGCGAATTTCCAAGAAAAATGTAAAAATTAACCGAAATTCGAAAACGATGCTATCTCTACGTATATCGACGATTTGGATGATATATAAGAAAAACTGAAATTTTAGCGAATTTCCATGAAAAATGTAAAAATTAACCGAAATTCGAAAACGATGCTATTTCTACGTATATCGACGATTTGGATGATATATAAGAAAAACTGAAATTTTAGCGAATTTCCAAGAAAAATGTAAAAATTAACCGAAATTCGAAAACGATGCTATCTCTACGTATATCGACGATTTGGATGGTATATAAGAAAAATTGAATTTTAGCAAATTTCCAAGAAAAATGTAATAATTAACCGAAATTCGAAAACGATGCTATTTCTACGTATCTAGATGATTTGGAAGATATTTAAGAAAAATTGAATTTTAGCGAATTTCCAAGAAAAATGTAAAAATTAACCAAAATTTGAAAAAGATGCTATTTCTATAGATATATATGAAAAAATGAATTTTAGCAAATTTCCAAGAAAAATGTAAAAATTAACCGAAATTCGAACACGATGCTATCTCTACGTATATCGACGATTTGGATGATATATAAGAAAAAATGAAATTTTAACGAATTTCCAAGAAAAATGTAAAAATTAACCGAAATTCGAAAACGATGCTATTTCTACGTATATCGACGATTTGGATGATATATAAGAAAAAATGAAATTTTAACGAATTTCCAAGAAAAATGTAAAAATTAACCGAAATTCGAAAACTATGCTATTTCTACGTATATCGACGATTTGGATGATATATAAGAAAAACTGAAATTTTAGCGAATTTCCAAGAAAAATGTAAAAATTAACCGAAATTCGAAAACGATGCTATCTCTACGTATATCGACGATTTGGATGGTATATAAGAAAAATGAAATTTTAACGAATTTCCAAGAAAAATGTAAAAATTAACCGAAATTCGAAAACGATGCTATTTCTACGTATATCGACGATTTGGATGATATATAAGAAAAACTGAAATTTTAGCGAATTTCCAAGAAAAATGTAAAAATTAACCGAAATTCGAAAACGATGCTATCTCTACGTATATCGACGATTTGGATGATATATAAGAAGAACTGAAATTTTAGCGAATTTCCAAGAAAAATGTAAAAATTAACCGAAATTCGAAAACGATGCTATCTCTACGTATATCGACGATTTGGATGATATATAAGAAAAACTGAAATTTTAACGAATTTCCAAGAAAAATGTAAAAATTGACTAAGATTTGAAAACGATGCTGTTTCTATAGATATATAAGAAAAATTGAAAATTAGCGAATTTCCAAGAAAAATGTAAATATTAACCGAAATTCGAAAACGATGCTATTTCTACGTATATCGACGATTTGGATGATATATAAGAAAAAATGAAATTTTAACGAATTTCCAAGAAAAATGTAAAAATTGACTAAAATTTGAAAACGATGCTATTTCTACGTATCTAGATGATTTGGAAGATATTTAAAAAAAATTGAATTTTAGCGAATTTCCGAGTAAACTGTAAAAATTAACCGAAATTCGAAAACGATGCTATTTCTACGTATCTAGATGATTTGGAAGATATTTAAGAAAAATTGAATATTAGCGAATTTCCAAGAAAAATGTAAAAATTGACTAAAATTTGAAATCGATGCTGTTTCTATAGATATATACGAAAAATTGAATTTTAGCGATTTTCCAAGAAAAATGTAAAAATTAATCGAAATTCGAAAACGATGCTATTTCTACGTATATCGACGATTTGGATGATATATAAGAAAAAATGAAATTTTAACGAATTTCCAAGAAAAATGTAAAAATTGGCTAAAATTTGAAAACGATGCTGTTTCTATAGATATATAAGAAAAATTGAATTTTAGCGAATTTCCAAGAAAAATGTAAAAATTAACCGAAATTCGAAAACGATCCTATTTCTACGTATATCGTCGATTTGGATGATATATAAGAAAAAATGAAATTTTAACGAATTTCCAAGAAAAATGTAAAAATTGACTAAAATTTGAAAACGATGCTATTTCTACGTATCTCTATGATTTGGAAGATATTTAAAAAAAATTGAATTTTAGCGAATTTCCGAGTAAACTGTAAAAATTAACCGAAATTCGAAAACGATACTATCTCTACGTATATCGACGATTTGGATGATATATAAGAAAAACTGAAATTTTAGCGAATTTCCAAGAAAAATGTAAAAATTAACCGAAATTCGAAAACGATGCTATTTCTACGTATATCGACGATTTGGATGATATATAAGAAAAAATGAAATTTTAACGAATTTCCAAGAAAAATGTAAAAATTAACCGAAATTCGAAAACGATGCTATTTCTACGTATCTAGATGATTTGGAAGATATTTAAGAAAAATTGAATTTTAGCGAATTTCCAAGAAAAATGTATAAATTGACCGAAATTCGAAAACGATGCTATTTCTACGTATATCGACGATTTGGATGATATATAAGAAAAAATGAAATTTTAACGAATTTCCAAGAAAAATGTAAAAATAAACCAAAATTTTAAAACGAAGCTATTTCTATAGATATATAAGAAAAACTGAAATTTTAGCGAATTTCCAAGAAAAATGTAAAAATTAACCGAAATTCGAAAACGATGCTATCTCTACGTATATCGACGATTTGGATGATATATAAGAAAAAATGAAATTTTAACGAATTTCCAAGAAAAATGTAAAAATTAACATAAATTCGAAAACGATGCTATTTCTACGTATATCGACGATTTGGATGATATATAAGAAAAACTGAAATTTTAACGAATTTCCAAGAAAAATGTAAAAATTAACCGAAATTCGAAAACTATGCTATTTCTACGTATATCGACGATTTGGATGATATATAAGAAAAACTGAAATTTTAGCGAATTTCCAAGAAAAATGTAAAAATTAACCGAAATTCGAAAACGATGCTATCTCTACGTATATCGACGATTTGGATGATATATAAGAAAAAATGAAATTTTAACGAATTTCCAAGAAAAATGTAAAAATTAACCGAAATTCGAAAACTATGCTATTTCTACGTATATCGACGATTTGGATGATATATAAGAAAAACTGAAATTTTAGCGAATTTCCAAGAAAAATGTAAAAATTAACCGAAATTCGAAAACGATGCTATCTCTACGTATATCGACGATTTGGATGGTATATAAGAAAAATGAAATTTTAACGAATTTCCAAGAAAAATGTAAAAATTAACCGAAATTCGAAAACGATGCTATTTCTACGTATATCGACGATTTGGATGATATATAAGAAAAACTGAAATTTTAGCGAATTTCCAAGAAAAATGTAAAAATTAACCGAAATTCGAAAACGATGCTATCTCTACGTATATCGACGATTTGGATGATATATAAGAAGAACTGAAATTTTAGCGAATTTCCAAGAAAAATGTAAAAATTAACCGAAATTCGAAAACGATGCTATCTCTACGTATATCGACGATTTGGATGATATATAAGAAAAACTGAAATTTTAACGAATTTCCAAGAAAAATGTAAAAATTGACTAAGATTTGAAAACGATGCTGTTTCTATAGATATATAAGGAAAATTGAAAATTAGCGAATTTCCAAGAAAAATGTAAATATTAACCGAAATTCGAAAACGATGCTATTTCTACGTATATCGACGATTTGGATGATATATAAGAAAAAATGAAATTTTAACGAATT
Organism: Agrilus biguttatus; assembly: GCA_963921985.1. NCBI lineage: Eukaryota > Metazoa > Arthropoda > Insecta > Coleoptera > Buprestidae > Agrilus > Agrilus biguttatus. The sequence goes on from OY998118.1 coordinate 21,581,645, forward strand.
TCCAAGAAAAATGTAAAAATTGACTAAAATTTGAAAACGATGCTATTTCTACGTATCTAGATGATTTGGAAGATATTTAAAAAAAATTGAATTTTAGCGAATTTCCGAGTAAACTGTAAAAATTAACCGAAATTCGAAAACGATGCTATTTCTACGTATCTAGATGATTTGGAAGATATTTAAGAAAAATTGAATATTAGCGAATTTCCAAGAAAAATGTAAAAATTGACTAAAATTTGAAATCGATGCTGTTTCTATAGATATATACGAAAAATTGAATTTTAGCGATTTTCCAAGAAAAATGTAAAAATTAATCGAAATTCGAAAACGATGCTATTTCTACGTATATCGACGATTTGGATGATATATAAGAAAAAATGAAATTTTAACGAATTTCCAAGAAAAATGTAAAAATTGGCTAAAATTTGAAAACGATGCTGTTTCTATAGATATATAAGAAAAATTGAATTTTAGCGAATTTCCAAGAAAAATGTAAAAATTAACCGAAATTCGAAAACGATCCTATTTCTACGTATATCGTCGATTTGGATGATATATAAGAAAAAATGAAATTTTAACGAATTTCCAAGAAAAATGTAAAAATTGACTAAAATTTGAAAACGATGCTATTTCTACGTATCTCTATGATTTGGAAGATATTTAAAAAAAATTGAATTTTAGCGAATTTCCGAGTAAACTGTAAAAATTAACCGAAATTCGAAAACGATACTATCTCTACGTATATCGACGATTTGGATGATATATAAGAAAAACTGAAATTTTAGCGAATTTCCAAGAAAAATGTAAAAATTAACCGAAATTCGAAAACGATGCTATTTCTACGTATATCGACGATTTGGATGATATATAAGAAAAAATGAAATTTTAACGAATTTCCAAGAAAAATGTAAAAATTAACCGAAATTCGAAAACGATGCTATTTCTACGTATCTAGATGATTTGGAAGATATTTAAGAAAAATTGAATTTTAGCGAATTTCCAAGAAAAATGCATAAATTAACCGAAATTCGAAAACGATGCTATTTCTACGTATATCGACGATTTGGATGATATATAAGAAAAAATGAAATTTTAACGAATTTCCAAGAAAAATGTAAAAATAAACCAAAATTTTAAAACGAAGCTATTTCTATAGATATATAAGAAAAACTGAAATTTTAGCGAATTTCCAAGAAAAATGTAAAAATTAACCGAAATTCGAAAACGATGCTATCTCTACGTATATCGACGATTTGGATGATATATAAGAAAAAATGAAATTTTAACGAATTTCCAAGAAAAATGTAAAAATTAACATAAATTCGAAAACGATGCTATTTCTACGTATATCGACGATTTGGATGATATATAAGAAAAACTGAAATTTTAGCGAATTTCCAAGAAAAATGTAAAAATTAACCGAAATTCGAAAACGATGCTATTTCTACGTATATCGACGATTTGGATGATATATAAGAAAAAATGAAATTTTAACGAATTTCTAAGAAAAATGTAAAAATTAACCGAAATTCGAAAACGATGCTATTTCTACGTATCTAGATGATTTGGAAGATATTTAAGAAAAATTGAATTTTAGCGAATTTCCAAGAAAAATGTAAAAATTAACCGAAATTCGAAAACGATTCTATTTCTACGTATATCGACGATTTGGATGATATATAGGAAAAAATGAAATTTTAACGAATTTCCAAGAAAAATGTAAAAATAAACCAAAATTTGATAACGAAGCTATTTCTATAGATATATAAGAAAAACTGAAATTTTAGCGAATTTCCAAGAAAAATGTAAAAATTAACCGAAATTCGAAAACGATGCTATCTCTACGTATATCGACGATTTGGATGATATATAAGAAAAAATGAAATTTTAACGAATTTCCAAGAAAAATGTAAAAATTAACCGAAATTCGAAAACTATGCTATTTCTACGTATATCGACGATTTGGATGATATATAAGAAAAACTGAAATTTTAGCGAATTTCCAAGAAAAATGTAAAAATTAACCGAAATTCGAAAACGATGCTATCTCTACGTATATCGACGATTTGGATGGTATATAAGAAAAATGAAATTTTAACGAATTTCCAAGAAAAATGTAAAAATTAACCGAAATTCGAAAACGATGCTATTTCTACGTATATCGACGATTTGGATGATATATAAGAAAAACTGAAATTTTAGCGAATTTCCAAGAAAAATGTAAAAATTAACCGAAATTCGAAAACGATGCTATCTCTACGTATATCGACGATTTGGATGATATATAAGAAAAACTGAAATTTTAACGAATTTCCAAGAAAAATGTAAAAATTGACTAAGATTTGAAAACGATGCTGTTTCTATAGATATATAAGAAAAATTGAAAATTAGCGAATTTCCAAGAAAAATGTAAATATTAACCGAAATTCGAAAACGATGCTATTTCTACGTATATCGACGATTTGGATGATATATAAGAAAAAATGAAATTTTAACGAATTTCCAAGAAAAATGTAAAAATTGACTAAAATTTGAAAACGATGCTATTTCTACGTATCTAGATGATTTGGAAGATATTTAAAAAAAATTGAATTTTAGCGAATTTCCGAGTAAACTGTAAAAATTAACCGAAATTCGAAAACGATGCTATTTCTACGTATCTAGATGATTTGGAAGATATTTAAGAAAAATTGAATATTAGCGAATTTCCAAGAAAAATGTAAAAATTGACTAAAATTTGAAATCGATGCTGTTTCTATAGATATATACGAAAAATTGAATTTTAGCGATTTTCCAAGAAAAATGTAAAAATTAATCGAAATTCGAAAACGATGCTATTTCTACGTATATCGACGATTTGGATGATATATAAGAAAAACTGAAATTTTAGCGAATTTCCAAGAAAAATGTAAAAATTAACCGAAATTCGAAAACGATGCTATCTCTACGTATATCGACGATTTGGATGGTATATAAGAAAAATGAAATTTTAACGAATTTCCAAGAAAAATGTAAAAATTAACCGAAATTCGAAAACGATGCTATTTCTACGTATCTAGATGATTTGGAAGATATTTAAGAAAAATTGAATATTAGCGAATTTCCAAGAAAAATGTAAAAATTGACTAAAATTTGAAATCGATGCTGTTTCTATAGATATATACGAAAAATTGAATTTTAGCGATTTTCCAAGAAAAATGTAAAAATTAATCGAAATTCGAAAACGATGCTATTTCTACGTATATCGACGATTTGGATGATATATAAGAAAAAATGAAATTTTAACGAATTTCCAAGAAAAATGTAAAAATTGACTAAAATTTGAAAACGATGCTGTTTCTATAGATATATAAGAAAAATTGAATTTTAGCGAATTTCCAAGAAAAATGTAAAAATTAACCGAAATTCGAAAACGATCCTATTTCTACGTATATCGACGATTTGGATGATATATAAGAAAAACTGAAATTTTAGCGAATTTCCAAGAAAAATATAAAAATTAATCGAAATTCGAAAACGATGCTATCTCTACGTATATCGACGATTTGGATGATATATAAGAAAAAATGAAATTTTAACGAATTTCCAAGAAAAATGTAAAAATTAACCGAAATTCGAAAACTATGCTATTTCTACGTATATCGACGATTTGGATGATATATAAGAAAAACTGAAATTTTAGCGAATTTCCAAGAAAAATGTAAAAATTAACCGAAATTCGAAAACGATGCTATCTCTACGTATATCGACGATTTGGATGGTATATAAGAAAAATGAAATTTTAACGAATTTCCAAGAAAAATGTAAAAATTAACCGAAATTCGAAAACGATGCTATTTCTACGTATATCGACGATTTGGATGATATATAAGAAAAACTGAAATTTTAGCGAATTTCCAAGAAAAATGTAAAAATTAACCGAAATTCGAAAACGATGCTATCTCTACGTATATCGACGATTTGGATGATATATAAGAAGAACTGAAATTTTAGCGAATTTCCAAGAAAAATGTAAAAATTAACCGAAATTCGAAAACGATGCTATCTCTACGTATATCGACGATTTGGATGATATATAAGAAAAACTGAAATTTTAACGAATTTCCAAGAAAAATGTAAAAATTGACTAAGATTTGAAAACGATGCTGTTTCTATAGATATATAAGAAAAATTGAAAATTAGCGAATTTCCAAGAAAAATGTAAATATTAACCGAAATTCGAAAACGATGCTATTTCTACGTATATCGACGATTTGGATGATATATAAGAAAAAATGAAATTTTAACGAATTTCCAAGAAAAATGTAAAAATTGACTAAAATTTGAAAACGATGCTATTTCTACGTATCTAGATGATTTGGAAGATATTTAAAAAAAATTGAATTTTAGCGAATTTCCGAGTAAACTGTAAAAATTAACCGAAATTCGAAAACGATGCTATTTCTACGTATCTAGATGATTTGGAAGATATTTAAGAAAAATTGAATATTAGCGAATTTCCAAGAAAAATGTAAAAATTGACTAAAATTTGAAATCGATGCTGTTTCTATAGATATATACGAAAAATTGAATTTTAGCGATTTTCCAAGAAAAATGTAAAAATTAATCGAAATTCGAAAACGATGCTATTTCTACGTATATCGACGATTTGGATGATATATAAGAAAAAATGAAATTTTAACGAATTTCCAAGAAAAATGTAAAAATTGGCTAAAATTTGAAAACGATGCTGTTTCTATAGATATATAAGAAAAATTGAATTTTAGCGAATTTCCAAGAAAAATGTAAAAATTAACCGAAATTCGAAAACGATCCTATTTCTACGTATATCGTCGATTTGGATGATATATAAGAAAAAATGAAATTTTAACGAATTTCCAAGAAAAATGTAAAAATTGACTAAAATTTGAAAACGATGCTATTTCTACGTATCTCTATGATTTGGAAGATATTTAAAAAAAATTGAATTTTAGCGAATTTCCGAGTAAACTGTAAAAATTAACCGAAATTCGAAAACGATACTATCTCTACGTATATCGACGATTTGGATGATATATAAGAAAAACTGAAATTTTAGCGAATTTCCAAGAAAAATGTAAAAATTAACCGAAATTCGAAAACGATGCTATTTCTACGTATATCGACGATTTGGATGATATATAAGAAAAAATGAAATTTTAACGAATTTCCAAGAAAAATGTAAAAATTAACCGAAATTCGAAAACGATGCTATTTCTACGTATCTAGATGATTTGGAAGATATTTAAGAAAAATTGAATTTTAGCGAATTTCCAAGAAAAATGTATAAATTAACCGAAATTCGAAAACGATGCTATTTCTACGTATATCGACGATTTGGATGATATATAAGAAAAAATGAAATTTTAACGAATTTCCAAGAAAAATGTAAAAATAAACCAAAATTTTAAAACGAAGCTATTTCTATAGATATATAAGAAAAACTGAAATTTTAGCGAATTTCCAAGAGAAATGTAAAAATTAACCGAAATTCGAAAACGATGCTATCTCTACGTATATCGACGATTTGGATGATATATAAGAAAAAATGAAATTTTAACGAATTTCCAAGAAAAATGTAAAAATTAACATAAATTCGAAAACGATGCTATTTCTACGTATATCGACGATTTGGATGATATATAAGAAAAACTGAAATTTTAACGAATTTCCAAGAAAAATGTAAAAATTAACCGAAATTCGAAAACTATGCTATTTCTACGTATATCGACGATTTGGATGATATATAAGAAAAACTGAAATTTTAGCGAATTTCCAAGAAAAATGTAAAAATTAACCGAAATTCGAAAACGATGCTATCTCTACGTATATCGACGATTTGGATGGTATATAAGAAAAATGAAATTTTAACGAATTTCCAAGAAAAATGTAAAAATTAACCGAAATTCGAAAACGATGCTATTTCTACGTATATCGACGATTTGGATGATATATAAGAAAAATTGAAATTTTAGCGAATTTCCAAGAAAAATGTAAAAATTAACCGAAATTCGAAAACGATGCTATCTCTACGTATATCGACGATTTGGATGATATATAAGAAGAACTGAAATTTTAGCGAATTTCCAAGAAAAATGTAAAAATTAACCGAAATTCGAAAACGATGCTATCTCTACGTATATCGACGATTTGGATGATATATAAGAAAAACTGAAATTTTAACGAATTTCCAAGAAAAATGTAAAAATTGACTAAGATTTGAAAACGATGCTGTTTCTATAGATATATAAGGAAAATTGAAAATTAGCGAATTTCCAAGAAAAATGTAAATATTAACCGAAATTCGAAAACGATGCTATTTCTACGTATATCGACGATTTGGATGATATATAAGAAAAAATGAAATTTTAACGAATTTCCAAGAAAAATGTAAAAATTGACTAAAATTTGAAAACGATGCTATTTCTACGTATCTAGATGATTTGGAAGATATTTAAAAAAAATTGAATTTTAGCGAATTTCCGAGTAAACTGTAAAAATTAACCGAAATTCGAAAACGATGCTATTTCTACGTATCTAGATGATTTGGAAGATATTTAAGAAAAATTGAATATTAGCGAATTTCCAAGAAAAATGTAAAAATTGACTAAAATTTGAAATCGATGCTGTTTCTATAGATATATACGAAAAATTGAATTTTAGCGATTTTCCAAGAAAAATGTAAAAATTAATCGAAATTCGAAAACGATGCTATTTCTACGTATATCGACGATTTGGATGATATATAAGAAAAAATGAAATTTTAACGAATTTCCAAGAAAAATGTAAAAATTGGCTAAAATTTGAAAACGATGCTGTTTCTATAGATATATAAGAAAAATTGAATTTTAGCGAATTTCCAAGAAAAATGTAAAAATTAACCGAAATTCGAAAACGATCCTATTTCTACGTATATCGTCGATTTGGATGATATATAAGAAAAAATGAAATTTTAACGAATTTCCAAGAAAAATGTAAAAATTGACTAAAATTTGAAAACGATGCTATTTCTACGTATCTCTATGATTTGGAAGATATTTAAAAAAAATTGAATTTTAGCGAATTTCCGAGTAAACTGTAAAAACTAACCGAAATTCGAAAACGATACTATCTCTACGTATATCGACGATTTGGATGATATATAAGAAAAACTGAAATTTTAGCGAATTTCCAAGAAAAATGTAAAAATTAACCGAAATTCGAAAACGATGCTATTTCTACGTATATCGACGATTTGGATGATATATAAGAAAAAATGAAATTTTAACGAATTTCCAAGAAAAATGTAAAAATTAACCGAAATTCGAAAACGATGCTATTTCTACGTATCTAGATGATTTGGAAGATATTTAAGAAAAATTGAATTTTAGCGAATTTCCAAGAAAAATGTATAAATTAACCGAAATTCGAAAACGATGCTATTTCTACGTATATCGACGATTTGGATGATATATAAGAAAAAATGAAATTTTAACGAATTTCCAAGAAAAATGTAAAAATAAACCAAAATTTTAAAACGAAGCTATTTCTATAGATATATAAGAAAAACTGAAATTTTAGCGAATTTCCAAGAAAAATGTAAAAATTGACTAAAATTTGAAATCGATGCTGTTTCTATAGATATATACGAAAAATTGAATTTTAGCGATTTTCCAAGAAAAATGTAAAAATTAATCGAAATTCGAAAACGATGCTATTTCTACGTATATCGACGATTTGGATGATATATAAGAAAAAATGAAATTTTAACGAATTTCCAAGAAAAATGTAAAAATTGGCTAAAATTTGAAAACGATGCTGTTTCTATAGATATATAAGAAAAATTGAATTTTAGCGAATTTCCAAGAAAAATGTAAAAATTAACCGAAATTCGAAAACGATCCTATTTCTACGTATATCGTCGATTTGGATGATATATAAGAAAAAATGAAATTTTAACGAATTTCCAAGAAAAATGTAAAAATTAACATAAATTCGAAAACGATGCTATTTCTACGTATATCGACGATTTGGATGATATATAAGAAAAACTGAAATTTTAACGAATTTCCAAGAAAAATGTAAAAATTGACTAAGATTTGAAAACGATGCTGTTTCTATAGATATATAAGGAAAATTGAAAATTAGCGAATTTCCAAGAAAAATGTAAATATTAACCGAAATTCGAAAACGATGCTATTTCTACGTATATCGACGATTTGGATGATATATAAGAAAAAATGAAATTTTAACGAATTTCCAAGAAAAATGTAAAAATTGACTAAAATTTGAAAACGATGCTATTTCTACGTATCTAGATGATTTGGAAGATATTTAAAAAAAATTGAATTTTAGCGAATTTCCGAGTAAACTGTAAAAATTAACCGAAATTCGAAAACGATGCTATTTCTACGTATCTAGATGATTTGGAAGATATTTAAGAAAAATTGAATATTAGCGAATTTCCAAGAAAAATGTAAAAATTGACTAAAATTTGAAATCGATGCTGTTTCTATAGATATATACGAAAAATTGAATTTTAGCGATTTTCCAAGAAAAATGTAAAAATTAATCGAAATTCGAAAACGATGCTATTTCTACGTATATCGACGATTTGGATGATATATAAGAAAAAATGAAATTTTAACGAATTTCCAAGAAAAATGTAAAAATTGGCTAAAATTTGAAAACGATGCTGTTTCTATAGATATATAAGAAAAATTGAATTTTAGCGAATTTCCAAGAAAAATGTAAAAATTAACCGAAATTCGAAAACGATCCTATTTCTACGTATATTGTCGTTTTGGATGATATATAAGAAAAAATGAAATTTTAACGAATTTCCAAGAAAAATGTAAAAATTGACTAAAATTTGAAAACGATGCTATTTCTACGTATCTCTATGATTTGGAAGATATTTAAAAAAAATTGAATTTTAGCGAATTTCCGAGTAAACTGTAAAAATTAACCGAAATTCGAAAACGATACTATCTCTACGTATATCGACGATTTGGATGATATATAAGAAAAACTGAAATTTTAGCGAATTTCCAAGAAAAATGTAAAAATTAACCGAAATTCGAAAACGATGCTATTTCTACGTATATCGACGATTTGGATGATATATAAGAAAAAATGAAATTTTAACGAATTTCCAAGAAAAATGTAAAAATTAACCGAAATTCGAAAACGATGCTATTTCTACGTATCTAGATGATTTGGAAGATATTTAAGAAAAATTGAATTTTAGCGAATTTCCAAGAAAAATGTATAAATTAACCGAAATTCGAAAACGATGCTATTTCTACGTATATCGACGATTTGGATGATATATAAGAAAAAATGAAATTTTAACGAATTTCCAAGAAAAATGTAAAAATAAACCAAAATTTTAAAACGAAGCTATTTCTATAGATATATAAGAAAAACTGAAATTTTAGCGAATTTCCAAGAAAAATGTAAAAATTAACCGAAATTCGAAAACGATGCTATCTCTACGTATATCGACGATTTGGATGATATATAAGAAAAAATGAAATTTTAACGAATTTCCAAGAAAAATGTAAAAATTAACATAAATTCGAAAACGATGCTATTTCTACGTATATCGACGATTTGGATGATATATAAGAAAAACTGAAATTTTAGCGAATTTCCAAGAAAAATGTAAAAATTAACCGAAATTCGAAAACGATGCTATTTCTACGTATATCGACGATTTGGATGATATATAAGAAAAAATGAAATTTTAACGAATTTCCAAGAAAAATGTAAAAATTAACCGAAATTCGAAAACGATGCTATTTCTACGTATCTAGATGATTTGGAAGATATTTAAGAAAAATTGAATTTTAGCGAATTTCCAAGAAAAATGTAAAAATTAACCGAAATTCGAAAACGATGCTATTTCTACGTATATCGACGATTTGGATGATATATAGGAAAAAATGAAATTTTAACGAATTTCCAAGAAAAATGTAAAAATAAACCAAAATTTGATAACGAAGCTATTTCTATAGATATATAAGAAAAACTGAAATTTTAGGGAATTTCCAAGAAAAATGTAAAAATTAACCGAAATTCGAAAACGATGCTATCTCTACGTATATCGACGATTTGGATGATATATAAGAAAAAATGAAATTTTAACGAATTTCCAAGAAAAATGTAAAAATTAACCGAAATTCGAAAACTATGCTATTTCTACGTATATCGACGATTTGGATGATATATAAGAAAAACTGAAATTTTAGCGAATTTCCAAGAAAAATGTAAAAATTAACCGAAATTCGAAAACGATGCTATCTCTACGTATATCGACGATTTGGATGGTATATAAGAAAAATGAAATTTTAACGAATTTCCAAGAAAAATGTAAAAATTAACCGAAATTCGAAAACGATGCTATTTCTACGTATATCGACGATTTGGATGATATATAAGAAAAACTGAAATTTTAGCGAATTTCCAAGAAAAATGTAAAAATTAACCGAAATTCGAAAACGATGCTATCTCTACGTATATCGACGATTTGGATGATATATAAGAAAAACTGAAATTTTAACGAATTTCCAAGAAAAATGTAAAAATTGACTAAGATTTGAAAACGATGCTGTTTCTATAGATATATAAGAAAAATTGAAAATTAGCGAATTTCCAAGAAAAATGTAAATATTAACCGAAATTCGAAAACGATGCTATTTCTACGTATATCGACGATTTGGATGATATATAAGAAAAAATGAAATTTTAACGAATTTCCAAGAAAAATGTAAAAATTGACTAAAATTTGAAAACGATGCTATTTCTACGTATCTAGATGATTTGGAAGATATTTAAAAAAAATTGAATTTTAGCGAATTTCCGAGTAAACTGTAAAAATTAACCGAAATTCGAAAACGATGCTATTTCTACGTATCTAGATGATTTGGAAGATATTTAAGAAAAATTGAATATTAGCGAATTTCCAAGAAAAATGTAAAAATTGACTAAAATTTGAAATCGATGCTGTTTCTATAGATATATACGAAAAATTGAATTTTAGCGATTTTCCAAGAAAAATGTAAAAATTAATCGAAATTCGAAAACGATGCTATTTCTACGTATATCGACGATTTGGATGATATATAAGAAAAAATGAAATTTTAACGAATTTCCAAGAAAAATGTAAAAATTGACTAAAATTTGAAAACGATGCTGTTTCTATAGATATATAAGAAAAATTGAATTTTAGCGAATTTCCAAGAAAAATGTAAAAATTAACCGAAATTCGAAAACGATCCTATTTCTACGTATATCGTCGATTTGGATGATATATAAGAAAAAATGAAATTTTAACGAATTTCCAAGAAAAATGTAAAAATTGACTAAAATTTGAAAACGATGCTATTTCTACGTATCTCTATGATTTGGAAGATATTTAAAAAAAATTGAATTTTAGCGAATTTCCGAGTAAACTGTAAAAATTAACCGAAATTCGAAAACGATACTATCTCTACGTATATCGACGATTTGGATGATATATAAGAAAAACTGAAATTTTAGCGAATTTCCAAGAAAAATGTAAAAATTAACCGAAATTCGAAAACGATGCTATTTCTACGTATATCGACGATTTGGATGATATATAAGAAAAAATGAAATTTTAACGAATTTCCAAGAAAAATGTAAAAATTAACCGAAATTCGAAAACGATGCTATTTCTACGTATCTAGATGATTTGGAAGATATTTAAGAAAAATTGAATTTTAGCGAATTTCCAAGAAAAATGTATAAATTAACCGAAATTCGAAAACGATGCTATTTCTACGTATATCGACGATTTGGATGATATATAAGAAAAAATGAAATTTTAACGAATTTCCAAGAAAAATGTAAAAATAAACCAAAATTTTAAAACGAAGCTATTTCTATAGATATATAAGAAAAACTGAAATTTTAGCGAATTTCCAAGAAAAATGTAAAAATTAACCCAAATTCGAAAACGATGCTATCTCTACGTATATCGACGATTTGGATGATATATAAGAAAAAATGAAATTTTAACGAATTTCCAAGAAAAATGTAAAAATTAACATAAATTCGAAAACGATGCTATTTCTACGTATATCGACGATTTGGATGATATATAAGAAAAACTGAAATTTTAGCGAATTTCCAAGAAAAATGTAAAAATTAACCGAAATTCGAAAACGATGCTATTTCTACGTATCTAGATGATTTGGAAGATATTTAAGAAAAATTGAATTTTAGCGAATTTCCAAGAAAAATGTAAAAATTAACCGAAATTCGAAAACGATGCTATTTCTACGTATCTAGATGATTTGGAAGATATTTAAGAAAAATTGAATATTAGCGAATTTCCAAGAAAAATGTAAAAATTGACTAAAATTTGAAATCGATGCTGTTTCTATAGATATATACGAAAAATTGAATTTTAGCGATTTTCCAAGAAAAATGTAAAAATTAATCGAAATTCGAAAACGATGCTATTTCTACGTATATCGACGATTTGGATGATATATAAGAAAAAATGAAATTTTAACGAATTTCCAAGAAAAATGTAAAAATTGGCTAAAATTTGAAAACGATGCTGTTTCTATAGATATATAAGAAAAATTGAATTTTAGCGAATTTCCAAGAAAAATGTAAAAATTAACCGAAATTCGAAAACGATCCTATTTCTACGTATATCGTCGATTTGGATGATATATAAGAAAAAATGAAATTTTAACGAATTTCCAAGAAAAATGTAAAAATTGACTAAAATTTGAAAACGATGCTATTTCTACGTATCTCTATGATTTGGAAGATATTTAAAAAAAATTGAATTTTAGCGAATTTCCGAGTAAACTGTAAAAATTAACCGAAATTCGAAAACGATGCTATTTCTACGTATATCGACGATTTGGATGATATATAAGAAAAAATGAAATTTTAACGAATTTCCAAGAAAAATGTAAAAATAAACCAAAATTTTAAAACGAAGCTATTTCTATAGATATATAAGAAAAACTGAAATTTTAGCGAATTTCCAAGAAAAATGTAAAAATTAACCGAAATTCGAAAACGATGCTATTTCTACGTATCTAGATGATTTGGAAGATATTTAAGAAAAATTGAATTTTAGCGAATTTCCAAGAAAAATGTATAAATTAACCGAAATTCGAAAACGATGCTATTTCTACGTATATCGACGATTTGGATGATATATAAGAAAAAATGAAATTTTAACGAATTTCCAAGAAAAATGTAAAAATAAACCAAAATTTTAAAACGAAGCTATTTCTATAGATATATAAGAAAAACTGAAATTTTAGCGAATTTCCAAGAAAAATGTAAAAATTAACCGAAATTCGAAAACGATGCTATTTCTACGTATCTAGATGATTTGGAAGATATTTAAGAAAAATTGAATTTTAGCGAATTTCCAAGAAAAATGTATAAATTAACCGAAATTCGAAAACGATGCTATTTCTACGTATATCGACGATTTGGATGATATATAAGAAAAAATGAAATTTTAACGAATTTCCAAGAAAAATGTAAAAATAAACCAAAATTTTAAAACGAAGCTATTTCTATAGATATATAAGAAAAACTGAAATTTTAGCGAATTTCCAAGAAAAATGTAAAAATTAACCCAAATTCGAAAACGATGCTATCTCTACGTATATCGACGATTTGGATGATATATAAGAAAAAATGAAATTTTAACGAATTTCCAAGAAAAATGTAAAAATTAACATAAATTCGAAAACGATGCTATTTCTACGTATATCGACGATTTGGATGATATATAAGAAAAACTGAAATTTTAGCGAATTTCCAAGAAAAATGTAAAAATTAACCGAAATTCGAAAACGATGCTATTTCTACGTATCTAGATGATTTGGAAGATATTTAAGAAAAATTGAATTTTAGCGAATTTCCAAGAAAAATGTAAAAATTAACCGAAATTCGAAAACGATGCTATTTCTACGTATCTAGATGATTTGGAAGATATTTAAGAAAAATTGAATATTAGCGAATTTCCAAGAAAAATGTAAAAATTGACTAAAATTTGAAATCGATGCTGTTTCTATAGATATATACGAAAAATTGAATTTTAGCGATTTTCCAAGAAAAATGTAAAAATTAATCGAAATTCGAAAACGATGCTATTTCTACGTATATCGACGATTTGGATGATATATAAGAAAAAATGAAATTTTAACGAATTTCCAAGAAAAATGTAAAAATTGGCTAAAATTTGAAAACGATGCTGTTTCTATAGATATATAAGAAAAATTGAATTTTAGCGAATTTCCAAGAAAAATGTAAAAATTAACCGAAATTCGAAAACGATCCTATTTCTACGTATATCGTCGATTTGGATGATATATAAGAAAAAATGAAATTTTAACGAATTTCCAAGAAAAATGTAAAAATTGACTAAAATTTGAAAACGATGCTATTTCTACGTATCTCTATGATTTGGAAGATATTTAAAAAAAATTGAATTTTAGCGAATTTCCGAGTAAACTGTAAAAATTAACCGAAATTCGAAAACGATGCTATTTCTACGTATATCGACGATTTGGATGATATATAAGAAAAAATGAAATTTTAACGAATTTCCAAGAAAAATGTAAAAATAAACCAAAATTTTAAAACGAAGCTATTTCTATAGATATATAAGAAAAACTGAAATTTTAGCGAATTTCCAAGAAAAATGTAAAAATTAACCGAAATTCGAAAACGATGCTATCTCTACGTATATCGACGATTTGGATGATATATAAGAAAAAATGAAATTTTAACGAATTTCCGAAAAAATGTAAAAATTAACATAAATTCGAAAACGATGCTATTTCTACGTATATCGACGATTTGGATGATATATAAGAAAAACTGAAATTTTAGCGAATTTCTAAGAAAAATGTAAAAATTAACCGAAATTCGAAAACGATGCTAATTCTACGTATATCGACGATTTGGATGATATATAAGAAAAAATGAAATTTTAACGAATTTCCAAGAAAAATGTAAAAATTAACCGAAATTCGAAAACGATGCTATTTCTACGTATCTAGATGATTTGGAAGATATTTAAGAAAAATTGAATTTTAGCGAATTTCCAAGAAAAATGTAAAAATTAACCGAAATTCGAAAACGATGCTATTTCTACGTATATCGACGATTTGGATGATATATAGGAAAAAATGAAATTTTAACGAATTTCCAAGAAAAATGTAAAAATAAACCAAAATTTGATAACGAAGCTATTTCTATAGATATATAAGAAAAACTGAAATTTTAGCGAATTTCCAAGAAAAATGTAAAAATTAACCGAAATTCGAAAACGATGCTATCTCTACGTATATCGACGATTTGGATGATATATAAGAAAAAATGAAATTTTAACGAATTTCCAAGAAAAATGTAAAAATTAACCGAAATTCGAAAACTATGCTATTTCTACGTATATCGACGATTTGGATGATATATAAGAAAAACTGAAATTTTAGCGAATTTCCAAGAAAAATGTAAAAATTAACCGAAATTCGAAAACGATGCTATCTCTACGTATATCGACGATTTGGATGGTATATAAGAAAAATGAAATTTTAACGAATTTCCAAGAAAAATGTAAAAATTAACCGAAATTCGAAAACGATGCTATTTCTACGTATATCGACGATTTGGATGATATATAAGAAAAAATGAAATTTTAACGAATTTCCAAGAAAAATGTAAAAATTAACCGAAATTCGAAAACGATGCTATTTCTACGTATCTAGATGATTTGGAAGATATTTAAGAAAAATTGAATTTTTGCGAATTTCCAAGAAAAATGTATAAATTAACCGAAATTCGAAAACGATGCTATTTCTACGTTTATCGACGATTTGGATGATATATAAGAAAAAATGAAATTTTAACGAATTTCCAAGAAAAATGTAAAAATAAACCAAAATTTTAAAACGAAGCTATTTCTATAGATATATAAGAAAAACTGAAATTTTAGCGAATTTCCAAGAAAAATGTAAAAATTAACCCAAATTCGAAAACGATGCTATCTCTACGTATATCGACGATTTGGATGATATATAAGAAAAAATGAAATTTTAGCGAATTTCCAAGAAAAATGTAAAAATTAACATAAATTCGAAAACGATGCTATTTCTACGTATATCGACGATTTGGATGATATATAAGAAAAACTGAAATTTTAGCGAATTTCCAAGAAAAATGTAAAAATTAACCGAAATTCGAAAACGATGCTATTTCTACGTATCTAGATGATTTGGAAGATATTTATGAAAAATTGAATTTTAGCGAATTTCCAAGAAAAATGTAAAAATTAACCGAAATTCGAAAACGATGCTATTTCTACGTATATCGACGATTTGGATGATATATAGGAAAAAATGAAATTTTAACGAATTTCCAAGAAAAATGTAAAAATAAACCAAAATTTGATAACGAAGCTATTTCTATCGATATATAAGAAAAACTGAAATTTTAGCGAATTTCCAAGAAAAATGTAAAAATTAACCGAAATTCGAAAACGATGCTATCTCTACGTATATCGACGATTTGGATGATATATAAGAAAAAATGAAATTTTAACGAATTTCCAAGAAAAATGTAAAAATTAACATAAATTCGAAAACGATGCTATTTCTACGTATCTAGATGATTTGGAAGATATTTAAGAAAAATTGAATATTAGCGAATTTCCAAGAAAAATGTAAAAATTGACTAAAATTTGAAATCGATGCTGTTTCTATAGATATATACGAAAAATTGAATTTTAGCGATTTTCCAAGAAAAATGTAAAAATTAATCGAAATTCGAAAACGATGCTATTTCTACGTATATCGACGATTTGGATGATATATAAGAAAAAATGAAATTTTAACGAATTTCCAAGAAAAATGTAAAAATTAACATAAATTCGAAAACGATGCTATTTCTACGTATATCGACGATTTGGATGATATATAAGAAAAACTGAAATTTTAGCGAATTTCCAAGAAAAATGTAAAAATTAACCGAAATTCGAAAACGATGCTATTTCTACGTATCTAGATGATTTGGAAGATATTTATGAAAAATTGAATTTTAGCGAATTTCCAAGAAAAATGTAAAAATTAACCGAAATTCGAAAACGATGCTATTTCTACGTATATCGACGATTTGGATGATATATAGGAAAAAATGAAATTTTAACGAATTTCCAAGAAAAATGTAAAAATAAACCAAAATTTGATAACGAAGCTATTTCTATCGATATATAAGAAAAACTGAAATTTTAGCGAATTTCCAAGAAAAATGTAAAAATTAACCGAAATTCGAAAACGATGCTATCTCTACGTATATCGACGATTTGGATGATATATAAGAAAAAATGAAATTTTAACGAATTTCCAAGAAAAATGTAAAAATTAACATAAATTCGAAAACGATGCTATTTCTACGTATATCGACGATTTGGATGATATATAAGAAAAACTGAAATTTTAGCGAATTTCCAAGAAAAATGTAAAAATTAACCGAAATTCGAAAACGATGCTATTTCTACGTATATCGACGATTTGGATGATATATAAGAAAAAATGAAATTTTAACGAATTCCCAAGAAAAATGTAAAAATTAACCGAAATTCGAAAACGATGCTATTTCTACGTATCTAGATGATTTGGAAGATATTTAAGAAAAATTGAATTTTAGCGAATTTCCAAGAAAAATGTAAAAATAAACCAAAATTTGATAACGAAGCTATTTCTATAGATATATAAGAAAAGCTGAAATTTTAGCGAATTTCCAAGAAAAATGTAAAAATTAACCGAAATTCGAAAACGATGCTATCTCTACGTATATCGACGATTTGGATGATATATAAGAAAAAATGAAATTTTAACGAATTTCCAAGAAAAATGTAAAAATAAACCAAAATTTGAAAACGAAGCTATTTCTATAGATATATAAGAAAAACTGAAATTTTAGCAAATTTCCAAGAAAAATGTAAAAATTAACCGAAATTCGAAAACGATGCTATTTCTACGTATATCGACGATTTGGATGATATATAAGAAAAACTGAAATTTTAGCGAATTTCCAAGAAAAATGTAAAAATTAACCGAAATTCGAAAACGATGCTATCTCTACGTATATCGACGATTTGGATGATATATAAGAAAAAATGAAATTTTAACGAATTTCCAAGAAAAATGTAAAAATTAACCGAAATTCGAAAACGATGCTATTTCTACGTATATCGACGATTTGGATGATATATAAGAAAAACTGAAATTTTAGCGAATTTTCAAGAAAAATGTAAAAATTAACCGAAATTCGAAAACGAAGCTATTTCTACGTGTATCGACGATTTGGATGATATATAAGAAACAATGAAATTTTAACGAATTTCCACGAAAAATGTAAAAATTAACCGAAATTCGAAAACGATGCTATTTCTACGTATATCGACGATTTGGATGATATATAAGAAAAAATGAAGTTTTAACGAATTTCCAAGAAAAATGTAAAAATAAACCAAAATTTGATAACGAAGCTATTTCTATCGATATATAAGAAAAACTGAAATTTTAGCGAATTTCCAAGAAAAATGTAAAAATTAACCGAAATTCGAAAACGATGCTATCTCTACGTATATCGACGATTTGGATGATATATAAGAAAAAATGAAATTTTAACGAATTTCCAAGAAAAATGTAAAAATTAACATAAATTCGAAAACGATGCTATTTCTACGTATATCGACGATTTGGATGATATATAAGAAAAACTGAAATTTTAGCGAATTTCCAAGAAAAATGTAAAAATTAACCGAAATTCGAAAACGATGCTATTTCTACGTATATCGACGATTTGGATGATATATAAGAAAAAATGAAATTTTAACGAATTCCCAAGAAAAATGTAAAAATTAACCGAAATTCGAAAACGATGCTATTTCTACGTATCTAGATGATTTGGAAGATATTTAAGAAAAATTGAATTTTAGCGAATTTCCAAGAAAAATGTAAAAATTAACCGAAATTCGAAAACGATGCTATTTCTACGTATATCGACGATTTGGATGATATATAGGAAAAAATGAAATTTTAACGAATTTCCAAGAAAAATGTAAAAATAAACCAAAATTTGATAACGAAGCTATTTCTATAGATATATAAGAAAAACTGAAATTTTAGCGAATTTCCAAGAAAAATGTAAAAATTAACCGAAATTCGAAAACGATGCTATCTCTACGTATATCGACGATTTGGATGATATATAAGAAAAAATGAAATTTTAACGAATTTCCAAGAAAAATGTAAAAATAAACCAAAATTTGAAAACGAAGCTATTTCTATAGATATATAAGAAAAACTGAAATTTTAGCAAATTTCCAAGAAAAATGTAAAAATTAACCGAAATTCGAAAACGATGCTATTTCTACGTATATCGACGATTTGGATGATATATAAGAAAAACTGAAATTTTAGCGAATTTCCAAGAAAAATGTAAAAATTAACCGAAATTCGAAAACGATGCTATCTCTACGTATATCGACGATTTGGATGATATATAAGAAAAAATGAAGTTTTAACGAATTTCCAAGAAAAATGTAAAAATTAACCGAAATTCGAAAACGATGCTATTTCTACGTATCTAGATGATTTGGAAGATATTTAAGAAAAATTGAATTTTAGCGAATTTCCAAGAAAAATGTAAAAATTAATCGAAATTCGAAAACGATGCTATTTCTACGTATATCGTCGATTTGGATGATATATAAGAAAAAATGAAATTTAACGAATTTCCAAGAAAAATGTAAAAATTAACCGAAATTCGAAAACGATGCTATTTCTATGTATATCGATGATTTGGATGATATATAAGAAAAACTGAAATTTTAACGAATTTCCGAGTAAACTGTAAAAATTAACCGAAATTTGAAAACCATGCTATTTCTATGTATATCGATGATTTGGATGATATATAAGAAAATCTGAAATTTTAACGAATTTCCAAGAAAAATGTCAAAATTATCAAAAATGTAGAAACGATGCTATTTCTATAGATATATAAGAAAAATTGAATTTTAGCGAATTTCCAAGAAAAATGTAAAAATTACACGAAATTCGAAAACGATGCTGTTTCTACGTACATCGACGATTTGGATGATATATAAGAAAAACTGAAATTTTAGCAAATTTCCAAAAAATATGTAAAAATTAACCAAAATTTGAAAACGATGCTATCTGGATGATTTGGAAAAAATTGAAGAAAAATTGAATTTTAGCGAATTTCCGAGTAAACTGTAAAAATTAACCGAAATTCGAAAACGATGCTATTTCTACGTATATCGCGATATGGATGATATATAAGAAAAACTGAAATTTTAACGAATTTCCGAGTAAACTGTAAAAATTAACCGAAACTCTAAATCGTTGCTATTTCTACGTATATCGACGATTTGGATGATATATAAGAAAAACTGAAATTTTAAAGAATTTCCAAGAAAAACTGAAATTTTAGCGAATTTCCAAGAATGATGTAAAAATTTACCAAAATTTGAAAACGATTCTATTTCTATAGATATACTTAAAAAATTGAATTTTAGCGAATTTCCAAGAAAATAGTAAAAATTTACCAAAATTTGAAAACGATTCTATTTCTATAGATATACAAGAAAAATTGAATTTTAGCGAATTGCCAAGAAAAATGTAAAAATTATCCAAAATTTAGAAACAATGCTATTTGTATAGATATATAAGAAAAATTGAATTTTAGCGAATTTCCAAGAAAAATGTAAAAATTACACGAAATTCGAAAACGATGCTATTTCTACGTATATCGACGATTTGGATGATATATAAGAAAAACTGAAATTTTAGCAAATTTCCAAGAAATATGTAAAAATTAACCAAAATTTAGAAACGATGCTATTTCTATAGATATATAAGAAAAATTGAATTTTAGCGAATTTCCAAGAAAAATGTAAAAATTACACGAAATTCGAAAACGATGCTATTTCTACGTATGTCGACGATTTGGTTGATATATAAGAAAAACTGAAATTTTAGCGAATTTCCGAGTAAACTGTAAAAATTAACCAAAATTTAGAAACGATGCTATTTCTATAGATATATAAGAAAAATTGAATTTTAGCGAATTTCCAAGAAAAATATAAAAATTCCACGAAATTCAAAAACGATGCTATTTCTACGTATATCGACGATTTGGATGATATATAAGAAAAACTGAAATTTTAGCGAATTTCCAAGAAAAATGTAAAAATTAACCGAAATTCGAAAACGATGCTATCTCTACGTATATCGACGATTTGGATGATATATAAGAAAAAATGAAATTTTAACGAATTTCCAAGAAAAATGTAAAAATTAACCGAAATTCGAAAACGATGCTATTTCTACGTATATCGACGATTTGGATGATATATAAGAAAAACTGAAATTTTAGCGAATTTCCAAGAAAAATGTAAAAATTAACCGAAATTCGAAAACGAAGCTATTTCTACGTGTATCGACGATTTGGATGATATATAAGAAACAATGAAATTTTAACGAATTTCCACGAAAAATGTAAAAATTAACCGAAATTCGAAAACGATGCTATTTCTACGTATATCGACGATTTGGATGATATATAAGAAAAAATGAAGTTTTAACGAATTTCCAAGAAAAATGTAAAAATAAACCAAAATTTGATAACGAAGCTATTTCTATCGATATATAAGAAAAACTGAAATTTTAGCGAATTTCCAAGAAAAATGTAAAAATTAACCGAAATTCGAAAACGAAGCTATTTCTACGTGTATCGACGATTTGGATGATATATAAGAAACAATGAAATTTTAACGAATTTCCACGAAAAATGTAAAAATTAACCGAAATTCGAAAACGATGCTATTTCTACGTATATCGACGATTTGGATGATATATAAGAAAAAATGAAATTTTAACGAATTTCCAAGAAAAATGTAAAAATTAACCGAAATTCGAAAACTATGCTATCTCTACGTATATCGACGATTTGGATGATATATAAGAAGAACTGAAATTTTAGCGAATTTCCAAGAAAAATGTAAAAATTATACGAAATTCGAAAACGATGCTATCTCTACGTATATCGACGATTTGGATGATATATAAGAAAAAATGAAATTTTAACGAATTTCCAAGAAAAATGTAAAAATTAACCGAAATTCGAAAACTATGCTATTTCTACGTATATCGACGATTTGGATGATATATAAGAAAAACTGAAATTTTAGCGAATTTCCAAGAAAAATGTAAAAATTAACCGAAATTCGAAAACGATGCTATCTCTACGTATATCGACGATTTGGATGGTATATAAGAAAAATGAAATTTTAACGAATTTCCAAGAAAAATGTAAAAATTAACCGAAATTCGAAAACGATGCTATTTCTACGTATATCGACGATTTGGATGATATATAAGAAAAACTGAAATTTTAGCGAATTTCCAAGAAAAATGTAAAAATTAACCGAAATTCGAAAACGATGCTATCTCTACGTATATCGACGATTTGGATGATATATAAGAAGAACTGAAATTTTAGCGAATTTCCAAGAAAAATGTAAAAATTAACCGAAATTCGAAAACGATGCTATCTCTACGTATATCGACGATTTGGATGATATATAAGAAAAACTGAAATTTTAACGAATTTCCAAGAAAAATGTAAAAATTGACTAAGATTTGAAAACGATGCTGTTTCTATAGATATATAAGAAAAATGAAAATTAGCGAATTTCCAAGAAAAATGTAAATATTAACCGAAATTCGAAAACGATGCTATTTCTACGTATATCGACGATTTGGATGATATATAAGAAAAAATGAAATTTTAACGAATTTCCAAGAAAAATGTAAAAATTGACTAAAATTTGAAAACGATGCTATTTCTACGTATCTAGATGATTTGGAAGATATTTAAAAAAAATTGAATTTTAGCGAATTTCCGAGTAAACTAAAAATTAACCGAAATTCGAAAACGATGCTATTTCTACGTATCTAGATGATTTGGAAGATATTTAAGAAAAATTGAATATTAGCGAATTTCCAAGAAAAATGTAAAAATTGACTAAAATTTGAAATCGATGCTGTTTCTATAGATATATACGAAAAATTGAATTTTAGCGATTTTCCAAGAAAAATGTAAAAATTAATCGAAATTCGAAAACGATGCTATTTCTACGTATATCGACGATTTGGATGATATATAAGAAAAAATGAAATTTTAACGAATTTCCAAGAAAAATGTAAAAATTGACTAAAATTTGAAAACGATGCTGTTTCTATAGATATATAAGAAAAATTGAATTTTAGCGAATTTCCAAGAAAAATGTAAAAATTAACCGAAATTCGAAAACGATGCTATCTCTACGTATATCGACGATTTGGATGATATATAAGAAAAACTGAAATTTTAACGAATTTCCAAGAAAAATGTAAAAATTGACTAAGATTTGAAAACGATGCTATTTCTACGTATCTCTATGATTTGGAAGATATTTAAAAAAAATTGAATTTTAGCGAATTTCCGAGTAAACTGTAAAAATTAACCGAAATTCGAAAACGATACTATCTCTACGTATATCGACGATTTGGATGATATATAAGAAAAACTGAAATTTTAGCGAATTTCCAAGAAAAATGTAAAAATTAACCGAAATTCGAAAACGATGCTATTTCTACGTATATCGACGATTTGGATGATATATAAGAAAAAATGAAATTTTAACGAATTTCCAAGAAAAATGTAAAAATTAACCGAAATTCGAAAACGATGCTATTTCTACGTATCTAGATGATTTGGAAGATATTTAAGAAAAATTGAATTTTAGCGAATTTCCAAGAAAAATGTATAAATTAACCGAAATTCGAAAACGATGCTATTTCTACGTATATCGACGATTTGGATGATATATAAGAAAAAATGAAATTTTAACGAATTTCCAAGAAAAATGTAAAAATAAACCAAAATTTTAAAACGAAGCTATTTCTATAGATATATAAGAAAAACTGAAATTTTAGCGAATTTCCAAGAAAAATGTAAAAATTAACCGAAATTCGAAAACGATGCTATCTCTACGTATATCGACGATTTGGATGATATATAAGAAAAAATGAAATTTTAACGAATTTCCAAGAAAAATGTAAAAATTAACATAAATTCGAAAACGATGCTATTTCTACGTATATCGACGATTTGGATGATATATAAGAAAAACTGAAATTTTAGCGAATTTCCAAGAAAAATGTAAAAATTAACCGAAATTCGAAAACGATGCTATTTCTACGTATATCGACGATTTGGATGATATATAAGAAAAAATGAAATTTTAACGAATTTCCAAGAAAAATGTAAAAATTAACCGAAATTCGAAAACGATGCTATCTCTACGTATATCGACGATTTGGATGATATATAAGAAAAACTGAAATTTTAACGAATTTCCAAGAAAAATGTAAAAATTGACTAAGATTTGAAAACGATGCTATTTCTACGTATCTCTATGATTTGGAAGATATTTAAAAAAAATTGAATTTTAGCGAATTTCCGAGTAAACTGTAAAAATTAACCGAAATTCGAAAACGATACTATCTCTACGTATATCGACGATTTGGATGATATATAAGAAAAACTGAAATTTTAGCGAATTTCCAAGAAAAATGTAAAAATTAACCGAAATTCGAAAACGATGCTATTTCTACGTATATCGACGATTTGGATGATATATAAGAAAAAATGAAATTTTAACGAATTTCCAAGAAAAATGTAAAAATTAACCGAAATTCGAAAACGATGCTATTTCTACGTATCTAGATGATTTGGAAGATATTTAAGAAAAATTGAATTTTAGCGAATTTCCAAGAAAAATGTATAAATTAACCGAAATTCGAAAACGATGCTATTTCTACGTATATCGACGATTTGGATGATATATAAGAAAAAATGAAATTTTAACGAATTTCCAAGAAAAATGTAAAAATAAACCAAAATTTTAAAACGAAGCTATTTCTATAGATATATAAGAAAAACTGAAATTTTAGCGAATTTCCAAGAAAAATGTAAAAATTAACCGAAATTCGAAAACGATGCTATCTCTACGTATATCGACGATTTGGATGATATATAAGAAAAAATGAAATTTTAACGAATTTCCAAGAAAAATGTAAAAATTAACATAAATTCGAAAACGATGCTATTTCTACGTATATCGACGATTTGGATGATATATAAGAAAAACTGAAATTTTAGCGAATTTCCAAGAAAAATGTAAAAATTAACCGAAATTCGAAAACGATGCTATTTCTACGTATATCGACGATTTGGATGATATATAAGAAAAAATGAAATTTTAACGAATTTCCAAGAAAAATGTAAAAATTAACCGAAATTCGAAAACGATGCTATTTCTACGTATCTAGATGATTTGGAAGATATTTAAGAAAAATTGAATTTTAACGAATTTCCAAGAAAAATGTAAAAATAAACCAAAATTTGATAACGAAGCTATTTCTATAGATATATAAGAAAAACTGAAATTTTAGCGAATTTCCAAGAAAAATGTAAAAATTAACCGAAATTCGAAAACGATGCTATCTCTACGTATATCGACGATTTGGATGATATATAAGAAAAACTGAAATTTTAGCGAATTTCCAAGAAAAATGTAAAAATTAACCGAAATTCGAAAACGATGCTATCTCTACGTATATCGACGATTTGGATGGTATATAAGAAAAATGAAATTTTAACGAATTTCCAAGAAAAATGTAAAAATTAACCGAAATTCGAAAACGATGCTATTTCTACGTATATCGACGATTTGGATGATATATAAGAAAAACTGAAATTTTAGCGAATTTCCAAGAAAAATGTAAAAATTAACCGAAATTCGAAAACGATGCTATCTCTACGTATATCGACGATTTGGATGATATATAAGAAAAAATGAAATTTTAACGAATTTCCAAGAAAAATGTAAAAATTGACTAAAATTTGAAAACGATGCTGTTTCTATAGATATATAAGAAAAATTGAATTTTAGCGAATTTCCAAGAAAAATGTAAAAATTAACCGAAATTCGAAAACGATGCTATCTCTACGTATATCGACGATTTGGATGATATATAAGAAAAACTGAAATTTTAGCGAATTTCCAAGAAAAATGTAAAAATTAACCGAAATTCGAAAACGATGCTATTTCTACGTATATCGACGATTTGGATGATATATAAGAAAAAATGAAATTTTAACGAATTTCCAAGAAAAATGTAAAAATTGACTAAGATTTGAAAACGATGCTATTTCTACGTATCTCTATGATTTGGAAGATATTTAAAAAAAATTGAATTTTAGCGAATTTCCGAGTAAACTGTAAAAATTAACCGAAATTCGAAAACGATACTATCTCTACGTATATCGACGATTTGGATGATATATAAGAAAAACTGAAATTTTAGCGAATTTCCAAGAAAAATGTAAAAATTAACCGAAATTCGAAAACGATGCTATTTCTACGTATATCGACGATTTGGATGATATATAAGAAAAAATGAAATTTTAACGAATTTCCAAGAAAAATGTAAAAATTAACCGAAATTCGAAAACGATGCTATTTCTACGTATCTAGATGATTTGGAAGATATTTAAGAAAAATTGAATTTTAGCGAATTTCCAAGAAAAATGTATAAATTAACCGAAATTCGAAAACGATGCTATTTCTACGTATATCGACGATTTGGATGATATATAAGAAAAAATGAAATTTTAACGAATTTCCAAGAAAAATGTAAAAATAAACCAAAATTTTAAAACGAAGCTATTTCTATAGATATATAAGAAAAACTGAAATTTTAGCGAATTTCCAAGAAAAATGTAAAAATTAACCGAAATTCGAAAACGATGCTATCTCTACGTATATCGACGATTTGGATGATATATAAGAAAAAATGAAATTTTAACGAATTTCCAAGAAAAATGTAAAAATTAACATAAATTCGAAAACGATGCTATTTCTACGTATATCGACGATTTGGATGATATATAAGAAAAACTGAAATTTTAGCGAATTTCCAAGAAAAATGTAAAAATTAACCGAAATTCGAAAACGATGCTATTTCTACGTATATCGACGATTTGGATGATATATAAGAAAAAATGAAATTTTAACGAATTTCCAAGAAAAATGTAAAAATTAACCGAAATTCGAAAACGATGCTATTTCTACGTATCTAGATGATTTGGAAGATATTTAAGAAAAATTGAATTTTAACGAATTTCCAAGAAAAATGTAAAAATAAACCAAAATTTGATAACGAAGCTATTTCTATAGATATATAAGAAAAACTGATATTTTAGCGAATTTCCAAGAAAAATGTAAAAATTAACCGAAATTCGAAAACGATGCTATCTCTACGTATATCGACGATTTGGATGATATATAAGAAAAACTGAAATTTTAGCGAATTTCCAAGAAAAATGTAAAAATTAACCGAAATTCGAAAACGATGCTATCTCTACGTATATCGACGATTTGGATGGTATATAAGAAAAATGAAATTTTAACGAATTTCCAAGAAAAATGTAAAAATTAACCGAAATTCGAAAACGATGCTATTTCTACGTATATCGACGATTTGGATGATATATAAGAAAAACTGAAATTTTAGCGAATTTCCAAGAAAAATGTAAAAATTAACCGAAATTCGAAAACGATGCTATCTCTACGTATATCGACGATTTGGATGATATATAAGAAAAACTGAAATTTTAACGAATTTCCAAGAAAAATGTAAAAATTGACTAAGATTTGAAAACGATGCTGTTTCTATAGATATATAAGAAAAATTGAAAATTAGCGAATTTCCAAGAAAAATGTAAATATTAACCGAAATTCGAAAACGATGCTATTTCTACGTATATCGACGATTTGGATGATATATAAGAAAAAATGAAATTTTAACGAATTTCCAAGAAAAATGTAAAAATAAACCAAAATTTTAAAACGAAGCTATTTCTATAGATATATAAGAAAAACTGAAATTTTAGCGAATTTCCAAGAAAAATGTAAAAATTAACCGAAATTCGAAAACGATGCTATCTCTACGTATATCGACGATTTGGATGATATATAAGAAAAAATGAAATTTTAACGAATTTCCAAGAAAAATGTAAAAATTAACCGAAATTCGAAAACGATGCTATTTCTACGTATATCGACGATTTGGATGATATATAAGAAAAAATGAAGTTTTAACGAATTTCCAAGAAAAATGTAAAAATAAACCAAAATTTGATAACGAAGCTATTTCTATCGATATATAAGAAAAACTGAAATTTTAGCGAATTTCCAAGAAAAATGTAAAAATTAACCGAAATTCGAAAACGATGCTATCTCTACGTATATCGACGATTTGGATGATATATAAGAAAAACTGAAATTTTAACGAATTTCCAAGAAAAATGTAAAAATTGACTAAGATTTGAAAACGATGCTGTTTCTATAGATATATAAGAAAAATTGAAAATTAGCGAATTTCCAAGAAAAATGTAAATATTAACCGAAATTCGAAAACGATGCTATTTCTACGTATATCGACGATTTGGATGATATATAAGAAAAAATGAAATTTTAACGAATTTCCAAGAAAAATGTAAAAATAAACCAAAATTTTAAAACGAAGCTATTTCTATAGATATATAAGAAAAACTGAAATTTTAGCGAATTTCCAAGAAAAATGTAAAAATTAACCGAAATTCGAAAACGATGCTATCTCTACGTATATCGACGATTTGGATGATATATAAGAAAAAATGAAATTTTAACGAATTTCCAAGAAAAATGTAAAAATTAACATAAATTCGAAAACGATGCTATTTCTACGTATATCGACGATTTGGATGATATATAAGAAAAACTGAAATTTTAGCGAATTTCCAAGAAAAATGTAAAAATTAACCGAAATTCGAAAACGATGCTATTTCTACGTATATCGACGATTTGGATGATATATAAGAAAAAATGAAATTTTAACGAATTTCCAAGAAAAATGTAAAAATTAACCGAAATTCGAAAACGATGCTATTTCTACGTATCTAGATGATTTGGAAGATATTTAAGAAAAATTGAATTTTAACGAATTTCCAAGAAAAATGTAAAAATAAACCAAAATTTGATAACGAAGCTATTTCTATAGATATATAAGAAAAACTGATATTTTAGCGAATTTCCAAGAAAAATGTAAAAATTAACCGAAATTCGAAAACGATGCTATCTCTACGTATATCGACGATTTGGATGATATATAAGAAAAACTGAAATTTTAGCGAATTTCCAAGAAAAATGTAAAAATTAACCGAAATTCGAAAACGATGCTATCTCTACGTATATCGACGATTTGGATGGTATATAAGAAAAATGAAATTTTAACGAATTTCCAAGAAAAATGTAAAAATTAACCGAAATTCGAAAACGATGCTATTTCTACGTATATCGACGATTTGGATGATATATAAGAAAAACTGAAATTTTAGCGAATTTCCAAGAAAAATGTAAAAATTAACCGAAATTCGAAAACGATGCTATCTCTACGTATATCGACGATTTGGATGATATATAAGAAAAACTGAAATTTTAACGAATTTCCAAGAAAAATGTAAAAATTGACTAAGATTTGAAAACGATGCTGTTTCTATAGATATATAAGAAAAATTGAAAATTAGCGAATTTCCAAGAAAAATGTAAATATTAACCGAAATTCGAAAACGATGCTATTTCTACGTATATCGACGAATTGGATGATATATAAGAAAAAATGAAATTTTAACGAATTTCCAAGAAAAATGTAAAAATTGACTAAAATTTGAAAACGATGCTATTTCTACGTATCTAGATGATTTGGAAGATATTTAAAAAAAATTGAATTTTAGCGAATTTCCGAGTAAACTGTAAAAATTAACCGAAATTCGAAAACGATGCTATTTCTACGTATATCGACGAATTGGATGATATATAAGAAAAAATGAAATTTTAACGAATTTCCAAGAAAAATGTAAAAATTGACTAAAATTTGAAAACGATGCTATTTCTACGTATCTAGACGATTTGGATGATATATAAGAAAAAATGAAATTTTAACGAATTTCCAAGAAAAATGTAAAAATTGACTAAAATTTGAAAACGATGCTGTTTCTATAGATATATAAGAAAAATTGAATTTTAGCGAATTTCCAAGAAAAATGTAAAAATTAACCGAAATTCGAAAACGATCCTATTTCTACGTATATCGTCGATTTGGATGATATATAAGAAAAAATGAAATTTTAACGAATTTCCAAGAAAAATGTAAAAATTGACTAAAATTTGAAAACGATGCTATTTCTACGTATCTCTATGATTTGGAAGATATTTAAAAAAAATTGAATTTTAGCGAATTTCCGAGTAAACTGTAAAAATTAACCGAAATTCGAAAACGATACTATCTCTACGTATATCGACGATTTGGATGATATATAAGAAAAACTGAAATTTTAGCGAATTTCCAAGAAAAATGTAAAAATTAACCGAAATTCGAAAACGATGCTATTTCTACGTATATCGACGATTTGGATGATATATAAGAAAAAATGAAATTTTAACGAATTTCCAAGAAAAATGTAAAAATTAACATAAATTCGAAAACGATGCTATTTCTACGTATATCGACGATTTGGATGATATATAAGAAAAACTGAAATTTTAGCGAATTTCCAAGAAAAATGTAAAAATTAACCGAAATTCGAAAACGATGCTATTTCTACGTATCTAGATGATTTGGAAGATATTTATGAAAAATTGAATTTTAGCGAATTTCCAAGAAAAATGTAAAAATTAACCGAAATTCGAAAACGATGCTATTTCTACGTATATCGACGATTTGGATGATATATAGGAAAAAATGAAATTTTAACGAATTTCCAAGAAAAATGTAAAAATAAACCAAAATTTGATAACGAAGCTATTTCTATCGATATATAAGAAAAACTGAAATTTTAGCGAATTTCCAAGAAAAATGTAAAAATTAACCGAAATTCGAAAACGATGCTATCTCTACGTATATCGACGATTTGGATGATATATAAGAAAAAATGAAATTTTAACGAATTTCCAAGAAAAATGTAAAAATTAACATAAATTCGAAAACGATGCTATTTCTACGTATATCGACGATTTGGATGATATATAAGAAAAACTGAAATTTTAGCGAATTTCCAAGAAAAATGTAAAAATTAACCGAAATTCGAAAACGATGCTATTTCTACGTATATCGACGATTTGGATGATATATAAGAAAAAATGAAATTTTAACGAATTTCCAAGAAAAATGTAAAAATTAACCGAAATTCAAAAACGATGCTATTTCTACGTATCTAGATGATTTGGAAGATATTTAAGAAAAATTGAATTTTAGCGAATTTCCAAGAAAAATGTAAAAATTAACCGAAATTCGAAAACGATGCTATTTCTACGTATATCGACGATTTGGATGGTATATAGGAAAAAATGAAATTTTAACGAATTTCCAAGAAAAATGTAAAAATAAACCAAAATTTGATAACGAAGCTATTTCTATAGATATATAAGAAAAACTGAAATTTTAGCGAATTTCCAAGAAAAATGTAAAAATTAACCGAAATTCGAAAACGATGCTATCTCTACGTATATCGACGATTTGGATGATATATAAGAAAAAATGAAATTTTAACGAATTTCCAAGAAAAATGTAAAAATAAACCAAAATTTGAAAACGAAGCTATTTCTATAGATATATAAGAAAAACTGAAATTTTAGCAAATTTCCAAGAAAAATGTAAAAATTAACCGAAATTCGAAAACGATGCTATTTCTACGTATATCGACGATTTGGATGATATATAAGAAAAACTGAAATTTTAGCGAATTTCCAAGAAAAATGTAAAAATTAACCGAAATTCGAAAACGATGCTATCTCTACGTATATCGACGATTTGGATGATATATAAGAAAAAATGAAATTTTAACGAATTTCCAAGAAAAATGTAAAAATTAACCGAAATTCGAAAACGATGCTATTTCTACGTATATCGACGATTTGGATGATATATAAGAAAAACTGAAATTTTAGCGAATTTCCAAGAAAAATGTAAAAATTAACCGAAATTCGAAAACGATGCTATTTCTACGTGTATCGACGATTTGGATGATATATAAGAAACAATGAAATTTTAACGAATTTCCACGAAAAATGTAAAAATTAACCGAAATTCGAAAACGATGCTATTTCTACGTATATCGACGATTTGGATGATATATAAGAAAAAATGAAGTTTTAACGAATTTCCAAGAAAAATGTAAAAATTAACCGAAATTCGAAAACGATGCTATTTCTACGTATCTAGATGATTTGGAAGATATTTAAGAAAAATTGAATTTTAGCGAATTTCCAAGAAAAATGTAAAAATTAATCGAAATTCGAAAACGATGCTATTTCTACGTATATCGTCGATTTGGATGATATATAAGAAAAAATGAAATTTAACGAATTTCCAAGAAAAATGTAAAAATTAACCGAAATTCGAAAACTATGCTATTTCTACGTATATCGACGATTTGGATGATATATAAGAAAAACTGAAATTTTAGCGAATTTCCAAGAAAAATGTAAAAATTAACCGAAATTCGAAAACGATGCTATCTCTACGTATATCGACGATTTGGATGATACATAAGAAAAACTGAAATTTTAGCGAATTTCCAAGAAAAATGTAAAAATTAACCGAAATTCGAAAACGATGCTATCTCTACGTATATAGACGATTTGGATGATATATAAGAAAAAATGAAATTTTAAAGAATTACCAAGAAAAATGTAAAAATTAACCGAAATTCGAAAATGATGCTATTTCTACGTATATCGACGATTTGGATGATATATAAGAAAAACTGAAATTTTAGCGAATTTCCAAGAAAAATGTAAAAATTAACCGAAATTCGAAAACGATGCTATTTCTACGTATATCGACGATTTGGATGATATATAAGAAAAAATGTAATTTTAACGAATTTCCAAGAAAAATGTAAAAATTAACCAAAATTTGAAAAAGATGCTATTACTATAGATATATAAGAAAAAATGAATTTTAGCAAATTTCCAAGAAAAATGTAAAAATTAACCGAAATTCGAACACGATGCTATCTCTACGTATATCGACGATTTGGATGATATATAAGAAAAAATGAAATTTTAACGAATTTCCAAGAAAAATGTAAAAATTAACCGAAATTCGAAAACGATGCTATTTCTACG
Source organism: Agrilus biguttatus (assembly GCA_963921985.1). Lineage (NCBI taxonomy): Eukaryota > Metazoa > Arthropoda > Insecta > Coleoptera > Buprestidae > Agrilus > Agrilus biguttatus. The sequence continues at coordinate 21,615,024 of OY998118.1, forward strand.
TATATCGACGATTTGGATGATATATAAGAAAAAATGAAATTTTAACGAATTTCCAAGAAAAATGTAAAAATTAACCGAAATTCGAAAACTATGCTATCTCTACGTATATCGACGATTTGGATGATATATAAGAAGAACTGAAATTTTAGCGAATTTCCAAGAAAAATGTAAAAATTAACCGAAATTCGAAAACGATGCTATCTCTACGTATATCGACGATTTGGATGATATATAAGAAAAAATGAAATTTTAACGAATTTCCAAGAAAAATGTAAAAATTAACCGAAATTCGAAAACTATGCTATTTCTACGTATATCGACGATTTGGATGATATATAAGAAAAACTGAAATTTTAGCGAATTTCCAAGAAAAATGTAAAAATTAACCGAAATTCGAAAACGATGCTATCTCTACGTATATCGACGATTTGGATGGTATATAAGAAAAATGAAATTTTAACGAATTTCCAAGAAAAATGTAAAAATTAACCGAAATTCGAAAACGATGCTATTTCTACGTATATCGACGATTTGGATGATATATAAGAAAAACTGAAATTTTAGCGAATTTCCAAGAAAAATGTAAAAATTAACCGAAATTCGAAAACGATGCTATCTCTACGTATATCGACGATTTGGATGATATATAAGAAGAACTGAAATTTTAGCGAATTTCCAAGAAAAATGTAAAAATTAACCGAAATTCGAAAACGATGCTATCTCTACGTATATCGACGATTTGGATGGTATATAAGAAAAATGAAATTTTAACGAATTTCCAAGAAAAATGTAAAAATTGACTAAGATTTGAAAACGATGCTGTTTCTATAGATATATAAGAAAAATTGAAAATTAGCGAATTTCCAAGAAAAATGTAAATATTAACCGAAATTCGAAAACGATGCTATTTCTACGTATATCGACGATTTGGATGATATATAAGAAAAAATGAAATTTTAACGAATTTCCAAGAAAAATGTAAAAATTGACTAAAATTTGAAAACGATGCTATTTCTACGTATCTAGATGATTTGGAAGATATTTAAAAAAAATTGAATTTTAGCGAATTTCCGAGTAAACTAAAAATTAACCGAAATTCGAAAACGATGCTATTTCTACGTATCTAGATGATTTGGAAGATATTTAAGAAAAATTGAATATTAGCGAATTTCCAAGAAAAATGTAAAAATTGACTAAAATTTGAAATCGATGCTGTTTCTATAGATATATACGAAAAATTGAATTTTAGCGATTTTCCAAGAAAAATGTAAAAATTAATCGAAATTCGAAAACGATGCTATTTCTACGTATATCGACGATTTGGATGATATATAAGAAAAAATGAAATTTTAACGGATTTCCAAGAAAAATGTAAAAATTGACTAAAATTTGAAAACGATGCTGTTTCTATAGATATATAAGAAAAATTGAATTTTAGCGAATTTCCAAGAAAAATGTAAAAATTAACCGAAATTCGAAAACGATGCTATCTCTACGTATATCGACGATTTGGATGATATATAAGAAAAACTGAAATTTTAACGAATTTCCAAGAAAAATGTAAAAATTGACTAAGATTTGAAAACGATGCTATTTCTACGTATCTCTATGATTTGGAAGATATTTAAAAAAAATTGAATTTTAGCGAATTTCCGAGTAAACTGTAAAAATTAACCGAAATTCGAAAACGATACTATCTCTACGTATATCGACGATTTGGATGATATATAAGAAAAACTGAAATTTTAGCGAATTTCCAAGAAAAATGTAAAAATTAACCGAAATTCGAAAACGATGCTATTTCTACGTATATCGACGATTTGGATGATATATAAGAAAAAATGAAATTTTAACGAATTTCCAAGAAAAATGTAAAAATTAACCGAAATTCGAAAACGATGCTATTTCTACGTATCTAGATGATTTGGAAGATATTTAAGAAAAATTGAATTTTAGCGAATTTCCAAGAAAAATGTATAAATTAACCGAAATTCGAAAACGATGCTATTTCTACGTATATCGACGATTTGGATGATATATAAGAAAAAATGAAATTTTAACGAATTTCCAAGAAAAATGTAAAAATAAACCAAAATTTTAAAACGAAGCTATTTCTATAGATATATAAGAAAAACTGAAATTTTAGCGAATTTCCAAGAAAAATGTAAAAATTAACCGAAATTCGAAAACGATGCTATCTCTACGTATATCGACGATTTGGATGATATATAAGAAAAAATGAAATTTTAACGAATTTCCAAGAAAAATGTAAAAATTAACATAAATTCGAAAACGATGCTATTTCTACGTATATCGACGATTTGGATGATATATAAGAAAAACTGAAATTTTAGCGAATTTCCAAGAAAAATGTAAAAATTAACCGAAATTCGAAAACGATGCTATTTCTACGTATATCGACGATTTGGATGATATATAAGAAAAAATGAAATTTTAACGAATTTCCAAGAAAAATGTAAAAATTAACCGAAATTCGAAAACGATGCTATTTCTACGTATCTAGATGATTTGGAAGATATTTAAGAAAAATTGAATTTTAACGAATTTCCAAGAAAAATGTAAAAATAAACCAAAATTTGATAACGAAGCTATTTCTATAGATATATAAGAAAAACTGAAATTTTAGCGAATTTCCAAGAAAAATGTAAAAATTAACCGAAATTCGAAAACGATGCTATCTCTACGTATATCGACGATTTGGATGATATATAAGAAAAACTGAAATTTTAGCGAATTTCCAAGAAAAATGTAAAAATTAACCGAAATTCGAAAACGATGCTATCTCTACGTATATCGACGATTTGGATGGTATATAAGAAAAATGAAATTTTAACGAATTTCCAAGAAAAATGTAAAAATTAACCGAAATTCGAAAACGATGCTATTTCTACGTATATCGACGATTTGGATGATATATAAGAAAAACTGAAATTTTAGCGAATTTCCAAGAAAAATGTAAAAATTAACCGAAATTCGAAAACGATGCTATTTCTACGTATATCGACGATTTGGATGATATATAAGAAAAAATGAAATTTTAACGAATTTCCAAGAAAAATGTAAAAATTGACTAAAATTTGAAAACGATGCTGTTTCTATAGATATATAAGAAAAATTGAATTTTAGCGAATTTCCAAGAAAAATGTAAAAATTAACCGAAATTCGAAAACGATGCTATCTCTACGTATATCGACGATTTGGATGATATATAAGAAAAACTGAAATTTTAACGAATTTCCAAGAAAAATGTAAAAATTGACTAAGATTTGAAAACGATGCTATTTCTACGTATCTCTATGATTTGGAAGATATTTAAAAAAAATTGAATTTTAGCGAATTTCCGAGTAAACTGTAAAAATTAACCGAAATTCGAAAACGATACTATCTCTACGTATATCGACGATTTGGATGATATATAAGAAAAACTGAAATTTTAGCGAATTTCCAAGAAAAATGTAAAAATTAACCGAAATTCGAAAACGATGCTATTTCTACGTATATCGACGATTTGGATGATATATAAGAAAAAATGAAATTTTAACGAATTTCCAAGAAAAATGTAAAAATTAACCGAAATTCGAAAACGATGCTATTTCTACGTATCTAGATGATTTGGAAGATATTTAAGAAAAATTGAATTTTAGCGAATTTCCAAGAAAAATGTATAAATTAACCGAAATTCGAAAACGATGCTATTTCTACGTATATCGACGATTTGGATGATATATAAGAAAAAATGAAATTTTAACGAATTTCCAAGAAAAATGTAAAAATAAACCAAAATTTTAAAACGAAGCTATTTCTATAGATATATAAGAAAAACTGAAATTTTAGCGAATTTCCAAGAAAAATGTAAAAATTAACCGAAATTCGAAAACGATGCTATCTCTACGTATATCGACGATTTGGATGATATATAAGAAAAAATGAAATTTTAACGAATTTCCAAGAAAAATGTAAAAATTAACATAAATTCGAAAACGATGCTATTTCTACGTATATCGACGATTTGGATGATATATAAGAAAAACTGAAATTTTAGCGAATTTCCAAGAAAAATGTAAAAATTAACCGAAATTCGAAAACGATGCTATTTCTACGTATATCGACGATTTGGATGATATATAAGAAAAAATGAAATTTTAACGAATTTCCAAGAAAAATGTAAAAATTAACCGAAATTCGAAAACGATGCTATTTCTACGTATCTAGATGATTTGGAAGATATTTAAGAAAAATTGAATTTTAACGAATTTCCAAGAAAAATGTAAAAATAAACCAAAATTTGATAACGAAGCTATTTCTATAGATATATAAGAAAAACTGAAATTTTAGCGAATTTCCAAGAAAAATGTAAAAATTAACCGAAATTCGAAAACGATGCTATCTCTACGTATATCGACGATTTGGATGATATATAAGAAAAACTGAAATTTTAGCGAATTTCCAAGAAAAATGTAAAAATTAACCGAAATTCGAAAACGATGCTATCTCTACGTATATCGACGATTTGGATGGTATATAAGAAAAATGAAATTTTAACGAATTTCCAAGAAAAATGTAAAAATTAACCGAAATTCGAAAACGATGCTATTTCTACGTATATCGACGATTTGGATGATATATAAGAAAAACTGAAATTTTAGCGAATTTCCAAGAAAAATGTAAAAATTAACCGAAATTCGAAAACGATGCTATCTCTACGTATATCGACGATTTGGATGATATATAAGAAAAACTGAAATTTTAACGAATTTCCAAGAAAAATGTAAAAATTGACTAAGATTTGAAAACGATGCTGTTTCTATAGATATATAAGAAAAATTGAAAATTAGCGAATTTCCAAGAAAAATGTAAATATTAACCGAAATTCGAAAACGATGCTATTTCTACGTATATCGACGAATTGGATGATATATAAGAAAAAATGAAATTTTAACGAATTTCCAAGAAAAATGTAAAAATTGACTAAAATTTGAAAACGATGCTATTTCTACGTATCTAGATGATTTGGAAGATATTTAAAAAAAATTGAATTTTAGCGAATTTCCGAGTAAACTGTAAAAATTAACCGAAATTCGAAAACGATGCTATTTCTACGTATATCGACGAATTGGATGATATATAAGAAAAAATGAAATTTTAACGAATTTCCAAGAAAAATGTAAAAATTGACTAAAATTTGAAAACGATGCTATTTCTACGTATCTAGATGATTTGGAAGATATTTAAGAAAAATTGAATATTAGCGAATTTCCAAGAAAAATGTAAAAATTGACTAAAATTTGAAATCGATGCTGTTTCTATAGATATATACGAAAAATTGAATTTTAGCGATTTTCCAAGAAAAATGTAAAAATTAATCGAAATTCGAAAACGATGCTATTTCTACGTATATCGACGATTTGGATGATATATAAGAAAAAATGAAATTTTAACGAATTTCCAAGAAAAATGTAAAAATTGACTAAAATTTGAAAACGATGCTGTTTCTATAGATATATAAGAAAAATTGAATTTTAGCGAATTTCCAAGACAAATGTAAAAATTAACCGAAATTCGAAAACGATCCTATTTCTACGTATATCGTCGATTTGGATGATATATAAGAAAAAATGAAATTTTAACGAATTTCCAAGAAAAATGTAAAAATTGACTAAAATTTGAAAACGATGCTATTTCTACGTATCTCTATGATTTGGAAGATATTTAAAAAAAATTGAATTTTAGCGAATTTCCGAGTAAACTGTAAAAATTAACCGAAATTCGAAAACGATACTATCTCTACGTATATCGACGATTTGGATGATATATAAGAAAAACTGAAATTTTAGCGAATTTCCAAGAAAAATGTAAAAATTAACCGAAATTCGAAAACGATGCTATTTCTACGTATATCGACGATTTGGATGATATATAAGAAAAAATGAAATTTTAACGAATTTCCAAGAAAAATGTAAAAATTAACCGAAATTCGAAAACGATGCTATTTCTACGTATCTAGATGATTTGGAAGATATTTAAGAAAAATTGAATTTTAGCGAATTTCCAAGGAAAATGTATAAATTAACCGAAATTCGAAAACGATGCTATTTCTACGTATATCGACGATTTGGATGGTATATAAGAAAAAATGAAATTTTAACGAATTTCCAAGAAAAATGTAAAAATAAACCAAAATTTTAAAACGAAGCTATTTCTATAGATATATAAGAAAAACTGAAATTTTAGCGAATTTCCAAGAAAAATGTAAAAATTAACCGAAATTCGAAAACGATACTATCTCTACGTATATCGACGATTTGGATGATATATAAGAAAAACTGAAATTTTAGCGAATTTCCAAGAAAAATGTAAAAATTAACCGAAATTCGAAAACGATGCTATTTCTACGTATATCGACGATTTGGATGATATATAAGAAAAAATGAAATTTTAACGAATTTCCAAGAAAAATGTAAAAATTAACATAAATTCGAAAACGATGCTATTTCTACGTATATCGACGATTTGGATGATATATAAGAAAAACTGAAATTTTAGCGAATTTCCAAGAAAAATGTAAAAATTAACCGAAATTCGAAAACGATGCTATTTCTACGTATATCGACGATTTGGATGATATATAAGAAAAAATGAAATTTTAACGAATTTCCAAGAAAAATGTAAAAATTAACCGAAATTCGAAAACGATGCTATTTCTACGTATCTAGATGATTTGGAAGATATTTAAGAAAAATTGAATTTTAGCGAATTTCCAAGAAAAATGTAAAAATTAACCGAAATTCGAAAACGATGCTATTTCTACGTATATCGACGATTTGGATGATATATAGGAAAAAATGAAATTTTAACGAATTTCCAAGAAAAATGTAAAAATAAACCAAAATTTGATAACGAAGCTATTTCTATAGATATATAAGAAAAACTGAAATTTTAGCGAATTTCCAAGAAAAATGTAAAAATTAACCGAAATTCGAAAACGATGCTATCTCTACGTATATCGACGATTTGGATGATATATAAGAAAAAATGAAATTTTAACGAATTTCCAAGAAAAATGTAAAAATTACCATAAATTCGAAAACGATGCTATTTCTACGTATATCGACGATTTGGATGATATATAAGAAAAACTGAAATTTTAGCGAATTTCCAAGAAAAATGTAAAAATTAACCGAAATTCGAAAACGATGCTATTTCTACGTATATCGACGATTTGGATGATATATAAGAAAAAATGAAATTTTAACGAATTTCCAAGAAAAATGTAAAAATTAACCGAAATTCGAAAACGATGCTATTTCTACGTATCTAGATGATTTGGAAGATATTTAAGAAAAATTGAATTTTAGCGAATTTCCAAGAAAAATGTAAAAATTAACCGAAATTCGAAAACGATGCTATTTCTACGTATATCGACGATTTGGATGATATATAGGAAAAAATGAAATTTTAACGAATTTCCAAGAAAAATGTAAAAATAAACCAAAATTTGATAACGAAGCTATTTCTATAGATATATAAGAAAAACTGAAATTTTAGCGAATTTCCAAGAAAAATGTAAAAATTAACCGAAATTCGAAAACGATGCTATCTCTACGTATATCGACGATTTGGATGATATATAAGAAAAAATGAAATTTTAACGAATTTCCAAGAAAAATGTAAAAATAAACCAAAATTTGAAAACGAAGCTATTTCTATAGATATATAAGAAAAACTAAAATTTTAGCGAATTTCCAAGAAAAATGTAAAAATTAACCGAAATTCGAAAACGATGCTATTTCAACGTATATCGACGATTTGGATGATATATAAGAAAAACTGAAATTTTAGCGAATTTCCAAGAAAAATGTAAAAATTAACCGAAATTCGAAAACGATGCTATCTCTACGTATATCGACGATTTGGATGATATATACGAAAAAATGAAATTTTAACGAATTTCCAAGAAAAATGTAAAAATTAACCGAAATTCGAAAACGATGCTATTTCTACGTATATCGACGATTTGGATGATATATAAGAAAAACTGAAATTTTAGCGAATTTCCAAGAAAAATGTAAAAATTAACCGAAATTCGAAAACGATGCTATTTCTACGTGTATCGACGATTTGGATGATATATAAGAAACAATGAAATTTTAACGAATTTCCACGAAAAATGTAAAAATTAACCGAAATTCGAAAACGATGCTATTTCTACGTATATCGACGATTTGGATGATATATAAGAAAAAATGAAGTTTTAACGAATTTCCAAGAAAAATGTAAAAATTAACCGAAATTCGAAAACGATGCTATTTCTACGTATCTAGATGATTTGGAAGATATTTAAGAAAAATTGAATTTTAGCGAATTTCCAAGAAAAATGTAAAAATTAATCGAAATTCGAAAACGATGCTATTTCTACGTATATCGACGATTTGGATGATATATAAGAAAAAATGAAATTTTAACGAATTTCCAAGAAAAATGTAAAAATTAACCGAAATTCGAAAACTATGCTATTTCTACGTATATCGACGATTTGGAGGATATATAAGAAAAACTGAAATTTTAGCGAATTTCCAAGAAAAATGTAAAAATTAACCGAAATTCGAAAACGATGCTATCTCTACGTATATCGACGATTTGGATGATACATAAGAAAAACTGAAATTTTAGCGAATTTCCAAGAAAAATGTAAAAATTAACCGAAATTCGAAAACGATGCTATCTCTACGTATATAGACGATTTGGATGATATATAAGAAAAAATGAAATTTTAAAGAATTTCCAAGAAAAATGTAAAAATTAACCGAAATTCGAAAACGATGCTATTTCTACGTATATCGACGATTTGGATGATATATAAGAAAAACTGAAATTTTAGCGAATTTCCAAGAAAAATGTAAAAATTAACCGAAATTCGAAAACGATGCTATTTCTACGTATATCGACGATTTGGATGATATATAAGAAAAAATGAAATTTTAACGAATTTCCAAGAAAAATGTAAAAATTAACCAAAATTTGAAAACGAAGCTATTTCTATATATATATAAGAAAAGTTGAATTTTAGCAAATTTCCAAGAAAAATGTAAAAATTAGCCGAAATTCGAGAGCGATGCTATTTCTATAGATATATAAGAAAAAATGAAATTTTAACGAATTTCCAAGAAAAATGTAAAAATTAACCCAAATTTGAAAACGATGCTATTTCTATAGATATATAAGAAAAATTGAATTTTAGCGAATTTCCAGGAAAAATGTAAATATTAACCGAAATTCGAAAACGATGCTATTTCTACGTATATCGACGATTTGGATGATATATAAGAAAAAATGAAATTTTAACGAATTTCCAAGAAAAATGTAAAAATTAACCAAAATTTGAAAACGAAGCTATTTCTATATATATATAAGAAAAGTTGAATTTTAGCAAATTTCCAAGAAAAATGTAAAAATTAGCCGAAATTCGAGAGCGATGCTATTTCTATAGATATATAAGAAAAAATGAAATTTTAACGAATTTCCAAGAAAAATGTAAAAATTAACCAAAATTTGAAAACGATGCTATTTCTATAGATATATAAGAAAAATTGAATTTTAGCAAATTTCTAAGAAAAATGTAAAAATTAATCGAAATTCGAAAACGATGCTATTTCTACGTATATCGACGATTTGGATGATATATAAGAAAAAATGAAATTTTAACGAATTTCCAAGAAAAATGTAAAAATTAACCGAAATTCGAAAACGATGCTATTTCTACGTATCTAGATGATTTGGAAGATATTTCAGAAAAATTGAATTTTAGCGAATTTCCAAGAAAAATGTAAAAATTAACCGAAATTCGAAAACGATGCTATTTCTACGTATATCGACGATTTGGACGATATATAAGAAAAAATGAAATTTTAACGAATTTCCAAGAAAAATGTAAAAATTAACCAAAATTTGAAAAAGATGCTATTTCTATAGATATATAAGAAAAATTGAATTTTAGCAAATTTCCAAGAAAAATGTAAAAATTAACCGAAATTCGAAAACGATGCTATCTCTACGTATATCGACGATTTGGATGATATATAAGAAAAAATGAAATTTTAACGAATTTCCAAGAAAAATGTAAAAATTAACCGAAATTCGAAAACGATGCTATTTCTACGTATATTGACGATTTGGATGATATATAAGAAGAACTGTAATTTTAGCGAATTTCCAAGAAAAATGTAAAAATTAACCGAAATTCGAAAACGATGCTATCTCTACGTATATCGACGATTTGGATGATATATAAGAAAAAATGAAATTTTAACGAATTTCCAAGAAAAATGTAAAAATTAACCGAAATTCGAAAACTATGCAATTTCTACGTATATCGACGATTTGGATGATATATAAGAAAAACTGAAATTTTAGCGAATTTCCAAGAAAAATGTAAAAATTAACCGAAATTCGAAAACGATGCTATCTCTACGTATATCGACGATTTGGATGGTATATAAGAAAAAATGAAATTTTAACGAATTTCCAAGAAAAATGTAAAAATTAACCGAAATTCGAAAACGATGCTATTTCTACGTATATCGACGATTTGGATGATATATAAGAAAAACTGAAATTTTAGCGAATTTCCAAGAAAAATGTAAAAATTAACCGACATTCGAAAACGATGCTATCTCTACGTATATCGACGATTTGGATGGTATATAAGAAAAATTGAATTTTAGCAAATTTCCAAGAAAAATGTAATAATTAACCGAAATTCGAAAACGATGCTATTTCTACGTATATCGACGATTTGGATGATATATAAGAAAAAATGAAATTTTAACGAATTTCCAAGAAAAATGTAAAAATTAACCGAAATTCGAAAACTATGCTATCTCTACGTATATCGACGATTTGGATGATATATAAGAAAAAATGAAATTTTAACGAATTTCCAAGAAAAATGTAAAAATTAACCAAAATTTGAAAAAGATGCTATTTCTATAGATATATAAGAAAAATTGAATTTTAGCAAATTTCCAAGAAAAATGTAAAAATTAACCGAAATTCGAAAACGATGCTATCTCTACGTATATCGACGATTTGGATGATATATAAGAAAAAATGAAATTTTAACGAATTTCCAAGAAAAATGTAAAAATTAACCGAAATTCGAAAACGATGCTATCTCTACGTATATCGACGATTTGGATGGTATATAAGAAAAATGAAATTTTAACGAATTTCCAAGAAAAATGTAAAAATTAACCGAAATTCGAAAACTATGCTATCTCTACGTATATCGACGATTTGGATGATATATAAGAAGAACTGACATTTTAGCGAATTTCCAAGAAAAATGTAAAAATTAACCGAAATTCGAAAACGATGCTATCTCTACGTATATCGACGATTTGGATGATATATAAGAAAAAATGAAATTTTAACGAATTTCCAAGAAAAATGTAAAAATTAACCGAAATTCGAAAACTATGCTATTTCTACGTATATCGACGATTTGGATGATATATAAGAAAAACTGAAATTTTAGCGAATTTCCAAGAAAAATGTAAAAATTAACCGAAATTCGAAAACGATGCTATCTCTACGTATATCGACGATTTGGATGGTATATAAGAAAAATGAAATTTTAACGAATTTCCAAGAAAAATGTAAAAATTAACCGAAATTCGAAAACGATGCTATCTCTACGTATATCGACGATTTGGATGATATATAAGAAGAACTGAAATTTTAGCGAATTTCCAAGAAAAATGTAAAAATTAACCGAAATTCGAAAACGATGCTATCTCTACGTATATCGACGATTTGGATGATATATAAGAAAAACTGAAATTTTAACGAATTTCCAAGAAAAATGTAAAAATTAACCGAAATTCGAAAACGATGCTATTTCTACGTATATTGACGATTTGGATGATATATAAGAAGAACTGTAATTTTAGCGAATTTCCAAGAAAAATGTAAAAATTAACCGAAATTCGAAAACGATGCTATCTCTACGTATATCGACGATTTGGATGATATATAAGAAAAAATGAAATTTTAACGAATTTCCAAGAAAAATGTAAAAATTAACCGAAATTCGAAAACGATGCTATTCCTACGTATATCGACGATTTGGATGATATATAAGAAAAACTGAAATTTTAGCGAATTTCCAAGAAAAATGTAAAAATTAACCGAAATTCGAAAACGATGCTATCTCTACGTATATCGACGATTTGGATGGTATATAAGAAAAAATGAAATTTTAACGAATTTCCAAGAAAAATGAAAAATTAACCGAAATTCGAAAACGATGCTATTTCTACGTATATCGACGATTTGGATGATATATAAGAAAAACTGAAATTTTAGCGAATTTCCAAGAAAAATGTAAAAATTAACCGACATTCGAAAACGATGCTATCTCTACGTATATCGACGATTTGGATGGTATATAAGAAAAATTGAATTTTAGCAAATTTCCAAGAAAAATGTAATAATTAACCGAAATTCGAAAACGATGCTATTTCTACGTATCTAGATGATTTGGAAGATATTTAAGAAAAATTGAATTTTAGCGAATTTCCAAGAAAAATGTAAAAATTAACCAAAATTTGAAAAAGATGCTATTTCTATAGATATATAAGAAAAATTGAATTTTAGCTAATTTCCAAGAAAAATGTAAAAATTAACCGAAATTCGAAAACGATGCTATCTCTACGTATATCGACGATTTGGATGATATATAAGAAAAAATGAAATTTTAACGAATTTCCATGAAAAATGTAAAAATTAACCGAAATTCGAAAACGATGCTATTTCTACGTATATCGACGATTTGGATGATATATAAGAAAAAATGAAATTTTAACGAATTTCCAAGAAAAATGTAAAAATTAACCGAAATTCGAAAACTATGCTATCTCTACGTATATCGACGATTTGGATGATATATAAGAAGAACTGAAATTTTAGCGAATTTCCAAGAAAAATGTAAAAATTAACCGAAATTCGAAAACGATGCTATCTCTACGTATATCGACGATTTGGATGATATATAAGAAAAAATGAAATTTTAACGAATTTCCAAGAAAAATGTAAAAATTAACCGAAATTCGAAAACTATGCTATTTCTACGTATATCGACGATTTGGATGATATATAAGAAAAACTGAAATTTTAGCGAATTTCCAAGAAAAATGTAAAAATTAACCGAAATTCGAAAACGATGCTATCTCTACGTATATCGACAATTTGGATGGTATATAAGAAAAATGAAATTTTAACGAATTTCCAAGAAAAATGTAAAAATTAACCGAAATTCGAAAACGATGCTATCTCTACGTATATCGACGATTTGGATGATATATAAGAAGAACTGAAATTTTAGCGAATTTCCAAGAAAAATGTAAAAATTAACCGAAATTCGAAAACGATGCTATCTCTACGTATATCGACGATTTGGATGATATATAAGAAAAAATGAAATTTTAACGAATTTCCAAGAAAAACGTAAAAATTGACTAAAATTTGAAAACGATGCTGTTTCTATAGATATATAAGAAAAATTGAATTTTAGCGAATTTCCAAGAAAAATGTAAAAATTAACCGAAATTCGAAAACGATGCTATTTCTACGTATATCGACGATTTGGATGATATATAAGAAAAACTGAAATTTTAACGAATTTCCAAGAAAAATGTAAAAATTGACTAAGATTTGAAAACGATGCTGTTTCTATAGATATATAAGAAAAATTGAAAATTAGCGAATTTCCAAGAAAAATGTAAATATTAACCGAAATTCGAAAACGATGCTATTTCTACGTATATCGACGATTTGGATGATATATAAGAAAAAATGAAATTTTAACGAATTTCCAAGAAAAATGTAAAAATTGACTAAAATTTGAAAACGATGCTATTTCTACGTATCTAGATGATTTGGAAGATATTTAAAAAAAATTGAATTTTAGCGAATTTCCGAGTAAACTGTAAAAATTAACCGAAATTCGAAAACGATGCTATCTCTACGTATAACGACGATTTGGAAGATATTTAAGAAAAAATGAAGTTTTAGCGAATTTCCAAGAAAAATGTAAAAATTAACCAAAATTTGAAAACGATGCTATTTCTATAGATATATAAGAAAAACTGAATTTTAGCGAATTTTCAAGAAAAATGTAAAAATTAACCGAAATTCGAAAACGATGCTATCTCTACGTATATCGACGATTTGGATGATATATAAGAAAAAATGAAATTTTAACGAATTTCCAAGAAAAATGTAAAAATTAACCGAAACTCGAAAACTATGCTATTTCTACGTATATCGACGATTTGGATGATATTTAAGAAAAACTGAAATTTTAGCGAATTTCCAAGAAAAATGTAAAAATTAACCGAAATTCGAAAACGATGCTATCTCTACGTATATCGACGATTTGGATGGTATATAAGAATAATTGAATTTTAGCAAATTTCCAAGAAAAATGTAAAAATTAACCGAAATTCGAGAACGATGCTATTTCTATAGATATATAAGAAAAAATGAAATTTTAACGAATTTCTAAGGAAAATGTAAAAATTAACCAAAATTTGAAAACGATGCTATTTCTATAGATATATAAGAAAAATTGAATTTTAGCAAATTTCTAAGAAAAATGTAAAAATTAATCGAAATTCGAAAACGATGCTATTTCTACGTATATCGACGATTTGGATGATATATAAGAAAAAATGAAATTTTAACGAATTTCCAAGAAAAATGTAAAAATTAACCGAAATTCGAAAACGATGCTATTTCTACGTATATCGACGATTTGGATGATATATAAGAAAAACTGAAATTTTAGCGAATTTCCAAGAAAAATGTAAAAATTAACCGAAATTCGAAAACGATGCTATCTCTACGTATAACGACGATTTGGAAGATATTTAAGAAAAAATGAAGTTTTAGCGAATTTCCAAGAAAAATGTAAAAATTAACCAAAATTTGAAAACGATGCTATTTCTATAGATATATAAGAAAAATTGAATTTTAGCAAATTTCCAAGAAAAATGTAAAAATTAACCGAAATTCGTAAACGATGCTATTTCTACGTATCTAGATGATTTGGAAGATATTTAAGAAAAACTGAATTTTAGCGAATTTTCAAGAAAAATGTAAAAATCAACCAAAATTTGAAAACGAAGCTATTTCTATAGATATATAAGAAAAATTGAATTTTAGCAAATTTCCAAGAAAAATGTAAAAATTAACCGAAATTCGAAAACGATGCTATCTCTACGTATATCGACGATTTGGATGATATATAAGAAGAACTGAAATTTTAGCGAATTTCCAAGAAAAATGTAAAAATTAACCGAAATTCGAAAACGATGCTATCTCTACGTATATCGACGATTTGGATGATATATAAGAAAAAATGAAATTTTAACGAATTTCCAAGAAAAATGTAAAAATTAACCGAAACTCGAAAACTATGCTATTTCTACGTATATCGACGATTTGGATGATATATAAGAAAAACTGAAATTTTAGCGAATTTCCAAGAAAAATGTAAGAATTAACCGAAATTCGAAAACGATGCTATCTCTACGTATATCGACGATTTGGATGGTATATAAGAATAATTGAATTTTAGCAAATTTCCAAGAAAAATGTAAAAATTAACCGAAATTCGAGAACGATGCTATTTCTATAGATATATAAGAAAAAATGAAATTTTAACGAATTTCTAAGGAAAATGTAAAAATTAACCAAAATTTGAAAACGATGCTATTTCTATAGATATATAAGAAAAATTGAATTTTAGCAAATTTCTAAGAAAAATGTAAAAATTAATCGAAATTCGAAAACGATGCTATTTCTACGTATATCGACGATTTGGATGATATATAAGAAAAAATGAAATTTTAACGAATTTCCAAGAAAAATGTAAAAATTAACCGAAATTCGAAAACGATGCTATTTCTACGTATATCGACGATTTGGATGATATATAAGAAAAACTGAAATTTTAGCGAATTTCCAAGAAAAATGTAAAAATTAACCGAAATTCGAAAACGATGCTATTTCTACGTATATCGACGATTTGGATGATATATAAGAAAAACTGAAATTTTAGCGAATTTCCAAGAAAAATGTAAAAATTAACCGAAATTCGAAAACGATGCTATCTCTACGTATATCGACGATTTGGATGATATATAAGAAGAACTGAAATTTTAGCGAATTTCCAAGAAAAATGTAAAAATTACCGAAATTCGAAAACGATGCTATCTCTACGTATATCGACGATTTGGATGATATATAAGAAAAAATGAAATTTTAACGAATTTCCAAGAAAAATGTAAAAATTAACCGAAATTCGAAAACGATGCTATTTCTACGTATCTAGATGATTTGGAAGATATTTAAGAAAAATTGAATTTTAGCGAATTTCCAAGAAAAATGTAAATATTAACCGAAATTCGAAAACGATGCTATTTCTACGTATATCGACGATTTGGATGATATATAAGAAAAAATGAAATTTTAACGAATTTCCAAGAAAAATGTAAAAATTGACTAAAATTTGAAAACGATGCTGTTTCTATAGATATATAAGAAAAATTGAATTTTAGCTAATTTCCAAGAAAAATGTAAAAATTAACCGAAATTCGAAAACGATGCTATTTCTACGTATATCGACGATTTGGACGATATATAAGAAAAAATGAAATTTTAACGAATTTCCAAGAAAAATGTAAAAATCAACCAAAATTTGAAAACGAAGCTATTTCTATAGATATATAAGAAAAGTTGAATTTTAGCAAATTTCCAAGAAAAATGTAAAAATTAACCGAAATTCCAAAACGATGCTATCTCTACGTATATCGACGATTTGGATGATATATAAGAAGAACTGAAATTTTAACGAATTTCCAAGAAAATTGTAAAAATTAACCGAAATTCGAAAACGATGCTATCTCTACGTATATCGACGATTTGGATGATATATAAGAAAAAATGAAATTTTAACGAATTTCCAAGAAAAATGTAAAAATTAACCGAAACTCGAAAACTATGTTATTTCTACGTATATCGACGATTTGGATGATATATAAGAAAAACTGAAATTTTAGCGAATTTCCAAGAAAAATGTAAAAATTAACCGAAATTCGAAAACGATGCTATCTCTACGTATATCGACGATTTGGATGGTATATAAGAAAAATTGAATTTTAGCAAATTTCCAAGAAAAATGTAAAAATTAACCGAAATTCGAGAACGATGCTATTTCTATAGATATATAAGAAAAAATGAAATTTTAACGAATTTCCAAGAAAAATGTAAAAATTAACCAAATTTTGAAAACGATGCTATTTCTATAGATATATAAGAAAAATTGAATTTTAGCAAATTTCTAAGAAAAATGTAAAAATTAATCGAAATTCGAAAACGATGCTATTTCTACGTATATCGACGATTTGGATGATATATAAGAAAAAATGAAATTTTAACGAATTTCCAAGAAAAATGTAAAAATTAACCGAAATTCGAAAACGATGCTATTTCTACGTATCTAGATGATTTGGAAGATATTTAAGAAAAATTGAATTTTAGCGAATTTCCAAGAAAAATGTAAATATTAACCGAAATTCGAAAACGATGCTATTTCTACGTATATCGACGATTTGGATGATATATAAGAAAAAATGAAATTTTAACGAATTTCCAAGAAAAATGTAAAAATTGACTAAAATTTGAAAACGATGCTGTTTCTATAGATATATAAGAAAAATTGAATTTTAGCTAATTTCCAAGAAAAATGTAAAAATTAACCGAAATTCGAAAACGATGCTATTTCTACGTATATCGACGATTTGGATGGTATATAAGAATAATTGAATTTTAGCAAATTTCCAAGAAAAATGTAAAAATTAACCGAAATTCGAGAACGATGCTATTTCTATAGATATATAAGAAAAAATGAAATTTTAACGAATTTCCAAGAAAAATGTAAAAATTAACCAAAATTTGAAAACGATGCTATTTCTATAGATATATAAGAAAAATTGAATTTTAGCAAATTTCTAAGAAAAATGTAAAAATTAATCGAAATTCGAAAACGATGCTATTTCTACGTATATCGACGATTTGGATGATATATAAGAAAAAATGAAATTTTAACGAATTTCCAAGAAAAATGTAAAAATTAACCGAAATTCGAAAACGATGCTATTTCTACGTATATCGACGATTTGGATGATATATAAGAAAAACTGAAATTTTAGCGAATTTCCAAGAAAAATGTAAAAATTAACCGAAATTCGAAAACGATGCTATTTCTACGTATATCGACGATTTGGATGATATATAAGAAAAACTGAAATTTTAGCGAATTTCCAAGAAAAATGTAAAAATTAACCGAAATTCGAAAACGATGCTATCTCTACGTATATCGACGATTTGGATGATATATAAGAAGAACTGAAATTTTAGCGAATTTCCAAGAAAAATGTAAAAATTACCGAAATTCGAAAACGATGCTATCTCTACGTATATCGACGATTTGGATGATATATAAGAAAAAATGAAATTTTAACGAATTTCCAAGAAAAATGTAAAAATTAACCGAAATTCGAAAACGATGCTATTTCTACGTATCTAGATGATTTGGAAGATATTTAAGAAAAATTGAATTTTAGCGAATTTCCAAGAAAAATGTAAATATTAACCGAAATTCGAAAACGATGCTATTTCTACGTATATCGACGATTTGGATGATATATAAGAAAAAATGAAATTTTAACGAATTTCCAAGAAAAATGTAAAAATTGACTAAAATTTGAAAACGATGCTGTTTCTATAGATATATAAGAAAAATTGAATTTTAGCTAATTTCCAAGAAAAATGTAAAAATTAACCGAAATTCGAAAACGATGCTATTTCTACGTATATCGACGATTTGGACGATATATAAGAAAAAATGAAATTTTAACGAATTTCCAAGAAAAATGTAAAAATCAACCAAAATTTGAAAACGAAGCTATTTCTATAGATATATAAGAAAAATTGAATTTTAGCAAATTTCCAAGAAAAATGTAAAAATTAACCGAAATTCGAAAACGATGCTATCTCTACGTATATCGACGATTTGGATGATATATAAGAAGAACTGAAATTTTAGCGAATTTCCAAGAAAATTGTAAAAATTAACCGAAATTCGAAAACGATGCTATCTCTACGTATATCGACGATTTGGATGATATATAAGAAAAAATGAAATTTTAACGAATTTCCAAGAAATATGTAAAAATTAACCGAAACTCGAAAACTATGCTATTTCTACGTATATCGACGATTTGGATGATATATAAGAAAAACTGAAATTTTAGCGAATTTCCAAGAAAAATGTAAAAATTAACCGAAATTCGAAAACGATGCTATCTCTACGTATATCGACGATTTGGATGGTATATAAGAAAAATTGAATTTTAGCAAATTTCCAAGAAAAATGTAAAAATTAACCGAAATTCGAGAACGATGCTATTTCTATAGATATATAAGAAAAAATGAAATTTTAACGAATTTCCAAGAAAAATGTAAAAATTAACCAAATTTTGAAAACGATGCTATTTCTATAGATATATAAGAAAAATTGAATTTTAGCAAATTTCTAAGAAAAATGTAAAAATTAATCGAAATTCGAAAACGATGCTATTTCTACGTATATCGACGATTTGGATGATATATAAGAAAAAATGAAATTTTAACGAATTTCCAAGAAAAATGTAAAAATTAACCGAAATTCGAAAACGATGCTATTTCTACGTATATCGACGATTTGAATGATATATAAGAAAAACTGAAATTTTAGCGAATTTCCAAGAAAAATGTAAAAATTAACCGAAATTCGAAAACGATGCTATTTCTACGTATATCGACGATTTGGATGATATATGAGAAAAACTGAAATTTTAGCGAATTTCCAAGAAAAATGTAAAAATTAACCGAAATTCGAAAACGATGCTATCTCTACGTATATCGACGATTTGGATGATATATAAGAAGAACTGAAATTTTAGCGAATTTCCAAGAAAAATGTAAAAATTACCGAAATTCGAAAACGATGCTATCTCTACGTATATCGACGATTTGGATGATATATAAGAAAAAATGAAATTTTAACGAATTTCCAAGAAAAATGTAAAAATTAACCGAAATTCGAAAACGATGCTATTTCTACGTATCTAGATGATTTGGAAGATATTTAAGAAAAATTGAATTTTAGCGAATTTCCAAGAAAAATGTAAATATTAACCGAAATTCGAAAACGATGCTATTTCTACGTATATCGACGATTTGGATGATATATAAGAAAAAATGAAATTTTAACGAATTTCCAAGAAAAATGTAAAAATTGACTAAAATTTGAAAACGATGCTGTTTCTATAGATATATAAGAAAAATTGAATTTTAGCTAATTTCCAAGAAAAATGTAAAAATTAACCGAAATTCGAAAACGATGCTATCTCTACGTATATCGACGATTTGGATGATATATAAGAAAAAATGAAATTTTAACGAATTTCCAAGAAAAATGTAAAAATTAACCGAAATTCGAAAACGATGCTATTTCTACGTTTATCGACGATTTGGATGATATATAAGAAAAACTGAAATTTTAACGAATTTCCAAGAAAAATGTAAAAATTAACCGAAATTCGAAAACGATGCTATTTCTACGTATATCGACGATTTGGACGATATATAAGAAAAAATGAAATTTTAACGAATTTCCAAGAAAAATGTAAAAATCAACCAAAATTTGAAAACGAAGCTATTTCTATAGATATATAAGAAAAATTGAATTTTAGCTAATTTCCAAGAAAAATGTAAAAATTAACCGAAATTCGAAAACGATGCTATTTCTACGTATATCGACGATTTGGACGATATATAAGAAAAAATGAAATTTTAACGAATTTCCAAGAAAAATGTAAAAATCAACCAAAATTTGAAAACGAAGCTATTTCTATAGATATATAAGAAAAATTGAATTTTAGCAAATTTCCAAGAAAAATGTAAAAATTAACCGAAATTCGAAAACGATGCTATCTCTACGTATATCGACGATTTGGATGATATATAAGAAGAACTGAAATTTTAGCGAATTTCCAAGAAAATTGTAAAAATTAACCGAAATTCGAAAACGATGCTATCTCTACGTATATCGACGATTTGGATGATATATAAGAAAAAATGAAATTTTAACGAATTTCCAAGAAATATGTAAAAATTAACCGAAACTCGAAAACTATGCTATTTCTACGTATATCGACGATTTGGATGATATATAAGAAAAACTGAAATTTTAGCGAATTTCCAAGAAAAATGTAAAAATTAACCGAAATTCGAAAACGATGCTATCTCTACGTATATCGACGATTTGGATGGTATATAAGAAAAATTGAATTTTAGCAAATTTCCAAGAAAAATGTAAAAATTAACCGAAATTCGAGAACGATGCTATTTCTATAGATATATAAGAAAAAATGAAATTTTAACGAATTTCCAAGAAAAATGTAAAAATTAACCAAATTTTGAAAACGATGCTATTTCTATAGATATATAAGAAAAATTGAATTTTAGCAAATTTCTAAGAAAAATGTAAAAATTAATCGAAATTCGAAAACGATGCTATTTCTACGTATATCGACGATTTGGATGATATATAAGAAAAAATGAAATTTTAACGAATTTCCAAGAAAAATGTAAAAATTAACCGAAATTCGAAAACGATGCTATTTCTACGTATATCGACGATTTGGATGATATATAAGAAAAACTGAAATTTTAGCGAATTTCCAAGAAAAATGTAAAAATTAACCGAAATTCGAAAACGATGCTATTTCTACGTATATCGACGATTTGGATGATATATGAGAAAAACTGAAATTTTAGCGAATTTCCAAGAAAAATGTAAAAATTAACCGAAATTCGAAAACGATGCTATCTCTACGTATATCGACGATTTGGATGATATATAAGAAGAACTGAAATTTTAGCGAATTTCCAAGAAAAATGTAAAAATTACCGAAATTCGAAAACGATGCTATCTCTACGTATATCGACGATTTGGATGATATATAAGAAAAAATGAAATTTTAACGAATTTCCAAGAAAAATGTAAAAATTAACCGAAATTCGAAAACGATGCTATTTCTACGTATCTAGATGATTTGGAAGATATTTAAGAAAAATTGAATTTTAGCGAATTTCCAAGAAAAATGTAAATATTAACCGAAATTCGAAAACGATGCTATTTCTACGTATATCGACGATTTGGATGATATATAAGAAAAAATGAAATTTTAACGAATTTCCAAGAAAAATGTAAAAATTGACTAAAATTTGAAAACGATGCTGTTTCTATAGATATATAAGAAAAATTGAATTTTAGCTAATTTCCAAGAAAAATGTAAAAATTAACCGAAATTCGAAAACGATGCTATCTCTACGTATATCGACGATTTGGATGATATATAAGAAAAAATGAAATTTTAACGAATTTCCAAGAAAAATGTAAAAATTAACCGAAATTCGAAAACGATGCTATTTCTACGTTTATCGGCGATTTGGATGATATATAAGAAAAACTGAAATTTTAACGAATTTCCAAGAAAAATGTAAAAATTAACCGAAATTCGAAAACGATGCTATTTCTACGTATATCGACGATTTGGACGATATATAAGAAAAAATGAAATTTTAACGAATTTCCAAGAAAAATGTAAAAATCAACCAAAATTTGAAAACGAAGCTATTTCTATAGATATATAAGAAAAATTGAATTTTAGCAAATTTCCAAGAAAAATGTAAAAATTAACCGAAATTCGAAAACGATGCTATCTCTACGTATATCGACGATTTGGATGATATATAAGAAGAACTGAAATTTTAACGAATTTCCAAGAAAATTGTAAAAATTAACCGAAATTCGAAAACGATGCTATCTCTACGTATATCGACGATTTGGATGATATATAAGAAAAAATGAAATTTTAACGAATTTCCAAGAAAAATGTAAAAATTAACCGAAACTCGAAAACTATGTTATTTCTACGTATATCGACGATTTGGATGATATATAAGAAAAACTGAAATTTTAGCGTATTTCCAAGAAAAATGTAAAAATTAACCGAAATTCGAAAACGATGCTATCTCTACGTATATCGACGATTTGGATGGTATATAAGAAAAATTGAATTTTAGCAAATTTCCAAGAAAAATGTAAAAATTAACCGAAATTCGAGAACGATGCTATTTCTATAGATATATAAGAAAAAATGAAATTTTAACGAATTTCCAAGAAAAATGTAAAAATTAACCAAATTTTGAAAACGATGCTATTTCTATAGATATATAAGAAAAATTGAATTTTAGCAAATTTCTAAGAAAAATGTAAAAATTAATCGAAATTCGAAAACGATGCTATTTCTACGTATATCGACGATTTGGATGATATATAAGAAAAAATGAAATTTTAACGAATTTCCAAGAAAAATGTAAAAATTAACCGAAATTCGAAAACGATGCTATTTCTACGTATCTAGATGATTTGGAAGATATTTAAGAAAAATTGAATTTTAGCGAATTTCCAAGAAAAATGTAAATATTAATCGAAATTCGAAAACGATGCTATTTCTACGTATATCGACGATTTGGATGATATATAAGAAAAACTGAAATTTTAGCGAATTTCCAAGAAAAATGTAAAAATTACCGAAATTCGAAAACGATGCTGTCTCTACGTATATCGACGATTTGGCTGATATATAAGAAAAAATGAAATTTTAACGAATTTCCAAGAAAAATGTAAAAATTAACCGAAATTCGAAAACGTTGCTATTTCTACGTATCTAGATGATTTGGAAGATATTTAAGAAAAATTGAATTTTAGCGAATTTCCAAGAAAAATGTAAATATTAACCGAAATTCGAAAACGATGCTATTTCTACGTATATCGACGATTTGGATGATATATAAGAAAAAATGAAATTTTAACGAATTTCCAAGAAAAATGTAAAAATTGACTAAAATTTGAAAACGATGCTGTTTCTATAGATATATAAGAAAAATTGAATTTTAGCTAATTTCCAAGAAAAATGTAAAAATTAACCGAAATTCGAAAACGATGCTATTTCTACGTATATCGACGATTTGGATGATATATAAGAAAAAATGAATTTTTAACGAATTTCCAAGAAAAACGTAAAAATTGACTAAAATTTGAAAACAATGCTATTTCTACGTATCTCTATGATTTGGAAGATATTTAAAAAAAATTGAATTTTAGCGAATTTCCGAGTAAACTGTAAAAATTAACCGAAATTCGAAAACGATACTATCTCTACGTATATCGACGATTTGGATGATATATAAGAAAAACTGAAATTTTAGCGAATTTCCAAGAAAAATGTAAAAATTAACCGAAATTCGAAAACGATGCTATCTCTACGTATATCGACGATTTGGATGATATATAAGAAAAAATGAAATTTTAACGAATTTCCAAGAAAAATGTAAAAATCAACCGAAATTCGAAAACGATGCTATTTCTACGTATATCGACGATTTGGATGATATATAAGAAAAACTGAAATTTTAGCGAATTTCCAAGAAAAATGTAAAAATTAACCTAAATTCGAAAACGATGCTATTTCTACGTATATCGACGATTTGGATGATATATAAGAAAAAATGAAATTTTAACGAATTTCCAAGAAAAATGTAAAAATTAACCGAAATTCGAAAACGATGCTATTTCTACGTATATCGACGATTTGGATGATATATAAGAAAAAATTAAATTTTAACGAATTTCCAAGAAAAATGTAAAAATTGACTAAAATTTGAAAACGATGCTGTTTCTATAGATATATAAGAAAAATTGAATTTTAGCTAATTTCCAAGAAAAATGTAAAAATTAACCGAAATTCGAAAACGATGCTATTTCTACGTATATCGACGATTTGGATGATATATAAGAAAAAATGAATTTTTAACGAATTTCCAAGAAAAATGTAAAAATTGACTAAAATTTGAAAACAATGCTATTTCTACGTATCTCTATGATTTGGAAGATATTTAAAAAAAATTGAATTTTAGCGAATTTCCGAGTAAACTGTAAAAATTAACCGAAATTCGAAAACGATACTATCTCTACGTATATCGACGATTTGGGTGATATATAAGAAAAACTGAAATTTTAGCGAATTTCCAAGAAAAATGTAATAATTAACCGAAATTCGAAAACGATGCTATTTCTACGTATCTAGATGATGTGGAAGATATTTAAGAAAAATTGAATTTTAGCGAATTTCCAAGAAAAATGTAAAAATTAACCGAAATTCGAAAACGATGCTATCTCTACGTATATCGACGATTTGGATGGTATATAAGAAAAATTGAATTTTAGCAAATTTCCAAGAAAAAAGTAAAAATTAACCGAAATTCGAGAACGATGCTATTTCTATAGATATATAAGAAAAAATGAAATTTTAACGAATTTCCAAGAAAAATGTAAAAATTAACCGAAATTCGAAAACGATGCTATTTCTACGTATATCGACGATTTGGATGATATATAAGAAAAAATGAAATTTTAACGAATTTCCAAGAAAAATGTAAAAATTAACAAAAATTCGAAAACGATGCTATTTCTACGTATGTAGATGATTTGGAAGATGTTTAAGAAAAATTGAATTTTAGCGAATTTCCGAGTAAACTGTAAAAATTAACCGAAATTCGAAAACGATACTATCTCTAGGTATATCGACGATTTGGATGATATATAAGAAAAACTGAAATTTTAGCGAATTTCCAAGAAAAATGTAAAAATTAACCGAAATTCGAAAACGATGCTATCTCTACGTATATCGACGATTTGGATGATATATAAGAAAAAATGAAATTTTAACGAATTTCCAAGAAAAATGTAAAAATTAACAAAAATTCGAAAACGATGCTATTTCTACGTATGTAGATGATTTGGAAGATATTTAAGAAAAATTGAATTTTAGCGAATTTCCGAGTAAACTGTAAAAATTAACCGAAATTCGAAAACGATACTATCTCTAGGTATATCGACGATTTGGATGATATATAAGAAAAACTGAAATTTTAGCGAATTTCCAAGAAAAATGTAAAAATTAACCGAAATTCGAAAACGATGCTATCTCTACGTATATCGACGATTTGGATGGTATATAAGAAAAATTGAATTTTAGCAAATTTCCAAGAAAAATGTAATAATTAACCGAAATTCGAAAACGATGCTATTTCTACGTATCTAGATGATTTGGAAGATATTTAAGAAAAATTGATTTTAGCGAATTTCCAAGAAAAATGTAAAAATTAACCGAAATTCGAAAACGATGCTATCTCTACGTATATCGACGATTTGGATGGTATATAAGAAAAATTGAATTTTAGCAAATTTCCAAGAAAAATGTAAAAATTAACCGAAATTCGAGAACGATGCTATTTCTATAGATATATAAGAAAAAATGAAATTTTAACGAATTTCCAAGAAAAATGTAAAAATTAACCAAAATTTGAAAACGATGCTATTTCTATAGATATATAAGAAAAATTGAATTTTAGCAAATTTCTAAGAAAAATGTAAAAATTAATCGAAATTCGAAAACGATGCTATTTCTACGTATATCGACGATTTGGATGATATATAAGAAAAAATGAAATTTTAACGAATTTCCAAGAAAAATGTAAAAATTAACCGAAATTCGAAAACGATGCTATTTCTACGTATATCGACGATTTGGATGATATATAAGAAAAACTGAAATTTTAGCAAATTTCCAAGAAAAATGTAAAAATTAACCGAAATTCGAAAACGATGCTATTTCTACGTATATCGACGATTTGGATGATATATAAGAAAAACTGAAATTTTAGCGAATTTCCAAGAAAAATGTAAAAATTAACCGAAATTCGAAAACGATGCTATCTCTACGTATATCGACGATTTGGATGATATATAAGAAGAACTGAAATTTTAGCGAATTTCCAAGAAAAATGTAAAAATTACCGAAATTCGAAAACGATGCTATCTCTACGTATATCGACGATTTGGATGATATATAAGAAAAATTGAATTTTAGCGAATTTCCAAGAAAAATGTAAATATTAACCGAAATTCGAAAACGATGCTATTTCTACGTATATCGACGATTTGGATGATATATAAGAAAAAATGAAATTTTAACGAATTTCCAAGAAAAATGTAAAAATTGACTAAAATTTGAAAACGATGCTGTTTCTATAGATATACAAGAAAAATTGAATTTTAGCTAATTTCCAAGAAAAATGTAAAAATTAACCGAAATTCGAAAACGATGCTATTTCTACGTATATCGACGATTTGGATGATATATAAGAAAAAATGAATTTTTAACGAATTTCCAAGAAAAATGTAAAAATTGACTAAAATTTGAAAACAATGCTATTTCTACGTATATCGACGATTTGGATGATATATAAGAAGAACTGAAATTTTAGCGAATTTCCAAGAAAAATGTAAAA
The DNA here is from genome assembly GCA_963921985.1 of Agrilus biguttatus. Classification (NCBI taxonomy): domain Eukaryota; kingdom Metazoa; phylum Arthropoda; class Insecta; order Coleoptera; family Buprestidae; genus Agrilus; species Agrilus biguttatus. The sequence continues at coordinate 21,642,633 of OY998118.1, forward strand.
ATTACCGAAATTCGAAAACGATACTATCTCTACGTATATCGACGATTTGGATGATATATAAGAAAAATTGAATTTTAGCGAATTTCCAAGAAAAATGTAAATATTAACCGAAATTCGAAAACGATGCTATTTCTACGTATATCGACGATTTGGATGATATATAAGAAAAAATGAAATTTTAACGAATTTCCAAGAAAAATGTAAAAATTGACTAAAATTTGAAAACGATGCTGTTTCTATAGATATACAAGAAAAATTGAATTTTAGCTAATTTCCAAGAAAAATGTAAAAATTAACCGAAATTCGAAAACGATGCTATTTCTACGTATATCGACGATTTGGATGATATATAAGAAAAAATGAAATTTTAACGAATTTCCAAGAAAAATGTAAAAATTAACCGAAATTCGAAAACGATGCTATTTCTACGTATATCGACGATTTGGATGATATATAAGAAAAACTGAAATTTTAGCGAATTTCCAAGAAAAATGTAAAAATTAACCTAAATTCGAAAACGATGCTATTTCTACGTATATCGACGATTTGGATGATATATAAGAAAAAATGAAATTTTAACGAATTTCCAAGAAAAATGTAAAAATTAACCGAAATTTGAAAACGATGCTATTTCTACGTATGTAGATGATTTGGAAGATATTTAAGAAAAATTGAATTTTAGCGAATTTCCGAGTAAACTGTAAAAATTAACCGAAATTCGAGAACGATACTATCTCTACGTATATCGACGATTTGGATGATATATAAGAAAAAATGAAATTTTAACGAATTTCCAAGAAAAATGTAAAAATTAACCGAAATTCGAAAACGATGCTATTTCTACGTATATCGACGATTTGGATGATATATAAGAAAAACTGAAATTTTAGCGAATTTCCAAGAAAAATGTAAAAATTAACCGAAATTCGAAAACGATGCTATCTCAACGTATATCGACGATTTGGATGACATATAAGAAGAACTGAAATTTTAGCGAATTTCCAAGAAAAATGTAAAAATTACCGAAATTCGAAAACGATGCTATCTCTACGTATATCGACGATTTGGATGATATATAAGAAAAAATGAAATTTTAACGAATTTCCAAGAAAAATGTAAAAATTAACCGAAATTCGAAAACGATGCTATTTCTACGTATCTAGATGATTTGGAAGATATTTAAGAAAAATTGAATTTTAGCGAATTTCCAAGAAAAATGTAAATATTAACCGAAATTCGAAAACGATGCTATTTCTACGTATATCGACGATTTGGATGATATATAAGAAAAAATGAATTTTTAACGAATTTCCAAGAAAAATGTAAAAATTGACTAAAATTTGAAAACAATGCTATTTCTACGTATCTCTATGATTTGGAAGATATTTAAAAAAAATTGAATTTTAGCGAATTTCCGAGTAAACTGTAAAAATTAACCGAAATTCGAAAACGATACTATCTCTACGTATATCGACGATTTGGATGATATATAAGAAAAACTGAAATTTTAGCGAATTTCCAAGAAAAATGTAAAAATTAACCTAAATTCGAAAACGATGCTATCTCTACGTATATCGACGATTTGGATGGTATATAAGAAAAATTGAATTTTAGCAAATTTCCAAGAAAAATGTAATAATTAACCGAAATTCGAAAACGATGCTATTTCTACGTATCTAGATGATTTGGAAGATATTTAAGAAAAAATGAAATTTTAACGAATTTCCAAGAAAAATGTAAAAATTAACCGAAATTCGAAAACGATGCTATTTCTACGTATCTAGATGATTTGGAAGATATTTAAGAAAAATTGAATTTTAGCGAATTTCCAAGAAAAATGTAAATATTAACCGAAATTCGAAAACGATGCTATTTCTACGTATATCGACGATTTGGATGATATATAAGAAAAAATGAAATTTTAACGAATTTCCAAGAAAAATGTAAAAATTAACCGAAATTCGAAAACGATGCTATTTCTACGTATATCGACGATTTGGATGATATATAAGAAAAACTGAAATTTTAGCGAATTTCCAAGAAAAATGTAAAAATTAACCGAAATTCGAAAACGATGCTATCTCTACGTATATCGACGATTTGGATGGTATATAAGAAAAATTGAATTTTAGCAAATTTCCAAGAAAAATGTAAAAATTAACCGAAATTCGAGAACGATGCTATTTCTATAGATATATAAGAAAAAATGAAATTTTAACGAATTTCCAAGAAAAATGTAAAAATTAACCAAAATTTGAAAACGATGCTATTTCTATAGATATATAAGAAAAATTGAATTTTAGCAAATTTCTAAGAAAAATGTAAAAATTAATCGAAATTCGAAAACGATGCTATTTCTACGTATATCGACGATTTGGATGATATATAAGAAAAAATGAAATTTTAACGAATTTCCAAGAAAAATGTAAAAATTAACCGAAATTCGAAAACGATGCTATTTCTACGTATATCGACGATTTGGATGATATATAAGAAAAACTGAAATTTTAGCAAATTTCCAAGAAAAATGTAAAAATTAACCGAAATTCGAAAACGATGCTATTTCTACGTATATCGACGATTTGGATGATATATAAGAAAAACTGAAATTTTAGCGAATTTCCAAGAAAAATGTAAAAATTAACCGAAATTCGAAAACGATGCTATCTCTACGTATATCGACGATTTGGATGATATATAAGAAGAACTGAAATTTTAGCGAATTTCCAAGAAAAATGTAAAAATTACCGAAATTCGAAAACGATGCTATCTCTACGTATATCGACGATTTGGATGATATATAAGAAAAATTGAATTTTAGCGAATTTCCAAGAAAAATGTAAATATTAACCGAAATTCGAAAACGATGCTATTTCTACGTATATCGACGATTTGGATGATATATAAGAAAAAATGAAATTTTAACGAATTTCCAAGAAAAATGTAAAAATTGACTAAAATTTGAAAACGATGCTGTTTCTATAGATATACAAGAAAAATTGAATTTTAGCTAATTTCCAAGAAAAATGTAAAAATTAACCGAAATTCGAAAACGATGCTATTTCTACGTATATCGACGATTTGGATGATATATAAGAAAAAATGAATTTTTAACGAATTTCCAAGAAAAATGTAAAAATTGACTAAAATTTGAAAACAATGCTATTTCTACGTATCTCTATGATTTGGAATATATTTAAAAAAAATTGAATTTTAGCGAATTTCCGAGTAAACTGTAAAAATTAACCGAAATTCGAAAACGATACTATCTCTACGTATATCGACGATTTGGATGATATATAAGAAAAACTGAAATTTTAGCGAATTTCCAAGAAAAATGTAAAAATTAACCGAAATTCGAAAACGATGCTATCTCTACGTATATCGACGATTTGGATGATATATAAGAAAAAATGAAATTTTAACGAATTTCCAAGAAAAATGTAAAAATTAACCGAAATTCGAAAACGATGCTATTTCTACGTATATCGACGATTTGGATGATATATAAGAAAAACTGAAATTTTAGCGAATTTCCAAGAAAAATGTAAAAATTAACCTAAATTCGAAAACGATGCTATTTCTACGTATATCGACGATTTGGATGATATATAAGAAAAAATGAAATTTTAACGAATTTCCAAGAAAAATGTAAAAATTAACCGAAATTTGAAAACGATGCTATTTCTACGTATGTAGATGATTTGGAAGATATTTAAGAAAAATTGAATTTTAGCGAATTTCCGAGTAAACTGTAAAAATTAACCGAAATTCGAAAACGATACTATCTCTACGTATATCGACGATTTGGATGATATATAAGAAAAAATGAAATTTTAACGAATTTCCAAGAAAAATGTAAAAATTAACCGAAATTCGAAAACGATGCTATTTCTACGTATATCGACGATTTGGATGATATATAAGAAAAACTGAAATTTTAGCGAATTTCCAAGAAAAATGTAAAAATTAACCGAAATTCGAAAACGATGCTATCTCAACGTATATCGACGATTTGGATGACATATAAGAAGAACTGAAATTTTAGCGAATTTCCAAGAAAAATGTAAAAATTACCGAAATTCGAAAACGATGCTATCTCTACGTATATCGACGATTTGGATGATATATAAGAAAAAATGAAATTTTAACGAATTTCCAAGAAAAATGTAAAAATTAACCGAAATTCGAAAACGATGCTATTTCTACGTATCTAGATGATTTGGAAGATATTTAAGAAAAATTGAATTTTAGCGAATTTCCAAGAAAAATGTAAATATTAACCGAAATTCGAAAACGATGCTATTTCTACGTATATCGACGATTTGGATGATATATAAGAAAAAATGAATTTTTAACGAATTTCCAAGAAAAATGTAAAAATTGACTAAAATTTGAAAACAATGCTATTTCTACGTATCTCTATGATTTGGAAGATATTTAAAAAAAATTGAATTTTAGCGAATTTCCGAGTAAACTGTAAAAATTAACCGAAATTCGAAAACGATACTATCTCTACGTATATCGACGATTTGGATGATATATAAGAAAAACTGAAATTTTAGCGAATTTCCAAGAAAAATGTAAAAATTAACCTAAATTCGAAAACGATGCTATCTCTACGTATATCGACGATTTGGATGGTATATAAGAAAAATTGAATTTTAGCAAATTTCCAAGAAAAATGTAATAATTAACCGAAATTCGAAAACGATGCTATTTCTACGTATCTAGATGATTTGGAAGATATTTAAGAAAAAATGAAATTTTAACGAATTTCCAAGGAAAATGTAAAAATTAACCGAAATTCGAAAACGATGCTATTTCTACGTATCTAGATGATTTGGAAGATATTTAAGAAAAATTGAATTTTAGCGAATTTCCAAGAAAAATGTAAATATTAACCGAAATTCGAAAACGATGCTATTTCTACGTATATCGACGATTTGGATGATATATAAGAAAAAATGAAATTTTAACGAATTTCCAAGAAAAATGTAAAAATTAACCGAAATTCGAAAACGATGCTATTTCTACGTATATCGACGATTTGGATGATATATAAGAAAAACTGAAATTTTAGCGAATTTCCAAGAAAAATGTAAAAATTAACCGAAATTCGAAAACGATGCTATCTCTACGTATATCGACGATTTGGATGGTATATAAGAAAAATTGAATTTTAGCAAATTTCCAAGAAAAATGTAAAAATTAACCGAAATTCGAAAACGATGCTATTTCTACGTATATCGACGATTTGGATGATATATAAGAAAAACTGAAATTTTAGCGAATTTCCAAGAAAAATGTAAAAATTAACCTAAATTCGAAAACGATGCTATTTCTACGTATATCGACGATTTGGATGATATATAAGAAAAAATGAAATTTTAACGAATTTCCAAGAAAAATGTAAAAATTAACCGAAATTCGAAAACGATGCTATTTCTACGTATATCGACGATTTGGATGATATATAAGAAAAACTGAAATTTTAGCGAATTTCCAAGAAAAATGTAAAAATTAACCTAAATTCGAAAACGATGCTATCTCTACGTATATCGACGATTTGGATGGTATATAAGAAAAATTGAATTTTAGCAGATTTCCAAGAAAAATGTAATAATTAACCGAAATTCGAAAACGATGCTATTTCTACGTATCTAGATGATTTGGAAGATATTTAAGAAAAATTGAATTTTAGCGAATTTCCAAGAAAAATGTAAAAATTAACCAAAATTTGAAAAAGATGCTATTTCTATAGATATATAAGAAAAATTGAATTTTAGCAAATTTCCAAGAAAAATGTAAAAATTAACCGAAATTCGAAAACGATGCTATCTCTACGTATATCGACGATTTGGATGATATATAAGAAAAAATGAAATTTTAACGAATTTCCAAGAAAAATGTAAAAATTAACCGAAATTCGAAAACGATGCTATTTCTACGTATATCGACGATTTGGATGATATATAAGAAAAACTGAAATTTTAGCGAATTTCCAAGAAAAATGTAAAAATTAACCGAAATTCGAAAACGATGCTATCTCTACGTATATCGACGATTTGGATGATATACAAGAAGAACTGAAATTTTAGCGAATTTCCAAGAAAAATGTAAAAATTAACCGAAATTCGAAAACGATGCTATCTCTACGTATATCGACGATTTGGATGATATATAAGAAAAAATGAAATTTTAACGAATTTCCAAGAAAAATGTAAAAATTAACCGAAATTCGAAAACGATGCTATTTCTACGTATCTAGATGATTTGGAAGATATTTAAGAAAAATTGAATTTTAGCGAATTTCCAAGAAAAATGTAAAAATTAACCGAAATTCGAAAACGATGCTATCTCTACGTATATCGACGATTTGGATGATATACAAGAAGAACTGAAATTTTAGCGAATTTCCAAGAAAAATGTAAAAATTACCGAAATTCGAAAACGATGCTATCTCTACGTATATCGACGATTTGGATGATATATAAGAAAAAATGAAATTTTAACGAATTTCCAAGAAAAATGTAAAAATTAACCGAAATTCGAAAACGATGCTATTTCTACGTATCTAGATGATTTGGAAGATATTTAAGAAAAATTGAATTTTAGCGAATTTCCAAGAAAAATGTAAATATTAACCGAAATTCGAAAACGATGCTATTCTACGTATATCGACGATTTGGATGATATATAAGAAAAAATGAAATTTTAACGAATTTCCAAGAAAAATGTAAAAATTGACTAAAATTTGAAAACGATGCTGTTTCTATAGATATATAAGAAAAATTGAATTTTAGCTAATTTCCAAGAAAAATGTAAAAATTAACCGAAATTCGAAAACGATGCTATTTCTACGTATATCGACGATTTGGATGATATATAAGAAAAAATGAAATTTAGCGAATTTCCGAGTAAACTGTAAAAATTAACCGAAATTCGAAAACGATGCTATCTCTACGTATAACGACGATTTGGAAGATATTTAAGAAAAAATGAAGTTTTAGCGAATTTCCAAGAAAAATGTAAAAATTAACCAAAATTTGAAAACGATGCTATTTCTATAGATATATAAGAAAAACTGAATTTTAGCGAATTTTCAAGAAAAATGTAAAAATTAACCGAAATTCGAAAACGATGCTATCTCTACGTATATCGACGATTTGGATGATATATAAGAAAAAATGAAATTTTAACGAATTTCCAAGAAAAATGTAAAAATTAACCGAAACTCGAAAACTATGCTATTTCTACGTATATCGACGATTTGGATGATATTTAAGAAAAACTGAAATTTTAGCGAATTTCCAAGAAAAATGTAAAAATTAACCGAAATTCGAAAACGATGCTATCTCTACGTATATCGACGATTTGGATGGTATATAAGAATAATTGAATTTTAGCAAATTTCCAAGAAAAATGTAAAAATTAACCGAAATTCGAGAACGATGCTATTTCTATAGATATATAAGAAAAAATGAAATTTTAACGAATTTCTAAGGAAAATGTAAAAATTAACCAAAATTTGAAAACGATGCTATTTCTATAGATATATAAGAAAAATTGAATTTTAGCAAATTTCTAAGAAAAATGTAAAAATTAATCGAAATTCGAAAACGATGCTATTTCTACGTATATCGACGATTTGGATGATATATAAGAAAAAATGAAATTTTAACGAATTTCCAAGAAAAATGTAAAAATTAACCGAAATTCGAAAACGATGCTATTTCTACGTATATCGACGATTTGGATGATATATAAGAAAAACTGAAATTTTAGCGAATTTCCAAGAAAAATGTAAAAATTAACCGAAATTCGAAAACGATGCTATCTCTACGTATAACGACGATTTGGAAGATATTTAAGAAAAAATGAAGTTTTAGCGAATTTCCAAGAAAAATGTAAAAATTAACCAAAATTTGAAAACGATGCTATTTCTATAGATATATAAGAAAAATTGAATTTTAGCAAATTTCCAAGAAAAATGTAAAAATTAACCGAAATTCGTAAACGATGCTATTTCTACGTATCTAGATGATTTGGAAGATATTTAAGAAAAACTGAATTTTAGCGAATTTTCAAGAAAAATGTAAAAATCAACCAAAATTTGAAAACGAAGCTATTTCTATAGATATATAAGAAAAATTGAATTTTAGCAAATTTCCAAGAAAAATGTAAAAATTAACCGAAATTCGAAAACGATGCTATCTCTACGTATATCGACGATTTGGATGATATATAAGAAGAACTGAAATTTTAGCGAATTTCCAAGAAAAATGTAAAAATTAACCGAAATTCGAAAACGATGCTATCTCTACGTATATCGACGATTTGGATGATATATAAGAAAAAATGAAATTTTAACGAATTTCCAAGAAAAATGTAAAAATTAACCGAAACTCGAAAACTATGCTATTTCTACGTATATCGACGATTTGGATGATATATAAGAAAAACTGAAATTTTAGCGAATTTCCAAGAAAAATGTAAGAATTAACCGAAATTCGAAAACGATGCTATCTCTACGTATATCGACGATTTGGATGGTATATAAGAATAATTGAATTTTAGCAAATTTCCAAGAAAAATGTAAAAATTAACCGAAATTCGAGAACGATGCTATTTCTATAGATATATAAGAAAAAATGAAATTTTAACGAATTTCTAAGGAAAATGTAAAAATTAACCAAAATTTGAAAACGATGCTATTTCTATAGATATATAAGAAAAATTGAATTTTAGCAAATTTCTAAGAAAAATGTAAAAATTAATCGAAATTCGAAAACGATGCTATTTCTACGTATATCGACGATTTGGATGATATATAAGAAAAAATGAAATTTTAACGAATTTCCAAGAAAAATGTAAAAATTAACCGAAATTCGAAAACGATGCTATTTCTACGTATATCGACGATTTGGATGATATATAAGAAAAACTGAAATTTTAGCGAATTTCCAAGAAAAATGTAAAAATTAACCGAAATTCGAAAACGATGCTATTTCTACGTATATCGACGATTTGGATGATATATAAGAAAAACTGAAATTTTAGCGAATTTCCAAGAAAAATGTAAAAATTAACCGAAATTCGAAAACGATGCTATCTCTACGTATATCGACGATTTGGATGATATATAAGAAGAACTGAAATTTTAGCGAATTTCCAAGAAAAATGTAAAAATTACCGAAATTCGAAAACGATGCTATCTCTACGTATATCGACGATTTGGATGATATATAAGAAAAAATGAAATTTTAACGAATTTCCAAGAAAAATGTAAAAATTAACCGAAATTCGAAAACGATGCTATTTCTACGTATCTAGATGATTTGGAAGATATTTAAGAAAAATTGAATTTTAGCGAATTTCCAAGAAAAATGTAAATATTAACCGAAATTCGAAAACGATGCTATTTCTACGTATATCGACGATTTGGATGATATATAAGAAAAAATGAAATTTTAACGAATTTCCAAGAAAAATGTAAAAATTGACTAAAATTTGAAAACGATGCTGTTTCTATAGATATATAAGAAAAATTGAATTTTAGCTAATTTCCAAGAAAAATGTAAAAATTAACCGAAATTCGAAAACGATGCTATCTCTACGTATATCGACGATTTGGATGATATATAAGAAAAAATGAAATTTTAACGAATTTCCAAGAAAAATGTAAAAATCAACCAAAATTTGAAAACGAAGCTATTTCTATAGATATATAAGAAAAGTTGAATTTTAGCAAATTTCCAAGAAAAATGTAAAAATTAACCGAAATTCCAAAACGATGCTATCTCTACGTATATCGACGATTTGGATGATATATAAGAAGAACTGAAATTTTAACGAATTTCCAAGAAAATTGTAAAAATTAACCGAAATTCGAAAACGATGCTATCTCTACGTATATCGACGATTTGGATGATATATAAGAAAAAATGAAATTTTAACGAATTTCCAAGAAAAATGTAAAAATTAACCGAAACTCGAAAACTATGTTATTTCTACGTATATCGACGATTTGGATGATATATAAGAAAAACTGAAATTTTAGCGAATTTCCAAGAAAAATGTAAAAATTAACCGAAATTCGAAAACGATGCTATCTCTACGTATATCGACGATTTGGATGGTATATAAGAAAAATTGAATTTTAGCAAATTTCCAAGAAAAATGTAAAAATTAACCGAAATTCGAGAACGATGCTATTTCTATAGATATATAAGAAAAAATGAAATTTTAACGAATTTCCAAGAAAAATGTAAAAATTAACCAAATTTTGAAAACGATGCTATTTCTATAGATATATAAGAAAAATTGAATTTTAGCAAATTTCTAAGAAAAATGTAAAAATTAATCGAAATTCGAAAACGATGCTATTTCTACGTATATCGACGATTTGGATGATATATAAGAAAAAATGAAATTTTAACGAATTTCCAAGAAAAATGTAAAAATTAACCGAAATTCGAAAACGATGCTATTTCTACGTATCTAGATGATTTGGAAGATATTTAAGAAAAATTGAATTTTAGCGAATTTCCAAGAAAAATGTAAATATTAACCGAAATTCGAAAACGATGCTATTTCTACGTATATCGACGATTTGGATGATATATAAGAAAAAATGAAATTTTAACGAATTTCCAAGAAAAATGTAAAAATTGACTAAAATTTGAAAACGATGCTGTTTCTATAGATATATAAGAAAAATTGAATTTTAGCTAATTTCCAAGAAAAATGTAAAAATTAACCGAAATTCGAAAACGATGCTATTTCTACGTATATCGACGATTTGGATGGTATATAAGAATAATTGAATTTTAGCAAATTTCCAAGAAAAATGTAAAAATTAACCGAAATTCGAGAACGATGCTATTTCTATAGATATATAAGAAAAAATGAAATTTTAACGAATTTCCAAGAAAAATGTAAAAATTAACCAAAATTTGAAAACGATGCTATTTCTATAGATATATAAGAAAAATTGAATTTTAGCAAATTTCTAAGAAAAATGTAAAAATTAATCGAAATTCGAAAACGATGCTATTTCTACGTATATCGACGATTTGGATGATATATAAGAAAAAATGAAATTTTAACGAATTTCCAAGAAAAATGTAAAAATTAACCGAAATTCGAAAACGATGCTATTTCTACGTATATCGACGATTTGGATGATATATAAGAAAAACTGAAATTTTAGCGAATTTCCAAGAAAAATGTAAAAATTAACCGAAATTCGAAAACGATGCTATTTCTACGTATATCGACGATTTGGATGATATATAAGAAAAACTGAAATTTTAGCGAATTTCCAAGAAAAATGTAAAAATTAACCGAAATTCGAAAACGATGCTATCTCTACGTATATCGACGATTTGGATGATATATAAGAAGAACTGAAATTTTAGCGAATTTCCAAGAAAAATGTAAAAATTACCGAAATTCGAAAACGATGCTATCTCTACGTATATCGACGATTTGGATGATATATAAGAAAAAATGAAATTTTAACGAATTTCCAAGAAAAATGTAAAAATTAACCGAAATTCGAAAACGATGCTATTTCTACGTATCTAGATGATTTGGAAGATATTTAAGAAAAATTGAATTTTAGCGAATTTCCAAGAAAAATGTAAATATTAACCGAAATTCGAAAACGATGCTATTTCTACGTATATCGACGATTTGGATGATATATAAGAAAAAATGAAATTTTAACGAATTTCCAAGAAAAATGTAAAAATTGACTAAAATTTGAAAACGATGCTGTTTCTATAGATATATAAGAAAAATTGAATTTTAGCTAATTTCCAAGAAAAATGTAAAAATTAACCGAAATTCGAAAACGATGCTATTTCTACGTATATCGACGATTTGGACGATATATAAGAAAAAATGAAATTTTAACGAATTTCCAAGAAAAATGTAAAAATCAACCAAAATTTGAAAACGAAGCTATTTCTATAGATATATAAGAAAAATTGAATTTTAGCAAATTTCCAAGAAAAATGTAAAAATTAACCGAAATTCGAAAACGATGCTATCTCTACGTATATCGACGATTTGGATGATATATAAGAAGAACTGAAATTTTAGCGAATTTCCAAGAAAATTGTAAAAATTAACCGAAATTCGAAAACGATGCTATCTCTACGTATATCGACGATTTGGATGATATATAAGAAAAAATGAAATTTTAACGAATTTCCAAGAAATATGTAAAAATTAACCGAAACTCGAAAACTATGCTATTTCTACGTATATCGACGATTTGGATGATATATAAGAAAAACTGAAATTTTAGCGAATTTCCAAGAAAAATGTAAAAATTAACCGAAATTCGAAAACGATGCTATCTCTACGTATATCGACGATTTGGATGGTATATAAGAAAAATTGAATTTTAGCAAATTTCCAAGAAAAATGTAAAAATTAACCGAAATTCGAGAACGATGCTATTTCTATAGATATATAAGAAAAAATGAAATTTTAACGAATTTCCAAGAAAAATGTAAAAATTAACCAAATTTTGAAAACGATGCTATTTCTATAGATATATAAGAAAAATTGAATTTTAGCAAATTTCTAAGAAAAATGTAAAAATTAATCGAAATTCGAAAACGATGCTATTTCTACGTATATCGACGATTTGGATGATATATAAGAAAAAATGAAATTTTAACGAATTTCCAAGAAAAATGTAAAAATTAACCGAAATTCGAAAACGATGCTATTTCTACGTATATCGACGATTTGGATGATATATAAGAAAAACTGAAATTTTAGCGAATTTCCAAGAAAAATGTAAAAATTAACCGAAATTCGAAAACGATGCTATTTCTACGTATATCGACGATTTGGATGATATATGAGAAAAACTGAAATTTTAGCGAATTTCCAAGAAAAATGTAAAAATTAACCGAAATTCGAAAACGATGCTATCTCTACGTATATCGACGATTTGGATGATATATAAGAAGAACTGAAATTTTAGCGAATTTCCAAGAAAAATGTAAAAATTACCGAAATTCGAAAACGATGCTATCTCTACGTATATCGACGATTTGGATGATATATAAGAAAAAATGAAATTTTAACGAATTTCCAAGAAAAATGTAAAAATTAACCGAAATTCGAAAACGATGCTATTTCTACGTATCTAGATGATTTGGAAGATATTTAAGAAAAATTGAATTTTAGCGAATTTCCAAGAAAAATGTAAATATTAACCGAAATTCGAAAACGATGCTATTTCTACGTATATCGACGATTTGGATGATATATAAGAAAAAATGAAATTTTAACGAATTTCCAAGAAAAATGTAAAAATTGACTAAAATTTGAAAACGATGCTGTTTCTATAGATATATAAGAAAAATTGAATTTTAGCTAATTTCCAAGAAAAATGTAAAAATTAACCGAAATTCGAAAACGATGCTATCTCTACGTATATCGACGATTTGGATGATATATAAGAAAAAATGAAATTTTAACGAATTTCCAAGAAAAATGTAAAAATTAACCGAAATTCGAAAACGATGCTATTTCTACGTTTATCGACGATTTGGATGATATATAAGAAAAACTGAAATTTTAACGAATTTCCAAGAAAAATGTAAAAATTAACCGAAATTCGAAAACGATGCTATTTCTACGTATATCGACGATTTGGACGATATATAAGAAAAAATGAAATTTTAACGAATTTCCAAGAAAAATGTAAAAATCAACCAAAATTTGAAAACGAAGCTATTTCTATAGATATATAAGAAAAATTGAATTTTAGCAAATTTCCAAGAAAAATGTAAAAATTAACCGAAATTCGAAAACGATGCTATCTCTACGTATATCGACGATTTGGATGATATATAAGAAGAACTGAAATTTTAACGAATTTCCAAGAAAATTGTAAAAATTAACCGAAATTCGAAAACGATGCTATCTCTACGTATATCGACGATTTGGATGATATATAAGAAAAAATGAAATTTTAACGAATTTCCAAGAAAAATGTAAAAATTAACCGAAACTCGAAAACTATGTTATTTCTACGTATATCGACGATTTGGATGATATATAAGAAAAACTGAAATTTTAGCGTATTTCCAAGAAAAATGTAAAAATTAACCGAAATTCGAAAACGATGCTATCTCTACGTATATCGACGATTTGGATGGTATATAAGAAAAATTGAATTTTAGCAAATTTCCAAGAAAAATGTAAAAATTAACCGAAATTCGAGAACGATGCTATTTCTATAGATATATAAGAAAAAATGAAATTTTAACGAATTTCCAAGAAAAATGTAAAAATTAACCAAATTTTGAAAACGATGCTATTTCTATAGATATATAAGAAAAATTGAATTTTAGCAAATTTCTAAGAAAAATGTAAAAATTAATCGAAATTCGAAAACGATGCTATTTCTACGTATATCGACGATTTGGATGATATATAAGAAAAAATGAAATTTTAACGAATTTCCAAGAAAAATGTAAAAATTAACCGAAATTCGAAAACGATGCTATTTCTACGTATCTAGATGATTTGGAAGATATTTAAGAAAAATTGAATTTTAGCGAATTTCCAAGAAAAATGTAAATATTAATCGAAATTCGAAAACGATGCTATTTCTACGTATATCGACGATTTGGATGATATATAAGAAAAACTGAAATTTTAGCGAATTTCCAAGAAAAATGTAAAAATTACCGAAATTCGAAAACGATGCTGTCTCTACGTATATCGACGATTTGGCTGATATATAAGAAAAAATGAAATTTTAACGAATTTCCAAGAAAAATGTAAAAATTAACCGAAATTCGAAAACGTTGCTATTTCTACGTATATCGACGATTTGGATGATATATAAGAAAAAATGAAATTTTAACGAATTTCCAAGAAAAATGTAAAAATTAACCGAAATTCGAAAACGATGCTATTTCTACGTATCTAGATGATTTGGAAGATATTTAAGAAAAATTGAATTTTAGCGAATTTCCAAGAAAAATGTAAATATTAACCGAAATTCGAAAACGATGCTATTTCTACGTATATCGACGATTTGGATGATATATAAGAAAAAATGAAATTTTAACGAATTTCCAAGAAAAATGTAAAAATTGACTAAAATTTGAAAACGATGCTGTTTCTATAGATATATAAGAAAAATTGAATTTTAGCTAATTTCCAAGAAAAATGTAAAAATTAACCGAAATTCGAAAACGATGCTATTTCTACGTATATCGACGATTTGGATGATATATAAGAAAAAATGAATTTTTAACGAATTTCCAAGAAAAACGTAAAAATTGACTAAAATTTGAAAACAATGCTATTTCTACGTATCTCTATGATTTGGAAGATATTTAAAAAAAATTGAATTTTAGCGAATTTCCGAGTAAACTGTAAAAATTAACCGAAATTCGAAAACGATACTATCTCTACGTATATCGACGATTTGGATGATATATAAGAAAAACTGAAATTTTAGCGAATTTCCAAGAAAAATGTAAAAATTAACCGAAATTCGAAAACGATGCTATCTCTACGTATATCGACGATTTGGATGATATATAAGAAAAAATGAAATTTTAACGAATTTCCAAGAAAAATGTAAAAATCAACCGAAATTCGAAAACGATGCTATTTCTACGTATATCGACGATTTGGATGATATATAAGAAAAACTGAAATTTTAGCGAATTTCCAAGAAAAATGTAAAAATTAACCTAAATTCGAAAACGATGCTATTTCTACGTATATCGACGATTTGGATGATATATAAGAAAAAATGAAATTTTAACGAATTTCCAAGAAAAATGTAAAAATTAACCGAAATTCGAAAACGATGCTATTTCTACGTATATCGACGATTTGGATGATATATAAGAAAAAATGAAATTTTAACGAATTTCCAAGAAAAATGTAAAAATTGACTAAAATTTGAAAACGATGCTGTTTCTATAGATATATAAGAAAAATTGAATTTTAGCTAATTTCCAAGAAAAATGTAAAAATTAACCGAAATTCGAAAACGATGCTATTTCTACGTATATCGACGATTTGGATGATATATAAGAAAAAATGAATTTTTAACGAATTTCCAAGAAAAATGTAAAAATTGACTAAAATTTGAAAACAATGCTAATTCTACGTATCTCTATGATTTGGAAGATATTTAAAAAAAATTGAATTTTAGCGAATTTCCGAGTAAACTGTAAAAATTAACCGAAATTCGAAAACGATACTATCTCTACGTATATCGACGATTTGGGTGATATATAAGAAAAACTGAAATTTTAGCGAATTTCCAAGAAAAATGTAATAATTAACCGAAATTCGAAAACGATGCTATTTCTACGTATCTAGATGATGTGGAAGATATTTAAGAAAAATTGAATTTTAGCGAATTTCCAAGAAAAATGTAAAAATTAACCGAAATTCGAAAACGATGCTATCTCTACGTATATCGACGATTTGGATGGTATATAAGAAAAATTGAATTTTAGCAAATTTCCAAGAAAAAAGTAAAAATTAACCGAAATTCGAGAACGATGCTATTTCTATAGATATATAAGAAAAAATGAAATTTTAACGAATTTCCAAGAAAAATGTAAAAATTAACCGAAATTCGAAAACGATGCTATTTCTACGTATATCGACGATTTGGATGATATATAAGAAAAAATGAAATTTTAACGAATTTCCAAGAAAAATGTAAAAATTAACAAAAATTCGAAAACGATGCTATTTCTACGTATGTAGATGATTTGGAAGATGTTTAAGAAAAATTGAATTTTAGCGAATTTCCGAGTAAACTGTAAAAATTAACCGAAATTCGAAAACGATACTATCTCTAGGTATATCGACGATTTGGATGATATATAAGAAAAACTGAAATTTTAGCGAATTTCCAAGAAAAATGTAAAAATTAACCGAAATTCGAAAACGATGCTATCTCTACGTATATCGACGATTTGGATGATATATAAGAAAAAATGAAATTTTAACGAATTTCCAAGAAAAATGTAAAAATTAACAAAAATTCGAAAACGATGCTATTTCTACGTATGTAGATGATTTGGAAGATATTTAAGAAAAATTGAATTTTAGCGAATTTCCGAGTAAACTGTAAAAATTAACCGAAATTCGAAAACGATACTATCTCTAGGTATATCGACGATTTGGATGATATATAAGAAAAACTGAAATTTTAGCGAATTTCCAAGAAAAATGTAAAAATTAACCGAAATTCGAAAACGATGCTATCTCTACGTATATCGACGATTTGGATGGTATATAAGAAAAATTGAATTTTAGCAAATTTCCAAGAAAAATGTAATAATTAACCGAAATTCGAAAACGATGCTATTTCTACGTATCTAGATGATTTGGAAGATATTTAAGAAAAATTGATTTTAGCGAATTTCCAAGAAAAATGTAAAAATTAACCGAAATTCGAAAACGATGCTATCTCTACGTATATCGACGATTTGGATGGTATATAAGAAAAATTGAATTTTAGCAAATTTCCAAGAAAAATGTAAAAATTAACCGAAATTCGAGAACGATGCTATTTCTATAGATATATAAGAAAAAATGAAATTTTAACGAATTTCCAAGAAAAATGTAAAAATTAACCAAAATTTGAAAACGATGCTATTTCTATAGATATATAAGAAAAATTGAATTTTAGCAAATTTCTAAGAAAAATGTAAAAATTAATCGAAATTCGAAAACGATGCTATTTCTACGTATATCGACGATTTGGATGATATATAAGAAAAAATGAAATTTTAACGAATTTCCAAGAAAAATGTAAAAATTAACCGAAATTCGAAAACGATGCTATTTCTACGTATATCGACGATTTGGATGATATATAAGAAAAACTGAAATTTTAGCAAATTTCCAAGAAAAATGTAAAAATTAACCGAAATTCGAAAACGATGCTATTTCTACGTATATCGACGATTTGGATGATATATAAGAAAAACTGAAATTTTAGCGAATTTCCAAGAAAAATGTAAAAATTAACCGAAATTCGAAAACGATGCTATCTCTACGTATATCGACGATTTGGATGATATATAAGAAGAACTGAAATTTTAGCGAATTTCCAAGAAAAATGTAAAAATTACCGAAATTCGAAAACGATGCTATCTCTACGTATATCGACGATTTGGATGATATATAAGAAAAATTGAATTTTAGCGAATTTCCAAGAAAAATGTAAATATTAACCGAAATTCGAAAACGATGCTATTTCTACGTATATCGACGATTTGGATGATATATAAGAAAAAATGAAATTTTAACGAATTTCCAAGAAAAATGTAAAAATTGACTAAAATTTGAAAACGATGCTGTTTCTATAGATATACAAGAAAAATTGAATTTTAGCTAATTTCCAAGAAAAATGTAAAAATTAACCGAAATTCGAAAACGATGCTATTTCTACGTATATCGACGATTTGGATGATATATAAGAAAAAATGAATTTTTAACGAATTTCCAAGAAAAATGTAAAAATTGACTAAAATTTGAAAACAATGCTATTTCTACGTATATCGACGATTTGGATGATATATAAGAAGAACTGAAATTTTAGCGAATTTCCAAGAAAAATGTAAAAATTACCGAAATTCGAAAACGATACTATCTCTACGTATATCGACGATTTGGATGATATATAAGAAAAATTGAATTTTAGCGAATTTCCAAGAAAAATGTAAATATTAACCGAAATTCGAAAACGATGCTATTTCTACGTATATCGACGATTTGGATGATATATAAGAAAAAATGAAATTTTAACGAATTTCCAAGAAAAATGTAAAAATTGACTAAAATTTGAAAACGATGCTGTTTCTATAGATATACAAGAAAAATTGAATTTTAGCTAATTTCCAAGAAAAATGTAAAAATTAACCGAAATTCGAAAACGATGCTATTTCTACGTATATCGACGATTTGGATGATATATAAGAAAAAATGAAATTTTAACGAATTTCCAAGAAAAATGTAAAAATTAACCGAAATTCGAAAACGATGCTATTTCTACGTATATCGACGATTTGGATGATATATAAGAAAAACTGAAATTTTAGCGAATTTCCAAGAAAAATGTAAAAATTAACCTAAATTCGAAAACGATGCTATTTCTACGTATATCGACGATTTGGATGATATATAAGAAAAAATGAAATTTTAACGAATTTCCAAGAAAAATGTAAAAATTAACCGAAATTTGAAAACGATGCTATTTCTACGTATGTAGATGATTTGGAAGATATTTAAGAAAAATTGAATTTTAGCGAATTTCCGAGTAAACTGTAAAAATTAACCGAAATTCGAGAACGATACTATCTCTACGTATATCGACGATTTGGATGATATATAAGAAAAAATGAAATTTTAACGAATTTCCAAGAAAAATGTAAAAATTAACCGAAATTCGAAAACGATGCTATTTCTACGTATATCGACGATTTGGATGATATATAAGAAAAACTGAAATTTTAGCGAATTTCCAAGAAAAATGTAAAAATTAACCGAAATTCGAAAACGATGCTATCTCAACGTATATCGACGATTTGGATGACATATAAGAAGAACTGAAATTTTAGCGAATTTCCAAGAAAAATGTAAAAATTACCGAAATTCGAAAACGATGCTATCTCTACGTATATCGACGATTTGGATGATATATAAGAAAAAATGAAATTTTAACGAATTTCCAAGAAAAATGTAAAAATTAACCGAAATTCGAAAACGATGCTATTTCTACGTATCTAGATGATTTGGAAGATATTTAAGAAAAATTGAATTTTAGCGAATTTCCAAGAAAAATGTAAATATTAACCGAAATTCGAAAACGATGCTATTTCTACGTATATCGACGATTTGGATGATATATAAGAAAAAATGAATTTTTAACGAATTTCCAAGAAAAATGTAAAAATTGACTAAAATTTGAAAACAATGCTATTTCTACGTATCTCTATGATTTGGAAGATATTTAAAAAAAATTGAATTTTAGCGAATTTCCGAGTAAACTGTAAAAATTAACCGAAATTCGAAAACGATACTATCTCTACGTATATCGACGATTTGGATGATATATAAGAAAAACTGAAATTTTAGCGAATTTCCAAGAAAAATGTAAAAATTAACCTAAATTCGAAAACGATGCTATCTCTACGTATATCGACGATTTGGATGGTATATAAGAAAAATTGAATTTTAGCAAATTTCCAAGAAAAATGTAATAATTAACCGAAATTCGAAAACGATGCTATTTCTACGTATCTAGATGATTTGGAAGATATTTAAGAAAAAATGAAATTTTAACGAATTTCCAAGAAAAATGTAAAAATTAACCGAAATTCGAAAACGATGCTATTTCTACGTATCTAGATGATTTGGAAGATATTTAAGAAAAATTGAATTTTAGCGAATTTCCAAGAAAAATGTAAATATTAACCGAAATTCGAAAACGATCCTATTTCTACGTATATCGACGATTTGGATGATATATAAGAAAAAATGAAATTTTAACGAATTTCCAAGAAAAATGTAAAAATTAACCGAAATTCGAAAACGATGCTATTTCTACGTATATCGACGATTTGGATGATATATAAGAAAAACTGAAATTTTAGCGAATTTCCAAGAAAAATGTAAAAATTAACCGAAATTCGAAAACGATGCTATCTCTACGTATATCGACGATTTGGATGGTATATAAGAAAAATTGAATTTTAGCAAATTTCCAAGAAAAATGTAAAAATTAACCGAAATTCGAGAACGATGCTATTTCTATAGATATATAAGAAAAAATGAAATTTTAACGAATTTCCAAGAAAAATGTAAAAATTAACCAAAATTTGAAAACGATGCTATTTCTATAGATATATAAGAAAAATTGAATTTTAGCAAATTTCTAAGAAAAATGTAAAAATTAATCGAAATTCGAAAACGATGCTATTTCTACGTATATCGACGATTTGGATGATATATAAGAAAAAATGAAATTTTAACGAATTTCCAAGAAAAATGTAAAAATTAACCGAAATTCGAAAACGATGCTATTTCTACGTATATCGACGATTTGGATGATATATAAGAAAAACTGAAATTTTAGCAAATTTCCAAGAAAAATGTAAAAATTAACCGAAATTCGAAAACGATGCTATTTCTACGTATATCGACGATTTGGATGATATATAAGAAAAACTGAAATTTTAGCGAATTTCCAAGAAAAATGTAAAAATTAACCGAAATTCGAAAACGATGCTATCTCTACGTATATCGACGATTTGGATGATATATAAGAAGAACTGAAATTTTAGCGAATTTCCAAGAAAAATGTAAAAATTACCGAAATTCGAAAACGATGCTATCTCTACGTATATCGACGATTTGGATGATATATAAGAAAAATTGAATTTTAGCGAATTTCCAAGAAAAATGTAAATATTAACCGAAATTCGAAAACGATGCTATTTCTACGTATATCGACGATTTGGATGATATATAAGAAAAAATGAAATTTTAACGAATTTCCAAGAAAAATGTAAAAATTGACTAAAATTTGAAAACGATGCTGTTTCTATAGATATACAAGAAAAATTGAATTTTAGCTAATTTCCAAGAAAAATGTAAAAATTAACCGAAATTCGAAAACGATGCTATTTCTACGTATATCGACGATTTGGATGATATATAAGAAAAAATGAATTTTTAACGAATTTCCAAGAAAAATGTAAAAATTGACTAAAATTTGAAAACAATGCTATTTCTACGTATCTCTATGATTTGGAATATATTTAAAAAAAATTGAATTTTAGCGAATTTCCGAGTAAACTGTAAAAATTAACCGAAATTCGAAAACGATACTATCTCTACGTATATCGACGATTTGGATGATATATAAGAAAAACTGAAATTTTAGCGAATTTCCAAGAAAAATGTAAAAATTAACCGAAATTCGAAAACGATGCTATCTCTACGTATATCGACGATTTGGATGATATATAAGAAAAAATGAAATTTTAACGAATTTCCAAGAAAAATGTAAAAATTAACCGAAATTCGAAAACGATGCTATTTCTACGTATATCGACGATTTGGATGATATATAAGAAAAACTGAAATTTTAGCGAATTTCCAAGAAAAATGTAAAAATTAACCTAAATTCGAAAACGATGCTATTTCTACGTATATCGACGATTTGGATGATATATAAGAAAAAATGAAATTTTAACGAATTTCCAAGAAAAATGTAAAAATTAACCGAAATTTGAAAACGATGCTATTTCTACGTATGTAGATGATTTGGAAGATATTTAAGAAAAATTGAATTTTAGCGAATTTCCGAGTAAACTGTAAAAATTAACCGAAATTCGAAAACGATACTATCTCTACGTATATCGACGATTTGGATGATATATAAGAAAAAATGAAATTTTAACGAATTTCCAAGAAAAATGTAAAAATTAACCGAAATTCGAAAACGATGCTATTTCTACGTATATCGACGATTTGGATGATATATAAGAAAAACTGAAATTTTAGCGAATTTCCAAGAAAAATGTAAAAATTAACCGAAATTCGAAAACGATGCTATCTCAACGTATATCGACGATTTGGATGACATATAAGAAGAACTGAAATTTTAGCGAATTTCCAAGAAAAATGTAAAAATTACCGAAATTCGAAAACGATGCTATCTCTACGTATATCGACGATTTGGATGATATATAAGAAAAAATGAAATTTTAACGAATTTCCAAGAAAAATGTAAAAATTAACCGAAATTCGAAAACGATGCTATTTCTACGTATCTAGATGATTTGGAAGATATTTAAGAAAAATTGAATTTTAGCGAATTTCCAAGAAAAATGTAAATATTAACCGAAATTCGAAAACGATGCTATTTCTACGTATATCGACGATTTGGATGATATATAAGAAAAAATGAATTTTTAACGAATTTCCAAGAAAAATGTAAAAATTGACTAAAATTTGAAAACAATGCTATTTCTACGTATCTCTATGATTTGGAAGATATTTAAAAAAAATTGAATTTTAGCGAATTTCCGAGTAAACTGTAAAAATTAACCGAAATTCGAAAACGATACTATCTCTACGTATATCGACGATTTGGATGATATATAAGAAAAACTGAAATTTTAGCGAATTTCCAAGAAAAATGTAAAAATTAACCTAAATTCGAAAACGATGCTATCTCTACGTATATCGACGATTTGGATGGTATATAAGAAAAATTGAATTTTAGCAAATTTCCAAGAAAAATGTAATAATTAACCGAAATTCGAAAACGATGCTATTTCTACGTATCTAGATGATTTGGAAGATATTTAAGAAAAAATGAAATTTTAACGAATTTCCAAGGAAAATGTAAAAATTAACCGAAATTCGAAAACGATGCTATTTCTACGTATCTAGATGATTTGGAAGATATTTAAGAAAAATTGAATTTTAGCGAATTTCCAAGAAAAATGTAAATATTAACCGAAATTCGAAAACGATGCTATTTCTACGTATATCGACGATTTGGATGATATATAAGAAAAAATGAAATTTTAACGAATTTCCAAGAAAAATGTAAAAATTAACCGAAATTCGAAAACGATGCTATTTCTACGTATATCGACGATTTGGATGATATATAAGAAAAACTGAAATTTTAGCGAATTTCCAAGAAAAATGTAAAAATTAACCGAAATTCGAAAACGATGCTATCTCTACGTATATCGACGATTTGGATGGTATATAAGAAAAATTGAATTTTAGCAAATTTCCAAGAAAAATGTAAAAATTAACCGAAATTCGAAAACGATGCTATTTCTACGTATATCGACGATTTGGATGATATATAAGAAAAACTGAAATTTTAGCGAATTTCCAAGAAAAATGTAAAAATTAACCTAAATTCGAAAACGATGCTATTTCTACGTATATCGACGATTTGGATGATATATAAGAAAAAATGAAATTTTAACGAATTTCCAAGAAAAATGTAAAAATTAACCGAAATTCGAAAACGATGCTATTTCTACGTATATCGACGATTTGGATGATATATAAGAAAAACTGAAATTTTAGCGAATTTCCAAGAAAAATGTAAAAATTAACCTAAATTCGAAAACGATGCTATCTCTACGTATATCGACGATTTGGATGGTATATAAGAAAAATTGAATTTTAGCAGATTTCCAAGAAAAATGTAATAATTAACCGAAATTCGAAAACGATGCTATTTCTACGTATCTAGATGATTTGGAAGATATTTAAGAAAAATTGAATTTTAGCGAATTTCCAAGAAAAATGTAAAAATTAACCAAAATTTGAAAAAGATGCTATTTCTATAGATATATAAGAAAAATTGAATTTTAGCAAATTTCCAAGAAAAATGTAAAAATTAACCGAAATTCGAAAACGATGCTATCTCTACGTATATCGACGATTTGGATGATATATAAGAAAAAATGAAATTTTAACGAATTTCCAAGAAAAATGTAAAAATTAACCGAAATTCGAAAACGATGCTATTTCTACGTATATCGACGATTTGGATGATATATAAGAAAAACTGAAATTTTAGCGAATTTCCAAGAAAAATGTAAAAATTAACCGAAATTCGAAAACGATGCTATCTCTACGTATATCGACGATTTGGATGATATACAAGAAGAACTGAAATTTTAGCGAATTTCCAAGAAAAATGTAAAAATTAACCGAAATTCGAAAACGATGCTATCTCTACGTATATCGACGATTTGGATGATATATAAGAAAAAATGAAATTTTAACGAATTTCCAAGAAAAATGTAAAAATTAACCGAAATTCGAAAACGATGCTATTTCTACGTATCTAGATGATTTGGAAGATATTTAAGAAAAATTGAATTTTAGCGAATTTCCAAGAAAAATGTAAAAATTAACCGAAATTCGAAAACGATGCTATCTCTACGTATATCGACGATTTGGATGATATACAAGAAGAACTGAAATTTTAGCGAATTTCCAAGAAAAATGTAAAAATTACCGAAATTCGAAAACGATGCTATCTCTACGTATATCGACGATTTGGATGATATATAAGAAAAAATGAAATTTTAACGAATTTCCAAGAAAAATGTAAAAATTAACCGAAATTCGAAAACGATGCTATTTCTACGTATCTAGATGATTTGGAAGATATTTAAGAAAAATTGAATTTTAGCGAATTTCCAAGAAAAATGTAAATATTAACCGAAATTCGAAAACGATGCTATTCTACGTATATCGACGATTTGGATGATATATAAGAAAAAATGAAATTTTAACGAATTTCCAAGAAAAATGTAAAAATTGACTAAAATTTGAAAACGATGCTGTTTCTATAGATATATAAGAAAAATTGAATTTTAGCTAATTTCCAAGAAAAATGTAAAAATTAACCGAAATTCGAAAACGATGCTATTTCTACGTATATCGACGATTTGGATGATATATAAGAAAAAATGAATTTTTAACGAATTTCCAAGAAAAATGTAAAAATTGACTAAAATTTGAAAACAATGCTATTTCTACGTATCTCTATGATTTGGAAGATATTTAAAAAAAATTGAATTTTAGCGAATTTCCGAGTAAACTGTAAAAATTAACCGAAATTCGAAAACGATACTATCTCTACGTATATCGACGATTTGGATGATATATAAGAAAAACTGAAATTTTAGCGAATTTCCAAGAAAAATGTAAAAATTAACCGAAATTCGAAAACGATGCTATCTCTACGTATATCGACGATTTGGATGATATATAAGAAAAACTGAAATTTTAGCGAATTTCCAAGAAAAATGTAAAAATTAACCGAAATTCGAAAACGATGCTATCTCTACGTATATCGACGATTTGGATGGTATATAAGAAAAATTGAATTTTAGCAAATTTCCAAGAAAAATGTAATAATTAACCGAAATTCGAAAACGATGCTATTTCTACGTATCTAGATGATTTGGAAGATATTTAAGAAAAATTGAATTTTAGCGAATTTCCAAGAAAAATGTAAAAAGTAACCAAAATTTGAAAAAGATGCTATTTCTATAGATATATAAGAAAAATTGAATTTTAGCAAATTTCCAAGAAAAATGTAAAAATTAACCGAAATTCGAAAACGATGCTATCTCTACGTATATCGACGATTTGGATGATATATAAGAGAAAATGAAATTTTAACGAATTTCCAAGAAAAATGTAAAAATTAACCGAAATTCGAAAACGATGCTATTTCTACGTATATCGACGATTTGGATGATATATAAGAAAAACTGAAATTTTAGCGAATTTCCAAGAAAAATGTAAAAATTAACCGAAATTCGAAAACGATGCTATCTCTACGTATATCGACGATTTGGATGATATACAAGAAGAACTGAAATTTTAGCGAATTTCCAAGAAAAATGTAAAAATTAACCGAAATTCGAAAACGATGCTATCTCTACGTATATCGACGATTTGGATGATATATAAGAAAAAATGAAATTTTAACGAATTTCCAAGAAAACTGTAAAAATTAACCGAAATTCGAAAACGATGCTATTTCTACGTATCTAGATGATTTGGAAGATATTTAAGAAAAATTGAATTTTAGCGAATTTCCAAGAAAAATGTAAAAATTAACCGAAATTCGAAAACGATGCTATCTCTACGTATATCGACGATTTGGATGATATACAAGAAGAACTGAAATTTTAGCGAATTTCCAAGAAAAATGTAAAAATTACCGAAATTCGAAAACGATGCTATCTCTACGTATATCGACGATTTGGATGATATATAAGAAAAAATGAAATTTTAACGAATTTCCAAGAAAAATGTAAAAATTAACCGAAATTCGAAAACGATGCTATTTCTACGTATCTAGATGATTTGGAAGATATTTAAGAAAAATTGAATTTTAGCGAATTTCCAAGAAAAATGTAAATATTAACCGAAATTCGAAAACGATGCTATTTCTACGTATATCGACGATTTGGATGATATATAAGAAAAAATGAAATTTTAACGAATTTCCAAGAAAAATGTAAAAATTGACTAAAATTTGAAAACGATGCTGTTTCTATAGATATATAAGAAAAATTGAATTTTAGCTAATTTCCAAGAAAAATGTAAAAATTAACCGAAATTCGAAAACGATGCTATTTCTACGTATATCGACGATTTGGATGATATATAAGAAAAAATGAATTTTTAACGAATTTCCAAGAAAAATGTAAAAATTGACTAAAATTTGAAAACAATGCTATTTCTACGTATCTCTATGATTTGGAAGATATTTAAAAAAAATTGAATTTTAGCGAATTTCCGAGTAAACTGTAAAAATTAACCGAAATTCGAAAACGATACTATCTCTACGTATATCGACGATTTGGATGATATATAAGAAAAACTGAAATTTTAGCGAATTTCCAAGAAAAATGTAAAAATTAACCGAAATTCGAAAACGATGCTATCTCTACGTATATCGACGATTTGGATGATATATAAGAAAAAATGAAATTTTAACGAATTTCCAAGAAAAATGTAAAAATTAACCGAAATTCGAAAACGATGCTATTTCTACGTATATCGACGATTTGGATGATATATAAGAAAAACTGAAATTTTAGCGAATTTCCAAGAAAAATGTAAAAATTAACCTAAATTCGAAAACGATGCTATTTCTACGTATATCGACGATTTGGATGATATATAAGAAAAAATGAAATTTTAACGAATTTCCAAGAAAAATGTAAAAATTAACCGAAATTCGAAAACGATGCTATTTCTACGTATGTAGATGATTTGGAAGATATTTAAGAAAAATTGAATTTAAGCGAATTTCCGAGTAAACTGTAAAAATTAACCGAAATTCGAAAACGATACTATCTCTACGTATATCGACGATTTGGATGATATATAAGAAAAAATGAAATTTTAACGAATTTCCAAGAAAAATGTAAAAATTAACCGAAATTCGAAAACGATGCTATTTCTACGTATATCGACGATTTGGATGATATATAAGAAAAACTGAAATTTTAGCGAATTTCCAAGAAAAATGTAAAAATTAACCTAAATTCGAAAACGATGCTATTTCTACGTATATCGACGATTTGGATGATATATAAGAAAAACTGAAATTTTAGCGAATTTCCAAGAAAAATGTAAAAATTAACCGAAATTCGAAAACGATGCTATCTCTACGTATATCGACGATTTGGATGATATATAAGAAAAAATGAAATTTTAACGAATTTCCAAGAAAAATGTAAAAATTAACCGAAATTCGAAAACGATGCTATTTCTACGTATATCGACGATTTGGATGATATATAAGAAAAACTGAAATTTTAGCGAATTTCCAAGAAAAATGTAAAAATTAACCTAAATTCGAAAACGATGCTATTTCTACGTATATCGACGATTTGGATGATATATAAGAAAAACTGAAATTTTAGCGAATTTCCAAGAAAAATGTAAAAATTAACCGAAATTCGAAAACGATACTATCTCTACGTATATCGACGATTTGGATGGTATATAAGAAAAATTGAATTTTAGCAAATTTCCAAGAAAAATGTAATAATTAACCGAAATTCGAAAACGATGCTATTTCTACGTATCTAGATGATTTGGAAGATATTTAAGAAAAATTGAATTTTAGCGAATTTCCAAGAAAAATGTAAAAATTAACCAAAATTTGAAAAAGATGCTATTTCTATAGATATATAAGAAAAATTGAATTTTAGCAAATTTCCAAGAAAAATGTAAAAATTAACCGAAATTCGAAAACGATGCTATCTCTACGTATATCGACGATTTGGATGATATATAAGAAAAAATGAAATTTTAACGAATTTCCAAGAAAAATGTAAAAATTAACCGAAATTCGAAAACGATGCTATTTCTACGTATATCGACGATTTGGATGATATATAAGAAAAACTGAAATTTTAGCGAATTTCCAAGAAAAATGTAAACATTAACCGAAATTCGAAAACGATGCTATCTCTACGTATATCGACGATTTGGATGATATACAAGAAGAACTGAAATTTTAGCGAATTTCCAAGAAAAATGTAAAAATTAACCGAAATTCGAAAACGATGCTATCTCTACGTATATCGACGATTTGGATGATATATAAGAAAAAATGAAATTTTAACGAATTTCCAAGAAAAATGTAAAAATTAACCGAAATTCGAAAACAATGCTATTTCTACGTATATCGACGATTTGGATGATATATAAGAAAAACTGAAATTTTAGCGAATTTCCAAGAAAAATGTAAAAATTAACCGAAATTCGAAAACGATGCTATCTCTACGTATATCGACGATTTGGATGGTATATAAGAAAAAATGAAATTTTAACGAATTTCCAAGGAAAATGTAAAAATTAACCGAAATTCGAAAACGATGCTATTTCTACGTATATCGACGATTTGGATGATATATAAGAAAAACTGGAATTTTAGCGAATTTCCACGAAAAATGTAAAAATTAACCGAAATTCGAAAACTATGCTATTTCTACGTATATCGACGATTTGGATGATATATAAGAAAAAATGAAATTTTAACGAATTTCCAAGAAAAATGTAAAAAATAACCGAAATTCGAAAACGATGCTATTTCTACGTATCTAGATGATTTGGAAGATATTTAAGAAAAATTGAATTTTAGCGAATTTCCAAGAAAAATGTAAATATTAACCGAAATTCGAAAACGATGCTATTTCTACGTATATCGACGATTTGGATGATATATAAGAAAAAATGAAATTTTAACGAATTTCCAAGAAAAATGTAAAAATTGACTAAAATTTGAAAACGATGCTGTTTCTATAGATATATAAGAAAAATTGAATTTTAGCGAATTTCCAAGAAAAATGTAAAAATTAACCGAAACTCGAAAACGATGCTATTTCTACGTATATCGACGATTTGGATGATATATAAGAAAAAATGAAATTTTAACGAATTTCCAAGAAAAATGTAAAAATTAACCGAAATTCGAAAACGATGCTATTTCTACGTATCTAGATGATTTGGATGATATTTAAGAAAAATTGAATTTTAGCGAATTTCCAAGAAAAATGTAAAAATTAACCGAAATTCGAAAACGATGCTATTTCTACGTATGTAGATGATTTGGAAGATATTTAAGAAAAATTAAATTTTAGCGAATTTCCAAGAAAAATGTAAAAATTAACCAAAATTTGTAAAAGATGCTATTTCTATAGATATATAAGAAAAATTGAATTTTGCAAATTTCCAAGAAAAATGTAAAAATTAACCGAAATTCGAAAACGATGCTATCTCTACGTATATCGACGATTTGGATGATATATAAGAAAAAATGAAATTTTAACGAATTTCCAAGAAAAATGTAAAAATTAACCGAAATTCGAAAACGATGCTATTTCTACGTATATCGACGATTTGGATGATATATAAGAAAAACTGAAATTTTAGCGAATTTCCAAGAAAAATGTAAAAATTAACCGAAATTCGAAAACGATGCTATCTCTACGTATATCGACGATTTGGATGATATAATAGAAAAAATGAAATTTTAACGAATTTCCAAGAAAAATGTAAAAATTAACCGAAATTCGAAAACGATGCTATTTCTACGTATATCGACGATTTGGATGATATATAAGAAAAAATGAAATTTTAACGAATTTCCAAGAAAAATGTAAAAATTAACCAAAATTTGAAAACGATGCTATTTCTATAGATATATAAGAAAAATTGAATTTTAGCAAATTTCTAAGAAAAATGTAAAAATTAATCGAAATTCGAAAACGATGCTATTTCTACGTATATCGACGATTTGGATGATATATAAGAAAAAATGAAATTTTAACGAATTTCCAAGAAAAATGTAAAAATTAACCGAAATTCGAAAACGATGCTATTTCTACGTATCTAGATGATTTGGAAGATATTTCAGAAAAATTGAATTTTAGCGAATTTCCAAGAAAAATGTAAAAATTAACCGAAATTCGAAAACGATGCTATTTCTACGTATATCGACGATTTGGACGATATATAAGAAAAAATGAAATTTTAACGAATTTCCAAGAAAAATGTAAAAATCAACCAAAATTTGAAAACGAAGCTATTTCTATAGATATATAAGAAAAATTGAATTTTAGCAAATTTCCAAGAAAAATGTAATAATTAACCGAAATTCGAAAACGATGCTATTTCTACGTATCTAGATGATTTGGAAGATATTTAAGAAAAATTGAATTTTAGCGAATTTCCAAGAAAAATGTAAAAATTAACCAAAATTTGAAAAAGATGCTATTTCTATAGATATATAAGAAAAATTGAATTTTAGCAAATTTCCAAGAAAAATGTAAAAATTAACCGAAATTCGAAAACGACGCTATCTCTACGTATATCGACGATTTGGATGATATATAAGAAAAAATGAAATTTTAACGAATTTCCAAGAAAAATGTAAAAATTAACCGAAATTCGAAAACGATGCTATTTCTACGTATATCGACGATTGGGATGATATATAAGAAAAACTGAAATTTTAGCGAATTTCCAAGAAAAATGTAAAAATTAACCGAAATTCGAAAACGATGCTATCTCTACGTATATCGACGATTTGGATGGTATATAAGAAGAACTGAAATTTTAGCGAATTTCCAAGAAAAATGTAAAAATTAACCGAAATTCGAAAACGATGCTATCTCTACGTATATCGACGATTTGGATGATATATAAGAAAAAATGAAATTTTAACGAATTTCCAAGAAAAATGTAAAAATTAACCGAAATTCGAAAACAATGCTATTTCTACGTATATCGACGATTTGGATGATATATAAGAAAAACTGAAATTTTAGCGAATTTCCAAGAAAAATGTAAAAATTAACCGAAATTCGAAAACGATGCTATCTCTACGTATATCGACGATTTGGATGGTATATAAGAAAAAATGAAATTTTAACGAATTTCCAAGAAAAATGTAAAAATTAACCGAAATTCGAAAACGATGCTATTTCTACGTATATCGACGATTTGGATGATATATAAGAAAAACTGGAATTTTAGCGAATTTCCACGAAAAATGTAAAAATTAACCGAAATTCGAAAACTATGCTATTTCTACGTATATCGACGATTTGGATGATATATAAGAAAAAATGAAATTTTAACGAATTTCCAAGAAAAATGTAAAAAATAACCGAAATTCGAAAACGATGCTATTTCTACGTATCTAGATGATTTGGAAGATATTTAAGAAAAATTGAATTTTAGCGAATTTCCAAGAAAAATGTAAATATTAACCGAAATTCGAAAACGATGCTATTTCTACGTATATCGACGATTTGGGTGATATATAAGAAAAAATGAAATTTTAACGAATTTCCAAGAAAAATGTAAAAATTAACCAAAATTTGAAAACGATGCTATTTCTATAGATATATAAGAAAAATTGAATTTTAGCAAATTTCTAAGAAAAATGTAAAAATTAATCGAAATTCGAAAACGATGCTATTTCTACGTATATCGACGATTTGGATGATATATAAGAAAAAATGAAATTTTAACGAATTTCCAAGAAAAATGTAAAAATTAACCGAAATTCGAAAACGATGCTATTTCTACGTATCTAGATGATTTGGAAGATATTTCAGAAAAATTGAATTTTAGCGAATTTCCAAGAAAAATGTAAAAATTAACCGAAATTCGAAAACGATGCTATTTCTACGTATATCGACGATTTGGACGATATATAAGAAAAAATGAAATTTTAACGAATTTCCAAGAAAAATGTAAAAATCAACCAAAATTTGAAAACGAAGCTATTTCTATAGATATATAAGAAAAATTGAATTTTAGCAAATTTCCAAGAAAAATGTAATAATTAACCGAAATTCGAAAACGATGCTATTTCTACGTATCTAGATGATTTGGATGATATATAAGAAAAAATGAAATTTTAACGAATTTCCAAGAAAAATGTAAATATTAACCGAAATTCGAAAACGATGCTATTTCTACGTATATCGACGATTTGGATGATATATAAGAAAAAATGAAATTTTAACGAATTTCCAAGAAAAATGTAAAAATTGACTAAAATTTGAAAACGATGCTGTTTCTATAGATATATAAGAAAAATTGAATTTTAGCTAATTTCCAAGAAAAATGTAAAAATTAACCGAAATTCGAAAACGATGCTATTTCTACGTATATCGACGATTTGGATGATATATAAGAAAAACTGAAATTTTAGCGAATTTCCAAGAAAAATGTAAAAATTAACCTAAATTCGAAAACGATGCTATTTCTACGTATATCGACGATTTGGATGATATATAAGAAAAAATGAAATTTTAACGAATTTCCAAGAAAAATGTAAAAATTAACCGAAATTCGAAAACGATGCTATTTCTACGTATGTAGATGATTTGGAAGATATTTAAGAAAAATTGAATTTAAGCGAATTTCCGAGTAAACTGTAAAAATTAACCGAAATTCGAAAACGATACTATCTCTACGTATATCGACGATTTGGATGATATATAAGAAAAAATGAAATTTTAACGAATTTCCAAGAAAAATGTAAAAATTAACCGAAATTCGAAAACGATGCTATTTCTACGTATATCGACGATTTGGATGATATATAAGAAAAACTGAAATTTTAGCGAATTTCCAAGAAAAATGTAAAAATTAACCTAAATTCGAAAACGATGCTATTTCTACGTATATCGACGATTTGGATGATATATAAGAAAAACTGAAATTTTAGCGAATTTCCAAGAAAAATGTAAAAATTAACCGAAATTCGAAAACGATGCTATCTCTACGTATATCGACGATTTGGATGATATATAAGAAAAAATGAAATTTTAACGAATTTCCAAGAAAAATGTAAAAATTAACCGAAATTCGAAAACGATGCTATTTCTACGTATATCGACGATTTGGATGATATATAAGAAAAACTGAAATTTTAGCGAATTTCCAAGAAAAATGTAAAAATTAACCGAAATTCGAAAACGATGCTATCTCTACGTATATCGACGATTTGGATGGTATATAAGAAAAAATGAAATTTTAACGAATTTCCAAGAAAAATTAAAAAATTAACCGAAATTCGAAAACGATGCTATCTCTACGTATATCGACGATTTGGATGATATACAAGAAGAACTGAAATTTTAGCGAATTTCCAAGAAAAATGTAAAAATTAACCGAAATTCGAAAACGATGCTATCTCTACGTATATCGACGATTTGGATGATATATAAGAAAAAATGAAATTTTAACGAATTTCCAAGAAAAATGTAAAAATTAACCGAAATTCGAAAACAATGCTATTTCTACGTATATCGACGATTTGGATGATATATAAGAAAAACTGAAATTTTAGCGAATTTCCAAGAAAAATGTAAAAATTAACCGAAATTCGAAAACGATGCTATCTCTACGTATATCGACGATTTGGATGATATATAAGAAAAAATGAAATTTTAACGAATTTCCAAGAAAAATGTAAAAATTAACCGAAATTCGAAAACGATGCTATTTCTACGTATATCGACGATTTGGATGATATATAAGAAAAACTGAAATTTTAGCGAATTTCCAAGAAAAATGTAAAAATTAACCTAAATTCGAAAACGATGCTATTTCTACGTATATCGACGATTTGGATGATATATAAGAAAAACTGAAATTTTAGCGAATTTCCAAGAAAAATGTAAAAATTAACCGAAATTCGAAAACGATGCTATCTCTACGTATATCGACGATTTGGATGATATATAAGAAAAAATGAAATTTTAACGAATTTCCAAGAAAAATGTAAAAATTAACCGAAATTCGAAAACGATGCTATTTCTACGTATATCGACGATTTGGATGATATATAAGAAAAACTGAAATTTTAGCGAATTTCCAAGAAAAATGTAAAAATTAACCTAAATTCGAAAACGATGCTATTTCTACGTATATCGACGATTTGGATGATATATAAGAAAAACTGAAATTTTAGCGAATTTCCAAGAAAAATGTAAAAATTAACCGAAATTCGAAAACGATGCTATCTCTACGTATATCGACGATTTGGATGGTATATAAGAAAAATTGAATTTTAGCAAATTTCCAAGAAAAATGTAATAATTAACCGAAATTCGAAAACGATGCTATTTCTACGTATCTAGATGATTTGGAAGATATTTAAGAAAAATTGAATTTTAGCGAATTTCCAAGAAAAATGTAAAAATTAACCAAAATTTGAAAAAGATGCTATTTCTATAGATATATAAGAAAAATTGAATTTTAGCAAATTTCCAAGAAAAATGTAAAAATTAACCGAAATTCGAAAACGATGCTATCTCTACGTATATCGACGATTTGGATGATATATAAGAAAAAATGAAATTTTAACGAATTTCCAAGAAAAATGTAAAAATTAACCGAAATTCGAAAACGATGCTATTTCTACGTATATCGACGATTTGGATGATATATAAGAAAAACTGAAATTTTAGCGAATTTCCAAGAAAAATGTAAAAATTAACCGAAATTCGAAAACGATGCTATCTCTACGTATATCGACGATTTGGATGATATACAAGAAGAACTGAAATTTTAGCGAATTTCCAAGAAAAATGTAAAAATTAACCGAAATTCGAAAACGATGCTATCTCTACGTATATCGACGATTTGGATGATATATAAGAAAAAATGAAATTTTAACGAATTTCCAAGAAAAATGTAAAAATTAACCGAAATTCGAAAACGATGCTATTTCTACGTATCTAGATGATTTGGAAGATATTTAAGAAAAATTGAATTTTAGCGAATTTCCAAGAAAAATGTAAAAATTAACCGAAATTCGAAAACGATGCTATCTCTACGTATATCGACGATTTGGATGATATACAAGAAGAACTGAAATTTTAGCGAATTTCCAAGAAAAATGTAAAAATTACCGAAATTCGAAAACGATGCTATCTCTACGTATATCGACGATTTGGATGATATATAAGAAAAAATGAAATTTTAACGAATTTCCAAGAAAAATGTAAAAATTAACCGAAATTCGAAAACGATGCTATTTCTACGTATCTAGATGATTTGGAAGATATTTAAGAAAAATTGAATTTTAGCGAATTTCCAAGAAAAATGTAAATATTAACCGAAATTCGAAAACGATGCTATTTCTACGTATATCGACGATTTGGATGATATATAAGAAAAAATGAAATTTTAACGAATTTCCAAGAAAAATGTAAAAATTGACTAAAATTTGAAAACGATGCTGTTTCTATAGATATATAAGAAAAATTGAATTTTAGCTAATTTCCAAGAAAAATGTAAAAATTAACCGAAATTCGAAAACGATGCTATTTCTACGTATATCGACGATTTGGATGATATATAAGAAAAAATGAATTTTTAACGAATTTCCAAGAAAAATGTAAAAATTGACTAAAATTTGAAAACAATGCTATTTCTACGTATCTCTATGATTTGGAAGATATTTAAAAAAAATTGAATTTTAGCGAATTTCCGAGTAAACTGTAAAAATTAACCGAAATTCGAAAACGATACTATCTCTACGTATATCGACGATTTGGATGATATATAAGAAAAACTGAAATTTTAGCGAATTTCCAAGAAAAATGTAAAAATTAACCGAAATTCGAAAACGATGCTATCTCTACGTATATCGACGATTTGGATGATATATAAGAAAAACTGAAATTTTAGCGAATTTCCAAGAAAAATGTAAAAATTAACCGAAATTCGAAAACGATGCTATCTCTACGTATATCGACGATTTGGATGGTATATAAGAAAAATTGAATTTTAGCAAATTTCCAAGAAAAATGTAATAATTAACCGAAATTCGAAAACGATGCTATTTCTACGTATCTAGATGATTTGGAAGATATTTAAGAAAAATTGAATTTTAGCGAATTTCCAAGAAAAATGTAAAAAGTAACCAAAATTTGAAAAAGATGCTATTTCTATAGATATATAAGAAAAATTGAATTTTAGCAAATTTCCAAGAAAAATGTAAAAATTAACCGAAATTCGAAAACGATGCTATCTCTACGTATATCGACGATTTGGATGATATATAAGAGAAAATGAAATTTTAACGAATTTCCAAGAAAAATGTAAAAATTAACCGAAATTCGAAAACGATGCTATTTCTACGTATATCGACGATTTGGATGATATATAAGAAAAACTGAAATTTTAGCGAATTTCCAAGAAAAATGTAAAAATTAACCGAAATTCGAAAACGATGCTATCTCTACGTATATCGACGATTTGGATGATATACAAGAAGAACTGAAATTTTAGCGAATTTCCAAGAAAAATGTAAAAATTAACCGAAATTCGAAAACGATGCTATCTCTACGTATATCGACGATTTGGATGATATATAAGAAAAAATGAAATTTTAACGAATTTCCAAGAAAACTGTAAAAATTAACCGAAATTCGAAAACGATGCTATTTCTACGTATCTAGATGATTTGGAAGATATTTAAGAAAAATTGAATTTTAGCGAATTTCCAAGAAAAATGTAAAAATTAACCGAAATTCGAAAACGATGCTATCTCTACGTATATCGACGATTTGGATGATATACAAGAAGAACTGAAATTTTAGCGAATTTCCAAGAAAAATGTAAAAATTACCGAAATTCGAAAACGATGCTATCTCTACGTATATCGACGATTTGGATGATATATAAGAAAAAATGAAATTTTAACGAATTTCCAAGAAAAATGTAAAAATTAACCGAAATTCGAAAACGATGCTATTTCTACGTATCTAGATGATTTGGAAGATATTTAAGAAAAATTGAATTTTAGCGAATTTCCAAGAAAAATGTAAATATTAACCGAAATTCGAAAACGATGCTATTTCTACGTATATCGACGATTTGGATGATATATAAGAAAAAATGAAATTTTAACGAATTTCCAAGAAAAATGTAAAAATTGACTAAAATTTGAAAACGATGCTGTTTCTATAGATATATAAGAAAAATTGAATTTTAGCTAATTTCCAAGAAAAATGTAAAAATTAACCGAAATTCGAAAACGATGCTATTTCTACGTATATCGACGATTTGGATGATATATAAGAAAAAATGAATTTTTAACGAATTTCCAAGAAAAATGTAAAAATTGACTAAAATTTGAAAACAATGCTATTTCTACGTATCTCTATGATTTGGAAGATATTTAAAAAAAATTGAATTTTAGCGAATTTCCGAGTAAACTGTAAAAATTAACCGAAATTCGAAAACGATACTATCTCTACGTATATCGACGATTTGGATGATATAATAGAAAAAATGAAATTTTAACGAATTTCCAAGAAAAATGTAAAAATTAACCGAAATTCGAAAACGATGCTATTTCTACGTATATCGACGATTTGGATGATATATAAGAAAAACTGAAATTTTAGCGAATTTCCAAGAAAAATGTAAAAATTAACCGAAATTCGAAAACGATGCTATCTCTACGTATATCGACGATTTGGATGATATAATAGAAAAAATGAAATTTTAACGAATTTTCAAGAAAAATGTAAAAATTAACCGAAATTCGAAAACGATGCTATTTCTACGTATATCGACGATTTGGATGATATATAAGAAAAAATGAAATTTTAACGAATTTCCAAGAAAAATGTAAAAATTAACCAAAATTTGAAAACGATGCTATTTCTATAGATATATAAGAAAAATTGAATTTTAGCAAATTTCTAAGAAAAATGTAAAAATTAATCGAAATTCGAAAACGATGCTATTTCTACGTATATCGACGATTTGGATGATATATAAGAAAAAATGAAATTTTAACGAATTTCCAAGAAAAATGTAAAAATTAACCGAAATTCGAAAACGATGCTATTTCTACGTATCTAGATGATTTGGAAGATATTTCAGAAAAATTGAATTTTAGCGAATTTCCAAGAAAAATGTAAAAATTAACCGAAATTCGAAAACGATGCTATTTCTACGTATATCGACGATTTGGACGATATATAAGAAAAAATGAAATTTTAACGAATTTC
The DNA here is from genome assembly GCA_963921985.1 of Agrilus biguttatus. NCBI lineage: Eukaryota > Metazoa > Arthropoda > Insecta > Coleoptera > Buprestidae > Agrilus > Agrilus biguttatus. The sequence continues at coordinate 21,681,803 of OY998118.1, forward strand.
CAAGAAAAATGTAAAAATCAACCAAAATTTGAAAACGAAGCTATTTCTATAGATATATAAGAAAAATTGAATTTTAGCAAATTTCCAAGAAAAATGTAATAATTAACCGAAATTCGAAAACGATGCTATTTCTACGTATCTAGATGATTTGGAAGATATTTAAGAAAAATTGAATTTTAGCGAATTTCCAAGAAAAATGTAAAAATTAACCAAAATTTGAAAAAGATGCTATTTCTATAGATATATAAGAAAAATTGAATTTTAGCAAATTTCCAAGAAAAATGTAAAAATTAACCGAAATTCGAAAACGACGCTATCTCTACGTATATCGACGATTTGGATGATATATAAGAAAAAATGAAATTTTAACGAATTTCCAAGAAAAATGTAAAAATTAACCGAAATTCGAAAACGATGCTATTTCTACGTATATCGACGATTGGGATGATATATAAGAAAAACTGAAATTTTAGCGAATTTCCAAGAAAAATGTAAAAATTAACCGAAATTCGAAAACGATGCTATCTCTACGTATATCGACGATTTGGATGATATATAAGAAGAACTGAAATTTTAGCGAATTTCCAAGAAAAATGTAAAAATTAACCGAAATTCGAAAACGATGCTATCTCTACGTATATCGACGATTTGGATGATATATAAGAAAAAATGAAATTTTAACGAATTTCCAAGAAAAATGTAAAAATTAACCGAAATTCGAAAACAATGCTATTTCTACGTATATCGACGATTTGGATGATATATAAGAAAAACTGAAATTTTAGCGAATTTCCAAGAAAAATGTAAAAATTAACCGAAATTCGAAAACGATGCTATCTCTACGTATATCGACGATTTGGATGGTATATAAGAAAAAATGAAATTTTAACGAATTTCCAAGAAAAATGTAAAAATTAACCGAAATTCGAAAACGATGCTATTTCTACGTATATCGACGATTTGGATGATATATAAGAAAAACTGGAATTTTAGCGAATTTCCACGAAAAATGTAAAAATTAACCGAAATTCGAAAACTATGCTATTTCTACGTATATCGACGATTTGGATGATATATAAGAAAAAATGAAATTTTAACGAATTTCCAAGAAAAATGTAAAAAATAACCGAAATTCGAAAACGATGCTATTTCTACGTATCTAGATGATTTGGAAGATATTTAAGAAAAATTGAATTTTAGCGAATTTCCAAGAAAAATGTAAATATTAACCGAAATTCGAAAACGATGCTATTTCTACGTATATCGACGATTTGGATGATATATAAGAAAAAATGAAATTTTAACGAATTTCCAAGAAAAATGTAAAAATTAACCAAAATTTGAAAACGATGCTATTTCTATAGATATATAAGAAAAATTGAATTTTAGCAAATTTCTAAGAAAAATGTAAAAATTAATCGAAATTCGAAAACGATGCTATTTCTACGTATATCGCCGATTTGGATGATATATAAGAAAAAATGAAATTTTAACGAATTTCCAAGAAAAATGTAAAAATTAACCGAAATTCGAAAACGATGCTATTTCTACGTATCTAGATGATTTGGAAGATATTTCAGAAAAATTGAATTTTAGCGAATTTCCAAGAAAAATGTAAAAATTAACCGAAATTCGAAAACGATGCTATTTCTACGTATATCGACGATTTGGACGATATATAAGAAAAAATGAAATTTTAACGAATTTCCAAGAAAAATGTAAAAATCAACCAAAATTTGAAAACGAAGCTATTTCTATAGATATATAAGAAAAATTGAATTTTAGCAAATTTCCAAGAAAAATGTAATAATTAACCGAAATTCGAAAACGATGCTATTTCTACGTATCTAGATGATTTGGATGATATATAAGAAAAAATGAAATTTTAACGAATTTCCAAGAAAAATGTAAAAATTAACCGAAATTCGAAAACGATGCTATTTCTACGTATCTAGATGATTTGGAAGATATTTAAGAAAAATTGAATTTTAGCGAATTTCCAAGAAAAATGTAAATATTAACCGAAATTCGAAAACGATGCTATTTCTACGTATATCGACGATTTGGATGATATATAAGAAAAAATGAAATTTTAACGAATTTCCAAGAAAAATGTAAAAATTGACTAAAATTTGAAAACGATGCTGTTTCTATAGATATATAAGAAAAATTGAATTTTAGCTAATTTCCAAGAAAAATGTAAAAATTAACCGAAATTCGAAAACGATGCTATTTCTACGTATATCGACGATTTGGATGATATATAAGAAAAACTGAAATTTTAGCGAATTTCCAAGAAAAATGTAAAAACTAACCGAAATTCGAAAACGATGCTATCTCTACGTATATCGACGATTTGGATGATATATAAGAAAAAATGAAATTTTAACGAATTTCCAAGAAAAATGTAAAAATTAACCGAAATTCCAAAAACGATGCTATTTCTACGTATATCGACGATTTGGATGATATATAAGAAAAACTGAAATTTTAGCGAATTTCCAAGAAAAATGTAAAAATTAACCTAAATTCGAAAACGATGCTATTTCTACGTATATCGACGATTTGGATGATATATAAGAAAAAATGAAATTTTAACGAATTTCCAAGAAAAATGTAAAAATTAACCGAAATTCGAAAACGATGCTATTTCTACGTATGTAGATGATTTGGAAGATATTTAAGAAAAATTGAATTTAAGCGAATTTCCGAGTAAACTGTAAAAATTAACCGAAATTCGAAAACGATACTATCTCTACGTATATCGACGATTTGGATGATATATAAGAAAAAATGAAATTTTAACGAATTTCCAAGAAAAATGTAAAAATTAACCGAAATTCGAAAACGATGCTATTTCTACGTATATCGACGATTTGGATGATATATAAGAAAAACTGAAATTTTAGCGAATTTCCAAGAAAAATGTAAAAATTAACCTAAATTCGAAAACGATGCTATTTCTACGTATATCGACGATTTGGATGATATATAAGAAAAACTGAAATTTTAGCGAATTTCCAAGAAAAATGTAAAAATTAACCGAAATTCGAAAACGATGCTATCTCTACGTATATCGACGATTTGGATGATATATAAGAAAAAATGAAATTTTAACGAATTTCCAAGAAAAATGTTAAAATTAACCGAAATTCGAAAACGATGCTATTTCTACGTATATCGACGATTTGGATGATATATAAGAAAAACTGAAATTTTAGCGAATTTCCAAGAAAAATGTAAAAATTAACCTAAATTCGAAAACGATGCTATTTCTACGTATATCGACGATTTGGATGATATATAAGAAAAACTGAAATTTTAGCGAATTTCCAAGAAAAATGTAAAAATTAACCGAAATTCGAAAACGATACTATCTCTACGTATATCGACGATTTGGATGGTATATAAGAAAAATTGAATTTTAGCAAATTTCCAAGAAAAATGTAATAATTAACCGAAATTCGAAAACGATGCTATTTCTACGTATCTAGATGATATGGAAGATATTTAAGAAAAATTGAATTTTAGCGAATTTCCAAGAAAAATGTAAAAATTAACCAAAATTTGAAAAAGATGCTATTTCTATAGATATATAAGAAAAATTGAATTTTAGCAAATTTCCAAGAAAAATGTAAAAATTAACCGAAATTCGAAAACGATGCTATCTCTACGTATATCGACGATTTGGATGATATATAAGAAAAAATGAAATTTTAACGAATTTCCAAGAAAAATGTAAAAATTAACCGAAATTCGAAAACGATGCTATTTCTACGTATATCGACGATTTGGATGATATATAAGAAAAACTGAAATTTTAGCGAATTTCCAAGAAAAATGTAAAAATTAACCGAAATTCGAAAACGATGCTATCTCTACGTATATCGACGATTTGGATGGTATATAAGAAAAAATGAAATTTTAACGAATTTCCAAGAAAAATTAAAAAATTAACCGAAATTCGAAAACGATGCTATCTCTACGTATATCGACGATTTGGATGATATACAAGAAGAACTGAAATTTTAGCGAATTTCCAAGAAAAATGTAAAAATTAACCGAAATTCGAAAACGATGCTATCTCTACGTATATCGACGATTTGGATGATATATAAGAAAAAATGAAATTTTAACGAATTTCCAAGAAAAATGTAAAAATTAACCGAAATTCGAAAACAATGCTATTTCTACGTATATCGACGATTTGGATGATATATAAGAAAAACTGAAATTTTAGCGAATTTCCAAGAAAAATGTAAAAATTAACCGAAATTCGAAAACGATGCTATCTCTACGTATATCGACGATTTGGATGATATATAAGAAAAAATGAAATTTTAACGAATTTCCAAGAAAAATGTAAAAATTAACCGAAATTCGAAAACGATGCTATTTCTACGTATATCGACGATTTGGATGATATATAAGAAAAACTGAAATTTTAGCGAATTTCCAAGAAAAATGTAAAAATTAACCTAAATTCGAAAACGATGCTATTTCTACGTATATCGACGATTTGGATGATATATAAGAAAAACTGAAATTTTAGCGAATTTCCAAGAAAAATGTAAAAATTAACCGAAATTCGAAAACGATGCTATCTCTACGTATATCGACGATTTGGATGATATATAAGAAAAAATGAAATTTTAACGAATTTCCAAGAAAAATGTCAAAATTAACCGAAATTCGAAAACGATGCTATTTCTACGTATATCGACGATTTGGATGATATATAAGAAAAACTGAAATTTTAGCGAATTTCCAAGAAAAATGTAAAAATTAACCTAAATTCGAAAACGATGCTATTTCTACGTATATCGACGATTTGGATGATATATAAGAAAAACTGAAATTTTAGCGAATTTCCAAGAAAAATGTAAAAATTAACCGAAATTTGAAAACGATGCTATCTCTACGTATATCGACGATTTGGATGGTATATAAGAAAAATTGAATTTTAGCAAATTTCCAAGAAAAATGTAATAATTAACCGAAATTCGAAAACGATGCTATTTCTACGTATCTAGATGATTTGGAAGATATTTAAGAAAAATTGAATTTTAGCGAATTTCCAAGAAAAATGTAAAAATTAACCAAAATTTGAAAAAGATGCTATTTCTATAGATATATAAGAAAAATTGAATTTTAGCAAATTTCCAAGAAAAATGTAAAAATTAACCGAAATTCGAAAACGATGCTATCTCTACGTATATCGACGATTTGGATGATATATAAGAAAAAATGAAATTTTAACGAATTTCCAAGAAAAATGTAAAAATTAACCGAAATTCGAAAACGATGCTATTTCTACGTATATCGACGATTTGGATGATATATAAGAAAAACTGAAATTTTAGCGAATTTCCAAGAAAAATGTAAAAATTAACCGAAATTCGAAAACGATGCTATCTCTACGTATATCGACGATTTGGATGATATACAAGAAGAACTGAAATTTTAGCGAATTTCCAAGAAAAATGTAAAAATTAACCGAAATTCGAAAACGATGCTATCTCTACGTATATCGACGATTTGGATGATATATAAGAAAAAAAAAAATTTTAACGAATTTCCAAGAAAAATGTAAATATTAACCGAAATTCGAAAACGATGCTATTTCTACGTATCTAGATGATTTGGAAGATATTTAAGAAAAATTGAATTTTAGCGAATTTCCAAGAAAAATGTAAAAATTAACCGAAATTCGAAAACGATGCTATCTCTACGTATATCGACGATTTGGATGATATACAAGAAGAACTGAAATTTTAGCGAATTTCCAAGAAAAATGTAAAAATTACCGAAATTCGAAAACGATGCTATCTCTACGTATATCGACGATTTGGATGATATATAAGAAAAAATGAAATTTTAACGAATTTCCAAGAAAAATGTAAAAATTAACCGAAATTCGAAAACGATGCTATTTCTACGTATCTAGATGATTTGGAAGATATTTAAGAAAAATTGAATTTTAGCGAATTTCCAAGAAAAATGTAAATATTAACCGAAATTCGAAAACGATGCTATTTCTACGTATATCGACGATTTGGATGATATATAAGAAAAAATGAAATTTTAACGAATTTCCAAGAAAAATGTAAAAATTGACTAAAATTTGAAAACGATGCTGTTTCTATAGATATATAAGAAAAATTGAATTTTAGCTAATTTCCAAGAAAAATGTAAAAATTAACCGAAATTCGAAAACGATGCTATTTCTACGTATATCGACGATTTGGATGATATATAAGAAAAAATGAATTTTTAACGAATTTCCAAGAAAAATGTAAAAATTGACTAAAATTTGAAAACAATGCTATTTCTACGTATCTCTATGATTTGGAAGATATTTAAAAAAAATTGAATTTTAGCGAATTTCCGAGTAAACTGTAAAAATTAACCGAAATTCGAAAACGATACTATCTCTACGTATATCGACGATTTGGATGATATATAAGAAAAACTGAAATTTTAGCGAATTTCCAAGAAAAATGTAAAAATTAACCGAAATTCGAAAACGATGCTATCTCTACGTATATCGACGATTTGGATGATATATAAGAAAAACTGAAATTTTAGCGAATTTCCAAGAAAAATGTAAAAATTAACCGAAATTCGAAAACGATGCTATCTCTACGTATATCGACGATTTGGATGGTATATAAGAAAAATTGAATTTTAGCAAATTTCCAAGAAAAATGTAATAATTAACCGAAATTCGAAAACGATGCTATTTCTACGTATCTAGATGATTTGGAAGATATTTAAGAAAAATTGAATTTTAGCGAATTTCCAAGAAAAATGTAAAAAGTAACCAAAATTTGAAAAAGATGCTATTTCTATAGATATATAAGAAAAATTGAATTTTAGCAAATTTCCAAGAAAAATGTAAAAATTAACCGAAATTCGAAAACGATGCTATCTCTACGTATATCGACGATTTGGATGATATATAAGAGAAAATGAAATTTTAACGAATTTCCAAGAAAAATGTAAAAATTAACCGAAATTCGAAAACGATGCTATTTCTACGTATATCGACGATTTGGATGATATATAAGAAAAACTGAAATTTTAGCGAATTTCCAAGAAAAATGTAAAAATTAACCGAAATTCGAAAACGATGCTATCTCTACGTATATCGACGATTTGGATGATATACAAGAAGAACTGAAATTTTAGCGAATTTCCAAGAAAAATGTAAAAATTAACCGAAATTCGAAAACGATGCTATCTCTACGTATATCGACGATTTGGATGATATATAAGAAAAAATGAAATTTTAACGAATTTCCAAGAAAACTGTAAAAATTAACCGAAATTCGAAAACGATGCTATTTCTACGTATCTAGATGATTTGGAAGATATTTAAGAAAAATTGAATTTTAGCGAATTTCCAAGAAAAATGTAAAAATTAACCGAAATTCGAAAACGATGCTATCTCTACGTATATCGACGATTTGGATGATATACAAGAAGAACTGAAATTTTAGCGTATTTCCAAGAAAAATGTAAAAATTACCGAAATTCGAAAACGATGCTATCTCTACGTATATCGACGATTTGGATGATATATAAGAAAAAATGAAATTTTAACGAATTTCCAAGAAAAATGTAAAAATTAACCGAAATTCGAAAACGATGCTATTTCTACGTATCTAGATGATTTGGAAGATATTTAAGAAAAATTGAATTTTAGCGAATTTCCAAGAAAAATGTAAATATTAACCGAAATTCGAAAACGATGCTATTTCTACGTATATCGACGATTTGGATGATATATAAGAAAAAATGAAATTTTAACGAATTTCCAAGAAAAATGTAAAAATTGACTAAAATTTGAAAACGATGCTGTTTCTATAGATATATAAGAAAAATTGAATTTTAGCTAATTTCCAAGAAAAATGTAAAAATTAACCGAAATTCGAAAACGATGCTATTTCTACGTATATCGACGATTTGGATGATATATAAGAAAAAATGAATTTTTAACGAATTTCCAAGAAAAATGTAAAAATTGACTAAAATTTGAAAACAATGCTATTTCTACGTATCTCTATGATTTGGAAGATATTTAAAAAAAATTGAATTTTAGCGAATTTCCGAGTAAACTGTAAAAATTAACCGAAATTCGAAAACGATACTATCTCTACGTATATCGACGATTTGGATGATATATAAGAAAAACTGAAATTTTAGCGAATTTCCAAGAAAAATGTAAAAATTAACCGAAATTCGAAAACGATGCTATCTCTACGTATATCGACGATTTGGATGATATATAAGAAAAAATGAAATTTTAACGAATTTCCAAGAAAAATGTAAAAATTAACCGAAATTCGAAAACGATGCTATTTCTACGTATATCGACGATTTGGATGATATATAAGAAAAACTGAAATTTTAGCGAATTTCCAAGAAAAATGTAAAAATTAACCTAAATTCGAAAACGATGCTATTTCTACGTATATCGACGATTTGGATGATATATAAGAAAAAATGAAATTTTAACGAATTTCCAAGAAAAATGTAAAAATTAACCGAAATTCGAAAACGATGCTATTTCTACGTATGTAGATGATTTGGAAGATATTTAAGAAAAATTGAATTTAAGCGAATTTCCGAGTAAACTGTAAAAATTAACCGAAATTCGAAAACGATACTATCTCTACGTATATCGACGATTTGGATGATATATAAGAAAAAATGAAATTTTAACGAATTTCCAAGAAAAATGTAAAAATTAACCGAAATTCGAAAACGATGCTATTTCTACGTATATCGACGATTTGGATGATATATAAGAAAAACTGAAATTTTAGCGAATTTCCAAGAAAAATGTAAAAATTAACCTAAATTCGAAAACGATGCTATTTCTACGTATATCGACGATTTGGATGATATATAAGAAAAACTGAAATTTTAGCGAATTTCCAAGAAAAATGTAAAAATTAACCGAAATTCGAAAACGATGCTATCTCTACGTATATCGACGATTTGGATGATATATAAGAAAAAATGAAATTTTAACGAATTTCCAAGAAAAATGTAAAAATTAACCGAAATTCGAAAACGATGCTATTTCTACGTATATCGACGATTTGGATGATATATAAGAAAAACTGAAATTTTAGCGAATTTCCAAGAAAAATGTAAAAATTAACCTAAATTCGAAAACGATGCTATTTCTACGTATATCGACGATTTGGATGATATATAAGAAAAACTGGAATTTTAGCGAATTTCCAAGAAAAATGTAAAAATTAACCGAAATTCGAAAACGATACTATCTCTACGTATATCGACGATTTGGATGGTATATAAGATAAATTGAATTTTAGCAAATTTCCAAGAAAAATGTAATAATTAACCGAAATTCGAAAACGATGCTACTTCTACGTATCTAGATGATTTGGAAGATATTTAAGAAAAATTGAATTTTAGCGAATTTCCAAGAAAAATGTAAAAATTAACCGAAATTCGAAAACGATGCTATCTCTACGTATATCGACGATTTGGATGATATATAAGAAAAAATGAAATTTTAACGAATTTCCAAGAAAAATGTAAAAATTAACCGAAATTCGAAAACAATGCTATTTCTACGTATATCGACGATTTGGATGATATATAAGAAAAACTGAAATTTTAGCGAATTTCCAAGAAAAATGTAAAAATTAACCGAAATTCGAAAACGATGCTATCTCTACGTATATCGACGATTTGGATGGTATATAAGAAAAAATGAAATTTTAACGAATTTCCAAGAAAAATGTAAAAATTAACCGAAATTCGAAAACGATGCTATTTCTACGTATATCGACGATTTGGATGATATATAAGAAAAACTGGAATTTTAGCGAATTTCCACGAAAAATGTAAAAATTAACCGAAATTCGAAAACTATGCTATTTCTACGTATATCGACGATTTGGATGATATATAAGAAAAAATGAAATTTTAACGAATTTCCAAGAAAAATGTAAAAAATAACCGAAATTCGAAAACGATGCTATTTCTACGTATCTAGATGATTTGGAAGATATTTAAGAAAAATTGAATTTTAGCGAATTTCCAAGAAAAATGTAAATATTAACCGAAATTCGAAAACGATGCTATTTCTACGTATATCGACGATTTGGATGATATATAAGAAAAAATGAAATTTTAACGAATTTCCAAGAAAAATGTAAAAATTGACTAAAATTTGAAAACGATGCTGTTTCTATAGATATATAAGAAAAATTGAATTTTAGCGAATTTCCAAGAAAAATGTAAAAATTAACCGAAACTCGAAAACGATGCTATTTCTACGTATATCGACGATTTGGATGATATATAAGAAAAAATGAAATTTTAACGAATTTCCAAGAAAAATGTAAAAATTAACCGAAATTCGAAAACGATGCTATTTCTACGTATCTAGATGATTTGGATGATATTTAAGAAAAATTGAATTTTAGCGAATTTCCAAGAAAAATGTAAAAATTAACCGAAATTCGAAAACGATGCTATTTCTACGTATGTAGATGATTTGGAAGATATTTAAGAAAAATTAAATTTTAGCGAATTTCCAAGAAAAATGTAAAAATTAACCAAAATTTGTAAAAGATGCTATTTCTATAGATATATAAGAAAAATTGAATTTTGCAAATTTCCAAGAAAAATGTAAAAATTAACCGAAATTCGAAAACGATGCTATCTCTACGTATATCGACGATTTGGATGATATATAAGAAAAAATGAAATTTTAACGAATTTCCAAGAAAAATGTAAAAATTAACCGAAATTCGAAAACGATGCTATTTCTACGTATATCGACGATTTGGATGATATATAAGAAAAACTGAAATTTTAGCGAATTTCCAAGAAAAATGTAAAAATTAACCGAAATTCGAAAACGATGCTATCTCTACGTATATTGACGATTTGGATGATATAATAGAAAAAATGAAATTTTAACGAATTTCCAAGAAAAATGTAAAAATTAACCGAAATTCGAAAACGATGCTATTTCTACGTATATCGACGATTTGGATGATATATAAGAAAAAATGAAATTTTAACGAATTTCCAAGAAAAATGTAAAAATTAACCAAAATTTGAAAACGATGCTATTTCTATAGATATATAAGAAAAATTGAATTTTAGCAAATTTCTAAGAAAAATGTAAAAATTAATCGAAATTCGAAAACGATGCTATTTCTACGTATATCGACGATTTGGATGATATATAAGAAAAAATGAAATTTTAACGAATTTCCAAGAAAAATGTAAAAATTAACCGAAATTCGAAAACGATGCTATTTCTACGTATCTAGATGATTTGGAAGATATTTCAGAAAAATTGAATTTTAGCGAATTTCCAAGAAAAATGTAAAAATTAACCGAAATTCGAAAACGATGCTATTTCTACGTATATCGACGATTTGGACGATATATAAGAAAAAATGAAATTTTAACGAATTTCCAAGAAAAATGTAAAAATCAACCAAAATTTGAAAACGAAGCTATTTCTATAGATATATAAGAAAAATTGAATTTTAGCAAATTTCCAAGAAAAATGTAATAATTAACCGAAATTCGAAAACGATGCTATTTCTACGTATCTAGATGATTTGGAAGATATTTAAGAAAAATTGAATTTTAGCGAATTTCCAAGAAAAATGTAAAAATTAACCAAAATTTGAAAAAGATGCTATTTCTATAGATATATAAGAAAAATTGAATTTTAGCAAATTTCCAAGAAAAATGTAAAAATTAACCGAAATTCGAAAACGACGCTATCTCTACGTATATCGACGATTTGGATGATATATAAGAAAAAATGAAATTTTAACGAATTTCCAAGAAAAATGTAAAAATTAACCGAAATTCGAAAACGATGCTATTTCTACGTATATCGACGATTGGGATGATATATAAGAAAAACTGAAATTTTAGCGAATTTCCAAGAAAAATGTAAAAATTAACCGAAATTCGAAAACGATGCTATCTCTACGTATATCGACGATTTGGATGATATATAAGAAGAACTGAAATTTTAGCGAATTTCCAAGAAAAATGTAAAAATTAACCGAAATTCGAAAACGATGCTATCTCTACGTATATCGACGATTTGGATGATATATAAGAAAAAATGAAATTTTAACGAATTTCCAAGAAAAATGTAAAAATTAACCGAAATTCGAAAACAATGCTATTTCTACGTATATCGACGATTTGGATGATATATAAGAAAAACTGAAATTTTAGCGAATTTCCAAGAAAAATGTAAAAATTAACCGAAATTCGAAAACGATGCTATCTCTACGTATATCGACGATTTGGATGGTATATAAGAAAAAATGAAATTTTAACGAATTTCCAAGAAAAATGTAAAAATTAACCGAAATTCGAAAACGATGCTATTTCTACGTATATCGACGATTTGGATGATATATAAGAAAAACTGGAATTTTAGCGAATTTCCACGAAAAATGTAAAAATTAACCGAAATTCGAAAACTATGCTATTTCTACGTATATCGACGATTTGGATGATATATAAGAAAAAATGAAATTTTAAGGAATTTCCAAGAAAAATGTAAAAAATAACCGAAATTCGAAAACGATGCTATTTCTACGTATCTAGATGATTTGGAAGATATTTAAGAAAAATTGAATTTTAGCGAATTTCCAAGAAAAATGTAAATATTAACCGAAATTCGAAAACGATGCTATTTCTACGTATATCGACGATTTGGATGATATATAAGAAAAAATGAAATTTTAACGAATTTCCAAGAAAAATGTAAAAATTAACCAAAATTTGAAAACGATGCTATTTCTATAGATATATAAGAAAAATTGAATTTTAGCAAATTTCTAAGAAAAATGTAAAAATTAATCGAAATTCGAAAACGATGCTATTTCTACGTATATCGACGATTTGGATGATATATAAGAAAAAATGAAATTTTAACGAATTTCCAAGAAAAATGTAAAAATTAACCGAAATTCGAAAACGATGCTATTTCTACGTATCTAGATGATTTGGAAGATATTTCAGAAAAATTGAATTTTAGCGAATTTCCAAGAAAAATGTAAAAATTAACCGAAATTCGAAAACGATGCTATTTCTACGTATATCGACGATTTGGACGATATATAAGAAAAAATGAAATTTTAACGAATTTCCAAGAAAAATGTAAAAATCAACCAAAATTTGAAAACGAAGCTATTTCTATAGATATATAAGAAAAATTGAATTTTAGCAAATTTCCAAGAAAAATGTAATAATTAACCGAAATTCGAAAACGATGCTATTTCTACGTATCTAGATGATTTGGATGATATATAAGAAAAAATGAAATTTTAACGAATTTCCAAGAAAAATGTAAAAATTAACCGAAATTCGAAAACGATGCTATTTCTACGTATCTAGATGATTTGGAAGATATTTAAGAAAAATTGAATTTTAGCGAATTTCCAAGAAAAATGTAAATATTAACCGAAATTCGAAAACGATGCTATTTCTACGTATATCGACGATTTGGATGATATATAAGAAAAAATGAAATTTTAACGAATTTCCAAGAAAAATGTAAAAATTGACTAAAATTTGAAAACGATGCTGTTTCTATAGATATATAAGAAAAATTGAATTTTAGCTAATTTCCAAGAAAAATGTAAAAATTAACCGAAATTCGAAAACGATGCTATTTCTACGTATATCGACGATTTGGATGATATATAAGAAAAACTGAAATTTTAGCGAATTTCCAAGAAAAATGTAAAAATTAACCGAAATTCGAAAACGATGCTATCTCTACGTATATCGACGATTTGGATGATATATAAGAAAAAATGAAATTTTAACGAATTTCCAAGAAAAATGTAAAAATTAACCGAAATTCGAAAACGATGCTATTTCTACGTATATCGACGATTTGGATGATATATAAGAAAAACTGAAATTTTAGCGAATTTCCAAGAAAAATGTAAAAATTAACCTAAATTCGAAAACGATGCTATTTCTACGTATATCGACGATTTGGATGATATATAAGAAAAAATGAAATTTTAACGAATTTCCAAGAAAAATGTAAAAATTAACCGAAATTCGAAAACGATGCTATTTCTACGTATGTAGATGATTTGGAAGATATTTAAGAAAAATTGAATTTAAGCGAATTTCCGAGTAAACTGTAAAAATTAACCGAAATTCGAAAACGATACTATCTCTACGTATATCGACGATTTGGATGATATATAAGAAAAAATGAAATTTTAACGAATTTCCAAGAAAAATGTAAAAATTAACCGAAATTCGAAAACGATGCTATTTCTACGTATATCGACGATTTGGATGATATATAAGAAAAACTGAAATTTTAGCGAATTTCCAAGAAAAATGTAAAAATTAACCTAAATTCGAAAACGATGCTATTTCTACGTATATCGACGATTTGGATGATATATAAGAAAAACTGAAATTTTAGCGAATTTCCAAGAAAAATGTAAAAATTAACCGAAATTCGAAAACGATGCTATCTCTACGTATATCGACGATTTGGATGATATATAAGAAAAAATGAAATTTTAACGAATTTCCAAGAAAAATGTAAAAATTAACCGAAATTCGAAAACGATGCTATTTCTACGTATATCGACGATTTGGATGATATATAAGAAAAACTGAAATTTTAGCGAATTTCCAAGAAAAATGTAAAAATTAACCTAAATTCGAAAACGACGCTATTTCTACGTATATCGACGATTTGGATGATATATAAGAAAAACTGAAATTTTAGCGAATTTCCAAGAAAAATGTAAAAATTAACCGAAATTCGAAAACGATACTATCTCTACGTATATCGACGATTTGGATGGTATATAAGAAAAATTGAATTTTAGCAAATTTCCAAGAAAAATGTAATAATTAACCGAAATTCGAAAACGATGCTATTTCTACGTATCTAGATGATTTGGAAGATATTTAAGAAAAATTGAATTTTAGCGAATTTCCAAGAAAAATGTAAAAATTAACCAAAATTTGAAAAAGATGCTATTTCTATAGATATATAAGAAAAATTGAATTTTAGCAAATTTCCAAGAAAAATGTAAAAATTAACCGAAATTCGAAAACGATGCTATCTCTACGTATATCGACGATTTGGATGATATATAAGAAAAAATGAAATTTTAACGAATTTCCAAGAAAAATGTAAAAATTAACCGAAATTCGAAAACGATGCTATTTCTACGTATATCGACGATTTGGATGATATATAAGAAAAACTGAAATTTTAGCGAATTTCCAAGAAAAATGTAAAAATTAACCGAAATTCGAAAACGATGCTATCTCTACGTATATCGACGATTTGGATGGTATATAAGAAAAAATGAAATTTTAACGAATTTCCAAGAAAAATTAAAAAATTAACCGAAATTCGAAAACGATGCTATCTCTACGTATATCGACGATTTGGATGATATACAAGAAGAACTGAAATTTTAGCGAATTTCCAAGAAAAATGTAAAAATTAACCGAAATTCGAAAACGATGCTATCTCTACGTATATCGACGATTTGGATGATATATAAGAAAAAATGAAATTTTAACGAATTTCCAAGAAAAATGTAAAAATTAACCGAAATTCGAAAACAATGCTATTTCTACGTATATCGACGATTTGGATGATATATAAGAAAAACTGAAATTTTAGCGAATTTCCAAGAAAAATGTAAAAATTAACCGAAATTCGAAAACGATGCTATCTCTACGTATATCGACGATTTGGATGGTATATAAGAAAAAATGAAATTTTAACGAATTTCCAAGAAAAATGTAAAAATTAACCGAAATTCGAAAACGATGCTATTTCTACGTATATCGACGATTTGGATGATATATAAGAAAAACTGGAATTTTAGCGAATTTCCACGAAAAATGTAAAAATTAACCGAAATTCGAAAACTATGCTATTTCTACGTATATCGACGATTTGGATGATATATAAGAAAAAATGAAATTTTAACGAATTTCCAAGAAAAATGTAAAAAATAACCGAAATTCGAAAACGATGCTATTTCTACGTATCTAGATGATTTGGAAGATATTTAAGAAAAATTGAATTTTAGCGAATTTCCAAGAAAAATGTAAATATTAACCGAAATTCGAAAACGATGCTATTTCTACGTATATCGACGATTTGGATGATATATAAGAAAAAATGAAATTTTAACGAATTTCCAAGAAAAATGTAAAAATTGACTAAAATTTGAAAACGATGCTGTTTCTATAGATATATAAGAAAAATTGAATTTTAGCGAATTTCCAAGAAAAATGTAAAAATTAACCGAAACTCGAAAACGATGCTATTTCTACGTATATCGACGATTTGGATGATATATAAGAAAAAATGAAATTTTAACGAATTTCCAAGAAAAATGTAAAAATTAACCGAAATTCGAAAACGATGCTATTTCTACGTATCTAGATGATTTGGATGATATTTAAGAAAAATTGAATTTTAGCGAATTTCCAAGAAAAATGTAAAAATTAACCGAAATTCGAAAACGATGCTATTTCTACGTATGTAGATGATTTGGAAGATATTTAAGAAAAATTAAATTTTAGCGAATTTCCAAGAAAAATGTAAAAATTAACCAAAATTTGTAAAAGATGCTATTTCTATAGATATATAAGAAAAATTGAATTTTGCAAATTTCCAAGAAAAATGTAAAAATTAACCGAAATTCGAAAACGATGCTATCTCTACGTATATCGACGATTTGGATGATATATAAGAAAAAATGAAATTTTAACGAATTTCCAAGAAAAATGTAAAAATTAACCGAAATTCGAAAACGATGCTATTTCTACGTATATCGACGATTTGGATGATATATAAGAAAAACTGAAATTTTAGCGAATTTCCAAGAAAAATGTAAAAATTAACCTAAATTCGAAAACGATGCTATTTCTACGTATATCGACGATTTGGATGATATATAAGAAAAACTGAAATTTTAGCGAATTTCCAAGAAAAATGTAAAAATTAACCTAAATTCGAAAACGATGCTATTTCTACGTATATCGACGATTTGGATGATATATAAGAAAAACTGAAATTTTAGCGAATTTCCAAGAAAAATGTAAAAATTAACCGAAATTCGAAAACGATGCTATCTCTACGTATATCGACGATTTGGATGATATATAAGAAAAAATGAAATTTTAACGAATTTCCAAGAAAAATGTAAAAATTAACCGAAATTCGAAAACGATGCTATTTCTACGTATATCGACGATTTGGATGATATATAAGAAAAACTGAAATTTTAGCGAATTTCCAAGAAAAATGTAAAAATTAACCTAAATTCGAAAACGATGCTATTTCTACGTATATCGACGATTTGGATGATATATAAGAAAAACTGAAATTTTAGCGAATTTCCAAGAAAAATGTAAAAATTAACCGAAATTCGAAAACGATGCTATCTCTACGTATATCGACGATTTGGATGGTATATAAGAAAAATTGAATTTTAGCAAATTTCCAAGAAAAATGTAATAATTAACCGAAATTCGAAAACGATGCTATTTCTACGTATCTAGATGATTTGGAAGATATTTAAGAAAAATTGAATTTTAGCGAATTTCCAAGAAAAATGTAAAAATTAACCAAAATTTGAAAAAGATGCTATTTCTATAGATATATAAGAAAAATTGAATTTTAGCAAATTTCCAAGAAAAATGTAAAAATTAACCGAAATTCGAAAACGATGCTATCTCTACGTATATCGACGATTTGGATGATATATAAGAAAAAATGAAATTTTAACGAATTTCCAAGAAAAATGTAAAAATTAACCGAAATTCGAAAACGATGCTATTTCTACGTATATCGACGATTTGGATGATATATAAGAAAAACTGAAATTTTAGCGAATTTCCAAGAAAAATGTAAAAATTAACCGAAATTCGAAAACGATGCTATCTCTACGTATATCGACGATTTGGATGATATACAAGAAGAACTGAAATTTTAGCGAATTTCCAAGAAAAATGTAAAAATTAACCGAAATTCGAAAACGATGCTATCTCTACGTATATCGACGATTTGGATGATATATAAGAAAAAAAAAATTTTTAACGAATTTCCAAGAAAAATGTAAATATTAACCGAAATTCGAAAACGATGCTATTTCTACGTATCTAGATGATTTGGAAGATATTTAAGAAAAATTGAATTTTAGCGAATTTCCAAGAAAAATGTAAAAATTAACCGAAATTCGAAAACGATGCTATCTCTACGTATATCGACGATTTGGATGATATACAAGAAGAACTGAAATTTTAGCGAATTTCCAAGAAAAATGTAAAAATTACCGAAATTCGAAAACGATGCTATCTCTACGTATATCGACGATTTGGATGATATATAAGAAAAAATGAAATTTTAACGAATTTCCAAGAAAAATGTAAAAATTAACCGAAATTCGAAAACGATGCTATTTCTACGTATCTAGATGATTTGGAAGATATTTAAGAAAAATTGAATTTTAGCGAATTTCCAAGAAAAATGTAAATATTAACCGAAATTCGAAAACGATGCTATTTCTACGTATATCGACGATTTGGATGATATATAAGAAAAAATGAAATTTTAACGAATTTCCAAGAAAAATGTAAAAATTGACTAAAATTTGAAAACGATGCTGTTTCTATAGATATATAAGAAAAATTGAATTTTAGCTAATTTCCAAGAAAAATGTAAAAATTAACCGAAATTCGAAAACGATGCTATTTCTACGTATATCGACGATTTGGATGATATATAAGAAAAAATGAATTTTTAACGAATTTCCAAGAAAAATGTAAAAATTGACTAAAATTTGAAAACAATGCTATTTCTACGTATCTCTATGATTTGGAAGATATTTAAAAAAAATTGAATTTTAGCGAATTTCCGAGTAAACTGTAAAAATTAACCGAAATTCGAAAACGATACTATCTCTACGTATATCGACGATTTGGATGATATATAAGAAAAACTGAAATTTTAGCGAATTTCCAAGAAAAATGTAAAAATTAACCGAAATTCGAAAACGATGCTATCTCTACGTATATCGACGATTTGGATGATATATAAGAAAAACTGAAATTTTAGCGAATTTCCAAGAAAAATGTAAAAATTAACCGAAATTCGAAAACGATGCTATCTCTACGTATATCGACGATTTGGATGGTATATAAGAAAAATTGAATTTTAGCAAATTTCCAAGAAAAATGTAATAATTAACCGAAATTCGAAAACGATGCTATTTCTACGTATCTAGATGATTTGGAAGATATTTAAGAAAAATTGAATTTTAGCGAATTTCCAAGAAAAATGTAAAAAGTAACCAAAATTTGAAAAAGATGCTATTTCTATAGATATATAAGAAAAATTGAATTTTAGCAAATTTCCAAGAAAAATGTAAAAATTAACCGAAATTCGAAAACGATGCTATCTCTACGTATATCGACGATTTGGATGATGTATAAGAGAAAATGAAATTTTAACGAATTTCCAAGAAAAATGTAAAAATTAACCGAAATTCGAAAACGATGCTATTTCTACGTATATCGACGATTTGGATGATATATAAGAAAAACTGAAATTTTAGCGAATTTCCAAGAAAAATGTAAAAATTAACCGAAATTCGAAAACGATGCTATCTCTACGTATATCGACGATTTGGATGATATACAAGAAGAACTGAAATTTTAGCGAATTTCCAAGAAAAATGTAAAAATTAACCGAAATTCGAAAACGATGCTATCTCTACGTATATCGACGATTTGGATGATATATAAGAAAAAATGAAATTTTAACGAATTTCCAAGAAAACTGTAAAAATTAACCGAAATTCGAAAACGATGCTATTTCTACGTATCTAGATGATTTGGAAGATATTTAAGAAAAATTGAATTTTAGCGAATTTCCAAGAAAAATGTAAAAATTAACCGAAATTCGAAAACGATGCTATCTCTACGTATATCGACGATTTGGATGATATACAAGAAGAACTGAAATTTTAGCGAATTTCCAAGAAAAATGTAAAAATTACCGAAATTCGAAAACGATGCTATCTCTACGTATATCGACGATTTGGATGATATATAAGAAAAAATGAAATTTTAACGAATTTCCAAGAAAAATTTAAAAATTAACCGAAATTCGAAAACGATGCTATTTCTACGTATCTAGATGATTTGGAAGATATTTAAGAAAAATTGAATTTTAGCGAATTTCCAAGAAAAATGTAAATATTAACCGAAATTCGAAAACGATGCTATTTCTACGTATATCGACGATTTGGATGATATATAAGAAAAAATGAAATTTTAACGAATTTCCAAGAAAAATGTAAAAATTGACTAAAATTTGAAAACGATGCTGTTTCTATAGATATATAAGAAAAATTGAATTTTAGCTAATTTCCAAGAAAAATGTAAAAATTAACCGAAATTCGAAAACGATGCTATTTCTACGTATATCGACGATTTGGATGATATATAAGAAAAAATGAATTTTTAACGAATTTCCAAGAAAAATGTAAAAATTGACTAAAATTTGAAAACAATGCTATTTCTACGTATCTCTATGATTTGGAAGATATTTAAAAAAAATTGAATTTTAGCGAATTTCCGAGTAAACTGTAAAAATTAACCGAAATTCGAAAACGATACTATCTCTACGTATATCGACGATTTGGATGATATATAAGAAAAACTGAAATTTTAGCGAATTTCCAAGAAAAATGTAAAAATTAACCGAAATTCGAAAACGATGCTATCTCTACGTATATCGACGATTTGGATGATATATAAGAAAAAATGAAATTTTAACGAATTTCCAAGAAAAATGTAAAAATTAACCGAAATTCGAAAACGATGCTATTTCTACGTATATCGACGATTTGGATGATATATAAGAAAAACTGAAATTTTAGCGAATTTCCAAGAAAAATGTAAAAATTAACCTAAATTCGAAAACGATGCTATTTCTACGTATATCGACGATTTGGATGATATATAAGAAAAAATGAAATTTTAACGAATTTCCAAGAAAAATGTAAAAATTAACCGAAATTCGAAAACGATGCTATTTCTACGTATGTAGATGATTTGGAAGATATTTAAGAAAAATTGAATTTAAGCGAATTTCCGAGTAAACTGTAAAAATTAACCGAAATTCGAAAACGATACTATCTCTACGTATATCGACGATTTGGATGATATATAAGAAAAACTGAAATTTTAGCGAATTTCCAAGAAAAATGTAAAAATTAACCTAAATTCGAAAACGATGCTATTTCTACGTATATCGACGATTTGGATGATATATAAGAAAAACTGAAATTTTAGCGAATTTCCAAGAAAAATGTAAAAATTAACCTAAATTCGAAAACGATGCTATTTCTACGTATATCGACGATTTGGATGATATATAAGAAAAACTGGAATTTTAGCGAATTTCCAAGAAAAATGTAAAAATTAACCGAAATTCGAAAACGATACTATCTCTACGTATATCGACGATTTGGATGGTATATAAGATAAATTGAATTTTAGCAAATTTCCAAGAAAAATGTAATAATTAACCGAAATTCGAAAACGATGCTACTTCTACGTATCTAGATGATTTGGAAGATATTTAAGAAAAATTGAATTTTAGCGAATTTCCAAGAAAAATGTAAAAATTAACCAAAATTTGAAAAAGATGCTATTTCTATAGATATATAAGAAAAATTGAATTTTAGCAAATTTCCAAGAAAAATGTAAAAATTAACCGAAATTCGAAAATGATGCTATCTCTACGTATATCGACGATTTGGATGATATATAAGAAAAAATGAAATTTTAACGAATTTCCAAGAAAAATGTAAAAATTAACCGAAATTCGAAAACGATGCTATTTCTACGTATATCGACGATTTGGATGATATATAAGAAAAACTGAAATTTTAGCGAATTTCCAAGAAAAATGTAAACATTAACCGAAATTCGAAAACGATGCTATCTCTACCTATATCGACGATTTGGATGATATACAAGAAGAACTGAAATTTTAGCGAATTTCCAAGAAAAATGTAAAAATTAACCGAAATTCGAAAACGATGCTATCTCTACGTATATCGACGATTTGGATGATATATAAGAAAAAATGAAATTTTAACGAATTTCCAAGAAAAATGTAAAAATTAACCGAAATTCGAAAACAATGCCATTTCTACGTATATCGACGATTTGGATGATATATAAGAAAAACTGAAATTTTAGCGAATTTCCAAGAAAAATGTAAAAATTAACCGAAATTCGAAAACGATGCTATCTCTACGTATATCGACGATTTGGATGGTATATAAGAAAAAATGAAATTTTAACGAATTTCCAAGAAAAATGTAAAAATTAACCGAAATTCGAAAACGATGCTATTTCTACGTATGTAGATGATTTGGAAGATATTTAAGAAAAATTAAATTTTAGCGAATTTCCAAGAAAAATGTAAAAATTAACCAAAATTTGTAAAAGATGCTATTTCTATAGATATATAAGAAAAATTGAATTTTGCAAATTTCCAAGAAAAATGTAAAAATTAACCGAAATTCGAAAACGATGCTATCTCTACGTATATCGACGATTTGGATGATATATAAGAAAAAATGAAATTTTAACGAATTTCCAAGAAAAATGTAAAAATTAACCGAAATTCGAAAACGATGCTATTTCTACGTATATCGACGATTTGGATGATATATAAGAAAAACTGAAATTTTAGCGAATTTCCAAGAAAAATGTAAAAATTGACCGAAATTCGAAAACGATGCTATCTCTACGTATATTGACGATTTGGATGATATAATAGAAAAAATGAAATTTTAACGAATTTCCAAGAAAAATGTAAAAATTAACCGAAATTCGAAAACGATGCTATTTCTACGTATATCGACGATTTGGATGATATATAAGAAAAAATGAAATTTTAACGAATTTCCAAGAAAAATGTAAAAATTAACCAAAATTTGAAAACGATGCTATTTCTATAGATATATAAGAAAAATTGAATTTTAGCAAATTTCTAAGAAAAATGTAAAAATTAATCGAAATTCGAAAACGATGCTATTTCTACGTATATCGACGATTTGGATGATATATAAGAAAAAATGAAATTTTAACGAATTTCCAAGAAAAATGTAAAAATTAACCGAAATTCGAAAACGATGCTATTTCTACGTATCTAGATGATTTGGAAGATATTTCAGAAAAATTGAATTTTAGCGAATTTCCAAGAAAAATGTAAAAATTAACCGAAATTCGAAAACGATGCTATTTCTACGTATATCGACGATTTGGACGATATATAAGAAAAAATGAAATTTTAACGAATTTCCAAGAAAAATGTAAAAATCAACCAAAATTTGAAAACGAAGCTATTTCTATAGATATATAAGAAAAATTGAATTTTAGCAAATTTCCAAGAAAAATGTAATAATTAACCGAAATTCGAAAACGATGCTATTTCTACGTATCTAGATGATTTGGAAGATATTTAAGAAAAATTGAATTTTAGCGAATTTCCAAGAAAAATGTAAAAATTAACCAAAATTTGAAAAAGATGCTATTTCTATAGATATATAAGAAAAATTGAATTTTAGCAAATTTCCAAGAAAAATGTAAAAATTAACCGAAATTCGAAAACGACGCTATCTCTACGTATATCGACGATTTGGATGATATATAAGAAAAAATGAAATTTTAACGAATTTCCAAGAAAAATGTAAAAATTAACCGAAATTCGAAAACGATGCTATTTCTACGTATATCGACGATTGGGATGATATATAAGAAAAACTGAAATTTTAGCGAATTTCCAAGAAAAATGTAAAAATTAACCGAAATTCGAAAACGATGCTATCTCTACGTATATCGACGATTTGGATGATATATAAGAAGAACTGAAATTTTAGCGAATTTCCAAGAAAAATGTAAAAATTAACCGAAATTCGAAAACGATGCTATCTCTACGTATATCGACGATTTGGATGATATATAAGAAAAAATGAAATTTTAACGAATTTCCAAGGAAAATGTAAAAATTAACCGAAATTCGAAAACAATGCTATTTCTACGTATATCGACGATTTGGATGATATATAAGAAAAACTGAAATTTTAGCGAATTTCCAAGAAAAATGTAAAAATTAACCGAAATTCGAAAACGATGCTATCTCTACGTATATCGACGATTTGGATGGTATATAAGAAAAAATGAAATTTTAACGAATTTCCAAGAAAAATGTAAAAATTAACCGAAATTCGAAAACGATGCTATTTCTACGTATATCGACGATTTGGATGATATATAAGAAAAACTGGAATTTTAGCGAATTTCCACGAAAAATGTAAAAATTAACCGAAATTCGAAAACTATGCTATTTCTACGTATATCGACGATTTGGATGATATATAAGAAAAAATGAAATTTTAAGGAATTTCCAAGAAAAATGTAAAAAATAACCGAAATTCGAAAACGATGCTATTTCTACGTATCTAGATGATTTGGAAGATATTTAAGAAAAATTGAATTTTAGCGAATTTCCAAGAAAAATGTAAATATTAACCGAAATTCGAAAACGATGCTATTTCTACGTATATCGACGATTTGGATGATATATAAGAAAAAATGAAATTTTAACGAATTTCCAAGAAAAATGTAAAAATTAACCAAAATTTGAAAACGATGCTATTTCTATAGATATATAAGAAAAATTGAATTTTAGCAAATTTCTAAGAAAAATGTAAAAATTAATCGAAATTCGAAAACGATGCTATTTCTACGTATATCGACGATTTGGATGATATATAAGAAAAAATGAAATTTTAACGAATTTCCAAGAAAAATGTAAAAATTAACCGAAATTCGAAAACGATGCTATTTCTACGTATCTAGATGATTTGGAAGATATTTCAGAAAAATTGAATTTTAGCGAATTTCCAAGAAAAATGTAAAAATTAACCGAAATTCGAAAACGATGCTATTTCTACGTATATCGACGATTTGGACGATATATAAGAAAAAATGAAATTTTAACGAATTTCCAAGAAAAATGTAAAAATCAACCAAAATTTGAAAACGAAGCTATTTCTATAGATATATAAGAAAAATTGAATTTTAGCAAATTTCCAAGAAAAATGTAATAATTAACCGAATTTCGAAAACGATGCTATTTCTACGTATCTAGATGATTTGGATGATATATAAGAAAAAATGAAATTTTAACGAATTTCCAAGAAAAATGTAAAAATTAACCGAAATTCGAAAACGATGCTATTTCTACGTATCTAGATGATTTGGAAGATATTTAAGAAAAATTGAATTTTAGCGAATTTCCAAGAAAAATGTAAATATTAACCGAAATTCGAAAACGATGCTATTTCTACGTATATCGACGATTTGGATGATATATAAGAAAAAATGAAATTTTAACGAATTTCCAAGAAAAATGTAAAAATTGACTAAAATTTGAAAACGATGCTGTTTCTATAGATATATAAGAAAAATTGAATTTTAGCTAATTTCCAAGAAAAATGTAAAAATTAACCGAAATTCGAAAACGATGCTATTTCTACGTATATCGACGATTTGGATGATATATAAGAAAAACTGAAATTTTAGCGAATTTCCAAGAAAAATGTAAAAATTAACCGAAATTCGAAAACGATGCTATCTCTACGTATATCGACGATTTGGATGATATATAAGAAAAAATGAAATTTTAACGAATTTCCAAGAAAAATGTAAAAATTAACCGAAATTCGAAAACGATGCTATTTCTACGTATATCGACGATTTGGATGATATATAAGAAAAACTGAAATTTTAGCGAATTTCCAAGAAAAATGTAAAAATTAACCTAAATTCGAAAACGATGCTATTTCTACGTATATCGACGATTTGGATGATATATAAGAAAAAATGAAATTTTAACGAATTTCCAAGAAAAATGTAAAAATTAACCGAAATTCGAAAACGATGCTATTTCTACGTATGTAGATGATTTGGAAGATATTTAAGAAAAATTGAATTTAAGCGAATTTCCGAGTAAACTGTAAAAATTAACCGAAATTCGAAAACGATACTATCTCTACGTATATCGACGATTTGGATGATATATAAGAAAAAATGAAATTTTAACGAATTTCCAAGAAAAATGTAAAAATTAACCGAAATTCGAAAACGATGCTATTTCTACGTATATCGACGATTTGGATGATATATAAGAAAAACTGAAATTTTAGCGAATTTCCAAGAAAAATGTAAAAATTAACCTAAATTCGAAAACGATGCTATTTCTACGTATATCGACGATTTGGATGATATATAAGAAAAACTGAAATTTTAGCGAATTTCCAAGAAAAATGTAAAAATTAACCGAAATTCGAAAACGATGCTATCTCTACGTATATCGACGATTTGGATGATATATAAGAAAAAATGAAATTTTAACGAATTTCCAAGAAAAATGTAAAAATTAACCGAAATTCGAAAACGATGCTATTTCTACGTATATCGACGATTTGGATGATATATAAGAAAAACTGAAATTTTAGCGAATTTCCAAGAAAAATGTAAAAATTAACCTAAATTCGAAAACGACGCTATTTCTACGTATATCGACGATTTGGATGATATATAAGAAAAACTGAAATTTTAGCGAATTTCCAAGAAAAATGTAAAAATTAACCGAAATTCGAAAACGATACTATCTCTACGTATATCGACGATTTGGATGGTATATAAGAAAAATTGAATTTTAGCAAATTTCCAAGAAAAATGTAATAATTAACCGAAATTCGAAAACGATGCTATTTCTACGTATCTAGATGATTTGGAAGATATTTAAGAAAAATTGAATTTTAGCGAATTTCCAAGAAAAATGTAAAAATTAACCAAAATTTGAAAAAGATGCTATTTCTATAGATATATAAGAAAAATTGAATTTTAGCAAATTTCCAAGAAAAATGTAAAAATTAACCGAAATTCGAAAACGATGCTATCTCTACGTATATCGACGATTTGGATGATATATAAGAAAAAATGAAATTTTAACGAATTTCCAAGAAAAATGTAAAAATTAACCGAAATTCGAAAACGATGCTATTTCTACGTATATCGACGATTTGGATGATATATAAGAAAAACTGAAATTTTAGCGAATTTCCAAGAAAAATGTAAAAATTAACCGAAATTCGAAAACGATGCTATCTCTACGTATATCGACGATTTGGATGGTATATAAGAAAAAATGAAATTTTAACGAATTTCCAAGAAAAATTAAAAAATTAACCGAAATTCGAAAACGATGCTATCTCTACGTATATCGACGATTTGGATGATATACAAGAAGAACTGAAATTTTAGCGAATTTCCAAGAAAAATGTAAAAATTAACCGAAATTCGAAAACGATGCTATCTCTACGTATATCGACGATTTGGATGATATATAAGAAAAAATGAAATTTTAACGAATTTCCAAGAAAAATGTAAAAATTAACCGAAATTCGAAAACAATGCTATTTCTACGTATATCGACGATTTGGATGATATATAAGAAAAACTGAAATTTTAGCGAATTTCCAAGAAAAATGTAAAAATTAACCGAAATTCGAAAACGATGCTATCTCTACGTATATCGACGATTTGGATGGTATATAAGAAAAAATGAAATTTTAACGAATTTCCAAGAAAAATGTAAAAATTAACCGAAATTCGAAAACGATGCTATTTCTACGTATATCGACGATTTGGATGATATATAAGAAAAACTGGAATTTTAGCGAATTTCCACGAAAAATGTAAAAATTAACCGAAATTCGAAAACTATGCTATTTCTACGTATATCGACGATTTGGATGATATATAAGAAAAAATGAAATTTTAACGAATTTCCAAGAAAAATGTAAAAAATAACCGAAATTCGAAAACGATGCTATTTCTACGTATCTAGATGATTTGGAAGATATTTAAGAAAAATTGAATTTTAGCGAATTTCCAAGAAAAATGTAAATATTAACCGAAATTCGAAAACGATGCTATTTCTACGTATATCGACGATTTGGATGATATATAAGAAAAAATGAAATTTTAACGAATTTCCAAGAAAAATGTAAAAATTGACTAAAATTTGAAAACGATGCTGTTTCTATAGATATATAAGAAAAATTGAATTTTAGCGAATTTCCAAGAAAAATGTAAAAATTAACCGAAACTCGAAAACGATGCTATTTCTACGTATATCGACGATTTGGATGATATATAAGAAAAAATGAAATTTTAACGAATTTCCAAGAAAAATGTAAAAATTAACCGAAATTCGAAAACGATGCTATTTCTACGTATCTAGATGATTTGGATGATATTTAAGAAAAATTGAATTTTAGCGAATTTCCAAGAAAAATGTAAAAATTAACCGAAATTCGAAAACGATGCTATTTCTACGTATGTAGATGATTTGGAAGATATTTAAGAAAAATTAAATTTTAGCGAATTTCCAAGAAAAATGTAAAAATTAACCAAAATTTGTAAAAGATGCTATTTCTATAGATATATAAGAAAAATTGAATTTTGCAAATTTCCAAGAAAAATGTAAAAATTAACCGAAATTCGAAAACGATGCTATCTCTACGTATATCGACGATTTGGATGATATATAAGAAAAAATGAAATTTTAACGAATTTCCAAGAAAAATGTAAAAATTAACCGAAATTCGAAAACGATGCTATTTCTACGTATATCGACGATTTGGATGATATATAAGAAAAACTGAAATTTTAGCGAATTTCCAAGAAAAATGTAAAAATTAACCGAAATTCGAAAACGATGCTATCTCTACGTATATCGACGATTTGGATGATATAATAGAAAAAATGAAATTTTAACGAATTTCCAAGAAAAATGTAAAAATTAACCGAAATTCGAAAACGATGCTATTTCTACGTATATCGACAATTTGGATGATATATAAGAAAAAATGAAATTTTAACGAATTTCCAAGAAAAATGTAAAAATTAACCAAAATTTGAAAACGATGCTATTTCTATAGATATATAAGAAAAATTGAATTTTAGCAAATTTCTAAGAAAAATGTAAAAATTAATCGAAATTCGAAAACGATGCTATTTCTACGTATATCGACGATTTGGATGATATATAAGAAAAAATGAAATTTTAACGAATTTCCAAGAAAAATGTAAAAATTAACCGAAATTCGAAAACGATGCTATTTCTACGTATCTAGATGATTTGGAAGATATTTCAGAAAAATTGAATTTTAGCGAATTTCCAAGAAAAATGTAAAAATTAACCGAAATTCGAAAACGATGCTATTTCTACGTATATCGACGATTTGGACGATATATAAGAAAAAATGAAATTTTAACGAATTTCCAAGAAAAATGTAAAAATCAACCAAAATTTGAAAACGAAGCTATTTCTATAGATATATAAGAAAAATTGAATTTTAGCAAATTTCCAAGAAAAATGTAATAATTAACCGAAATTCGAAAACGATGCTATTTCTACGTATCTAGATGATTTGGAAGATATTTAAGAAAAATTGAATTTTAGCGAATTTCCAAGAAAAATGTAAAAATTAACCAAAATTTGAAAAAGATGCTATTTCTATAGATATATAAGAAAAATTGAATTTTAGCAAATTTCCAAGAAAAATGTAAAAATTAACCGAAATTCGAAAACGACGCTATCTCTACGTATATCGACGATTTGGATGATATATAAGAAAAAATGAAATTTTAACGAATTTCCAAGAAAAATGTAAAAATTAACCGAAATTCGAAAACGATGCTATTTCTACGTATATCGACGATTGGGATGATATATAAGAAAAACTGAAATTTTAGCGAATTTCCAAGAAAAATGTAAAAATTAACCGAAATTCGAAAACGATGCTATCTCTACGTATATCGACGATTTGGATGATATATAAGAAGAACTGAAATTTTAGCGAATTTCCAAGAAAAATGTAAAAATTAACCGAAATTCGAAAACAATGCTATTTCTACGTATATCGACGATTTGGATGATATATAAGAAAAACTGAAATTTTAGCGAATTTCCAAGAAAAATGTAAAAATTAACCGAAATTCGAAAACGATGCTATCTCTACGTATATCGACGATTTGGATGGTATATAAGAAAAAATGAAATTTTAACGAATTTCCAAGAAAAATGTAAAAATTAACCGAAATTCGAAAACGATGCTATTTCTACGTATATCGACGATTTGGATGATATATAAGAAAAACTGGAATTTTAGCGAATTTCCACGAAAAATGTAAAAATTAACCGAAATTCGAAAACTATGCTATTTCTACGTATATCGACGATTTGGATGATATATAAGAAAAAATGAAATTTTAACGAATTTCCAAGAAAAATGTAAAAAATAACCGAAATTCGAAAACGATGCTATTTCTACGTATCTAGATGATTTGGAAGATATTTAAGAAAAATTGAATTTTAGCGAATTTCCAAGAAAAATGTAAATATTAACCGAAATTCGAAAACGATGCTATTTCTACGTATATCGACGATTTGGATGATATATAAGAAAAAATGAAATTTTAACGAATTTCCAAGAAAAATGTAAAAATTGACTAAAATTTGAAAACGATGCTGTTTCTATAGATATATAAGAAAAATTGAATTTTAGCGAATTTCCAAGAAAAATGTAAAAATTAACCGAAATTCGAAAACGATGCTATTTCTACGTATATCGACGATTTGGATGATATATAAGAAAAAATGGAATTTTAACGAATTTCCAAGAAAAATGTAAAAATTAACCGAAATTCGAAAACGATGCTATTTCTACGTATCTAGATGATTTGGATGATATTTAAGAAAAATTGAATTTTAGCGAATTTCCAAGAAAAATGTAAAAATTAACCGAAATTCGAAAACGATGCTATTTCTACGTATATCGACGATTTGGACGATATATAAGAAAAAATGAAATTTTAACGAATTTCCAAGAAAAATGTAAAAATCAACCAAAATTTGAAAACGAAGCTATTTCTATAGATATATAAGAAAAATTGAATTTTAGCAAATTTCCAAGAAAAATGTAATAATTAACCGAAATTCGAAAACGATGCTATTTCTACGTATATCGACGATTTGGATGATATATAAGAAAAAATGAAATTTTAACGAATTTCCAAGAAAAATGTAAAAATTAACCAAAATTTGAAAACGAAGCTATTTCTATAGATATATAAGAAAAATTGAATTTTAGCAAATTTCCAAGAAAAATGTAAAAATTAACCGAAATTCGAGAACGATGCTATTTTTATAGAAATATAAGAAAGAATGAAATTTTAACGAATTTCCAAGAAAAATGTAAAAATTAACCAAAATTTGAAAACGATGCTATTTCTATAGATATATAAGAAAAATTGAATTTTAGCAAATTTCTAAGAAAAATGTAAAAATTAATCGAAATTCGAAAACGATGCTATTTCTACGTATATCGACGATTTGGATGATATATAAGAAAAAATGAAATTTTAACGAATTTCCAAGAAAAATGTAAAAATTAACCGAAATTCGAAAACGATGCTATTTCTACGTATCTAGATGATTTGGATGATATTTAAGAAAAATTGAATTTTAGCGAATTTCCAAGAAAAATGTAAAAATTAACCGAAATTCGAAAACGATGCTATTTCTACGTATATCGACGATTTGGACGATATATAAGAAAAAATGAAATTTTAACGAATTTCAAAGAAAAATGTAAAAATCAACCAAAATTTGAAAACGAAGCTATTTCTATAGATATATAAGAAAAATTGAATTTTAGCAAATTTCCAAGAAAAATGTAATAATTAACCGAAATTCGAAAACGATGATATTTCTACGTATATCGACGATTTGGATTATATATAAGAAAAAATGAAATTTTAACGAATTTCCAAGAAAAATGTAAAAATTAACCAAAATTTGAAAACGAAGCTATTTCTATAGATATATAAGAAATATTGAATTTTAGCAAATTTCCAAGAAAAATGTAAAAATTAACCGAAATTCGAGAACGATGCTATTTCTATAGATATATAAGAAAAAATGAAATTTTAACGAATTTCCAAGAAAAATGAAAAAATTAACCAAAATTTGAAAACGATGCTATTTCTATAGATATATAAGAAAAATTGAATTTTAGCAAATTTCTAAGAAAAATGTAAAAATTAATCGAAATTCGAAAACGATGCTATTTCTACGTATATCGACGATTTGGATGATATATAAGAAAAAATGAAATTTTAACGAATTTCCAAGAAAAATGTAAAAATTAACCGAAATTCGAAAACGATGCTATTTCTACGTATCTAGATGATTTGGAAGATATTTCAGAAAAATTGAATTTTAGCGAATTTCCAAGAAAAATGTAAAAATTAACCGAAATTCGAAAACGATGCTATTTCTACGTATATCGACGATTTGGACGATATATAAGAAAAAATGAAATTTTAACGAATTTCCAAGAAAAATGTAAAAATCAATCAAAATTTGAAAACGAAGCTATTTCTATAGATAAATAAGAAAAATTGAATTTTAGCAAATTTCCAAGAAAAATGTAAAGATTAACCGAAATTCGAAAACGATGCTATCTCTACGTATATCGACGATTTGGATGATATATAAGAAAAAATGAAATTTTAACGAATTTCCAAGAAAAATGTAAAAATTAACCGAAATTCGAAAACGATGCTATTTCTACGTATATCGGCGATTTGGATGATATATAAGAAAAACTGAAATTTTAGCGAATTTCCAAGAAAAATGTAAAAATTAACCGAAATTCGAAAACGATGCAATCTCTACGTATATCGACGATTTGGATGATATATAAGAAAAAATGAAATTTTAACGAATTTCCAAGAAAAATGTAAAAATTAACCGAAATTCGAAAACGATGCTATTTCTACGTATCTGGATGATTTGGAAGATATTTAAGAAAAATTGAATTTTAGCGAATTTCCAAAAAAAATATAAATATTAACCGAAATTCGAAAACGATGCTATTTCTACGTATATCGACGATTTGGATGATATATAAGAAAAAATGAAATTTTAACGAATTTCCAAGAAAAATGTAAAAATTAACCGAAATTCGAAAACGATGCTATTTCTACGTATCTAGATGATTTGGATGATATTTAAGAAAAATTGAATTTTAGCGAATTTCCAAGAAAAATGTAAAAATTAACCGAAATTCGAAAACGATGCTATTTCTACGTATATCGACGATTTGGACGATATATAAGAAAAAATGAAATTTTAACGAATTTCCAAGAAAAATGTAAAAATCAACCAAAATTTGAAAACGAAGCTATTTCTATAGATATATAAGAAAAATTGAATTTTAGCAAATTTCCAAGAAAAATGTAATAATTAACCGAAATTCGAAAACGATGATATTTCTACGTATATCGACGGTTTGGATTATATATAAGAAAAAATGAAATTTTAACGAATTTCCAAGAAAAATGTAAAAATTAACCGAAATTCGAAAACGATGCTATTTCTACGTATATCGGCGATTTGGATGATATATAAGAAAAACTGAAATTTTAGCGAATTTCCAAGAAAAATGTAAAAATTAACCGAAATTCGAAAACGATGCAATCTCTACGTATATCGACGATTTGGATGATATATAAGAAAAAATGAAATTTTAACGAATTTCCAAGAAAAATGTAAAAATTAACCGAAATTCGAAAACGATGCTATTTCTACGTATCTGGATGATTTGGAAGATATTTAAGAAAAATTGAATTTTAGCGAATTTCCAAGAAAAATATAAATATTAACCGAAATTCGAAAACGATGCTATTTCTACGTATATCGACGATTTGGATGATATATAAGAAAAAATGAAATTTTAACGAATTTCCAAGAAAAATGTAAAAATTAACCGAAATTCGAAAACGATGCTATTTCTACGTATCTAGATGATTTGGATGATATTTAAGAAAAATTGAATTTTAGCGAATTTCCAAGAAAAATGTAAAAATTAACCGAAATTCGAAAACGATGCTATTTCTACGTATATCGACGATTTGGACGATATATAAGAAAAAATGAAATTTTAACGAATTTCCAAGAAAAATGTAAAAATCAACCAAAATTTGAAAACGAAGCTATTTCTATAGATATATAAGAAAAATTGAATTTTAGCAAATTTCCAAGAAAAATGTAATAATTAACCGAAATTCGAAAACGATGATATTTCTACGTATATCGACGATTTGGATGATATATAAGAAAAACTGAAATTTTAGCGAATTTCCAAGAAAAATGTAAACATTAACCGAAATTCGAAAACGATGCTATGTCTACGTATATCGACGATTTGGATGATATACAAGAAGAACTGAAATTTTAGCGAATTTCCAAGAAAAATGTAAAAATTAACCGAAATTCGAAAACGATGCTATCTCTACGTATATCGACGATTTGGATGATATATAAGAAAAACTGAAATTTTAGCGAATTTCCAAGAAAAATGTAAACATTAACCGAAATTCGAAAACGATGCTATCTCTACGTATATCGACGATTTGGATGATATACAAGAAGAACTGAAATTTTAGCGAATTTCCAAGAAAAATGTAAAAATTAACCGAAATTCGAAAACGATGCTATCTCTACGTATATCGACGATTTGGATGATATATAAGAAAAAATGAAATTTTAACGAATTTCCAAGAAAAATGTAAAAATTAACCGAAATTCGAAAACAATGCTATTTCTACGTATATCGACGATTTGGATGATATATAAGAAAAACTGAAATTTTAGCGAATTTCCAAGAAAAATGTAAAAATTAACCGAAATTCGAAAACGATGCTATCTCTACGTATATCGACGATTTGGATGGTATATAAGAAAAAATGAAATTTTAACGAATTTCCAAGAAAAATGTAAAAATTAACCGAAATTCGAAAACGATGCTATTTCTACGTATATCGACGATTTGGATGATATATAAGAAAAACTGGAATTTTAGCGAATTTCCACGAAAAATGTAAAAATTAACCGAAATTCGAAAACTATGCTATTTCTACGTATATCGACGATTTGGATGATATATAAGAAAAAATGAAATTTTAACGAATTTCCAAGAAAAATGTAAAAAATAACCGAAATTCGAAAACGATGCTATTTCTACGTATCTAGATGATTTGGAAGATATTTAAGAAAAATTGAATTTTAGCGAATTTCCAAGAAAAATGTAAATATTAACCGAAATTCGAAAACGATGCTATTTCTACGTATATCGACGATTTGGATGATATATAAGAAAAAATGAAATTTTAACGAATTTCCAAGAAAAATGTAAAAATTGACTAAAATTTGAAAACGATGCTGTTTCTATAGATATATAAGAAAAATTGAATTTTAGCGAATTTCCAAGAAAAATGTAAAAATTAACCGAAACTCGAAAACGATGCTATTTCTACGTATATCGACGATTTGGATGATATATAAGAAAAAATGAAATTTTAACGAATTTCCAAGAAAAATGTAAAAATTAACCGAAATTCGAAAACGATGCTATTTCTACGTATCTAGATGATTTGGATGATATTTAAGAAAAATTGAATTTTAGCGAATTTCCAAGAAAAATGTAAAAATTAACCGAAATTCGAAAACGATGCTATTTCTACGTATGTAGATGATTTGGAAGATATTTAAGAAAAATTAAATTTTAGCGAATTTCCAAGAAAAATGTAAAAATTAACCAAAATTTGTAAAAGATGCTATTTCTATAGATATATAAGAAAAATTGAATTTTGCAAATTTCCAAGAAAAATGTAAAAATTAACCGAAATTCGAAAACGATGCTATCTCTACGTATATCGACGATTTGGATGATATATAAGAAAAAATGAAATTTTAACGAATTTCCAAGAAAAATGTAAAAATTAACCGAAATTCGAAAACGATGCTATTTCTACGTATATCGACGATTTGGATGATATATAAGAAAAACTAAAATTTTAGCGAATTTCCAAGAAAAATGTAAAAATTAACCGAAATTCGAAAACGATGCTATCTCTACGTATATCGACGATTTGGATGATATAATAGAAAAAATGAAATTTTAACGAATTTCCAAGAAAAATGTAAAAATTAACCGAAATTCGAAAACGATGCTATTTCTACGTATATCGACGATTTGGATGATATATAAGAAAAAATGAAATTTTAACGAATTTCCAAGAAAAATGTAAAAATTAACCAAAATTTGAAAACGATGCTATTTCTATAGATATATAAGAAAAATTGAATTTTAGCAAATTTCTAAGAAAAATGTAAAAATTAATCGAAATTCGAAAACGATGCTATTTCTACGTATATCGACGATTTGGATGATATATAAGAAAAAATGAAATTTTAACGAATTTCCAAGAAAAATGTAAAAATTAACCGAAATTCGAAAACGATGCTATTTCTACGTATCTAGATGATTTGGAAGATATTTCAGAAAAATTGAATTTTAGCGAATTTCCAAGAAAAATGTAAAAATTAACCGAAATTCGAAAACGATGCTATTTCTACGTATATCGACGATTTGGACGATATATAAGAAAAAATGAAATTTTAACGAATTTCCAAGAAAAATGTAAAAATCAACCAAAATTTGAAAACGAAGCTATTTCTATAGATATATAAGAAAAATTGAATTTTAGCAAATTTCCAAGAAAAATGTAATAATTAACCGAAATTCGAAAACGATGCTATTTCTACGTATCTAGATGATTTGGAAGATATTTAAGAAAAATTGAATTTTAGCGAATTTCCAAGAAAAATGTAAAAATTAACCAAAATTTGAAAAAGATGCTATTTCTATAGATATATAAGAAAAATTGAATTTTAGCAAATTTCCAAGAAAAATGTAAAAATTAACCGAAATTCGAAAACGACGCTATCTCTACGTATAACGACGATTTGGATGATATATAAGAAAAAATGAAATTTTAACGAATTTCCAAGAAAAATGTAAAAATTAACCGAAATTCGAAAACGATGCTATTTCTACGTATATCGACGATTGGGATGATATATAAGAAAAACTGAAATTTTAGCGAATTTCCAAGAAAAATGTAAAAATTAACCGAAATTCGAAAACGATGCTATCTCTACGTATATCGACGATTTGGATGATATATAAGAAGAACTGAAATTTTAGCGAATTTCCAAGAAAAATGTAAAAATTAACCGAAATTCGAAAACGATGCTATCTCTACGTATATCGACGATTTGGATGATATATAAGAAAAAATGAAATTTTAACGAATTTCCAAGAAAAATGTAAAAATTAACCGAAATTCGAAAACAATGCTATTTCTACGTATATCGACGATTTGGATGATATATAAGAAAAACTGAAATTTTAGCGAATTTCCAAGAAAAATGTAAAAATTAACCGAAATTCGAAAACGATGCTATCTCTACGTATATCGACGATTTGGATGATATATAAGAAAAAATGAAATTTTAACGAATTTCCAAGAAAAATGTAAAAAATAACCGAAATTCGAAAACGATGCTATTTCTACGTATCTAGATGATTTGGAAGATATTTAAGAAAAATTGAATTTTAGCGAATTTCCAAGAAAAATGTAAATATTAACCGAAATTCGAAAACGATGCTATTTCTACGTATATCGACGATTTGGATGATATATAAGAAAAAATGAAATTTTAACGAATTTCCAAGAAAAATGTAAAAATTGACTAAAATTTGAAAACGATGCTGTTTCTATAGATATATAAGAAAAATTGAATTTTAGCGAATTTCCAAGAAAAATGTAAAAATTAACCGAAATTCGAAAACGATGCTATTTCTACGTATATCGACGATTTGGATGATATATAAGAAAAAATGAAATTTTAACGAATTTCCAAGAAAAATGTAAAAATTAACCGAAGTTCGAAAACGATGCTATTTCTACGTATCTAGATGATTTGGATGATATTTAAGAAAAATTGAATTTTAGCGAATTTCCAAGAAAAATGTAAAAATTAACCGAAATTCGAAAACGATGCTATTTCTACGTATATCGACGATTTGGACGATATATAAGAAAAAATGAAATTTTAACGAATTTCCAAGAAAAATGTAAAAATCAACCAAAATTTGAAAACGAAGCTATTTCTATAGATATATAACAAAAATTGAATTTTAGCAAATTTCCAAGAAAAATGTAATAATTAACCGAAATTCGAAAACGATGCTATTTCTACGTATATCGACGATTTGGATGATATATAAGAAAAAATGAAATTTTAACGAATTTCCAAGAAAAATGTAAAAATTAACCAAAATTTGAAAACGAAGCTATTTCTATAGATATATAAGAAAAATTGAATTTTAGCAAATTTCCAAGAAAAATGTAAAAATTAACCGAAATTCGAGAACGATGCTATTTTTATAGATATATAAGAAAGAATGAAATTTTAACGAATTTCCAAGAAAAATGTAAAAATTAACCAAAATTTGAAAACGATGCTATTTCTATAGATATATAAGAAAAATTGAATTTTAGCAAATTTCTAAGAAAAATGTAAAAATTAATCGAAATTCGAAAACGATGCTATTTCTACGTATATCGACGATTTGGATGATATATAAGAAAAAATGAAATTTTAACGAATTTCCAAGAAAAATGTAAAAATTAACCGAAATTCGAAAACGATGCTATTTCTACGTATCTAGATGATTTGGATGATATTTAAGAAAAATTGAATTTTAGCGAATTTCCAAGAAAAATGTAAAAATTAACCGAAATTCGAAAACGATGCTATTTCTACGTATATCGACGATTTGGACGATATATAAGAAAAAATGAAATTTTAACGAATTTCAAAGAAAAATGTAAAAATCAACCAAAATTTGAAAACGAAGCTATTTCTATAGATATATAAGAAAAATTGAATTTTAGCAAATTTCCAAGAAAAATGTAATAATTAACCGAAATTCGAAAACGATGATATTTCTACGTATATCGACGATTTGGATTATATATAAGAAAAAATGAAATTTTAACGAATTTCCAAGAAAAATGTAAAAATTAACCAAAATTTGAAAACGAAGCTATTTCTATAGATATATAAGAAAAATTGAATTTTAGCAAATTTCCAAGAAAAATGTAAAAATTAACCGAAATTCGAGAACGATGCTATTTCTATAGATATATAAGAAAAAATGAAATTTTAACGAATTTCCAAGAAAAATGAAAAAATTAACCAAAATTTGAAAACGATGCTATTTCTATAGATATATAAGAAAAATTGAATTTTAGCGAATTTCCAAGAAAAATGTAAAAATTAACCGAAATTCGAAAACGATGCTATTTCTACGTATATCGACGATTTGGACGATATATAAGAAAAAATGAAATTTTAACGAATTTCCAAGAAAAATGTAAAAATCAATCAAAATTTGAAAACGAAGCTATTTCTATAGATAAATAAGAAAAATTGAATTTTAGCAAATTTCCAAGAAAAATGTAAAGATTAACCGAAATTCGAAAACGATGCTATCTCTACGTATATCGACGATTTGGATGATATATAAGAAAAAATGAAATTTTAACGAATTTCCAAGAAAAATGTAAAAATTAACCGAAATTCGAAAACGATGCTATTTCTACGTATATCGGCGATTTGGATGATATATAAGAAAAACTGAAATTTTAGCGAATTTCCAAGAAAAATGTAAAAATTAACCGAAATTCGAAAACGATGCAATCTCTACGTATATCGACGATTTGGATGATATATAAGAAAAAATGAAATTTTAACGAATTTCCAAGAAAAATGTAAAAATTAACCGAAATTCGAAAACGATGCTATTTCTACGTATCTGGATGATTTGGAAGATATTTAAGAAAAATTGAATTTTAGCGAATTTCCAAGAAAAATATAAATATTAACCGAAATTCGAAAACGATGCTATTTCTACGTATATCGACGATTTGGATGATATATAAGAAAAAATGAAATTTTAACGAATTTCCAAGAAAAATGTAAAAATTAACCGAAATTCGAAAACGATGCTATTTCTACGTATCTAGATGATTTGGATGATATTTAAGAAAAATTGAATTTTAGCGAATTTCCAAGAAAAATGTAAAAATTAACCGAAATTCGAAAACGATGCTATTTCTACGTATATCGACGATTTGGACGATATATAAGAAAAAATGAAATTTTAACGAATTTCCAAGAAAAATGTAAAAATCAACCAAAATTTGAAAACGAAGCTATTTCTATAGATATATAAGAAAAATTGAATTTTAGCAAATTTCCAAGAAAAATGTAATAATTAACCGAAATTCGAAAACGATGATATTTCTACGTATATCGACGATTTGGATTATATATAAGAAAAAATGAAATTTTAACGAATTTCCAAGAAAAATGTAAAAATTAACCGAAATTCGAAAACGATGCTATTTCTACGTATATCGGCGATTTGGATGATATATAAGAAAAACTGAAATTTTAGCGAATTTCCAAGAAAAATGTAAAAATTAACCGAAATTCGAAAACGATGCAATCTCTACGTATATCGACGATTTGGATGATATATAAGAAAAAATGAAATTTTAACGAATTTCCAAGAAAAATGTAAAAATTAACCGAAATTCGAAAACGATGCTATTTCTACGTATCTGGATGATTTGGAAGATATTTAAGAAAAATTGAATTTTAGCGAATTTCCAAGAAAAATATAAATATTAACCGAAATTCGAAAACGATGCTATTTCTACGTATATCGACGATTTGGATGATATATAAGAAAAAATGAAATTTTAACGAATTTCCAAGAAAAATGTAAAAATTAACCGAAATTCGAAAACGATGCTATTTCTACGTATCTAGATGATTTGGATGATATTTAAGAAAAATTGAATTTTAGCGAATTTCCAAGAAAAATGTAAAAATTAACCGAAATTCGAGAACGATGCTATTTTTATAGATATATAAGAAAAAATGAAATTTTAACGAATTTCCAAGAAAAATGAAAAAATTAACCAAAATTTGAAAACGATGCTATTTCTATAGATATATAAGAAAAATTGAATTTTAGCAAATTTCTAAGAAAAATGTAAAAATTAATCGAAATTCGAAAACGATGCTATTTCTACGTATATCGACGATTTGGACGATATATAAGAAAAAATGAAATTTAGCGAATTTCCAAGAAAAATGTAATAATTAACCGAAATTCGAAAACGATGATATTTCTACGTATATCGACGATTTGGATTATATATAAGAAAAAATGAAATTTTAACGAATTTCCAAGAAAAATGTAAAAATTAACCAAAATTTGAAAACGAAGCTATTTCTATAGATATATAAGAAAAATTGAATTTTAGCAAATTTCCAAGAAAAATGTAAAAATTAACCGAAATTCGAGAACGATGCTATTTTTATAGATATATAAGAAAAAATGAAATTTTAACGAATTTCCAAGAAAAATGAAAAAATTAACCAAAATTTGAAAACGATGCTATTTCTATAGATATATAAGAAAAATTGAATTTTAGCAAATTTCTAAGAAAAATGTAATAATTAACCGAAATTCGAAAACGATGATATTTCTACGTATATCGACGATTTGGATTATATATAAGAAAAAATGAAATTTTAACGAATTTCCAAGAAAAATGTAAAAATTAACCAAAATTTGAAAACGAAGCTATTTCTATAGATATATAAGAAAAATTGAATTTTAGCAAATTTCCAAGAAAAATGTAAAAATTAACCGAAATTCGAGAACGATGCTATTTTTATAGATATATAAGAAAAAATGAAATTTTAACGAATTTCCAAGAAAAATGAAAAAATTAACCAAAATTTGAAAACGATGATATTTCTATAGATATATAAGAAAAATTGAATTTTAGCAAATTTCTAAGAAAAATGTAAAAATTAATCGAAATTCGAAAACGATGCTATTTCTACGTATATCGACGATTTGGACGATATATAAGAAAAAATGAAATTTAGCGAATTTCCAAGAAAAATGTAATAATTAACCGAAATTCGAAAACGATGATATTTCTACGTATATCGACGATTTGGATTATATATAAGAAAAAATGAAATTTTAACGAATTTCCAAGAAAAATGTAAAAATTAACCAAAATTTGAAAACGAAGCTATTTCTATAGATATATAAGAAAAATTGAATTTTAGCAATTTCCAAGAAAAATGTAAAAATTAACCGAAATTCGAGAACGATGCTATTTCTATAGATATATAAGAAAAAATGAAATTTTAACGAATTTCCAAGAAAAATGAAAAAATTAACCAAAATTTGAAAACGATGCTATTTCTATAGATATATAAGAAAAATTGAATTTTAGCAAATTTCTAAGAAAAATGTAAAAATTAATCGAAATTCGAAAACGATGCTATTTCTACGTATATCGACGATTTGGACGATATATAAGAAAAAATGAAATTTAGCGAATTTCCAAGAAAAATGTAATAATTAACCGAAATTCGAAAACGATGATATTTCTACGTATATCGACGATTTGGATTATATATAAGAAAAAATGAAATTTTAACGAATTTCCAAGAAAAATGTAAAAATCAACCAAAATTTGAAAACGAAGCTATTTCTATAGATATATAAGAAAAATTGAATTTTAGCAAATTTCCAAGAAAAATGTAATAATTAACCGAAATTCGAAAACGATGATATTTCTACGTATATCGACGATTAGGATTATATATAAGAAAAAATGAAATTTTAACGAATTTCCAAGAAAAATGTAAAAATTAACCAAAATTTGAAAACGAAGCTATTTCTATAGATATATAAGAAAAATTGAATTTTAGCAAATTTCCAAGAAAAATGTAAAAATTAACCGAAATTCGAGAACGATGCTATTTCTATAGATATATAAGAAAAAATGAAATTTTAACGAATTTCCAAGAAAAATGAAAAAATTAACCAAAATTTGAAAACGATGCTATTTCTATAGATATATAAGAAAAATTGAATTTTAGCAAATTTCTAAGAAAAATGTAAAAATTAATCGAAATTCGAAAACGATGCTATTTCTACGTATATCGACGATTTGGACGATATATAAGAAAAAATGAAATTTAGCGAATTTCCAAGAAAAATGTAATAATTAACCGAAATTTGAAAACGATGATATTTCTACGTATATCGACGATTTGGATTATATATAAGAAAAAATGAAATTTTAACGAATTTCCAAGAAAAATGTAAAAATCAACCAAAATTTGAAAACGAAGCTATTTCTATAGATATATAAGAAAAATTGAATTTTAGCAAATTTCCAAGAAAAATGTAATAATTAACCGAAATTCGAAAACGATGATA
Source organism: Agrilus biguttatus (assembly GCA_963921985.1). Lineage (NCBI taxonomy): Eukaryota > Metazoa > Arthropoda > Insecta > Coleoptera > Buprestidae > Agrilus > Agrilus biguttatus. The sequence continues at coordinate 21,725,320 of OY998118.1, forward strand.
TTTCTACGTATATCGACGATTAGGATTATATTTAAGAAAAAATGAAATTTTAACGAATTTCCAAGAAAAATGTAAAAATTAACCAAAATTTGAAAACGAAGCTATTTCTATAGATATATAAGAAAAATTGAATTTTAGCAAATTTCCAAGAAAAATGTAAAAATTAACCGAAATTCGAGAACGATGCTATTTCTATAGATATATAAGAAAAAATGAAATTTTAACGAATTTCCAAGAAAAATGAAAAAATTAACCAAAATTTGAAAACGATGCTATTTCTATAGATATATAAGAAAAATTGAATTTTAGCAAATTTCTAAGAAAAATGTAAAAATTAATCGAAATTCGAAAACGATGCTATTTCTACGTATATCGACGATTTGGACGATATATAAGAAAAAATGAAATTTAGCGAATTTCCAAGAAAAATGTAATAATTAACCGAAATTTGAAAACGATGATATTTCTACGTATATCGACGATTTGGATTATATATAAGAAAAAATGAAATTTTAACGAATTTCCAAGAAAAATGTAAAAATCAACCAAAATTTGAAAACGAAGCTATTTCTATAGATATATAAGAAAAATTGAATTTTAGCAAATTTCCAAGAAAAATGTAATAATTAACCGAAATTCGAAAACGATGATATTTCTACGTATATCGACGATTAGGATTATATTTAAGAAAAAATGAAATTTTAACGAATTTCCAAGAAAAATGTAAAAATTAACCAAAATTTGAAAACGAAGCTATTTCTATAGATATATAAGAAAAATTGAATTTTAGCAAATTTCCAAGAAAAATGTAAAAATTAACCGAAATTCGAGAACGATGCTATTTCTATAGATATATAAGAAAAAATGAAATTTTAACGAATTTCCAAGAAAAATGAAAAAATTAACCAAAATTTGAAAACGATGCTATTTCTATAGATATATAAGAAAAATTGAATTTTAGCAAATTTCTAAGAAAAATGTAAAAATTAACCGAAATTCGAAAACGATGCTATTTCTACGTATCTGGATGATTTGGAAGATATTTAAGAAAAATTGAATTTTAGCGAATTTCCAAGAAAAATGTAAATATTAACCGAAATTCGAAAACGATGCTATTTCTACGTATATCGACGATTTGGATGATATATAAGAAAAAATGAAATTTTAACGAATTTCCAAGAAAAATGTAAAAATTAACCGAAATTCGAAAACGATGCTATTTCTACGTATCTAGATGATTTGGATGATATTTAAGAAAAATTGAATTTTAGCGAATTTCCAAGAAAAATGTAAAAATTAACCGAAATTCGAAAACGATGCTATTTCTACGTATATCGACGATTTGGACGATATATAAGAAAAAATGAAATTTTAACGAATTTCCAAGAAAAATGTAAAAATCAACCAAAATTTGAAAACGAAGCTATTTCTATAGATATATAAGAAAAATTGAATTTTAGCAAATTTCCAAGAAAAATGTAATAATTAACCGAAATTCGAAAACGATGATATTTCTACGTATATCGACGATTTGGATTATATATAAGAAAAAATGAAATTTTAACGAATTTCCAAGAAAACTGTAAAAATTAACCAAAATTTGAAAACGAAGCTATTTCTATAGATATATAAGAAAAATTGAATTTTAGCAAATTTCCAAGAAAAATGTAAAAATTAACCGAAATTCGAGAACGATGCTATTTCTATAGATATATAAGAAAAAATGAAATTTTAACGAATTTCCAAGAAAAATGAAAAAATTAACCAAAATTTGAAAACGATGCTATTTCTATAGATATATAAGAAAAATTGAATTTTAGCAAATTTCTAAGAAAAATGTAAAAATTAATCGAAATTCGAAAACGATGCTATTTCTACGTATATCGACGATTTGGATGATATATAAGAAAAAATGAAATTTTAACGAATTTCCAAGAAAAATGTAAAAATTAACCGAAATTCGAAAACGATGCTATTTCTACGTATCTAGATGATTTGGAAGATATTTCAGAAAAATTGAATTTTAGCGAATTTCCAAGAAAAATGTAAAAATTAACCGAAATTCGAAAACGATGCTATTGCTACGTATATCGACGATTTGGACGATATATAAGAAAAAATGAAATTTTAACGAATTTCCAAGAAAAATGTAAAAATCAATCAAAATTTGAAAACGAAGCTATTTCTATAGATGTATAAGAAAAATTGAATTTTAGCAAATTTCCAAGAAAAATGTAAAAATTAACCGAAATTCGAGAACGATGCTATTTTTATAGATATATAAGAAAAAATGAAATTTTAACGAATTTCCAAGAAAAATGAAAAAATTAACCAAAATTTGAAAACGATGCTATTTCTATAGATATATAAGAAAAATTGAATTTTAGCAAATTTCTAAGAAAAATGTAAAAATTAATCGAAATTCGAAAACGATGCTATTTCTACGTATATCGGCGATTTGGATGATATATAAGAAAAACTGAAATTTTAGCGAATTTCCAAGAAAAATGTAAAAATTAACCGAAATTCGAAAACGATGCAATCTCTACGTATATCGACGATTTGGATGATATATAAGAAAAAATGAAATTTTAACGAATTTCCAAGAAAAATGTAAAAATTAACCGAAATTCGAAAACGATGCTATTTCTACGTATCTGGATGATTTGGAAGATATTTAAGAAAAATTGAATTTTAGCGAATTTCCAAGAAAAATATAAATATTAACCGAAATTCGAAAACGATGCTATTTCTACGTATATCGACGATTTGGATGATATATAAGAAAAAATGAAATTTTAACGAATTTCCAAGAAAAATGTAAAAATTAACCGAAATTCGAAAACGATGCTATTTCTACGTATCTAGATGATTTGGATGATATTTAAGAAAAATTGAATTTTAGCGAATTTCCAAGAAAAATGTAAAAATTAACCGAAATTCGAAAACGATGCTATTTCTACGTATATCGACGATTTGGACGATATATAAGAAAAAATGAAATTTTAACGAATTTCCAAGAAAAATGTAAAAATCAACCAAAATTTGAAAACGAAGCTATTTCTATAGATATATAAGAAAAATTGAATTTTAGCAAATTTCCAAGAAAAATGTAATAATTAACCGAAATTCGAAAACGATGATATTTCTACGTATATCGACGATTTGGATTATATATAAGAAAAAATGAAATTTTAACGAATTTCCAAGAAAAATGTAAAAATTAACCAAAATTTGAAAACGAAGCTATTTCTATAGATATATAAGAAAAATTGAATTTTAGCAAATTTCCAAGAAAAATGTAAAAATTAACCGAAATTCGAGAACGATGCTATTTTTATAGATATATAAGAAAAAATGAAATTTTAACGAATTTCCAAGAAAAATGAAAAAATTAACCAAAATTTGAAAACGATGCTATTTCTATAGATATATAAGAAAAATTGAATTTTAGCAAATTTCTAAGAAAAATGTAAAAATTAATCGAAATTCGAAAACGATGCTATTTCTACGTATATCGACGATTTGGACGATATATAAGAAAAAATGAAATTTAGCGAATTTCCAAGAAAAATGTAATAATTAACCGAAATTCGAAAACGATGATATTTCTACGTATATCGACGATTTGGATTATATATAAGAAAAAATGAAATTTTAACGAATTTCCAAGAAAAATGTAAAAATTAACCAAAATTTGAAAACGAAGCTATTTCTATAGATATATAAGAAAAATTGAATTTTAGCAATTTCCAAGAAAAATGTAAAAATTAACCGAAATTCGAGAACGATGCTATTTCTATAGATATATAAGAAAAAATGAAATTTTAACGAATTTCCAAGAAAAATGAAAAAATTAACCAAAATTTGAAAACGATGCTATTTCTATAGATATATAAGAAAAATTGAATTTTAGCAAATTTCTAAGAAAAATGTAAAAATTAATCGAAATTCGAAAACGATGCTATTTCTACGTATATCGACGATTTGGACGATATATAAGAAAAAATGAAATTTAGCGAATTTCCAAGAAAAATGTAATAATTAACCGAAATTCGAAAACGATGATATTTCTACGTATATCGACGATTTGGATTATATATAAGAAAAAATGAAATTTTAACGAATTTCCAAGAAAAATGTAAAAATTAACCAAAATTTGAAAACGAAGCTATTTCTATAGATATATAAGAAAAATTGAATTTTAGCAAATTTCCAAGAAAAATGTAAAAATTAACCGAAATTCGAGAACGATGCTATTTCTATAGATATATAAGAAAAAATGAAATTTTAACGAATTTCCAAGAAAAATGAAAAAATTAACCAAAATTTGAAAACGATGCTATTTCTATAGATATATAAGAAAAATTGAATTTTAGCAAATTTCTAAGAAAAATGTAATAATTAACCGAAATTCGAAAACGATGATATTTCTACGTATATCGACGATTAGGATTATATATAAGAAAAAATGAAATTTTAACGAATTTCCAAGAAAAATGTAAAAATTAACCAAAATTTGAAAACGAAGCTATTTCTATAGATATATAAGAAAAATTGAATTTTAGCAAATTTCCAAGAAAAATGTAAAAATTAACCGAAATTCGAGAACGATGCTATTTCTATAGATATATAAGAAAAAATGAAATTTTAACGAATTTCCAAGAAAAATGAAAAAATTAACCAAAATTTGAAAACGATGCTATTTCTATAGATATATAAGAAAAATTGAATTTTAGCAAATTTCTAAGAAAAATGTAAAAATTAATCGAAATTCGAAAACGATGCTATTTCTACGTATATCGACGATTTGGACGATATATAAGAAAAAATGAAATTTAGCGAATTTCCAAGAAAAATGTAATAATTAACCGAAATTTGAAAACGATGATATTTCTACGTATATCGACGATTTGGATTATATATAAGAAAAAATGAAATTTTAACGAATTTCCAAGAAAAATGTAAAAATCAACCAAAATTTGAAAACGAAGCTATTTCTATAGATATATAAGAAAAATTGAATTTTAGCAAATTTCCAAGAAAAATGTAATAATTAACCGAAATTCGAAAACGATGATATTTCTACGTATATCGACGATTAGGATTATATATAAGAAAAAATGAAATTTTAACGAATTTCCAAGAAAAATGTAAAAATTAACCAAAATTTGAAAACGAAGCTATTTCTATAGATATATAAGAAAAATTGAATTTTAGCAAATTTCCAAGAAAAATGTAAAAATTAACCGAAATTCGAGAACGATGCTATTTCTATAGATATATAAGAAAAAATGAAATTTTAACGAATTTCCAAGAAAAATGAAAAAATTAACCAAAATTTGAAAACGATGCTATTTCTATAGATATATAAGAAAAATTGAATTTTAGCAAATTTCTAAGAAAAATGTAAAAATTAATCGAAATTCGAAAACGATGCTATTTCTACGTATATCGACGATTCGGACGATATATAAGAAAAAATGAAATTTAGCGAATTTCCAAGAAAAATGTAATAATTAACCGAAATTTGAAAACGATGATATTTCTACGTATATCGACGATTTGGATTATATATAAGAAAAAATGAAATTTTAACGAATTTCCAAGAAAAATGTAAAAATCAACCAAAATTTGAAAACGAAGCTATTTCTATAGATATATAAGAAAAATTGAATTTTAGCAAATTTCCAAGAAAAATGTAATAATTAACCGAAATTCGAAAACGATGATATTTCTACGTATATCGACGATTAGGATTATATATAAGAAAAAATGAAATTTTAACGAATTTCCAAGAAAAATGTAAAAATTAACCAAAATTTGAAAACGAAGCTATTTCTATAGATATATAAGAAAAATTGAATTTTAGCAAATTTCCAAGAAAAATGTAAAAATTAACCGAAATTCGAGAACGATGCTATTTCTATAGATATATAAGAAAAAATGAAATTTTAACGAATTTCCAAGAAAAATGAAAAAATTAACCAAAATTTGAAAACGATGCTATTTCTATAGATATATAAGAAAAATTGAATTTTAGCAAATTTCTAAGAAAAATGTAAAAATTAATCGAAATTCGAAAACGATGCTATTTCTACGTATATCGACGATTTGGACGATATATAAGAAAAAATGAAATTTAGCGAATTTCCAAGAAAAATGTAATAATTAACCGAAATTTGAAAACGATGATATTTCTACGTATATCGACGATTTGGATTATATATAAGAAAAAATGAAATTTTAACGAATTTCCAAGAAAAATGTAAAAATCAACCAAAATTTGAAAACGAAGCTATTTCTATAGATATATAAGAAAAATTGAATTTTAGCAAATTTCCAAGAAAAATGTAATAATTAACCGAAATTCGAAAACGATGATATTTCTACGTATATCGACGATTAGGATTATATATAAGAAAAAATGAAATTTTAACGAATTTCCAAGAAAAATGTAAAAATTAACCAAAATTTGAAAACGAAGCTATTTCTATAGATATATAAGAAAAATTGAATTTTAGCAAATTTCCAAGAAAAATGTAAAAATTAACCGAAATTCGAGAACGATGCTATTTCTATAGATATATAAGAAAAAATGAAATTTTAACGAATTTCCAAGAAAAATGAAAAAATTAACCAAAATTTGAAAACGATGCTATTTCTATAGATATATAAGAAAAATTGAATTTTAGCAAATTTCTAAGAAAAATGTAAAAATTAATCGAAATTCGAAAACGATGCTATTTCTACGTATATCGACGATTTGGACGATATATAAGAAAAAATGAAATTTAGCGAATTTCCAAGAAAAATGTAATAATTAACCGAAATTTGAAAACGATGATATTTCTACGTATATCGACGATTTGGATTATATATAAGAAAAAATGAAATTTTAACGAATTTCCAAGAAAAATGTAAAAATCAACCAAAATTTGAAAACGAAGCTATTTCTATAGATATATAAGAAAAATTGAATTTTAGCAAATTTCCAAGAAAAATGTAATAATTAACCGAAATTCGAAAACGATGATATTTCTACGTATAACGACGATTAGGATTATATATAAGAAAAAATGAAATTTTAACGAATTTCCAAGAAAAATGTAAAAATTAACCAAAATTTGAAAACGAAGCTATTTCTATAGATATATAAGAAAAATTGAATTTTAGCAAATTTCCAAGAAAAATGTAAAAATTAACCGAAATTCGAGAACGATGCTATTTCTATAGATATATAAGAAAAAATGAAATTTTAACGAATTTCCAAGAAAAATGAAAAAATTAACCAAAATTTGAAAACGATGCTATTTCTATAGATATATAAGAAAAATTGAATTTTAGCAAATTTCTAAGAAAAATGTAAAAATTAACCGAAATTCGAAAACGATGCTATTTCTACGTATCTGGATGATTTGGAAGATATTTAAGAAAAATTGAATTTTAGCGAATTTCCAAGAAAAATGTAAATATTAACCGAAATTCGAAAACGATGCTATTTCTACGTATATCGACGATTTGGATGATATATAAGAAAAAATGAAATTTTAACGAATTTCCAAGAAAAATGTAAAAATTAACCGAAATTCGAAAACGATGCTATTTCTACGTATCTAGATGATTTGGATGATATTTAAGAAAAATTGAATTTTAGCGAATTTCCAAGAAAAATGTAAAAATTAACCGAAATTCGAAAACGATGCTATTGCTACGTATATCGACGATTTGGACGATATATAAGAAAAAATGAAATTTTAACGAATTTCCAAGAAAAATGTAAAAATCAATCAAAATTTGAAAACGAAGCTATTTCTATAGATATATAAGAAAAATTGAATTTTAGCAAATTTCCAAGAAAAATGTAAAAATTAACCGAAATTCGAAAACGATGCTATTTCTACGTATATCGACGATTTGGATGATATATAAGAAAAAATGAAATTTTAACGAATTTCCAAGAAAAATGTAAAAATTAACCAAAATTCGAAAACGATGCTATTTCTACGTATATCGACGATTTGGATGATATATAAGAAAAAATGAAATTTTAACGAATTTCCAAGAAAAATGTAAAAATTGACCAAAATTCGAAAACGATGCTATTTCTACGTATGTCGACGATTTGGATGATATATAAGAAAAACTGAAATTTTAGCGAATTTCCAAGAAAAATGTAAAAATTAACCGAAATTCGAAAACGATGCTATCTCTACGTATATCGACGATTTGGATGGTATATAAGAAAAAATGAAATTTTAACGAATTTCCAAGAAAAATGTAAAAATTAACCGAAATTCGAAAACGATGCTATCTCTACGTATATCGACGATTTGGATGATATATAAGAAGAACTGAAATTTTAGCGAATTTCCAAGAAAAATGTAAAAATTAACCGAAATTCGAAAACGATGCTATCTCTACGTATATCGACGATTTGGATGATATATAAGAAAAAATGAAATTTTAACGAATTTCCAAGAAAAATGTAAAAATTAACCGAAATTCGAAAACAATGCTATTTCTACGTATATCGACGATTTGGATGATATATAAGAAAAACTGAAATTTTAGCGAATTTCCAAGAAAAATGTAAAAATTAACCGAAATTCGAAAACGATGCTATCTCTACGTGTATCGACGATTTGGATGATATATAAGAAAAAATGAAATTTTAACGAATTTCCAAGAAAAATGTAAAAATTAACCGAAATTCGAAAACGATGCTATTTCTACGTATATCGACGATTTGTATGATATATAAGAAAAAATGAAATTTTAACGAATTTCCAAGAAAAATGTAAAAATTAACCGAAATTCGAAAACGATGCTATTTCTACGTATATCGACGATTTGGATGATATATAAGAAAAACTGAAATTTTAGCGAATTTCCAAGAAAAATGTAAAAATTAACCGAAATTCGAAAACGATGCTATCTCTACGTATATCGACGATTTGGATGATATATAAGAAAAACTGAAATTTTAGCGAATTTCCACGAAAAATGTAAAAATTAACCGAAATTCGAAAACTACGCTATTTCTACGTATATCGACGATTTGGATGATATATAAGAAAAAATGAAATTTTAACGAATTTCCAAGAAAAATGTAAAAATTAACCGAAATTCGAAAACGATGCTATTTCTACGTATCTAGATGATTTGGAAGATATTTAAGAAAAATTGAATTTTAGCGAATTTCCAAGAAAAATGTAAATATTAACCGAAATTCGAAAACGATGCTATTTCTACGTATATCGACGATTTGGATGATATATAAGAAAAAATGAAATTTTAACGAATTTCCAAGAAAAATGTAAAAATTAACCAAAATTCGAAAACGATGCTATTTCTACGTATATCGACGATTTGGATGATATATAAGAAAAAATGAAATTTTAACGAATTTCCAAGAAAAATGTAAAAATTGACCAAAATTCGAAAACGATGCTATTTCTACGTATGTCGACGATTTGGATGATATATAAGAAAAACTGAAATTTTAGCGAATTTCCAAGAAAAATGTAAAAATTAACCGAAATTCGAAAACGATGCTATCTCTACGTATATCGACGATTTGGATGGTATATAAGAAAAAATGAAATTTTAACGAATTTCCAAGAAAAATGTAAAAATTAACCGAAATTCGAAAACGATGCTATTTCTACGTGTATCGACGATTTGGATGATATATAAGAAAAACTGAAATTTTAGCGAATATCCACGAAAAATGTAAAAATTAACCGAAATTCGAAAACTATGCTATTTCTACGTATATCGACGATTTGGATGATATATAAGAAAAACTGAAATTTTAGCGAATTTCCAAGAAAAATGTAAAAATTAACCGAAATTCGAAAACGATGCTATCTCTACGTATATCGACGATTTGGATGATATATAAGAAAAACTGAAATTTTAGCGAATTTCCACGAAAAATGTAAAAATTAACCGAAATTCGAAAACTATGCTATTTCTACGTATATCGACGATTTGGATGATATATAAGAAAAAATGAAATTTTAACGAATTTCCAAGAAAAATGTAAAAATTAACCGAAATTCGAAAACGATGCTATTTCTACGTATCTAGATGATTTGGAAGATATTTAAGAAAAATTGAATTTTAGCGAATTTCCAAGAAAAATGTAAATATTAACCGAAATTCGAAAACGATGCTATTTCTACGTATATCGACGATTTGGATGATATATAAGAAAAAATGAAATTTTAACGAATTTCCAAGAAAAATGTAAAAATTAACCAAAATTCGAAAACGATGCTATTTCTACGTATATCGACGATTTGGATGATATATAAGAAAAAATGAAATTTTAACGAATTTCCAAGAAAAATGTAAAAATCAATCAAAATTTGAAAACGAAGCTATTTCTATAGATATATAAGAAAAATTGAATTTTAGCAAATTTCCAAGAAAAATGTAAAAATTAACCGAAATTCGAAAACGATGCTATCTCTACGTATATCGACGATTTGGATGATATATAAGAAAAACTGAAATTTTAGCGAATTTCCAAGAAAAATGTAAAAATTAACCGAAATTCGAAAACGATGCTATCTCTACGTATATCGACGATTTGGATGATATATAAGAAAAACTGAAATTTTAGCGAATTTCCACGAAAAATGTAAAAATTAACCGAAATTCGAAAACTATGCTATTTCTACGTATATCGACGATTTGGATGATATATAAGAAAAAATGAAATTTTAACGAATTTCCAAGAAAAATGTAAAAATTAACCGAAATTCGAAAACGATGCTATTTCTACGTATCTAGATGATTTGGAAGATATTTAAGAAAAATTGAATTTTAGCGAATTTCCAAGAAAAATGTAAATATTAACCGAAATTCGAAAACGATGCTATTTCTACGTATATCGACGATTTGGATGATATATAAGAAAAAATGAAATTTTAACGAATTTCCAAGAAAAATGTAAAAATTAACCAAAATTCGAAAACGATGCTATTTCTACGTATATCGACGATTTGGATGATATATAAGAAAAAATGAAATTTTAACGAATTTCCAAGAAAAATGTAAAAATTAACCAAAATTCGAAAACGATGCTATTTCCACGTATATCGACGATTTGGATGATATATAAGAAAAAATGAAATTTTAACGAATTTCCAAGAGAAATGTAAAAATCAATCAAAATTTGAAAACGAAGCTATTTCTATAGATATATAAGAAAAATTGAATTTTAGCAAATTTCCAAGAAAAATGTAAAAATTAACCGAAATTCGAAAACGATGCTATCTCTACGTATATCGACGATTTGGATGATATATAAGAAAAAATGAAATTTTAACGAATTTCCAAGAAAAATGTAAAAATTAACCGAAATTCGAAAACGATGCTATTTCTACGTATATCGACGATTTGGATGATATATAAGAAAAACTGAAATTTTAGCGAATTTCCAAGAAAAATGTAAAAATTAACCGAAATTCGAAAACGATGCTATCTCTACGTATATCGACGATTTGGATGATATATAAGAAAAACTGAAATTTTAGCGAATTTCCACGAAAAATGTAAAAATTAACCGAAATTCGAAAACTATGCTATTTCTACGTATATCGACGATTTGGGTGATATATAAGAAAAAATGAAATTTTAACGAATTTCCAAGAAAAATGTAAAAATTAACCGAAATTCGAAAACGATGCTATTTCTACGTATCTAGATGATTTGGAAGATATTTAAGAAAAATTGAATTTTAGCGAATTTCCAAGAAAAATGTAAATATTAACCGAAATTCGAAAACGATGCTATTTCTACGTATATCGACGAATTGGATGATATATAAGAAAAAATGAAATTTTAACGAATTTCCAAGAAAAATGTAAAAATTAACCAAAATTCGAAAACGATGCTATTTCTACGTATATCGACGATTTGGATGATATATAAGAAAAAATGAAATTTTAACGAATTTCCAAGAAAAATGTAAAAATTAACCAAAATTCGAAAACGATGCTATTTCTACGTATATCGACGATTTGGATGATATATAAGAAAAACTGAAATTTTAGCGAATTTCCAAGAAAAATGTAAAAATTAACCAAAATTCGAAAACGATGCTATCTCTACGTATATCGACGATTTGGATGGTATATAAGAAAAAATGAAATTTTAACGAATTTCCAAGAAAAATGTAAAAATTAACCGAAATTCGAAAACGATGCTATTTCTACGTATATCGACGATTTGGATGATATATAAGAAAAAATGAAATTTTAACGAATTTCCAAGAGAAATGTAAAAATTGACTAAAATTTGAAAACGATGCTATTTCTACGTATCTCTATGATTTGGAAGATATTTAAAAAAAATTGAATTTTAGCGAATTTCCGAGAAAAATGTAAAAATTAACCGAAATTCGAAAACGATGCTATCTACGTATATCGACGATTTGGATGATATATAAGAAGAACTGAAATTTTAACGAATTTCCAAGAAAAATGTAAAAATTGACTAAAATTTGAAAACGATGCTGTTTCTATAGATATATAAGAAAAATTGAATTTTAGCGAATTTCCAAGAAAAATGTAAAAATTAACCGAAATTCGAAAACGATGCTATTTCTACGTATATCGACGATTTGGATGATATATAAGAAAAAATGAAATTTTAACGAATTTCCAAGAGAAATGTAAAAATTGACTAAAATTTGAAAACGATGCTATTTCTACGTATCTCTATGATTTGGAAGATATTTAAAAAAAATTGAATTTTAGCGAATTTCCGAGAAAAATGTAAAAATTAACCGAAATTCGAAAACGATGCTATCTACGTATATCGACGATTTGGATGATATATAAGAAGAACTGAAATTTTAGCGAATTTCCAAGAAAAATGTAAAAATTAACCGAAATTCGAAAACGATGCTATCTCTACGTATATCGACGATTTGGATGATATATAAGAAAAAATGAAATTTTAACGAATTTCCAAGAAAAATGTAAAAATTAACCAAAATTCGAAAACGAAGCTATTTCTATAGATATATAAGAAAAATTGAATTTTGGCAAATTTCCAAGAAAAATGTAATAATTAACCGAAATTCGAAAACGATGCTATTTCTACGTATCTAGATGATTTGGAAGATATTTAAGAAAAATTGAATTTTAGCGAATTTCCAAGAAAAATGTAAAAATTAACCAAAATTTGAAAAAGATGCTATTTCTATAGATATATAAGAAAAATTGAATTTTAGCAAATTTCCAAGAAAAATGTAAAAATTAACCGAAATTCGAAAACGATGCTATCTCTACGTATATCGACGATTTGGATGATATATAAGAAAAAATGAAATTTTAACGAATTTCCAAGAAAAATGTAAAAATTAACCGAAATTCGAAAACGATGCTATTTCTACGTATATCGACGATTTGGATGATATATAAGAAGAACTGAAATTTTAGCGAATTCCCAAGAAAAATGTAAAAATTAACCGAAATTCGAAAACGATGCTATCTCTACGTATATCGACGATTTGGATGATATATAAGAAGAACTGAAATTTTAGCGAATTCCCAAGAAAAATGTAAAAATTAACCGAAATTCGAAAACGATGCTATTTCTACGTATATCGACGATTTGGATGATATATAAGAAAAACTGAAATTTTAGCGAATTTCCAAGAAAAATGTAAAAATTAACCGAAATTCGAAAACGATGCTATCTCTACGAATATCGACGATTTGGATGATATATAAGAAGAACTGAAATTTTAGCGAATTTCCAAGAAAAATGTAAAAATTAACCGAAATTCGAAAACGATGCTATTTCTACGTATATCGACGATTTGGATGATATATAAGAAGAACTGAAATTTTAGCGAATTCCCAAGAAAAATGTAAAAATTAACCGAAATTCGAAAACGATGCTATCTCTACGTATATCGACGATTTGGATGATATATAAGAAGAACTGAAATTTTAGCGAATTCCCAAGAAAAATGTAAAAATTAACCGAAATTCGAAAACGATGCTATTTCTACGTATATCGACGATTTGGATGATATATAAGAAAAAATGAAATTTTAACGAATTTCCAAGAAAAATGTAAAAATTAACCGAAATTCGAAAACTATGCTATTTCTACGTATATCGACGATTTGGATGATATATAATAAAAAATGAAATTTTAACGAATTTCCAAGAAAAATGTAAAAATTAACCGAAATTCGAAAACGATGCTATCTCTACGTATATCGACGATTTGGATGATATATAAGAAAAAATGAAATTTTAACGAATCTCCAAGAAAAATGTAAAAATTAACCAAAATTCGAAAACGATGCTATTTCTACGTATATCGACGATTTGGATGATATATAAGAAAAAATGAAATTTTAACGAATTTCCAAGAAAAATGTAAAAATCAATCAAAATTTGAAAACGAAGCTATTTCTATAGATATATAAGAAAAATTGAATTTTAGCGAATTTCCAAGAAAAATGTAAAAATTAACCGAAATTCGAAAACGATGCTATCTCTACGAATATCGACGATTTGGATGATATATAAGAAGAACTGAAATTTTAGCGAATTTCCAAGAAAAATGTAAAAATTAACCGAAATTCGAAAACGATGCTATTTCTACGTATATCGACGATTTGGATGATATATAAGAAGAACTGAAATTTTAGCGAATTCCCAAGAAAAATGTAAAAATTAACCGAAATTCGAAAACGATGCTATCTCTACGTATATCGACGATTTGGATGATATATAAGAAAAACTGAAATTTTAGCGAATTTCCAAGAAAAATGTAAAAATTAACCGAAATTCGAAAACGATGCTATCTCTACGTATATCGACGATTTGGATGATATATAAGAAAAACTGAAATTTTAGCGAATTTCCACGAAAAATGTAAAAATTAACCGAAATTCGAAAACTATGCTATTTCTACGTATATCGACGATTTGGATGATATATAAGAAAAAATGAAATTTTAACGAATTTCCAAGAAAAATGTAAAAATTAACCGAAATTCGAAAACGATGCTATTTCTACGTATCTAGACGATTTGGATGATATATAAGAAAAAATGAAATTTTAACGAATTTCCAAGAAAAATGTAAAAATTAACCAAAATTCGAAAACGATGCTATTTCTACGTATATCGACGATTTGGATGATATATAAGAAAAAATGAAATTTTAACGAATTTCCAAGAAAAATGTAAAAATTAACCAAAATTCGAAAACGATGCTATTTCCACGTATATCGACGATTTGGATGATATATAAGAAAAAATGAAATTTTAACGAATTTCCAAGAGAAATGTAAAAATCAATCAAAATTTGAAAACGAAGCTATTTCTATAGATATATAAGAAAAATTGAATTTTAGCAAATTTTCAAGAAAAATGTAAAAATTAACCGAAATTCGAAAACGATGCTATCTCTACGTATATCGACGATTTGGATGATATATAAGAAAAAATGAAATTTTAACGAATTTCCAAGAAAAATGTAAAAATTAACCGAAATTCGAAAACGATGCTATTTCTACGTATATCGACGATTTGGATGATATATAAGAAAAACTGAAATTTTAGCGAATTTCCAAGAAAAATGTAAAAATTAACCGAAATTCGAAAACGATGCTATCTCTACGTATATCGACGATTTGGATGATATATAAGAAAAACTGAAATTTTAGCGAATTTCCACGAAAAATGTAAAAATTAACCGAAATTCGAAAACTATGCTATTTCTACGTATATCGACGATTTGGGTGATATATAAGAAAAAATGAAATTTTAACGAATTTCCAAGAAAAATGTAAAAATTAACCGAAATTCGAAAACGATGCTATTTCTACGTATCTAGATGATTTGGAAGATATTTAAGAAAAATTGAATTTTAGCGAATTTCCAAGAAAAATGTAAATATTAACCGAAATTCGAAAACGATGCTATTTCTACGTATATCGACGATTTGGATGATATATAAGAAAAAATGAAATTTTAACGAATTTCCAAGAAAAATGTAAAAATTAACCAAAATTCGAAAACGATGCTATTTCTACGTATATCGACGATTTGGATGATATATAAGAAAAAATGAAATTTTAACGAATTTCCAAGAAAAATGTAAAAATTAACCAAAATTCGAAAACGATGCTATTTCTACGTATATCGACGATTTGGATGATATATAAGAAAAACTGAAATTTTAGCGAATTTCCAAGAAAAATGTAAAAATTAACCAAAATTCGAAAACGATGCTATCTCTACGTATATCGACGATTTGGATGGTATATAAGAAAAAATGAAATTTTAACGAATTTCCAAGAAAAATGTAAAAATTAACCGAAATTCGAAAACGATGCTATTTCTACGTATATCGACGATTTGGATGATATATAAGAAAAAATGAAATTTTAACGAATTTCCAAGAAAAATGTAAAAATTGACTAAAATTTGAAAACGATGCTGTTTCTATAGATATATAAGAAAAATTGAATTTTAGCGAATTTCCAAGAAAAATGTAAAAATTAACCGAAATTCGAAAACGATGCTATTTCTACGTATATCGACGATTTGGATGATATATAAGAAAAAATGAAATTTTAACGAATTTCCAAGAGAAATGTAAAAATTGACTAAAATTTGAAAACGATGCTATTTCTACGTATCTCTATGATTTGGGAGATATTTAAAAAAAATTGAATTTTAGCGAATTTCCGAGAAAAATGTAAAAATTAACCGAAATTCGAAAACGATGCTATCTACGTATATCGACGATTTGGATGATATATAAGAAGAACTGAAATTTTAGCGAATTTCCAAGAAAAATGTAAAAATTAACCGAAATTCGAAAACGATGCTATCTCTACGTATATCGACGATTTGGATGATATATAAGAAAAAATGAAATTTTAACGAATTTCCAAGAAAAATGTAAAAATTAACCAAAATTCGAAAACGAAGCTATTTCTATAGATATATAAGAAAAATTGAATTTTGGCAAATTTCCAAGAAAAATGTAATAATTAACCGAAATTCGAAAACGATGCTATTTCTACGTATCTAGATGATTTGGAAGATATTTAAGAAAAATTGAATTTTAGCGAATTTCCAAGAAAAATGTAAAAATTAACCAAAATTTGAAAAAGATGCTATTTCTATAGATATATAAGAAAAATTGAATTTTAGCAAATTTCCAAGAAAAATGTAAAAATTAACCGAAATTCGAAAACGATGCTATCTCTACGTATATCGACGATTTGGATGATATATAAGAAAAAATGAAATTTTAACGAATTTCCAAGAAAAATGTAAAAATTAACCGAAATTCGAAAACGATGCTATTTCTACGTATATCGACGATTTGGATGATATATAAGAAGAACTGAAATTTTAGCGAATTCCCAAGAAAAATGTAAAAATTAACCGAAATTCGAAAACGATGCTATCTCTACGTATATCGACGATTTGGATGATATATAAGAAGAACTGAAATTTTAGCGAATTCCCAAGAAAAATGTAAAAATTAACCGAAATTCGAAAACGATGCTATTTCTACGTATATCGACGATTTGGATGATATATAAGAAAAACTGAAATTTTAGCGAATTTCCAAGAAAAATGTAAAAATTAACCGAAATTCGAAAACGATGCTATCTCTACGAATATCGACGATTTGGATGATATATAAGAAGAACTGAAATTTTAGCGAATTTCCAAGAAAAATGTAAAAATTAACCGAAATTCGAAAACGATGCTATCTCTACGTATATCGACGATTTGGATGATATATAAGAAGAACTGAAATTTTAGCGAATTCCCAAGAAAAATGTAAAAATTAACCGAAATTCGAAAACGATGCTATTTCTACGTATATCGACGATTTGGATGATATATAAGAAAAACTGAAATTTTAGCGAATTTCCAAGAAAAATGTAAAAATTAACCGAAATTCGAAAACGATGCTATCTCTACGAATATCGACGATTTGGATGATATATAAGAAGAACTGAAATTTTAGCGAATTTCCAAGAAAAATGTAAAACTTAACCGAAATTCGAAAACGATGCTATCTCTACGTATATCGACGATTTGGATGATATATAAGAAAAAATGAAATTTTAACGAATTTCCAAGAAAAATGTAAAAATTAACCGAAATTCGAAAACGATGCTATCTCTACGTATATCGACGATTTGGAAGATATATAAGAAAAACTGAAATTTTAACGAATTTCCAAGAAAAATGTAAAAATTAACCGAAATTCGAAAACGATGCTATCTCTACGTATATCGACGATTTGGATGATATATAAGAAAAAATGAAATTTTAACGAATTTCCAAGGAAAATGTAAAAATTAACCGAAATTCGAAAACGATGCTATCTCTACGAATATCGACGATTTGGATGATATATAAGAAGAACTGAAATTTTAGCGAATTTCCAAGAAAAATGTAAAAATTAACCGAAATTCGAAAACGATGTTATCTCTACGTATATCGACGATTTGGATGATATATAAGAAAAAATGAAATTTTAGCGAATTTCCACGAAAAATGTAAAAATTAACCGAAATTCGAAAACTATGCTATTTCTACGTATATCGACGATTTGGATGATATATAATAAAAAATGAAATTTTAACGAATTTCCAAGAAAAATGTAAAAATTAACCGAAATTCGAAAACGATGCTATCTCTACGTATATCGACGATTTGGATGATATATAAGAAAAAATGAAATTTTAACGAATTTCCAAGGAAAATGTAAAAATTAACCGAAATTCGAAAACGATGCTATCTCTACGAATATCGACGATTTGGATGATATATAAGAAGAACTGAAATTTTAGCGAATTTCCAAGAAAAATGTAAAAATTAACCGAAATTCGAAAACGATGCTATTTCTACGTATATCGACGATTTGGATGATATATAAGAAAAACTGAAATTTTAGCGAATTTCCACGAAAAATGTAAAAATTAACCGAAATTCGAAAACTATGCTATTTCTACGTATATCGACGATTTGGATGATATATAATAAAAAATGAAATTTTAACGAATTTCCAAGAAAAATGTAAAAATTAACCGAAATTCGAAAACGATGCTATTTCTACGTATCTAGATGATTTGGAAGATATTTAAGAAAAATTGAATTTTAGCGAATTTCCAAGAAAAATGTAAATATTAACCGAAATTCGAAAACGATGCTATTTCTACGTATATCGACGATTTGGATGATATATAAGAAAAAATGAAATTTTAACGAATTTCCAAGAAAAATGTAAAAATAAACCGAAATTCGAAAACGATGCTATCTCTACGTATATCGACGATTTGGATGATATATAAGAAAAAATGAAATTTTAACGAATTTCCAAGGAAAATGTAAAAATTAACCGAAATTCGAAAACGATGCTATTTCTACGTATATCGACGATTTGGATGATATATAAGAAAAACTGAAATTTTAACGAATTTCCAAGAAAAATGTAAAAATTAACCGAAATTCGAAAACGATGCTATTTCTACGTATATCGACGATTTGGATGATATATAAGAAAAACTGAAATTTTAGCGAATTTCCACGAAAAATGTAAAAATTAACCGAAATTCGAAAACTATGCTATTTCTACGTATATCGACGATTTGGATGATATATAAGAAAAACTGAAATTTTAACGAATTTCCAAGAAAAATGTAAAAATTAACCTAAATTCGAAAACGATGCTATTTCTACGTATATCGACGATTTGGATGATATATAAGAAGAACTGAAATTTTAGCGAATTTCCAAGAAAAATGTAAAACTTAACCGAAATTCGAAAACGATGCTATCTCTACGTATATCGACGATTTGGATGATATATAAGAAAAAATGAAATTTTAACGAATTTCCAAGAAAAATGTAAAAATTAACCAAAATTCGAAAACGATGCTATTTCTACGTATATCGACGATTTGGATGATATATAAGAAAAACTGAAATTTTAACGAATTTCCAAGAAAAATGTAAAAATTAACCGAAATTCGAAAACGATGCTATTTCTACGTATATCGACGATTTGGATGATATATAAGAAAAACTGAAATTTTAGCGAATTTCCAAGAAAAATGTAAAAATTAACCGAAATTCGAAAAAGATGCTATTTCTACGTATATCGACGATTTGGATGATATATAAGAAAAAATGAAATTTTAACGAATTTCCAAGAAAAATGTAAAAATTAACCGAAATTCGAAAACGATGCTATTTCTACGTATCTAGATGATTTGGAAGATATTTAAAAAAAATTGAATTTTAGCGAATTTCCGAGTAAACTGTAAAAATTAACCGAAATTCGAAAACGATACTATCTCTACGTATATCGACGATTTGGATGATATATAAGAAAAACTGAAATTTTAGCGAATCTCCAAGAAAAATGTAAAAATTAACCGAAATTCGAAAACGATGCTATTTCTACGTATCTAGATGATTTGGAAGATATTTAAGAAAAATTGAATTTTAGCGAATTTCCAAGAAAAATGTAAATATTAACCGAAATTCGAAAACGATGCTATTTCTACGTATATTGACGATTTGAATGATATATAAGAAAAAATGAAATTTTAACGAATTTCCAAGAAAAATGTAAAAATTGACTAAAATTTGAAAACGATGCTGTTTCTATAGATATATAAGAAAAATTGAATTTTAGCGAATTTCCAAGAAAAATGTAAAAATTAACCGAAATTCGAAAACGATGCTATTTCTACGTATATCGACGATTTGGATGATATATAAGAAAAAATGAAATTTTAACGAATTTCCAAGAAAAATGTAAAAATTGACTAAAATTTGAAAACGATGCTATTTCTACGTATCTCTATGATTTGGAAGATATTTAAAAAAAATTGAATTTTAGCGAATTTCCGAGTAAACTGTAAAAATTAACCGAAACTCGAAAACGATACTATCTCTACGTATATCGACGATTTGGATGATATATATGAAAAACTGAAATTTTAGCAAATTTCCAAGAAAAATGTAAAAATTAACCGAAATTCGAAAACGATGCTATCTCTACGTATATCGACGATTTGGATGATATATAAGAAAAAATGAAATTTTAACGAATTTCCAAGAAAAATGTAAAAATTAACCGAAATTCGAAAACGATGCTATCTCTACGTATATCGACGATTTGGATGGTATATAAGAAAAAATGAAATTTTAACGAATTTCCAAGAAAAATGTAAAAATTAACCGAAATTCGAAAACGATGCTATTTCTACGTATATCGACGATTTGGATGATATATAAGAAAAACTGAAATTTTAGCGAATTTCCACGAAAAATGTAAAAATTAACCGAAATTCGAAAACTATGCTATTTCTACGTATATCGACGATTTGGATGATATATAAGAAAAAATGAAATTTTAACGAATTTCCAAGAAAAATGTAAAAATTAACCGAAATTCGAAAACGATGCTATTTCTACGTATCTAGATGATTTGGAAGATATTTAAGAAAAATTGAATTTTAGCTAATTTCCAAGAAAAATGTAAATATTAACCGAAATTCGAAAACGATGCTATTTCTACGTATATCGACGATTTGGATGATATATAAGAAAAAATGGAATTTTAACGAATTTCCAAGAAAAATGTAAAAATTAACCGAAATTCGAAAACGATGCTTTCTCTACGTATATCGACGATTTGGATGATATATAAGAAAAAATGAAATTTTAACGAATTTCCAAGAAAAATGTAAAAATTAACCGAAATTCGAAAACGATGCTATTTCTACGTATATCGACGATTTGGATGATATATAAGAAAAAATGAAATTTTAACGAATTTCCAAGAAAAATGTAAAAATTAACCGAAATTCGAAAACGATGCTATTTCTACGTATCTAGATGATTTGGAAGATATTTAAAAAAAATTGAATTTTAGCGAATTTCCGAGTAAACTGTAAAAATTAACCGAAATTCGAAAACGATACTATCTCTACGTATATCGACGATTTGGATGATATATAAGAAAAACTGAAATTTTAGCGAATTTCCAAGAAAAATGTAAAAATTAACCGAAATTCGAAAACGATGCTATCTCTACGTATATCGACGATTTGGATGATATATAAGATAAATTGAAATTTTAACGAATTTCCAAGAAAAATGTAAAAATTAACCGAAATTCGAAAACGATTCTATTTCTACGTATATCGACGATTTGGATGATATATAAGAAAAATTGAAATTTTAGCGAATTTCCACGAAAAATGTAAAAATTAACCGAAATTCGAAAACTATGCTATTTCTACGTATATCGACGATTTGGATATGTAAGAAAAAATGAAATTTTAACGAATTTCCAAGAAAAATGTAAAAATTAACCGAAATTCGAAAACGATGCTATTTCTACGTATCTAGATGATTTGGAAGATATTTAAAAAAAATTGAATTTTAGCGAATTTCCGAGTAAACTGTAAAAATTAACCGAAATTCGAAAACGATACTATCTCTACGTATATCGACGATTTGGATGATATATAAGAAAAACTGAAATTTTAGCGAATTTCCAAGAAAAATGTAAAAATTAACCGAAATTCGAAAACGATGCTATCTCTACGTATATCGACGATTTGGATGATATATAAGATAAATTGAAATTTTAACGAATTTCCAAGAAAAATGTAAAAATTAACCGAAATTCGAAAACGATTCTATTTCTACGTATATCGACGATTTGGATGATATATAAGAAAAATTGAAATTTTAGCGAATTTCCACGAAAAATGTAAAAATTAACCGAAATTCGAAAACTATGCTATTTCTACGTATATCGACGATTTGGATATGTAAGAAAAAATGAAATTTTAACGAATTTCCAAGAAAAATGTAAAAATTAACCGAAATTCGAAAACGATGCTATTTCTACGTATCTAGATGATTTGGAAGATATTTAAGAAAAAATGAAATTTTAACGAATTTCCAAGAAAAATGTAAAAATTAACCGAAATTCGAAAACGATGCTATTTCTACGTATATCGACGATTTGGATGATATATAAGAAAAACTGAAATTTTAGCGAATTTCCAAGAAAAATGTAAAAATTAACCGAAATTCGAAAACGATGCTATCTCTACGTATATCGACGATTTGGATGATATATAAGAAAAAATGAAATTTTAACGAATTTCCAAGAAAAATGTAAAAATTAACCGAAATTCGAAAACGATGCTATCTCTACGTATATCGACGATTTGGATGATATATAAGAAAAAATGAAATTTTAACGAATTTCCAAGAAAAATGTAAAAATTAACCAAAATTCGAAAACGATGCTATTTCTACGTATATCGACGATTTGGATGATATATAAGAAAAACTGAAATTTTAGCGAATTTCCAAGAAAAATGTAAAAATTAACCGAAATTCGAAAACGATGCTATTTCTACGTATATCGACGATTTGGACGATATATAAGAAAAAATGAAATTTTAACGAATTTCCAAGAAAAATGTAAAAATCAACCAAAATTTGAAAACGAAGCTATTTCTATAGATATATAAGAAAAATTGAATTTTAGCAAATTTCCAAGAAAAATGTAAAAATTAACCGAAATTCGAAAACGATGCTATCTCTACGTATATCGACGATTTGGATGATATATAAGAAAAAATGAAATTTTAACGAATTTCCAAGAAAAATGTAAAAATTAACCGAAATTCGAAAACGATGCTATTTCTACGTATATCGACGATTTGGATGATATATAAGAAAAACTGAAATTTTAGCGAATTTCCAAGAAAAATGTAAAAATTAACCGAAATTCGAAAACGATGCTATCTCTACGTATATCGACGATTTGGATGATATATAAGAAAAAATGAAATTTTAACGAATTTCCAAGAAAAATGTAAAAATTAACCGAAATTCGAAAACGATGCTATCTCTACGTATATCGACGATTTGGATGATATATAAGAAAAAATGAAATTTTAACGAATTTCCAAGAAAAATGTAAAAATTAACCAAAATTCGAAAACGATGCTATTTCTACGTATATCGACGATTTGGATGATATATAAGAAAAACTGAAATTTTAACGAATTTCCAAGAAAAATGTAAAAATTAACCGAAATTCGAAAACGATGCTATTTCTACGTATATCGACGATTTGGATGATATATAAGAAAAACTGAAATTTTAGCGAATTTCCACGAAAAAAGTAAAAATTAACCGAAATTCGAAAACTATGCTATTTCTACGTATATCGACGATTTGGATGATATATAAGAAAAAATGAAATTTTAACGAATTTCCAAGAAAAATGTAAAAATTAACCGAAATTCGAAAACGATGCTATTTCTACGTATCTAGATGATTTGGAAGATATTTAAGAAAAATTGAATTTTAGCGAATTTCCAAGAAAAATGTAAATATTAACCGAAATTCGAAAACGATGCTATTTCTACGTATATCGACGATTTGGATGATATATAAGAAAAAATGAAATTTTAACGAATTTCCAAGAAAAATGTAAAAATTAACCGAAATTCGAAAACGATGCTATTTCTACGTATCTAGATGATTTGGAAGATATTTAAGAAAAATTGAATTTTAGCGAATTTCCAAGAAAAATGTAAAAATTAACCGAAATTCGAAAACGATGCTATCTCTACGTATATCGACGATTTGGATGATATATAAGAAAAAATGAAATTTTAACGAATTTCCGAGAAAAATGTATAAATTACCCGAAATTCGAAAACTATGCTATTTCTACGTATATCGACGATTTGGATGATATATAAGAAAAACTGAAATTTTAGCGAATTTCCAAGAAAAATGTAAAAATTAACCGAAATTCGAAAACGATGCTATTTCTACGTATATCGACGATTTGGATGATATATAAGAAAAAATGAAATTTTAACGAATTTCCAAGAAAAATGTAAAAATTAACCGAAATTCGAAAACGATGCTATTTCTACGTATCTAGATGATTTGGAAGATATTTAAGAAAAATTGAATTTTAGCGAATTTCCAAGAAAAATGTAAAAATTAACCGAAATTCGAAAACGATGCTATTTCTACGTATATCGACGATTTGGATGATATATAAGAAAAAATGAAATTTTAACGAATTTCCAAGAAAAATGTAAAAATAAACCAAAATTTGAAAACGAAGCTATTTCTATAGATATATAAGAAAAACTGAAATTTTAGCGAATTTCCAAGAAAAATGTAAAAATTAACCGAAATTCGAAAACGATGCTATCTCTACGTATATCGACGATTTGGATGATATATAAGAAAAAATGAAATTTTAACGAATTTCCAAGAAAAATGTAAAAATTAACCGAAATTCGAAAACGATGCTATTTCTACGTATCTAGATGATTTGGAAGATATTTAAGAAAAATTGAATTTTAGCGAATTTCCAAGAAAAATGTAAAAATTAACCGAAATTCGAAAACGATGCTATCTCTACGTATATCGACGATTTGGATGATATATAAGAAAAAATGAAATTTTAACGAATTTCCGAGAAAAATGTATAAATTACCCGAAATTCGAAAACTATGCTATTTCTACGTATATCGACGATTTGGATGATATATAAGAAAAACTGAAATTTTAGCGAATTTCCAAGAAAAATGTAAAAATTAACCGAAATTCGAAAACGATGCTATTTCTACGTATATCGACGATTTGGATGATATATAAGAAAAAATGAAATTTTAACGAATTTCCAAGAAAAATGTAAAAATTAACCGAAATTCGAAAACGATGCTATTTCTACGTATCTAGATGATTTGGAAGATATTTAAGAAAAATTGAATTTTAGCGAATTTCCAAGAAAAATGTAAAAATTAACCGAAATTCGAAAACGATGCTATTTCTACGTATCTAGATGATTTGGAAGATATTTAAGAAAAATTGAATTTTAGCTAATTTCCAAGAAAAATGTAAAAATTAACCGAAATTCGAAAACGATGCTATTTCTACGTATATCGACGATTTGGATGATATATAAGAAAAAATGAAATTTTAACGAATTTCCAAGAAAAATGAAAAATTAACCGAAATTCGAAAACGATGCTTTCTCTACGTATATCGACGATTTGGATGATATATAAGAAAAAATGAAATTTTAACGAATTTCCAAGAAAAATGTAAAAATTAACCGAAATTCGAAAACGATGCTATTTCTACGTATATCGACGATTTGGATGATATATAAGAAAAACTGAAATTTTAGCGAATTTCCAAGAAAAATGTAAAAATTAACCGAAATTCGAAAACGATGCTATTTCTACGTATATCGACGATTTGGATGATATATAAGAAAAAATGAAATTTTAACGAATTTCCAAGAAAAATGTAAAAATTAACCGAAATTCGAAAACGATGCTATTTCTACGTATATCGACGATTTGGATGATATATAAGAAAAACTGAAATTTTAGCGAATTTCCACGAAAAATGTAAAAATTAACCGAAATTCGAAAACTATGCTATTTCTACGTATATCGACGATTTGGATATGTAAGAAAAAATGAAATTTTAACGAATTTCCAAGAAAAATGTAAAAATTAACCGAAATTCGAAAACGATGCTATTTCTACGTATCTAGATGATTTGGAAGATATTTAAGAAAAATTGAATTTTAGCGAATTTCCAAGAAAAATGTAAATATTAACCGAAATTCGAAAACGATGCTATTTCTACGTATATTGACGATTTGGATGATATATAAGAAAAAATGAAATTTTAACGAATTTCCAAGAAAAATGTAAAAATTGACTAAAATTTGAAAACGATGCTGTTTCTATAGATATATAAGAAAAATTGAATTTTAGCGAATTTCCAAGAAAAATGTAAAAATTAACCGAAATTCGAAAACGATGCTATTTCTACGTATATCGACGATTTGGATGATATATAAGAAAAAATGAAATTTTAACGAATTTCCAAGAAAAATGTAAAAATTGACTAAAACTTGAAAACGATGCTATTTCTACGTATCTCTATGATTTGGAAGATATTTAAAAAAAATTGAATTTTAGCGAATTTCCGAGTAAACTGTAAAAATTAACCGAAATTCGAAAACGATACTATCTCTACGTATATCGACGATTTGGATGAGATATAAGAAAAACTGAAATTTTAGCGAATTTCCAAGAAAAATGTAAAAATTAACCGAAATTCGAAAACGATGCTATCTCTACGTATATCGACGATTTGGATGATATATAAGAAAAAATGAAATTTTAACGAATTTCCAAGAAAAATGTAAAAATTAACCGAAATTCGAAAACGATGCTATTTCTACGTATATCGACGATTTGGATAATATAGAAGAAAAACTGAAATTTTAGCGAATTTCCAAGAAAAATGTAAAAATTAACCTAAATTCGAAAACGATGCTATTTCTACGTATATCGACGATTTGGATGATATATAAGAAAAAAAGAAATTTTAACGAATTTCCAAGAAAAATGTAAAAATTAACCGAAATTCGAAAACGATGCTATTTCTACGTATCTAGATGATTTGGAAGATATTTAAGAAAAATTGAATTTTAGCGAATTTCCAAGAAAAATGTAAAAATTAACCAAAATTTGAAAACGATGCTATTTCTACGTATCTAGATGATTTGGAAGATATTTAAAAAAAATTGAATTTTAGCGAGTTTCCAAGAAAAATGTAAAAATTAACCAAAATTTGAAAACGATGCTATTTCTATAGATATATAAGAAAAATTGAATTTTAGCAAATTTCCAAGAAAAATGTAAAAATTAACCGAAATTCGAAAACGATGCTATTTCTACGTATATCGACGATTTGGATATATAAGAAAAAAAGAAATTTTAACGAATTTCCAAGAAAAATGTAAAAATTAACCGAAATTCGAAAACGATGCTATTTCTACGTATCTAGATGATTTGGAAGATATTTAAGAAAAATTGAATTTTAGCGAATTTCCAAGAAAAATGTAAAAATTAACCAAAATTTGAAAACGATGCTATTTCTACGTATCTAGATGATTTGGAAGATATTTAAAAAAAATTGAATTTTAGCGAATTTCCAAGAAAAATGTAAAAATTAACCAAAATTTGAAAACGATGCTATTTCTATAGATATATAAAAAAATTGAATTTTAGCAAATTTCCAAGAAAAATGTAAAAATTAACCGAAATTCGAAAACGATGCTATTTCTACGTATATCGACGATTTGGATGATATATAAGAAAAAATGAAATTTTAACGAATTTCCAAGAAAAATGTAAAAATTAACCGAAATTCGAAATCGATGCTATTTCTACGTATCTAGATGATTTGGA
The DNA here is from genome assembly GCA_963921985.1 of Agrilus biguttatus. Lineage (NCBI taxonomy): Eukaryota > Metazoa > Arthropoda > Insecta > Coleoptera > Buprestidae > Agrilus > Agrilus biguttatus. Next base: position 21,753,690 of record OY998118.1, read on the forward strand.
AGATATTTAAGAAAAATTGAATTTTAGCGAATTTCCAAGAAAAATGTAAAAATTAACCGAAATTCGAAAACGAAGCTATTTCTACGTATATCGACGATTTGGATGATATATAAGAAAAAATGAAATTTTAACGAATTTCCAAGAAAAATGTAAAAATTGACTAAAATTTGAAAACGATGCTGTTTCTATAGATATATAAGAAAAATTGAATTTTAGCGAATTTCCAAGAAAAATGTAAATATTAACCGAAATTCGAAAACGATGCTATTTCTACGTATATCGACGATTTGGATGATATATAAGAAAAAATGAAATTTTAACGAATTTCCAAGAAAAATGTAAAAATTAACCGAAATTCGAAAACGATGCTATTTCTACGTATATCGACGATTTGGATGATATATAAGAAAAAATGAAATTTTAACGAATTTCCAAGAAAAATGTAAAAATTAACCGAAATTCGAAAACGATGCTATTTCTACGTATCTAGATGATTTGGAAGATATTTAAGAAAAATTGAATTTTAGCGAATTTCCAGGAAATATGTAAAAATTAACCGAAATTCGAAAACGATGCTATTTCTACGTATATCGACGATTTGGATGATATATAAGAAAAAATGAAATTTTAACGAATTTCCAAGAAAAATGTAAAAATTGACTAAAATTTGAAAACGATGCTGTTTCTATAGATATATAAGAAAAATTGAATTTTAGCGAATTTCCAACAAAAATGTAAATATTAACCGAAATTCGAAAACGATGCTATTTCTACGTATATCGACGATTTGGATGATATATAAGAAAAAATGAAATTTTAACGAATTTCCAAGAAAAATGTAAAAATTGACTAAAATTTGAAAACGATGCTATTTCAACGTATCTAGATGATTTGGAAGATATTTAAAAAAAATTGAATTTTAGCGAATTTCCGAGTAAACTGTAAAAATTATCCGAAATTCGAAAACGATGCTATCTCTACGTATATCGACGATTTGGATGATATATAAGAAAAAATGAAATCTTAACGAATTTTCAAGAAAAATGTAAAAACTAACCGAAATTCGAAAACGATGCTATTTCTACGTATATCGACGATTTGGATGATATATAAGAAAAACTGAAATTTTAGCGAATTTCCAAGAAAAATGTAAAAATTAACCGAAATTCGAAAACTATGCTATTTCTACGTATATCGAAGATTTGGATGATATATAAGAAAAATTGAATTTTAGCGAATTTCCAAGAAAAATGTAAAAATTAACCCAAATTTGAAAACGATGCTATTTCTACGTATCTAGATGATTTGGAAGATATTTAAAAAAAATTGAATTTTAGCGAATTTCCAAGAAAAATGTAAAAATTAACCAAAATTTGAAAACGATGCTATTTCTATAGATATATAAGAAAAATTGAATTTTAGCAAATTTCCAAGAAAAATGTAAAAATTAACCGAAATTCGAAAACGATGCTATTTCTACGTATATCGACGATTTGGATGATATATAAGAAAAAATGAAATTTTAACGAATTTCCAAGAAAAATGTAAAAATTAGCCGAAATTCGAAATCGATGCTATTTCTACGTATCTAGATGATTTGGAAGATATTTAAGAAAAATTGAATTTTAGCGAATTTCCAAGAAAAATGTAAAAATTAACCGAAATTCGAAAACGAAGCTATTTCTACGTATATCGACGATTTGGATGATATATAAGAAAAAATGAAATTTTAACGAATTTCCAAGGAAAATGTAAAAATTAACCGAAATTCGAAAACGATGCTATTTCTACGTATCTAGATGATTTGGAAGATATTTAAGAAAAATTGAATTTTAGCGAATTTCCAAGAAAAATGTAAAAATTAACCAAAATTTGAAAACGATGCTATTTCTACGTATCTAGATGATTTGGAAGATATTTAAAAAAAATTGAATTTTAACGAATTTCCGAGTAAACTGTAAAAATTAACCGAAATTCGAAAACGATGCTATCTCTACGTATATCGACGATTTGGATGATATATAAGAAAAAATGAAATTTTAACGAATTTCCAAGAAAAATGTAAAAATTGACTAAAATTTGAAAACGATGCTGTTTCTATAGATATATAAGAAAAATTGAATTTTAGCGAATTTCCAAGAAAAATGTAAATATTAACCGAAATTCGAAAACGATGCTATTTCTACGTATATCGACGATTTGGATGATATATAAGAAAAAATGAAATTTTAACGAATTTCCAAGAAAAATGTAAAAATTGACTAAAATTTGAAAACGATGCTATTTCTACGTATTTAGATGATTTGGAAGATATTTAAAAAAAATTGAAATTTAGCGAATTTCCGAGTAAACTGTAAAAATTAACCGAAATTCGAAAACGATGCTATTTCTACGTATCTAGATGATTTGGAAGATATTTAGGAAAAATTGAATATTAGCGAATTTCCAAGAAAAATGTAAAAATTGACTAAAATTTGAAAACGATGCTGTTTCTATAGATATATAAGAAAAATTGAATTTTAGCGAATTTCCAAGAAAAATGTAAAAATTAATCGAAATTCGAAAACGATGCTATTTCTACGTATATCGACGATTTGGATGATATATAAGAAAAAATGAAATTTTAACGAATTTCCAAGAAAAATGTAAAAATTGACTAAAAAATTCAAACGATGCTATTTCTACGTATCTCTATGATTTGGAAGATATTTAAAAAAAATTGAAATTTAGCGAATTTCCGAGTAAACTGTAAAAATTAACCGAAATTCGAAAACGATGCTATTTCTACGTATCTAGATGATTTGGAAGATATTTAGGAAAAATTGAATATTAGCGAATTTCCAAGAAAAATGTAAAAATTGACTAAAATTTGAAAACGATGCTGTTTCTATAGATATATAAGAAAAATTGAATTTTAGCGAATTTCCAAGAAAAATGTAAAAATTAATCGAAATTCGAAAACGATGCTATTTCTACGTATATCGACGATTTGGATGATATATAAGAAAAACTGAAATTTTAGCGAATTTCCAAGAAAAATGTAAAAATTAACCGAAATTCGAAAACGATGCTATCTCTACGTATATCGACGATTTGGATGATACATAAGAAAAAATGAAATTTTAACGAATTTCCAAGAAAAATGTAAAAATTAACCGAAATTCGAAAACGATGCTATTTCTACGTATATCGACGATTTGGATGATATATAAGAAAAACTGAAATCTTAGCGAATTTCCAAGAAAAATGTAAAAATTAACCGAAATTCGAAAACGATGCTATTTCTACGTATATCGACGATTTGGATGATATATAAGAAAAAATGAAATTTTAACGAATTTCCAAGAAAAATGTAAAAATTAACCGAAATTCGAAAACGATGCTATCTCTACGTATATCGACGATTTGGATGATGTATAAGAAAAAATGAAATTTTAACGAATTTCCAAGAAAAATGTAAAAATTAACCGAAATTCGAAAACGATGCTATTTCTACGTATATCGACGATTTGGATGATATATAAGAAAAACTGAAATTTTAGCGAATTTCCAAGAAAAATGTAAAAATTAACCTAAATTCGAAAACGATGCTATTTCTACGTATATCGACGATATGGATGATATATAAGAAAAAATGAAATTTTAACGAATTTCCAAGAAAAATGTAAAAATTAACCGAAATTCGAAAACGATGCTATTTCTACGTATCTAGATGATTTGGAAGATATTTAAGAAAAATTGAATTTTAGCGAATTTCCAAGAAAAATGTAAAAATTAACCAAAATTTGAAAACGATGCTATTTCTATAGATATATAAGAAAAAATGAAATTTTAACGAATTTCCAAGAAAAATGTAAAAATTAACCGAAATTCGAAAACGATGCTATTTCTACGTATATCGACGATTTGGATGATATATAAGAAAAACTTAAATTTTAGCGAATTTCCAAGAAAAATGTAAAAATTAACCAAAATTCGAAAACGATGCTATCTCTACGTATATCGACGATTTGGATGATATATAAGAAAGAATGAAATTTTAACGAATTTCCAAGAAAAATGTAAAAATTAACCGAAATTCGAAAACGATGCTATTTCTACGTATCTAGATGATTTGGAAGATATTTAAGAAAAATTGAATTTTAGCGAATTTCCAAGAAAAATGTAAAAATTAACCAAAATTTGAAAACGATGCTATTTCTATAGATATATAAGAAAAAATGAAATTTTAACGAATTTCCAAGAAAAATGTAAAAATTAACCGAAATTCGAAAACGATGCTATTTCTACGTATATCGACGATTTGGATGATATATAAGAAAAATTGAATTTTAGCGAATTTCCAAGAAAAATGTAAAAATGAACCAAAACTTGAAAACGATGCTATTTCTACGTATCTAGATGATTTGGAAGATATTTAAGAAAAATTGAATTTTAGCGAATTTCCAAGAAAAATGTAAAAATTAACCAAAATTTGAAAACGATGCTATTTCTACGTATCTAGATGATTTGGAAGATATTTAAAAAAAATTGAATTTTAGCGAATTTCCAAGAAAAATGTAAAAATTAACCAAAATTTGAAAACGATGCTATTTCTATAGATATATAAAAAAATTGAATTTTAGCAAATTTCCAAGAAAAATGTAAAAATTAACCGAAATTCGAAAACGATGCTATTTCTACGTATATCGACGATTTGGATGATATATAAGAAAAAATGAAATTTTAACGAATTTCCAAGAAAAATGTAAAAATTAACCGAAATTCGAAATCGATGCTATTTCTACGTATCTAGATGATTTGGAAGATATTTAAGAAAAATTGAATTTTAGCGAATTTCCAAGAAAAATGTAAAAATTAACCGAAATTCGAAAACGAAGCTATTTCTACGTATATCGACGATTTGGATGATATATAAGAAAAAATGAAATTTTAACGAATTTCCAAGAAAAATGTAAAAATTGACTAAAATTTGAAAACGATGCTGTTTCTATAGATATATAAGAAAAATTGAATTTTAGCGAATTTCCAAGAAAAATGTAAATATTAACCGAAATTCGAAAACGATGCTATTTCTACGTATATCGACGATTTGGATGATATATAAGAAAAAATGAAATTTTAACGAATTTCCAAGAAAAATGTAAAAATTAACCGAAATTCGAAAACGATGCTATTTCTACGTATATCGACGATTTGGATGATATATAAGAAAAAATGAAATTTTAACGAATTTCCAAGAAAAATGTAAAAATTAACCGAAATTCGAAAACGATGCTATTTCTACGTATCTAGATGATTTGGAAGATATTTAAGAAAAATTGAATTTTAGCGAATTTCCAGGAAATATGTAAAAATTAACCGAAATTCGAAAACGATGCTATTTCTACGTATATCGACGATTTGGATGATATATAAGAAAAAATGAAATTTTAACGAATTTCCAAGAAAAATGTAAAAATTGACTAAAATTTGAAAACGATGCTGTTTCTATAGATATATAAGAAAAATTGAATTTTAGCGAATTTCCAACAAAAATGTAAATATTAACCGAAATTCGAAAACGATGCTATTTCTACGTATATCGACGATTTGGATGATATATAAGAAAAAATGAAATTTTAACGAATTTCCAAGAAAAATGTAAAAATTGACTAAAATTTGAAAACGATGCTATTTCAACGTATCTAGATGATTTGGAAGATATTTAAAAAAAATTGAATTTTAGCGAATTTCCGAGTAAACTGTAAAAATTATCCGAAATTCGAAAACGATGCTATCTCTACGTATATCGACGATTTGGATGATATATAAGAAAAAATGAAATCTTAACGAATTTTCAAGAAAAATGTAAAAACTAACCGAAATTCGAAAACGATGCTATTTCTACGTATATCGACGATTTGGATGATATATAAGAAAAACTGAAATTTTAGCGAATTTCCAAGAAAAATGTAAAAATTAACCGAAATTCGAAAACTATGCTATTTCTACGTATATCGAAGATTTGGATGATATATAAGAAAAATTGAATTTTAGCGAATTTCCAAGAAAAATGTAAAAATTAACCCAAATTTGAAAACGATGCTATTTCTACGTATCTAGATGATTTGGAAGATATTTAAAAAAAATTGAATTTTAGCGAATTTCCAAGAAAAATGTAAAAATTAACCAAAATTTGAAAACGATGCTATTTCTATAGATATATAAGAAAAATTGAATTTTAGCAAATTTCCAAGAAAAATGTAAAAATTAACCGAAATTCGAAAACGATGCTATTTCTACGTATATCGACGATTTGGATGATATATAAGAAAAAATGAAATTTTAACGAATTTCCAAGAAAAATGTAAAAATTAGCCGAAATTCGAAATCGATGCTATTTCTACGTATCTAGATGATTTGGAAGATATTTAAGAAAAATTGAATTTTAGCGAATTTCCAAGAAAAATGTAAAAATTAACCGAAATTCGAAAACGAAGCTATTTCTACGTATATCGACGATTTGGATGATATATAAGAAAAAATGAAATTTTAACGAATTTCCAAGGAAAATGTAAAAATTAACCGAAATTCGAAAACGATGCTATTTCTACGTATCTAGATGATTTGGAAGATATTTAAGAAAAATTGAATTTTAGCGAATTTCCAAGAAAAATGTAAAAATTAACCAAAATTTGAAAACGATGCTATTTCTACGTATCTAGATGATTTGGAAGATATTTAAAAAAAATTGAATTTTAGCGAATTTCCGAGTAAACTGTAAAAATTAACCGAAATTCGAAAACGATGCTATCTCTACGTATATCGACGATTTGGATGATATATAAGAAAAAATGAAATTTTAACGAATTTCCAAGAAAAATGTAAAAATTGACTAAAATTTGAAAACGATGCTGTTTCTATAGATATATAAGAAAAATTGAATTTTAGCGAATTTCCAAGAAAAATGTAAATATTAACCGAAATTCGAAAACGATGCTATTTCTACGTATATCGACGATTTGGATGATATATAAGAAAAAATGAAATTTTAACGAATTTCCAAGAAAAATGTAAAAATTGACTAAAATTTGAAAACGATGCTATTTCTACGTATTTAGATGATTTGGAAGATATTTAAAAAAAATTGAAATTTAGCGAATTTCCGAGTAAACTGTAAAAATTAACCGAAATTCGAAAACGATGCTATTTCTACGTATCTAGATGATTTGGAAGATATTTAGGAAAAATTGAATATTAGCGAATTTCCAAGAAAAATGTAAAAATTGACTAAAATTTGAAAACGATGCTGTTTCTATAGATATATAAGAAAAATTGAATTTTAGCGAATTTCCAAGAAAAATGTAAAAATTAATCGAAATTCGAAAACGATGCTATTTCTACGTATATCGACGATTTGGATGATATATAAGAAAAACTGAAATTTTAGCGAATTTCCAAGAAAAATGTAAAAATTAACCGAAATTCGAAAACGATGCTATCTCTACGTATATCGACGATTTGGATGATACATAAGAAAAAATGAAATTTTAACGAATTTCCAAGAAAAATGTAAAAATTAACCGAAATTCGAAAACGATGCTATTTCTACGTATATCGACGATTTGGATGATATATAAGAAAAACTGAAATCTTAGCGAATTTCCAAGAAAAATGTAAAAATTAACCGAAATTCGAAAACGATGCTATTTCTACGTATATCGACGATTTGGATGATATATAAGAAAAAATGAAATTTTAACGAATTTCCAAGAAAAATGTAAAAATTAACCGAAATTCGAAAACGATGCTATCTCTACGTATATCGACGATTTGGATGATGTATAAGAAAAAATGAAATTTTAACGAATTTCCAAGAAAAATGTAAAAATTAACCGAAATTCGAAAACGATGCTATTTCTACGTATATCGACGATTTGGATGATATATAAGAAAAACTGAAATTTTAGCGAATTTCCAAGAAAAATGTAAAAATTAACCTAAATTCGAAAACGATGCTATTTCTACGTATATCGACGATATGGATGATATATAAGAAAAAATGAAATTTTAACGAATTTCCAAGAAAAATGTAAAAATTAACCGAAATTCGAAAACGATGCTATTTCTACGTATCTAGATGATTTGGAAGATATTTAAGAAAAATTGAATTTTAGCGAATTTCCAAGAAAAATGTAAAAATTAACCAAAATTTGAAAACGATGCTATTTCTATAGATATATAAGAAAAAATGAAATTTTAACGAATTTCCAAGAAAAATGTAAAAATTAACCGAAATTCGAAAACGATGCTATTTCTACGTATATCGACGATTTGGATGATATATAAGAAAAACTTAAATTTTAGCGAATTTCCAAGAAAAATGTAAAAATTAACCAAAATTCGAAAACGATGCTATCTCTACGTATATCGACGATTTGGATGATATATAAGAAAAAATGAAATTTTAACGAATTTCCAAGAAAAATGTAAAAATTAACCGAAATTCGAAAACGATGCTATTTCTACGTATCTAGATGATTTGGAAGATATTTAAGAAAAATTGAATTTTAGCGAATTTCCAAGAAAAATGTAAAAATTAACCAAAATTTGAAAACGATGCTATTTCTATAGATATATAAGAAAAAATGAAATTTTAACGAATTTCCAAGAAAAATGTAAAAATTAACCGAAATTCGAAAACGATGCTATTTCTACGTATATCGACGATTTGGATGATATATAAGAAAAACTTAAATTTTAGCGAATTTCCAAGAAAAATGTAAAAATTAACCGAAATTCGAAAACGATGCTATCTCTACGTATATCGACGATTTGGATGATATATAAGAAAAAATGAAATTTTAACGAATTTCCAAGAAAAATGTAAAAATTAACCGAAATTCGAAAACTGCTATTTCTACGTATATCGACGATTTGGATGATATATAAGAAAAACTGATTTTTTAGCGAATTTCCAAGAAAAATGTAAAAATTAACCGAAATTCGAAAACGATGTTATCTCTACGTATATCGACGATTTGGATGATATATAAGAAAAACTGAAATTTTAGCGAATTTCCAAGAAAAATGTAAAAATTAACCGAAATTCGAAAACGATGCTATCTCTACGTATATCGACGATTTGGATGATATATAAGAAAAAATGAAATTTTAACGAATTTCCAAGAAAAATGTAAAAATTAACCGAAATTCGAAAACGATGCTATTTCTACGTATATCGACGATTTGGATGATATATAAGAAAAACTGAAATTTTAGCGAATTTCCAAGAAAAATGTAAAAGTTAACCTAAATTCGAAAACGATGCTATTTCTACGTATATCGACGATATGGATGATATATAAGAAAAAATGAAATTTTAACGAATTTCCAAGAAAAATGTAAAAATTAACCGAAATTCGAAAACGATGCTATTTCTACGTATATCGACGATTTGGATGATATATAAGAAAAACTTAAATTTTAGCGAATTTCCAAGAAAAATGTAAAAATTAACCGAAATTCGAAAACGATGCTATCTCTACGTATATCGACGATTTGGATGATATATAAGAAAAAATGAAATTTTAACGAATTTCCAAGAAAAATGTAAAAATTAACCGAAATTCGAAAACTGCCATTTCTACGTATATCGACGATTTGGATGATATATAAGAAAAACTGATTTTTTAGCGAATTTCCAAGAAAAATGTAAAAATTAACCGAAATTCGAAAACGATGTTATCTCTACGTATATCGACGATTTGGATGATATATAAGAAAAACTGAAATTTTAGCGAATTTCCAAGAAAAATGTAAAAATTAACCTAAATTCGAAAACGATGCTATTTCTACGTATATCGACGATATGGATGATATATAAGAAAAAATGAAATTTTAACGAATTTCCAAGAAAAATGTAAAAATTAACCGAAATTCGAAAACGATGCTATTTCTACGTATATCGACGATTTGGATGATCTATAAGAAAAACTGAAATTTTAGCGAATTTCCAAGAAAAATGTAAAAATTAACCGAAATTCGAAAACGATGCTATCTCTACGTATATCGACGATTTGGATGATATATAAGAAAAAATGAAATTTTAACGAATTTCCAAGAAAAATGTAAAAATTAACCGAAATTCGAAAACGATGCTATTTCTACGTATATCGACGATTTGGATGATATATAAGAAAAACTGAAATTTTAGCGAATTTCCAAGAAAAATGTAAAAATTAACCTAAATTCGAAAACGATGCTATTTCTACGTATATCGACGATATGGATGATATATAAGAAAAAATGAAATTTTAACGAATTTCCAAGAAAAATGTAAAAATTAACCGAAATTCGAAAACGATGCTATTTCTACGTTTCTAGATGATTTGGAAGATATTTAAGAAAAATTGAATTTTAGCGAATTACCAAGAAAAATGTAAAAATTAACCAAAATTTGAAAACGATGCTATTTCTATAGATATATAAGAAAAATTGAATTTTAGCAAATTTCCAAGAAAAATGTAAAAATCAACCGAAATTCGAAAACGATGCTATCTCTACGTATATCGACGATTTGGATGACATATAAGAAAAACTGAAATTTTAGCGAATTTCCAAGAGAAATGTAAAAATTAACCGAAATTCGAAAACGATGCTATTTCTAAGTATATCGACGATTTGGATGATATATAAGAAAAAATGAAATTTTAACGAATTTCCAAGAAAAATGTAAAAATTAACCGAAATTCGAAAACGATGCTATTTCTACGTATATCGACGATTTGGATGATATATAAGAAAAACTGAAATTTTAGCGAATTTCCAAGAAAAATGTAAAAATTAACCGAAATTCGAAAACTATGCTATTTCTACGTATATCGAAGATTTGGATGATATATAAGAAAAATTGAATTTTAGCGAATTTCCAAGAAAAATGTAAAAATTAACCAAAACTTGAAAACGATGCTATTTCTACGTATCTAGATGATTTGGATGATATATAAGAAAAAATGAAATTTTAACGAATTTCCAAGAAAAATGTAAAAATTAACCGAAATTCGAAAACGATGCTATTTCTACGTATCTAGATGATTTGGAAGATATTTAAGAAAAATTGAATTTTAGCGAATTTCCAAGAAAAATGTAAAAATTAACCAAAATTTGAAAACGATGCTATTTCTATAGATATATAAGAAAAAATGAAATTTTAACGAATTTCCAAGAAAAATGTAAAAATTAACCGAAATTCGAAAACGATGCTATTTCTACGTATATCGACGATTTGGATGATATATAAGAAAAACTTAAATTTTAGCGAATTTCCAAGAAAAATGTAAAAATTAACCGAAATTCGAAAACGATGCTATCTCTACGTATATCGACGATTTGGATGATATATAAGAAAAAATGAAATTTTAACGAATTTCCAAGAAAAATGTAAAAATTAACCGAAATTCGAAAACTGCTATTTCTACGTATATCGACGATTTGGATGATATATAAGAAAAACTGATTTTTTAGCGAATTTCCAAGAAAAATGTAAAAATTAACCGAAATTCGAAAACGATGTTATCTCTACGTATATCGACGATTTGGATGATATATAAGAAAAACTGAAATTTTAGCGAATTTCCAAGAAAAATGTAAAAATTAACCGAAATTCGAAAACGATGCTATCTCTACGTATATCGACGATTTGGATGATATATAAGAAAAAATGAAATTTTAACGAATTTCCAAGAAAAATGTAAAAATTAACCGAAATTCGAAAACGATGCTATTTCTACGTATATCGACGATTTGGATGATATATAAGAAAAACTGAAATTTTAGCGAATTTCCAAGAAAAATGTAAAAATTAACCTAAATTCGAAAACGATGCTATTTCTACGTATATCGACGATATGGATGATATATAAGAAAAAATGAAATTTTAACGAATTTCCAAGAAAAATGTAAAAATTAACCGAAATTCGAAAACGATGCTATTTCTACGTATATCGACGATTTGGATGATATATAAGAAAAACTTAAATTTTAGCGAATTTCCAAGAAAAATGTAAAAATTAACCGAAATTCGAAAACGATGCTATCTCTACGTATATCGACGATTTGGATGATATATAAGAAAAAATGAAATTTTAACGAATTTCCAAGAAAAATGTAAAAATTAACCGAAATTCGAAAACTGCTATTTCTACGTATATCGACGATTTGGATGATATATAAGAAAAACTGATTTTTTAGCGAATTTCCAAGAAAAATGTAAAAATTAACCGAAATTCGAAAACGATGTTATCTCTACGTATATCGACGATTTGGATGATATATAAGAAAAACTGAAATTTTAGCGAATTTCCAAGAAAAATGTAAAAATTAACCTAAATTCGAAAACGATGCTATTTCTACGTATATCGACGATATGGATGATATATAAGAAAAAATGAAATTTTAACGAATTTCCAAGAAAAATGTAAAAATTAACCGAAATTCGAAAACGATGCTATTTCTACGTATATCGACGATTTGGATGATCTATAAGAAAAACTGAAATTTTAGCGAATTTCCAAGAAAAATGTAAAAATTAACCGAAATTCGAAAACGATGCTATCTCTACGTATATCGACGATTTGGATGATATATAAGAAAAAATGAAATTTTAACGAATTTCCAAGAAAAATGTAAAAATTAACCGAAATTCGAAAACGATGCTATTTCTACGTATATCGACGATTTGGATGATATATAAGAAAAACTGAAATTTTAGCGAATTTCCAAGAAAAATGTAAAAATTAACCTAAATTCGAAAACGATGCTATTTCTACGTATATCGACGATATGGATGATATATAAGAAAACATGAAATTTTAACGAATTTCCAAGAAAAATGTAAAAATTAACCGAAATTCGAAAACGATGCTATTTCTACGTATCTAGATGATTTGGAAGATATTTAAGAAAAATTGAATTTTAGCGAATTACCAAGAAAAATGTAAAAATTAACCAAAATTTGAAAACGATGCTATTTCTATAGATATATAAGAAAAATTGAATTTTAGCAAATTTCCAAGAAAAATGTAAAAATCAACCGAAATTCGAAAACGATGCTATCTCTACGTATATCGACGATTTGGATGATATATAAGAAAAACTGAAATTTTAGCGAATTTCCAAGAGAAATGTAAAAATTAACCGAAATTCGAAAACGATGCTATTTCTACGTATATCGACGATTTGGATGATATATAAGAAAAAATGAAATTTTAACGAATTTCCAAGAAAAATGTAAAAATTAACCGAAATTCGAAAACGATGCTATTTCTGCGTATCTAGATGATTTGGAAGATATTTAAGAAAAATTGAATTTTAGCGAATTTCCAAGAAAAATGTAAAAATTAACCGAAATTCGAAAACGATGCTATTTCTACGTATATCGACGATTTGGATGATATATAAGAAAAAATGAAATTTTAACGAATTTCCAAGAAAAATGTAAAAATTGACTAAAATTTGAAAACGATGCTGTTTCTATAGATATATAAGAAAAATTGAATTTTAGCGAATTTCCAACAAAAATGTAAATATTAACCGAAATTCGAAAACGATGCTATTTCTACGTATATCGACGATTTGGATGATATATAAGAAAAAATGAAATTTTAACGAATTTCCAAGAAAAATGTAAAAATTGACTAAAATTTGAAAAGGATGCTATTTCTACGTATCTAGATGATTTGGAAGATATTTAAAAAAAATTGAATTTTAGCGAATTTCCGAGTAAACTGTAAAAATTAACCGAAATTCGAAAACGATGCTATCTCTACGTATATCGACGATTTGGATGATATATAAGAAAAAATGAAATTTTAACGAATTTCCAAGAAAAATGTAAAAATTAACCGAAATTCGAAAACGATGCTATTTCTACGTATATCGACGATTTGGATGATATATAAGAAAAACTGAAATTTTAGCGAATTTCCAAGAAAAATGTAAAAATTAACCGAAATTCGAAAACTATGCTATTTCTACGTATATCGAAGATTTGGATGATATATAAGAAAAATTGAATTTTAGCGAATTTCCAAGAAAAATGTAAAAATTAACCAAAACTTGAAAACGATGCTATTTCTACGTATCTAGATGATTTGGAAGATATTTAAAAAAAATTGAATTTTAGCGAATTTCCAAGAAAAATGTAAAAATTAACCTAAATTCGAAAACGATGCTATTTCTACGTATATCGACGATATGGATGATATATAAGAAAAAATGAAATTTTAACGAATTTCCAAGAAAAATGTAAAAATTAACCGAAATTCGAAAACGATGCTATTTCTACGTATCTAGATGATTTGGAAGATATTTAAGAAAAATTGAATTTTAGCGAATTTCCAAGAAAAATGTAAAAATTAACCAAAATTTGAAAACGATGCTATTTCTATAGATATATAAGAAAAAATGAAATTTTAACGAATTTCCAAGAAAAATGTAAAAATTAACCGAAATTCGAAAACGATGCTATTTCTACGTATATTGACGATTTGGATGATATATAAGAAAAACTTAAATTTTAGCGAATTTCCAAGAAAAATGTAAAAATTAACCGAAATTCGAAAACGATGCTATTTCTACGTATCTAGATGATTTGGAAGATATTTAAGAAAAATTGAATTTTAGCGAATTTCCAAGAAAAATGTAAAAATTAACCAAAATTTGAAAACGATGCTATTTCTATAGATATATAAGAAAAAATGAAATTTTAACGAATTTCCAAGAAAAATGTAAAAATTAACCGAAATTCGAAAACGATGCTATTTCTACGTATCTAGATGATTTGGAAGATATTTAAGAAAAATTGAATTTTAGCGAATTTCCAAGAAAAATGTAAAAATTAACCGAAATTCGAAAACGATGCTATTTCTACGTATATCGACGATTTGGATGATATATAAGAAAAAATGAAATTTTAACGAATTTCCAAGAAAAATGTAAAAATTGACTAAAATTTGAAAACGATGCTGTTTCTATAGATATATAAGAAAAATTGAATTTTAGCGAATTTCCAACAAAAATGTAAATATTAACCGAAATTCGAAAACGATGCTATTTCTACGTATATCGACGATTTGGATGATATATAAGAAAAAATGAAATTTTAACGAATTTCCAAGAAAAATGTAAAAATTGACTAAAATTTGAAAAGGATGCTATTTCTACGTATCTAGATGATTTGGAAGATATTTAAAAAAAATTGAATTTTAGCGAATTTCCGAGTAAACTGTAAAAATTAACCGAAATTCGAAAACGATGCTATCTCTACGTATATCGACGATTTGGATGATATATAAGAAAAAATGAAATTTTAACGAATTTCCAAGAAAAATGTAAAAATTAACCGAAATTCGAAAACGATGCTATTTCTACGTATATCGACGATTTGGATGATATATAAGAAAAACTGAAATTTTAGCGAATTTCCAAGAAAAATGTAAAAATTAACCGAAATTCGAAAACTATGCTATTTCTACGTATATCGAAGATTTGGATGATATATAAGAAAAATTGAATTTTAGCGAATTTCCAAGAAAAATGTAAAAATTAACCAAAATTTGAAAACGATGCTATTTCTACGTATCTAGATGATTTGGAAGATATTTAAAAAAAATTGAATTTTAGCGAATTTCCAAGAAAAATGTAAAAATTAACCTAAATTCGAAAACGATGCTATTTCTACGTATATCGACGATATGGATGATATATAAGAAAAAATGAAATTTTAACGAATTTCCAAGAAAAATGTAAAAATTAACCGAAATTCGAAAACGATGCTATTTCTACGTATCTAGATGATTTGGAAGATATTTAAGAAAAATTGAATTTTAGCGAATTTCCAAGAAAAATGTAAAAATTAACCAAAATTTGAAAACGATGCTATTTCTATAGATATATAAGAAAAAATGAAATTTTAACGAATTTCCAAGAAAAATGTAAAAATTAACCGAAATTCGAAAACGATGCTATTTCTACGTATATCGACGATTTGGATGATATATAAGAAAAACTTAAATTTTAGCTAATTTCCAAGAAAAATGTAAAAATTAACCGAAATTCGAAAACGATGCTATTTCTACGTATCTAGATGATTTGGAAGATATTTAAGAAAAATTGAATTTTAGCGAATTTCCAAGAAAAATGTAAAAATTAACCAAAATTTGAAAACGATGCTATTTCTATAGATATATAAGAAAAAATGAAATTTTAACGAATTTCCAAGAAAAATGTAAAAATTAACCGAAATTCGAAAACGATGCTATTTCTACGTATATCGACGATTTGGATGATATATAAGAAAAACTTAAATTTTAGCGAATTTCCAAGAAAAATGTAAAAATTAACCGAAATTCGAAAACGATGCTATTTCTACGTATCTAGATGATTTGGAAGATATTTAAGAAAAATTGAATTTTAGCGAATTTCCAAGAAAAATGTAAAAATTAACCAAAATTTGAAAACGATGCTATTTCTATAGATATATAAGAAAAAATGAAATTTTAACGAATTTCCAAGAAAAATGTAAAAATTAACCGAAATTCGAAAACGATGCTATTTCTACGTATCTAGATGATTTGGAAGATATTTAAGAAAAATTGAATTTTAGCGAATTTCCAAGAAAAATGTAAAAATTAACCGAAATTCGAAAACGATGCTATTTCTACGTATATCGACGATTTGGATGATATATAAGAAAAAATGAAATTTTAACGAATTTCCAAGAAAAATGTAAAAATTGACTAAAATTTGAAAACGATGCTGTTTCTATAGATATATAAGAAAAATTGAATTTTAGCGAATTTCCAACAAAAATGTAAATATTAACCGAAATTCGAAAACGATGCTATTTCTACGTATATCGACGATTTGGATGATATATAAGAAAAAATGAAATTTTAACGAATTTCCAAGAAAAATGTAAAAATTGACTAAAATTTGAAAAGGATGCTATTTCTACGTATCTAGATGATTTGGAAGATATTTAAAAAAAATTGAATTTTAGCGAATTTCCGAGTAAACTGTAAAAATTAACCGAAATTCGAAAACGATGCTATCTCTACGTATATCGACGATTTGGATGATATATAAGAAAAAATGAAATTTTAACGAATTTCCAAGAAAAATGTAAAAATTAACCGAAATTCGAAAACGATGCTATTTCTACGTATATCGACGATTTGGATGATATATAAGAAATACTGAAATTTTAGCGAATTTCCAAGAAAAATGTAAAAATTAACCGAAATTCGAAAACTATGCTATTTCTACGTATATCGAAGATTTGGATGATATATAAGAAAAATTGAATTTTAGCGAATTTCCAAGAAAAATGTAAAAATTAACCAAAATTTGAAAACGATGCTATTTCTACGTATCTAGATGATTTGGAAGATATTTAAAAAAAATTGAATTTTAGCGAATTTCCAAGAAAAATGTAAAAATTAACCAAAATTTGAAAACGATGCTATTTCTATAGATATATAAGAAAAAATGAAATTTTAACGAATTTCCAAGAAAAATGTAAAAATTAACCGAAATTCGAAAACGATGCTATTTCTACGTATCTAGATGATTTGGAAGATATTTAAGAAAAATTGAATTTTAGCGAATTTCCAAGAAAAATGTAAAAATTAACCAAAATTTGAAAACGATGCTATTTCTATAGATATATAAGAAAAAATGAAATTTTCACGAATTTCCAAGAAAAATGTAAAAATTAACCGAAATTCGAAAACGATGCTATTTCTACGTATATCGACGATATGCATGATATATAAGAAAAAATGAAATTTTAACGAATTTCCAAGAAAAATGTAAAAATTAACCGAAATTCGAAAACGATGCTATTTCTACGTATCTAGATGATTTGGAAGATATTTAAGAAAAATTGAATTTTAGCGAATTTCCAAGAAAAATGTAAAAATTAACCAAAATTTGAAAACGATGCTATTTCTATAGATATATAAGAAAAAATGAAATTTTAACGAATTTCCAAGAAAAATGTAAAAATTAACCGAAATTCGAAAACGATGCTATTTCTACGTATCTAGATGATTTGGAAGATATTTAAGAAAAATTGAATTTTAGCGAATTTCCAAGAAAAATGTAAAAATTAACCGAAATTCGAAAACGATGCTATTTCTACGTATATCGACGATTTGGATGATATATAAGAAAAAATGAAATTTTAACGAATTTCCAAGAAAAATGTAAAAATTGACTAAAATTTGAAAACGATGCTGTTTCTATAGATATATAAGAAAAATTGAATTTTAGCGAATTTCCAACAAAAATGTAAATATTAACCGAAATTCGAAAACGATGCTATTTCTACGTATCTAGATGATTTGGAAGATATTTAAGAAAAATTGAATTTTAGCGAATTTCCAAGAAAAATGTAAAAATTAACCAAAATTTGAAAACGATGCTATTTCTATAGATATATAAGAAAAAATGAAATTTTCACGAATTTCCAAGAAAAATGTAAAAATTAACCGAAATTCGAAAACGATGCTATTTCTACGTATATCGACGATTTGGATGATATATAAGAAAAACTTAAATTTTAGCTAATTTCCAAGAAAAATGTAAAAATTAACCGAAATTCGAAAACGATGCTATTTCTACGTATATCGACGATTTGGATGATATATAAGAAAAGCTGAAATTTTAGCGAATTTCCAAGAAAAATGTAAAAATTAACCGAAATTCGAAAACAATGCTATCTCTACGTATATCGACGATTTGGATGATATATAAGAAAAAATGAAATTTTAACGAATTTCCAAGAAAAATGTAAAAATTAACCGAAATTCGAAAACGATGCTATTTCTACGTATCTAGATGATTTGGAAGATATTTAAGAAAAATTGAATTTTAGCGAATTTCCAACAAAAATGTAAATATTAACCGAAATTCGAAAACGATGCTATTTCTACGTATATCGACGATTTGGATGATATATAAGAAAAGCTGAAATTTTAGCGAATTTCCAAGAAAAATGTAAAAATTAACCGAAATTCGAAAACAATGCTATCTCTACGTATATCGACGATTTGGATGATATATAAGAAAAAATGAAATTTTAACGAATTTCCAAGAAAAATGTAAAAATTAACCGAAATTCGAAAACGATGCTATTTCTACGTATCTAGATGATTTGGAAGATATTTAAGAAAAATTGAATTTTAGCGAATTTCCAAGAAAAATGTAAAAATTAACCAAAATTTGAAAACGATGCTATTTCTATAGATATATAAGAAAAAATGAAATTTTAACGAATTTCCAAGAAAAATGTAAAAATTAACCGAAATTCGAAAACGATGCTATTTCTACGTATATCGACGATTTGGATGATATATAAGAAAAACTTAAATTTTAGCTAATTTCCAAGAAAAATGTAAAAATTAACCGAAATTCGAAAACGATGCTATTTCTACGTATCTAGATGATTTGGAAGATATTTAAGAAAAATTGAATTTTAGCGAATTTCCAAGAAAAATGTAAAAATTAACCAAAATTTGAAAACGATGCTATTTCTATAGATATATAAGAAAAAATGAAATTTTCACGAATTTCCAAGAAAAATGTAAAAATTAACCGAAATTCGAAAACGATGCTATTTCTACGTATATCGACGATATGCATGATATATAAGAAAAAATGAAATTTTAACGAATTTCCAAGAAAAATGTAAAAATTAACCGAAATTCGAAAACGATGCTATTTCTACGTATCTAGATGATTTGGAAGATATTTAAGAAAAATTGAATTTTAGCGAATTTCCAAGAAAAATGTAAAAATTAACCAAAATTTGAAAACGATGCTATTTCTATAGATATATAAGTAAAAATGAAATTTTAACGAATTTCCAAGAAAAATGTAAAAATTAACCGAAATTCGAAAACGATGCTATTTCTACGTATCTAGATGATTTGGAAGATATTTAAGAAAAATTGAATTTTAGCGAATTTCCAAGAAAAATGTAAAAATTAACCGAAATTCGAAAACGATGCTATTTCTACGTATATCGACGATTTGGATGATATATAAGAAAAAATGAAATTTTAACGAATTTCCAAGAAAAATGTAAAAATTGACTAAAATTTGAAAACGATGCTGTTTCTATAGATATATAAGAAAAATTGAATTTTAGCGAATTTCCAACAAAAATGTAAATATTAACCGAAATTCGAAAACGATGCTATTTCTACGTATATCGACGATTTGGATGATATATAAGAAAAAATGAAATTTTAACGAATTTCCAAGAAAAATGTAAAAATTGACTAAAATTTGAAAAGGATGCTATTTCTACGTATCTAGATGATTTGGAAGATATTTAAAAAAAATTGAATTTTAGCGAATTTCCGAGTAAACTGTAAAAATTAACCGAAATTCGAAAACGATGCTATCTCTACGTATATCGACGATTTGGATGATATATAAGAAAAAATGAAATTTTAACGAATTTCCAAGAAAAATGTAAAAATTAACCGAAATTCGAAAACGATGCTATTTCTACGTATATCGACGATTTGGATGATATATAA
Source organism: Agrilus biguttatus (assembly GCA_963921985.1). NCBI lineage: Eukaryota > Metazoa > Arthropoda > Insecta > Coleoptera > Buprestidae > Agrilus > Agrilus biguttatus. The sequence goes on from OY998118.1 coordinate 21,774,284, forward strand.
GAAAAACTGAAATTTTAGCGAATTTCCAAGAAAAATGTAAAAATTAACCGAAATTCGAAAACTATGCTATTTCTACGTATATCGAAGATTTGGATGATATATAAGAAAAATTGAATTTTTGCGAATTTCCAAGAAAAATGTAAAAATTAACCAAAATTTGAAAACGATGCTATTTCTACGTATCTAGATGATTTGGAAGATATTTAAAAAAAATTGAATTTTAGCGAATTTCCAAGAAAAATGTAAAAATTAACCTAAATTCGAAAACGATGCTATTTCTACGTATATCGACGATATGGATGATATATAAGAAAAAATGAAATTTTAACGAATTTCCAAGAAAAATGTAAAAATTAACCGAAATTCGAAAACGATGCTATTTCTACGTATCTAGATGATTTGGAAGATATTTAAGAAAAATTGAATTTTAGCGAATTTCCAAGAAAAATGTAAAAATTAACCAAAATTTGAAAACGATGCTATTTCTACGTATCTAGATGATTTGGAAGATATTTAAGAAAAATTGAATTTTAGCGAATTTCCAAGAAAAATGTAAAAATTAACCAAAATTTGAAAACGATGCTATTTCTATAGATATATAAGAAAAAATGAAATTTTCACGAATTTCCAAGAAAAATGTAAAAATTAACCGAAATTCGAAAACGATGCTATTTCTACGTATATCGACGATATGCATGATATATAAGAAAAAATGAAATTTTAACGAATTTCCAAGAAAAATGTAAAAATTAACCGAAATTCGAAAACGATGCTATTTCTACGTATCTAGATGATTTGGAAGATATTTAAGAAAAATTGAATTTTAGCGAATTTCCAAGAAAAATGTAAAAATTAACCAAAATTTGAAAACGATGCTATTTCTATAGATATATAAGAAAAATTGAATTTTAGCAAATTTCCAAGAAAAATGTAAAAATCAACCGAAATTCGAAAACGATGCTATCTCTACGTATATCGACGATTTGGATGATATATAAGAAAAACTGAAATTTTAGCGAATTTCCAAGAAAAATGTAAAAATTAACCGAAATTCGAAAACGATGCTATTTCTACGTATATCGACGATTTGGATGATATATAAGAAAAAATGAAATTTTAACGAATTTCCAAGAAAAATGTAAAAATTAACCGAAATTCGAAAACGATGCTATTTCTACGTATCTAGATGATTTGGAAGATATTTAAGAAAAATTGAATTTTAGCGAATTTCCAAGAAAAATGTATAAATTAACCGAAATTCGAAAACGATGCTATTTCTACGTATATCGACGATTTGGATGATATATAAGAAAAAATGAAATTTTAACGAATTTCCAAGAAAAATGTAAAAATTGACTAAAATTTGAAAACGATGCTGTTTCTATAGATATATAAGAAAAATTGAATTTTAGCGAATTTCCAACAAAAATGTAAATATTAACCGAAATTCGAAAACGATGCTATTTCTACGTATATCGACGATTTGGATGATATATAAGAAAAAATGAAATTTTAACGAATTTCCAAGAAAAATGTAAAAATTGACTAAAATTTGAAAAGGATGCTATTTCTACGTATCTAGATGATTTGGAAGATATTTAAAAAAAATTGAATTTTAGCGAATTTCCGAGTAAACTGTAAAAATTAACAGAAATTCGAAAACGATGCTATCTCTACGTATATCGACGATTTGGATGATATATAAGAAAAAATGAAATTTTAACGAATTTCCAAGAAAAATGTAAAAATTAACCGAAATTCGAAAACGATGCTATTTCTATAGATATATAAGAAAAAATGAAATTTTAACGAATTTCCAAGAAAAATGTAAAAATTAACCGAAATTCGAAAACGATGCTATTTCTACGTATATCGACGATTTGGATGATATATAAGAAAAACTTAAATTTTAGCGAATTTCCAAGAAAAATGTAAAAATTAACCGAAATTCGAAAACGATGCTATCTCTACGTATATCGACGATTTGGATGATATATAAGAAAAAATGAAATTTTAACGAATTTCCGAGAAAAATGTAAAAATTAACCGAAATTCGAAAACTGCTATTTCTACGTATATCGACGATTTGGATGATATATAAGAAAAACTGATTTTTTAGCGAATTTCCAAGAAAAATGTAAAAATTAACCTAAATTCGAAAACGATGCTATCTCTACGTATATCGACGATTTGGATGATATATAAGAAAAACTGAAATTTTAGCGAATTTCCAAGAAAAATGTAAAAATTAACCGAAATTCGAAAACGATGCTATCTCTACGTATATCGACGATTTGGATGATATATAAGAAAAAATGAAATTTTAACGAATTTCCAAGAAAAATGTAAAAATTAACCGAAATTCGAAAACGATGCTATTTCTACGTATATCGACGATTTGGATGATATATAAGAAAAACTGAAATTTTAGCGAATTTCCAAGAAAAATGTAAAAATTAACCGAAATCCGAAAACGATGCTATCTCTACGTATATCGACGATTTGGATGATATATAAGAAAAAATGAAATTTTAACGAATTTCCAAGAAAAATGTAAAAATTAACCGAAATTCGAAAACGATGCTATTTCTACGTATATCGACGATTTGGATGATATATAAGAAAAACTGAAATTTTAGCGAATTTCCAAGAAAAATGTAAAAATTAACCTAAATTCGAAAACGATGCTATTTCTACGTATATCGACGATATGGATGATATATAAGAAAAAATGAAATTTTAACGAATTTCCAAGAAAAATGTAAAAATTAACCGAAATTCGAAAACGATGCTATTTCTACGTATCTAGATGATTTGGAAGATATTTAAGAAAAATTGAATTTTAGCGAATTTCCAAGAAAAATGTAAAAATTAACCAAAATTTGAAAACGATGCTATTTCTATAGATATATAAGAAAAATTGAATTTTAGCAAATTTCCAAGAAAAATGTAAAAATCAACCGAAATTCGAAAACGATGCTATTTCTACGTATATCGACGATATGGATGATATATAAGAAAAAATGAAATTTTAACGAATTTCCAAGAAAAATGTAAAAATTAACCGAAATTCGAAAACGATGCTATTTCTACGTATCTAGATGATTTGGAAGATATTTAAGAAAAATTGAATTTTAGCGAATTTCCAAGAAAAATGTAAAAATTAACCAAAATTTGAAAACGATGCTATTTCTATAGATATATAAGAAAAAATGAAATTTTAACGAATTTCCAAGAAAAATGTAAAAATTAACCGAAATTCGAAAACGATGCTATTTCTACGTATATCGACGATTTGGATGATATATAAGAAAAACTTAAATTTTAGCGAATTTCCAAGAAAAATGTAAAAATTAACCGAAATTCGAAAACGATGCTATTTCTACGTATCTAGATGATTTGGAAGATATTTAAGAAAAATTGAATTTTAGCGAATTTCCAAGAAAAATGTAAAAATTAACCAAAATTTGAAAACGATGCTATTTCTATAGATATATAAGAAAAAATGAAATTTTAACGAATTTCCAAGAAAAATGTAAAAATTAACCGAAATTCGAAAACGATGCTATTTCTACGTATCTAGATGATTTGGAAGATATTTAAGAAAAATTGAATTTTAGCGAATTTCCAAGAAAAATGTAAAAATTAACCGAAATTCGAAAACGATGCTATTTCTACGTATATCGACGATTTGGATGATATATAAGAAAAAATGAAATTTTAACGAATTTCCAAGAAAAATGTAAAAATTGACTAAAATTTGAAAACGATGCTGTTTCTATAGATATATAAGAAAAATTGAATTTTAGCGAATTTCCAACAAAAATGTAAATATTAACCGAAATTCGAAAACGATGCTATTTCTACGTATATCGACGATTTGGATGATATATAAGAAAAAATGAAATTTTAACGAATTTCCAAGAAAAATGTAAAAATTGACTAAAATTTGAAAAGGATGCTATTTCTACGTATCTAGATGATTTGGAAGATATTTAAAAAAAATTGAATTTTAGCGAATTTCCGAGTAAACTGTAAAAATTAACCGAAATTCGAAAACGATGCTATCTCTACGTATATCGACGATTTGGATGATATATAAGAAAAAATGAAATTTTAACGAATTTCCAAGAAAAATGTAAAAATTAACCGAAATTCGAAAACGATGCTATTTCTACGTATATCGACGATTTGGATGATATATAAGAAAAACTGAAATTTTAGCGAATTTCCAAGAAAAATGTAAAAATTAACCGAAATTCGAAAACTATGCTATTTCTACGTATATCGAAGATTTGGATGATATATAAGAAAAATTGAATTTTAGCGAATTTCCAAGAAAAATGTAAAAATTAACCAAAATTTGAAAACGATGCTATTTCTACGTATCTAGATGATTTGGAAGATATTTAAAAAAAATTGAATTTTAGCGAATTTCCAAGAAAAATGTAAAAATTAACCTAAATTCGAAAACGATGCTATTTCTACGTATATCGACGATATGGATGATATATAAGAAAAAATGAAATTTTAACGAATTTCCAAGAAAAATGTAAAAATTAACCGAAATTCGAAAACGATGCTATTTCTACGTATCTAGATGATTTGGAAGATATTTAAGAAAAATTGAATTTTAGCGAATTTCCAAGAAAAATGTAAAAATTAACCAAAATTTGAAAACGATGCTATTTCTATAGATATATAAGAAAAAATGAAATTTTAACGAATTTCCAAGAAAAATGTAAAAATTAACCGAAATTCGAAAACGATGCTATTTCTACGTATATCGACGATTTGGATGATATATAAGAAAAACTTAAATTTTAGCTAATTTCCAAGAAAAATGTAAAAATTAACCGAAATTCGAAAACGATGCTATTTCTACGTATCTAGATGATTTGGAAGATATTTAAGAAAAATTGAATTTTAGCGAATTTCCAAGAAAAATGTAAAAATTAACCAAAATTTGAAAACGATGCTATTTCTATAGATATATAAGAAAAAATGAAATTTTCACGAATTTCCAAGAAAAATGTAAAAATTAACCGAAATTCGAAAACGATGCTATTTCTACGTATATCGACGATATGCATGATATATAAGAAAAAATGAAATTTTAACGAATTTCCAAGAAAAATGTAAAAATTAACCGAAATTCGAAAACGATGCTATTTCTACGTATCTAGATGATTTGGAAGATATTTAAGAAAAATTGAATTTTAGCGAATTTCCAAGAAAAATGTAAAAATTAACCAAAATTTGAAAACGATGCTATTTCTATAGATATATAAGAAAAATTGAATTTTAGCAAATTTCCAAGAAAAATGTAAAAATCAACCGAAATTCGAAAACGATGCTATCTCTACGTATATCGACGATTTGGATGATATATAAGAAAAACTGAAATTTTAGCGAATTTCCAAGAAAAATGTAAAAATTAACCGAAATTCGAAAACGATGCTATTTCTACGTATATCGACGATTTGGATGATATATAAGAAAAAATGAAATTTTAACGAATTTCCAAGAAAAATGTAAAAATTAACCGAAATTCGAAAACGATGCTATTTCTACGTATCTATATGATTTGGAAGATATTTAAGAAAAATTGAATTTTAGCGAATTTCCAAGAAAAATGTATAAATTAACCGAAATTCGAAAACGATGCTATTTCTACGTATATCGACGATTTGGATGATATATAAGAAAAAATGAAATTTTAACGAATTTCCAAGAAAAATGTAAAAATTGACTAAAATTTGAAAACGATGCTGTTTCTATAGATATATAAGAAAAATTGAATTTTAGCGAATTTCCAACAAAAATGTAAATATTAACCGAAATTCGAAAACGATGCTATTTCTACGTATATCGACGATTTGGATGATATATAAGAAAAAATGAAATTTTAACGAATTTCCAAGAAAAATGTAAAAATTGACTAAAATTTGAAAAGGATGCTATTTCTACGTATCTAGATGATTTGGAAGATATTTAAAAAAAATTGAATTTTAGCGAATTTCCGAGTAAACTGTAAAAATTAACAGAAATTCGAAAACGATGCTATCTCTACGTATATCGACGATTTGGATGATATATAAGAAAAAATGAAATTTTAACGAATTTCCAAGAAAAATGTAAAAATTAACCGAAATTCGAAAACGATGCTATTTCTATAGATATATAAGAAAAAATGAAATTTTAACGAATTTCCAAGAAAAATGTAAAAATTAACCGAAATTCGAAAACGATGCTATTTCTACGTATATCGACGATTTGGATGATATATAAGAAAAACTTAAATTTTAGCGAATTTCCAAGAAAAATGTAAAAATTAACCGAAATTCGAAAACGATGCTATCTCTACGTATATCGACGATTTGGATGATATATAAGAAAAAATGAAATTTTAACGAATTTCCGAGAAAAATGTAAAAATTAACCGAAATTCGAAAACTGCTATTTCTACGTATATCGACGATTTGGATGATATATAAGAAAAACTGATTTTTTAGCGAATTTCCAAGAAAAATGTAAAAATTAACCGAAATTCGAAAACGATGCTATCTCTACGTATATCGACGATTTGGATGATATATAAGAAAAACTGAAATTTTAGCGAATTTCCAAGAAAAATGTAAAAATTAACCGAAATTCGAAAACGATGCTATCTCTACGTATATCGACGATTTGGATGATATATAAGAAAAAATGAAATTTTAACGAATTTCCAAGAAAAATGTAAAAATTAACCGAAATTCGAAAACGATGCTATTTCTACGTATATCGACGATTTGGATGATATATAAGAAAAACTGAAATTTTAGCGAATTTCCAAGAAAAATGTAAAAATTAACCGAAATCCGAAAACGATGCTATCTCTACGTATATCGACGATTTGGATGATATATAAGAAAAAATGAAATTTTAACGAATTTCCAAGAAAAATGTAAAAATTAACCGAAATTCGAAAACGATGCTATTTCTACGTATATCGACGATTTGGATGATATATAAGAAAAACTGAAATTTTAGCGAATTTCCAAGAAAAATGTAAAAATTAACCTAAATTCGAAAACGATGCTATTTCTACGTATATCGACGATATGGATGATATATAAGAAAAAATGAAATTTTAACGAATTTCCAAGAAAAATGTAAAAATTAACCGAAATTCGAAAACGATGCTATTTCTACGTATCTAGATGATTTGGAAGATATTTAAGAAAAATTGAATTTTAGCGAATTTCCAAGAAAAATGTAAAAATTAACCAAAATTTGAAAACGATGCTATTTCTATAGATATATAAGAAAAATTGAATTTTAGCAAATTTCCAAGAAAAATGTAAAAATCAACCGAAATTCGAAAACGATGCTATCTCTACGTATATCGACGATTTGGATGATATATAAGAAAAAATGAAATTTTAACGAATTTCCAAGAAAAATGTAAAAAGTAACCGAAATTCGAAAACGATGCTATTTCTACGTATCTAGATGATTTGGAAGATATTTAAGAAAAATTGAATTTTAGCGAATTTCCAAGAAAAATGTAAAAATTAACCGAAATTCGAAAACGATGCTATTTCTACGTATATCGACGATTTGGATGATATATAAGAAAAAATGAAATTTTAACGAATTTCCAAGAAAAATGTAAAAATTGACTAAAATTTGAAAACGATGCTATTTCTACGTATTTAGATGATTTGGAAGATATTTAAAAAAAATTGAATTTTAGCGAATTTCCGAGTAAACTGTAAAAATTAACCGAAATTCGAAAACGATGCTATTTCTACGTATCTAGATGATTTGGAAGATATTTAGGAAAAATTGAATATTAGCGAATTTCCAAGAAAAATGTAAAAATTGACTAAAATTTGAAAACGATGCTGTTTCTATAGATATATAAGAAAAATTGAATTTTAGCGAATTTCCAAGAAAAATGTAAAAATTAACCGAAATTCGAAAACGATGCTATTTCTACGTATATCGACGATTTGGATGATATATAAGAAAAAATGAAATTTTAACGAATTTCCAAGAAAAATGTAAAAATTGACTAAAAAATTCAAACGATGCTATTTCTACGTATCTCTATGATTTGGAAGATATTTAAAAAAAAATGAATTTTAGCGAATTTCCGAGTAAACTGTAAAAATTAACCGAAACTCGAAAACGATACTATCTCTACGTATATCGACGATTTGGATGATATATAAGAAAAACTGAAATTTTAGCGAATTTCCAAGAAAAATGTAAAAATTAACCGAAATTCGAAAACGATGCTATCTCTACGTATATCGACGATTTGGATGATACATAAGAAAAAATGAAATTTTAACGAATTTCCAAGAAAAATGTAAAAATTAACCGAAATTCGAAAACGATGCTATTTCTACGTATATCGACGATTTGGATGATATATAAGAAAAACTGAAATCTTAGCGAATTTCCAAGAAAAATGTAAAAATTAACCGAAATTCGAAAACGATGCTATTTCTACGTATATCGACGATTTGGATGATATATAAGAAAAAATGAAATTTTAACGAATTTCCAAGAAAAATGTAAAAATTAACCGAAATTCGAAAACGATGCTATCTCTACGTATATCGACGATTTGGATGATGTATAAGAAAAAATGAAATTTTAACGAATTTCCAAGAAAAATGTAAAAATTAACCTAAATTCGAAAACGATGCTATTTCTACGTATATCGACGATATGGATGATATATAAGAAAAAATGAAATTTTAACGAATTTCCAAGAAAAATGTAAAAATTAACCGAAATTCGAAAACGATGCTATTTCTACGTATCTAGATGATTTGGAAGATATTTAAGAAAAATTGAATTTTAGCGAATTTCCAAGAAAAATGTAAAAATTAACCAAAATTTGAAAACGATGCTATTTCTATAGATATATAAGAAAAATTGAATTTTAGCAAATTTCCAAGAAAATTGTAAAAATCAACCGAAATTCGAAAACGATGCTATCTCTACGTATATCGACGATTTGGATGATATATAAGAAAAACTGAAATTTTAGCGAATTTCCAAGAAAAATGTAAAAATTAACCGAAATTCGAAAACGATGCTATTTCTACGTATATCGACGATTTGGATGATATATAAGAAAAAATGAAATTTTAACGAATTTCCAAGAAAAATGTAAAAAGTAACCGAAATTCGAAAACGATGCTATTTCTACGTATCTAGATGATTTGGAAGATATTTAAGAAAAATTGAATTTTAGCGAATTTCCAAGAAAAATGTAAAAATTAACCGAAATTCGAAAACGATGCTATTTCTACGTATATCGACGATTTGGATGATATATAAGAAAAAATGAAATTTTAACGAATTTCCAAGAAAAATGTAAAAATTAACCGAAATTCGAAAACGATGCTATTTCTACGTATCTATATGATTTGGAAGATATTTAAGAAAAATTGAATTTTAGCGAATTTCCAAGAAAAATGTATAAATTAACCGAAATTCGAAAACGATGCTATTTCTACGTATATCGACGATTTGGATGATATATAAGAAAAAATGAAATTTTAACGAATTTCCAAGAAAAATGTAAAAATTGACTAAAATTTGAAAACGATGCTGTTTCTATAGATATATAAGAAAAATTGAATTTTAGCGAATTTCCAACAAAAATGTAAATATTAATCGAAATTCGAAAACGATGCTATTTCTACGTATATCGACGATTTGGATGATATATAAGAAAAAATGAAATTTTAACGAATTTCCAAGAAAAATGTAAAAATTGACTAAAATTTGAAAAGGATGCTATTTCTACGTATCTAGATGATTTGGAAGATATTTAAAAAAAATTGAATTTTAGCGAATTTCCGAGTAAACTGTAAAAATTAACAGAAATTCGAAAACGATGCTATCTCTACGTATATCGACGATTTGGATGATATATAAGAAAAAATGAAATTTTAACGAATTCCAAGAAAAATGTAAAAATTAACCGAAATTCGAAAACGATGCTATTTCTATAGATATATAAGAAAAAATGAAATTTTAACGAATTTCCAAGAAAAATGTAAAAATTAACCGAAATTCGAAAACGATGCTATTTCTACGTATATCGACGATTTGGATGATATATAAGAAAAACTTAAATTTTAGCGAATTTCCAAGAAAAATGTAAAAATTAACCGAAATTCGAAAACGATGCTATCTCTACGTATATCGACGATTTGGATGATATATAAGAAAAAATGAAATTTTAACGAATTTCCGAGAAAAATGTAAAAATTAACCGAAATTCGAAAACTGCTATTTCTACGTATATCGACGATTTGGATGATATATAAGAAAAACTGATTTTTTAGCGAATTTCCAAGAAAAATGTAAAAATTAACCGAAATTCGAAAACGATGCTATCTCTACGTATATCGACGATTTGGATGATATATAAGAAAAACTGAAATTTTAGCGAATTTCCAAGAAAAATGTAAAAATTAACCGAAATTCGAAAACGATGCTATCTCTACGTATATCGACGATTTGGATGATATATAAGAAAAAATGAAATTTTAACGAATTTCCAAGAAAAATGTAAAAATTAACCGAAATTCGAAAACGATGCTATTTCTACGTATATCGACGATTTGGATGGTATATAAGAAAAACTGAAATTTTAGCGAATTTCCAAGAAAAATGTAAAAATTAACCGAAATCCGAAAACGATGCTATCTCTACGTATATCGACGATTTGGATGATATATAAGAAAAAATGAAATTTTAACGAATTTCCAAGAAAAATGTAAAAATTAACCGAAATTCGAAAACGATGCTATTTCTACGTATATCGACGATTTGGATGATATATAAGAAAAACTGAAATTTTAGCGAATTTCCAAGAAAAATGTAAAAATTAACCTAAATTCGAAAACGATGCTATTTCTACGTATATCGACGATATGGATGATATATAAGAAAAAATGAAATTTTAACGAATTTCCAAGAAAAATGTAAAAATTAACCGAAATTCGAAAACGATGCTATTTCTACGTATCTAGATGATTTGGAAGATATTTAAGAAAAATTGAATTTTAGCGAATTTCCAAGAAAAATGTAAAAATTAACCAAAATTTGAAAACGATGCTATTTCTATAGATATATAAGAAAAATTGAATTTTAGCAAATTTCCAAGAAAAATGTAAAAATCAACCGAAATTCGAAAACGATGCTATCTCTACGTATATCGACGATTTGGATGATATATAAGAAAAACTGAAATTTTAGCGAATTTCCAAGAAAAATGTAAAAATTAACCGAAATTCGAAAACGATGCTATTTCTACGTATATCGACGATTTGGATGATATATAAGAAAAAATGAAATTTTAACGAATTTCCAAGAAAAATGTAAAAAGTAACCGAAATTCGAAAACGATGCTATTTCTACGTATCTAGATGATTTGGAAGATATTTAAGAAAAATTGAATTTTAGCGAATTTCCAAGAAAAATGTAAAAATTAACCGAAATTCGAAAACGATGCTATTTCTACGTATATCGACGATTTGGATGATATATAAGAAAAAATGAAATTTTAACGAATTTCCAAGAAAAATGTAAAAATTGACTAAAATTTGAAAACGATGCTATTTCTACGTATTTAGATGATTTGGAAGATATTTAAAAAAAATTGAATTTTAGCGAATTTCCGAGTAAACTGTAAAAATTAACCGAAATTCGAAAACGATGCTATTTCTACGTATCTAGATGATTTGGAAGATATTTAGGAAAAATTGAATATTAGCGAATTTCCAAGAAAAATGTAAAAATTGACTAAAATTTGAAAACGATGCTGTTTCTATAGATATATAAGAAAAATTGAATTTTAGCGAATTTCCAAGAAAAATGTAAAAATTAACCGAAATTCGAAAACGATGCTATTTCTACGTATATCGACGATTTGGATGATATATAAGAAAAAATGAAATTTTAACGAATTTCCAAGAAAAATGTAAAAATTGACTAAAAAATTCAAACGATGCTATTTCTACGTATCTCTATGATTTGGAAGATATTTAAAAAAAAATGAATTTTAGCGAATTTCCGAGTAAACTGTAAAAATTAACCGAAACTCGAAAACGATACTATCTCTACGTATATCGACGATTTGGATGATATATAAGAAAAACTGAAATTTTAGCGAATTTCCAAGAAAAATGTAAAAATTAACCGAAATTCGAAAACGATGCTATCTCTACGTATATCGACGATTTGGATGATACATAAGAAAAAATGAAATTTTAACGAATTTCCAAGAAAAATGTAAAAATTAACCGAAATTCGAAAACGATGCTATTTCTACGTATATCGACGATTTGGATGATATATAAGAAAAACTGAAATCTTAGCGAATTTCCAAGAAAAATGTAAAAATTAACCGAAATTCGAAAACGATGCTATTTCTACGTATATCGACGATTTGGATGATATATAAGAAAAAATGAAATTTTAACGAATTTCCAAGAAAAATGTAAAAATTAACCGAAATTCGAAAACGATGCTATCTCTACGTATATCGACGATTTGGATGATGTATAAGAAAAAATGAAATTTTAACGAATTTCCAAGAAAAATGTAAAAATTAACCTAAATTCGAAAACGATGCTATTTCTACGTATATCGACGATATGGATGATATATAAGAAAAAATGAAATTTTAACGAATTTCCAAGAAAAATGTAAAAATTAACCGAAATTCGAAAACGATGCTATTTCTACGTATCTAGATGATTTGGAAGATATTTAAGAAAAATTGAATTTTAGCGAATTTCCAAGAAAAATGTAAAAATTAACCAAAATTTGAAAACGATGCTATTTCTATAGATATATAAGAAAAATTGAATTTTAGCAAATTTCCAAGAAAATTGTAAAAATCAACCGAAATTCGAAAACGATGCTATCTCTACGTATATCGACGATTTGGATGATATATAAGAAAAACTGAAATTTTAGCGAATTTCCAAGAAAAATGTAAAAATTAACCGAAATTCGAAAACGATGCTATTTCTACGTATATCGACGATTTGGATGATATATAAGAAAAAATGAAATTTTAACGAATTTCCAAGAAAAATGTAAAAAGTAACCGAAATTCGAAAACGATGCTATTTCTACGTATCTAGATGATTTGGAAGATATTTAAGAAAAATTGAATTTTAGCGAATTTCCAAGAAAAATGTAAAAATTAACCGAAATTCGAAAACGATGCTATTTCTACGTATATCGACGATTTGGATGATATATAAGAAAAAATGAAATTTTAACGAATTTCCAAGAAAAACGTAAAAATTGACTAAAATTTGAAAACGATGCTGTTTCTATAGATATATAAGAAAAATTGAATTTTAGCGAATTTCCAACAAAAATGTAAATATTAACCGAAATTCGAAAACGATGCTATTTCTACGTATATCGACGATTTGGATGATATATAAGAAAAAATGAAATTTTAACGAATTTCCAAGAAAAATGTAAAAATTGACTAAAATTTGAAAACGATGCTATTTCTACGTATTTAGATGATTTGGAAGATATTTAAAAAAAATTGAATTTTAGCGAATTTCCGAGTAAACTGTAAAAATTAACCGAAATTCGAAAACGATGCTATTTCTACGTATCTAGATGATTTGGAAGATATTTAGGAAAAATTGAATATTAGCGAATTTCCAAGAAAAATGTAAAAATTGACTAAAATTTGAAAACGATGCTGTTTCTATAGATATATAAGAAAAATTGAATTTTAGCGAATTTCCAAGAAAAATGTAAAAATTAATCGAAATTCGAAAACGATGCTATTTCTACGTATATCGACGATTTGGATGATATATAAGAAAAAATGAAATTTTAACGAATTTCCAAGAAAAATGTAAAAATTGACTAAAAAATTCAAACGATGCTATTTCTACGTATCTCTATGATTTGGAAGATATTTAAAAAAAAATGAATTTTAGCGAATTTCCGAGTAAACTGTAAAAATTAACCGAAACTCGAAAACGATACTATCTCTACGTATATCGACGATTTGGATGATATATAAGAAAAACTGAAATTTTAGCGAATTTCCAAGAAAAATGTAAAAATTAACCGAAATTCGAAAACGATGCTATCTCTACGTATATCGACGATTTGGATGATACATAAGAAAAAATGAAATTTTAACGAATTTCCAAGAAAAATGTGAAAATTAACCGAAATTCGAAAACGATGCTATTTCTACGTATATCGACGATTTGGATGATATATAAGAAAAACTGAAATCTTAGCGAATTTCCAAGAAAAATGTAAAAATTAACCGAAATTCGAAAACGATGCTATTTCTACGTATATCGACGATTTGGATGATATATAAGAAAAAATGAAATTTTAACGAATTTCCAAGAAAAATGTAAAAATTAACCGAAATTCGAAAACGATGCTATCTCTACGTATATCGACGATTTGGATGATGTATAAGAAAAAATGAAATTTTAACGAATTTCCAAGAAAAATGTAAAAATTAACCGAAATTCGAAAACGATGCTATTTCTACGTATATCGACGATTTGGATGATATATAAGAAAAACTGAAATTTTAGCGAATTTCCAAGAAAAATGTAAAAATTAACCTAAATTCGAAAACGATGCTATTTCTACGTATATCGACGATATGGATGATATATAAGAAAAAATGAAATTTTAACGAATTTCCAAGAAAAATGTAAAAATTAACCGAAATTCGAAAACGATGCTATTTCTACGTATCTAGATGATTTGGAAGATATTTAAGAAAAATTGAATTTTAGCGAATTTCCAAGAAAAATGTAAAAATTAACCAAAATTTGAAAACGATGCTATTTCTATAGATATATAAGAAAAAATGAAATTTTAACGAATTTCCAAGAAAAATGTAAAAATTAACCGAAATTCGAAAACGATGCTATTTCTACGTATATCGACGATTTGGATGATATATAAGAAAAACTTAAATTTTAGCGAATTTCCAAGAAAAATGTAAAAATTAACCAAAATTCGAAAACGATGCTATCTCTACGTATATCGACGATTTGGATGATATATAAGAAAAAATGAAATTTTAACGAATTTCCAAGAAAAATGTAAAAATTAACCGAAATTCGAAAACGATGCTATTTCTACGTATCTAGATGATTTGGAAGATATTTAAGAAAAATTGAATTTTAGCGAATTTCCAAGAAAAATGTAAAAATTAACCAAAATTTGAAAACGATGCTATTTCTATAGGTATATAAGAAAAAATGAAATTTTAACGAATTTCCAGGAAAAATGTAAAAATTAACCGAAATTCGAAAACGATGCTATTTCTACGTATATCGACGATTTGGATGATATATAAGAAAAACTTAAATTTTAGCGAATTTCCAAGAAAAATGTAAAAATTAACCGAAATTCGAAAACGATGCTATCTCTACGTATATCGACGATTTGGATGATATATAAGAAAAAATGAAATATTAACGAATTTCCAAGAAAAATGTAAAAATTAACCGAAATTCGAAAACTGCTATTTCTACGTATATCGACGATTTGGATGATATATAAGAAAAACTGATTTTTTAGCGAATTTCCAAGAAAAATGTAAAAATTAACCGAAATTCGAAAACGATGCTATCTCTACGTATATCGACGATTTGGATGATATATAAGAAAAACTGAAATTTTAGCGAATTTCCAAGAAAAATGTAAAAATTAACCGAAATTCGAAAACGATGCTATCTCTACGTATATCGACGATTTGGATGATATATAAGAAAAAATGAAATTTTAACGAATTTCCAAGAAAAATGTAAAAATTAACCGAAATTCGAAAACGATGCTATTTCTACGTATATCGACGATTTGGATGATCTATAAGAAAAACTGAAATTTTAGCGAATTTCCAAGGAAAATGTAAAAATTAACCGAAATTCGAAAACGATGCTATCTCTACGTATATCGACGATTTGGATGATATATAAGAAAAAATGAAATTTTAACGAATTTCCAAGAAAAATGTAAAAATTAACCGAAATTCGAAAACGATGCTATTTCTACGTATATCGACGATTTGGATGATATATAAGAAAAACTGAAATTTTAGCGAATTTCCAAGAAAAATGTAAAAATTAACCTAAATTCGAAAACGATGCTATTTCTACGTATATCGACGATATGGATGATATATAAGAAAAAATGAAATTTTAACGAATTTCCAAGAAAAATGTAAAAATTAACCGAAATTCGAAAACGATGCTATTTCTACGTATCTAGATGATTTGGAAGATATTTAAGAAAAATTGAATTTTAGCGAATTACCAAGAAAAATGTAAAAATTAACCAAAATTTGAAAACGATGCTATTTCTATAGATATATAAGAAAAATTGAATTTTAGCAAATTTCCAAGAAAAATGTAAAAATCAACCGAAATTCGAAAACGATGCTATCTCTACGTATATCGACGATTTGGATGATATATAAGAAAAACTGAAATTTTAGCGAATTTCCAAGAAAAATGTAAAAATTAACCGAAATTCGAAAACGATGCTATTTATACGTATATCGACGATTTGGATGATATATAAGAAAAAATGAAATTTTAACGAATTTCCAAGAAAAATGTAAAAATTAACCGAAATTCGAAAACGATGCTATTTCTACGTATCTAGATGATTTGGAAGATATTTAAGAAAAATTGAATTTTAGCGAATTTCCAAGAAAAATGTAAAAATTAACCGAAATTCGAAAACGATGCTATTTCTACGTATATCGACGATTTGGATGATATATAAGAAAAAATGAAATTTTAACGAATTTCCAAGAAAAATGTAAAAATTGACTAAAATTTGAAAACGATGCTGTATCTATAGATATATAAGAAAAATTGAATTTTAGCGAATTTCCAACAAAAATGTAAATATTAACCGAAATTCGAAAACGATGCTATTTCTACGTATATCGACGATTTGGATGATATATAAGAAAAAATGAAATTTTAACGAATTTCCAAGAAAAATGTAAAAATTGACTAAAATTTGAAAAGGATGCTATTTCTACGTATCTAGATGATTTGGAAGATATTTAAAAAAAATTGAATTTTAGCGAATTTCCGAGTAAACTGTAAAAATTAACCGAAATTCGAAAACGATGCTATCTCTACGTATATCGACGATTTGGATGATGTATAAGAAAAAATGAAATTTTAACGAATTTCCAAGAAAAATGTAAAAATTAACCAAAATTTGAAAACGATGCTATTTCTATAGATATATAAGAAAAATTGAATTTTAGCAAATTTCCAAGAAAAATGTAAAAATCAACCGAAATTCGAAAACGATGCTATCTCTACGTATATCGACGATTTGGATGATATATAAGAAAAACTGAAGTTTTAGCGAATTTCCAAGAAAAATGTAAAAATTAACCGAAATTCGAAAACGATGCTATTTCTACGTATATCGACGATTTGGATGATATATAAGAAAAAATGAAATTTTAACGAATTTCCAAGAAAAATGTAAAAATTAACCGAAATTCGAAAACGATGCTATTTCTACGTATCTAGATGATTTGGAAGATATTTAAGAAAAATTGAATTTTAGCGAATTTCCAAGAAAAATGTAAAAATTAACCGAAATTCGAAAACGATGCTATTTCTACGTATATCGACGATTTGGATGATATATAAGAAAAAATGAAATTTTAACGAATTTCCAAGAAAAATGTAAAAATTGACTAAAATTTGAAAACGATGCTGTATCTATAGATATATAAGAAAAATTGAATTTTAGCGAATTTCCAACAAAAATGTAAATATTAACCGAAATTCGAAAACGATGCTATTTCTACGTATATCGACGATTTGGATGATATATAAGAAAAAATGAAATTTTAACGAATTTCCAAGAAAAATGTAAAAATTGACTAAAATTTGAAAAGGATGCTATTTCTACGTATCTAGATGATTTGGAAGATATTTAAAAAAAATTGAATTTTAGCGAATTTCCGAGTAAACTGTAAAAATTAACCGAAATTCGAAAACGATGCTATCTCTACGTATATCGACGATTTGGATGATGTATAAGAAAAAATGAAATTTTAACGAATTTCCAAGAAAAATGTAAAAATTAACCGAAATTCGAAAACGATGCTATTTCTACGTATATCGACGATTTGGATGATATATAAGAAAAACTGAAATTTTAGCGAATTTCCAAGAAAAATGTAAAAATTAACCTAAATTCGAAAACGATGCTATTTCTACGTATATCGACGATATGGATGATATATAAGAAAAAATGAAATTTTAACGAATTTCCAAGAAAAATGTAAAAATTAACCGAAATTCGAAAACGATGCTATTTCTACGTATCTAGATGATTTGGAAGATATTTAAGAAAAATTGAATTTTAGCGAATTTCCAAGAAAAATGTAAAAATTAACCAAAATTCGAAAACGATGCTATTTCTACGTATATCGACGATTTGGATGATATATAAGAAAAACTGAAATCTTAGCGAATTTCCAAGAAAAATGTAAAAATTAACCGAAATTCGAAAACGATGCTATTTCTACGTATATCGACGATTTGGATGATATATAAGAAAAAATGAAATTTTAACGAATTTCCAAGAAAAATGTAAAAATTAACCGAAATTCGAAAACGATGCTATCTCTACGTATATCGACGATTTGGATGATGTATAAGAAAAAATGAAATTTTAACGAATTTCCAAGAAAAATGTAAAAATTGACTAAAAAATTCAAACGATGCTATTTCTACGTATCTCTATGATTTGGAAGATATTTAAAAAAAAATGAATTTTAGCGAATTTCCGAGTAAACTGTAAAAATTAACCGAAACTCGAAAACGATACTATCTCTACGTATATCGACGATTTGGATGATATATAAGAAAAACTGAAATTTTAGCGAATTTCCAAGAAAAATGTAAAAATTAACCGAAATTCGAAAACGATGCTATCTCTACGTATATCGACGATTTGGATGATACATAAGAAAAAATGAAATTTTAACGAATTTCCAAGAAAAATGTAAAAATTAACCGAAATTCGAAAACGATGCTATTTCTACGTATATCGACGATTTGGATGATATATAAGAAAAAATGAAATTTTAACGAATTTCCAAGAAAAATGTAAAAATTGACTAAAATTTGAAAACGATGCTATTTCTACGTATTTAGATGATTTGGAAGATATTTAAAAAAAATTGAATTTTAGCGAATTTCCGAGTAAACTGTAAAAATTAACCGAAATTCGAAAACGATGCTATTTCTACGTATCTAGATGATTTGGAAGATATTTAGGAAAAAATGAATATTAGCGAATTTCCAAGAAAAATGTAAAAATTGACTAAAATTTGAAAACGATGCTGTTTCTATAGATATATAAGAAAAATTGAATTTTAGCGAATTTCCAAGAAAAATGTAAAAATTAATCGAAATTCGAAAACGATGCTATTTCTACGTATATCGACGATTTGGATGATATATAAGAAAAAATGAAATTTTAACGAATTTCCAAGAAAAATGTAAAAATTGACTAAAAAATTCAAACGATGCTATTTCTACGTATCTCTATGATTTGGAAGATATTTAAAAAAAAATGAATTTTAGCGAATTTCCGAGTAAACTGTAAAAATTAACCGAAACTCGAAAACGATACTATCTCTACGTATATCGACGATTTGGATGATATATAAGAAAAACTGAAATTTTTGCGAATTTCCAAGAAAAATGTAAAAATTAACCGAAATTCGAAAACGATGCTATCTCTACGTATATCGACGATTTGGATGATACATAAGAAAAAATGAAATTTTAACGAATTTCCAAGAAAAATGTAAAAATTAGCCGAAATTCGAAAACGATGCTATTTCTACGTATATCGACGATTTGGATGATATATAAGAAAAACTGAAATCTTAGCGAATTTCCAAGAAAAATGTAAAAATTAACCGAAATTCGAAAACGATGCTATTTCTATGTATATCGACGATTTGGATGATATATAAGAAAAAATGAAATTTAAACGAATTTCCAAGAAAAATGTAAAAATTAACCGAAATTCGAAAACGATGCTATCTCTACGTATATCGACGATTTGGATGATGTATAAGAAAAAATGAAATTTTAACGAATTTCCAAGAAAAATGTAAAAATTAACCGAAATTCGAAAACGATGCTATTTCTACGTATATCGACGATTTGGATGATATATAAGAATAACTGAAATTTTAGCGAATTTCCAAGAAAAATGTAAAAATTAACCTAAATTCGAAAACGATGCTATTTCTACGTATATCGACGATATGGATGATATATAAGAAAAAATGAAATTTTAACGAATTTCCAAGAAAAATGTAAAAATTAACCGAAATTCGAAAACGATGCTATTTCTACGTATCTAGATGATTTGGAAGATATTTAAGAAAAATTGAATTTTAGCGAATTTCCAAGAAAAATGTAAAAATTAACCAAAATTTGAAAACGATGCTATTTCTATAGATATATAAGAAAAAATGAAATTTTAACGAATTTCCAAGAAAAATGTAAAAATTAACCGAAATTCGAAAACGATGCTATTTCTACGTATATCGACGATTTGGATGATATATAAGAAAAACTTAAATTTTAGCGAATTTCCAAGAAAAATGTAAAAATTAACCAAAATTCGAAAACGATGCTATCTCTACGTATATCGACGATTTGGATGATATATAAGAAAAAATGAAATTTTAACGAATTTCCAAGAAAAATGTAAAAATTAACCGAAATTCGAAAACGATGCTATTTCTACGTATCTAGATGATTTGGAAGATATTTAAGAAAAATTGAATTTTAGCGAATTTCCAAGAAAAATGTAAAAATTAACCGAAATTCGAAAACGATGCTATCTCTACGTATATCGACGATTTGGATGATATACAAGAAGAACTGAAATTTTAGCGAATTTCCAAGAAAAATGTAAAAATTACCGAAATTCGAAAACGATGCTATCTCTACGTATATCGACGATTTGGATGATATATAAGAAAAAATGAAATTTTAACGAATTCCCAAGAAAAATGTGAAAATTAACCGAAATTCGAAAACTGCTATTTCTACGTATATCGACGATTTGGATGATATATAAGAAAAAATGAAATTTTAACGAATTTCCAAGAAAAATGTAAAAATTAACCGAAATTCGAAAACTGCTATTTCTACGTATATCGACGATTTGGATGATATATAAGAAAAACTGATTTTTTAGCGAATTTCCAAGAAAAATGTAAAAATTAACCGAAATTCGAAAACGATGCTATCTCTACGTATATCGACGATTTGGATGATATATAAGAAAAACTGAAATTTTAGCGAATTTCCAAGAAAAATGTAAAAATTAACCGAAATTCGAAAACGATGCTATCTCTACGTATATCGACGATTTGGATGATATATAAGAAAAAATGAAATTTTAACGAATTTCCAAGAAAAATGTAAAAATTAACCGAAATTCGAAAACGATGCTATTTCTACGTATATCGACGATTTGGATGATCTATAAGAAAAACTGAAATTTTAGCGAATTTCCAAGAAAAATGTAAAAATTAACCGAAATTCGAAAACGATGCTATCTCTACGTATATCGACGATTTGGATGATATATAAGAAAAAATGAAATTTTAACGAATTTCCAAGAAAAATGTAAAAATTAACCGAAATTCGAAAACGATGCTATTTCTACGTATATCGACGATTTGGATGATATATAAGAAAAACTGAAATTTTAGCGAATTTCCAAGAAATATGTAAAAATTAACCTAAATTCGAAAACGATGCTATTTCTACGTATATCGACGATATGGATGATATATAAGAAAAAATGAAATTTTAACGAATTTCCAAGAAAAATGTAAAAATTAACCGAAATTCGAAAACGATGCTATTTCTACGTATCTAGATGATTTGGAAGATATTTAAGAAAAATTGAATTTTAGCGAATTACCAAGAAAAATGTAAAAATTAACCAAAATTTGAAAACGATGCTATTTCTATAGATATATAAGAAAAATTGAATTTTAGCAAATTTCCAAGAAAAATGTAAAAATCAACCGAAATTCGAAAACGATGCTATCTCTACGTATATCGACGATTTGGATGATATATAAGAAAAACTGAAATTTTAGCGAATTTCCAAGAAAAATGTAAAAATTAACCGAAATTCGAAAACGATGCTATTTCTACGTATATCGACGATTTGGATGATATATAAGAAAAAATGAAATTTTAACGAATTTCCAAGAAAAATGTAAAAATTAACCGAAATTCGAAAACTATGCTATTTCTACGTATCTAGATGATTTGGAAGATATTTAAGAAAAATTGAATTTTAGCGAATTTCCAAGAAAAATGGAAAAATTAACCGAAATTCGAAAACGATGCTATTTCTACGTATATCGACGATTTGGATGATATATAAGAAAAAATGAGATTTTAACGAATTTCCAAGAAAAATGTAAAAATTGACTAAAATTTGAAAACGATGCTGTATCTATAGATATATAAGAAAAATTGAATTTTAGCGAATTTCCAACAAAAATGTAAATATTAACCGAAATTCGAAAACGATGCTATTTCTACGTATATCGACGATTTGGATGATATATAAGAAAAAATGAAATTTTAACGAATTTCCAAGAAAAATGTAAAAATTAACCAAAATTTGAAAACGATGCTATTTCTATAGATATATAAGAAAAAATGAAATTTTAACGAATTTCCAAGAAAAATGTAAAAATTAACCGAAATTCGAAAACGATGCTATTTCTACGTATCTAGATGATTTGGAAGATATTTAAAAAAAATTGAATTTTAGCGAATTTCCGAGTAAACTGTAAAAATTAACCGAAATTCGAAAACGATGCTATCTCTACGTATATCGACGATTTGGATGATATATAAGAAAAAATGAAATTTTAACGAATTTCCAAGAAAAATGTAAAAATTAACCGAAATTCGAAAACGATGCTATTTCTACGTATATCGACGATTTGGATGATATATAAGAAAAACTGAAATTTTAGCGAATTTCCAAGAAAAATGTAAAAATTAACCGAAATTCGAAAACTATGCTATTTCTACGTATATCGAAGATTTGGATGATATATAAGAAAAATTGAATTTTAGCGAATTTCCAAGAAAAATATAAAAATTAACCAAAATTTGAAAACGATGCTCTTTCTACGTATCTAGATGATTTGGAAGATATTTAAAAAAAATTGAATTTTAGCGAATTTCCAAGAAAAATGTAAAAATTAACCTAAATTCGAAAACGATGCTATTTCTACGTATATCGACGATATGGATGATATATAAGAAAAAATGAAATTTTAACGAATTTCCAAGAAAAATGTAAAAATTAACCAAAATTTGAAAACGATGCTATTTCTATAGATATATAAGAAAAAATGAAATTTTAACGAATTTCCAAGAAAAATGTAAAAATTAACCGAAACTCGAAAACGATGCTATTTCTACGTATATCGACGATTTGGATGATATATAAGAAATACTTAAATTTTAGCGAATTTCCAAGAAAAATGTAAAAATTAACCGAAATTCGAAAACGATGCTATCTCTACGTATATCGACGATTTGGATGATATATAAGAAAAAATGAAATTTTAACGAATTTCCGAGAAAAATGTAAAAATTAACCGAAATTCGAAAACTGCTATTTCTACGTATATCGACGATTTGGATGATATATAAGAAAAACTGATTTTTTAGCGAATTTCCAAGAAAAATGTAAAAATTAACCGAAATTCGAAAACGATGCTATCTCTACGTATATCGACGATTTGGATGATATATAAGAAAAACTGAAATTTTAGCGAATTTCCAAGAAAAATGTAAAAATTAACCGAAATTCGAAAACGATGCTATTTCTACGTATATCGACGATTTGGATGATATATAAGAAAAAATGAAATTTTAACGAATTTCCAAGAAAAACGTAAAAATTAACCGAAATTCGAAAACGATGCTATTTCTACGTATCTAGATGATTTGGAAGATATTTAAGAAAAATTGAATTTTAGCGAATTTCCAAGAAAAATGTAAAAATTAACCGAAATTCGAAAACGATGCTATTTCTACGTATATCGACGATTTGGATGATATATAAGAAAAAATGAAATTTTAACGAATTTCCAAGAAAAATGTAAAAATTGACTAAAATTTGAAAACGATGCTGTTTCTATAGATATATAAGAAAAATTGAATTTTAGCGAATTTCCAACAAAAATGTAAATATTAACCGAAATTCGAAAACGATGCTATTTCTACGTATATCGACGATTTGGATGATATATAAGAAAAAATGAAATTTTAACGAATTTCCAAGAAAAATGTAAAAATTGACTAAAATTTGAAAACGATGCTATTTCTACGTATCTAGATGATTTGGAAGATATTTAAAAAAATTGAATTTTAGCGAATTTCCAAGAAAAATGTAAAAATTAACCAAAATTTGAAAACGATGCTATTTCTACGTATCTAGATGATTTGGAAGATATTTAAAAAAAATTGAATTTTAGCGAATTTCCAAGAAAAATGTAAAAATTAACCAAAATTTGAAAACGATGCTATTTCTATAGATATATAAGAAAAATTGAATTTTAGCAAATTTCCAACAAAAATGTAAATATTAACCGAAATTCGAAAACGATGCTATTTCTACGTATATCGACGATTTGGATGATATATAAGAAAAAATGAAATTTTAACGAATTTCCAAGAAAAATGTAAAAATTGACTAAAATTTGAAAACGATGCTGTTTCTATAGATATATAAGAAAAATTGAATTTTAGCGAATTTCCAACAAAAATGTAAATATTAACCGAAATTCGAAAACGATGCTATTTCTACGTATATCGACGATTTGGATGATATATAAGAAAAAATGAAATTTTAACGAATTTCCAAGAAAAATGTAAAAATTAACCGAAATTCGAAAACGATGCTATTTCTACGTATATCGACGATTTGGATGATATATAAGAAAAACTGAAATTTTAGCGAATTTCCAAGAAAAATGTAAAAATTAACCGAAATTCGAAAACTATGCTATTTCTACGTATATCGAAGATTTGGATGATATATAAGAAAAATTGAATTTTAGCGAATTTCCAAGAAAAATGTAAAAATTAACCAAAATTTGAAAACGATGCTATTTCTACGTATCTAGATGATTTGGAAGATATTTAAAAAAAATTGAATTTTAGCGAATTTCCAAGAAAAATGTAAAAATTAACCAAAATTTGAAAACGATGCTATTTCTATAGATATATAAGAAAAATTGAATTTTAGCAAATTTCCAAGAAAAATGTAAAAATTAACCGAAATTCGAAAACTATGCTATTTCTACGTATATCGACGATTTGGATGATATATAAGAAAAAATGAAATTTTAACGAATTTCCAAGAAAAATGTAAAAATTAACCGAAATTCGAAAACTGCTATTTCTACGTATATCGACGAATTGGATGATATATAAGAAAAACTGATTTTTTAGCGAATTTCCAAGAAAAATGTAAAAATTAACCGAAATTCGAAAACGATGCTATCTCTACGTATATCGACGATTTGGATGATATATAAGAAAAACTGAAATTTTAGCGAATTTCCAAGAAAAATGTAAAAATTAACCGAAATTCGAAAACGATGCTATCTCTACGTATATCGACGATTTGGATGATATATAAGAAAAAATGAAATTTTAACGAATTTCCAAGAATAATGTAAAAATTAACCGAAATTCGAAAACGATGCTATTTCTACGTATATCGACGATTTGGATGATATATAAGAAAAACTGAAATTTTAGCGAATTTCCAAGAAAAATGTAAAAATTAACCGAAATTCGAAAACGATGCTATCTCTACGTATATCGACGATTTGGATGATATATAAGAAAAAATGAAATTTTAACGAATTTCCAAGAAAAATGTAAAAATTAACCGAAATTCGAAAACGATGCTATTTCTACGTATATCGACGATTTGGATGATATATAGGAAAAACTGAAATTTTAGCGAATTTCCAAGAAAAATGTAAAAATTAACCTAAATTCGAAAACGATGCTATTTCTACGTATATCGACGATATGGATGATATATAAGAAAAAATGAAATTTTAACGAATTTCCAAGAAAAATGTAAAAATTAACCGAAATTCGAAAACGATGCTATCTCTACGTATATCGACGATTTGGATGATATATAAGAAAAAATGAAATTTTAACGAATTTCCAAGAAAAATGTAAAAATTAACCGAAATTCGAAAACGATGCTATTTCTACGTATATCGACGATTTGGATGATATATAAGAAAAACTGAAATTTTAGCGAATTTCCAAGAAAAATGTAAAAATTAACCGAAATTCGAAAACGATGCTATTTCTACGTATCTAGATGATTTGGAAGGTATTTAAGAAAAATTGAATTTTAGCGAATTTCCAAGAAAAATGTAAAAATTAACCGAAATTCGAAAACGATGCTATTTCTACGTATCTAGATGATTTGGAAGGTATTTAAGAAAAATTGAATTATAGCGAATTTCCAAGAAAAATGTAAAAATTAACCGAAATTCGAAAACGATGCTATTTCTACGTATATCGACGATTTGGATGATATATAAGAAAAAATGAAATTTTAACGAATTTCCAAGAAAAATGTAAAAATTGACTAAAATTTGAAAACGATGCTGTTTCTATAGATATATAAGAAAAATTGAATTTTAGCGAATTTCCAACAAAAATGTAAATATTAACCGAAATTCGAAAACGATGCTATTTCTACGTATCTAGATGATTTGGAAGATATTTAAGAAAAATTGAATTTTAGCGAATTTCCAAGAAAAATGTAAAAATTAACCGAAATTCGAAAACGATGCTATTTCTACGTATATCGACGATTTGGATGATATATAAGAAAAAATGAAATTTTAACGAATTTCCAAGAAAAATGTAAAAATTAACCGAAATTCGAAAACGATGCTATTTCTACGTATCTAGATGATTTGGAAGATATTTAAGAAAAATTGAATTTTAGCGAATTTCCAAGAAAAATGTAAAAATTAACCGAAATTCGAAAACGATGCTATTTCTACGTATATCGACGATTTGGATGATATATAAGAAAAAATGAAATTTTAACGAATTTCCAAGAAAAATGTAAAAATTAACCGAAATTCGAAAACGATGCTATTTCTACGTATCTAGATGATTTGGAAGATATTTAAGAAAAATTGAATTTTAGCGAATTTCCAAGAAAAATGTAAAAATTAACCGAAATTCGAAAACGATGCTATTTCTACGTATATCGACGATTTGGATGATATATAAGAAAAACTGAAATTTTAGCGAATTTCCAAGAAAAATGTAAAAATTAACCGAAATTCGAAAACGATGCTATCTCTACGTATATCGACGATTTGGATGATATATAAGAAAAAATGAAATTTTAACGAATTTCCAAGAAAAATGTAAAAATTAACCGAAATTCGAAAACGATGCTATTTCTACGTATATCGACGATTTGGATGATATATAAGAAAAACTGAAATTTTAGCGAATTTCCAAGAAAAATGTAAAAATTAACCTAAATTCGAAAACGATGCTATTTCTACGTATATCGACGATATGGATGATATATAAGAAAAAATGAAATTTTAACGAATTTCCAAGAAAAATGTAAAAATTAACCGAAATTCGAAAACGATGCTATCTCTACGTATATCGACGATTTGGATGATATATAAGAAAAAATGAAATTTTAACGAATTTCCAAGAAAAATGTAAAAATTAACCGAAATTCGAAAACTGCTATTTCTACGTATATCGACGATTTGGATGATATAAGAAAAACTGATTTTTTAGCGAATTTCCAAGAAAAATGTAAAAATTAACCGAAATTCGAAAACGATGCTATCTCTACGTATATCGACGATTTGGATGATATATAAGAAAAACTGAAATTTTAGCGAATTTCCAAGAAAAATGTAAAAATTAACCGAAATTCGAAAACGATGCTATCTCTACGTATATCGACGATTTGGATGATATATAAGAAAAAATGAAATTTTAACGAATTTCCAAGAAAAATGTAAAAATTAACCGAAATTCGAGAACGATGCTATTTCTACGTATATCGACGATTTGGATGATATATAAGAAAAACTGAAATTTTAGCGAATTTCCAAGAAAAATGTAAAAATTAACCGAAATTCGAAAACGATGCTATCTCTACGTATATCGACGATTTGGATGATGTATAAGAAAAAATGAAATTTTAACGAATTTCCAAGAAAAATGTAAAAATTAACCGAAATTCGAAAACGATGCTATTTCTACGTATATCGACGATTTGGATGATATATAAGAAAAACTGAAATTTTAGCGAATTTCCAAGAAAAATGTAAAAATTAACCGAAATTCGAAAACGATGCTATCTCTACGTATATCGACGATTTGGATGATGTATAAGAAAAAATGAAATTTTAACGAATTTCCAAGAAAAATGTAAAAATTAACCGAAATTCGAAAACGATGCTATCTCTACGTATATCGACGATTTGGATGATATATAAGAAAAAATGAAATTTTAACAAATTTCCAAGAAAAATGTAAAAATTAACCGAAATTCGAAAACTGCTATTTCTACGTATATCGACGATTTGGATGATATATAAGAAAAACTGATTTTTTAGCGAATTTCCAAGAAAAATGTAAAAATTAACCGAAATTCGAAAACGATGCTATCTCTACGTATATCGACGATTTGGATGATATATAAGAAAAAATGAAATTTTAACGAATTTCCAAGAAAAATGTAAAAATTAACCGAAATTCGAAAACGATGCTATTTCTACGTATATCGACGATTTGGATGATATATAAGAAAAACTGAAATTTTAGCGAATTTCCAAGAAAAATGTAAAAATTAACCTAAATTCGAAAACGATGCTATTTCTACGTATATCGACGATATGGATGATATATAAGAAAAAATGAAATTTTAACGAATTTCCAAGAAAAATGTAAAAATTAACCGAAATTCGAAAACGATGCTATTTCTACGTATCTAGATGATTTGGAAGATATTTAAGAAAAATTGAATTTTAGCGAATTTCCAAGAAAAATGTAAAAATTAACCAAAATTTGAAAACGATGCTATTTCTATAGATATATAAGAAAAAATGAAATTTTAACGAATTTCCAAGAAAAATGTAAAAATTAACCGAAATTCGAAAACGATGCTATTTCTACGTATATCGACGATTTGGATGATATATAAGAAAAACTTAGATTTTAGCGAATTTCCAAGAAAAATGTAAAAATTAACCGAAATTCGAAAACGATGCTATCTCTACGTATATCGACGATTTGGATGATATATAAGAAAAAATGAAATTTTGACGAATTTCCAAGAAAAATGTAAAAATTAACCGAAATTCGAAAACTGCTATTTCTACGTATATCGACGATTTGGATGATATATAAGAAAAACTGATTTTTTAGCGAATTTCCAAGAAAAATGTAAAAATTAACCGAAATTCGAAAACGATGCTATCTCTACGTATATCGACGATTTGGATGATATATAAGAAAAAATGAAATTTTAACGAATTTCCAAGAATAATGTAAAAATTAACCGAAATTCGAAAACGATGCTATTTCTACGTATATCGACGATTTGGATGATATATAAGAAAAACTGAAATTTTAGCGAATTTCCAAGAAAAATGTAAAAATTAACCGAAATTCGAAAACGATGCTATCTCTACGTATATCGACGATTTGGATGATATATAAGAAAAAATGAAATTTTAACGAATTTCCAAGAAAAATGTAAAAATTAACCGAAATTCGAAAACGATGCTATTTCTACCTATATCGACGATTTGGATGATATATAAGAAAAACTGAAATTTTAGCGAATTTCCAAGAAAAATGTAAAAATTAACCTAAATTCGAAAACGATGCTATTTCTACGTATATCGACGATATGGATGATATATAAGAAAAAATGAAATTTTAACGAATTTCCAAGAAAAATGTAAAAATTAACCGAAATTCGAAAACGATGCTATCTCTACGTATATCGACGATTTGGATGATATATAAGAAAAAATGAAATTTTAACGAATTTCCAAGAAAAATGTAAAAATTAACCGAAATTCGAAAACGATGCTATTTCTACGTATATCGACGATTTGGATGATATATAAGAAAAACTGATTTTTTAACGAATTTCCAAGAAAAATGTAAAAATTAACCGAAATTCGAAAACGATGCTATCTCTACGTATATCGACGATTTGGATGATATATAAGAAAAACTGAAATTTTAGCGAATTTCCAAGAAAAATGTAAAAATTAACCGAAATTCGAAAACGATGCTATCTCTACGTATATCGACGATTTGGATGATATATAAGAAAAAATGAAATTTTAACGAATTTCCAAGAAAAATGTAAAAATTAACCGAAATTCGAAAACGATGCTATTTCTACGTATATCGACGATTTGGATGATATATAAGAAAAACTGAAATTTTAGCGAATTTCCAAGAAAAATGTAAAAATTAACCGAAATTCGAAAACGATGCTATCTCTACGTATATCGACGATTTGGATGATGTATAAGAAAAAATGAAATTTTAACGAATTTCCAAGAAAAATGTAAAAATTAACCGAAATTCGAAAACGATGCTATTTCTACGTATATCGACGATTTGGATGATATATAAGAAAAACTGAAATTTTAGCGAATTTCCAAGAAAAATGTAAAAATTAACCTAAATTCGAAAACGATGCTATTTCTACGTATATCGACGATATGGATGATATATAAGAAAAAATGAAATTTTAACGAATTTCCAAGAAAAATGTAAAAATTAACCGAAATTCGAAAACGATGCTATTTCTACGTATCTAGATGATTTGGAAGATATTTAAGAAAAATTGAATTTTAGCGAATTTCCAAGAAAAATGTAAAAATTAA
Source organism: Agrilus biguttatus (assembly GCA_963921985.1). Taxonomy (NCBI): domain Eukaryota; kingdom Metazoa; phylum Arthropoda; class Insecta; order Coleoptera; family Buprestidae; genus Agrilus; species Agrilus biguttatus. The sequence goes on from OY998118.1 coordinate 21,805,398, forward strand.
CCAAAATTTGAAAACGATGCTATTTCTATAGATATATAAGAAAAAATGAAATTTTAACGAATTTCCAAGAAAAATGTAAAAATTAACCGAAATTCGAAAACGATGCTATTTCTACGTATATCGACGATTTGGATGATATATAAGAAAAACTTAAATTTTAGCGAATTTCCAAGAAAAATGTAAAAATTAACCGAAATTCGAAAACGATGCTATCTCTACGTATATCGACGATTTGGATGATATATAAGAAAAAATGAAATTTTAACAAATTTCCAAGAAAAATGTAAAAATTAACCGAAATTCGAAAACTGCTATTTCTACGTATATCGACGATTTGGATGATATATAAGAAAAACTGATTTTTTATCGAATTTCCAAGAAAAATGTAAAAATTAACCGAAATTCGAAAACGATGCTATCTCTACGTATATCGACGATTTGGATGATATATAAGAAAAACTGAAATTTTAGCGAATTTCCAAGAAAAATGTAAAAATTAACCGAAATTCGAAAACGATGCTATCTCTACGTATATCGACGATTTGGGTGATATATAAGAAAAAATGAAATTTTAACGAATTTCCAAGAAAAATGTAAAAATTAACCGAAATTCGAAAACGATGCTATTTCTACGTATATCGACGATTTGGATGATCTATAAGAAAAACTGAAATTTTAGCGAATTTCCAAGAAAAATGTAAAAATTAACCGAAATTCGAAAACGATGCTATCTCTACGTATATCGACGATTTGGATGATATATAAGAAAAAATGAAATTTTAACGAATTTCCAAGAAAAATGTAAAAATTAACCGAAATTCGAAAACGATGCTATTTCTACGTATATCGACGATTTGGATGATATATAAGAAAAACTGAAATTTTAGCGAATTTCCAAGAAAAATGTAAAAATTAACCTAAATTCGAAAACGGTGCTATTTCTACGTATATCGACGATATGGATGATATATAAGAAAAAATGAAATTTTAACGAATTTCCAAGAAAAATGTAAAAATTAACCGAAATTCGAAAACGATGCTATTTCTACGTATCTAGATGATTTGGAAGATATTTAAGAAAAATTGAATTTTAGCGAATTACCAAGAAAAATGTAAAAATTAACCAAAATTTGAAAACGATGCTATTTCTATAGATATATAAGAAAAATTGAATTTTAGCGAATTTCCAAGAAAAATGTTAAAATTAACCGAAATTCGAAAACGATGCTATTTCTACGTATATCGACGATTTCGATGATATATAAGAAAAAATGAAATTTTAACGAATTTCCAAGAAAAATGTAAAAATTGACTAAAATTTGAAAACGATGCTGTTTCTATAGATATATAAGAAAAATTGAATTTTAGCGAATTTCCAACAAAAATGTAAATATTAACCGAAATTCGAAAACGATGCTATTTCTACGTATATCGACGATTTGGATGATATATAAGAAAAAATGAAATTTTAACGAATTTCAAGAAAAATGTAAAAATTGACTAAAATTTGAAAAGGATGCTATTTCTACGTATCTAGATGATTTGGAAGATATTTAAAAAAAATTGAATTTTAGCGAATTTCCGAGTAAACTGTAAAAATTAACCGAAATTCGAAAACGATGCTATCTCTACGTATATCGACGATTTGGATGATATATAAGAAAAAATGAAATTTTAACGAATTTCCAAGAAAAATGTAAAAATTAACCGAAATTCGAAAACGATGCTATTTCTACGTATATCGACGATTTGGATGATATATAAGAAAAACTGAAATTTTAGCGAATTTCCAAGAAAAATGTAAAAATTAACCGAAATTCGAAAACTATGCTATTTCTACGTATATCGAAGATTTGGATGATATATAAGAAAAATTGATTTTTAGCGAATTTCCAAGAAAAATGTAAAAATTAACCAAAATTTGAAAACGATGCTATTTCTACGTATCTAGATGATTTGGAAGATATTTAAAAAAAATTGAATTTTAGCGAATTTCCAAGAAAAATGTAAAAATTAACCTAAATTCGAAAACGATGCTATTTCTACGTATATCGACGATATGGATGATATATAAGAAAAAATGAAATTTTAACGAATTTCCAAGAAAAATGTAAAAATTAACCGAAATTCGAAAACGATGCTATTTCTACGTATCTAGATGATTTGGAAGATATTTAAGAAAAATTGAATTTTAGCGAATTTCCAAGAAAAATGTAAAAATTAACCAAAATTTGAAAACGATGCTATTTCTATAGATATATAAGAAAAAATGAAATTTTAACGAATTTCCAAGAAAAATGTAAAAATTAACCGAAATTCGAAAACGATGCTATTTCTACGTATATCGACGATTTGGATGATATATAAGAAAAACTTAAATTTTAGCGAATTTCCAAGAAAAATGTAAAAATTAACCGAAATTCGAAAACGATGCTATTTCTACGTATCTAGATGATTTGGAAGATATTTAAGAAAAATTGAATTTTAGCGAATTTCCAAGAAAAATGTAAAAATTAACCAAAATTTGAAAACGATGCTATTTCTATAGATATATAAGAAAAAATGAAATTTTAACGAATTTCCAAGAAAAATGTAAAAATTAACCGAAATTCGAAAACGATGCTATTTCTACGTATATCGACGATATGGATGATATATAAGAAAAAATGAAATTTTAACGAATTTCCAAGAAAAATGTAAAAATTAACCGAAATTCGAAAACGATGCTATTTCTACGTATCTAGATGATTTGGAAGATATTTAAGAAAAATTGAATTTTAGCGAATTTCCAAGAAAAATGTAAAAATTAACCAAAATTTGAAAACGATGCTATTTCTATAGATATATAAGAAAAAATGAAATTTTAACGAATTTCCAAGAAAAATGTAAAAATTAACCGAAATTCGAAAACGATGCTTTTTCTACGTATATCGACGATTTGGATGATATATAAGAAAAACTGATTTTTTAGCGAATTTCCAAGGAAAATGTAAAAATTAACCGAAATTCGAAAACGATGCTATCTCTACGTATATCGACGATTTGGATGATATATAAGAAAAACTGAAATTTTAGCGAATTTCCAAGAAAAATGTAAAAATTAGCCGAAATTCGAAAACGATGCTATCTCTACGTATATCGACGATTTGGATGATATATAAGAAAAAATGAAATTTTAGCGAATTTCCAAGAATAATGTAAAAATTAACCGAAATTCGAAAACGATGCTATTTCTACGTATATCGACGATTTGGATGATATATAAGAAAAACTCAAATTTTAGCGAATTTCCAAGAAAAATGTAAAAATTAACCGAAATTCGAAAACGATGCTATCTCTACGTATATCGACGATTTGGATGATATATAAGAAAAAATGAAATTTTAACGAATTTCCAAGAAAAATGTAAAAATTAACCGAAATTCGAAAACGATGCTATTTCTACGTATATCGACGATTTGGATGATATATAAGAAAAACTGAAATTTTAGCGAATTTCCAAGAAAAATGTAAAAATTAACCTAAATTCGAAAACGATGCTATTTCTACGTATATCGACGATATGGATGATATATAAGAAAAAATGAAATTTTAACGAATTTCCAAGAAAAATGTAAAAATTAACCGAAATTCGAAAACGATGCTATCTCTACGTATATCGACGATTTGGATGATATATAAGAAAAAATGAAATTTTAACGAATTTCCAAGAAAAATGTAAAAATTAACCGAAATTCGAAAACGATGCTATTTCTACGTATATCGACGATTTGGATGATATATAAGAAAAACTGAAATTTTAGCGAATTTCCAAGAAAAATGTAAAAATTAACCTAAATTCGAAAACGATGCTATTTCTACGTATATCGACGATATGGATGATATATAAGAAAAAATGAAATTTTAACGAATTTCCAAGAAAAATGTAAAAATTAACCGAAATTCGAAAACGATGCTATCTCTACGTATATCGACGATTTGGATGATATATAGGAAAAAATGAAATTTTAACGAATTTCCAAGAAAAATGTAAAAATTAACCGAAATTCGAAAACGATGCTATTTCTACGTATCTAGATGATTTGGAAGATATTTAAGAAAAATTGAATTTTAGCGAATTTCCAAGAAAAATGTAAAAATTAACCGAAATTCGAAAACGATGCTATTTCTACGTATATCGACGATTTGGATGATATATAAGAAAAAATGAAATTTTAACGAATTTCCAAGAAAAATGTAAAAATTGACTAAAATTTGAAAACGATGCTATCTCTACGTATATCGACGATTTGGATGATATATAAGAAAAAATGAAATTTTAACGAATTTCCAAGAATAATGTAAAAATTAACCGAAATTCGAAAACGATGCTATTTCTACGTATATCGACGATTTGGATGATATATAAGAAAAACTGAAATTTTAGCGAATTTCCAAGAAAAATGTAAAAATTAACCGAAATTCGAAAACGATGCTATCTCTACGTATATCGACGATTTGGATGATATATAAGAAAAAATGAAATTTTAACGAATTTCCAAGAAAAATGTAAAAATTAACCGAAATTCGAAAACGATGCTATTTCTACGTATCTAGATGATTTGGAAGATATTTAAAAAAAATTGAATTTTAGCGAATTTCCAAGAAAAATGTAAAAATTAACCAAAATTTGAAAACGATGCTATTTCTATAGATATATAAGAAAAATTGAATTTTAGCAAATTTCCAAGAAAAATGTAAAAATTAACCGAAATTCGAAAACGATGCTATTTCTACGTATATCGACGATTTGGATGATATATAAGAAAAAATGAAATATTAACGAATTTCCAAGAAAAATGTAAAAATTAACCGAAATTCGAAAACTGCTATTTCTACGTATATCGACGATTTGGATGATATATAAGAAAAACTGATTTTTTAGCGAATTTCCAAGAAAAATGTAAAAATTAACCGAAATTCGAAAACGATGCTATCTCTACGTATATCGACGATTTGGATGATATATAAGAAAAACTGAAATTTTAGCGAATTTCCAAGAAAAATGTAAAAATTAACCGAAATTCGAAAACGATGCTATTTCTACGTATATCGACGATTTGGATGATATATAAGAAAAAATGAAATTTTAACGAATTTCCAAGAAAAATGTAAAAATTAACCGAAATTCGAAAACGATGCTATTTCTACGTATCTAGATGATTTGGAAGATATTTAAGAAAAATTGAATTTTAGCGAATTTCCAAGAAAAATGTAAAAATTAACCAAAATTTGAAAACGATGCTATTTCTATAGATATATAAGAAAAAATGAAATTTTAACGAATTTCCAAGAAAAATGTAAAAATTAACCGAAATTCGAAAACGATGCTATTTCTACGTATATCGACGATTTGGATGATATATAAGAAAAACTTAAATTTTAGCGAATTTCCAAGAAAAATGTAAAAATTAACCGAAATTCGAAAACGATGCTATCTCTACGTATATCGACGATTTGGATGATATATAAGAAAAAATGAAATTTTAACGAATTTCCAAGAAAAATGTAAAAATTAACCGAAATTCGAAAACTGCTATTTCTACGTATATCGACGATTTGGATGATATATAAGAAAAACTGATTTTTTAGCGAATTTCCAAGAAAAATGTAAAAATTGACCGAAATTCGAAAACGATGCTATCTCTACGTATATCGACGATTTGGATGATATATAAGAAAAACTGAAATATTAGCGAATTTCCAAGAAAAATGTAAAAATTAACCGAAATTCGAAAACGATGCTATCTCTACGTATATCGACGATTTGGATGATATATAAGAAAAAATGAAATTTTAACGAATTTCCAAGAAAAATGTAAAAATTAACCGAAATTCGAAAACGATGCTATTTCTACGTATATCGACGATTTGGATGATCTATAAGAAAAACTGAAATTTTAGCGAATTTCCAAGAAAAATGTAAAAATTAACCGAAATTCGAAAACGATGCTATCTCTACGTATATCGACGATTTGGATGATATATAAGAAAAAATGATATTTTAACGAATTTCCAAGAAAAATGTAAAAATTAACCGAAATTCGAAAACGATGCTATTTCTACGTATATCGACGATTTGGATGATATATAAGAAAAACTGAAATTTTAGCGAATTTCCAAGAAAAATGTAAAAATTAACCTAAATTCGAAAACGATGCTATTTCTACGTATATCGACGATATGGATGATATATAAGAAAAAATGAAATTTTAACGAATTTCCAAGAAAAATGTAAAAATTAACCGAAATTCGAAAACGATGCTATTTCTACGTATCTAGATGATTTGGAAGATATTTAAGAAAAATTGAATTTTAGCGAATTACCAAGAAAAATGTAAAAATTAACCAAAATTTGAAAACGATGCTATTTCTATAGATATATAAGAAAAATTGAATTTTAGCAAATTTCCAAGAAAAATGTAAAAATCAGCCGAAATTCGAAAACGATGCTATCTCTACGTATATCGACGATTTGGATGATATATAAGAAAAACTGAAATTTTAGCGAATTTCCAAGAAAAATGTAAAAATTAACCGAAATTCGAAAACGATGCTATTTCTACGTATATCGACGATTTGGATGATATATAAGAAAAAATGAAATTTTAACGAATTTCCAAGAAAAATGTAAAAATTGACTAAAATTTGAAAACGATGCTGTTTCTATAGATATATAAGAAAAATTGAATTTTAGCGAATTTCCAACAAAAATGTAAATATTAACCGAAATTCGAAAACGATGCTATTTCTACGTATATCGACGATTTGGATGATATATAAGAAAAAATGAAATTTTAACGAATTTCAAGAAAAATGTAAAAATTGACTAAAATTTGAAAAGGATGCTATTTCTACGTATCTAGATGATTTGGAAGATATTTAAAAAAAATTGAATTTTAGCGAATTTCCGAGTAAACTGTAAAAATTAACCGAAATTCGAAAACGATGCTATCTCTACGTATATCGACGATTTGGATGATATATAAGAAAAAATGAAATTTTAACGAATTTCCAAGAAAAATGTAAAAATTAACCGAAATTCGAAAACGATGCTATTTCTACGTATATCGACGATTTGGATGATATATAAGAAAAACTGAAATTTTAGCGAATTTCCAAGAAAAATGTAAAAATTAACCGAAATTCGGAAACTATGCTATTTCTACGTATATCGAAGATTTGGATGATATATAAGAAAAATTGATTTTTAGCGAATTTCCAAGAAAAATGTAAAAATTAACCAAAATTTGAAAACGATGCTATTTCTACGTATCTAGATGATTTGGAAGATATTTAAAAAAAATTGAATTTTAGCGAATTTCCAAGAAAAATGTAAAAATTAACCTAAATTCGAAAACGATGCTATTTCTACGTATATCGACGATATGGATGATATATAAGAAAAAATGAAATTTTAACGAATTTCCAAGAAAAATGTAAAAATTAACCGAAATTCGAAAACGATGCTATTTCTACGTATCTAGATGATTTGGAAGATATTTAAGAAAAATTGAATTTTAGCGAATTTCCAAGAAAAATGTAAAAATTAACCAAAATTTGAAAACGATGCTATTTCTATAGATATATAAGAAAAAATGAAATTTTAACGAATTTCCAAGAAAAATGTAAAAATTAACCGAAATTCGAAAACGATGCTATTTCTACGTATATCGACGATTTGGATGATATATAAGAAAAACTTAAATTTTAGCGAATTTCCAAGAAAAATGTAAAAATTAACCGAAATTCGAAAACGATGCTATTTCTACGTATCTAGATGATTTGGAAGATATTTAAGAAAAATTGAATTTTAGCGAATTTCCAAGAAAAATGTAAAAATTAACCAAAATTTGAAAACGATGCTATTTCTATAGATATATAAGAAAAAATGAAATTTTAACGAATTTCCAAGAAAAATGTAAAAATTAACCGAAATTCGAAAACGATGCTATTTCTACGTATATCGACGATATGGATGATATATAAGAAAAAATGAAATTTTAACGAATTTCCAAGAAAAATGTAAAAATTAACCGAAATTCGAAAACGATGCTATTTCTACGTATCTAGATGATTTGGAAGATATTTAAGAAAAATTGAATTTTAGCGAATTTCCAAGAAAAATGTAAAAATTAACCAAAATTTGAAAACGATGCTATTTCTATAGATATATAAGAAAAAATGAAATTTTAACGAATTTCCAAGAAAAATGTAAAAATTAACCGAAATTCGAAAACGATGCTTTTTCTACGTATATCGACGATTTGGATGATATATAAGAAAAACTGATTTTTTAGCGAATTTCCAAGGAAAATGTAAAAATTAACCGAAATTCGAAAACGATGCTATCTCTACGTATATCGACGATTTGGATGATATATAAGAAAAACTGAAATTTTAGCGAATTTCCAAGAAAAATGTAAAAATTAGCCGAAATTCGAAAACGATGCTATCTCTACGTATATCGACGATTTGGATGATATATAAGAAAAAATGAAATTTTAGCGAATTTCCAAGAATAATGTAAAAATTAACCGAAATTCGAAAACGATGCTATTTCTACGTATATCGACGATTTGGATGATATATAAGAAAAACTCAAATTTTAGCGAATTTCCAAGAAAAATGTAAAAATTAACCGAAATTCGAAAACGATGCTATCTCTACGTATATCGACGATTTGGATGATATATAAGAAAAAATGAAATTTTAACGAATTTCCAAGAAAAATGTAAAAATTAACCGAAATTCGAAAACGATGCTATTTCTACGTATATCGACGATTTGGATGATATATAAGAAAAACTGAAATTTTAGCGAATTTCCAAGAAAAATGTAAAAATTAACCTAAATTCGAAAACGATGCTATTTCTACGTATATCGACGATATGGATGATATATAAGAAAAAATGAAATTTTAACGAATTTCCAAGAAAAATGTAAAAATTAACCGAAATTCGAAAACGATGCTATCTCTACGTATATCGACGATTTGGATGATATATAAGAAAAAATGAAATTTTAACGAATTTCCAAGAAAAATGTAAAAATTAACCGAAATTCGAAAACGATGCTATTTCTACGTATATCGACGATTTGGATGATATATAAGAAAAACTGAAATTTTAGCGAATTTCCAAGAAAAATGTAAAAATTAACCTAAATTCGAAAACGATGCTATTTCTACGTATATCGACGATATGGATGATATATAAGAAAAAATGAAATTTTAACGAATTTCCAAGAAAAATGTAAAAATTAACCGAAATTCGAAAACGATGCTATCTCTACGTATATCGACGATTTGGATGATATATAAGAAAAAATGAAATTTTAACGAATTTCCAAGAAAAATGTAAAAATTAACCGAAATTCGAAAACGATGCTATTTCTACGTATCTAGATGATTTGGAAGATATTTAAGAAAAATTGAATTTTAGCGAATTTCCAAGAAAAATGTAAAAATTAACCGAAATTCGAAAACGATGCTATTTCTACGTATATCGACGATTTGGATGATATATAAGAAAAAATGAAATTTTAACGAATTTCCAAGAAAAATGTAAAAATTGACTAAAATTTGAAAACGATGCTGTTTCTATAGATATATAAGAAAAATTGAATTTTAGCGAATTTCCAACAAAAATGTAAATATTAACCGAAATTCGAAAACGATGCTATTTCTACGTATATCGACGATTTGGATGATATATAAGAAAAAATGAAATTTTAACGAATTTCCAAGAAAAATGTAAAAATTGACTAAAATTTGAAAAGGATGCTATTTCTACGTATCTAGATGATTTGGAAGATATTTAAAAAAAATTGAATTTTAGCGAATTTCCGAGTAAACTGTAAAAATTAACCGAAATTCGAAAACGATGCTATCTCTACGTATATCGACGATTTGGATGATATATAAGAAAAAAATGAAATTTTAACGAATTTCCAAGAAAAATGTAAAAATTAACCGAAATTCGAAAACGATGCTATTTCTACGTATATCGACGATTTGGATGATATATAAGAAAAACTGAAATTTTAGCGAATTTCCAAGAAAAATGTAAAAATTAACCGAAATTCGAAAACTATGCTATTTCTACGTATATCGAAGATTTGGATGATATATAAGAAAAATTGAATTTTAGCGAATTTCCAAGAAAAATGTAAAAATTAACCAAAATTTGAAAACGATGCTATTTCTACGTATCTAGATGATTTGGAAGATATTAAAAAAAAATTGAATTTTAGCGAATTTCCAAGAAAAATGTAAAAATTAACCAAAATTTGAAAACGATGCTATTTCTATAGATATATAAGAAAAATTGAATTTTAGCAAATTTCCAAGAAAAATGTAAAAATTAACCGAAATTCGAAAACGATGCTATTTCTACGTATATCGACGATTTGGATGATATATAAGAAAAAATGAAATTTTAACGAATTTCCAAGAAAAATGTAAAAATTAACCGAAATTCGAAAACTGCTATTTCTACGTATATCGACGATTTGGATGATATATAAGAAAAACTGATTTTTTAGCGAATTTCCAAGAAAAATGTAAAAATTAACCGAAATTCGAAAACGATGCTATCTCTACGTATATCGACGATTTGGATGATATATAAGAAAAACTGAAATTTTAGCGAATTTCCAAGAAAAATGTAAAAATTAACCGAAATTCGAAAACGATGCTATCTCTACGTATATCGACGATTTGGATGATATATAAGAAAAAATGAAATTTTAACGAATTTCCAAGAATAATGTAAAAATTAACCGAAATTCGAAAACGATGCTATTTCTACGTATATCGACGATTTGGATGATATATAAGAAAAACTGAAATTTTAGCGAATTTCCAAGAAAAATGTAAAAATTAACCGAAATTCGAAAACGATGCTATCTCTACGTATATCGACGATTTGGATGATATATAAGAAAAAATGAAATTTTAACGAATTTCCAAGAAAAATGTAAAAATTAACCGAAATTCGAAAACGATGCTATTTCTACGTATCTAGATGATTTGGAAGATATTTAAAAAAAATTGAATTTTAGCGAATTTCCAAGAAAAATGTAAAAATTAACCAAAATTTGAAAACGATGCTATTTCTATAGATATATAAGAAAAATTGAATTTTAGCAAATTTCCAAGAAAAATGTAAAAATTAACCGAAATTCGAAAACGATGCTATTTCTACGTATATCGACGATTTGGATGATATATAAGAAAAAATGAAATATTAACGAATTTCCAAGAAAAATGTAAAAATTAACCGAAATTCGAAAACTGCTATTTCTACGTATATCGACGATTTGGATGATATATAAGAAAAACTGATTTTTTAGCGAATTTCCAAGAAAAATGTAAAAATTAACCGAAATTCGAAAACGATGCTATCTCTACGTATATCGACGATTTGGATGATATATAAGAAAAACTGAAATTTTAGCGAATTTCCAAGAAAAATGTAAAAATTAACCGAAATTCGAAAACGATGCTATCTCTACGTATATCGACGATTTGGATGATATATAAGAAAAAATGAAATTTTAACGAATTTCCAAGAAAAATGTAAAAATTAACCGAAATTCGAAAACGATGCTATTTCTACGTATCTAGATGATTTGGAAGATATTTAAGAAAAATTGAATTTTAGCGAATTTCCAAGAAAAATGTAAAAATTAACCAAAATTTGAAAACGATGCTATTTCTATAGATATATAAGAAAAAATGAAATTTTAACGAATTTCCAAGAAAAATGTAAAAATTAACCGAAATTCGAAAACGATGCTATCTCTACGTATATCGACGATTTGGATGATATATAAGAAAAACTGAAATTTTAGCGAATTTCCAAGAAAAATGTAAAAATTAACCGAAATTCGAAAACGATGCTATCTCTACGTATATCGACGATTTGGATGATATATAAGAAAAAATGAAATTTTAACGAATTTCCAAGAAAAATGTAAAAATTAACCGAAATTCGAAAACGATGCTATTTCTACGTATATCGACGATTTGGATGATATATAAGAAAAACTGAAATTTTAGCGAATTTCCAAGAAAAATGTAAAAATTAACCGAAATTCGAAAACGATGCTATCTCTACGTATATCGACGATTTGGATGATGTATAAGAAAAAATGAAATTTTAACGAATTTCCAAGAAAAATGTAAAAATTAACCGAAATTCGAAAACGATGCTATTTCTACGTATATCGACGATTTGGATGATATATAAGAAAAACTGAAATTTTAGCGAATTTCCAAGAAAAATGTAAAAATTAACCTAAATTCGAAAACGATGCTATTTCTACGTATATCGACGATATGGATGATATATAAGAAAAAATGAAATTTTAACGAATTTCCAAGAAAAATGTAAAAATTAACCGAAATTCGAAAACGATGCTATTTCTACGTATCTAGATGATTTGGAAGATATTTAAGAAAAATTGAATTTTAGCGAATTTCCAAGAAAAATGTAAAAATTAACCAAAATTTGAAAACGATGCTATTTCTATAGATATATAAGAAAAAATGAAATTTTAACGAATTTCCAAGAAAAATGTAAAAATTAACCGAAATTCGAAAACGATGCTATTTCTACGTATATCGACGATTTGGATGATATATAAGAAAAACTTAAATTTTAGCGAATTTCCAAGAAAAATGTAAAAATTAACCGAAATTCGAAAACGATGCTATCTCTACGTATATCGACGATTTGGATGATATATAAGAAAAAATGAAATTTTAACGAATTTCCAAGAAAAATGTAAAAATTAACCGAAATTCGAAAACGATGCTATTTCTACGTATCTAGATGATTTGGAAGATATTTAAGAAAAATTGAATTTTAGCGAATTTCCAAGAAAAATGTAAAAATTAACCAAAATTTGAAAACGATGCTATTTCTATAGATATATAAGAAAAAATGAAATTTTAACGAATTTCCAAGAAAAATGTAAAAATTAACCGAAATTCGAAAACGATGCTATTTCTACGTATATCGACGATTTGGATGATATATAAGAAAAACTTAAATTTTAGCGAATTTCCAAGAAAAATGTAAAAATTAACCGAAATTCGAAAACGATGCTATCTCTACGTATATCGACGATTTGGATGATATATAAGAAAAAATGAAATTTTAACGAATTTCCAAGAAAAATATAAAAATTAACCGAAATTCGAAAACTGCTATTTCTACGTATATCGACGATTTGGATGATATATAAGAAAAACTGATTTTTTAGCGAATTTCCAAGAAAAATGTAAAAATTAACCGAAATTCGAAAACGATGCTATCTCTACGTATATCGACGATTTGGATGGTATATAAGAAAAACTGAAATTTTAGCGAATTTCCAAGAAAAATGTAAAAATTAACCGAAATTCGAAAACGATGCTATCTCTACGTATATCGACGATTTGGATGATATATAAGAAAAAATGAAATTTTAACGAATTTCCAAGAAAAATGTAAAAATTAACCGAAATTCGAAAACGATGCTATTTCTACGTATATCGACGATTTGGATGATCTATAAGAAAAACTGAAATTTTAGCGAATTTCCAAGAAAAATGTAAAAATTAACCGAAATTCGAAAACGATGCTATCTCTACGTATATCGACGATTTGGATGATATATAAGAAAAAATGATATTTTAACGAATTTCCAAGAAAAATGTAAAAATTAACCGAAATTCGAAAACGATGCTATTTCTACGTATATCGACGATTTGGATGATATATAAGAAAAACTGAAATTTTAGCGAATTTCCAAGAAAAATGTAAAAATTAACCTAAATTCGAAAACGATGCTATTTCTACGTATATCGACGATATGGATGATATATAAGAAAAAATGAAATTTTAACGAATTTCCAAGAAAAATGTAAAAATTAACCGAAATTCGAAAACGATGCTATTTCTACGTATCTAGATGATTTGGAAGATATTTAAGAAAAATTGAATTTTAGCGAATTACCAAGAAAAATGTAAAAATTAACCAAAATTTGAAAACGATGCTATTTCTATAGATATATAAGAAAAATTGAATTTTAGCAAATTTCCAAGAAAAATGTAAAAATCAACCGAAATTCGAAAACGATGCTATCTCTACGTATATCGACGATTTGGATGATATATAAGAAAAACTGAAATTTTAGCGAATTTCCAAGAAAAATGTAAAAATTAACCGAAATTCGAAAACGATGCTATTTCTACGTATATCGACGATTTGGATGATATATAAGAAAAAATGAAATTTTAACGATTTTCCAAGAAAAATGTAAAAATTAACCGAAATTCGAAAACGATGCTATTTCTACGTATCTAGATGATTTGGAAGATATTTAAGAAAAATTGAATTTTAGCGAATTTCCAAGAAAAATGTAAAAATTAACCGAAATTCGAAAACGGTGCTATTTCTACGTATATCGACGATTTGGATGATATATAAGAAAAAATGAAATTTTAACGAATTTCCAAGAAAAATGTAAAAATTGACTAAAATTTGAAAACGATGCTGTTTCTATAGATATATAAGAAAAATTGAATTTTAGCGAATTTCCAACAAAAATGTAAATATTAACCGAAATTCGAAAACGATGCTATTTCTACGTATATCGACGATTTGGATGATATATAAGAAAAAATGAAATTTTAACGAATTTCCAAGAAAAATGTAAAAATTGACTAAAATTTGAAAAGGATGCTATTTCTACGTATCTAGATGATTTGGAAGATATTTAAAAAAAATTGAATTTTAGCGAATTTCCGAGTAAACTGTAAAAATTAACCGAAATTCGAAAACGATGCTATCTCTACGTATATCGACGATTTGGATGATATATAAGAAAAAATGAAATTTTAACGAATTTCCAAGAAAAATGTAAAAATTAACCGAAATTCGAAAACGATGCTATCTCTACGTATATCGACGATTTGGATGATATATAAGAAAAACTGAAATTTTAGCGAATTTCCAAGAAAAAGTAAAAATTAACCGAAATTCGAAAACGATGCTATTTCTACGTATATCGACGATTTGGATGATATATAAGAAAAAATGAAATTTTAACGAATTTCCAAGAAAAATGTAAAAATTAACCGAAATTCGAAAACTGCTATTTCTACGTATATCGACGATTTGGATGATATATAAGAAAAACTGATTTTTTAGCGAATTTCCAAGAAAAATGTAAAAATTAACCGAAATTCGAAAACGATGCTATCTCTACGTATATCGACGATTTGGATGGTATATAAGAAAAACTGAAATTTTAGCGAATTTCCAAGAAAAATGTAAAAATTAACCGAAATTCGAAAACGATGCTATCTCTACGTATATCGACGATTTGGATGATATATAAGAAAAAATGAAATTTTAACGAATTTCCAAGAATAATGTAAAAATTAACCGAAATTCGAAAACGATGCTATTTCTACGTATATCGACGATTTGGATGATATATAAGAAAAACTGAAATTTTAGCGAATTTCCAAGAAAAATGTAAAAATTAACCGAAATTCGAAAACGATGCTATCTCTACGTATATCGACGATTTGGATGATATATAAGAAAAAATGAAATTTTAACGAATTTCCAAGAATAATGTAAAAATTAACCGAAATTCGAAAACGATGCTATTTCTACGTATATCGACGATTTGGATGATATATAAGAAAAACTGAAATTTTAGCGAATTTCCAAGAAAAATGTAAAAATTAACCGAAATTCGAAAACGATGCTATCTCTACGTATATCGACGATTTGGATGATATATAAGAAAAAATGAAATTTTAACGAATTTCCAAGAAAAATGTAAAAATTAACCGAAATTCGAAAACGATGCTATCTCTACGTATATCGACGATTTGGATGATATATAAGAAAAACTGAAATTTTAGCGAATTTCCAAGAAAAATGTAAAAATTAACCTAAATTCGAAAACGATGCTATTTCTACGTATATCGACGATATGGATGATATATAAGAAAAAATGAAATTTTAACGAATTTCCAAGAAAAATGTAAAAATTAACCGAAATTCGAAAACGATGCTATCTCTACGTATATCGACGATTTGGATGATATATAAGAAAAAATGAAATTTTAACGAATTTCCAAGAAAAATGTAAAAATTAACCGAAATTCGAAAACTGCTATTTCTACGTATATCGACGATTTGGATGATATATAAGAAAAACTGATTTTTTAGCGAATTTCCAAGAAAAATGTAAAAATTAACCGAAATTCGAAAACGATGCTATCTCTACGTATATCGACGATTTGGATGATATATAAGAAAAACTGAAATTTTAGCGAATTTCCAAGAAAAATGTAAAAATTAACCGAAATTCGAAAACGATGCTATCTCTACGTATATCGACGATTTGGATGATATATAAGAAAAATGAAATTTTAACGAATTTCCAAGAAAAATGTAAAAATTAACCGAAATTCGAAAACGATGCTATTTCTACGTATATCGACGATTTGGATGATATATAAGAAAAACTGAAATTTTAGCGAATTTCCAAGAAAAATGTAAAAATTAACCGAAATTCGAAAACGATGCTATCTCTACGTATATCGACGATTTGGATGATGTATAAGAAAAAATGAAATTTTAACGAATTTCCAAGAAAAATGTAAAAATTAACCGAAATTCGAAAACGATGCTATTTCTACGTATATCGACGATTTGGATGATATATAAGAAAAACTGAAATTTTAGCGAATTTCCAAGAAAAATGTAAAAATTAACCTAAATTCGAAAACGATGCTATTTCTACGTATATCGACGATATGGATGATATATAAGAAAAAATGAAATTTTAACGAATTTCCAAGAAAAATGTAAAAATTAACCGAAATTCGAAAACGATGCTATTTCTACGTATCTAGATGATTTGGAAGATATTTAAGAAAAATTGAATTTTAGCGAATTTCCAAGAAAAATGTAAAAATTAACCAAAATTTGAAAACGATGCTATTTCTATAGATATATAAGAAAAAATGAAATTTTAACGAATTTCCAAGAAAAATGTAAAAATTAACCGAAATTCGAAAACGATGCTATTTCTACGTATATCGACGATTTGGATGATATATAAGAAAAACTTAAATTTTAGCGAATTTCCAAGAAAAATGTAAAAATTAACCGAAATTCGAAAACGATGCTATCTCTACGTATATCGACGATTTGGATGATATATAAGAAAAAATGAAATTTTAACGAATTTCCAAGAAAAATGTAAAAATTAACCGAAATTCGAAAACGATGCTATTTCTACGTATCTAGATGATTTGGAAGATATTTAAGAAAAATTGAATTTTAGCGAATTTCCAAGAAAAATGTAAAAATTAACCAAAATTTGAAAACGATGCTATTTCTATAGATATATAAGAAAAAATGAAATTTTAACGAATTTCCAAGAAAAATGTAAAAATTAACCGAAATTCGAAAACGATGCTATTTCTACGTATATCGACGATTTGGATGATATATAAGAAAAACTTAAATTTTAGCGAATTTCCAAGAAAAATGTAAAAATTAACCGAAATTCGAAAACGATGCTATCTCTACGTATATCGACGATTTGGATGATATATAAGAAAAAATGAAATTTTAACGAATTTCCAAGAAAAATGTAAAAATTAACCGAAATTCGAAAACTGCTATTTCTACGTATATCGACGATTTGGATGATATATAAGAAAAACTGATTTTTTAGCGAATTTCCAAGAAAAATGTAAAAATTAACCGAAATTCGAAAACGATGCTATCTCTACGTATATCGACGATTTGGATGATATATAAGAAAAACTGAAATTTTAGCGAATTTCCAAGAAAAATGTAAAAATTAACCGAAATTCGAAAACGATGCTATCTCTACGTATATCGACGATTTGGATGATATATAAGAAAAAATGAAATTTTAACGAATTTCCAAGAAAAATGTAAAAATTAACCGAAATTCGAAAACGATGCTATTTCTACGTATATCGACGATTTGGATGATCTATAAGAAAAACTGAAATTTTAGCGAATTTCCAAGAAAAATGTAAAAATTAACCGAAATTCGAAAACGATGCTATCTCTACGTATATCGACGATTTGGATGATATATAAGAAAAAATGATATTTTAACGAATTTCCAAGAAAAATGTAAAAATTAACCGAAATTCGAAAACGATGCTATTTCTACGTATATCGACGATTTGGATGATATATAAGAAAAACTGAAATTTTAGCGAATTTCCAAGAAAAATGTAAAAATTAACCTAAATTCGAAAACGATGCTATTTCTACGTATATCGACGATATGGATGATATATAAGAAAAAATGAAATTTTAACGAATTTCCAAGAAAAATGTAAAAATTAACCGAAATTCGAAAACGATGCTATTTCTACGTATCTAGATGATTTGGAAGATATTTAAGAAAAATTAAATTTTAGCGAATTACCAAGAAAAATGTAAAAATTAACCAAAATTTGAAAACGATGCTATTTCTATAGATATATAAGAAAAATTGAATTTTAGCAAATTTCCAAGAAAAATGTAAAAATCAACCGAAATTCGAAAACGATGCTATCTCTACGTATATCGACGATTTGGATGATATATAAGAAAAACTGAAATTTTAGCGAATTTCCAAGAAAAATGTAAAAATTAACCGAAATTCGAAAACGATGCTATTTCTACGTATATCGACGATTTGGATGATATATAAGAAAAAATGAAATTTTAACGAATTTCCAAGAAAAATGTAAAAATTAACCGAAATTCGAAAACGATGCTATTTCTACGTATCTAGATGATTTGGAAGATATTTAAGAAAAATTGAATTTTAGCGAATTTCCAAGAAAAATGTAAAAATTAACCGAAATTCGAAAACGGTGCTATTTCTACGTATATCGACGATTTGGATGATATATAAGAAAAAATGAAATTTTAACGAATTTCCAAGAAAAATGTAAAAATTGACTAAAATTTGAAAACGATGCTGTTTCTATAGATATATAAGAAAAATTGAATTTTAGCGAATTTCCAACAAAAATGTAAATATTAACCGAAATTCGAAAACGATGCTATTTCTACGTATATCGACGATTTGGATGATATATAAGAAAAAATGAAATTTTAACGAATTTCCAAGAAAAATGTAAAAATTGACTAAAATTTGAAAAGGATGCTATTTCTACGTATCTAGATGATTTGGAAGATATTTAAAAAAAATTGAATTTTAGCGAATTTCCGAGTAAACTGTAAAAATTAACCGAAATTCGAAAACGATGCTATCTCTACGTATATCGACGATTTGGATGATATATAAGAAAAAATGAAATTTTAACGAATTTCCAAGAAAAATGTAAAAATTAACCGAAATTCGAAAACGATGCTATCTCTACGTATATCGACGATTTGGATGATATATAAGAAAAAATGAAATTTTAACGAATTTCCAAGAAAAATGTAAAAATTAACCGAAATTCGAAAACGATGCTATTTCTACGTATCTAGATGATTTGGAAGATATTTAAGAAAAATTGAATTTTAGCGAATTTCCAAGAAAAATGTAAAAATTAACCGAAATTCGAAAACGATGCTATTTCTACGTATATCGACGATTTGGATGATATATAAGAAAAAATGAAATTTTAACGAATTTCCAAGAAAAATGTAAAAATTAACCGAAATTCGAAAACGATGCTATCTCTACGTATATCGACGATTTGGATGATATATAAGAAAAAATGAAATTTTAACGAATTTCCAAGAAAAATGTAAAAATTAACCGAAATTCGAAAACGATGCTATTTCTACGTATATCGACGATTTGGATGATATATAAGAAAAACTGAAATTTTAGCGAATTTCCAAGAAAAATGTAAAAATTAACCTAAATTCGAAAACGATGCTATTTCTACGTATATCGACGATATGGATGATATATAAGAAAAAATGAAATTTTAACGAATTTCCAAGAAAAATGTAAAAATTAACCGAAATTCGAAAACGATGCTATCTCTACGTATATCGACGATTTGGATGATATATAAGAAAAAATGAAATTTTAACGAATTTCCAAGAAAAATGTAAAAATTAACCGAAATTCGAAAACGATGCTATCTCTACGTATATCGACGATTTGGATGATATATAAGAAAAAATGAAATTTTAACGAATTTCCAAGAAAAATGTAAAAATTAACCGAAATTCGAAAACGATGCTATTTCTACGTATATCGACGATTTGGATGATATATAAGAAAAACTGAAATTTTAGCGAATTTCCAAGAAAAATGTAAAAATTAACCGAAATTCGAAAACTATGTTATTTCTACGTATATCGAAGATTTGGATGATATATAAGAAAAATTGAATTTTAGCGAATTTCCAAGAAAAATGTAAAAATTAACCAAAATTTGAAAACGATGCTATTTCTACGTATCTAGATGATTTGGAAGATATTTAAAAAAAATTGAATTTTAGCGAATTTCCAAGAAAAATGTAAAAATTAACCTAAATTCGAAAACGATGCTATTTCTACGTATATCGACGATATGGATGATATATAAGAAAAAATGAAATTTTAACGAATTTCCAAGAAAAATGTAAAAATTAACCGAAATTCGAAAACGATGCTATTTCTACGTATCTAGATGATTTGGAAGATATTTAAGAAAAATTGAATTTTAGCGAATTTCCAAGAAAAATGTAAAAATTAACCAAAATTTGAAAACGATGCTATTTCTATAGATATATAAGAAAAAATGAAATTTTAACGAATTTCCAAGAAAAATGTAAAAATTAACCGAAATTCGAAAACGATGCTATTTCTACGTATATCGACGATTTGGATGATATATAAGAAAAACTTAAATTTTAGCGAATTTCCAAGAAAAATGTAAAAATTAACCGAAATTCGAAAACGATGCTATTTCTACGTATCTAGATGATTTGGAAGATATTTAAGAAAAATTGAATTTTAGCGAATTTCCAAGAAAAATGTAAAAATTAACCAAAATTTGAAAACGATGCTATTTCTATAGATATATAAGAAAAAATGAAATTTTAACGAATTTCCAAGAAAAATGTAAAAATTAACCGAAATTCGAAAACGATGCTATTTCTACGTATATCGACGATATGGATGATATATAAGAAAAAATGAAATTTTAACGAATTTCCAAGAAAAATGTAAAAATTAACCGAAATTCGAAAACGATGCTATTTCTACGTATCTAGATGATTTGGAAGATATTTAAGAAAAATTGAATTTTAGCGAATTTCCAAGAAAAATGTAAAAATTAACCAAAATTTGAAAACGATGCTATTTCTATAGATATATAAGAAAAATTGAATTTTAGCAAATTTCCAAGAAAAATGTAAAAATCAACCGAAATTCGAAAACGATGCAATCTCTACGTATATCGACGATTTGGATGATATATAAGAAAAACTGAAATTTTAGCGAATTTCCAAGAAAAATGTAAAAATTAACCGAAATTCGAAAACGATGCTATTTCTACGTATATCGACGATTTGGATGATATATAAGAAAAAATGAAATTTTAACGAATTTCCAAGAAAAATGTAAAAATTAACCGAAATTCGAAAACGATGCTATTTCTACGTATCTAGATGATTTGGAAGATATTTAAGAAAAATTGAATTTTAGCGAATTTCCAAGAAAAATGTAAAAATTAACCGAAATTCGAAAACGATGCTATTTCTACGTATATCGACGATTTGGATGATATATAAGAAAAATGAAATTTTAACGAATTTCCAAGAAAAATGTAAAAATTGACTAAAATTTGAAAACGATGCTGTTTCTATAGATATATAAGAAAAATTGAATTTTAGCGAATTTCCAACAAAAATGTAAATATTAACCGAAATTCGAAAACGATGCTATTTCTACGTATATCGACGATTTGGATGATATATAAGAAAAAATGAAATTTTAACGAATTTCCAAGAAAAATGTAAACATTGACTAAAATTTGAAAAGGATGCTATTTCTACGTAACTAGATGATTTGGAAGATATTTAAAAAAAATTGAATTTTAGCGAATTTCCGAGTAAACTGTAAAAATTAACCGAAATTCGAAAACGATGCTATCTCTACGTATATCGACGATTTGGATGATATATAAGAAAAAATGAAATTTTAACGAATTTCCAAGAAAAATGTAAAAATTAACCGAAATTCGAATACGATGCTATTTCTACGTATATCGAAGATTTGGATGATATATAAGAAAAATTGAATTTTAGCGAATTTCCAAGAAAAATGTAAAAATTAACCAAAATTTGAAAACGATGCTATTTCTACGTATCTAGATGATTTGGAAGATATTTAAAAAAAATTGAATTTTAGCGAATTTCCAAGAAAAATGTAAAAATTAACCTAAATTCGAAAACGATGCTATTTCTACGTATATCGACGATATGGATGATATATAAGAAAAAATGAAATTTTAACAAATTTCCAAGAAAAATGTAAAAATTAACCGAAATTCGAAAACGATGCTATTTCTACGTATCTAGATGATTTGGAAGATATTTAAGAAAAATTGAATTTTAGCGAATTTCCAAGAAAAATGTAAAAATTAACCGAAATTCGAAAACGAAGCTATTTCTACGTATATCGACGATTTGGATGATATATAAGAAAAAATGAAATTTTAACGAATTTCCAAGAAAAATGTAAAAATTGACTAAAATTTGAAAACGATGCTGTTTCTGTAGATATATAAGAAAAATTGAATTTTAGCGAATTTCCAACAAAAATGTAAATATTAACCGAAATTCGAAAACGATGCTATTTCTACGTATATCGACGATTTGGATGATATATAAGAAAAAATGAAATTTTAACGAATTTCCAAGAAAAATGTAAAAATTGACTAAAATTTGAAAAGGATGCTATTTCTACGTATCTAGATGATTTGGAAGATATTTAAGAAAAATTGAATTTTAGCGAATTTCCAAGAAAAATGTAAAAATTAACCAAAATTTGAAAACGATGCTATTTCTACGTATATCGACGATTTGGATGATATATAAGAAAAACTTAAATTTTAGCGAATTTCCAAGAAAAATGTAAAAATTAACCGAAATTCGAAAACGATGCTATTTCTACGTATATCGACGATTTGGATGATATATAAGAAAAACTTAAATTTTAGCGAATTTCCAAGAAAAATGTAAAAATTAACCGAAATTCGAAAACGATGCTATCTCTACGTATATCGACGATTTGGATGATATATAAGAAAAACTGAAATTTTAGCGAATTTCCAAGAAAAATGTAAAAATTAACCGAAATTCGAAAACGATGCTATTTCTACGTATATCGACGATTTGGATGATATATAAGAAAAAATGAAATTTTAACGAATTTCCAAGAAAAATGTAAAAATTAACCGAAATTAGAAAACGATGCTATTTCTACGTATCTAGATGATTTGGAAGATATTTAAGAAAAATTGAATTTTAGCGAATTTCCAAGAAAAATGTAAAAATTAACCGAAATTCGAAAACGAAGCTATTTCTACGTATATCGACGATTTGGATGATATATAAGAAAAAATGAAATTTTAACGAATTTCCAAGAAAAATGTAAAAATTGACTAAAATTTGAAAACGATGCTGTTTCTATAGATATGTAAGAAAAATTGAATTTTAGCGAATTTCCAAGAAAAATGTAAATATTAACCGAAATTCGAAAACGATGCTATTTCTACGTATATCGACGATTTGGATGATATATAAGAAAAAATGAAATTTTAACGAATTTCCAAGAAAAATGTAAAAATTAACCGAAATTCGAAAACGATGCTATTTCTACGTATATCGACGATTTGGATGATATATAAGAAAAAATGAAATTTTAACGAATTTCCAAGAAAAATGTAAAAATTAACCGAAATTCGAAAACGATGCTATTTCTACGTATCTAGATGATTTGGAAGATATTTAAGAAAAATTGAATTTTAGCGAATTTCCAAGAAAAATGTAAAAATTAACCGAAATTCGAAAACGATGCTATTTCTACGTATATCGACGATTTGGATGATATATAAGAAAAAATGAAATTTTAACGAATTTCCAAGAAAAATGTAAAAATTGACTAAAATCTGAAAACGATGCTGTTTCTATAGATATATAAGAAAAATTGAATATTGGCGAATTTCCAACAAAAATGTAAATATTAACCGAAATTCGAAAACGATGCTATTTCTACGTATATCGACGATTTGGATGATATATAAGAAAAAATGAAATTTTAACGAATTTCCAAGAAAAATGTAAAAATTGACTAAAATTTGAAAAGGATGCTATTTCTACGTATCTAGATGATTTGGAAGATATTTAAGAAAAATTGAATTTTAGCGAATTTCCAAGAAAAATGTAAAAATTAACCAAAATTTGAAAACGATGCTATTTCTATAGATATATAAGAAAAAATGAAATTTTAACGAATTTCCAAGAAAAATGTAAAAATTAACCGAAATTCGAAAACGATGCTATTTCTACGTATATCGACGATTTGGATGATATATAAGAAAAACTTAAATTTTAG
Organism: Agrilus biguttatus; assembly: GCA_963921985.1. Lineage (NCBI taxonomy): Eukaryota > Metazoa > Arthropoda > Insecta > Coleoptera > Buprestidae > Agrilus > Agrilus biguttatus. Next base: position 21,830,064 of record OY998118.1, read on the forward strand.
CGAATTTCCAAGAAAAATGTAAAAATTAACCGAAATTCGAAAACGATGCTATCTCTACGTATATCGACGATTTGGATGATATATAAGAAAAAATGAAATTTTAACGAATTTCCGAGAAAAATGTAAAAATTAACCGAAATTCGAAAACTGCTATTTCTACGTATATCGACGATTTGGATGATATATAAGAAAAACTGATTTTTTAGCGAATTTCCAAGAAAAATGTAAAAATTAACCGAAATTCGAAAACGATGCTATCTCTACGTATATCGACGATTTGGATGATATATAAGAAAAACTGAAATTTTAGCGAATTTCCAAGAAAAATGTAAAAATTAACCGAAATTCGAAAACGATGCTATCTCTACGTATATCGACGATTTGGATGATATATAAGAAAAAATGAAATTTTAACGAATTTCCAAGAAAAATGTAAAAATTAACCGAAATTCGAAAACGATGCTATTTCTACGTATATCGACGATTTGGATGATATATAAGAAAAACTGAAATTTTAGCGAATTTCCAAGAAAAATGTAAAAATTAACCGAAATTCGAAAACGATGCTATCTCTACGTATATCGACGATTTGGATGATATATAAGAAAAACTGAAATTTTAGCGAATTTCCAAGAAAAATGTAAAAATTAACCGAAATTCGAAAACGATGCTATTTCTACGTATATCGACGATTTGGATGATATATAAGAAAAAATGAAATTTTAACGAATTTCCAAGAAAAATGTAAAAATTAACCGAAATTCGAAAACGATGCTATTTCTACGTATATCGACGATTTGGATGATATATAAGAAAAAATGAAATTTTAACGAATTTCCAAGAAAAATGTAAAAATTGACTAAAATTTGAAAACGATGCTGTTTCTATAGATATATAAGAAAAATTGAATTTTAGCGAATTTCCAACAAAAATGTAAATATTAACCGAAATTCGAAAACGATGCTATTTCTACGTATATCGACGATTTGGATGATATATAAGAAAAAATGAAATTTTAACGAATTTCCAAGAAAAATGTAAAAATTGACTAAAATTTGAAAAGGATGCTATTTCTACGTATCTAGATGATTTGGAAGATATTTAGAAAAAATTGAATTTTAGCGAATTTCCGAGTAAACTGTAAAAATTAACCGAAATTCGAAAACGATGCTATCTCTACGTATATCGACGATTTGGATGATATATAAGAAAAAATGAAATTTTAACGAATTTCCAAGAAAAATGTAAAAATTAACCGAAATTCGAAAACGATGCTATTTCTACGTATATCGACGATTTGGATGATATATAAGAAAAACTGAAATTTTAGCGAATTTCCAAGAAAAATGTAAAAATTAACCGAAATTCGAAAACTATGCTATTTCTACGTATATCGAAGATTTGGATGATATATAAGAAAAATTGAATTTTAGCGAATTTCCAAGAAAAATGTAAAAATTAACCAAAATTTGAAAACGATGCTATTTCTACGTATCTAGATGATTTGGAAGATATTTAAAAAAAATTGAATTTTAGCGAATTTCCAAGAAAAATGTAAAAATTAACCAAAATTTGAAAACGATGCTATTTCTATAGATATATAAGAAAAATTGAATTTTAGCAAATTTCCAAGAAAAATGTAAAAATTAACCGAAATTCGAAAACGATGCTATTTCTACGTATATCGACGATTTGGATGATATATAAGAAAAAATGAAATTTTAACGAATTTCCAAGAAAAATGTAAAAATTAACCGAAATTCGAAAACGATGCTATTTCTACGTATCTAGATGATTTGGAAGATATTTAAGAAAAATTGAATTTTAGCGAATTTCCAAGAAAAATGTAAAAATTAACCGAAATTCGAAAACGAAGCTATTTCTACGTATATCGACGATTTGGATGATATATAAGAAAAAATGAAATTTTAACGAATTTCCAAGAAAAATGTAAAAATTGACTAAAATTTGAAAACGATGCTGTTTCTATAGATATATAAGAAAAATTGAATTTTAGCGAATTTCCAAGAAAAATGTAAATATTAACCGAAATTCGAAAACGATGCTATTTCTACGTATATCGACGATTTGGATGATATATAAGAAAAAATGAAATTTTAACGAATTTCCAAGAAAAATGTAAAAATTAACCGAAATACGAAAACGATGCTATTTCTACGTATATCGACGATTTGGATGATATATAAGAAAAAATGAAATTTTAACGAATTTCCAAGAAAAATGTAAAAATTAACCGAAATTCGAAAACGATGCTATTTCTACGTATCTAGATGATTTGGAAGATATTTAAGAAAAATTGAATTTTAGCGAATTTCCAAGAAAAATGTAAAAATTAACCGAAATTCGAAAACGATGCTATTTCTACGTATATCGACGATTTGGATGATACATAAGAAAAAATGAAATTTTAACGAATTTCCAAGAAAAATGTAAAAATTGACTAAAATTTGAAAACGATGCTATATCTACGTATCTAGATGATTTGGAAGATATTTAGAAAAAATTGAATTTTAGCGAATTTCCGAGTAAACTGTAAAAATTAACCGAAATTCGAAAACGATCCTATTTCTACGTATATCGACGATTTGGATGATATATAAGAAAAAATGAAATTTTAACGAATTTCCAAGAAAAATGTAAAAATTAACCGAAATTCGAAAACGATGCTATTTCTACGTATATCGACGATTTGGATGATATATAAGAAAAAATGAAATTTTAGCGAATTTCCAAGAAAAATGTAAAAATTAACCGAAATTCGAAAACGATCCTATTTCTACGTATATCGACGATTTGGATGATATATAAGAAAAAATGAAATTTTAACGAATTTCCAAGAAAAATGTAAAAATTAACCGAAATTCGAAAACGATGCTATTTCTACGTATATCGAAGATTTGGATGATATATAAGAAAAATTGAATTTTAGCGAATTTCCAAGAAAAATGTAAAAATTAACCAAAATTTGAAAACGATGCTATTTCTACGTATCTAGATGATTTGGAAGATATTTAAAAAAAATTGAATTTTAGCGAATTTCCAAGAAAAATGTAAAAATTAACCTAAATTCGAAAACGATGCTATTTCTACGTATATCGACGATATGGATGATATATAAGAAAAAATGAAATTTTAACGAATATCCAAGAAAAATGTAAAAATTAACCGAAATTCGAAAACGATGCTATTTCTACGTATCTAGATGATTTGGAAGATATTTAAGAAAAATTGAATTTTAGCGAATTTCCAAGAAAAATGTAAAAATTAACCAAAATTTGAAAACGATGCTATTTCTATAGATATATAAGAAAAAATGAAGTTTTAACGAATTTCCAAGAAAAATGTAAAAATTAACCGAAATTCGAAAACGATGCTATTTCTACGTATATCGACGATTTGGATGATATATAAGAAAAACTTAAATTTTAGCGAATTTCCAAGAAAAATGTAAAAATTAACCGAAATTCGAAAACGATGCTATTTCTACGTATCTAGATGATTTGGAAGATATTTAAGAAAAATTGAATTTTAGCGAATTTCCAAGAAAAATGTAAAAATTAACTAAAATTTGAAAACGATGCTATTTCTATAGATATATAAGAAAAAATGAAATTTTAACGAATTTCCAAGAAAAATGTAAAAATTAACCGAAATTCGAAAACGATGCTATTTCTACGTATATCGACGATATGGATGATATATAAGAAAAAATGAAATTTTAACGAATTTCCAAGAAAAATGTAAAAATTAACCGAAATTCGAAAACGATGCTATTTCTACGTATCTAGATGATTTGGAAGATATTTAAGAAAAATTGAATTTTAGCGAATTTCCAAGAAAAATGTAAAAATTAACCAAAATTTGAAAACGATGCTATTTCTATAGATATATAAGAAAAATTGAATTTTAGCAAATTTCCAAGAAAAATGTAAAAATCAACCGAAATTCGAAAACGATGCTATCTCTACGTATATCGACGATTTGGATGATATATAAGAAAAACTGAAATTTTAACGAATTTCCAAGAAAAATGTAAAAATTAACCGAAATTCGAAAACGATGCTATTTCTACGTATCTAGATGATTTGGAAGATATTTAAGAAAAATTGAATTTTAGCGAATTTCCAAGAAAAATGTAAAAATTAACCGAAATTCGAAAACGATGCTATTTCTACGTATATCGACGATTTGGATGATATATAAGAAAAATGAAATTTTAACGAATTTCCAAGAAAAATGTAAAAATTGACTAAAATTTGAAAACGATGCTGTTTCTATAGATATATAAGAAAAATTGAATTTTAGCGAATTTCCAACAAAAATGTAAATATTAACCGAAATTCGAAAACGATGCTATTTCTACGTATATCGACGATTTGGATGATATATAAGAAAAAATGAAATTTTAACGAATTTCCAAGAAAAATGTAAAAATTGACTAAAATTTGAAAAGGAAGCTATTTCTACGTATCTAGATGATTTGGAAGATATTTAAAAAAAATTGAATTTTAGCGAATTTCCGAGTAAACTGTAAAAATTAACCGAAATTCGAAAACGATGCTATCTCTACGTATATCGACGATTTGGATGATATATAAGAAAAAATGAAATTTTAACGAATTTCCAAGAAAAATGTAAAAATTAACCGAAATTCGAATACGATGCTATTTCTACGTATATCGAAGATTTGGATGATATATAAGAAAAATTGAATTTTAGCGAATTTCCAAGAAAAATGTAAAAATTAACCAAAATTTGAAAACGATGCTATTTCTACGTATCTAGATGATTTGGAAGATATTTAAAAAAAATTGAATTTTAGCGAATTTCCAAGAAAAATGTAAAAATTAACCTAAATTCGAAAACGATGCTATTTCTACGTATATCGACGATATGGATGATATATAAGAAAAAATGAAATTTTAACAAATTTCCAAGAAAAATGTAAAAATTAACCGAAATTCGAAAACGATGCTATTTCTACGTATCTAGATGATTTGGAAGATATTTAAGAAAAATTGAATTTTAGCGAATTTCCAAGAAAAATGTAAAAATTAACCGAAATTCGAAAACGAAGCTATTTCTACGTATATCGACGATTTGGATGATATATAAGAAAAAATGAAATTTTAACGAATTTCCAAGAAAAATGTAAAAATTGACTAAAATTTGAAAACGATGCTGTTTCTATAGATATATAAGAAGAATTAAATTTTAGCGAATTTCCAACAAAAATGTAAATATTAACCGAAATTCGAAAACGATGCAATTTCTACGTATATCGACGATTTGGATGATATATAAGAAAAAATGAAATTTTAACGAATTTCCAAGAAAAATGTAAAAATTGACTAAAATTTGAAAAGGATGCTATTTCTACGTATCTAGATGATTTGGAAGATATTTAAGAAAAATTGAATTTTAGCGAATTTCCAAGAAAAATGTAAAAATTAACCAAAATTTGAAAACGATGCTATTTCTACGTATATCGACGATTTGGATGATATATAAGAAAAACTTAAATTTTAGCGAATTTCCAAGAAAAATGTAAAAATTAACCGAAATTCGAAAACGATGCTATTTCTACGTATATCGACGATTTGGATGATATATAAGAAAAACTTAAATTTTAGCGAATTTCCAAGAAAAATGTAAAAATTAACCGAAATTCGAAAACTGCTATTTCTACGTATATCGACGATTTGGATGATATATAAGAAAAACTGACTTTTTAGCGAATTTCCAAGAAAAATGTAAAAATTAACCGAAATTCGAAAACGATGCTATCTCTACGTATATCGACGATTTGGATGATATATAAGAAAAACTGAAATTTTAGCGAAATTCCAAGAAAAATGTAAAAATTAACCGAAATTCGAAAACGATGCTATCTCTACGTATATCGACGATTTGGATGATATATAAGAAAAAATGAAATTTTAACGAATTTCCAAGAAAAATGTAAAAATTAACCGAAATTCGAAAACGATGCTATTTCTACGTATATCGACGATTTGGATGATATATAAGAAAAACTGAAATTTTAGCGAATTTCCAAGAAAAATGTAAAAATTAACCGAAATTCGAAAACGATGCTATCTCTACGTATATCGACGATTTGGATGATATATAAGAAAAAATGAAATTTTAACGAATTTCCAAGAAAAATGTAAAAATTAACCGAAATTCGAAAACGATGCTATTTCTACGTATATCGACGATATGGATGATATATAAGAAAAAATGAAATTTTAACGAATTTCCCAGAAAAATGTAAAAATTAACCGAAATTCGAAAACGATGCTATTTCTACGTATCTAGATGATTTGGAAGATATTTAAGAAAAATTGAATTTTAGCGAATTTCCAAGAAAAATGTAAAAATTAACCAAAATTTGAAAACGATGCTGTTTCTATAGATATATAAGAAAAATTGAATTTTAGCAAATTTCCAAGAAAAATGTAAAAATCAACCGAAATTCGAAAACGATGCTATCTCTACGTATATCGACGATTTGGATGATATATAAGAAAAACTGAAATTTTAGCGAATTTCCAAGAAAAATGTAAAAATTAACCGAAATTCGAAAACGATGCTATTTCTACGTATATCGACGATTTGGATGATATATAAGAAAAAATGAAATTTTAACGAATTTCCAAGAAAAATGTAAAAATTAACCGAAATTAGAAAACGATGCTATTTCTACGTATCTAGATGATTTGGAAGATATTTAAGAAAAATTGAATTTTAGCGAATTTCCAAGAAAAATGTAAAAATTAACCGAAATTCGAAAACGATGCTATTTCTACGTATATCGACGATTTGGATGATATATAAGAAAAAATGAAATTTTAACGAATTTCCAAGAAAAATGTAAAAATTGACTAAAATTTGAAAACGATGCTGTTTCTATAGATATATAAGAAAAATTGAATTTTAGCGAATTTCCAACAAAAATGTAAATATTAACCGAAATTCGAAAACGATGCTATTTCTACGTATATCGACGATTTGGATGATATATAAGAAAAAATGAAATTTTAACGAATTTCCAAGAAAAATGTAAAAATTAACCGAAATTCGAAAACGATGCTATTTCTACGTATCTAGATGATTTGGATGATATATAAGAAAAAATGAAATTTTAACGAATTTCCAAGAAAAATGTAAAAATTAACCGAAATTCGAAAACGATGCTATTTCTACGTATCTAGATGATTTGGAAGATATTTAAGAAAAATTGAATTTTAGCGAATTTCCAAGAAAAATGTAAAAATTAACCGAAATTCGAAAACGATGCTATTTCTACGTATATCGACGATTTGGATGATATATAAGAGAAAATGTAATTTTAACGAATTTCCAAGAAAAATGTAAAAATTGACTAAAATCTGAAAACGATGCTGTTTCTATAGATATATAAGAAAAATTGAATATTGGCGAATTTCCAACAAAAATGTAAATATTAACCGAAATTCGAAAACGATGCTATTTCTACGTATATCGACGATTTGGATGATATATAAGAAAAAATGAAATTTTAACGAATTTCCAAGAAAAATGTAAAAATTGACTAAAATTTGAAAAGGATGCTATTTCTACGTATCTAGATGATTTGGAAGATATTTAAGAAAAATTGAATTTTAGCGAATTTCCAAGAAAAATGTAAAAATTAACCAAAATTTGAAAACGATGCTATTTCTATAGATATATAAGAAAAAATGAAATTTTAACGAATTTCCAAGAAAAATGTAAAAATTAACCGAAATTCGAAAACGATGCTATTTCTACGTATATCGACGATTTGGATGATATATAAGAAAAACTTAAATTTTAGCGAATTTCCAAGAAAAATCTAAAAATTAACCGAAATTCGAAAACGATGCTATCTCTACGTATATCGACGATTTGGATGATATATAAGAAAAAATGAAATTTTAACGAATTTCCGAGAAAAATGTAAAAATTAACCGAAATTCGAAAACTGCTATTTCTACGTATATCGACGATTTGGATGATATATAAGAAAAACAGATTTTTTAGCGAATTTCCAAGAAAAATGTAAAAATTAACCGAAATTCGAAAACGATGCTATCTCTACGTATATCGACGATTTGGATGATATATAAGAAAAACTGAAATTTTAGCGAATTTCCAACAAAAATGTAAATATTAACCGAAATTCGAAAACGATTCTATCTCTACGTATATCGACGATTTGGATGATATATAAGAAAAAATGAAATTTTAACGAATTTCCAAGAAAAATGTAAAAAATAACCGAAATTCGAAAACGATGCTATTTCTACGTTATATCGACGATTTGGATGATATATAAGAAAAAATGAAATTTTAACGAATTTCCAAGAAAAATGTAAAAATTAACCGAAATTCGAAAACGATGCTATTTCTACGTATATCGACGATTTGGATGATATATAAGAAAAAATGAAATTTTAACGAATTTCCAAGAAAAATGTAAAAATTGACTAAAATTTGAAAACGATGCTGTTTCTATAGATATATAAGAAAAATTGAATTTTAGCGAATTTCCAACAAAAATGTAAATATTAACCGAAATTCGAAAACGATGCTATTTCTACGTATATCGACGATTTGGATGATATATAAGAAAAAATGAAATTTTAACGAATTTCCAAGAAAAATGTAAAAATTGACTAAAATTCGAAAACGATGCTATTTCTACGTTATATCGACGATTTGGATGATATATAAGAAAAAATGAAATTTTAACGAATTTCCAAGAAAAATGTTAAAATTAACCGAAATTCGAAAACTGCTATTTCTACGTATATCGACGATTTGGATGATATATAAGAAAAACTGATTTTTTAGCGAATTTCCAAGAAAAATGTAAAAATTAACCGAAATTCGAAAACGATGCTATCTCTACGTATATCGACGATTTGGATGATATATAAGAAAAACTGAAATTTTAGCGAATTTCCAAGAAAAATGTAAAAATTAACCGAAATTCGAAAACGATGCTATTTCTACGTATATCGACGATTTGGATGATATATAAGAAAAAATGAAATTTTAACGAATTTCCAAGAAAAATGTAAAAATTAACCGAAATTCGAAAACGATGCTATTTCTACGTATATCGACGATTTGGATGATATATAAGAAAAAATGAAATTTTAACGAATTTCCAAGAAAAATGTAAAAATTGACTAAAATTTGAAAACGATGCTGTTTCTATAGATATATAAGAAAAATTGAATTTTAGCGAATTTCCAACAAAAATGTAAATATTAACCGAAATTCGAAAACGATGCTATTTCTACGTATATCGACGATTTGGATGATATATAAGAAAAAATGAAATTTTAACGAATTTCCAAGAAAAATGTAAAAATTGACTAAAATTTGAAAAGGATGCTATTTCTACGTATCTAGATGATTTGGAAGATATTTAGAAAAAATTGAATTTTAGCGAATTTCCGAGTAAACTGTAAAAATTAACCGAAATTCGAAAACGATGCTATCTCTACGTATATCGACGATTTGGATGATATATAAGAAAAAATGAAATTTTAACGAATTTCCAAGAAAAATGTAAAAATTAACCGAAATTCGAAAACGATGCTATTTCTACGTATATCGACGATTTGGATGATATATAAGAAAAACTTAAATTTTAGCGAATTTCCAAGAAAAATTTAAAAATTAACCGAAATTCGAAAACGAAGCTATTTCTACGTATATCGACGATTTGGATGATATATAAGAAAAAATGAAATTTTAACGAATTTCCAAGAAAAATGTAAAAATTGACTAAAATTTGAAAACGATGCTGTTTCTATAGATATATAAGAAGAATTGAATTTTAGCGAATTTCCAACAAAAATGTAAATATTAACCGAAATTCGAAAACGATGCAATTTCTACGTATATCGACGATTTGGATGATATATAAGAAAAAATGAAATTTTAACGAATTTCCAAGAAAAATGTAAAAATTGACTAAAATTTGAAAAGGATGCTATTTCTACGTATCTAGATGATTTGGAAGATATTTAAAAAAAATTGAATTTTAGCGAATTTCCGAGTAAACTGTAAAAATTAACCGAAATTCGAAAACGATGCTATCTCTACGTATATCGACGATTTGGATGATATATAAGAAAAAATGAAATTTTAACGAATTTCCAAGAAAAATGTAAAAATTAACCGAAATTCGAAAACGATGCTATTTCTACGTATATCGACGATATGGATGATATATAAGAAAAAATGAAATTTTAACGAATTTCCCAGAAAAATGTAAAAATTAACCGAAATTCGAAAACGATGCTATTTCTACGTATATCGACGATTTGGATGATATATAAGAAAAACTGAAATTTTAGCGAATTTCCAAGAAAAATGTAAAAATTAACCGAAATTCGAAAACGAAGCTATTTCTACGTATATCGACGATTTGGATGATATATAAGAAAAACTGAAATTTTAGCGAATTTCCAACAAAAATGTAAATATTAACCGAAATTCGAAAACGATTCTATCTCTACGTATATCGACGATTTGGATGATATATAAGAAAAAATGAAATTTTAACGAATTTCCAAGAAAAATGTAAAAAATAACCGAAATTCGAAAACGATGCTATTTCTACGTTATATCGACGATTTGGATGATATATAAGAAAAAATGAAATTTTAACGAATTTCCAAGAAAAATGTAAAAATTGACTAAAATTTGAAAACGATGCTGTTTCTATAGATATATAAGAAGAATTGAATTTTAGCGAATTTCCAACAAAAATGTAAATATTAACCGAAATTCGAAAACGATGCAATTTCTACGTATATCGACGATTTGGATGATATATAAGAAAAAATGAAATTTTAACGAATTTCCAAGAAAAATGTAAAAATTGACTAAAATTTGAAAAGGATGCTATTTCTACGTATCTAGATGATTTGGAAGATATTTAAAAAAAATTGAATTTTAGCGAATTTCCGAGTAAACTGTAAAAATTAACCGAAATTCGAAAACGATGCTATCTCTACGTATATCGACGATTTGTATGATATATAAGAAAAAATGAAATTTTAACGAATTTCCAAGAAAAATGTAAAAATTAACCGAAATTCGAAAACGATGCTATTTCTACGTATATCGACGATATGGATGATATATAAGAAAAAATGAAATTTTAACGAATTTCCCAGAAAAATGTAAAAATTAACCGAAATTCGAAAGCGATGCTATTTCTACGTATATCGACGATTTGGATGATATATAAGAAAAACTGAAATTTTAGCGAATTTCCAAGAAAAATGTAAAAATTAACCGAAATTCGAAAACGAAGCTATTTCTACGTATATCGACGATTTGGATGATATATAAGAAAAACTGAAATTTTAGCGAATTTCCAACAAAAATGTAAATATTAACCGAAATTCGAAAACGATTCTATCTCTACGTATATCGACGATTTGGATGATATATAAGAAAAAATGAAATTTTAACGAATTTCCAAGAAAAATGTAAAAAATAACCGAAATTCGAAAACGATGCTATTTCTACGTTATATCGACGATTTGGATGATATATAAGAAAAAATGAAATTTTAACGAATTTCCAAGAAAAATGTAAAAATTGACTAAAATTTGAAAACGATGCTGTTTCTATAGATATATAAGAAGAATTGAATTTTAGCGAATTTCCAACAAAAATGTAAATATTAACCGAAATTCGAAAACGATGCAATTTCTACGTATATCGACGATTTGGATGATATATAAGAAAAAATGAAATTTTAACGAATTTCCAAGAAAAATGTAAAAATTGACTAAAATTTGAAAAGGATGCTATTTCTACGTATCTAGATGATTTGGAAGATATTTAAAAAAAATTGAATTTTAGCGAATTTCCGAGTAAACTGTAAAAATTAACCGAAATTCGAAAACGATGCTATCTCTACGTATATCGACGATTTGGATGATATATAAGAAAAAATGAAATTTTAACGAATTTCCCAGAAAAATGTAAAAATTAACCGAAATTCGAAAACGATGCTATTTCTACGTATATCGACGATTTGGATGATATATAAGAAAAACTGAAATTTTAGCGAATTTCCAAGAAAAATGTAAAAATTAACCGAAATTCGAAAACGAAGCTATTTCTACGTATATCGACGATTTGGATGATATATAAGAAAAACTGAAATTTTAGCGAATTTCCAACAAAAATGTAAATATTAACCGAAATTCGAAAACGATTCTATCTCTACGTATATCGACGATTTGGATGATATATAAGAAAAAATGAAATTTTAACGAATTTCCAAGAAAAATGTAAAAATTAACCGAAATTCGAAAACGATGCTATTTCTACGTATATCGACGATATGGATGATATATAAGCAAAAATGAAATTTTAACGAATTTCCCAGAAAAATGTAAAAATTAACCGAAATTCGAAAACGATGCTATTTCTACGTATATCGACGATTTGGATGATATATAAGAAAAACTGAAATTTTAGCGAATTTCCAAGAAAAATGTAAAAATTAACCGAAATTCGAAAACGAAGCTATTTCTACGTATATCGACGATTTGGATGATATATAAGAAAAACTGAAATTTTAGCGAATTTCCAACAAAAATGTAAATATTAACCGAAATTCGAAAACGATTCTATCTCTACGTATATCGACGATTTGGATGATATATAAGAAAAAATGAAATTTTAACGAATTTCCAAGAAAAATGTAAAAAATAACCGAAATTCGAAAACGATGCTATTTCTACGTTATATCGACGATTTGGATGATATATAAGAAAAAATGAAATTTTAACGAATTTCCAAGAAAAATGTAAAAATTGACTAAAATTTGAAAACGATGCTGTTTCTATAGATATATAAGAAGAATTGAATTTTAGCGAATTTCCAACAAAAATGTAAATATTAACCGAAATTCGAAAACGATGCAATTTCTACGTATATCGACGATTTGGATGATATATAAGAAAAAATGAAATTTTAACGAATTTCCAAGAAAAATGTAAAAATTGACTAAAATTTGAAAAGGATGCTATTTCTACGTATCTAGATGATTTGGAAGATATTTAAAAAAAATTGAATTTTAGCGAATTTCCGAGTAAACTGTAAAAATTAACCGAAATTCGAAAACGATGCTATCTCTACGTATATCGACGATTTGGATGATATATAAGAAAAAATGAAATTTTAACGAATTTCCAAGAAAAATGTAAAAATTGACTAAAATTTGAAAACGATGCTGTTTCTATAGATATATAAGAAGAATTGAATTTTAGCGAATTTCCAACAAAAATGTAAATATTAACCGAAATTCGAAAACGATGCTATCTCTACGTATATCGACGATTTGGATGATATATAAGAAAAACTGAAATTTTAGCGAAATTCCAAGAAAAATGTAAAAATTAACCGAAATTCGAAAACGATGCTATCTCTACGTATATCGACGATTTGGATGATATATAAGAAAAAATGAAATTTTAACGAATTTCCAAGAAAAATGTAAAAATTAACCGAAATTCGAAAACGATGCTATTTCTACGTATATCGACGATTTGGATGATATATAAGAAAAACTGAAATTTTAGCGAATTTCCAAGAAAAATGTAAAAATTAACCGAAATTCGAAAACGATGCTATCTCTACGTATATCGACGATTTGGATGATATATAAGAAAAAATGAAATTTTAACGAATTTCCAAGAAAAATGTAAAAATTAACCGAAATTCGAAAACGATGCTATTTCTACGTATATCGACGATATGGATGATATATAAGAAAAAATGAAATTTTAACGAATTTCCCAGAAAAATGTAAAAATTAACCGAAATTCGAAAACGATGCTATTTCTACGTATCTAGATGATTTGGAAGATATTTAAGAAAAATTGAATTTTAGCGAATTTCCAAGAAAAATGTAAAAATTAACCAAAATTTGAAAACGATGCTGTTTCTATAGATATATAAGAAAAATTGAATTTTAGCAAATTTCCAAGAAAAATGTAAAAATCAACCGAAATTCGAAAACGATGCTATCTCTACGTATATCGACGATTTGGATGATATATAAGAAAAACTGAAATTTTAGCGAATTTCCAAGAAAAATGTAAAAATTAACCGAAATTCGAAAACGATGCTATTTCTACGTATATCGACGATTTGGATGATATATAAGAAAAAATGAAATTTTAACGAATTTCCAAGAAAAATGTAAAAATTAACCGAAATTAGAAAACGATGCTATTTCTACGTATCTAGATGATTTGGAAGATATTTAAGAAAAATTGAATTTTAGCGAATTTCCAAGAAAAATGTAAAAATTAACCGAAATTCGAAAACGATGCTATTTCTACGTATATCGACGATTTGGATGATATATAAGAAAAAATGAAATTTTAACGAATTTCCAAGAAAAATGTAAAAATTGACTAAAATTTGAAAACGATGCTGTTTCTATAGATATATAAGAAAAATTGAATTTTAGCGAATTTCCAACAAAAATGTAAATATTAACCGAAATTCGAAAACGATGCTATTTCTACGTATATCGACGATTTGGATGATATATAAGAAAAAATGAAATTTTAACGAATTTCCAAGAAAAATGTAAAAATTAACCGAAATTCGAAAACGATGCTATTTCTACGTATCTAGATGATTTGGAAGATATTTAAGAAAAATTGAATTTTAGCGAATTTCCAAGAAAAATGTAAAAATTAACCGAAATTCGAAAACGAAGCTATTTCTACGTATATCGACGATTTGGATGATATATAAGAAAAAATGAAATTTTAACGAATTTCCAAGAAAAATGTAAAAATTGACTAAAATTTGAAAACGATGCTGTTTCTATAGATATATAAGAAAAATTGAATTTTAGCGAATTTCCAAGAAAAATGTAAATATTAACCGAAATTCGAAAACGATGCTATTTCTACGTATATCGACGATTTGGATGATATATAAGAAAAAATGAAATTTTAACGAATTTCCAAGAAAAATGTAAAAATTAACCGAAATTCGAAAACGATGCTATTTCTACGTATATCGACGATTTGGATGATATATAAGAAAAAATGAAATTTTAACGAATTTCCAAGAAAAATGTAAAAATTAACCGAAATTCGAAAACGATGCTATTTCTACGTATCTAGATGATTTGGAAGATATTTAAGAAAAATTGAATTTTAGCGAATTTCCAAGAAAAATGTAAAAATTAACCGAAATTCGAAAACGATGCTATTTCTACGTATATCGACGATTTGGATGATATATAAGAGAAAATGAAATTTTAACGAATTTCCAAGAAAAATGTAAAAATTGACTAAAATCTGAAAACGATGCTGTTTCTATAGATATATAAGAAAAATTGAATATTGGCGAATTTCCAACAAAAATGTAAATATTAACCGAAATTCGAAAACGATGCTATTTCTACGTATATCGACGATTTGGATGATATATAAGAAAAAATGAAATTTTAACGAATTTCCAAGAAAAATGTAAAAATTGACTAAAATTTGAAAAGGATGCTATTTCTACGTATCTAGATGATTTGGAAGATATTTAAGAAAAATTGAATTTTAGCGAATTTCCAAGAAAAATGTAAAAATTAACCAAAATTTGAAAACGATGCTATTTCTATAGATATATAAGAAAAAATGAAATTTTAACGAATTTCCAAGAAAAATGTAAAAATTAACCGAAATTCGAAAACGATGCTATTTCTACGTATATCGACGATTTGGATGATATATAAGAAAAACTTAAATTTTAGCGAATTTCCAAGAAAAATCTAAAAATTAACCGAAATTCGAAAACGATGCTATCTCTACGTATATCGACGATTTGGATGATATATAAGAAAAAATGAAATTTTAACGAATTTCCGAGAAAAATGTAAAAATTAACCGAAATTCGAAAACTGCTATTTCTACGTATATCGACGATTTGGATGATATATAAGAAAAACAGATTTTTTAGCGAATTTCCAAGAAAAATGTAAAAATTAACCGAAATTCGAAAACGATGCTATCTCTACGTATATCGACGATTTGGATGATATATAAGAAAAACTGAAATTTTAGCGAATTTCCAACAAAAATGTAAATATTAACCGAAATTCGAAAACGATTCTATCTCTACGTATATCGACGATTTGGATGATATATAAGAAAAAATGAAATTTTAACGAATTTCCAAGAAAAATGTAAAAAATAACCGAAATTCGAAAACGATGCTATTTCTACGTTATATCGACGATTTGGATGATATATAAGAAAAAATGAAATTTTAACGAATTTCCAAGAAAAATGTAAAAATTAACCGAAATTCGAAAACGATGCTATTTCTACGTATATCGACGATTTGGATGATATATAAGAAAAAATGAAATTTTAACGAATTTCCAAGAAAAATGTAAAAATTGACTAAAATTTGAAAACGATGCTGTTTCTATAGATATATAAGAAAAATTGAATTTTAGCGAATTTCCAACAAAAATGTAAATATTAACCGAAATTCGAAAACGATGCTATTTCTACGTATATCGACGATTTGGATGATATATAAGAAAAAATGAAATTTTAACGAATTTCCAAGAAAAATGTAAAAATTGACTAAAATTCGAAAACGATGCTATTTCTACGTTATATCGACGATTTGGATGATATATAAGAAAAAATGAAATTTTAACGAATTTCCAAGAAAAATGTTAAAATTAACCGAAATTCGAAAACTGCTATTTCTACGTATATCGACGATTTGGATGATATATAAGAAAAACTGATTTTTTAGCGAATTTCCAAGAAAAATGTAAAAATTAACCGAAATTCGAAAACGATGCTATCTCTACGTATATCGACGATTTGGATGATATATAAGAAAAACTGAAATTTTAGCGAATTTCCAAGAAAAATGTAAAAATTAACCGAAATTCGAAAACGATGCTATTTCTACGTATATCGACGATTTGGATGATATATAAGAAAAAATGAAATTTTAACGAATTTCCAAGAAAAATGTAAAAATTAACCGAAATTCGAAAACGATGCTATTTCTACGTATATCGACGATTTGGATGATATATAAGAAAAAATGAAATTTTAACGAATTTCCAAGAAAAATGTAAAAATTGACTAAAATTTGAAAACGATGCTGTTTCTATAGATATATAAGAAAAATTGAATTTTAGCGAATTTCCAACAAAAATGTAAATATTAACCGAAATTCGAAAACGATGCTATTTCTACGTATATCGACGATTTGGATGATATATAAGAAAAAATGAAATTTTAACGAATTTCCAAGAAAAATGTAAAAATTGACTAAAATTTGAAAAGGATGCTATTTCTACGTATCTAGATGATTTGGAAGATATTTAGAAAAAATTGAATTTTAGCGAATTTCCGAGTAAACTGTAAAAATTAACCGAAATTCGAAAACGATGCTATCTCTACGTATATCGACGATTTGGATGATATATAAGAAAAAATGAAATTTTAACGAATTTCCAAGAAAAATGTAAAAATTAACCGAAATTCGAAAACGATGCTATTTCTACGTATATCGACGATTTGGATGATATATAAGAAACACTTAAATTTTAGCGAATTTCCAAGAAAAATGTAAAAATTAACCGAAATTCGAAAACGAAGCTATTTCTACGTATATCGACGATTTGGATGATATATAAGAAAAAATGAAATTTTAACGAATTTCCAAGAAAAATGTAAAAATTGACTAAAATTTGAAAACGATGCTGTTTCTATAGATATATAAGAAGAATTGAATTTTAGCGAATTTCCAACAAAAATGTAAATATTAACCGAAATTCGAAAACGATGCAATTTCTACGTATATCGACGATTTGGATGATATACAAGAAAAAATGAAATTTTAACGAATTTCCAAGAAAAATGTAAAAATTGACTAAAATTTGAAAAGGATGCTATTTCTACGTATCTAGATGATTTGGAAGATATTTAAAAAAAATTGAATTTCAGCGAATTTCCGAGTAAACTGTAAAAATTAACCGAAATTCGAAAACGATGCTATCTCTACGTATATCGACGATTTGGATGATATATAAGAAAAAATGAAATTTTAACTAATTTCCAAGAAAAATGTAAAAATTAACCGAAATTCGAATACGATGCTATTTCTACGTATATCGAAGATTTGGATGATATATAAGAAAAATTGAATTTTAGCGAATTTCCAAGAAAAATGTAAAAATTAACCAAAATTTGAAAACGATGCTATTTCTACGTATCTAGATGATTTGGAAGATATTTAAAAAAAATTGAATTTTAGCGAATTTCCAAGAAAAATGTAAAAATTAACCTAAATTCGAAAACGATGCTATTTCTACGTATATCGACGATATGGATAATATATAAGAAAAAATGAAATTTTAACAAATTTCCAAGAAAAATGTAAAAATTAACCGAAATTCGAAAACGATGCTATTTCTACGTATCTAGATGATTTGGAAGATATTTAAGAAAAATTGAATTTTAGCGAATTTCCAAGAAAAATGTAAAAATTAACCGAAATTCGAAAACGAAGCTATTTCTACGTATATCGACGATTTGGATGATATATAAGAAAAAATGAAATTTTAACGAATTTCCAAGAAAAATGTAAAAATTGACTAAAATTTGAAAACGATGCTGTTTCTATAGATATATAAGAAGAATTGAATTTTAGCGAATTTCCAACAAAAATGTAAATATTAACCGAAATTCGAAAACGATGCAATTTCTACGTATATCGACGATTTGGATGATATATAAGAAAAAATGAAATTTTAACGAATTTCCAAGAAAAATGTAAAAATTGACTAAAATTTGAAAAGGATGCTATTTCTACGTATCTAGATGATTTGGAAGATATTTAAGAAAAATTGAATTTTAGCGAATTTCCAAGAAAAATGTAAAAACTAACCAAAATTTGAAAACGATGCTATTTCTACGTATATCGACGATTTGGATGATATATAAGAAAAACTTAAATTTTAGCGAATTTCCAAGAAAAATGTAAAAATTAACCGAAATTCGAAAACGATGCTATTTCTACGTATATCGACGATTTGGATGATATATAAGAAAAACTTAAATTTTAGCGAATTTCCAAGAAAAATGTAAAAATTAACCGAAATTCGAAAACGATGCTATCTCTACGTATATCGACGATTTGGATGATATATAAGAAAAAATGAAATTTTAACGAATTTCCGAGAAAAATGTAAAAATTAACCGAAATTCGAAAACTGCTATTTCTACGTATATCGACGATTTGGATGATATATAAGAAAAACTGATTTTTTAGCGAATTTCCAAGAAAAATGTAAAAATTAACCGAAATTCGAAAACGATGCTATCTCTACGTATATCGACGATTTGGATGATATATAAGAAAAACTGAAATTTTAGCGAAATTCCAAGAAGAATGTAAAAATTAACCGAAATTCGAAAACGATGCTATCTCTACGTATATCGACGATTTGGATGATATATAAGAAAAAATGAAATTTTAACGAATTTCCAAGAAAAATGTAAAAATTAACCGAAATTCGAAAACGATGCTATTTCTACGTATATCGACGATTTGGATGATATATAAGAAAAACTGAAATTTTAGCGAATTTCCAAGAAAAATGTAAAAATTAACCGAAATTCGAAAACGATGCTATCTCTACGTATATCGACGATTTGGATGATATATAAGAAAAAATGAAATTTTAACGAATTTCCAAGAAAAATGTAAAAATTAACCGAAATTCGAAAACGATGCTATTTCTACGTATATCGACGATATGGATGATATATAAGAAAAAATGAAATTTTAACGAATTTCCCAGAAAAATGTAAAAATTAACCGAAATTCGAAAACGATGCTATTTCTACGTATCTAGATGATTTGGAAGATATTTAATAAAAATTGAATTTTAGCGAATTTCCAAGAAAAATGTAAAAATTAACCAAAATTTGAAAACGATGCTATTTCTATAGATATATAAGAAAAATTGAATTTTAGCAAATTTCCAAGAAAAATGTAAAAATCAACCGAAATTCGAAAACGATGCTATCTCTACGTATATCGACGATTTGGATGATATATAAGAAAAACTGAAATTTTAGCGAATTTCCAAGAAAAATGTAAAAATTAACCGAAATTCGAAAACGATGCTATTTCTACGTATATCGACGATTTGGATGATATATAAGAAAAAATGAAGTTTTAACGAATTTCCAAGAAAAATGTAAAAATTAACCGAAATTAGAAAACGATGCTATTTCTACGTATCTAGATGATTTGGAAGATATTTAAGAAAAATTGAATTTTAGCGAATTTCCAAGAAAAATGTAAAAATTAACCGAAATTCGAAAACGATGCTATTTCTACGTATATCGACGATTTGGATGATATATAAGAAAAAATGAAATTTTAACGAATTTCCAAGAAAAATGTAAAAATTGACTAAAATTTGAAAACGATGCTGTTTCTATAGATATATAAGAAAAATTGAATTTTAGCGAATTTCCAACAAAAATGTAAATATTAACCGAAATTCGAAAACGATGCTATTTCTACGTATATCGACGATTTGGATGATATATAAGAAAAAATGAAATTTTAACGAATTTCCAAGAAAAATGTAAAAATTAACCGAAATTCGAAAACGATGCTATTTCTACGTATCTAGATGATTTGGAAGATATTTAAGAAAAATTGAATTTTAGCGAATTTCCAAGAAAAATGTAAAAATTAACCGAAATTCGAAAACGAAGCTATTTCTACGTATATCGACGATTTGGATGATATATAAGAAAAAATGAAATTTTAACGAATTTCCAAGAAAAATGTAAAAATTGACTAAAATTTGAAAACGATGCTGTTTCTATAGATATATAAGAAAAATTGAATTTTAGCGAATTTCCAAGAAAAATGTAAATATTAACCGAAATTCGAAAACGATGCTATTTCTACGTATATCGACGATTTGGATGATATATAAGAAAAAATGAAATTTTAACGAATTTCCAAGAAAAATGTAAAAATTAACCGAAATTCGAAAACGATGCTATTTCTACGTATATCGACGATTTGGATGATATATAAGAAAAAATGAAATTTTAACGAATTTCCAAGAAAAATGTAAAAATTAACCGAAATTCGAAAACGATGCTATTTCTACGTATCTAGATGATTTGGAAGATATTTAAGAAAAATTGAATTTTAGCGAATTTCCAAGAAAAATGTAAAAATTAACCGAAATTCGAAAACGATGCTATTTCTACGTATATCGACGATTTGGATGATATATAAGAGAAAATGAAATTTTAACGAATTTCCAAGAAAAATGTAAAAATTGACTAAAATCTGAAAACGATGCTGTTTCTATAGATATATAAGAAAAATTGAATATTGGCGAATTTCCAACAAAAATGTAAATATTAACCGAAATTCGAAAACGATGCTATTTCTACGTATATCGACGATTTGGATGATATATAAGAAAAAATGAAATTTTAACGAATTTCCAAGAAAAATGTAAAAATTGACTAAAATTTGAAAAGGATGCTATTTCTACGTATCTAGATGATTTGGAAGATATTTAAGAAAAATTGAATTTTAGCGAATTTCCAAGAAAAATGTAAAAATTAACCAAAATTTGAAAACGATGCTATTTCTATAGATATATAAGAGAAAATGAAATTTTAACGAATTTCCAAGAAAAATGTAAAAATTAACCGAAATTCGAAAACGATGCTATTTCTACGTATATCGACGATTTGGATGATATATAAGAAAAACTTAAATTTTAGCGAATTTCCAAGAAAAATCTAAAAATTAACCGAAATTCGAAAACGATGCTATCTCTACGTATATCGACGATTTGGATGATATATAAGAAAAAATGAAATTTTAACGAATTTCCGAGAAAAATGTAAAAATTAACCGAAATTCGAAAACTGCTATTTCTACGTATATCGACGATTTGGATGATATATAAGAAAAACAGATTTTTTAGCGAATTTCCAAGAAAAATGTAAAAATTAACCGAAATTCGAAAACGATGCTATCTCTACGTATATCGACGATTTGGATGATATATAAGAAAAACTGAAATTTTAGCGAATTTCCAAGAAAAATGTAAAAATTAACCGAAATTCGAAAACGATGCTATCTCTACGTATATCGACGATTTGGATGATATATAAGAAAAAATGAAATTTTAACGAATTTCCAAGAAAAATGTAAAAATTAACCGAAATTCGAAAACGATGCTATTTCTACGTTATATCGACGATTTGGATGATATATAAGAAAAAATGAAATTTTAACGAATTTCCAAGAAAAATGTAAAAATTAACCGAAATTCGAAAACGATGCTATTTCTACGTATATCGACGATTTGGATGATATATAAGAAAAAATGAAATTTTAACGAATTTCCAAGAAAAATGTAAAAATTGACTAAAATTTGAAAACGATGCTGTTTCTATAGATATATAAGAAAAATTGAATTTTAGCGAATTTCCAACAAAAATGTAAATATTAACCGAAATTCGAAAACGATGCTATTTCTACGTATATCGACGATTTGGATGATATATAAGAAAAAATGAAATTTTAACGAATTTCCAAGAAAAATGTAAAAATTGACTAAAATTCGAAAACGATGCTATTTCTACGTTATATCGACGATTTGGATGATATATAAGAAAAAATGAAATTTTAACGAATTTCCAAGAAAAATGTTAAAATTAACCGAAATTCGAAAACTGCTATTTCTACGTATATCGACGATTTGGATGATATATAAGAAAAACTGATTTTTTAGCGAATTTCCAAGAAAAATGTAAAAATTAACCGAAATTCGAAAACGATGCTATCTCTACGTATATCGACGATTTGGATGATATATAAGAAAAACTGAAATTTTAGCGAATTTCCAAGAAAAATGTAAAAATTAACCGAAATTCGAAAACGATGCTATTTCTACGTATATCGACGATTTGGATGATATATAAGAAAAAATGAAATTTTAACGAATTTCCAAGAAAAATGTAAAAATTAACCGAAATTCGAAAACGATGCTATTTCTACGTATATCGACGATTTGGATGATATATAAGAAAAAATGAAATTTTAACGAATTTCCAAGAAAAATGTAAAAATTGACTAAAATTTGAAAACGATGCTGTTTCTATAGATATATAAGAAAAATTGAATTTTAGCGAATTTCCAACAAAAATGTAAATATTAACCGAAATTCGAAAACGATGCTATTTCTACGTATATCGACGATTTGGATGATATATAAGAAAAAATGAAATTTTAACGAATTTCCAAGAAAAATGTAAAAATTGACTAAAATTTGAAAAGGATGCTATTTCTACGTATCTAGATGATTTGGAAGATATTTAGAAAAAATTGAATTTTAGCGAATTTCCGAGTAAACTGTAAAAATTAACCGAAATTCGAAAACGATGCTATCTCTACGTATATCGACGATTTGGATGATATATAAGAAAAAATGAAATTTTAACGAATTTCCAAGAAAAATGTAAAAATTAACCGAAATTCGAAAACGATGCTATTTCTACGTATATCGACGATTTGGATGATATATAAGAAAAACTGAAATTTTAGCGAATTTCCAAGAAAAATGTAAAAATTAACCGAAATTCGAAAACTATGCTATTTCTACGTATATCGAAGATTTGGATGATATATAAGAAAAATTGAATTTTAGCGAATTTCCAAGAAAAATGTAAAAATTAACCAAAATTTGAAAACGATGCTATTTCTACGTATCTAGATGATTTGGAAGATATTTAAAAAAAATTGAATTTTAGCGAATTTCCAAGAAAAATGTAAAAATTAACCAAAATTTGAAAACGATGCTATTTCTATAGATATATAAGAAAAATTGAATTTTAGCAAATTTCCAAGAAAAATGTAAAAATTAACCGAAATTCGAAAACGATGCTATTTCTACGTATATCGACGATTTGGATGATATATAAGAAAAAATGAAATTTTAACGAATTTCCAAGAAAAATGTAAAAATTAACCGAAATTCGAAAACGA
The DNA here is from genome assembly GCA_963921985.1 of Agrilus biguttatus. Lineage (NCBI taxonomy): Eukaryota > Metazoa > Arthropoda > Insecta > Coleoptera > Buprestidae > Agrilus > Agrilus biguttatus. The sequence continues at coordinate 21,854,232 of OY998118.1, forward strand.
TGCTATTTCTACGTATCTAGATGATTTGGAAGATATTTAAGAAAAATTGAATTTTAGCGAATTTCCAAGAAAAATGTAAAAATTAACCGAAATTCGAAAACGAAGCTATTTCTACGTATATCGACGATTTGGATGATATATAAGAAAAAATGAAATTTTAACGAATTTCCAAGAAAAATGTAAAAATTGACTAAAATTTGAAAACGATGCTGTTTCTATAGATATATAAGAAAAATTGAATTTTAGCGAATTTCCAAGAAAAATGTAAATATTAACCGAAATTCGAAAACGATGCTATTTCTACGTATATCGACGATTTGGATGATATATAAGAAAAAATGAAATTTTAACGAATTTCCAAGAAAAATGTAAAAATTAACCGAAATTCGAAAACGATGCTATTTCTACGTATATCGACGATTTGGATGATATATAAGAAAAAATGAAATTTTAACGAATTTCCAAGAAAAATGTAAAAATTAACCGAAATTCGAAAACGATGCTATTTCTACGTATCTAGATGATTTGGAAGATATTTAAGAAAAATTGAATTTTAGCGAATTTCCAAGAAAAATGTAAAAATTAACCGAAATTCGAAAACGATGCTATTTCTACGTATATCGACGATTTGGATGATATATAAGAAAAAATGAAATTTTAACGAATTTCCAAGAAAAATGTAAAAATTGACTAAAATTTGAAAACGATGCTGTTTCTATGGATATATAAGAAAAATTGAATTTTAGCGAATTTCCAACAAAAATGTAAATATTAACCGAAATTCGAAAACGATGCTATTTCTACGTATATCGACGATTTGGATGATATATAAGAAAAAATGAAATTTTAACGAATTTCCAAGAAAAATGTAAAAATTGACTAAAATTTGAAAACGATGCTATATCTACGTATCTAGATGATTTGGAAGATATTTAAAAAAAATTGAATTTTAGCGAATTTCCGAGTAAACTGTAAAAATTAACCGAAATTCGAAAACGATGCTATCTCTACGTATATCGACGATTTGGATGATATATAAGAAAAAATGAAATTTTAGCGAATTTCCAAGAAAAATGTAAAAATTAACCGAAATTCGAAAACGATGCTATTTCTACGTATATCGACGATTTGGATGATATATAAGAAAAAATGAAATTTTAACGAATTTCCAAGAAAAATGTAAAAATTAACCGAAATTCGAAAACGATGCTATTTCTACGTATATCGAAGATTTGGATGATATATAAGAAAAATTGAATTTTAGCGAATTTCCAAGAAAAATGTAAAAATTAACCAAAATTTGAAAACGATGCTATTTCTACGTATCTAGATGATTTGGAAGATATTTAAAAAAAATTGAATTTTAGCGAATTTCCAAGAAAAATGTAAAAATTAACCTAAATTCGAAAACGATGCTATTTCTACGTATATCGACGATATGGATGATATATAAGAAAAAATGAAATTTTAACGAATTTCCAAGAAAAATGTAAAAATTAACCGAAATTCGAAAACGATGCTATTTCTACGTATCTAGATGATTTGGAAGATATTTAAGAAAAATTGAATTTTAGCGAATTTCCAAGAAAAATGTAAAAATTAACCAAAATTTGAAAACGATGCTATTTCTATAGATATATAAGAAAAAATGAAATTTTAACGAATTTCCAAGAAAAATGTAAAAATTAACCGAAATTCGAAAACGATGCTATTTCTACGTATATCGACGATTTGGATGATATATAAGAAAAACTTAAATTTTAGCGAATTTCCAAGAAAAATGTAAAAATTAACCGAAATTCGAAAACGATGCTATTTCTACGTATCTAGATGATTTGGAAGATATTTAAGAAAAATTGAATTTTAGCGAATTTCCAAGAAAAATGTAAAAATTAACCAAAATTTGAAAACGATGCTATTTCTATAGATATATAAGAAAAAATGAAATTTTAACGAATTTACCCAGAAAAATGTAAAAATTAACCGAAATTCGAAAACGATGCTATTTCTACGTATATCGACGATATGGATGATATATAAGAAAAAATGAAATTTTAACGAATTTCCAAGAAAAATGTAAAAATTAACCGAAATTCGAAAACGATGCTATTTCTACGTATCTAGATGATTTGGAAGATATTTAAGAAAAATTGAATTTTAGCGAATTTCCAAGAAAAATGTAAAAATTAACCAAAATTTGAAAACGATGCTATTTCTATAGATATATAAGAAAAATTGAATTTTAGCAAATTTCCAAGAAAAATGTAAAAATCAACCGAAATTCGAAAACGATGCTATCTCTACGTATATCGACGATTTGGATGATATATAAGAAAAACTGAAATTTTAGCGAATTTCCAAGAAAAATGTAAAAATTAACCGAAATTCGAAAACGATGCTATTTCTACGTATATCGACGATTTGGATGATATATAAGAAAAAATGAAATTTTAACGAATTTCCAAGAAAAATGTAAAAATTAACCGAAATTCGAAAACGATGCTATTTCTACGTATCTAGATGATTTGGAAGATATTTAAGAAAAATTGAATTTTAGCGAATTTCCAAGAAAAATGTAAAAATTAACCGAAATTCGAAAACGATGCTATTTCTACGTATATCGACGATTTGGATGATATATAAGAAAAACGAAATTTTAACGAATTTCCAAGAAAAATGTAAAAATTGACTAAAATTTGAAAACGATGCTGTTTCTATAGATATATAAGAAAAATTGAATTTTAGCGAATTTCCAACAAAAATGTAAATATTAACCGAAATTCGAAAACGATGCTATTTCTACGTATATCGACGATTTGGATGATATATAAGAAAAAATGAAATTTTAACGAATTTCCAAGAAAAATGTAAAAATTGACTAAAATTTGAAAAGGATGCTATTTCTACGTATCTAGATGATTTGGAAGATATTTAAAAAAAATTGAATTTTAGCGAATTTCCGAGTAAACTGTAAAAATTAACCGAAATTCGAAAACGATGCTATCTCTACGTATATCGACGATTTGGATGATATATAAGAAAAAATGAAATTTTAACGAATTTCCAAGAAAAATGTAAAAATTAACCGAAATTCGAATACGATGCTATTTCTACGTATATCGAAGATTTGGATGATATATAAGAAAAATTGAATTTTAGCGAATTTCCAAGAAAAATGTAAAAATTAACCAAAATTTGAAAACGATGCTATTTCTACGTATCTAGATGATTTGGAAGATATTTAAAAAAAATTGAATTTTAGCGAATTTCCAAGAAAAATGTAAAAATTAACCTAAATTCGAAAACGATGCTATTTCTACGTATATCGACGATATGGATGATATATAAGAAAAAATGAAATTTTAACAAATTTCCAAGAAAAATGTAAAAATTAACCGAAATTCGAAAACGATGCTATTTCTACGTATCTAGATGATTTGGAAGATATTTAAGAAAAATTGAATTTTAGCGAATTTCCAAGAAAAATGTAAAAATTAACCGAAATTCGAAAACGAAGCTATTTCTACGTATATCGACGATTTGGATGATATATAAGAAAAAATGAAATTTTAACGAATTTCCAAGAAAAATGTAAAAATTGACTAAAATTTGAAAACGATGCTGTTTCTATAGATATATAAGAAAAATTGAATTTTAGCGAATTTCCAAGAAAAATGTAAAAATTAACCGAAATTCGAAAACGATGCTATCTCTACGTATATCGACGATTTGGATGATATATAAGAAAAAATGAAATTTTAACGAATTTCCGAGAAAAATGTAAAAATTAACCGAAATTCGAAAACTGCTATTTCTACGTATATCGACGATTTGGATGATATATAAGAAAAACTGATTTTTTAGCGAATTTCCAAGAAAAATGTAAAAATTAACCGAAATTCGAAAACGATGCTATCTCTACGTATATCGACGATTTGGATGATATATAAGGAAAACTGAAATTTTAGCGAAATTCCAAGAAAAATGTAAAAATTAACCGAAATTCGAAAACGATGCTATCTCTACGTATATCGACGATTTGGATGATATATAAGAAAAAATGAAATTTTAACGAATTTCCAAGAAAAATGTAAAAATTAACCGAAATTCGAAAACGATGCTATTTCTACGTATATCGACGATTTGGATGATATATAAGAAAAACTGAAATTTTAGCGAATTTCCAAGAAAAATGTAAAAATTAACCGAAATTCGAAAACGATGCTATCTCTACGTATATCGACGATTTGGATGATATATAAGAAAAAATGAAATTTTAACGAATTTCCAAGAAAAATGTAAAAATTAACCGAAATTCGAAAACGATGCTATTTCTACGTATATCGACGATTTGGATGATATATAAGAAAAACTGAAATTTTAGCGAATTTCCAAGAAAAATGTAAAAATTAACCTAAATTCGAAAACGATGCTATTTCTACGTATATCGACGATATGGATGATATATAAGAAAAAATGAAATTTTAACGAATTTCCCACAAAAATTTAAAAATTAACCGAAATTCGAAAACGATGCTATTTCTACGTATCTAGATGATTTGGAAGATATTTAAGAAAAATTGAATTTTAGCGAATTTCCAAGAAAAATGAAAAAATTAACCAAAATTTGAAAACGATGCTATTTCTATAGATATATAAGAAAAATTGAATTTTAGCAAATTTCCAAGAAAAATGTAAAAATCAACCGAAATTCGAAAACGATGCTATCTCTACGTATATCGACGATTTGGATGATATATAAGAAAAACAGAAATTTTAGCGAATTTCCAAGAAAAATGTAAAAATTAACCGAAATTCGAAAACGATGCTATTTCTACGTATATCGACGATTTGGATGATATATAAGAAAAAATGAAATTTTAACGAATTTCCAAGAAAAATGTAAAAATTAACCGAAATTAGAAAACGATGCTATTTCTACGTATCTAGATGATTTGGAAGATATTTAAGAAAAATTGAATTTTAGCGAATTTCCAAGAAAAATGTAAAAATTAACCGAAATTCGAAAACGATGCTATTTCTACGTATATCGACGATTTGGATGATATATAAGAAAAAATGAAATTTTAACGAATTTCCAAGAAAAATGTAAAAATTGACCGAAATTCGAAAACGAAGCTATTTCTACGTATATCGACGATTTGGATGATATATAAGAAAAAATGAAATTTTAACGAATTTCCAAGAAAAATGTAAAAATTGACTAAAATTTGAAAACGATGCTATTTCTACGTATATCGACAATTTGGATGATATATAAGAAAAACTGAAATTTTAGCGAATTTCCAAGAAAAATGTAAAAATTAACCTAAATTCGAAAACGATGCTATTTCTACGTATATCGACGATATGGATGATATATAAGAAAAAATGAAATTTTAACGAATTTCCAAGAAAAATGTAAAAATTAACCGAAATTCGAAAACGATGCTATTTCTACGTATCTAGATGATTTGGAAGATATTTAAGAAAAATTGAATTTTAGCGAATTTCCAAGAAAAATGTAAAAATTAACCAAAATTTGAAAACGATGCTATTTCTATAGATATATAAGAAAAATTGAATTTTAGCAAATTTCCAAGAAAAATGTAAAAATCAACCGAAATTCGAAAACGATGCTATCTACGTATATCGACGATTTGGATGATATATAAGAAAAACTGAAATTTTAGCGAATTTCCAAGAAAAATGTAAAAATTAACCGAAATTCGAAAACGATGCTATTTCTACGTATATCGACGATTTGGATGATATATAAGAAAAAATGAAATTTTAACGAATTTCCAAGTAAAATGTAAAAATTAACCGAAATTCGAAAACGATGCTATTTCTACGTATATCGACGATTTGGATGATATATAAGAAAAAATGAAATTTTAACGAATTTCCAAGAAAAATGTAAAAATTGACTAAAATTTGAAAACGATGCTGTTTCTATAGATATATAAGAAAAATTGAATTTTAGCGAATTTCCAACAAAAATGTAAATATTAACCGAAATTCGAAAACGATGCTATTTCTACGTATATCGACGATTTGGATGATATATAAGAAAAAATGAAATTTTAACGAATTTCCAAGAAAAATGTAAAAATTGACTAAAATTTGAAAAGGATGCTATTTCTACGTATCTAGATGATTTGGAAGATATTTAAAAAAATTGAATTTTAGCGAATTTCCGAGTAAACTGTAAAAATTAACCGAAATTCGAAAACGATGCTATCTCTACGTATATCGACGATTTGGATGATATATAAGAAAAAATGAAATTTTAACGAATTTCCAAGAAAAATGTAAAAATTAACCGAAATTCGAAAACGATGCTATTTCTACGTATATCGACGATTTGGATGATATATAAGAAAAAATGAAATTTTAGCGAATTTCCAAGAAAAATGTAAAAATTAACCGAAATTCGAAAACTATGCTATTTCTACGTATATCGAAGATTTGGATGATATATAAGAAAAATTGAATTTTAGCGAATTTCCAAGAAAAATGTAAAAATTAACCAAAATTTGAAAACGATGCTATTTCTACGTATCTAGATGATTTGGAAGATATTTAAAAAAAAATGAATTTTAGCGAATTTCCAAGAAAAATGTAAAAATTAACCAAAATTTGAAAACGATGCTATTTCTATAGATATATAAGAAAAATTGAATTTTAGCAAATTTCCAAGAAAAATGTAAAAATTAACCGAAATTCGAAAACGATGCTATTTCTACGTATATCGACGATTTGGATGATATATAAGAAAAAATGAAATTTTAACGAATTTCCAAGAAAAATGTAAAAATTAACCGAAATTCGAAAACGATGCTATTTCTACGTATCTAGATGATTTGGAAGAGATTTAAGAAAAATTGAATTTTAGCGAATTTCCAAGAAAAATGTAAAAATTAACCGAAATTCGAAAACGAAGCTATTTCTACGTATATCGACGATTTGGATGATATATAAGAAAAAATGAAATTTTAACGAATTTCCAAGAAAAATGTAAAAATTGACTAAAATTTGAAAACGATGCTGATTCTATAGATATATAAGAAAAATTGAATTTTAGCGAATTTCCAAGAAAAATGTAAATATTAACCGAAATTCGAAAACGATGCTATTTCTACGTATATCGACGATTTGGATGATATATAAGAAAAAATGAAATTTTAACGAATTTCCAAGAAAAATGTAAAAATTAACCGAAATTCGAAAACGATGCTATTTCTACGTATATCGACGATTTGGATGATATATAAGAAAAAATGAAATTTTAACGAATTTCCAAGAAAAATGTAAAAATTAACCGAAATTCGAAAACGATGCTATTTCTACGTATCTAGATGATTTGGAAGATATTTAAGAAAAATTGAATTTTAGCGAATTTCCAAGAAAAATGTAAAAATTAACCGAAATTCGAAAACGATGCTATTTCTACGTATATCGACGATTTGGATGATATATAAGAAAAAATGAAATTTTAACGAATTTCCAAGAAAAATGTAAAAATTGACTAAAATTTGAAAACGATGCTGTTTCTATAGATATATAAGAAAAATTGAATTTTAGCGAATTTCCAAGAAAAATGTAAAAATTAACCGAAATTCGAAAACGATGCTATTTCTACGTATATCGACGATTTGGATGATATATAAGAAAAAATGAAATTTTAACGAATTTCCAAGAAAAATGTAAAAATTGACTAAAATTTGAAAACGATGCTGTTTCTATAGATATATAAGAAAAATTGAATTTTAGCGAATTTCCAACAAAAATGTAAATATTAACCGAAATTCGAAAACGATGCTATTTCTACGTATATCGACGATTTGGATGATATATAAGAAAAAATGAAATTTTAACGAATTTCCAAGAAAAATGTAAAAATTGACTAAAATTTGAAAAGGATGCTATTTCTACGTATCTAGATGATTTGGAAGATATTTAAAAAAATTGAATTTTAGCGAATTTCCGAGTAAACTGTAAAAATTAACCGAAATTCGAAAACGATGCTATCTCTACGTATATCGACGATTTGGATGATATATAAGAAAAAATGAAATTTTAACGAATTTCCAAGAAAAATGTAAAAATTAACCGAAATTCGAAAACGATGCTATTTCTACGTATATCGACGATTTGGATGATATATAAGAAAAACTGAAATTTTAGCGAATTTCCAAGAAAAATGTAAAAATTAACCGAAATTCGAAAACTATGCTATTTCTACGTATATCGAAGATTTGGATGATATATAAGAAAAATTGAATTTTAGCGAATTTCCAAGAAAAATGTAAAAATTAACCAAAATTTGAAAACGATGCTATTTCTACGTATCTAGATGATTTGGAAGATATTTAAAAAAAATTGAATTTTAGCGAATTTCCAAGAAAAATGTAAAAATTAACCAAAATTTGAAAACGATGCTATTTCTATAGATATATAAGAAAAATTGAATTTTAGCAAATTTCCAAGAAAAATGTAAAAATTAACCGAAATTCGAAAACGATGCTATTTCTACGTATATCGACGATTTGGATGATATATAAGAAAAAATGAAATTTTAACGAATTTCCAAGAAAAATGTAAAAATTAACCGAAATTCGAAAACGATGCTATTTCTACGTATCTAGATGATTTGGAAGAGATTTAAGAAAAATTGAATTTTAGCGAATTTCCAAGAAAAATGTAAAAATTAACCGAAATTCGAAAACGAAGCTATTTCTACGTATATCGACGATTTGGATGATATATAAGAAAAAATGAAATTTTAACGAATTTCCAAGAAAAATGTAAAAATTGACTAAAATTTGAAAACGATGCTGATTCTATAGATATATAAGAAAAATTGAATTTTAGCGAATTTCCAAGAAAAATGTAAATATTAACCGAAATTCGAAAACGATGCTATTTCTACGTATATCGACGATTTGGATGATATATAAGAAAAAATGAAATTTTAACGAATTTCCAAGAAAAATGTAAAAATTAACCGAAATTCGAAAACGATGCTATTTCTACGTATATCGACGATTTGGATGATATATAAGAAAAAATGAAATTTTAACGAATTTCCAAGAAAAATGTAAAAATTAACCGAAATTCGAAAACGATGCTATTTCTACGTATCTAGATGATTTGGAAGATATTTAAGAAAAATTGAATTTTAGCGAATTTCCAAGAAAAATGTAAAAATTAACCGAAATTCGAAAACGATGCTATTTCTACGTATATCGACGATTTGAATGATATATAAGAAAAAATGAAATTTTAACGAATTTCCAAGAAAAATGTAAAAATTGACTAAAATTTGAAAACGATGCTGTTTCTATAGATATATAAGAAAAATTGAATTTTAGCGAATTTCCAACAAAAATGTAAATATTAACCGAAATTCGAAAACGATGCTATTTCTACGTATATCGACGATTTGGATGATATATAAGAAAAAATGAAATTTTAACGAATTTCCAAGAAAAATGTAAAAATTGACTAAAATTTGAAAACGATGCTATTTCTACGTATCTAGATGATTTGGAAGATATTTAAAAAAAATTGAATTTTAGCGAATTTCCGAGTAAACTGTAAAAATTAGCCGAAATTCGAAAACGATGCTATCTCTACGTATATCGACGATTTGGATGATATATAAGAAAAAATGAAATTTTAACGAATTTCCAAGAAAAATGTAAAAATTAACCGAAATTCGAAAACGATGCTATTTCTACGTATATCGACGATTTGGATGATATATAAGAAAAACTGAAATTTTAGCGAATTTCCAAGAAAAATGTAAAAATTAACCGAAATTCGAAAACTATGCTATTTCTACGTATATCGAAGATTTGGATGATATATAAGAAAAATTGAATTTTAGCGAATTTCCAAGAAAAATGTAAAAATTAACCAAAATTTGAAAACGATGCTATTTCTACGTATCTAGATGATTTGGAAGATATTTAAAAAAAATTGAATTTTAGCGAATTTCCAAGAAAAATGTAAAAATTAACCAAAATTTGAAAACGATGGTATTTCTATAGATATATAAGAAAAATTGAATTTTAGCAAATTTCCAAGAAAAATGTAAAAATTAACCGAAATTCGAAAACGATGCTATTTCTACGTATATCGGCGATTTGGATGATATATAAGAAAAAATGAAATTTTAACGAATTTCCAAGAAAAATGTAAAAATTAACCGAAATTCGAAATCGATGCTATTTCTACGTATCTAGATGATTTGGAAGATATTTAAGAAAAATTGAATTTTAGCGAATTTCCAAGAAAAATGTAAAAATTAACCGAAATTCGAAAACGAAGCTATTTCTACGTATATCGACGATTTGGATGATATATAAGAAAAAATGAAATTTTAACGAATTTCCAAGAAAAATGTAAAAATTGACTAAAATTTGAAAACGATGCTGTTTCTATAGATATATAAGAAAAATTGAATTTTAGCGAATTTCCAAGAAAAATGTAAATATTAACCGAAATTCGAAAACGATGCTATTTCTACGTATATCGACGATTTGGATGATATATAAGAAAAAATGAAATTTTAACGAATTTCCAAGAAAAATGTAAAAATTAACCGGAATTCGAAAACGATGCTATTTCTACGTATATCGACGATTTGGATGATATATAAGAAAAAATGAAATTTTAACGAATTTCCAAGAAAAATGTAAAAATTAACCGAAATTCGAAAACGATGCTATTTCTACGTATCTAGATGATTTGGAAGATATTTAAGAAAAATTGAATTTTAGCGAATTTCCAAGAAAAATGTAAAAATTAACCGAAATTCGAAAACGAGTCTATTTCTACGTATATCGACGATTTGGATGATATATAAGAAAAAATGAAATTTTAACGAATTTCCAAGAAAAATGTAAAAATTGACTAAAATTTGAAAACGATGCTGTTTCTATAGATATATAAGAAAAATTGAATTTTAGCGAATTTCCAAGAAAAATGTAAATATTAACCGAAATTCGTAAACGATGCTATTTCTACGTATATCGACGATTTGGATGATATATAAATAAAAATGAAATTTTAACGAATTTCCAAGAAAAATGTAAAAATTGACTAAAATTTGAAAACGATGCTATTTCTACGTATCTAGATGATTTGGAAGATATTTAAAAAAAATTGAATTTTAGCGAATTTCCGAGTAAACTGTAAAAATTATCCGAAATTCGAAAACGATGCTATCTCTACGTATATCGACGATTTGGATGATATATAAGAAAAAATGAAATTTTAACGAATTTTCAAGAAAAATGTAAAAATTAACCGAAATTCGAAAACGATGCTATTTCTACGTATATCGACGATTTGGATGATATATAAGAAAAAATGAAATTTTAACGAATTTCCAAGAAAAATGTAAAAATTAACCGAAATTGAAATCGATGCTATTTCTACGTATCTAGATGATTTGGAAGATATTTAAGAAAAATTGAATTTTAGCGAATTTCCAAGAAAAATGTAAAAATTAACCGAAATTCGAAAACGATGCTATTTCTACGTATATCGACGATTTGGACGATATTTAAGAAAAAATGAAATTTTAACGAATTTCCAAGAAAAATGTAAAAATTAACCAAAATTTAAAAACGATGCTATTTCTATAGATATATAAGAAAAATTGAATTTTAGCAAATTTCCAAGAAAAATGTAAAAATTAACCGAAATTCGAAAACGATGCTATTTCTACGTATATCGACGATTTGGATGATATATAAGAAAAAATGAAATTTTAACGAATTTCCAAGAAAAATGTAAAAATTAACCGAAATTCGAAATCGATGCTATTTCTACGTAACTAGATGATTTGGAAGATATTTAGGAAAAATTGAATTTTAGCGAATTTCCAAGAAAAATGTAAAAATTAACCGAAATTCGAAAACGAAGCTATTTCTACGTATCTAGATGATTTGGAAGATATTTAAAAAAAATTGAATTTTAGCGAATTTCCAAGAAAAATGTAAAAATTAACCAAAATTTGAAAACGATGCTATTTCTATAGATATATAAGAAAAATTGAATTTTAGCAAATTTCCAAGAAAAATGCAAAAATTAACCGAAATTCGAAAACGATGCTATTTCTACGTATATCGACGATTTGGATGATATATAAGAAAAAATGAAATTTTAACGAATTTCCAAGAAAAATGTAAAAATTAGCCGAAATTCGAAATCGATGCTATTTCTACGTATCTAGATGATTTGGAAGATATTTAAGAAAAATTGAATTTTAGCGAATTTCCAAGAAAAATGTAAAAATTAACCGAAATTCGAAAACGAAGCTATTTCTACGTATATCGACGATTTGGATGATATATAAGAAAAAATGAAATTTTAACGAATTTCCAAGGAAAATGTAAAAATTAACCGAAATTCGAAAACGATGCTATTTCTACGTATCTAGATGATTTGGAAGATATTTAAGAAAAATTGAATTTTAGCGAATTTCCAAGAAAAATGTAAAAATTAACCAAAATTTGAAAACGATGCTATTTCTACGTATCTAGATGATTTGGAAGATATTTAAAAAAAATTGAATTTTAGCGAATTTCCGAGTAAACTGTAAAAATTAACCGAAATTCGAAAACGATGCTATCTCTACGTATATCGACGATTTGGATGATATATAAGAAAAAATGAAATTTTAACGAATTTCCAAGAAAAATGTAAAAATTAACCGAAATTCGAAAACGATGCTATTTCTACGTATATCGACGATTTGGATGATATATAAGAAAAACTGAAATTTTAGCGAATTTCCAAGAAAAATGTAAAAATTAACCGAAATTCGAAAACTATGCTATTTCTACGTATATCGAAGATTTGGATGATATATAAGAAAAAATGAAATTTTAGCGAATTTCCAAGAAAAATGTAAAAATTAACCGAAATTCGAAAACTATGCTATTTCTACGTATATCGAAGATTTGGATGATATATAAGAAAAATTGAATTTTAGCGAATTTCCAAGAAAAATGTAAAAATTAACCAAAATTTGAAAACGATGCTATTTCTATAGATATATAAGAAAAATTGAATTTTAGCAAATTTCCAAGAAAAATGTAAAAATTAACCGAAATTCGAAAACGATGCTATTTCTACGTATATCGACGATTTGGATGATATATAAGAAAAAATGAAATTTTAACGAATTTCCAAGAAAAATGTAAAAATTAACCGAAATTCGAAATCGATGCTATTTCTACGTATCTAGATGATTTGGAAGATATTTAAGAAAAATTGAATTTTAGCGAATTTCCAAGAAAAATGTAAAAATTAACCAAAATTTTAAAACGATGCTATTTCTACGTATCTAGATGATTTGGAAGATATTTAAAAAAAATTGAATTTTAGCGAATTTCCAAGAAAAATGTAAAAATTAACCAAAATTTGACAACGATGCTATTTCTATAGATATGTAAGAAAAATTGGATTTTAGCAAATTTCCAAGAAAAATGTAAAAATTAACCGAAATTCGAAAACGATGCTATTTCTACGTATATCGACGATTTGGATGATATATAAGAAAAAATGAAATTTTAACGAATTTCCAAGAAAAATGTAAAAATTAACCGAAATTCGAAATCGATGCTATTTCTACGTATCTAGATGATTTGGAAGATATTTAAGAAAAATTGAATTTTAGCGAATTTCCAAGAAAAATGTAAAAATTAACCGAAATTCGAAAACGAAGCTATTTCTACGTATATCGACGATTTGGATGATATATAAGAAAAACTGAAATTTTAGCGAATTTCCAAGAAAAATGTAAAAATTAACCGAAATTCGAAAACTATGCTATTTCTACGTATATCGAAGATTTGGATGATATATAAGAAAAATTGAATTTTAGCGAATTTCCAAGAAAAATGTAAAAATTAACCAAAATTTGAAAACGATGCTATTTCTATAGATATATAAGAAAAATTGAATTTTAGCAAATTTCCAAGAAAAATGTAAAAATTAACCGAAATTCGAAAACGATGCTATTTCTACGTATATCGACGATTTGGATGATATATAAGAAAAAATGAAATTTTAACGAATTTCCAAGAAAAATGTAAAAATTAACCGAAATTCGAAAACGATGCTATTTCTACGTATCTAGATGATTTGGAAGAGATTTAAGAAAAATTGAATTTTAGCGAATTTCCAAGAAAAATGTAAAAATTAACCGAAATTCGAGAACGAAGCTATTTCTACGTATATCGACGATTTGGATGATATATAAGAAAAAATGAAATTTTAACGAATTACCAAGAAAAATGTAAAAATTGACTAAAATTTGAAAACGATGCTGATTCTATAGATATATAAGAAAAATTGAATTTTAGCGAATTTCCAAGAAAAATGTAAATATTAACCGAAATTCGAAAACGATGCTATTTCTACGTATATCGACGATTTGGATGATATATAAGAAAAAATGAAATTTTAACGAATTTCCAAGAAAAATGTAAAAATTAACCGAAATTCGAAAACGATGCTATTTCTACGTATATCGACGATTTGGATGATATATAAGAAAAAATGAAATTTTAACGAATTTCCAAGAAAAATGTAAAAATTAACCGAAATTCGAAAACGATGCTATTTCTACGTATCTAGATGATTTGGAAGATATTTAAGAAAAATTGAATTTTAGCGAATTTCCAAGAAAAATGTAAAAATTAACCGAAATTCGAAAACGATGCTATTTCTACGTATATCGACGATTTGGATGATATATAAGAAAAAATGAAATTTTAACGAATTTCCAAGAAAAATGTAAAAATTGACTAAAATTTGAAAACGATGCTGTTTCTATAGATATATAAGAAAAATTGAATTTTAGCGAATTTCCAACAAAAATGTAAATATTAACCGAAATTCGAAAACGATGCTATTTCTACGTATATCGACGATTTGGATGATATATAAGAAAAAATGAAATTTTAACGAATTTCCAAGAAAAATGTAAAAATTGACTAAAATTTGAAAAGGATGCTATTTCTACGTATCTAGATGATTTGGAAGATATTTAAAAAAATTGAATTTTAGCGAATTTCCGAGTAAACTGTAAAAATTAACCGAAATTCGAAAACGATGCTATCTCTACGTATATCGACGATTTGGATGATATATAAGAAAAAATGAAATTTTAACGAATTTCCAAGAAAAATGTAAAAATTAACCGAAATTCGAAAACGATGCTATTTCTACGTATATCGACGATTTGGATGATATATAAGAAAAACTGAAATTTTAGCGAATTTCCAAGAAAAATGTAAAAATTAACCGAAATTCGAAAACTATGCTATTTCTACGTATATCGAAGACTTGGATGATATATAAGAAAAATTGAATTTTAGCGAATTTCCAAGAAAAATGTAAAAATTAACCAAAATTTGAAAACGATGCTATTTCTACGTATCTAGATGATTTGGAAGATATTTAAAAAAAATTGAATTTTAGCGAATTTCCAAGAAAAATGTAAAAATTAACCAAAATTTGAAAACGATGCTATTTCTATAGATATATAAGAAAAATTGAATTTTAGCAAATTTCCAAGAAAAATGTAAAAATTAACCGAAATTCGAAAACGATGCTATTTCTACGTATATCGACGATTTGGATGATATATAAGAAAAAATGAAATTTTAACGAATTTCCAAGAAAAATGTAAAAATTAACCGAAATTCGAAAACGATGCTATTTCTACGTATCTAGATGATTTGGAAGAGATTTAAGAAAAATTGAATTTTAGCGAATTTCCAAGAAAAATGTAAAAATTAACCGAAATTCGAAAACGAAGCTATTTCTACGTATATCGACGATTTGGATGATATATAAGAAAAAATGAAATTTTAACGAATTTCCAAGAAAAATGTAAAAATTGACTAAAATTTGAAAACGATGCTGATTCTATAGATATATAAGAAAAATTGAATTTTAGCGAATTTCCAAGAAAAATGTAAATATTAACCGAAATTCGAAAACGATGCTATTTCTACGTATATCGACGATTTGGATGATATATAAGAAAAAATGAAATTTTAACGAATTTCCAAGAAAAATGTAAAAATTAACCGAAATTCGAAAACGATGCTATTTCTACGTATATCGACGATTTGGATGATATATAAGAAAAAATGAAATTTTAACGAATTTCCAAGAAAAATGTAAAAATTAACCGAAATTCGAAAACGATGCTATTTCTACGTATCTAGATGATTTGGAAGATATTTAAGAAAAATTGAATTTTAGCGAATTTCCAAGAAAAATGTAAAAATTAACCGAAATTCGAAAACGATGCTATTTCTACGTATATCGACGATTTGAATGATATATAAGAAAAAATGAAATTTTAACGAATTTCCAAGAAAAATGTAAAAATTGACTAAAATTTGAAAACGATGCTGTTTCTATAGATATATAAGAAAAATTGAATTTTAGCGAATTTCCAACAAAAATGTAAATATTAACCGAAATTCGAAAACGATGCTATTTCTACGTATATCGACGATTTGGATGATATATAAGAAAAAATGAAATTTTAACGAATTTCCAAGAAAAATGTAAAAATTGACTAAAATTTGAAAACGATGCTATTTCTACGTATCTAGATGATTTGGAAGATATTTAAAAAAAATTGAATTTTAGCGAATTTCCGAGTAAACTGTAAAAATTAACCGAAATTCGAAAACGATGCTATCTCTACGTATATCGACGATTTGGATGATATATAAGAAAAAATGAAATTTTAACGAATTTCCAAGAAAAATGTAAAAATTAACCGAAATTCGAAAACGATGCTATTTCTACGTATATCGACGATTTGGATGATATATAAGAAAAACTGAAATTTTAGCGAATTTCCAAGAAAAATGTAAAAATTAACCGAAATTCGAAAACTATGCTATTTCTACGTATATCGAAGATTTGGATGATATATAAGAAAAATTGAATTTTAGCGAATTTCCAAGAAAAATGTAAAAATTAACCAAAATTTGAAAACGATGCTATTTCTACGTATCTAGATGATTTGGAAGATATTTAAAAAAAATTGAATTTTAGCGAATTTCCAAGAAAAATGTAAAAATTAACCAAAATTTGAAAACGATGCTATTTCTATAGATATATAAGAAAAATTGAATTTTAGCAAATTTCCAAGAAAAATGTAAAAATTAACCGAAATTCGAAAACGATGCTATTTCTACGTATATCGACGATTTGGATGATATATAAGAAAAAATGAAATTTTAACGAATTTCCAAGAAAAATGTAAAAATTAACCGAAATTCGAAATCGATGCTATTTCTACGTATCTAGATGATTTGGAAGATATTTAAGAAAAATTGAATTTTAGCGAATTTCCAAGAAAAATGTAAAAATTAACCGAAATTCGAAAACGAAGCTATTTCTACGTATATCGACGATTTGGATGATATATAAGAAAAAATGAAATTTTAACGAATTTCCAAGAAAAATGTAAAAATTGACTAAAATTTGAAAACGATGCTGTTTCTATAGATATATAAGAAAAATTGAATTTTAGCGAATTTCCAAGAAAAATGTAAATATTAACCGAAATTCGAAAACGATGCTATTTCTACGTATATCGACGATTTGGATGATATATAAGAAAAAATGAAATTTTAACGAATTTCCAAGAAAAATGTAAAAATTAACCGGAATTCGAAAACGATGCTATTTCTACGTATATCGACGATTTGGATGATATATAAGAAAAAATGAAATTTTAACGAATTTCCAAGAAAAATGTAAAAATTAACCGAAATTCGAAAACGATGCTATTTCTACGTATCTAGATGATTTGGAAGATATTTAAGAAAAATTGAATTTTAGCGAATTTCCAAGAAAAATGTAAAAATTAACCGAAATTCGAAAACGAGTCTATTTCTACGTATATCGACGATTTGGATGATATATAAGAAAAAATGAAATTTTAACGAATTTCCAAGGAAAATGTAAAAATTGACTAAAATTTGAAAACGATGCTGTTTCTATAGATATATAAGAAAAATTGAATTTTAGCGAATTTCCAACAAAAATGTAAATATTAACCGAAATTCGTAAACGATGCTATTTCTACGTATATCGACGATTTGGATGATATATAAATAAAAATGAAATTTTAACGAATTTCCAAGAAAAATGTAAAAATTGACTAAAATTTGAAAACGATGCTATTTCTACGTATCTAGATGATTTGGAAGATATTTAAAAAAAATTGAATTTTAGCGAATTTCCGAGTAAACTGTAAAAATTATCCGAAATTCGAAAACGATGCTATCTCTACGTATATCGACGATTTGGATGATATATAAGAAAAAATGAAATTTTAACGAATTTTCAAGAAAAATGTAAAAATTAACCGAAATTCGAAAACGATGCTATTTCTACGTATATCGACGATTTGGATGATATATAAGAAAAAATGAAATTTTAACGAATTTCCAAGAAAAATGTAAAAATTAACCGAAATTGAAATCGATGCTATTTCTACGTATCTAGATGATTTGGAAGATATTTAAGAAAAATTGAATTTTAGCGAATTTCCAAGAAAAATGTAAAAATTAACCGATTTTCGAAAACGATGCTATTTCTACGTATATCGACGATTTGGACGATATTTAAGAAAAAATGAAATTTTAACGAATTTCCAAGAAAAATGTAAAAATTAACCAAAATTTAAAAACGATGCTATTTCTATAGATATATAAGAAAAATTGAATTTTAGCAAATTTCCAAGAAAAATGTAAAAATTAACCGAAATTCGAAAACGATGCTATTTCTACGTATATCGACGATTTGGATGATATATAAGAAAAAATGAAATTTTAACGAATTTCCAAGAAAAATGTAAAAATTAACCGAAATTCGAAATCGATGCTATTTCTACGTATCTAGATGATTTGGAAGATATTTAGGAAAAATTGAATTTTAGCGAATTTCCAAGAAAAATGTAAAAATTAACCGAAATTCGAAAACGAAGCTATTTCTACGTATCTAGATGATTTGGAAGATATTTAAAAAAAATTGAATTTTAGCGAATTTCCAAGAAAAATGTAAAAATTAACCAAAATTTGAAAACGATGCTATTTCTATAGATATATAAGAAAAATTGAATTTTAGCAAATTTCCAAGAAAAATGCAAAAATTAACCGAAATTCGAAAACGATGCTATTTCTACGTATATCGACGATTTGGATGATATATAAGAAAAAATGAAATTTTAACGAATTTCCAAGAAAAATGTAAAAATTAGCAGAAATTCGAAATCGATGCTATTTCTACGTATCTAGATGATTTGGAAGATATTTAAGAAAAATTGAATTTTAGCGAATTTCCAAGAAAAATGTAAAAATTAACCGAAATTCGAAAACGAAGCTATTTCTACGTATATCGACGATTTGGATGATATATAAGAAAAAATGAAATTTTAACGAATTTCCAAGGAAAATGTAGAAATTAACCGAAATTCGAAAACGATGCTATTTCTACGTATCTAGATGATTTGGAAGATATTTAAGAAAAATTGAATTTTAGCGAATTTCCAAGAAAAATGTAAAAATTAACCAAAATTTGAAAACGATGCTATTTCTACGTATCTAGATGATTTGGAAGATATTTAAAAAAAATTGAATTTTAGCGAATTTCCGAGTAAACTGTAAAAATTAACCGAAATTCGAAAACGATGCTATCTCTACGTATATCGACGATTTGGATGATATATAAGAAAAAATGAAATTTTAACGAATTTCCAAGAAAAATGTAAAAATTAACCGAAATTCGAAAACGATGCTATTTCTACGTATATCGACGATTTGGATGATATATAAGAAAAACTGAAATTTTAGCGAATTTCCAAGAAAAATGTAAAAATTAACCGAAATTCGAAAACTATGCTATTTCTACGTATATCGAAGATTTGGATGATATATAAGAAAAATTGAATTTTAGCGAATTTCCAAGAAAAATGTAAAAATTAACCAAAATTTTAAAACGATGCTATTTCTACGTATCTAGATGATTTGGAAGATATTTAAAAAAAATTGAATTTTAGCGAATTTCCAAGAAAAATGTAAAAATTAACCAAAATTTGACAACGATGCTATTTCTATAGATATGTAAAAAAAATTGAATTTTAGCGAATTTCCGAGTAAACTGTAAAAATTAACCGAAATTCGAAAACGATGCTATCTCTACGTATATCGACGATTTGGATGATATATAAGAAAAAATGAAATTTTAACGAATTTCCAAGAAAAATGTAAAAATTAACCGAAATTCGAAAACGATGCTATTTCTACGTATATCGACGATTTGGATGATATATAAGAAAAACTGAAATTTTAGCGAATTTCCAAGAAAAATGTAAAAATTAACCGAAATTCGAAAACTATGCTATTTCTACGTATATCGAAGATTTGGATGATATATAAGAAAAATTGAATTTTAGCGAATTTCCAAGAAAAATGTAAAAATTAACCAAAATTTTAAAACGATGCTATTTCTACGTATCTAGATGATTTGGAAGATATTTAAAAAAAATTGAATTTTAGCGAATTTCCAAGAAAAATGTAAAAATTAACCAAAATTTGACAACGATGCTATTTCTATAGATATGTAAGAAAAATTGGATTTTAGCAAATTTCCAAGAAAAATGTAAAAATTAACCGAAATTCGAAAACGATGCTATTTCTACGTATATCGACGATTTGGATGATATATAAGAAAAAATGAAATTTTAACGAATTTCCAAGAAAAATGTAAAAATTAACCGAAATTCGAAATCGATGCTATTTCTACGTATCTAGATGATTTGGAAGATATTTAAGAAAAATTGAATTTTAGCGAATTTCCAAGAAAAATGTAAAAATTAACCGAAATTCGAAAACGAAGCTATTTCTACGTATATCGACGATTTGGATGATATATAAGAAAAACTGAAATTTTAGCGAATTTCCAAGAAAAATGTAAAAATTAACCGAAATTCGAAAACTATGCTATTTCTACGTATATCGAAGATTTGGATGATATATAAGAAAAATTGAATTTTAGCGAATTTCCAAGAAAAATGTAAAAATTAACCAAAATTTGAAAACGATGCTATTTCTATAGATATATAAGAAAAATTGAATTTTAGCAAATTTCCAAGAAAAATGTAAAAATTAACCGAAATTCGAAAACGATGCTATTTCTACGTATATCGACGATTTGGATGATATATAAGAAAAAATGAAATTTTAACGAATTTCCAAGAAAAATGTAAAAATTAGCCGAAATTCGAAATCGATGCTATTTCTACGTATCTAGATGATTTGGAAGATATTTATGAAAAATTGAATTTTAGCGAATTTCCAAGAAAAATGTAAAAATTAACCGAAATTCGAAAACGAAGCTACTTCTACGTATATCGACGATTTGGATGATATATAAGAAAAAATGAAATTTTAACGAATTTCCAAGAAAAATGTAAAAATTGACTAAAATTTGAAAACGATGCTGTTTCTATAGATATATAAGAAAAATTGAATTTTAGCGAATTTCCAAGAAAAATGTAAAAATTAACCGAAATTCGAAAACGAAGCTATTTCTACGTATATCGACGATTTGGATGATATATAAGAAAAAATGAAATTTTAACGAATTTCCAAGAAAAATGTAAAAATTAACCGAAATTCGAAAACGATGCTATTTCTACATATCTAGATGATTTGGAAGATATTTAAGAAAAATTGAATTTTAGCGAATTTCCAAGAAAAATGTAAAAATTAACCAAAATTTGAAAACGATGCTATTTCTATAGATATATAAGAAAAATTGAATTTTAGCAAATTTCCAAGAAAAATGTAAAAATTAACCGAAATTCGAAAACGATGCTATCTCTACGTATATCGACGATTTGGATGATATATAAGAAAAAATGAAATTTTAACGAATTTCCAAGAAAAATGTAAAAATTAACCGAAATTCGAAAACGATGCTATTTCTACGTATATCGACGATTTGGATGATATATAAGAAAAACTTAAATTTTAGCGAATTTCCAAGAAAAATGTAAAAATTAACCGAAATTCGAAAACGATGCTATCTCTACGTATATCGACGATTTGGATGATATATAAGAAAAAATGAAATTTTAACGAATTTCCAAGGAAAATGTAAAAATTAACCGAAATTCGAAAACTGCTATTTCTACGTATATCGACGATTTGGATGATATATAAGAAAAACTGATTTTTTAGCGAATTTCCAAGAAAAATGTAAAAATTAACCGAAATTCGAAAACGATGCTATCTCTACGTATATCGACGATTTGGATGATATATAAGAAAAACTGAAATTTTAGCGAATTTCCAAGAAAAATGTAAAAATTAACCGAAATTCGAAAACGATGCTATTTCTACGTATATCGACGATTTGGATGATAAATAAGAAAAAATGAAATTTTAACGAATTTCCAAGAAAAATGTAAAAATTAACCGAAATTCGAAATCGATGCTATTTCTACGTATCTAGATGATTTGGAAGATATTTAAGAAAAATTGAATTTTAGCGAATTTCCAAGAAAAATGTAAAAATTAACCGAAATTCGAAAACGAAGCTATTTCTACGTATATCGACGATTTGGATGATATATAAGAAAAAATGAAATTTTAACGAATTTCCAAGAAAAATGTAAAAATTGACTAAAATTTGAAAACGATGCTGTTTCTATAGATATATAAGAAAAATTGAATTTTAGCAAATTTCCAAGAAAAATGTAAAAATTAACCGAAATTCGAAAACGATGCTATCTCTACGTATATCGACGATTTGGATGATATATAAGAAAAACTGATTTTTTAGCGAATTTCCAAGAAAAATGTAAAAATTAACCGAAATTCGAAAACGATGCTATCTCTACGTATATCGACGATTTGGATGATATATAAGAAAAAATGAAATTTTAACGAATTTCCAAGAAAAATGTAAAAATTAACCGAAATTCGAAAACTGCTATTTCTACGTATATCGACGATTTGGATGATATATAAGAAAAACTGATTTTTTAGCGAATTTCCAAGAAAAATGTAAAAATTAACCGAAATTCGAAAACGATGCTATCTCTACGTATATCGACGATTTGGATGATATATAAGAAAAACTGAAATTTTAGCGAATTTCCAAGAAAAATGTAAAAATTAACCGAAATTCGAAAACGATGCTATTTCTACGTATATCGACGATTTGGATGATAAATAAGAAAAAATGAAATTTTAACGAATTTCCAAGAAAAATGTAAAAATTAACCGAAATTCGAAATCGATGCTATTTCTACGTATCTAGATGATTTGGAAGATATTTAAGAAAAATTGAATTTTAGCGAATTTCCAAGAAAAATGTAAAAATTAACCGAAATTCGAAAACGAAGCTATTTCTACGTATATCGACGATTTGGATGATATATAAGAAAAAATGAAATTTTAACGAATTTCCAAGAAAAATGTAAAAATTAACCGAAATTCGAAAACGATGCTATTTCTACGTATATCGACGATTTGGATGATATATAAGAAAAACTTAAATTTTAGCGAATTTCCAAGAAAAATGTAAAAATTAACCGAAATTCGAAAACGATGCTATCTCTACGTATATCGACGATTTGGATGATATATAAGAAAAAATGAAATTTTAACGAATTTCCAAGAAAAATGTAAAAATTAACCGAAATTCGAAAACTGCTATTTCTACGTATATCGACGATTTGGATGATATATAAGAAAAACTGAAATTTTAGCGAATTTCCAAGAAAAATGTAAAAATTAACCGAAATTCGAAAACTATGCTATTTCTACGTATATCGAAGATTTGGATGATATATAAGAAAAATTGAATTTTAGCGAATTTCCAAGAAAAATGTAAAAATTAACCAAAATTTTAAAACGATGCTATTTCTACGTATCTAGATGATTTGGAAGATATTTAAAAAAATTTGAATTTTAGCGAATTTCCAAGAAAAATGTAAAAATTAACCAAAATTTGACAACGATGCTATTTCTATAGATATGTAAGAAAAATTGGATTTTAGCAAATTTCCAAGAAAAATGTAAAAATTAACCGAAATTCGAAAACGATGCTATTTCTACGTATATCGACGATTTGGATGATATATAAGAAAAAATGAAATTTTAACGAATTTCCAAGAAAAATGTAAAAATTAACCGAAATTCGAAATCGATGCTATTTCTACGTATCTAGATGATTTGGAAGATATTTAAGAAAAATTGAATTTTAGCGAATTTCCAAGAAAAATGTAAAAATTAACCGAAATTCGAAAACGAAGCTATTTCTACGTATATCGACGATTTGGATGATATATAAGAAAAACTGAAATTTTAGCGAATTTCCAAGAAAAATGTAAAAATTAACCGAAATTCGAAAACTATGCTATTTCTACGTATATCGAAGATTTGGATGATATATAAGAAAAATTGAATTTTAGCGAATTTCCAAGAAAAATGTAAAAATTAACCAAAATTTGAAAACGATGCTATTTCTATAGATATATAAGAAAAATTGAATTTTAGCAAATTTCCAAGAAAAATGTAAAAATTAACCGAAATTCGAAAACGATGCTATTTCTACGTATATCGACGATTTGGATGATATATAAGAAAAAATGAAATTTTAACGAATTTCCAAGAAAAATGTAAAAATTAGCCGAAATTCGAAATCGATGCTATTTCTACGTATCTAGATGATTTGGAAGATATTTATGAAAAATCGAATTTTAGCGAATTTCCAAGAAAAATGTAAAAATTAACCGAAATTCGAAAACGAAGCTACTTCTACGTATATCGACGATTTGGATGATATATAAGAAAAAATGAAATTTTAACGAATTTCCAAGAAAAATGTAAAAATTGACTAAAATTTGAAAACGATGCTGTTTCTATAGATATATAAGAAAAATTGAATTTTAGCGAATTTCCAAGAAAAATGTAAAAATTAACCGAAATTCGAAAACGAAGCTATTTCTACGTATATCGACGATTTGGATGATATATAAGAAAAAATGAAATTTTAACGAATTTCCAAGAAAAATGTAAAAATTAACCGAAATTCGAAAACGATGCTATTTCTACGTATCTAGATGATTTGGAAGATATTTAAGAAAAATTGAATTTTAGCGAATTTCCAAGAAAAATGTAAAAATTAACCAAAATTTGAAAACGATGCTATTTCTATAGATATATAAGAAAAATTGAATTTTAGCAAATTTCCAAGAAAAATGTAAAAATTAACCGAAATTCGAAAACGATGCTATCTCTACGTATATCGACGATTTGGATGATATATAAGAAAAAATGAAATTTTAACGAATTTCCAAGAAAAATGTAAAAATTAACCGAAATTCGAAAACGATGCTATTTCTACGTATATCGACGATTTGGATGATATATAAGAAAAACTTAAATTTTAGCGAATTTCCAAGAAAAATGTAAAAATTAACCGAAATTCGAAAACGATGCTATCTCTACGTATATCGACGATTTGGATGATATATAAGAAAAAATGAAATTTTAACGAATTTCCAAGAAAAATGTAAAAATTAACCGAAATTCGAAAACTGCTATTTCTACGTATATCGACGATTTGGATGATATATAAGAAAAACTGATTTTTTAGCGAATTTCCAAGAAAAATGTAAAAATTAACCGAAATTCGAAAACGATGCTATCTCTACGTATATCGACGATTTGGATGATATATAAGAAAAACTGAAATTTTAGCGAATTTCCAAGAAAAATGTAAAAATTAACCGAAATTCGAAAACGATGCTATTTCTACGTATATCGACGATTTGGATGATAAATAAGAAAAAATGAAATTTTAACGAATTTCCAAGAAAAATGTAAAAATTAACCGAAATTCGAAATCGATGCTATTTCTACGTATCTAGATGATTTGGAAGATATTTAAGAAAAATTGAATTTTAGCGAATTTCCAAGAAAAATGTAAAAATTAACCAAAATTTGAAAACGATGCTATTTCTATAGATATATAAGAAAAATTGAATTTTAGCAAATTTCCAAGAAAAATGTAAAAATTGACTAAAATTTGAAAACGATGCTGTTTCTATAGATATATAAGAAAAATTGAATTTTAGCGAATTTCCAAGAAAAATGTAAATATTAACCGAAATTCGAAAACGATGCTATTTCTACGTATATCGACGATTTGGATGATATATAAGAAAAAATGAAATTTTAACGAATTTCCAAGAAAAATGTAAAAATTAACCGAAATTCGAAAACGATGCTATTTCTACGTATATCGGCGATTTGGATGATATATAAGAAAAAATGAAATTTTAACGAATTTCCAAGAAAAATGTAAAAATTAACCGAAATTCGAAAACGATGCTATTTCTACGTATCTAGATGAGTTGGAAGATATTTAAGAAAAATTGAATTTTAGCGAATTTCCAAGAAAAATGTAAAAATTAACCGAAATTCGAAAACGATGCTATTTCTACGTATATCGACGATTTGGATGATATATAAGAAAAAATGAAATTTTAACGAATTTCCAAGAAAAATGTAAAAATTGACTAAAATTTGAAAACGATGCTGTTTCTATAGATATATAAGAAAAATTGAATTTTAGCGAATTTCCAAGAAAAATGTAAAAATTAACCGAAATTCGAAAACGATGCTATTTCTACGTATCTAGATGATTTGGATGATATATAAGAAAAAATGAAATTTTAACGAATTTCCAAGAAAAATGTAAAAATTAACCGAAATTCGAAAACGATGCTATTTCTACGTATATCGACGATTTGGATGATATATAAGAAAAACTGAAATTTTAGCGAATTTCCAAGAAAAATGTAAAAATTAACCGAAATTCGAAAACTATGCTATTTCTACGTATATCGAAGAATTGGATGATATATAAGAAAAATTGAATTTTAGCGAATTTCCAAAAAAATGTAAAAATTAACCAAAATTTGAAAACGATGCTATTTCTACGTATCTAGATGATTTGGAAGATATTTAAAAAAAATTGAATTTTAGCGAATTTCCAAGAAAAATGTAAAAATTAACCAAAATTTGAAAACGATGCTATTTCTATAGATATATAAGAAAAACTCAATTTTAGCAAATTTCCAAGAAAAATGTAAAAATTAACCGAAATTCGAAAACGATGCTATTTCTACGTATATCGACGATTTGGATGATATATAAGAAAAAATGAAATTTTAACGAATTTCCAAGAAAAATGTAAAAATTAACCGAAATTCGAAATCGATGCTATTTCTACGTATCTAGATGATTTGGAAGATATTTAAGAAAAATTGAATTTTAGCGAATTTCCAAGAAAAATGTAAAAATTAACCGAAATTCGAAAACTATGCTATTTCTACGTATATCGAAGATTTGGATGATATATAAGAAAAATTGAATTTTAGCGAATTTCCAAAAAAATGTAAAAATTAACCAAAATTTGAAAACGATGCTATTTCTACGTATCTAGATGATTTGGAAGATATTTAAAAAAAATTGAATTTTAGCGAATTTCCAAGAAAAATGTAAAAATTAACCAAAATTTGAAAACGATGCTATTTCTATAGATATATAAGAAAAATTCAATTTTAGCAAATTTCCAAGAAAAATGTAAAAATTAACCGAAATTCGAAAACGATGCTATTTCTACGTATATCGACGATTTGGATGATATATAAGAAAAAATGAAATTTTAACGAATTTCCAAGAAAAATGTAAAAATTGACTAAAATTTGAAAACGATGCTGTTTCTATAGATATATAAGAAAAATTGAATTTTAGCGAATTTCCAACAAAAATGTAAATATTAACCGAAATTCGAAAACGATGCTATTTCTACGTATATCGACGATTTGGATGATATATAAGAAAAAATGAAATTTTAACGAATTTCCAAGAAAAATGTAAAAATTGACTAAAATTTGAAAACGATGCTATTTCTGCGTATCTAGATGATTTGGAAGATATTTAAAAAAAATTGAATTTTAGCGAATTTCCGAGTAAACTGTAAAAATTAACCGAAATTCGAAAACGATGCTATCTCTACGTATATCGACGATTTGGATGATATATAAGAAAAAATGAAATTTTAACGAATTTTCAAGAAAAATGTAAAAATTAACCGAAATTCGAAAACGATGCTATTTCTACGTATATCGACGATTTGGATGATATATAAGAAAAACTGAAATTTTAGCGAATTTCCAAGAAAAATGTAAAAATTAACCGAAATTCGAAAACTATGCTATTTCTACGTATATCGAAGATTTGGATGATATATAAGAAAAAATGAAATTTTAACGAATTTCCAAGAAAAATGTAAAAATTAACCGAAATTCGAAATCGATGCTATTTCTACGTATCTAGATGATTTGGAAGATATTTAAGAAAAATTGAATTTTAGCGAATTTCCAAGAAAAATGTAAAAATTAACCAAAATTTGAAAACGATGCTATTTCTACGTATCTAGATGATTTGGAAGATATTTAAAAAAAATTGAATTTTAGCGAATTTCCAAGAAAAATGTAAAAATTAACCAAAATTTGAAAACGATGCTATTTCTATAGATATATAAGAAAAATTGAATTTTAGCAAATTTCCAAGAAAAATGTAAAAATTAACCGAAATTCGAAAACGATGCTATTTCTACGTATATCGACGATTTGGATGATATATAAGAAAAAATGAAATTTTAACGAATTTCCAAGAAAAATGTAAAAATTAACCGAAATTCGAAAACGATGCTATTTCTACGTATATCGACGATTTGGATGATATATAAGAAAAACTGAAATTTTAGCGAATTTCCAAGAAAAATGTAAAAATTAACCGAAATTCGAAAACGATGCTATTTCTACGTATATCGACGATTTGGATGATATATAAGAAAAAATGAAATTTTAACGAATTTCCAAGAAAAATGTAAAAATTAACCGAAATTCGAAAACGATGCTATTTCTACGTATCTAGATGATTTGGAAGATATTTAAGAAAAATTGAATTTTAGCGAATTTCCAAGAAAAATGTAAAAATTAACCGAAATTCGAAAACGATGCTATTTCTACGTATATCGACGATTTGGATGATATATAAGAAAAAATGAAATTTTAACGAATTTCCAAGAAAAATGTAAAAATTGACTAAAATTTGAAAACGATGCTGTTTCTATAGATATATAAGAAAAATTGAATTTTAGCGAATTTCCAACAAAAATGTAAATATTAACCGAAATTCGAAAACGATGCTATTTCTACGTATATCGACGATTTGGATGATATATAAGAAAAACTGAAATTTTAGCGAATTTCCAAGAAAAATGTAAAAATTAACCGAAATTCGAAATCGATGCTATTTCTACGTATCTAGATGATTTGGAAGATATTTAAGAAAAATTGAATTTTAGCGAATTTCCAAGAAAAATGTAAAAATTAACCAAAATTTGAAAACGATGCTATTTCTATAGATATATAAGAAAAAATGAAATTTTAACGAATTTCCAAGAAAAATGTAAAAATTAACCGAAATTCGAAAACGATGCTATTTCTACGTATATCGACGATATGGATGATATATAAGAAAAAATGAAATTTTAACGAATTTCCAAGAAAAATGTAAAAATTAACCAAAATTTGAAAATTAACCGAAATTCGAAAACGATGCTATTTCTACGTATCTAGATGATTTGGAAGATATTTAAGAAAAATTGAATTTTAGCGAATTTCCAAGAAAAATGTAAAAATTAACCAAAATTTGAAAACGATGCTATTTCTATAGATATATAAGAAAAATTGAATTTTAGCAAATTTCCAAGAAAAATGTAAAAATCAACCGAAATTCGAAAACGATGCTATCTCTACGTATATCGACGATTTGGATGATATATAAGAAAAACTGAAATTTTAGCGAATTTCCAAGAAAAATGTAAAAATTAACCGAAATTCGAAAACGATGCTATTTCTACGTATATCGACGATTTGGATGATATATAAGAAAAAATGAAATTTTAACGAATTTCCAAGAAAAATGTAAAAATTAACCGAAATTCGAAAACGATGCTATTTCTACGTATCTAGATGATTTGGAAGATATTTAAGAAAAATTGAATTTTAGCGAATTTCCAAGAAAAATGTAAAAATTAACCGAAATTCGAAAACGATGCTATTTCTACGTATATCGACGATTTGGATGATATATAAGAAAAAATGAAATTTTAACGAATTTCCAAGAAAAATGTAAAAATTGACTAAAATTTGAAAACGATGCTGTTTCTATAGATATATAAGAAAAATTGAATTTTAGCGAATTTCCAACAAAAATGTAAATATTAACCGAAATTCGAAAACGATGCTATTTCTACGTATATCGACGATTTGGATGATATATAAGAAAAAATGAAATTTTAACGAATTTCCAAGAAAAATGTAAAAATTGACTAAAATTTGAAAAGGATGCTATTTCTACGTATCTAGATGATTTGGAAGATATTTAAAAAAAATTGAATTTTAGCGAATTTCCGAGTAAACTGTAAAAATTAACCGAAATTCGAAAACGATGCTATTTCTACGTATATCGACGATTTGGATGATATATAAGAAAAAATGAAATTTTAACGAATTTCCAAGAAAAATGTAAAAATTGACTAAAATTTGAAAACGATGCTATTTCTACGTATCTAGATGATTTGGAAGATATTTAAAAAAAATTGAATTTTAGCGAATTTCCGAGTAAACTGTAAAAATTAACCGAAATTCGAAAACGATGCTATCTCTACGTATATCGACGATTTGGATGATATATAAGAAAAAATGAAATTTTAACGAATTTCCAAGAAAAATGTAAAAATTAGCCGAAATTCGAAAACGATGCTATTTCTACGTATATCGACGATTTGGATGATAAATAAGAAAAAATGAAATTTTAACGAATTTCCAAGAAAAATGTAAAAATTAACCGAAATTCGAAATCGATGCTATTTCTACGTATCTAGATGATTTGGAAGATATTTAAGAAAAATTGAATTTTAGCGAATTTCCAAGAAAAATGTAAAAATTAACCGAAATTCGAAAACGAAGCTATTTCTACGTATATCGACGATTTGGATGATATATAAGAAAAAATGAAATTTTAACGAATTTCCAAGAAAAATGTAAAAATTGACTAAAATTTGAAAACGATGCTGTTTCTATAGATATATAAGAAAAATTGAATTTTAGCGAATTTCCAACAAAAATGTAAATATTAACCGAAATTCGAAAACGATGCTATTTCTACGTATATCGACGATTTGGATGATATATAAGAAAAACTTAAATTTTAGCGAATTTCCAAGAAAAATGTAAAAATTAACCGAAATTCGAAATCGATGCTATTTCTACGTATCTAGATGATTTGGAAGATATTTAAGAAAAATTGAATTTTAGCGAATTTCCAAGAAAAATGTAAAAATTAACCGAAATTCGAAAACGAAGCTATTTCTACGTATATCGACGATTTGGATGATATATAAGAAAAAATGAAATTTTAACGAATTTCCAAGAAAAATGTAAAAATTGACTAAAATTTGAAAACGATGCTGTTTCTATAGATATATAAGAAAAATTGAATTTTAGCGAATTTCCAAGAAAAATGTAAATATTAACCCAAATTCGAAAACGATGCTATTTCGACGTATATCGACGATTTGGATGATATATAAGAAAAAATGAAATTTTAACGAATTTCCAAGAAAAATGTAAAAATTAACCGAAATTCGAAAACGATGCTATTTCTACGTATATCGGCGATTTGGATGATATATAAGAAAAAATGAAATTTTAACGAATTTCCAAGAAAAATGTAAAAATTAACCGAAATTCGAAAACGATGCTATTTCTACGTATCTAGATGATTTGGAAGATATTTAAGAAAAATTGAATTTTAGTGAATTTCCAAGAAAAATGTAAAAATTAACCGAAATTCGAAAACGATGCTATTTCTACGTATATCGACGATTTGGATGATATATAAGAAAAAATGAAATTTTAACGAATTTCCAAGAAAAATGTAAAAATTGACTAAAATTTGAAAACGATGCTGTTTCTATAGATATATAAGAAAAATTGAATTTTAGCGAATTTCCAACAAAAATGTAAATATTAACCGAAATTCGAAAACGATGCTATTTCTACGTATATCGACGATTTGGATGATATATAAGAAAAAATGAAATTTTAACGAATTTCCAAGAAAAATGTAAAAATTGACTAAAATTTGAAAACGATGCTATTTCTACGTATCTAGATGATTTGGAAGATATTTAAAAAAAATTGAATTTTAGCGAATTTCCGAGTAAACTGTAAAAATTAACCGAAATTCGAAAACGATGCTATCTCTACGTATATCGACGATTTGGATGATATATAAGAAAAAATGAAATTTTAACGAATTTCCAAGAAAAATGTAAAAATTAGCCGAAATTCGAAAACGATGCTATTTCTACGTATATCGACGATTTGGATGATATATAAGAAAAACTGAAATTTTAGCGAATTTCCAAGAAAAATGTAAAAATTAACCGAAATTCGAAAACTATGCTATTTCTACGTATATCGAAGATTTGGATGATATATAAGAAAAATTGAATTTTAGCGAATTTCCAAAAAAATGTAAAAATTAACCAAAATTTGAAAACGATGCTATTTCTACGTATCTAGATGATTTGGAAGATATTTAAAAAAAATTGAATTTTAGCGAATTTCCAAGAAAAATGTAAAAATTAACCAAAATTTGAAAACGATGCTATTTCTATAGATATATAAGAAAAATTCAATTTTAGCAAATTTCCAAGAAAAATGTAAAAATTAACCGAAATTCGAAAACGATGCTATTTCTACGTATATCGACGATTTGGATGATATATAAGAAAAAATGAAATTTTAACGAATTTCCAAGAAAAATGTAAAAATTAACCGAAATTCGAAATCGATGCTATTTCTACGTATCTAGATGATTTGGAAGATATTTAAGAAAAATTGAATTTTAGCGAATTTCCAAGAAAAATGTAAAAATTAACCGAAATTCGAAAACTATGCTATTTCTACGTATATCGAAGATTTGGATGATATATAAGAAAAATTGAATTTTAGCGAATTTCCAAAAAAATGTAAAAATTAACCAAAATTTGAAAACGATGCTATTTCTACGTATCTAGATGATTTGGAAGATATTTAAAAAAAATTGAATTTTAGCGAATTTCCAAGAAAAATGTAAAAATTAACCAAAATTTGAAAACGATGCTATTTCTATAGATATATAAGAAAAATTCAATTTTAGCAAATTTCCAAGAAAAATGTAAAAATTAACCGAAATTCGAAAACGATGCTATTTCTACGTATATCGACGATTTGGATGATATATAAGAAAAAATGAAATTTTAACGAATTTCCAAGAAAAATGTAAAAATTGACTAAAATTTGAAAACGATGCTGTTTCTATAGATATATAAGAAAAATTGAATTTTAGCGAATTTCCAACAAAAATGTAAATATTAACCGAAATTCGAAAACGATGCTATTTCTACGTATATCGACGATTTGGATGATATATAAGAAAAAATGAAATTTTAACGAATTTCCAAGAAAAATGTAAAAATTGACTAAAATTTGAAAACGATGCTATTTCTGCGTATCTAGATGATTTGGAAGATATTTAAAAAAAATTGAATTTTAGCGAATTTCCGAGTAAACTGTAAAAATTAACCGAAATTCGAAAACGATGCTATCTCTACGTATATCGACGATTTGGATGATATATAAGAAAAAATGAAATTTTAACGAATTTTCAAGAAAAATGTAAAAATTAACCGAAATTCGAAAACGATGCTATTTCTACGTATATCGACGATTTGGATGATATATAAGAAAAACTGAAATTTTAGCGAATTTCCAAGAAAAATGTAAAAATTAACCGAAATTCGAAAACTATGCTATTTCTACGTATATCGAAGATTTGGATGATATATAAGAAAAAATGAAATTTTAACGAATTTCCAAGAAAAATGTAAAAATTAACCGAAATTCGAAATCGATGCTATTTCTACGTATCTAGATGATTTGGAAGATATTTATGAAAAATTGAATTTTAGCGAATTTCCAAGAAAAATGTAAAAATTAACCAAAATTTGAAAACGATGCTATTTCTACGTATCTAGATGATTTGGAAGATATTTAAAAAAAATTGAATTTTAGCGAATTTCCAAGAAAAATGTAAAAATTAACCAAAATTTGAAAACGATGCTATTTCTACGTATATCGACGATTTGGATGATATATAAGAAAAACTTAAATTTTAGCGAATTTCCAAGAAAAATGTAAAAATTAACCGAAATTCGAAAACGATGCTATTTCTATGTATATCGACGATTTGGATGATATATAAGAAAAAATGAAATTTTAACGAATTTCCAAGAAAAATGTAAAAATTAACCGAAATTCGAAAACGATGCTATCTCTACGTATATCGACGATTTGGATGATATATAAGAAAAAATGAAATTTTAACGAATTTCCGAGAAAAATGTAAAAATTAACCGAAATTCGAAAACGAAGCTATTTCTACGTATATCGACGATTTGGATGATATATAAGAAAAAATGAAATTTTAACGAATTTCCAAGAAAAATGTAAAAATTGACTAAAATTTGAAAACGATGCTGTTTCTATAGATATATAAGAAAAATTGAATTTTAGCGAATTTCCAACAAAAATGTAAATATTAACCGAAATTCGAAAACGATGCTATTTCTACGTATATCGACGATTTGGATGATATATAAGAAAAACTTAAATTTTAGCGAATTTCCAAGAAAAATGTAAAAATTAACCGAAATTCGAAATCGATGCTATTTCTACGTATCTAGATGATTTGGAAGATATTTAAGAAAAATTGAATTTTAGCGAATTTCCAAGAAAAATGTAAAAATTAACCGAAATTCGAAAACGAAGCTATTTCTACGTATATCGACGATTTGGATGATATATAAGAAAAAATGAAATTTTAACGAATTTCCAAGAAAAATGTAAAAATTGACTAAAATTTGAAAACGATGCTGTTTCTATAGATATATAAGAAAAATTGAATTTTAGCGAATTTCCAAGAAAAATGTAAATATTAACCCAAATTCGAAAACGATGCTATTTCGACGTATATCGACGATTTGGATGATATATAAGAAAAAATGAAATTTTAACGAATTTCCAAGAAAAATGTAAAAATTAACCGAAATTCGAAAACGATGCTATTTCTACGTATATCGGCGATTTGGATGATATATAAGAAAAAATGAAATTTTAACGAATTTCCAAGAAAAATGTAAAAATTAACCGAAATTCGAAAACGATGCTATTTCTACGTATCTAGATGATTTGGAAGATATTTAAGAAAAATTGAATTTTAGTGAATTTCCAAGAAAAATGTAAAAATTAACCGAAATTCGAAAACGATGCTATTTCTACGTATATCGATGATTTGGATGATATATAAGAAAAAATGAAATTTTAACGAATTTCCAAGAAAAATGTAAAAATTGACTAAAATTTGAAAACGATGCTGTTTCTATAGATATATAAGAAAAATTGAATTTTAGCGAATTTCCAACAAAAATGTAAATATTAACCGAAATTCGAAAACGATGCTATTTCTACGTATATCGACGATTTGGATGATATATAAGAAAAAATGAAATTTTAACGAATTTCCAAGAAAAATGTAAAAATTGACTAAAATTTGAAAACGATGCTATTTCTACGTATCTAGATGATTTGGAAGATATTTAAAAAAAATTGAATTTTAGCGAATTTCCGAGTAAACTGTAAAAATTAACCGAAATTCGAAAACGATGCTATCTCTACGTATATCGACGATTTGGATGATATATAAGAAAAAATGAAATTTTAACGAATTTCCAAGAAAAATGTAAAAATTAGCCGAAATTCGAAAACGATGCTATTTCTACGTATATCGACGATTTGGATGATATATAAGAAAAACTGAAATTTTAGCGAATTTCCAAGAAAAATGTAAAAATTAACCGAAATTCGAAAACTATGCTATTTCTACGTATATCGAAGATTTGGATGATATATAAGAAAAATTGAATTTTAGCGAATTTCCAAAAAAATGTAAAAATTAACCAAAATTTGAAAACGATGCTATTTCTACGTATCTAGATGATTTGGAAGATATTTAAAAAAAATTGAATTTTAGCGAATTTCCAAGAAAAATGTAAAAATTAACCAAAATTTGAAAACGATGCTATTTCTATAGATATATAAGAAAAATTCAATTTTAGCAAATTTCCAAGAAAAATGTAAAAATTAACCGAAATTCGAAAACGATGCTATTTCTACGTATATCGACGATTTGGATGATATATAAGAAAAAATGAAATTTTAACGAATTTCCAAGAAAAATGTAAAAATTAACCGAAATTCGAAATCGATGCTATTTCTACGTATCTAGATGATTTGGAAGATATTTAAGAAAAATTGAATTTTAGCGAATTTCCAAGAAAAATGTAAAAATTAACCGAAATTCGAAAACTATGCTATTTCTACGTATATCGAAGATTTGGATGATATATAAGAAAAATTGAATTTTAGCGAATTTCCAAAAAAATGTAAAAATTAACCAAAATTTGAAAACGATGCTATTTCTACGTATCTAGATGATTTGGAAGATATTTAAAAAAAATTGAATTTTAGCGAATTTCCAAGAAAAATGTAAAAATTAACCAAAATTTGAAAACGATGCTATTTCTATAGATATATAAGAAAAATTCAATTTTAGCAAATTTCCAAGAAAAATGTAAAAATTAACCGAAATTCGAAAACGATGCTATTTCTACGTATATCGACGATTTGGATGATATATAAGAAAAAATGAAATTTTAACGAATTTCCAAGAAAAATGTAAAAATTGACTAAAATTTGAAAACGATGCTGTTTCTATAGATATATAAGAAAAATTGAATTTTAGCGAATTTCCAACAAAAATGTAAATATTAACCGAAATTCGAAAACGATGCTATTTCTACGTATATCGACGATTTGGATGATATATAAGAAAAAATGAAATTTTAACGAATTTCCAAGAAAAATGTAAAAATTGACTAAAATTTGAAAACGATGCTATTTCTGCGTATCTAGATGATTTGGAAGATATTTAAAAAAAATTGAATTTTAGCGAATTTCCGAGTAAACTGTAAAAATTAACCGAAATTCGAAAACGATGCTATCTCTACGTATATCGACGATTTGGATGATATATAAGAAAAAATGAAATTTTAACGAATTTTCAAGAAAAATGTAAAAATTAACCGAAATTCGAAAACGATGCTATTTCTACGTATATCGACGATTTGGATGATATATAAGAAAAACTGAAATTTTAGCGAATTTCCAAGAAAAATGTAAAAATTAACCGAAATTCGAAAACTATGCTATTTCTACGTATATCGAAGATTTGGATGATATATAAGAAAAAATGAAATTTTAACGAATTTCCAAGAAAAATGTAAAAATTAACCGAAATTCGAAATCGATGCTATTTCTACGTATCTAGATGATTTGGAAGATATTTATGAAAAATTGAATTTTAGCGAATTTCCAAGAAAAATGTAAAAATTAACCAAAATTTGAAAACGATGCTATTTCTACGTATCTAGATGATTTGGAAGATATTTAAAAAAAATTGAATTTTAGCGAATTTCCAAGAAAAATGTAAAAATTAACCAAAATTTGAAAACGATGCTATTTCTACGTATATCGACGATTTGGATGATATATAAGAAAAACTTAAATTTTAGCGAATTTCCAAGAAAAATGTAAAAATTAACCGAAATTCGAAAACGATGCTATTTCTATGTATATCGACGATTTGGATGATATATAAGAAAAAATGAAATTTTAACGAATTTCCAAGAAAAATGTAAAAATTAACCGAAATTCGAAAACGATGCTATCTCTACGTATATCGACGATTTGGATGATATATAAGAAAAAATGAAATTTTAACGAATTTCCGAGAAAAATGTAAAAATTAACCGAAATTCGAAAACTGCTATTTCTACGTATATCGACGATTTGGATGATATATAAGAAAAACTGATTTTTTAGCGAATTTCCAAGAAAAATGTAAAAATTAACCGAAATTCGAAAACGATGCTATCTCTACGTATATCGACGATTTGGATGATATATAAGAAAAACTGAAATTTTAGCGAAATTCCAAGAAAAATGTAAAAATTAACCGAAATTCGAAAACGATGCTATCTCTACGTATATCGACGATTTGGATGATATATAAGAAAAAATGAAATTTTAACGAATTTCCAAGAAAAATGTAAAAATTAACCGAAATTCGAAAACGATGCTATTTCTACGTATATCGACGATTTGGATGATATATAAGAAAAACTGAAATTTTAGCGAATTTCCAAGAAAAATGTAAAAATTAACCGAAATTCGAAAACGATGCTATCTCTACGTATATCGACGATTTGGATGATATATAAGAAAAAATGAAATTTTAACGAATTTCCAAGAAAAATGTAAAAATTAACCGAAATTCGAAAACGATGCTATTTCTACGTATATCGACGATTTGGATGATATATAAGAAAAACTGAAATTTTAGCGAATTTCCAAGAAAAATGTAAAAATTAACCTAAATTCGAAAACGATGCTATTTCTACGTATATCGACGATATGGATGATATATAAGAAAAAATGAAATTTTAACGAATTTCCCAGAAAAATGTAAAAATTAACCGAAATTCGAAAACGATGCTATTTCTACGTATCTAGATGATTTGGAAGATATTTAAGAAAAATTGAATTTTAGCGAATTTCCAAGAAAAATGTAAAAATTAACCAAAATTTGAAAACGATGCTATTTCTATAGATATATAAGAAAAATTGAATTTTAGCAAATTTCCAAGAAAAATGTAAAAATCAACCGAAATTCGAAAACGATGCTATCTCTACGTATATCGACGATTTGGATGATATATAAGAAAAACTGAAATTTTAGCGAATTTCCAAGAAAAATGTAAAAATTAACCGAAATTCGAAAACGATGCTATTTCTACGTATATCGACGATTTGGATGATATATAAGAAAAAATGAAATTTTAACGAATTTCCAAGAAAAATGTAAAAATTAACCGAAATTAGAAAACGATGCTATTTCTACGTATCTAGATGATTTGGAATATATTTAAGAAAAATTGAATTTTAGCGAATTTCCAAGAAAAATGTAAAAATTAACCGAAATTCGAAAACGATGCTATTTCTACGTATATCGACGATTTGGATGATATATAAGAAAAAATGAAATTTTAACGAATTTCCAAGAAAAATGTAAAAATTGACTAAAATTTGAAAACGATGCTGTTTCTATAGATATATAAGAAAAATTGAATTTTAGCGAATTTCCAACAAAAATGTAAATATTAACCGAAATTCGAAAACGATGCTATTTCTACGTATATCGACGATTTGGATGATATATAAGAAAAAATGAAATTTTAACGAATTTCCAAGAAAAATGTAAAAATTAACCGAAATTCGAAAACGATGCTATTTCTACGTATCTAGATGATTTGGAAGATATTTAAGAAAAATTGAATTTTAGCGAATTTCCAAGAAAAATGTAAAAATTAACCGAAATTCGAAAACGAAGCTATTTCTACGTATATCGACGATTTGGATGATATATAAGAAAAAATGAAATTTTAACGAATTTCCAAGAAAAATGTAAAAATTGACTAAAATTTGAAAACGATGCTGTTTCTATAGATATATAAGAAAAATTGAATTTTAGCGAATTTCCAAGAAAAATGTAAATATTAACCGAAATTCGAAAACGATGCTATTTCTACGTATATCGACGATTTGGATGATATATAAGAAAAAATGAAATTTTAACGAATTTCCAAGAAAAATGTAAAAATTAACCGAAATTCGAAAACGATGCTATTTCTACGTATATCGACGATTTGGATGATATATAAGAAAAAATGAAATTTTAACGAATTTCCAAGAAAAATGTAAAAATTAACCGAAATTCGAAAACGATGCTATTTCTACGTATCTAGATGATTTGGAAGATATTTAAGAAAAATTGAATTTTAGCGAATTTCCAAGAAAAATGTAAAAATTAACCGAAATTCGAAAACGATGCTATTTCTACGTATATCGACGATTTGGATGATATATAAGAAAAAATGAAATTTTAACGAATTTCCAAGAAAAATGTAAAAATTGACTAAAATCTGAAAACGATGCTGTTTCTATAGATATATAAGAAAAATTGAATATTGGCGAATTTCCAACAAAAATGTAAATATTAACCGAAATTCGAAAACGATGCTATTTCTACGTATATCGACGATTTGGATGATATATAAGATAAAATGAAATTTTAACGAATTTCCAAGAAAAATGTAAAAATTGACTAAAATTTGAAAAGGATGCTATTTCTACGTATCTAGATGATTTGGAAGATATTTAAGAAAAATTGAATTTTAGCGAATTTCCAAGAAAAATGTAAAAATTAACCAAAATTTGAAAACGATGCTATTTCTATAGATATATAAGAAAAAATGAAATTTTAACGAATTTCCAAGAAAAATGTAAAAATTGACTAAAATTTGAAAAGGATGCTATTTCTACGTATCTAGATGATTTGGAAGATATTTAAGAAAAATTGAATTTTAGCGAATTTCCAAGAAAAATGTAAAAATTAACCAAAATTTGAAAACGATGCTATTTCTATAGATATATAAGAAAAAATGAAATTTTAACGAATTTCCAAGAAAAATGTAAAAATTAACCGAAATTCGAAAACGATGCTATTTCTACGTATATCGACGATTTGGATGATATATAAGAAAAACTTAAATTTTAGCGAATTTCCAAGAAAAATGTAAAAATTAACCGAAATTCGAAAACGATGCTATCTCTACGTATATCGACGATTTGGATGATATATAAGAAAAAATGAAATTTTAACGAATTTCCGAGAAAAATGTAAAAATTAACCGAAATTCGAAAACTGCTATTTCTACGTATATCGACGATTTGGATGATATATAAGAAAAACTGATTTTTTAGCGAATTTCCAAGAAAAATGTAAAAATTAACCGAAATTCGAAAACGATGCTATCTCTACGTATATCGACGATTTGGATGATATATAAGAAAAACTGAAATTTTAGCGAATTTCCAAGAAAAATGTAAAAATTAACCGAAATTCGAAAACGATGCTATCTCTACGTATATCGACGATTTGGATGATATATAAGAAAAAATGAAATTTTAACGAATTTCCAAGAAAAATGTAAAAATTAACCGAAATTCGAAAACGATGCTATTTCTACGTATATCGACGATTTGGATGATATATAAGAAAAACTGAAATTTTAGCGAATTTCCAAGAAAAATGTAAAAATTAACCGAAATTCGAAAACGATGCTATCTCTACGTATATCGACGATTTGGATGATATATAAGAAAAACTGAAATTTTAGCGAATTTCCAAGAAAAATGTAAAAATTAACCGAAATTCGAAAACGATGCTATTTCTACGTATATCGACGATTTGGATGATATATAAGAAAAAATGAAATTTTAACGAATTTCCAAGAAAAATGTAAAAATTAACCGAAATTCGAAAACGATGCTATTTCTACGTATATCGACGATTTGGATGATATATAAGAAAAAATGAAATTTTAACGAATTTCCAAGAAAAATGTAAAAATTGACTAAAATTTGAAAACGATGCTGTTTCTATAGATATATAAGAAAAATTGAATTTTAGCGAATTTCCAACAAAAATGTAAATATTAACCGAAATTCGAAAACGATGCTATTTCTACGTATATCGACGATTTGGATGATATATAAGAAAAAATGAAATTTTAACGAATTTCCAAGAAAAATGTAAAAATTGACTAAAATTTGAAAAGGATGCTATTTCTACGTATCTAGATGATTTGGAAGATATTTAGAAAAAATTGAATTTTAGCGAATTTCCGAGTAAACTGTAAAAATTAACCGAAATTCGAAAACGATGCTATCTCTACGTATATCGACGATTTGGATGATATATAAGAAAAAATGAAATTTTAACGAATTTCCAAGAAAAATGTAAAAATTAACCGAAATTCGAAAACGTGCTATTTCTACGTATATCGACGATTTGGATGATATATTAGAAAAACTGAAATTTTAGCGAATTTCCAAGAAAAATGTAAAAATTAACCGAAATTCGAAAACTATGCTATTTCTACGTATATCGAAGATTTGGATGATATATAAGAAAAATTGAATTTTAGCGAATTTCCAAGAAAAATGTAAAAATTAACCAAAATTTGAAAACGATGCTATTTCTACGTATCTAGATGATTTGGAAGATATTTAAAAAAAATTGAATTTTAGCGAATTTCCAAGAAAAATGTAAAAATTAACCAAAATTTGAAAACGATGCTATTTCTATAGATATATAAGAAAAATTGAATTTTAGCAAATTTCCAAGAAAAATGTAAAAATTAACCGAAATTCGAAAACGATGCTATTTCTACGTATATCGACGATTTGGATGATATATAAGAAAAAATGAAATTTTAACGAATTTCCAAGAAAAATGTAAAAATTAACCGAAATTCGAAAACGATGCTATTTCTACGTATCTAGATGATTTGGAAGATATTTAAGAAAAATTGAATTTTAGCGAATTTCCAAGAAAAATGTAAAAATTAACCGAAATTCGAAAACGAAGCTATTTCTACGTATATCGACGATTTGGATGATATATAAGAAAAAATGAAATTTTAACGAATTTCCAAGAAAAATGTAAAAATTGACTAAAATTTGAAAACGATGCTGTTTCTATAGATATATAAGAAAAATTGAATTTTAGCGAATTTCCAAGAAAAATGTAAATATTAACCGAAATTCGAAAACGATGCTATTTCTACGTATATCGACGATTTGGATGATATATAAGAAAAAATGAAATTTTAACGAATTTCCAAGAAAAATGTAAAAATTAACCGAAATTCGAAAACGATGCTATTTCTACGTATATCGACGATTTGGATGATATATAAGAAAAAATGAAATTTTAACGAATTTCCAAGAAAA
This sequence comes from Agrilus biguttatus, assembly GCA_963921985.1. Classification (NCBI taxonomy): domain Eukaryota; kingdom Metazoa; phylum Arthropoda; class Insecta; order Coleoptera; family Buprestidae; genus Agrilus; species Agrilus biguttatus. The sequence goes on from OY998118.1 coordinate 21,897,535, forward strand.
ATGTAAAAATTAACCGAAATTCGAAAACGATGCTATTTCTACGTATCTAGATGATTTGGAAGATATTTAAGAAAAATTGAATTTTAGCGAATTTCCAAGAAAAATGTAAAAATTAACCGAAATTCGAAAACGATGCTATTTCTACGTATATCGACGATTTGGATGATATATAAGAAAAAATGAAATTTTAACGAATTTCCAAGAAAAATGTAAAAATTGACTAAAATTTGAAAACGATGCTGTTTCTATAGATATATAAGAAAAATCGAATTTTAGCGAATTTCCAACAAAAATGTAAATATTAACCGAAATTCGAAAACGATGCTATTTCTACGTATATCGACGATTTGGATGATATATAAGAAAAAATGAAATTTTGACGAATTTCCAAGAAAAATGTAAAAATTGACTAAAATTTGAAAACGATGCTATTTCTACGTATCTAGATGATTTGGAAGATATTTAAAAAAAATTGAATTTTAGCGAATTTCCGAGTAAACTGTAAAAATTAACCGAAATTCGAAAACGATGCTATCTCTACGTATATCGACGATTTGGATGATATATAAGAAAAAATGAAATTTTAACGAATTTCCAAGAAAAATGTAAAAATTAACCGAAAATCGAAAACGATGCTATTTCTACGTATATCGACGATTTGGATGATATATAAGAAAAAATGAAATTTTAACGAATTTCCAAGAAAAATGTAAAAATTAACCGAAATTCGAAAACGATGCTATTTCTACGTATATCGACGATTTGGATGATATATAAGAAAAAATGAAATTTTAACGAATTTCCAAGAAAAATGTAAAAATTAACCGAAATTCGAAAACGATGCTATTTCTACGTATCTAGATGATTTGGAAGATATTTAAGAAAAATTGAATTTTAGCGAATTTCCAAGAAAAATGTAAAAATTAACCGAAATTCGAAAACGATGCTATTTCTACGTATATCGACGATTTGGATGATATATAAGAAAAAATGAAATTTTAACGAATTTCCAAGAAAAATGTAAAAATTGACTAAAATCTGAAAACGATGCTGTTTCTATAGATATATAAGAAAAATTGAATATTGGCGAATTTCCAACAAAAATGTAAATATTAACCGAAATTCGAAAACGATGCTATTTCTACGTATATCGACGATTTGGATGATATATAAGAAAAAATGAAATTTTAACGAATTTCCAAGAAAAATGTAAAAATTGACTAAAATTTGAAAAGGATGCTATTTCTACGTATCTAGATGATTTGGAAGATATTTAAGAAAAATTGAATTTTAGCGAATTTCCAAGAAAAATGTAAAAATTAACCAAAATTTGAAAACGATGCTATTTCTATAGATATATAAGAAAAAATGAAATTTTAACGAATTTCCAAGAAAAATGTAAAAATTGACTAAAATTTGAAAAGGATGCTATTTCTACGTATCTAGATGATTTGGAAGATATTTAAGAAAAATTGAATTTTAGCGAATTTCCAAGAAAAATGTAAAAATTAACCAAAATTTGAAAACGATGCTATTTCTATAGATATATAAGAAAAAATGAAATTTTAACGAATTTCCAAGAAAAATGTAAAAATTAACCGAAATTCGAAAACGATGCTATTTCTACGTATATCGACGATTTGGATGATATATAAGAAAAACTTAAATTTTAGCGAATTTCCAAGAAAAATGTAAAAATTAACCGAAATTCGAAAACGATGCTATCTCTACGTATATCGACGATTTGGATGATATATAAGAAAAAATGAAATTTTAACGAATTTCCGAGAAAAATGTAAAAATTAACCGAAATTCGAAAACTGCTATTTCTACGTATATCGACGATTTGGATGATATATAAGAAAAACTGATTTTTTAGCGAATTTCCAAGAAAAATGTAAAAATTAACCGAAATTCGAAAACGATGCTATCTCTACGTATATCGACGATTTGGATGATATATAAGAAAAACTGAAATTTTAGCGAATTTCCAAGAAAAATGTAAAAATTAACCGAAATTCGAAAACGATGCTATCTCTACGTATATCGACGATTTGGATGATATATAAGAAAAAATGAAATTTTAACGAATTTCCAAGAAAAATGTAAAAATTAACCGAAATTCGAAAACGATGCTATTTCTACGTATATCGACGATTTGGATGATATATAAGAAAAACTGAAATTTTAGCGAATTTCCAAGAAAAATGTAAAAATTAACCGAAATTCGAAAACGATGCTATCTCTACGTATATCGACGATTTGGATGATATATAAGAAAAACTGAAATTTTAGCGAATTTCCAAGAAAAATGTAAAAATTAACCGAAATTCGAAAACGATGCTATTTCTACGTATATCGACGATTTGGATGATATATAAGAAAAAATGAAATTTTAACGAATTTCCAAGAAAAATGTAAAAATTAACCGAAATTCGAAAACGATGCTATTTCTACGTATATCGACGATTTGGATGATATATAAGAAAAAATGAAATTTTAACGAATTTCCAAGAAAAATGTAAAAATTGACTAAAATTTGAAAACGATGCTGTTTCTATAGATATATAAGAAAAATTGAATTTTAGCGAATTTCCAACAAAAATGTAAATATTAACCGAAATTCGAAAACGATGCTATTTCTACGTATATCGACGATTTGGATGATATATAAGAAAAAATGAAATTTTAACGAATTTCCAAGAAAAATGTAAAAATTGACTCAAATTTGAAAAGGATGCTATTTCTACGTATCTAGATGATTTGGAAGATATTTAGAAAAAATTGAATTTTAGCGAATTTCCGAGTAAACTGTAAAAATTAACCGAAATTCGAAAACGATGCTATCTCTACGTATATCGACGATTTGGATGATATATAAGAAAAAATGAAATTTTAACGAATTTCCAAGAAAAATGTAAAAATTAACCGAAATTCGAAAACGTGCTATTTCTACGTATATCGACGATTTGGATGATATATTAGAAAAACTGAAATTTTAGCGAATTTCCAAGAAAAATGTAAAAATTAACCGAAATTCGAAAACTATGCTATTTCTACGTATATCGAAGATTTGGATGATATATAAGAAAAATTGAATTTTAGCGAATTTCCAAGAAAAATGTAAAAATTAACCAAAATTTGAAAACGATGCTATTTCTACGTATCTAGATGATTTGGAAGATATTTAAAAAAAATTGAATTTTAGCGAATTTCCAAGAAAAATGTAAAAATTAACCAAAATTTGAAAACGATGCTATTTCTATAGATATATAAGAAAAATTGAATTTTAGCAAATTTCCAAGAAAAATGTAAAAATTAACCGAAATTCGAAAACGATGCTATTTCTACGTATATCGACGATTTGGATGATATATAAGAAAAAATGAAATTTTAACGAATTTCCAAGAAAAATGTAAAAATTAACCGAAATTCGAAAACGATGCTATTTCTACGTATCTAGATGATTTGGAAGATATTTAAGAAAAATTGAATTTTTGCGAATTTCCAAGAAAAATGTAAAAATTAACCGAAATTCGAAAACGAAGCTATTTCTACGTATATCGACGATTTGGATGATATATAAGAAAAAATGAAATTTTAACGAATTTCCAAGAAAAATGTAAAAATTGACTAAAATTTGAAAACGATGCTGTTTCTATAGATATATAAGAAAAATTGAATTTTAGCGAATTTCCAAGAAAAATGTAAATATTAACCGAAATTCGAAAACGATGCTATTTCTACGTATATCGACGATTTGGATGATATATAAGAAAAAATGAAATTTTAACGAATTTCCAAGAAAAATGTAAAAATTAACCGAAATTCGAAAACGATGCTATTTCTACGTATATCGACGATTTGGATGATATATAAGAAAAAATGAAATTTTAACGAATTTCCAAGAAAAATGTAAAAATTAACCGAAATTCGAAAACGATGCTATTTCTACGTATCTAGATGATTTGGAAGATATTTAAGAAAAATTGAATTTTAGCGAATTTCCAAGAAAAATGTAAAAATTAACCGAAATTCGAAAACGATGCTATTTCTACGTATATCGACGATTTGGATGATATATAAGAAAAAATGAAATTTTAACGAATTTCCAAGAAAAATGTAAAAATTGACTAAAATTTGAAAACGATGCTGTTTCTATAGATATATAAGAAAAATCGAATTTTAGCGAATTTCCAACAAAAATGTAAATATTAACCGAAATTCGAAAACGATGCTATTTCTACGTATATCGACGATTTGGATGATATATAAGAAAAAATGAAATTTTGACGAATTTCCAAGAAAAATGTAAAAATTGACTAAAATTTGAAAAAAATGCTATTTCTACGTATCTAGATGATTTGGAAGATATTTAAAAAAAATTGAATTTTAGCGAATTTCCGAGTAAACTGTAAAAATTAACCGAAATTCGAAAACGATGCTATCTCTACGTATATCGACGATTTGGATGATATATAAGAAAAAATGAAATTTTAACGAATTTCCAAGAAAAATGTAAAAATTAACCGAAAATCGAAAACGATGCTATTTCTACGTATATCGAAGATTTGGATGATATATAAGAAAAATTGAATTTTAGCGAATTTCCAAGAAAAATGTAAAAATTAACCAAAATTTGAAAACGATGCTATTTCTACGTATATCGACGATATGGATGATATATAAGAAAAAATGAAATTTTAACGAATTTCCAAGAAAAATGTAAAAATTAACCGAAATTCGAAAACGATGCTATTTCTACGTATCTAGATGATTTGGAAGATATTTAAGAAAAATTGAATTTTAGCGAATTTCCAAGAAAAATGTAAAAATTAACCAAAATTTGAAAACGATGCTATTTCTATAGATATATAAGAAAAATTGAATTTTAGCAAATTTCCAAGAAAAATGTAAAAATCAACCGAAATTCGAAAACGATGCTATCTACGTATATCGACGATTTGGATGATATATAAGAAAAACTGAAATTTTAGCGAATTTCCAAGAAAAATGTAAAAATTAACCGAAATTCGAAAACGATGCTATTTCTACGTATATCGACGATTTGGATGATATATAAGAAAAAATGAAATTTTAACGAATTTCCAAGAAAAATGTAAAAATTAACCGAAATTCGAAAACGATGCTATTTCTACGTATATCGACGATTTGGATGATATATAAGAAAAAATGAAATTTTAACGAATTTCCAAGAAAAATGTAAAAATTGACTAAAATTTGAAAACGATGCTGTTTCTATAGATATATAAGAAAAATTGAATTTTAGCGAATTTCCAACAAAAATGTAAATATTAACCGAAATTCGAAAACGATGCTATTTCTACGTATATCGACGATTTGGATGATATATAAGAAAAAATGAAATTTTAACGAATTTCCAAGAAAAATGTAAAAATTGACTAAAATTTGAAAAGGATGCTATTTCTACGTATCTAGATGATTTGGAAGATATTTAAAAAAAATTGAATTTTAGCGAATTTCCGAGTAAACTGTAAAAATTAACCGAAATTCGAAAACGATGCTATCTCTACGTATATCGACGATTTGGATGATATATAAGAAAAAATGAAATTTTAACGAATTTCCAAGAAAAATGTAAAAATTAACCGAAATTCGAAAACGATGCTATTTCTACGTATATCGACGATTTGGATGATATATAAGAAAAACTGAAATTTTAGCGAATTTCCAAGAAAAATGTAAAAATTAACCGAAATTCGAAAACTATGCTATTTCTACGTATATCGAAGATTTGGATGATATATAAGAAAAATTGAATTTTAGCGAATTTCCAAGAAAAATGTAAAAATTAACCAAAATTTGAAAACGATGCTATTTCTACGTATCTAGATGATTTGGAAGATATTTAAAAAAAATTGAATTTTAGCGAATTTCCAAGAAAAATGTAAAAATTAACCAAAATTTGAAAACGATGCTATTTCTATAGATATATAAGAAAAATTGAATTTTAGCAAATTTCCAAGAAAAATGTAAAAATTAACCGAAATTCGAAAACGATGCTATTTCTACGTATATCGACGATTTGGATGATATATAAGAAAAAATGAAATTTTAACGAATTTCCAAGAAAAATGTAAAAATTAACCGAAATTCGAAAACGATGCTATTTCTACGTATCTAGATGATTTGGAAGATATTTAAGAAAAATTGAATTTTAGCAAATTTCCAAGAAAAATGTAAAAATTATCCGAAATTCGAAAACGAAGCTATTTCTACGTATATCGACGATTTGGATGATATATAAGAAAAAATGAAATTTTAACGAATTTCCAAGAAAAATGTAAAAATTGACTAAAATTTGAAAACGATGCTGTTTCTATAGATATATAAGAAAAATTGAATTTTAGCGAATTTCCAAGAAAAATGTAAATATTAACCGAAATTCGAAAACGATGCTATTTCTACGTATATCGACGATTTGGATGATATATAAGAAAAAATGAAATTTTAACGAATTTCCAAGAAAAACGTAAAAATTAACCGAAATTCGAAAACGATGCTATTTCTACGTATATCGACGATTTGGATGATATATAAGAAAAAATGAAATTTTAACGAATTTCCAAGAAAAATGTAAAAATTAACCGAAATTCGAAAACGATGCTATTTCTACGTATCTAGATGATTTGGAAGATATTTAAGAAAAATTGAATTTTAGCGAATTTCCAAGAAAAATGTAAAAATTAACCGAAATTCGAAAACGATGCTATTTCTACGTATATCGACGATTTGGATGATATATAAGAAAAAATGAAATTTTAGCGAATTTCCAAGAAAAATGTAAAAATTGACTAAAATTTGAAAACGATGCTGTTTCTATAGATATATAAGAAAAATTCAATTTTAGCAAATTTCCAAGAAAAATGTAAAAATTAACCGAAATTCGAAAACGATGCTATTTCTACGTATATCGACGATTTGGATGATATATAAGAAAAAATGAAATTTTAACGAATTTCCAAGAAAAACGTAAAAATTAACCGAAATTCGAAAACGATGCTATTTCTACGTATATCGACGATTTGGATGATATATAAGAAAAAATGAAATTTTAACGAATTTCCAAGAAAAATGTAAAAATTAACCGAAATTCGAAAACGATGCTATTTCTACGTATCTAGATGATTTGGAAGATATTTAAAAAAAATTGAATTTTAGCGAATTTCCAAGAAAAATGTAAAAATTAACCAAAATTTGAAAACGATGCTATTTCTATAGATATATAAGAAAAATTCAATTTTAGCAAATTTCCAAGAAAAATGTAAAAATTAACCGAAATTCGAAAACGATGCTATTTCTACGTATATCGACGATTTGGATGATATATAAGAAAAAATGAAATTTTAACGAATTTCCAAGAAAAATGTAAAAATTAACCGAAATTCGAAATCGATGCTATTTCTACGTATCTAGATGATTTGGAAGATATTTAAGAAAAATTGAATTTTAGCGAATTTCCAAGAAAAATGTAAAAATTAACCGAAATTCGAAAACTATGCTATTTCTACGTATATCGAAGATTTGGATGATATATAAGAAAAATTGAATTTTAGCGAATTTCCAAAAAAATGTAAAAATTAACCAAAATTTGAAAACGATGCTATTTCTACGTATCTAGATGATTTGGAAGATATTTAAAAAAAATTGAATTTTAGCGAATTTCCAAGAAAAATGTAAAAATTAACCAAAATTTGAAAACGATGCTATTTCTATAGATATATAAGAAAAATTCAATTTTAGCAAATTTCCAAGAAAAATGTAAAAATTAACCGAAATTCGAAAACGATGCTATTTCTACGTATATCGACGATTTGGATGATATATAAGAAAAAATGAAATTTTAACGAATTTCCAAGAAAAATGTAAAAATTGACTAAAATTTGAAAACGATGCTGTTTCTATAGATATATAAGAAAAATTGAATTTTAGCGAATTTCCAACAAAAATGTAAATATTAACCGAAATTCGAAAACGATGCTATTTCTACGTATATCGACGATTTGGATGATATATAAGAAAAAATGAAATTTTAACGAATTTCCAAGAAAAATGTAAAAATTGACTAAAATTTGAAAACGATGCTATTTCTGCGTATCTAGATGATTTGGAAGATATTTAAAAAAAATTGAATTTTAGCGAATTTCCGAGTAAACTGTAAAAATTAACCGAAATTCGAAAACGATGCTATCTCTACGTATATCGACGATTTGGATGATATATAAGAAAAAATGAAATTTTAACGAATTTTCAAGAAAAATGTAAAAATTAACCGAAATTCGTAAACGATGCTATTTCTACGTATATCGACGATTTGGATGATATATAAGAAAAACTGAAATTTTAGCGAATTTCCAAGAAAAATGTAAAAATTAACCGAAATTCGAAAACTATGCTATTTCTACGTATATCGAAGATTTGGATGATATATAAGAAAAAATGAAATTTTAACGAATTTCCAAGAAAAATGTAAAAATTAACCGAAATTCGAAATCGATGCTATTTCTACGTATCTAGATGATTTGGAAGATATTTATGAAAAATTGAATTTTAGCGAATTTCCAAGAAAAATGTAAAAATTAACCAAAATTTGAAAACGATGCTATTTCTACGTATCTAGATGATTTGGAAGATATTTAAAAAAAATTGAATTTTAGCGAATTTCCAAGAAAAATGTAAAAATTAACCAAAATTTGAAAACGATGCTATTTCTACGTATATCGACGATTTGGATGATATATAAGAAAAACTTAAATTTTAGCGAATTTCCAAGAAAAATGTAAAAATTAACCGAAATTCGAAAACGATGCTATTTCTATGTATATCGACGATTTGGATGATATATAAGAAAAAATGAAATTTTAACGAATTTCCAAGAAAAATGTAAAAATTAACCGAAATTCGAAAACGATGCTATCTCTACGTATATCGACGATTTGGATGATATATAAGAAAAAATGAAATTTTAACGAATTTCCGAGAAAAATGTAAAAATTAACCGAAATTCGAAAACTGCTATTTCTACGTATATCGACGATTTGGATGATATATAAGAAAAACTGATTTTTTAGCGAATTTCCAAGAAAAATGTAAAAATTAACCGAAATTCGAAAACGATGCTATCTCTACGTATATCGACGATTTGGATGATATATAAGAAAAACTGAAATTTTAGCGAAATTCCAAGAAAAATGTAAAAATTAACCGAAATTCGAAAACGATGCTATCTCTACGTATATCGACGATTTGGATGATATATAAGAAAAAATGAAATTTTAACGAATTTCCAAGAAAAATGTAAAAATTAACCGAAATTCGAAAACGATGCTATTTCTACGTATATCGACGATTTGGATGATATATAAGAAAAACTGAAATTTTAGCGAATTTCCAAGAAAAATGTAAAAATTAACCGAAATTCGAAAACGATGCTATCTCTACGTATATCGACGATTTGGATGATATATAAGAAAAAATGAAATTTTAACGAATTTCCAAGAAAAATGTAAAAATTAACCGAAATTCGAAAACGATGCTATTTCTACGTATATCGACGATTTGGATGATATATAAGAAAAACTGAAATTTTAGCGAATTTCCAAGAAAAATGTAAAAATTAACCTAAATTCGAAAACGATGCTATTTCTACGTATATCGACGATATGGATGATATATAAGAAAAAATGAAATTTTAACGAATTTCCCAGAAAAATGTAAAAATTAACCGAAATTCGAAAACGATGCTATTTCTACGTATCTAGATGATTTGGAAGATATTTAAGAAAAATTGAATTTTAGCGAATTTCCAAGAAAAATGTAAAAATTAACCAAAATTTGAAAACGATGCTATTTCTATAGATATATAAGAAAAATTGAATTTTAGCAAATTTCCAAGAAAAATGTAAAAATCAACCGAAATTCGAAAACGATGCTATCTCTACGTATATCGACGATTTGGATGATATATAAGAAAAACTGAAATTTTAGCGAATTTCCAAGAAAAATGTAAAAATTAACCGAAATTCGAAAACGATGCTATTTCTACGTATATCGACGATTTGGATGATATATAAGAAAAAATGAAATTTTAACGAATTTCCAAGAAAAATGTAAAAATTAACCGAAATTAGAAAACGATGCTATTTCTACGTATCTAGATGATTTGGAAGATATTTAAGAAAAATTGAATTTTAGCGAATTTCCAAGAAAAATGTAAAAATTAACCGAAATTCGAAAACGATGCTATTTCTACGTATATCGACGATTTGGATGATATATAAGAAAAAATGAAATTTTAACGAATTTCCAAGAAAAATGTAAAAATTGACTAAAATTTGAAAACGATGCTGTTTCTATAGATATATAAGAAAAATTGAATTTTAGCGAATTTCCAACAAAAATGTAAATATTAACCGAAATTCGAAAACGATGCTATTTCTACGTATATCGACGATTTGGATGATATATAAGAAAAAATGAAATTTTAACGAATTTCCAAGAAAAATGTAAAAATTAACCGAAATTCGAAAACGATGCTATTTCTACGTATCTAGATGATTTGGAAGATATTTAAGAAAAATTGAATTTTAGCGAATTTCCAAGAAAAATGTAAAAATTAACCGAAATTCGAAAACGAAGCTATTTCTACGTATATCGACGATTTGGATGATATATAAGAAAAAATGAAATTTTAACGAATTTCCAAGAAAAATGTAAAAATTGACTAAAATTTGAAAACGATGCTGTTTCTATAGATATATAAGAAAAATTGAATTTTAGCGAATTTCCAAGAAAAATGTAAATATTAACCGAAATTCGAAAACGATGCTATTTCTACGTATATCGACGATTTGGATGATATATAAGAAAAAATGAAATTTTAACGAATTTCCAAGAAAAATGTAAAAATTAACCGAAATTCGAAAACGATGCTATTTCTACGTATATCGACGATTTGGATGATATATAAGAAAAAATGAAATTTTAACGAATTTCCAAGAAAAATGTAAAAATTAACCGAAATTCGAAAACGATGCTATTTCTACGTATCTAGATGATTTGGAAGATATTTAAGAAAAATTGAATTTTAGCGAATTTCCAAGAAAAATGTAAAAATTAACCGAAATTCGAAAACGATGCTATTTCTACGTATATCGACGATTTGGATGATATATAAGAAAAAATGAAATTTTAACGAATTTCCAAGAAAAATGTAAAAATTGACTAAAATCTGAAAACGATGCTGTTTCTATAGATATATAAGAAAAATTGAATATTGGCGAATTTCCAACAAAAATGTAAATATTAACCGAAATTCGAAAACGATGCTATTTCTACGTATATCGACGATTTGGATGATATATAAGAAAAAATGAAATTTTAACGAATTTCCAAGAAAAATGTAAAAATTGACTAAAATTTGAAAAGGATGCTATTTCTACGTATCTAGATGATTTGGAAGATATTTAAGAAAAATTGAATTTTAGCGAATTTCCAAGAAAAATGTAAAAATTAACCAAAATTTGAAAACGATGCTATTTCTATAGATATATAAGAAAAAATGAAATTTTAACGAATTTCCAAGAAAAATGTAAAAATTGACTAAAATTTGAAAAGGATGCTATTTCTACGTATCTAGATGATTTGGAAGATATTTAAGAAAAATTGAATTTTAGCGAATTTCCAAGAAAAATGTAAAAATTAACCAAAATTTGAAAACGATGCTATTTCTATAGATATATAAGAAAAAATGAAATTTTAACGAATTTCCAAGAAAAATGTAAAAATTAACCGAAATTCGAAAACGATGCTATTTCTACGTATATCGACGATTTGGATGATATATAAGAAAAACTTAAATTTTAGCGAATTTCCAAGAAAAATGTAAAAATTAACCGAAATTCGAAAACGATGCTATCTCTACGTATATCGACGATTTGGATGATATATAAGAAAAAATGAAATTTTAACGAATTTCCGAGAAAAATGTAAAAATTAACCGAAATTCGAAAACTGCTATTTCTACGTATATCGACGATTTGGATGATATATAAGAAAAACTGATTTTTTAGCGAATTTCCAAGAAAAATGTAAAAATTAACCGAAATTCGAAAACGATGCTATCTCTACGTATATCGACGATTTGGATGATATATAAGAAAAACTGAAATTTTAGCGAATTTCCAAGAAAAATGTAAAAATTAACCGAAATTCGAAAACGATGCTATCTCTACGTATATCGACGATTTGGATGATATATAAGAAAAAATGAAATTTTAACGAATTTCCAAGAAAAATGTAAAAATTAACCGAAATTCGAAAACGATGCTATTTCTACGTATATCGACGATTTGGATGATATATAAGAAAAACTGAAATTTTAGCGAATTTCCAAGAAAAATGTAAAAATTAACCGAAATTCGAAAACGATGCTATCTCTACGTATATCGACGATTTGGATGATATATAAGAAAAACTGAAATTTTAGCGAATTTCCAAGAAAAATGTAAAAATTAACCGAAATTCGAAAACGATGCTATTTCTACGTATATCGACGATTTGGATGATATATAAGAAAAAATGAAATTTTAACGAATTTCCAAGAAAAATGTAAAAATTAACCGAAATTCGAAAACGATGCTATTTCTACGTATATCGACGATTTGGATGATATATAAGAAAAAATGAAATTTTAACGAATTTCCAAGAAAAATGTAAAAATTGACTAAAATTTGAAAACGATGCTGTTTCTATAGATATATAAGAAAAATTGAATTTTAGCGAATTTCCAACAAAAATGTAAATATTAACCGAAATTCGAAAACGATGCTATTTCTACGTATATCGACGATTTGGATGATATATAAGAAAAAATGAAATTTTAACGAATTTCCAAGAAAAATGTAAAAATTGACTAAAATTTGAAAAGGATGCTATTTCTACGTATCTAGATGATTTGGAAGATATTTAGAAAAAATTGAATTTTAGCGAATTTCCGAGTAAACTGTAAAAATTAACCGAAATTCGAAAACGATGCTATCTCTACGTATATCGACGATTTGGATGATATATAAGAAAAAATGAAATTTTAACGAATTTCCAAGAAAAATGTAAAAATTAACCGAAATTCGAAAACGTGCTATTTCTACGTATATCGACGATTTGGATGATATATTAGAAAAACTGAAATTTTAGCGAATTTCCAAGAAAAATGTAAAAATTAACCGAAATTCGAAAACTATGCTATTTCTACGTATATCGAAGATTTGGATGATATATAAGAAAAATTGAATTTTAGCGAATTTCCAAGAAAAATGTAAAAATTAACCAAAATTTGAAAACGATGCTATTTCTACGTATCTAGATGATTTGGAAGATATTTAAAAAAAATTGAATTTTAGCGAATTTCCAAGAAAAATGTAAAAATTAACCAAAATTTGAAAACGATGCTATTTCTATAGATATATAAGAAAAATTGAATTTTAGCAAATTTCCAAGAAAAATGTAAAAATTAACCGAAATTCGAAAACGATGCTATTTCTACGTATATCGACGATTTGGATGATATATAAGAAAAAATGAAATTTTAACGAATTTCCAAGAAAAATGTAAAAATTAACCGAAATTCGAAAACGATGCTATTTCTACGTATCTAGATGATTTGGAAGATATTTAAGAAAAATTGAATTTTAGCGAATTTCCAAGAAAAATGTAAAAATTAACCGAAATTCGAAAACGAAGCTATTTCTACGTATATCGACGATTTGGATGATATATAAGAAAAAATGAAATTTTAACGAATTTCCAAGAAAAATGTAAAAATTGACTAAAATTTGAAAACGATGCTGTTTCTATAGATATATAAGAAAAATTGAATTTTAGCGAATTTCCAAGAAAAATGTAAATATTAACCGAAATTCGAAAACGATGCTATTTCTACGTATATCGACGATTTGGATGATATATAAGAAAAAATGAAATTTTAACGAATTTCCAAGAAAAATGTAAAAATTAACCGAAATTCGAAAACGATGCTATTTCTACGTATATCGACGATTTGGATGATATATAAGAAAAAATGAAATTTTAACGAATTTCCAAGAAAAATGTAAAAATTAACCGAAATTCGAAAACGATGCTATTTCTACGTATCTAGATGATTTGGAAGATATTTAAGAAAAATTGAATTTTAGCGAATTTCCAAGAAAAATGTAAAAATTAACCGAAATTCGAAAACGATGCTATTTCTACGTATATCGACGATTTGGATGATATATAAGAAAAAATGAAATTTTAACGAATTTCCAAGAAAAATGTAAAAATTGACTAAAATTTGAAAACGATGCTGTTTCTATAGATATATAAGAAAAATCGAATTTTAGCGAATTTCCAACAAAAATGTAAATATTAACCGAAATTCGAAAACGATGCTATTTCTACGTATATCGACGATTTGGATGATATATAAGAAAAAATGAAATTTTGACGAATTTCCAAGAAAAATGTAAAAATTGACTAAAATTTGAAAACGATGCTATTTCTACGTATCTAGATGATTTGGAAGATATTTAAAAAAAATTGAATTTTAGCGAATTTCCGAGTAAACTGTAAAAATTAACCGAAATTCGAAAACGATGCTATCTCTACGTATATCGACGATTTGGATGATATATAAGAAAAAATGAAATTTTAACGAATTTCCAAGAAAAATGTAAAAATTAACCGAAAATCGAAAACGATGCTATTTCTACGTATATCGACGATTTGGATGATATATAAGAAAAAATGAAATTTTAACGAATTTCCAAGAAAAATGTAAAAATTAACCGAAATTCGAAAACGATGCTATTTCTACGTATATCGACGATTTGGATGATATATAAGAAAAAATGAAATTTTAACGAATTTCCAAGAAAAATGTAAAAATTAACCGAAATTCGAAAACGATGCTATTTCTACGTATCTAGATGATTTGGAAGATATTTAAGAAAAATTGAATTTTAGCGAATTTCCAAGAAAAATGTAAAAATTAACCGAAATTCGAAAACGATGCTATTTCTACGTATATCGACGATTTGGATGATATATAAGAAAAAATGAAATTTTAACGAATTTCCAAGAAAAATGTAAAAATTGACTAAAATCTGAAAACGATGCTGTTTCTATAGATATATAAGAAAAATTGAATATTGGCGAATTTCCAACAAAAATGTAAATATTAACCGAAATTCGAAAACGATGCTATTTCTACGTATATCGACGATTTGGATGATATATAAGAAAAAATGAAATTTTAACGAATTTCCAAGAAAAATGTAAAAATTGACTAAAATTTGAAAAGGATGCTATTTCTACGTATCTAGATGATTTGGAAGATATTTAAGAAAAATTGAATTTTAGCGAATTTCCAAGAAAAATGTAAAAATTAACCAAAATTTGAAAACGATGCTATTTCTATAGATATATAAGAAAAAATGAAATTTTAACGAATTTCCAAGAAAAATGTAAAAATTGACTAAAATTTGAAAAGGATGCTATTTCTACGTATCTAGATGATTTGGAAGATATTTAAGAAAAATTGAATTTTAGCGAATTTCCAAGAAAAATGTAAAAATTAACCAAAATTTGAAAACGATGCTATTTCTATAGATATATAAGAAAAAATGAAATTTTAACGAATTTCCAAGAAAAATGTAAAAATTAACCGAAATTCGAAAACGATGCTATTTCTACGTATATCGACGATTTGGATGATATATAAGAAAAACTTAAATTTTAGCGAATTTCCAAGAAAAATGTAAAAATTAACCGAAATTCGAAAACGATGCTATCTCTACGTATATCGACGATTTGGATGATATATAAGAAAAAATGAAATTTTAACGAATTTCCGAGAAAAATGTAAAAATTAACCGAAATTCGAAAACTGCTATTTCTACGTATATCGACGATTTGGATGATATATAAGAAAAACTGATTTTTTAGCGAATTTCCAAGAAAAATGTAAAAATTAACCGAAATTCGAAAACGATGCTATCTCTACGTATATCGACGATTTGGATGATATATAAGAAAAACTGAAATTTTAGCGAATTTCCAAGAAAAATGTAAAAATTAACCGAAATTCGAAAACGATGCTATCTCTACGTATATCGACGATTTGGATGATATATAAGAAAAAATGAAATTTTAACGAATTTCCAAGAAAAATGTAAAAATTAACCGAAATTCGAAAACGATGCTATTTCTACGTATATCGACGATTTGGATGATATATAAGAAAAACTGAAATTTTAGCGAATTTCCAAGAAAAATGTAAAAATTAACCGAAATTCGAAAACGATGCTATCTCTACGTATATCGACGATTTGGATGATATATAAGAAAAACTGAAATTTTAGCGAATTTCCAAGAAAAATGTAAAAATTAACCGAAATTCGAAAACGATGCTATTTCTACGTATATCGACGATTTGGATGATATATAAGAAAAAATGAAATTTTAACGAATTTCCAAGAAAAATGTAAAAATTAACCGAAATTCGAAAACGATGCTATTTCTACGTATATCGACGATTTGGATGATATATAAGAAAAAATGAAATTTTAACGAATTTCCAAGAAAAATGTAAAAATTGACTAAAATTTGAAAACGATGCTGTTTCTATAGATATATAAGAAAAATTGAATTTTAGCGAATTTCCAACAAAAATGTAAATATTAACCGAAATTCGAAAACGATGCTATTTCTACGTATATCGACGATTTGGATGATATATAAGAAAAAATGAAATTTTAACGAATTTCCAAGAAAAATGTAAAAATTGACTAAAATTTGAAAAGGATGCTATTTCTACGTATCTAGATGATTTGGAAGATATTTAGAAAAAATTGAATTTTAGCGAATTTCCGAGTAAACTGTAAAAATTAACCGAAATTCGAAAACGATGCTATCTCTACGTATATCGACGATTTGGATGATATATAAGAAAAAATGAAATTTTAACGAATTTCCAAGAAAAATGTAAAAATTAACCGAAATTCGAAAACGTGCTATTTCTACGTATATCGACGATTTGGATGATATATTAGAAAAACTGAAATTTTAGCGAATTTCCAAGAAAAATGTAAAAATTAACCGAAATTCGAAAACTATGCTATTTCTACGTATATCGAAGATTTGGATGATATATAAGAAAAATTGAATTTTAGCGAATTTCCAAGAAAAATGTAAAAATTAACCAAAATTTGAAAACGATGCTATTTCTACGTATCTAGATGATTTGGAAGATATTTAAAAAAAATTGAATTTTAGCGAATTTCCAAGAAAAATGTAAAAATTAACCAAAATTTGAAAACGATGCTATTTCTATAGATATATAAGAAAAATTGAATTTTAGCAAATTTCCAAGAAAAATGTAAAAATTAACCGAAATTCGAAAACGATGCTATTTCTACGTATATCGACGATTTGGATGATATATAAGAAAAAATGAAATTTTAACGAATTTCCAAGAAAAATGTAAAAATTAACCGAAATTCGAAAACGATGCTATTTCTACGTATCTAGATGATTTGGAAGATATTTAAGAAAAATTGAATTTTAGCGAATTTCCAAGAAAAATGTAAAAATTAACCGAAATTCGAAAACGAAGCTATTTCTACGTATATCGACGATTTGGATGATATATAAGAAAAAATGAAATTTTAACGAATTTCCAAGAAAAATGTAAAAATTGACTAAAATTTGAAAACGATGCTGTTTCTATAGATATATAAGAAAAATTGAATTTTAGCGAATTTCCAAGAAAAATGTAAATATTAACCGAAATTCGAAAACGATGCTATTTCTACGTATATCGACGATTTGGATGATATATAAGAAAAAATGAAATTTTAACGAATTTCCAAGAAAAATGTAAAAATTAACCGAAATTCGAAAACGATGCTATTTCTACGTATATCGACGATTTGGATGATATATAAGAAAAAATGAAATTTTAACGAATTTCCAAGAAAAATGTAAAAATTAACCGAAATTCGAAAACGATGCTATTTCTACGTATCTAGATGATTTGGAAGATATTTAAGAAAAATTGAATTTTAGCGAATTTCCAAGAAAAATGTAAAAATTAACCGAAATTCGAAAACGATGCTATTTCTACGTATATCGACGATTTGGATGATATATAAGAAAAAATGAAATTTTAACGAATTTCCAAGAAAAATGTAAAAATTGACTAAAATTTGAAAACGATGCTGTTTCTATAGATATATAAGAAAAATCGAATTTTAGCGAATTTCCAACAAAAATGTAAATATTAACCGAAATTCGAAAACGATGCTATTTCTACGTATATCGACGATTTGGATGATATATAAGAAAAAATGAAATTTTGACGAATTTCCAAGAAAAATGTAAAAATTGACTAAAATTTGAAAACGATGCTATTTCTACGTATCTAGATGATTTGGAAGATATTTAAAAAAAATTGAATTTTAGCGAATTTCCGAGTAAACTGTAAAAATTAACCGAAATTCGAAAACGATGCTATCTCTACGTATATCGACGATTTGGATGATATATAAGAAAAAATGAAATTTTAACGAATTTCCAAGAAAAATGTAAAAATTAACCGAAAATCGAAAACGATGCTATTTCTACGTATATCGAAGATTTGGATGATATATAAGAAAAATTGAATTTTAGCGAATTTCCAAGAAAAATGTAAAAATTAACCAAAATTTGAAAACGATGCTATTTCTACGTATCTAGATGATTTGGAAGATATTTAAAAAAAATTGAATTTTAGCGAATTTCCAAGAAAAATGTAAAAATTAACCAAAATTTGAAAACGATGCTATTTCTATAGGTATATAAGAAAAATTGAATTTTAGCAAATTTCCAAGAAAAATGTAAAAATTAACCGAAATTCGAAAACGATGCTATTTCTACGTATATCGACGATTTGGATGATATATAAGAAAAAATGAAATTTTAACGAATTTCCAAGAAAAATGTAAAAATTAACCGAAATTCGAAATCGATGCTATTTCTACGTATCTAGATGATTTGGAAGATATTTAAGAAAAATTGAATTTTAGCGAATTTCCAAGAAAAATGTAAAAATTAACCGAAATTCGAAAACGAAGCTATTTCTACGTATATCGCCGATTTGGATGATATATAAGAAAAAATGAAATTTTAACGAATTTCCAAGAAAAATGTAAAAATTGACTAAAATTTGAAAACGATGCTGTTTCTATAGATATATAAGAAAAATTGAATTTTAGCGAATTTCCAAGAAAAATGTAAATATTAACCGAAATTCGAAAACGATGCTATTTCTACGTATATCGACAATTTGGATCATATATAAGAAAAACTGAAATTTTAGCGAATTTCCAAGAAAAATGTAAAAATTAACCTAAATTCGAAAACGATGCTATTTCTACGTATATCGACGATATGGATGATATATAAGAAAAAATGAAATTTTAACGAATTTCCAAGAAAAATGTAAAAATTAACCGAAATTCGAAAACGATGCTATTTCTACGTATCTAGATGATTTGGAAGATATTTAAGAAAAATTGAATTTTAGCGAATTTCCAAGAAAAATGTAAAAATTAACCAAAATTTGAAAACGATGCTATTTCTATAGATATATAAGAAAAATTGAATTTTAGCAAATTTCCAAGAAAAATGTAAAAATCAACCGAAATTCGAAAACGATGCTATCTACGTATATCGACGATTTGGATGATATATAAGAAAAACTGAAATTTTAGCGAATTTCCAAGAAAAATGTAAAAATTAACCGAAATTCGAAAACGATGCTATTTCTACGTATATCGACGATTTGGATGATATATAAGAAAAAATGAAATTTTAACGAATTTCCAAGAAAAATGTAAAAATTAACCGAAATTCGAAAACGATGCTATTTCTACGTATATCGACGATTTGGATGATATATAAGAAAAAATGAAATTTTAACGAATTTCCAAGAAAAATGTAAAAATTGACTAAAATTTGAAAACGATGCTGTTTCTATAGATATATAAGAAAAATTGAATTTTAGCGAATTTCCAACAAAAATGTAAATATTAACCGAAATTCGAAAACGATGCTATTTCTACGTATATCGACGATTTGGATGATATATAAGAAAAAATGAAATTTTAACGAATTTCCAAGAAAAATGTAAAAATTGACTAAAATTTGAAAAGGATGCTATTTCTACGTATCTAGATGATTTGGAAGATATTTAAAAAAAATTGAATTTTAGCGAATTTCCGAGTAAACTGTAAAAATTAACCGAAATTCGAAAACGATGCTATCTCTACGTATATCGACGATTTGGATGATATATAAGAAAAAATGAAATTTTAACGAATTTCCAAGAAAAATGTAAAAATTAACCGAAATTCGAAAACGATGCTATTTCTACGTATATCGACGATTTGGATGATATATAAGAAAAACTGAAATTTTAGCGAATTTCCAAGAAAAATGTAAAAATTAACCGAAATTCGAAAACTATGCTATTTCTACGTATATCGAAGATTTGGATGATATATAAGAAAAATTGAATTTTAGCGAATTTCCAAGAAAAATGTAAAAATTAACCAAAATTTGAAAACGATGCTATTTCTACGTATCTAGATGATTTGGAAGATATTTAAAAAAAATTGAATTTTAGCGAATTTCCAAGAAAAATGTAAAAATTAACCAAAATTTGAAAACGATGCTATTTCTATAGATATATAAGAAAAATTGAATTTTAGCAAATTTCCAAGAAAAATGTAAAAATTAACCGAAATTCGAAAACGATGCTATTTCTACGTATATCGACGATTTGGATGATATATAAGAAAAAATGAAATTTTAACGAATTTCCAAGAAAAATGTAAAAATTAACCGAAATTCGAAAACGATGCTATTTCTACGTATCTAGATGATTTGGAAGATATTTAAGAAAAATTGAATTTTAGCAAATTTCCAAGAAAAATGTAAAAATTATCCGAAATTCGAAAACGAAGCTATTTCTACGTATATCGACGATTTGGATGATATATAAGAAAAAATGAAATTTTAACGAATTTCCAAGAAAAATGTAAAAATTGACTAAAATTTGAAAACGATGCTGTTTCTATAGATATATAAGAAAAATTGAATTTTAGCGAATTTCCAAGAAAAATGTAAATATTAACCGAAATTCGAAAACGATGCTATTTCTACGTATATCGACGATTTGGATGATATATAAGAAAAAATGAAATTTTAACGAATTTCCAAGAAAAACGTAAAAATTAACCGAAATTCGAAAACGATGCTATTTCTACGTATATCGACGATTTGGATGATATATAAGAAAAAATGAAATTTTAACGAATTTCCAAGAAAAATGTAAAAATTAACCGAAATTCGAAAACGATGCTATTTCTACGTATCTAGATGATTTGGAAGATATTTAAGAAAAATTGAATTTTAGCGAATTTCCAAGAAAAATGTAAAAATTAACCGAAATTCGAAAACGATGCTATTTCTACGTATATCGACGATTTGGATGATATATAAGAAAAAATGAAATTTTAGCGAATTTCCAAGAAAAATGTAAAAATTGACTAAAATTTGAAAACGATGCTGTTTCTATAGATATATAAGAAAAATTGAATTTTAGCGAATTTCCAACAAAAATGTAAATATTAACCGAAATTCGAAAACGATGCTATTTCTACGTATATCGACGATTTGGATGATATATAAGAAAAAATGAAATTTTAACGAATTTCCAAGAAAAATGTAAAAATTGACTAAAATTTGAAAACGATGCTATTTCTACGTATCTAGATGATTTGGAAGATATTTAAAAAAAATTGAATTTTAGCGAATTTCCGAGTAAACTGTAAAAATTAACCGAAATTCGAAAACGATGCTATCTCTACGTATATCGACGATTTGGATGATATATAAGAAAAAATGAAATTTTAACGAATTTCCAAGAAAAATGTAAAAATTAACCGAAATTCGAAAACGATGCTATTTCTACGTATATCGACGATTTGGATGATATATAAGAAAAACTGAAATTTTAGCGAATTTCCAAGAAAAATGTAAAAATTAACCGAAATTCGAAAACTATGCTATTTCTACGTATATCGAAGATTTGGATGATATATAAGAAAAATTGAATTTTAGCGAATTTCCAAGAAAAATGTAAAAATTAACCAAAATTTGAAAACGATGCTATTTCTACGTATCTAGATGATTTGGAAGATATTTAAAAAAAATTGAATTTTAGCGAATTTCCAAGAAAAATGTAAAAATTAACCAAAATTTGAAAACGATGCTATTTCTATAGATATATAAGAAAAATTGAATTTTAGCAAATTTCCAACAAAAATGTAAATATTAACCGAAATTCGAAAACGATGCTATTTCTACGTATATCGACGATTTGGATGATATATAAGAAAAAATGAAATTTTAACGAATTTCCAAGAAAAATGTAAAAATTGACTAAAATTTGAAAACGATGCTATTTCTACGTATCTAGATGATTTGGAAGATATTTAAAAAAAATTGAATTTTAGCGAATTTCCGAGTAAACTGTAAAAATTATCCGAAATTCGAAAACGATGCTATCTCTACGTATATCGACGATTTGGATGATATATAAGAAAAAATGAAATTTTAACGAATTTTCAAGAAAAATGTAAAAATTAACCGAAATTCGAAAACGATGCTATTTCTACGTATATCGACGATTTGGATGATATATAAGAAAAAATGAAATTTTAACGAATTTCCAAGAAAAATGTAAAAATTAACCGAAATTGAAATCGATGCTATTTCTACGTATCTAGATGATTTGGAAGATATTTAAGAAAAATTGAATTTTAGCGAATTTCCAAGAAAAATGTAAAAATTAACCGAAATTCGAAAACGATGCTATTTCTACGTATATCGACGATTTGGATGATATTTAAGAAAAAATGAAATTTTAACGAATTTCCAAGAAAAATGTAAAAATTAACCAAAATTTGAAAACGATGCTATTTCTATAGATATATAAGAAAAATTGAATTTTAGCAAATTTCCAAGAAAAATGTAAAAATTAACCGAAATTCGAAAACGATGCTATTTCTACGTATATCGACGATTTGGATGATATATAAGAAAAAACGAAATTTTAACGAATTTCCAAGAAAAATGTAAAAATTGACTAAAATTTGAAAACGATGCTATTTCTACGTATCTAGATGATTTGGAAGATATTTAGGAAAAATTGAATTTTAGCGAATTTCCAAGAAAAATGTAAAAATTAACCAAAATTCGAAAACGAAGCTATTTCTACGTATCTAGATGATTTGGAAGATATTTAAAAAAAATTGAATTTTAGCGAATTTCCAAGAAAAATGTAAAAATTAACCAAAATTTGAAAACGATGCTATTTCTATAGATATATAAGAAAAATTGAATTTTAGCAAATTTCCAAGAAAAATGTAAAAATTAACCGAAATTCGAAATCGATGCTATTACTACGTATCTAGATGATTTGGAAGATATTTAGGAAAAATTGAATTTTAGCGAATTTCCAAGAAAAATGTAAAAATTGACTAAAATTTGAAAACGATGCTATTTCTACGTATCTAGATGATTTGGAAGATATTTAGGAAAAATTGAATTTTAGCGAATTTCCAAGAAAAATGTAAAAATTAACCAAAATTCGAAAACGAAGCTATTTCTACGTATCTAGATGATTTGGAAGATATTTAAAAAAAATTGAATTTTAGCGAATTTCCAAGAAAAATGTAAAAATTAACCAAAATTTGAAAACGATGCTATTTCTATAGATATATAAGAAAAATTGAATTTTAGCAAATTTCCAAGAAAAATGTAAAAATTAACCGAAATTCGAAATCGATGCTATTTCTACGTATCTAGATGATTTGGAAGATATTTAGGAAAAATTGAATTTTAGCGAATTTCCAAGAAAAATGTAAAAATTAACCAAAATTTGAAAACGATGCTATTTCTATAGATATATAAGAAAAATTGAATTTTAGCAAATTTCCAAGAAAAATGTAAAAATTAACCGAAATTCGAAAACGATGCTATTTCTACGTATATCGACGATTTGGATGATATATAAGAAAAAATGAAATTTTAACGAATTTCCAAGAAAAATGTAAAAATTAGCCGAAATTCGAAATCGATGCTATTTCTACGTATCTAGATGATTTGGAAGATATTTAAGAAAAATTGAATTTTAGCGAATTTCCAAGAAAAATGTAAAAATTAACCGAAATTCGAAAACGAAGCTATTTCTACGTATATCGACGATTTGGATGATATATAAGAAAAAATGAAATTTTAACGAATTTCCAAGGAAAATGTAAAAATTAACCGAAATTCGAAAACGATGCTATTTCTACGTATCTAGATGATTTGGAAGATATTTAAGAAAAATTGAATTTTAGCGAATTTCCAAGAAAAATGTAAAAATTAACCAAAATTTGAAAACGATGCTATTTCTACGTATCTAGATGATTTGGAAGATATTTAAAAAAAATTGAATTTTAGCGAATTTCCGAGTAAACTGTAAAAATTAACCGAAATTCGAAAACGATGCTATCTCTACGTATATCGACGATTTGGATGATATATAAGAAAAAATGAAATTTTAACGAATTTCCAAGAAAAATGTAAAAATTAACCGAAATTCGAAAACGATGCTATTTCTACGTATATCGACGATTTGGATGATATATAAGAAAAACTGAAATTTTAGCGAATTTCCAAGAAAAATGTAAAAATTAACCGAAATTCGAAAACTATGCTATTTCTACGTATATCGAAGATTTGGATGATATATAAGAAAAATTGAATTTTAGCGAATTTCCAAGAAAAATGTAAAAATTAACCAAAATTTGAAAACGATGCTATTTCTACGTATCTAGATGATTTGGAAGATATTTAAAAAAAATTGAATTTTAGCGAATTTCCAAGAAAAATGTAAAAATTAACCAAAATTTGAAAACGATGCTATTTCTATAGATATATAAGAAAAATTGGATTTTAGCAAATTTCCAAGAAAAATGTAAAAATTAACCGAAATTCGAAATCGATGCTATTTCTACGTATCTAGATGATTTGGAAGATATTTAAGAAAAATTGAATTTTAGCGAATTTCCAAGAAAAATGTAAAAATTAACCGAAATTCGAAAACGAAGCTATTTCTACGTATATCGACGATTTGGATGATATATAAGAAAAACTGAAATTTTAGCGAATTTCCAAGAAAAATGTAAAAATTAACCGAAATTCGAAAACTATGCTATTTCTACGTATATCGAAGATTTGGATGATATATAAGAAAAATTGAATTTTAGCGAATTTCCAAGAAAAATGTAAAAATTAACCAAAATTTGAAAACGATGCTATTTCTATAGATATATAAGAAAAATTGAATTTTAGCAAATTTCCAAGAAAAATGTAAAAATTAACCGAAATTCGAAAACGATGCTATTTCTACGTATATCGACGATTTGGATGATATATAAGAAAAAATGAAATTTTAACGAATTTCCAAGAAAAATGTAAAAATTAACCGAAATTCGAAATCGATGCTATTTCTACGTATCTAGATGATTTGGAAGATATTTAAGAAAAATTGAATTTTAGCGAATTTCCAAGAAAAATGTAAAAATTAACCGAAATTCGAAAACGAAGCTATTTCTACGTATATCGACGATTTGGATGATATATAAGAAAAAATGAAATTTTAACGAATTTCCAAGAAAAATGTAAAAATTGACTAAAATTTGAAAACGATGCTGTTTCTATAGATATATAAGAAAAATTGAATTTTAGCGAATTTCCAAGAAAAATGTAAAATTTAACCGAAATTCGAAAACGAAGCTATTTCTACGTATATCGACGATTTGGATGATATATAAGAAAAAATGAAATTTTAAAGAATTTCCAAGAAAAATGTAAAAATTAACCGAAATTCGAAAACGATGCTATTTCTACGTATCTAGATGATTTGGAAGATATTTAAGAAAAATTGAATTTTAGCGAATTTCCAAGAAAAATGTAAAAATTAACCAAAATTTGAAAACGATGCTATTTCTATAGATATATAAGAAAAATTGAATTTTAGCAAATTTCCAAGAAAAATGTAAAAATTAACCGAAATTCGAAAACGATGCTATCTCTACGTATATCGACGATTTGGATGATATATAAGAAAAAATGAAATTTTAACGAATTTCCAAGAAAAATGTAAAACTTAACCGAAATTCGAAAACGATGCTATCTCTACGTATATCGACGATTTGGATGATATATAAGAAAAAATGAAATTTTAACGAATTTCCAAGAAAAATGTAAAAATTAACCGAAATTCGAAAACTGCTATTTCTACGTATATCGACGATTTGGATGATATATAAGAAAAACTGATTTTTTAGCAAATTTCCAAGAAAAATGTAAAAATTAACCGAAATTCGAAAACGATGCTATCTCTACGTATATCGACGATTTTAATGATATATAAGAAAAACTGAAATTTTAGCGAATTTCCAAGAAAAATGTAAAAATTAACCGAAATTCGAAAACGATGCTATTTCTACGTATATCGACGATTTGGATGATAAATAAGAAAAAATGAAATTTTAACGAATTTCCAAGAAAAATGTAAAAATTAACCGAAATTCGAAATCGATGCTATTTTTACGTATCTAGATGATTTGGAAGATATTTAAGAAAAATTGAATTTTAGCGAATTTCCAAGAAAAATGTAAAAATTAACCGAAATTCGAAAACGAAGCTATTTCTACGTATATCGACGATTTGGATGATATATAAGAAAAAATGAAATTTTAACGAATTTCCAAGAAAAATGTAAAAATTGACTAAAATTTGAAAACGATGCTGTTTCTATAGATATATAAGAAAAATTGAATTTTAGCGAATTTCCAAGAAAAATGTAAATATTAACCGAAATTCGAAAACGATGCTATTTCTACGTATATCGACGATTTGGATGATATATAAGAAAAAATGAAATTTTAACGAATTTCCAAGAAAAATGTAAAAATTAACCGAAATTCGAAAACGATGCTATTTCTACGTATATCGACGATTTGGATGATATATAAGAAAAAATGAAATTTTAACGAATTTCCAAGAAAAATGTAAAAATTAGCCGAAATTCGAAAACGATGCTATTTCTACGTATATCGACGATTTGGATGATATATAAGAAAAACTGAAATTTTAGCGAATTTCCAAGAAAAATGTAAAAATTAACCGAAATTCGAAAACTATGCTATTTCTACGTATATCGAAGATTTGGATGATATATAAGAAAAATTGAATTTTAGCGAATTTCCAAGAAAAATGTAAAAATTAACCAAAATTTGAAAACGATGCTATTTCTACGTATCTAGATGATTTGGAAGATATTTAAAAAAAATTGAATTTTAGCGAATTTCCGAGTAAACTGTAAAAATTAACCGAAATTCGAAAACGATGCTATCTCTACGTATATCGACGATTTGGATGATATATAAGAAAAAATGAAATTTTAACGAATTTCCAAGAAAAATGTAAAAATTAACCGAAATTCGAAAACGATGCTATTTCTACGTATATCGACGATTTGGATGATATATAAGAAAAACTGAAATTTTAGCGAATTTCCAAGAAAAATGTAAAAATTAACCGAAATTCGAAAACTATGCTATTTCTACGTATATCGAAGATTTGGATGATATATAAGAAAAATTGAATTTTAGCGAATTTCCATGAAAAATGTAAAAATTAACCAAAATTTGAAAACGATGCTATTTCTACGTATCTAGATGATTTGGAAGATATTTAAAAAAAATTGAATTTTAGCGAATTTCCAAGAAAAATGTAAAAATTAACCAAAATTTGAAAACGATGCTATTTCTATAGATATATAAGAAAAATTGAATTTTAGCAAATTTCCAACAAAAATGTAAATATTAACCGAAATTCGAAAACGATGCTATTTCTACGTATATCGACGATTTGGATGATATATAAGAAAAAATGAAATTTTAACGAATTTCCAAGAAAAATGTAAAAATTGACTAAAATTTGAAAACGATGCTATTTCTACGTATCTAGATGATTTGGAAGATATTTAAAAAAAATTGAATTTTAGCGAATTTCCGAGTAAACTGTAAAAATTATCCGAAATTCGAAAACGATGCTATCTCTACGTATATCGACGATTTGGATGATATATAAGAAAAAATGAAATTTTAACGAATTTTCAAGAAAAATGTAAAAATTAACCGAAATTCGAAAACGATGCTATTTCTACGTATATCGACGATTTGGATGATATATAAGAAAAAATGAAATTTTAACGAATTTCCAAGAAAAATGTAAAAATTAACCGAAATTGAAATCGATGCTATTTCTACGTATCTAGATGATTTGGAAGATATTTAAGAAAAATTGAATTTTAGCGAATTTCCAAGAAAAATGTAAAAATTAACCGAAATTCGAAAACGATGCTATTTCTACGTATATCGACGATTTGGATGATATTTAAGAAAAAATGAAATTTTAACGAATTTCCAAGAAAAATGTAAAAATTAACCAAAATTTGAAAACGATGCTATTTCTATAGATATATAAGAAAAATTGAATTTTAGCAAATTTCCAAGAAAAATGTAAAAATTAACCGAAATTCGAAAACGATGCTATTTCTACGTATATCGACGATTTGGATGATATATAAGAAAAAACGAAATTTTAACGAATTTCCAAGAAAAATGTAAAAATTGACTAAAATTTGAAAACGATGCTATTTCTACGTATTTAGATGATTTGGAAGATATTTAGGAAAAATTGAATTTTAGCGAATTTCCAAGAAAAATGTAAAAATTAACCAAAATTCGAAAACGAAGCTATTTCTACGTATCTAGATGATTTGGAAGATATTTAAAAAAAATTGAATTTTAGCGAATTTCCAAGAAAAATGTAAAAATTAACCAAAATTTGAAAACGATGCTATTTCTATAGATATATAAGAAAAATTGAATTTTAGCAAATTTCCAAGAAAAATGTAAAAATTAACCGAAATTCGAAATCGATGCTATTTCTACGTATCTAGATGATTTGGAAGATATTTAGGAAAAATTGAATTTTAGCGAATTTCCAAGAAAAATGTAAAAATTGACTAAAATTTGAAAACGATGCTATTTCTACGTATCTAGATGATTTGGAAGATATTTAGGAAAAATTGAATTTTAGCGAATTTCCAAGAAAAATGTAAAAATTAACCAAAATTCGAAAACGAAGCTATTTCTACGTATCTAGATGATTTGGAAGATATTTAAAAAAAATTGAATTTTAGCGAATTTCCAAGAAAAATGTAAAAATTAACCAAAATTTGAAAACGATGCTATTTCTATAGATATATAAGAAAAATTGAATTTTAGCAAATTTCCAAGAAAAATGTAAAAATTAACCGAAATTCGAAATCGATGCTATTTCTACGTATCTAGATGATTTGGAAGATATTTAGGAAAAATTGAATTTTAGCGAATTTCCAAGAAAAATGTAAAAATTAACCAAAATTTGAAAACGATGCTATTTCTATAGATATATAAGAATAATTGAATTTTAGCAAATTTCCAAGAAAAATGTAAAAATTAACCGAAATTCGAAAACGATGCTATTTCTACGTATATCGACGATTTGGATGATATATAAGAAAAAATGAAATTTTAACGAATTTCCAAGAAAAATGTAAAAATTAGCCGAAATTCGAAATCGATGCTATTTCTACGTATCTAGATGATTTGGAAGATATTTAAGAAAAATTGAATTTTAGCGAATTTCCAAGAAAAATGTAAAAATTAACCGAAATTCGAAAACGAAGCTATTTCTACGTATATCGACGATTTGGATGATATATAAGAAAAAATGAAATTTTAACGAATTTCCAAGGAAAATGTAAAAATTAACCGAAATTCGAAAACGATGCTATTTCTACGTATCTAGATGATTTGGAAGATATTTAAGAAAAATTGAATTTTAGCGAATTTCCAAGAAAAATGTAAAAATTAACCAAAATTTGAAAACGATGCTATTTCTACGTATCTAGATGATTTGGAAGATATTTAAAAAAAATTGAATTTTAGCGAATTTCCGAGTAAACTGTAAAAATTAACCGAAATTCGAAAACGATGCTATCTCTACGTATATCGACGATTTGGATGATATATAAGAAAAAATGAAATTTTAACGAATTTCCAAGAAAAATGTAAAAATTAACCGAAATTCGAAAAGGATGCTATTTCTACGTATATCGACGATTTGGATGATATATAAGAAAAACTGAAATTTTAGCGAATTTCCAAGAAAAATGTAAAAATTAACCGAAATTCGAAAACTATGCTATTTCTACGTATATCGAAGATTTGGATGATATATAAGAAAAATTGAATTTTAGCGAATTTCCAAGAAAAATGTAAAAATTAACCAAAATTTGAAAACGATGCTATTTCTACGTATCTAGATGATTTGGAAGATATTTAAAAAAAATTGAATTTTAGCGAATTTCCAAGAAAAATGTAAAAATTAACCAAAATTTGAAAACGATGCTATTTCTATAGATATATAAGAAAAATTGGATTTTAGCAAATTTCCAAGAAAAATGTAAAAATTAACCGAAATTCGAAATCGATGCTATTTCTACGTATCTAGATGATTTGGAAGATATTTAAGAAAAATTGAATTTTAGCGAATTTCCAAGAAAAATGTAAAAATTAACCGAAATTCGAAAACGAAGCTATTTCTACGTATATCGACGATTTGGATGATATATAAGAAAAACTGAAATTTTAGCGAATTTCCAAGAAAAATGTAAAAATTAACCGAAATTCGAAAACTATGCTATTTCTACGTATATCGAAGATTTGGATGATATATAAGAAAAATTGAATTTTAGCGAATTTCCAAGAAAAATGTAAAAATTAAACAAAATTTGAAAACGATGCTATTTCTATAGATATATAAGAAAAATTGAATTTTAGCAAATTTCCAAGAAAAATGTAAAAATTAACCGAAATTCGAAAACGATGCTATTTCTACGTATATCGACGATTTGGATGATATATAAGAAAAAATGAAATTTTAACGAATTTCCAAGAAAAATGTAAAAATTAACCGAAATTCGAAATCGATGCTATTTCTACGTATCTAGATGATTTGGAAGATATTTAAGAAAAATTGAATTTTAGCGAATTTCCAAGAAAAATGTAAAAATTAACCGAAATTCGAAAACGAAGCTATTTCTACGTATATCGACGACTTGGATGATATATAAGAAAAAATGAAATTTTAACGAATTTCCAAGAAAAATGTAAAAATTGACTAAAATTTGAAAACGATGCTGTTTCTATAGATATATAAGAAAAATTGAATTTTAGCGAATTTCCAAGAAAAATGTAAAATTTAACCGAAATTCGAAAACGAAGCTATTTCTACGTATATCGACGATTTGGATGATATATAAGAAAAAATGAAATTTTAAAGAATTTCCAAGAAAAATGTAAAAATTAACCGAAATTCGAAAACGATGCTATTTCTACGTATCTAGATGATTTGGAAGATATTTAAGAAAAATTGAATTTTAGCGAATTTCCAAGAAAAATGTAAAAATTAACCAAAATTTGAAAACGATGCTATTTCTATAGATATATAAGAAAAATTGAATTTTAGCAAATTTCCAAGAAAAATGTAAAAATTAACCGAAATTCGAAAACGATGCTATCTCTACGTATATCGACGATTTGGATGATATATAAGAAAAAATGAAATTTTAACGAATTTCCAAGAAAAATGTAAAACTTAACCGAAATTCGAAAACGATGCTATCTCTACGTATATCGACGATTTGGATGATATATAAGAAAAAATGAAATTTTAACGAATTTCCAAGAAAAATGTAAAAATTAACCGAAATTCGAAAACTGCTATTTCTACGTATATCGACGATTTGGATGATATATAAGAAAAACTGATTTTTTAGCAAATTTCCAAGAAAAATGTAAAAATTAACCGAAATTCGAAAACGATGCTATTTCTACGTATATCGACGATTTGGATGATAAATAAGAAAAAATGAAATTTTAACGAATTTCCAAGAAAAATGTAAAAATTAACCGAAATTCGAAATCGATGCTATTTTTACGTATCTAGATGATTTGGAAGATATTTAAGAAAAATTGAATTTTAGCGAATTTCCAAGAAAAATGTAAAAATTAACCGAAATTCGAAAACGAAGCTATTTCTACGTATATCGACGATTTGGATGATATATAAGAAAAAATGAAATTTTAACGAATTTCCAAGAAAAATGTAAAAATTGACTAAAATTTGAAAACGATGCTGTTTCTATAGATATATAAGAAAAATTGAATTTTAGCGAATTTCCAAGAAAAATGTAAATATTAACCGAAATTCGAAAACGATGCTATTTCTACGTATATCGACGATTTGGATGATATATAAGAAAAAATGAAATTTTAACGAATTTCCAAGAAAAATGTAAAAATTAACCGAAATTCGAAAACGATGCTATTTCTACGTATATCGACGATTTGGATGATATATAAGAAAAAATGAAATTTTAACGAATTTCCAAGAAAAATGTAAAAATTAGCCGAAATTCGAAAACGATGCTATTTCTACGTATATCGACGATTTGGATGATATATAAGAAAAACTGAAATTTTAGCGAATTTCCAAGAAAAATGTAAAAATTAACCGAAATTCGAAAACTATGCTATTTCTACGTATATCGAAGATTTGGATGATATATAAGAAAAATTGAATTTTAGCGAATTTCCAAAAAAATGTAAAAATTAACCAAAATTTGAAAACGATGCTATTTCTACGTATCTAGATGATTTGGATGATATATAAGAAAAAATGAAATTTTAACGAATTTCCAAGAAAAATGTAAAAATTAACCGAAATTCGAAAACGATGCTATTTCTACGTATCTAGATGATTTGGAAGATATTTAAGAAAAATTGAATTTTAGCGAATTTCCAAGAAAAATGTAAAAATTAACCGAAATTCGAAAACGATGCTATTTCTACGTATATCGACGATTTGGATGATATATAAGAAAAAATTAAATTTTAACGAATTTCCAAGAAAAATGTAAAAATTGACTAAAATTTGAAAACGATGCTGTTTCTATAGATATATAAGAAAAATTGAATTTTAGCGAATTTCCAACAAAAATGTAAATATTAACCGAAATTCGAAAACGATGCTATTTCTACGTATATCGACGATTTGGATGATATATAAGAAAAAATGAAATTTTAACGAATTTCCAAGAAAAATGTAAAAATTGACTAAAATTTGAAAACGATGCTATTTCTGCGTATCTAGATGATTTGGAAGATATTTAAAAAAAATTGAATTTTAGCGAATTTCCGAGTAAACTGTAAAAATTAACCGAAATTCGAAAACGATGCTATCTCTACGTATATCGACGATTTGGATGATATATAAGAAAAAATGAAATTTTAACGAATTTTCAAGAAAAATGTAAAAATTAACCGAAATTCGAAATCGATGCTATTTCTACGTATCTAGATGATTTGGAAGATATTTAAGAAAAATTGAATTTTAGCGAATTTCCAAGAAAAATGTAAAAATTAACCGAAATTCGAAAACGAAGCTATTTCTACGTATATCGACGATTTGGATGATATATAAGAAAAAATGAAATTTTAACGAATTTCGAAGAAAAATGTAAAAATTGACTAAAATTTGAAAACGATGCTGTTTCTATAGATATATAAGAAAAATTGAATTTTAGCGAATTTCCAAGAAAAATGTAAATATTAACCGAAATTCGAAAACGATGCTATTTCTACGTATATCGACGATTTGGATGATATATAAGAAAAAATGAAATTTTAACGAATTTCCAAGAAAAATGTAAAAATTAACCGAAATTCGAAAACGATGCTATTTCTACGTATATCGACGATTTGGATGATATATAAGAAAAAATGAAATTTTAACGAATTTCCAAGAAAAATTTAAAAATTAACCGAAATTCGAAAACGATGCTATTTCTACGTATCTAGATGATTTGGAAGATATTTAAGAAAAATTGAATTTTAGCGAATTTCCAAGAAAAATGTAAAAATTAACCGAAATTCGAAAACGATGCTATTTCTACGTATATCGACGATTTGGATGATATATAAGAAAAAATGAAATTTTAACGAATTTCCAAGAAAAATGTAAAAATTGACTAAAATTTGAAAACGATGCTGTTTCTATAGATATATAAGAAAAATTGAATTTTAGCGAATTTCCAACAACAATGTAAATATTAACCGAAATTCGAAAACGATGCTATTTCTACGTATATCGACGATTTGGATGATATATAAGAAAAAATGAAATTTTAACGAATTTCCAAGAAAAATGTAAAAATTGACTAAAATTTGAAAACGATGCTGTTTCTATAGATATATAAGAAAAATTGAATTTTAGCGAATTTCCAAGAAAAATGTAAATATTAACCGAAATTCGAAAACGATGCTATTTCTACGTATATCGACGATTTGGATGATATATAAGAAAAAATGAAATTTTAACGAATTTCCAAGAAAAATGTAAAAATTAACCGAAATTCGAAAACGATGCTATTTCTACGTATATCGACGATTTGGATGATATATAAGAAAAAATGAAATTTTAACGAATTTCCAAGAAAAATGTAAAAATTAACCGAAATTCGAAAACGATGCTATTTCTACGTATCTAGATGATTTGGAAGATATTTAAGAAAAATTGAATTTTAGCGAATTTCCAAGAAAAATGTAAAAATTAACCGAAATTCGAAAACGATGCTATTTCTACGTATATCGACGATTTGGATGATATATAAGAAAAAATGAAATTTTAACGAATTTCCAAGAAAAATGTAAAAATTGACTAAAATTTGAAAACGATGCTGTTTCTATAGATATATAAGAAAAATTGAATTTTAGCGAATTTGCAACAAAAATGTAAATATTAACCGAAATTCGAAAACGATGCTATTTCTACGTATATCGACGATTTGGATGATATATAAGAAAAAATGAAATTTTAACGAATTTCCAAGAAAAATGTAAAAATTGACTAAAATTTGAAAACGATGCTATTTCTACGTATCTAGATGATTTGGAAGATATTTAAAAAAAATTGAATTTTAGCGAATTTCCGAGTAAACTGTAAAAATTAACCGAAATTCGAAAACGATGCTATCTCTACGTATATCGACGATTTGGATGATATATAAGAAAAAATGAAATTTTAACGAATTTCCAAGAAAAATGTAAAAATTAGCCGAAATTCGAAAACGATGCTATTTCTACGTATATCGACGATTTGGATGATATATAAGAAAAACTGAAATTTTAGCGAATTTCCAAGAAAAATGTAAACATTAACCGAAATTCGAAAACTATGCTATTTCTACGTATATCGAAGATTTGGATGATATATAAGAAAAATTGAATTTTAGCGAATTTCCAAAAAAATGTAAAAATTAACCGAAATTCGAAAACGATGCTATTTCTACGTATATCGACGATTTGGATGATATATAAGAAAAAATGAAATTTTAACGAATTTCCAAGAAAAATGTAAAAATTAACCGAAATTCGAAATCGATGCTATTTCTACGTATCTAGATGATTTGGAAGATATTTAAGAAAAATTGAATTTTAGCGAATTTCCAAGAAAAATGTAAAAATTAACCGAAATTCGAAAACGATGCTATTTCTACGTATATCGACGATTTGGATGATATATAAGAAAAAATGAAATTTTAACGAATTTCCAAGAAAAATGTAAAAATTGACTAAAATTTGAAAACGATGCTGTTTCTATAGATATATAAGAAAAATTGAATTTTAGCGAATTTCCAAGAAAAATGTAAAATTTAACCGAAATTCGAAAACGAAGCTATTTCTACGTATATCGACGATTTGGATGATATATAAGAAAAAATGAAATTTTAACGAATTTCCAAGAAAAATGTAAAAATTAACCGAAATTCGAAAACGATGCTATTTCTACGTATCTAGATGATTTGGAAGATATTTAAGAAAAATTGAATTTTAGCGAATTTCCAAGAAAAATGTAAAAATTAACCAAAATTTGAAAACGATGCTATTTCTATAGATATATAAGAAAAATTGAATTTTAGCAAATTTCCAAGAAAAATGTAAAAATTAACCGAAATTCGAAAACGATGCTATCTCTACGTATATCGACGATTTGGATGATATATAAGAAAAAATGAAATTTTAACGAATTTCCAAGAAAAATGTAAAAATTAACCGAAATTCGAAAACGATGCTATTTCTACGTATATCGACGATTTGGATGATATATAAGAAAAACTGAAATTTTAGCGAATTTCCAAGAAAAATGTAAAAATTAACCGAAATTCGAAAACTATGCTATTTCTACGTATATCGAAGATTTGGATGATATATAAGAAAAATTGAATTTTAGCGAATTTCCAAGAAAACTGTAAAAATTAACCAAAATTTGAAAACGATGCTATTTCTATAGATATATAAGAAAAATTGAATTTTAGCAAATTTCCAAGAAAAATGTAAAAATTAACCGAAATTCGAAAACGATGCTATTTCTACGTATATCGACGATTTGGATGATATATAAGAAAAAATGAAATTTTAACGAATTTCCAAGAAAAATGTAAAAATTAACCGAAATTCGAAATCGATGCTATTTCTACGTATCTAGATGATTTGGAAGATATTTAAGAAAAATTGAATTTTAGCGAATTTCCAAGAAAAATGTAAAAATTAACCGAAATTCGAAAACGAAGCTATTTCTACGTATATCGACGATTTGGATGATATATAAGAAAAAATGAAATTTTAACGAATTTTCAAGAAAAATGTAAAAATTGACTAAAATTTGAAAACGATGCTGTTTCTATTGATATATAAGAAAAATTGAATTTTAGCAAATTTCCAAGAAAAATGTAAAAATTAACCGAAATTCGAAAACGATGCTATCTCTACGTATATCGACGATTTGGATGATATATAAGAAAAAATGAAATTTTAACGAATTTCCAAGAAAA
The DNA here is from genome assembly GCA_963921985.1 of Agrilus biguttatus. Classification (NCBI taxonomy): domain Eukaryota; kingdom Metazoa; phylum Arthropoda; class Insecta; order Coleoptera; family Buprestidae; genus Agrilus; species Agrilus biguttatus. Next base: position 21,934,784 of record OY998118.1, read on the forward strand.
ATGTAAAAATTAACCGAAATTCGAAAACGATGCTATTTCTACGTATATCGACGATTTGGATGATATATAAGAAAAACTTAAATTTTAGCGAATTTCCAAGAAAAATGTAAAAATTAACCGAAATTCGAAAACGATGCTATCTCTACGTATATCGACGATTTGGATGATATATAAGAAAAAATGAAATTTTAACGAATTTCCAAGAAAAATGTAAAAATTAACCGAAATTCGAAAACTGCTATTTCTACGTATATCGTCGATTTGGATGATATATAAGAAAAACTGATTTTTTAGCGAATTTCCAAGAAAAATGTAAAAATTAACCGAAATTCGAAAACGATGCTATCTCTACGTATATCGACGATTTGGATGATATATAAGAAAAACTGAAATTTTAGCGAATTTCCAAGAAAAATGTAAAAATTAACCGAAATTCGAAAACGATGCTATTTCTACGTATATCGACGATTTGGATGATAAATAAGAAAAAATGAAATTTTAACGAATTTCCAAGAAAAATGTAAAAATTAACCGAAATTCGAAATCGATGCTATTTCTACGTATCTAGATGATTTGGAAGATATTTAAGAAAAATTGAATTTTAGCGAATTTCCAAGAAAAATGTAGAAATTAACCGAAATTCGAAAACGAAGCTATTTCTACGTATATCGACGATTTGGATGATATATAAGAAAAAATGAAATTTTAACGAATTTCCAAGAAAAATGTAAAAATTGACTAAAATTTGAAAACGATGCTGTTTCTATAGATATATAAGAAAAATTGAATTTTAGCGAATTTCCAAGAAAAATGTAAATATTAACCGAAATTCGAAAACGATGCTATTTCTACGTATATCGACGATTTGGATGATATATAAGAAAAAATGAAATTTTAACGAATTTCCAAGAAAAATGTAAAAATTAACCGAAATTCGAAAACGATGCTATTTCTACGTATATCGACGATTTGGATGATATATAAGAAAAAATGAAATTTTAACGAATTTCCAAGAAAAATGTAAAAATTAGCCGAAATTCGAAAACGATGCTATTTCTACGTATATCGACGATTTGGATGATATATAAGAAAAACTGAAATTTTAGCGAATTTCCAAGAAAAATGTAAAAATTAACCGAAATTCGAAAACTATGCTATTTCTACGTATATCGAAGATTTGGATGATATGTAAGAAAAATTGAATTTTAGCGAATTTCCAAAAAAATGTAAAAATTAACCAAAATTTGAAAACGATGCTATTTCTACGTATCTAGATGATTTGGAAGATATTTAAAAAAAATTGAATTTTAGCGAATTTCCAAGAAAAATGTAAAAATTAACCAAAATTTGAAAACGATGCTATTTCTATAGATATATAAGAAAAATTCAATTTTAGCAAATTTCCCAGAAAAATGTAAAAATTAACCGAAATTCGAAAACGAAGCTATTTCTACGTATATCGACGATTTGGATGATATACAAGAAAAAATGAAATTTTAACGAATTTCCAAGAAAAATGTAAAAATTAACCGAAATTCGAAATCGATGCTATTTCTACGTATCTAGATGATTTGGAAGATATTTAAGAAAAATTGAATTTTAGCGAATTTCCAAGAAAAATGTAAAAATTAACCGAAATTCGAAAACGAAGCTATTTCTACGTATATCGACGATTTGGATGATATATAAGAAAAAATGAAATTTTAACGAATTTCCAAGAAAAATGTAAAAATTGGCTAAAATTTGAAAACGATGCTGTTTCTATAGATATATAAGAAAAATTGAATTTTAGCGAATTTCCAAGAAAAATGTAAATATTAACCGAAATTCGAAAACGATGCTATTTCTACGTATATCGACGATTTGGATGATATATAAGAAAAAATGAAATTTTAACGAATTTCCAAGAAAAATGTAAAAATTAACCGAAATTCGAAAACGATGCTATTTCTACGTATATCGACGATTTGGATGATATATAAGAAAAAATGAAATTTTAACGAATTTCCAAGAAAAATGTAAAAATTAACCGAAATTCGAAAACGATGCTATTTCTACGTATCTAGATGATTTATAAGATATTTAAGAAAAATTGAATTTTAGCGAATTTCCAAGAAAAATGTAAAAATTAACCGAAATTCGAAAACGATGCTATTTCTACGTATATCGACGATTTGGATGATATATAAGAAAAAATGAAATTTTAACGAATTTCCAAGAAAAATGTAAAAATTGACTAAAATTTGAAAACGATGCTGTTTCTATAGATATATAAGAAAAATTGAATTTTAGCGAATTTCCAACAAAAATGTAAATATTAACCGAAATTCGAAAACGATGCTATTTCTACGTATATCGACGATTTGGATGATATATAAGAAAAAATGAAATTTTAACGAATTTCCAAGAAAAATGTAAAAATTGACTAAAATTTGAAAACGATGCTATTTCTGCGTATCTAGATGATTTGGAAGATATTTAAAAAAAATTGAATTTTAGCGAATTTCCGAGTAAACTGTAAAAATTAACCGAAATTCGAAAACGATGCTATCTCTACGTATATCGACGATTTGGATGATATATAAGAAAAAATGAAATTTTAACGAATTTTCAAGAAAAATGTAAAAATTAACCGAAATTCGAAATCGATGCTATTTCTACGTATCTAGATGATTTGGAAGATATTTAAGAAAAATTGAATTTTAGCGAATTTCCAAGAAAAATGTAAAAATTAACCGAAATTCGAAAACGAAGCTATTTCTACGTATATCGACGATTTGGATGATATATAAGAAAAAATGAAATTTTAACGAATTTCCAAGAAAAATGTAAAAATTAACCGAAATTCGAAAACGATGCTATTTCTACGTATATCGACGATTTGGATGATATATAAGAAAAAATGAAATTTTAACGAATTTCCAAGAAAAATGTAAAAATTAACCGAAATTCGAAAACGATGCTATTTCTACGTATCTAGATGATTTGGAAGATATTTAAGAAAAATTGAATTTTAGCGAATTTCCAAGAAAAATGTAAAAATTAACCGAAATTCGAAAACGATGCTATTTCTACGTATATCGACGATTTGGATGATATATAAGAAAAAATGAAATTTTAACGAATTTCCAAGAAAAATATAAAAATTGACTAAAATTTGAAAACGATGCTGCTTCTATAGATATATAAGAAAAATTGAATTTTAGCGAATTTCCAACAAAAATGTAAATATTAACCGAAATTCGAAAACGATGCTATTTCTACGTATATCGACGATTTGGATGATATATAAGAAAAAATGAAATTTTAACGAATTTCCAAGAAAAATGCAAAAATTGACTAAAATTTGAAAACGATGCTATTTCTACGTATCTAGATGTTTTGGAAGATATTAAAAAAAAATTGAATTTTAGCGAATTTCCGAGTAAACTGTAAAAATTAACCGAAATTCGAAAACGATGCTATCTCTACGTATATCGACGATTTGGATGATATATAAGAAAAAATGAAATTTTAACGAATTTCCAAGAAAAATGTAAAAATTAGCCGAAATTCGAAAACGATGCTATTTCTACGTATATCGACGATTTGGATGATATATAAGAAAAACTGAAATTTTAGCGAATTTCCAAGAAAAATGTAAAAATTAACCGAAATTCGAAAACGATGCTATTTCTACGTATATCGACGATTTGGATGATATATAAGAAAAAATGAAATTTTAACGAATTTCCAAGAAAAATGTAAAAATTAACCGAAATTCGAAAACGATGCTATTTCTACGTATCTAGATGATTTGGAAGATATTTAAGAAAAATTGAATTTTAGCGAATTTCCAAGAAAAATGTAAAAATTAACCGAAATTCGAAAACGATGCTATTTCTACGTATATCGACGATTTGGATGATATATAAGAAAAAATGAAATTTTAACGAATTTCCAAGAAAAATGTAAAAATTGACTAAAATTTGAAAACGATGCTATTTCTACGTATCTAGATGATTTGGAAGATATTTAAAAAAAATTGAATTTTAGCGAATTTCCGAGTAAACTGTAAAAATTAACCGAAATTCGAAAACGATGCTATCTCTACGTATATCGACGATTTGGATGATATATAAGAAAAAATGAAATTTTAACGAATTTCCAAGAAAAATGTAAAAATTAGCCGAAATTCGAAAACGATGCTATTTCTACGTATATCGACGATTTGGATGATATATAAGAAAAACTGAAATTTTAGCGAATTTCCAAGAAAAATGTAAACATTAACCGAAATTCGAAAACTATGCTATTTCTACGTATATCGAAGATTTGGATGATATATAAGAAAAATTGAATTTTAGCGAATTTCCAAAAAAATGTAAAAATTAACCCAAATTTGAAAACGATGCTATTTCTACGTATCTAGATGATTTGGAAGATATTTAAAAAAAATTGAATTTTAGCGAATTTCCAAGAAAAATGTAAAAATTAACCAAAATTTGAAAACGATGCTATTTCTATAGATATATAAGAAAAATTCAATTTTAGCAAATTTCCAAGAAAAATGTAAAAATTAACCGAAATTCGAAAACGATGCTATTTCTACGTATATCGACGATTTGGATGATATATAAGAAAAAATGAAATTTTAACGAATTTCCAAGAAAAATGTAAAAATTAACCGAAATTCGAAATCGATGCTATTTCTACGTATCTAGATGATTTGGAAGATATATAAGAAAAATTGAATTTTAGCGAATTTCCAAGAAAAATGTAAATATTAACCGAAATTCGAAAACGATGCTATTTCTACGTATATCGACGATTTGGATGATATATAAGAAAAAATGAAATTTTAACGAATTTCCAAGAAAAATGTAAAAATTAACCGAAATTCGAAAACGATGCTATTTCTACGTATATCGACGATTTGGATGATATATAAGAAAAAATGAAATTTTAACGAATTTCCAAGAAAAATGTAAAAATTAACCGAAATTCGAAAACGATGCTATTTCTACGTATCTAGATGATTTGGAAGATATTTAAGAAAAATTGAATTTTAGCGAATTTCCAAGAAAAATGTAAAAATTAACCGAAATTCGAAAACGATGCTATTTCTACGTATATCGACGATTTGGATGATATATAAGAAAAAATGAAATTTTAACGAATTTCCAAGAAAAATGTAAAAATTGACTAAAATTTGAAAACGATGCTGTTTCTATAGATATATAAGAAAAATTGAATTTTAGCGAATTTCCAACAAAAATGTAAATATTAACCGAAATTCGAAAACGATGCTATTTCTACGTATATCGACGATTTGGATGATATATAAGAAAAAATGAAATTTTAACGAATTTCCAAGAAAAATGTAAAAATTGACTAAAATTTGAAAACGATGCTATTTCTGCGTATCTAGATGATTTGGAAGATATTTAAAAAAAATGAATTTTAGCGAATTTCCGAGTAAACTGTAAAAATTAACCGAAATTCGAAAACGATGCTATCTCTACGTATATCGACGATTTGGATGATATATAAGAAAAAATGAAATTTTAACGAATTTCCAAGAAAAATGTAAAAATTAACCGAAATTCGAAAACGATGCTATTTCTACGTATATCGACGATTTGGATGATATATAAGAAAAACTGAAATTTTAGCGAATTTCCAAGAAAAATGTAAAAATTAACCGAAATTCGAAAACTATGCTATTTCTACGTATATCGAAGATTTGGATGATATATAAGAAAAATTGAATTTTAGCGAATTTCCAAGAAAAATGTAAAAATTAACCAAAATTTGAAAACGATGCTATTTCTATAGATATATAAGAAAAATTGAATTTTAGCAAATTTCCAAGAAAAATGTAAAAATTAACCGAAATTCGAAAACGATGCTATTTCTACGTATATCGACGATTTGGATGATATATAAGAAAAAATGAAATTTTAACGAATTTCCAAGAAAAATGTAAAAATTAACCGAAATTCGAAATCGATGCTATTTCTACGTATCTAGATGATTTGGAAGATATTTAAGAAAAATTGAATTTTAGCGAATTTCCAAGAAAAATGTAAAAATTAACCGAAATTCGAAAACGAAGCTATTTCTACGTATATCGACGATTTGGATGATATATAAGAAAAAATGAAATTTTAACGAATTTCCAAGAAAAATGTAAAAATTAACCGAAATTCGAAAACGATGCTATTTCTACGTATCTAGATGATTTCGAAGATATTTAAGAAAAATTGAATTTTAGCGAATTTCCAAGAAAAATGTAAAAATTAACCAAAATTTGAAAACGATGCTATTTCTATAGATATATAAGAAAAATTGAATTTTAGCAAATTTCCAAGAAAAATGTAAAAATTAACCGAAATTCGAAAACGATGCTATCTCTACGTATATCGACGATTTGGATGATATATAAGAAAAACTGAAATTTTAGCGAATTTCCAAGAAAAATGTAAAAATTAACCGAAATTCGAAAACGATGCTATTTCTACGTATATCGACGATTTCGATGATATATAAGAAAAAATGAAATTTTAACGAATTTCCAAGAAAAATGTAAAAATTAACCGAAATTCGAAAACGATGCTATTTCTACGTATCTAGATGATTTGGAAGATATTTAAGAAAAATTGAATTTTAGCGAATTTCCAAGAAAAATGTAAAAATTAACCGAAATTCGAAAACGATGCTATTTCTACGTATATCGACGATTTGGATGATATATAAGAAAAAATGAAATTTTAACGAATTTCCAAGAAAAATGTAAAAATTGACTAAAATTTGAAAACGATGCTGTTTCTATAGATATATAAGAAAAATTGAATTTTAGCGAATTTCCAACAAAAATGTAAATATTAACCGAAATTCGAAAACGATGCTATTTCTACGTATATCGACGATTTGGATGATATATAAGAAAAAATGAAATTTTAACGTATTTCCAAGAAAAATGTAAAAATTGACTAAAATTTGAAAACGATGCTATTTCTACGTATCTAGATGATTTGGAAGATATTTAAAAAAAATTGAATTTTAGCGAATTTCCGAGTAAACTGTAAAAATTAACCGAAATTCGAAAACGATCCTATCTCTACGTATATCGAAGATTTGGATGATATATAAGAAAAAATGAAATTTTAACGAATTTCCAAGAAAAATGTAAAAATTAACCGAAATTCGAAATCGATGCTATTTCTACGTATCTAGATGATTTGGAAGATATTTAAGAAAAATTGAATTTTAGCGAATTTCCAAGAAAAATGTAAAAATTAACCGAAATTCGAAAACGAAGCTATTTCTACGTATATCGACGATTTGGATGATATATAAGAAAAAATGAAATTTTAACGAATTTCCAAGAAAAATGTAAAAATTGACTAAAATTTGAAGACGATGCTGTTTCTATAGATATATAAGAAAAACTGATTTTTTGCGAATTTCCAAGAAAAATGTAAAAATTAACCGAAATTCGAAAACGATGCTATCTCTACGTATATCGACGATTTGGATGATATATAAGAAAAACTGAAATTTTAGCGAATTTCCAAGAAAAATGTAAAAATTAACCGAAATTCGAAAACGATGCTATTTCTATGTATATCGACGATTTGGATGATAAATAAGAAAAAATGAAATTTTAACGAATTTCCAAGAAAAATGTAAAAATTAACCGAAATTCGAAATCGATGCTATTTCTACGTATCTAGATGATTTGGAAGATATTTAAGAAAAATTGAATTTTAGCGAATTTCCAAGAAAAATGTAAAAATTAACCGAAATTCGAAAACGAAGCTATTTCTACGTATATCGACGATTTGGATGATATATAAGAAAAAATGAAATTTTAACGAATTTCCAAGAAAAATGTAAAAATTGACTAAAATTTGAAAACGATGCTGTTTCTATAGATATATAAGAAAAATTGAATTTTAGCGAATTTCCAAGAAAAATGTAAATATTAACCGAAATTCGAAAACGATGCTATTTCTACGTATATCGACGACTTGGATGATATATAAGAAAAAATGGAATTTTAACGAATTTCCAAGAAAAATGTAAAAATTAACCAAAATTCGAAAACGATGCTATTTCTACGTATATCGACGATTTGGATGATATATAAGAAAAACTGATTTTTTAGCGAATTTCCAAGAAAAATGTAAATATTAACCGAAATTCGAAAACGATGCTATTTCTACGTATATCGACGATTTGGATGATATATAAGAAAAAATGAAATTTTAACGAATTTCCAAGAAAAATGTAAAAATTGACTAAAATTTGAAAACGATGCTATTTCTACGTATCTAGATGATTTGGAAGATATTTAAAAAAAATTGAATTTTAGCGAATTTCCGAGTAAACTGTAAAAATTAACCGAAATTCGAAAACGATGCTATCTCTACGTATATCGACGATTTGGATGATATATAAGAAAAAATGAAATTTTAACGAATTTCCAAGAAAAATGTAAAAATTAGCCGAAATTCGAAAACGATGCTATTTCTACGTATATCGACGATTTGGATGATATATAAGAAAAACTGAAATTTTAGCGAATTTCCAAGAAAAATGTAAAAATTAACCGAAATTCGAAAACTATGCTATTTCTACGTATATCGAAGATTTGGATGATATATAAGAAAAATTGAATTTTAGCGAATTTCCAAAAAAATGTAAAAATTAACCAAAATTTGAAAACGATGCTATTTCTACGTATCTAGATGATTTGGAAGATATTTAAAAAAAATTGAATTTTAGCGAATTTCCAAGAAAAATGTAAAAATTAACCAAAATTTGAAAACGATGCTATTTCTATAGATATATAAGAAAAATTCAATTTTAGCAAATTTCCAAGAAAAATGTAAAAATTAACCGAAATTCGAAAACGATGCTATTTCTACGTATATCGACGATTTGGATGATATATAAGAAAAAATGAAATTTTAACGAATTTCCAAGAAAAATGTAAAAATTAACCGAAATTCGAAATCGATGCTATTTCTACGTATCTAGATGATTTGGAAGATATTTAAGAAAAATTGAATTTTAGCGAATTTCCAAGAAAAATGTAAAAATTAACCGAAATTCGAAAACGAAGCTATTTCTACGTATATCGACGATTTGGATGATATATAAGAAAAAATGAAATTTTAACGAATTTCCAAGAAAAATGTAAAAAGTGGCTAAAATTTGAAAACGATGCTGTTTCTATAGATATATAAGAAAAATTGAATTTTAGCGAATTTCCAAGAAAAATGTAAATATTAACCGAAATTCGAAAACGATGCTATTTCTACGTATATCGACGATTTGGATGATATATAAGAAAAAATGAAATTTTAACGAATTTCCAAGAAAAATGTAAAAATTAACCGAAATTCGAAAACGATGCTATTTCTACGTATATCGACGATTTGGATGATATATAAGAAAAAATGAAATTTTAACGAATTTCCAAGAAAAATGTAAAAATTAACCGAAATTCGAAAACGATGCTATTTCTACGTATCTAGATGATTTGGAAGATATTTAAGAAAAATTGAATTTTAGCGAATTTCCAAGAAAAATGTAAAAATTAACCGAAATTCGAAAACGATGCTATTTCTACGTATATCGACGATTTGGATGATATATAAGAAAAAATGAAATTTTAACGAATTTCCAAGAAAAATGTAAAAATTGACTAAAATTTGAAAACGATGCTGTTTCTATAGATATATAAGAAAAATTGAATTTTAGCGAATTTCCAACAAAAATGTAAATATTAACCGAAATTCGAAAACGATGCTATTTCTACGTATATCGACGATTTGGATGATATATAAGAAAAAATGAAATTTTAACGAATTTCCAAGAAAAATGTAAAAATTGACTAAAATTTGAAAACGATGCTATTTCTGCGTATCTAGATGATTTGGAAGATATTTAAAAAAAATTGAATTTTAGCGAATTTCCGAGTAAACTGTAAAAATTAACCGAAATTCGAAAACGATGCTATCTCTACGTATATCGACGATTTGGATGATATATAAGAAAAAATGAAATTTTAACGAATTTTCAAGAAAAATGTAAAAATTAACCGAAATTCGAAAACGATGCTATTTCTACGTATATCGACGATTTGGATGATATTTAAGAAAAACTGAAATTTTAGCGAATTTCCAAGAAAAATGTAAAAATTAACCGAAATTCGAAAACTATGCTATTTCTACGTATATCGAAGATTTGGATGATATATAAGAAAAAATGAAATTTTAACGAATTTCCAAGAAAAATGTAAAAATTAACCGAAATTCGAAATCGATGCTATTTCTACGTATCTAGATGATTTGGAAGATATTTAAGAAAAATTGAATTTTAGCGAATTTCCAAGAAAAATGTAAAAATTAACCAAAATTTGAAAACGATGCTATTTCTACGTATCTAGATGATTTGGAAGATATTTAAAAAAAATTGAATTTTAGCGAATTTCCAAGAAAAATGTAAAAATTAACCAAAATTTGAAAACGATGCTATTTCTATAGATATATAAGAAAAATTGAATTTTAGCAAATTTCCAAGAAAAATGTAAAAATTAACCGAAATTCGAAAACGATGCTATTTCTACGTATATCGACGATTTGGATGATATATAAGAAAAAATGAAATTTTAACGAATTTCCAAGAAAAATGTAAACATTAACCGAAATTCGAAAACGATGCTATTTCTACGTATATCGACGATTTGGAAGATATTTAAGAAAAATTGAATTTTAGCGAATTTCCAAGAAAAATGTAAAAATTAACCGAAATTCGAAAACGAAGCTATTTCTACGTATATCGACGATTTGGATGATATATAAGAAAAAATGAAATTTTAACGAATTTCCAAGAAAAATGTAAATATTAACCGAAATTCGAAAACGATGCTATTTCTACGTATATCGACGATTTGGATGATATATAAGAAAAAATGAAATTTTAACGAATTTCCAAGAAAAATGTAAAAATTGACTAAAATTTGAAAACGATGCTATTTCTACGTATATCGACGATTTGGATGATATATAAGAAAAACTGAAATTTTAGCGAATTTCCAAGAAAAATGTAAAAATTAACCGAAATTCGAAAACTATGCTATTTCTACGTATATCGAAGATTTGGATGATATATAAGAAAAAATGAAATTTTAACGAATTTCCAAGAAAAATGTAAAAATTAACCGAAATTCGAAATCGATGCTATTTCTACGTATCTAGATGATTTGGAAGATATTTAAGAAAAATTGAATTTTAGCGAATTTCCAAGAAAAATGTAAAAATTAACCAAAATTTGAAAACGATGCTATTTCTACGTATCTAGATGATTTGGAAGATATTTAAAAAAAATTGAATTTTAGCGAATTTCCAAGAAAAATGTAAAAATTAACCAAAATTTGAAAACGATGCTATTTCTATAGATATATAAGAAAAATTGAATTTTAGCAAATTTCCAAGAAAAATGTAAAAATTAACCGAAATTCGAAAACGATGCTATTTCTACGTATATCGACGATTTGGATGATATATAAGAAAAAATGAAATTTTAACGAATTTCCAAGAAAAATGTAAAAATTAACCGAAATTCGAAAACGATGCTATTTCTACGTATCTAGATGATTTGGAAGATATTTAAGAAAAATTGAATTTTAGCGAATTTCCAAGAAAAATGTAAAAATTAACCAAAATTTGAAAACGATGCTATTTCTATAGATATATAAGAAAAATTGAATTTTAGCAAATTTCCAAGAAAAATGTAAAAATTAACCGAAATTCGAAAACGATGCTATCTCTACGTATATCGACGATTTGGATGATATATAAGAAAAAATGAAATTTTAACGAATTTCCAAGAAAAATGTAAAAATTAACCGAAATTCGAAATCGATGCTATTTCTACGTATCTAGATGATTTGGAAGATATTTAAGAAAAATTGAATTTTAGCGAATTTCCAAGAAAAATGTAAAAATTAACCGAAATTCGAAAACGAAGCTATTTCTACGTATATCGACGATTTGGATGATATATAAGAAAAAATGAAATTTTAACGAATTTCCAAGAAAAATGTAAAAATTAACCGAAATTCGAAAACGATGCTATTTCTACGTATCTAGATGATTTGGAAGATATTTAAGAAAAATTGAATTTTAGCGAATTTCCAAGAAAAATGTAAAAATTAACCAAAATTTGAAAACGATGCTATTTCTATAGATATATAAGAAAAATTGAATTTTAGCAAATTTCCAAGAAAAATGTAAAAATTAACCGAAATTCGAAAACGATGCTATCTCTACGTATATCGACGATTTGGATGATATATAAGAAAAACTGAAATTTTAGCGAATTTCCAAGAGAAATGTAAAAATTAACCGAAATTCGAAAACGATGCTATTTCTACGTATATCGACGATTTGGATGATATATAAGAAAAAATGAAATTTTAACGAATTTCCAAGAAAAATGTAAAAATTAACCGAAATTCGAAAACGATGCTATTTCTACGTATCTAGATGATTTGGAAGATATTTAAGAAAAATTGAATTTTAGCGAATTTCCAAGAAAAATGTAAAAATTAACCGAAATTCGAAAACGATGCTATTTCTACGTATATCGACGATTTGGATGATATATAAGAAAAACTGAAATTTTAGCGAATTTCCAAGAAAAATGTAAAAATTAACCGAAATTCGAAAACGATGCTATCTCTACGTATATCGACGATTTGGATGATATATAAGAAAAACTGAAATTTTAGCGAATTTCCAAGAAAAATGTAAAAATTAACCGAAATTCGAAAACGATGCTATTTCTACGTATATCGACGATTTGGATGATAAATAAGAAAAAATGAAATTTTAACGAATTTCCAAGAAAAATGTAAAAATTGACTAAAATTTGAAAACGATGCTGTTTCTATAGATATATAAGAAAAATTGAATTTTAGCGAATTTCCAACAAAAATGTAAATATTAACCGAAATTCGAAAACGATGCTATTTCTACGTATATCGACGATTTGGATGATAAATAAGAAAAAATGAAATTTTAACGAATTTCCAAGAAAAATGTAAAAATTGACTAAAATTTGAAAACGATGCTGTTTCTATAGATATATAAGAAAAATTGAATTTTAGCGAATTTCCAAGAAAAATGTAAAAATTAACCGAAATTCGAAAACGATGCTATTTCTACGTATATCGACGATTTGGATGATATATAAGAAAAACTGAAATTTTAGCGAATTTCCAAGAAAAATGTAAAAATTAACCGAAATTCGAAAACGATGCTATCTCTACGTATATCGACGATTTGGATGATATATAAGAAAAACTGAAATTTTAGCGAATTTCCAAGAAAAATGTAAAAATTAACCGAAATTCGAAAACGATGCTATTTCTACGTATATCGACGATTTGGATGATAAATAAGAAAAAATGAAATTTTAACGAATTTCCAAGAAAAATGTAAAAATTGACTAAAATTTGAAAACGATGCTGTTTCTATAGATATATAAGAAAAATTGAATTTTAGCGAATTTCCAACAAAAATGTAAATATTAACCGAAATTCGAAAACGATGCTATTTCTACGTATATCGACGATTTGGATGATATATAAGAAAAAATGAAATTTTAACGAATTTCCAAGAAAAATGTAAAAATTGACTAAAATTTGAAAACGATGCTATTTCTGCGTATCTAGATGATTTGGAAGATATTTAAAAAAAATTGAATTTTAGCGAATTTCCGAGTAAACTGTAAAAATTAACCGAAATTCGAAAACGATGCTATCTCTACGTATATCGACGATTTGGATGATATATAAGAAAAAATGAAATTTTAACGAATTTTCAAGAAAAATGTAAAAATTAACCGAAATTCGAAAACGATGCTATTTCTACGTATATCGACGATTTGGATGATATATAAGAAAAACTGAAATTTTAGCGAATTTCCAAGAAAAATGTAAAAATTAACCGAAATTCGAAAACTATGCTATTTCTACGTATATCGAAGATTTGGATGATATATAAGAAAAAATGAAATTTTAACGAATTTCCAAGAAAAATGTAAAAATTAACCGAAATTCGAAATCGATGCTATTTCTACGTATCTAGATGATTTGGAAGATATTTAAGAAAAATTGAATTTTAGCGAATTTCCAAGAAAAATGTAAAAATTAACCAAAATTTGAAAACGATGCTATTTCTACGTATCTAGATGATTTGGAAGATATTTAAAAAAAATTGAATTTTAGCGAATTTCCAAGAAAAATGTAAAAATTAACCAAAATTTGAAAACGATGCTATTTCTATAGATATATAAGAAAAATTGAATTTTAGCAAATTTCCAAGAAAAATGTAAAAATTAACCGAAATTCGAAAACGATGCTATTTCTACGTATATCGACGATTTGGATGATATATAAGAAAAAATGAAATTTTAACGAATTTCCAAGAAAAATGTAAACATTAACCGAAATTCGAAATCGATGCTATTTCTACGTATCTAGATGATTTGGAAGATATTTAAGAAAAATTGAATTTTAGCGAATTTCCAAGAAAAATGTAAAAATTAACCGAAATTCGAAAACGAAGCTATTTCTACGTATATCGAAGATTTGGATGATATATAAGAAAAAATGAAATTTTAACGAATTTCCAAGAGAAATGTAAAAATTAACCGAAATTCGAAAACGATGCTATTTCTACGTATCTAGATGATTTGGAAGATATTTAAGAAAAATTGAATTTTAGCGAATTTCCAAGAAAAATGTAAAAATTAACCAAAATTTGAAAACGATGCTATTTCTATAGATATATAAGAAAAATTGAATTTTAGCAAATTTCCAAGAAAAATGTAAAAATTAACCGAAATTCGAAAACGATGCTATCTCTACGTATATCGACGATTTGGATGATATATAAGAAAAACTGAAATTTTAGCGAATTTCCAAGAAAAATGTAAAAATTAACCGAAATTCGAAAACGATGCTATTTCTACGTATATCGACGATTTGGATGATATATAAGAAAAAATGAAATTTTAACGAATTTCCAAGAAAAATGTAAAAATTAACCGAAATTCGAAAACGATGCTATTTCTACGTATCTAGATGATTTGGAAGATATTTAAGAAAAATTGAATTTTAGCGAATTTCCAACAAAAATGTAAATATTAACCGAAATTCGAAAACGATGCTATTTCTACGTATATCGACGATTTGGATGATATATAAGAAAAAATGAAATTTTAACGAATTTCCAAGAAAAATGTAAAAATTGACTAAAATTTGAAAACGATGCTATTTCTACGTATATCGACGATTTGGATGATATATAAGAAAAACTGAAATTTTAGCGAATTTCCAAGAAAAATGTAAAAATTAACCGAAATTCGAAAACTATGCTATTTCTACGTATATCGAAGATTTGGATGATATATAAGAAAAAATGAAATTTTAACGAATTTCCAAGAAAAATGTAAAAATTAACCGAAATTCGAAATCGATGCTATTTCTACGTATCTAGATGATTTGGAAGATATTTAAGAAAAATTGAATTTTAGCGAATTTCCAAGAAAAATGTAAAAATTAACCAAAATTTGAAAACGATGCTATTTCTACGTATCTAGATGATTTGGAAGATATTTAAAAAAAATTGAATTTTAGCGAATTTCCAAGAAAAATGTAAAAATTAACCAAAATTTGAAAACGATGCTATTTCTATAGATATATAAGAAAAATTGAATTTTAGCAAATTTCCAAGAAAAATGTAAAAATTAACCGAAATTCGAAAACGATGCTATTTCTACGTATATCGACGATTTGGATGATATATAAGAAAAAATGAAATTTTAACGAATTTCCAAGAAAAATGTAAACATTAACCGAAATTCGAAATCGATGCTATTTCTACGTATCTAGATGATTTGGAAGATATTTAAGAAAAATTGAATTTTAGCGAATTTCCAAGAAAAATGTAAAAATTAACCGAAATTCGAAAACGAAGCTATTTCTACGTATATCGACGATTTGGATGATATATAAGAAAAAATGAAATTTTAACGAATTTCCAAGAAAAATGTAAAAATTAACCGAAATTCGAAAACGATGCTATTTCTACGTATCTAGATGATTTGGAAGATATTTAAGAAAAATTGAATTTTAGCGAATTTCCAAGAAAAATGTAAAAATTAACCGAAATTCGAAAACGAAGCTATTTCTACGTATATCGACGATTTGGATGATATATAAGAAAAAATGAAATTTTAACGAATTTCCAAGAAAAATGTAAAAATTAACCGAAATTCGAAAACGATGCTATTTCTACGTATCTAGATGATTTGGAAGATATTTAAGAAAAATTGAATTTTAGCGAATTTCCAAGAAAAATGTAAAAATTAACCGAAATTCGAAAACGATGCTATTTCTACGTATATCGACGATTTGGATGATATATAAGAAAAAATGAAATTTTAACGAATTTCCAAGAAAAATGTAAAAATTGACTAAAATTTGAAAACGATGCTGTTTCTATAGATATATAAGAAAAATTGAATTTTAGCGAATTTCCAACAAAAATGTAAATATTAACCGAAATTCGAAAACGATGCTATTTCTACGTATATCGACGATTTGGATGATATATAAGAAAAAATGAAATTTTAACGAATTTCCAAGAAAAATGTAAAAATTGACTAAAATTTGAAAACGATGCTATTTCTACGTATCTAGATGATTTGGAAGATATTTAAAAAAATTGAATTTTAGCGAATTTCCGAGTAAACTGTGAAAATTAACCGAAATTCGAAAACGATGCTATCTCTACGTATATCGACGATTTGGATGATATATAAGAAAAAATGAAATTTTAACGAATTTCCAAGAAAAATGTAAAAATTAACCGAAATTCGAAAACGATGCTATTTCTACGTATATCGACGATTTGGATGATATATAAGAAAAACTGAAATTTTAGCGAATTTCCAAGAAAAATGTAAAAATTGACTAAAATTTGAAGACGATGCTGTTTCTATAGATATATAAGAAAAATTGAATTTTAGCAAATTTCCAAGAAAAATGTAAAAATTAACCGAAATTCGAAAACGATGCTATTTCTACGTATATCGACGATTTGGATGATATATAAGAAAAAACGAAATTTTAACGAATTTCCAAGAAAAATGTAAAAATTAACCGAAATTCGAAAACTGCTATTTCTACGTATATCGACGATTTGGATGATATATAAGAAAAACTGATTTTTTAGCGAATTTCCAAGAAAAATGTAAAAATTAACCGAAATTCGAAAACGATGCTATCTCTACGTATATCGACGATTTGGATGATATATAAGAAAAACTGAAATTTTAGCGAATTTCCAAGAAAAATGTAAAAATTAACCGAAATTCGAAAACGATGCTATTTCTACGTATATCGACGATTTGGATTTTATATAAGAAAAACTGAAATTTTAGCGAATTTCCAAGAAAAATGTAAAAATTGACTAAAATTTGAAGACGATGCTGTTTCTATAGATATATAAGAAAAATTGAATTTTAGCAAATTTCCAAGAAAAATGTAAAAATTAACCGAAATTCGAAAACGATGCTATTTCTACGTATATCGACGATTTGGATGATATATAAGAAAAAACGAAATTTTAACGAATTTCCAAGAAAAATGTAAAAATTAACCGAAATTCGAAAACTGCTATTTCTACGTATATCGACGATTTGGATGATATATAAGAAAAACTGATTTTTTAGCGAATTTCCAAGAAAAATGTAAAAATTAACCGAAATTCGAAAACGATGCTATCTCTACGTATATCGACGATTTGGATGATATATAAGAAAAAATGAAATTTTAACGTATTTCCAAGAAAAATGTAAAAATTGACTAAAATTTGAAAACGATGCTATTTCTACGTATCTAGATGATTTGGAAGATATTTAAAAAAAATTGAATTTTAGCGAATTTCCGAGTAAACTGTAAAAATTAACCGAAATTCGAAAACGATCCTATCTCTACGTATATCGACGATTTGGATGATATATAAGAAAAAATGAAATTTTAACGAATTTCCAAGAAAAATGTAAAAATTAACCGAAATTCGAAAACGATGCTATTTCTACGTATATCGACGATTTGGATGATATATAAGAAAAACTGAAATTTTAGCGAATTTCCAAGAAAAATGTAAAAATTAACCGAAATTCGAAAACTATGCTATTTCTACGTATATCGAAGATTTGGATGATATATAAGAAAAATTGAATTTTAGCGAATTTCCAAGAAAAATGTAAAAATTAACCAAAATTTGAAAACGATGCTATTTCTACGTATCTAGATGATTTGGAAGATATTTAAAAAAAATTGAATTTTAGCGAATTTCCAAGAAAAATGTAAAAATTAACCAAAATTTGAAAACGATGCTATTTCTATATATATATAAGAAAAATTGAATTTTAGCAAATTTCCAAGAAAAATGTAAAAATTAACCGAAATTCGAAAACGATGCTATTTCTACGTATATCGACGATTTGGAAGATATTTAAGAAAAATTGAATTTTAGCGAATTTCCAAGAAAAATGTAAAAATTAACCGAAATTCGAAAACGAAGCTATTTCTACGTATATCGACGATTTGGATGATATATAAAAAAAATGAAATTTTAACGAATTTCCAAGAAAAATGTAAAAATTGACTAAAATTTGAAGACGATGCTGTTTCTATAGATATATAAGAAAAATTGAATTTTAGCAAATTTCCAAGAAAAATGTAAAAATTAACCGAAATTCGAAAACGATGCTATTTCTACGTATATCGACGATTTGGATGATATATAAGAAAAAATGAAATTTTAACGAATTTCCAAGAAAAATGTAAAAATTAACCGAAATTCGAAAACTGCTATTTCTACGTATATCGACGATTTGGATGATATATAAGAAAAACTGATTTTTTAGCGAATTTCCAAGAAAAATGTAAAAATTAACCGAAATTCGAAAACGATGCTATCTCTACGTATATCGACGATTTGGATGATATATAAGAAAAACTGAAATTTTAGCGAATTTCCAAGAAAAATGTAAAAATTAACCGAAATTCGAAAACGATGCTATTTCTACGTATATCGACGATTTGGATGATAAATAAGAAAAAATGAAATTTTAACGAATTTCCAAGAAAAATGTAAAAATTAACCGAAATTCGAAATCGATGCTATTTCTACGTATCTAGATGATTTGGAAGATATTTAAGAAAAATTGAATTTTAGCGAATTTCCAAGAAAAATGTAAAAATTAACCGAAATTCGAAAACGAAGCTATTTCTACGTATATCGACGATTTGGATGATATATAAGAAAAAATGAAATTTTAACGAATTTCCAAGAAAAATGTAAAAATTGACTAAAATTTGAAAACGATGCTGTTTCTATAGATATATAAGAAAAATTGAATTTTAGCGAATTTCCAAGAAAAATGTAAATATTAACCGAAATTCGAAAACGATGCTATTTCTACGTATATCGACGATTTGGATGATATATAAGAAAAAATGAAATTTTAACGAATTTCCAAGAAAAATGTAAAAATTAACCGAAATTCGAAAACGATGCTATTTCTACGTATATCGACGATTTGGATGATATATAAGAAAAACTGATTTTTTAGCGAATTTCCAAGAAAAATGTAAATATTAACCGAAATTCGAAAACGATGCTATTTCTACGTATATCGACGATTTGGATGATATATAAGAAAAAATGAAATTTTAACGAATTTCCAAGAAAAATGTAAAAATTGACTAAAATTTGAAAACGATGCTATTTCTACGTATCTAGATGATTTGGAAGATATTTAAAAAAAATTGAATTTTAGCGAATTTCCGAGTAAACTGTAAAAATTAACCGAAATTCGAAAACGATGCTATCTCTACGTATATCGACGATTTGGATGATATATAAGAAAAAATGAAATTTTAACGAATTTCCAAGAAAAATGTAAAAATTAGCCGAAATTCGAAAACGATGCTATTTCTACGTATATCGACGATTTGGATGATATATAAGAAAAACTGAAATTTTAGCGAATTTCCAAGAAAAATGTAAAAATTAACCGAAATTCGAAAACTATGCTATTTCTACGTATATCGAAGATTTGGATGATATATAAGAAAAATTGAATTTTAGCGAATTTCCAAAAAAATGTAAAAATTAACCAAAATTTGAAAACGATGCTATTTCTACGTATCTAGGTGATTTGGAAGATATTTAAAAAAAATTGAATTTTAGCGAATTTCCAAGAAAAATGTAAAAATTAACCAAAATTTGAAAACGATGCTATTTCTATAGATATATAAGAAAAATTCATTTTAGCAAATTTCCAAGAAAAATGTAAAAATTAACCGAAATTCGAAAACGATGCTATTTCTACGTATATCGACGATTTGGATAATATATAAGAAAAAATGAAATTTTAACGAATTTCCAAGAAAAATGTAAAAATTAACCGAAATTCGAAATCGATGCTATTTCTACGTATCTAGATGATTTGGAAGATATTTAAGAAAAATTGAATTTTAGCGAATTTCCAAGAAAAATGTAAAAATTAACCGAAATTCGAAAAATGCTATTTCTACGTATATCGACGATTTGGATGATATATAAGAAAAACTGATTTTTTAGCGAATTTCCAAGAAAAATGTAAAAATTAACCGAAATTCGAAAACGATGCTATCTCTACGTATATCGACGATTTGGATGATATATAAGAAAAACTGAAATTTTAGCGAATTTCCAAGAAAAATGTAAAAATTAACCGAAATTCGAAAACGATGCTATTTCTACGTATATCGACGATTTGGATGATAAATAAGAAAAAATGAAATTTTAACGAATTTCCAAGAAAAATGTAAAAATTAACCGAAATTCGAAATCGATGCTATTTCTACGTATCTAGATGATTTGGAAGATATTTAAGAAAAATTGAATTTTAGCGAATTTCCAAGAAAAATGTAAAAATTAACCGAAATTCGAAAACGAAGCTATTTCTACGTATATCGACGATTTGGATGATATATAAGAAAAAATGAAATTTTAACGAATTTCCAAGAAAAATGTAAAAATTGACTAAAATTTGAAAACGATGCTGTTTCTATAGATATATAAGAAAAATTGAATTTTAGCGAATTTCCAAGAAAAATGTAAATATTAACCGAAATTCGAAAACGATGCTATTTCTACGTATATCGACGATTTAGATGATATATAAGAAAAAATGAAATTTTAACGAATTTCCAAGAAAAATGTAAAAATTAACCGAAATTCGAAAACGATGCTATTTCTACGTATATCGACGATTTGGATGATATATAAGAAAAAATGAAATTTTAACGAATTTCCAAGAAAAATGTAAAAATTAACCGAAATTCGAAAACGATGCTATTTCTACGTATCTAGATGATTTGGAAGATATTTAAGAAAAATTGAATTTTAGCGAATTTCCAAGAAAAATGTAAAAATTAACCGAAATTCGAAAACTATGCTATTTCTACGTATATCGAAGATTTGGATGATATATAAGAAAAATTGAATTTTAGCGAATTTCCAAAAAAATGTAAAAATTAACCAAAATTTGAAAACGATGCTATTTCTACGTATCTAGATGATTTGGAAGATATTTAAAAAAAATTGAATTTTAGCGAATTTCCAAGAAAAATGTAAAAATTAACCGAAATTCGAAAACGATGCTATCTCTACGTATATCGACGATTTGGATGATATATAAGAAAAAATGAAATTTTAACGAATTTCCAAGAAAAATGTAAAAATTAGCCGAAATTCGAAAACGATGCTATTTCTACGTATATCGACGATTTGGATGATATATAAGAAAAACTGAAATTTTAGCGAATTTCCAAGAAAAATGTAAAAATTAACCGAAATTCGAAAACTATGCTATTTCTACGTATATCGAAGATTTGGATGATATATAAGAAAAATTGAATTTTAGCGAATTTCCAAAAAAATGTAAAAATTAACCAAAATTTGAAAACGATGCTATTTCTACGTATCTAGATGATTTGGAAGATATTTAAAAAAAATTGAATTTTAGCGAATTTCCAAGAAAAATGTAAAAATTAACCAAAATTTGAAAACGATGCTATTTCTATAGATATATAAGAAAAATTCAATTTTAGCAAATTTCCAAGAAAAATGTAAAAATTAACCGAAATTCGAAAACGATGCTATTTCTACGTATATCGACGATTTGGATGATATATAAGAAAAAATGAAATTTTAACGAATTTCCAAGAAAAATGTAAAAATTAACCGAAATTCGAAATCGATGCTATTTCTACGTATCTAGATGATTTGGAAGATATTTAAGAAAAATTGAATTTTAGCGAATTTCCAAGAAAAATGTAAAAATTAACCGAAATTCGAAAACGAAGCTATTTCTACGTATATCGACGATTTGGATGATATATAAGAAAAAATGAAATTTTAACGAATTTCCAAGAAAAATGTAAAAATTGGCTAAAATTTGAAAACGATGCTGTTTCTATAGATATATAAGAAAAATTGAATTTTAGCGAATTTCCAAGAAAAATGTAAATATTAACCGAAATTCGAAAACGATGCTATTTCTACGTATATCGACGATTTGGATGATATATAAGAAAAAATGAAATTTTAACGAATTTCCAAGAAAAATGTAAAAATTAACCGAAATTCGAAAACGATGCTATTTCTACGTATATCGACGATTTGGATGATATATAAGAAAAAATGAAATTTTAACGAATTTCCAAGAAAAATGTAAAAATTAACCGAAATTCGAAAACGATGCTATTTCTACGTATCTAGATGATTTGGAAGATATTTAAGAAAAATTGAATTTTAGCGAATTTCCAAGAAAAATGTAAAAATTAACCGAAATTCGAAAACGATGCTATTTCTACGTATATCGACGATTTGGATGATATATAACAAAAAATGAAATTTTAACGAATTTCCAAGAAAAATGTAAAAATTGACTAAAATTTGAAAACGATGCTGTTTCTATAGATATATAAGAAAAATTGAATTTTAGCGAATTTCCAAGAAAAATGTAAATATTAACCGAAATTCGAAAACGATGCTATTTCTACGTATATCGACGATTTGGATGATATATAAGAAAAAATGAAATTTTAACGAATTTCCAAGAAAAATGTAAAAATTGACTAAAATTTGAAAACGATGCTATTTCTGCGTATCTAGATGATTTGGAAGATATTTAAAAAAAATTGAATTTCAGCGAATTTCCGAGTAAACTGTAAAAATTAACCGAAATTCGAAAACGATGCTATCTCTACGTATATCGACGATTTGGATGATATATAAGAAAAAATGAAATTTTAACGAATTTTCAAGAAAAATGTAAAAATTAACCGAAATTCGAAAACGATGCTATTTCTACGTATATCGACGATTTGGATGATATATAAGAAAAACTGAAATTTTAGCGAATTTCCAAGAAAAATGTAAAAATTAACCGAAATTCGAAAACTATGCTATTTCTACGTATATCGAAGATTTGGATGATATATAAGAAAAAATGAAATTTTAACGAATTTCCAAGAAAAATGTAAAAATTAACCGAAATTCGAAATCGATGCTATTTCTACGTATCTAGATGATTTGGAAGATATTTAAGAAAAATTGAATTTTAGCGAATTTCCAAGAAAAATGTAAAAATTAACCAAAATTTGAAAACGATGCTATTTCTACGTAACTAGATGATTTGGAAGATATTTAAAAAAAATTGAATTTTAGCGAATTTCCAAGAAAAATGTAAAAATTAACCAAAATTTGAAAACGATGCTATTTCTATAGATATATAAGAAAAATTGAATTTTAGCAAATTTCCAAGAAAAATGTAAAAATTAACCGAAATTCGAAAACGATGCTATTTCTACGTATATCGACGATTTGGATGATATATAAGAAAAAATGAAATTTTAACGAATTTCCAAGAAAAATGTAAACATTAACCGAAATTCGAAATCGATGCTATTTCTACGTATCTAGATGATTTGGAAGATATTTAAGAAAAATTGAATTTTAGCGAATTTCCAAGAAAAATGTAAAAATTAACCGAAATTCGAAAACGAAGCTATTTCTACGTATATCGACGATTTGGATGATATATAAGAAAAAATGAAATTTTAACGAATTTCCAAGAAAAATGTAAAAATTAACCGAAATTCGAAAACGATGCTATTTCTACGTATCTAGATGATTTGGAAGATATTTAAGAAAAATTGAATTTTAGCGAATTTCCAAGAAAAATGTAAAAATTAACCAAAATTTGAAAACGATGCTATTTCTATAGATATATAAGAAAAATTGAATTTTAGCAAATTTCCAAGAAAAATGTAAAAATTAACCGAAATTCGAAAACGATGCTATCTCTACGTATATCGACGATTTGGATGATATATAAGAAAAACTGAAATTTTAGCGAATTTCCAAGAAAAATGTAAAAATTAACCGAAATTCGAAAACGATGCTATTTCTACGTATATCGACGATTTGGATGATATATAAGAAAAAATGAAATTTTAACGAATTTCCAAGAAAAATGTAAAAATTAACCGAAATTCGAAAACGATGCTATTTCTACGTATCTAGATGATTTGGAAGATATTTAAGAAAAATTGAATTTTAGCGAATTTCCAAGAAAAATGTAAAAATTAACCGAAATTCGAAAACGATGCTATTTCTACGTATATCGACGATTTGGATGATATATAAGAAAAAATGAAATTTTAACGAATTTCCAAGAAAAATGTAAAAATTGACTAAAATTTGAAAACGATGCTGTTTCTATAGATATATAAGAAAAATTGAATTTTAGCGAATTTCCAACAAAAATGTAAATATTAACCGAAATTCGAAAACGATGCTATTTCTACGTATATCGACGATTTGGATGATATATAAGAAAAAATGAAATTTTAACGAATTTCCAAGAAAAATGTAAAAATTGACTAAAATTTGAAAACGATGCTATTTCTACGTATCTAGATGATTTGGAAGATATTTAAAAAAATTGAATTTTAGCGAATTTCCGAGTAAACTGTAAAAATTAACCGAAATTCGAAAACGATGCTATCTCTACGTATATCGACGATTTGGATGATATATAAGAAAAAATGAAATTTTAACGAATTTCCAAGAAAAATGTAAAAATTAACCGAAATTCGAAAACGATGCTATTTCTACGTATATCGACGATTTGGATGATATATAAGAAAAACTGAAATTTTAGCGAATTTCCAAGAAAAATGTAAAAATTAACCGAAATTCGAAAACTATGCTATTTCTACGTATATCGAAGATTTGGATGATATATAAGAAAAATTGAATTTTAGCGAATTTCCAAGAAAAATGTAAAAATTAACCAAAATTTGAAAACGATGCTATTTCTACGTATCTAGATGATTTGGAAGATATTTAAAAAAAATTGAATTTTAACGAATTTCCAAGAAAAATGTAAAAATTAACCGAAATTCGAAAACGATGCTATTTCTACGTATATCGACGATTTGGATGATATATAAGAAAAACTGAAATTTTAGCGAATTTCCAAGAAAAATGTAAAAATTAACCGAAATTCGAAAACGATGCTATCTCTACGTATATCGACGACTTGGATGATATATAAGAAAAAATGAAATTTTAACGAATTTCCGAGAAAAATGTATAAATTAACCGAAATTCGAAAACGATGCTATTTCTACGTATATCGACGATTTGGATGATATATAAGAAAAAATGAAATTTTAACGAATTTCCAAGAAAAATGTAAAAATTGACTAAAATTTGAAAACGATGCTGTTTCTATAGATATATAAGAAAAATTGAATTTTAGCGAATTTCCAACAAAAATGTAAATATTAACCGAAATTCGAAAACGATGCTATTTCTACGTATATCGACGATTTGGATGATATATAAGAAAAAATGAAATTTTAACGAATTTCCAAGAAAAATGTAAAAATTGACTAAAATTTGAAAACGATGCTATTTCTACGTATCTAGATGATTTGGAAGATATTTAAAAAAATTGAATTTTAGCGAATTTCCGAGTAAACTGTAAAAATTAACCGAAATTCGAAAACGATGCTATCTCTACGTATATCGACGATTTGGATGATATATAAGAAAAAATGAAATTTTAACGAATTTCCAAGAAAAATGTAAAAATTAACCGAAATTCGAAAACGATGCTATTTCTACGTATATCGACGATTTGGATGATATATAAGAAAAACTGAAATTTTAGCGAATTTCCAAGAAAAATGTAAAAATTAACCGAAATTCGAAAACTATGCTATTTCTACGTATATCGAAGATTTGGATGATAAATAAGAAAAAATGAAATTTTAACGAATTTCCAAGAAAAATGTAAAAATTAACCGAAATTCGAAAACGATGCTATTTCTACGTATATCGACGATTTGGATGATATATAAGAAAAACTGAAATTTTAGCGAATTTCCAAGAAAAATGTAAAAATTAACCGAAATTCGAAAACTATGCTATTTCTACGTATATCGAAGATTTGGATGATATATAAGAAAAATTGAATTTTAGCGAATTTCCAAGAAAAATGTAAAAATTAACCAAAATTTGAAAACGATGCTATTTCTACGTATCTAGATGATTTGGAAGATATTTAAAAAAAATTGAATTTTAACGAATTTCCAAGAAAAATGTAAAAATTAACCGAAATTCGAAAACGATGCTATTTCTACGTATATCGACGATTTGGATGATATATAAGAAAAACTGAAATTTTAGCGAATTTCCAAGAAAAATGTAAAAATTAACCGAAATTCGAAAACGATGCTATCTCTACGTATATCGACGACTTGGATGATATATAAGAAAAAATGAAATTTTAACGAATTTCCGAGAAAAATGTATAAATTAACCGAAATTCGAAAACGATGCTATTTCTACGTATATCGACGATTTGGATGATATATAAGAAAAAATGAAATTTTAACGAATTTCCAAGAAAAATGTAAAAATTGACTAAAATTTGAAAACGATGCTGTTTCTATAGATATATAAGAAAAATTGAATTTTAGCGAATTTCCAACAAAAATGTAAATATTAACCGAAATTCGAAAACGATGCTATTTCTACGTATATCGACGATTTGGATGATATATAAGAAAAAATGAAATTTTAACGAATTTCCAAGAAAAATGTAAAAATTGACTAAAATTTGAAAACGATGCTATTTCTACGTATCTAGATGATTTGGAAGATATTTAAAAAAATTGAATTTTAGCGAATTTCCGAGTAAACTGTAAAAATTAACCGAAATTCGAAAACGATGCTATCTCTACGTATATCGACGATTTGGATGATATATAAGAAAAAATGAAATTTTAACGAATTTCCAAGAAAAATGTAAAAATTAACCGAAATTCGAAAACGATGCTATTTCTACGTATATCGACGATTTGGATGATATATAAGAAAAACTGAAATTTTAGCGAATTTCCAAGAAAAATGTAAAAATTAACCGAAATTCGAAAACTATGCTATTTCTACGTATATCGAAGATTTGGATGATATATAAGAAAAATTGAATTTTAGCGAATTTCCAAGAAAAATGTAAAAATTAACCAAAATTCGAAAACGATGCTATTTCTACGTATCTAGATGATTTGGAAGATATTTAAAAAAAATTGAATTTTAGCGAATTTCCAAGAAAAATGTAAAAATTAACCAAAATTTGAAAACGATGCTATTTCTATATATATATAAGAAAAATTGAATTTTAGCAAATTTCCAAGAAAAATGTAAAAATTAACCGAAATTCGAAAACGATGCTATTTCTACGTATATCGACGATTTGGATGATATATAAGAAAAAATGAAATTTTAACGAATTTCCAAGAAAAATGTAAAAATTAACCGAAATTCGAAATCGATGCTATTTCTACGTATCTAGATGATTTGGAAGATATTTAAGAAAAATTGAATTTTAGCGAATTTCCAAGAAAAATGTAAAAATTAACCGAAATTCGAAAACGAAGCTATTTCTACGTATATCGACGATTTGGATGATATATAAGAAAAAATGAAATTTTAACGAATTTCCAAGAAAAATGTAAAAATTGACTAAAATTTGAAGACGATGCTGTTTCTATAGATATATAAGAAAAATTGAATTTTAGCGAATTTCCAAGAAAAATGTATATATTAACCGAAATTCGAAAACGATGCTATTTCTACGTTTATCGACGATTTGGATGATATATAAGAAAAAATGAAATTTTAACGAATTTCCAAGAAAAATGTAAAAATTGACTAAAATTTGAAAACGATGCTATTTCTACGTATCTAGATGATTTGGAAGATATTTAAAAAAAATTGAATTTTAACGAATTTCCAAGAAAAATGTAAAAATTAACCGAAATTCGAAAACGATGCTATTTCTACGTATATCGACGATTTGGATGATATATAAGAAAAACTGAAATTTTAGCGAATTTCCAAGAAAAATGTAAAAATTAACCGAAATTCGAAATCGATGCTATTTCTACGTATCTAGATGATTTGGAAGAAATTTAAGAAAAATTGAATTTTAGCGAATTTCCAAGAAAAATGTAGAAATTGACTAAAATTTGAAAACGATGCTGTTTCTATAGATATATAAGAAAAATTGAATTTTAGCGAATTTCCAAGAAAAATGTAAAAATTAATCGAAATTCGAAAACGATGCTATTTCTACGTATATCGACGATTTGGATGATATATAAGAAAAAATGAAATTTTAACGAATTTCCAAGAAAAATGTAAAAATTAACCGAAATTCGAAAACTATGCTATTTCTACGTATATCGACGATTTGGATGATATATAAGAAAAACTGAAATTTTAGCGAATTTCCAAGAAAAATGTAAAAATTAACCGAAATTCGAAAACGATGCTATCTCTACGTATACCGACGATTTGGATGATATATAAGAAGAACTGAAATTTTAGCGAATTTCCAAGAAAAATGTAAAAATTAACCGAAATTCGAAAACGATGCTATCTCTACGTATATCGACGATTTGGATGATATATAAGAAAAAATGAAATTTTAACGAATTTCCAAGAAAAATGTAAAAATTGACCGAAATTCGAAAACGATGTTATTTCTACGTATATCGACGATTTGGATGATATATAAGAAAAGCTGAAATTTTAACGAATTTCCAAGAAAAATGTAAAAATTAACCGAAATTCGAAAACGATGCTATCTCTACGTATATCGACGATTTGGATGATATATAAGAAAAAATGAAATTTTAACGAATTTCCAAGAAAAATGTAAAAATTAACCGAAATTCGAAAACGATGCTATTTCTACGTATATCGAAGATTTGGATGATATATAAGAAAAACTCAAATTTTAGCGAATTTCCAAGAAAAATGTAAAAATTAACCGAAATTCGAAAACGATGCTATCTCTAAGTATATCGACGATTTGGATGATATATAAGAAAAAATGAAATTTTAACGAATTTTTAAGAAAAATGTAAAAATTAACCGAAATTCGAAAACTATGCTATTTCTACGTATATCGACGATTTGGATGATATATAAGAAAAACTGAAATTTTAGCGAATTTCCAAGAAAAATGTAAAAATTAACCGAAATTTGAAAACGATGCTATCTCTACGTATATCGACGATTCGGATGATATATAAGAAAAACTGAAATTTTAGCGAATTTCCAAGAAAAATGTAAAAATTAACCGAAATTCGAAAACGATGCTATCTCTACGTATATCGACGATTTGGATGATATATAAGAAAAAATGAAATTTTAATGAATTTCCAAGAAAAATGTAAAAATTGACTAGAATTTGAAAACGATGCTATTTCTACGTATCTAGATGATTTGGAAGATATTTAAAAAAAATTGAATTTTAGCGAATTTCCGAGTAAACTGTAAAAATTAACCGAAATTCGAAAACGATGCTATCTCTACGTATATCGACGATTTGGATGATATATAAGAAAAAATGAAATTTTAACGAATTTCCAAGAAAAATGTAAAAATTAACCGAAATTCGAAAACGATGCTATTTCTACGTATATCGACGATTTGGATGATATATAAGAAAAACTGAAATTTTAGCGAATTTCCAAGAAAAATGAAAAAATTAACCGAAATTCGAAAACGATGCTATCTCAAAGTATATCGACGATTTCGATGATATATAAGAAAAAATGAAATTTTAACGAATTTCCAAGAAAAATGTAAAAATTAACCGAAATTCGAAAACGATGCTATTTCTACGTATATCGACGATTTGGATGATATATAAGAAAAACTGAAATTTTAGGGAATTTCCAAGAAAAATGTAAAAATTAACCGAAATTCGAAAACGATGCTATCTCTACGTATATCGACGATTTGGATGATATATAAGAAAAAATGAAATTTTAACGAATTTCCAAGAAAAATGTAAAAATTAACCGAAATTCGAAAACGATGCTATTTCTAGGTATATCGACGATTTGGATGATATATAAGAAAAACTGAAATTTTAGCGAATTTCCAAGAAAAATGTAAAAATTAACCGAAATTCGAAAACTATGCTATTTCTACGTATATCGACGATTTGGATGATATATAAGAAAAAATGTAATTTTAACGAATTTCCAAGAAAAATGTAAAAATTAACCAAAATTTGAAAACGATGCTATTTCTATAGATATATAAGAAAAATTGAATTTTAGCAAATTTCCAAGAAAAATGTAAAAATTAACCGAAATTCGAAAACGATGCTATCTCTACGTATATCGACGATTTGGATGATATACAAGAAAAACTGAAATTTTAGCGAATTTCCAAGAAAAATGTAAAAATTAACCGAAATTCGAAAACGATGCT
This sequence comes from Agrilus biguttatus, assembly GCA_963921985.1. Taxonomy (NCBI): domain Eukaryota; kingdom Metazoa; phylum Arthropoda; class Insecta; order Coleoptera; family Buprestidae; genus Agrilus; species Agrilus biguttatus. Next base: position 21,965,782 of record OY998118.1, read on the forward strand.
ATTTCTACGTATATCGACGATTTGGATGATATATAAGAAAAAATGAAATTTTAACGAATTTCCAAGAAAAATGTAAAAATTGACTAAAATTTGAAAACGATGCTGTTTCTATAGATATATAAGAAAAAATGAATTTTAGCGAATTTCCAAGAAAAATGTAAAAATTAATCGAAATTCGAAAACGATGCTATTTCTACGTATATCGACGATTTGGATGATATATAAGAAAAAATGAAATTTTAACGAATTTCCAAGAAAAATGTAAAAATTGACTAAAATTTGAGAACGATGCTATTTCTACGTATCTCTATGATTTGGAAGATATTTAAAAAAAATTGAATTTTAGCGAATTTCCGAGTAAACTGTAAAAATTAACCGAAATTCGAAAACGATACTATCTCTACGTATATCGACGATTTGGACGATATATAAGAAAAACTGAAATTTTAGCGAATTTCCAAGAAAAATGTAAAAATTAACCGAAATTCGAAAACGATGCTATCTCTACGTATATCGACGATTTGGATGATATATAAGAAAAAATGAAATTTTAACGAATTTCCAAGAAAAATGTAAAAATTAACCGAAATTCGAAAACGATGCTATTTCTACGTATATCGACGATTTGGATGATATATAAGAAAAACTGAAATTTTAACGAATTTCCAAGAAAAATGTAAAAATTAACCTAAATTCGAAAACGATGCTATTTCTACGTATATCGACGATTTGGATGATATATAAGAAAAAATAAAATTTAGCGAATTTCCAAGAAAAATGTAAAAATTAACCGAAATTCGAAAACGATGCTATTTCTACGTATCTAGATGATTTGGAAGATATTTAAGAAAAATTGAATTTTAGCGAATTTCCAAGAAAAATGTAAAAATTAACCAAAATTTGAAAACGATGCTATTTCTATAGATATATAAGAAAAATTGAATTTTAGCAAATTTCCAAGAAAAATGTAAAAATTAACCGAAATTCGAAAACGATGCTATCTCTACGTATATCGACGATTTGGATGAAATATAAGAAAAAATGAAATTTTAACGAATTTCCAAGAAAAATGTAAAAATTAACCGAAATTCGAAAACGATGCTATTTCTACGTATATCGACGATTTGGATGATATATAAGAAAAACTTAAATTTTAGCGAATTTCCAAGAAAAATGTAAAAATTAACCGAAATTCGAAAACGATACTATCTCTACGTATATCGACGATTTGGATGATATATAAGAAAAAATGAAATTTTAACGAATTTCCAAGAAAAATGTAAAAATTAACCGAAATTCTAAAACTATGCTATTTCTACGTATATCGACGATTTGGATGATATATAAGAAAAACTGAAATTTTAGCGAATTTCCACGAAAAATGTAAAAATTAACCGAAATTCGAAAACGATGCTATCTCTACGTATATCGACGATTTGGATGATATATAAGAAAAACTGAAATTTTAGCGAATTTCCAAAATAAATGTAAAAATTAACCGAAATTCGAAAACGATGCTATCTCTACGTATATCGACGATTTGGATGATACATAAGAAAAAATGAAATTTTAACGAATTTCCAAGAAAAATGTAAAAATTGACTAAAATTTGAAAACGATGCTATTTCTACGTATCTAGATGATTTGGAAGATATTTAAAAAAAATTGAATTTTAGCGAATTTCCGAGTAAACTGTAAAAATTAACCGAAATTCGAAAACGATGCTATTTCTACGTATCTAGATGATTTGGAAGATATTTAAGAAAAATTGAATATTAGCGAATTTCCAAGAAAAATGTAAAAATTGACTAAAATTTGAAAACGATGCTGTTTCTATAGAAATATAAGAAAAATTGAATTTTAGCGAATTTCCAAGAAAAATGTAAATATTAACCGAAATTCGAAAACGATGCTATTTCTACGTATATCGACGATTTGGATGATATATAAGAAAAAATGAAATTTTAACCAATTTCCAAGAAAAATGTAAAAATTAACCGAAATTCGAAAACGATGCTATTTCTACGTATCTAGATGATTTGGAAGATATTTAACAAAAATTGAATTTTAGCGAATTTCCAAGAAAAATGTAAAAATTAACCGAAATTCGAAAACGATGCTATTTCTACGTATATCGACGATTTGGATGATATATAAGAAAAAATGAAATTTTAACGAATTTCCAAGAAAAATGTAAAAATTAACCGAAATTCGAAAACCATGCTATTTCTACGTATCTAGATGATTTGGAAGATATTTAAGAAAAATTGAATTTTAGCGAATTTCCAAGAAAAATGTAAAAATTGACTAAAATTTGAAAACGATGCTGTTTCTATAGATATATAAGAAAAATTGAATTTTAGCGAATTTCCAAGAAAAATGTAAAAATTAATCGAAATTCGAAAACGATGCTATTTCTACGTATATCGACGATTTGGATGATATATAAGAAAAAATGAAATTTTAACGAATTTCCAAGAAAAATGTAAAAATTAACCGAAATTCGAAAACTATGCTATTTCTACGTATATCGACGATTTGGATGATATATAAGAAAAACTGAAATTTTAGCGAATTTCCAAGAAAAATGTAAAAATTAACCGAAATTCGAAAACGATGCTATCTCTACGTATACCGACGATTTGGATGATATATAAGAAAAAATGAAATTTTAGCGAATTTCCAAGAAAAATGTAAAAATTAACCGAAATTCGAAAACGATGCTATCTCTACGTATATCGACGATTTGGATGATATATAAGAAAAAATGAAATTTTAACGTATTTTCAAGAAAAATGTAAAAATTAACCGAAATTCGAAAACGATGTTATTTCTACGTATATCGACGATTTGGATGATATATAAGAAAAGCTGAAATTTTAACGAATTTCCAAGAAAAATGTAAAAATTAACCGAAATTCGAAAACGATGCTATCTCTACGTATATCGACGATTTGGATGATATATAAGAAAAAATGAAATTTTAACGAATTTCCAAGAAAAATGTAAAAATTAACCGAAATTCGAAAACGATGCTATTTCTACGTATATCGACGATTTGGATGATATATAAGAAAAACTCAAATTTTAGCGAATTTCCAAGAAAAATGTAAAAATTAACCGAAATTCGAAAACGATGCTATCTCTAAGTATATCGACGATTTGGATGATATATAAGAAAAAATGAAATCTTAACGAATTTTCAAGAAAAATGTAAAAATTAACCGAAATTCGAAAACTATGCTATTTCTACGTATATCGACGATTTGGATGATATATAAGAAAAACTGAAATTTTAGCGAATTTCCAAGAAAAATGTAAAAATTAACCGAAATTTGAAAACGATGCTATCTCTACGTATATCGACGATTCGGATGATATATAAGAAAAACTGAAATTTTAGCGAATTTCCAAGAAAAATGTAAAAATTAACCGAAATTCAAAAACGATGCTATCTCTACGTATATCGACGATTTGGATGATATATAAGAAAAAATGAAATTTTAACGAATTTCCAAGAAAAATGTAAAAATTGACTAAAATTTGAAAACGATGCTATTTCTACGTATCTAGATGATTTGGAAGATATTTAAAAAAAATTGAATTTTAGCGAATTTCCGAGTAAACTGTAAAAATTAACCGAAATTCGAAAACGATGCTATCTATACGTATATCGACGATTTGGATGATATATAAGAAAAAATGAAATTTTAACGAATTTCCAAGAAAAATGTAAAAATTAACCGAAATTCGAAAACGATGCTATTTCTACGTATATCGACGATTTGGATGATATATAAGAAAAACTGGAATTTTAGCGAATTTCCAAGAAAAATGAAAAAATTAACCGAAATTCGAAAACGATGCTATCTCTAAGTATATCGACGATTTCGATGATATATAAGAAAAAATGAAATTTTAACGAATTTCCAAGAAAAATGTAAAAATTAACCGAAATTCGAAAACGATGCTGTTTCTACGTATATCGACGATTTGGATGATATATAAGAAAAACTGAAATTTTAGGGAATTTCCAAGAAAAATGTAAAAATTAACCGAAATTCGAAAACGATGCTATCTCTACGTATATCGACGATTTGGATGATATATAAGAAAAAATGAAATTTTAACGAATTTCCAAGAAAAATGTAAAAATTAACCGAAATTCGAAAACGATGCTATTTCTACGTATATCGACGATTTGGATGATATATAAGAAAAACTGAAATTTTAGCGAATTTCCAAGAAAAATGTAAAAATTAACCGAAATTCGAAAACTATGCTATTTCTACGTATATCGACGATTTGGATGATATATAAGAAAAAATGAAATTTTAACGAATTTCCAAGAAAAATGTAAAAATTAACCAAAATTTGAAAACGATGCTATTTCTATAGATATATAAGAAAAATTGAATTTTAGCAAATTTCCAAGAAAAATGTAATTCGAAAACGATGCTATCTCTACGTATATCGACGATTTGGATGATATACAAGAAAAACTGAAATTTTAGCGAATTTCCAAGGAAAATGTAAAAATTAACCGAAATTCGAAAACGATGCTATTTCTACGTATATCGACGATTTGGATGATATATAAGAAAAACTGAAATTTTAGCGAATTTCCAAGAAAAATGTAAAAATTAACCGAAATTCGAAAACGATGCTATCTCTACGTATATCGACGATTTGGATGATATATAAGAAAAAATGAAATTTTAACGAATTTCCAAGAAAAATGTAAAAATTAACCGAAATTCGAAAACGATGCTATTTCTACGTATATCGACGATTTGGATGATATATAAGAAAAACTGAAATTTTAACGAATTTCCAAGAAAAATGTAAAAATTAACCTAAATTCGAAAACGATGCTATTTCTACGTATATCGACGATTTGGATGATATATAAGAAAAAATGAAATTTTAACGAATTTCCAAGAAAAATGTAAAAATTGACTAAAATTTGAAAACGATGCTATTTCAACGTATCTAGATGATTTGGAAGATATTTAAAAAAAATTGAATTTTAGCGAATTTCCAAGGAAAATGTAAAAATTAACCGAAATTCGAAAACGATGCTATTTCTACGTATATCGACGATTTGGATGATATATAAGAAAAAATGAAATTTTAACGAATTTCCAAGAAAAATGTAAAAATTGACTAAAATTTGAAACCGATGCTGTTTCTATAGATATATAAGAAAAAATGAATTTTAGCGAATTTCCAAGAAAAATGTAAATTTAATCGAAATTCGAAAACGATGCTATTTCTACGTATATCGACGATTTGGATGATATATAAGAAAAAATGAAATTTTAACGAATTTCCAAGAAAAATGTAAAAATTGACTAAAATTTGAAAACGATGCTATTTCTACGTATCTCTATGATTTGGAAGATATTTAAGAAAAATTGAATTTTAGCGAATTTCCAAGAAAAATGTAAAAATTATCAAAATTTGAAAACGATGCTATTTCTATAGATATATAAGAAAAATTGAATTTTAGCAAATTTCCAAGAAAAATGTAAAAATTAACCGAAATTCGAAAACGATGCTATCTCTACGTATATCGACGATTTGGATGAAATATAAGAAAAAATGAAATTTTAACGAATTTCCAAGGAAAATGTAAAAATTAACCGAAATTCGAAAACGATGCTATTTCTACGTATATCGACGATTTGGATGATATATAAGAAAAACTTAAATTTTAGCGAATTTCCAAGAAAAATGTAAAAATTAACCGAAATTCGAAAACGATACTATCTCTACGTATATCGACGATTTGGATGATATATAAGAAAAAATGAAATTTTAACGAATTTCCAAGAAAAATGTAAAAATTAACCGAAATTCGAAAACTATGCTATTTCTACGTATATCGACGATTTGGATGATATATAAGAAAAACTGAAATTTTAGCGAATTTCCAAGAAAAATGTAAAAATTAACCGAAATTCGAAAACGATGCTATCTCTACGTATATCGACGATTTGGATGATATATAAGAAAAACTGAAATTTTAGCGAATTTCCAAGAAAAATGTAAAAATTAACCGAAATTCGAAAACGATGCTATCTCTACGTATATCGACGATTTGGATGAAATATAAGAAAAAATGAAATTTTAACGAATTTCCAAGGAAAATGTAAAAATTAACCGAAATTCGAAAACGATGCTATTTCTACGTATATCGACGATTTGGATGATATATAAGAAAAACTTAAATTTTAGCGAATTTCCAAGAAAAATGTAAAAATTAACCGAAATTCGAAAACGATACTATCTCTACGTATATCGACGATTTGGATGATATATAAGAAAAAATGAAATTTTAACGAATTTCCAAGAAAAATGTAAAAATTAACCGAAATTCGAAAACTATGCTATTTCTACGTATATCGACGATTTGGATGATATATAAGAAAAAATGAAATTTTAACGAATTTCCAAGAAAAATGTAAAAATTAACCGAAATTCGAAAACGATGCTATTTCTACGTATATCGACGATTTGGATGATATATAAGAAAAACTCAAATTTTAGCGAATTTCCAAGAAAAATGTAAAAATTAACCGAAATTCGAAAACGATGCTATCTCTAAGTATATCGACGATTTGGATGATATATAAGAAAAAATGAAATCTTAACGAATTTTCAAGAAAAATGTAAAAATTAACCGAAATTCGAAAACTATGCTATTTCTACGTATATCGACGATTTGGATGATATATAAGAAAAACTGAAATTTTAGCGAATTTCCAAGAAAAATGTAAAAATTAACCGAAATTTGAAAACGATGCTATCTCTACGTATATCGACGATTCGGATGATATATAAGAAAAACTGAAATTTTAGCGAATTTCCAAGAAAAATGTAAAAATTAACCGAAATTCGAAAACGATGCTATCTCTACGTATATCGACGATTTGGATGATATATAAGAAAAAATGAAATTTTAACGAATTTCCAAGAAAAATGTAAAAATTGACTAAAATTTGAAAACGATGCTATTTCTACGTATCTAGATGATTTGGAAGATATTTAAAAAAAATTGAATTTTAGCGAATTTCCGAGTAAACTGTAAAAATTAACCGAAATTCGAAAACGATGCTATCTATACGTATATCGACGATTTGGATGATATATAAGAAAAAATGAAATTTTAACGAATTTCCAAGAAAAATGTAAAAATTAAACGAAATTCGAAAACGATGCTATTTCTACGTATATCGACGATTTGGATGATATATAAGAAAAACTGGAATTTTAGCGAATTTCCAAGAAAAATGAAAAAATTAACCGAAATTCGAAAACGATGCTATCTCTAAGTATATCGACGATTTCGATGATATATAAGAAAAAATGAAATTTTAACGAATTTCCAAGAAAAATGTAAAAATTAACCGAAATTCGAAAACGATGCTGTTTCTACGTATATCGACGATTTGGATGATATATAAGAAAAACTGAAATTTTAGGGAATTTCCAAGAAAAATGTAAAAATTAACCGAAATTCGAAAACGATGCTATCTCTACGTATATCGACGATTTGGATGATATATAAGAAAAAATGAAATTTTAACGAATTTCCAAGAAAAATGTAAAAATTAACCGAAATTCGAAAACGATGCTATTTCTACGTATATCGACGATTTGGATGATATATAAGAAAAACTGAAATTTTAGCGAATTTCCAAGAAAAATGTAAAAATTAACCGAAATTCGAAAACTATGCTATTTCTACGTATATCGACGATTTGGATGATATATAAGAAAAAATGAAATTTTAACGAATTTCCAAGAAAAATGTAAAAATTAACCAAAATTTGAAAACGATGCTATTTCTATAGATATATAAGAAAAATTGAATTTTAGCAAATTTCCAAGAAAAATGTAATTCGAAAACGATGCTATCTCTACGTATATCGACGATTTGGATGATATACAAGAAAAACTGAAATTTTAGCGAATTTCCAAGGAAAATGTAAAAATTAACCGAAATTCGAAAACGATGCTATTTCTACGTATATCGACGATTTGGATGATATATAAGAAAAACTGAAATTTTAGCGAATTTCCAAGAAAAATGTAAAAATTAACCGAAATTCGAAAACGATGCTATCTCTACGTATATCGACGATTTGGATGATATATAAGAAAAAATGAAATTTTAACGAATTTCCAAGAAAAATGTAAAAATTAACCGAAATTCGAAAACGATGCTATTTCTACGTATATCGACGATTTGGATGATATATAAGAAAAACTGAAATTTTAACGAATTTCCAAGAAAAATGTAAAAATTAACCTAAATTCGAAAACGATGCTATTTCTACGTATATCGACGATTTGGGTGATATATAAGAAAAAATGAAATTTTAACGAATTTCCAAGAAAAATGTAAAAATTGACTAAAATTTGAAAACGATGCTATTTCAACGTATCTAGATGATTTGGAAGATATTTAAAAAAAATTGAATTTTAGCGAATTTCCAAGGAAAATGTAAAAATTAACCGAAATTCGAAAACGATGCTATTGCTACGTATATCGACGATTTGGATGATATATAAGAAAAAATGAAATTTTAACGAATTTCCAAGAAAAATGTAAAAATTGACTAAAATTTGAAACCGATGCTGTTTCTATAGATATATAAGAAAGAATGAATTTTAGCGAATTTCCAAGAAAAATGTAAATTTAATCGAAATTCGAAAACGATGCTATTTCTACGTATATCGACGATTTGGATGATATATAAGAAAAAATGAAATTTTAACGAATTTCCAAGAAAAATGTAAAAATTGACTAAAATTTGAAAACGATGCTATTTCTACGTATCTCTATGATTTGGAAGATATTTAAGAAAAATTGAATTTTAGCGAATTTCCAAGAAAAATGTAAAAATTATCAAAATTTGAAAACGATGCTATTTCTATAGATATATAAGAAAAATTGAATTTTAGCAAATTTCCAAGAAAAATGTAAAAATTAACCGAAATTCGAAAACGATGCTATCTCTACGTATATCGACGATTTGGATGAAATATAAGAAAAAATGAAATTTTAACGAATTTCCAAGGAAAATGTAAAAATTAACCGAAATTCGAAAACGATGCTATTTCTACGTATATCGACGATTTGGATGATATATAAGAAAAACTTAAATTTTAGCGAATTTCCAAGAAAAATGTAAAAATTAACCGAAATTCGAAAACGATACTATCTCTACGTATATCGACGATTTGGATGATATATAAGAAAAAATGAAATTTTAACGAATTTCCAAGAAAAATGTAAAAATTAACCGAAATTCGAAAACTATGCTATTTCTACGTATATCGACGATTTGGATGATATATAAGAAAAACTGAAATTTTAGCGAATTTCCAAGAAAAATGTAAAAATTAACCGAAATTCGAAAACGATGCTATCTCTACGTATATCGACGATTTGGATGATATATAAGAAAAACTGAAATTTTAGCGAATTTCCAAAATAAATGTAAAAATTAACCGAAATTCGAAAACGATGCTATCTCTACGTATATCGACGATTTGGATGATACATAAGAAAAAATGAAATTTTAACGAATTTCCAAGAAAAATGTAAAAATTGACTAAAATTTGAAAACGATGCTATTTCAACGTATCTAGATGATTTGGAAGATATTTAAAAAAAATTGAATTTTAGCGAATTTCCGAGTAAACTGTAAAAATTAACCGAAATTCGAAAACGATGCTATTTCTACGTATCTAGATGATTTGGAAGATATTTAAGAAAAATTGAATATTAGCGAATTTCCAAGAAAAATGTAAAAATTGACTAAAATTTGAAAACGATGCTGTTTCTATAGAAATATAAGAAAAATTGAATTTTAGCGAATTTCCAAGAAAAATGTAAATATTAACCGAAATTCGAAAACGATGCTATTTCTACGTATATCGACGATTTGGATGATACATAAGAAAAAATGAAATTTTAACGAATTTCCAAGAAAAATGTAAAAATTGACTAAAATTTGAAAACGATGCTATTTCAACGTATCTAGATGATTTGGAAGATATTAAAAAAAAATTGAATTTTAGCGAATTTCCGAGTAAACTGTAAAAATTAACCGAAATTCGAAAACGATGCTATTTCTACGTATCTAGATGATTTGGAAGATATTTAAGAAAAATTGAATATTAGCGAATTTCCAAGAAAAATGTAAAAATTGACTAAAATTTGAAAACGATGCTGTTTCTATAGAAATATAAGAAAAATTGAATTTTAGCGAATTTCCAAAAAAAATGTAAATATTAACCGAAATTCGAAAACGATGCTATTTCTACGTATATCGACGATTTGGATGATACATAAGAAAAAATGAAATTTTAACGAATTTCCAAGAAAAATGTAAAAATTGACTAAAATTTGAAAACGATGCTATTTCAACGTATCTAGATGATTTGGAAGATATTTAAAAAAAATTGAATTTTAGCGAATTTCCGAGTAAACTGTAAAAATTAACCGAAATTCGAAAACGATGCTATATCTACGTATCTAAAATTAATCGAAATTCGAAAACGATGCTATTTCTACGTATATCGACGATTTGGATGATATATAAGAAAAAATGAAATTTTAACGAATTTCCAAGAAAAATGTAAAAATTGACTAAAATTTGAAAACGATGCTATTTCTACGTATCTCTATGATTTGGAAGATATTTAAAAAAAATTGAATTTTAGCGAATTTCCGAGTAAACTGTAAAAATTAACCGAAATTCGAAAACGATACTATCTCTACGTATATCGACGATTTGGATGATATATAAGAAAAACTGAAATTTTAGCGAATTTCCAAGAAAAATGTAAAAATTAACCGAAATTCAAAACGATGCTATCTCTACGTATATCGACGATTTGGATGATATATAAGAAAAACTGAAATTTTAACGAATTTCCAAGAAAAATGTAAAAATTAACCAAAATTTGAAAACGATGCTATTTCTATAGATATATAAGAAAAATTGAATTTTAGCAAATTTCCAAGAAAAATGTAAAAATTAACCGAAATTCTAAAACGATGCTATCTCTACGTATATCGACAATTTGGATGATATATAAGAAAAAATGAAATTTTAACGAATTTCCAAGAAAAATGTAAAAATTAACCGAAATTCGAAAACGATGCTATTTCTACGTATATCGACGATTTGGATGATATATAAGAAAAACTTAAATTTTAGCGAATTTCCAAGAAAAATGTAAAAATTAACCGAAATTCGAAAACTATGCTATTTCTACGTATATCGAAGATTTGGATGATATATAAGAAAAATTGAATTTTAGCGAATTTCCAAGAAAAATGTAAAAATTAACCAAAATTTGAAAACGATGCTATTTCTACGTATCTAGATGATTTGGAAGATATTTAAAAAAAATTGAATTTTAACGAATTTCCAAGAAAAATGTAAAAATTAACCGAAATTCGAAAACGATGCTATCTCTACGTATATCGACGATTTGGATGATATATAAGAAAAAATGAAATTTTAACGAATTTCCAAGAAAAATGTAAAAATTAACCGAAATTCGAAAACTATGCTATTTCTACGTATATCGACGATTTGGATGATATATAAGAAAAACTGAAATTTTAGCGAATTTCCAAGAAAAATGTAAAAATTAACCGAAATTCGAAAACGATGCTATTTCTACGTATATCGACGATTTGGATGATATATAAGAAAAACTGAAATTTTAGCGAATTTCCAAAAAAAATGTAAAAATTAACCGAAATTCGAAAACGATGCTATCTCTACGTATATCGACGATTTGGATGAAAAAATGAAGTTTTAACGAATTTCCAAGAAAAATGTAAAAATTAACCGAAATTCGAAAACGATGCTATTTCTACGTATCTAGATGATTTGGAAGATATATAAGAAAAACTGAAATTTTAGCGACTTTCCAAGAAAAATGTAAAAATTAACCGAAATTTGAAAACGATGCTATTTCTATAGATATATAAGAAAAATTGAATTTTAGCAAATTTCCAAGAAAAATGTAAAAATTAACCGAAATTCGAAAACGATGCTATCTACGTATATCGACGATTTGGATGATATATAAGAAAAAATGAAATTTTAACGAATTTCCAAGAAAAATGTAAAAATGAACCGAAATTCGAAAACGATGCTATTTCTACGTATATCGACGATTTGGATGATATATAAGAAAAACTGAAATTTTAGCGAATTTCCAAGAAAAATGTAAAAATTAACCGAAATTCGAAAACGATGCTATTTCTACGTATATCGACGATTTGGATGATATATAAGAAAAACTGAAATTTTAGCGACTTTCCAAGAAAAATGTAAAAATTAACCGAAATTCGAAAACTAAGCTATTTCTACGTATATCGACGATTTGGGTGATACATAAGAAAAAATGAAATTTTAACGAATTTCCAAGAAAAATGTAAAAATTAACCGAAATTCGAAAACGATGCTATTTCTACGTATATCGACGATTTGGATGATATATAAGAAAAACTGAAATTTTAGCGAATTTCCAAGAAAAATGTAAAAATTAACCGAAATTCGAAAACGATGCTATTTCTACGTATATCGACGATTTGGATGATATATAAGAAAAACTGAAATTTTAGCGACTTTCCAAGAAAAATGTAAAAATTAACCGAAATTCGAAAACTAAGCTATTTCTACGTATATCGACGATTTGGATGATATATAAGAAAAAATGAAATTTTAACGAATTTCCAAGAAAAATGTAAAAATTAACCGAAATTCGAAAACGATGCTATTTCTACGTATCTAGATGATTTGGAAGATATATAAGAAAAATGAAATTTTAGCGAATTTCCAAGAAAAATGTAAAAATTAACCGAATATGAAAACGATGCTATCTCTACGTATATCGACGATTTGGATGATATATAAGAAAAAATGAAATTTTAACGAATTTCCAAGAAAAATGTAAAAATTAACCGAAATTCGAAAACGATGCTATTTCAACGTATATCGACGATTTGGATGATATATAAGAAAAACTGAAATTTTAACGAATTTCCAAGAAAAATGTAAAAATTAACCGAAATTCGAAAACGATGCTATTTCTACGTATCTAGATGTTTTGGAAGATATTTAAGAAAAATTGAATTTTAGCGAATTTCCAAGAAAAATGTAAAAATTAACCAAAATTCGAAAACGATGCTATTTCTACGTATATCGACAATTTGGATGATATATAAGAAAAAATGAAATTTTAACGAATTTCCAAGAAAAATGTAAAAATTAACCAAAATTTGAAAACGAAGCTATTTCTATAGATATATAAGAAAAATTGAATTTTAGCAAATTTCCAAGAAAAATGTAAAAATTAACCGAAATTCGAAAACGATGCTATCTCTACGTATAACGACGATTTGGAAGATATTTAAGAAAAAATGAAATTTTAGCGAATTTCCAAGAAAAATGTAAAAATTAACCAAAATTTGAAAACGATGCTATTTCTATAGATATATAAGAAAAATTGAATTTTAGCAAATTTCCAAGAAAAATGTAAAAATTAACCGAAATTCGAAAACGATGCTATCTCTACGTATAACGACGATTTGGAAGATATTTAAGAAAAAATGAAATTTTAGCGAATTTCCAAGAAAAATGTAAAAATTAACCAAAATTTGAAAACGATGCTATTTCTATAGATATATAAGAAAAATTGAATTTTAGCAAATTTCCAAGAAAAATGTAAAAATTAACCGAATATGAAAACGATGCTATCTCTACGTATATCGACGATTTGGATGATATATAAGAAAAAATGAAATTTTAACGTATTTTCAAGAAAAATGTAAAAATTAACCGAAATTCGAAAACGATGTTATTTCTACGTATATCGACGATTTGGATGATATATAAGAAAAGCTGAAATTTTAACGAATTTCCAAGAAAAATGTAAAAATTAACCGAAATTCGAAAACGATGCTATCTCTACGTATATCGACGATTTGGATGATATATAAGAAAAAATGAAATTTTAACGAATTTCCAAGAAAAATGTAAAAATTAACCGAAATTCGAAAACGATGCTATTTCTACGTATATCGACGATTTGGATGATATATAAGAAAAACTCAAATTTTAGCGAATTTCCAAGAAAAATGTAAAAATTAACCGAAATTCGAAAACGATGCTATCTCTAAGTATATCGACGATTTGGATGATATATAAGAAAAAATGAAATCTTAACGAATTTTCAAGAAAAATGTAAAAATTAACCGAAATTCGAAAACTATGCTATTTCTACGTATATCGACGATTTGGATGATATATAAGAAAAACTGAAATTTTAGCGAATTTCCAAGAAAAATGTAAAAATTAACCGAAATTTGAAAACGATGCTATCTCTACGTATATCGACGATTCGGATGATATATAAGAAAAACTGAAATTTTAGCGAATTTCCAAGAAAAATGTAAAAATTAACCGAAATTCGAAAACGATGCTATCTCTACGTATATCGACGATTTGGATGATATATAAGAAAAAATGAAATTTTAACGAATTTCCAAGAAAAATGTAAAAATTGACTAAAATTTGAAAACGATGCTATTTCTACGTATCTAGATGATTTGGAAGATATTTAAAAAAAATTGAATTTTAGCGAATTTCCGAGTAAACTGTAAAAATTAACCGAAATTCGAAAACGATGCTATCTATACGTATATCGACGATTTGGATGATATATAAGAAAAAATGAAATTTTAACGAATTTCCAAGAAAAATGTAAAAATTAACCGAAATTCGAAAACGATGCTATTTCTACGTATATCGACGATTTGGATGATATATAAGAAAAACTGGAATTTTAGCGAATTTCCAAGAAAAATGAAAAAATTAACCGAAATTCGAAAACGATGCTATCTCTAAGTATATCGACGATTTCGATGATATATAAGAAAAAATGAAATTTTAACGAATTTCCAAGAAAAATGTAAAAATTAACCGAAATTCGAAAACGATGCTGTTTCTACGTATATCGACGATTTGGATGATATATAAGAAAAACTGAAATTTTAGGGAATTTCCAAGAAAAATGTAAAAATTAACCGAAATTCGAAAACGATGCTATCTCTACGTATATCGACGATTTGGATGATATATAAGAAAAAATGAAATTTTAACGAATTTCCAAGAAAAATGTAAAAATTAACCGAAATTCGAAAACGATGCTATTTCTACGTATATCGACGATTTGGATGATATATAAGAAAAACTGAAATTTTAGCGAATTTCCAAGAAAAATGTAAAAATTAACCGAAACTCGAAAACTATGCTATTTCTACGTATATCGACGATTTGGATGATATATAAGAAAAAATGAAATTTTAACGAATTTCCAAGAAAAATGTAAAAATTAACCAAAATTTGAAAACGATGCTATTTCTATAGATATATAAGAAAAATTGAATTTTAGCAAATTTCCAAGAAAAATGTAATTCGAAAACGATGCTATCTCTACGTATATCGACGATTTGGATGATATACAAGAAAAACTGAAATTTTAGCGAATTTCCAAGGAAAATGTAAAAATTAACCGAAATTCGAAAACGATGCTATTTCTACGTATATCGACGATTTGGATGATATATAAGAAAAACTGAAATTTTAGCGAATTTCCAAGAAAAATGTAAAAATTAACCGAAATTCGAAAACGATGCTATCTCTACGTATATCGACGATTTGGATGATATATAAGAAAAAATGAAATTTTAACGAATTTCCAAGAAAAATGTAAAAATTAACCGAAATTCGAAAACGATGCTATTTCTACGTATATCGACGATTTGGATGATATATAAGAAAAACTGAAATTTTAACGAATTTCCAAGAAAAATGTAAAAATTAACCTAAATTCGAAAACGATGCTATTTCTACGTATATCGACGATTTGGATGATATATAAGAAAAAATGAAATTTTAACGAATTTCCAAGAAAAATGTAAAAATTGACTAAAATTTGAAAACGATGCTATTTCAACGTATCTAGATGATTTGGAAGATATTTAAAAAAAATTGAATTTTAGCGAATTTCCAAGGAAAATGTAAAAATTAACCGAAATTCGAAAACGATGCTATTTCTACGTATATCGACGATTTGGATGATATATAAGAAAAAATGAAATTTTAACGAATTTCCAAGAAAAATGTAAAAATTGACTAAAATTTGAAACCGATGCTGTTTCTATAGATATATAAGAAAAAATGAATTTTAGCGAATTTCCAAGAAAAATGTAAATTTAATCGAAATTCGAAAACGATGCTATTTCTACGTATATCGACGATTTGGATGATATATAAGAAAAAATGAAATTTTAACGAATTTCCAAGAAAAATGTAAAAATTGACTAAAATTTGAAAACGATGCTATTTCTACGTATCTCTATGATTTGGAAGATATTTAAGAAAAATTGAATTTTAGCGAATTTCCAAGAAAAATGTAAAAATTATCAAAATTTGAAAACGATGCTATTTCTATAGATATATAAGAAAAATTGAATTTTAGCAAATTTCCAAGAAAAATGTAAAAATTAACCGAAATTCGAAAACGATGCTATCTCTACGTATATCGACGATTTGGATGAAATATAAGAAAAAATGAAATTTTAACGAATTTCCAAGGAAAATGTAAAAATTAACCGAAATTCGAAAACGATGCTATTTCTACGTATATCGACGATTTGGATGATATATAAGAAAAACTTAAATTTTAGCGAATTTCCAAGAAAAATGTAAAAATTAACCGAAATTCGAAAACGATACTATCTCTACGTATATCGACGATTTGGATGATATATAAGAAAAAATGAAATTTTAACGAATTTCCAAGAAAAATGTAAAAATTAACCGAAATTCGAAAACTATGCTATTTCTACGTATATCGACGATTTGGATGATATATAAGAAAAACTGAGATTTTAGCGAATTTCCAAGAAAAATGTAAAAATTAACCGAAATTCGAAAACGATGCTATCTCTACGTATATCGACGATTTGGATGATATATAAGAAAAACTGAAATTTTAGCGAATTTCCAAAATAAATGTAAAAATTAACCGAAATTCGAAAACGATGCTATCTCTACGTATATCGACGATTTGGATGATACATAAGAAAAAATGAAATTTTAACGAATTTCCAAGAAAAATGTAAAAATTGACTAAAATTTGAAAACGATGCTATTTCAACGTATCTAGATGATTTGGAAGATATTTAAAAAAAATTGAATTTTAGCGAATTTCCGAGTAAACTGTAAAAATTAACCGAAATTCGAAAACGATGCTATTTCTACGTATCTAGATGATTTGGAAGATATTTAAGAAAAATTGAATATTAGCGAATTTCCAAGAAAAATGTAAAAATTGACTAAAATTTGAAAACGATGCTGTTTCTATAGAAATATAAGAAAAATTGAATTTTAGCGAATTTCCAAGAAAAATGTAAATATTAACCGAAATTCGAAAACGATGCTATTTCTACGTATATCGACGATTTGGATGATACATAAGAAAAAATGAAATTTTAACGAATTTCCAAGAAAAATGTAAAAATTGACTAAAATTTGAAAACGATGCTATTTCAACGTATCTAGATGATTTGGAAGATATTAAAAAAAAATTGAATTTTAGCGAATTTCCGAGTAAACTGTAAAAATTAACCGAAATTCGAAAACGATGCTATTTCTACGTATCTAGATGATTTGGAAGATATTTAAGAAAAATTGAATATTAGCGAATTTCCAAGAAAAATGTAAAAATTGACTAAAATTTGAAAACGATGCTGTTTCTATAGAAATATAAGAAAAATTGAATTTTAGCGAATTTCCAAAAAAAATGTAAATATTAACCGAAATTCGAAAACGATGCTATTTCTACGTATATCGACGATTTGGATGATACATAAGAAAAAATGAAATTTTAACGAATTTCCAAGAAAAATGTAAAAATTGACTAAAATTTGAAAACGATGCTATTTCAACGTATCTAGATGATTTGGAAGATATTTAAAAAAAATTGAATTTTAGCGAATTTCCGAGTAAACTGTAAAAATTAACCGAAATTCGAAAACGATGCTATATCTACGTATCTAAAATTAATCGAAATTCGAAAACGATGCTATTTCTACGTATATCGACGATTTGGATGATATATAAGAAAAAATGAAATTTTAACGAATTTCCAAGAAAAATGTAAAAATTGACTAAAATTTGAAAACGATGCTATTTCTACGTATCTCTATGATTTGGAAGATATTTAAAAAAAATTGAATTTTAGCGAATTTCCGAGTAAACTGTAAAAATTAACCGAAATTCGAAAACGATACTATCTCTACGTATATCGACGATTTGGATGATATATAAGAAAAACTGAAATTTTAGCGAATTTCCAAGAAAAATGTAAAAATTAACCGAAATTCAAAACGATGCTATCTCTACGTATATCGACGATTTGGATGATATATAAGAAAAACTGAAATTTTAACGAATTTCCAAGAAAAATGTAAAAATTAACCAAAATTTGAAAACGATGCTATTTCTATAGATATATAAGAAAAATTGAATTTTAGCAAATTTCCAAGAAAAATGTAAAAATTAACCGAAATTCTAAAACGATGCTATCTCTACGTATATCGACAATTTGGATGATATATAAGAAAAAATGAAATTTTAACGAATTTCCAAGAAAAATGTAAAAATTAACCGAAATTCGAAAACGATGCTATTTCTACGTATATCGACGATTTGGATGATATATAAGAAAAACTTAAATTTTAGCGGATTTCCAAGAAAAATGTAAAAATTAACCGAAATTCGAAAACTATGCTATTTCTACGTATATCGAAGATTTGGATGATATATAAGAAAAACTGAAATTTTAGCGAATTTCCAAGAAAAATGTAAAAATTAACCGAAATTCGAAAACGATGCTATTTCTACGTATATCGACGATTTGGATGATATATAAGAAAAACTGAAATTTTAGCGAATTTCCAAAAAAAATGTAAAAATTAACCGAAATTCGAAAACGATGCTATCTCTACGTATATCGACGATTTGGATGAAAAAATGAAGTTTTAACGAATTTCCAAGAAAAATGTAAAAATTAACCGAAATTCGAAAACGATGCTATTTCTACGTATCTAGATGATTTGGAAGATATATAAGAAAAACTGAAATTTTAGCGACTTTCCAAGAAAAATGTAAAAATTAACCGAAATTTGAAAACGATGCTATTTCTATAGATATATAAGAAAAATTGAATTTTAGCAAATTTCCAAGAAAAATGTAAAAATTAACCGAAATTCGAAAACGATGCTATCTACGTATATCGACGATTTGGATGATATATAAGAAAAAATGAAATTTTAACGAATTTCCAAGAAAAATGTAAAAATGAACCGAAATTCGAAAACGATGCTATTTCTACGTATATCGACGATTTGGATGATATATAAGAAAAACTGAAATTTTAGCGAATTTCCAAGAAAAATGTAAAAATTAACCGAAATTCGAAAACGATGCTATTTCTACGTATATCGACGATTTGGATGATATATAAGAAAAACTGAAATTTTAGCGACTTTCCAAGAAAAATGTAAAAATTAACCGAAATTCGAAAACTAAGCTATTTCTACGTATATCGACGATTTGGGTGATACATAAGAAAAAATGAAATTTTAACGAATTTCCAAGAAAAATGTAAAAATTAACCGAAATTCGAAAACGATGCTATTTCTACGTATATCGACGATTTGGATGATATATAAGAAAAACTGAAATTTTAGCGAATTTCCAAGAAAAATGTAAAAATTAACCGAAATTCGAAAACGATGCTATTTCTACGTATATCGACGATTTGGATGATATATAAGAAAAACTGAAATTTTAGCGACTTTCCAAGAAAAATGTAAAAATTAACCGAAATTCGAAAACTAAGCTATTTCTACGTATATCGACGATTTGGATGATATATAAGAAAAAATGAAATTTTAACGAATTTCCAAGAAAAATGTAAAAATTAACCGAAATTCGAAAACGATGCTATTTCTACGTATCTAGATCATTTGGAAGATATATAAGAAAAACTGAAATTTTAGCGAATTTCCAAGAAAAATGTAAAAATTAACCGAATATGAAAACGATGCTATCTCTACGTATATCGACGATTTGGATGATATATAAGAAAAAATGAAATTTTAACGAATTTCCAAGAAAAATGTAAAAATTAACCGAAATTCGAAAACGATGCTATTTCTACGTATATCGACGATTTGGATGATATATAAGAAAAACTGAAATTTTAACGAATTTCCAAGAAAAATGTAAAAATTAACCGAAATTCGAAAACGATGCTATTTCTACGTATCTAGATGTTTTGGAAGATATTTAAGAAAAATTGAATTTTAGCGAATTTCCAAGAAAAATGTAAAAATTAACCAAAATTCGAAAACGATGCTATTTCTACGTATATCGACAATTTGGATGATATATAAGAAAAAATGAAATTTTAACGAATTTCCAAGAAAAATGTAAAAATTAACCAAAATTTGAAAACGAAGCTATTTCTATAGATATATAAGAAAAATTGAATTTTAGCAAATTTCCAAGAAAAATGTAAAAATTAACCGAAATTCGAAAACGATGCTATCTCTACGTATAACGACGATTTGGAAGATATTTAAGAAAAAATGAAATTTTAGCGAATTTCCAAGAAAAATGTAAAAATTAACCAAAATTTGAAAACGATGCTATTTCTATAGATATATAAGAAAAATTGAATTTTAGCAAATTTCCAAGAAAAATGTAAAAATTAACCGAAATTCGAAAACGATGCTATCTCTACGTATAACGACGATTTGGAAGATATTTAAGAAAAAATGAAATTTTAGCGAATTTCCAAGAAAAATGTAAAAATTAACCAAAATTTGAAAACGATGCTATTTCTATAGATATATAAGAAAAATTGAATTTTAGCAAATTTCCAAGAAAAATGTAAAAATTAACCGAAATTCGAAAACGATGCTATCTCTACGTATAACGACGATTTGGAAGATATTTAAGAAAAAATGAAATTTTAGCGAATTTCCAAGAAAAATGTAAAAATTAACCGAAATTCGAAAACGATGCTATTTCTACGTATATCGACGATTTGGATGATATATAAAAAAAACCAAATTTTAACGAATTTCCAAGAAAAATGTAAAAATTGACTAAAATTTGAAAACGATGCTGTTTCTATAGATATATAAGAAAAATTGAATTTTAGCAAATTTCCAAGAAAAATGTAAAAATTAACCGAAATTCTAAAACGATGCTATCTCTACGTATATCGACAATTTGGATGATATATAAGAAAAAATGAAATTTTAACGAATTTCCAAGAAAAATGTAAAAATTAACCGAAATTCGAAAACGATGCTATTTCTACGTATATCGACGATTTGGATGATATATAAGAAAAACTGAAATTTTAACGAATTTCCAAGAAAAATGTAAAAATTAACCAAAATTTGAAAACGATGCTATTTCTATAGATATATAAGAAAAATTGAATTTTAGCAAATTTCCAAGAAAAATGTAAAAATTAACCGAAATTCTAAAACGATGCTATCTCTACGTATATCGACAATTTGGATGATATATAAGAAAAAATGAAATTTTAACGAATTTCCAAGAAAAATGTAAAAATGAACCGAAATTCGAAAACGATGCTATTTCTACGTATATCGACGATTTGGATGATATATAAGAAAAACTTAAATTTTAGCGAATTTCCAAGAAAAATGTAAAAATTAACCGAAATTCGAAAACTATGCTATTTCTACGTATATCGAAGATTTGGATGATATATAAGAAAAATTGAATTTTAGCGAATTTCCAAGAAAAATGTAAAAATTAACCAAAATTTGAAAACGATGCTATTTCTACGTATCTAGATGACTTGGAAGATATTTAAAAAAAATTGAATTTTAACGAATTTCCAAGAAAAATGTAAAAATTAACCGAAATTCGAAAACGATGCTATCTCTACGTATATCGACGATTTGGATGATATATAAGAAAAAATGAAATTTTAACGAATTTCCAAGAAAAATGTAAAAATTAACCGAAATTCGAAAACTATGCTATTTCTACGTATATCGACGATTTGGATGATATATAAGAAAAACTGAAATTTTAGCGAATTTCCAAGAAGAATGTAAAAATTAACCGAAATTCGAAAACGATGCTATTTCTACGTATATCGACGATTTGGATGATATATAAGAAAAACTGAAATTTTAGCGAATTTCCAAAAAAAATGTAAAAATTAACCGAAATTCGAAAACGATGCTATCTCTACGTATATCGACGATTTGGATGAAAAAATGAAGTTTTAACGAATTTCCAAGAAAAATGTAAAAATTAACCGAAATTCGAAAACGATGCTATTTCTACGTATCTAGATGATTTGGAAGATATATAAGAAAAACTGAAATTTTAGCGACTTTCCAAGAAAAATGTAAAAATTAACCGAAATTTGAAAACGATGCTATTTCTATAGATATATAAGAAAAATTGAATTTTAGCAAATTTCCAAGAAAAATGTAAAAATTAACCGAAATTCGAAAACGATGCTATCTACGTATATCGACGATTTGGATGATATATAAGAAAAAATGAAATTTTAACGAATTTCCAAGAAAAATGTAAAAATGAACCGAAATTCGAAAACGATGCTATTTCTACGTATATCGACGATTTGGATGATATATAAGAAAAACTGAAATTTTAGCGAATTTCCAAGAAAAATGTAAAAATTAACCGAAATTCGAAAACGATGCTATTTCTACGTATATCGACGATTTGGATGATATATAAGAAAAACTGAAATTTTAGCGACTTTCCAAGAAAAATGTAAAAATTAACCGAAATTCGAAAACTAAGCTATTTCTACGTATATCGACGATTTGGGTGATACATAAGAAAAAATGAAATTTTAACGAATTTCCAAGAAAAATGTAAAAATTAACCGAAATTCGAAAACGATGCTATTTCTACGTATATCGACGATTTGGATGATATATAAGAAAAACTGAAATTTTAGCGAATTTCCAAGAAAAATGTAAAAATTAACCGAAATTCGAAAACGATGCTATTTCTACGTATATCGACGATTTGGATGATATATAAGAAAAACTGAAATTTTAGCGACTTTCCAAGAAAAATGTAAAAATTAACCGAAATTCGAAAACTAAGCTATTTCTACGTATATCGACGATTTGGATGATATATAAGAAAAAATGAAATTTTAACGAATTTCCAAGAAAAATGTAAAAATTAACCGAAATTCGAAAACGATGCTATTTCTACGTATCTAGATGATTTGGAAGATATATAAGAAAAACTGAAATTTTAGCGAATTTCCAAGAAAAATGTAAAAATTAACCGAATATGAAAACGATGCTATCTCTACGTATATCGACGATTTGGATGATATATAAGAAAAAATGAAATTTTAACGAATTTCCAAGAAAAATGTAAAAATTAACCGAAATTCGAAAACGATGCTATTTCTACGTATATCGACGATTTGGATGATATATAAGAAAAACTGAAATTTTAACGAATTTCCAAGAAAAATGTAAAAATTAACCGAAATTCGAAAACGATGCTATTTCTACGTATCTAGATGTTTTGGAAGATATTTAAGAAAAATTGAATTTTAGCGAATTTCCAAGAAAAATGTAAAAATTAACCAAAATTCGAAAACGATGCTATTTCTACGTATATCGACAATTTGGATGATATATAAGAAAAAATGAAATTTTAACGAATTTCCAAGAAAAATGTAAAAATTAACCAAAATTTGAAAACGAAGCTATTTCTATAGATATATAAGAAAAATTGAATTTTAGCAAATTTCCAAGAAAAATGTAAAAATTAACCGAAATTCGAAAACGATGCTATCTCTACGTATAACGACGATTTGGAAGATATTTAAGAAAAAATGAAATTTTAGCGAATTTCCAAGAAAAATGTAAAAATTAACCAAAATTTGAAAACGATGCTATTTCTATAGATATATAAGAAAAATTGAATTTTAGCAAATTTCCAAGAAAAATGTAAAAATTAACCGAAATTCGAAAACGATGCTATCTCTACGTATAACGACGATTTGGAAGATATTTAAGAAAAAATGAAATTTTAGCGAATTTCCAAGAAAAATGTAAAAATTAACCAAAATTTGAAAACGATGCTATTTCTATAGATATATAAGAAAAATTGAATTTTAGCAAATTTCCAAGAAAAATGTAAAAATTAACCGAAATTCGAAAACGATGCTATCTCTACGTATAACGACGATTTGGAAGATATTTAAGAAAAAATGAAATTTTAGCGAATTTCCAAGAAAAATGTAAAAATTAACCGAAATTCGAAAACGATGCTATTTCTACGTATATCGACGATTTGGATGATATATAAAAAAAACCAAATTTTAACGAATTTCCAAGAAAAATGTAAAAATTGACTAAAATTTGAAAACGATGCTGTTTCTATAGATATATAAGAAAAATTGAATTTTAGCGAATTTCCAAGAAAAATGTAAAAATTAACCGAAATTCGAAAACGATGCTATTTCTACGTATATCGACGATTTGGATGATATATAAGAAAAAACGAAATTTTAACGAATTTCCAAGAAAAATGTAAAAATTGACTAAAATTTGAAAACGATGCTATTTCTACGTATCTCTATGATTTCGAATTTCCAAGAAAAATGTAAAAATTGACTAAAATTTGAAAGCGATGCTGTTTCTATAGATATATAAGAAAAATTGAATTTTAGCGAATTTCCAAGAAAAATGTAAAAATTAATCGAAATTCGAAAACGATGATATTTCTACGTATATCGACGATTTGGATGATATATAAGAAAAAATGAAATTTTAACGAATTTCCAAGAAAAATGTAAAAATTGACTAAAATTTGAAAACGATGCTATTTCTACGTATCTCTATGATTTGGAAGATATTTAAAAAAAATTGAATTTTAGCGAATTTCCGAGTAAACTGTAAAAATTAACCGAAATTCGAAAACGATGCTATCTCTACGTATATCGACGATTTGGATGATATATAAGAAAAAATGAAATTTTAACGAATTTCCAAGAAAAATGTAAAAATTAACCGAAATTCGAAAACGATGCTATTTCTACGTATATCGACGATTTGGATGATATATAAGAAAAACTGAAATTTTAACGAATTTCCAAGAAAAATGTAAAAATTAACCAAAATTTGAAAACGAAGCTATTTCTATAGATATATAAGAAAAATAGAATTTTAGCAAATTTCCAAGAAAAATGTAAAAATTAACCGAAATTCGAAAACGATGCTATTTCTACGTATCTAGATGATTTGGAAGATATTTAAGAAAAACTGAATTTTAGCGAATTTCCAAGAAAAATGTAAAAATTAACCAAAATTTGAAAACGAAGCTATTTCTATAGATATATAAGAAAAATTGAATTTTAGCAAATTTCCAAGAAAAATGTAAAAATTAACCGAAATTCGAAAACGATGCTATCTCTACGTATATCGACGATTTGGATGATATATAAGAAAAAATGAAATTTTAACGAATTTCCAAGAAAAATGTAAAAATTAACCGAAATTCGAAAACGATGCTATTTCTACGTATATCGACGATTTGGATGATATATAAGAAAAACTGAAATTTTAACGAATTTCCAAGAAAAATCTAAAAATTAACCGAAATTCGAAAACGATGCTATTTCTACGTATCTAGATGTTTTGGAAGATATTTAAGAAAAATTGAATTTTAGCAAATTTCCAAGAAAAATGTAAAAATTAACCGAAATTCGAAAACGATGCTATCTCTACGTATATCGACGATTTGGATGATATATAAGAAAAAATGAAATTTTAACGAATTTCCAAGAAAAATGTAAAAATTGACTAAAATTTGAAAACGATGCTATTTCTACGTATCTCTATGATTTGGAAGATATTTAAAAAAAATTGAATTTTAGCGAATTTCCGAGTAAACTGTAAAAATTAACCGAAATTCGAAAACGATGCTATCTCTACGTATATCGACGATTTGGATGATATATAAGAAAAAATGAAATTTTAACGAATTTCCAAGAAAAATGTAAAAATTAACCGAAATTCGAAAACGATGCTATTTCTACGTATATCGACGATTTGGATGATATATAAGAAAAACTGAAATTTTAACGAATTTCCAAGAAAAATGTAAAAATTAACCAAAATTTGAAAACGAAGCTATTTCTATAGATATATAAGAAAAATAGAATTTTAGCAAATTTCCAAGAAAAATGTAAAAATTAACCGAAATTCGAAAACGATGCTATTTCTACGTATCTAGATGATTTGGAAGATATTTAAGAAAAACTGAATTTTAGCGAATTTCCAAGAAAAATGTAAAAATTAACCAAAATTTGAAAACGAAGCTATTTCTATAGATATATAAGAAAAATTGAATTTTAGCAAATTTCCAAGAAAAATGTAAAAATTAACCGAAATTCGAAAACGATGCTATTTCTACGTATATCGACGATTTGGATGATATATAAGAAAAACTGAAATTTTAACGAATTTTCAAGAAAAATGTAAAAATTAACCAAAATTCGAAAACGATGCTATTTCTACGTATATCGACGATTTGGATGATATATAAGAAAAAATGAAATTTTAACGAATTTCCAAGAAAAATGTAAAAATTAACCAAAATTTGAAAACGAAGCTATTTCTATAGATATATAAGAAAAATTGAATTTTAGCAAATTTCCAAGAAAAATGTAAAAATTAACCGAAATTCGAAAACGATGCTATCTCTACGTATAACGACGATTTGGAAGATATTTAAGAAAAAATGAAATTTTAGCGAATTTCCAAGAAAAATGTAAAAATTAACCAAAATTTGAAAACGATGCTATTTCTATAGATATATAAGAAAAATTGAATTTTAGCAAATTTCCAAGAAAAATGTAAAAATTAACCGAAATTCGAAAACGATGCTATTTCTACGTATCTAGATGATTTGGAAGATATTTAAGAAAAACTGAATTTTAGCGAATTTCCAAGAAAAATGTAAAAATTAACCAAAATTTGAAAACGATGCTATTTCTATAGATATATAAGAAAAATAGAATTTTAGCAAATTTCCAAGAAAAATGGAAAAATTGACCGAAATTCGAAAACGATTCTATTTCTACGTATATCGACGATTTGGATGATATATAAGAAAAAATGAAATTTTAACGAATTTCCAAGAAAAATGTAAAAATTAACCAAAATTTGAAAACGAAGCTATTTCTATAGATATATAAGAAAAATTGAATTTTAGCAAATCTCCAAGAAAAATGTAAAAATTAACCGAAATTCGAAAACGATGCTATCTCTACGTATAACGACGATTTGGAAGATATTTAAGAAAAAATGAAATTTTAACGAATTTCCAAGAAAAATGTAAAAATTAACCGAAATTCGAAAACGATGCTATTTCTACGTATCTAGATGATTTGGAAGATATTTAAGAAAAATTGAATTTTAGCAAATTTCCAAGAAAAATGTAAAAATTAACCGAAATTCGAAAACGATGCTATTTCTACGTATATCGACGATTTGGATGATATATAAGAAAAAATGAAATTTTAACGAATTTCCAAGAAAAATGTAAAAATTAACCGAAATTCGAAATCGATGCTATTTCTACGTATCTAGATGATTTGGAAAATATTTAAGAAAAATTGAATTTTAGCGAATTTCCAAGAAAAATGTAAAAATTAACCGAAATTCGAAAACGATGCTATTTCTACGTATATCGACGATTTGGATGATATATAAGAAAAAATGAAATTTTAACGAATTTCCAAGAAAAATGTAAAAATTGACTAAAATTTGAAAACGATGCTGTTTCTATAGATATATAAGAAAAATTGAATTTTAGCGAATTTCCAAGAAAAATGTAAATATTAACCGAAATTCGAAAACGATGCTATTTCTACGTATATCGACGATTTGGATGATATATAAGAAAAAATGAAATTTTAACGAATTTCCAAGAAAAATGTAAAAATTGACTAAAATTTGAAAACGATGCTATTTCTACGTATCTAGATGATTTGGAAGATATTTAAAAAAAATCGAATTTTAGCGAATTTCCGAGTAAACTGTAAAAATTAACCGAAATTCGAAAACGATGCTATCTCTACGTATATCGACGATTTGGATGATATATAAGAAAAAATGACATTTTATCGAATTTCCAAGAAAAATGTAAAAATTAACCGAAATTCGAAAACGATGCTATTTCTACGTATATCGACGATTTGGATGATATATAAGAAAAACTGAAATTTTAGCGAATTTCCAAGAAAAATGTAAAAATTAACCGAAATTCGAAAACGATGCTATCTCTACGTATATCGACGATTTGGATGATATATAAGAAAAAATGAAATTTTAACGAATTTCCGAGAAAAATGTATAAATTAACCGAAATTCGAAAACTATGCTATTTCTACGTATATCGACGATTTGGATGATATATAAGAAAAACTGAAATTTTAGCGAATTTCCAAGAAAAATGTAAAAATTAACCGAAATTCGAAAACGATGCTATTTCTACGTATATCGACGATTTGGATGATATATAAGAAAAAATGAAATTTTAACGAATTTCCAAGAAAAATGTAAAAATTAACCGAAATTCGAAAACGATGCTATTTCTACGTATCTAGATGATTTGGAAGATATTTAAGAAAAATTGAATTTTAGCGAATTTCCAAGAAAAATGTAAAAATTAACCGAAATTCGAAAACGATGCTATTTCTACGTATATCGACGATTTGGATGATATATAAGAAAAAATGAAATTTTAACGAATTTCCAAGAAAAATGTAAAAATAAACCAAAATTCGAAAACGATGCTATTTCTATTGATATATAAGAAAAACTGAAATTTTAGCGAATTTCCAAGAAAAATGTAAAAATTAACCGAAATTCGAAAACGATGCTATCTCTACGTATATCGACGATTTGGATGATATACAAGAAAAAATGAAATTTTAACGAATTTCCAAGAAAAATGTAAAAATTAACCGAAATTCGAAAACGATGCTATTTCTACGTATATCGACGATTTGGATGATATATAAGAAAAACTGAAATTTTAGCGAATTTCCAAGAAAAATGTAAAAATTAACCGAAATTCGAAAACGATGCTATTTCTACGTATATCGACGATTTGGATTATATATAAGAAAAAATGAAATTTTAACGAATTTCCAAGAAAAATGTAAAAATTAACCGAAATTCGAAAACGATGCTATTTCTACGTATATCGACGATTTGGATGATATATAAGAAAAACTGAAATTTTAGCGAATTTCCAAGAAAAATGTAAAAATTAACCGAAATTCGAAAACGATGCTATTTCTACGTATATCGACGATTTGGATGATATATAAGAAAAAATGAAATTTTAACGAATTTCCAAGAAAAATGTAAAAATTAACCGAAATTCGAAAACGATGCTATTTCTACGTATATCGACGATTTGGATGATATATAAGAAAAACTGAAATTTTAGCGAATTTCCAAGAAAAATGTAAAAATTAACCGAAATTCGAAAACGATGCTATTTCTACGTATATCGACGATTTGGATTATATATAAGAAAAAATGAAATTTTAACGAATTTCCAAGAAAAATGTAAAAATTAACCGAAATTCGAAAACGATGCTATTTCTACGTATATCGACGATTTGGATGATATATAAGAAAAACTGAAATTTTAGCGAATTTCCAAGAAAAATGTAAAAATTAACCGAAATTCGAAAACGATGCTATTTCTACGTATATCGACGATTTGGATGATATATAAGAAAAAATGAAATTTTAACGAATTTCCAAGAAAAATGTAAAAATTAACCGAAATTCGAAAACGATGCTATTTCTACGTATCTAGATGATTTGGAAGATATTTAACAAAAATTGAATTTTAGCGAATTTCCAAGAAAAATGTAAAAATTAACCGAAATTCGAAAACGATGATATTTCTACGTATATCGACGATTTGGATGATATATAAGAAAAAATGAAATTTTAACGAATTTCCAAGAAAAATGTAAAAATTAACCGAAATTCGAAAACGATGCTATTTCTACGTATCTAGATGATTTGGAAGATATTTAAGAAAAATTGAATTTTAGCGAATTTCCAAGAAAAATGTAAAAATTGACTAAAATTAGAAAACGATGCTGTTTCTATAGATATATAAGAAAAATTGAATTTTAGCGAATTTCCAAGAAAAATGTAAAAATTAATCGAAATTCGAAAACGATGCTATTTCTACGTATATCGACGATTTGGATGATATATAAGAAAAAATTAAATTTTAACGAATTTCCAAGAAAAATGTAAAAATTAACCGAAATTCGAAAACTATGCTATTTCTACGTATATCGACGATTTGGATGATATATAAGAAAAACTGAGATTTTAGCGAATTTCCAAGAAAAATGTAAAAATTAACCGAAATTCGAAAACGATGCTATCTCTACGTATACCGACGATTTGGATGATATATAAGAAAAACTGAAATTTTAGCGAATTTCCAAGAAAAATGTAAAAATTAACCGAAATTCGAAAACGATGCTATTTCTACGTATATCGACGATTTGGGTTATATATAAGAAAAAATGAGATTTTAACGAATTTCCAAGAAAAATGTAAAAATTAACCGAAATTCGAAAACG
This sequence comes from Agrilus biguttatus, assembly GCA_963921985.1. Classification (NCBI taxonomy): domain Eukaryota; kingdom Metazoa; phylum Arthropoda; class Insecta; order Coleoptera; family Buprestidae; genus Agrilus; species Agrilus biguttatus. The sequence goes on from OY998118.1 coordinate 21,996,649, forward strand.
ATGCTATTTCTACGTATCTAGATGATTTGGAAGATATTTAAGAAAAATTGAATTTTAGCGAATTTCCAAGAAAAATGTAAAAATTAACCGAAATTCGAAAACGATGCTATTTCTACGTATATCGACGATTTGGATAATATATAAGAAAAAATGAAATTTTAACGAATTTCCAAGAAAAATGTAAAAATAAACCAAAATTTGAAAACGAAGCTATTTCTATAGATATATAAGAAAAACTGAAATTTTAGCGAATTTCCATGAAAAATGTATAAATTAACCGAAATTCGAAAACGATGCTATCTCTACGTATATCGACGATTTGGATGATATATAAGAAAAACTGAAATTTTAGCGAATTTCCAAGAAAAATGTAAAAATTAACCGAAATTCGAAAACGATGCTATTTCTACGTATATCGACGATTTGGATGATATATAAGAAAAAATGAAATTTTAACGAATTTCCAAGAAAAATGTAAAAATTAACCGAAATTCGAAAACGATGCTATTTCTACGTATCTAGACGATTTGGAAGATATTTAAGAAAAATTGAATTTTAGCGAATTTCCAAGAAAAATGTAAAAATTAACCGAAATTCGAAAACGATGCTATTTCTACGTATATCGACGATTTGGATAATATATAAGAAAAAATGAAATTTTAACGAATTTCCAAGAAAAATGTAAAAATAAACCAAAATTTGAAAACGAAGCTATTTCTATAGATATATAAGAAAAACTGAAATTTTAGCGAATTTCCATGAAAAATGTATAAATTAACCGAAATTCGAAAACGATGCTATCTCTACGTATATCGACGATTTGGATGATATATAAGAAAAAATGAAATTTTAACGAATTTCCAAGAAAAATGTAAAAATTAACCGAAATTCGAAAACGATGCTATTTCTACGTATATCGACGATTTGGATGATATATAAGAAAAACTGAAATTTTAGCGAATTTCCAAGAAAAATGTAAAAATTAACCGAAATTCGAAAACGATGCTATTTCTACGTATATCGACGATTTGGATGATATATAAGAAAAAATGAAATTTTAACGAATTTCCAAGAAAAATGTAAAAATTAACCGAAATTCGAAAACGATGCTATTTCTACGTATCTAGATGATTTGGAAGATATTTAACAAAAATTGAATTTTAGCGAATTTCCAAGAAAAATGTAAAAATTAATCGAAATTCGAAAACGATGCTATTTCTACGTATATCGACGATTTGGATGATATATAAGAAAAAATGAAATTTTAACGAATTTCCAAGAAAAATGTAAAAATTAACCGAAATTCGAAAACGATGCTATTTCTACGTATATCGACGATTTGGATGATATATAAGAAAAACTTAAATTTTAGCGAATTTCCAAGAAAAATGTAAAAATTAACCGAAATTCGAAAACGATACTATCTCTACGTATATCGACGATTTGGATGATATATAAGAAAAAATGAAATTTTAACGAATTTCCAAGAAAAATGTAAAAATTAACCGAAATTCGAAAACGATGCTATCTCTACGTATATCGACGATTTGGATGATATATAAGAAAAAATGAAATTTTAACGAATTTCCAAGAAAAATGTAAAAATTAACCGAAATTCGAAAACGATGTTATTTCTACGTATATCGACGATTTGGATGATATATAAGAAAAGCTGAAATTTTAACGAATTTCCAAGAAAAATGTAAAAATTAACCGAAATTCGAAAACGATGCTATCTCTACGTATATCGACGATTTGGATGATATATAAGAAAAAATGAAATTTTAACGAATTTCCAAGAAAAATGTAAAAATTAACCGAAATTCGAAAACGATGCTATTTCTACGTATATCGACGATTTGGATGATATATAAGAAAAACTCAAATTTTAGCGAATTTCCAAGAAAAATGTAAAAATTAACCGAAATTCGAAAACGATGCTATCTCTACGTATATCGACGATTCGGATGATATATAAGAAAAACTGAAATTTTAGCGAATTTCCAAGAAAAATGTAAAAATTGACTAAAATTTGAAAACGATGCTATTTCTACGTATCTAGATGATTTGGAAGATATTTAAAAAAAATTGAATTTTAGCGAATTTCCGAGTAAACTGTAAAAATTAACCGAAATTCGAAAACGATGCTATCTCTACGTATATCGACGATTTGGATGATATATAAGAAAAAATGAAATTTTAACGAATTTCCAAGAAAAATGTAAAAATTAACCGAAATTCGAAAACGATGCTATTTCTACGTATATCGACGATTTGGATGATATATAAGAAAAAATGAAATTTTAACGAATTTCCAAGAAAAATGTAAAAATTAACCAAAATTTGAAAACGATGCTATTTCTATAGATATATAAGAAAAATTGAATTTTAGCAGATTTCCAAGAAAAATGTAAAAATTAACCGAAATTCGAACACGATGCTATCTCTACGTATATCGACGATTTGGATGATATATAAGAAAAACTGAAATTTTAGCGAATTTCCAAGAAAAATGTAAAAATTAACCGAAATTCGAAAACGATGCTATCTCTACGTATATCGACGATTCGGATGATATATAAGAAAAACTGAAATTTTAGCGAATTTCCAAGAAAAATGTAAAAATTAACCGAAATTCGAAAACGATGCTATCTCTACGTATATCGACGATTTGGGTGATATATAAGAAAAAATGAAATTTTAACGAATTACCAAGAAAAATGTAAAAATTGACTAAAATTTGAAAACGATGCTATCTCTACGTATAACGACGATTTGGAAGATATTTAAGAAAAAATGAAATTTTAGCGAATTTCCAAGAAAAATGTAAAAATTAACCGAAATTCGAAAACGATGCTATTTCTACGTATATCGACGATTTGGATGATATATAAAAAAAACCAAATTTTAACGAATTTCCAAGAAAAATGTAAAAATTGACTAAAATTTGAAAACGATGCTGTTTCTATAGATATATAAGAAAAATTGAATTTTAGCGAATTTCCAAGAAAAATGTAAAAATTAACCGAAATTCGAAAACGATGCTATTTCTACGTATATCGACGATTTGGATGATATATAAGAAAAAACGAAATTTTAACGAATTTCCAAGAAAAATGTAAAAATTGACTAAAATTTGAAAACGATGCTATTTCTACGTATCTCTATGATTTCGAATTTCCAAGAAAAATGTAAAAATTGACTAAAATTTGAAAGCGATGCTGTTTCTATAGATATATAAGAAAAATTGAATTTTAGCGAATTTCCAAGAAAAATGTAAAAATTAATCGAAATTCGAAAACGATGATATTTCTACGTATATCGACGATTTGGATGATATATAAGAAAAAATGAAATTTTAACGAATTTCCAAGAAAAATGTAAAAATTGACTAAAATTTGAAAACGATGCTATTTCTACGTATCTCTATGATTTGGAAGATATTTAAAAAAAATTGAATTTTAGCGAATTTCCGAGTAAACTGTAAAAATTAACCGAAATTCGAAAACGATGCTATCTCTACGTATATCGACGATTTGGATGATATATAAGAAAAAATGAAATTTTAACGAATTTCCAAGAAAAATGTAAAAATTAACCGAAATTCGAAAACGATGCTATTTCTACGTATATCGACGATTTGGATGATATATAAGAAAAACTGAAATTTTAACGAATTTCCAAGAAAAATGTAAAAATTAACCAAAATTTGAAAACGAAGCTATTTCTATAGATATATAAGAAAAATAGAATTTTAGCAAATTTCCAAGAAAAATGTAAAAATTAACCGAAATTCGAAAACGATGCTATTTCTACGTATCTAGATGATTTGGAAGATATTTAAGAAAAACTGAATTTTAGCGAATTTCCAAGAAAAATGTAAAAATTAACCAAAATTTGAAAACGAAGCTATTTCTATAGATATATAAGAAAAATTGAATTTTAGCAAATTTCCAAGAAAAATGTAAAAATTAACCGAAATTCGAAAACGATGCTATCTCTACGTATATCGACGATTTGGATGATATATAAGAAAAAATGAAATTTTAACGAATTTCCAAGAAAAATGTAAAAATTAACCGAAATTCGAAAACGATGCTATTTCTACGTATATCGACGATTTGGATGATATATAAGAAAAACTGAAATTTTAACGAATTTCCAAGAAAAATGTAAAAATTAACCGAAATTCGAAAACGATGCTATTTCTACGTATCTAGATGTTTTGGAAGATATTTAAGAAAAATTGAATTTTAGCGAATTTTCAAGAAAAATGTAAAAATTGACCAAAATTCGAAAACGATGCTATTTCTACGTATATCGACGATTTGGATGATATATAAGAAAAAATGAAATTTTAACGAATTTCCAAGAAAAATGTAAAAATTAACCAAAATTTGAAAACGAAGCTATTTCTATAGATATATAAGAAAAATTGAATTTTAGCAAATTTCCAAGAAAACTGTAAAAATTAACCGAAATTCGAAAACGATGCTATCTCTACGTATAACGACGATTTGGAAGATATTTAAGAAAAAATGAAATTTTAGCGAATTTCCAAGAAAAATGTAAAAATTAACCAAAATTTGAAAACGATGCTATTTCTATAGATATATAAGAAAAATTGAATTTTAGCAAATTTCCAAGAAAAATGTAAAAATTAACCGAAATTCGAAAACGATGCTATTTCTACGTATCTAGATGATTTGGAAGATATTTAAGAAAAACTGAATTTTAGCGAATTTCCAAGAAAAATGTAAAAATTAACCAAAATTTGAAAACGATGCTATTTCTATAGATATATAAGAAAAATAGAATTTTAGCAAATTTCCAAGAAAAATGGAAAAATTGACCGAAATTCGAAAACGATTCTATTTCTACGTATATCGACGATTTGGATGATATATAAGAAAAAATGAAATTTTAACGAATTTCCAAGGAAAATGTAAAAATTAACCAAAATTTGAAAACGAAGCTATTTCTATAGATATATAAGAAAAATTGAATTTTAGCAAATCTCCAAGAAAAATGTAAAAATTAACCGAAATTCGAAAACGATGCTATCTCTACGTATAACGACGATTTGGAAGATATTTAAGAAAAAATGAAATTTTAACGAATTTCCAAGAAAAATGTAAAAATTAACCGAAATTCGAAAACGATGCTATTTCTACGTATCTAGATGATTTGGAAGATATTTAAGAAAAATTGAATTTTAGCAAATTTCCAAGAAAAATGTAAAAATTAACCGAAATTCGAAAACGATGCTATTTCTACGTATATCGACGATTTGGATGATATATAAGAAAAAATGAAATTTTAACGAATTTCCAAGAAAAATGTAAAAATTAACCGAAATTCGAAATCGATGCTATTTCTACGTATCTAGATGATTTGGAAAATATTTAAGAAAAATTGAATTTTAGCGAATTTCCAAGAAAAATGTAAAAATTAACCGAAATTCGAAAACGATGCTATTTCTACGTATATCGACGATTTGGATGATATATAAGAAAAAATGAAATTTTAACGAATTTCCAAGAAAAATGTAAAAATTGACTAAAATTTGAAAACGATGCTGTTTCTATAGATATATAAGAAAAATTGAATTTTAGCGAATTTCCAAGAAAAATGTAAATATTAACCGAAATTCGAAAACGATGCTATTTCTACGTATATCGACGATTTGGATGATATATAAGAAAAAATGAAATTTTAACGAATTTCCAAGAAAAATGTAAAAATTGACTAAAATTTGAAAACGATGCTATTTCTACGTATCTAGATGATTTGGAAGATATTTAAAAAAAATCGAATTTTAGCGAATTTCCGAGTAAACTGTAAAAATTAACCGAAATTCGAAAACGATGCTATCTCTACGTATATCGACGATTTGGATGATATATAAGAAAAAATGACATTTTATCGAATTTCCAAGAAAAATGTAAAAATTAACCGAAATTCGAAAACGATGCTATTTCTACGTATATCGACGATTTGGATGATATATAAGAAAAACTGAAATTTTAGCGAATTTCCAAGAAAAATGTAAAAATTAACCGAAATTCGAAAACGATGCTATCTCTACGTATATCGACGATTTGGATGATATATAAGAAAAAATGAAATTTTAACGAATTTCCGAGAAAAATGTATAAATTAACCGAAATTCGAAAACTATGCTATTTCTACGTATATCGACGATTTGGATGATATATAAGAAAAACTGAAATTTTAGCGAATTTCCAAGAAAAATGTAAAAATTAACCGAAATTCGAAAACGATGCTATTTCTACGTATATCGACGATTTGGATGATATATAAGAAAAAATGAAATTTTAACGAATTTCCAAGAAAAATGTAAAAATTAACCGAAATTCGAAAACGATGCTATTTCTACGTATCTAGATGATTTGGAAGATATTTAAGAAAAATTGAATTTTAGCGAATTTCCAAGAAAAATGTAAAAATTAACCGAAATTCGAAAACGATGCTATTTCTACGTATATCGACGATTTGGATGATATATAAGAAAAAATGAAATTTTAACGAATTTCCAAGAAAAATGTAAAAATAAACCAAAATTCGAAAACGATGCTATTTCTATTGATATATAAGAAAAACTGAAATTTTAGCGAATTTCCAAGAAAAATGTAAAAATTAACCGAAATTCGAAAACGATGCTATCTCTACGTATATCGACGATTTGGATGATATACAAGAAAAAATGAAATTTTAACGAATTTCCAAGAAAAATGTAAAAATTAACCGAAATTCGAAAACGATGCTATTTCTACGTATATCGACGATTTGGATGATATATAAGAAAAACTGAAATTTTAGCGAATTTCCAAGAAAAATGTAAAAATTAACCGAAATTCGAAAACGATGCTATTTCTACGTATATCGACGATTTGGATTATATATAAGAAAAAATGAAATTTTAACGAATTTCCAAGAAAAATGTAAAAATTAACCGAAATTCGAAAACGATGCTATTTCTACGTATATCGACGATTTGGATGATATATAAGAAAAACTGAAATTTTAGCGAATTTCCAAGAAAAATGTAAAAATTAACCGAAATTCGAAAACGATGCTATTTCTACGTATATCGACGATTTGGATGATATATAAGAAAAAATGAAATTTTAACGAATTTCCAAGAAAAATGTAAAAATTAACCGAAATTCGAAAACGATGCTATTTCTACGTATATCGACGATTTGGATGATATATAAGAAAAACTGAAATTTTAGCGAATTTCCAAGAAAAATGTAAAAATTAACCGAAATTCGAAAACGATGCTATTTCTACGTATATCGACGATTTGGATTATATATAAGAAAAAATGAAATTTTAACGAATTTCCAAGAAAAATGTAAAAATTAACCGAAATTCGAAAACGATGCTATTTCTACGTATATCGACGATTTGGATGATATATAAGAAAAACTGAAATTTTAGCGAATTTCCAAGAAAAATGTAAAAATTAACCGAAATTCGAAAACGATGCTATTTCTACGTATATCGACGATTTGGATGATATATAAGAAAAAATGAAATTTTAACGAATTTCCAAGAAAAATGTAAAAATTAACCGAAATTCGAAAACGATGCTATTTCTACGTATCTAGATGATTTGGAAGATATTTAACAAAAATTGAATTTTAGCGAATTTCCAAGAAAAATGTAAAAATTAACCGAAATTCGAAAACGATGATATTTCTACGTATATCGACGATTTGGATGATATATAAGAAAAAATGAAATTTTAACGAATTTCCAAGAAAAATGTAAAAATTAACCGAAATTCGAAAACGATGCTATTTCTACGTATCTAGATGATTTGGAAGATATTTAAGAAAAATTGAATTTTAGCGAATTTCCAAGAAAAATGTAAAAATTGACTAAAATTAGAAAACGATGCTGTTTCTATAGATATATAAGAAAAATTGAATTTTAGCGAATTTCCAAGAAAAATGTAAAAATTAATCGAAATTCGAAAACGATGCTATTTCTACGTATATCGACGATTTGGATGATATATAAGAAAAAATTAAATTTTAACGAATTTCCAAGAAAAATGTAAAAATTAACCGAAATTCGAAAACTATGCTATTTCTACGTATATCGACGATTTGGATGATATATAAGAAAAACTGAGATTTTAGCGAATTTCCAAGAAAAATGTAAAAATTAACCGAAATTCGAAAACGATGCTATCTCTACGTATACCGACGATTTGGATGATATATAAGAAAAACTGAAATTTTAGCGAATTTCCAAGAAAAATGTAAAAATTAACCGAAATTCGAAAACGATGCTATTTCTACGTATATCGACGATTTGGATTATATATAAGAAAAAATGAGATTTTAACGAATTTCCAAGAAAAATGTAAAAATTAACCGAAATTCGAAAACGATGCTATTTCTACGTATCTAGATGATTTGGAAGATATTTAAGAAAAATTGAATTTTAGCGAATTTCCAAGAAAAATGTAAAAATTAACCGAAATTCGAAAACGATGCTATTTCTACGTATATCGACGATTTGGATAATATATAAGAAAAAATGAAATTTTAACGAATTTCCAAGAAAAATGTAAAAATAAACCAAAATTTGAAAACGAAGCTATTTCTATAGATATATAAGAAAAACTGAAATTTTAGCGAATTTCCATGAAAAATGTATAAATTAACCGAAATTCGAAAACGATGCTATCTCTACGTATATCGACGATTTGGATGATATATAAGAAAAACTGAAATTTTAGCGAATTTCCAAGAAAAATGTAAAAATTAACCGAAATTCGAAAACGATGCTATTTCTACGTATATCGACGATTTGGATGATATATAAGAAAAAATGAAATTTTAACGAATTTCCAAGAAAAATGTAAAAATTAACCGAAATTCGAAAACGATGCTATTTCTACGTATCTAGACGATTTGGAAGATATTTAAGAAAAATTGAATTTTAGCGAATTTCCAAGAAAAATGTAAAAATTAACCGAAATTCGAAAACGATGCTATTTCTACGTATATCGACGATTTGGATAATATATAAGAAAAAATGAAATTTTAACGAATTTCCAAGAAAAATGTAAAAATAAACCAAAATTTGAAAACGAAGCTATTTCTATAGATATATAAGAAAAACTGAAATTTTAGCGAATTTCCATGAAAAATGTATAAATTAACCGAAATTCGAAAACGATGCTATCTCTACGTATATCGACGATTTGGATGATATATAAGAAAAAATGAAATTTTAACGAATTTCCAAGAAAAATGTAAAAATTAACCGAAATTCGAAAACGATGCTATTTCTACGTATATCGACGATTTGGATGATATATAAGAAAAACTGAAATTTTAGCGAATTTCCAAGAAAAATGTAAAAATTAACCGAAATTCGAAAACGATGCTATTTCTACGTATATCGACGATTTGGATGATATATAAGAAAAAATGAAATTTTAACGAATTTCCAAGAAAAATGTAAAAATTAACCGAAATTCGAAAACGATGCTATTTCTACGTATCTAGATGATTTGGAAGATATTTAACAAAAATTGAATTTTAGCGAATTTCCAAGAAAAATGTAAAAATTAATCGAAATTCGAAAACGATGCTATTTCTACGTATATCGACGATTTGGATGATATATAAGAAAAAATGAAATTTTAACGAATTTCCAAGAAAAATGTAAAAATTAACCGAAATTCGAAAACGATGCTATTTCTACGTATATCGACGATTTGGATGATATATAAGAAAAACTTAAATTTTAGCGAATTTCCAAGAAAAATGTAAAAATTAACCGAAATTCGAAAACGATACTATCTCTACGTATATCGACGATTTGGATGATATATAAGAAAAAATGAAATTTTAACGAATTTCCAAGAAAAATGTAAAAATTAACCGAAATTCGAAAACGATGCTATCTCTACGTATATCGACGATTTGGATGATATATAAGAAAAAATCAAATTTTAACGAATTTCCAAGAAAAATGTAAAAATTAACCGAAATTCGAAAACGATGTTATTTCTACGTATATCGACGATTTGGATGATATATAAGAAAAGCTGAAATTTTAACGAATTTCCAAGAAAAATGTAAAAATTAACCGAAATTCGAAAACGATGCTATCTCTACGTATATCGACGATTTGGATGATATATAAGAAAAAATGAAATTTTAACGAATTTCCAAGAAAAATGTAAAAATTAACCGAAATTCGAAAACGATGCTATTTCTACGTATATCGACGATTTGGATGATATATAAGAAAAACTCAAATTTTAGCGAATTTCCAAGAAAAATGTAAAAATTAACCGAAATTCGAAAACGATGCTATCTCTAAGTATATCGACGATTTGGATGATATATAAGAAAAAATGAAATTTTAACGAATTTTCAAGAAAAATGTAAAAATTAACCGAAATTCGAAAACTATGCTATTTCTACGTATATCGACGATTTGGATGATATATAAGAAAAACTGAAATTTTAGCGAATTTCCAAGAAAAATGTAAAAATTAACCGAAATTCGAAAACGATGCTATCTCTACGTATATCGACGATTCGGATGATATATAAGAAAAACTGAAATTTTAGCGAATTTCCAAGAAAAATGTAAAAATTAACCGAAATTCGAAAACGATGCTATTTCTATTGATATATAAGAAAAACTGAAATTTTAGCGAATTTCCAAGAAAAATGTAAAAATTAACCGAAATTCGAAAACGATGCTATCTCTAAGTATATCGACGATTTGGATGATATATAAGAAAAAATGAAATTTTAACGAATTTCCAAGAAAAATGTAAAAATTAACCGAAATTCGAAAACGATGTTATTTCTACGTATATCGACGATTTGGATGATATATAAGAAAAGCTGAAATTTTAACGAATTTCCAAGAAAAATGTAAAAATTAACCGAAATTCGAAAACGATGCTATTTCTACGTATATCGACGATTTGGATGATATATAAGAAAAAATGAAATTTTAACGAATTTCCAAGAAAAATGTAAAAATTGACTAAAATTTGAAAACGATGCTGTTTCTATAGATATATAAGAAAAATTGAATTTTAGCGAATTTCCAAGAAAAATGTAAATATTAACCGAAATTCGAAAACGATGCTATTTCTACGTATATCGACGATTTGGATGATATATAAGAAAAAATGAAATTTTAACGAATTTCCAAGAAAAATGTAAAAATTGACTAAAATTTGAAAACGATGCTATTTCTACGTATCTAGATGATTTGGAAGATATTTAAAAAAAATCGAATTTTAGCGAATTTCCGAGTAAACTGTAAAAATTAACCGAAATTCGAAAACGATGCTATCTCTACGTATATCGACGATTTGGATGATATATAAGAAAAAATGACATTTTATCGAATTTCCAAGAAAAATGTAAAAATTAACCGAAATTCGAAAACGATGCTATTTCTACGTATATCGACGATTTGGATGATATATAAGAAAAACTGAAATTTTAGCGAATTTCCAAGAAAAATGTAAAAATTAACCGAAATTCGAAAACGATGCTATCTCTACGTATATCGACGATTTGGATGATATATAAGAAAAAATGAAATTTTAACGAATTTCCGAGAAAAATGTATAAATTAACCGAAATTCGAAAACTATGCTATTTCTACGTATATCGACGATTTGGATGATATATAAGAAAAACTGAAATTTTAGCGAATTTCCAAGAAAAATGTAAAAATTAACCGAAATTCGAAAACGATGCTATTTCTACGTATATCGACGATTTGGATGATATATAAGAAAAAATGAAATTTTAACGAATTTCCAAGAAAAATGTAAAAATTAACCGAAATTCGAAAACGATGCTATTTCTACGTATCTAGATGATTTGGAAGATATTTAAGAAAAATTGAATTTTAGCGAATTTCCAAGAAAAATGTAAAAATTAACCGAAATTCGAAAACGATGCTATTTCTACGTATATCGACGATTTGGATGATATATAAGAAAAAATGAAATTTTAACGAATTTCCAAGAAAAATGTAAAAATAAACCAAAATTCGAAAACGATGCTATTTCTATTGATATATAAGAAAAACTGAAATTTTAGCGAATTTCCAAGAAAAATGTAAAAATTAACCGAAATTCGAAAACGATGCTATCTCTACGTATATCGACGATTTGGATGATATACAAGAAAAAATGAAATTTTAACGAATTTCCAAGAAAAATGTAAAAATTAACCGAAATTCGAAAACGATGCTATTTCTACGTATATCGACGATTTGGATGATATATAAGAAAAACTGAAATTTTAGCGAATTTCCAAGAAAAATGTAAAAATTAACCGAAATTCGAAAACGATGCTATTTCTACGTATTTCGACGATTTGGATTATATATAAGAAAAAATGAAATTTTAACGAATTTCCAAGAAAAATGTAAAAATTAACCGAAATTCGAAAACGATGCTATTTCTACGTATATCGACGATTTGGATGATATATAAGAAAAACTGAAATTTTAGCGAATTTCCAAGAAAAATGTAAAAATTAACCGAAATTCGAAAACGATGCTATTTCTACGTATATCGACGATTTGGATGATATATAAGAAAAAATGAAATTTTAACGAATTTCCAAGAAAAATGTAAAAATTAACCGAAATTCGAAAACGATGCTATTTCTACGTATATCGACGATTTGGATGATATATAAGAAAAACTGAAATTTTAGCGAATTTCCAAGAAAAATGTAAAAATTAACCGAAATTCGAAAACGATGCTATTTCTACGTATATCGACGATTTGGATTATATATAAGAAAAAATGAAATTTTAACGAATTTCCAAGAAAAATGTAAAAATTAACCGAAATTCGAAAACGATGCTATTTCTACGTATATCGACGATTTGGATGATATATAAGAAAAACTGAAATTTTAGCGAATTTCCAAGAAAAATGTAAAAATTAACCGAAATTCGAAAACGATGCTATTTCTACGTATATCGACGATTTGGATGATATATAAGAAAAAATGAAATTTTAACGAATTTCCAAGAAAAATGTAAAAATTAACCGAAATTCGAAAACGATGCTATTTCTACGTATCTAGATGATTTGGAAGATATTTAACAAAAATTGAATTTTAGCGAATTTCCAAGAAAAATGTAAAAATTAACCGAAATTCGAAAACGATGATATTTCTACGTATATCGACGATTTGGATGATATATAAGAAAAAATGAAATTTTAACGAATTTCCAAGAAAAATGTAAAAATTAACCGAAATTCGAAAACGATGCTATTTCTACGTATCTAGATGATTTGGAAGATATTTAAGAAAAATTGAATTTTAGCGAATTTCCAAGAAAAATGTAAAAATTGACTAAAATTAGAAAACGATGCTGTTTCTATAGATATATAAGAAAAATTGAATTTTAGCGAATTTCCAAGAAAAATGTAAAAATTAATCGAAATTCGAAAACGATGCTATTTCTACGTATATCGACGATTTGGATGATATATAAGAAAAAATTAAATTTTAACGAATTTCCAAGAAAAATGTAAAAATTAACCGAAATTCGAAAACTATGCTATTTCTACGTATATCGACGATTTGGATGATATATAAGAAAAACTGAGATTTTAGCGAATTTCCAAGAAAAATGTAAAAATTAACCGAAATTCGAAAACGATGCTATCTCTACGTATACCGACGATTTGGATGATATATAAGAAAAACTGAAATTTTAGCGAATTTCCAAGAAAAATGTAAAAATTAACCGAAATTCGAAAACGATGCTATTTCTACGTATATCGACGATTTGGATTATATATAAGAAAAAATGAGATTTTAACGAATTTCCAAGAAAAATGTAAAAATTAACCGAAATTCGAAAACGATGCTATTTCTACGTATCTAGATGATTTGGAAGATATTTAAGAAAAATTGAATTTTAGCGAATTTCCAAGAAAAATGTAAAAATTAACCGAAATTCGAAAACGATGCTATTTCTACGTATATCGACGATTTGGATAATATATAAGAAAAAATGAAATTTTAACGAATTTCCAAGAAAAATGTAAAAATAAACCAAAATTTGAAAACGAAGCTATTTCTATAGATATATAAGAAAAACTGAAATTTTAGCGAATTTCCATGAAAAATGTATAAATTAACCGAAATTCGAAAACGATGCTATCTCTACGTATATCGACGATTTGGATGATATATAAGAAAAACTGAAATTTTAGCGAATTTCCAAGAAAAATGTAAAAATTAACCGAAATTCGAAAACGATGCTATTTCTACGTATATCGACGATTTGGATGATATATAAGAAAAAATGAAATTTTAACGAATTTCCAAGAAAAATGTAAAAATTGACCGAAATTCGAAAACGATGCTATTTCTACGTATCTAGACGATTTGGAAGATATTTAAGAAAAATTGAATTTTAGCGAATTTCCAAGAAAAATGTAAAAATTAACCGAAATTCGAAAACGATGCTATTTCTACGTATATCGACGATTTGGATAATATATAAGAAAAAATGAAATTTTAACGAATTTCCAAGAAAAATGTAAAAATAAACCAAAATTTGAAAACGAAGCTATTTCTATAGATATATAAGAAAAACTGAAATTTTAGCGAATTTCCATGAAAAATGTATAAATTAACCGAAATTCGAAAACGATGCTATCTCTACGTATATCGACGATTTGGATGATATATAAGAAAAAATGAAATTTTAACGAATTTCCAAGAAAAATGTAAAAATTAACCGAAATTCGAAAACGATGCTATTTCTACGTATATCGACGATTTGGATGATATATAAGAAAAACTGAAATTTTAGCGAATTTCCAAGAAAAATGTAAAAATTAACCGAAATTCGAAAACGATGCTATTTCTACGTATATCGACGATTTGGATGATATATAAGAAAAAATGAAATTTTAACGAATTTCCAAGAAAAATGTAAAAATTAACCGAAATTCGAAAACGATGCTATTTCTACGTATCTAGATGATTTGGAAGATATTTAACAAAAATTGAATTTTAGCGAATTTCCAAGAAAAATGTAAAAATTAATCGAAATTCGAAAACGATGCTATTTCTACGTATATCGACGATTTGGATGATATATAAGAAAAAATGAAATTTTAACGAATTTCCAAGAAAAATGTAAAAATTAACCGAAATTCGAAAACGATGCTATTTCTACGTATATCGACGATTTGGATGATATATAAGAAAAACTTAAATTTTAGCGAATTTCCAAGAAAAATGTAAAAATTAACCGAAATTCGAAAACGATACTATCTCTACGTATATCGACGATTTGGATGATATATAAGAAAAAATGAAATTTTAACGAATTTCCAAGAAAAATGTAAAAATTAACCGAAATTCGAAAACGATGCTATCTCTACGTATATCGACGATTTGGATGATATATAAGAAAAAATGAAATTTTAACGAATTTCCAAGAAAAATGTAAAAATTAACCGAAATTCGAAAACGATGTTATTTCTACGTCTATCGACGATTTGGATGATATATAAGAAAAGCTGAAATTTTAACGAATTTCCAAGAAAAATGTAAAAATTAACCGAAATTCGAAAACGATGCTATCTCTACGTATATCGACGATTTGGATGATATATAAGAAAAAATGAAATTTTAACGAATTTCCAAGAAAAATGTAAAAATTAACCGAAATTCGAAAACGATGCTATTTCTACGTATATCGACGATTTGGATGATATATAAGAAAAACTCAAATTTTAGCGAATTTCCAAGAAAAATGTAAAAATTAACCGAAATTCGAAAACGATGCTATCTCTAAGTATATCGACGATTTGGATGATATATAAGAAAAAATGAAATTTTAACGAATTTTCAAGAAAAATGTAAAAATTAACCGAAATTCGAAAACTATGCTATTTCTACGTATATCGACGATTTGGATGATATATAAGAAAAACTGAAATTTTAGCGAATTTCCAAGAAAAATGTAAAAATTAACCGAAATTCGAAAACGATGCTATCTCTACGTATATCGACGATTCGGATGATATATAAGAAAAACTGAAATTTTAGCGAATTTCCAAGAAAAATGTAAAAATTAACCGAAATTCGAAAACGATGCTATCTCTACGTATATCGACGATTTGGGTGATATATAAGAAAAAATGAAATTTTAACGAATTACCAAGAAAAATGTAAAAATTGACTAAAATTTGAAAACGATGCTATTTCTACGTATCTAGATGATTTGGAAGATATTTAAAAAAAATTGAATTTTAGCGAATTTCCGAGTAAACTGTAAAAATTAACCGAAATTCGAAAACGATGCTATCTCTACGTATATCGACGATTTGGATGATATATAAGAAAAAATGAAATTTTAACGAATTTCCAAGAAAAATGTAAAAATTAACCGAAATTCGAAAACGATGCTATTTCTACGTATATCGACGATTTGGATGATATATAAGAAAAAATGAAATTTTAACGAATTTCCAAGAAAAATGTAAAAATTAACCAAAATTTGAAAACGATGCTATTTCTATAGATATATAAGAAAAATTGAATTTTAGCAGATTTCCAAGAAAAATGTAAAAATTAACCGAAATTCGAACACGATGCTATCTCTACGTATATCGACGATTTGGATGATATATAAGAAAAACTGAAATTTTAGCGAATTTCCAAGGAAAATGTAAAAATTAACCGAAATTCGAAAACGATGCTATTTCTACGTATATCGACGATTTGGATGATATATAAGAAAAAATGAAATTTTAACGAATTTCCAAGAAAAATGTAAAAATTGACTAAAATTTGAAAACGATGCTATTTCTACGTATCTAGATGATTTGGAAGATATTTAAGAAAAATTGAATATTAGCGAATTTCCAAGAAAAATGTAAAAATTGACTAAAATTTGAGAACGATGCTGTTTCTATAGATATATAAGAAAAATTGAATTTTAGCGAATTTCCAAGAAAAATGTAAAAATTAATCGAAATTCGAAAACGATGCTATTTCTACGTATATCGACGATTTGGATGATATATAAGAAAAAATGAAATTTTAAAGAATTTCCAAGAAAAATGTAAAAATTGACTAAAATTTGAAAACGATGCTATTTCTACGTATCTCTATGATTTGGAAGATATTTAAAAAAAATTGAATTTTAGCGAATTTCCGAGTAAACTGTAAAAATTAACCGAAATTCGAAAACGATACTATCTCTACGTATATCGACGATTTGGATGATATATAAGAAAAACTGAAATTTTAGCGAATTTCCAAGAAAAATGTAAAAATTAACCGAAATTCGAAAACGATGCTATCTCTACGTATATCGACGATTTGGATGATATATAAGAAAAAATGAAATTTTAACGAATTTCCAAGAAAAATGTAAAAATTAACCGAAATTCGAAAACGATGCTATTTCTACGTTTATCGACGATTTGGATGATATATAAGAAAAACTGAAATTTTAACGAATTTCCAAGAAAAATGTAAAAATTAACCTAAATTCGAAAACGATGCTATTTCTACGTATATCGACGATTTGGATGATATATAAGAAAAAATAAAATTTAGCGAATTTCCAAGAAAAATGTAAAAATTAACCGAAATTCGAAAACGATGCTATTTCTACGTATCTAGATGATTTGGAAGATATTTAAAAAAAATTGAATTTTAGCGAATTTCCGAGTAAACTGTAAAAATTAACCGAAATTCGAAAACGATGCTATTTCTACGTATCTAGATGATTTGGAAGATATTTAAGAAAAATTGAATATTAGCGAATTTCCAAGAAAAATGTAAAAATTGACTAAAATTTGAAAACGATGCTGTTTCTATAGATATATAAGAAAAATTGAATTTTAGCGAATTTCCAAGAAAAATGTAAAAATTAATCGAAATTCGAAAACGATGCTATTTCTACGTATATCGACGATTTGGATGATATATAAGAAAAAATGAAATTTTAAAGAATTTCCAAGAAAAATGTAAAAATTGACTAAAATTTGAAAACGATGCTATTTCTACGTATCTCTATGATTTGGAAGATATTTTAAAAAAATTGAATTTTAGCGAATTTCCGAGTAAACTGTAAAAATTAACCGAAATTCGAAAACGATACTATCTCTACGTATATCGACGATTTGGATGATATATAAGAAAAACTGAAATTTTAACGAATTTCCAAGAAAAATGTAAAAATTAACCTAAATTCGAAAACGATGCTATTTCTACGTATATCGACGATTTGGATGATATATAAGAAAAAATAAAATTTAGCGAATTTCCAAGAAAAATGTAAAAATTAACCGAAATTCGAAAACGATGCTATTTCTACGTATCTAGATGATTTGGAAGATATTTAAAAAAAATTGAATTTTAGCGAATTTCCGAGTAAACTGTAAAAATTAACCGAAATTCGAAAACGATGCTATTTCTACGTATCTAGATGATTTGGAAGATATTTAAGAAAAATTGAATATTAGCGAATTTCCAAGAAAAATGTAAAAATTAACCAAAATTTGAAAACGATGCTATTTCTATAGATATATAAGAAAAATTGAATTTTAGCAAATTTCCAAGAAAAATGTAAAAATTAACCGAAATTCGAAAACGATGCTATCTCTACGTATATCGACGATTTGGGTGATATATAAGAAAAAATGAAATTTTAACGAATTTCCAAGAAAAATGTAAAAATTAACCGAAATTCGAAAACGATGCTATTTCTACGTATATCGACGATTTGGATGATATATAAGAAAAACTTAAATTTTAGCGAATTTCCAAGAAAAATGTAAAAATTAACCGAAATTCGAAAACGATACTATCTCTACGTATATCGACGATTTGGATGATATATAAGAAAAAATGAAATTTTAACGAATTTCCAAGAAAAATGTAAAAATTAACCGAAATTCGAAAACTATGCTATTTCTACGTATATCGACGATTTGGATGATATATAAGAAAAACTGAAATTTTAGCGAATTTCCAAGAAAAATGTAAAAATTAACCGAAATTCGAAAACGATGCTATCTCTACGTATATCGACGATTTGGATGATATATAAGAAAAACTGAAATTTTAGCGAATTTCCAAAAAAAATGTAAAAATTAACCGAAATTCGAAAACGATGCTATCTCTACGTATATCGACGATTTGGATGATACATAAGAAAAAATGAAATTTTAACGAATTTCCAAGAAAAATGTAAAAATTGACTAAAATTTGAAAACGATGCTATTTCTACGTATCTAGATGATTTGGAAGATATTTAAAAAAAATTGAATTTTAGCGAATTTCCGAGTAAACTGTAAAAATTAACCGAAATTCGAAAACGATGCTATTTCTACGTATCTAGATGATTTGGAAGATATTTAAGAAAAATTGAATATTAGCGAATTTCCAAGAAAAATGTAAAAATTGACTAAAATTTGAAAACGATGCTGTTTCTATAGAAATATAAGAAAAATTGAATTTTAGCGAATTTCCATGAAAAATGTAAAAATTAATCGAAATTCGAAAACGATGCTATTTCTGCGTATATCGACGATTTGGATGATATATAAGAAAAAATGAAATTTTAACGAATTTCCAAGAAAAATGTAAAAATTGACTAAAATTTGAAAACGATGCTACTTCTACGTATCTCTATGATTTGGAAGATATTTAAAAAAAATTGAATTTTAGCGAATTTCCGAGTAAACTGTAAAAATTAACCGAAATTCGAAAACGATACTATCTCTACGTATATCGACGATTTGGATGATATATAAAAAAAAATGAAATTTTAACGAATTTCCAAGAAAAATGTAAAAATTAACCGAAATTCGAAAACGATGCTATTTCTACGTATATCGACGATTTGGATGATATATAAGAAAAACTGAAATTTTAGCGAATTTCCAAGAAAAATGAAAAAATTAACCGAAATTCGAAAACGATGCTATCTCTACGTATATCGACGATTTCGATGATATATAAGAAAAAATGAAATTTTAACGAATTTCCAAGAAAAATGTAAAAATTAACCGAAATTCGAAAACGATGCTATTTCTACGTATATCGACGATTTGGATGATATATAAGAAAAACTGAAATTTTAGCGAATTTCCAAGAAAAATGTAAAAATTAACCGAAATTCGAAAACGATGCTATCTCTACGTATATCGACGATTTGGATGATATATAAGAAAAAATGAAATTTTAACGAATTTCCAAGAAAAATGTAAAAATTAACCGAAATTCGAAAACGATGCTATTTCTACGTATATCGACGATTTGGATGATATATAAGAAAAACTGAAATTTTAGCGAATTTCCAAGAAAAATGTAAAAATTAACCGAAATTCGAAAACTATGCTATTTCTACGTATATCGACGATTTGGATGATATATAAGAAAAAATGAAATTTTAACGAATTTCCAAGAAAAATGTAAAAATTGACTAAAATTTGAAAACGATGCTGTTTCTATAGATATATAAGAAAAATTGAATTTTAGCGAATTTCCAAGAAAAATGTAAATATTAACCGAAATTCGAAAACGATGCTATTTCTACGTATATCGACGATTTGGATGATACATAAGAAAAAATGAAATTTTAACGAATTTCCAAGAAAAATGTAAAAACTGACTAAAATTTGAAAACGATGCTATTTCTACGTATCTAGATGATTTGGAAGATATTTAAAAAAAATTGAATTTTAGCGAATTTCCGAGTAAACTGTAAAAATTAACCGAAATTCGAAAACGATGCTATTTCTACGTATCTAGATGATTTGGAAGATATTTAAGAAAAATTGAATATTAGCGAATTTCCAAGAAAAATGTAAAAATTGACTAAAATTTGAAAACGATGCTGTTTCTATAGATATATAAGAAAAATTGAATTTTAGCGAATTTCCAAGAAAAATGTAAAAATTAATCGAAATTCGAAAACGATGCTATTTCTACGTATATCGACGATTTGGATGATATATAAGAAAAAATGAAATTTTAACGAATTTCCAAGAAAAATGTAAAAATTGACTAAAATTTGAAAACGATGCTATTTCTACGTATCTCTATGATTTGGAAGATATTTAAAAAAAATTGAATTTTAGCGAATTTCCGAGTAAACCGTAAAAATTAACCGAAATTCGAAAACGATACTATCTCTACGTATATCGACGATTTGGATGATATATAAGAAAAACTGAAATTTTAGCGAATTTCCAAGAAAAATGTAAAAATTAACCGAAATTCGAAAACAATGCTATCTCTACGTATATCGACGATTTGGATGATATATAAGAAAAAATGAAATTTTAACGAATTTCCAAGAAAAATGTAAAAATTAACCGAAATTCGAAAACGATGCTATTTCTACGTATATCGACGATTTGGATGATATATAAGAAAAACTGAAATTTTAACGAATTTCCAAGAAAAATGTAAAAATTTACCTAAATTCGAAAACGATGCTATTTCTACGTATATCGACGATTTGGATGATATATAAGAAAAAATAAAATTTAGCGAATTTCCAAGAAAAATGTAAAAATTAACCAAAATTTGAAAACGATGCTATTTCTAGAGATATATAAAAAAAATTGAATTTTAGCAAATTTCCAAGAAAAATGTAAAAATTAACCGAAATTCGAAAACGATGCTATCTCTACGTATATCGACGATTTGGATGATATATAAGAAAAACTGAAATTTTAGCGAATTTCCAAGAAAAATGAAAAAATTAACCGAAATTCGAAAACGATGCTATCTCTACGTATATCGACGATTTCGATGATATATAAGAAAACATGAAATTTTAACGAATTTCCAAGAAAAATGTAAAAATTAACCGAAATTCGAAAACGATGCTATTTCTACGTATATCGACGATTTGGATGATATATAAGAAAAACTGAAATTTTAGCGAATTTCCAAGAAAAATGTAAAAATTAACCGAAATTCGAAAACGATGCTATCTCTACGTATATCGACGATTTGGATGATATATAAGAAAAAATGTAATTTTAACGAATTTCCAAGAAAAATGTAAAAATTAACCGAAATTCGAAAACGATGCTATTTCTACGTATATCGACGATTTGGATGATATATAAGAAAAACTGAAATTTTAGCGAATTTCCAAGAAAAATGTTAAAATTAACCGAAATTTGAAAACTATGCTATTTCTACGTATATCGACGATTTGGATGATATATAAGAAAAAATGAAATTTTAACGAATTTCCAAGAAAAATGTAAAAATTAACCAAAATTTGAAAACGATGCTATTTCTATAGATATATAAGAAAAATTGAATTTTAGCAAATTTCCAAGAAAAATGTAAAAATTAACCGAAATTCGAAAACGATGCTATCTCTACGTATATCGACGATTTGGATGATATATAAGAAAAACTGAAATTTTAGCGAATTTCCAAGGAAAATGTAAAAATTAACCGAAATTCGAAAACGATGCTATTTCTACGTATATCGACGATTTGGATGATATATAAGAAAAAATGAAATTTTAACGAATTTCCAAGAAAAATGTAAAAATTGACTAAAATTTGAAAACGATGCTGTTTCTATAGATATATAAGAAAAATTGAATTTTAGCGAATTTCCAAGAAAAATGTAAATATTAACCGAAATTCGAAAACGATGCTATTTCTACGTATATCGACGATTTGGATGATACATAAGAAAAAATGAAATTTTAACGAATTTCCGAGAAAAATGTAAAAATTGACTAAAGTTTGAAAACGATGCTATTTCTACGTATCTAGATGATTTGGAAGATATTTAAAAAAAATTGAATTTTAGCGAATTTCCGAGTAAACTGTAAAAATTAACCGAAATTCGAAAACGATGCTATTTCTACGTATCTAGATGATTTGGAAGATATTTAAGAAAAATTGAATATTAGCGAATTTCCAAGAAAAATGTAAAAATTGACTAAAATTTGAAAACGATGCTGTTTCTATAGATATATAAGAAAAATTGAATTTTAGCGAATTTCCAAGAAAAATGTAAAAATTAATCGAAATTCGAAAACGATGCTATTTCTACGTATATCGACGATATGGGTGATATATAAGAAAAAATGAAATTTTAACGAATTTCCAAGAAAAATGTAAAAATTGACTAAAATTTGAAAACGATGCTATTTCTACGTATCTCTATGATTTGGAAGATATTTAAAAAAAATTGAATTTTAGCGAATTTCCGAGTAAACTGTAAAAATTAACCGAAATTCGAAAACGATACTATCTCTACGTATATCGACGATTTGGATGATATATAAGAAAAACTGAAATTTTAGCGAATTTCCAAGAAAAATGTAAAAATTAACCGAAATTCGAAAACAATGCTATCTCTACGTATATCGACGATTTGGATGATATATAAGAAAAAATGAAATTTTAACGGATTTCCAAGAAAAATGTAAAAATTAACCGAAATTCGAAAACGATGCTATTTCTACGTATATCGACGATTTGGATGATATATAAGAAAAACTGAAATTTTAACGAATTTCCAAGAAAAATGTAAAAATTAACCTAAATTCGAAAACGATGCTATTTCTACGTATATCGACGATTTGGATGATATATAAGAAAAAATAAAATTTAGCGAATTTCCAAGAAAAATGTAAAAATTAACCGAAATTCGAAAACGATGCTATTTCTACGTATCTAGATGATTTGGAAGATATTTAAGAAAAATTGAATTTTAGCGAATTTCCAAGAAAAATGTAAAAATTAACCAAAATTTGAAAACGATGCTATTTCTATAGATATATAAAAAAAATTGAATTTTAGCAAATTTCCAAGAAAAATGTAAAAATTAACCGAAATTCGAAAACGATGCTATCTCTACGTATATCGACGATTTGGATGATATATAAGAAAAAATGAAATTTTAACGAATTTCCAAGAAAAATGTAAAAATTAACCGAAATTCGAAAACGATGCTATTTCTACGTATATCGACGATTTGGATGATATATAAGAAAAACTTAAATTTTAGCGAATTTCCAAGAAAAATGTAAAAATTAACCGAAATTCGAAAACGATACTATCTCTACGTATATCGACGATTTGGATGATATATAAGAAAAAATGAAATTTTAACGAATTTCCAAGAAAAATGTAAAAATTAACCGAAATTCGAAAACTATGCTATTTCTACGTATATCGACGATTTGGATGATATATAAGAAAAACTGAAATTTTAGCGAATTTCCAAGAAAAATGTAAAAATTAACCGAAATTCGAAAACGATGCTATCTCTACGTATATCGACGATTTGGATGATATATAAGAAAAACTGAAATTTTAGCGAATTTCCAAAAAAAATGTAAAAATTAAGCGAAATTCGAAAACGATGCTATCTCTACGTATATCGACGATTTGGATGATACATAAGAAAAAATGAAATTTTAAAGAATTTCCAAGAAAAATGTAAAAATTGACTAAAATTTGAAAACGATGCTATTTCTACGTATCTAGATGATTTGGAAGATATTTAAAAAAAATTGAATTTTAGCGAATTTCCGAGTAAACTGTAAAAATTAACCGAAATTCGAAAACGATGCTGTTTCTACGTATCTAGATGATTTGGAAGATATTTAAGAAAAATTGAATATTAGCGAATTTCCAAGAAAAATGTAAAAATTGACTAAAATTTGAAAACGATGCTGTTTCTATAGATATATAAGAAAAATTGAATTTTAGCGAATTTCCAAGAAAAATGTAAAAATTAATCGAAATTCGAAAACGATGCTATTTCTACGTATATCGACGATTTGGATGATATATAAGAAAAACTTAAATTTTAGCGAATTTCTAAGAAAAATGTAAAAATTAATCGAAATTCGAAAACGATACTACTCTACGTATATCGACGATTTGGATGATATATAAGAAAAAATGAAATTTTAACGAATTTCCAAGAAAAATGTAAAAATTAACCGAAATTCGAAAACTATGCTATCTCTACGTATATCGACGATTTGGATGATATATAAGAAAAAATGAAATTTTAACGAATTTCCAAGAAAAATGTAAAAATTAACCGAAATTCGAAAACGATGCTATTTCTACGTATATCGACGATTTGGATGATATATAAGAAAAACTGAAATTTTAACGAATTTCCAAGAAAAATGTAAAAATTAACCAAAATTTGAAAACGATGCTATTTCTATAGATATATAAGAAAAATTGAATTTTAGCAAATTTCCAAGAAAAATGTAAAAGTTAACCGAAATTCTAAAACGATGCTATCTCTACGTATATCGACGATTTGGATGATATATAAGAAAAAATGAAATTTTAACGAATTTCCAAGAAAAATGTAAAAATTAACCGAAATTCGAAAACGATGCTATTTCTACGTATATCGACGATTTGGATGATATATAAGAAAAACTTAAATTTTAGCGAATTTCCAAGAAAAATATAAACATTAATCGAAATTCGAAAACGATACTATCTCTACGTATATCGACGATTTGGATGATGTATAAGAAAAACTTAAATTTTAGCGAATTTCCAAGAAAAATGTAAAAATTGACTAAAATTTGAAAACGATGCTGTTTCTATAGATATATAAGAAAAATTGAATTTTAGCGAATTTCCAAGAAAAATGTAAAAATTAATCGAAATTCGAAAACGATGCTATTTCTACGTATATCGACGATTTGGATGATATATAAGAAAAACTGAAATTTTAGCGAATTTCCAAGAAAAATGTAAAAATTAACCGAAATTCGAAAACGATGCTATCTCTACGTATATCGACGATTTGGATGATATATAAGAAAAAATGAAATTTTCACGAATTTCCAAGAAAAATGTAAAAATTAACCGAAATTCGAAAACGATGCTATTTCTACGTATATCGACGATTTGGATGATATATAAGAAAAACTGAAATTTTAACGAATTTCCAAGAAAAATGTAAAAATTAACCAAAATTTGAAAACGATGCTATTTCTATAGATATATAAGAAAAATTGAATTTTAGCAAATTTCCAAGAAAAATGTAAAAATTAACCGAAATTCTAAAACGATGCTATCTCTACGTATATCGACGATTTGGATGATATATAAGAAAAAATGAAATTTTAACGAATTTCCAAGAAAAATGTAAAAATTAACCGAAATTCGAAAACGATGCTATTTCTACGTATATCGACGATTTGGATGATATATAAGAAAAACTTAAATTTTAGCGAATTCCCAAGAAAAATGTAAAAATTAATCGAAATTCGAAAACGATACTATCTCTACGTATATCGACGATTTGGATGATATATAAGAAAAAATGAAATTTTAACGAATTTCCAAGAAAAATGTAAAAATTAACCGAAATTCTAAAACGATGCTATCTCTACGTATATCGACGATTTGGATGATATATAAGAAAAAATGAAATTTTAACGAATTTCCAAGAAAAATGTAAAAATTAACCGAAATTCGAAAACGATGCTATTTCTACGTATCTCTATGATTTGGAAGATATTTAAAAAAAATTGAAATTTTAGCGAATTTCCAAGAAAAATGTAAAAATTAACCGAAATTCGAAAACAATGCTATCTCTACGTATATCGACGATTTGGATGATATATAAGAAAAAATGAAATTTTAACGAATTTCCAAGAAAAATGTAAAAATTAACCGAAATTCGAAAACGATGCTATTTCTACGTATATCGACGATTTGGATGATATATAAGAAAAACTGAAATTTTAACGAATTTCCAAGAAAAATGTAAAAATTAACCGAAATTCTAAAACGATGCTATTTCTACGTATATCGACGATTTGGATGATATATAAGAAAAACTGAAATTTTAGCGAATTTCCAAGAAAAATGTAAAAATTAACCGAAATTCGAAAACAATGCTATCTCTACGTATATCGACGATTTGGATGATATATAAGAAAAAATGAAATTTTAACGAATTTCCAAGAAAAATGTAAAAATTAACCGAAATTCGAAAACGATGCTATTTCTACGTATATCGACGATTTGGATGATATATAAGAAAAACTGAAATTTTAACGAATTTCCAAGAAAAATGTAAAAATTAACCTAAATTCGAAAACGATGCTATTTCTACGTATATCGACGATTTGGATGATATATAAGAAAAAATAAAATTTAGCGAATTTCCAAGAAAAATGTAAAAATTAACCGAAATTCGAAAACGATGCTATCTCTACGTATATCGACGATTTGGATGATATATAAGAAAAAATGAAATTTTAACGAATTTCCAAGAAAAATGTAAAAATTAACCGAAATTCGAAAACGATGCTATTTCTACGTATATCGACGATTTGGATGATATATAAGAAAAACTGAAATTTTAACGAATTTCCAAGAAAAATGTAAAAATTAACCAAAATTTGAAAACGATGCTATTTCTATAGATATATAAGAAAAATTGAATTTTAGCAAATTTCCAAGAAAAATGTAAAAATTAACCGAAATTCTAAAACGATGCTATCTCTACGTATATCGACGATTTGGATGATATATAAGAAAAAATGAAATTTTAACGAATTTCCAAGAAAAATGTAAAAATTAACCGAAATTCGAAAACGATGCTATTTCTACGTATATCGACGATTTGGATGATATATAAGAAAAACTTAAATTTTAGCGAATTCCCAAGAAAAATGTAAAAATTAATCGAAATTCGAAAACGATACTATCTCTACGTATATCGACGATTTGGATGATATATAAGAAAAAATGAAATTTTAACGAATTTCCAAGAAAAATGTAAAAATTAACCGAAATTCTAAAACGATGCTATCTCTACGTATATCGACGATTTGGATGATATATAAGAAAAAATGAAATTTTAGCAAATTTCCAAGAAAAATGTAAAAATTAACCGAAATTCTAAAACGATGCTATCTCTACGTATATCGACGATTTGGATGATATATAAGAAAAAATGAAATTTTAACGAATTTCCAAGAAAAATGTAAAAATTAACCGAAATTCGAAAACGATGCTATTTCTACGTATCTCTATGATTTGGAAGATATTTAAAAAAAATTGAATTTTAGCGAATTTCCGAGTAAACTGTAAAAATTAACCGAAATTCGAAAACAATGCTATCTCTACGTATATCGACGATTTGGATGATATATAAGAAAAAATGAAATTTTAACGAATTTCCAAGAAAAATGTAAAAATTAACCGAAATTCGAAAACGATGCTATTTCTACGTATATCGACGATTTGGATGATATATAAGAAAAACTGAAATTTTAGCGAATTTCCAAGAAAAATGTAAAAATTAACCGAAATTCGAAAACAATGCTATCTCTACGTATATCGACGATTTGGATGATATATAAGAAAAAATGAAATTTTAACGAATTTCCAAGAAAAATGTAAAAATTAACCGAAATTCGAAAACGATGCTATTTCTACGTATATCGACGATTTGGATGATATATAAGAAAAACTGAAATTTTAACGAATTTCCAAGAAAAATGTAAAAATTAACCTAAATTCGAAAACGATGCTATTTCTACGTATATCGACGATTTGGATGATATATAAGAAAAAATAAAATTTAGCGAATTTCCAAGAAAAATGTAAAAATTAACCGAAATTCGAAAACGATGCTATCTCTACGTATATCGACGATTTGGATGATATATAAGAAAAAATGAAATTTTAACGAATTTCCAAGAAAAATGTAAAAATTAACCGAAATTCGAAAACGATGCTATTTCTACGTATATCGACGATTTGGATGATATATAAGAAAAACTGAAATTTTAGCGAATTTCCAAGAAAAATCTAAAAATTAACCGAAATTCGAAAACAATGCTATCTCTACGTATATCGACGATTTGGATGATATATAAGAAAATATGAAATTTTAACGAATTTCCAAGAAAAATGTAAAAATTAACCGAAATTCGAAAACGATGCTATTTCTACGTATATCGACGATTTGGATGATATATAAGAAAAACTGAAATTTTAACGAATTTCCAAGAAAAATGTAAAAATTAACCTAAATTCGAAAACGATGCTATTTCTACGTATATCGACGATTTGGATGATATATAAGAAAAAATAAAATTTAGGGAATTTCCAAGAAAAATGTAAAAATTAACCGAAATTCGAAAACGATGCTATTTCTACGTATCTAGATGATTTGGAAGATATTTAAGAAAAATTGAATTTTAGCGAATTTCCAAGAAAAATCTAAAAATTAACCAAAATTTGAAAACGATGCTATTTCTATAGATATATAAAAAAAATTGAATTTTAGCAAATTTCCAAGAAAAATGTAAAAATTAACCGAAATTCGAAAACGATGCTATCTCTACGTATATCGACGATTTGGATGATATATAAGAAAAAATGAAATTTTAACGAATTTCCAAGAAAAATGTAAAAATTAACCGAAATTCGAAAACGATGCTATTTCTACGTATATCGACGATTTGGATGATATATAAGAAAAACTTAAATTTTAGCGAATTTCCAAGAAAAATGTAAAAATTAACCGAAATTCGAAAACGATACTATCTCTACGTATATCTACGATTTGGATGATATATAAGAAAAAATGAAATTTTAACGAATTTCCAAGGAAAATGTAAAAATTAACCGAAATTCGAAAACTATGCTATTTCTACGTATATCGACGATTTGGATGATATATAAGAAAAACTGAAATTTTAACGAATTTCCAAGAAAAATGTAAAAATTAACCGAAATTCGAAAACGATGCTATCTCTACGTATATCGACGATTTGGATGATATATAAGAAAAACTGAAATTTTAGCGAATTTCCAAAAAAAATGTAAAAATTAAGCGAAATTCGAAAACGATGCTATCTCTACGTATATCGACGATTTGGATGATACATAAGAAAAAATGAAATTTTAACGAATTTCCAAGAAAAATGTAAAAATTGACTAAAATTTGAAAACGATGCTATTTCTACGTATCTAGATGATTTGGAAGATATTTAAAAAAAATTGAATTTTAGCGAATTTCCGAGTAAACTGTAAAAATTAACCGAAATTCGAAAACGATGCTGTTTCTACGTATCTAGATGATTTGGAAGATATTTAAAAAAAATTGAATTTTAGCGAATTTCCAAGAAAAATGTAAAAATTAATCGAAATTCGAAAACGATGCTATTTCTACGTATATCGACGATTTGGATGATATATAAGAAAAACTTAAATTTTAGCGAATTTCCAAGAAAAATGTAAAAATTAATCGAAATTCGAAAACGATACTATCTCTACGTATATCGACGATTTGGATGATATATAAGAAAAAATGAAATTTTAACGAATTTCCAAGAAAAATGTAAAAATTAACCGAAATTCGAAAACTATGCTATCTCTACGTATATCGACGATTTGGATGATATATAAGAAAAAATGAAATTTTAACGAATTTCCAAGAAAAATGTAAAAATTAACCGAAATTCGAAAACGATGCTATTTCTACGTATATCGACGATTTGGATGATATATAAGAAAAACTGAAATTTTAACGAATTTCCAAGAAAAATGTTAAAATTAACCGAAATTCGAAAACGATGCTATCTCTACGTATATCGACGATTTGGATGATATATAAGAAAAACTTAAATTTTAGCGAATTTCCAAGAAAAATATAAAAATTAATCGAAATTCGAAAACGATACTATCTCTACGTATATCGACGATTTGGATGATGTATAAGAAAAACTTAAATTTTAGCGAATTTCCAAGAAAAATGTAAAAATTGACTAAAATTTGAAAACGATGCTGTTTCTATAGATATATAAGAAAAATTGAATTTTAGCGAATTTCCAAGAAAAATGTAAAAATTAATCGAAATTCGAAAACGATGCTATTTCTACGTATATCGACGATTTGGATGATATATAAGAAAAACTGAAATTTTAGCGAATTTCCAAGAAAAATGTAAAAATTAACCGAAATTCGAAAACGATGCTATCTCTACGTATATCGACGATTTGGATGATATATAAGAAAAAATGAAATTTTAACGAATTTCCAAGAAAAATGTAAAAATTAACCGAAATTCGAAAACGATGCTATTTCTACGTATATCGACGATTTGGATGATATATAAGAAAAACTGAAATTTTAACGAATTTCCAAGAAAAATGTAAAAATTAACCAAAATTTGAAAACGATGCTATTTCTATAGATATATAAGAAAAATTGAATTTTAGCAAATTTCCAAGAAAAATGTAAAAATTAACCGAAATTCTAAAACGATGCTATCTCTACGTATATCGACGATTTGGATGATATATAAGAAAAAATGAAATTTTAACGAATTTCCAAGGAAAATGTAAAAATTAACCGAAATTCGAAAACGATGCTATTTCTACGTATATCGACGATTTGGATGATATATAAGAAAAACTTAAATTTTAGCGAATTTCCAAGAAAAATGTAAAAATTAATCGAAATTCGAAAACGATACTATCTCTACGTATATCGACGGTTTGGATGATATATAAGAAAAAATGAAATTTTAACGAATTTCCAAGAAAAATGTAAAAATTAACCGAAATTCTAAAACGATGCTATCTCTACGTAATCGACGATTTGGATGATATATAAGAAAAAATGAAATTTTAGCAAATTTCCAAGAAAAATGTAAAAATTAACCGAAATTCTAAAACGATGCTATCTCTACGTATATCGACGATTTGGATGATATATAAGAAAAAATGAAATTTTAACGAATTTCCAAGAAAAATGTAAAAATTAACCGAAATTCGAAAACGATGCTATTTCTACGTATCTCTATGATTTGGAAGATATTTAAAAAAAATTGAATTTTAGCGAATTTCCGAGTAAACTGTAAAAATTAACCGAAATTCGAAAACAATGCTATCTCTACGTATATCGACGATTTGGATGATATATAAGAAAAAATGAAATTTTAACGAATTTCCAAGAAAAATGTAAAAATTAACCGAAATTCGAAAACGATGCTATTTCTACGTATATCGACGATTTGGATGATATATAAGAAAAACTGAAATTTTAGCGAATTTCCAAGAAAAATGTAAAAATTAACCGAAATTCGAAAACAATGCTATCTCTACGTATATCGACGATTTGGATGATATATAAGAAAAACTGAAATTTTAACGAATTTCCAAGAAAAATGTAAAAATTAACCTAAATTCGAAAACGATGCTATTTCTACGTATATCGACGATTTGGATGATATATAAGAAAAAATAAAATTTTAGCGAATTTCCAAGAAAAATGTAAAAATTAATCGAAATTCGAAAACGATACTATCTCTACGTATATCGACGATTTGGATGATATATAAGAAAAAATGAAATTTTAACGAATTTCCAAGAAAAATGTAAAAATTAACCGAAATTCGAAAACGATGCTATTTCTACGTATATCGACGATTTGGATGATATATAAGAAAAACTGAAATTTTAACGAATTTCCAAGAAAAATGTAAAAATTAACCAAAATTTGAAAACGATGCTATTTCTATAGATATATAAGAAAAATTGAATTTTAGCAAATTTCCAAGAAAAATGTAAAAGTTAACCGAAATTCTAAAACGATGCTATCTCTACGTATATCGACGATTTGGATGATATATAAGAAAAAATGAAATTTTAACGAATTTCCAAGAAAAATGTAAAAATTAACCGAAATTCGAAAACGATGCTATTTCTACGTATATCGACGATTTGGATGATATATAAGAAAAACTTAAATTTTAGCGAATTTCCAAGAAAAATGTAAAAATTAATCGAAATTCGAAAACGATACTATCTCTACGTATATCGACGATTTGGATGATGTATATGAAAAACTTAAATTTTAGCGAATTTCCAAGAAGAATGTAAAAATTGACTAAAATTTGAAAACGATGCTGTTTCTATAGATATATAAGAAAAATTGAATTTTAGCGAATTTCCAAGAAAAATGTAAAAATTAATCGAAATTCGAAAACGATGCTATTTCTACGTATATCGACGATTTGGATGATATATAAGAAAAACTGAAATTTTAGCGAATTTCCAAGAAAAATGTAAAAATTAACCGAAATTCGAAAACGATGCTATCTCTACGTATATCGACGATTTGGATGATATATAAGAAAAAATGAAATTTTAACGAATTTCCAAGAAAAATGTAAAAATTAACCGAAATTCGAAAACGATGCTATTTCTACGTATATCGACGATTTGGATGATATATAAGAAAAACTGAAATTTTAACGAATTTCCAAGAAAAATGTAAAAATTAACCAAAATTTGAAAACGATGCTATTTCTATAGATATATAAGAAAAATTGAATTTTAGCAAATTTCCAAGAAAAATGTAAAAATTA
This sequence comes from Agrilus biguttatus, assembly GCA_963921985.1. NCBI lineage: Eukaryota > Metazoa > Arthropoda > Insecta > Coleoptera > Buprestidae > Agrilus > Agrilus biguttatus. The sequence goes on from OY998118.1 coordinate 22,030,120, forward strand.
ACCGAAATTCTAAAACGATGCTATCTCTACGTATATCGACGATTTGGATGATATATAAGAAAAAATGAAATTTTAGCAAATTTCCAAGAAAAATGTAAAAATTAACCGAAATTCTAAAACGATGCTATCTCTACGTATATCGACGATTTGGATGATATATAAGAAAAACTGAAATTTTAGCGAATTTCCAAGAAAAATGTAAAAATTAACCGAAATTCGAAAACGATGCTATCTCTACGTATATCGACGATTTGGATGATATATAAGAAAAAATGAAATTTTAACGAATTTCCAAGAAAAATGTAAAAATTAACCGAAATTCGAAAACGATGCTATTTCTACGTATATCGACGATTTGGATGATATATAAGAAAAACTTAAATTTTAGCGAATTTCCAAGAAAAATGTAAAAATTAATCGAAATTCGAAAACGATACTATCTCTACGTATATCGACGATTTGGATGATATATAAGAAAAAATGAAATTTTAACGAATTTCCAAGAAAAATGTAAAAATTAACCGAAATTCTAAAACGATGCTATCTCTACGTATATCGACGATTTGGATGATATATAAGAAAAAATGAAATTTTAACAAATTTCAAAGAAAAATGTAAAAATTAACCGAAATTCTAAAACGATGCTATCTCTACGTATATCGACGATTTGGATGATATATAAGAAAAAATGAAATTTTAACGAATTTCCAAGAAAAATGTAAAAATTAACCGAAATTCGAAAACGATGCTGTTTCTACGTATCTCTATGATTTGGAAGATATTTAAAAAAAATTGAATTTTAGCGAATTTCCGAGTAAACTGTAAAAATTAACCGAAATTCGAAAACAATGCTATCTCTACGTATATCGACGATTTGGATGATATATAAGAAAAAATGAAATTTTAACGAATTTCCAAGAAAAATGTAAAAATTAACCGAAATTCGAAAACGATGCCATTTCTACGTATATCGACGATTTGGATGATATATAAGAAAAAATGAAATTTTAACGAATTTCCAAGAAAAATGTAAAAATTAACCGAAATTCGAAAACGATGCTATTTCTACGTATATCGACGATTTGGATGATATATAAGAAAAACTGAAATTTTAACGAATTTCCAAGAAAAATGTAAAAATTAACCTAAATTCGAAAACGATGCTATTTCTACGTATATCGACGATTTGGATGATATATAAGAAAAAATAAAATTTAGCGAATTTCCAAGAAAAATGTAAAAATTAACCGAAATTCGAAAACGATGCTATCTCTACGTATATCGACGATTTGGATGATATATAAGAAAAAATGAAATTTTAACGAATTTCCAAGAAAAATGTAAAAATTAACCGAAATTCGAAAACGATGCTATTTCTACGTATATCGACGATTTGGATGATATATAAGAAAAACTGAAATTTTAGCGAATTTCCAAGAAAAATGTAAAAATTAACCGAAATTCGAAAACAATGCTATCTCTACGTATATCGACGATTTGGATGATATATAAGAAAAACTGAAATTTTAACGAATTTCCAAGAAAAATGTAAAAATTAACCTTAATTCGAAAACGATGCTATTTCTACGTATATCGACGATTTGGATGATATATAAGAAAAAATAAAATTTAGCGAATTTCCAAGAAAAATGTAAAAATTAACCGAAATTCGAAAACGATGCTATTTCTACGTATCTAGATGATTTGGAAGATATTTAAGAAAAATTGAATTTTAGCGAATTTCCAAGAAAAATGTAAAAATTAACCAAAATTTGAAAACGATGCTATTTCTATAGATATATAAAAAAAATTGAATTTTAGCAAATTTCCAAGAAAAATGTAAAAATTAACCGAAATTCGAAAACGATGCTATCTCTACGTATATCGACGATTTGGATGATATATAAGAAAAAATGAAATTTTAACGAATTTCCAAGAAAAATGTAAAAATTAACCGAAATTCGAAAACGATGCTATTTCTACGTATATCGACGATTTGGATGATTATAAGAAAAACTTAAATTTTAGCGAATTTCCAAGAAAAATGTAAAAATTAACCGAAATTCGAAAACGATACTATCTCTACGTATATCGACGATTTGGATGATATATAAGAAAAACTTAAATTTTAGCGAATTTCCAAGAAAAATGTAAAAATTAACCGAAATTCGAAAACGATACTATCTCTACGTATATCTACGATTTGGATGATATATAAGAAAAAATGAAATTTTAACGAATTTCCAAGAAAAATGTAAAAATTAACCGAAATTCGAAAACGATGCTATTTCTACGTATCTCTATGATTTGGAAGATATTTAAAAAAAATTGAATTTTAGCGAATTTCCGAGTAAACTGTAAAAATTAACCGAAATTCGAAAACAATGCTATCTCTACGTATATCGACGATTTGGATGATATATAAGAAAAAATGAAATTTTAACGAATTTCCAAGAAAAATGTAAAAATTAACCGAAATTCGAAAACGATGCTATTTCTACGTATATCGACGATTTGGATGATATATAAGAAAAGCTGAAATTTTAGCGAATTTCCAAGAAAAATGTAAAAATTAACCGAAATTCGAAAACAATGCTATCTCTACGTATATCGACGATTTGGATGATATATAAGAAAAAATGAAATTTTAACGAATTTCCAAGAAAAATGTAAAAATTAACCGAAATTCGAAAACGATGCTATTTCTACGTATATCGACGATTTGGATGATATATAAGAAAAACTGAAATTTTAACGAATTTCCAAGAAAAATGTAAAAATTAACCTAAATTCGAAAACGATGCTATTTCTACGTATATCGACGATTTGGATGATATATAAGAAAAAATAAAATTTAGCGAATTTCCAAGAAAAATGTAAAAATTAACCGAAATTCGAAAACGATGCTATCTCTACGTATATCGACGATTTGGATGATATATAAGAAAAAATGAAATTTTAACGAATTTCCAAGAAAAATGTAAAAATTAACCGAAATTCGAAAACGATGCTATTTCTATAGATATATAAAAAAAATTGAATTTTAGCAAATTTCCAAGAAAAATGTAAAAATTAACCGAAATTCGAAAACGATGCTATCTCTACGTATATCGACGATTTGGATGATATATAAGAAAAAATGAAATTTTAACGAATTTCCAAGAAAAATGTAAAAATTAACCGAAATTCGAAAACGATGCTATTTCTACGTATATCGACGATTTGGATGATATATAAGAAAAACTGAAATTTTAGCGAATTTCCAAGAAAAATGTAAAAATTAACCGAAATTCGAAAACAATGCTATCTCTACGTATATCGACGATTTGGATGATATATAAGAAAAAATGAAATTTTAACGAATTTCCAAGAAAAATGTAAAAATTAACCGAAATTCGAAAACGATGCTATTTCTACGTATATCGACGATTTGGATGATATATAAGAAAAACTGAAATTTTAACGAATTTCCAAGAAAAATGTAAAAATTAACCTAAATTCGAAAACGATGCTATTTCTACGTATATCGACGATTTGGATGATATATAAGAAAAAATAAAATTTAGCGAATTTCCAAGAAAAATGTAAAAATTAACCGAAATTCGAAAACGATGCTATTTCTACGTATCTAGATGATTTGGAAGATATTTAAGAAAAATTGAATTTTAGCGAATTTCCAAGAAAAATGTAAAAATTAACCAAAATTTGAAAACGATGCTATTTCTATAGATATATAAAAAAAATTGAATTTTAGCAAATTTCCAAGAAAAATGTAAAAATTAACCGAAATTCGAAAACGATGCTATCTCTACGTATATCGACGATTTGGATGATATATAAGAAAAAATGAAATTTTAACGAATTTCCAAGAAAAATGTAAAAATTAACCGAAATTCGAAAACGATGCTATTTCTACGTATATCGACGATTTGGATGATATATAAGAAAAACTTAAATTTTAGCGAATTTCCAAGAAAAATGTAAAAATTAACCGAAATTCGAAAACGATACTATCTCTACGTATATCTACGATTTGGATGATATATAAGAAAAAATGAAATTTTAACGAATTTCCAAGAAAAATGTAAAAATTAACCGAAATTCGAAAACTATGCTATTTCTACGTATATCGACGATTTGGATGATATATAAGAAAAACTGAAATTTTAGCGAATTTCCAAGAAAAATGTAAAAATTAACCGAAATTCGAAAACGATGCTATCTCTACGTATATCGACGATTTGGATGATATATAAGAAAAACTGAAATTTTAGCGAATTTCCAAAAAAAATGTAAAAATTAAGCGAAATTCGAAAACGATGCTATCTCTACGTATATCGACGATTTGGATGATACATAAGAAAAAATGAAATTTTAACGAATTTCCAAGAAAAATGTAAAAATTGACTAAAATTTGAAAACGATGCTATTTCTACGTATCTAGATGATTTGGAAGATATTTAAAAAAAATTGAATTTTAGCGAATTTCCGAGTAAACTGTAAAAATTAACCGAAATTCGAAAACGATGCTGTTTCTACGTATCTAGATGATTTGGAAGATATTTAAAAAAAATTGAATTTTAGCGAATTTCCAAGAAAAATGTAAAAATTAATCGAAATTCGAAAACGATGCTATTTCTACGTATATCGACGATTTGGATGATATATAAGAAAAACTTAAATTTTAGCGAATTTCCAAGAAAAATGTAAAAATTAATCGAAATTCGAAAACGATACTATCTCTACGTATATCGACGATTTGGATGATATATAAGAAAAAATGAAATTTTAACGAATTTCCAAGAAAAATGTAAAAATTACCCGAAATTGGAAAACTATGCTATCTCTACGTATATCGACGATTTGGATGATATATAAGAAAAAATGAAATTTTAACGAATTTCCAAGAAAAATGTAAAAATTAACCGAAATTCGAAAACGATGCTATTTCTACGTATATCGACGATTTGGATGATATATAAGAAAAACTGAAATTTTAACGAATTTCCAAGAAAAATGTAAAAATTAACCGAAATTCTAAAACGATGCTATCTCTACGTATATCGACGATTTGGATGATATATAAGAAAAAATGAAATTTTAACGAATTTCCAAGAAAAATGTAAAAATTAACCGAAATTCGAAAACGATGCTATTTCTACGTATCTCTATGATTTGGAAGATATTTAAAAAAAATTGAATTTTAGCGAATTTCCAAGAAAAATGTAAAAATTAACCGAAATTCGAAAACGATGCTATTTCTACGTATCTCTATGATTTGGAAGATATTTAAAAAAAATTGAATTTTAGCGAATTTCCGAGTAAACTGTAAAAATTAACCGAAATTCGAAAACGATACTACTCTACGTATATCGACGATTTGGATGATATATAAGAAAAAATGAAATTTTAACGAATTTCCAAGAAAAATGTAAAAATTAACCGAAATTCGAAAACAATGCTATCTCTACGTATATCGACGATTTGGATGATATATAAGAAAAAATGAAATTTTAACGAATTTCCAAGAAAAATGTAAAAATTAACCGAAATTCGAAAACGATGCTATTTCTACGTATCTCTATGATTTGGAAGATATTTAAAAAAAATTGAATTTTAGCGAATTTCCGAGTAAACTGTAAAAATTAACCGAAATTCGAAAACGATACTACTCTACGTATATCGACGATTTGGATGATATATAAGAAAAAATGAAATTTTAACGAATTTCCAAGAAAAATGTAAAAATTAACCGAAATTCGAAAACTATGCTATCTCTACGTATATCGACGATTTGGATGATATATAAGAAAAAATGAAATTTTAACGAATTTCCAAGAAAAATGTAAAAATTAACCGAAATTCGAAAACGATGCTATTTCTACGTATATCGACGATTTGGATGATATATAAGAAAAACTGAAATTTTAACGAATTTCCAAGAAAAATGTAAAAATTAACCTAAATTCGAAAACGATGCTATTTCTACGTATATCGACGATTTGGATGATATATAAGAAAAAATAAAATTTAGCGAATTTCCAAGAAAAATGTAAAAATTAACCGAAATTCGAAAACGATGCTATCTCTACGTATATCGACGATTTGGATGATATATAAGAAAAAATGAAATTTTAACGAATTTCCAAGAAAAATGTAAAAATTAACCGAAATTCGAAAACGATGCTATTTCTACGTATATCGACGATTTGGATGATATATAAGAAAAACTGAAATTTTAGCGAATTTCCAAGAAAAATGTAAAAATTAACCGAAATTCGAAAACAATGCTATCTCTACGTATATCGACGATTTGGATGATATATAAGAAAAAATGAAATTTTAACGAATTTCCAAGAAAAATGTAAAAATTAACCGAAATTCGAAAACGATGCTATTTCTACGTATATCGACGATTTGGATGATATATAAGAAAAACTGAAATTTTAACGAATTTCCAAGAAAAATGTAAAAATTAACCTAAATTCGAAAACGATGCTATTTCTACGTATATCGACGATTTGGATGATATATAAGAAAAAATAAAATTTAGCGAATTTCCAAGAAAAATGTAAAAATTAACCGAAATTCGAAAACGATGCTATTTCTACGTATCTAGATGATTTGGAAGATATTTAAGAAAAATTGAATTTTAGCGAATTTCCAAGAAAAATGTAAAAATTAACCAAAATTTGAAAACGATGCTATTTCTATAGATATATAAAAAAAATTGAATTTTAGCAAATTTCCAAGAAAAATGTAAAAATTAACCGAAATTCGAAAACGATGCTATCTCTACGTATATCGACGATTTGGATGATATATAAGAAAAAATGAAATTTTAACGAATTTCCAAGAAAAATGTAAAAATTAACCGAAATTCGAAAACTATGCTATTTCTACGTATATCGACGATTTGGATGATATATAAGAAAAACTGAAATTTTAGCGAATTTCCAAGAAAAATGTAAAAATTAACCGAAATTCGAAAACGATGCTATCTCTACGTATATCGACGATTTGGATGATATATAAGAAAAACTGAAATTTTAGCGAATTTCCAAAAAAAATGTAAAAATTAAGCGAAATTCGAAAACGATGCTATCTCTACGTATATCGACGATTTGGATGATACATAAGAAAAAATGAAATTTTAACGAATTTCCAAGAAAAATGTAAAAATTGACTAAAATTTGAAAACGATGCTATTTCTACGTATCTAGATGATTTGGAAGATATTTAAAAAAAATTGAATTTTAGCGAATTTCCGAGTAAACTGTAAAAATTAACCGAAATTCGAAAACGATGCTGTTTCTACGTATCTAGATGATTTGGAAGATATTTAAAAAAAATTGAATTTTAGCGAATTTCCAAGAAAAATGTAAAAATTAATCGAAATTCGAAAACGATGCTATTTCTACGTATATCGACGATTTGGATGATATATAAGAAAAACTTAAATTTTAGCGAATTTCCAAGAAAAATGTAAAAATTAATCGAAATTCGAAAACGATACTATCTCTACGTATATCGACGATTTGGATGATATATAAGAAAAAATGAAATTTTAACGAATTTCCAAGAAAAATGTAAAAATTACCCGAAATTCGAAAACTATGCTATCTCTACGTATATCGACGATTTGGATGATATATAAGAAAAAATGAAATTTTAACGAATTTCCAAGAAAAATGTAAAAATTAACCGAAATTCGAAAACGATGCTATTTCTACGTATATCGACGATTTGGATGATATATAAGAAAAACTGAAATTTTAACGAATTTCCAAGAAAAATGTAAAAATTAACCAAAATTTGAAAACGATGCTATTTCTATAGAAATATAAGAAAAATTGAATTTTAGCAAATTTCCAAGAAAAATGTAAAAGTTAACCGAAATTCTAAAACGATGCTATCTCTACGTATATCGACGATTTGGATGATATATAAGAAAAAATGAAATTTTAACGAATTTCCAAGAAAAATGTAAAAATTAACCGAAATTCGAAAACGATGCTATTTCTACGTATATCGACGATTTGGATGATATATAAGAAAAACTTAAATTTTAGCGAATTTCCAAGAAAAATGTAAAAATTAATCGAAATTCGAAAACGATACTATCTCTACGTATATCGACGATTTGGATGATGTATATGAAAAACTTAAATTTTAGCGAATTTCCAAGAAGAATGTAAAAATTGACTAAAATTTGAAAACGATGCTGTTTCTATAGATATATAAGAAAAATTGAATTTTAGCGAATTTCCAAGAAAAATGTAAAAATTAATCGAAATTCGAAAACGATGCTATTTCTACGTATATCGACGATTTGGATGATATATAAGAAAAACTGAAATTTTAGCGAATTTCCAAGAAAAATGTAAAAATTAACCGAAATTCGAAAACGATGCTATCTCTACGTATATCGACGATTTGGATGATATATAAGAAAAAATGAAATTTTAACGAATTTCCAAGAAAAATGTAAAAATTAACCGAAATTCGAAAACGATGCTATTTCTACGTATATCGACGATTTGGATGATATATAAGAAAAACTGAAATTTTAGCGAATTTCCAAGAAAAATGTAAAAATTAACCGAAATTCGAAAACTAAGCTATTTCTACGTATATAGACGATTTGGATGATATATAAGAAAAAATGAAATTTTAACGAATTTCCAAGAAAAATGTAAAAATTAACCGAAATTCTAAAACGATGCTATCTCTACGTATATCGACGATTTGGATGATATATAAGAAAAAATGAAATTTTAGCAAATTTCCAAGAAAAATGTAAAAATTAACCGAAATTCTAAAACGATGCTATCTCTACGTATATCGACGATTTGGATGATATATAAGAAAAAATGAAATTTTAACGAATTTCCAAGAAAAATGTAAAAATTAACCGAAATTCGAAAACGATGCTATTTCTACGTATCTCTATGATTTGGAAGATATTTAAAAAAAATTGAATTTTAGCGAATTTCCAAGAAAAATGTAAAAATTAACCAAAATTTGAAAACGATGCTATTTCTATAGATATATAAAAAAAATTGAATTTTAGCAAATTTCCAAGAAAAATGTAAAAATTAACCGAAATTCTAAAACGATGCTATCTCTACGTATATCGACGATTTGGATGATATATAAGAAAAAATGAAATTTTAGCGAATTTCCAAGAAAAATGTAAAAATTAACCGAAATTCTAAAACGATGCTATCTCTACGTATATCGACGATTTGGATGATATATAAGAAAAAATGAAATTTTAACGAATTTCCAAGAAAAATGTAAAAATTAACCGAAATTCGAAAACGATGCTATTTCTACGTATCTCTATGATTTGGAAGATATTTAAAAAAAATTGAATTTTAGCGAATTTCCGAGTAAACTGTAAAAATTAACCGAAATTCGAAAACGATACTATCTCTACGTATATCGACGATTTGGATGATATATAAGAAAAACTGAAATTTTAGCGAATTTCCAAGAAAAATGTAAAAATTAACCGAAATTCGAAAACAATGCTATCTCTACGTATATCGACGATTTGGATGATATATAAGAAAAAATGAAATTTTAACGAATTTCCAAGAAAAATGTAAAAATTAACCGAAATTCGAAAACGATGCTATTTCTACGTATATCGACGATTTGGATGATATATAAGAAAAACTGAAATTTTAACGAATTTCCAAGAAAAATGTAAAAATTAACCTAAATTCGAAAACGATGCTATTTCTACGTATATCGACGATTTGGATGATATATAAGAAAAAATAAAATTTAGCGAATTTCCAAGAAAAATGTAAAAATTAACCGAAATTCGAAAACGATGCTATTTCTACGTATCTAGATGATTTGGAAGATATTTAAGAAAAATTGAATTTTAGCGAATTTCCAAGAAAAATGTAAAAATTAACCAAAATTTGAAAACGATGCTATTTCTATAGATATATAAAAAAAAAGAATTTTAGCAAATTTCCAAGAAAAATGTAAAAATTAACCGAAATTCGAAAACGATGCTATCTCTACGTATATCGACGATTTGGATGATATATAAGAAAAACTGAAATTTTAGCGAATTTCCAAAAAAAATGTAAAAATTAAGCGAAATTCGAAAACGATGCTATCTCTACGTATATCGACGATTTGGATGATACATAAGAAAAAATGAAATTTTAACGAATTTCCAAGAAAAATGTAAAAATTGACTAAAATTTGAAAACGATGCTATTTCTACGTATCTAGATGATTTGGAAGATATTTAAAAAAAATTGAATTTTAGCGAATTTCCGAGTAAACTGTAAAAATTAACCGAAATTCGAAAACGATGCTGTTTCTACGTATCTAGATGATTTGGAAGATATTTAAGAAAAATTGAATATTACCGAATTTCCAAGAAAAATGTAAAAATTGACTAAAATTTGAAAACGATGCTGTTTCTATAGAAATATAAGAAAAATTGAATTTTAGCGAATTTCCAAGAAAAATGTAAATATTAACCGAAATTCGAAAACGATGCTATTTCTACGTATATCGACGATTTGGATGATACATAAGAAAAAATGAAATTTTAACGAATTTCCAAGAAAAATGTAAAAATTGACTAAAATTTGAAAACGATGCTATTTCTACGTATCTAGATGATTTGGAAGATATTTAAAAAAAATTGAATTTTAGCGAATTTCCGAGTAAACTGTAAAAATTAACCGAAATTCGAAAACGGTGCTATTTCTACGTATCTAGATGATTTGGAAGATATTTAAGAAAAATTGAATATTAGCGAATTTCCAAGAAAAATGTAAAAATTGACTAAAATTTGAAAACGATGCTGTTTCTATAGATATATAAGAAAAATTGAATTTTAGCGAATTTCCAAGAAAAATGTAAAAATTAATCGAAATTCGAAAACGATGCTATTTCTACGTATATCGACGATTTGGATGATATATAAGAGAAAATGAAATTTTAACGAATTTCCAAGAAAAATGTAAAAATTGACTAAAATTTGAAAACGATGCTATTTCTACGTACCTCTATGATTTGGAAGATATTTAAAAAAAATTGAATTTTAGCGAATTTCCGAGTAAACTGTAAAAATTAACCGAAATTCGAAAACGATGCTATTTCTACGTATATCGACGATTTGGATGATATATAAGAAAAACTGAAATTTTAACGAATTTCCAAGAAAAATGTAAAAATTAACCAAAATTTGAAAACGATGCTATTTCTATAGATATATAAGAAAAATTGAATTTCAGCAAATTTCCAAGAAAAATGTAAAAATTAACCGAAATTCTAAAACGATGCTATCTCTACGTATATCGACGATTTGGATGATATATAAGAAAAAATGAAATTTTAACGAATTTCCAAGAAAAATGTAAAAATTAACCGAAATTCGAAAACGATGCTATTTCTACGTATATCGACGATTTGGATGATATATAAGAAAAACTTAAATTTTAGCGAATTTCCAAGAAAAATGTAAAAATTAATCGAAATTCGAAAACGATACTATCTCTACGTATATCGACGATTTGGATGATATATAAGAAAAAATGAAATTTTAACGAATTTCCAAGAAAAATGTAAAAATTAACCGAAATTCGAAAACTATGCTATCTCTACGTATATCGACGATTTGGATGATATATAAGAAAAAATGAAATTTTAACGAATTTCCAAGAAAAATGTAAAAATTAACCGAAATTCGAAAACGATGCTATTTCTACGTATATCGACGATTTGGATGATATATAAGAAAAACTGAAATTTTAACGAATTTCCAAGAAAAATGTAAAAATTAACCAAAATTTGAAAACGATGCTATTTCTATAGATATATAAGAAAAATTGAATTTTAGCAAATTTCCAAGAAAAATGTAAAAGTTAACCGAAATTCTAAAACGGTGCTATCTCTACGTATATCGACGATTTGGATGATATATAAGAAAAAATGAAATTTTAACGAATTTCCAAGAAAAATGTAAAAATTAACCGAAATTCGAAAACGATGCTATTTCTACGTATATCGACGATTTGGATGATATATAAGAAAAACTTAAATTTTAGCGAATTTCCAAGAAAAATGTAAAAATTAATCGAAATTCGAAAACGATACTATCTCTACGTATATCGACGATTTGGATGATATATAAGAAAAACTTAAATTTTAGCGAATTTCCAAGAAAAATGTAAAAATTGACTAAAATTTGAAAACGATGCTGTTTCTATAGATATATAAGAAAAATTGAATTTTAGCGAATTTCCAAGAAAAATGTAAAAATTAATCGAAATTCGAGAACGATGCTATTTCTATGTATATCGACGATTTGGATGATATATAAGAAAAACTGAAATTTTAGCGAATTTCCAAGAAAAATGTAAAAATTAACCGAAATTCGAAAACGATGCTATCTCTACGTATATCGACGATTTGGATGATATATAAGAAAAAATGAAATTTTAACGAATTTCCAAGAAAAATGTAAAAATTAACCGAAATTCGAAAACGATGCTATTTCTACGTATATCGACGATTTGGATGATATATAAGAAAAACTGAAATTTTAACGAATTTCCAAGAAAAATGTAAAAATTAACCAAAATTTGAAAACGATGCTATTTCTATAGATATATAAGAAAAATTGAATTTTAGCAAATTTCCAAGAAAAATGTAAAAATTAACCGAAATTCTAAAACGATGCTATCTCTACGTATATCGACGATTTGGATGATATATAAGAAAAAATGAAATTTTAACGAATTTCCAAGAAAAATGTAAAAATTAACCGAAATTCGAAAACGATGCTAATTCTACGTATATCGACGATTTGGATGATATATAAGAAAAACTTAAATTTTAGCGAATTTCCAAGAAAAATGTAAAAATTAATCGAAATTCGAAAACGATACTATCTCTACGTATATCGACGATTTGGATGATATATAAGAAAAAATGAAATTTTAACGAATTTCCAAGAAAAATGTAAAAATTAACCGAAATTCGAAAACTATGCTATTTCTACGTATATCGACGATTTGGATGATATATAAGAAAAACTGAAATTTTAGCGAATTTCCAAAAAAAATGTAAAAATTAACCGAAATTCGAAAACGATGCTATCTCTACGTATATCGACGATTTGGATGAAAAAATGAAGTTTTAACGAATTTCCAAGAAAAATGTAAAAATTAACCGAAATTCGAAAACGATGCTATTTCTACGTATATCGACGATTTGGATGATATATAAGAAAAACTGAAATTTTAGCGAATTTCCAAGAAAAATGCAAAAATTAACCGAAATTCGAAAACGATGCTATCTCTACGTATATCGACGATTTGGATGATATATAAGAAAAAATGAAATTTTAACGAATTTCCAAGAAAAATGTAAAAATTAACCGAAATTCGAAAACGATGCTATTTCTACGTATATCGACGATTTGGATGATATATAAGAAAAACTGAAATTTTAGCGAATTTCCAAGAAAAATGTAAAAATTAACCGAAATTTGAAAACTAAGCTATTTCTACGTATATCGACGATTTGGGTGATATATAAGAAAAAATGAAATTTTAACGAATTTCCAAGAAAAATGTAAAAATTAACCGAAATTCGAGAACGATGCTATTTCTACGTATATCGACGATTTGGATGATATATAAGAAAAACTGAAATTTTAGCGAATTTCCAAGAAAAATGTAAAAATTAACCGAAATTCGAAAACGATGCTATTTCTACGTATATCGACGATTTGGATGATATATAAGAAAAACTGAAATTATAGCGAATTTCCAAGAAAAATGTAAAAATTAACCGAAATTCGAAAACTAAGCTATTTCTACGTATATCGACGATTTGGATGATATATAAGAAAAAATGAAATTTTAACGAATTTCCAAGAAAAATGTAAAAATTAACCGAAATTCGAAAACGATGCTATTTCTACGTATCTAGATGATTTGGAAGATATTTAAGAAAAATTGAATTTTAGCGAATTTCCAAGAAAAATGTAAAAATTAACCGAAATTCGAAAACGATGCTATCTCTACGTATATCGACGATTTGGATGATATATAAGAAAAAATGAAGTTTTAACGAATTTCCAAGAAAAATGTAAAAATTAACCGAAATTCGAAAACGATGCTATTTCTACGTATATCGACGATTTGGATGATATATAAGAAAAAATGAAATTTTAACGAATTTCCAGGAAAAATGTAAAAATTAACCGAAATTCGAAAACGATGCTATTTCTACGTATCTCTATGATTTGGAAGATATTTAAAAAAAATTGAATTTTAGCGAATTTCCGAGTAAACTGTAAAAATTAACCGAAATTCGAAAACGATGCTATCTCTACGTATATCGACGATTTGGATGATACATAAGAAAAACTGAAATTTTAGCGAATTTCCAAGAAAAATGTAAAAATTAACCGAAATTCGAAAACGATGCTATCTCTACGTATATCGACGATTTGGATGATATATAAGAAAAAATGAAATTTTAACGAATTTCCAAGGAAAATGTAAAAATTAACCGAAATTCGAAAACGATTCTATTTCTACGTATATCGACGATTTGGATGATATATAAGAAAAACTGAAATTTTAACGAATTTTCAAGAAAAATGTAAAAATTAACCGAAATTCGAAAACGATGATATTTCTACGTATATCGACGATTTGGATGATATATAAGAAAAAATGAAATTTTAACGAATTTCCAAGAAAAATGTAAAAATTAACCAAAATTTGAAAACGAAGCTATTTCTATAGATATATAAGAAAAACTGAAATTTTAGCGAATTTCCAAGAAAAATGTAAAAATTAACCAAAATTCGAAAACGATGCTATTTCTACGTATATCGACGATTTGGATGATATATAAGAAAAAATGAAATTTTAACGAATTTCCAAGAAAAATGTAAAAATTAACCAAAATTTGAAAACGAAGCTATTTCTATAGATATATAAGAAAAACTGAAATTTTAGCGAATTTCCAAGAAAAATGTAAAAATTAACCGAAATTCGAAAACGATGCTATCTCTACGTATATCGACGATTTGGATGATATATAAGAAAAAATGAAATTTTAACGAATTTCCAAGAAAAATGTAAAAATTAACCGAAATTCGAAAACGATGCTATTTCTACGTATATAGACGATTTGGATGATATATAAGAAAAAATGAAATTTTAACGAATTTCCAAAAAAAATGTAAAAATTAACCGAAATTCGAAAACGATGCTATTTCGACGTATCTAGATGATTTGGAAGATATTTAAGAAAAATTGAATTTTAGCGAATTTCCAAGAAAAATGTAAAAATTAACCGAAATTCGAAAACGATGCTATTTCTACGTATATCGACGATTTGGATGATATATAAGAAAAAATGAAATTTTAACGAATTTCCAAGAAAAATGTAAAAATTGACTAAAATTTGAAAGCGATGCTGTTTCTATAGATATATAAGAAAAATTGAATTTTAGCGAATTTCCAAGAAAAATGTAAAAATTAACCGAAATTCGAAAGCGATGCTATTTCTACGTATATCGACGATTTGGATGATATATAAGAAAAAATGAAATTTTAACGAATTTTCAAGAAAAATGTAAAAATTGACTAAAATTTGAAAACGATGCTATTTCTACGTATCTCTATGATTTGGAAGATATTTAAAAAAAATTGAATTTTAGCGAATTTCCGAGTAAACTGTAAAAATTAACCGAAATTCGAAAACGATGCTATCTCTACGTATATCGACGATTTGGATGATATATAAGAAAAACTGAAATTTTAGCGAATTTCCAAGAAAAATGTAAAAATTAACCGAAATTCGAAAACGATGCTATCTCTACGTATATCGACGATTTGGATGATATATAAGAAAAAATGAAATTTTAACGAATTTCCAAGAAAAATGTAAAAATTAACCGAAATTCGAAAACGATGCTATTTCTACGTATATCGACGATTTGGATGATATATAAGAAAAACTGAAATTTTAACGAATTTCCAAGAAAAATGTAAAAATTAACCGAAATTCGAAAACGATGCTATTTCTACGTATCTAGATGTTTTGGAAGATATTTAAGAAAAATTGAATTTTAGCGAATTTCCAAGAAAAATGTAAAAATTAACCAAAATTCGAAAACGATGCTATTTCTACGTATATCGACGATTTGGATGATATATAAGAAAAAATGAAATTTTAACGAATTTTCAAGAAAAATGTAAAAATTAACCAAAATTTGAAAATGAAGCTATTTCTATAGATATATAAGAAAAATTGAATTTTAGCAAATTTCCAAGAAAAATGTAAAAATTAACCGAAATTCGAAAACGATGCTATCTCTACGTATAACGACGATTTGGAAGATATTTAAGAAAAAATGAAATTTTAGCGAATTTCCAAGAAAAATGTAAAAATTAACCAAAATTTGAAAACGATGCTATTTCTATAGATATATAAGAAAAAAAGAATTTTAGCAAATTTCCAAGAAAAATGTAAAAATTAACCGAAATTCGAAGACGATTCTATTTCTACGTATATCGACGATTTGGATGATATATAAGAAAAAATGAAATTTTAACGAATTTCCAAAAAAAATGTAAAAATTAACCAAAATTTGAAAACGATGCTATTTCTATAGATATATAAGAAAAATTGAATTTTAGCGAATTTCCGAGTAAACTGTAAAAATTAACCGAAATTCGAAAACGATGCTGTTTCTACGTATCTAGATGATTTGGAAGGTATTTAAGAAAAATTGAATATTAGCGAATTTCCAAGAAAAATGTAAAAATTGACTAAAATTTGAAAACGATGCTGTTTCTATAGAAATATAAGAAAAATTGAATTTTAGCGAATTTCCAAGAAAAATGTAAATATTAACCGAAATTCGAAAATGATGCTATTTCTACGTATATCGACGATTTGGATGATACATAAGAAAAAATGAAATTTTAACGAATTTCCAAGAAAAATGTAAAAATTGACTAAAATTTGAAAACGATGCTATTTCTACGTATCTAGATGATTTGGAAGATATTTAAAAAAAATTGAATTTTAGCGAATTTCCGAGTAAACTGTAAAAATTAACCGAAATTCGAAAACGGTGCTATTTCTACGTATCTAGATGATTTGGAAGATATTTAAGAAAAATTGAATATTAGCGAATTTCCAAGAAAAATGTAAAAATTGACTAAAATTTGAAAACGATGCTGTTTCTATAGATATATAAGAAAAATTGAATTTTAGCGAATTTCCAAGAACAATGTAAAAATTAATCGAAATTCGAAAACGATGCTATTTCTACGTATATCGACGATTTGGATGATATATAAGAAAAACTGAAATTTTAGCGAATTTCCAAGAAAAATGTTAAAATTAACCGAAATTTGAAAACTATGCTATTTCTACGTATATCGACGATTTGGATGATATATAAGAAAAAATGAAATTTTAACGAATTTCCAAGAAAAATGTAAAAATTAACCAAAATTTGAAAACGATGCTATTTCTATAGATATATAAGAAAAATTGAATTTTAGCAAATTTCCAAGAAAAATGTAAAAATTAACCGAAATTCGAAAACGATGCTATCTCTACGTATATCGACGATTTGGATGATATATAAGAAAAACTGAAATTTTAGCGAATTTCCAAGGAAAATGTAAAAATTAACCGAAATTCGAAAACGATGCTATTTCTACGTATATCGACGATTTGGATGATATATAAGAAAAAATGAAATTTTAACGAATTTCCAAGAAAAATGTAAAAATTGACTAAAATTTGAAAACGATGCTGTTTCTATAGATATATAAGAAAAATTGAATTTTAGCGAATTTCCAAGAAAAATGTAAATATTAACCGAAATTCGAAAACGATGCTATTTCTACGTATATCGACGATTTGGATGATACATAAGAAAAAATGAAATTTTAACGAATTTCCAAGAAAAATGTAAAAATTGACTAAAGTTTGAAAACGATGCTATTTCTACGTATCTAGATGATTTGGAAGATATTTAAAAAAAATTGAATTTTAGCGAATTTCCGAGTAAACTGTAAAAATTAACCGAAATTCGAAAACGATGCTATTTCTACGTATCTAGATGATTTGGAAGATATTTAAGAAAAATTGAATATTAGCGAATTTCCAAGAAAAATGTAAAAATTGACTAAAATTTGAAAACGATGCTGTTTCTATAGATATATAAGAAAAATTGAATTTTAGCGAATTTCCAAGAAAAATGTAAAAATTAATCGAAATTCGAAAACGATGCTATTTCTACGTATATCGACGATTTGGATGATATATAAGAAAAAATGAAATTTTAACGAATTTCCAAGAAAAATGTAAAAATTGACTAAAATTTGAAAACGATGCTATTTCTACGTATCTCTATGATTTGGAAGATATTTAAAAAAAATTGAATTTTAGCGAATTTCCGAGTAAACTGTAAAAATTAACCGAAATTCGAAAACGATACTATCTCTACGTATATCGACGATTTGGATGATATTTAAGAAAAATTGAATATTAGCGAATTTCCAAGAAAAATGTAAAAATTGACTAAAATTTGAAAACGATGCTGTTTCTATAGATATATAAGAAAAATTGAATTTTAGCGAATTTCCAAGAAAAATGTAAAAATTAATCGAAATTCGAAAACGATGCTATTTCTACGTATATCGACGATTTGGATGATATATAAGAAAAAATGAAATTTTAACGAATTTCCAAGAAAAATGTAAAAATTAACCGAAATTCGAAAACGATGCTATTTCTACGTATATCGACGATTTGGATGATATATAAGAAAAACTGAAATTTTAACGAATTTCCAAGAAAAATGTAAAAATTAACCTAAATTCGAAAACGATGCTATTTCTACGTATATCGACGATTTGGATGATATATAAGAAAAAATAAAATTTAGCGAATTTCCAAGAAAAATGTAAAAATTAACCGAAATTCGAAAACGATGCTATTTCTACGTATCTAGATGATTTGGAAGATATTTAAGAAAAATTGAATTTTAGCGAATTTCCAAGAAAAATGTAAAAATTAACCAAAATTTGAAAACGATGCTATTTCTATAGATATATAAAAAAAATTGAATTTTAGCAAATTTCCAAGAAAAATGTAAAAATTAACCGAAATTCGAAAACGATGCTATCTCTACGTATATCGACGATTTGGATGATATATAAGAAAAAATGAAATTTTAACGAATTTCCAAGAAAAATGTAAAAATTAACCGAAATTCGAAAACGATGCTATTTCTACGTATATCGACGATTTGGATGATATATAAGAAAAACTTAAATTTTAGCGAATTTCCAAGAAAAATGTAAAAATTAACCGAAATTCGAAAACGATACTATCTCTACGTATATCGACGATTTGGATGATATATAAGAAAAAATGAAATTTTAACGAATTTCCAAGAAAAATGTAAAAATTAACCGAAATTCGAAAACTATGCTATTTCTACGTATATCGACGATTTGGATGATATATAAGAAAAACTGAAATTTTAGCGAATTTCCAAGAAAAATGTAAAAATTAACCGAAATTCGAAAACGATGCTATCTCTACGTATATCGACGATTTGGATGATATATAAGAAAAACTGAAATTTTAGCGAATTTCCAAAAAAAATGTAAAAATTAAGCGAAATTCGAAAACGATGCTATCTCTACGTATATCGACGATTTGGATGATACATAAGAAAAAATGAAATTTTAAAGAATTTCCAAGAAAAATGTAAAAATTGACTAAAATTTGAAAACGATGCTATTTCTACGTATCTAGATGATTTGGAAGATATTTAAAAAAAATTGAATTTTAGCGAATTTCCGAGTAAACTGTAAAAATTAACCGAAATTCGAAAACGATGCTGTTTCTACGTATCTAGATGATTTGGAAGATATTTAAGAAAAATTGAATATTAGCGAATTTCCAAGAAAAATGTAAAAATTGACTAAAATTTGAAAACGATGCTGTTTCTATAGAAATATAAGAAAAATTGAATTTTAGCGAATTTCCAAGAAAAATGTAAATATTAACCGAAATTCGAACACGATGCTATTTCTACGTATATCGACGATTTGGATGATACATAAGAAAAAATGAAATTTTAACGAATTTCCAAGAAAAATGTAAAAATTGACTAAAATTTGAAAACGATGCTATTTCTACGTATCTAGATGATTTGGAAGATATTTAAAAAAAATTGAATTTTAGCGAATTTCCGAGTAAATTGTAAAAATTAACCGAAATTCGAAAACGGTGCTATTTCTACGTATCTAGATGATTTGGAAGATATTTAAGAAAAATTGAATATTAGCGAATTTCCAAGAAAAATGTAAAAATTGACTAAAATTTGAAAGCGATGCTGTTTCTATAGATATATAAGAAAAATTGAATTTTAGCGAATTTCCAAGAAAAATGTAAAAATTAATCGAAATTCGAAAACGATGCCATTTCTACGTATATCGACGATTTGGATGATATATAAGAAAAACTTAAATTTTAGCGAATTTCCAAGAAAAATGTAAAAATTAATCGAAATTCGAAAACGATACTACTCTACGTATATCGACGATTTGGATGATATATAAGAAAAAATGAAATTTTAACGAATTTCCAAGAAAAATGTAAAAATTAACCGAAATTCGAAAACGATGCTATTTCTACGTATATCGACGATTTGGATGATATATAAGAAAAACTGAAATTTTAACGAATTTCCAAGAAAAATGTAAAAATTAACCAAAATTTGAAAACGATGCTATTTCTATAGATATATAAGAAAAATTGAATTTTAGCAAATTTCCAAGAAAAATGTAAAAGTTAACCGAAATTCTAAAACGATGCTATCTCTACGTATATCGACGATTTGGATGATATATAAGAAAAAATGAAATTTTAACGAATTTCCAAGAAAAATGTAAAAATTAACCGAAATTCGAAAACGATGCTATTTCTACGTATATCGACGATTTGGATGATATATAAGAAAAACTTAAATTTTAGCGAATTTCCAAGAAAAATATAAAAATTAATCGAAATTCGAAAACGATACTATCTCTACGTATATCGACGATTTGGATGATGTATAAGAAAAACTTAAATTTTAGCGAATTTCCAAGAAAAATGTAAAAATTGACTAAAATTTGAAAACGATGCTGTTTCTATAGATATATAAGAAAAATTGAATTTTAGCGAATTTCCAAGAAAAATGTAAAAATTAATCGAAATTCGAAAACGATGCTATTTCTACGTATATCGACGATTTGGATGATATATGAGAAAAACTGAAATTTTAGCGAATTTCCAAGAAAAATGTAAAAATTAACCGAAATTCGAAAACGATGCTATCTCTACGTATATCGACGATTTGGATGATATATAAGAAAAAATGAAATTTTAACGAATTTCCAAGAAAAATGTAAAAATTAACCGAAATTCGAAAACGATGCTATTTCTACGTATATCGACGATTTGGATGATATATAAGAAAAACTGAAATTTTAACGAATTTCCAAGAAAAATGTAAAAATTAACCAAAATTTGAAAACGATGCTATTTCTATAGATATATAAGAAAAATTGAATTTTAGCAAATTTCCAAGAAAAATGTAAAAATTAACCGAAATTCTAAAACGATGCTATCTCTACGTATATCGACGATTTGGATGATATATAAGAAAAAATGAAATTTTAACGAATTTCCAAGAAAAATGTAAAAATTAACCGAAATTCGAAAACGATGCTATTTCTACGTATATCGACGATTTGGATGATATATAAGAAAAACTTAAATTTTAGCGAATTTCCAAGAAAAATGTAAAAATTAATCGAAATTCGAAAACGATACTATCTCTACGTATATCGACGATTTGGATGATATATAAGAAAAAATGAAATTTTAACGAATTTCCAAGAAAAATGTAAAAATTAACCGAAATTCTAAAACGATGCTATCTCTACGTATATCGACGATTTGGATGATATATAAGAAAAAATGAAATTTTAGCAAATTTCCAAGAAAAATGTAAAAATTAACCGAAATTCTAAAACGATGCTATCTCTACGTATATCGACGATTTGGATGATATATAAGAAAAAATGAAATTTTAACGAATTTCCAAGAAAAATGTAAAAATTAACCGAAATTCGAAAACGATGCTATTTCTACGTATCTCTATGATTTGGAAGATATTTAAAAAAAATTGAATTTTAGCGAATTTCCGAGTAAACTGTAAAAATTAACCGAAATTCGAAAACAATGCTATCTCTACGTATATCGACGATTTGGATGATATATAAGAAAAAATGAAATTTTAACGAATTTCCAAGAAAAATGTAAAAATTAACCGAAATTCGAAAACGATGCTATTTCTACGTATATCGACGATTTGGATGATATATAAGAAAAACTGAAATTTTAGCGAATTTCCAAGAAAAATGTAAAAATTAACCGAAATTCGAAAACAGTGCTATCTCTACGTATATCGACGATTTGGATGATATATAAGAAAAAATGAAATTTTAACGAATTTCCAAGAAAAATGTAAAAATTAACCGAAATTCGAAAACGATGCTATTTCTACGTATATCGACGATTTGGATGATATATAAGAAAAACTGAAATTTTAACGAATTTCCAAGAAAAATGTAAAAATTAACCTAAATTCGAAAACGATGCTATTTCTACGTATATCGACGATTTGGATGATATATAAGAAAAAATAAAATTTAGCGAATTTCCAAGAAAAATGTAAAAATTAACCGAAATTCGAAAACGATGCTATCTCTACGTATATCGACGATTTGGATGATATATAAGAAAAAATGAAATTTTAACGAATTTCCAAGAAAAATGTAAAAATTAACCGAAATTCGAAAACGATGCTATTTCTACGTATATCGACGATTTGGATGATACATAAGAAAAAATGAAATTTTAACGAATTTCCAAGAAAAATGTAAAAATTGACTAAAATTTGAAAACGATGCTATTTCTACGTATCTAGATGATTTGGAAGATATTTAAAAAAAATTGAATTTTAGCGAATTTCCGAGTAAATTGTAAAAATTAACCGAAATTCGAAAACGGTGCTATTTCTACGTATCTAGATGATTTGGAAGATATTTAAGAAAAATTGAATATTAGCGAATTTCCAAGAAAAATGTAAAAATTGACTAAAATTTGAAAACGATGCTGTTTCTATAGATATATAAGAAAAATTGAATTTTAGCGAATTTCCAAGAAAAATGTAAAAATTAATCGAAATTCGAAAACGATGCTATTTCTACGTATATCGACGATTTGGATGATATATAAGAAAAACTTAAATTTTAGCGAATTTCCAAGAAAAATGTAAAAATTAATCGAAATTCGAAAACGATACTACTCTACGTATATCGACGATTTGGATGATATATAAGAAAAAATGAAATTTTAACGAATTTCCAAGAAAAATGTAAAAATTAACCGAAATTCGAAAACTATGCTATCTCTACGTATATCGACGATTTGGATGATATATAAGAAAAAATGAAATTTTAACGAATTTCCAAGAAAAATGTAAAAATTAACCGAAATTCGAAAACGATGCTATTTCTACGTATATCGACGATTTGGATGATATATAAGAAAAACTGAAATTTTAACGAATTTCCAAGAAAAATGTAAAAATTAACCAAAATTTGAAAACGATGCTATTTCTATAGATATATAAGAAAAATTGAATTTTAGCAAATTTCCAAGAAAAATGTAAAAGTTAACCGAAATTCTAAAACGATGCTATCTCTACGTATATCGACGATTTGGATGATATATAAGAAAAAATGAAATTTTAACGAATTTCCAAGAAAAATGTAAAAATTAACCGAAATTCGAAAACGATGCTATTTCTACGTATATCGACGATTTGGATGATATATAAGAAAAACTTAAATTTTAGCGAATTTCCAAGAAAAATATAAAAATTAATCGAAATTCGAAAACGATACTATCTCTACGTATATCGACGATTTGGATGATGTATAAGAAAAACTTAAATTTTAGCGAATTTCCAAGAAAAATGTAAAAATTGACTAAAATTTGAAAACGATGCTGTTTCTATAGATATATAAGAAAAATTGAATTTTAGCGAATTTCCAAGAAAAATGTAAAAATTAATCGAAATTCGAAAACGATGCTATTTCTACGTATATCGACGATTTGGATGATATATGAGAAAAACTGAAATTTTAGCGAATTTCCAAGAAAAATGTAAAAATTAACCGAAATTCGAAAACGATGCTATCTCTACGTATATCGACGATTTGGATGATATATAAGAAAAAATGAAATTTTAACGAATTTCCAAGAAAAATGTAAAAATTAACCGAAATTCGAAAACGATGCTATTTCTACGTATATCGACGATTTGGATGATATATAAGAAAAACTGAAATTTTAACGAATTTCCAAGAAAAATGTAAAAATTAACCAAAATTTGAAAACGATGCTATTTCTATAGATATATAAGAAAAATTGAATTTTAGCAAATTTCCAAGAAAAATGTAAAAATTAACCGAAATTCTAAAACGATGCTATCTCTACGTATATCGACGATTTGGATGATATATAAGAAAAAATGAAATTTTAACGAATTTCCAAGAAAAATGTAAAAATTAACCGAAATTCGAAAACGATGCTATTTCTACGTATATCGACGATTTGGATGATATATAAGAAAAACTTAAATTTTAGCGAATTTCCAAGAAAAATGTAAAAATTAATCGAAATTCGAAAACGATACTATCTCTACGTATATCGACGATTTGGATGATATATAAGAAAAAATGAAATTTTAACGAATTTCCAAGAAAAATGTAAAAATTAACCGAAATTCTAAAACGATGCTATCTCTACGTATATCGACGATTTGGATGATATATAAGAAAAAATGAAATTTTAGCAAATTTCCAAGAAAAATGTAAAAATTAACCGAAATTCTAAAACGATGCTATCTCTACGTATATCGACGATTTGGATGATATATAAGAAAAAATGAAATTTTAACGAATTTCCAAGAAAAATGTAAAAATTAACCGAAATTCGAAAACGATGCTATTTCTACGTATCTCTATGATTTGGAAGATATTTAAAAAAAATTGAATTTTAGCGAATTTCCGAGTAAACTGTAAAAATTAACCGAAATTCGAAAACAATGCTATCTCTACGTATATCGACGATTTGGATGATATATAAGAAAAAATGAAATTTTAACGAATTTCCAAGAAAAATGTAAAAATTAACCGAAATTCGAAAACGATGCTATTTCTACGTATATCGACGATTTGGATGATATATAAGAAAAACTGAAATTTTAGCGAATTTCCAAGAAAAATGTAAAAATTAACCGAAATTCGAAAACAGTGCTATCTCTACGTATATCGACGATTTGGATGATATATAAGAAAAAATGAAATTTTAACGAATTTCCAAGAAAAATGTAAAAATTAACCGAAATTCGAAAACGATGCTATTTCTACGTATATCGACGATTTGGATGATATATAAGAAAAACTGAAATTTTAACGAATTTCCAAGAAAAATGTAAAAATTAACCTAAATTCGAAAACGATGCTATTTCTACGTATATCGACGATTTGGATGATATATAAGAAAAAATAAAATTTAGCGAATTTCCAAGAAAAATGTAAAAATTAACCGAAATTCGAAAACGATGCTATCTCTACGTATATCGACGATTTGGATGATATATAAGAAAAAATGAAATTTTAACGAATTTCCAAGAAAAATGTAAAAATTAACCGAAATTCGAAAACGATGCTATTTCTACGTATATCGACGATTTGGATGATACATAAGAAAAAATGAAATTTTAACGAATTTCCAAGAAAAATGTAAAAATTGACTAAAATTTGAAAACGATGCTATTTCTACGTATCTAGATGATTTGGAAGATATTTAAAAAAAATTGAATTTTAGCGAATTTCCGAGTAAATTGTAAAAATTAACCGAAATTCGAAAACGGTGCTATTTCTACGTATCTAGATGATTTGGAAGATATTTAAGAAAAATTGAATATTAGCGAATTTCCAAGAAAAATGTAAAAATTGACTAAAATTTGAAAACGATGCTGTTTCTATAGATATATAAGAAAAATTGAATTTTAGCGAATTTCCAAGAAAAATGTAAAAATTAATCGAAATTCGAAAACGATGCTATTTCTACGTATATCGACGATTTGGATGATATATAAGAAAAACTTAAATTTTAGCGAATTTCCAAGAAAAATGTAAAAATTAATCGAAATTCGAAAACGATACTACTCTACGTATATCGACGATTTGGATGATATATAAGAAAAAATGAAATTTTAACGAATTTCCAAGAAAAATGTAAAAATTAACCGAAATTCGAAAACTATGCTATCTCTACGTATATCGACGATTTGGATGATATATAAGAAAAAATGAAATTTTAACGAATTTCCAAGAAAAATGTAAAAATTAACCGAAATTCGAAAACGATGCTATTTCTACGTATATCGACGATTTGGATGATATATAAGAAAAACTGAAATTTTAACGAATTTCCAAGAAAAATGTAAAAATTAACCAAAATTTGAAAACGATGCTATTTCTATAGATATATAAGAAAAATTGAATTTTAGCAAATTTCCAAGAAAAATGTAAAAGTTAACCGAAATTCTAAAACGATGCTATCTCTACGTATATCGACGATTTGGATGATATATAAGAAAAAATGAAATTTTAACGAATTTCCAAGAAAAATGTAAAAATTAACCGAAATTCGAAAACGATGCTATTTCTACGTATATCGACGATTTGGATGATATATAAGAAAAACTTAAATTTTAGCGAATTTCCAAGAAAAATATAAAAATTAATCGAAATTCGAAAACGATACTATCTCTACGTATATCGACGATTTGGATGATGTATAAGAAAAACTTAAATTTTAGCGAATTTCCAAGAAAAATGTAAAAATTGACTAAAATTTGAAAACGATGCTGTTTCTATAGATATATAAGAAAAATTGAATTTTAGCGAATTTCCAAGAAAAATGTAAAAATTAATCGAAATTCGAAAACGATGCTATTTCTACGTATATCGACGATTTGGATGATATATGAGAAAAACTGAAATTTTAGCGAATTTCCAAGAAAAATGTAAAAATTAACCGAAATTCGAAAACGATGCTATCTCTACGTATATCGACGATTTGGATGATATATAAGAAAAAATGAAATTTTAACGAATTTCCAAGAAAAATGTAAAAATTAACCGAAATTCGAAAACGATGCTATTTCTACGTATATCGACGATTTGGATGATATATAAGAAAAACTGAAATTTTAACGAATTTCCAAGAAAAATGTAAAAATTAACCAAAATTTGAAAACGATGCTATTTCTATAGATATATAAGAAAAATTGAATTTTAGCAAATTTCCAAGAAAAATGTAAAAATTAACCGAAATTCTAAAACGATGCTATCTCTACGTATATCGACGATTTGGATGATATATAAGAAAAAATGAAATTTTAACGAATTTCCAAGAAAAATGTAAAAATTAACCGAAATTCGAAAACGATGCTATTTCTACGTATATCGACGATTTGGATGATATATAAGAAAAACTTAAATTTTAGCGAATTTCCAAGAAAAATGTAAAAATTAATCGAAATTCGAAGACGATACTATCTCTACGTATATCGACGATTTGGATGATATATAAGAAAAAATGAAATTTTAACGAATTTCCAAGAAAAATGTAAAAATTAACCGAAATTCTAAAACGATGCTATCTCTACGTATATCGACGATTTGGATGATATATAAGAAAAAATGAAATTTTAGCAAATTTCCAAGAAAAATGTAAAAATTAACCGAAATTCTAAAACGATGCTATCTCTACGTATATCGACGATTTGGATGATATATAAGAAAAAATGAAATTTTAACGAATTTCCAAGAAAAATGTAAAAATTAACCGAAATTCGAAAACGATGCTATTTCTACGTATCTCTATGATTTGGAAGATATTTAAAAAAAATTGAATTTTAGCGAATTTCCGAGTAAACTGTAAAAATTAACCGAAATTCGAAAACAATGCTATCTCTACGTATATCGACGATTTGGATGATATATAAGAAAAAATGAAATTTTAACGAATTTCCAAGAAAAATGTAAAAATTAACCGAAATTCGAAAACGATGCTATTTCTACGTATATCGACGATTTGGATGATATATAAGAAAAACTGAAATTTTAGCGAATTTCCAAGAAAAATGTAAAAATTAACCGAAATTCGAAAACAATGCTATCTCTACGTATATCGACGATTTGGATGATATATAAGAAAAAATGAAATTTTAACGAATTTCCAAGAAAAATGTAAAAATTAACCGAAATTCGAAAACGATGCTATTTCTACGTATATCGACGATTTGGATGATATATAAGAAAAACTGAAATTTTAACGAATTTCCAAGAAAAATGTAAAAATTAACCTAAATTCGAAAACGATGCTATTTCTACGTATATCGACGATTTGGATGATATATAAGAAAAAATAAAATTTAGCGAATTTCCAAGAAAAATGTAAAAATTAACCGAAATTCGAAAACGATGCTATCTCTACGTATATCGACGATTTGGATGATATATAAGAAAAAATGAAATTTTAACGAATTTCCAAGAAAAATGTAAAAATTAACCGAAATTCGAAAACGATGCTATTTCTACGTATATCGACGATTTGGATGATATATAAGAAAAACTGAAATTTTAGCGAATTTCCAAGAAAAATGTAAAAATTAACCGAAATTCGAAAACAATGCTATCTCTACGTATATCGACGATTTGGATGATATATAAGAAAAACTGAAATTTTAACGAATTTCCAAGAAAAATGTAAAAATTAACCTAAATTCGAAAACGATGCTATTTCTACGTATATCGACGATTTGGATGATATATAAGAAAAAATAAAATTTAGCGAATTTCCAAGAAAAATGTAAAAATTAACCGAAATTCGAAAACGATGCTATTTCTACGTATCTAGATGATTTGGAAGATATTTAAGAAAAATTGAATTTTAGCGAATTTCCAAGAAAAATGTAAAAATTAACCAAAATTTGAAAACGATGCTATTTCTATAGATATATAAAAAAAATTGAATTTTAGCAAATTTCCAAGAAAAATGTAAAAATTAACCGAAATTCGAAAACGATGCTATCTCTACGTATATCGACGATTTGGATGATATATAAGAAAAAATGAAATTTTAACGAATTTCCAAGAAAAATGTAAAAATTAACCGAAATTCGAAAACGATGCTATTTCTACGTATATCGACGATTTGGATGATATATAAGAAAAACTTAAATTTTAGCGAATTTCCAAGAAAAATGTAAAAATTAACCGAAATTCGAAAACGATACTATCTCTACGTATATCTACGATTTGGATGATATATAAGAAAAAATGAAATTTTAACGAATTTCCAAGAAAAATGTAAAAATTAACCGAAATTCGAAAACGATGCTATTTCTACGTATCTCTATGATTTGGAAGATATTTAAAAAAAATTGAATTTTAGCGAATTTCCGAGTAAACTGTAAAAATTAACCGAAATTCGAAAACAATGCTATCTCTACGTATATCGACGATTTGGATGATATATAAGAAAAAATGAAATTTTAACGAATTTCCAAGAAAAATGTAAAAATTAACCGAAATTCGAAAACGATGCTATTTCTACGTATATCGACGATTTGGATGATATATAAGAAAAGCTGAAATTTTAGCGAATTTCCAAGAAAAATGTAAAAATTAACCGAAATTCGAAAACAATGCTATCTCTACGTATATCGACGATTTGGATGATATATAAGAAAAAATGAAATTTTAACGAATTTCCAAGAAAAATGTAAAAATTAACCGAAATTCGAAAACGATGCTATTTCTACGTATATCGACGATTTGGATGATATATAAGAAAAACTGAAATTTTAACGAATTTCCAAGAAAAATGTAAAAATTAACCTAAATTCGAAAACGATGCTATTTCTACGTATATCGACGATTTGGATGATATATAAGAAAAAATAAAATTTAGCGAATTTCCAAGAAAAATGTAAAAATTAACCGAAATTCGAAAACGATGCTATCTCTACGTATATCGACGATTTGGATGATATATAAGAAAAAATGAAATTTTAACGAATTTCCAAGAAAAATGTAAAAATTAACCGAAATTCGAAAACGATGCTATTTCTACGTATATCGACGATTTGGATGATATATAAGAAAAACTGAAATTTTAGCGAATTTCCAAGAAAAATGTAAAAATTAACCGAAATTCGAAAACAATGCTATCTCTACGTATATCGACGATTTGGATGATATATAAGAAAAAATGAAATTTTAACGAATTTCCAAGAAAAATGTAAAAATTAACCGAAATTCGAAAACGATGCTATTTCTACGTATATCGACGATTTGGATGATATATAAGAAAAACTGAAATTTTAACGAATTTCCAAGAAAAATGTAAAAATTAACCTAAATTCGAAAACGATGCTATTTCTACGTATATCGACGATTTGGATGATATATAAGAAAAAATAAAATTTAGCGAATTTCCAAGAAAAATGTAAAAATTAACCGAAATTCGAAAACGATGCTATTTCTACGTATCTAGATGATTTGGAAGATATTTAAGAAAAATTGAATTTTAGCGAATTTCCAAGAAAAATGTAAAAATTAACCAAAATTTGAAAACGATGCTATTTCTATAGATATATAAAAAAAATTGAATTTTAGCAAATTTCCAAGAAAAATGTAAAAATTAACCGAAATTCGAAAACGATGCTATCTCTACGTATATCGACGATTTGGATGATATATAAGAAAAAATGAAATTTTAACGAATTTCCAAGGAAAATGTAAAAATTAACCGAAATTCGAAAACGATGCTATTTCTACGTATATCGACGATTTGGATGATATATAAGAAAAACTTAAATTTTAGCGAATTTCCAAGAAAAATGTAAAAATTAACCGAAATTCGAAAACGATACTATCTCTACGTATATCTACGATTTGGATGATATATAAGAAAAAATGAAATTTTAACGAATTTCCAAGAAAAATGTAAAAATTGACTAAAATTTGAAAACGATGCTATTTCTGCGTATCTAGATGATTTGGAAGATATTTAAAAAAAATTGAATTTTAGCGAATTTCCGAGTAAACTGTAAAAATTAACCGAAATTCGAAAACGATGCTGTTTCTACGTATCTAGATGATTTGGAAGATATTTAAAAAAAATTGAATTTTAGCGAATTTCCAAGAAAAATGTAAAAATTAATCGAAATTCGAAAACGATGCTATTTCTACGTATATCGACGATTTGGATGATATATAAGAAAAACTTAAATTTTAGCGAATTTCCAAGAAAAATGTAAAAATTAATCGAAATTCGAAAACGATACTATCTCTACGTATATCGACGATTTGGATGATATATAAGAAAAAATGAAATTTTAACGAATTTCCAAGAAAAATGTAAAAATTAACCGAAATTCGAAAACGATGCTATTTCTACGTATATCGACGATTTGGATGATATATAAGAAAAACTGAAATTTTAACGAATTTCCAAGAAAAATGTAAAAATTAACCAAAATTTGAAAACGATGCTATTTCTATAGATATATAAGAAAAATTGAATTTTAGCAAATTTCCAAGAAAAATGTAAAAGTTAACCGAAATTCTAAAACGATGCTATCTCTACGTATATCGACGATTTGGATGATATATAAGAAAAAATGAAATTTTAACGAATTTCCAAGAAAAATGTAAAAATTAACCGAAATTCGAAAACGATGCTATTTCTACGTATATCGACGATTTGGATGATATATAAGAAAAACTTAAATTTTAGCGAATTTCCAAGAAAAATGTAAAAATTAATCGAAATTCGAAAACGATACTATCTCTACGTATATCGACGATTTGGATGATGTATATGAAAAACTTAAATTTTAGCGAATTTCCAAGAAGAATGTAAAAATTGACTAAAATTTGAAAACGATGCTGTTTCTATAGATATATAAGAAAAATTGAATTTTAGCGAATTTCCAAGAAAAATGTAAAAATTAATCGAAATTCGAAAACGATGCTATTTCTACGTATATCGACGATTTGGATGATATATAAGAAAAACTGAAATTTTAGCGAATTTCCAAGAAAAATGTAAAAATTAACCGAAATTCGAAAACGATGCTATCTCTACGTATATCGACGATTTGGATGATATATAAGAAAAAATGAAATTTTAACGAATTTCCAAGAAAAATGTAAAAATTAACCGAAATTCGAAAACGATGCTATTTCTACGTATATCGACGATTTGGATGATATATAAGAAAAACTGAAATTTTAACGAATTTCCAAGAAAAATGTAAAAATTAACCAAAATTTGAAAACGATGCTATTTCTATAGATATATAAGAAAAATTGAATTTTAGCAAATTTCCAAGAAAAATGTAAAAATTAACCGAAATTCTAAAACGATGCTATCTCTACGTATATCGACGATTTGGATGATATATAAGAAAAAATGAAATTTTAACGAATTTCCAAGAAAAATGTAAAAATTAACCGAAATTCGAAAACGATGCTATTTCTACGTATATCGACGATTTGGATGATATATAAGAAAAACTTAAATTTTAGCGAATTTCCAAGAAAAATGTAAAAATTAATCGAAATTCGAAAACGATACTATCTCTACGTATATCGACGATTTGGATGATATATAAGAAAAAATGAAATTTTAACGAATTTCCAAGAAAAATGTAAAAATTAACCGAAATTCTAAAACGATGCTATCTCTACGTATATCGACGATTTGGATGATATATAAGAAAAACTTAAATTTTAGCGAATTTCCAAGAAAAATGTAAAAATTAATCGAAATTCGAAAACGATACTATCTCTACGTATATCGACGATTTGGATGATATATAAGAAAAAATGAAATTTTAACGAATTTCCAAGAAAAATGTAAAAATTAACCGAAATTCTAAAACGATGCTATCTCTACGTATATCGACGATTTGGATGATATATAAGAAAAAATGAAATTTTAGCAAATTTCCAAGAAAAATGTAAAAATTAACCGAAATTCTAAAACGATGCTATCTCTACGTATATCGACGATTTGGATGATATATAAGAAAAAATGAAATTTTAACGAATTTCCAAGAAAAATGTAAAAATTAACCGAAATTCGAAAACGATGCTATTTCTACGTATATCGACGATTTGGATGATATATAAGAAAAACTTAAATTTTAGCGAATTTCCAAGAAAAATGTAAAAATTAATCGAAATTCGAAAACGATACTATCTCTACGTATATCGACGATTTGGATGATATATAAGAAAAAATGAAATTTTAACGAATTTCCAAGAAAAATGTAAAAATTAACCGAAATTCTAAAACGATGCTATCTCTACGTATATCGACGATTTGGATGATATATAAGAAAAAATGAAATTTTAGCAAATTTCCAAGAAAAATGTAAAAATTAACCGAAATTCTAAAACGATGCTATCTCTACGTATATCGACGATTTGGATGATATATAAGAAAAAATGAAATTTTAACGAATTTCCAAGAAAAATGTAAAAATTAACCGAAATTCGAAAACGATGCTATCTCTACGTATATCGACGATTTGGATGATATATAAGAAAAAATGAAATTTTAGCAAATTTCCAAGAAAAATGTAAAAATTAACCGAAATTCTAAAACGATGCTATCTCTACGTATATCGACGATTTGGATGATATATAAGAAAAAATGAAATTTTAACGAATTTCCAAGAAAAATGTAAAAATTAACCGAAATTCGAAAACGATGCTATTTCTACGTATCTCTATGATTTGGAAGATATTTAAAAAAAATTGAATTTTAGCGAATTTCCGAGTAAACTGTAAAAATTAACCGAAATTCGAAAACAATGCTATCTCTACGTATATCGACGATTTGGATGATATATAAGAAAAAATGAAATTTTAACGAATTTCCAAGAAAAATGTAAAAATTAACCGAAATTCTAAAACGATGCTATCTCTACGTATATCGACGATTTGGATGATATATAAGAAAAAATGAAATTTTAGCAAATTTCCAAGAAAAATGTAAAAATTAACCGAAATTCTAAAACGATGCTATCTCTACGTATATCGACGATTTGGATGATTATAAGAAAAAATGAAATTTTAGCAAATTTCCAAGAAAAATGTAAAAATTAACCGAAATTCTAAAACGATGCTATCTCTACGTATATCGACGATTTGGATGATATATAAGAAAAAATGAAATTTTAACGAATTTCCAAGAAAAATGTAAAAATTAACCGAAATTCTAAAACGATGCTATCTCTACGTATATCGACGATTTGGATGATATATAAGAAAAAATGAAATTTTAGCAAATTTCCAAGAAAAATGTAAAAATTAACCGAAATTCTAAAACGATGCTATCTCTACGTATATCGACGATTTGAATGATATATAAGAAAAAATGAAATTTTAACGAATTTCCAAGAAAAATGTAAAAATTAACCGAAATTCGAAAACGATGCTATCTCTACGTATATCGACGATTTGGATGATATATAAGAAAAAATGAAATTTTAGCAAATTTCCAAGAAAAATGTAAAAATTAACCGAAATTCTAAAACGATGCTATCTCTACGTATATCGACGATTTGGATGATATATAAGAAAAAATGAAATTTTAACGAATTTCCAAGAAAAATGTAAAAATTAACCGAAATTCTAAAACGATGCTATCTCTACGTATATCGACGATTTGGATGATATATAAGAAAAAATGAAATTTTAGCAAATTTCCAAGAAAAATGTAAAAATTAACCGAAATTCTAAAACGATGCTATCTCTACGTATATCGACGATTTGGATGATATATAAGAAAAAATGAAATTTTAACGAATTTCCAAGAAAAATGTAAAAATTAACCGAAATTCGAAAACGATGCTATTTCTACGTATCTCTATGATTTGGAAGATATTTAAAAAAAATTGAATTTTAGCGAATTTCCGAGTAAACTGTAAAAATTAACCGAAATTCGAAAACAATGCTATCTCTACGTATATCGACGATTTGGATGATATATAAGAAAAAATGAAATTTTAACGAATTTCCAAGAAAAATGTAAAAATTAACCGAAATTCGAAAACGATGCTATTTCTACGTATATCGACGATTTGGATGATATATAAGAAAAACTGAAATTTTAGCGAATTTCCAAGAAAAATGTAAAAATTAACCGAAATTCGAAAACAATGCTATCTCTACGTATATCGACGATTTGGATGATATATAAGAAAAAATGAAATTTTAACGAATTTCCAAGAAAAATGTAAAAATTAACCGAAATTCGAAAACGATGCTATTTCTACGTATATCGACGATTTGGATGATATATAAGAAAAACTGAAATTTTAACGAATTTCCAAGAAAAATGTAAAAATTAACCTAAATTCGAAAACGATGCTATTTCTACGTATATCGACGATTTGGATGATATATAAGAAAAAATGAAATTTTAACGAATTTCCAAGAAAAATGTAAAAATTAACCGAAATTCGAAAACAATGCTATCTCTACGTATATCGACGATTTGGATGATATATAAGAAAAACTGAAATTTTAACGAATTTCCAAGAAAAATGTAAAAATTAACCTAAATTCGAAAACGATGCTATTTCTACGTATATCGACGATTTGGATGATATATAAGAAAAAATAAAATTTAGCGAATTTCCAAGAAAAATGTAAAAATTAACCGAAATTCTAAAACGATGCTATCTCTACGTATATCGACGATTTGGATGATATATAAGAAAAAATGAAATTTTAACGAATTTCCAAGAAAAATGTAAAAATTAACCGAAATTCTAAAACGATGCTATCTCTACGTATATCGACGATTTGGATGATATATAAGAAAAAATGAAATTTTAGCAAATTTCCAAGAAAAATGTAAAAATTAACCGAAATTCTAAAACGATGCTATCTCTACGTATATCGACGATTTGGATGATATATAAGAAAAAATGAAATTTTAACGAATTTCCAAGAAAAATGTAAAAATTAACCGAAATTCTAAAACGATGCTATCTCTACGTATATCGACGATTTGGATGATATATAAGAAAAAATGAAATTTTAGCAAATTTCCAAGAAAAATGTAAAAATTAACCGAAATTCTAAAACGATGCTATCTCTACGTATATCGACGATTTGGATGATATATAAGAAAAAATGAAATTTTAACGAATTTCCAAGAAAAATGTAAAAATTAACCGAAATTCGAAAACGATGCTATTTCTACGTATCTCTATGATTTGGAAGATATTTAAAAAAAATTGAATTTTAGCGAATTTCCGAGTAAACTGTAAAAATTAACCGAAATTCGAAAACAATGCTATCTCTACGTATATCGACGATTTGGATGATATATAAGAAAAAATGAAATTTTAACGAATTTCCAAGAAAAATGTAAAAATTAACCGAAATTCGAAAACGATGCTATTTCTACGTATATCGACGATTTGGATGATATATAAGAAAAACTGAAATTTTAGCGAATTTCCAAGAAAAATGTAAAAATTAACCGAAATTCGAAAACAATGCTATCTCTACGTATATCGACGATTTGGATGATATATAAGAAAAAATGAAATTTTAACGAATTTCCAAGAAAAATGTAAAAATTAACCGAAATTCGAAAACGATGCTATTTCTACGTATATCGACGATTTGGATGATATATAAGAAAAACTGAAATTTTAACGAATTTCCAAGAAAAATGTAAAAATTAACCTAAATTCGAAAACGATGCTATTTCTACGTATATCGACGATTTGGATGATATATAAGAAAAAATAAAATTTAGCGAATTTCCAAGAAAAATGTAAAAATTAACCGAAATTCGAAAACGATGCTATCTCTACGTATATCGACGATTTGGATGATATATAAGAAAAAATGAAATTTTAACGAATTTCCAAGAAAAATGTAAAAATTAACCGAAATTCGAAAACGATGCTATTTCTACGTATATCGACGATTTGGATGATATATAAGAAAAACTGAAATTTTAGCGAATTTCCAAGAAAAATGTAAAAATTAACCGAAATTCGAAAACAATGCTATCTCTACGTATATCGACGATTTGGATGATATATAAGAAAAACTGAAATTTTAACGAATTTCCAAGAAAAATGTAAAAATTAACCTAAATTCGAAAACGATGCTATTTCTACGTATATCGACGATTTGGATGATATATAAGAAAAAATAAAATTTAGCGAATTTCCAAGAAAAATGTAAAAATTAACCGAAATTCGAAAACGATGCTATTTCTACGTATCTAGATGATTTGGAAGATATTTAAGAAAAATTGAATTTTAGCGAATTTCCAAGAAAAATGTAAAAATTAACCAAAATTTGAAAACGATGCTATTTCTATAGATATATAAAAAAAATTGAATTTTAGCAAATTTCCAAGAAAAATGTAAAAATTAACCGAAATTCGAAAACGATGCTATCTCTACGTATATCGACGATTTGGATGATATATAAGAAAAAATGAAATTTTAACGAATTTCCAAGAAAAATGTAAAAATTAACCGAAATTCGAAAACGATGCTATTTCTACGTATATCGACGATTTGGATGATATATAAGAAAAACTTAAATTTTAGCGAATTTCCAAGAAAAATGTAAAAATTAACCGAAATTCGAAAACGATACTATCTCTACGTATATCTACGATTTGGATGATATATAAGAAAAAATGAAATTTTAACGAATTTCCAAGAAAAATGTAAAAATTAACCGAAATTCGAAAACGATGCTATTTCTACGTATCTCTATGATTTGGAAGATATTTAAAAAAAATTGAATTTTAGCGAATTTCCGAGTAAACTGTAAAAATTAACCGAAATTCGAAAACAATGCTATCTCTACGTATATCGACGATTTGGATGATATATAAGAAAAAATGAAATTTTAACGAATTTCCAAGAAAAATGTAAAAATTAACCGAAATTCGAAAACGATGCTATTTCTACGTATATCGACGATTTGGATGATATATAAGAAAAGCTGAAATTTTAGCGAATTTCCAAGAAAAATGTAAAAATTAACCGAAATTCGAAAACAATGCTATCTCTACGTATATCGACGATTTGGATGATATATAAGAAAAAATGAAATTTTAACGAATTTCCAAGAAAAATGTAAAAATTAACCGAAATTCGAAAACGATGCTATTTCTACGTATATCGACGATTTGGATGATATATAAGAAAAACTGAAATTTTAACGAATTTCCAAGAAAAATGTAAAAATTAACCTAAATTCGAAAACGATGCTATTTCTACGTATATCGACGATTTGGATGATATATAAGAAAAAATAAAATTTAGCGAATTTCCAAGAAAAATGTAAAAATTAACCGAAATTCGAAAACGATGCTATTTCTACGTATCTAGATGATTTGGAAGATATTTAAGAAAAATTGAATTTTAGCGAATTTCCAAGAAAAATGTAAAAATTAACCAAAATTTGAAAACGATGCTATTTCTATAGATATATAAAAAAAATTGAATTTTAGCAAATTTCCAAGAAAAATGTAAAAATTAACCGAAATTCGAAAACGATGCTATTTCTACGTATATCGACGATTTGGATGATATATAAGAAAAACTTAAATTTTAGCGAATTTCCAAGAAAAATGTAAAAATTAACCGAAATTCGAAAACGATACTATCTCTACGTATATCTACGATTTGGATGATATATAAGAAAAAATGAAATTTTAACGAATTTCCAAGAAAAATGTAAAAATTAACCGAAATTCGAAAACTATGCTATTTCTACGTATATCGACGATTTGGATGATATATAAGAAAAACTGAAATTTTAGCGAATTTCCAAGAAAAATGTAAAAATTAACCGAAATTCGAAAACGATGCTATCTCTACGTATATCGACGATTTGGATGATATATAAGAAAAACTGAAATTTTAGCGAATTTCCAAAAAAAATGTAAAAATTAAGCGAAATTCGAAAACGATGCTATCTCTACGTATATCGACGATTTGGATGATACATAAGAAAA
Organism: Agrilus biguttatus; assembly: GCA_963921985.1. Lineage (NCBI taxonomy): Eukaryota > Metazoa > Arthropoda > Insecta > Coleoptera > Buprestidae > Agrilus > Agrilus biguttatus. The sequence goes on from OY998118.1 coordinate 22,069,450, forward strand.
AATGAAATTTTAACGAATTTCCAAGAAAAATGTAAAAATTGACTAAAATTTGAAAACGATGCTATTTCTGCGTATCTAGATGATTTGGAAGATATTTAAAAAAAATTGAATTTTAGCGAATTTCCGAGTAAACTGTAAAAATTAACCGAAATTCGAAAACGATGCTGTTTCTACGTATCTAGATGATTTGGAAGATATTTAAAAAAAATTGAATTTTAGCGAATTTCCAAGAAAAATGTAAAAATTAATCGAAATTCGAAAACGATGCTATTTCTACGTATATCGACGATTTGGATGATATATAAGAAAAACTTAAATTTTAGCGAATTTCCAAGAAAAATGTAAAAATTAATCGAAATTCGAAAACGATACTATCTCTACGTATATCGACGATTTGGATGATATATAAGAAAAAATGAAATTTTAACGAATTTCCAAGAAAAATGTAAAAATTAACCGAAATTCGAAAACGATGCTATTTCTACGTATATCGACGATTTGGATGATATATAAGAAAAACTGAAATTTTAACGAATTTCCAAGAAAAATGTAAAAATTAACCAAAATTTGAAAACGATGCTATTTCTATAGATATATAAGAAAAATTGAATTTTAGCAAATTTCCAAGAAAAATGTAAAAGTTAACCGAAATTCTAAAACGATGCTATCTCTACGTATATCGACGATTTGGATGATACATAAGAAAAAATGAAATTTTAACGAATTTCCAAGAAAAATGTAAAAATTGACTAAAATTTGAAAACGATGCTATTTCTGCGTATCTAGATGATTTGGAAGATATTTAAAAAAAATTGAATTTTAGCGAATTTCCGAGTAAACTGTAAAAATTAACCGAAATTCGAAAACGATGCTGTTTCTACGTATCTAGATGATTTGGAAGATATTTAAAAAAAATTGAATTTTAGCGAATTTCCAAGAAAAATGTAAAAATTAATCGAAATTCGAAAACGATGCTATTTCTACGTATATCGACGATTTGGATGATATATAAGAAAAACTTAAATTTTAGCGAATTTCCAAGAAAAATGTAAAAATTAATCGAAATTCGAAAACGATACTATCTCTACGTATATCGACGATTTGGATGATATATAAGAAAAAATGAAATTTTAACGAATTTCCAAGAAAAATGTAAAAATTAACCGAAATTCGAAAACGATGCTATTTCTACGTATATCGACGATTTGGATGATATATAAGAAAAACTGAAATTTTAACGAATTTCCAAGAAAAATGTAAAAATTAACCAAAATTTGAAAACGATGCTATTTCTATAGATATATAAGAAAAATTGAATTTTAGCAAATTTCCAAGAAAAATGTAAAAGTTAACCGAAATTCTAAAACGATGCTATCTCTACGTATATCGACGATTTGGATGATATATAAGAAAAAATGAAATTTTAACGAATTTCCAAGAAAAATGTAAAAATTAACCGAAATTCGAAAACGATGCTATTTCTACGTATATCGACGATTTGGATGATATATAAGAAAAACTTAAATTTTAGCGAATTTCCAAGAAAAATGTAAAAATTAATCGAAATTCGAAAACGATACTATCTCTACGTATATCGACGATTTGGATGATGTATATGAAAAACTTAAATTTTAGCGAATTTCCAAGAAGAATGTAAAAATTGACTAAAATTTGAAAACGATGCTGTTTCTATAGATATATAAGAAAAATTGAATTTTAGCGAATTTCCAAGAAAAATGTAAAAATTAATCGAAATTCGAAAACGATGCTATTTCTACGTATATCGACGATTTGGATGATATATAAGAAAAACTGAAATTTTAGCGAATTTCCAAGAAAAATGTAAAAATTAACCGAAATTCGAAAACGATGCTATCTCTACGTATATCGACGATTTGGATGATATATAAGAAAAAATGAAATTTTAACGAATTTCCAAGAAAAATGTAAAAATTAACCGAAATTCGAAAACGATGCTATTTCTACGTATATCGACGATTTGGATGATATATAAGAAAAACTGAAATTTTAACGAATTTCCAAGAAAAATGTAAAAATTAACCAAAATTTGAAAACGATGCTATTTCTATAGATATATAAGAAAAATTGAATTTTAGCAAATTTCCAAGAAAAATGTAAAAATTAACCGAAATTCTAAAACGATGCTATCTCTACGTATATCGACGATTTGGATGATATATAAGAAAAAATGAAATTTTAACGAATTTCCAAGAAAAATGTAAAAATTAACCGAAATTCGAAAACGATGCTATTTCTACGTATATCGACGATTTGGATGATATATAAGAAAAACTTAAATTTTAGCGAATTTCCAAGAAAAATGTAAAAATTAATCGAAATTCGAAAACGATACTATCTCTACGTATATCGACGATTTGGATGATATATAAGAAAAAATGAAATTTTAACGAATTTCCAAGAAAAATGTAAAAATTAACCGAAATTCTAAAACGATGCTATCTCTACGTATATCGACGATTTGGATGATATATAAGAAAAACTTAAATTTTAGCGAATTTCCAAGAAAAATGTAAAAATTAATCGAAATTCGAAAACGATACTATCTCTACGTATATCGACGATTTGGATGATATATAAGAAAAAATGAAATTTTAACGAATTTCCAAGAAAAATGTAAAAATTAACCGAAATTCTAAAACGATGCTATCTCTACGTATATCGACGATTTGGATGATATATAAGAAAAAATGAAATTTTAGCAAATTTCCAAGAAAAATGTAAAAATTAACCGAAATTCTAAAACGATGCTATCTCTACGTATATCGACGATTTGGATGATATATAAGAAAAAATGAAATTTTAACGAATTTCCAAGAAAAATGTAAAAATTAACCGAAATTCGAAAACGATGCTATTTCTACGTATATCGACGATTTGGATGATATATAAGAAAAACTTAAATTTTAGCGAATTTCCAAGAAAAATGTAAAAATTAATCGAAATTCGAAAACGATACTATCTCTACGTATATCGACGATTTGGATGATATATAAGAAAAAATGAAATTTTAGCAAATTTCCAAGAAAAATGTAAAAATTAACCGAAATTCTAAAACGATGCTATCTCTACGTATATCGACGATTTGGATGATATATAAGAAAAAATGAAATTTTAACGAATTTCCAAGAAAAATGTAAAAATTAACCGAAATTCGAAAACGATGCTATTTCTACGTATATCGACGATTTGGATGATATATAAGAAAAACTGAAATTTTAACGAATTTCCAAGAAAAATGTAAAAATTAACCTAAATTCGAAAACGATGCTATTTCTACGTATATCGACGATTTGGATGATATATAAGAAAAAATAAAATTTAGCGAATTTCCAAGAAAAATGTAAAAATTAACCGAAATTCGAAAACGATGCTATCTCTACGTATATCGACGATTTGGATGATATATAAGAAAAAATGAAATTTTAACGAATTTCCAAGAAAAATGTAAAAATTAACCGAAATTCGAAAACGATGCTATTTCTACGTATATCGACGATTTGGATGATATATAAGAAAAACTGAAATTTTAGCGAATTTCCAAGAAAAATGTAAAAATTAACCGAAATTCGAAAACAATGCTATCTCTACGTATATCGACGATTTGGATGATATATAAGAAAAACTGAAATTTTAACGAATTTCCAAGAAAAATGTAAAAATTAACCTAAATTCGAAAACGATGCTATTTCTACGTATATCGACGATTTGGATGATATATAAGAAAAAATAAAATTTAGCGAATTTCCAAGAAAAATGTAAAAATTAACCGAAATTCGAAAACGATGCTATTTCTACGTATCTAGATGATTTGGAAGATATTTAAGAAAAATTGAATTTTAGCGAATTTCCAAGAAAAATGTAAAAATTAACCAAAATTTGAAAACGATGCTATTTCTATAGATATATAAAAAAAATTGAATTTTAGCAAATTTCCAAGAAAAATGTAAAAATTAACCGAAATTCGAAAACGATGCTATCTCTACGTATATCGACGATTTGGATGATATATAAGAAAAAATGAAATTTTAACGAATTTCCAAGAAAAATGTAAAAATTAACCGAAATTCGAAAACGATGCTATTTCTACGTATATCGACGATTTGGATGATATATAAGAAAAACTTAAATTTTAGCGAATTTCCAAGAAAAATGTAAAAATTAACCGAAATTCGAAAACGATACTATCTCTACGTATATCTACGATTTGGATGATATATAAGAAAAAATGAAATTTTAACGAATTTCCAAGAAAAATGTAAAAATTAACCGAAATTCGAAAACGATGCTATTTCTACGTATCTCTATGATTTGGAAGATATTTAAAAAAAATTGAATTTTAGCGAATTTCCGAGTAAACTGTAAAAATTAACCGAAATTCGAAAACAATGCTATCTCTACGTATATCGACGATTTGGATGATATATAAGAAAAAATGAAATTTTAACGAATTTCCAAGAAAAATGTAAAAATTAACCGAAATTCGAAAACGATGCTATTTCTACGTATATCGACGATTTGGATGATATATAAGAAAAGCTGAAATTTTAGCGAATTTCCAAGAAAAATGTAAAAATTAACCGAAATTCGAAAACAATGCTATCTCTACGTATATCGACGATTTGGATGATATATAAGAAAAAATGAAATTTTAACGAATTTCCAAGAAAAATGTAAAAATTAACCGAAATTCGAAAACGATGCTATTTCTACGTATATCGACGATTTGGATGATATATAAGAAAAACTGAAATTTTAACGAATTTCCAAGAAAAATGTAAAAATTAACCTAAATTCGAAAACGATGCTATTTCTACGTATATCGACGATTTGGATGATATATAAGAAAAAATAAAATTTAGCGAATTTCCAAGAAAAATGTAAAAATTAACCGAAATTCGAAAACGATGCTATTTCTACGTATCTAGATGATTTGGAAGATATTTAAGAAAAATTGAATTTTAGCGAATTTCCAAGAAAAATGTAAAAATTAACCAAAATTTGAAAACGATGCTATTTCTATAGATATATAAAAAAAATTGAATTTTAGCAAATTTCCAAGAAAAATGTAAAAATTAACCGAAATTCGAAAACGATGCTATTTCTACGTATATCGACGATTTGGATGATATATAAGAAAAACTTAAATTTTAGCGAATTTCCAAGAAAAATGTAAAAATTAACCGAAATTCGAAAACGATACTATCTCTACGTATATCTACGATTTGGATGATATATAAGAAAAAATGAAATTTTAACGAATTTCCAAGAAAAATGTAAAAATTAACCGAAATTCGAAAACTATGCTATTTCTACGTATATCGACGATTTGGATGATATATAAGAAAAACTGAAATTTTAGCGAATTTCCAAGAAAAATGTAAAAATTAACCGAAATTCGAAAACGATGCTATCTCTACGTATATCGACGATTTGGATGATATATAAGAAAAACTGAAATTTTAGCGAATTTCCAAAAAAAATGTAAAAATTAAGCGAAATTCGAAAACGATGCTATCTCTACGTATATCGACGATTTGGATGATACATAAGAAAAAATGAAATTTTAACGAATTTCCAAGAAAAATGTAAAAATTGACTAAAATTTGAAAACGATGCTATTTCTGCGTATCTAGATGATTTGGAAGATATTTAAAAAAAATTGAATTTTAGCGAATTTCCGAGTAAACTGTAAAAATTAACCGAAATTCGAAAACGATGCTGTTTCTACGTATCTAGATGATTTGGAAGATATTTAAAAAAAATTGAATTTTAGCGAATTTCCAAGAAAAATGTAAAAATTAATCGAAATTCGAAAACGATGCTATTTCTACGTATATCGACGATTTGGATGATATATAAGAAAAACTTAAATTTTAGCGAATTTCCAAGAAAAATGTAAAAATTAATCGAAATTCGAAAACGATACTATCTCTACGTATATCGGCGATTTGGATGATATATAAGAAAAAATGAAATTTTAACGAATTTCCAAGAAAAATGTAAAAATTAACCGAAATTCGAAAACGATGCTATTTCTACGTATATCGACGATTTGGATGATATATAAGAAAAACTGAAATTTTAACGAATTTCCAAGAAAAATGTAAAAATTAACCAAAATTTGAAAACGATGCTATTTCTATAGATATATAAGAAAAATTGAATTTTAGCAAATTTCCAAGAAAAATGTAAAAGTTAACCGAAATTCTAAAACGATGCTATCTCTACGTATATCGACGATTTGGATGATACATAAGAAAAAATGAAATTTTAACGAATTTCCAAGAAAAATGTAAAAATTGACTAAAATTTGAAAACGATGCTATTTCTGCGTATCTAGATGATTTGGAAGATATTTAAAAAAAATTGAATTTTAGCGAATTTCCGAGTAAACTGTAAAAATTAACCGAAATTCGAAAACGATGCTGTTTCTACGTATCTAGATGATTTGGAAGATATTTAAAAAAAATTGAATTTTAGCGAATTTCCAAGAAAAATGTAAAAATTAATCGAAATTCGAAAACGATGCTATTTCTACGTATATCGACGATTTGGATGATATATAAGAAAAACTTAAATTTTAGCGAATTTCCAAGAAAAATGTAAAAATTAATCGAAATTCGAAAACGATACTATCTCTACGTATATCGACGATTTGGATGATATATAAGAAAAAATGAAATTTTAACGAATTTCCAAGAAAAATGTAAAAATTAACCGAAATTCGAAAACGATGCTATTTCTACGTATATCGACGATTTGGATGATATATAAGAAAAACTGAAATTTTAACGAATTTCCAAGAAAAATGTAAAAATTAACCAAAATTTGAAAACGATGCTATTTCTATAGATATATAAGAAAAATTGAATTTTAGCAAATTTCCAAGAAAAATGTAAAAGTTAACCGAAATTCTAAAACGATGCTATCTCTACGTATATCGACGATTTGGATGATATATAAGAAAAAATGAAATTTTAACGAATTTCCAAGAAAAATGTAAAAATTAACCGAAATTCGAAAACGATGCTATTTCTACGTATATCGACGATTTGGATGATATATAAGAAAAACTTAAATTTTAGCGAATTTCCAAGAAAAATGTAAAAATTAATCGAAATTCGAAAACGATACTATCTCTACGTATATCGACGATTTGGATGATGTATATGAAAAACTTAAATTTTAGCGAATTTCCAAGAAGAATGTAAAAATTGACTAAAATTTGAAAACGATGCTGTTTCTATAGATATATAAGAAAAATTGAATTTTAGCGAATTTCCAAGAAAAATGTAAAAATTAATCGAAATTCGAAAACGATGCTATTTCTACGTATATCGACGATTTGGATGATATATAAGAAAAACTGAAATTTTAGCGAATTTCCAAGAAAAATGTAAAAATTAACCGAAATTCGAAAACGATGCTATCTCTACGTATATCGACGATTTGGATGATATATAAGAAAAAATGAAATTTTAACGAATTTCCAAGAAAAATGTAAAAATTAACCGAAATTCGAAAACGATGCTATTTCTACGTATATCGACGATTTGGATGATATATAAGAAAAACTGAAATTTTAACGAATTTCCAAGAAAAATGTAAAAATTAACCAAAATTTGAAAACGATGCTATTTCTATAGATATATAAGAAAAATTGAATTTTAGCAAATTTCCAAGAAAAATGTAAAAATTAACCGAAATTCTAAAACGATGCTATCTCTACGTATATCGACGATTTGGATGATATATAAGAAAAAATGAAATTTTAACGAATTTCCAAGAAAAATGTAAAAATTAACCGAAATTCGAAAACGATGCTATTTCTACGTATATCGACGATTTGGATGATATATAAGAAAAACTTAAATTTTAGCGAATTTCCAAGAAAAATGTAAAAATTAATCGAAATTCGAAAACGATACTATCTCTACGTATATCGACGATTTGGATGATATATAAGAAAAAATGAAATTTTAACGAATTTCCAAGAAAAATGTAAAAATTAACCGAAATTCTAAAACGATGCTATCTCTACGTATATCGACGATTTGGATGATATATAAGAAAAACTTAAATTTTAGCGAATTTCCAAGAAAAATGTAAAAATTAATCGAAATTCGAAAACGATACTATCTCTACGTATATCGACGATTTGGATGATATATAAGAAAAAATGAAATTTTAACGAATTTCCAAGAAAAATGTAAAAATTAACCGAAATTCTAAAACGATGCTATCTCTACGTATATCGACGATTTGGATGATATATAAGAAAAAATGAAATTTTAGCAAATTTCCAAGAAAAATGTAAAAATTAACCGAAATTCTAAAACGATGCTATCTCTACGTATATCGACGATTTGGATGATATATAAGAAAAAATGAAATTTTAACGAATTTCCAAGAAAAATGTAAAAATTAACCGAAATTCGAAAACGATGCTATTTCTACGTATATCGACGATTTGGATGATATATAAGAAAAACTTAAATTTTAGCGAATTTCCAAGAAAAATGTAAAAATTAATCGAAATTCGAAAACGATACTATCTCTACGTATATCGACGATTTGGATGATATATAAGAAAAAATGAAATTTTAACGAATTTCCAAGAAAAATGTAAAAATTAACCGAAATTCTAAAACGATGCTATCTCTACGTATATCGACGATTTGGATGATATATAAGAAAAAATGAAATTTTAGCAAATTTCCAAGAAAAATGTAAAAATTAACCGAAATTCTAAAACGATGCTATCTCTACGTATATCGACGATTTGGATGATATATAAGAAAAAATGAAATTTTAACGAATTTCCAAGAAAAATGTAAAAATTAACCGAAATTCGAAAACGATGCTATCTCTACGTATATCGACGATTTGGATGATATATAAGAAAAAATGAAATTTTAGCAAATTTCCAAGAAAAATGTAAAAATTAACCGAAATTCTAAAACGATGCTATCTCTACGTATATCGACGATTTGGATGATATATAAGAAAAAATGAAATTTTAACGAATTTCCAAGAAAAATGTAAAAATTAACCGAAATTCGAAAACGATGCTATTTCTACGTATCTCTATGATTTGGAAGATATTTAAAAAAAATTGAATTTTAGCGAATTTCCGAGTAAACTGTAAAAATTAACCGAAATTCGAAAACAATGCTATCTCTACGTATATCGACGATTTGGATGATATATAAGAAAAAATGAAATTTTAACGAATTTCCAAGAAAAATGTAAAAATTAACCGAAATTCTAAAACGATGCTATCTCTACGTATATCGACGATTTGGATGATATATAAGAAAAAATAAAATTTTAGCAAATTTCCAAGAAAAATGTAAAAATTAACCGAAATTCTAAAACGATGCTATCTCTACGTATATCGACGATTTGGATGATTATAAGAAAAAATGAAATTTTAGCAAATTTCCAAGAAAAATGTAAAAATTAACCGAAATTCTAAAACGATGCTATCTCTACGTATATCGACGATTTGGATGATATATAAGAAAAAATGAAATTTTAACGAATTTCCAAGAAAAATGTAAAAATTAACCGAAATTCTAAAACGATGCTATCTCTACGTATATCGACGATTTGGATGATATATAAGAAAAAATGAAATTTTAGCAAATTTCCAAGAAAAATGTAAAAATTAACCGAAATTCTAAAACGATGCTATCTCTACGTATATCGACGATTTGAATGATATATAAGAAAAAATGAAATTTTAACGAATTTCCAAGAAAAATGTAAAAATTAACCGAAATTCGAAAACGATGCTATCTCTACGTATATCGACGATTTGGATGATATATAAGAAAAAATGAAATTTTAGCAAATTTCCAAGAAAAATGTAAAAATTAACCGAAATTCTAAAACGATGCTATCTCTACGTATATCGACGATTTGGATGATATATAAGAAAAAATGAAATTTTAACGAATTTCCAAGAAAAATGTAAAAATTAACCGAAATTCTAAAACGATGCTATCTCTACGTATATCGACGATTTGGATGATATATAAGAAAAAATGAAATTTTAGCAAATTTCCAAGAAAAATGTAAAAATTAACCGAAATTCTAAAACGATGCTATCTCTACGTATATCGACGATTTGGATGATATATAAGAAAAAATGAAATTTTAACGAATTTCCAAGAAAAATGTAAAAATTAACCGAAATTCGAAAACGATGCTATTTCTACGTATCTCTATGATTTGGAAGATATTTAAAAAAAATTGAATTTTAGCGAATTTCCGAGTAAACTGTAAAAATTAACCGAAATTCGAAAACAATGCTATCTCTACGTATATCGACGATTTGGATGATATATAAAAAAAAATGAAATTTTAACGAATTTCCAAGAAAAATGTAAAAATTAACCGAAATTCGAAAACGATGCTATTTCTACGTATATCGACGATTTGGATGATATATAAGAAAAACTGAAATTTTAGCGAATTTCCAAGAAAAATGTAAAAATTAACCGAAATTCGAAAACAATGCTATGTCTACGTATATCGACGATTTGGATGATATATAAGAAAAAATGAAATTTTAACGAATTTCCAAGAAAAATGTAAAAATTAACCGAAATTCGAAAACGATGCTATTTCTACGTATATCGACGATTTGGATGATATATAAGAAAAACTGAAATTTTAACGAATTTCCAAGAAAAATGTAAAAATTAACCTAAATTCGAAAACGATGCTATTTCTACGTATATCGACGATTTGGATGATATATAAGAAAAAATAAAATTTAGCGAATTTCCAAGAAAAATGTAAAAATTAACCGAAATTCGAAAACGATGCTATCTCTACGTATATCGACGATTTGGATGATATATAAGAAAAAATGAAATTTTAACGAATTTCCAAGAAAAATGTAAAAATTAACCGAAATTCGAAAACGATGCTATTTCTACGTATATCGACGATTTGGATGATATATAAGAAAAACTGAAATTTTAGCGAATTTCCAAGAAAAATGTAAAAATTAACCGAAATTCGAAAACAATGCTATCTCTACGTATATCGACGATTTGGATGATATATAAGAAAAACTGAAATTTTAACGAATTTCCAAGAAAAATGTAAAAATTAACCTAAATTCGAAAACGATGCTATTTCTACGTATATCGACGATTTGGATGATATATAAGAAAAAATAAAATTTAGCGAATTTCCAAGAAAAATGTAAAAATTAACCGAAATTCGAAAACGATGCTATTTCTACGTATCTAGATGATTTGGAAGATATTTAAGAAAAATTGAATTTTAGCGAATTTCCAAGAAAAATGTAAAAATTAACCAAAATTTGAAAACGATGCTATTTCTATAGATATATAAAAAAAATTGAATTTTAGCAAATTTCCAAGAAAAATGTAAAAATTAACCGAAATTCGAAAACGATGCTATCTCTACGTATATCAACGATTTGGATGATATATAAGAAAAAATGAAATTTTAACGAATTTCCAAGAAAAATGTAAAAATTAACCGAAATTCGAAAACGATGCTATTTCTACGTATATCGACGATTTGGATGATATATAAGAAAAACTTAAATTTTAGCGAATTTCCAAGAAAAATGTAAAAATTAACCGAAATTCGAAAACGATACTATCTCTACGTATATCTACGATTTGGATGATATATAAGAAAAAATGAAATTTTAACGAATTTCCAAGAAAAATGTAAAAATTAACCGAAATTCGAAAACGATGCTATTTCTACGTATCTCTATGATTTGGAAGATATTTAAAAAAAATTGAATTTTAGCGAATTTCCGAGTAAACTGTAAAAATTAACCGAAATTCGAAAACAATGCTATCTCTACGTATATCGACGATTTGGATGATATATAAGAAAAAATGAAATTTTAACGAATTTCCAAGAAAAATGTAAAAATTAACCGAAATTCGAAAACGATGCTATTTCTACGTATATCGACGATTTGGATGATATATAAGAAAAAATGAAATTTTAGCAAATTTCCAAGAAAAATGTAAAAATTAACCGAAATTCTAAAACGATGCTATCTCTACGTATATCGACGATTTGGATGATATATAAGAAAAAATGAAATTTTAGCAAATTTCCAAGAAAAATGTAAAAATTAACCGAAATTCTAAAACGATGCTATCTCTACGTATATCGACGATTTGGATGATATATAAGAAAAAATGAAATTTTAGCAAATTTCCAAGAAAAATGTAAAAATTAACCGAAATTCTAAAACGATGCTATCTCTACGTATATCGACGATTTGGATGATATATAAGAAAAAATGAAATTTTAACGAATTTCCAAGAAAAATGTAAAAATTAACCGAAATTCGAAAACGATGCTATTTCTACGTATATCGACGATTTGGATGATATATAAGAAAAACTGAAATTTTAACGAATTTCCAAGAAAAATGTAAAAATTAACCAAAATTTGAAAACGATGCTGTTTCTATAGATATATAAGAAAAATTGAATTTTAGCGAATTTCCAAGAAAAATGTAAAAATTAATCGAAATTCGAAAACGATGCTATTTCTACGTATATCGACGATTTGGATGATATATAAGAAAAACTGAAATTTTAGCGAATTTCCAAGAAAAATGTAAAAATTAACCGAAATTCGAAAACGATGCTATCTCTACGTATATCGACGATTTGGATGATATATAAGAAAAAATGAAATTTTAACGAATTTCCAAGAAAAATGTAAAAATTAACCGAAATTCGAAAACGATGCTATTTCTACGTATATCGACGATTTGGATGATATATAAGAAAAACTGAAATTTTAACGAATTTCCAAGAAAAATGTAAAAATTAACCAAAATTTGAAAACGATGCTATTTCTATAGATATATAAGAAAAATTGAATTTTAGCAAATTTCCAAGAAAAATGTAAAAATTAACCGAAATTCTAAAACGATGCTATCTCTACGTATATCGACGATTTGGATGATATATAAGAAAAAATGAAATTTTAACGAATTTCCAAGAAAAATGTAAAAATTAACCGAAATTCGAAAACGATGCTATTTCTACGTATATCGACGATTTGGATGATATATAAGAAAAACTTAAATTTTAGCGAATTTCCAAGAAAAATGTAAAAATTAATCGAAATTCGAAAACGATACTATCTCTACGTATATCGACGATTTGGATGATATATAAGAAAAAATGAAATTTTAACGAATTTCCAAGAAAAATGTAAAAATTAACCGAAATTCTAAAACGATGCTATCTCTACGTATATCGACGATTTGGATGATATATAAGAAAAACTTAAATTTTAGCGAATTTCCAAGAAAAATGTAAAAATTAATCGAAATTCGAAAACGATACTATCTCTACGTATATCGACGATTTGGATGATATATAAGAAAAAATGAAATTTTAACGAATTTCCAAGAAAAATGTAAAAATTAACCGAAATTCTAAAACGATGCTATCTCTACGTATATCGACGATTTGGATGATATATAAGAAAAAATGAAATTTTAGCAAATTTCCAAGAAAAATGTAAAAATTAACCGAAATTCTAAAACGATGCTATCTCTACGTATATCGACGATTTGGATGATATATAAGAAAAAATGAAATTTTAACGAATTTCCAAGAAAAATGTAAAAATTAACCGAAATTCGAAAACGATGCTATTTCTACGTATATCGACGATTTGGATGATATATAAGAAAAACTTAAATTTTAGCGAATTTCCAAGAAAAATGTAAAAATTAATCGAAATTCGAAAACGATACTATCTCTACGTATATCGACGATTTGGATGATATATAAGAAAAAATGAAATTTTAACGAATTTCCAAGAAAAATGTACAAATTAACCGAAATTCTAAAACGATGCTATCTCTACGTATATCGACGATTTGGATGATATATAAGAAAAAATGAAATTTTAGCAAATTTCCAAGAAAAATGTAAAAATTAACCGAAATTCTAAAACGATGCTATCTCTACGTATATCGACGATTTGGATGATATATAAGAAAAAATGAAATTTTAACGAATTTCCAAGAAAAATGTAAAAATTAACCGAAATTCGAAAACGATGCTATCTCTACGTATATCGACGATTTGGATGATATATAAGAAAAAATGAAATTTTAGCAAATTTCCAAGAAAAATGTAAAAATTAACCGAAATTCTAAAACGATGCTATCTCTACGTATATCGACGATTTGGATGATATATAAGAAAAAATGAAATTTTAACGAATTTCCAAGAAAAATGTAAAAATTAACCGAAATTCGAAAACGATGCTATTTCTACGTATCTCTATGATTTGGAAGATATTTAAAAAAAATTGAATTTTAGCGAATTTCCGAGTAAACTGTAAAAATTAACCGAAATTCGAAAACAATGCTATCTCTACGTATATCGACGATTTGGATGATATATAAGAAAAAATGAAATTTTAACGAATTTCCAAGAAAAATGTAAAAATTAACCGAAATTCTAAAACGATGCTATCTCTACGTATATCGACGATTTGGATGATATATAAGAAAAAATAAAATTTTAGCAAATTTCCAAGAAAAATGTAAAAATTAACCGAAATTCTAAAACGATGCTATCTCTACGTATATCGACGATTTGGATGATTATAAGAAAAAATGAAATTTTAGCAAATTTCCAAGAAAAATGTAAAAATTAACCGAAATTCTAAAACGATGCTATCTCTACGTATATCGACGATTTGGATGATATATAAGAAAAAATGAAATTTTAACGAATTTCCAAGAAAAATGTAAAAATTAACCGAAATTCTAAAACGATGCTATCTCTACGTATATCGACGATTTGGATGATATATAAGAAAAAATGAAATTTTAGCAAATTTCCAAGAAAAATGTAAAAATTAACCGAAATTCTAAAACGATGCTATCTCTACGTATATCGACGATTTGAATGATATATAAGAAAAAATGAAATTTTAACGAATTTCCAAGAAAAATGTAAAAATTAACCGAAATTCGAAAACGATGCTATCTCTACGTATATCGACGATTTGGATGATATATAAGAAAAAATGAAATTTTAGCAAATTTCCAAGAAAAATGTAAAAATTAACCGAAATTCTAAAACGATGCTATCTCTACGTATATCGACGATTTGGATGATATATAAGAAAAAATGAAATTTTAACGAATTTCCAAGAAAAATGTAAAAATTAACCGAAATTCTAAAACGATGCTATCTCTACGTATATCGACGATTTGGATGATATATAAGAAAAAATGAAATTTTAGCAAATTTCCAAGAAAAATGTAAAAATTAACCGAAATTCTAAAACGATGCTATCTCTACGTATATCGACGATTTGGATGATATATAAGAAAAAATGAAATTTTAACGAATTTCCAAGAAAAATGTAAAAATTAACCGAAATTCGAAAACGATGCTATTTCTACGTATCTCTATGATTTGGAAGATATTTAAAAAAAATTGAATTTTAGCGAATTTCCGAGTAAACTGTAAAAATTAACCGAAATTCGAAAACAATGCTATCTCTACGTATATCGACGATTTGGATGATATATAAAAAAAAATGAAATTTTAACGAATTTCCAAGAAAAATGTAAAAATTAACCGAAATTCGAAAACGATGCTATTTCTACGTATCTCTATGATTTGGAAGATATTTAAAAAAAATTGAATTTTAGCGAATTTCCGAGTAAACTGTAAAAATTAACCGAAATTCGAAAACAATGCTATCTCTACGTATATCGACGATTTGGATGATATATAAGAAAAAATGAAATTTTAACGAATTTCCAAGAAAAATGTAAAAATTAACCGAAATTCTAAAACGATGCTATCTCTACGTATATCGACGATTTGGATGATATATAAGAAAAAATAAAATTTTAACGAATTTCCAAGAAAAATGTAAAAATTAACCGAAATTCGAAAACGATGCTATTTCTACGTATCTCTATGATTTGGAAGATATTTAAAAAAAATTGAATTTTAGCGAATTTCCGAGTAAACTGTAAAAATTAACCGAAATTCTAAAACGATGCTATCTCTACGTATATCGACGATTTGGATGATATATAAGAAAAAATGAAATTTTAACGAATTTCCAAGAAAAATGTAAAAATTAACCGAAATTCGAAAACGATGCTATCTCTACGTATATCGACGATTTGGATGATATATAAGAAAAAATGAAATTTTAGCAAATTTCCAAGAAAAATGTAAAAATTAACCGAAATTCTAAAACGATGCTATCTCTACGTATATCGACGATTTGGATGATATATAAGAAAAAATGAAATTTTAACGAATTTCCAAGAAAAATGTAAAAATTAACCGAAATTCGAAAACGATGCTATTTCTACGTATCTCTATGATTTGGAAGATATTTAAAAAAAATTGAATTTTAGCGAATTTCCGAGTAAACTGTAAAAATTAACCGAAATTCGAAAACAATGCTATCTCTACGTATATCGACGATTTGGATGATATATAAGAAAAAATGAAATTTTAACGAATTTCCAAGAAAAATGTAAAAATTAACCGAAATTCTAAAACGATGCTATCTCTACGTATATCGACGATTTGGATGATATATAAGAAAAAATAAAATTTTAGCAAATTTCCAAGAAAAATGTAAAAATTAACCGAAATTCTAAAACGATGCTATCTCTACGTATATCGACGATTTGGATGATTATAAGAAAAAATGAAATTTTAGCAAATTTCCAAGAAAAATGTAAAAATTAACCGAAATTCTAAAACGATGCTATCTCTACGTATATCGACGATTTGGATGATATATAAGAAAAAATGAAATTTTAACGAATTTCCAAGAAAAATGTAAAAATTAACCGAAATTCTAAAACGGTGCTATCTCTACGTATATCGACGATTTGGATGATATATAAGAAAAAATGAAATTTTAGCAAATTTCCAAGAAAAATGTAAAAATTAACCGAAATTCTAAAACGATGCTATCTCTACGTATATCGACGATTTGAATGATATATAAGAAAAAATGAAATTTTAACGAATTTCCAAGAAAAATGTAAAAATTAACCGAAATTCGAAAACGATGCTATCTCTACGTATATCGACGATTTGGATGATATATAAGAAAAAATGAAATTTTAGCAAATTTCCAAGAAAAATGTAAAAATTAACCGAAATTCTAAAACGATGCTATCTCTACGTATATCGACGATTTGGATGATATATAAGAAAAAATGAAATTTTAACGAATTTCCAAGAAAAATGTAAAAATTAACCGAAATTCTAAAACGATGCTATCTCTACGTATATCGACGATTTGGATGATATATAAGAAAAAATGAAATTTTAGCAAATTTCCAAGAAAAATGTAAAAATTAACCGAAATTCTAAAACGATGCTATCTCTACGTATATCGACGATTTGGATGATATATAAGAAAAAATGAAATTTTAACGAATTTCCAAGAAAAATGTAAAAATTAACCGAAATTCGAAAACGATGCTATTTCTACGTATCTCTATGATTTGGAAGATATTTAAAAAAAATTGAATTTTAGCGAATTTCCGAGTAAACTGTAAAAATTAACCGAAATTCGAAAACAATGCTATCTCTACGTATATCGACGATTTGGATGATATATAAAAAAAAATGAAATTTTAACGAATTTCCAAGAAAAATGTAAAAATTAACCGAAATTCGAAAACGATGCTATTTCTACGTATATCGACGATTTGGATGATATATAAGAAAAACTGAAATTTTAGCGAATTTCCAAGAAAAATGTAAAAATTAACCGAAATTCGAAAACAATGCTATCTCTACGTATATCGACGATTTGGATGATATATAAGAAAAAATGAAATTTTAACGAATTTCCAAGAAAAATGTAAAAATTAACCGAAATTCGAAAACGATGCTATTTCTACGTATATCGACGATTTGGATGATATATAAGAAAAACTGAAATTTTAACGAATTTCCAAGAAAAATGTAAAAATTAACCTAAATTCGAAAACGATGCTATTTCTACGTATATCGACGATTTGGATGATATATAAGAAAAAATAAAATTTAGCGAATTTCCAAGAAAAATGTAAAAATTAACCGAAATTCGAAAACGATGCTATCTCTACGTATATCGACGATTTGGATGATATATAAGAAAAAATGAAATTTTAACGAATTTCCAAGAAAAATGTAAAAATTAACCGAAATTCGAAAACGATGCTATTTCTACGTATATCGACGATTTGGATGATATATAAGAAAAACTGAAATTTTAGCGAATTTCCAAGAAAAATGTAAAAATTAACCGAAATTCGAAAACAATGCTATCTCTACGTATATCGACGATTTGGATGATATATAAGAAAAACTGAAATTTTAACGAATTTCCAAGAAAAATGTAAAAATTAACCTAAATTCGAAAACGATGCTATTTCTACGTATATCGACGATTTGGATGATATATAAGAAAAAATAAAATTTAGCGAATTTCCAAGAAAAATGTAAAAATTAACCGAAATTCGAAAACGATGCTATTTCTACGTATCTAGATGATTTGGAAGATATTTAAGAAAAATCGAATTTTAGCGAATTTCCAAGAAAAATGTAAAAATTAACCAAAATTTGAAAACGATGCTATTTCTATAGATATATAAAAAAAATTGAATTTTAGCAAATTTCCAAGAAAAATGTAAAAATTAACCGAAATTCGAAAACGATGCTATCTCTACGTATATCGACGATTTGGATGATATATAAGAAAAAATGAAATTTTAACGAATTTCCAAGAAAAATGTAAAAATTAACCGAAATTCGAAAACGATGCTATTTCTACGTATATCGACGATTTGGATGATATATAAGAAAAAATGAAATTTTAACGAATTTCCAAGAAAAATGTAAAAATTAACCGAAATTCGAAAACGATGCTATTTCTACGTATATCGACGATTTGGATGATATATAAGAAAAACTGAAATTTTAGCGAATTTCCAAGAAAAATGTAAAAATTAACCGAAATTCGAAAACAATGCTATCTCTACGTATATCGACGATTTGGATGATATATAAGAAAAAATGAAATTTTAACGAATTTCCAAGAAAAATGTAAAAATTAACCGAAATTCGAAAACGATGCTATTTCTACGTATATCGACGATTTGGATGATATATAAGAAAAACTGAAATTTTAACGAATTTCCAAGAAAAATGTAAAAATTAACCTAAATTCGAAAACGATGCTATTTCTACGTATATCGACGATTTGGATGATATATAAGAAAAAATAAAATTTAGCGAATTTCCAAGAAAAATGTAAAAATTAACCGAAATTCGAAAACGATGCTATTTCTACGTATCTAGATGATTTGGAAGATATTTAAGAAAAATTGAATTTTAGCGAATTTCCAAGAAAAATGTAAAAATTAACCAAAATTTGAAAACGATGCTATTTCTATAGATATATAAAAAAAATTGAATTTTAGCAAATTTCCAAGAAAAATGTAAAAATTAACCGAAATTCGAAAACGATGCTATCTCTACGTATATCGACGATTTGGATGATATATAAGAAAAAATGAAATTTTAACGAATTTCCAAGGAAAATGTAAAAATTAACCGAAATTCGAAAACGATGCTATTTCTACGTATATCGACGATTTGGATGATATATAAGAAAAACTTAAATTTTAGCGAATTTCCAAGAAAAATGTAAAAATTAACCGAAATTCGAAAACGATACTATCTCTACGTATATCTACGATTTGGATGATATATAAGAAAAAATGAAATTTTAACGAATTTCCAAGAAAAATGTAAAAATTGACTAAAATTTGAAAACGATGCTATTTCTGCGTATCTAGATGATTTGGAAGATATTTAAAAAAAATTGAATTTTAGCGAATTTCCGAGTAAACTGTAAAAATTAACCGAAATTCGAAAACGATGCTGTTTCTACGTATCTAGATGATTTGGAAGATATTTAAAAAAAATTGAATTTTAGCGAATTTCCAAGAAAAATGTAAAAATTAATCGAAATTCGAAAACGATGCTATTTCTACGTATATCGACGATTTGGATGATATATAAGAAAAACTTAAATTTTAGCGAATTTCCAAGAAAAATGTAAAAATTAATCGAAATTCGAAAACGATACTATCTCTACGTATATCGACGATTTGGATGATATATAAGAAAAAATGAAATTTTAACGAATTTCCAAGAAAAATGTAAAAATTAACCGAAATTCGAAAACGATGCTATTTCTACGTATATCGACGATTTGGATGATATATAAGAAAAACTGAAATTTTAACGAATTTCCAAGAAAAATGTAAAAATTAACCAAAATTTGAAAACGATGCTATTTCTATAGATATATAAGAAAAATTGAATTTTAGCAAATTTCCAAGAAAAATGTAAAAGTTAACCGAAATTCTAAAACGATGCTATCTCTACGTATATCGACGATTTGGATGATATATAAGAAAAAATGAAATTTTAACGAATTTCCAAGAAAAATGTAAAAATTAACCGAAATTCGAAAACGATGCTATTTCTACGTATATCGACGATTTGGATGATATATAAGAAAAACTTAAATTTTAGCGAATTTCCAAGAAAAATGTAAAAATTAATCGAAATTCGAAAACGATACTATCTCTACGTATATCGACGATTTGGATGATGTATATGAAAAACTTAAATTTTAGCGAATTTCCAAGAAGAATGTAAAAATTGACTAAAATTTGAAAACGATGCTGTTTCTATAGATATATAAGAAAAATTGAATTTTAGCGAATTTCCAAGAAAAATGTAAAAATTAATCGAAATTCGAAAACGATGCTATTTCTACGTATATCGACGATTTGGATGATATATAAGAAAAACTGAAATTTTAGCGAATTTCCAAGAAAAATGTAAAAATTAACCGAAATTCGAAAACGATGCTATCTCTACGTATATCGACGATTTGGATGATATATAAGAAAAAATGAAATTTTAACGAATTTCCAAGAAAAATGTAAAAATTAACCGAAATTCGAAAACGATGCTATTTCTACGTATATCGACGATTTGGATGATATATAAGAAAAACTGAAATTTTAACGAATTTCCAAGAAAAATGTAAAAATTAACCAAAATTTGAAAACGATGCTATTTCTATAGATATATAAGAAAAATTGAATTTTAGCAAATTTCCAAGAAAAATGTAAAAATTAACCGAAATTCTAAAACGATGCTATCTCTACGTATATCGACGATTTGGATGATATATAAGAAAAAATGAAATTTTAACGAATTTCCAAGAAAAATGTAAAAATTAACCGAAATTCGAAAACGATGCTATTTCTACGTATATCGACGATTTGGATGATATATAAGAAAAACTTAAATTTTAGCGAATTTCCAAGAAAAATGTAAAAATTAATCGAAATTCGAAAACGATACTATCTCTACGTATATCGACGATTTGGATGATATATAAGAAAAAATGAAATTTTAACGAATTTCCAAGAAAAATGTAAAAATTAACCGAAATTCTAAAACGATGCTATCTCTACGTATATCGACGATTTGGATGATATATAAGAAAAACTTAAATTTTAGCGAATTTCCAAGAAAAATGTAAAAATTAATCGAAATTCGAAAACGATACTATCTCTACGTATATCGACGATTTGGATGATATATAAGAAAAAATGAAATTTTAACGAATTTCCAAGAAAAATGTAAAAATTAACCGAAATTCTAAAACGATGCTATCTCTACGTATATCGACGATTTGGATGATATATAAGAAAAAATGAAATTTTAGCAAATTTCCAAGAAAAATGTAAAAATTAACCGAAATTCTAAAACGATGCTATCTCTACGTATATCGACGATTTGGATGATATATAAGAAAAAATGAAATTTTAACGAATTTCCAAGAAAAATGTAAAAATTAACCGAAATTCGAAAACGATGCTATTTCTACGTATATCGACGATTTGGATGATATATAAGAAAAACTTAAATTTTAGCGAATTTCCAAGAAAAATGTAAAAATTAATCGAAATTCGAAAACGATACTATCTCTACGTATATCGACGATTTGGATGATATATAAGAAAAAATGAAATTTTAACGAATTTCCAAGAAAAATGTAAAAATTAACCGAAATTCTAAAACGATGCTATCTCTACGTATATCGACGATTTGGATGATATATAAGAAAAAATGAAATTTTAGCAAATTTCCAAGAAAAATGTAAAAATTAACCGAAATTCTAAAACGATGCTATCTCTACGTATATCGACGATTTGGATGATATATAAGAAAAAATGAAATTTTAACGAATTTCCAAGAAAAATGTAAAAATTAACCGAAATTCGAAAACGATGCTATCTCTACGTATATCGACGATTTGGATGATATATAAGAAAAAATGAAATTTTAGCAAATTTCCAAGAAAAATGTAAAAATTAACCGAAATTCTAAAACGATGCTATCTCTACGTATATCGACGATTTGGATGATATATAAGAAAAAATGAAATTTTAACGAATTTCCAAGAAAAATGTAAAAATTAACCGAAATTCGAAAACGATGCTATTTCTACGTATCTCTATGATTTGGAAGATATTTAAAAAAAATTGAATTTTAGCGAATTTCCGAGTAAACTGTAAAAATTAACCGAAATTCGAAAACAATGCTATCTCTACGTATATCGACGATTTGGATGATATATAAGAAAAAATGAAATTTTAACGAATTTCCAAGAAAAATGTAAAAATTAACCGAAATTCTAAAACGATGCTATCTCTACGTATATCGACGATTTGGATGATATATAAGAAAAAATGAAATTTTAGCAAATTTCCAAGAAAAATGTAAAAATTAACCGAAATTCTAAAACGATGCTATCTCTACGTATATCGACGATTTGGATGATTATAAGAAAAAATGAAATTTTAGCAAATTTCCAAGAAAAATGTAAAAATTAACCGAAATTCTAAAACGATGCTATCTCTACGTATATCGACGATTTGGATGATATATAAGAAAAAATGAAATTTTAACGAATTTCCAAGAAAAATGTAAAAATTAACCGAAATTCTAAAACGATGCTATCTCTACGTATATCGACGATTTGGATGATATATAAGAAAAAATGAAATTTTAGCAAATTTCCAAGAAAAATGTAAAAATTAACCGAAATTCTAAAACGATGCTATCTCTACGTATATCGACGATTTGAATGATATATAAGAAAAAATGAAATTTTAACGAATTTCCAAGAAAAATGTAAAAATTAACCGAAATTCGAAAACGATGCTATCTCTACGTATATCGACGATTTGGATGATATATAAGAAAAAATGAAATTTTAGCAAATTTCCAAGAAAAATGTAAAAATTAACCGAAATTCTAAAACGATGCTATCTCTACGTATATCGACGATTTGGATGATATATAAGAAAAAATGAAATTTTAACGAATTTCCAAGAAAAATGTAAAAATTAACCGAAATTCTAAAACGATGCTATCTCTACGTATATCGACGATTTGGATGATATATAAGAAAAAATGAAATTTTAGCAAATTTCCAAGAAAAATGTAAAAATTAACCGAAATTCTAAAACGATGCTATCTCTACGTATATCGACGATTTGGATGATATATAAGAAAAAATGAAATTTTAACGAATTTCCAAGAAAAATGTAAAAATTAACCGAAATTCGAAAACGATGCTATTTCTACGTATCTCTATGATTTGGAAGATATTTAAAAAAAATTGAATTTTAGCGAATTTCCGAGTAAACTGTAAAAATTAACCGAAATTCGAAAACAATGCTATCTCTACGTATATCGACGATTTGGATGATATATAAGAAAAAATGAAATTTTAACGAATTTCCAAGAAAAATGTAAAAATTAACCGAAATTCGAAAACGATGCTATTTCTACGTATATCGACGATTTGGATGATATATAAGAAAAACTGAAATTTTAGCGAATTTCCAAGAAAAATGTAAAAATTAACCGAAATTCGAAAACAATGCTATCTCTACGTATATCGACGATTTGGATGATATATAAGAAAAAAT
Organism: Agrilus biguttatus; assembly: GCA_963921985.1. Classification (NCBI taxonomy): domain Eukaryota; kingdom Metazoa; phylum Arthropoda; class Insecta; order Coleoptera; family Buprestidae; genus Agrilus; species Agrilus biguttatus. Next base: position 22,093,616 of record OY998118.1, read on the forward strand.
GAAATTTTAACGAATTTCCAAGAAAAATGTAAAAATTAACCGAAATTCGAAAACGATGCTATTTCTACGTATATCGACGATTTGGATGATATATAAGAAAAACTGAAATTTTAACGAATTTCCAAGAAAAATGTAAAAATTAACCTAAATTCGAAAACGATGCTATCTCTACGTATATCGACGATTTGGATGATATATAAGAAAAAATGAAATTTTAACGAATTTCCAAGAAAAATGTAAAAATTAACCGAAATTCGAAAACGATGCTATTTCTACGTATATCGACGATTTGGATGATATATAAGAAAAACTGAAATTTTAGCGAATTTCCAAGAAAAATGTAAAAATTAACCGAAATTCGAAAACAATGCTATCTCTACGTATATCGACGATTTGGATGATATATAAGAAAAACTGAAATTTTAACGAATTTCCAAGAAAAATGTAAAAATTAACCTAAATTCGAAAACGATGCGATTTCTACGTATATCGACGATTTGGATGATATATAAGAAAAAATAAAATTTAGCGAATTTCCAAGAAAAATGTAAAAATTAACCGAAATTCGAAAACGATGCTATTTCTACGTATCTAGATGATTTGGAAGATATTTAAGAAAAATTGAATTTTAGCGAATTTCCAAGAAAAATGTAAAAATTAACCAAAATTTGAAAACGATGCTATTTCTATAGATATATAAAAAAAATTGAATTTTAGCAAATTTCCAAGAAAAATGTAAAAATTAACCGAAATTCGAAAACGATGCTATCTCTACGTATATCGACGATTTGGATGATATATAAGAAAAAATGAAATTTTAACGAATTTCCAAGAAAAATGTAAAAATTAACCGAAATTCGAAAACGATGCTATTTCTACGTATATCGACGATTTGGATGATATATAAGAAAAACTTAAATTTTAGCGAATTTCCAAGAAAAATGTAAAAATTAACCGAAATTCGAAAACGATACTATCTCTACGTATATCTACGATTTGGATGATATATAAGAAAAAATGAAATTTTAACGAATTTCCAAGAAAAATGTAAAAATTAACCGAAATTCGAAAACGATGCTATTTCTACGTATCTCTATGATTTGGAAGATATTTAAAAAAAATTGAATTTTAGCGAATTTCCGAGTAAACTGTAAAAATTAACCGAAATTCGAAAACAATGCTATCTCTACGTATATCGACGATTTGGATGATATATAAGAAAAAATGAAATTTTAACGAATTTCCAAGAAAAATGTAAAAATTAACCGAAATTCGAAAACGATGCTATTTCTACGTATATCGACGATTTGGATGATATATAAGAAAAGCTGAAATTTTAGCGAATTTCCAAGAAAAATGTAAAAATTAACCGAAATTCGAAAACAATGCTATCTCTACGTATATCGACGATTTGGATGATATATAAGAAAAAATGAAATTTTAACGAATTTCCAAGAAAAATGTAAAAATTAACCGAAATTCGAAAACGATGCTATTTCTACGTATATCGACGATTTGGATGATATATAAGAAAAACTGAAATTTTAACGAATTTCCAAGAAAAATGTAAAAATTAACCTAAATTCGAAAACGATGCTATTTCTACGTATATCGACGATTTGGATGATATATAAGAAAAAATAAAATTTAGCGAATTTCCAAGAAAAATGTAAAAATTAACCGAAATTCGAAAACGATGCTATTTCTACGTATCTAGATGATTTGGAAGATATTTAAGAAAAATTGAATTTTAGCGAATTTCCAAGAAAAATGTAAAAATTAACCAAAATTTGAAAACGATGCTATTTCTATAGATATATAAAAAAAATTGAATTTTAGCAAATTTCCAAGAAAAATGTAAAAATTAACCGAAATTCGAAAACGATGCTATTTCTACGTATATCGACGATTTGGATGATATATAAGAAAAACTTAAATTTTAGCGAATTTCCAAGAAAAATGTAAAAATTAACCGAAATTCGAAAACGATACTATCTCTACGTATATCTACGATTTGGATGATATATAAGAAAAAATGAAATTTTAACGAATTTCCAAGAAAAATGTAAAAATTAACCGAAATTCGAAAACTATGCTATTTCTACGTATATCGACGATTTGGATGATATATAAGAAAAACTGAAATTTTAGCGAATTTCCAAGAAAAATGTAAAAATTAACCGAAATTCGAAAACGATGCTATCTCTACGTATATCGACGATTTGGATGATATATAAGAAAAACTGAAATTTTAGCGAATTTCCAAAAAAAATGTAAAAATTAAGCGAAATTCGAAAACGATGCTATCTCTACGTATATCGACGATTTGGATGATACATAAGAAAAAATGAAATTTTAACGAATTTCCAAGAAAAATGTAAAAATTGACTAAAATTTGAAAACGATGCTATTTCTGCGTATCTAGATGATTTGGAAGATATTTAAAAAAAATTGAATTTTAGCGAATTTCCGAGTAAACTGTAAAAATTAACCGAAATTCGAAAACGATGCTGTTTCTACGTATCTAGATGATTTGGAAGATATTTAAAAAAAATTGAATTTTAGCGAATTTCCAAGAAAAATGTAAAAATTAATCGAAATTCGAAAACGATGCTATTTCTACGTATATCGACGATTTGGATGATATATAAGAAAAACTTAAATTTTAGCGAATTTCCAAGAAAAATGTAAAAATTAATCGAAATTCGAAAACGATACTATCTCTACGTATATCGACGATTTGGATGATATATAAGAAAAAATGAAATTTTAACGAATTTCCAAGAAAAATGTAAAAATTAACCGAAATTCGAAAACGATGCTATTTCTACGTATATCGACGATTTGGATGATATATAAGAAAAACTGAAATTTTAACGAATTTCCAAGAAAAATGTAAAAATTAACCAAAATTTGAAAACGATGCTATTTCTATAGATATATAAGAAAAATTGAATTTTAGCAAATTTCCAAGAAAAATGTAAAAGTTAACCGAAATTCTAAAACGATGCTATCTCTACGTATATCGACGATTTGGATGATACATAAGAAAAAATGAAATTTTAACGAATTTCCAAGAAAAATGTAAAAATTGACTAAAATTTGAAAACGATGCTATTTCTGCGTATCTAGATGATTTGGAAGATATTTAAAAAAAATTGAATTTTAGCGAATTTCCGAGTAAACTGTAAAAATTAACCGAAATTCGAAAACGATGCTGTTTCTACGTATCTAGATGATTTGGAAGATATTTAAAAAAAATTGAATTTTAGCGAATTTCCAAGAAAAATGTAAAAATTAATCGAAATTCGAAAACGATGCTATTTCTACGTATATCGACGATTTGGATGATATATAAGAAAAACTTAAATTTTAGCGAATTTCCAAGAAAAATGTAAAAATTAATCGAAATTCGAAAACGATACTATCTCTACGTATATCGACGATTTGGATGATATATAAGAAAAAATGAAATTTTAACGAATTTCCAAGAAAAATGTAAAAATTAACCGAAATTCGAAAACGATGCTATTTCTACGTATATCGACGATTTGGATGATATATAAGAAAAACTGAAATTTTAACGAATTTCCAAGAAAAATGTAAAAATTAACCAAAATTTGAAAACGATGCTATTTCTATAGATATATAAGAAAAATTGAATTTTAGCAAATTTCCAAGAAAAATGTAAAAGTTAACCGAAATTCTAAAACGATGCTATCTCTACGTATATCGACGATTTGGATGATATATAAGAAAAAATGAAATTTTAACGAATTTCCAAGAAAAATGTAAAAATTAACCGAAATTCGAAAACGATGCTATTTCTACGTATATCGACGATTTGGATGATATATAAGAAAAACTTAAATTTTAGCGAATTTCCAAGAAAAATGTAAAAATTAATCGAAATTCGAAAACGATACTATCTCTACGTATATCGACGATTTGGATGATGTATATGAAAAACTTAAATTTTAGCGAATTTCCAAGAAGAATGTAAAAATTGACTAAAATTTGAAAACGATGCTGTTTCTATAGATATATAAGAAAAATTGAATTTTAGCGAATTTCCAAGAAAAATGTAAAAATTAATCGAAATTCGAAAACGATGCTATTTCTACGTATATCGACGATTTGGATGATATATAAGAAAAACTGAAATTTTAGCGAATTTCCAAGAAAAATGTAAAAATTAACCGAAATTCGAAAACGATGCTATCTCTACGTATATCGACGATTTGGATGATATATAAGAAAAAATGAAATTTTAACGAATTTCCAAGAAAAATGTAAAAATTAACCGAAATTCGAAAACGATGCTATTTCTACGTATATCGACGATTTGGATGATATATAAGAAAAACTGAAATTTTAACGAATTTCCAAGAAAAATGTAAAAATTAACCAAAATTTGAAAACGATGCTATTTCTATAGATATATAAGAAAAATTGAATTTTAGCAAATTTCCAAGAAAAATGTAAAAATTAACCGAAATTCTAAAACGATGCTATCTCTACGTATATCGACGATTTGGATGATATATAAGAAAAAATGAAATTTTAACGAATTTCCAAGAAAAATGTAAAAATTAACCGAAATTCGAAAACGATGCTATTTCTACGTATATCGACGATTTGGATGATATATAAGAAAAACTTAAATTTTAGCGAATTTCCAAGAAAAATGTAAAAATTAATCGAAATTCGAAAACGATACTATCTCTACGTATATCGACGATTTGGATGATATATAAGAAAAAATGAAATTTTAACGAATTTCCAAGAAAAATGTAAAAATTAACCGAAATTCTAAAACGATGCTATCTCTACGTATATCGACGATTTGGATGATATATAAGAAAAACTTAAATTTTAGCGAATTTCCAAGAAAAATGTAAAAATTAATCGAAATTCGAAAACGATACTATCTCTACGTATATCGACGATTTGGATGATATATAAGAAAAAATGAAATTTTAACGAATTTCCAAGAAAAATGTAAAAATTAACCGAAATTCTAAAACGATGCTATCTCTACGTATATCGACGATTTGGATGATATATAAGAAAAAATGAAATTTTAGCAAATTTCCAAGAAAAATGTAAAAATTAACCGAAATTCTAAAACGATGCTATCTCTACGTATATCGACGATTTGGATGATATATAAGAAAAAATGAAATTTTAACGAATTTCCAAGAAAAATGTAAAAATTAACCGAAATTCGAAAACGATGCTATTTCTACGTATATCGACGATTTGGATGATATATAAGAAAAACTTAAATTTTAGCGAATTTCCAAGAAAAATGTAAAAATTAATCGAAATTCGAAAACGATACTATCTCTACGTATATCGACGATTTGGATGATATATAAGAAAAAATGAAATTTTAACGAATTTCCAAGAAAAATGTAAAAATTAACCGAAATTCTAAAACGATGCTATCTCTACGTATATCGACGATTTGGATGATATATAAGAAAAAATGAAATTTTAGCAAATTTCCAAGAAAAATGTAAAAATTAACCGAAATTCTAAAACGATGCTATCTCTACGTATATCGACGATTTGGATGATATATAAGAAAAAATGAAATTTTAACGAATTTCCAAGAAAAATGTAAAAATTAACCGAAATTCGAAAACGATGCTATCTCTACGTATATCGACGATTTGGATGATATATAAGAAAAAATGAAATTTTAGCAAATTTCCAAGAAAAATGTAAAAATTAACCGAAATTCTAAAACGATGCTATCTCTACGTATATCGACGATTTGGATGATATATAAGAAAAAATGAAATTTTAACGAATTTCCAAGAAAAATGTAAAAATTAACCGAAATTCGAAAACGATGCTATTTCTACGTATCTCTATGATTTGGAAGATATTTAAAAAAAATTGAATTTTAGCGAATTTCCGAGTAAACTGTAAAAATTAACCGAAATTCGAAAACAATGCTATCTCTACGTATATCGACGATTTGGATGATATATAAGAAAAAATGAAATTTTAACGAATTTCCAAGAAAAATGTAAAAATTAACCGAAATTCTAAAACGATGCTATCTCTACGTATATCGACGATTTGGATGATATATAAGAAAAAATAAAATTTTAGCAAATTTCCAAGAAAAATGTAAAAATTAACCGAAATTCTAAAACGATGCTATCTCTACGTATATCGACGATTTGGATGATTATAAGAAAAAATGAAATTTTAGCAAATTTCCAAGAAAAATGTAAAAATTAACCGAAATTCTAAAACGATGCTATCTCTACGTATATCGACGATTTGGATGATATATAAGAAAAAATGAAATTTTAACGAATTTCCAAGAAAAATGTAAAAATTAACCGAAATTCTAAAACGATGCTATCTCTACGTATATCGACGATTTGGATGATATATAAGAAAAAATGAAATTTTAGCAAATTTCCAAGAAAAATGTAAAAATTAACCGAAATTCTAAAACGATGCTATCTCTACGTATATCGACGATTTGAATGATATATAAGAAAAAATGAAATTTTAACGAATTTCCAAGAAAAATGTAAAAATTAACCGAAATTCGAAAACGATGCTATCTCTACGTATATCGACGATTTGGATGATATATAAGAAAAAATGAAATTTTAGCAAATTTCCAAGAAAAATGTAAAAATTAACCGAAATTCTAAAACGATGCTATCTCTACGTATATCGACGATTTGGATGATATATAAGAAAAAATGAAATTTTAACGAATTTCCAAGAAAAATGTAAAAATTAACCGAAATTCTAAAACGATGCTATCTCTACGTATATCGACGATTTGGATGATATATAAGAAAAAATGAAATTTTAGCAAATTTCCAAGAAAAATGTAAAAATTAACCGAAATTCTAAAACGATGCTATCTCTACGTATATCGACGATTTGGATGATATATAAGAAAAAATGAAATTTTAACGAATTTCCAAGAAAAATGTAAAAATTAACCGAAATTCGAAAACGATGCTATTTCTACGTATCTCTATGATTTGGAAGATATTTAAAAAAAATTGAATTTTAGCGAATTTCCGAGTAAACTGTAAAAATTAACCGAAATTCGAAAACAATGCTATCTCTACGTATATCGACGATTTGGATGATATATAAAAAAAAATGAAATTTTAACGAATTTCCAAGAAAAATGTAAAAATTAACCGAAATTCGAAAACGATGCTATTTCTACGTATATCGACGATTTGGATGATATATAAGAAAAACTGAAATTTTAGCGAATTTCCAAGAAAAATGTAAAAATTAACCGAAATTCGAAAACAATGCTATCTCTACGTATATCGACGATTTGGATGATATATAAGAAAAAATGAAATTTTAACGAATTTCCAAGAAAAATGTAAAAATTAACCGAAATTCGAAAACGATGCTATTTCTACGTATATCGACGATTTGGATGATATATAAGAAAAACTGAAATTTTAACGAATTTCCAAGAAAAATGTAAAAATTAACCTAAATTCGAAAACGATGCTATTTCTACGTATATCGACGATTTGGATGATATATAAGAAAAAATAAAATTTAGCGAATTTCCAAGAAAAATGTAAAAATTAACCGAAATTCGAAAACGATGCTATCTCTACGTATATCGACGATTTGGATGATATATAAGAAAAAATGAAATTTTAACGAATTTCCAAGAAAAATGTAAAAATTAACCGAAATTCGAAAACGATGCTATTTCTACGTATATCGACGATTTGGATGATATATAAGAAAAACTGAAATTTTAGCGAATTTCCAAGAAAAATGTAAAAATTAACCGAAATTCGAAAACAATGCTATCTCTACGTATATCGACGATTTGGATGATATATAAGAAAAACTGAAATTTTAACGAATTTCCAAGAAAAATGTAAAAATTAACCTAAATTCGAAAACGATGCTATTTCTACGTATATCGACGATTTGGATGATATATAAGAAAAAATAAAATTTAGCGAATTTCCAAGAAAAATGTAAAAATTAACCGAAATTCGAAAACGATGCTATTTCTACGTATCTAGATGATTTGGAAGATATTTAAGAAAAATTGAATTTTAGCGAATTTCCAAGAAAAATGTAAAAATTAACCAAAATTTGAAAACGATGCTATTTCTATAGATATATAAAAAAAATTGAATTTTAGCAAATTTCCAAGAAAAATGTAAAAATTAACCGAAATTCGAAAACGATGCTATCTCTACGTATATCGACGATTTGGATGATATATAAGAAAAAATGAAATTTTAACGAATTTCCAAGAAAAATGTAAAAATTAACCGAAATTCGAAAACGATGCTATTTCTACGTATATCGACGATTTGGATGATATATAAGAAAAACTTAAATTTTAGCGAATTTCCAAGAAAAATGTAAAAATTAACCGAAATTCGAAAACGATACTATCTCTACGTATATCTACGATTTGGATGATATATAAGAAAAAATGAAATTTTAACGAATTTCCAAGAAAAATGTAAAAATTAACCGAAATTCGAAAACGATGCTATTTCTACGTATCTCTATGATTTGGAAGATATTTAAAAAAAATTGAATTTTAGCGAATTTCCGAGTAAACTGTAAAAATTAACCGAAATTCGAAAACAATGCTATCTCTACGTATATCGACGATTTGGATGATATATAAGAAAAAATGAAATTTTAACGAATTTCCAAGAAAAATGTAAAAATTAACCGAAATTCGAAAACGATGCTATTTCTACGTATATCGACGATTTGGATGATATATAAGAAAAGCTGAAATTTTAGCGAATTTCCAAGAAAAATGTAAAAATTAACCGAAATTCGAAAACAATGCTATCTCTACGTATATCGACGATTTGGATGATATATAAGAAAAAATGAAATTTTAACGAATTTCCAAGAAAAATGTAAAAATTAACCGAAATTCGAAAACGATGCTATTTCTACGTATATCGACGATTTGGATGATATATAAGAAAAACTGAAATTTTAACGAATTTCCAAGAAAAATGTAAAAATTAACCTAAATTCGAAAACGATGCTATTTCTACGTATATCGACGATTTGGATGATATATAAGAAAAAATAAAATTTAGCGAATTTCCAAGAAAAATGTAAAAATTAACCGAAATTCGAAAACGATGCTATCTCTACGTATATCGACGATTTGGATGATATATAAGAAAAAATGAAATTTTAACGAATTTCCAAGAAAAATGTAAAAATTAACCGAAATTCGAAAACGATGCTATTTCTACGTATATCGACGATTTGGATGATATATAAGAAAAACTGAAATTTTAGCGAATTTCCAAGAAAAATGTAAAAATTAACCGAAATTCGAAAACAATGCTATCTCTACGTATATCGACGATTTGGATGATATATAAGAAAAACTGAAATTTTAACGAATTTCCAAGAAAAATGTAAAAATTAACCTAAATTCGAAAACGATGCTATTTCTACGTATATCGACGATTTGGATGATATATAAGAAAAAATAAAATTTAGCGAATTTCCAAGAAAAATGTAAAAATTAACCGAAATTCGAAAACGATGCTATCTCTACGTATATCGACGATTTGGATGATATATAAGAAAAACTGAAATTTTAGCGAATTTCCAAGAAAAATGTAAAAATTAACCGAAATTCGAAAACAATGCTATCTCTACGTATATCGACGATTTGGATGATATATAAGAAAAAATGAAATTTTAACGAATTTCCAAGAAAAATGTAAAAATTAACCGAAATTCGAAAACGATGCTATTTCTACGTATATCGACGATTTGGATGATATATAAGAAAAACTGAAATTTTAACGAATTTCCAAGAAAAATGTAAAAATTAACCTAAATTCGAAAACGATGCTATTTCTACGTATATCGACGATTTGGATGATATATAAGAAAAAATAAAATTTAGCGAATTTCCAAGAAAAATGTAAAAATTAACCGAAATTCGAAAACGATGCTATCTCTACGTATATCGACGATTTGGATGATATATAAGAAAAAATGAAATTTTAACGAATTTCCAAGAAAAATGTAAAAATTAACCGAAATTCGAAAACGATGCTATTTCTACGTATATCGACGATTTGGATGATATATAAGAAAAACTGAAATTTTAGCGAATTTCCAAGAAAAATGTAAAAATTAACCGAAATTCGAAAACAATGCTATCTCTACGTATATCGACGATTTGGATGATATATAAGAAAAACTGAAATTTTAACGAATTTCCAAGAAAAATGTAAAAATTAACCTAAATTCGAAAACGATGCTATTTCTACGTATATCGACGATTTGGATGATATATAAGAAAAAATAAAATTTAGCGAATTTCCAAGAAAAATGTAAAAATTAACCGAAATTCGAAAACGATGCTATTTCTACGTATCTAGATGATTTGGAAGATATTTAAGAAAAATTGAATTTTAGCGAATTTCCAAGAAAAATGTAAAAATTAACCAAAATTTGAAAACGATGCTATTTCTATAGATATATAAAAAAAATTGAATTTTAGCAAATTTCCAAGAAAAATGTAAAAATTAACCGAAATTCGAAAACGATGCTATCTCTACGTATATCGACGATTTGGATGATATATAAGAAAAAATGAAATTTTAACGAATTTCCAAGAAAAATGTAAAAATTAACCGAAATTCGAAAACGATGCTATTTCTACGTATATCGACGATTTGGATGATATATAAGAAAAACTTAAATTTTAGCGAATTTCCAAGAAAAATGTAAAAATTAACCGAAATTCGAAAACGATACTATCTCTACGTATATCTACGATTTGGATGATATATAAGAAAAAATGAAATTTTAACGAATTTCCAAGAAAAATGTAAAAATTAACCGAAATTCGAAAACGATGCTATTTCTACGTATCTCTATGATTTGGAAGATATTTAAAAAAAATTGAATTTTAGCGAATTTCCGAGTAAACTGTAAAAATTAACCGAAATTCGAAAACAATGCTATCTCTACGTATATCGACGATTTGGATGATATATAAGAAAAAATGAAATTTTAACGAATTTCCAAGAAAAATGTAAAAATTAACCGAAATTCGAAAACGATGCTATTTCTACGTATATCGACGATTTGGATGATATATAAGAAAAGCTGAAATTTTAGCGAATTTCCAAGAAAAATGTAAAAATTAACCGAAATTCGAAAACAATGCTATCTCTACGTATATCGACGATTTGGATGATATATAAGAAAAAATGAAATTTTAACGAATTTCCAAGAAAAATGTAAAAATTAACCGAAATTCGAAAACGATGCTATTTCTACGTATATCGACGATTTGGATGATATATAAGAAAAACTGAAATTTTAACGAATTTCCAAGAAAAATGTAAAAATTAACCTAAATTCGAAAACGATGCTATTTCTACGTATATCGACGATTTGGATGATATATAAGAAAAAATAAAATTTAGCGAATTTCCAAGAAAAATGTAAAAATTAACCGAAATTCGAAAACGATGCTATCTCTACGTATATCGACGATTTGGATGATATATAAGAAAAAATGAAATTTTAACGAATTTCCAAGAAAAATGTAAAAATTAACCGAAATTCGAAAACGATGCTATTTCTACGTATATCGACGATTTGGATGATATATAAGAAAAACTGAAATTTTAGCGAATTTCCAAGAAAAATGTAAAAATTAACCGAAATTCGAAAACAATGCTATCTCTACGTATATCGACGATTTGGATGATATATAAGAAAAAATGAAATTTTAACGAATTTCCAAGAAAAATGTAAAAATTAACCGAAATTCGAAAACGATGCTATTTCTACGTATATCGACGATTTGGATGATATATAAGAAAAACTGAAATTTTAACGAATTTCCAAGAAAAATGTAAAAATTAACCTAAATTCGAAAACGATGCTATTTCTACGTATATCGACGATTTGGATGATATATAAGAAAAAATAAAATTTAGCGAATTTCCAAGAAAAATGTAAAAATTAACCGAAATTCGAAAACGATGCTATTTCTACGTATCTAGATGATTTGGAAGATATTTAAGAAAAATTGAATTTTAGCGAATTTCCAAGAAAAATGTAAAAATTAACCAAAATTTGAAAACGATGCTATTTCTATAGATATATAAAAAAAATTGAATTTTAGCAAATTTCCAAGAAAAATGTAAAAATTAACCGAAATTCGAAAACGATGCTATCTCTACGTATATCGACGATTTGGATGATATATAAGAAAAAATGAAATTTTAACGAATTTCCAAGGAAAATGTAAAAATTAACCGAAATTCGAAAACGATGCTATTTCTACGTATATCGACGATTTGGATGATATATAAGAAAAACTTAAATTTTAGCGAATTTCCAAGAAAAATGTAAAAATTAACCGAAATTCGAAAACGATACTATCTCTACGTATATCTACGATTTGGATGATATATAAGAAAAAATGAAATTTTAACGAATTTCCAAGAAAAATGTAAAAATTAACCGAAATTCGAAAACTATGCTATTTCTACGTATATCGACGATTTGGATGATATATAAGAAAAACTGAAATTTTAGCGAATTTCCAAGAAAAATGTAAAAATTAACCGAAATTCGAAAACGATGCTATCTCTACGTATATCGACGATTTGGATGATATATAAGAAAAACTGAAATTTTAGCGAATTTCCAAAAAAAATGTAAAAATTAAGCGAAATTCGAAAACGATGCTATCTCTACGTATATCGACGATTTGGATGATACATAAGAAAAAATGAAATTTTAACGAATTTCCAAGAAAAATGTAAAAATTGACTAAAATTTGAAAACGATGCTATTTCTACGTATCTAGATGATTTGGAAGATATTTAAAAAAAATTGAATTTTAGCGAATTTCCGAGTAAACTGTAAAAATTAACCGAAATTCGAAAACGATGCTGTTTCTACGTATCTAGATGATTTGGAAGATATTTAAAAAAAATTGAATTTTAGCGAATTTCCAAGAAAAATGTAAAAATTAATCGAAATTCGAAAACGATGCTATTTCTACGTATATCGACGATTTGGATGATATATAAGAAAAACTTAAATTTTAGCGAATTTCCAAGAAAAATGTAAAAATTAATCGAAATTCGAAAACGATACTATCTCTACGTATATCGACGATTTGGATGATATATAAGAAAAAATGAAATTTTAACGAATTTCCAAGAAAAATGTAAAAATTAACCGAAATTCGAAAACGATGCTATTTCTACGTATATCGACGATTTGGATGATATATAAGAAAAACTGAAATTTTAACGAATTTCCAAGAAAAATGTAAAAATTAACCAAAATTTGAAAACGATGCTATTTCTATAGATATATAAGAAAAATTGAATTTTAGCAAATTTCCAAGAAAAATGTAAAAGTTAACCGAAATTCTAAAACGATGCTATCTCTACGTATATCGACGATTTGGATGATATATAAGAAAAAATGAAATTTTAACGAATTTCCAAGAAAAATGTAAAAATTAACCGAAATTCGAAAACGATGCTATTTCTACGTATATCGACGATTTGGATGATATATAAGAAAAACTTAAATTTTAGCGAATTTCCAAGAAAAATGTAAAAATTAATCGAAATTCGAAAACGATACTATCTCTACGTATATCGACGATTTGGATGATGTATATGAAAAACTTAAATTTTAGCGAATTTCCAAGAAGAATGTAAAAATTGACTAAAATTTGAAAACGATGCTGTTTCTATAGATATATAAGAAAAATTGAATTTTAGCGAATTTCCAAGAAAAATGTAAAAATTAATCGAAATTCGAAAACGATGCTATTTCTACGTATATCGACGATTTGGATGATATATAAGAAAAACTGAAATTTTAGCGAATTTCCAAGAAAAATGTAAAAATTAACCGAAATTCGAAAACGATGCTATCTCTACGTATATCGACGATTTGGATGATATATAAGAAAAAATGAAATTTTAACGAATTTCCAAGAAAAATGTAAAAATTAACCGAAATTCGAAAACGATGCTATTTCTACGTATATCGACGATTTGGATGATATATAAGAAAAACTGAAATTTTAACGAATTTCCAAGAAAAATGTAAAAATTAACCAAAATTTGAAAACGATGCTATTTCTATAGATATATAAGAAAAATTGAATTTTAGCAAATTTCCAAGAAAAATGTAAAAATTAACCGAAATTCTAAAACGATGCTATCTCTACGTATATCGACGATTTGGATGATATATAAGAAAAAATGAAATTTTAGCAAATTTCCAAGAAAAATGTAAAAATTAACCGAAATTCTAAAACGATGCTATCTCTACGTATATCGACGATTTGGATGATATATAAGAAAAACTGAAATTTTAGCGAATTTCCAAGAAAAATGTAAAAATTAACCGAAATTCGAAAACGATGCTATCTCTACGTATATCGACGATTTGGATGATATATAAGAAAAAATGAAATTTTAACGAATTTCCAAGAAAAATGTAAAAATTAACCGAAATTCGAAAACGATGCTATTTCTACGTATATCGACGATTTGGATGATATATAAGAAAAACTTAAATTTTAGCGAATTTCCAAGAAAAATGTAAAAATTAATCGAAATTCGAAAACGATACTATCTCTACGTATATCGACGATTTGGATGATATATAAGAAAAAATGAAATTTTAACGAATTTCCAAGAAAAATGTAAAAATTAACCGAAATTCTAAAACGATGCTATCTCTACGTATATCGACGATTTGGATGATATATAAGAAAAAATGAAATTTTAGCAAATTTCCAAGAAAAATGTAAAAATTAACCGAAATTCTAAAACGATGCTATCTCTACGTATATCGACGATTTGGATGATATATAAGAAAAAATGAAATTTTAACGAATTTCCAAGAAAAATGTAAAAATTAACCGAAATTCGAAAACGATGCTATTTCTACGTATCTCTATGATTTGGAAGATATTTAAAAAAAATTGAATTTTAGCGAATTTCCGAGTAAACTGTAAAAATTAACCGAAATTCGAAAACAATGCTATCTCTACGTATATCGACGATTTGGATGATATATAAGAAAAAATGAAATTTTAACGAATTTCCAAGAAAAATGTAAAAATTAACCGAAATTCGAAAACGATGCTATTTCTACGTATATCGACGATTTGGATGATATATAAGAAAAACTGAAATTTTAGCGAATTTCCAAGAAAAATGTAAAAATTAACCGAAATTCGAAAACAATGCTATCTCTACGTATATCGACGATTTGGATGATATATAAGAAAAAATGAAATTTTAACGAATTTCCAAGAAAAATGTAAAAATTAACCGAAATTCGAAAACGATGCTATTTCTACGTATATCGACGATTTGGATGATATATAAGAAAAACTGAAATTTTAACGAATTTCCAAGAAAAATGTAAAAATTAACCTAAATTCGAAAACGATGCTATTTCTACGTATATCGACGACTTGGATGATATATAAGAAAAAATAAAATTTAGCGAATTTCCAAGAAAAATGTAAAAATTAACCGAAATTCGAAAACGATGCTATCTCTACGTATATCGACGATTTGGATGATATATAAGAAAAAATGAAATTTTAACGAATTTCCAAGAAAAATGTAAAAATTAACCGAAATTCGAAAACGATGCTATTTCTAGGTATATCGACGATTTGGATGATATATAAGAAAAACTGAAATTTTAGCGAATTTCCAAGAAAAATGTAAAAATTAACCGAAATTCGAAAACAATGCTATCTCTACGTATATCGACGATTTGGATGATATATAAGAAAAACTGAAATTTTAACGAATTTCCAAGAAAAATGTAAAAATTAACCTAAATTCGAAAACGATGCTATTTCTACGTATATCGACGATTTGGATGATATATAAGAAAAAATAAAATTTAGCGAATTTCCAAGAAAAATGTAAAAATTAACCGAAATTCGAAAACGATGCTATTTCTACGTATCTAGATGATTTGGAAGATATTTAAGAAAAATTGAATTTTAGCGAATTTCCAAGAAAAATGTAAAAATTAACCAAAATTTGAAAACGATGCTATTTCTATAGATATATAAAAAAAATTGAATTTTAGCAAATTTCCAAGAAAAATGTAAAAATTAACCGAAATTCGAAAACGATGCTATCTCTACGTATATCGACGATTTGGATGATATATAAGAAAAAATGAAATTTTAACGAATTTCCAAGAAAAATGTAAAAATTAACCGAAATTCGAAAACGATGCTATTTCTACGTATATCGACGATTTGGATGATTATAAGAAAAACTTAAATTTTAGCGAATTTCCAAGAAAAATGTAAAAATTAACCGAAATTCGAAAACGATACTATCTCTACGTATATCGACGATTTGGATGATATATAAGAAAAACTTAAATTTTAGCGAATTTCCAAGAAAAATGTAAAAATTAACCGAAATTCGAAAACGATACTATCTCTACGTATATCTACGATTTGGATGATATATAAGAAAAAATGAAATTTTAACGAATTTCCAAGAAAAATGTAAAAATTAACCGAAATTCGAAAACGATGCTATTTCTACGTATCTCTATGATTTGGAAGATATTTAAAAAAAATTGAATTTTAGCGAATTTCCGAGTAAACTGTAAAAATTAACCGAAATTCGAAAACAATGCTATCTCTACGTATATCGACGATTTGGATGATATATAAGAAAAAATGAAATTTTAACGAATTTCCAAGAAAAATGTAAAAATTAACCGAAATTCGAAAACGATGCTATTTCTACGTATATCGACGATTTGGATGATATATAAGAAAAGCTGAAATTTTAGCGAATTTCCAAGAAAAATGTAAAAATTAACCGAAATTCGAAAACAATGCTATCTCTACGTATATCGACGATTTGGATGATATATAAGAAAAAATGAAATTTTAACGAATTTCCAAGAAAAATGTAAAAATTAACCGAAATTCGAAAACGATGCTATTTCTACGTATATCGACGATTTGGATGATATATAAGAAAAACTGAAATTTTAACGAATTTCCAAGAAAAATGTAAAAATTAACCTAAATTCGAAAACGATGCTATTTCTACGTATATCGACGATTTGGATGATATATAAGAAAAAATAAAATTTAGCGAATTTCCAAGAAAAATGTAAAAATTAACCGAAATTCGAAAACGATGCTATCTCTACGTATATCGACGATTTGGATGATATATAAGAAAAAATGAAATTTTAACGAATTTCCAAGAAAAATGTAAAAATTAACCGAAATTCGAAAACGATGCTATTTCTACGTATATCGACGATTTGGATGATATATAAGAAAAACTGAAATTTTAGCGAATTTCCAAGAAAAATGTAAAAATTAACCGAAATTCGAAAACAATGCTATCTCTACGTATATCGACGATTTGGATGATATATAAGAAAAAATGAAATTTTAACGAATTTCCAAGAAAAATGTAAAAATTAACCGAAATTCGAAAACGATGCTATTTCTACGTATATCGACGATTTGGATGATATATAAGAAAAACTGAAATTTTAACGAATTTCCAAGAAAAATGTAAAAATTAACCTAAATTCGAAAACGATGCTATTTCTACGTATATCGACGATTTGGATGATATATAAGAAAAAATAAAATTTAGCGAATTTCCAAGAAAAATGTAAAAATTAACCGAAATTCGAAAACGATGCTATTTCTACGTATCTAGATGATTTGGAAGATATTTAAGAAAAATTGAATTTTAGCGAATTTCCAAGAAAAATGTAAAAATTAACCAAAATTTGAAAACGATGCTATTTCTATAGATATATAAAAAAAATTGAATTTTAGCAAATTTCCAAGAAAAATGTAAAAATTAACCGAAATTCGAAAACGATGCTATCTCTACGTATATCGACGATTTGGATGATATATAAGAAAAAATGAAATTTTAACGAATTTCCAAGGAAAATGTAAAAATTAACCGAAATTCGAAAACGATGCTATTTCTACGTATATCGACGATTTGGATGATATATAAGAAAAACTTAAATTTTAGCGAATTTCCAAGAAAAATGTAAAAATTAACCGAAATTCGAAAACGATACTATCTCTACGTATATCTACGATTTGGATGATATATAAGAAAAAATGAAATTTTAACGAATTTCCAAGAAAAATGTAAAAATTAACCGAAATTCGAAAACTATGCTATTTCTACGTATATCGACGATTTGGATGATATATAAGAAAAACTGAAATTTTAGCGAATTTCCAAGAAAAATGTAAAAATTAACCGAAATTCGAAAACGATGCTATCTCTACGTATATCGACGATTTGGATGATATATAAGAAAAACTGAAATTTTAGCGAATTTCCAAAAAAAATGTAAAAATTAAGCGAAATTCGAAAACGATGCTATCTCTACGTATATCGACGATTTGGATGATACATAAGAAAAAATGAAATTTTAACGAATTTCCAAGAAAAATGTAAAAATTGACTAAAATTTGAAAACGATGCTATTTCTACGTATCTAGATGATTTGGAAGATATTTAAAAAAAATTGAATTTTAGCGAATTTCCGAGTAAACTGTAAAAATTAACCGAAATTCGAAAACGATGCTGTTTCTACGTATCTAGATGATTTGGAAGATATTTAAAAAAAATTGAATTTTAGCGAATTTCCAAGAAAAATGTAAAAATTAATCGAAATTCGAAAACGATGCTATTTCTACGTATATCGACGATTTGGATGATATATAAGAAAAACTGAAATTTTAGCGAATTTCCAAGAAAAATGTAAAAATTAACCGAAATTCGAAAACAATGCTATCTCTACGTATATCGACGATTTGGATGATATATAAGAAAAACTGAAATTTTAACGAATTTCCAAGAAAAATGTAAAAATTAACCTAAATTCGAAAACGATGCTATTTCTACGTATATCGACGATTTGGATGATATATAAGAAAAAATAAAATTTAGCGAATTTCCAAGAAAAATGTAAAAATTAACCGAAATTCGAAAACGATGCTATTTCTACGTATCTAGATGATTTGGAAGATATTTAAGAAAAATTGAATTTTAGCGAATTTCCAAGAAAAATGTAAAAATTAACCAAAATTTGAAAACGATGCTATTTCTATAGATATATAAAAAAAATTGAATTTTAGCAAATTTCCAAGAAAAATGTAAAAATTAACCGAAATTCGAAAACGATGCTATCTCTACGTATATCGACGATTTGGATGATATATAAGAAAAAATGAAATTTTAACGAATTTCCAAGAAAAATGTAAAAATTAACCGAAATTCGAAAACGATGCTATTTCTACGTATATCGACGATTTGGATGATATATAAGAAAAACTTAAATTTTAGCGAATTTCCAAGAAAAATGTAAAAATTAACCGAAATTCGAAAACGATACTATCTCTACGTATATCTACGATTTGGATGATATATAAGAAAAAATGAAATTTTAACGAATTTCCAAGAAAAATGTAAAAATTAACCGAAATTCGAAAACGATGCTATTTCTACGTATCTCTATGATTTGGAAGATATTTAAAAAAAATTGAATTTTAGCGAATTTCCGAGTAAACTGTAAAAATTAACCGAAATTCGAAAACAATGCTATCTCTACGTATATCGACGATTTGGATGATATATAAGAAAAAATGAAATTTTAACGAATTTCCAAGAAAAATGTAAAAATTAACCGAAATTCGAAAACGATGCTATTTCTACGTATATCGACGATTTGGATGATATATAAGAAAAGCTGAAATTTTAGCGAATTTCCAAGAAAAATGTAAAAATTAACCGAAATTCGAAAACAATGCTATCTCTACGTATATCGACGATTTGGATGATATATAAGAAAAAATGAAATTTTAACGAATTTCCAAGAAAAATGTAAAAATTAACCGAAATTCGAAAACGATGCTATTTCTACGTATATCGACGATTTGGATGATATATAAGAAAAACTGAAATTTTAACGAATTTCCAAGAAAAATGTAAAAATTAACCTAAATTCGAAAACGATGCTATTTCTACGTATATCGACGATTTGGATGATATATAAGAAAAAATAAAATTTAGCGAATTTCCAAGAAAAATGTAAAAATTAACCGAAATTCGAAAACGATGCTATCTCTACGTATATCGACGATTTGGATGATATATAAGAAAAAATGAAATTTTAACGAATTTCCAAGAAAAATGTAAAAATTAACCGAAATTCGAAAACGATGCTATTTCTACGTATATCGACGATTTGGATGATATATAAGAAAAACTGAAATTTTAGCGAATTTCCAAGAAAAATGTAAAAATTAACCGAAATTCGAAAACAATGCTATCTCTACGTATATCGACGATTTGGATGATATATAAGAAAAAATGAAATTTTAACGAATTTCCAAGAAAAATGTAAAAATTAACCGAAATTCGAAAACGATGCTATTTCTACGTATATCGACGATTTGGATGATATATAAGAAAAACTGAAATTTTAACGAATTTCCAAGAAAAATGTAAAAATTAACCTAAATTCGAAAACGATGCTATTTCTACGTATATCGACGATTTGGATGATATATAAGAAAAAATAAAATTTAGCGAATTTCCAAGAAAAATGTAAAAATTAACCGAAATTCGAAAACGATGCTATTTCTACGTATCTAGATGATTTGGAAGATATTTAAGAAAAATTGAATTTTAGCGAATTTCCAAGAAAAATGTAAAAATTAACCAAAATTTGAAAACGATGCTATTTCTATAGATATATAAAAAAAATTGAATTTTAGCAAATTTCCAAGAAAAATGTAAAAATTAACCGAAATTCGAAAACGATGCTATCTCTACGTATATCGACGATTTGGATGATATATAAGAAAAAATGAAATTTTAACGAATTTCCAAGGAAAATGTAAAAATTAACCGAAATTCGAAAACGATGCTATTTCTACGTATATCGACGATTTGGATGATATATAAGAAAAACTTAAATTTTAGCGAATTTCCAAGAAAAATGTAAAAATTAACCGAAATTCGAAAACGATACTATCTCTACGTATATCTACGATTTGGATGATATATAAGAAAAAATGAAATTTTAACGAATTTCCAAGAAAAATGTAAAAATTAACCGAAATTCGAAAACTATGCTATTTCTACGTATATCGACGATTTGGATGATATATAAGAAAAACTGAAATTTTAGCGAATTTCCAAGAAAAATGTAAAAATTAACCGAAATTCGAAAACGATGCTATCTCTACGTATATCGACGATTTGGATGATATATAAGAAAAACTGAAATTTTAGCGAATTTCCAAAAAAAATGTAAAAATTAAGCGAAATTCGAAAACGATGCTATCTCTACGTATATCGACGATTTGGATGATACATAAGAAAAAATGAAATTTTAACGAATTTCCAAGAAAAATGTAAAAATTGACTAAAATTTGAAAACGATGCTATTTCTACGTATCTAGATGATTTGGAAGATATTTAAAAAAAATTGAATTTTAGCGAATTTCCGAGTAAACTGTAAAAATTAACCGAAATTCGAAAACGATGCTGTTTCTACGTATCTAGATGATTTGGAAGATATTTAAAAAAAATTGAATTTTAGCGAATTTCCAAGAAAAATGTAAAAATTAATCGAAATTCGAAAACGATGCTATTTCTACGTATATCGACGATTTGGATGATATATAAGAAAAACTGAAATTTTAGCGAATTTCCAAGAAAAATGTAAAAATTAACCGAAATTCGAAAACAATGCTATCTCTACGTATATCGACGATTTGGATGATATATAAGAAAAACTGAAATTTTAACGAATTTCCAAGAAAAATGTAAAAATTAACCTAAATTCGAAAACGATGCTATTTCTACGTATATCGACGATTTGGATGATATATAAGAAAAAATAAAATTTAGCGAATTTCCAAGAAAAATGTAAAAATTAACCGAAATTCGAAAACGATGCTATTTCTACGTATCTAGATGATTTGGAAGATATTTAAGAAAAATTGAATTTTAGCGAATTTCCAAGAAAAATGTAAAAATTAACCAAAATTTGAAAACGATGCTATTTCTATAGATATATAAAAAAAATTGAATTTTAGCAAATTTCCAAGAAAAATGTAAAAATTAACCGAAATTCGAAAACGATGCTATCTCTACGTATATCGACGATTTGGATGATATATAAGAAAAAATGAAATTTTAACGAATTTCCAAGAAAAATGTAAAAATTAACCGAAATTCGAAAACGATGCTATTTCTACGTATATCGACGATTTGGATGATATATAAGAAAAACTTAAATTTTAGCGAATTTCCAAGAAAAATGTAAAAATTAACCGAAATTCGAAAACGATACTATCTCTACGTATATCTACGATTTGGATGATATATAAGAAAAAATGAAATTTTAACGAATTTCCAAGAAAAATGTAAAAATTAACCGAAATTCGAAAACGATGCTATTTCTACGTATCTCTATGATTTGGAAGATATTTAAAAAAAATTGAATTTTAGCGAATTTCCGAGTAAACTGTAAAAATTAACCGAAATTCGAAAACAATGCTATCTCTACGTATATCGACGATTTGGATGATATATAAGAAAAAATGAAATTTTAACGAATTTCCAAGAAAAATGTAAAAATTAACCGAAATTCGAAAACGATGCTATTTCTACGTATATCGACGATTTGGATGATATATAAGAAAAGCTGAAATTTTAGCGAATTTCCAAGAAAAATGTAAAAATTAACCGAAATTCGAAAACAATGCTATCTCTACGTATATCGACGATTTGGATGATATATAAGAAAAAATGAAATTTTAACGAATTTCCAAGAAAAATGTAAAAATTAACCGAAATTCGAAAACGATGCTATTTCTACGTATATCGACGATTTGGATGATATATAAGAAAAACTGAAATTTTAACGAATTTCCAAGAAAAATGTAAAAATTAACCTAAATTCGAAAACGATGCTATTTCTACGTATATCGACGATTTGGATGATATATAAGAAAAAATAAAATTTAGCGAATTTCCAAGAAAAATGTAAAAATTAACCGAAATTCGAAAACGATGCTATCTCTACGTATATCGACGATTTGGATGATATATAAGAAAAAATGAAATTTTAACGAATTTCCAAGAAAAATGTAAAAATTAACCGAAATTCGAAAACGATGCTATTTCTACGTATATCGACGATTTGGATGATATATAAGAAAAACTGAAATTTTAGCGAATTTCCAAGAAAAATGTAAAAATTAACCGAAATTCGAAAACAATGCTATCTCTACGTATATCGACGATTTGGATGATATATAAGAAAAAATGAAATTTTAACGAATTTCCAAGAAAAATGTAAAAATTAACCGAAATTCGAAAACGATGCTATTTCTACGTATATCGACGATTTGGATGATATATAAGAAAAACTGAAATTTTAACGAATTTCCAAGAAAAATGTAAAAATTAACCTAAATTCGAAAACGATGCTATTTCTACGTATATCGACGATTTGGATGATATATAAGAAAAAATAAAATTTAGCGAATTTCCAAGAAAAATGTAAAAATTAACCGAAATTCGAAAACGATGCTATTTCTACGTATCTAGATGATTTGGAAGATATTTAAGAAAAATTGAATTTTAGCGAATTTCCAAGAAAAATGTAAAAATTAACCAAAATTTGAAAACGATGCTATTTCTATAGATATATAAAAAAAATTGAATTTTAGCAAATTTCCAAGAAAAATGTAAAAATTAACCGAAATTCGAAAACGATGCTATCTCTACGTATATCGACGATTTGGATGATATATAAGAAAAAATGAAATTTTAACGAATTTCCAAGGAAAATGTAAAAATTAACCGAAATTCGAAAACGATGCTATTTCTACGTATATCGACGATTTGGATGATATATAAGAAAAACTTAAATTTTAGCGAATTTCCAAGAAAAATGTAAAAATTAACCGAAATTCGAAAACGATACTATCTCTACGTATATCTACGATTTGGATGATATATAAGAAAAAATGAAATTTTAACGAATTTCCAAGAAAAATGTAAAAATTAACCGAAATTCGAAAACTATGCTATTTCTACGTATATCGACGATTTGGATGATATATAAGAAAAACTGAAATTTTAGCGAATTTCCAAGAAAAATGTAAAAATTAACCGAAATTCGAAAACGATGCTATCTCTACGTATATCGACGATTTGGATGATATATAAGAAAAACTGAAATTTTAGCGAATTTCCAAAAAAAATGTAAAAATTAAGCGAAATTCGAAAACGATGCTATCTCTACGTATATCGACGATTTGGATGATACATAAGAAAAAATGAAATTTTAACGAATTTCCAAGAAAAATGTAAAAATTGACTAAAATTTGAAAACGATGCTATTTCTACGTATCTAGATGATTTGGAAGATATTTAAAAAAAATTGAATTTTAGCGAATTTCCGAGTAAACTGTAAAAATTAACCGAAATTCGAAAACGATGCTGTTTCTACGTATCTAGATGATTTGGAAGATATTTAAAAAAAATTGAATTTTAGCGAATTTCCAAGAAAAATGTAAAAATTAATCGAAATTCGAAAACGATGCTATTTCTACGTATATCGACGATTTGGATGATATATAAGAAAAACTTAAATTTTAGCGAATTTCCAAGAAAAATGTAAAAATTAATCGAAATTCGAAAACGATACTATCTCTACGTATATCGACGATTTGGATGATATATAAGAAAAAATGAAATTTTAACGAATTTCCAAGAAAAATGTAAAAATTAACCGAAATTCGAAAACGATGCTATTTCTACGTATATCGACGATTTGGATGATATATAAGAAAAACTGAAATTTTAACGAATTTCCAAGAAAAATGTAAAAATTAACCAAAATTTGAAAACGATGCTATTTCTATAGATATATAAGAAAAATTGAATTTTAGCAAATTTCCAAGAAAAATGTAAAAGTTAACCGAAATTCTAAAACGATGCTATCTCTACGTATATCGACGATTTGGATGATATATAAGAAAAAATGAAATTTTAACGAATTTCCAAGAAAAATGTAAAAATTAACCGAAATTCGAAAACGATGCTATTTCTACGTATATCGACGATTTGGATGATATATAAGAAAAACTTAAATTTTAGCGAATTTCCAAGAAAAATGTAAAAATTAATCGAAATTCGAAAACGATACTATCTCTACGTATATCGACGATTTGGATGATGTATATGAAAAACTTAAATTTTAGCGAATTTCCAAGAAGAATGTAAAAATTGACTAAAATTTGAAAACGATGCTGTTTCTATAGATATATAAGAAAAATTGAATTTTAGCGAATTTCCAAGAAAAATGTAAAAATTAATCGAAATTCGAAAACGATGCTATTTCTACGTATATCGACGATTTGGATGATATATAAGAAAAACTGAAATTTTAGCGAATTTCCAAGAAAAATGTAAAAATTAACCGAAATTCGAAAACGATGCTATCTCTACGTATATCGACGATTTGGATGATATATAAGAAAAAATGAAATTTTAACGAATTTCCAAGAAAAATGTAAAAATTAACCGAAATTCGAAAACGATGCTATTTCTACGTATATCGACGATTTGGATGATATATAAGAAAAACTGAAATTTTAACGAATTTCCAAGAAAAATGTAAAAATTAACCAAAATTTGAAAACGATGCTATTTCTATAGATATATAAGAAAAATTGAATTTTAGCAAATTTCCAAGAAAAATGTAAAAATTAACCGAAATTCTAAAACGATGCTATCTCTACGTATATCGACGATTTGGATGATATATAAGAAAAAATGAAATTTTAGCAAATTTCCAAGAAAAATGTAAAAATTAACCGAAATTCTAAAACGATGCTATCTCTACGTATATCGACGATTTGGATGATATATAAGAAAAACTGAAATTTTAGCGAATTTCCAAGAAAAATGTAAAAATTAACCGAAATTCGAAAACGATGCTATCTCTACGTATATCGACGATTTGGATGATATATAAGAAAAAATGAAATTTTAACGAATTTCCAAGAAAAATGTAAAAATTAACCGAAATTCGAAAACGATGCTATTTCTACGTATATCGACGATTTGGATGATATATAAGAAAAACTTAAATTTTAGCGAATTTCCAAGAAAAATGTAAAAATTAATCGAAATTCGAAAACGATACTATCTCTACGTATATCGACGATTTGGATGATATATAAGAAAAAATGAAATTTTAACGAATTTCCAAGAAAAATGTAAAAATTAACCGAAATTCTAAAACGATGCTATCTCTACGTATATCGACGATTTGGATGATATATAAGAAAAAATGAAATTTTAGCAAATTTCCAAGAAAAATGTAAAAATTAACCGAAATTCTAAAACGATGCTATCTCTACGTATATCGACGATTTGGATGATATATAAGAAAAAATGAAATTTTAACGAATTTCCAAGAAAAATGTAAAAATTAACCGAAATTCGAAAACGATGCTATTTCTACGTATCTCTATGATTTGGAAGATATTTAAAAAAAATTGAATTTTAGCGAATTTCCGAGTAAACTGTAAAAATTAACCGAAATTCGAAAACAATGCTATCTCTACGTATATCGACGATTTGGATGATATATAAGAAAAAATGAAATTTTAACGAATTTCCAAGAAAAATGTAAAAATTAACCGAAATTCGAAAACGATGCTATTTCTACGTATATCGACGATTTGGATGATATATAAGAAAAACTGAAATTTTAGCGAATTTCCAAGAAAAATGTAAAAATTAACCGAAATTCGAAAACAATGCTATCTCTACGTATATCGACGATTTGGATGATATATAAGAAAAAATGAAATTTTAACGAATTTCCAAGAAAAATGTAAAAATTAACCGAAATTCGAAAACGATGCTATTTCTACGTATATCGACGATTTGGATGATATATAAGAAAAACTGAAATTTTAACGAATTTCCAAGAAAAATGTAAAAATTAACCTAAATTCGAAAACGATGCTATTTCTACGTATATCGACGACTTGGATGATATATAAGAAAAAATAAAATTTAGCGAATTTCCAAGAAAAATGTAAAAATTAACCGAAATTCGAAAACGATGCTATCTCTACGTATATCGACGATTTGGATGATATATAAGAAAAAATGAAATTTTAACGAATTTCCAAGAAAAATGTAAAAATTAACCGAAATTCGAAAACGATGCTATTTCTAGGTATATCGACGATTTGGATGATATATAAGAAAAACTGAAATTTTAGCGAATTTCCAAGAAAAATGTAAAAATTAACCGAAATTCGAAAACAATGCTATCTCTACGTATATCGACGATTTGGATGATATATAAGAAAAACTGAAATTTTAACGAATTTCCAAGAAAAATGTAAAAATTAACCTAAATTCGAAAACGATGCTATTTCTACGTATATCGACGATTTGGATGATATATAAGAAAAAATAAAATTTAGCGAATTTCCAAGAAAAATGTAAAAATTAACCGAAATTCGAAAACGATGCTATTTCTACGTATCTAGATGATTTGGAAGATATTTAAGAAAAATTGAATTTTAGCGAATTTCCAAGAAAAATGTAAAAATTAACCAAAATTTGAAAACGATGCTATTTCTATAGATATATAAAAAAAATTGAATTTTAGCAAATTTCCAAGAAAAATGTAAAAATTAACCGAAATTCGAAAACGATGCTATCTCTACGTATATCGACGATTTGGATGATATATAAGAAAAAATGAAATTTTAACGAATTTCCAAGAAAAATGTAAAAATTAACCGAAATTCGAAAACGATGCTATTTCTACGTATATCGACGATTTGGATGATTATAAGAAAAACTTAAATTTTAGCGAATTTCCAAGAAAAATGTAAAAATTAACCGAAATTCGAAAACGATACTATCTCTACGTATATCGACGATTTGGATGATATATAAGAAAAACTTAAATTTTAGCGAATTTCCAAGAAAAATGTAAAAATTAACCGAAATTCGAAAACGATACTATCTCTACGTATATCTACGATTTGGATGATATATAAGAAAAAATGAAATTTTAACGAATTTCCAAGAAAAATGTAAAAATTAACCGAAATTCGAAAACGATGCTATTTCTACGTATCTCTATGATTTGGAAGATATTTAAAAAAAATTGAATTTTAGCGAATTTCCGAGTAAACTGTAAAAATTAACCGAAATTCGAAAACAATGCTATCTCTACGTATATCGACGATTTGGATGATATATAAGAAAAAATGAAATTTTAACGAATTTCCAAGAAAAATGTAAAAATTAACCGAAATTCGAAAACGATGCTATTTCTACGTATATCGACGATTTGGATGATATATAAGAAAAGCTGAAATTTTAGCGAATTTCCAAGAAAAATGTAAAAATTAACCGAAATTCGAAAACAATGCTATCTCTACGTATATCGACGATTTGGATGATATATAAGAAAAAATGAAATTTTAACGAATTTCCAAGAAAAATGTAAAAATTAACCGAAATTCGAAAACGATGCTATTTCTACGTATATCGACGATTTGGATGATATATAAGAAAAACTGAAATTTTAACGAATTTCCAAGAAAAATGTAAAAATTAACCTAAATTCGAAAACGATGCTATTTCTACGTATATCGACGATTTGGATGATATATAAGAAAAAATAAAATTTAGCGAATTTCCAAGAAAAATGTAAAAATTAACCGAAATTCGAAAACGATGCTATCTCTACGTATATCGACGATTTGGATGATATATAAGAAAAAATGAAATTTTAACGAATTTCCAAGAAAAATGTAAAAATTAACCGAAATTCGAAAACGATGCTATTTCTACGTATATCGACGATTTGGATGATATATAAGAAAAACTGAAATTTTAGCGAATTTCCAAGAAAAATGTAAAAATTAACCGAAATTCGAAAACAATGCTATCTCTACGTATATCGACGATTTGGATGATATATAAGAAAAAATGAAATTTTAACGAATTTCCAAGAAAAATGTAAAAATTAACCGAAATTCGAAAACGATGCTATTTCTACGTATATCGACGATTTGGATGATATATAAGAAAAACTGAAATTTTAACGAATTTCCAAGAAAAATGTAAAAATTAACCTAAATTCGAAAACGATGCTATTTCTACGTATATCGACGATTTGGATGATATATAAGAAAAAATAAAATTTAGCGAATTTCCAAGAAAAATGTAAAAATTAACCGAAATTCGAAAACGATGCTATTTCTACGTATCTAGATGATTTGGAAGATATTTAAGAAAAATTGAATTTTAGCGAATTTCCAAGAAAAATGTAAAAATTAACCAAAATTTGAAAACGATGCTATTTCTATAGATATATAAAAAAAATTGAATTTTAGCAAATTTCCAAGAAAAATGTAAAAATTAACCGAAATTCGAAAACGATGCTATCTCTACGTATATCGACGATTTGGATGATATATAAGAAAAAATGAAATTTTAACGAATTTCCAAGGAAAATGTAAAAATTAACCGAAATTCGAAAACGATGCTATTTCTACGTATATCGACGATTTGGATGATATATAAGAAAAACTTAAATTTTAGCGAATTTCCAAGAAAAATGTAAAAATTAACCGAAATTCGAAAACGATACTATCTCTACGTATATCTACGATTTGGATGATATATAAGAAAAAATGAAATTTTAACGAATTTCCAAGAAAAATGTAAAAATTAACCGAAATTCGAAAACTATGCTATTTCTACGTATATCGACGATTTGGATGATATATAAGAAAAACTGAAATTTTAGCGAATTTCCAAGAAAAATGTAAAAATTAACCGAAATTCGAAAACGTTGCTATCTCTACGTATATCGACGATTTGGATGATATATAAGAAAAACTGAAATTTTAGCGAATTTCCAAAAAAAATGTAAAAATTAAGCGAAATTCGAAAACGATGCTATCTCTACGTATATCGACGATTTGGATGATACATAAGAAAAAATGAAATTTTAACGAATTTCCAAGAAAAATGTAAAAATTGACTAAAATTTGAAAACGATGCTATTTCTACGTATCTAGATGATTTGGAAGATATTTAAAAAAAATTGAATTTTAGCGAATTTCCGAGTAAACTGTAAAAATTAACCGAAATTCGAAAACGATGCTGTTTCTACGTATCTAGATGATTTGGAAGATATTTAAAAAAAATTGAATTTTAGCGAATTTCCAAGAAAAATGTAAAAATTAATCGAAATTCGAAAACGATGCTATTTCTACGTATATCGACGATTTGGATGATATATAAGAAAAACTTAAATTTTAGCGAATTTCCAAGAAAAATGTAAAAATTAATCGAAATTCGAAAACGATACTATCTCTACGTATATCGACGATTTGGATGATATATAAGAAAAAATGAAATTTTAACGAATTTCCAAGAAAAATGTAAAAATTAACCGAAATTCGAAAACGATGCTATTTCTACGTATATCGACGATTTGGATGATATATAAGAAAAACTGAAATTTTAACGAATTTCCAAGAAAAATGTAAAAATTAACCAAAATTTGAAAACGATGCTATTTCTATAGATATATAAGAAAAATTGAATTTTAGCAAATTTCCAAGAAAAATGTAAAAGTTAACCGAAATTCTAAAACGATGCTATCTCTACGTATATCGACGATTTGGATGATATATAAGAAAAAATGAAATTTTAACGAATTTCCAAGAAAAATGTAAAAATTAACCGAAATTCGAAAACGATGCTATTTCTACGTATATCGACGATTTGGATGATATATAAGAAAAACTTAAATTTTAGCGAATTTCCAAGAAAAATGTAAAAATTAATCGAAATTCGAAAACGATACTATCTCTACGTATATCGACGATTTGGATGATGTATATGAAAAACTTAAATTTTAGCGAATTTCCAAGAAGAATGTAAAAATTGACTAAAATTTGAAAACGATGCTGTTTCTATAGATATATAAGAAAAATTGAATTTTAGCGAATTTCCAAGAAAAATGTAAAAATTAATCGAAATTCGAAAACGATGCTATTTCTACGTATATCGACGATTTGGATGATATATAAGAAAAACTGAAATTTTAGCGAATTTCCAAGAAAAATGTAAAAATTAACCGAAATTCGAAAACGATGCTATCTCTACGTATATCGACGATTTGGATGATATATAAGAAAAAATGAAATTTTAACGAATTTCCAAGAAAAATGTAAAAATTAACCGAAATTCGAAAACGATGCTATTTCTACGTATATCGACGATTTGGATGATATATAAGAAAAACTGAAATTTTAACGAATTTCCAAGAAAAATGTAAAAATTAACCAAAATTTGAAAACGATGCTATTTCTATAGATATATAAGAAAAATTGAATTTTAGCAAATTTCCAAGAAAAATGTAAAAATTAACCGAAATTCTAAAACGATGCTATCTCTACGTATATCGACGATTTGGATGATATATAAGAAAAAATGAAATTTTAGCAAATTTCCAAGAAAAATGTAAAAATTAACCGAAATTCTAAAACGATGCTATCTCTACGTATATCGACGATTTGGATGATATATAAGAAAAACTGAAATTTTAGCGAATTTCCAAGAAAAATGTAAAAATTAACCGAAATTCGAAAACGATGCTATCTCTACGTATATCGACGATTTGGATGATATATAAGAAAAAATGAAATTTTAACGAATTTCCAAGAAAAATGTAAAAATTAACCGAAATTCGAAAACGATGCTATTTCTACGTATATCGACGATTTGGATGATATATAAGAAAAACTTAAATTTTAGCGAATTTCCAAGAAAAATGTAAAAATTAATCGAAATTCGAAAACGATACTATCTCTACGTATATCGACGATTTGGATGATATATAAGAGAAAATGAAATTTTAACGAATTTCCAAGAAAAATGTAAAAATTAACCGAAATTCTAAAACGATGCTATCTCTACGTATATCGACGATTTGGATGATATATAAGAAAAAATGAAATTTTAGCAAATTTCCAAGAAAAATGTAAAAATTAACCGAAATTCTAAAACGATGCTATCTCTACGTATATCGACGATTTGGATGATATATAAGAAAAAATGAAATTTTAACGAATTTCCAAGAAAAATGTAAAAATTAACCGAAATTCGAAAACGATGCTATTTCTACGTATCTCTATGATTTGGAAGATATTTAAAAAAAATTGAATTTTAGCGAATTTCCGAGTAAACTGTAAAAATTAACCGAAATTCGAAAACAATGCTATCTCTACGTATATCGACGATTTGGATGATATATAAGAAAAAATGAAATTTTAACGAATTTCCAAGAAAAATGTAAAAATTAACCGAAATTCGAAAACGATGCTATTTCTACGTATATCGACGATTTGGATGATATATAAGAAAAACTGAAATTTTAGCGAATTTCCAAGAAAAATGTAAAAATTAACCGAAATTCGAAAACAATGCTATCTCTACGTATATCGACGATTTGGATGATATATAAGAAAAAATGAAATTTTAACGAATTTCCAAGAAAAATGTAAAAATTAACCGAAATTCGAAAACGATGCTATTTCTACGTATATCGACGATTTGGATGATATATAAGAAAAACTGAAATTTTAACGAATTTCCAAGAAAAATGTAAAAATTAACCTAAATTCGAAAACGATGCTATTTCTACGTATATCGACGATTTGGATGATATATAAGAAAAAATAAAATTTAGCGAATTTCCAAGAAAAATGTAAAAATTAACCGAAATTCGAAAACGATGCTATCTCTACGTATATCGACGATTTGGATGATATATAAGAAAAAATGAAATTTTAACGAATTTCCAAGAAAAATGTAAAAATTAACCGAAATTCGAAAACGATGCTATTTCTACGTATATCGACGATTTGGATGATATATAAGAAAAACTGAAATTTTAGCGAATTTCCAAGAAAAATGTAAAAATTAACCGAAATTCGAAAACAATGCTATCTCTACGTATATCGACGATTTGGATGATATATAAGAAAAACTGAAATTTTAACGAATTTCCAAGAAAAATGTAAAAATTAACCTAAATTCGAAAACGATGCTATTTCTACGTATATCGACGATTTGGATGATATATAAGAAAAAATAAAATTTAGCGAATTTCCAAGAAAAATGTAAAAATTAACCGAAATTCGAAAACGATGCTATTTCTACGTATCTAGATGATTTGGAAGATATTTAAGAAAAATTGAATTTTAGCGAATTTCCAAGAAAAATGTAAAAATTAACCAAAATTTGAAAACGATGCTATTTCTATAGATATATAAAAAAAATTGAATTTTAGCAAATTTCCAAGAAAAATGTAAAAATTAACCGAAATTCGAAAACGATGCTATCTCTACGTATATCGACGATTTGGATGATATATAAGAAAAAATGAAATTTTAACGAATTTCCAAGAAAAATGTAAAAATTAACCGAAATTCGAAAACGATGCTATTTCTACGTATATCGACGATTTGGATGATTATAAGAAAAACTTAAATTTTAGCGAATTTCCAAGAAAAATGTAAAAATTAACCGAAATTCGAAAACGATACTATCTCTACGTATATCTACGATTTGGATGATATATAAGAAAAAATGAAATTTTAACGAATTTCCAAGAAAAATGTAAAAATTAACCGAAATTCGAAAACGATGCTATTTCTACGTATCTCTATGATTTGGAAGATATTTAAAAAAAATTGAATTTTAGCGAATTTCCGAGTAAACTGTAAAAATTAACCGAAATTCGAAAACAATGCTATCTCTACGTATATCGACGATTTGGATGATATATAAAAAAAAATGAAATTTTAACGAATTTCCAAGAAAAATGTAAAAATTAACCGAAATTCGAAAACGATGCTATTTCTACGTATATCGACGATTTGGATGATATATAAGAAAAGCTGAAATTTTAGCGAATTTCCAAGAAAAATGTAAAAATTAACCGAAATTCGAAAACAATGCTATCTCTACGTATATCGACGATTTGGATGATATATAAGAAAAAATGAAATTTTAACGAATTTCCAAGAAAAATGTAAAAATTAACCGAAATTCGAAAACGATGCTATTTCTACGTATATCGACGATTTGGATGATATATAAGAAAAACTGAAATTTTAACGA
Source organism: Agrilus biguttatus (assembly GCA_963921985.1). Taxonomy (NCBI): domain Eukaryota; kingdom Metazoa; phylum Arthropoda; class Insecta; order Coleoptera; family Buprestidae; genus Agrilus; species Agrilus biguttatus. The sequence goes on from OY998118.1 coordinate 22,127,989, forward strand.
ATTTCCAAGAAAAATGTAAAAATTAACCTAAATTCGAAAACGATGCTATTTCTACGTATATCGACGATTTGGATGATATATAAGAAAAAATAAAATTTAGCGAATTTCCAAGAAAAATGTAAAAATTAACCGAAATTCGAAAACGATGCTATCTCTACGTATATCGACGATTTGGATGATATATAAGAAAAAATGAAATTTTAACGAATTTCCAAGAAAAATGTAAAAATTAACCGAAATTCGAAAACGATGCTATTTCTACGTATATCGACGATTTGGATGATATATAAGAAAAACTGAAATTTTAGCGAATTTCCAAGAAAAATGTAAAAATTAACCGAAATTCGAAAACAATGCTATCTCTACGTATATCGACGATTTGGATGATATATAAGAAAAAATGAAATTTTAACGAATTTCCAAGAAAAATGTAAAAATTAACCGAAATTCGAAAACGATGCTATTTCTACGTATATCGACGATTTGGATGATATATAAGAAAAACTGAAATTTTAACGAATTTCCAAGAAAAATGTAAAAATTAACCTAAATTCGAAAACGATGCTATTTCTACGTATATCGACGATTTGGATGATATATAAGAAAAAATAAAATTTAGCGAATTTCCAAGAAAAATGTAAAAATTAACCGAAATTCGAAAACGATGCTATTTCTACGTATCTAGATGATTTGGAAGATATTTAAGAAAAATTGAATTTTAGCGAATTTCCAAGAAAAATGTAAAAATTAACCAAAATTTGAAAACGATGCTATTTCTATAGATATATAAAAAAAATTGAATTTTAGCAAATTTCCAAGAAAAATGTAAAAATTAACCGAAATTCGAAAACGATGCTATCTCTACGTATATCGACGATTTGGATGATATATAAGAAAAAATGAAATTTTAACGAATTTCCAAGGAAAATGTAAAAATTAACCGAAATTCGAAAACGATGCTATTTCTACGTATATCGACGATTTGGATGATATATAAGAAAAACTTAAATTTTAGCGAATTTCCAAGAAAAATGTAAAAATTAACCGAAATTCGAAAACGATACTATCTCTACGTATATCTACGATTTGGATGATATATAAGAAAAAATGAAATTTTAACGAATTTCCAAGAAAAATGTAAAAATTAACCGAAATTCGAAAACTATGCTATTTCTACGTATATCGACGATTTGGATGATATATAAGAAAAACTGAAATTTTAGCGAATTTCCAAGAAAAATGTAAAAATTAACCGAAATTCGAAAACGATGCTATCTCTACGTATATCGACGATTTGGATGATATATAAGAAAAACTGAAATTTTAGCGAATTTCCAAAAAAAATGTAAAAATTAAGCGAAATTCGAAAACGATGCTATCTCTACGTATATCGACGATTTGGATGATACATAAGAAAAAATGAAATTTTAACGAATTTCCAAGAAAAATGTAAAAATTGACTAAAATTTGAAAACGATGCTATTTCTACGTATCTAGATGATTTGGAAGATATTTAAAAAAAATTGAATTTTAGCGAATTTCCGAGTAAACTGTAAAAATTAACCGAAATTCGAAAACGATGCTGTTTCTACGTATCTAGATGATTTGGAAGATATTTAAAAAAAATTGAATTTTAGCGAATTTCCAAGAAAAATGTAAAAATTAATCGAAATTCGAAAACGATGCTATTTCTACGTATATCGACGATTTGGATGATATATAAGAAAAACTTAAATTTTAGCGAATTTCCAAGAAAAATGTAAAAATTAATCGAAATTCGAAAACGATACTATCTCTACGTATATCGACGATTTGGATGATATATAAGAAAAAATGAAATTTTAACGAATTTCCAAGAAAAATGTAAAAATTAACCGAAATTCGAAAACGATGCTATTTCTACGTATATCGACGATTTGGATGATATAAGAAAAACTGAAATTTTAACGAATTTCCAAGAAAAATGTAAAAATTAACCAAAATTTGAAAACGATGCTATTTCTATAGATATATAAGAAAAATTGAATTTTAGCAAATTTCCAAGAAAAATGTAAAAGTTAACCGAAATTCTAAAACGATGCTATCTCTACGTATATCGACGATTTGGATGATATATAAGAAAAAATGAAATTTTAACGAATTTCCAAGAAAAATGTAAAAATTAACCGAAATTCGAAAACGATGCTATTTCTACGTATATCGACGATTTGGATGATATATAAGAAAAACTTAAATTTTAGCGAATTTCCAAGAAAAATGTAAAAATTAATCGAAATTCGAAAACGATACTATCTCTACGTATATCGACGATTTGGATGATGTATATGAAAAACTTACATTTTAGCGAATTTCCAAGAAGAATGTAAAAATTGACTAAAATTTGAAAACGATGCTGTTTCTATAGATATATAAGAAAAATTGAATTTTAGCGAATTTCCAAGAAAAATGTAAAAATTAATCGAAATTCGAAAACGATGCTATTTCTACGTATATCGACGATTTGGATGATATATAAGAAAAACTGAAATTTTAGCGAATTTCCAAGAAAAATGTAAAAATTAACCGAAATTCGAAAACAATGCTATCTCTACGTATATCGACGATTTGGATGATATATAAGAAAAAATGAAATTTTAACGAATTTCCAAGAAAAATGTAAAAATTAACCGAAATTCGAAAACGATGCTATTTCTACGTATATCGACGATTTGGATGATATATAAGAAAAACTGAAATTTTAACGAATTTCCAAGAAAAATGTAAAAATTAACCTAAATTCGAAAACGATGCTATTTCTACGTATATCGACGATTTGGATGATATATAAGAAAAAATAAAATTTAGCGAATTTCCAAGAAAAATGTAAAAATTAACCGAAATTCGAAAACGATGCTATCTCTACGTATATCGACGATTTGGATGATATATAAGAAAAAATGAAATTTTAACGAATTTCCAAGAAAAATGTAAAAATTAACCGAAATTCGAAAACGATGCTATTTCTACGTATATCGACGATTTGGATGATATATAAGAAAAACTGAAATTTTAGCGAATTTCCAAGAAAAATGTAAAAATTAACCGAAATTCGAAAACGATGCTATCTCTACGTATATCGACGATTTGGATGATATATAAGAAAAAATGAAATTTTAACGAATTTCCAAGAAAAATGTAAAAATTAACCGAAATTCGAAAACGATGCTATTTCTACGTATATCGACGATTTGGATGATATATAAGAAAAACTGAAATTTTAGCGAATTTCCAAGAAAAATGTAAAAATTAACCGAAATTCGAAAACAATGCTATCTCTACGTATATCGACGATTTGGATGATATATAAGAAAAAATGAAATTTTAACGAATTTCCAAGAAAAATGTAAAAATTAACCGAAATTCGAAAACGATGCTATTTCTACGTATATCGACGATTTGGATGATATATAAGAAAAACTGAAATTTTAACGAATTTCCAAGAAAAATGTAAAAATTAACCTAAATTCGAAAACGATGCTATTTCTACGTATATCGACGATTTGGATGATATATAAGAAAAAATAAAATTTAGCGAATTTCCAAGAAAAATGTAAAAATTAACCGAAATTCGAAAACGATGCTATTTCTACGTATCTAGATGATTTGGAAGATATTTAAGAAAAATTGAATTTTAGCGAATTTCCAAGAAAAATGTAAAAATTAACCAAAATTTCAAAACGATTCTATTTCTATAGATATATAAAAAAAATTGAATTTTAGCAAATTTCCAAGAAAAATGTAAAAATTAACCGAAATTCGAAAACGATGCTATCTCTACGTATATCGACGATTTGGATGATATATAAGAAAAAATGAAATTTTAACGAATTTCCAAGAAAAATGTAAAAATTAACCGAAATTCGAAAACGATGCTATTTCTACGTATATCGACGATTTGGATGATATATAAGAAAAACTTAAATTTTAGCGAATTTCCAAGAAAAATGTAAAAATTAACCGAAATTCGAAAACGATACTATCTCTACGTATATCTACGATTTGGATGATATATAAGAAAAAATGAAATTTTAACGAATTTCCAAGAAAAATGTAAAAATTAACCGAAATTCGAAAACTATGCTATTTCTACGTATATCGACGATTTGGATGATATGTAAGAAAAACTGAAATTTTAGCGAATTTCCAAGAAAAATGTAAAAATTAACCGAAATTCGAAAACGATGCTATCTCTACGTATATCGACGATTTGGATGATATATAAGAAAAACTGAAATTTTAGCGAATTTCCAAAAAAAATGTAAAAATTAAGCGAAATTCGAAAACGATGCTATCTCTACGTATATCGACGATTTGGATGATACATAAGAAAAAATGAAATTTTAACGAATTTCCAAGAAAAATGTAAAAATTGACTAAAATTTGAAAACGATGCTATTTCTACGTATCTAGATGATTTGGAAGATATTTAAAAAAAATTGAATTTTAGCGAATTTCCGAGTAAACTGTAAAAATTAACCGAAATTCGAAAACGATGCTGTTTCTACGTATCTAGATGATTTGGAAGGTATTTAAGAAAAATTGAATATTAGCGAATTTCCAAGAAAAATGTAAAAATTGACTAAAATTTGAAAACGATGCTGTTTCTATAGAAATATAAGAAAAATTGAATTTTAGCGAATTTCCAAGAAAAATGTAAATATTAACCGAAATTCGAAAACGATGCTATTTCTACGTATATCGACGATTTGGATGATACATAAGAAAAAATGAAATTTTAACGAATTTCCAAGAAAAATGTAAAAATTGACTAAAATTTGAAAACGATGCTATTTCTACGTATCTAGATGATTTGGAAGATATTTAAAAAAAATTGAATTTTAGCGAATTTCCGAGTAAACTGTAAAAATTAACCGAAATTCGAAAACGGTGCTATTTCTACGTATCTAGATGATTTGGAAGATATTTAAGAAAAATTGAATATTAGCGAATTTCCAAGAAAAATGTAAAAATTGACTAAAATTTGAAAACGATGCTGTTTCTATAGATATATAAGAAAAATTGAATTTTAGCGAATTTCCAAGAACAATGTAAAAATTAATCGAAATTCGAAAACGATGCTATTTCTACGTATATCGACGATTTGGATGATATATAAGAAAAAATGAAATTTTAACGAATTTCCAAGAAAAATGTAAAAATTGACTAAAATTTGAAAACGATGCTATTTCTACGTACCTCTATGATTTGGAAGATATTTAAAAAAAATTGAATTTTAGCGAATTTCCGAGTAAACTGTAAAAATTAACCGAAATTCGAAAACGATGCTATTTCTACGTATATCGACGATTTGGATGATATATAAGAAAAACTGAAATTTTAACGAATTTCCAAGAAAAATGTAAAAATTAACCAAAATTTGAAAACGATGCTATTTCTATAGATATATAAGAAAAATTGAATTTCAGCAAATTTCCAAGAAAAATGTAAAAATTAACCGAAATTCTAAAACGATGCTATCTCTACGTATATCGACGATTTGGATGATATATAAGAAAAAATGAAATTTTAACGAATTTCCAAGAAAAATGTAAAAATTAACCGAAATTCGAAAACGATGCTATTTCTACGTATATCGACGATTTGGATGATATATAAGAAAAACTTAAATTTTAGCGAATTTCCAAGAAAAATGTAAAAATTAATCGAAATTCGAAAACGATACTATCTCTACGTATATCGACGATTTGGATGATATATAAGAAAAAATGAAATTTTAACGAATTTCCAAGAAAAATGTAAAAATTAACCGAAATTCGAAAACTATGCTATCTCTACGTATATCGACGATTTGGATGATATATAAGAAAAAATGAAATTTTAACGAATTTCCAAGAAAAATGTAAAAATTAACCGAAATTCGAAAACGATGCTATTTCTACGTATATCGACGATTTGGATGATATATAAGAAAAACTGAAATTTTAACGAATTTCCAAGAAAAATGTAAAAATTAACCGAAATTCGAAAACGATACTATCTCTACGTATATCGACGATTTGGATGATATATAAGAAAAAATGAAATTTTAACGAATTTCCAAGAAAAATGTAAAAATTAACCGAAATTCTAAAACGATGCTATCTCTACGTATATCGACGATTTGGATGATATATAAGAAAAAATGAAATTTTAGCGAATTTCCAAGAAAAATGTAAAAATTAACCGAAATTCTAAAACGATGCTATCTCTACGTATATCGACGATTTGGATGATATATAAGAAAAAATGAAATTTTAACGAATTTCCAAGAAAAATGTAAAAATTAACCGAAATTCGAAAACGATGCTATTTCTACGTATCTCTATGATTTGGAAGATATTTAAAAAAAATTTAATTTTAGCGAATTTCCGAGTAAACTGTAAAAATTAACCGAAATTCGAAAACGATACTATCTCTACGTATATCGACGATTTGGATGATATATAAGAAAAACTGAAATTTTAGCGAATTTCCAAGAAAAATGTAAAAATTAACCGAAATTCGAAAACAATGCTATCTCTACGTATATCGACGATTTGGATGATATATAAGAAAAAATGAAATTTTAACGAATTTCCAAGAAAAATGTAAAAATTAACCGAAATTCGAAAACGATGCTATTTCTACGTATATCGACGATTTGGATGATATATAAGAAAAACTGAAATTTTAACGAATTTCCAAGAAAAATGTAAAAATTAACCTAAATTCGAAAACGATGCTATTTCTACGTATATCGACGATTTGGATGATATATAAGAAAAAATAAAATTTAGCGAATTTCCAAGAAAAATGTAAAAATTAACCGAAATTCGAAAACGATGCTATTTCTACGTATCTAGATGATTTGGAAGATATTTAAGAAAAATTGAATTTTAGCGAATTTCCAAGAAAAATGTAAAAATTAACCAAAATTTGAAAACGATGCTATTTCTATAGATATATAAAAAAAAAGAATTTTAGCAAATTTCCAAGAAAAATGTAAAAATTAACCGAAATTCGAAAACGATGCTATCTCTACGTATATCGACGATTTGGATGATATATAAGAAAAACTGAAATTTTAGCGAATTTCCAAAAAAAATGTAAAAATTAAGCGAAATTCGAAAACGATGCTATCTCTACGTATATCGACGATTTGGATGATACATAAGAAAAAATGAAATTTTAACGAATTTCCAAGAAAAATGTAAAAATTGACTAAAATTTGAAAACGATGCTATTTCTACGTATCTAGATGATTTGGAAGATATTTAAAAAAAATTGAATTTTAGCGAATTTCCGAGTAAACTGTAAAAATTAACCGAAATTCGAAAACGATGCTGTTTCTACGTATCTAGATGATTTGGAAGATATTTAAGAAAAATTGAATATTACCGAATTTCCAAGAAAAATGTAAAAATTGACTAAAATTTGAAAACGATGCTGTTTCTATAGAAATATAAGAAAAATTGAATTTTAGCGAATTTCCAAGAAAAATGTAAATATTAACCGAAATTCGAAAACGATGCTATTTCTACGTATATCGACGATTTGGATGATATATAAGAAAAACTGAAATTTTAGCGAATTTCCAAGAAAAATGTAAAAATTAACCGAAATTCGAAAACAATGCTATCTCTACGTATATCGACGATTTGGATGATATATAAGAAAAAATGAAATTTTAACGAATTTCCAAGAAAAATGTAAAAATTAACCGAAATTCGAAAACGATGCTATTTCTACGTATATCGACGATTTGGATGATATATAAGAAAAACTGAAATTTTAACGAATTTCCAAGAAAAATGTAAAAATTAACCTAAATTCGAAAACGATGCTATTTCTACGTATATCGACGATTTGGATGATATATAAGAAAAAATAAAATTTAGCGAATTTCCAAGAAAAATGTAAAAATTAACCGAAATTCGAAAACGATGCTATTTCTACGTATCTAGATGATTTGGAAGATATTTAAGAAAAATTGAATTTTAGCGAATTTCCAAGAAAAATGTAAAAATTAACCAAAATTTGAAAACGATGCTATTTCTATAGATATATAAAAAAAATTGAATTTTAGCAAATTTCCAAGAAAAATGAAAAAATTAACCGAAATTCGAAAACGATGCTATCTCTACGTATATCGACGATTTGGATGATATATAAGAAAAAATGAAATTTTAACGAATTTCCAAGGAAAATGTAAAAATTAACCGAAATTCGAAAACGATGCTATTTCTACGTATATCGACGATTTGGATGATATATAAGAAAAACTTAAATTTTAGCGAATTTCCAAGAAAAATGTAAAAATTAACCGAAATTCGAAAACGATACTATCTCTACGTATATCTACGATTTGGATGATATATAAGAAAAAATGAAATTTTAACGAATTTCCAAGAAAAATGTAAAAATTAACCGAAATTCGAAAACTATGCTATTTCTACGTATATCGACGATTTGGATGATATATAAGAAAAACTGAAATTTTAGCGAATTTCCAAGAAAAATGTAAAAATTAACCGAAATTCGAAAACGATGCTATCTCTACGTATATCGACGATTTGGATGATATATAAGAAAAACTGAAATTTTAGCGAATTTCCAAAAAAAATGTAAAAATTAAGCGAAATTCGAAAACGATGCTATCTCTACGTATATCGACGATTTGGATGATACATAAGAAAAAATGAAATTTTAACGAATTTCCAAGAAAAATGTAAAAATTGACTAAAATTTGAAAACGATGCTATTTCTACGTATCTAGATGATTTGGAAGATATTTAAAAAAAATTGAATTTTAGCGAATTTCCGAGTAAACTGTAAAAATTAACCGAAATTCGAAAACGATGCTGTTTCTACGTATCTAGATGATTTGGAAGATATTTAAAAAAAATTGAATTTTAGCGAATTTCCAAGAAAAATGTAAAAATTAATCGAAATTCGAAAACGATGCTATTTCTACGTATATCGACGATTTGGATGATATATAAGAAAAACTTAAATTTTAGCGAATTTCCAAGAAAAATGTAAAAATTAATCGAAATTCGAAAACGATACTATCTCTACGTATATCGACGATTTGGATGATATATAAGAAAAAATGAAATTTTAACGAATTTCCAAGAAAAATGTAAAAATTAACCGAAATTCGAAAACGATGCTATTTCTACGTATATCGACGATTTGGATGATATAAGAAAAACTGAAATTTTAACGAATTTCCAAGAAAAATGTAAAAATTAACCAAAATTTGAAAACGATGCTATTTCTATAGATATATAAGAAAAATTGAATTTTAGCAAATTTCCAAGAAAAATGTAAAAGTTAACCGAAATTCTAAAACGATGCTATCTCTACGTATATCGACGATTTGGATGATATATAAGAAAAAATGAAATTTTAACGAATTTCCAAGAAAAATGTAAAAATTAACCGAAATTCGAAAACGATGCTATTTCTACGTATATCGACGATTTGGATGATATATAAGAAAAACTTAAATTTTAGCGAATTTCCAAGAAAAATGTAAAAATTAATCGAAATTCGAAAACGATACTATCTCTACGTATATCGACGATTTGGATGATGTATATGAAAAACTTACATTTTAGCGAATTTCCAAGAAGAATGTAAAAATTGACTAAAATTTGAAAACGATGCTGTTTCTATAGATATATAAGAAAAATTGAATTTTAGCGAATTTCCAAGAAAAATGTAAAAATTAATCGAAATTCGAAAACGATGCTATTTCTACGTATATCGACGATTTGGATGATATATAAGAAAAACTGAAATTTTAGCGAATTTCCAAGAAAAATGTAAAAATTAACCGAAATTCGAAAACAATGCTATCTCTACGTATATCGACGATTTGGATGATATATAAGAAAAAATGAAATTTTAACGAATTTCCAAGAAAAATGTAAAAATTAACCGAAATTCGAAAACGATGCTATTTCTACGTATATCGACGATTTGGATGATATATAAGAAAAACTGAAATTTTAACGAATTTCCAAGAAAAATGTAAAAATTAACCTAAATTCGAAAACGATGCTATTTCTACGTATATCGACGATTTGGATGATATATAAGAAAAAATAAAATTTAGCGAATTTCCAAGAAAAATGTAAAAATTAACCGAAATTCGAAAACGATGCTATCTCTACGTATATCGACGATTTGGATGATATATAAGAAAAAATGAAATTTTAACGAATTTCCAAGAAAAATGTAAAAATTAACCGAAATTCGAAAACGATGCTATTTCTACGTATATCGACGATTTGGATGATATATAAGAAAAACTGAAATTTTAGCGAATTTCCAAGAAAAATGTAAAAATTAACCGAAATTCGAAAACGATGCTATCTCTACGTATATCGACGATTTGGATGATATATAAGAAAAAATGAAATTTTAACGAATTTCCAAGAAAAATGTAAAAATTAACCGAAATTCGAAAACGATGCTATTTCTACGTATATCGACGATTTGGATGATATATAAGAAAAACTGAAATTTTAGCGAATTTCCAAGAAAAATGTAAAAATTAACCGAAATTCGAAAACAATGCTATCTCTACGTATATCGACGATTTGGATGATATATAAGAAAAAATGAAATTTTAACGAATTTCCAAGAAAAATGTAAAAATTAACCGAAATTCGAAAACGATGCTATTTCTACGTATATCGACGATTTGGATGATATATAAGAAAAACTGAAATTTTAACGAATTTCCAAGAAAAATGTAAAAATTAACCTAAATTCGAAAACGATGCTATTTCTACGTATATCGACGATTTGGATGATATATAAGAAAAAATAAAATTTAGCGAATTTCCAAGAAAAATGTAAAAATTAACCGAAATTCGAAAACGATGCTATTTCTACGTATCTAGATGATTTGGAAGATATTTAAGAAAAATTGAATTTTAGCGAATTTCCAAGAAAAATGTAAAAATTAACCAAAATTTCAAAACGATTCTATTTCTATAGATATATAAAAAAAATTGAATTTTAGCAAATTTCCAAGAAAAATGTAAAAATTAACCGAAATTCGAAAACGATGCTATCTCTACGTATATCGACGATTTGGATGATATATAAGAAAAAATGAAATTTTAACGAATTTCCAAGAAAAATGTAAAAATTAACCGAAATTCGAAAACGATGCTATTTCTACGTATATCGACGATTTGGATGATATATAAGAAAAACTTAAATTTTAGCGAATTTCCAAGAAAAATGTAAAAATTAACCGAAATTCGAAAACGATACTATCTCTACGTATATCTACGATTTGGATGATATATAAGAAAAAATGAAATTTTAACGAATTTCCAAGAAAAATGTAAAAATTAACCGAAATTCGAAAACTATGCTATTTCTACGTATATCGACGATTTGGATGATATGTAAGAAAAACTGAAATTTTAGCGAATTTCCAAGAAAAATGTAAAAATTAACCGAAATTCGAAAACGATGCTATCTCTACGTATATCGACGATTTGGATGATATATAAGAAAAACTGAAATTTTAGCGAATTTCCAAAAAAAATGTAAAAATTAAGCGAAATTCGAAAACGATGCTATCTCTACGTATATCGACGATTTGGATGATACATAAGAAAAAATGAAATTTTAACGAATTTCCAAGAAAAATGTAAAAATTGACTAAAATTTGAAAACGATGCTATTTCTACGTATCTAGATGATTTGGAAGATATTTAAAAAAAATTGAATTTTAGCGAATTTCCGAGTAAACTGTAAAAATTAACCGAAATTCGAAAACGATGCTGTTTCTACGTATCTAGATGATTTGGAAGGTATTTAAGAAAAATTGAATATTAGCGAATTTCCAAGAAAAATGTAAAAATTGACTAAAATTTGAAAACGATGCTGTTTCTATAGAAATATAAGAAAAATTGAATTTTAGCGAATTTCCAAGAAAAATGTAAATATTAACCGAAATTCGAAAACGATGCTATTTCTACGTATATCGACGATTTGGATGATACATAAGAAAAAATGAAATTTTAACGAATTTCCAAGAAAAATGTAAAAATTGACTAAAATTTGAAAACGATGCTATTTCTACGTATCTAGATGATTTGGAAGATATTTAAAAAAAATTGAATTTTAGCGAATTTCCGAGTAAACTGTAAAAATTAACCGAAATTCGAAAACGGTGCTATTTCTACGTATCTAGATGATTTGGAAGATATTTAAGAAAAATTGAATATTAGCGAATTTCCAAGAAAAATGTAAAAATTGACTAAAATTTGAAAACGATGCTGTTTCTATAGATATATAAGAAAAATTGAATTTTAGCGAATTTCCAAGAACAATGTAAAAATTAATCGAAATTCGAAAACGATGCTATTTCTACGTATATCGACGATTTGGATGATATATAAGAAAAAATGAAATTTTAACGAATTTCCAAGAAAAATGTAAAAATTGACTAAAATTTGAAAACGATGCTATTTCTACGTACCTCTATGATTTGGAAGATATTTAAAAAAAATTGAATTTTAGCGAATTTCCGAGTAAACTGTAAAAATTAACCGAAATTCGAAAACGATGCTATTTCTACGTATATCGACGATTTGGATGATATATAAGAAAAACTGAAATTTTAACGAATTTCCAAGAAAAATGTAAAAATTAACCAAAATTTGAAAACGATGCTATTTCTATAGATATATAAGAAAAATTGAATTTCAGCAAATTTCCAAGAAAAATGTAAAAATTAACCGAAATTCTAAAACGATGCTATCTCTACGTATATCGACGATTTGGATGATATATAAGAAAAAATGAAATTTTAACGAATTTCCAAGAAAAATGTAAAAATTAACCGAAATTCGAAAACGATGCTATTTCTACGTATATCGACGATTTGGATGATATATAAGAAAAACTTAAATTTTAGCGAATTTCCAAGAAAAATGTAAAAATTAATCGAAATTCGAAAACGATACTATCTCTACGTATATCGACGATTTGGATGATATATAAGAAAAAATGAAATTTTAACGAATTTCCAAGAAAAATGTAAAAATTAACCGAAATTCGAAAACTATGCTATCTCTACGTATATCGACGATTTGGATGATATATAAGAAAAAATGAAATTTTAACGAATTTCCAAGAAAAATGTAAAAATTAACCGAAATTCGAAAACGATGCTATTTCTACGTATATCGACGATTTGGATGATATATAAGAAAAACTGAAATTTTAACGAATTTCCAAGAAAAATGTAAAAATTAACCGAAATTCGAAAACGATACTATCTCTACGTATATCGACGATTTGGATGATATATAAGAAAAAATGAAATTTTAACGAATTTCCAAGAAAAATGTAAAAATTAACCGAAATTCTAAAACGATGCTATCTCTACGTATATCGACGATTTGGATGATATATAAGAAAAAATGAAATTTTAGCGAATTTCCAAGAAAAATGTAAAAATTAACCGAAATTCTAAAACGATGCTATCTCTACGTATATCGACGATTTGGATGATATATAAGAAAAAATGAAATTTTAACGAATTTCCAAGAAAAATGTAAAAATTAACCGAAATTCGAAAACGATGCTATTTCTACGTATCTCTATGATTTGGAAGATATTTAAAAAAAATTTAATTTTAGCGAATTTCCGAGTAAACTGTAAAAATTAACCGAAATTCGAAAACGATACTATCTCTACGTATATCGACGATTTGGATGATATATAAGAAAAACTGAAATTTTAGCGAATTTCCAAGAAAAATGTAAAAATTAACCGAAATTCGAAAACAATGCTATCTCTACGTATATCGACGATTTGGATGATATATAAGAAAAAATGAAATTTTAACGAATTTCCAAGAAAAATGTAAAAATTAACCGAAATTCGAAAACGATGCTATTTCTACGTATATCGACGATTTGGATGATATATAAGAAAAACTGAAATTTTAACGAATTTCCAAGAAAAATGTAAAAATTAACCTAAATTCGAAAACGATGCTATTTCTACGTATATCGACGATTTGGATGATATATAAGAAAAAATAAAATTTAGCGAATTTCCAAGAAAAATGTAAAAATTAACCGAAATTCGAAAACGATGCTATTTCTACGTATCTAGATGATTTGGAAGATATTTAAGAAAAATTGAATTTTAGCGAATTTCCAAGAAAAATGTAAAAATTAACCAAAATTTGAAAACGATGCTATTTCTATAGATATATAAAAAAAAAGAATTTTAGCAAATTTCCAAGAAAAATGTAAAAATTAACCGAAATTCGAAAACGATGCTATCTCTACGTATATCGACGATTTGGATGATATATAAGAAAAACTGAAATTTTAGCGAATTTCCAAAAAAAATGTAAAAATTAAGCGAAATTCGAAAACGATGCTATCTCTACGTATATCGACGATTTGGATGATACATAAGAAAAAATGAAATTTTAACGAATTTCCAAGAAAAATGTAAAAATTGACTAAAATTTGAAAACGATGCTATTTCTACGTATCTAGATGATTTGGAAGATATTTAAAAAAAATTGAATTTTAGCGAATTTCCGAGTAAACTGTAAAAATTAACCGAAATTCGAAAACGATGCTGTTTCTACGTATCTAGATGATTTGGAAGATATTTAAGAAAAATTGAATATTACCGAATTTCCAAGAAAAATGTAAAAATTGACTAAAATTTGAAAACGATGCTGTTTCTATAGAAATATAAGAAAAATTGAATTTTAGCGAATTTCCAAGAAAAATGTAAATATTAACCGAAATTCGAAAACGATGCTATTTCTACGTATATCGACGATTTGGATGATACATAAGAAAAAATGAAATTTTAACGAATTTCCAAGAAAAATGTAAAAATTGACTAAAATTTGAAAACGATGCTATTTCTACGTATCTAGATGATTTGGAAGATATTTAAAAAAAATTGAATTTTAGCGAATTTCCGAGTAAACTGTAAAAATTAACCGAAATTCGAAAACGGTGCTATTTCTACGTATCTAGATGATTTGGAAGATATTTAAGAAAAATTGAATATTAGCGAATTTCCAAGAAAAATGTAAAAATTGACTAAAATTTGAAAACGATGCTGTTTCTATAGATATATAAGAAAAATTGAATTTTAGCTAATTTCCAAGAAAAATGTAAAAATTAATCGAAATTCGAAAACGATGCTATTTCTACGTATATCGACGATTTGGATGATATATAAGAAAAAATGAAATTTTAACGAATTTCCAAGAAAAATGTAAAAATTGACTAAAATTTGAAAACGATGCTATTTCTACGTACCTCTATGATTTGGAAGATATTTAAAAAAAATTGAATTTTAGCGAATTTCCGAGTAAACTGTAAAAATTAACCGAAATTCGAAAACGATGCTATTTCTACGTATATCGACGATTTGGATGATATATAAGAAAAACTGAAATTTTAACGAATTTCCAAGAAAAATGTAAAAATTAACCAAAATTTGAAAACGATGCTATTTCTATAGATATATAAGAAAAATTGAATTTCAGCAAATTTCCAAGAAAAATGTAAAAATTAACCGAAATTCTAAAACGATGCTATCTCTACGTATATCGACGATTTGGATGATATATAAGAAAAAATGAAATTTTAACGAATTTCCAAGAAAAATGTAAAAATTAACCGAAATTCGAAAACGATGCTATTTCTACGTATATCGACGATTTGGATGATATATAAGAAAAACTTAAATTTTAGCGAATTTCCAAGAAAAATGTAAAAATTAATCGAAATTCGAAAACGATACTATCTCTACGTATATCGACGATTTGGATGATATATAAGAAAAAATGAAATTTTAACGAATTTCCAAGAAAAATGTAAAAATTAACCGAAATTCGAAAACTATGCTATCTCTACGTATATCGACGATTTGGATGATATATAAGAAAAAATGAAATTTTAACGAATTTCCAAGAAAAATGTAAAAATTAACCGAAATTCGAAAACGATGCTATTTCTACGTATATCGACGATTTGGATGATATATAAGAAAAACTGAAATTTTAACGAATTTCCAAGAAAAATGTAAAAATTAACCAAAATTTGAAAACGATGCTATTTCTATAGATATATAAGAAAAATTGAATTTTAGCAAATTTCCAAGAAAAATGTAAAAGTTAACCGAAATTCTAAAACGGTGCTATCTCTACGTATATCGACGATTTGGATGATATATAAGAAAAAATGAAATTTTAACGAATTTCCAAGAAAAATGTAAAAATTAACCGAAATTCGAAAACGATGCTATTTCTACGTATATCGACGATTTGGATGATATATAAGAAAAACTTAAATTTTAGCGAATTTCCAAGAAAAATGTAAAAATTAATCGAAATTCGAAAACGATACTATCTCTACGTATATCGACGATTTGGATGATATATAAGAAAAAATGAAATTTTAACGAATTTCCAAGAAAAATGTAAAAATTAACCGAAATTCTAAAACGATGCTATCTCTACGTATATCGACGATTTGGATGATATATAAGAAAAAATGAAATTTTAGCAAATTTCCAAGAAAAATGTAAAAATTAACCGAAATTCTAAAACGATGCTATCTCTACGTATATCGACGATTTGGATGATATATAAGAAAAAATGAAATTTTAACGAATTTCCAAGAAAAATGTAAAAATTAACCGAAATTCGAAAACGATGCTATTTCTACGTATCTCTATGATTTGGAAGATATTTAAAAAAAATTGAATTTTAGCGAATTTCCGAGTAAACTGTAAAAATTAACCGAAATTCGAAAACAGTGCTATCTCTACGTATATCGACGATTTGGATGATATATAAGAAAAAATGAAATTTTAACGAATTTCCAAGAAAAATGTAAAAATTAACCGAAATTCGAAAACGATGCTATTTCTACGTATATCGACGATTTGGATGATATATAAGAAAAACTGAAATTTTAGCGAATTTCCAAGAAAAATGTAAAAATTAACCGAAATTCGAAAACAATGCTATCTCTACGTATATCGACGATTTGGATGATATATAAGAAAAATTGAATTTTAGCGAATTTCCAAGAAAAATGTAAAAATTAACCAAAATTTGAAAACGATGCTATTTCTATAGATATATAAAAAAAATTGAATTTTAGCAAATTTCCAAGAAAAATGTAAAAATTAACCGAAATTCGAAAACGATGCTATCTCTACGTATATCGACGATTTGGATGATATATAAGAAAAAATGAAATTTTAACGAATTTCCAAGAAAAATGTAAAAATTAACCGAAATTCGAAAACGATGCTATTTCTACGTATATCGACGATTTGGATGATATATAAGAAAAACTTAAATTTTAGCGAATTTCCAAGAAAAATGTAAAAATTAACCGAAATTCGAAAACGATACTATCTCTACGTATATCTACGATTTGGATGATATATAAGAAAAAATGAAATTTTAACGAATTTCCAAGAAAAATGTAAAAATTAACCGAAATTCGAAAACGATGCTATTTCTACGTATCTCTATGATTTGGAAGATATTTAAAAAAAATTGAATTTTAGCGAATTTCCGAGTAAACTGTAAAAATTAACCGAAATTCGAAAACAATGCTATCTCTACGTATATCGACGATTTGGATGATATATAAGAAAAAATGAAATTTTAACGAATTTCCAAGAAAAATGTAAAAATTAACCGAAATTCGAAAACGATGCTATTTCTACGTATATCGACGATTTGGATGATATATAAGAAAAGCTGAAATTTTAGCGAATTTCCAAGAAAAATGTAAAAATTAACCGAAATTCGAAAACAATGCTATCTCTACGTATATCGACGATTTGGATGATATATAAGAAAAAATGAAATTTTAACGAATTTCCAAGAAAAATGTAAAAATTAACCGAAATTCGAAAACGATGCTATTTCTACGTATATCGACGATTTGGATGATATATAAGAAAAACTGAAATTTTAACGAATTTCCAAGAAAAATGTAAAAATTAACCGAAATTCGAAAACGATGCTATCTCTACGTATATCGACGATTTGGATGATATATAAGAAAAAATGAAATTTTAACGAATTTCCAAGAAAAATGTAAAAATTAACCGAAATTCGAAAACGATGCTATTTCTACGTATATCGACGATTTGGATGATATATAAGAAAAACTTAAATTTTAGCGAATTTCCAAGAAAAATGTAAAAATTAACCGAAATTCGAAAACGATACTATCTCTACGTATATCTACGATTTGGATGATATATAAGAAAAAATGAAATTTTAACGAATTTCCAAGAAAAATGTAAAAATTAACCGAAATTCGAAAACGATGCTATTTCTACGTATCTCTATGATTTGGAAGATATTTAAAAAAAATTGAATTTTAGCGAATTTCCGAGTAAACTGTAAAAATTAACCGAAATTCGAAAACAATGCTATCTCTACGTATATCGACGATTTGGATGATATATAAGAAAAAATGAAATTTTAACGAATTTCCAAGAAAAATGTAAAAATTAACCGAAATTCGAAAACGATGCTATTTCTACGTATATCGACGATTTGGATGATATATAAGAAAAACTGAAATTTTAGCGAATTTCCAAGAAAAATGTAAAAATTAACCGAAATTCGAAAACAGTGCTATCTCTACGTATATCGACGATTTGGATGATATATAAGAAAAAATGAAATTTTAACGAATTTCCAAGAAAAATGTAAAAATTAACCGAAATTCGAAAACGATGCTATTTCTACGTATATCGACGATTTGGATGATATATAAGAAAAACTGAAATTTTAACGAATTTCCAAGAAAAATGTAAAAATTAACCTAAATTCGAAAACGATGCTATTTCTACGTATATCGACGATTTGGATGATATATAAGAAAAAATAAAATTTAGCGAATTTCCAAGAAAAATGTAAAAATTAACCGAAATTCGAAAACGATGCTATCTCTACGTATATCGACGATTTGGATGATATATAAGAAAAAATGAAATTTTAACGAATTTCCAAGAAAAATGTAAAAATTAACCGAAATTCGAAAACGATGCTATTTCTACGTATATCGACGATTTGGATGATATATAAGAAAAACTGAAATTTTAGCGAATTTCCAAGAAAAATGTAAAAATTAACCGAAATTCGAAAACAATGCTATCTCTACGTATATCGACGATTTGGATGATATATAAGAAAAAATGAAATTTTAACGAATTTCCAAGAAAAATGTAAAAATTAACCGAAATTCGAAAACGATGCTATTTCTACGTATATCGACGATTTGGATGATATATAAGAAAAACTGAAATTTTAACGAATTTCCAAGAAAAATGTAAAAATTAACCTAAATTCGAAAACGATGCTATTTCTACGTATATCGACGATTTGGATGATATATAAGAAAAAATAAAATTTAGCGAATTTCCAAGAAAAATGTAAAAATTAACCGAAATTCGAAAACGATGCTATTTCTACGTATCTAGATGATTTGGAAGATATTTAAGAAAAATTGAATTTTAGCGAATTTCCAAGAAAAATGTAAAAATTAACCAAAATTTGAAAACGATGCTATTTCTATAGATATATAAAAAAAATTGAATTTTAGCAAATTTCCAAGAAAAATGTAAAAATTAACCGAAATTCGAAAACGATGCTATCTCTACGTATATCGACGATTTGGATGATATATAAGAAAAAATGAAATTTTAACGAATTTCCAAGGAAAATGTAAAAATTAACCGAAATTCGAAAACGATGCTATTTCTACGTATATCGACGATTTGGATGATATATAAGAAAAACTTAAATTTTAGCGAATTTCCAAGAAAAATGTAAAAATTAACCGAAATTCGAAAACGATACTATCTCTACGTATATCTACGATTTGGATGATATATAAGAAAAAATGAAATTTTAACGAATTTCCAAGAAAAATGTAAAAATTAACCGAAATTCGAAAACTATGCTATTTCTACGTATATCGACGATTTGGATGATATATAAGAAAAACTGAAATTTTAGCGAATTTCCAAGAAAAATGTAAAAATTAACCGAAATTCGAAAACGATGCTATCTCTACGTATATCGACGATTTGGATGATATATAAGAAAAACTGAAATTTTAGCGAATTTCCAAAAAAAATGTAAAAATTAAGCGAAATTCGAAAACGATGCTATCTCTACGTATATCGACGATTTGGATGATACATAAGAAAAAATGAAATTTTAACGAATTTCCAAGAAAAATGTAAAAATTGACTAAAATTTGAAAACGATGCTATTTCTACGTATCTAGATGATTTGGAAGATATCTAAAAAAAATTGAATTTTAGCGAATTTCCGAGTAAACTGTAAAAATTAACCGAAATTCGAAAACGATGCTGTTTCTACGTATCTAGATGATTTGGAAGATATTTAAAAAAAATTGAATTTTAGCGAATTTCCAAGAAAAATGTAAAAATTAATCGAAATTCGAAAACGATGCTATTTCTACGTATATCGACGATTTGGATGATATATAAGAAAAACTTAAATTTTAGCGAATTTCCAAGAAAAATGTAAAAATTAATCGAAATTCGAAAACGATACTATCTCTACGTATATCGACGATTTGGATGATATATAAGAAAAAATGAAATTTTAACGAATTTCCAAGAAAAATGTAAAAATTAACCGAAATTCGAAAACAATGCTATCTCTACGTATATCGACGATTTGGATGATATATAAGAAAAAATGAAATTTTAACGAATTTCCAAGAAAAATGTAAAAATTAACCGAAATTCGAAAACGATGCTATTTCTACGTATATCGACGATTTGGATGATATATAAGAAAAACTTAAATTTTAGCGAATTTCCAAGAAAAATGTAAAAATTAATCGAAATTCGAAAACGATACTATCTCTACGTATATCGACGATTTGGATGATGTATATGAAAAACTTAAATTTTAGCGAATTTCCAAGAAGAATGTAAAAATTGACTAAAATTTGAAAACGATGCTGTTTCTATAGATATATAAGAAAAATTGAATTTTAGCAAATTTCCAAGAAAAATGTAAAAGTTAACCGAAATTCTAAAACGATGCTATCTCTACGTATATCGACGATTTGGATGATATATAAGAAAAAATGAAATTTTAACGAATTTCCAAGAAAAATGTAAAAATTAACCGAAATTCGAAAACGATGCTATTTCTACGTATATCGACGATTTGGATGATATATAAGAAAAACTTAAATTTTAGCGAATTTCCAAGAAAAATGTAAAAATTAATCGAAATTCGAAAACGATACTATCTCTACGTATATCGACGATTTGGATGATGTATATGAAAAACTTAAATTTTAGCGAATTTCCAAGAAGAATGTAAAAATTGACTAAAATTTGAAAACGATGCTGTTTCTATAGATATATAAGAAAAATTGAATTTTAGCAAATTTCCAAGAAAAATGTAAAAATTAATCGAAATTCGAAAACGATGCTATTTCTACGTATATCGACGATTTGGATGATATATAAGAAAAACTGAAATTTTAGCGAATTTCCAAGAAAAATGTAAAAATTAACCGAAATTCGAAAACAATGCTATCTCTACGTATATCGACGATTTGGATGATATATAAGAAAAAATGAAATTTTAACGAATTTCCAAGAAAAATGTAAAAATTAACCGAAATTCGAAAACGATGCTATTTCTACGTATATCGACGATTTGGATGATATATAAGAAAAACTGAAATTTTAACGAATTTCCAAGAAAAATGTAAAAATTAACCTAAATTCGAAAACGATGCTATTTCTACGTATATCGACGATTTGGATGATATATAAGAAAAAATAAAATTTAGCGAATTTCCAAGAAAAATGTAAAAATTAACCGAAATTCGAAAACGATGCTATCTCTACGTATATCGACGATTTGGATGATATATAAGAAAAAATGAAATTTTAACGAATTTCCAAGAAAAATGTAAAAATTAACCGAAATTCGAAAACGATGCTATTTCTACGTATATCGACGATTTGGATGATATATAAGAAAAACTGAAATTTTAGCGAATTTCCAAGAAAAATGTAAAAATTAACCGAAATTCGAAAACGATGCTATCTCTACGTATATCGACGATTTGGATGATATATAAGAAAAAATGAAATTTTAACGAATTTCCAAGAAAAATGTAAAAATTAACCGAAATTCGAAAACGATGCTATTTCTACGTATATCGACGATTTGGATGATATATAAGAAAAACTGAAATTTTAGCGAATTTCCAAGAAAAATGTAAAAATTAACCGAAATTCGAAAACAATGCTATCTCTACGTATATCGACGATTTGGATGATATATAAGAAAAAATGAAATTTTAACGAATTTCCAAGAAAAATGTAAAAATTAACCGAAATTCGAAAACGATGCTATTTCTACGTATATCGACGATTTGGATGATATATAAGAAAAACTGAAATTTTAACGAATTTCCAAGAAAAATGTAAAAATTAACCTAAATTCGAAAACGATGCTATTTCTACGTATATCGACGATTTGGATGATATATAAGAAAAAATAAAATTTAGCGAATTTCCAAGAAAAATGTAAAAATTAACCGAAATTCGAAAACGATGCTATTTCTACGTATCTAGATGATTTGGAAGATATTTAAGAAAAATTGAATTTTAGCGAATTTCCAAGAAAAATGTAAAAATTAACCAAAATTTGAAAACGATTCTATTTCTATAGATATATAAAAAAAATTGAATTTTAGCAAATTTCCAAGAAAAATGTAAAAATTAACCGAAATTCGAAAACGATGCTATCTCTACGTATATCGACGATTTGGATGATATATAAGAAAAAATGAAATTTTAACGAATTTCCAAGAAAAATGTAAAAATTAACCGAAATTCGAAAACGATGCTATTTCTACGTATATCGACGATTTGGATGATATATAAGAAAAACTTAAATTTTAGCGAATTTCCAAGAAAAATGTAAAAATTAACCGAAATTCGAAAACGATACTATCTCTACGTATATCTACGATTTGGATGATATATAAGAAAAAATGAAATTTTAACGAATTTCCAAGAAAAATGTAAAAATTAACCGAAATTCGAAAACTATGCTATTTCTACGTATATCGACGATTTGGATGATATGTAAGAAAAACTGAAATTTTAGCGAATTTCCCAGAAAAATGTAAAAATTAACCGAAATTCGAAAACGATGCTATCTCTACGTATATCGACGATTTGGATGATATATAAGAAAAACTGAAATTTTAGCGAATTTCCAAAAAAAATGTAAAAATTAAGCGAAATTCGAAAACGATGCTATCTCTACGTATATCGACGATTTGGATGATACATAAGAAAAAATGAAATTTTAACGAATTTCCAAGAAAAATGTAAAAATTGACTAAAATTTGAAAACGATGCTATTTCTACGTATCTAGATGATTTGGAAGATATTTAAAAAAAATTGAATTTTAGCGAATTTCCGAGTAAACTGTAAAAATTAACCGAAATTCGAAAACGATGCTGTTTCTACGTATCTAGATGATTTGGAAGGTATTTAAGAAAAATTGAATATTAGCGAATTTCCAAGAAAAATGTAAAAATTGACTAAAATTTGAAAACGATGCTGTTTCTATAGAAATATAAGAAAAATTGAATTTTAGCGAATTTCCAAGAAAAATGTAAATATTAACCGAAATTCGAAAACGATGCTATTTCTACGTATATCGACGATTTGGATGATACATAAGAAAAAATGAAATTTTAACGAATTTCCAAGAAAAATGTAAAAATTGACTAAAATTTGAAAACGATGCTATTTCTACGTATCTAGATGATTTGGAAGATATTTAAAAAAAATTGAATTTTAGCGAATTTCCGAGTAAACTGTAAAAATTAACCGAAATTCGAAAACGGTGCTATTTCTACGTATCTAGATGATTTGGAAGATATTTAAGAAAAATTGAATATTAGCGAATTTCCAAGAAAAATGTAAAAATTGACTAAAATTTGAAAACGATGCTGTTTCTATAGATATATAAGAAAAATTGAATTTTAGCGAATTTCCAAGAACAATGTAAAAATTAATCGAAATTCGAAAACGATGCTATTTCTACGTATATCGACGATTTGGATGATATATAAGAAAAAATGAAATTTTAACGAATTTCCAAGAAAAATGTAAAAATTGACTAAAATTTGAAAACGATGCTATTTCTACGTACCTCTATGATTTGGAAGATATTTAAAAAAAATTGAATTTTAGCGAATTTCCGAGTAAACTGTAAAAATTAACCGAAATTCGAAAACGATGCTATTTCTACGTATATCGACGATTTGGATGATATATAAGAAAAACTGAAATTTTAACGAATTTCCAAGAAAAATGTAAAAATTAACCAAAATTTGAAAACGATGCTATTTCTATAGATATATAAGAAAAATTGAATTTCAGCAAATTTCCAAGAAAAATGTAAAAATTAACCGAAATTCTAAAACGATGCTATCTCTACGTATATCGACGATTTGGATGATATATAAGAAAAAATGAAATTTTAACGAATTTCCAAGAAAAATGTAAAAATTAACCGAAATTCGAAAACGATGCTATTTCTACGTATATCGACGATTTGGATGATATATAAGAAAAACTTAAATTTTAGCGAATTTCCAAGAAAAATGTAAAAATTAATCGAAATTCGAAAACGATACTATCTCTACGTATATCGACGATTTGGATGATATATAAGAAAAAATGAAATTTTAACGAATTTCCAAGAAAAATGTAAAAATTAACCGAAATTCGAAAACTATGCTATCTCTACGTATATCGACGATTTGGATGATATATAAGAAAAAATGAAATTTTAACGAATTTCCAAGAAAAATGTAAAAATTAACCGAAATTCGAAAACGATGCTATTTCTACGTATATCGACGATTTGGATGATATATAAGAAAAACTGAAATTTTAACGAATTTCCAAGAAAAATGTAAAAATTAACCGAAATTCGAAAACGATACTATCTCTACGTATATCGACGATTTGGATGATATATAAGAAAAAATGAAATTTTAACGAATTTCCAAGAAAAATGTAAAAATTAACCGAAATTCTAAAACGATGCTATCTCTACGTATATCGACGATTTGGATGATATATAAGAAAAAATGAAATTTTAGCGAATTTCCAAGAAAAATGTAAAAATTAACCGAAATTCTAAAACGATGCTATCTCTACGTATATCGACGATTTGGATGATATATAAGAAAAAATGAAATTTTAACGAATTTCCAAGAAAAATGTAAAAATTAACCGAAATTCGAAAACGATGCTATTTCTACGTATCTCTATGATTTGGAAGATATTTAAAAAAAATTTAATTTTAGCGAATTTCCGAGTAAACTGTAAAAATTAACCGAAATTCGAAAACGATACTATCTCTACGTATATCGACGATTTGGATGATATATAAGAAAAACTGAAATTTTAGCGAATTTCCAAGAAAAATGTAAAAATTAACCGAAATTCGAAAACAATGCTATCTCTACGTATATCGACGATTTGGATGATATATAAGAAAAACTGAAATTTTAGCGAATTTCCAAGAAAAATGTAAAAATTAACCGAAATTCGAAAACAATGCTATCTCTACGTATATCGACGATTTGGATGATATATAAGAAAAAATGAAATTTTAACGAATTTCCAAGAAAAATGTAAAAATTAACCGAAATTCGAAAACGATGCTATTTCTACGTATATCGACGATTTGGATGATATATAAGAAAAACTTAAATTTTAGCGAATTTCCAAGAAAAATGTAAAAATTAATCGAAATTCGAAAACGATACTATCTCTACGTATATCGACGATTTGGATGATATATAAGAAAAAATGAAATTTTAACGAATTTCCAAGAAAAATGTAAAAATTAACCGAAATTCGAAAACTATGCTATCTCTACGTATATCGACGATTTGGATGATATATAAGAAAAAATGAAATTTTAACGAATTTCCAAGAAAAATGTAAAAATTAACCGAAATTCGAAAACGATGCTATTTCTACGTATATCGACGATTTGGATGATATATAAGAAAAACTGAAATTTTAACGAATTTCCAAGAAAAATGTAAAAATTAACCAAAATTTGAAAACGATGCTATTTCTATAGATATATAAGAAAAATTGAATTTTAGCAAATTTCCAAGAAAAATGTAAAAGTTAACCGAAATTCTAAAACGGTGCTATCTCTACGTATATCGACGATTTGGATGATATATAAGAAAAAATGAAATTTTAACGAATTTCCAAGAAAAATGTAAAAATTAACCGAAATTCGAAAACGATGCTATTTCTACGTATATCGACGATTTGGATGATATATAAGAAAAACTTAAATTTTAGCGAATTTCCAAGAAAAATGTAAAAATTAATCGAAATTCGAAAACGATACTATCTCTACGTATATCGACGATTTGGATGATATATAAGAAAAACTTAAATTTTAGCGAATTTCCAAGAAAAATGTAAAAATTGACTAAAATTTGAAAACGATGCTGTTTCTATAGATATATAAGAAAAATTGAATTTTAGCGAATTTCCAAGAAAAATGTAAAAATTAATCGAAATTCGAGAACGATGCTATTTCTATGTATATCGACGATTTGGATGATATATAAGAAAAACTGAAATTTTAGCGAATTTCCAAGAAAAATGTAAAAATTAACCGAAATTCGAAAACGATGCTATCTCTACGTATATCGACGATTTGGATGATATATAAGAAAAAATGAAATTTTAACGAATTTCCAAGAAAAATGTAAAAATTAACCGAAATTCGAAAACGATGCTATTTCTACGTATATCGACGATTTGGATGATATATAAGAAAAACTGAAATTTTAACGAATTTCCAAGAAAAATGTAAAAATTAACCAAAATTTGAAAACGATGCTATTTCTATAGATATATAAGAAAAATTGAATTTTAGCAAATTTCCAAGAAAAATGTAAAAATTAACCGAAATTCTAAAACGATGCTATCTCTACGTATATCGACGATTTGGATGATATATAAGAAAAAATGAAATTTTAACGAATTTCCAAGAAAAATGTAAAAATTAACCGAAATTCGAAAACGATGCTATTTCTACGTATATCGACGATTTGGATGATATATAAGAAAAACTTAAATTTTAGCGAATTTCCAAGAAAAATGTAAAAATTAATCGAAATTCGAAAACGATACTGTCTCTACGTATATCGACGATTTGGATGATATATAAGAAAAAATGAAATTTTAACGAATTTCCAAGAAAAATGTAAAAATTAACCGAAATTCGAAAACTATGCTATTTCTACGTATATCGACGATTTGGATGATATATAAGAAAAACTGAAATTTTAGCGAATTTCCAAAAAAAATGTAAAAATTAACCGAAATTCGAAAACGATGCTATCTCTACGTATATCGACGATTTGGATGAAAAAATGAAGTTTTAACGAATTTCCAAGAAAAATGTAAAAATTAACCGAAATTCGAAAACGATGCTATTTCTACGTATATCGACGATTTGGATGATATATAAGAAAAACTGAAATTTTAGCGAATTTCCAAGAAAAATGCAAAAATTAACCGAAATTCGAAAACGATGCTATCTCTACGTATATCGACGATTTGGATGATATATAAGAAAAAATGAAATTTTAACGAATTTCCAAGAAAAATGTAAAAATTAACCGAAATTCGAAAACGATGCTATTTCTACGTATCTAGATGATTTGGAAGATATTTAAGAAAAATTGAATTTTAGCGAATTTCCAAGAAAAATGTAAAAATTAACCAAAATTTGAAAACGATGCTATTTCTACGTATATCGACGATTTGGATGATATATAAGAAAAACTGAAATTATAGCGAATTTCCAAGAAAATTGTAAAAATTAACCGAAATTCGAAAACTAAGCTATTTCTACGTATATCGACGATTTGGATGATATATAAGAAAAACTGAAATTTTAGCGAATTTCCAAGAAAAATGTAAAAATTAACCGAAATTCGAAAACGATGCTATTTCTACGTATATCGACGATTTGGATGATATATAAGAAAAACTGAAATTATAGCGAATTTCCAAGAAAATTGTAAAAATTAACCGAAATTCGAAAACTAAGCTATTTCTACGTATATCGACGATTTGGATGATATATAAGAAAAAATGAAATTTTAACGAATTTCCAAGAAAAATGTAAAAATTAACCGAAATTCGAAAACGATGCTATTTCTACGTATCTAGATGATTTGGAAGATATTTAAGAAAAATTGAATTTTAGCGAATTTCCAAGAAAAATGTAAAAATTAACCGAAATTCGAAAACGATGCTATCTCTACGTATATCGACGATTTGGATGATATATAAGAAAAAATGAAGTTTTAACGAATTTCCAAGAAAAATGTAAAAATTAACCGAAATTCGAAAACGATGCTATTTCTACGTATATCGACGATTTGGATGATATATAAGAAAAACTGAAATTTTAGCGAATTTCCAAGAAAAATGTAAAAATTAACCGAAATTCGAAAACGATGCTATCTCTACGTATATCGACGATTTGGATGATATATAAGAAAAAATGAAATTTTAACGAATTTCCAGGAAAAATGTAAAAATTAACCGAAATTCGAAAACGATGCTATTTCTACGTATCTCTACGATTTGGAAGATATTTAAAAAAAATTGAATTTTAGCGAATTTCCGAGTAAACTGTAAAAATTAACCGAAATTCGAAAACGATGCTATCTCTACGTATATCGACGATTTGGATGATACATAAGAAAAACTGAAATTTTAGCGAATTTCCAAGAAAAATGTAAAAATTAACCGAAATTCGAAAACGATGCTATCTCTACGTATATCGACGATTTGGATGATATATAAGAAAAAATGAAATTTTAACGAATTTCCAAGAAAAATGTAAAAATTAACCGAAATTCGAAAACGATTCTATTTCTACGTATATCGACGATTTGGATGATATATAAGAAAAACTGAAATTTTAACGAATTTCCAAGAAAAATGTAAAAATTAACCGAAATTCGAAAACGATGATATTTCTACGTATATCGACGATTTGGATGATATATAAGAAAAAATGAAATTTTAACGAATTTCCAAGAAAAATGTAAAAATTAACCAAAATTTGAAAACGAAGCTATTTCTATAGATATATAAGAAAAACTGAAATTTTAGCGAATTTCCAAGAAAAATGTAAAAATTAACCAAAATTCGAAAACGATGCTATTTCTACGTATATCGACGATTTGGATGATATATAAGAAAAAATGAAATTTTAACGAATTTCCAAGAAAAATGTAAAAATTAACCAAAATTTGAAAACGAAGCTATTTCTATAGATATATAAGAAAAACTGAAATTTTAGCGAATTTCCAAGAAAAATGTAAAAATTAACCGAAATTCGAAAACGATGCTATCTCTACGTATATCGACGATTTGGATGATATATAAGAAAAAATGAAATTTTAACGAATTTCCAAGAAAAATGTAAAAATTAACCGAAATTCGAAAACGATGCTATTTCTACGTATATCGACGATTTGGATGATATATAAGAAAAACTGATATTTTAGCGAATTTCCAAGAAAAATGTAAAAATTAACCGAAATTCGAAAACTAAGCTATTTCTACGTATATAGACGATTTGGATGATATATAAGAAAAAATGAAATTTTAACGAATTTCCAAGAAAAATGTAAAAATTAACCGAAATTCGAAAACGATGCTATTTCGACGTATATCGACGATTTGGATGATATATAAGAAAAACTGATATTTTAGCGAATTTCCAAGAAAAATGTAAAAATTAACCGAAATTCGAAAACTAAGCTATTTCTACGTATATAGACGATTTGGATGATATATAAGAAAAAATGAAATTTTAACGAATTTCCAAGAAAAATGTAAAAATTAACCGAAATTCGAAAACGATGCTATTTCGACGTATCTAGATGATTTGGAAGATATTTAAGAAAAATTGAATTTTAGCGAATTTCCAAGAAAAATGTAAAAATTAACCGAAATTCGAAAACGATGCTATTTCTACGTATATCGACGATTTGGATGATATATAAGAAAAACTGATATTTTAGCGAATTTCCAAGAAAAATGTAAAAATTAACCGAAATTCGAAAACGATGCTATTTCTACGTATATCGACGATTTGGATGATATATAAGAAAAAATGAAATTTTAACGAATTTCCAAGAAAAATGTAAAAATTGACTAAAATTTGAAAGCGATGCTGTTTCTATAGATATATAAGAAAAATTGAATTTTAGCGAATTTCCAAGAAAAATGTAAAAATTAACCGAAATTCGAAAGCGATGCTATTTCTACGTATATCGACGATTTGGATGATATATAAGAAAAAATGCAATTTTAACGAATTTTCAAGAAAAATGTAAAAATTGACTAAAATTTGAAAACGATGCTATTTCTACGTATCTCTATGATTTGGAAGATATTTAAAAAAAATTGAATTTTAGCGAATTTCCGAGTAAACTGTAAAAATTAACCGAAATTCGAAAACGATGCTATCTCTACGTATATCGACGATTTGGATGATATATAAGAAAAACTGAAATTTTAGCGAATTTCCAAGAAAAATGTAAAAATTAACCGAAATTCGAAAACGATGCTATCTCTACGTATATCGACGATTTGGATGATATATAAGAAAAAATGAAATTTTAACGAATTTCCAAGAAAAATGTAAAAATTAACCGAAATTCGAAAACGATGCTATTTCTACGTATATCGACGATTTGGATGATATATAAGAAAAACTGAAATTTTAACGAATTTCCAAGAAAAATGTAAAAATTAACCGAAATTCGAAAACGATGCTATTTCTACGTATCTAGATGTTTTGGAAGATATTTAAGAAAAATTGAATTTTAGCGAATTTCCAAGAAAAATGTAAAAATTAACCAAAATTCGAAAACGATGCTATTTCTACGTATATCGACGATTTGGATGATATATAAGAAAAAATGAAATTTTAACGAATTTTCAAGAAAAATGTAAAAATTAACCAAAATTTGAAAACGAAGCTATTTCTATAGATATATAAGAAAAATTGAATTTTAGCAAATTTCCAAGAAAAATGTAAAAATTAACCGAAATTCGAAAACGATGCTATCTCTACGTATAACGACGATTTGGAAGATATTTAAGAAAAAATGAAATTTTAGCGAATTTCCAAGAAAAATGTAAAAATTAACCAAAATTTGAAAACGATGCTATTTCTATAGATATATAAGAAAAAAAGAATTTTAGCAAATTTCCAAGAAAAATGTAAAAATTAACCGAAATTCGAAGACGATTCTATTTCTACGTATATCGACGATTTGGATGATATATAAGAAAAAATGAAATTTTAACGAATTTCCAAGAAAAATGTAAAAATTAACCAAAATTTGAAAACGAAGCTATTTCTATAGATATATAAGAAAAATTGAATTTTAGCAAATCTCCAAGAAAAATGTAAAAATTAACCGAAATTCGAAAACGATGCTATCTCTACGTATAACGACGATTTGGAAGATATTTAAGAAAAAATGAAATTTTAGCGAATTTCCAAGAAAAATGTAAAAATTAACCAAAATTTGAAAACGATGCTATTTCTATAGATATATAAGAAAAATTGAATTTTAGCAAATTTCCAAGAAAAATGTATAAATTAACCGAAATTCGAAAACGATGCTATCTCTACGTATAACGACGATTTGGAAGATATTTAAGAAAAAATGAAATTTTAGCGAATTTCCAAGAAAAATGTAAAAATTAACCGAAATTCGAAAACGATACTATCTCTACGTATATCTACGATTTGGATGATATATAAGAAAAAATGAAATTTTAACGAATTTCCAAGAAAAATGTAAAAATTAACCGAAATTCGAATACTATGCTATTTCTACGTATATCGACGATTTGGATGATATGTAAGAAAAACTGAAATTTTAGCGAATTTCCCAGAAAAATGTAAAAATTAACCAAAATTCGAAAACGATGCTATCTCTACGTATATCGACGATTTGGATGATATATAAGAAAAAATGAAATTTTAGCGAATTTCCAAGAAAAATGTAAAAATTAACCAAAATTTGAAAACGATGCTATTTCTATAGATATATAAGAAAAATTGAATTTTAGCAAATTTCCAAGAAAAATGTATAAATTAACCGAAATTCGAAAACGATGCTATCTCTACGTATAACGACGATTTGGAAGATATTTAAGAAAAAATGAAATTTTAGCGAATTTCCAAGAAAAATGTAAAAATTAACCGAAATTCGAAAACGATACTATCTCTACGTATATCTACGATTTGGATGATATATAAGAAAAAATGAAATTTTAACGAATTTCCAAGAAAAATGTAAAAATTAACCGAAATTCGAATACTATGCTATTTCTACGTATAACGACGATTTGGATGATATATAAGAAAAACTGAAATTTTAGCGAATTTCCAAGAAAAATGTAAAAATTAACCGAAATTCGAAAACGATGCTATCTCTACGTATATCGACGATTTGGATGATATATAAGAAAAAATGAAATTTTAACGAATTT
The DNA here is from genome assembly GCA_963921985.1 of Agrilus biguttatus. Classification (NCBI taxonomy): domain Eukaryota; kingdom Metazoa; phylum Arthropoda; class Insecta; order Coleoptera; family Buprestidae; genus Agrilus; species Agrilus biguttatus. The sequence goes on from OY998118.1 coordinate 22,160,750, forward strand.
CCAAGAAAAATGTAAAAATTAACCGAAATTCGAAAACGATGCTATTTCTACGTATATCGACGATTTGGATGATATATAAGAAAAACTGAAATTTTAACGAATTTCCAAGAAAAATGTAAAAATTAACCGAAATTCGAAAACGATGCTATTTCTACGTATCTAGATGTTTTGGAAGATATTTAAGAAAAATTGAATTTTAGCGAATTTCCAAGAAAAATGTAAAAATTAACCAAAATTCGAAAACGATGCTATTTCTACGTATATCGACGATTTGGATGATATATAAGAAAAAATGAAATTTTAACGAATTTTCAAGAAAAATGTAAAAATTAACCAAAATTTGAAAACGAAGCTATTTCTATAGATATATAAGAAAAATTGAATTTTAGCAAATTTCCAAGAAAAATGTAAAAATTAACCGAAATTCGAAAACGATGCTATCTCTACGTATAACGACGATTTGGAAGATATTTAAGAAAAAATGAAATTTTAGCGAATTTCCAAGAAAAATGTAAAAATTAACCAAAATTTGAAAACGATGCTATTTCTATAGATATATAAGAAAAAAAGAATTTTAGCAAATTTCCAAGAAAAATGTAAAAATTAACCGAAATTCGAAGACGATTCTATTTCTACGTATATCGACGATTTGGATGATATATAAGAAAAAATGAAATTTTAACGAATTTCCAAGAAAAATGTAAAAATTAACCAAAATTTGAAAACGAAGCTATTTCTATAGATATATAAGAAAAATTGAATTTTAGCAAATCTCCAAGAAAAATGTAAAAATTAACCGAAATTCGAAAACGATGCTATCTCTACGTATAACGACGATTTGGAAGATATTTAAGAAAAAATGAAATTTTAGCGAATTTCCAAGAAAAATGTAAAAATTAACCAAAATTTGAAAACGATGCTATTTCTATAGATATATAAGAAAAATTGAATTTTAGCAAATTTCCAAGAAAAATGTATAAATTAACCGAAATTCGAAAACGATGCTATCTCTACGTATAACGACGATTTGGAAGATATTTAAGAAAAAATGAAATTTTAGCGAATTTCCAAGAAAAATGTAAAAATTAACCAAAATTTGAAAACGATGCTATTTCTATAGATATATAAGAAAAAAAGAATTTTAGCAAATTTCCAAGAAAAATGTAAAAATTAACCGAAATTCGAAGACGATTCTATTTCTACGTATATCGACGATTTGGATGATATGTAAGAAAAACTGAAATTTTAGCGAATTTCCCAGAAAAATGTAAAAATTAACCGAAATTCGAAAACGATGCTATCTCTACGTATATCGACGATTTGGATGATACATAAGAAAAAATGAAATTTTAACGAATTTCCAAGAAAAATGTAAAAATTGACTAAAATTTGAAAACGATGCTATTTCTACGTATCTAGATGATTTGGAAGATATTTAAAAAAAATTGAATTTTAGCGAATTTCCGAGTAAACTGTAAAAATTAACCGAAATTCGAAAACGATGCTGTTTCTACGTATCTAGATGATTTGGAAGGTATTTAAGAAAAATTGAATATTAGCGAATTTCCAAGAAAAATGTAAAAATTGACTAAAATTTGAAAACGATGCTGTTTCTATAGAAATATAAGAAAAATTGAATTTTAGCGAATTTCCAAGAAAAATGTAAATATTAACCGAAATTCGAAAACGATGCTATTTCTACGTATATCGACGATTTGGATGATACATAAGAAAAAATGAAATTTTAACGAATTTCCAAGAAAAATGTAAAAATTGACTAAAATTTGAAAACGATGCTATTTCTACGTATCTAGATGATTTGGAAGATATTTAAAAAAAATGAAATTTTAGCGAATTTCCGAGTAAACTGTAAAAATTAACCGAAATTCGAAAACGGTGCTATTTCTACGTATCTAGATGATTTGGAAGATATTTAAGAAAAATTGAATATTAGCGAATTTCCAAGAAAAATGTAAAAATTGACTAAAATTTGAAAACGATGCTGTTTCTATAGATATATAAGAAAAATTGAATTTTAGCGAATTTCCAAGAACAATGTAAAAATTAATCGAAATTCGAAAACGATGCTATTTCTACGTATATCGACGATTTGGATGATATATAAGAAAAAATGAAATTTTAACGAATTTCCAAGAAAAATGTAAAAATTGACTAAAATTTGAAAACGATGCTATTTCTACGTACCTCTATGATTTGGAAGATATTTAAAAAAAATTGAATTTTAGCGAATTTCCGAGTAAACTGTAAAAATTAACCGAAATTCGAAAACGATGCTATTTCTACGTATATCGACGATTTGGATGATATATAAGAAAAACTGAAATTTTAACGAATTTCCAAGAAAAATGTAAAAATTAACCAAAATTTGAAAACGATGCTATTTCTATAGATATATAAGAAAAATTGAATTTCAGCAAATTTCCAAGAAAAATGTAAAAATTAACCGAAATTCTAAAACGATGCTATCTCTACGTATATCGACGATTTGGATGATATATAAGAAAAAATGAAATTTTAACGAATTTCCAAGAAAAATGTAAAAATTAACCGAAATTCGAAAACGATGCTATTTCTACGTATATCGACGATTTGGATGATATATAAGAAAAACTTAAATTTTAGCGAATTTCCAAGAAAAATGTAAAAATTAATCGAAATTCGAAAACGATACTATCTCTACGTATATCGACGATTTGGATGATATATAAGAAAAAATGAAATTTTAACGAATTTCCAAGAAAAATGTAAAAATTAACCGAAATTCGAAAACTATGCTATCTCTACGTATATCGACGATTTGGATGATATATAAGAAAAAATGAAATTTTAAAGAATTTCCAAGAAAAATGTAAAAATTAACCGAAATTCGAAAACGATGCTATTTCTACGTATATCGACGATTTGGATGATATATAAGAAAAACTGAAATTTTAACGAATTTCCAAGAAAAATGTAAAAATTAACCGAAATTCGAAAACGATACTATCTCTACGTATATCGACGATTTGGATGATATATAAGAAAAAATGAAATTTTAACGAATTTCCAAGAAAAATGTAAAAATTAACCGAAATTCTAAAACGATGCTATCTCTACGTATATCGACGATTTGGATGATATATAAGAAAAAATGAAATTTTAGCGAATTTCCAAGAAAAATGTAAAAATTAACCGAAATTCTAAAACGATGCTATCTCTACGTATATCGACGATTTGGATGATATATAAGAAAAAATGAAATTTTAACGAATTTCCAAGAAAAATGTAAAAATTAACCGAAATTCGAAAACGATGCTATTTCTACGTCTCTATGATTTGGAAGATATTTAAAAAAAATTGAATTTTAGCGAATTTCCGAGTAAACTGTAAAAATTAACCGAAATTCGAAAACGATACTATCTCTACGTATATCGACGATTTGGATGATATATAAGAAAAACTGAAATTTTAGCGAATTTCCAAGAAAAATGTAAAAATTAACCGAAATTCGAAAACAATGCTATCTCTACGTATATCGACGATTTGGATGATATATAAGAAAAACTGAAATTTTAACGAATTTCCAAGAAAAATGTAAAAATTAACCTAAATTCGAAAACGATGCTATTTCTACGTATATCGACGATTTGGATGATATATAAGAAAAAATAAAATTTAGCGAATTTCCAAGAAAAATGTAAAAATTAACCGAAATTCGAAAACGATGCTATTTCTACGTATCTCTATGATTTGGAAGATATTTAAAAAAAATTGAATTTTAGCGAATTTCCGAGTAAACTGTAAAAATTAACCGAAATTCGAAAACGATACTATCTCTACGTATATCGACGATTTGGATGATATATAAGAAAAACTGAAATTTTAGCGAATTTCCAAGAAAAATGTAAAAATTAACCGAAATTCGAAAACAATGCTATCTCTACGTATATCGACGATTTGGATGATATATAAGAAAAAATGAAATTTTTACGAATTTCCAAGAAAAATGTAAAAATTAACCGAAATTCGAAAACGATGCTATTTCTACGTATATCGACGATTTGGATGATATATAAGAAAAACTGAAATTTTAACGAATTTCCAAGAAAAATGTAAAAATTAACCTAAATTCGAAAACGATGCTATTTCTACGTATATCGACGATTTGGATGATATATAAGAAAAAATAAAATTTAGCGAATTTCCAAGAAAAATGTAAAAATTAACCGAAATTCGAAAACGATGCTATTTCTACGTATCTAGATGATTTGGAAGATATTTAAGAAAAATTGAATTTTAGCGAATTTCCAAAAAAAATGTAAAAATTAACCAAAATTTGAAAACGATGCTATTTCTATAGATATATAAAAAAAAAGAATTTTAGCAAATTTCCAAGAAAAATGTAAAAATTAACCGAAATTCGAAAACGATGCTATCTCTACGTATATCGACGATTTGGATGATATATAAGAAAAACTGAAATTTTAGCGAATTTCCAAAAAAAATGTAAAAATTAAGCGAAATTCGAAAACGATGCTATCTCTACGTATATCGACGATTTGGATGATACATAAGAAAAAATGAAATTTTAACGAATTTCCAAGAAAAATGTAAAAATTGACTAAAATCTGAAAACGATGCTATTTCTACGTATCTAGATGATTTGGAAGATATTTAAAAAAAATTGAATTTTAGCGAATTTCCGAGTAAACTGTAAAAATTAACCGAAATTCGAAAACGATGCTGTTTCTACGTATCTAGATGATTTGGAAGATATTTAAGAAAAATTGAATATTACCGAATTTCCAAGAAAAATGTAAAAATTGACTAAAATTTGAAAACGATGCTGTTTCTATAGAAATATAAGAAAAATTGAATTTTAGCGAATTTCCAAGAAAAATGTAAATATTAACCGAAATTCGAAAACGATGCTATTTCTACGTATATCGACGATTTGGATGATACATAAGAAAAAATGAAATTTTAACGAATTTCCAAGAAAAATGTAAAAATTGACTAAAATTTGAAAACGATGCTATTTCTACGTATCTAGATGATTTGGAAGATATTTAAAAAAAATTGAATTTTAGCGAATTTCCGAGTAAACTGTAAAAATTAACCGAAATTCGAAAACGGTGCTATTTCTACGTATCTAGATGATTTGGAAGATATTTAAGAAAAATTGAATATTAGCGAATTTCCAAGAAAAATGTAAAAATTGACTAAAATTTGAAAACGATGCTGTTTCTATAGATATATAAGAAAAATTGAATTTTAGCGAATTTCCAAGAAAAATGTAAAAATTAATCGAAATTCGAAAACGATGCTATTTCTACGTATATCGACGATTTGGATGATATATAAGAAAAAATGAAATTTTAACGAATTTCCAAGAAAAATGTAAAAATTGACTAAAATTTGAAAACGATGCTATTTCTACGTACCTCTATGATTTGGAAGATATTTAAAAAAAATTGAATTTTAGCGAATTTCCGAGTAAACTGTAAAAATTAACCGAAATTCGAAAACGATGCTATTTCTACGTATATCGACGATTTGGATGATATATAAGAAAAACTGAAATTTTAGCGAATTTCCAAGAAAAATGTAAAAATTAACCGAAATTCGAAAACGATGCTATCTCTACGTATATCGACGATTTGGATGATATATAAGAAAAAATGAAATTTTAACGAATTTCCAAGAAAAATGTAAAAATTAACCGAAATTCGAAAACGATGCTATTTCTACGTATATCGACGATTCGGATGATATATAAGAAAAAATGAAATTTTAACGAATTTCCAAGAAAAATGTAAAAATTAACCGAAATTCGAAAACGATGCTATTTCTACGTATATCGACGATTTGGATGATATATAAGAAAAACTGAAATTTTAACGAATTTCCAAGAAAAATGTAAAAATTAACCAAAATTTGAAAACGATGCTATTTCTATAGATATATAAGAAAAATTGAATTTTAGCAAATTTCCAAGAAAAATGTAAAAATTAACCGAAATTCTAAAACGATGCTATCTCTACGTATATCGACGATTTGGATGATATATAAGAAAAAATGAAATTTTAACGAATTTCCAAGAAAAATGTAAAAATTAACCGAAATTCGAAAACGATGCTATTTCTACGTATATCGACGATTTGGATGATATATAAGAAAAACTTAAATTTTAGCGAATTTCCAAGAAAAATGTAAAAATTAATCGAAATTCGAAAACGATACTATCTCTACGTATATCGACGATTTGGATGATATATAAGAAAAAATGAAATTTTAACGAATTTCCAAGAAAAATGTAAAAATTAACCGAAATTCGAAAACTATGCTATTTCTACGTATATCGACGATTTGGATGATATATAAGAAAAACTGAAATTTTAGCGAATTTCCAAAAAAAATGTAAAAATTAACCGAAATTCGAAAACGATGCTATCTCTACGTATATCGACGATTTGGATGAAAAAATGAAGTTTTAACGAATTTCCAAGAAAAATGTAAAAATTAACCGAAATTCGAAAACGATGCTATTTCTACGTATATCGACGATTTGGATGATATATAAGAAAAACTGAAATTTTAGCGAATTTCCAAGAAAAATGCAAAAATTAACCGAAATTCGAAAACGATGCTATCTCTACGTATATCGACGATTTGGATGATATATAAGAAAAAATGAAATTTTAACGAATTTCCAAGAAAAATGTAAAAATTAACCGAAATTCGAAAACGATGCTATTTCTACGTATATCGACGATTTGGATGATATATAAGAAAAACTGAAATTTTAGCGAATTTCCAAGAAAAATGTAAAAATTAACCGAAATTTGAAAACGATGCTATTTCTACGTATATCGACGATTTGGATGATATATAAGAAAAACTGAAATTTTAGCGAATTTCCAAGAAAAATGTAAAAATTAACCGAAATTCGAAAACGATGCTATTTCTACGTATATCGACGATTTGGATGATATATAAGAAAAACTGAAATTATAGCGAATTTCCAAGAAAAATGTAAAAATTAACCGAAATTCGAAAACTAAGCTATTTCTACGTATATCGACGATTTGGATGATATATAAGAAAAAATGAAATTTTAACGAATTTCCAAGAAAAATGTAAAAATTAACCGAAATTCGAAAACTATGCTATTTCTACGTATATCGACGATTTGGATGATATATAAGAAAAACTGAAATTTTAGCGAATTTCCAAAAAAAATGTAAAAATTAACCGAAATTCGAAAACGATGCTATCTCTACGTATATCGACGATTTGGATGAAAAAATGAAGTTTTAACGAATTTCCAAGAAAAATGTAAAAATTAACCGAAATTCGAAAACGATGCTATTTCTACGTATATCGACGATTTGGATGATATATAAGAAAAACTGAAATTTTAGCGAATTTCCAAGAAAAATGCAAAAATTAACCGAAATTCGAAAACGATGCTATCTCTACGTATATCGACGATTTGGATGATATATAAGAAAAAATGAAATTTTAACGAATTTCCAAGAAAAATGTAAAAATTAACCGAAATTCGAAAACGATGCTATTTCTACGTATATCGACGATTTGGGTGATATATAAGAAAAAATGAAATTTTAACGAATTTCCAAGAAAAATGTAAAAATTAACCGAAATTCGAAAACGATGCTATTTCTACGTATATCGACGATTTGGATGATATATAAGAAAAACTGAAATTTTAGCGAATTTCCAAGAAAAATGTAAAAATTAACCGAAATTCGAAAACGATGCTATTTCTACGTATATCGACGATTTGGATGATATATAAGAAAAACTGAAATTATAGCGAATTTCCAAGAAAAATGTAAAAATTAACCGAAATTCGAAAACTAAGCTATTTCTACGTATATCGACGATTTGGATGATATATAAGAAAAAATGAAATTTTAACGAATTTCCAAGAAAAATGTAAAAATTAACCGAAATTCGAAAACGATGCTATTTCTACGTATCTAGATGACTTGGAAGATATTTAAGAAAAATTGAATTTTAGCGAATTTCCAAGAAAAATGTAAAAATTAACCGAAATTCGAAAACGATGCTATCTCTACGTATATCGACGATTTGGATGATATATAAGAAAAAATGAAGTTTTAACGAATTTCCAAGAAAAATGTAAAAATTAACCGAAATTCGAAAACGATGCTATTTCTACGTATATCGACGATTTGGATGATATATAAGAAAAACTGAAATTTTAGCGAATTTCCAAGAAAAATGTAAAAATTAACCGAAATTCGAAAACGATGCTATCTCTACGTATATCGACGATTTGGATGATATATAGGAAAAATGAAATTTTAACGAATTTCCAGGAAAAATGTAAAAATTAACCGAAATTCGAAAACGATGCTATTTCTACGTATCTCTATGATTTGGAAGATATTTAAAAAAAATTGAATTTTAGCGAATTTCCGAGTAAACTGTAAAAATTAACCGAAATTCGAAAACGATGCTATCTCTACGTATATCGACGATTTGGATGATACATAAGAAAAACTGAAATTTTAGCGAATTTCCAAGAAAAATGTAAAAATTAACCGAAATTCGAAAACGATGCTATCTCTACGTATATCGACGATTTGGATGATATATAAGAAAAAATGAAATTTTAACGAATTTCCAAGAAAAATGTAAAAATTAACCGAAATTCGAAAACGATTCTATTTCTACGTATATCGACGATTTGGATGATATATAAGAAAAACTGAAATTTTAACGAATTTCCAAGAAAAATGTAAAAATTAACCGAAATTCGAAAACGATGATATTTCTACGTATATCGACGATTTGGATGATATATAAGAAAAAATGAAATTTTAACGAATTTCCAAGAAAAATGTAAAAATTAACCAAAATTTGAAAACGAAGCTATTTCTATAGATATATAAGAAAAACTGAAATTTTAGCGAATTTCCAAGAAAAATGTAAAAATTAACCAAAATTCGAAAACGATGCTATTTCTACGTATATCGACGATTTGGATGATATATAAGAAAAACTGAAATTATAGCGAATTTCCAAGAAAAATGTAAAAATTAACCGAAATTCGAAAACTAAGCTATTTCTACGTATATCGACGATTTGGATGATATATAAGAAAAAATGAAATTTTAACGAATTTCCAAGAAAAATGTAAAAATTAACCGAAATTCGAAAACGATGCTATTTCTACGTATCTAGATGATTTGGAAGATATTTAAGAAAAATTGAATTTTAGCGAATTTCCAAGAAAAATGTAAAAATTAACCGAAATTCGAAAACGATGCTATCTCTACGTATATCGACGATTTGGATGATATATAAGAAAAAATGAAGTTTTAACGAATTTCCAAGAAAAATGTAAAAATTAACCGAAATTCGAAAACGATGCTATTTCTACGTATATCGACGATTTGGATGATATATAAGAAAAACTGAAATTTTAGCGAATTTCCAAGAAAAATGTAAAAATTAACCGAAATTCGAAAACGATGCTATCTCTACGTATATCGACGATTTGGATGATATATAAGAAAAAATGAAATTTTAACGAATTTCCAGGAAAAATGTAAAAATTAACCGAAATTCGAAAACGATGCTATTTCTACGTATCTCTATGATTTGGAAGATATTTAAAAAAAATTGAATTTTAGCGAATTTCCGAGTAAACTGTAAAAATTAACCGAAATTCGAAAACGATGCTATCTCTACGTATATCGACGATTTGGATGATACATAAGAAAAACTGAAATTTTAGCGAATTTCCAAGAAAAATGTAAAAATTAACCGAAATTCGAAAACGATGCTATCTCTACGTATATCGACGATTTGGATGATATATAAGAAAAAATGAAATTTTAACGAATTTCCAAGAAAAATGTAAAAATTAACCGAAATTCGAAAACGATTCTATTTCTACGTATATCGACGATTTGGATGATATATAAGAAAAACTGAAATTTTAACGAATTTCCAAGAAAAATGTAAAAATTAACCGAAATTCGAAAACGATGATATTTCTACGTATATCGACGATTTGGATGATATATAAGAAAAAATGAAATTTTAACGAATTTCCAAGAAAAATGTAAAAATTAACCAAAATTTGAAAACGAAGCTATTTCTATAGATATATAAGAAAAACTGAAATTTTAGCGAATTTCCAAGAAAAATGTAAAAATTAACCAAAATTCGAAAACGATGCTATTTCTACGTATATCGACGATTTGGATGATATATAAGAAAAAATGAAATTTTAACGAATTTCCAAGAAAAATGTAAAAATTAACCAAAATTTGAAAACGAAGCTATTTCTATAGATATATAAGAAAAACTGAAATTTTAGCGAATTTCCAAGAAAAATGTAAAAATTAACCGAAATTCGAAAACGATGCTATCTCTACGTATATCGACGATTTGGATGATATATAAGAAAAAATGAAATTTTAACGAATTTCCAAGAAAAATGTAAAAATTAACCGAAATTCGAAAACGATGCTATTTCTACGTATATCGACGATTTGGATGATATATAAGAAAAACTGAAATTTTAGCGAATTTCCAAGAAAAATGTAAAAATTAACCGAAATTCGAAAACTAAGCTATTTCTACGTATATAGACGATTTGGATGATATATAAGAAAAAATGAAATTTTAACGAATTTCCAAGAAAAATGTAAAAATTAACCGAAATTCGAAAACGATGCTATTTCGACGTATCTAGATGATTTGGAAGATATTTAAGAAAAATTGAATTTTAGCGAATTTCCAAGAAAAATGTAAAAATTAACCGAAATTCGAAAACGATGCTATTTCTACGTATATCGACGATTTGGATGATATATAAGAAAAAATGAAATTTTAACGAATTTCCAAGAAAAATGTAAAAATTGACTAAAATTTGAAAGCGATGCTGTTTCTATAGATATATAAGAAAAATTGAATTTTAGCGAATTTCCAAGAAAAATGTAAAAATTAACCGAAATTCGAAAGCGATGCTATTTCTACGTATATCGACGATTTGGATGATATATAAGAAAAAATGAAATTTTAACGAATTTTCAAGAAAAATGTAAAAATTGACTAAAATTTGAAAACGATGCTATTTCTACGTATCTCTATGATTTGGAAGATATTTAAAAAAAATTGAATTTTAGCGAATTTCCGAGTAAACTGTAAAAATTAACCGAAATTCGAAAACGATGCTATCTCTACGTATATCGACGATTTGGATGATATATAAGAAAAACTGAAATTTTAGCGATTTCCAAGAAAAATGTAAAAATTAACCGAAATTCGAAAACGATGCTATCTCTACGTATATCGACGATTTGGATGATATATAAGAAAAAATGAAATTTTAACGAATTTCCAAGAAAAATGTAAAAATTAACCGAAATTCGAAAACGATGCTATCTCTACGTATAACGACGATTTGGAAGATATTTAAGAAAAAATGAAATTTTAGCGAATTTCCAAGAAAAATGTAAAAATTAACCAAAATTTGAAAACGATGCTATTTCTATAGATATATAAGAAAAAAAGAATTTTAGCAAATTTCCAAGAAAAATGTAAAAATTAACCGAAATTCGAAGACGATTCTATTTCTACGTATATCGACGATTTGGATGATATATAAGAAAAAATGAAATTTTAACGAATTTCCAAGAAAAATGTAAAAATTAACCAAAATTTGAAAACGAAGCTATTTCTATAGATATATAAGAAAAAAAGAATTTTAGCAAATTTCCAAGAAAAATGTAAAAATTAACCGAAATTCGAAGACGATTCTATTTCTACGTATATCGACGATTTGGATGATATATAAGAAAAAATGAAATTTTAACGAATTTCCAAGAAAAATGTAAAAATTAACCAAAATTTGAAAACGAAGCTATTTCTATAGATATATAAGAAAAATTGAATTTTAGCAAATCTCCAAGAAAAATGTAAAAATTAACCGAAATTCGAAAACGATGCTATCTCTACGTATAACGACGATTTGGAAGATATTTAAGAAAAAATGAAATTTTAGCGAATTTCCAAGAAAAATGTAAAAATTAACCAAAATTTGAAAACGATGCTATTTCTATAGATATATAAGAAAAATTGAATTTTAGCAAATTTCCAAGAAAAATGTATAAATTAACCGAAATTCGAAAACGATGCTATCTCTACGTATAACGACGATTTGGAAGATATTTAAGAAAAAATGAAATTTTAGCGAATTTCCAAGAAAAATGTAAAAATTAACCGAAATTCGAAAACGATGCTATTTCTACTAATATCGACGATTTGGATGATATATAAGAAAAAACGAAATTTTAACGAATTTCCAAGAAAAATGTAAAAATTGACTAAAATTTGAAAACGATGCTGTTTCTATAGATATATAAGAAAAATTGAATTTTAGCGAATTTACAAGAAAAATGTAAAAATTAACCGAAATTCGAAAACGATGCTATTTCTACGTATATCGACGATTTGGATGATATATAAGAAAAAACGAAATTTTAACGAATTTCCAAGAAAAATGTAAAAATTGACTAAAATTTGAAAACGATGCTATTTCTACGTATCTCTATGATTTCGAATTTCCAAGAAAAATGTAAAAATTGACTAAAATTTGAAAGCGATGCTGTTTCTGTAGATATATAAGAAAAATTGAATTTTAGCGAATTTCCAAGAAAAATGTAAAAATTAACCGAAATTCGAAAACGATGATATTTCTACGTATATCGACGATTTGGATGATATATAAGAAAAAATGAAATTTTAACGAATTTCCAAGAAAAATGTAAAAATTGACTAAAATTTGAAAACGATGCTATTTCTACGTATCTCTATGATTTCGAATTTCCAAGAAAAATGTAAAAATTGACTAAAATTTGAAAGCGATGCTGTTTCTATAGATATATAAGAAAAATTGAATTTTAGCGAATTTCCAAGAAAAATGTAAAAATTAACCGAAATTCGAAAACGATGCTATCTCTACGTATAACGACGATTTGGAAGATATTTAAGAAAAAATGAAATTTTAGCGAATTTCCAAGAAAAATGTAAAAATTAACCGAAATTCGAAAACGATGCTATCTCTACGTATATCGACGATTTGGATGATATATAAGAAAAAATGAAATTTTAACGAATTTCCAAGAAAAATGTAAAAATTAACCGAAATTCGAAAACGATGCTATTTCTACGTATATCGACGATTTGGATGATATATAAGAAAAACTGACATTTTAACGAATTTCCAAGAAAAATGTAAAAATTAACCGAAATTCGAAAACGATGCTATTTCTACGTATCTAGATGTTTTGGAAGATATTTAAGAAAAATTGAATTTTAGCGAATTTCCAAGAAAAATGTAAAAATTAACCAAAATTCGAAAACGATGCTATTTCTACGTATATCGACGATTTGGATGATATATAAGAAAAAATGAAATTTTAACGAATTTCCAAGAAAAATGTAAAAATTAACCAAAATTTGAAAACGAAGCTATTTCTATAGATATATAAGAAAAATTGAATTTTAGCAAATTTCCAAGAAAAATGTAAAAATTAACCGAAATTCGAAAACGATGCTATTTCTACGTATCTAGATGATTTGGAAGATATTTAAGAAAAACTGAATTTTAGCGAATTTCCAAGAAAAATGTAAAAATTAACCAAAATTTGAAAACGATGGTATTTCTATAGATATATAAGAAAAATAGAATTTTAGCAAATTTCCAAGAAAAATGTAAAAATTAACCGAAATTCGAAAACGATTCTATTTCTACGTATATCGACGATTTGGATGATATATAAGAAAAAATGAAATTTTAACGAATTTCCAAGAAAAATGTAAAAATTAACCAAAATTTGAAAACGAAGCTATTTCTATAGATATATAAGAAAAATTGAATTTTAGCAAATCTCCAAGAAAAATGTAAAAATTAACCGAAATTCGAAAACGATGCTATCTCTACGTATAACGACGATTTGGAAGATATTTAAGAAAAAATGAAATTTTAGCGAATTTCCAAGAAAAATGTAAAAATTAACCAAAATTTGAAAACGATGCTATTTCTATAGATATATAAGAAAAATAGAATTTTAGCAAATTTCTAAGAAAAATGTAAAAATTAATCGAAATTCGAAAACGATGCTATTTCTACGTATATCGACGATTTGGATGATATATAAGAAAAAATGAAATTTTAACGAATTTCCAAGAAAAATGTAAAAATTAACCGAAATTCGAAAACGATGCTATTTCTACGTATCTAGATGATTTGGAAGATATTTAAGAAAAATTGAATTTTAGCGAATTTCCAAGAAAAATGTAAAAATTAACCGAAATTCGAAAACGATGCTATTTCTACGTATATCGACGATTTGGATGATATATAAGAAAAAATGAAATTTTAACGAATTTCCAAGAAAAATGTAAAAATTAACCAAAATTTGAAAACGAAGCAATTTCTATAGATATATAAGAAAAATTGAATTTTAGCAAATTTCCAAGAAAAATGTAAAAACTAACCGAAATTCGAAAACGATGCTATTTCTACGTATCTAGATGATTTGGAAGATATTTAAGAAAAATAGAATTTTAGCGAATTTCCAAGAAAAATGTAAAAATTAACCAAAATTTGAAAACGATGCTATTTCTACGTATCTAGATGATTTGGAAGATATTTAAGAAAAATAGAATTTTAGCGAATTTCCAAGAGAAATGTAAAAATTAACCAGAATTTGAAAACGATGCTATTTCTATAGATATATAAGAAAAATTGAATTTTAGCAAATTTCCAAGAAAAATGTAAAAATTAACCGAAATTCGAAAACGATGCTATTTCTACGTATATCGACGATTTGGATGATATTTAAGAAAAAATGAAATTTTAACGAATTTCCAAGAAAAATGTAAAAATTAACCGAAATTCGAAAACGATGCTATTTCTACGTATCTAGATGATTTGGAAGATATTTAAGAAAAATTGAATTTTAGCGAATTTCCAAGAAAAATGTAAAAATTAACCGAAATTCGAAAACGATGCTATTTCTACGTATATCGACGATTTGGATGATATATAAGAAAAAATGAAATTTTAACGAATTTCCAAGAAAAATGTAAAAATCAACCAAAATTTGAAAACGAAGCTATTTCTATAGATATATAAGAAAAATTTAATTTTAGCAAATTTCCAAGAAAAATGTAAAAATTAACCGAAATTCGAAAACGATGCTATTTCTACGTATCTAGATGATTTGGAAGATATTTAAGGAAAATTGAATTTTAGCGAATTTCCAAAAAAATGTAAAAATTAACCAAAATTTGAAAACGCTGCTAATTCTATATATATATAAGAAAAATTGAATTTTAGCAAATTTCCAAGAAAAATGTAAAAATTAACCGAAATTCGAAAACGATGCTATTTCTACGTATATCGACGATTTGGATGATATATAAGAAAAAATGAAATTTTAACGAATTTCCAAGAAAAATGTAAAAATTAACCAAAATTTGAAAACGAAGCTATTTCTATAGATATATAAGAAAAATTGAATTTTAGCAAATTTCCAAGAAAAATGTAAAAATTAACCGAAATTCGAAAACGATGCTATTTCTACGTATCTAGATGATTTGGAAGATATTTAAGAAAAATTGAATTTTAGCGAATTTCCAAGAAAAATGTAAAAATTAACCAAAATTTGAAAACGATGCTATTTCTACGTATCTAGATGATTTGGAAGATATTTAAGAAAAATAGAATTTTAGCGAATTTCCAAGAAAAATGTAAAAATTAACCAAAATTTGAAAACGATGCTATTTCTATAGATATATAAGAAAAATTGAATTTTAGCAAATTTCCAAGAAAAATGTAAAAATTAACCGTAATTCGAAAACGATGCTATTTCTACGTATATCGACGATTTGGATGATATATAAGAAAAAACGAAATTTTAACGAATTTCCAAGAAAAATGTAAAAATTGACTAAAATTTGAAAACGATGCTGTTTCTATAGATATATAAGAAAAATTGAATTTTAGCAAATTTCCAAGAAAAATGTAAAAATTAACCGAAATTCGAAAACGATGCTATTTCTACGTATCTAGATGATTTGGAAGATATTTAAGAAAAATTGAATTTTAGCGAATTTCCAAGAAAAATGTAAAAATTGACTAAAATTTGAAAACGATGCTGTTTCTATAGATATATAAGAAAAATTGAATTTTAGCGAATTTCCAAGAAAAATGTAAATATTAACCGAAATTCGAAAACGATGCTATTTCTACGTATATCGACGATTTGGATGATACATAAGAAAAAATGAAATTTTAACGAATTTCCAAGAAAAATGTAAAAATTGACTAAAGTTTGAAAACGATGCTATTTCTACGTATCTAGATGATTTGGAAGATATTTAAGAAAAATTGAATATTAGCGAATTTCCAAGAAAAATGTAAAAATTGACTAAAATTTGAAAACGATGCTGTTTCTATAGATATATAAGAAAAATTGAATTTTAGCGAATTTCCAAGAAAAATGTAAAAATTAATCGAAATTCGAAAACGATGCTATTTCTACGTATATCGACGATTTGGATGATATATAAGAAAAAATGAAATTTTAACGAATTTCCAAGAAAAATGTAAAAATTGACTAAAATTTGAAAACGATGCTATTTCTACGTATCTCTATGATTTGGAAGATATTTAAAAAAAATTGAATTTTAGCGAATTTCCGAGTAAACTGTAAAAATTAACCGAAATTCGAAAACGATACTATCTCTACGTATATCGACGATTTGGATGATATATAAGAAAAACTGAAATTTTAGCGAATTTCCAAGAAAAATGTAAAAATTAACCGAAATTCGAAAACAATGCTATCTCTACGTATATCGACGATTTGGATGATATATAAGAAAAAATGAAATTTTAACGAATTTCCAAGAAAAATGTAAAAATTAACCAAAATTTGAAAACGAAGCTATTTCTATAGATATATAAGAAAAATTGAATTTTAGCAAATTTCCAAGAAAAATGTAAAAATTAACCGAAATTCGAAAACGATGCTATTTCTACGTATCTAGATGATTTGGAAGATATTTAAGAAAAACTGAATTTTAGCGAATTTCCAAGAAAAATGTAAAAATTAACCAAAATTTGAAAACGATGGTATTTCTATAGATATATAAGAAAAATAGAATTTTAGCAAATTTCCAAGAAAAATGTAAAAATTAACCGAAATTCGAAAACGATTCTATTTCTACGTATATCGACGATTTGGATGATATATAAGAAAAAATGAAATTTTAACGAATTTCCAAGAAAAATGTAAAAATTAACCAAAATTTGAAAACGAAGCTATTTCTATAGATATATAAGAAAAATTGAATTTTAGCAAATCTCCAAGAAAAATGTAAAAATTAACCGAAATTCGAAAACGATGCTATCTCTACGTATAACGACGATTTGGAAGATATTTAAGAAAAAATGAAATTTTAGCGAATTTCCAAGAAAAATGTAAAAATTAACCAAAATTTGAAAACGATGCTATTTCTATAGATATATAAGAAAAATAGAATTTTAGCAAATTTCTAAGAAAAATGTAAAAATTAATCGAAATTCGAAAACGATGCTATTTCTACGTATATCGACGATTTGGATGATATATAAGAAAAAATGAAATTTTAACGAATTTCCAAGAAAAATGTAAAAATTAACCGAAATTCGAAAACGATGCTATTTCTACGTATCTAGATGATTTGGAAGATATTTAAGAAAAATTGAATTTTAGCGAATTTCCAAGAAAAATGTAAAAATTAACCGAAATTCGAAAACGATGCTATTTCTACGTATATCGACGATTTGGATGATATATAAGAAAAAATGAAATTTTAACGAATTTCCAAGAAAAATGTAAAAATTAACCAAAATTTGAAAACGAAGCAATTTCTATAGATATATAAGAAAAATTGAATTTTAGCAAATTTCCAAGAAAAATGTAAAAACTAACCGAAATTCGAAAACGATGCTATTTCTACGTATCTAGATGATTTGGAAGATATTTAAGAAAAATAGAATTTTAGCGAATTTCCAAGAAAAATGTAAAAATTAACCAAAATTTGAAAACGATGCTATTTCTACGTATCTAGATGATTTGGAAGATATTTAAGAAAAATAGAATTTTAGCGAATTTCCAAGAGAAATGTAAAAATTAACCAGAATTTGAAAACGATGCTATTTCTATAGATATATAAGAAAAATTGAATTTTAGCAAATTTCCAAGAAAAATGTAAAAATTAACCGAAATTCGAAAACGATGCTATTTCTACGTATATCGACGATTTGGATGATATTTAAGAAAAAATGAAATTTTAACGAATTTCCAAGAAAAATGTAAAAATTAACCGAAATTCGAAAACGATGCTATTTCTACGTATCTAGATGATTTGGAAGATATTTAAGAAAAATTGAATTTTAGCGAATTTCCAAGAAAAATGTAAAAATTAACCGAAATTCGAAAACGATGCTATTTCTACGTATATCGACGATTTGGATGATATATAAGAAAAAATGAAATTTTAACGAATTTCCAAGAAAAATGTAAAAATCAACCAAAATTTGAAAACGAAGCTATTTCTATAGATATATAAGAAAAATTTAATTTTAGCAAATTTCCAAGAAAAATGTAAAAATTAACCGAAATTCGAAAACGATGCTATTTCTACGTATCTAGATGATTTGGAAGATATTTAAGGAAAATTGAATTTTAGCGAATTTCCAAAAAAATGTAAAAATTAACCAAAATTTGAAAACGCTGCTAATTCTATATATATATAAGAAAAATTGAATTTTAGCAAATTTCCAAGAAAAATGTAAAAATTAACCGAAATTCGAAAACGATGCTATTTCTACGTATATCGACGATTTGGATGATATATAAGAAAAAATGAAATTTTAACGAATTTCCAAGAAAAATGTAAAAATTAACCAAAATTTGAAAACGAAGCTATTTCTATAGATATATAAGAAAAATTGAATTTTAGCAAATTTCCAAGAAAAATGTAAAAATTAACCGAAATTCGAAAACGATGCTATTTCTACGTATCTAGATGATTTGGAAGATATTTAAGAAAAATTGAATTTTAGCGAATTTCCAAGAAAAATGTAAAAATTAACCAAAATTTGAAAACGATGCTATTTCTACGTATCTAGATGATTTGGAAGATATTTAAGAAAAATAGAATTTTAGCGAATTTCCAAGAAAAATGTAAAAATTAACCAAAATTTGAAAACGATGCTATTTCTATAGATATATAAGAAAAATTGAATTTTAGCAAATTTCCAAGAAAAATGTAAAAATTAACCGTAATTCGAAAACGATGCTATTTCTACGTATATCGACGATTTGGATGATATATAAGAAAAAACGAAATTTTAACGAATTTCCAAGAAAAATGTAAAAATTGACTAAAATTTGAAATCGATGCTGTTTCTATAGATATATAAGAAAAATTGAATTTTAGCAAATTTCCAAGAAAAATGTAAAAATTAACCGAAATTCGAAAACGATGCTATTTCTACGTATCTAGATGATTTGGAAGATATTTAAGAAAAATTGAATTTTAGCGAATTTCCAAGAAAAATGTAAAAATTGACTAAAATTTGAAAACGATGCTGTTTCTATAGATATATAAGAAAAATTGAATTTTAGCGAATTTCCAAGAAAAATGTAAATATTAACCGAAATTCGAAAACGATGCTATTTCTACGTATATCGACGATTTGGATGATACATAAGAAAAAATGAAATTTTAACGAATTTCCAAGAAAAATGTAAAAATTGACTAAAGTTTGAAAACGATGCTATTTCTACGTATCTAGATGATTTGGAAGATATTTAAAAAAAATTTAATTTTAGCGAATTTCCGAGTAAACTGTAAAAATTAACCGAAATTCGAAAACGATGCTATTTCTACGTATCTAGATGATTTGGAAGATATTTAAGAAAAATTGAATATTAGCGAATTTCCAAGAAAAATGTAAAAATTGACTAAAATTTGAAAACGATGCTGTTTCTATAGATATATAAGAAAAATTGAATTTTAGCGAATTTCCAAGAAAAATGTAAAAATTAATCGAAATTCGAAAACGATGCTATTTCTACGTATATCGACGATTTGGATGATATATAGGAAAAAATGAAATTTTAACGAATTTCCAAGAAAAATGTAAAAATTGACTAAAATTTGAAAACGATGCTATTTCTACGTATCTCTATGATTTGGAAGATATTTAAAAAAAATTGAATTTTAGCGAATTTCCGAGTAAACTGTAAAAATTAACCGAAATTCGAAAACGATACTATCTCTACGTATATCGACGATTTGGATGATATATAAGAAAAACTGAAATTTTAGCGAATTTCCAAGAAAAATGTAAAAATTAACCGAAATTCGAAAACAATGCTATCTCTACGTATATCGACGATTTGGATGATATATAAGAAAAAATGAAATTTTAACGAATTTCCAAGAAAAATGTAAAAATTAACCGAAATTCGAAAACGATGCTATTTCTACGTATATCGACGATTTGGATGATATATAAGAAAAACTGAAATTTTAACGAATTTCCAAGAAAAATGTAAAAATTAACCTAAATTCGAAAACGATGCTATTTCTACGTATATCGACGATTTGGATGATATATAAGAAAAAATAAAATTTAGCGAATTTCCAAGAAAAATGTAAAAATTAACCGAAATTCGAAAACGATGCTATTTCTACGTATCTAGATGATTTGGAAGATATTTAAGAAAAATTGAATTTTAGCGAATTTCCAAGAAAAATGTAAAAATTAACCAAAATTTGAAAACGATGCTATTTCTATAGATATATAAAAAAAATTGAATTTTAGCAAATTTCCAAGAAAAATGTAAAAATTAACCGAAATTCGAAAACGATGCTATCTCTACGTATAGCGACGATTTGGATGATATATAAGAAAAAATGAAATTTTAACGAATTTCCAAGAAAAATGTAAAAATTAACCGAAATTCGAAAACGATGCTATTTCTACGTATATCGACGATTTGGATGATATATAAGAAAAACTTAAATTTTAGCGAATTTCCAAGAAAAATGTAAAAATTAACCGAAATTCGAAAACGATACTATCTCTACGTATATCGACGATTTGGATGATATATAAGAAAAAATGAAATTTTAACGAATTTCCAAGAAAAATGTAAAAATTAACCGAAATTCGAAAACTATGCTATTTCTACGTATATCGACGATTTGGATGATATATAAGAAAAACTGAAATTTTAGCGAATTTCCAAGAAAAATGTAAAAATTAACCGAAATTCGAAAACGATGCTATCTCTACGTATATCGACGATTTGGATGATATATAAGAAAAACTGAAATTTTAGCGAAGTTCCAAAAAAAATGTAAAAATTAAGCGAAATTCGAAAACGATGCTATCTCTACGTATATCGACGATTTGGATGATACATAAGAAAAAATGAAATTTTAAAGAATTTCCAAGAAAAATGTAAAAATTGACTAAAATTTGAAAACGATGCTATTTCTACGTATCTAGATGATTTGGAAGATATTTAAAAAAAATTGAATTTTAGCGAATTTCCGAGTAAACTGTAAAAATTAACCGAAATTCGAAAACGATGCTGTTTCTACGTATCTAGATGATTTGGAAGATATTTAAGAAAAATTGAATATTAGCGAATTTCCAAGAAAAATGTAAAAATTGACTAAAATTTGAAAACGATGCTGTTTCTATAGAAATATAAGAAAAATTGAATTTTAGCGAATTTCCAAGAAAAATGTAAATATTAACCGAAATTCGAAAACGATGCTATTTCTACGTATATCGACGATTTGGATGATACATAAGAAAAAATGAAATTTTAACGAATTTCCAAGAAAAATGTAAAAATTGACTAAAATTTGAAAACGATGCTATTTCTACGTATCTAGATGATTTGGAAGATATTTAAAAAAAATTGAATTTTAGCGAATTTCCGAGTAAACTGTAAAAATTAACCGAAATTCGAAAACGGTGCTATTTCTACGTATCTAGATGATTTGGAAGATATTTAAGAAAAATTGAATATTAGCGAATTTCCAAGAAAAATGTAAAAATTGACTAAAATTTGAAAACGATGCTGTTTCTATAGATATATAAGAAAAATTGAATTTTAGCGAATTTCCAAGAAAAATGTAAAAATTAATCGAAATTCGAAAACGATGCTATTTCTACGTATATCGACGATTTGGATGATATATAAGAAAAACTTAAATTTTAGCGAATTTCCAAGAAAAATGTAAAAATTAATCGAAATTCGAAAACGATACTACTCTACGTATATCGACGATTTGGATGATATATAAGAAAAAATGAAATTTTAACGAATTTCCAAGAAAAATGTAAAAATTAACCGAAATTCGAAAACTATGCTATCTCTACGTATATCGACGATTTGGATGATATATAAAAAAAAATGAAATTTTAACGAATTTCCAAGAAAAATGTAAAAATTAACCGAAATTCGAAAACGATGCTATTTCTACGTATATCGACGATTTGGATGATATATAAGAAAAAATGAAATTTTAACGAATTTCCAAGAAAAATGTAAAAATTAACCGAAATTCGAAAACGATGCTATTTCTATAGATATATAAGAAAAATTGAATTTTAGCAAATTTCCAAGAAAAATGTAAAAGTTAACCGAAATTCTAAAACGATGCTATCTCTACGTATATCGACGATTTGGATGATATATAAGAAAAAATGAAATTTTAACGAATTTCCAAGAAAAATGTAAAAATTAACCAAAATTTGAAAACGATGCTATTTCTATAGATATATAAGAAAAATTGAATTTTAGCAAATTTCCAAGAAAAATGTAAAAGTTAACCGAAATTCTAAAACGATGCTATCTCTACGTATATCGACGATTTGGATGATATATAAGAAAAAATGAAATTTTAACGAATTTCCAAGAAAAATGTAAAAATTAACCGAAATTCGAAAACGATGCTATTTCTACGTATATCGACGATTTGGATGATATATAAGAAAAAATGAAATTTTAACGAATTTCCAAGAAAAATGTAAAAATTAACCGAAATTCGAAAACGATGCTATTTCTACGTATATCGACGATTTGGATGATATATAAGAAAAAATGAAATTTTAACGAATTTCCAAGAAAAATGTAAAAATTAACCGAAATTCGAAAACGATGCTATTTCTATAGATATATAAGAAAAATTGAATTTTAGCAAATTTCCAAGAAAAATGTAAAAGTTAACCGAAATTCTAAAACGATGCTATCTCTACGTATATCGACGATTTGGATGATATATAAGAAAAAATGAAATTTTAACGAATTTCCAAGAAAAATGTAAAAATTAACCAAAATTTGAAAACGATGCTATTTCTATAGATATATAAGAAAAATTGAATTTTAGCAAATTTCCAAGAAAAATGTAAAAGTTAACCGAAATTCTAAAACGATGCTATCTCTACGTATATCGACGATTTGGATGATATATAAGAAAAAATGAAATTTTAACGAATTTCCAAGAAAAATGTAAAAATTAACCGAAATTCGAAAACGATGCTATTTCTACGTATATCGACGATTTGGATGATATATAAGAAAAAATGAAATTTTAACGAATTTCCAAGAAAAATGTAAAAATTAACCAAAATTTGAAAACGATGCTATTTCTATAGATATATAAGAAAAATTGAATTTTAGCAAATTTCCAAGAAAAATGTAAAAGTTAACCGAAATTCTAAAACGATGCTATCTCTACGTATATCGACGATTTGGATGATATATAAGAAAAAATGAAATTTTAACGAATTTCCAAGAAAAATGTAAAAATTAACCGAAATTCGAAAACGATGCTATTTCTACGTATATCGACGATTTGGATGATATATAAGAAAAACTTAAATTTTAGCGAATTTCCAAGAAAAATATAAAAATTAATCGAAATTCGGAAACGATACTATCTCTACGTATATCGACGATTTGGATGATGTATAAGAAAAACTTAAATTTTAGCGAATTTCCAAGAAAAATGTAAAAATTGACTAAAATTTGAAAACGATGCTGTTTCTATAGATATATAAGAAAAATTGAATTTTAGCGAATTTCCAAGAAAAATGTAAAAATTAATCGAAATTCGAAAACGATGCTATTTCTACGTATATCGACGATTTGGATGATATATAAGAAAAACTGAAATTTTAGCGAATTTCCAAGAAAAATGTAAAAATTAACCGAAATTCGAAAACGATGCTATCTCTACGTATATCGACGATTTGGATGATATATAAGAAAAAATGAAATTTTAACGAATTTCCAAGAAAAATGTAAAAATTAACCGAAATTCGAAAACGATGCTATTTCTACGTATATCGACGATTTGGATGATATATAAGAAAAACTGAAATTTTAACGAATTTCCAAGAAAAATGTAAAAATTAACCAAAATTTGAAAACGATGCTATTTCTATAGATATATAAGAAAAATTGAATTTTAGCAAATTTCCAAGAAAAATGTAAAAATTAACCGAAATTCTAAAACGATGCTATCTCTACGTATATCGACGATTTGGATGATATATAAGAAAAAATGAAATTTTAACGAATTTCCAAGAAAAATGTAAAAATTAACCGAAATTCGAAAACGATGCTATTTCTACGTATATCGACGATTTGGATGATATATAAGAAAAACTTAAATTTTAGCGAATTTCCAAGAAAAATGTAAAAATTAATCGAAATTCGAAAACGATACTATCTCTACGTATATCGACGATTTGGATGATATATAAGAAAAAATGAAATTTTAACGAATTTCCAAGAAAAATGTAAAAATTAACCGAAATTCTAAAACGATGCTATCTCTACGTATATCGACGATTTGGATGATATATAAGAAAAAATGAAATTTTAGCAAATTTCCAAGAAAAATGTAAAAATTAACCGAAATTCTAAAACGATGCTATCTCTACGTATATCGACGATTTGGATGACATATAAGAAAAAATGAAATTTTAACGAATTTCCAAGAAAAATGTAAAAATTAACCGAAATTCGAAAACGATGCTATTTCTACGTATCTCTATGATTTGGAAGATATTTAAAAAAAATTGAATTTTAGCGAATTTCCGAGTAAACTGTAAAAATTAACCGAAAGTCGAAAACAATGCTATCTCTACGTATATCGACGATTTGGATGATATATAAGAAAAAATGAAATTTTAACGAATTTCCAAGAAAAATGTAAAAATTAACCGAAATTCGAAAACGATGCTATTTCTACGTATATCGACGATTTGGATGATATATAAGAAAAACTGAAATTTTAGCGAATTTCCAAGAAAAATGTAAAAATTAACCGAAATTCGAAAACAATGCTATCTCTACGTATATCGACGATTTGGATGATATATAAGAAAAAATGAAATTTTAACGAATTTCCAAGAAAAATGTAAAAATTAACCGAAATTCGAAAACGATGCTATTTCTACGTATATCGACGATTTGGATGATATATAAGAAAAACTGAAATTTTAACGAATTTCCAAGAAAAATGTAAAAATTAACCGAAATTCGAAAACGATGCTATTTCTACGTATATCGACGATTTGGATGATATATAAGAAAAAATAAAATTTAGCGAATTTCCAAGAAAAATGTAAAAATTAACCGAAATTCGAAAACGATGCTATCTCTACGTATATCGACGATTTGGATGATATATAAGAAAAAATGAAATTTTAACGAATTTCCAAGAAAAATGTAAAAATTAACCGAAATTCGAAAACGATGCTATTTCTACGTATATCGACGATTTGGATGATATATAAGAAAAACTGAAATTTTAGCGAATTTCCAAGAAAAATGTAAAAATTAACCGAAATTCGAAAACAATGCTATCTCTACGTATATCGACGATTTGGATGATATATAAGAAAAAATGAAATTTTAACGAATTTCCAAGAAAAATGTAAAAATTAACCGAAATTCGAAAACGATGCTATTTCTACGTATATCGACGATTTGGATGATATATAAGAAAAACTGAAATTTAACGAATTTCCAAGAAAAATGTAAAAATTAACCTAAATTCGAAAACGATGCTATTTCTACGTATATCGACGATTTGGATGATATATAAGAAAAAATAAAATTTAGCGAATTTCCAAGAAAAATGTAAAAATTAACCGAAATTCGAAAACGATGCTATTTCTACGTATCTAGATGATTTGGAAGATATTTAAGAAAAATTGAATTTTAGCGAATTTCCAAGAAAAATGTAAAAATTAACCAAAATTTGAAAACGATGCTATTTCTATAGATATATAAAAAAAATTGAATTTTAGCAAATTTCCAAGAAAAATGTAAAAATTAACCGAAATTCGAAAACGATGCTATCTCTACGTATATCGACGATTTGGATGATATATAAGAAAAAATGAAATTTTAACGAATTTCCAAGAAAAATGTAAAAATTAACCGAAATTCGAAAACGATGCTATTTCTACGTATATCGACGATTTGGATGATATATAAGAAAAACTTAAATTTTAGCGAATTTCCAAGAAAAATGTAAAAATTAACCGAAATTCGATAACGATACTATCTCTACGTATATCTACGATTTGGATGATATATAAGAAAAAATGAAATTTTAACGAATTTCCAAGAAAAATGTAAAAATTAACCGAAATTCGAAAACGATGCTATTTCTACGTATCTCTATGATTTGGAAGATATTTAAAAAAAATTGAATTTTAGCGAATTTCCGAGTAAACTGTAAAAATTAACCGAAATTCGAAAACGATACTATCTCTACGTATATCGACGATTTGGATGATATATAAGAAAAAATGAAATTTTAACGAATTTCCAAGAAAAATGTAAAAATTAACCGAAATTCGAAAACGATGCTATTTCTACGTATATCGACGATTTGGATGATATATAAGAAAAACTGAAATTTTAGCGAATTTCCAAGAAAAATGTAAAAATTAACCGAAATTCGAAAACAATGCTATCTCTACGTATATCGACGATTTGGATGATATATAAGAAAAAATGAAATTTTAACGAATTTCCAAGAAAAATGTAAAAATTAACCGAAATTCGAAAACGATGCTATTTCTACGTATATCGACGATTTGGATGATATATAAGAAAAACTGAAATTTTAACGAATTTCCAAGAAAAATGTAAAAATTAACCTAAATTCGAAAACGATGCTATTTCTACGTATATCGACGATTTGGATGATATATAAGAAAAAATAAAATTTAGCGAATTTCCAAGAAAAATGTAAAAATTAACCGAAATTCGAAAACGATGCTATTTCTACGTATCTAGATGATTTGGAAGATATTTAAGAAAAATTGAATTTTAGCGAATTTCCAAGAAAAATGTAAAAATTAACCAAAATTTGAAAACGATGCTATTTCTATAGATATATAAAAAAGATTGAATTTTAGCAAATTTCCAAGAAAAATGTAAAAATTAACCGAAATTCGAAAACGATGCTATCTCTACGTATATCGACGATTTGGATGATATATAAGAAAAAATGAAATTTTAACGAATTTCCAAGAAAAATGTAAAAATTAACCGAAATTCGAAAACGATGCTATTTCTACGTATATCGACGATTTGGATGATATATAAGAAAAACTTAAATTTTAGCGAATTTCCAAGAAAAATGTAAAAATTAACCGAAATTCGAAAACGATACTATCTCTACGTATATCTACGATTTGGATGATATATAAGAAAAAATGAAATTTTAACGAATTTCCAAGAAAAATGTAAAAATTAACCGAAATTCGAAAACTATGCTATTTCTACGTATATCGACGATTTGGATGATATGTAAGAAAAACTGAAATTTTAGCGAATTTCCCAGAAAAATGTAAAAATTAACCGAAATTCGAAAACGATGCTATCTGTACGTATATCGACGATTTGGATGATATATAAGAAAAACTGAAATTTTAGCGAATTTCCAAAAAAAATGTAAAAATTAAGCGAAATTCGAAAACGATGCTATCTCTACGTATATCGACGATTTGGATGATACATAAGAAAAAATTAAATTTTAACGAATTTCCAAGAAAAATGTAAAAATTGACTAAAATTTGAAAACGATGCTATTTCTACGTATCTAGATGATTTGGAAGATATTTAAAAAAAATTGAATTTTAGCGAATTTCCGAGTAAACTGTAAAAATTAACCGAAATTCGAAAACGATGCTGTTTCTACGTATCTAGATGATTTGGAAGGTATTTAAGAAAAATTGAATATTAGCGAATTTCCAAGAAAAATGTAAAAATTGACTAAAATTTGAAAACGATGCTGTTTCTATAGAAATATAAGAAAAATTGAATTTTAGCGAATTTCCAAGAAAAATGTAAATATTAACCGAAATTCGAAAACGATGCTATTTCTACGTATATCGACGATTTGGATGATACATAAGAAAAAATGAAATTTTAACGAATTTCCAAGAAAAATGTAAAAATTGACTAAAATTTGAAAACGATGCTATTTCTACGTATCTAGATGATTTGGAAGATATTTAAAAAAAATTGAATTTTAGCGAATTTCCGAGTAAACTGTAAAAATTAACCGAAATTCGAAAACGGTGCTATTTCTACGTATCTAGATGATTTGGAAGATATTTAAGAAAAATTGAATATTAGCGAATTTCCAAGAAAAATGTAAAAATTGACTAAAATTTGAAAACGATGCTGTTTCTATAGATATATAAGAAAAATTGAATTTTAGCGAATTTCCAAGAAAAATGTAAAAATTAATCGAAATTCGAAAACGATGCTATTTCTACGTATATCGACGATTTGGATGATATATAAGAAAAACTTAAATTTTAGCGAATTTCCAAGAAAAATGTAAAAATTAATCGAAATTCGAAAACGATACTACTCTACGTATATCGACGATTTGGATGATATATAAGAAAAAATGAAATTTTAACGAATTTCCAAGAAAAATGTAAAAATTAACCGAAATTCGAAAACTATGCTATCTCTACGTATATCGACGATTTGGATGATATATAAAAAAAAATGAAATTTTAACGAATTTCCAAGAAAAATGTAAAAATTAACCGAAATTCGAAAACGATGCTATTTCTACGTATATCGACGATTTGGATGATATATAAGAAAAAATGAAATTTTAACGAATTTCCAAGAAAAATGTAAAAATTAACCGAAATTCGAAAACGATGCTATTTCTATAGATATATAAGAAAAATTGAATTTTAGCAAATTTCCAAGAAAAATGTAAAAGTTAACCGAAATTCTAAAACGATGCTATCTCTACGTATATCGACGATTTGGATGATATATAAGAAAAAATGAAATTTTAACGAATTTCCAAGAAAAATGTAAAAATTAACCAAAATTTGAAAACGATGCTATTTCTATAGATATATAAGAAAAATTGAATTTTAGCAAATTTCCAAGAAAAATGTAAAAGTTAACCGAAATTCTAAAACGATGCTATCTCTACGTATATCGACGATTTGGATGATATATAAGAAAAAATGAAATTTTAACGAATTTCCAAGAAAAATGTAAAAATTAACCGAAATTCGAAAACGATGCTATTTCTACGTATATCGACGATTTGGATGATATATAAGAAAAAATGAAATTTTAACGAATTTCCAAGAAAAATGTAAAAATTAACCGAAATTCGAAAACGATGCTATTTCTACGTATATCGACGATTTGGATGATATATAAGAAAAAATGAAATTTTAACGAATTTCCAAGAAAAATGTAAAAATTAACCGAAATTCGAAAACGATGCTATTTCTATAGATATATAAGAAAAATTGAATTTTAGCAAATTTCCAAGAAAAATGTAAAAGTTAACCGAAATTCTAAAACGATGCTATCTCTACGTATATCGACGATTTGGATGATATATAAGAAAAAATGAAATTTTAACGAATTTCCAAGAAAAATGTAAAAATTAACCAAAATTTGAAAACGATGCTATTTCTATAGATATATAAGAAAAATTGAATTTTAGCAAATTTCCAAGAAAAATGTAAAAGTTAACCGAAATTCTAAAACGATGCTATCTCTACGTATATCGACGATTTGGATGATATATAAGAAAAAATGAAATTTTAACGAATTTCCAAGAAAAATGTAAAAATTAACCGAAATTCGAAAACGATGCTATTTCTACGTATATCGACGATTTGGATGATATATAAGAAAAAATGAAATTTTAACGAATTTCCAAGAAAAATGTAAAAATTAACCAAAATTTGAAAACGATGCTATTTCTATAGATATATAAGAAAAATTGAATTTTAGCAAATTTCCAAGAAAAATGTAAAAGTTAACCGAAATTCTAAAACGATGCTATCTCTACGTATATCGACGATTTGGATGATATATAAGAAAAAATGAAATTTTAACGAATTTCCAAGAAAAATGTAAAAATTAACCGAAATTCGAAAACGATGCTATTTCTACGTATATCGACGATTTGGATGATATATAAGAAAAACTTAAATTTTAGCGAATTTCCAAGAAAAATATAAAAATTAATCGAAATTCGGAAACGATACTATCTCTACGTATATCGACGATTTGGATGATGTATAAGAAAAACTTAAATTTTAGCGAATTTCCAAGAAAAATGTAAAAATTGACTAAAATTTGAAAACGATGCTGTTTCTATAGATATATAAGAAAAATTGAATTTTAGCGAATTTCCAAGAAAAATGTAAAAATTAATCGAAATTCGAAAACGATGCTATTTCTACGTATATCGACGATTTGGATGATATATAAGAAAAACTGAAATTTTAGCGAATTTCCAAGAAAAATGTAAAAATTAACCGAAATTCGAAAACGATGCTATCTCTACGTATATCGACGATTTGGATGATATATAAGAAAAAATGAAATTTTAACGAATTTCCAAGAAAAATGTAAAAATT
This sequence comes from Agrilus biguttatus, assembly GCA_963921985.1. Taxonomy (NCBI): domain Eukaryota; kingdom Metazoa; phylum Arthropoda; class Insecta; order Coleoptera; family Buprestidae; genus Agrilus; species Agrilus biguttatus. The sequence continues at coordinate 22,191,861 of OY998118.1, forward strand.
AACCGAAATTCGAAAACGATGCTATTTCTACGTATATCGACGATTTGGATGATATATAAGAAAAACTGAAATTTTAACGAATTTCCAAGAAAAATGTAAAAATTAACCAAAATTTGAAAACGATGCTATTTCTATAGATATATAAGAAAAATTGAATTTTAGCAAATTTCCAAGAAAAATGTAAAAATTAACCGAAATTCTAAAACGATGCTATCTCTACGTATATCGACGATTTGGATGATATATAAGAAAAAATGAAATTTTAACGAATTTCCAAGAAAAATGTAAAAATTAACCGAAATTCGAAAACGATGCTATTTCTACGTATATCGACGATTTGGATGATATATAAGAAAAACTTAAATTTTAGCGAATTTCCAAGAAAAATGTAAAAATTAATCGAAATTCGAAAACGATACTATCTCTACGTATATCGACGATTTGGATGATATATAAGAAAAAATGAAATTTTAACGAATTTCCAAGAAAAATGTAAAAATTAACCGAAATTCTAAAACGATGCTATCTCTACGTATATCGACGATTTGGATGATATATAAGAAAAAATGAAATTTTAGCAAATTTCCAAGAAAAATGTAAAAATTAACCGAAATTCTAAAACGATGCTATCTCTACGTATATCGACGATTTGGATGACATATAAGAAAAAATGAAATTTTAACGAATTTCCAAGAAAAATGTAAAAATTAACCGAAATTCGAAAACGATGCTATTTCTACGTATCTCTATGATTTGGAAGATATTTAAAAAAAATTGAATTTTAGCGAATTTCCGAGTAAACTGTAAAAATTAACCGAAAGTCGAAAACAATGCTATCTCTACGTATATCGACGATTTGGATGATATATAAGAAAAAATGAAATTTTAACGAATTTCCAAGAAAAATGTAAAAATTAACCGAAATTCGAAAACGATGCTATTTCTACGTATATCGACGATTTGGATGATATATAAGAAAAACTGAAATTTTAGCGAATTTCCAAGAAAAATGTAAAAATTAACCGAAATTCGAAAACAATGCTATCTCTACGTATATCGACGATTTGGATGATATATAAGAAAAAATGAAATTTTAACGAATTTCCAAGAAAAATGTAAAAATTAACCGAAATTCGAAAACGATGCTATTTCTACGTATATCGACGATTTGGATGATATATAAGAAAAACTGAAATTTTAACGAATTTCCAAGAAAAATGTAAAAATTAACCGAAATTCGAAAACGATGCTATTTCTACGTATATCGACGATTTGGATGATATATAAGAAAAAATAAAATTTAGCGAATTTCCAAGAAAAATGTAAAAATTAACCGAAATTCGAAAACGATGCTATCTCTACGTATATCGACGATTTGGATGATATATAAGAAAAAATGAAATTTTAACGAATTTCCAAGAAAAATGTAAAAATTAACCGAAATTCGAAAACGATGCTATTTCTACGTATATCGACGATTTGGATGATATATAAGAAAAACTGAAATTTTAGCGAATTTCCAAGAAAAATGTAAAAATTAACCGAAATTCGAAAACAATGCTATCTCTACGTATATCGACGATTTGGATGATATATAAGAAAAAATGAAATTTTAACGAATTTCCAAGAAAAATGTAAAAATTAACCGAAATTCGAAAACGATGCTATTTCTACGTATATCGACGATTTGGATGATATATAAGAAAAACTGAAATTTAACGAATTTCCAAGAAAAATGTAAAAATTAACCTAAATTCGAAAACGATGCTATTTCTACGTATATCGACGATTTGGATGATATATAAGAAAAAATAAAATTTAGCGAATTTCCAAGAAAAATGTAAAAATTAACCGAAATTCGAAAACGATGCTATTTCTACGTATCTAGATGATTTGGAAGATATTTAAGAAAAATTGAATTTTAGCGAATTTCCAAGAAAAATGTAAAAATTAACCAAAATTTGAAAACGATGCTATTTCTATAGATATATAAAAAAAATTGAATTTTAGCAAATTTCCAAGAAAAATGTAAAAATTAACCGAAATTCGAAAACGATGCTATCTCTACGTATATCGACGATTTGGATGATATATAAGAAAAAATGAAATTTTAACGAATTTCCAAGAAAAATGTAAAAATTAACCGAAATTCGAAAACGATGCTATTTCTACGTATATCGACGATTTGGATGATATATAAGAAAAACTTAAATTTTAGCGAATTTCCAAGAAAAATGTAAAAATTAACCGAAATTCGATAACGATACTATCTCTACGTATATCTACGATTTGGATGATATATAAGAAAAAATGAAATTTTAACGAATTTCCAAGAAAAATGTAAAAATTAACCGAAATTCGAAAACGATGCTATTTCTACGTATCTCTATGATTTGGAAGATATTTAAAAAAAATTGAATTTTAGCGAATTTCCGAGTAAACTGTAAAAATTAACCGAAATTCGAAAACGATACTATCTCTACGTATATCGACGATTTGGATGATATATAAGAAAAAATGAAATTTTAACGAATTTCCAAGAAAAATGTAAAAATTAACCGAAATTCGAAAACGATGCTATTTCTACGTATATCGACGATTTGGATGATATATAAGAAAAACTGAAATTTTAGCGAATTTCCAAGAAAAATGTAAAAATTAACCGAAATTCGAAAACAATGCTATCTCTACGTATATCGACGATTTGGATGATATATAAGAAAAAATGAAATTTTAACGAATTTCCAAGAAAAATGTAAAAATTAACCGAAATTCGAAAACGATGCTATTTCTACGTATATCGACGATTTGGATGATATATAAGAAAAACTGAAATTTTAACGAATTTCCAAGAAAAATGTAAAAATTAACCTAAATTCGAAAACGATGCTATTTCTACGTATATCGACGATTTGGATGATATATAAGAAAAAATAAAATTTAGCGAATTTCCAAGAAAAATGTAAAAATTAACCGAAATTCGAAAACGATGCTATTTCTACGTATCTAGATGATTTGGAAGATATTTAAGAAAAATTGAATTTTAGCGAATTTCCAAGAAAAATGTAAAAATTAACCAAAATTTGAAAACGATGCTATTTCTATAGATATATAAAAAAGATTGAATTTTAGCAAATTTCCAAGAAAAATGTAAAAATTAACCGAAATTCGAAAACGATGCTATCTCTACGTATATCGACGATTTGGATGATATATAAGAAAAAATGAAATTTTAACGAATTTCCAAGAAAAATGTAAAAATTAACCGAAATTCGAAAACGATGCTATTTCTACGTATATCGACGATTTGGATGATATATAAGAAAAACTTAAATTTTAGCGAATTTCCAAGAAAAATGTAAAAATTAACCGAAATTCGAAAACGATACTATCTCTACGTATATCTACGATTTGGATGATATATAAGAAAAAATGAAATTTTAACGAATTTCCAAGAAAAATGTAAAAATTAACCGAAATTCGAAAACTATGCTATTTCTACGTATATCGACGATTTGGATGATATGTAAGAAAAACTGAAATTTTAGCGAATTTCCCAGAAAAATGTAAAAATTAACCGAAATTCGAAAACGATGCTATCTGTACGTATATCGACGATTTGGATGATATATAAGAAAAACTGAAATTTTAGCGAATTTCCAAAAAAAATGTAAAAATTAAGCGAAATTCGAAAACGATGCTATCTCTACGTATATCGACGATTTGGATGATACATAAGAAAAAATTAAATTTTAACGAATTTCCAAGAAAAATGTAAAAATTGACTAAAATTTGAAAACGATGCTATTTCTACGTATCTAGATGATTTGGAAGATATTTAAAAAAAATTGAATTTTAGCGAATTTCCGAGTAAACTGTAAAAATTAACCGAAATTCGAAAACGATGCTGTTTCTACGTATCTAGATGATTTGGAAGGTATTTAAGAAAAATTGAATATTAGCGAATTTCCAAGAAAAATGTAAAAATTGACTAAAATTTGAAAACGATGCTGTTTCTATAGAAATATAAGAAAAATTGAATTTTAGCGAATTTCCAAGAAAAATGTAAATATTAACCGAAATTCGAAAACGATGCTATTTCTACGTATATCGACGATTTGGATGATACATAAGAAAAAATGAAATTTTAACGAATTTCCAAGAAAAATGTAAAAATTGACTAAAATTTGAAAACGATGCTATTTCTACGTATCTAGATGATTTGGAAGATATTTAAAAAAAATTGAATTTTAGCGAATTTCCGAGTAAACTGTAAAAATTAACCGAAATTCGAAAACGGTGCTATTTCTACGTATCTAGATGATTTGGAAGATATTTAAGAAAAATTGAATATTAGCGAATTTCCAAGAAAAATGTAAAAATTGACTAAAATTTGAAAACGATGCTGTTTCTATAGATATATAAGAAAAATTGAATTTTAGCGAATTTCCAAGAACAATGTAAAAATTAATCGAAATTCGAAAACGATGCTATTTCTACGTATATCGACGATTTGGATGATATATAAGAAAAAATGAAATTTTAACGAATTTCCAAGAAAAATGTAAAAATTGACTAAAATTTGAAAACGATGCTATTTCTACGTACCTCTATGATTTGGAAGATATTTAAAAAAAATTGAATTTTAGCGAATTTCCGAGTAAACTGTAAAAATTAACCGAAATTCGAAAACGATGCTATTTCTACGTATATCGACGATTTGGATGATATATAAGAAAAACTGAAATTTTAACGAATTTCCAAGAAAAATGTAAAAATTAACCAAAATTTGAAAACGATGCTATTTCTATAGATATATAAGAAAAATTGAATTTCAGCAAATTTCCAAGAAAAATGTAAAAATTAACCGAAATTCTAAAACGATGCTATCTCTACGTATATCGACGATTTGGATGATATATAAGAAAAAATGAAATTTTAACGAATTTCCAAGAAAAATGTAAAAATTAACCGAAATTCGAAAACGATGCTATTTCTACGTATATCGACGATTTGGATGATATATAAGAAAAACTTAAATTTTAGCGAATTTCCAAGAAAAATGTAAAAATTAATCGAAATTCGAAAACGATACTATCTCTACGTATATCGACGATTTGGATGATATATAAGAAAAAATGAAATTTTAACGAATTTCCAAGAAAAATGTAAAAATTAACCGAAATTCGAAAACTATGCTATCTCTACGTATATCGACGATTTGGATGATATATAAGAAAAAATGAAATTTTAACGAATTTCCAAGAAAAATGTAAAAATTAACCGAAATTCGAAAACGATGCTATTTCTACGTATATCGACGATTTGGATGATATATAAGAAAAACTGAAATTTTAACGAATTTCCAAGAAAAATGTAAAAATTAACCGAAATTCGAAAACGATACTATCTCTACGTATATCGACGATTTGGATGATATATAAGAAAAAATGAAATTTTAACGAATTTCCAAGAAAAATGTAAAAATTAACCGAAATTCTAAAACGATGCTATCTCTACGTATATCGACGATTTGGATGATATATAAGAAAAAATGAAATTTTAGCGAATTTCCAAGAAAAATGTAAAAATTAACCGAAATTCTAAAACGATGCTATCTCTACGTATATCGACGATTTGGATGATATATAAGAAAAAATGAAATTTTAACGAATTTCCAAGAAAAATGTAAAAATTAACCGAAATTCGAAAACGATGCTATTTCTACGTATCTCTATGATTTGGAAGATATTTAAAAAAAATTGAATTTTAGCGAATTTCCGAGTAAACTGTAAAAATTAACCGAAATTCGAAAACGATACTATCTCTACGTATATCGACGATTTGGATGATATATAAGAAAAAATGAAATTTTAACGAATTTCCAAGAAAAATGTAAAAATTAACCGAAATTCGAAAACGATGCTATTTCTACGTATATCGACGATTTGGATGATATATAAGAAAAACTGAAATTTTAACGAATTTCCAAGAAAAATGTAAAAATTAACCTAAATTCGAAAACGATGCTATTTCTACGTATATCGACGATTTGGATGATATATAAGAAAAAATGAAATTTTAACGAATTTCCAAGAAAAATGTAAAAATTAACCGAAATTCGAAAACTATGCTATCTCTACGTATATCGACGATATGGATGATATATAAGAAAAAATGAAATTTTAACGAATTTCCAAGAAAAATGTAAAAATTAACCGAAATTCGAAAACGATGCTATTTCTACGTATATCGACGATTTGGATGATATATAAGAAAAACTGAAATTTTAACGAATTTCCAAGAAAAATGTAAAAATTAACCAAAATTTGAAAACGATGCTATTTCTATAGATATATAAGAAAAATTGAATTTTAGCAAATTTCCAAGAAAAATGTAAAAGTTAACCGAAATTCTAAAACGGTGCTATCTCTACGTATATCGACGATTTGGATGATATATAAGAAAAAATGAAATTTTAACGAATTTCCAAGAAAAATGTAAAAATTAACCGAAATTCGAAAACGATGCTATTTCTACGTATATCGACGATTTGGATGATATATAAGAAAAACTTAAATTTTAGCGAATTTCCAAGAAAAATGTAAAAATTAATCGAAATTCGAAAACGATACTATCTCTACGTATATCGACGATTTGGATGATATATAAGAGAAACATAAATTTTAGCGAATTTCCAAGAAAAATGTAAAAATTGACTAAAATTTGAAAACGATGCTGTTTCTATAGATATATAAGAAAAATTGAATTTTAGCGAATTTCCAAGAAAAATGTAAAAATTAATCGAAATTCGAGAACGATGCTATTTCTATGTATATCGACGATTTGGATGATATATAAGAAAAACTGAAATTTTAGCGAATTTCCAAGAAAAATGTAAAAATTAACCGAAATTCGAAAACGATGCTATCTCTACGTATATCGACGATTTGGATGATATATAAGAAAAAATGAAATTTTAACGAATTTCCAAGAAAAATGTAAAAATTAACCGAAATTCGAAAACGATGCTATTTCTACGTATATCGACGATTTGGATGATATATAAGAAAAACTGAAATTTTAACGAATTTCCAAGAAAAATGTAAAAATTAACCAAAATTTGAAAACGATGCTATTTCTATAGATATATAAGAAAAATTGAATTTTAGCAAATTTCCAAGAAAAATGTAAAAATTAACCGAAATTCTAAAACGATGCTATCTCTACGTATATCGACGATTTGGATGATATATAAGAAAAAATGAAATTTTAACGAATTTCCAAGAAAAATGTAAAAATTAACCGAAATTCGAAAACGATGCTATTTCTACGTATATCGACGATTTGGATGATATATAAGAAAAACTTAAATTTTAGCGAATTTCCAAGAAAAATGTAAAAATTAATCGAAATTCGAAAACGATACTATCTCTACGTATATCGACGATTTGGATGATATATAAGAAAAAATGAAATTTTAACGAATTTCCAAGAAAAATGTAAAAATTAACCGAAATTCGAAAACTATGCTATTTCTACGTATATCGACGATTTGGATGATATATAAGAAAAACTGAAATTTTAGCGAATTTCCAAAAAAAATGTAAAAATTAACCGAAATTCGAAAACGATGCTATCTCTACGTATATCGACGATTTGGATGAAAAAATGAAGTTTTAACGAATTTCCAAGAAAAATGTAAAAATTAACCGAAATTCGAAAACGATGCTATTTCTACGTATATCGACGATTTGGATGATATATAAGAAAAACTGAAATTTTAGCGAATTTCCAAGAAAAATGCAAAAATTAACCGAAATTCGAAAACGATGCTATCTCTACGTATATCGACGATTTGGATGATATATAAGAAAAAATGAAATTTTAACGAATTTCCAAGAAAAATGTAAAAATTAACCGAAATTCGAAAACGATGCTATTTCTACGTATATCGACGATTTGGATGATATATAAGAAAAACTGAAATTTTAGCGAATTTCCAAGAAAAATGTAAAAATTAACCGAAATTTGAAAACTAAGCTATTTCTACGTATATCGACGATTTGGGTGATATATAAGAAAAAATGAAATTTTAACGAATTTCCAAGAAAAATGTAAAAATTAACCGAAATTCGAAAACGATGCTATTTCTACGTATATCGACGATTTGGATGATATATAAGAAAAACTGAAATTTTAGCGAATTTCCAAGAAAAATGTAAAAATTAACCGAAATTCGAAAACGATGCTATTTCTACGTATATCGACGATTTGGATGATATATAAGAAAAACTGAAATTATAGCGAATTTCCAAGAAAAATGTAAAAATTAACCGAAATTCGAAAACTAAGCTATTTCTACGTATATCGACGATTTGGATGATATATAAGAAAAAATTAAATTTTAACGAATTTCCAAGAAAAATGTAAAAATTAACCGAAATTCGAAAACGATCTATTTCTACGTATCTAGATGATTTGGAAGATATTTAAGAAAAATTGAATTTTAGCGAATTTCCAAGAAAAATGTAAAAATTAACCGAAATTCGAAAACGATGCTATCTCTACGTATATCGACGATTTGGATGATATATAAGAAAAAATGAAGTTTTAACGAATTTCCAAGAAAAATGTAAAAATTAACCGAAATTCGAAAACGATGCTATTTCTACGTATATCGACGATTTGGATGATATATAAGAAAAACTGAAATTTTAGCGAATTTCCAAGAAAAATGTAAAAATTAACCAAAATTCGAAAACGATGCTATCTCTACGTATATCGACGATTTGGATGATATATAAGAAAAAATGAAATTTTAACGAATTTCCAGGAAAAATGTAAAAATTAACCGAAATTCGAAAACGATGCTATTTCTACGTATCTCTATGATTTGGAAGATATTTAAAAAAAATTGAATTTTAGCGAATTTCCGAGTAAACTGTAAAAATTAACCGAAATTCGAAAACGATGCTATCTCTACGTATATCGACGATTTGGATGATATATAAGAAAAAATGAAATTTTAACGAATTTCCAAGAAAAATGTAAAAATTAACCGAAATTCGAAAACGATTCTATTTCTACGTATATCGACGATTTGGATGATATATAAGAAAAAATGAAATTTTAACGAATTTCCAAGAAAAATGTAAAAATTAACCAAAATTTGAAAACGAAGCTATTTCTATAGATATATAAGAAAATCTGAAATTTTAGCGAATTTCCAAGAAAAATGTAAAAATTAACCAAAATTCGAAAACGATGCTATTTCTACGTATATCGACGATTTGGATGATATATAAGAAAAAATGAAATTTTAACGAATTTCCAAGAAAAATGTAAAAATTAACCAAAATTTGAAAACGAAGCTATTTCTATAGATATATAAGAAAAACTGAAATTTTAGCGAATTTCCAAGAAAAATGTAAAAATTAACCGAAATTCGAAAACGATGCTATCTCTACGTATATCGACGATTTGGATGATATATAAGAAAAAATGAAATTTTAACGAATTTCCAAGAAAAATGTAAAAATTAACCGAAATTCGAAAACGATGCTATTTCTACGTATATCGACGATTTGGATGATATATAAGAAAAACTGAAATTTTAGCGAATTTCCAAGAAAAATGTAAAAATTAACCAAAATTTGAAAACGAAGCTATTTCTATAGATATATAAGAAAAACTGAAATTTTAGCGAATTTCCAAGAAAAATGTAAAAATTAACCGAAATTCGAAGACGATGCTATCTCTACGTATATCGACGATTTGGATGATATATAAGAAAAACTGAAATTTTAACGAATTTCCAAGAAAAATGTAAAAATTAACCGAAATTCGAAAACGATGATATTTCTACGTATATCGACGATTTGGATGATATATAAGAAAAAATGAAATTTTAACGAATTTCCAAGAAAAATGTAAAAATTAACCAAAATTTGAAAACGAAGCTATTTCTATAGATATATAAGAAAAACTGAAATTTTAGCGAATTTCCAAGAAAAATGTAAAAATTAACCAAAATTCGAAAACGATGCTATTTCTACGTATATCGACGATTTGGATGATATATAAGAAAAAATGAAATTTTAACGAATTTCCAAGAAAAATGTAAAAATTAACCAAAATTTGAAAACGAAGCTATTTCTATAGATATATAAGAAAAACTGAAATTTTAGCGAATTTCCAAGAAAAATGTAAAAATTAACCGAAATTCGAAAACGATGCTATCTCTACGTATATCGACGATTTGGATGATATATAAGAAAAAATGAAATTTTAACGAATTTCCAAGAAAAATGTAAAAATTAACCGAAATTCGAAAACGATGCTATTTCTACGTATATCGACGATTTGGATGATATATAAGAAAAACTGAAATTTTAGCGAATTTCCAAGAAAAATGTAAAAATTAACCGAAATTCGAAAACTAAGCTATTTCTACGTATATAGACGATTTGGATGATATATAAGAAAAAATGAAATTTTAACGAATTTCCAAGAAAAATGTAAAAATTAACCGAAATTCGAAAACGATGCTATTTCGACGTATCTAGATGATTTGGAAGATATTTAAGAAAAATTGAATTTTAACGAATTTCCAAGAAAAATGTAAAAATTAACCGAAATTCGAAAACGATGCTATTTCTACGTATATCGACGATTTGGATGATATATAAGAAAAACTGAAATTTTAGCGAATTTCCAAGAAAAATGTAAAAATTAACCGAAATTCGAAAACGATGCTATCTCTACGTATATCGACGATTTGGATGATATATAAGAAAAAATGAAATTTTAACGAATTTCCAGGAAAAATGTAAAAATTAACCGAAATTCGAAAACGATGCTATTTCTACGTATCTCTATGATTTGGAAGATATTTAAAAAAAATTGAATTTTAGCGAATTTCCGAGTAAACTGTAAAAATTAACCGAAATTCGAAAACGATGCTATCTCTACGTATATCGACGATTTGGATGATACATAAGAAAAACTGAAATTTTAGCGAATTTCCAAGAAAAATGTAAAAATTAACCGAAATTCGAAGACGATGCTATCTCTACGTATATCGACGATTTGGATGATATATAAGAAAAAATGAAATTTTAACGAATTTCCAAGAAAAATGTAAAAATTAACCGAAATTCGAAAACGATTCTATTTCTACGTATATCGACGATTTGGATGATATATAAGAAAAAATGAAATTTTAACGAATTTCCAAGAAAAATGTAAAAATTAACCAAAATTTGAAAACGAAGCTATTTCTATAGATATATAAGAAAAACTGAAATTTTAGCGAATTTCCAAGAAAAATGTAAAAATTAACCAAAATTCGAAAACGATGCTATTTCTACGTATATCGACGATTTGGATGATATATAAGAAAAAATGAAATTTTAACGAATTTCCAAGAAAAATGTAAAAATTAACCAAAATTTGAAAACGAAGCTATTTCTATAGATATATAAGAAAAACTGAAATTTTAGCGAATTTCCAAGAAAAATGTAAAAATTAACCGAAATTCGAAAACGATGCTATCTCTACGTATATCGACGATTTGGATGATATATAAGAAAAAATGAAATTTTAACGAATTTCCAAGAAAAATGTAAAAATTAACCGAAATTCGAAAACGATGCTATTTCTACGTATATCGACGATTTGGATGATATATAAGAAAAACTGAAATTTTAGCGAATTTCCAAGAAAAATGTAAAAATTAACCGAAATTCGAAAACTAAGCTATTTCTACGTATATAGACGATTTGGATGATATATAAGAAAAAATGAAATTTTAACGAATTTCCAAGAAAAATGTAAAAATTAACCGAAATTCGAAAACGATGCTATTTCTACGTATCTCTATGATTTGGAAGATATTTAAAAAAAATTGAATTTTAGCGAATTTCCGAGTAAACTGTAAAAATTAACCGAAATTCGAAAACAATGCTATCTCTACGTATATCGACGATTTGGATGATATATAAGAAAAAATGAAATTTTAGCAAATTTCCAAGAAAAATGTAAAAATTAACCGAAACTCTAAAACGATGCTATCTCTACGTATATCGACGATTTGGATGATATATAAGAAAAAATGAAATTTTAACGAATTTCCAAGAAAAATGTAAAAATTAACCGAAATTCGAAAACGATGCTATTTCTACGTATCTCTATGATTTGGAAGATATTTAAAAAAAATTGAATTTTAGCGAATTTCCGAGTAAACTGTAAAAATTAACCGAAATTCGAAAACAATGCTATCTCTACGTATATCGACGATTTGGATGATATATAAGAAAAAATGAAATTTTAACGAATTTCCAAGAAAAATGTAAAAATTAACCGAAATTCGAAAACGATGCTATTTCTACGTATATCGACGATTTGGATGATATATAAGAAAAACTGAAATTTTAGCGAATTTCCAAGAAAAATGTAAAAATTAACCGAAATTCGAAAACTAAGCTATTTCTACGTATATAGACGATTTGGATGATATATAAGAAAAAATGAAATTTTAACGAATTTCCAAGAAAAATGTAAAAATTAACCAAAATTTGAAAACGAAGCTATTTCTATAGATATATAAGAAAAACTGAAATTTTAGCGAATTTCCAAGAAAAATGTAAAAATTAACCGAAATTCGAAGACGATGCTATCTCTACGTATATCGACGATTTGGATGATATATAAGAAAAACTGAAATTTTAACGAATTTCCAAGAAAAATGTAAAAATTAACCGAAATTCGAAAACGATGATATTTCTACGTATATCGACGATTTGGATGATATATAAGAAAAAATGAAATTTTAACGAATTTCCAAGAAAAATGTAAAAATTAACCAAAATTTGAAAACGAAGCTATTTCTATAGATATATAAGAAAAACTGAAATTTTAGCGAATTTCCAAGAAAAATGTAAAAATTAACCAAAATTCGAAAACGATGCTATTTCTACGTATATCGACGATTTGGATGATATATAAGAAAAAATGAAATTTTAACGAATTTCCAAGAAAAATGTAAAAATTAACCAAAATTTGAAAACGAAGCTATTTCTATAGATATATAAGAAAAACTGAAATTTTAGCGAATTTCCAAGAAAAATGTAAAAATTAACCGAAATTCGAAAACGATGCTATCTCTACGTATATCGACGATTTGGATGATATATAAGAAAAAATGAAATTTTAACGAATTTCCAAGAAAAATGTAAAAATTAACCGAAATTCGAAAACGATGCTATTTCTACGTATATCGACGATTTGGATGATATATAAGAAAAACTGAAATTTTAGCGAATTTCCAAGAAAAATGTAAAAATTAACCGAAATTCGAAAACTAAGCTATTTCTACGTATATAGACGATTTGGATGATATATAAGAAAAAATGAAATTTTAACGAATTTCCAAGAAAAATGTAAAAATTAACCGAAATTCGAAAACGATGCTATTTCGACGTATCTAGATGATTTGGAAGATATTTAAGAAAAATTGAATTTTAGCGAATTTCCAAGAAAAATGTAAAAATTAACCGAAATTCGAAAACGATGCTATTTCTACGTATATCGACGATTTGGATGATATATAAGAAAAAATGAAGTTTTAACGAATTTCCAAGAAAAATGTAAAAATTAACCGAAATTCGAAAACGATGCTATTTCTACGTATATCGACGATTTGGATGATATATAAGAAAAACTGAAATTTTAGCGAATTTCCAAGAAAAATGTAAAAATTAACCGAAATTCGAAAACGATGCTATCTCTACGTATATCGACGATTTGGATGATATATAAGAAAAAATGAAATTTTAACGAATTTCCAGGAAAAATGTAAAAATTAACCGAAATTCGAAAACGATGCTATTTCTACGTATCTCTATGATTTGGAAGATATTTAAAAAAAATTGAATTTTAGCGAATTTCCGAGTAAACTGTAAAAATTAACCGAAATTCGAAAACGATGCTATCTCTACGTATATCGACGATTTGGATGATACATAAGAAAAACTGAAATTTTAGCGAATTTCCAAGAAAAATGTAAAAATTAACCGAAATTCGAAGACGATGCTATCTCTACGTATATCGACGATTTGGATGATATATAAGAAAAACTGAAATTTTAGCGAATTTCCAAGAAAAATGTAAAAATTAACCAAAATTCGAAAACGATGCTATTTCTACGTATATCGACGATTTGGATGATATATAAGAAAAAATGAAATTTTAACGAATTTCCAAGAAAAATGTAAAAATTAACCAAAATTTGAAAACGAAGCTATTTCTATAGATATATAAGAAAAACTGAAATTTTAGCGAATTTCCAAGAAAAATGTAAAAATTAACCGAAATTCGAAAACGATGCTATCTCTACGTATATCGACGATTTGGATGATATATAAGAAAAAATGAAATTTTAACGAATTTCCAAGAAAAATGTAAAAATTAACCGAAATTCGAAAACGATGCTATTTCTACGTATATCGACGATTTGGATGATATATAAGAAAAACTGAAATTTTAGCGAATTTCCAAGAAAAATGTAAAAATTAACCGAAATTCGAAAACTAAGCTATTTCTACGTATATAGACGATTTGGATGATATATAAGAAAAAATGAAATTTTAACGAATTTCCAAGAAAAATGTAAAAATTAACCGAAATTCGAAAACGATGCTATTTCGACGTATCTAGATGATTTGGAAGATATTTAAGAAAAATTGAATTTTAGCGAATTTCCAAGAAAAATGTAAAAATTAACCGAAATTCGAAAACGATGCTATTTCTACGTATATCGACGATTTGGATGATATATAAGAAAAAATGAAGTTTTAACGAATTTCCAAGAAAAATGTAAAAATTAACCGAAATTCGAAAACGATGCTATTTCTACGTATATCGACGATTTGGATGATATATAAGAAAAACTGAAATTTTAGCGAATTTCCAAGAAAAATGTAAAAATTAACCGAAATTCGAAAACGATGCTATCTCTACGTATATCGACGATTTGGATGATATATAAGAAAAAATGAAATTTTAACGAATTTCCAGGAAAAATGTAAAAATTAACCGAAATTCGAAAACGATGCTATTTCTACGTATCTCTATGATTTGGAAGATATTTAAAAAAAATTGAATTTTAGCGAATTTCCGAGTAAACTGTAAAAATTAACCGAAATTCGAAAACGATGCTATCTCTACGTATATCGACGATTTGGATGATACATAAGAAAAACTGAAATTTTAGCGAATTTCCAAGAAAAATGTAAAAATTAACCGAAATTCGAAGACGATGCTATCTCTACGTATATCGACGATTTGGATGATATATAAGAAAAAATGAAATTTTAACGAATTTCCAAGAAAAATGTAAAAATTAACCGAAATTCGAAAACGATTCTATTTCTACGTATATCGACGATTTGGATGATATATAAGAAAAAATGAAATTTTAACGAATTTCCAAGAAAAATGTAAAAATTGACCAAAATTTGAAAACGAAGCTATTTCTATAGATATATAAGAAAAACTGAAATTTTAGCGAATTTCCAAGAAAAATGTAAAAATTAACCAAAATTCGAAAACGATGCTATTTCTACGTATATCGACGATTTGGATGATATATAAGAAAAAATGAAATTTTAACGAATTTCCAAGAAAAATGTAAAAATTAACCAAAATTTGAAAACGAAGCTATTTCTATAGATATATAAGAAAAACTGAAATTTTAGCGAATTTCCAAGAAAAATGTAAAAATTAACCGAAATTCGAAAACGATGCTATCTCTACGTATATCGACGATTTGGATGATATATAAGAAAAAATGAAATTTTAACGAATTTCCAAGAAAAATGTAAAAATTAACCGAAATTCGAAAACGATGCTATTTCTACGTATATCGACGATTTGGATGATATATAAGAAAAACTGAAATTTTAGCGAATTTCCAAGAAAAATGTAAAAATTAACCGAAATTCGAAAACTAAGCTATTTCTACGTATATAGACGATTTGGATGATATATAAGAAAAAATGAAATTTTAACGAATTTCCAAGAAAAATGTAAAAATTAACCAAAATTTGAAAACGAAGCTATTTCTATAGATATATAAGAAAAACTGAAATTTTAGCGAATTTCCAAGAAAAATGTAAAAATTAACCGAAATTCGAAGACGATGCTATCTCTACGTATATCGACGATTTGGATGATATATAAGAAAAACTGAAATTTTAACGAATTTCCAAGAAAAATGTAAAAATTAACCGAAATTCGAAAACGATGATATTTCTACGTATATCGACGATTTGGATGATATATAAGAAAAAATGAAATTTTAACGAATTTCCAAGAAAAATGTAAAAATTAACCAAAATTTGAAAACGAAGCTATTTCTATAGATATATAAGAAAAACTGAAATTTTAGCGAATTTCCAAGAAAAATGTAAAAATTAACCAAAATTCGAAAACGATGCTATTTCTACGTATATCGACGATTTGGATGATATATAAGAAAAAATGAAATTTTAACGAATTTCCAAGAAAAATGTAAAAATTAACCAAAATTTGAAAACGAAGCTATTTCTATAGATATATAAGAAAAACTGAAATTTTAGCGAATTTCCAAGAAAAATGTAAAAATTAACCGAAATTCGAAAACGATGCTATCTCTACGTATATCGACGATTTGGATGATATATAAGAAAAAATGAAATTTTAACGAATTTCCAAGAAAAATGTAAAAATTAACCGAAATTCGAAAACGATGCTATTTCTACGTATATCGACGATTTGGATGATATATAAGAAAAACTGAAATTTTAACGAATTTCCAAGAAAAATGTAAAAATTAACCAAAATTTGAAAACGATGCTATTTCTATAGATATATAAGAAAAATTGAATTTTAGCAAATTTCCAAGAAAAATGTAAAAATTAACCGAAATTCTAAAACGATGCTATCTCTACGTATATCGACGATTTGGATGATATATAAGAAAAAATGAAATTTTAACGAATTTCCAAGAAAAATGTAAAAATTAACCGAAATTCGAAAACGATGCTATTTCTACGTATATCGACGATTTGGATGATATATAAGAAAAACTTAAATTTTAGCGAATTTCCAAGAAAAATGTAAAAATTAATCGAAATTCGAAAACGATACTATCTCTACGTATATCGACGATTTGGATGATATATAAGAAAAAATGAAATTTTAACGAATTTCCAAGAAAAATGTAAAAATTAACCGAAATTCTAAAACGATGCTATCTCTACGTATATCGACGATTTGGATGATATATAAGAAAAAATGAAATTTTAGCAAATTTCCAAGAAAAATGTAAAAATTAACCGAAATTCTAAAACGATGCTATCTCTACGTATATCGACGATTTGGATGATATATAAGAAAAAATGAAATTTTAACGAATTTCCAAGAAAAATGTAAAAATTAACCGAAATTCGAAAACGATGCTATTTCTACGTATCTCTATGATTTGGAAGATATTTAAAAAAAATTGAATTTTAGCGAATTTCCGAGTAAACTGTAAAAATTAACCGAAATTCGAAAACAATGCTATCTCTACGTATATCGACGATTTGGATGATATATAAGAAAAAATGAAATTTTAACGAATTTCCAAGAAAAATGTAAAAATTAACCGAAATTCGAAAACGATGCTATTTCTACGTATATCGACGATTTGGATGATATATAAGAAAAACTGAAATTTTAGCGAATTTCCAAGAAAAATGTAAAAATTAACCGAAATTCGAAAACAATGCTATCTCTACGTATATCGACGATTTGGATGATATATAAGAAAAAATGAAATTTTAACGAATTTCCAAGAAAAATGTAAAAATTAACCGAAATTCGAAAACGATGCTATTTCTACGTATATCGACGATTTGGATGATATATAAGAAAAACTGAAATTTTAACGAATTTCCAAGAAAAATGTAAAAATTAACCTAAATTCGAAAACGATGCTATTTCTACGTATATCGACGATTTGGATGATATATAAGAAAAAATAAAATTTAGCGAATTTCCAAGAAAAATGTAAAAATTAACCGAAATTCGAAAACGATGCTATCTCTACGTATATCGACGATTTGGATGATATATAAGAAAAAATGAAATTTTAACGAATTTCCAAGAAAAATGTAAAAATTAACCGAAATTCGAAAACGATGCTATTTCTACGTATATCGACGATTTGGATGATATATAAGAAAAACTGAAATTTTAGCGAATTTCCAAGAAAAATGTAAAAATTAACCGAAATTCGAAAACAATGCTATCTCTACGTATATCGACGATTTGGATGATATATAAGAAAAAATGGAATTTTAACGAATTTCCAAGAAAAATGTAAAAATTAACCGAAATTCGAAAACGATGCTATTTCTACGTATATCGACGATTTGGATGATATATAAGAAAAACTGAAATTTTAACGAATTTCCAAGAAAAATGTAAAAATTAACCTAAATTCGAAAACGATGCTATTTCTACGTATATCGACGATTTGGATGATATATAAGAAAAAATAAAATTTAGCGAATTTCCAAGAAAAATGTAAAAATTAACCGAAATTCGAAAACGATGCTATTTCTACGTATCTAGATGATTTGGAAGATATTTAAGAAAAATTGAATTTTAGCGAATTTCCAAGAAAAATGTAAAAATTAACCAAAATTTGAAAACGATGCTATTTCTATAGATATATAAGAAAAATTGAATTTTAGCAAATTTCCAAGAAAAATGTAAAAGTTAACCGAAATTCTAAAACGATGCTATCTCTACGTATATCGACGATTTGGATGATATATAAGAAAAAATGAAATTTTAACGAATTTCCAAGAAAAATGTAAAAATTAACCGAAATTCGAAAACGATGCTATCTCTACGTATATCGACGATTTGGATGATATATAAGAAAAAATGAAATTTTAACGAATTTCCAAGAAAAATGTAAAAATTAACCGAAATTCGAAAACGATGCTATTTCTACGTTTATCGACGATTTGGATGATATATAAGAAAAACTTAAATTTTAGCGAATTTCCAAGAAAAATGTAAAAATTAACCGAAATTCGAAAACGATACTATCTCTACGTATATCTACGATTTGGATGATATATAAGAAAAAATGAAATTTTAACGAATTTCCAAGAAAAATGTAAAAATTAACCGAAATTCGAAAACTATGCTATTTCTACGTATATCGACGATTTGGATGATATATAAGAAAAACTGAAATTTTAGCGAATTTCCAAGAAAAATGTAAAAATTAACCGAAATTCGAAAACGATGCTATCTCTACGTATATCGACGATTTGGATGATATATAAGAAAAACTGAAATTTTAGCGAATTTCCAAAAAAAATGTAAAAATTAAGCGAAATTCGAAAACGATGCTATCTCTACGTATATCGACGATTTGGATGATACATAAGAAAAAATGAAATTTTAACGAATTTCCAAGAAAAATGTAAAAATTGACTAAAATTTGAAAACGATGCTATTTCTACGTATCTAGATGATTTGGAAGATATTTAAAAAAAATTGAATTTTAGCGAATTTCCGAGTAAACTGTAAAAATTAACCGAAATTCGAAAACGATGCTGTTTCTACGTATCTAGATGATTTGGAAGATATTTAAAAAAAATTGAATTTTAGCGAATTTCCAAGAAAAATGTAAAAATTAATCGAAATTCGAAAACGATGCTATTTCTACGTATATCGACGATTTGGATGATATATAAGAAAAACTTAAATTTTAGCGAATTTCCAAGAAAAATGTAAAAATTAATCGAAATTCGAAAACGATACTATCTCTACGTATATCGACGATTTGGATGATATATAAGAAAAAATGAAATTTTAACGAATTTCCAAGAAAAATGTAAAAATTAACCGAAATTCGAAAACTATGCTATCTCTACGTATATCGACGATTTGGATGATATATAAGAAAAAATGAAATTTTAACGAATTTCCAAGAAAAATGTAAAAATTAACCGAAATTCGAAAACGATGCTATTTCTACGTATATCGACGATTTGGATGATATATAAGAAAAACTGAAATTTTAACGAATTTCCAAGAAAAATGTAAAAATTAACCAAAATTTGAAAACGATGCTATTTCTATAGATATATAAGAAAAATTGAATTTTAGCAAATTTCCAAGAAAAATGTAAAAGTTAACCGAAATTCTAAAACGATGCTATCTCTACGTATATCGACGATTTGGATGATATATAAGAAAAAATGAAATTTTAACGAATTTCCAAGAAAAATGTAAAAATTAACCGAAATTCGAAAACGATGCTATTTCTACGTATATCGACGATTTGGATGATATATAAGAAAAACTTAAATTTTAGCGAATTTCCAAGAAAAATGTAAAAATTAATCGAAATTCGAAAACGATACTATCTCTACGTATATCGACGATTTGGATGATGTATAAGAAAAACTTAAATTTTAGCGAATTTCCAAGAAAAATGTAAAAATTGACTAAAATTTGAAAACGATGCTGTTTCTATAGATATATAAGAAAAATTGAATTTTAGCGAATTTCCAAGAAAAATGTAAAAATTAATCGAAATTCGAAAACGATGCTATTTCTACGTATATCGACGATTTGGATGATATATAAGAAAAACTGAAATTTTAGCGAATTTCCAAGAAAAATGTAAAAATTAACCGAAATTCGAAAACGATGCTATCTCTACGTATATCGACGATTTGGATGATATATAAGAAAAAATGAAATTTTAACGAATTTCCAAGAAAAATGTAAAAATTAACCGAAATTCGAAAACGATGCTATTTCTACGTATATCGACGATTTGGATGATATATAAGAAAAACTGAAATTTTAACGAATTTCCAAGAAAAATGTAAAAATTAACCAAAATTTGAAAACGATGCTATTTCTATAGATATATAAGAAAAATTGAATTTTAGCAAATTTCCAAGAAAAATGTAAAAATTAACCGAAATTCTAAAACGATGCTATCTCTACGTATATCGACGATTTGGATGATATATAAGAAAAAATGAAATTTTAACGAATTTCCAAGAAAAATGTAAAAATTAACCGAAATTCGAAAACGATGCTATTTCTACGTATATCGACGATTTGGATGATATATAAGAAAAACTTAAATTTTAGCGAATTTCCAAGAAAAATGTAAAAATTAATCGAAATTCGAAAACGATACTATCTCTACGTATATCGACGATTTGGATGATATATAAGAAAAAATGAAATTTTAACGAATTTCCAAGAAAAATGTAAAAATTAACCGAAATTCTAAAACGATGCTATCTCTACGTATATCGACGATTTGGATGATATATAAGAAAAAATGAAATTTTAGCAAATTTCCAAGAAAAATGTAAAAATTAACCGAAATTCTAAAACGATGCTATCTCTACGTATATGGACGATTTGGATGATATATAAGAAAAAATGAAATTTTAACGAATTTCCAAGAAAAATGTAAAAATTAACCGAAATTCGAAAACGATGCTATTTCTACGTATATGGACGATTTGGATGATATATAAGAAAAACTGAAATTTTAGCGAATTTCCAAGAAAAATGTAAAAATTAACCGAAATTCGAAAACAATGCTATCTCTACGTATATCGACGATTTGGATGATATATAAGAAAAAATGAAATTTTAACGAATTTCCAAGAAAAATGTAAAAATTAACCGAAATTCGAAAACGATGCTATTTCTACGTATATCGACGATTTGGATGATATATAAGAAAAACTGAAATTTTAACGAATTTCCAAGAAAAATGTAAAAATTAACCTAAATTCGAAAACGATGCTATTTCTACGTATATCGACGATTTGGATGATATATAAGAAAAAATAAAATTTAGCGAATTTCCAAGAAAAATGTAAAAATTAACCGAAATTCGAAAACGATGCTATTTCTACGTATCTAGATGATTTGGAAGATATTTAAGAAAAATTGAATTTTAGCGAATTTCCAAGAAAAATGTAAAAATTAACCAAAATTTGAAAACGATGCTATTTCTATAGATATATAAAAAAGATTGAATTTTAGCAAATTTCCAAGAAAAATGTAAAAATTAACCGAAATTCGAAAACGATGCTATCTCTACGTATATCGACGATTTGGATGATATATAAGAAAAAATGAAATTTTAACGAATTTCCAAGAAAAATGTAAAAATTAACCGAAATTCGAAAACGATGCTATTTCTACGTATATCGACGATTTGGATGATATATAAGAAAAACTTAAATTTTAGCGAATTTCCAAGAAAAATGTAAAAATTAACCGAAATTCGAAAACGATACTATCTCTACGTATATCTACGATTTGGATGATATATAAGAAAAAATGAAATTTTAACGAATTTCCAAGAAAAATGTAAAAATTAACCGAAATTCGAAAACTATGCTATTTCTACGTATATCGACGATTTGGATGATATGTAAGAAAAACTGAAATTTTAGCGAATTTCCCAGAAAAATGTAAAAAGTAACCGAAATTCGAAAACGATGCTATCTCTACGTATATCGACGATTTGGATGATATATAAGAAAAACTGAAATTTTAGCGAATTTCCAAAAAAAATGTAAAAATTAAGCGAAATTCGAAAACGATGCTATCTCTACGTATATCGACGATTTGGATGATACATAAGAAAAAATTAAATTTTAACGAATTTCCAAGAAAAATGTAAAAATTGACTAAAATTTGAAAACGATGCTATTTCTACGTATCTAGATGATTTGGAAGATATTTAAAAAAAATTGAATTTTAGCGAATTTCCGAGTAAACTGTAAAAATTAACCGAAATTCGAAAACGATGCTGTTTCTACGTATCTAGATGATTTGGAAGGTATTTAAGAAAAATTGAATATTAGCGAATTTCCAAGAAAAATGTAAAAATTGACTAAAATTTGAAAACGATGCTGTTTCTATAGAAATATAAGAAAAATTGAATTTTAGCGAATTTCCAAGAAAAATGTAAATATTAACCGAAATTCGAAAACGATGCTATTTCTACGTATATCGACGATTTGGATGATACATAAGAAAAAATGAAATTTTAACGAATTTCCAAGAAAAATGTAAAAATTGACTAAAATTTGAAAACGATGCTATTTCTACGTATCTAGATGATTTGGAAGATATTTAAAAAAAATTGAATTTTAGCGAATTTCCGAGTAAACTGTAAAAATTAACCGAAATTCGAAAACGGTGCTATTTCTACGTATCTAGATGATTTGGAAGATATTTAAAAAAAATTGAATATTAGCGAATTTCCAAGAAAAATGTAAAAATTGACTAAAATTTGAAAACGATGCTGTTTCTATAGATATATAAGAAAAATTGAATTTTAGCGAATTTCCAAGAACAATGTAAAAATTAATCGAAATTCGAAAACGATGCTATTTCTACGTATATCGACGATTTGGATGATATATAAGAAAAAATGAAATTTTAACGAATTTCCAAGAAAAATGTAAAAATTGACTAAAATTTGAAAACGATGCTATTTCTACGTACCTCTATGATTTGGAAGATATTTAAAAAAAATTGAATTTAGCGAATTTCCGAGTAAACTGTAAAAATTAACCGAAATTCGAAAACGATGCTATTTCTACGTATATCGACGATTTGGATGATATATAAGAAAAACTGAAATTTTAACGAATTTCCAAGAAAAATGTAAAAATTAACCAAAATTTGAAAACGATGCTATTTCTATGGATATATAAGAAAAATTGAATTTCAGCAAATTTCCAAGAAAAATGTAAAAATTAACCGAAATTCTAAAACGATGCTATCTCTACGTATATCGACGATTTGGATGATATATAAGAAAAAATGAAATTTTAACGAATTTCCAAGAAAAATGTAAAAATTAACCGAAATTCGAAAACGATGCTATTTCTACGTATATCGACGATTTGGATGATATATAAGAAAAACTTAAATTTTAGCGAATTCCCAAGAAAAATGTAAAAATTAATCGAAATTCGAAAACGATACTATCTCTACGTATATCGACGATTTGGATGATATATAAGAAAAAATGAAATTTTAACGAATTTCCAAGAAAAATGTAAAAATTAACCGAAATTCGAAAACTATGCTATCTCTACGTATATCGACGATTTGGATGATATATAAGAAAAAATGAAATTTTAACGAATTTCCAAGAAAAATGTAAAAATTAACCGAAATTCGAAAACGATGCTATTTCTACGTATATCGACGATTTGGATGATATATAAGAAAAACTGAAATTTTAACGAATTTCCAAGAAAAATGTAAAAATTAACCGAAATTCGAAAACGATACTATCTCTACGTATATCGACGATTTGGATGATATATAAGAAAAAATGAAATTTTAACGAATTTCCAAGAAAAATGTAAAAATTAACCGAAATTCTAAAACGATGCTATCTCTACGTATATCGACGATTTGGATGATATATAAGAAAAAATGAAATTTTAGCGAATTTCCAAGAAAAATGTAAAAATTAACCGAAATTCTAAAACGATGCTATCTCTACGTATATCGACGATTTGGATGATATATAAGAAAAAATGAAATTTTAACGAATTTCCAAGAAAAATGTAAAAATTAACCGAAATTCGAAAACGATGCTATTTCTACGTATCTCTATGATTTGGAAGATATTTAAAAAAAATTGAATTTTAGCGAATTTCCGAGTAAACTGTAAAAATTAACCGAAATTCGAAAACGATACTATCTCTACGTATATCGACGATTTGGATGATATATAAGAAAAACTGAAATTTTAGCGAATTTCCAAGAAAAATGTAAAAATTGACTAAAATTTGAAAACGATGCTGTTTCTATAGAAATATAAGAAAAATTGAATTTTAGCGAATTTCCAAGAAAAATGTAAATATTAACCGAAATTCGAAAACGATGCTATTTCTACGTATATCGACGATTTGGATGATACATAAGAAAAAATGAAATTTTAACGAATTTCCAAGAAAAATGTAAAAATTGACTAAAATTTGAAAACGATGCTATTTCTACGTATCTAGATGATTTGGAAGATATTTAAAAAAAATTGAATTTTAGCGAATTTCCGAGTAAACTGTAAAAATTAACCGAAATTCGAAAACGGTGCTATTTCTACGTATCTAGATGATTTGGAAGATATTTAAGAAAAATTGAATATTAGCGAATTTCCAAGAAAAATGTAAAAATTGACTAAAATTTGAAAACGATGCTGTTTCTATAGATATATAAGAAAAATTGAATTTTAGCGAATTTCCAAGAACAATGTAAAAATTAATCGAAATTCGAAAACGATGCTATTTCTACGTATATCGACGATTTGGATGATATATAAGAAAAAATGAAATTTTAACGAATTTCCAAGAAAAATGTAAAAATTAACCGAAATTCGAAAACGATGCTATTTCTACGTATATCGACGATTTGGATGATATATAAGAAAAACTGAAATTTTAACGAATTTCCAAGAAAAATGTAAAAATTAACCTAAATTCGAAAACGATGCTATTTCTACGTATATCGACGATTTGGATGATATATAAGAAAAAATGAAATTTTAACGAATTTCCAAGAAAAATGTAAAAATTAACCGAAATTCGAAAACTATGCTATCTCTACGTATATCGACGATATGGATGATATATAAGAAAAAATGAAATTTTAACGAATTTCCAAGAAAAATGTAAAAATTAACCGAAATTCGAAAACGATGCTATTTCTACGTATATCGACGATTTGGATGATATATAAGAAAAACTGAAATTTTAACGAATTTCCAAGAAAAATGTAAAAATTAACCAAAATTTGAAAACGATGCTATTTCTATAGATATATAAGAAAAATTGAATTTTAGCAAATTTCCAAGAAAAATGTAAAAGTTAACCGAAATTCTAAAACGGTGCTATCTCTACGTATATCGACGATTTGGATGATATATAAGAAAAAATGAAATTTTAACGAATTTCCAAGAAAAATGTAAAAATTAACCGAAATTCGAAAACGATGCTATTTCTACGTATATCGACGATTTGGATGATATATAAGAAAAACTTAAATTTTAGCGAATTTCCAAGAAAAATGTAAAAATTAATCGAAATTCGAAAACGATACTATCTCTACGTATATCGACGATTTGGATGATATATAAGAGAAACTTAAATTTTAGCGAATTTCCAAGAAAAATGTAAAAATTGACTAAAATTTGAAAACGATGCTGTTTCTATAGATATATAAGAAAAATTGAATTTTAGCGAATTTCCAAGAAAAATGTAAAAATTAATCGAAATTCGAGAACGATGCTATTTCTATGTATATCGACGATTTGGATGATATATAAGAAAAACTGAAATTTTAGCGAATTTCCAAGAAAAATGTAAAAATTAACCGAAATTCGAAAACGATGCTATCTCTACGTATATCGACGATTTGGATGATATATAAGAAAAAATGAAATTTTAACGAATTTCCAAGAAAAATGTAAAAATTAACCGAAATTCGAAAACGATGCTATTTCTACGTATATCGACGATTTGGATGATATATAAGAAAAACTGAAATTTTAACGAATTTCCAAGAAAAATGTAAAAATTAACCAAAATTTGAAAACGATGCTATTTCTATAGATATATAAGAAAAATTGAATTTTAGCAAATTTCCAAGAAAAATGTAAAAATTAACCGAAATTCTAAAACGATGCTATCTCTACGTATATCGACGATTTGGATGATATATAAGAAAAAATGAAATTTTAACGAATTTCCAAGAAAAATGTAAAAATTAACCGAAATTCGAAAACGATGCTATTTCTACGTATATCGACGATTTGGATGATATATAAGAAAAACTTAAATTTTAGCGAATTTCCAAGAAAAATGTAAAAATTAATCGAAATTCGAAAACGATACTATCTCTACGTATATCGACGATTTGGATGATATATAAGAAAAAATGAAATTTTAACGAATTTCCAAGAAAAATGTAAAAATTAACCGAAATTCGAAAACTATGCTATTTCTACGTATATCGACGATTTGGATGATATATAAGAAAAACTGAAATTTTAGCGAATTTCCAAAAAAAATGTAAAAATTAACCGAAATTCGAAAACGATGCTATCTCTACGTATATCGACGATTTGGATGAAAAAATGAAGTTTTAACGAATTTCCAAGAAAAATGTAAAAATTAACCGAAATTCGAAAACGATGCTATTTCTACGTATATCGACGATTTGGATGATATATAAGAAAAACTGAAATTTTAGCGAATTTCCAAGAAAAATGCAAAAATTAACCGAAATTCGAAAACGATGCTATCTCTACGTATATCGACGATTTGGATGATATATAAGAAAAAATGAAATTTTAACGAATTTCCAAGAAAAATGTAAAAATTAACCGAAATTCGAAAACGATGCTATTTCTACGTATATCGACGATTTGGATGATATATAAGAAAAACTGAAATTTTAGCGAATTTCCAAGAAAAATGTAAAAATTAACCGAAATTTGAAAACTAAGCTATTTCTACGTATATCGACGATTTGGGTGATATATAAGAAAAAATGAAATTTTAACGAATTTCCAAGAAAAATGTAAAAATTAACCAAAATTTGAAAACGAAGCTATTTCTATAGATATATAAGAAAAACTGAAATTTTAGCGAATTTCCGAGTAAACTGTAAAAATTAACCGAAATTCGAAAACGATGCTATCTCTACGTATATCGACGATTTGGATGATACATAAGAAAAACTGAAATTTTAGCGAATTTCCAAGAAAAATGTAAAAATTAACCGAAATTCGAAGACGATGCTATCTCTACGTATATCGACGATTTGGATGATATATAAGAAAAAATGAAATTTTAACGAATTTCCAAGAAAAATGTAAAAATTAACCGAAATTCGAAAACGATTCTATTTCTACGTATATCGACGATTTGGATGATATATAAGAAAAAATGAAATTTTAACGAATTTCCAAGAAAAATGTAAAAATTAACCAAAATTTGAAAACGAAGCTATTTCTATAGATATATAAGAAAAACTGAAATTTTAGCGAATTTCCAAGAAAAATGTAAAAATTAACCAAAATTCGAAAACGATGCTATTTCTACGTATATCGACGATTTGGATGATATATAAGAAAAAATGAAATTTTAACGAATTTCCAAGAAAAATGTAAAAATTAACCAAAATTTGAAAACGAAGCTATTTCTATAGATATATAAGAAAAACTGAAATTTTAGCGAATTTCCAAGAAAAATGTAAAAATTAACCGAAATTCGAAAACGATGCTATCTCTACGTATATCGACGATTTGGATGATATATAAGAAAAAATGAAATTTTAACGAATTTCCAAGAAAAATGTAAAAATTAACCGAAATTCGAAAACGATGCTATTTCTACGTATATCGACGATTTGGATGATATATAAGAAAAACTGAAATTTTAGCGAATTTCCAAGAAAAATGTAAAAATTAACCGAAATTCGAAAACTAAGCTATTTCTACGTATATAGACGATTTGGATGATATATAAGAAAAAATGAAATTTTAACGAATTTCCAAGAAAAATGTAAAAATTAACCAAAATTTGAAAACGAAGCTATTTCTATAGATATATAAGAAAAACTGAAATTTTAGCGAATTTCCAAGAAAAATGTAAAAATTAACCGAAATTCGAAGACGATGCTATCTCTACGTATATCGACGATTTGGATGATATATAAGAAAAACTGAAATTTTAACGAATTTCCAAGAAAAATGTAAAAATTAACCGAAATTCGAAAACGATGATATTTCTACGTATATCGACGATTTGGATGATATATAAGAAAAAATGAAATTTTAACGAATTTCCAAGAAAAATGTAAAAATTAACCAAAATTTGAAAACGAAGCTATTTCTATAGATATATAAGAAAAACTGAAATTTTAGCGAATTTCCAAGAAAAATGTAAAAATTAACCAAAATTCGAAAACGATGCTATTTCTACGTATATCGACGATTTGGATGATATATAAGAAAAAATGAAATTTTAACGAATTTCCAAGAAAAATGTAAAAATTAACCAAAATTTGAAAACGAAGCTATTTCTATAGATATATAAGAAAAACTGAAATTTTAGCGAATTTCCAAGAAAAATGTAAAAATTAACCGAAATTCGAAAACGATGCTATCTCTACGTATATCGACGATTTGGATGATATATAAGAAAAAATGAAATTTTAACGAATTTCCAAGAAAAATGTAAAAATTAACCGAAATTCGAAAACGATGCTATTTCTACGTATATCGACGATTTGGATGATATATAAGAAAAACTGAAATTTTAGCGAATTTCCAAGAAAAATGTAAAAATTAACCGAAATTCGAAAACTAAGCTATTTCTACGTATATAGACGATTTGGATGATATATAAGAAAAAATGAAATTTTAACGAATTTCCAAGAAAAATGTAAAAATTAACCGAAATTCGAAAACGATGCTATTTCGACGTATCTAGATGATTTGGAAGATATTTAAGAAAAATTGAATTTTAGCGAATTTCCAAGAAAAATGTAAAAATTAACCGAAATTCGAAAACGATGCTATTTCTACGTATATCGACGATTTGGATGATATATAAGAAAAAATGAAATTTTAACGAATTTCCAAGAAAAATGTAAAAATTGACTAAAATTTGAAAGCGATGCTGTTTCTATAGATATATAAGAAAAATTGAATTTTAGCGAATTTCCAAGAAAAATGTAAAAATTAACCGAAATTCGAAAGCGATGCTATTTCTACGTATATCGACGATTTGGATGATATATAAGAAAAAATGAAATTTTAACGAATTTTCAAGAAAAATGTAAAAATTGACTAAAATTTGAAAACGATGCTATTTCTACGTATCTCTATGATTTGGAAGATATTTAAAAAAAATTGAATTTTAGCGAATTTCCGAGTAAACTGTAAAAATTAACCGAAATTCGAAAACGATGCTATCTCTACGTATATCGACGATTTGGATGATATATAAGAAAAACTGAAATTTTAGCGAATTTCCAAGAAAAATGTAAAAATTAACCGAAATTCGAAAACGATGCTATCTCTACGTATATCGACGATTTGGATGATATATAAGAAAAAATGAAATTTTAACGAATTTCCAAGAAAAATGTAAAAATTAACCGAAATTCGAAAACGATGCTATTTCTACGTATATCGACGATTTGGATGATATATAAGAAAAACTGAAATTTTAACGAATTTCCAAGAAAAATGTAAAAATTAACCGAAATTCGAAAACGATGCTATTTCTACGTATCTAGATGTTTTGGAAGATATTTAAGAAAAATTGAATTTTAGCGAATTTCCAAGAAAAATGTAAAAATTAACCAAAATTCGAAAACGATGCTATTTCTACGTATATCGACGATTTGGATGATATATAAGAAAAAATGAAATTTTAACGAATTTCCAAGAAAAATGTAAAAATTAACCAAAATTTGAAAACGAAGCTATTTCTATAGATATATAAGAAAAATTGAATTTTCGCAAATTTCCAAGAAAAATGTAAAAATTAATCGAAATTCGAAAACGATGCTATCTCTACGTATAACGACGATTTGGAAGATATTTAAGAAAAAATGAAATTTTAGCGAATTTCCAAGAAAAATGTAAAAATTAACCAAAATTTGAAAACTATGCTATTTCTATAGATATATAAGAAAAAAAGAATTTTAGCAAATTTCCAAGAAAAATGTAAAAATTAACCGAAATTCGAAGACGATTCTATTTCTACGTATATCGACGATTTGGATGATATATAAGAAAAAATGAAATTTTAACGAATTTCCAAGAAAAATGTAAAAATT
The DNA here is from genome assembly GCA_963921985.1 of Agrilus biguttatus. NCBI lineage: Eukaryota > Metazoa > Arthropoda > Insecta > Coleoptera > Buprestidae > Agrilus > Agrilus biguttatus. The sequence goes on from OY998118.1 coordinate 22,222,836, forward strand.
AACCAAAATTTGAAAACGAAGCTATTTCTATAGATATATAAGAAAAATTGAATTTTAGCAAATCTCCAAGAAAAATGTAAAAATTAACCGAAATTCGAAAACGATGCTATCTCTACGTATAACGACGATTTGGAAGATATTTAAGAAAAAATGAAATTTTAGCGAATTTCCAAGAAAAATGTAAAAATTAACCAAAATTTGAAAACGATGCTATTTCTATAGATATATAAGAAAAATTGAATTTTAGCAAATTTCCAAGAAAAATGTATAAATTAACCGAAATTCGAAAACGATGCTATCTCTACGTATAACGACGATTTGGAAGATATTTAAGAAAAAATGAAATTTTAGCGAATTTCCAAGAAAAATGTAAAAATTAACCGAAATTCGAAAACGATGCTATTTCTACGTATATCGACGATTTGGATGATATATAAGAAAAAACGAAATTTTAACGAATTTCCAAGAAAAATGTAAAAATTGACTAAAATTTGAAAACGATGCTGTTTCTATAGATATATAAGAAAAATTGAATTTTAGCGAATTTACAAGAAAAATGTAAAAATTAACCGAAATTCGAAAACGATGCTATTTCTACGTATATCGACGATTTGGATGATATATAAGAAAAAACGAAATTTTAACGAATTTCCAAGAAAAATGTAAAAATTGACTAAAATTTGAAAACGATGCTATTTCTACGTATCTCTATGATTTCGAATTTCCAAGAAAAATGTAAAAATTGACTAAAATTTGAAAGCGATGCTGTTTCTGTAGATATATAAGAAAAATTGAATTTTAGCGAATTTCCAAGAAAAATGTAAAAATTAACCGAAATTCGAAAACGATGATATTTCTACGTATATCGACGATTTGGATGATATATAAGAAAAAATGAAATTTTAACGAATTTCCAAGAAAAATGTAAAAATTGACTAAAATTTGAAAACGATGCTATTTCTACGTATCTCTATGATTTCGAATTTCCAAGAAAAATGTAAAAATTGACTAAAATTTGAAGGCGATGCTGTTTCTATAGATATATAAGAAAAATTGAATTTTAGCGAATTTCCAAGAAAAATGTAAAAATTAACCGAAATTCGAAAACGATGCTATCTCTACGTATAACGACGATTTGGAAGATATTTAAGAAAAAATGAAATTTTAGCGAATTTCCAAGAAAAATGTAAAAATTAACCGAAATTCGAAAACGATGCTATCTCTACGTATATCGACGATTTGGATGATATATAAGAAAAAATGAAATTTTAACGAATTTCCAAGAAAAATGTAAAAATTAACCGAAATTCGAAAACGATGCTATTTCTACGTATATCGACGATTTGGATGATATATAAGAAAAACTGACATTTTAACGAATTTCCAAGAAAAATGTAAAAATTAGCCGAAATTCGAAAACGATGCTATTTCTACGTATCTAGATGTTTTGGAAGATATTTAAGAAAAATTGAATTTTAGCGAATTTCCAAGAAAAATGTAAAAATTAACCAAAATTCGAAAACGATGCTATTTCTACGTATATCGACGATTTGGATGATATATAAGAAAAAATGAAATTTTAACGAATTTCCAAGAAAAATGTAAAAATTAACCAAAATTTGAAAACGAAGCTATTTCTATAGATATATAAGAAAAATTGAATTTTAGCAAATTTCCAAGAAAAATGTAAAAATTAACCGAAATTCGAAAACGATGCTATTTCTACGTATCTAGATGATTTGGAAGATATTTAAGAAAAACTGAATTTTAGCGAATTTCCAAGAAAAATGTAAAAATTAACCAAAATTTGAAAACGATGCTATTTCTATAGATATATAAGAAAAATAGAATTTTAGCAAATTTCCAAGAAAAATGTAAAAATTAACCGAAATTCGAAAACGATTCTATTTCTACGTATATCGACGATTTGGATGATATATAAGAAAAAATGAAATTTTAACGAATTTCCAAGAAAAATGTAAAAATTAACCAAAATTTGAAAACGAAGCTATTTCTATAGATATATAAGAAAAATTGAATTGTAGCAAATCTCCAAGAAAAATGTAAAAATTAACCGAAATTCGAAAACGATGCTATCTCTACGTATAACGACGATTTGGAAGATATTTAAGAAAAAATGAAATTTTAGCGAATTTCCAAGAAAAATGTAAAAATTAACCAAAATTTGAAAACGATGCTATTTCTATAGATATATAAGAAAAATAGAATTTTAGCAAATTTCTAAGAAAAATGTAAAAATTAATCGAAATTCGAAAACGATGCTATTTCTACGTATATCGACGATTTGGATGATATATAAGAAAAAATGAAATTTTAACGAATTTCCAAGAAAAATGTAAAAATTAACCGAAATTCGAAAACGATGCTATTTCTACGTATCCAGATGATTTGGAAGATATTTAAGAAAAATTGAATTTTAGCGAATTTCCAAGAAAAATGTAAAAATTACCCGAAATTCGAAAACGATGCTATTTCTACGTATATCGACGATTTGGATGATATATAAGAAAAAATGAAATTTTAACGAATTTCCAAGAAAAATGTAAAAATTAACCAAAATTTGAAAACGAAGCAATTTCTATAGATATATAAGAAAAATTGAATTTTAGCAAATTTCCAAGAAAAATGTAAAAACTAACCGAAATTCGAAAACGATGCTATTTCTACGTATCTAGATGATTTGGAAGATATTTAAGAAAAATAGAATTTTAGCGAATTTCCAAGAAAAATGTAAAAATTAACCAAAATTTGAAAACGATGCTATTTCTACGTATCTAGATGATTTGGAAGATATTTAAGAAAAATAGAATTTTAGCGAATTTCCAAGAAAAATGTAAAAATTAACCAGAATTTGAAAACGATGCTATTTCTATAGATATATAAGAAAAATTGAATTTTAGCAAATTTCCAAGAAAAATGTAAAAATTAACCGAAATTCGAAAACGATGCTATTTCTACGTATATCGACGATTTGGATGATATTTAAGAAAAAATGAAATTTTAACGAATTTCCAAGAAAAATGTAAAAATTAACCGAAATTCGAAAACGATGCTATTTCTACGTATCTAGATGATTTGGAAGATATTTAAGAAAAATTGAATTTTAGCGAATTTCCAAGAAAAATGTAAAAATTAACCGAAATTCGAAAACGATGCTATTTCTACGTATATCGACGATTTGGATGATATATAAGAAAAAATGAAATTTTAACGAATTTCCAAGAAAAATGTAAAAATCAACCAAAATTTGAAAACGAAGCTATTTCTATAGATATATAAGAAAAATTTAATTTTAGCAAATTTCCAAGAAAAATGTAATAATTAACCGAAATTCGAAAACGATGCTATTTCTACGTATCTAGATGATTTGGAAGATATTTAAGGAAAATTGAATTTTAGCGAATTTCCAAAAAAATGTAAAAATTAACCAAAATTTGAAAACGCTGCTAATTCTATATATATATAAGAAAAATTGAATTTTAGCAAATTTCCAAGAAAAATGTAAAAATTAACCGAAATTCGAAAACGATGCTATTTCTACGTATATCGACGATTTGGATGATATATAAGAAAAAATGAAATTTTAACGAATTTCCAAGAAAAATGTAAAAATTAACCAAAATTTGAAAACGAAGCTATTTCTATAGATATATAAGAAAAATTGAATTTTAGCAAATTTCCAAGAAAAATGTAAAAATTAACCGAAATTCGAAAACGATGCTATTTCTACGTATCTAGATGATTTGGAAGATATTTAAGAAAAATTGAATTTTAGCGAATTTCCAAGAAAAATGTAAAAATTAACCAAAATTTGAAAACGATGCTATTTCTACGTATCTAGATGATTTGGAAGATATTTAAGAAAAATAGAATTTTAGCGAATTTCCAAGAAAAATGTAAAAATTAACCAAAATTTGAAAACGATGCTATTTCTATAGATATATAAGAAAAATTGAATTTTAGCAAATTTCCAAGAAAAATGTAAAAATTAACCGTAATTCGAAAACGATGCTATTTCTACGTATATCGACGATTTGGATGATATATAAGAAAAAACGAAATTTTAACGAATTTCCAAGAAAAATGTAAAAATTGACTAAAATTTGAAAACGATGCTGTTTCTATAGATATATAAGAAAAATTGAATTTTAGCGAATTTCCAAGAAAAATGTAAAAATTAACCGAAATTCGAAAACGATGCTATTTCTACGTATATCGACGATTTGGATGATATATAAGAAAAAACGAAATTTTAACGAATTTCCAAGAAAAATGTAAAAATTGACTAAAATTTGAAAACGATGGTATTTCTACGTATCTCTATGATTTCGAATTTCCAAGAAAAATGTAAAAATTGACTAAAATTTGAAAGCGATGCTGTTTCTATAGATATATAAGAAAAATTGAATTTTAGCGAATTTCCAAGAAAAATGTAAAAATTAACCGAAATTCGAAAACGATGCTATTTCTACGTATATCGACGATTTGGATGATATATAAGAAAAAATGAAATTTTAACGAATTTCCAAGAAAAATGTAAAAATTGACTAAAATTTGAAAACGATGCTATTTCTACGTATCTCTATGATTTGGAATTTCCAAGAAAAATGTAAAAATTGACTAAAATTTGAAAGCGATGCTGTTTCTATAGATATATAAGAAAAATTGAATTTTAGCGAATTTCCAAGAAAAATGTAAAAATTAACCGAAATTCGAAAACGATGCTATTTCTACGTATATCGACGATTTGGATGATATATAAGAAAAACTGAAATTTTAGCGAATTTCCAAGGAAAATGTAAAAATTAACCGAAATTCGAAAACGATGCTATCTCTACGTATATCGACGATTTGGATGATATATAAGAAAAAATGAAATTTTAACGAATTTTCAAAAAAAATGTAAAAATTAACCGAAATTCGAAAACGATGCTATTTCTACGTATATCGACGATTTGGATGATATATAAGAAAAACTGAAATTTTAACGAATTTCCAAGAAAAATGTAAAAATTAACCGAAATTCGAAAACGATGCTATTTCTACGTATCTAGATGTTTTGGAAGATATTTAAGAAAAATTGAATTTTAGCGAATTTCCAAGAAAAATGTAAAAATTAACCAAAATTCGAAAACGATGCTATTTCTACGTATATCGACGATTTGGATGATATATAAGAAAAAATGAAATTTTAACGAATTTCCAAGAAAAATGTAAAAATCAACCAAAATTTGAAAACGAAGCTATTTCTATAGATATATAAGAAAAATTTAATTTTAGCAAATTTCCAAGAAAAATGTAAAAATTAACCGAAATTCGAAAACGATGCTATTTCTACGTATCTAGATGATTTGGAAGATATTTAAGGAAAATTGAATTTTAGCGAATTTCCAAGAAAAATGTAAAAATTAACCAAAATTTGAAAACGATGCTATTTCTATAGATATATAAGAAAAATTGAATTTTAGCAAATTTCCAAGAAAGATGTAAAAATTAACCGAAATTCGAAAACGATGCTATTTCTACGTATCTAGATGATTTGGAAGATATTTAAGAAAAACTGAATTTTAGCGAATTTCCAAGAAAAATGTAAAAATTAACCAAAATTTGAAAACGATGCTATTTCTACGTATCTAGATGATTTGGAAGATATTTAAGAAAAATAGAATTTTAGCGAATTTCCAAGAAAAATGTAAAAATTAACCAAAATTTGAAAACGATGCTATTTCTATAGATATATAAGAAAAATTGAATTTTAGCAAATTTCCAAGAAAAATGTAAAAATTAACCGAAATTCGAAAACGATGCTATTTCTACGTATATCGACGATTTGGATGATATTTAAGAAAAAATGAAATTTTAACGAATTTCCAAGAAAAATGTAAAAATTAACCGAAATTCGAAAACGATGCTATTTCTACGTATCTAGATGATTTGGAAGATATTTAAGAAAAATTGAATTTTAGCGAATTTCCAAGAAAAATGTAAAAATTAACCGAAATTCGAAAACGATGCTATTTCTACGTATATCGACGATTTGGATGATATATAAGAAAAAATGAAATTTTAACGAATTTCCAAGAAAAATGTAAAAATCAACCAAAATTTGAAAACGAAGCTATTTCTATAGATATATAAGAAAAATTTAATTTTAGCAAATTTCCAAGAAAAATGTAAAAATTAACCGAAATTCGAAAACGATGCTATTTCTACGTATCTAGATGATTTGGAAGATATTTAAGGAAAATTGAATTTTAGCGAATTTCCAAGAAAAATGTAAAAATTAACCAAAATTTGAAAACGCTGCTATTTCTATATATATATAAGAAAAATTGAATTTTAGCAAATTTCCAAGAAAAATGTAAAAATTAACCAAAATTCGAAAACGATGCTATTTCTACGTATATCGACGATTTGGATGATATATAAGAAAAAATGAAATTTTAACGAATTTCCAAGAAAAATGTAAAAATTAACCAAAATTTGAAAACGAAGCTATTTCTATAGATATATAAGAAAAATTGAATTTTAGCAAATTTCCAAGAAAAATGTAAAAATTAACCGAAATTCGAAAACGATGCTATTTCTACGTATCTAGATGATTTGGAAGATATTTAAGAAAAATTGAATTTTAGCGAATTTCCAAGAAAAATGTAAAAATTAACCAAAATTTGAAAACGATGCTATTTCTACGTATCTAGATGATTTGGAAGATATTTAAGAAAAATAGAATTTTAGCGAATTTCCAAGAAAAATGTAAAAATTAACCAAAATTTGAAAACGATGCTATTTCTATAGATATATAAGAAAAATTGAATTTTAGCAAATTTCCAAGAAAAATGTAAAAATTAACCGAAATTCGAAAACGATGCTATTTCTACGTATCTCTATGATTTCGAATTTCCAAGAAAAATGTAAAAATTGACTAAAATTTGAAAGCGATGCTGTTTCTATAGATATATAAGAAAAATTGAATTTTAGCGAATTTCCAAGAAAAATGTAAAAATTAACCGAAATTCGAAAACGATGCTATTTCTACGTATATCGACGATTTGGATGATATATAAGAAAAAATGAAATTTTAACGAATTTCCAAGAAAAATGTAAAAATTAACCAAAATTTGAAAACGAAGCTATTTCTATAGATATATAAGAAAAACTGAAATTTTAGCGAATTTCCAAGAAAAATGTAAAAATTAACCGAAATTCGAAAACGATGCTATCTCTACGTATATCGACGATTTGGATGATATATAAGAAAAAATGAAATTTTAACGAATTTCCAAGAAAAATGTAAAAATTGGCTAAAATTTGAAAACGATGCTGTTTCTATAGATATATAAGAAAAATTGAATTTTAGCGAATTTCCAAGAAAAATGTAAAAATTAACCGAAATTCGAAAACGATGCTATTTCTACGTATATCGACGATTTGGATGATATATAAGAAAAAACGAAATTTTAACGAATTTCCAAGAAAAATGTAAAAATTGACTAAAATTTGAAAACGATGCTATTTCTACGTATCTCTATGATTTCGAATTTCCAAGAAAAATGTAAAAATTGACTAAAATTTGAAAGCGATGCTGTTTCTATAGATATATAAGAAAAATTGAATTTTAGCGAATTTCCAAGAAAAATGTAAAAATTAACCGAAATTCGAAAACGATGCTATTTCTACGTATATCGACGATTTGGATGATATATAAGAAAAAATGAAATTTTAACGAATTTCCAAGAAAAATGTAAAAATTAACCAAAATTTGAAAACGAAGCTATTTCTATAGATATATAAGAAAAACTGAAATTTTAGCGAATTTCCAAGAAAAATGTAAAAATTAACCGAAATTCGAAAACGATGCTATCTCTACGTATATCGACGATTTGGATGATATATAAGAAAAAATGAAATTTTAACGAATTTCCAAGAAAAATGTAAAAATTAACCGAAATTCGAAAACGATGCTATTTCTACGTATATCGACGATTTGGATGATATATAAGAAAAACTGAAATTTTAGCGAATTTCCAAGAAAAATGTAAAAATTAACCGAAATTCGAAAACTAAGCTATTTCTACGTATATCGACGATTTGGATGATATATAAGAAAAAATGAAATTTTAACGAATTTCCAAGAAAAATGTAAAAATTAACCGAAATTCGAAAACGATGCTGTTTCTATAGATATATAAGAAAAATTGAATTTTAGCGAATTTCCAAGAAAAATGTAAAAATTAACCGAAATTCGAAAACGATGCTATTTCTACGTATATCGACGATTTGGATGATATATAAGAAAAAACGAAATTTTAACGAATTTCCAAGGAAAATGTAAAAATTGACTAAAATTTGAAAACGATGCTATTTCTACGTATCTCTATGATTTCGAATTTCCAAGAAAAATGTAAAAATTGACTAAAATTTGAAAGCGATGCTGTTTCTATAGATATATAAGAAAAATTGAATTTTAGCGAATTTCCAAGAAAAATGTAAAAATTAACCGAAATTCGAAAACGATGCTATTTCTACGTATATCGACGATTTGGATGATATATAAGAAAAAACGAAATTTTAACGAATTTCCAAGAAAAATGTAAAAATCAACCAAAATTTGAAAAGGAAGCTATTTCTATAGATATATAAGAAAAATTGAATTTTAGCAAATTTCCAAGAAAAATGTAAAAATTGACCGAAATTCGAAAACGATGCTATTTCTACGTATCTAGATGATTTGGAAGATATTTAAGAAAAACTGAATTTTAGCGAATTTCCAAGAAAAATGTAAAAATTAACCGAAATTCGAAAACGATGCTATTTCTACGTATATCGACGATTTGGATGATATATAAGAAAAAATGAAATTTTAACGAATTTCCAAGAAAAATGTAAAAATCAACCAAAATTTGAAAACGAAGCTATTTCTATAGATATATAAGAAAAATTTAATTTTAGCAAATTTCCAAGAAAAATGTAAAAATTAACCGAAATTCGAAAACGATGCTATTTCTACGTATCTAGATGATTTGGAAGATATTTAAGGAAAATTGAATTTTAGCGAATTTCCAAGAAAAATGTAAAAATTAACCAAAATTTGAAAACGCTGCTATTTCTATATATATATAAGAAAAATTGAATTTTAGCAAATTTCCAAGAAAGATGTAAAAATTAACCGAAATTCGAAAACGATGCTATTTCTACGTATCTAGATGATTTGGAAGATATTTAAGAAAAACTGAATTTTAGCGAATTTCCAAGAAAAATGTAAAAATTAACCAAAATTTGAAAACGATGCTATTTCTACGTATCTAGATGATTTGGAAGATATTTAAGAAAAATAGAATTTTAGCGAATTTCCAAGAAAAATGTAAAAATTAACCAAAATTTGAAAACGAAGCTATTTCTATAGATATATAAGAAAAATTGAATTTTAGCAAATTTCCAAGAAAAATGTAAAAATTAACCGAAATTCGAAAACGATGCTATCTCTACGTATAACGACGATTTGGAAGATATTTAAGAAAAAATGAAATTTTAGCGAATTTCCAAGAAAAATGTAAAAATTAACCAAAATTTGAAAACGATGCTATTTCTATAGATATATAAGAAAAATTGAATTTTAGCAAATTTCCAAGAAAGATGTAAAAATTAACCGAAATTCGAAAACGATGCTATTTCTACGTATCTAGATGATTTGGAAGATATTTAAGAAAAACTGAATTTTAGCGAATTTCCAAGAAAAATGTAAAAATTAACCAAAATTTGAAAACGATGCTATTTCTACGTATCTAGATGATTTGGAAGATATTTAAGAAAAATAGAATTTTAGCGAATTTCCAAGAAAAATGTAAAAATTAACCAAAATTTGAAAACGATGCTATTTCTATAGATATATAAGAAAAATTGAATTTTAGCAAATTTCCAAGAAAAATGTAAAAATTAACCGAAATTCGAAAACGATGCTATTTCTACGTATATCGACGATTTGGATGATATTTAAGAAAAAATGAAATTTTAACGAATTTCCAAGAAAAATGTAAAAATTAACCGAAATTCGAAAACGATGCTATTTCTACGTATCTAGATGATTTGGAAGATATTTAAGAAAAATTGAATTTTAGCGAATTTCCAAGAAAAATGTAAAAATTAACCGAAATTCGAAAACGATGCTATTTCTACGTATATCGACGATTTGGATGATATATAAGAAAAAATGAAATTTTAACGAATTTCCAAGAAAAATGTAAAAATCAACCAAAATTTGATAACGAAGCTATTTCTATAGATATATAAGAAAAATTTAATTTTAGCAAATTTCCAAGAAAAATGTAAAAATTAACCGAAATTCGAAAACGATGCTATTTCTACGTATCTAGATGATTTGGAAGATATTTAAGGAAAATTGAATTTTAGCGAATTTCCAAGAAAAATGTAAAAATTAACCAAAATTTGAAAACGCTGCTATTTCTATATATATATAAGAAAAATTGAATTTTAGCAAATTTCCAAGAAAAATGTAAAAATTAACCAAAATTCGAAAACGATGCTATTTCTACGTATATCGACGATTTGGATGATATATAAGAAAAAATGAAATTTTAACGAATTTCCAAGAAAAATGTAAAAATTAACAAAAATTTGAAAACGAAGCTATTTCTATAGATATATAAGAAAAATTGAATTTTAGCAAATTTCCAAGAAAAATGTAAAAATTAACCGAAATTCGAAAACGATGCTATTTCTACGTATCTAGATGATTTGGAAGATATTTAAGAAAAATTGAATTTTAGCGAATTTCCAAGAAAAATGTAAAAATTAACCAAAATTTGAAAACGATGCTATTTCTACGTATCTAGATGATTTGGAAGATATTTAAGAAAAATAGAATTTTAGCGAATTTCCAAGAAAAATGTAAAAATTAACCAAAATTTGAAAACGATGCTATTTCTATAGATATATAAGAAAAATTGAATTTTAGCAAATTTCCAAGGAAAATGTAAAAATTAACCGAAATTCGAAAACGATGCTATTTCTACGTATCTCTATGATTTCGAATTTCCAAGAAAAATGTAAAAATTGACTAAAATTTGAAAGCGATGCTGTTTCTATAGATATATAAGAAAAATTGAATTTTAGCGAATTTCCAAGAAAAATGTAAAAATTAACCGAAATTCGAAAACGATGCTATTTCTACGTATATCGACGATTTGGATGATATATAAGAAAAAATGAAATTTTAACGAATTTCCAAGAAAAATGTAAAAATTAACCAAAATTTGAAAACGAAGCTATTTCTATAGATATATAAGAAAAACTGAAATTTTAGCGAATTTCCAAGAAAAATGTAAAAATTAACCGAAATTCGAAAACGATGCTATCTCTACGTATATCGACGATTTGGATGATATATAAGAAAAAATGAAATTTTAACGAATTTCCAAGAAAAATGTAAAAATTGGCTAAAATTTGAAAACGATGCTGTTTCTATAGATATATAAGAAAAATTGAATTTTAGCGAATTTCCAAGAAAAATGTAAAAATTAACCGAAATTCGAAAACGATGCTATTTCTACGTATATCGACGATTTGGATGATATATAAGAAAAAACGAAATTTTAACGAATTTCCAAGAAAAATGTAAAAATTGACTAAAATTTGAAAACGATGCTATTTCTACGTATCTCTATGATTTCGAATTTCCAAGAAAAATGTAAAAATTAACCGAAATTCGAAAACGATGCTATCTCTACGTATATCGACGATTTGGATGATATATAAGAAAAAATGAAATTTTAACGAATTTCCAAGAAAAATGTAAAAATTGGCTAAAATTTGAAAACGATGCTGTTTCTATAGATATATAAGAAAAATTGAATTTTAGCGAATTTCCAAGAAAAATGTAAAAATTAACCGAAATTCGAAAACGATGCTATTTCTACGTATATCGACGATTTGGATGATATATAAGAAAAAATGAAATTTTAACGAATTTCCAAGAAAAATGTAAAAATTAACCAAAATTTGAAAACGAAGCTATTTCTATAGATATATAAGAAAAACTGAAATTTTAGCGAATTTCCAAGAAAAATGTAAAAATTAACCGAAATTCGAAAACGATGCTATCTCTACGTATATCGACGATTTGGATGATATATAAGAAAAAATGAAATTTTAACGAATTTCCAAGAAAAATGTAAAAATTAACCGAAATTCGAAAACGATGCTATTTCTATAGATATATAAGAAAAATTGAATTTTAGCAAATCTCCAAGAAAAATGTAAAAATTAACCGAAATTCGAAAACGATGCTATCTCTACGTATAACGACGATTTGGAAGATATTTAAGAAAAAATGAAATTTTAGCGAATTTCCAAGAAAAATGTAAAAATTAACCAAAATTTGAAAACGATGCTATTTCTATAGATATATAAGAAAAATTGAATTTTAGCAAATTTCCAAGAAAAATGTATAAATTAACCGAAATTCGAAAACGATGCTATCTCTACGTATAACGACGATTTGGAAGATATTTAAGAAAAAATGAAATTTTAGCGAATTTCCAAGAAAAATGTAAAAATTAACCGAAATTCGAAAACGATGCTATTTCTACGTATATCGACGATTTGGATGATATATAAGAAAAAACGAAATTTTAACGAATTTCCAAGAAAAATGTAAAAATTGACTAAAATTTGAAAACGATGCTGTTTCTATAGATATATAAGAAAAATTGAATTTTAGCGAATTTACAAGAAAAATGTAAAAATTAACCGAAATTCGAAAACGATGCTATTTCTACGTATATCGACGATTTGGATGATATATAAGAAAAAACGAAATTTTAACGAATTTCCAAGAAAAATGTAAAAATTGACTAAAATTTGAAAACGATGCTATTTCTACGTATCTCTATGATTTGGAATTTCCAAGAAAAATGTAAAAATTGACTAAAATTTGAAAGCGATGCTGTTTCTGTAGATATATAAGAAAAATTGAATTTTAGCGAATTTCCAAGAAAAATGTAAAAATTAACCGAAATTCGAAAACGATGATATTTCTACGTATATCGACGATTTGGATGATATATAAGAAAAAATGAAATTTTAACGAATTTCCAAGAAAAATGTAAAAATTGACTAAAATTTGAAAACGATGCTATTTCTACGTATCTCTATGATTTCGAATTTCCAAGAAAAATGTAAAAATTGACTAAAATTTGAAGGCGATGCTGTTTCTATAGATATATAAGAAAAATTGAATTTTAGCGAATTTCCAAGAAAAATGTAAAAATTAACCGAAATTCGAAAACGATGCTATCTCTACGTATAACGACGATTTGGAAGATATTTAAGAAAAAATGAAATTTTAGCGAATTTCCAAGAAAAATGTAAAAATTAACCGAAATTCGAAAACGATGCTATCTCTACGTATATCGACGATTTGGATGATATATAAGAAAAAATGAAATTTTAACGAATTTCCAAGAAAAATGTAAAAATTAACCGAAATTCGAAAACGATGCTATTTCTACGTATATCGACGATTTGGATGATATATAAGAAAAACTGACATTTTAACGAATTTCCAAGAAAAATGTAAAAATTAGCCGAAATTCGAAAACGATGCTATTTCTACGTATCTAGATGTTTTGGAAGATATTTAAGAAAAATTGAATTTTAGCGAATTTCCAAGAAAAATGTAAAAATTAACCAAAATTCGAAAACGATGCTATTTCTACGTATATCGACGATTTGGATGATATATAAGAAAAAATGAAATTTTAACGAATTTCCAAGAAAAATGTAAAAATTAACCAAAATTTGAAAACGAAGCTATTTCTATAGATATATAAGAAAAATTGAATTTTAGCAAATTTCCAAGAAAAATGTAAAAATTAACCGAAATTCGAAAACGATGCTATTTCTACGTATCTAGATGATTTGGAAGATATTTAAGAAAAACTGAATTTTAGCGAATTTCCAAGAAAAATGTAAAAATTAACCAAAATTTGAAAACGATGCTATTTCTATAGATATATAAGAAAAATAGAATTTTAGCAAATTTCCAAGAAAAATGTAAAAATTAACCGAAATTCGAAAACGATTCTATTTCTACGTATATCGACGATTTGGATGATATATAAGAAAAAATGAAATTTTAACGAATTTCCAAGAAAAATGTAAAAATTAACCAAAATTTGAAAACGAAGCTATTTCTATAGATATATAAGAAAAATTGAATTGTAGCAAATCTCCAAGAAAAATGTAAAAATTAACCGAAATTCGAAAACGATGCTATCTCTACGTATAACGACGATTTGGAAGATATTTAAGAAAAAATGAAATTTTAGCGAATTTCCAAGAAAAATGTAAAAATTAACCAAAATTTGAAAACGATGCTATTTCTATAGATATATAAGAAAAATAGAATTTTAGCAAATTTCTAAGAAAAATGTAAAAATTAATCGAAATTCGAAAACGATGCTATTTCTACGTATATCGACGATTTGGATGATATATAAGAAAAAATGAAATTTTAACGAATTTCCAAGAAAAATGTAAAAATTAACCGAAATTCGAAAACGATGCTATTTCTACGTATCTAGATGATTTGGAAGATATTTAAGAAAAATTGAATTTTAGCGAATTTCCAAGAAAAATGTAAAAATTAACCGAAATTCGAAAACGATGCTATTTCTACGTATATCGACGATTTGGATGATATATAAGAAAAAATGAAATTTTAACGAATTTCCAAGAAAAATGTAAAAATTAACCAAAATTTGAAAACGAAGCAATTTCTATAGATATATAAGAAAAATTGAATTTTAGCAAATTTCCAAGAAAAATGTAAAAACTAACCGAAATTCGAAAACGATGCTATTTCTACGTATCTAGATGATTTGGAAGATATTTAAGAAAAATAGAATTTTAGCGAATTTCCAAGAAAAATGTAAAAATTAACCAAAATTTGAAAACGATGCTATTTCTACGTATCTAGATGATTTGGAAGATATTTAAGAAAAATAGAATTTTAGCGAATTTCCAAGAAAAATGTAAAAATTAACCAGAATTTGAAAACGATGCTATTTCTATAGATATATAAGAAAAATTGAATTTTAGCAAATTTCCAAGAAAAATGTAAAAATTAACCGAAATTCGAAAACGATGCTATTTCTACGTATATCGACGATTTGGATGATATTTAAGAAAAAATGAAATTTTAACGAATTTCCAAGAAAAATGTAAAAATTAACCGAAATTCGAAAACGATGCTATTTCTACGTATCTAGATGATTTGGAAGATATTTAAGAAAAATTGAATTTTAGCGAATTTCCAAGAAAAATGTAAAAATTAACCGAAATTCGAAAACGATGCTATTTCTACGTATATCGACGATTTGGATGATATATAAGAAAAAATGAAATTTTAACGAATTTCCAAGAAAAATGTAAAAATCAACCAAAATTTGAAAACGAAGCTATTTCTATAGATATATAAGAAAAATTTAATTTTAGCAAATTTCCAAGAAAAATGTAATAATTAACCGAAATTCGAAAACGATGCTATTTCTACGTATCTAGATGATTTGGAAGATATTTAAGGAAAATTGAATTTTAGCGAATTTCCAAAAAAATGTAAAAATTAACCAAAATTTGAAAACGCTGCTAATTCTATATATATATAAGAAAAATTGAATTTTAGCAAATTTCCAAGAAAAATGTAAAAATTAACCGAAATTCGAAAACGATGCTATTTCTACGTATATCGACGATTTGGATGATATATAAGAAAAAATGAAATTTTAACGAATTTCCAAGAAAAATGTAAAAATTAACCAAAATTTGAAAACGAAGCTATTTCTACGTATATCGACGATTTGGATGATATATAAGAAAAAACGAAATTTTAACGAATTTCCAAGAAAAATGTAAAAATTGACTAAAATTTGAAAACGATGGTATTTCTACGTATCTCTATGATTTCGAATTTCCAAGAAAAATGTAAAAATTGACTAAAATTTGAAAGCGATGCTGTTTCTATAGATATATAAGAAAAATTGAATTTTAGCGAATTTCCAAGAAAAATGTAAAAATTAACCGAAATTCGAAAACGATGCTATTTCTACGTATATCGACGATTTGGATGATATATAAGAAAAAATGAAATTTTAACGAATTTCCAAGAAAAATGTAAAAATCAACCAAAATTTGAAAACGAAGCTATTTCTATAGATATATAAGAAAAATTTAATTTTAGCAAATTTCCAAGAAAAATGTAATAATTAACCGAAATTCGAAAACGATGCTATTTCTACGTATCTAGATGATTTGGAAGATATTTAAGAAAAATTGAATTTTAGCGAATTTCCAAAAAAATGTAAAAATTAACCAAAATTTGAAAACGCTGCTAATTCTATATATATATAAGAAAAATTGAATTTTAGCAAATTTCCAAGAAAAATGTAAAAATTAACCGAAATTCGAAAACGATGCTATCTCTACGTATAACGACGATTTGGAAGATATTTAAGAAAAAATGAAATTTTAGCGAATTTCCAAGAAAAATGTAAAAATTAACCAAAATTTGAAAACGATGCTATTTCTATAGATATATAAGAAAAATTGAATTTTAGCAAATTTCCAAGAAAGATGTAAAAATTAACCGAAATTCGAAAACGATGCTATTTCTACGTATCTAGATGATTTGGAAGATATTTAAGAAAAACTGAATTTTAGCGAATTTCCAAGAAAAATGTAAAAATTAACCAAAATTTGAAAACGATGCTATTTCTACGTATCTAGATGATTTGGAAGATATTTAAGAAAAATAGAATTTTAGCGAATTTCCAAGAAAAATGTAAAAATTAACCAAAATTTGAAAACGATGCTATTTCTATAGATATATAAGAAAAATTGAATTTTAGCAAATTTCCAAGAAAAATGTAAAAATTAACCGAAATTCGAAAACGATGCTATTTCTACGTATATCGACGATTTGGATGATATTTAAGAATAAATGAAATTTTAACGAATTTCCAAGAAAAATGTAAAAATTAACCGAAATTCGAAAACGATGCTATTTCTACGTATCTAGATGATTTGGAAGATATTTAAGAAAATTTGAATTTTAGCGAATTTCCAAGAAAAATGTAAAAATTAACCGAAATTCGAAAACGATGCTATTTCTACGTATATCGACGATTTGGATGATATATAAGAAAAAATGAAATTTTAACGAATTTCCAAGAAAAATGTAAAAATCAACCAAAATTTGAAAACGAAGCTATTTCTATAGATATATAAGAAAAATTTAATTTTAGCAAATTTCCAAGAAAAATGTAAAAATTAACCGAAATTCGAAAACGATGCTATTTCTACGTATCTAGATGATTTGGAAGATATTTAAGGAAAATTGAATTTTAGCGAATTTCCAAGAAAAATGTAAAAATTAACCAAAATTTGAAAACGCTGCTATTTCTATATATATATAAGAAAAATTGAATTTTAGCAAATTTCCAAGAAAAATGTAAAAATTAACCAAAATTCGAAAACGATGCTATTTCTACGTATATCGACGATTTGGATGATATATAAGAAAAAATGAAATTTTAACGAATTTCCAAGAAAAATGTAAAAATTAACCAAAATTTGAAAACGAAGCTATTTCTATAGATATATAAGAAAAATTGAATTTTAGCAAATTTCCAAGAAAAATGTAAAAATTAACCGAAATTCGAAAACGATGCTATTTCTACGTATCTAGATGATTTGGAAGATATTTAAGAAAAATTGAATTTTAGCGAATTTCCAAGAAAAATGTAAAAATTAACCAAAATTTGAAAACGATGCTATTTCTACGTATCTAGATGATTTGGAAGATATTTAAGAAAAATAGAATTTTAGCGAATTTCCAAGAAAAATGTAAAAATTAACCAAAATTTGAAAACGATGCTATTTCTATAGATATATAAGAAAAATTGAATTTTAGCAAATTTCCAAGAAAAATGTAAAAATTAACCGAAATTCGAAAACGATGCTATTTCTACGTATCTCTATGATTTCGAATTTCCAAGAAAAATGTAAAAATTGACTAAAATTTGAAAGCGATGCTGTTTCTATAGATATATAAGAAAAATTGAATTTTAGCGAATTTCCAAGAAAAATGTAAAAATTAACCGAAATTCGAAAACGATGCTATTTCTACGTATATCGACGATTTGGATGATATATAAGAAAAAATGAAATTTTAACGAATTTCCAAGAAAAATGTAAAAATTAACCAAAATTTGAAAACGAAGCTATTTCTATAGATATATAAGAAAAACTGAAATTTTAGCGAATTTCCAAGAAAAATGTAAAAATTAACCGAAATTCGAAAACGATGCTATCTCTACGTATATCGACGATTTGGATGATATATAAGAAAAAATGAAATTTTAACGAATTTCCAAGAAAAATGTAAAAATTGGCTAAAATTTGAAAACGATGCTGTTTCTATAGATATATAAGAAAAATTGAATTTTAGCGAATTTCCAAGAAAAATGTAAAAATTAACCGAAATTCGAAAACGATGCTATTTCTACGTATATCGACGATTTGGATGATATATAAGAAAAAATGAAATTTTAACGAATTTCCAAGAAAAATGTAAAAATTAACCAAAATTTGAAAACGAAGCTATTTCTATAGATATATAAGAAAAACTGAAATTTTAGCGAATTTCCAAGAAAAATGTAAAAATTAACCGAAATTCGAAAACGATGCTATCTCTACGTATATCGACGATTTGGATGATATATAAGAAAAAATGAAATTTTAACGAATTTCCAAGAAAAATGTAAAAATTAACCGAAATTCGAAAACGATGCTATTTCTACGTATATCGACGATTTGGATGATATATAAGAAAAACTGAAATTTTAGCGAATTTCCAAGAAAAATGTAAAAATTAACCGAAATTCGAAAACTAAGCTATTTCTACGTATATCGACGATTTGGATGATATATAAGAAAAAATGAAATTTTAACGAATTTCCAAGAAAAATGTAAAAATTAACCGAAATTCGAAAACGATGCTGTTTCTATAGATATATAAGAAAAATTGAATTTTAGCGAATTTCCAAGAAAAATGTAAAAATTAACCGAAATTCGAAAACGATGCTATTTCTACGTATATCGACGATTTGGATGATATATAAGAAAAAACGAAATTTTAACGAATTTCCAAGGAAAATGTAAAAATTGACTAAAATTTGAAAACGATGCTATTTCTACGTATCTCTATGATTTCGAATTTCCAAGAAAAATGTAAAAATTGACTAAAATTTGAAAGCGATGCTGTTTCTATAGATATATAAGAAAAATTGAATTTTAGCGAATTTCCAAGAAAAATGTAAAAATTAACCGAAATTCGAAAACGATGCTATTTCTACGTATATCGACGATTTGGATGATATATAAGAAAAAACGAAATTTTAACGAATTTCCAAGAAAAATGTAAAAATCAACCAAAATTTGAAAAGGAAGCTATTTCTATAGATATATAAGAAAAATTGAATTTTAGCAAATTTCCAAGAAAAATGTAAAAATTGACCGAAATTCGAAAACGATGCTATTTCTACGTATCTAGATGATTTGGAAGATATTTAAGAAAAACTGAATTTTAGCGAATTTCCAAGAAAAATGTAAAAATTAACCGAAATTCGAAAACGATGCTATTTCTACGTATATCGACGATTTGGATGATATATAAGAAAAAATGAAATTTTAACGAATTTCCAAGAAAAATGTAAAAATCAACCAAAATTTGAAAACGAAGCTATTTCTATAGATATATAAGAAAAATTTAATTTTAGCAAATTTCCAAGAAAAATGTAAAAATTAACCGAAATTCGAAAACGATGCTATTTCTACGTATCTAGATGATTTGGAAGATATTTAAGGAAAATTGAATTTTAGCGAATTTCCAAGAAAAATGTAAAAATTAACCAAAATTTGAAAACGCTGCTATTTCTATAGATATATAAGAAAAATTGAATTTTAGCAAATTTCCAAGAAAAATGTAAAAATTAACCGAAATTCGAAAACGATGCTATTTCTACGTATCTCTATGATTTCGAATTTCCAAGAAAAATGTAAAAATTGACTAAAATTTGAAAGCGATGCTGTTTCTATAGATATATAAGAAAAATTGAATTTTAGCGAATTTCCAAGAAAAATGTAAAAATTAACCGAAATTCGAAAACGATGCTATTTCTACGTATATCGACGATTTGGATGATATATAAGAAAAAATGAAATTTTAACGAATTTCCAAGAAAAATGTAAAAATTAACCAAAATTTGAAAACGAAGCTATTTCTATAGATATATAAGAAAAACTGAAATTTTAGCGAATTTCCAAGAAAAATGTAAAAATTAACCGAAATTCGAAAACGATGCTATCTCTACGTATATCGACGATTTGGATGATATATAAGAAAAAATGAAATTTTAACGAATTTCCAAGAAAAATGTAAAAATTGGCTAAAATTTGAAAACGATGCTGTTTCTATAGATATATAAGAAAAATTGAATTTTAGCGAATTTCCAAGAAAAATGTAAAAATTAACCGAAATTCGAAAACGATGCTATTTCTACGTATATCGACGATTTGGATGATATATAAGAAAAAACGAAATTTTAACGAATTTCCAAGAAAAATGTAAAAATTGACTAAAATTTGAAAACGATGCTATTTCTACGTATCTCTATGATTTCGAATTTCCAAGAAAAATGTAAAAATTGACTAAAATTTGAAAGCGATGCTGTTTCTATAGATATATAAGAAAAATTGAATTTTAGCGAATTTCCAAGAAAAATGTAAAAATTAACCGAAATTCGAAAACGATGCTATTTCTACGTATATCGACGATTTGGATGATATATAAGAAAAAATGAAATTTTAACGAATTTCCAAGAAAAATGTAAAAATTAACCAAAATTTGAAAACGAAGCTATTTCTATAGATATATAAGAAAAACTGAAATTTTAGCGAATTTCCAAGAAAAATGTAAAAATTAACCAAAATTCGAAAACGATGCTATCTCTACGTATATCGACGATTTGGATGATATATAAGAAAAAATGAAATTTTAACGAATTTCCAAGAAAAATGTAAAAATTGACCGAAATTCGAAAACGATGCTATTTCTACGTATATCGACGATTTGGATGATATATAAGAAAAACTGAAATTTTAGCGAATTTCCAAGAAAAATGTAAAAATTAACCGAAATTCGAAAACTAAGCTATTTCTACGTATATCGACGATTTGGATGATATATAAGAAAAAATGAAATTTTAACGAATTTCCAAGAAAAATGTAAAAATTAACCGAAATTCGAAAACGATGCTGTTTCTATAGATATATAAGAAAAATTGAATTTTAGCGAATTTCCAAGAAAAATGTAAAAATTAACCGAAATTCGAAAACGATGCTATTTCTACGTATATCGACGATTTGGATGATATATAAGAAAAAACGAAATTTTAACGAATTTCCAAGGAAAATGTAAAAATTGACTAAAATTTGAAAACGATGCTATTTCTACGTATCTCTATGATTTCGAATTTCCAAGAAAAATGTAAAAATTGACTAAAATTTGAAAGCGATGCTGTTTCTATAGATATATAAGAAAAATTGAATTTTAGCGAATTTCCAAGAAAAATGTAAAAATTAACCGAAATTCGAAAACGATGCTATTTCTACGTATATCGACGATTTGGATGATATATAAGAAAAAACGAAATTTTAACGAATTTCCAAGAAAAATGTAAAAATCAACCAAAATTTGAAAAGGAAGCTATTTCTATAGATATATAAGAAAAATTGAATTTTAGCAAATTTCCAAGAAAAATGTAAAAATTGACCGAAATTCGAAAACGATGCTATTTCTACGTATCTAGATGATTTGGAAGATATTTAAGAAAAACTGAATTTTAGCGAATTTCCAAGAAAAATGTAAAAATTAACCGAAATTCGAAAACGATGCTATTTCTACGTATATCGACGATTTGGATGATATATAAGAAAAAATAAAATTTTAACGAATTTCCAAGAAAAATGTAAAAATCAACCAAAATTTGAAAACGAAGCTATTTCTATAGATATATAAGAAAAATTTAATTTTAGCAAATTTCCAAGAAAAATGTAAAAATTAACCGAAATTCGAAAACGATGCTATTTCTACGTATCTAGATGATTTGGAAGATATTTAAGGAAAATTGAATTTTAGCGAATTTCCAAGAAAAATGTAAAAATTAACCAAAATTTGAAAACGCTGCTATTTCTATATATATATAAGAAAAATTGAATTTTAGCAAATTTCCAAGAAAGATGTAAAAATTAACCGAAATTCGAAAACGATGCTATTTCTACGTATCTAGATGATTTGGAAGATATTTAAGAAAAACTGAATTTTAGCGAATTTCCAAGAAAAATGTAAAAATTAACCAAAATTTGAAAACGATGCTATTTCTACGTATCTAGATGATTTGGAAGATATTTAAGAAAAATAGAATTTTAGCGAATTTCCAAGAAAAATGTAAAAATTAACCAAAATTTGAAAACGAAGCTATTTCTATAGATATATAAGAAAAATTGAATTTTAGCAAATTTCCAAGAAAAATGTAAAAATTAACCGAAATTCGAAAACGATGCTATCTCTACGTATAACGACGATTTGGAAGATATTTAAGAAAAAATGAAATTTTAGCGAATTTCCAAGAAAAATGTAAAAATTAACCAAAATTTGAAAACGATGCTATTTCTATAGATATATAAGAAAAATTGAATTTTAGCAAATTTCCAAGAAAGATGTAAAAATTAACCGAAATTCGAAAACGATGCTATTTCTACGTATCTAGATGATTTGGAAGATATTTAAGAAAAACTGAATTTTAGCGAATTTCCAAGAAAAATGTAAAAATTAACCAAAATTTGAAAACGATGCTATTTCTACGTATCTAGATGATTTGGAAGATATTTAAGAAAAATAGAATTTTAGCGAATTTCCAAGAAAAATGTAAAAATTAACCAAAATTTGAAAACGATGCTATTTCTATAGATATATAAGAAAAATTGAATTTTAGCAAATTTCCAAGAAAAATGTAAAAATTAACCGAAATTCGAAAACGATGCTATTTCTACGTATATCGACGATTTGGATGATATTTAAGAAAAAATGAAATTTTAACGAATTTCCAAGAAAAATGTAAAAATTAACCGAAATTCGAAAACGATGCTATTTCTACGTATCTAGATGATTTGGAAGATATTTAAGAAAAATTGAATTTTAGCGAATTTCCAAGAAAAATGTAAAAATTAACCGAAATTCGAAAACGATGCTATTTCTACGTATATCGACGATTTGGATGATATATAAGAAAAAATGAAATTTTAACGAATTTCCAAGAAAAATGTAAAAATCAACCAAAATTTGATAACGAAGCTATTTCTATAGATATATAAGAAAAATTTAATTTTAGCAAATTTCCAAGAAAAATGTAAAAATTAACCGAAATTCGAAAACGATGCTATTTCTACGTATCTAGATGATTTGGAAGATATTTAAGGAAAATTGAATTTTAGCGAATTTCCAAGAAAAATGTAAAAATTAACCAAAATTTGAAAACGCTGCTATTTCTATATATATATAAGAAAAATTGAATTTTAGCAAATTTCCAAGAAAAATGTAAAAATTAACCAAAATTCGAAAACGATGCTATTTCTACGTATATCGACGATTTGGATGATATATAAGAAAAAATGAAATTTTAACGAATTTCCAAGAAAAATGTAAAAATTAACCAAAATTTGAAAACGAAGCTATTTCTATAGATATATAAGAAAAATTGAATTTTAGCAAATTTCCAAGAAAAATGTAAAAATTAACCGAAATTCGAAAACGATGCTATTTCTACGTATCTAGATGATTTGGAAGATATTTAAGAAAAATTGAATTTTAGCGAATTTCCAAGAAAAATGTAAAAATTAACCAAAATTTGAAAACGATGCTATTTCTACGTATCTAGATGATTTGGAAGATATTTAAGAAAAATAGAATTTTAGCGAATTTCCAAGAAAAATGTAAAAATTAACCAAAATTTGAAAACGATGCTATTTCTATAGATATATAAGAAAAATTGAATTTTAGCAAATTTCCAAGGAAAATGTAAAAATTAACCGAAATTCGAAAACGATGCTATTTCTACGTATCTCTATGATTTCGAATTTCCAAGAAAAATGTAAAAATTGACTAAAATTTGAAAGCGATGCTGTTTCTATAGATATATAAGAAAAATTGAATTTTAGCGAATTTCCAAGAAAAATGTAAAAATTAACCGAAATTCGAAAACGATGCTATTTCTACGTATATCGACGATTTGGATGATATATAAGAAAAAATGAAATTTTAACGAATTTCCAAGAAAAATGTAAAAATTAACCAAAATTTGAAAACGAAGCTATTTCTATAGATATATAAGAAAAACTGAAATTTTAGCGAATTTCCAAGAAAAATGTAAAAATTAACCGAAATTCGAAAACGATGCTATCTCTACGTATATCGACGATTTGGATGATATATAAGAAAAAATGAAATTTTAACGAATTTCCAAGAAAAATGTAAAAATTGGCTAAAATTTGAAAACGATGCTGTTTCTATAGATATATAAGAAAAATTGAATTTTAGCGAATTTCCAAGAAAAATGTAAAAATTAACCGAAATTCGAAAACGATGCTATTTCTACGTATATCGACGATTTGGATGATATATAAGAAAAAACGAAATTTTAACGAATTTCCAAGAAAAATGTAAAAATTGACTAAAATTTGAAAACGATGCTATTTCTACGTATCTCTATGATTTCGAATTTCCAAGAAAAATGTAAAAATTAACCGAAATTCGAAAACGATGCTATCTCTACGTATATCGACGATTTGGATGATATATAAGAAAAAATGAAATTTTAACGAATTTCCAAGAAAAATGTAAAAATTGGCTAAAATTTGAAAACGATGCTGTTTCTATAGATATATAAGAAAAATTGAATTTTAGCGAATTTCCAAGAAAAATGTAAAAATTAACCGAAATTCGAAAACGATGCTATTTCTACGTATATCGACGATTTGGATGATATATAAGAAAAAATGAAATTTTAACGAATTTCCAAGAAAAATGTAAAAATTAACCAAAATTTGAAAACGAAGCTATTTCTATAGATATATAAGAAAAACTGAAATTTTAGCGAATTTCCAAGAAAAATGTAAAAATTAACCGAAATTCGAAAACGATGCTATCTCTACGTATATCGACGATTTGGATGATATATAAGAAAAAATGAAATTTTAACGAATTTCCAAGAAAAATGTAAAAATTAACCGAAATTCGAAAACGATGCTATTTCTACGTATATCGACGATTTGGATGATATATAAGAAAAACTGAAATTTTAGCGAATTTCCAAGAAAAATGTAAAAATTAACCGAAATTCGAAAACTAAGCTATTTCTACGTATATCGACGATTTGGATGATATATAAGAAAAAATGAAATTTTAACGAATTTCCAAGAAAAATGTAAAAATTAACCGAAATTCGAAAACGATGCTGTTTCTATAGATATATAAGAAAAATTGAATTTTAGCGAATTTCCAAGAAAAATGTAAAAATTAACCGAAATTCGAAAACGATGCTATTTCTACGTATATCGACGATTTGGATGATATATAAGAAAAAATGAAATTTTAACGAATTTCCAAGAAAAATGTAAAAATCAACCAAAATTTGAAAACGAAGCTATTTCTATAGATATATAAGAAAAATTTAATTTTAGCAAATTTCCAAGAAAAATGTAAAAATTAACCGAAATTCGAAAACGATGCTATTTCTACGTATCTAGATGATTTGGAAGATATTTAAGGAAAATTGAATTTTAGCGAATTTCCAAGAAAAATGTAAAAATTAACCAAAATTTGAAAACGCTGCTATTTCTATATATATATAAGAAAAATTGAATTTTAGCAAATTTCCAAGAAAAATGTAAAAATTAACCGAAATTCGAAAACGATGCTATTTCTACGTATCTAGATGATTTGGAAGATATTTAAGGAAAATTGAATTTTAGCGAATTTCCAAGAAAAATGTAAAAATTAACCAAAATTTGAAAACGCTGCTATTTCTATAGATATATAAGAAAAATTGAATTTTAGCAAATTTCCAAGAAAAATGTAAAAATTAACCGAAATTCGAAAACGATGCTATTTCTACGTATATCGACGATTTGGATGATATATAAGAAAAAACGAAATTTTAACGAATTTCCATGGAAAATGTAAAAATTGACTAAAATTTGAAAACGATGCTATTTCTACGTATCTCTATGATTTCGAATTTCCAAGAAAAATGTAAAAATTGACTAAAATTTGAAAGCGATGCTGTTTCTATAGATATATAAGAAAAATTGAGTTTTAGCGAATTTCCAAGAAAAATGTAAAAATTAACCGAAATTCGAAAACGATGCTATTTCTACGTATATCGACGATTTGGATGATATATAAGAAAAAACGAAATTTTAACGAATTTCCAAGAAAAATGTAAAAATCAACCAAAATTTGAAAAGGAAGCTATTTCTATAGATATATAAGAAAAATTGAATTTTAGCAAATTTCCAAGAAAAATGTAAAAATTAACCGAAATTCGAAAACGATGCTATTTCTACGTATCTAGATGATTTGGAAGATATTTAAGAAAAACTGAATTTTAGCGAATTTCCAAGAAAAATGTAAAAATTAACCGAAATTCGAAAACGATGCTATTTCTACGTATATCGACGATTTGGATGATATATAAGAAAAAATGAAATTTTAACGAATTTCCAAGAAAAATGTAAAAATCAACCAAAATTTGAAAACGAAGCTATTTCTATAGATATATAAGAAAAATTTAATTTTAGCAAATTTCCAAGAAAAATGTAAAAATTAACCGAAATTCGAAAACGATGCTATTTCTACGTATCTAGATGATTTGGAAGATATTTAAGGAAAATTGAATTTTAGCGAATTTCCAAGAAAAATGTAAAAATTAACCAAAATTTGAAAACGCTGCTATTTCTATATATATATAAGAAAAATTGAATTTTAGCAAATTTCCAAGAAAAATGTAAAAATTAACCGAAATTCGAAAACGATGCTATTTCTACGTATATCGACGATTTGGATGATATATAAGAAAAAATGAAATTTTAACGAATTTCCAAGAAAAATGTAAAAATTAACCAAAATTTGAAAACGAAGCTATTTCTATAGATATATAAGAAAAATTGAATTTTAGCAAATTTCCAAGAAAAATGTAAAAATTAACCGAAATTCGAAAACGATGCTATTTCTACGTATCTAGATGATTTGGAAGATATTTAAGAAAAATTGAATTTTAGCGAATTTCCAAGAAAAATGTAAAAATTAACCAAAATTTGAAAACGATGCTATTTCTACGT
The DNA here is from genome assembly GCA_963921985.1 of Agrilus biguttatus. Taxonomy (NCBI): domain Eukaryota; kingdom Metazoa; phylum Arthropoda; class Insecta; order Coleoptera; family Buprestidae; genus Agrilus; species Agrilus biguttatus. Next base: position 22,250,391 of record OY998118.1, read on the forward strand.
ATATCGACGATTTGGATGATATATAAGAAAAACTGAAATTTTAGCGAATTTCCAAGAAAAATGTAAAAATTAACCGAAATTCGAAAACTAAGCTATTTCTACGTATATCGACGATTTGGATGATATATAAGAAAAAATGAAATTTTAACGAATTTCCAAGAAAAATGTAAAAATTAACCGAAATTCGAAAACGATGCTGTTTCTATAGATATATAAGAAAAATTGAATTTTAGCGAATTTCCAAGAAAAATGTAAAAATTAACCGAAATTCGAAAACGATGCTATTTCTACGTATATCGACGATTTGGATGATATATAAGAAAAAACGAAATTTTAACGAATTTCCATGGAAAATGTAAAAATTGACTAAAATTTGAAAACGATGCTATTTCTACGTATCTCTATGATTTCGAATTTCCAAGAAAAATGTAAAAATTGACTAAAATTTGAAAGCGATGCTGTTTCTATAGATATATAAGAAAAATTGAGTTTTAGCGAATTTCCAAGAAAAATGTAAAAATTAACCGAAATTCGAAAACGATGCTATTTCTACGTATATCGACGATTTGGATGATATATAAGAAAAAACGAAATTTTAACGAATTTCCAAGAAAAATGTAAAAATCAACCAAAATTTGAAAAGGAAGCTATTTCTATAGATATATAAGAAAAATTGAATTTTAGCAAATTTCCAAGAAAAATGTAAAAATTAACCGAAATTCGAAAACGATGCTATTTCTACGTATCTAGATGATTTGGAAGATATTTAAGAAAAACTGAATTTTAGCGAATTTCCAAGAAAAATGTAAAAATTAACCGAAATTCGAAAACGATGCTATTTCTACGTATATCGACGATTTGGATGATATATAAGAAAAAATGAAATTTTAACGAATTTCCAAGAAAAATGTAAAAATCAACCAAAATTTGAAAACGAAGCTATTTCTATAGATATATAAGAAAAATTTAATTTTAGCAAATTTCCAACAAAAATGTAAAAATTAACCGAAATTCGAAAACGATGCTATTTCTACGTATCTAGATGATTTGGAAGATATTTAAGGAAAATTGAATTTTAGCGAATTTCCAAGAAAAATGTAAAAATTAACCAAAATTTGAAAACGCTGCTATTTCTATATATATATAAGAAAAATTGAATTTTAGCAAATTTCCAAGAAAAATGTAAAAATTAACCGAAATTCGAAAACGATGCTATTTCTACGTATATCGACGATTTGGATGATATATAAGAAAAAATGAAATTTTAACGAATTTCCAAGAAAAATGTAAAAATTAACCAAAATTTGAAAACGAAGCTATTTCTATAGATATATAAGAAAAATTGAATTTTAGCAAATTTCCAAGAAAAATGTAAAAATTAACCGAAATTCGAAAACGATGCTATTTCTACGTATCTAGATGATTTGGAAGATATTTAAGAAAAATTGAATTTTAGCGAATTTCCAAGAAAAATGTAAAAATTAACCAAAATTTGAAAACGATGCTATTTCTACGTATCTAGATGATTTGGAAGATATTTAAGAAAAATAGAATTTTAGCGAATTTCCAAGAAAAATGTAAAAATTAACCAAAATTTGAAAACGATGCTATTTCTATAGATATATAAGAAAAATTGAATTTTAGCAAATTTCCAAGAAAAATGTAAAAATTAACCGAAATTCGAAAACGATGCTATTTCTACGTATATCGACGATTTGGATGATATATAAGAAAAAACGAAATTTTAACGAATTTCCAAGAAAAATGTAAAAATTGGCTAAAATTTGAAAACGATGCTGTTTCTATAGATATATAAGAAAAATTGAATTTTAGCGAATTTCCAAGAAAAATGTAAAAATTAACCGAAATTCGAAAACGATGCTATTTCTACGTATATCGACGATTTGGATGATATATAAGAAAAAACGAAATTTTAACGAATTTCCAAGAAAAATGTAAAAATTGACTAAAATTTGAAAACGATGCTATTTCTACGTATCTCTATGATTTCGAATTTCCAAGAAAAATGTAAAAATTGACTAAAATTTGAAAGCGATGCTGTTTCTATAGATATATAAGAAAAATTGAATTTTAGCGAATTTCCAAGAAAAATGTAAAAATTAACCGAAATTCGAAAACGATGCTATTTCTACGTATATCGACGATTTGGATGATATATAAGAAAAAATGAAATTTTAACGAATTTCCAAGAAAAATGTAAAAATTAACCAAAATTTGAAAACGAAGCTATTTCTATAGATATATAAGAAAAACTGAAATTTTAGCGAATTTCCAAGAAAAATGTAAAAATTAACCGAAATTCGAAAACGATGCTATCTCTACGTATATCGACGATTTGGATGATATATAAGAAAAAATGAAATTTTAACGAATTTCCAAGAAAAATGTAAAAATTAACCGAAATTCGAAAACGATGCTATTTCTACGTATATCGACGATTTGGATGATATATAAGAAAAACTGAAATTTTAACGAATTTCCAAGAAAAATGTAAAAATTAACCGAAATTCGAAAACGATGCTATTTCTACGTATCTAGATGTTTTGGAAGATATTTAAGAAAAATTGAATTTTAGCGAATTTCCAAGAAAAATGTAAAAATTAACCAAAATTCGAAAACGATGCTATTTCTACGTGTATCGACGATTTGGATGATATATAAGAAAAAATGAAATTTTAACGAATTTCCAAGAAAAATGTAAAAATTAACCAAAATTTGAAAACGAAGCTATTTCTATAGATATATAAGAAAAATTGAATTTTAGCAAATTTCCAAGAAAAATGTAAAAATTAACCGAAATTCGAAAACGATGCTATCTCTACGTATAACGACGATTTGGAAGATATTTAAGAAAAAATGAAATTTTAGCGAATTTCCAAGAAAAATGTAAAAATTAACCAAAATTTGAAAACGAAGCTATTTCTATAGATATATAAGAAAAATTGAATTTTAGCAAATTTCCAAGAAAAATGTAAAAATTAACCGAAATTCGAAAACGATGCTATTTCTACGTATCTAGATGATTTGGAAGATATTTAAGAAAAATTGAATTTTAGCGAATTTCCAAGAAAAATGTAAAAATTAACCAAAATTTGAAAACGATGCTTTTTCTACGTATCTAGATGATTTGGAAGATATTTAAGAAAAATAGAATTTTAGCGAATTTCCAAGAAAAATGTAAAAATTAACCAAAATTTGAAAACGATGCTATTTCTATAGATATATAAGAAAAATTGAATTTTAGCAAATTTCCAAGAAAAATGTAAAAATTAACCGAAATTCGAAAACGATGCTATTTCTACGTATATCGACGATTTGGATGATATATAAGAAAAAACGAAATTTTAACGAATTTCCAAGAAAAATGTAAAAATTGGCTAAAATTTGAAAACGATGCTGTTTCTATAGATATATAAGAAAAATTGAATTTTAGCGAATTTCCAAGAAAAATGTAAAAATTAACCGAAATTCGAAAACGATGCTATTTCTACGTATATCGACGATTTGGATGATATATAAGAAAAAACGAAATTTTAACGAATTTCCAAGAAAAATGTAAAAATTGACTAAAATTTGAAAACGATGCTATTTCTACGTATCTCTATGATTTCGAATTTCCAAGAAAAATGTAAAAATTGACTAAAATTTGAAAGCGATGCTGTTTCTATAGATATATAAGAAAAATTGAATTTTAGCGAATTTCCAAGAAAAATGTAAAAATTAACCGAAATTCGAAAACGATGCTATTTCTACGTATATCGGCGATTTGGATGATATATAAGAAAAAATGAAATTTTAACGAATTTCCAAGAAAAATGTAAAAATTAACCAAAATTTGAAAACGAAGCTATTTCTATAGATATATAAGAAAAACTGAAATTTTAGCGAATTTCCAAGAAAAATGTAAAAATTAACCGAAATTCGAAAACGATGCTATCTCTACGTATATCGACGATTTGGATGATATATAAGAAAAAATTAAATTTTAACGAATTTCCAAGAAAAATGTAAAAATTAACCGAAATTCGAAAACGATGCTATTTCTACGTATATCGACGATTTGGATGATATATAAGAAAAACTGAAATTTTAGCGAATTTCCAAGAAAAATGTAAAAATTAACCGAAATTCGAAAACTAAGCTATTTCTACGTATATCGACGATTTGGATGATATATAAGAAAAAATGAAATTTTAACGAATTTCCAAGAAAAATGTAAAAATTAACCGAAATTCGAAAACGATGCTGTTTCTATAGATATATAAGAAAAATTGAATTTTAGCGAATTTCCAAGAAAAATGTAAAAATTGACCGAAATTCGAAAACGATGCTATTTCTACGTATATCGACGATTTGGATGATATATAAGAAAAAACGAAATTTTAACGAATTTCCAAGAAAAATGTAAAAATTGACTAAAATTTGAAAACGATGCTATTTCTACGTATCTCTATGATTTCGAATTTCCAAGAAAAATGTAAAAATTGACTAAAATTTGAAAGCGATGCTGTTTCTATAGATATATAAGAAAAATTGAATTTTAGCGAATTTCCAAGAAAAATGTAAAAATTAACCGAAATTCGAAAACGATGCTATTTCTACGTATATCGACGATTTGGATGATATATAAGAAAAAATGAAATTTTAACGAATTTCCAAGAAAATTGTAAAAATTGACTAAAATTTGAAAACGATGCTATTTCTACGTATATCGACGATTTGGATGATATATAAGAAAAAATGAAATTTTAACGAATTTCCAAGAAAAATGTAAAAATTAACCAAAATTTGAAAACGAAGCTATTTCTATAGATATATAAGAAAAATTGAATTTTAGCAAATTTCCAAGAAAAATGTAAAAATTAACCGAAATTCGAAAACGATGCTATCTCTACGTATAACGACGATTTGGAAGATATTTAAGAAAAAATGAAATTTTAGCGAATTTCCAAGAAAAATGTAAAAATTAACCAAAATTTGAAAACGATGCTATTTCTATAGATATATAAGAAAAATTGAATTTTAGCAAATTTCCAAGAAAAATGTAAAAATTAACCGAAATTCGAAAACGATGCTATTTCTACGTATCTAGATGATTTGGAAGATATTTACGAAAAACTGAATTTTAGCGAATTTCCAAGAAAAATGTAAAAATTAACCAAAATTTGAAAACGATGCTATTTCTACGTATCTAGATGATTTGGAAGATATTTAAGAAAAATAGAATTTTAGCGAATTTCCAAGAAAAATGTAAAAATTAACCAAAATTTGAAAACGATGCTATTTCTATAGATATATAAGAAAAATTGAATTTTAGCAAATTTCCAAGAAAAATGTAAAAATTAACCGAAATTCGAAAACGATGCTATTTCTACGTATATCGACGATTTGGATGATATTTAAGAAAAAATGAAATTTTAACGAATTTCCAAGAAAAATGTAAAAATTAACCGAAATTCGAAAACGATGCTATTTCTACGTATCTAGATGATTTGGAAGATATTTAAGAAAAATAGAATTTTAGCGAATTTCCAAGAAAAATGTAAAAATTAACCAAAATTTGAAAACGATGCTATTTCTATAGATATATAAGAAAAATTGAATTTTAGCAAATTTCCAAGAAAAATGTAAAAATTAACCGAAATTCGAAAACGATGCTATTTCTACGTATCTAGATGATTTGGAAGATATTTAAGAAAAATTGAATTTTAGCGAATTTCCAAGAAAAATGTAAAAATTAACCAAAATTTGAAAACGATGCTTTTTCTACGTATCTAGATGATTTGGAAGATATTTAAGAAAAATAGAATTTTAGCGAATTTCCAAGAAAAATGTAAAAATTAACCAAAATTTGAAAACGATGCTATTTCTATAGATATATAAGAAAAATTGAATTTTAGCAAATTTCCAAGAAAAATGTAAAAATTAACCGAAATTCGAAAACGATGCTATTTCTACGTATATCGACGATTTGGATGATATATAAGAAAAAACGAAATTTTAACGAATTTCCAAGAAAAATGTAAAAATTGGCTAAAATTTGAAAACGATGCTGTTTCTATAGATATATAAGAAAAATTGAATTTTAGCGAATTTCCAAGAAAAATGTAAAAATTAACCGAAATTCGAAAACGATGCTATTTCTACGTATATCGACGATTTGGATGATATATAAGAAAAAACGAAATTTTAACGAATTTCCAAGAAAAATGTAAAAATTGACTAAAATTTGAAAACGATGCTATTTCTACGTATCTCTATGATTTCGAATTTCCAAGAAAAATGTAAAAATTGACTAAAATTTGAAAGCGATGCTGTTTCTATAGATATATAAGAAAAATTGAATTTTAGCGAATTTCCAAGAAAAATGTAAAAATTAACCGAAATTCGAAAACGATGCTATTTCTACGTATATCGGCGATTTGGATGATATATAAGAAAAAATGAAATTTTAACGAATTTCCAAGAAAAATGTAAAAATTAACCAAAATTTGAAAACGAAGCTATTTCTATAGATATATAAGAAAAACTGAAATTTTAGCGAATTTCCAAGAAAAATGTAAAAATTAACCGAAATTCGAAAACGATGCTATCTCTACGTATATCGACGATTTGGATGATATATAAGAAAAAATTAAATTTTAACGAATTTCCAAGAAAAATGTAAAAATTAACCGAAATTCGAAAACGATGCTATTTCTACGTATATCGACGATTTGGATGATATATAAGAAAAACTGAAATTTTAGCGAATTTCCAAGAAAAATGTAAAAATTAACCGAAATTCGAAAACTAAGCTATTTCTACGTATATCGACGATTTGGATGATATATAAGAAAAAATGAAATTTTAACGAATTTCCAAGAAAAATGTAAAAATTAACCGAAATTCGAAAACGATGCTGTTTCTATAGATATATAAGAAAAATTGAATTTTAGCGAATTTCCAAGAAAAATGTAAAAATTGACCGAAATTCGAAAACGATGCTATTTCTACGTATATCGACGATTTGGATGATATATAAGAAAAAACGAAATTTTAACGAATTTCCAAGAAAAATGTAAAAATTGACTAAAATTTGAAAACGATGCTATTTCTACGTATCTCTATGATTTCGAATTTCCAAGAAAAATGTAAAAATTGACTAAAATTTGAAAGCGATGCTGTTTCTATAGATATATAAGAAAAATTGAATTTTAGCGAATTTCCAAGAAAAATGTAAAAATTAACCGAAATTCGAAAACGATGCTATTTCTACGTATATCGACGATTTGGATGATATATAAGAAAAAATGAAATTTTAACGAATTTCCAAGAAAATTGTAAAAATTGACTAAAATTTGAAAACGATGCTATTTCTACGTATATCGACGATTTGGATGATATATAAGAAAAAATGAAATTTTAACGAATTTCCAAGAAAAATGTAAAAATTAACCAAAATTTGAAAACGAAGCTATTTCTATAGATATATAAGAAAAATTGAATTTTAGCAAATTTCCAAGAAAAATGTAAAAATTAACCGAAATTCGAAAACGATGCTATCTCTACGTATAACGACGATTTGGAAGATATTTAAGAAAAAATGAAATTTTAGCGAATTTCCAAGAAAAATGTAAAAATTAACCAAAATTTGAAAACGATGCTATTTCTATAGATATATAAGAAAAATTGAATTTTAGCAAATTTCCAAGAAAAATGTAAAAATTAACCGAAATTCGAAAACGATGCTATTTCTACGTATCTAGATGATTTGGAAGATATTTACGAAAAACTGAATTTTAGCGAATTTCCAAGAAAAATGTAAAAATTAACCAAAATTTGAAAACGATGCTATTTCTACGTATCTAGATGATTTGGAAGATATTTAAGAAAAATAGAATTTTAGCGAATTTCCAAGAAAAATGTAAAAATTAACCAAAATTTGAAAACGATGCTATTTCTATAGATATATAAGAAAAATTGAATTTTAGCAAATTTCCAAGAAAAATGTAAAAATTAACCGAAATTCGAAAACGATGCTATTTCTACGTATATCGACGATTTGGATGATATTTAAGAAAAAATGAAATTTTAACGAATTTCCAAGAAAAATGTAAAAATTAACCGAAATTCGAAAACGATGCTATTTCTACGTATCTAGATGATTTGGAAGATATTTAAGAAAAATAGAATTTTAGCGAATTTCCAAGAAAAATGTAAAAATTAACCAAAATTTGAAAACGATGCTATTTCTATAGATATATAAGAAAAATTGAATTTTAGCAAATTTCCAAGAAAAATGTAAAAATTAACCGAAATTCGAAAACGATGCTATTTCTACGTATCTAGATGATTTGGAAGATATTTAAGAAAAATTGAATTTTAGCGAATTTCCAAGAAAAATGTAAAAATTAACCAAAATTTGAAAACGATGCTTTTTCTACGTATCTAGATGATTTGGAAGATATTTAAGAAAAATAGAATTTTAGCGAATTTCCAAGAAAAATGTAAAAATTAACCAAAATTTGAAAACGATGCTATTTCTATAGATATATAAGAAAAATTGAATTTTAGCAAATTTCCAAGAAAAATGTAAAAATTAACCGAAATTCGAAAACGATGCTATTTCTACGTATATCGACGATTTGGATGATATATAAGAAAAAACGAAATTTTAACGAATTTCCAAGAAAAATGTAAAAATTGGCTAAAATTTGAAAACGATGCTGTTTCTATAGATATATAAGAAAAATTGAATTTTAGCGAATTTCCAAGAAAAATGTAAAAATTAACCGAAATTCGAAAACGATGCTATTTCTACGTATATCGACGATTTGGATGATATATAAGAAAAAACGAAATTTTAACGAATTTCCAAGAAAAATGTAAAAATTGACTAAAATTTGAAAACGATGCTATTTCTACGTATCTCTATGATTTCGAATTTCCAAGAAAAATGTAAAAATTGACTAAAATTTGAAAGCGATGCTGTTTCTATAGATATATAAGAAAAATTGAATTTTAGCGAATTTCCAAGAAAAATGTAAAAATTAACCGAAATTCGAAAACGATGCTATTTCTACGTATATCGGCGATTTGGATGATATATAAGAAAAAATGAAATTTTAACGAATTTCCAAGAAAAATGTAAAAATTAACCAAAATTTGAAAACGAAGCTATTTCTATAGATATATAAGAAAAACTGAAATTTTAGCGAATTTCCAAGAAAAATGTAAAAATTAACCGAAATTCGAAAACGATGCTATCTCTACGTATATCGACGATTTGGATGATATATAAGAAAAAATTAAATTTTAACGAATTTCCAAGAAAAATGTAAAAATTAACCGAAATTCGAAAACGATGCTATTTCTACGTATATCGACGATTTGGATGATATATAAGAAAAACTGAAATTTTAGCGAATTTCCAAGAAAAATGTAAAAATTAACCGAAATTCGAAAACTAAGCTATTTCTACGTATATCGACGATTTGGATGATATATAAGAAAAAATGAAATTTTAACGAATTTCCAAGAAAAATGTAAAAATTAACCGAAATTCGAAAACGATGCTGTTTCTATAGATATATAAGAAAAATTGAATTTTAGCGAATTTCCAAGAAAAATGTAAAAATTGACCGAAATTCGAAAACGATGCTATTTCTACGTATATCGACGATTTGGATGATATATAAGAAAAAACGAAATTTTAACGAATTTCCAAGAAAAATGTAAAAATTGACTAAAATTTGAAAACGATGCTATTTCTACGTATCTCTATGATTTCGAATTTCCAAGAAAAATGTAAAAATTGACTAAAATTTGAAAGCGATGCTGTTTCTATAGATATATAAGAAAAATTGAATTTTAGCGAATTTCCAAGAAAAATGTAAAAATTAACCGAAATTCGAAAACGATGCTATTTCTACGTATATCGACGATTTGGATGATATATAAGAAAAAATGAAATTTTAACGAATTTCCAAGAAAATTGTAAAAATTGACTAAAATTTGAAAACGATGCTATTTCTACGTATATCGACGATTTGGATGATATATAAGAAAAAATGAAATTTTAACGAATTTCCAAGAAAAATGTAAAAATTAACCAAAATTTGAAAACGAAGCTATTTCTATAGATATATAAGAAAAATTGAATTTTAGCAAATTTCCAAGAAAAATGTAAAAATTAACCGAAATTCGAAAACGATGCTATCTCTACGTATAACGACGATTTGGAAGATATTTAAGAAAAAATGAAATTTTAGCGAATTTCCAAGAAAAATGTAAAAATTAACCAAAATTTGAAAACGATGCTATTTCTATAGATATATAAGAAAAATTGAATTTTAGCAAATTTCCAAGAAAAATGTAAAAATTAACCGAAATTCGAAAACGATGCTATTTCTACGTATCTAGATGATTTGGAAGATATTTACGAAAAACTGAATTTTAGCGAATTTCCAAGAAAAATGTAAAAATTAACCAAAATTTGAAAACGATGCTATTTCTACGTATCTAGATGATTTGGAAGATATTTAAGAAAAATAGAATTTTAGCGAATTTCCAAGAAAAATGTAAAAATTAACCAAAATTTGAAAACGATGCTATTTCTATAGATATATAAGAAAAATTGAATTTTAGCAAATTTCCAAGAAAAATGTAAAAATTAACCGAAATTCGAAAACGATGCTATTTCTACGTATATCGACGATTTGGATGATATTTAAGAAAAAATGAAATTTTAACGAATTTCCAAGAAAAATGTAAAAATTAACCGAAATTCGAAAACGATGCTATTTCTACGTATCTAGATGATTTGGAAGATATTTAAGAAAAATTGAATTTTAGCGAATTTCCAAGAAAAATGTAAAAATTAACCGAAATTCGAAAACGATGCTATTTCTACGTATATCGACGATTTGGATGATATATAAGAAAAAATGAAATTTTAACGAATTTCCAAGAAAAATGTAAAAATCAACCAAAATTTGAAAACGAAGCTATTTCTATAGATATATAAGAAAAATTTAATTTTAGCAAATTTCCAAGAAAAATGTAAAAATTAACCGAAATTCGAAAACGATGCTATTTCTACGTATCTAGATGATTTGGAAGATATTTAAGGAAAATTGAATTTTAGCGAATTTCCAAGAAAAATGTAAAAATTAACCAAAATTTGAAAACGCTGCTATTTCTATATATATATAAGAAAAATTGAATTTTAGCAAATTTCCAAGAAAAATGTAAAAATTAACCGAAATTCGAAAACGATGCTATTTCTACGTATATCGACGATTTGGATGATATATAAGAAAAAATGAAATTTTAACGAATTTCCAAGAAAAATGTAAAAATTAACCAAAATTTGAAAACGAAGCTATTTCTATAGATATATAAGAAAAATTGAATTTTAGCAAATTTCCAAGAAAAATGTAAAAATTAACCGAAATTCGAAAACGATGCTATTTCTACGTATCTAGATGATTTGGAAGATATTTAAGAAAAATTGAATTTTAGCGAATTTCCAAGAAAAATGTAAAAATTAACCAAAATTTGAAAACGATGCTTTTTCTACGTATCTAGATGATTTGGAAGATATTTAAGAAAAATAGAATTTTAGCGAATTTCCAAGAAAAATGTAAAAATTAACCAAAATTTGAAAACGATGCTATTTCTATAGATATATAAGAAAAATTGAATTTTAGCAAATTTCCAAGAAAAATGTAAAAATTAACCGAAATTCGAAAACGATGCTATTTCTACGTATATCGACGATTTGGATGATATATAAGAAAAAACGAAATTTTAACGAATTTCCAAGAAAAATGTAAAAATTGGCTAAAATTTGAAAACGATGCTGTTTCTATAGATATATAAGAAAAATTGAATTTTAGCGAATTTCCAAGAAAAATGTAAAAATTAACCGAAATTCGAAAACGATGCTATTTCTACGTATATCGACGATTTGGATGATATATAAGAAAAAACGAAATTTTAACGAATTTCCAAGAAAAATGTAAAAATTGACTAAAATTTGAAAACGATGCTATTTCTACGTATCTCTATGATTTCGAATTTCCAAGAAAAATGTAAAAATTGACTAAAATTTGAAAGCGATGCTGTTTCTATAGATATATAAGAAAAATTGAATTTTAGCGAATTTCCAAGAAAAATGTAAAAATTAACCGAAATTCGAAAACGATGCTATTTCTACGTATATCGGCGATTTGGATGATATATAAGAAAAAATGAAATTTTAACGAATTTCCAAGAAAAATGTAAAAATTAACCAAAATTTGAAAACGAAGCTATTTCTATAGATATATAAGAAAAACTGAAATTTTAGCGAATTTCCAAGAAAAATGTAAAAATTAACCGAAATTCGAAAACGATGCTATCTCTACGTATATCGACGATTTGGATGATATATAAGAAAAAATTAAATTTTAACGAATTTCCAAGAAAAATGTAAAAATTAACCGAAATTCGAAAACGATGCTATTTCTACGTATATCGACGATTTGGATGATATATAAGAAAAACTGAAATTTTAGCGAATTTCCAAGAAAAATGTAAAAATTAACCGAAATTCGAAAACTAAGCTATTTCTACGTATATCGACGATTTGGATGATATATAAGAAAAAATGAAATTTTAACGAATTTCCAAGAAAAATGTAAAAATTAACCGAAATTCGAAAACGATGCTGTTTCTATAGATATATAAGAAAAATTGAATTTTAGCGAATTTCCAAGAAAAATGTAAAAATTGACCGAAATTCGAAAACGATGCTATTTCTACGTATATCGACGATTTGGATGATATATAAGAAAAAACGAAATTTTAACGAATTTCCAAGAAAAATGTAAAAATTGACTAAAATTTGAAAACGATGCTATTTCTACGTATCTCTATGATTTCGAATTTCCAAGAAAAATGTAAAAATTGACTAAAATTTGAAAGCGATGCTGTTTCTATAGATATATAAGAAAAATTGAATTTTAGCGAATTTCCAAGAAAAATGTAAAAATTAACCGAAATTCGAAAACGATGCTATTTCTACGTATATCGACGATTTGGATGATATATAAGAAAAAATGAAATTTTAACGAATTTCCAAGAAAATTGTAAAAATTGACTAAAATTTGAAAACGATGCTATTTCTACGTATATCGACGATTTGGATGATATATAAGAAAAAATGAAATTTTAACGAATTTCCAAGAAAAATGTAAAAATTAACCAAAATTTGAAAACGAAGCTATTTCTATAGATATATAAGAAAAATTGAATTTTAGCAAATTTCCAAGAAAAATGTAAAAATTAACCGAAATTCGAAAACGATGCTATCTCTACGTATAACGACGATTTGGAAGATATTTAAGAAAAAATGAAATTTTAGCGAATTTCCAAGAAAAATGTAAAAATTAACCAAAATTTGAAAACGATGCTATTTCTATAGATATATAAGAAAAATTGAATTTTAGCAAATTTCCAAGAAAAATGTAAAAATTAACCGAAATTCGAAAACGATGCTATTTCTACGTATCTAGATGATTTGGAAGATATTTACGAAAAACTGAATTTTAGCGAATTTCCAAGAAAAATGTAAAAATTAACCAAAATTTGAAAACGATGCTATTTCTACGTATCTAGATGATTTGGAAGATATTTAAGAAAAATAGAATTTTAGCGAATTTCCAAGAAAAATGTAAAAATTAACCAAAATTTGAAAACGATGCTATTTCTATAGATATATAAGAAAAATTGAATTTTAGCAAATTTCCAAGAAAAATGTAAAAATTAACCGAAATTCGAAAACGATGCTATTTCTACGTATATCGACGATTTGGATGATATTTAAGAAAAAATGAAATTTTAACGAATTTCCAAGAAAAATGTAAAAATTAACCGAAATTCGAAAACGATGCTATTTCTACGTATCTAGATGATTTGGAAGATATTTAAGAAAAATAGAATTTTAGCGAATTTCCAAGAAAAATGTAAAAATTAACCAAAATTTGAAAACGATGCTATTTCTATAGATATATAAGAAAAATTGAATTTTAGCAAATTTCCAAGAAAAATGTAAAAATTAACCGAAATTCGAAAACGATGCTATTTCTACGTATCTAGATGATTTGGAAGATATTTAAGAAAAATTGAATTTTAGCGAATTTCCAAGAAAAATGTAAAAATTAACCAAAATTTGAAAACGATGCTTTTTCTACGTATCTAGATGATTTGGAAGATATTTAAGAAAAATAGAATTTTAGCGAATTTCCAAGAAAAATGTAAAAATTAACCAAAATTTGAAAACGATGCTATTTCTATAGATATATAAGAAAAATTGAATTTTAGCAAATTTCCAAGAAAAATGTAAAAATTAACCGAAATTCGAAAACGATGCTATTTCTACGTATATCGACGATTTGGATGATATATAAGAAAAAACGAAATTTTAACGAATTTCCAAGAAAAATGTAAAAATTGGCTAAAATTTGAAAACGATGCTGTTTCTATAGATATATAAGAAAAATTGAATTTTAGCGAATTTCCAAGAAAAATGTAAAAATTAACCGAAATTCGAAAACGATGCTATTTCTACGTATATCGACGATTTGGATGATATATAAGAAAAAACGAAATTTTAACGAATTTCCAAGAAAAATGTAAAAATTGACTAAAATTTGAAAACGATGCTATTTCTACGTATCTCTATGATTTCGAATTTCCAAGAAAAATGTAAAAATTGACTAAAATTTGAAAGCGATGCTGTTTCTATAGATATATAAGAAAAATTGAATTTTAGCGAATTTCCAAGAAAAATGTAAAAATTAACCGAAATTCGAAAACGATGCTATTTCTACGTATATCGGCGATTTGGATGATATATAAGAAAAAATGAAATTTTAACGAATTTCCAAGAAAAATGTAAAAATTAACCAAAATTTGAAAACGAAGCTATTTCTATAGATATATAAGAAAAACTGAAATTTTAGCGAATTTCCAAGAAAAATGTAAAAATTAACCGAAATTCGAAAACGATGCTATCTCTACGTATATCGACGATTTGGATGATATATAAGAAAAAATTAAATTTTAACGAATTTCCAAGAAAAATGTAAAAATTAACCGAAATTCGAAAACGATGCTATTTCTACGTATATCGACGATTTGGATGATATATAAGAAAAACTGAAATTTTAGCGAATTTCCAAGAAAAATGTAAAAATTAACCGAAATTCGAAAACTAAGCTATTTCTACGTATATCGACGATTTGGATGATATATAAGAAAAAATGAAATTTTAACGAATTTCCAAGAAAAATGTAAAAATTAACCGAAATTCGAAAACGATGCTGTTTCTATAGATATATAAGAAAAATTGAATTTTAGCGAATTTCCAAGAAAAATGTAAAAATTGACCGAAATTCGAAAACGATGCTATTTCTACGTATATCGACGATTTGGATGATATATAAGAAAAAACGAAATTTTAACGAATTTCCAAGAAAAATGTAAAAATTGACTAAAATTTGAAAACGATGCTATTTCTACGTATCTCTATGATTTCGAATTTCCAAGAAAAATGTAAAAATTGACTAAAATTTGAAAGCGATGCTGTTTCTATAGATATATAAGAAAAATTGAATTTTAGCGAATTTCCAAGAAAAATGTAAAAATTAACCGAAATTCGAAAACGATGCTATTTCTACGTATATCGACGATTTGGATGATATATAAGAAAAAATGAAATTTTAACGAATTTCCAAGAAAATTGTAAAAATTGACTAAAATTTGAAAACGATGCTATTTCTACGTATATCGACGATTTGGATGATATATAAGAAAAAATGAAATTTTAACGAATTTCCAAGAAAAATGTAAAAATTAACCAAAATTTGAAAACGAAGCTATTTCTATAGATATATAAGAAAAATTGAATTTTAGCAAATTTCCAAGAAAAATGTAAAAATTAACCGAAATTCGAAAACGATGCTATCTCTACGTATAACGACGATTTGGAAGATATTTAAGAAAAAATGAAATTTTAGCGAATTTCCAAGAAAAATGTAAAAATTAACCAAAATTTGAAAACGATGCTATTTCTATAGATATATAAGAAAAATTGAATTTTAGCAAATTTCCAAGAAAAATGTAAAAATTAACCGAAATTCGAAAACGATGCTATTTCTACGTATCTAGATGATTTGGAAGATATTTACGAAAAACTGAATTTTAGCGAATTTCCAAGAAAAATGTAAAAATTAACCAAAATTTGAAAACGATGCTATTTCTACGTATCTAGATGATTTGGAAGATATTTAAGAAAAATAGAATTTTAGCGAATTTCCAAGAAAAATGTAAAAATTAACCAAAATTTGAAAACGATGCTATTTCTATAGATATATAAGAAAAATTGAATTTTAGCAAATTTCCAAGAAAAATGTAAAAATTAACCGAAATTCGAAAACGATGCTATTTCTACGTATATCGACGATTTGGATGATATTTAAGAAAAAATGAAATTTTAACGAATTTCCAAGAAAAATGTAAAAATTAACCGAAATTCGAAAACGATGCTATTTCTACGTATCTAGATGATTTGGAAGATATTTAAGAAAAATTGAATTTTAGCGAATTTCCAAGAAAAATGTAAAAATTAACCGAAATTCGAAAACGATGCTATTTCTACGTATATCGACGATTTGGATGATATATAAGAAAAAATGAAATTTTAACGAATTTCCAAGAAAAATGTAAAAATCAACCAAAATTTGAAAACGAAGCTATTTCTATAGATATATAAGAAAAATTTAATTTTAGCAAATTTCCAAGAAAAATGTAAAAATTAACCGAAATTCGAAAACGATGCTATTTCTACGTATCTAGATGATTTGGAAGATATTTAAGGAAAATTGAATTTTAGCGAATTTCCAAGAAAAATGTAAAAATTAACCAAAATTTGAAAACGCTGCTATTTCTATATATATATAAGAAAAATTGAATTTTAGCAAATTTCCAAGAAAAATGTAAAAATTAACCGAAATTCGAAAACGATGCTATTTCTACGTATATCGACGATTTGGATGATATATAAGAAAAAATGAAATTTTAACGAATTTCCAAGAAAAATGTAAAAATTAACCAAAATTTGAAAACGAAGCTATTTCTATAGATATATAAGAAAAATTGAATTTTAGCAAATTTCCAAGAAAAATGTAAAAATTAACCGAAATTCGAAAACGATGCTATTTCTACGTATCTAGATGATTTGGAAGATATTTAAGAAAAATTGAATTTTAGCGAATTTCCAAGAAAAATGTAAAAATTAACCAAAATTTGAAAACGATGCTATTTCTACGTATCTAGATGATTTGGAAGATATTTAAGAAAAATAGAATTTTAGCGAATTTCCAAGAAAAATGTAAAAATTAACCAAGATTTGAAAACGATGCTATTTCTATAGATATATAAGAAAAATTGAATTTTAGCAAATTTCCAAGAAAAATGTAAAAATTAACCGAAATTCGAAAACGATGCTATTTCTACGTATATCGACGATTTGGATGATATATAAGAAAAAACGAAATTTTAACGAATTTCCAAGAAAAATGTAAAAATTGGCTAAAATTTGAAAACGATGCTGTTTCTATAGATATATAAGAAAAATTGAATTTTAGCGAATTTCCAAGAAAAATGTAAAAATTAACCGAAATTCGAAAACGATGCTATTTCTACGTATATCGACGATTTGGATGATATATAAGAAAAAACGAAATTTTAACGAATTTCCAAGAAAAATGTAAAAATTGACTAAAATTTGAAAACGATGCTATTTCTACGTATCTCTATGATTTCGAATTTCCAAGAAAAATGTAAAAATTGACTAAAATTTGAAAGCGATGCTGTTTCTATAGATATATAAGAAAAATTGAATTTTAGCGAATTTCCAAGAAAAATGTA
The DNA here is from genome assembly GCA_963921985.1 of Agrilus biguttatus. Classification (NCBI taxonomy): domain Eukaryota; kingdom Metazoa; phylum Arthropoda; class Insecta; order Coleoptera; family Buprestidae; genus Agrilus; species Agrilus biguttatus. Next base: position 22,268,370 of record OY998118.1, read on the forward strand.
AAAATTAACCGAAATTCGAAAACGATGCTATTTCTACGTATATCGGCGATTTGGATGATATATAAGAAAAAATGAAATTTTAACGAATTTCCAAGAAAAATGTAAAAATTAACCAAAATTTGAAAACGAAGCTATTTCTATAGATATATAAGAAAAACTGAAATTTTAGCGAATTTCCAAGAAAAATGTAAAAATTAACCGAAATTCGAAAACGATGCTATCTCTACGTATATCGACGATTTGGATGATATATAAGAAAAAATGAAATTTTAACGAATTTCCAAGAAAAATGTAAAAATTAACCGCAATTCGAAAACGATGCTATTTCTACGTATATCGACGATTTGGATGATATATAAGAAAAACTGAAATTTTAGCGAATTTCCAAGAAAAATGTAAAAATTAACCGAAATTCGAAAACTAAGCTATTTCTACGTATATCGACGATTTGGATGATATATAAGAAAAAATGAAATTTTAACGAATTTCCAAGAAAAATGTAAAAATTAACCGAAATTCGAAAACGATGCTGTTTCTATAGATATATAAGAAAAATTGAATTTTAGCGAATTTCCAAGAAAAATGTAAAAATTAACCGAAATTCGAAAACGATGCTATTTCTACGTATATCGACGATTTGGATGATATATAAGAAAAAACGAAATTTTAACGAATTTCCAAGAAAAATGTAAAAATTGACTAAAATTTGAAAACGATGCTATTTCTACGTATCTCTATGATTTCGAATTTCCAAGAAAAATGTAAAAATTGACTAAAATTTGAAAGCGATGCTGTTTCTATAGATATATAAGAAAAATTGAATTTTAGCGAATTTCCAAGAAAAATGTAAAAATTAACCGAAATTCGAAAACGATGCTATTTCTACGTATATCGACGATTTGGATGATATATAAGAAAAAATGAAATTTTAACGAATTTCCAAGAAAATTGTAAAAATTGACTAAAATTTGAAAACGATGCTATTTCTACGTATCTCTATGATTTTGAAGATATTTAAAAAAAATTGAATTTTAGCGAATTTCCGAGTAAACTGTAAAAATTAACCGAAATTCGAAAACGATGCTATCTCTACGTATATCGACGATTTGGATGATATATAAGAAAAACTGAAATTTTAGCGAATTTCCAAGAAAAATGTAAAAATTAACCGAAATTCGAAAACGATGCTATCTCTACGTATATCGACGATTTGGATGATATATAAGAAAAAATGAAATTTTAACGAATTTCCAAGAAAAATGTAAAAATTAACCGAAATTCGAAAACGATGCTATTTCTACGTATCTAGATGATTTGGAAGATATTTACGAAAAACTGAATTTTAGCGAATTTCCAAGAAAAATGTAAAAATTAACCAAAATTTGAAAACGATGCTATTTCTACGTATCTAGATGATTTGGAAGATATTTAAGAAAAATAGAATTTTAGCGAATTTCCAAGAAAAATGTAAAAATTAACCAAGATTTGAAAACGATGCTATTTCTATAGATATATAAGAAAAATTGAATTTTAGCAAATTTCCAAGAAAAATGTAAAAATTAACCGAAATTCGAAAACGATGCTATTTCTACGTATATCGACGATTTGGATGATATATAAGAAAAAATGAAATTTTAACGAATTTCCAAGAAAATTGTAAAAATTGACTAAAATTTGAAAACGATGCTATTTCTACGTATATCGACGATTTGGATGATATATAAGATAAAATGAAATTTTAACGAATTTCCAAGAAAAATGTAAAAATTAACCAAAATTTGAAAACGAAGCTATTTCTATAGATATATAAGAAAAATTGAATTTTAGCAAATTTCCAAGAAAAATGTAAAAATTAACCGAAATTCGAAAACGATGCTATCTCTACGTATAACGACGATTTGGAAGATGTTTAAGAAAAAATGAAATTTTAGCGAATTTCCAAGAAAAATGTAAAAATTAACCAAAATTTGAAAACGATGCTATTTCTATAGATATATAAGAAAAATTGAATTTTAGCAAATTTCCAAGAAAAATGTAAAAATTAACCGAAATTCGAAAACGATGCTATTTCTACGTATCTAGATGATTTGGAAGATATTTACGAAAAACTGAATTTTAGCGAATTTCCAAGAAAAATGTAAAAATTAACCAAAATTTGAAAACGATGCTATTTCTACGTATCTAGATGATTTGGAAGATATTTAAGAAAAATAGAATTTTAGCGAATTTCCAAGAAAAATGTAAAAATTAACCAAAATTTGAAAACGATGCTATTTCTATAGATATATAAGAAAAATTGAATTTTAGCAAATTTCCAAGAAAAATGTAAAAATTAACCGAAATTCGAAAACGATGCTATTTCTACGTATATCGACGATTTGGATGATATTAAAGAAAAAATGAAATTTTAACGAATTTCCAAGAAAAATGTAAAAATTAACCGAAATTCGAAAACGATGCTATTTCTACGTATCTAGATGATTTGGAAGATATTTAAGAAAAATTGAATTTTAGCGAATTTCCAAGAAAAATGTAAAAATTAACCGAAATTCGAAAACGATGCTATTTCTACGTATATCGACGATTTGGATGATATATAAGAAAAAATGAAATTTTAACGAATTTCCAAGAAAAATGTAAAAATCAACCAAAATTTGAAAACGAAGCTATTTCTATAGATATATAAGAAAAATTTAATTTTAGCAAATTTCCAAGAAAAATGTAAAAATTAACCGAAATTCGAAAACGATGCTATTTCTACGTATATCGACGATTTGGATGATATATAAGAAAAAATGAAATTTTAACGAATTTCCAAGAAAAATGTAAAAATTAACCAAAATTTGAAAACGAAGCTATTTCTATAGATATATAAGAAAAATTGAATTTTAGCAAATTTCCAAGAGAAATGTAAAAATTAACCGAAATTCGAAAACGATGCTATTTCTACGTATATCGACGATTTGGATGATATATAAGAAAAAATGAAATTTTAACGAATTTCCAAGAAAAATGTAAAAATTAACCAAAATTTGAAAACGAAGCTATTTCTATAGATATATAAGAAAAATTGAATTTTAGCAAATTTCCAAGAAAAATGTAAAAATTAACCGAAATTCGAAAACGATGCTATTTCTACGTATCTAGATGATTTGGAAGATATTTAAGAAAAATTGAATTTTAGCGAATTTCCAAGAAAAATGTAAAAATTAACCAAAATTTGAAAACGATGCTATTTCTACGTATCTAGATGATTTGGAAGATATTTAAGAAAAATAGAATTTTAGCGAATTTCCAAGAAAAATGTAAAAATTAACCAAGATTTGAAAACGATGCTATTTCTATAGATATATAAGAAAAATTGAATTTTAGCAAATTTCCAAGAAAAATGTAAAAATTAACCGAAATTCGAAAACGATGCTATTTCTACGTATATCGACGATTTGGATGATATATAAGAAAAAACGAAATTTTAACGAATTTCCAAGAAAAATGTAAAAATTGGCTAAAATTTGAAAACGATGCTGTTTCTATAGATATATAAGAAAAATTGAATTTTAGCGAATTTCCAAGAAAAATGTAAAAATTAACCGAAATTCGAAAACGATGCTATTTCTACGTATATCGACGATTTGGATGATATATAAGAAAAAACGAAATTTTAACGAATTTCCAAGAAAAATGTAAAAATTGACTAAAATTTGAAAACGATGCTATTTCTACGTATCTCTATGATTTCGAATTTCCAAGAAAAATGTAAAAATTGACTAAAATTTGAAAGCGATGCTGTTTCTATAGATATATAAGAAAAATTGAATTTTAGCGAATTTCCAAGAAAAATGTAAAAATTAACCGAAATTCGAAAACGATGCTATTTCTACGTATATCGGCGATTTGGATGATATATAAGAAAAAATGAAATTTTAACGAATTTCCAAGAAAAATGTAAAAATTAACCAAATTTGAAAACGAAGCTATTTCTATAGATATATAAGAAAAACTGAAATTTTAGCGAATTTCCAAGAAAAATGTAAAAATTAACCGAAATTCGAAAACGATGCTATCTCTACGTATATCGACGATTTGGATGATATATAAGAAAAAATGAAATTTTAACGAATTTCCAAGAAAAATGTAAAAATTAACCGAAATTCGAAAACGATGCTATTTCTACGTATATCGACGATTTGGATGATATATAAGAAAAACTGAAATTTTAGCGAATTTCCAAGAAAAATGTAAAAATTAACCGAAATTCGAAAACTAAGCTATTTCTACGTATATCGACGATTTGGATGATATATAAGAAAAAATGAAATTTTAACGAATTTCCAAGAAAAATGTAAAAATTAACCGAAATTCGAAAACGATGCTATTTCTACGTATATCGACGATTTGGATGATATATAAGAAAAACTGAAATTTTAACGAATTTCCAAGAAAAATGTAAAAATTAACCGAAATTCGAAAACGATGCTATTTCTACGTATATCGACGATTTGGATGATATATAAGAAAAACTGAAATTTTAGCGAATTTCCAAGAAAAATGTAAAAATTAACCGAAATTCGAAAACTAAGCTATTTCTACGTATATCGACGATTTGGATGATATATAAGAAAAAATGAAATTTTAACGAATTTCCAAGAAAAATGTAAAAATTAACCGAAATTCGAAAACGATGCTATTTCTACGTATATCGACGATTTGGATGATATATAAGAAAAAATGAAATTTTAACGAATTTCCAAGAAAATTGTAAAAATTGACTAAAATTTGAAAACGATGCTATTTCTACGTATCTCTATGATTTTGAAGATATTTAAAAAAAATTGAATTTTAGCGAATTTCCGAGTAAACTGTAAAAATTAACCGAAATTCGAAAACGATGCTATCTCTACGTATATCGACGATTTGGATGATATATAAGAAAAACTGAAATTTTAGCGAATTTCCAAGAAAAATGTAAAAATTAACCGAAATTCGAAAACGATGCTATCTCTACGTATATCGACGATTTGGATGATATATAAGAAAAAATGAAATTTTAACGAATTTCCAAGAAAAATGTAAAAATTAACCGAAATTCGAAAACGATGCTATTTCTACGTATATCGACGATTTGGATGATATATAAGAAAAACTGAAATTTTAACGAATTTCCAAGAAAAATGTAAAAATTAACCGAAATTCGAAAACGATGCTATTTCTACGTATCTAGATGTTTTGGAAGATATTTAAGAAAAATTGAATTTTAGCGAATTTCCAAGAAAAATGTAAAAATTAACCAAAATTCGAAAACGATGCTATTTCTACGTATATCGACGATTTGGATGATATATAAGAAAAAATGAAATTTTAACGAATTTCCAAGAAAAATGTAAAAATTAACCGAAATTCGAAAACGATGCTATCTCTACGTATATCGACGATTTGGATGATATATAAGAAAAAATGAAATTTTAACGAATTTCCAAGAAAAATGTAAAAATTAACCAAAATTTGAAAACGAAGCTATTTCTATAGATATATAAGAAAAATTGAATTTTAGCAAATTTCCAAGAAAAATGTAAAAATTAACCGAAATTCGAAAACGATGCTATCTCTACGTATAACGACGATTTGGAAGATATTTAAGAAAAAATGAAATTTTAGCGAATTTCCAAGAAAAATGTAAAAATTAACCAAAATTTGAAAACGATGCTATTTCTATAGATATATAAGAAAAATTGAATTTTAGCAAATTTCCAAGAAAAATGTAAAAATTAACCGAAATTCGAAAACGATGCTATTTCTACGTATCTAGATGATTTGGAAGATATTTAAGAAAAACTGAATTTTAGCGAATTTCCAAGAAAAATGTAAAAATTAACCAAAATTTGAAAACGATGCTATTTCTACGTATCTAGATGATTTGGAAGATATTCAAGAAAAATAGAATTTTAGCGAATTTCCAAGAAAAATGTAAAAATTAACCAAAATTTGAAAACGATGCTATTTCTATAGATATATAAGAAAAATTGAATTTTAGCAAATTTCCAAGAAAAATGTAAAAATTAACCGAAATTCGAAAACGATGCTATTTCTACGTATATCGACGATTTGGATGATATTTAAGAAAAAATGAAATTTTAACGAATTTCCAAGAAAAATGTAAAAATTAACCGAAATTCGAAAACGATGCTATTTCTACGTATCTAGATGATTTGGAAGATATTTAAGAAAAATTGAGTTTTAGCGAATTTCCAAGAAAAATGTAAAAATTAACCGAAATTCGAAAACGATGCTATTTCTACGTATATCGACGATTTGGATGATATATAAGAAAAAATGAAATTTTAACGAATTTCCAAGAAAAATGTAAAAATCAACCAAAATTTGAAAACGAAGCTATTTCTATAGATATATAAGAAAAATTTAATTTTAGCAAATTTCCAAGAAAAATGTAAAAATTAACCAAAATTTGAAAACGATGCTATTTCTATAGATATATAAGAAAAATTGAATTTTAGCAAATTTCCAAGAAAAATGTAAAAATTAACCGAAATTCGAAAACGATGCTATTTCTACGTATCTAGATGATTTGGAAGATATTTAAGAAAAACTGAATTTTAGCGAATTTCCAAGAAAAATGTAAAAATTAACCAAAATTTGAAAACGATGCTATTTCTACGTATCTAGATGAATTGGAAGATATTTAAGAAAAATTGAATTTTAGCGAATTTCCAAGAAAAATGTAAAAATTAACCAAAATTTGAAAACGATGCTATTTCTACGTATCTAGATGATTTGGAAGATATTTAAGAAAAATTGAATTTTAGCAAATTTCCAAGAAAAATGTAAAAATTAACCGAAATTCGAAAACGATGCTATTTCTACGTATCTAGATGATTTGGAAGATATTTAAGAAAAATTGAATTTTAGCGAATTTCCAAGAAAAATGTAAAAATTAACCAAAATTTGAAAACGATGCTATTTCTACGTATCTAGATGATTTGGAAGATATTTAAGAAAAATAGAATTTTAGCGAATTTCCAAGAAAAATGTAAAAATTAACCAAAATTTGAAAACGATGCTATTTCTATAGATATATAAGAAAAATTGAATTTTAGCAAATTTCCAAGAAAAATGTAAAAATTAACCGAAATTCGAAAACGATGCTATTTCTACGTATATCGACGATTTGGATGATATTTAAGAAAAAATGAAATTTTAACGAATTTCCAAGAAAAATGTAAAAATTAACCGAAATTCGAAAACGATGCTATTTCTACGTATCTAGATGATTTGGAAGATATTTAAGAAAAATTGAATTTTAGCGAATTTCCAAGAAAAATGTAAAAATTAACCAAATTATAAAACGATGCTATTTCTACGTATCTAGATGATTTGGAAGATATTTAAGAAAAATTGAATTTTAGCGAATTTCCAAGAAAAATGTAAAAATTAACAAAAATTTGAAAACGAAGCTATTTCTATAGATATATAAGAAAAATTGAATTTTAGCAAATTTCCAAGAAAAATGTAAAAATTAACGGAAATTCGAAAACGATGCTATTTCTACGTATCTAGATGATTTGGAAGATATTTAAGAAAAATTGAATTTTAGCGAATTTCCAAGAAAAATGTAAAAATTAACCAAAATTTGAAAACGATGCTATTTCTATATATATATAAGAAAAATTGAATTTTAGCAAATTTCCAAGAAAAATATAAAAATTAACCGAAATTCGAAAACGATGCTATTTCTACGTATATCGACGATTTGGATGATATATAAGAAAAAATGAAATTTTAACGAATTTCCAAGAAAAATGTAAAAATTAACCAAAATTTGAAAACGAAGCTATTTCTATAGATATATAAGAAAAATTGAATTTTAGCAAATTTCCAAGAAAAATGTAAAAATTAACCGAAATTCGAAAACGATGCTATTTCTACGTATCTAGATGATTTGGAAGATATTTAAGAAAAATTGAATTTTAGCGAATTTCCAAGAAAAATGTAAAAATTAACCAAAATTTGAAAACGATGCTATTTCTACGTATCTAGATGATTTGGAAGATATTTAAGAAAAATAGAATTTTAGCGAATTTCCAAGAAAAATGTAAAAATTAACCAAAATTTGAAAACGATGCTATTTCTATAGATATATAAGAAAAATTGAATTTTAGCAAATTTCCAAGAAAAATGTAAAAATTAACCGAAATTCGAAAACGATGCAATTTCTACGTATATCGACGATTTGGATGATATATAAGAAAAAACGAAATTTTAACGAATTTCCAAGAAAAATGTAAAAATTGACTAAAATTTGAAAACGATGCTGTTTCTATAGATATATAAGAAAAATTGAATTTTAGCGAATTTCCAAGAAAAATGTAAAAATTAACCGAAATTCGAAAACGATGCTATTTCTACGTATATCGACGATTTGGATGATATATAAGAAAAAACGAAATTTTAACGAATTTCCAAGAAAAATGTAAAAATTGACTAAAATTTGAAAACGATGCTATTTCTACGTATCTCTATGATTTCGAATTTCCAAGAAAAATGTAAAAATTGACTGAAATTTGAAAGCGATGCTGTTCCTATAGATATATAAGAAAAATTGAATTTTAGCGAATTTCCAAGAAAAATGTAAAAATTAACCGAAATTCGAAAACGATGCTATTTCTACGTATATCGACGATTTGGATGAGATATAAGAAAAACTGAAATTTTAACGAATTTCCAAGAAAAATGTAAAAATTAACCGAAATTCGAAAACGATGCTATTTCTACGTATCTAGATGTTTTGGAAGATATTTAAGAAAAATTGAGTTTTAGCGAATTTCCAAGAAAAATGTAAAAATTAACCGAAATTCGAAAACGATGCTATTTCTACGTATATCGACGATTTGGATGATATATAAGAAAAAACGAAATTTTAACGAATTTCCAAGAAAAATGTAAAAATTGACTAAAATTTGAAAACGATGCTGTTTCTATAGATATATAAGAAAAATTGAATTTTAGCGAATTTCCAAGAAAAATGTAAAAATTAACCGAAATTCGAAAACGATGCTATTTCTACGTATCTAGATGTTTTGGAAGATATTTAAGAAAAATTGAGTTTTAGCGAATTTCCAAGAAAAATGTAAAAATTAACCGAAATTCGAAAACGATGCTATTTCTACGTATATCGACGATTTGGATGATATATAAGAAAAAACGAAATTTTAACGAATTTCCAAGAAAAATGTAAAAATTGACTAAAATTTGAAAACGATGCTGTTTCTATAGATATATAAGAAAAATTGAATTTTAGCGAATTTCCAAGAAAAATGTAAAAATTAACCGAAATTCGAAAACGATGCTATTTCTACGTATATCGACGATTTGGATGATATATAAGAAAAAATGAAATTTTAACGAATTTCCAAGAAAAATGTAAAAATTGACTAAAATTTGAAAACGATGCTATTTCTACGTATCTCTATGATTTGGAAGATATTTAAAAAAAATTGAATTTTAGCGAATTTCCGAGTAAACTGTAAAAATTAACCGAAATTCGAAAACGATGCTATCTCTACGTATATCGACGATTTGGATGATATATAAGAAAAACTGAAATTTTAGCGAATTTCCAAGAAAAATGTAAAAATTAACCGAAATTCGAAAACGATGCTATCTCTACGTATATCGACGATTTGGATGATATATAAGAAAAAATGAAATTTTAACGAATTTCCAAGAAAAATGTAAAAATTAACCGAAATTCGAAAACGATGCTATTTCTACGTATATCGACGATTTGGATGAGATATAAGAAAAACTGAAATTTTAACGAATTTCCAAGAAAAATGTAAAAATTAACCGAAATTCGAAAACGATGCTATTTCTACGTATCTAGATGTTTTGGAAGATATTTAAGAAAAATTGAGTTTTAGCGAATTTCCAAGAAAAATGTAAAAATTAACCGAAATTCGAAAACGATGCTATTTCTACGTATATCGACGATTTGGATGATATATAAGAAAAAACGAAATTTTAACGAATTTCCAAGAAAAATGTAAAAATTGACTAAAATTTGAAAACGATGCTGTTTCTATAGATATATAAGAAAAATTGAATTTTAGCGAATTTCCAAGAAAAATGTAAAAATTAACCGAAATTCGAAAACGATGCTATTTCTACGTATATCGACGATTTGGATGATATATAAGAAAAAACGAAATTTTAACGAATTTCCAAGAAAAATGTAAAAATTGACTAAAATTTGAAAACGATGCTATTTCTACGTATCTCTATGATTTCGAATATCAAAGAAAAATGTAAAAATTGACTAAAATTTGAAAGCGATGCTGTTTCTATAAATATATAAGAAAAATTGAATTTTAGCGAATTTCCAAGAAAAATGTAAAAATTAACCGAAATTCGAAAACGATGCTATTTCTACGTATATCGACGATTTGGATGATATATAAGAAAAACTGAAATTTTAACGAATTTCCAAGAAAAATGTAAAAATTAACCGAAATTCGAAAACGATGCTATTTCTACGTATCTAGATGTTTTGGAAGATATTTAAGAAAAATTGAATTTTAGCGAATTTCCAAGAAAAATGTAAAAATTAACCAAAATTCGAAAACGATGCTATTTCTACGTATATCGACGATTTCGATGATATATAAGAAAAAATGAAATTTTAACGAATTTCCAAGAAAAATGTAAAAATTAACCAAAATTTGAAAACGAAGCTATTTCTATAGATATATAAGAAAAATTGAATTTTATCAAATTTCCAAGAAAAATGTAAAAATTAACCGAAATTCGAAAACGATGCTATCTCTACGTATAACGACGATTTGGAAGATATTTAAGAAAAAATGAAATTTTAGCGAATTTCCAAGAAAAATGTAAAAATTAACCAAAATTTGAAAACGATGCTATTTCTATAGATATATAAGAAAAATTGAATTTTAGCAAATTTCCAAGAAAAATGTAAAAATTAACCGAAATTCGAAAACGATGCTATTTCTACGTATCTAGATGATTTGGAAGATATTTAAGAAAAATTGAATTTTAGCGAATTTCCAAGAAAAATGTAAAAATTAACCAAAATTTGAAAACGATGCTATTTCTACGTATCTAGATGATTTGGAAGATATTTAAGAAAAATAGAATTTTAGCGAATTTCCAAGAAAAATGTAAAAATTAACCAAAATTTGAAAACGATGCTATTTCTATAGATATATAAGAAAAATTGAATTTTAGCAAATTTCCAAGAAAAATGTAAAAATTAACCGAAATTCGAAAACGATGCTATTTCTACGTATATCGACGATTTGGATGATATTTAAGAAAAAATGAAATTTTAACGAATTTCCAAGAAAAATGTAAAAATTAACCGAAATTCGAAAACGATGCTATTTCTACGTATCTAGATGATTTGGAAGATATTTAAGAAAAATTGAATTTTAGCGAATTTCCAAGAAAAATGTAAAAATTAACCAAATTATAAAACGATGCTATTTCTACGTATCTAGATGATTTGGAAGATATTTAAGAAAAATTGAATTTTAGCGAATTTCCAAGAAAAATGTAAAAATTAACAAAAATTTGAAAACGAAGCTATTTCTATAGATATATAAGAAAAATTGAATTTTAGCAAATTTCCAAGAAAAATGTAAAAATTAACGGAAATTCGAAAACGATGCTATTTCTACGTATCTAGATGATTTGGAAGATATTTAAGAAAAATTGAATTTTAGCGAATTTCCAAGAAAAATGTAAAAATTAACCAAAATTTGAAAACGATGCTATTTCTATATATATATAAGAAAAATTGAATTTTAGCAAATTTCCAAGAAAAATATAAAAATTAACCGAAATTCGAAAACGATGCTATTTCTACGTATATCGACGATTTGGATGATATATAAGAAAAAATGAAATTTTAACGAATTTCCAAGAAAAATGTAAAAATTAACCAAAATTTGAAAACGAAGCTATTTCTATAGATATATAAGAAAAATTGAATTTTAGCAAATTTCCAAGAAAAATGTAAAAATTAACCGAAATTCGAAAACGATGCTATTTCTACGTATCTAGATGATTTGGAAGATATTTAAGAAAAATTGAATTTTAGCGAATTTCCAAGAAAAATGTAAAAATTAACCAAAATTTGAAAACGATGCTATTTCTACGTATCTAGATGATTTGGAAGATATTTAAGAAAAATAGAATTTTAGCGAATTTCCAAGAAAAATGTAAAAATTAACCAAAATTTGAAAACGATGCTATTTCTATAGATATATAAGAAAAATTGAATTTTAGCAAATTTCCAAGAAAAATGTAAAAATTAACCGAAATTCGAAAACGATGCAATTTCTACGTATATCGACGATTTGGATGATATATAAGAAAAAACGAAATTTTAACGAATTTCCAAGAAAAATGTAAAAATTGACTAAAATTTGAAAACGATGCTGTTTCTATAGATATATAAGAAAAATTGAATTTTAGCGAATTTCCAAGAAAAATGTAAAAATTAACCGAAATTCGAAAACGATGCTATTTCTACGTATATCGACGATTTGGATGATATATAAGAAAAAACGAAATTTTAACGAATTTCCAAGAAAAATGTAAAAATTGACTAAAATTTGAAAACGATGCTATTTCTACGTATCTCTATGATTTCGAATTTCCAAGAAAAATGTAAAAATTGACTGAAATTTGAAAGCGATGCTGTTCCTATAGATATATAAGAAAAATTGAATTTTAGCGAATTTCCAAGAAAAATGTAAAAATTAACCGAAATTCGAAAACGATGCTATTTCTACGTATATCGACGATTTGGATGAGATATAAGAAAAACTGAAATTTTAACGAATTTCCAAGAAAAATGTAAAAATTAACCGAAATTCGAAAACGATGCTATTTCTACGTATCTAGATGTTTTGGAAGATATTTAAGAAAAATTGAGTTTTAGCGAATTTCCAAGAAAAATGTAAAAATTAACCGAAATTCGAAAACGATGCTATTTCTACGTATATCGACGATTTGGATGATATATAAGAAAAAACGAAATTTTAACGAATTTCCAAGAAAAATGTAAAAATTGACTAAAATTTGAAAACGATGCTGTTTCTATAGATATATAAGAAAAATTGAATTTTAGCGAATTTCCAAGAAAAATGTAAAAATTAACCGAAATTCGAAAACGATGCTATTTCTACGTATCTAGATGTTTTGGAAGATATTTAAGAAAAATTGAGTTTTAGCGAATTTCCAAGAAAAATGTAAAAATTAACCGAAATTCGAAAACGATGCTATTTCTACGTATATCGACGATTTGGATGATATATAAGAAAAAACGAAATTTTAACGAATTTCCAAGAAAAATGTAAAAATTGACTAAAATTTGAAAACGATGCTGTTTCTATAGATATATAAGAAAAATTGAATTTTAGCGAATTTCCAAGAAAAATGTAAAAATTAACCGAAATTCGAAAACGATGCTATTTCTACGTATCTAGATGTTTTGGAAGATATTTAAGAAAAATTGAGTTTTAGCGAATTTCCAAGAAAAATGTAAAAATTAACCGAAATTCGAAAACGATGCTATTTCTACGTATATCGACGATTTGGATGATATATAAGAAAAAACGAAATTTTAACGAATTTCCAAGAAAAATGTAAAAATTAACCGAAATTCGAAAACGATGCTATTTCTACGTATATCGACGATTTGGATGATATATAAGAAAAAATGAAATTTTAACGAATTTCCAAGAAAAATGTAAAAATTGACTAAAATTTGAAAACGATGCTATTTCTACGTATCTCTATGATTTGGAAGATATTTAAAAAAAATTGAATTTTAGCGAATTTCCGAGTAAACTGTAAAAATTAACCGAAATTCGAAAACGATGCTATCTCTACGTATATCGACGATTTGGATGATATATAAGAAAAACTGAAATTTTAGCGAATTTCCAAGAAAAATGTAAAAATTAACCGAAATTCGAAAACGATGCTATCTCTACGTATATCGACGATTTGGATGATATATAAGAAAAAATGAAATTTTAACGAATTTCCAAGAAAAATGTAAAAATTAACCGAAATTCGAAAACGATGCTATTTCTACGTATATCGACGATTTGGATGAGATATAAGAAAAACTGAAATTTTAACGAATTTCCAAGAAAAATGTAAAAATTAACCGAAATTCGAAAACGATGCTATTTCTACGTATCTAGATGTTTTGGAAGATATTTAAGAAAAATTGAGTTTTAGCGAATTTCCAAGAAAAATGTAAAAATTAACCGAAATTCGAAAACGATGCTATTTCTACGTATATCGACGATTTGGATGATATATAAGAAAAAACGAAATTTTAACGAATTTCCAAGAAAAATGTAAAAATTGACTAAAATTTGAAAACGATGCTGTTTCTATAGATATATAAGAAAAATTGAATTTTAGCGAATTTCCAAGAAAAATGTAAAAATTAACCGAAATTCGAAAACGATGCTATTTCTACGTATATCGACGATTTGGATGATATATAAGAAAAAACGAAATTTTAACGAATTTCCAAGAAAAATGTAAAAATTGACTAAAATTTGAAAACGATGCTATTTCTACGTATCTCTATGATTTCGAATATCAAAGAAAAATGTAAAAATTGACTAAAATTTGAAAGCGATGCTGTTTCTATAAATATATAAGAAAAATTGAATTTTAGCGAATTTCCAAGAAAAATGTAAAAATTAACCGAAATTCGAAAACGATGCTATTTCTACGTATATCGACGATTTGGATGATATATAAGAAAAACTGAAATTTTAACGAATTTCCAAGAAAAATGTAAAAATTAACCGAAATTCGAAAACGATGCTATTTCTACGTATCTAGATGTTTTGGAAGATATTTAAGAAAAATTGAATTTTAGCGAATTTCCAAGAAAAATGTAAAAATTAACCAAAATTCGAAAACGATGCTATTTCTACGTATATCGACGATTTCGATGATATATAAGAAAAAATGAAATTTTAACGAATTTCCAAGAAAAATGTAAAAATTAACCAAAATTTGAAAACGAAGCTATTTCTATAGATATATAAGAAAAATTGAATTTTATCAAATTTCCAAGAAAAATGTAAAAATTAACCGAAATTCGAAAACGATGCTATCTCTACGTATAACGACGATTTGGAAGATATTTAAGAAAAAATGAAATTTTAGCGAATTTCCAAGAAAAATGTAAAAATTAACCAAAATTTGAAAACGATGCTATTTCTATAGATATATAAGAAAAATTGAATTTTAGCAAATTTCCAAGAAAAATGTAAAAATTAACCGAAATTCGAAAACGATGCTATTTCTACGTATCTAGATGATTTGGAAGATATTTAAGAAAAACTGAATTTTAGCGAATTTCCAAGAAAAATGTAAAAATTAACCAAAATTTGAAAACGATGCTATTTCTATAGATATATAAGAAAAATAGAATTTTAGCAAATTACCAAGAAAAATGTAAAAATTAACCGAAATTCGAAAACGATTCTATTTCTACGTATATCGACGATTTGGATGATATATAAGAAAAAATGAAATTTTAACGAATTTCAACGAAAAATGTAAAAATTAACCAAAATTTGAAAACGAAGCTATTTCTATAGATATATAAGAAAAATTGAATTTTAGCAAATCTCCAAGAAAAATGTAAAAATTAACCGAAATTCGAAAACGATGCTATCTCTACGTATAACGACGATTTGGAAGATATTTAAGAAAAAATGAAATTTTAGCGAATTTCCAAGAAAAATGTAAAAATTGGCTAAACTTTGAAAACGATGCAGTTTCTATAGATATATAAGAAAAATTGAATTTTAGCGAATTTCCAAGAAAAATGTAAAAATTAACCGAAATTCGAAAACGATGCTATTTCTACGTATCTAGATGATTTGGAAGATATTTAAGAAAAATTGAATTTTAGCGAATTTCCAAGAAAAATGTAAAAATTAACCGAAATTCGAAAACGATGCTATTTCTACGTATATCGACGATTTGGATGATATATAAGAAAAAATGAAATTTTAACGAATTTCCAAGAAAAATGTAAAAATTAACCAAAATTTGAAAACGAAGCAATTTCTATAGATATATAAGAAAAATTGAATTTTAGCAAATTTCCAAGAAAAATGTAAAAACTATCCGAAATTCGAAAACGATGCTATTTCTACGTATCTAGATGATTTGGAAGATATTTAAGAAAAATAGAATTTTAGCGAATTTCCAAGAAAAATGTAAAAATTAACCAAAATTTGAAAACGATGCTATTTCTACGTATCTAGATGATTTGGAAGATTTTTAAGAAAAATAGAATTTTAGCGAATTTCCAAGAAAAATGTAAAAATTAACCAGAATTTGAAAACGATGCTATTTCTATAGATATATAAGAAAAATTGAATTTTAGCAAATTTCCAAGAAAAATGTAAAAATTAACCGAAATTCGAAAACGATGCTATTTCTACGTATATCGACGATTTGGTGATATTTAAGAAAAATTGAATTTTAGCGAATTTCCAAGAAAAATGTAAAAATTAACCGAAATTCGAAAACGATGCTATTTCTACGTATCTAGATGATTTGGAAGATATTTAAGAAAAATTGAATTTTAGCAAATTTCCAAGAAAAATGTAAAAATTAACCGAAATTCGAAAACGATGCTATTTCTACGTATCTAGATGATTTGGAAGATATTTAAGAAAAACTGAATTTTAGCGAATTTCCAAGAAAAATGTAAAAATTAACCAAAATTTGAAAACGATGCTATTTCTATAGATATATAAGAAAAATAGAATTTTAGCAAATTACCAAGAAAAATGTAAAAATTAACCGAAATTCGAAAACGATTCTATTTCTACGTATATCGACGATTTGGATGATATATAAGAAAAAATGAAATTTTAACGAATTTCCACGAAAAATGTAAAAATTAACCAAAATTTGAAAACGAAGCTATTTCTATAGATATATAAGAAAAATTGAATTTTAGCAAATCTCCAAGAAAAATGTAAAAATTAACCGAAATTCGAAAACGATGCTATCTCTACGTATAACGACGATTTGGAAGATATTTAAGAAAAAATGAAATTTTAGCGAATTTCCAAGAAAAATGTAAAAATTGGCTAAACTTTGAAAACGATGCAGTTTCTATAGATATATAAGAAAAATTGAATTTTAGCGAATTTCCAAGAAAAATGTAAAAATTAACCGAAATTCGAAAACGATGCTATTTCTACGTATCTAGATGATTTGGAAGATATTTAAGAAAAATTGAATTTTAGCGAATTTCCAAGAAAAATGTAAAAATTAACCGAAATTCGAAAACGATGCTATTTCTACGTATATCGACGATTTGGATGATATATAAGAAAAAATGAAATTTTAACGAATTTCCAAGAAAAATGTAAAAATTAACCAAAATTTGAAAACGAAGCAATTTCTATAGATATATAAGAAAAATTGAATTTTAGCAAATTTCCAAGAAAAATGTAAAAACTATCCGAAATTCGAAAACGATGCTATTTCTACGTATCTAGATGATTTGGAAGATATTTAAGAAAAATAGAATTTTAGCGAATTTCCAAGAAAAATGTAAAAATTAACCAAAATTTGAAAACGATGCTATTTCTACGTATCTAGATGATTTGGAAGATTTTTAAGAAAAATAGAATTTTAGCGAATTTCCAAGAAAAATGTAAAAATTAACCAGAATTTGAAAACGATGCTATTTCTATAGATATATAAGAAAAATTGAATTTTAGCAAATTTCCAAGAAAAATGTAAAAATTAACCGAAATTCGAAAACGATGCTATTTCTACGTATATCGACGATTTGGTGATATTTAAGAAAAATTGAATTTTAGCGAATTTCCAAGAAAAATGTAAAAATTAACCGAAATTCGAAAACGATGCTATTTCTACGTATCTAGATGATTTGGAAGATATTTAAGAAAAATTGAATTTTAGCGAATTTCCAAGAAAAATGTAAAAATTAACCGAAATTCGAAAACGATGCTATTTCTACGTATATCGACGATTTGGATGATATATAAGAAAAAATGAAATTTTAACGAATTTCCAAGAAAAATGTAAAAATTAACCAAAATTTGAAAACGAAGCAATTTCTATAGATATATAAGAAAAATTGAATTTTAGCAAATTTCCAAGAAAAATGTAAAAACTAACCGAAATTCGAAAACGATGCTATTTCTACGTATCTAGATGTTTTGGAAGATATTTAAGAAAAATTGAATTTTAGCGAATTTCCAAGAAAAATGTAAAAATTAACCAAAATTCGAAAACGATCCTATTTCTACGTATATCGACGATTTCGATGATATATAAGAAAAAATGAAATTTTAACGAATTTCCAAGAAAAATGTAAAAATTAACCAAAATTTGAAAACGAAGCTATTTCTATAGATATATAAGAAAAATTGAATTTTATCAAATTTCCAAGAAAAATGTAAAAATTAACCGAAATTCGAAAACGATGCTATCTCTACGTATAACGACGATTTGGAAGATATTTAAGAAAAAATGAAATTTTAGCGAATTTCCAAGAAAAATGTAAAAATTAACCAAAATTTGAAAACGATGCTATTTCTATAGATATATAAGAAAAATTGAATTTTAGCAAATTTCCAAGAAAAATGTAAAAATTAACCGAAATTCGAAAACGATGCTATTTCTACGTATCTAGATGATTTGGAAGATATTTAAGAAAAACTGAATTTTAGCGAATTTCCAAGAAAAATGTAAAAATTAACCAAAATTTGAAAACGATGCTATTTCTATAGATATATAAGAAAAATAGAATTTTAGCAAATTACCAAGAAAAATGTAAAAATTAACCGAAATTCGAAAACGATTCTATTTCTACGTATATCGACGATTTGGATGATATATAAGAAAAAATGAAATTTTAACGAATTTCCACGAAAAATGTAAAAATTAACCAAAATTTGAAAACGAAGCTATTTCTATAGATATATAAGAAAAATTGAATTTTAGCAAATCTCCAAGAAAAATGTAAAAATTAACCGAAATTCGAAAACGATGCTATCTCTACGTATAACGACGATTTGGAAGATATTTAAGAAAAAATGAAATTTTAGCGAATTTCCAAGAAAAATGTAAAAATTGGCTAAACTTTGAAAACGATGCAGTTTCTATAGATATATAAGAAAAATTGAATTTTAGCGAATTTCCAAGAAAAATGTAAAAATTAACCGAAATTCGAAAACGATGCTATTTCTACGTATCTAGATGATTTGGAAGATATTTAAGAAAAATTGAATTTTAGCGAATTTCCAAGAAAAATGTAAAAATTAACCGAAATTCGAAAACGATGCTATTTCTACGTATATCGACGATTTGGATGATATATAAGAAAAAATGAAATTTTAACGAATTTCCAAGAAAAATGTAAAAATTAACCAAAATTTGAAAACGAAGCAATTTCTATAGATATATAAGAAAAATTGAATTTTAGCAAATTTCCAAGAAAAATGTAGAAACTAACCGAAATTCGAAAACGATGCTATTTCTACGTATCTAGATGATTTGGAAGATATTTAAGAAAAATAGAATTTTAGCGAATTTCCAAGAAAAATGTAAAAATTAACCAAAATTTGAAAACGATGCTATTTCTACGTATCTAGATGATTTGGAAGATTTTTAAGAAAAATAGAATTTTAGCGAATTTCCAAGAAAAATGTAAAAATTAACCAGAATTTGAAAACGATGCTATTTCTATAGATATATAAGAAAAATTGAATTTTAGCAAATTTCCAAGAAAAATGTAAAAATTAACCGAAATTCGAAAACGATGCTATTTCTACGTATATCGACGATTTGGATGATATTTAAGAAAAATTGAATTTTAGCGAATTTCCAAGAAAAATGTAAAAATTAACCGAAATTCGAAAACGATGCTATTTCTACATATCTAGATGATTTGGAAGATATTTAAGAAAAATTGAATTTTAGCGAATTTCCAAGAAAAATGTAAAAATTAACCGAAATTCGAAAACGATGCTATTTCTACGTATATCGACGATTTGGATGATATATAAGAAAAAATGAAATTTTAACGAATTTCCAAGAAAAATGTAAAAATTAACCAAAATTTGAAAACGAAGCAATTTCTATAGATATATAAGAAAAATTGAATTTTAGCAAATTTCCAAGAAAAATGTAAAAACTAACCGAAATTCGAAAACGATGCTATTTCTACGTATCTAGATGTTTTGGAAGATATTTAAGAAAAATTGAATTTTAGCGAATTTCCAAGAAAAATGTAAAAATTAACCAAAATTCGAAAACGATGCTATTTCTACGTATATCGACGATTTCGATGATATATAAGAAAAAATGAAATTTTAACGAATTTCCAAGAAAAATGTAAAAATTAACCAAAATTTGAAAACGAAGCTATTTCTATAGATATATAAGAAAAATTGAATTTTATCAAATTTCCAAGAAAAATGTAAAAATTAACCGAAATTCGAAAACGATGCTATCTCTACGTATAACGACGATTTGGAAGATATTTAAGAAAAAATGAAATTTTAGCGAATTTCCAAGAAAAATGTAAAAATTAACCAAAATTTGAAAACGATGCTATTTCTATAGATATATAAGAAAAATTGAATTTTAGCAAATTTCCAAGAAAAATGTAAAAATTAACCGAAATTCGAAAACGATGCTATTTCTACGTATCTAGATGATTTGGAAGATATTTAAGAAAAACTGAATTTTAGCGAATTTCCAAGAAAAATGTAAAAATTAACCAAAATTTGAAAACGATGCTATTTCTATAGATATATAAGAAAAATAGAATTTTAGCAAATTACCAAGAAAAATGTAAAAATTAACCGAAATTCGAAAACGATTCTATTTCTACGTATATCGACGATTTGGATGATATATAAGAAAAAATGAAATTTTAACGAATTTCCACGAAAAATGTAAAAATTAACCAAAATTTGAAAACGAAGCTATTTCTATAGATATATAAGAAAAATTGAATTTTAGCAAATCTCCAAGAAAAATGTAAAAATTAACCGAAATTCGAAAACGATGCTATCTCTACGTATAACGACGATTTGGAAGATATTTAAGAAAAAATGAAATTTTAGCGAATTTCCAAGAAAAATGTAAAAATTGGCTAAACTTTGAAAACGATGCAGTTTCTATAGATATATAAGAAAAATTGAATTTTAGCGAATTTCCAAGAAAAATGTAAAAATTAACCGAAATTCGAAAACGATGCTATTTCTACGTATCTAGATGATTTGGAAGATATTTAAGAAAAATTGAATTTTAGCGAATTTCCAAGAAAAATGTAAAAATTAACCGAAATTCGAAAACGATGCTATTTCTACGTATATCGACGATTTGGATGATATATAAGACAAAATGAAATTTTAACGAATTTCCAAGAAAAATGTAAAAATTAACCAAAATTTGAAAACGAAGCAATTTCTATAGATATATAAGAAAAATTGAATTTTAGCAAATTTCCAAGAAAAATGTAAAAACTAACCGAAATTCGAAAACGATGCTATTTCTACGTATCTAGATGATTTGGAAGATATTTAAGAAAAATAGAATTTTAGCGAATTTCCAAGAAAAATGTAAAAATTAACCAAAATTTGAAAACGATGCTATTTCTACGTATCTAGATGATTTGGAAGATTTTTAAGAAAAATAGAATTTTAGCGAATTTCCAAGAAAAATGTAAAAATTAACCAGAATTTGAAAACGATGCTATTTCTATAGATATATAAGAAAAATTGAATTTTAGCAAATTTCCAAGAAGAATGTAAAAATTAACCGAAATTCGAAAACGATGCTATTTCTACGTATATCGACGATTTGGATGATATTTAAGAAAAATTGAATTTTAGCGAATTTCCAAGAAAAATGTAAAAATTAACCGAAATTCGAAAACGATGCTATTTCTACGTATCTAGATGATTTGGAAGATATTTAAGAAAAATTGAATTTTAGCGAATTTCCAAGAAAAATGTAAAAATTAACCGAAATTCGAAAACGATGCTATTTCTACGTATATCGACGATTTGGATGATATATAAGAAAAAATGAAATTTTAACGAATTTCCAAGAAAAATGTAAAAATTAACCAAAATTTGAAAACGAAGCAATTTCTATAGATATATAAGAAAAATTGAATTTTAGCAAATTTCCAAGAAAAATGTAAAAACTAACCGAAATTCGAAAACGATGCTATTTCTACGTATCTAGATGATTTGGAAGATATTTAAGAAAAATAGAATTTTAGCGAATTTCCAAGAAAAATGTAAAAATTAACCAAAATTTGAAAACGATGCTATTTCTACGTATCTAGATGATTTGGAAGATTTTTAAGAAAAATAGAATTTTAGCGAATTTCCAAGAAAAATGTAAAAATTAACCAGAATTTGAAAACGATGCTATTTCTATAGATATATAAGAAAAATTGAATTTTAGCAAATTTCCAAGAAAAATGTAAAAATTAACCGAAATTCGAAAACGATGCTATTTCTACGTATATCGACGGTTTGGATGATATATAAGAAAAACTGAAATTTTAGCGAATTTCCAAGAAAAATGTAAAAATTAACCGAAATTCGAAAACGATGCTATCTCTACGTATATCGACGATTTGGATGATATATAAGAAAAAATGAAATTTTAACGAATTTCCAAGAAAAATGTAAAAATTAACCGAAATTCGAAAACGATGCTATTTCTACGTATATCGACGATTTGGATGAGATATAAGAAAAACTGAAATTTTAACGAATTTCCAAGAAAAATGTAAAAATTAACCGAAATTCGAAAACGATGCTATTTCTACGTATCTAGATGTTTTGGAAGATATTTAAGAAAAATTGAGTTTTAGCGAATTTCCAAGAAAAATGTAAAAATTAACCGAAATTCGAAAACGATGCTATTTCTACGTATATCGACGATTTGGATGATATATAAGAAAAAACGAAATTTTAACGAATTTCCAAGAAAAATGTAAAAATTGACTAAAATTTGAAAACGATGCTGTTTCTATAGATATATAAGAAAAATTGAATTTTAGCGAATTTCCAAGAAAAATGTAAAAATTAACCGAAATTCGAAAACGATGCTATTTCTACGTATATCGACGATTTGGATGATATATAAGAAAAAACGAAATTTTAACGAATTTCCAAGAAAAATGTAAAAATTGACTAAAATTTGAAAACGATGCTATTTCTACGTATCTCTATGATTTCGAATATCAAAGAAAAATGTAAAAATTGACTAAAATTTGAAAGCGATGCTGTTTCTATAAATATATAAGAAAAATTGAATTTTAGCGAATTTCCAAGAAAAATGTAAAAATTAACCGAAATTCGAAAACGATGCTATTTCTACGTATATCGACGATTTGGATGATATATAAGAAAAACTGAAATTTTAACGAATTTCCAAGAAAAATGTAAAAATTAACCGAAATTCGAAAACGATGCTATTTCTACGTATCTAGATGTTTTGGAAGATATTTAAGAAAAATTGAATTTTAGCGAATTTCCAAGAAAAATGTAAAAATTAACCAAAATTCGAAAACGATGCTATTTCTACGTATATCGACGATTTCGATGATATATAAGAAAAAATGAAATTTTAACGAATTTCCAAGAAAAATGTAAAAATTAACCAAAATTTGAAAACGAAGCTATTTCTATAGATATATAAGAAAAATTGAATTTTATCAAATTTCCAAGAAAAATGTAAAAATTAACCGAAATTCGAAAACGATGCTATCTCTACGTATAACGACGATTTGGAAGATATTTAAGAAAAAATGAAATTTTAGCGAATTTCCAAGAAAAATGTAAAAATTAACCAAAATTTGAAAACGATGCTATTTCTATAGATATATAAGAAAAATTGAATTTTAGCAAATTTCCAAGAAAAATGTAAAAATTAACCGAAATTCGAAAACGATGCTATTTCTACGTATCTAGATGATTTGGAAGATATTTAAGAAAAACTGAATTTTAGCGAATTTCCAAGAAAAATGTAAAAATTAACCAAAATTTGAAAACGATGCTATTTCTATAGATATATAAGAAAAATAGAATTTTAGCAAATTACCAAGAAAAATGTAAAAATTAACCGAAATTCGAAAACGATTCTATTTCTACGTATATCGACGATTTGGATGATATATAAGAAAAAATGAAATTTTAACGAATTTCCACGAAAAATGTAAAAATTAACCAAAATTTGAAAACGAAGCTATTTCTATAGATATATAAGAAAAATTGAATTTTAGCAAATCTCCAAGAAAAATGTAAAAATTAACCGAAATTCGAAAACGATGCTATCTCTACGTATAACGACGATTTGGAAGATATTTAAGAAAAAATGAAATTTTAGCGAATTTCCAAGAAAAATGTAAAAATTGGCTAAACTTTGAAAACGATGCAGTTTCTATAGATATATAAGAAAAATTGAATTTTAGCGAATTTCCAAGAAAAATGTAAAAATTAACTGAAATTCGAAAACGATGCTATTTCTACGTATCTAGATGATTTGGAAGATATTTAAGAAAAATTGAATTTTAGCGAATTTCCAAGAAAAATGTAAAAATTAACCGAAATTCGAAAACGATGCTATTTCTACGTATATCGACGATTTGGATGATATATAAGAAAAAATGAAATTTTAACGAATTTCCAAGAAAAATGTAAAAATTAACCAAAATTTGAAAACGAAGCAATTTCTATAGATATATAAGAAAAATTGAATTTTAGCAAATTTCCAAGAAAAATGTAAAAACTAACCGAAATTCGAAAACGATGCTATTTCTACGTATCTAGATGATTTGGAAGATATTTAAGAAAAATAGAATTTTAGCGAATTTCCAAGAAAAATGTAAAAATTAACCAAAATTTGAAAACGATGCTATTTCTACGTATCTAGATGATTTGGAAGATTTTTAAGAAAAATAGAATTTTAGCGAATTTCCAAGAAAAATGTAAAAATTAACCAGAATTTGAAAACGATGCTATTTCTATAGATATATAAGAAAAATTGAATTTTAGCAAATTTCCAAGAAAAATGTAAAAATTAACCGAAATTCGAAAACGATGCTATTTCTACGTATATCGACGATTTGGATGATATATAAGAAAAAATGAAATTTTAACGAATTTCCAAGAAAAATGTAAAAATTAACCAAAATTTGAAAACGAAGCTATTTCTATAGATATATAAGAAAAATTGAATTTTAGCAAATTTCCAAGAAAAATGTAAAAATTAACCGAAATTCGAAAACGATGCTATTTCTACTTATCTAGATGATTTGGAAGATATTTAAGAAAAATTGAATTTTAGCGAATTTCCAAGAAAAATGTAAAAATTAACCAAAATTTGAAAACGATGCTATTTCTACGTATCTAGATGATTTGGAAGATATTTAAGAAAAATAGAATTTTAGCGAATTTCCAAGAAAAATGTAAAAATTAACCAAAATTTGAAAACGATGCTATTTCTATAGACATATAAGAAAAATTGAATTTTAGCAAATTTCCAAGAAAAATGTAAAAATTAACCGTAATTCGAAAACGATGCTATTTCTACGTATATCGACGATTTGGATGATATATAAGAAAAAACGAAATTTTAACGAATTTCCAAGAAAAATGTAAAAATTGACTAAAATTTGAAAACGATGCTGTTTCTATAGATATATAAGAAAAATTGAATTTTAGCGAATTTCCAAGAAAAATGTAAAAATTAACCGAAATTCGAAAACGATGCTATTTCTACGTATATCGACGATTTGGATGATATATAAGAAAAAACGAAATTTTAACGAATTTCCAAGAAAAATGTAAAAATTGACTAAAATTTGAAAACGATGCTATTTCTACGTATCTCTATGATTTCGAATTTCCAAGAAAAATGTAAAAATTGACTAAAATTTGAAAGCGATGCTGTTTCTATAGATATATAAGAAAAATTGAATTTTAGCGAATTTCCAAGAAAAATGTAAAAATTAACCGAAATTCGAAAACGATGCTATTTCTACGTATATCGACGATTTGGATGATATATAAGAAAAAATGAAATTTTAACGAATTTCCAAGAAACATGTAAAAATTGACTAAAATTTGAAAACGATGCTATTTCTACGTATCTCTATGATTTGGAAGATATTTAAAAAAAATTGAATTTTAGCGAATTTCCGAGTAAACTGTAAAAATTAACCGAAATTCGAAAACGATGCTATTTCTACGTATATCGACGATTTGGATGATATATAAGAAAAACTGAAATTTTAACGAATTTCCAAGAAAAATGTAAAAATTAACCGAAATTCGAAAACGATGCTATTTCTACGTATCTAGATGTTTTGGAAGATATTTAAGAAAAATTGAATTTTAGCGAATTTCCAAGAAAAATGTAAAAATTAACCAAAATTCGAAAACGATGCTATTTCTACGTATATCGACGATTTGGATGATATATAAGAAAAAATGAAATTTTAACGAATTTCCAAGAAAAATGTAAAAATTTACCAAAATTTGAAAACGAAGCTATTTCTATAGATATATAAGAAAAATTGAATTTTAGCAAATTTCCAAGAAAAATGTAAAAATTAACCGAAATTCGAAAACGATGCTATCTCTACGTATAACGACGATTTGGAAGATATTTAAGAAAAAATGAAATTTTAGCGAATTTCCAAGAAAAATGTAAAAATTAACCAAAATTTGAAAACGATGCTATTTCTACGTATCTCTATGATTTGGAAGATATTTAAAAAAAATTGAATTTTAGCGAATTTCCGAGTAAACTGTAAAAATTAACCGAAATTCGAAAACGATGCTATTTCTACGTATATCGACGATTTGGATGATATATAAGAAAAACTGAAATTTTAACGAATTTCCAAGAAAAATGTAAAAATTAACCGAAATTCGAAAACGATGCTATTTCTACGTATCTAGATGATTTGGAAGATATTTAAGAAAAATTGAATTTTAGCGAATTTCCAAGAAAAATGTAAAAATTAACCGAAATTCGAAAACGATGCTATCTCTACGTATATCGACGATTTGGATGATATATAAGAAAAACTGAAATTTTAGCGAATTTCCAAGAAAAATGTAAAAATTAACCGAAATTCGAAAACGATGCTATCTCTACGTATATCGACGATTTGGATGATATATAAGAAAAAATGAAATTTTAACGAATTTCCAAGAAAAATGTAAAAATTAACCGAAATTCGAAAACGATGCTATTTCTACGTATATCGACGATTTGGATGATATATAAGAAAAACTGAAATTTTAACGAATTTCCAAGAAAAATGTAAAAATTAACCGAAATTCGAAAACGATGCTATTTCTACGTATCTAGATGTTTTGGAAGATATTTAAGAAAAATTGAATTTTAGCGAATTTCCAAGAAAAATGTAAAAATTAACCAAAATTCGAAAACGATGCTATTTCTACGTATATCGACGATTTGGATGATATATAAGAAAAAATGAAATTTTTACGAATTTCCAAGAAAAATGTAAAAATTTACCAAAATTTGAAAACGAAGCTATTTCTATAGATATATAAGAAAAATTGAATTTTAGCAAATTTCCAAGAAAAATGTAAAAATTAACCGAAATTCGAAAACGATGCTATCTCTACGTATAACGACGATTTGGAAGATATTTAAGAAAAAATGAAATTTTAGCGAATTTCCAAGAAAAATGTAAAAATTAACCAAAATTTGAAAACGATGCTATTTCTATAGATATATAAGAAAAATTGAATTTTAGCAAATTTCCAAGAAAAATGTAAAAATTAACCGAAATTCGAAAACGATGCTATTTCTACGTATCTAGATGATTTGGAAGATATTTAAGAAAAACTGAATTTTAGCGAATTTCCAAGAAAAATGTAAAAATTAACCAAAATTTGAAAACGATGCTATTTCTACGTATCTAGATGATTTGGAAGATATTTAAGAAAAATAGAATTTTAGCGAATTTCCAAGAAAAATGTAAAAATTAACCAAAATTTGAAAACGATGCTATTTCTATAGATATATAAGAAAAATTGAATTTTAGCAAATTTCCAAGAAAAATGTAAAAATTAACCGAAATTCGAAAACGATGCTATTTCTACGTATATCGACGATTTGGATGATATTTAAGAAAAAATGAAATTTTAACGAATTTCCAAGAAAAATGTAAAAATTAACCGAAATTCGAAAACGATGCTATTTCTACGTATCTAGATGATTTGGAAGATATTTAAGAAAAATTGAATTTTAGCGAATTTCCAAGAAAAATGTAAAAATTAACCGAAATTCGAAAACGATGCTATTTCTACGTATATCGACGATTTGGACGATATATAAGAAAAAATGAAATTTTAACGAATTTCCAAGAAAAATGTAAAAATCAACCAAAATTTGAAAACGAAGCTATTTCTATAGATATATAAGAAAAATTTAATTTTAGCAAATTTCCAAGAAAAATGTAAAAATTAACCGAAATTCGAAAACGATGCTATTTCTACGTATCTAGATGATTTGGAAGATATTTAAGGAAAATTGAATTTTAGCGAATTTCCAAGAAAAATGTAAAAATTAACCAAAATTTGAAAACGCTGCTATTTCTATATATATATAAGAAAAATTGAATTTTAGCAAATTTCCAAGAAAAATGTAAAAATTAACCGAAATTCGAAAACGATGCTATTTCTACGTATATCGACGATTTGGATGATATATAAGAAAAAATGAAATTTTAACGAATTTCCAAGAAAAATGTAAAAATTAACCAAAATTTGAAAACGAAGCTATTTCTATAGATATATAAGAAAAATTGAATTTTAGCAAATTTCCAAGAAAAATGTAAAAATTAACCGAAATTCGAAAACGATGCTATTTCTACGTATCTAGATGATTTAGAAGATATTTAAGAAAAATTGAATTTTAGCGAATTTCCAAGAAAAATGTAAAAATTAACCAAAATTTGAAAACGATGCTATTTCTACGTATCTAGATGATTTGGAAGATATTTAAGAAAAATAGAATTTTAGCGAATTTCCAAGAAAAATGTAAAAATTAACCAAAATTTGAAAACGATGCTATTTCTATAGATATATAAGAAAAATTGAATTTTAGCAAATTTCCAAGAAAAATGTAAAAATTAACCGAAATTCGAAAACGATGCTATTTCTACGTATATCGACGATTTGGATGATATTTAAGAAAAAATGAAATTTTAACGAATTTCCAAGAAAAATGTAAAAATTAACCGAAATTCGAAAACGATGCTATTTCTACGTATCTAGATGATTTGGAAGATATTTAAGAAAAATTGAATTTTAGCGAATTTCCAAGAAAAATGTAAAAATTAACCAAAATTCGAAAACGATGCTATTTCTACGTATCTAGATGATTTGGAAGATATTTAAGAAAAATTGAATTTTAGCGAATTTCCAAGAAAAATGTAAAAATTAACCAAAATTTGAAAACGATGCTATTTCTATATATATATACGAAAAATTGAATTTTAGCAAATTTCCAAGAAAAATATAAAAATTAACCGAAATTCGAAAACGATGCTATTTCTACGTATATCGACGATTTGGATGATATATAAGAAAAAATGAAATTTTAACGAATTTCCAAGAAAAATGTAAATATTAACCAAAATTTGAAAACGAAGCTATTTCTATAGATATATAAGAAAAATTGAATTTTAGCAAATTTCCAAGAAAAATGTAAAAATTAACCGAAATTCGAAAACGATGCTATTTCTACGTATCTAGATGATTTGGAAGATATTTAAGAAAAATTGAATTTTAGCGAATTTCCAAGAAAAATGTAAAAATTAACCAAAATTTGAAAACGATGCTATTTCTACGTATCTAGATGATTTGGAAGATATTTAAGAAAAATAGAATTTTAGCGAATTTCCAAGAAAAATGTAAAAATTAACCAAAATTTGAAAACGATGCTATTTCTATAGATATATAAGAAAAATTGAATTTTAGCAAATTTCCAAGAAAAATGTAAAAATTAGCCGAAATTCGAAAACGATGCAATTTCTACGTATATCGACGATTTGGATGATATATAAGAAAAAACGAAATTTTAACGAATTTCCAAGAAAAATGTAAAAATTGACTAAAATTTGAAAACGATGCTGTTTCTATAGATATATAAGAAAAATTGAATTTTAGCAAATTTCCAAGAAAAATGTAAAAATTAACCGAAATTCGAAAACGATGCTATCTCTACGTATAACGACGATTTGGAAGATATTTAAGAAAAAATGAAATTTTAGCGAATTTCCAAGAAAAATGTAAAAATTAACCAAAATTTGAAAGCGATGCTATTTCTATAGATATATAAGAAAAAATGAATTTTAGCAAATTTCCAAGAAAAATGTAAAAATTAACCGAAATTCGAAAACGATGCTATTTCTACGTATCTAGATGATTTGGAAGATATTTAAGAAAAACTGAATTTTAGCGAATTTCCAAGAAAAATGTAAAAATTAACCAAAATTTGAAAACGATGCTATTTCTATAGATATATAAGAAAAATTGAATTTTAGCAAATTTCCAAGAAAAATGTAAAAATTAACCGAAATTCGAAAACGATGCTATCTCTACGTATATCGACGATTTGGATGATATATAAGAAAAAATGAAATTTTAACGAATTTCCAAGAAAAATGTAAAAATTAACCGAAATTCGAAAACGATGCTATTTCTACGTATATCGACGATTTGGATGAGATATAAGAAAAACTGAAATTTTAACGAATTTCCAAGAAAAATGTAAAAATTAACCGAAATTCGAAAACGATGCTATTTCTACGTATCTAGATGTTTTGGAAGATATTTAAGAAAAATTGAATTTTAGCGAATTTCCAAGAAAAATGTAAAAATTAACCGAAATTCGAAAACGATGCTATTTCTACGTATATCGACGATTTGGATGATATATAAGAAAAACTGAAATTTTAACGAATTTCCAAGAAAAATGTAAAAATTAACCGAAATTCGAAAACGATGCTATTTCTACGTATCTAGATGTTTTGGAAGATATTTAAGAAAAATTGAATTTTAGCGAATTTCCAAGAAAAATGTAAAAATTAACCAAAATTCGAAAACGATGCTATTTCTACGTATATCGACGATTTGGATGATATATAAGAAAAAATGAAATTTTAACGAATTTCCAAGAAAAATGTAAAAATTAACCAAAATTTGAAAACGAAGCTATTTCTATAGATATATAAGAAAAATTGAATTTTAGCAAATTTCCAAGAAAAATGTAAAAATTAACCGAAATTCGAAAACGATGCTATCTCTACGTATAACGACGATTTGGAAGATATTTAAGAAAAAATGAAATTTTAGCGAATTTCCAAGAAAAATGTAAAAATTAACCAAAATTTGAAAACGATGCTATTTCTATAGATATATAAGAAAAATTGAATTTTAGCAAATTTCCAAGAAAAATGTAAAAATTAACCGAAATTCGAAAACGATGCTATTTCTACGTATCTAGATGATTTGGAAGATATTTAAGAAAAACTGAATTTTAGCGAATTTCCAAGAAAAATGTAAAAATTAACCAAAATTTGAAAACGATGCTATTTCTATAGATATATAAGAAAAATAGAATTTTAGCAAATTACCAAGAAAAATGTAAAAATTAACCGAAATTCGAAAACGATTCTATTTCTACGTATATCGACGATTTGGATGATATATAAGAAAAAATGAAATTTTAACGAATTTCCAAGAAAAATGTAAAAATTAACCAAAATTTAAAAACGAAGCTATTTCTATAGATATATAAGAAAAATTGACTTTTAGCAAATCTCCAAGAAAAATGTAAAAATTAACCGAAATTCGAAAACGATGCTATCTCTACGTATAACGACGATTTGGAAGATATTTAAGAAAAAATGAAATTTTAGCGAATTTCCAAGAAAAATGTAAAAATTAACCGAAATTCGAAAACGATGCTATTTCTACGTATATCGACGATTTGGATGATATATAAGAAAAAATGAAATTTTAACGAATTTCCAAGAAAAATGTAAAAATTAACCGAAATTCGAAAACGATGCTATTTCTACGTATCTAGATGATTTGGAAGATATTTAAGAAAAATTGAATTTTAGCGAATTTCCAAGAAAAATGTAAAAATTAACCGAAATTCGAAAACGATGCTATTTCTACGTATATCGACGATTTGGATGATATATAAGAAAAAACGAAATTTTAACGAATTTCAAAGAAAAATGTAAAAATTGACTAAAATTTGAAAGCGATGCTGTTTCTATAAATATATAAGAAAAATTGAAATTTAGCGAATTTCCAAGAAGAATGTAAAAATTAACCGAAATTCGAAAACGATGCTATTTCTACGTATATCGACGATTTGGATGATATATAAGAAAAACTGAAATTTTAACGAATTTCCAAGAAAAATGTAAAAATTAACCGCAATTCGAAAACGATGCTATTTCTACGTATCTAGATGTTTTGGAAGATATTTAAGAAAAATTAAATTTTAGCGAACTTCCAAGAAAAATGTAAAAATTAACCAAAATTCGAAAACGATGCTATTTCTACGTATATCGACGATTTGGATGATATATAAGAAAAAATGAAATTTTAACGAATTTCCAAGAAAAATGTAAAAATTAACCAAAATTTGAAAACGATGCTATTTCTATAGATATATAAGAAAAATTGAATTTTAGCAAATTTCCAAGAAAAATGTAAAAATTAACCGAAATTCGAAAACGATGCTATTTCTACGTATCTAGATGATTTGGAAGATATTTAAGAAAAACTGAATTTTAGCGAATTTCCAAGAAAAATGTAAAAATTAACCAAAATTTGAAAACGATGCTATTTCTATAGATATATAAGAAAAATAGAATTTTAGCAAATTTCCAAGAAAAATGTAAAAATTAACCGAAATTCGAAAACGATGCTATTTCTACGTATCTAGATGATTTGGAAGATATTTAAGAAAAACTGAATTTTAGCGAATTTCCAAGAAAAATGTAAAAATTAACCAAAATTTGAAAACGATGCTATTTCTATAGATATATAAGAAAAATAGAATTTTAGCAAATTACCAAGAAAAATGTAAAAATTAACCGAAATTCGAAAACGATTCTATTTCTACGTATATCGACGATTTGGATGATATATAAGAAAAAATGAAATTTTAACGAATTTCCAAGAAAAATGTAAAAATTAACCAAAATTTAAAAACGAAGCTATTTCTATAGATATATAAGAAAAATTGACTTTTAGCAAATCTCCAAGAAAAATGTAAAAATTAACCGAAATTCGAAAACGAT
This sequence comes from Agrilus biguttatus, assembly GCA_963921985.1. Lineage (NCBI taxonomy): Eukaryota > Metazoa > Arthropoda > Insecta > Coleoptera > Buprestidae > Agrilus > Agrilus biguttatus. The sequence continues at coordinate 22,301,854 of OY998118.1, forward strand.
GCTATCTCTACGTATAACGACGATTTGGAAGATATTTAAGAAAAAATGAAATTTTAGCGAATTTCCAAGAAAAATGTAAAAATTAACCAAAATTTGAAAACGATGCTATTTCTATAGATATATAAGAAAAATTGAATTTTAGCAAATTTCCAAGAAAAATGTAAAAATTAACCGAAATTCGAAAACGATGCCATTTCTACGTATCTAGATGATTTGGAAGATATTTAAGAAAAACTGAATTTTAGCGAATTTCCAAGAAAAATGTAAAAATTAACCAAAATTTGAAAACGATGCTATTTCTATAGATATATAAGAAAAATAGAATTTTAGCAAATTACCAAGAAAAATGTAAAAATTAACCGAAATTCGAAAACGATTCTATTTCTACGTATATCGACGATTTGGATGATATATAAGAAAAAATGAAATTTTAACGAATTTCCAAGAAAAATGTAAAAATTAACCAAAATTTAAAAACGAAGCTATTTCTATAGATATATAAGAAAAATTGACTTTTAGCAAATCTCCAAGAAAAATGTAAAAATTAACCGAAATTCGAAAACGATGCTATCTCTACGTATAACGACGATTTGGAAGATATTTAAGAAAAAATGAAATTTTAGCGAATTTCCAAGAAAAATGTAAAAATTAACCGAAATTCGAAAACGATGCTATTTCTACGAATATCGACGATTTGGATGATATATAAGAAAAAATGAAATTTTAACGAATTTCCAAGAAAAATGTAAAAATTAACCGAAATTCGAAAACGATGCTATTTCTACGTATCTAGATGATTTGGAAGATATTTAAGAAAAATTGAATTTTAGCGAATTTCCAAGAAAAATGTAAAAATTAACCGAAATTCGAAAACGATGCTATTTCTACGTATATCGACGATTTGGATGATATATAAGAAAAAACGAAATTTTAACGAATTTCAAAGAAAAATGTAAAAATTGACTAAAATTTGAAAGCGATGCTGTTTCTATAAATATATAAGAAAAATTGAATTTTAGCGAATTTCCAAGAAGAATGTAAAAATTAACCGAAATTCGAAAACGATGCTATTTCTACGTATATCGACGATTTGGATGATATATAAGAAAAACTGAAATTTTAACGAATTTCCAAGAAAAATGTAAAAATTAACCGCAATTCGAAAACGATGCTATTTCTACGTATCTAGATGTTTTGGAAGATATTTAAGAAAAATTGAATTTTAGCGAATTTCCAAGAAAAATGTAAAAATTAACCAAAATTCGAAAACGATGCTATTTCTACGTATATCGACGATTTGGATGATATATAAGAAAAAATGAAATTTTAACGAATTTCCAAGAAAAATGTAAAAATTAACCAAAATTTGAAAACGATGCTATTTCTATAGATATATAAGAAAAATTGAATTTTAGCAAATTTCCAAGAAAAATGTAAAAATTAACCGAAATTCGAAAACGATGCTATTTCTACGTATCTAGATGATTTGGAAGATATTTAAGAAAAACTGAATTTTAGCGAATTTCCAAGAAAAATGTAAAAATTAACCAAAATTTGAAAACGATGCTATTTCTATAGATATATAAGAAAAATAGAATTTTAGCAAATTTCCAAGAAAAATGTAAAAATTAACCGAAATTCGAAAACGATGCTATTTCTACGTATCTAGATGATTTGGAAGATATTTAAGAAAAACTGAATTTTAGCGAATTTCCAAGAAAAATGTAAAAATTAACCAAAATTTGAAAACGATGCTATTTCTATAGATATATAAGAAAAATAGAATTTTAGCAAATTACCAAGAAAAATGTAAAAATTAACCGAAATTCGAAAACGATTCTATTTCTACGTATATCGACGATTTGGATGATATATAAGAAAAAATGAAATTTTAACGAATTTCCAAGAAAAATGTAAAAATTAACCAAAATTTAAAAACGAAGCTATTTCTATAGATATATAAGAAAAATTGACTTTTAGCAAATCTCCAAGAAAAATGTAAAAATTAACCGAAATTCGAAAACGATGCTATCTCTACGTATAACGACGATTTGGAAGATATTTAAGAAAAAATGAAATTTTAGCGAATTTCCAAGAAAAATGTAAAAATTAACCGAAATTCGAAAACGATGCTATTCCTACGTATATCGACGATTTGGATGATATATAAGAAAAAATGAAATTTTAACGAATTTCCAAGAAAAATGTAAAAATTAACCGAAATTCGAAAACGATGCTATTTCTACGTATCTAGATGATTTGGAAGATATTTAAGAAAAATTGAACTTTAGCGAATTTCCAAGAAAAATGTAAAAATTAACCGAAATTCGAAAACGATGCTATTTCTACGTATATCGACGATTTGGATGATATATAAGAAAAAACGAAATTTTAACGAATTTCCAAGAAAAATGTAAAAATTGACCAAAATTTGAAAACGATGCTGTTTCTATAGATATATAAGAAAAATTGAATTTTAGCGAATTTCCAAGAAAAATGTAAAAATTAACCAAAATTTGAAAACGATGCTATTTCTACGTATCTAGATGATTTGGAAGATATTTAAGAAAAATAGAATTTTAGCGAATTTCCAAGAAAAATGTAAAAATTAACCAAAATTTGAAAACGATGCTATTTCTATAGATATATAAGAAAAATTGAATTTTAGCAAATTTCCAAGAAAAATGTAAAAATTAACCGAAATTCGAAAACGATGCTATTTCTACGTATATCGACGATTTGGATGATATTTAAGAAAAAATGAAATTTTAACGAATTTCCAAGAAAAATGTAAAAATTAACCGAAATTCGAAAACGATGCTATTTCTACGTATCTAGATGATTTGGAAGATATTTAAGAAAAATTGAATTTTAGCGAATTTCCAAGAAAAATGTAAAAATTAACCAATATTTGAAAACGATGCTATTTCTACGTATCTAGATGATTTGGAAGATATTTAAGAAAAATTGAATTTTAGCGAATTTCCAAGAAAAATGTAAAAATTAACCAAAATTTGAAAATGAAGCTATTTCTATAGATATATAAGAAAAATTGAATTTTAGCAAATTTCCAAGAAAAATGTAAAAATTAACGGAAATTCGAAAACGATGCTATTTCTACGTATCTAGATGATTTGGAAGATATTTAAGAAAAATTGAATTTTAGCGAATTTCCAAGAAAAATGTAAAAATTAACCAAATTTGAAAACGATGCTATTTCTATATATATATAAGAAAAATTGAATTTTAGCAAATTTCCAAGAAAAATGTAAAAATTAACCGAAATTCGAAAACGATGCTATTTCTACGTATATCGACGATTTGGATGATATATAAGAAAAAATGAAATTTTAACGAATTTCCAAGAAAAATGTAAAAATTAACCGAAATTCGAAAACGATGCTATTTCTACGTATCTAGATGATTTGGAAGATATTTAAGAAAAATTGAATTTTAGCGAATTTCCAAGAAAAATGTAAAAATTAATCGAAATTCGAAAACGATGCTATTTCTACGTATATCGACGATTTGGATGATATATAAGAAAAATTGAATTTTAGCGAATTTCCAAGAAAAATGTAAAAATTAACCAATATTTGAAAACGATGCTATTTCTACGTATCTAGATGATTTGGAAGATATTTAAGAAAAATTGAATTTTAGCGAATTTCCAAGAAAAATGTAAAAATTAACCAAAATTTGAAAATGAAGCTATTTCTATAGATATTTAAGAAAAATTGAATTTTAGCGAATTTCCAAGAAAAATGTAAAAATTAACCAAAATTTGAAAACGATGCTATTTCTACGTATCTAGATGATTTGGAAGATATTTAAGAAAAATAGAATTTTAGCGAATTTCCAAGAAAAATGTAAAAATTAACCAAAATTTGAAAACGATGCTATTTCTATAGATATATAAGAAAAATTGAATTTTAGCAAATTTCCAAGAAAAATGTAAAAATTAACCGAAATTCATAAACGATGCTATTTCTACGTATATCGACGATTTGGATGATATTTAAGAAAAAATGGAATTTTAACGAATTTCCAAGAAAAATGTAAAAATTAACCGAAATTCGAAAACGATGCTATTTCTACGTATCTAGATGATTTGGAAGATATTTAAGAAAAATTGAATTTTAGCGAATTTCCAAGAAAAATGTAAAAATTAATCGAAATTCGAAAACGATGCTATTTCTACGTATATCGACGATTTGGATGATATATAAGAAAAAATGAAATTTTAACGAATTTCCAAGAAAAATGTAAAAGTTAACCAAAATTTGAAAACGAAGCTATTTCTATAGATATATAAGAAAAATTGAATTTTAGCAAATTTCCAAGAAAAATGTAAAACTTAACCGAAATTCGAAAACGATGCTATCTCTACGTATAACGACGATTTGGAAGATATTTAAGAAAAAATGAAATTTTAGCGAATTTTTAAGAAAAATGTAAAAATTAACCAAAATTTGAAAACGATGCTATTTCTATAGATATATAAGAAAAATTGAATTTTAGCAAATTTCCAAGAAAAATGTAAAAATTAACCGAAATTCGAAAACGATGCTATTATTTCTACGTATCTAGATGATTTGGAAGATATTTAAGAAAAACTGAATTTTAACGAATTTCCAAGAAAAATGTAAAAATTAACCAAAATTTGAAAACGATGCTATTTCTATAGACATATAAGAAAAATAGAATTTTAGCAAATTTCCAAGAAAAATGTAAAAATTAACCGAAATTCGAAAACGATTCTATTTCTACGTATATCGACGATTTGGATGATATATAAGAAAAAATGAAATTTTAACGAATTTCCAAGAAAAATGTAAAAATTAACCAAAATTTGAAAACGATGCTATTTCTATAGATATATAAGAAAAATTGAATTTTAGCAAATTTCCAAGAAAAATGTAAAAATTAACCAAAATTTGAAAACGATGCTATTTCTATAGATATATAAGAAAAATTGAATTTCAGCAAATGTCTAAGAAAAATGTAAAAATTAATCGAAATTCGAAAACGATGATATTTCTACGTATCTAGATGATTTGGAAGATATTTAAGAAAAATTGAATTTTAGCAAATTTCTAAGAAAAATGTAAAAATTAATCGAAATTCGAAAACGATGCTATTTCTACGTATATCGGCGATTTGGATGATATATAAGAAAAAATGAAATTTTAACGAATTTCCAAGAAAAATGTAAAAATTAACCGAAATTCGAAAACGATGCTATTTCTACGTATCTAGATGATTTGGAAGATATTTAAGAAAAATTGAATTTTAGCAAATTTCTAAGAAAAATGTAAAAATTAATCGAAATTCGAAAACGATGCTATTTCTACGTATATCGGCGATTTGGATGATATATAAGAAAAAATGAAATTTTAACGAATTTCCAAGAAAAATGTAAAAATTAACCGAAATTCGAAAACGATGCTATTTCTGCGTATATCGACGATTTGGATGATATATAAGAAAAAATGAAATTTTAACGAATTTCCAAGAAAAATGTAAAAATCAACCAAAATTTGAAAACGAAGCTATTTCTATAGATATATAAGAAAAATTGAATTTTAGCAAATTTCCAAGAAAAATGTAAAAATTAACCGAAATTCGAAAACGATGCTATTTCTACGTATATCGACGATTTGGATGATATATAAGAAAAAATGAAATTTTAACGAATTTCCAAGAAAAATGTAAAAATTAACCAAAATTTGAAAACGATGCTATTTCTATAGATATATAAGGAAAATTGAATTTTAGCAAATTTCCAAGAAAAATGTAAAAATTAACCGAAATTCGAAAACGATGCTATTTCTACGTATATTGACGATTTGGATGATATTTAAGAAAAAATGGAATTTTAACGAATTTCCAAGAAAAATGTAAAAATTAACCGAAATTCGAAAACGATGCTATTTCTACGTATCTAGATGATTTGGAAGATATTTAAGAAAAATTGAATTTTAGCGAATTTCCAAGAAAAATGTAAAAATTAATCGAAATTCGAAAACGATGCTATTTCTACGTATATCGACGATTTGGATGATATATAAGAAAAAATGAAATTTTAACGAATTTCCAAGAAAAATGTAAAAATTAACCAAAATTTGAAAACGAAGCTATTTCTATAGATATATAAGAAAAATTGAATTTTAGCAAATTTCCAAGAAAAATGTAAAACAACCGAAATTCGAAAACGATGCTATCTCTACGTATAACGACGATTTGGAAGATATTTAAGAAAAAATGAAATTTTAGCGAATTTCCAAGAAAAATGTAAAAATTAACCAAAACTTGAAAACGATGCTATTTCTATAGATATATAAGAAAAATTGAATTTTAGCAAATTTCCAAGAAAAATGTAAAAATTAACCGAAATTCGAAAACGATGCTATTTCTACGTATCTAGATGATTTGGAAGATATTTAAGAAAAACTGAATTTTAACGAATTTCCAAGAAAAATGTAAAAATTAACCAAAATTTGAAAACGATGCTATTTCTATAGACATATAAGAAAAATAGAATTTTAGCAAATTTCCAAGAAAAATGTAAAAATTAACCGAAATTCGAAAACGATTCTATTTCTACGTATATCGACGATTTGGATGATATATAAGAAAAAATGAAATTTTAACGAATTTCCAAGAAAAATGTAAAAATTAACCAAAATTTGAAAACGATGCTATTTCTATAGATATATAAGAAAAATTGAATTTTAGCAAATTTCCAAGAAAAATGTAAAAATTAACCGAAATTCGAAAACGATGCTATTTCTACGTATATCGACGATTTGGATGATATATAAGAAAAATTGAATTTTAGCGAATTTCCAAGAAAAATGTAAAAATTAACCAAAATTTGAAAACGATGCTATTTCTATAGATATATAAGAAAAATTGAATTTCAGCAAATTTCTAAGAAAAATGTAAAAATTAATCGAAATTCGAAAACGATGCTATTTCTACGTATATCGACGATTTGGATGATATATAAGAAAAAATGAAATTTTAACGAATTTCCAAGAAAAATGTAAAAATTAACCGAAATTCGAAAACGATGCTATTTCTACGTATCTAGATGATTTGGAAGATATTTAAGAAAAATTGAATTTTAGCAAATTTCTAAGAAAAATGTAAAAATTAATCGAAATTCGAAAACGATGCTATTTCTACGTATATCGGCGATTTGGATGATATATAAGAAAAAATGAAATTTTAACGAATTTCCAAGAAAAATGTAAAAATTAACCGAAATTCGAAAACGATGCTATTTCTGCGTATATCGACGATTTGGATGATATATAAGAAAAAATTAAATTTTAACGAATTTCCAAGAAAAATGTAAAAATCAACCAAAATTTGAAAACGAAGCTATTTCTATAGATATATAAGAAAAATTGAATTTTAGCAAATTTCCAAGAAAAATGTAAAAATTAACCGAAATTCGAAAACGATGCTATTTCCACGTATATCGACGATTTGGATGATATATAAGAAAAAATGAAATTTTAACGAATTTCCAAGAAAAATGTAAAAATTAACCAAAATTTGAAAACGATGCTATTTCTATAGATATATAAGGAAAATTGAATTTTAGCAAATTTCCAAGAAAAATGTAAAAATTAACCGAAATTCGAAAACGATGCTATTTCTACGTATATCGACGATTTGGATGATATATAAGAAAAAATAAAATTTTAACGAATTTCCAAGAAAAATGTAAATATTAACCGAAATTCGAAAACGATGCTATTTCTACGTGTCTAGATGATTTGGAAGATATTTAAGAAAAATTGAATTTTAGCGAATTTCTAAGAAAAATGTAAAAATTAATCGAAATTCGAAAACTATGCTATTTCTACGTATATCGACGATTTGGATGATATATAAGAAAAAATGAAATTTTAACGAATTTCCAAGAAAAATGTAAAAATTAACCGAAATTCGAAAACGATGCTATTTCTACGTATCTTGACGATTTGGAAGATATTTAAGAAAAATTGAATTTTAGCGAATTTCCAAGAAAAATGTAAAAATTAACCGAAATTCGAAAACGATGCTATTTCTGCGTATATCGACGATTTGGATGATATATAAGAAAAAATGAAATTTTAACGAATTTCCAAGAAAAATGTAAAAGTCAACCAAAATTTGAAAACGAAGCTATTTCTATATATATATAAGAAAAATTGAATTTTAGCAAATTTCCAAGAAAAATGTAAAAATTAACCGAAATTCGAAAACGATGCTATTTCTACGTATCTAGATGATTTGGAAGATATTTAAGAAAAATTGAATTTTAGCGAATTTCCAAGAAAAATGTAAAAATTAACCAAAATTTGAAAACGATGCTATTTCTATAGATATATAAGAAAAATTGAATTTTAGCAAATTTCCAAGAAAAATGTAAAAATCAACCAAAATTTGAAAACGAAGCTATTTCTATAGATATATAAGAAAAATTGAATTTTAGCAAATTTCCAAGAAAAATGTAAAAATTAACCGAAATTCGAAAACGATGCTATTTCTACGTATCTAGATGATTTGGAAGATATTTAAGAAAAATTGAATTTTAGCGAATTTCCAAGAAAAATGTAAAAATTAACCGAAATTCGAAAACGATGCTATTTCTACGTATATCGACGATTTGGATGATATATAAGAAAAAATGAAATTTTAACGAATTTCCAAGAAAAATGTAAAAATCAACCAAAATTTGAAAACGAAGCTATTTCTGTAGATATAGAAGAAAAATTGAATTTTAGCAAATTTCCAAGAAAAATGTAAAAATTAACCGAAATTCGAAAACGATGCTATTTCTACGTATATCGACGATTTGGATGATATATAAGAAAAAATGAAATTTTAACGAATTTCCAAGAAAAATGTAAAAATTAACCAAAACTTGAAAACGATGCTATTTCTATAGATATATAAGGAAAATTGAATTTTAGCAAATTTCCAAGAAAAATGTAAAAATTAACCGAAATTCGAAAACGATGCTATTTCTACGTATATCGACGATTTGGATGATATATAAGAAAAAATAAAATTTTAACGAATTTCCAAGAAAAATGTAAAAATTAACCAAAATTTGAAAACGATGCTATTTCTATAGATATATAAGAAAAATTGAATTTCAGCAAATTTCTAAGAAAAATGTAAAAATTAATCGAAATTCGAAAACGATGCTATTTCTACGTATATCGACGATTTGGATGATATATAAGAAAAAATTAAATTTTAACGAATTTCCAAGAAAAATGTAAAAATCAACCAAAATTTGAAAACGAAGCTATTTCTATAGATATATAAGAAAAATTGAATTTTAGCAAATCTCCAAGAAAAATGTAAAAATTAACCGAAATTCGAAAACGATGCTATTTCTACGTATCTAGATGATTTGGAAGATATTTAAGAAAAACTGAATTTTAGCGAATTTCCAAGAAAAATGTAAAAATTAACCAAAATTTGAAAACGATGCTATTTCTATAGATATATAAGAAAAATAGAATTTTAGCAAATTTCCAAGAAAAATGTAAAAATTAACCGAAATTCGAAAACGATGCTATTTCTACGTATCTAGATGATTTGGAAGATATTTAAGAAAAACTGAATTTTAGCGAATTTCCAAGAAAAATGTAAAAATTAACCAAAATTTGAAAACGATGCTATTTCTATAGATATATAAGAAAAATAGAATTTTAGCAAATTACCAAGAAAAATGTAAAAATTAACCGAAATTCGAAAACGATTCTATTTCTACGTATATCGACGATTTGGATGATATATAAGAAAAAATGAAATTTTAACGAATTTCCAAGAAAAATGTAAAAATTAACCAAAATTTGAAAACGAAGCTATTTCTATAGATATATAAGAAAAATTGAATTTTAGCAAATCTCCAAGAAAAATGTAAAAATTAACCGAAATTCGAAAACGATGCTATCTCTACGTATAACGACGATTTGGAAGATATTTAAGAAAAAATGAAATTTTAGCGAATTTCCAAGAAAAATGTAAAAATTAACCGAAATTCGAAAACGATGCTATTTCTACGTATATCGACGATTTGGATGATATATAAGAAAAAATGAAATTTTAACGAATTTCCAAGAAAAATGTAAAAATTAACCGAAATTCGAAAACGATGCTATTTCTACGTATCTAGATGATTTGGAAGATATTTAAGAAAAATTGAATTTTAGCGAATTTCCAAGAAAAATGTAAAAATTAACCGAAATTCGAAAACGATGCTATTTCTACGTATCTAGATGATTTGGAAGATATTTAAGAAAAATTGAATTTTAGCGAATTTCCAAGAAAAATGTAAAAATTAATCGAAATTCGAAAACGATGCTATTTCTACGTATATCGACGATTTGGATGATATATAAGAAAAAATGAAATTTTAACGAATTTCCAAGAAAAATGTAAAAGTTAACCAAAATTTGAAAACGAAGCTATTTCTATAGATATATAAGAAAAATTGAATTTTAGCAAATTTCCAAGAAAAATGTAAAACTTAACCGAAATTCGAAAACGATGCTATCTCTACGTATAACGACGATTTGGAAGATATTTAAGAAAAAATGAAATTTTAGCGAATTTCCAAGAAAAATGTAAAAATTAACCAAAATTTGAAAACGATGCTATTTCTATAGATATATAAGAAAAATTGAATTTTAGCAAATTTCCAAGAAAAATGTAAAAATTAACCGAAATTCGAAAACGATGCTATTATTTCTACGTATCTAGATGATTTGGAAGATATTTAAGAAAAACTGAATTTTAACGAATTTCCAAGAAAAATGTAAAAATTAACCAAAATTTGAAAACGATGCTATTTCTATAGACATATAAGAAAAATAGAATTTTAGCAAATTTCCAAGAAAAATGTAAAAATTAACCGAAATTCGAAAACGATTCTATTTCTACGTATATCGACGATTTGGATGATATATAAGAAAAAATGAAATTTTAACGAATTTCCAAGAAAAATGTAAAAATTAACCAAAATTTGAAAACGATGCTATTTCTATAGATATATAAGAAAAATTGAATTTTAGCAAATTTCCAAGAAAAATGTAAAAATTAACCAAATTTGAAAACGATGCTATTTCTATAGATATATAAGAAAAATTGAATTTCAGCAAATTTCTAAGAAAAATGTAAAAATTAATCGAAATTCGAAAACGATGCTATTTCTACGTATCTAGATGATTTGGAAGATATTTAAGAAAAATTGAATTTTAGCAAATTTCTAAGAAAAATGTAAAAATTAATCGAAATTCGAAAACGATGCTATTTCTACGTATATCGGCGATTTGGATGATATATAAGAAAAAATGAAATTTTAACGAATTTCCAAGAAAAATGTAAAAATTAACCGAAATTCGAAAACGATGCTATTTCTACGTATCTAGATGATTTGGAAGATATTTAAGAAAAATTGAATTTTAGCAAATTTCTAAGAAAAATGTAAAAATTAATCGAAATTCGAAAACGATGCTATTTCTACGTATATCGGCGATTTGGATGATATATAAGAAAAAATGAAATTTTAACGAATTTCCAAGAAAAATGTAAAAATTAACCGAAATTCGAAAACGATGCTATTTCTGCGTATATCGACGATTTGGATGATATATAAGAAAAAATGAAATTTTAACGAATTTCCAAGAAAAATGTAAAAATCAACCAAAATTTGAAAACGAAGCTATTTCTATAGATATATAAGAAAAATTGAATTTTAGCAAATTTCCAAGAAAAATGTAAAAATTAACCGAAATTCGAAAACGATGCTATTTCTACGTATATCGACGATTTGGATGATATATAAGAAAAAATGAAATTTTAACGAATTTCCAAGAAAAATGTAAAAATTAACCAAAATTTGAAAACGATGCTATTTCTATAGATATATAAGGAAAATTGAATTTTAGCAAATTTCCAAGAAAAATGTAAAAATTAACCGAAATTCGAAAACGATGCTATTTCTACGTATATCGACGATTTGGATGATATTTAAGAAAAAATGGAATTTTAACGAATTTCCAAGAAAAATGTAAAAATTAACCGAAATTCGAAAACGATGCTATTTCTACGTATCTAGATGATTTGGAAGATATTTAAGAAAAATTGAATTTTAGCGAATTTCCAAGAAAAATGTAAAAATTAATCGAAATTCGAAAACGATGCTATTTCTACGTATATCGGCGATTTGGATGATATATAAGAAAAAATGAAATTTTAACGAATTTCCAAGAAAAATGTAAAAATTAACCGAAATTCGAAAACGATGCTATTTCTGCGTATATCGACGATTTGGATGATATATAAGAAAAAATGAAATTTTAACGAATTTCCAAGAAAAATGTAAAAATCAACCAAAATTTGAAAACGAAGCTATTTCTATAGATATATAAGAAAAATTGAATTTTAGCAAATTTCCAAGAAAAATGTAAAAATTAACCGAAATTCGAAAACGATGCTATTTCTACGTATATCGACGATTTGGATGATATATAAGAAAAAATGAAATTTTAACGAATTTCCAAGAAAAATGTAAAAATTAACCAAAATTTGAAAACGATGCTATTTCTATAGATATATAAGGAAAATTGAATTTTAGCAAATTTCCAAGAAAAATGTAAAAATTAACCGAAATTCGAAAACGATGCTATTTCTACGTATATCGGCGATTTGGATGATATATAAGAAAAAATGAAATTTTAACGAATTTCCAAGAAAAATGTAAAAATTAACCGAAATTCGAAAACGATGCTATTTCTACGTATCTAGATGATTTGGAAGATATTTAAGAAAAATTGAATTTTAGCAAATTTCTAAGAAAAATGTAAAAATTAATCGAAATTCGAAAACGATGCTATTTCTACGTATATCGGCGATTTGGATGATATATAAGAAAAAATGAAATTTTAACGAATTTCCAAGAAAAATGTAAAAATTAACCGAAATTCGAAAACGATGCTATTTCTGCGTATATCGACGATTTGGATGATATATAAGAAAAAATGGAATTTTAACGAATTTCCAAGAAAAATGTAAAAATCAACCAAAATTTGAAAACGAAGCTATTTCTATAGATATATAAGAAAAATTGAATTTTAGCAAATTTCCAAGAAAAATGTAAAAATTAATCGAAATTCGAAAACGATGCTATTTCTACGTATATCGACGATTTGGATGATATATAAGAAAAAATGAAATTTTAACGAATTTCCAAGAAAAATGTAAAAATTAACCAAAATTTGAAAACGAAGCTATTTCTATAGATATATAAGAAAAATTGAATTTTAGCAAATTTCCAAGAAAAATGTAAAACTTAACCGAAATTCGAAAACGATGCTATCTCTACGTATAACGACGATTTGGAAGATATTTAAGAAAAAATGAAATTTTAGCGAATTTCCAAGAAAAATGTAAAAATTAACCAAAACTTGAAAACGATGCTATTTCTATAGATATATAAGAAAAATTGAATTTTAGCAAATTTCCAAGAAAAATGTAAAAATTAACCGAAATTCGAAAACGATGCTATTTCTACGTATCTAGATGATTTGGAAGATATTTAAGAAAAACTGAATTTTAACGAATTTCCAAGAAAAATGTAAAAATTAACCAAAATTTGAAAACGATGCTATTTCTATAGATATATAAGAAAAATTGAATTTTAGCAAATTTCCAAGAAAAATGTAAAAATTAACCGAAATTCGAAAACGATGCTATTTCTACGTATATCGACGATTTGGATGATATATAAGAAAAATTGAATTTTAGCGAATTTCCAAGAAAAATGTAAAAATTAACCAAAATTTGAAAACGATGCTATTTCTATAGATATATAAGATTAATTGAATTTCAGCAAATTTCTAAGAAAAATGTAAAAATTAATCGAAATTCGAAAACGATGCTATTTCTACGTATATCGACGATTTGGATGATATATAAGAAAAAATGAAATTTTAACGAATTTCCAAGAAAAATGTAAAAATTAACCGAAATTCGAAAACGATGCTATTTCTACGTATCTAGATGATTTGGAAGATATTTAAGAAAAATTGAATTTTAGCAAATTTCTAAGAAAAATGTAAAAATTAATCGAAATTCGAAAACGATGCTATTTCTACGTATCTAGATGATTTGGAAGATATTTAAGAAAAATTGAATTTTAGCGAATTTCCAAGAAAAATGTAAAAATTAATCGAAATTCGAAAACGATGCTATTTCTACGTATATCGGCGATTTGGATGATATATAAGAAAAAATGAAATTTTAACGAATTTCCAAGAAAAATGTAAAAATTAACCGAAATTCGAAAACGATGCTATTTCTGCGTATATCGACGATTTGGATGATATATAAGAAAAAATGAAATTTTAACGAATTTCCAAGAAAAATGTAAAAATCAACCAAAATTTGAAAACGAAGCTATTTCTATAGATATATAAGAAAAATTGAATTTTAGCAAATTTCCAAGAAAAATGTAAAAATTAACCGAAATTCGAAAACGATGCTATTTCTACGTATATCGACGATTTGGATGATATATAAGAAAAAATGAAATTTTAACGAATTTCCAAGAAAAATGTAAAAATTAACCAAAATTTGAAAACGATGCTATTTCTATAGATATATAAGGAAAATTGAATTTTAGCAAATTTCCAAGAAAAATGTAAAAATTAACCGAAATCCGAAAACGATGCTATTTCTACGTATATCGGCGATTTGGATGATATATAAGAAAAAATGAAATTTTAACGAATTTCCAAGAAAAATGTAAAAATTAACCGAAATTCGAAAACGATGCTATTTCCACGTATCTAGATGATTTGGAAGATATTTAAGAAAAATTGAATTTTAGCAAATTTCTAAGAAAAATGTAAAAATTAATCGAAATTCGAAAACGATGCTATTTCTACGTATATCGGCGATTTGGATGATATATAAGAAAAAATGAAATTTTAACGAATTTCCAAGAAAAATGTAAAAATTAACCGAAATTCGAAAACGATGCTATTTCTGCGTATATCGACGATTTGGATGATATATAAGAAAAAATGGAATTTTAACGAATTTCCAAGAAAAATGTAAAAATCAACCAAAATTTGAAAACGAAGCTATTTCTATAGATATATAAGAAAAATTGAATTTTAGCAAATTTCCAAGAAAAATGTAAAAATTAATCGAAATTCGAAAACGATGCTATTTCTACGTATATCGACGATTTGGATGATATATAAGAAAAAATGAAATTTTAACGAATTTCCAAGAAAAATGTAAAAATTAACCAAAATTTGAAAACGAAGCTATTTCTATAGATATATAAGAAAAATTGAATTTTAGCAAATTTCCAAGAAAAATGTAAAACTTAACCGAAATTCGAAAACGATGCTTTCTCTACGTATAACGACGATTTGGAAGATATTTAAGAAAAAATGAAATTTTAGCGAATTTCCAAGAAAAATGTAAAAATTAACCAAAACTTGAAAACGATGCTATTTCTATAGATATATAAGAAAAATTGAATTTTAGCAAATTTCCAAGAAAAATGTAAAAATTAACCGAAATTCGAAAACGATGCTATTTCTACGTATCTAGATGATTTGGAAGATATTTAAGAAAAACTGAATTTTAACGAATTTCCAAGAAAAATGTAAAAATTAACCAAAATTTGAAAACGATGCTATTTCTATAGATATATAAGAAAAATTGAATTTTAGCAAATTTCCAAGAAAAATGTAAAAATTAACCGAAATTCGAAAACGATGCTATTTCTACGTATATCGACGATTTGGATGATATATAAGAAAAATTGAATTTTAGCGAATTTCCAAGAAAAATGTAAAAATTAACCAAAATTTGAAAACGATGCTATTTCTATAGATATATAAGATTAATTGAATTTCAGCAAATTTCTAAGAAAAATGTAAAAATTAATCGAAATTCGAAAACGATGCTATTTCTACGTATATCGACGATTTGGATGATATATAAGAAAAAATGAAATTTTAACGAATTTCCAAGAAAAATGTAAAAATTAACCGAAATTCGAAAACGATGCTATTTCTACGTATCTAGATGATTTGGAAGATATTTAAGAAAAATTGAATTTTAGCAAATTTCTAAGAAAAATGTAAAAATTAATCGAAATTCGAAAACGATGCTATTTCTACGTATATCGGCGATTTGGATGATATATAAGAAAAAATGAAATTTTAACGAATTTCCAAGAAAAATGTAAAAATTAACCGAAATTCGAAAACGATGCTATTTCTGCGTATATCGACGATTTGGATGATATATAAGAAAAAATTAAATTTTAACGAATTTCCAAGAAAAATGTAAAAATCAACCAAAATTTGAAAACGAAGCTATTTCTATAGATATATAAGAAAAATTGAATTTTAGCAAATTTCCAAGAAAAACGTAAAAATTAACCGAAATTCGAAAACGATGCTATTTCCACGTATATCGACGATTTGGATGATATATAAGAAAAAATGAAATTTTAACGAATTTCCAAGAAAAATGTAAAAATTAACCAAAATTTGAAAACGATGCTATTTCTATAGATATATAAGGAAAATTGAATTTTAGCAAATTTCCAAGAAAAATGTAAAAATTAACCGAAATTCGAAAACGATGCTATTTCTACGTATATCGACGATTTGGATGATATATAAGAAAAAATAAAATTTTAACGAATTTCCATGAAAAATGTAAATATTAACCGAAATTCGAAAACGATGCTATTTCTACGTGTCTAGATGATTTGGAAGATATTTAAGAAAAATTGAATTTTAGCAAATTTCTAAGAAAAATGTAAAAATTAATCGAAATTCGAAAACTATGCTATTTCTACGTATATCGACGATTTGGATGATATATAAGAAAAAATGAAATTTTAACGAATTTCCAAGAAAAATGTAAAAATTAACCGAAATTCGAAAACGATGCTATTTCTACGTATCTTGACGATTTGGAAGATATTTAAGAAAAATTGAATTTTAGCGAATTTCCAAGAAAAATGTAAAAATTAACCGAAATTCGAAAACGATGCTATTTCTGCGTATCTAGATGATTTGGAAGATATTTAAGAAAAATTGAATTTTAGCGAATTTCCAAGAAAAATGTAAAAATTAACCAAAATTTGAAAACGATGCTATTTCTATAGATATATAAGAAAAATTGAATTTTAGCAAATTTCCAAGAAAAATGTAAAAATCAACCAAAATTTGAAAACGAAGCTATTTCTATATATATATAAGAAAAATTGAATTTTAGCAAATTTCCAAGAAAAATGTAAAAATTAACCGAAATTCGAAAACGATGCTATTTCTACGTATCTAGATGATTTGGAAGATATTTAAGAAAAATTGAATTTTAGCGAATTTCCAAGAAAAATGTAAAAATTAACCAAAATTTGAAAACGATGCTATTTCTATAGATATATAAGAAAAATTGAATTTTAGCAAATTTCCAAGAAAAATGTAAAAATCAACCAAAATTTGAAAACGAAGCTATTTCTATAGATATATAAGAAAAATTGAATTTTAGCAAATTTCCAAGAAAAATGTAAAAATTAACCGAAATTCGAAAACGATGCTATTTCTACGTATCTAGATGATTTGGAAGATATTTAAGAGAAATTGAATTTTAGCGAATTTCCAAGAAAAATGTAAAAATTAACCGAAATTCGAAAACGATGCTATTTCTACGTATATCGACGATTTGGATGATATATAAGAAAAAATGAAATTTTAACGAATTTCCAAGAAAAATGTAAAAATCAACCAAAATTTGAAAACGAAGCTATTTCTATAGATATAGAAGAAAAATTGAATTTTAGCAAATTTCCAAGAAAAATGTAAAAATTAACCGAAATTCGAAAACGATGCTATTTCTACGTATATCGACGATTTGGATGATATATAAGAAAAAATGAAATTTTAACGAATTTCCAAGAAAAATGTAAAAATTAACCAAAACTTGAAAACGATGCTATTTCTATAGATATATAAGGAAAATTGAATTTTAGCAAATTTCCAAGAAAAATGTAAAAATTAACCGAAATTCGAAAACGATGCTATTTCTACGTATATCGACGATTTGGATGATATATAAGAAAAAATAAAATTTTAACGAATTTCCAAGAAAAATGTAAAAATTAACCAAAATTTGAAAACGATGCTATTTCTATAGATATATAAGAAAAATTGAATTTCAGCAAATTTCTAAGAAAAATGTAAAAATTAATCGAAATTCGAAAACGATGCTATTTCTACGTATATCGACGATTTGGATGATATATAAGAAAAAATGAAATTTTAACGAATTTCCAAGAAAAATGTAAAAATTAACCGAAATTCGAAAACGAAGCTATTTCTACGTATCTAGATGATTTGGAAGATATTTAAGAAAAATTGAATTTTAGCGAATTTCCAAGAAAAATGTAAAAATTTCTGTTTTTCTTGATAATTCGCTAAAATTTCAGTGTTTCTTATATATCATCCAAACCGTCGATGTACGTAGAAATAGGAACGATTTAGAATTTCGGTTAATTTTTACATTTTTCTTGTAAATTCGCTAAAATTTCTGTTTTTCTTGGAAATTCGCTAAAATTTCAGTGTCTTATATATCATCCAAATCGTCGATATACGTAGAAATAGGAAGGGTTTGGAATTTCGGTTAATTTATACATTTTAATTGCAAATTCGCTAAAATTTCAGTTTTTCTTAGAAATTCGCTAAAATTTCAGTGTTTTTTATATATCATCCAAATCGTCGATATACGTAGAAATAGGAACGATTTGAAATTTCGGTTAATTTTTACATTTTTCTTGGAAATTCGTTAAAATTTCTGTTTTTCTTGATGATTCGCTAAAATTTCAGTGTTTCTCTTATATCAACCAATTCGACGATATACGTAGAAATAGGAACGATTTAAAATTTCGGTTAATTTTTACATTTTTCTTGGAAATTCGCTAAAATTTCAGTTTTTCTTGGAAATTCGCTAAAATTTCAGTGTTTCTCTTATATCATCCAAAACGTCGATGTACGTAGAAATAGGAACGATTTAGAATTTCGGTTAATTTTTACATTTTTCTTGTAAATTCGCTAAAATTTCAGTTTTTCTTGGAAATTCGCTGAAATTTCAGTGTTTCTTATATATCATTCAAAACGTCGATATACGTAGAAATAGGAACGATTTAGAATTTCGGATAGTTTTTACATTTCTCTTGGAAATTCGCTAAAATTTCAGATTTTCTTGGAAATTCGCTAAAATCTCTGTTTTTCTTGACAATTCGCTAAAATTTCAGTGTTTCTCTTATATCATCCAATTCGACGATATACGTAGAAATAGGGATGATTTAGAATTTCGGTTAATTTTTACATTTCTCTTGGAAATTTGCTAAAATTTCAGTTTTTCTTGGAAATTCGCTAAAATTTCAGTGTTTCTTATATGTTATCCAAACCGTCGATCTACGTAGATATAGGAAAGATTTAGAATTTCGGTTAATTTTTACATTTTTCTTGTAAATTCGCTAAAATTTCTGTTTTTCTTGGAAATTCGCTAAAATTTCAGTGTTTCTTATAAATCATCCAAAACGTCGATATACGTTGAAATAGGAACGATTTAGAATTTCGGTTAATTTTTAGATTTCTCTTGGAAATTCGCTAAAATTTCAGTTTTTATTGTAAATTCGATAAAATTTCTGTTTTTCTTGATAATTCGCTGAAATTTCAGTGTTTCTCTTATATCATGCAATTCGACGATATACGTAGAAATAGGAACGATTTAGAATTTCGGTTAATTTTTACATTTTTCTTGGAAATTCGCTAAAATTTCAATTTTTCTTGGAAATTCGCTAAAATTTCAGTGTTTCTTATATATCATCCAAATCGTCGGTATACGAAGAAATAGGAACGATTTAGAATTTCCGATAATTTTTACATTTCTCATGGAAATTCTCTAAAATTTCTGTTTTTCTTGGGATTTCGCTAAAATTTCAGTGTTTCTTATATATCATCCGAACCGTCCATGTACGTAGATATAGGAACGATTTAGAATTTCGGTTAATTTTTACATTTTTTTTGTAAATTCGCTAAAATTTCAGTTTTTCTTAGGAATTCGCTAAAATTTCAGTGTTTCTCTTATATCATCCAATTCGATGATATACGTAGAAATAGGAACGATTTAGAATTTCGGTTAATTTTTACATTTTTCTTGTAAATTCGCTAAAATTTCTGTTTTTCTTGATGATTCGCTAAAATTTCAGAGTTTCTCTTATATCATCCAATTCGATGACATACGTAGAAATAGGAACGATTTAGAATTTCGGTTAATTTTTACATTTTTCTTGTAAATTCACTAAAATTTCTGTTTTTCTTGATGATTCGCTAAAATTTCAGTGTTTCTCTTATATCATCCAATTCGACGATATACGTAGAAATAGGAACGATTTAGAATTTCGGTTAATTTTTACATTTCTCTTGGAAATTCGCTAAAATTTCAGTTTTTCTTGGAAATTCGCTAAAATTTCTGTTTTTCTTGACAATTCGCTAAAATTTCAGTGTTTCTCTTGTATCATCCAATTCGACGATATACGTAGAAATAGGGATGATTTAGAATATCGGTTAATTTTTACATTTCTCTTGGAAATTCGCTAAAATTTCAGTTTTTCTTGGAAATTCGCTAAAATTTCAGTGTTTCTTATATGTTGTCCAAACCGTCGATCGACGTAGATATAGGAACGATTTTGAATTTCGGTTAATTTCTAGATTTCTCTTGGAAATTCGCTAAAATTTCAGTTTTTCTTGTAAATTCGATAAAATTTCTGTTTTTCTTGATAATTCGCTAAAATTTCAGTGTTTCTCTTATATCATGCAATTTGACGATAAAATTTCAGTGTTTCTTATATATCATCCAAACCGTCGATCTACGTAGAAATAGGAACGATTTAGAATTTCGGTTAATTTTTACATTTTTCTTGGAAATTCGCTAAAATTTCTTTTTTTCTTGATAATTCGCTAAAATTTCAGTGTTTCTCTTATATCACCCAATTCGACGATATACGTAGAAATAGGAACGAATTAGAATTTCGGTTAATTTTTACATTTTTCTTGTAAATTCGCTATAATTTCTGTTTTTCTTGGAAATTCGCTAAAATTTCAGTGTTTCTTATAAATCATCCAAAACGTCGATATACGTTGAAATAGGAACGATTTAGAATTTCGGTAAAAAATGTAAAAATTAATCGAAATTCGAAAACGATGCTATTTCTACGTATATCGACGATTTGGATGATATATAAGAAAAAATGAAATTTTAACGAATTTCCAAGAAAAATGTAAAAATTAACCGAAATTCGAAAACGATGCTATTTCTACGTATCTAGATGATTTGGAAGATATTTAAGAAAAATTGAATTTTAGCAAATTTCTAAGAAAAATATAAAAATTAATCGAAATTCGAAAACGATGCTATTTCTACGTATATCGACGATTTGGATGATAAATAAGAAAAAATGAAATTTTAACGAATTTCCAAGAAAAATGTAAAAATTAACCGAAATTCGAAAACGATGCTATTTCTACGTATCTAGATGATTTGGAAGATATTTAAGAAAAACTGAAATTTTAGCGAATTTCCAAGAAAAATGTAAAAATTAACCGAAATTCGAAAACGATGCTATCTCTACGTATATCGACGATTTGGATGATATATAAGAAAAAATGAAATTTTAACGAATTTCCAAGAAAAATGTAAAAATTAACCGAAATTCGAAAACGATGCTATTTCTACGTATTTCGACGATTTGGATGATATATAAGAAAAACTGAAATTTTAGCGAATTTCCAAGAAAAATGTAAAAATTAACCGAAATTCGAAAACTATGCTATTTCTACGTATATCGACGATTTGGATGATATATAAGAAAAAATGAAATTTTAACGAATTTCCAAGAAAAATGTAAAAATTAACCGAAATTCGAAAACGATGCTATTTCTACGTATCTAGATGATTTGGAAGATATTTAAGAAAAATTGAATATTAGCGAATTTCCAAGAAAAATGTAAAAATTAACCGAAATTCGAAAACGATGCTATTTCTACGTATATCGACGATTTTGATGATATATAAGAAAAAATGAAATTTTAACGAATTTCCAAGAAAAATGTAAAAATTAACCGAAATTCGAAAACGATGCTATTTCTACGTATATCGACGATTTGGATGATATATAAGAAAAAATGAAATTTTAACGAATTTCCAAGAAAAATGTAAAAATTAACCGAAATTCGAAAACGATGCTATTTCTACGTGTCTAGATGATTTGGAAGATATTTAAGAAAAATTGAATTTTAGCAAATTTCTAAGAAAAATGTAAAAATTAATCGAAATTCGAAAACTATCCTATTTCTACGTATATCGACGATTTGGATGATATATAAGAAAAAATGAAATTTTAACGAATTTCCAAGAAAAATGTAAAAATTAACCGAAATTCGAAAACGATGCTATTTCTACGTATCTTGACGATTTGGAAGATATTTAAGAAAAATTGAATTTTAGCGAATTTCCAAGAAAAATGTAAAAATTAACCGAAATTCGAAAACGATGCTATTTCTGCGTATATCGACGATTTGGATGATATATAAGAAAAAATGAAATTTTAACGAATTTCCAAGAAAAATGTAAAAATCAACCAAAATTTGAAAACGAAGCTATTTCTATATATATATAAGAAAAATTGAATTTTAGCAAATTTCCAAGAAAAATGTAAAAATTAACCGAAATTCGAAAACGATGCTATTTCTACGTATCTAGATGATTTGGAAGATATTTAAGAAAAATTGAATTTTAGCGAATTTCCAAGAAAAATGTAAAAATTAACCAAAATTTGAAAACGATGCTATTTCTATAGATATATAAGAAAAATTGAATTTTAGCAAATTTCCAAGAAAAATGTAAAAATCAACCAAAATTTGAAAACGAAGCTATTTCTATAGATATATAAGAAAAATTGAATTTTAGCAAATTTCCAAGAAAAATGTAAAAATTAACCGAAATTCGAAAACGATGCTATTTCTACGTATCTAGATGATTTGGAAGATATTTAAGAAAAATTGAATTTTAGCGAATTTCCAAGAAAAATGTAAAAATTAACCGAAATTCGAAAACGATGCTATTTCTACGTATATCGACGATTTGGATGATATATAAGAAAAAATGAAATTTTAACGAATTTCCAAGAAAAATGTAAAAATCAACCAAAATTTGAAAACGAAGCTATTTCTATAGATATAGAAGAAAAATTGAATTTTAGCAAATTTCCAAGAAAAATGTAAAAATTAACCGAAATTCGAAAACGATGCTATTTCTACGTATATCGACGATTTGGATGATATATAAGAAAAAATGAAATTTTAACGAATTTCCAAGAAAAATGTAAAAATTAACCAAAACTTGAAAACGATGCTATTTCTATAGATATATAAGGAAAATTGAATTTTAGCAAATTTCCAAGAAAAATGTAAAAATTAACCGAAATTCGAAAACGATGCTATTTCTACGTATATCGACGATTTGGATGATATATAAGAAAAAATAAAATTTTAACGAATTTCCAAGAAAAATGTAAAAATTAACCAAAATTTGAAAACGATGCTATTTCTATAGATATATAAGAAAAATTGAATTTCAGCAAATTTCTAAGAAAAATGTAAAAATTAATCGAAATTCGAAAACGATGCTATTTCTACGTATATCGACGATTTGGATGATATATAAGAAAAAATGAAATTTTAACGAATTTCCAAGAAAAATGTAAAAATTAACCGAAATTCGAAAACGAAGCTATTTCTACGTATCTAGATGATTTGGAAGATATTTAAGAAAAATTGAATTTTAGCGAATTTCCAAGAAAAATGTAAAAATTTCTGTTTTTCTTGATAATTCGCTAAAATTTCAGTGTTTCTTATATATCATCCAAACCGTCGATGTACGTAGAAATAGGAACGATTTAGAATTTCGGTTAATTTTTACATTTTTCTTGTAAATTCGCTAAAATTTCTGTTTTTCTTGGAAATTCGCTAAAATTTCAGTGTCTTATATATCATCCAAATCGTCGATATACGTAGAAATAGGAACGATTTGAAATTTCGGTTAATTTTTACATTTTTCTTGGAAATTCGCTAAAATTTCTGTTTTTCTTGATGATTCGCTAAAATTTCAGTGTTTCTCTTATATCAACCAATTCGACGATATACGTAGAAATAGGAAAGATTTAAAATTTCGGTTAATTTTTACATTTTTCTTGGAAATTCGCTAAAATTTCAGTTTTTCTTGGAAATTCGCTAAAATTTCAGTGTTTCTCTTATATCATCCAAAACGTCGATGTACGTAGAAATAGGAACGATTTAGAATTTCGGTTAATTTTTACATTTTTCTTGTAAATTCGCTAAAATTTCAGTTTTTCTTGGAAATTCGCTGAAATTTCAGTGTTTCTTATATATCATTCAAAACGTCGATATACGTAGAAATAGGAACGATTTAGAATTTCGGATAGTTTTTACATTTCTCTTGGAAATTAGCTAAAATTTTAGATTTTCTTGGAAATTCGCTAAAATCTCTGTTTTTCTTGACAATTCGCTAAAATTTCAGTGTTTCTCTTATATCATCCAATTCGACGATATACGTAGAAATAGGGATGATTTAGAATTTCGGTTAATTTTTACATTTCTCTTGGAAATTTGCTAAAATTTCAGTTTTTCTTGGAAATTCGCTAAAATTTCAGTGTTTCTTATATGTTATCCAAACCGTCGATCTACGTAGATATAGGAAAGATTTAGAATTTCGGTTAATTTTTACATTTTTCTTGTAAATTCGCTAAAATTTCTGTTTTTCTTGGAAATTCGCTAAAATTTCAGTGTTTCTTATAAATCATCCAAAACGTCGATATACGTTGAAATAGGAACGATTTAGAATTTCGGTTAATTTTTAGATTTCTCTTGGAAATTCGCTAAAATTTCAGTTTTTCTTGTAAATTCGATAAAATTTCTGTTTTTCTTGATAATTCGCTAAAATTTCAGTGTTTCTCTTATATCATGCAATTTGACGATAAAATTTCAGTGTTTCTTATATATCATCCAAACCGTCGATCTACGTAGAAATAGGAACGATTTAGAATTTCGGTTAATTTTTACATTTTTCTTGGAAATTCGCTAAAATTTCTTTTTTTCTTGATAATTCGCTAAAATTTCAGTGTTTCTCTTATATCACCCAATTCGACGATATACGTAGAAATAGGAACGAATTAGAATTTCGGTTAGTTTTTACATTTTTCTTGTAAATTCGCTATAATTTCTGTTTTTCTTGGAAATTCGCTAAAATTTCAGTGTTTCTTATAAATCATCCAAAACGTCGATATACGTTGAAATAGGAACGATTTAGAATTTCGGTAAAAAATGTAAAAATTAATCGAAATTCGAAAACGATGCTATTTCTACGTATATCGACGATTTGGATGATATATAAGAAAAAATGAAATTTTAACGAATTTCCAAGAAAAATGTAAAAATTAACCGAAATTCGAAAACGATGCTATTTCTACGTATCTAGATGATTTGGAAGATATTTAAGAAAAATAAAATTTTAGCAAATTTCTAAGAAAAATATAAAAATTAATCGAAATTCGAAAACGATGCTATTTCTACGTATATCGACGATTTGGATGATAAATAAGAAAAAATGAAATTTTAACGAATTTCCAAGAAAAATGTAAAAATTAACCGAAATTCGAAAACGATGCTATTTCTACGTATCTAGATGATTTGGAAGATATTTAAGAAAAACTGAAATTTTAGCGAATTTCCAAGAAAAATGTAAAAATTAACCGAAATTCGAAAACGATGCTATCTCTACGTATATCGACGATTTGGATGATATATAAGAAAAAATGAAATTTTAACGAATTTCCAAGAAAAATGTAAAAATTAACCGAAATTCGAAAACGATGCTATTTCTACGTATATCGACGATTTGGATGATATATAAGAAAAACTGAAATTTTAGCGAATTTCCAAGAAAAATGTAAAAATTAACCGAAATTCGAAAACTATGCTATTTCTACGTATATCGACGATTTGGATGATATATAAGAAAAAATGAAATTTTAACGAATTTCCAAGAAAAATGTAAAAATTAACCGAAATTCGAAAACGATGCTATTTCTACGTATCTAGATGATTTGGAAGATATTTAAGAAAAATTGAATATTAGCGAATTTCCAAGAAAAATGTAAAAATTAACCGAAATTCGAAAACGATGCTATTTCTACGTATATCGACGATTTGGATGATATATAAGAAAAAATGAAATTTTAACGAATTTCCAAGAAAAATGTAAAAATTAACCGAAATTCGAAAACGATGCTATTTCTACGTATCTAGATGATTTGGAAGATGTTTAAGAAAAATTGAATTTTAGCGAATTTCCAAGAAAAATGTAAAAATTAACCGAAATTCGAAAACGATGCTATCTCTACGTATATCGACGATTTGGATGATATATAAGAAAAAATGAAATTTTAACGAATTTCCAAGAAAAATGTAAAAATTAACCGAAATTCGAAAACGATGCTATTTCTACGTATATCGACGATTTGGATGATATATAAGAAAAACTTAAATTTTAGCGAATTTCCAAGAAAAATGTAAAAATTAACCGAAATTCGAAAACGATACTATCTCTACGTATATCGACGATTTGGATGATATATAAGAAAAAATGAAATTTTAACGAATTTCCAAGAAAAATGTAAAAATTAACCAAAATTCGAAAACGATGCTATTTCTACGTATATCGACGATTTGGATGATATATAAGAAAAAATGAAATTTTAACGAATTTCCAAGAAAAATGTAAAAATTAACCAAAATTTGAAAACGAAGCTATTTCTATAGATATATAAGAAAAACTGAAATTTTAGCGAATTTCCAAGAAAAATGTAAAAATTAACCAAAACTCGAAAACGATGCTATTTCTACGTATATCGACGATTTGGATGATATATAAGAAAAAATGAAATTTTAACGAATTTCCAAGAAAAATGTAAAAATTGACTAAAATTTGAAAACGATGCTATTTCTACGTATCTAGATGATTTGGAAGACATTTAAAAAAAATTGAATTGAGCGAATTTCCGAGTAAACTGTAAAAATTAACCGAAATTCGAAAACGATGCTATTTCTACGTATCTAGATGATTTGGAAGATATTTAAGAAAAATTGAGTATTAGCGAATTTCCAAGAAAAATGTAAAAATTGACTAAAATTTGAAAACGATGCTGTTTCTATAGATATATAAGAAAAATTGAATTTTAGCGAATTTCCAAGTAAACTGTAAATATTAACCGAAATTCGAAAACGATGCTATTTCTACGTATATCGACGATTTGGATGATATATAAGAAAAAATGAAATTTTAACGAATTTCCAAGAAAAATGTAAAAATTGACTAAAATTTGAAAACGATGCTATTTCTACGTATCTAGATGATTTGGAAGATATTTAAAAAAAATTTAATTTTAGCGAATTTCCGAGTAAACTGTAAAAATTAACCGAAATTCGAAAACGATACTATCTCTACGTATATCGACGATTTGGATGATATATAAGAAAAACTGAAATTTTAGCGAATTTCCAAGAAAAATGTAAAAATTAGCCGAAATTCGAAAACGAAGCTATCTCTAGGTATATCGACGATTTGGATGATATATAAGAAAAAATGAAATTTTAACGAATTTCCAAGAAAAATGTAAAAATTAACCGAAATTCGAAAACGATGCTATTTCTACGTATATCGACGACTTGGATGATATATAAGAAAAACTGAAAGTTTAGCGAATTTCCAAGAAAAATGTAAAAATTAACCAAAATTTGAAAACGATGCTTTTTCTATAGATATATAAGAAAAATAGAATTTTAGCAAATTTCTAAGAAAAATGTAAAAATTAATCGAAATTCGAAAACGATGCTATTTCTACGTATATCGACGATTTGGATGATATATAAGAAAAAATGAAATTTTAACGAATTTCCAAGAAAAATGTAAAAATTAACCGAAATTCGAAAACGATGCTATTTCTACGTATCTAGATGATTTGAAAGATATTTAAGAAAAATTGAATTTTAGCGAATTTCCAAGAAAAATGTAAAAATTAACCAAAATTTGAAAACGATGCTATCTCTACGTATATGGATGATTTGGATGATATATAAGAAAAAATGAAATTTTAACGAATTTCCAAGAAAAATGTAAAAATTAACCGAAATTCGAAAACGATGCTATTTCTACGTATATCGACGATTTGGATGATATATAAGAAAAACTGAAATTTTAGCGAATTTCCAAGAAAAATGTAAAAATTAACCGAAATTCGAAAACGATGCTATTTCTACGTATATCGACGATTTGGATGATATATAAGAAAAAATGAAATTTTAACGAATTTCCAAGAAAAATGTAAAAATTAACCGAAATTCGAAAACGATGCTATTTCTACGTATATCGACGATTTGGATGATATATAAGAAAAAATGAAATTTTAACGAATTTCCAAGAAAAATGTAAAAATTAACCGAAATTCGAAAACGATGCTATTTCTACGTATCTAGATGATTTGGAAGATATTTAAGAAATATTGAATTTTAGCGAATTTCCAAGAAAAATGCAAAAATTAACCGAAATTCGAAAACGATGCTATCTCTACGTATATCGACGATTTGGATGATATATAAGAAAAAATGAAATTTTAACGAATTTCCAAGAAAAATGTAAAAACTAACCGAAATTCGAAAACGATGCTATTTCTACGTATATCGACGATTTGGATGATATATAAGAAAAACTTAAATTTTAGCGAATTTCCAAGAAAAATGTAAAAATTAACCGAAATTCGAAAACGATACTATCTCTACGTATATCGACGATTTGGATGATATATAAGAAAAAATGAAATTTTAACGAATTTCCAAGAAAAATGTAAAAATTAACCAAAATTCGAAAACGATGCTATTTCTACGTATATCGACGATTTGGATGATATATAAGAAAAAATGAAATTTTAACGAATTTCCAAGAAAAATGTAAAAATTAACCAAAATTTGAAAACGAAGCTATTTCTATAGATATATAAGAAAAACTGAAATTTTAGCGAATTTCCAAGAAAAATGTAAAAATTAACCAAAACTCGAAAACGATGCTATTTCTACGTATATCGACGATTTGGATGATATATAAGAAAAAATGAAATTTTAACGAATTTCCAAGAAAAATGTAAAAATTAACCAAAATTTGAAAACGAAGCTATTTCTATAGATATATAAGAAAAACTGAAATTTTAGCGAATTTCCAAGAAAAATGTAAAAATTAACCGAAATTCGAAAACGATGCTATCTCTACGTATATCGACGATTTGGATGATATATAAGAAAAAATGAAATTTTAACGAATTTCCAAGAAAAATGTAAAAATTAACCGAAATTCGAAAACGATGCTATTTCTACGTATATCGACGATTTGGATGATATATAAGAAAAACTGAAATTTTAGCGAATTTCCAAGAAAAATGTAAAAATTAACCGAAATTCGAAAACGATGCTATTTCTACGTATCTAGATGATTTGGAAGATATTTAAGAAAAATTGAATTTTAGCGAATTTCCAAGAAAAATGTAAAAATTAACCGAAATTCGAAAACGATGCTATTTCTACGTATATCGACGATTTGGATGATATTTAAGAAAAAATGAAATTTTAAAGAATTTCCAAGAAAAATGTAAAAATTGACTAAAATTTGAAAACGATGCTGTTTCTATAGATATATAAGAAAAATTGAATTTTAGCGAATTTCCAAGAAAAATGTAAAAATTAACCGAAATTCGAAAACGATGCTATTTCTACGTATATCGACGATTTGGATGATATATAAGAAAAAACGAAATTTTAACGAATTTCCAAGAAAAATGTAAAAATTGACTAAAATTTGAAAACGATGCTATTTCTACGTATCTCTATGATTTCGAATTTCCAAGAAAAATGTAAAAATTGAGTAAAATTTGAAAACGATGCTGTTTCTATAGATATATAAGAAAAATTGAATTTTAGCGAATTTCCAAGAAAAATGTAAAAATTAATCGAAATTCGAAAACGATGCTATTTCTACGTATATCGACGATTTGGATGATATATAAGAAAAAATGAAATTTTAACGAATTTCCAAGAAAAATGTAAAAATTGACTAAAATTTGAAAACGATGCTATTTCTACGTATCTCTATGATTTCGAATTTCCAAGAAAAATGTAAAAATTGAGTAAAATTTGAAAACGATGCTGTTTCTATAGATATATAAGAAAAATTGAATTTTAGCGAATTTCCAAGAAAAATGTAAAAATTAATCGAAATTCGAAAACGATGCTATTTCTACGTATATCGACGATTTGGATGATATATAAGAAAAAATGAAATTTTAACGAATTTCCAAGAAAAATGTAAAAATTGACTAAAATTTGAAAATGATGCTATTTCTACGTATCTCTATGATTTCGAATTTCCAAGAAAAATGTAAAAATTGACTAAAATTTGAAAGCGATGCTGTTTCTATAGATATATAAGAAAAATTGAATTTTAGCGAATTTCCAAGAAAAATGTAAAAATTAACCGAAATTCGAAAACGATGCTATTTCTACGTATATCGACGATTTGGATGATATATAAGAAAAAACGAAATTTTAACGAATTTCCAAGAAAAATGTGAAAATTGACTAAAATTTGAATACGATGCTATTTCTACGTATCTCTATGATTTCGAATTTCCAAGAAAAATGTAAAAATTGACTAAAATTTGAAAGCGATGCTGTTTCTATAGATATATAAGAAAAATTGAATTTTAGCGAATTTCCAAGAAAAATGTAAAAATTAACCGAAATTCGAAAACGATGCTATTTCTACGTATATCGACGATTTGGATGATATATAAGAAAAAACGAAATTTTAACGAATTTCCAAGAAAAATGTAAAAATTGACTAAAATTTGAAAACGATGCTATTTCTACGTATCTCTATGATTTCGAATTTCCAAGAAAAATGTAAAAATTGAGTAAAATTTGAAAACGATGCTGTTTCTATAGATATATAAGAAAAATTGAATTTTAGCGAATTTCCAAGAAAAATGTAAAAATTAACCGAAATTCGAAAACGATGCTATTTCTACGTATATCGACGATTTGGATGATATATAAGAAAAAACGAAATTTTAACGAATTTCCAAGAAAAATGTAAAAATTGACTAAAATTTGAAAACGATGCTATTTCTACGTATCTCTATGATTTCGAATTTCCAAGAAAAATGTAAAAATTGAGTAAAATTTGAAAACGATGCTGTTTCTATAGATATATAAGAAAA
This sequence comes from Agrilus biguttatus, assembly GCA_963921985.1. Taxonomy (NCBI): domain Eukaryota; kingdom Metazoa; phylum Arthropoda; class Insecta; order Coleoptera; family Buprestidae; genus Agrilus; species Agrilus biguttatus. The sequence goes on from OY998118.1 coordinate 22,333,367, forward strand.
ATTGAATTTTAGCGAATTTCCAAGAAAAATGTAAAAATTAATCGAAATTCGAAAACGATGCTATTTCTACGTATATCGACGATTTGGATGATATATAAGAAAAAATGAAATTTTAACGAATTTCCAAGAAAAATGTAAAAATTGACTAAAATTTGAAAACGATGCTATTTCTACGTATCTCTATGATTTCGAATTTCCAAGAAAAATGTAAAAATTGAGTAAAATTTGAAAACGATGCTGTTTCTATAGATATATAAGAAAAATTGAATTTTAGCGAATTTCCAAGAAAAATGTAAAAATTAATCGAAATTCGAAAACGATGCTATTTCAACGTATATCGACGATTTGGATGATATTTAAGAAAAAATGAAATTTTAAAGAATTTCCAAGAAAAATGTAAAAATTAACCGAAATTCGAAAACGATGCTATTTCTACGTATATCGACGATTTGGATGATATATAAGAAAAAATGAAATTTTAAAGAATTTCCAAGAAAAATGTAAAAATTAACCGAAATTCGAAAACGATGCTATTTCTACGTATATCGACGATTTGGATGATATATAAGAAAAAATGAAATTTTAACGAATTTCCAAGAAAAATGTAAAAATTAACCGAAATTCGAAAACGATGCTATTTCTACGTATATCGACGATTTGGATGATATATAAGAAAAACTGAAATTTTAGCGAATTTCCAAGAAAAATGTAAAAATTAACCGAAATTCGAAAACGATGCTATTTCTACGTATCTAGATGATTTGGAAGATATTTAAGAAAAATTGAATTTTAGCGAATTTCCAAGAAAAATGTAAAAATTAACCGAAATTCGAAAACGATGCTATTTCTACGTATATCGACGATTTGGATGATATATAAGAAAAAATGAAATTTTAACGAATTTCCAAGAAAAATGTAAAAATTAACCGAAATTCGAAAACGATGCTATTTCTACGTATATCGACGATTTGGATGATATATAAGAAAAAATGAAATTTTAAAGAATTTCCAAGAAAAATGTAAAAATTAACCGAAATTCGAAAACGATGCTATTTCTACGTATATCGACGATTTGGATGATATATAAGAAAAAATGAAATTTTAACGAATTTCCAAGAAAAATGTAAAAATTAACCGAAATTCGAAAACGATGCTATTTCTACGTATATCGACGATTTGGATGATATATAAGAAAAACTGAAATTTTAGCGAATTTCCAAGAAAAATGTAAAAATTAACCGAAATTCGAAAACGATGCTATTTCTACGTATCTAGATGATTTGGAAGATATTTAAGAAAAATTGAATTTTAGCGAATTTCCAAGAAAAATGTAAAAATTAACCGAAATTCGAAAACGATGCTATTTCTACGTATATCGACGATTTGGATGATATTTAAGAAAAAATGAAATTTTAAAGAATTTCCAAGAAAAATGTAAAAATTGACTAAAATTTGAAAACGATGCTGTTTCTATAGATATATAAGAAAAATTGAATTTTAGCGAATTTCCAAGAAAAATGTAAAAATTAACCGAAATTCGAAAACGATGCTATTTCTACGTATATCGACGATTTGGATGATATATAAGAAAAAACGAAATTTTAACGAATTTCCAAGAAAAATGTAAAAATTGACTAAAATTTGAAAACGATGCTATTTCTACGTATCTCTATGATTTCGAATTTCCAAGAAAAATGTAAAAATTGAGTAAAATTTGAAAACGATGCTGTTTCTATAGATATATAAGAAAAATTGAATTTTAGCGAATTTCCAAGAAAAATGTAAAAATTAATCGAAATTCGAAAACGATGCTATTTCTACGTATATCGACGATTTGGATGATATATAAGAAAAAATGAAATTTTAACGAATTTCCAAGAAAAATGTAAAAATTGACTAAAATTTGAAAACGATGCTATTTCTACGTATCTCTATGATTTCGAATTTCCAAGAAAAATGTAAAAATTGAGTAAAATTTGAAAACGATGCTGTTTCTATAGATATATAAGAAAAATTGAATTTTAGCGAATTTCCAAGAAAAATGTAAAAATTAATCGAAATTCGAAAACGATGCTATTTCTACGTATATCGACGATTTGGATGATATATAAGAAAAAATGAAATTTTAACGAATTTCCAAGAAAAATGTAAAAATTGACTAAAATTTGAAAATGATGCTATTTCTACGTATCTCTATGATTTCGAATTTCCAAGAAAAATGTAAAAATTGACTAAAATTTGAAAGCGATGCTGTTTCTATAGATATATAAGAAAAATTGAATTTTAGCGAATTTCCAAGAAAAATGTAAAAATTAACCGAAATTCGAAAACGATGCTATTTCTACGTATATCGACGATTTGGATGATATATAAGAAAAAACGAAATTTTAACGAATTTCCAAGAAAAATGTGAAAATTGACTAAAATTTGAATACGATGCTATTTCTACGTATCTCTATGATTTCGAATTTCCAAGAAAAATGTAAAAATTGACTAAAATTTGAAAGCGATGCTGTTTCTATAGATATATAAGAAAAATTGAATTTTAGCGAATTTCCAAGAAAAATGTAAAAATTAACCGAAATTCGAAAACGATGCTATTTCTACGTATATCGACGATTTGGATGATATATAAGAAAAAACGAAATTTTAACGAATTTCCAAGAAAAATGTAAAAATTGACTAAAATTTGAAAACGATGCTATTTCTACGTATCTCTATGATTTCGAATTTCCAAGAAAAATGTAAAAATTGAGTAAAATTTGAAAACGATGCTGTTTCTATAGATATATAAGAAAAATTGAATTTTAGCGAATTTCCAAGAAAAATGTAAAAATTAATCGAAATTCGAAAACAATGCTATTTCTACGTATATCGACGATTTGGATGATATATAAGAAAAAATGAAATTTTAACGAATTTCCAAGAAAAATGTAAAAATTAACCGAAATTCGAAAACGATGCTATTTCTACGTATCTAGATGATTTGGAAGATATTTAAGAAAAATTGAATTTTAGCGAATTTCCAAGAAAAATGTAAAAATTAACCGAAATTCGAAAACGATGCTATTTCTACGTATCTAGATGATTTGGAAGATATTTAAGAAAAATTGAATTTTAGCGAATTTCCAAGAAAAATGTAAAAATTAACCGAAATTCGAAAACGATGCTATTTCTACGTATATCGACGATTTGGATGATATTTAAGAAAAAATGAAATTTTAAAGAATTTCCAAGAAAAATGTAAAAATTAACCGAAATTCGAAAACGATGCTATTTCTACGTATATCGACGATTTGGATGATATATAAGAAAAAATGAAATTTTAACGAATTTCCAAGAAAAATGTAAAAATTAACCGAAATTCGAAAACGATGCTATTTCTACGTATCTAGATGATTTGGAAGATATTTAAGAAAAATTGAATTTTAGCGAATTTCCAAGAAAAATGTAAAAATTAACCGAAATTCGAAAACGATGCTATTTCTACGTATATCGACGATTTGGATGATATTTAAGAAAAAATGAAATTTTAAAGAATTTCCAAGAAAAATGTAAAAATTGACTAAAATTTGAAAACGATGCTGTTTCTATAGATATATAAGAAAAATTGAATTTTAGCGAATTTCCAAGAAAAATGTAAAAATTAACCGAAATTCGAAAACGATGCTATTTCTACGTATATCGACGATTTGGATGATATATAAGAAAAAACGAAATTTTAACGAATTTCCAAGAAAAATGTAAAAATTGACTAAAATTTGAAAACGATGCTATTTCTACGTATCTCTATGATTTCGAATTTCCAAGAAAAATGTAAAAATTGAGTAAAATTTGAAAACGATGCTGTTTCTATAGATATATAAGAAAAATTGAATTTTAGCGAATTTCCAAGAAAAATGTAAAAATTAATCGAAATTCGAAAACGATGCTATTTCTACGTATATCGACGATTTGGATGATATATAAGAAAAAATGAAATTTTAACGAATTTCCAAGAAAAATGTAAAAATTGACTAAAATTTGAAAACGATGCTATTTCTACGTATCTCTATGATTTCGAATTTCCAAGAAAAATGTAAAAATTGAGTAAAATTTGAAAACGATGCTGTTTCTATAGATATATAAGAAAAATTGAATTTTAGCGAATTTCCAAGAAAAACGTAAAAATTAATCGAAATTCGAAAACGATGCTATTTCTACGTATATCGACGATTTGGATGATATATAAGAAAAAATGAAATTTTAACGAATTTCCAAGAAAAATGTAAAAATTGACTAAAATTTGAAAATGATGCTATTTCTACGTATCTCTATGATTTCGAATTTCCAAGAAAAATGTAAAAATTGACTAAAATTTGAAAGCGATGCTGTTTCTATAGATATATAAGAAAAATTGAATTTTAGCGAATTTCCAAGAAAAATGTAAAAATTAACCGAAATTCGAAAACGATGCTATTTCTACGTATATCGACGATTTGGATGATATATAAGAAAAAACGAAATTTTAACGAATTTCCAAGAAAAATGTGAAAATTGACTAAAATTTGAATACGATGCTATTTCTACGTATCTCTATGATTTCGAATTTCCAAGAAAAATGTAAAAATTGACTAAAATTTGAAAGCGATGCTGTTTCTATAGATATATAAGAAAAATTGAATTTTAGCGAATTTCCAAGAAAAATGTAAAAATTAACCGAAATTCGAAAACGATGCTATTTCTACGTATATCGACGATTTGGATGATATATAAGAAAAAACGAAATTTTAACGAATTTCCAAGAAAAATGTAAAAATTGACTAAAATTTGAAAACGATGCTATTTCTACGTATCTCTATGATTTCGAATTTCCAAGAAAAATGTAAAAATTGAGTAAAATTTGAAAACGATGCTGTTTCTATAGATATATAAGAAAAATTGAATTTTAGCGAATTTCCAAGAAAAATGTAAAAATTAATCGAAATTCGAAAACAATGCTATTTCTACGTATATCGACGATTTGGATGATATATAAGAAAAAATGAAATTTTAACGAATTTCCAAGAAAAATGTAAAAATTGACTAAAATTTGAAAACGATGCTGTTTCTATAGATATATAAGAAAAATTGAATTTTAGCGAATTTCCAAGAAAACTGTAAAAATTGACTAAAATTTGAAAACGATGCTATTTCTACGTATCTCTATGATTTCGAATTTCCAAGAAAAATGTAAAAATTGAGTAAAATTTGAAAACGATGCTGTTTCTATAGATATATAAGAAAAATTGAATTTTAGCGAATTTCCAAGAAAAATGTAAAAATTAACCGAAATTCGAAAACGATGCTATTTCTACGTATATCGACGATTTGGATGATATATAAGAAAAAACGAAATTTTAACGAATTTCCAAGAAAAATGTAAAAATTGACTAAAATTTGAATACGATGCTATTTCTACGTATCTCTATGATTTCGAATTTCCAAGAAAAATGTAAAAATTGACTAAAATTTGAAAGCGATGCTGTTTCTATAGATATATAAGAAAAATTGAATTTTAGCGAATTTCCAAGAAAAATGTAAAAATTAACCGAAATTCGAAAACGATGCTATTTCTACGTATATCGACGATTTGGATGATATATAGGAAAAAACGAAATTTTAACGAATTTCCAAGAAAAATGTAAAAATTGACTAAAATTTGAATACGATGCTATTTCTACGTATCTCTATGATTTCGAATTTCCAAGAAAAATGTAAAAATTGACTAAAATTTGAAAGCGATGCTGTTTCTATAGATATATAAGAAAAATTGAATTTTAGCGAATTTCCAAGAAAAATGTAAAAATTAACCGAAATTCGAAAACGATGCTATTTCTACGTATATCGACGATTTGGATGATATATAAGAAAAAACGAAATTTTAACGAATTTCCAAGAAAAATGTAAAAATTGACTAAAATTTGAAAACGATGCTATTTCTACGTATCTCTATGATTTCGAATTTCCAAGAAAAATGTAAAAATTGAGTAAAATTTGAAAACGATGCTGTTTCTATAGATATATAAGAAAAATTGAATTTTAGCGAATTTCCAAGAAAAATGTAAAAATTAATCGAAATTCGAAAACGATGCTATTTCTACGTATATCGACGATTTGGATGATATATAAGAAAAAACGAAATTTTAACGAATTTCCAAGAAAAATATAAAAATTGACTAAAATTTGAAAACGATGCTATTTCTACGTATCTCTATGATTTCGAATTTCCAAGAAAAATGTAAAAATTGAGTAAAATTTGAAAACGATGCTGTTTCTATAGATATATAAGAAAAATTGAATTTTAGCGAATTTCCAAGAAAAATGTAAAAATTAATCGAAATTCGAAAACGATGCTATTTCTACGTATATCGACGATTTGGATGATATATAAGAAAAAATGAAATTTTAACGAATTTCCAAGAAAAATGTAAAAATTGACTAAAATTTGAAAACGATGCTATTTCTACGTATCTCTATGATTTCGAATTTCCAAGAAAAATGTAAAAATTGACTAAAATTTGAAAGCGATGCTGTTTCTATAGATATATAAGAAAAATTGAATTTTAGCGAATTTCCAAGAAAAATGTAAAAATTAACCGAAATTCGAAAACGATGCTATTTCTACGTATATCGACGATTTGGATGATATATAAGAAAAAACGAAATTTTAACGAATTTCCAAGAAAAATGTAAAAATTGACTAAAATTTGAATACGATGCTATTTCTACGTATCTCTATGATTTCGAATTTCCAAGAAAAATGTAAAAATTGACTAAAATTTGAAAGCGATGCTGTTTCTATAGATATATAAGAAAAATTGAATTTTAGCGAATTTCCAAGAAAAATGTAAAAATTAACCGAAATTCGAAAACGATGCTATTTCTACGTATATCGACGATTTGGATGATATATAAGAAAAAACGAAATTTTAACGAATTTCCAAGAAAAATGTAAAAATTGACTAAAATTTGAAAACGATGCTATTTCTACGTATCTCTATGATTTCGAATTTCCAAGAAAAATGTAAAAATTGAGTAAAATTTGAAAACGATGCTGTTTCTATAGATATATAAGAAAAATTGAATTTTAGCGAATTTCCAAGAAAAATGTAAAAATTAACCGAAATTCGAAAACGATGCTATTTCTAAGTATATCGACGATTTGGATGATATATAAGAAAAACTGAAATTTTAACGAATTTCCAGGAAAAATGTAAAAATTAACCGAAATTCGAAAACGGTGCTATTTCTACGTATCTAGATGTTTTGGAAGATATTTAAGAAAAATTGAATTTTAGCGAATTTCCAAGAAAAATGTAAAAATTAACCAAAATTCGAAAACGATGCTATTTCTACGTATATCGACGATTTGGATGATATATAAGAAAAAATGAAATTTTAACGAATTTCCAAGAAAAATGTAAAAATTAACCAAAATTTGAAAACGAAGCTATTTCTATAGATATATAAGAAAAATTGAATTTTAGCAAATTTCCAAGAAAAATGTAAAAATTAACCGAAATTCGAAAACGATGCTATCTCTACGTATAACGACGATTTGGAAGATATTTATGAAAAAATGAAATTTTAGCGAATTTCCAAGAAAAATGTAAAACTTAACCAAAATTTGAAAACGATGCTATTTCTATAGATATATAAGAAAAATTGAATTTTAGCAAATTTCCAAGAAAAATGTAAAAATTAACCGAAATTCGAAAACGATGCTATTTCTACGTATCTAGATGATTTGGAAGATATTTAAGAAAAACTGAATTTTAGCGAATTTCCAAGAAAAATGTAAAAATTAACCAAAATTTGAAAACGATGCTATTTCTATAGATATATAAGAAAAATAGAATTTTACCAAATTTCCAAGAAAAATGTAAAAATTAACCGAAATTCGAAAACGATTCTATTTCTACGTATATCGACGATTTGGATGATATATAAGAAAAAATGAAATTTTAACGAATTTCCAAGAAAAATGTAAAAATTAACCAAAATTTGAAAACGAAGCTATTTCTATAGATATATAAGAAAAATTGAATTTTAGCAAATCTCCAAGAAAAATGTAAAAATTAACCGAAATTCGAAAACGATGCTATCTCTACGTATAACGACGATTTGGAAGATATTTAAGAAAAAATGAAATTTTAGCGAATTTCCAAGAAAAATGTAAAAATTAAGCAAAATTTGAAAACGATGCTATTTCTATAGATATATAAGAAAAATAGAATTTTAGCAAATTTCTAAGCAAAATGTAAAAATTAATCGAAATTCGAAAACGATGCTATTTCTACGTATATCGACGATTTGGATGATATATAAGAAAAAATGAAATTTTAACGAATTTCCAAGAAAAATGTAAAAATTAACCGAAATTCAAAAACGATGCTATCTCTACGTATATCGACGATTTGGATGATATATAAGAAAAAATGAAATTTTAACGAATTTCCAAGAAAAATGTAAAAATTAACCGAAATTCGAAAACGATGCTATTTCTAAGTATATCGACGATTTGGATGATATATAAGAAAAACTGAAATTTTAACGAATTTCCAGGAAAAATGTAAAAATTAACCGAAATTCGAAAACGGTGCTATTTCTACGTATCTAGATGTTTTGGAAGATATTTAAGAAAAATTGAATTTTAGCGAATTTCCAAGAAAAATGTAAAAATTAACCAAAATTCGAAAACGATGCTATTTCTACGTATATCGACGATTTGGATGATATATAAGAAAAAATGAAATTTTAACGAATTTCCAAGAAAAATGTAAAAATTAACCAAAATTTGAAAACGAAGCTATTTCTATAGATATATAAGAAAAATTGAATTTTAGCAAATTTCCAAGAAAAATGTAAAAATTAACCGAAATTCGAAAACGATGCTATCTCTACGTATAACGACGATTTGGAAGATATTTAAGAAAAAATGAAATTTTAGCGAATTTCCAAGAAAAATGTAAAAATTAACCAAAATTTGAAAACGATGCTATTTCTATAGATATATAAGAAAAATTGAATTTTAGCAAATTTCCAAGAAAAATGTAAAAATTAACCGAAATTCGAAAACGATGCTATTTCTACGTATCTAGATGATTTGGAAGATATTTAAGAAAAACTGAATTTTAGCGAATTTCCAAGAAAAATGTAAAAATTATCCAAAATTTGAAAACGATGCTATTTCTATAGATATATAAGAAAAATAGAATTTTACCAAATTTCCAAGAAAAATGTAAAAATTAACCGAAATTCGAAAACGATTCTATTTCTACGTATATCGACGATTTGGATGATATATAAGAAAAAATGAAATTTTAACGAATTTCCAAGAAAAATGTAAAAATTAACCAAAATTTGAAAACGAAGCTATTTCTATAGATATATAAGAAAAATTGAATTTTAGCAAATCTCCAAGAAAAATGTAAAAATTAACCGAAATTCGAAAACGATGCTATCTCTACGTATAACGACGATTTGGAAGATATTTAAGAAAAAATGAAATTTTAGCGAATTTCCAAGAAAAATGTAAAAATTAACCAAAATTTGAAAACGATGCTATTTCTATAGATATATAAGAAAAATAGAATTTTAGCAAATTTCTAAGAAAAATGTAAAAATTAATCGAAATTCGAAAACGATGCTATTTCTACGTATATCGACGATTTGGATGATATATAAGAAAAAATGAAATTTTAGCGAATTTCCAAGAAAAATGTAAAAATTAACCGAAATTCGAAAACGATGCTATTTCTACGTATCTAGATGATTTGGAAGATATTTAAGGAAAATTGAATTTTAGCGAATTTCCAAGAAAAATGTAAAAATTAACCAAAATTTGAAAACGCTGCTATTTCTATATATATATAAGAAAAATTGAATTTTAGCAAATTTCCAAGAAAAATGTAAAAATTAACCGAAATTCGAAAACGATGCTATTTCTACGTATATCGACGATTTGGATGATATATAAGAAAAAATGAAATTTTAACGAATTTCCAAGAAAAATGTAAAAATTAACCAAAATTTGAAAACGAAGCTATTTCTATAGATATATAAGAAAAATTGAATTTTAGCAAATTTCTAAGAAAAATGTAAAAATTAATCGAAATTCGAAAACGATGATATTTCTACGTATATCGACGATTTGGATGATATATAAGAAAAAATGAAATTTTAACGAATTTCCAAGAAAAATGTAAAAATTAACCGAAATTCGAAAACGATGCTATTTCTACGTATCTAGATGATTTGGAAGATATTTAAGGAAAATTGAATTTTAGCGAATTTCCAAGAAAAATGTAAAAATTAACCAAAATTTGAAAACGCTGCTATTTCTATATATATATAAGAAAAATTGAATTCTAGCAAATTTCCAAGAAAAATGTAAAAATTAACCGAAATTCGAAAACGATGCTATTTCTACGTATATCGACGATTTGGATGATATATAAGAAAAAATGAAATTTTAACGAATTTCCAAGAAAAATGTAAAAATTAACCGAAATTCGAAAACGATGCTATTTCTACGTATATCGACGATTTGGATGATATATAAGAAAAATTGAATTTTAGCGAATTTCCAAGAAAAATGTAAAAATTAACCGAAATTCGAAAACGATGCTATTTCTACGTTTATCGACGATTTGGATGATATATAAGAAAAAACGAAATTTTAACGAATTTCCAAGAAAAATGTAAAAATTGACTAAAATTTGAAAACGATGCTATTTCTACGTATCTCTATGATTTCGAATTTCCAAGAAAAATGTAAAAATTGACTAAAATTTGAAAGCGATGCTGTTTCTATAGATATATAAGAAAAATTGAATTTTAGCGAAATTCCAAGAAAAATGTAAAAATTAACCGAAATTCGAAAACGATGCTATTTCTACGTATATCGACGATTTGGATGATATATAAGAAAAAATGAAATTTTAACGAATTTCCAAGAAAAATGTAAAAATTGACTAAAATTTGAAAACGATGCTATTTCTACGTATCTCTATGATTTCGAATTTCCAAGAAAAATGTAAAAATTGACTAAAATTTGAAAGCGATGCTGTTTCTATAGATATATAAGAAAAATTGGATTTTAGCGAATTTCCAAGAAAAATGTAAAAATTAACCGAAATTCGAAAACGATGCTATTTCTACGTATATCGACGATTTGGATGATATATAAGAAAAAACGAAATTTTAACGAATTTCCAAGAAAAATGTAAAAATTGACTAAAATTTGAATACGATGCTATTTCTACGTATCTCTATGATTTCGAATTTCCAAGAAAAATGTAAAAATTGACTAAAATTTGAAAGCGATGCTATTTCTATAGATATATAAGAAAAATAGAATTTTAGCAAATTTCCAAGAAAAATGTAAAAATTAACCGAAATTCGAAAACGATGCTATTTCTACGTATATCGACGATTTGGATGATATATAAGAAAAAATGAAATTTTAACGAATTTCCAAGAAAAATGTAAAAATTAACCAAAATTTGAAAACGAAGCTATTTCTATAGATATATAAGAAAAATTGAATTTTAGCAAATTTCCAAGAAAAATGTAAAAATTAACCGAAATTCGAAAACGATGCTATTTCTACGTATCTAGATGATTTGGAAGATATTTAAGAAAAATTGAATTTTAGCGAATTTCCAAGAAAAATGTAAAAATTAACCAAAATTTGAAAACGATGCTACTTCTATAGATATATAAGAAAAATTGAATTTTAGCAAATTTCCAAGAAAAATGTAAAAATTAACCGAAATTCGAAAACGATGCTATTTCTACGTATATCGACGATTTGGATGATATATAAGAAAAAATGAAATTTTAACGAATTTCCAAGAAAAATGTAAAAATTAACCAAAATTTGAAAACGAAGCTATTTCTATAGATATACAAGAAAAATTGAATTTTAGCAAATTTCCAAGAAAAATGTAAAAATTAACCGAAATTCGAAAACGATGCTATTTCTACGTATCTAGATGAGTTGGAAGATATTTAAGAAAAATTGAATTTTAGCGAATTTCCAAGAAAAATGTAAAAATTAACCAAATTTGAAAACGATGCTATTTCTATAGATATATAAGAAAAATTGAATTTTAGCAAATTTCCAAGAAAAATGTAAAAATTAACCGAAATTCGAAAACGATGCTATTTCTACGTATATCGACGATTTGGATGATATATAAGAAAAAATGAAATTTTAACGAATTTCCAAGAAAAATGTAAAAATTAACCAAAATTTGAAAACGAAGCTATTTCTATAGATATACAAGAAAAATTGAATTTTAGCAAATTTCCAAGAAAAATGTAAAAATTAACCGAAATTCGAAAACGATGCTATTTCTACGTATCTAGATGATTTGGAAGATATTTAAGGAAAATTGAATTTTAGCGAATTTCCAAGAAAAATGTAAAAATTAACCAAAGTTTGAAAACGCTGCTATTTCTATATATATATAAGAAAAATTGAATTTTAGCAAATTTCCAAGAAAAATGTAAAAATTAACCGAAATTCGAAAACGATGCTATTTCTACGTATATCGACGATTTGGATGATATATAAGAAAAAATGGAATTTTAACGCATTTCCAAGAAAAATGTAAAAATTAACCAAAATTTGAAAACGAAGCTATTTCTATAGATATATAAGAAAAATTGAATTTTAGCAAATTTCCAAGAAAAATGTAAAAATTAACCGAAATTCGAAAACGATGCTATTTCTACGTATCTAGATGATTTGGAAGATATTTAAGAAAAATTGAATTTTAGCGAATTTCCAAGAAAAATGTAAAAATTAACCAAAATTTGAAAACGATGCTATTTCTATAGATATATAAGAAAAATTGAATTTTAGCAAATTTCCAAGAAAAATGTAAAAATTAACCGAAATTCGAAAACGATGCTATTTCTACGTATATCGACGATTTGGATGATATATAAGAAAAAATGAAATTTTAACGAATTTCCAAGAAAAATGTAAAAATTAACCAAAATTTGAAAACGAAGCTATTTCTATAGATATACAAGAAAAATTGAATTTTAGCAAATTTCCAAGAAAAATGTAAAAATTAACCGAAATTCGAAAACGATGCTATTTCTACGTATCTAGATGAGTTGGAAGATATTTAAGAAAAATTGAATTTTAGCGAATTTCCAAGAAAAATGTAAAAACTAACCAAAATTTGAAAACGATGCTATTTCTATAGATATATAAGAAAAATTGAATTTAAGCAAATTTCCAAGAAAAATGTAAAAATTAACCGAAATTCGAAAACGATGCTATTTCTACGTATATCGACGATTTGGATGATATTTAAGAAAAAATGAAATTTTAACGAATTTCCAAGAAAAATGTAAAAATTAACCGAAATTCGAAAACGATGCTATTTCTACGTATCTAGATGATTTGGAAGATATTTAAGAAAAATTGAATTTTAGCGAATTTCCAAGAAAAATGTAAAAATTAACCAAAATTTGAAAACGATGCTATTTCTACGTATCTAGATGATTTGGAAGATATTTAAGAAAAATAGAATTTTAGCGAATTTCCAAGAAAAATGTAAAAATTAACCAAAATTTGAAAACGATGCTATTTCTATAGATATATAAGAAAAATTGAATTTTAGCAAATTTCCAAGAAAAATGTAAAAATTAACCGAAATTCGAAAACGATGCTATTTCTACGTATATCGACGATTTGGATGATATTTAAGAAAAAATGAAATTTTAACGAATTTCCAAGAAAAATGTAAAAATTAACCGAAATTCGAAAACGATGCTATTTCTACGTATCTAGATGATTTGGAAGATATTTAAGAAAAATTGAATTTTAGCGAATTTCCAAGAAAAATGTAAAAATTAACCGAAATTCTAAAACGATGCTATTTCTACGTATATCGACGATTTGGGTGATATTTAAGAAAAAATGAAATTTTAACGAATTTCCAAGAAAAATGTAAAAATTAACCAAAATTTGAAAACGCTGCTATTTCTATATATATATAAGAAAAATTGAATTTTAGCAAATTTCCAAGAAAAATGTAAAACTTAACCGAAATTCGAAAACGATGCTATTTCTACGTATATCGACGATTTGGATGATATATAAGAAAAAATGAAATTTTAACGAATTTCCAAGAAAAATGTAAAAATTAACCAAAATTTGAAAACGAAGCTATTTCTATAGATATATAAGAAAAATTGAATTTTAGCAAATTTCCAAGAAAAATGTAAAAATTAACCGAAATTCGAAAACGATGCTATTTCTACGTATCTAGATGATTTGGAAGATATTTAAGAAAAATTGAATTTTAGCGAATTTCCAAGAAAAATGTAAAAATTAACCAAAATTTGAAAACGATGCTATTTCTACGTATCTAGATGATTTGGAAGATATTTAAGAAAAATTGAATTTTAACGAATTTCCAAGAAAAATGTAAAAATTAACCGAAATTCGAAAACGATGCTATTTCTACGTATCTAGATGATTTGGATGATATTTAAGAAAAAATGAAATTTTAACGAATTTCCAAGAAAAATGTAAAAATTAACCGAAATTCGAAAACGATGCTATTTCTACGTATCTAAATGATTTGGAAGATATTTAAGAAAAATTGAATTTTAGCGAATTTCCAAGAAAAATGTAAAAATTAACCGAAATTCGAAAACGATGCTATTTCTACGTATATCGACGATTTGGATGATATGTAAGAAAAAATGAAATTTTAACGAATTTCCAAGAAAAATGTAAAAATTAACCAAAATTTGAAAACGATGCTATTTCTATAGACATATAAGAAAAATAGAATTTTAGCAAATTTCCAAGAAAAATGTAAAAATTAACCGAAATTCGAAAACGATGCTATTTCTACGTATATCGACGATTTGGATGATATTTAAGAAAAAATGAAATTTTAACGAATTTCCAAGAAAAATGTAAAAATTAACCGAAATTCGAAAACGATGCTATTTCTACGTATCTAGATGATTTGGAAGATATTTAAGAAAAATTGAATTTTAGCGAATTTCCAAGAAAAATGTAAAAATTAACCAAAATTTGAAAACGATGCTATTTCTACGTATCTAGATGATTTGGAAGATATTTAAGAAAAATTGAATTTTAGCGAATTTCCAAGAAAAATGTAAAAATTAACCGAAATTCGAAAACGATGCTATTTCTACGTATCTAGATGATTTAGATGATATTTAAGAAAAAATGAAATTTTAACGAATTTCCAAGAAAAATATAAAAATTAACCGAAATTCGAAAACGATGCTATTTCTACGTATCTAAATGATTTGGAAGATATTTAAGAAAAATTGAATTTTAGCGAATTTCCAAGAAAAATGTAAAAATTAACCGAAATTCGAAAACGATGCTATTTCTACGTATATCGACGATTTGGATGATATGTAAGAAAAAATGAAATTTTAACGAATTTCCAAGAAAAATGTAAAAATTAACCAAAATTTGAAAACGATGCTATTTCTATAGACATATAAGAAAAATAGAATTTTAGCAAATTTCCAAGAAAAATGTAAAAATTAACCGAAATTCGAAAACGATGCTATTTCTACGTATCTAGATGATTTGGATGATATTTAAGAAAAAATAAAATTTTAACGAATTTCCAAGAAAAATGTAAAAATTAACCGAAATTCGAAAACGATGCTATTTCTACGTATCTAGATGATTTGGAAGATATTTAAGAAAAATTGAATTTTAGCGAATTTCCAAGAAAAATGTAAAAATTAACCGAAATTCGAAAACGATGCTATTTCTACGTATATCGACGATTTGGATGAAATGTAAGAAAAAATGAAATTTTAACGAATTTCCAAGTAAATGTAAAAATTAACCAAAATTTGAAAACGAAGCTATTTCTATAGATATATAAGAAAAATTGAATTTTAGCAAATCTCCAAGAAAAATGTAAAAATTAACCGAAATTCGAAAACGATGCTATCTCTACGTATAACGACGATTTGGAAGATATTTCAGAAAAAATGAAATTTTAGCGAATTTCCAAGAAAAATGTAAAATTTAACCAAAATTTGAAAACGATGCTATTTCTATAGATATATAAGAAAAATAGAATTTTAGCAAATTTCTAAGAAAAATGTAAAAATTAATCGAAATTCGAAAACGATGCTATTTCTACGTATATCGACGATTTGGATGATATATAAGAAAAAATGAAATTTTAACGAATTTCCAAGAAAAATGTAAAAATTAACCGAAATTCGAAAACGATGCTATTTCTACGTATCTAGATGATTTGGAAGATATTTAAGAAAAATTGAATTTTAGCGAATTTCCAAGAAAAATGTAAAAATTAACCGAAATTCGAAAACGATGCTATTTCTACGTATATCGACGATTTGGATGATGTTTAAGAAAAAATGAAATTTTAACGAATTTCCAAGAAAAATGTAAAAATTGACTAAAATTTGAAAACGATGCTGTTTCTATATATATATAAGAAAAATTGAATTTTAGCGAATTTCCAAGAAAAATGTAAATATTAACCGAAATTCGAAAACGATGCTATTTCTACGTATATCGACGATTTGGATGATATATAAGAAAAAATGAAATTTTAACGAATTTCCAAGAAAAATGTAAAAATTGACTAAAATTTGAAAACGATGCTATTTCTACGTATCTAGATGATTTGGAAGATATTTAAGAAAAATTGAATTTTAGCGAATTTCCAAGAAAAATGTAAAAATTGACTAAAATTTGAAAACGATGCTGTTTCTATAGATATATAAGAAAAATTGAATTTTAGCGAATTTCCAAGAAAAATGTATAAATTAATCGAAATTCGAAAACGATGCTATTTCTACGTATATCGACGATTTGGATGATATATAAGAAAAAATGAAATTTTAACGAATTTCCAAGAAAAATGTAAAAATTGACTAAAATTAGAAAACGATGCTGTTTCTATAGATATATAAGAAAAATTGAATTTTAGCGAATTTCCAAGAAAAATGTAAAAATTAACCGAAATTCGAAAACGATGCTATTTCTACGTATATCGACGATTTGGATGATATATAAGAAAAAACGAAATTTTAACGAATTTCCAAGAAAAATGTAAAAATTGACTAAAATTTGAAAACGATGCTATTTCTACGTATCTCTATGATTTCGAATTTCCAAGAAAAACGTAAAAATTGACTAAAATTTGAAAGCGATGCTGTTTCTATAGATATATAAGAAAAATTGAATTTTAGAGAATTTCCAAGAAAAATGTAAAAATTAACCGAAATTCGAAAACGATGCTATTTCTACGTATATCGACGATTTGGATGATATATAAGAAAAAATGAAATTTTAACGAATTTCCAAGAAAAATGTAAAAATTAACCGAAATTCGAAAACGATGCTATTTCTACGTATCTAGATGATTTGGATGATATATAAGAAAAAATGAAATTTTAACGAATTTCCAAGAAAAATGTAAAAATTAACCGAAATTCGAAAACGATGCTATTTCTACGTATCTAGATGATTTGGAAGATATTTAAGAAAAATTGAATTTTAGCGAATTTCCAAGAAAAATGTAAAAATTAACCGAAATTCGAAAACGATGCTATTTCTACGTATATCGACGATTTGGATGATGTTTAAGAAAAAATGAAATTTTAACGAATTTCCAAGAAAAATGTAAAAATTGACTAAAATTTGAAAACGATGCTGTTTCTATATATATATAAGAAAAATTGAATTTTAGCGAATTTCCAAGAAAAATGTAAATATTAACCGAAATTCGAAAACGATGCTATTTCTACGTATATCGACGATTTGGATGATATATAAGAAAAAATGAAATTTTAACGAATTTCCAAGAAAAATGTAAAAATTGACTAAAATTTGAAAACGATGCTATTTCTACGTATCTAGATGATTTGGAAGATATTTAAGAAAAATTGAATTTTAGCGAATTTCCAAGAAAAATGTAAAAATTGACTAAAATTTGAAAACGATGCTGTTTCTATAGATATATAAGAAAAATTGAATTTTAGCGAATTTCTAAGAAAAATGTATAAATTAATCGAAATTCGAAAACGATGCTATTTCTACGTATATCGACGATTTGGATGATATATAAGAAAAAATGAAATTTCAACGAATTTCCAAGAAAAATGTAAAAATTGACTAAAATTAGAAAACGATGCTGTTTCTATAGATATATAAGAAAAATTGAATTTTAGCGAATTTCCAAGAAAAATGTAAAAATTAACCGAAATTCGAAAACGATGCTATTTCTACGTATATCGACGATTTGGATGATATATAAGAAAAAACGAAATTTTAACGAATTTCCAAGAAAAATGTAAAAATTGACTAAAATTTGAAAACGATGCTATTTCTACGTATCTCTATGATTTCGAATTTCCAAGAAAAATGTAAAAATTGACTAAAATTTGAAAGCGATGCTGTTTCTATAGATATATAAGAAAAATTGAATTTTAGAGAATTTCCAAGAAAAATGTAAAAATTAACCGAAATTCGAAAACGATGCTATTTCTACGTATATCGACGATTTGGATGATATATAAGAAAAAACGAAATTTTAACGAATTTCCAAGAAAAATGTAAAAATTGACTAAAATTTGAGAACGATGCTATTTCTACGTATCTCTATGATTTCGAATTTCCAAGAAAAATGTAAAAATTGACTAAAATTTGAAAACGATGCTGTTTCTATAGATATATAAGAAAAATTGAATTTTAACGAATTTCCAAGAAAAATGTAAAAATTGACTAAAATTTGAAAACGATGCTATTTCTACGTATCTCTATGATTTCGAATTTCCAAGAAAAATGTAAAAATTGACTAAAATTTGAAAGCGATGCTGTTTCTATAGATATATAAGAAAAATTGAATTTTAGAGAATTTCCAAGAAAAATGTAAAAATTAACCGAAATTCGAAAACGATGCTATTTCTACGTATATCGACGATTTGGATGATATATAAGAAAAAATGAAATTTTAACGAATTTCCAAGAAAAATGTAAAAATTGACTAAAATTAGAAAACGATGCTGTTTCTATAGATATATAAGAAAAATTGAATTTTAGCGAATATCCAAGAAAAATGTAAAAATTAATCGAAATTCGAAAACGATGCTATTTCTACGATTATCGACGATTTGGATGATATATAAGAAAAAATGAAATTTTAACGAATTTCCAAGAAAAATGTAAAAATTGACTAAAATTTGAAAACGATGCTGTTTCTATAGATATATAAGAAAAATGTAAAAATTGACTAAAATTTGAAAGCGATGCTGTTTCTATAGATATATAAGAAAAATTGAATTTTAGCGAAATTCCAAGAAAAATTTAAAAATTAACCGAAATTCGAAAACGATGCTATTTCTACGTATATCGACGATTTGGATGATATATAAGAAAAAATGAAATTTTAACGAATTTCCAAGAAAAATGTAAAAATTGACTAAAATTTGAAAACGATGCTATTTCTACGTATCTCTATGATTTGGAAGATATTTAAAAAAAAATGAATTTTAGCGAATTTCCGAGTAAACTGTAAAAATTAACCGAAATTCGAAAATGATGCTATCTCTACGTATATCGACGATTTGGATGATATATAAGAAAAACTGAAATTTTAGCGAATTTCCAAGAAAAATGTAAAAATTGACCGAAATTCGAAAACGATGCTATCTCTACGTATATCGACGATTTGGATGATATATAAGAAAAAATGAAATTTTAACGAATTTCCAAGAAAAATGTAAAAATTAACCGAAATTCGAAAACGATGCTATCTCTACGTATATCGACGATTTGGATGATATATAAGAAAAAATGAAATTTTAACGAATTTCCAAGAAAAATGTAAAAATTAACCGAAATTCGAAGACGATGCTATTTCTAAGTATATCGACGATTTGGATGATATATAAGAAAAACTGAAATTTTAACGAATTTCCAGGAAAAATGTAAAAATTAACCGAAATTCGAAAACGATGCTATTTCTACGTATATCGACGATTTGGATGATATATAAGAAAAAATGAAATTTTAACGAATTTCCAAGAAAAATGTAAAAATTAACCAAAACTTGAAAACGAAGCTATTTTTATAGATATATAAGAAAAATTGAATTTTAGCAAATTTCCAAGAAAAATGTAAAAATTAACCGAAATTCGAAAACGATGCTATCTCTACGTATAACGACGATTTGGAAGATATTTAAGAAAAAATGAAATTTTAGCGAATTTCCAAGAAAAATGTAAAAATTAACCAAAATTTGAAAACGATGCTATTTCTATAGATATATAAGAAAAATTGAATTTTAGCAAATTTCCAAGAAAAATGTAAAAATTAACCGAAATTCGAAAACGATGCTATTTCTACGTATCTAGATGATTTGGAAGATATTTAAGAAAAACTGAATTTTAGCGAATTTCCAAGAAAAATGTAAAAATTAACCAAAATTTGAAAACGATGCTATTTCTATAGATATATAAGAAAAACAGAATTTTAGCAAATTTCCAAGAAAAATGTAAAAATTAACCGAAATTCGAAAACGATTCTATTTTACGTATATCGACGATTTGGATGATATATAAGAAAAAATGAAATTTTAACGAATTTCCAAGAAAAATGTAAAAATTAACCAAAATTTGAAAACGAAGCTATTTCTATAGATATATAAGAAAAATTGAATTTTAGCAAATCTCCAAGAAAAATGTAAAAATTAACCGAAATTCGAAAACGATGCTATCTACGTATAACGACGATTTGGAAGATATTTAAGAAAAAATGAAATTTTAGCGAATTTCCAAGAAAAATGTAAAAATTAACCAAAATTTGAAAACGATGCTATTTCTATAGATATATAAGAAAAATAGAATTTTAGCAAATTTCTAAGAAAAATGTAAAAATTAATCGAAATTCGAAAACGATGCTATTTCTACGTATATCGACGATTTGGATGATATATAAGAAAAAATGAAATTTTAACGAATTTCCAAGAAAAATGTAAAAATTAACCAAAATTTGAAAACGAAGCTATTTCTATAGATATATAAGAAAAATTGAATTTTAGCGAATTTCCAAGAAAAATGTAAAAATTAACCAAAATTCGGAAACGATGCTATTTCTACGTATCTAGATGATTTGGAAGATATTTAAGGAAAATTGAATTTTAGCGAATTTCCAAGAAAAATGTAAAAATTAACCAAAATTTGAAAACGCTGCTATTTCTATATATATATAAGAAAAATTGAATTTTAGCAAATTTCCAAGAAAAATGTAAAAATTAACCGAAATTCGAAAACGATGCTATTTCTACGTATATCGACGATTTGGATGATATTTAAGAAAAAATGAAATTTTAACGAATTTCCAAGAAAAATGTAAAAATTAACCGAAATTCGAAAACGATGCTATTTCTACGTATCTAGATGATTTGGAAGATATTTAAGGAAAATTGAATTTTAGCGAATTTCCAAGAAAAATGTAAAAATTAACCGAAATTCGAAAACGATGCTATTTCTACGTATATCGACGATTTGGGTGATATTTAAGAAAAAATGAAATTTTAACGAATTTCCAAGAAAAATGTAAAAATTAACCAAAATTTGAAAACGAAGCTATTTCTATAGATATATAAGAAAAATTGAATTTTAGCGAATTTCCAAGAAAAATGTAAAAATTAACCAAAATTCGGAAACGATGCTATTTCTACGTATCTAGATGATTTGGAAGATATTTAAGGAAAATTGAATTTTAGCGAATTTCCAAGAAAAATGTAAAAATTAACCAAAATTTGAAAACGCTGCTATTTCTATATATATATAAGAAAAATTGAATTTTAGCAAATTTCCAAGAAAAATGTAAAAATTAACCGAAATTCGAATACGATGCTATTTCTACGTATATCGACGATTTGGATGATATATAAGAAAAAATGAAATTTTAACGAATTTCCAAGAAAAATGTAAAAATTAACCAAAATTTGAAAACGAAGCTATTTCTATAGATATATAAGAAAAATTGAATTTTAGCAAATTTCCAAGAAAAATGTAAAAATTAACCGAAATTCGAAAACGATGCTATTTCTACGTATCTAGATGATTTGGAAGATATTTAAGAAAAATTGAATTTTAGCGAATTTCCAAGAAAAATGTAAAAATTAACCAAAATTTGAAAACGATGCTATTTCTATAGATATATAAGAAAAATTGAATTTTAGCAAATTTCCAAGAAAAATGTAAAAATTAACCGAAATTCGAAAACGATGCTATTTCTACGTATATCGACGATTTGGATGATATTTAAGAAAAAATGAAATTTTAACGAATTTCCAAGAAAAATGTAAAAATTAACCGAAATTCGAAAACGATGCTATTTCTACGTATCTAGATGATTTGGAAGATATTTAAGGAAAATTGAATTTTAGCGAATTTCCAAGAAAAATGTAAAAATTAACCAAAATTTGAAAACGCTGCTATTTCTATATATATATAAGAAAAATTGAATTTTAGCAAATTTCCAAGAAAAATGTAAAAATTAACCAAAATTTGAAAACGATGCTATTTCTATAGATATATAAGAAAAATTGAATTTTAGCAAATTTCCAAGAAAAATGTAAAAATTAACCGAAATTCGAAAACGATGCTATTTCTACGTATATCGACGATTTGGATGATATTTAAGAAAAAATGAAATTTTAACGAATTTCCAAGAAAAATGTAAAAATTAACCGAAATTCGAAAACGATGCTATTTCTACGTATCTAGATGACTTGGAAGATATTTAAGAAAAATTGAATTTTAGCGAATTTCCAAGAAAAATGTAAAAATTAACCGAAATTCGAAAACGATGCTATTTCTACGTATCTAGATTATTTGGAAGATATTTAAGGAAAATTGAATTTTAGCGAATTTCCAAGAAAAATGTAAAAATTAACCAAAATTTGAAAACGCTGCTATTTCTATATATATATAAGAAAAATTGAATTTTAGCAAATTTCCAAGAAAAATGTAAAAATTAACCGAAATTCGAAAACGATGCTATTTCTACGTATATCGACGATTTGGATGATATATAAGAAAAAATGAAATTTTAACGAACTTCCAAGAAAAATGTAAAAATTAACCAAAATTTGAAAACGATGCTATTTCTATAGATATATAAGAAAAATTGAATTTTAGCAAATTTCCAAGAAAAATGAAAAAATTAACCGAAATTCGAAAACGATGCTATTTCTACGTATATCGACGATTTGGATGATATTTAAGAAAAAATGAAATTTTAACGAATTTCCAAGAAAAATGTAAAAATTAACCGAAATTCGAAAACGATGCTATTTCTACGTATCTAGATGATTTGGAAGATATTTAAGAAAAATTGAATTTTAGCGAATTTCCAAGAAAAATGTAAAAATTAACCAAAATTTGAAAACGATGCTATTTCTACGTATCTAGATGATTTGGAAGATATTTAAGAAAAATAGAATTTTAGCGAATTTCCAAGAAAAATGTAAAAATTAACCAAAATTTGAAAACGATGCTATTTCTATAGATATATAAGAAAAATTGAATTTTAGCAAATTTCCAAGAAAAATGTAAAAATTAACCGAAATTCGAAAACGATGCTATTTCTACGTATATCGACGATTTGGATGATATTTAAGAAAAAATGAAATTTTAACGAATTTCCAAGAAAAATGTAAAAATTAACCGAAATTCGAAAACGATGCTATTTCTACGTATCTAGATGATTTGGAAGATATTTAAGAAAAATAGAATTTTAGCGAATTTCCAAGAAAAATGTAAAAATTAACCAAAATTTGAAAACGATGCTATTTCTATAGATATATAAGAAAAATTGAATTTTAGCAAATTTCCAAGAAAAATGTAAAAATTAACCGAAATTCGAAAACGATGCTATTTCTACGTATATCGACGATTTGGATGATATTTAAGAAAAAATGAAATTTTAACGAATTTCCAAGAAAAATGTAAAAATTAACCGAAATTCGAAAACGATGCTATTTCTACGTATCTAGATGATTTGGAAGATATTTAGGAAAAATTGAATTTTAGCGAATTTCCAAGAAAAATGTAAAAATTAACCAAAATTTGAAAACGATGCTATTTCTACGTATCTAGATGATTTGGAAGATATTTAAGAAAAATAGAATTTTAGCGAATTTCCAAGAAAAATGTAAAAATTAACCAAAATTTGAAAACGATGCTATTTCTATAGATATATAAGAAAAATTGAATTTTAGCAAATTTCCAAGAAAAATGTAAAAATTAAACGAAATTCGAAAACGATGCTATTTCTACGTATCTAGATGATTTGGAAGATATTTAAGAAAAATTGAATTTTAGCGAATTTCCAAGAAAAATGTAAAAATTAACCACAATTTGAAAACGATGCTATTTCTACGTATCCAGATGATTTGGAAGATATTTAAGAAAAATAGAATTTTAGCGAATTTCCAAGAAAAATGTAAAAATTAACCGAAATTCGAAAACGATGCTATTTCTACGTATATCGACGATTTGGATGATATTTAAGAAAAAATGAAATTTTAACGAATTTCCAAGAAAAATGTAAAAATTAACCGAAATTCGAAAACGATGCTATTTCTACGTATCTAGATGATTTGGAAAATATTTAAGGAAAATTGAATTTTAGCGAATTTCCAAGAAAAATGTAAAAATTAACCAAAATTTGAAAACGCTGCTATTTCTATATATATATAAGAAAAATTGAATTTTAGCAAATTTCCAAGAAAAATGTAAAAATTAACCAAAATTTGAAAACGATGCTATTTCTATAGATATATAAGAAAAATTGAATTTTAGCAAATTTCCAAGAAAAATGTAAAAATTAACCGAAATTCGAAAACGATGCTATTTCTACGTATATCGACGATTTGGATGATATTTAAGAAAAAATGAAATTTTAACGAATTTCCAAGAAAAATGTAAAAATTAACCGAAATTCGAAAACGATGCTATTTCTACGTATCTAGATGACTTGGAAGATATTTAAGGAAAATTGAATTTTAGCGAATTTCCAAGAAAAATGTAAAAATTAACCGAAATTCGAATACGACGCTATTTCTACATATCTAGATGATTTGGAAGATATTTAAGGAAAATTGAATTTTAGCGAATTTCCAAGAAAAATGTAAAAATTAACCACAATTTGAAAACGATGCTATTTCTACGTATCCAGATGATTTGGAAGATATTTAAGAAAAATAGAATTTTAGCGAATTTCCAAGAAAAATGTAAAAATTAAACGAAATTCGAAAACGATGCTATTTCTACGTATCTAGATGATTTGGAAGATATTTAAGAAAAATTGAATTTTAGCAAATTTCCAAGAAAAATGTAAAAATTAAACGAAATTCGAAAACGATGCTATTTCTACGTATCTAGATGATTTGGAAGATATTTAAGAAAAATTGAATTTTAGCGAATTTCCAAGAAAAATGTAAAAATTAACCACAATTTGAAAACGATGCTATTTCTACGTATCCAGATGATTTGGAAGATATTTAAGAAAAATAGAATTTTAGCGAATTTCCAAGAAAAATGTAAAAATTAACCGAAATTCGAAAACGATGCTATTTCTACGTATATCGACGATTTGGATGATATTTAAGAAAAAATGAAATTTTAACGAATTTCCAAGAAAAATGTAAAAATTAACCGAAATTCGAAAACGATGCTATTTCTACGTATCTAGATGATTTGGAAAATATTTAAGGAAAATTGAATTTTAGCGAATTTCCAAGAAAAATGTAAAAATTAACCAAAATTTGAAAACGCTGCTATTTCTATATATATATAAGAAAAATTGAATTTTAGCAAATTTCCAAGAAAAATGTAAAAATTAACCAAAATTTGAAAACGATGCTATTTCTATAGATATATAAGAAAAATTGAATTTTAGCAAATTTCCAAGAAAAATGTAAAAATTAACCGAAATTCGAAAACGATGCTATTTCTACGTATATCGACGATTTGGATGATATTTAAGAAAAAATGAAATTTTAACGAATTTCCAAGAAAAATGTAAAAATTAACCGAAATTCGAAAACGATGCTATTTCTACGTATCTAGATGACTTGGAAGATATTTAAGGAAAATTGAATTTTAGCGAATTTCCAAGAAAAATGTAAAAATTAACCGAAATTCGAAAACGACGCTATTTCTACGTATCTAGATGATTTGGAAGATATTTAAGGAAAATTGAATTTTAGCGAATTTCCAAGAAAAATGTAAAAATTAACCAAAATTTGAAAACGCTGCTATTTCTATATATATATAAGAAAAATTGAATTTTAGCAAATTTCCAAGAAAAATGTAAAAATTAACCGAAATTCGAAAACGATGCTATTTCTACGTATATCGACGATTTGGATGATATATAAGAAAAATTGAATTTTAGCAAATTTCCAAGAAAAATGTAAAAATTAACCGAAATTTGAAAACGAAGCTATTTCTATAGATATTTAAGAAAAAATGAAATTTTAACGAATTTCCAAGAAAAATGTAAAAATTAACCGAAATTCGAAAACGATGCTATTTCTACGTATCTAGATGATTTGGAAGATATTTAAGAAAAATTGAATTTTAGCGAATTTCCAAGAAAAATGTAAAAATTAACCAAAATTTGAAAACGATGCTATTTCTACGTATCTAGATGATTTGGAAGATATTTAAGAAAAATAGAATTTTAGCGAATTTCCAAGAAAAATGTAAAAATTAACCAAAATTTGAAAACGATGCTATTTCTATAGATATATAAGAAAAATTGAATTTTAGCAAATTTCCAAGAAAAATGTAAAAATTAACCGAAATTCGAAAACGATGCTATTTCTACGTATATCGACGATTTGGATGATATTTAAGAAAAAATGAAATTTTAACGAATTTCCAAGAAAAATGTAAAAATTAACCGAAATTCGAAAACGATGCTATTTCTACGTATCTAGATGATTTGGAAGATATTTAATAAAAATTGAATTTTAGCGAATTTCCAAGAAAAATGTAAAAATTAACGGAAATTCGAAAACGATGCTATTTCTACGTATATCGACGATTTGGGTGATATTTAAGAAAAAATGAAATTTTAACGAATTTCCAAGAAAAATGTAAAAATTAACCAAAATTTGAAAACGAAGCTATTTCTATAGATATATAAGAAAAATTGAATTTTAGCAAATTTCCAAGAAAAATGTAAAAATTAACCGAAATTCGAAAACGATGCTATTTCTACGTATCTAGATGATTTGGAAGATATTTAAGGAAAATTGAATTTTAGCGAATTTCCAAGAAAAATGTAAAAATTAACCAAAATTTGAAAACGCTGCTATTTCTATATATATATAAGAAAAATTGAATTTTAGCAAATTTCCAAGAAAAATGTAAAAATTAACCGAAATTCGAAAACGATGCTATTTCTACGTATATCGACGATTTGGATGATATATAAGAAAAAATGAAATTTTAGCGAATTTCCAAGAAAAATGTAAAAATTAACCAAAATTTGAAAACGATGCTATTTCTATAGATATATAAGAAAAATTGAATTTTAGCAAATTTCCAAGAAAAATGTAAAAATTAACCGAAATTCGAAAACGATGCTATTTCTACGTATCTAGATGATTTGGAAGATATTTAAGAAAAATTGAATTTTAGCGAATTTCCAAGAAAAATGTAAAAATTAACCAAAATTTGAAAACGATGCTATTTCTATAGATATATAAGAAAAATTGAATTTTAGCAAATTTCCAAGAAAAATGTAAAAATTAACCGAAATTCGAAAACGATGCTATTTCTACGTATATCGACGATTTGGATGATATTTAAGAAAAAATGAAATTTTAACGAATTTCCAAGAAAAATGTAAAAATTAACCGAAATTCGAAAACGATGCTATTTCTACGTATCTAGATGATTTGGAAGATATTTAGGAAAAATTGAATTTTAGCTAATTTCCAAGAAAAATGTAAAAATTAACCAAAATTTGAAAACGATGCTATTTCTACGTATCTAGATGATTTGGAAGATATTTAAGAAAAATAGAATTTTAGCGAATTTCCAAGAAAAATGTAAAAATTAACCAAAATTTGAAAACGATGCTATTTCTATAGATATATAAGAAAAATTGAATTTTAGCAAATTTCCAAGAAAAATGTAAAAATTAACCGAAATTCGAAAACGATGCTATTTCTACGTATCTAGATGATTTGGAAGATATTTAAGAAAAATTGAATTTTAGCGAATTTCCAAGAAAAATGTAAAAATTAACCAAGATTTGAAAACGATGCTATTTCTACGTATCTAGATGATTTGGAAGATATTTAGGAAAAATAGAATTTTAGCGAATTTCCAAGAAAAATGTAAAAATTAACCAAAATTTGAAAACGATGCTATTTCTATAGATATATAAGAAAAATTGAATTTTAGCAAATTTCCAAGAAAAATGTAAAAATTAACCGAAATTCGAAAACGATGCTATTTCTACGTATATCGACGATTTGGATGATATTTAAAAAAAATGGAATTTTAACGAATTTCCAAGAAAAATGTAAAAATCAACCGAAATTCGAAAACGATGCTATTTCTACGTATCTAGATGATTTGGAAGATATTTAAGAAAAATTGAATTTTAGCGAATTTCCAAGAAAAATGTAAAAATTAACCGAAATTCGAAAACGATGCTATTTCTACGTATATCGACGATTTGGATGATATTTAAGAAAAAATGAAATTTTAACGAATTTCCAAGAAAAATGTAAAAATTAACCGAAATTCGAAAACGATGCTATTTCTACGTATCTAGATGATTTGGAAGATATTTAGGAAAAATTGAATTTTAGCGAATTTCCAAGAAAAATGTAAAAATTAATCAAAATTTGAAAACGATGCTATTTCTACGTATCTAGATGATTTGGAAGATATTTAAGAAAAATAGAATTTTAGCGAATTTCCAAGAAAAATGTAAAAATTAACCAAAATTTGAAAACGATGCTATTTCTATAGATATATAAGAAAAATTGAATTTTAGCAAATTTCCAAGAAAAATGTAAAAATTAACCGAAATTCGAAAACGATGCTATTTCTACGTATATCGACGATTTGGATGATATTTAAGAAAAAATGAAATTTTAACGAATTTCCAAGAAAAATGTAAAAATTAACCGAAATTCGAAAACGATGCTATTTCTACTTATCTAGATGATTTGGAAGATATTTAAGAAAAATTGAATTTTAGCAAATTTCCAAGAAAAATGTAAAAATTAACCGAAATTCGAAAACGATGCTATTTCTACGTATCTAGATGATTTGGAAGATATTTAAGAAAAATTGAATTTTAGCGAATTTCCAAGAAAAATGTAAAAATTAACCAAAATTTGAAAACGATGCTATTTCTACGTATCTAGATGATTTGGAAGATATTTAAGAAAAATAGAATTTTAGCGAATTTCCAAGAAAAATGTAAAAATTAACCAAAATTTGAAAACGATGCTATTTCTATAGATATATAAGAAAAATTGAATTTTAGCAAATTTCCAAGAAAAATGTAAAAATTAACCGAAATTCGAAAACGATGCTATTTCTACGTATATCGACGATTTGGATGATATTTAAGAAAAAATGAAATTTTAACGAATTTCCAAGAAAAATGTAAAAATTAACCGAAATTCGAAAACGATGCTATTTCTACGTATCTAGATGATTTGGAAGATATTTAAGAAAAATTGAATTTTAGCGAATTTCCAAGAAAAATGTAAAAATTAACCGAAATTCGAAAACGATGCTATTTCTACGTATATCGACGATTTGGATGATATGTAAGAAAAAATGAAATTTTAACGAATTTCCAAGAAAAATGTAAAAATTAACCAAAATTTGAAAACGAAGCTATTTCTATAGATATATAAGAAAAATTGAATTTTAGCAAATTTCCAAGAAAAATGGAAAACTTAACCGAAATTCGAAAACGATGCTATCTCTACGTATAACGACGATTTGGAAGATATTTAAGAAAAAATGAAATTTTAGCGAATTTCCAAGAAAAATGTAAAAATTAACCTAAATTTGAAAACGATGCTATTTCTATAGATATATAAGAAAAATTGAATTTTAGCAAATTTCCAAGAAAAATGTAAAAATTAACCGAAATTCGAAAACGATGCTATTTCTACGTATCTAGATGATTTGGAAGATATTTAAGAAAAACTGAATTTTAACGAATTTCCAAGAAAAATGTAAAAATTAACCAAAATTTGAAAACGATGCTATTTCTATAGACATATAAGAAAAATAGAATTTTAGCAAATTTCCAAGAAAAATGTAAAAATTAACCGAAATTCGAAAACGATGCTATTTCTACGTATATCGACGATTTGGATGATATTTAAGAAAAAATGAAATTTTAACGAATTTCCAAGAAAAATGTAAAAATTAACCGAAATTCGAAAACGATGCTATTTCTACGTATCTAGATGATTTGGAAGATATTTAAGAAAAATAGAATTTTAGCGAATTTCCAAGAAAAATGTAAAAATTAACCAAAATTTGAAAACGATGCTATTTCTATAGATATATAAGAAAAATTGAATTTTAGCAAATTTCCAAGAAAAATGTAAAAATTAACCGAAATTCGAAAACGATGCTATTTCTACGTATATCGACGATTTGGGTGATATTTAAGAAAAAATGAAATTTTATCGAATTTCCAAGAAAAATGTAAAAATTAACCAAAATTTGAAAACGCTGCTATTTCTATATATATATAAGAAAAATTGAATTTTAGCAAATTTCCAAGAAAAATGTAAAAATTAACCGAAATTCGAAAACGATGCTATTTCTACGTATATCGACGATTTGGATGATATATAAGAAAAAATGAAATTTTAACGAATTTCCAAGAAAAATGTAAAAATTAACCAAAATTTGAAAACGAAGCTATTTCTATAGATATATAAGAAAAATTGAATTTTAGCAAATTTCCAAGAAAAATGTAAAAATTAACCGAAATTCGAAAACGATGCTATTTCTACGTATCTAGATGATTTGGAAGATATTTAAGAAAAATTGAATTTTAGCGAATTTCCAAGAAAAATGTAAAAATTAACCAAAATTTGAAAACGATGCTATTTCTATAGATATATAAGAAAAATTGAATTTTAGCAAATTTCCAAGAAAAATGTAAAAATTAACCGAAATTCGAAAACGATGCTATTTCTACGTATATCGACGATTTGGATGATATTTAAGAAAAAATGAAATTTTAACGAATTTCCAAGAAAAATGTAAAAATTAACCGAAATTCGAAAACGATGCTATTTCTACGTATCTAGATGATTTGGAAGATATTTAAGAAAAATTGAATTTTAGCGAATTTCCAAGAAAAATGTAAAAATTAACCAAAATTTGAAAACGATGCTATTTCTACGTATCTAGATGATTTGGAAGATATTTAAGAAAAATAGAATTTTAGCGAATTTCCAAGAAAAATGTAAAAATTAACCAAAATTTGAAAACGATGCTATTTCTGTAGATATATAAGAAAAATTGAATTTTAGCAAATTTCCAAGAAAAATGTAAAAATTAACCGAAATTCGAAAACGATGCTATTTCTACGTATATCGACGATTTGGATGATATTTAAGAAAAAATGAAATTTTAACGAATTTCCAAGAAAAATGTAAAAATTAACCGAAATTCGAAAACGATGCTATTTCTACGTATCTAGATGATTTGGAAGATATTTAAGAAAAACTGAATTTTAGCGAATTTCCAAGAAAAATGTAAAAATTAACCAAAATTTGAAAACGATGCTATTTCTACGTATCTAGATGATTTGGAAGATATTTAAGAAAAATTGAATTTTAGCGAATTTCCAAGAAAAATGTAAAAATTAACCGAAATTCGAAAACGATGCTATTTCTACGTATCTAGATGATTTGGATGATATTTAAGAAAAAATGAAATTTTAACGAATTTCCAAGAAAAATGTAAAAATTAACCGAAATTCGAAAACGATGCTATTTCTACGTATCTAGATGATTTGGAAGATATTTAAGAAAAATTGAATTTTAGCGAATTTCCAAGAAAAATGTAAAAATTAACCGAAATTCGAAAACGATGCTATTTCTACGTATATCGACGATTTGGATGATATTTAAGAAAAAATGAAATTTTAACGAATTTCCAAGAAAAATGTAACAATTAACCGAAATTCGAAAACGATGCTATTTCTACTTATCTAGATGATTTGGAAGATATTTAAGAAAAATTGAATTTTAGCAAATTTCCAAGAAAAATGTAAAAATTAACCGAAATTCGAAAACGATGCTATTTCTACGTATCTAGATGATTTGGAAGATATTTAAGAAAAATTGAATTTTAGCGAATTTCCAAGAAAAATGTAAAAATTAACCAAAATTTGAAAACGATGCTATTTCTACGTATCTAGATGATTTGGAAGATATTTAAGAAAAATAGAATTTTAGCGAATTTCCAAGAAAAATGTAAAAATTAACCAAAATTTGAAAACGATGCTATTTCTATAGATATATAAGAAAAATTGAATTTTAGCAAATTTCCAAGAAAAATGTAAAAATTAACCGAAATTCGAAAACGATGCTATTTCTACGTATATCGACGATTTGGATGATATTTAAGAAAAAATGAAATTTTAACGAATTTCCAAGAAAAATGTAAAAATTAACCGAAATTCGAAAACGATGCTATTTCTACTTATCTAGATGATTTGGAAGATATTTAAGAAAAATTGAATTTTAGCAAATTTCCAAGAAAAATGTAAAAATTAACCGAAATTCGAAAACGATGCTATTTCTACGTATCTAGATGATTTGGAAGATATTTAAGAAAAATTGAATTTTAGCGAATTTCCAAGAAAAATGTAAAAATTAACCAAAATTTGAAAACGATGCTATTTCTACGTATCTAGATGATTTGGAAGATATTTAAGAAAAATAGAATTTTAGCGAATTTCCAAGAAAAATGTAAAAATTAACCAAAATTTGAAAACGATGCTATTTCTATAGATATATAAGAAAAATTGAATTTTAGCAAATTTCCAAGAAAAATGTAAAAATTAACCGAAATTCGAAAACGATGCTATTTCTACGTATATCGACGATTTGGATGATATTTAAGAAAAAATGAAATTTTAACGAATTTCCAAGAAAAATGTAAAAATTAACCGAAATTCGAAAACGATGCTATTTCTACGTATCTAGATGATTTGGAAGATATTTAAGAAAAATTGAATTTTAGCGAATTTCCAAGAAAAATGTAAAAATTAACCGAAATTCGAAAACGATGCTATTTCTACGTATATCGACGATTTGGATGATATGTAAGAAAAAATGAAATTTTAACGAATTTCCAAGAAAAATGTAAAAATTAACCAAAATTTGAAAACGAAGCTATTTCTATAGATATATAAGAAAAATTGAATTTTAGCAAATTTCCAAGAAAAATGGAAAACTTAACCGAAATTCGAAAACGATGCTATCTCTACGTATAACGACGATTTGGAAGATATTTAAGAAAAAATGAAATTTTAGCGAATTTCCAAGAAAAATGTAAAAATTAACCTAAATTTGAAAACGATGCTATTTCTATAGATATATAAGAAAAATTGAATTTTAGCAAATTTCCAAGAAAAATGTAAAAATTAACCGAAATTCGAAAACGATGCTATTTCTACGTATCTAGATGATTTGGAAGATATTTAAGAAAAACTGAATTTTAACGAATTTCCAAGAAAAATGTAAAAATTAACCAAAATTTGAAAACGATGCTATTTCTATAGACATATAAGAAAAATAGAATTTTAGCAAATTTCCAAGAAAAATGTAAAAATTAACCGAAATTCGAAAACGATGCTATTTCTACGTATATCGACGATTTGGATGATATTTAAGAAAAAATGAAATTTTAACGAATTTCCAAGAAAAATGTAAAAATTAACCGAAATTCGAAAACGATGCTATTTCTACGTATCTAGATGATTTGGAAGATATTTAAGAAAAATAGAATTTTAGCGAATTTCCAAGAAAAATGTAAAAATTAACCAAAATTTGAAAACGATGCTATTACTATAGATATATAAGAAAAATTGAATTTTAGCAAATTTCCAAGAAAAATGTAAAAATTAACCGAAATTCGAAAACGATGCTATTTCTACGTATATCGACGATTTGGGTGATATTTAAGAAAAAATGAAATTTTATCGAATTTCCAAGAAAAATGTAAAAATTAACCAAAATTTGAAAACGCTGCTATTTCTATATATATATAAGAAAAATTGAATTTTAGCAAATTTCCAAGAAAAATGTAAAAATTAACCGAAATTCGAAAACGATGCTATTTCTACGTATATCGACGATTTGGATGATATATAAGAAAAAATGAAATTTTAACGAATTTCCAAGAAAAATGTAAAAATTAACCAAAATTTGAAAACGAAGCTATTTCTATAGATATATAAGAAAAATTGAATTTTAGCAAATTTCCAAGAAAAATGTAAAAATTAACCGAAATTCGAAAACGATGCTATTTCTACGTATCTAGATGATTTGGAAGATATTTAAGAAAAATTGAATTTTAGCGAATTTCCAAGAAAAATGTAAAAATTAACCAAAATTTGAAAACGATGCTATTTCTATAGATATATAAGAAAAATTGAATTTTAGCAAATTTCCAAGAAAAATGTAAAAATTAACCGAAATTCGAAAACGATGCTATTTCTACGTATATCGACGATTTGGATGATATTTAAGAAAAAATGAAATTTTAACGAATTTCCAAGAAAAATGTAAAAATTAACCGAAATTCGAAAACGATGCTATTTCTACGTATCTAGATGATTTGGAAGATATTTAAGAAAAATTGAATTTTAGCGAATTTCCAAGAAAAATGTAAAAATTAACCAAAATTTGAAAACGATGCTATTTCTACGTATCTAGATGATTTGGAGGATATTTAAGAAAAATAGAATTTTAGCGAATTTCCAAGAAAAATGTAAAAATTAACCAAAATTTGAAAACGATGCTATTTCTATAGATATATAAGAAAAATTGAATTTTAGCAAATTTCCAAGAAAAATGTAAAAATTAACCGAAATTCGAAAACGATGCTATTTCTACGTATATCGACGATTTGGATGATATTTAAGAAAAAATGAAATTTTAACGAATTTCCAAGAAAAATGTAAAAATTAACCGAAATTCGAAAACGATGCTATTTCTACGTATCTAGATGATTTGGAAGATATTTAAGAAAAACTGAATTTTAGCGAATTTCCAAGAAAAATGTAAAAATTAACCAAAATTTGAAAACGATGCTATTTCTACGTATCTAGATGATTTGGAAGATATTTAAGAAAAATTGAATTTTAGCGAATTTCCAAGAAAAATGTAAAAATTAACCGAAATTCGAAAACGATGCTATTTCTACGTATCTAGATGATTTGGATGATATTTAAGAAAAAATGAAATTTTAACGAATTTCCAAGAAAAATGTAAAAATTAACCGAAATTCGAAAACGATGCTATTTCTACGTATCTAGATGATTTGGAAGATATTTAAGAAAAATTGAATTTTAGCGAATTTCCAAGAAAAATGTAAAAATTAACCGAAATTCGAAAACGATGCTATTTCTACGTATATCGACGATTTGGATGATATGTAAGAAAAAATGAAATTTTAACGAATTTCCAAGAAAAATGTAAAAATTAACCAAAATTTGAAAACGATGCTATTTCTATAGACATATAAGAAAAATAGAATTTTAGCAAATTTCCAAGAAAAATGTAAAAATTAACCGAAATTCGAAAACGATGCTATTTCTACGTATCTAGATGATTTGGATGATATTTAAGAAAAAATGAAATTTTAACGAATTTCCAAGAAAAATGTAAAAATTAACCGAAATTCGAAAACGATGCTATTTCTACGTATCTAGATGATTTGGAAGATATTTAAGAAAAATTGAATTTTAGCGAATTTCCAAGAAAAATGTAAAAATTAACCGAAATTCGAAAACGATGCTATTTCTACGTATATTGACGATTTGGATGATATGTAAGAAAAAATGAAATTTTAACGAATTTCCAAGAAAAATGTAAAAATTAATCAAAATTTGAAAACGAAGCTATTTCTATAGATATATAAGAAAAATTGAATTTTAGCAAATCTCCAAGAAAAATGTAAAAATTAACCGAAATTCGAAAACGATGCTATCTTTACGTATAACGACGATTTGGAAGATATTTCAGAAAAAATGAAATTTTAGCGAATTTCCAAGAAAAATGTAAAATTTAACCAAAATTTGAAAACGATGCTATTTCTATAGATATATAAGAAAAATAGAATTTTAGCAAATTTCTAAGAAAAATGTAAAAATTAATCGAAATTCGAAAACGATGCTATTTCTACGTATATCGACGATTTGGATGATATATAAGAAAAAATGAAATTTTAACGAATTTCCAAGAAAAATGTAAAAATTAACCGAAATTCGAAAACGATGCTATTTCTACGTATCTAGATGATTTGGAAGATATTTAAGAAAAATTGAATTTTAGCGAATTTCCAAGAAAAATGTAAAAATTAACCGAAATTCGAAAACGATGCTATTTCTACGTATATCGACGATTTGGATGATGTTTAAGAAAAAATGAAATTTTAACGAATTTCCAAGAAAAATGTAAAAATTGACTAAAATTTGAAAACGATGCTGTTTCTATAGATATATAAGAAAAATTGAATTTTAGCGAATTTCCAAGAAAAATGTAAATATTAACCGAAATTCGAAAACGATGCTATTTCTACGTATATCGACGATTTGGATGATATATAAGAAAAAATGAAATTTTAACGAATTTCCAAGAAAAATGTAAAAATTGACTAAAATTTGAAAACGATGCTATTTCTACGTATCTAGATGATTTGGAAGATATTTAAGAAAAATTGAATTTTAGCGAATTTCCAAGAAAAATGTAAAAATTGACTAAAATTTGAAAACGATGCTGTTTCTATAGATATATAAGAAAAATTGAATTTTAGCGAATTTCCAAGAAAAATGTATAAATTAATCGAAATTCGAAAACGATGCTATTTCTACGTATATCGACGATTTGGATGATATATAAGAAAAAATGAAATTTTAACGAATTTCCAAGAAAAATGTAAAAATTGACTAAAATTAGAAAACGATGCTGTTTCTATAGATATATAAGAAAAATTGAATTTTAGCGAATTTCCAAGAAAAATGTAAAAATTAACCGAAATTCGAAAACGATGCTATTTCTACGTGTATCGACGATTTGGATGATATATAAGAAAAAACGAAATTTTAACGAATTTCCATGAAAAATGTAATAATTGACTAAAATTTGAAAACGATGCTATTTCTACGTATCTCTATGATTTCGAATTTCCAAGAAAAATGTAAAAATTGACTAAAATTTGAAAGCGATGCTGTTTCTATAGATATATAAGAAAAATTGAATTTTAGAGAATTTCCAAGAAAAATGTAAAAATTAACCGAAATTCGAAAACGATGCTATTTCTACGTATATCGACGATTTGGATGATATATAAGAAAAAACGAAATTTTAACGAATTTCCAAGAAAAATGTAAAAATTGACTAAAATTTGAAAACGATGCTATTTCTACGTATCTCTATGATTTCGAATTTCCAAGAAAAATGTAAAAATTGACTAAAATTTGAAAACGATGCTGTTTCTATAGATATATAAGAAAAATTGAATTTTAACGAATTTCCAAGAAAAATGTAAAAATTGACTAAAATTTGAAAACGATGCTATTTCTACGTATCTCTATGATTTCGAATTTCCAAGAAAAATGTAAAAATTGACTAAAATTTGAAAGCGATGCTGTTTCTATAGATATATAAGAAAAATTGAATTTTAGAGAATTTCCAAGAAAAATGTAAAAATTAACCGAAATTCGAAAACGATGCTATTTCTACGTATATCGACGATTTGGATGATATATAAGAAAAAATGAAATTTTAACGAATTTCCAAGAAAAATGTAAAAATTGACTAAAATTAGAAAACGATGCTGTTTCTATAGATATATAAGAAAAATTGAATTTTAGCGAATTTCCAAGAAAAATGTAAAAATTAATCGAAATTCGAAAACGATGCTGTTTCTATAGATATATAAGAAAAATGTAAAAATTGACTAAAATTTGAAAGCGATGCTGTTTCTATAGATATATAAGAAAAATTGAATTTTAGCGAAATTCCAAGAAAAATGTAAAAATTAACCGAAATTCGAAAACGATGCTATTTCTACGTATATCGACGATTTGGATGATATATAAGAAAAAATGAAATTTTAACGAATTTCCAAGAAAAATGTAAAAATTGACTAAAATTTGAAAACGATGCTATTTCTACGTATCTCTATGATTTGGAAGATATTTAAAAAAAATTGAATTTTAGCGAATTTCCGAGTAAACTGTAAAAATTAACCGAAATTCGAAAACGATGCTATCTCTACGTATATCGACGATTTGGATGATATATAAGAAAAACTGAAATTTTAGCGAATTTCCAAGAAAAGTGTAAAAATTGACCGAAATTCGAAAACGATGCTATCTCTACGTATATAGACGATTTGGATGATATATAAGAAAAAATGAAATTTTAACGAATTTCTAAGAAAAATGTAAAAATTAACCGAAATTCGAAAACGATGCTATTTCTAAGTATATCGACGATTTGGATGATATATAAGAAAAACTGAAATTTTAACGAATTTCCAGGAAAAATGTAAAAATTAACCGAAATTCGAAAACGGTGCTGTTTCTACGTATCTAGATGTCTTGGAAGATATTTAAGAAAAATTGAATTTTAGCGAATTTCCAAGAAAAATTTAAAATTAACCAAAATTCGAAAACGATGCTATTTCTACGTATATCGACGATTTGGATGATATATAAGAAAAAATGAAATTTTAACGAATTTCCAAGAAAAATGTAAAAATTAACCAAAACTTGAAAACGAAGCTATTTCTATAGATATATAAGAAAAATTGAATTTTAGCAAATTTCCAAGAAAAATGTAAAAATTAACCGAAATTCGAAAACGATGCTATCTCTACGTATAACGACGATTTGGAAGATATTTAAGAAAAAATGAAATTTTAGCGAATTTCCAAGAAAAATGTAAAAATTAACCAAAATTTGAAAACGATGCTATTTCTATAGATATATAAGAAAAATCGAATTTTAGCAAATTTCCAAGAAAAATGTAAAAATTAACCGAAATTCGAAAACGATGCTATTTCTACGTATCTAGATGATTTGGAAGATATTTAAGAAAAACTGAATTTTAGCGAATTTCCAAGAAAAATGTAAAAATTAACCAAAATTTGAAAACGATGCTATTTCTATAGATATATAAGAAAAATAGAATTTTAGCAAATTTCCAAGAAAAATGTAAAAATTAACCGAAATTCGAAAACGATTCTATTTCTACGTATATCGACGATTTGGATGATATATAAGAAAAAATGAAATTTTAACGAATTTCCAAGAAAAATGTAAAAATTAACCAAAATTTGAAAACGAAGCTATTTCTATAGATATATAAGAAAAATTGAATTTTAGCAAATCTCCAAGAAAAATGTAAAAATTAACCGAAATTCGAAAACGATGCTATCTCTACGTATAAAGACGATTTGGAAGATATTTAAGAAAAAATGAAATTTTAGCGAATTTCCAAGAAAAACGTAAAAATTAACCAAAATTTGAAAACGATGCTATTTCTATAGATATATAAGAAAAATAGAATTTTAGCAAATTTCTAAGAAAAATGTAAAAATTAATCGAAATTCGAAAACGATGCTATTTCTACGTATATCGACGATTTGGATGATATATAAGAAAAAATGAAATTTTAACGAATTTCCAAGAAAAATGTAAAAATTAACCGAAATTCGAAAACGATGCTATTTCTACGTATCTAGATGATTTGGAAGATATTTAAGAAAAATTGAATTTTAGCGAATTTCCAAGAAAAATGTAAAAATTAACCAAAATTTGAAAACGATGCTATTTCTATAGATATATAAGAAAAATAGAATTTTAGCAAATTTCTAAGAAAAATGTAAAAATTAATCGAAATTCGAAAACGATGCTATTTCTACGTATATCGACAATTTGGATGATATATAAGAAAAACTGAAATTTTAACGAATTTCCAAGAAAAATGTAAAAATTAACCGAAATTCGAAAACGATGCTATCTCTACGTATAAAGACGATTTGGAAGATATTTAAGAAAAACTGAATTTTAGCGAATTTCCAAGAAAAATGTAAAAATTAACCAAAATTTGAAAACGATGCTATTTCTATAGATATATAAGAAAAATAGAATTTTAGCAAATTTCCAAGAAAAATGTAAAAATTAACCGAAATTCGAAAACGATTCTATTTCTACGTATATCGACGATTTGGATGATATATAAGAAAAAATGAAATTTTAACGAATTTCCAAGAAAAATGTAAAAATTAACCAAAATTTGAAAACGAAGCTATTTCTATAGATATATAAGAAAAATTGAATTTTAGCAAATCTCCAAGAAAAATGTAAAAATTAACCGAAATTCGAAAACGATGCTATCTCTACGTATAAAGACGATTTGGAAGATATATAAGAAAAAATGAAATTTTAACGAATTTCCAAGAAAAATGTAAAAATTAACCAAAATTTGAAAACGAAGCTATTTCTATAGATATATAAGAAAAATTGAATTTTAGCAAATCTCCAAGAAAAATGTAAAAATTAACCGAAATTCGAAAACGATGCTATCTCTACGTATAAAGACGATTTGGAAGATATTTAAGAAAAAATGAAATTTTAGCGAATTTCCAAGAAAAATGTAAAAATTAACCAAAATTTGAAAACGATGCTATTTCTATAGATATATAAGAAAAATTGAATTTTAGCAAATCTCCAAGAAAAATGTAAAAATTAACCGAAATTCGAAAACGATGCTATCTCTACGTATAACGACGATTTGGAAGATATTTCAGAAAAAATGAAATTTTAGCGAATTTCCAAGAAAAATGTAAAATTTAACCAAAATTTGAAAACGATGCTATTTCTATAGATATATAAGAAAAATAGAATTTTAGCAAATTTCTAAGAAAAATGTAAAAATTAATCGAAATTCGAAAACGATGCTATTTCTACGTATATCGACGATTTGGATGATATATAAGAAAAAATGAAATTTTAACGAATTTCCAAGAAAAATGTAAAAATTAACCGAAATTCGAAAACGATGCTATTTCTACGTATCTAGATGATTTGGAAGATATTTAAGAAAAATTGAATTTTAGCGAATTTCCAAGAAAAATGTAAAAATTAACCGAAATTCGAAAACGATGCTATTTCTACGTATATCGACGATTTGGATGATATATAAGAAAAAATGAAATTTTAACGAATTTCCAAGAAAAATGTAAAAATTGACTAAAATTTGAAAACGATGCTATTTCTACGTATCTAGATGATTTGGAAGATATTTAAGAAAAATTGAATTTTAGCGAATTTCCAAGAAAAATGTAAAAATTGACTAAAATTTGAAAACGATGCTGTTTCTATAGATATATAAGAAAAATTGAATTTTAGCGAATTTCCAAGAAAAATGTATAAATTAATCGAAATTCGAAAACGATGCTATTTCTACGTATATCGACGATTTGGATGATATATAAGAAAAAATGAAATTTTAACGAATTTCCAAGAAAAATGTAAAAATTGACTAAAATTAGAAAACGATGCTGTTTCTATAGATATATAAGAAAAATTGAATTTTAGCGAATTTCCAAGAAAAATGTAAAAATTAACCGAAATTCGAAAACGATGCTATTTCTACGTGTATCGACGATTTGGATGATATATAAGAAAAAACGAAATTTTAACGAATTTCCATGAAAAATGTAATAATTGACTAAAATTTGAAAACGATGCTATTTCTACGTATCTCTATGATTTCGAATTTCCAAGAAAAATGTAAAAATTGACTAAAATTTGAAAGCGATGCTGTTTCTATAGATATATAAGAAAAATTGAATTTTAGAGAATTTCCAAGAAAAATGTAAAAATTAACCGAAATTCGAAAACGATGCTATTTCTACGTATATCGACGATTTGGATGATATATAAGAAAAAACGAAATTTTAACGAATTTCCAAGAAAAATGTAAAAATTGACTAAAATTTGAAAACGATGCTATTTCTACGTATCTCTATGATTTCGAATTTCCAAGAAAAATGTAAAAATTGACTAAAATTTGAAAACGATGCTGTTTCTATAGATATATAAGAAAAATTGAATTTTAACGAATTTCCAAGAAAAATGTAAAAATTGACTAAAATTTGAAAACGATGCTATTTCTACGTATCTCTATGATTTCGAATTTCCAAGAAAAATGTAAAAATTGACTAAAATTTGAAAGCGATG
The DNA here is from genome assembly GCA_963921985.1 of Agrilus biguttatus. Taxonomy (NCBI): domain Eukaryota; kingdom Metazoa; phylum Arthropoda; class Insecta; order Coleoptera; family Buprestidae; genus Agrilus; species Agrilus biguttatus. The sequence goes on from OY998118.1 coordinate 22,375,980, forward strand.
CTGTTTCTATAGATATATAAGAAAAATTGAATTTTAGAGAATTTCCAAGAAAAATGTAAAAATTAACCGAAATTCGAAAACGATGCTATTTCTACGTATATCGACGATTTGGATGATATATAAGAAAAAATGAAATTTTAACGAATTTCCAAGAAAAATGTAAAAATTGACTAAAATTAGAAAACGATGCTGTTTCTATAGATATATAAGAAAAATTGAATTTTAGCGAATTTCCAAGAAAAATGTAAAAATTAATCGAAATTCGAAAACGATGCTGTTTCTATAGATATATAAGAAAAATGTAAAAATTGACTAAAATTTGAAAGCGATGCTGTTTCTATAGATATATAAGAAAAATTGAATTTTAGCGAAATTCCAAGAAAAATGTAAAAATTAACCGAAATTCGAAAACGATGCTATTTCTACGTATATCGACGATTTGGATGATATATAAGAAAAAATGAAATTTTAACGAATTTCCAAGAAAAATGTAAAAATTGACTAAAATTTGAAAACGATGCTATTTCTACGTATCTCTATGATTTGGAAGATATTTAAAAAAAATTGAATTTTAGCGAATTTCCGAGTAAACTGTAAAAATTAACCGAAATTCGAAAACGATGCTATCTCTACGTATATCGACGATTTGGATGATATATAAGAAAAACTGAAATTTTAGCGAATTTCCAAGAAAAGTGTAAAAATTGACCGAAATTCGAAAACGATGCTATCTCTACGTATATCGACGATTTGGATGATATATAAGAAAAAATGAAATTTTAACGAATTTCTAAGAAAAATGTAAAAATTAACCGAAATTCGAAAACGATGCTATTTCTAAGTATATCGACGATTTGGATGATATATAAGAAAAACTGAAATTTTAACGAATTTCCAGGAAAAATGTAAAAATTAACCGAAATTCGAAAACGGTGCTGTTTCTACGTATCTAGATGTCTTGGAAGATATTTAAGAAAAATTGAATTTTAGCGAATTTCCAAGAAAAATTTAAAATTAACCAAAATTCGAAAACGATGCTATTTCTACGTATATCGACGATTTGGATGATATATAAGAAAAAATGAAATTTTAACGAATTTCCAAGAAAAATGTAAAAATTAACCAAAACTTGAAAACGAAGCTATTTCTATAGATATATAAGAAAAATTGAATTTTAGCAAATTTCCAAGAAAAATGTAAAAATTAACCGAAATTCGAAAACGATGCTATCTCTACGTATAACGACGATTTGGAAGATATTTAAGAAAAAATGAAATTTTAGCGAATTTCCAAGAAAAATGTAAAAATTAACCAAAATTTGAAAACGATGCTATTTCTATAGATATATAAGAAAAATCGAATTTTAGCAAATTTCCAAGAAAAATGTAAAAATTAACCGAAATTCGAAAACGATGCTATTTCTACGTATATCGACAATTTGGATGATATATAAGAAAAACTGAAATTTTAACGAATTTCCAAGAAAAATGTAAAAATTAACCGAAATTCGAAAACGATGCTATCTCTACGTATAAAGACGATTTGGAAGATATTTAAGAAAAACTGAATTTTAGCGAATTTCCAAGAAAAATGTAAAAATTAACCAAAATTTGAAAACGATGCTATTTCTATAGATATATAAGAAAAATCGAATTTTAGCAAATTTCCAAGAAAAATGTAAAAATTAACCGAAATTCGAAAACGATGCTATTTCTACGTATCTAGATGATTTGGAAGATATTTAAGAAAAACTGAATTTTAGCGAATTTCCAAGAAAAATGTAAAAATTAACCAAAATTTGAAAACGATGCTATTTCTATAGATATATAAGAAAAATAGAATTTTAGCAAATTTCCAAGAAAAATGTAAAAATTAACCGAAATTCGAAAACGATTCTATTTCTACGTATATCGACGATTTGGATGATATATAAGAAAAAATGAAATTTTAACGAATTTCCAAGAAAAATGTAAAAATTAACCAAAATTTGAAAACGAAGCTATTTCTATAGATATATAAGAAAAATTGAATTTTAGCAAATCTCCAAGAAAAATGTAAAAATTAACCGAAATTCGAAAACGATGCTATCTCTACGTATAAAGACGATTTGGAAGATATTTAAGAAAAAATGAAATTTTAGCGAATTTCCAAGAAAAACGTAAAAATTAACCAAAATTTGAAAACGATGCTATTTCTATAGATATATAAGAAAAATAGAATTTTAGCAAATTTCTAAGAAAAATGTAAAAATTAATCGAAATTCGAAAACGATGCTATTTCTACGTATATCGACGATTTGGATGATATATAAGAAAAAATGAAATTTTAACGAATTTCCAAGAAAAATGTAAAAATTAACCGAAATTCGAAAACGATGCTATTTCTACGTATCTAGATGATTTGGAAGATATTTAAGAAAAATTGAATTTTAGCGAATTTCCAAGAAAAATGTAAAAATTAACCAAAATTTGAAAACGATGCTATTTCTATAGATATATAAGAAAAATAGAATTTTAGCAAATTTCTAAGAAAAATGTAAAAATTAATCGAAATTCGAAAACGATGCTATTTCTACGTATATCGACGATTTGGATGATATATAAGAAAAACTGAAATTTTAACGAATTTCCAAGAAAAATGTAAAAATTAACCGAAATTCGAAAACGATGCTATCTCTACGTATAAAGACGATTTGGAAGATATTTAAGAAAAACTGAATTTTAGCGAATTTCCAAGAAAAATGTAAAAATTAACCAAAATTTGAAAACGATGCTATTTCTATAGATATATAAGAAAAATAGAATTTTAGCAAATTTCCAAGAAAAATGTAAAAATTAACCGAAATTCGAAAACGATTCTATTTCTACGTATATCGACGATTTGGATGATATATAAGAAAAAATGAAATTTTAACGAATTTCCAAGAAAAATGTAAAAATTAACCAAAATTTGAAAACGAAGCTATTTCTATAGATATATAAGAAAAATTGAATTTTAGCAAATCTCCAAGAAAAATGTAAAAATTAACCGAAATTCGAAAACGATGCTATCTCTACGTATAACGACGATTTGGAAGATATTTAAGAAAAAATGAAATTTTAGCGAATTTCCAAGAAAAATGTAAAAATTAACCTAAATTTGAAAACGATGCTATTTCTATAGATATATAAGAAAAATTGAATTTTAGCAAATTTCCAAGAAAAATGTAAAAATTAACCGAAATTCGAAAACGATGCTATTTCTACGTATCTAGATGATTTGGAAGATATTTAAGAAAAACTGAATTTTAACGAATTTCCAAGAAAAATGTAAAAATTAACCAAAATTTGAAAACGATGCTATTTCTATAGACATATAAGAAAAATAGAATTTTAGCAAATTTCCAAGAAAAATGTAAAAATTAACCGAAATTCGAAAACGATGCTATTTCTACGTATATCGACGATTTGGATGATATTTAAGAAAAAATGAAATTTTAACGAATTTCCAAGAAAAATGTAAAAATTAACCGAAATTCGCAAACGATGCTATTTCTACGTATCTAGACGATTTGGAAGATATTTAAGAAAAATTGAATTTTAGCGAATTTCCAAGAAAAATGTAAAAATTAACCAAAATTTGAAAACGATGCTATTTCTACGTATCTAGATGATTTGGAAGATATTTAAGAAAAATAGAATTTTAGCGAATTTCCAAGAAAAATGTAAAAATTAACCAAAATTTGAAAACGATGCTATTTCTATAGATATATAAGAAAAATTGAATTTTAGCAAATTTCCAAGAAAAATGTAAAAATTAACCGAAATTCGAAAACGATGCTATTTCTACGTATATCGACGATTTGGGTGATATTTAAGAAAAAATGAAATTTTATCGAATTTCCAAGAAAAATGTAAAAATTAACCAAAATTTGAAAACGCTGCTATTTCTATATATATATAAGAAAAATTGAATTTTAGCAAATTTCCAAGAAAAATGTAAAAATTAACCGAAATTCGAAAACGATGCTATTTCTACGTATATCGACGATTTGGATGATATATAAGAAAAAATGAAATTTTAACGAATTTCCAAGAAAAATGTAAAAATTAACCAAAATTTGAAAACGAAGCTATTTCTATAGATATATAAGAAAAATTGAATTTTAGCAAATTTCCAAGAAAAATGTAAAAATTAACCGAAATTCGAAAACGATGCTATTTCTACGTATCTAGATGATTTGGAAGATATTTAAGAAAAATTGAATTTTAGCGAATTTCCAAGAAAAATGTAAAAATTAGCCAAAATTTGAAAACGATGCTATTTCTATAGATATATAAGAAAAATTGAATTTTAGCAAATTTCCAAGAAAAATGTAAAAATTAACCGAAATTCGAAAACGATGCTATTTCTACGTATATCGACGATTTGGATGATATTTAAGAAAAAATGAAATTTTAACGAATTTCCAAGAAAAATGTAAAAATTAACCGAAATTCGAAAACGATGCTATTTCTACGTATCTAGATGATTTGGAAGATATTTAAGAAAAATTGAATTTTAGCGAATTTCCAAGAAAAATGTAAAAATTAACCAAAATTTGAAAACGATGCTATTTCTATAGATATATAAGAAAAATTGAATTTTAGCAAATTTCCAAGAAAAATGTAAAAATTAACCGAAATTCGAAAACGATGCTATTTCTACGTATATCGACGATTTGGATGATATTTAAGAAAAAATGAAATTTTAACGAATTTCCAAGAAAAATGTAAAAATTAACCGAAATTCGAAAACGATGCTATTTCTACGTATCTAGATGATTTGGAAGATATTTAAGAAAAATTGAATTTTAGAGAATTTCCAAGAAAAATGTAAAAATTAACCAAAATTTGAAAACGATGCTATTTCTACGTATCTAGATGATTTGGAAGATATTTAAGAAAAATAGAATTTTAGCGAATTTCCAAGAAAAATGTAAAAATTAACCAAAATTTGAAAACGATGCTATTTCTATAGATATATAAGAAAAATTGAATTTTAGCAAATTTCCAAGAAAAATGTAAAAATTAACCGAAATTCGAAAACGATGCTATTTCTACGTATATCGACGATTTGGATGATATTTAAGAAAAAATGAAATTTTAACGAATTTCCAAGAAAAATGTAAAAATTAACCGAAATTCGAAAACGATGCTATTTCTACGTATCTAGATGATTTGGAAGATATTTAAGAAAAACTGAATTTTAGCGAATTTCCAAGAAAAATGTAAAAATTAACCAAAATTTGAAAACGATGCTATTTCTACGTATCTAGATGATTTGGAAGATATTTAAGAAAAATTGAATTTTAGCGAATTTCCAAGAAAAATGTAAAAATTAACCGAAATTCGAAAACGATGCTATTTCTACGTATCTAGATGATTTGGATGATATTTAAGAAAAAATGAAATTTTAACGAATTTCCAAGAAAAATGTAAAAATTAACCGAAATTCGAAAACGATGCTATTTCTACGTATCTAGATGATTTGGAAGATATTTAAGAAAAATTGAATTTTAGCGAATTTCCAAGAAAAATGTAAAAATTAACCGAAATTCGAAAACGATGCTATTTCTACGTATATCGACGATTTGGATGATATGTAAGAAAAAATGAAATTTTAACGAATTTCCAAGAAAAATGTAAAAATTAACCAAAATTTGAAAACGATGCTATTTCTATAGACATATAAGAAAAATAGAATTTTAGCAAATTTCCAAGAAAAATGTAAAAATTAACCGAAATTCGAAAACGATGCTATTTCTACGTATCTAGATGATTTGGATGATATTTAAGAAAAAATGAAATTTTAACGAATTTCCAAGAAAAATGTAAAAATTAACCGAAATTCGAAAACGATGCTATTTCTACGTATCCAGATGATTTGGAAGATATTTAAGAAAAATTGAATTTTAGCGAATTTCCAAGAAAAATGTAAAAATTAACCGAAATTCGAAAACGATGCTATTTCTACGTATATCGACGATTTGGATGATATGTAAGAAAAAATGAAATTTTAACGAATTTCCAAGAAAAATGTAAAAATTAATCAAAATTTGAAAACGAAGCTATTTCTATAGATATATAAGAAAAATTGAATTTTAGCAAATCTCCAAGAAAAATGTAAAAATTAACCGAAATTCGAAAACGATGCTATCTCTACGTATAACGACGATTTGGAAGATATTTCAGAAAAAATGAAATTTTAGCGAATTTCCAAGAAAAATGTAAAATTTAACCAAAATTTGAAAACGATGCTATTTCTATAGATATATAAGAAAAATAGAATTTTAGCAAATTTCTAAGAAAAATGTAAAAATTAATCGAAATTCGAAAACGATGCTATTTCTACGTATATCGACGATTTGGATGATATATAAGAAAAAATGAAATTTCAACGAATTTCCAAGAAAAATGTAAAAATTAACCGAAATTCGAAAACGATGCTATTTCTACGTATCTAGATGATTTGGAAGATATTTAAGAAAAATTGAATTTTAGCGAATTTCCAAGAAAAATGTAAAAATTAACCGAAATTCGAAAACGATGCTATTTCTACGTATATCGACGATTTGGATGATGTTTAAGAAAAAATGAAATTTTAACGAATTTCCAAGAAAAATGTAAAAATTGACTAAAATTTGAAAACGATGCTGTTTCTATAGATATATAAGAAAAATTGAATTTTAGCGAATTTCCAAGAAAAATGTAAATATTAACCGAAATTCGAAAACGATGCTATTTCTACGTATATCGACGATTTGGATGATATATAAGAAAAAATGAAATTTTAACGAATTTCCAAGAAAAATGTAAAAATTGACTAAAATTTGAAAACGATGCTATTTCTACGTATCTAGATGATTTGGAAGATATTTAAGAAAAATTGAATTTTAGCGAATTTCCAAGAAAAATGTAAAAATTGACTAAAATTTGAAAACGATGCTGTTTCTATAGATATATAAGAAAAATTGAATTTTAGCGAATTTCCAAGAAAAATGTATAAATTAATCGAAATTCGAAAACGATGCTATTTCTACGTATATCGACGATTTGGATGATATATAAGAAAAAATGAAATTTTAACGAATTTCCAAGAAAAATGTAAAAATTGACTAAAATTAGAAAACGATGCTGTTTCTATAGATATATAAGAAAAATTGAATTTTAGCGAATTTCCAAGAAAAATGTAAAAATTAACCGAAATTCGAAAACGATGCTATTTCTACGTGTATCGACGATTTGGATGATATATAAGAAAAAACGAAATTTTAACGAATTTCCATGAAAAATGTAATAATTGACTAAAATTTGAAAACGATGCTATTTCTACGTATCTCTATGATTTCGAATTTCCAAGAAAAATGTAAAAATTGACTAAAATTTGAAAGCGATGCTGTTTCTATAGATATATAAGAAAAATTGAATTTTAGAGAATTTCCAAGAAAAATGTAAAAATTAACCGAAATTCGAAAACGATGCTATTTCTACGTATATCGACGATTTGGATGATATATAAGAAAAAACGAAATTTTAACGAATTTCCAAGAAAAATGTAAAAATTGACTAAAATTTGAAAACGATGCTATTTCTACGTATCTCTATGATTTCGAATTTCCAAGAAAAATGTAAAAATTGACTAAAATTTGAAAACGATGCTGTTTCTATAGATATATAAGAAAAATTGAATTTTAACGAATTTCCAAGAAAAATGTAAAAATTGACTAAAATTTGAAAACGATGCTATTTCTACGTATCTCTATGATTTCGAATTTCCAAGAAAAATGTAAAAATTGACTAAAATTTGAAAGCGATGCTGTTTCTATAGATATATAAGAAAAATTGAATTTTAGAGAATTTCCAAGAAAAATGTAAAAATTAACCGAAATTCGAAAACGATGCTATTTCTACGTATATCGACGATTTGGATGATATATAAGAAAAAATGAAATTTTAACGAATTTCCAAGAAAAATGTAAAAATTGACTAAAATTAGAAAACGATGCTGTTTCTATAGATATATAAGAAAAATTGAATTTTAGCGAATTTCCAAGAAAAATGTAAAAATTAATCGAAATTCGAAAACGATGCTGTTTCTATAGATATATAAGAAAAATGTAAAAATTGACTAAAATTTGAAAGCGATGCTGTTTCTATAGATATATAAGAAAAATTGAATTTTAGCGAAATTCCAAGAAAAATGTAAAAATTAACCGAAATTCGAAAACGATGCTATTTCTACGTATATCGACGATTTGGATGATATATAAGAAAAAATGAAATTTTAACGAATTTCCAAGAAAAATGTAAAAATTGACTAAAATTTGAAAACGATGCTATTTCTACGTATCTCTATGATTTGGAAGATATTTAAAAAAAATTGAATTTTAGCGAATTTCCGAGTAAACTGTAAAAATTAACCGAAATTCGAAAACGATGCTATCTCTACGTATATCGACGATTTGGATGATATATAAGAAAAACTGAAATTTTAGCGAATTTCCAAGAAAAGTGTAAAAATTGACCGAAATTCGAAAACGATGCTATCTCTACGTATATCGACGATTTGGATGATATATAAGAAAAAATGAAATTTTAACGAATTTCTAAGAAAAATGTAAAAATTAACCGAAATTCGAAAACGATGCTATTTCTAAGTATATCGACGATTTGGATGATATATAAGAAAAACTGAAATTTTAACGAATTTCCAGGAAAAATGTAAAAATTAACCGAAATTCGAAAACGGTGCTGTTTCTACGTATCTAGATGTCTTGGAAGATATTTAAGAAAAATTGAATTTTAGCGAATTTCCAAGAAAAATTTAAAATTAACCAAAATTCGAAAACGATGCTATTTCTACGTATATCGACGATTTGGATGATATATAAGAAAAAATGAAATTTTAACGAATTTCCAAGAAAAATGTAAAAATTAACCAAAACTTGAAAACGAAGCTATTTCTATAGATATATAAGAAAAATTGAATTTTAGCAAATTTCCAAGAAAAATGTAAAAATTAACCGAAATTCGAAAACGATGCTATCTCTACGTATAACGACGATTTGGAAGATATTTAAGAAAAAATGAAATTTTAGCGAATTTCCAAGAAAAATGTAAAAATTAACCAAAATTTGAAAACGATGCTATTTCTATAGATATATAAGAAAAATCGAATTTTAGCAAATTTCCAAGAAAAATGTAAAAATTAACCGAAATTCGAAAACGATGCTATTTCTACGTATCTAGATGATTTGGAAGATATTTAAGAAAAACTGAATTTTAGCGAATTTCCAAGAAAAATGTAAAAATTAACCAAAATTTGAAAACGATGCTATTTCTATAGATATATAAGAAAAATAGAATTTTAGCAAATTTCCAAGAAAAATGTAAAAATTAACCGAAATTCGAAAACGATTCTATTTCTACGTATATCGACGATTTGGATGATATATAAGAAAAAATGAAATTTTAACGAATTTCCAAGAAAAATGTAAAAATTAACCAAAATTTGAAAACGAAGCTATTTCTATAGATATATAAGAAAAATTGAATTTTAGCAAATCTCCAAGAAAAATGTAAAAATTAACCGAAATTCGAAATGATGCTATCTCTACGTATAAAGACGATTTGGAAGATATTTAAGAAAAAATGAAATTTTAGCGAATTTCCAAGAAAAACGTAAAAATTAACCAAAATTTGAAAACGATGCTATTTCTATAGATATATAAGAAAAATAGAATTTTAGCAAATTTCTAAGAAAAATGTAAAAATTAATCGAAATTCGAAAACGATGCTATTTCTACGTATATCGACGATTTGGATGATATATAAGAAAAAATGAAATTTTAACGAATTTCCAAGAAAAATGTAAAAATTAACCGAAATTCGAAAACGATGCTATTTCTACGTATCTAGATGATTTGGAAGATATTTAAGAAAAATTGAATTTTAGCGAATTTCCAAGAAAAATGTAAAAATTAACCAAAATTTGAAAACGATGCTATTTCTATAGATATATAAGAAAAATAGAATTTTAGCAAATTTCTAAGAAAAATGTAAAAATTAATCGAAATTCGAAAACGATGCTATTTCTACGTATATCGACGATTTGGATGATATATAAGAAAAACTGAAATTTTAACGAATTTCCAAGAAAAATGTAAAAATTAACCGAAATTCGAAAACGATGCTATCTCTACGTATAAAGACGATTTGGAAGATATTTAAGAAAAACTGAATTTTAGCGAATTTCCAAGAAAAATGTAAAAATTAACCAAAATTTGAAAACGATGCTATTTCTATAGATATATAAGAAAAATAGAATTTTAGCAAATTTCCAAGAAAAATGTAAAAATTAACCGAAATTCGAAAACGATTCTATTTCTACGTATATCGACGATTTGGATGATATATAAGAAAAAATGAAATTTTAACGAATTTCCAAGAAAAATGTAAAAATTAACCAAAATTTGAAAACGAAGCTATTTCTATAGATATATAAGAAAAATTGAATTTTAGCAAATCTCCAAGAAAAATGTAAAAATTAACCGAAATTCGAAAACGATGCTATCTCTACGTATAAAGACGATTTGGAAGATATATAAGAAAAAATGAAATTTTAACGAATTTCCAAGAAAAATGTAAAAATTAACCAAAATTTGAAAACGAAGCTATTTCTATAGATATATAAGAAAAATTGAATTTTAGCAAATCTCCAAGAAAAATGTAAAAATTAACCGAAATTCGAAAACGATGCTATCTCTACGTATAAAGACGATTTGGAAGATATTTAAGAAAAAATGAAATTTTAGCGAATTTCCAAGAAAAATGTAAAAATTAACCAAAATTTGAAAACGATGCTATTTCTATAGATATATAAGAAAAATTGAATTTTAGCAAATCTCCAAGAAAAATGTAAAAATTAACCGAAATTCGAAAACGATGCTATCTCTACGTATAACGACGATTTGGAAGATATTTCAGAAAAAATGAAATTTTAGCGAATTTCCAAGAAAAATGTAAAATTTAACCAAAATTTGAAAACGATGCTATTTCTATAGATATATAAGAAAAATAGAATTTTAGCAAATTTCTAAGAAAAATGTAAAAATTAATCGAAATTCGAAAACGATGCTATTTCTACGTATATCGACGATTTGGATGATATATAAGAAAAAATGAAATTTTAACGAATTTCCAAGAAAAATGTAAAAATTAACCGAAATTCGAAAACGATGCTATTTCTACGTATCTAGATGATTTGGAAGATATTTAAGAAAAATTGAATTTTAGCGAATTTCCAAGAAAAATGTAAAAATTAACCGAAATTCGAAAACGATGCTATTTCTACGTATATCGACGATTTGGATGATGTTTAAGAAAAAATGAAATTTTAACGAATTTCCAAGAAAAATGTAAAAATTGACTAAAATTTGAAAACGATGCTGTTTCTATAGATATATAAGAAAAATTGAATTTTAGCGAATTTCCAAGAAAAATGTAAATATTAACCGAAATTCGAAAACGATGCTATTTCTACGTATATCGACGATTTGGATGATATATAAGAAAAAATGAAATTTTAACGAATTTCCAAGAAAAATGTAAAAATTGACTAAAATTTGAAAACGATGCTATTTCTACGTATCTAGATGATTTGGAAGATATTTAAGAAAAATTGAATTTTAGCGAATTTCCAAGAAAAATGTAAAAATTGACTAAAATTTGAAAACGATGCTGTTTCTATAGATATATAAGAAAAATTGAGTTTTAGCGAATTTCCAAGAAAAATGTATAAATTAATCGAAATTCGAAAACGATGCTATTTCTACGTATATCGACGATTTGGATGATATATAAGAAAAAATGAAATTTTAACGAATTTCCAAGAAAAATGTAAAAATTGACTAAAATTAGAAAACGATGCTGTTTCTATAGATATATAAGAAAAATTGAATTTTAGCGAATTTCCAAGAAAAATGTAAAAATTAACCGAAATTCGAAAACGATGCTATTTCTACGTATATCGACGATTTGGATGATATATAAGAAAAAACGAAATTTTAACGAATTTCCAAGAAAAATGTAAAAATTGACTAAAATTTGAAAACGATGCTATTTCTACGTATCTCTATGATTTCGAATTTCCATGAAAAATGTAAAAATTGACTAAAATTTGAAAGCGATGCTGTTTCTATAGATATATAAGAAAAATTGAATTTTAGAGAATTTCCAAGAAAAATGTAAAAATTAACCGAAATTCGAAAACGATGCTATTTCTACGTATATCGACGATTTGGATGATATATAAGAAAAAACGAAATTTTAACGAATTTCCAAGAAAAATGTAAAAATTGACTAAAATTTGAAAACGATGCTATTTCTACGTATCTCTATGATTTCGAATTTCCAAGAAAAATGTAAAAATTGACTAAAATTTGAAAACGATGCTGTTTCTATAGATATATAAGAAAAATTGAATTTTAACGAATTTCCAAGAAAAATGTAAAAATTGACAAAAATTTGAAAACGATGCTATTTCTACGTATCTCTATGATTTCGAATTTCCAAGAAAAATGTAAAAATTGACTAAAATTTGAAAGCGATGCTGTTTCTATAGATATATAAGAAAAATTGAATTTTAGAGAATTTCCAAGAAAAATGTAAAAATTAACCGAAATTCGAAAACGATGCTATTTCTACGTATATCGACGATTTGGATGATATATAAGAAAAAATGAAATTTTAACGAATTTCCAAGAAAAATGTAAAAGTTGACTAAAATTAGAAAACGATGCTGTTTCTATAGATATATAAGAAAAATTGAATTTTAGCGAATTTCCAAGAAAAATGTAAAAATTAATCGAAATTCGAAAACGATGCTATTTCTACGTATATCGACGATTTGGATGATATATAAGAAAAAATGAAATTTTAACGAATTTCCAAGAAAAATGTAAAAATTGACTAAAATTTGAAAACGATGCTGTTTCTATAGATATATAAGAAAAATGTAAAAATTGACTAGAATTTGAAAGCGATGCTGTTTCTATAGATATATAAGAAAAATTGAATTTTAGCGAAATTCCAAGAAAAATGTAAAAATTAACCGAAATTCGAAAACGATGCTATTTCTACGTATATCGACGATTTGGATGATATATAAGAAAAAATGAAATTTTAACGAATTTCCAAGAAAAATGTAAAAATTGACTAAAATTTGAAAACGATGCTATTTCTACGTATCTCTATGATTTGGAAGATATTTAAAAAAAAATGAATTTTAGCGAATTTCCGAGTAAACTGTAAAAATTAACCGAAATTCGAAAACGATGCTATCTCTACGTATATCGACGATTTGGATGATATATAAGAAAAACTGAAATTTTAGCGAATTTCCAAGAAAAATGTAAAAATTGACCGAAATTCGAAAACGATGCTATCTCTACGTATATCGACGATTTGGATGATATATAAGAAAAAATGAAATTTTAACGAATTTCCAAGAAAAATGTAAAAATTAACCGAAATTCGAAAACGATGCTATTTCTAAGTATATCGACGATTTGGATGATATATAAGAAAAACTGAAATTTTAACGAATTTCCAGGAAAAATGTAAAAATTAACCGAAATTCGAAAACGGTGCTATTTCTACGTATCTAGATGTTTTGGAAGATATTTAAGAAAAATTGAATTTTAGCGAATTTCCAAGAAAAATGTAAAAATTAACCAAAATTCGAAAACGATGCTATTTCTACGTATAACGACGATTTGGAAGAAATTTAAGAAAAAATGAAATTTTAGCGAATTTCCAAGAAAAATGTAAAAATTAACCAAAATTTGAAAACGATGCTAATTCTATAGATATATAAGAAAAATTGAATTTTAGCAAATTTCCAAGAAAAATGTAAAAATTAACCGAAATTCGAAAACGATGCTATTTCTACGTATCTAGATGATTTGGAAGATATTTAAGAAAAACTGAATTTTAGCGAATTTCCAAGAAAAATGTAAAAATTAACCAAAATTTGAAAACGATGCTATTTCTATAGATATATAAGAAAAATAGAATTTTAGCAAATTTCCAAGAAAAATGTAAGAATTAACCGAAATTCGAAAACGATTCTATTTCTACGTATATCGACGATTTGGATGATATATAAGAAAAAATGAAATTTTAACGAATTTCCAAGAAAAATGTAAAAATTAACCAAAATTTGAAAACGAAGCTATTTCTATAGATATATAAGAAAAATTGAATTTTAGCAAATCTCCAAGAAAAATGTAAAAATTAACCGAAATTCGAAAACGATGCTATCTCTACGTATAACGACGATTTGGAAGATATTTAAGAAAAAATGAAATTTTAGCGAATTTCCAAGAAAAATGTAAAAATTAACTAAAATTTGAAAACGATGCTATTTCTATAGATATATAAGAAAAATAGAATTTTAGCAAATTTCTAAGAAAGATGTAAAAATTAATCGAAATTCGAAAACGATGCTATTTCTACGTATATCGACGATTTGGATGATATATAAGAAAAAATGAAATTTTAACGAATTTCCAAGAAAATGTAAAAATTAACCGAAATTCGAAAACGATGCTATTTCTACGTATCTAGATGATTTGGAAGATATTTAAGAAAAATTGAATTTTAGCGAATTTCCAAGAAAAATGTAAAAATTAACCGAAATTCGAAAACGATGCTATTTCTACGTATATCGACGATTTGGGTGATATTTAAGAAAAAATGAAATTTTAACGAATTTCCAAGAAAAATGTAAAAATTAACCAAAATTTGAAAACGAAGCTATTTCTATAGATATATAAGAAAAATTGAATTTTAGCGAATTTCCAAGAAAAATGTAAAAATTAACCGAAATTCGAAAACGATGCTATTTCTACGTATCTAGATGATTTGGAAGATATTTAAGGAAAATTGAATTTTAGCGAATTTCCAAGAAAAATGTAAAAATTAACCAAAATTTGAAAACGCTGCTATTTCTATATATATATAAGAAAAATTGAATTTTAGCAAATTTCCAAGAAAAATGTAAAAATTAACCGAAATTCGAAAACGATGCTATTTCTACGTATATCGACGATTTGGATGATATATAAGAAAAAATGAAATTTTAACGAATTTCCAAGAAAAATGTAAAAATTAACCAAAATTTGAAAACGAAGCTATTTCTATAGATATATAAGAAAAATTGAATTTTAGCAAATTTCCAAGAAAAATGTAAAAATTAACCGAAATTCGAAAACGATGCTATTTCTACGTATCTAGATGATTTGGAAGATATTTAAGAAAAATTGAATTTTAGCGAATTTCCAAGAAAAATGTAAAAATTAACCAAAATTTGAAAACGATGCTATTTCTATAGATATATAAGAAAAATTGAATTTTAGCAAATTTCCAAGAAAAATGTAAAAATTAACCGAAATTCGAAAACGATGCTATTTCTACGTATATCGACGATTTGGATGATATTTAAGGAAAATTGAATTTTAGCGAATTTCCAAGAAAAATGTAAAAATTAACCAAAATTTGAAAACGCTGCTATTTCTATATATATATAAGAAAAATTGAATTTTAGCAAATTTCCAAGAAAAATGTAAAAATTAACCAAAATTTGAAAACGATGCTATTTCTATAGATATATAAGAAAAATTGAATTTTAGCAAATTTCCAAGAAAAATGTAAAAATTAACCGAAATTCGAAAACGATGCTATTTCTACGTATATCGACGATTTGGATGATATTTAAGAAAAAATGAAATTTTAACGAATTTCCAAGAAAAATGTAAAAATTAACCGAAATTCGAAAACGATGCTATTTCTACGTATCTAGATGATTTGGAAGATATTTAAGAAAAATTTAATTTTAGCGAATTTCCAAGAAAAATGTAAAAATTAACCGAAATTCGAAAACGATGCTATTTCTACGTATCTAGATGATTTGGAAGATATTTAAGGAAAATTGAATTTTAGCGAATTTCCAAGAAAAATGTAAAAATTAACCAAAATTTGAAAACGCTGCTATTTCTATATATATATAAGAAAAATTGAATTTTAGCAAATTTCCAAGAAAAATGTAAAAATTAACCGAAATTCGAAAACGATGCTATTTCTACGTATATCGACGATTTGGATGATATATAAGAAAAAATGAAATTTTAACGAATTTCCAAGAAAAATGTAAAAATTAACCAAAATTTGAAAACGAAGCTATTTCTATAGATATATAAGAAAAATTGAATTTTAGCAAATTTCCAAGAAAAATGTAAAAATTAACCGAAATTCGAAAACGATGCTATTTCTACGTATATCGACGATTTGGATGATATTTAAGAAAAAATAAAATTTTAACGAATTTCCAAGAAAAATGTAAAAATTAACCGAAATTCGAAAACGATGCTATTTCTACGTATCTAGATGATTTGGAAGATATTTAAGAAAAATTGAATTTTAGCGAATTTCCAAGAAAAATGTAAAAATTAACCAAAATTTGAAAACGATGCTATTTCTACGTATCTAGATGATTTGGAAGATATTTATGAAAAATAGAATTTTAGCGAATTTCCAAGAAAAATGTAAAAATTAACCAAAATTTGAAAACGATGCTATTTCTATAGATATATAAGAAAAATTGAATTTTAGCGAATTTCCAAGAAAAATGTAAAAATTAACCAAAATTCGAAAACGATGCTATTTCTACGTATCTAGATGATTTGGAAGATATTTAAGAAAAATTGAATTTTAGCGAATTTCCAAGAAAAATGTAAAAATTAACGGAAATTCGAAAACGATGCTATTTCTACGTATATCGACGATTTGGGTGATATTTAAGAAAAAATGAAATTTTAACGAATTTCCAAGAAAAATGTAAAAATTAACCAAAATTTGAAAACGAAGCTATTTCTATAGATATATAAGAAAAATTGAATTTTAGCAAATTTCCAAGAAAAATGTAAAAATTAACCGAAATTCGAAAACGATGCTATTTCTACGTATCTAGATGATTTGGAAGATATTTAAGGAAAATTGAATTTTAGCGAATTTCCAAGAAAAATGTAAAAATTAACCAAAATTTGAAAACGCTGCTATTTCTATATATATATAAGAAAAATTGAATTTTAGCAAATTTTCAAGAAAAATGTAAAAATTAACCGAAATTCGAAAACGATGCTATTTCTACGTATATCGACGATTTGGATGATATTTAAGAAAAAATGAAATTTTAACGAATTTCCAAGAAAAATGTAAAAATTAACCGAAATTCGAAAACGATGCTATTTCTACTTATCTAGATGATTTGGAAGATATTTAAGAAAAATTGAATTTTAGCAAATTTCCAAGAAAAATGTAAAAATTAACCGAAATTCGAAAACGATGCTATTTCTACGTATCTAGATGATTTGGAAGATATTTAAGAAAAATTGAATTTTAGCGAATTTCCAAGAAAAATGTAAAAATTAACCAAAATTTGAAAACGATGCTATTTCTATAGATATACAAGAAAAATTGAATTTTAGCAAATTTCCAAGAAAAATGTAAAAATTAACCGAAATTCGAAAACGATGCTATTTCTACGTATATCGACGATTTGGATGATATATAAGAAAAATTGAATTTTAGCGAATTTCCAAGAAAAATGTAAAAATTAACCGAAATTCGAAAACGATGCTATTTCTACGTATATCGACGATTTGGATGATATATAAGAAAAATTGAATTTTAGCGAATTTCCAAGAAAAATGTAAAAATTAACCGAAATTCGAAAACGATGCTATTTCTACTTATCTAGATGATTTGGAAGATATTTAAGAAAAATTGAATTTTAGCGAATTTCCAAGAAAAATGTAAAAATTAACAGAAATTCGAAAACGATGCTATTTCTACGTATATCGACGATTTGGATGATATATAAGAAAAATTGAATTTTAGCGAATTTCCAAGAAAAATGTAAAAATTAACCGAAATTCGAAAACGATGCTATTTCTACGTATATCGACGATTTGGATGATATTTAAGAAAAAATGAAATTTTAACGAATTTCCAAGAAAAATGTAAAAATTAACCGAAATTCGAAAACGATGCTATTTCTACGTATCTAGATGATTTGGAAGATATTTAAGAAAAATTGAATTTTAGCAAATTTCCAAGAAAAATGTAAAAATTAACCGAAATTCGAAAACGATGCTATTTCTACGTATCTAGATGATTTGGAAGATATTTAAGAAAAATTGAATTTTAGCGAATTTCCAAGAAAAATGTAAAAATTAACCAAAATTTGAAAACGATGCTATTTCTATAGATATACAAGAAAAATTGAATTTTAGCAAATTTCCAAGAAAAATGTAAAAATTAACCGAAATTCGAAAACGATGCTATTTCTACGTATATCGACGATTTGGATGATATATAAGAAAAATTGAATTTTAGCGAATTTCCAAGAAAAATGTAAAAATTAACCGAAATTCGAAAACGATGCTATTTCTACTTATCTAGATGATTTGGAAGATATTTAAGAAAAATTGAATTTTAGCAAATTTCCAAGAAAAATGTAAAAATTAACCGAAATTCGAAAACGATGCTATTTCTACGTATCTAGATGATTTGGAAGATATTTAAGAAAAATTGAATTTTAGCGAATTTCCAAGAAAAATGTAAAAATTAACCGAAATTCGAAAACGATGCTATTTCTACGTATCTAGATGATTTGGAAGATATTTAAGGAAAATTGAATTTTAGCGAATTTCCAAGAAAAATGTAAAAATTAACCAAAATTTGAAAACGCTGCTATTTCTATATATATATAAGAAAAATTGAATTTTAGCAAATTTCCAAGAAAAATGTAAAAATTAACCGAAATTCGAAAACGATGCTATTTCTACGTATATCGACGATTTGGATGATATTTAAGAAAAAATGAAATTTTAACGAATTTCCAAGAAAAATGTAAAAATTAACCGAAATTCGAAA
The DNA here is from genome assembly GCA_963921985.1 of Agrilus biguttatus. Classification (NCBI taxonomy): domain Eukaryota; kingdom Metazoa; phylum Arthropoda; class Insecta; order Coleoptera; family Buprestidae; genus Agrilus; species Agrilus biguttatus. Next base: position 22,394,996 of record OY998118.1, read on the forward strand.
ACGATGCTATTTCTACTTATCTAGATGATTTGGAAGATATTTAAGAAAAATTGAATTTTAGCAAATTTCCAAGAAAAATGTAAAAATTAACCGAAATTCGAAAACGATGCTATTTCTACGTATCTAGATGATTTGGAAGATATTTAAGAAAAATTGAATTTTAGCGAATTTCCAAGAAAAATGTAAAAATTAACCAAAATTTGAAAACGATGCTATTTCTATAGATATACAAGAAAAATTGAATTTTAGCAAATTTCCAAGAAAAATGTAAAAATTAACCGAAATTCGAAAACGATGCTATTTCTACGTATATCGACGATTTGGATGATATATAAGAAAAATTGAATTTTAGCGAATTTCCAAGAAAAATGTAAAAATTAACCGAAATTCGAAAACGATGCTATTTCTACTTATCTAGATGATTTGGAAGATATTTAAGAAAAATTGAATTTTAGCAAATTTCCAAGAAAAATGTAAAAATTAACCGAAATTCGAAAACGATGCTATTTCTACGTATCTAGATGATTTGGAAGATATTTAAGAAAAATTGAATTTTAGCGAATTTCCAAGAAAAATGTAAAAATTAACCGAAATTCGAAAACGATGCTATTTCTACGTATCTAGATGATTTGGAAGATATTTAAGGAAAATTGAATTTTAGCGAATTTCCAAGAAAAATGTAAAAATTAACCAAAATTTGAAAACGCTGCTATTTCTATATATATATAAGAAAAATTGAATTTTAGCAAATTTCCAAGAAAAATGTAAAAATTAACCGAAATTCGAAAACGATGCTATTTCTACGTATATCGACGATTTGGATGATATATAAGAAAAAATGAAATTTTAACGAATTTCCAAGAAAAATGTAAAAATTAACCAAAATTTGAAAACGAAGCTATTTCTATAGATATATAAGAAAAATTGAATTTTAGCAAATTTCCAAGAAAAATGTAAAAATTAACCGAAATTCGAAAACGATGCTATTTCTACGTATATCGACGATTTGGATGATATTTAAGAAAAAATAAAATTTTAACGAATTTCCAAGAAAAATGTAAAAATTAACCGAAATTCGAAAACGATGCTATTTCTACGTATCTAGATGATTTGGAAGATATTTAAGAAAAATTGAATTTTAGCGAATTTCCAAGAAAAATGTAAAAATTAACCAAAATTTGAAAACGATGCTATTTCTACGTATCTAGATGATTTGGAAGATATTTATGAAAAATAGAATTTTAGCGAATTTCCAAGAAAAATGTAAAAATTAACCAAAATTTGAAAACGATGCTATTTCTATAGATATATAAGAAAAATTGAATTTTAGCGAATTTCCAAGAAAAATGTAAAAATTAACCAAAATTCGAAAACGATGCTATTTCTACGTATCTAGATGATTTGGAAGATATTTAAGAAAAATTGAATTTTAGCGAATTTCCAAGAAAAATGTAAAAATTAACGGAAATTCGAAAACGATGCTATTTCTACGTATATCGACGATTTGGGTGATATTTAAGAAAAAATGAAATTTTAACGAATTTCCAAGAAAAATGTAAAAATTAACCAAAATTTGAAAACGAAGCTATTTCTATAGATATATAAGAAAAATTGAATTTTAGCAAATTTCCAAGAAAAATGTAAAAATTAACCGAAATTCGAAAACGATGCTATTTCTACGTATCTAGATGATTTGGAAGATATTTAAGGAAAATTGAATTTTAGCGAATTTCCAAGAAAAATGTAAAAATTAACCAAAATTTGAAAACGCTGCTATTTCTATATATATATAAGAAAAATTGAATTTTAGCAAATTTTCAAGAAAAATGTAAAAATTAACCGAAATTCGAAAACGATGCTATTTCTACGTATATCGACGATTTGGATGATATTTAAGAAAAAATGAAATTTTAACGAATTTCCAAGAAAAATGTAAAAATTAACCGAAATTCGAAAACGATGCTATTTCTACTTATCTAGATGATTTGGAAGATATTTAAGAAAAATTGAATTTTAGCAAATTTCCAAGAAAAATGTAAAAATTAACCGAAATTCGAAAACGATGCTATTTCTACGTATCTAGATGATTTGGAAGATATTTAAGAAAAATTGAATTTTAGCGAATTTCCAAAAAAAATGTAAAAATTAACCAAAATTTGAAAACGATGCTATTTCTATAGATATACAAGAAAAATTGAATTTTAGCAAATTTCCAAGAAAAATGTAAAAATTAACCGAAATTCGAAAACGATGCTATTTCTACGTATATCGACGATTTGGATGATATATAAGAAAAATTGAATTTTAGCGAATTTCCAAGAAAAATGTAAAAATTAACCGAAATTCGAAAACGATGCTATTTCTACGTATATCGACGATTTGGATGATATATAAGAAAAATTGAATTTTAGCGAATTTCCAAGAAAAATGTAAAAATTAACCGAAATTCGAAAACGATGCTATTTCTACTTATCTAGATGATTTGGAAGATATTTAAGAAAAATTGAATTTTAGCGAATTTCCAAGAAAAATGTAAAAATTAACCGAAATTCGAAAACGATGCTATTTCTACGTATATCGACGATTTGGATGATATATAAGAAAAATTGAATTTTAGCGAATTTCCAAGAAAAATGTAAAAATTAACCGAAATTCGAAAACGATGCTATTTCTACGTATATCGACGATTTGGATGATATATAAGAAAAATTGAATTTTAGCGAATTTCCAAGAAAAATGTAAAAATTAACCGAAATTCGAAAACGATGCTATTTCTACTTATCTAGATGATTTGGAAGATATTTAAGAAAAATTGAATTTTAGCGAATTTCCAAGAAAAATGTAAAAATTAACCGAAATTCGAAAACGATGCTATTTCTACGTATATCGACGATTTGGATGATATTTAAGAAAAAATGAAATTTTAACGAATTTCCAAGAAAAATGTAAAAATTAACCAAAATTTGAAAACGATGCTATTTCTATAGATATACAAGAAAAATTGAATTTTAGCAAATTTCCAAGAAAAATGTAAAAATTAACCGAAATTCGAAAACGATGCTATTTCTACGTATATCGACGATTTGGATGATATATAAGAAAAATTGAATTTTAGCGAATTTCCAAGAAAAATGTAAAAATTAACCGAAATTCGAAAACGATGCTATTTCTACGTATCTAGATGATTTGGAAGATATTTAAGAAAAATTGAATTTTAGCGAATTTCCAAGAAAAATGTAAAAATTAACCAAAATTTGAAAACGATGCTATTTCTACGTATCTAGATGATTTGGAAGATATTTAAGAAAAATAGAATTTTAGCGAATTTCCAAGAAAAATGTAAAAATTAACCAAAATTTGAAAACGATGCTATTTCTACGTATCTAGATGATTTGGAAGATATTTAAGAAAAATAGAATTTTAGCGAATTTCCAAGAAAAATGTAAAAATTAACCAAAATTTGAAAACGATGCTATTTCTATAGATATATAAGAGAAATTGAATTTTAGCAAATTTCCAAGAAAAATGTAAAAATTAACCGAAATTCGAAAACGATGCTATTTCTACGTATATCGACGATTTGGATGATATTTAAGAAAAAATGAAATTTTAACGAATTTCCAAGAAAAATGTAAAAATTAACCGAAATTCGAAAACGATGCTATTTCTACGTATCTAGATGATTTGGAAGATATTTAAGAAAAATTGAATTTTTAACGAATTTCCAAGAAAAATGTAAAAATTAACCAAAATTTGAAAACGAAGCTATTTCTATAGATATATAAGAAAAATTGAATTTTAGCAAATTTCCAAGAAAAATGTAAAAATTAACCGAAATTCGAAAACGATGCTATTTCTACGTATCTAGATGATTTGGAAGATATTTAAGGAAAATTGAATTTTACCGAATTTCCAAGAAAAATGTAAAAATTAACTAAAATTTGAAAACGCTGCTATTTCTATATATATATAAGAAAAATTGAATTTTAGCAAATTTCCAAGACAAATGTAAAAATTAACCGAAATTCGAAAACGATGCTATTTCTACGTATATCGACGATTTGGATGATATATAAGAAAAAATGAAATTTTAACGAATTTCCAAGAAAAATGTAAAAATTAACCAAAATTTGAAAACGAAGCTATTTCTATAGATATATAAGAAAAATTGAATTTTAGCAAATTTCCAAGAAAAATGTAAAAATTAACCGAAATTCGAAAACGATGCTATTTCTACGTATCTAGATGATTTGGAAGATATTTAAGAAAAATTGAATTTTAGCGAATTTCCAAGAAAAATGTAAAAATTAACCGAAATTCGAAAACGATGCTATTTCTGCGTATATCGACGATTTGGATGATATATAAGAAAAAATGAAATTTTAACGAATTTCCAAGAAAAATGTAAAAATCAACCAAAATTTGAAAACGAAGCTATTTCTATAGATACATAAGAAAAATTGAATTTTAGCAAATTTCCAAGAAAAATGTAAAAATTAACCGAAATTCGAAAACGATGCTATTTCTGCGTATATCGACGATTTGGATGATATATAAGAAAAAATGAAATTTTAACGAATTTCCAAGAAAAATGTAAAAATCAACCAAAATTTGAAAACGAAGCTATTTCTATAGATATATAAGAAAAATTGAATTTTAGCAAATTTCCAAGGAAAATGTAAAAATTAACCAAAATTCGAAAACGATGCTATTTCTATAAATTTCTATATAAGAAAAATAGAAATTAGCAAATTTCTAAGAAAAATGTAAAAATTAATCGAAACTCGAAAACGATGCTATTTCTACGTATATCGACGATTTGTATGATATATAAGAAAAAATGAAATTTTAACGAATTTCCAAGAAAAATGTAAAAATTAACCGAAATTCGAAATCGATGCTATTTCTACGTATCTAGATGATTTGGAAGATATTTAAGAAAAATTGAATTTTAGCGAATTTCCAAGAAAAATGTAAAAATTAACCGAAATTCGAAAACGATGCTATTTCTACGTATATCGACGATTTGGATGATATATAAGAAAAACTGAAATTTTAGCGAATTTCCAAGAAAAATGTAAAAATTAACCGAAATTCGAAAACGATGCTATTTCTACGTATATCGACGATTTGGATGATATTTAAGAAAAAATGAAATTTTAACGAATTTCCAAGAAAAATGTAAAAATTGACTAAAATTTGAAAACGATGCTGTTTCTATAGATATATAAGAAAAATTGAATTTTAGCGAATTTCCAAGAAAAATGTAAAAATTAACCGAAATTCGAAAACGATGCTATTTCTACGTATATCGACGATTTGGATGATATTTAAGAAAAAATGAAATTTTAACGAATTTCCAAGAAAAATGTAAAAATTGACTAAAATTTGAAAACGATGCTGTTTCTATAGATATATAAGAAAAATTGAATTTTAGCGAATTTCCAAGAAAAATGTAAAAATTAACCAAAATTTGAAAACGCTGCTATTTCTATATATATATAAGAAAAAATGAAATTTTAACGAATTTCCAAGAAAAATGTAAAAATTAACCGAAATTCGAAAACGATGCTATTTCTACGTATCTAGATGATTTGGAAGATATTTAAGAAAAATTGAATTTTAGCGAATTTCCAAGAAAAATGTAAAAATTAACCGAAATTCGAAAACGATGCTATTTCTACGTATATCGACGATTTGGATGATATATAAGAAAAAATGAAATTTTAACGAATTTCCAAGAAAAATGTAAAAATTAACCGAAATTCGAAAACGATGCTGTTTCTATAGATATATAAGAAAAATTGAATTTTAGCGAATTTCCAAGAAAAATGTAAAAATTAACCAAAATTTGAAAACGCTGCTATTTCTATATATATATAAGAAAAAATGAAATTTTAACGAATTTCCAAGAAAAATGTAAAAATTAACCGAAATTTGAAAACGATGCTGTTTCTATAGATATATAAGAAAAATTGAATTTTAGCGAATTTCCAAGAAAAATGTATAAATTAATCGAAATTCGAAAACGATGCTATTTCTACGTATATCGACGATTTGGATGATATATAAGAAAAAAAGAAATTTTAACGAATTTCCAAGAAAAATGTAAAAATTGACTAAAATTAGAAAACGATGCTGTTTCTATAGATATATAAGAAAAATTGAATTTTAGCGAATTTCCAAGAAAAATGTAAAAATTAACCGAAATTCGAAAACGATGCTATTTCTACGTATATCGACGATTTGGATGATATATAAGAAAAAACGAAATTTTAACGAATTTCCAAGAAAAATGTAAAAATTGACTAAAATTTGAAAACGATGCTATTTCTACGTATCTCTATGATTTCGAATTTCCAAGAAAAATGTAAAAATTGACTAAAATTTGAAAGCGATGCTGTTTCTATAGATATATAAGAAAAATTGAATTTTAGCGAATTTCCAAGAAAAATGTAAAAATTAACCGAAATTCGAAAACGATGCTATTTCTACGTATATCGACGATTTGGATGATATATAAGAAAAAACGAAATTTTAACGAATTTCCAAGAAAAATGTAAAAATTGACTAAAATTTGAAAACGATGCTATTTCTACGTATCTCTATGATTTCGAATTTCCAAGAAAAATGTAAAAATTGACTAAAATTTGAAAACGATGCTGTTTCTATAGATATATAAGAAAAATTGAATTTTAGCGAATTTCCAAGAAATATGTAAAAATTAATCGAAATTCGAAAACGATGCTATTTCTACGTATATCGACGATTTGGATGATATATAAGAAAAAATGAAATTTTAACGAATTTCCAAGAAAAATGTAAAAATTGACTAAAATTTGAAAACGATGCTGTTTCTATAGATATATAAGAAAAATTGAATTTTAGCGAATTTCCAAGAAAAATGTAAAAATTAACCGAAATTCGAAAACGATGCTATTTCTACGTATATCGACGATTTGGATGATATATAAGAAAAAACGAAATTTTAACGAATTTCCAAGAAAAATGTAAAAATTGACTAAAATTTGAAAACGATGCTATTTCTACGTATCTCTATGATTTCGAATTTCCAAGAAAAATGTAAAAATTGACTAAAACTTGAAAGCGATGCTGTTTCTATAGATATATAAGAAAAATTGAATTTTAGCGAAATTCCAAGAAAAATGTAAAAATTAACCGAAATTCGAAAACGATGCTATTTCTACGTATATCGACGATTAGGATGATATATAAGAAAAAATGAAATTTTAACGAATTTCCAAGAAAAATGTAAAAATTGACTAAAATTTGAAAACGATGCTATTTCTACGTATCTCTATGATTTGGAAGATATTTAAAAAAAATTGAATTTTAGCGAATTTCCGAGTAAACTGTAAAAATTAACCGAAATTCGAAAACGATGCTATCTCTACGTATATCGACGATTTGGATGATATATAAGAAAAACTGAAATTTTAGCGAATTTCCAAGAAAAATGTAAAAATTGACCGAAATTCGAAAACGATACTATCTCTACGTATATCGACGATTTGGATGATATATAAGAAAAAATGAAATTTTAACGAATTTCCAAGAAAAATGTAAAAATTAACCGAAATTCGAAAACGATGCTGTTTCTAAGTATATCGACGATTTGGATGATATATAAGAAAAACTGAAATTTTAACGAATTTCCAGGAAAAATGTAAAAATTAACCGAAATTCGAAAACGGTGCTATTTCTACGTATCTAGATGTTTTGGAAGATATTTAAGAAAAATTGAATTTTAGCGAATTTCCAAGAAAAATGTAAAAATTAACCAAAATTCGAAAACGATGCTATTTCTACGTATATCGACGATTTGGATGATATATAAGAAAAAATGAAATTTTAACGAATTTCCAAGAAAAATGTAAAAATTAACCAAAATTTGAAAACGAAGCTATTTCTATAGATATATAAGAAAAATTGAATTTTAGCAAATTTCCAAGAAAAATGTAAAAATTAACCGAAATTCGAAAACGATGCTATTTCTACGTATATCGACGATTTGGATGATATATAAGAAAAAATGAAATTTTAACGAATTTCCAAGAAAAATGTAAAAATTAACCGAAATTCGAAAACGATTCTATTTCTACGTATCTCTATGATTTCGAATTTCCAAGAAAAATGTAAAAATTGACTAAAATTTGAAAGCGATGCTGTTTCTATAGATATATAAGAAAAATTGAATTTTAGCGAAATTCCAAGAAAAATGTAAAAATTAACCGAAATTCGAAAACGATGCTATTTCTACGTATATCGACGATTAGGATGATATATAAGAAAAAATGAAATTTTAACGAATTTCCAAGAAAAATGTAAAAATTGACTAAAATTTGAAAACGATGCTATTTCTACGTATCTCTATGATTTGGAAGATATTTAAAAAAAATTGAATTTTAGCGAATTTCCGAGTAAACTGTAAAAATTAACCGAAATTCGAAAACGATGCTATCTCTACGTATATCGACGATTTGGATGATATATAAGAAAAACTGAAATTTTAGCGAATTTCCAAGAAAAATGTAAAAATTGACCGAAATTCGAAAACGATGCTATCTCTACGTATATCGACGATTTGGATGATATATAAGAAAAAATGAAATTTTAACGAATTTCCAAGAAAAATGTAAAAATTAACCGAAATTCGAAAACGATGCTGTTTCTAAGTATATCGACGATTTGGATGATATATAAGAAAAACTGAAATTTTAACGAATTTCCAGGAAAAATGTAAAAATTAACCGAAATTCGAAAACGGTGCTATTTCTACGTATCTAGATGTTTTGGAAGATATTTAAGAAAAATTGAATTTTAGCGAATTTCCAAGAAAAATGTAAAAATTAACCAAAATTCGAAAACGATGCTATTTCTACGTATATCGACGATTTGGATGATATATAAGAAAAAATGAAATTTTAACGAATTTCCAAGAAAAATGTAAAAATTAACCAAAATTTGAAAACGAAGCTATTTCTATAGATATATAAGAAAAATTGAATTTTAGCAAATTTCCAAGAAAAATGTAAAAATTAACCGAAATTCGAAAACGATGCTATTTCTACGTATATCGACGATTTGGATGATATATAAGAAAAAATGAAATTTTAACGAATTTCCAAGAAAAATGTAAAAATTAACCGAAATTCGAAAACGATTCTATTTCTACGTATCTAGATGATTTGGAAGATATTTAAGAAAAATTGAATTTTAGCGAATTTCCAAGAAAAATATAAAAATTTCTGTTTTTCTTGATAATTCGCTAAAATTTCAGTGTTTCTTATATATCATCCAAACCGTCGATGTACGTAGAAATAGGAACGATTTAGAATTTCGGATAGTTTTTACATTTCTCTTGGAAATTCGCTAAAATTTCAGATTTTCTTGGAAATTCGCTAAGATTTCTGTTTTTCTTGATGATTCGCTAAAATTTCAGTGTTTCTCTTATATCAACCAATTCGACGATATACGTAGAAATAGGAACGATTTGAAATTTCGGTTAATTTTTACATTTTTCTTGGAAATTCGCTAAAATTTCTGTTTTTCTTGGAAATTCGCTGAAATTTCAGTGTTTCTTATATATCATCCAAAACGTCGATATACGTAGAAATAGGAACGATTTAGAATTTCGGATAGTTTTTACATTTCTCTTGTAAATTCGCTAAAATTTCTGTTTTTCTTGGAAATTCGCTGAAATTTCAGTGTTTCTTATATATCATCCAAAACGTCGATATACGTAGAAATAGGAACGATTTAGAATTTCGGATAGTTTTTACATTTCTCTTGGAAATTCGCTAAAATTTCAGATTTTCTTGGAAATTCGCTAAAATCTCTGTTTTTCTTGACAATTCGCTAAAATTTCAGTGTTTCTCTTATATCATCCAATTCGACGATATACGTAGAAATAGGGATGATTTAGAATTTCGGTTAATTTTTACATTTTTCTTGGAAATTTGCTAAAATTTCAGTTTTTCTTGGAAATTCGCTAAAATTTCAGTGTTTCTTATATGTTATCCAAACCGTCGATCTACGTAGATATAGGAAAGATTTAGAATTTCGGTTAATTTTTACATTTTTCTTGTAAATTCGCTAAAATTTCTGTTTTTCTTGGAAATTCGCTAAAATTTCAGTGTTTCTTATAAATCATCCAAAACGTCGATATACGTTGAAATAGGAACGATTTTGAATTTCGGTTAATTTTTAGATTTCTCTTGGAAATTCGCTAAAATTTCAGTTTTTATTGTAAATTCGATAAAATTTCTGTTTTTCTTGATAATTCGCTAAAATTTCAGTGTTTCTCTTATATCATGCAATTCGACGATATACGTAGAAATAGGAACGATTTAGAATTTCGGTTAATTTTTACATTTTTCTTGGAAATTCGCTAAAATTTCAGTTTTTCTTGGAAATTCGCTAAAATTTCAGTGTTTCTTATATATCATCCAAATCGTCGGTATACGAAGAAATAGGAACGATTTAGAATTTCGGTTAATTTTTACATTTTTCTTGTAAATTCGCTAAAATTTCTGTTTTTCTTGATAATTCGCTAAAATTTCAGTGTTTCTCTTATATCATCCAATTCGATGATATACGTAGAAATAGGAACGATTTAGAATTTCGGTTAATTTTTACATTTTTCTTGTAAATTCACTAAAATTTCTGTTTTTCTTGATGATTCGCTAAAATTTCAGTGTTTCTCTTATATCATCCAATTCGACGATATACGTAGAAATAGGAAGGATTTAGAATTTCGGTTAATTTTTACATTTCTCTTGGAAATTCGCTAAAATTTCTGTTTTTCTTGGGATTTCGCTAAAATTTCAGTGTTTCTTATATATCATCCGGACCGTCCATGTACGTAGATATAGGAACGATTTAGAATTTCGGTTAATTTTTACATTTTTCTTGTAAATTCGCTAAAATTTCAGTTTTTCTTAGAAATTCGCTAAAATTTCAGTGTTTCTCTTATATCATCCAATTCGATGATATACGTAGAAATAGGAACGATTTAGAATTTCGGTTAATTTTTACATTTTTCTTGTAAATTCGCTAAAATTTCTGTTTTTCTTGATGATTCGCTAAAATTTCAGTGTTTCTCTTATATCATCCAATTCGATGATATACGTAGAAATAGGAACGATTTAGAATTTCGGTTAATTTTTACATTTTTCTTGTAAATTCACTAAAATTTCTGTTTTTCTTGATGATTCGATAAAATTTCAGTGTTTCTCTTATATCATCCAATTCGACGATATACGTAGAAATAGGAACGATTTAGCATTTCGGATAGTTTTTACATTTCTCTTGGAAATTCGCTAAATTTTCAGTTTTTCTTGGAAATTCGCTAAAATCTCTGTTTTTCTTGACAATTCGCTAAAATTTCAGTGTTTCTCTTATATCATCCAATTCGACGATATACGTAGAAATAGGGATGATTTAGAATATCGGTTAATTTTTACATTTCTCTTGGAAATTCGCTAAAATTTCAGTTTTTCTTGGAAACTCGCTAAAATTTCAGTGTTTCTTATATGTTATCCAAACCGTCGATCGACGTAGATATAGGAACGATTTAGAATTTCGGTTAATTTTTACATTTTTCTTGTAAGTTCGCTAAAATTTCTGTTTTTCTTGGAAATTCGCTAAAATTTCAGTGTTTCTTATAGATCATCCAAAACGTCGATATACGTTGAAATAGGTACGATTTAGAATTTCGGTTAATTTCTAGATTTCTCTTGGAAATTCGCTAAAATTTCAGTTTTTCTTGTAAATTCGATAAAATTTCTGTTTTTCTTGATAATTCGCTAAAATTTCAGTGTTTCTCTTATATCATGCAATTTGACGATAAAATTTCAGTGTTTCTTATATATCATCTAAACCGTCGATCTACGTAGAAATAGGAACGATTTAGAATTTCGGTTAATTTTTACATTTTTCTTGGAAATTCGCTAAAATTTCTGTTTTTCTTGATAATTCGCTAAAATTTCAGTGTTTCTCTTATATCACCCAATTCGACGATATACGTAGAAATAGGAACGAATAAGAATTTCGGTTAATTTTTACATTTTTCTTGTAAATTCGCTATAATTTCTGTTTTTCTTGGAAATTCGCTAAAATTTCAGTGTTTCTTATAAATCATCCAAAACGTCGATATACGTTGAAATAGGAACGATTTAGAATTTCGGTTAATTTTTAGATTTCTCTTGGAAATTCGCTACAATTTCAGTTTTTCTTGTAAATTCGATAAAATTTCTGTTTTTCTTGATAATTCGCTAAAATTTCAGTGTTTTTCTTATATCATGCAATTCGACGATATACGTAGAAATAGGAACGATTTAGAATTTCGGTTAATTTTTACATTTTTCTTGTAAATTCGCTAAAATTTCTGTTTTTCTTGGAAATTCGCTAAAATTTCAGTGTTTCTTATAAATCATCGAAAACGTCGATATACGTTGAAATAGGAACGATTTAGAATTTCGGTTAATTTTTAGATTTCTCTTGGAAATTCGCTAAAATTTCAGTTTTTCTTGGAAATTCGCTAAAATTTCAGTGTTTCTTATATATCATCCAAAACGTCGATATACGTAGAAATAGGAACGATTTAGAATTTCGGATAGTTTTTACATTTTTCTTGTAAATTCGTTAAAATTTCTGTTTTTCTTGGAAATTCGCTAAAATTTCTGTTTTTCTTGATAATTCGCTAAAATTTCAGTGTTTCTTATATATCATCCAAACCGTCGATGTACGTAGAAATAGGAACGATTTAGAATTTCGTTTAATTTTTACATTTTTCTTGTAAATTCGCTAAAATTTCAGTTTTTCTTGGAAATTCGCTAAAATTTCAGTGTTTCTCTTATATCATCCAATTCGACGATATACGTAGAAATAGGAACGAATTAGAATTTCGGTTAATTTTTACATTTCTCTTGGAAGTTCGCTAAAATTTCAGTTTTTCTTGGAAATTCGCTAAAATTTCAGTTTTTCTTGGAAATTCGCTAAAATTTCAGTGTTTCTTATATATCATCCAAAACGTCGATATACGTAGAAATAGGAACGATTTAGAATTTCGGATAGTTTTTACATTTTTCTTGTAAATTCGTTAAAATTTCTGTTTTTCTTGGAAATTCGCTAAAATTTCTGTTTTTCTTGATAATTCGCTAAAATTTCAGTGTCTCTTATATATCATCCAAACCGTCGATGTACGTAGAAATAGGAACGATTTAGAATTTCGGTTAATTTTTACATTTTTCTTGTAAATTCGCTAAAATTTCAGTTTTTCTTGGAAATTCGCTAAAACTTCAGTGTTTCTCTTATATCATCCAATTCGACGATATACGTAGAAATAGGAACGAATTAGAATTTCGGTTAATTTTTACATTTCTCTTGGAAGTTCGCTAAAATTTCAGTTTTTCTTGGAAATTCGCTTAAATTTCAGTGTTTCTTATATATCATCCAAACCGTCGATGTACGTAGAAATAGAAACGATTTAGAATTTCGGTTAATTTTTACATTTTTCTTGTAAATTCGCTAAAATTTCAGTTTTTCTTGGAAATTCGCTAAAATTTCAGTGTATCTCTTATATCATCCAAAACGTCGATGTACGTAGAAATAGGAACGATTTAGAATTTCGGTTAATTTTTACATTTCTCTTGGAAATTCGCTAAAATTTCAGTTTTTCTTGGAAATTCGCTAAAATTTGAGTGTTTCTTATATATCATCCAAACCGTCGATGTACGTAGAAATAGGAACGATTTAGAATTTCTGATAGCTTTTACATTTTTCTTGTAAATTCGTTAAAATTTCTGTTTTTCTTGGAAATTCGCTAAAATTTCTGTTTTTCTTGATAATTCGCTAAAATTTCAGTGTTTCTTATATATCATCCAAACCGTCGATGTACGTAGAAATAGGAACGATTTAGAATTTCGGTTAATTTTTACATTTTTCTTGTAAATTCGCTAAAATTTCTGTTTTTCTTGATAATTCGCTAAAATTTCAGTGTTTTTCTTATATCATCCAATTCGACGATATACGTAGAAATAGGAACGATTTAGAATTTCGGTTAATTTTTACATTTCACTTGGAAATTCGCAAAAATTTCAGTTTTTCTTGGAAATTCGCTAAAATTTCAGTGTTTCTTATATATCATCCAAAACGTCGATATACGTAGAAATAGGAACGATTTAGAATTTCGGATAGTTTTTACATTTTTCTTGTAAATTCGCTAAAATTTCAGATTTTCTTGTAAATTCGCTAAAATTTCTGTTTTTCTTGATGATTCGCTAAAATTTCAGTGTTTCTCTTATATCAACCAATTCGACGATATACGTAGAAATAGGAACGATTTAGAATTTCGGTTAATTTTTACATTTCTCTTGGAAATTCGCTAAAATTTCAGTTTTTCTTGGAAATTCGCTAAAATCTCTGTTTTTCTTGACAATTCGCTAAAATTTCAGTGTTTCTTATATATCATCCAAACCGTCGATGTACGTAGATATAGCAACGATTTAGAATTTCGGTTAATTTTTACATTTTTCTTGTAAATTCGCTAAAATTTCTGTTTTTCTTGGAAATTCGCTAAAATTTCAGTGTTTCTTATAAATCATCGAAAACGTCGATATACGTTGAAATAGGAACGATTTAGAATTTCGGTTAATTTTTAGATTTCTCTTGGAAATTCGCTAAAATTTCAGTTTTTCTTGGAAATTCGCTAAAATTTCAGTGTTTCTTATATATCATCCAAAACGTCGATATACGTAGAAATAGGAACGATTTAGAATTTCGGATAGTTTTTACATTTTTCTTGTAAATTCGTTAAAATTTCTGTTTTTCTTGGAAATTCGCTAAAATTTCTGTTTTTCTTGATAATTCGCTAAAATTTCAGTGTTTCTTATATATCATCCAAACCGTCGATGTACGTAGAAATAGGAACGATTTAGAATTTCGGTTAATTTTTACATTTTTCTTGTAAATTCGCTAAAATTTCAGTTTTTCTTGGAAATTCGCTAAAATTTCAGTGTTTCTCTTATATCATCCAATTCGACGATATACGTAGAAATAGGAACGAATTAGAATTTCGGTTAATTTTTACATTTCTCTTGGAAGTTCGCTAAAATTTCAGTTTTTCTTGGAAATTCGCTAAAATTTCAGTTTTTCTTGGAAATTCGCTAAAATTTCAGTGTTTCTTATATATCATCCAAAACGTCGATATACGTAGAAATAGGAACGATTTAGAATTTCGGATAGTTTTTACATTTTTCTTGTAAATTCGTTAAAATTTCTGTTTTTCTTGGAAATTCGCTAAAATTTCTGTTTTTCTTGATAATTCGCTAAAATTTCAGTGTCTCTTATATATCATCCAAACCGTCGATGTACGTAGAAATAGGAACGATTTAGAATTTCGGTTAATTTTTACATTTTTCTTGTAAATTCGCTAAAATTTCAGTTTTTCTTGGAAATTCGCTAAAACTTCAGTGTTTCTCTTATATCATCCAATTCGACGATATACGTAGAAATAGGAACGAATTAGAATTTCGGTTAATTTTTACATTTCTCTTGGAAGTTCGCTAAAATTTCAGTTTTTCTTGGAAATTCGCTTAAATTTCAGTGTTTCTTATATATCATCCAAACCGTCGATGTACGTAGAAATAGAAACGATTTAGAATTTCGGTTAATTTTTACATTTTTCTTGTAAATTCGCTAAAATTTCAGTTTTTCTTGGAAATTCGCTAAAATTTCAGTGTATCTCTTATATCATCCAAAACGTCGATGTACGTAGAAATAGGAACGATTTAGAATTTCGGTTAATTTTTACATTTCTCTTGGAAATTCGCTAAAATTTCAGTTTTTCTTGGAAATTCGCTAAAATTTGAGTGTTTCTTATATATCATCCAAACCGTCGATGTACGTAGAAATAGGAACGATTTAGAATTTCTGATAGCTTTTACATTTTTCTTGTAAATTCGTTAAAATTTCTGTTTTTCTTGGAAATTCGCTAAAATTTCTGTTTTTCTTGATAATTCGCTAAAATTTCAGTGTTTCTTATATATCATCCAAACCGTCGATGTACGTAGAAATAGGAACGATTTAGAATTTCGGTTAATTTTTACATTTTTCTTGTAAATTCGCTAAAATTTCTGTTTTTCTTGATAATTCGCTAAAATTTCAGTGTTTCTCTTATATCATCCAATTCGACGATATACGTAGAAATAGGAACGATTTAGAATTTCGGTTAATTTTTACATTTCACTTGGAAATTCGCAAAAATTTCAGTTTTTCTTGGAAATTCGCTAAAATTTCAGTGTTTCTTATATATCATCCAAAACGTCGATATACGTAGAAATAGGAACGATTTAGAATTTCGGATAGTTTTTACATTTTTCTTGTAAATTCGCTAAAATTTCAGATTTTCTTGTAAATTCGCTAAAATTTCTGTTTTTCTTGATGATTCGCTAAAATTTCAGTGTTTCACTTATATCAACCAATTCGACGATATACGTAGAAATAGGAACGATTTAGAATTTCGGTTAATTTTTACATTTCTCTTGGAAATTCGCTAAAATTTCAGTTTTTCTTGGAAATTCGCTAAAATCTCTGTTTTTCTTGACAATTCGCTAAAATTTCAGTGTTTCTTATATATCATCCAAACCGTCGATGTACGTAGATATAGCAACGATTTAGAATTTCGGTTAATTTTTACATTTCTCTTGGAAATTCGCTAAAATTTCAGTTTTTCTTGGAAATTCGCTAAAATTTCAGTGTTTCTTATATATCATCCAAAACGTCGATATACGTAGAAATAGGAACGATTTAGAATTTCGGATAGTTTTTACATTTTTCTTGTAAATTCGCTAAAATTTCTGTTTTTATTGATAATTCGCTAAAATTTCAGTGTTTCTCTTATATCATCCAATTAGACGATATACGTAGAAATAGGAAGGATTTGGAATTTCGGTTAATTTTTACATTTTTCTTGGAAATTCGCTAAAATTTCTGTTTTTCTTGATAATTCGCTAAAATTTCAGTGTTTCTCTTATATCATCCAATTCGACGATATACGTAGAAATAGGGACGATTTAGAATTTCGGTTAATTTTTACATTTCTCTTGGAAATTCGCTAAAATTTCAGTTTTTCTTGGAAATTCGCTAAAATTTGAGTGTTTCTTATATATCATCCAAACCGTCGATGTACGTAGAAATAGGAACGATTTAGAATTTCGGTTAATTTTTACATTCTTCTTGTAAATTCGCTAAAATTTCAGTTTTTCTTGGAAATTCGCTAAAATTTCAGTGTTTCTCTTATATCATCCAAAACGTCGATGTACGTAGAAATAGGAACGACTTAGAATTTCGGTTAATTTTTACATTTCTCTTGGAAATTCGCTAAAATTTCAGTTTTTCTTGGAAATTCGCTAAAATTTCTGTTTTTCTTGATAATTCGCTAAAATTTCAGTGTTTCTCTTATATCATCCAATTCGAAGATATACGTAGAAATAGGGACGATTTAGAATTTCGGTTAATTTTTACATTTCTCTTGGAAATTCGCTAAAATTTCAGTTTTTCTTGGAAATTCGCTAAAATTTCAGTGTTTCTTATATGTTATCCAAACCGTCGATCTACGTAGAAATAGAAACGATTTAGAATTTCGGTTAATTTTTACATTTTTCTTGTAAATTCGCTAAAATTTCTGTTTTTCTTAGAAATTCGCTAAAATTTCAGTGTTTCTTATAAATCATCCAAAACGTCGATATACGTTGAAATAGGAACGAGATAGAAATTTCGGTTTATTTTTAGATTTCTCTTGGAAATTCGCTAAAATTTCAGTTATTCTTGTAAATTCGCTAAAATTTCTGTTTTTCTTGATAATTCGCTAAAATTTCAGTGTTTCTTATATATCATCCAAACCGTCGATGTACGTAGATATAGGAACGATTTAGAATTTCGGTTAATTTTTACATTTTTCTTGTAAATTCGCTAAGATTTCTGTTTTCTTGGAAATTCGCTAAAATTTCAGTGTTTCTTATAAATCATCCAAAACGTCGATATACGTTGAAATAGGAACGATTTTAGAATTTCGGTTAATTTCTAGATTTCTCTTGGAAATTCGCTAAAATTTCAGTTTTTCTTGTAAATTGCGATAAAATTTCTGTTTTCTTGATAATTCGCTAAAATTTCAGTGTTTCTCTTATGATCATGCAATTTGATCGATAAAATTTCAGTGTTTCTTATATATCATCCAAACCGGTCGATCTACGTAGAAATAGGAACGATTTAGAATTTCGGTTAATTTTTACATTTTTCTTGGAAATTCGCTAAAATTTCTGTTTTTCTTGATAATTCGCTAAAATTTCAGTGTTTCTCTTATATCACCCAATTCGACGATATACGTAGAAATAGGAACGAATTAGAATTTCGGTTAATTTTTACATTTTTCTTGTAAATTCGCTATAATTTCTGTTTTTCTTGGAAATTCGCTAAAATTTCAGTGTTTCTTATAAATCATCCAAAACGTCGATAAACGTTGAAATAGGAACGATATAGAATTTCGGTTAATTTTTAGATTTCTCTTGGAAATTCGCTAAAATTTCAGTTTTTCTTGTAAATTCGATAAAATTTCTATTTTTCTTGATAATTCGCTAAAATTTCAGTGTTTTTCTTATATCATGCAATTCGACGATATACGTAGAAATAGGAACGATTTAGAATTTCGGTTAATTTTTACATTTTTCTTGGAAATTCGCTAAAATTTCAGTTTTTCTTGGAAATTCGCTAAAATCTCTGTTTTTCTTGACAATTCGCTAAAATTTCAGTATTTCTCTTATATCATCCAATTCGACGATATACGTAGAAATAGGGATGATTTAGAATTTCGGTTAATTTTTACATTTCTCTTTGAAATTCGCTAAAATTTCAGTTTTTCTTGGAAATTCGCTAAAATTTCAGTGTTTCTTATATGTTATCCAAACCGTCGATCGACGTAGATATAGGAACGATTTAGAATTTCGGTTAATTTTAACATTTTTCTTGTAAATTCGCTAAAATTTCTGTTTTTCTTGGAAATTCGCTAAAATTTCAGTGTTTCTTATAAATCATCCAAAACGTCGATATACGTTGAAATAGGAACGATTTAGAATTTCGGTTAATTTTTAGATTTCTCTTGGAAATTCGCTAAAATTTCAGTTTTTCTTGGAAATTCGCTAAAATTTCAGTGTTTCTTATATATCATCCAAAACGTCGATATACGTAGAAATAGGAACGATTTAGAATTTCGGATAGGTTTTACATTTTTCTTGTAAATTCGTTAAAATTTCTGTTTTTCTTGGAAATTCGCTAAAATTTCTGTTTTTCTTGATAATTCGCTAAAATTTCAGTGTTTCTTATAAATCATCCAAACCGTCGATGTACGTAGAAATAGGAACGATTTAGAATTTCGGTTAATTTTTACATTTTTCTTATAAATTCGCTAAAATTTCTGTTTTTCTTGATAATTCGCTAAAATTTCAGTGTTTCTCTTATATCATCCAATTCGACGATATACGTAGAAATAGGAACGATTTAGAATTTCGGTTAATTTTTACATTTCACTTGGAAATTCGCTAAAATTTCAGTTTTTCTTGGAAATTCGCTAAAATTTCAGTGTTTCTCTTATATCATGCAATTCGACGATATACGTAGAAATAGGAACGATTGAGAATTTCGCTAAAATTTCAGTTTTTCTTGGAAATTCGCTAAAATTTCTGTTTTTCTTGATAATTCGCTAAAATTTCAGTGTTTCTCTTATATCACCCAATTCGACGATATACGTAGAAATAGGAACGAATTAGAATTTCGGTTAATTTTTACATTTTTCTTGTAAATTCGCTAAAATTTCAGTTTTTCTTGGAAATTCGCTAAAATTTCAGTGTTTCTCTTATATCATCCAAAACGTCGATGTACGTAGAAATAGGAACGACTTAGAATTTCGGTTAATTTTTACATTTCTCTTGGAAATTCGCTAAAATTTCTGTTTTTCTTGATAATTCGCTAAAATTTCAGTGTTTCTCTTATATCATCCAATTCGGCGATATACGTAGAAATAGGGACGATTTAGAATTTCGGTTAATTTTTACATTTCTCTTGTAAATTCGCTAAAATTTCTGCTTTTCTTGGAAATTCGCTAAAATTTCAGTGTTTCTCTTATATCATCCAAAACGTCGATATACGTTGAAATAGGAACGATTTAGAATTTCGGTTAATTTCTAGATTTCTCTTGGAAATTCGCTAAAATTTCAGTGTTTCTTATAAATCATCCAAAACGTCGATGTACGTAGAAATAGGAACGACTTAGAATTTCGGTTAATTTTTACATTTCTCTTGGAAATTCGCTAAAATTTCAGTTATTCTTGTAAATTCGCTAAAATTTCTGTTTTTCTTGATAATTCGCTAAAATTTCAGTGTTTCTTATATATCATCCAAACCGTCGATCGACGTAGATATAGGAACGATTTAGAATTTCGGTTAATTTTAACATTTTTCTTGTAAATTCGCTAAAATTTCTGTTTTTCTTGGAAATTCGCTAAAATTTCAGTGTTTCTCTTATATCATCCAAAACGTCGATATACGTTGAAATAGGAACGATTTAGAATTTCGGTTAATTTCTAGATTTCTCTTGGAAATTCGCTAAAATTTCAGTTTTTCTTGTAAATTCGATAAAATTTCTGTTTTTCTTGATAATTCGCTAAAATTTCAGTGTTTCTCTTTTATCATGCAATTTGACGATAAAATTTCAGTGTTTCTTATATATCATCCAAACCGTCGATCTACGTAGAAATAGGAACGATTTAGAATTTCGGTTAATTTTTACATTTTTCTTGGAAATTCGCTAAAATTTCTGTTTTTCTTGATAATTCGCTAAAATTTCAGTGTTTCTCTTATATCACCCAATTCGACGATATACGTAGAAATAGGAACGAATTAGAATTTCGGTTAATTTTTAGATTTCTCTTGGAAATTCGCTAAAATTTCAGTTTTTCTTGGAAATTCGCTAAAATTTCAGTGTTTCTTATATATCATCCAAAACGTCGATATACGTAGAAATAGGAACGATTTAGAATTTCGGATAGTTTTTACATTTTTCTTGTAAATTCGTTAAAATTTCTGTTTTTCTTGGAAATTCGCTAAAATTTCTGTTTTTCTTGATAATTCGCTAAAATTTCAGTGTTTCTTATATATCATCCAAACCGTCGATGTACGTAGAAATAGGAACGATTTAGAATTTCGGATAGTTTTTACATTTTTCTTGTAAATTCGCTAAAATTTCAGATTTTCTTGTAAATTCGCTAAAATTTCTGTTTTTCTTGATGATTCGCTAAAATTTCAGTGTTTCTCTTATATCAACCAATTCGACGATATACGTAGAAATAGGAACGATTTAGAATTTCGGTTAATTTTTACATTTCTCTTGGAAATTCGCTAAAATTTCAGTTTTTCTTGGAAATTCGCTAAAATCTCTGTTTTTCTTGACAATTCGCTAAAATTTCAGTGTTTCTTATATATCATCCAAACCGTCGATGTACGTAGATATAGCAACGATTTAGAATTTCGGTTAATTTTTACATTTCTCTTGGAAATTCGCTAAAATTTCAGTTTTTCTTGGAAATTCGCTAAAATTTCAGTGTTTCTTATATATCATCCAAAACGTCGATATACGTAGAAATAGGAACGATTTAGAATTTCGGATAGTTTTTACATTTTTCTTGTAAATTCGCTAAAATTTCTGTTTTTATTGATAATTCGCTAAAATTTCAGTGTTTCTCTTATATCATCCAATTAGACGATATACGTAGAAATAGGAAGGATTTGGAATTTCGGTTAATTTTTACATTTTTCTTGGAAATTCGCTAAAATTTCTGTTTTTCTTGATAATTCGCTAAAATTTCAGTGTTTCTCTTATATCATCCAATTCGACGATATACGTAGAAATAGGAACGAATTAGAATTTCGGTTAATTTTTACATTTCTCTTGGAAATTCGCTAAAATTTCAGTTTTTCTTGGAAATTCGCTAAAATTTGAGTGTTTCTTATATATCATCCAAACCGTCGATGTACGTAGAAATAGGAACGATTTAGAATTTCGGTTAATTTTTACATTTTTCTTGTAAATTCGCTAAAATTTCAGTTTTTCTTGGAAATTCGCTAAAATTTCAGTGTTTCTCTTATTTCATCCAAAACGTCGATGTACGTAGAAATAGGAACGACTTACAATTTCGGTTAATTTTTAGATTTCTCTTGGAAATTCGCTAAAATTTCAGTTTTTCTTGGAAATTCGCTAAAATTTCTGTTTTTCTTGATAATTCGATAAAATTTCAGTGTTTCTCTTATATCATCCAATTCGACGATATACGTAGAAATAGGGACGATTTAGAATTTCGGTTAATTTTTACATTTCTCTTGGAAATTCGCTAAAATTTCAGTTTTTCTTGGAAATTCGCTAAAATTTCAGTGTTTCTTATATGATATCCAAACCGTCGATCTACGTAGAAATAGGAACGATTTAGAATTTCGGTTAATTTTTACATTTTTCTTGTAAATTCGCTAAAATTTCTGTTTTTCTTAGAAATTCGCTAAAATTTCAGTGTTTCTTATAAATCATCCAAAACGTCGATATACGTTGAAATAGGAACGATTTAGAATTTCGGTTAATTTTTAGATTTCTCTTGGAAATTCGCTAAAATTTCAGTTATTCTTGTAAATTCGCTAAAATTTCTGTTTTTCTTGATAATTCGCTAAAATTTCAGTGTTTCTTATATATCATCCAAACCGTCGATGTACGTAGATATAGGAACGATTTAGAATTTCGGTTAATTTTTACATTTTTCTTGTAAATTCGCTAAAATTTCTGTTTTTCTTGGAAATTCGCTAAAATTTCAGTGTTTCTTATAAATCATCCAAAACGTCGATATACGTTGAAATAGGAACGATTTAGAATTTCGGTTAATTTCTAGATTTCTCTTGGAAATTCGCTAAAATTTCAGTTTTTCTTGTAAATTCGATAAAATTTCTGTTTTTCTTGATAATTCGCTAAAATTTCAGTGTTTCTCTTATATCATGCAATTTGACGATAAAATTTCAGTGTTTCTTATATATCATCCAAACCGTCGATCTACGTAGAAATAGGAACGATTTAGAATTTCGGTTAATTTTTACATTTTTCTTGGAAATTCGCTAAAATTTCAGTTTTTCTTGGAAATTCGCTAAAATCTCTGTTTTTCTTGACAATTCGCTAAAATTTCAGTATTTCTCTTATATCATCCAATTCGACGATATACGTAGAAATAGGGATGATTTAGAATTTCGGTTAATTTTTACATTTCTCTTTGAAATTCGCTAAAATTTCAGTTTTTCTTGGAAATTCGCTAAAATTTCAGTGTTTCTTATATGTTATCCAAACCGTCGATCGACGTAGATATAGGAACGATTTAGAATTTCGGTTAATTTTAACATTTTTCTTGTAAATTCGCTAAAATTTCTGTTTTTCTTGGAAATTCGCTAAAATTTCAGTGTTTCTTATAAATCATCCAAAACGTCGATATACGTTGAAATAGGAACGATTTAGAATTTCGGTTAATTTTTAGATTTCTCTTGGAAATTCGCTAAAATTTCAGTTTTTCTTGGAAATTCGCTAAAATTTCAGTGTTTCTTATATATCATCCAAAACGTCGATATACGTAGAAATAGGAACGATTTAGAATTTCGTATAGTTTTTACATTTTTCTTGTAAATTCGTTAAAATTTCTGTTTTTCTTGGAAATTCGCTAAAATTTCTGTTTTTCTTGATAATTCGCTAAAATTTCAGTGTTTCTTATATATCATCCAAACCGTCGATGTACGTAGAAATAGGAACGATTTAGAATTTCGGTTAATTTTTACATTTTTCTTATAAATTCGCTAAAATTTCTGTTTTTCTTGATAATTCGCTAAAATTTCAGTGTTTCTCTTATATCATCCAATTCGACGATATACGTAGAAATAGGAACGATTTAGAATTTCGGTTAATTTTTACATTTCACTTGGAAATTCGCTAAAATTTCAGTTTTTCTTGGAAATTCGCTAAAATTTCAGTGTTTCTCTTATATCATGCAATTCGACGATATACGTAGAAATAGGAACGATTTAGAATTTCGCTAAAATTTCAGTTTTTCTTGGAAATTCGCTAAAATTTCTGTTTTTCTTGATAATTCGCTAAAATTTCAGTGTTTCTCTTATATCACCCAATTCGACGATATACGTAGAAATAGGAACGAATTAGAATTTCGGTTAATTTTTACATTTTTCTTGTAAATTCGCTAAAATTTCAGTTTTTCTTGGAAATTCGCTAAAATTTCAGTGTTTCTCTTATATCATCCAAAACGTCGATGTACGTAGAAATAGGAACGACTTAGAATTTCGGTTAATTTTTACATTTCTCTTGGAAATTCGCTAAAATTTCAGTTTTTCTTGGAAATTCGCTAAAATTTCTGTTTTTCTTGATAATTCGCTAAAATTTCAGTGTTTCTCTTATATCATCCAATTCGGCGATATACGTTGAAATAGGGACGATTTAGAATTTCGGTTAATTTTTACATTTCTCTTGTAAATTCGCTAAAATTTCTGCTTTTCTTGGAAATTCGCTAAAATTTCAGTGTTTCTCTTATATCATCCAAAACGTCGATGTACGTAGAAATAGGAACGACTTAGAATTTCGGTTAATTTCTAGATTTCTCTTGGAAATTCGCTAAAATTTCAGTGTTTCTTATAAATCATCCAAAACGTCGATGTACGTAGAAATAGGAACGACTTAGAATTTCGGTTAATTTTTACATTTCTCTTGGAAATTCGCTAAAATTTCAGTTATTCTTGTAAATTCGCTAAAATTTCTGTTTTTCTTGATAATTCGCTAAAATTTCAGTGTTTCTTATATATCATCCAAACCGTCGATCGACGTAGATATAGGAACGATTTAGAATTTCGGTTAATTTTAACATTTTTCTTGTAAATTCGCTAAAATTTCTGTTTTTCTTGGAAATTCGCTAAAATTTCAGTGTTTCTCTTATATCATCCAAAACGTCGATATACGTTGAAATAGGAACGATTTAGAATTTCGGTTAATTTCTAGATTTCTCTTGGAAATTCGCTAAAATTTCAGTTTTTCTTGTAAATTCGATAAAATTTCTGTTTTTCTTGATAATTCGCTAAAATTTCAGTGTTTCTCTTATATCATGCAATTTGACGATAAAATTTCAGTGTTTCTTATATATCATCCAAACCGTCGATCTACGTAGAAATAGGAACGATTTAGAATTTCGGTTAATTTTTACATTTTTCTTGGAAATTCGCTAAAATTTCTGTTTTTCTTGATAATTCGCTAAAATTTCAGTGTTTCTCTTATATCACCCAATTCGACGATATACGTAGAAATAGGAACGAATTAGAATTTCGGTTAATTTTTACATTTTTCTTGTAAATTCGCTATAATTTCTGTTTTTCTTGGAAATTCGCTAAAATTTCAGTGTTTCTTATAAATCATCCAAAACGTCGATATACGTTGAAATAGGAACGATTTAGAATTTCGGTTAATTTTTAGATTTCTCTTGGAAATTCGCTAAAATTTCAGTTTTTCTTGTAAATTCGATAAAATTTCTGTTTTTCTTGATAATTCGCTAAAATTTCAGTGTTTTTCTTATATCATGCAATTCGACGATATACGTAGAAATAGGAACGATTTAGAATTTCGGTTAATTTTTACATTTTTCTTGGAAATTCGCTAAAATTTCAGTTTTTCTTGGAAATTCGCTAAAATCTCTGTTTTTCTTGACAATTCGCTAAAATTTCAGTATTTCTCTTATATCATCCAATTCGACGATATACGTAGAAATAGGGATGATTTAGAATTTCGGTTAATTTTTACATTTCTCTTTGAAATTCGCTAAAATTTCAGTTTTTCTTGGAAATTCGCTAAAATTTCAGTGTTTCTTATATGTTATCCAAACCGTCGATCGACGTAGATATAGGAACGATTTAGAATTTCGGTTAATTTTAACATTTTTCTTGTAAATTCGCTAAAATTTCTGTTTTTCTTGGAAATTCGCTAAAATTTCAGTGTTTCTTATAAATCATCCAAAACGTCGATATACGTTGAAATAGGAACGATTTAGAATTTCGGTTAATTTTTAGATTTCTCTTGGAAATTCGCTAAAATTTCAGTTTTTCTTGGAAATTCGCTAAAATTTCAGTGTTTCTTATATATCATCCAAAACGTCGATATACGTAGAAATAGGAACGATTTAGAATTTCGGATAGTTTTTACATTTTTCTTGTAAATTCGTTAAAATTTCTGTTTTTCTTGGAAATTCGCTAAAATTTCTGTTTTTCTTGATAATTCGCTAAAATTTCAGTGTTTCTTATATATCATCCAAACCGTCGATGTACGTAGAAATAGGAACGATTTAGAATTTCGGTTAATTTTTACATTTTTCTTATAAATTCGCTAAAATTTCTGTTTTTCTTGATAATTCGCTAAAATTTCAGTGTTTCTCTTATATCATCCAATTCGACGATATACGTAGAAATAGGAACGATTTAGAATTTCGGTTAATTTTTACATTTCACTTGGAAATTCGCTAAAATTTCAGTTTTTCTTGGAAATTCGCTAAAATTTCAGTGTTTCTCTTATATCATGCAATTCGACGATATACGTAGAAATAGGAACGATTTAGAATTTCGCTAAAATTTCAGTTTTTCTTGGAAATTCGCTAAAATTTCTGTTTTTCTTGATAATTCGCTAAAATTTCAGTTTTTCTTGGAAATTCGCTAAAATTTCAGTGTTTCTCTTATATCATCCAAAACGTCGATGTACGTAGAAATAGGAACGACTTAGAATTTCGGTTAATTTTTACATTTCTCTTGGAAATTCGCTAAAATTTCAGTTTTTCTTGGAAATTCGCTAAAATTTCTGTTTTTCTTGATAATTCGCTAAAATTTCAGTGTTTCTCTTATATCATCCAATTCGGCGATATACGTAGAAATAGGGACGATTTAGAATTTCGGTTAATTTTTACATTTCTCTTGTAAATTCGCTAAAATTTCTGTTTTTCTTGGAAATTCGCTAAAATTTCAGTGTTTCTCTTATATCATCCAAAACGTCGATATACGTTGAAATAGGAACGATTTAGAATTTCGGTTAATTTCTAGATTTCTCTTGGAAATTCGCTAAAATTTCAGTGTTTCTTATAAATCATCCAAAACGTCGATGTGCGTAGAAATAGGAACGACTTAGAATTTCGGTTAATTTTTACATTTCTCTTGGAAATTCGCTAAAATTTCAGTTATTCTTGTAAATTCGCTAAAATTTCTGTTTTTCTTGATAATTCGCTAAAATTTCAGTGTCTCTTATATATCATCCAAACCGTCGATCGACGTAGATATAGGAACGATTTAGAGTTTCGGTTAATTTTAACATTTTTCTTGTAAATTCGCTAAAATTTCTGTTTTTCTTGGAAATTCGCTAAAATTTCAGTGTTTCTCTTATATCATCCAAAACGTCGATATACGTTGAAATAGGAACGATTTAGAATTTCGGTTAATTTCTAGATTTCTCTTGGAAATTCGCTAAAATTTCAGTTTTTCTTGTAAATTCGATAAAATTTCTGTTTTTCTTGATAATTCGCTAAAATTTCAGTGTTTCTCTTATATCATGCAATTTGACGATAAAATTTCAGTGTTTCTTATATATCATCCAAACCGTCGATCTACGTAGAAATAGGAACGATTTAGAATTTCGGTTAATTTTTACATTTTTCTTGGAAATTCGCTAAAATTTCTGTTTTTCTTGATAATTCGCTAAAATTTCAGTGTTTCTCTTATATCACCCAATTCGACGATATACGTAGAAATAGGAACGAATTAGAATTTCGGTTAATTTTTACATTTTTCTTGTAAATTCGCTATAATTTCTGTTTTTCTTGGAAATTCGCTAAAATTTCAGTGTTTCTTATAAATCATCCAAAACGTCGATATACGTTGAAATAGGAACGATTTAGAATTTCGGTTAATTTTTAGATTTCTCTTGGAAATTCGCTAAAATTTCAGTTTTTCTTGTAAATTCGATAAAATTTCTGTTTTTCTTGATAACTCGCTAAAATTTCAGTGTTTTTCTTATATCATGCAATTCGACGATATACGTAGAAATAGGAACGATTTAGAATATCGGTTAATTTTTACATTTTTCTTGGAAATTCGCTAAAATTTCAGTTTTTCTTGGAAATTCGCTAAAATCTCTATTTTTCTTGACAATTCGCTAAAATTTCAGTGTTTCTCTTATATCATCCAATTCGACGATATACGTAGAAATAGGGATGATTTAGAATTTCGGTTAATTTTTACATTTCTCTTTGAAATTCGCTAAAATTTCAGTTTTTCTTGGAAATTCGCTAAAATTTCAGTGTTTCTTATGTTATCCAAACCGTCGATCGACGTAGATATAGGAACGATTTAGAATTTCGGTTAATTTTTACATTTTTCTTGTAAATTCGCTAAAATTTCTGTTTTTCTTGGAAATTCGCTAAAATTTCAGTGTTTCTTATAAATCATCCAAAACGTCGATATACGTTGAAATAGGAACGATTTAGAATTTCGGTTAATTTTTAGATTTCTCTTGGAAATTCGCTAAAATTTCAGTTTTTCTTGGAAATTCCCTAAAATTTCAGTGTTTCTTATATATCATCCAAAACGTCGATATACGTAGAAATAGGAACGATTTAGAATTTCGGATAGTTTTTACATTTTTCTTGTAAATTCGTTAAAATTTCTGTTTTTCTTGGAAATTCGCTAAAATTTCTGTTTTTCTTGATAATTCGCTAAAATTTCAGTGTTTCTTATATATAATCCAAACCGTCGATGTACGTAGAAATAGGAACGATTTAGAATTTCGGTTAATTTTTACATTTTTCTTATAAATTCGCTAAAATTTCTATTTTTCTTGATAATTCGCTAAAATTTCAGTGTTTCTCTTATATCATCCAATTCGACGATATACGTAGAAATAGGAACGATTTAGAATTTCGGTTAATTTTTACATTTCACTTGGAAATTCGCTAAAATTTCAGTTTTTCTTGGAAATTCGCTAAAATTTCAGTGTTTCTCTTATATCATGCAATTCGACGATATACGTAGAAATAGGAACGATTTAGAATTTCGCTAAAATTTCAGTTT
This sequence comes from Agrilus biguttatus, assembly GCA_963921985.1. Lineage (NCBI taxonomy): Eukaryota > Metazoa > Arthropoda > Insecta > Coleoptera > Buprestidae > Agrilus > Agrilus biguttatus. The sequence continues at coordinate 22,424,243 of OY998118.1, forward strand.
TTCTTGGAAATTCGCTAAAATTTCTGTTTTTCTTGATAATTCGCTAAAATTTCAGTGTTTCTCTTATATCATCCAATTCGACGATATACGTAGAAATAGGAACGAATTAGAATTTCGGTTAATTTTTACATTTCTCTTGGAAATTCGCTAAAATTTCAGTTTTTCTTGGAAATTCACTAAAATTTCTGTTTTTCTTGATAATTCGCTAAAATTTCAGTGTTTCTCTTATATCATGCAATTCGACGATATACGTAGAAATAGGAACGATTTAGAATTTCGCTAAAATTTCAGTTTTTCTTGGAAATTCGCTAAAATTTCTGTTTTTCTTGATAATTCGCTAAAATTTCAGTGTTTCTCTTATATCATCCAATTCGACGATATACGTAGAAATAGGGACGATTTTGAATTTCGGTTAATTTTTACATTTCTCTTGGAAATTCGCTAAAATTTCAGTTTTTCTTGGAAATTCGCTAAAATTTCAGTGTTTCTTATATATCATCCAAAACGTCGATATACGTAGAAATAGGAACGATTTAGAATTTCGGATAGTTTTTACATTTTTCTTGTAAATTCGCTAAAATTTCTGTTTTTATTGATAATTCGCTAAAATTTCAGTGTTTCTCTTATATCATCCAATTCGACGATATACGTAGAAATAGGAAGGATTTGGAATTTCGGTTAATTTTTACATTTTTCTTGGAAATTCGCCAAAATTTCTGTTTTTCTTGATAATTCGCTAAAATTTCAGTGTTTCTCTTATATCATCCAATTCGACGATATACGTAGAAATAGGAACGAATTAGAATTTCGGTTAATTTTTACATTTCTCTTGGAAATTCGCTAAAATTTCAGTTTTTCTTGGAAATTCGCTAAAATTTCAGTGTTTCTTATATATCATCCAAAACGTCGATATACGTAGAAATAAGAACGATTTAGAATTTCGGATAGTTTTTACATTTTTCTTGTAAATTCGCTAAAATTTCTGTTTTTATTGATAATTCGCTAAAATTTCAGTGTTTCTCTTATATCATCCAATTCGACGATATACGTAGAAATAGGAACGATTTGGAATTTCGGTTAATTTTTACATTTTTCTTGGAAATTCGCCAAAATTTCTGTTTTTCTTGATAATTCGCTAAAATTTCAGTGTTTCTCTTATATCATCCAATTCGACGATATACGTAGAAATAGGAACGAATTAGAATTTCGGTTAATTTTTACATTTCTCTTGGAAATTCGCTAAAATTTCAGTTTTTCTTGGAAATTCGCTAATATTTCAGTGTTTTTTATATACCATCCAAACCGTCGATGTACGTAGAAATAGGAACGATTTAGAATTTCGGTTAATTTTTACATTTTTCTTGTAAATTCGCTAAAATTTCAGTTTTTCTTGGAAACTCACTAAAATTTCAGTTTTTCTTGGAAATTCGCTAAAATTTCAGTTTTTCTTGGAAATTCGCTAAAATTTCAGTTTTTCTTGGAAATTCGCTAAAATTTCAGTGTTTCTCTTATATCATGCAATTCGACGATATACGTAGAAATAGGAACGATTTAGAATTTCGCTAAAATTTCAGTTTTTCTTGGAAATTCGCTAAAATTTCTGTTTTTCTTGATAATTCGCTAAAATTTCAGTGTTTCTCTTATATCATCCAATTCGACGATATACGTAGAAATAGGAACGAATTAGAATTTCGGTTAATTTTTACATTTCTCTTGGAAATTCGCTAAAATTTCAGTTTTTCTTGGAAATTCACTAAAATTTCTGTTTTTCTTGATAATTCGCTAAAATTTCAGTGTTTCTTATATATCATCCAAACCGTCGATGTACGTAGATATAGCAACGATTTAGAATTTCGGTTAATTTTTACATTTCTCTTGGAAATTCGCTAAAATTTCAGTTTTTCTTGGAAATTCGCTAAAATTTCAGTGTTTCTTATATATCATCCAAAACGTCGATATACGTAGAAATAGGAACGATTTAGAATTTCGGATAGTTTTTACATTTTTCTTGTAAATTCGTTAAAATTTCTGTTTTTCTTGGAAATTCGCTAAAATTTCTGTTTTTCTTGATAATTCGCTAAAATTTCAGTGTTTCTTATATATCATCCAAACCGTCGATGTACGTAGAAATAGGAACGATTTAGAATTTCGGATAGTTTTTACATTTTTCTTGTAAATTCGCTAAAATTTCAGATTTTCTTGTAAATTCGCTAAAATTTCTGTTTTTCTTGATGATTCGCTAAAATTTCAGTGTTTCTCTTATATCAACCAATTCGACGATATACGTAGAAATAGGAACGATTTAGAATTTCGGTTAATTTTTACATTTCTCTTGGAAATTCGCTAAAATTTCAGTTTTTCTTGGAAATTCGCTAAAATCTCTGTTTTTCTTGACAATTCGCTAAAATTTCAGTGTTTCTTATATATCATCCAAACCGTCGATGTACGTAGATATAGCAACGATTTAGAATTTCGGTTAATTTTTACATTTCTCTTGGAAATTCGCTAAAATTTCAGTTTTTCTTGGAAATTCGCTAAAATTTCAGTGTTTCTTATATATCATCCAAAACGTCGATATACGTAGAAATAGGAACGATTTAGAATTTCGGATAGTTTTTACATTTTTCTTGTAAATTCGCTAAAATTTCTGTTTTTATTGATAATTCGCTAAAATTTCAGTGTTTCTCTTATATCATCCAATTAGACGATATACGTAGAAATAGGAGGGATTTGGAATTTCGGTTAATTTTTACATTTTTCTTGGAAATTCGCTAAAATTTCTGTTTTTCTTGATAATTCGCTAAAATTTCAGTGTTTCTCTTATATCATCCAATTCGACGATATACGTAGAAATAGGAACGAATTAGAATTTCGGTTAATTTTTACATTTCTCTTGGAAATTCGCTAAAATTTCAGTTTTTCTTGGAAATTCGCTAAAATTTGAGTGTTTCTTATATATCATCCAAACCGTCGATGTACGTAGAAATAGGAACGATTTAGAATTTCGGTTAATTTTTACATTTTTCTTGTAAATTCGCTAAAATTTCAGTTTTTCTTGGAAATTCGCTAAAATTTCAGTGTTTCTCTTATTTCATCCAAAACGTCGATGTACGTAGAAATAGGAACGACTTACAATTTCGGTTAATTTTTAGATTTCTCTTGGAAATTCGCTAAAATTTCAGTTTTTCTTGGAAATTCGCTAAAATTTCTGTTTTTCTTGATAATTCGATAAAATTTCAGTGTTTCTCTTATATCATCCAATTCGACGATATACGTAGAAATAGGGACGATTTAGAATTTCGGTTAATTTTTACATTTCTCTTGGAAATTCGCTAAAATTTCAGTTTTTCTTGGAAATTCGCTAAAATTTCAGTGTTTCTTATATGATATCCAAACCGTCGATCTACGTAGAAATAGGAACGATTTAGAATTTCGGTTAATTTTTACATTTTTCTTGTAAATTCGCTAAAATTTCTGTTTTTCTTAGAAATTCGCTAAAATTTCAGTGTTTCTTATAAATCATCCAAAACGTCGATATACGTTGAAATAGGAACGATTTAGAATTTCGGTTAATTTTTAGATTTCTCTTGGAAATTCGCTAAAATTTCAGTTATTCTTGTAAATTCGCTAAAATTTCTGTTTTTCTTGATAATTCGCTAAAATTTCAGTGTTTCTTATATATCATCCAAACCGTCGATGTACGTAGATATAGGAACGATTTAGAATTTCGGTTAATTTTTACATTTTTCTTGTAAATTCGCTAAAATTTCTGTTTTTCTTGGAAATTCGCTAAAATTTCAGTGTTTCTTATAAATCATCCAAAACGTCGATATACGTTGAAATAGGAACGATTTAGAATTTCGGTTAATTTCTAGATTTCTCTTGGAAATTCGCTAAAATTTCAGTTTTTCTTGTAAATTCGATAAAATTTCTGTTTTTCTTGATAATTCGCTAAAATTTCAGTGTTTCTCTTATATCATGCAATTTGACGATAAAATTTCAGTGTTTCTTATATATCATCCAAACCGTCGATCTACGTAGAAATAGGAACGATTTAGAATTTCGGTTAATTTTTACATTTTTCTTGGAAATTCGCTAAAATTTCAGTTTTTCTTGGAAATTCGCTAAAATCTCTGTTTTTCTTGACAATTCGCTAAAATTTCAGTATTTCTCTTATATCATCCAATTCGACGATATACGTAGAAATAGGGATGATTTAGAATTTCGGTTAATTTTTACATTTCTCTTTGAAATTCGCTAAAATTTCAGTTTTTCTTGGAAATTCGCTAAAATTTCAGTGTTTCTTATATGTTATCCAAACCGTCGATCGACGTAGATATAGGAACGATTTAGAATTTCGGTTAATTTTAACATTTTTCTTGTAAATTCGCTAAAATTTCTGTTTTTCTTGGAAATTCGCTAAAATTTCAGTGTTTCTTATAAATCATCCAAAACGTCGATATACGTTGAAATAGGAACGATTTAGAATTTCGGTTAATTTTTAGATTTCTCTTGGAAATTCGCTAAAATTTCAGTTTTTCTTGGAAATTCGCTAAAATTTCAGTGTTTCTTATATATCATCCAAAACGTCGATATACGTAGAAATAGGAACGATTTAGAATTTCGTATAGTTTTTACATTTTTCTTGTAAATTCGTTAAAATTTCTGTTTTTCTTGGAAATTCGCTAAAATTTCTGTTTTTCTTGATAATTCGCTAAAATTTCAGTGTTTCTTATATATCATCCAAACCGTCGATGTACGTAGAAATAGGAACGATTTAGAATTTCGGTTAATTTTTACATTTTTCTTATAAATTCGCTAAAATTTCTGTTTTTCTTGATAATTCGCTAAAATTTCAGTGTTTCTCTTATATCATCCAATTCGACGATATACGTAGAAATAGGAACGATTTAGAATTTCGGTTAATTTTTACATTTCACTTGGAAATTCGCTAAAATTTCAGTTTTTCTTGGAAATTCGCTAAAATTTCAGTGTTTCTTATATATCATCCAAAACGTCGATATACGTTGAAATAGGAACGATTTAGAATTTCGGTTAATTTTTAGATTTCTCTTGGAAATTCGCTAAAATTTCAGTTATTCTTGTAAATTCGCTAAAATTTCTGTTTTTCTTGATAATTCGCTAAAATTTCAGTGTTTCTTATATATCATCCAAACCGTCGATGTACGTAGATATAGGAACGATTTAGAATTTCGGTTAATTTTTACATTTTTCTTGTAAATTCGCTAAAATTTCTGTTTTTCTTGGAAATTCGCTAAAATTTCAGTGTTTCTTATAAATCATCCAAAACGTCGATATACGTTGAAATAGGAACGATTTAGAATTTCGGTTAATTTCTAGATTTCTCTTGGAAATTCGCTAAAATTTCAGTTTTTCTTGTAAATTCGATAAAATTTCTGTTTTTCTTGATAATTCGCTAAAATTTCAGTGTTTCTCTTATATCATGCAATTTGACGATAAAATTTCAGTGTTTCTTATATATCATCCAAACCGTCGATCTACGTAGAAATAGGAACGATTTAGAATTTCGGTTAATTTTTACATTTTTCTTGGAAATTCGCTAAAATTTCAGTTTTTCTTGGAAATTCGCTAAAATCTCTGTTTTTCTTGACAATTCGCTAAAATTTCAGTATTTCTCTTATATCATCCAATTCGACGATATACGTAGAAATAGGGATGATTTAGAATTTCGGTTAATTTTTACATTTCTCTTTGAAATTCGCTAAAATTTCAGTTTTTCTTGGAAATTCGCTAAAATTTCAGTGTTTCTTATATGTTATCCAAACCGTCGATCGACGTAGATATAGGAACGATTTAGAATTTCGGTTAATTTTAACATTTTTCTTGTAAATTCGCTAAAATTTCTGTTTTTCTTGGAAATTCGCTAAAATTTCAGTGTTTCTTATAAATCATCCAAAACGTCGATATACGTTGAAATAGGAACGATTTAGAATTTCGGTTAATTTTTAGATTTCTCTTGGAAATTCGCTAAAATTTCAGTTTTTCTTGGAAATTCGCTAAAATTTCAGTGTTTCTTATATATCATCCAAAACGTCGATATACGTAGAAATAGGAACGATTTAGAATTTCGTATAGTTTTTACATTTTTCTTGTAAATTCGTTAAAATTTCTGTTTTTCTTGGAAATTCGCTAAAATTTCTGTTTTTCTTGATAATTCGCTAAAATTTCAGTGTTTCTTATATATCATCCAAACCGTCGATGTACGTAGAAATAGGAACGATTTAGAATTTCGGTTAATTTTTACATTTTTCTTATAAATTCGCTAAAATTTCTGTTTTTCTTGATAATTCGCTAAAATTTCAGTGTTTCTCTTATATCATCCAATTCGACGATATACGTAGAAATAGGAACGATTTAGAATTTCGGTTAATTTTTACATTTCACTTGGAAATTCGCTAAAATTTCAGTTTTTCTTGGAAATTCGCTAAAATTTCAGTGTTTCTCTTATATCATGCAATTCGACGATATACGTAGAAATAGGAACGATTTAGAATTTCGCTAAAATTTCAGTTTTTCTTGGAAATTCGCTAAAATTTCTGTTTTTCTTGATAATTCGCTAAAATTTCAGTGTTTCTCTTATATCACCCAATTCGACGATATACGTAGAAATAGGAACGAATTAGAATTTCGGTTAATTTTTACATTTTTCTTGTAAATTCGCTAAAATTTCAGTTTTTCTTGGAAATTCGCTAAAATTTCAGTGTTTCTCTTATATCATCCAAAACGTCGATGTACGTAGAAATAGGAACGACTTAGAATTTCGGTTAATTTTTACATTTCTCTTGGAAATTCGCTAAAATTTCTGTTTTTCTTAGAAATTCGCTAAAATTTCAGTGTTTCTTATAAATCATCCAAAACGTCGATATACGTTGAAATAGGAACGATTTAGAATTTCGGTTAATTTTTAGATTTCTCTTGGAAATTCGCTAAAATTTCAGTTTTTCTTGTAAATTCGATAAAATTTCTGTTTTTCTTGATAACTCGCTAAAATTTCAGTGTTTTTCTTATATCATGCAATTCGACGATATACGTAGAAATAGGAACGATTTAGAATATCGGTTAATTTTTACATTTTTCTTGGAAATTCGCTAAAATTTCAGTTTTTCTTGGAAATTCGCTAAAATCTCTATTTTTCTTGACAATTCGCTAAAATTTCAGTGTTTCTCTTATATCATCCAATTCGACGATATACGTAGAAATAGGGATGATTTAGAATTTCGGTTAATTTTTACATTTCTCTTTGAAATTCGCTAAAATTTCAGTTTTTCTTGGAAATTCGCTAAAATTTCAGTGTTTCTTATGTTATCCAAACCGTCGATCGACGTAGATATAGGAACGATTTAGAATTTCGGTTAATTTTTACATTTTTCTTGTAAATTCGCTAAAATTTCTGTTTTTCTTGGAAATTCGCTAAAATTTCAGTGTTTCTTATAAATCATCCAAAACGTCGATATACGTTGAAATAGGAACGATTTAGAATTTCGGTTAATTTTTAGATTTCTCTTGGAAATTCGCTAAAATTTCAGTTTTTCTTGGAAATTCCCTAAAATTTCAGTGTTTCTTATATATCATCCAAAACGTCGATATACGTAGAAATAGGAACGATTTAGAATTTCGGATAGTTTTTACATTTTTCTTGTAAATTCGTTAAAATTTCTGTTTTTCTTGGAAATTCGCTAAAATTTCTGTTTTTCTTGATAATTCGCTAAAATTTCAGTGTTTCTTATATATAATCCAAACCGTCGATGTACGTAGAAATAGGAACGATTTAGAATTTCGGTTAATTTTTACATTTTTCTTATAAATTCGCTAAAATTTCTATTTTTCTTGATAATTCGCTAAAATTTCAGTGTTTCTCTTATATCATCCAATTCGACGATATACGTAGAAATAGGAACGATTTAGAATTTCGGTTAATTTTTACATTTCACTTGGAAATTCGCTAAAATTTCAGTTTTTCTTGGAAATTCGCTAAAATTTCAGTGTTTCTCTTATATCATGCAATTCGACGATATACGTAGAAATAGGAACGATTTAGAATTTCGCTAAAATTTCAGTTTTTCTTGGAAATTCGCTAAAATTTCTGTTTTTCTTGATAATTCGCTAAAATTTCAGTGTTTCTCTTATATCATCCAATTCGACGATATACGTAGAAATAGGAACGAATTAGAATTTCGGTTAATTTTTACATTTCTCTTGGAAATTCGCTAAAATTTCAGTTTTTCTTGGAAATTCACTAAAATTTCTGTTTTTCTTGATAATTCGCTAAAATTTCAGTGTTTCTCTTATATCATGCAATTCGACGATATACGTAGAAATAGGAACGATTTAGAATTTCGCTAAAATTTCAGTTTTTCTTGGAAATTCGCTAAAATTTCTGTTTTTCTTGATAATTCGCTAAAATTTCAGTGTTTCTCTTATATCATCCAATTCGACGATATACGTAGAAATAGGGACGATTTTGAATTTCGGTTAATTTTTACATTTCTCTTGGAAATTCGCTAAAATTTCAGTTTTTCTTGGAAATTCGCTAAAATTTCAGTGTTTCTTATATATCATCCAAAACGTCGATATACGTAGAAATAGGAACGATTTAGAATTTCGGATAGTTTTTACATTTTTCTTGTAAATTCGCTAAAATTTCTGTTTTTATTGATAATTCGCTAAAATTTCAGTGTTTCTCTTATATCATCCAATTCGACGATATACGTAGAAATAGGAAGGATTTGGAATTTCGGTTAATTTTTACATTTTTCTTGGAAATTCGCCAAAATTTCTGTTTTTCTTGATAATTCGCTAAAATTTCAGTGTTTCTCTTATATCATCCAATTCGACGATATACGTAGAAATAGGAACGAATTAGAATTTCGGTTAATTTTTACATTTCTCTTGGAAATTCGCTAAAATTTCAGTTTTTCTTGGAAATTCGCTAAAATTTCAGTGTTTCTTATATATCATCCAAAACGTCGATATACGTAGAAATAAGAACGATTTAGAATTTCGGATAGTTTTTACATTTTTCTTGTAAATTCGCTAAAATTTCTGTTTTTATTGATAATTCGCTAAAATTTCAGTGTTTCTCTTATATCATCCAATTCGACGATATACGTAGAAATAGGAACGATTTGGAATTTCGGTTAATTTTTACATTTTTCTTGGAAATTCGCCAAAATTTCTGTTTTTCTTGATAATTCGCTAAAATTTCAGTGTTTCTCTTATATCATCCAATTCGACGATATACGTAGAAATAGGAACGAATTAGAATTTCGGTTAATTTTTACATTTCTCTTGGAAATTCGCTAAAATTTCAGTTTTTCTTGGAAATTCGCTAATATTTCAGTGTTTTTTATATACCATCCAAACCGTCGATGTACGTAGAAATAGGAACGATTTAGAATTTCGGTTAATTTTTACATTTTTCTTGTAAATTCGCTAAAATTTCAGTTTTTCTTGGAAACTCACTAAAATTTCAGTTTTTCTTGGAAATTCGCTAAAATTTCAGTTTTTCTTGGAAATTCGCTAAAATTTCAGTTTTTCTTGGAAATTCGCTAAAATTTCAGTGTTTCTCTTATATCATGCAATTCGACGATATACGTAGAAATAGGAACGATTTAGAATTTCGCTAAAATTTCAGTTTTTCTTGGAAATTCGCTAAAATTTCTGTTTTTCTTGATAATTCGCTAAAATTTCAGTGTTTCTCTTATATCATCCAATTCGACGATATACGTAGAAATAGGAACGAATTAGAATTTCGGTTAATTTTTACATTTCTCTTGGAAATTCGCTAAAATTTCAGTTTTTCTTGGAAATTCACTAAAATTTCTGTTTTTCTTGATAATTCGCTAAAATTTCAGTGTTTCTTATATATCATCCAAACCGTCGATGTACGTAGATATAGCAACGATTTAGAATTTCGGTTAATTTTTACATTTCTCTTGGAAATTCGCTAAAATTTCAGTTTTTCTTGGAAATTCGCTAAAATTTCAGTGTTTCTTATATATCATCCAAAACGTCGATATACGTAGAAATAGGAACGATTTAGAATTTCGGATAGTTTTTACATTTTTCTTGTAAATTCGTTAAAATTTCTGTTTTTCTTGGAAATTCGCTAAAATTTCTGTTTTTCTTGATAATTCGCTAAAATTTCAGTGTTTCTTATATATCATCCAAACCGTCGATGTACGTAGAAATAGGAACGATTTAGAATTTCGGATAGTTTTTACATTTTTCTTGTAAATTCGCTAAAATTTCAGATTTTCTTGTAAATTCGCTAAAATTTCTGTTTTTCTTGATGATTCGCTAAAATTTCAGTGTTTCTCTTATATCAACCAATTCGACGATATACGTAGAAATAGGAACGATTTAGAATTTCGGTTAATTTTTACATTTCTCTTGGAAATTCGCTAAAATTTCAGTTTTTCTTGGAAATTCGCTAAAATCTCTGTTTTTCTTGACAATTCGCTAAAATTTCAGTGTTTCTTATATATCATCCAAACCGTCGATGTACGTAGATATAGCAACGATTTAGAATTTCGGTTAATTTTTACATTTCTCTTGGAAATTCGCTAAAATTTCAGTTTTTCTTGGAAATTCGCTAAAATTTCAGTGTTTCTTATATATCATCCAAAACGTCGATATACGTAGAAATAGGAACGATTTAGAATTTCGGATAGTTTTTACATTTTTCTTGTAAATTCGCTAAAATTTCTGTTTTTATTGATAATTCGCTAAAATTTCAGTGTTTCTCTTATATCATCCAATTAGACGATATACGTAGAAATAGGAGGGATTTGGAATTTCGGTTAATTTTTACATTTTTCTTGGAAATTCGCTAAAATTTCTGTTTTTCTTGATAATTCGCTAAAATTTCAGTGTTTCTCTTATATCATCCAATTCGACGATATACGTAGAAATAGGAACGAATTAGAATTTCGGTTAATTTTTACATTTCTCTTGGAAATTCGCTAAAATTTCAGTTTTTCTTGGAAATTCGCTAAAATTTGAGTGTTTCTTATATATCATCCAAACCGTCGATGTACGTAGAAATAGGAACGATTTAGAATTTCGGTTAATTTTTACATTTTTCTTGTAAATTCGCTAAAATTTCAGTTTTTCTTGGAAATTCGCTAAAATTTCAGTGTTTCTCTTATTTCATCCAAAACGTCGATGTACGTAGAAATAGGAACGACTTACAATTTCGGTTAATTTTTAGATTTCTCTTGGAAATTCGCTAAAATTTCAGTTTTTCTTGGAAATTCGCTAAAATTTCTGTTTTTCTTGATAATTCGATAAAATTTCAGTGTTTCTCTTATATCATCCAATTCGACGATATACGTAGAAATAGGGACGATTTAGAATTTCGGTTAATTTTTACATTTCTCTTGGAAATTCGCTAAAATTTCAGTTTTTCTTGGAAATTCGCTAAAATTTCAGTGTTTCTTATATGATATCCAAACCGTCGATCTACGTAGAAATAGGAACGATTTAGAATTTCGGTTAATTTTTACATTTTTCTTGTAAATTCGCTAAAATTTCTGTTTTTCTTAGAAATTCGCTAAAATTTCAGTGTTTCTTATAAATCATCCAAAACGTCGATATACGTTGAAATAGGAACGATTTAGAATTTCGGTTAATTTTTAGATTTCTCTTGGAAATTCGCTAAAATTTCAGTTATTCTTGTAAATTCGCTAAAATTTCTGTTTTTCTTGATAATTCGCTAAAATTTCAGTGTTTCTTATATATCATCCAAACCGTCGATGTACGTAGATATAGGAACGATTTAGAATTTCGGTTAATTTTTACATTTTTCTTGTAAATTCGCTAAAATTTCTGTTTTTCTTGGAAATTCGCTAAAATTTCAGTGTTTCTTATAAATCATCCAAAACGTCGATATACGTTGAAATAGGAACGATTTAGAATTTCGGTTAATTTCTAGATTTCTCTTGGAAATTCGCTAAAATTTCAGTTTTTCTTGTAAATTCGATAAAATTTCTGTTTTTCTTGATAATTCGCTAAAATTTCAGTGTTTCTCTTATATCATGCAATTTGACGATAAAATTTCAGTGTTTCTTATATATCATCCAAACCGTCGATCTACGTAGAAATAGGAACGATTTAGAATTTCGGTTAATTTTTACATTTTTCTTGGAAATTCGCTAAAATTTCAGTTTTTCTTGGAAATTCGCTAAAATCTCTGTTTTTCTTGACAATTCGCTAAAATTTCAGTATTTCTCTTATATCATCCAATTCGACGATATACGTAGAAATAGGGATGATTTAGAATTTCGGTTAATTTTTACATTTCTCTTTGAAATTCGCTAAAATTTCAGTTTTTCTTGGAAATTCGCTAAAATTTCAGTGTTTCTTATATGTTATCCAAACCGTCGATCGACGTAGATATAGGAACGATTTAGAATTTCGGTTAATTTTAACATTTTTCTTGTAAATTCGCTAAAATTTCTGTTTTTCTTGGAAATTCGCTAAAATTTCAGTGTTTCTTATAAATCATCCAAAACGTCGATATACGTTGAAATAGGAACGATTTAGAATTTCGGTTAATTTTTAGATTTCTCTTGGAAATTCGCTAAAATTTCAGTTTTTCTTGGAAATTCGCTAAAATTTCAGTGTTTCTTATATATCATCCAAAACGTCGATATACGTAGAAATAGGAACGATTTAGAATTTCGTATAGTTTTTACATTTTTCTTGTAAATTCGTTAAAATTTCTGTTTTTCTTGGAAATTCGCTAAAATTTCTGTTTTTCTTGATAATTCGCTAAAATTTCAGTGTTTCTTATATATCATCCAAACCGTCGATGTACGTAGAAATAGGAACGATTTAGAATTTCGGTTAATTTTTACATTTTTCTTATAAATTCGCTAAAATTTCTGTTTTTCTTGATAATTCGCTAAAATTTCAGTGTTTCTCTTATATCATCCAATTCGACGATATACGTAGAAATAGGAACGATTTAGAATTTCGGTTAATTTTTACATTTCACTTGGAAATTCGCTAAAATTTCAGTTTTTCTTGGAAATTCGCTAAAATTTCAGTGTTTCTCTTATATCATGCAATTCGACGATATACGTAGAAATAGGAACGATTTAGAATTTCGCTAAAATTTCAGTTTTTCTTGGAAATTCGCTAAAATTTCTGTTTTTCTTGATAATTCGCTAAAATTTCAGTGTTTCTCTTATATCACCCAATTCGACGATATACGTAGAAATAGGAACGAATTAGAATTTCGGTTAATTTTTACATTTTTCTTGTAAATTCGCTAAAATTTCAGTTTTTCTTGGAAATTCGCTAAAATTTCAGTGTTTCTCTTATATCATCCAAAACGTCGATGTACGTAGAAATAGGAACGACTTAGAATTTCGGTTAATTTTTACATTTCTCTTGGAAATTCGCTAAAATTTCAGTTTTTCTTGGAAATTCGCTAAAATTTCTGTTTTTCTTGATAATTCGCTAAAATTTCAGTGTTTCTCTTATATCATCCAATTCGGCGATATACGTTGAAATAGGGACGATTTAGAATTTCGGTTAATTTTTACATTTCTCTTGTAAATTCGCTAAAATTTCTGCTTTTCTTGGAAATTCGCTAAAATTTCAGTGTTTCTCTTATATCATCCAAAACGTCGATGTACGTAGAAATAGGAACGACTTAGAATTTCGGTTAATTTCTAGATTTCTCTTGGAAATTCGCTAAAATTTCAGTGTTTCTTATAAATCATCCAAAACGTCGATGTACGTAGAAATAGGAACGACTTAGAATTTCGGTTAATTTTTACATTTCTCTTGGAAATTCGCTAAAATTTCAGTTATTCTTGTAAATTCGCTAAAATTTCTGTTTTTCTTGATAATTCGCTAAAATTTCAGTGTTTCTTATATATCATCCAAACCGTCGATCGACGTAGATATAGGAACGATTTAGAATTTCGGTTAATTTTAACATTTTTCTTGTAAATTCGCTAAAATTTCTGTTTTTCTTGGAAATTCGCTAAAATTTCAGTGTTTCTCTTATATCATCCAAAACGTCGATATACGTTGAAATAGGAACGATTTAGAATTTCGGTTAATTTCTAGATTTCTCTTGGAAATTCGCTAAAATTTCAGTTTTTCTTGTAAATTCGATAAAATTTCTGTTTTTCTTGATAATTCGCTAAAATTTCAGTGTTTCTCTTATATCATGCAATTTGACGATAAAATTTCAGTGTTTCTTATATATCATCCAAACCGTCGATCTACGTAGAAATAGGAACGATTTAGAATTTCGGTTAATTTTTACATTTTTCTTGGAAATTCGCTAAAATTTCTGTTTTTCTTGATAATTCGCTAAAATTTCAGTGTTTCTCTTATATCACCCAATTCGACGATATACGTAGAAATAGGAACGAATTAGAATTTCGGTTAATTTTTACATTTTTCTTGTAAATTCGCTATAATTTCTGTTTTTCTTGGAAACTCGCTAAAATTTCAGTGTTTCTTATAAATCATCCAAAACGTCGATATACGTTGAAATAGGAACGATTTAGAATTTCGGTTAATTTTTAGATTTCTCTTGGAAATTCGCTAAAATTTCAGTTTTTCTTGTAAATTCGATAAAATTTCTGTTTTTCTTGATAATTCGCTAAAATTTCAGTGTTTTTCTTATATCATGCAATTCGACGATATACGTAGAAATAGGAACGATTTAGAATTTCGGTTAATTTTTACATTTTTCTTGGAAATTCGCTAAAATTTCAGTTTTTCTTGGAAATTCGCTAAAATCTCTGTTTTTCTTGACAATTCGCTAAAATTTCAGTATTTCTCTTATATCATCCAATTCGACGATATACGTAGAAATAGGGATGATTTAGAATTTCGGTTAATTTTTACATTTCTCTTTGAAATTCGCTAAAATTTCAGTTTTTCTTGGAAATTCGCTAAAATTTCAGTGTTTCTTATATGTTATCCAAACCGTCGATCGACGTAGATATAGGAACGATTTAGAATTTCGGTTAATTTTAACATTTTTCTTGTAAATTCGCTAAAATTTCTGTTTTTCTTGGAAATTCGCTAAAATTTCAGTGTTTCTTATAAATCATCCAAAACGTCGATATACGTTGAAATAGGAACGATTTAGAATTTCGGTTAATTTTTAGATTTCTCTTGGAAATTCGCTAAAATTTCAGTTTTTCTTGGAAATTCGCTAAAATTTCAGTGTTTCTTATATATCATCCAAAACGTCGATATACGTAGAAATAGGAACGATTTAGAATTTCGGATAGTTTTTACATTTTTCTTGTAAATTCGTTAAAATTTCTGTTTTTCTTGGAAATTCGCTAAAATTTCTGTTTTTCTTGATAATTCGCTAAAATTTCAGTGTTTCTTATATATCATCCAAACCGTCGATGTACGTAGAAATAGGAACGATTTAGAATTTCGGTTAATTTTTACATTTTTCTTATAAATTCGCTAAAATTTCTGTTTTTCTTGATAATTCGCTAAAATTTCAGTGTTTCTCTTATATCATCCAATTCGACGATATACGTAGAAATAGGAACGATTTAGAATTTCGGTTAATTTTTACATTTCACTTGGAAATTCGCTAAAATTTCAGTTTTTCTTGGAAATTCGCTAAAATTTCAGTGTTTCTCTTATATCATGCAATTCGACGATATACGTAGAAATAGGAACGATTTAGAATTTCGCTAAAATTTCAGTTTTTCTTGGAAATTCGCTAAAATTTCTGTTTTTCTTGATAATTCGCTAAAATTTCAGTTTTTCTTGGAAATTCGCTAAAATTTCAGTGTTTCTCTTATATCATCCAAAACGTCGATGTACGTAGAAATAGGAACGACTTAGAATTTCGGTTAATTTTTACATTTCTCTTGGAAATTCGCTAAAATTTCAGTTTTTCTTGGAAATTCGCTAAAATTTCTGTTTTTCTTGATAATTCGCTAAAATTTCAGTGTTTCTCTTATATCATCCAATTCGGCGATATACGTAGAAATAGGGACGATTTAGAATTTCGGTTAATTTTTACATTTCTCTTGTAAATTCGCTAAAATTTCTGTTTTTCTTGGAAATTCGCTAAAATTTCAGTGTTTCTCTTATATCATCCAAAACGTCGATATACGTTGAAATAGGAACGATTTAGAATTTCGGTTAATTTCTAGATTTCTCTTGGAAATTCGCTAAAATTTCAGTGTTTCTTATAAATCATCCAAAACGTCGATGTGCGTAGAAATAGGAACGACTTAGAATTTCGGTTAATTTTTACATTTCTCTTGGAAATTCGCTAAAATTTCAGTTATTCTTGTAAATTCGCTAAAATTTCTGTTTTTCTTGATAATTCGCTAAAATTTCAGTGTCTCTTATATATCATCCAAACCGTCGATCGACGTAGATATAGGAACGATTTAGAGTTTCGGTTAATTTTAACATTTTTCTTGTAAATTCGCTAAAATTTCTGTTTTTCTTGGAAATTCGCTAAAATTTCAGTGTTTCTCTTATATCATCCAAAACGTCGATATACGTTGAAATAGGAACGATTTAGAATTTCGGTTAATTTCTAGATTTCTCTTGGAAATTCGCTAAAATTTCAGTTTTTCTTGTAAATTCGATAAAATTTCTGTTTTTCTTGATAATTCGCTAAAATTTCAGTGTTTCTCTTATATCATGCAATTTGACGATAAAATTTCAGTGTTTCTTATATATCATCCAAACCGTCGATCTACGTAGAAATAGGAACGATTTAGAATTTCGGTTAATTTTTACATTTTTCTTGGAAATTCGCTAAAATTTCTGTTTTTCTTGATAATTCGCTAAAATTTCAGTGTTTCTCTTATATCACCCAATTCGACGATATACGTAGAAATAGGAACGAATTAGAATTTCGGTTAATTTTTACATTTTTCTTGTAAATTCGCTATAATTTCTGTTTTTCTTGGAAATTCGCTAAAATTTCAGTGTTTCTTATAAATCATCCAAAACGTCGATATACGTTGAAATAGGAACGATTTAGAATTTCGGTTAATTTTTAGATTTCTCTTGGAAATTCGCTAAAATTTCAGTTTTTCTTGTAAATTCGATAAAATTTCTGTTTTTCTTGATAACTCGCTAAAATTTCAGTGTTTTTCTTATATCATGCAATTCGACGATATACGTAGAAATAGGAACGATTTAGAATATCGGTTAATTTTTACATTTTTCTTGGAAATTCGCTAAAATTTCAGTTTTTCTTGGAAATTCGCTAAAATCTCTATTTTTCTTGACAATTCGCTAAAATTTCAGTGTTTCTCTTATATCATCCAATTCGACGATATACGTAGAAATAGGGATGATTTAGAATTTCGGTTAATTTTTACATTTCTCTTTGAAATTCGCTAAAATTTCAGTTTTTCTTGGAAATTCGCTAAAATTTCAGTGTTTCTTATGTTATCCAAACCGTCGATCGACGTAGATATAGGAACGATTTAGAATTTCGGTTAATTTTTACATTTTTCTTGTAAATTCGCTAAAATTTCTGTTTTTCTTGGAAATTCGCTAAAATTTCAGTGTTTCTTATAAATCATCCAAAACGTCGATATACGTTGAAATAGGAACGATTTAGAATTTCGGTTAATTTTTAGATTTCTCTTGGAAATTCGCTAAAATTTCAGTTTTTCTTGGAAATTCCCTAAAATTTCAGTGTTTCTTATATATCATCCAAAACGTCGATATACGTAGAAATAGGAACGATTTAGAATTTCGGATAGTTTTTACATTTTTCTTGTAAATTCGTTAAAATTTCTGTTTTTCTTGGAAATTCGCTAAAATTTCTGTTTTTCTTGATAATTCGCTAAAATTTCAGTGTTTCTTATATATCATCCAAACCGTCGATGTACGTAGAAATAGGAACGATTTAGAATTTCGGTTAATTTTTACATTTTTCTTATAAATTCGCTAAAATTTCTATTTTTCTTGATAATTCGCTAAAATTTCAGTGTTTCTCTTATATCATCCAATTCGACGATATACGTAGAAATAGGAACGATTTAGAATTTCGGTTAATTTTTACATTTCACTTGGAAATTCGCTAAAATTTCAGTTTTTCTTGGAAATTCGCTAAAATTTCAGTGTTTCTCTTATATCATGCAATTCGACGATATACGTAGAAATAGGAACGATTTAGAATTTCGCTAAAATTTCAGTTTTTCTTGGAAATTCGCTAAAATTTCTGTTTTTCTTGATAATTCGCTAAAATTTCAGTGTTTCTCTTATATCATCCAATTCGACGATATACGTAGAAATAGGAACGAATTAGAATTTCGGTTAATTTTTACATTTCTCTTGGAAATTCGCTAAAATTTCAGTTTTTCTTGGAAATTCACTAAAATTTCTGTTTTTCTTGATAATTCGCTAAAATTTCAGTGTTTCTCTTATATCATGCAATTCGACGATATACGTAGAAATAGGAACGATTTAGAATTTCGCTAAAATTTCAGTTTTTCTTGGAAATTCGCTAAAATTTCTGTTTTTCTTGATAATTCGCTAAAATTTCAGTGTTTCTCTTATATCATCCAATTCGACGATATACGTAGAAATAGGGACGATTTTGAATTTCGGTTAATTTTTACATTTCTCTTGGAAATTCGCTAAAATTTCAGTTTTTCTTGGAAATTCGCTAAAATTTCAGTGTTTCTTATATATCATCCAAAACGTCGATATACGTAGAAATAGGAACGATTTAGAATTTCGGATAGTTTTTACATTTTTCTTGTAAATTCGCTAAAATTTCTGTTTTTATTGATAATTCGCTAAAATTTCAGTGTTTCTCTTATATCATCCAATTCGACGATATACGTAGAAATAGGAAGGATTTGGAATTTCGGTTAATTTTTACATTTTTCTTGGAAATTCGCCAAAATTTCTGTTTTTCTTGATAATTCGCTAAAATTTCAGTGTTTCTCTTATATCATCCAATTCGACGATATACGTAGAAATAGGAACGAATTAGAATTTCGGTTAATTTTTACATTTCTCTTGGAAATTCGCTAAAATTTCAGTTTTTCTTGGAAATTCGCTAAAATTTCAGTGTTTCTTATATATCATCCAAAACGTCGATATACGTAGAAATAAGAACGATTTAGAATTTCGGATAGTTTTTACATTTTTCTTGTAAATTCGCTAAAATTTCTGTTTTTATTGATAATTCGCTAAAATTTCAGTGTTTCTCTTATATCATCCAATTCGACGATATACGTAGAAATAGGAACGATTTGGAATTTCGGTTAATTTTTACATTTTTCTTGGAAATTCGCCAAAATTTCTGTTTTTCTTGATAATTCGCTAAAATTTCAGTGTTTCTCTTATATCATCCAATTCGACGATATACGTAGAAATAGGAACGAATTAGAATTTCGGTTAATTTTTACATTTCTCTTGGAAATTCGCTAAAATTTCAGTTTTTCTTGGAAATTCGCTAATATTTCAGTGTTTTTTATATACCATCCAAACCGTCGATGTACGTAGAAATAGGAACGATTTAGAATTTCGGTTAATTTTTACATTTTTCTTGTAAATTCGCTAAAATTTCAGTTTTTCTTGGAAACTCACTAAAATTTCAGTTTTTCTTGGAAATTCGCTAAAATTTCAGTTTTTCTTGGAAATTCGCTAAAATTTCAGTTTTTCTTGGAAATTCGCTAAAATTTCAGTGTTTCTCTTATATCATGCAATTCGACGATATACGTAGAAATAGGAACGATTTAGAATTTCGCTAAAATTTCAGTTTTTCTTGGAAATTCGCTAAAATTTCTGTTTTTCTTGATAATTCGCTAAAATTTCAGTGTTTCTCTTATATCATCCAATTCGACGATATACGTAGAAATAGGAACGAATTAGAATTTCGGTTAATTTTTACATTTCTCTTGGAAATTCGCTAAAATTTCAGTTTTTCTTGGAAATTCACTAAAATTTCTGTTTTTCTTGATAATTCGCTAAAATTTCAGTGTTTCTCTTATATCATGCAATTCGACGATATACGTAGAAATAGGAACGATTTAGAATTTCGCTAAAATTTCAGTTTTTCTTGGAAATTCGCTAAAATTTCTGTTTTTCTTGATAATTCGCTAAAATTTCAGTGTTTCTCTTATATCATCCAATTCGACGATATACGTAGAAATAGGGACGATTTTGAATTTCGGTTAATTTTTACATTTCTCTTGGAAATTCGCTAAAATTTCAGTTTTTCTTGGAAATTCGCTAAAATTTCAGTGTTTCTTATATATCATCCAAAACGTCGATATACGTAGAAATAGGAACGATTTAGAATTTCGGATAGTTTTTACATTTTTCTTGTAAATTCGCTAAAATTTCTGTTTTTATTGATAATTCGCTAAAATTTCAGTGTTTCTCTTATATCATCCAATTCGACGATATACGTAGAAATAGGAAGGATTTGGAATTTCGGTTAATTTTTACATTTTTCTTGGAAATTCGCCAAAATTTCTGTTTTTCTTGATAATTCGCTAAAATTTCAGTGTTTCTCTTATATCATCCAATTCGACGATATACGTAGATATAGGAACGATTTAGAATTTCGGTTAATTTTTACATTTTTCTTGTAAATTCGCTAAAATTTCTGTTTTTCTTGGAAATTCGCTAAAATTTCAGTGTTTCTTATAAATCATCCAAAACGTCGATATACGTTGAAATAGGAACGATTTAGAATTTCGGTTAATTTTTAGATTTCTCTTGGAAATTCGCTAAAATTTCAGTTTTTCTTGGAAATTCGCTAAAATTTCAGTGTTTCTTATATATCATCCAAAACGTCGATATACGTAGAAATAGGAACGATTTAGAATTTCGGATAGTTTTTACATTTTTCTTGTAAATTCGTTAAAATTTCTGTTTTTCTTGGAAATTCGCTAAAATTTCTGTTTTTCTTGATAATTCGCTAAAATTTCAGTGTTTCTTATATATCATCCAAACCGTCGATGTACGTAGAAATAGGAACGATTTAGAATTTCGGTTAATTTTTACATTTTTCTTATAAATTCGCTAAAATTTCTATTTTTCTTGATAATTCGCTAAAATTTCAGTGTTTCTCTTATATCATCCAATTCGACGATATACGTAGAAATAGGAACGATTTAGAATTTCGGTTAATTTTTACATTTCACTTGGAAATTCGCTAAAATTTCAGTTTTTCTTGGAAATTCGCTAAAATTTCAGTGTTTCTCTTATATCATGCAATTCGACGATATACGTAGAAATAGGAACAATTTAGAATTTCGCTAAAATTTCAGTTTTTCTTGGAAATTCGCTAAAATTTCTGTTTTTCTTGATAATTCGCTAAAATTTCAGTGTTTCTCTTATATCACCCAATTCGACGATATACGTAGAAATAGGAACGAATTAGAATTTCGGTTAATTTTTACATTTTTCTTGGAAATTCGCTAAAATTTCAGTTTTTCTTGGAAATTCGCTAATATTTCAGTGTTTCTTATATATCATCCAAACCGTCGATGTACGTAGAAATAGGAACGATTTAGAATTTCGGTTAATTTTTACATTTTTCTTGTAAATTCGCTAAAATTTCAGTTTTTCTTGGAAATTCGCTAAAATTTCAGTGTTTCTCTTATATCATCCAAAACGTCGATGTACGTAGAAATAGGAACGATTTAGAATTTCGGTTAATTTTTACATTTCTCTTGGAAGCTCACTAAAATTTCAGTTTTTCTTGGAAATTCGCTAAAATTTCAGTTTTTCTTGGAAATTCGCTAAAATTTCAGTTTTTCTTGGAAATTCGCTAAAATTTCAGTGTTTCTCTTATATCATGCAATTCGACGATATACGTAGAAATAGGAACGATTTAGAATTTCGCTAAAATTTCAGTTTTTCTTGGAAATTCGCTAAAATTTCTGTTTTTCTTGATAATTCGCTAAAATTTCAGTGTTTCTCTTATATCATCCAATTCGACGATATACGTAGAAATAGGAACGAATTAGAATTTCGGTTAATTTTTACATTTCTCTTGGAAATTCGCTAAAATTTCAGTTTTTCTTGGAAATTCACTAAAATTTCTGTTTCTCTTGATAATTCGCTAAAATTTCAGTGTTTCTCTTATATCATGCAATTCGACGATATACGTAGAAATAGGAACGATTTAGAATTTCGCTAAAATTTCAGTTTTTCTTGGAAATTCGCTAAAATTTCTGTTTTTCTTGATAATTCGCTAAAATTTCAGTGTTTCTCTTATATCATCCAATTCGACGATATACGTAGAAATAGGGACGATTTTGAATTTCGGTTAATTTTTACATTTCTCTTGGAAATTCGCTAAAATTTCAGTTTTTCTTGGAAATTCGCTAAAATTTCAGTGTTTCTTATATATCATCCAAAACGTCGATATACGTAGAAATAGGAACGATTTAGAATTTCGGATAGTTTTTACATTTTTCTTGTAAATTCGCTAAAATTTCGGTTTTTATTGATAATTCGCTAAAATTTCAGTGTTTCTCTTATATCATCCAATTCGACGATATACGTAGAAATAGGAAGGATTTGGAATTTCGGTTAATTTTTACATTTTTCTTGGAAATTCGCCAAAATTTCTGTTTTTCTTGATAATTCGCTAAAATTTCAGTGTTTCTCTTATATCATCCAATTCGACGATATACGTAGAAATAGGAACGAATTAGAATTTCGGTTAATTTTTACATTTCTCTTGGAAATTCGCTAAAATTTCAGTTTTTCTTGGAAATTCGCTAAAATTTCAGTGTTTCTTATATGTTATCCAAACCGTCGATCGACGTAGATATAGGACCGATTTAGAATTTCGGTTAATTTTTACATTTTTCTTGTAAATTCGCTAAAATTTCTGTTTTTCTTGGAAATTCGCTAAAATTTCAGTGTTTCTTATAAATCATCCAAAACGTCGATATACGTTGAAATAGGAACGATTTAGAATTTCGGTTAATTTTTAGATTTCTCTTGGAAATTCGCTAAAATTTCAGTTTTTCTTGGAAATTCCCTAAAATTTCAGTGTTTCTTATATATCATCCAAAACGTCGATATACGTAGAAATAGGAACGATTTAGAATTTCGGATAGTTTTTACATTTTTCTTGTAAATTCGTTAAAATTTCTGTTTTTCTTGGAAATTCGCTAAAATTTCTGTTTTTCTTGATAATTCGCTAAAATTTCAGTGTTTCTTATATATCATCCAAACCGTCGATGTACGTAGAAATAGGAACGATTTAGAATTTCGGTTAATTTTTACATTTTTCTTATAAATTCGCTAAAATTTCTATTTTTCTTGATAATTCGCTAAAATTTCAGTGTTTCTCTTATATCATCCAATTCGACGATATACGTAGAAATAGGAACGATTTAGAATTTCGGTTAATTTTTACATTTCACTTGGAAATTCGCTAAAATTTCAGTTTTTCTTGGAAATTCGCTAAAATTTCAGTGTTTCTCTTATATCATGCAATTCGACGATATACGTAGAAATAGGAACGATTTAGAATTTCGCTAAAATTTCAGTTTTTCTTGGAAATTCGCTAAAATTTCTGTTTTTCTTGATAATTCGCTAAAATTTCAGTGTTTCTCTTATATCACCCAATTCGACGATATACGTAGAAATAGGAACGAATTAGAATTTCGGTTAATTTTTACATTTCTCTTGGAAATTCGCTAAAATTTCAGTTTTTCTTGGAGATTCGCTAATATTTCAGTGTTTCTTATATATCATCCAAACCGTCGATGTACGTAGAAATAGGAACGATTTAGAATTTCGGTCAGTTTTTACATTTTTCTTGTAAATTCGCTAAAATTTCAGTTTTTCTTGGAAATTCGCTAAAATTTCAGTGTTTCTCTTATATCATCCAAAACGTCGATGTACGTAGAAATAGGAACGAATTAGAATTTCGGTTAATTTTTACATTTGTCTTGGAAATTCGCTAAAATTTCAGTTTTTCTTGGAAATTCGCTAATATTTCAGTGTTTCTTATATATCATCCAAACCGTCGATGTACGTAGAAATAGGAACGATTTAGAATTTCGGTTAGTTTTTACATTTTTCTTGGAAACTCACTAAAATTTCAGTTTTTCTTGGAAATTCGCTAAAATTTCAGTTTTTCTTGGAAATTCGCTAAAATTTCAGTGTTTTTTATATATCATACAAATCGTCGATATACGTAGAAATAGGAACGATTTCAAATTTCGGT
Source organism: Agrilus biguttatus (assembly GCA_963921985.1). Taxonomy (NCBI): domain Eukaryota; kingdom Metazoa; phylum Arthropoda; class Insecta; order Coleoptera; family Buprestidae; genus Agrilus; species Agrilus biguttatus. The sequence continues at coordinate 22,448,481 of OY998118.1, forward strand.
TAATTTTTACATTTTTCTTGGAAATTCGCTAAAATTTCTGTTTTTCTTGATAATTCGCTAAAATTTCAGTGTTTCTTATATATCATCCAAACCGTCGATGTACGTAGATATAGGAACGATTTAGAATTTCGGATAGTTTTTACATTTTTCTTGTAAATTCGCTAAAATTTCTGTTTTTATTGATAATTCGCTAAAATTTCAGTGTTTCTCTTATATCATTCAATTCGACGATATACGTAGAAATAGGAAGGATTTGGAATTTCGGTTAATTTTTACATTTTTCTTGGAAATTCGCCAAAATTTCTGTTTTTCTTGATAATTCGCTAAAATTTCAGTGTTTCTCTTATATCATCCAATTCGACGATATACGTAGAAATAGGAACGAATTAGAATTTCGGTTAATTTTTACATTTCTCTTGGAAATTCGCTAAAATTTCAGTTTTTCTTGGAAATTCGCTAAAATTTCAGTGTTTCTTATATATCATCCAAAACGTCGATATACGTAGAAATAGGAACGATTTAGAATTTCGGATAGTTTTTACATTTTTCTTGTAAATTCGCTAAAATTTCTGTTTTTATTGATAATTCGCTAAAATTTCAGTGTTTCTCTTATATCATCCAATTCGACGATATACGTAGAAATAGGAAGGATTTGGAATTTCGGTTAATTTTTACATTTTTCTTGGAAATTCGCCAAAATTTCTGTTTTTCTTGATAATTCGCTAAAATTTCAGTGTTTCTTATATATCATCCAAACCGTCGATGTACGTAGATATAGGAACGATTTAGAATTTCGGTTAATTTTTACATTTTTCTTGTAAATTCGCTAAAATTTCTGTTTTTCTTGGAAATTCGCTAAAATTTCAGTGTTTCTTATAAATCATCCAAAACGTCGATATACGTTGAAATAGGAACGATTTAGAATTTCGGTTAATTTTTAGATTTCTCTTGGAAATTCGCTAAAATTTCAGTTTTTCTTGGAAATTCGCTAAAATTTCAGTGTTTCTTATATATCATCCAAAACGTCGATATACGTAGAAATAGGAACGATTTAGAATTTCGGATAGTTTTTACATTTTTCTTGTAAATTCGTTAAAATTTCTGTTTTTCATGGAAATTCGCTAAAATTTCTGTTTTTCTTGATAATTCGCTAAAATTTCAGTGTTTCTTATATATCATCCAAACCGTCGATGTACGTAGAAATAGGAACGATTTAGAATTTCGGTTAATTTTTACATTTTTCTTATAAATTCGCTAAAATTTCTGTTTTTCTTGATAATTCGCTAAAATTTCAGTGTTTCTCTTATATCATCCAATTCGACGATATACGTAGAAATAGGGATGATTTAGAATTTCGGTTAATTTTTACATTTCACTTGGAAATTCGCTAAAATTTCAGTTTTTCTTGGAAATTCGCTAAAATCTCTGTTTTTCTTGACAATTCGCTAAAATTTCAGTGTGTCTCTTATATCATCCAATTCGACGATATACGTAGAAATAGGGATGATTTAGAATTTCGGTTAATTTTTACATTTCTCTTTGAAATTCGCTAAAATTTCAGTTTTTCTTGGAAATTCGCTAAAATTTCAGTGTTTCTTATATATCATCCAAAACGTCGATATACGTAGAAATAGGAACGATTTAGAATTTCGGATAGTTTTTACATTTTTCTTGTAAATTCGTTAAAATTTCTGTTTTTCTTGGAAATTCGCTAAAATTTCTGTTTTTCTTGATAATTCGCTAAAATTTCAGTGTTTCTCTTATATCATCCAATTCGACGATATACGTAGAAATAGGAACGATTTAGAATTTCGGTTAATTTTTACATTTCACTTGGAAATTCGCTAAAATTTCAGTTTTTCTTGGAAATTCGCTAAAATTTCAGTGTTTCTCTTATATCATGCAATTCGACGATATACGTAGAAATAGGAACGATTTAGAATTTCGCTAAAATTTCAGTTTTTCTTGGAAATTCGCTAAAATTTCTGTTTTTCTTGATAATTCGCTAAAATTTGAGTGTTTCTCTTATATCACCCAATTCGACGATATACGTAGAAATAGGAACGAATTAGAATTTCGGTTAATTTTTACATTTCTCTTGGAAATTCGCTAAAATTTCAGTTTTTCTTGGAAATTCGCTAAAATTTCAGTTTTTCTTGGAAATTCGCTAAAATTTCAGTGTTTCTTATATATCATCCAAAACGTCGATATACGTAGAAATAGGAACGATTTGAAATTTCGGTTAATTTTTACATTTTTCTTGGAAATTCGCTAAAATTTCTGTTTTTCTTGATAATTCGCTAAAATTTCAGTGTTTCTTATATATCATCCAAACCGTCGATGTACGTAGATATATTAACGATTTAGAATTTCGGTTAATTTTTACATTTTTCTTGTAAGTTCGCTAAAATTTCTGTTTTTCTTGGAAATTCGCTAAAATTTCAGTGTTTCTTATAAATCATCCAAAACGTCGATATACGTTGAAATAGGAACGATTTAGAATTTCGGTTAATTTCTAGATTTCTCTTGGAAATTCGCTAAAATTTCAGTTTTTCTTGGAAATTCGCTAAAATTTCTGTTTTTCTTGATAATTCGCTAAAATTTCAGTGTTTCTCTTATATCATGCAATTCGACGATATACGTAGAAATAGGAACGATTTAGAATTTCGCTAAAATTTCAGTTTTTCTTGGAAATTCGCTAAAATTTCTGTTTTTCTTGATAATTCGCTAAAATTTCAGTGTTTCTCTTATATCATCCAATTCGACGATATACGTAGAAATAGGGACGATTTTGAATTTCGGTTAATTTTTACATTTCTCTTGGAAATTCGCTAAAATTTCAGTTTTTCTTGGAAATTCGCTAAAATTTCAGTGTTTCTTATATATCATCCAAAACGTCGATATACGTAGAAATAGGAACGATTTAGAATTTCGGATAGTTTTTACATTTTTCTTGTAAATTCGCTAAAATTTCTGTTTTTATTGATAATTCGCTAAAATTTCAGTGTTTCTCTTATATCATCCAATTCGACGATATACGTAGAAATAGGAAGGATTTGGAATTTCGGTTAATATTTACATTTTTCTTGGAAATTCGCCAAAATTTCTGTTTTTCTTGATAATTCGCTAAAATTTCAGTGTTTCTCTTATATCATCCAATTCGACGATATACGTAGAAATAGGAACGAATTAGAATTTCGGTTAATTTTTACATTTCTCTTGGAAATTCGCTAAAATTTCAGTTTTCCTTGGAAATTCGCTAAAATTTCAGTGTTTCTTATATATCATCCAAACCGTCGATGTACGTAGAAATAGGAACGATTTAGAATTTCGGTTAATTTTTACATTTTTCTTGTAAATTCGCTAAAATTTCAGTTTTTCTTGGAAATTCGCTAAAATTTCAGTGTTTCTCTTATATCATCCAAAACGTCGATGTACGTAGAAATAGGAACGATTTAGAATTTCGGTTAATTTTTACATTTCTCTTGGAAACTCACTAAAATTTCAGTTTTTCTTGGAAATTCGCTAAAATTTCAGTTTTTCTTGGAAATTCGCTAAAATTTCAGTGTTTTTTATATATCATCCAAATCGTCGATATACGTAGAAATAGGAACGATTTGAAATTTCGGTTAATTTTTACATTTTTCTTGGAAATTCGCTAAAATTTCTGTTTTTCTTGATAATTCGCTAAAATTTCAGTGTTTCTTATATATCATCCAAACCGTCGATGTACGTAGATGTAGGAACGATTTAGAATTTCGGTTAATTTTTACATTTTTCTTGTAAATTCGCTAAAATTTCTGTTTTTCTTGGAAATTCGCTAAAATTTCAGTGTTTCTTATAAATCATCCAAAACGTCGATATACGTTGAAATAGGAACGATTTAGAATTTCGGTTAATTTTTAGATTTCTCTTGGAAATTCGCTAAAATTACAGTTTTTCTTGGAAATTCGCTAAAATTTCAGTGTTTCTTATATATCATCCAAAACGTCGATATACGTAGAAATAGGAACGATTTAGAATTTCGGATAGTTTTTACATTTTTCTTGTAAATTCGTTAAAATTTCTGTTTTTCTTGGAAATTCGCTAAAATTTCTGTTTTTCTTGATAATTCGCTAAAATTTCAGTGTTTCTTATATATCATCCAAACCGTCGATGTACGTAGAAATAGGAACGATTTAGAATTTCGGTTAATTTTTACATTTTTCTTATAAATTCGCTAAAATTTCTGTTTTTCTTGATAATTCGCTAAAATTTCAGTGTTTCTCTTATATCATCCAATTCGACGATATACGTAGAAATAGGAACGATTTAGAATTTCGGTTAATTTTTACATTTCACTTGGAAATTCGCTAAAATTTCAGTTTTTCTTGGAAATTCGCTAAAATCTCTGTTTTTCTTGACAATTCGCTAAAATTTCAGTGTGTCTCTTATATCATCCAATTCGACGATATACGTAGAAATAGGGATGATTTAGAATTTCGGTTAATTTTTACATTTCTCTTTGAAATTCGCTAAAATTTCAGTTTTTCTTGGAAATTCGCTAAAATTTCAGTGTTTCTTATATGTTATCCAAACCGTCGATCGACGTAGATATAGGAACGATTTAGAATTTCGGTTAATTTTTACATTTTTCTTGTAAATTCGCTAAAATTTCTGTTTTTCTTGGAAATTCGCTAAAATTTCAGTGTTTCTTATAAATCATCCAAAACGTCGATATACGTTGAAATAGGAACGATTTAGAATTTCGGTTAATTTTTAGATTTCTCTTGGAAATTCGCTAAAATTTCAGTTTTTCTTGGAAATTCGCTAAAATTTCAGTGTTTCTTATATATCATCCAAAACGTCGATATACGTAGAAATAGGAACGATTTAGAATTTCGGATGGTTTTTACATTTTTCTTGTAAATTCGTTAAAATTTCTGTTTTTCTTGGAAATTCGCTAAAATTTCTGTTTTTCTTGATAATTCGCTAAAATTTCAGTGTTTCTTATATATCATCCAAACCGTCGATGTACGTAGAAATAGGAACGATTTAGAATTTCGGTTAATTTTTACATTTTTCTTATAAATTCGCTAAAATTTCTGTTTTTCTTGATAATTCGCTAAAATTTCAGTGTTTCTCTTATATCACCCAATTCGACGATATACGCAGAAATAGGAACGATTTAGAATTTCGGTTAATTTTTACATTTCACTTGGAAATTCGCTAAAATTTCAGTTTTTCTTGGAAATTCGCTAAAATTTCAGTGTTTCTCTTATATCATGCAATTCGACGATATACGTAGAAATAGGAACGATTTAGAATTTCGCTAAAATTTCAGTTTTTCTTGGAAATTCGCTAAAATTTCTGTTTTTCTTGATAATTCGCTAAAATTTCAGTGTTTCTCTTATAACACCCAATTCGACGATATACGTAGAAATAGGAACGAATTAGAATTTCGGTTAATTTTTACATTTCTCTTGGAAATTCGCTAAAATTTCAGTTTTTCTTGGAAATTCGCTAAAATTTCTGTTTTTCTTGATAATTCGCTAAAATTTCAGTGTTTCTCTTATATCATGCAATTCGACGATATACGTAGAAATAGGAACGATCTAGAATTTCGCTAAAATTTCAGTTTTTCTTGGAAATTCGCTAAAATTTCTGTTTTTCTTGATAATTCGCTAAAATTTCAGTGTTTCTCTTATATCATCCAATTCGACGATATACGTAGAAATAGGGACGATTTAGAATTTCGGTTAATTTTTACATTTCTCTTGGAAATTCGCTAAAATTTCAGTTTTTCTTGGAAATTCGCTAAAATTTCAGTGTTTCTTATATATCATCCAAAACGTCGATATACGTAGAAATAGGAACGATTTAGAATTTCGGATAGTTTTTACATTTTTCTTGTAAATTCGCTAAAATTTCTGTTTTTATTGATAATTCGCTAAAATTTCAGTGTTTCTCTTATATCATCCAATTCGACGATATACGTAGAAATAGGAAGGATTTGGAATTTCGGTTAATTTTTACATTTTTCTTGGAAATTCGCCAAAATTTCTGTTTTTCTTGATAATTCGCTGAAATTTCAGTGTTTCTCTTATATCATCCAATTCGACGATATACGTAGAAATAGGAACGAAGTAGAATTTCGGTTAATTTTTACATTTCTCTTGGAAATTCGCTAAAATTTCAGTTTTTCTTGGAAATTCGCTAAAATTTCTGTTTTTCTTGATAATTCGCTAAAATTTCAGTGTTTCTCTTATATCATGCAATTCGACGATATACGTAGAAATAGGAACGATTTAGAATTTCGGTTAATTTTTACATTTCTCTTGGAAATTCGCTAAAATTTCAGTTTTTCTTGGAAATTCGCTAAAATTTCAGTGTTTCTTATATATCATCCAAACCGTCGATGTACGTAGAAATAGGAACGATTTAGAATTTCGGTTAATTTTTACATTTTTCTTGTAAATTCGTTAAAATTTCTGTTTTTCTTGGAAATTCGCTAAAATTTCAGTGTTTCTCTTATATCATCCAAAACGTCCTTGTACGTAGAAATAGGAACGATTTAGAATTTCGGTTAATTTTTACATTTCTCTTGGAAACACTAAAATTTCAGTTTTTCTTGGAAATTCGCTAAAATTTCAGTTTTTCTTGGAAATTCGCTAAAATTTCAGTGTTTTTTATATATCATCCAAATCGTCGATATACGTAGAAATAGGAACGATTTGAAATTTCGGTTAATTTTTACATTTTTCTTGGAAATTCGCTAAAATTTCTGTTTTTCTTGATAATTCGCTAAAATTTCAGTGTTTCTCTTATATCATCCAATTCGACGATATACGTAGAAATAGGAACGATTTAGAATTTCGGTTAATTTTTACATTTCTCTTGGAAATTCGCTAAAATTTCAGTTTTTCTTGGAAATTCGCTAAAATTTCTGTTTTTCTTGATAATTCGCTAAAATTTCAGTGTTTCTCTTATATCATGCAATTCGACGATATACGTAGAAATAGGAACGATCTAGAATTTCGCTAAAATTTCAGTTTTTCTTGGAAATTCGCTAAAATTTCTGTTTTTCTTGATAATTCGCTAAAATTTCAGTGTTTCTCTTATATCATCCAATTCGACGATATACGTAGAAATAGGAACGATTTAGAATTTCGGTTAATTTTTACATTTCTCTTGGAAATTCGCTAAAATTTCAGTTTTTCTTGGAAATTCGCTAAAATTTCAGTGTTTCTTATATGTTATCCAAACCGTCGATCTACGTAGAAATAGGAACGATTTAGAATTTCGGTTAATTTTTACATTTTTCTTGTAAATTCGCTAAAATTTCTGTTTTTCTTAGAAATTCGCTAAAATTTCAGTGTTTCTTATAAATCATCCAAAACGTCGATATACGTTGAAATAAGAACGATTTAGAATTTCGGTTAATTTTTGGATTTCTCTTGGAAATTCGCTAAAATTTCAGTTATTCTTGTAAATTCGCTAAAATTTCTGTTTTTCTTGATAATTCGCTAAAATTTCAGTGTTTCTCTTATATCATCCAATTCGACGATATACGTAGAAATAGGAAGGATTTGGAATTTCGGTTAATTTTTACATTTTTCTTGGAAATTTGCCAAAATTTCTGTTTTTCTTGATAATTCGCTAAAATTTCAGTGTTTCTCTTATATCATCCAATTCGACGATATACGTAGAAATAGGAACGAATTAGAATTTCGGTTAATTTTTACATTTCTCTTGGAAATTCGCTAAAATTTCAGTTTTTCTTGGAAATTCGCTAAAATTTCAGTGTTTCTTATATATCATCCAAACCGTCGATGTACGTAGAAATAGGAACGATTTAGAATTTCGGTTAATTTTTACATTTTTCTTGTAAATTCGCTAAAATTTCAGTTTTTCTTGGAAATTCGCTAAAATTTCAGTGTTTCTCTTATATCATCCAAAACGTCGATGTACGTAGAAATAGGAACGATTTAGAATTTCGGTTAATTTTTACATTTCTCTTGGAAACACTAAAATTTCAGTTTTTCTTGGAAATTCGCTAAAATTTCAGTTTTTCTTGGAAATTCGCTAAAATTTCAGTGTTTTTTATATATCATCCAAATCGTCGATATACGTAGAAATAGGAACGATTTGAAATTTCGGTTAATTTTTACATTTTTCTTGGAAATTCGCTAAAATTTCTGTTTTTCTTGATAATTCGCTAAAATTTCAGTGTTTCTCTTATATCATCCAATTCGACGATATACGTAGAAATAGGAACGATTTAGAATTTCGGTCAATTTTTACATTTCTCTTGGAAATTCGCTAAAATTTCTGTTTTTCTTGATAATTCGCTAAAATTTCAGTGTTTCTCATATCATGCAATTCGACGATATACGTAGAAATAGGAACGATCTAGAATTTCGCTAAAATTTCAGTTTTTCTTGGAAATTCGCTAAAATTTCTGTTTTTCTTGATAATTCGCTAAAATTTCAGTGTTTCTCTTATATCATCCAATTCGACGATATACGTAGAAATAGGGACGATTTAGAATTTCGGTTAATTTTTACATTTCTCTTGGAAATTCGCTAAAATTTCAGTTTTTCTTGGAAATTCGCTAAAATTTCAGTGTTTCTTATATGTTATCCAAACCGTCGATCTACGTAGAAATAGGAACGATTTAGAATTTCGGTTAATTTTTACATTTTTCTTGTAAATTCGCTAAAATTTCTGTTTTTCTTAGAAATTCGCTAAAATTTCAGTGTTTCTTATAAATCATCCAAAACGTCGATATACGTTGAAATAAGAACGATTTAGAATTTCGGTTAATTTTTGGATTTCTCTTGGAAATTCGCTAAAATTTCAGTTATTCTTGTAAATTCGCTAAAATTTCTGTTTTTCTTGGAAATTCGCTAAAATTTCAGTGTTTCTTATATACAATCCAAAACGTCGATATACGTAGAAATTGGAACGATTTAGAGTTTCGGGTAGTTTTTACATTTTTCTTGTAAATTCGTTAAAATTTCTGTTTTTCTTGGAAATTCGCTAAAATTTCTGTTTTTCTTGATAATTCGCTAAAATTTCAGTGTTTCTTATATATCATCCAAACCGTCGATGTACGTAGAAATAGGTACGATTTAGAATTTCGGTTAATTTTCACATTTTTCTTATAAATTCGCTAAAATTTCTGTTTTTCTTGATAATTCGCTAAAATTTCAGTGTTTCTCTTATATCATCCAATTCGACGATATACGTAGAAATAGGAACGATTTAGAATTTCGGTTAATTTTTACATTTCACTTGGAAATTCGCTAAAATTTCAGTTTTTCTTGGAAATTCGCTAAAATTTCAGTGTTTCTCTTATATCATGCAATTCGACGATATACGTAGAAATAGAAACGATTTAGAATTTCGCTAAAATTTCAGTTTTTCCTGGAAATTCGCTAAAATTTCTGTTTTTCTTGATAATCCGCTAAAATTTCAGTGTTTCTCTTATATCATCCAATTCGACGATATACGTAGAAATAGGAACGAATTAGAATTTCGGTTAATTTTTACATTTCTCTTGGAAATTCGCTAAAATTTCAGTTTTTCTTGGAAATTCGCTAAAATTTCTGTTTTTCTTGATAATTCGCTGAAATTAAAGTGTTTCTCTTATATCACCCAATTCGACGATATACGTAGAAATAGGAACGAATTAGAATTTCGGTTAATTTTTACATTTTTCTTGTAAATTCGCTATAATTTCTGTTTTTCTTGGAAATTCGCTAAAATTTCAGTGTTTCTTATAAATCATCCAAAACGTCGATATACGTTGAAATAGGAACGATTTAGAATTTCGGTTAATTTTTAGATTTCTCTTGGAAATTCGCTAAAATTTCAGTTTTTCTTGTAAATTCGATAAAATTTCTGTTTTTCTTGATAATTCGCTAAAATTTCAGTGTTTTTCTTATATCATGCAATTCGACGATATACGTAGAAATAGGAACGATTTAGAATTTCGGTTAATTTTTACATTTTTCTTGGAAATTCGCTAAAATTTCAGTTTTTCTTGGAAATTCGCTAAAATCTCTATTCTTCTTGACAATTCGCTAAAATTTCAGTGTTTCTCTTATATCATCCAATTCGACGATATACGTAGAAATAGGGATGATTTAGAATTTCGGTTAATTTTTACATTTCTCTTTGAAATTCGCTAAAATTTCAGTTTTTCTTGGAAATTCGCTAAAATTTCAGTGTTTCTTATATGTTATCCAAACCGTCGATCGACGTAGATATAGGAACGATTTAGAATTTCGGTTAATTTTTACATTTTTCTTGTAAATTCGCTAAAATTTCTGTTTTTCTTGGAAATTCGCTAAAATTTCAGTGTTTCTTATAAATCATCCAAAACGTCGATATACGTTGAAATAAGAACGATTTAGAATTTCGGTTAATTTTTGGATTTCTCTTGGAAATTCGCTAAAATTTCAGTTATTCTTGTAAATTCGCTAAAATTTCTGTTTTTCTTGATAATTCGCTAAAATTTCAGTGTTTCTTATATATCATCCAAACCGTCGATGTACGTAGATATAGGAACGATTTAGAATTTCGGTTAATTTTTACATTTTTCTTGTAAATTCGCTAAAATTTCTGTTTTTCTTGGAAATTCGCTAAAATTTCAGTGTTTCTTATAAATCATCCAAAGCGTCGATATACGTTGAAATAGGAACGATTTAGAATTTCGGTTAATTTCTAGATTTCTCTTGGAAATTCGCTAAAATTTCTGTTTTTCTTGGAAATTCACTAAAATTTCAGTGTTTCTTATATATCATCCAAAACGTCGATATACGTAGAAATTGGAACGATTTAGAATTTCGGTTAATTTTTAGATTTCTCTTGGAAATTCGCTAAAATTTCAGTTTTTCTTGGAAATTCGCTAAAATTTCAGTGTTTCTTATATATCATCCAAAACGTCGATATACGTAGAAATAGGAACGATTTAGAATTTCGGATAGTTTTTACATTTTTCTTGTAAATTCGTTAAAATTTCTGTTTTTCTTGGAAATTCGCTAAAATTTCTGTTTTTCTTGATAATTCGCTAAAATTTCAGTGTTTCATATATATCATCCAAACCGTCGATGTACGTAGAAATAGGAACGATTTAGAATTTCGGTTAATTTTTACATTTTTCTTATAAATTCGCTAAAATTTCCATTTTTCTTGATAATTCGCTAAAATTTCAGTGTTTCTCTTATATCATCCAATTCGACGATATACGTAGAAATAGGAACGAAGTAGAATTTCGGTTAATTTTTACATTTCTCTTGGAAATTCGCTAAAATTTCAGTTTTTCTTGGAAATTCGCTAAAATTTCTGTTTTTCTTGATAATTCGCTAAAATTTCAGTGTTTCTCTTATATCATCCAATTCGACGATATACGTAGAAATAGGAACGAAGTAGAATTTCGGTTAATTTTTACATTTCTCTTGGAAATTCGCTAAAATTTCAGTTTTTCTTGGAAATTCGCTAAAATTTCTGTTTTTCTTGATAATTCGCTAAAATTTCAGTGTTTCTCTTATATCATGCAATTCGACGATATACGTAGAAATAGGAACGATTTAGAATTTCGCTAAAATTTCAGTTTTTCTTGGAAATTCGCTAAAATTTCTGTTTTTCTTGATAATTCGCTAAAATTTCAGTGTTTCTCTTATATCATCCAATTCGACAATATACGTAGAAATAGGGACGATTTTGAATTTCGGTTAATTTTTACATTTCTCTTGGAAATTCGCTAAAATTTCAGTTTTTCTTGGAAATTCGCTAAAATTTCAGTGTTTCTCTTATATCATCCAAAACGTCGATGTACGTAGAAATAGGAACGATTTAGAATTTCGGTTAATTTTTACATTTCTCTGGGAAACTCACTACAATTTCAGTTTTTCTTGGAAATTCGCTAAAATTTCAGTTCTTCTTGGAAATTCGCTAAAATTTCAGTGTTTCTCTTATATCATCCAAAACGTCGATGTACGTAGAAATAGGAACGATTTAGAATTTCGGTTAATTTTTACATTTCTCTTGGAAACTCACTAAAATTTCAGTTTTTCTTGGAAATTCGCTAAAATTTCAGTTCTTCTTGGAAATTCGCTAAAATTTCAGTGTTTTTTATATATCATCCAAATCGTCGATATACGTAGAAATAGGAACGATTTGAAATTTCGGTTAATTTTTACATTTTTCTTGGAAATTCGCTAAAATTTCTGTTTTTCTTGATAATTCGCTAAAATTTCAGTGTTTCTTATATATCATCCAAAACGTCGATATACGTTGAAATAGGAACGATTTAGAATTTCGTTTAATTTTTAGATTTTTCTTGTAAATTCGCTAAAATTTCTGTTTTTCTTAGAAATTCGGTAAAATTTCAGTGTTTCTTATAAATCATCCAAAACGTCGATATACGTTGAAATAGGAACGATTTAGAATTTCGGTTAATTTTTAGATTTCTATTGGAAATTCGCTAAAATTTCAGTTTTTCTTGGAAATTCGCTAAAATTTCTGTTTTTCTTGATAATTCGCTAAAATTTCAGTGTTTCTCTTATATCATCCAATTCGACGATATACGTAGAAATAGGAACGAATTAGAATTTCGGTTAATTTTTACATTTCTCTTGGAAATTCGCTAAAATTTCAGTTTTTCTTGGAAATTCGCTAAAATTTCTGTTTTTCTTAGAAATTCGCTAAAATTTCAGTGTTTCTTATAAATCATCCAAAACGTCGATATACGTTGAAATAAGAACGATTTAGAATTTCGGTTAATTTTTGGATTTCTCTTGGAAATTCGCTAAAATTTCAGTTATTCTTGTAAATTCGCTAAAATTTCTGTTTTTCTTGATAATTCGCTAAAATTTCAGTGTTTCTCTTATATCATCCAATTCGACGATATACGTAGAAATAGGAAGGATTTGGAATTTCGGTTAATTTTTACATTTTTCTTGGAAATTTGCCAAAATTTCTGTTTTTCTTGATAATTCGCTAAAATTTCAGTGTTTCTCTTATATCATCCAATTCGACGATATACGTAGAAATAGGAACGAATTAGAATTTCGGTTAATTTTTACATTTCTCTTGGAAATTCGCTAAAATTTCAGTTTTTCTTGGAAATTCGCTAAAATTTCAGTGTTTCTTATATATCATCCAAACCGTCGATGTACGTAGAAATAGGAACGATTTAGAATTTCGGTTAATTTTTACATTTTTCTTGTAAATTCGCTAAAATTTCAGTTTTTCTTGGAAATTCGCTAAAATTTCAGTGTTTCTCTTATATCATCCAAAACGTCGATGTACGTAGAAATAGGAACGATTTAGAATTTCGGTTAATTTTTACATTTCTCTTGGAAACACTAAAATTTCAGTTTTTCTTGGAAATTCGCTAAAATTTCAGTTTTTCTTGGAAATTCGCTAAAATTTCAGTGTTTTTTATATATCATCCAAATCGTCGATATACGTAGAAATAGGAACGATTTGAAATTTCGGTTAATTTTTACATTTTTCTTGGAAATTCGCTAAAATTTCTGTTTTTCTTGATAATTCGCTAAAATTTCAGTGTTTCTCTTATATCATCCAATTCGACGATATACGTAGAAATAGGAACGATTTAGAATTTCGGTTAATTTTTACATTTCTCTTGGAAATTCGCTAAAATTTCTGTTTTTCTTGATAATTCGCTAAAATTTCAGTGTTTCTCATATCATGCAATTCGACGATATACGTAGAAATAGGAACGATCTAGAATTTCGCTAAAATTTCAGTTTTTCTTGGAAATTCGCTAAAATTTCTGTTTTTCTTGATAATTCGCTAAAATTTCAGTGTTTCTCTTATATCATCCAATTCGACGATATACGTAGAAATAGGGACGATTTAGAATTTCGGTTAATTTTTACATTTCTCTTGGAAATTCGCTAAAATTTCAGTTTTTCTTGGAAATTCGCTAAAATTTCAGTGTTTCTTATATGTTATCCAAACCGTCGATCTACGTAGAAATAGGAACGATTTAGAATTTCGGTTAATTTTTACATTTTTCTTGTAAATTCGCTAAAATTTCTGTTTTTCTTAGAAATTCGCTAAAATTTCAGTGTTTCTTATAAATCATCCAAAACGTCGATATACGTTGAAATAAGAACGATTTAGAATTTCGGTTAATTTTTGGATTTCTCTTGGAAATTCGCTAAAATTTCAGTTATTCTTGTAAATTCGCTAAAATTTCTGTTTTTCTTGGAAATTCGCTAAAATTTCAGTGTTTCTTATATATCATCCAAAACGTCGATATACGTAGAAATTGGAACGATTTAGAGTTTCGGGTAGTTTTTACATTTTTCTTGTAAATTCGTTAAAATTTCTGTTTTTCTTGGAAATTCGCTAAAATTTCTGTTTTTCTTGATAATTCGCTAAAATTTCAGTGTTTCTTATATATCATCCAAACCGTCGATGTACGTAGAAATAGGTACGATTTAGAATTTCGGTTAATTTTCACATTTTTCTTATAAATTCGCTAAAATTTCTGTTTTTCTTGATAATTCGCTAAAATTTCAGTGTTTCTCTTATATCATCCAATTCGACGATATACGTAGAAATAGGAACGATTTAGAATTTCGGTTAATTTTTACATTTCACTTGGAAATTCGCTAAAATTTCAGTTTTTCTTGGAAATTCGCTAAAATTTCAGTGTTTCTCTTATATCATGCAATTCGACGATATACGTAGAAATAGAAACGATTTAGAATTTCGCTAAAATTTCAGTTTTTCCTGGAAATTCGCTAAAATTTCTGTTTTTCTTGATAATCCGCTAAAATTTCAGTGTTTCTCTTATATCATCCAATTCGACGATATACGTAGAAATAGGAACGAATTAGAATTTCGGTTAATTTTTACATTTCTCTTGGAAATTCGCTAAAATTTCAGTTTTTCTTGGAAATTCGCTAAAATTTCTGTTTTTCTTGATAATTCGCTGAAATTAAAGTGTTTCTCTTATATCACCCAATTCGACGATATACGTAGAAATAGGAACGAATTAGAATTTCGGTTAATTTTTACATTTTTCTTGTAAATTCGCTATAATTTCTGTTTTTCTTGGAAATTCGCTAAAATTTCAGTGTTTCTTATAAATCATCCAAAACGTCGATATACGTTGAAATAGGAACGATTTAGAATTTCGGTTAATTTTTAGATTTCTCTTGGAAATTCGCTAAAATTTCAGTTTTTCTTGTAAATTCGATAAAATTTCTGTTTTTCTTGATAATTCGCTAAAATTTCAGTGTTTTTCTTATATCATGCAATTCGACGATATACGTAGAAATAGGAACGATTTAGAATTTCGGTTAATTTTTACATTTTTCTTGGAAATTCGCTAAAATTTCAGTTTTTCTTGGAAATTCGCTAAAATCTCTATTCTTCTTGACAATTCGCTAAAATTTCAGTGTTTCTCTTATATCATCCAATTCGACGATATACGTAGAAATAGGGATGATTTAGAATTTCGGTTAATTTTTACATTTCTCTTTGAAATTCGCTAAAATTTCAGTTTTTCTTGGAAATTCGCTAAAATTTCAGTGTTTCTTATATGTTATCCAAACCGTCGATCGACGTAGATATAGGAACGATTTAGAATTTCGGTTAATTTTTACATTTTTCTTGTAAATTCGCTAAAATTTCTGTTTTTCTTGGAAATTCGCTAAAATTTCAGTGTTTCTTATAAATCATCCAAAACGTCGATATACGTTGAAATAAGAACGATTTAGAATTTCGGTTAATTTTTGGATTTCTCTTGGAAATTCGCTAAAATTTCAGTTATTCTTGTAAATTCGCTAAAATTTCTGTTTTTCTTGATAATTCGCTAAAATTTCAGTGTTTCTTATATATCATCCAAACCGTCGATGTACGTAGATATAGGAACGATTTAGAATTTCGGTTAATTTTTACATTTTTCTTGTAAATTCGCTAAAATTTCTGTTTTTCTTGGAAATTCGCTAAAATTTCAGTGTTTCTTATAAATCATCCAAAGCGTCGATATACGTTGAAATAGGAACGATTTAGAATTTCGGTTAATTTCTAGATTTCTCTTGGAAATTCGCTAAAATTTCTGTTTTTCTTGGAAATTCACTAAAATTTCAGTGTTTCTTATATATCATCCAAAACGTCGATATACGTAGAAATTGGAACGATTTAGAATTTCGGTTAATTTTTAGATTTCTCTTGGAAATTCGCTAAAATTTCAGTTTTTCTTGGAAATTCGCTAAAATTTCAGTGTTTCTTATATATCATCCAAAACGTCGATATACGTAGAAATAGGAACGATTTAGAATTTCGGATAGTTTTTACATTTTTCTTGTAAATTCGTTAAAATTTCTGTTTTTCTTGGAAATTCGCTAAAATTTCTGTTTTTCTTGATAATTCGCTAAAATTTCAGTGTTTCTTATATATCATCCAAACCGTCGATGTACGTAGAAATAGGAACGATTTAGAATTTCGGTTAATTTTTACATTTTTCTTATAAATTCGCTAAAATTTCCATTTTTCTTGATAATTCGCTAAAATTTCAGTGTTTCTCTTATATCATCCAATTCGACGATATACGTAGAAATAGGAACGAAGTAGAATTTCGGTTAATTTTTACATTTCTCTTGGAAATTCGCTAAAATTTCAGTTTTTCTTGGAAATTCGCTAAAATTTCTGTTTTTCTTGATAATTCGCTAAAATTTCAGTGTTTCTCTTATATCATCCAATTCGACGATATACGTAGAAATAGGAACGAAGTAGAATTTCGGTTAATTTTTACATTTCTCTTGGAAATTCGCTAAAATTTCAGTTTTTCTTGGAAATTCGCTAAAATTTCTGTTTTTCTTGATAATTCGCTAAAATTTCAGTGTTTCTCTTATATCATGCAATTCGACGATATACGTAGAAATAGGAACGATTTAGAATTTCGCTAAAATTTCAGTTTTTCTTGGAAATTCGCTAAAATTTCTGTTTTTCTTGATAATTCGCTAAAATTTCAGTGTTTCTCTTATATCATCCAATTCGACAATATACGTAGAAATAGGGACGATTTTGAATTTCGGTTAATTTTTACATTTCTCTTGGAAATTCGCTAAAATTTCAGTTTTTCTTGGAAATTCGCTAAAATTTCAGTGTTTCTCTTATATCATCCAAAACGTCGATGTACGTAGAAATAGGAACGATTTAGAATTTCGGTTAATTTTTACATTTCTCTGGGAAACTCACTACAATTTCAGTTTTTCTTGGAAATTCGCTAAAATTTCAGTTCTTCTTGGAAATTCGCTAAAATTTCAGTGTTTCTCTTATATCATCCAAAACGTCGATGTACGTAGAAATAGGAACGATTTAGAATTTCGGTTAATTTTTACATTTCTCTTGGAAACTCACTAAAATTTCAGTTTTTCTTGGAAATTCGCTAAAATTTCAGTTCTTCTTGGAAATTCGCTAAAATTTCAGTGTTTTTTATATATCATCCAAATCGTCGATATACGTAGAAATAGGAACGATTTGAAATTTCGGTTAATTTTTACATTTTTCTTGGAAATTCGCTAAAATTTCTGTTTTTCTTGATAATTCGCTAAAATTTCAGTGTTTCTTATATATCATCCAAAACGTCGATATACGTTGAAATAGGAACGATTTAGAATTTCGTTTAATTTTTAGATTTTTCTTGTAAATTCGCTAAAATTTCTGTTTTTCTTAGAAATTCGGTAAAATTTCAGTGTTTCTTATAAATCATCCAAAACGTCGATATACGTTGAAATAGGAACGATTTAGAATTTCGGTTAATTTTTAGATTTCTATTGGAAATTCGCTAAAATTTCAGTTTTTCTTGGAAATTCGCTAAAATTTCTGTTTTTCTTGATAATTCGCTAAAATTTCAGTGTTTCTCTTATATCATCCAATTCGACGATATACGTAGAAATAGGAACGAATTAGAATTTCGGTTAATTTTTACATTTCTCTTGGAAATTCGCTAAAATTTCAGTTTTTCTTGGAAATTCGCTAAAATTTCTGTTTTTCTTGATAATTCGCTAAAATTTCAGTGTTTCTCTTATATCATGCAATTCGACGATATACGTAGAAATAGGAACGATTTAGAATTTCGCTAAAATTTCAGTTTTTCTTGGAAATTCGCTAAAATTTCTGTTTTTCTTGATAATTCGCTAAAATTTCAGTGTTTCTCTTATATCATCCAATTCGACAATATACGTAGAAATAGGGACGATTTTGAATTTCGGTTAATTTTTACATTTCTCTTGGAAATTCGCTAAAATTTCAGTTTTTCTTGGAAATTCGCTAAAATTTCAGTGTTTCTCTTATATCATCCAAAACGTCGATGTACGTAGAAATAGGAACGATTTAGAATTTCGGTTAATTTTTACATTTCTCTTGGAAACTCACTAAAATTTCAGTTTTTCTTGGAAATTCGCTAAAATTTCAGTTCTTCTTGGAAATTCGCTAAAATTTCAGTGTTTTTTATACATCATCCAAATCGTCGATATACGTAGAAATAGGAAGGATTTAGAATTTCGGTTAATTTTTACATTTCTCTTGGAAATTCGCTAAAATTTCAGTTTTTCTTGGAAATTCGCTAAAATTTCTGTTTTTCTTGATAATTCGCTAAAATTTCAGTGTTTCTCTTATATCATCCAATTCAACGATATACGTAGAAATAGGGACGATTTAGAATTTCGGTTAATTTTTACATTTCTCTTGGAAATTCGCTAAAATTTCAGTTTTTCTTGGAAATTCGCTAAAATTTCAGTGTTTCTTATAAATCATCCAAAACGTCGATATACGTTGAAATAGGAACGATTTAGAATTTCGTTTAATTTTTAGATTTTTCTTGTAAATTCGCTAAAATTTCTGTTTTTCTTAGAAATTCGGTAAAATTTCAGTGTTTCTTATAAATCATCCAAAACGTCGATATACGTTGAAATAGGAACGATTTAGAATTTCGGTTAATTTTTAGATTTCTATTGGAAATTCGCTAAAATTTCAGTTTTTCTTGTAAATTCGCTAAAATTTCTGTTTTTCTTGATAATTCGCTAAAATTTCAGTGTTTCTCTTATATCATCCAATTCGACGATATACGTAGAAATAGGGACGATTTAGAATTTCGGTTAATTTTTAGATTTCTCTTGGAAATTCGCTAAAATTTCTGTTTTTCTTGACAATTCGCTAAAATTTCAGTGTTTCTCTTATATCATCCAATTCGACGATATATGTAGAAATAGGGACGATTTAGAATTTCGGTTAATTTTTACATTTCTCTTGGAAATTCGCTAAAATTTCAGTTTTTCTTGTAAATTCGCTAAAATTTCTGTTTTTCTTGATAATTCGCTAAAATTTCAGTGTTTCTCTTATATCATCCAATTCGACGATATACGTAGAAATAGGGACGATTTAGAATTTCGGTTAATTTTTACATTTCTCTTGGAAATTCGCTAAAATTTCAGTGTTTCTTATATATCATCCAAACCGTCGATGTACGTAGATATAGGAACGATTTAGAATTTCGGTTAATTTTTACATTTTTCTTGTAAATTCGCTAAAATTTCTGTTTTTCTTGGAAATTCGCTGAAATTTCAGCGTTTCTTATATGTTATCCAAACCGTCGATCTACGTAGATATAGGAACGATTTAGAATTTCGGTTAATTTTTACATTTTTCTTGTAAATTCGCTAAAACTTCTGTTTTTCTTGGAAATTCGCTAAAATTTCAGTGTTTCTTATAAATCATCCAAAACGTCGATATACGTTGAAATAGGAACGATTTAGAATTTCGGTTAATTTTTAGATTTCTCTTGGAAATTCTCTAAAATTTCAGTTTTTCTTGTAAATTCGCTACAATTTCTGTTTTTCTTGATAATTCGCTAAAATTTCAGTGTTTCTTTTATATCATCCAATTCGACGATATACGTAGAAATAGGGACGATTTAGAATTTCGGTTAATTTTTACATTTCTCTTGGAAATTCGCTAAAATTTCAGTTTTTCTTGGAAATTCGCTAAAATTTCAGTGTTTCTTATATATCGTCCAAAACGTCGATATACGTAGAAATAGGAACGATTTAGACTTTCGGATAGTTTTTACATTTTTCTTGTAAATTCGCTAAAATTTCTGTTTTTATTGATAATTCGCTAAAATTTCAGTGTTTCTCTTATATCATCCAATTCGACGATATACGCAGAAATAGGAAGGATTTGGAATTTCGGTTAATTTTTACATTTTTCTTGAAAATTCGCTAAAATTTCAGTTTTTCTTGGAAATTCGCTAAAATTTCAGTGTTTCTCTTATATCATCCAAAACGTCGATGTACGTAGAAATAGGAACGATTTAGAATTTCGGTTAATTTTTACATTTCTCTTGGAAACTCGCTAAAATTTCAGTTTTTCTTGGAAATTCGCTAAAATTTCTGTTTTTCTTGATAATTCGCTAAAATTTCAGTGTTTCTCTTATATCATCCAATTCGACGATATACGTAGAAATAGGGACGATTTAGAATTTCGGTTAATTTTTACATTTCTCTTGGAAATTCGCTAAAATTTCAGTTTTTCTTAGAAATTCGCTATAATTTCAGTGTTTCTTATATGTTATCCAAGCCGTCGATGTACGTAGATATAGGAACGATTTAGAATTTCGGTTAATTTTTACATTTTTCTTGTAAATTCGCTAAAATTTCAGTTTTTCTTGGAAATTCGCTAAAATTTCAGCGTTTCTTATATGTTATCCAAACCGTCGATCTACGTAGATATAGGAACGATTTAGAATTTCGGTTAATTTTTACATTTTTCTTGTAAATTCGCTAAAACTTCTGTTTTTCTTGGAAATTCGCTAAAATTTCAGTGTTTCTTATAAATCATCCAAAACGTCGATATACGTTGAAATAGGAACGATTTAGAATTTCGGTTAATTTTTAGATTTCTCTTGGAAATTCTCTAAAATTTCAGTTTTTCTTGTAAATTCGCTACAATTTCTGTTTTTCTTGATAATTCGCTAAAATTTCAGTGTTTCTTTTATATCATCCAATTCGACGATATACGTAGAAATAGGGACGATTTAGAATTTCGGTTAATTTTTACATTTCTCTTGGAAATTCGCTAAAATTTCAGTTTTTCTTGGAAATTCGCTAAAACTTCTGTTTTTCTTGGAAATTCGCTAAAATTTCAGTGTTTCTTATATATCATCCAAACCGTCGATGTACGTAGAAATAGGAACGATTTAGAATTTCGGATAGTTTTTACAATTTTCTTGTAAATTCGCTAAAATTTCTGTTTTTATTGATAATTCGCTAAAATTTCAGTGTTTCTCTTATATCATCCAATTCGACGATATACGTAGAAATAGGAAGGATTTGGAATTTCGGTTAATTTTTACATTTTTCTTGAAAATTCGCTAAAATTTCAGTTTTTCTTGGAAATTCGCTAAAATTTCAGTGTTTCTCTTATATCATCCAAAACGTCGATGTACGTAGAAATAGGAACGATGTAGAATTTCGGTTAATTTTTACATTTCTCTTGGAAACTCACTAAAATTTCAGTTTTTCTTGGAAATTCGCTAAAATTTCAGTTCTTCTTGGAAATTCGCTAAAATTTCAGTGTTTTTTATACATCATCCAAATCGTCGATATACGTAGAAATAGGAAGGATTTAGAATTTCGGTTAATTTTTACATTTCTCTTGGAAATTCGCTAAAATTTCAGTTTTTCTTGGAAATTCGCTAAAATTTCTGTTTTTCTTGATAATTCGCTAAAATTTCAGTGTTTCTCTTATATCATCCAATTCAACGATATACGTAGAAATAGGGACGATTTAGAATTTCGGTTAATTTTTACATTTCTCTTGGAAATTCGCTAAAATTTCAGTTTTTCTTGGAAATTCGCTAAAATTTCAGTGTTTCTTATAAATCATCCAAAACGTCGATATACGTTGAAATAGGAACGATTTAGAATTTCGGTTAATTTTTAGATTTCTATTGGAAATTCGCTAAAATTTCAGTTTTTCTTGTAAATTCGCTAAAATTTCTGTTTTTCTTGATAATTCGCTAAAATTTCAGTGTTTCTCTTATATCATCCAATTCGACGATATACGCAGAAATAGGGACGATTTAGAATTTCGGTTAATTTTTAGATTTCTCTTGGAAATTCGCTAAAATTTCTGTTTTTCTTGACAATTCGCTAAAATTTCAGTGTTTCTCTTATATCATCCAATTCGACGATATATGTAGAAATAGGGACGATTTAGAATTTCGGTTAATTTTTACATTTCTCTTGGAAATTCGCTAAAATTTCAGTTTTTCTTGTAAATTCGCTAAAATTTCTGTTTTTCTTGATAATTCGCTAAAATTTCAGTGTTTCTCTTATATCATCCAATTCGACGATATACGTAGAAATAGGGACGATTTAGAATTTCGGTTAATTTTTACATTTCTCTTGGAAATTCGCTAAAATTTCAGTGTTTCTTATATATCATCCAAACCGTCGATGTACGTAGATATAGGAACGATTTAGAATTTCGGTTAATTTTTACATTTTTCTTGTAAATTCGCTAAAATTTCTGTTTTTCTTGGAAATTCGCTAAAATTTCAGTGTTTCTTATATATCGTCCAAAACGTCGATATACGTAGAAATAGGAACGATTTAGACTTTCGGATAGTTTTTACATTTTTCTTGTAAATTCGCTAAAATTTCTGTTTTTATTGATAATTCGCTAAAATTTCAGTGTTTCTCTTATATCATCCAATTCGACGATATACGTAGAAATAGGAAGGATTTGGAATTTCGGTTAATTTTTACATTTTTCTTGAAAATTCGCTAAAATTTCAGTTTTTCTTGGAAATTCGCTAAAATTTCAGTGTTTCTCTTATATCATCCAAAACGTCGATGTACGTAGAAATAGGAACGATTTAGAATTTCGGTTAATTTTTACATTTCTCTTGGAAACTCGCTAAAATTTCAGTTTTTCTTGGAAATTCGCTAAAATTTCTGTTTTTCTTGATAATTCGCTAAAATTTCAGTGTTTCTCTTATATCATCCAATTCGACGATATACGTAGAAATAGGGACGATTTAGAATTTCGGTTAATTTTTACATTTCTCTTGGAAATTCGCTAAAATTTCAGTTTTTCTTAGAAATTCGCTATAATTTCAGTGTTTCTTATATGTTATCCAAGCCGTCGATGTACGTAGATATAGGAACGATTTAGAATTTCGGTTAATTTTTACATTTTTCTTGTAAATTCGCTAAAATTTCAGTTTTTCTTGGAAATTCGCTAAAATTTCAGCGTTTCTTATATGTTATCCAAACCGTCGATCTACGTAGATATAGGAACGATTTAGAATTTCGGTTAATTTTTACATTTTTCTTGTAAATTCGCTAAAACTTCTGTTTTTCTTGGAAATTCGCTAAAATTTCAGTGTTTCTTATAAATCATCCAAAACGTCGATATACGTTGAAATAGGAACGATTTAGAATTTCGGTTAATTTTTAGATTTCTCTTGGAAATTCTCTAAAATTTCAGTTTTTCTTGTAAATTCGCTACAATTTCTGTTTTTCTTGATAATTCGCTAAAATTTCAGTGTTTCTCTTATATCATCCAATTCGACGATATACGTAGAAATAGGGACGATTTAGAATTTCGGTTAATTTTTACATTTCTCTTGGAAATTCGCTAAAATTTCAGTTTTTCTTGGAAATTCGCTAAAATTTCAGTGTTTCTTATATATCATCCAAACCGTCGATGTACGTAGAAATAGGAACGATTTAGAATTTCGGATAGTTTTTACAATTTTCTTGTAAATTCGCTAAAACTTCTGTTTTTATTGATAATTCGCTAAAATTTCAGTGTTTCTCTTATATCATCCAATTCGACGATATACGTAGAAATAGGAAGGATTTGGAATTTCGGTTAATTTTTACATTTTTCTTGAAAATTCGCTAAAATTTCAGTTTTTCTTGGAAATTCGCTAAAATTTCAGTGTTTCTCTTATATCATCCAAAACGTCGATGTACGTAGAAATAGGAACGATGTAGAATTTCGGTTAATTTTTACATTTCTCTTGGAAACTCACTAAAATTTCAGTTTTTCTTGGAAATTCGCTAAAATTTCAGTTCTTCTTGGAAATTCGCTAAAATTTCAGTGTTTTTTATACATCATCCAAATCGTCGATATACGTAGAAATAGGAACGATTTAGAATTTCGGATAGTTTTTACATTTTTCTTGTAAATTCGCTAAAATTTCAGATTTTCTTGTAAATTCGCTAAAATTTCTGTTTTTCTTGATGATTCGCTAAAATTTCAGTGTTTCTCTTATATCATCCAATTCAACGATATACGTAGAAATAGGGACGATTTAGAATTTCGGTTAATTTTTACATTTCTCTTGGAAATTCGCTAAAATTTCAGTTTTTCTTGGAAATTCGCTAAAATTTCAGTGTTTCTTGGAAATTCGCTAAAATTTCAGTGTTTCTTGGAAACTCGCTAAAATTTCAGTTTTTCTTGTAAATTCGCTAAAATTTCTGTTTTTCTTGATAATTCGCTAAAATTTCAGTGTTTCTCTTATATCATCCAATTCAACGATATACGTAGAAATAGGGACGATTTAGAATTTCGGTTAATTTTTACATTTCTCTTGGAAATTCGCTAAAATTTCAGTTTTTCTTGGAAATTCGCTAAAATTTCAGTGTTTCTTATAAATCATCCAAAACGTCGATATACGTTGAAATAGGAACGATTTAGAATTTCGTTTAATTTTTAGATTTTTCTTGTAAATTCGCTAAAATTTCTGTTCTTCTTAGAAATTCGGTAAAATTTCAGTGTTTCTTATAAATCATTTAAAACGTCGATATACGTTGAAATAGGAACGATTTAGAATTTCGGTTAATTTTTAGATTTCTCTTGGAAATTCGCTAAAATTTCAGTTTTTCTTGTAAATTCGCTAAAATTTCTGTTTTTCTTGGAAATTCGCTAAAATTTCAGTTTTTCTTGTAAATTCGCAACAATTTCTGTTTTTCTTGATAATTCGCTAAAATTTCAGTGTTTCTCTTATATCATCCAATTCGACGATATACGTAGAAAGAGGGACGATTTAGAATTTCGGTTAATTTTTACATTTCTCTTGGAAATTCGCTAAAATTTCAGTTTTTCTTGGAAATTCGCTATAATTTCAGTGTTTCTTATATGTTATCCAAACCGTCGATCTACGTAGAAATAGGAACGATTTAGAATTTCGGTTAATTTTTACATTTTTCTTGTAAATTCGCTAAAATTTCAGTTTTTCTTGGAAATTCGCTAAAATTTCAGCGTTTCTTATATGTTATCCAAACCGTCGATCTACGTAGATATAGGAACGATTTAGAATTTCGGTTAATTTTTACATTTTTCTTGTAAATTCGCTAAAATTTCTGTTTTTCTTGGAAATTCGCTAAAATTTCAGTGTTTCTTATAAATCATCCAAAACGTCGATATACGTTGAAATAGGAACGATTTAGAATTTCGGTTAATTTTTAGATTTCTCTTGGAAATTCTCTAAAATTTCAGTTTTTCTTGTAAATTCGCAACAATTTCTGTTTTTCTTGATAATTCGCTAAAATTTCAGTGTTTCTCTTATATCATCCAATTCGACGATATACGTAGAAATAGGGACGATTTAGAATTTCGGTTAATTTTTACATTTCTCTTGGAAATTCGCTAAAATTTCAGTTTTTCTTGGAAATTCGCTAAAATTTCAGTGTTTCTTATATATCATCCAAAACGTCGATATACGCAGAAATAGGAACGATTTAGAATTTCGGATAGTTTTTACATTTTTCTTGTAAATTCGCTAAAATTTCTGTTTTTATTGATAATTCGCTAAAATTTCAGTGTTTCTCTTATATCATCCAATTCGACGATATACGTAGAAATAGGAACGAATTAGAATTTCGGTTAATTTTTACATTTCTCTTGGAAATTCGCTAAAATTTCAGTTTTTCTTGGAAATTCGCTAAAATTTGAGTGTTTCTTATATATCATCCAAACCGTCGATCTACGTAGAAATAGGAACGATTTAGAATTTCGGTTAATTTTTACATTTTTCTTGTAAATTCGCTAAAATTTCAGTTTTTCTTGGAAATTCGCTAAAATTTCAGTGTTTCTCTTGTATCATCCAATTCGACGATATACGTAGAAATAGGAGCGAATTAGAATTTCGGTTAATTTTTACATTTCTCTTGGAAATTCGCTAAAATTTCAGTTTTTCTTGGAAATTCGCTAAAATTTCTGTTTTTTTGATAATTCGCTAAAATTTCAGTGTTTCTCTTATATCATCCAATTCAACGATATACGTAGAAATAGGGACGATTTAGAATTTCGGTTAATTTTTACATTTCTCTTGGAAATTCGCTAAAATTTCAGTTTTTCTTGGAAATTCGCTAAAATTTCAGTGTTTCTTATAAATCATCCAAAACGTCGATATACGTTGAAATAGGAACGATTTAGAATTTCGTTTAATTTTTAGATTTTTCTTGTAAATTCGCTAAAATTTCTGTTTTTCTTAGAAATTCGGTAAAATTTCAGTGTTTCTTATAAATCATCCAAAACGTCGATATACGTTGAAATAGGAACGATTTAGAATTTCGGTTAATTTTTAGATTTCTATTGGAAATTCGCTAAAATTTCAGTTTTTCTTGTAAATTCGCTAAAATTTCTGTTTTTCTTGATAATTCGCTAAAATTTCAGTGTTTCTCTTATATCATCCAATTCGACGATATACGTAGAAATAGGGACGATTTAGAATTTCGGTTAATTTTTAGATTTCTCTTGGAAATTCGCTAAAATTTCTGTTTTTCTTGACAATTCGCTAAAATTTCAGTGTTTCTCTTATATCATCCAATTCGACGATATACGTAGAAATAGGGACGATTTAGAATTTCGGTTAATTTTTACATTTCTCTTGGAAATTCGCTAAAATTTCAGTGTTTCTTATATATCATCCAAACCGTCGATGTACGTAGATATAGGAACGATTTAGAATTTCGGTTAATTTTTACATTTCTCTTGGAAATTCGCTAAAATTTCAGTTTTTCTTGGAAATTCGCTAAAATTTCAGTGTTTCTTATATATCATCCAACACGTCGATATACGTAGAAATAGGAACGATTTAGAATTTCGGATAGTTTTTACATTTTTCTTGTAAATTCGCTAAAATTTCTGTTTTTATTGATAATTCGCTAAAATTTCAGTGTTTCTCTTATATCATCCAATTCGACGATATACGTAGAAATAGGGACGATTTAGAATTTCGGTTGATTTTTACATTTCTCTTGGAAATTCGCTAAAATTTCAGTGTTTCTTATATATCATCCAAACCGTCGATGTACGTAGATATAGGAACGATTTAGAATTTCGGTTAATTTTTACATTTCTCTTGGAAATTCGCTAAAATTTCAGTTTTTCTTGGAAATTCGCTAAAATTTGAGTGTTTCTTATATATCATCCAAACCGTCGATCTACGTAGAAATAGGAACGATTTAGAATTTCGGTTAATTTTTACATTTTTCTTGTAAATTCGCTAAAATTTCAGTTTTTCTTGGAAATTCGCTAAAATTTCAGTGTTTCTCTTGTATCATCCAATTCGACGATATACGTAGAAATAGGAGCGAATTAGAATTTCGGTTAATTTTTACATTTCTCTTGGAAACTCGCTAAAATTTTAGTTTTTCTTGGAAATTCGCTAAAATTTCTGTTTTTCTTGATAATTCGCTAAAATTTCAGTGTTTCTCTTATATCATCCAATTCGACGATATACGTAGAAATAGGGACGATTTAGAATTTCGGTTAATTTTTACATTTCTCTTGGAAATTCGCTAAAATTTCAGTTTTTCTTGGAAACTCGCTAAAATTTCAGTGTTTCTCTTATATCATCCAATTCGACGATATACGTAGAAATAGGAACGATTTAGAATTTCGGTTAATTTTTACATTTTCCTTGGAAATTCGCTAAAATCAGTGTTTCTTATATATCATCCAATTCGTCGATATACGTAGAAATAGGAAGGATTTAGAATTTCGGTTAATTTTTACATTTCTCTTGGAAATTCGCTAAAATTTCAGTTTTTCTTGGAAATTCGCTAAAATTTCTGTTTTTTTGATAATTCGCTAAAATTTCAGTGTTTCTCTTATATCATCCAATTCAACGATATACGTAGAAATAGGGACGATTTAGAATTTCGGTTAATTTTTACATTTCTCTTGGAAATTCGCTAAAATTTCAGTTTTTCTTGGAAATTCGCTAAAATTTCAGTGTTTCTTATATGTTATCCAAACCGTCGATGTACGTAGATATAGGAACGATTTAGAATTTCGGTTAATTTTTACATTTTTCTTGTAAATTCGCTAAAATTTCAGTTTTTCTTGGAAATTCGCTAAAATTTCAGCGTTTCTTATATGTTATCCAAACCGTCGATCTACGTAGATATTGGAACGATTTAGAATTTCGGTTAATTTTTACATTTTTCTTGTAAATTCGCTAAAACTTCTGTTTTTCTTGGAAATTCGCTAAAATTTCAGTGTTTCTTATAAATCATCCAAAACGTCGATATACGTTGAAATAGGAACGATTTAGAATTTCGGTTAATTTTTAGATTTCTCTTGGAAATTCTCTAAAATTTCAGTTTTTCTTGTAAATTCGCTACAATTTCTGTTTTTCTTGATAATTCGCTAAAATTTCAGTGTTTCTCTTATATCATCCAATTCGACGATATACGTAGAAATAGGGACGATTTAGAATTTCGGTTAATTTTTACATTTCTCTTGGAAATTCGCTAAAATTTCATTTTTTCTTGGAAATTCGCTAAAATTTCAGTGTTTCTTATATATCATCCAAACCGTCGATGTACGTAGAAATAGGAACGATTTAGAATTTCGGATAGTTTTTACATTTTTCTTGTAAATTCGCTAAAATTTCTGTTTTTATTGATAATTCGCTAAAATTTCAGTGTTTCTCTTATATCATCCAATTCGACGATATACGTAGAAATATGAAGGATTTGGAATTTCGGTTAATTTTTACATTTTTCTTGAAAATTCGCTAAAATTTCAGTTTTTCTTGGAAATTCGCTAAAATTTCAGTGTTTCTCTTATATCATCCAAAACGTCGATGTACGTAGAAATAGGAACGATTTAGAATTTCGGTTAATTTTTACATTTCTCTTGGAAACTCGCTAAAATTTCAGTTTTTCTTGGAAATTCGCTAAAATTTCTGTTTTTCTTGATAATTCGCTAAAATTTCAGTTTCTCTTATATCATCCAATTCGACGATATACGTAGAAATAGGGACGATTTAGAATTTCGGTTAATTTTTACATTTCTCTTGGAAATTCGCTAAAATTTCAGTTTTTCTTGGAAATTCGCTATAATTTCAGTGTTTCTTATATGTTATCCAAATCGTCGATCTACGTAGAAATAGGAACGATTTAGAATTTCGGTTAATTTTTACATTTTTCTTGTAAATTCGCTAAAATTTCTGTTTTTCTTAGAAATTCGCTAAAATTTCAGTGTTTTTTATATATCATCCAAATCGTCGATATACGTAGAAATAGGAAGGATTTGGAATTTCGGTTAATTTTTACATTTTTCTTGGAAATTTGATAAAATTTCTGTTTTTCTTGATAATTCGCTAAAATTTCAGTGTTTCTCTTATATCATCCAAATCGTCGATATACGTAGAAATAGGAAGGATTTGGAATTTCGGTTAGTTTTTACATTTTTCTTGGAAATTCGCTAAAATTTCTGTTTTTCTTGATAATTCGCTAAAATTTCAGTTTTTCTTGGAAATTCGCTAAAATTTCAGTGTTTCTCTTATATCATCCAATTCGACGATATACGTAGAAATAGGAACGATTTAGAATTTCGGTTAATTTTTACATTTCTCTTGGAAATTCGCTAAAATTTCAGTTTTTCTTGGAAATTCGCTAAAATTTCTGTTTTTCTTGATAATTCGCTAAAATTTCAGTGTTTCTCTTATATCATCCAATTCGACGATATACGTAGAAATAGGGACGATTTAGAATTTCGGTTAATTTTTACATTTCTCTTGGAAATTCGCTAAAATTTCAGTTTTTCTTGGAAATTCGCTAAAATTTCAGTGTTTCTTATATATCATCCAAAACGTCGATATACGTAGAAATAGGAACGATTTAGAATTTCGGATAGTTTTTACATTTTTCTTGTGAATTCGCTAAAATTTCTGTTTTTATTGATAATTCGCTAATATTTCAGTGTTTCTCTTATATCATCCAATTCGACGATATACGTAGAAATAGGAAGGATTTGGAAATTCGGTTAATTTTTACATTTTTCTAGGAAATTCGCTAAAATTTCTGTTTTTCTTGATAATTCGCTAAAATTTCAGTGTTTCTCTTATATCATCCAATTCGACGATATACGTAGAAATAGGAACGAATTAGAATTTCGGTTAATTTTAAATTTCTCTTGGAAATTCGCTAAAATTTCAGTTTTTCTTGGAAATTCGCTAAAATTTCTGTTTTTCTTGATAATTCGCTAAAATTTCAGTGTTTCTCTTATATCATCCAATTCGACGATATACGTAGAAATAGGGACGATTTAGAATTTCGGTTAATTTTTACATTTTTCTTGTAAATTCGCTAAAATTTCAGTTTTTCTTGGAAATTCGCTAAAATTTCAGTGTTTCTCTTATATCATACAAAACGTCGATGTACGTAGAAATAGGAACGATTTAGAATTTCGGTTAATTTTTACATTTACCTTGGAAACTCGCTAAAATTTCAGTTTTTCTTGGAAATTCGCTAAAATTTCTGTTTTTCTTGATAATTCGCTAAAATTTCAGTTTTTCTTGGAAATTCGCTAAAATTTCAGTGTTTCTCTTATATCATCCAATTCGACGATATACGTAGAAATAGGAAGGATTTGGAAATTCGGTTAATTTTTACATTTTTCTAGGAAATTCGCTAAAATTTCTGTTTTTCTTGATAATTCGCTAAAATTTCAGTGTTTCTCTTATATCATCCAATTCGACGATATACGTAGAAATAGGAACGAATTAGAATTTCGGTTAATTTTAAATTTCTCTTGGAAATTCGCTAAAATTTCAGTTTTTCTTGGAAATTCGCTAAAATTTCTGTTTTTCTTGATAATTCGCTAAAATTTCAGTGTTTCTCTTATATCATCCAATTCGACGATATACGTAGAAATAGGGACGATTTAGAATTTCGGTTAATTTTTACATTTTTCTTGTAAATTCGCTAAAATTTCAGTTTTTCTTGGAAATTCGCTAAAATTTCAGTGTTTCTCTTATATCATACAAAACGTCGATGTACGTAGAAATAGGAACGATTTAGAATTTCGGTTAATTTTTACATTTACCTTGGAAACTCGCTAAAATTTCAGTTTTTCTTGGAAATTCGCTAAAATTTCTGTTTTTCTTGATAATTCGCTAAAATTTCAGTTTTTCTTGGAAATTCGCTAAAATTTCAGTGTTTCTCTTATATCATCCAATTCGACGATATACGTAGAAATAGGAACGATTTAGAATTTCGGTTAATTTTTACATTTCTCTTGGAAATTCGCTAAAATTTCAGTTTTTCTTGGAAATTCGCTAAAATTTCTGTTTTTCTTGATAATTCGCTAAAATTTCAGTGTTTCTCTTATATCATCCAATTCGACGATATACGTAGAAATAGGGACGATTTAGAATTTCGGTTAATTTTTACATTTCTCTTGGAAATTCGCTAAAATTTCAGTTTTTCTTGGAAATTCGCTAAAATTTCAGTGTTTCTTATATGTTATCCAAACCGTCGATCTACGTAGAAATAGGAACGATTTAGAACTTCGGTTAATTTTTACATTTTTCTTGTAAATTCGCTAAAATTTCAGTTTTTCTTGGAAATTCGCTAAAATTTCAGTGTTTCTTATATGTTATCCAAACCGTCGATCTACGTAGATATAGGAACGATTTAGAATTTCGGTTAATTTTTACATTTTTCTTGTAAATTCGCTAAAATTTCTGTTTTTCTTGGAATTTCGCTAAAATTTCAGTGTTTCTTATAAATCATCCAAAACGTCGATATACGTTGAAATAGGAACGATTTAGAATTTCGGTTAATTTTTAGATTTCTCTTGGAAATTCGCTAAAATTTCAGTTTTTCTTGTAAATTCGCTAAAATTTCTGTTTTTCTTGATAATTCGCTAAAATTTCAGTGTTTCTTATATATCATCCAATTCGACGATATACGTAGAAATAGGGACGATTTAGAATTTCGGTTAATTTTTACATTTCTCTTGGAAATTCGCTAAAATTTCAGTTTTTCTTGTAAATTCGATAAAATTTCTGTTTTTCTTGATAATTCGCTAAAATTTCAGTGTTTCTCTTATATCATGCAATTTGACGATATACGTAGAAATAGGAACGATTTAGAATTTCGGTTAATTTTTACATTTTTCTTGGAAATTCGCTAATTTCAGTTTTTCTTGGAAATTCGCTAAAATTTCAGTGTTTCTTATATATCATTCAATTCGACGATATACGTAGAAATAGGAACGATTTAGAATTTCGGATAGTTTTTACATTTTTCTTGTAAATTCGCTAAAATTTCTGTTTTTACTGATAATTCGCTAAAATTTCAGTGTTTCTCTTATATCATGCAATTTGACGATATACGTAGAAATAGGAACGATTTAGAATTTCGGTTAATTTTTACATTTTTCTTGGAAATTCGCTAAAATTTCAGTTTTTCTTGGAAATTCGCTAAAATTTCAGTGTTTCTTATATATCATCCAAAACGTCGATATACGTAGAAATAGGAACGATTAAGAATTTCGGATAGTTTTTACATTTTTCTTGGAAATTCGCTAAAATTTCTGTTTTTCTTGGAAATTCGCTATAATTTCAGTGTTTCTTATATGTTATCCAAACCGTCGATCTACGTAGAAATAGGAACGATTTAGAATTTCGGTTAATTTTTACATTTTTCTTGTAAATTCGCTAAAATTTCTGTTTTTCTTAGAAATTCGCTAAAATTTCAGTGTTTTTTATATATCATGCAAATCGTCGATATACGTAGAAATAGGAAGGATTTGGAATTTCGGTTAATTTTTACATTTTTCTTGGAAATTTGATAAAATTTCTGTTTTTCTTGATAATTCGCTAAAATTTCAGTGTTTCTCTTATATCATCCAAATCGTCGATATACGTAGAAATAGGAAGGATTTGGAATTTCGGTTAGTTTTTACATTTTTCTTGGAAATTCGCTAAAACTTCTGTTTTTCTTGATAATTCGCTAAAATTTCAGTTTTTCTTGGAAATTCGCTAAAATTTCAGTGTTTCTCTTATATCATCCAATTCGACGATATACGTAGAAATAGGAACGATTTAGAATTTCGGTTAATTTTTACATTTCTCTTGGAAATTCGCTAAAATTTCAGTTTTTCTTGGAAATTCGCTAAAATTTCTGTTTTTCTTGATAATTCGCTAAAATTTCAGTGTTTCTTATATATCATCCAATTCGACGATATACGTAGAAATAGGGACGATTTAGAATTTCGGTTAATTTTTACATTTCTCTTGGAAATTCGCTAAAATTTCAGTTTTTCTTGTAAATTCGATAAAATTTCTGTTTTTCTTGATAATTCGCTAAAATTTCAGTGTTTCTCTTATATCATGCAATTTGACGATATACGTAGAAATAGGAACGATTTAGAATTTCGGTTAATTTTTACATTTTTCTTGGAAATTCGCTAAAATTTCAGTTTTTCTTGGAAATTCGCTAAAATTTGAGTGTTTCTTATATATCATCCAAATCGTCGGTATACGAAGAAATAGGAACGATTCAGAATTTCCGATAATTTTTACATTTCTCATGGAAATTCGCTAAAATTTCTGTTTTTCTTGGAAATTCGCTAAAATTTCAGTGTTTCTTATATATCATCCAAATCGTCGATATACGTAGAAATAGGAAGGATTTGGAATATCGGTTAATTTTTACATTTTTCTTGGAAATTCGCTAAAATTTCTGTTTTTCTTGATAATTCGCTAAAATTTCAGTGTTTCTCTTATATCATGCAATTTGACGATATACGTAGAAATAGGAACGATTTAGAATTTCGGTTAATTTTTACATTTTCCTTGTAAATTCGCTAAAATTTCAGTTTTTCTTAGAAATTCGCTAAAATTTCAGTGTTTTTTATATATCATCCAAATCGTCGATATACGTAGAAATAGGAAGGATTTGGAATTTCGGTTAATTTTTACATTTTTCTTGGAAATTTGATAAAATTTCTGTTTTTCTTGATAATTCGCTAAAATTTCAGTGTTTCTCTTATATCATCCAAATCGTCGATATACGTAGAAATAGGAAGGATTTGGAATTTCGGTTAGTTTTTACATTTTTCTTGGAAATTCGCTAAAATTTCTGTTTTTCTTGATAATTCGCTAAAATTTCAGTTTTTCTTGGAAATTCGCTAAAATTTCAGTGTTTCTCTTATATCATCCAAATCGTCGATATACGTAGAAATAGCATCGTTTTCGAATTTCGTGTAATTTTTACATTTTACTCGGAAATGCGCTTAATTCAATTTTTCTGTATATCTATAGAAATAGCATGGTTTTCAAATTTCGGTCAATTTTTACATTTTTCTTGGAAATTCGCTAAAATTCAATTTTTCTTAAATTTCTTCCAAATCATCTAGATAGCATCGTTTTCAAATTTTGGCTAATTTTTACATTTTTCTTGGAAATTCGCAAAAATTTCAGTTTTTCTTATTTATCATCCAAATCGTCGATATACGTAGAAATAGCAACGATTTAGAATTTCGGTTAATTTTTACAGTTTACTCGGAAATTCGCTAAAATTTCAGTTTTTCTTATTTATCATCCAAATCGTCGATATACGTAGAAATAGCAACAATTTAGAATTTCGGTCAATTTTTACATTTTTCTTGGAAATTCGCTAAAATTCAATTTTTCTTATATATCTATAGAAATAGCATCGTTTTCAAATTTTGGTTAATTTTTACATTTTTCTTGGAAATTCGCTAAAATTTCAGTTTTTCTTATATATCATCCAAATCGTCGATATACGTAGAAATAGCATCGTTTTCGAATTTCGTGTAATTTTTACATTTTCCTTGTAAATTCGCTAAAATTTCAGTTTTTCTTAGAAATTCGCTAAAATTACAGTGTTTCTTATATATCACCCAATTCGACGATATTCGTAGAAATAGGAACGATTTAGAATTTCGGTTAATTTTTACATTTTCCTTGTAAATTCGCTAAAATTTCAGTTTTTCTTAGAAATTCGCTAAAATTTCAGTGTTTCTCTTATATCATCCAATTCGATGATATACGTAGAAATAGGAACGATTTAGAATTTCGGTTAATTTTTACATTTTTCTTGTAAATTCGCTAAAATTTCTGTTTTTCTTAGAAATTCGCTAAAATTTCAGTGTTTTTTATATATCATCCAAATCGTCGATATACGTAGAAATAGGAAGGATTTGGAATTTCGGTTAATTTTTACATTTTTCTTGGAAATTTGATAAAATTTCAGTTTTTCTTGGAAATTCGCTAAAATTTCAGTGTTTCTTATATGTTATCCAAACCGTTGATCGACGTAGATATAGGAACGATTTAGAATTTCGGTTAATTTTTACATTTTTCTTGTAAGTTCGCTAAAATTTCTGTTTTTCTTGGAAATTCGCTAAAATTTCAGTGTTTCTTATAAATCATCCAAAACGTCGATATACGTTGAAATAGGAACGATTTAGAATTTCGGTTAATTTCTAGATTTCTCTTGGAAATTCGCTAAAATTTCAGTTTTTCTTGTAAATTCGATAAAATTTCTGTTTTTCTTGATAATTCGCTAAAATTTCAGTGTTTCTCTTATATCATGCAATTTGACGATATACGTAGAAATAGGAACGATTTAGAATTTCGGTTAATTTTTACATTTTCCTTGTAAATTCGCTAAAATTTCAGTTTTTCTTAGAAATTCGCTAAAATTTCAGTGTTTTTTATATATCATCCAAATCGTCGATATACGTAGAAATAGGAAGGATTTGGAATTTCGGTTAATTTTTACATTTTTCTTGGAAATTTGATAAAATTACTGTTTTTCTTGATAATTCGCTAAAATTTCAGTGTTTCTCTTATATCATCCAAATCGTCGATATACGTAGAAATAGGAAGGATTTGGAATTTCGGTTAGTTTTTACATTTTTCTTGGAAATTCGCTAAAATTTCTGTTTTTCTTGATAATTCGCTAAAATTTCAGTTTTTCTTGGAAATTCGCTAAAATTTCAGTGTTTCTCTTATATCATCCAAATCGTCGATATACGTAGAAATAGCATCGTTTTCGAATTTCGTGTAATTTTTACATTTTACTCGGAAATGCGCTTAATTCAATTTTTCTGTATATCTATAGAAATAGCATGGTTTTCAAATTTCGGTCAATTTTTACATTTTTCTTGGAAATTCGCTAAAATTCAATTTTTCTTAAATTTCTTCCAAATCATCTAGATAGCATCGTTTTCAAATTTTGGCTAATTTTTACATTTTTCTTGGAAATTCGCTAAAATTTCAGTTTTTCTTATTTATCATCCAAATCGTCGATATACGTAGAAATAGCAACGATTTAGAATTTCGGTTAATTTTTACAGTTTACTCGGAAATTCGCTAAAATTTCAGTTTTTCTTATTTATCATCCAAATCGTCGATATACGTAGAAATAGCAACAATTTAGAATTTCGGTCAATTTTTACATTTTTCTTGGAAATTCGCTAAAATTCAATTTTTCTTATATATCTATAGAAATAGCATCGTTTTCAAATTTTGGTTAATTTTTACATTTTTCTTGGAAATTCGCTAAAATTTCAGTTTTTCTTATATATCATCCAAATCGTCGATATACGTAGAAATAGCATCGTTTTCGAATTTCGTGTAATTTTTACATTTTACTCGGAAATTCGCTTAATTCAATTTTTCTGTATATCTATAGAAATACATGGTTTTCAAATTTCGGTCAATTTTTACATTTTTCTTGGAAATTCGCTAAAATTCAATTTTTCTTAAATTTCTTCCAAATCATCTAGATAGCATCGTTTTCAAATTTTGGCTAATTTTTACATTTTTCTTGGAAATTCGCTAAAATTTCAGTTTTTCTTATTTATCATCCAAATCCTCGATATACGTAGAAATAGCAACGATTTAGAATTTCGGTTAATTTTTACAGTTTACTCGGAAATTCGCTAAAATTTTAGTTTTTCTTATTTATCATCCAAATCGTCGATATACGTAGAAATAGCAACAATTTAGAATTTCGGTCAATTTTTACATTTTTCTTGGAAATTCGCTAAAATTCAATTTTTCTTATATATCTATAGAAATAGCATCGTTTTCAAATTTTGGTTAATTTTTACATTTTTCTTGGAAATTCGCTAAAATTTCAGTTTTTCTTATATATCATCCAAATCGTCGATATACGTAAAAATAGCAACAATTTAGAATTTCGGTCAATTTTTACATTTTTCTTGGAAATTCGCTAAAATTTCAATTTTTCTTAAATTTCTTCCAAATCATCTAGATAGCATCGTTTTCAAATTTTGGTTAATTTTTACATTTTTCTTGGAAATTCGCTAAAATTTCAGTTTTTCTTATTTATCATCCAAATCGTCGATATACGTAGAAATAGGAACGATTTAGAATTTCGGTTAATTTTTACAGTTTACTCGGAAATTCGCTAAAATTTCAGTTTTTCTTAAATATCTTCCAAATCATCTAGATAGCATCGTTTTCAAATTTTGGTTAATTGTTACATTTTTCTTGGAAATTCGCTAAAATTTCTGTTTTTCTTGATAATTCGCTAAAATTTCAGTTTTTCTTGGAAATTCGCTAAAATTTCAGTGTTTCTCTTATATCATCCAAATCGTCGATATACGTAGAAATAGGAACGATTTAGAATTTCGGTTAATTTTTACATTTTCCTTGGAAATTCGCTAAAATTCAATTTTTCTTAAATTTCTTCCAAATCATCTAGATAGCCTCGTTTTCAAATTTTGGTTAATTTTTACATTTTTCTTGGAAATTCGCTAAAATTTCAGTTTTTCTTATTTATCATCCAAATCGTCGATTTACGTAGAAATAGCAACGATTTAGAATTTCAGTTAATTTTTACAGTTTACTCGGAAATTCGCTAAAATTTCAGTTTTTCTTAAATATCTTCCAAATCATCTAGATAGCATCGTTTTCAAATTTTGGTTAATTTTTACATTTTTCTTGGAAATTCGCTAAAATTTCAGTTTTTCTTATATATCATCCAAATCGTCGATATAGGTAGAAATAACATCGTTTTCGAATTTCGGTTAATTTTTACATTTTTATTGGAAATTCGCTAAAATTCAATTTTTCTTCTTTATGATCCTAATCGTCGATATGCGTAGGAATAGCAACGATTTCGAATTTCGGTTAATTTTTACATTATTCTTGGAAATCACTAAAATTTAAGTCTTTCTTATTTATCACCCAAATCGTTGATATACGTAGAAATAGCAACGATTTAGAATTTCGGTTAATTTTTACAGTTTACTCGGAAATTCGCTAAAATTTCGCTTTTTCTTAAATATCTTCCAAATCATCTAGATAGCATATTTTTCAAATTTTGGTTAATTTTTACATTTTTCTTGGAAATTCGCTAAAATTCAATTTTTCTTATATTTCTATAGAAATAGCATCGTTTTCAAATTTTGGTCAATTTTTACATTTTTCTTGGAAATTCGCTAAAATTCAATTTTTCTTAAATTTCTTCCAAATCATCTAGATAGCATCGTTTTCAGATTTTGGCTAATTTTTACATTTTTCTTGGAAATTCGCTAAAGTTTCAGTTTTTCTTCTTTATCATCCAAATCGTCGATATACGTAGAAATAGCAACGATTTAGAATTTCGGTTAATTTTTACAGTTTACTCGGAAATTCGCTAAAATTTCACTTTTTCTTAAATATCTTCCAAATCATCTAGATAGCATCGTTTTCAAATTTTGGTTAATTTTTACATTTTTCTTGGAAATTCACTAAAATTTCAGTCTTTCTTATTTATCATCCAAATCGTTGATATACGTAGAAATAGCAACGATTTAGAGTTTCGGTCAATTTTTACATTTTTCTTGGAAATTCGCTAAAATTCAATTTTTCTTATATATCTATAGAAATAGCATCGTTTTCAAATTTTGGTTAATTTTTACATTTTTCGTGGAAATTCGCTAAAATTTCAGTTTTTCTTATATATCATCCAAATCGTCGATATACGTAAAAATAGCAACAATTTAGAATTTCGGTTAATTTTTACAGTTTACTCGGAAATTCGCTTAATTCAATTTTTCTGTATATCTATAGAAATAGCATCATTTTCAAATTTCGGTCAATTTTTACATTTTTCTTGGAAATTCGCTAAAATCCAATTTTTCTTATATTTCTATAGAAATAGCATCGTTTTCAAATTTTGGTCAATTTTTACATTTTTCTTGGAAATTCGCTAAAATTCAATTTTTCTTAAATTTCTTCCAAATCATCTAGATAGCATCGTTTTCAGATTTTGGCTAATTTTTACATTTTTCTTGGAAATTCGCTAAAGTTTCAGTTTTTCTTCTTTATCATCCAAATCGTCGATATACGTAGAAATAGCAACGATTTAGAATTTCGGTTAATTTTTACAGTTTACTCGGAAATTCGCTAAAATTTCACTTTTTCTTAAATATCTTCCAAATCATCTAGATAGCATCGTTTTCAAATTTTGGTTAATTTTTACATTTTTCTTGGAAATTCACTAAAATTTCAGTCTTTCTTATTTATCATCCAAATCGTTGATATACGTAGAAATAGCAACGATTTAGAGTTTCGGTCAATTTTTACATTTTCCTTGGAAATTCGCTAAAATTCAATTTTTCTTATATATCTATAGAAATAGCATCGTTTTCAAATTTTGGTTAATTTTTACATTTTTCTTGGAAATTCGCTAAAATTTCAGTTTTTCTTATATATCATCCAAATCGTCGATATACGTAAAAATAGCAACAATTTAGAATTTCGGTTAATTTTTACAGTTTACTCGGAAATTCGCTAAAATTTCGCTTTTTCTTAAATATCTTCCAAATCATCTAGATAGCATCGTTTTCAAATTTTGGTTAATTTTTACATTTTTCTTGGAAATTCACTAAAATTTCAGTCTTTCTTATTTATCATCCAAATCGTTGATATACGTAGAAATAGCAACGATTTAGAGTTTCGGTCAATTTTTACATTTTTCTTGGAAATTCGCTAAAATTCAATTTTTCTTATATATCTATAGAAATAGCATCGTTTTCAAATTTTGGTTAATTTTTACATTTTTCTTGGAAATTCGCTAAAATTTCAGTTTTTCTTATATATCATCCAAATCGTCGATATACGTAAAAATAGCAACAATTTAGAATTTCGGTTAATTTTTACAGTTTACTCGGAAATTCGCTTAATACAATTTTTCTGTATATCTATAGAAATAGCATCATTTTCAAATTTCGGTCAATTTTTACATTTTTCTTGGAAATTCGCTAAAATTCAATTTTTCTTAAATTTCTTCCAAATCATCTAGATAGCATCGTTTTCAAATTTTGGCTAATTTTTACATTTTTCTTGGAAATTCGCTAAAATTTCAGTTTTTCTTATTTATCATCCAAATCGTCGATATACGTAGAAATAGCAACGATTTAGAGTTTCGTTTAATTTTTACACTTTACTCGGAAATTCGCTAAAATTTCAGTTTTTCTTAAATATCTTCCAAATCATCTAGATAGCATCGTTTTCAAATTTCGGTCAATTTTTACATTTTTCTTGGAAATTCGCTAAAATACAATTTTTCTTAAATTTCTTCCAAATCATCTAGATAGCATCGTTTTCAGATTTTGGCTAATTTTTACATTTTTCTTGGAAATTCGCTAAAGTTTCAGTTTTTCTTCTTTATCATCCAAATCGTCGATATACGTAGAAATAGGAACGATTTAGAATTTCGGTTAATTTTTACATTTTCCTTGGAAATTCGCTAAAATTCAATTTTTCTTAAATTTCTTCCAAATCATCTAGATAGCATCGTTTTCAAATTTTGGCTAATTTTTACATTTTTCTTGGAAATTCGCTAAAATTTCAGTTTTTCTTATTTATCATCCAAATCGTCGATATACGTAGAAATAGCAACGATTTAGAGTTTCGTTTAATTTTTACACTTTACTCGGAAATTCGCTAAAATTTCGCTTTTTCTTAAATATCTTCCAAATCATCTAGATAGCATATTTTTCAAATAATGGTTAATTTTTACATTTTTCTTGGAAATTCGCTAAAATTCAATTTTTCTTATATTTCTATAGAAATAGCATCGTTTTCAAATTTTGGTCAATTTTTACATTTTTCTTGGAAATTCGCTAAAATTCAATTTTTCTTAAATTTCTTCCAAATCATCTAGATAGCATCGTTTTCAGATTTTGGCTAATTTTTACATTTTTCTTGGAAATTCGCTAAAGTTTCAGTTTTTCTTCTTTATCATCCAAATCGTCGATATACGTAGAAATAGCAACGATTTAGAATTTCGGTTAATTTTTACAGTTTACTCGGAAATTCGCTAAAATTTCACTTTTTCTTAAATATCTTCCAAATCATCTAGATAGCATTGTTTTCAAATTTTGGTTAATTTTTACATTTTTCTTGGAAATTCACTAAAATTTCAGTCTTTCTTATTTATCATCCAAATCGTTGATATACGTAGAAATAGCAACGATTTAGAGTTTCGGTCAATTTTTACATTTTTCTTGGAAATTCGCTAAAATTCAATTTTTCTTATATATCTATAGAAATAGCATCGTTTTCAAATTTTGGTTAATTTTTACATTTTTCTTGGAAATTCGCTAAAATTTCAGTTTTTCTTATATATCATCCAAATCGTCGATATACGTAAAAATAGCAACAATTTAGAATTTCGGTTAATTTTTACAGTTTACTCGGAAATTCGCTTAATTCAATTTTTCTGTATATCTATAGAAATAGCATCATTTTCAAATTTCGGTCAATTTTTACATTTTTCTTGGAAATTCGCTAAAATTCAATTTTTCTTAAATTTCTTCCAAATCATCTAGATAGCATCGTTTTCAAATTTTGCCTAATTTTTACATTTTTCTTGGAAATTCGCTAAAATTTCAGTTTTTCTTATTTATCATCCAAATCGTCGATATACGTAGAAATAGCAACGATTTAGAGTTTCGTTTAATTTTTACACTTTACTCGGAAATTCGCTAAAATTTCAGTTTTTCTTAAATATCTTCCAAATCATCTAGATAGCATCGTTTTCAAATTTTGGTTAATTTTTACATTTTTCTTGGAATATAGTTAAAATTTCAGTTTTTCTTATATATCATCCAAATCGTCGATATACGTAGAAATAGAAACAATTTAGAATTTCGGTTAATTTTTACATTTTACTCGGAGTTTCGCTAAAATTTCAGTTTTTCTTAAATATCTTCCAAATCATCTAGATAGCATCGTTTTCAAATTTTGGTTAATTTTTACAGTTTACTCGGAAATTCGCTAAAATTTCAGTTTTTCTTATATATCATCCAAATCGTCGATATACGTAGAAATAGCATCGTTTTCGAATTTCGCGTAATTTTTACATTTTTCTTGGAAATTCGCTAAAATTCAATTTTTCTTATATATCTATAGAAATAGCATCGTTTTCAAATTTCGGTCAATTTTTACATTTTTCTTGGAAATTCGCTAAAATTTCAGTTTTTCTTATATATCATCCAAATCGTCGATATACTTAGAAATAGCAACGATTTAGAATTTCGGTTAATTTTTACATTTTTCTTGGAAATTCGCTATAATTTCAGTTTTTCTTATATATCATCCAAATCGTCGATATACGTAAAAATAGCAACAATTTAGAATTTCGGTCAATTTTTACATTTTTCTTGGAAATTCGCTAAAATTTCAGTTTTTCTTATATATCATCCAAATCGTCGATATACGTAGAAATAACATCGTTTTCGAATTTCGGTTAATTTTTACATTTTTCTTGGAAATTCGCTAAAATTCATTTTTTCTTATATATCTATAGAAATAGCATCGTTTTCAAATTTCGGTCAATTTTTACATTTTTCTTGGAAATTCGCTAAAATTTCAGTTTTTCTTATATATCATCCAAATCGTCGATATACTTAGAAATAGCAACGATTTAGAATTTCGGTTAATTTTTACATTATTCTTGGAAATCACTAAAATTTAAGTCTTTCTTATTTATCACCCAAATCGTTGATATACGTAGAAATAGCAACGATCTAGAATTTCGGTTAATTTTTACAGTTTACTCGGAAATTCGCTAAAATTTCGCTTTTTCTTATTTATCTTCCAAATCATCTAGATAGCATCGTTTTCAAATTTCTGTTAATTTTTACATTTTTCTTCGAAATTCGCTAAAATTTCAGTTTTTCTTATATATCATCCAAATCGTCGATATACTTAGAAATAGCAACGATTTAGAATTTCGGTTAATTTTTACATTTTTCTTGGAAATTCGCTAAAATTTCAGTTTTTCTTATATATCATCCAAATCGTCGATATACGTAGAAATAGCATCGTTTTCGAATTTCGTGTAATTTTTACATTTTACTCGGAAATTCGCTTAATTCAATTTTTCTGTATATCTATAGAAATAGCATCGTTTTCAAATTTTGGTTAATTTTTACATTTTTCTTCGAAATTCGCTAAAATTTCAGTTTTTCTTATATATCACCCAAATCGTCGATATACGTAGAAATAGCATCGTTTTCAAATTTTGGTCAATTTTTACATTTTTCTTGGAAATTCGCTAAAATTCATTTTTTCTTAAATTTCTTCCAAATCATCTAGATAGCATCGTTTTCAAATTTTGGTTAATTTTTACATTTTTCTTGGAAATTCGCTAAAATTTCAGTTTTTCTTATATATCATCCAAATCGTCTATATACGTAGAAGTAACATTGTTTTCGAATTTCGGTTAATTTTTACAGTTTACTCGGAAATTCGCTAAGATTTCAGTTTTTCTTAATATCTTCCAAATCATCTAGATAGCATCGTTTTCAAATTTTGGTTAATTTTTACATTTTTCTTGGAATATAGTTAAAATTTCAGTTTTTCTTATATATCATCCAAATCGTCGATATACGTAGAAATAGCAACAATTTAGAATTTCGGTTAATTTTTACATTTTACTCGGAGTTTCGCTAAAATTTCAGTTTTTCTTAAATATCTTCCAAATCATCTAGATAGCATCGTTTTCAAATTTTGGTTAATTTTTACAGTTTACTCGGAAATTCGCTAAAATTTCAGTTTTTCTTATATATCATCCAAATCGTCGATATACGTAGAAATAGCATCGTTTTCGAATTTCGGTTAATTTTTACATTTTTCTTGGAAATTCGCTAAAATTTCAGTTTTTCTTATATATCATCCAAATCGTCGATATACTTAGAAATAGCAACGATTTAGAATTTCGGTTAATTTTTACATTTTTCTTGGAAATTCGCTATAATTTCAGTTTTTCTTATATATCATCCAAATCGTCGATATACGTAAAAATAGCAACAATTTAGAATTTCGGTCAATTTTTACATTTTTCTTGGAAATTCGCTAAAATTTCAGTTTTTCTTAAATATCTTCCAAATCATATAGATAGCATCGTTATCAAATTTTGGTTAATTATTACATATTTCTTGGAGATTTGCTAA
This sequence comes from Agrilus biguttatus, assembly GCA_963921985.1. Lineage (NCBI taxonomy): Eukaryota > Metazoa > Arthropoda > Insecta > Coleoptera > Buprestidae > Agrilus > Agrilus biguttatus. Next base: position 22,493,283 of record OY998118.1, read on the forward strand.
AATTTCAGTTTTCCTTATTTATCATCCAAATCGTCGATATACGTAGAAATAACATCGTTTTCGAATTTCGTGTAATTTTTACACTTTTCTTGGAAATTCGCTAAAATTCAGTTTTTCTTATTTATCTTCCACATCATCTAGATAGCATCGTTTTCAAATTTCTGTTAATTTTTACATTTTTCTTCAAAATTCGCTAAAATTTCAGTTTTTCTTATATATCACCCAAATCATCGATATACGTAGAAATAGCATCGTTTTCGAATTTCGTGTAATTTTTACATTTTTCTTGGAAATTCGCTAAAATTCAATTCTTCTTATATATCTATAGAAATAGCATCGTTTTCAAATTTTGGTTAATTTTAACATTTTCCTTGGAAAATCGTTAAAATTTCAGTTTTTCTTATATATCATCCAAATCGTCGATATACGTAAAAATAGCAACAATTTAGAATTTCGGTCAATTTTTACATTTTTCTTGGAAATTCGCTAAAATTTCAGTTTTTCTTATATATCATCCAAATCGTCGATATACGTAGAAATAGCATCGTTTTCGAATTTCGTGTAATTTTTACATTTTACTCGGAAATTCGCTTAATTCAATTTTTCTGTATATCTATAGAAATAGCATGGTTTTCAAATTTCGGTCAATTTTTACATTTTTCTTGGAAATTCGCTAAAATTCAATTTTTCTTAAATTTCTTCCAAATCATCTAGATAGCATCGTTTTCAAATTTTGGCTAATTTTTACATTTTTCTTGGAAATTCGCTAAAATTTCAGTTTTTCTTATTTATCATCCAAATCGTCGATATACGTGGAAATAGCAACGATTTAGAATTTCGGTTAATTTTTACAGTTTACTCGGAAATTCGCTAAAATTTCAGTTTTTCTTATTTATCATCCAAATCGTCGATATACGTAGAAATAGCAACAATTTAGAATTTCGGTCAATTTTTACATTTTTCTTGGAAATTCGCTAAAATTCAATTTTTCTTATATATCTATAGAAATAGCATCGTTTTCAAATTTTGGTTAATTTTTACATTTTTCTTGGAAATTCGCTAAAATTTCAGTTTTTCTTATATATCATCCAAATCGTCGATATACGTAGAAGTAACATTGTTTTCGAATTTCGGTTAATTTTTACAGTTTACTCGGAAATTCGCTAAGATTTCAGTTTTTCTTAATATCTTCCAAATCATCTAGATAGCATCGTTTTCAAATTTTGGTTAATTTTTACATTTTTCCTAGAATATAGTTAAAATTTCAGTTTTTCTTATATATCATCCAAATCGTCGATATACGTAGAAATAGCAACAATTTAGAATTTCGGTTAATTTTTACATTTTACTCGGAGTTTCGCTAAAATTTCAGTTTTTCTTAAATATCTTCCAAATCATCTAGATAGCATCGTTTTCAAATTTTGGTTAATTGTTACATTTTTCTTCGAAATTCGCTAAAATTTCAGTTTTTCTTATGTATCACCCAAATCGTCGATATACGTAGAAATAGCATCGTTTTCGAATTTCGCGTAATTTTTACATTTTTCTTGGAAATTCGCTAAAATTCAATTTTTCTTATATATCTATAGAAATAGCATCGTTTTCAAATTTCGGTCAATTTTTACATTTTTCTTGGAAATTCGCTAAAATTCAATTTTTCTTAAATTTCTTCCAAATCATCTAGATAGCCTCGTTTTCAAATTTTGGTTAATTTTTACATTTTTCTTGGAAATTCGCTAAAATTTCAGTTTTTCTTATTTATCATCCAAATCGTCGATTTACGTAGAAATAGCAACGATTTAGAATTTCAGTTAATTTTTACAGTTTTCTCGGAAATTCGCTAAAATTTCAGTTTTTCTTAAATATCTTCCAAATCATCTAGATAGCATCGTTTTCAAATTTTGGTTAATTTTTACATTTTTCTTGGAAATTCGCTAAAATTCAATTTTTCTTCTTTATGATCCTAATCGTCGATATGCGTAGAAATAATATCGTTTTCGAATTTCGGTTAATTTTTACATTTTTCTTGGAAATTCGCTAAAATTCAATTTTTCTTCTTTATGATCCTAATCGTCGATATGCGTAGGAATAGCAACGATTTAGAATTTCGGTTAATTTTTACATTATTCTTGGAAATCACTAAAATTTAAGTCTTTCTTATTTATCACCCAAATCGTTGATATACGTAGAAATAGCAACGATTTAGAATTTCGGTTAATTTTTACAGTTTACTCGGAAATTCGCTAAAATTTCGCTTTTTCTTAAATATCTTCCAAATCATCTAGATAGCATATTTTTCAAATTTTGGTTAATTTTTACATTTTTCTTGGAAATTCGCTAAAATTCAATTTTTCTTATATTTCTATAGAAATAGCATCGTTTTCAAATTTTGGTCAATTTTTACATTTTTCTTGGAAATTCGCTAAAATTCAATTTTTCTTAAATTTCTTCCAAATCATCTAGATAGCGTCGTTTTCAGATTTTGGCTAATTTTTACATTTTTCTTGGAAATTCGCTAAAGTTTCAGTTTTTCTTATTTATCATCCAAATCGTCGATATACGTAGAAATAGCAACGATTTAGAATTTCGGTTAATTTTTACAGTTTACTCGGAAATTCGCTAAAATTTCACTTTTTCTTAAATATCTTCCAAATCATCTAGATAGCATCGTTTTCAAATTTTGTTTAATTTTTACATTTTTCTTGGAAATTCACTAAAATTTCAGTCTTTCTTATTTATCATCCAAATCGTTGATATACGTAGAAATAGCAACGATTTAGAGTTTCGTTTAATTTTTACAGTTTACTCGGAAATTCGCTAAAATTTCAGTTTTTCTTAAATATCTTCCAAATCATCTAGATAGCATCGTTTTCAAATTTTGGTTAATTTTTACATTTTTCTTCGAAATTCGCTAAAATTTCAGTTTTTCTTATATATCACCCAAATCGTCGATATACGTAGAAATAGCATCGTTTTCAAATTTTGGTCAATTTTTACATTTTTCTTGGAAATTCGCTAAAATTCATTTTTTCTTAAATTTCTTCCAAATCATCTAGATAGCATCGTTTTCAAATTTTGGTTAATTTTTACATTTTTCTTGGAAATTCGCTAAAATTTCAGTTTTTCTTATATATCATCCAAATCGTCGATATACGTAGAAGTAACATTGTTTTCGAATTTCGGTTAATTTTTACAGTTTACTCGGAAATTCGCTAAGATTTCAGTTTTTCTTAATATCTTCCAAATCATCTAGATAGCATCGTTTTCAAATTTTGGTTAATTTTTACATTTTTCTTGGAATATAGTTAAAATTTCAGTTTTTCTTATATATCATCCAAATCGTCGATATACGTAGAAATAGCAACAATTTAGAATTTCGGTTAATTTTTACATTTTACTCGGAGTTTCGCTAAAATTTCAGTTTTTCTTAAATATCTTCCAAATCATCTAGATAGCATCGTTTTCAAATTTTGGTTAATTTTTACAGTTTACTCGGAAATTCGCTAAAATTTCAGTTTTTCTTATATATCATCCAAATCGTCGATATACGTAGAAATAGCATCGTTTTCGAATTTCGGTTAATTTTTACATTTTTCTTGGAATTTCGCTAAAATTCAATTTTTCTTATATATCTATAGATATAGCATCGTTTTCAAATTTCGGTCAATTTTTACATTTTTCTTGGAAATTCGCTAAAATTTCAGTTTTTCTTATATATCATCCAAATCGTCGATATACTTAGAAATAGCAACGATTTAGAATTTCGGTTAATTTTTACATTTTTCTTGGAAATTCGCTATAATTTCAGTTTTTTTTATATATCATCCAAATCGTCGATATACGTAAAAATAGCAACAATTTAGAATTTCGGTCAATTTTTACATTTTTCTTGGAAATTCGCTAAAATTTCAGTTTTTCTTAAATATCTTCCAAATCATATAGATAGCATCGTTATCAAATTTTGGTTAATTATTACATATTTCTTGGAAATTTGCTAAAATTTCAGTTTTTCTTATTTATCATCCAAATCGTCGATATACGTAGAAATAGCAACGATTTAGAGTTTCGTTTAATTTTTACACTTTACTCGGAAATTCGCTAAAATTTCGCTTTTTCTTAAATATCTTCCAAATCATCTAGATAGCATATTTTTCAAATAATGGTTAATTTTTACATTTTTCTTGGAAATTCGCTAAAATTCAATTTTTCTTATATTTCTATAGAAATAGCATCGTTTTCAAATTTTGGTCAATTTTTACATTTTTCTTGGAAATTCGCTAAAATTCAATTTTTCTTAAATTTCTTCCAAATCATCTAGATAGCATCGTTTTCAGATTTTGGCTAATTTTTACATTTTTCTTGGAAATTCGCTAAAGTTTCAGTTTTTCTTCTTTATCATCCAAATCGTCGATATACGTAGAAATAGCAACGATTTAGAATTTCGGTTAATTTTTACAGTTTACTCGGAAATTCGCTAAAATTTCACTTTTTCTTAAATATCTTCCAAATCATCTAGATAGCATTGTTTTCAAATTTTGGTTAATTTTTACATTTTTCTTGGAAATTCACTAAAATTTCAGTCTTTCTTATTTATCATCCAAATCGTTGATATACGTAGAAATAGCAACGATTTAGAGTTTCGGTCAATTTTTACATTTTTCTTGGAAATTCGCTAAAATTCAATTTTTCTTATATATCTATAGAAATAGCATCGTTTTCAAATTTTGGTTAATTTTTACATTTTTCTTGGAAATTCGCTAAAATTTCAGTTTTTCTTATATATCATCCAAATCGTCGATATACGTAAAAATAGCAACAATTTAGAATTTCGGTTAATTTTTACAGTTTACTCGGAAATTCGCTTAATTCAATTTTTCTGTATATCTATAGAAATAGCATCATTTTCAAATTTCGGTCAATTTTTACATTTTTCTTGGAAATTCGCTAAAATTCAATTTTTCTTAAATTTCTTCCAAATCATCTAGATAGCATCGTTTTCAAATTTTGGCTAATTTTTACATTTTTCTTGGAAATTCGCTAAAATTTCAGTTTTTCTTATTTATCATCCAAATCGTCGATATACGTAGAAATAGCAACGATTTAGAGTTTCGTTTAATTTTTACACTTTACTCGGAAATTCGCTAAAATTTCAGTTTTTCTTAAATATCTTCCAAATCATCTAGATAGCATCGTTTTCAAATTTTGGTTAATTTTTACATTTTTCTTGGAATATAGTTAAAATTTCAGTTTTTCTTATATATCATCCAAATCGTCGATATACGTAGAAATAGAAACAATTTAGAATTTCGGTTAATTTTTACATTTTACTCGGAGTTTCGCTAAAATTTCAGTTTTTCTTAAATATCTTCCAAATCATCTAGATAGCATCGTTTTCAAATTTTGGTTAATTTTTACAGTTTACTCGGAAATTCGCTAAAATTTCAGTTTTTCTTATATATCATCCAAATCGTCGATATACGTAGAAATAGCATCGTTTTCGAATTTCGCGTAATTTTTACATTTTTCTTGGAAATTCGCTAAAATTCAATTTTTCTTATATATCTATAGAAATAGCATCGTTTTCAAATTTCGGTCAATTTTTACATTTTTCTTGGAAATTCGCTAAAATTTCAGTTTTTCTTATATATCATCCAAATCGTCGATATACTTAGAAATAGCAACGATTTAGAATTTCGGTTAATTTTTACATTTTTCTTGGAAATTCGCTATAATTTCAGTTTTTCTTATATATCATCCAAATCGTCGATATACGTAAAAATAGCAACAATTTAGAATTTCGGTCAATTTTTACATTTTTCTTGGAAATTCGCTAAAATTTCAGTTTTTCTTATATATCATCCAAATCGTCGATATACGTAGAAATAACATCGTTTTCGAATTTCGGTTAATTTTTACATTTTTCTTGGAAATTCGCTAAAATTCATTTTTTCTTATATATCTATAGAAATAGCATCGTTTTCAAATTTCGGTCAATTTTTACATTTTTCTTGGAAATTCGCTAAAATTTCAGTTTTTCTTATATATCATCCAAATCGTCGATATACTTAGAAATAGCAACGATTTAGAATTTCGGTTAATTTTTACATTATTCTTGGAAATCACTAAAATTTAAGTCTTTCTTATTTATCACCCAAATCGTTGATATACGTAGAAATAGCAACGATCTAGAATTTCGGTTAATTTTTACAGTTTACTCGGAAATTCGCTAAAATTTCGCTTTTTCTTATTTATCTTCCAAATCATCTAGATAGCATCGTTTTCAAATTTCTGTTAATTTTTACATTTTTCTTCGAAATTCGCTAAAATTTCAGTTTTTCTTATATATCATCCAAATCGTCGATATACTTAGAAATAGCATCGTTTTCGAATTTCGTGTAATTTTTACATTTTACTCGGAAATTCGCTTAATTCAATTTTTCTGTATATCTATAGAAATAGCATGGTTTTCAAATTTCGGTCAATTTTTACATTTTTCTTGGAAATTCGCTAAAATTCAATTTTTCTTAAATTTCTTCCAAATCATCTAGATAGCATCGTTTTCAAATTTTGGCTAATTTTTACATTTTTCTTGGAAATTCGCTAAAATTTCAGTTTTTCTTATTTATCATCCAAATCGTCGATATACGTAGAAATAGCAACGATTTAGAATTTCGGTTAATTTTTACAGTTTACTCGGAAATTCGCTAAAATTTCAGTTTTTCTTATTTATCATCCAAATCGTCGATATACGTAGAAATAGCAACAATTTAGAATTTCGGTCAATTTTTACATTTTTCTTGGAAATTCGCTAAAATTCAATTTTTCTTATATATCTATAGAAATAGCATCGTTTTCAAATTTTAGTTAATTTTTACATTTTTCTTGGAAATTCGCTAAAATTTCAGTTTTTCTTATATATCATCCAAATCGTCGATATACGTAGAAGTAACATTGTTTTCGAATTTCGGTTAATTTTTACAGTTTACTCGGAAATTCGCTAAGATTTCAGTTTTTCTTAATATCTTCCAAATCATCTAGATAGCATCGTTTTCAAATTTTGGTTAATTTTTACATTTTTCCTAGAATATAGTTAAAATTTCAGTTTTTCTTATATATCATCCAAATCGTCGATATACGTAGAAATAGCAACAATTTAGAATTTCGGTTAATTTTTACATTTTACTCGGAGTTTCGCTTAATTCAATTTTTCTGTATATCTATAGAAATAGCATGGTTTTCAAATTTCGGTCAATTTTTACATTTTTCTTGGAAATTCGCTAAAATTCAATTTTTCTTAAATTTCTTCCAAATCATCTAGATAGCCTCGTTTTCAAATTTTGGTTAATTTTTACATTTTTCTTGGAAATTCGCTAAAATTTCAGTTTTTCTTATTTATCATCCAAATCGTCGATTTACGTAGAAATAGCAACGATTTAGAATTTCAGTTAATTTTTACAGTTTTCTCGGAAATTCGCTAAAATTTCAGTTTTTCTTAAATATCTTCCAAATCATCTAGATAGCATCGTTTTCAAATTTTGGTTAATTTTTACATTTTTCTTGGAAATTCGCTAAAATTCAATTTTTCTTCTTTATGATCCTAATCGTCGATATGCGTAGAAATAACATCGTTTTCGAATTTCGGTTAATTTTTACATTTTTCTTGGAAATTCGCTAAAATTCAATTTTTCTTCTTTATGATCCTAATCGTCGATATGCGTAGGAATAGCAACGATTTAGAATTTCGGTTAATTTTTACATTATTCTTGGAAATCACTAAAATTTAAGTCTTTCTTATTTATCACCCAAATCGTTGATATACGTAGAAATAGCAACGATTTAGAATTTCGGTTAATTTTTACAGTTTACTCGGAAATTCGCTAAAATTTCGCTTTTTCTTAAATATCTTCCAAATCATCTAGATAGCATATTTTTCAAATTTTGGTTAATTTTTACATTTTTCTTGGAAATTCGCTAAAATTCAATTTTTCTTATATTTCTATAGAAATAGCATCGTTTTCAAATTTTGGTCAATTTTTACATTTTTCTTGGAAATTCGCTAAAATTCAATTTTTCTTAAATTTCTTCCAAATCATCTAGATAGCGTCGTTTTCAGATTTTGGCTAATTTTTACATTTTTCTTGGAAATTCGCTAAAGTTTCAGTTTTTCTTATTTATCATCCAAATCGTCGATATACGTAGAAATAGCAACGATTTAGAATTTCGGTTAATTTTTACAGTTTACTCGGAAATTCGCTAAAATTTCACTTTTTCTTAAATATCTTCCAAATCATCTAGATAGCATCGTTTTCAAATTTTGTTTAATTTTTACATTTTTCTTGGAAATTCACTAAAATTTCAGTCTTTCTTATTTATCATCCAAATCGTTGATATACGTAGAAATAGCAACGATTTAGAGTTTCGTTTAATTTTTACAGTTTACTCGGAAATTCGCTAAAATTTCAGTTTTTCTTAAATATCTTCCAAATCATCTAGATAGCATCGTTTTCAAATTTTGGTTAATTTTTACATTTTTCTTCGAAATTCGCTAAAATTTCAGTTTTTCTTATATATCACCCAAATCGTCGATATACGTAGAAATAGCATCGTTTTCAAATTTTGGTCAATTTTTACATTTTTCTTGGAAATTCGCTAAAATTCATTTTTTCTTAAATTTCTTCCAAATCATCTAGATAGCATCGTTTTCAAATTTTGGTTAATTTTTACATTTTTCTTGGAAATTCGCTAAAATTTCAGTTTTTCTTATATATCATCCAAATCGTCGATATACGTAGAAGTAACATTGTTTTCGAATTTCGGTTAATTTTTACAGTTTACTCGGAAATTCGCTAAGATTTCAGTTTTTCTTAATATCTTCCAAATCATCTAGATAGCATCGTTTTCAAATTTTGGTTAATTTTTACATTTTTCTTGGAATATAGTTAAAATTTCAGTTTTTCTTATATATCATCCAAATCGTCGATATACGTAGAAATAGCAACAATTTAGAATTTCGGTTAATTTTTACATTTTACTCGGAGTTTCGCTAAAATTTCAGTTTTTCTTAAATATCTTCCAAATCATCTAGATAGCATCGTTTTCAAATTTTGGTTAATTTTTACAGTTTACTCGGAAATTCGCTAAAATTTCAGTTTTTCTTATATATCATCCAAATCGTCGATATACGTAGAAATAGCATCGTTTTCGAATTTCGGTTAATTTTTACATTTTTCTTGGAATTTCGCTAAAATTCAATTTTTCTTATATATCTATAGAAATAGCATCGTTTTCAAATTTCGGTCAATTTTTACATTTTTCTTGGAAATTCGCTAAAATTTCAGTTTTTCTTATATATCATCCAAATCGTCGATATACTTAGAAATAGCAACGATTTAGAATTTCGGTTAATTTTTACATTTTTCTTGGAAATTCGCTATAATTTCAGTTTTTCTTATATATCATCCAAATCGTCGATATACGTAAAAATAGCAACAATTTAGAATTTCGGTCAATTTTTACATTTTTCTTGGAAATTCGCTAAAATTTCAGTTTTTCTTAAATATCTTCCAAATCATATAGATAGCATCGTTATCAAATTTTGGTTAATTATTACATATTTCTTGGAGATTTGCTAAAATTTCAGTTTTCCTTATTTATCATCCAAATCGTCGATATACGTAGAAATAACATCGTTTTCGAATTTCGTGTAATTTTTACACTTTTCTTGGAAATTCGCTAAAATTCAGTTTTTCTTATTTATCTTCCACATCATCTAGATAGCATCGTTTTCAAATTTCTGTTAATTTTTACATTTTTCTTCAAAATTCGCTAAAATTTCAGTTTTTCTTATATATCACCCAAATCATCGATATACGTAGAAATAGCATCGTTTTTGAATTTCGTGTAATTTTTACATTTTTCTTGGAAATTCGCTAAAATTCAATTCTTCTTATATATCTATAGAAATAGCATCGTTTTCAAATGTTGGTTAATTTTAACATTTTCCTTGGAAAATCGTTAAAATTTCAGTTTTTCTTATATATCATCCAAATCGTCGATATACGTAAAAATAGCAACAATTTAGAATTTCGGTCAATTTTTACATTTTTCTTGGAAATTCGCTAAAATTTCAGTTTTTCTTATATATCATCCAAATCGTCGATATACGTAGAAATAGCATCGTTTTCGAATTTCGTGTAATTTTTACATTTTACTCGGAAATTCGCTTAATTCAATTTTTCTGTATATCTATAGAAATAGCATGGTTTTCAAATTTCGGTCAATTTTTACATTTTTCTTGGAAATTCGCTAAAATTCAATTTTTCTTAAATTTCTTCCAAATCATCGATATACGTAGAAATAGCAACGATTTAGAATTTCGGTTAATTTTTACAGTTTACTCGGAAATTCGCTAAAATTTCAGTTTTTCTTATTTATCATCCAAATCGTCGATATACGTAGAAATAGCAACAATTTAGAATTTCGGTCAATTTTTACATTTTTCTTGGAAATTCGCTAAAATTCAATTTTTCTTATATATCTATAGAAATAGCATCGTTTTCAAATTTTGGTTAATTTTTACATTTTTCTTGGAAATTCGCTAAAATTTCAGTTTTTCTTATATATCATCCAAATCGTCGATATACGTAGAAGTAACATTGTTTTCGAATTTCGGTTAATTTTTACAGTTTACTCGGAAATTCGCTAAGATTTCAGTTTTTCTTAATATCTTCCAAATCATCTAGATAGCATCGTTTTCAAATTTTGGTTAATTTTTACATTTTTCCTAGAATATAGTTAAAATTTCAGTTTTTCTTATATATCATCCAAATCGTCGATATACGTAGAAATAGCAACAATTTAGAATTTCGGTTAATTTTTACATTTTACTCGGAGTTTCGCTAAAATTTCAGTTTTTCTTAAATATCTTCCAAATCATCTAGATAGCATCGTTTTCAAATTTTGGTTAATTGTTACATTTTTCTTCGAAATTCGCTAAAATTTCAGTTTTTCTTATGTATCACCCAAATCGTCGATATACGTAGAAATAGCATCGTTTTCGAATTTCGCGTAGTTTTTACATTTTTCTTGGAAATTCGCTAAAATTCAATTTTTCTTATATATCTATAGAAATAGCATCGTTTTCAAATTTCGGTCAATTTTTACATTTTTCTTGGAAATTCGCTAAAATTCAATTTTTCTTAAATTTCTTCCAAATCATCTAGATAGCCTCGTTTTCAAATTTTGGTTAATTTTTACATTTTTCTTGGAAATTCGCTAAAATTTCAGTTTTTCTTATTTATCATCCAAATCGTCGATTTACGTAGAAATAGCAACGATTTAGAATTTCAGTTAATTTTTACAGTTTTCTCGGAAATTCGCTAAAATTTCAGTTTTTCTTAAATATCTTCCAAATCATCTAGATAGCATCGTTTTCAAATTTTGGTTAATTTTTACATTTTTCTTGGAAATTCGCTAAAATTCAATTTTTCTTCTTTATGATCCTAATCGTCGATATGCGTAGAAATAACATCGTTTTCGAATTTCGGTTAATTTTTACATTTTTCTTGGAAATTCGCTAAAATTCAATTTTTCTTCTTTATGATCTTAATCGTCGATATGCGTAGGAATAGCAACGATTTAGAATTTCGGTTAATTTTTACATTATTCTTGGAAATCACTAAAATTTAAGTCTTTCTTATTTATCACCCAAATCGTTGATATACGTAGAAATAGCAACGATTTAGAATTTCGGTTAATTTTTACAGTTTACTCGGAAATTCGCTAAAATTTCGCTTTTTCTTAAATATCTTCCAAATCATCTAGATAGCATATTTTTCAAATTTTGGTTAATTTTTACATTTTTCTTGGAAATTCGCTAAAATTCAATTTTTCTTATATTTCTATAGAAATAGCATCGTTTTCAAATTTTGGTCAATTTTTACATTTTTCTTGGAAATTCGCTAAAATTCAATTTTTCTTAAATTTCTTCCAAATCATCTAGATAGCGTCGTTTTCAGATTTTGGCTAATTTTTACATTTTTCTTGGAAATTCGCTAAAGTTTCAGTTTTTCTTATTTATCATCCAAATCGTCGATATACGTAGAAATAGCAACGATTTAGAATTTCGGTTAATTTTTACAGTTTACTCGGAAATTCGCTAAAATTTCACTTTTTCTTAAATATCTTCCAAATCATCTAGATAGCATCGTTTTCAAATTTTGGTTAATTTTTACATTTTTCTTCGAAATTCGCTAAAATTTCAGTTTTTCTTATATATCACCCAAATCGTCGATATACGTAGAAATAGCATCGTTTTCAAATTTTGGTCAATTTTTACATTTTTCTTGGAAATTCGCTAAAATTCATTTTTTCTTAAATTTCTTCCAAATCATCTAGATAGCATCGTTTTCAAATTTTGGTTAATTTTTACATTTTTCTTGGAAATTCGCTAAAATTTCAGTTTTTCTTATATATCATCCAAATCGTCGATATACGTAGAAGTAACATTGTTTTCGAATTTCGGTTAATTTTTACAGTTTACTCGGAAATTCGCTAAGATTTCAGTTTTTCTTAATATCTTCCAAATCATCTAGATAGCATCGTTTTCAAATTTTGGTTAATTTTTACATTTTTCTTGGAATATAGTTAAAATTTCAGTTTTTCTTATATATCATCCAAATCGTCGATATACGTAGAAATAGCAACAATTTAGAATTTCGGTTAATTTTTACATTTTACTCGGAGTTTCGCTAAAATTTCAGTTTTTCTTAAATATCTTCCAAATCATCTAGATAGCATCGTTTTCAAATTTTGGTTAATTTTTACAGTTTACTCGGAAATTCGCTAAAATTTCAGTTTTTCTTATATATCATCCAAATCGTCGATATACGTAGAAATAGCATCGTTTTCGAATTTCGGTTAATTTTTACATTTTTCTTGGAATTTCGCTAAAATTCAATTTTTCTTATATATCTATAGAAATAGCATCGTTTTCAAATTTCGGTCAATTTTTACATTTTTCTTGGAAATTCGCTAAAATTTCAGTTTTTCTTATATATCATCCAAATCGTCGATATACTTAGAAATAGCAACGATTTAGAATTTCGGTTAATTTTTACATTTTTCTTGGAAATTCGCTATAATTTCAGTTTTTCTTATATATCATCCAAATCGTCGATATACGTAAAAATAGCAACAATTTAGAATTTCGGTCAATTTTTACATTTTTCTTGGAAATTCGCTAAAATTTCAGTTTTTCTTAAATATCTTCCAAATCATATAGATAGCATCGTTATCAAATTTTGGTTAATTATTACATATTTCTTGGAGATTTGCTAAAATTTCAGTTTTCCTTATTTATCATCCAAATCGTCGATATACGTAGAAATAGCAACGATTTAGAATTTCGGTTAATTTTTACAGTTTACTCGGAAATTCGCTAAAATTTCACTTTTTCTTAAATATCTTCCAAATCATCTAGATAGCATCGTTTTCAAATTTTGGTTAATTTTTACATTTTTCTTCGAAATTCGCTAAAATTTCAGTTTTTCTTATATATCACCCAAATCGTCGATATACGTAGAAATAGCATCGTTTTCAAATTTTGGTCAATTTTTACATTTTTCTTGGAAATTCGCTAAAATTCATTTTTTCTTAAATTTCTTCCAAATCATCTAGATAGCATCGTTTTCAAATTTTGGTTAATTTTTACATTTTTCTTGGAAATTCGCTAAAATTTCAGTTTTTCTTATATATCATCCAAATCGTCGATATACGTAGAAGTAACATTGTTTTCGAATTTCGGTTAATTTTTACAGTTTACTCGGAAATTCGCTAAGATTTCAGTTTTTCTTAATATCTTCCAAATCATCTAGATAGCATCGTTTTCAAATTTTGGTTAATTTTTACATTTTTCTTGGAATATAGTTAAAATTTCAGTTTTTCTTATATATCATCCAAATCGTCGATATACGTAGAAATAGCAACAATTTAGAATTTCGGTTAATTTTTACATTTTACTCGGAGTTTCGCTAAAATTTCAGTTTTTCTTAAATATCTTCCAAATCATCTAGATAGCATCGTTTTCAAATTTCGGTTAATTTTTACAGTTTACTCGGAAATTCGCTAAAATTTCAGTTTTTCTTATATATCATCCAAATCGTCGATATACGTAGAAATAGCATCGTTTTCGAATTTCGGTTAATTTTTACATTTTTCTTGGAAATTCGCTAAAATTCAATTTTTCTTCTTTATGATCCTAATCGTCGATATGCGTAGGAATAGCAACGATTTAGAATTTCGGTTAATTTTTACATTATTCTTGGAAATCACTAAAATTTAAGTCTTTCTTATTTATCACCCAAATCGTTGATATACGTAGAAATAGCAACGATTTAGAATTTCGGTTGATTTTTACAGTTTACTCGGAAATTCGCTAAAATTTCGCTTTTTCTTAAATATCTTCCAAATCATCTAGATAGCATATTATTCAAATTTTGGTTAATTTATACATTTTTCTTGGAAACTCGCTAAAATTCAATTTTTCTTTTATTTCTATAGAAATAGCATCGTTTTCAAATTTTGGTCAATTTTTACATTTTTCTTGGAAATTCGCTAAAATTCAATTTTTCTTAAATTTCTTCCAAATCATCTAGATAGCATCGTTTTCAGATTTTGGCTAATTTTTACATTTTACTCGGAGTTTCGCTAAAATTTCAGTTTTTCTTAAATATCTTCCAAATCATCTAGATAGCATCGTTTTCAAATTTTGGTTAATTTTTACAGTTTACTCGGAAATTCGCTAAAATTTCAGTTTTTCTTATATATCATCCAAATCGTCGATATACGTAGAAATAGGACCGATTTAGAATTTCGGTTAATTTTTACAGTTTACTCGGAAATTCGCTAAAATTTCAGTTTTTCTTAAATATCTTCCAAATCATCTAGATAGCATCGTTTTCAAATTTTGGTTAATTTTTACATTTTTCATGGAAATTCGCTAAAATTTCAGTTTTTCTTATATATCATCCAAATCGTCGATATACGTAGAAATAACATCGTTTTCGAATATCGGTTAATTTTTACATTTTTCTTGGAAATTCGCTAAAATTCAAATTTTCTTCTTTATGATCCTAATCGTCGATATGCGTAGGAATAGCAACGATTTAGAATTTCGGTTAATTTTTACATTATTCTTGGAAATCACTAAAATTTAAGTCTTTCTTATTTATCACCCAAATCGTTGATATACGTAGAAATAGCAACGATTTAGAATTTCGGTTAATTTTTGCAGTTTACTCGGAAATTCGCTAAAATTTCAGTTTTTCTTAAATATCTTCCAAATCATCTAGATAGCATCGTTTTCAAATTTTGGTTAATTTTTACATTTTTCTTGGAAATTCGCTAAAATTTCAGTTTTTCTTATATATCATCCAAATCGTCGATATACGTAGAAATAACATCGTTTTCGAATTTCGGTTAATTTTTACATTTTTCTTGGAAATTCGCTAAAATTCAATTTTTCTTCTTTATGATCCTAATCGTCGATATGCGTAGGAATAGCAACGATTTAGAATTTCGGTTAATTTTTACAGTTTACTCGGAAATTCGCTAAAATTTCAGTTTTTCTTATTTATCATCCAAATCGTCGATATACGTAGAAATAGCAACAATTTAGAATTTCGGTCAATTTTTACATTTTTCTTGGAAATTCGCTAAAATTCAATTTTTCTTATATATCTATAGAAATAGCATCGTTTTCAAATTTTGGTTAATTTTTACATTTTTCTTGGAAATTCGCTAAAATTTCAGTTTTTCTTATATATCATCCAAATCGTCGATATACGTAGAAGTAACATCGTTTTCGAATATCGGTTAATTTTTACATTTTTCTTGGAAATTCGCTAAAATTCAATTTTTCTTCTTTATGATCCTAATCGTCGATATGCGTAGGAATAGCAACGATTTAGAATTTCGGTTAATTTTTACATTATTCTTGGAAATCACTAAAATTTAAGTCTTTCTTATTTATCACCCAAATCGTTGATATACGTAGAAATAGCAACGATTTAGAATTTCGGTTAATTTTTACAGTTTACTCGGAAATTCGCTAAAATTTCAGTTTTTCTTAAATATCTTCCAAATCATCTAGATAGCATCGTTTTCAAATTTTGGTTAATTTTTACATTTTTCTTGGAAATTCGCTAAAATTTCAGTTTTTCTTATATATCATCCAAATCGTCGATATACGTAGAAATAACATCGTTTTCGAATTTCGGTTAATTTTTACATTTTTCTTGGAAATTCGCTAAAATTCAATTTTTCTTCTTTATGATCCTAATCGTCGATATGCGTAGGAATAGCAACGATTTAGAATTTCGGTTAATTTTTACAGTTTACTCGGAAATTCGCTAAGATTTCAGTTTTTCTTAATATCTTCCAAATCATCTAGATAGCATCGTTTTCAAATTTTGGTTAATTTTTACATTTTTCTTGGAATATAGTTAAAATTTCAGTTTTTCTTATATATCATCCAAATCGTCGATATACGTAGAAATAGCAACAATTTAGAATTTCGGTTAATTTTTACATTTTACTCGGAGTTTCGCTAAAATTTCAGTTTTTCTTAAATATCTTCCAAATCATCTAGATAGCATCGTTTTCAAATTTCGGTTAATTTTTACAGTTTACTCGGAAATTCGCTAAAATTTCAGTTTTTCTTATATATCATCCAAATCGTCGATATACGTAGAAATAGCATCGTTTTCGAATTTCGGTTAATTTTTACATTTTTCTTGGAAATTCGCTAAAATTCAATTTTTCTTCTTTATGATCCTAATCGTCGATATGCGTAGGAATAGCAACGATTTAGAATTTCGGTTAATTTTTACATTATTCTTGGAAATCACTAAAATTTAAGTCTTTCTTATTTATCACCCAAATCGTTGATATACGTAGAAATAGCAACGATTTAGAATTTCGGTTGATTTTTACAGTTTACTCGGAAATTCGCTAAAATTTCGCTTTTTCTTAAATATCTTCCAAATCATCTAGATAGCATATTATTCAAATTTTGGTTAATTTATACATTTTTCTTGGAAACTCGCTAAAATTCAATTTTTCTTTTATTTCTATAGAAATAGCATCGTTTTCAAATTTTGGTCAATTTTTACATTTTTCTTGGAAATTCGCTAAAATTCAATTTTTCTTAAATTTCTTCCAAATCATCTAGATAGCATCGTTTTCAGATTTTGGCTAATTTTTACATTTTTCTTGGAAATTCGCTAAAGTTTCAGTTTTTCTTATATATCATCCAAATCGTCGATATACGTAGAAATAGCAACAATTTAGAATTTCGGTTAATTTTTACATTTTACTCGGAGTTTCGCTAAAATTTCAGTTTTTCTTAAATATCTTCCAAATCATCTAGATAGCATCGTTTTCAAATTTTGGTTAATTTTTACAGTTTACTCGGAAATTCGCTAAAATTTCAGTTTTTCTTATATATCATCCAAATCGTCGATATACGTAGAAATAGGACCGATTTAGAATTTCGGTTAATTTTTACAGTTTACTCGGAAATTCGCTAAAATTTCAGTTTTTCCTAATATCTTCCAAATCATCTAGATAGCATCGTTTTCAAATTTTGGTTAATTTTTACATTTTTCTTGGAAATTCGCTAAAATTTCAGTTTTTCTTATATATCATCCAAATCGTCGATATACGTAGAAATAACATCGTTTTCGAATATCGGTTAATTTTTACATTTTTCTTGGAAATTCGCTAAAATTCAATTTTTCCTCTTTATGATCCTAATCGTCGATATGCGTAGGAATAGCAACGATTTAGAATTTCGGTTAATTTTTACATTATTCTTGGAAATCACTAAAATTTAAGTCTTTCTTATTTATCATCCAAATCGTTGATATACGTAGAAATAGCAACGATTTAGAATTTCGGTTAATTTTTACAGTTTACTCGGAAATTCGCTAAAATTTCGCTTTTTCTTAAATATCTTCCAAATCATCTAGATAGCATATTTTTTAAATTTTGGTTAATTTTTACATTTTTCTTGGTAATTCGCTAAAATTCAATTTTTCTTATATTTCTATAGATATAGCATCGTTTTCAAATTTTGGTTAATTTTTACATTTGGAAAATCGCTAAAATTTCAGTTTTCCTTATACATCATCCAAATCGTCGATATACGTAGAAATAGCATCGTTTTCGAATTTTGGTTAATTTTTACAGTTTACTCGGAAATTCGCTAAAATTCAATTTTTCTTATATATCTATAGAAACAGCATCGTTTTCAAATTTTGGTTAATTTCTACATTTTTCTTGGAAATTCGCTAAAGTTCAATTTTTCTTATTTATCATCAAAAAATTCAATTTTTCTTGGAAAATTTCAGTTTTCCTCATATATCATCTAAATCAACGATATACGTAGAAATAGCATCGTTTTCGAATTTCGTGTAATTTTTACTTTTTACTCGGAAATTCGCTTATTTCAATTTTTCTGTATATCTATAGAAATAGCTTCGTTTTTAAATTTTGGATAATTTTTACATTTTTCTTGAAAATTCATTAAAATTTCAGTTTTTCTTATATATCATCCAAATCGTCGATATACTTAGAAATAGCATCGTTTTCGAATTTCGTGTAATTTTTACATTTTTCTTGGAAATTCGCTAAAATTTCAGTTTTTCTTAATTATCTTCCAAATCATCTAGATAGCATCGTTTTCAAATTTTGGTTAATTTTTACATTTTTCTTGGAAATTCGCTAAAATTTCGGTTTTTCTTATACATCATACAAATCGTCGATATACGTAGAAATAGCCACCATTTAGAATTTCGGTTAATTTTTGCGTTTTTCTAGGAAATTCTCTAAAATTTCAGTTTTTCTTATATATCATCCAAATCGTCGATATACTTAGAAATAGAATCGTTTTCGAATTTCGTGTAATTTTTACATTTTTCTTGGAAATTCGCTAAAATTTCAGTTTTCCTTATACATCATCCAAATCGTCGATATACGTAGAAATAGCAACGATTTAGAATTTCGGTTAATTTTTACAGTTTACTCGGAAATTCGCTAATATTTCAGTTTTTCTTAAATTTCTTCCAAATCATCTAGATAGCATCGTTTTCAAATTTTTGTTAATCTTTACATTTTTCTTGGAATATCGTTAAAATTTCAGTTTTTCTTATATATCATCCAAATCGTCGATATACGTAAAAATAGCAACAATTTAGAATTTCGGTCAATTTTTACATTTTTCTTGGAAATTCACTAAAATTCAATTTTTCTTATATATCTATAGAAATAGCATCGTTTTCAAATTTTGGTTAATTTTAACATTTTTCTTGGAAAATCGTTAAAATTTCAGTTTTTCTTATATATCATCCAAATCGTCGATATACGTAAAAATAGCAACAATTTAGAATTTCGGCCAATTTTTACATTTTTCTTATAAATTCGCTAAAATTCAATTTTTCTTATATTTCTATAGATATAGCATCGTTTTCAAATTTTGGTTAATTTTTACATTTGGAAAATCGCTAAAATTTCAGTTTTTCTTATATATCATCCAAATCGTCGATATACTTAGAAATAGCATCGTTTTCGAATTTCGTGTAATTTTTACATTTTTCTTGGAAATTCGCTAAAATTTCAGTTTTTCTTATATATCATCCAAATCGTCGATATACTTAGAAATAGCATCGTTTTCGAATTTCGTGTAATTTTTACATTTTTCTTGGAAATTCGCTAAAATTTCAGTTTTTCTTATATATCATCCAAATCGTCGATATACGTAGAAGTAACATTGTTTTCGAATTTCGGTTAATTTATACAGGTTACTCGGAAATTCGCTAAAATTTCAGTTTTTTTAAATATCTTCCAGATCATCTAGATAGCATCGTTTTCAAATTTTGGCTAGTTTTTACATTTTTCTTGGAATATCGTTAAAATTTCAGTTTTTCTTATATATCATCCAAATCGTCGATATACGTAGAAGTAACATTGTTTTCCAATTTCGGTTAATTTATACAGTTTACTCGGAAATTCGCTAAAATTTCAGTTTTTTTAAATATCTTCCAAATCATCTAGATAGCATCGTTTTCAAATTTTGGCTAGTTTTTACATTTTTCTTGGAATATCGTTAAAATTTCAGTTTTTCTTATATATCATCCAAATCGTCGATATACGTAGAAGTAACATTGTTTTCCAATTTCGGTTAATTTATACAGTTTACTCGGAAATTCGCTAAAATTTCAGTTTTTTCAAATATCTTCCAAATCATCTAGATAGCATCGTTTTCAAATTTTGGTTAATTTTTACATTTTTCTTGGAAATTCGCTAAAATTCAATTTTTCTTATATTTCTATAGATATAGCATCGTTTTCAAATTTTGGTTAATTTTTACATTTGGAAAATCACTTATTTATCATCGAAATCGTCGACATACGTAGAAATAGCATCGTTTTCGAAATTCGTGTAATTTTTACATTTTTCTTGGAAATTCGCTAAAATTTCAGTTTTTCTTATATATCATCCAAATCGTCGATATACTTAGAAATAGCATCGTTTTCGAATTTCGTGTAATTTTTACATTTTCTTGGAAATTCGCTAAAATTTCAGTTTTTCTTATATATCATCCAAATCGTCGATATACGTAGAAGTAACATTGTTTTCGAATTTCGGTTAATTTATACAGGTTACTCGGAAATTCGCTAAAATTTCAGTTTTTTTAAATATCTTCCAAATCATCTAGATAGCATCGTTTTCAAATTTTGGTTAATTTTTACATTTTTCTTGGAATATCGTTAAATTTTCAGTTTTTCTTATATATCATCCAAATCGTCGATATACGTAGAAATAGCAACAATTTAGAGTTTCGGTTAATTTTTACATTTTACTCGGAGTTTCGCTAAAATTTCAGTTTTTCTTAAATATCTTCCAAATCATCTAGATAGCATCGTTTTCAAATTTTGGTTAATTGTTACATTTTTCTTCGAAATTCGCTAAAATTTCAGTTTTTCTTATGTATCACCCAAATCGTCGATATACGTAGAAATTGCATCGTTTTCGAATTTCGTGTAATTTTTACATTTTTCTTGGAAATTCGCTAAAATTCAATTTTTCTTATATATCTATAGAAATAGCATCGTTTTCCAATTTCGGTCAATTTTTACATTTTTCTTGGAAATTCGCTAAAATTCAATTTTTCTTAAATTTCTTCCAAATCATCTAGATAGCATCGTTTTCAAATTTTGGCTAATTTTTACATTTTTCTTGGAAATTCGCTAAAATTTCAGTTTTTCTTATTTATCATCCAAATCGTCGATATACGTAGAAATAGCAACGATTTAGAATTTCGGTTAATTTTTACAGTTTACTCGGAAATTCGCTAAAATTTCAGTTTTTCTTATATATCATCCAAATCGTCGATATACTTAGAAATAGAATCGTTTTCGAATTTCGTGTAATTTTTACATTTTTCTTGGAAATTCGCTAAAATTTCAGTTTTCCTTATACATCATCCAAATCGTCGATATACTTAGAAATAGAATCGTTTTCAAATTTTGGTTAATTTTTACATTTTTCTTGGAAATTCGCTAAAATTCAATTTTTCTTATATTTCTATAGATATAGCATCGTTTTCAAATTTTGGTTAATTTCAACATTTTTCTTGGAAATTCGCTAATGTTCAATTTTTCTTATTTATCATCCAAAAATTCAATTTTTCTTGGAAAATTTCAGTTTTCCTCATATATCATCCAAATCGTCGATATACGTAGAAATAGCATCGTTTTCGAATTTCGTGTAATTTTTACATTTTACTCGGAAATTCATTAAAATTTCAGTTTTTCTTATATATCATCCAAATCGTCGATATACGTAAAAATAGGAACAATTTATAATTTCGGTCAATTTTTACAGTTTACTCGGAACTTCGCTAAAATTCAATTTTTCTTATATATCTATAGAAATAGCATCGTTTTCAAATTTTGGTTAATTTCTACATTTTTCTCGGAAATTCGCTAAAATTTCAGTTTTTCTTAATTATCTTCCAAATCATCTAGATAGCATCGTTTTCAAATTTTGGTTAATTTTTACATTTTTCTTGGAAATTCGCTAAAATTACAGTTTTTCTTATATATCATCCAAATCGTCGATATACGTAAAAATAGCAACAATTTAGAATTTCGGTTAATTTTTACAGTTTACTCGGAAATTCGCTAAAATTTCAGTTTTTCTTATATATCATCCAAATCGTCGATATACGTAGAAGTAACATTGTTTTCGAATTTAGGTTAATTTATAAAGTTTACTCGGAAATTCGCTAAAATTTCAGTTTTTTCAAATATCTTCCAAATCATCTAGATAGCATCGTTTTCAAATTTTTGTTAATCTTTACATTTTTCTCGGAAATTCGCTAAAATTTCACTTTTCTTAAATATCTTCCAAATTATCTAGATAGCATCGTTTTCAAATTTTGGTTAATTTTTACATTTTTCTTGGTAATTCGCTAAAATTCAATTTTTCTTATATTTCTATAGATATAGCATCGTTTTCAAATTTTGGTTAATTTTTACATTTGGAAAATCGCTAAAATTTCAGTTTTTCTTATATATCATCCAAATCGTCGATATACTTAGAAATAGCATCGTTTTCGAATTTCGTGTAATTTTTACATTTTTCTTGGAAATTCGCTAAAATTTCAGTTTTTCTTATATATCATCCAAATCGTCGATATACGTAGAAGTAACATTGTTTTCGAATTTCGGTTAATTTATACAGGTTACTCGGAAATTCGCTAAAATTTCAGTTTTTTTAAATATCTTCCAAATCATCTAGATAGCATCGTTTTCAAATTTTGGCTAGTTTTTACATTTTTCTTGGAATATCGTTAAAATTTCAGTTTTTCTTATATATCATCCAAATCGTCGATATACGTAGAAGTAACATTGTTTTCCAATTTCGGTTAATTTATACAGTTTACTCGGAAATTCGCTAAAATTTCAGTTTTTTCAAATATCTTCCAAATCATCTAGATAGCATCGTTTTCAAATTTTGGTTAATTTTTACATTTTTCTTGGAAATTCGCTAAAATTCAATTTTTCTTATATTTCTATAGATATAGCATCGTTTTCAAATTTTGGTTAATTTTTACATTTGGAAAATCACTTATTGATCATCGAAATCGTCGACATACGTAGAAATAGCATCGTTTTCGAAATTCGTGTAATTTTTACATTTTTCTTGGAAATTCGCTAAAATATCAGTTTTTCTTATATATCATCCAAATCGTCGATATACTTAGAAATAGCATCGTTTTCGAATTTCGTGTAATTTTTACATTTTCTTGGAAATTCGCTAAAATTTCAGTTTTTCTTATATATCATCCAAATCGTCGATATACGTAAAAATAGCAACAATTTAGAATTTCGGTCAATTTTTACATTTTTCTTGGAAATTCACTAAAATTCAATTTTTCTTATATATCTATAGAAATAGCATCGTTTTCAAATTTTGGTTAATTTTAACATTTTTCTTGGAAAATCGTTAAAATTTCAGTTTTTCTTATATATCATCCAAATCGTCGATATACGTAGAAGTAACATTGTTTTCGAATTTCGGTTAATTTATACAGTTTACTCGGAAATTCGCTAAAATTTCACTTTTCTTAAATATCTTCCAAATTATCTAGATAGCATCGTTTTCAAATTTTTGTTAATCTTTACATTTTTCTTGGAATATCGTTAAAATTTCAGTTTTTCTTATATATCATCCAAATCGTCGATATACGTAAAAATAGCAACAATTTAGAATTTCGGTCAATTTTTACATTTTTCTTGGAAATTCACTAAAATTCAATTTTTCTTATATATCTATAGAAATAGCATCGTTTTCAAATTTTGGTTAATTTTAACATTTTTCTTGGAAAATCGTTAAAATTTCAGTTTTTCCTATATATCATCCAAATCGTCGATATACGTAGAAGTAACATTGTTTTCGAATTTCGGTTAATTTATACAGGTTACTCGGAAATTCGCTAAAATTTCAGTTTTTTTAAATATCTTCCAAATCATCTAGATAGCATCGTTTTCAAATTTTGGTTAATTTTTACATTTTTCTTGGAATATCGTTAAAATTTCAGTTTTTCTTATATATCATCCAAATCGTCGATATACGTAGAAATAGCAACAATTTAGAGTTTCGGTTAATTTTTGCATTTTACTCGGAGTTTCGCTAAAATTTCAGTTTTTCTTAAATATCTTCCAAATCATCTAGATAGCATCGTTTTCAAATTTTGGTTAATTGTTACATTTTTCTTCGAAATTCGCTAAAATTTCAGTTTTTCTTATGTATCACCCAAATCGTCGATATACGTAGAAATAGCATCGTTTTCGAATTTCGTGTGATTTTTACATTTTTCTTGGAAATTCGCTAAAATTCAATTTTTCTTATATATCTATAGAAATAGCATCGTTTTCAAATTTCGGTCAATTTTTACATTTTTCTTG
The DNA here is from genome assembly GCA_963921985.1 of Agrilus biguttatus. Lineage (NCBI taxonomy): Eukaryota > Metazoa > Arthropoda > Insecta > Coleoptera > Buprestidae > Agrilus > Agrilus biguttatus. The sequence goes on from OY998118.1 coordinate 22,517,816, forward strand.
GAAATTCGCTAAAATTCAATTTTTCTTAAATTTCTTCCAAATCATCTAGATAGCATCGTTTTCAGATTTTGGCTAATTTTTACATTTTTCTTGGAATATCGTTAAAATTTCAGTTTTTCTTATGTATCACCCAAATCGTCGATATACGTAAAAATAGCAACAATTTAGAATTTCGGTCAATTTTTACATTTTTCTTGGAAATTCACTAAAATTCAATTTTTCTTATATATCTATAGAAATAGCATCGTTTTCAAATTTTGGTTAATTTTAACATTTTTCTTGGAAAATCGTTAAAATTTCAGTTTTTCCTATATATCATCCAAATCGTCGATATACGTAGAAGTAACATTGTTTTCGAATTTCGGTTAATTTATACAGGTTACTCGGAAATTCGCTAAAATTTCAGTTTTTTTAAATATCTTCCAAATCATCTAGATAGCATCGTTTTCAAATTTTGGTTAATTTTTACATTTTTCTTGGAATATCGTTAAAATTTCAGTTTTTCTTATGTATCACCCAAATCGTCGATATACGTAAAAATAGCAACAATTTAGAATTTCGGTCAATTTTTACATTTTTCTTGGAAATTCACTAAAATTCAATTTTTCTTATATATCTATAGAAATAGCACCGTTTTCAAATTTTGGCTAATTTTTACATTTTTCTTGGAAATTCGCTAAAATTTCAGTTTTTCTTATTTATCATCCAAATCGTCGATATACGTAGAAATAGCAACGATTTAGAATTTCGGTTAATTTTTACAGTTTACTCGGAAATTCGCTAAAATTTCAGTTTTTCTTATATATCATCCAAATCGTCGATATACTTAGAAATAGAATCGTTTTCGAATTTCGTGTAATTTTTACATTTTTCTTGGAAATTCGCTAAAATTTCAGTTTTCCTTATACATTATCCAAATCGTCGATATACTTAGATATAGCATCGTTTTCAAATTTTGGTTAATTTTTACATTTGGAAAATCGCTAAAATTACAGTTTTTCTTATACATCATACAAATCGTCGATAAACGTAGAAATAGCAACCATTTAGAATTTCGGTTAATTTTTGCATTTTTCTTGGAAATTCTCTAAAATTTCAGTTTTTCTTATATATCATCCAAATCGTCGATATACTTAGAAATAGAATCGTTTTCGAATTTCGTGTAATTTTTACATTTTTCTTGGAAATTCGCTAAAATTTCAGTTTTCCTTATACATCATCCAAATCGTCGATACACGTAGAAATAGCATCGTTTTCGAATTTTGGTTAATTTTTACAGTTTACTCGGAAATTCGCTAAAATTCAATTTTTCTTATATATCTATAGAAATAGCATCGTTTTCAAATTTTGGTTAATTTCTACATTTTTCTTGGAAATTCGCTAAAGTTCAATTTTTCTTATTTATCATCCAAAAATTCAATTTTTCTTGGAAAATTTCAGTTTTCCTCATATATCATCCAAATCGTCGATATACGTAGAAATAGCATCGTTTTCGAATTTCGTTTAATTTTTACATTTTACTCGGAAATTCGCTTAATTCAATTTTTCTGTATATCTATAGAAATAGCATCGTTTTTAAATTTTGGATAATTTTTACATTTTTCTTGGAAATTCATTAAAATTTCAGTTTTTCTTATATATCATCCAAATCGTCGATATACGTAAAAATAGCAACAATTTAGAATTTCGGTCAATTTTTACATTTTTCTTATAAATTCGCTAAAATTCAATTTTTCTTATATATCTATAGAAATGGCTTCGTTTTCAAATTTTGGTCAATTTTTACATTTTTCTTGGAAATTCGCTAAAATTTCACTTTTTCTTAAATATCTTCCAAATCATCTAGATAGCATCGTTTTCAAATTTTGATTAATTTTTACATTTTTCTTGGAAATTCGCTAAAATTCCAGTTTTTCTTATATATCATCCAAATCGTCGATATACTTAGAAATAGCATCGTTTTCGAATTTCGTGTAATTTTTACATTTTCTTGGAAATTCGCTAAAATTTCAGTTTTTCTTATATATCATCCAAATCGTCGATATACGTAGAAGTAACATTGTTTTCGAATTTCGGTTAATTTATACAGTTTACTCGGAAATTCGCTAAAATTTCACTTTTCTTAAATATCTTCCAAATTATCTAGATAGCATCGTTTTCAAATTTTGGTTAATTTTTACATTTTTCTTGGTAATTCGCTAAAATTCAATTTTTCTTATATTTCTATAGATATAGCATCGTTTTCAAATTTTGGTTAATTTTTACATTTGGAAAATCGTTAAAATTTCAGTTTTTCTTATATATCATCCAAATCGTCGATATACGTAAAAATGGCAACAATTTAGAATTTCGGTCAATTTTTACATTTTTCTTATAAATTCGCTAAAATTCAATTTTTCTTATATATCTATAGAAATGGCTTCGTTTTCAAATTTTGGTCAATTTTTACATTTTTCTTGGAAATTCGCTAAAATTTCACTTTTTCTTAAATATCTTCCAAATCATCTAGATAGCATCGTTTTCAAATTTTGATTAATTTTTACATTTTTCTTGAAAATTCGCTAAAATTCAATTTTTCTTATATTTCTATAGATATAGCATCGTTTTCAAATTTTGGTTAATTTTTACATTTGGAAAATCACTTATTTATCATCGAAATCGTCGACATACGTAGAAATAGCATCGTTTTCGAAATTCGTGTAATTTTTACATTTTTCTTGGAAATTCGCTAAAATTTCAGTTTTTCTTATATAACATCCAAATCGTCGACATACGTAGAAATAGCATCGTTTTCGAATTTTGGTTAATTTTTACAGTTTACTCGGAAATTCGCTAAAATTGAATTTTTCTTATATATCTATAGAAATAGCATCGTTTTCAAATTTTGGTTAATTTCTACATTTTTCTTGGAAATTCGCTAAAATTCAATTTTTCTTATATTTCTATAGATATAGCATCGTTTTCAAATTTTGGTTAATTTTTACATTTGGAAAATCGTTAAAATTCCAGTTTTTCTTATATATCATCCAAATCGTCGATATACTTAGAAATAGCATCGTTTTCGAATTTCGTGTAATTTTTGCATTTTCTTGGAAATTCGCTAAAATTTCAGTTTTTCTTATATATCATCCAAATCGTCGATATACGTAGAAGTAACATTGTTTTCGAATTTCGGTTAATTTATACAGGTTACTCGGAAATTCGCTAAAATTTCAGTTTTTTTAAATATCTTCCAAATCATCTAGATAGCATCGTTTTCAAATTTTGGCTAGTTTTTACATTTTTCTTGGAATATCGTTAAAATTTCAGTTTTTCTTATATATCATCCAAATCGTCGATATACGTAGAAGTAACATTGTTTTCCAATTTCGGTTAATTTATACAGTTTACTCGGAAATTCGCTAAAATTTCAGTTTTTTCAAATATCTTCCAAATCATCTAGATAGCATCGTTTTCAAATTTTGGTTAATTTTTACATTTTTCTTGGAAATTCGCTAAAAGTCAATTTTTCTTATATTTCTATAGATATAGCATCGTTTTCAAATTTTGGTTAATTTTTACATTTGGAAAATCACTTATTTATCATCGAAATCGTCGACATACGTAGAAATAGCATCGTTTTCGAAATTCGTGTAATTTTTACATTTTTCTTGGAAATTCGCTAAAATTTCAGTTTTTCTTATATAACATCCAAATCGTCGACATACGTAGAAATAGCATCGTTTTCGAATTTTGGTTAATTTTTACAGTTTACTCGGAAATTCGCTAAAATTGAATTTTTCTTATATATCTATAGAAATAGCATCGTTTTCAAATTTTGGTTAATTTCTACATTTTTCTTGGAAATTCGCTAAAGTTCAATTGTTCTTATTTATCATCCAAAAATTCAATTCTTCTTGGAAAATTTCAGTTTTCCTCATATATCATCCAAATCGTCGATATACGTAGAAATAGCATCGTCTTCGAATTTCGTGTAATTTTTACATTTTACTCGGAAATTCGCTTAATTCAATTTTTCTGTATATCTATAGAAATAGCATCGTTTTTAAATTTTGGATAATTTTTACATTTTTCTTGGAAATTCTCTAAAATTTCAGTTTTTCTTATATATCATCCAAATCGTCGATATACTTAGAAATAGAATCGTTTTCGAATTTCGTGTAATTTTTACATTTTTCTTGGAAATTCGCTAAAATTTCAGTTTTCCTTATACATCATCCAAATCGTCGGTACACGTAGAAATAGCATCGTTTTCGAATTTTGGTTAATTTTTACAGTTTACTCGGAAATTCGCTAAAATTCAATTTTTCTTATATATCTATAGAAATAGCATCGTTTTCAAATTTTGGTTAATTTCTACATTTTTCTTGGAAATTCGCTAAAGTTCAATTTTTCTTATTTATCATCCAAAAATTCAATTTTTCTTGGAAAATTTCAGTTTTCCTCATATATCATCCAAATCGTCGATATACGTAGAAATAGCATCGTCTTCGAATTTCGTGTAATTTTTACATTTTACTCGGAAATTCGCTTAATTCAATTTTTCTGTATATCTATAGAAATAGCATCGTTTTTAAATTTTGGATAATTTTTACATTTTTCTTGGAAATTCATTAAAATTTCAGTTTTTCTTATATATCATCCAAATCGTCGATATACGTAAAAATAGCAACAATTTATAATTTCGGTCAATTTTTACAGTTTACTCGGAACTTCGCTAAAATTCAATTTTTCTTATATATCTATAGAAATAGCATCGTTTTAAAATTTTGGTTAATTTCTACATTTTTCTCGGAAATTCGCTAAAATTTCAGTTTTTCTTAATTATCTTCCAAAACATCTAGATAGCATCGTTTTCAAATTTTGGTTAAATATTACATTTTTCTTGGAAATTCATTAAAATTTCAGTTTTTCTTATTTATCATCCAAATCGTCGACATACGTAGAAATAGCATCGTTTTCGAATTTTGGTTAATTTTTACAGTTTACTCGGAAATTCGCTAAAATTCAATTTTTCTTATATATCTATAGAAATAGCATCGTTTTCAAATTTTGGTTAATTTCTACATTTTTCTTGGAAATTCGCTAAAGTTCAATTTTTCTTATTTATCATCCAAAAATTCAATTTTTCTTGGAAAATTTCAGTTTTCCTCATATATCATCCAAATCGTCGATATACGTAGAAATAGCATCGTTTTCGAATTTCGTGTAATTTTTACATTTTACTCGGAAATTCGCTTAACTCAATTTTTCTGTATATCTATAGAAATAGCATCGCTTTTAAATTTTGGATAATTTTTACATTTTTCTTGGAAATTCATTAAAATTTCAGTTTTTCTTATATATCATCCAAATCGTCGATATACGTAAAAATAGCAACAATTTATAATTTCGGTCAATTTTTACAGTTTACTCGGAACTTCGCTAAAATTCAATTTTTCTTATATATCTATAGAAATAGCATCGTTTTCAAATTTTGGTTAATTTCTACATTTTTCTTGGAAATTCGCTAAAGTTCAATTTTTCTTATATATCTATAGAAATAGCATCGTTTTCAAATTTTGGTTAATTTTAACATTTTTCTTGGAAAATCGTTAAAATTTCAGTTTTTCTTATATATCATCCAAATCGTCGATATACGTAAAAATAGCAACAATTTAGAATTTCGGTCAATTTTTACATTTTTCTTATAAATTCGCTAAAATTCAATTTTTCTTATATTTCTATAGATATAGCATCGTTTTCAAATTTTGGTTAATTTTTACATTTGGAAAATCGCTAAAATTTCAGTTTTTCTTATATATCATCCAAATCGTCGATATACTTAGAAATAGCATCGTTTTCGAATTTCGTGTAATTTTTACATTTTTCTTGGAAATTCGCTAAAATTTCAGTTTTTCTTATATATCATCCAAATCGTCGATATACGTAGAAGTAACATTGTTTTCGAATTTCGGTTAATTTATACAGGTTACTCGGAATTTCGCTAAAATTTCAGTTTTTTTAAATATCTTCCAAATCATCTAGATAGCATCGTTTTCAAATTTTGGCTAGTTTTTACATTTTTCTTGGAATATCGTTAAATTTTCAGTTTTTCTTATATATCATCCAAATCGTCGATATACGTAAAAATAGCAACAATTTAGAATTTCGGTCAATTTTTACATTTTTCTTATAAATTCGCTAAAATTCAATTTTTCTTATATTTCTATAGATATAGCATCGTTTTCAAATTTTGGTTAATTTTTACATTTGGAAAATCGCTAAAATTTCAGTTTTTTTTATATATCATCCAAATCGTCGATATACTTAGAAATAGCATCGTTTTCGAATTTTGTGTAATTTTTACATTTTTCTTGGAAATTCGCTAAAATTTCAGTTTTTCTTATATATCATCCAAATCGTCGATATACGTAGAAGTAACATTGTTTTCGAATTTCGGTTAATTTATACAGGTTACTCGGAAATTCGCTAAAATTTCAGTTTTTTTAAATATCTTCCAAATCATCTAGATAGCATCGTTTTCAAATTTTGGCTAGTTTTTACATTTTTCTTGGAATATCGTTAAAATTTCAGTTTTTCTTATATATCATCCAAATCGTCGATATACGTAGAAATAGCAACGATTTAGAATTTCGGTTAATTTTTACAGTTTACTCGGAAATTCGCTAAAATTTCAGTTTTTCTTATACATCATCCAAATCGTCGATATACGTAGAAATAGCAACGATTTAGAATTTCGGTTAATTTTTACAGTTTACTCGGAAATTCGCTAAAATTTCAGTTTTTCTTATATATCATCCAAATCGTCGATATACGTAGAAGTAACATTGTTTTCGAATTTAGGTTAATTTATAAAGTTTACTCGGAAATTCGCTAAAATTTCAGTTTTTTTAAATATCTTCCAAATCATCTAGATAGCATCGTTTTCAAATTTTTGTTAATCTTTACATTTTTCTTGGAATATCGTTAAAATTTCAGTTTTTCTTATATATCATCCAAATCGTCGATATACGTAAAAATAGCAACAATTTAGAATTTCGTTCAATTTTTACATTTTTCTTGGAAATTCACTAAAATTCAATTTTTCTTATATATCTATAGAAATAGCATCGTTTTCAAATTTTGGTAAATTTTAACATTTTTCTTGGAAAATCGTTAAAATTTCAGTTTTTCTTATATATCATCCAAATCGTCGATATACGTAAAAATAGCAACAATTTAGAATTTCGGTCAATTTTTACATTTTTCTTATAAATTCGCTAAAGTTCAATTTTTCTTATATTTCTATAGATATAGCATCGTTTTCAAATTTTGGTTAATTTTTACATTTGGAAAATCGCTAAAATTTCAGTTTTTCTTATATATCATCCAAATCGTCGATATACTTAGAAATAGCATCGTTTTCGAATTTCGTGTAATTTTTACATTTTTCTTGGAAATTCGCTAAAATTTCAGTTTTTCTTATATATCATCCAAATCGTCGATATACGTAGAAGTAACATTGTTTTCGAATTTCGGTTAATTTATACAGGTTACTCGGAAATTCGCTAAAATTTCAGTTTTTTTAAATATCTTCCAAATCATCTAGATAGCATCGTTTTCAAATTTTGGCTAGTTTTTACATTTTTCTTGGAATATCGTTAAAATTTCAGTTTTTCTTATATATCATCCAAATCGTCGATATACGTAAAAATAGCAACAATTTAGAATTTCGGTCAATTTTTACATTTTTCTTATAAATTCGCTAAAATTCAATTTTTCTTATATTTCTATAGATATAGCATCGTTTTCAAATTTTGGTTAATTTTTACATTTGGAAAATCGCTAAAATTTCAGTTTTTCTTATATATCATCCAAATCGTCGATATACTTAGAAATAGCATCGTTTTCGAATTTCGTGTAATTTTTACATTTTTCTTGGAAATTCGCTAAAATTTCAGTTTTTCTTATATATCATCCAAATCGTCGATATACGTAGAAGTAACATTGTTTTCCAATTTCGGTTAATTTATACAGTTTACTCGGAAATTCGCTAAAATTTCAGTTTTTTCAAATATCTTCCAAATCATCTAGATAGCATCGTTTTCAAATTTTGGTTAATTTTTACATTTTTCTTGGAAATTCGCTAAAATTCAATTTTTCTTATATTTCTATAGATATAGCATCGTTTTCAAATTTTGGTTAATTTTTACATTTGGAAAATCGCTAAAATTTCAGTTTTTCTTATATATCATCCAAATCGTCGATATACTTAGAAATAGCATCGTTTTCGAATTTCGTGTAATTTTTACATTTTACTCGGAAACTCGCTTAATTCAATTTTTCTGTATATCTATAGAAATAGCATCGTTTTCAAATTTTGGATAATTTTTACATTTTTCTTGGAAATTCATTAAAATTTCAGTTTTTCTTATATATCATCCAAATCGTCGATATACGTAAAAATAGCAACAATTTATAATTTCGGTCAATTTTTACAGTTTACTCGGAACTTCGCTAAAATTCAATTTTTCTTATATATCTATAGAAATAGCATCGTTTTCAAATTTTGGTTAATTTCTACATTTTTCTTGGAAATTCGCTAAAGTTCAATTTTTCTTATTTATCATCCAAAAATTCAATTTTTCTTGGAAAATTTCAGTTTTCCTCATATATCATCCAAATCGTCGATATACGTAGAAATAGCATCGTCTTCGAATTTCGTGTAATTTTTACATTTTACTCGGAAATTCGCTTAATTCAATTTTTCTGTATATCTATAGAAATAGCATCGTTTTTAAATTTTGGATAATTTTTACATTTTTCTTGGAAATTCATTAAAATTTCAGTTTTTCTTATATATCATCCAAATCGTCGATATACGTAAAAATAGCAACAATTTATAATTTCGGTCAATTTTTACAGTTTACTCGGAACTTCGCTAAAATTCAATTTTTCTTATATATCTATAGAAATAGCATCGTTTTAAAATTTTGGTTAATTTCTACATTTTTCTCGGAAATTCGCTAAAATTTCAGTTTTTCTTAATTATCTTCCAAAACATCTAGATAGCATCGTTTTCAAATTTTGGTTAAATATTACATTTTTCTTGGAAATTCATTAAAATTTCAGTTTTTCTTATTTATCATCCAAATCGTCGACATACGTAGAAATAGCATCGTTTTCGAATTTTGGTTAATTTTTACAGTTTACTCGGAAATTCGCTAAAATTCAATTTTTCTTATATATCTATAGAAATAGCATCGTTTTCAAATTTTGGTTAATTTCTACATTTTTCTTGGAAATTCGCTAAAGTTCAATTTTTCTTATTTATCATCCAAAAATTCAATTTTTCTTGGAAAATTTCAGTTTTCCTCATATATCATCCAAATCGTCGATATACGTAGAAATAGCATCGTTTTCGAATTTCGTGTAATTTTTACATTTTACTCGGAAATTCGCTTAACTCAATTTTTCTGTATATCTATAGAAATAGCATCGCTTTTAAATTTTGGATAATTTTTACATTTTTCTTGGAAATTCATTAAAATTTCAGTTTTTCTTATATATCATCCAAATCGTCGATATACGTAAAAATAGCAACAATTTATAATTTCGGTCAATTTTTACAGTTTACTCGGAACTTCGCTAAAATTCAATTTTTCTTATATATCTATAGAAATAGCATCGTTTTCAAATTTTGGTTAATTTCTACATTTTTCTTGGAAATTCGCTAAAGTTCAATTTTTCTTATATATCTATAGAAATAGCATCGTTTTCAAATTTTGGTTAATTTTAACATTTTTCTTGGAAAATCGTTAAAATTTCAGTTTTTCTTATATATCATCCAAATCGTCGATATACGTAAAAATAGCAACAATTTAGAATTTCGGTCAATTTTTACATTTTTCTTATAAATTCGCTAAAATTCAATTTTTCTTATATTTCTATAGATATAGCATCGTTTTCAAATTTTGGTTAATTTTTACATTTGGAAAATCGCTAAAATTTCAGTTTTTCTTATATATCATCCAAATCGTCGATATACTTAGAAATAGCATCGTTTTCGAATTTCGTGTAATTTTTACATTTTTCTTGGAAATTCGCTAAAATTTCAGTTTTTCTTATATATCATCCAAATCGTCGATATACGTAGAAGTAACATTGTTTTCGAATTTCGGTTAATTTATACAGGTTACTCGGAATTTCGCTAAAATTTCAGTTTTTTTAAATATCTTCCAAATCATCTAGATAGCATCGTTTTCAAATTTTGGCTAGTTTTTACATTTTTCTTGGAATATCGTTAAATTTTCAGTTTTTCTTATATATCATCCAAATCGTCGATATACGTAAAAATAGCAACAATTTAGAATTTCGGTCAATTTTTACATTTTTCTTATAAATTCGCTAAAATTCAATTTTTCTTATATTTCTATAGATATAGCATCGTTTTCAAATTTTGGTTAATTTTTACATTTGGAAAATCGCTAAAATTTCAGTTTTTTTTATATATCATCCAAATCGTCGATATACTTAGAAATAGCATCGTTTTCGAATTTTGTGTAATTTTTACATTTTTCTTGGAAATTCGCTAAAATTTCAGTTTTTCTTATATATCATCCAAATCGTCGATATACGTAGAAGTAACATTGTTTTCGAATTTCGGTTAATTTATACAGGTTACTCGGAAATTCGCTAAAATTTCAGTTTTTTTAAATATCTTCCAAATCATCTAGATAGCATCGTTTTCAAATTTTGGCTAGTTTTTACATTTTTCTTGGAATATCGTTAAAATTTCAGTTTTTCTTATATATCATCCAAATCGTCGATATACGTAGAAATAGCAACGATTTAGAATTTCGGTTAATTTTTACAGTTTACTCGGAAATTCGCTAAAATTTCAGTTTTTCTTATACATCATCCAAATCGTCGATATACGTAGAAATAGCAACGATTTAGAATTTCGGTTAATTTTTACAGTTTACTCGGAAATTCGCTAAAATTTCAGTTTTTCTTATATATCATCCAAATCGTCGATATACGTAGAAGTAACATTGTTTTCGAATTTAGGTTAATTTATAAAGTTTACTCGGAAATTCGCTAAAATTTCAGTTTTTTTAAATATCTTCCAAATCATCTAGATAGCATCGTTTTCAAATTTTTGTTAATCTTTACATTTTTCTTGGAATATCGTTAAAATTTCAGTTTTTCTTATATATCATCCAAATCGTCGATATACGTAAAAATAGCAACAATTTAGAATTTCGTTCAATTTTTACATTTTTCTTGGAAATTCACTAAAATTCAATTTTTCTTATATATCTATAGAAATAGCATCGTTTTCAAATTTTGGTAAATTTTAACATTTTTCTTGGAAAATCGTTAAAATTTCAGTTTTTCTTATATATCATCCAAATCGTCGATATACGTAAAAATAGCAACAATTTAGAATTTCGGTCAATTTTTACATTTTTCTTATAAATTCGCTAAAGTTCAATTTTTCTTATATTTCTATAGATATAGCATCGTTTTCAAATTTTGGTTAATTTTTACATTTGGAAAATCGCTAAAATTTCAGTTTTTCTTATACATCATCCAAATCGTCGATATACTTAGAAATAGCATCGTTTTCGAATTTCGTGTAATTTTTACATTTTTCTTGGAAATTCGCTAAAATTTCAGTTTTTCTTATATATCATCCAAATCGTCGATATACGTAGAAGTAACATTGTTTTCGAATTTCGGTTAATTTATACAGGTTACTCGGAAATTCGCTAAAATTTCAGTTTTTTTAAATATCTTCCAAATCATCTAGATAGCATCGTTTTCAAATTTTGGCTAGTTTTTACATTTTTCTTGGAATATCGTTAAAATTTCAGTTTTTCTTATATATCATCCAAATCGTCGATATACGTAAAAATAGCAACAATTTAGAATTTCGGTCAATTTTTACATTTTTCTTATAAATTCGCTAAAATTCAATTTTTCTTATATTTCTATAGATATAGCATCGTTTTCAAATTTTGGTTAATTTTTACATTTGGAAAATCGCTAAAATTTCAGTTTTTCTTATATATCATCCAAATCGTCGATATACTTAGAAATAGCATCGTTTTCGAATTTCGTGTAATTTTTACATTTTTCTTGGAAATTCGCTAAAATTTCAGTTTTTCTTATATATCATCCAAATCGTCGATATACGTAGAAGTAACATTGTTTTCCAATTTCGGTTAATTTATACAGTTTACTCGGAAATTCGCTAAAATTTCAGTTTTTTCAAATATCTTCCAAATCATCTAGATAGCATCGTTTTCAAATTTTGGTTAATTTTTACATTTTTCTTGGAAATTCGCTAAAATTCAATTTTTCTTATATTTCTATAGATATAGCATCGTTTTCAAATTTTGGTTAATTTTTACATTTGGAAAATCGCTAAAATTTCAGTTTTTCTTATATATCATCCAAATCGTCGATATACTTAGAAATAGCATCGTTTTCGAATTTCGTGTAATTTTTACATTTTACTCGGAAACTCGCTTAATTCAATTTTTCTGTATATCTATAGAAATAGCATCGTTTTCAAATTTTGGATAATTTTTACATTTTTCTTGGAAATTCATTAAAATTTCAGTTTTTCTTATATATCATCCAAATCGTCGATATACGTAAAAATAGCAACAATTTATAATTTCGGTCAATTTTTACAGTTTACTCGGAACTTCGCTAAAATTCAATTTTTCTTATATATCTATAGAAATAGCATCGTTTTCAAATTTTGGTTAATTTCTACATTTTTCTCGGAAATTCGCTAAAATTTCAGTTTTTCTTATACATCATCCAAATCGTCGATATACGTAGAAATAGCAACGATTTAGAATTTCGGTTAATTTTTACAGTTTACTCGGAAATTCGCTAAAATTTCAGTTTTTCTTATACATCATCCAAATCGTCGATATACGTAGAAATAGCAACGATTTAGAATTTCGGTTAATTTTTACAGTTTACTCGGAAATTCGCTAAAATTTCAGTTTTTCTTATATATCATCCAAATCGTCGATATACGTAGAAGTAACATTGTTTTCGAATTTAGGTTAATTTATAAAGTTTACTCGGAAATTCGCTAAAATTTCAGTTTTTTTAAATATCTTCCAAATCATCTAGATAGCATCGTTTTCAAATTTTTGTTAATCTTTACATTTTTCTTGGAATATCGTTAAAATTTCAGTTTTTCTTATATATCATCCAAATCGTCGATATACGTAAAAATAGCAACAATTTAGAATTTCGGTCAATTTTTACATTTTTCTTGGAAATTCACTAAAATTCAATTTTTCTTATATATCTATAGAAATAGCATCGTTTTCAAATTTTGGTTAATTTTAACATTTTTCTTGGAAAATCGTTAAAATTTCAGTTTTTCTTATATATCATTCAAATCGTCGATATACGTAAAAATAGCAACAATTTAGAATTTCGGTCAATTTTTACATTTTTCTTATAAATTCGCTAAAATTCAATTTTTCTTATATTTCTATAGATAGCATCGTTTTCGAATTTCGTGTAATTTTTACATTTTTCTTGGAAATTCGCTAAAATTTCAGTTTTTCTTATATATCATCCAAATCGTCGATATACGTAGAAGTAACATTGTTTTCGAATTTCGGTTAATTTATACAGGTTACTCGGAAATTCGCTAAAATTTCAGTTTTTTTAAATATCTTCCAAATCATCTAGATAGCATCGTTTTCAAATTTTGGCTAGTTTTTACATTTTTCTTGGAATATCGTTAAAATTTCAGTTTTTCTTATATATCATCCAAATCGTCGATATACGTAAAAATAGCAACAATTTAGAATTTCGGTCAATTTTTACATTTTTCTTGGAAATTCACTAAAATTCAATTTTTCTTATATATCTATAGAAATAGCATCGTTTTCAAATTTTGGTTAATTTTTACATTTTTCTTGGAAATTCGCTAAAATTCAATTTTTCTTATATTTCTATAGATATAGCATCGTTTTCAAATTTTGGTTAATTTTTACATTTGGAAAATCACTTATTTATCATCGAAATCGTCGACATACGTAGAAATAGCATCGTTTTCGAAATTCGTGTAATTTTTACATTTTTCTTGGAAATTCGCTAAAATTTCAGTTTTTCTTATATATCATCCAAATCGTCGATATACTTAGAAATAGCATCGTTTTCGAATTTCGTGTAATTTTTACATTTTCTTGGAAATTGGCTAAAATTTCAGTTTTTCTTATATATCATCCAAATCGTCGATATACGTATAAGTAACATTGTTTTCGAATTTCGGTTAATTTATACAGTTTACTCGGAAATTCGCTAAAATTTCACTTTTCTTAAATATCTTCCAAATTATCTAGATAGCATCGTTTTCAAATTTTTGTTAATCTTTACATTTTTCTTGGAATATCGTTAAAATTTCAGTTTTTCTTATATATCATCCAAATCGTCGATATACGTAAAAATAGCAACAATTTAGAATTTCGGTCAATTTTTACATTTTTCTTGGAAATTCACTAAAATTCAATTTTTCTTATATATCTATAGAAATAGCATCGTTTTCAAATTTTGGTTAATTTTAACATTTTTCTTGGAAAATCGTTAAAATTTCAGTTTTTCTTATATATCATCCAAATCGTCGATATACTTAGAAATAGCATCGTTTTCGAATTTCGTGTAATTTTTACATTTTTCTTGGAAATTCGCTAAAATTTCAGTTTTTCTTATATATCATCCAAATCGTCGATATACGTAGAAGTAACATTGTTTTCGATTTTCGGTTAATTTATACAGGTTACTCGGAAATTCGCTAAAATTTCAGTTTTTTTAAATATCTTCCAAATCATCTAGATAGCATCGTTTTCAAATTTTGGTTAATTTTTACATTTTTCTTGGAATATCGTTAAAATTTCAGTTTTTCTTATATATCATCCAAATCGTCGATATACGTAGAAGTAACATTGTTTTCCAATTTCGGTTAATTTATACAGTTTACTCGGAAATTCGCTAAAATTTCAGTTTTTTCAAATATCTTCCAAATCATCTAGATAGCATCGTTTTCAAATTTTGGTTAATTGTTACATTTTTCTTCGAAATTCGCTAAAATTTCAGTTTTTCTTATGTATCACCCAAATCGTCGATATACGTAGAAATAGCATCGTTTTCGAGTTTCGTGTAATTTTTACATTTTTCTTGGAAATTCGCTAAAATTCAATTTTTCTTATATATCTATAGAAATAGCATCGTTTTCAAATTTCGGTCAATTTTTACATTTTTCTTGGAAATTCGCTAAAATTCAATTTTTCTTAAATTTCTTCCAAATCATCTAGATAGCATCGTTTTCAAATTTTGGCTAATTTTTACATTTTTCTTGGAAATTCGCTAAAATTTCAGTTTTTCTTATTTATCATCCAAATCGTCGATATACGTAGAAATAGCAACGATTTAGAATTTCGGTTAATTTTTACAGTTTACTCGGAAATTCGCTAAAATTTCAGTTTTTCTTATATATCATCCAAATCGTCGATATACTTAGAAATAGAATCGTTTTCGAATTTCGTGTAATTTTTACATTTTTCTTGGAAATTCGCTAAAATTTCAGTTTTCCTTATACATCATCCAAATCGTCGATATACTGAGAAATAGAATCGTTTTCAAATTTTGGTTAATTTTTACATTTTTCTTGGAAATTCGGTAAAATTCAATTTTTCTTATATTTCTATAGATATAGCATCGTTTTCAAATTTTGGTTAATTTCAACATTTTTCTTGGAAATTCGCTAAAGTTCAATTTTTCTTATTTATCATCCAAAAATTCAATTTTTCTTGGAAAATTTCAGTTTTCCTCATATGTCATCCAAATCGTCGATATACGTAGAAATAGCATCGTTTTCGAATTTCGTGTAATTTTTACATTTTACTCGGAAATTCATTAAAATTTCAGTTTTTCTTATATATCATCCAAATCGTCGATATACGTAAAAATAGGAACAATTTATAATTTCGGTCAATTTTTACAGTTTACTCGGAACTTCGCTAAAATTCAATTTTTCTTATATATCTATAGAAATAGCATCGTTTTCAAATTTTGGTTAATTTCTACATTTTTCTCGGAAATTCGCTAAAATTTCAGTTTTTCTTAATTATCTTCCAAATCATCTAGATAGCATCGTTTTCAAATTTTGGTTAATTTTTACATTTTTCTTGGAAATTCGCTAAAATTACAGTTTTTCTTATATATCATCCAAATCGTCGATATACGTAAAAATAGCAACAATTTAGAATTTCGGTTAATTTTTACAGTTTACTCGGAAATTCGCTAAAATTTCAGTTTTTCTTATATATCATCCAAATCGTCGATATACGTAGAAGTAACATTGTTTTCGAATTTAGGTTAATTTATAAAGTTTACTCGGAAATTCGCTAAAATTTCAGTTTTTTCAAATATCTTCCAAATCATCTAGATAGCATCGTTTTCAAATTTTTGTTAATCTTTACATTTTTCTCGGAAATTCGCTAAAATTTCACTTTTCTTAAATATCTTCCAAATTATCTAGATAGCATCGTTTTCAAATTTTGGTTAATTTTTACATTTTTCTTGGTAATTCGCTAAAATTCAATTTTTCTTATATTTCTATAGATATAGCATCGTTTTCAAATTTTGGTTAATTTTTACATTTGGAAAATCGCTAAAATTTCAGTTTTTCTTATATATCATCCAAATCGTCGATATACGTAGAAGTAACATTGTTTTCGAATTTCGGTTAATTTATACAGGTTACTCGGAAATTCGCTAAAATTTCAGTTTTTTTAAATATCTTCCAAATCATCTAGATAGCATCGTTTTCAAATTTTGGCTAGTTTTTACATTTTTCTTGGAATATCGTTAAAATTTCAGTTTTTCTTATATATCATCCAAATCGTCGATATACGTAGAAGTAACATTGTTTTCCAATTTCGGTTAATTTATACAGTTTACTCGGAAATTCGCTAAAATTTCAGTTTTTTCAAATATCTTCCAAATCATCTAGATAGCATCGTTTTCAAATTTTGGTTAATTTTTACATTTTTCTTGGAAATTCGCTAAAATTCAATTTTTCTTATATTTCTATAGATATAGCATCGTTTTCAAATTTTGGTTAATTTTTACATTTGGAAAATCACTTATTTATCATCGAAATCGTCGACATACGTAGAAATAGCATCGTTTTCGAAATTCGTGTAATTTTTACATTTTTCTTGGAAATTCGCTAAAATTTCAGTTTTTCTTATATATCATCCAAATCGTCGATATACTTAGAAATAGCATCGTTTTCGAATTTCGTGTAATTTTTACATTTTCTTGGAAATTCGCTAAAATTTCAGTTTTTCTTATATATCATCCAAATCGTCGATATACGTAGAAGTAACATTGTTTTCGAATTTCGGTTAATTTATACAGTTTACTCGGAAATTCGCTAAAATTTCACTTTTCTTAAATATCTTCCAAATTATCTAGATAGCATCGTTTTCAAATTTTTGTTAATCTTTACATTTTTCTTGGAATATCGTTAAAATTTCAGTTTTTCTTATATATCATCCAAATCGTCGATATACGTAAAAATAGCAACAATTTAGAATTTCGGTCAATTTTTACATTTTTCTTGGAAATTCACTAAAATTCAATTTTTCTTATATATCTATAGAAATAGCATCGTTTTCAAATTTTGGTTAATTTTAACATTTTTCTTGGAAAATCGTTAAAATTTCAGTTTTTCTTATATATCATCCAAATCGTCGATATACGTAGAAGTAACATTGTTTTCTAATTTCGGTTAATTTATACAGGTTACTCGGAAATTCGCTAAAATTTCAGTTTTTTTAAATATCTTCCAAATCATCTAGATAGCATCGTTTTCAAATTTTGGCTAGTTTTTACATTTTTCTTGGAATATCGTTAAAATTTCAGTTTTTCTTATATATCATCCAAATCGTCGATATACGTAAAAATAGCAACAATTTAGAATTTCGGTCAATTTTTACATTTTTCTTGGAAATTCACTAAAATTCAATTTTTCTTATATATCTATAGAAATAGCATCGTTTTCAAATTTTGGTTAATTTTTACATTTTTCTTGGAAATTCGCTAAAATTCAATTTTTCTTATATTTCTATAGATATAGCATCGTTTTCAAATTTTGGTTAATTTTTACATTTGGAAAATCACTTATTTATCATCGAAATCGTCGACATACGTAGAAATAGCATCGTTTTCGAAATTCGTGTAATTTTTACATTTTTCTTGGAACGAATTTTAGAATTTTTAGCGAATCTAAAATTTCAGTTTTTCTTATATATCATCCAAATCGTCGATATACTTAGAAATAGCATCGTTTTCGAATTTCGTGTAATTTTTACATTTTCTTGGAAATTGGCTAAAATTTCAGTTTTTCTTATATATCATCCAAATCGTCGATATACGTATAAGTAACATTGTTTTCGAATTTCGGTTAATTTATACAGTTTACTCGGAAATTCGCTAAAATTTCACTTTTCTTAAATATCTTCCAAATTATCTAGATAGCATCGTTTTCAAATTTTTGTTAATCTTTACATTTTTCTTGGAATATCGTTAAAATTTCAGTTTTTCTTATATATCATCCAAATCGTCGATATACGTAAAAATAGCAACAATTTAGAATTTCGGTCAATTTTTACATTTTTCTTGGAAATTCACTAAAATTCAATTTTTCTTATATATCTATAGAAATAGCATCGTTTTCAAATTTTGGTTAATTTTAACATTTTTCTTGGAAAATCGTTAGAATTTCAGTTTTTCTTATATATCATCCAAATCGTCGATATACTTAGAAATAGCATCGTTTTCGAATTTCGTGTAATTTTTACATTTTTCTTGGAAATTCGCTAAAATTTCAGTTTTTCTTATATATCATCCAAATCGTCGATATACGTAGAAGTAACATTGTTTTCGATTTTCGGTTAATTTATACAGGTTACTCGGAAATTCGCTAAAATTTCAGTTTTTTTAAATATCTTCCAAATCATCTAGATAGCATCGTTTTCAAATTTTGGTTAATTTTTACATTTTTCTTGGAATATCGTTAAAATTTCAGTTTTTCTTATATATCATCCAAATCGTCGATATACGTAGAAATAGCAACAATTTAGAGTTTCGGTTAATTTTTACATTTTACTCGGAGTTTCGCTAAAATTTCAGTTTTTCTTAAATATCTTCCAAATCATCTAGATAGCATCGTTTTCAAATTTTGGTTAATTGTTACATTTTTCTTCGAAATTCGCTAAAATTTCAGTTTTTCTTATGTATCACCCAAATCGTCGATATACGTAGAAATAGCATCGTTTTCGAGTTTCGTGTAATTTTTACATTTTTCTTGGAAATTCGCTAAAATTCAATTTTTCTTATATATCTATAGAAATAGCATCGTTTTCAAATTTCGGTCAATTTTTACATTTTTCTTGGAAATTCGCTAAAATTCAATTTTTCTTAAATTTCTTCCAAATCATCTAGATAGCATCGTTTTCAAATTTTGGCTAATTTTTACATTTTTCTTGGAAATTCGCTAAAATTTCAGTTTTTCTTATTTATCATCCAAATCGTCGATATACGTAGAAATAGCAACGATTTAGAATTTCGGTTAATTTTTACAGTTTACTCGGAAATTCGCTAAAATTTCAGTTTTTCTTATATATCATCCAAATCGTCGATATACTTAGAAATAGAATCGTTTTCGAATTTCGTGTAATTTTTACATTTTTCTTGGAAATTCGCTAAAATTTCAGTTTTCCTTATACATCATCCAAATCGTCGATATACTGAGAAATAGAATCGTTTTCAAATTTTGGTTAATTTTTACATTTTTCTTGGAAATTCGCTAAAATTCAATTTTTCTTATATTTCTATAGATATAGCATCGTTTTCAAATTTTGGTTAATTTCAACATTTTTCTTGGAAATTCGCTAAAGTTCAATTTTTCTTATTTATCATCCAAAAATTCAATTTTTCTTGGAAAATTTCAGTTTTCCTCATATATCATCCAAATCGTCGATATACGTAGAAATAGCATCGTTTTCGAATTTCGTGTAATTTTTACATTTTACTCGGAAATTCATTAAAATTTCAGTTTTTCTTATATATCATCCAAATCGTCGATATACGTAAAAATAGGAACAATTTATAATTTCGGTCAATTTTTACAGTTTACTCGGAACTTCGCTAAAATTCAATTTTTCTTATATATCTATAGAAATAGCATCGTTTTCAAATTTTGGTTAATTTCTACATTTTTCTCGGAAATTCGCTAAAATTTCAGTTTTTCTTAATTATCTTCCAAATCATCTAGATAGCATCGTTTTCAAATTTTGGTTAATTTTTACATTTTTCTTGGAAATTCGCTAAAATTACAGTTTTTCTTATATATCATCCAAATCGTCGATATACGTAAAAATAGCAACAATTTAGAATTTCGGTTAATTTTTACAGTTTACTCGGAAATTCGCTAAAATTTCAGTTTTTCTTATATATCATCCAAATCGTCGATATACGTAGAAGTAACATTGTTTTCGAATTTAGGTTAATTTATAAAGTTTACTCGGAAATTCGCTAAAATTTCAGTTTTTTCAAATATCTTCCAAATCATCTAGATAGCATCGTTTTCAAATTTTTGTTAATTTTTACATTTTTCTTGGTAATTCGCTAAAATTCAATTTTTCTTATATTTCTATAGATATAGCATCGTTTTCAAATTTTGGTTAATTTTTACATTTGGAAAATCGCTAAAATTTCAGTTTTTCTTATATATCATCCAAATCGTCGATATACGTAGAAGTAACATTGTTTTCGAATTTCGGTTAATTTATACAGGTTACTCGGAAATTCGCTAAAATTTCAGTTTTTTTAAATATCTTCCAAATCATCTAGATAGCATCGTTTTCAAATTTTGGCTAGTTTTTACATTTTTCTTGGAATATCGTTAAAATTTCAGTTTTTCTTATATATCATCCAAATCGTCGATATACGTAGAAGTAACATTGTTTTCCAATTTCGGTTAATTTATACAGTTTACTCGGAAATTCGCTAAAATTTCAGTTTTTTCAAATTTCTTCCAAATCATCTAGATAGCATCGTTTTCAAATTTTGGTTAATTTTTACATTTTTCTTGGAAATTCGCTAAAATTCAATTTTTCTTATATTTCTATAGATATAGCATCGTTTTCAAATTTTGGTTAATTTTTACATTTGGAAAATCACTTATTTATCATCGAAATCGTCGACATACGTAGAAATAGCATCGTTTTCGAAATTCGTGTAATTTTTACATTTTTCTTGGAAATTCGCTAAAATTTCAGTTTTTCTTATATATCATCCAAATCGTCGATATACTTAGAAATAGCATCGTTTTCGAATTTCGTGTAATTTTTACATTTTCTTGGAAATTCGCTAAAATTTCAGTTTTTCTTATATATCATCCAAATCGTCGATATACGTAGAAGTAACATTGTTTTCGAATTTCGGTTAATTTATACAGTTTACTCGGAAATTCGCTAAAATTTCACTTTTCTTAAATATCTTCCAAATTATCTAGATAGCATCGTTTTCAAATTTTTGTTAATCTTTACATTTTTCTTGGAATATCGTTAAAATTTCAGTTTTTCTTATATATCATCCAAATCGTCGATATACGTAAAAATAGCAACAATTTAGAATTTCGGTCAATTTTTACATTTTTCTTGGAAATTCACTAAAATTCAATTTTTCTTATATATCTATAGAAATAGCATCGTTTTCAAATTTTGGTTAATTTTAACATTTTTCTTGGAAAATCGTTAAAATTTCAGTTTTTCTTATATATCATCCAAATCGTCGATATACGTAGAAGTAACATTGTTTTCTAATTTCGGTTAATTTTTGCATTTTACTCGGAGTTTCGCTAAAATTTCAGTTTTTCTTAAATATCTTCCAAATCATCTAGATAGCATCGTTTTCAAATTTTGGTTAATTGTTACATTTTTCTTCGAAATTCGCTAAAATTTCAGTTTTTCTTATGTATCACCCAAATCGTCGATATACGTAGAAATAGCATCGTTTTCGAATTTCGTGTGATTTTTACATTTTTCTTGGAAATTCGCTAAAATTCAATTTTTCTTATATATCTATAGAAATAGCATCGTTTTCAAATTTCGGTCAATTTTTACATTTTTCTTGGAAATTCGCTAAAATTCAATTTTTCTTAAATTTCTTCCAAATCATCTAGATAGCATCGTTTTCAAATTTTGGCTAATTTTTACATTTTTCTTGGAAATTCGCTAAAATTTCAGTTTTTCTTATTTATCATCCAAATCGTCGATATACGTAGAATTAGCAACGATTTAGAATTTCGGTTAATTTTTACAGTTTACTCGGAAATTCGCTAAAATTTCAGTTTTTCTTATATATCATCCAAATCGTCGATATTCTTAGAAATAGAATCGTTTTCGAATTTCGTGTAATTTTTACATTTTTCTTGGAAATTCGCTAAAATTTCAGTTTTCCTTATACATTATCCAAATCGTCGATATACTTAGATATAGCATCGTTTTCAAATTTTGGTTAATTTTTACATTTGGAAAATCGCTAAAATTACAGTTTTTCTTATACATCATACAAATCGTCGATAAACGTAGAAATAGCAACCATTTAGAATTTCGGTTAATTTTTGCATTTTTCTTGGAAATTCGCTAAAATTCAATTTTTCTTAAATTTCTTCCAAATCATCTAGATAGCATCGTTTTCAAATTTTGGCTAATTTTTACATTTTTCTTGGAAATTCGCTAAAATTTCAGTTTTTCTTATTTATCATCCAAATCGTCGATATACGTAGAATTAGCAACGATTTAGAATTTCGGTTAATTTTTACAGTTTACTCGGAAATTCGCTAAAATTTCAGTTTTTCTTATATATCATCCAAATCGTCGATATTCTTAGAAATAGAATCGTTTTCGAATTTCGTTTAATTTTTACATTTTACTCGGAAATTCGCTTAATTCAATTTTTCTGTATATCTATAGAAATAGCATCGTTTTTAAATTTTGGATAATTTTTACATTTTTCTTGGAAATTCATTAAAATTTCAGTTTTTGTTATATATCATCCAAATCGTCGATATACGTAAAAATAGCAACAATTTATAATTTCGGTCAATTTTTACAGTTTACTCGGAACTTCGCTAAAATTCAATTTTTCTTATATATCTATAGAAATAGCATCGTTTTCAAATTTTGGTTAATTTCTACATTTTTCTCGGAAATTCGCTAAAATTTCAGTTTTTCTTAATTATCTTCCAAATCATCTAGATAGCATCGTTTTCAAATTTTGGTTAATTTTTACATTTTTCTTGGAAATTCGCTAAAATTACAGTTTTTCTTATATATCATCCAAATCGTCGATATACGTAGAAATAGCAACGATTTAGAATTTCGGTTAATTTTTACAGTTTACTCGGAAATTCGCTAAAATTTCAGTTTTTCTTATATATCATCCAAATCGTCGATATACGTAGAAGTAACATTGTTTTCGAATTTAGGTTAATTTATAAAGTTTACTCGGAAATTCGCTAAAATTTCAGTTTTTTCAAATATCTTCCAAATCATCTAGATAGCATCGTTTTCAAATTTTTGTTAATCTTTACATTTTTCTCGGAAATTCGCTAAAATTTCACTTTTCTTAAATATCTTCCAAATTATCTAGATAGCATCGTTTTCAAATTTTGGTTAATTTTTACATTTTTCTTGGTAATTCGCTAAAATTCAATTTTTCTTATATTTCTATAGATATAGCATCGTTTTCAAATTTTGGTTAATTTTTACATTTGGAAAATCGCTAAAATTTCAGTTTTTCTTATATATCATCCAAATCGTCGATATACGTAGAAGTAACATTGTTTTCGAATTTCGGTTAATTTATACAGGTTACTCGGAAATTCGCTAAAATTTCAGTTTTTTTAAATATCTTCCAAATCATCTAGATAGCATCGTTTTCAAATTTTGGCTAGTTTTTACATTTTTCTTGGAATATCGTTAAAATTTCAGTTTTTCTTATATATCATCCAAATCGTCGATATACGTAGAAGTAACATTGTTTTCCAATTTCGGTTAATTTATACAGTTTACTCGGAAATTCGCTAAAATTTCAGTTTTTTCAAATATCTTCCAAATCATCTAGATAGCATCGTTTTCAAATTTTGGTTAATTTTTACATTTTTCTTGGAAATTCGCTAAAATTCAATTTTTCTTATATTTCTATAGATATAGCATCGTTTTCAAATTTTGGTTAATTTTTACATTTGGAAAATCACTTATTTATCATCGAAATCGTCGACATACGTAGAAATAGCATCGTTTTCGAAATTCGTGTAATTTTTACATTTTTCTTGGAAATTCGCTAAAATTTCAGTTTTTCTTATATATCATCCAAATCGTCGATATACTTAGAAATAGCATCGTTTTCGAATTTCGTGTAATTTTTACATTTTCTTGGAAATTCGCTAAAATTTCAGTTTTTCTTATATATCATCCAAATCGTCGATATACGTAGAAGTAACATTGTTTTCGAATTTCGGTTAATTTATACAGTTTACTCGGAAATTCGCTAAAATTTCACTTTTCTTAAATATCTTCCAAATTATCTAGATAGCATCGTTTTCAAATTTTTGTTAATCTTTACATTTTTCTTGGAATATCGTTAAAATTTCAGTTTTTCTTATATATCATCCAAATCGTCGATATACGTAAAAATAGCAACAATTTAGAATTTCGGTCAATTTTTACATTTTTCTTGGAAATTCACTAAAATTCAATTTTTCTTATATATCTATAGAAATAGCATCGTTTTCAAATTTTGGTTAATTTTAACATTTTTCTTGGAAAATCGTTAAAATTTCAGTTTTTCTTATATATCATCCAAATCGTCGATATACGTAGAAGTAACATTGTTTTCTAATTTCGGTTAATTTATACAGGTTACTCGGAAATTCGCTAAAATTTCAGTTTTTTTAAATATCTTCCAAATCATCTAGATAGCATCGTTTTCAAATTTTGGTTAATTTTTACATTTTTCTTGGAATATCGTTAAAATTTCAGTTTTTCTTATATATCATCCAAATCGTCGATATACGTAGAAATAGCAACAATTTAGAGTTTCGGTTAATTTTTGCATTTTACTCGGAGTTTCGCTAAAATTTCAGTTTTTCTTAAATATCTTCCAAATCATCTAGATAGCATCGTTTTCAAATTTTGGTTAATTGTTACATTTTTCTTCGAAATTCGCTAAAATTTCAGTTTTTCTTATGTATCACCCAAATCGTCGATATACGTAGAAATAGCATCGTTTTCGAATTTCGTGTGATTTTTACATTTTTCTTGGAAATTCGCTAAAATTCAATTTTTCTTATATATCTATAGAAATAGCATCGTTTTCAAATTTCGGTCAATTTTTACATTTTTCTTGGAAATTCGCTAAAATTCAATTTTTCTTAAATTTCTTCCAAATCATCTAGATAGCATCGTTTTCAAATTTTGGCTAATTTTTACATTTTTCTTGGAAATTCGCTAAAATTTCAGTTTTTCTTATTTATCATCCAAATCGTCGATATACGTAGAATTAGCAACGATTTAGAATTTCGGTTAATTTTTACAGTTTACTCGGAAATTCGCTAAAATTTCAGTTTTTCTTATATATCATCCAAATCGTCGATATTCTTAGAAATAGAATCGTTTTCGAATTTCGTGTAATTTTTACATTTTTCTTGGAAATTCGCTAAAATTTCAGTTTTCCTTATACATTATCCAAATCGTCGATATACTTAGATATAGCATCGTTTTCAAATTTTGGTTAATTTTTACATTTTTCTTGGTAATTCGCTAAAATTCAATTTTTCTTATATTTCTATAGATATAGCATCGTTTTCAAATTTTGGTTAATTTTTACATTTGGAAAATCGCTAAAATTTCAGTTTTTCTTATATATCATCCAAATCGTCGATATACGTAGAAGTAACATTGTTTTCGAATTTCGGTTAATTTATACAGGTTACTCGGAAATTCGCTAAAATTTCAGTTTTTTTAAATATCTTCCAAATCATCTAGATAGCATCGTTTTCAAATTTTGGCTAGTTTTTACATTTTTCTTGGAATATCGTTAAAATTTCAGTTTTTCTTATATATCATCCAAATCGTCGATATACGTAGAAGTAACATTGTTTTCCAATTTCGGTTAATTTATACAGTTTACTCGGAAATTCGCTAAAATTTCAGTTTTTTCAAATATCTTCCAAATCATCTAGATAGCATCGTTTTCAAATTTTGGTTAATTTTTACATTTTTCTTGGAAATTCGCTAAAATTCAATTTTTCTTATATTTCTATAGATATAGCATCGTTTTCAAATTTTGGTTAATTTTTACATTTGGAAAATCACTTATTTATCATCGAAATCGTCGACATACGTAGAAATAGCATCGTTTTCGAAATTCGTGTAATTTTTACATTTTTCTTGGAAATTCGCTAAAATTTCAGTTTTTCTTATATATCATCCAAATCGTCGATATACTTAGAAATAGCATCGTTTTCGAATTTCGTGTAATTTTTACATTTTCTTGGAAATTCGCTAAAATTTCAGTTTTTCTTATATATCATCCAAATCGTCGATATACGTAGAAGTAACATTGTTTTCGAATTTCGGTTAATTTATACAGTTTACTCGGAAATTCGCTAAAATTTCACTTTTCTTAAATATCTTCCAAATTATCTAGATAGCATCGTTTTCAAATTTTTGTTAATCTTTACATTTTTCTTGGAATATCGTTAAAATTTCAGTTTTTCTTATATATCATCCAAATCGTCGATATACGTAAAAATAGCAACAATTTAGAATTTCGGTCAATTTTTACATTTTTCTTGGAAATTCACTAAAATTCAATTTTTCTTATATATCTATAGAAATAGCATCGTTTTCAAATTTTGGTTAATTTTAACATTTTTCTTGGAAAATCGTTAAAATTTCAGTTTTTCTTATATATCATCCAAATCGTCGATATACGTAGAAGTAACATTGTTTTCTAATTTCGGTTAATTTATACAGGTTACTCGGAAATTCGCTAAAATTTCAGTTTTTTTAAATATCTTCCAAATCATCTAGATAGCATCGTTCTCAAATTTTGGTTAATTTTTACATTTTTCTTGGAATATCGTTAAAATTTCAGTTTTTCTTATATATCATCCAAATCGTCGATATACGTAGAAATAGCAACAATTTAGAGTTTCGGTTAATTTTTGCATTTTACTCGGAGTTTCGCTAAAATTTCAGTTTTTCTTAAATATCTTCCAAATCATCTAGATAGCATCGTTTTCAAATTTTGGTTAATTGTTACATTTTTCTTCGAAATTCGCTAAAATTTCAGTTTTTCTTATGTATCACCCAAATCGTCGATATACGTAGAAATAGCATCGTTTTCGAATTTCGTGTGATTTTTACATTTTTCTTGGAAATTCGCTAAAATTCAATTTTTCTTATATATCTATAGAAATAGCATCGTTTTCAAATTTCGGTCAATTTTTACATTTTTCTTGGAAATTCGCTAAAATTCAATTTTTCTTAAATTTCTTCCAAATCATCTAGATAGCATCGTTTTCAAATTTTGGCTAATTTTTACATTTTTCTTGGAAATTCGCTAAAATTTCAGTTTTTCTTATTTATCATCCAAATCGTCGATATACGTAGAATTAGCAACGATTTAGAATTTCGGTTAATTTTTACAGTTTACTCGGAAATTCGCTAAAATTTCAGTTTTTCTTATATATCATCCAAATCGTCGATATTCTTAGAAATAGAATCGTTTTCGAATTTCGTGTAATTTTTACATTTTTCTTGGAAATTCGCTAAAATTTCAGTTTTCCTTATACATTATCCAAATCGTCGATATACTTAGATATAGCATCGTTTTCAAATTTTGGTTAATTTTTACATTTGGAAAATCGCTAAAATTACAGTTTTTCTTATACATCATACAAATCGTCGATAAACGTAGAAATAGCAACCATTTAGAATTTCGGTTAATTTTTGCATTTTTCTTAGAAATTCGCTAAAATTCAATTTTTCTTAAATTTCTTCCAAATCATCTAGATAGCATCGTTTTCAAATTTTGGCTAATTTTTACATTTTTCTTGGAAATTCGCTAAAATTTCAGTTTTTCTTATTTATCATCCAAATCGTCGATATACGTAGAATTAGCAACGATTTAGAATTTCGGTTAATTTTTACAGTTTACTCGGAAATTCGCTAAAATTTCAGTTTTTCTTATATATCATCCAAATCGTCGATATTCTTAGAAATAGAATCGTTTTCGAATTTCGTTTAATTTTTACATTTTACTCGGAAATTCGCTTAATTCAATTTTTCTGTATATCTATAGAAATAGCATCGTTTTTAAATTTTGGATAATTTTTACATTTTTCTTGGAAATTCATTAAAATTTCAGTTTTTCTTATATATCATCCAAATCGTCGATATACGTAAAAATAGCAACAATTTATAATTTCGGTCAATTTTTACAGTTTACTCGGAACTTCGCTAAAATTCAATTTTTCTTATATATCTATAGAAATAGCATCGTTTTCAAATTTTGGTTAATTTCTACATTTTTCTCGGAAATTCGCTAAAATTTCAGTTTTTCTTAATTATCTTCCAAATCATCTAGATAGCATCGTTTTCAAATTTTGGTTAATTTTTACATTTTTCTTGGAAATTCGCTAAAATTACAGTTTTTCTTATATATCATCCAAATCGTCGATATACGTAGAAATAGCAACGATTTAGAATTTCGGTTAATTTTTACAGTTTACTCGGAAATTCGCTAAAATTTCAGTTTTTCTTATATATCATCCAAATCGTCGATATACGTAGAAGTAACATTGTTTTCGAATTTAGGTTAATTTATAAAGTTTACTCGGAAATTCGCTAAAATTTCAGTTTTTTTAAATATCTTCCAAATCATCTAGATAGCATCGTTTTCAAATTTTTGTTAATCTTTACATTTTTCTTGGAATATCGTTAAAATTTCAGTTTTTCTTATATATCATCCAAATCGTCGATATACGTAAAAATAGCAACAATTTAGAATTTCGTACAATTTTTACATTTTTCTTGGAAATTCACTAAAATTCAATTTTTCTTATATATCTATAGAAATAGCATCGTTTTCAAATTTTAGTTAATTTTAACATTTTTCTTGGAAAATCGTTAAAATTTCAGTTTTTCTTATATATCATCCAAATCGTCGATATACGTAAAAATAGCAACAATTTAGAATTTCGGTCAATTTTTACATTTTTCTTATAAATTCGCTAAAATTCAATTTTTCTTATATATCTATAGAAATGGCTTCGTTTTCAAATTTTGGTCAATTTTTACATTTTTCTTGGAAATTCGCTAAAATTTCACTTTTTCTTAAATATCTTCCAAATCATCTAGATAGCATCGTTTTCAAATTTTGATTAATTTTTACATTTTTCTTGGAAATTCGCTAAAATTCCAGTTTTTCTTATATATCATCCAAATCGTCGATATACTTAGAAATAGCATCGTTTTCGAATTTCGTGTAATTTTTACATTTTCTTGGAAATTCGCTAAAATTTCAGTTTTTCTTATATATCATCCAAATCGTCGATATACGTAGAAGTAACATTGTTTTCGAATTTCGGTTAATTTATACAGTTTACTCGGAAATTCGCTAAAATTTCACTTTTCTTGAATATCTTCCAAATTATCTAGATAGCATCGTTTTCAAATTTTGGTTAATTTTTACATTTTTCTTGGTAATTCGCTAAAATTCAATTTTTCTTATATTTCTATAGATATAGCATCGTTTTCAAATTTTGGTTAATTTTTACATTTGGAAAATCGTTAAAATTTCAGTTTTTCTTATATATCATCCAAATCGTCGATATACGTAAAAATAGCAACAATTTAGAATTTCGGTCAATTTTTACATTTTTCTTATAAATTCGCTAAAATTCAATTTTTCTTATATATCTATAGAAATCGCTTCGTTTTCAAATTTTGGTCAATTTTTACATTTTTCTTGGAAATTCGCTACAATTTCACTTTTTCTTAAATATCTTCCAAATCATCTAGATAGCATCGTTTTCAAATTTTGATTAATTTTTACATTTTTCTTGGAAATTCGCTAAAATTCCAGTTTTTCTTATATATCATCCAAATCGTCGATATACTTAGAAATAGCATCGTTTTCGAATTTCGTGTAATTTTTACATTTTCTTGGAAATTCGCTAAAATTTCAGTTTTTCTTATATATCATCCAAATCGTCGATATACGTAGAAGTAACATTGTTTTCGAATTTCGGTTAATTTATACAGGTTACTCGGAAATTCGCTAAAATTTCAGTTTTTTTAAATATCTTCCAAATCATCTAGATAGCATCGTTTTCAAATTTTGGCTAGTTTTTACATTTTTCTTGGAATATCGTTAAAATTTCAGTTTTTCTTATATATCATCCAAATCGTCGATATACGTAGAAGTAACATTGTTTTCCAATTTCGGTTAATTTATACAGTTTACTCGGAAATTCGCTAAAATTTCAGTTTTTTCAAATATCTTCCAAATCATCTAGATAGCATCGTTTTCAAATTTTGGTTAATTTTTACATTTTTCTTGGAAATTCGCTAAAATTCAATTTTTCTTATATTTCTATAGATATAGCATCGTTTTCAAATTTTGGTTAATTTTTACATTTGGAAAATCACTTATTTATCATCGAAATCGTCGACATACGTAGAAATAGCATCGTTTTCGAAATTCGTGTAATTTTTACATTTTTCTTGGAAATTCGCTAAAATTTCAGTTTTTCTTATATAACATCCAAATCGTCGATATACTTAGAAATAGCATCGTTTTCGAATTTCGTGTAATTTTTACATTTTCTTGGAAATTCGCTAAAATTTCAGTTTTTCTTATATATCATCCAAATCGTCGATATACGTAGAAGTAACATTGCTTTCGAATTTCGGTTAATTTATACAGTTTACTCGGAAATTCGCTAAAATTTCACTTTTCTTAAATATCTTCCAAATTATCTAGATAGCATCGTTTTCAAATTTTGGTTAATTTTTACATTTTTCTTGGTAATTCGCTAAAATTCAATTTTTCTTATATTTCTATAGATATAGCATCGTTTTCAAATTTTGGTTAATTTTTACATTTGGAAAATCGTTAAAATTTCAGTTTTTCTTATATATCATCCAAATCGTCGATATACGTAAAAATAGCAACAATTTAGAATTTTGGTCAATTTTTACATTTTTCTTGGAAATTCACTAAAATTCAATTTTTCTTATATATCTATAGAAATAGCATCGTTTTCAAATTTTGGTTAATTTTAACATTTTTCTTGGAAAATCGTTAAAATTTCAGTTTTTCTTATATATCATCCAAATCGTCGATATACTTAGAAATAGCATCGTTTTCGAATTTCGTGTAATTTTTACATTTTTCTTGGAAATTCGCTAAAATTTCAGTGTTTCTTATATATCATCCAAATCGTCGATATACGTAGAAGTAACATTGTTTTCGAATTTCGGTTAATTTATACAGGTTACTCGGAAATTCGCTAAAATTTCAGTTTTTTTAAATATCTTCCAAATCATCTAGATAGCATCGTTTTCAAATTTTGGTTAATTTTTACATTTTTCTTGGAATATCGTTAAAATTTCAGTTTTTCTTATATATCATCCAAATCGTCGATATACGTAGAAATAGCAACAATTTAGAGTTTCGGTTAATTTTTACATTTTACTCGGAGTTTCGCTAAAATTTCAGTTTTTCTTAAATATCTTCCAAATCATCTAGATAGCATCGTTTTCAAATTTTGGTTAATTGTTACATTTTTCTTCGAAATTCGCTAAAATTTCAGTTTTTCTTATGTATCACCCAAATCGTCGATATACGTAGAAATAGCATCGTTTTCGAATTTCGTGTAATTTTTACATTTTTCTTGGAAATTCGCTAAAATTCAATTTTTCTTAAATTTCTTCCAAATCATCTAGATAGCATCGTTTTCAAATTTTGGCTAATTTTTACATTTTTCTTGGAAATTCGCTAAAATTTCAGTTTTTCTTATTTATCATCCAAATCGTCGATATACGTAGAAATAGCAACGATTTAGAATTTCGGTTAATTTTTACAGTTCACTCGGAAATTCGCTAAAATTTCAGTTTTTCTTATATATCATCCAAATCGTCGATATACTTAGAAATAGAATCGTTTTCGAATTTCGTGTAATTTTTACATTTTTCTTGGTAATTCGCTAAAATTTCAGTTTTCCTTATACATCATCCTAATCGTCGATATACTTAGAAATAGAATCGTTTTCAAATTTTGGTTAATTTTTACATTTTTCTTGGAAATTCGCTAAAATTCAATTTTTCTTATATTTCTATAGATATAGCATCGTTTTCAAATTTTGGCTAATTTTTACATTTGGAAAATCGCTAAAATTACAGTTTTTCTTATACATCATACAAATCGTCGATAAACGTAGAAATAGCAACCATTTAGAATTTCGGTTAATTTTTGCATTTTTCTTGGAAATTCTCTAAAATTTCAGTTTTTCTTATATATCATCCAAATCGTCGATATACTTAGAAATAGAATCGTTTTCGAATTTCGTGTAATTTTTACATTTTTCTTGGAAATTCGCTAAAATTTCAGTTTTCCTTATACATCATCCAAATCGTCGATACACGTAGAAATAGCATCGTTTTCGAATTTTGGTTAATTTTTACAGTTTACTCGGAAATTCGCTAAAATTCAATTTTTCTTATATATCTATAGAAATAGCATCGTTTTCAAATTTTGGTTAATTTCTACATTTTTCTTGGAAATTCGCTAAAGTTCAATTTTTCTTATTTATCATCCAAAAATTCAATTTTTCTTGGAAAATTTCAGTTTTCCTCATATATCATCCAAATCGTCGATATACGTAGAAATAGCATCGTCTTCGAATTTCGTGTAATTTTTACATTTTACTCGGAAATTCGCTTAATTCAATTTTTCTGTATATCTATAGAAATAGCATCGTTTTTAAATTTTGGATAATTTTTACATTTTTCTTGGAAATTCATTAAAATTTCAGTTTTTCTTATATATCATCCAAATCGTCGATATACGTAAAAATAGCAACAATTTATAATTTCGGTCAATTTTTACAGTTTACTCGGAACTTCGCTAAGATTTCGGTTTTTCTTAATTATCTTCCAAAACATCTAGATAGCATCGTTTTCAAATTTTGGTTAATTATTACATTTTTCTTGGAAATTCATTAAAATTTCAGTTTTTCTTATTTATCATCCAAATCGTCGACATACGTAGAAATAGCATCGTTTTCGAATTTTGGTTAATTTTTACAGTTTACTCGGAAATTCGCTAAAATTCAATTTTTCTTATATATCTATAGAAATAGCATCGTTTTCAAATTTTGGTTAATTTCTACATTTTTCTTGGAAATTCGCTAAAGTTCAATTTTTCTTATTTATCATCCAAAAATTCAATTTTTCTTGGAAAATTTCAGTTTTCCTCATATATCATCCAAATCGTCGATATACGTAGAAATAGCATCGTCTTCGAATTTCGTGTAATTTTTACATTTTACTCGGAAATTCGCTTAATTCAATTTTTCTGTATATCTATAGAAATAGCATCGTTTTTAAATTTTGGATAATTTTTACATTTTTCTTGGAAATTCTCTAAAATTTCAGTTTTTCTTATATATCATCCAAATCGTCGATATACTTAGAAATAGAATCGTTTTCGAATTTCGTGTAATTTTTACATTTTTCTTGGAAATTCGCTAAAATTTCAGTTTTCCTTATACATCATCCAAATCGTCGATACACGTAGAAATAGCATCGTTTTCGAATTTTGGTTAATTTTTACAGTTTACTCGGAAATTCGCTAAAATTCAATTTTTCTTATATATCTATAGAAATAGCATCGTTTTCAAATTTTGGTTAATTTCTACATTTTTCTTGGAAATTCGCTAAAGTTCAATTTTTCTTATTTATCATCCAAAAATTCAATTTTTCTTGGAAAATTTCAGTTTTCCTCATATATCATCCAAATCGTCGATATACGTAGAAATAGCATCGTCTTCGAATTTCGTGTAATTTTTACATTTTACTCGGAAATTCGCTTAATTCAATTTTTCTGTATATCTATAGAAATAGCATCGTTTTTAAATTTTGGATAATTTTTACATTTTTCTTGGAAATTCATTAAAATTTCAGTTTTTCTTATATATCATCCAAATCGTCGATATACGTAAAAATAGCAACAATTTATAATTTCGGTCAATTTTTACAGTTTACTCGGAACTTCGCTAAAATTCAATTTTTCTTATATATCTATAGAAATAGCATCGTTTTCAAATTTTGGTTAATTTCTACATTTTTCTTGGAAATTCGCTAAAGATCAATTTTTCTTATTTATCATCCAAAAATTCAATTTTTCTTGGAAAATTTAAGTTTTCCTCATATATCATCCAAATCGTCGATATACGTAGAAATAGCATCGTTTTCGAATTTCGTGTAATTTTTACATTTTACTCGGAAATTCGCTTAATTCAATTTTTCTGTATATCTATAGAAATAGCATCGCTTTTAAATTTTGGATAATTTTTACATTTTTCTTGGAAATTCATTAAAATTTCAGTTTTTCTTATTTATCATCCAAATCGTCGACATACGTAGAAATAGCATCGTTTTCAAATTTTGGTTAATTTTTACATTTTTCTTGGAAATTCGCTAAAATTACAGTTTTTCTTATATATCATCCAAATCGTCGATATACGTAAAAATAGCAACAATTTAGAATTTCGGTTAATTTTTACAGTTTACTCGGAAATTCGCTAAAATTTCAGTTTTTCTTATATATCATCCAAATCGTCGATATACTTAGAAATAGAATCGTTTTCGAATTTCGTGTAATTTTTACATTTTTCTTGGAAATTCGCTAAAATTTCAGTTTTCCTTATACATCATCCAAATCGTCGATACACGTAGAAATAGCATCGTTTTCGAATTTTGGTTAATTTTTACAGTTTACTCGGAAATTCGCTAAAGTTCAATTTTTCTTATTTATCATCCAAAAATTCAATTTTTCTTGGAAAATTTCAGTTTTCCTCATATATCATCCAAATCGTCGATATACGTAGAAATAGCATCGTCTTCGAATTTCGTGTAATTTTTACATTTTACTCGGAAATTCGCTTAATTCAATTTTTCTGTATATCTATAGAAATAGCATCGTTTTTAAATTTTGGATAATTTTTACATTTTTCTTGGAAATTCATTAAAATTTCAGTTTTTCTTATATATCATCCAAATCGTCGATATACGTAAAAATAGCAACAATTTATAATTTCGGTCAATTTTTACAGTTTACTCGGAACTTCGCTAAAATTCAATTTTTCTTATATATCTATAGAAATAGCATCGTTTTCAAATTTTGGTTAATTTCTACATTTTTCTTGGAAATTCGCTAAAGATCAATTTTTCTTATTTATCATCCAAAAATTCAATTTTTCTTGGAAAATTTAAGTTTTCCTCATATATCATCCAAATCGTCGATATACGTAGAAATAGCATCGTTTTCGAATTTCGTGTAATTTTTACATTTTACTCGGAAATTCGCTTAATTCAATTTTTCTGTATATCTATAGAAATAGCATCGCTTTTAAATTTTGGATAATTTTTACATTTTTCTTGGAAATTCATTAAAATTTCAGTTTTTCTTATTTATCATCCAAATCGTCGACATACGTAGAAATAGCATCGTTTTCAAATTTTGGTTAATTTTTACATTTTTCTTGGAAATTCGCTAAAATTACAGTTTTTCTTATATATCATCCAAATCGTCGATATACGTAAAAATAGCAACAATTTAGAATTTCGGTTAATTTTTACAGTTTACTCGGAAATTCGCTAAAATTTCAGTTTTTCTTATACATCATCCAAATCGTCGATATACGTAGAAATAGCAACGATTTAGAATTTCGGTTAATTTTTACAGTTTACTCGGAAATTCGCTAAAATTTCAGTTTTTCTTAAATATTTTCCAAATCATCTAGATAGCATCGCTTTCAAATTTTGGTTAATTTTTACATTTTTCTTCGAAATTCGCTAAAATTACAGTTTTTCTTATATATCATCCAAATCGTCGATATACGTAAAAATAGCAACAATTTAGAATTTCGGTTAATTTTTACAGTTTACTCGGAAATTCGCTAAAATTTCAGTTTTTCTTATACATCATCCAAATCGTCGATATACGTAGAAATAGCATCGTTTCCGAATTTCGTGTAATTTTTAACATTTTCCTCGGAAATTCGCTTAATTCAATTTTTCTGTATATCTATAGAAATAGCATCGTTTTCAAATTTCGGTCAATTTTTACATTTTTCTTGGAAATTCGCTAAAATTCAATTTTTCTTAAATTTCTTCCAAATCATCTAGATAGTATCGTTTTCAAATTTTGGCAAATTTTTACATTTTTCTTGGAAATTCGCTAAAATTTCAGTTTTTCTTATTTATCATCCAAATCGTCGATATACGTAGAAATAGCAACGATTTAGAGTTTCGTTTAATTTTTACACTTTACTCGGAAATTCGCTAAAATTTCAGTTTTTCTTAAATATCTTCCAAATCATCTAGATAGCATCGTTTTCAAATTTTGGTTAATTTTTACATTTTTCTTCGAAATTCGCTAAAATTTCAGTTATTCTTATATATCACCCAAATCGTCGATATACGTAGAAATAGCATCGTTTTCAAATTTCGGTCAATTTTTACATTTTTCTTGGAAATTCGCTAAAATTCGTTTTTTCTTAAATTTCCTCCAAATCATCTAGATAGCATCGTTTTCAAATTTTGGTTAATTTTTACATTTTTCTTGGAAATTCGCTAAAATTTCAGTTTTTCTTATATATCATCCAAATCGTCGATATACGTAGAAATAGCATCGTTTTCGAATTTCGTGTAATTTTTACATTTTACTCGGAAATTCGCTTATTTCAATTTTTCTGTATATCTATAGAAATAGCATGGTTTTCAAATTTCGGTCAATTTTTACATTTTTCTTGGAAATTCGCTAAAATTCAATTTTTCTTAAATTTCTTCCAAATCATCTAGATAGCATCGTTTTCAAATTTTGGCTAATTTTTACATTTTTCTTGGAAATTCGCTAAAATTTCAGTTTTTCTTATTTATCATCCAAATCGTCGATATACGTAGAAATAGCAACGATTTAGAATTTCGGTTAATTTTTACAGTTTACTCGGAAATTCGCTAAAATTTCAGTTTTTCTTATTTATCATCCAAATCGTCGATATACGTAAAAATAGCAACAATTTAGAATTTCGGTTAATTTTTACAGTTTACTCGGAAATTCGCTAAAATTTCAGTTTTTCTTATACATCATCCAAATCGTCGATATACGTAGAAATAGCATCGTTTCCGAATTTCGTGTAATTTTTAACATTTTACTCGGAAATTCGCTTAATTCAATTTTTCTGTATATCTATAGAAATAGCATCGTTTTCAAATTTCGGTCAATTTTTACATTTTTCTTGGAAATTCGCTAAAATTCAATTTTTCTTAAATTTCTTCCAAATCATCTAGATAGTATCGTTTTCAAATTTTGGGAAATTTTTACATTTTTCTTGGAAATTCGCTAAAATTTCAGTTTTTCTTATTTATCATCCAAATCGTCGATATACGTAGAAATAGCAACGATTTAGAATTTCGGTTAATTTTTACAGTTTACTCGGAAATTCGCTAAAATTTCAGTTTTTCTTATACATCATCCAAATCGTCGATATACGTAGAAATAGCAACGATTTAGAATTTCGGTTAATTTTTACAGTTTACTCGGAAATTCGCTAAAATTTCAGTTTTTCTTATATATCATCCAAATCGTCGATATACGTAGAAGTAACATTGTTTTCGAATTTAGGTTAATTTATAAAGTTTACTCGGAAATTCGCTAAAATTTCAGTTTTTTTAAATATCTTCCAAATCATCTAGATAGCATCGTTTTCAAATTTTTGTTAATCTTTACATTTTTCTTGGAATATCGTTAAAATTTCAGTTTTTCTTATATATCATCCAAATCGTCGATATACGTAAAAATAGCAACAATTTAGAATTTCGTTCAATTTTTACATTTTTCTTGGAAATTCACTAAAATTCAATTTTTCTTATATATCTATAGAAATAGCATCGTTTTCAAATTTTGGTAAATTTTAACATTTTTCTTGGAAAATCGTTAAAATTTCAGTTTTTCTTATATATCATCCAAATCGTCGATATACGTAAAAATAGCAACAATTTAGAATTTCGGTCAATTTTTACATTTTTCTTATAAATTCGCTAAAGTTCAATTTTTCTTATATTTCTATAGATATAGCATCGTTTTCAAATTTTGGTTAATTTTTACATTTGGAAAATCGCTAAAATTTCAGTTTTTCTTATATATCATCCAAATCGTCGATATACTTAGAAATAGCATCGTTTTCGAATTTCGTGTAATTTTTACATTTTTCTTGGAAATTCGCTAAAATTTCAGTTTTTCTTATATATCATCCAAATCGTCGATATACGTAGAAGTAACATTGTTTTCGAATTTCGGTTAATTTATACAGGTTACTCGGAAATTCGCTAAAATTTCAGTTTTTTTAAATATCTTCCAAATCATCTAGATAGCATCGTTTTCAAATTTTGGCTAGTTTTTACATTTTTCTTGGAATATCGTTAAAATTTCAGTTTTTCTTATATATCATCCAAATCGTCGATATACGTAAAAATAGCAACAATTTAGAATTTCGGTCAATTTTTACATTTTTCTTATAAATTCGCTAAAATTCAATTTTTCTTATATTTCTATAGATATAGCATCGTTTTCAAATTTTGGTTAATTTTTACATTTGGAAAATCGCTAAAATTTCAGTTTTTCTTATATATCATCCAAATCGTCGATATACTTAGAAATAGCATCGTTTTCGAATTTCGTGTAATTTTTACATTTTTCTTGGAAATTCGCTAAAATTTCAGTTTTTCTTATATATCATCCAAATCGTCGATATACGTAGAAGTAACATTGTTTTCCAATTTCGGTTAATTTATACAGTTTACTCGGAAATTCGCTAAAATTTCAGTTTTTTCAAATATCTTCCAAATCATCTAGATAGCATCGTTTTCAAATTTTGGTTAATTTTTACATTTTTCTTGGAAATTCGCTAAAATTCAATTTTTCTTATATTTCTATAGATATAGCATCGTTTTCAAATTTTGGTTAAT
The DNA here is from genome assembly GCA_963921985.1 of Agrilus biguttatus. Taxonomy (NCBI): domain Eukaryota; kingdom Metazoa; phylum Arthropoda; class Insecta; order Coleoptera; family Buprestidae; genus Agrilus; species Agrilus biguttatus. The sequence continues at coordinate 22,557,244 of OY998118.1, forward strand.
TTTTACATTTGGAAAATCGCTAAAATTTCAGTTTTTCTTATATATCATCCAAATCGTCGATATACTTAGAAATAGCATCGTTTTCGAATTTCGTGTAATTTTTACATTTTACTCGGAAACTCGCTTAATTCAATTTTTCTGTATATCTATAGAAATAGCATCGTTTTCAAATTTTGGATAATTTTTACATTTTTCTTGGAAATTCATTAAAATTTCAGTTTTTCTTATATATCATCCAAATCGTCGATATACGTAAAAATAGCAACAATTTATAATTTCGGTCAATTTTTACAGTTTACTCGGAACTTCGCTAAAATTCAATTTTTCTTATATATCTATAGAAATAGCATCGTTTTCAAATTTTGGTTAATTTCTACATTTTTCTTGGAAATTCATTAAAATTTCAGTTTTTCTTATATATCATCCAAATCGTCGATATACGTAGAAATAGCAACGATTTAGAATTTCGGTTAATTTTTACAGTTTACTCGGAAATTCGCTAAAATTTCAGTTTTTCTTATACATCATCCAAATCGTCGATATACGTAGAAATAGCAACGATTTAGAATTTCGGTTAATTTTTACAGTTTACTCGGAAATTCGCTAAAATTTCAGTTTTTCTTATATATCATCCAAATCGTCGATATACGTAGAAGTAACATTGTTTTCGAATTTAGGTTAATTTATAAAGTTTACTCGGAAATTCGCTAAAATTTCAGTTTTTTTAAATATCTTCCAAATCATCTAGATAGCATCGTTTTCAAATTTTTGTTAATCTTTACATTTTTCTTGGAATATCGTTAAAATTTCAGTTTTTCTTATATATCATCCAAATCGTCGATATACGTAAAAATAGCAACAATTTAGAATTTCGGTCAATTTTTACATTTTTCTTGGAAATTCACTAAAATTCAATTTTTCTTATATATCTATAGAAATAGCATCGTTTTCAAATTTTGGTTAATTTTAACATTTTTCTTGGAAAATCGTTAAAATTTCAGTTTTTCTTATATATCATTCAAATCGTCGATATACGTAAAAATAGCAACAATTTAGAATTTCGGTCAATTTTTACATTTTTCTTATAAATTCGCTAAAATTCAATTTTTCTTATATTTCTATAGATAGCATCGTTTTCGAATTTCGTGTAATTTTTACATTTTTCTTGGAAATTCGCTAAAATTTCAGTTTTTCTTATATATCATCCAAATCGTCGATATACGTAGAAGTAACATTGTTTTCGAATTTCGGTTAATTTATACAGGTTACTCGGAAATTCGCTAAAATTTCAGTTTTTTTAAATATCTTCCAAATCATCTAGATAGCATCGTTTTCAAATTTTGGCTAGTTTTTACATTTTTCTTGGAATATCGTTAAAATTTCAGTTTTTCTTATATATCATCCAAATCGTCGATATACGTAAAAATAGCAACAATTTAGAATTTCGGTCAATTTTTACATTTTTCTTGGAAATTCACTAAAATTCAATTTTTCTTATATATCTATAGAAATAGCATCGTTTTCAAATTTTGGTTAATTTTTACATTTTTCTTGGAAATTCGCTAAAATTCAATTTTTCTTATATTTCTATAGATATAGCATCGTTTTCAAATTTTGGTTAATTTTTACATTTGGAAAATCACTTATTTATCATCGAAATCGTCGACATACGTAGAAATAGCATCGTTTTCGAAATTCGTGTAATTTTTACATTTTTCTTGGAAATTCGCTAAAATTTCAGTTTTTCTTATATATCATCCAAATCGTCGATATACTTAGAAATAGCATCGTTTTCGAATTTCGTGTAATTTTTACATTTTCTTGGAAATTGGCTAAAATTTCAGTTTTTCTTATATATCATCCAAATCGTCGATATACGTATAAGTAACATTGTTTTCGAATTTCGGTTAATTTATACAGTTTACTCGGAAATTCGCTAAAATTTCACTTTTCTTAAATATCTTCCAAATTATCTAGATAGCATCGTTTTCAAATTTTTGTTAATCTTTACATTTTTCTTGGAATATCGTTAAAATTTCAGTTTTTCTTATATATCATCCAAATCGTCGATATACGTAAAAATAGCAACAATTTAGAATTTCGGTCAATTTTTACATTTTTCTTGGAAATTCACTAAAATTCAATTTTTCTTATATATCTATAGAAATAGCATCGTTTTCAAATTTTGGTTAATTTTAACATTTTTCTTGGAAAATCGTTAAAATTTCAGTTTTTCTTATATATCATCCAAATCGTCGATATACTTAGAAATAGCATCGTTTTCGAATTTCGTGTAATTTTTACATTTTTCTTGGAAATTCGCTAAAATTTCAGTTTTCCTTATACATCATCCAAATCGTCGATATACTGAGAAATAGAATCGTTTTCAAATTTTGGTTAATTTTTACATTTTTCTTGGAAATTCGCTAAAATTCAATTTTTCTTATATTTCTATAGATATAGCATCGTTTTCAAATTTTGGTTAATTTCAACATTTTTCTTGGAAATTCGCTAAAGTTCAATTTTTCTTATTTATCATCCAAAAATTCAATTTTTCTTGGAAAATTTCAGTTTTCCTCATATATCATCCAAATCGTCGATATACGTAGAAATAGCATCGTTTTCGAATTTCGTGTAATTTTTACATTTTACTCGGAAATTCATTAAAATTTCAGTTTTTCTTATATATCATCCAAATCGTCGATATACGTAAAAATAGGAACAATTTATAATTTCGGTCAATTTTTACAGTTTACTCGGAACTTCGCTAAAATTCAATTTTTCTTATATATCTATAGAAATAGCATCGTTTTCAAATTTTGGTTAATTTCTACATTTTTCTCGGAAATTCGCTAAAATTTCAGTTTTTCTTAATTATCTTCCAAATCATCTAGATAGCATCGTTTTCAAATTTTGGTTAATTTTTACATTTTTCTTGGAAATTCGCTAAAATTACAGTTTTTCTTATATATCATCCAAATCGTCGATATACGTAAAAATAGCAACAATTTAGAATTTCGGTTAATTTTTACAGTTTACTCGGAAATTCGCTAAAATTACAGTTTTTCTTATATATCATCCAAATCGTCGATATACGTAGAAGTAACATTGTTTTCGAATTTAGGTTAATTTATAAAGTTTACTCGGAAATTCGCTAAAATTTCAGTTTTTTCAAATATCTTCCAAATCATCTAGATAGCATCGTTTTCAAATTTTTGTTAATCTTTACATTTTTCTCGGAAATTCGCTAAAATTTCACTTTTCTTAAATATCTTCCAAATTATCTAGATAGCATCGTTTTCAAATTTTGGTTAATTTTTACATTTTTCTTGGTAATTCGCTAAAATTCAATTTTTCTTATATTTCTATAGATATAGCATCGTTTTCAAATTTTGGTTAATTTTTACATTTGGAAAATCGCTAAAATTTCAGTTTTTCTTATATATCATCCAAATCGTCGATATACGTAGAAGTAACATTGTTTTCGAATTTCGGTTAATTTATACAGGTTACTCGGAAATTCGCTAAAATTTCAGTTTTTTTAAATATCTTCCAAATCATCTAGATAGCATCGTTTTCAAATTTTGGCTAGTTTTTACATTTTTCTTGGAATATCGTTAAAATTTCAGTTTTTCTTATATATCATCCAAATCGTCGATATACGTAGAAGTAACATTGTTTTCCAATTTCGGTTAATTTATACAGTTTACTCGGAAATTCGCTAAAATTTCAGTTTTTTCAAATATCTTCCAAATCATCTAGATAGCATCGTTTTCAAATTTTGGTTAATTTTTACATTTTTCTTGGAAATTCGCTAAAATTCAATTTTTCTTATATTTCTATAGATATAGCATCGTTTTCAAATTTTGGTTAATTTTTACATTTGGAAAATCACTTATTTATCATCGAAATCGTCGACATACGTAGAAATAGCATCGTTTTCGAAATTCGTGTAATTTTTACATTTTTCTTGGAAATTCGCTAAAATTTCAGTTTTTCTTATATATCATCCAAATCGTCGATATACTTAGAAATAGCATCGTTTTCGAATTTCGTGTAATTTTTACATTTTCTTGGAAATTCGCTAAAATTTCAGTTTTTCTTATATATCATCCAAATCGTCGATATACGTAGAAGTAACATTGTTTTCGAATTTCGGTTAATTTATACAGTTTACTCGGAAATTCGCTAAAATTTCACTTTTCTTAAATATCTTCCAAATTATCTAGATAGCATCGTTTTCAAATTTTTGTTAATCTTTACATTTTTCTTGGAATATCGTTAAAATTTCAGTTTTTCTTATATATCATCCAAATCGTCGATATACGTAAAAATAGCAACAATTTAGAATTTCGGTCAATTTTTACATTTTTCTTGGAAATTCACTAAAATTCAATTTTTCTTATATATCTATAGAAATAGCATCGTTTTCAAATTTTGGTTAATTTTAACATTTTTCTTGGAAAATCGTTAAAATTTCAGTTTTTCTTATATATCATCCAAATCGTCGATATACGTAGAAGTAACATTGTTTTCTAATTTCGGTTAATTTATACAGGTTACTCGGAAATTCGCTAAAATTTCAGTTTTTTTAAATATCTTCCAAATCATCTAGATAGCATCGTTTTCAAATTTTGGCTAGTTTTTACATTTTTCTTGGAATATCGTTAAAATTTCAGTTTTTCTTATATATCATCCAAATCGTCGATATACGTAAAAATAGCAACAATTTAGAATTTCGGTCAATTTTTACATTTTTCTTGGAAATTCACTAAAATTCAATTTTTCTTATATATCTATAGAAATAGCATCGTTTTCAAATTTTGGTTAATTTTTACATTTTTCTTGGAAATTCGCTAAAATTCAATTTTTCTTATATTTCTATAGATATAGCATCGTTTTCAAATTTTGGTTAATTTTTACATTTGGAAAATCACTTATTTATCATCGAAATCGTCGACATACGTAGAAATAGCATCGTTTTCGAAATTCGTGTAATTTTTACATTTTTCTTGGAAATTCGCTAAAATTTCAGTTTTTCTTATATATCATCCAAATCGTCGATATACTTAGAAATAGCATCGTTTTCGAATTTCGTGTAATTTTTACATTTTCTTGGAAATTGGCTAAAATTTCAGTTTTTCTTATATATCATCCAAATCGTCGATATACGTATAAGTAACATTGTTTTCGAATTTCGGTTAATTTATACAGTTTACTCGGAAATTCGCTAAAATTTCACTTTTCTTAAATATCTTCCAAATTATCTAGATAGCATCGTTTTCAAATTTTTGTTAATCTTTACATTTTTCTTGGAATATCGTTAAAATTTCAGTTTTTCTTATATATCATCCAAATCGTCGATATACGTAAAAATAGCAACAATTTAGAATTTCGGTCAATTTTTACATTTTTCTTGGAAATTCACTAAAATTCAATTTTTCTTATATATCTATAGAAATAGCATCGTTTTCAAATTTTGGTTAATTTTAACATTTTTCTTGGAAAATCGTTAGAATTTCAGTTTTTCTTATATATCATCCAAATCGTCGATATACTTAGAAATAGCATCGTTTTCGAATTTCGTGTAATTTTTACATTTTTCTTGGAAATTCGCTAAAATTTCAGTTTTTCTTATATATCATCCAAATCGTCGATATACGTAGAAGTAACATTGTTTTCGATTTTCGGTTAATTTATACAGGTTACTCGGAAATTCGCTAAAATTTCAGTTTTTTTAAATATCTTCCAAATCATCTAGATAGCATCGTTTTCAAATTTTGGTTAATTTTTACATTTTTCTTGGAATATCGTTAAAATTTCAGTTTTTCTTATATATCATCCAAATCGTCGATATACGTAGAAATAGCAACAATTTAGAGTTTCGGTTAATTTTTACATTTTACTCGGAGTTTCGCTAAAATTTCAGTTTTTCTTAAATATCTTCCAAATCATCTAGATAGCATCGTTTTCAAATTTTGGTTAATTGTTACATTTTTCTTCGAAATTCGCTAAAATTTCAGTTTTTCTTATGTATCACCCAAATCGTCGATATACGTAGAAATAGCATCGTTTTCGAGTTTCGTGTAATTTTTACATTTTTCTTGGAAATTCGCTAAAATTCAATTTTTCTTATATATCTATAGAAATAGCATCGTTTTCAAATTTCGGTCAATTTTTACATTTTTCTTGGAAATTCGCTAAAATTCAATTTTTCTTAAATTTCTTCCAAATCATCTAGATAGCATCGTTTTCAAATTTTGGCTAATTTTTACATTTTTCTTGGAAATTCGCTAAAATTTCAGTTTTTCTTATTTATCATCCAAATCGTCGATATACGTAGAAATAGCAACGATTTAGAATTTCGGTTAATTTTTACAGTTTACTCGGAAATTCGCTAAAATTTCAGTTTTTCTTATATATCATCCAAATCGTCGATATACTTAGAAATAGAATCGTTTTCGAATTTCGTGTAATTTTTACATTTTTCTTGGAAATTCGCTAAAATTTCAGTTTTCCTTATACATCATCCAAATCGTCGATATACTGAGAAATAGAATCGTTTTCAAATTTTGGTTAATTTTTACATTTTTCTTGGAAATTCGCTAAAATTCAATTTTTCTTATATTTCTATAGATATAGCATCGTTTTCAAATTTTGGTTAATTTCAACATTTTTCTTGGAAATTCGCTAAAGTTCAATTTTTCTTATTTATCATCCAAAAATTCAATTTTTCTTGGAAAATTTCAGTTTTCCTCATATATCATCCAAATCGTCGATATACGTAGAAATAGCATCGTTTTCGAATTTCGTGTAATTTTTACATTTTACTCGGAAATTCATTAAAATTTCAGTTTTTCTTATATATCATTAAAATCGTCGATATACGTAAAAATAGGAACAATTTATAATTTCGGTCAATTTTTACAGTTTACTCGGAACTTCGCTAAAATTCAATTTTTCTTATATATCTATAGAAATAGCATCGTTTTCAAATTTTGGTTAATTTCTACATTTTTCTCGGAAATTCGCTAAAATTTCAGTTTTTCTTAATTATCTTCCAAATCATCTAGATAGCATCGTTTTCAAATTTTGGTTAATTTTTACATTTTTCTTGGTAATTCGCTAAAATTCAATTTTTCTTATATTTCTATAGATATAGCATCGTTTTCAAATTTTGGTTAATTTTTACATTTGGAAAATCGCTAAAATTTCAGTTTTTCTTATATATCATCCAAATCGTCGATATACGTAAAAATAGCAACAATTTAGAATTTCGGTTAATTTTTACAGTTTACTCGGAAATTCGCTAAAATTTCAGTTTTTCTTATATATCATCCAAATCGTCGATATACGTAGAAGTAACATTGTTTTCGAATTTAGGTTAATTTATAAAGTTTACTCGGAAATTCGCTAAAATTTCAGTTTTTTCAAATATCTTCCAAATCATCTAGATAGCATCGTTTTCAAATTTTTGTTAATCTTTACATTTTTCTCGGAAATTCGCTAAAATTTCACTTTTCTTAAATATCTTCCAAATTATCTAGATAGCATCGTTTTCAAATTTTGGTTAATTTTTACATTTTTCTTGGTAATTCGCTAAAATTCAATTTTTCTTATATTTCTATAGATATAGCATCGTTTTCAAATTTTGGTTAATTTTTACATTTGGAAAATCGCTAAAATTTCAGTTTTTCTTATATATCATCCAAATCGTCGATATACGTAGAAGTAACATTGTTTTCGAATTTCGGTTAATTTATACAGGTTACTCGGAAATTCGCTAAAATTTCAGTTTTTTTAAATATCTTCCAAATCATCTAGATAGCATCGTTTTCAAATTTTGGCTAGTTTTTACATTTTTCTTGGAATATCGTTAAAATTTCAGTTTTTCTTATATATCATCCAAATCGTCGATATACGTAGAAGTAACATTGTTTTCCAATTTCGGTTAATTTATACAGTTTACTCGGAAATTCGCTAAAATTTCAGTTTTTTCAAATATCTTCCAAATCATCTAGATAGCATCGTTTTCAAATTTTGGTTAATTTTTACATTTTTCTTGGAAATTCGCTAAAATTCAATTTTTCTTATATTTCTATAGATATAGCATCGTTTTCAAATTTTGGTTAATTTTTACATTTGGAAAATCACTTATTTATCATCGAAATCGTCGACATACGTAGAAATAGCATCGTTTTCGAAATTCGTGTAATTTTTACATTTTTCTTGGAAATTCGCTAAAATTTCAGTTTTTCTTATATATCATCCAAATCGTCGATATACTTAGAAATAGCATCGTTTTCGAATTTCGTGTAATTTTTACATTTTCTTGGAAATTCGCTAAAATTTCAGTTTTTCTTATATATCATCCAAATCGTCGATATACGTAGAAGTAACATTGTTTTCGAATTTCGGTTAATTTATACAGTTTACTCGGAAATTCGCTAAAATTTCACTTTTCTTAAATATCTTCCAAATTATCTAGATAGCATCGTTTTCAAATTTTTGTTAATCTTTACATTTTTCTTGGAATATCGTTAAAATTTCAGTTTTTCTTATATATCATCCAAATCGTCGATATACGTAAAAATAGCAACAATTTAGAATTTCGGTCAATTTTTACATTTTTCTTGGAAATTCACTAAAATTCAATTTTTCTTATATATCTATAGAAATAGCATCGTTTTCAAATTTTGGTTAATTTTAACATTTTTCTTGGAAAATCGTTAAAATTTCAGTTTTTCTTATATATCATCCAAATCGTCGATATACGTAGAAGTAACATTGTTTTCTAATTTCGGTTAATTTATACAGGTTACTCGGAAATTCGCTAAAATTTCAGTTTTTTTAAATATCTTCCAAATCATCTAGATAGCATCGTTTTCAAATTTTGGTTAATTTTTACATTTTTCTTGGAATATCGTTAAAATTTCAGTTTTTCTTATATATCATCCAAATCGTCGATATACGTAGAAATAGCAACAATTTAGAGTTTCGGTTAATTTTTGCATTTTACTCGGAGTTTCGCTAAAATTTCAGTTTTTCTTAAATATCTTCCAAATCATCTAGATAGCATCGTTTTCAAATTTTGGTTAATTGTTACATTTTTCTTCGAAATTCGCTAAAATTTCAGTTTTTCTTATGTATCACCCAAATCGTCGATATACGTAGAAATAGCATCGTTTTCGAATTTCGTGTGATTTTTACATTTTTCTTGGAAATTCGCTAAAATTCAATTTTTCTTATATATCTATAGAAATAGCATCGTTTTCAAATTTCGGTCAATTTTTACATTTTTCTTGGAAATTCGCTAAAATTCAATTTTTCTTAAATTTCTTCCAAATCATCTAGATAGCATCGTTTTCAAATTTTGGCTAATTTTTACATTTTTCTTGGAAATTCGCTAAAATTTCAGTTTTTCTTATTTATCATCCAAATCGTCGATATACGTAGAATTAGCAACGATTTAGAATTTCGGTTAATTTTTACAGTTTACTCGGAAATTCGCTAAAATTTCAGTTTTTCTTATATATCATCCAAATCGTCGATATTCTTAGAAATAGAATCGTTTTCGAATTTCGTGTAATTTTTACATTTTTCTTGGAAATTCGCTAAAATTTCAGTTTTCCTTATACATTATCCAAATCGTCGATATACTTAGATATAGCATCGTTTTCAAATTTTGGTTAATTTTTACATTTGGAAAATCGCTAAAATTACAGTTTTTCTTATACATCATACAAATCGTCGATAAACGTAGAAATAGCAACCATTTAGAATTTCGGTTAATTTTTGCATTTTTCTTGGAAATTCGCTAAAATTCAATTTTTCTTAAATTTCTTCCAAATCATCTAGATAGCATCGTTTTCAAATTTTGGCTAATTTTTACATTTTTCTTGGAAATTCGCTAAAATTTCAGTTTTTCTTATTTATCATCCAAATCGTCGATATACGTAGAATTAGCAACGATTTAGAATTTCGGTTAATTTTTACAGTTTACTCGGAAATTCGCTAAAATTTCAGTTTTTCTTATATATCATCCAAATCGTCGATATTCTTAGAAATAGAATCGTTTTCGAATTTCGTGTAATTTTTACATTTTTCTTGGAAATTCGCTAAAATTTCAGTTTTTCTTATACATCATACAAATCGTCGATAAACGTAGAAATAGCAACAATTTAGAGTTTCGGTTAATTTTTGCATTTTACTCGGAGTTTCGCTAAAATTTCAGTTTTTCTTAAATATCTTCCAAATCATCTAGATAGCATCGTTTTCAAATTTTGGTTAATTGTTACATTTTTCTTCGAAATTCGCTAAAATTTCAGTTTTTCTTATGTATCACCCAAATCGTCGATATACGTAGAAATAGCATCGTTTTCGAATTTCGTGTGATTTTTACATTTTTCTTGGAAATTCGCTAAAATTCAATTTTTCTTATATATCTATAGAAATAGCATCGTTTTCAAATTTCGGTCAATTTTTACATTTTTCTTGGAAATTCGCTAAAATTCAATTTTTCTTAAATTTCTTCCAAATCATCTAGATAGCATCGTTTTCAAATTTTGGCTAATTTTTACATTTTTCTTGGAAATTCGCTAAAATTTCAGTTTTTCTTATTTATCATCCAAATCGTCGATATACGTAGAATTAGCAACGATTTAGAATTTCGGTTAATTTTTACAGTTTACTCGGAAATTCGCTAAAATTTCAGTTTTTCTTATATATCATCCAAATCGTCGATATTCTTAGAAATAGAATCGTTTTCGAATTTCGTGTAATTTTTACATTTTTCTTGGAAATTCGCTAAAATTTCAGTTTTTCTTATACATCATACAAATCGTCGATAAACGTAGAAATAGCAACCATTTAGAATTTCGGTTAATTTTTGCATTTTTCTTGGAAATTCGCTAAAATTCAATTTTTCTTAAATTTCTTCCAAATCATCTAGATAGCATCGTTTTCAAATTTTGGCTAATTTTTACATTTTTCTTGGAAATTCGCTAAAATTTCAGTTTTTCTTATTTATCATCCAAATCGTCGATATACGTAGAATTAGCAACGATTTAGAATTTCGGTTAATTTTTACAGTTTACTCGGAAATTCGCTAAAATTTCAGTTTTTCTTATATATCATCCAAATCGTCGATATTCTTAGAAATAGAATCGTTTTCGAATTTCGTTTAATTTTTACATTTTACTCGGAAATTCGCTTAATTCAATTTTTCTGTATATCTATAGAAATAGCATCGTTTTTAAATTTTGGATAATTTTTACATTTTTCTTGGAAATTCATTAAAATTTCAGTTTTTCTTATATATCATCCAAATCGTCGATATACGTAAAAATAGCAACAATTTATAATTTCGGTCAATTTTTACAGTTTACTCGGAACTTCGCTAAAATTCAATTTTTCTTATATATCTATAGAAATAGCATCGTTTTCAAATTTTGGTTAATTTCTACATTTTTCTCGGAAATTCGCTAAAATTTCAGTTTTTCTTAATTATCTTCCAAATCATCTAGATAGCATCGTTTTCAAATTTTGGTTAATTTTTACATTTTTCTTGGAAATTCGCTAAAATTACAGTTTTTCTTATATATCATCCAAATCGTCGATATACGTAGAAATAGCAACGATTTAGAATTTCGGTTAATTTTTACAGTTTACTCGGAAATTCGCTAAAATTTCAGTTTTTCTTATATATCATCCAAATCGTCGATATACGTAGAAGTAACATTGTTTTCGAATTTAGGTTAATTTATAAAGTTTACTCGGAAATTCGCTAAAATTTCAGTTTTTTTAAATATCTTCCAAATCATCTAGATAGCATCGTTTTCAAATTTTTGTTAATCTTTACATTTTTCTTGGAATATCGTTAAAATTTCAGTTTTTCTTATATATCATCCAAATCGTCGATATACGTAAAAATAGCAACAATTTAGAATTTCGGACAATTTTTACATTTTTCTTGGAAATTCACTAAAATTCAATTTTTCTTATATATCTATAGAAATAGCATCGTTTTCAAATTTTGGTTAATTTTAACATTTTTCTTGGAAAATCGTTAAAATTTCAGTTTTTCTTATATATCATCCAAATCGTCGATATACGTAAAAATAGCAACAATTTAGAATTTCCGTCAATTTTTACATTTTTCTTATAAATTCGCTAAAATTCAATTTTTCTTATATATCTATAGAAATGGCTTCGTTTTCAAATTTTGGTCAATTTTTACATTTTTCTTGGAAATTCGCTAAAATTTCACTTTTTCTTAAATATCTTCCAAATCATCTAGATAGCATCGTTTTCAAATTTTGATTAATTTTTACATTTTTCTTGGAAATTCGCTAAAATTCCAGTTTTTCTTATATATCATCCAAATCGTCGATATACTTAGAAATAGCATCGTTTTCGAATTTCGTGTAATTTTTACATTTTCTTGGAAATTCGCTAAAATTTCAGTTTTTCTTATATATCATCCAAATCGTCGATATACGTAGAAGTAACATTGTTTTCGAATTTCGGTTAATTTATACAGTTTACTCGGAAATTCGCTAAAATTTCACTTTTCTTAAATATCTTCCAAATTATCTAGATAGCATCGTTTTCAAATTTTGGTTAATTTTTACATTTTTCTTGGTAATTCGCTAAAATTCAATTTTTCTTATATTTCTATAGATATAGCATCGTTTTCAAATTTTGGTTAATTTTTACATTTGGAAAATCGTTAAAATTTCAGTTTTTCTTATATATCATCCAAATCGTCGATATACGTAAAAATAGCAACAATTTAGAATTTCGGTCAATTTTTACATTTTTCTTATAAATTCGCTAAAATTCAATTTTTCTTATATATCTATAGAAATCGCTTCGTTTTCAAATTTTGGTCAATTTTTACATTTTTCTTGGAAATTCGCTACAATTTCACTTTTTCTTAAATATCTTCCAAATCATCTAGATAGCATCGTTTTCAAATTTTGATTAATTTTTACATTTTTCTTGGAAATTCGCTAAAATTCCAGTTTTTCTTATATATCATCCAAATCGTCGATATACTTAGAAATAGCATCGTTTTCGAATTTCGTGTAATTTTTACATTTTCTTGGAAATTCGCTAAAATTTCAGTTTTTCTTATATATCATCCAAATCGTCGATATACGTAGAAGTAACATTGTTTTCGAATTTCGGTTAATTTATACAGGTTACTCGGAAATTCGCTAAAATTTCAGTTTTTTTAAATATCTTCCAAATCATCTAGATAGCATCGTTTTCAAATTTTGGCTAGTTTTTACATTTTTCTTGGAATATCGTTAAAATTTCAGTTTTTCTTATATATCATCCAAATCGTCGATATACGTAGAAGTAACATTGTTTTCCAATTTCGGTTAATTTATACAGTTTACTCGGAAATTCGCTAAAATTTCAGTTTTTTCAAATATCTTCCAAATCATCTAGATAGCATCGTTTTCAAATTTTGGTTAATTTTTACATTTTTCTTGGAAATTCGCTAAAATTCAATTTTTCTTATATTTCTATAGATATAGCATCGTTTTCAAATTTTGGTTAATTTTTACATTTGGAAAATCACTTATTTATCATCGAAATCGTCGACATACGTAGAAATAGCATCGTTTTCGAAATTCGTGTAATTTTTACATTTTTCTTGGAAATTCGCTAAAATTTCAGTTTTTCTTATATAACATCCAAATCGTCGATATACTTAGAAATAGCATCGTTTTCGAATTTCGTGTAATTTTTACATTTTCTTGGAAATTCGCTAAAATTTCAGTTTTTCTTATATATCATCCAAATCGTCGATATACGTAGAAGTAACATTGTTTTCGAATTTCGGTTAATTTATACAGTTTACTCGGAAATTCGCTAAAATTTCACTTTTCTTAAATATCTTCCAAATTATCTAGATAGCATCGTTTTCAAATTTTGGTTAATTTTTACATTTTTCTTGGTAATTCGCTAAAATTCAATTTTTCTTATATTTCTATAGATATAGCATCGTTTTCAAATTTTGGTTTATTTTTACATTTGGAAAATCGTTAAAATTTCAGTTTTTCTTATATATCATCCAAATCGTCGATATACGTAAAAATAGCAACAATTTAGAATTTCGGTCAATTTTTACATTTTTCTTGGAAATTCACTAAAATTCAATTTTTCTTATATATCTATAGAAATAGCATCGTTTTCAAATTTTGGTTAATTTTAACATTTTTCTTGGAAAATCGTTAAAATTTCAGTTTTTCTTATATATCATCCAAATCGTCGATATACTTAGAAATAGCATCGTTTTCGAATTTCGTGTAATTTTTACATTTTTCTTGGAAATTCGCTAAAATTTCAGTGTTTCTTATATATCATCCAAATCGTCGATATACGTAGAAGTAACATTGTTTTCGAATTTCGGTTAATTTATACAGGTTACTCGGAAATTCGCTAAAATTTCAGTTTTTTTAAATATCTTCCAAATCATCTAGATAGCATCGTTTTCAAATTTTGGTTAATTTTTACATTTTTCTTGGAATATCGTTAAAATTTCAGTTTTTCTTATATATCATCCAAATCGTCGATATACGTAGAAATAGCAACAATTTAGAGTTTCGGTTAATTTTTACATTTTACTCGGAGTTTCGCTAAAATTTCAGTTTTTCTTAAATATCTTCCAAATCATCTAGATAGCATCGTTTTCAAATTTTGGTTAATTGTTACATTTTTCTTCGAAATTCGCTAAAATTTCAGTTTTTCTTATGTATCACCCAAATCGTCGATATACGTAGAAATAGCATCGTTTTCGAATTTCGTGTAATTTTTACATTTTTCTTGGAAATTCGCTAAAATTCAATTTTTCTTATATATCTATAGATATAGCATCGTTTTCAAATTTCGGTCAATTTTTACATTTTTCTTGGAAATTCGCTAAAATTCAATTTTTCTTAAATTTCTTCCAAATCATCTAGATAGCATCGTTTTCAAATTTTGGCTAATTTTTACATTTTTCTTGGAAATTCGCTAAAATTTCAGTTTTTCTTATTTATCATCCAAATCGTCGATATACGTAGAAATAGCAACGATTTAGAATTTCGGTTAATTTTTACAGTTCACTCGGAAATTCGCTAAAATTTCAGTTTTTCTTATATATCATCCAAATCGTCGATATACTTAGAAATAGAATCGTTTTCGAATTTCGTGTAATTTTTGAATTTTTCTTGGTAATTCGCTAAAATTTCAGTTTTCCTTATACATCATCCTAATCGTCGATATACTTAGAAATAGAATCGTTTTCAAATTTTGGTTAATTTTTACATTTTTCTTGGAAATTCGCTAAAATTCAATTTTTCTTATATTTCTATAGATATAGCATCGTTTTCAAATTTTGGCTAATTTTTACATTTGGAAAATCGCTAAAATTACAGTTTTTCTTATACATCATACAAATCGTCGATAAACGTAGAAATAGCAACCATTTAGAATTTCGGTTAATTTTTGCATTTTTCTTGGAAATTCTCTAAAATTTCAGTTTTTCTTATATATCATCCAAATCGTCGATATACTTAGAAATAGAATCGTTTTCGAATTTCGTGTAATTTTTACATTTTTCTTGGAAATTCGCTAAAATTTCAGTTTTCCTTATACATCATCCAAATCGTCGATACACGTAGAAATAGCATCGTTTTCGAATTTTGGTTAATTTTTACAGTTTACTCGGAAATTCGCTAAAATTCAATTTTTCTTATATATCTATAGAAATAGCATCGTTTTCAAATTTTGGTTAATTTCTACATTTTTCTTGGAAATTCGCTAAAGTTCAATTTTTCTTATTTATCATCCAAAAATTCAATTTTTCTTGGAAAATTTCAGTTTTCCTCATATATCATCCAAATCGTCGATATACGTAGAAATAGCATCGTCTTCGAATTTCGTGTAATTTTTACATTTTACTCGGAAATTCGCTTAATTCAATTTTTCTGTATATCTATAGAAATAGCATCGTTTTTAAATTTTGGATAATTTTTACATTTTTCTTGGAAATTCATTAAAATTTCAGTTTTTCTTATATATCATCCAAATCGTCGATATACGTAAAAATAGCAACAATTTATAATTTCGGTCAATTTTTACAGTTTACTCGGAACTTCGCTAAGATTTCAGTTTTTCTTAATTATCTTCCAAAACATCTAGATAGCATCGTTTTCAAATTTTGGTTAATTATTACATTTTTCTTGGAAATTCATTAAAATTTCAGTTTTTCTTATTTATCATCCAAAACGTCGACATACGTAGAAATAGCATCGTTTTCGAATTTTGGTTAATTTTTACAGTTTACTCGGAAATTCGCTAAAATTCAATTTTTCTTATATATCTATAGAAATAGCATCGTTTTCAAATTTTGGTTAATTTCTACATTTTTCTTGGAAATTCGCTAAAGTTCAATTTTTCTTATTTATCATCCAAAAATTCAATTTTTCTTGGAAAATTTCAGTTTTCCTCATATATCATCCAAATCGTCGATATACGTAGAAATAGCATCGTCTTCGAATTTCGTGTAATTTTTACATTTTACTCGGAAATTCGCTTAATTCAATTTTTCTGTATATCTATAGAAATAGCATCGTTTTTAAATTTTGGATAATTTTTACATTTTTCTTGGAAATTCTCTAAAATTTCAGTTTTTCTTATATATCATCCAAATCGTCGATATACTTAGAAATAGAATCGTTTTCGAATTTCGTGTAATTTTTACATTTTTCTTGGAAATTCGCTAAAATTTCAGTTTTCCTTATACATCATCCAAATCGTCGATACACGTAGAAATAGCATCGTTTTCGAATTTTGGTTAATTTTTACAGTTTACTCGGAAATTCGCTAAAATTCAATTTTTCTTATATATCTATAGAAATAGCATCGTTTTCAAATTTTGGTTAATTTCTACATTTTTCTTGGAAATTCGCTAAAGTTCAATTTTTCTTATTTATCATCCAAAAATTCAATTTTTCTTGGAAAATTTCAGTTTTCCTCATATATCATCCAAATCGTCGATATACGTAGAAATAGCATCGTCTTCGAATTTCGTGTAATTTTTACATTTTACTCGGAAATTCGCTTAATTCAATTTTTCTGTATATCTATAGAAATAGCATCGTTTTTAAATTTTGGATAATTTTTACATTTTTCTTGGAAATTCATTAAAATTTCAGTTTTTCTTATATATCATCCAAATCGTCGATATACGTAAAAATAGCAACAATTTATAATTTCGGTCAATTTTTACAGTTTACTCGGAACTTCGCTAAAATTCAATTTTTCTTATATATCTATAGAAATAGCATCGTTTTCAAATTTTGGTTAATTTCTACATTTTTCTTGGAAATTCGCTAAAGATCAATTTTTCTTATTTATCATCCAAAAATTCAATTTTTCTTGGAAAATTTAAGTTTTCCTCATATATCATCCAAATCGTCGATATACGTAGAAATAGCATCGTTTTCGAATTTCGTGTAATTTTTACATTTTACTCGGAAATTCGCTTAATTCAATTTTTCTGTATATCTATAGAAATAGCATCGCTTTTAAATTTTGGATAATTTTTACATTTTTCTTGGAAATTCATTAAAATTTCAGTTTTTCTTATTTATCATCCAAATCGTCGACATACGTAGAAATAGCATCGTTTTCAAATTTTGGTTAATTTTTACATTTTTCTTGGAAATTCGCTAAAATTACAGTTTTTCTTATATATCATCCAAATCGTCGATATACGTAAAAATAGCAACAATTTAGAATTTCGGTTAATTTTTACAGTTTACTCGGAAATTCGCTAAAATTTCAGTTTTTCTTATACATCATCCAAATCGTCGATATACGTAGAAATAGCAACGATTTAGAATTTCGGTTAATTTTTACAGTTTACTCGGAAATTCGCTAAAATTTCAGTTTTTCTTAAATATTTTCCAAATCATCTAGATAGCATCGTTTTCAAATTTTGGTTAATTTTTACATTTTTCTTCGAAATTCGCTAAAATTACAGTTTTTCTTATATATCATCCAAATCGTCGATATACGTAAAAATAGCAACAATTTAGAATTTCGGTTAATTTTTACAGTTTACTCGGAAATTCGCTAAAATTTCAGTTTTTCTTATACATCATCCAAATCGTCGATATACGTAGAAATAGCATCGTTTCCGAATTTCGTGTAATTTTTAACATTTTACTCGGAAATTCGCTTAATTCAATTTTTCTGTATATCTATAGAAATAGCATCGTTTTCAAATTTCGGTCAATTTTTACATTTTTCTTGGAAATTCGCTAAAATTCAATTTTTCTTAAATTTCTTCCAAATCATCTAGATAGTATCGTTTTCAAATTTTGGCAAATTTTTACATTTTTCTTGGAAATTCGCTAAAATTTCAGTTTTTCTTATTTATCATCCAAATCGTCGATATACGTAGAAATAGCAACGATTTAGAGTTTCGTTTAATTTTTACACTTTACTCGGAAATTCGCTAAAATTTCAGTTTTTCTTAAATATCTTCCAAATCATCTAGATAGCATCGTTTTCAAATTTTGGTTAATTTTTACATTTTTCTTCGAAATTCGCTAAAATTTCAGTTATTCTTATATATCACCCAAATCGTCGATATACGTAGAAATAGCATCGTTTTCAAATTTCGGTCAATTTTTACATTTTTCTTGGAAATTCGCTAAAATTCGTTTTTTCTTAAATTTCCTCCAAATCATCTAGATAGCATCGTTTTCAAATTTTGGTTAATTTTTACATTTTTCTTGGAAATTCGCTAAAATTTCAGTTTTTCTTATATATCATCCAAATCGTCGATATACGTAGAAATAGCATCGTTTTCGAATTTCGTGTAATTTTTACATTTTACTCGGAAATTCGCTTATTTCAATTTTTCTGTATATCTATAGAAATAGCATCGTTTTCAAATTTCGGTCAATTTTTACATTTTTCTTGGAAATTCGCTAAAATTCAATTTTTCTTAAATTTCTTCCAAATCATCTAGATAGCATCGTTTTCAAATTTTGGTTAATTTTTACATTTTTCTTCGAAATTCGCTAAAATTACAGTTTTTCTTATATATCATCCAAATCGTCGATATACGTAAAAATAGCAACAATTTAGAATTTCGGTTAATTTTTACAGTTTACTCGGAAATTCGCTAAAATTTCAGTTTTTCTTATACATCATCCAAATCGTCGATATACGTAGAAATAGCAACAATTTAGAATTTCGGTCAATTTTTACATTTTTCTTGGAAATTCGCTAAAATTCAATTTTTCTTATATATCTATAGAAATAGCATCGTTTTCAAATTTTGGTAAATTTTTACATTTTTCTTGGAATATAGTTAAAATTTCAGTTTTTCTTATATATCATCCAAATCGTCGATATACGTAGAAATAGCAACAACTTAGAATTTCGGTTAATTTTTACAGTTTACTCGGAAATTCGCTAAAATTTCAGTTTTTCTTATACATCATCCAAATCGTCGATATACGTAGAAATAGCAACGATTTAGAATTTCGGTTAATTTTTACAGTTTACTCGGAAATTCGCTATAATTTCAGTTTTTCTTAAATATTTTCCAAATCATCTAGATAGCATCGTTTTCAAATTTTGGTTAATTTTTACATTTTTCTTCGAAATTCGCTAAAATTACAGTTTTTCTTATATATCATCCAAATCGTCGATATACGTAAAAATAGCAACAATTTAGAATTTCGGTTAATTTTTACAGTTTACTCGGAAATTCGCTAAAATTTCAGTTTTTCTTATACATCATCCAAATCGTCGATATACGTAGAAATAGCATCGTTTCCGAATTTCGTGTAATTTTTAACATTTTACTCGGAAATTCGCTTAATTCAATTTTTCTGTATATCTATAGAAATAGCATCGTTTTCAAATTTCGGTCAATTTTTACATTTTTCTTGGAAATTCGCTAAAATTCAATTTTTCTTATATATCTATAGAAATAGCATCGTTTTCAAATTTTGGTAAATTTTTACATTTTTCTTGGAAATTCGCTAAAATTTCAGTTTTTCTTATATATCATCCAAATCGTCGATATACGTAGAAGTAACATTGTTTTCGAATTTCGGTTAATTTTTAGAGTTTACTCGGAAATTCGCTAAGATTTCAGTTTTTCTTAATATCTTCCAAATCATCTAGATAGCATCGTTTTCAAATTTTGGTTAATTTTTGCATTTTTCTTGGAATATAGTTAAAATTTCAGTTTTTCTTATATATCATCCAAATCGTCGATATACGTAGAAATAGCAACAACTTAGAATTTCGGTTAATTTTTACAGTTTACTCGGAAATTCGCTAAAATTTCAGTTTTTCTTATACATCATCCAAATCGTCGATATACGTAGAAATAGCAACGATTTAGAATTTCGGTTAATTTTTACAGTTTACTCGGAAATTCGCTAAGATTTCAGTTTCTCTTAATATCTTCCAAATCATCTAGATAGCATCGTTTTCAAATTTTGGTTAATTTTTACATTTTTCTTGGAAATTCGTTAAAATTTCAGTTTTTCTTATTTATCGTCCAAATCGTCGATATACGTAGAAATAGCATCGCTTTCGAATTTCGTGTAATTTTTACATTTTTCTTGGAAATTCGCGCAAAATTCAATTTTTCTTATATATCTATAGAAATAGCATCGTTTTCGAATTTCGGTTAATTTTTACATTTTTCTTGGAAATTCACTAAAATTTCAGTCTCTTATTTATCATCCAAATCGTTGATATACGTAGAAATAGCAACGATTTAGAATTTCGATTAATTTTTACAGTTTACTCGGAAATTCGCTAAAATTTCACTTTTTCTTAAATATCTTCCAAATCATCTAGATAGCACCGTTTTCAAATTTTGGTTAATTTTTACATTTTTCTTGGAAATTCACTAAAATTTCAGTCTTTCTTATTTATCATCCAAATCGTTGATACACGTAGAAATAGCAACGATTTAGAATTTCGGTTAATTTTTACAGTTTACTCGGAAATTCGCTAAAATTTCAGTTTTTCTTATATATCATCCAAATCGTCGATATACGTAGAAGTAACATTGTTTTCGAATTTAGGTTAATTTATAAAGTTTACTCGGAAATTCGCTAAAATTTCAGTTTTTTTAAATATCTTCCAAATCATCTAGATAGCATCGTTTTCAAATTTTTGTTAATCTTTACATTTTTCTTGGAATATCGTTAAAATTTCAGTTTTTCTTATATATCATCCAAATCGTCGATATACGTAAAAATAGCAACAATTTAGAATTTCGTTCAATTTTTACATTTTTCTTGGAAATTCACTAAAATTCAATTTTTCTTATATATCTATAGAAATAGCATCGTTTTCAAATTTTGGTTAATTTTAACATTTTTCTTGGAAAATCGTTAAAATTTCAGTTTTTCTTATATATCATCCAAATCGTCGATATACGTAAAAATAGCAACAATTTAGAATTTCGGTCAATTTTTAC
The DNA here is from genome assembly GCA_963921985.1 of Agrilus biguttatus. Lineage (NCBI taxonomy): Eukaryota > Metazoa > Arthropoda > Insecta > Coleoptera > Buprestidae > Agrilus > Agrilus biguttatus. Next base: position 22,578,767 of record OY998118.1, read on the forward strand.
ATTTTTTTATAAATTCGCTAAAATTCAATTTTTCTTATATTTCTATAGATATAGCATCGTTTTCAAATTTTGGTTAATTTTTACATTTGGAAAATCGCTAAAATTTCAGTTTTTCTTATATATCATCCAAATCGTCGATATACTTAGAAATAGCATCGTTTTCGAATTTCGTGTAATTTTTACATTTTTCTTGGAAATTCGCTAAAATTTCAGTTTTTCTTATATATCATCCAAATCGTCGATATACGTAGAAGTAACATTGTCTTCGAATTTCGGTTAATTTATACAGGTTACTCGGAAATTCGCTAAAATTTCAGTTTTTTTAAATATCTTCCAAATCATCTAGATAGCATCGTTTTCAAATTTTGGCTAGTTTTTACATTTTTCTTGGAATATCGTTAAAATTTCAGTTTTTCTTATATATCATCCAAATCGTCGATATACGTAAAAATAGCAACAATTTAGAATTTCGGTCAATTTTTACATTTTTCTTATAAATTCGCTAAAATTCAATTTTTCTTATATTTCTATAGATATAGCATCGTTTTCAAATTTTGGTTAATTTTTACATTTGGAAAATCGCTAAAATTTCAGTTTTTCTTATATATCATCCAAATCGTCGATATACTTAGAAATAGCATCGTTTTCGAATTTCGTGTAATTTTTACATTTTTCTTGGAAATTCGCTAAAATTTCAGTTTTTCTTATATATCATCCAAATCGTCGATATACGTAGAAGTAACATTGTTTTCGAATTTCGGTTAATTTATACAGGTTACTCGGAAATTCGCTAAAATTTCAGTTTTTTTAAATATCTTCCAAATCATCTAGATAGCATCGTTTTCAAATTTTGGCTAGTTTTTACATTTTTCTTGGAATATCGTTAAAATTTCAGTTTTTCTTATATATCATCCAAATCGTCGATATACGTAGAAGTAACATTGTTTTCCAATTTCGGTTAATTTATACAGGTTACTCGGAAATTCGCTAAAATTTCAGTTTTTTTAAATATCTTCCAAATCATCTAGATAGCATCGTTTTCAAATTTTGGCTAGTTTTTACATTTTTCTTGGAATATCGTTAAAATTTCAGTTTTTCTTATATATCATCCAAATCGTCGATATACGTAAAAATAGCAACAATTTAGAATTTCGGTCAATTTTTACATTTTTCTTATAAATTCGCTAAAATTCAATTTTTCTTATATTTCTATAGATATAGCATCGTTTTCAAATTTTGGTTAATTTTTACATTTGGAAAATCGCTAAAATTTCAGTTTTTCTTATATATCATCCAAATCGTCGATATACTTAGAAATAGCATCGTTTTCGAATTTCGTGTAATTTTTACATTTTTCTTGGAAATTCGCTAAAATTTCAGTTTTTCTTATATATCATCCAAATCGTCGATATACGTAGAAGTAACATTGTTTTCGAATTTCGGTTAATTTATACAGGTTACTCGGAAATTCGCTAAAATTTCAGTTTTTTTAAATATCTTCCAAATCATCTAGATAGCATCGTTTTCAAATTTTGGCTAGTTTTTACATTTTTCTTGGAATATCGTTAAAATTTCAGTTTTTCTTATATATCATCCAAATCGTCGATATACGTAGAAGTAACATTGTTTTCCAATTTCGGTTAATTTATACAGTTTACTCGGAAATTCGCTAAAATTTCAGTTTTTTCAAATATCTTCCAAATCATCTAGATAGCATCGTTTTCAAATTTTGGTTAATTTTTACATTTTTCTTGGAAATTCGCTAAAATTCAATTTTTCTTATATTTCTATAGATATAGCATCGTTTTCAAATTTTGGTTAATTTTTACATTTGGAAAATCGCTAAAATTTCAGTTTTTCTTATATATCATCCAAATCGTCGATATACTTAGAAATAGCATCGTTTTCGAATTTCGTGTAATTTTTACATTTTACTCGGAAACTCGCTTAATTCAATTTTTCTGTATATCTATAGAAATAGCATCGTTTTCAAATTTTGGATAATTTTTACATTTTTCTTGGAAATTCATTAAAATTTCAGTTTTTCTTATATATCATCCAAATCGTCGATATACGTAAAAATAGCAACAATTTATAATTTCGGTCAATTTTTACAGTTTACTCGGAACTTCGCTAAAATTCAATTTTTCTTATATATCTATAGAAATAGCATCGTTTTCAAATTTTGGTTAATTTCTACATTTTTCTCGGAAATTCGCTAAAATTTCAGTTTTTCTTATACATCATCCAAATCGTCGATATACGTAGAAATAGCAACGATTTAGAATTTCGGTTAATTTTTACAGTTTACTCGGAAATTCGCTAAAATTTCAGTTTTTCTTATACATCATCCAAATCGTCGATATACGTAGAAATAGCAACGATTTAGAATTTCGGTAAATTTTTACAGTTTACTCGGAAATTCGCTAAAATTTCAGTTTTTCTTATATATCATCCAAATCGTCGATATACGTAGAAGTAACATTGTTTTCGAATTTAGGTTAATTTATAAAGTTTACTCGGAAATTCGCTAAAATTTCAGTTTTTTTAAATATCTTCCAAATCATCTAGATAGCATCGTTTTCAAATTTTTGTTAATCTTTACATTTTTCTTGGAATATCGTTAAAATTTCAGTTTTTCTTATATATCATCCAAATCGTCGATATACGTAAAAATAGCAACAATTTAGAATTTCGGTCAATTTTTACATTTTTCTTGGAAATTCACTAAAATTCAATTTTTCTTATATATCTATAGAAATAGCATCGTTTTCAAATTTTGGTTAATTTTAACATTTTTCTTGGAAAATCGTTAAAATTTCAGTTTTTCTTATATATCATCCAAATCGTCGATATACGTAAAAATAGCAACAATTTAGAATTTCGGTCAATTTTTACATTTTTCTTATAAATTCGCTAAAATTCAATTTTTCTTATATATCTATAGATATAGCATCGTTTTCAAATTTTGGTTAATTTTTACATTTGGAAAATCGCTAAAATTTCAGTTTTTCTTATATATCATCCAAATCGTCGATATACTTAGAAATAGCATCGTTTTCGAATTTCGTGTAATTTTTACATTTTTCTTGGAAATTCGCTAAAATTTCAGTTTTTCTTATATATCATCCAAATCGTCGATATACGTAGAAGTAACATTGTTTTCGAATTTCGGTTAATTTATACAGGTTACTCGGAAATTCGCTAAAATTTCAGTTTTTTTAAATATCTTCCAAATCATCTAGATAGCATCGTTTTCAAATTTTAGCTAGTTTTTACATTTTTCTTGGAATATCGTTAAAATTTCAGTTTTTCTTATATATCATCCAAATCGTCGATATACGTAAAAATAGCAACAATTTAGAATTTCGGTCAATTTTTACATTTTTCTTGGAAATTCACTAAAATTCAATTTTTCTTATATATCTATAGAAATAGCATCGTTTTCAAATTTTGGTTAATTTTTACATTTTTCTTGGAAATTCGCTAAAATTCAATTTTTCTTATATTTCTATAGATATAGCATCGTTTTCAAATTTTGGTTAATTTTTACATTTGGAAAATCACTTATTTATCATCGAAATCGTCGACATACGTAGAAATAGCATCGTTTTCGAAATTCGTGTAATTTTTACATTTTTCTTGGAAATTCGCTAAAATTTCAGTTTTTCTTATATATCATCCAAATCGTCGATATACTTAGAAATAGCATCGTTTTCGAATTTCGTGTAATTTTTACATTTTCTTGGAAATTGGCTAAAATTTCAGTTTTTCTTATATATCATCCAAATCGTCGATATACGTAGAAGTAACATTGTTTTCGAATTTCGGTTAATTTATACAGTTTACTCGGAAATTCGCTAAAATTTCACTTTTCTTAAATATCTTCCAAATTATCTAGATAGCATCGTTTTCAAATTTTTGTTAATCTTTACATTTTTCTTGGAATATCGTTAAAATTTCAGTTTTTCTTATATATCATCCAAATCGTCGATATACGTAAAAATAGCAACAATTTAGAATTTCGGTCAATTTTTACATTTTTCTTGGAAATTCACTAAAATTCAATTTTTCTTATATATCTATAGAAATAGCATCGTTTTCAAATTTTGGTTAATTTTAACATTTTTCTTGGAAAATCGTTAAAATTTCAGTTTTTCTTATATATCATCCAAATCGTCGATATACTTAGAAATAGCATCGTTTTCGAATTTCGTGTAATTTTTACATTTTTCTTGGAAATTCGCTAAAATTTCAGTTTTTCTTATATATCAACCAAATCGTCGATATACGTAGAAGTAACATTGTTTTCGATTTTCGGTTAATTTATACAGGTTACTCGGAAATTCGCTAAAATTTCAGTTTTTTTAAATATCTTCCAAATCATCTAGATAGCATCGTTTTCAAATTTTGGTTAATTTTTACATTTTTCTTGGAATATCGTTAAAATTTCAGTTTTTCTTATATATCATCCAAATCGTCGATATACGTAGAAATAGCAACAATTTAGAGTTTCGGTTAATTTTTACATTTTACTCGGAGTTTCGCTAAAATTTCAGTTTTTCTTAAATATCTTCCAAATCATCTAGATAGCATCGTTTTCAAATGTTGGTTAATTGTTACATTTTTCTTCGAAATTCGCTAAAATTTCAGTTTTTCTTATGTATCACCCAAATCGTCGATATACGTAGAAATAGCATCGTTTTCGAATTTCGTGTAATTTTTACATTTTTCTTGGAAATTCGCTAAAATTCAATTTTTCTTATATATCTATAGAAATAGCATCGTTTTCAAATTTCGGTCAATTTTTACATTTTTCTTGGAAATTCGCTAAAATTCAATTTTTCTTAAATTTCTTCCAAATCATCTAGATAGCATCGTTTTCAAATTTTGGCTAATTTTTACATTTTTCTTGGAAATTCGCTAAAATTTCAGTTTTTCTTATTTATCATCCAAATCGTCGATATACGTAGAAATAGCAACAACTTAGAATTTCGGTTAATTTTTACAGTTTACTCGGAAATTCGCTAAAATTTCAGTTTTTCTTATACATCATCCAAATCGTCGATATACGTAGAAATAGCAACGATTTAGAATTTCGGTTAATTTTTACAGTTTACTCGGAAATTCGCTAAAATTTCAGTTTTTCTTAAATATTTTCCAAATCATCTAGATAGCATCGTTTTCAAATTTTGGTTAATTTTTACATTTTTCTTCGAAATTCGCTAAAATTCCAGTTTTTCTTATTTATCATCCAAATCGTCGATATACGTAGAAATAGCAACGATTTAGAATTTCGGTTAATTTTTACAGTTTACTCGGAAATTCGCTAAAATTTCAGTTTTTCTTATTTATCATCCAAATCGTCGATATACGTAAAAATAGCAACAATTTAGAATTTCGGTTAATTTTTACAGTTTACTCGGAAATTCGCTAAAATTTCAGTTTTTCTTATACATCATCCAAATCGTCGATATACGTAGGAATAGCATCGTTTCCGAATTTCGTGTAATTTTTAACATTCTACTCGGAAATTCGCTTAATTCAATTTTTCTGTATATCTATAGAAATAGCATCGTTTTCAAATTTCGGTCAATTTTTACATTTTTCTTGGAAATTCGCTAAAATTCAATTTTTCTTAAATTTCTTCCAAATCATCTAGATAGCATCGTTTTCAAATTTTGGCTAATTTTTACATTTTTCTTGGAAATTCGCTAAAATTTCAGTTTTTCTTATTTATCATCCAAATCGTCGATATACGTAGAAATAGCAACGATTTAGAATTTCGGTTAATTTTTACAGTTTACTCGGAAATTCGCTAAAATTTCAGTTTTTCTTATTTATCATCCAAATCGTCGATATACGTAGAAATAGCAACAATTTAGAATTTCGGTCAATTTTTACATTTTTCTTGGAAATTCGCTAAAATTCAATTTTTCTTATATATCTATAGAAATAGCATCGTTTTCAAATTTTGGTAAATTTTTACATTTTTCTTGGAAATTCGCTAAAATTTCAGTTTTTCTTATATATCATCCAAATCGTCGATATACGTAGAAGTAACATTGTTTTCGAATTTCGGTTAATTTTTACAGTTTACTCGGAAATTCGCTAAGATTTCAGTTTTTCTTAATATCTTCCAAATCATCTAGATAGCATCGTTTTCAAATTTTGGTTAATTTTTACATTTTTCTTGGAATATAGTTAAAATTTCAGTTTTTCTTATATATCATCCAAATCGTCGATATACGTAGAAATAGCAACAACTTAGAATTTCGGTTAATTTTTACAGTTTACTCGGAAATTCGCTAAAATTTCAGTTTTTCTTATACATCATCCAAATCGTCGATATACGTAGAAATAGCAACGATTTAGAATTTCGGTTAATTTTTACAGTTTACTCGGAAATTCGCTAAAATTTCAGTTTTTCTTAAATATTTTCCAAATCATCTAGATAGCATCGTTTTCAAATTTTGGTTAATTTTTACATTTTTCTTCGAAATTCGCTAAAATTACAGTTTTTCTTATATATCATCCAAATCGTCGATATACGTAAAAATAGCAACAATTTAGAATTTCGGTTAATTTTTACAGTTTACTCGGAAATTCGCTAAAATTTCAGTTTTTCTTATACATCATCCAAATCGTCGATATACGTAGAAATAGCATCGTTTCCGAATTTCGTGTAATTTTTAACATTTTACTCGGAAATTCGCTTAATTCAATTTTTCTGTATATCTATAGAAATAGCATCGTTTTCAAATTTCGGTCAATTTTTACATTTTTCTTGGAAATTCGCTAAAATTCAATTTTTCTTATATATCTATAGAAATAGCATCGTTTTCAAATTTTGGTAAATTTTTACATTTTTCTTGGAAATTCGCTAAAATTTCAGTTTTTCTTATATATCATCCAAATCGTCGATATACGTAGAAGTAACATTGTTTTCGAATTTCGGTTAATTTTTACAGTTTACTCGGAAATTCGCTAAGATTTCAGTTTTTCTTAATATCTTCCAAATCATCTAGATAGCATCGTTTTCAAATTTTGGTTAATTTTTACATTTTTCTTGGAAATTCGCTAAAATTTCAGTTTTTCTTATATATCATCCAAATCGTCGATATACGTAGAAGTAACATTGTTTTCGAATTTCGGTTAATTTATACAGGTTACTCGGAAATTCGCTAAAATTTCAGTTTTTTTAAATATCTTCCAAATCATCTAGATAGCATCGTTTTCAAATTTTGGCTAGTTTTTACATTTTTCTTGGAATATCGTTAAAATTTCAGTTTTTCTTATATATCATCCAAATCGTCGATATACGTAAAAATAGCAACAATTTAGAATTTCGGTCAATTTTTACATTTTTCTTATAAATTCGCTAAAATTCAATTTTTCTTATATTTCTATAGATATAGCATCGTTTTCAAATTTTGGTTAATTTTTACATTTGGAAAATCGCTAAAATTTCAGTTTTTCTTATATATCATCCAAATCGTCGATATACTTAGAAATAGCATCGTTTTCGAATTTCGTGTAATTTTTACATTTTTCTTGGAAATTCGCTAAAATTTCAGTTTTTCTTATATATCATCCAAATCGTCGATATACGTAGAAGTAACATTGTTTTCCAATTTCGGTTAATTTATACAGGTTACTCGGAAATTCGCTAAAATTTCAGTTTTTTTAAATATCTTCCAAATCATCTAGATAGCATCGTTTTCAAATTTTGGCTAGTTTTTACATTTTTCTTGGAATATCGTTAAAATTTCAGTTTTTCTTATATATCATCCAAATCGTCGATATACGTAAAAATAGCAACAATTTAGAATTTCGGTCAATTTTTACATTTTTCTTATAAATTCGCTAAAATTCAATTTTTCTTATATTTCTATAGATATAGCATCGTTTTCAAATTTTGGTTAATTTTTACATTTGGAAAATCGCTAAAATTTCAGTTTTTCTTATATATCATCCAAATCGTCGATATACTTAGAAATAGCATCGTTTTCGAATTTCGTGTAATTTTTACATTTTTCTTGGAAATTCGCTAAAATTTCAGTTTTTCTTATATATCATCCAAATCGTCGATATACGTAGAAGTAACATTGTTTTCCAATTTCGGTTAATTTATACAGTTTACTCGGAAATTCGCTAAAATTTCAGTTTTTTCAAATATCTTCCAAATCATCTAGATAGCATCGTTTTCAAATTTTGGTTAATTTTTACATTTTTCTTGGAAATTCGCTAAAATTCAATTTTTCTTATATTTCTATAGATATAGCATCGTTTTCAAATTTTGGTTAATTTTTACATTTGGAAAATCGCTAAAATTTCAGTTTTTCTTATATATCATCCAAATCGTCGATATACTTAGAAATAGCATCGTTTTCGAATTTCGTGTAATTTTTACATTTTACTCGGAAACTCGCTTAATTCAATTTTTCTGTATATCTATAGAAATAGCATCGTTTTCAAATTTTGGATAATTTTTACATTTTTCTTGGAAATTCATTAAAATTTCAGTTTTTCTTATATATCATCCAAATCGTCGATATACGTAAAAATAGCAACAATTTATAATTTCGGTCAATTTTTACAGTTTACTCGGAACTTCGCTAAAATTCAATTTTTCTTATATATCTATAGAAATAGCATCGTTTTCAAATTTTGGTTAATTTCTACATTTTTCTTGGAAATTCATTAAAATTTCAGTTTTTCTTATATATCATCCAAATCGTCGATATACGTAGAAATAGCAACGATTTAGAATTTCGGTTAATTTTTACAGTTTACTCGGAAATTCGCTAAAATTTCAGTTTTTCTTATACATCATCCAAATCGTCGATATACGTAGAAATAGCAACGATTTAGAATTTCGGTTAATTTTTACAGTTTACTCGGAAATTCGCTAAAATTTCAGTTTTTCTTATATATCATCCAAATCGTCGATATACGTAGAAGTAACATTGTTTTCGAATTTAGGTTAATTTATAAAGTTTACTCGGAAATTCGCTAAAATTTCAGTTTTTTTAAATATCTTCCAAATCATCTAGATAGCATCGTTTTCAAATTTTTGTTAATCTTTACATTTTTCTTGGAATATCGTTAAAATTTCAGTTTTTCTTATATATCATCCAAATCGTCGATATACGTAAAAATAGCAACAATTTAGAATTTCGGTCAATTTTTACATTTTTCTTGGAAATTCACTAAAATTCAATTTTTCTTATATATCTATAGAAATAGCATCGTTTTCAAATTTTGGTTAATTTTAACATTTTTCTTGGAAAATCGTTAAAATTTCAGTTTTTCTTATATATCATTCAAATCGTCGATATACGTAAAAATAGCAACAATTTAGAATTTCGGTCAATTTTTACATTTTTCTTATAAATTCGCTAAAATTCAATTTTTCTTATATTTCTATAGATAGCATCGTTTTCGAATTTCGTGTAATTTTTACATTTTTCTTGGAAATTCGCTAAAATTTCAGTTTTTCTTATATATCATCCAAATCGTCGATATACGTAGAAGTAACATTGTTTTCGAATTTCGGTTAATTTATACAGGTTACTCGGAAATTCGCTAAAATTTCAGTTTTTTTAAATATCTTCCAAATCATCTAGATAGCATCGTTTTCAAATTTTGGCTAGTTTTTACATTTTTCTTGGAATATCGTTAAAATTTCAGTTTTTCTTATATATCATCCAAATCGTCGATATACGTAAAAATAGCAACAATTTAGAATTTCGGTCAATTTTTACATTTTTCTTGGAAATTCACTAAAATTCAATTTTTCTTATATATCTATAGAAATAGCATCGTTTTCAAATTTTGGTTAATTTTTACATTTTTCTTGGAAATTCGCTAAAATTCAATTTTTCTTATATTTCTATAGATATAGCATCGTTTTCAAATTTTGGTTAATTTTTACATTTGGAAAATCACTTATTTATCATCGAAATCGTCGACATACGTAGAAATAGCATCGTTTTCGAAATTCGTGTAATTTTTACATTTTTCTTGGAAATTCGCTAAAATTTCAGTTTTTCTTATATATCATCCAAATCGTCGATATACTTAGAAATAGCATCGTTTTCGAATTTCGTGTAATTTTTACATTTTCTTGGAAATTGGCTAAAATTTCAGTTTTTCTTATATATCATCCAAATCGTCGATATACGTATAAGTAACATTGTTTTCGAATTTCGGTTAATTTATACAGTTTACTCGGAAATTCGCTAAAATTTCACTTTTCTTAAATATCTTCCAAATTATCTAGATAGCATCGTTTTCAAATTTTTGTTAATCTTTACATTTTTCTTGGAATATCGTTAAAATTTCAGTTTTTCTTATATATCATCCAAATCGTCGATATACGTAAAAATAGCAACAATTTAGAATTTCGGTCAATTTTTACATTTTTCTTGGAAATTCACTAAAATTCAATTTTTCTTATATATCTATAGAAATAGCATCGTTTTCAAATTTTGGTTAATTTTAACATTTTTCTTGGAAAATCGTTAAAATTTCAGTTTTTCTTATATATCATCCAAATCGTCGATATACTTAGAAATAGCATCGTTTTCGAATTTCGTGTAATTTTTACATTTTTCTTGGAAATTCGCTAAAATTTCAGTTTTCCTTACACATCATCCAAATCGTCGATATACTGAGAAATAGAATCGTTTTCAAATTTTGGTTAATTTTTACATTTTTCTTGGAAATTCGCTAAAATTCAATTTTTCTTATATTTCTATAGATATAGCATCGTTTTCAAATTTTGGTTAATTTCAACATTTTTCTTGGAAATTCGCTAAAGTTCAATTTTTCTTATTTATCATCCAAAAATTCAATTTTTCTTGGAAAATTTCAGTTTTCCTCATATATCATCCAAATCGTCGATATACGTAGAAATAGCATCGTTTTCGAATTTCGTGTAATTTTTACATTTTACTCGGAAATTCATTAAAATTTCAGTTTTTCTTATATATCATCCAAATCGTCGATATACGTAAAAATAGGAACAATTTATAATTTCGGTCAATTTTTACAGTTTACTCGGAACTTCGCTAAAATTCAATTTTTCTTATATATCTATAGAAATAGCATCGTTTTCAAATTTTGGTTAATTTCTACATTTTTCTCGGAAATTCGCTAAAATTTCAGTTTTTCTTAATTATCTTCCAAATCATCTAGATAGCATCGTTTTCAAATTTTGGTTAATTTTTACATTTTTCTTGGAAATTCGCTAAAATTACAGTTTTTCTTATATATCATCCAAATCGTCGATATACGTAAAAATAGCAACAATTTAGAATTTCGGTTAATTTTTACAGTTTACTCGGAAATTCGCTAAAATTACAGTTTTTCTTATATATCATCCAAATCGTCGATATACGTAGAAGTAACATTGTTTTCGAATTTAGGTTAATTTATAAAGTTTACTCGGAAATTCGCTAAAATTTCAGTTTTTTCAAATATCTTCCAAATCATCTAGATAGCATCGTTTTCAAATTTTTGTTAATCTTTACATTTTTCTCGGAAATTCGCTAAAATTTCACTTTTCTTAAATATCTTCCAAATTATCTAGATAGCATCGTTTTCAAATTTTGGTTAATTTTTACATTTTTCTTGGTAATTCGCTAAAATTCAATTTTTCTTATATTTCTATAGATATAGCATCGTTTTCAAATTTTGGTTAATTTTTACATTTGGAAAATCGCTAAAATTTCAGTTTTTCTTATATATCATCCAAATCGTCGATATACGTAGAAGTAACATTGTTTTCGAATTTCGGTTAATTTATACAGGTTACTCGGAAATTCGCTAAAATTTCAGTTTTTTTAAATATCTTCCAAATCATCTAGATAGCATCGTTTTCAAATTTTGGCTAGTTTTTACATTTTTCTTGGAATATCGTTAAAATTTCAGTTTTTCTTATATATCATCCAAATCGTCGATATACGTAGAAGTAACATTGTTTTCCAATTTCGGTTAATTTATACAGTTTACTCGGAAATTCGCTAAAATTTCAGTTTTTTCAAATATCTTCCAAATCATCTAGATAGCATCGTTTTCAAATTTTGGTTAATTTTTACATTTTTCTTGGAAATTCGCTAAAATTCAATTTTTCTTATATTTCTATAGATATAGCATCGTTTTCAAATTTTGGTTAATTTTTACATTTGGAAAATCACTTATTTATCATCGAAATCGTCGACATACGTAGAAATAGCATCGTTTTCGAAATTCGTGTAATTTTTACATTTTTCTTGGAAATTCGCTAAAATTTCAGTTTTTCTTATATATCATCCAAATCGTCGATATACTTAGAAATAGCATCGTTTTCGAATTTCGTGTAATTTTTACATTTTCTTGGAAATTCGCTAAAATTTCAGTTTTTCTTATATATCATCCAAATCGTCGATATACGTAGAAGTAACATTGTTTTCGAATTTCGGTTAATTTATACAGTTTACTCGGAAATTCGCTAAAATTTCACTTTTCTTAAATATCTTCCAAATTATCTAGATAGCATCGTTTTCAAATTTTTGTTAATCTTTACATTTTTCTTGGAATATCGTTAAAATTTCAGTTTTTCTTATATATCATCCAAATCGTCGATATACGTAAAAATAGCAACAATTTAGAATTTCGGTCAATTTTTACATTTTTCTTGGAAATTCACTAAAATTCAATTTTTCTTATATATCTATAGAAATAGCATCGTTTTCAAATTTTGGTTAATTTTAACATTTTTCTTGGAAAATCGTTAAAATTTCAGTTTTTCTTATATATCATCCAAATCGTCGATATACGTAGAAGTAACATTGTTTTCTAATTTCGGTTAATTTATACAGGTTACTCGGAAATTCGCTAAAATTTCAGTTTTTTTAAATATCTTCCAAATCATCTAGATAGCATCGTTTTCAAATTTTGGCTAGTTTTTACATTTTTCTTGGAATATCGTTAAAATTTCAGTTTTTCTTATATATCATCCAAATCGTCGATATACGTAAAAATAGCAACAATTTAGAATTTCGGTCAATTTTTACATTTTTCTTGGAAATTCACTAAAATTCAATTTTTCTTATATATCTATAGAAATAGCATCGTTTTCAAATTTTGGTTAATTTTTACATTTTTCTTGGAAATTCGCTAAAATTCAATTTTTCTTATATTTCTATAGATATAGCATCGTTTTCAAATTTTGGTTAATTTTTACATTTGGAAAATCACTTATTTATCATCGAAATCGTCGACATACGTAGAAATAGCATCGTTTTCGAAATTCGTGTAATTTTTACATTTTTCTTGGAAATTCGCTAAAATTTCAGTTTTTCTTATATATCATCCAAATCGTCGATATACTTAGAAATAGCATCGTTTTCGAATTTCGTGTAATTTTTACATTTTCTTGGAAATTGGCTAAAATTTCAGTTTTTCTTATATATCATCCAAATCGTCGATATACGTATAAGTAACATTGTTTTCGAATTTCGGTTAATTTATACAGTTTACTCGGAAATTCGCTAAAATTTCACTTTTCTTAAATATCTTCCAAATTATCTAGATAGCATCGTTTTCAAATTTTTGTTAATCTTTACATTTTTCTTGGAATATCGTTAAAATTTCAGTTTTTCTTATATATCATCCAAATCGTCGATATACGTAAAAATAGCAACAATTTAGAATTTCGGTCAATTTTTACATTTTTCTTGGAAATTCACTAAAATTCAATTTTTCTTATATATCTATAGAAATAGCATCGTTTTCAAATTTTGGTTAATTTTAACATTTTTCTTGGAAAATCGTTAGAATTTCAGTTTTTCTTATATATCATCCAAATCGTCGATATACTTAGAAATAGCATCGTTTTCGAATTTCGTGTAATTTTTACATTTTTCTTGGAAATTCGCTAAAATTTCAGTTTTTCTTATATATCATCCAAATCGTCGATATACGTAGAAGTAACATTGTTTTCGATTTTCGGTTAATTTATACAGGTTACTCGGAAATTCGCTAAAATTTCAGTTTTTTTAAATATCTTCCAAATCATCTAGATAGCATCGTTTTCAAATTTTGGTTAATTTTTACATTTTTCTTGGAATATCGTTAAAATTTCAGTTTTTCTTATATATCATCCAAATCGTCGATATACGTAGAAATAGCAACAATTTAGAGTTTCGGTTAATTTTTACATTTTACTCGGAGTTTCGCTAAAATTTCAGTTTTTCTTAAATATCTTCCAAATCATCTAGATAGCATCGTTTTCAAATTTTGGTTAATTGTTACATTTTTCTTCGAAATTCGCTAAAATTTCAGTTTTTCTTATGTATCACCCAAATCGTCGATATACGTAGAAATAGCATCGTTTTCGAGTTTCGTGTAATTTTTACATTTTTCTTGGAAATTCGCTAAAATTCAATTTTTCTTATATATCTATAGAAATAGCATCGTTTTCAAATTTCGGTCAATTTTTACATTTTTCTTGGAAATTCGCTAAAATTCAATTTTTCTTAAATTTCTTCCAAATCATCTAGATAGCATCGTTTTCAAATTTTGGCTAATTTTTACATTTTTCTTGGAAATTCGCTAAAATTTCAGTTTTTCTTATTTATCATCCAAATCGTCGATATACGTAGAAATAGCAACGATTTAGAATTTCGGTTAATTTTTACAGTTTACTCGGAAATTCGATAAAATTTCAGTTTTTCTTATATATCATCCAAATCGTCGATATACTTAGAAATAGAATCGTTTTCGAATTTCGTGTAATTTTTACATTTTTCTTGGAAATTCGCTAAAATTTCAGTTTTCCTTATACATCATCCAAATCGTCGATATACTGAGAAATAGAATCGTTTTCAAATTTTGGTTAATTTTTACATTTTTCTTGGAAATTCGCTAAAATTCAATTTTTCTTATATTTCTATAGATATAGCATCGTTTTCAAATTTTGGTTAATTTCAACATTTTTCTTGGAAATTCGCTAAAGTTCAATTTTTCTTATTTATCATCCAAAAATTCAATTTTTCTTGGAAAATTTCAGTTTTCCTCATATATCATCCAAATCGTCGATATACGTAGAAATAGCATCGTTTTCGAATTTCGTGTAATTTTTACATTTTACTCGGAAATTCATTAAAATTTCAGTTTTTCTTATATATCATTAAAATCGTCGATATACGTAAAAATAGGAACAATTTATAATTTCGGTCAATTTTTACAGTTTACTCGGAACTTCGCTAAAATTCAATTTTTCTTATATATCTATAGAAATAGCATCGTTTTCAAATTTTGGTTAATTTCTACATTTTTCTCGGAAATTCGCTAAAATTTCAGTTTTTCTTAATTATCTTCCAAATCATCTAGATAGCATCGTTTTCAAATTTTGGTTAATTTTTACATTTTTCTTGGTAATTCGCTAAAATTCAATTTTTCTTATATTTCTATAGATATAGCATCGTTTTCAAATTTTGGTTAATTTTTACATTTGGAAAATCGCTAAAATTTCAGTTTTTCTTATATATCATCCAAATCGTCGATATACGTAAAAATAGCAACAATTTAGAATTTCGGTTAATTTTTACAGTTTACTCGGAAATTCGCTAAAATTTCAGTTTTTCTTATATATCATCCAAATCGTCGATATACGTAGAAGTAACATTGTTTTCGAATTTAGGTTAATTTATAAAGTTTACTCGGAAATTCGCTAAAATTTCAGTTTTTTCAAATATCTTCCAAATCATCTAGATAGCATCGTTTTCAAATTTTTGTTAATCTTTACATTTTTCTCGGAAATTCGCTAAAATTTCACTTTTCTTAAATATCTTCCAAATTATCTAGATAGCATCGTTTTCAAATTTTGGTTAATTTTTACATTTTTCTTGGTAATTCGCTAAAATTCAATTTTTCTTATATTTCTATAGATATAGCATCGTTTTCAAATTTTGGTTAATTTTTACATTTGGAAAATCGCTAAAATTTCAGTTTTTCTTATATATCATCCAAATCGTCGATATACGTAGAAGTAACATTGTTTTCGAATTTCGGTTAATTTATACAGGTTACTCGGAAATTCGCTAAAATTTCAGTTTTTTTAAATATCTTCCAAATCATCTAGATAGCATCGTTTTCAAATTTTGGCTAGTTTTTACATTTTTCTTGGAATATCGTTAAAATTTCAGTTTTTCTTATATATCATCCAAATCGTCGATATACGTAGAAGTAACATTGTTTTCCAATTTCGGTTAATTTATACAGTTTACTCGGAAATTCGCTAAAATTTCAGTTTTTTCAAATATCTTCCAAATCATCTAGATAGCATCGTTTTCAAATTTTGGTTAATTTTTACATTTTTCTTGGAAATTCGCTAAAATTCAATTTTTCTTATATTTCTATAGATATAGCATCGTTTTCAAATTTTGGTTAATTTTTACATTTGGAAAATCACTTATTTATCATCGAAATCGTCGACATACGTAGAAATAGCATCGTTTTCGAAATTCGTGTAATTTTTACATTTTTCTTGGAAATTCGCTAAAATTTCAGTTTTTCTTATATATCATCCAAATCGTCGATATACTTAGAAATAGCATCGTTTTCGAATTTCGTGTAATTTTTACATTTTCTTGGAAATTCGCTAAAATTTCAGTTTTTCTTATATATCATCCAAATCGTCGATATACGTAGAAGTAACATTGTTTTCGAATTTCGGTTAATTTATACAGTTTACTCGGAAATTCGCTAAAATTTCACTTTTCTTAAATATCTTCCAAATTATCTAGATAGCATCGTTTTCAAATTTTTGTTAATCTTTACATTTTTCTTGGAATATCGTTAAAATTTCAGTTTTTCTTATATATCATCCAAATCGTCGATATACGTAAAAATAGCAACAATTTAGAATTTCGGTCAATTTTTACATTTTTCTTGGAAATTCACTAAAATTCAATTTTTCTTATATATCTATAGAAATAGCATCGTTTTCAAATTTTGGTTAATTTTAACATTTTTCTTGGAAAATCGTTAAAATTTCAGTTTTTCTTATATATCATCCAAATCGTCGATATACGTAGAAGTAACATTGTTTTCTAATTTCGGTTAATTTATACAGGTTACTCGGAAATTCGCTAAAATTTCAGTTTTTTTAAATATCTTCCAAATCATCTAGATAGCATCGTTTTCAAATTTTGGTTAATTTTTACATTTTTCTTGGAATATCGTTAAAATTTCAGTTTTTCTTATATATCATCCAAATCGTCGATATACGTAGAAATAGCAACAATTTAGAGTTTCGGTTAATTTTTGCATTTTACTCGGAGTTTCGCTAAAATTTCAGTTTTTCTTAAATATCTTCCAAATCATCTAGATAGCATCGTTTTCAAATTTTGGTTAATTGTTACATTTTTCTTCGAAATTCGCTAAAATTTCAGTTTTTCTTATGTATCACCCAAATCGTCGATATACGTAGAAATAGCATCGTTTTCGAATTTCGTGTGATTTTTACATTTTTCTTGGAAATTCGCTAAAATTCAATTTTTCTTATATATCTATAGAAATAGCATCGTTTTCAAATTTCGGTCAATTTTTACATTTTTCTTGGAAATTCGCTAAAATTCAATTTTTCTTAAATTTCTTCCAAATCATCTAGATAGCATCGTTTTCAAATTTTGGCTAATTTTTACATTTTTCTTGGAAATTCGCTAAAATTTCAGTTTTTCTTATTTATCATCCAAATCGTCGATATACGTAGAATTAGCAACGATTTAGAATTTCGGTTAATTTTTACAGTTTACTCGGAAATTCGCTAAAATTTCAGTTTTTCTTATATATCATCCAAATCGTCGATATTCTTAGAAATAGAATCGTTTTCGAATTTCGTGTAATTTTTACATTTTTCTTGGAAATTCGCTAAAATTTCAGTTTTCCTTATACATTATCCAAATCGTCGATATACTTAGATATAGCATCGTTTTCAAATTTTGGTTAATTTTTACATTTGGAAAATCGCTAAAATTACAGTTTTTCTTATACATCATACAAATCGTCGATAAACGTAGAAATAGCAACCATTTAGAATTTCGGTTAATTTTTGCATTTTTCTTGGAAATTCGCTAAAATTCAATTTTTCTTAAATTTCTTCCAAATCATCTAGATAGCATCGTTTTCAAATTTTGGCTAATTTTTACATTTTTCTTGGAAATTCGCTAAAATTTCAGTTTTTCTTATTTATCATCCAAATCGTCGATATACGTAGAATTAGCAACGATTTAGAATTTCGGTTAATTTTTACAGTTTACTCGGAAATTCGCTAAAATTTCAGTTTTTCTTATATATCATCCAAATCGTCGATATTCTTAGAAATAGAATCGTTTTCGAATTTCGTGTAATTTTTACATTTTTCTTGGAAATTCGCTAAAATTTCAGTTTTTCTTATACATCATACAAATCGTCGATAAACGTAGAAATAGCAACAATTTAGAGTTTCGGTTAATTTTTGCATTTTACTCGGAGTTTCGCTAAAATTTCAGTTTTTCTTAAATATCTTCCAAATCATCTAGATAGCATCGTTTTCAAATTTTGGTTAATTGTTACATTTTTCTTCGAAATTCGCTAAAATTTCAGTTTTTCTTATGTATCACCCAAATCGTCGATATACGTAGAAATAGCATCGTTTTCGAATTTCGTGTGATTTTTACATTTTTCTTGGAAATTCGCTAAAATTCAATTTTTCTTATATATCTATAGAAATAGCATCGTTTTCAAATTTCGGTCAATTTTTACATTTTTCTTGGAAATTCGCTAAAATTCAATTTTTCTTAAATTTCTTCCAAATCATCTAGATAGCATCGTTTTCAAATTTTGGCTAATTTTTACATTTTTCTTGGAAATTCGCTAAAATTTCAGTTTTTCTTATTTATCATCCAAATCGTCGATATACGTAGAATTAGCAACGATTTAGAATTTCGGTTAATTTTTACAGTTTACTCGGAAATTCGCTAAAATTTCAGTTTTTCTTATATATCATCCAAATCGTCGATATTCTTAGAAATAGAATCGTTTTCGAATTTCGTGTAATTTTTACATTTTTCTTGGAAATTCGCTAAAATTTCAGTTTTTCTTATACATCATACAAATCGTCGATAAACGTAGAAATAGCAACCATTTAGAATTTCGGTTAATTTTTGCATTTTTCTTGGAAATTCGCTAAAATTCAATTTTTCTTAAATTTCTTCCAAATCATCTAGATAGCATCGTTTTCAAATTTTGGCTAATTTTTACATTTTTCTTGGAAATTCGCTAAAATTTCAGTTTTTCTTATTTATCATCCAAATCGTCGATATACGTAGAATTAGCAACGATTTAGAATTTCGGTTAATTTTTACAGTTTACTCGGAAATTCGCTAAAATTTCAGTTTTTCTTATATATCATCCAAATCGTCGATATTCTTAGAAATAGAATCGTTTTCGAATTTCGTTTAATTTTTACATTTTACTCGGAAATTCGCTTAATTCAATTTTTCTGTATATCTATAGAAATAGCATCGTTTTTAAATTTTGGATAATTTTTACATTTTTCTTGGAAATTCATTAAAATTTCAGTTTTTCTTATATATCATCCAAATCGTCGATATACGTAAAAATAGCAACAATTTATAATTTCGGTCAATTTTTACAGTTTACTCGGAACTTCGCTAAAATTCAATTTTTCTTATATATCTATAGAAATAGCATCGTTTTCAAATTTTGGTTAATTTCTACATTTTTCTCGGAAATTCGCTAAAATTTCAGTTTTTCTTAATTATCTTCCAAATCATCTAGATAGCATCGTTTTCAAATTTTGGTTAATTTTTACATTTTTCTTGGAAATTCGCTAAAATTACAGTTTTTCTTATATATCATCCAAATCGTCGATATACGTAGAAATAGCAACGATTTAGAATTTCGGTTAATTTTTACAGTTTACTCGGAAATTCGCTAAAATTTCAGTTTTTCTTATATATCATCCAAATCGTCGATATACGTAGAAGTAACATTGTTTTCGAATTTAGGTTAATTTATAAAGTTTACTCGGAAATTCGCTAAAATTTCAGTTTTTTTAAATATCTTCCAAATCATCTAGATAGCATCGTTTTCAAATTTTTGTTAATCTTTACATTTTTCTTGGAATATCGTTAAAATTTCAGTTTTTCTTATATATCATCCAAATCGTCGATATACGTAAAAATAGCAACAATTTAGAATTTCGGACAATTTTTACATTTTTCTTGGAAATTCACTAAAATTCAATTTTTCTTATATATCTATAGAAATAGCATCGTTTTCAAATTTTGGTTAATTTTAACATTTTTCTTGGAAAATCGTTAAAATTTCAGTTTTTCTTATATATCATCCAAATCGTCGATATACGTAAAAATAGCAACAATTTAGAATTTCCGTCAATTTTTACATTTTTCTTATAAATTCGCTAAAATTCAATTTTTCTTATATATCTATAGAAATGGCTTCGTTTTCAAATTTTGGTCAATTTTTACATTTTTCTTGGAAATTCGCTAAAATTTCACTTTTTCTTAAATATCTTCCAAATCATCTAGATAGCATCGTTTTCAAATTTTGATTAATTTTTACATTTTTCTTGGAAATTCGCTAAAATTCCAGTTTTTCTTATATATCATCCAAATCGTCGATATACTTAGAAATAGCATCGTTTTCGAATTTCGTGTAATTTTTACATTTTCTTGGAAATTCGCTAAAATTTCAGTTTTTCTTATATATCATCCAAATCGTCGATATACGTAGAAGTAACATTGTTTTCGAATTTCGGTTAATTTATACAGTTTACTCGGAAATTCGCTAAAATTTCACTTTTCTTAAATATCTTCCAAATTATCTAGATAGCATCGTTTTCAAATTTTGGTTAATTTTTACATTTTTCTTGGTAATTCGCTAAAATTCAATTTTTCTTATATTTCTATAGATATAGCATCGTTTTCAAATTTTGGTTAATTTTTACATTTGGAAAATCGTTAAAATTTCAGTTTTTCTTATATATCATCCAAATCGTCGATATACGTAAAAATAGCAACAATTTAGAATTTCGGTCAATTTTTACATTTTTCTTATAAATTCGCTAAAATTCAATTTTTCTTATATATCTATAGAAATCGCTTCGTTTTCAAATTTTGGTCAATTTTTACATTTTTCTTGGAAATTCGCTACAATTTCACTTTTTCTTAAATATCTTCCAAATCATCTAGATAGCATCGTTTTCAAATTTTGATTAATTTTTACATTTTTCTTGGAAATTCGCTAAAATTCCAGTTTTTCTTATATATCATCCAAATCGTCGATATACTTAGAAATAGCATCGTTTTCGAATTTCGTGTAATTTTTACATTTTCTTGGAAATTCGCTAAAATTTCAGTTTTTCTTATATATCATCCAAATCGTCGATATACGTAGAAGTAACATTGTTTTCGAATTTCGGTTAATTTATACAGGTTACTCGGAAATTCGCTAAAATTTCAGTTTTTTTAAATATCTTCCAAATCATCTAGATAGCATCGTTTTCAAATTTTGGCTAGTTTTTACATTTTTCTTGGAATATCGTTAAAATTTCAGTTTTTCTTATATATCATCCAAATCGTCGATATACGTAGAAGTAACATTGTTTTCCAATTTCGGTTAATTTATACAGTTTACTCGGAAATTCGCTAAAATTTCAGTTTTTTCAAATATCTTCCAAATCATCTAGATAGCATCGTTTTCAAATTTTGGTTAATTTTTACATTTTTCTTGGAAATTCGCTAAAATTCAATTTTTCTTATATTTCTATAGATATAGCATCGTTTTCAAATTTTGGTTAATTTTTACATTTGGAAAATCACTTATTTATCATCGAAATCGTCGACATACGTAGAAATAGCATCGTTTTCGAAATTCGTGTAATTTTTACATTTTTCTTGGAAATTCGCTAAAATTTCAGTTTTTCTTATATAACATCCAAATCGTCGATATACTTAGAAATAGCATCGTTTTCGAATTTCGTGTAATTTTTACATTTTCTTGGAAATTCGCTAAAATTTCAGTTTTTCTTATATATCATCCAAATCGTCGATATACGTAGAAGTAACATTGTTTTCGAATTTCGGTTAATTTATACAGTTTACTCGGAAATTCGCTAAAATTTCACTTTTCTTAAATATCTTCCAAATTATCTAGATAGCATCGTTTTCAAATTTTGGTTAATTTTTACATTTTTCTTGGTAATTCGCTAAAATTCAATTTTTCTTATATTTCTATAGATATAGCATCGTTTTCAAATTTTGGTTTATTTTTACATTTGGAAAATCGTTAAAATTTCAGTTTTTCTTATATATCATCCAAATCGTCGATATACGTAAAAATAGCAACAATTTAGAATTTCGGTCAATTTTTACATTTTTCTTGGAAATTCACTAAAATTCAATTTTTCTTATATATCTATAGAAATAGCATCGTTTTCAAATTTTGGTTAATTTTAACATTTTTCTTGGAAAATCGTTAAAATTTCAGTTTTTCTTATATATCATCCAAATCGTCGATATACTTAGAAATAGCATCGTTTTCGAATTTCGTGTAATTTTTACATTTTTCTTGGAAATTCGCTAAAATTTCAGTGTTTCTTATATATCATCCAAATCGTCGATATACGTAGAAGTAACATTGTTTTCGAATTTCGGTTAATTTATACAGGTTACTCGGAAATTCGCTAAAATTTCAGTTTTTTTAAATATCTTCCAAATCATCTAGATAGCATCGTTTTCAAATTTTGGTTAATTTTTACATTTTTCTTGGAATATCGTTAAAATTTCAGTTTTTCTTATATATCATCCAAATCGTCGATATACGTAGAAATAGCAACAATTTAGAGTTTCGGTTAATTTTTACATTTTACTCGGAGTTTCGCTAAAATTTCAGTTTTTCTTAAATATCTTCCAAATCATCTAGATAGCATCGTTTTCAAATTTTGGTTAATTGTTACATTTTTCTTCGAAATTCGCTAAAATTTCAGTTTTTCTTATGTATCACCCAAATCGTCGATATACGTAGAAATAGCATCGTTTTCGAATTTCGTGTAATTTTTACATTTTTCTTGGAAATTCGCTAAAATTCAATTTTTCTTATATATCTATAGATATAGCATCGTTTTCAAATTTCGGTCAATTTTTACATTTTTCTTGGAAATTCGCTAAAATTCAATTTTTCTTAAATTTCTTCCAAATCATCTAGATAGCATCGTTTTCAAATTTTGGCTAATTTTTACATTTTTCTTGGAAATTCGCTAAAATTTCAGTTTTTCTTATTTATCATCCAAATCGTCGATATACGTAGAAATAGCAACGATTTAGAATTTCGGTTAATTTTTACAGTTCACTCGGAAATTCGCTAAAATTTCAGTTTTTCTTATATATCATCCAAATCGTCGATATACTTAGAAATAGAATCGTTTTCGAATTTCGTGTAATTTTTGAATTTTTCTTGGTAATTCGCTAAAATTTCAGTTTTCCTTATACATCATCCTAATCGTCGATATACTTAGAAATAGAATCGTTTTCAAATTTTGGTTAATTTTTACATTTTTCTTGGAAATTCGCTAAAATTCAATTTTTCTTATATTTCTATAGATATAGCATCGTTTTCAAATTTTGGCTAATTTTTACATTTGGAAAATCGCTAAAATTACAGTTTTTCTTATACATCATACAAATCGTCGATAAACGTAGAAATAGCAACCATTTAGAATTTCGGTTAATTTTTGCATTTTTCTTGGAAATTCTCTAAAATTTCAGTTTTTCTTATATATCATCCAAATCGTCGATATACTTAGAAATAGAATCGTTTTCGAATTTCGTGTAATTTTTACATTTTTCTTGGAAATTCGCTAAAATTTCAGTTTTCCTTATACATCATCCAAATCGTCGATACACGTAGAAATAGCATCGTTTTCGAATTTTGGTTAATTTTTACAGTTTACTCGGAAATTCGCTAAAATTCAATTTTTCTTATATATCTATAGAAATAGCATCGTTTTCAAATTTTGGTTAATTTCTACATTTTTCTTGGAAATTCGCTAAAGTTCAATTTTTCTTATTTATCATCCAAAAATTCAATTTTTCTTGGAAAATTTCAGTTTTCCTCATATATCATCCAAATCGTCGATATACGTAGAAATAGCATCGTCTTCGAATTTCGTGTAATTTTTACATTTTACTCGGAAATTCGCTTAATTCAATTTTTCTGTATATCTATAGAAATAGCATCGTTTTTAAATTTTGGATAATTTTTACATTTTTCTTGGAAATTCATTAAAATTTCAGTTTTTCTTATATATCATCCAAATCGTCGATATACGTAAAAATAGCAACAATTTATAATTTCGGTCAATTTTTACAGTTTACTCGGAACTTCGCTAAGATTTCAGTTTTTCTTAATTATCTTCCAAAACATCTAGATAGCATCGTTTTCAAATTTTGGTTAATTATTACATTTTTCTTGGAAATTCATTAAAATTTCAGTTTTTCTTATTTATCATCCAAAACGTCGACATACGTAGAAATAGCATCGTTTTCGAATTTTGGTTAATTTTTACAGTTTACTCGGAAATTCGCTAAAATTCAATTTTTCTTATATATCTATAGAAATAGCATCGTTTTCAAATTTTGGTTAATTTCTACATTTTTCTTGGAAATTCGCTAAAGTTCAATTTTTCTTATTTATCATCCAAAAATTCAATTTTTCTTGGAAAATTTCAGTTTTCCTCATATATCATCCAAATCGTCGATATACGTAGAAATAGCATCGTCTTCGAATTTCGTGTAATTTTTACATTTTACTCGGAAATTCGCTTAATTCAATTTTTCTGTATATCTATAGAAATAGCATCGTTTTTAAATTTTGGATAATTTTTACATTTTTCTTGGAAATTCTCTAAAATTTCAGTTTTTCTTATATATCATCCAAATCGTCGATATACTTAGAAATAGAATCGTTTTCGAATTTCGTGTAATTTTTACATTTTTCTTGGAAATTCGCTAAAATTTCAGTTTTCCTTATACATCATCCAAATCGTCGATACACGTAGAAATAGCATCGTTTTCGAATTTTGGTTAATTTTTACAGTTTACTCGGAAATTCGCTAAAATTCAATTTTTCTTATATATCTATAGAAATAGCATCGTTTTCAAATTTTGGTTAATTTCTACATTTTTCTTGGAAATTCGCTAAAGTTCAATTTTTCTTATTTATCATCCAAAAATTCAATTTTTCTTGGAAAATTTCAGTTTTCCTCATATATCATCCAAATCGTCGATATACGTAGAAATAGCATCGTCTTCGAATTTCGTGTAATTTTTACATTTTACTCGGAAATTCGCTTAATTCAATTTTTCTGTATATCTATAGAAATAGCATCGTTTTTAAATTTTGGATAATTTTTACATTTTTCTTGGAAATTCATTAAAATTTCAGTTTTTCTTATATATCATCCAAATCGTCGATATACGTAAAAATAGCAACAATTTATAATTTCGGTCAATTTTTACAGTTTACTCGGAACTTCGCTAAAATTCAATTTTTCTTATATATCTATAGAAATAGCATCGTTTTCAAATTTTGGTTAATTTCTACATTTTTCTTGGAAATTCGCTAAAGATCAATTTTTCTTATTTATCATCCAAAAATTCAATTTTTCTTGGAAAATTTATGTTTTCCTCATATATCATCCAAATCGTCGATATACGTAGAAATAGCATCGTTTTCGAATTTCGTGTAATTTTTACATTTTACTCGGAAATTCGCTTAATTCAATTTTTCTGTATATCTATAGAAATAGCATCGCTTTTAAATTTTGGATAATTTTTACATTTTTCTTGGAAATTCATTAAAATTTCAGTTTTTCTTATTTATCATCCAAATCGTCGACATACGTAGAAATAGCATCGTTTTCAAATTTTGGTTAATTTTTACATTTTTCTTGGAAATTCGCTAAAATTACAGTTTTTCTTATATATCATCCAAATCGTCGATATACGTAAAAATAGCAACAATTTAGAATTTCGGTTAATTTTTACAGTTTACTCGGAAATTCGCTAAAATTTCAGTTTTTCTTATACATCATCCAAATCGTCGATATACGTAGAAATAGCAACGATTTAGAATTTCGGTTAATTTTTACAGTTTACTCGGAAATTCGCTAAAATTTCAGTTTTTCTTAAATATTTTCCAAATCATCTAGATAGCATCGTTTTCAAATTTTGGTTAATTTTTACATTTTTCTTCGAAATTCGCTAAAATTACAGTTTTTCTTATATATCATCCAAATCGTCGATATACGTAAAAATAGCAACAATTTAGAATTTCGGTTAATTTTTACAGTTTACTCGGAAATTCGCTAAAATTTCAGTTTTTCTTATACATCATCCAAATCGTCGATATACGTAGAAATAGCAACAATTTAGAATTTCGGTCAATTTTTACATTTTTCTTGGAAATTCGCTAAAATTCAATTTTTCTTATATATCTATAGAAATAGCATCGTTTTCAAATTTTGGTAAATTTTTACATTTTTCTTGGAATATAGTTAAAATTTCAGTTTTTCTTATATATCATCCAAATCGTCGATATACGTAGAAATAGCAACAACTTAGAATTTCGGTTAATTTTTACAGTTTACTCGGAAATTCGCTAAAATTTCAGTTTTTCTTATACATCATCCAAATCGTCGATATACGTAGAAATAGCATCGTCTTCGAATTTCGTGTAATTTTTAACATTTTACTCGGAAATTCGCTTAATTCAATTTTTCTGTATATCTATAGAAATAGCATCGTTTTCAAATTTCGGTCAATTTTTACATTTTTCTTGGAAATTCGCTAAAATTCAATTTTTCTTAAATTTCTTCCAAATCATCTAGATAGTATCGTTTTCAAATTTTGGCAAATTTTTACATTTTTCTTGGAAATTCGCTAAAATTTCAGTTTTTCTTATTTATCATCCAAATCGTCGATATACGTAGAAATAGCAACGATTTAGAGTTTCGTTTAATTTTTACACTTTACTCGGAAATTCGCTAAAATTTCAGTTTTTCTTAAATATCTTCCAAATCATCTAGATAGCATCGTTTTCAAATTTTGGTTAATTTTTACATTTTTCTTCGAAATTCGCTAAAATTTCAGTTATTCTTATATATCACCCAAATCGTCGATATACGTAGAAATAGCATCGTTTTCAAATTTCGGTCAATTTTTACATTTTTCTTGGAAATTCGCTAAAATTCGTTTTTTCTTAAATTTCCTCCAAATCATCTAGATAGCATCGTTTTCAAATTTTGGTTAATTTTTACATTTTTCTTGGAAATTCGCTAAAATTTCAGTTTTTCTTATATATCATCCAAATCGTCGATATACGTAGAAATAGCATCGTTTTCGAATTTCGTGTAATTTTTACATTTTACTCGGAAATTCGCTTATTTCAATTTTTCTGTATATCTATAGAAATAGCATCGTTTTCAAATTTCGGTCAATTTTTACATTTTTCTTGGAAATTCGCTAAAATTCAATTTTTCTTAAATTTCTTCCAAATCATCTAGATAGCATCGTTTTCAAATTTTGGTTAATTTTTACATTTTTCTTCGAAATTCGCTAAAATTACAGTTTTTCTTATATATCATCCAAATCGTCGATATACGTAAAAATAGCAACAATTTAGAATTTCGGTTAATTTTTACAGTTTACTCGGAAATTCGCTAAAATTTCAGTTTTTCTTATACATCATCCAAATCGTCGATATACGTAGAAATAGCAACAATTTAGAATTTCGGTCAATTTTTACATTTTTCTTGGAAATTCGCTAAAATTCAATTTTTCTTATATATCTATAGAAATAGCATCGTTTTCAAATTTTGGTAAATTTTTACATTTTTCTTGGAATATAGTTAAAATTTCAGTTTTTCTTATATATCATCCAAATCGTCGATATACGTAGAAATAGCAACAACTTAGAATTTCGGTTAATTTTTACAGTTTACTCGGAAATTCGCTAAAATTTCAGTTTTTCTTATACATCATCCAAATCGTCGATATACGTAGAAATAGCAACGATTTAGAATTTCGGTTAATTTTTACAGTTTACTCGGAAATTCGCTATAATTTCAGTTTTTCTTAAATATTTTCCAAATCATCTAGATAGCATCGTTTTCAAATTTTGGTTAATTTTTACATTTTTCTTCGAAATTCGCTAAAATTACAGTTTTTCTTATATATCATCCAAATCGTCGATATACGTAAAAATAGCAACAATTTAGAATTTCGGTTAATTTTTACAGTTTACTCGGAAATTCGCTAAAATTTCAGTTTTTCTTATACATCATCCAAATCGTCGATATACGTAGAAATAGCATCGTTTCCGAATTTCGTGTAATTTTTAACATTTTACTCGGAAATTCGCTTAATTCAATTTTTCTGTATATCTATAGAAATAGCATCGTTTTCAAATTTCGGTCAATTTTTACATTTTTCTTGGAAATTCGCTAAAATTCAATTTTTCTTATATATCTATAGAAATAGCATCGTTTTCAAATTTTGGTAAATTTTTACATTTTTCTTGGAAATTCGCTAAAATTTCAGTTTTTCTTATATATCATCCAAATCGTCGATATACGTAGAAGTAACATTGTTTTCGAATTTCGGTTAATTTTTAGAGTTTACTCGGAAATTCGCTAAGATTTCAGTTTTTCTTAATATCTTCCAAATCATCTAGATAGCATCGTTTTCAAATTTTGGTTAATTTTTGCATTTTTCTTGGAATATAGTTAAAATTTCAGTTTTTCTTATATATCATCCAAATCGTCGATATACGTAGAAATAGCAACAACTTAGAATTTCGGTTAATTTTTACAGTTTACTCGGAAATTCGCTAAAATTTCAGTTTTTCTTATACATCATCCAAATCGTCGATATACGTAGAAATAGCAACGATTTAGAATTTCGGTTAATTTTTACAGTTTACTCGGAAATTCGCTAAGATTTCAGTTTCTCTTAATATCTTCCAAATCATCTAGATAGCATCGTTTTCAAATTTTGGTTAATTTTTACATTTTTCTTGGAAATTCGTTAAAATTTCAGTTTTTCTTATTTATCGTCCAAATCGTCGATATACGTAGAAATAGCATCGCTTTCGAATTTCGTGTAATTTTTACATTTTTCTTGGAAATTCGCGCAAAATTCAATTTTTCTTATATATCTATAGAAATAGCATCGTTTTCGAATTTCGGTTAATTTTTACATTTTTCTTGGAAATTCACTAAAATTTCAGTCTCTTATTTATCATCCAAATCGTTGATATACGTAGAAATAGCAACGATTTAGAATTTCGATTAATTTTTACAGTTTACTCGGAAATTCGCTAAAATTTCACTTTTTCTTAAATATCTTCCAAATCATCTAGATAGCACCGTTTTCAAATTTTGGTTAATTTTTACATTTTTCTTGGAAATTCACTAAAATTTCAGTCTTTCTTATTTATCATCCAAATCGTTGATACACGTAGAAATAGCAACGATTTAGAATTTCGGTTAATTTTTACAGTTTACTCGGAAATTCGCTAAAATTTCAGTTTTTCTTATATATCATCCAAATCGTCGATATACGTAGAAGTAACATTGTTTTCGAATTTAGGTTAATTTATAAAGTTTACTCGGAAATTCGCTAAAATTTCAGTTTTTTTAAATATCTTCCAAATCATCTAGATAGCATCGTTTTCAAATTTTTGTTAATCTTTACATTTTTCTTGGAATATCGTTAAAATTTCAGTTTTTCTTATATATCATCCAAATCGTCGATATACGTAAAAATAGCAACAATTTAGAATTTCGTTCAATTTTTACATTTTTCTTGGAAATTCACTAAAATTCAATTTTTCTTATATATCTATAGAAATAGCATCGTTTTCAAATTTTGGTTAATTTTAACATTTTTCTTGGAAAATCGTTAAAATTTCAGTTTTTCTTATATATCATCCAAATCGTCGATATACGTAAAAATAGCAACAATTTAGAATTTCGGTCAATTTTTACATTTTTTTATAAATTCGCTAAAATTCAATTTTTCTTATATTTCTATAGATATAGCATCGTTTTCAAATTTTGGTTAATTTTTACATTTGGAAAATCGCTAAAATTTCAGTTTTTCTTATATATCATCCAAATCGTCGATATACTTAGAAATAGCATCGTTTTCGAATTTCGTGTAATTTTTACATTTTTCTTGGAAATTCGCTAAAATTTCAGTTTTTCTTATATATCATCCAAATCGTCGATATACGTAGAAGTAACATTGTCTTCGAATTTCGGTTAATTTATACAGGTTACTCGGAAATTCGCTAAAATTTCAGTTTTTTTAAATATCTTCCAAATCATCTAGATAGCATCGTTTTCAAATTTTGGCTAGTTTTTACATTTTTCTTGGAATATCGTTAAAATTTCAGTTTTTCTTATATATCATCCAAATCGTCGATATACGTAAAAATAGCAACAATTTAGAATTTCGGTCAATTTTTACATTTTTCTTATAAATTCGCTAAAATTCAATTTTTCTTATATTTCTATAGATATAGCATCGTTTTCAAATTTTGGTTAATTTTTACATTTGGAAAATCGCTAAAATTTCAGTTTTTCTTATATATCATCCAAATCGTCGATATACTTAGAAATAGCATCGTTTTCGAATTTCGTGTAATTTTTACATTTTTCTTGGAAATTCGCTAAAATTTCAGTTTTTCTTATATATCATCCAAATCGTCGATATACGTAGAAGTAACATTGTTTTCGAATTTCGGTTAATTTATACAGGTTACTCGGAAATTCGCTAAAATTTCAGTTTTTTTAAATATCTTCCAAATCATCTAGATAGCATCGTTTTCAAATTTTGGCTAGTTTTTACATTTTTCTTGGAATATCGTTAAAATTTCAGTTTTTCTTATATATCATCCAAATCGTCGATATACGTAGAAGTAACATTGTTTTCCAATTTCGGTTAATTTATACAGGTTACTCGGAAATTCGCTAAAATTTCAGTTTTTTTAAATATCTTCCAAATCATCTAGATAGCATCGTTTTCAAATTTTGGCTAGTTTTTACATTTTTCTTGGAATATCGTTAAAATTTCAGTTTTTCTTATATATCATCCAAATCGTCGATATACGTAAAAATAGCAACAATTTAGAATTTCGGTCAATTTTTACATTTTTCTTATAAATTCGCTAAAATTCAATTTTTCTTATATTTCTATAGATATAGCATCGTTTTCAAATTTTGGTTAATTTTTACATTTGGAAAATCGCTAAAATTTCAGTTTTTCTTATATATCATCCAAATCGTCGATATACTTAGAAATAGCATCGTTTTCGAATTTCGTGTAATTTTTACATTTTTCTTGGAAATTCGCTAAAATTTCAGTTTTTCTTATATATCATCCAAATCGTCGATATACGTAGAAGTAACATTGTTTTCGAATTTCGGTTAATTTATACAGGTTACTCGGAAATTCGCTAAAATTTCAGTTTTTTTAAATATCTTCCAAATCATCTAGATAGCATCGTTTTCAAATTTTGGCTAGTTTTTACATTTTTCTTGGAATATCGTTAAAATTTCAGTTTTTCTTATATATCATCCAAATCGTCGATATACGTAGAAGTAACATTGTTTTCCAATTTCGGTTAATTTATACAGTTTACTCGGAAATTCGCTAAAATTTCAGTTTTTTCAAATATCTTCCAAATCATCTAGATAGCATCGTTTTCAAATTTTGGTTAATTTTTACATTTTTCTTGGAAATTCGCTAAAATTCAATTTTTCTTATATTTCTATAGATATAGCATCGTTTTCAAATTTTGGTTAATTTTTACATTTGGAAAATCGCTAAAATTTCAGTTTTTCTTATATATCATCCAAATCGTCGATATACTTAGAAATAGCATCGTTTTCGAATTTCGTGTAATTTTTACATTTTACTCGGAAACTCGCTTAATTCAATTTTTCTGTATATCTATAGAAATAGCATCGTTTTCAAATTTTGGATAATTTTTACATTTTTCTTGGAAATTCATTAAAATTTCAGTTTTTCTTATATATCATCCAAATCGTCGATATACGTAAAAATAGCAACAATTTATAATTTCGGTCAATTTTTACAGTTTACTCGGAACTTCGCTAAAATTCAATTTTTCTTATATATCTATAGAAATAGCATCGTTTTCAAATTTTGGTTAATTTCTACATTTTTCTCGGAAATTCGCTAAAATTTCAGTTTTTCTTATACATCATCCAAATCGTCGATATACGTAGAAATAGCAACGATTTAGAATTTCGGTTAATTTTTACAGTTTACTCGGAAATTCGCTAAAATTTCAGTTTTTCTTATACATCATCCAAATCGTCGATATACGTAGAAATAGCAACGATTTAGAATTTCGGTAAATTTTTACAGTTTACTCGGAAATTCGCTAAAATTTCAGTTTTTCTTATATATCATCCAAATCGTCGATATACGTAGAAGTAACATTGTTTTCGAATTTAGGTTAATTTATAAAGTTTACTCGGAAATTCGCTAAAATTTCAGTTTTTTTAAATATCTTCCAAATCATCTAGATAGCATCGTTTTCAAATTTTTGTTAATCTTTACATTTTTCTTGGAATATCGTTAAAATTTCAGTTTTTCTTATATATCATCCAAATCGTCGATATACGTAAAAATAGCAACAATTTAGAATTTCGGTCAATTTTTACATTTTTCTTGGAAATTCACTAAAATTCAATTTTTCTTATATATCTATAGAAATAGCATCGTTTTCAAATTTTGGTTAATTTTAACATTTTTCTTGGAAAATCGTTAAAATTTCAGTTTTTCTTATATATCATCCAAATCGTCGATATACGTAAAAATAGCAACAATTTAGAATTTCGGTCAATTTTTACATTTTTCTTATAAATTCGCTAAAATTCAATTTTTCTTATATATCTATAGATATAGCATCGTTTTCAAATTTTGGTTAATTTTTACATTTGGAAAATCGCTAAAATTTCAGTTTTTCTTATATATCATCCAAATCGTCGATATACTTAGAAATAGCATCGTTTTCGAATTTCGTGTAATTTTTACATTTTTCTTGGAAATTCGCTAAAATTTCAGTTTTTCTTATATATCATCCAAATCGTCGATATACGTAGAAGTAACATTGTTTTCGAATTTCGGTTAATTTATACAGGTTACTCGGAAATTCGCTAAAATTTCAGTTTTTTTAAATATCTTCCAAATCATCTAGATAGCATCGTTTTCAAATTTTAGCTAGTTTTTACATTTTTCTTGGAATATCGTTAAAATTTCAGTTTTTCTTATATATCATCCAAATCGTCGATATACGTAAAAATAGCAACAATTTAGAATTTCGGTCAATTTTTACATTTTTCTTGGAAATTCACTAAAATTCAATTTTTCTTATATATCTATAGAAATAGCATCGTTTTCAAATTTTGGTTAATTTTTACATTTTTCTTGGAAATTCGCTAAAATTCAATTTTTCTTATATTTCTATAGATATAGCATCGTTTTCAAATTTTGGTTAATTTTTACATTTGGAAAATCACTTATTTATCATCGAAATCGTCGACATACGTAGAAATAGCATCGTTTTCGAAATTCGTGTAATTTTTACATTTTTCTTGGAAATTCGCTAAAATTTCAGTTTTTCTTATATATCATCCAAATCGTCGATATACTTAGAAATAGCATCGTTTTCGAATTTCGTGTAATTTTTACATTTTCTTGGAAATTGGCTAAAATTTCAGTTTTTCTTATATATCATCCAAATCGTCGATATACGTAGAAGTAACATTGTTTTCGAATTTCGGTTAATTTATACAGTTTACTCGGAAATTCGCTAAAATTTCACTTTTCTTAAATATCTTCCAAATTATCTAGATAGCATCGTTTTCAAATTTTTGTTAATCTTTACATTTTTCTTGGAATATCGTTAAAATTTCAGTTTTTCTTATATATCATCCAAATCGTCGATATACGTAAAAATAGCAACAATTTAGAATTTCGGTCAATTTTTACATTTTTCTTGGAAATTCACTAAAATTCAATTTTTCTTATATATCTATAGAAATAGCATCGTTTTCAAATTTTGGTTAATTTTAACATTTTTCTTGGAAAATCGTTAAAATTTCAGTTTTTCTTATATATCATCCAAATCGTCGATATACTTAGAAATAGCATCGTTTTCGAATTTCGTGTAATTTTTACATTTTTCTTGGAAATTCGCTAAAATTTCAGTTTTTCTTATATATCAACCAAATCGTCGATATACGTAGAAGTAACATTGTTTTCGATTTTCGGTTAATTTATACAGGTTACTCGGAAATTCGCTAAAATTTCAGTTTTTTTAAATATCTTCCAAATCATCTAGATAGCATCGTTTTCAAATTTTGGTTAATTTTTACATTTTTCTTGGAATATCGTTAAAATTTCAGTTTTTCTTATATATCATCCAAATCGTCGATATACGTAGAAATAGCAACAATTTAGAGTTTCGGTTAATTTTTACATTTTACTCGGAGTTTCGCTAAAATTTCAGTTTTTCTTAAATATCTTCCAAATCATCTAGATAGCATCGTTTTCAAATGTTGGTTAATTGTTACATTTTTCTTCGAAATTCGCTAAAATTTCAGTTTTTCTTATGTATCACCCAAATCGTCGATATACGTAGAAATAGCATCGTTTTCGAATTTCGTGTAATTTTTACATTTTTCTTGGAAATTCGCTAAAATTCAATTTTTCTTATATATCTATAGAAATAGCATCGTTTTCAAATTTCGGTCAATTTTTACATTTTTCTTGGAAATTCGCTAAAATTCAATTTTTCTTAAATTTCTTCCAAATCATCTAGATAGCATCGTTTTCAAATTTTGGCTAATTTTTACATTTTTCTTGGAAATTCGCTAAAATTTCAGTTTTTCTTATTTATCATCCAAATCGTCGATATACGTAGAAATAGCAACAACTTAGAATTTCGGTTAATTTTTACAGTTTACTCGGAAATTCGCTAAAATTTCAGTTTTTCTTATACATCATCCAAATCGTCGATATACGTAGAAATAGCAACGATTTAGAATTTCGGTTAATTTTTACAGTTTACTCGGAAATTCGCTAAAATTTCAGTTTTTCTTAAATATTTTCCAAATCATCTAGATAGCATCGTTTTCAAATTTTGGTTAATTTTTACATTTTTCTTCGAAATTCGCTAAAATTCCAGTTTTTCTTATTTATCATCCAAATCGTCGATATACGTAGAAATAGCAACGATTTAGAATTTCGGTTAATTTTTACAGTTTACTCGGAAATTCGCTAAAATTTCAGTTTTTCTTATTTATCATCCAAATCGTCGATATACGTAAAAATAGCAACAATTTAGAATTTCGGTTAATTTTTACAGTTTACTCGGAAATTCGCTAAAATTTCAGTTTTTCTTATACATCATCCAAATCGTCGATATACGTAGGAATAGCATCGTTTCCGAATTTCGTGTAATTTTTAACATTCTACTCGGAAATTCGCTTAATTCAATTTTTCTGTATATCTATAGAAATAGCATCGTTTTCAAATTTCGGTCAATTTTTACATTTTTCTTGGAAATTCGCTAAAATTCAATTTTTCTTAAATTTCTTCCAAATCATCTAGATAGCATCGTTTTCAAATTTTGGCTAATTTTTACATTTTTCTTGGAAATTCGCTAAAATTTCAGTTTTTCTTATTTATCATCCAAATCGTCGATATACGTAGAAATAGCAACGATTTAGAATTTCGGTTAATTTTTACAGTTTACTCGGAAATTCGCTAAAATTTCAGTTTTTCTTATTTATCATCCAAATCGTCGATATACGTAGAAATAGCAACAATTTAGAATTTCGGTCAATTTTTACATTTTTCTTGGAAATTCGCTAAAATTCAATTTTTCTTATATATCTATAGAAATAGCATCGTTTTCAAATTTTGGTAAATTTTTACATTTTTCTTGGAAATTCGCTAAAATTTCAGTTTTTCTTATATATCATCCAAATCGTCGATATACGTAGAAGTAACATTGTTTTCGAATTTCGGTTAATTTTTACAGTTTACTCGGAAATTCGCTAAGATTTCAGTTTTTCTTAATATCTTCCAAATCATCTAGATAGCATCGTTTTCAAATTTTGGTTAATTTTTACATTTTTCTTGGAATATAGTTAAAATTTCAGTTTTTCTTATATATCATCCAAATCGTCGATATACGTAGAAATAGCAACAACTTAGAATTTCGGTTAATTTTTACAGTTTACTCGGAAATTCGCTAAAATTTCAGTTTTTCTTATACATCATCCAAATCGTCGATATACGTAGAAATAGCAACGATTTAGAATTTCGGTTAATTTTTACAGTTTACTCGGAAATTCGCTAAAATTTCAGTTTTTCTTAAATATTTTCCAAATCATCTAGATAGCATCGTTTTCAAATTTTGGTTAATTTTTACATTTTTCTTCGAAATTCGCTAAAATTACAGTTTTTCTTATATATCATCCAAATCGTCGATATACGTAAAAATAGCAACAATTTAGAATTTCGGTTAATTTTTACAGTTTACTCGGAAATTCGCTAAAATTTCAGTTTTTCTTATACATCATCCAAATCGTCGATATACGTAGAAATAGCATCGTTTCCGAATTTCGTGTAATTTTTAACATTTTACTCGGAAATTCGCTTAATTCAATTTTTCTGTATATCTATAGAAATAGCATCGTTTTCAAATTTCGGTCAATTTTTACATTTTTCTTGGAAATTCGCTAAAATTCAATTTTTCTTATATATCTATAGAAATAGCATCGTTTTCAAATTTTGGTAAATTTTTACATTTTTCTTGGAAATTCGCTAAAATTTCAGTTTTTCTTATATATCATCCAAATCGTCGATATACGTAGAAGTAACATTGTTTTCGAATTTCGGTTAATTTTTACAGTTTACTCGGAAATTCGCTAAGATTTCAGTTTTTCTTAATATCTTCCAAATCATCTAGATAGCATCGTTTTCAAATTTTGGTTAATTTTTACATTTTTCTTGGAATATAGTTAAAATTTCAGTTTTTCTTATATATCATCCAAATCGTCGATATACGTAGAAATAGCAACAACTTAGAATTTCGGTTAATTTTTACAGTTTACTCGGAAATTCGCTAAAATTTCAGTTTTTCTTATACATCATCCAAATCGTCGATATACGTAGAAATAGCAACGATTTAGAATTTCGGTTAATTTTTACAGTTTACTCGGAAATTCGCTAAAATTTCAGTTTTTCTTAAATATTTTCCAAATCATCTAGATAGCATCGTTTTCAAATTTTGGTTAATTTTTACATTTTTCTTCGAAATTCGCTAAAATTACAGTTTTTCTTATATATCATCCAAATCGTCGATATACGTAAAAATAGCAACAATTTAGAATTTCGGTTAATTTTTACAGTTTACTCGGAAATTCGCTAAAATTTCAGTTTTTCTTATACATCATCCAAATCGTCGATATACGTAGAAATAGCATCGTTTCCGAATTTCGTGTAATTTTTAACATTTTACTCGGAAATTCGCTTAATTCAATTTTTCTGTATATCTATAGAAATAGCATCGTTTTCAAATTTCGGTCAATTTTTACATTTTTCTTGGAAATTCGCTAAAATTCAATTTTTCTTATATATCTATAGAAATAGCATCGTTTTCAAATTTTGGTAAATTTTTACATTTTTCTTGGAAATTCGCTAAAATTTCAGTTTTTCTTATATATCATCCAAATCGTCGATATACGTAGAAGTAACATTGTTTTCGAATTTCGGTTAATTTTTACAGTTTACTCGGAAATTCGCTAAGATTTCAGTTTTTCTTAATATCTTCCAAATCATCTAGATAGCATCGTTTTCAAATTTTGGTTAATTTTTACATTTTTCTTGGAATATAGTTAAAATTTCAGTTTTTCTTATATATCATCCAAATCGTCGATATACGTAGAAATAGCAACAACTTAGAATTTCGGTTAATTTTTACAGTTTACTCGGAAATTCGCTAAAATTTCAGTTTTTCTTATACATCATCCAAATCGTCGATATACGTAGAAATAGCAACGATTTATAATTTCGGTTAATTTTTACAGTTTACTCGGAAATTCGCTAAGATTTCAGTTTCTCTTAATATCTTCCAAATCATCTAGATAGCATCGTTTTCAAATTTTGGTTAATTTTTACATTTTTCTTGGAAATTCGTTAAAATTTCAGTTTTTCTTATTTATCGTCCAAATCGTCGATATACGTAGAAATAGCATCGCTTTCGAATTTCGTGTAATTTTTACATTTTTCTTGGAAATTCGCGCAAAATTCAATTTTTCTTATATATCTATAGAAATAGCATCGTTTTCGAATTTCGGTTAATTTTTACATTTTTCTTGGAAATTCACTAAAATTTCAGTCTCTTATTTATCATCCAAATCGTTGATATACGTAGAAATAGCAACGATTTAGAATTTCGGTTAATTTTTACAGTTTACTCGGAAATTCGCTAAAATTTCACTTTTTCTTAAATATCTTCCAAATCATCTAGATAGCACCGTTTTCAAATTTTGGTTAATTTTTACATTTTTCTTGGAAATTCACTAATATTTCAGTCTTTCTTATTTATCATCCAAATCGTTGATACACGTAGAAATAGCAACGATTTAGAATTTCGGTTAATTTTTACAGTTTACTCGGAAATTCGCTAAAATTTCAGTTTTTCTTATATATCATCCAAATCGTCGATATACGTAGAAGTAACATTGTTTTCGAATTTAGGTTAATTTATAAAGTTTACTCGGAAATTCGCTAAAATTTCAGTTTTTTTAAATATCTTCCAAATCATCTAGATAGCATCGTTTTCAAATTTTTGATAATCTTTACATTTTTCTTGGAATATCGTTAAAATTTCAGTTTTTCTTATATATCATCCAAATCGTCGATATACGTAAAAATAGCAACAATTTAGAATTTCGTTCAATTTTTACATTTTTCTTGGAAATTCACTAAAATTCAATTTTTCTTATATATCTATAGAAATAGCATCGTTTTCAAATTTTGGTTAATTTTAACATTTTTCTTGGAAAATCGTTAAAATTTCAGTTTTTCTTATATATCATCCAAATCGTCGATATACGTAAAAATAGCAACAATTTAGAATTTCGGTCAATTTTTACATTTTTCTTATAAATTCGCTAAAATTCAATTTTTCTTATATTTCTATAGATATAGCATCGTTTTCAAATTTTGGTTAATTTTTACATTTGGAAAATCGCTAAAATTTCAGTTTTTCTTATATATCATCCAAATCGTCGATATACTTAGAAATAGCATCGTTTTCGAATTTCGTGTAATTTTTACATTTTTCTTGGAAATTCGCTAAAATTTCAGTTTTTCTTATATATCATCCAAATCGTCGATATACGTAGAAGTAACATTGTTTTCGAATTTCGGTTAATTTATACAGGTTACTCGGAAATTCGCTAAAATTTCAGTTTTTTTAAATATCTTCCAAATCATCTAGATAGCATCGTTTTCAAATTTTGGCTAGTTTTTACATTTTTCTTGGAATATCGTTAAAATTTCAGTTTTTCTTATATATCATCCAAATCGTCGATATACGTAAAAATAGCAACAATTTAGAATTTCGGTCAATTTTTACATTTTTCTTATAAATTCGCTAAAATTCAATTTTTCTTATATTTCTATAGATATAGCATCGTTTTCAAATTTTGGTTAATTTTTACATTTGGAAAATCGCTAAAATTTCAGTTTTTCTTATATATCATCCAAATCGTCGATATACTTAGAAATAGCATCGTTTTCGAATTTCGTGTAATTTTTACATTTTTCTTGGAAATTCGCTAAAATTTCAGTTTTTCTTATATATCATCCAAATCGTCGATATACGTAGAAGTAACGTTGTTTTCGAATTTCGGTTAATTTATACAGGTTACTCGGAAATTCGCTAAAATTTCAGTTTTTTTAAATATCTTCCAAATCATCTAGATAGCATCGTTTTCAAATTTTGGCTAGTTTTTACATTTTTCTTGGAATATCGTTAAAATTTCAGTTTTTCTTATATATCATCCAAATCGTCGATATACGTAGAAGTAACATTGTTTTCCAATTTCGGTTAATTTATACAGGTTACTCGGAAATTCGCTAAAATTTCAGTTTTTTTAAATATCTTCCAAATCATCTAGATAGCATCGTTTTCAAATTTTGGCTAGTTTTTACATTTTTCTTGGAATATCGTTAAAATTTCAGTTTTTCTTATATATCATCCAAATCGTCGATATACGTAAAAATAGCAACAATTTAGAATTTCGGTCAATTTTTACATTTTTCTTATAAATTCGCTAAAATTCAATTTTTCTTATATTTCTATAGATATAGCATCGTTTTCAAATTTTGGTTAATTTTTACATTTGGAAAATCGCTAAAATTTCAGTTTTTCTTATATATCATCCAAATCGTCGATATACTTAGAAATAGCATCGTTTTCGAATTTCGTGTAATTTTTACATTTTTCTTGGAAATTCGCTAAAATTTCAGTTTTTCTTATATATCATCCAAATCGTCGATATACGTAGAAGTAACATTGTTTTCGAATTTCGGTTAATTTATACAGGTTACTCGGAAATTCGCTAAAATTTCAGTTTTTTTAAATATCTTCCAAATCATCTAGATAGCATCGTTTTCAAATTTTGGCTAGTTTTTACATTTTTCTTGGAATATCGTTAAAATTTCAGTTTTTCTTATATATCATCCAAATCGTCGATATACGTAGAAGTAACATTGTTTTCCAATTTCGGTTAATTTATACAGTTTACTCGGAAATTCGCTAAAATTTCAGTTTTTTCAAATATCTTCCAAATCATCTAGATAGCATCGTTTTCAAATTTTGGTTAATTTTTACATTTTTCTTGGAAATTCGCTAAAATTCAATTTTTCTTATATTTCTATAGATATAGCATCGTTTTCAAATTTTGGTTAATTTTTACATTTGGAAAATCGCTAAAATTTCAGTTTTTCTTATATATCATCCAAATCGTCGATATACTTAGAAATAGCATCGTTTTCGAATTTCGTGTAATTTTTACATTTTACTCGGAAACTCGCTTAATTCAATTTTTCTGTATATCTATAGAAATAGCATCGTTTTCAAATTTTGGATAATTTTTACATTTTTCTTGGAAATTCATTAAAATTTCAGTTTTTCTTATATATCATCCAAATCGTCGATATACGTAAAAATAGCAACAATTTAGAATTTCGGTCAATTTTTACATTTTTCTTGGAAATTCACTAAAATTCAATTTTTCTTATATATCTATAGAAATAGCATCGTTTTCAAATTTTGGTTAATTTTAACATTTTTCTTGGAAAATCGTTAAAATTTCAGTTTTTCTTATATATCATCCAAATCGTCGATATACTTAGAAATAGCATCGTTTTCGAATTTCGTGTAATTTTTACATTTTTCTTGGAAATTCGCTAAAATTTCAGTTTTTCTTATATATCAACCAAATCGTCGATATACGTAGAAGTAACATTGTTTTCGATTTTCGGTTAATTTATACAGGTTACTCGGAAATTCGCTAAAATTTCAGTTTTTCTTAAATATCTTCCAAATCATCTAGATAGCATCGTTTTCAAATTTTGGTTAATTGTTACATTTTTCTTCGAAATTCGCTAAAATTTCAGTTTTTCTTATGTATCACCCAAATCGTCGATATACGTAGAAATAGCATCGTTTTCGAATTTCGTGTAATTTTTACATTTTTCTTGGAAATTCGCTAAAATTCAATTTTTCTTATATATCTATAGAAATAGCATCGTTTTCAAATTTCGGTCAATTTTTACATTTTTCTTGGAAATTCGCTAAAATTCAATTTTTCTTAAATTTCTTCCAAATCATCTAGATAGCATCGTTTTCAAATTTTGGCTAATTTTTACATTTTTCTTGGAAATTCGCTAAAATTTCAGTTTTTCTTATTTATCATCCAAATCGTCGATATACGTAGAAATAGCAACAACTTAGAATTTCGGTTAATTTTTACAGTTTACTCGGAAATTCGCTAAAATTTCAGTTTTTCTTATACATCATCCAAATCGTCGATATACGTAGAAATAGCAACGATTTAGAATTTCGGTTAATTTTTACAGTTTACTCGGAAATTCGCTAAAATTTCAGTTTTTCTTAAATATTTTCCAAATCATCTAGATAGCATCGTTTTCAAATTTTGGTTAATTTTTACATTTTTCTTCGAAATTCGCTAAAATTCCAGTTTTTCTTATTTATCATCCAAATCGTCGGTATACGTAGAAATAGCAACGATTTAGAATTTCGGTTAATTTTTACAGTTTACTCGGAAATTCGCTAAAATTTCAGTTTTTCTTATTTATCATCCAAATCGTCGATATACGTAAAAATAGCAACAATTTAGAATTTCGGTTAATTTTTACAGTTTACTCGGAAATTCGCTAAAATTTCAGTTTTTCTTATACATCATCCAAATCGTCGATATACGTAGAAATAGCATCGTTTCCGAATTTCGTGTAATTTTTAACATTCTACTCGGAAATTCGCTTAATTCAATTTTTCTGTATATCTATAGAAATAGCATCGTTTTCAAATTTCGGTCAATTTTTACATTTTTCTTGGAAATTCGCTAAAATTCAATTTTTCTTAAATTTCTTCCAAATCATCTAGATAGCATCGTTTTCAAATTTTGGCTAATTTTTACATTTTTCTTGGAAATTCGCTAAAATTTCAGTTTTTCTTATTTATCATCCAAATCGTCGATATACGTAGAAATAGCAACGATTTAGAATTTCGGTTAATTTTTACAGTTTACTCGGAAATTCGCTAAAATTTCAGTTTTTCTTATTTATCATCCAAATCGTCGATATACGTAGAAATAGCAACAATTTAGAATTTCGGTCAATTTTTACATTTTTCTTGGAAATTCGCTAAAATTCAATTTTTCTTATATATCTATAGAAATAGCATCGTTTTCAAATTTTGGTAAATTTTTACATTTTCCTTGGAAATTCGCTAAAATTTCAGTTTTTCTTATATATCATCCAAATCGTCGATATACGTAGAAGTAACATTGTTTTCGAATTTCGGTTAATTTTTACAGTTTACTCGGAAATTCGCTAAGATTTCAGTTTTTCTTAATATCTTCCAAATCATCTAGATAGCATCGTTTTCAAATTTTGGTTAATTTTTACATTTTTCTTGGAATATAGTTAAAATTTCAGTTTTTCTTATATATCATCCAAATCGTCGATATACGTAGAAATAGCAACAACTTAGAATTTCGGTTAATTTTTACAGTTTACTCGGAAATTCGCTAAAATTTCAGTTTTTCTTATACATCATCCAAATCGTCGATATACGTAGAAATAGCAACGATTTAGAATTTCGGTTAATTTTTACAGTTTACTCGGAAATTCGCTAAAATTTCAGTTTTTCTTAAATATTTTCCAAATCATCTAGATAGCATCGTTTTCAAATTTTGGTTAATTTTTACATTTTTCTTCGAAATTCGCTAAAATTACAGTTTTTCTTATATATCATCCAAATCGTCGATATACGTAAAAATAGCAACAATTTAGAATTTCGGTTAATTTTTACAGTTTACTCGGAAATTCGCTAAAATTTCAGTTTTTCTTATACATCATCCAAATCGTCGATATACGTAGAAATAGC
This sequence comes from Agrilus biguttatus, assembly GCA_963921985.1. Taxonomy (NCBI): domain Eukaryota; kingdom Metazoa; phylum Arthropoda; class Insecta; order Coleoptera; family Buprestidae; genus Agrilus; species Agrilus biguttatus. The sequence continues at coordinate 22,622,657 of OY998118.1, forward strand.
ATCGTTTCCGAATTTCGTGTAATTTTTAACATTTTACTCGGAAATTCGCTTAATTCAATTTTTCTGTATATCTATAGAAATAGCATCGTTTTCAAATTTCGGTCAATTTTTACATTTTTCTTGGAAATTCGCTAAAATTCAATTTTTCTTATATATCTATAGAAATAGCATCGTTTTCAAATTTTGGTAAATTTTTACATTTTTCTTGGAAATTCGCTAAAATTTCAGTTTTTCTTATATATCATCCAAATCGTCGATATACGTAGAAGTAACATTGTTTTCGAATTTCGGTTAATTTTTACAGTTTACTCGGAAATTCGCTAAGATTTCAGTTTTTCTTAATATCTTCCAAATCATCTAGATAGCATCGTTTTCAAATTTTGGTTAATTTTTACATTTTTCTTGGAATATAGTTAAAATTTCAGTTTTTCTTATATATCATCCAAATCGTCGATATACGTAGAAATAGCAACAACTTAGAATTTCGGTTAATTTTTACAGTTTACTCGGAAATTCGCTAAAATTTCAGTTTTTCTTATACATCATCCAAATCGTCGATATACGTAGAAATAGCAACGATTTAGAATTTCGGTTAATTTTTACAGTTTACTCGGAAATTCGCTAAAATTTCAGTTTTTCTTAAATATTTTCCAAATCATCTAGATAGCATCGTTTTCAAATTTTGGTTAATTTTTACATTTTTCTTCGAAATTCGCTAAAATTACAGTTTTTCTTATATATCATCCAAATCGTCGATATACGTAAAAATAGCAACAATTTAGAATTTCGGTTAATTTTTACAGTTTACTCGGAAATTCGCTAAAATTTCAGTTTTTCTTATACATCATCCAAATCGTCGATATACGTAGAAATAGCATCGTTTCCGAATTTCGTGTAATTTTTAACATTTTACTCGGAAATTCGCTTAATTCAATTTTTCTGTATATCTATAGAAATAGCATCGTTTTCAAATTTCGGTCAATTTTTACATTTTTCTTGGAAATTCGCTAAAATTCAATTTTTCTTAAATTTCTTCCAAATCATCTAGATAGCATCGTTTTCAAATTTTGGCTAATTTTTACATTTTTCTTGGAAATTCGCTAAAATTTCAGTTTTTCTTATTTATCATCCAAATCGTCGATATACGTAGAAATAGCAACGATTTAGAATTTCGGTTAATTTTTACAGTTTACTCGGAAATTCGCTAAAATTTCAGTTTTTCTTATTTATCATCCAAATCGTCGATATACGTAGAAATAGCAACAATTTAGAATTTCGGTCAATTTTTACATTTTTCTTGGAAATTCGCTAAAATTCAATTTTTCTTATATATCTATAGAAATAGCATCGTTTTCAAATTTTGGTAAATTTTTACATTTTTCTTGGAAATTCGCTAAAATTTCAGTTTTTCTTATATATCATCCAAATCGTCGATATACGTAGAAGTAACATTGTTTTCGAATTTCGGTTAATTTTTACAGTTTACTCGGAAATTCGCTAAGATTTCAGTTTTTCTTAATATCTTCCAAATCATCTAGATAGCATCGTTTTCAAATTTTGGTTAATTTTTACATTTTTCTTGGAATATAGTTAAAATTTCAGTTTTTCTTATATATCATCCAAATCGTCGATATACGTAGAAATAGCAACAACTTAGAATTTCGGTTAATTTTTACAGTTTACTCGGAAATTCGCTAAAATTTCAGTTTTTCTTATACATCATCCAAATCGTCGATATACGTAGAAATAGCAACGATTTAGAATTTCGGTTAATTTTTACAGTTTACTCGGAAATTCGCTAAAATTTCAGTTTTTCTTAAATATTTTCCAAATCATCTAGATAGCATCGTTTTCAAATTTTGGTTAATTTTTACATTTTTCTTCGAAATTCGCTAAAATTACAGTTTTTCTTATATATCATCCAAATCGTCGATATACGTAAAAATAGCAACAATTTAGAATTTCGGTTAATTTTTACAGTTTACTCGGAAATTCGCTAAAATTTCAGTTTTTCTTATACATCATCCAAATCGTCGATATACGTAGAAATAGCATCGTTTCCGAATTTCGTGTAATTTTTAACATTTTACTCGGAAATTCGCTTAATTCAATTTTTCTGTATATCTATAGAAATAGCATCGTTTTCAAATTTCGGTCAATTTTTACATTTTTCTTGGAAATTCGCTAAAATTCAATTTTTCTTAAATTTCTTCCAAATCATCTAGATAGCATCGTTTTCAAATTTTGGCTAATTTTTACATTTTTCTTGGAAATTCGCTAAAATTTCAGTTTTTCTTATTTATCATCCAAATCGTCGATATACGTAGAAATAGCAACGATTTAGAATTTCGGTTAATTTTTACAGTTTACTCGGAAATTCGCTAAAATTTCAGTTTTTCTTATTTATCATCCAAATCGTCGATATACGTAGAAATAGCAACAATTTAGAATTTCGGTCAATTTTTACATTTTTCTTGGAAATTCGCTAAAATTCAATTTTTCTTATATATCTATAGAAATAGCATCGTTTTCAAATTTTGGTAAATTTTTACATTTTTCTTGGAAATTCGCTAAAATTTCAGTTTTTCTTATATATCATCCAAATCGTCGATATACGTAGAAGTAACATTGTTTTCGAATTTCGGTTAATTTTTACAGTTTACTCGGAAATTCGCTAAGATTTCAGTTTTTCTTAATATCTTCCAAATCATCTAGATAGCATCGTTTTCAAATTTTGGTTAATTTTTACATTTTTCTTGGAATATAGTTAAAATTTCAGTTTTTCTTATATATCATCCAAATCGTCGATATACGTAGAAATAGCAACAACTTAGAATTTCGGTTAATTTTTACAGTTTACTCGGAAATTCGCTAAAATTTCAGTTTTTCTTATACATCATCCAAATCGTCGATATACGTAGAAATAGCAACGATTTAGAATTTCGGTTAATTTTTACAGTTTACTCGGAAATTCGCTAAAATTTCAGTTTTTCTTAAATATTTTCCAAATCATCTAGATAGCATCGTTTTCAAATTTTGGTTAATTTTTACATTTTTCTTCGAAATTCGCTAAAATTACAGTTTTTCTTATATATCATCCAAATCGTCGATATACGTAAAAATAGCAACAATTTAGAATTTCGGTTAATTTTTACAGTTTACTCGGAAATTCGCTAAAATTTCAGTTTTTCTTATACATCATCCAAATCGTCAATATACGTAGAAATAGCATCGTTTCCGAATTTCGTGTAATTTTTAACATTTTACTCGGAAATTCGCTTAATTCAATTTTTCTGTATATCTATAGAAATAGCATCGTTTTCAAATTTCGGTCAATTTTTACATTTTTCTTGGAAATTCGCTAAAATTCAATTTTTCTTATATATCTATAGAAATAGCATCGTTTTCAAATTTTGGTAAATTTTTACATTTTTCTTGGAAATTCGCTAAAATTTCAGTTTTTCTTATATATCATCCAAATCGTCGATATACGTAGAAGTAACATTGTTTTCGAATTTCGGTTAATTTTTACAGTTTACTCGGAAATTCGCTAAGATTTCAGTTTTTCTTAATATCTTCCAAATCATCTAGATAGCATCGTTTTCAAATTTTGGTTAATTTTTACATTTTTCTTGGAATATAGTTAAAATTTCAGTTTTTCTTATATATCATCCAAATCGTCGATATACGTAGAAATAGCAACAACTTAGAATTTCGGTTAATTTTTACAGTTTACTCGGAAATTCGCTAAAATTTCAGTTTTTCTTATACATCATCCAAATCGTCGATATACGTAGAAATAGCAACGATTTAGAATTTCGGTTAATTTTTACAGTTTACTCGGAAATTCGCTAAGATTTCAGTTTCTCTTAATATCTTCCAAATCATCTAGATAGCATCGTTTTCAAATTTTGGTTAATTTTTACATTTTTCTTGGAAATTCGTTAAAATTTCAGTTTTTCTTATTTATCGTCCAAATCGTCGATATACGTAGAAATAGCATCGCTTACGAATTTCGTGTAATTTTTACATTTTTCTTGGAAATTCGCGCAAAATTCAATTTTTCTTATATATCTATAGAAATAGCATCGTTTTCGAATTTCGGTTAATTTTTACATTTTTCTTGGAAATTCACTAAAATTTCAGTCTCTTATTTATCATCCAAATCGTTGATATACGTAGAAATAGCAACGATTTAGAATTTCGGTTAATTTTTACAGTTTACTGGGAAATTCGCTAAAATTTCACTTTTTCTTAAATATCTTCCAAATCATCTAGATAGCACCGTTTTCAAATTTTGGTTAATTTTTACATTTTTCTTGGAAATTCACTAATATTTCAGTCTTTCTTATTTATCATCCAAATCGTTGATACACGTAGAAATAGCAACGATTTAGAATTTCGGTTAATTTTTACAGTTTACTCGGAAATTCGCTAAAATTTCAGTTTTTCTTATATATCATCCAAATCGTCGATATACGTAGAAGTAACATTGTTTTCGAATTTAGGTTAATTTATAAAGTTTACTCGGAAATTCGCTAAAATTTCAGTTTTTTTAAATATCTTCCAAATCATCTAGATAGCATCGTTTTCAAATTTTTGTTAATCTTTACATTTTTCTTGGAATATCGTTAAAATTTCAGTTTTTCTTATATATCATCCAAATCGTCGATATACGTAAAAATAGCAACAATTTAGAATTTCGTTCAATTTTTACATTTTTCTTGGAAATTCACTAAAATTCAATTTTTCTTATATATCTATAGAAATAGCATCGTTTTCAAATTTTGGTTAATTTTAACATTTTTCTTGGAAAATCGTTAAAATTTCAGTTTTTCTTATATATCATCCAAATCGTCGATATACGTAAAAATAGCAACAATTTAGAATTTCGGTCAATTTTTACATTTTTCTTATAAATTCGCTAAAATTCAATTTTTCTTATATTTCTATAGATATAGCATCGTTTTCAAATTTTGGTTAATTTTTACATTTGGAAAATCGCTAAAATTTCAGTTTTTCTTATATATCATCCAAATCGTCGATATACTTAGAAATAGCATCGTTTTCGAATTTCGTGTAATTTTTACATTTTTCTTGGAAATTCGCTAAAATTTCAGTTTTTCTTATATATCATCCAAATCGTCGATATACGTAGAAGTAACATTGTTTTCGAATTTCGGTTAATTTATACAGGTTACTCGGAAATTCGCTAAAATTTCAGTTTTTTTAAATATCTTCCAAATCATCTAGATAGCATCGTTTTCAAATTTTGGCTAGTTTTTACATTTTTCTTGGAATATCGTTAAAATTTCAGTTTTTCTTATATATCATCCAAATCGTCGATATACGTAAAAATAGCAACAATTTAGAATTTCGGTCAATTTTTACATTTTTCTTATAAATTCGCTAAAATTCAATTTTTCTTATATTTCTATAGATATAGCATCGTTTTCAAATTTTGGTTAATTTTTACATTTGGAAAATCGCTAAAATTTCAGTTTTTCTTATATATCATCCAAATCGTCGATATACTTAGAAATAGCATCGTTTTCGAATTTCGTGTAATTTTTACATTTTTCTTGGAAATTCGCTAAAATTTCAGTTTTTCTTATATATCATCCAAATCGTCGATATACGTAGAAGTAACATTGTTTTCGAATTTCGGTTAATTTATACAGGTTACTCGGAAATTCGCTAAAATTTCAGTTTTTTTAAATATCTTCCAAATCATCTAGATAGCATCGTTTTCAAATTTTGGCTAGTTTTTACATTTTTCTTGGAATATCGTTAAAATTTCAGTTTTTCTTATATATCATCCAAATCGTCGATATACGTAGAAGTAACATTGTTTTCCAATTTCGGTTAATTTATACAGGTTACTCGGAAATTCGCTAAAATTTCAGTTTTTTTAAATATCTTCCAAATCATCTAGATAGCATCGTTTTCAAATTTTGGCTAGTTTTTACATTTTTCTTGGAATATCGTTAAAATTTCAGTTTTTCTTATATATCATCCAAATCGTCGATATACGTAAAAATAGCAACAATTTAGAATTTCGGTCAATTTTTACATTTTTCTTATAAATTCGCTAAAATTCAATTTTTCTTATATTTCTATAGATATAGCATCGTTTTCAAATTTTGGTTAATTTTTACATTTGGAAAATCGCTAAAATTTCAGTTTTTCTTATATATCATCCAAATCGTCGATATACTTAGAAATAGCATCGTTTTCGAATTTCGTGTAATTTTTACATTTTTCTTGGAAATTCGCTAAAATTTCAGTTTTTCTTATATATCATCCAAATCGTCGATATACGTAGAAGTAACATTGTTTTCGAATTTCGGTTAATTTATACAGGTTACTCGGAAATTCGCTAAAATTTCAGTTTTTTTAAATATCTTCCAAATCATCTAGATAGCATCGTTTTCAAATTTTGGCTAGTTTTTACATTTTTCTTGGAATATCGTTAAAATTTCAGTTTTTCTTATATATCATCCAAATCGTCGATATACGTAGAAGTAACATTGTTTTCCAATTTCGGTTAATTTATACAGTTTACTCGGAAATTCGCTAAAATTTCAGTTTTTTCAAATATCTTCCAAATCATCTAGATAGCATCGTTTTCAAATTTTGGTTAATTTTTACATTTTTCTTGGAAATTCGCTAAAATTCAATTTTTCTTATATTTCTATAGATATAGCATCGTTTTCAAATTTTGGTTAATTTTTACATTTGGAAAATCGCTAAAATTTCAGTTTTTCTTATATATCATCCAAATCGTCGATATACTTAGAAATAGCATCGTTTTCGAATTTCGTGTAATTTTTACATTTTACTCGGAAACTCGCTTAATTCAATTTTTCTGTATATCTATAGAAATAGCATCGTTTTCAAATTTTGGATAATTTTTACATTTTTCTTGGAAATTCATTAAAATTTCAGTTTTTCTTATATATCATCCAAATCGTCGATATACGTAAAAATAGCAACAATTTATAATTTCGGTCAATTTTTACAGTTTACTCGGAACTTCGCTAAAATTCAATTTTTCTTATATATCTATAGAAATAGCATCGTTTTCAAATTTTGGTTAATTTCTACATTTTTCTCGGAAATTCGCTAAAATTTCAGTTTTTCTTATACATCATCCAAATCGTCGATATACGTAGAAATAGCAACGATTTAGAATTTCGGTTAATTTTTACAGTTTACTCGGAAATTCGCTAAAATTTCAGTTTTTCTTATACATCATCCAAATCGTCGATATACGTAGAAATAGCAACGATTTAGAATTTCGGTTAATTTTTACAGTTTACTCGGAAATTCGCTAAAATTTCAGTTTTTCTTATATATCATCCAAATCGTCGATATACGTAGAAGTAACATTGTTTTCGAATTTAGGTTAATTTATAAAGTTTACTCGGAAATTCGCTAAAATTTCAGTTTTTTTAAATATCTTCCAAATCATCTAGATAGCATCGTTTTCAAATTTTTGTTAATCTTTACATTTTTCTTGGAATATCGTTAAAATTTCAGTTTTTCTTATATATCATCCAAATCGTCGATATACGTAAAAATAGCAACAATTTAGAATTTCGGTCAATTTTTACATTTTTCTTGGAAATTCACTAAAATTCAATTTTTCTTATATATCTATAGAAATAGCATCGTTTTCAAATTTTGGTTAATTTTAACATTTTTCTTGGAAAATCGTTAAAATTTCAGTTTTTCTTATATATCATCCAAATCGTCGATATACGTAAAAATAGCAACAATTTAGAATTTCGGTCAATTTTTACATTTTTCTTATAAATTCGCTAAAATTCAATTTTTCTTATATTTCTATAGATATAGCATCGTTTTCAAATTTTGGTTAATTTTTACATTTGGAAAATCGCTAAAATTTCAGTTTTTCTTATATATCATCCAAATCGTCGATATACTTAGAAATAGCATCGTTTTCGAATTTCGTGTAATTTTTACATTTTTCTTGGAAATTCGCTAAAATTTCAGTTTTTCTTATATATCATCCAAATCGTCGATATACGTAGAAGTAACATTGTTTTCGAATTTCGGTTAATTTATACAGGTTACTCGGAAATTCGCTAAAATTTCAGTTTTTTTAAATATCTTCCAAATCATCTAGATAGCATCGTTTTCAAATTTTAGCTAGTTTTTACATTTTTCTTGGAATATCGTTAAAATTTCAGTTTTTCTTATATATCATCCAAATCGTCGATATACGTAAAAATAGCAACAATTTAGAATTTCGGTCAATTTTTACATTTTTCTTGGAAATTCACTAAAATTCAATTTTTCTTATATATCTATAGAAATAGCATCGTTTTCAAATTTTGGTTAATTTTTACATTTTTCTTGGAAATTCGCTAAAATTCAATTTTTCTTATATTTCTATAGATATAGCATCGTTTTCAAATTTTGGTTAATTTTTACATTTGGAAAATCACTTATTTATCATCGAAATCGTCGACATACGTAGAAATAGCATCGTTTTCGAAATTCGTGTAATTTTTACATTTTTCTTGGAAATTCGCTAAAATTTCAGTTTTTCTTATATATCATCCAAATCGTCGATATACTTAGAAATAGCATCGTTTTCGAATTTCGTGTAATTTTTACATTTTCTTGGAAATTGGCTAAAATTTCAGTTTTTCTTATATATCATCCAAATCGTCGATATACGTAGAAGTAACATTGTTTTCGAATTTCGGTTAATTTATACAGTTTACTCGGAAATTCGCTAAAATTTCACTTTACTTAAATATCTTCCAAATTATCTAGATAGCATCGTTTTCAAATTTTTGTTAATCTTTACATTTTTCTTGGAATATCGTTAAAATTTCAGTTTTTCTTATATATCATCCAAATCGTCGATATACGTAAAAATAGCAACAATTTAGAATTTCGGTCAATTTTTACATTTTTCTTGGAAATTCACTAAAATTCAATTTTTCTTATATATCTATAGAAATAGCATCGTTTTCAAATTTTGGTTAATTTTAACATTTTTCTTGGAAAATCGTTAAAATTTCAGTTTTTCTTATATATCATCCAAATCGTCGATATACTTAGAAATAGCATCGTTTTCGAATTTCGTGTAATTTTTACATTTTTCTTGGAAATTCGCTAAAATTTCAGTTTTTCTTATATATCAACCAAATCGTCGATATACGTAGAAGTAACATTGTTTTCGATTTTCGGTTAATTTATACAGGTTACTCGGAAATTCGCTAAAATTTCAGTTTTTTTATATATCTTCCAAATCATCTAGATAGCATCGTTTTCAAATTTTGGTTAATTTTTACATTTTTCTTGGAATATCGTTAAAATTTCAGTTTTTCTTATATATCATCCAAATCGTCGATATACGTAGAAATAGCAACAATTTAGAGTTTCGGTTAATTTTTACATTTTACTCGGAGTTTCGCTAAAATTTCAGTTTTTCTTAAATATCTTCCAAATCATCTAGATAGCATCGTTTTCAAATTTTGGTTAATTGTTACATTTTTCTTCGAAATTCGCTAAAATTTCAGTTTTTCTTATGTATCACCCAAATCGTCGATATACGTAGAAATAGCATCGTTTTCGAATTTCGTGTAATTTTTACATTTTTCTTGGAAATTCGCTAAAATTCAATTTTTCTTATATATCTATAGAAATAGCATCGTTTTCAAATTTCGGTCAATTTTTACATTTTTCTTGGAAATTCGCTAAAATTCAATTTTTCTTAAATTTCTTCCAAATCATCTAGATAGCATCGTTTTCAAATTTTGGCTAATTTTTACATTTTTCTTGGAAATTCGCTAAAATTTCAGTTTTTCTTATTTATCATCCAAATCGTCGATATACGTAGAAATAGCAACAACTTAGAATTTCGGTTAATTTTTACAGTTTACTCGGAAATTCGCTAAAATTTCAGTTTTTCTTATACATCATCCAAATCGTCGATATACGTAGAAATAGCAACGATTTAGAATTTCGGTTAATTTTTACAGTTTACTCGGAAATTCGCTAAAATTTCAGTTTTTCTTAAATATTTTCCAAATCATCTAGATAGCATCGTTTTCAAATTTTGGTTAATTTTTACATTTTTCTTCGAAATTCGCTAAAATTCCAGTTTTTCTTATTTATCATCCAAATCGTCGATATACGTAGAAATAGCAACGATTTAGAATTTCGGTTAATTTTTACAGTTTACTCGGAAATTCGCTAAAATTTCAGTTTTTCTTATTTATCATCCAAATCGTCGATATACGTAAAAATAGCAACAATTTAGAATTTCGGTTAATTTTTACAGTTTACTCGGAAATTCGCTAAAATTTCAGTTTTTCTTATACATCATCCAAATCGTCGATATACGTAGAAATAGCAACGATTTAGAATTTCGGTTAATTTTTACAGTTTACTCGGAAATTCGCTAAAATTTCAGTTTTTCTTAAATATTTTCCAAATCATCTAGATAGCATCGTTTTCAAATTTTGGTTAATTTTTACATTTTTCTTCGAAATTCGCTAAAATTCCAGTTTTTCTTATTTATCATCCAAATCGTCGATATACGTAGAAATAGCAACGATTTAGAATTTCGGTTAATTTTTACAGTTTACTCGGAAATTCGCTAAAATTTCAGTTTTTCTTATATATCATCCAAATCGTCGATATACGTAGAAGTAACATTGTTTTCGAATTTCGGTTAATTTATACAGGTTACTCGGAAATCCGCTAAAATTTCAGTTTTTTTAAATATCTTCCAAATCATCTAGATAGCATCGTTTTCAAATTTTGGCTAGTTTTTACATTTTTCTTGGAATATCGTTAAAATTTCAGTTTTTCTTATATATCATCCAAATCGTCGATATACGTAGAAGTAACATTGTTTTCCAATTTCGGTTAATTTATACAGGTTACTCGGAAATTCGCTAAAATTTCAGTTTTTTTAAATATCTTCCAAATCATCTAGATAGCATCGTTTTCAAATTTTGGCTAGTTTTTACATTTTTCTTGGAATATCGTTAAAATTTCAGTTTTTCTTATATATCATCCAAATCGTCGATATACGTAAAAATAGCAACAATTTAGAATTTCGGTCAATTTTTACATTTTTCTTATAAATTCGCTAAAATTCAATTTTTCTTATATTTCTATAGATATAGCATCGTTTTCAAATTTTGGTTAATTTTTACATTTGGAAAATCGCTAAAATTTCAGTTTTTCTTATATATCATCCAAATCGTCGATATACTTAGAAATAGCATCGTTTTCGAATTTCGTGTAATTTTTACATTTTTCTTGGAAATTCGCTAAAATTTCAGTTTTTCTTATATATCATCCAAATCGTCGATATACGTAGAAGTAACATTGTTTTCGAATTTCGGTTAATTTATACAGGTTACTCGGAAATTCGCTAAAATTTCAGTTTTTTTAAATATCTTCCAAATCATCTAGATAGCATCGTTTTCAAATTTTGGCTAGTTTTTACATTTTTCTTGGAATATCGTTAAAATTTCAGTTTTTCTTATATATCATCCAAATCGTCGATATACGTAGAAGTAACATTGTTTTCCAATTTCGGTTAATTTATACAGTTTACTCGGAAATTCGCTAAAATTTCAGTTTTTTCAAATATCTTCCAAATCATCTAGATAGCATCGTTTTCAAATTTTGGTTAATTTTTACATTTTTCTTGGAAATTCGCTAAAATTCAATTTTTCTTATATTTCTATAGATATAGCATCGTTTTCAAATTTTGGTTAATTTTTACATTTGGAAAATCGCTAAAATTTCAGTTTTTCTTATATATCATCCAAATCGTCGATATACTTAGAAATAGCATCGTTTTCGAATTTCGTGTAATTTTTACATTTTACTCGGAAACTCGCTTAATTCAATTTTTCTGTATATCTATAGAAATAGCATCGTTTTCAAATTTTGGATAATTTTTACATTTTTCTTGGAAATTCATTAAAATTTCAGTTTTTCTTATATATCATCCAAATCGTCGATATACGTAAAAATAGCAACAATTTATAATTTCGGTCAATTTTTACAGTTTACTCGGAACTTCGCTAAAATTCAATTTTTCTTATATATCTATAGAAATAGCATCGTTTTCAAATTTTGGTTAATTTCTACATTTTTCTCGGAAATTCGCTAAAATTTCAGTTTTTCTTATACATCATCCAAATCGTCGATATACGTAGAAATAGCAACGATTTAGAATTTCGGTTAATTTTTACAGTTTACTCGGAAATTCGCTAAAATTTCAGTTTTTCTTATACATCATCCAAATCGTCGATATACGTAGAAATAGCAACGATTTAGAATTTCGGTTAATTTTTACAGTTTACTCGGAAATTCGCTAAAATTTCAGTTTTTCTTATATATCATCCAAATCGTCGATATACGTAGAAGTAACATTGTTTTCGAATTTAGGTTAATTTATAAAGTTTACTCGGAAATTCGCTAAAATTTCAGTTTTTTTAAATATCTTCCAAATCATCTAGATAGCATCGTTTTCAAATTTTTGTTAATCTTTACATTTTTCTTGGAATATCGTTAAAATTTCAGTTTTTCTTATATATCATCCAAATCGTCGATATACGTAAAAATAGCAACAATTTAGAATTTCGGTCAATTTTTACATTTTTCTTGGAAATTCACAAAAATTCAATTTTTCTTATATATCTATAGAAATAGCATCGTTTTCAAATTTTGGTTAATTTTAACATTTTTCTTGGAAAATCGTTAAAATTTCAGTTTTTCTTATATATCATCCAAATCGTCGATATACGTAAAAATAGCAACAATTTAGAATTTCGGTCAATTTTTACATTTTTCTTATAAATTCGCTAAAATTCAATTTTTCTTATATTTCTATAGATATAGCATCGTTTTCAAATTTTGGTTAATTTTTACATTTGGAAAATCGCTAAAATTTCAGTTTTTCTTATATATCATCCAAATCGTCGATATACGTAGAAGTAACATTGTTTTCGAATTTCGGTTAATTTATACAGGTTACTCGGAAATTCGCTAAAATTTCAGTTTTTTTAAATATCTTCCAAATCATCTAGATAGCATCGTTTTCAAATTTTAGCTAGTTTTTACATTTTTCTTGGAATATCGTTAAAATTTCAGTTTTTCTTATATATCATCCAAATCGTCGATATACGTAAAAATAGCAACAATTTAGAATTTCGGTCAATTTTTACATTTTTCTTGGAAATTCACTAAAATTCAATTTTTCTTATATATCTAGAAATAGCATCGTTTTCAAATTTTGGTTAATTTTTACATTTTTCTTGGAAATTCGCTAAAATTCAATTTTTCTTATATTTCTATAGATATAGCATCGTTTTCAAATTTTGGTTAATTTTTACATTTGGAAAATCACTTATTTATCATCGAAATCGTCGACATACGTAGAAATAGCATCGTTTTCGAAATTCGTGTAATTTTTACATTTTTCTTGGAAATTCGCTAAAATTTCAGTTTTTCTTATATATCATCCAAATCGTCGATATACTTAGAAATAGCATCGTTTTCGAATTTCGTGTAATTTTTACATTTTCTTGGAAATTGGCTAAAATTTCAGTTTTTCTTATATATCATCCAAATCGTCGATATACGTAGAAGTAACATTGTTTTCGAATTTCGGTTAATTTATACAGTTTACTCGGAAATTCGCTAAAATTTCACTTTTCTTAAATATCTTCCAAATCATCTAGATAGCATCGTTTTCAAATTTTTGTTAATCTTTACATTTTTCTTGGAATATCGTTAAAATTTCAGTTTTTCTTATATATCATCCAAATCGTCGATATACGTAAAAATAGCAACAATTTAGAATTTCGGTCAATTTTTACATTTTTCTTGGAAATTCACTAAAATTCAATTTTTCTTATATATCTATAGAAATAGCATCGTTTTCAAATTTTGGTTAATTTTAACATTTCTCTTGGAAAATCGTTAAAATTTCAGTTTTTCTTATATATCACCCAAATCGTCGATATACTTAGAAATAGCATCGTTTTCGAATTTCGTGTAATTTTTACATTTTTCTTGGAAATTCGCTAAAATTTCAGTTTTTCTTATATATCAACCAAATCGTCGATATACGTAGAAGTAACATTGTTTTCGATTTTCGGTTAATTTATACAGGTTACTCGGAAATTCGCTAAAATTTCAGTTTTTTTAAATATCTTCCAAATCATCTAGATAGCATCGTTTTCAAATTTTGGTTAATTTTTACATTTTTCTTGGAATATCGTTAAAATTTCAGTTTTTCTTATATATCATCCAAATCGTCGATATACGTAGAAATAGCAACAATTTAGAGTTTCGGTTAATTTTTACATTTTACTCGGAGTTTCGCTAAAATTTCAGTTTTTCTTAAATATCTTCCAAATCATCTAGATAGCATCGTTTTCAAATTTTGGTTAATTGTTACATTTTTCTTCGAAATTCGCTAAAATTTCAGTTTTTCTTATGTATCACCCAAATCGTCGATATACGTAGAAATAGCATCGTTTTCGAATTTCGTGTAATTTTTACATTTTTCTTGGAAATTCGCTAAAATTCAATTTTTCTTATATATCTATAGAAATAGCATCGTTTTCAAATTTCGGTCAATTTTTACATTTTTCTTGGAAATTCGCTAAAATTCAATTTTTCTTAAATTTCTTCCAAATCATCTAGATAGCATCGTTTTCAAATTTTGGCTAATTTTTACATTTTTCTTGGAAATTCGCTAAAATTTCAGTTTTTCTTATTTATCATCCAAATCGTCGATATACGTAGAAATAGCAACAACTTAGAATTTCGGTTAATTTTTACAGTTTACTCGGAAATTCGCTAAAATTTCAGTTTTTCTTAAATATTTTCCAAATCATCTAGATAGCATCGTTTTCAAATTTTGGTTAATTTTTACATTTTTCTTCGAAATTCGCTAAAATTCCAGTTTTTCTTATTTATCATCCAAATCGTCGGTATACGTAGAAATAGCAACGATTTAGAATTTCGGTTAATTTTTACAGTTTACTCGGAAATTCGCTAAAATTTCAGTTTTTCTTATTTATCATCCAAATCGTCGATATACGTAAAAATAGCAACAATTTAGAATTTCGGTTAATTTTTACAGTTTACTCGGAAATTCGCTAAAATTTCAGTTTTTCTTATACATCATCCAAATCGTCGATATAAGTAGAAATAGCATCGTTTCCGAATTTCGTGTAATTTTTAACATTCTACTCGGAAATTCGCTTAATTCAATTTTTCTGTATATCTATAGAAATAGCATCGTTTTCAAATTTCGGTCAATTTTTACATTTTTCTTGGAAATTCGCTAAAATTCAATTTTTCTTAAATTTCTTCCAAATCATCTAGATAGCATCGTTTTCAAATTTTGGCTAATTTTTACATTTTTCTTGGAAATTCGCTAAAATTTCAGTTTTTCTTATTTATCATCCAAATCGTCGATATACGTAGAAATAGCAACGATTTAGAATTTCGGTTAATTTTTACAGTTTACTCGGAAATTCGCTAAAATTTCAGTTTTTCTTATTTATCATCCAAATCGTCGATATACGTAGAAATAGCAACAATTTAGAATTTCGGTCAATTTTTACATTTTTCTTGGAAATTCGCTAAAATTCAATTTTTCTTATATATCTATAGAAATAGCATCGTTTTCAAATTTTGGTAAATTTTTACATTTTTCTTGGAAATTCGCTAAAATTTCAGTTTTTCTTATATATCATCCAAATCGTCGATATACGTAGAAGTAACATTGTTTTCGAATTTCGGTTAATTTTTACAGTTTACTCGGAAATTCGCTAAGATTTCAGTTTTTCTTAATATCTTCCAAATCATCTAGATAGCATCGTTTTCAAATTTTGGTTAATTTTTACATTTTTCTTGGAATATAGTTAAAATTTCAGTTTTTCTTATATATCATCCAAATCGTCGATATACGTAGAAATAGCAACAACTTAGAATTTCGGTTAATTTTTACAGTTTACTCGGAAATTCGCTAAAATTTCAGTTTTTCTTATACATCATCCAAATCGTCGATATACGTAGAAATAGCAACGATTTAGAATTTCGGTTAATTCTTACAGTTTACTCGGAAATTCGCTAAAATTTCAGTTTTTCTTAAATATTTTCCAAATCATCTAGATAGCATCGTTTTCAAATTTTGGTTAATTTTTACATTTTTCTTCGAAATTCGCTAAAATTACAGTTTTTCTTATATATCATCCAAATCGTCGATATACGTAAAAATAGCAACAATTTAGAATTTCGGTTAATTTTTACAGTTTACTCGGAAATTCGCTAAAATTTCAGTTTTTCTTATACATCATCCAAATCGTCGATATACGTAGAAATAGCATCGTTTCCGAATTTCGTGTAATTTTTAACATTTTACTCGGAAATTCGCTTAATTCAATTTTTCTGTATATCTATAGAAATAGCATCGTTTTCAAATTTTGGTAAATTTTTACATTTTTCTTGGAAATTCGCTAAAATTTCAGTTTTTCTTATATATCATCCAAATCGTCGATATACGTAGAAGTAACATTGTTTTCGAATTTCGGTTAATTTTTACAGTTTACTCGGAAATTCGCTAAGATTTCAGTTTTTCTTAATATCTTCCAAATCATCTAGATAGCATCGTTTTCAAATTTTGGTTAATTTTTACATTTTTCTTGGAATATAGTTAAAATTTCAGTTTTTCTTATATATCATCCAAATCGTCGATATACGTAGAAATAGCAACAACTTAGAATTTCGGTTAATTTTTACAGTTTACTCGGAAATTCGCTAAAATTTCAGTTTTTCTTATACATCATCCAAATCGTCGATATACGTAGAAATAGCAACGATTTAGAATTTCGGTTAATTTTTACAGTTTACTCGGAAATTCGCTAAGATTTCAGTTTCTCTTAATATCTTCCAAATCATCTAGATAGCATCGTTTTCAAATTTTGGTTAATTTTTACATTTTTCTTGGAAATTCGTTAAAATTTCAGTTTTTCTTATTTATCGTCCAAATCGTCGATATACGTAGAAATAGCATCGCATTCGAATTTCGTGTAATTTTTACATTTTTCTTGGAAATTCGCGCAAAATTCAATTTTTCTTATATATCTATAGAAATAGCATCGTTTTCGAATTTCGGTTAATTTTTACATTTTTCTTGGAAATTCACTAAAATTTCAGTCTCTTATTTATCATCCAAATCGTTGATATACGTAGAAATAGCAACGATTTAGAATTTCGGTTAATTTTTACAGTTTACTCGGAAATTCGCTAAAATTTCACTTTTTCTTAAATATCTTCCAAATCATCTAGATAGCACCGTTTTCAAATTTTGGTTAATTTTTACATTTTTCTTGGAAATTCACTAAAATTTCAGTCTTTCTTATTTATCATCCAAATCGTTGATACACGTAGAAATAGCAACGATTTAGAATTTCGGTTAATTTTTACAGTTTACTCGGAAATTCGCTAAAATTTCAGTTTTTCTTATATATCATCCAAATCGTCGATATACGTAGAAATAGCAACAACTTAGAATTTCGGTTAATTTTTACAGTTTACTCGGAAATTCGCTAAAATTTCAGTTTTTCTTATACATCATCCAAATCGTCGATATACGTAGAAATAGCAACGATTTAGAATTTCGGTTAATTTTTACAGTTTACTCGGAAATTCGCTAAAATTTCAGTTTTTCTTATACATCATCCAAATCGTCGATATACGTAGAAATAGCAACGATTTAGAATTTCGGTTAATTTTTACAGTTTACTCGGAAATTCGCTAAAATTTCAGTTTTTCTTATATATCATCCAAATCGTCGATATACGTAGAAGTAACATTGTTTTCGAATTTAGGTTAATTTATAAAGTTTACTCGGATATTCGCTAAAATTTCAGTTTTTTTAAATATCTTCCAAATCATCTAGATAGCATCGTTTTCAAATTTTTGTTAATCTTTACATTTTTCTTGGAATATCGTTAAAATTTCAGTTTTTCTTATATATCATCCAAATCGTCGATATACGTAAAAATAGCAACAATTTAGAATTTCGTTCAATTTTTACATTTTTCTTGGAAATTCACTAAAATTCAATTTTTCTTATATATCTATAGAAATAGCATCGTTTTCAAATTTTGGTTAATTTTAACATTTTTCTTGGAAAATCGTTAAAATTTCAGTTTTTCTTATATATCATCCAAATCGTCGATATACGTAAAAATAGCAACAATTTAGAATTTCGGTCAATTTTTACATTTTTCTTATAAATTCGCTAAAATTCAATTTTTCTTATATTTCTATAGATATAGCATCGTTTTCAAATTTTGGTTAATTTTTACATTTGGAAAATCGCTAAAATTTCAGTTTTTCTTATATATCATCCAAATCGTCGATATACTTAGAAATAGCATCGTTTTCGAATTTCGTGTAATTTTTACATTTTTCTTGGAAATTCGCTAAAATTTCAGTTTTTCTTATATATCATCCAAATCGTCGATATACGTAGAAGTAACATTGTTTTCGAATTTCGGTTAATTTATACAGGTTACTCGGAAATTCGCTAAAATTTCAGTTTTTTTAAATATCTTCCAAATCATCTAGATAGCATCGTTTTCAAATTTTGGCTAGTTTTTACATTTTTCTTGGAATATCGTTAAAATTTCAGTTTTTCTTATATATCATCCAAATCGTCGATATACGTAAAAATAGCAACAATTTAGAATTTCGGTCAATTTTTACATTTTTCTTATAAATTCGCTAAAATTCAATTTTTCTTATATTTCTATAGATATAGCATCGTTTTCAAATTTTGGTTAATTTTTACATTTGGAAAATCGCTAAAATTTCAGTTTTTCTTATATATCATCCAAATCGTCGATATACTTAGAAATAGCATCGTTTTCGAATTTCGTGTAATTTTTACATTTTTCTTGGAAATTCGCTAAAATTTCAGTTTTTCTTATATATCATCCAAATCGTCGATATACGTAGAAGTAACATTGTTTTCGAATTTCGGTTAATTTATACAGGTTACTCGGAAATTCGCTAAAATTTCAGTTTTTTTAAATATCTTCCAAATCATCTAGATAGCATCGTTTTCAAATTTTGGCTAGTTTTTACATTTTTCTTGGAATATCGTTAAAATTTCAGTTTTTCTTATATATCATCCAAATCGTCGATATACGTAGAAGTAACATTGTTTTCCAATTTCGGTTAATTTATACAGTTTACTCGGAAATTCGCTAAAATTTCAGTTTTTTCAAATATCTTCCAAATCATCTAGATAGCATCGTTTTCAAATTTTGGTTAATTTTTACATTTTTCTTGGAAATTCGCTAAAATTCAATTTTTCTTATATTTCTATAGATATAGCATCGTTTTCAAATTTTGGTTAATTTTTACATTTGGAAAATCGCTAAAATTTCAGTTTTTCTTATATATCATCCAAATCGTCGATATACTTAGAAATAGCATCGTTTTCGAATTTCGTGTAATTTTTACATTTTACTCGGAAACTCGCTTAATTCAATTTTTCTGTATATCTATAGAAATAGCATCGTTTTCAAATTTTGGATAATTTTTACATTTTTCTTGGAAATTCATTAAAATTTCAGTTTTTCTTGTATATCATCCAAATCGTCGATATACGTAAAAATAGCAACAATTTATAATTTCGGTCAATTTTTACAGTTTACTCGGAACTTCGCTAAAATTCAATTTTTCTTATATATCTATAGAAATAGCATCGTTTTCAAATTTTGGTTAATTTCTACATTTTTCTCGGAAATTCGCTAAAATTTCAGTTTTTCTTATACATCATCCAAATCGTCGATATACGTAGAAATAGCAACGATTTAGAATTTCGGTTAATTTTTACAGTTTACTCGGAAATTCGCTAAAATTTCAGTTTTTCTTATATATCATCCAAATCGTCGATATACGTAGAAGTAACATTGTTTTCGAATTTAGGTTAATTTATAAAGTTTACTCGGAAATTCGCTAAAATTTCAGTTTTTTTAAATATCTTCCAAATCATCTAGATAGCATCGTTTTCAAATTTTTGTTAATCTTTACATTTTTCTTGGAATATCGTTAAAATTTCAGTTTTTCTTATATATCATCCAAATCGTCGATATACGTAAAAATAGCAACAATTTAGAATTTCGGTCAATTTTTACATTTTTCTTATAAATTCGCTAAAATTCAATTTTTCTTATATTTCTATAGATATAGCATCGTTTTCAAATTTTGGTTAATTTTTACATTTGGAAAATCGCTAAAATTTCAGTTTTTCTTATATATCATCCAAATCGTCGATATACTTAGAAATAGCATCGTTTTCGAATTTCGTGTAATTTTTACATTTTTCTTGGAAATTCGCTAAAATTTCAGTTTTTCTTATATATCATCCAAATCGTCGATATACGTAGAAGTAACATTGTTTTCGAATTTCGGTTAATTTATACAGGTTACTCGGAAATTCGCTAAAATTTCAGTTTTTTTAAATATCTTCCAAATCATCTAGATAGCATCGTTTTCAAATTTTGGCTAGTTTTTACATTTTTCTTGGAATATCGTTAAAATTTCAGTTTTTCTTATATATCATCCAAATCGTCGATATACGTAAAAATAGCAACAATTTAGAATTTCGGTCAATTTTTACATTTTTCTTGGAAATTCACTAAAATTCAATTTTTCTTATATATCTATAGAAATAGCATCGTTTTCAAATTTTGGTTAATTTTAACATTTTTCTTGGAAAATCGTTAAAATTTCAGTTTTTCTTATATATCATCCAAATCGTCGATATACGTAAAAATAGCAACAATTTAGAATTTCGGTCAATTTTTACATTTTTCTTATAAATTCGCTAAAATTCAATTTTTCTTATATATCTATAGAAATAGCATCGTTTTCAAATTTTGGTTAATTTTTACATTTGGAAAATCGCTAAAATTTCAGTTTTTCTTATATATCATCCAAATCGTCGATATACTTAGAAATAGCATCGTTTTCGAATTTCGTGTAATTTTTACATTTTTCTTGGAAATTCGCTAAAATTTCAGTTTTTCTTATATATCATCCAAATCGTCGATATACGTAGAAGTAACATTGTTTTCGAATTTCGGTTAATTTATACAGGTTACTCGGAAATTCGCTAAAATTTCAGTTTTTTTAAATATCTTCCAAATCATCTAGATAGCATCGTTTTCAAATTTTGGCTAGTTTTTACATTTTTCTTGGAATATCGTTAAAATTTCAGTTTTTCTTATATATCATCCAAATCGTCGATATACGTAAAAATAGCAACAATTTAGAATTTCGGTCAATTTTTACATTTTTCTTGGAAATTCACTAAAATTCAATTTTTCTTATATATCTATAGAAATAGCATCGTTTTCAAATTTTGGTTAATTTTTACATTTTTCTTGGAAATTCGCTAAAATTCAATTTTTCTTATATTTCTATAGATATAGCATCGTTTTCAAATTTTGGTTAATTTTTACATTTGGAAAATCACTTATTTATCATCGAAATCGTCGACATACGTAGAAATAGCATCGTTTTCGAAATTCGTGTAATTTTTACATTTTTCTTGGAAATTCGCTAAAATTTCAGTTTTTCTTATATATCATCCAAATCGTCGATATACTTAGAAATAGCATCGTTTTCGAATTTCGTGTAATTTTTACATTTTCTTGGAAATTGGCTAAAATTTCAGTTTTTCTTATATATCATCCAAATCGTCGATATACGTAGAAGTAACATTGTTTTCGAATTTCGGTTAATTTATACAGTTTACTCGGAAATTCGCTAAAATTTCACTTTTCTTAAATATCTTCCAAATTATCTAGATAGCATCGTTTTCAAATTTTTGTTAATCTTTACATTTTTCTTGGAATATCGTTAAAATTTCAGTTTTTCTTATATATCATCCAAATCGTCGATATACGTAAAAATAGCAACAATTTAGAATTTCGGTCAATTTTTACATTTTTCTTGGAAATTCACTAAAATTCAATTTTTCTTATATATCTATAGAAATAGCATCGTTTTCAAATTTTGGTTAATTTTAACATTTTTCTTGGAAAATCGTTAAAATTTCAGTTTTTCTTATATATCATCCAAATCGTCGATATACTTAGAAATAGCATCGTTTTCGAATTTCGTGTAATTTTTACATTTTTCTTGGAAATTCGCTAAAATTTCAGTTTTTCTTATATATCATCCAAATCGTCGATATACGTAGAAGTAACATTGTTTTCGATTTTCGGTTAATTTATACAGGTTACTCGGAAATTCGCTAAAATTTCAGTTTTTTTAAATATCTTCCAAATCATCTAGATAGCATCGTTTTCAAATTTTGGTTAATTTTTACATTTTTCTTGGAATATCGTTAAAATTTCAGTTTTTCTTATATATCATCCAAATCGTCGATATACGTAGAAATAGCAACAATTTAGAGTTTCGGTTAATTTTTACATTTTACTCGGAGTTTCGCTAAAATTTCAGTTTTTCTTAAATATCTTCCAAATCATCTAGATAGCATCGTTTTCAAATTTTGGTTAATTGTTACATTTTTCTTCGAAATTCGCTAAAATTTCAGTTTTTCTTATGTATCACCCAAATCGTCGATATACGTAGAAATAGCATCGTTTTCGAATTTCGTGTAATTTTTACATTTTTCTTGGAAATTCGCTAAAATTCAATTTTTCTTATATATCTATAGAAATAGCATCGTTTTCAAATTTCGGTCAATTTTTACATTTTTCTTGGAAATTCGCTAAAATTCAATTTTTCTTAAATTTCTTCCAAATCATCTAGATAGCATCGTTTTCAAATTTTGGCTAATTTTTACATTTTTCTTGGAAATTCGCTAAAATTTCAGTTTTTCTTATTTATCATCCAAATCGTCGATATACGTAGAAATAGCAACGATTTAGAATTTCGGTTAATTTTTACAGTTTACTCGGAAATTCGCTAAAATTTCAGTTTTTCTTATATATCATCCAAATCGTCGATATACTTAGAAATAGAATCGTTTTCGAATTTCGTGTAATTTTTACATTTTTCTTGGAAATTCGCTAAAATTTCAGTTTTCCTTATACATCATCCAAATCGTCGATATACTGAGAAATAGAATCGTTTTCAAATTTTGGTTAATTTTTACATTTTTCTTGGAAATTCGCTAAAATTCAATTTTTCTTATATTTTTATAGGTATAGCATCGTTTTCAAATTTTGGTTAATTTCAACATTTTTCTTGGAAATTCGCTAAAGTTCAATTTTTCTTATTTATCATCCAAAAATTCAATTTTTCTTGGAAAATTTCAGTTTTCCTCATATATCATCCAAATCGTCGATATACGTAGAAATAGCATCGTTTTCGAATTTCGTGTAATTTTTACATTTTACTCGGAACTTCGCTAAAATTCAATTTTTCTTATATATCTATAGAAATAGCATCGTTTTCAAATTTTGGTTAATTTCTACATTTTTCTCGGAAATTCGCTAAAATTTCAGTTTTTCTTAATTATCTTCCAAATCATCTAGATAGCATCGTTTTCAAATTTTGGTTAATTTTTACATTTTTCTTGGAAATTCGCTAAAATTACAGTTTTTCTTATATATCATCCAAATCGTCGATATACGTAAAAATAGCAACAATTTAGAATTTCGGTTAATTTTTACAGTTTACTCGGAAATTCGCTAAAATTTCAGTTTTTCTTATATATCATCCAAATCGTCGATATACGTAGAAGTAACATTGTTTTCGAATTTAGGTTAATTTATAAAGTTTACTCGGAAATTCGCTAAAATTTCAGTTTTTTCAAATATCTTCCAAATCATCTAGATAGCATCGTTTTCAAATTTTTGTTAATCTTTACATTTTTCTCGGAAATTCGCTAAAATTTCACTTTTCTTAAATATCTTCCAAATTATCTAGATAGCATCGTTTTCAAATTTTGGTTAATTTTTACATTTTTCTTGGTAATTCGCTAAAATTCAATTTTTCTTATATTTCTATAGATATAGCATCGTTTTCAAATTTTGGTTAATTTTTACATTTGGAAAATCGCTAAAATTTCAGTTTTTCTTATATATCATCCAAATCGTCGATATACTTAGAAATAGCATCGTTTTCGAATTTCGTGTAATTTTTACATTTTTCTTGGAAATTCGCTAAAATTTCAGTTTTTCTTATATATCATCCAAATCGTCGATATACTTAGAAATAGCATCGTTTTCGAATTTCGTGTAATTTTTACATTTTCTTGGAAATTCGCTAAAATTTCAGTTTTTCTTATATATCACCCAAATCGTCGATATACGTAGAAGTAACATTGTTTTCGAATTTTGGTTAATTTATACAGGTTACTCGGAAATTCGCTAAAATTTCAGTTTTTTTAAATATCTTCCAAATCATCTAGATAGCATCGTTTTCAAATTTTGGTTAATTTTTACATTTTTCTTGGAATATCGTTAAAATTTCAGTTTTTCTTATATATCATCCGAATCGTCGATATACGTAGAAATAGCAACAATTTAGAGTTTCGGTTAATTTTTGCATTTTACTCGGAGTTTCGCTAAAATTTCAGTTTTTCTTAAATATCTTCCAAATCATCTAGATAGCATCGTTTTCAAATTTTGGTTAATTGTTATATTTTTCTTCGAAATTCGCTAAAATTTCAATTTTTCTTATGTATCACCCAAATCGTCGATATACGTAGAAATAGCATCGTTTTCGAATTTCGTGTGATTTTTACATTTTTCTTGGAAATTCGCTAAAATTCAATTTTTCTTATATATCTATAGAAATAGCATCGTTTTCAAATTTCGGTCAATTTTTACATTTTTCTTGGAAATTCGCTAAAATTCAATTTTTCTTAAATTTCTTCCAAATCATCTAGATAGCATCGTTTTCAAATTTTGGCTAATTTTTACATTTTTCTTGGAAATTCGCTAAAATTTCAGTTTTTCTTATTTATCATCCAAATCGTCGATATACGTAGAATTAGCAACGATTTAGAATTTCGGTTAATTTTTACAGTTTACTCGGAAATTCGCTAAAATTTCAGTTTTTCTTATATATCATCCAAATCGTCGATATACTTAGAAATAGAATCGTTTTCGAATTTCGTGTAATTTTTACATTTTTCTTGGAAATTCGCTAAAATTTCAGTTTTCCTTATACATTATCCAAATCGTCGATATACTTAGATATAGCATCGTTTTCAAATTTTGGTTAATTTTTACATTTGGAAAATCGCTAAAATTACAGTTTTTCTTATACATCATACAAATCGTCGATAAACGTAGAAATAGCAACCATTTAGAATTTCGGTTAATTTTTGCATTTTTCTTGGAAATTCTCTAAAATTTCAGTTTTTCTTATATATCATCCAAATCGTCGATATACTTAGAAATAGAATCGTTTTCGAATTTCGTGTAATTTTTACATTTTTCTTGGAAATTCGCTAAAATTTCAGTTTTCCTTATACATTATCCAAATCGTCGATATACTTAGATATAGCATCGTTTTCAAATTTTGGTTAATTTTTACATTTGGAAAATCGCTAAAATTACAGTTTTTCTTATACATCATACAAATCGTCGATAAACGTAGAAATAGCAACCATTTAGAATTTCGGTTAATTTTTGCATTTTTCTTGGAAATTCTCTAAAATTTCAGTTTTCCTTATACATCATCCAAATCGTCGATACACGTAGAGATAGCATCGTTTTCGAATTTTGGTTAATTTTTACAGTTTACTCGGAAATTCGCTAAAATTCAATTTTTCTTATATATCTATAGAAATAGCATCGTTTTCAAATTTTGGTTAATTTCTACATTTTTCTTGGAAATTCGCTAAAGTTCAATTTTTCTTATTTATCATCCAAAAATTCAATTTTTCTTGGAAAATTTCAGTTTTCCTCATATATCATCCAAATCGTCGATATACGTAGAAATAGCATCGTTTTCGAATTTCGTTTAATTTTTACATTTTACTCGGAAATTCGCTTAATTCAATTTTTCTGTATATCTATAGAAATAGCATCGTTTTTAAATTTTGGATAATTTTTACATTTTTCTTGGAAATTCATTAAAATTTCAGTTTTTCTTATATATCATCCAAATCGTCGATATACGTAAAAATAGCAACAATTTATAATTTCGGTCAATTTTTACAGTTTACTCGGAACTTCGCTAAAATTCAATTTTTCTTATATATCTATAGAAATAGCATCGTTTTCAAATTTTGGTTAATTTCTACATTTTTCTCGGAAATTCGCTAAAATTTCAGTTTTTCTTAATTATCTTCCAAATCATCTAGATAGCATCGTTTTCAAATTTTGGTTAATTTTTACATTTTTCTTGGAAATTCGCTAAAATTACAGTTTTTCTTATATATCATCCAAATCGTCGATATACGTAGAAATAGCAACGATTTAGAATTTCGGTTAATTTTTACAGTTTACTCGGAAATTCGCTAAAATTTCAGTTTTTCTTATATATCATCCAAATCGTCGATATACGTAGAAGTAACATTGTTTTCGAATTTAGGTTAATTTATAAAGTTTACTCGGAAATTCGCTAAAATTTCAGTTTTTTTAAATATCTTCCAAATCATCTAGATAGCATCGTTTTCAAATTTTTGTTAATCTTTACAT
Source organism: Agrilus biguttatus (assembly GCA_963921985.1). Taxonomy (NCBI): domain Eukaryota; kingdom Metazoa; phylum Arthropoda; class Insecta; order Coleoptera; family Buprestidae; genus Agrilus; species Agrilus biguttatus. Next base: position 22,649,392 of record OY998118.1, read on the forward strand.
TTTTCTTGGAATATCGTTAAAATTTCAGTTTTTCTTATATATCATCCAAATCGTCGATATACGTAAAAATAGCAACAATTTAGAATTTCGGTCAATTTTTACATTTTTCTTGGAAATTCACTAAAATTCAATTTTTCTTATATATCTATAGAAATAGCATCGTTTTCAAATTTTGGTTAATTTTAACATTTTTCTTGGAAAATCGTTAAAATTTCAGTTTTTCTTATATATCATCCAAATCGTCGATATACGTAAAAATAGCAACAATTTAGAATTTCGGTCAATTTTTACATTTTTCTTATAAATTCGCTAAAATTCAATTTTTCTTATATATCTATAGAAATGGCTTCGTTTTCAAATTTTGGTCAATTTTTACATTTTTCTTGGAAATTCGCTAAAATTTCACTTTTTCTTAAATATCTTCCAAATCATCTAGATAGCATCGTTTTCAAATTTTGATTAATTTTTACATTTTTCTTGGAAATTCGCTAAAATTCCAGTTTTTCTTATATATCATCCAAATCGTCGATATACTTAGAAATAGCATCGTTTTCGAATTTCGTGTAATTTTTACATTTTCTTGGAAATTCGCTAAAATTTCAGTTTTTCTTATATATCATCCAAATCGTCGATATACGTAGAAGTAACATTGTTTTCGAATTTCGGTTAATTTATACAGTTTACTCGGAAATTCGCTAAAATTTCACTTTTCTTAAATATCTTCCAAATTATCTAGATAGCATCGTTTTCAAATTTTGGTTAATTTTTACATTTTTCTTGGTAATTCGCTAAAATTCAATTTTTCTTATATTTCTATAGATATAGCATCGTTTTCAAATTTTGGTTAATTTTTACATTTGGAAAATCGTTAAAATTTCAGTTTTTCTTATATATCATCCAAATCGTCGATATACGTAAAAATAGCAACAATTTAGAATTTCGGTCAATTTTTACATTTTTCTTATAAATTCGCTAAAATTCAATTTTTCTTATATATCTATAGAAATCGCTTCGTTTTCAAATTTTGGTCAATTTTTACATTTTTCTTGGAAATTCGCTAAAATTTCACTTTTTCTTAAATATCTTCCAAATCATCTAGATAGCATCGTTTTCAAATTTTGATTAATTTTTACATTTTTCTTGGAAATTCGCTAAAATTCCAGTTTTTCTTATATATCATCCAAATCGTCGATATACTTAGAAATAGCATCGTTTTCGAATTTCGTGTAATTTTTACATTTTCTTGGAAATTCGCTAAAATTTCAGTTTTTCTTATATATCATCCAAATCGTCGATATACGTAGAAGTAACATTGTTTTCGAATTTCGGTTAATTTATACAGGTTACTCGGAAATTCGCTAAAATTTCAGTTTTTTTAAATATCTTCCAAATCATCTAGATAGCATCGTTTTCAAATTTTGGCTAGTTTTTACATTTTTCTTGGAATATCGTTAAAATTTCAGTTTTTCTTATATATCATCCAAATCGTCGATATACGTAGAAGTAACATTGTTTTCCAATTTCGGTTAATTTATACAGTTTACTCGGAAATTCGCTAAAATTTCAGTTTTTTCAAATATCTTCCAAATCATCTAGATAGCATCGTTTTCAAATTTTGGTTAATTTTTACATTTTTCTTGGAAATTCGCTAAAATTCAATTTTTCTTATATTTCTATAGATATAGCATCGTTTTCAAATTTTGGTTAATTTTTACATTTGGAAAATCACTTATTTATCATCGAAATCGTCGACATACGTAGAAATAGCATCGTTTTCGAAATTCGTGTAATTTTTACATTTTTCTTGGAAATTCGCTAAAATTTCAGTTTTTCTTATATAACATCCAAATCGTCGATATACTTAGAAATAGCATCGTTTTCGAATTTCGTGTAATTTTTACATTTTCTTGGAAATTCGCTAAAATTTCAGTTTTTCTTATATATCATCCAAATCGTCGATATACGTAGAAGTAACATTGTTTTCGAATTTCGGTTAATTTATACAGTTTACTCGGAAATTCGCTAAAATTTCACTTTTCTTAAATACCTTCCAAATTATCTAGATAGCATCGTTTTCAAATTTTGGTTAATTTTTACATTTTTCTTGGTAATTCGCTAAAATTCAATTTTTCTTATATTTCTATAGATATAGCATCGTTTTCAAATTTTGGTTAATTTTTACATTTGGAAAATCGTTAAAATTTCAGTTTTTCTTATATATCATCCAAATCGTCGATATACGTAAAAATAGCAACAATTTAGAATTTCGGTCAATTTTTACATTTTTCTTGGAAATTCACTAAAATTCAATTTTTCTTATATATCTATAGAAATAGCATCGTTTTCAAATTTTGGTTAATTTTAACATTTTTCTTGGAAAATCGTTAAAATTTCAGTTTTTCTTATATATCATCCAAATCGTCGATACACGTAGAAATAGCATCGTTTTCGAATTTTGGTTAATTTTTACAGTTTACTCGGAAATTCGCTAAAATTTCAGTTTTTCTTATTTATCATCCAAATCGTCGATATACGTAGAAATAGCAACGATTTAGAATTTCGGTTAATTTTTACAGTTTACTCGGAAATTCGCTAAAATTTCAGTTTTTCTTATATATCATCCAAATCGTCGATATACTTAGAAATAGAATCGTTTTCGAATTTCGTGTAATTTTTACATTTTTCTTGGAAATTCGCTAAAATTTCAGTTTTCCTTATACATCATCCAAATCGTCGATATACTGAGAAATAGAATCGTTTTCAAATTTTGGTTAATTTTTACATTTTTCTTGGAAATTCGCTAAAATTCAATTTTTCTTATATTTTTATAGGTATAGCATCGTTTTCAAATTTTGGTTAATTTCAACATTTTTCTTGGAAATTCGCTAAAGTTCAATTTTTCTTATTTATCATCCAAAAATTCAATTTTTCTTGGAAAATTTCAGTTTTCCTCATATATCATCCAAATCGTCGATATACGTAGAAATAGCATCGTTTTCGAATTTCGTGTAATTTTTACATTTTACTCGGAACTTCGCTAAAATTCAATTTTTCTTATATATCTATAGAAATAGCATCGTTTTCAAATTTTGGTTAATTTCTACATTTTTCTCGGAAATTCGCTAAAATTTCAGTTTTTCTTAATTATCTTCCAAATCATCTAGATAGCATCGTTTTCAAATTTTGGTTAATTTTTACATTTTTCTTGGAAATTCGCTAAAATTACAGTTTTTCTTATATATCATCCAAATCGTCGATATACGTAAAAATAGCAACAATTTAGAATTTCGGTTAATTTTTACAGTTTACTCGGAAATTCGCTAAAATTTCAGTTTTTCTTATATATCATCCAAATCGTCGATATACGTAGAAGTAACATTGTTTTCGAATTTAGGTTAATTTATAAAGTTTACTCGGAAATTCGCTAAAATTTCAGTTTTTTCAAATATCTTCCAAATCATCTAGATAGCATCGTTTTCAAATTTTTGTTAATCTTTACATTTTTCTCGGAAATTCGCTAAAATTTCACTTTTCTTAAATATCTTCCAAATTATCTAGATAGCATCGTTTTCAAATTTTGGTTAATTTTTACATTTTTCTTGGTAATTCGCTAAAATTCAATTTTTCTTATATTTCTATAGATATAGCATCGTTTTCAAATTTTGGTTAATTTTTACATTTGGAAAATCGCTAAAATTTCAGTTTTTCTTATATATCATCCAAATCGTCGATATACTTAGAAATAGCATCGTTTTCGAATTTCGTGTAATTTTTACATTTTTCTTGGAAATTCGCTAAAATTTCAGTTTTTCTTATATATCATCCAAATCGTCGATATACTTAGAAATAGCATCGTTTTCGAATTTCGTGTAATTTTTACATTTTCTTGGAAATTCGCTAAAATTTCAGTTTTTCTTATATATCATCCAAATCGTCGATATACGTAGAAGTAACATTGTTTTCGAATTTCGGTTAATTTATACAGTTTACTCGGAAATTCGCTAAAATTTCACTTTTCTTAAATATCTTCCGAATTATCTAGATAGCATCGTTTTCAAATTTTTGTTAATCTTTACATTTTTCTTGGAATATCGTTAAAATTTCAGTTTTTCTTATATATCATCCAAATCGTCGATATACGTAAAAATAGCAACAATTTAGAATTTCGGTCAATTTTTACATTTTTCTTGGAAATTCACTAAAATTCAATTTTTCTTATATATCTATAGAAATAGCATCGTTTTCAAATTTTGGTTAATTTTAACATTTTTCTTGGAAAATCGTTAAAATTTCAGTTTTTCTTATATATCATCCAAATCGTCGATATACGTAGAAGTAACATTGTTTTCGAATTTCGGTTAATTTATACAGGTTACTCGGAAATTCGATAAAATTTCAGTTTTTTTAAATATCTTCCAAATCATCTAGATAGCATCGTTTTCAAATTTTGGTTAATTTTTACATTTTTCTTGGAATATCGTTAAAATTTCAGTTTTTCTTATATATCATCCGAATCGTCGATATACGTAGAAATAGCAACAATTTAGAGTTTCGGTTAATTTTTGCATTTTACTCGGAGTTTCGCTAAAATTTCAGTTTTTCTTAAATATCTTCCAAATCATCTAGATAGCATCGTTTTCAAATTTTGGTTAATTGTTACATTTTTCTTCGAAATTCGCTAAAATTTCAGTTTTTCTTATGTATCACCCAAATCGTCGATATACGTAGAAATAGCATCGTTTTCGAATTTCGTGTGATTTTTACATTTTTCTTGGAAATTCGCTAAAATTCAATTTTTCTTATATATCTATAGAAATAGCATCGTTTTCAAATTTCGGTCAATTTTTACATTTTTCTTGGAAATTCGCTAAAATTCAATTTTTCTTAAATTTCTTCCAAATCATCTAGATAGCATCGTTTTCAAATTTTGGCTAATTTTTACATTTTTCTTGGAAATTCGCTAAAATTTCAGTTTTTCTTATTTATCATCCAAATCGTCGATATACGTAGAATTAGCAACGATTTAGAATTTCGGTTAATTTTTACAGTTTACTCGGAAATTCGCTAAAATTTCAGTTTTTCTTATATATCATCCAAATCGTCGATATACTTAGAAATAGAATCGTTTTCGAATTTCGTGTAATTTTTACATTTTTCTTGGAAATTCGCTAAAATTTCAGTTTTCCTTATACATTATCCAAATCGTCGATATACTTAGATATAGCATCGTTTTCAAATTTTGGTTAATTTTTACATTTGGAAAATCGCTAAAATTACAGTTTTTCTTATACATCATACAAATCGTCGATAAACGTAGAAATAGCAACCATTTAGAATTTCGGTTAATTTTTGCATTTTTCTTGGAAATTCTCTAAAATTTCAGTTTTTCTTATATATCATCCAAATCGTCGATATACTTAGAAATAGAATCGTTTTCGAATTTCGTGTAATTTTTACATTTTTCTTGGAAATTCGCTAAAATTTCAGTTTTCCTTATACATCATCCAAATCGTCGATACACGTAGAGATAGCATCGTTTTCGAATTTTGGTTAATTTTTACAGTTTACTCGGAAATTCGCTAAAATTCAATTTTTCTTATATATCTATAGAAATAGCATCGTTTTCAAATTTTGGTTAATTTCTACATTTTTCTTGGAAATTCGCTAAAGTTCAATTTTTCTTATTTATCATCCAAAAATTCAATTTTTCTTGGAAAATTTCAGTTTTCCTCATATATCATCCAAATCGTCGATATACGTAGAAATAGCATCGTTTTCGAATTTCGTTTAATTTTTACATTTTACTCGGAAATTCGCTTAATTCAATTTTTCTGTATATCTATAGAAATAGCATCGTTTTTAAATTTTGGATAATTTTTACATTTTTCTTGCAAATTCATTAAAATTTCAGTTTTTCTTATATATCATCCAAATCGTCGATATACGTAAAAATAGCAACAATTTATAATTTCGGTCAATTTTTACAGTTTACTCGGAACTTCGCTAAAATTCAATTTTTCTTATATATCTATAGAAATAGCATCGTTTTCAAATTTTGGTTAATTTCTACATTTTTCTCGGAAATTCGCTAAAATTTCAGTTTTTCTTAATTATCTTCCAAATCATCTAGATAGCATCGTTTTCAAATTTTGGTTAATTTTTACATTTTTCTTGGAAATTCGCTAAAATTACAGTTTTTCTTATATATCATCCAAATCGTCGATATACGTAGAAATAGCAACGATTTAGAATTTCGGTTAATTTTTACAGTTTACTCGGAAATTCGCTAAAATTTCAGTTTTTCTTATATATCATCCAAATCGTCGATATACGTAGAAGTAACATTGTTTTCGAATTTAGGTTAATTTATAAAGTTTACTCGGAAATTCGCTAAAATTTCAGTTTTTTTAAATATCTTCCAAATCATCTAGATAGCATCGTTTTCAAATTTTTGTTAATCTTTACATTTTTCTTGGAATATCGTTAAAATTTCAGTTTTTCTTATATATCATCCAAATCGTCGATATACGTAAAAATAGCAACAATTTAGAATTTCGGTCAATTTTTACATTTTTCTTGGAAATTCACTAAAATTCAATTTTTCTTATATATCTATAGAAATAGCATCGTTTTCAAATTTTGGTTAATTTTAACATTTTTCTTGGAAAATCGTTAAAATTTCAGTTTTTCTTATATATCATCCAAATCGTCGATATACGTAAAAATAGCAACAATTTAGAATTTCGGTCAATTTTTACATTTTTCTTATAAATTCGCTAAAATTCAATTTTTCTTATATATCTATAGAAATGGCTTCGTTTTCAAATTTTGGTCAATTTTTACATTTTTCTTGGAAATTCGCTAAAATTTCACTTTTTCTTAAATATCTTCCAAATCATCTAGATAGCATCGTTTTCAAATTTTGATTAATTTTTACATTTTTCTTGGAAATTCGCTAAAATTCCAGTTTTTCTTATATATCATCCAAATCGTCGATATACTTAGAAATAGCATCGTTTTCGAATTTCGTGTAATTTTTACATTTTCTTGGAAATTCGCTAAAATTTCAGTTTTTCTTATATATCATCCAAATCGTCGATATACGTAGAAGTAACATTGTTTTCGAATTTCGGTTAATTTATACAGTTTACTCGGAAATTCGCTAAAATTTCACTTTTCTTAAATATCTTCCAAATTATCTAGATAGCATCGTTTTCAAATTTTGGTTAATTTTTACATTTTTCTTGGTTATTCGCTAAAATTCAATTTTTCTTATATTTCTATAGATATAGCATCGTTTTCAAATTTTGGTTAATTTTTACATTTGGAAAATCGTTAAAATTTCAGTTTTTCTTATATATCATCCAAATCGTCGATATACGTAAAAATAGCAACAATTTAGAATTTCGGTCAATTTTTACATTTTTCTTATAAATTCGCTAAAATTCAATTTTTCTTATATATCTATAGAAATCGCTTCGTTTTCAAATTTTGGTCAATTTTTACATTTTTCTTGGAAATTCGCTAAAATTTCACTTTTTCTTAAATATCTTCCAAATCATCTAGATAGCATCGTTTTCAAATTTTGATTAATTTTTACATTTTTCTTGGAAATTCGCTAAAATTCCAGTTTTTCTTATATATCATCCAAATCGTCGATATACTTAGAAATAGCATCGTTTTCGAATTTCGTGTAATTTTTACATTTTCTTGGAAATTCGCTAAAATTTCAGTTTTTCTTATATATCATCCAAATCGTCGATATACGTAGAAGTAACATTGTTTTCGAATTTCGGTTAATTTATACAGGTTACTCGGAAATTCGCTAAAATTTCAGTTTTTTTAAATATCTTCCAAATCATCTAGATAGCATCGTTTTCAAATTTTGGCTAGTTTTTACATTTTTCTTGGAATATCGTTAAAATTTCAGTTTTTCTTATATATCATCCAAATCGTCGATATACGTAGAAGTAACATTGTTTTCCAATTTCGGTTAATTTATACAGTTTACTCGGAAATTCGCTAAAATTTCAGTTTTTTCAAATATCTTCCAAATCATCTAGATAGCATCGTTTTCAAATTTTGGTTAATTTTTACATTTTTCTTGGAAATTCGCTAAAATTCAATTTTTCTTATATTTCTATAGATATAGCATCGTTTTCAAATTTTGGTTAATTTTTACATTTGGAAAATCACTTATTTATCATCGAAATCGTCGACATACGTAGAAATAGCATCGTTTTCGAAATTCGTGTAATTTTTACATTTTTCTTGGAAATTCGCTAAAATTTCAGTTTTTCTTATATAACATCCAAATCGTCGATATACTTAGAAATAGCATCGTTTTCGAATTTCGTGTAATTTTTACATTTTCTTGGAAATTCGCTAAAATTTCAGTTTTTCTTATATATCATCCAAATCGTCGATATACGTAGAAGTAACATTGTTTTCGAATTTCGGTTAATTTATACAGTTTACTCGGAAATTCGCTAAAATTTCACTTTTCTTAAATACCTTCCAAATTATCTAGATAGCATCGTTTTCAAATTTTGGTTAATTTTTACATTTTTCTTGGTAATTCGCTAAAATTCAATTTTTCTTATATTTCTATAGATATAGCATCGTTTTCAAATTTTGGTTAATTTTTACATTTGGAAAATCGTTAAAATTTCAGTTTTTCTTATATATCATCCAAATCGTCGATATACGTAAAAATAGCAACAATTTAGAATTTCGGTCAATTTTTACATTTTTCTTGGAAATTCACTAAAATTCAATTTTTCTTATATATCTATAGAAATAGCATCGTTTTCAAATTTTGGTTAATTTTAACATTTTTCTTGGAAAATCGTTAAAATTTCAGTTTTTCTTATATATCATCCAAATCGTCGATACACGTAGAAATAGCATCGTTTTCGAATTTTGGTTAATTTTTACAGTTTACTCGGAAATTCGCTAAAATTCAATTTTTCTTATATATCTATAGAAATAGCATCGTTTTCAAATTTTGGTTAATTTCTACATTTTTCTTGGAAATTCGCTAAAGTTCAATTTTTCTTATTTATCATCCAAAAATTCAATTTTTCTTGGAAAATTTCAGTTTTCCTCATATATCATCCAAATCGTCGATATACGTAGAAATAGCATCGTTTTCGAATTTCGTTTAATTTTTACATTTTACTCGGAAATTCGCTTAATTCAATTTTTCTGTATATCTATAGAAATAGCATCGTTTTTAAATTTTGGATAATTTTTACATTTTTCTTGGAAATTCATTAAAATTTCAGTTTTTCTTATATATCATCCAAATCGTCGATATACGTAAAAATAGCAACAATTTATAATTTCGGTCAATTTTTACAGTTTACTCGGAACTTCGCTAAAATTCAATTTTTCTTATATATCTATAGAAATAGCATCGTTTTCAAATTTTGGTTAATTTCTACATTTTTCTCGGAAATTCGCTAAAATTTCAGTTTTTCTTAATTATCTTCCAAATCATCTAGATAGCATCGTTTTCAAATTTTGGTTAATTTTTACATTTTTCTTGGAAATTCGCTAAAATTACAGTTTTTCTTATATATCATCCAAATCGTCGATATACGTAGAAATAGCAACGATTTAGAATTTCGGTTAATTTTTACAGTTTACTCGGAAATTCGCTAAAATTTCAGTTTTTCTTATATATCATCCAAATCGTCGATATACGTAGAAGTAACATTGTTTTCGAATTTAGGTTAATTTATAAAGTTTACTCGGAAATTCGCTAAAATTTCAGTTTTTTTAAATATCTTCCAAATCATCTAGATAGCATCGTTTTCAAATTTTTGTTAATCTTTACATTTTTCTTGGAATATCGTTAAAATTTCAGTTTTTCTTATATATCATCCAAATCGTCGATATACGTAAAAATAGCAACAATTTAGAATTTCGGTCAATTTTTACATTTTTCTTGGAAATTCACTAAAATTCAATTTTTCTTATATATCTATAGAAATAGCATCGTTTTCAAATTTTGGTTAATTTTAACATTTTTCTTGGAAAATCGTTAAAATTTCAGTTTTTCTTATATATCATCCAAATCGTCGATATACGTAAAAATAGCAACAATTTAGAATTTCGGTCAATTTTTACATTTTTCTTATAAATTCGCTAAAATTCAATTTTTCTTATATATCTATAGAAATGGCTTCGTTTTCAAATTTTGGTCAATTTTTACATTTTTCTTGGAAATTCGCTAAAATTTCACTTTTTCTTAAATATCTTCCAAATCATCTAGATAGCATCGTTTTCAAATTTTGATTAATTTTTACATTTTTCTTGGAAATTCGCTAAAATTCCAGTTTTTCTTATATATCATCCAAATCGTCGATATACTTAGAAATAGCATCGTTTTCGAATTTCGTGTAATTTTTACATTTTCTTGGAAATTCGCTAAAATTTCAGTTTTTCTTATATATCATCCAAATCGTCGATATACGTAGAAGTAACACTGTTTTCGAATTTCGGTTAATTTATACAGTTTACTCGGAAATTCGCTAAAATTTCACTTTTCTTAAATGTCTTCCAAATTATCTAGATAGCATCGTTTTCAAATTTTGGTTAATTTTTACATTTTTCTTGGTAATTCGCTAAAATTCAATTTTTCTTATATTTCTATAGATATAGCATCGTTTTCAAATTTTGGTTAATTTTTACATTTGGAAAATCGTTAAAATTTCAGTTTTTCTTATATATCATCCAAATCGTCGATATACGTAAAAATAGCAACAATTTAGAATTTCGGTCAATTTTTACATTTTTCTTATAAATTCGCTAAAATTCAAGTTTTCTTATATATCTATAGAAATCGCTTCGTTTTCAAATTTTGGTCAATTTTTACATTTTTCTTGGAAATTCGCTAAAATTTCACTTTTTCTTAAATATCTTCCAAATCATCTAGATAGCATCGTTTTCAAATTTTGATTAATTTTTACATTTTTCTGGGAAATTCGCTAAAATTCCAGTTTTTCTTATATATCATCCAAATCGTCGATATACTTAGAAATAGCATCGTTTTCGAATTTCGTGTAATTTTTACATTTTCTTGGAAATTCGCTAAAATTTCAGTTTTTCTTATATATCATCCAAATCGTCGATATACGTAGAAGTAACATTGTTTTCGAATTTCGGTTAATTTATACAGGTTACTCGGAAATTCGCTAAAATTTCAGTTTTTTTAAATATCTTCCAAATCATCTAGATAGCATCGTTTTCAAATTTTGGCTAGTTTTTACATTTTTCTTGGAATATCGTTAAAATTTCAGTTTTTCTTATATATCATCCAAATCGTCGATATACGTAGAAGTAACATTGTTTTCCAATTTCGGTTAATTTATACAGTTTACTCGGAAATTCGCTAAAATTTCAGTTTTTTCAAATATCTTCCAAATCATCTAGATAGCATCGTTTTCAAATTTTGGTTAATTTTTACATTTTTCTTGGAAATTCGCTAAAATTCAATTTTTCTTATATTTCTATAGATATAGCATCGTTTTCAAATTTTGGTTAATTTTTACATTTGGAAAATCACTTATTTATCATCGAAATCGTCGACATACGTAGAAATAGCATCGTTTTCGAAATTCGTGTAATTTTTACATTTTTCTTGGAAATTCGCTAAAATTTCAGTTTTTCTTATATAACATCCAAATCGTCGATATACTTAGAAATAGCATCGTTTTCGAATTTCGTGTAATTTTTACATTTTCTTGGAAATTCGCTAAAATTTCAGTTTTTCTTATATATCATCCAAATCGTCGATATACGTAGAAGTAACATTGTTTTCGAATTTCGGTTAATTTATACAGTTTACTCGGAAATTCGCTAAAATTTCACTTTTCTTAAATACCTTCCAAATTATCTAGATAGCATCGTTTTCAAATTTTGGTTAATTTTTACATTTTTCTTGGTAATTCGCTAAAATTCAATTTTTCTTATATTTCTATAGATATAGCATCGTTTTCAAATTTTGGTTAATTTTTACATTTGGAAAATCGTTAAAATTTCAGTTTTTCTTATATATCATCCAAATCGTCGATATACGTAAAAATAGCAACAATTTAGAATTTCGGTCAATTTTTACATTTTTCTTGGAAATTCACTAAAATTCAATTTTTCTTATATATCTATAGAAATAGCATCGTTTTCAAATTTTGGTTAATTTTAACATTTTTCTTGGAAAATCGTTAAAATTTCAGTTTTTCTTATATATCATCCAAATCGTCGATATACTTAGAAATAGCATCGTTTTCGAATTTCGTGTAATTTTTACATTTTTCTTGGAAATTCGCTAAAATTTCAGTGTTTCTTATATATCATCCAAATCGTGGATATACGTAGAAGTAACATTGTTTTCGAATTTCGGTTAATTTATACAGGTTACTCGGAAATTCGCTAAAATTTCAGTTTTTTTAAATATCTTCCAAATCATCTAGATAGCATCGTTTTCAAATTTTGGTTAATTTTTACATTTTTCTTGGAATATCGTTAAAATTTCAGTTTTTCTTATATATCATCCAAATCGTCGATATACGTAGAAATAGCAACAATTTAGAGTTTCGGTTAATTTTTACATTTTACTCGGAGTTTCGCTAAAATTTCAGTTTTTCTTAAATATCTTCCAAATCATCTAGATAGCATCGTTTTCAAATTTTGGTTAATTGTTACATTTTTCTTCGAAATTCGCTAAAATTTCAGTTTTTCTTATGTATCACCCAAATCGTCGATATACGTAGAAATAGCATCGTTTTCGAATTTCGTGTAATTTTTACATTTTTCTTGGAAATTCGCTAAAATTCAATTTTTCTTATATATCTATAGAAATAGCATCGTTTTCAAATTTCGGTCAATTTTTACATTTTTCTTGGAAATTCGCTAAAATTCAATTTTTCTTAAATTTCTTCCAAATCATCTAGATAGCATCGTTTTCAAATTTTGGCTAATTTTTACATTTTTCTTGGAAATTCGCTAAAATTTCAGTTTTTCTTATTTATCATCCAAATCGTCGATATACGTAGAAATAGCAACGATTTAGAATTTCGGTTAATTTTTACAGTTCACTCGGAAATTCGCTAAAATTTCAGTTTTTCTTATATATCATCCAAATCGTCGATATACTTAGAAATAGAATCGTTTTCGAATTTCGTGTAATTTTTACATTTTTCTTGGAAATTCGCTAAAATTTCAGTTTTCCTTATACATCATCCAAATCGTCGATATACTTAGAAATAGAATCGTTTTCAAATTTTGGTTAATTTTTACATTTTTCTTGGAAATTCGCTCAAATTCAATTTTTCTTATATTTCTATAGATATAGCATCGTTTTCAAATTTTGGTTAATTTTTACATTTGGAAAATCGCTAAAATTACAGTTTTTCTTATACATCATACAAATCGTCGATAAACGTAGAAATAGCAACCATTTAGAATTTCGGTTAATTTTTGCATTTTTCTTGGAAATTCTCTAAAATTTCAGTTTTTCTTAAATATCTTCCAAATCATCTAGATAGCATCGTTTTCAAATTTTGGTTAATTGTTACATTTTTCTTCGAAATTCGCTAAAATTTCAGTTTTTCTTATGTATCACCCAAATCGTCGATATACGTAGAAATAGCATCGTTTTCGAATTTCGTGTAATTTTTACATTTTTCTTGGAAATTCGCTAAAATTCAATTTTTCTTATATATCTATAGAAATAGCATCGTTTTCAAATTTCGGTCAATTTTTACATTTTTCTTGGAAATTCGCTAAAATTCAATTTTTCTTAAATTTCATCCAAATCATCTAGATAGCATCGTTTTCAAATTTTGGCTAATTTTTACTTTTTTCTTGGAAATTCGCTAAAATTTCAGTTTTTCTTATTTATCATCCAAATCGTCGATATACGTAGAAATAGCAACGATTTAGAATTTCGGTTAATTTTTACAGTTCACTCGGAAATTCGCTAAAATTTCAGTTTTTCTTATATATCATCCAAATCGTCGATATACTTAGAAATAGAATCGTTTTCGAATTTCGTGTAATTTTTACATTTTTCTTGGAAATTCGCTAAAATTTCAGTTTTCCTTATACATCATCCAAATCGTCGATACACGTAGAAATAGCATCGTTTTCGAATTTTGGTTAATTTTTACAGTTTACTCGGAAATTCGCTAAAATTCAATTTTTCTTATATATCTATAGAAATAGCATCGTTTTCAAATTTTGGTTAATTTCTACATTTTTCTTGGAAATTCGCTAAAGTTCAATTTTTCTTATTTATCATCCAAAAATTCAATTTTTCTTGGAAAATTTCAGTTTTCCTCATATATCATCCAAATCGTCGATATACGTAGAAATAGCATCGTCTTCGAATTTCGTGTAATTTTTACATTTTACTCGGAAATTCGCTTAATTCAATTTTTCTGTATATCTATAGAAATAGCATCGTTTTTAAATTTTGGATAATTTTTACATTTTTCTTGGAAATTCGCTAAAATTTCAGTTTTTCTTATATATCATCCAAATCGTCGATATACGTAAAAATAGCAACAATTTATAATTTCGGTCAATTTTTACAGTTTACTCGGAACTTCGCTAAAATTCAATTTTTCTTATATATCTATAGGAATAGCATCGTTTTAAAATTTTGGTTAATTTCTACATTTTTCTCGGAAATTCGCTAAAATTTCAGTTTTTCTTAATTATCTTCCAAAACATCTAGATAGCATCGTTTTCAAATTTTGGTTAATTATTACATTTTTCTTGGAAATTCATTAAAATTTCAGTTTTTCTTATTTATCATCCAAATCGTCGACATACGTAGAAATAGCATCGTTTTCGAATTTTGGTTAATTTTTACAGTTTACTCGGAAATTCGCTAAAATTCAATTTTTCTTATATATCTATAGAAATAGCATCGTTTTCAAATTTTGGTTAATTTCTACATTTTTCTTGGAAATTCGCTAAAGTTCAATTTTTCTTATTTATCATCCAAAAATTCAATTTTTCTTGGAAAATTTCAGTTTTCCTCATATATCATCCAAATCGTCGATATACGTAGAAATAGCATCGTCTTCGAATTTCGTGTAATTTTTACATTTTACTCGGAAATTCGCTTAATTCAATTTTTCTGTATATCTATAGAAATAGCATCGTTTTTAAATTTTGGATAATTTTTACATTTTTCTTGGAAATTCTCTAAAATTTCAGTTTTTCTTATATATCATCCAAATCGTCGATATACTTAGAAATAGAATCGTTTTCGAATTTCGTGTAATTTTTACATTTTTCTTGGAAATTCGCTAAAATTTCAGTTTTCCTTATACATCATCCAAATCGTCGATACACGTAGAAATAGCATCGTTTTCGAATTTTGGTTAATTTTTACAGTTTACTCGGAAATTCGCTAAAATTCAATTTTTCTTATATATCTATAGAAATAGCATCGTTTTCAAATTTTGGTTAATTTCTACATTTTTCTTGGAAATTCGCTAAAGTTCAATTTTTCTTATTTATCATCCAAAAATTCAATTTTTCTTGGAAAATTTCAGTTTTCCTCATATATCATCCAAATCGTTGATATACGTAGAAATAGCATCGTCTTCGAATTTCGTGTAATTTTTACATTTTACTCGGAAATTCGCTTAATTCAATTTTTCTGTATATCTATAGAAATAGCATCGTTTTTAAATTTTGGATAATTTTTACATTTTTCTTGGAAATTCATTAAAATTTCAGTTTTTCTTATATATCATCCAAATCGTCGATATACGTAAAAATAGCAACAATTTATAATTTCGGTCAATTTTTACAGTTCCGAGCTTCGCTAAAATTCAATTTTTCTTATATATCTATAGAAATAGCATCGTTTTCAAATTTTGGTTAATTTCTACATTTTTCTCGGAAATTCGCTAAAATTTCAGTTTTTCTTAATTATCTTCCAAATCATCTAGATAGCATCGTTTTCAAATTTTGGTTAATTTTTACATTTTTCTTGGAAATTCGCTAAAATTACAGTTTTTCTTATTTATCATCCAAATCGTCGATATACGTAGAAATAGCAACGATTTAGAATTTCGGTTAATTTTTACAGTTTACTCGGAAATTCGCTAAAATTTCAGTTTTTCTTATATATCATCCAAATCGTCGATATACGTAGAAGTAACATTGTTTTCGAATTTAGGTTAATTTATAAAGTTTACTCGGAAATTCGCTAAAATTTCAGTTTTTTTAAATATCTTCCAAATCATCTAGATAGCATCGTTTTCAAATTTTTGTTAATCTTTACATTTTTCTTGGAATATCGTTAAAATTTCAGTTTTTCTTATATATCATCCAAATCGTCGATATACGTAAAAATAGCAACAATTTAGAATTTCGGTCAATTTTTACATTTTTCTTGGAAATTCACTAAAATTCAATTTTTCTTATATATCTATAGAAATAGCATCGTTTTCAAATTTTGGTTAATTTTAACATTTTTCTTGGAAAATCGTTAAAATTTCAGTTTTTCTTATATATCATCCAAATCGTCGATATACGTAAAAATAGCAACAATTTAGAATTTCGGTCAATTTTTACATTTTTCTTATAAATTCGCTAAAATTCAATTTTTCTTATATATCTATAGAAATGGCTTCGTTTTCAAATTTTGGTCAATTTTTACATTTTTCTTGGAAATTCGCTAAAATTTCACTTTTTCTTAAATATCTTCCAAATCATCTAGATAGCATCGTTTTCAAATTTTGATTAATTTTTACATTTTTCTTGGAAATTCGCTAAAATTCCAGTTTTTCTTATATATCATCCAAATCGTCGATATACTTAGAAATAGCATCGTTTTCGAATTTCGTGTAATTTTTACATTTTCTTGGAAATTCGCTAAAATTTCAGTTTTTCTTATATATCATCCAAATCGTCGATATACGTAGAAGTAACATTGTTTTCGAATTTCGGTTAATTTATACAGTTTACTCGGAAATTCGCTAAAATTTCACTTTTCTTAAATATCTTCCAAATTATCTAGATAGCATCGTTTTCAAATTTTGGTTAATTTTTACATTTTTCTTGGTAATTCGCTAAAATTCAATTTTTCTTATATTTCTATAGATATAGCATCGTTTTCAAATTTTGGTTAATTTTTACATTTGGAAAATCGTTAAAATTTCAGTTTTTCTTATATATCATCCAAATCGTCGATATACGTAAAAATAGCAACAATTTAGAATTTCGGTCAATTTTTACATTTTTCTTATAAATTCGCTAAAATTCAATTTTTCTTATATATCTATAGAAATCGCTTCGTTTTCAAATTTTGGTCAATTTTTACATTTTTCTTGGAAATTCGCTAAAATTTCACTTTTTCTTAAATATCTTCCAAATCATCTAGATAGCATCGTTTTCAAATTTTGATTAATTTTTACATTTTTCTTGGAAATTCGCTAAAATTCCAGTTTTTCTTATATATCATCCAAATCGTCGATATACTTAGAAATAGCATCGTTTTCGAATTTCGTGTAATTTTTACATTTTCTTGGAAATTCGCTAAAATTTCAGTTTTTCTTATATATCATCCAAATCGTCGATATACGTAGAAGTAACATTATTTTCGAATTTCGGTTAATTTATACAGGTTACTCGGAAATTCGCTAAAATTTCAGTTTTTTTAAATATCTTCCAAATCATCTAGATAGCATCGTTTTCAAATTTTGGCTAGTTTTTACATTTTTCTTGGAATATCGTTAAAATTTCAGTTTTTCTTATATATCATCCAAATCGTCGATATACGTAGAAGTAACATTGTTTTCCAATTTCGGTTAATTTATACAGTTTACTCGGAAATTCGCTAAAATTTCAGTTTTTTCAAATATCTTCCAAATCATCTAGATAGCATCGTTTTCAAATTTTGGTTAATTTTTACATTTTTCTTGGAAATTCGCTAAAATTCAATTTTTCTTATATTTCTATAGATATAGCATCGTTTTCAAATTTTGGTTAATTTTTACATTTGGAAAATCACTTATTTATCATCGAAATCGTCGACATACGTAGAAATAGCATCGTTTTCGAAATTCGTGTAATTTTTACATTTTTCTTGGAAATTCGCTAAAATTTCAGTTTTTCTTATATAACATCCAAATCGTCGATATACTTAGAAATAGCATCGTTTTCGAATTTCGTGTAATTTTTACATTTTCTTGGAAATTCGCTAAAATTTCAGTTTTTCTTATATATCATCCAAATCGTCGATATACGTAGAAGTAACATTGTTTTCGAATTTCGGTTAATTTATACAGTTTACTCGGAAATTCGCTAAAATTTCACTTTTCTTAAATACCTTCCAAATTATCTAGATAGCATCGTTTTCAAATTTTGGTTAATTTTTACATTTTTCTTGGTAATTCGCTAAAATTCAATTTTTCTTATATTTCTATAGATATACCATCGATTTCAAATTTTGGTTAATTTTTACATTTGGAAAATCGTTAAAATTTCAGTTTTTCTTATATATCATCCAAATCGTCGATATACGTAAAAATAGCAACAATTTAGAATTTCGGTCAATTTTTACATTTTTCTTGGAAATTCACTAAAATTCAATTTTTCTTATATATCTATAGAAATAGCATCGTTTTCAAATTTTGGTTAATTTTAACATTTTTCTTGGAAAATCGTTAAAATTTCAGTTTTTCTTATATATCATCCAAATCGTCGATACACGTAGAAATAGCATCGTTTTCGAATTTTGGTTAATTTTTACAGTTTACTCGGAAATTCGCTAAAATTCAATTTTTCTTATATATCTATAGAAATAGCACCGTTTTCAAATTTTGGTTAATTTCTACATTTTTCTTGGAAATTCGCTAAAGTTCAATTTTTCTTATTTATCATCCAAAAATTCAATTTTTCTTGGAAAATTTCAGTTTTCCTCATATATCATCCAAATCGTCGATATACGTAGAAATAGCATCGTTTTCGAATTTCGTTTAATTTTTACATTTTACTCGGAAATTCGCTTAATTCAATTTTTCTGTATATCTATAGAAATAGCATCGTTTTTAAATTTTGGATAATTTTTACATTTTTCTTGGAAATTCATTAAAATTTCAGTTTTTCTTATATATCATCCAAATCGTCGATATACGTAAAAATAGCAACAATTTATAATTTCGGTCAATTTTTACAGTTTACTCGGAACTTCGCTAAAATTCAATTTTTCTTATATATCTATAGAAATAGCATCGTTTTCAAATTTTGGTTAATTTCTACATTTTTCTCGGAAATTCGCTAAAATTTCAGTTTTTCTTAATTATCTTCCAAATCATCTAGATAGCATCGTTTTCAAATTTTGGTTAATTTTTACATTTTTCTTGGAAATTCGCTAAAATTACAGTTTTTCTTATATATCATCCAAATCGTCGATATACGTAGAAATAGCAACGATTTAGAATTTCGGTTAATTTTTACAGTTTACTCGGAAATTCGCTAAAATTTCAGTTTTTCTTATATATCATCCAAATCGTCGATATACGTAGAAGTAACATTGTTTTCGAATTTAGGTTAATTTATAAAGTTTACTCGGAAATTCGCTAAAATTTCAGTTTTTTTAAATATCTTCCAAATCATCTAGATAGCATCGTTTTCAAATTTTTGTTAATCTTTACATTTTTCTTGGAATATCGTTAAAATTTCAGTTTTTCTTATATATCATCCAAATCGTCGATATACGTAAAAATAGCAACAATTTAGAATTTCGGTCAATTTTTACATTTTTCTTGGAAATTCACTAAAATTCAATTTTTCTTATATATCTATAGAAATAGCATCGTTTTCAAATTTTGGTTAATTTTAACATTTTTCTTGGAAAATCGTTAAAATTTCAGTTTTTCTTATATATCATCCAAATCGTCGATATACGTAAAAATAGCAACAATTTAGAATTTCGGTCAATTTTTACATTTTTCTTATAAATTCGCTAAAATTCAATTTTTCTTATATATCTATAGAAATGGCTTCGTCTTCAAATTTTGGTCAATTTTTACATTTTTCTTGGAAATTCGCTAAAATTTCACTTTTTCTTAAATATCTTCCAAATCATCTAGATAGCATCGTTTTCAAATTTTGATTAATTTTTACATTTTTCTTGGAAATTCGCTAAAATTCCAGTTTTTCTTATATATCATCCAAATCGTCGATATACTTAGAAATAGCATCGTTTTCGAATTTCGTGTAATTTTTACATTTTCTTGGAAATTCGCTAAAATTTCAGTTTTTCTTATATATCATCCAAATCGTCGATATACGTAGAAGTAACACTGTTTTCGAATTTCGGTTAATTTATACAGTTTACTCGGAAATTCGCTAAAATTTCACTTTTCTTAAATGTCTTCCAAATTATCTAGATAGCATCGTTTTCAAATTTTGGTTAATTTTTACATTTTTCTTGGTAATTCGCTAAAATTCAATTTTTCTTATATTTCTATAGATATAGCATCGTTTTCAAATTTTGGTTAATTTTTACATTTGGAAAATCGTTAAAATTTCAGTTTTTCTTATATATCATCCAAATCGTCGATATACGTAAAAATAGCAACAATTTAGAATTTCGGTCAATTTTTACATTTTTCTTATAAATTCGCTAAAATTCAATTTTTCTTATATATCTATAGAAATCGCTTCGTTTTCAAATTTTGGTCAATTTTTACATTTTTCTTGGAAATTCGCTAAAATTTCACTTTTTCTTAAATATCTTCCAAATCATCTAGATAGCATCGTTTTCAAATTTTGATTAATTTTTACATTTTTCTGGGAAATTCGCTAAAATTCCAGTTTTTCTTATATATCATCCAAATCGTCGATATACTTAGAAATAGCATCGTTTTCGAATTTCGTGTAATTTTTACATTTTCTTGGAAATTCGCTAAAATTTCAGTTTTTCTTATATATCATCCAAATCGTCGATATACGTAGAAGTAACATTGTTTTCGAATTTCGGTTAATTTATACAGGTTACTCGGAAATTCGCTAAAATTTCAGTTTTTTTAAATATCTTCCAAATCATCTAGATAGCATCGTTTTCAAATTTTGGCCAGTTTTTACATTTTTCTTGGAATATCGTTAAAATTTCAGTTTTTCTTACATATCATCCAAATCGTCGATATACGTAGAAGTAACATTGTTTTCCAATTTCGGTTAATTTATACAGTTTACTCGGAAATTCGCTAAAATTTCAGTTTTTTCAAATATCTTCCAAATCATCTAGATAGCATCGTTTTCAAATTTTGGTTAATTTTTACATTTTTCTTGGAAATTCGCTAAAATTCAATTTTTCTTATATTTCTATAGATATAGCATCGTTTTCAAATTTTGGTTAATTTTTACATTTGGAAAATCACTTATTTATCATCGAAATCGTCGACATACGTAGAAATAGCATCGTTTTCGAAATTCGTGTAATTTTTACATTTTTCTTGGAAATTCGCTAAAATTTCAGTTTTTCTTATATAACATCCAAATCGTCGATATACTTAGAAATAGCATCGTTTTCGAATTTCGTGTAATTTTTACATTTTCTTGGAAATTCGTTAAAATTTCAGTTTTTCTTATATATCATCCAAATCGTCGATATACGTAAAAATAGCAACAATTTAGAATTTCGGTCAATTTTTACATTTTTCTTGGAAATTCACTAAAATTCAATTTTTCTTATATATCTATAGAAATAGCATCGTTTTCAAATTTTGGTTAATTTTAACATTTTTCTTGGAAAATCGTTAAAATTTCAGTTTTTCTTATATATCATCCAAATCGTCGATATACTTAGAAATAGCATCGTTTTCGAATTTCGTGTAATTTTTACATTTTTCTTGGAAATTCGCTAAAATTTCAGTGTTTCTTATATATCATCCAAATCGTGGATATACGTAGAAGTAACATTGTTTTCGAATTTCGGTTAATTTATACAGGTTACTCGGAAATTCGCTAAAATTTCAGTTTTTTTAAATATCTTCCAAATCATCTAGATAGCATCGTTTTCAAATTTTGGTTAATTTTTACATTTTTCTTGGAATATCGTTAAAATTTCAGTTTTTCTTATATATCATCCAAATCGTCGATATACGTAGAAATAGCAACAATTTAGAGTTTCGGTTAATTTTTACATTTTACTCGGAGTTTCGCTAAAATTTCAGTTTTTCTTAAATATCTTCCAAATCATCTAGATAGCATCGTTTTCAAATTTTGGTTAATTGTTACATTTTTCTTCGAAATTCGCTAAAATTTCAGTTTTTCTTATGTATCACCCAAATCGTCGATATACGTAGAAATAGCATCGTTTTCGAATTTCGTGTAATTTTTACATTTTTCTTGGAAATTCGCTAAAATTCAATTTTTCTTATATATCTATAGAAATAGCATCGTTTTCAAATTTCGGTCAATTTTTACATTTTTCTTGGAAATTCGCTAAAATTCAATTTTTCTTAAATTTCTTCCAAATCATCTAGATAGCATCGTTTTCAAATTTTGGCTAATTTTTACATTTTTCTTGGAAATTCGCTAAAATTTCAGTTTTTCTTATTTATCATCCAAATCGTCGATATACGTAGAAATAGCAACGATTTAGAATTTCGGTTAATTTTTACAGTTCACTCGGAAATTCGCTAAAATTTCAGTTTTTCTTATATATCATCCAAATCGTCGATATACTTAGAAATAGAATCGTTTTCGAATTTCGTGTAATTTTTACATTTTTCTTGGAAATTCGCTAAAATTTCAGTTTTCCTTATACATCATCCAAATCGTCGATATACTTAGAAATAGAATCGTTTTCAAATTTTGGTTAATTTTTACATTTTTCTTGGAAATTCGCTCAAATTCAATTTTTCTTATATTTCTATAGATATAGCATCGTTTTCAAATTTTGGTTAATTTTTACATTTGGAAAATCGCTAAAATTACAGTTTTTCTTATACATCATGCAAATCGTCGATAAACGTAGAAATAGCAACCATTTAGAATTTCGGTTAATTTTTGCATTTTTCTTGGAAATTCTCTAAAATTTCAGTTTTTCTTATATATCATCCAAATCGTCGATATACTTAGAAATAGAATCGTTTTCGAATTTCGTGTAATTTTTACATTTTTCTTGGAAATTCGCTAAAATTTCAGTTTTCCTTATACATCATCCAAATCGTCGATACACGTAGAAATAGCATCGTTTTCGAATTTTGGTTAATTTTTACAGTTTACTCGGAAATTCGCTAAAATTCAATTTTTCTTATATATCTATAGAAATAGCATCGTTTTCAAATTTTGGTTAATTTCTACATTTTTCTTGGAAATTCGCTAAAGTTCAATTTTTCTTATTTATCATCCAAAAATTCAATTTTTCTTGGAAAATTTCAGTTTTCCTCATATATCATCCAAATCGTCGATATACGTAGAAATAGCATCGTCTTCGAATTTCGTGTAATTTTTACATTTTACTCGGAAATTCGCTTAATTCAATTTTTCTGTATATCTATAGAAATAGCATCGTTTTTAAATTTTGGATAATTTTTACATTTTTCTTGGAAATTCATTAAAATTTCAGTTTTTCTTATATATCATCCAAATCGTCGATATACGTAAAAATAGCAACAATTTATAATTTCGGTCAATTTTTACAGTTTACTCGGAACTTCGCTAAAATTCAATTTTTCTTATATATCTATAGGAATAGCATCGTTTTAAAATTTTGGTTAATTTCTACATTTTTCTCGGAAATTCGCTAAAATTTCAGTTTTTCTTAATTATCTTCCAAAACATCTAGATAGCATCGTTTTCAAATTTTGGTTAATTATTACATTTTTCTTGGAAATTCATTAAAATTTCAGTTTTTCTTATTTATCATCCAAATCGTCGACATACGTAGAAATAGCATCGTTTTCGAATTTTGGTTAATTTTTACAGTTTACTCGGAAATTCGCTAAAATTCAATTTTTCTTATATATCTATAGAAATAGCATCGTTTTCAAATTTTGGTTAATTTCTACATTTTTCTTGGAAATTCGCTAAAGTTCAATTTTTCTTATTTATCATCCAAAAATTCAATTTTTCTTGGAAAATTTCAGTTTTCCTCATATATCATCCAAATCGTCGATATACGTAGAAATAGCATCGTCTTCGAATTTCGTGTAATTTTTACATTTTACTCGGAAATTCGCTTAATTCAATTTTTCTGTATATCTATAGAAATAGCATCGTTTTTAAATTTTGGATAATTTTTACATTTTTCTTGGAAATTCTCTAAAATTTCAGTTTTTCTTATATATCATCCAAATCGTCGATATACTTAGAAATAGAATCGTTTTCGAATTTCGTGTAATTTTTACATTTTTCTTGGAAATTCGCTAAAATTTCAGTTTTCCTTATACATCATCCAAATCGTCGATACACGTAGAAATAGCATCGTTTTCGAATTTTGGTTAATTTTTACAGTTTACTCGGAAATTCGCTAAAATTCAATTTTTCTTATATATCTATAGAAATAGCATCGTTTTCAAATTTTGGTTAATTTCTACATTTTTCTTGGAACTTCGCTAAAGTTCAATTTTTCTTATTTATCATCCAAAAATTCAATTTTTCTTGGAAAATTTCAGTTTTCCTCATATATCATCCAAATCGTCGATATACGTAGAAATAGCATCGTCTTCGAATTTCGTGTAATTTTTACATTTTACTCGGAAATTCGCTTAATTCAATTTTTCTGTATATCTATAGAAATAGCATTGTTTTTAAATTTTGGATAATTTTTACATTTTTCTTGGAAATTCATTAAAATTTCAGTTTTTCTTATATATCATCCAAATCGTCGATATACGTAAAAATAGCAACAATTTATAATTTCGGTCAATTTTTACAGTTTACTCGGAACTTCGCTAAAATTCAATTTTTCTTATATATCTATAGAAATAGCATCGTTTTCAAATTTTGGTTAATTTCTACATTTTTCTTGGAAATTCGCTAAAGATCAATTTTTCTTATTTATCATCCAAAAATTCAATTTTTCTTGGAAAATTTAAGTTTTCCTCATATATCATCCAAATCGTCGATATACGTAGAAATAGCATCGTTTTCGAATTTCGTGTAATTTTTACATTTTACTCGGAAATTCGCTTAATTCAATTTTTCTGTATATCTATAGAAATAGCATCGCTTTTAAATTTTGGATAATTTTTACATTTTTCTTGGAAATTCATTAAAATTTCAGTTTTTCTTATTTATCATCCAAATCGTCGACATACGTAGAAATAGCATCGTTTTCAAATTTTGGTTAATTTTTACATTTTTCTTGGAAATTCGCTAAAATTACAGTTTTTCTTATATATCATCCAAATCGTCGATATACGTAAAAATAGCAACAATTTAGAATTTCGGTTAATTTTTACAGTTTACTCGGAAATTCGCTAAAATTTCAGTTTTTCTTATACATCATCCAAATCGTCGATATACGTAGAAATAGCAACGATTTAGAATTTCGGTTAATTTTTACAGTTTACTCCGAAATTCGCGCAAAATTTCAGTTTTTCTTAAATATTTTCCAAATCATCTAGATAGCATCGTTTTCAAATTTTGGTTAATTTTTACATTTTTCTTCGAAATTCGCTAAAATTACAGTTTTTCTTATATATCATCCAAATCGTCGATATACGTAAAAATAGCAACAATTTAGAATTTCGGTTAATTTTTACAGTTTACTCGGAAATTCGCTAAAATTTCAGTTTTTCTTATACATCATCCAAATCGTCGATATACGTAGAAATAGCATCGTTTCCGAATTTCGTGTAATTTTTAACATTTTACTCGGAAATTCGCTTAATTCAATTTTTCTGTATATCTATAGAAATAGCATCGTTTTCAAATTTCGGTCAATTTTTACATTTTTCTTGGAAATTCGCTAAAATTCAATTTTTCTTAAATTTCTTCCAAATCATCTAGATAGTATCGTTTTCAAATTTTGGCTAATTTTTACATTTTTCTTGGAAATTCGCTAAAATTTCAGTTATTCTTATTTATCATCCAAATCGTCGATATACGTAGAAATAGCAACGATTTAGAGTTTCGTTTAATTTTTACACTTTACTCGGAAATTCGCTAAAATTTCAGTTTTTCTTAAATATCTTCCAAATCATCTAGATAGCATCGTTTTCAAATTTTGGTTAATTTTTACATTTTTCTTGGAAATTCGCTAAAATTCAATTTTTCTTAAATTTCTTCCAAATCATCTAGATAGCATCGTTTTCAAATTTTGGCTAATTTTTACATTTTTCTTGGAAATTCGCTAAAATTTCAGTTTTTCTTATTTATCATCCAAATCGTCGATATACGTAGAAATAGCAACGATTTAGAATTTCGGTTAATTTTTACAGTTTACTCGGAAATTCGCTAAAATTTCAGTTTTTCTTATTTATCATCCAAATCGTCGATATACGTAGAAATAGCAACAATTCAGAATTTCGGTCAATTTTTACATTTTTCTTGGAAATTCGCTAAAATTCAATTTTTCTTATATATCTATAGAAATAGCATCGTTTTCAAATTTTGGTAAATTTTTACATTTTTCTTGGAAATTCGCTAAAATTTCAGTTTTTCTTATATATCATCCAAATCGTCGATATACGTAGAAGTAACATTGTTTTCGAATTTCGGTTAATTTTTACAGTTTACTCGGAAATTCGCTAAGATTTCAGTTTTTCTTAATATCTTCCAAATCATCTAGATAGCATCGTTTTTAAATTTTGGTTAATTTTTACATTTTTCTTGGAATATAGTTAAAATTTCAGTTTTTCTTATATATCATCCAAATCGTCGATATACGTAGAAATAGCAACAACTTAGAATTTCGGTTAATTTTTACAGTTTACTCGGAAATTCGCTAAAATTTCAGTTTTTCTTATACATCATCCAAATCGTCGATATACGTAGAAATAGCAACGATTTAGAATTTCGGTTAATTTTTACAGTTTACTCGGAAATTCGCTAAAATTTCAGTTTTTCTTAAATATTTTCCAAATCATCTAGATAGCATCGTTTTCAAATTTTGGTTAATTTTTACATTTTTCTTCGAAATTCGCTAAAATTCCAGTTTTTCTTATTTATCATCCAAATCGTCGATATACGTAAAAATAGCAACAATTTAGAATTTCGGTTAATTTTTACAGTTTACTCGGAAATTCGCTAAAATTTCAGTTTTTCTTATACATCATCCAAATCGTCGATATACGTAGAAATAGCATCGTTTCCGAATTTCGTGTAATTTTTAACATTCTACTCGGAAATTCGCTTAATTCAATTTTTCTGTATATCTATAGAAATAGCATCGTTTTCAAATTTCGGTCAATTTTTGCATTTTTCTTGGAAATTCGCTAAAATTCAATTTTTCTTAAATTTCTTCCAAATCATCTAGATAGCATCGTTTTCAAATTTTGGCTAATTTTTACATTTTTCTTGGAAATTCGCTAAAATTTCAGTTTTTCTTATTTATCATCCAAATCGTCGATATACGTAGAAATAGCAACGATTTAGAATTTCGGTTAATTTTTACAGTTTACTCGGAAATTCGCTAAAATTTCAGTTTTTCTTATTTATCATCCAAATCGTCGATATACGTAGAAATAGCAACAATTTAGAATTTCGGTCAATTTTTACATTTTTCTTGGAAATTCGCTAAAATTCAATTTTTCTTATATATCTATAGAAATAGCATCGTTTTCAAATTTTGGTAAATTTTTACATTTTTCTTGGAAATTCGCTAAAATTTCAGTTTTTCTTATATATCATCCAAATCGTCGATATACGTAGAAGTAACATTGTTTTCGAATTTCGGTTAATTTTTACAGTTTACTCGGAAATTCGCTAAGATTTCAGTTTTTCTTAATATCTTCCAAATCATCTAGATAGCATCGTTTTCAAATTTTGGTTAATTTTTACATTTTTCTTGGAATATAGTTAAAATTTCAGTTTTTCTTATATATCATCCAAATCGTCGATATACGTAGAAATAGCAACAACTTAGAATTTCGGTTAATTTTTACAGTTTACTCGGAAATTCGCTAAAATTTCAGTTTTTCTTATACATCATCCAAATCGTCGATATACGTAGAAATAGCAACGATTTAGAATTTCGGTTAATTTTTACAGTTTACTCGGAAATTCGCTAAAATTTCAGTTTTTCTTAAATATTTTCCAAATCATCTAGATAGCATCGTTTTCAAATTTTGGTTAATTTTTACATTTTTCTTCGAAATTCGCTAAAATTACAGTTTTTCTTATATATCATCCAAATCGTCGATATACGTAAAAATAGCAACAATTTAGAATTTCGGCTAATTTTTACAGTTTACTCGGAAATTCGCTAAAATTTCAGTTTTTCTTATACATCATCCAAATCGTCGATATACGTAGAAATAGCATCGTTTCCGAATTTCGTGCAATTTTTAACATTTTACTCGGAAATTCGCTTAATTCAATTTTTCTGTATATCTATAGAAATAGCATCGTTTTCAAATTTCGGTCAATTTTTACATTTTTCTTGGAAATTCGCTAAAATTCAATTTTTCTTATATATCTATAGAAATAGCATCGTTTTCAAATTTTGGTAAATTTTTACATTTTTCTTGGAAATTCGCTAAAATTTCAGTTTTTCTTATATATCATCCAAATCGTCGATATACGTAGAAGTAACATTGTTTTCGAATTTCGGTTAATTTTTACAGTTTACTCGGAAATTCGCTAAGATTTCAGTTTTTCTTAATATCTTCCAAATCATCTAGATAGCATCGTTTTCAAATTTTGGTTAATTTTTACATTTTTCTTGGAATATAGTTAAAATTTCAGTTTTTCTTATATATCATCCAAATCGTCGATATACGTAGAAATAGCAACAACTTAGAATTTCGGTTAATTTTTACAGTTTACTCGGAAATTCGCTTAAATTTCAGTTTTTCTTATACATCATCCAAATCGTCGATATACGTAGAAATAGCAACGATTTAGAATTTCGGTTAATTTTTACAGTTTACTCGGAAATTCGCTAAGATTTCAGTTTCTCTTAATATCTTCCAAATCATCTAGATAGCATCGTTTTCAAATTTTGGTTAATTTTTACATTTTTCTTGGAAATTCGTTAAAATTTCACTTTTTCTTAAATATCATCCAAATCATCTAGATAGCATCGTTTTCAAATTTTGGTTAATTTTTACATTTTTCTTGGAAATTCACTAAAATTCCAGTCTTTCTTATTTATCATCCAAATCGTTGATATACGTAGAAATAGCAACAATTTAGAATTTCGGTTAATTTTTACATTTTTCTTGGAAATTCACTAAAATTTCAGTCTTTCTTATTTATCATCCAAATCGTTGATATACGTAGAAATAGCAACGATTTAGAATTTCGGTTAATTTTTACAGTGTACTCGGAAATTCGCTAAAATTTCACTTTTTCTTAAATATCTTCCAAATCATCTAGATAGCATCGTTTCCAAATTTTGGTTAATTTTTACATTTTTCTTGGAAATTCACTAAAATTTCAGTCTTTCTTATTTATCATCCAAATCGTTGATATACGTAGAAATAGCAACGATTTAGAATTTCGGTTAATTTTTACAGTTTACTCGGAAATTCGCTAAAATTTCACTTTTTCTTAAATATCTTCCAAATCATCTAGATAGCATCGTCTTCAAATTTTTGTTAATTTTTACATTTTTCTTGGAAATTCGCTAAAATTCAATTTTTCCTATATTTCTATAGATATAGCATCGTTTTCAATTTTTGGTTAATTTTTACATTTTTCTTGGAATATCGTTAAAATTTCAGTTTTTCTTATATATCATCCAAATCGTCGATATACGTAGAAGTAACATTGTTTTCGAATTTCGGTTAATTTTTACATTTTACTCGGAGTATCGCTAAAATTTCAGTTTTTCTTAAATATCTTCCGAATCATCCAGATAGCATCGTTTTCAAATTTTGGTTAATTGTTACATTTTTCTTCGAAATTCGCTAAAATTTCAGTTTTTCTTATGTATCACCCAAATCGTCGATATGCGTAGAAATAGCATCGTTTTCAAATTTCGGTCAATTTTTACATTTTTCTTGGGAATTCGCTAAAATTCAATTTTTCTTAAATTTCTTCCAAATCATCTAGATAGCATCGTTTTCAAATTTTGGCTAATCTTTACATTTTTCTTGGAAATTCGCTAAAATTTCAGTTTTTCTTATTTATCATCCAAATCGTCGATATACGTAGAAATAGCAACGATTTAGAATTACGGTTAATTTTTAGAGTTTACTCGGAAATTCGCTAAAATTTCAATTTTTCTTAAATATCTTCCAAATCATCTAGATGGCATCGTTTTCAAATTTTGGTTAATTGTTACATTTTTCTTCGAAATTCGCTAAAATTTCAGTTTTTCTTATGTATCACCCAAATCGTCGATATACGTAGAAATAGCATCGTTTTCAAATTTCGGTCAATTTTTACATTTTTCTTGAAAATTCGCTAAAATTCAATTTTTCTTAAATTTCTTCCAAATCATCTAGATAGCATCGTTTTCAAATTTTGGCTAATCTTTACATTTTTCTTGGAAATTCGCTAAAATTTCAGTTTTTCTTATATATCATCCAAATCGTCGATATACTTAGAAATAGCATCGTTTTCGAATTTCGTGTAATTTTTACATTTTTCTTGAAAATTCATTAAAATTTCAGTTTTTCTTATATATTGTCACGATTTGTACTTACGATTTCGGTAAACAACATCTTTTTGTACGGGAAAATAGATTTCTGGGCCCCTCTAGAAGAATCGAGAACATTCCAGAAGAATACATCAACACAAATACAGAAAATACACTGGGAAAAATCTCGAACCTTCGAGAAAAGAATGGAACATTCTGGAAAATTGGCCTGGAGGTATATAAGCGACGGCGACTGTCAAACTACAGTCAGTTGATAGCGAGCGTTGACAGCGAAACAAGCGAGAAAGTTTGAAGAGCGATAAGTGACTTGATTTAGTGACAGTTTTGCGATACATTGTTTTTGTGCGAAGTTATTTGGGTTGTATAACTAGTTGGATTGTAATTAGTTTTGTTAATTTTGTTTATCAATAAACGTTGTTATTCGTTGGACATACTGTATATTCGAGTTTTACGTGACCGAACACGTCACATTTGGTGTCAGGAGTGGGATATCGTTGAAGAGGTCTTGAAGAGGAGAAGAAGAATTTTTGAAGCTTTATGCCTGTTACCCGAAGTCAGTCAGCAACCATGGACGAACAAATGAGTGCTCTGCTTTCCATGTTGCAACAAATGAAGGAAGAAATGAAAGCTGGACAGGAAGAAATGAAGGCTGGACAAAAAGAAATGAAGAATGAAATGAAGAATGAAATGAAAGCTGTGCAAGAAGAAATAAAATCTGGCCAAGAAGAAATGAAGACAGAAATTAAAGCAGGCCAAGAAGAATTAAAATTACGACAGGAAGTTATACAAGAAGATCTCAAGACATTAAAAATGGAACAAGAAGATCTGAAAGAAAAGTTAAAGGGGGTGAGAGCTGAGATGAAAGAAGATCTAAAAGAAGAGTTAAAGGGGGTAACAGCCGAGATTAAAGAAGATCTAAAAGAAGAGTTAAAAGCCGAGATGGAGGAAGAAATACAAAAAGAAGTAGAGAAAATGCGTCAGAAGTTAGAGACAGCAAGACCGGTTAGCGAAGTGAAGCCCGAAGAGACTGTGAGAGCAGTTAGAATTAAACCACCGACTTTCGATGGAAAAGTTTCTTGGGCTATGTACAGGCGACAGTTCGAGGCAGCAGCAGAAGCAAATTATTGGAATAATTTTGAGAAAGCAACGGCGCTGGTCATAGCCCTACGAGGAGAAGCATTGGACGTTCTTCAGGGCATTCCAGACCACCAACAACGAGACTTCTGTGCACTGATGGAACGACTGGAAATGAGATATGGCGACAAACACCTGCAACAAGTGTACCAAACCCAACTGAAGTGTCGCAACCAGAAATCATCCGAAAACTTACAAGAGTTCGAAGCCGCTGTAGAACGCTTGGTTGCACTGGCCTATCCTACCGCTCCGCAGGACTTCGCAGACCAACTTGCAGTTCAAACATTCGTCGATGGCGTGAGGGACACCGACTTGCAGCAGATTCTTCGAATGGCCCGCCATAAAACTGCGAGTGACGCACTGGCTCACGCCTTGGAATTCGAAGCCGCGAAGCAAGCTTCCAAAGGCCATGTACGAATACGCCAAACGGCTATTGAACACGACGATTGCAAGAACGATGTCGCGAAGCTGATTAAAGAATACATCGAAAGTGCAAAGAAGACCACCGTCAGCGACAGAAGAGAATCAGCTAGATGTTGGGAATGCGGGAAGATAGGTCACTTTTCCCGAGACTGCAGCCGCAACAAAGGAAGGCCTAGATGTTGGGAATGCGGGAAATATGGACACTTGCAGCGAGACTGTCCAGCCGAAGAACGCCGGGCGGATCGACAGCAGTCGGGAAACTAAGATCAGCCAGCTTTGAGGGGCGCAAGTTGGCTTCACCTCACCAAGCCCCACCAGAAATCGTCGTTTCCCAATTAAACGGAAGCAAGTCTTTATACGTCAACGGCTACGTCAACAACAAGAATGTTAAAATGGTGGTCGATACGGGAGCTTCGAAGACCATAATCCGACCGAACATCGTTCCAGAATGGAGAATCCGACCCCTACAGAGGAAGCTGCGTTTGACGACGGTTACTGGAGAGACGGCGCCGATTAGAGGAGAATGCGACGTCAAGATGAACCTGGGTGGAGTATGTCTTCGACACAGAGCACTGGTTGCCGATATAGCCGACGATGTAATTATCGGACTGGACCTTCTAGAACAAAATAAGATAAATCTGGATTTGGGCTCTGGAATTCTACGAATCTCCAAAGAAGAGTTGGTTATGACAAACCCTGCCAAAGAGTACAGTCTTCGAAGGGTCATCGTAGCGGAAGACAAGTTAATACCTGCTAGATCCGAGGCAGTTATAAGAATAAACATCGACGGCGACGCTGCTGATGGTTTGGTGGGCATCGTAGAAGCCAACAACCCGGACTTGACACAAAAAGCCATACTGATAGGACGAACACTTATCCGAACTGGGACGCCGACCGCATCTGTCAGGGTAGCTAATTTGAAAGACTTCGAGCAAAAACTGTGTAAAGGCATGGAAGTAGGAGTTCTTGAACCCGTGGTGTCCATCCTCCAGTGCGAAGTAGAAGACGAAGCGCCAATGGCAGAAAACGAACCTTTACCAACCGTTCTTCGCGAATTAATGCAGCGTTCGGCCACAAATCTCAACAGCGAACAAACCCAAAAGTGCGAAGAACTGCTGAGAAAATACCGAAACGTCTTCGCCCTATCAGATGACGACGTGGGAAGAACGAACTTGACGCATCATCGAATTGACACGGGATCAGCTCGCCCTATCAAACAGCCACCCAGACGAGTTCCGTGGGCTAAACAAGAGGAAGTCAACAACTTGGTCAAGAGCATGGAAGAACAGGGGCTAATCGAACCATCCCAAAGTGCATGGGCTTCTCCGATAGTATTGGTTCGGAAAAAGGATGGATCGACCAGGTTCTGCGTTGACTATAGGAAGCTCAACGACGTGACCTTAAAGGACAGCTATCCCTTACCCAGAATCGACGACACACTTGACAGCCTGGTTGGTGCCCAATGGTTTTCGACGCTAGACTTGAAGAGTGGGTACTGGCAAGTCGAACTGGATCCACAAGACAAACAGAAGACCGCTTTCACGACTGGTTATGGACTTTGGCACTTTAATGTTATGCCGTTTGGTCTATGTAACGCTCCCGCCACCTTTGAGCGACTGATGGAAACCGTGCTGCAGGGTCTCAATTGGAAGATTTGCCTTGTGTACTTAGACGATGTGATAGTCCTGGGAAAAACATTCGACGACCACCTCAAGAATGTCGAAGAAGTGTTTAAAAAGCTTGCAGGAGCCAAGTTAAAACTCAGCCCTAAGAAATGTAACCTGTTTTGTAAGGAGGTGAAATATCTTGGCCACGTCATTACCTCAGAAGGAATAAGAACCGATCCTGACAAGACCGAAGCCGTAATAAATTGGCCTGCTCCGAAGAACCAGCGCGATTTGAGAAGCTTCCTGGGGTTATGTTCGTACTACCGACGGTTTGTGAAGGGATTTGCAGATATAGCCCGGCCGCTTCCCAAGTTAACAGAAGATGGTGTCCCTTTCCAATGGACAGAGCAGTGCCAGCAAGCTTTTGAAACACTGAAGTCTACACTTTCCCAAGCCCCGATACTGACGTATCCGCAGTTTAACGAAGACTTCATCGTCGATACCGATGCCAGTAATGTGGGAATTGGTGGCGTACTGTCACAGATGCAAGATGGAAAAGAGAAAGTAATCGGATACTTCAGCAAGGCGCTGTCTAAGCAAGAACGAAATTACTGCGTCACCCGTAGAGAATTACTAGCAGTTGTGAAGACCCTCGAACATTTCCACAAGTATCTTTATGGTCGAAAATTTCTCTTAAGGACGGACCATGCATCTCTGAAGTGGCTGTTGCAGTTTAAAAACCCTGAGGGACAATTGGCTCGATGGTTACAACGGCTTCAAGTCTACAACTTCAGCATCGAACATCGACCTGGGAAACAACACGGTAACGCCGATGCCCTCTCGCGAAGACCATGCTCGAAGAACTGCAAGCATTGTGCAGCCGCAGAGAAAAAGGAGATAATGGAATTGACGAGATGCCATCAGACGATTGTGGAACCCGAAGATCACTGGCAGAGTGAAGAACTGGCAAAAGATCAGGACAGCGACGAAGACATAA
The DNA here is from genome assembly GCA_963921985.1 of Agrilus biguttatus. NCBI lineage: Eukaryota > Metazoa > Arthropoda > Insecta > Coleoptera > Buprestidae > Agrilus > Agrilus biguttatus. The sequence goes on from OY998118.1 coordinate 22,684,310, forward strand.
AACCGATACTGCGATGGAAAAAGGAAGGAGCAGCACGACCTACTTGGGCTGAAGTGAGTAGCACAAGTGCGATCACGAAAAGTTACTGGGCCTTATGGGATTCGCTCGTCATCGAAAATGGTGTGTTAAAACGAGTTTGGGAAAGCACTGACGGGACTAAAACTAGACATCAGATAGTCCTTCCGAAGAACAGAGTCGACGAGGTGCTGACGGAAGTTCATGGAGGTGTTGGTGGAGGACACTTTGGAGTAACGAAGACACTGGAGAAGGTGCGAGAGCGATTTTACTGGTTAAAGTGTAGAAGAGACGTCGAAAACTGGTGTAGGAAGTGTCCAACATGTGCGTCAGCCAAGGGACCTCAGACTCGAAGCCGTGGGCGAATGAAGCAATACAACGTTGGAGCCCCATTCGAACGAATAGCATTGGACGTAGCGGGACCCTTTCCGATGACGACAACTGGCAACAAATACTTCTTAGTTGTGATGGACTACTTCAGCAAATGGCCCGAAGTCTACGCAATTCCTAATCAAGAAGCTACTACGGTCGCTGAAGTACTTGTAAACCAATGGATCAGTCGCTATGGAGTTCCGATGGAGATTCACTCTGACCAGGGACGGAATTTCGAATCCGCAGTATTCCAAGAGGTCTGCGAATTGCTGGGAATACAGAAGACAAGGACCACTCCATTACATCCACAATCTGACGGAATGGTCGAGAGGTTTAATGCGACGATAGAAACCAATTTGAGAATGGTTGTTGAAGATCACCAAACAGACTGGGACCGGCATATACCTTTGTTCCTGTTGGCTTATCGAAGTGCGGTTCATGAGACCACCGGCAGAACACCAGCCAGTATTGTATTTGGAAGAGAGCTGAAGTTACCAATGGACATCAAGTTTGGCCATCCGGAAGATCGTCAATCTTCAGCTACCGAATACGCACAGCAACTGGAGGAACGACTCGATACCATCCACAGAGCCGTTCGTGACAAAATTCGATTAGAGAGCGACCGCATGAAAACCAGGTATGACCGAAGAGCCAACAGCACAGGATTCAAAGAAGGGGACCAAGTGTGGCTTTATAATCCTGTCCGACGAAAAGGCCGCTCGCCGAAGTTGCAACGAAGCTGGGAAGGACCCTACACCATAGTCCGAAGGCTGAATGATGTTGTTTACCGAATCCAACGAGGACCGAAGGCCAAGATGAAGATCGTTCACCTGGATCGTCTAGCTCCGTACCAAGGTCATGACATTGATCGGGACGATCAGTTCTAAGAGGGGGGCAGTGTCACGATTTGTACTTACGATTTCGGTAAACAACATCTTTTTGTACGGGAAAATAGATTTCTGGGCCCCTCTAGAAGAATCGAGAACATTCCAGAAGAATACATCAACACAAATACAGAAAATACACTGGGAAAAATCTCGAACCTTCGAGAAAAGAATGGAACATTCTGGAAAATTGGCCTGGAGGTATATAAGCGACGGCGACTGTCAAACTACAGTCAGTTGATAGCGAGCGTTGACAGCGAAACAAGCGAGAAAGTTTGAAGAGCGATAAGTGACTTGATTTATGACAGTTTTGCGATACATTGTTTTTGTGCGAAGTTATTTGGGTTGTATAACTAGTTGGATTGTAATTAGCTTTGTTAAATTTGTTTATCAATAAACGTTGTTATTCGTTGGACATACTGTATATTCGAGTTTTACGTGACCGAACACGTCACAATATCATCCAAATCGTCGATATACGTAGAAGTAACATTGTTTTCGAATTTCGGTTAATTTTTACATTTTTCTTGGAAATTCGCTAAAATTCAGTTTTTCTTATTTATCATCCAAATCGTCGACATACGTAGAAATTGCTACGATTTAGAATTTCGGTTAATTTTTACATTTTTCTTGGAAATTCGCTAAAATACAATTTTTCTTATATATCTATAGAAATAGCATCGTTTTCAAATTTTGGTTAATTTTTACATTTTTCTTGGAAAATCGTTAAAATTTCAGTTTTTCTTATATATCACCAAATCGTCGATATACGTAAAAATAGCAACAATTTAGAATTTCGGTCAATTTTTACATTTTTCTTCGAAATTCGCTAAAATTTCAGTTTTTCTTAATTATCTTCCAAATCATCTAGATAGCATCGTTTTCGAATTTCGTGTAAGTTTTACAATTTTCTTGGAAATTCGCTAAAATTCAATTTTTCTTAAATATCTTCCAAATCATCTAGATAGCATCGTTTACAAATTTTGGTTGATTTTTTAATTTTTCTTCGAAATTCGCTAAAATTCCAGTTTTTCTTATATATCACCCAAATCATCGATATACGTAGAAATAGCATCGTTTTCGAATTTCGTGTAATTTTTACATTTTTCTTGGAAATTCGCTAAAATTCAATTTTTCTTATATATCTATAGAAATAGCATCGTTTTCAAATTTTGGTTAATTTTTACATTTTCCTTGGAAATTCGTTAAAATTTCAGTTTTTTTTATATATCATCCAAATCGTCGATATACGTAGAAGTAACATTGTTTTCGAATTTCGGTTAATTTTTACAGTTTACTCGGAAATTCGCTAAAATTTCAGTTTTTCTTAAATATCTTCCAAATCATCTAGATTCAAATTTTGGTTAATTTTTACATTTTTCTTGGAATATCGTTAAAATTCAGTTTTTCTTATATATCATCCAAATCGTCGATATACGTAGAAATAGCAACAATTTAGAGTTTCGGTTAATTTTTAGAGTTTACTCGGAAATTCGCTAAAATTCAATTTTTCTTAAATATCTTCCAAATCATCTAGATAGCATCGTTTACAAATTTTGGTTGATTTTTTAATTTTTCTTCGAAATTCGCTGAAATTCCAGTTTTTCTTATATATCACCCAAATCATCGATATACGTAGAAATAGCATCGTTTTCGAATTTCGTGTAATTTTTACATTTTTCTTGGAAATTCGCTAAAATTCAATTTTTCTTATATATCTATAGAAATAGCATCGTTTTCAAATTTTGGTTAATTTTTACATTTTTCTTGGAAATTCGCTAAAATTTCAGTTTTTCTTAAATATCTTCCAAATCCAGCAAAATACCCCCACCCCTTTGGAATATTTTTTTGAAAATTCTTTGTATTTTTCATATTACTTTCAACATTTTGTTCCAAAATCGAACCAAATACCCCCAACCCATTGGAATATTTTCTCGAAAATTCTCTGTATTTTTGCTATTATTTTTAACAATTTGTTCCAAAATACTACTAAATACCTCCCCCCCCCTTTGGAACTTCTTTTCCAAAAACTAGCGAAATAACCTCGCACCTTTGGAGCATTTTTTTTTTAAATCTTTGTATTTTTACTTTTATTTCCAACATTTTGTTCCAAAATCGAACCAAATGCCCCACCCCCTTTGGAATATTTTTTCAAAAGTCTAGCGAAAAACCCCCACCCCATTGGAATAAATTTTCAAAAATTCTTTGTATTTTTACTTTTATTTAAAACATTATGTTCCAAAATCGAACCAAACTCCCCACACCCCCTTTTAAACATCTTTTTCAAAATCTAGCAACTACCCCTTTGGAATATTTTTTTGAAAATTCATTGTATTTTTGCTCTTATTTTCAATATTATGTTCCAAAATCGAACCAAATACCCCCCACCCCCTTTGGTACATATTTTCCAAAATCTAGCGAAATACCCCCACCCCTTTGGAATATTTTTACGAAAATTCTATGTATTGTTGCTTTTGTTTTAAACATTTTGTCCCAAAATCGAACCAAATACCCCTACCCCTTTGGAATAATTTTTCAAAATCTAGCGAAATACCCCCACCCCTTTGGAATGTTTTCTTGAAAATTCTTTGTATTTTTGCTATTATTTTCAACATTTTGTTCCAAAATCCTACCGAGTACATCCCCCCATTTGGAACATCTTTTCCAAAAACCAGCGAAATACCCCCACCAATTTGGAATATTTTTTTGAAAATTCTATGTATTGTTGCTTTTATTTTAAACATTTTGTTCCAAAATCGAACCAAATACCCCACCCCCTTTGGAACATTTTTTCAAAAATCTAGTGAAATACCCCCACCCCTTTGGAATATTTTTTCGAAAATTCTTTGTACTTTTACTTTTATTTTCAACATTTTGTTCCAAAATCGAACCAAATTCCCACCACCCCCTTTGGAACATCTTTTCCTAAATCTAGCGTAATATCCCAACCGCTTTGGGATATTTTTTTGAAAATTCTTTGTATTTTTGCTATTATTTTCAACATTTTGTTGCAAAATCGAACCAAATACCCCACTCCCTTTGGAACATTTTTCAAAAATCTAGCGAAATACCCCCACCCCTTAGGAATACTTTTTTGGAAATTCTTTGTATTTTTGCTATTATTTGGAACATTTTGTTCCAAAATCGAATTAAATACCCCACCCCCTTTGGAAAATCTTTTCCAAAATCTAGCGATATACCCCCACTCCTTTGGAATATTTTTTTAAAAATTCTTGTATTTTTGCTATTATTTTCAACATTTTGTTCCAAAATCGAAACACATACCCCCCCCCCCCCCACTTTGGAACATATTTTGCAAAATCTAGCGAAATACCCCACCCCTTTGGAATATTTTTTCGATAATTCTGTATTGCTGCTTTTATTTTAAACATTTTGTTCCAAAATCGAAACAAATACCTCCCCCCTCTTTGGATCATTTTTTCAAAAGTCTAGCGTAATACCCCCACCCCTTTGGAATATTTTCTGAAAAAATCTTTGTATTTTCACTTTTATTTTCAACATTTTGTTCCAAGATCGATCCAAATTCCCCCCACACCCCTTTGGAACATCTTTTCCAAAATCTAGGGAAATACCCCACCTATTGGAATATTGTTTCGAAAATTCACTGTATCTTTGCTATTATTTTCGACATTTTGTTTCAAAATCGAACCACATAACCTCTCCCCCTTTGGAACATTTTCTCCAAAATCTTGCTAAATACCCCACCCCTTTGGAATATTTTTTCGAAAATTCTTTGTATTGTTGCTATTGTTTTCGACATTTTGTTCCAAAATCGAAACACATACACCTCGCCCACCACTTTGGTACAGTAGTTCCAAAATCCAGCGAAATTCCCCCACACCTTTCGAATATTTTTTCGAGAATTCATTGTATTTTTGCTTTTATTTTCGACATATTGTTCAAAAATAAAACCACATACACCCCTCCCCTTTGGAACATTTTTTCCAAAATATAACGAAATACCCCCACCCCTTTGGAATATTTTTTCGAAAATTCTTTGTATTTTTACTTTTATTTTCAACATTTTGTTCCAAAATCAAATTAAATACCCCACCCCCTTTGGAAAATCTTATCCAAAATATAACGAAATACCCCCACGCCTTTGGAATATTTTTTCGAAAATTCATTGTATTTTTGCTATTACTTTCAACATTTTGTTCCAAAATCGAACCACATACCCCTCCCACTTTGGAACATTTTTTCCAAAATCTAGCGAAATACCCCCACCCCTGTGGAATATTTTTTTGAAGATTCTTTGTATTTTTCATATTACTTTCAACATTTTGTTCCAAAATCGAGCCAAATACCCCACCCCCTTTGGAAATTTTTTTCCAAAATCCAGCGAAATACCCCCAACCCATTGGAATATTTTTTCCAAAATTCATTGTATTTTTGCTATTATTTTTAACAATTTGTTCCAAAATACAACTAAATACCTCCCCACCCTTTGGAGCTCCTTTTCCAAAAACTAGCGAAATAACCCCGCACCTTTGGAACATTTTTTTTAAAAATCTTTGTATTTTTACTTTTATTTCCAACATTTTGTTCCAAAATCGAACCAAATGCCCCACCCCCTTTGGAATATTTTTTCAAAAGTTCTTTGTATTTTTACTTTTATTTTCAACTTTATGTTCCAAAATCGAACCAAACTCCCCACACCCCCCTTTGAACATCTTTTCCAAAATCTAGCAACTACCCCTTTGGAATATTTTTTTGAAAATTAATTGTATTTTTGCTCTTATTTTTAACCTTATGTTCCAAAATCGAACCAAATATCCCCCACCCCTTTTGGTACATATTTTCCAAAATCTAGCGAAAAACTCCCACCCCTTTGGAATATTTTTTCGAAAATTCTATGTATTGTTGCTTTTATTTTAAACATTTTGTTTCAAAATCGAACCAAATACCCCCCCCCACCCCCCCTTTGCAACATTTGTTCCAAAATCTAGCGAAATATCCGCACCGCTTTTGAATATTTTTTCTAAAATTCCTTGTATTTCTGCTATTATTTTCAACATTTTGTACCGAAATCAAACCACATACCCCCCCCCTCTTTGGAACATTTTTTCAAAAGTCTAGCGAAATACCCCCACCCCTATGGAATATTTTTTGAAAAATTCTTTGTATTTTCACTTTTATTTTCAACATTTTGTTCCAAGATCGAACCAAATTCCCCCTCCCCCCCTTTGGAACATCTTTTCCAAAATCTAGTGAAATACCCCACCTATTGGAATATTGTTTCGAAAATTCACTGTATCTTTGCTATTATTTTCGACATTTTGTTTCAAAATCGAACCACATAACCTCTCCCCCTTTGGAACATTTTTTCCAAAATCTAGCGAAATACCCTACCCCTTTGGAATATTTTTTTGAAAATTCTTTGTATTTTCACTTTTATTTTCAACATTTTGTTCCAAGATCGAACCAAATTCCCCCCCTCCCTTTGGAACATCTTTTCCAAAATCTAGCGAAATACCCCACCCCTTTGGAATATTTTTTCGAAAATTCTTTGTCTTTTTACTTTTATTATCAACATTTTCTTCCAAAATCGAACCAAATTCCCACCACCCCCTTTGGAACATCTTTTCCAAAATCTAGCGTAATACCCCAACCGCTTTGGGATATTTTTTTGAAAATTCTTCGTATTATTGCTATTATTTTCAACATTTTGTTTCAAAATCGAACCAAATACCCCACTCCCTTTGGAACATTTTTCAAAAATCTAGCGAAATACCCCCACCCCTTAGGAATATTTTTTTGGAAATTCTTTGTATTTTTACTATTATTTTGAACATTTTGTTCCAAAATCGAATTAAATACCCCACCCCCTTTGGAACATCTTTTCCAAAATCTAGCGATATACCCCCACTCCTTTCGAATATTTTTTTTAAAATTCTTGTACTTCTGCTATTATTTTCAACATTTTGTTCCAAAATCGAAACACATACCCCCTCCCCACTTTGGAACATATTTTGCAAAATCTAGCGAAATACCCCACCCCTTTGGAATATTTTTTCGAAAATTCTTTGTATTTTCACTTTGATTTTCAACATTTTGTTCCAAGATCGAACTAAATTCCCCCCCCCCCTTTGAACATCTTTTCCAAAATCTAGCAACTACCCCTTTGGAATATTTTTTTGAAAATTAATTGTATTTTTGCTCTTATTTTTAACCTTATGTTCCAAAATCGAACCAAATATCCCCCACCCCTTTTGGTACATATTTTCCAAAATCTAGCGAAAAACTCCCACCCCTTTGGAATATTTTTTCGAAAATTCTATGTATTGTTGCTTTTATTTTAAACATTTTGTTTCAAAATCGAACCAAATACCCCCCCCCACCCCCCCTTTGCAACATTTGTTCCAAAATCTAGCGAAATATCCGCACCGCTTTTGAATATTTTTTCTAAAATTCCTTGTATTTCTGCTATTATTTTCAACATTTTGTACCGAAATCAAACCACATACCCCCCCCCTCTTTGGAACATTTTTTCAAAAGTCTAGCGAAATACCCCCACCCCTATGGAATATTTTTTGAAAAATTCTTTGTATTTTCACTTTTATTTTCAACATTTTGTTCCAAGATCGAACCAAATTCCCCCTCCCCCCCTTTGGAACATCTTTTCCAAAATCTAGTGAAATACCCCACCTATTGGAATATTGTTTCGAAAATTCACTGTATCTTTGCTATTATTTTCGACATTTTGTTTCAAAATCGAACCACATAACCTCTCCCCCTTTGGAACATTTTTTCCAAAATCTAGCGAAATACCCTACCCCTTTGGAATATTTTTTTGAAAATTCTTTGTATTTTCACTTTTATTTTCAACATTTTGTTCCAAGATCGAACCAAATTCCCCCCCTCCCTTTGGAACATCTTTTCCAAAATCTAGCGAAATACCCCACCCCTTTGGAATATTTTTTCGAAAATTCTTTGTCTTTTTACTTTTATTATCAACATTTTCTTCCAAAATCGAACCAAATTCCCACCACCCCCTTTGGAACATCTTTTCCAAAATCTAGCGTAATACCCCAACCGCTTTGGGATATTTTTTTGAAAATTCTTCGTATTATTGCTATTATTTTCAACATTTTGTTTCAAAATCGAACCAAATACCCCACTCCCTTTGGAACATTTTTCAAAAATCTAGCGAAATACCCCCACCCCTTAGGAATATTTTTTTGGAAATTCTTTGTATTTTTACTATTATTTTGAACATTTTGTTCCAAAATCGAATTAAATACCCCACCCCCTTTGGAACATCTTTTCCAAAATCTAGCGATATACCCCCACTCCTTTCGAATATTTTTTTTAAAATTCTTGTACTTCTGCTATTATTTTCAACATTTTGTTCCAAAATCGAAACACATACCCCCTCCCCACTTTGGAACATATTTTGCAAAATCTAGCGAAATACCCCACCCCTTTGGAATATTTTTTCGAAAATTCTTTGTATTTTCACTTTGATTTTCAACATTTTGTTCCAAGATCGAACTAAATTCCCCCCCCCCCTTTGGAACTCCTTTTCCAAAAACTAGCGAAATAACCCCGCACCTTTGGAACATTTTTTTTAAAAATCTTTGTATTTATACTTTTATTTCCAACATTTTGTTCCAAAATCGAACCAAATGCCCCACCCCCTTTGGAATATTTTTTCAAAAGTCTAGCGAATTACCCCCACCCCTTTGGAATAAATTTTCAAAAGTTCTTTGTATTTTTACTTTTATTCTCAACATTATGTTCCAAAATCGAACCAAACTCCCCACACCTCCTTTTGAACATCTTTTCCAAAATCTAGCAACCACCCCTTTGGAATATTTTTTTGAAAATTAATTGTATTTTTGCTCTTATTTTTAACATTACGTTCCAAAATCGAACCAAATACACCCCACCCCCTTTGGTACATATTTTCCAAAATCTAGCGAAAAACCCCCACCCCTTTGGAATATTTTTTCGAAATTTCTATGTATTGTTGCTTTTATTTTAAACATTTTGTTCCAAAATCGAACCAAATACCCCCACCCCTTTGGAACATTTTTTCGAAAATTCTATATATTGTTGATTTTATTTTAAACATTTTGTTCCAAAATCGAACCAAATACCCCGCACCCCCTTTGGTACATCTTTTACAAATTCTAGCGAAATACCCCCACCCCTTTTGAATGTTTTCTTGAAAATTCTTTGTATTTTTGCTATTATTTTCAACATTCTGTTCCAAAATCCTACCGAATACATCCCCCCATTTGGAACATCTTTTCCAAAAACTAGCGAAATACTCCCACCCCTTTGAAATATTTTTTTGAAAATTCTATGTATGGTTGCTTTTATTTTAAACATTTTGTTCCAAAATCGAACCAAATACCCCACCCCCCTTGGAACATTTTTTCAAAAATTTAGTGAAATACCCCCACCCCTTTGGAATATTTTTTCGGAAATTCTTTGTATTTTTACTTTTATTTTCAACATTTTGTTCCAAAATCGAACCAAATTCCCACCACACCCTTTGGAACATCTTTTCCAAAATCTAGCGTAATACCCCAACCGCTTTGGGATATTTTTTTGAAGATTCTTTGTATTTTTGCTACTATTTTCAACATTTTGTTTCAAAATCGAACCAAATACCCCACTCCCTTTGGAGCATTTTTAAAAAATCTAGCGAAATACCCCCACCCCTTAGGAATATTTTTTTGGAAATTCATTGTATTTTTGCTATTATTTTGAACATTTTGTTCCAAAATCGATTTAAATTCCCCACCCCTTTTGTAACATCTTTTCCAGAATCTAGCGATATACCCCCACCCCTTTCGAATATTTTTTTAAAAATTCTTTGTATTTTCACTTTTATTTTCAGCATTTCGTTCCAAGAGCGAACCAAATTCCCCCCCCACCCCTTTGGAACATCTTTTCCAAAATCTAGGGAAATACCCCACCTATTGGAATATTGTTTCGAAAATTCACTGTATCTTTGCTATTATATTCGACATTTTGTTTCAAAATCGAACCACATAACCTCTCCCCCTTTGGATCATTTTTTCCAAAATCTAGCGAAATACCCTACCCCTTTGGAATATTTTTTGAAAAATTCTTTGTATTTTCACCTTTATTTTCAACATTTTGTTCCAAGATCGAACCAAATTCCCCCCCACCCCTTTGGAACATCTTTTCCAAAATCTAGCGAAATACCCCACCTATTGGAATATTGTTTCGAAAATTCACTGTATCTTTGCTATTATTTTCGACATTTTGTTTCAAAATCGAACCACATAACCTCTCCCCCTTTGGAACATTTTCTCCAAAATCTTGCGAAATACCCCACCCCTTTGGAATATTTTTTCGAAAATTCTTTGTATTGTTGCTATTGTTTTCGACATTTTGTTCCAAAATCGAAACACATACACCTCGCCCACCACTTTGGTAGAGTAGTTCCAAAATCCAGCGAAATTCCCCCACACCTTTGGAATATTTTTTCGAGTATTCATTGTATTTTTGCTTTTATTTTCGACATATTGTTCAAAAATAAAACCACATACACCCCTCCCCTTTGGAACATTTTTTCCAAAATATAACGAAATACCCCCACCCCTTTGGAATATTTTTTCGAAAATTCTTTGTATTTTTACTTTTATTTTCAACATTTTGTTCCAAAATCAAATTAAATACCCCACCCCCTTTGGAAAATCTTATCCAAAATATAACGAAATACCCCCACGCCTTTGGAATATTTTTTCGAAAATTCATTGTATTTTTGCTATTACTTTCAACATTTTGTTCCAAAATCGAACCACATACCCCTCCCACTTTGGAACATTTTTTCCAAAATCTAGCGAAATACCCCCACCCCTGTGGAATATTTTTTTGAAGATTCTTTGTATTTTTCATATTACTTTCAACATTTTGTTCCAAAATCGAGCCAAATACCCCACCCCCTTTGGAAATTTTTTTCCAAAATCTAGCGAAATACCCCCAACCCATTGGAATATTTTTTCCAAAATTCATTGTATTTTTGCTATTATTTTTAACAATTTGTTCCAAAATACAACTAAATACCTCCCCACCCTTTGGAGCTCCTTTTCCAAAAACTAGCGAAATAACCCCGCACCTTTGGAACATTTTTTTTAAAAATCTTTGTATTTTTACTTTTATTTCCAACATTTTGTTCCAAAATCGAACCAAATGCCCCACCCCCTTTGGAATATTTTTTCAAAAGTTCTTTGTATTTTTACTTTTATTTTCAACTTTATGTTCCAAAATCGAACCAAACTCCCCACACCCCCCTTTGAACATCTTTTCCAAAATCTAGCAACTACCCCTTTGGAATATTTTTTTGAAAATTAATTGTATTTTTGCTCTTATTTTTAACCTTATGTTCCAAAATCGAACCAAATATCCCCCACCCCTTTTGGTACATATTTTCCAAAATCTAGCGAAAAACTCCCACCCCTTTGGAATATTTTTTCGAAAATTCTATGTATTGTTGCTTTTATTTTAAACATTTTGTTTCAAAATCGAACCAAATACCCCCCCCCCCTTTGCAACATTTGTTCCAAAATCTAGCGAAATATCCGCACCGCTTTTGAATATTTTTTCTAAAATTCCTTGTATTTCTGCTAATATTTTCAACATTTTGTACCGAAATCAAACCACATACCCCCCCCTCTTTGGAACATTTTTTCCAAAATCTAGCGAAATACCCCCACCCCATTGGAATATTTTTTCGATAATTATTTGTAATTATGCTTTTAGTTTCGACATACTGTTCCAAAATCGGACAACATACCCCCCACACCCTTTGGAGCATTTTTTTCAAAATCTAGCGAATAACTCCCACCCCTTTGGAATAAATTTTCAAAAATTCTTTGTATTTTTACTTTTATTTTCAACATTATGTTCCAAAATCGAACCAAACTCCCCACACCCCCTTTTGAACATCTTTTCCAAAATCTAGCAACCACCCCTTTGGAATATTTTTTTGAAAATTCATTATATACCAAAATCGAACCAAATACCCCCACCCCCTTTGGAACATCTTTTACAAAATCTAGCGAAATACCCCAACCGCTTTGGGATATTTTTTTGAAAATTCTTTGTATTTTTGCTATTATTTTCAACATTTTGTTTCAAAATCGAACCAAATACCCCACTCCCTTTGGAACATTTTTCAAAAATCTAGCGAAATACCCCCACCCCTTAGGAATATTTTTTTGGAAATTCTTTGTATTTTTGCTATTATTTTGAACATTTTGTTCCAAAATCGAATTAAACACCCCACCCCCTTTGGAACATCTTTTCCAAAATCTAGCGATATACCCCCACTCCTTTGGAATATATTTTTTTTAAATTCTTGTATTTCTGCTATTATTTTCAACATTTTGTTCCAAAATCGAAACACATACCCCCTCCCCACTTTGGAACATATTTTGCAAAATCTAGCGAAATACCCCACCCCTTTGGAATATTTTTTCGATAATTCTATGTATTGTTGCTTTTATTTTAAACGTTTTGTTCCAAAATCCAAACAAATACCTCCACCCTCTTTGGATCATTTTTTCAAAAGTCTAGCGAAATACCCCCACCCCTATGGAATATTTTTTGAAAAATTCTTTGTATTTTCACTTTTATTTTCAACATTTTGTTCCAAGATCGAACCAAATTCCCCCTCCCCCCCTTTGGAACATCTTTTCCAAAATTTAGTGAAATACCCCACCTATTGGAATATTGTTTCGAAAATTCACTGTATCTTTGCTATTATTTTCGACATTTTGTTTCAAAATCGAACCACATAACCTCTCCCCCTTTGGAACATTTTTTCCAAAATCTAGCGAAATACCCTACCCCTTTGGAATATTTTTTCGAAAATTCTTTGTATTTTCACTTTTATTTTCAACATTTTGTTCCAAGATCGAACCAAATTCCCCCCCTCCCTTTGGAACATCTTTTCCAAAATCTAGCGGAATACCCCACCCCTTTGGAATATTTTTTCGAAAATTCTTTGTCTTTTTACTTTTATTTTCAACATTTTCTTCCAAAATCGAACCAAATTCCCACCACCCCCTTTGGAACATCTTTTCCAAAATCTAGCGTAATACCCCAACCGCTTTGGGATATTTTTTTGAAAATTCTTCGTATTATTGCTATTATTTTCAACATTTTGTTTCAAAATCGAACCAAATACCCCACTCCCTTTGGAACATTTTTCAAAAATCTAGCGAAATACCCCCACCCCTTAGGAATATTTTTTTGGAAATTCTTTGTATTTTTACTATTATTTTGAACATTTTGTTCCAAAATCGAATTAAATACCCCACCCCCTTTGGAACATCTTTTCCAAAATCTAGCGATATACCCCCACTCCTTTCGAATATTTTTTTTAAAATTCTTGTACTTCTGCTATTATTTTCAACATTTTGTTCCAAAATCGAAACACATACCCCCTCCCCACTTTGGAACATATTTTGCAAAATCTAGCGAAATACCCCACCCCTTTGGAATATTTTTTTGAAAATTAATTGTATTTTTGCTCTTATTTCTAACGTTACGTTCCAAAATCGAACCAAATACCCCCCACCCCCTTTGGTACATATTTTCCAAAATCTAGCGAAAAACCCCCACCCCTTTGGAATATTTTTTCGAAATTTCTATGTATTGTTGCTTTTATTTTAAACATTTTGTTCCAAAATCGAACCAAATGCCCCACCCCCTTTGGAATATTTTTTCAAAAGTCTAGCGAATTACCCCCACCCCTTTGGAATAAATTTTCAAAAGTTCTTTGTATTTTTACTTTTATTCTCAACATTATGTTCCAAAATCGAACCAAACTCCCCACACCTCCTTTTGAACATCTTTTCCAAAATCTAGCAACCACCCCTTTGGAATATTTTTTTGAAAATTAATTGTATTTTTGCTCTTATTTTTAACATTACGTTCCAAAATCGAACCAAATACCCCCCACCCCCTTTGGTACATATTTTCCAAAATCTAGCGAAAAACCCCCACCCCTTTGGAATATTTTTTCGAAATTTCTATGTATTGTTGCTTTTATTTTAAACATTTTGTTCCAAAATCGAACCAAATACCCCCACCCCTTTGGAACATTTTTTCGAAAATTCTATATATTGTTGATTTTATTTTAAACATTTTGTTCCAAAATCGAACCAAATACCCCGCACCCCCTTTGGTACATCTTTTACAAAATCTAGCGAAATACCCCCACCCCTTTGGAATGTTTTCTTGAAAATTCTTTGTATTTTTGCTATTATTTTCAACATTTTGTTCCAAAATCCTACCGAATACATCCCCCCATTTGGAACATCTTTTCCAAAAACTAGCGAAATACCCCCACCCCTTTGAAATATTTTTTTGAAAATTCTATGTATTGTTGCTTTTATTTTAAACATTTTGTTCCAAAATCGAACCAAATACCCCACCCCCCTTGGAACATTTTTTCAAAAATTTAGTGAAATACCCCCACCCCTTTGGAATATTTTTTCAGAAATTCTTTGTATTTTTACTTTTATTTTCAACATTTTGTTCCAAAATCGAACCAAATTCCCACCACACCCTTTGGAACATCTTTTCCAAAATCTAGCGTAATACCCCAACCGCTTTGGGATATTTTTTTGAAAATTCTTTGTATTTTTGCTACTATTTTCAACATTTTGTTTCAAAATCGAACCAAATACCCCACTCCCTTTGGAACATTTTTCAAAAATCTAGCGAAATACCCCCACCCCTTAGGAATATTTTTTTGGAAATTCATTGTATTTTTGCTATTATTTTGAACATTTTGTTCCAAAATCGATTTAAATTCCCCACCCCTTTTGTAACATCTTTTCCAGAATCTAGCGATATACCCCCACCCCTTTCGAATATTTTTTTAAAAATTCTTTGTATTTTCACTTTTATTTTCAACATTTCGTTCCAAGAGCGAACCAAATTCCCCCCCCCCCCCCTTTGGAACATCTTTTCCAAAATCTAGGGAAATACCCCACCTATTGGAATATTGTTTCGAAAATTCACTGTATCTTTGCTATTATATTCGACATTTTGTTTCAAAATCGAACCACATAACCTCTCCCCCTTTGGATCATTTTTTCCAAAATCTAGCGAAATACCCTACCCCTTTGGAATATTTTTTGAAAAATTCTTTGTATTTTCACCTTTATTTTCAACATTTTGTTCCAAGATCGAACCAAATTCCCCCCCACCCCTTTGGAACATCTTTTCCAAAATCTAGCGAAATACCCCACCTATTGGAATATTGTTTCGAAAATTCACTGTATCTTTGCTATTATTTTCGACATTTTGTTTCAAAATCGAACCACATAACCTCTCTCCCTTTGGAACATTTTCTCCAAAATCTTGCGAAATACCCCACCCCTTTGGAATATTTTTTCGAAAATTCTTTGTATTGTTGCTATTGTTTTCGACATTTTGTTCCAAAATCGAAACACATACACCTCGCCCACCACTTTGGTAGAGTAGTTCCAAAATCCAGCGAAATTCCCCCACACCTTTGGAATATTTTTTCGAGTATTCATTGTATTTTTGCTTTTATTTTCGACATATTGTTCAAAAATAAAACCACATACACCCCCCCCTTTGGAACATTTTTTCCAAAATATAACGAAATACCCCCACCCCTTTGGAATATTTTTTCGAAAATTCATTGTATTTTTGCTATTACTTTCAACATTTTGTTCCAAAATCGAACCAAAAACCTCCCCCGTTTGGAATATTTTTTCCAGAATCTAGCGAAATATACCCAACCCTTTGGAACATACGTTTGAAAATTCTCTGTTGTTTTGCTATTATTTCCGACATTTTGTTCCAAAATCGATCCACATACCCCCCACCCCTTTGGAACATTTTCTCCAAAATCTTGCGAAATACCCCACCCCTTTGGAATATTTTTTCGAAAATTCTTTGTATTGTTGCTATTGTTTTCGACATTTTGTTCCAAAATCGAAACACATACACCTCGCCCACCACTTTGGTACAGTAGTACCAAAATCCAGCGAAATTCCCCCACACCTTTGGAATATTTTTTCGAAAATTCATTGTATTTTTGCTTTTATTTTCGACATATTGTTCAAAAATAAAACCACATACACCCCCCCCCCCTTTAGAACATTTTTTCCAAAATATAGCGAAATACCCCCACCCCTTTGGAATATTTTTTCGAAAATTCATTGTATTTTTGCTATTACTTTCAACATTTTGTTCCAAAATCGAACCACATACCCCTCCCACTTTGGACATTTTTTCCAAAATCTAGCGAAATACCCCCACCCCTGTGGAATATTTTGTGAAAATTCTTTGTATTTTTGCTATTATTTTCGAAAATTTTTTACAAAATCGAAACACACCCTCCCACTTTGGAACATTTTTTCCAAAATCTAGGGAAATACACCCCTTTGGAATATTTTTTCGAAAATTCCCTGTATTTTTGCTATTATTTTCGACATTTTGTTCCAAAATCGAACCACATACCCCCCCACTTTGGAACATTTTTTCCAAAATCTAGCGACATACACCCACCCCTTTGGAACATTTTTTCGAAAAGTCTGTATTTTTGCTATTATATTCGACATTTTGTTCAAAAATCGAACCAAATACGCCCCCCCTCACTTTGGAATATTTTTTCCAAAATCTAGGGAAATACACCCCTTTGGAATATTTTATAAAAAATTCTTTGTATTTTTGCTATTATTTCGACATTTTGTTCCAAAATCGATCCACATACACCCCCACTTTGGAACATTTTTTCCAAAATCTAGCGACATACACCCACCCCTTTGGAACATTCTTTCCAAAATTCTTTGTAGTTTTGCTTTTTTTCGATATATTATTCCAAAATCAAACCACATACCCCCCACCCCTTTGGAACATTTTTTCCAAAATCTAGCGAAAAAAACCCACCCCTTTAGAACATTTGATTGAAAATTCTTTGTAGTGTTGCTATTATCTTCGACATTTTGTTCCAAAATGGAACCACATACCCCCCCACTTTGGAACATTTTTTCCAAAATCTAGCGAAATATCCCCACCTCCGGAACATTTTTTCGAAATGTCTGTATTTTTGCTATTATATTCGATATTTTGTTCAAAAATTGAACCAAATACGCCCCCCCTCACTTTGGAATATTTTTTCCAAAATCTAGGGAAATATACCACTTTGGAATATTTTGTAAAAAATTCATTGTATTTTTGCTATTATTTTTGACATTTTGTTCCAAAAACGAACCACATAACCCCTCCCCCTTTGGAACACTTTTTCCAAAATATAGTGAAATACCCCCACCCCTTTGGAAAATTTTTTCGAAAATTCATTGTATTTTTGCTATAATATTCGACATTTTGTTCCAAAATCGAACCACATACCCCTCCAACTTTGGAACATTTTTTCCAAAATCTAGCGAAATACCCCCACCCCTGTGGAATATTTTTTCGAAAATTCTTTTTAGTTTTGCTATTATTTTTGAAATTTTTTTAAAAAATCGAAACACCCTCCCGCTTTGGAACATTTTTTCCAAAATCTAGCGAAATACCCCCACCCCTTTGGAATATTTTTTCGAAAATTCTTTGTATATTTGCTCTCATTTTCGACATTTTGTTCCAAAATCGAACCACATAACACCTCCCCCTTTGGAACATTTTTTCCAAGATCTAGCGAAATACACCCACCCTTTTGAAATATTTTTTCGAAAATTCTTTATATTTTTTCAATTGTTTTCGACATTTTGTTCCAAAATTGAACCAAATACCCCCCACTCCTTTGGAACATTTGTTCCGAAATCTAGCGAAATACCCGCACCGCTTTGGAATAGTTTTTCGAAAATTCCTTGTATTTTTGCTATTATTTTAACATTGTGTTCCAAAATCGAACTACATACCCCCCTCCTCTTTGGAACATTTTTCTAAAATCTAGCGAAATACCCCCACTCCTTTGGAATATTTTTTCGAAAATTCTTTGTATTCTTGCAGTTGTTTTCGACATTTTGTTCCAAAATCGAGCGGAATACCCCCCGTTCCCTTTGGACCATTTGTTCCAATATCTAGTGAAATACCCGCACCCCTTCTGAATATTTTTTCTAAAATTCCTTGTATTTTTGCTATTACATTCGACACTGTTCGAAAATCGAACGAAATACCATCCCCCCATTTGGAACATCTTTTCCAAAATCTAGCGAAATACCCCCACCCCCTTGGAATGTTTTCTGGAAAATTCTTGTATTTTTGCTATTTTTTTCAACATTTTGTTCCAAAATCGAAACACATACCCCCCCCCACTTTGGAACATATTTTGCAAAATCTAGCGAAACACCCCACCCCTTTAGAATATTTTTTCGATAATTCTATGTGTTGCTGCTTTTATTTTAAACATTTTGTTCCAAAATCGAAACAAATACCTCCCCCCTCTTTGGATCATTTTTTCAAAAGTCTAGCGAAATACCCCCACCCCTTTGGAATATTTTTTGAAAAAATCTTTGTATTTTCACTTTTATTTTCAACATTTTGTTCCAAGATCGATCCAAATTCCCCCCCACCCCCCTTTGGAACATCTTTTCCAAAATCTAGGGAAATACCCCACCTATTGGAATATTGTTTCGAAAATTCACTGTATCTTTGCTATTATTTTCGACATTTTGTTTCAAAATCGAACCACATAACCTCTCCCCCTTTGGAACATTTTCTCCAAAATCTTGCGAAATACCCCACCCCTTCGGAATATTTTTTCGAAAATTCTTTGTATTGTTGCTATTGTTTTCGACATTTTGTTCCAAAATCGAAACACATACACCTCGCCCACCACTTTGGTAGAGTAGTTCCAAAATCCAGCGAAATTCCCCCACACCTTTGGAATATTTTTTCGAGTATTCATTGTATTTTTGCTTTTATTTTCGACATATTGTTCAAAAATAAAACCACATACACCCCCCCCTTTGGAACATTTTTTCCAAAATATAACGAAATACCCCCAACCCTTTGGAATATTTTTTCGAAAATTCATTGTATTTTTGCTATTACTTTCAACATTTTGTTCCAAAATCGAACCAAAAACCTCCCCCGTTTGGAATATTTTTTCCAGAATCTAGCGAAATATACCCAACCCTTTGGAATATACGTTTGAAAATTCTCTGTTGTTTTGCTATTATTTCCGACATTTTGTTCCAAAATCGATCCACATACCCCCACCCCTTTGGAACATTTTCTCCAAAATCTTGCGAAGTACCCCACCCCTTTGGAATATTTTTTCGAAAACTCTTTGTATTGTTGCTATTGTTTTCGACATTTTGTTCCAAAATCGAAACACATACACCTCGCCCACCACTTTGGTACAGTAGTACCAAAATCCAGCGAAATTCCCCCACACCTTTGGAATATTTTTTCGAAAATTCATTGTATTTTTGCTTTTATTTTCGACATATTGTTCAAAAATAAAACCACATACACCCCCCCCCCCTTTAGAACATTTTTTCCAAAATATAGCGAAATACCCCCACCCCTTTGGAATATTTTTTCGAAAATTCATTGTATTTTTGCTATTACTTTCAACATTTTGTTCCAAAATCAATCCACATACCCCTCCCACTTTGGAACATTTTTTCCAAAATCTAGCGAAATACCCCCACCCCTGTGGAATATTTTGTGAAAATTCTTTGTATTTTTGCTATTATTTTCGAAAAATTTTTACAAAATCGAAACACATACACCTCGCCCACCACTTTGGTACAGTAGTACCAAAATCCAGCGAAATTCCCCCACACCTTTGGAATATTTTTTCGAAAATTCATTGTATTTTTGCTTTTATTTTCGACATATTGTTCAAAAATAAAACCACATACACCCCCCCCCCTTTAGAACATTTTTTCCAAAATATAGCGAAATACCCCCACCCCTTTGGAATATTTTTTCGAAAATTCATTGTATTTTTGCTATTACTTTCAACATTTTGTTCCAAAATCAATCCACATACCCCTCCCACTTTGGAACATTTTTTCCAAAATCTAGCGAAATACCCCCACCCCTGTGGAATATTTTGTGAAAATTCTTTGTATTTTTGCTATTATTTTCGAAAAATTTTTACAAAATCGAAACACACCCTCCCACTTTGGAACATTTTTTCCAAAATCTAGGGAAATACACCCCTTTGGAATATTTTGTAAAAAATTCTTTGTATTTTTGATATTATTTTCGACATTTTGTTTCAAAATCGATCCACATACTCCCCCACTTTGGAACATTTTTTCCAAAATCTAGAGACATACACCCACCCCTTTGGAACATTTTTTCGAAAAGTCTGTATTTTTGCTATTATATTCGACATTTTGTTCAAAAATCGTACCAAATACGCCCCCACTCACTTTGGAATATTTTTTCCAAAATCAAGCGAAATATTCCCACCCCTGTGGAATATTTTTTCGAAAATTCCTTGTATTTTTGCTATTATTTTCGACATTTTGTTCCAAAATCGATCCACATACTCCCCCACTTTGGAACATTTTTTCCAAAATCTAGCGACATACACCCACCCCTTTGGAACATTTTTTCGAAAAGTCTGTATTTTTGCTATTATATTCGACATTTTGTTCAAAAATCGAACCAAATACGCCCCCCCTCACTTTGGAATATTTTTTCCAAAATCTAGGGAAATACACCCCTTTGGAATATTTTGTAAAAAATTCTTTGTATTTTTGCTATTATTTTTGACATTTTGTTCCAAAAACGAACCACATAACCCCTCCCCCTTTGGAACACTTTTTCCAAAATATAGCGAAATACCCCCACCCCTTTGGAAATTTTTTTCGAAAATTCATTGTATTTTTGCTATAATATTCGACATTTTGTTCCAAAATCGAACTGCATACACCCCCACATTGGAACATTTTTTCCAAAATCTAGCGAAATAACCCCACCCCTTTGGAAAATTTTTTCGAAAATTCATTGTATTTTTGCTATAATATTCGAAATTTTGTTCCAAAATCGAACCACATAAACCCCCACTTTGGAATATTTTTTCCAAAATATAGCGAAATACCCCCACTCCTGTGGAGTATTTTTTCTAAAATTCCTTGTACTTTTACTGTTGTATTCGACATTCTGTTCCAAAATCGAAGCAAATACACCCCCCCCCATCTTTGGAATATTCTTTCCAAAATTCTTTTCAGTTTTGCCATTATTTTCGACATTTAGTTCTAAAATCGAACCAAATATCCTCCACCCTTTGTAACATTTTCGAAAATTCTATGTATTGTTGTTTTTATTTTAAACATTTTGTACCAAAATCGAAAAAATACCCCACCCCCTTTGGAAAATTTTTTGCAAAACCTAGCGAAATACCCCCAACCCATTGGAATAATTTTTCGAAAATTCTTTGTATTTTTGCTATTATTTTTAACAATTTGTTCCAAAATACAACTAAATACCTCCCCCCCCCCCTTTGGAAATTATTTTCCAAAAACTAGCTAAATAACCCCGCCCCTTTGGAACATTTTTCTTAAAAATCTTTGTATTCTTACTTTTATTTTCAACATTTTGTTCCAAAATCGAACTAAATGCCCCACCCCCTTTGGAATATTTTTTCAAAAGTCTAGCGAATTACCCCCACCCCTTTGGAATAAATTTTCAAAAATTCGTTGTATTTTTACTTTTATTTTCAACATTATGTTCCAAAATCGAACCAAATACCCCCCCCTTTGGAACATTTGTTCCAAAATCTAGCGAAATACCCGCACCGCCTTGAAATATTTTTTCGAAAATTCCTCGTATTTTTGCTATTATTTTGACATTGTGTTCCAAAATCGAACTACATTCCCCCCTCTTCTTTGGAAAATTTTTCCAAAATCTAGCGAAATACCCCCACCCCTTTGAAAAATTTTTTCTAAAATTCCTTGTATTTTTGCTCTTATTTTCAACATTATGGTCCAAAATCGAACCAAATACTCCCCCCCCTTTGGTACATATTTTCCAAAATCTAGCGAAATACCCCCACCCCTTTGGAATATTTTTTCGAAAATTCTTTGTATATTTGCTCTCATTTTCGACATTTTGTTCCAGAATCGAACCACATAACCCCTCCCCTTTGGAACATTTTTTCCAAGATCTAGCGAAGTACACCCACCCCTTTGGAATAAATTTTCAAAAATTCGTTGTATTTTTACTTTTATTTTCAACGTTATGTTCCAAAATCGAACCAAATACCCCCCCCTTTGGAATATTTTTTCCAAAATCGAGCGAAATACCCCACCCCTTTGGAATATTTTTTCGAAAATTCTCTGTATTTATGCTTTTATTTTCGACATATTGTTCCAAAATTGGACAACATACCCCCACACCCATTGGGGCATTTTTTCCAAAATCTAGCGAAGTAGCCCCACCCCTGTGGAACATTTTTTCGAAAATTCTTTGTATTTTTGCTGTTATATTCGAAATTTTTTTACAAAATCGAAACACCCTCCCACATTGGAACATTTTTTCAAAAATCTAGCGAAATACCCATACCCCTTTGGAAATTTTTTTCGAAAATTCATTGTATTTTTGCTATTATTTTCAACATTTTGTTCCAAAATCGAACCACATACCCCTCCAACTTTGGAACATTTTTTCCAAAATCTAGCGAAATACCCCCACCCCTGTGGAATATTTTTTCGAAAATTCTTTTTAGTTTTGCTATTATTGAAATTTTTTTAAAAAATCGAAACACCCTCCCACTTTGGAACATTTTTTCCAAAATCTAGCGAAATACCCCCACCCCTTTGGAATATTTTTTCGAAAATTCTTTGTATATTTGCTCTCATTTTCGACATTTTGTTCCAAAATCGAACCACATAACCCCTCCCCCTTTGGAACATTTTTTCCAAGATCTAGCGAAATACACCCACCCCTTTGAAATATTTTCTCGAAAATTCTTTATATTTTTTCAATTGTTTTCGACATTTTGTTCCACAATTGAACCAAATACCCCCCACCCCTTTGGAACATTTGTTCCGAAATCTAGCGAAATACCCGCACCGCTTTGGAATAGTTTTTCGAAAATTCCTTGTATTTTTGCTATTATTTTAACATTGTGTTCCAAAATCGAACTACATACCCCCCTCCTCTTTGGAACATTTTTCCAAAATCTAGCGAAATACCCCCACCCCTTTGGAATATTTTTTCGAAAATTCTTTGTATTTTTGCAATTGTTTTCGACATTTTGTTCCAAAATCTAGCGGAATACCCCCCCTTCCCTTTGGACCATTTGTTCCAATATCTAGTGAAATACCCGCACACCTTCTGAATATTTTTTCTAAAATTCCTTGTATTTTTGCTATTACATTCGACACTGTTCGAAAATCGAACGAAATACCATCCCCCCATTTGGAACATCTTTTCCAAAATCTAGCGAAATACCCCCACCCCTTTGGAATGTTTTCTGGAAAATTCTTGTATTTTTGCTATTTTTTTCAACATTTTGTTCCAAAATCGAAACACATACCCCCCCCCCCCACTTTGGAACATATTTTGCAAAATCTAGCGAAATACCCCACCCCTTTGGAATATTTTTTCGATAATTCTATGTATTGCTGCTTTTATTTTAAACATTTTGTTCCAAAATCGAAACAAATACCTCCCCCCTCTTTGGATCATTTTTTCAAAAGTCTAGCGAAATGCCCCCACTTCTTTGGAATATTTTTTGAAAAAATCTTTGTATTTTCACTTTTATTTTCAACATTTTGTTCCAAGATCGATCCAAATTCCCCCCCACCCCCCTTTGGAACATCTTTTCCAAAATCTAGGGAAATACCCCACCTATTGGAATATTGTTTCGAAAATTCACTGTATCTTTGCTATTATTTTCGACATTTTGTTTCAAAATCGAACCACATAACCTCTCCCCCTTTGGAACATTTTCTCCAAAATCTTGCGAAATACCCCACCCCTTTGGAATATTTTTTCGAAAATTCTTTGTATTGTTGCTATTGTTTTCGACATTTTGTTCCAAAATCGAAACACATACACCTCGCCCACCACTTTGGTACAGTAGTTCCAAAATCCAGCGAAATTCCCCCACACCTTTCGAATATTTTTTCGAGAATTCATTGTATTTTTGCTTTTATTTTCGACATATCGTTCAAAAATAAAACCACATACACCCCTCCCCTTTGGAACATTTTTTCCAAAATATAACGAAATACCCCTACCCCTTTGGAATATTTTTTCGAAAATTCATTGTATTTTTGCTATTACTTTCGACATTTTGTTCCAAAATCGAACCACATACCCCTCCCACTTTGGAACATTTTTTCCAAAATCTAGCGAAATTCCCCCACCCCTGTGGAATATTTTTTGAAAATTCATTGTATTTTTGCTCTTATTTTCAACATTATGTTCCAAAATCGAACCAAATACCCCCCACCCCCTTTGGTACATATTTTCCAAAATCTAGCGAAATACCCCCACCCCTTTGGAATATTTTTTCGAAAATTCATTGTATTTTTGCTATTACTTTCAACATTTTGTTCCAAAATCGGACCACATACCCCTCTCACTTTGGAACATTTTTTCCAAAATCTAGCGAAATACCCCACCCCTTTGGAATATTTTTTCGAAAATTCTTTGTCTTTTTACTTTTATTTTCAACATTTTCTTCCAAAATCGAACCAAATTCCCACCACCCCCTTTGGAACATCTTTTCCAAAATCTAGCGTAATACCCCAACCGCTTTGGGATATTTTTTTGAAAATTCTTCGTATTATTGCTATTATTTTCAACATTTTGTTTCAAAATCGAACCAAATACCCCACTCCCTTTGGAACATTTTTCAAAAATCTAGCGAAATACCCCCACCCCTTAGGAATATTTTTTTGGAAATTCTTTGTATTTTTACTATTATTTTGAACATTTTGTTCCAAAATCGAATTAAATACCCCACCCCCTTTGGAACATCTTTTCCAAAATCTAGCGATATACCCCCACTCCTTTCGAATATTTTTTTTAAAATTCTTGTACTTCTGCTATTATTTTCAACATTTTGTTCCAAAATCGAAACACATACCCCCTCCCCACTTTGGAACATATTTTGCAAAATCTAGCGAAATACCCCACCCCTTTGGAATATTTTTTTGAAAATTAATTGTATTTTTGCTCTTATTTCTAACGTTACGTTCCAAAATCGAACCAAATACCCCCCACCCCCTTTGGTACATATTTTCCAAAATCTAGCGAAAAACCCCCACCCCTTTGGAATATTTTTTCGAAATTTCTATGTATTGTTGCTTTTATTTTAAACATTTTGTTCCAAAATCGAACCAAATACCCCCACCCCTTTGGAACATTTTTTCGAAAATTCTATATATTGTTGATTTTATTTTAAACATTTTGTTCCAAAATCGAACCAAATACCCCGCACCCCCTTTGGTACATCTTTTACAAAATCTAGCGAAATACCCCCACCCCTTTGGAATGTTTTCTTGAAAATTCTTTGTATTTTTGCTATTATTTTCAACATTTTGTTCCAAAATCCTACCGAATACATCCCCCCATTTGGAACATCTTTTCCAAAAACTAGCGAAATACCCCCACCCCTTTGAAATATTTTTTTGAAAATTCTATGTATGGTTGCTTTTATTTTAAACATTTTGTTCCAAAATCGGACCACATACCCCTCTCACTTTGGAACATTTTTTCCAAAATCTAGCGAAATACCCCACCCCTTTGGAATATTTTTTCGAAAATTCTTTGTCTTTTTACTTTTATTTTCAACATTTTCTTCCAAAATCGAACCAAATTCCCACCACCCCCTTTGGAACATCTTTTCCAAAATCTAGCGTAATACCCCAACCGCTTTGGGATATTTTTTTGAAAATTCTTTGTATTTTTGCTACTATTTTCAACATTTTGTTTCAAAATCGAACCAAATACCCCACTCCCTTTGGAAAATTTTTCAAAAATCTAGCGAAATACCCCCACCCCTTAGGAATATTTTTTTGGAAATTCATTGTATTTTTGCTATTATTTTGAACATTTTGTTCCAAAATCGATTTAAATTCCCCACCCCTTTTGTAACATCTTTTCCAGAATCTAGCGATATACCCCCACCCCTTTCGAATATTTTTTTAAAAATTCTTTGTATTTTCACTTTTATTTTCAACATTTCGTTCCAAGAGCGAACCAAATTCCCCCCCCCCC
Organism: Agrilus biguttatus; assembly: GCA_963921985.1. NCBI lineage: Eukaryota > Metazoa > Arthropoda > Insecta > Coleoptera > Buprestidae > Agrilus > Agrilus biguttatus. Next base: position 22,710,772 of record OY998118.1, read on the forward strand.
CTTTGGAACATCTTCTCCAAAATCTAGGGAAATACCCCACCTATTGGAATATTGTTTCGAAAATTCACTGTATCTTTGCTATTATATTCGACATTTTGTTTCAAAATCGAACCACATAACCTCTCCCCCTTTGGATCATTTTTTCCAAAATCTAGCGAAATACCCTACCCCTTTGGAATATTTTTTGAAAAATTCTTTGTATTTTCACCTTTATTTTCAACATTTTGTTCCAAGATCGAACCAAATTCCCCCCCACCCCTTTGGAACATCTTTTCCAAAATCTAGCGAAATACCCCACCTATTGGAATATTGTTTCGAAAATTCACTGTATCTTTGCTATTATTTTCGACATTTTGTTTCAAAATCGAACCACATAACCTCTCCCCCTTTGGAACATTTTCTCCAAAATCTTGCGAAATACCCCACCCCTTTGGAATATTTTTTCGAAAATTCTTTGTATTGTTGCTATTGTTTTCGACATTTTGTTCCAAAATCGAAACACATACACCTCGCCCACCACTTTGGTAGAGTAGTTCCAAAATCCAGCGAAATTCCCCCACACCTTTGGAATATTTTTTCGAGTATTCATTGTATTTTTGCTTTTATTTTCGACATATTGTTCAAAAATAAAACCACATACACCCCCCCCTTTGGAACATTTTTTCCAAAATATAACGAAATACCCCCACCCCTTTGGAATATTTTTTCGAAAATTCATTGTATTTTTGCTATTACTTTCAACATTTTGTTCTAAAATCGAACCAAAAACCTCCCCCGTTTGGAATATTTTTTCCAGAATCTAGCGAAATATACCCAACCCTTTGGAATATACGTTTGAAAATTCTCTGTTGTTTTGCTATTATTTCCGACATTTTGTTCCAAAGTCGATCCACATACCCCCCAACCCTTTGGAACATTTTCTCCAAAATCTTGCGAAATACCCCACCCCTTTGGAATATTTTTTCGAAAATTCTTTGTATTGTTGCTATTGTTTTCGACATTTTGTTCCAAAATCGAAACACATACACCTCGCCCACCACTTTGGTACAGTAGTACCAAAATCCAGCGAAATTCCCCCACACCTATGGAATATTTTTTCGAAAATTCATTGTATTTTTGCTTTTATTTTCGACATATTGTTCAAAAATAAAACCACATACACCCCCCCCCTTTAGAACATTTTTTCCAAAATATAGCGAAATACCCCCACCCCTTTGGAATATTTTTTCGAAAATTCATTGTATTTTTGCTATTACTTTCAACATTTTGTTCCAAAATCGAACCACATACCCCTCCCACTTTGGACATTTTTTCCAAATCTAGCGAAATACCCCCACCCCTGTGGAATATTTTGTGAAAATTCTTTGTATTTTTGCTATTATTTTCGAAAATTTTTTACAAAATCGAAACACACCCTCCCACTTTGGAACATTTTTTCCAAAATCTAGGGAAATACACCCCTTTGGAATATTTTTTCGAAAATTCCCTGTATTTTTGCTATTATTTTCGACATTTTGTTCCAAAATCGAACCACATACCCCCCCACTTTGGAACATTTTTTCCAAAATCTAGCGACATACAACCACCCCTTTGGAACATTTTTTCGAAAAGTCTGTATTTTTGCTATTATATTCGACATTTTGTTCAAAAATCGAACCAAATACGCCCCCCCTCACTTTGGAATATTTTTTCCAAAATCTAGGGAAATACACCCCTTTGGAATATTTTGTAAAAAATTCATTGTATTTTTGCTATTATTTTTGACATTTTGTTCCAAAAACGAACCACATAACCCCTCCCCCTTTGGAACACTTTTTCCAAAATATAGTGAAATACCCCCACCCCTTGGGAAAATTTTTTCGAAAATTCATTGTATTTTTGCTATAATATTCGACATTTTGTTCCAAAATCGAACCACATACCCCTCCAACTTTGGAACATTTTTTCCAAAATCTAGCGAAATACCCCCACCCCTGTGGAATATTTTTTCGAAAATTCTTTTTAGTTTTGCTATTATTTTTGAAATTTTTTTAAAAAATCGAAACACCCTCCCACTTTGGAACATTTTTTCCAAAATCTAGCGAAATACCCCCACCCCTTTGGAATATTTTTTCGAAAATTCTTTGTATATTTGCTCTCATTTTCGACATTTTGTTCCAAAATCGAACCACATAACACCTCCCCCTTTGGAACATTTTTTCCAAGATCTAGCGAAATACACCCACCCTTTTGAAATATTTTTTCGAAAATTCTTTATATTTTTTCAATTGTTTTCGACATTTTGTTCCAAAATTGAACCAAATACCCCCCACTCCTTTGGAACATTTGTTCCGAAATCTAGCGAAATACCCGCACCGCTTTGGAATAGTTTTTCGAAAATTCCTTGTATTTTTGCTATTATTTTAACATTGTGTTCCAAAATCGAACTACATACCCCCCTCCTCTTTGGAACATTTTTCCAAAATCAAACGAAATACCCCCACTCCTTTGGAATATTTTTTCGAAAATTCTTTGTATTTTTGCTACTATTTTCAACATTTTGTTTCAAAATCGAACCAAATACCCCACTCCCTTTGGAAAATTTTTCAAAAATCTAGCGAAATACCCCCACCCCTTAGGAATATTTTTTTGGAAATTCATTGTATTTTTGCTATTATTTTGAACATTTTGTTCCAAAATCGATTTAAATTCCCCACCCCTTTTGTAACATCTTTTCCAGAATCTAGCGATATACCCCCACCCCTTTCGAATATTTTTTTAAAAATTCTTTGTATTTTCACTTTTATTTTCAACATTTCGTTCCAAGAGCGAACCAAATTCCCCCCCCCCCCTTTGGAACATCTTTTCCAAAATCTAGGGAAATACCCCACCTATTGGAATATTGTTTCGAAAATTCACTGTATCTTTGCTATTATATTCGACATTTTGTTTCAAAATCGAACCACATAACCTCTCCCCCTTTGGATCATTTTTTCCAAAATCTAGCGAAATACCCTACCCCTTTGGAATATTTTTTGAAAAATTCTTTGTATTTTCACCTTTATTTTCAACATTTTGTTCCAAGATCGAACCAAATTCCCCCCCACCCCTTTGGAACATCTTTTCCAAAATCTAGCGAAATACCCCACCTATTGGAATATTGTTTCGAAAATTCACTGTATCTTTGCTATTATTTTCGACATTTTGTTTCAAAATCGAACCACATAACCTCTCCCCCTTTGGAACATTTTCTCCAAAATCTTGCGAAATACCCCACCCCTTTGGAATATTTTTTCGAAAATTCTTTGTATTGTTGCTATTGTTTTCGACATTTTGTTCCAAAATCGAAACACATACACCTCGCCCACCACTTTGGTAGAGTAGTTCCAAAATCCAGCGAAATTCCCCCACACCTTTGGAATATTTTTTCGAGTATTCATTGTATTTTTGCTTTTATTTTCGACATATTGTTCAAAAATAAAACCACATACACCCCCCCCTTTGGAACATTTTTTCCAAAATATAACGAAATACCCCCACCCCTTTGGAATATTTTTTCGAAAATTCATTGTATTTTTGCTATTACTTTCAACATTTTGTTCTAAAATCGAACCAAAAACCTCCCCCGTTTGGAATATTTTTTCCAGAATCTAGCGAAATATACCCAACCCTTTGGAATATACGTTTGAAAATTCTCTGTTGTTTTGCTATTATTTCCGACATTTTGTTCCAAAGTCGATCCACATACCCCCCAACCCTTTGGAACATTTTCTCCAAAATCTTGCGAAATACCCCACCCCTTTGGAATATTTTTTCGAAAATTCTTTGTATTGTTGCTATTGTTTTCGACATTTTGTTCCAAAATCGAAACACATACACCTCGCCCACCACTTTGGTACAGTAGTACCAAAATCCAGCGAAATTCCCCCACACCTATGGAATATTTTTTCGAAAATTCATTGTATTTTTGCTTTTATTTTCGACATATTGTTCAAAAATAAAACCACATACACCCCCCCCCTTTAGAACATTTTTTCCAAAATATAGCGAAATACCCCCACCCCTTTGGAATATTTTTTCGAAAATTCATTGTATTTTTGCTATTACTTTCAACATTTTGTTCCAAAATCGAACCACATACCCCTCCCACTTTGGACATTTTTTCCAAATCTAGCGAAATACCCCCACCCCTGTGGAATATTTTGTGAAAATTCTTTGTATTTTTGCTATTATTTTCGAAAATTTTTTACAAAATCGAAACACACCCTCCCACTTTGGAACATTTTTTCCAAAATCTAGGGAAATACACCCCTTTGGAATATTTTTTCGAAAATTCCCTGTATTTTTGCTATTATTTTCGACATTTTGTTCCAAAATCGAACCACATACCCCCCCACTTTGGAACATTTTTTCCAAAATCTAGCGACATACAACCACCCCTTTGGAACATTTTTTCGAAAAGTCTGTATTTTTGCTATTATATTCGACATTTTGTTCAAAAATCGAACCAAATACGCCCCCCCTCACTTTGGAATATTTTTTCCAAAATCTAGGGAAATACACCCCTTTGGAATATTTTGTAAAAAATTCATTGTATTTTTGCTATTATTTTTGACATTTTGTTCCAAAAACGAACCACATAACCCCTCCCCCTTTGGAACACTTTTTCCAAAATATAGTGAAATACCCCCACCCCTTGGGAAAATTTTTTCGAAAATTCATTGTATTTTTGCTATAATATTCGACATTTTGTTCCAAAATCGAACCACATACCCCTCCAACTTTGGAACATTTTTTCCAAAATCTAGCGAAATACCCCCACCCCTGTGGAATATTTTTTCGAAAATTCTTTTTAGTTTTGCTATTATTTTTGAAATTTTTTTAAAAAATCGAAACACCCTCCCACTTTGGAACATTTTTTCCAAAATCTAGCGAAATACCCCCACCCCTTTGGAATATTTTTTCGAAAATTCTTTGTATATTTGCTCTCATTTTCGACATTTTGTTCCAAAATCGAACCACATAACACCTCCCCCTTTGGAACATTTTTTCCAAGATCTAGCGAAATACACCCACCCTTTTGAAATATTTTTTCGAAAATTCTTTATATTTTTTCAATTGTTTTCGACATTTTGTTCCAAAATTGAACCAAATACCCCCCACTCCTTTGGAACATTTGTTCCGAAATCTAGCGAAATACCCGCACCGCTTTGGAATAGTTTTTCGAAAATTCCTTGTATTTTTGCTATTATTTTAACATTGTGTTCCAAAATCGAACTACATACCCCCCTCCTCTTTGGAACATTTTTCCAAAATCTAGCGAAATACCCCCACTCCTTTGGAATATTTTTTCGAAAATTCTTTGTATTCTTGCAGTTGTTTTCGACATTTTGTTCCAAAATCGAGCGGAATACCCCCCGTTCCCTTTGGACCATTTGTTCCAATATCTAGTGAAATACCCGCACCCCTTCTGAATATTTTTTCTAAAATTCCATGTATTTTTGCTATTACATTCGACACTGTTCAAAAATCGAACGAAATACCATCCCCCCATTTGGAACATCTTTTCCAAAATCTAGCGAAATACCCCCACCCCCTTGGAATGTTTTCTGGAAAATTCTTGTATTTTTGCTATTTTTTTCAACATTTTGTTCCAAAATCGAAACACATACCCCCCCCCCCACTTTGGAACATATTTTGCAAAATCTAGCGAAACACCCCACCCCTTTGGAATATTTTTTCGATAATTCTATGTATTGCTGCTTTTATTTTAAACATTTTGTTCCAAAATCGAAACAAATACCTCCCCCCTCTTTGGATCATTTTTTCAAAAGTCTAGCGAAATACCCCCACCCCTTTGGAATATTTTTTGAAAAAATCTTTGTATTTTCACTTTTATTTTCAACATTTTGTTCCAAGATCGATCCAAATTCCCCCCCACCCCCCTTTGGAACATCTTTTCCAAAATCTAGGGAAATACCCCACCTATTGGAATATTGTTTCGAAAATTCATTGTATCTTTGCTATTACTTTCAACATTTTGTTCCAAAATCAATCCACATACCCCTCCCACTTTGGAACATTTTTCCAAAATCTAGCGAAATACCCCCACCCCTGTGGAATATTTTGTGAAAATTCTTTGTATTTTTGCTATTATTTTCGAAAAATTTTTACAAAATCGAAACACACCCTCCCACTTTGGAACATTTTTTCCAAAATCTAGGGAAATACACCCCTTTGGAATATTTTGTAAAAAATTCTTTGTATTTTTGATATTATTTTCGACATTTTGTTCCAAAATCGATCCACATACTCCCCCACTTTGGAACATTTTTTCCAAAATCTAGAGACATACACCCACCCCTTTGGAACATTTTTTCGAAAAGTCTGTATTTTTGCTATTATATTCGACATTTTGTTCAAAAATCGTACCAAATACGCCCCCACTCACTTTGGAATATTTTTTCCAAAATCAAGCGAAATATTCCCACCCCTGTGGAATATTTTTTCGAAAATTCCTTGTATTTTTGCTATTATTTTCGACATTTTGTTCCAAAATCGATCCACATACTCCCCCACTTTGGAACATTTTTTCCAAAATCTAGCGACATACACCCACCCCTTTGGAACATTTTTTCGAAAAGTCTGTATTTTTGCTATTATATTCGACATTTTGTTCAAAAATCGAACCAAATATGCCCCCCCTCACTTTGGAATATTTTTTCCAAAATCTAGGGAAATACACCCCTTTGGAATATTTTGTAAAAAATTCTTTGTATTTTTGCTATTATTTTTGACATTTTGTTCCAAAAACGAACCACATAACCCCTCCCCCTTTGGAACACTTTTTCCAAAATATAGCGAAATACCCCCACCCCTTTGGAATTTTTTTTCGAAAATTCATTGTATTTTTGCTATAATATTCGACATTTTGTTCCAAAATCGAACTGCATACACCCCCACATTGGAACATTTTTTCCAAAATCTAGCGAAATAACCCCACCCCTTTGGAAAATTTTTTCGAAAATTCATTGTATTTTTGCTATAATATTCGAAATTTTGTTCCAAAATCGAACCACATAAACCCCCACTTTGGAATATTTTTTCCAAAATATAGCGAAATACCCCCACTCCTGTGGAGTATTTTTTCTAAAATTCCTTGTACTTTTACTGTTATATTCGACATTCTGTTCCAAAATCGAAGCAAATACACCCCCCCCCCCCATCTTTGGAATATTCTTTCCAAAATTCTTTTCAGTTTTGCCATTATTTTCGACATTTAGTTCTAAAATCGAACCAAATATCCTCCACCCTTTGTAACATTTTCGAAAATTCTATGTATTGTTGTTTTTATTTTAAACATTTTGTACCAAAATCGAAAAAATACCCCACCCCCTTTGGAAAATTTTTTGCAAAACCTAGCGAAATACCCCCAACCCATTGGAATAATTTTTCGAAAATTCTTTGTATTTTTGCTATTATTTTTAACAATTTGTTCCAAAATACAACTAAATACCTCCCCCCCCCTTTGGAAATTATTTTCCAAAAACTAGCTAAATAACCCCGCCCCTTTGGAACATTTTTCTTAAAAATCTTTGTATTCTTACTTTTATTTTCAACATTTTGTTCCAAAATCGAACTAAATGCCCCACCCCCTTTGGAATATTTTTTCAAAAGTCTAGCGAATTACCCCCACCCCTTTGGAATAAATTTTCAAAAATTCGTTGTATTTTTACTTTTATTTTCAACATTATGTTCCAAAATCGAACCAAATACCCCCCCCTTTGGAACATTTGTTCCAAAATCTAGCGAAATACCCGCACCGCCTTGAAATATTTTTTCGAAAATTCCTCGTATTTTTGCTATTATTTTGACATTGTGTTCCAAAATCGAACTACATTCCCCCCTCTTCTTTGGAATATTTTTCCAAAATCTAGCGAAATACCCCCACTCCTTTGAAAAATTTTTTCTAAAATTCCTTGTATTTTTGCTCTTATTTTCAACATTATGGTCCAAAATCGAGCCAAATACTCCCCACCCCCTTTGGTACATATTTTCCAAAATCTAGCGAAATACCCCCACCCCTTTGGAATATTTTTTCTAAAATTCCTTGTACTTTTACTGTTATATTCGACATTTTGTTCCAGAATCGAACCACATAACCCCTCCCCCTTTGGAACATTTTTTCCAAGATCTAGCGAAATACACCCACCCCTTTGGAATAAATTTTCAAAAATTCGTTGTATTTTTACTTTTATTTTCAACATTATGTTCCAAAATCGAACCAAATACCCCCCCCTTTGGAATATTTTTTCCAAAATCGAGCGAAATACCCCACCCCTTTGGAATATTTTTTCGAAAATTCTCTGTATTTATGCTTTTATTTTCGACATATTGTTCCAAAATTGGACAACATTCCCCCACACCCATTGGGGCATTTTTTCCAAAATCTAGCGAAGTACCCCCACCCCTGTGGAACATTTTTTCGAAAATTCTTTGTATTTTTGCTGTTATATTCGAAATTTTTTTACAAAATCGAAACACCCTCCCACATTGGAACATTTCTTCAAAAATCTAGCGAAATACCCATACCCCTTTGGAAAATTTTTTCGAAAATTCATTGTATTTTTGCTATTATTTTCAACATTTTGTTCCAAAATCGAACCACATACCCCTCCAACTTTGGAACATTTTTTCCAAAATCTAGCGAAATACCCCCACCCCTTTGGAATATTTTTTCGAAAATTCTTTGTATATTTGCTCTCATTTTCGACATTTTGTTCCAAAATCGAACCACATAACCCCTCCCCCTTTGGAACATTTTTTCCAAGATCTAGCGAAATACACCCACCCCTTTGAAATATTTTTTCGAAAATTCTTTATATTTTTTCAATTGTTTTCGACATTTTGTTCCAAAATTGAACCAAATACCCCCCACCCCTTTGGAACATTTGTTCCGAAATCTAGCGAAATACCCGCACCGCTTTGGAATAGTTTTTCGAAAATTCCTTGTATTTTTGCTATTATTTTAACATTGTGTTCCAAAATCGAACTACATACCCCCCTCCTCTTTGGAACATTTTTCCAAAATCTAGCGAAATACCCCCACTCCTTTGGAATATTTTTTCGAAAATTATTTGTATTTTTGCAATTGTTTTCGTCATTTTGTTCCAAAATCTAGCGGAATACCCCCCCTTCCCTTTGGACCATTTGTTCCAATATCTAGTGAAATACCCGCACACCTTCTGAATATTTTTTCTAAAATTCCTTGTATTTTTGCTATTACATTCGACACTGTTCGAAAATCGAACGAAATACCATCCCCCCATTTGGAACATCTTTTCCAAAATCTAGCGAAATACCCCCACCCCTTTGGAATGTTTTCTGGAAAATTCTTGTATTTTTGCTATTTTTTTCAACATTTTGTTCCAAAATCGAAACACATACCCCCCCCCCCCACTTTGGAACATATTTTGCAAAATCTAGCGAAATGCCCCCACTTCTTTGGAATATTTTTTGAAAAAATCTTTGTATTTTCACTTTTATTTTCAACATTTTGTTCCAAGATCGATCCAAATTCCCCCCCACCCCCCTTTGGAACATCTTTTCCAAAATCTAGGGAAATACCCCACCTATTGGAATATTGTTTCGAAAATTCACTGTATCTTTGCTATTATTTTCGACATTTTGTTTCAAAATCGAACCACATAACCTCTCCCCCTTTGGAACATTTTCTCCAAAATCTTGCGAAATACCCCACCCCTTTGGAATATTTTTTCGAAAATTCTTTGTATTGTTGCTATTGTTTTCGACATTTTGTTCCAAAATCGAAACACATACACCTCGCCCACCACTTTGGTACAGTAGTTCCAAAATCCAGCGAAATTCCCCCACACCTTTCGAATATTTTTTCGAGAATTCATTGTATTTTTGCTTTTATTTTCGACATATCGTTCAAAAATAAAACCACATACACCCCTCCCCTTTGGAACATTTTTTCCAAAATATAACGAAATACCCCTACCCCTTTGGAATATTTTTTCGAAAATTCATTGTATTTTTGCTATTACTTTCGACATTTTGTTCCAAAATCGAACCACAAACCCCCCACCCCCTTTGGTACATATTTTCCAAAATCTAGCGAAATACCCCCACCCCTTTGGAATATTTTTTCGAAAATTCATTGTATTTTTGCTATTACTTTCAACATTTTGTTCCAAAATCGGACCACATACCCCTCTCACTTTGGAACATTTTTTCCAAAATCTAGCGAAATACCCCACCCCTTTGGAATATTTTTTCGAAAATTCTTTGTCTTTTTACTTTTATTTTCAACATTTTCTTCCAAAATCGAACCAAATTCCCACCACCCCCTTTGGAACATCTTTTCCAAAATCTAGCGTAATACCCCAACCGCTTTGGGATATTTTTTTGAAAATTCTTCGTATTATTGCTATTATTTTCAACATTTTGTTTCAAAATCGAATTAAATACCCCACCCCCTTTGGAACATCTTTTCCAAAATCTAGCGAAATACCCCACCCCTTTGGAATATTTTTTTGAAAATTAATTGTATTTTTGCTCTTATTTCTAACATTACGTTCCAAAATCGAACCAAATACCCCCCACCCCCTTTGGTACATATTTTCCAAAATCTAGCGAAAAACCTCCACCCCTTTGGAATATTTTTTCGAAATTTCTATGTATTGTTGCTTTTATTTTAAACATTTTGTTCCAAAATCGAACCAAATACCCCCACCCCGTTGGAACATTTTTTCGAAAATTCTATATATTGTTGATTTTATTTTAAACATTTTGTTCCAAAATCGAACCAAATACCCCGCACCCCCTTTGGTACATCTTTTACAAAATCTAGCGAAATACCCCCACCCCTTTGGAATGTTTTCTTGAAAATTCTTTGTATTTTTGCTATTATTTTCAACATTTTGTTCCAAAATCCTACCGAATACATCCCCCCATTTGGAACATCTTTTCCAAAAACTAGCGAAATACCCCCACCCCTTTGAAATATTTTTTTGAAAATTCTATGTATGGTTGCTTTTATTTTAAACATTTTGTTCCAAAATCGAACCAAATACCCCACCCCCCTTGGAACATTTTTTCAAAAATTTAGTGAAATACCCCCACCCCTTTGGAATATTTTTTCGAAAATTCATTGTATTTTTGCTATTACTTTCAACATTTTGTTCCAAAATCGGACCACATACCCCTCTCACTTTGGAACATTTTTTCCAAAATCTAGCGAAATACCCCACCCCTTTGGAATATTTTTTCGAAAATTCTTTGTCTTTTTACTTTTATTTTCAACATTTTCTTCCAAAATCGAACCAAATTCCCACCAACCCCTTTGGAACATCTTTTCCAAAATCTAGCGTAATACCCCAACCGCTTTGGGATATTTTTTTGAAAATTCTTCGTATTATTGCTATTATTTTCAACATTTTGTTTCAAAATCGAATTAAATACCCCACCCCCTTTGGAACATCTTTTCCAAAATCTAGCGAAATACCCCACCCCTTTGGAATATTTTTTTGAAAATTAATTGTATTTTTGCTCTTATTTCTAACATTACGTTCCAAAATCGAACCAAATACCCCCCACCCCCTTTGGTACATATTTTCCAAAATCTAGCGAAAAACCTCCACCCCTTTGGAATATTTTTTCGAAATTTCTATGTATTGTTGCTTTTATTTTAAACATTTTGTTCCAAAATCGAACCAAATACCCCCACCCCGTTGGAACATTTTTTCGAAAATTCTATATATTGTTGATTTTATTTTAAACATTTTGTTCCAAAATCGAACCAAATACCCCGCACCCCCTTTGGTACATCTTTTACAAAATCTAGCGAAATACCCCCACCCCTTTGGAATGTTTTCTTGAAAATTCTTTGTATTTTTGCTATTATTTTCAACATTTTGTTCCAAAATCCTACCGAATACATCCCCCCATTTGGAACATCTTTTCCAAAAACTAGCGAAATACCCCCACCCCTTTGAAATATTTTTTTGAAAATTCTATGTATGGTTGCTTTTATTTTAAACATTTTGTTCCAAAATCGAACCAAATACCCCACCCCCCTTGGAACATTTTTTCAAAAATTTAGTGAAATACCCCCACCCCTTTGGAATATTTTTTCGGAAATTCTTTGTATTTTTACTTTTATTTTCAACATTTTGTTCCAAAATCGAACCAAATTCCCACCACACCCTTTGGAACATCTTTTCCAAAATCTAGCGTAATACCCCAACCGCTTTGGGATATTTTTTTGAAAATTCTTTGTATTTTTGCTACTATTTTCAACATTTTGTTTCAAAATCGAACCAAATACCCCACTCCCTTTGGAACATTTTTCAAAAATCTAGCGAAATACCCCCACCCCTTAGGAATATTTTTTTGGAAATTCATTGTATTTTTGCTATTATTTTGAACATTTTGTTCCAAAATCGATTTAAATTCCCCACCCCTTTTGTAACACCTTTTCCAGAATCTAGCGATATACCCCCACCCCTTTCGAATATTTTTTTAAAAATTCTTTGTATTTTCACTTTTATTTTCAACATTTCGTTCCAAGAGCGAACCAAATTCCCCCCCCCCCCCTTTGGAACATCTTTTCCAAAAACTAGGGAAATACCCCACCTATTGGAATATTGTTTCGAAAATTCACTGTATCTTTGCTATTATATTCGACATTTTGTTTCAAAATCGAACCAAAAACCTCCCCCGTTTGGAATATTTTTTCCAGAATCTAGCGAAATATACCCAACCCTTTGGAACATACGTTTGAAAATTCTCTGTTGTTTTGCTATTATTTCCGACATTTTGTTCCAAAATCGATCCACATACCCCCCACCCCTTTGGAACATTTTCTCCAAAATCTTGCGAAATACCCCACCCCTTTGGAATATTTTTTCGAAAATTCTTTGTATTGTTGCTATTGTTTTCGACATTTTGTTCCAAAATCGAAACACATACACCTCGCCCACCACTTTGGTACAGTAGTACCAAGATCCAGCGAAATTCCCCCACACCTTTGGAATATTTTTTCGAAAATTCATTGTATTTTTGCTTTTATTTTCGACATATTGTTCAAAAATAAAACCACATACACCCCCCCCCCTTTAGAACATTTTTTCCAAAATATAGCGAAATACCCCCACCCCTTTGGAATATTTTTTCGAAAATTCATTGTATTTTTGTTATTACTTTCAACATTTTGTTCCAAAATCGAACCACATACCCCTCCCACTTTGGACATTTTTTCCAAAATCTAGCGAAATACCCCCACCCCTGTGGAATATTTTGTGAAAATTCTTTGTATTTTTGCTATTATTTTCGAAAATTTTTTACAAAATCGAAACACACCCTCCCACTTTGGAACATTTTTTCCAAAATCTAGGGAAATACACCCCTTTGGAATATTTTTTCGAAAATTCCCTGTATTTTTGCTATTATTTTCGACATTTTGTTCCAAAATCGAACCACATACCCCCCCACATTGGAACATTTTTTCCAAAATCTAGCGACATACACCCACCCCTTTGGAACATTTTTTCGAAAAGTCTGTATTTTTGCTATTATATTCGACATTTTGTTCAAAAATCGAACCAAATACGCCCCCCCTCACTTTGGAATATTTTTTCCAAAATCTAGGGAAATACACCCCTTTGGAATATTTTGTAAAAAATTCTTTGTATTTTTGCTATTATTTCGACATTTTGTTCCAAAATCGATCCACATACACCCCCACTTTGGAACATTTTTTCCAAAATCTAGCGACATACACCCACCCCTTTGGAACATTCTTTCCAAAATTCTTTGTAGTTTTGCTTTTTTTCGATATATTATTCCAAAATCAAACCACATACCCCCCACCCCTTTGGAACATTTTTTCCAAAATCTAGCGAAAAAAACCCACCCCTTTAGAACATTTGATTGAAAATTCTTTGCAGTGTTGCTATTATCTTCGACATTTTGTTCCAAAATCGAACCACATACCCCCCCACTTTGGAACATTTTTTCCAAAATCTAGCGAAATATCCCCACCTCCGGAACATTTTTTCGAAATGTCTGTATTTTTGCTATTATATTCGATATTTTGTTCAAAAATTGAACCAAATACGCCCCCCCTCACTTTGGAATATTTTTTCCAAAATCTAGGGAAATATACCAATTTGGAATATTTTGTAAAAAATTCATTGTATTTTTGCTATTATTTTTGACATTTTGTTCCAAAAACGAACCACATAACCCCTCCCCCTTTGGAACACTTTTTCCAAAATATAGTGAAATACCCCCACCCCTTTGGAAAATTTTTTCGAAAATTAATTGTATTTTTGCTATAATATTCGACATTTTGTTCCAAAATCGAACCACATACCCCTCCAACTTTGGAACATTTTTTCCAAAATCTAGCGAAATACCCCCACCCCTGTGGAATATTTTTTCGAAAATTCTTTTTAGTTTTGCTATTATTTTTGAAATTTTTTTAAAAAATCGAAACACCCTCCCACTTTGGAACATTTTTTCCATAATCTAGCGAAATACCCCCACCCCTTTGGAATATTTTTTCGAAAATTCTTTGTATATTTGCTCTCATTTTCGACATTTTGTTCCAAAATCGAACCACATAACACCTCCCCCTTTGGAACATTTTTTCCAAGATCTAGCGAAATACACCCACCCTTTTGAAATATTTTTTCGAAAATTCTTTATATTTTTTCAATTGTTTTCGACATTTTGTTCCAAAATTGAACCAAATACCCCCCACTCCTTTGGAACATTTGTTCCGAAATCTAGCGAAATACCCGCACCGCTTTGGAATAGTTTTTCGAAAATTCCTTGTATTTTTGCTATTATTTTAACATTGTGTTCCAAAATCGAACTACATACCCCCCTCCTCTTTGGAACATTTTTCCAAAATCTAGCGAAATACCCCCCTCCTTTGGAATATTTTTTCGAAAATTCTTTGTATTCTTGCAGTTGTTTTCGACATTTTGTTCCAAAATCGAGCGGAATACCCCCCGTTCCCTTTGGATCATTTGTTCCAATATCTAGTGAAATACCCGCACCCCTTCTGAATATTTTTTCTAAAATTCCTTGTATTTTTGCTATTACATTCGACACTGTTCAAAAATCGAACGAAATACCATCCCCCCACTTTGGAACATATTTTGCAAAATCTAGCGAAACACCCCACCCCATTGGAATATTTTTTCGATAATTCTATGTATTGCTGCTTTTATTTTAAACATTTTGTTCCAAAATCGAAACAAATACCTCCCCCCTCTTTGGATCATTTTTTCAAAAGTCTAGCGAAATACCCCCACCCCTTTGGAATATTTTTTGAAAAAATCTTTGTATTTTCACTTTTATTTTCAACATTTTGTTCCAAGATCGATCCAAATTCCCCCCCACCCCCCTTTGGAACATCTTTTCCAAAATCTAGGGAAATACCCCACCTATTGGAATATTGTTTCGAAAATTCACTGTATCTTTGCTATTATTTTCGACATTTTGTTTCAAAATCGAACCACATAACCTCTCCCCCTTTGGAACATTTTCTCCAAAATCTTGCGAAATACCCCACCCCTTCGGAATATTTTTTCGAAAATTCCTTGTATTGTTGCTATTGTTTTCGACATTTTGTTCCAAAATCGAAACACATACACCTCGCCCACCACTTTGGTAGAGTAGTTCCAAAATCCAGCGAAATTCCCCCACACCTTTGGAATATTTTTTCGAGTATTCATTGTATTTTTGCTTTTATTTTCGACATATTGTTCAAAAATAAAACCACATACACCCCCCCCTTTGGAACATTTTTTCCAAAATATAACGAAATACCCCCAACCCTTTGGAATATTTTTTCGAAAATTCATTGTATTTTTGCTATTACTTTCAACATTTTGTTCCAAAATCAATCCACATACCCCTCCCACTTTGGAACATTTTTTCCAAAATCTAGCGAAATACCCCCACCCCTGTGGAATATTTTGTGAAAATTCTTTGTATTTTTGCTATTATTTTCGAAAAATTTTTACAAAATCGAAACACACCCTCCCACTTTGGAACATTTTTTCCAAAATCTAGGGAAATACACCCCTTTGGAATATTTTGTAAAAAATTCTTTGTATTTTTGATATTATTTTCGACATTTTGTTCCAAAATCGATCCACATACTCCCCCACTTTGGAACATTTTTTCCAAAATCTAGAGACATACACCCACCCCTTTGGAACATTTTTTCGAAAAGTCTGTATTTTTGCTATTATATTCGACATTTTGTTCAAAAATCGAACCAAATACGCCCCCCCTCACTTTGGAATATTTTTTCCAAAATCTAGGGAAATACACCCCTTTGGAATATTTTGTAAAAAATTCTTTGTATTTTTGCTATTATTTTTGACATTTTGTTCCAAAAACGAACCACATAACCCCTCCCCCTTTGGAACACTTTTTCCAAAATATAGCGAAATACCCCCACCCCTTTGGAATTTTTTTTCGAAAATTCATTGTATTTTTGCTATAATATTCGACATTTTGTTCCAAAATCGAACTGCATACACCCCCACATTGGAACATTTTTTCCAAAATCTAGCGAAATAACCCCACCCCTTTGGAAAATTTTTTCGAAAATTCATTGTATTTTTGCTATAATATTCGAAATTTTGTTCCAAAATCGAACCACATAAACCCCCACTTTGGAATATTTTTTCCAAAATATAGCGAAATACCCCCACTCCTGTGGAGTATTTTTTCTAAAATTCCTTGTACTTTTACTGTTATATTCGACATTCTGTTCCAAAATCGAAGCAAATACACCCCCCCCCCCATCTTTGGAATATTCTTTCCAAAATTCTTTTCAGTTTTGCCATTATTTTCGACATTTAGTTCTAAAATCGAACCAAATATCCTCCACCCTTTGTAACATTTTCGAAAATTCTATGTATTGTTGTTTTTATTTTAAACATTTTGTACCAAAATCGAAAAAATACCCCACCCTCTTTGGAAAATTTTTTGCAAAACCTAGCGAAATACCCCCAACCCATTGGAATAATTTTTCGAAAATTCTTTGTATTTTTGCTATTATTTTTAACAATTTGTTCCAAAATACAACTAAATACCTCCCCCCCCCCTTTGGAAATTATTTTCCAAAAACTAGCTAAATAACCCCGCCCCTTTGGAACATTTTTCTTAAAAATCTTTGTATTCTTACTTTTATTTTCAACATTTTGTTCCAAAATCGAACTAAATGCCCCACCCCCTTTGGAATATTTTTTCAAAAGTCTAGCGAATTACCCCCACCCCTTTGGAATAAATTTTCAAAAATTCGTTGTATTTTTACTTTTATTTTCAACATTATGTTCCAAAATCGAACCAAATACCCCCCCCTTTGGAACATTTGTTCCAAAATCTAGCGAAATACCCGCACCGCCTTGAAATATTTTTTCGAAAATTCCTCGTATTTTTGCTATTATTTTGACATTGTGTTCCAAAATCGAACTACATTCCCCCCTCTTCTTTGGAACATTTTTCCAAAATCTAGCGAAATACCCCCACTCCTTTGAAAAATTTTTTCTAAAATTCCTTGTATTTTTGCTCTTATTTTCAGCATTATGGTCCAAAATCGAACCAAATACTCCCCACCCCCTTTGGTACATATTTTCCAAAATCTAGCGAAATACCCCCACCCCTTTGGAATATTTTTTCGAAAATTCTTTGTATATTTGCTCTCATTTTCGACATTTTGTTCCAAAATCGAACCACATAACCCCTCCCCCTTTGGAACATTTTTTCCAAGATCTAGCGAAATACACCCACCCCTTTGGAATAAATTTTCAAAAATTCGTTGTATTTTTACTTTTATTTTCAACATTATGTTCCAAAATCGAACCAAATACCCCCCCCTTTGGAATATTTTTTCCAAAATCGAGCGAAATACCCCACCCCTTTGGAATATTTTTTCGAAAATTCTCTGTATTTATGCTGTTATTTTCGACATATTGTTCCAAAATTGGACAACATTCCCCCACACCCATTGGGGCATTTTTTCCAAAATCTAGCGAAGTACCCCCACCCCTGTGGAACATTTTTTCGAAAATTCTTTGTATTTTTGCTGTTATATTCGAAATTTTTTTACAAAATCGAAACACCCTCCCACATTGGAACATTTTTTCAAAAATCTAGCGAAATACCCATACCCCTTTGGAAAATTTTTTCGAAAATTCATTGTATTTTTGCTATTATTTTCAACATTTTGTTCCAAAATCGAACCACATACCCCTCCAACTTTGGAACATTTTTTCCAAAATCTAGCGAAATACCCCCACCCCTGTGGAATATTTTTTCGAAAATTCTTTTTAGTTTTGCTATTATTGAAATTTTTTTAAAAAATCGAAACACCCTCCCACTTTGGAACATTTTTTCCAAAATCTAGCGAAATACCCCCACCCCTTTGGAATATTTTTTCGAAAATTCTTTGTATATTTGCTCTCATTTTCGACATTTTGTTCCAAAATCGAACCACATAACCCCTCCCCCTTTGGAACATTTTTTCCAAGATCTAGCGAAATACACCCACCCCTTTGAAATATTTTTTCGAAAATTCTTTATATTTTTTTAATTGTTTTCGACATTTTGTTCCAAAATTGAACCAAATACCCCCCACCCCTTTGGAACATTTGTTCCGAAATCTAGCGAAATACCCGCACCGCTTTGGAATAGTTTTTCGAAAATTCCTTGTATTTTTGCTATTATTTTAACATTGTGTTCCAAAATCGAACTACATACCCCCCTCCTCTTTGGAACATTTTTCCAAAATCTAGCGAAATACCCCCACTCCTTTGGAATATTTTTTCGAAAATTCTTTTGCAATTGTTTTCGACATTTGGTCCAAAATCTAGCGGAATACCCCCCCTTCCCTTTGGACCATTTGTTCCAATATCTAGTGAAATACCCGCACACCTTCTGAATATTTTTTCTAAAATTCCTTGTATTTTTGCTATTACATTCGACACTGTTCGAAAATCGAACGAAATACCATCCCCCCATTTGGAACATCTTTTCCAAAATCTAACGAAATACCCCCACCCCTTTGGAATGTTTTCTGGAAAATTCTTGTATTTTTGCAATTTTTTTCAACATTTTGTTCCAAAATCGAAACACATACCCCCCCCCCCCCCACTTTGGAACATATTTTGCAAAATCTAGCGAAATACCCCACCCCTTTGGAATATTTTTTCGATAATTCTATGTATTGCTGCTTTTATTTTAAACATTTTGTTCCAAAATCGAAACAAATACCTCCCCCCTCTTTGGATCATTTTTTCAAAAGTCTAGCGAAATGCCCCCACTTCTTTGGAATATTTTTTGAAAAAATCTTTGTATTTTCACTTTTATTTTCAACATTTTGTTCCAAGATCGATCCAAATTCCCCCCCACCCCCCTTTGGAACATCTTTTCCAAAATCTAGGGAAATACCCCACCTATTGGAATATTGTTTCGAAAATTCACTGTATCTTTGCTATTATTTTCGACATTTTGTTTCAAAATCGAACCACATAACCTCTCCCCCTTTGGAACATTTTCTCCAAAATCTTGCGAAATACCCCACCCCTTTGGAACATTTTTTCGAAAATTCTTTGTATTGTTGCTATTGTTTTCGACATTTTGTTCCAAAATCGAAACACATACACCTCGCCCACCACTTTGGTACAGTAGTTCCAAAATCCAGCGAAATTCCCCCACACCTTTCGAATATTTTTTCGAGAATTCATTGTATTTTTGCTTTTATTTTCGACATATCGTTCAAAAATAAAACCACATACACCCCTCCCCTTTGGAACATTTTTTCCAAAATATAACGAAATACCCCTACCCCTTTGGAATATTTTTTCGAAAATTCATTGTATTTTTGCTATTACTTTCGACATTTTGTTCCAAAATCGAACCACATACCCCTCCCACTTTGGAACATTTTTTCCAAAATCTAGCGAAATTCCCCCACCCCTGTGGAATATTTTTTGAAAATTCATTGTATTTTTGCTCTTATTTTCAACATTATGTTCCAAAATCGAACCAAATACCCCCCACCCCCTTTGGTACATATTTTCCAAAATCTAGCGAAATACCCCCACCCCTTTAGAATATTTTTTCGAAAATTCATTGTATTTTTGCTATTACTTTCAACATTTTGTTCCAAAATCGGACCACATACCCCTCTCACTTTGGAACATTTTTTCCAAAATCTAGCGAAATACCCCCACCCCTGTGGAATATTTTTTGAAAATTCATTGTATTTTTGCTATTATTTTCGAAAATTTTTTACAAAATCGAAACACACCCTCCCACTTTGGAACATTTTTTCCAAAATCTAGGGAAATACACCCCTTTGGAATGTTTTTTCGAAAATTCTTTGTATTTCTGCTCTCATTTTCGACATTTTGTTCCAAAATCAAACTACATAACCCCTCCCCCTTTGAAACATTTTTTCCAAAATCTAGCGAATTACCCCCACCCCTTTGGAATATTTTTTTTAAATTCATTGTATATTTGCTCAACTTTTCGACATTTAGTTCTAATATCGAACCAAATATCCTCCACCCTTTGTAACATTTTCGAAAATTCTATGTATTGTTGTTTTTATTTTCAACATTTTCTTTCAAAATCGATCCACAACCCCCCACCCCTTTGGAACATTTTCTCCAAAATCTTGCGAAATACCCCACCCCTTTGGAATATTTTTTCGAAAATTCTTTGTATTGTTGCTATTGTTTTCGACATTTTGTTCCAAAATCGAAACACATACACCTCGCCCACCACTTTGGTACAGTAGTACCAAAATCCAGCGAAATTCCCCCACACCTTTGGAATATTTTTTCGAAAATTCATTGTATTTTTGCTTTTATTTTCGACATATTGTTCAAAAATAAAACCACATACACCCCCCCCCTTTAGAACATTTTTTCCAAAATATAGCGAAATACCCCCACCCCTTTGGAATATTTTTTCGAAAATTCATTGTATTTTTGCTATTACTTTCAACATTCTGTTCCAAAATCGAACCACATACCCCTCCCACTTTGGAACATTTTTTCCAAAATCTAGCGAAATACACCCACCCCTTTGGAACATTTTTTCGAAAAGTCTGTATTTTTGCTATTATATTCGACATTTTGTTCAAAAATCGAACCAAATACGCCCCCCCTCACTTTGGAATATTTTTTCCAAAATCTAGGGAAATACCCCCAACCCATTGGAATAATTTTTCGAAAATTCCTTGTATTTTTGCTATTATTTTTAACAATTTGTTCCAAAATACAACTAAATACCTCCCCCCCCCCTTTGGAAATTATTTTCCAAAAACTAGCTAAATAACCCCGCCCCTTTGGAACATTTTTCTTAAAAATCTTTGTATTCTTACTTTTATTTTCAACATTTTGTTCCAAAATCGGACTAAATGCCCCACCCCCTTTGGAATATTTTTTCAAAAGTCTAGCGAATTACCCCCACCCCTTTGGAATAAATTTTCAAAAATTCGTTGTATTTTTACTTTCATTTTCAACATTATGTTCCAAAATCGAACCAAATACCCCCCCCTTTGGAACATTTGTTCCAAAATCTAGCGAAATACCCGCACCGCCTTGGAATATTTTTTCGAAAATTCCTCGTATTTTTGCTATTATTTTGACATTGTGTTCCAAAATCGAACTACATTCCCCCCTCTTCTTTGGAACATTTTTCCAAAATCTAGCGAAATACCCCCACTCCTTTGAAAAATTTTTTCTAAAATTCCTTGTATTTTTGCTCTTATTTTCAACATTATGGTCCAAAATCGAACCAAATACTCCCCACCCCCTTTGGTACATATTTTCCAAAATCTAGCGAAATACCCCCACCCCTTTGGAATATTTTTTCGAAAATTCTTTGTATATTTGCTCTCATTTTCGACATTTTGTTCCAAAATCGAACCACATAACCCCTCCCCCTTTGGAACATTTTTTCCAAGATCTAGCGAAATACACCCACCCCTTTGGAATAAATTTTCAAAAATTCGTTGTATTTTTACTTTTATTTTCAACATTATGTTCCAAAATGGAACCAAATACCCCCCCCTTTGGAATATTTTTTCCAAAATCGAGCGAAATACCCCACCCCTTTGGAATATTTTTTCGAAAATTCTCTGTATTTATCCTTTTATTTTCGACATATTGTTCCAAAATTGGACAACATTCCCCCACACCCATTGGGGCATTTTTTCCAAAATCTAGCGAAGTACCCCCACCCCTGTGGAACATTTTTTGGAAAATTCTTTGTATTTTTGCTGTTATATTCGAAATTTTTTTACAAAATCGAACCACATAACCCCTCCCGCTTTGGAACATTTTTTCAAAGATCTAGCGAAATACACCCACCCCTTTGAAATATTTTTTCGAACATTCTTTGTATTTTTGCAATTGTTTTCGACATTTTGTTCCAAAATCGAGCGGAATACCCCCCCTTCCCTTTGGACCATTTGTTCCAATATCTAGTGAAATACCCGCACCCCTTCTGAATATTTTTTCTAAAATTCCTTGTATTTTTGCTATTACATTCCACACTGTTCGAAAATCGAACGAAATACCATCCCCCTTTGGAATATTTTTTCCAAAATCTAGCGAAATGCCCCCACCCCTTTGGAATTTTCTTTCGAAAATTCATTGCATTTTTGCTATTATTTTCAACATTTTGTTCCAAAATCCTACCGAATACATCCCCCCATTTGGAACATCTTTTCCAAAATCTAGCGAAATACCCCCACCCCTTTGGAATGTTTTCTGGAAAATTCTTGTATTTTTGCTATTTTTTTCAACATTTTGTTCCAAAATCGAAACACATACCTCCCCCCTCTTTGGATCATTTTTTCAAAAGTCTAGCGAAATACCCCCACCCCTTTGGAATATTTTTTGAAAAAATCTTTGTATTTTCACTTTTATTTTCAACATTTTGTTCCAAGATCGATCCAAATTCCCCCCCACCCCCCTTTGGAACATCTTTTCCAAAATCTAGGGAAATACCCCACCTATTGGAATATTGTTTCGAAAATTCACTGTATCTTTGCTATTATTTTCGACATTTTGTTTCAAAATCGAACCACATAAACTCTCCCCCTTTGGAACATTTTCTCCAAAATCTTGCGAAATACCCCACCCCTTTGGAATATTTTTTCGAAAATTCTTTGTATTGTTGCTATTGTTTTCGACATTTTGTTCCAAAATCGAAACACATACACCTCGCCCACCACTTTGGTACAGTATTTCCAAAATCCAGCGAAATTCCCCCACACCTTTCGAATATTTTTTCGAGAATTCATTGTATTTTTGCTGTTATTTTCGACATATTGTTCAAAAATAAAACCACATACACCCCTCCCCTTTGGAACATTTTTTCCAAAATATAACGAAAAACCCCTACCCCTTTGGAATATTTTTTCGAAAATTCATTGTATTTTGCTATTACTTTCGACATTTTGTTCCAAAATCGAACCACATACCCCTCCCACTTTGGAACATTTTTTCCAAAATCTAGCGAAATACCCCCACCCCTGTGGAATATTTTTTGAAAATTCATTGTATTTTTGCTATTATTTTCGAAAATTTTTTACAAAATCGAAACACACCCTCCCACTTTGGAACATTTTTTCCAAAATCTAGGGAAATACACCCCTTTGGAATGTTTTTTCGAAAATTCTTTGTATTTCTGCTCTCATTTTCGACATTTTGTTCCAAAATCCAACCACATAACCCCTCCCCCCTTGAAACATTTTTTCCAAAATCTAGCGAATTAACCCCACCCCTTTGGAATATTCTTTCAAAAATTCATTGTATTTTTGCTATTATTTTCAACATTTTGTTCCGAAATCAAACCACATACCCCCCCCACACTTTCGAACATTTTTTCCAAAATATAGCGAAATACCCCCCCGCCTTTGGAATATTTATTCGAAAATTCTTTGTATTTTTGCAAATGTTTTCGACATTTTTTTCCAAAATCGAGCCAAATAGCCCCCCTTCCCTCTGGACCATTTGTTCCAATATCTAGTGAAATACCCGCACCCCTTCTGAATATTTTTTCTAAAATTCCTTGTATGTTTGCTATTACATTCGACACTGTTCGAAAATCGAACGAAATACCATCCCCCTTTGGAACATTTTTCCAAAATCTAGCGAAATACCCCCACCCCTTTGGAATATTCTTTCGAAAATTCATTGTATTTTTGCTATTATTTTCAACATTTTGTTCCGAAATCAAACCACATACCCCCCCACATTGGAACATTTTCTCCAAAATCTAGCGAAATACATCCCCACCCCTTTGGAATATTTTTTCTAAGGTTCATTGTATATTTGCTCTCATTTTCGACATTTTGTTCCAAAATCGAACCACATGACCCCTCCTCCTTTGGAACATTTTTTCCAAGATCTAGCGAAATACACCCACCCCTTTGGAATATTCCTTCGAAAATTCATTGTATTTTTGCTATTATTTTCAACATTTTGTTCCGAAATCAAACCACATACCCCTCCCCA
Organism: Agrilus biguttatus; assembly: GCA_963921985.1. Taxonomy (NCBI): domain Eukaryota; kingdom Metazoa; phylum Arthropoda; class Insecta; order Coleoptera; family Buprestidae; genus Agrilus; species Agrilus biguttatus. The sequence goes on from OY998118.1 coordinate 22,735,341, forward strand.
CATTGGAACATTTTTTCCAAAATCTAGCGAAATACATCCCCACCCCTTTGGAATATTTTTTCTAAAATTCATTGTATATTTGCTCTCATTTTCGACATTTTGTTCCAAAATCGAACGAAATACCATCCCCCTTTGGAACTTTTTTTCCAAAATCTAGCGAAATACCCCCAACCCTTTGGAATATTTTTTCGAAAATTCTTTGTATTTTTGCTATTATTTTAACATTTTGTTCCAAAGTCGAACCACATACAAACCAGCTCACTTTGTACCATTTTTTCCAAAATATAGCGAAATACCCCCACCTCTTTGGAATATTTTTTTGAAAATTCTTTGTATTTTTGCTATTATTTTTGACATTTTGTTCCAAAATCGATCCACATACACCCCCACTTTGGAATATTTTTTCCAAAATATAGCGAAATACCCCACCCCTTTGGAATATTTTTTGAAAATTCATTGTATTTTTGCTATTATTTTCAACATTTTGTTCCAAAATCGAACCACATACCCCTCCCACTTTGGAACATTTTTTCCAAAATCTAGCGAAATACCAACACCCCTGTGGAACATTTTTTCGAAAATTCTTTGTATTTTTGCTGTTATTTTCGAAATTTTTTTACAAAATCAAAACACACCCTCCCACTTTGGAACATTTTTTCCAAAATCTAGCGAAATACCCCAAACCCTTTGGAATATATTTTCGAAAATTCATTGTATTTTTGCTATTGTTTTCGACATTTTCTTCCAAAATCGAACCACACACCCCCACCCCTTTGGAACATTTTTTCTAAAATCTAGCGAAATACCCCCACCTCTTTGGAATATTTTTCGAAAATACATTGTATTTTTGCTATTATTTTCGACATTTTGTTCGAAAATCGAACCAAATACTCCCCCCACCACTTTGGAACATTTCTTTCAAAATCATGCGATATACCCCCAGCCCTTTGGAATATTTTTTCCAAAATCTAGCGAAATACCCCCACCCCTGTGGAGTATTTTTTATAAAATTCCTTGTACTTTTACTGTTATATTCGACATTCTGTTCCAAAATCGAAGCAAATACACCGCCCCCATCCTTGGAATATTCCTTCCTAAATTCTTTTCAGTTTTGGAACATCTTTTATAAAATCTAGCGAAATAGCCCATTCCTTTGGTATATGTTTTTTAAAATTCTTTGTATTTTTAAATTCTGTTCCAAAATCCAACCAAATACCTTCGCCCCCCTTTGGAAATTTTTTTCAAAAACCCAGCAAAATACCCTTTGGAACATTTTTTTTTTAAAATCTTTGTATTTTTACTCTTATTTCCAACATTTTTTCCAAAATCGAACCAAATGCCCCACACCCTTTGGAATATTTCTTCAAAAGTCTAGTGAATTACGCCCACCCCTTTGGAATAATTTTTCAAAAATTCCTTGTATTTTTACTTTTATTTAAAACATGTTCCAAAATCGAACCAAACTCCCCACACCCCCTTTCAAACATCTTTTCCAAAATCTAGCAACCACCCCTTTGGAATATTTTTTCGAAAATTCTATGTATTGTTGTTTTTATTTTAAACATTTTGTACCAAAATCGAAAAAATACCCCACCCCCTTTGGAAAATTTTTTGCAAAACCTAGCGAAATACCCCCAACCCATTGGAATAATTTTTCGAAAATTCTTTGTATTTTTGCTATTATTTTTAACAATTTGTTCCAAAATACAAATAAATACCTCCCCCCCCCTTTGGAAATTATTTTCCAAAAACTAGCTAAATAACCCCGCCCCTTTGGAACATTTTTCTTAAAAATCTTTGTATTCTTACTTTTATTTTCAACATTTTGTTCCAAAATCGAACTAAATGCCCCACCCCCTTTGGAATATTTTTTCAAAAGTCTAGCGAATTACCCCCACCCCTTTGGAATAAATTTTCAAAAATTCGTTGTATTTTTACTTTTATTTTCAACATTATGTTCCAAAATCGAACCACATACCCCTCCCACTTTGGAACATTTTTCCCAAAATCTAGCGAAATACCCCCACCCCTTTGGAATATTTCGTAAAAAATTCTTTGTATTTTTGCTATTGTTTTCCACATTTTCTTCCAAAATCGAACCACACACCCGCGCCCCCTTTGGAACATTTTTTCTAAAATCTAGCGAAATACCCCCACCTCTTTGGAATATTTTTTGGAAAATTCATTGTATTTTTGCTATTATTTTCGACATTTTGTTCGAAAATCGAACCAAATACCCCCCACCACTTTAGAACATTTTTTTCAAAATCTAGCGAAATACCCCCAGCCCTTTGGAATATTTTTTTCAAAATGTAGCGAAATACCCCCACCCCTGTGGAGTATTTTTTCTAAAATTCCTTCTACTTTTACTGTTATATTCGACATTCTGTTCCAAAATCGAAGAAAATACACCCCCCCCCCCATCTTTGGAATATTCTTTCCAAAATTCTTTTCAGTTTTGCCATTATTTTCGACATTTAGTTCTAAAATCGAACCAAATATCCTCCACCCTTTGCAACATTTTCGAAAATTCTATGTATTGTTGTTTTTATTTTAAACATTTTGTACCAAAATCGAACCAAATACCCCACCCCCTTTGGAAAATTTTTTCAAAAATCTAGCGAAATACCCCTAACCCATTGGAATAATTTTTCGAAAATTCTTTGTATTTTTGCTATTATTTTTAACAATTTGTGTCAAAATACAACTAAATACCTCCCCCCCCTTTAGAAATTATTTTCCAAAAACTAGCGAAATAACCACGCCCCTTTGGAAAATTTTTTTTAAAAATCTTTGTATTCTTACTTTTATTTTCAACATTTTGTTCTAAAATCGAACCAAATGCCCCACCCCCTTTGGAATATTTTTTCAAAAGTCTAGCGAATTACCCCCACCCCTTTGGAATAAATTTTCAAAAATTCGTTGTATTTTTACATTTATTTTCAGCATTATGTTCCAAAATCGAACCAAATACCCCCCCCTTTGGAACATTTGTTCCAAAATCTAGCGAAACACCCCGACTCCTTTGGAATATTTTTTCGAAAATTCTTTGTATTTTTGCAATTGTTATCGACATTTTGTTCCAAAATCGAGCCGAATACCCCCTTCCCTTTGGACCATTTTGTCCAATATCTATTGAAATACCCGCAACCCTTCTGAATATTTTTTCTAAAATTCCTTGTATTTATGCTTTTATTTTCGACATATTGTTCCAAAATTGGACAACATACTCCCACACCCATTGGAACATTTTTTCCAAAATCTAGCGAAATACCCCCACCCCTTTGGAATATTTTTTCGAAAATTCTTTGTATATTTGCTCTCATTTTCGACATTTTGTTCCAAAATCGATCCACATGACCCCTCCTCCTTTGGAACATTTTTTCCAAGATCTAGCGAAATACACCCACCCCTTTGGAATATTTTTTCGAAAATTCTTTTTATTTTTGCAATTGTTTTCGACCTTTTTTTTCCAAAATCGATCCACATACTCCCCCACTTTGGAATATTTTTTCCAAAATATAGCGAAATATCCGCCCCGCTTTGGAATATTTTTTCGACAATTCATTCTATATTTGCTCTCATTTTCGACATTTTGTTCCAAAATCGATCCACATACTCCCCCACTTTGGAACATTTTTTCCAAAATCTAGCGACATACACCCACCTCTTTGGAACATTCTTTCCAAAATATCCAGTGAAATACCCACACCCCTTCTGAATTTTTTTTTTTAAAGTTCCTTGTATTTTTGCTATTATTTTAACATTTTGGAACATTTTTTTGAAAATTCTTTGTATTTTTGCTATTATTTTCGACATTTTGTTCCAAAATCGATCCACATACTCCCCCACTTTGGAATATTTTTTCCAAAATATAGCGAAATACCCCCACCCCTTTGGAATATTTTTTCGAAAATTCATTGTATTTTTGCTATTATTTTTGACATTTTGTTCCAAAAACGATCCACATACTCCCCCACTTGGAATATTTTTTCCAAAATATAGCGAAATACCCCCACCCCTTTGGAATATTTTTTCGAAAATTCATTGTATTTTTCCTATTATTTTCAACATTTTGTTCCAAAATCGAACCAAATTCCCCCCCTCCCTTTGGAACATCTTTTCCAAAATCTAGCGAAATACGCCCCTTTGGAATATTTTTTCGACAATTCATTCTATATTTGCTCTCATTTTCGACATTTTGTTCCAAAATCGAACCACATGACCCCTCCTCCTTTGGAACATTTTGTCCAAGATCTAGCGAAATACACACACCCCTTTGGAATATTTTTTAGAAAATTCTTTGTATTTTTGCAATTGTTTTCGACATTTTGTTCCAAAAACGATCCACATACTCCCCCACTTTGGAATATTTTTTCCAAAATATAGCGAAATACCCCCACCCCTTTGGAATATTTTTTCGAAAACTCATTATATTTTTCCTATTATTTTCAAGATTTTGTTCCAAAATCGAACCACATACCCCTCCCACTTTGTACCATTTTTTCCAAAATATAGCGAAATACCACCCCCCTTTGGAACATTTTCTTGAAAATTCTTTGTATTTTTGCTATTATTTTTGACATTTTGTTCCAAAATCGATACACATACTCCCCCACTTTGGAATATTTTTTCCAAAATATAGCGAAATACCCCCACCCCTTTGGAATATTTTTTCGAAAATTCTTTGTATTTTTGCTATTATTTTTGACATTTTGTTCCAAAATCGATCCACATACTCCCCCACTTTGGAACATTTTTTCCAAAATCTAGCGAAATACCCCCACCCCTTTGGAATATTTTTTCGAAAATTCTTTGTATATTTGCTCTCATTTTCGACATTTTGTTCCAAAATCGATCCACATGACCCCTCCTCCTTTGGAACATTTTTTCCAAGATCTAGCGAAATACACCCACCCCTTTGGAATATTTTTTCGAAAATTCTTTGTATTTTTGCAATTGTTTTCGACCTTTTTTTTCCAAAATCGATCCACATACTCCCCCACTTTGGAATATTTTTTCCAAAATATAGCGAAATACCCGCCCCGCTTTGGAATATTTTTTCGACAATTCATTCTATATTTGCTCTCATTTTCGACATTTTGTTCCAAAATCGATCCACATACTCCCCCACTTTGGAACATTTTTTCCAAAATCTAGCGACATACACCCACCTCTTTGGAACATTCTTTCCAAAATATCCAGTGAAATACCCACACCCCTTCTGAATTTTTTTTTTTAAAGTTCCTTGTATTTTTGCTATTATTTTAACATTTTGGAACATTTTTTTGAAAATTCTTTGTATTTTTGCTATTATTTTCGACATTTTGTTCCAAAATCGATCCACATACTCCCCCACTTTGGAATATTTTTTCCAAAATATAGCGAAATACCCCCACCCCTTTGGAATATTTTTTCGAAAATTCATTGTATTTTTGCTATTATTTTTGACATTTTGTTCCAAAAACGATCCACATACTCCCCCACTTGGAATATTTTTTCCAAAATATAGCGAAATACCCCCACCCCTTTGGAATATTTTTTCGAAAATTCATTGTATTTTTCCTATTATTTTCAACATTTTGTTCCAAAATCGAACCAAATTCCCCCCCTCCCTTTGGAACATCTTTTCCAAAATCTAGCGAAATACGCCCCTTTGGAATATTTTTTCGACAATTCATTCTATATTTGCTCTCATTTTCGACATTTTGTTCCAAAATCGAACCACATGACCCCTCCTCCTTTGGAACATTTTGTCCAAGATCTAGCGAAATACACACACCCCTTTGGAATATTTTTTAGAAAATTCTTTGTATTTTTGCAATTGTTTTCGACATTTTGTTCCAAAATTGAACCAAATCCCCCCCCCCCTTTGGGACATTTGTTCCAAAATATAGCGAAATACCCGCCCCGCTTTGGAATATTTTTTCGAAAATTCCTACTATATTTGCTCTCATTTTCGACATTTTGTTCCAAAATCGAACCACATGACCCCTCCCCCTTTGGAACATTTTTTCCAAGATCTAGCGAAATACACCCATCCCTTTGGAATATTTTTTCGAAAATTCTTTGTATTTTTGCAATTGTTTTCGACATATTGTTCCAAAAACGATCCACATACTCCCCCACTTTGGAATATTTTGTCCAAAATATAGCGAAATACCCCCACCCCTTTGGAATATTTTTTCGAAAACTCATTATATTTTTCCTATTATTTTCAACATTTTGTTCCAAAATCGAACCACATACCCCTCCCACTTTGTACCATTTTTTCCAAAATATAGCGAAATACCACCCCCCTTTGGAACATTTTCTTGAAAATTCTTTGTATTTTTGCTATTATTTTTGACATTTTGTTCCAAAATCGATCCACATACTCCCCCACTTTGGAATATTTTTTCCAAAATATAGCGAAATACCCCCACCCCTTTGGAATATTTTTTCGAAAATTCTTTGTATTTTTGCTATTATTTTTGACATTTTGTTCCAAAATCGATCCACATACTCCCCCACTTTGGAACATTTTTTCCAAAATATAGCGAAATACCCCCACCCCTTTGGAATATTTTTTCGAAAATTCTTTGTATATTTGCTCTCATTTTCGACATTTTGTTCCAAAATCGATCCACATGACCCCTCCTCCTTTGGAACATTTTTTCCAAGATCTAGCGAAATACACCCACCCCTTTGGAATATTTTTTCGAAAATTCTTTGTATTTTTGCAATTGTTTTCGACATTTTGTTCCAAAATTGAACCAAATCCCCCCCCCCTTTGGGACATTTGTTCCAAAATATAGCGAAATACCCGCCCCGCTTTGGAATATTTTTTCGAAAATTCCTACTATATTTGCTCTCATTTTCGACATTTTGTTCCAAAATCGAACCACATGACCCCTCCCCCTTTGGAACATTTTTTCCAAGATCTAGCGAAATACACCCATCCCTTTGGAATATTTTTTCGAAAATTCTTTGTATTTTTGCAATTGTTTTCGACATTTTGTTCCAAAAACGATCCACATACTCCCCCACTTTGGAATATTTTTTCCAAAATATAGCGAAATACCCCCACCCCTTTGGAATATTTTTTCGAAAATTCATTGTATTTTTGCTATTATTTTTGACATTTTGTTCCAAAAACGATCCACATACTCCCCCACTTGGAATATTTTTTCCAAAATATAGCGAAATACCCCCACCCCTTTGGAATATTTTTTCGAAAATTCATTGTATTTTTCCTATTATTTTCAACATTTTGTTCCAAAATCGAACCAAATTCCCCCCCTCCCTTTGGAACATCTTTTCCAAAATCTAGCGAAATACGCCCCTTTGGAATATTTTTTCGACAATTCATTCTATATTTGCTCTCATTTTCGACATTTTGTTCCAAAATCGAACCACATGACCCCTCCTCCTTTGGAACATTTTGTCCAAGATCTAGCGAAATACACACACCCCTTTGGAAAATTTTTTAGAAAATTCTTTGTATTTTTGCAATTGTTTTCGACATTTTGTTCCAAAATTGAACCAAATCCCCCCCCCCTTTGGGACATTTGTTCCAAAATATAGCGAAATACCCGCCCCGCTTTGGAATATTTTTTCGAAAATTCCTACTATATTTGCTCTCATTTTCGACATTTTGTTCCAAAATCGAACCACATGACCCCTCCCCCTTTGGAACATTTTTTCCAAGATCTAGCGAAATACACCCATCCCTTTGGAATATTTTTTCGAAAATTCTTTGTATTTTTGCAATTGTTTTCGACATTTTGTTCCAAAAACGATCCACATACTCCCCCACTTTGGAATATTTTTTCCAAAATATAGCGAAATACCCCCACCCCTTTGGAATATTTTTTCGAAAACTCATTATATTTTTCCTATTATTTTCAACATTTTGTTCCAAAATCGAACCACATACCCCTCCCACTTTGTACCATTTTTTCCAAAATATAGCGAAATACCACCCCCCTTTGGAACATTTTCTTGAAAATTCTTTGTATTTTTGCTATTATTTTTGACATTTTGTTCCAAAATCGATCCACATACTCCCCCACTTTGGAATATTTTTTCCAAAATATAGCGAAATACCCCCACCCCTTTGGAATATTTTTTCGAAAATTCTTTGTATTTTTGCTATTATTTTTGACATTTTGTTCCAAAATCGATCCACATACTCCCCCACTTTGGAACATTTTTTCCAAAATCTAGCGAAATACCCCCACCCCTTTGGAATATTTTTTCGAAAATTCTTTGTATATTTGCTCTCATTTTCGACATTTTGTTCCAAAATCGATCCACATGACCCCTCCTCCTTTGGAACATTTTTTCCAAGATCTAGCGAAATACACCCACCCCTTTGGAATATTTTTTCGAAAATTCTTTGTATTTTTGCAATTGTTTTCGACCTTTTTTTTCCAAAATCGATCCACATACTCCCCCACTTTGGAATATTTTTTCCAAAATATAGCGAAATACCCGCCCCGCTTTGGAATATTTTTTCGACAATTCATTCTATATTTGCTCTCATTTTCGACATTTTGTTCCAAAATCGATCCACATACTCCCCCACTTTGGAACATTTTTTCCAAAATCTAGCGACATACACCCACCTCTTTGGAACATTCTTTCCAAAATATCCAGTGAAATACCCACACCCCTTCTGAATTTTTTTTTTTAAAGTTCCTTGTATTTTTGCTATTATTTTAACATTTTGGAACATTTTTTTGAAAATTCTTTGTATTTTTGCTATTATTTTCGACATTTTGTTCCAAAATCGATCCACATACTCCCCCACTTTGGAATATTTTTTCCAAAATATAGCGAAATACCCCCACCCCTTTGGAATATTTTTTCGAAAATTCATTGTATTTTTGCTATTATTTTTGACATTTTGTTCCAAAAACGATCCACATACTCCCCCACTTGGAATATTTTTTCCAAAATATAGCGAAATACCCCCACCCCTTTGGAATATTTTTTCGAAAATTCATTGTATTTTTCCTATTATTTTCAACATTTTGTTCCAAAATCGAACCAAATTCCCCCCCTCCCTTTGGAACATCTTTTCCAAAATCTAGCGAAATACGCCCCTTTGGAATATTTTTTCGACAATTCATTCTATATTTGCTCTCATTTTCGACATTTTGTTCCAAAATCGAACCACATGACCCCTCCTCCTTTGGAACATTTTGTCCAAGATCTAGCGAAATACACACACCCCTTTGGAATATTTTTTAGAAAATTCTTTGTATTTTTGCAATTGTTTTCGACATTTTGTTCCAAAATTGAACCAAATCCCCCCCCCCCTTTGGGACATTTGTTCCAAAATATAGCGAAATACCCGCCCCGCTTTGGAATATTTTTTCGAAAATTCCTACTATATTTGCTCTCATTTTCGACATTTTGTTCCAAAATCGAACCACATGACCCCTCCCCCTTTGGAACATTTTTTCCAAGATCTAGCGAAATACACCCATCCCTTTGGAATATTTTTTCGAAAATTCTTTGTATTTTTGCAATTGTTTTCGACATATTGTTCCAAAAACGATCCACATACTCCCCCACTTTGGAATATTTTGTCCAAAATATAGCGAAATACCCCCACCCCTTTGGAATATTTTTTCGAAAACTCATTATATTTTTCCTATTATTTTCAACATTTTGTTCCAAAATCGAACCACATACCCCTCCCACTTTGTACCATTTTTTCCAAAATATAGCGAAATACCACCCCCCTTTGGAACATTTTCTTGAAAATTCTTTGTATTTTTGCTATTATTTTTGACATTTTGTTCCAAAATCGATCCACATACTCCCCCACTTTGGAATATTTTTTCCAAAATATAGCGAAATACCCCCACCCCTTTGGAATATTTTTTCGAAAATTCTTTGTATTTTTGCTATTATTTTTGACATTTTGTTCCAAAATCGATCCACATACTCCCCCACTTTGGAACATTTTTTCCAAAATATAGCGAAATACCCCCACCCCTTTGGAATATTTTTTCGAAAATTCTTTGTATATTTGCTCTCATTTTCGACATTTTGTTCCAAAATCGATCCACATGACCCCTCCTCCTTTGGAACATTTTTTCCAAGATCTAGCGAAATACACCCACCCCTTTGGAATATTTTTTCGAAAATTCTTTGTATTTTTGCAATTGTTTTCGACATTTTGTTCCAAAATTGAACCAAATCCCCCCCCCCTTTGGGACATTTGTTCCAAAATATAGCGAAATACCCGCCCCGCTTTGGAATATTTTTTCGAAAATTCCTACTATATTTGCTCTCATTTTCGACATTTTGTTCCAAAATCGAACCACATGACCCCTCCCCCTTTGGAACATTTTTTCCAAGATCTAGCGAAATACACCCATCCCTTTGGAATATTTTTTCGAAAATTCTTTGTATTTTTGCAATTGTTTTCGACATTTTGTTCCAAAAACGATCCACATACTCCCCCACTTTGGAATATTTTTTCCAAAATATAGCGAAATACCCCCACCCCTTTGGAATATTTTTTCGAAAATTCATTGTATTTTTGCTATTATTTTTGACATTTTGTTCCAAAAACGATCCACATACTCCCCCACTTGGAATATTTTTTCCAAAATATAGCGAAATACCCCCACCCCTTTGGAATATTTTTTCGAAAATTCATTGTATTTTTCCTATTATTTTCAACATTTTGTTCCAAAATCGAACCAAATTCCCCCCCTCCCTTTGGAACATCTTTTCCAAAATCTAGCGAAATACGCCCCTTTGGAATATTTTTTCGACAATTCATTCTATATTTGCTCTCATTTTCGACATTTTGTTCCAAAATCGAACCACATGACCCCTCCTCCTTTGGAACATTTTGTCCAAGATCTAGCGAAATACACACACCCCTTTGGAATATTTTTTAGAAAATTCTTTGTATTTTTGCAATTGTTTTCGACATTTTGTTCCAAAATTGAACCAAATCCCCCCCCCCTTTGGGACATTTGTTCCAAAATATAGCGAAATACCCGCCCCGCTTTGGAATATTTTTTCGAAAATTCCTACTATATTTGCTCTCATTTTCGACATTTTGTTCCAAAATCGAACCACATGACCCCTCCCCCTTTGGAACATTTTTTCCAAGATCTAGCGAAATACACCCATCCCTTTGGAATATTTTTTCGAAAATTCTTTGTATTTTTGCAATTGTTTTCGACAGTTTGTTCCAAAAACGATCCACATACTCCCCCACTTTGGAATATTTTTTCCAAAATATAGCGAAATACCCCCACCCCTTTGGAATATTTTTTCGAAAACTCATTATATTTTTCCTATTATTTTCAACATTTTGTTCCAAAATCGAACCACATACCCCTCCCACTTTGTACCATTTTTTCCAAAATATAGCGAAATACCACCCCCCTTTGGAACATTTTCTTGAAAATTCTTTGTATTTTTGCTATTATTTTTGACATTTTGTTCCAAAATCGATCCACATACTCCCCCACTTTGGAATATTTTTTCCAAAATATAGCGAAATACCCCCACCCCTTTGGAATATTTTTTCGAAAATTCTTTGTATTTTTGCTATTATTTTTGACATTTTGTTCCAAAATCGATCCACATACTCCCCCACTTTGGAACATTTTTTCCAAAATCTAGCGAAATACCCCCACCCCTTTGGAATATTTTTTCGAAAATTCTTTGTATATTTGCTCTCATTTTCGACATTTTGTTCCAAAATCGATCCACATGACCCCTCCTCCTTTGGAACATTTTTTCCAAGATCTAGCGAAATACACCCACCCCTTTGGAATATTTTTTCGAAAATTCTTTGTATTTTTGCAATTGTTTTCGACCTTTTTTTTCCAAAATCGATCCACATACTCCCCCACTTTGGAATATTTTTTCCAAAATATAGCGAAATACCCCCACCCCTTTGGAATATTTTTTCGAAAATTCATTGTATTTTTCCGATTATTTTCAACATTTTGTTCCAAAATCGAACCACATACCCCTCCCACTTTGTACAATTTTTTTCCAAAATATAGCGAAATACCACCCCCCTTTGGAACATTTTTTTGAAAATTCTTTGCATTTTTGATATTATTTTTGACATTTTGTTCCAAAATCGATCCACATACTCCCCCACTTTCGAACATTTTTTCCAAAATCTAGCGAAATACCCCCACCCCTTTGGAATATTTTTTCGAAAATTCTTTGTATATTTGCTCTCATTTTCGACATTTTGTTCCAAAATCGAACCACATGACCCCTCCTCCTTTGGAAAATTTTTTCCAAGATCTAGCGAAATACACCCACCCCTTTGGAATATTTTTTCGAAAATTCTTTGTATTTTTGCAATTGTTTTCGACATTTTGTTCCAAAATCGATCCACATGCTCCCCCACTTTGGAATATTTTTTCCAAAATATAGCGAAATACCCCCACCCCTTTGGAATATTTTTTCGAAAATTCATTGTATTTTTCCGATTATTTTCAACATTTTGTTCCAAAATCGAACCACATACCCCTCCCACTTTGTACCATTTTTTTCCAAAATATAGCGAAATACCCCCACCCCTTTGGAATATTTTTTCGAAAATTCATTGTATTTTTGCTATTATTTTTGACATTTTGTTCCAAAAACGATCCACATACTCCTCCACTTTGGAATATTTTTTCCAAAATATAGCGAAATGCCCCCACCCCTTTGGAATATTTTTTCGAAAAATCATTGTATTTTTCCTATTATTTTCAACATTTTGTTCCAAAATCGAGCCACATACCCCTCCCACTTTGGAACATTTTTTCCAAAATCTAGCGAAATACCCACACCCCTGTGGAAAATTTTTTCGAAAATTCTTTGTATTTTTGCTATTATTTTCGAAATTTTTTTACAAAATCGAAACACACCCTCCCACATTGGAACATTTTTTCCAAAATCTAGCGAAATACGCCCCTTTGGAATATTTTGTAAAAAATTCTTTGTATTTTTGCTCTTATTTTCGACATTTTGTTCCAAAATCGAACCACATAACCCCTCCCCCTTTGGAACACTTTTGCCAAAATATAGCGAAATACCCCCACCCCTTAGGAATATTTTTTCGAAAATTCATTGTATTTTTGCTATTATTTTTGACATTTTGTTCCAAAAACGATCCACATACTCCCCCACTTTGGAATATTTTTTCCAAAATATAGCGAAATACCCCCACCCCTTTGGAATATTTTTTCGAAAATTCTTTGTATTTTTGCTATTATTTTTGACATTTTGTTCCAAAATCGATCCACATACTCCCCCACTTTGGAACATTTTTTCCAAAATCTAGCGAAATACCCCCACCCCTTTGGAATATTTTTTCGAAAATTCTTTGTATATTTGCTCTCATTTTCGACATTTTGTTCCAAAATCGATCCACATGACCCCTCCTCCTTTGGAACATTTTTTCCAAGATCTAGCGAAATACACCCACCCCTTTGGAATATTTTTTAGAAAATTCTTTGTATTTTTGCAATTGTTTTCGACATTTTGTTCCAAAATTGAACCAAATCCCCCCCCCCCCTTTGGGACATTTGTTCCAAAATATAGCGAAATACCCGCCCCGCTTTGGAATATTTTTTCGACAATTCATTCTATATTTGCTCTCATTTTCGACATTTTGTTCCAAAATCGATCCACATACTCCCCCACTTTGGAACATTTTTTCCAAAATCTAGCGACATACACCCACCTCTTTGGAACATTCTTTCCAAAATATCCAGTGAAATACCCACACCCCTTCTGAATTTTTTTTTTTAAAGTTCCTTGTATTTTTGCTATTATTTTAACATTTTGGAACATTTTTTTGAAAATTCTTTGTATTTTTGCTATTATTTTCGACATTTTGTTCCAAAATCGATCCACATACTCCCCCACTTTGGAATATTTTTTCCAAAATATAGCGAAATACCCCCACCCCTTTGGAATATTTTTTCGAAAATTCATTGTATTTTTGCTATTATTTTTGACATTTTGTTCCAAAAACGATCCACATACTCCCCCACTTGGAATATTTTTTCCAAAATATAGCGAAATACCCCCACCCCTTTGGAATATTTTTTCGAAAATTCATTGTATTTTTCCTATTATTTTCAACATTTTGTTCCAAAATCGAACCAAATTCCCCCCCTCCCTTTGGAACATCTTTTCCAAAATCTAGCGAAATACGCCCCTTTGGAATATTTTTTCGACAATTCATTCTATATTTGCTCTCATTTTCGACATTTTGTTCCAAAATCGAACCACATGACCCCTCCTCCTTTGGAACATTTTGTCCAAGATCTAGCGAAATACACACACCCCTTTGGAATATTTTTTAGAAAATTCTTTGTATTTTTGCAATTGTTTTCGACATTTTGTTCCAAAATTGAACCAAATCCCCCCCCCCTTTGGGACATTTGTTCCAAAATATAGCGAAATACCCGCCCCGCTTTGGAATATTTTTTCGAAAATTCCTACTATATTTGCTCTCATTTTCGACATTTTGTTCCAAAATCGAACCACATGACCCCTCCCCCTTTGGAACATTTTTTCCAAGATCTAGCGAAATACACCCATCCCTTTGGAATATTTTTTCGAAAATTCTTTGTATTTTTGCAATTGTTTTCGACATTTTGTTCCAAAAACGATCCACATACGCCCCCACTTTGGAATATTTTTTCCAAAATATAGCGAAATACCCCCACCCCTTTGGAATATTTTTTCGAAAACTCATTATATTTTTCCTATTATTTTCAACATTTTGTTCCAAAATCGAACCACATACCCCTCCCACTTTGTACCATTTTTTCCAAAATATAGCGAAATACCACCCCCCTTTGGAACATTTTCTTGAAAATTCTTTGTATTTTTGCTATTATTTTTGACATTTTGTTCCAAAATCGATCCACATACTCCCCCACTTTGGAATATTTTTTCCAAAATATAGCGAAATACCCCCACCCCTTTGGAATATTTTTTCGAAAATTCTTTGTATTTTTGCTATTATTTTTGACATTTTGTTCCAAAATCGATCCACATACTCCCCCACTTTGGAACATTTTTTCCAAAATCTAGCGAAATACCCCCACCCCTTTGGAATATTTTTTCGAAAATTCTTTGTATATTTGCTCTCATTTTCGACATTTTGTTCCAAAATCGATCCACATGACCCCTCCTCCTTTGGAACATTTTTTCCAAGATCTAGCGAAATACACCCACCCCTTTGGAATATTTTTTCGAAAATTCTTTGTATTTTTGCAATTGTTTTCGACCTTTTTTTTCCAAAATCGATCCACATACTCCCCCACTTTGGAATATTTTTTCCAAAATATAGCGAAATACCCCCACCCCTTTGGAATATTTTTTCGAAAATTCATTGTATTTTTCCGATTATTTTCAACATTTTGTTCCAAAATCGAACTACATACCCCTCCCACTTTGTACAATTTTTTTCCAAAATATAGCGAAATACCACCCCCCTTTGGAACATTTTTTTGAAAATTCTTTGCATTTTTGATATTATTTTTGACATTTTGTTCCAAAATCGATCCACATACTCCCCCACTTTCGAACATTTTTTCCAAAATCTAGCGAAATACCCCCACCCCTTTGGAATATTTTTTCGAAAATTCTTTGTATATTTGCTCTCATTCTCGACATTTTGTTCCAAAATCGAACCACATGACCCCTCCTCCTTTGGAACATTTTTTCCAAGATCTAGCGAAATACACCCACCCCTTTGGAATATTTTTTCGAAAATTCTTTGTATTTTTGCAATTGTTTTCGACATTTTGTTCCAAAATCGATCCACATGCTCCCCCACTTTGGAATATTTTTTCCAAAATATAGCGAAATACCCCCACCCCTTTGGAATATTTTTTCGAAAATTCATTGTATTTTTCCGATTATTTTCAACATTTTGTTCCAAAATCGAACCACATACCCCTCCCACTTTGTACCATTTTTTTCCAAAATATAGCGAAATACCCCCACCCCTTTGGAATATTTTTTCGAAAATTCATTGTATTTTTGCTATTATTTTTGACATTTTGTTCCAAAAACGATCCACATACTCCTCCACTTTGGAATATTTTTTCCAAAATATAGCGAAATGCCCCCACCCCTTTGGAATATTTTTTCGAAAAATCATTGTATTTTTCCTATTATTTTCAACATTTTGTTCCAAAATCGAGCCACATACCCCTCCCACTTTGGAACATTTTTTCCAAAATCTAGCGAAATACCCACACCCCTGTGGAAAATTTTTTCGAAAATTCTTTGTATTTTTGCTATTATTTTCGAAATTTTTTTACAAAATCGAAACACACCCTCCCACATTGGAACATTTTTTCCAAAATCTAGCGAAATACGCCCCTTTGGAATATTTTGTAAAAAATTCTTTGTATTTTTGCTCTTATTTTCGACATTTTGTTCCAAAATCGAACCACATAACCCCTCCCCCTTTGGAACACTTTTGCCAAAATATAGCGAAATACCCCCACCCCTTAGGAATATTTTTTCGAAAATTCATTGTATTTTTGCTATTATTTTTGACATTTTGTTCCAAAAACGATCCACATACTCCCCCACTTTGGAATATTTTTTCCAAAATATAGCGAAATACCCCCACCCCTTTGGAATATTTTTTCGAAAAATCATTGTATTTTTCCTATTATTTTCAACATTTTGTTCCAAAATCGAACCACATACCCCTCCCACTTTGGAACATTTTTTCCAAAATCTAGCGAAATACCCCCACCCCTTTGGAATATTTTTTCGAAAATTCATTGTATTTTTCCTATTATTTTCAACATTTTGTTCCAAAATCGAACCACATACCCCTCCCACATTGGAACATTTTTTCCAAAATCTAGGGAAATACGCCCCTTTGGAATATTTTGTAAAAAATTCTTTGTACTTTTGCTCTTATTTTCGACATTTTGTTCCAAAATCGAACCACATAACCCCTCCCCCTTTGGAACACTTTTGCCAAAATATAGCGAAATACCCCCACCCCTTTGGGATATTTTTTCGAAAATTCATTGTATTTTTGCTATTATTTTCAACATTTTGTTTCAAAATCGAACCAAATACCTCCCCCGTTTGGAATATTTTTTCCAGAATCTAGCGAATTATCCCCCAACCCTTTAGAAAATTCTCTGTTGTTTTGCTATTATTTCCGACATTTTGTTCCAAAATCGATCCACATACCCCCCACCCCTTTGGAACATTTTTTCGAAAATTCATTGTATTTTAGCTATTATTTTCGACATTTTGTTCGAAAACCGAACCAAATACCCTCCCCACCACTTTGGAAGATTTTTTTTCAAAATCATGCGATATACCCCCAGCCTTTTGGAATATTTTTTCCAAAATCTAGCGAAATGCCCCCACCCCTGTGGAGTATTTTTTATAAAATTCCTTGTACTTTTACTGTTATATTCGACATTCTGTTCCAAAATCGAAGCAAATACCCCCACCCCCTTTGGAATATTTTTTCAAAAATCTAGCGAAATACCCCCACCCCACTGAAATATGTTTTCGAAAATTATTTGTATTTTTACTTTTGTTTTCAACATTTTATTCCAAATTCGAACCAAATTCCCCCCACCCCTTTGGAACATCTTTTATAAAATCTAGCGAAATACCCCCACTCCTTTGGTATATGTTTTTTAAAATGCTTTGTATATTTGCTATTATTTTCAAAATTTTGTTCCAAAATCCAACCAAATACCTCCCCCCCCCCTTTTGAACTTCATTTCCAAAAACTAGCGAAATACCCCACCCCTTCGGAATATTTTTTCGAAAATTATATGTATTGCTGCTTTTATTTTAAACATTTTGTTCCAAAATCGAACCAAATACCCCAACCCCCCTTTGGAACATTTTTTCAAAAATCTAGTGAAATACCCCCACCCCTTTGGAATATTTTTTCGAAAATTCTTTGTACTCTTACTTTTATTTTCAACATTTTGTTCCAAAATCGAACCAAATTCCCACCACCCCCTTTGGAACACCTTTTCCTAAATCTAGCGTAATACCCCAACCGCTTTGGGATGTTTTTTTGAAAATTCTTTGTATTTTTGCTATTATTTTCAACATTTTGTTGCAAAATCGAACCAAATACCACACGTCCTTTGGAACATTTTTCAAAAATCTAGCGAAATACCCCCAAACCTTAGGAATATTTTTTGGAAATTCTTTGTATTTTTGCTATTATTTTGAACATTTTGTTCCAAAATCGAATTAAATACCCCACCCCCTTTGGAACATTTTTCAAAAATCTAGCGAAATACCCCCACCCCTTAGGAATATTTTTTTGGAAATTCTTTGTATTTTTGCTATTATTTTGAACATTTTGTTCCAAAATCGAGCCGAATACCCCCCCTTCCGTTTGGACCATTTGTTCCAACATTTAGTGAAATACCCGCAACCCTTCTGAATATTTTTTCTAAAATTCCTTATATTTTTGCTATTACATTCGACACTTTGTTCGAAAATCGAACGAAATACCACCCCCCTTTGGAACATTTTTTCCAAAATCTAGCGAAATAACCCCGCACCTTTGGAACATTTTTTTTTAAAAATCTTTGTATTTTTACTTTTATTTCCAACATTTTGTTCCAAAATCGAACCAAATGCCCCACCCCCTTTGGAATATTTTTTCAAAAGTCTAGCGAATTACGCCCACCCCTTTGGAATAAATTTTCAAAAATTCTTTGTATTTTTACTTTTATTTAAAACATTATGTTCCAAAATCGAACCAAACTCCCCACACCCCCTTTTAAACATCTTTTCCAAAATCTAGCAACCACCCCTTTGGAATATTTTTTCGAAAATTCTATGTATTTTTGCTTTTATTTTAAAAAATTTGTTCCAAAATTGAAACAATTACCCCCCTCCCCTTTGGAATATTTTTTCAAAATCTAGCGAAATACCCCCACCCCTTTGGAATGTTTTCTTGAAAATTCTTTGTATTTTTGCTATTATTTTCAACATTTTGTTCCAAAATCCTACCGAATACATCCCCCCATTTGGAACATCTTTTCCAAAAACTAGCGAAATACCCCCACCCCTTTGGAATATTTTTTCGAAAATTCTTTGTACTCTTACTTTTATTTTCAACATTTTGTTCCAAAATCGAACCACATTCCCACCACCCCCTTTGGAACACCTTTTCCTAAATCTAGCGTAATACCCCAACCGCTTTAGGATATTTTTTTGAAAATTCTTTGTATTTTTGCTATTATTTTCAACATTTTGTTGCAAAATCGAACCAAATACCACACATCCTTTGGAACATTTTTTCCAAAATTCTTTGTATTTTTGCTGTTATTTTCAACATTTTGTTCCAAAATCGAACCACATACCGTTCCCACTTTGGAACATTTTTTCCAAAATCTAGCGAAATACCCCCACCCCTGTGGAATATTTTTTCGAAAATTCTTTGTAGTTTTGCTATTATTTTCGAAATTTTTTTACAAAATCGAAACACCCTCCCACTTTGGAACATTTTTTCCAAAATCTAGCGAAATACCCCAAATCCTTTGGAATATATTTTCGAAAATTCTTTGTATTTTTGCTGTTATTTTCGACATTTTGTACCAAAACCGAACCACACATACCCTCCCCTTCGGAGCATTTTTTCCAAAACTTAGCGAAATACCCCCACCCCTTTGGAATACTTTTTCGAAAATTCTTTGTATTTTTGCAATTGTTTTCGACATTTTGTTCCAAAATCGAGCCGAATGCCCCCCCTTCCCTTTGGACCATTTGTTCCAATATCTAGTGAAATACCCCAAACCCTTTGGAATATATTTTTGAAAATTCTTTGTATTTTTGCTGTTATTTTCGACATTTTGTACCAAAACCGAACCACACATACCCTATTCGGAAATTTTTTTCCAAAATCTAGCGAAATACCCCCACCCCTTTGGAATACTATTTCGAAAAATCTTTGTATTTTTGCTATCACTTTTGACATATTGTTCCGAAATCGAACCGCATACCCCCCTACCCCTTTGGAACATTTGTTCCAATATCTAGTGAAATACCCGCACCCCTTCTGAATTTTTTTTCTAAAATTCCTTGTATTTTTGCTATTATTTTAACATTTTGTTCCAAAGTCGAACCACATACCAACCAGCCCACTTTGTACCATTTTTTCCAAAATATAGCGAAATACCCTTTGGAACATTTTTTTGAAGATTCTTTGTATTGTTGCTATTGTTTTCGACATTTTGTTACAAAATCGAAACACATACACCTCGCCCACCACTTTGGTAGAGTAGTTCCAAAATCCACCGAAATTCCCCCACACCTTTGGAATATTTTTTCGAGTATTCATTGTATTTTTGCTTTTATTTTCGACATATTGTTCAAAAATAAAACCACATACACCCCCCCTTTGGAACATTTTTTCCAAAATATAACGAAATACACCCACCCCTTTGGAACATTTTTTCGAAAAGTCTGTATTTTTGCTATTGTTTTCGACATTTTGTTCCAAAATTGAACCAAATAGCCCCCCCTTTGGAATATTCTTTCAAAAATTCATTGTATTTTTGCTATTATTTTCAACATTTTGTTCCGAAATCAAACCACATACCCCCCCCCCACTTCCGAACATTTTTTCCAAAATATAGCGAAATACCCCCACCCCTTTGGAATATTTTTTCGAAAATTCATTGTATTTTTGCTATTATTTTCGACATTTTGTACCAAAACCGAACCACACATACCCTCCCCCTTCGTAACATTTTTTCCAAAATTTAGCAAAATACCCCCGCCCCTTTGGAATACTTTTTCGAAAATTCACTGTATTTTTGCTTTTATTTTCGACATATTGTTCAAAAATAAAACCACATACACCCCCCCCCCCCTTTGGAACACCTTTTCCTAAATCTAGCAAAATAACCCACCTCTTTGGAATATTTTTTCGAAAATTCTTTGTATTTATGCTTTTATTTTCGACATATTCTTCCAAAATTCGACAACATACCCCCACACCCTTTGGAGCATTTTTTCCAAAATCTAGCGAAGTACCCCCACCCCTGTGGAACATTTTTTCGAAAATTCTTTGTATTTTTGCTGTTATTTTCAACATTTTGTTCCAAAATCGAACCACATACCGTTCCCACTTTGTAACATTTTTTCCAAAATCTAGCGAAATACCCCCACCCCTGTGGAATATTTTATCGAAAATTCTTTGTAGTTTTGCTATTATTTTCGAAATTTTTTTACAAAATTGAAACACCCTCCCACTTTGGAACATTTTTTCCAAAATCTAGCGAAATACCCCAAATCCTTTGGAATATATTTTCGAAAATTCTTTGTATTTTTGCTGTTATTTTCGACATTTTGTACCAAAACCGAACCACACATACCCTCCCCTTCGGAGCATTTTTTCCAAAACTTAGCGAAATACCCCCACCCCTTTGGAATACTTTTTCGAAAATTCTTTGTATTTTTGCAATTGTTTTCGACATTTTGTTCCAAAATCGAGCCGAATGCCCCCCCTTCCCTTTGGACCATTTGTTCCAATATCTAGTGAAATACCCCAAACCCTTTGGAATATATTTTTGAAAATTCTTTGTATTTTTGCTGTTATTTTCGACATTTTGTACCAAAACCGAACCACACATACCCTCTTCGGAAATTTTTTTCCAAAATTTAGCGAAATACCCGCACCCCTTTGGAATACTTTTTCGAAAATTCTTTGTATTTTTGCTATAATTTTCGACATATTGTTCCGAAATCGAACCGCATACCCCCCCACTTTGGAACATTTTTTCCAAAATCTAGCGAAATACCCCCACCCCTTTGGAATACTTTTCCGAAAAATCTTTGTATTTTTGCTATCATTTTTGACATTTTGTTCCAAAATCGAGCCGATTACCCCCCTACCCCTTTGGAACATTTGTTCCAATATCTAGTGAAATACCCGCACCCCTTCTGAATTTTTTTTCTAAAATTCCTTGTATTTTTGCTATTATTTTAACATTTTGTTCCAAAGTCGAACCACATACAAACCAGCCCACTGTACCATTTTTTCCAAAATATAGCGAAATACCCTTTGGAACATTTTTTTGAAGATTCTTTGTATTTTTGCTATTATTTTCGACATTTTGTTCCAAAATCGATCCACATACTCCCCCACTTTGGAATATTTTTTGCAAAATATAGCGAAATACCCCCACCCCTTTAGAATATTTTTTCGAAAATTCATTGCATTTTTGCTATTATTTTCAACATTTTGTTCCAAAATCGAACCACATACCCCTCCCACTTTGGAACATTTTTTCCAAAATCTAGCGAAATACCCCCACCCCTGTGGAATATTTTTTCGAAAATTCTTTGTAGTTTTGCTATTATTTTCGAAATTTTTTTACAAAATCGAAACACCCTCCCACTTTGGAACATTTTTTCCAAAATCTAGCGAAATACCCCAAATCCTTTGGAATATATTTTCGAAAATTCTTTGTATTTTTGCTGTTATTTTCGACATTTTGTACCAAAACCGAACCACACATACCCTCCCCTTCGGAGCATTTTTTCCAAAACTTAGCGAAATACCCCCACCCCTTTGGAATACTTTTTCGAAAATTCTTTGTATTTTTGCAATTGTTTTCGACATTTTGTTCCAAAATCGAGCCGAATGCCCCCCCTTCCCTTTGGACCATTTGTTCCAATATCTAGTGAAATACCCCAAACCCTTTGGAATATATTTTTGAAAAT
This sequence comes from Agrilus biguttatus, assembly GCA_963921985.1. Classification (NCBI taxonomy): domain Eukaryota; kingdom Metazoa; phylum Arthropoda; class Insecta; order Coleoptera; family Buprestidae; genus Agrilus; species Agrilus biguttatus. The sequence continues at coordinate 22,758,081 of OY998118.1, forward strand.
TCTTTGTATTTTTGCTGTTATTTTCGACATTTTGTACCAAAACCGAACCACACATACCCTATTCGGAAATTTTTTTCCAAAATCTAGCGAAATACCCCCACCCCTTTGGAATACTATTTCGAAAAATCTTTGTATTTTTGCTATCACTTTTGACATATTGTTCCGAAATCGAACCGCATACCCCCCTACCCCTTTGGAACATTTGTTCCAATATCTAGTGAAATACCCGCACCCCTTCTGAATTTTTTTTCTAAAATTCCTTGTATTTTTGCTATTATTTTAACATTTTGTTCCAAAGTCGAACCACATACCAACCAGCCCACTTTGTACCATTTTTTCCAAAATATAGCGAAATACCCTTTGGAACATTTTTTTGAAGATTCTTTGTATTGTTGCTATTGTTTTCGACATTTTGTTACAAAATCGAAACACATACACCTCGCCCACCACTTTGGTAGAGTAGTTCCAAAATCCACCGAAATTCCCCCACACCTTTGGAATATTTTTTCGAGTATTCATTGTATTTTTGCTTTTATTTTCGACATATTGTTCAAAAATAAAACCACATACACCCCCCCTTTGGAACATTTTTTCCAAAATATAACGAAATACACCCACCCCTTTGGAACATTTTTTCGAAAAGTCTGTATTTTTGCTATTGTTTTCGACATTTTGTTCCAAAATTGAACCAAATAGCCCCCCCTTTGGAATATTCTTTCAAAAATTCATTGTATTTTTGCTATTATTTTCAACATTTTGTTCCGAAATCAAACCACATACCCCCCCCCCACTTCCGAACATTTTTTCCAAAATATAGCGAAATACCCCCACCCCTTTGGAATATTTTTTCGAAAATTCATTGTATTTTTGCTATTATTTTCGACATTTTGTACCAAAACCGAACCACACATACCCTCCCCCTTCGTAACATTTTTTCCAAAATTTAGCAAAATACCCCCGCCCCTTTGGAATACTTTTTCGAAAATTCACTGTATTTTTGCTTTTATTTTCGACATATTGTTCAAAAATAAAACCACATACACCCCCCCCCCCCCTTTGGAACACCTTTTCCTAAATCTAGCAAAATAACCCACCTCTTTGGAATATTTTTTCGAAAATTCTTTGTATTTATGCTTTTATTTTCGACATATTCTTCCAAAATTCGACAACATACCCCCACACCCTTTGGAGCATTTTTTCCAAAATCTAGCGAAGTACCCCCACCCCTGTGGAACATTTTTTCGAAAATTCTTTGTATTTTTGCTGTTATTTTCAACATTTTGTTCCAAAATCGAACCACATACCGTTCCCACTTTGTAACATTTTTTCCAAAATCTAGCGAAATACCCCCACCCCTGTGGAATATTTTATCGAAAATTCTTTGTAGTTTTGCTATTATTTTCGAAATTTTTTTACAAAATTGAAACACCCTCCCACTTTGGAACATTTTTTCCAAAATCTAGCGAAATACCCCAAATCCTTTGGAATATATTTTCGAAAATTCTTTGTATTTTTGCTGTTATTTTCGACATTTTGTACCAAAACCGAACCACACATACCCTCCCCTTCGGAGCATTTTTTCCAAAACTTAGCGAAATACCCCCACCCCTTTGGAATACTTTTTCGAAAATTCTTTGTATTTTTGCAATTGTTTTCGACATTTTGTTCCAAAATCGAGCCGAATGCCCCCCCTTCCCTTTGGACCATTTGTTCCAATATCTAGTGAAATACCCCAAACCCTTTGGAATATATTTTTGAAAATTCTTTGTATTTTTGCTGTTATTTTCGACATTTTGTACCAAAACCGAACCACACATACCCTCTTCGGAAATTTTTTTCCAAAATTTAGCGAAATACCCGCACCCCTTTGGAATACTTTTTCGAAAATTCTTTGTATTTTTGCTATAATTTTCGACATATTGTTCCGAAATCGAACCGCATACCCCCCCACTTTGGAACATTTTTTCCAAAATCTAGCGAAATACCCCCACCCCTTTGGAATACTTTTCCGAAAAATCTTTGTATTTTTGCTATCATTTTTGACATTTTGTTCCAAAATCGAGCCGATTACCCCCCTACCCCTTTGGAACATTTGTTCCAATATCTAGTGAAATACCCGCACCCCTTCTGAATTTTTTTTCTAAAATTCCTTGTATTTTTGCTATTATTTTAACATTTTGTTCCAAAGTCGAACCACATACAAACCAGCCCACTGTACCATTTTTTCCAAAATATAGCGAAATACCCTTTGGAACATTTTTTTGAAGATTCTTTGTATTTTTGCTATTATTTTCGACATTTTGTTCCAAAATCGATCCACATACTCCCCCACTTTGGAATATTTTTTGCAAAATATAGCGAAATACCCCCACCCCTTTAGAATATTTTTTCGAAAATTCATTGCATTTTTGCTATTATTTTCAACATTTTGTTCCAAAATCGAACCACATACCCCTCCCACTTTGGAACATTTTTTCCAAAATCTAGCGAAATACCCTCACCCCTGTGGAACATTTTTTCGAAAATTCTTTGTATTTTTGCTGTTATTTTCGAAATTTTTTTACAAAATCGAAACACACCCTCCCACATTGGAACATTTTTTCCAAAATCTAGGGAAATACGCCCCTTTGGAATATTTTGTAAATAATTCTTTGTATTTTTGCTCTTATTTTCGACATTTTGTTCCAAAATCGAACCACATAACCCCTCCCCCTTTGGAACACTTTTGCCAAAATATAGCCAAATACCCCCACCACTTTGGAATATTTTTTCGAAAATTCATTGTATATTTGCTATTATTTTCAACATTTTGTTCCAAAATCGAACCAAATACCTCCCCCGTTTGGAATATTTTTTCCAGAATCTAGCGAAATATCCCCAACCCTTTGGAATATATGTTTGAAGATTGTCTGTTGTTTTGCTATTGTTTTCGACATTTTCTTCCAAAATCGAACAACACACCCCCACCCCTTTGGAATATTTTTTGAAAAATTCTTTGTATTTTCACTTTTATTTTCAACGTTTTATTCTAAGATCAAAGCAAATTCCCCCCCCCCCACTCCCTTTGGAACATCTTTTCCAAAATCTAGCGAAATACCCCACCTATTGGAATATTGTTTCGAAAATTCATTGTATTTTTGCTATTGTTTTCGACATTTTTTTTCCACCCTTTGGAACATTTTCGAAAATTCTATGTATTGTTGTTATTATTTTAAACATTTTGTTCCAAAATCGAACCAAATACCCCCCACCCCCTTTGGAATATATTTTCAAAAATCTAGCGAAATACCGCCTCCCCACTGGAATATGTTTTCAAAAATTCTTTGTATTTTTACTTTTGCTTTCAACATTTTATTCCAAATTCGAACCAAATTCCCCCCACCCCTTTGGAACAACTTTTATAAAATCTAGCGAAATACCCCATTCCTTTGGTATATGTTTTCTAAAATTCTTTGTATTTTTGCTATTATTTTCAAAATTTTGTTCCAAAATCCAACCAAATACCTCCCCCCCCCCTTTTGCACTTCTTTTCCAAAAACTAGCGAAATACCCCACCCCTTCGGAATATTTTTTCGAAAATTATATGTATTGCTGCTTTTATTTTAAACATTTTGTTCCAAAATCGAACCAAATACCCCCCACCCCCTTTGGTACATATTTTCCAAAATCTAGCGAAAAACCCCCACCCCTTTGGAATATTTTTTCGAAATTTCTATGTATTGTTGCTTTTATTTTAAACATTTTGTTCCAAATTCGAACCAAATTCCCCGCACCCCCTTTGGTACATCTTTTACAAAATCTAGCGAAATACCCCCACCCCTTTGGAATGTTTTCTTGAAAATTCTTTGTATTTATGCTATTATTTTCAACATTTTGTTCCAAAATCCTACCGAATACATCCCCCCATTTGGAACATCTTTTCCAAAAACTAGCGAAATACCCCCACCCCTTTGAAATATTTTTTTGAAAATTCTATGTATGGTTGCTTTTATTTTAAACATTTTGTTCCAAAATCGAACCAAATACCCCACCCCCCTTGGAACATTTTTTCAAAAATTTAGTGAAATACCCCCACCCCTTTGGAATATTTTTTCGGAAATTCTTTGTATTTTTACTTTTATTTTCAACATTTTGTTCCAAAATCGAACTAAATTCCCACCACACCCTTTGGAACATCTTTTCCAAAACCTAGCGTAATACCCCAACCGCTTTGGGATATTTTTTTGAAAATTCTTTGTATTTTTGCTATTATTTTCAACATTTTGTTTCAAAATCGAACCAAATACCCCACACCCTTTGGAACATTTTTCAAAAATCTAGCGAAATACCCCCACCCCTTAAGAATATTTTTTTGGAAATTCATTGTATTTTTGCTATTATTTTGAACATTTTGTTCCAAAATCGAATTAAATTCCCCACCCCCTTTGTAACATCTTTTCCAAACTCTAGCGATATACCCCCTCTCCTTTCGAATATTTTTTTAAAAATTCTTTGTATTTTCACTTTTATTTTCAACATTTTGTTCCAAGAGCGAACCAAATTCCCCCCCCCCCTTTGGAACATCTTTTCCAAAATCTAGGGAAATACCCCACCTATTGGAATATTGTTTCGAAAATTCACTGTATCTTTGCTATTATTTTCGACATTTTGTTTCAAAATCGAACCACATAACCTCTCCCCCTTTGGATCATTTTTTCTAAAATCTAGCGAAATACCCTACCCCTTTGGAATATTTTTTGAAAAATTCTTTGCATTTTCACTTTTATTTTCAGCATTTTGTTCCAAGATCGAACCAAATTCCCCCCCCCCCCCCCCTTTGGAACATCTTTTCCAAAATCTAGCGAAATACCCCACCTATTGGAATATTGTTTCGAAAATTCACTGTATCTTTGCTATTATTTTCGACATTTTGTTTCAAAATCGAACCACATAACCTCTCCCCCTTTGGAACGTTTTCTCCAAAATCTTGCGAAATACCCCACCCCTTTGGAATATTTTTTCGAAAATTCTTTGTATTGTTGCTATTGTTTTCGACATTTTGTTCCAAAATCGAAACACATACACCTCGCCCACCACTTTGGTAGAGTAGTTCCAAAATCCAGCGAAATTCCCCCACACCTTTGGAATATTTTTTCGAGTATTCATTGTATTTTTGCTTTTATTTTCGACATATTGTTCAAAAATAAAACCACATACACCCCCCCTTTGGAACATTTTTTCCAAAATATAACGAAATACCCCCACCCCTTTGGAATATTTTTTCGAAAATTCATTGTATTTTTGCTATTACTTTCAACATTTTGTTCCAAAATCGAACCAAAAACCTCCCCCGTTTGGAATATTTTTTCCAGAATCTAGCGAAATATACCCAACCCTTTGGAATATACGTTTGAAAATTCTCTGTTGTTTTGCTATTATTTCCGACATTTTGTTCCAAAATCGATCCACATACCCCCCACCCCTTTGGAACATTTTCTCCAAAATCTTGCGAAAAACCCCACCCCTTTGGAATATTTTTTCGAAAATTCTTTGTATTGTTGCTATTATTTTCGACATTTTGTTCCAAAATCGAAACACATACACCTCGCCCACCACTTTGGTACAGTAGTACCAAAATCCAGCGAAATTCCCCCACACCTTTGGAATATTTTTTCGAAAATTCATTGTATTTTTGCTTTTATTTTCGACATATTGTTCAAAAATAAAACCACATACACCCCCCCCCCCTTTAGAACATTTTTTCCAAAATATAGCGAAATACCCCCACCCCTTTGGAATATTTTTTCGAAAATTCATTGTATTTTTGCTATTACTTTCAACATTTTGTTCCAAAATCAATCCACATACCCCTCCCACTTTGGAACATTTTTTCCAAAATCTAGCGAAATACCCCCACCCCTGTGGAATATTTTGTGAAAATTCTTTGTATTTTTGCTATTATTTTCGAAAAATTTTTACAAAATCGAAACACACCCTCCCACTTTGGAACATTTTTTCCAAAATCTAGGGAAATACACCCCTTTGGAATATTTTGTAAAAAATTCTTTGTATTTTTGATATTATTTTCGACATTTTGTTCCAAAATCGATCCACATACTCCCCCACTTTGGAACATTTTTTCCAAAATCTAGCGAAATACACCCACCCCTTTGGAACATTTTTTCGAAAAGTCTGTATTTTTGCTATTATATTCGACATTTTGTTCAAAAATCGTACCAAATACGCCCCCACTCACTTTGGAATATTTTTTCCAAAATCAAGCGAAATATTCCCACCCCTGTGGAATATTTTTTCGAAAATTCCTTGTATTTTTGCTATTATTTTCGACATTTTGTTCCAAAATCGATCCACATACTCCCCCACTTTGGAACATTTTTTCCAAAATCTAGCGACATACACCCACCCCTTTGGAACATTTTTTCGAAAAGTCTGTATTTTTGCTATTATATTCGACATTTTGTTCAAAAATCGAACCAAATACGCCCCCCCTCACTTTGGAATATTTTTTCCAAAATCTAGGGAAATACACCCCTTTGGAATATTTTGTAAAAAATTCTTTGTATTTTTGCTATTATTTCGACATTTTGTTCCAAAATCGATCCACATACACCCCCACTTTGGAACATTTTTTCCAAAATCTAGCGACATACCCCCACCCCTGTGGAATATTTTTTGAAAATTCATTGTATTTTTGCTATTATTTTCGAAAATTTTTTACAAAATCGAAACACACCCTTCCACTTTGGAACATTTTTTCCAAAATCTAGGGAAATACACCCCTTTGGAATGTTTTTTCGAAAATTCTTTGTATTTCTGCTCTCATTTTCAACATTTTGTTCCAAAATCAAACCACATAACCCCTCCCCCTTTGAAACATTTTTTCCAAAATCTAGCGAATTACCCCCACCCCTTTGGAATATTTTTTCTAAAATTCATTGTATATTTGCTCTCATTTTCGACATTTTGTCCCAAAATCGAACTACATAACCCCTCCTCCTTTGGAACATTTTTTCCAAGATCTAGCGAAATACACCCACCCCTTTGGAATATTTTTTCGAAAATTCTTTGTATTTTTGCAATTGTTTTCGACATTTTGTTCCAAAATTGAACCAAATAGCCCCCCCTTTGGAATATTCTTTCAAAAATTCATTGTATTTTTGCTATTATTTTCAACATTTTGTTCCGAAATCAAACCACATACCCCCCCCCCCCACTTTCGAACATTTTTTCCAAAATATAGCGAAATACCCCCCCGCCTTTGGAATATTTTTTCGAAAATTCTTTGTATTTTTGCAAATGTTTTCGACATTTTGTTCCAAAATCGAGCCAAATACCCCCCCTTCCCTCTGGAACATTTGTTCCAATATCTAGTGAAATACCCGCACCCCTTCTGAATATTTTTTCTAAAATTCCTTGTATGTTTGCTATTACATTCGACACTGTTCGAAAATCGAACGAAATACCATCCCCCTTTGGAACATTTTTCCAAAATCTAGCGAAATACCCCCACCCCTTTGGAATATTCTTTCGAAAATTCATTGTATTTTTGCTATTATATTCAACATTTTGTTCCGAAATCAAACCACATACCCCCCCCACATTGGAACATTTTCTCCAAAATCTAGCGAAATACATCCCCACCCCTTTGGAATATTTTTTCTAAGGTTCATTGTATATTTGCTCTCATTTTCGACATTTTGTTCCAAAATCGATCCACATACTCCCCCACTTTGGAACATTTTTTCCAAAATCTAGCGACATACACCCACCTCTTTGGAACATTCTTTCCAAAATATCTAGTGAAATACCCACACCCCTTCTGAATTTTTTTTTTTAAAGTTCCTTGTATTTTTGCTATTATTTTAACATTTTGGAACATTTTTTTGAAAATTCTTTGTATTTTTGCTATTATTTTCGACATTTTGTTCCAAAATCGATCCACATACTCCCCCACTTTGGAATATTTTTTCCAAAATATAGCGAAATACCCCCACCCCTTCGAAATATTTTTTCGAAAATTCATTGTATTTTTGCTATTATTTTCAACATTTTGTTCCAAAATCGAACCACATACCCCTCCCACTTTGGAACATTTTTTCCAAAATCTAGCGAAATACCCCACCCCTTTGGAATATTTTTTCGAAAATTATATGTATTGTTGCTTTTATTTTAAACATTTTGTTCCAAAATCGAACCACATACCCCTCCAACTTTGGAACATTTTTTCCAAAATCTAGCGAAATACCCCCACCCGTTTGGAATATTTTGTAAAAAATTCTTTGTATTTTTGCTATTGTTTTCGACATTTTCTTCCAAAATCGAACCAAATACCCCCCCACCACTTTAGAACATTTTTTTCAAAATCTAGCGAAATACCCCCACCCCTTTGGAATATTTTTTTCAAAATGTAGCGAAGTACCCCCACCCCTGTGGAACATTTTTTCGAAAATTCTTTGTATTTTTGCTGTTATATTCGAAATTTTCTTACAAATTCGAAACACACCCTCCCACATTGGAACATTTTTTCAAAAATATAGCGAAATACCCATATCCCTTTGGAATATTTTTTCGGAAATTCATTGTATTTTTGCTATTATTTTCAACATTTTGTTCCAAAATCGAACCACATACCCCTCCAACTTTGGAACATTTTTTCCAAAATCTAGCGAAATACCCCCACCCCTGTGGAATATTTTTTCGAAAATTCTTTTTAGTTTTGCTATTATTTTCGAAATTTTTTTAAAAAATCGAAACACCCTCCCACTTTGGAACATTTTTTCCAAAATCTAGCGAAATACCCCCACCCCTTTGGAATATTTTTTCGAAAATTCTTTGTATATTTGCTCTCATTTTCGACATTTTGTTCCAAAATCGATCCACATGACCCCTCCTCCTTTGGAGCATTTTTTCCAAGATCTAGCGAAATACACCCACGCCTTTGGAATATTTTTTCGAAAATTCTTTGTATTTTTGCAATTGTTTTCGACATTTTGTTCCAAAATCGATCCACATACTCCCCCACTTTGGAATATTTTTTCCAAAATATAGCGAAATACCCCCACCCCTTTGGAATATTTTTTCGAAAATTCATTGTATTTTTCCGATTATTTTCAACATTTTGTTCCAAAATCGAACCACATACCCCTCCCACTTTGTACAATTTTTTTCCAAAATATAGCGAAATACCACCCCCCTTTGGAACATTTTTTTGAAAATTCTTTGTATTTTTGCTATTATTTTTGACATTTTGTTTCAAAATCTATCCACATACTCCCCCACTTTCGAATATTTTTTCCAAAATATAGCGAAATACACCCACCCCTTTGGAATATTTTTTCGAAAATTCATTGTATTTTTGCTATTATTTTTGACATTTTGTTCCAAAAACGATCCACATACTCCTCCACTTTGGAATATTTTTTCCAAAATATAGCGAAATACCCCCCCCCTTTGGAATATTTTTTCGAAAAATCATTGTATTTTTCCTATTATTTTCAACATTTTGTTCCAAAATCGAACCACATACCCCTCCCACTTTGGAACATTTTTTCCAAAATCTAGCGAAATACCCACACCCCTGTGGAAAATTTTTTCGAAAATTCTTTGTATTTTTGCTATTATTTTCGAAATTTTTTTACAAAATCGAAACACACCCTCCCACATTGGAACATTTTTTCCAAAATCTAGCGAAATACGCCCCTTTGGAATATTTTGTAAAAAATTCTTTGTATTTTTGCTCTTATTTTCGACATTTTGTTCCAAAATCGAACCACATAACCCCTCCCCCTTTGGAACACTTTTGCCAAAATATAGCGAAATACCCCCACCCCTTAGGAATATTTTTTCGAAAATTCATTGTATTTTTGCTATTATTTTTGACATTTTGTTCCAAAAACGATCCACATACTCCCCCACTTTGGAATATTTTTTCCAAAATATAGCGAAATACCCCCACCCCTTTGGAATATTTTTTCGAAAAATCATTGTATTTTTCCTATTATTTTCAACATTTTGTTCCAAAATCGAACCACATACCCCTCCCACATTGGAACATTTTTTCCAAAATCTAGGGAAATACGCCGCTTTGGAATATTTTGTAAAAAATTCTTTGTACTTTTGCTCTTATTTTCGACATTTTGTTCCAAAATCGAACCACATAACCCCTCCCCCTTTGGAACACTTTTGCCAAAATATAGCGAAATACCCCCACCCCTTTGGGATATTTTTTCGAAAATTCATTGTATTTTTGCTATTATTTTCAACATTTTGTTTCAAAATCGAACCAAATACCTCCCCCGTTTGGAATATTTTTTCCAGAATCTAGCGAATTATCCCCAACCCTTTAGAATATATGTTTGAAAATTCTCTGTTGTTTTGCTATTATTTCCGACATTTTGTTCCAAAATCGATCCACATACCCCCCACCCCTTTGGAACATTTTTTCGAAAATTCATTGTATTTTTAATATTATTTTCGACATTTTGTTCGAAAACCGAACCAAATACCCTCCCCACCACTTTGGAACATTTTTTTTCAAAATCATGCGATATACCCCCAGCCTTTTGGAATATTTTTTCCAAAATCTAGCGAAATGCCCCCACCCCTGTGGAGTATTTTTTATAAAATTCCTTGTACTTTTACTGTTATATTCGACATTCTGTTCCAAAATCGAAGCAAATACCCCCACCCCCTTTGGAATATTTTTTCAAAAATCTAGCGAAATACCCCCACCCCACTGAAATATGTTTTCGAAAATTCTTTGTATTTTTACTTTTGTTTTCAACATTTTATTCCAAATTCGAACCAAATTCCCCCCACCCCTTTGGAACATCTTTTATAAAATCTAGCGAAATACCCCCACTCCTTTGATATATGTTTTTTAAAATGCTTTGTATATTTGCTATTATTTTCAAAATTTTGTTCCAAAATCCAACCAAATACCTCCCCCCCCCTTTTGAACTTCATTTCCAAAAACTAGCGAAATACCCCACCCTTTCGGAATATTTTTTCGAAAATTATATGTATTGCTGCTTTTATTTTAAACATTTTGTTCCAAAATCGAAACAAATACCTTCGCCCCCCTTTGGAAATTTCTCTCAAAAATCCAGCAAAATACCCCCACCCCTTTGGAATATTTTTTTGAAAATTCTTTGTATTTTTCATATTACTTTCAACATTTTGTTCCAAAATCGAGCCAAATACCCCACCACCTTTGGAAAATTTTTTCAAAAATCTAGCGAAATACCCCCAACCCATTGGAATATTTTTTCCAAAATTCTTTGTATTTTTGCTATTATTTTTAACAATTTGTTCCAAAATCCTACCGAATACATCCCCCCATTTGGAACATCTTTTACAAAAACTAGCGAAATACCCCCACCCCTTTGGAATATTTTCTTTATAATTCTATGTATTGTTGCTTTTATTTTAAACATTTTGTTCCAAAATCGAACCAAATACCCCAACCCCCCTTTGGAACATTTTTTCAAAAATCTAGTGAAATACCCCCACCCCTTTGGAATATTTTTTCGAAAATTCTTTGTACTCTTACTTTTATTTTCAACGTTTTGTTCCAAAATCGAACCAAATTCCCACCACCCCCTTTGGAACACCTTTTCCTAAATCTAGCGTAATACCCCAACCGCTTTGGGATATTTTTTTGAAAATTCTTTGTATTTTTGCTATTATTTTCAACATTTTGTTGCAAAATCGAACCAAATACCACACATCCTTTGGAACATTTTTAAAAATCTAGCGAAATACCCCCAAACCTTAGGAATATTTTTTGGAAATTCTTTGTATTTTTGCTATTATTTTGAACATTTTGTTCCAAAATCGAGCCGAATACCCCCCCTTCCCTTTGGACCATTTGTTCCAACATTTAGTGAAATACCCGCGACCCTTCTGAATATTTTTTCTAAAATTCCTTGTATTTTTGCTATTACATTCGACACTTTGTTCGAAAATCGAACGAAATACCACCCCCCTTTGGAACATTTTTTCCAAAATCTAGCGAAATACCCCCAACCCATTGGAATATTTTTTCCAAAATTCTTTGTATTTTTGCTATTATTATTAACAATTTGTTCCAAAATACAACTAAATACCTCCCCCCCCCCTTTGGAACTTCTTTTCCAAAAAATAACGAAATAACCCCGCACCTTTGGAACATTTTTTTTTAAAAATCCTTGTATTTTTACTTTTATTTCCAACATTTTGTTCCAAAATCGAACCAAGTGCCCCACCCGCTTTGGAATATTTTTTCAAAAGTCTAGCGAATTACGCCCACCCCTTTGGAATAAATTTTCAAAAATTCTTTGTATTTTTACTTTTATTTAAAACATTATGTTCCAAAATCGAACCAAACTCCCCACACCCCCTTTTAAGCATCTTTTCCAAAATCTAGCAACCACCCCTTTGGAATATTTCTTCGAAAATTCTATGTATTTTTGCTTTTATTTTAAAAAATTTGTTCCAAAATTGAAACAATTACCCCCTCCCCTTTGGAATATTTTTTCAAAATCTAGCGAAATACCCCCACCCCTTTGGAATGTTTTCTTGAAAATTCTTTGTATTTTTGCTATTATTTTCAACATTTTGTTCCAAAATCCTACCGAATACATCCCCCCATTTGGAACATTTTTTCCAAAAACTAGCGAAATACCCCCACCCCTTTGGAATATTTTCTTTAAAATTCTATGTATTGTTGCTTTTATTTTAAACATTTTGTTCCAAAATCGAACCAAATACCCCAACCCCCCTTTGGAACATTTTTTCAAAAATCTAGTGAAATACCCCCACCCCTTTGGAATATTTTTTCGAAAATTCTTTGTACTCTTACTTTTATTTTCAACATTTTGTTCCAAAATCGAACCAAATTCCCACCACCCCCTTTGGAACACCTTTTCCTAAATCTAGCGTAATACCCCAACCGCTTTAGGATATTTTTTTGAAAATTCTTTGTATTTTTGCTATTATTTTCAACATTTTGTTGCAAAATCGAACCAAATACCACACATCCTTTGGAACATTTTTTCCAAAATCTAGCGAAGTACCCCCACCCCTGTGGAACATTTTTTCGAAAATTCTTTGTATTTTTGCTGTTATTTTCAACATTTTGTTCCAAAATCGAACCACATACCGTTCCCACTTTGGAACATTTTTTCCAAAATCTAGCGAAATACCCCCACCCCTGTGGAACATTTTTTCGAAAATTCTTTGTAGTTTTGCTATTATTTTCGAAATTTTTTTACAAAATCGAAACACCCTCCCACTTTGGAACATTTTTTCCAAAATCTAGCAAAATACCCCAAATCCTTTGGAATATATTTTCGAAAATTCTTTGTATTTTTGCTGTTATTTTCGACATTTTGTACCAAAACCGAACCACACATACCCTCCCCTTCGGAGCATTTTTTCCAAAACTTAGCGAAATACCCCCACCCCTTTGGAATACTTTTTCGAAAATTCTTTGTATTTTTGCAATTGTTTTCGACATTTTGTTCCAAAATCGAGCCGAATGCCCCCCCTTCCCTTTGGACCATTTGTTCCAATATCTAGTGAAATACCCCAAACCCTTTGGAATATATTTTTGAAAATTCTTTGTATTTTTGCTGTTATTTTCGACATTTTGTACCAAAACCGAACCACACATACCCTCTTCGGAAAATTTTTTCCAAAATTTAGCGAAATACCCGCACCCCTTTGGAATACTTTTTCGAAAATTCTTTGTATTTTTGCTATCATTTTCGACATATTGTTCCGAAATCGAACCGCATACCCCCCCACTTTGGAACATTTTTTCCAAAATCTAGCGAAATACCCCCACCCCTTTGGAATACTATTTCGAAAAATCTTTGTATTTTTGCTATCATTTTTGACATTTTGTTCCAAAATCGAGCCGATTACCCCCCTACCCCTTTGGAACATTTGTTCCAATATCTAGTGAAATACCCGCACCCCTTCTGAATTTTTTTTCTAAAATTCCTTGTATTTTTGCTATTATTTTAACATTTTGTTCCAAAGTCGAACCACATACCAACAAGCCCACTTTGTACCATTTTTTCCAAAATATAGCGAAATACCCTTTGGAACATTTTTTTGAAGATTCTTTGTATTGTTGCTATTTTTTTCGACATTTTGTTCCAAAATCGAAACACATACACCTCGCCCACCACTTTGGTAGAGTAGTTCCAAAATCCAGCGAAATTCCCCCACACCTTTGGAATATTTTTTCGAGTATTCATTGTATTTTTGCTTTTATTTTCGACATATTGTTCAAAAATAAAACCACATACACCCCTCCTTTGGAACATTTTTTCCAAAATATAACGAAATACCCCCACCCCTTTGGAATATTTTTTCGAAAATTCATTGTATTTTTGCTATTACATTCAACATTTTGTTCCAAAATCGAACCAAAAACCTCCCCCGTTTGGAATATTTTTTCCAGAATCTAGCGAAATATACCCAACCCTTTGGAATATACGTTTGAAAATTCTCTGTTGTTTTGCTATTATTTCCGACATTTTGTTCCAAAATCGATCCACATACCCCCCACCCCTTTGGAACATTTTCTCCAAAATCTAGCGAAAAACCCCCACCCCTTTGGAATATTTTTTCGAAATTTCTATGTATTGTTTCTTTTATTTTAAACATTTTGTTCCAAAATCGAACCAAATACCCCCACCCCTTTGGAACATTTTTTCGAAAATTCTATATATTGTTGATTTTATTTTAAACATTTTGTTCCAAAATCGAACCAAATACCCCGCACCCCCTTTGGTACATCTTTTACAAAATCTAGCGAAATACCCCCACCCCTTTGGAATGTTTCCTTGAAAATTCTTTGTATTTTTGCTATTATTTTCAACATTTTGTTCCAAAATCCTACCGAATACATCCCCCCATTTGGAACATCTTTTCCAAAAACTAGCGAAATACCCCCACCCCTTTGAAATATTTTTTTGAAAATTCTATGTATGGTTGCTTTTATTTTAAACATTTTGTTCCAAAATCGAACCAAATACCCCACCCCCCTTGGAACATTTTTTCAAAAATTTAGTGAAATACCCCCACCCCTTTGGAATATTTTTTCGGAAATTCTTTGTATTTTTACTTTTATTTTCAACATTTTGTTCCAAAATCGATCTAAATTCCCATCACACCCTTTGGAACATCTTTTCCAAAATCTAGCGTAATACCCCAACCGCTTTGGGATATTTTTTTGAAAATTCTTTGTATTTTTGCTATTATTTTCAACATTTTGTTTCAAAATCGAACCAAATACTCCACACCCTTTAGAACATTTTTCAAAAATCTTGCGAAATACCCCCACCCCTTAGGAATATTTTTTTGGAAATTCATTGTATTTTTGCTCTTATTTTGAACATTTTGTTCCAAA
This sequence comes from Agrilus biguttatus, assembly GCA_963921985.1. Taxonomy (NCBI): domain Eukaryota; kingdom Metazoa; phylum Arthropoda; class Insecta; order Coleoptera; family Buprestidae; genus Agrilus; species Agrilus biguttatus. The sequence goes on from OY998118.1 coordinate 22,773,484, forward strand.
ATCGAATTAAATTCCCCACCCCCTTTGTAACATCTTTTCCAAACTCTAGCGATATAACCCCACTCCTTTCGAATATTTTTTTAAAAATTCTTTGTATTTTCACTTTTATTTTCAACATTTTGTTCCAAGAGCGAACAAAATTCCCCCCCCCCCTTTGGAACATCTTTTCCAAAATCTAGGGAAATACCCCACCTATTGGAATATTGTTTCGAAAATTCACTGTATCTTTGCTATTATTTTCGACATTTTGTTTCAAAATCGAACCACATAACCTCTCCCCCTTTGGATCATTTTTTCTAAAATCTAGCGAAATACCCTACCCCTTTGGAATATTTTTTCAAAAATTCTTTGTATTTTCACTTTTATTTTCAGCATTTTGTTCCAAGATCGAACCAAATTCCCCCCCCCCCCTTTGGAACATCTTTTCCAAAATCTAGCGAAATACCCCACCTATTGGAATATTGTTTCGAAAATTCACTGTATCTTTGCTATTATTTTCGACATTTTGTTTCAAAATCGAACCACATAACCTCTCCCCCTTTGGAACATTTTCTCCAAAATCTTGCGAAATACCCCACCCCTTTGGAATATTTTTTCGAAAATTCTTTGTATTGTTGCTATTGTTTTCGACATTTTGTTCCAAAATCGAAACACATACACCTCGCCCACCACTTTGGTACAGTAGTACCAAAATCCAGCGAAATTCCCCCACACCTTTGGAATATTTTTTCGAAAATTCATTGTATTTTTGCTTTTATTTTCGAGATATTGTTCAAAAATAAAACCACATACACCCCCCCCTTTAGAACATTTTTTCCAAAATATAGCGAAATACCCCCACCCCTTTGGAATATTTTTTCGAAAATTCATTGTATTTTTGCTATTACTTTCAACATTTTGTTCCAAAATCAATCCACATACCCCTCCCACTTTGGAACATTTTTTCCAAAATCTAGCGAAATACCCCCACCCCTGTGGAATATTTTGTGAAAATTCTTTGTATTTTTGCTATTATTTTCGAAAAATTTTTACAAAATCGAAACACACCCTCCCACTTTGGAACATTTTTTCCAAAATCTAGGGAAATACACCCCTTTGGAATATTTTGTAAAAAATTCTTTGTATTTTTGATATTATTTTCGACATTTTGTTCCAAAATCGATCCACATACTCCCCCACTTTGGAACATTTTTTCCAAAATCTAGCGACATACACCCACCCCTTTGGAACATTTTTTCGAAAAGTCTGTATTTTTGCTATTATATTCGACATTTTGTTCAAAAATCGTACCAAATACGCCCCCACTCACTTTGGAATATTTTTTCCAAAATCAAGCGAAATATTCCCACCCCTGTGGAATATTTTTTCGAAAATTCCTTGTATTTTTGCTATTATTTTCGACATTTTGTTCCAAAATCGATCCACATACTCCCCCACTTTGGAACATTTTTTCCAAAATCTAGTGACATACACCCACCCCTTTGGAACATTTTTTCGAAAAGTCTGTATTTTTGCTATTATATTCGACATTTTGTTCAAAAATCGAACAAAATACGCCCCCCCTCACTTTGGAATATTTTTTCCAAAATCTAGGGAAATACACCCCTTTGGAATATTTTGTAAAAAATTCTTTGTATTTTTGCTATTATTTCGACATTTTGTTCCAAAATCGATCCACATACACCCCCACTTTGGAACATTTTTTCCAAAATCTAGCGACATACCCCCACCCCTGTGGAATATTTTTTGAAAATTCATTGTATTTTTGCTATTATTTTCGAAAATTTTTTACAAAATCGAAACACACCCTTCCACTTTGGAACATTTTTTCCAAAATCTAGGGAAATACACCCCTTTGGAATGTTTTTTCGAAAATTCTTTGTATTTCTGCTCTCATTTTCGACATTTTGTTCCAAAATCAAACCACATAACCCCTCCCCCTTTGAAACATTTTTTCCAAAATCTAGCGAATTACCCCCACCCCTTTGAAATATTTTTTCTAAAATTCATTGTATATTTGCTCTCATTTTCGACATTTTGTTCCAAAATCGAACTACATAACCCCTCCTCCTTTGGAACATTTTTTCCAAGATCTAGCGAAATACACCCACCCCTTTGGAATATTTTTTCGAAAATTCTTTGTATTTTTGCAATTGTTTTCGACATTTTGTTCCAAAATTGAACCAAATAGCCCCCCCTTTGGAATATTCTTTCAAAAATTCATTGTATTTTTGCTATTATTTTCAACATTTTGTTCCGAAATCAAACCACATACCCCCCCCCCCACTTCCGAACATTGGAATATTTTTTCGAAAATTCTTTGTATTTATGCTTTTATTTTCGACATATTCTTCCAAAATTGGACAACATACCCCCACACCCTTTGGAGCATTTTTTCCAAAATCTAGCGAAGTACCCCCATCCCTGTGGAACATTTTTTCGAAAATTCTTTGTAGTTTTGCTATTATTTTCGAAATTTTTTTACAAAATCGAAACACCCTCCCACTTTGGAACATTTTTCCCAAAATCTAGCGAAATACCCCAAATCCTTTGGAATATATTTTCGAAAATTCTTTGTATTTTTGCTGTTATTTTCGACATTTTGTACCAAAACCGAACCACACATACCCTCCCCTTCGGAGCATTTTTTCCAAAACTTAGCGAAATACCCCCACCCCTTTGGAATACTTTTTCGAAAATTCTTTGTATTTTTGCAATTGTTTTCGACATTTTGTTCCAAAATCGAGCCGAATGCCCCCCCTTCCCTTTGGACCATTTCTTCCAATATCTAGTGAAATACCCCAAACCCTTTGGAATATATTTTTGAAAATTCTTTGTATTTTTGCTGTTATTTTCGACATTTTGTACCAAAACCAAACCACACATACCCTCTTCGGAAATTTTTTTCCAAAATTTAGCGAAATACCCGCACCCCTTTGGAATACTTTTTCGAAAATTCTTTGTATTTTTGCTATCATTTTCGACATATTGTTCCGAAATCGAACCGCATACCCCCCCACTTTGGAACATTTTTTCCAAAATCTAGCGAAATACCCCCACCCCTTTGGAATACTTTTCCGAAAAATCTTTGTATTTTTGCTATCATTTTTGACATTTTGTTCCAAAATCGAGCCGATTACCCCCCTGCCCCTTTGGAACATTTGTTCCAATATCTAGTGAAATACCCGCACCCCTTCTGAATTTTTTTTTCTAAAATTCCTTGTATTTTTGCTATTATTTTAACATTTTGTTCCAAAGTCGAACCACATACAAACCAGCCCACTTTGTACCATTTTTTCCAAAATATAGCGAAATACCCTTTGGAACATTTTTTTGAAGATTCTTTGTATTTTTGCTATTATTTTCGACATTTTGTTCCAAAATCGATCCACATACTCCCCCACTTTGGAATATTTTTTCCAAAATATAGCGAAATACCCCCACCCCTTTAGAATATTTTTTCGAAAATTCATTGCATTTTTGCTATTATTTTCAACATTTTGTTCCAAAATCGAACCACATACCCCTCCCACTTTAGAACATTTTTTCCAAAATCTAGCGAAATACCCACACCCCTGTGGAACATTTTTTCGAAAATTCTTTGTATTTTTGCTGTTATTTTCGAAATTTTTTTACAAAATCGAAACACACCCTCCCACATTGGAACATTTTTTCCAAAATCTAGGGAAATACGCCCCTTTGGAATATTTTGTAAATAATTCTTTGTATTTTTGCTCTTATTTTCGACATTTTGTTCCAAAATCGAACCAAATAACCCCTCCCCCTTTGGAACACTTTTGCCAAAATATAGCCAAATACCCCCACCACTTTGGAATATTTTTTCGAAAATTCATTGTATATTTGCTATTATTTTCAACATTTTGTTCCAAAATCGAACCAAATACCTCCCCCGTTTGGAATATTTTTTCCAGAATCTAGCGAAATATCCCCAACCCTTTGGAATATATGTTTGAAGATTCTCTGTTGTTTTGCTATTGTTTTCGACATTTTCTTCCAAAATCGAACAACACACCCCCACCCCTTTGGAATATTTTTTGAAAAATTCTTTGTATTTTCACTTTTATTTTCAACATTTTATTCTAAGATCAAAGCAAATTCCCCCCCCCCCTTTGGAACATCTTTTCCAAAATCTAGCGAAATACCCCACCTATTGGAATATTGTTTCGAAAATTCATTGTATTTTTGCTATTGTTTTCGACATTTTCTTCCAAAATCGAACCACACACCCCCTCCCCCTTTAGAACATTTTTTCTAAAATCTAGCGAAATACCCCCACCACTATGGAATATTTTTTCGAAAATTCATTGTATTTTTGCTATTATTTTCGACATTTTGTTCGAATATCGAACCAAATACCCCCCCCACCACTTTGGAACATTTTTTTCAAAATCATGCGATATATCCCCAGCCCTTTGGAATATTTTTTCCAAAATCTAGCGAAATACCCCCACACCTGTGGAGTATTTTTTCTAAAATTCCTTGTACTTTTACTGTTATATTCGACATTCTGTTCCAAAATCGAAGCAAATACACCCCCCCCCATCTTTGGAATATTCCTTCCTAAATTCTTTTCAGTTTTACCATTATTTTCGACATTTTGTTCTAAAATCGAACCAAATACCCTCCACCCTTTGGAACATTTTCGAAAATTCTATGTATTGTTGTTATTATTTTAAACATTTTGTTCCAAAATCGAACCAAATACCCCCCACCCCCTTTGGAATATATTTTCAAAAATCTAGCGAAATACCGCCTCCCCACTGGAATATGTTTTCAAAAATTCGTTGTATTTTTACTTTTGTTTTCAACATTTTATTCCAAATTCGAACCAAATTCCCCCCACCCCTTTGGAACAACTTTTATAAAATCTAGCGAAATACCCCATTCCTTTGGTATATGTTTTTTAAAATTCTTTGTATTTTTGCTATTATTTTCAAAATTTTGCTCCAAAATCCAACCAAATACCTCCCCCCCCCCCTTTTGAACTTCTTTTCCAAAAACTAGCAACCACCCCTTTGGAATATTTTTTTGAAAATTAATTGTATTTTTGCTCTTATTTTTAACATTATGTTCCAAAATCGAACCAAATACCCCCCACCCCCTTTGGTACATATTTTCCAAAATCTAGCGAAAAACCCCCACCCCTTTGGAATATTTTTTCGAAATTTCTATGTATTGTTTCTTTTATTTTAAACATTTTGTTCCAAAATCGAACCAAATACCCCCACCCCTTTGGAACATTTTTTCGAAAATTCTATATATTGTTGATTTTATTTTAAACATTTTGTTCCAAAATCGAACCAAATACCCCGCACCCCCTTTGGTACATCTTTTACAAAATCTAGCGAAATACCCCCACCCCTTTGGAATGTTTTCTTGAAAATTCTTTGTATTTTTGCTATTATTTTCAACATTTTGTTCCAAAATCCTACCGAATACATCCCCCCATTTGGAACATCTTTTCCAAAAACTAGCGAAATACCCCCACCCCTTTGAAATATTTTTTTGAAAATTCTATGTATGGTTGCTTTTATTTTAAACATTTTGTTCCAAAATCGAACCAAATACCCCACCCCCCTTGGAACATTTTTTCAAAAATTTAGTGAAATACCCCCACCCCTTTGGAATATTTTTTCGGAAATTCTTTGTATTTTTACTTTTATTTTCAACATTTTGTTCCAAAATTGAACTAAATTCCCACCACACCCTTTGGAACATCTTTTCCAAAATCTAGCGTAATACCCCCACCCCTTAGGAATATTTTTTTGGAAATTCATTGTATTTTTGCTATTATTTTGAACATTTTGTTCCAAAATCGAATTAAATTCCCCACCCCCTTTGTAACATCTTTTCCAAACTCTAGCGATATACCCCCACCCCTTAGGAATATTTTTTTGGAAATTCATTGTATTTTTGCTCTTATTTTGAACATTTTGTTCCAAAATCGAATTAAATTCCCCACCCCCTTTGTAACATCTTTTCCAAACTCTAGCGATATAACCCCACTCCTTTCGAATATTTTTTTAAAAATTCTTTGTATTTTCACTTTTATTTTCAACATTTTGTTCCAAGAGCGAACCAAATTCCCCCCCCCCTTTGGAACATCTTTTCCAAAATCTAGGGAAATACCCCACCTATTGGAATATTGTTTCGAAAATTCACTGTATCTTTGCTATTATTTTCGACATTTTGTTTCAAAATCGAACCACATAACCTCTCCCCCTTTGGATCATTTTTTCTAAAATCTAGCGAAATACCCTACCCCTTTGGAATATTTTTTGAAAAATTCTTTGTATTTTCACTTTTATTTTCAGCATTTTGTTCCAAGATCGAACCAAATTCCCCCCCCCTTTGGAACATCTTTTCCAAAATCTAGCGAAATACCCCACCTATTGGAATATTGTTTCGAAAATTCACTGTATCTTTGCTATTATTTTCGACATTTTGTTTCAAAATCGAACCACATAACCTCTCCCCCTTTGGAACATTTTCTCCAAAATCTTGCGAAATACCCCACCCCTTTGGAATATTTTTTCGAAAATTCTTTGTATTGTTGCTATTGTTTTCGACATTTTGTTCCAAAATCGAAACACATACACCTCGCCCACCACTTTGGTACAGTAGTACCAAAATCCAGCGAAATTCCCCCACACCTTTGGAATATTTTTTCGAAAATTCATTGTATTTTTGCTTTTATTTTCGACATATTGTTCAAAAATAAAACCACATACACCCCCCCCTTTAGAACATTTTTTCCAAAATATAGCGAAATACCCCCACCCCTTTGGAATATTTTTTCGAAAATTCATTGTATTTTTGCTATTACTTTCAACATTTTGTTCCAAAATCAATCCACATACCCCTCCCACTTTGGAACATTTTTTCCAAAATCTAGCGAAATACCCCCACCCCTGTGGAATATTTTGTGAAAATTCTTTGTATTTTTGCTATTATTTTCGAAAAATTTTTACAAAATCGAAACACACCCTCCCACTTTGGAACATTTTTTCCAAAATCTAGGGAAATACACCCCTTTGGAATATTTTGTAAAAAATTCTTTGTATTTTTGATATTATTTTCGACATTTTGTTCCAAAATCGATCCACATACTCCCCCACTTTGGAACATTTTTTCCAAAATCTAGCGACATACACCCACCCCTTTGGAACATTTTTTCGAAAAGTCTGTATTTTTGCTATTATATTCGACATTTTGTTCAAAAATCGTACCAAATACGCCCCCACTCACTTTGGAATATTTTTTCCAAAATCAAGCGAAATATTCCCACCCCTGTGGAATATTTTTTCGAAAATTCCTTGTATTTTTGCTATTATTTTCGACATTTTTTTCCAAAATCGATCCACATACTCCCCCACTTTGGAACATTTTTTCCAAAATCTAGCGACATACACCCACCCCTTTGGAACATTTTTTCGAAAAGTCTGTATTTTTGCTATTATATTCGACATTTTGTTCAAAAATCGAACCAAATACGCCCCCCCTCACTTTGGAATATTTTTTCCAAAATCTAGGGAAATACACCCCTTTGGAATATTTTGTAAAAAATTCTTTGTATTTTTGCTATTGTTTTCGACATTTTCTTCCAAAATCGAACCACACACCCCCTCCCCCTTTAGAACATTTTTTCTAAAATCTAGCGAAATACCCCCACCACTATGGAATATTTTTTCGAAAATTCATTGTATTTTTGCTATTATTTTCGACATTTTGTTCGAATATCGAACCAAATACCCCCCCCACCACTTTGGAACATTTTTTTCAAAATCATGCGATATACCCCCAGCCGTTTGGAATATTTTTTCCAAAATCTAGCGAAATACACCCACCCCTGTGGAGTATTTTTTCGAAAATTCTTTGTATTGTTGCTATTGATTTCGACATTTTGTTCCAAAATCGAAACACATACACCTCGCCCACCACTGGTACAGTAGTTCCAAAATCCAGCGAAATTCCCCACACCTTTGGAATATTTTTTCGAAAATTCCTTGTATTTTTGCTTTTATTTTCGACATATTGTTCAAAAATAAAACCACATACACCCCCCCCCCCTTTGGAACATTTTTTCCAAAATCTAGCGAAATACCCCACCTCTTTGGAATATTTTTTCGAAAATTCCTTGTATTTATGCTTTTATTTTCGACATATTGTTCCAAAATTGGACAACATACCCCCACTCCCTTTGGAGCATTTTTTCAAAATCTAGCGAAATACCCCCACCCCTGTGGAACATTTTTTCGAAAATTCTTTGTATTTTTGCTATTTTCGAAATTTTTTTATAAAATCGAAACACACCCTCCCACATTGGAACATTTTTTCAAAAATCTAGCGAAATACCCATACCCCTTTGGAATATTTTTTCGAAAATTCATTGTATTTTTGCTATTATTTTCAACATTTTGTTCCAAAATCGAACCACATACCGTTCCCACTTTAGAACATTTTTTCCAAAATCTAGCGAAATACCCCCACCCCTGTGGAATATTTTTTCGAAAATTCTTTGTAGTTTTGCTATTATTTTCGAAAATTTTTTACAAAATCAAAACACCCTCCCACTTTGGAACATTTTTTCCAAAATCTAGCGAAATACCCCAAACCCTTTGGAATATATTTTCGAAAATTCTTTGTAATTTTTGCTGTTATTTTCGACATTTTGTACAAAAACCGAACCACACATACCCTCCCCTTCGGAGCATTTTTTGCAAAATTTAGCGAAATACCCCCACCCCTTTGGAATACTTTTTCGAAAATTGTTTGTACCATCCCCGTTTGGAACATTTTTTCCAAAATCTAGCGAAATACCCCAAACCCTTTGGAATATATTTTCAAAAATTCTTTGTATTTTTGCTGTTATTTTCGACATTTTGTACCAAAACCGAACCACACATACCCGCCCCTTCGGAACATTTTTTCCAAAATTTAGCGAAATACCCCCACCCCTTTGGAATACTTTTTCGAAAATTCTTTGTATTTTTGCTATCATTTTCGACATTTTGTTCCGAAATCGAACCACATACCCCCCCCACTTTGGAACATTTTTTCCAAAATCTAGCGAAATACCCCCACCCCTTTGGAATACTTTTTCGAAAAATCTTTGTATTTTTGCTATCATTTTCGACATTTTGTTCCAAAATCGAGCCGATTACCCCCCTACCCCTTTGGAACATTTGTTCCAATATCTAGTGAAATACCCGCACCCCTTCTGAATTTTTTTCTAAAATACCTTGTATTTTTGCTATTATTTTAACATTTTGTTCCAAAGTCGAACCACATACAAACCAGCTCACTTTGTACCATTTTTTCCAAAATTTAGCGAAATACCCCCACCCCTTAAGAATATTTTGTAAAAAATTCTTTGTATTTTTGCTATTGTTTTCCACATTTTCTTCCAAAATCGAACCACACACCCGCGTCCCCTTTGGAACATTTTTTCTAAAATCTAGCGAAATACCCCCACCTCTTTGGAATATTTTTTGGAAAATTCATTGTATTTTTGCTATTATTTTCGACATTTTGTTCGAAAATCGAACCAAATACCCCCCACCACTTTAGAACATTTTTTTCAAAAACTAGCGAAATACCCCCAGCCCTTTGGAATATTTTTTTCAAAATGTAGCGAAATACCCCCACCCCTGTGGAGTATTTTTTCTAAAATTCCTTCTACTTTTACTGTTATATTCGACATTATGTTCCAAAATCGAAGCAAATACACCCCCCCCCCATCTTTGGAATATTCTTTCCAAAATTCTTTTCAGTTTTGCATTATTTTCGACATTTAGTTCTAAAATCGAACCAAATATCCTCCACCCTTTGTAACATTTTCGAAAATTCTATGTATTGTTGGTTTTATTTTAAACATTTTGTACCAAAATTGAACCAAATACCCCACCCCCTTTGGAAAATTTTTTCAAAAATCTAGCGAAATACCCCTAACCCATTGGAATAATTTTTCGAAAATTCTTTGTATTTTTGCTATTATTTTTAACAATTTGTTCCAAAATACAACTAAATACCTCCCCCCCCCTTTAGAAATTATTTTCCAAAAACTAGCGAAATAACCACGCCCCTTTGGAACATTTTTTTTAAAAATCTTTGTATTCTTACTTTTATTTTCAACATTCTGTTCTAAAATCGAACCAAATGCCCCACCCCCTTTGGAATACTTTCTCAAAAGTCTAGCGAATTACCCCCACCCCTGTGGAATATTTTGTGAAAATTCTTTGTATTTTTGCTATTATTTTCGAAAAATTTTTACAAAATCGAAACACACCCTCCCACTTTGGAACATTTTTTCCAAAATCTAGGGAAATACACCCCTTTGGAATATTTTGTAAAAAATTCTTTGTATTTTTGATATTATTTTCGACATTTTGTTCCAAAATCGATCCACATACTCCCCCACTTTGGAACATTTTTTCCAAAATCTAGAGACATACACCCACCCCTTTGGAACATTTTTTAGAAAAGTCTGTATTTTTGCTATTATATTCGACATTTTGTTCAAAAATCGTACCAAATACGCCCCCACTCACTTTGGAAAATTTTTTCCAAAATCAAGCGAAATATTCCTCCCCTGTGGAATATTTTTTCGAAAATTCCTTGTATTTTTGCTATTATATTCGACATTTTCTTCCAAAATCGATCCACATACTCCCCCACTTTGGAACATTTTTTCCAAAATCTAGCGACATACACCCACCCCTTTGGAACATTTTTTCGAAAAGTCTGTATTTTTGCTATTATATTCGACATTTTGTTCAAAAATCGAACCAAATACGCCCCCCCTCACTTTGGAATATTTTTTCCAAAATCTAGGGAAATACACCCCTTTGGAATATTTTGTAAAAAATTCTTTGTGTTTTTGCTATTATTTCGACATTTTGTTCCAAAATCGATCCACATACACCCCCACTTTGGAACATTTTTTCCAAAATCTAGCGACATACCCCCACCCCTGTGGAATATTTTTTGAAAATTCATTGTATTTTTGCTATTATTTTCGAAAATTTTTTACAAAATCGAAACACACCCTTCCACTTTGGAACATTTTTTCCAAAATCTAGGGAAATACACCCCTTTGGAATGTTTTTTCGAAAATTCTTTGTATTTCTGCTCTCATTTTCGACATTTTGTTCCAAAATCAAACCACATAACCCCTCCCCCTTTGAAACATTTTTTCCAAAATCTAGCGACATACCCCCACCCCTGTGGAATATTTTTTGAAAATTCATTGTATTTTTGCTATTATTTTCGAAAATTTTTTACAAAATCGAAACACACCCTCCCACTTTGAAACATTTTTTCCAAAATCTAGCGAATTACCCCCACCCCTTTGAAATATTTTTTCTAAAATTCATTGTATATTTGCTCTCATTTTCGACATTTTGTTCCAAAATCGAACTACATAACCCCTCCTCCTTTGGAACATTTTTTCCAAGATCTAGCGAAATACACCCACCCCTTTGGAATATTTTTTCGAAAATTCTTTGTATTTTTGCAATTGTTTTCGACATTTTGTTCCAAAATTGAACCAAATAGCCCCCCTTTGGAATATTCTTTCAAAAATTCATTGTATTTTTGCTATTATTTTCAACATTTTGTTCCGAAATCAAACCACATACCGTTCCCACTTTGTAACATTGGAATATTTTTTCGAAAATTCTTTGTATTTATGCTTTTATTTTCGACATATTCTTCCAAAATTGGACAACATACCCCCACACCCTTTGGAGCATTTTTTCCAAAATCTAGCGAAGTACCCCCACCCCTGTGGAACATTTTTTCGAAAATTCTTTGTATTTTTGCTGTTATTTTCAACATTTTGTTCCAAAATCGAACCACATACCGTTCCCACTTTGTAACATTTTTTCCAAAATCTAGCGAAATACCCCCACCCCTGTGGAATATTTTATCGAAAATTCTTTGTAGTTTTGCTATTATTTTCGAAATTTTTTTACAAAATCGAAACACCCTCCCACTTTGGAACATTTTTTCCAAAATCTAGCGAAATACCCCAAATCCTTTGGAATATATTTTCGAAAATTCTTTGTATTTTTGCTGTTATTTTCGACATTTTGTACCAAAACCGAACCACACATACCCTCCCCTTCGGAGCATTTTTTCCAAAACTTAGCGAAATACCCCCACCCCTTTGGAATACTTTTTCGAAAATTCTTTGTATTTTTGCAATTGTTTTCGACATTTTGTTCCAAAATCGAGCCGAATGCCCCCCCTTCCCTTTGGACCATTTGTTCCAATATCTAGTGAAATACCCCAAACCCTTTGGAATATATTTTTGAAAATTCTTTGTATTTTTGCTGTTATTTTCGACATTTTGTACCAAAACCAAACCACACATACCCTCTTCGGAAATTTTTTTCCAAAATTTAGCGAAATACCCGCACCCCTTTGGAATACTTTTTCGAAAATTCTTTGTATTTTTGCTATCATTTTCGACATATTGTTCCGAAATCGAACCGCATACCCCCCCACTTTGGAACATTTTTTCCAAAATCTAGCGAAATACCCCCACCCCTTTGGAATACTTTTCCGAAAAATCTTTGTATTTTTGCTATCATTTTTGACATTTTGTTCCAAAATCGAGCCGATTACCCCCCTACCCCTTTGGAACATTTGTTCCAATATCTAGTGAAATACCCGCACCCCTTCTGAATTTTTTTTTTTAAAATTCCTTGTATTTTTGCTATTATTTTAACATTTTGTTCCAAAGTCGAACCACATACAAACCAGCCCACTTTGTACCATTTTTTCCAAAATATAGCGAAATACCCTTTGGAACATTTTTTTGAAGATTCTTTGTATTTTTGCTATTATTTTCGACATTTTGTTCCAAAATCGATCCACATACTCCCCCACTTTGGAATATTTTTTCCAAAATATAGCGAAATACCCCCACCCCTTTAGAATATTTTTTCGAAAATTCATTGCATTTTTGCTATTATTTTCAACATTTTGTTCCAAAATCGAACCACATACCCCTCCCACTTTGGAACATTTTTTCCAAAATCTAGCGAAATACCCACACCCCTGTGGAACATTTTTTCGAAAATTCTTTGTATTTTTGCTGTTATTTTCGAAATTTTTTTACACAATCGAAACACACCCTCCCACATTGGAACATTATTTCCAAAATCTAGGGAAATACGCCCCTTTGGAATATTTTGTAAATAATTCTTTGTATTTTTGCTCTTATTTTCGACATTTTGTTCCAAAATCGAACCACATAACCCCTCCCCCATTGGAACACTTTTGCCAAAATATAGCCAAATACCCCCACCACTTTGGAATATTTTTTCGAAAATTCATTGTATATTTGCTATTATTTTCAACATTTTGTTCCAAATCGAACCAAATACCTCCCCCGTTTGGAATATTTTTTCCAGAATCTAGCGAAATATCCCCAACCCTTTGGAATATATGTTTGAAGATTCTCTGTTGTTTTGCTATTGTTTTCGACATTTTCTTCCAAAATCGAACAACACACCCCCACCCCTTTGGAATATTTTTTGAAAAATTCTTTGTATTTTCACTTTTATTTTCAACATTTTATTCTAAGATCAAAGCAAATTCCCCCCCCCTTTGGAACATCTTTTCCAAAATCTAGCGAAATACCCCACCTATTGGAATATTGTTTCGAAAATTCATTGTATTTTTACTATTGTTTTCGACATTTTCTTCCAAAATCGAACCACACCCCCCCTCCCCCTTTAGAACATTTTTTCTAAAATCTAGCGAAATACCCCCACCACTATGGAATATTTTTTCGAAAATTCATTGTATTTTTGCTATTATTTTCGACATTTTGTTCGAATATCGAACCAAATACCCCCCCCACCACTTTGGAACATTTTTTTCAAAATCATGCGATATATCCCCAGCCCTTTGGAATATTTTTTCCAAAATCTAGCGAAATACCCCCACACCTGTGGAGTATTTTTTCTAAAATTCCTTGTACTTTTACTGTTATATTCGACATTCTGTTCCAAAATAGAAGCAAATACACCCCCCCCCATCTTTGGAATATTCCTTCCTAAATTCTTTTCAGTTTTGCCATTATTTTCGACATTTTGTTCTAAAATCGAACCAAATACCCTCCACCCTTTGGAACATTTTCGAAAATTCTATGTATTGTTGTTATTATTTTAAACATTTTGTTCCAAAATCGAACCAAATACCCCCCACCCCCTTTGGAATATATTTTCAAAAATCTAGCGAAATACCGCCTCCCCACTGGAATATGTTTTCAAAAATTCTTTGTATTTTTACTTTTGTTTTCAACATTTTATTCCAAATTCGAACCAAATTCCCCCCACCCCTTTGGAACAACTTTTATAAAATCTAGCGAAATACCCCATTCCTTTGGTATATGTTTTCTAAAATTCTTTGTATTTTTGCTATTATTTTCAAAATTTTGTTCCAAAATCCAACCAAATACCTCCCCCCCCCCTTTTGAACTTCTTTTCCAAAAACTAGCAACCACCCCTTTGGAATATTTTTTTGAAAATTAATTGTATTTTTGCTCTTATTTTTAACATTATGTTCCAAAATCGAACCAAATACCCCCACCCCCTTTTGCACTTCTTTTCCAAAAACTAGCGAAATACCCCACCCCTTCGGAATATTTTTTCGAAAATTATATGTATTGCTGCTTTTATTTTAAACATTTTGTTCCAAAATCGAACCAAATACCCCCCACCCCCTTTGGTACATATTTTCCAAAATCTAGCGAAAAACCCCCACCCCTTTGGAATATTTTTTCGAAATTTCTATGTATTGTTGCTTTTATTTTAAACATTTTGTTCCAAATTCGAACCAAATTCCCCCCACCCCTTTGGAACAACTTTTATAAAATCTAGCGAAATACCCCATTCCTTTGGTATATGTTTTTTAAAATTCTTTGTATTTTTGCTATTATTTTCAAAATTTTGTTCCAAAATCCAACCAAATACCTCCCCCCCCCCCTTTTGAACTTCTTTTCCAAAAACTAGCAACCACCCCTTTGGAATATTTTTTTGAAAATTAATTGTATTTTTGCTCTTATTTTTAACATTATGTTCCAAAATCGAACCAAATACCCCCACCCCCTTTGGTACATATTTTCCAAAATCTAGCGAAAAACCCCCACCCCTTTGGAATATTTTTTCGAAATTTCTATGTATTGTTTCTTTTATTTTAAACATTTTGTTCCAAAATCGAACCAAATACCCCCACCCCTTTGGAACATTTTTTCGAAAATTCTATATATTGTTGATTTTATTTTAAACATTTTGTTCCAAAATCGAACCAAATACCCCGCACCCCCTTTGGTACATCTTTTACAAAATCTAGCGAAATACCCCCACCCCTTTGGAATGTTTTCTTGAAAATTCTTTGTATTTTTGCTATTATTTTCAACATTTTGTTCCAAAATCCTACCGAATACATCCCCCCATTTGGAACATCTTTTCCAAAAACTAGCGAAATACCCCCACCCCTTTGAAATATTTTTTTGAAAATTCTATGTATGGTTGCTTTTATTTTAAACATTTTGTTCCAAAATCGAACCAAATACCCCACCCCCCTTGGAACATTTTTTCAAAAATTTAGTGAAATACCCCCACCCCTTTGGAATATTTTTTCGGAAATTCTTTGTATTTTTACTTTTATTTTCAACATTTTGTTCCAAAATCGAACTAAATTCCCACCACACCCTTTGGAACATCTTTTCCAAAATCTAGCGTAATACCCCAACCGCTTTGGGATATTTTTTTGAAAATTCTTTGTATTTTTGCTATTATTTTCAACATTTTGTTTCAAAATCGAACCAAATACCCCACACCCTTTGGAACATTTTTCAAAAATCTAGCGAAATACCCCCACCCCTTAGGAATATTTTTTTGGAAATTCATTGTATTTTTGCTATTATTTTGAACATTTTGTTCCAAAATCGAATTAAATTCCCCACCCCCTTTGTAACATCTTTTCCAAACTCTAGCGATATACCCCCACTCCTTTCGAATATTTTTTTAAAAATTCTTTGTATTTTCACTTTTATTTTCAACATTTTGTTCCAAGAGCGAACAAAATTCCCCCCCCCCCCCTTTGGAACATCTTTTCCAAAATCTAGCGAAATACCCCACCTATTGGAATATTGTTTCGAAAATTCACTGTATCTTTGCTATTATTTTCGACATTTTGTTTCAAAATCGAACCACATAACCTCTCCCCCTTTGGATCATTTTTTCTAAAATCTAGCGAAATACCCTACCCCTTTGGAATATTTTTTCAAAAATTCTTTGTATTTTCACTTTTATTTTCAGCATTTTGTTCCAAGATCGAACCAAATTCCCCCCCCCCCTTTGGAACATCTTTTCCAAAATCTAGCGAAATACCCCACCTATTGGAATATTGTTTCGAAAATTCACTGTATCTTTGCCATTATTTTCGACATTTTGTTTCAAAATCGAACCACATAACCTCTCCCCCTTTGGAACATTTTCTCCAAAATCTTGCGAAATACCCCACCCCTTTGGAATATTTTTTCGAAAATTCTTTGTATTGTTGCTATTGTTTTCGACATTTTGTTCCAAAATCGAAACACATACACCTCGCCCACCACTTTGGTACAGTAGTACCAAAATCCAGCGAAATTCCCCCACACCTTTGGAATATTTTTTCGAAAATTCATTGTATTTTTGCTTTTATTTTCGACATATTGTTCAAAAATAAAACCACATACACCCCCCCCCCTTTAGAACATTTTTTCCAAAATATAGCGAAATACCCCCACCCCTTTGGAATATTTTTTCGGAAATTCATTGTATTTTTGCTATTACTTTCAACATTTTGTTCCAAAATCAATCCACATACCCCTCCCACTTTGGAACATTTTCTCCAAAATCTAGCGAAATACCCCCACCCCTTTGGAATATTTTTTCGAAAATTCTTTGTATTGTTGCTATTGTTTTCGACATTTTGTTCCAAAATCGAAACACATACACCTCGCCCACCACTTTGGTAGAGTAGTTCCAAAATCCAGCGAAATTCCCCCACACCTTTGGAATATTTTTTCGAGTATTCATTGTATTTTTGCTTTTATTTTCGACATATTGTTCAAAAATAAAACCACATACACCCCCCCCCCTTTAGAACATTTTTTCCAAAATATAGCGAAATACCCCCACCCCTTTGGAATATTTTTTCGAAAATTCATTGTATTTTTGCTATTACTTTCAACATTTTGTTCCAAAATCAATCCACATACCCCTCCCACTTTGGAACATTTTTTCCAAAATCTAGCGAAATACCCCCACCCCTGTGGAATATTTTGTGAAAATTCTTTGTATTTTTGCTATTATTTTCGAAAAATTTTTACAAAATCGAAACACACCCTCCCACTTTGGAACATTTTTTCCAAAATCTAGGGAAATACACCCCTTTGGAATATTTTGTAAAAAATTCTTTGTATTTTTGATATTATTTTCGACATTTTGTTCCAAAATCGATCCACATACTCCCCCACTTTGGAACATTTTTTCCAAAATCTAGCGACATACACCCACCCCTTTGGAACATTTTTTCGAAAAGTCTGTATTTTTGCTATTATATTCGACATTTTGTTCAAAAATCGTACCAAATACGCCCCCACTCACTTTGGAATATTTTTTCCAAAATCAAGCGAAATATTCCCACCCCTGTGGAATATTTTTTCGAAAATTCCTTGTATTTTTGCTATTATTTTCGACATTTTGTTCCAAAATCGATCCACATACTCCCCCACTTTGGAACATTTTTTCCAAAATCTAGTGACATACACCCACCCCTTTGGAACATTTTTTCGAAAAGTCTGTATTTTTGCTATTATATTCGACATTTTGTTCAAAAATCGAACAAAATACGCCCCCCCTCACTTTGGAATATTTTTTCCAAAATCAAGGGAAATACACCCCTTTGGAATATTTTGTAAAAAATTCTTTGTATTTTTGCTATTATTTCGACATTTTGTTCCAAAATCGATCCACATACACCCCCACTTTGGAACATTTTTTCCAAAATCTAGCGACATACCCCCACCCCTGTGGAATATTTTTTGAAAATTCATTGTATTTTTGCTATTATTTTCGAAAATTTTTTACAAAATCGAAACACACCCTTCCACTTTGGAACATTTTTTCCAAAATCTAGGGAAATACACCCCTTTGGAATGTTTTTTCGAAAATTCTTTGTATTTCTGCTCTCATTTTCAACATGTTGTTCCAAAATCAAACCACATAACCCCTCCCCCTTTGAAACATTTTTTCCAAAATCTAGCGAATTACCCCCACCCCTTTGGAATATTTTTTCTAAAATTCATTGTATATTTGCTCTCATTTTCGACATTTTGTCCCAAAATCGAACTACATAACCCCTCCTCCTTTGGAACATTTTTTCCAAGATCTAGCGAAATACACCCACCCCTTTGGAATATTTTTTCGAAAATTCTTTGTATTTTTGCAATTGTTTTCGACATTTTGTTCCAAAATTGAACCAAATAGCCCCCCCTTTGGAATATTCTTTCAAAAATTCATTGTATTTTTGCTATTATTTTCAACATTTTGTTCCGAAATCAAACCACATACCCCCCCCCACTTTCGAACATTTTTTCCAAAATATAGCGAAATACCCCCCCGCCTTTGGAATATTTTTTCGAAAATTCTTTGTATTTTTGCAAATGTTTTCGACATTTTGTTCCAAAATCGAGCCAAATACCCCCCCTTCCCTCTGGACCATTTGTTCCAATATCTAGTGAAATACCCGCACCCCTTCTGAATATTTTTTCTAAAATTCCTTGTATGTTTGCTATTACATTCGACACTGTTCGAAAATCGAACGAAATACCATCCCCCTTTGGAACATTTTTCCAGAATCTAGCGAAATACCCCCACCCCTTTGGAATATTCTTTCGAAAATTCATTGTATTTTTGCTATTATTTTCAACATTTTGTTCCGAAATCAAACCACATACCCCCCCCACATTGGAACATTTTCTCCAAAATCTAGCGAAATACATCCCCACCCCTTTGGAATACTTTTTCTAAGGTTTATTGTATATTTGCTCTCATTTTCGACATTTTGTTCCAAAATCGAACCACATGACCCCTCCTCCTTTGGAACATTTTTTCCAAGATCTAGCGAAGTACACCCACCCCTTTGGAATATTCTTTCGAAAATTCATTGTATTTTTGCTATTATTTTCAACATTTTGTTCCGAAATCAAACCACATACCCCCCCCACATTGGAACATTTTTTCCAAAATCTAGCGAAATACATTCCCACCCCTTTGGAATATTTTTTCTAAAATTCATTGTATATTTGCTCTCATTTTCGACATTTTGTTCCAAAATCGAACGAAATACCATCGCCCTTTGGAGCATTTTTTCCAAAATCTGCCGAAATACCCCCACCCCTTTGGAATATTCTTTCGAAAATTCATTGTATTTTTGCTATTATTTTCAACATTTTGTTCCGAAATCAAAACACATACCCCCCCCACATTGGAACATTTTTTCCAAAATCTAGCGAAATACATCCCCACCCCTTTGGAATATTTTTTCTAAAATTCATTGTATATTTGCTCTCATTTTCGACATTTTGTTCCAAAATCGAACGAAATACCATCGCCCTTTGGAACATTTTTTCCAAAATCTAGCGAAATACCCCCACCCCTTTGGAATATTTTTTCGAAAATTCTTTGTATTTATGCTTTTATTTTCGACATATTGTTCCAAAATCGGACAACATACCCCCACACCCTTTGGAGCATTTTTTCAAAATCTACCGAAATACCCGCACCCCTTTGGAATATTTTTTCGAAAATTCATTGTATTTTTGCTATTAGTTTCGACATTTTGTACCAAAATCGAACCACATACCCCTCCCACTTTGGAATATTTTTTCCAAAATTTAGCGAAATACCCCCACCCCTTTGGAATATTTTTTCGAAAATTCATTGTATTTTTGCTTTTATTTTCGACATATTGTTC
Organism: Agrilus biguttatus; assembly: GCA_963921985.1. NCBI lineage: Eukaryota > Metazoa > Arthropoda > Insecta > Coleoptera > Buprestidae > Agrilus > Agrilus biguttatus. Next base: position 22,793,545 of record OY998118.1, read on the forward strand.
AAAAATAAAACCACATACACCCCCCCCCTTTGGAACATTTTTTCCAAAATCTAGCGAAATACCCCACCTCTTTGGAATATTTTTTCGAAAATTCCTTGTATTTATGCTTTTATTTTCGACATATTGTTCCAAAATTGGACAACATACCCCCACTCCCTTTGGAGCATTTCTTCAAAATCTAGCGAAATACCCCCACCCCTGTGGAACATTTTTTCGAAAATTCTTTGTATTTTTGCTGTTATTTTCGAAATTTTTTTATAAAATCGAAACACACCCTCCCACATTGGAACATTTTTTCAAAAATCTAGCGAAATACCCATACCCCTTTGGAATATTTTTTCGAAAATTCATTGTATTTTTGCTATTATTTTCAACATTTTGTTCCAAAATCGAACCACATACCGTTCCCACTTTAGAACATTTTTTCCAAAATCTAGCGAAATACCCCCACCCCTGTGGAATATTTTTTCGAAAATTCTTTGTAGTTTTGCTATTATTTTCGAAAATTTTTTACAAAATCGAAACACCCTCCCACTTTGGAACATTTTTTCCAAAATCTAGCGAAATACCCCAAACCCTTTGGAATATATTTTCGAAAATTCTTTGTAATTTTTGCTGTTATTTTCGACATTTTGTACAAAAACCGAACCACACATACCCTCCCCTTCGGAGCATTTTTTGCAAAATTTAGCGAAATACCCCCACCCCTTTGGAATACTTTTTCGAAAATTGTTTGTACCATCCCCGTTTGGAACATTTTTTCCAAAATCTAGCGAAATACCCCAAACCCTTTGGAATATATTTTCAAAAATTCTTTGTATTTTTGCTGTTATTTTCGACATTTTGTACCAAAACCGAACCACACATACCCGCCCCTTCGGAACATTTTTTTCAAAATTTAGCGAAATACCCCCACCCCTTTGGAATACTTTTTCGAAAATTCTTTGTATTTTTGCTATTATTTTTAACAATTTGTTCCAAAATACAACTAAATACCTCCCCCCCCTTTAGAAATTATTTTCCAAAAACTAGCGAAATAACCACGCCCCTTTGGAACATTTTTTTTAAAAATCTTTGTATTCTTACTTTTATTTTCAACTTTCTGTTCTAAAATCGAACCAAATGCCCCACCCCCTTTGGAATACTTTTTCAAAAGTCTAGCAAATTACCCCCACCCCTTTGGAATAAATTTTCAAAAATTCGTTGTATTTTTACTTTTATTTTCAACATTATGTTCCAAAATCGAACCAAATACCCCCCCCCTTTGGAACATTTGTTCCAAAATCTAGCGAAATACCCGCACCGCTTTGGAATATTTTTTCGAAAATTCCTCTTATTTTTGCTATTATTTTGACATTGTATTCCAAAATCGAACTACGTACCCTCCCCCTCTTTGGAATCTTTTTCCAAAATCTAGCGAAATACCCCCACTCCTTTGGAATATTTTTTCGAAAATTCTTTGTATTTTTGCAATTGATATCGACATTTTGTTCCAAAATCGAGCCGAATACCCCCTTCCCTTTGGACCATTTGTTCCAATATCTATTGAAATACCCGCACCCCTTCTGAATATTTTTTCTAAAATTCCTTGTATTTATGCTTTTATTTTCGACATATTGTTCCAAAATTGGACAACATACCCCCACACCCATTGGAGCATTTTTTCCAAAATCTAGCGAAGTACCCCCACCCCTGTGGAACATTTTTTCGAAAATTCTTTTTAGTTTTGCTATTATTTTCGAAATTTTTTTAAAAAATCGAAACACCCTCCCACTTTGGAACATTTTTTCCAAAATCTAGCGAAATACCCCCAAACCTTTTGGAATATTTTTTCGAAAATTCTTTGTATATTTGCTCTCATTTTCGACATTTTGTTCCAAAATCGAACCACATGACCCCTCCCCCTTTGGAACATTTTTTCCAAGATCTAGCGAAATACCCCAAACCCTTTGGAATATATTTTCGAAAATTCTTTGTAATTTTTGCTGTTATTTTCGACATTTTGTACAAAACCCGAACCACACATACCCTCCCCTTCGGAGCATTTTTTGCAAAATTTAGCGAAATACCCCCACCCCTTTGGAATACTTTTTCGAAAATTGTTTGTACCATCCCCGTTTGGAACATTTTTTCCAAAATCTAGCGAAATACCCCCACCCCTTTGGAATACTTTTTCGAAAATTCTTTGTATTTTTGCTATCATTTTCGACATTTTGTTCCAAAATCGAGCCGATTACCCCCCTTCCCCTTTGGAACATTTGTTCCAATATCTAGTGAAATACCCGCACCCCTTCTGAATTTTTTTCTAAAATTCCTTGTATTTTTGCTATTATTTTCAACATTTTGTTCCAAAATCGAACCACATACCCCTCCCACTTTGGAACCTTTTTTCCAAAATCTAGCGAAATACCCCCACCCCTTTGGAATATTTTGTAAAAAATTCTTTGTATTTTTGCTATTGTTTTCCACATTTTCTTCCAAAATCGAACCACACACCCGCGCCCCCTTTGGAACATTTTTTCTAAAATCTAGCGAAATACCCCCACCTCTTTGGAATATTTTTTGGACAATTCATTGTATTTTTGCTATTATTTTCGACATTTTGTTCGAAAACCGAACCAAATACCCCCCCCCCACCACTTTGGAACATTTTTTTCAAAATCGTGCGATATATCCCCAGCCCTTTGGAATATTTTTTCCAAAATCTAGCGAAATACCCCCACACCTGTGGAGTATTTTTTCTAAAATTCCTTGTACTTTTACTGTTATATTCGACATTCTGTTCCAAAATCGAAGCAAATACACCCCCCCCCCCATCTTTGGAATATTCTTTCCAAAATTCTTTTCAGTTTTGCCATTATTTTCGACATTTAGTTTTAAAATCAAACCAAATATCCTCCACCCTTTGTAACATTTTCGAAAATTCTATGTATTGTTTTTATTTTAAACATTTTGTACCAAAATCGAACCAAATACCCCACCCCCTTTGGAAAATTTTTTCAAAAATCTAGCGAAATACCCCTAACCCATTGGAATAATTTTTCGAAAATTCTTTGTATTTTTGCCATTATTTTTAACAATTTGTTCCAAAATACAACTAAATACCTCCCCCCCTTTAGAAATTATTTTCCAAAAACTAGCGAAATAACCACGCCCCTTTGGAACATTTTTTTTAAAAATCTTTGTATTCTTACTTTTATTTTCAACATTTTGTTCTAAAATCGAACCAAATGCCCCACCCCCTTTGGAATATTTTTTCGAAAGTCTAGCGAATTACCCCCACCCCTTTGGAATAAATTTTCAAAAAATCGTTGTATTTTTACTTTTATTTTCAACATTATGTTCCAAAATCGAACCAAATACCCCCCCCCCTTTGGAACATTTGTTCCAAAATCTAGCGAAATACCCGCACCGCTTTGGAATATTTTTTCGAAAATTCCTCGTATTTTTGCTATTATTTTGACATTGCGTTCCAAAATCGAGCCGAATACCCCCTTCCCTTTGGACCATTTGTTCCAATATCTATTGAAATACCCGCACCCCTTCTGAATATTTTTTCTAAAATTCCTTGTATTTATGCTTTTATTTTCGACATATTGTTCCAAAATTGGACAACATACCCCCACACCCATTGGAGCATTTTTTTCAAAATCTAGCGAAGTACCCCCACCCCTGTGGAACATTTTTTCGAAAATTCTTTTTAGTTTTGCTATTATTTTCGAAATTTTTTTAAAAAATCGAAACACCCTCCTACTTTGGAACATTTTGTCCAAAATCTAGCGAAATACCCCCAAACCTTTTGGAATATTTTTTCGAAAATTCTTTGTATATTTGCTCTCATTTTCGACATTTTGTTCCAAAATCGAACCACATGACCCCTCCCCCTTTGGAACATTTTTTCCAAGATCTAGCGAAATACACCCACCCCTTTGGAATATTTTTTCGAAAATTCTTTGTATTTTTGCAATTGTTTTCGACATTTTGTTCCAAAATCGATCCACATACTCCCCCACTTTGGAATATTTTTTCCAAAATTTAGCGAAATACCCCCACCCCTTTGGAATATTTTTTCGAAAATTCTTTGTATTTTTCCTATTATTTTCAACATATTGTTCCAAAATCGAACCACATGCCCCTCCCACTTTGTACCATTTTTTCCAAAATATAGCGAAATACCACCCCCCTTTGGAACATTTTTTTGAAAATTCTTTGTATTTTTGCTATTGTTTTTGACATTTTGTACCAAAATCGATCCACATACTCCCCCACTTTGGAATATATTTTCCAAAATATAGCGAAATACCCCACCCCTTTGGAATATTTTTTCGAAAATTCTTTGTATATTTGCTCTCATTTTCGACATTTTGTTCCAAAATCGAACCACATGACCCCTCCCCCTTTGGAACATTTTTTCCAAGATCTAGCGAAATACCCCCACCCCTTTGGAATATTTTTTCGAAAATTCATTGTATTTTTCCTATTATTTTCAACATTTTGTTCCAAAATCGAACCACATACCCCTCCCACATTGGAACATTTTTTCCAAACTCTAGGGAAATACGCCCCTTTGGAATATTTTGTAAAAAATTCTTTGTATTTTTACTCTTATTTTCGACATTTTGTTCCAAAATCGATCCACATAACCCCTCCCCCTTTGGAACACTTTTGCCAAAATATAGCGAAATACCCCCACCCCTTTGGAATATTTTTTCGAAAATTCATTGTATTTTTGCTATTATTTTCAACATTTTGTTCCAAAATCGAACCAAATACCTCCCCCGTTTGGAATATTTTTTCCAGAATCTAGCGAATTATCCCCAACCCTTTGGAATATATGTTTGAAAATTCTCTGTTGTTTTGCTATTATTTCCGACATTTTGTTCCAAAATCGATCCACATACCCCGCACCCCTTTGGAACATTTTTTCCAAAATCTAGGGAAATACCCGCACTTCTTTGGAATATTTTTTCGAAAATTCATTGTATTTTTGCTATTGTTTTCGACATTTTCTTCCAAAATCGAACCACACACCCCCTCCCCCTTTGGAACATTTTTTCTAAAATCTAGCGAAATACCCCCACCCCTTTGGAATATTTTTTCGAAAATTCATTGTATTTTTGCTATTATTTTCGACATTTTGTTCGAAAACCGAACCAAATACCCCCCCCCACCACTTTGGAACATTTTTTTCAAAATCATGCTATATACCCCCAGCCTTTTGGAATATTTTTTCCAAAATCTAGCGAAATACCCCCACCCCTGTGGAGTATTTTTTATAAAATTCCTTGTACTTTTACTGTTATATTCGACATTCTGTTCCAAAATCGAAGCAAATACACCCCCCCCCCATCTTTGGAATATTCCTTCCTAAATTCTTTTCAGTTTTGCCATTATTTTCGACATTTAGTTCTAAAATCGAACCAAATATCTTCCACCCTTTGTAACATTTTCGAAAATTCTATGTATTGTTGTTTTTATTTTAAACATTTTGTACCAAAATCGAACCAAATACCTCACCCCCTTTGGAAAATTTTTTCAAAAATCTAGCGAAATACCCCTAACCCATTGGAATAATTTTTCGAAAATTCTTTGTATTTTTGCTATTATTTTTAACAATTTGTTCCAAAATACAACTAAATACCTCCCCCCCCTTTGGAAATTATTTTCCAAAAACTAGCGAAATAACCACGCCCCTTTGGAACATTTTTTTTAAAAATCTTTGTATTCTTACTTTTATTTTCAACATTTTGTTCTAAAATCGAACCAAATGCCACACCCCCTTTGGAACATTTTTCCAAAATCTAGCGAAATACCCCCACTCCTTTGGAATATTTTTTCGAAAATTCTTTGCATTTTTGCAATTGTTATCGACATTTTGTTCCAAAATCGAGCCGAATACCCCCTTCCCTTTGGACCATTTGTTCCAATATCTAGTGAAATACCCGCACCCCTTCTGAATATTTTTTCTAAAATTCCTTGTATTTATGCTTTTATTTTCGACATATTGTTCCAAAATTGGACAACATGACCCCTCCAACTTTGGAACATTTTTTCCAAAATCTAGCGAAGTACCCCCACCCCTGTGGAACATTTTTTCGAAAATTCTTTGTATTTTTGCTGTTATATTCGAAATTTTTTTACAAAATCGAAACACACCCTCCCACATTGGAACATTTTTTCAAAAATATAGCGAAATACCCATATCCCTTTCGGATATTTTTTCGGAAATTCATTGTAGTTTTGCTATTATTTTCAACATTTTGTTCCAAAATCGAACCACATACCCCTCCAACTTTGGAATTTTTTTTCCAAAATCTAGCGAAATACCCCCACCCCTGTGGAATATTTTTTCGAAACATCATTGTATTTTTCCTATTATTTTCAACATTTTGTTCCAAAATCGAACTACATAACCCCTCCTCCTTTGGAACATTTTTTCCAAGATCTAGCGAAATACACCCACCCCTTTGGAATATTTTTTCGAAAATTCTTTGTATTTTTGCAATTGTTTTCGACATTTTGTTCCAAAATCGATCCACATACTCCCCCACTTTGGAATATTTTTTCCAAAATATAGCGAAATACCCCCACCCCTTTGGAATATTTTTTCGAAAATTCATTGTATTTTTCCGATTATTTTCAACATTTTGTTCCAAAATCGAACCACATACCCCTCCCACTTTAAACAATTTTTTTCCAAAATATAGCGAAATACCACCCCCCTTTGGAACATTTTTTTGAAAATTCTTTGTATTTTTGCTATTATTTTTGACATTTTGTTCCAAAATCGATCCACATACTCCCCCACTTTCGAACATTTTTTCCAAAATCTAGCGAAATACCCCCACCCCTTTGGAATATTTTTTCGAAAATTCTTTGTATATTTGCTCTCATTTTCGACATTTTGTTCCAAAATCGAACCACATGACCCCTCCTCCTTTGGAACATTTTTTCCAAGATCTAGCGAAATACACCCACCCCTTTGGAATATTTTTTCGAAAATTCTTTGTATTTTTGCAATTGTTTTCGACATTTTGTTCCAAAATCGATCCACATGCTCCCCCACTTTGGAATATTTTTTCCAAAATATAGCGAAATACCCCCACCCCTTTGGAATATTTTTTCGAAAATTCATTGTATTTTTCCGATTATTTTCAACATTTTGTTCCAAAATCGAACCACATACCCCTCCCACATTGTACCATTTTTTTCCAAAATATAGCGAAATACCACCCCCCTTTGGAACATTTTTTTGAAAATTCTTTGTATTTTTGCTATTATTTTTGACATTTTGTTCCAAAATCGATCCACATCCTCCCCCACTTTCGAATATTTTTTCCAAAATATAGCGAAATAACCCCACCCCTTTGGAATATTTTTTCGAAAATTCATTGTATTTGTGCTATTATTTTTGACATTTTGTTCCAAAAACGATCCACATACTCCCCCACTTTGGAATATTTTTTCCAAAATATAGCGAAATACCCCCACCCCTTTGGAATATTTTTTCGAAAAATCATTGTATTTTTCCTATTATTTTCAACATTTTGTTCCAAAATCGAACCACATACCCCTCCCACTTTGGAACATTTTTTCCAATATCTAGCGAAATACGCCCCTTTGGAATATTTTGTAAAAAATTCTTTGTATTTTTGCTCTTATTTTCGACATTTTGTTCCAAAATCGAACCACATAACCCCTCCCCCTTTGGAACACTTTTGCCAAAATATAGCGAAATACCCCCACCCCTTTGGAATATTTTTTCGAAAATTCATTGTATTTTTGCTATTATTTTTGACATTTTGTTCCAAAAACGATCCACATACTCCCCCACTTTGGAATATTTTTTCCAAAATATAACGAAATACCCCCACCCCTTTGGAATATTCATTCGAAAATTCATTGTATTTTTCCTATTATTTTCAACATTTTGTTCCAAAATCGAACCACATACCCCTCCCACATTGTACCATTTTTTTCCAAAATATAGCGAAATACCACCCCCCTTTGGAACATTTTTTTGAAAATTCTTTGTATTTTTGCTATTATTTTTGACATTTTGTTCCAAAATCGATCCACATACTCCCCCACTTTCGAATATTTTTTCCAAAATCTAGGGAATTACGCCCCTTTGGAATATTTTGTAAAAAATTCTTTGTACTTTTGCTCTTATTTTCGACATTTTGTTCCAAAATCGAACCAAATACCCCCCCACCACTTTAGAACATTTTTTTTAAAATCTAGCGAAATGCCCCCAGCCCTTTGGAATATTTTTTTCAAAATGTGGCGAAATACCCCCACTCCTGTGGAGTATTTTTTATAAAATTCCTTGTACTTTTACTGTTATATTCGACATTCTGTTCCAAAATCGAAGCAAATACACCCCCCCCCATCTTTGGAATATTCCTTCCTAAATTCTTTTCAGTTTTGCCATTATTTTCGACATTTTGTTCTAAAATCGAACCAAATACCCTCCACCCTTTGGAACATTTTCGAAAATTCTATGTATTGTTGTTTTTATTTTAAACATTTTGTTCCAAAATCGAATCAAATACCCCCACCCCCTTTGGAATATTTTTTCAAAAATCTATCGAAATACCCCCACCCCACTGAAATATGTTTTCGAAAATTCTTTGTATTTTTACTTTTGTTTTCAACATTTTATTCCAAATTCGAACCAAATTCCCCCCACCCCTTTGGAACATCTTTTATAAAATCTAGCGAAATACCCCCATTCCTTTGGTATATGTTTTTTAAAATGCTTTGTATATTTGCTATTATTTTCAAAATTTTGTTCCAAAATCCAACCAAATACCTCCCCCCCCCTTTTGAACTTCATTTCCAAAAACTAGCGAAATACCCCACCCCTTCGGAATATTTTTTCGAAAATTATATGTATTGCTGCTTTTATTTTAAACATTTTGTTCCAAAATCGAAACAAATACCTTCGCCCCCCTTTGGAAATTTCTCTCAAAAATCCAGCAAAATACCCCCACCCCTTTGGAATATTTTTTTGAAAATTCTTTGTATTTTTCATATTACTTTCAACATTTTGTTCCAAAATCGAGCCAAATACCCCACCCCCTTTGGAAAATTTTTTCAAAAATCTAGCGAAATACCCCTAACCCATTGGAATATTTTTTCCAAAATTCTTTGTATTTTTGCTATTATTTTTAACAATTTGTTCCAAACTACAACTAAATACCTCCCCCCCCCTTTGGAACTTCTTTTCCAAAAACTAACGAAATAACCCCGCACCTTTGGAACATTTTTTTTTAAAAATCTTTGTATTTTTACTTTTATTTCCAACATTTTGTTCCAAAATCGAACCAAATGCCCCACCCCCTTTGGAATATTTTTTCAAAAGTCTAGCGAATTACGCCCACCCCTTTGGAATAAATTTTCAAAAATTCTTTGTATTTTTACTTTTATTTAAAACATTATGTTCCAAAATCGAACCAAACTCCCCACACCCCCTTTTAAACATCTTTTCCAAAATCTAGCAACCACCCCTTTGGAATATTTTTTCGAAAATTCTATGTATTTTTGCTTTTATTTTAAAAAATTTGTTCCAAAATTGAAACAATTACCCCCCTCCCCTTTGGAATATTTTTTCAAAATCTAGCGAAATACCCCCACCCCTTTGGAATGTTTTCTTGAAAATTCTTTGTATTTTTGCTATTATTTCCAACATCTTGTTCCAAAATCGAACCAAATGCCCCACCCCCTTTGGAATATTTTTTCAAAAATCTAGCGAATTACGCCCACCCCTTTGCAATAAATTTTCAAAAATTCTTTGTATTTTTACTTTTATTTAAAACATTATGTTCCAAAATCGAACCAAACTCCCCACACCCCCTTTTGGAACATTTTTTCAAAAATCTAGTGAAATACCCCCACCCCTTTGGAATATTTTTTCGAAAATTCTTTGTACTTTTACTTTTATTTTCAACATTTTGTTCCAAAATCGAACCAAATTCCCACCACCCCCTTTGGAACACCTTTTCCTAAATCTAGCGTAATACCCCAACCGCTTTGGGATATTTTTTTGAAAATTCTTTGTATTTTTGCTATTATTTTCAACATTTTGTTGCAAAATCGAACCAAATACCACACATCCTTTGGAATACTTTTTCGAAAATTCTTTGTATTTTTGCTATTATTTTTGACATATTGTTCCAAAATCGGACAACATACCCCCACACCCTTTGGAGCATTTTTTCAAAAATCTAGCGAAATACCCCCACCCCTTTGGAATATTTTCTTTAAAATTCTATGTATTGTTGCTTTTATTTTCGAAATTTTTTTACAAAATCGAAACACACCCTCCCACATTGGAACATTTTTTCCAAAATCTAGGGAAATACGCCCCTTTGGAATATTTTGTAAATAATTCTTTGTATTTTTGCTCTTATTTTCGACATTTTGTTCCAAAATCGAACCACATAACCCCTCCCCCTTTGGAACACTTTTGCCAAAATATAGCCAAATACCCCCACCACTTTGGAATATTTTTTCGAAAATTCATTGTATATTTGCTATTATTTTCAACATTTTGTTCCAAAATCGAACCAAATACCTCCCCCGTTTGGAATATTTTTTCCAGAATCTAGCGAAATATCCCCAACCCTTTGGAATATATGTTTGAAGATTCTCTGTTGTTTTGCTATTGTTTTCGACATTTTCTTCCAAAATCGAACCACACACCCCCACCCCTTTGGAATATTTTTTGAAAAATTCTTTGTATTTTCACTTTTATTTTCAACATTTTATTCTAAGATCAAAGCAAATTCCCCCCCCCCCTTTGGAACATCTTTTCCAAAATCTAGCGAAATATTCCACCTATTGGAATGTTGTTTCGAAAATTCATTGTATGATTGCTATTGTTTTCGACATTTTGTTCCAAAATCGAACCACATGACCCCTCCCCCTTTGGAACATTTTTTCCAAGATCTAGCGAAATACACCCACCCCTGTGGAACATTTTTTCGAAAATTCTTTTTAGTTTTGCTATTATTTTCGAAATTTTTTTAAAAAATCGAAACACCCTCCCACTTTGGAACATTTTGTCCAAAATCTAGCGAAATACCCCCAAACCTTTTGGAATATTTTTTCGAAAATTCTTTGTATATTTGCTCTCATTTTCGACATTTTGTTCCAAAATCGAACCACATGACCCCTCCCCCTTTGGAACATTTTTTCCAAGATCTAGCGAAATACACCCACCCCTTTGGAATATTTTTTCGAAAATTCTTTGTATTTTTGCAATTGTTTTTGACATTTTGTTCCAAAATCGATCCACATACTCCCCCACTTTGGAATATATTTTCCAAAATATAGCGAAATACCCCCACCCCTTTGGAATATTTTTTCGAAATTCATTGTATTTTTGCTATTATTTTTGACATTTTGTTACAAAAACGATCCACATACTCCCCCACTTTGGAATATTTTTTCCAAAATTCAGCGAAATACCCCCACCCCTTTGGAATATTTTTTCGAAAATTCTTTGTATTTTTCCTATTATTTTCAACATATTGTTCCAAAATCGAACCACATACCCCTCCCACTTTGTACCATTTTTTCCAAAATATAGCGAAATACCACCCCCCTTTGGAACATTTTTTTGAAAATTCTTTGTATTTTTGCTATTGTTTTTGACATTTTGTTCCAAAATCGATCCACATACTCCCCCACTTTGGAATATATTTTCCAAAATATAGCGAAATACCCCCACCCCTTTGGAATATTTTTTCGAAATTCATTGTATTTTTGCTATTATTTTTGACATTTTGTTACAAAAACGATCCACATACTCCCCCACTTTGGAATATTTTTTCCAAAATATAGCGAAATACCCCCACCCCTTTGGAATATTTTTTCGAAAATTCATTGTATTTTTCCTATTATTTTCAACATTTTGTTCCAAAATCGAACCACATACCCCTCCCACATTGGAACATTTTTTCCAAAATCTAGGGAAATACGCCCCTTTGGAATATTTTGTAAAAAATTCTTTGTATTTTTGCTATTATTTCCGACATTTTGTTCCAAAATCGATCCACATACCCCGCACCCCTTTGGAACATTTTTTCCAAAATCTAGGGAAATACCCGCACTTCTTTGGAATATTTTTTCGAAAATTCATTGTATTTTTGCTATTGTTTTCGACATTTTCTTCCAAAATCGAACCACACACCCCCTCCCCCTTTGGAACATTTTTTCTAAAATCTAGCGAAATACCCCCACCCCTTTGGAATATTTTTTCGAAAATTCATTGTATTTTTGCTATTATTTTCGACATTTTGTTCGAAAACCGAACCAAATACCCCCCCCCCACCACTTTGGAACATTTTTTTCAAAATCGTGCGATATATCCCCAGCCCTTTGGAATATTTTTTCCAAAATCTAGCGAAATACCCCCACACCTGTGGAGTATTTTTTCTAAAATTCCTTGTACTTTTACTGTTATATTCGACATTCTGTTCCAAAATCGAAGCAAATACACCCCCCCCCCCATCTTTGGAATATTCCTTCCTAAATTCTTTTCAGTTTTGCCATTATTTTCGACATTTTGTTCTAAAATCGAACCAAATACCCTCCACCCTTTGGAACATTTTCGAAAATTCTATGTATTGTTGTTATTATTTTAAACATTTTGTTCCAAAATCGAACCAAATACCCCCCACCCCCTTTGGAATATATTTTCAAAAATCTAGCGAAATACCGCCTCCCCACTGGAATATTTTTTCGAAAATTATATGTATTGCTGCTTTTATTTTAAACATTTTGTTCCAAAATCGAAACAAATACCTTCGCCCCCCTTTGGAAATTTCTCTCAAAAATCCAGCAAAATACCCCCACCCCTTTGGAATATTTTTTTGAAAATTCTTTGTATTTTTCATATTACTTTCAACATTTTGTTCCAAAATCGAGCCAAATACCCCACCCCCTTTGGAAAATTTTTTCAAAAATCTAGCGAAATACCCCCAACCCATTGGAATATTTTTTCCAAAATTCTTTGTATTTTTGCTATTATTTTTAACAATTTGTTCCAAAATACAACTAAATACCTACCCCCCCCTTTGGAACTTCTTTTCCAAAAACTAGCGAAATTGGAACATTTTTTTTTTTAAATCTTTGTATTTTTACTTTTATTTAAAACATTATGTTCCAAAATCGAACCAAACTCACCACACCCCCTTTTAAACATCTTTTCCAAAATCTAGCAACCACCCCTTTGGAATATTTTTTCGAAAATTCTATGTATTTTTGCTTTTATTTTAAAAAATTTGTTCCAAAATTGAAACAATTACCCCCCTCCCCTTTGGAATATTTTTTCAAAATCTAGCGAAATACCCCCACCTCTTTGGAATGTTTTCTTGAAAATTCTTTGTATTTTTGCTATTATTTTCAACATTTTGTTCCAAAATCCTACCGAATACATCCCCCCATTTGGAACATCTTTTCCAAAAACTAGCGAAATACCCCCACCCCTTTGGAATATTTTTTTTAAAATTCTATGTATTGTTGCTTTTATTTTAAACATTTTGTTCCAAAATCGAACCAAATACCCCACCCCTTTGGAATATTTTTTCGAAAATTCTTTGTATTGTTGCTATTGTTTTCGACATTTTGTTCCAAAATCGAAACACATACACCTCGCCTACCACTTTGGTACAGTAGTTCCAAAACCCAGCGAAATTCCCCCACACCTTTGGAATATTTTTTCGAAAATATAGCGAAATACCCCCACCCCTTTGGAATATTTTTTCGAAAATTCATTGTATTTTTGCTATTACTTTCAACATTTTGTTCCAAAATCGAACCACATACCCCTCCCACTTTGGAACATTTTTTCCAAAATCTAGCGAAATACCTCCACCTCTGTGAAATATTTTTTGAAAATTCTTTGTATTTTTGCTATTATTTTCGAAAAATTTTTACAAAATCGAAACACACCCTCCCACTTTGGAACATTTTTTCCAAAATCTAGGGAAATATACACACCCCCTTGGAATATTTTTTCGAAAATTCTTTGTATTTTTGCAATTGTTTTCGACATTTTGTTCCAAAACTGAACCAAATCCCCCCCCCCCTTTGGAACATTTGTTCCAAAATCTAGCGAAATACCCGTCCCGCTTTGGAATATTTTTTCGAAAATTCTTTGTATTTTCACTTTTATTTTTAACATTTTGTTCCAAGATCGAACCAAATTCCCCCCCCTCCCTTTGAAACATCTTTTCCAAAATCTAGCGAAATACCCCCACACCTTTGGAATATTTTTTCGAAAATTCATTCTATATTTGCTCTCATTTTCGACATTTTGCTCCAAAATCGAACCACATGACCCCTCCTCCTTTGGAACATTTTTTCCAAGATCTAGCGAAATACACACACCCCTTTGGAATATTTTTTCGAAAATTCTTTGTATTTTTGCAATTGTTTTCGACATTTTGTTCCAAAATTGAACCAAATCCCCCCCCCTTTGGAGCATTTGTTCCAAAATCTAACGAAATACCCGCCCCGCTTTGGAATATTTTTTCGAAAATTCATTCTATATTTGCTCTCATTTTCGACATTTTGTTCCAAAATCGAACCACATGACCCCTCCTCCTTTGGAACATTTTTTCCAAGATCTAGCGGAATACACACACCCCTTTGGAATATTTTTTCGAAAATTCTTTGTATTTTTGCAATTGTTTTCGACATTTTGTTCCAAAATTGAACCAAATCTCCCCCCCCTTTGGAGCATTTGTTCCAAAATCTAACGAAATACCCGTCCCGCTTTGGAATATTTTTTCGAAAATTCATTCTATATTTGCTCTCATTTTCGACATTTTGTTCCAAAATCGAACCACATGACCCCTCCTCCTTTGGAACATTTTTTCCAAAATCTAGCGAAATACACACACCCCTTTGGAATATTTTTTCGAAAATTCCTTGTATTTTTGCTATTATTTTAACATTGTGTTCCAAAATCGAACTACATGCCCCCCTCCTCTTTGGAACATTTTTCCAAAATCTAGCGAAATACCCCCACACCTTTGGAATATTTTTTCGAAAATTCTTTGTATTTTTGCAATTGTTTTCGACATTTTGTTCCAAAATCGAGCCGAATACCCCCCCTTCCCTTTGGACCATTTGTTCCAACATTTAGTGAAATACCCGCAACCCTTCTGAATATTTTTTCTAAAATTCCTTGTATTTTTGCTATTACATTCGACACTTTGTTCAAAAATCGAACGAAATACCATCCCCCTTTGGAACATTTTTTCCAAAATCTAGCGAAATACCCCCACCCCTTTGGAATATTGTTTCGAAAATTCTTTGTATTTATGCTATCATTTTCGACATTTTGTTCCAAAATCGAACCACATACCCCCCACCCTTTGGAACATTTTTTGCAAAATCTAGCGAAATACCCCCACCCCTTTGGAATATTTTTTTTCGAAAATTCTTTGTAGTTTTGCTATTAGTTTCGACATTTTGTTCTAAAATCGAACCACACACCCCCACCCCTTTGGAACATTTTTTCCAATATCTAGCGAAATATCCCCCTTTAGAATATTTTTTCGAAAATTCATTGTATTTTTGCTATTATATTCGACATTTTGTTCGAAAATCGAACCAAATACCCGCCCCCCCTTTGTAACATTATTTCCCAAAATCTAGCGAAATACCCCCACCCCATTGGAACATTTGTTCGAAAATTCTTTTAATTTTTGCTGAATGAAATGTAAAAATGAACCGAAATTCAAAAAGAATTATAAAATTAGATTTTCCGTTGATTTCAACAAGAAAAATAAAATTAAAAATTTTTAAATTTCCGAAACACCAAAAAAAAAGTGGACTAAACGATTCGATTTTACAGTGACTGAAAGAAATGTAAAAATGAACCGAAATTCATAAACTATTATAAAATTAGGTTTTCCGTTAATTTTAAGAAGAAAAATAAAATTAAAAATTTTTAAATTTCCGAAACATCAAAAAAAAAGTGGCCTAAACGATTCGATTTTACAGTGACTGAAAGAAATGTAAATATGAACCGAAATTCAAAAACAAATATAAAATAGGGTTTTCGTTAATTTTAACAAGAAAAAAAAATTTTTTAATTTGCGAAAAAATCATCGAAAAAAAAGTGGCTTAAACAGTTCGACACTACAGTGACAGAGAAATGTAAAAATGAACCGAAATTCAAAAACAATTGTAAAATTTGATTTTTTGTTAATTTTAACAATAAGAATAAAAAACAATTAGAATTTCCGAAAAAATCAATCGAAAAAAAGTGGCCTAAACAATTCGCATATACATTAACTGAAAGTAATGTAAAAATTAACCGAAATTCAAAAACAATTATAAAATTAGGTTTCTCGTTAATTGTAACAAGAAAAAATTTTTTCTTTAATTTCCGAAAAAATAATTAAAAAGAGTGGCCTAAACTATTCGATTTTACAGTGACTGAAAAAATCTAAAAATGAACCGAAATTCAAAAACAATTATAAAATTAGGTCTTTCGTTAATATTAACAAGAAAAATAACACTAAAAAATTTTTAAATTTCCGAAGAAATCATCGAAGAAAAGTAGCATAAAGGATTCGATCTTACAGTGACCGAATCAAATGTAAGAATGAACCGAAATTCAAAAACAATTATAATATAAGTTTATTCGTTAATTTTAACAAGAAAAATAAAGAAATTCTTTTTAAAATTTCCGAAAAAATCGTCGAATAAAAGGTGGCCTAACGATTCTAGTTTACAGTGACTGAAAGAAATGTAAAAATGAACCGAAATTCAAAAAGAATTATAAAATTAGGTTTTCCGTTAATTTTAACAAAAAAATTAAATTAAAAATTTTTAATTTTCCGAAACATCGAAAAAAAATTGGCCTAAACGATTAGATCTTACAGTGACTGAAAGAAATGTAAAAATGAACCGAAATTCAAAACCAATTATAAACTTAGGTTTTCCGTTATATTTAACAAGAAAAATTATTTTTTTTAAATTTCCGAAAAAATAATGGAAAAAAGAGTGGCCTAAACGATTCGATTTTACAGTGACCGAAAGAAATGTAAAAATGAACCGAAATTCATAAACAATTATAAAATTAGGTTTTTCGTTAATTTTAACAAGAAAAAATTTTTGTTTTAATTTCCGGTAAAATCTTCGAAAAATGAGTGGCCTACGATTCGATTTTAGAGTGATTGAACCGAAATTTAAAAACAATTATGAAATTAGGTTTTTCGTTAATTTTAACAAGAAAAATAAAATTAAAAGTTTTTAAATTTCCGAAACATCAAAAAAAAGTGGCCTAAATGATTCGATTTTACAGTACTGAAAGAAATGTAAAAATGAACATAAATTCAAGAACAATTATAAAATCAGGTTTTCCGTTAATTTTAAAAAGAAAAATTAAAATTAAAAATTTTTTAAATTTCAGAAACAACGAAAAACAATGGCCTAAACGATTCAATTTTACAGTAACTGAAAGAAATGTAAAAATGAATCGAAATTCAAGAACAATTATAAAATTAGGTTTTCCGTTTTTTTAACAAGAAAAATTAAAATTAACAATTTTATAATTTCCGAAACAACGAAAAAAAAATGGCCTAAACGATTCGATTTGCAAAAACAATTATAAAAATAGTTTTTCCGTTAATTTTAACAAGAAAAATAAAGATGTTTTTTAAATTTCTGAAACAACCATCGAAAGATAAGTGGCCTAAACAATTCGATTTTACAGTGACTAAAAGAAATGTAAAAATGAACCGAAATTCAAAAACAATTATAAAATTAAATTATGTTTTCCGTTAATTTTAACAAGAAAAATAAAATAAAATAAATTTTAAATTTCCGAAAGGATCATCGAAAAAAAAGTGGCCTAAACAATTCGATTTTACAGTGACTGAAAGAAATGTAAAAATGAACCGAAATTAAAAAACAATTATAAAATTAGGTTTTTCATTAATTTTAACAAGAAAAATAAAATTAAAAATTTTTTAAATTTCCGAAACATCGAAAAAAAGGTGGCTAAACTATTCGATTTTACAGTGACCGAAAGAAATGTAAAAATGAACCGAAATTCAAAAACAATTATAAAATTAGTTTTTTCGTTAATTTTAACAAGAAAAATAAAGAATTTTTTTTTTAAATTTCCGAAAAAAAACCGAAAGATAAGTGGCCTAACCAAAGTTAGTATTTTTTGAGAGATGAGTTATTGTTTTTTGATGCTCAATTAAACGTGTTTTTATTGAACGACCAGTTTGTCCTAAATATATGGAATTGCAATTTTTACATTTTATTTCATATACACCACTTTTTTCGGTTTTCTCTAGTCGCTCCTTATTTTTTACTAATAGAGAACCTAAATTCTTTTTGTTTACTACTATTGGTCTGATATTATGTTTTAGTAATCTATTTTGAATTTTAGTGCTTACTTTAGGTATATAATTAATAAAACAGAATTTGTTGTCTGTTTTACTTGTTATATTAGGATAGAGTTGATTGTATAATAGTTTTTTCTGTTTTTTATTTATCATTTGTTCGATAAGGTGGCTACTGTAACCATTATTAGCTGCGATCTGTTTCAAAATAGTGGTTTCTTTTTTGAAGGATTTTTGGGATAAGGGAATCGAAAAGAGTGAAATGAGCTAAGTTTTATATTTTGAGATTGTTTCTCTCCTATCTTTTGACTGTTATGAATCCTCAACCCCCCATTTTATATGGTTTGCCCAAAATACATATATTATATATCTCTTATATTTCAGCACTAGCATATGAAATATGTAAAAAACTAAATTTACTATTACCATCTCTTTTAGAATTTAATCCTACTTATTCAATCAGAAATAGTATAGAATTAGTTAATGAATTAAAAAATATACAAATCCCCAAAAATTGCATTTTAGTTTCATTCGACGTAAAAAGTCTTTTCACGTCAATTCCCACGGATGATTTGATGAGTATATGTTCAAAATTTTCCGTTAATTCAATGTCACTAAATGATACTCAAAAAGAAGAAGTAAAACAAACCATAAAAACCTGCTTAAGTCAAAGTTATTTTAAATTCAATAATATTTTCTATTTACAAACAGAAGGCCTACCAATGGGTTCACCACTATCCCCGCTCTTAAGTGAAATCTTTATGAATTATTTAGAAAACAATTTTTTCAATACGAATAAAAAAATTTTAAAAAATGTTTTGCTCTGAGCCCGATACGTAGATGATGTTTTCTGCATCTGGCAAGGTACTGAGAGACAATTAGACACTTTTCTAAATTTTATTAATTCATTTTATCCCAACAATATAGAATTCACTGTACAAAAAGAAGTAAATAAATCTTTAAACTTTTTAGACCTTACCATAACCAGAAATGAAACCCATCTCAGTTATGAAATTTATAGAAAACCCACATATATAGACATAATACCACATTTTCAATCGAAACAATCTCAAAATATAAAACTTAGCTCATTTCACTCTTTTCGATTCCCTTATCCCAAAAATCCTTCAAAAAAGAAACCACTATTTTTAAACAGATCGCAGCTAATAATGGTTACAGTAGCCACCTTATCGAACAAATGATAAATAAAAAACAGAAAAAACTATTATACAATCAACTCTATCCTAATATAACAAGTAAAACAGACAACAAATTCTGTTTTATTAATTATATACCTAAAGTAAGCACTAAAATTCAAAATAGATTACTAAAACATAATATCAGACCAATAGTAGTAAACAAAAAGAATTTAGGTTCTCTATTAGTAAACAATAAGGAGCGACTAGAGAAAACCGAAAAAAGTGGTGTATATGAAATAAAATGTAAAAATTGCAATTCCATATATTTAGGACAAACTGGTCGTTCAATAAAAACACGTTTAATTGAGCATCAAAAAACAATAACTCATCTCTCAAAAAATACTAACTTTGTAAACCATTTCGTACAAAACAATCATACATTAGACATAAATAATTTCAAATTGCTACATACACAAAATAAAGGTAAAAGATTAGATTTACTGGAAATTATTAAAAGTTGTTACAGGTAGAGAAGACTTAGAATAATATTATCACTAATAAAAATCCAGGTATTTCAGTCTATTTAAGAAAAAATTTTACCCATTCTGATTTAGTTACTTTAAAACTCTTTGATAATGGCATAATAGCCGAAACATATGTTAGAGATTTTTCAAATAAAAATAGTGAAACAGAACCAAGTGTTTATTTTCTTGAATTTATTTTGAATAATGTTTCACCAAGAGTTAAGCCAGAACACAATTAATATTATTGTACAAAAATATAAAACATCAAATACCAAACAATTTGTGAACGTTCCGATTTGCATCCCGTCAAACAAATTAACAGGAAAAATTGAAGAAGACCTGTAATCATAAGAACTCACAACCTTAACACAGGCTGCTACATTAACTAGTTAACATATTACACTATGTTATGACTTACCAGAAAATAGAAACACTATTTTCCTGAAATTGCTGTATCACATCTTAGAGCCCATCGCTTCTTAGAAAGATAAATCTTGGAATCCACTGGCACTTAATGTAAATACTGTACTTTCTGGAAATTGATGTTTCACATTTTGGAGTTAGGCTCTTTTTGGAAAACACTTCGACGTACCTCCATTGGTTCCTCAAAAGACATCCGTCGAAGATGATTGCGAATCTGTAATCATACAAATTTGCAGCCTCGATGGAGGCTGCTGCGTCAACTAATTAGACAAAATCAATAACTAAGTGTACACTGGAATTGATACTTACTTTTCAATACGATCGAGTCGAGGCCATAAGTTTGGAGGAGGAGTTTCTTTTTCACCAAAAGCTTCCTATTCTCGGCATTATTATGGTTTTCCAAGAGTTATTATAGTTTCATACATACTACAGGCATTTTCCCATATTGGAAATGAAACCACCATGTTACCTCTAGCAGGTTATGATACAACAAAAAAGTCAACAGGAGATGTTATAGTTAAGTATGAAGACTCTGAATTTTATCCAGCATACAAAATATTTTTTTAAGTACATATATTTTATTATGACTTTTATTTGTTAACAATCTCATATAGTTATATTTTATAGATAATTATCACACAAATTTGTTTTTGTTGTATATTTGTAAAATACATCCTGACTTATATCTAGGAAGCGAAAATAACTTGTGCAGTAGTTGGGTTTCAATCTTTCTATGTACGCTTCATACTAATATTAGGCTAATTTGTTGTAATCATTAATAATGAAATATTTTAGAGGCTAATTTAAAAACATTAATGTGATTATTTGAATTCATTTATACCTACTACAGATTACCGAGATTTCTGGGTTCTATTTCCGGCCAGGGCGTCACTTCATTAAACATTGATTATGAATAAGTTCGTTTAGTTTATCATTGGTTCCAAACTGTTATATTGCGCTAGATGCTAGACCATTAAACTTTACAGTGATGATCTGATCTATGCCGGTCACTTTACACTAGACTATAATCTTTTTACACCATCTCGGGAGTGGCATATACCAACACTTCCTTTATCAAGGCACGACAACCAAAATATAACGTCAGTCAATTCAGGCTGACGTGAGATACCGATACATAAACGATACGTTCACATGCAAGTAAAAACATCGCGGATCGGAATAGAAATGAAAAATATAACTATAAATATAAATATGGAATCAACAGAAACAACTACTCCGAGGGCTAATACCCCTATCGGCATTGAATTACACTGTTGATTCCGATGTATTCTTAGACGAAGATGTAACATATTCAAAAAAGAAAGAATTAAAATCCTTATTCGTTGGGCCTACTTGGTAGGACGCGTTTCAAATGTGAGATCTTTGATCTTAATTCCTTCTTTTTTGAATATGAAAAGTATAACGTTTAAAATTGTTTTAACCTCCAAATAATGTAAAAAAACATACATGTATAACAATTTGTTGAGTTTAGATTGTTCTACGACAGTAATATTAACTACTTTAAATGGAGAAAGATTTTCGAATCTTCGAATGTTTCGACATTGTCATTTCCACACCACTTTTGCTATCACTTCGTCGGTGTGTTGACCTATTATGATGGGGGTCTCGCCAGTAGCCCTACTCCCATATTTTATAAATAAATATAAACTAGAAATAAATTTAATAAATTACCTTAAATTGTCGAAGACAAATAAACGAGTAATGACGTGTACACCAAAAGATGTATCCACTTCAAAATCAAGGAAAATTTCTTTGAAACCACACATTTAAAACAAATTGGAAATGCTATGGATTGTATTAACGTACAATGGAGAATATACGAGTACCTAAGTAGGCATAGAAGTACATTAGAATTAGGTAGAAGTATATAAATGCAAATTTAGACAGGAATATATATGTTCAAATCGACGTGTAAATGTAAAAAATAAATGAAAACCTATTTAAGAATGTTTTGGAATTAAATACATGATGTTTTTATTGCTATTTGTACTTTTAATATGACTTAATTTGGATGCACTATTTGTACTTCGGTTTATTAAGTAACGTGGTCAATTTTCTGATTTTCTTTTCAGTAAGTTATAAGGAGCACTCTCCAACGTTCTCTTTTTAACAGACTTACAATAATTGTTATGAGTCATGGTAATTACAATGTTTTACCCTTTGGATACGGAACCCAACAATGGTTTGTTAGGATTGCTTGGATTTGAATAAACTATGCTTAGTTGAGCAGGATTCACAAAATGTGATACAGCCTTCCTATTGATACTATTATTATCAGTTATTATTGCAATAATAGAAAAACCAAAACCAATTTGTTCAAGACCTGTAACTATAATTTTAATTATTTCAAATAATTGTTATATTTTCCCTGTTTTGAACTGTACGTACCTATATTATTAGTCTGCAGCAAATAACAGTAATAGCAAAATATATAACTTTGGCATTGTTCATTGAATATATAATAGTAAAATAACATTACTAGTATATTTATTGTATTTATATAATATTATTATTAATATTTTTAACCAATTCACAGCAGCGTTTCCTAAATCAGGCAAAAAGAAAAGGAGAGCTTGTTTAATTTTAATCAAAACCTAATGTTTAAGACAATTACATATCATGAACATGGCACACCCTAGTCTATTGTAATGAGTTTTCTAGTTCAACTTATTTATTTAACGAATATTTATTTACAATAGTTTATTTAACACTTACACACTACTTAAAACACTTAAACACTAATAATAAATGCAACAACTTATTTATATGACAAGGAAAATGCGTTATTTATATCACTCGGTATATCGTAGTTCTGTATTTATATTACCAATCGGAAGCTAATTGTAAGCTGTTCAACTATAAACCGTAAACTGTTCTTGACCGTCGACAACATAATATTTATAGAGGTATCGAAGGTTCTGGAGTAATCAGGAACGATCTTCTAGTATTTTCTCGAACTCCTATTATGTTGTTGTTTGTTTATTGCTATCAAAGCGCCGACCGACGACCATATTCGAGGAACCCGTCTTATCTGTTTCCGGAACTCGCCGCCGATGTTGTACACATACAGGCTCGTTACACTATATATGGGCACTGCAATTATTAATAAATAATAAATGAAATAAAATAAATAAATTACTTTTTTATGTACTCTTGAAAAAGGCATCATATGCCGAAATAATTTTAGAGCTTTATTAAAGTTTTTAAAAGATAAAAAAGCATTTTATTATTTTTATCTCATTTATTAGTAAAAATAATATTGGAAATCAATTCTTGTCTCATTTTGAAAATTTGATGACATTAAATGAAAAATCAGAATACCATCATAATTTTTGTAAATACAAACAATAAGTAGGAGGTGCCTACTATGTGTATATGCATTACAGTGGAAATAAATAACAATCACAAATACAAATTACCATAATAATTTAAAAACTACTGCACTACATAAGTATACTAAGTCATATTGCAATTCATTCACAACTTAGTCTTACTCGCAGCTTTGTCCACGAGAAACTATCTGTAATTAGTTATAATAAATACAATTGTTAAAACCAATAACAATTTAAAAAAGTAACTCTTAAACAACTTCTTCTTCATTTCTGCAAATTCCCATTGAAATCGGTTTAGTAGTTTCTAAGACTAACCCGGACAAACAGATAAGCAATTTTTTTAAGAGTTGTTTACCTCACACTGAGGTCCGGAGATTTGTCGCAAATTTTTTTGAAGCTTCGGGGAGGTTTCTTAC
Organism: Agrilus biguttatus; assembly: GCA_963921985.1. Taxonomy (NCBI): domain Eukaryota; kingdom Metazoa; phylum Arthropoda; class Insecta; order Coleoptera; family Buprestidae; genus Agrilus; species Agrilus biguttatus. The sequence goes on from OY998118.1 coordinate 22,817,783, forward strand.
AGAATTTGGAAGTTTCTGACGAACAAGAGATAGTCGAGTGCGGACTGAAGGATCCGTATGTAGGTGCCTTGGAGGATTTGTAAACGGTGGGGATGGAAGCCCCAAATGGGAATAGCGTAGGAACAGATGCTGCTGATAATTGCATCGAACACACGGATTTTGATTTGATGGGAGATTGAACTGTTGTGGAAGAAAGACTTGAGAGGAATAAAGACGCCGAGTACCTTGGCACGGGTGGCTTGTATTTGTTTCCGTCAAGTGAGCCATAATAAATAACGGAATTGCTCTATTCGATGGGGTGGTTCTTTACAGTGATAGGAGGAAGGGTTCGGTTACTAAGGGAGAAGTAAATTGCTTCTGACTTGGCTTCGTTAGAGGAGAGTTTCCATCTTCGGTACCAATTTAGGAGCAGAGACAGAAACTTCTTCATGGAGTAATTTGAAAAACAGGCACTAACAATAGCGGGGAACTCACTGACTAAGGGATGTTTACGACACCTTTGTAATTTGGAGCCGCGGAATACAGGAACTTCAACAATTCAAAAATCATCTAAACAGTATCAACCCCAAGATCCAGTTCACAATTAAAACAGAAGACAAGGAGGCCCTGGCATTCTTGGATGAATTAAGAGATTGCGAATGGATCCTTGGCAACGGAAATAAGAAAAGCCCTACACTCAAAAATTCGTGAATCCACGATTTACAAGGGAAAAGCATTTTTACCGTACATTCACTTGGACACGGACCATATAGGAAAACTCCTGAACAAACACAAAATAAAAACTACCTATAAGCCAACATGAAAAATCGGTGAAACATTGAAAACAAGCGAAATTTATAAGATTATTTGTTCCTGTGGTCGGGTGTATATTGAAATCACTAAGAACAACACACGTCTGGCCGAACATAAACAAAACTGCCGACTACGACAAATCGAGAAATACGCTGTAGCCAAACATACCCTAACCCAAACGAACCACAGAATTTTGTTTAAGGAAACAACAGTCGTAGCTCAGACACACGCCTATTTTTCGAGGTTAATCAGAAAAGCTTCGAGATCTTAAACATCCTAATAACTTCAAGGATGAGGGGCTAAAATTACCCAAAATCAGACAGAGCATCTTATATCAAAGGCAAAGGTAGGACAACGCTATTGGCCGGCAACTATGCAAACGACCAATCAGAAAGCGCCGTCAACCTGAAGGATATAAATAAGACCGCTACGCGCACGCATGGATCAGCGAACCTTCGAAGCTGATGGGTCATTCTATTAGCAACAAAATATTTGTCAACTTCCGACCGCTTTACAGCCGTTAGACCACGTCAAGCATCTTATCAACCGCTCCAAGCACCAACCACAGAAGCGAACGACGCCCTTGAAATCGACACGCACCGAAAAGAGAATGGCACCAACAGAAAAAACCAAGCAGATTAATTGAACTGAGGGTGTCGGCTAACCAATTCAAAAGGCATCTCTCTTCTTGCCAAAGCTCTAGACTTTAATCATGTGATTGAGGCCCCCCAGACCCTACATTTTTCCACGTCAATGACAATTATCTCCCGGATATTATCGACATTTTTATCACAAAAAACGTCACGCTCTCCTCCGATCCCGTCGTTATCAACGCACTTGGCTCTGATTACCTTCCAACCCTAATTGAAGTCGGTTCCCCATCTACAAAACCCCAATACCAACAACTTCGCTGGACCGGCTACCCTTCGCTACACTCTTGAAACATCTTCTTTCAAGTGCACCCAAATTCACACAATAGCGGAACTCGATGAAGCCGTGAATCTCCTATCAAACGAGATTACCAGCACGATCGAGCCTCCACGACCCCCGCCCCTCCCGCTCCCTTGCCAAAACCTTCCCCGCAGACATTCTTGAGCTCCTCAGAAACAAGACCATAGACACCACAACCCTACACACCGATCTGAACTGAATTCCCTTTAGCGGAAACTCAAAACTCGCCTCACCGAGCCGCAGCGCTATCTTCGACGTGTACATCGCTCAGGCAGAAACACACCCCAAAAGCACTTGGAAAGTAATCCGCTCTTTCCGAAACAGAACCCCCTTAATACGAAATGGCTCTATTTGCACTTCGGACGAAGAAAAAGCTGCATCCTTTGCAGACTCCCTCTGCTCCAAGTGCTCCCCACTACCCAGCCCCATGTATTTAGCCGACATTCATGAGCGCTCCAATGCCACCTCCCACCACCCCTTTTATCTCTGACTTTAGACACACGTTGCCCCGCGAAATCGCCCTTATCATCCGATCTCAGAAAAAGAGAAAAGCCCCTGGCGCTGACAGTATTCCCAACGGTGCCCTAAAAGTCCTGCCACGAAACACCTACTGCACTTTACAACATCACAGACGCTATCATGCTAATTGTTAAAAATGCTTTATTTTTTTTTCAAAGTATAAAATGCAAAAATTATAATAATGAAACACAGGACATAACTAAGCTAAAGTAACAAGTTTAATATAACATCTGCTTGCTATGTCAACCTTCTGTGTTCTCTACAATAAGAACACTGCAAGTTACGCCAATCAATCATCCCCGATTTCTTTTAGGGTGCACGCACATCACAAACCGATCAACGCACGCACATCGAATTCACCACTAAGACGTATATTACTTCGAACGTTCAAAAGGCGGCAAAAGCGTGTACATACTTAACATTAATACTAACAACTAATAATTGATGATTATTCGCATGTCATAGTTGTATATTTTGTAACGAATTTTCTAGTTCAACTTATTTATTTAACGAATATTTATTTCCAATAATTTATTTAACACTTACACACTACTTAAAACACTTAAACACTAATAATAAATGCAACAACTTATTTATATGACAAGGAAAATGTGTTATTTATATCACTCGGTATATCGTATTTATATTACCACTTATTTATATGACAAGGTAAATGCGCTATTTATATCACTCGGTATATCGTATTTATATTACCACTCGGAAGCTAATTGTAAACTGTTCAACTATAAACCGTAAACTGTAAACTGTAAACTCTAAACTGTTGCTGACCGTCGACAACATAGTATTTATAGAGGTATCGAAGGTTCTGGAGTAATCAGTAACGACCTTCTGGTATTTTCTCGAACTCCTATTATGTTGTTGTTTATTTATTGCTATCAAAGCGCCGACCGACAATTTTTTTCAAAAAAAGAACAAAGCTGATGATACTACATAAAAGAAAGGCGAAAGGTAATAGATGTTCAAGGATAATATGTGATAATGGAAGTGAATTTTCAAGAACAGAGTTGTTTTCGATCAACAAAAGGGGATAAATGATTGAATACACATTGCTGTACACTGTTCAACAAAACAAAGTCAACGAAAGAGCTATCAAAACACTATTAGACAAAGTAGAAACGATGTTTGTTGAAACAAATCAATGTAGAAGTATGTGAGACAAGAGTTAATTAAAATAGCTGTTGTAAGAGTTAGAAGTTACATAAGAGTACCCATTTATTTTCTCCAAAGATTACCCGAAACAGTTTTAACATTATATCAATCCATTCATTAACTCTTGCGACCGCATCGAATTGTTTCAAGAAAGTAGCCCGTGGTGTTTTCCCATCGAATACGGTGACTTCATGTGTACCTTTAGTAGAAGGGCATGTTCTTCCTCCACACCGATGGGTTTTCTAGTAACAGTCATACTATCCCTCTTTCCAAAAGCTAATTACCGATCTTCGTTTGTATAGTTGAGCTGAGGAACTTCTCTTCTTACTCTTTCATTTCCTTCATTTTACATTTAAGCTCATATTTCGTTTCCCCTTATTTTTCCAGTAATCTATTTTCGAGTTTGATACAATTCTCATGTATTTGTTTTGAATTTTATTTATATTTTTCTTTTCTTGTTGATTTGACCACAAAAACAGCTAAAATAGTTATTATTAAAAATGTAATTGAAGGAAAGAATAAACAGATTGATTTCAATACACTAACGGAAGCAGAAGCAACTTATTAATATTATAATAACTTTCAAAGTTACTATTATATTACCTGTTTCTTCAGCAACTAGAGAACGATCTTTTTCAACTATGATAAAAAAATTTAATGTAGCTTAAAAACAATGATTCAAGATCGTTTTAGCAATGTGTATTATTCGAAAAAGTTCTATTATTATTATTGTCATAATGAGCATGGAGGTCCTTGCTTGCCTATATCATAGTTGTGTGTTCCAGTCCCTGTGTAGCTCTGAAACCACACATATCGCAATTTATTGCTTGATTAGGCTATCGCGATGCCAACAGCGGTTTCTAAGTGGATCAGATGTTGTAGTGCACCTACCATTGCAATGTTATTCGCAAGCTCGTTTCCCTTTATGTCCCTATTGCCTGGGACCCAGAATAGGAGTACCTTAATTTGGGTCGCTAGTCTGTTGAGGACTTAGTGACAGTCCTCTGACAGCCATGACTTCGCCGAAAACCCTCTAAGGGCATCTAGTGCACTTTTACAATCAGTGCATATGTATACGCGCTCCGTGCTAACGCTGCCCAGGCATATCGATTAATGGCAATTATTTCTGCCTGGAAAGGAATGACAAACTGACCCAAAATAGTGAATACTTATTCTCACTTCAATGCTTGTAAATAATAATTCCACTACTCCCCATCTGTGAACCATTACAAGGAATGAAGCTTGTATGTTTTACCGAAGAGAAAGAGGGTTTTTGTGTGATCAAATGGCATCCCGAGGATACCTCCCTTGATCACATTTTTGGGAAACTCAATGAGTCCCGCCTTTATTTGATTAACTTAGACGGTATTACAAAAAAAAATTCCGTATTAAAGAGAACCATCAACTTGCGTTTACAATTTTTACAATATACTTATGTTTGTTCTTCCATGTTCGCATTAAGTTCAATTTAAAACATTTGGATAATAGAAGAAACAAATGAAAAAACAAAACAAACAAAAGGTAAATGTTCCCATTAGTGCCCATACCCCCGATTTCCTTGTAATTTTAGTATAACCTGCAGTTTGACATACTGAACAAGAATGGGGGCAGAAACCATTTTTTCAGTTTTAGAGCTTCTAAAAAAGAAAATAAGGTAAGCTAACCAACCCTAACCTAATAGTTGAAAAAATAACTTTTTTTTTTTAATTGTTAGATTCGTTATATTTTGAAACTCAAAAACTGTGAAGAAATAGTTTTTGCACCCAACATGTACATTTCCACAATATATAACAAAATCGCCAAACGGCAATCAGGGCTAACGCAGTAAAATGTAATGAAAATTTCCAAAAAATCGTAAGCTTCTCAAAATATGCTAGTAACAGATACTAATAACCTTATATCAGTAAAAGTAATAATTTTTCATTCTGGGATAAGAAAAATATATAGTGTTCCATTAATAAAAAATAAATCAAGGAAATAAATAATACTGCTTTTTTGTTTCACCCTTGAGTAGGATGTTACACACTTCTATTAAGAAAGGCTAAAATCAGCCGAAACAATTGTCGAGATTTAATAAAATTTCAAAAGTGAAACAAAAAAGCAGTATTATTTATTTCCTTTCTTTATTTATAAAATGTTTCACAAAAAAAAACAACTGCGAATAAGTTTCAAAAAATAGTTATCTCTTTTTAGATTTGTAAATATTGGAATCGATAAATTTTATAGTATTTAAAAATTATGTATAAATGTAACATTTGTATATGATATGCTAATCCTTCCAGAAACGAATCGTGAAAATCACATCTCTCCAAGTACTTTCGAATCAGAAATATTTTAAATGGTGCCGAACACTGCAAACGCCAAAAATGTGAAATAACTCCAGAACAGTGCAACTTATATCCTATATAATATTTAGATAGCATTTAAGATATTTACATATATACTAAAATGTCACAAGTTGACGTCTGTTAAATATTAAAACGTATAATTAATAAGTAAATTAAAACAAAAACTAATCCGACTGCGTGAAAAGCGAATTTAACGACAGGTCTTTTATTAAAATCTATCCAGCCGTTCGGGTGTTGGGACGAAATAAATCAAGTAAATATAATAGATAAGCGCAAAAAACACTTCTTTGGCTGTATGCAGTCGAGCAAGAAATACAAACTAATTAAATATTCAAAACACAAAATCAATAACAGCAATTTGACAGACTTCTCTTACGTTCTTGAAATTTTCCAGGTACTTCGTGAAAACACATTTACAGTAACCTACATAAGACAATTGTTTTTAATGAATGTTCATATGATTCTATTCAAACTTTTATTGACATGTATGTGTTTCTATCTGTGATTTTTGAAGCTTAATTTTGTAAAATGTTTAATTGTTAGTTTCTTCAATTGCAAAACAAAAATTGAACAAAAACAAAAAAAAATTGCTCGTCTGTACGAAATAATTCGCCTAAAATATTAATGATTGTACTACCATAAATTCTACATACAAGTGATGCCTCATACTGCCAAAAGCAGAGAGTTAAAAATATTTGTATGACAATGAAACCTGTTCGGTAAATTTTCTAAAACATTCGTTTGCAAGCGCGGTGTACGAGCTCCCTAAGGGTATCCTGACCGTAAACACGGGCAATAAAATACGGTTCCAACTAATACACCATAACAAAAAAATTAAACTTTAATAATTTACATGCACTTTAGCTAATTAAATACATGATTATTTAGCATTAGAAAAAATATGTGAAAAACAAACTTCAAAATAATAGCTAGAATCTTATTTTACAAAATTTACACAAAAATCTCAACATTTTAGAAAACGTTTCCTATAATACTCTAAAGCTACTTCTTTAAACTAAATTAATTTAGTACACTTATTCACGCAGAACTAAAAGTTTCCTCGGAAATTTCCTTTAAAATTAGCTCTCGCTCGACCCCCTCTATTAAATCCTCTATTACCTCCCGGCGCTCCTCTACTCCCACGAAAATTGTGTCCGTTAGGAAGCCACGTTTTTATTCTACCCCTGTAATCACCGTTTCCACCGCCTTTAAAGTCACACTGATTATTTTCATTTGGTCTGTAATTGTTTGAGAGCCAATTACTGCGCGCACCTCTATTTCCAAAATTATTCTTCATCCTACCCCCTCTTCCCCTAAAATTCGTTGGAACTTCCGCAGAAAAGTCTTGTACAGTCCAACCGTTTGCAGGAATCGGCAAGAGACTCATCGGTTCCTGCATATTGGGGAAATTAGCAGGCGGTACCACTGAGGCATTCCACCTACTTTGCTCAAAGGGTACAACACCAAATGGAGTAGAACAATTTAAATTATTCATTGATATTTCACTATTTTCCTCTAAAGTCTTTTCAGTTTCAAACTCACCACAATTTATCTCGTCGTTTAAACCATCTAAAAAATTGTTTGCATCAATATCATCCGTTAGATCAGGGAAAGGTGGTGGAGGTTGCAACGAATCGTCTCCTAAATTGTTATCTTTTAAACTATAAACACTTTGATTGGAAGAGTCATTTCCTTTCTGCGCCGTTTCAGAATTTGGGCCAAGGATTTCATCATCGCTCAAATCCATATCGATACTTTCATTGTTATCTTGACATTTTTTAGGTGACTTTTTATTGAGATTATTTACAGTTGCAGTAGAGGTGTTTTTTGTGGGTGGTGGTGGAGGTGGAGGTAAATTCAGATTTTCAAAATTAAAAGGCGTACGATAATCTTGATCTCCCGCAGCCGTTAGCGAAGAAAAAGGTTGGGCGATCTTGTTTCGATAATCCTGGTAAGCACAAAATAAAACACATGATAGTTACAAGATTTTCATACTGTTAATTTGAAATACAGTTACAATACTAGCAAAAAAAATTGTTATACCTACCTTATTACATTTTAAACTTTTTTTGTGTCTACTTAAGTCGTTTACAAAGAAAGAACGAACTTCTTTATTTTTTAAATATAAATATGGAATCAACAGAAACAACTACCCCGAAGGCTAATACCCCTACCGGCATTGAATTACACTGTTGATTCCGATGGACTCCTAGACGAAAATATAACATATTCAAAAAAGAAAGAATTAAAATCCTTATTCGTCTAAATTTTAAGATCAGAGATCTCACATTTTGAACGCGTCCAACCAAGTAGGCACAACGAACCGAAAGCCACATCCCACGACCGGTTTCGACGAATTCTTTTTTGAATGTTATATTTTCGTCCAGGAGTCCATCGGAGTCAACAGTGTAATTCAATGCCGGTAGGGGTATTAGCCCTCGGAGTAGTTGTTTCTGTTGATTCCATATTTATATTTATAATATAGCCTGTAAAGGCCTTTCTGCCAGCGCCCACCTGATGAGACCCAATAGATCGAAACCGGTCGTGGGATGTGGCTTTCGATTCGTTGTGCCTACTTGGTAGGACGCGTTCAAAATGTGAGATCTCTGATCTTAAAATTTAGACGAATAAGGATTTTAATTCCTTCTTTTTTGAATATTCTTTATTTTTATTTATAAGAACTAAATACACCTAATGAAAAGTTTTGAATAGTCTTATTCAACAACTTAAAATACACCACTAAGACATCAAAGTTTATCAGTTAATTGTCAGATTTGTCTAAACTATAAATTTAAAACCACAATTTACTTTTCTTTGATAACATAAAAAATTATTATTAAAAATAGTTGTTTACGAATGGAAATTATTACAACCAAATATGCACTCATATCCTAGACACCTACTAATATTTAATCATAAAAAGGAATTTGATCTCATTGTTAAGTTTAAATTGTATAAGATAAACTCTAGTACTGCCAATAAAACTAACGAGAGTATAATCATAAAACATGTTATTGCTAGTGTGAGGCGTTTCGAAATCAATTTGTCATTTTTAAGCTCAATATTTTTGTTAAATGTATCATATGTTGACTTGTATTAATTAATTTTATTAACATCCCTTTCTTTTGTTGGTTCGCGACCTAGGAATAATTTTCAACATTTTTCTTGTTGCCATGTTTAATCATAATTAAGTGTGTGTTAAATTGTCAATCAATCCTAATCTCACACCGTTGTTTTAAAATAAAAGACAAACGTTCTCTATAGGATTAATTTTTAAGATCTTTTTATAAAAATTGGTTTCATTTATAACATTAATTATAAAAAAATTCATGCGTTGTCCAACGTTACATAGACACATTGCATAAATAAACAAGTAAATATCTAGGAAATGATGCACAGTATTTTTTTATCGTCTCATTTTTACTCTCACAAAAACAAAAATGGAAATACTAACCTGATCTTGTTTCGACCACAAAGTGGTGTCCAAAGTTTGTGAATTTGAAGAGTCACCTGGAGATCCTGTTAAACTTATAAGATTACGGTGATCAACGTCTTTACCTCTGTGTCCTACCTTCATATCTACAATATTAAAAACTACATTATTTGCAAAAGAAAAAATCGTTCCTTGCTTCTATATTGAATAAATAAAACTAAAGGGAAAAATATCGATTTGAAACTAAATTTAACTCAAATATCAACACCTTCATTTCTTCAATAAATAGACATTACTATCGTTTTTATTTTTTAAGAAGAAACGATATTAATTGCATTAAAAATTACCTATTTACCTTTAGTAGAAAATGGTTCAGTAGACAGTACAGGCAGAATTCTGTGATCAACATCTTCCCGTCTAATGGTTTGACCATCGTGATATTCTACAGGGTCGTTGTAACCTTCTTTTTCATACAAAGGAGGACTTTCAGGCGTATCTAATTCGTTAGGTGGAACTTGTTCCCAATTTAATTCAGAATCCCATGTTTCTGGTTCCTCCTCCGGATTATATTCATCGTTTTGAGAGTATGATGGAACATGGGCAACAGTGATATTTGTAGGTGGAATAGAACAATCATATGTGCTGATATTTGAAGGGTTAATAAAAAGAGAAGATTCTTGTATATCAAAAGGTGACTTTGAATTTTGAAAATTTTTACTGTTACTATTACTAAATGACTGATTATCGTAGGTGGTTGTTGCGGGGAGATTGTAATTTTCTGAATTATGGATGTCGTACGTTGAATTATAAGTGGAATTTACAGCTGAATGTTGATAAGAGCTAGTGGATTGAGAAAACTGCTGCTTTTCAAAATGAGGCAACACTTGCTCATAAGTAGGAGTTGGAGTGGAGTGAGATGAAGCTGTCGATAATTGATATCCCATATCGCTATTCGCTGTAATCAAAAAAATATATTTAAAACTCATTAATAATTATAATACACATTTAAACTACTTTTAATAATTTACAACAAAAAATAAAACACTTACAATATGCCGAAGTACTGTTATAGGCTGTACCATCAAACACAGATGAGTTATCATACGACTCATTATGTTTACTAAAAGGTGGCATGGGAGGAGGTGGAAGGGAAGATATTTGGATGGTTGAAGTGTTATATTGATAATTAGTGTTTGGTGGAGCGACAGGTTTTGGAGGAGGATTGGACATATCCGGATAAACACTTTTAGCCGTAAAGTCCTCGCTTGCTGACTTCTGACTAGATAAATTAGTCGACAGTGTGGTCGATCTGTCTTGACTTTTATTAAACAGTGATGCAGCATTAAAATTCTGAAATATTTAGATATCTATAAAATAAAAAATTTACTCAACACCACACATGTTCCTTATTATAGAAACACGAACGAATATATTATATTTAACAAGAGGAAGGGTAACAAGCAGAAAATCAGATTACTCATCTTAGAAAAAATGAGAAATAAACAGTTTTTTTAAATTTAGAATAGAATAGTAGCACTACGTTTTAAAACAACAAGAACTTATAAGCCATGTTATTTTGTAGCAAAATTATTGATTTAACGACTATTTTTTCCACTAATTAAGAAAGTAAAACTAATCTATATATCGGAAATACATTGAAATCAATACAAATTATAAATTGCAGTATTATTCCCTATAAAGCAGTAGTGTAAGCTTGAAAATATATAGAATACACCAAAAAAAGACATAGCTATTTTAAAGTTATTAATATGAACATGTCAGCTAAACAAAAGCAACTCCGGGATAAGACAGGTTTTTATTTTACCAATCAATAATCAACACGTTTCGACTTATGGTAATGGATTTTTTTAAAAGTTGACTGATTGTTATTTATTAGACCAGGATTATATAATAGTTAGGTCATAAAAAAAAGTGGAGAAATACTTGTACACCTTTTAAATAGGAAATGTTTATTCTGCAATCCCGAAAGCATATTCGTAAATACCAGACGGGTTATCCATTCGTGAAACACCGACACCCAAACGAGCCTGATATAACGCTAACTAGAAATCTTCATATATTTATTATTTATAAATCTAAACTACCAGACGTGGAAAATGTCTTTTAACTTGTTAGTACTTATAAGCATGTCATACAGATTCGACAAAATATCGACCAACCCGATGTTATTTGTTTATCTTACTGGTAACCAACAGCTTCGATTTAATCGGTATTTTGTCTAAACTACCCATAGCGTGCTAATAGAACTAACAAGTTCAAATGAGTACAAAGATAAATAACGAATGGTTAGAGCATTTCCTGCCTGACATTTTCTCATTCACGCACACTCCTCCGTGACATCACAACTAACAAGGCAATAAGGAAATATAAGACAGAAAGGAAATCATGCTATGACCATTCGTTCTCTTTCTTTCTGCTCATTTTGGACGCAGAAAAGTACATCAGCAATCTAGTATACACATAGAGATAATAGAATAAACAAATCCCATGCTGTCCTGTAGATATTGATGTTATGTAATATGAAAAATGTATCTCTCTTTCAATTTCAACGTATTATTTAAACACTCTTTGTTGACTTCAAAATAATTAAACATGAAAATTTCTTTAATTTATGATACATTCTCAATAAATGCATTTACTATATCACAACAAGTAAGTAATTTGCGGTTTTTAAATAGATTAAGTATCCACTCACCTGCAAATTGAATGGAGTACTTGCTCCCATAAAACTGGAAAAATTATTATTCTGTATATTTATACCATCTTCGTTACTAGTCAGTGGTGTGGGGTTATAATATCCTGCATTAGTGTAGATGGTTGTATTGGTGAGCGCAGTTTGTGGCTCTGAAAAAATAAATAATAGTCCACATTATGCAATCCACTACAACCAATACATTTTTAATACCAAAAGAAATATAATAATTTTATATGCAACATCCTAGATATCTGGTTTAATAAAATATAATAAGGTTAGTTGAAAATTTCAAAATGGTTAAAAGATCATATTATTCTTCTGCCTAACACTGTATTCAGAAAAACATTTATTTGAGTAAACAATTAACTTGTATGTACTTGGTAATATACAGAATACCCATCACTTCTTTTAATTCTCATCCATCTTTGATTTGTTGTTTGAGACAATGCTTCATTAGAGAAACATTATAAACAATGTGCAAATGTTTAGACAGATATTTAATGATCAGTCTGTTTCATTAATAGGTCATCTTACCTGTGGATTTGGCCCTAAAGTTTATGTTAAACAATTCGATTCAAATTTCAAAAAATATTTATACGTGGTGTAATCTTGATGAAACATTATAATTAAATACAAATAATAGAATACTCGATTTGTTTCTATTATTTAATATCAATACTCTGATAAATTTTTCAAGTAAACGATAATTAACTAAATATAATTACAAGTGCTATAGTTATTTAACTAACAAAACATACTTCACGTTTGCAAACCGAATTAGGGAAGGTTATTGTTTTAATAATAATTTGGATATTCTGTTTTTCGATAACAAAGATTATTAATAAATTATTAGAAAAGATAAATAACTTTAAAATATCAGGGATTTTACTAAACTATCAAACCCATTTTAATAATTTGTCACAACTTAATTTATTTTTGTTATTATCACTATCCCCCAATTTACCTATTCAAGACCTATGTTAAAATTACATATGATTTTACACAAATAATAATATAAGAATATCGTAGAAAAACCGTAGTTATAATGAAAACAAACAAATGCCTACTATTAACAAATAATTAGGTTTGAATATTTATGCGCTAAAAATATATCATTATTTAAAACTTGATTTCTAAATTTTCCAAAAACGATAGTTTTTCCTTTAAACACTTGATGTAAAAGTACTATATGATCTTCATTTAAATTATGATTTTACATTTCAATTTTTCAGTTAGCATCTCCTTCTATTTAACTGAATACAAATATTCTTATTGCATAATTACTTTGCAATTTTATTAATTTATAACTGCTCAGTAGAAACGAGTATAGACCACCAACAACTTTTATTGTTACTCACCTGAATGTACGGTACCTTCTGTAGATGGCAGTTCAATATCAGAATCGGGACTCGGCGAAGGAGCATTTACATCTGGTGACGGTATAGGACTCGGCAGTGTCGGCAAAACTTCATCCAATTTCTTTTTTACGTTTTTGACACGAGTTCCAAAAGTTTTATATGCCTACAGATAAGAAAAAGTTGTTGTAAACAAATGTTTTGAATAGGAAATTACTTACATTAGCAACAACTTTAACATCCTTTCTTTCAGTTTCAAGCTGTGTTTGTGCCTGTTGTAACACCGATATTAAATGCGACCTGGCTTTTATTTCTGTCTTTAAAGCTGCAACGTAACTTTCTATATGTCTGGTGTAGTCATCCAACTCTTTTTCAACATCATCAACATGAGCTCGGTCTAAAATAGTATTTATTATATTGTTACTTGATGTACTTCTCTAGAGAGTCTTAGCCTGATTCATTACTGTATATTAATAACAACCCAATAAAATAATACTAAAGAAAGTTTTTAATGATATTACTACCCACCTTTTAATGATGTAACCAATGATTCTGCATCAATTTGTAATTTTGGATTGTGTTCTTTAAGCTGCTTAAGTTTTAAATCTGTTTCAGTTTCAAGATTTGAGCAATTTTTAATCTTCTGCATTAAGTATGATAACTAAAATATATTTTACACATTCAAATACCTCATATACACGCACACATTATTTACTTATCCAATTTTATTTTTCAAAATTTATACCTGAAATTCAGTTGGTTCATCAGTTTTCTTTGGAGAAGCACTTATAAGTCCACACAAATCAGAAATAAATTCTTCTCCATATACTCCTCTCTGTTCCCATATTTTAAATATCCTTAATATTTTATGTTTCACTTTTTCATCTCTGAAAAAAGCTAAATATTACATATAATCTAAACCAATATAGTATTACGATAATTTTAAAAATAATAATTCAATTCCTTACCTAACCATAGTAGTTGCTTTCTGCAATGTTGTAACCCAGCTTTCCACAAAATCATAATTCTTTCTTTTTGAATACTGAATAACATCATTAGCTAAATAAAACAGAGTTAATCGTTGTTCTACTTTGGCTCTTTTAAGTACATTGAACCAAGATAAAACTATTTTCTTATGAAACTGTCGATTTTCCAAACACCAGTGACAACAACTATTTATACTTTCTTGAGAATCCTTTAATGATGAAAGACGTTTTTCAAATTGAGTAGTATTAAACTCTGAAGTCATGGTTAACTGCTTGAAATTGCACACTAAACTTAACCTCACTTGAGTTATTTAAAAAGGCACTTTATAAAAATTACATTTTACAGAATGATTGGTCGTGATACATAAGTGAAAATAATTATTTCATTAAAAACTGCACTGTTTCATTTTTAACAAAACAACTAGTTCAGTTTCGGTATAAATCGACTTCCAAAAGCCATTATTACAATCAACTGCTTGTATATTCCCCAAAAAGATCACGATTTTAGATAATACAAAATCGTTAGGTATACTTTTTGAAAGCCTGGACAATTATTTCATAAATATTACTACAGCAATTCCTATTCAAAGGGGGTTGTTTTCACATACTTTACAAAGGCCTTAAATAAAAGAGACATCGTTATTTCGTAAAAACAAACATAAATCGCCAACAAAGTATATTCTGTACACGAACAAACAAATATCTACTTTTTTAAACGTTTAACCATTATTTAACCGTAGCTATGAAAAACACTCGTAAACGACAATCCACATAAAAATGACAACAAATGTCTATGTAATGTCTCTGTATCCACTGATTAGAGAGGTTGTAGATGGTTCACTCGATTAGAGACATCTATTGACTGATGTACACACTACAAAGGAAAAAGCGGGGAATTTAAACAGGTTGCAATTTCATTTTCAGTTTTCAAGTTTTTCTTAAGTAATGAAATTAACATTTATCATGTAACAATCTATTTTTCAAAAGAATATAATAAAACATAAAATATTCTTTTAGTTGGTAGATTGTTACATGTTAAATTCTAATTTCATCAAAATAATGCAGATGATACATAATGAAAAATATTGAATATGACTAATATATTTTATTGTATAAAATAAATTCAGCTGTATAAATTGCATTTACAATTAACAAATATACTCTTTAGTTACAGTAGAACCCCTCTTAACCGGCCGGTTTAGCTATTTCAAAGGAAAATGTTAACAGAAATATAAAATAACACTGTTTTATAATGCAAATAATATGTATGTTCAGATTTTATGAAGCATTTGAAAACATTGAAAAAGAAAAAATAGGTATGTACTGTATAAATTAACAATAACAGCAAAGTAATTTTTTCAAAAATATATTTTTTTAAATTGAATATGGATATTTCTTCTCTACAATACTGTTTCAACCATTGCGGGTCATTATTAAGAGCTATGGTGTTCTAATATTCTAAATATTGTAGAGAAGAATAAATTTTTTTTTCGTGAAACGTAACCCAGTGTTTGTTACTCAAAATACCCATATTCAGTTTTATTTAAAATGTCCCACAAAGAATGCGATACGCAATTTATTAACTTTAATTTTTTTTTGTTTTCGGGGTAGAGAGGAAATCTTCAAAAGACACCCAGCCGCCCGTGCGATTTAGTAGTGTCAGATTTCCGAGGAAGGTGTCCTCGGACCTATCGACTAAAACCTCTCCCCCTCAGACCATTTTTCACTAAGCTGATTAATCCCAGAACGGTTAACAGTTCTACTGTAATAATTACAAAATTACATAGGAATGAAGCAATTGCAAAATAAATGATCAATTCCCGAAGTCATTGTAAACAGTTAACATATTTATATATCAGCACAACTAAGCTACTCGATCCACTTAGAGATGCCGTATAAAAAACATAGTGTGATGTGGTATATTTACTTATTTGCTATGATTATGTACTAAGAAAAGGTGTAGTGTTGCCGTTATTATGAAGAAGAAGATGTAGTGTTGCCGTTAGTAACATGAAGAAAGTGTACTGTTGGAGTAAACTACCAAGGAGATGTAGTGCTGATAATAACATTAACAAGAAACTGTAGTGCCGTTGTTCTATGATAAGGTAAAAGGTGTAGTACTGCAATTTTATGTATGCCTTGAATGTGGAAATCTGCCAATAAAAAGAAAAAAATTACTGACGTAACACGACACACACAAAAGAAAAACAATAATTAAGTGTATGAATTAATTTAACAAACGACATTATATAGCTAAAAACTTACGGGAGGTAATGAACTCGAAAATGGACATCATTAAGTGAGACGTAGATGCAAAATGGTATCAGGAAGGAAGTGGAGGCTACCGCTGTTATCAGCTACAAAGTGTAGTGCTGCAATTGCCTGTACACCTTCAATCTGGAAACCTGTCAATAAAAAGAAAAAATTACTGACGGAACTGCGTGACACACACAAAAGAAAAACAGTAGTTACATTATATGAATTAATGTTGCAAAACAGTATACAGCTCAGAAACTCACAGGAGGTAATGAAGTCGAAAATTGACCTGGTGGTTTACAATATAGCAACTTTACTTCTTCTGTAAAAACTTCTTATGAATGGCCTGTTTCTTCGAAGCGTACACTTTAATAGAATCGGACGTTGTTCCAAGGTTCTGTTTTCCCTTTAGAATGTTGTTAATTGTTCGGATCCACGCAAAAAATGAAATTTGCAAATGTAGCGAATCAACAAATGCAACAAGTCATGCTCCTTACAACTCAATCGGTTGTTTCCTTGTAAAGATTGTTTTAGAACAGTCTACATCGCTCGTGTAATATGCAAATCGGCACATATTTTGGAGAATATAAATTGACTCTTGGAAGAAACAGTTGAATAGAGTAGAGGAAGACATGAGGACATTCACTGATTAGGCTCTCGCTTCGATAACAAAGAAATAATTTGCATGACTTGATGTCAGCTAAAACATTTTTAGCAACAAAACCAGCAGCTATGTATGTCAGTTTCCCCCTTCGCAGCAAAGTGGTCTGGCTGACTCTATATTAAGGTATAGATATAGCTGGAAATCGTAAAGTCTTTGGATGTGTGAGTGGTGGCCACAACAAAAACGCTTTTAAATCGTCAAGCGGCTTTAAAGAGTCGACTTCGCAGTTAAAGACTTGGAGCGATTGGCAAAGCAGTTGTTAATAATCAGTGATTTGGAGGAGCTTACAAAAGCAGCGGCATTGGATTAAAATTTCGTACTCCATGAGTACATATGCAATCAAAAAAGTTTTCTAAACAATCCTGATTTAAATTCCGTGGACAGAGAAACAACCGATTTACTTGTAAGGAGCATGACTTGTTGCATTTGTTGATTCACTAAATTTGCAAATTTCATCTTTTTCGTTGATCCGAACAATTAACAATATTCTAGTGGGAAAACAGAAGCTTGGAACATCGTCCGATTCTATTAAAGTGTACGATGCGAAGAAACACGCCATTCATAAGAAGTTTTTACAGAAGAAGTAAACTTGCTATATTGTAAACCACCAGGTCAATTTTCGACTTCATTACCTCCCGTAAGTTTCTTAGCTGTATACTGCTTTGTAACATTAATTCATACAATTCAACTATTCTTATTCTGTTTTTATGTGTCACGAATTCATGTCAGTAATTTTTTTCTTTTTATTGGCAGATTTCCAGATTGAAGGGAAAATTGCAGCACTACACCTTTACAGCTGACAACAGCGGTAGCACTCCACCTCCTTCCTGATACCATTTTACATCTACGTCACACTTAATGCTGTCCATTTTCGAATTCACTACCTCCCGTAAGTTTTTAACTATATACTGTCCTTTATTAAATTAATTCTTACAATGTAATTACTATTTTTCTTTTGTATGTGTCACACAGTTCCGTCAGTAATTTTTTCTATTTATTGGCAGGTTTTCAGATTGAGGGTGTGCAGGCAATTGCAACACTACACCTTGTACCTGATAACAGCGGTAGCACTCCTCCTTCCTGATACAATTTTGCATCTACGTCTCACTTAATGATGTCCATTTTCGAGTTCATTACCTCTCGTAAGTTTTTAACTATATGCTGTCCTTTGTTAAATTAATTCATACATTGAATTATTGTTTTTCTTTTGTATGTGTCGTGGTACGTCAGTGAATTTTTTTTTTTATTGGCAGATTTCCACATTCAAGGCATACAGAGAATTGCAGTACTACTCCTTCTACCTTATCATAGAACAACGGCACTACAGTTTCTTGTTAGTGCTATTGTTAGCACTACACCTTTTTGGTAGTTACTCCAACAGTATACATTCCTCATGGTACTAACGGCAACACTACATCTTCTTCATAATAACGGCAACACTACACCTTCTTCTTAATACATAATCATAGCAGATAAGTAAATATACCACTTCCATGGTCACATTCCTGTTTTTTGTACGGCATCTCTAAGTGGATCGAGTAGCTTAGTTGTGCTGATATATAAATATATTAATTGTTTACAGTGACTTCGGAATTGTTAATTTATTTTGCAATTGTTTCATTCCTATGTAATTTTGTAATTATTACAGTAGAACCGTTAACCTTTCTGGGATTATCAGCCTAGTTAAAAATGGTCTGAGGGGGAGAGGTTTTAGTCGGTAGGTTCCATTGAATATGGGTATTTTGAGTAAGAAACATTGAGTTACGTTTCACAAAAAAAAAATTATTTATTCTTCTCTACAGTATATACAATATCAGTAACAGAACAGCTCTTGATAATGACCCGCAACGGTTGAAACATTATTGTAGAGAAAAATAAATTAAATTTTTTCGTGAAACGTAACCCAGTGTTTGTTTGTTACTCAAAAGAGCCATATTCAGCTTAAAAAAATAATAATTTTTCAAAAAATTACTTTGCTGTTATTGTTAATTTGTACAGTACATACCTATTTTATCTTTTTCAATGTTTTCAAATTCTTCATCAAATCTGAACATACATATTATTTGCATCATAAACCAGATAATTGAGTGAAACACACTTAATTTATTGATACTTGATCGATACTTCTTCTGAAGATGCCCTTGTAGGATGAAACGATCGGGAGAGTTTAGTAAATGTATTAAGTGGAAATTAAGTGTGTTTCACTCAATTATTTGATTCAATATGGTTCCTAATTTCCATAAAGTACAGGCAGAAACAATTAGTTATCATAAAACAGTATTATTTTATATTTCTGTTAACATTTCCCTTTGAAATAGCTAAAGTGATCGGTTAAGAGGGGTTCTACTGTAACTAAATTGTGAGTGTATTTGTTAATTGTAAACGCAATTTATACAATAAAATATTTTATTAGCCATATTCAATCTTTTGCATTATGTATCCTCTGCATTATTTTGATGAAATTAGAATTTAACATGTAACAATCTACCAACTAAAAGAATATTTTATGGTTTATTATATTCTTTTGGAAAATAGATTGTTACATGTTAAATTCTAATTTCATTACTTAAGATAAACTTGAAAACTGAAAACGAAATTACAACCTGTTTAAATTCCCCGCCTTTTCCGTTTTAGTGTGACCTCCAATTAATAGACGACGTTTATCGAGTGAATTATCTATAAACCTCTCTAATCTGTGGAAACAACAATCCTTCTTCCTGCAGAGCATTCCACTGATACAAAAACCTTGCATGGTGTGGATCCAGTTACGTACGGATGGTGCGATGACTTTATTTTTTCTATCATTGAAAAACGAAATTGACCTCAAAACAGTAATTTCTTCGGTCTAAAATTGATATGCGACGACGGCGCATCCTTATCGCTTGTAAAAAATGCCAAACTATAAACAATAAATAATATAGTATTTTGCAGGCGCGACAATGTCGAGCGTATAATATTAACATTGATACAAAAATATAATATACATGCGGTAGCCTTGAACGGTTTCTTGCAAAATGTTCGGCCGACCAGTCTAAATTGCCGTCTTCTGTTCCACCTTTCATGTACAGGGTGTTTTCTATCCCGAACATAACATTCGGCCATCCTGTCTTGCGGGATGCCTCAGACCGCCTACTACTTGGTATCTAGGGGCTTCTACTATTCTTAATTACTCATCTCATTCATCATTTATTATGTGTCCATGACAGAATAAGTGGACAATGACAATATCGGTCCCAGTTGCCGCCAATACCCTGACGTGCCAATTTTAAATTTTAGAAATCACAGCCATGTTTTATACTAATTCATCTGAAATTAAAATAAAAGGAATAGCATTCTTTAATAATTACAATTCAAGCAACTCATTTGTTAACTTAGATTTTCTATGACCTAAAATTTCAACACAAACTTATTCTCAGACATTTCGGGGTGGGGCTGTGGGTTACATTTTTACAAAAAGTTCATATAATCATACCCCGACGTAGTCGTGAATTTAGTATATTTACAACTGTACGTTTAAATATTTTGATTAGAAAATAGTTCAATATTTTGAATAGCATCTATACGTTTCGATGTCATTATGCTGTTCGTTATTGCTTTAACATACACTAATTCACAACTGCTTCATTACGTAAATGTAAAACGCCACCTACCTTTGTAATTATCAGTATTTATACCTACTACAGTAAAGAAAGTTTTGTACTAAGTAAAATATATCATTAAATAAATAATGATAAATGAGACAATTGGTCCAATATTAAATAACAATAATTGGTAAAATGTTTATGAATGAAAAATCGTAAATTAAGCAAGGCATAGTGGAAGCGTTTGTCATAAATGGCAGTTACACGCAAAATTCAGTCTCTTTCAATGGCACATTTTTAAATAACAGTTTCTTTCCAAAAATTTTTCTTTGTATTTTTAAGGGTTTCTTCTATCCAAACGTTGCAAGCACATTCGTGAATAACAGTGTACTAATAATTCTAAGTAGTGGTTATATGTATAGATACTTATTATTTCTGTAATACTTTGTTTCAAAATGACGGGAATAAAATTTTTATTAATTCTCCAATAATTGATCCAACTCCTTTCACACTGTAGACGTAGCCAATGTTCTATTATTTTTGGCTAATTATACCTATAATGCAAATATAATAACCACATTGTATATACAGGGTTTTTCAAGTTGATGGGCTATTAGAAGTATATGAACTAGTAGAACTAATTCAATTCTGAAACTTCGGCTTCTTTGGTTATTGTTTATACCGCTTCTTTTCAAAATATTTTCATGTTCGATTTACATCCGGTTATACCGGAAGTAGATGTTAACTTTCTTATTTTAAAAGAAATGACACACTTTATACTTTTACATTTTCCGATAGAACCATTGAATTCATGCATATTTTATAGAAGGCACTACCCCGAAAATATTGATGGATTTTGAGTTATTTAATTTTCTTTTTTCAAAATTTTTTACATCTGCGCGTTAACATTTAAAAAACTGTAATTCAATTAGTTTTTGAGATTTTGCTTTATAACTTGTAACAATTACTTATAACCATTCACATTATCGAAAAAAATGTGGTTTTTAACTAAAATGTGCAGGGTGTTCAAATTTTGTGGTCAAAATAGGTCAACTTCAAAAGGGTATAAGTCAATTTTTTTTAATGGAATGACCCATTTTTTACTGCATATTCGAATTCCTCATTGAATTTAGCGTCTATTGATATGGGATTAACGTATACCTTTGTTTATACTTTTTGAGAAAATGTACAATTTGTGAAGATTTTGCTTTTTTGCACTGCATACGTATAATGTTAATGAAACCAGTGTGCTGTAATTTCTAAAAAATTGAACAATCAATTGTTGTTAAGTATCAGAAATCGAATGCCATCTTCCAGACCCACAATTTTGAATTTTTGCAATTAAGCATCCACAATGAATAATTTCGATCAAAACTACAGAAATCAAGATATTTTAAATTTATTTTATTTACATGGTGAATGTGGAAAAATTACAAAAAGAATTTGCAGACTTTTTAATGAACGTTGTATGTAGGTTTATATTACAGTTATGTTCACCGTTTCTTTTTTATTTTATCGTTTTTTTACATAGATTTCTTTTACAATTGTTTCCATTTTTACACCATTTTCAAAAAGTTAATACTTATAGACTAAAGATACATTTTCAGGTAATTTATACTTATTATATTCTATTTTTAAAAGGTGGGAATTTCTACTCTATTTGACAATTAGTGATAAGCAGACCATTTAATAACTGCGTATTTATTTCGGCTATTTCAAGAAGGTTAAGCCGTTTACCTTTATTTTTATAATGAAGGAAGTTTACATCCTTTGAATCAAGTAAATGGTTTAATGTTATGCAATGGTCGCCTATTCCTATTACATTTTTTGAACATTTTTTGTAGATCTTGGTACTCTTCAATGTCTTAATAGGGTTGATAGGTTCCTGCCTTAGTAACTAAATAGTTGTTTATGTATTAGCAGTTGGTATGGGAGCGGAGACACAGTGTATGTCTGATGTTAAGACCAGGGGGTGTTCACTCTGTCAATTGCGAAATAGGCGATATCCCGAATAAGAGATAGCTCTGTAGTACAACGTGACATGGGTTGCATAAGAGAAAAAGTATTTTATAATTAAATTTTGTTTTGCAAGATTTACGTAATGAGGGTTGTCTATTAAGTAGGAAACATTTTAGAAATAAAAATTGTGATAACGATATTGTGCTGTTGATGCTTTGTTGCTCCTTTTAATGCTGTTGTAATTTGTATATAAACAGATATATAATGATATAATGTCGCGGGGAAACCCTCTTACAAATTGTATATAGTTAATGCCAGTAAATAAGCAAAATCTGTAATTATTCGTTTTTATTATTATTAATCGGTGAAATATGTGACAAAGTGTTTAAACTTTATTCGAAAGAAAAAATGAAGAATATGGATAAGGAAAAAGTATGTAAAAAACGATAAAATAAAAAAGAAACGGTGGACATAACTATAACATAAATGTACATACTTGTAGTTTTTGTATTTATGAATGAAAGTTGTTAAGATAATTGAAGAAATGGACTATTTATTGCCATTAGAAGAAAAAAGGGGGAATCGTAATTTGAAAAACAATTTAAATTGCGAAAGTAATTAAAACAGGTTATGAAAACAAGTATAGTTTCGTAAGGATCTGGGTAGCTAGGGTCATGTAATGTGTTTATTATATTTGCAATAACCACAATATAGGTACTGTTAAGAACAATTTACCATGGCCCTGATTGTTTGGGTTATGGGTGACGAATCGGCGTCAACAGCGGGCTAGCGGAAAAGACGCAATAGGGACATTCCCTAGAATAATTCACAACGCAGAAGACGTATTAAAAATTTGTAATCAAACCTCACACTGTGCAATTGTACTCATTAATCATTTACTTAAATAGGCTTATTCTCTACGTTATTTTATTTATATATTTTTCTTAATTAAAAAGCCAGTCAGTTAGTTTTTGTTTTTAACAACAGGAGTGCGAGAAAGTTCTCACGTGTCAAATAAACTTCTCACGTATAAATTAGTGATAAGTGATAACTTTGGCGGTTAGACAATGCCGCGAAGCCATAGCTCTCGTAATCAGGAGACTTCTGGAGAGATACGGAACTGGAGGTTGAACTCTCGTCGACACCGCCGTCCATCGGTCCGAAGGACGACCCGCTCTCGTTCTTCGGAAAGGCAGGTTTCGAGGCGCTCCCGTCGACGGACGCCATCTCCGTCAAGTACGGCATCCTCTGGGTCCTCTGGCCATGAACGCTCCAGGTACTCCCAGCGAAGCCTTAAAGCGACGCCGTAAACGACAACATAGACACGGTGAACTCAGTAGCGTGTTTAACCCAATAACAGATAATATCGACGAATGGTTAAATTCAGTCGATGAATATGCGTACATTTATCAATGGGAAGATAGAACTATTTCTCATTTAGCACTAAGTAAATTACGCGGCCCATCGGAAACCTGGTATCACCTGGCCTGAATGGAAGCAAATGCTAATAGAAAATTTTCGTTCAAAGCGAGACTTGCATAACGCGTTAGAAACCATGATATCATGTAAACCCAAAGTTAATTCGACCTTGTATGAATATCTTTTTGAAAAATTGACTCTCATACATAAATTAAAATTAGGATTATCCGATGAAGATAAAGTAAACCTAATAATGGGCGGAATTACTGACGAACAAATAAAATTCTCAGTTGAAACTGCAGGGATAAAAGATCCAAGCGTGCTTGCGACACATTTTAAAACTTTAGACGGCAAAAAAAAGGAATATGGATAATAATGTAGCGGGCCCGTCAGGGACAAATAATACGCGAACAGACTTTACAGCGAAAAATAAATGGGGTAATAATACATGTAGTCGTTGCGGAAAAAAAGGTCATTTTAGGCGAAACTGTCCCAGAAATAATCCCCAACCACCTTCCTTTGAGGACAGACATGTTAATTTCACATTCAATATTCTATAAAATTAAAATTATCACCATCAATGGAAAACAAATAAAGTGTTTCGTCGACTTAGGTAGCGAATGTTCGCTTATGACTCATCAGGCAGCACAAAGTTTAGCCTTGACGCTAGTTCCCGGATCGATTGTCACTTTATCAGGCGCATTCGGACAACAGTTTCAACCAACATTGTTTACACGAGCTGAAATTTGCGTTGATGGAGTTCGGCGATTTATCGAGTTTTATATTATAAACAAAAGCGTCATGAAAGCAGAAATACTAATATGTCAAAACTTTACAGAACTACTACTACAACTATCAAAATTAAATTCGATTTTAACTTTCAATGAAACCAATTATGCAATTAACAAATTGGAAGAAACAAAAATAAATACAGGCATAAACGAACCTCGCGCAGTAACAGATTTATTAAATTGGCTTAATGAATTCCCGGAATGCACTGCCGAAAGCCTGTCACAAATACGGCTAACACCGTTAATCGAAATGAAAATACAACTTACGACCAATAAACCAATCACATGTTGTCATGGTCCTTGGCGGTAACATTGGTCGTCAGGAAAGTGAGTATAGGCTTGGCGGTAACCAGTGTAGCCTTGAAGATGGCTTTGTTCTCGAAATAATCCTTGAGCTGCGCAGTATGCGGGTATGTTATACCGGAGTATACTGGGTCGTGGCAATTGTATATATTTTAATTTATATCTTAGTTCATCCGTATTTTTTTACTTATTTGTTTGTATAATATTTAAATATATTTTGACTGGATCCAGTTCATAAAAATTTCTTACAGATAGATACAAGCGTTGGCGAAGCAATGTTCCTGATAATAATAATAAAATTTAACACCAAAATTTAGACGTCTTGTAAGTTTCAGTTACCCTACCATAACCACGAGCGAGGACACTCGAAAGGTCAGGAAAGGCCGTGTTAAGAACAATTTACCATGACCCTGGTTGTTTGGGTTATGGGTGACAAATCGGCGTCAACAACAGGCTAGCGGAAAAGCTAGAGACGCAAGAGGGACATTCGCTAGAATAATTCACAACGCAAAAGACGTATTAAAAATTTGTAATCAAACCTCACACTGTGCAATTGTACTCATTAATCATTTACTTAAATAGACTTATTCTCTACGTTATTTTATTTATATATTTTTCTTAATTAAAAAGCCAGTCAGTTAGTTTTTGTTTTTAACAGTACCTTTAGCAAAAAATAATAGAACATTGGTTACATATACATAGTTTTTGTATATGAAACAATACATGTAAACTGTGAAAGTTCAATCAATTATTGGAGAATTAGTAATTGTTTTGTTCCCGTCATTTTGAAACAAAGTATTACAGAAATAGTCAATATCTATACATATAACCTGTGAGGTTGTTACCTTGGAGTGGAATGGTCCGAGGCGGCTGGATGTAGTCAGCTTAGGGCATAACGAGGTTAATTTAAGTTACTAATTTTTTATTACATTGAACTGGTTTACGGTTGTTTGAAACTATTTTTAAAAAGAATTTATTTTGTTGTTTATTTAAACAGTCGATTTGATTGTTTAACATATAATTCAATTAAGTGTAATGAATTTAATAGTTACAATGAAGTTACAAAATAAACCGTGAGATCAACTTAATCCAGGGGTGGTAATACCCAATGGGCGTGAACTATTGTTGCAATTATAAAAGAATTATCGTTTAGAAGGTGTATTATCTACAGTAGTCATAACAAGTAAACAATGTTAAGTTTAATGCATCAATTGCATTTATTGAACTCATATGATTAATTTATTATATTAATTTTAAACACTGCTCTATTGTCACGTGCGGTATACTGAAAGCCCGCTTTATTTTGCCAGACGGGTCATACAGACCCCATTGTTCTACTATACTAGATAATAGTATCCATTGTTTTACCGCACGTCTTATGAACAGACATCAGACTAAACATTTTTTACTGTAGATAATACAGACATATAAGAAGGGCGGATTTTAAAAAAATTCTATTCTACTCGAATCAATACAGATCGAAACATCCTTCATATAAGACAAAATATTCAGATAAAAACATTTTTCTGCGTGCAATCATTTTTTATTACTTTAAGTTAGTAACATTTGTATTTATAACCTTTTTTGTAAATAGTTTTTATTAAATAATTAAAATAGTGAAGTGTTTTGACTCTCATCAGTTTGAACTACTCTACTGCTAGTTATCACACTAGAGGTGTAAACTACAATTTACACGACTTCACAGTATGTATTTGCGATACCATTCTCATTAGAATCGGCGATGCTTCCGATTTGTGTAAGTTCATTAATAATAAATCAATGACTTAACTATTGGTAGGCATGTAACTCTGTTGGTCAATAAATCTACTTTTATTACGATTTTACAGTTTCTTTAGCTTTCAAGTAAAATTCAAGATTTTGCAGGCAATACATTGTCATTTTTAGGCCCTCGGTGGACCTGCACTTGACAAAAGATACATCTTTCACGCGTTGCTTGCTGTTAACAACTGAATAATTTTTGGGTCCTACTTTTATTATTATACTGTCATTCACAAATGTGCTTGCAACGTTTGGATAGAAGAAACCCTTAAAAATTCGAAGGAACAATTTTGAAAAGAAACTGTTACTTAAAAATGTGATATTGAAAGAGACTGAATTTTGCGTGTAACATCCATTTATGACAAACGCTTCCACTAATGCCTTGCTTAATTTACAATTCTTCATTCATAAATATTTTACCAATTAATGTTATTTAATAGTGGACCAATTGTCCCATTTATCATTATTTATTTAATGATATATTTTGCTTAGTACAAAACGTTCTTTACTGTAGTAGGTATAAATACTGATAATTACAAAGGTAGGTGGCGTTTTACATTTACGTAATGAAGCAGTTGTGAATTAGTGTATGTTAAAGCAATAACGAACAGCACAATGACATTGAAACGTATAGGTACTGTTAAAAATATTGAACTATTTTCTAATCAAAATATTTAAACGTACAGTTGTAAATATGCTAAATTCACGACTACGTCGGGGTATGATTATATAAACTTTTTGTAAAAATGTAACCCACAGCCCCACCCCGAAATGTCTGAGAATAAGTTTGTGTTGAAATTTTTGTGTAAGGTACGAAATTAAATAGAAATGATTATATCAAAATTATATTCAATAATTATCATCTTTGCATTTGCTTTTCCTTGGATCTCATATTTAACGTCGTAATGGCTGGCGACTAGCATCCTCACATGTTTTGTTTATGTTATCTAAGGGTGACGAAAGACATAGGAACAGAAAGATGCGAGGGCAACATCTCACTTTCACACAGTCGGCAGCCAGTCAAATATATTTATACTTATTCACACAGGCCTTCATCTCCCGCCTAAGTAGATAATTAATTATATTTACTATTTCCTAATTATTGGCAAGTAAAATTATCTTGATTATTCTTACTAATTTAAATGTTGTTTTAAACATTAACCAATCTGACAACAAATCAAATCGAAATAATTAATTAAAATTAAAAAAAAATTCCCCCTTATATTTGGTCATAGAAAATCTGAGTTATCAAATGACTTGCTTGAATTGTAATTATTAAAGAATGCTATTCCTTTTATTTTAAATTCAGACGAATTAGTGTAAGACATGAAGGGTGGAACAGAAGACGGCAATTTAGACTGGTCGGCCGAACATTTTGCCGGAAAACGTTCAAGGCTATCGCATGAATATCATACTCTTGTATCAATGTTGATATTATACGTTCAATATTGTCGCGCCTGCAAAATACTATATTGTTTATTGTTTATAGTTTCGCATTTTTTACGACAAGCGATTAAGATGCACCGTCGTCGCAATCTCATTTTTGGACCTAAGCAATTACTGTTTTGAGGTCAGTTTCGTTTTTCAATGATGGAAAAAATCAAATCATCCCACCATCCGTACGTAACTGGATTCATACCATGCAAGGTTTTTTGTATCTGTGGAATGCTCTGCAAGAAGAAGGATTGTCGTTTCTCTGTCCACGGAATTTAATCAGGATTGTTTAGAAAACTTTTTTAGTTGCATACGTAGTCATGGAGTACGAAATGTTAATCCCAATGCCGCTGCTTTTGTAAGCTCCTTTAAATCACTGATTATTAACAACAACTTGGCCAATCCCTCCAAGTCATTTAACTGCGAAGTCGACTCTTTAAAGCCGCTTGACGATTTAAAAGCGTTTTTGTTGTGGCCACCATCCACACATCCAAGGACTACGATTTCCAGCTATATCTATACCTTAATATAGAGTCAGCCAGACCACTTTGCTGCGAAGGGGGAAAGTGACATACATAGCTGGTTTTGTTGCTAAAAAGTCAAGCAAACTGTGTAAAGTGGATCTTCTGAGAGGTGATCGAACTCACCGGTTATTTTGTTATCGAAGCAAGAGCCTATTCAGTGAATGCCCTCATGTCTTCCTCTACTCTATTCAACTGTTTCTTCCAAGAGTCGACTTTTATTCTCCAAAATATGTGCCGATTTGCATATTACACCAGTGATGCAGACTGTTCTCAAACAATCTTTACAAGGAAACAACCCATTTACTTGTAAGGAGCATGACTTGTTGCATTTGTTAATTCGCTAAATTTGCAAATTTCATCTTTTTGCGTGGATTCGAACAATTAACAACGTTCTAATGGGAAAACAGAAGCTTGGAACATCGTGTACGATGCGAAGAAACACGCCATTTATAAGAAGTTTTTACAGAAGAAGTAAACTTGCTATATTGTAAACCACCAGGTCAATTTTCGACTTCATTACCTCCCGTAAGTTTTTTAGCTGTATACTGCTTTGTAACATTAATTCATACAATTCAACTATTCTTATTCTGTTTTTATGTGTCACGAATTCATGTCAGTAATTTTTTTCTTTTTATTGCCAGATTTCCAGGTTGATGGGAAAATTGCAGCACAACTTAGTGTGCACCTTTTAGTTGATAACAGTGGCAGCACTTCAACTTTATCCTGATACCATTTTGCATCTACGTCTCACTTAATAATGTCAATTTTCGAGTTCATTACCTCCCGTAAGTTTTTAACTGTATAGTGTCCTTTGTTAAAATAATTCATACAATGTAATTACTGTTTTTCTTTTGTATGTGTCGTATTACGTCAGTCAATTTTCTCTTTTTATTGGCAGGTTTCCAGATTGAAGGTGTACAGGCAATTGCAGCACTACACCTTGTACCTTATCATAGAACAACAGCACTACAGTTTCTTGTTGATGCTATTGTCAGCACTACATCTTCTTGGTAGTTACTCCAACAGTACACTTTCCGCATGGTACTAACGGCAACACTACATTTTCTTCTTCATAATAACGGCAACACTACACCTTCTTCTTAGTACATAATCATAGCAGATAACTAAATATACCACTTCCATGGTCACATTCACTGTTTTTTGTACGGCATCTCTAAGTGGATCGAGTAGCTTAGTTGTGCTGATATATAAATACGTTAACTGTTTACAATGACTTTGGAATTGTTAATTTATTTTGCAATTGTTCCATTCCTATGTAATTTTGTAATTATTACAGTAGAACTGTTAACCGTTCTGGGATTAATCAGCCTAGTGAAACATGGCCTGAGGGGGAGAGGTTTTTTCCTCGGGAATCCGACACTACCAAATCGTACGGGCGGCTGGGTGTCTTCTCTCCCCAATAAGAAAAACAAAAAAGAAAAAAAATTAAAGTTAATAGATTGCGTATCGCATTCTTTGTGAGGCATTTTAAATAAAATTGAATATGGGTATTTTGAATAACAAACATTGGGTTACGTTTCACGAAAAAAAAATAATTTATTATTCTCTACAGTATATATTATATTAGTAACACCATATCTCTTGATAATGAGCCGCAACGGTTTAAACAATATTGTAGAGAAGAATAAATTAAACTTTTTCGTGAAACGTAACCCAGTGTTTGTTTGTCATTTAAAATAGCCATATTTAGTTTAAAATAAAAAAAATTTTTCAAAAAATTACTTTACTGTTATTATTACTTTGTATAGTACATACCTATTTTATCTTTTTCAATGTTTTCAAATTCTTCATCAAATCTGAACATACATATTATTTGCATCATAAAACAGATAATTGAGTGGAACACACTTAATTTATTGATGCATACTTGATCGATACTTCTTCTGAAGATGCCCTTGTAGGGTGAAACGATCGTAGAGTTTAATAAATGTATTAAGTGGAAATTAAGTGTGTTTCACTCAATTATTTGATTGAATATGGTTCCTAATTTCCATAAAATAAAGGCAGAAACAGTTAGTTATCATAAAACAGTGTTATTTTATATTTCTGTTAACATTTCTCTTTGAAATAGCTGAAGTGGTCGATTAAGAGGGGTTCTAACTGTAACTAAATTGTGAGTATATTTGTTAATTGTAAACGCATTTTATACTGCTGAATTTATTTTATACAATAAAATATATTATTAGCCATATTCAATCTTTTTCATTATGTATCTGCATTGTATTGATGAACTTGGAATTTAACATGTAACAATCTACCAACTAAAAGAATATTTTATGGTTTATTATATTCTTTTGGAAAATAGATTGTTACATATTACATTCTAATTTCATTACTTAATAAAAACTTGAAAGCTGAAAACGAAATTACAACCTTACCTAACCAAACGTTCTGTTTTTTGTTCTATAATATGGAGTTACAATCTTTAAACGCTTCATCTATTTAAATGATTTATATATATATAGTACGATTTATAATTTTTTAAGCTCAAAAAAGTGGGGTAACCGACAGTTCCATGGAAATATTACGTTTTGAAATTATGCAGGGTGTCTCAAAATTCCGTGGATAATTACTGGTTCCTGGGACCAAAATAAGTTGATTACACTGAACTTATCTAACCGAATAGATATCATGACCATTACATAAGAATATGCTGCCCCCCCCCCCCCAGCCTCCCCCAATATTAATTGGTTATAGTTAAGAATGAAACATTCAAAAGTTTTATTAGTTTATTTTTTAATTAAAAATTGAACGTTTTAATCTGTAGGTAGGTACAAGCAGTATGCAAGACAACTAACTTAAAACCGACTCTGCATTTTTTTGCAATTGAAGACAGCAGCAAAAATCTGTGGCAGCAACCATGTACTTGACCATAACATCGATTTGTTGTATCAATACCTAAACTATGACCAACACATTCTTCTATGTTGTTGTTAATGATGAGCTTATCATACATACACTTATAAAATATGGCTTATGAACGCCAAATAGCAATATTATTTGAAAATAAACAAAATAAAAAAAATGAACTACAAGGAAGACAAAACATCCACCTAATCTAACATAACAAGGAATATCTATAATAATGTTTCAAATTCAGATATTCACCAATAGCTCCAAGAGAAATACAATCTGATACAAATTACATTTGTGACATTTTCCGTATAGGTACATTAACTTATAACACATTGGTGCTGAATACCCCAGAGCAAATTAATCATCTAATTAATTTATCGAAATTGAAGGTTAAAAAAATAATTAATAAATCATAATTTCGTGACAAAAACAATATATAATGAACGATATAGATGGGATATAGTTAAGCAAAATTGACATTAAAAATTAAGATCACATATCACATACAACTGCAACTACTGTTTTAGTTTTTATTTATTTTTGTAGATATATATGATAAATTACAGAACAATAATTATTCCTGAAAACACTAATTTGAACAAAGTAATTTTATAGAGGGGCTCTATGGACAAGAGTGTACCATTGCCCACATTCACATCTCTTGGGATGTCCTTTATGAATCCACATCCAATTAACACTAGTAGAGTCTTCTTCGCAAACACATCCTACAATACGAGAATCGAAAGCAGATGGAACTTCATTTGGTTGATTCTTTGTGCCTGGCCCTCTTTTCATCATACTTAAAGCATAAGGATCATTGTTTCCTGCAATTCTTGCTAAAAGCTCACGTTTTTCAAGTCCCGTTGCATGCTCTACAGGATCTCCCATTGTAACTTAAACATACATAATTAATCAACAACAATTCAATAATCTACAAAACCTTAATAAATCTATAACACAATTACGTAACGTGCTTTGAGCGACATTTAGGTTGTAGAATGAGAAAATAAATAACCTACTTTTTACGGCAAAAAGTCGTTTACTACCATACAGGGCATTTTGTCTTCCAGCAACCTTTATAAATCTACCACACAACGAAGCCATTTTTCAATATTTAAGGACTATTTTGAAGGGAATAATAATTGACACTCCTTCTCTGACAGAACTTACTCACCAGCGCCGCCTGTTTCGTAATAATAAATCATCTAGCCGGCACACACGAAGGAGCCACGAATATAGCCGAATGCCGAATTTATTTTAATTATATTACTTGGCAAAAACAGTCCAAATGAAAAAAATAACCCAGGGTAACTATAATTTGACTTACTCCACCAAAAAAAGTTATACATATATACTGCATATATGATCTTTTTTAAATTCATTCGGTGCTTGTTTAACTTCATTCGGCATTCGGCTGTATTCGTGGCTCCGTCGGGCTCCAGCCACGAATACAGCCGAATGCCGAATGAAGTTAAACAAGCACCGAATGAATATAGATGGTTAGAATATTGTTAATAAATTTTAAACTACAAAATCATCTATTAAAAAGTACCACAACATTTTAAAAATTTAGTTTTATATTAAACCTTTTAAAACTTACAAAACGCTATCTTTATTGAGATATTTCTAAAATGTTTCATAAGGAGCTCACCACTGCCACAGTAATTTCTTGTTTTAAATTGTTTACATTTTGCTTAGAACAATAGGTTAGAAAGAACGCGTTTATTTTAACTTTATTAACTATTATTTACTAAACCAATCAAATATAAATTTTTGCTTTAAAAAAGCAGATTAATCAAACATAATTAATAAATGATAAAAATAAGTGTCAGGATTAACCGATTAACAATCAATATCAATTGAAAAGGTTAGAGTTAGGATGCTTATTATTCATACAAATACAAATTGAGCGGAAATGACAATTTCTAGATATTATAAGTCGCTGTGCGCTGTTTTTCAGATGTTTGACCCACGGTACAGACGTGCTGAGGTGGGTGTTCACTCTGTCAATTGCGAAATAAGCGATATCTCAAACCAGAGATAGCGCTGTAATACAACGTGACATGGGTTGCATAAGAGAAAAAGTATTTTATAATTAAATTTTGTTTTGCAAGATTTACGTAATGAGGGTTGTCTATTAAGTAGGAAACATTTTAGAAATAAAAATTGTGATAACGATATTGTGCTGTTGATGCTTTGCTACTCCTATTAATGCTGTTGTAATTTGTATATAAACAGATATATAATGATATAATGTCGCGGGAAAACCCTCTTACAAATTGTATATAGTTACTGCCAGTAAATAAGCAAAATCTGTAATTATTCGTTTTTATTATTATTTATTGTTAAATCGGTGAAATATGTGACAAAGTGTTTAGACTTTATTTGAAAGAAAAAATGAAGAATATGGATAAGGAAAAGGTATGTAAAAAACGATAAAATAAAAAAGACACGGTGGACATAACTGTAATATAAATGTACATACTTATAGTTTTTGTATTTATGAATGAAAGTTGTTAAGATATTTGAAGAAATGCACTATTTATTGCCATTAGAAGAAAAAAGGGGGAATCGTAATTTGAAAAAAAATTTAAATTGCAAAAGTAAGTAAAACAGGTTATGAAAACAAGTATAGTTTCGTAAGGATCTGGGTAGCTAGGGTCATGCAATGTGTTTATTATATTTGCAATAACCACAATATAGGTACATTTAGCAAAAAATAATAGAACATTGGTTACATATAGGTACATAGTTTTTATATATGAAACAATACATCTACAGTGTGAAAGGAGTTGAATCAATTATTGGAGAATTAATAAATGTTTTATTCCCGTCATTTTGAAACAAAGTATTACAGAAATAGTCAGTATCTATACATATAACCTGTGAGGTTGTTACCTTGGAGTGGAATGGTCCGAATATAGTCAGCTTAGGGCGGCATATCGAGGTTAATTTAAATTTCTAATTTTTTATTACATTGAACTGGTTTACGGTTGTTTGAAACTATTTTTAAAAAGAATTTATTTTGTTGTTTACTTAAACAGCCAATTTGATTGTTTAACGTATTGGGGAGCGGCGGGTATTGACGTACGTGCGGGTAATCCCGTACAAAACAAATTGTTGATCACGCCATCTAGTTGAAGAATAAAACAACGCCTCCTTAGATATCTAGTAGATGGCTGCAAGAATTTAAAATCTACCTATCAACAGAAACTTTCCACATCGAAACAAAGTTTCTTACATAGCGTCGTACAAAACCGCTGTGACTTTGTAATTACTGCGAACAGTGATTGAATTGGTTTTCCAAAACAGTGCTACCAGTGTACGAACAAGTAATGTTTGTGGTTGATTTTAGCCTGAAGGGTAAGTTGAAATATTACAAATAGCATCGTAGTATTATTTTTTAACCTACATAGTAGATGCGGGTATTCCCGTACGCACGCACGCCATTATCCTCCAGTGTACGGTATTATCCTCTTGTGTACGGCAATAAGGCATTTTTGTTTTGTTCCAGGTGCCAAATAAAAGGAAACGAACTACAGATAAATGTTCATGGGCAGAAGCATCCATGAAGGCTGCTTTGAAAGCTGTCCAAAATGGAGCAACGCAAAGAGAGTGTGCTTGTCATTTCAACGTACCTTTAAACACTTTACGCGATGGAATAAAGAAAGGTCATTATTATCCTGCAAGGATGGGAGCTCGAACAGTTTTTACAGAAGAATAGGAGAACGATATTTGTCAACATTTGCTGCATTTGTCAAAAATGTTTTTTGGTTTAACCCCTATCCAGACTCGACAAGCTGTTTTCGAGTATGCTGAAAGGAACACCATACCTAACAAATTTAATAAAGATGGAAAGATGGCTGGTAAAGACTGGATGTCTAGTTTTCTTAAAAGGCATCCCAATCTCAGCTGCCGAAAACCTGAGGCTACATCAATTAACCGAATTACAGGTTTCAACAAGGGCGAAGTTGAGAGATTTTACGAAAATTTAATTGCGTTGATGGAAAAGTACAAATTTGGACCAACTCGCATATTTATGTAGACGAGACTGGCATCACTACAGTCCACAAGCCTACAAAAATTATTGCTGGCAAAGGAGTTAAACAAATCGGTATTGTGACAAGCTGGAAAGGGGGAAAGAACGTCACCGTTTTGTTGCAAGAATGCAAGTGGCAGTTTTACACCGCCGTTATTCATCTTTCCCCGCCTCAGAATGGCACCTTCTCTGGAAAGAAATGGTCCAGCAGGGTCAGTCTACAAATGTACAAAGAATGGATGGATGACTGAGGAAGTTTTCCACATGTGGCTTCAGCATTTCGTTAGTACAAATAAACCTACCAAAGACACCCAGTCCTATTAGTGCTGGACAACCATTGCAGCCACATATCTCTCAGAATTTACAACTTCTGCAGGGAAAACTGTGTCGTCTTATAGTCCTTACCTCCACATTCTTCACATCGCATGCAGCCGCATGACCTAACATTCTTCGGGCCCCTTAAGAAATATTATGATATAGAGTGTGATCTATTCATGGTCACACGCATATGAAAAAATAACAAAATATGACATCACGCAATTATTTACGAAAGCTTATATGAGAGTTGCTAATCCTTCTAAAGCAATTAAGGGATTCGAAGTCAGTGGAATATATCCAATTAACCGCAATGTATTCTCTGAAGAGGATTTTTATTCTTCGTCTAATGAAGTTAGTGATAGTTCTTCAATAATTGCTCCTCGACCAAGTTGTTCAACACCTCAACCAAGTTGCTCAACACCTCAACCAAGTTGCTCAAAAGACCAACCTAATTCTTCAGCAGATTACTTAGCAACCCACAAAAACGTCTTTTCATGAAATAACTCAGCTTCCAAAAAAAACTTCTTCTAAGAAGGGCCCCAAACAGAATCGTAAAAAGCAGAGATCCGAAATTCTCACATCGACACCTTTAAAGGAACAGCCAGAAATGGCTGAGCTGAAAAAAAAACAGAAAATGAAAGGGAGAAAATGGAAGCATCCAAGAATAAAATAGAAAAGTCTAAGAAGGTGAAGGATAAAACAAGAGTCAAAACAGTTAAAAGAAAAATAGTAGAAACCTCAAGCGAGAGTGATGTTAGTGAATGTGACATTTGCAATGACGATGAACTGGACGATGCTGAAAATATCGAAGGCGATGAAATATGTATCATTTGCTAAGAATATGGTAAAGATGAAGAATGGTATCGTTGCGTTTCCTGTGGGCTCTGGGCCCATAAGTTATGCACTGGCTATGATAGTCCTAAAGTTTATATTTGCGACTACTGTCCAGATTTGCAGCTCTGAAAATTTACTATAGACCACATTCTTTTTTTATTTTCATTTATTTCCAAGTTGAAGAATCATTACTTTATTTTTTCTATGCTACTGAAATCATTATTTATGTTTTTATACCAAATATATTGCGTTTGTTACCTTTTTTATATCTGGTTTATACATGTACGCTAATACCCGCCATGGAGGGTAATGCCGCACATGGAACGTTTTTTGAAATGTATATTTGTACATTCCCGGCTTAATATGAATTTATTTATTTCCACCGGATATCACTACAGTGAACCTTAGGCTAGGCCCACGCCAAATTTTGAAGCTATATCTTTCCAGGTGTATCTGTAATTAATTTTAATGGTTAGGTGTACGCCAATACCCGCCGTTCCCCTAATTCAAATAAGTGTAATGAATTTAATAGTTACAATGAAGTTACAAAATAAACCGTGAGGTCAACTTAAATCAGGGGTGGTAATAGCCAATGGGCGTGAACTAAAGCCTATATTAATTGTTTTAAAGTTAAGACCTCGCTTATGTTCTATTATAATAATGTATGTATTTGCGATACCATTCTCACTAGAATCGGTGATGCTTCCGATTTGTGTAAGTTAATTAATAATAAATCAATGAGTTAACTGAGTTAATTTACTTCGGCGTTAAAGTCGATTTTTAAAAATAAAAATAATTCAAACATAAGTGAATTTATTTATTAAAAATACATTGTAACGGGAAGGAGCCGTTAATCAAGAGATGTTATCGTTTCTGACTCGAGATTACAACTAACTTTTTAATACGAGATACATCTGCAGCTGCATTAAAATGCTTATTCTCTATTTTGCACTTTTCTAGAATTTATCGTTCTCACAGTTACAGGATATGTGTCAGCAGTTATTATTATAATGTTATCCATGATTCTACCTTTGATAACTCCTCCCTCCTTAAGATGAAATATTTAGCGCTAAAAATTTTTTATGTTAAAAGTGAAAATTTGAAGCGTAAATATTTCACGTTCCCAAAAAGATTACATACATATAAACAAATAAAGATATACAAAAGACAATGAAAAGAAACATTAAAATTACATGGCTTTAACTAAACTACTTTCTCGAAGGCAAAGGAAAGGCATTTTCTTTTACTTCCTCGACCTCGCGTTTCCTAATATTATAATGACATGTTTTTATTTTATTTCTCATAAGTATAACAATAATGATTAAGACTAAAATAACTATAAGCACTAAAAAGGTTAGGTTAGCTTAGGTTATAAAAAGGTTATTGTTCCACTGGATATACTTCCACTATCACTGGGCACATACAAAATCGGATCGTTCAGTTGCAGAGTTAATTTTGACAACTGGTCTAAGTTTATTGACTTTAGATTTAATTGGATCGGTTTCACACTAACTACATTATTTATTGTAGCCGACAAATAAACAGGTGTTTCTTGTACTACATCTTCTACATTAATGTACTTAAATTCTTTCGCTACGAAAGAGCAAGAATTTGGTAGGCTAATTAAAAAGGTTCCTTTTAGATTATGAATTTCTTCATTCTTACAACGAACGTGGACTAAAGTAAATTTTGGTAATATT
Source organism: Agrilus biguttatus (assembly GCA_963921985.1). Classification (NCBI taxonomy): domain Eukaryota; kingdom Metazoa; phylum Arthropoda; class Insecta; order Coleoptera; family Buprestidae; genus Agrilus; species Agrilus biguttatus. The sequence goes on from OY998118.1 coordinate 22,856,531, forward strand.
AGTAAATATTTTTCATTATTCAAAACCTCATCTAATTGATCCGTCACGTTTACCGGGATATGCTTACAGGAAGGCTTTTGTTTTACTTGAAGAGGATTCCTGATACAATCGTCCTGTTGATAATTTCTCTCTAAATTATCAAAAGCACAGAAGTATTCTTGCTGCAATCGTTTACAATTTTCTTTAAGATAATATATTTTAATAATACCCCTACCGGCATTGAATTACACTGTTAATTCCGATGTATTATTAGACGAAGCTATAATATATCCAAAAAAGAAGGAATTAAAATCCTTATTCGTCTAAATTTTAAGATCAATGATCTCAAATTTTGAACGCGTCCTACCAAGTAGGCACAACGAACCGAAAGCCACATCCCACGACCGGTTTCGACCTATCGGGTCTCATCAGGTGGGCGCTGGCAGAAATACCTTTACAGGCTATATTATAAATATAAAAATATAATTATAAATATGAATTCAACAGAAACAACTACTCCGAGGGCTAATACCCCTACCAGCATTGAATTACACTGTTGATTCCGATGTATTATTAGACGAAGATATAATATATCCAAAAAAGAAGGAATTAAAATCCTATTTGAGATCATTGATCTTAAAATTTAGACGAATAAGGATTTTAATTCCTTCTTTTTTAGATATAATATATCAGAGCATAGAGCATAAATATGAAGAAAATGATTTAGAGAGCAGGGAGCGATACATGCAAGAAGCTTATGAGAGAAACCTCAAGAGGAATAATGTACTGATCTTTGGTGTAAAAGAATTTGACAACGAAACTGATGAAAAAAACTTTATTTTTTCTCTGCTTGAGGATCCTCCATTCACTTTAAAGGAACTTAGCATTATTAGACTTGGAAGGAAAACTACTAATAAAGTTCGACCACTAAGAATGTTATTCACCTCATCTGACTATGCTCTATGGATGTTGCGCCAAAAAAATACATGGAATTCCCATGGCCTTCAATGTAAAAATGATAGGACTGAAGCTCAAAGAGCTTACCTTAAGTATATACTACAACAATTTAAAGCTAGATGTGATAATGGTGAAAAAAATCTTAGAATCAAATACATCAACTCGATTCCTACAATTATTCAAGAAAAATCTAAGCATAAGCTAAAAAACCAATAAAGGGAGGATCTTTCACTGGATATTACCAAAACATACGCAGCTTTAAAAATAAATTTATCACTTTTAATAATAATATTTCCACCGCATCAACTAAATACGATTTTATTGCACTATCAGAAACATGGTTAAGTGCAAACCATGAAGACGATAATTTTGCTTTGAATTCGTACAACCTCATCAGATGTGACAGAAACACTCTTATCTCCGAGAAATCAAGAGGTGGTGGTGTCTTACTCTACTTACACAGTGACATTCAATATGAAATCCTCTTAAAATATTCTCAACACTCTGAGCAGCTTTTCGTGAGAATTGTGATTGGTGACATTGATTTAATTGTAGTTCTCGTTTATATGCCTCCGCATACCAACATGCCAAAAGGCCAATTTATCGATGAATTTCATAAGCTGAGTGTGAATCTGGACAAAGTATTTGAGACGTATGACAGTTCCACATATCTTCTCCTTGGTGATTTTAATCTGCCTGGCTATAATTGGATTTTTGATGGGAGACTTATCCATCGTGTTGGTTCCAGCCCAGCAACATCAATCAGGAAAGCAGCTGACCATCTACTTCACTGTGTCAACAAGTGTAATATTGACTATATTTTCCAAAATCATTATTTATATCACAATGACTGTAACTCGTTGGATTTAATTTTTACAAATATTAATAGCTTTAAGTGTAATCAAGCGATTGATGATCTGTGCAATGTCGATAAATATCACCCCCCCCTAGATTTCTCCTTTGTATATAATACTCCTTTGCAAGTAAATAATGAGTCCCCTTTTGTTCATTTTAATTTTAGAAAGGCAGATTACAATAATATATGCAACGATTTAAATGAAATTAATTGGAATGCAGTGTTTGAGGGAGAGCATGGTGTTGATAACCTTTTAGATAAATTTTACACTAAAATTACAGAAATTATTTCCTGTCACACTCCTCTCTCTCGTGCACATGCTAGAAGTAGTCCTCCATGGTTCAATTCTATGCTAAGAAAAGAAATTTATTGTAAAAAAATGCTTCATTCCAAATATAAGCAAACAAACTCTGATTTTTTCAAAAATAAGTTTAAAGAACAAAGGTCACATTGTCGTCTCTTAGCATCTCAACTAAAAAATAATTATATTAAACAAGTTGAAACAAACATTATTAGTAATAGTAGTAATTTCTGGCGTTATGTTAAACCTAATAATTTACAAACTACACTGTACAAAGCTTTCAAATATAACGATAAAATTTCTGATAATATTAATGAGACCTTAACTTACTTTGCTGAGCATTTCTCATCATGTTTTAATTCAGATCAAGACATGGATTTTTCTGATGATTGTCAAGATGTAAATAACGTTAGAAATAGCATTGGTATGGAGCACGTGAGCATTGAACTAGCTGATGTTGAATTCGAATTACTGAATCTAAATGAAAATCTACCGTTAGGTCCTGACGGAGTGCATGCTCTATTCCTTAAGAAAACAGCTAAATATATAGCACTACCAATTTGGATTATAATTAAAACTTCTCAATGTTCGCGTGTTTATCCTGATGCATTTAAAAAAGGATTTATAAAACCAACATTTAAGAATGGTGATAAGCTAAAAATAAATAATTATCGTCCAATTGTTATGCAAAATATTATTGCAAAAATTTATGAAACTATAATGTATAAAAAACTATCACCATATTTTTATCAGTTTATCATTGAGGAACAGCACGGCTTTATGCCATCGCGGTCTACTGTTACAAACCTAACCTCGCAATCCACTTTCATAATTGATGCGCTAGACAAAAGAAAACAAATTGATGTTGTCTATACCGATGTGGCGAAAGCTTTTGATCAGGTTTCTCATAAGTTACTCCTGCGTAAACTTGCTAAATATGGTTGTAAAAATGATTTACTTGAATGGTTTGCGTCATACCTGTCAAACAGGTCTCTAATAGTCAAATTAAAAAATGAATTCTCTTCACCAATATCTGTACCATCCGGCGTTCCGCAAGGTTCACATCTTGGAGCTTTACTTTTTATTATTTTTATTAATGACATCAAGGATGTCATAAAATTTTCTTACTTCCTGTTGTATGCTGATGATTTGAAATTAATCAAACTAATTGAATCAATAGAAGATTGTATTAAGCTACAAAGAGATATTGATAATGTGAATGTTTGGTTTGAGGAAAATCTTTTATGTCTAAACATTAATAAGTGTACTATTTTGACATTCACGCGCACTAATTTAAGTGAATACAATTACAAAATTAATAATAATGCATTATTAAGAGTTTTTGAGATGAGAGATCTTGGTGTTCTTTTTACTTCGAACTTTACTTTCTCTTCACACATATCAAATGTTGTAAATAAAGCCTACAAAAAATTATACTACATATTAAATAAATCTAAAGGCTTTAAAAATACTGCAACAATAATATCTCTTTACAAAGCGTACGTTAGACCTATTCTAACTTACGCATTAAATATTTGGGCTCCAAGCGTTAATAAACAATGGTATGAACTGGAGAAAATTCAACATAAATTTATTAGATTCATAGCAGCACTAGATGGAACACCAATAGATCCCTTTAATCATGATTATACTAATTACTTATCAAAATATAAAATCCCAACGATCAAATCTTTTTCTGACTACCTTGACCTTGTATTTTTACTAAAATTAAATAATGGCTTGATAGATGCAAATAACCTCAGTAAATTGATTGTACAATACCAACCAAATCGAGTTGTTAGAGAAAGAAACATGACATTCATTATCCCAAAATTACCTCCTAATCTCTGCGATCAACATCCTATCATTAGAGCAATGCTATCATTTAATGGAAAAAAAATTAATATTGACCAGAAACTTTCAATTCAAACCATAAAAAAGAAACTTCAACATCTCGCTTTATCATACTTGTAAACTTTATATCACTGTAAATACTGTATAGACATTTTTGTATACGTACACCTGATGCAACCTATGTAAAAACTTTTGTTACATTTTACTGTAAAAGGGTCCTCCCGTTAAATAAATAAATAAATAAATAAATATTTTATCATCGGTCAATGCTACATTGGTCGGCGAAATTATGGTTGTATTTACTAGAGTTGGCACGGAATAGAAGTGATACAAAATAAATTTGGTTTTATCTAATATTGGTACATGCAATAGAAATACTACCTGTTCGAATGTTACATAATATGCTACTTTAAATGTTCTGAGAAATAATAGGTTATCATATCTGTAATATGAATTTTTGACATGAAACATACCCAAGGTTTGCTTCATATCCCTAATATGCTGTTCACTGATTATACTCGGATGTAAATAATTTAGGTTTGCAAAACTAATCGAAGTTAGTAAATCTGTTGCCAGTGTTTTTAACTGATTTATTATAATTTCAACAATGTAAATACTTGTCTGTATTGCTTCCTTTTCGCTAACCTAGTTTAGAGCATTTTGAACGGAAATGAAGTTGACAGAAATGTTGCGAAATATGTTTTCAACACTTTGTATCGCCTTTTTATTTATTGATAGCTGCCTATTAAAATGGCTTATTACATTTTCCTGGTTCCGTTCCAAACTTCTAATAGCATTGTCATACCGCACACCGTCATCGGCGTCCAATGTACCGGAAATGAACTTAAATACTGAACCCAAAACATTAATTAAACCGCGCTTTTCTCTTACCTGTTGTACTGTCAAAATATCGGGGTGTATTTTCGTTAATTGTTCCCTAAGTTGTTCATTTTGTGTTTGTAAATAAAGGATTTCGCATAGAAGACCGTTGTCCTTTGTACCGTCCACTGATTGATATAATTCCTTTAGTGCAACGTCGATTTTTGTTAATTATTGGCCGAAAAGTTTTAAGGGGTATTTGTGAATAAACGTATGGTGACTCAGCTGTACCCATGTATCGCCCAATTTAAATGGCAAGATGCCCGCATTTTCGGTAATGTCCTTAATTTCTACTGTTTGAGCCACTACCCGTTGGTACCTTAGCATCCAAAGTACCAGAAAGACCAGGTGGATTATCCGCATCTGGAACAAAGGTTCCACTCAGAAAGTTTTTCGAACGGGTTTAATTTCCTGCTTATGATAAATTTTGACTTTTTGTGTTTCTATTTTATCGTCCAAATCTTGCTTAACTATTTCTTTTCGATAATTGGTCGCCCTTTTGTCACGTATCAATTTTTTTAAATACACCGGTTGATTGGGTTGTATCGGGGTGAAAGCCTGACGTTTAATATTTTGGTAATTAATTTGCTTTTCTTTTTATCTAACTCGGTTCGCCTGACTAAACCGTATAACGCCCTGATCTTATCATAAACTTCACTTGTGTACTCGTGATAATAGTCGTCATCGAAGATGTCCATTGCGTCATCACTGTCAATGTGTCCGTAAAGTAATTGTACAGGTTTATAGCCCGTTTGGGAATGAATCGTTCTATTGTATTCGAATATATTTGTCAGCAAAATTTTATTTTTAGAAGCCGTTTTACCTATCTCAATTAGAGTTCCATGAACCCTCTCCATGGTTCCATTGCTTTTAGGATGACTGGTGTTATGAAATGGTAATTTACCCTATGTATCTTTAACATATCTATAAAAAGCGGGTTATTAAATTGATTATCCACAATAATTGTTTTCGGGATCTTGTAATGAGAAAATAGGTTAGCGTATGCATCCACTAAATCTGGATAATTTTGAGAGTTTAACGGTTGATACATGAAATATTTAGTAAACGCATCAATAGCTGTTAAGTATTTCCTATTATTTATGGAGAAAGTATCTATAAAAACTGTTTCGAAGGGTTGTCTAGCTGTAGGTGTTAACTTTAATTTGTACTTAATAGGATGCCTCTCGTATTTAGCTTCTTGACATATGTTGCAGTTGTCCACATATTTTTGGTAAGCCGATTGAATATCAGGCCAATAAAATTTCCTTGCAATTTCCGCCGAAAGTTCTTGCGCACCTCTATGACCTGAGGTATGAATTTCGGTCATAATATGTTGTTGTTCCTACATCTGTTACGTCTTTTAAAAGGGTGTAGACAAATTTAATCGTACTATCAAAACGTTCGCTTACTAGCCTAGCTATAATTTCCTACAGTTCATTGGTCCTCGCATGTATTGCGTTAATTACTTTCGGATTCGCGTATTCCTTAAGGATATTAACAATTTCGTTCTTATAATTTTGTTCCGTTGTTTGTATTAAATATCGCGATTTACTAAATGGGTTATTCACTTTAATTGTGGGCCTAGTAAAAATTGAGAATACAAATTGGTGTTTGAAATAATTTAAGGGTTTATCACATATTGGCAGAGTCGCATTCACGTTCTCGGCCTGGGAATGCTGCGTTACTGTGTCCTCATTATTTTTGGGTGGTTTAATCATAATATCCTGAAGTACATTTACCTTGGAGACCGTTGGCGTCGGTTGTTTGTCCGCAACAAGATAGTCATCTATCTCCGAAACATCCAAATATTCGCGCTCACTTATATCCCCAGGAATGTTCTTTATCTTTTCTACTAATTTTGGATTTGGTTTTATGGCCTCAGTAGTCACTAAATGACCGAAATATTCAATTTCCGTTAGGCAGAATTCTGATTTCTTTACCTGAATTTTGAATTTATATTCTTTTAATCTCTGAAATACGGTCGTGATGTTTCTCAAATGTTCTTCAAAATTCTTACCCAATATTATTATATCGTCCAGATATACCAAGCAAATATTATTTATTAAACCCTGCAAAACGTTGTTCATTACCCTTGCGAAGCAAGCGGGTGCGTTTCGGAGACCGAAAGGTATTCGCAAAAATTGGTAATGACCCTTGTCGGTGGAGAAAGCCGTTTTATTTCTATCTGTGGGGTCGATCTCAATTTGGTGATAAGTTAGATTTGGTATCGGATACTTATCCTCCACGGTTTTCTCATTAATTTGACGAAAATCTACCACCATTCGCCACGATGCTTTTCCATTCTTATCCCGTTTTTTGGGGACAAGGAATATAGGTGAACTATACGGAGACGTGCTCTCCTCTATGATGTTTTTCCGTTGCAATTCCGTTATTTGCCTATCAATTTCCGCCCTTTGAGTCATAGGGAAACGATAAAGTTTAACAAAAACGGGGGTTTCCGAGTTTAATGGGATTTTATGCTTAGTAGAGTTGGTAAATGTTAATATATCGCCCTCTTTATAAAAAATCTCTTTATATTGCTCACATAAATTTTGGATAAGGTTTCTTTTATTTTCCGGTAAATGACTTAATTCCAAATTGAGGTTACGATGATCTGATCTATTATTATTATTAATTGGCATGATAACAGCATTACACACGTTTGCTTCCGTTTCATTGACGTGCATAACCTTAATTATTTATTTTACATTTACACACTACTTAACACTTAAACACTAATGCAACAACTTATTTATATGACAAGGAAAATGTATTATTTATATCACTCGGTATATCGTATTTATATTACCACTTATTTATATGACAAGGTAAATGCACTATATATATCACTCGGTATATCGTATTTATATTACCATTCTACTATCAACTCTAAACTGTAACTGTGTACTTTAAAACTAAACTGTTTCTCTAACTATACTGTTCTTGACCGCCGACAACATAATATTTATAGAGGTATCGAAGGTTCTGGAGTAATAAGGAACGACCTTCTAGTATTTTCTCGAACTCCTATTATGTTGTTGTTTACTTATTGCTATCAAAGCGCCGACCAACGACCGTATTCGAGGAACCCGTCTTATCTGTTTCCGGAACTCGCCGCCGCTCTTGTACACACACATACAGGCTCGTTACAATATTATCTAATTCTCCTAAAATTGGTACTTCGCAATGAAAGTTATTTGCCGTCGTTATGGTGTCTGGAATAATCGCATTACCTAAACTTTGTCGCGGTACCCTAACTACTCCCTTCCTAATTGAAATCGGTACAGTTAACTTATTAATTTCTCCGTTTTTTGAGACTCTCGAGATTTTCGGACAATCGTACCTATACAATGGGTAGTCAATGTTGTTCAGAGTGATTGTGCCTGTCGAGTAATCTATTTTAGCTTGCATTTGGTCTAGACTTTGTGATCCTAATAATACATCGAAATATGAATGAAATTTTACAATAAATAATTTAAGAAATTGTTCTTCTAAGAGCAGATCTACAATTATTACCTCATCGTGCTTCGATTGAGAGTTAATGGTCCGGAGAATGAAATTTTCCTTATATAAAAAGTTTGTAAAATAATTATTGGAAGATTCGGGATTGATTAAGGAGTTCGTTGCGCCCGTGTCGATCAGTACCTTAAAAGGCGGGTCGCTTATCACTATATACGGTAACGAGTTATCTATTGGGTTCTTTCCGAGGCAATTTATGGAAAATTTAGAATATCGTGAAAATTATTGTCATTATTAGCGTACATAGAATGTGATGATTCTTCTTGTCCTAATTGATCTTTCTTGACTATCCTCGATAGGATCGCAATTCAAAAACTCATCGTCATAACCATCCATACACTGATTCGGTTCTAAATTAATCGTTCGTTGGTTATTTTCCTCAAAATGAGACGTAGTCGCGCCCTCATGATCAATTTCGATGAAATTTAGGTTGGGCTGTCACCAGCGACGAAAATTTGACGATTGATAATTCACCCTTTGCGAGTCACCGTTTTGACCGCCGATTCTGTTTTGATTACTATTACTATTGTTGTTTCTACTTAAATTAAGCGGTTGATTTTGAAGTTCATAGGTCTGGGATCGAGATGGATTTTGATTCGCATTTGGCAAAGCCGATCGTCCCGGCTGTTGGTTAATAGCGTACGAATAATTTTGATTTTGCGATCAATTTATATTATTATTGCGATTTGACGAGAATGTGTTAGTCTGAGGTATTTTATTTTGGTTAGTTGGGGTCGAATAATTTCGGGAATTTGGCTGTTGGAGATTTCGGTTTGGTAAGATAGTCTTGTCTACTGGGTGTTTGGTTATAAACGTCACTACAGTACTTGTTGCTTCTAATAAAGTATTAAGATTCCTAACGTCAAGAATTGTCTGCAGCATCGTCGGACTGTTAGCGTACAAGATCTCCAATGCTGTCTGCTTGTTAATCTGTTTATATACAACCTTCTGTTCATTTGTTAATTCGAAATTTTGATGTCTAATTGTGTCTGCGCACTCTTTATTCTTTCGATAAAACTGGTTAAGTTCTCGTTTGGTTTAATTTTCAGATTTCTAAAACGATGCGCCAAAATTTTCCTATCTATGTGGTCCTCGAACTTATTCCTAAGAGCATTTTTAAGTCCCGGCCAATCCTCGATATCCGGCGTACATAAAACTAAATCATTCGCCTCGCCAGTTAATTTTGAACATATCATACAAAACGAGTAATTATTTAACGTATCGTCCTGTGTATTTCCATATCTATTATAAAATTGGTCCACCCGCGAGATGGATGTTTCTAGTGTGCTAGAATTACCGTCGTACTTAGGTAAAATGTCGCCGTAATTGTTCGCGGCTGATATGAGCTGTTCCGTATTAGGTTGAACTCTAATATTTTCGTTATGCATGTTTATTTCGACAACTTCACTTCGCTCAAAACCTTAAAATCCTTCACCTGATATATCTAGTGAACCAAGAGTGTTACTTAAATTGTTTAATTCGTCTGATTCAATAGATATATTCATTAACACTAATTAGATACTAACTAAATACTTAGGAGACTATTTAATTTCTTATAGTGATAAGAAACTATAACTAACAAATTTATTTCCGCTCGGCAAACAATAAGCACGTGAAATAGATAAAATACAAATGTTTTTCATCCACTTACTTTGTCTTGTGCTGATCCCGCGCTTCACTTCGCTTCTATGGTGTGAAGCAGTTGAAATTGTTGGTAGTTGGTTGTTGAATGATGATTGTTGGAAAGTTGATTCTTTACCGTTGATTGTTGAATGTCGATTGTTGAAAAGCTAATTATTTAAAGTTGATTATTTAAAGTTGATTGTTGAAAGCAGGGGGTTGAAAAGTTACTTCTCAGAGCCTTGACGGTTGAAAGATTTTTAGATTCCTGGACCCTTTTGTTTGAAAGCAGGGGGTTGAAAAGTTACTTCTCAGAGCCTTAACGGTTGGAAGACTTTCGATTCCTGGACCCTTTTGTTTGAAAGCAGGGGGTTGAAAAGTTACTTCTCAGAGCCTTGACGGTTGGAAGACCTTTTCGATTCCTGGACCCTTTTGTTTGATTCGGTGATTTCCTCTTTTCTCGTTCAACGCACTTCACGCACACACGCACTTTCCGACCTTTTACAAATGAGAAAGTCCCTGAAAATCCGCCACGACTGCGCCAGTTAATATACTTCGCCGTTAAAGTCGATTTTTAAAAATAAAAATAATTCAAACTGAAGTGAATTTATTTATTAAAAATACACTGTAACGGGAAGGAACCGTTAATCAAGAGATGTTATCGTTTTTGATTCGAGATTACAACTAACTTTTTAATACGAAATACATCTGCAGCTGCATTAAAATGCTTATTCTCTATTTTGCACTTTTCTAGAATTTATCGTTCTCACAGTTACAGGATATGTGTCAGCAGTAATTATTATAATGTTATCCATGATTCTGCCTTTGATAACTACTGTTGGTAGGCATGTAACTCTGTTGGTAAATAAATCTACTTTTATTACGATTTTACAATTTCTTTAGCTTTCAAGTAAAATTCAAGATTTTGCAGGCAATACATTGTCATTTTTAGGCCCTCGGTGGACCTGCACTTGACAAAAGAAACATCTTTCACATGTTGCCTGCTGTTAACAGTTGAATAATTTTTGGGTCCTACTTCCTATCCTTAGATTTATTATTACACTGTCATTCACAAATGTGCTTGCAACGTTGGGATAGAAGAAACCCTTAAAAATACGAAGGAAAGTTTTTGGAAAGAAACTGTTTTTTAAAAATGTGACATTGAAAGAGACTGAATTTTGCGTTGACAAACGCTTCCACTAATGCCTATTTTAATTTACAATTCTTCATTCATAAATATTTTACCAATTAATGTTATTTAATAGTGGACCAATTGTCCCATTTATCATTATTTATTTAATGATATATTTTGCTTTGTACAAAACGTTCTTTACTGTAGTAGGTACAAATACTGATAATTATAAAGGTGGGTGGCGTTTTACATTTACGTAATGAAGCAGTTGTGAATTAGTGTATGTTAAAGCAATAACCTAGACTATATAAATAGATGCACGACTCCGGCTTTTGGACGACGCACAGCGACACCATAGTTTGCCCTACGTAAGTTTTCGATACTTTGAATATTTTTGTAAATGGAATAACAAAGAAATCTTTCAATATTTACTGCCATCTATACATAAACTACGAATCATCTTTTAAGGCGCGCATTTCAAAATTATTTATTTTATTTTTTTTATTGAAAATTAAGAAAACAAACAACAAACATAATATTAACAAATTTAATAACAAAGAATAAATGCAGTCATAAGTACAATTAATACAATATACGAGTAAATAACAAAACATCAATTTATTAAAATAATAAATACTAAAAAAGTAATTATCAAATAAAACCTTGTATCATTGAGGAGAGTGTTGATATCGGCTCGGTTGGTAGATCCCTCATCACATATAGATGCAACTACATTCAATCCAATGCAATGGAGACGCCGAAAAAGGTCTTTTATTAGCCTAACCAAGTCTGCAGTAGCAGTTGTACCTTCACAAAATCCAAAAACAGGCTGTTTCCAACCACTCCGAATGCCTTTGATCATAAATACGTCCTTCGATGCAGCATATGCCTCTTTGTATTTCCATTTTTAATTACCTGCAATAATATCAACAGCAGATTAATAAACGATGACTACCTATTAAAGGTATTTAACTAGCTTTGATTTGAAAAGCGAAGCTTCTAACAAGCACTATTTCAGAAAATAATTACTTATTGTAAAATACGATTGAAGTACTTAATACGTTACTTACTTTCACGACAGGTAAAACTACTCCCCACAAGCACTTTGAAAAAATTTCACAATTCAATTCACACTTCAATTCACAATTCAATTCACACAAAGGGACTTCCCCAGACTATACAAACACTGACGCAGACAATATAAATACACTCGGCTTTTGGACGACGCTAGCGACACCATAGTTTGCCCTACGTAAGTTTTGTCATGTATGTCGGTAATACAGATTTTAGTAATTTTTAAAATTACGTTAGTTCCGTAGGGTAAACAACAGATTAGAGAGGTTTATAGATGGTTCACTCGATAAACGCCATCTATCAATTAGAGGTCACACTAAAAAAGAAAAGACGGGGAATTTAAACAGATTGTAATTTCATTTTCAGTTTTCAAGTTTTTCTTAAGTAATGAAATTAACATTTATCATGTAACAATCTATTTTTCAAAAGAATATAATAAAACATAAAATATTCTTTTAGTTGGTAGATTGTTACATGTTAAATTCTAATTTCATCAAAATAATGCAGAGGATACATAATACAAAAGATTGAATATGGCTAATAAACTATTTTATTGTATAAAATAAATTTAGCAGTATAAATTATGTTTACAATTAACATATATACTCACAATTAGTTACAGTAGAACCCCTCTTAACCGACCACTTTAGCTATTTCAAAGGGAAATGTTAACAGAAATATAAAATAACACCGTTTTATGATAACTAATTGTTTCTGCCTTTACTTTATGGAAATTAGGAACCATATTGAATCAAATAATTGAGTGAAACACACTTAATTTCCACTTAATACATTTATTAAACTCTACGATCGTTTCACCCTACAAGGGCATCTTCAGAAGAAGTATCGATCAAGTAAGTATCAATAAATTAAGTGTGTTTCACTCAATTATCTGTTTTATGATGCAAATAATATGTATGTTCAGATTTGATGAAGAATTTGAAAACATTGAAAAAGATAAAATAGGTATGTACTGTACAAATTAACAATAACAGCAAAGTAATTTTTTGAAAAATTATTTTTTTTTAAACTGAATATGGCTATTTTGAGTAACAAACAAACACTGGGTTACGTTTCACGAAAAAAATTAATTTATTCTTCTCTACAATATTGTTTCAACCGTTGCGGGACTTTATCAAGAGCTATGGTGTTACTGATATTTTTATACATTGTAGAGAAGAATAAATTATTTTTTTTCGTGAAAAATAACCCAGTGTTTGTTACTAAAAATACTCATACTCAATTTTATTTAAAATGTCTCACAAAGAATGCGATACGCAATCTATTAACTTTAATTTTTTCTTTTTTGTTTTTGTTTTCGGGGAGGGGAGGAAATCTTTGAAAGACACCCAGCCACCCGTGCGATTTGGTAGTGTCGGATTCCCGAGGAAGGTGTCCTCGAAGCTACAGACTAAAACCTCTCCTCCTCAAACCATTTTTCACTAGGCTGATAATCCCAGAACGGTTAACAGTTCTACTGTAATAATTACAAAATTACATAGGAATGAAACAATTGCAAAATAAATTAACAATTCTGAAGTCATTGTAAACAGTTAACATATTTATATATCAGCACAACTAAGCTAATCGATCCACTTAGAGATGCCGTACAAAAAACAGTGAATGTGACCATGGAAGTGGTATATTTAGTTATCTGCTATGATTATGTACTAAGAAGAAGGTGTAGTGTTGCCGTTATTATTAAGAAGAAGATGTAGTGTTGCCGTTAGTACCATGAGGAAAGTGTACTGTTGGAGTAACTACCAAGAAGATGTAGTGCTGACAACAGCATTAACAAGAAACTGTAGTGCCGTTGTTCTATGGTAAGGTACAAGGTGTAGTGCTGCAATTGCCTGTACACCTTCAATCTGGAAACCTGCCAATAAAAAGAGAAAATTTACGACGCAACACGACACATACAAAAGAAAAACAGTAATTACATTGTATGAATTAATTTAACAAAGGACACTATATAGTTAAAAACTACAAGGTTCACACTACGTTGTGCTGCAATTTTCCCTTCAACCAGGAAATCTGGCAATAAAAAGAAAAAAATTACTGACACGAATTTGTGACACATAAAAACAGAATAACAATAATTGAATTGTATGAATTAATGTTACAAAGCAGTATACAGCTAAGAAACTTACGGGAGGTAATGAAATCGAAAATTGACCTGGTGGTTTACAATATAGCAAGTTTACTTCTTCTGTAAAAACTTCTTATGAATGGCGTGTTTCTTCGCATCGTACACTTTAATAGAATCGGACGATCTTCCAAGCTTCTGTTTTCCCATTAGAATGAACGAATCCGCGCAAAAAGATGAAATTTGCAAATTTAGCGAATCAACAAATGCAACAAGTCATGCTCCTTACAAGTAAATCGGTTATTTCCTTGTAAAGATTGTTTGAGAACAGTCTGCATCACTCGTGTAATATGCAAATCGGCACATATTTTGGAGAAATTGACTCTTGGAAAAAACAGTTGAATAGAGTAGAGAATGACATGAGGACATTCACTGAATAGGCTCTCGCTTCGATAACAAAATAACCGGTGAGTTCGATCACCTCTCAGAAGATCCACATTACACTGTTTGCTTGACTTTTTAGCAACAAAACCAGCTATGTATGTCACTTTCCCCCTTTGCAGCGAAGTGATCTGGCTGACTCTATTTTGAGGTATAGATATAGCTGGAAATCGTAAAGTCCTTGGATGTGTGAGTGGTGGCCACAACAAAAACGCTTTTAAATCGTCAAGCGGCTTTAAAGAGTCGACTTCGCAGTTAAATGACTTGGAGCGATTGGCCAAGTAGTTGTTAATAATCAGTGATTTGAAGGAGCTTACAAAAGCAGCGGCAAAAAACTTTGCATGGTGTGGATCCAGTTACGTACGGATGGTGGGATGATTTGATTTTTTCCATCATTAAAAAACGAAATTGACCTCAAAACAGTAATTTCGGTCCAAAATTGAGTATGCGCCGACGGCGCATTTAATCGCTTGTCGTAAAAAATGCCAAACTATAAACAATAAACAATAAACAATATAGTATTTTGCAGGCGTGACAATATCGAACGTATAATATCAACATTGATACAAGAGTATGATACACATGCGATAGCCTTGAACGTTTTCCGGCAAAATGTTCGGCCGACCAGTCTAAATTGCCGTCTTCTGTTTCACCTTTCATGTCTTACACTAATTCGTCTGAATTTAAAATAAAAGGAATAGCATTATTTAATAATTACAATTCAAGCAAGTCATTTAATAACTCAGATTTTCTATGACCAAATATAAGGGGGGATTTTTTTTTAATTTTAATTAATGAATTCGATTTGATTTGATGTCAGATTGGTTAATGTTTAAAAGAACATTTAAATCAGTAAGAATAATCAAGATAATTTTACTCACCAATAATTAGGAAATAGTAAATATAATTAATTATCTACTTAGGCGAGAGATGAAGGCCTGCGTGAATAAGTATAAATATATTTGACTGGCTGCCGACTGTGTCTTTCGTCACCCTTAGATAACACAAACAAAATATGTGAGGATGCTAGTCGCCAATCTTTACGACGTTAAATATGAGATTCAAGGAAAAGCAAATGCAAAGACGATAATTATTGAATATAATTTTGATATAATCATTTCTATTTATATTTCGTACCTTACACAAAAATTTCAACACAAACTTATTCTCAGACATTTCGGGGTGGGGCTGTGGGTTACATTTTTACAAAAAGTTTATATAATCATACCCCGACGTAGTCGTGAATTTAGCATATTTACAACTGTACGTTTAAATATTTTGATTAGAAAATAGTTCAATATTTTTAACAGTATCTATACGTTTCAATGTCATTGTGCTGTTCGTTATTGCTTTAACATACACTAATTCACAACTGCTTCATTACGTAAATGTAAAACGCCACCCACCTTTCTAATTATCAGTATTTATACCTACTACAGTAAAGAACGTTTTATACTAAGCAAAATACATCATTAAATAAATAATGATAAATGGGACAATTGGTCTACTATTAAATAACATTAATTGGTAAAATTTTATGAATGAAGAATTGTAAATTAAGCAAGGCTTAGTGGAAGCGTTTGTCATAAATGGAAGTTACACGCAAAATTCAGTCTCTTTCAATATCACATTTTTAAGTAACAGTTTCTTTCCAAAATTTTTTCTTCGTATTTTTAAGGGTTTCTTCTATCCAAACGTTGCAAGCACATTTGTGAATGACAGTGTAATAATAAATCTAAGAATAGGAAGTAGGATCCAAAAAATATTCAAGCAAGCAACACGTGAAAGATGTATCTTTTGTCAAGTGCAGGTCCACCGAGGACCTAAACATGACAATGTATTGCCTGCAAAATCTTGAATTTTACTTGAAACCTAAAGAAATTGTAAAATCGTAATAAAAGTAGATTTATTGACTAACAGGGTTACATGCCTACCAATAGTTAAGTCATTGATTTATTATTAATGAACTGGAGTAATCAGGAACGACTTTCTGGTATTTTCTCGAACTCCTATTATGTTGTTTATTTATTGCTATCAAAGCGCCGACCGACGACCGTATTCGAGGAACCCGTCTTATCTGTTTCGGAAACTCGCCGCCACTCTTGTACACATACAGGCTCGTTACAATACTTTTTCTCTTATGCAATCCATGTCACGTTGTACTACAGAGCTATCTCTTATTCGGGGTATCACCTATTTCGCAATTGTAAGAGTGAACACCCCCTGGGGTAAACTTATGAGGCGTTGATGCTCGACAAGCAATAACCAACAACACAATTACATCGAAATGTCTAGATACTGTTACAAATATTAAACTATCTTCTAATCAAAATATTTAAACGTACATTTTGCAAATATACTAAATTCACGACTACGTTGGGGAATGATTATATGAACTTTATGTAAAAATGTAACCCGCCCCGAAATGTCTGAGAATAAGTTTGTGTTATCAAATGACTTGCTGAATTGTAATTATTAAAGAATGCTATTCCTTTTCGTCGTCGCATATCAATTTTGAACCGATGCAATTACTGTTTTGAGGTCAATTTATTTTTCAATGATAGAAAAAATCATCCCACCTGTTCGGTTCTCTCAAGGCGGACGGCATGTTCAGTTCTCTCAAAGACTTTGTTTAGATTTAGAGTATGTTTATTTAAAAAGATTAGCAAGCATTGTCAGTTCATTCAGAATGATGCGTTTGCCTGCAGGTGGCATTTTGACTTTAGATGTGTGCCGACGCTTTGTAAGCATGCGATAACGGCGGCAACAATCTTTGCGGGATAGTTGCCGTCGTCGGTAAATTACAATCAGATTTTCATATATTTCTCAATTATTAGTCACCACCCTCTCCTACTCCGCTGGAGAGTGGTTGGTTTTGAATAGTCAGTACACATTCGTACTCAGGTCGTACAGCATCACAAAAAAGCATTTTTTAACGTGAACTTCTTAGAAAGGGTCTTGTAATAATTATGTATATATTTAGCTGCAGTCATATTGTAAATAAATATTCATAAATACAGTTACTCGCCTTTCTTCGTCATAATAAGTTTTTTGCACATTTAACTCCGAACATTAAATTTCGGGTGCTCCATCACAGGAGAAAGAAGTGGCGCATCAGCGCAAAACGAATAAACATAATTGGTCCTTCGAGCCGGATTTTAAAATAAGTGCAAAACTGTCGTGTTATTAATATTCATCAAGCAACGAGTGTGGCTTTGCATCACATCACCAGCAACGAGTGTGGCTTTGCATCACATCACCAACAGCGAGTGTGACTTTGCATCACATCATCAATAATTCACCACGGGAGAATCATCACATTCTACATAAGGCGACGCAACAGTCGATCCAATTCATCATCAAAAAGATAAAAATAATACAATTTAAGTAAGTGTGCATCCTTTTCTTTTCATTACCAATCCCATTTTCTTATTCAACTGCTTCAATTTGATTAATTATGGAGACACTTAAAAATTTAATCAATCAGAGGGGTCAGCTTAAATCGCGCCTCACTAGATTAACAAATTATTTCAAACAAGTTTCTTCCACAGAAATTATAGACGATCATGACATTTTAGAATTACAAGATCGTTTTGAGAAAGGCCAAAATTTATTAAATAATTATGAACAACTTCATTTAGAAATTATTAGTATTTCTGACGACCCGGAGCATAATTCCGAGTACGAAAAATTCGAAAATAATTATTTTAATATTAATGCAAAAATCAAATCTTTCATTAACAAAAATAGAAGTAATTCAAATAACAATGTCGCAAAACCTGTAAATCTAGAACCCGATATGGGGGAGAATTTCTTACGTTTACCAAGTATTAAATTGCCCACTTTTAACGGTGAATTCGAAAATTGGCTAGAATTTCATGATGCCTTTGATTCTCTTATAAATAGCAATTCACGTTTATCTAATGTTCAAAAATTTTACTATTTAATATCAGCATTAAATGGCGAAGCGTCACAAGCCATCAAATCACTTAAAGTCTCTTCCGATAATTATTTAGTTGCTTGGGATATACTAAAAAAACGTTTTGAAAATAAAAAACTGATAGTTCACAACAATATCAAATCCCTTTTCAATTTGGAATCTATTCATAAAGATTCATACGCATCTTTGCAAAAACTTTTGGACAGTGTGTTAAAAATAATTCAATCTTTAAAAAACTATGATCAGCCGACGGCTGATGTATTACTCATTCACATAATAACGTCAAAAATCAGTAGTACAACTCGTCACGAATGGGAACTTTTTAAGTCCGTAGGTGAATTTCCCACCTTACCAGAATTCTTGGGTTTTCTCGAAAAACGCTGCCACATTCTTGGTTCTATTGAGGCCACAAAATGTAGCCAAAACATAGCTAATAATCAAAACAACAATAAACTTAATACTAAGGTGTATCAAGGAAAAAATACCAATGTATATGTAAGCACATTCAAGGCTATTTGTGCGTTGTGCAAGGGATCGCATCCAATATATGTTTGTGATTCATTTTTAAAACTAAATACATACGAGCGCATTTCGCAAATAAAACGTCTCCGACTATGTTTAAATTGTTTAAAGCCCTTTCATGAAATGAGGGATTGTAAAATGAGAAATTGTAAGAAGTGTGACAAAAGGCACAATACATTGTTTCACATAGAAAATCATAATTATCGCGAACAAAGTGCAACGGCTTCTAATGTTAGCACTTCAAATCAAAATTCCTCACAAGAACTGGAGGATCATAGTTCCTCAAGCACAAATAATGAAATAATCTTATCTAATCATTCGTCAAACAATCCACAAGTGTTATTATCGACGGCTAGTGTAAGTGTGTATGATATTCATGGGAATGTCCACTATTGCAGGGCTCTCCTTGACCCCGGTTCGCAATCCAATTTCATCACTAACAACTTATGTGGTCGATTAGGATTACGTAAATCAAAGTCGAATTTGATAATATCAGGAGTTAGTCAATCCTTGTCTAACGTAGAATTCAAGACAAATCTCAAATTCAATTCTCGAATTAATAAATATAGTAACAATATTTCGTGTTTAGTGTTAGATACAATCACTGCTTGTTTACCAGTAAAGTCTTTTAATTTGAAGGATTTAAAGTTACCCACAAACATTCAATTGGCCGATCCTAAGTGCAATATAAGCGGCAAGATTGATATTCTGTTAGGAGCAAATATTTTTTGGGAATTATTGTGCGTTGGGCAACACCGCTTGGGTGAAAACAATCTTATATTACAAAATACAAAATTAGGATGGGTTTTGGGAGGCAATCTTATTCTCGATAAAAAAGATAACTCTTCACCAAAATTGTTAACACATTTTAGCATTAGTAATGAAAACGAGCTTCAAAAGCAGATGGAACAATTTTGGGAAATAGACGATCGGGCAAATAAGTTTAATAAGTATTCGGATGATGAAAACTATTGTGAGGAACATTTTAGAAAAACTACAAAGCGTGCAAGTTCTGGTCAGTTTATTGTTAGCATTCCCTTCAAAAAGAATTTTAATATGTTAGGTAAATCAAAAGATATTGCACTTAAACGTTTCTATTCACTCGAACGGAAACTTGCCAAAAATTCAAAAATCAAAGAGGAATATTGCGAGTTTCTAAACGAATACGAACAATTAGGTCATATGAGCCTTGTCACTAATGATCAAACTATCGGACCACACTACTACTTACCTCATCATGCCGTTTTAAAAGAGTCGAGCGAAACAACCAAGCTTCGCGTTGTATTCGACGGTTCCGCGAAAACGACCTCAGGTATATCGCTAAACGAAACCCAATTTGTAGGTCCTACAATACAAAATGACCTATTCTCTATTCTGTTACGATTTCGACAATACGCATATGTTCTCTCGGCCGATATAACAAAAATGTATCGGCAGGTTCAGATTGATGAAAGCCAAAGGCAATTTCAACTGATTTTATGGCGTCCATCTGAAAGTCAGCAGATAAAAACTTACAAGTTAAATACGGTAACTTACGGCACCGCTGCTGCTGCTTTCTTGGCTGTTCGCTGTCTCAAACAATTATCACTGGATAATTATCATCAGTTTAGGGACAGTTCATTAGCTATAGAAAATGATTTATACGTTGACGATTTGCTTACCGGATCAAACTCCGTTGACGAATTACTACAGCGCCAGCGGGAAATTACAAAAATTTTAGAATCAGGGGGTTTCGAGTTGCGTAAATGGTCCTCAAATCATAAAGAACTACTTCTCAAAATTAATGCAAGCAACACTAGTCAATCACATCAATTTATCAATAGCAATCAATCTAAAACTTTAGGGATCAAATGGGATAACTTATCTGATACATTGCAATTTTCGGTAAATAATTTTGGGAAACAAGGTTCTGTTACGAAACGAAGTATTCTTTCAATAACTGCCCAGATCTTCGACCCTTTAGGTTTAATCACTCCTGTAACCATCAAAGCAAAAATGATCATACAGAAATTATGGCAACATGAATTATCATGGGATCAAGCAATTCCTTTCGATTTAAACACTTCTTGGCTGAAATTGCGAAATCAGTTAGACATTTTGAAGTCAATTAAAATACCGCGACACTCATTGCTACCAAACAGTAAAACCATAGAATTGCACGGTTTCTGTGATGCTTCAGAGCGCGCGTATGGGGCATGTGTTTATATAAAAACTGTAAATAGTAGCGATTGTATACAATCTACATTGTTTTGCTCAAAATCTCGAGTAGCGCCATTAAAAAATGTAACATTACCTCGCCTTGAATTATGTGGTGCGCTTCTCCTGGCCAATGTAATGAATAAAGTAAAAACAATAACAAATATAAATTTCGATGAATGCTATTATTGGTGTGATTCAACAATTGTCCTAAGTTGGATCAATGTTCCTGCTAATAAATGGAAAACTTTCATCGCGAATCGAGTGGCTGAAATACAGCACCTATCCGAAAGCAAATGTTGGAAGCATGTACGTTCACAAGAAAATCCTGCGGATTTGATTTCGCGTGGCGTGGATCCCAATAATATTATTGTCAACAATTTGTGGTGGCACGGACTAGAATGGTTACTAAATAGTTCATATCCACCATCGGAAGACTACCTTCAGGACACATCACTAGAAATTCGACAGACCGTAACTTTATTAACTACAACTAATGATTTTAATCTTATTACAAAATTTTCTTGTCTAAATAAATTAAAACGCGCAACCGCATGGTGTCTTCGTTTCATTAATAATATAAAAACCAAACCAGATTTACGAATTAAATGCGATTTAACAGTCAATGAGTTAAGTGAAGCATTATCAGCACTCATAAAACTTGTACAACATCAGGTTTTCGCTGCCGAAATTCATAACTTAATTAGAAACAAACCTTTAGATTCACGGAGTAAAATTATCTGTCTAAATCCGTTTTTAGACTCATCAAGTATCTTACGTGTTAGAGGCCGTTTAGAGCATTCTAACTACAATTACGCCAAGAAACATCCAATAATTTTACCCTCTCATCATTTTACTACTTTGATAATTCGTAATGAACACATTCGTTTATTGCACTGCGGCACAAATCAATTATTAGCATCATTACGCGAAAAATACTGGCCACTTTCTGGTAAAAGCACAGTAAAGAAGGTTATCCATCAATGTGTAAGGTGTTTTCGAGCAAAACCAAAATTTTGTAGTACTATAATGGGAAATTTACCAAAAACAAGAATCGAACCCGCACCTCCATTTTTTAATTGTGGTGTAGACTATGCTGGGCCAATTTTGATTAAGGATAAAAAAGGTCGAGGTTGCAAACCTCTAAAGGTCTACATTTGTCTATTTATTTGCTTTGCTACTAAAGCAATACATTTGGAATTAGTATCCCAGCTAAATGTGGAGGCCTTTTTGGCGAGCTTTAGACGATTTGTTGCTAGGCGCGGGCTACCTTTAAATGTTCATTCCGATAACGGAACTAACTTCGTAGGCGCAAATTCAGAACTTTCGGAACTATACAAATTTATTAACACAAAGGAAAATCAAAGGCAAATCATTAACCAATTAAGCAAAGACAACATAAGGTGGAACTTCATACCGCCTCGTTCTCCCCATTTCGGTGGTCTTTGGGAAGCAGGAATAAAATCTGCTAAATGGCATTTAAAAAGAGTAGGGTATAACTCCAATTTAGTATTCGAGGAATTTTACACGTTTCTCGTTCAAATTGAAGCAGTTCTAAATTCCCGCCCCCTCAGTCCTCTGTCTACCGATATCAACGACCTTGAACCTCTAACACCCGCACACTTCCTGATTGGAAGAAAACTTACCTCTCCGCCACAGCCGGACCTGTTGGAAATAGCAGATAACAGGTTGAGCAAATTTCAACATATTCAAAAAATGGTCCAACATTTCTGGCAGCGATGGTGCAAGGAATATATTGGAGAGCTACAAATCAGATCTCGTTGGAAGGTTTCAAAGGACATGATATTGGCTAAGGACAACATGGTCATCATTCAAGAAGAAAAACTTCCTCCACTAAAATGGCGCCTTGGAAGAGTAATGGAACTCCATCCTGGTGTTGACGGTGTTACGCGAGTGGTTTCAATAAAACTTCCAAATGGAACAGTAATCAAGCGCGCGGTCAATAAAGTGTGCGTGTTACCTTTATGAGAACAGTATAAAATCATTGGTGATCGCGACTTATTGAAATCGGAGCATTTCAAGGCGGGCGGCATGTTCGGTTCTCTCAAGGCGGACGGCATGTTCAGTTCTCTCAAAGACTTTGTTTAGATTTAGAGTATGTTTATTTAAAAAGATTAGCATGCATTGTCAGTTCATTCAGAATGATGCGTTTGCCTGCAGGTGGCATTTTGACTTTAGATGTGTGCCGACGCTTTGTAAGCATGCGATAACGGCGGCAACAATCTTTGCGGGATAGTTGCCGTCGTCGGTAAATTACAATCAGATTTTCATATATTTCTCAATTATTAGTCACCACCCTCTCCTACTCCGCTGGAGAGTGGTTGGTTTTGAATAGTCAGTACACATTCGTACTCAGATCGTACAGCATCACAAAAAGCATTTTTTAACGTGAACTTCTTAGAAAGGGTCTTGTAATAATTATGTATATATTTAGCTGCAGTCATATTGTAAATAAATATTCATAAATACAGTTACTCGCCTTTCTTCGTCATAATAAGTTTTTTGCCCATTTAACTCCGAACATTAAATTTCGGGTGCTCCATCACAGGAGAAAGAAGTGGCGCATCAGCGCAAAACGAATAAACACCACCATCCGTAGGTAACTGGATCCACATCATGCAAAGTCTTTTGTATCTGAATGTAATGCTCTGCAGGAAGAAGGATTGTCCTTTCTCTGTCCACGGAATTTAAATCAGGATTGTTTAGAAAACCTTTTTGGTTGCATACATAGTCATAGAGTACGAAATGTTAATCCCAATGCCGCTGCTTTGTAAGCTCCTTCAAGTCACTGATTATTAACAACTACTTGGCCAATCGCTCCAAGTCATTTAACTGCGAAGTCGACTCTTTAAAGCCGCTTGACGATTTAAAAGCGTTTTTGTTGTGGCCACCACTCACACATCCAAGGACTTTACGATTTCCAGCTATATCTGTACCTCAATATAGAGTCAGCCAGACCACTGCTGCAAAGGGGGAAAGTGACATACATAGATGGTTTTGTTGCTAAAAAGTCATGCAAACAGCGTAAAGTGGATCTTCTGAGAGGTGATCGAACTCACCGATTATTTTGTTATCGAAGCGAGAGCCTATTCAGTGAATACCCTTATGTCTTCCTCTACTCTATTCAACTGTTTCTTCCAAGAGTCAATTTTTATTCTTGTTAGGATGTTCACAAAAATCGAGCGGATACAATAATATATATGTTGGTATCAATCCAACAGACATAGAGTAAGCAATGTAACAATCACTTGAATATATAAATAACAAATGTTCACTTACTCAACCAATAGATGTCAACACTATGATGATAACTTGCTAGATATTCCTTTTATCTTTCAGCACCTTTATCAAAATATAAAAAGAAATATGTGTGAGCACTCAAGCATACAATTACTTAGCTTTTATTATGCATCGAACTCTAAATAAGGCCTTATTGCAATATAAACAAATATAAAAGAAATACATTGACCGCAGCCAATCATTGGTATAATCATCTAATTTACATTTATGATTCTGTAATCCTATTCTTGGGAAAGGGAATGTACCCTACTCCCACACTACCTCTGCAAGACAGATCTCTCTGCCCAAAAACTGGACTGAGGTCATTAATGAGTTAAATAACTGTAAAACCGCAGCCTACAGTCCTCATTGCACCGCAGCGCCTTCAAACCTCAGCCCCTATTCTCAATAATGACTGTGTCACCGCAGCTAACAGTCTAGGTAGCGTCCCTATATATATCCTTATTATTTACTTTACTTACGATGTTGAAATCCTACTCTTGGGAAAGGGAAGTACCCTATTCCCACACTACCTCTGCAAGACAGATCTCTCTGCCCAAAAACAGGACTAAGGTCATTAATGAGTTAAATAACTGTAAAACCGCAGCCTACAGTCCACATTGCACCGCAGCGCCTTCAAACCTTAACCCCTAATATCAATAATGACTGTGTCACCGCAGCTAACAGTCTAGGTAGCGTCCCTATATATATATATCCTCATTAATTACTTTTGAATCAATATAAATTATCAATCAGCATCATTTCACAAATCAATCAGTTAAATAATTATTAAAAATGAAAATGCTTGAAGTACTCAGTGAACAACTCACCCGTTAATCCAATAATTTCATATATTTGGAATAACACACTTAAACAATAAAAATGTAACAACGGCACACCCACAACACTCAATTGTCACACACAGAATAATAACTTAACGAATGAAACTGTGCTATTGGAAATCCCCGACTAAATATAGGTCACAATGGTATCGTTGTTACAGTAAAGAAAATCAAGTTCGAACTCGCGTCGATCGAAACATGTTATTATTTATAATATAAACAAACAGATGTCGGCAAACTCGCTACTGATTAAAATATACACCTTACATTCTCCAAAATACGTGCCAATTTGCATATTACTCGAGTGATGCAGACTGTTTTCAAACAATCTTTACAAGGAAACAACCGATTTACTTGTAAGGAGCATGACTTATTGCATTTGTTGATTCGCTAAATTTGCAAATTTCATCTTTTTGCGTGGATTCGAAAAATTAACAACATTCTAATAGGAAAACAGAAGCTTGGAACATCGTGTACGATGCGAAGAAACACGCCATTTATAAGAAGTTTTTACAGAAGAAGTAAACTTGCTATATTGTAAACCACCAGGTCAATTTTCGACTTCATTACCTCCCGTAAGTTTATTAGCTGTATGCTGCTTTGTAACATTAATTCATACAATTCAACTATTGTTATTCTGTTTTTATGTGTCACGAATTCATGTCAGTAATTTTTTTCTTTTTATTGCCAGATTTCCAGGTTGATGGGAAAATTGCAGCACAATTTAGTGTGCACCTTTTAGTTGATAACAGTGGCAGCACTTCAACTTCATCCTGATACCATTTTGCATCAACGTCTCACTTAATAATGTCAATTTTCGAGTTCATTACCTCCCATAAGTTTTTAACTATATAGTGTCCTTTGTTAAATTAATTCATACAATGTAATTACTATTTTTCTTTTGTATGTGTCACGCAGTTCCGTCAGTAATTTTTTCTTTTTATTGACAGGTTTCCAGATTGAAGGTGTACAAGCAATTGCAGCACTACACCTTGTACCTTATAATAGAACAACGCCACTACAGTTTCTTGTTAATGCTATTGTCAGCACTACATCGTCTTGGTAGTTACTCCAACTGTACACTTTCTTCATGGTACTAAGCTGCAACACTACATCTTCTTTACAATAACGGCAACACTACACCTTCTTAGTACATAATCATAGCAGATAAGTAAATATACCACTTCCATTGCCACATTCACTGTTTTTTGTACGGCATCTCTAAGTGGATCGAGTAGCTTAGTTGTGCTGATATATAAATACGTTAACTGTTTACAATGACTTTGGAATTGTTAATTTATTTTGCAATTGTTCCATTCCTATGTAAGTTTGTAATTATTACAGTAGAACTGTTAACCGTTCTGGGATTAATCAGCCTAGTGAAACAAGGCCTGAGGGGGAGAGGTTTTTTCCTCGGGAATCCGACACTACCAAATCGTACGGGCGGCTGGGTGTCTTCTCTCCCCAATAAGAAAAACAAAAAAGAAAAAAAATTAAAGTTAATAGATTGCGTATCGCATTCTTTGTGAGGCATTTTAAATAAAATTGAATATGGGTATTTTGAATAACAAACATTGGGTTACGTTTCACGAAAAAAAAAATTTATTATTCTCTACAGTATATATTATATCAGTAACACCATAGCTCTTGATAATGAGCCGCAACGGTTTAAACAATATTGTAAAGAAGAATAAATTAAACTTTTTCGTGAAACGTAACCCAGTGTTTGTTTGTTATTTAAAATAGCCATATTCAGTTTAAAATAAAAAATTTTTTTCAAAAAATTACTTTGCTGTTATTGTTAATTTGTACAGTACATACCTATTTTATCTTTTTCAATGTTTTCAAATTCTTCATCAAATCTGAACATACATATTATTTGCATCATAAACCAGATAATTGAGTGAAACACACTTAATTTATTGATAATTACTTGATCGATACTTCTTCTGAAGATGCCCTTGTAGGGTGAAACGATCGTAGAGTTCAATAAATGTATTAAGTGGAAATTAAGTATGTTTCACTCAAATATTTGATTCAATATGGTTCCTAATTTCCATAAAGGCAGAAAAAATTAGTTATCATAAAACGGTGTTATTTTATATTTCTGTTAACATTTCCCTTTGAAATAGCTAAAGTGGTCGGTTAAAAGGGGTTCTACTGTAACTAAATTGTGAGTATATTTGTTAATTGTAAACGCAATTTATACAGCTGAATTTATTTTATACAACAAAATATTTTATTAGCCATATTCTATCTTTTTCATTATGTATCCTCTGCATTATTTTGATGAATTTAGAATTTAACATGTAACAATCTACCAACTAAAAGAATATTTTATGTATCCAAAAAAGAAGGAATTAAAATCCTTATTCGTCTAAATATTAAGATCAAAGATCTCAAATTCAACGAACTGAAAGCCATATCCCACGACCGGTTTCATAGAGATCGCGTTAGCTATGCAGCAGTAAATTTGACATGCTACAAATTTTTTCATTATTCCGACAATTTGAAGCAAGTGAATAAGGTAATGCACTAATTTTACACTTTTCCTTTAGTTACTTTCATTTGAAAACTATCAACTACAAAAGTTATTTACTAGATGTTAGTTTTTAATTGTATTTTCATGAACATTTTTTATAACTTGTTTTACAAGATTCTTTTTGACAAGATTAGCAATATCTGCAGTTGCTCGACTAATAACATCAAAACTATTATTTATATCACTTAATCTTAAATTTCCATTAGCATGAAAACCTGACACTTGTTGGTGAGTTGATAACATTGACAAAACAATTATGCCTTGGGGTTTAAATTCTTTTGCAACATCACTATTTTCCTGCATTAAAACACTACATATTCGCTCTTCCTGAGAAGTTAGATCCAAGACATAACTACCACCTTGGTATCCAAATTCCACTGCAGTTATAATATCATACATAGGAATTCCAGCATGAGCTAAAGCAATGCCTGCAGCAGTAATGGCAGCACTTAATGTAGAGCCATCATTTTCCAAAACTAAAGCATATATATCTACTTGAAAATTAGGAAACTCATGTCTACAAACAGCAGACTCCAACGATCTCTTCATTATTAAACTTTTCTGTTTTTCTTCTGAATCTTGTTGATGTAAGCGACGCTTGGTACAACTAAATGGAGCATATTTAAATTCACAGTGCAACTCTCCATTCAGTTTATAGTCACTATTGTTAGGTATTCCGCGAGGATCAAAAACTGATACTATTACTTTAGTTTTTCCAACTTCAATATATGCAGATCCTTTAGCTTGACTAACAACATCCATTTGTAAAACTAAAATCAATTTTTACATAAAAAAAATAATTGAATATTAATAACTACATACAAATTTTACGATGTTCTACTGGCTTTCGGCCATCGGGCCTTACATCACAAGTATTAACAAAATCTTCATATCTACTTCTGAAACTTTTGGATTTTGTAAACAAATTATAAGAAGTTGTATTATCTGGTACAGCAATTCTTCTATTGTCAACAGGCATTTTGTATATAATTATTATAAATATATATTGTATGTAATGTATGTAATGTGTATACCACAGATTACTCTACTAATTAACAAATTCTTAAAAAAAAAACAAGGTTAGATCATAAAACTATGTTAATAATCATAAACGACCATAGATTAAACGAAGTTTTAAACGTTTTCTTGCCGTAGCCGTAGCCGTACTGCTGACAAGAGTTTAACCGGCCTACCCGCAGGAGTCACAATTGTATCCGAATTCTGAATTTAGTTTAAAAACAGCAAAATTGGAAAAACCTAGGGCAACCATAACCTACTCTATTCACCAAAGAAGGTTTTAAATAAATACTTTTTCTTTAACTTCATTAGGCATTCGGCTATATTCATGATTACTCCGGATGTGACGGCTAAACAAAAGTTATTGACTATTCTTCAATTCACTTCAATTCCCAATGACATGAGTGATTATATGCAGATGTCTATGTATGCAATTATATGCATATGCATTGTATCCACCAAACTCCACAATATGATTCTGTTGATCTGTGGGTTCTGTCAAATTCAAACCTCTCTAATCTGTGGTCAAATTGTGGTCAAATTATTTTTAATTGTGTGGTAACTGGCATTCCAACATATTTAATTTAAATTATTTATCAATTAAAAAGTAAAAACTAAACCAATGTTAGAAACTGCCAGTCCTATTTTGTCGGAGTAACTTCTTTGGCGCTATAGATAAAAATTTCCATATGTAATTTACGTTAGTCACTTCCTATGGTCTCAACATCAAAGAATATTAGCATCTATTCTAGCAAACTTAAAGAATTAAAATGAATCAAAGTATTAAATTTCTTCCGTATTTCAGCTTCAGTCATTCAGTTTTGCATTTAATATTTGCTTGAATCTTTAGTTAAGTGATAAAAGTTCTTTTGGTCAAAGTCAAAATGGAAAACGAAAATTTGATTTATGGTTTAGAATTCCAGGTAGGTACGTATTTACTACACTGAACAATTGAGAAGAAAAATATATTTTTTACTTTTAGGCTAGATCACTAGCTCCTGTACTAGCAGATACGGAAAAAATTAAATTTTTAATAGGTACACAATCATTAAAGCAAATTTGCAATCAAATTCATTTAGTTGAATTTAATGATGAAGAATCAACTTTGAAAACAATGGTAAGATTGTAGTAGTAAACTAATTACATCGACGAATATTAAATAGTATATAAAATAATAAAATAAAAGAATGTATTCACTTATGTATATACATATGATGCTGAAAAATATGTGACACTACTGTGATACGAAATATGGTAGACGTTCAAGAGAGTGGATTGAGAAAAACAACTTTTTTGTTTTATCATACAGGCTTATTTATTTATTTTTATACAATAAATGGGCCAATTGGCTTTTTACAAAGACTTATATAAAGTAATGGTGTAAATGTAATAGATGAATCTCAGGAAAGGAAAATAAAGATAACAGTAAAATTTCATGTTGGAAAACAATTAGAAAGTATATACAATAGAACTATTATTTACATTGACAGGGGTAGGGAGATCAACAATTTGTCATGCAGGCTCTGGTATCAATTCTTGTTCTTATTGTAAATAGATTTAAAGGTATCCCAAGAACAAAGCAAACTTCAAATAATTAGTGACATGTCTTTTCTCATAATGGTCATTGGTATCTGCTTTCATAAGAGGTCATTCGTAATTTATGTAGAGGCGATTTTCAACATTTTTGACCCCCCCCCCTTCGAAAGGAATTGTAAGATATTGTTTGACCCCTACTTCTCTTATTATATTAGTTTTAAAAAAATAACATCACCGTCAAATGTTTCTCTTGTTGTATCAGAAATATATATAAAAATATCAATTATTAATAATGTTTTTAAAGTCTAGTCTTTGAAATGTAGTAGGTAAATAAGTCATTTTTCATCCACAGAAAATAGGTTACTTATCCATTGTTCTGAATAGGTGATAACAGCAAAGCAAGGAGTGCACCAACTGTTTTGAATATATTTATACTGTGCTTGTACTTTTATATCTACAAGTTTTCTATATAAAACCCCAAGGCTTCACTATTAAGACTAGTGTTTATTTATCTACATTAAAGATTAATAAAACTAGCAAAACAACTGTGAAAACAGAAATTTTTCAGAATGCATGCCACAGCTTGAGTTATACATCCATGTACAGCGCCTCTGACGTAAGTATAAGTTTTGAAGGAACCCTTCCCACCTGGTATCCATATTTACGTAAAATATGAACGACCACTAATGCGAAGCTGCAGCTTTAAAGAATTCAGTTTTGAATAGTTTATAGCATAGTCAAACTTAGATTTAATAGTACTCAATTTATCGTTAGATGAAATGTGACTACAATCATGATCGTCGAGAGGCATAGTATACCCTAATTTAATAGAGGCATATCTTAGATTCTTATGTTGTCAACCATTTATAATTGACGTGATCTGAAAGCCATACGTAATCGTGGGTCATACTAACGTTATGTACAAGGTTTGGACAGCACTAATTGAGTTAAAATCACGGGCTAACCTTTTCAAAAAACCCAAAGTCCGATAATACTTATAATTAGAGCAAGCATGATCAATATTATTGAAAAAACTCATCTCGTTATCAATATAAATTCAGAGACGTGTGTATTACATAGACTGAGTCGCAGTTAGCGTGAACGTAAATGAATCTACCATTAAAGCCAATATAAAATTATATTTTACTGTTTAAAGTGCTGTAGTAGTTTCTATAATAATTAATATAATAATGTGCGCGATTGTGGTCATTTAAATAAAAAAATATTTATTAAAAATAAACGTAGCTGAATTTATTTACAGAAAAATATATTGAGTAAAGAAAATGAATTAGTGTCGACTGAGTTTTAAGATAGACTAATATTTTCAAGGGTGTAGAAATTCTCTGAAAGTGTTTTTGTATGCATCGTCGGGGTATTTTAATTTATTAAATTACTACGCAACAATTATTATAAATGAGACTAAATGTTTCAAAGGGGAGAATATTAACCCTATTCTGTTTAATTTATTAAGTTCTACAGTTTCGAGTAAATTTAGTTTTAAACTTTTTCTCTCAACATGTAAAATCTTAAAATTGTCGTCAAAACTATAATTATTTAAAATTAAATATTCAAAAAAGAAAGAAGGCTAAAATCCTTTTTCGTCTAAATTTTAAGAATCATAGATCCCACATTTTAAACGCGTCCGACACAGTAGGCACAGCGTACGGAAAGCCATATCCCACGACCGGTTTCGACCTATCGGGTCCCTAAAATTTAGACGAAAAAGGATTTTAATGCCTTCTTTCTTTTTTGAATATGTTATATCTTCGTCTAAGAATTCATCGGAATCAACAGTGTAATTCAATGCCGGTATGGGTATTAGCCCTCGAAGTAGTTGTTTCTGTTGTTTCCATATTTATATTTAAAATTAAATGTTCTGCGTAAGTGGACATACCTTTTTTATTATCAAAGCATTTTTTATGTTCATTCAGTCGATCCTTAAAACATCTTCCAGTTTGTCCAATATAGGCATTGTTACATGTGCCAAAATTTAGTTGGTATACGCCTGATTTGTTTTCTTTTTTTGTAGGGTGTTTACGTTTTTTTATAAACATACCTAATGTGTTGTTTTGAATCAGAGACGTGTCTGTATATTTGGATAGAATTTTACTTAACACATTAGATGTATTACCTAAGAATGTGATTGAACATAATTTCTTCGCAAGATTTGTGGTTTTAAGCGGGTAAACTAAGTTTAATGATTTATTATCTATTTTTTTGTTCAGTAAAGGCTTAATTAAAGAAGGTTCGTAACCATTATTAATTGAAATTAAATAAATTCGGTTTAATTCTATGTTAAAATGTTCAACTGACATAGGTACTGTTAACAATCTATGTAAGCTAGAATGAAAGAAAGTTAATTTAAGGGACATAGGGTAGTATGAGTTAGCATGTATTATAGTGTCAGTCTGTGATGACTTAGGATGAATAGCATAAGAATGTTCATTGTTAAGATTATGAATAGTTAGGTCTAAAAAATTTATAGATTTGTCAATTTCTATTTCCAACGTAAATTTAATTTTAGGGTGTAGTTCATTTAACAGATTAAACAAGTTGGTTAATTTTCGCATGAAAAAAATTAAATAATCCAAAATCTATCAATATTAGAAACACAAAAAATACAAAATTGTACTGTTTCAACTATTTATTAAAAAACTCTAAGATATGCACATCTTCTTAAATGTCTCTTTGATAATGATCAATTGGTCGAAACAACTGTTAGAGTTTTTTAATAAATAGTTGAAACAGTTTACAATTTTGTATTTTTTGTGTTTCATCAAGATTGCACCATAAACAGTTTATCTTATATTCTATCAATATTTTCGGAAAATGTAAAAAAAAAGTATGTCATTCCATTTAAAATAAGAAAGTTAACATCTACTTCCGGTATAACCGGAAACTTAAAAATATTTTTAAAAGAAGCGGCATAAACAATAACCAAATGAGCCCAAGTTTCAGAATTGAATTCATTTTACTAATTCATATACTTCTAATAGCCCATCAACTTGAAAAACCCTGTATAATTTAAGATCATCAGTAAATAATAGAAATGATGTGAATTTAATGTCAAAGCCAAATTAATGTAGTAAATAGGATGGGTCCCAAATTGTAGATTTTTGCGACACCATGTTTTCTAGATTAATAATTTTAATTATTGAATCACAAGCCATTTCTCATCAAGAGAATTGCACTAAATAAATTTTTACCTAATATACACTATTTTCATATCTATAAAGGTCTATCATCATTTTGATGGGGAAATATGGAAAATAAATTCAAGTCCTACTGATGAGGCAAAAATGTCGGTTTGTTTTAACTCAGTTAATAGTGATAACAGTTGTGTTATGAAGACTGCTATATATAAATTGCCTGAAGATACACAACAGGAAAATATAGAGTGTGTTAAATTGATAAACAATTTCAATTCTGAGCTATATGGTAATGATTTGAAAACCAATGAGTTTCACCCATTAGATCAAACAAAATGTGTAACTGTGTCAGAAAGTCATGTAGTGTACTGGGATATTTTAGAGAGTAATGCAAATTGTATTTCATCTGTTGCCTTGGAGGGAAAAAATAATCCAAAGTTTACAAACGGCAAGTGGAATCCTCATCAAAATTGTAATCAGGTTTTATTTATGCCGCAGTTTTTTTTTGTTTCAAATCATAAATAGAATAATTTTAGTTTTCAACTACCGTAGACACACATATTAAGACATACGATCTTAGAAATGGTCAAATTTGTTGGCATATTGACAATGCTCATGGTCAATTAATTCGAGATATAGACTTTAATTTGAATAAACAGTATTATCTTGCAAGTTGTGGAGATGATGCATTTGTTAAAGTATGGGACTTCAGACATCCTTCCAATCCTGTGTATTCACGAAGTGATCATTCACATTGGTATAAACTTACTATTATAATTTTGATTGCTTTAATTTAACTTGTAATATTTATATATAAAATGATGTTTTTAGTTCAAAGTTAATTTTTTAGAACACTTGTTACTAGATAGTATGAGCAAATCAACAAATAGATATTAACATAACATTTCTATATGTTGAAATTGCAGCATGTTGTTAAATTGTAATGTATGACAATCATATAGTAAAATAAAAAGCAGTACTATAGAAGCCGGGCGTTATAAAGCTAAAATTGACTACACATTTGAAATATTTTATTATTTGTTTTTGTTTTTATCGATTCCGAAAATTGAGTGCCCTAGAAAAAAAATACAAAATTGTATGGTGATAACAGTCGAACTTAACAGTGATCGTGTCAAGGTAATTTAAAGATCTACCTAATTGTTTTATATAAAAACCCATAAATCTTTTGATGACTGATTTGGATTCTATATAGAATTACAAATTCTTTTTAACATTTATATAATAACGTGTCATAAATAATATGGGTTCCTATTGAAAAAACGCGTTTATTTTATTTGCCAGTAGTTTCAGTAATTTATTAAAAATATATATTCAGTAAATTATAATAATTATTATAATCGTATTAGCAGCAATTAATTATTATGTATTAGCCAAGCGATTGCGGCTGACGACTATACAGAATTGAGTAGGTATCGTTATTTCCCCTAAAACACAGTTTTGGGGCACTGGTTGGTAACAATCTCTACATCCAATTATTTATGTACTTCTCTCTCTAAGTATTGATGTATTTTAATCAAGTAAACTATTATTTCCATTTAACCGTGTGTACAGCACTAAATACCGAACAAATTTAGTAGAAAAACACAGACTAGAATTATACATGACAAGTACAACATTTGTCTTGATTTCAATCAGTTTTATAAAATACAACAGATAACATCTAAATATGTTAATGAGATGTTAATTTTGAATTAATTTGTATCTACTACAGATTACCTCAAATTAAAGAGCAAAAGATAAAATTATTTCAATTAACCAATTTTTGTACTTTAACGCTCGCTGATTCT
Organism: Agrilus biguttatus; assembly: GCA_963921985.1. NCBI lineage: Eukaryota > Metazoa > Arthropoda > Insecta > Coleoptera > Buprestidae > Agrilus > Agrilus biguttatus. The sequence continues at coordinate 22,892,081 of OY998118.1, forward strand.
TCTGTAGTAATGTTATTGTTATTTATTACTCCATACAAGGTTTTACATCTGTAGGTAAAAACGAATAATAAACCCTTCTATTTCAACAGAATTTACTTTCATATACATATTTCTAATATTTTTTGTCAGTGTTTTCATTTTCATCTTAAAAGCTCTTTATTGTGCAATTATTACTTTCAAAATTTAAATAAGCTGTTGGTAATATTTCGTTAAAAATTATTAAGAAGAATAGCATTCTATAAATAATGAAAACATTTTCCAGGGTTTGGTGTGTCAGATTCAATTTGTTTCATGATCAACTTCTGTTAAGTGCCAGTTCTGATGCAAGAGTATTGTTGTTGAGTGCCGCAAGTGTTAGTTCAGAAAATTTATTAAGTGAGGCCACTCTAGGAGACAGTTCGGAATGTACCGAAACAAAACAGATGTAAGAGGGGTGTCATTTTTTTCTTCAATTTTTGAATTATGTATTATGATAATTAAGGTTGCCAGATGGTCCCTTACAGTGGTGCGAACATGAGGATAGCGTTTATGCTGCTGAATGGTCTCCCGCAAGTCCGTGGATTTTTGCATCATTAAGTTACGATGGGCGACTATTGATTTCTAGAGTCAAGAAGAATTTGAAATACCAAATAATGCTATAATTTCATTGTATTTATTTCGATTTATTTATAATTATTACTATTTAACTGACCTTTTATAATCGTTCATAATAGTTTCAATCATTAAAGTAATTTTTACTATGTACAATGGTTGTGTAGGACTAAGTAAGGTTGATATAAAAGTTAAAACTGTCCAATGAAATATAATTGAATACATAAACGTAATTACAAGGCTTTGTAAGTTTTGAACTTTTGCATATAATCTACCCCAATCTTTCGACAAATTTGTTAATTTGCAAATCTATACATATGTGTGTAAACGTTACAAATATTATTTTGAACTAATAGATTGTATAATTTATTAGCCTCAATTTGTCACTTTCATTTATAAATAAATAAAAGACCTATATATATTCATAAATAACTAAATATTTATTCTGACACTTATTAATTGAAACATTTTATATAAATAAGATGATAATTTAGCTAAAAAAAAAAAATCATGTGCGCGCGTCACGCAAAAATACTAAATATTTGATTGAATTTTTGTTTTATTTTTGACGCTTGATCTTTATCTCCAATAAAAATAATCGCGATATTTCTATTTATTGATTAGTAGCCGTAATTTCAACATCATCATCCGGAATATTGACATATTTTAGGGTAACATGTTCGAATAGAAGAGGGAGAGTTACATTTCTTAGCAGACAGACAGCCAATAATCTGCTTATAAGAAGTAATATTCCAAAAGGGTGAACCGCTATGTGGGGAAAATAGGGTATAATGTGGCGTTAATGTCCACTCAAAATATCTTTGAAATCTCGGACGACTTCGGAGCAGTTTATTTATAGTGACTAGTTTGTTTTCTCGAAAGTTCCAAGGTGACCTAAAAAATTCTAGTCCATTTGAAATATCAGCAACGTGATTAGCAACCCACACTACAGCTTTTGACGCTACACTTGAATTGCTTACACGCATCAATTTTGATTTTATTCACAATTTATAACTTTTTACTCCAAAAAATTTAAATTAATTTTTTGTGATTATTTCATTTCAATTATTAATTGGCTAGCTTCATATACCTCTTTAACTTCCAGTGCATCCCGTGGCAAAAAAGGGTACTATCGCTTTCAAAACCGTAATCTAAATCTGTTTGGCTTCTATCAATTTAGAATACTTGCAAATTATCGTTAACTAAATTATAAATTTAAGACAATGTGGAATATGGTAACTACAGAAAAAACAATTCCCGGACATACGGAAGTGATCTTATGTGATATTGCGGGAACGACAACCTCAATCGAGTTCATAAAAGATGTTTTGTTTAAATTTGCATCTGATAATATACAGTCCTTTTTAGAACTAAATTGGAATAAAAAGGAAGTTCAGTATGCACTTACACTTCTTTCCAATAAAAATATAAAATTACAAGAAGCTGTTGAAATCTTCAAAGAGAAAACAAATAAAAATGAAAACAATGAAGGATTAAAAACTTTGCAAGGTCTTCTTTATCAGAAAGGTTATGAAAAAGATATAAAAGCACATTTATTTCCTGATGTCTTCAGATGTTTTAAGGCTTGGTCTAAAAGATTTAAAATTGCAATTTACTCAACTGGCAGTATTGAATCTCAAAAACTTCTTTTTGCAAACACAAATGAGGGTAATTTGACTGAATTTATTGACAGTTATTTTGATCTATTAGTTGGATCAAAAACTGATAGTTCCAGTTACATCCATATTGCAGAAAATCTGAATGTACAACCTCAAAATATACTATTTTTAACAGACTCAGTTGCTGAGATAAGAGCTGCTAAAAAAGCAGGATGCAAAGGGTTCCTTGTGTCGAGATCTGTGGATCAATTCAAAGCAATTGACTCTTCATTAAATATTATAACCTCTTTTGAAGAACTTCGATTTGAATAGACTTACCTTTTATGTGCCAAAGAATTAAATGAATATTACCTTTTACATTATTTGTTTTATTAATTTTTGTATGACATTTTGCACTATACTTTTAATTATACAAAGGACCACTATGAATAAGGTTTTATATTTTTATTTATTAATAAAAAGAACATTACAAGTATGGTTCAGGAAATTCAAATGTAACTTCCCTTCCAGTTAGTTTTTTATATACTGCTGCAAATGTATCCACCTAAAAAAAGGACATTACAATTTATTTTTGTAGTTCAAGAATGAATAGATTTACCTTATGTTCAATAGTCATTTGCTGGTTTTTGTCAAGATGGACTTTAATTAATTGTGAGCCATCTAATTTCACTCTGATACGTTTACCCACAATTTCAGCAGGAAATACCAAATCTTCTAAAATAGCGTCATAAACAGCAGTTAATGTACGAGAACGTGGACGTTTCTGCTTGTTCTTCATACGTGTCTTTCTTGTTGGTTTAGGAAGAATTTTACGTTCTCCAACAAAAACAACATGCTTTCCACTAAATTTCTTTTCTAACTCACGGACTAATCTTGTCTGAATTTTTTGAAACTGCTTCAGTTTCGGCATCGGGACATATATGATAACTGACTAAAAATTAGAAGTGACGTTATTTCAATACAATTTTCGTAATTTAAAACAGTATGTTATCATGAATCATTACCTTCTTATTATTTAGCTCAATTTCTCGAGCTTTTGTAATATGCAATTCACGAAGCTGCGCCTTTAAGTCAGAATTCAATTCAAGTTCCAACAGAGCTTGAGCTACTTGCTGTTCAAAAGCATCAGGCTCGCCTCCCCCAGCTTTAATTATTTTCGACGACATCTGAAAAAAAAACACTATAAATTAACAAATTATGAAAACATAAGTAATGCTTTAGCGCAGAAGTAAAATAAATTATGATCACTGGCTAACCTATACAAATATATCTTAACTTCTTAACCCAAAAATATTTCTTATCTTTTCTAACCATCCGCGTTTTAAATAAACAATGCTATTAATACGACTCACGAAACTCTATTATTTAGTGATATTTTTTTATTTTCCTCAATAAAAAAAAACAAATTTTAAATCAAATATTGTAAAATATTAATAACAAACGTGTACCTCATCAGGTTGCTGTAATGTCAAAAAGAGCTAATAGATGGAGCAATCGGAGCGCTTACTTTGAGAACTCTAATCTTTTAGGACATGCCAACGAAAACTCTGACAAATAATATAATGAAGATTAAGAAGAGCGCTTTAATAAAAGCAAATTCAATAACATACTTGCAATATAATATGTATTAGTGATGAGCGATACCGGGATTTTTTGGTATCGTCGTGATTCGTTTCTGTGAGTTTTTTATATCAGTGATTTCAAACTGTGACGTGTCACGGTTAGCTTTCTACGCACACTGTCTGCGACGTAGTACGTCAGTGGTCGATAGTCTAATGATCTTTCACGGTTCCATACAGCGAAGTGATACTTCATATTTTGTAATACTACCTATAACCAGCACCGAAAGGTGTTAGGTGTTTCATTATAAGAATAAACAAGTCCTTCATCATGTTTTATTATTTACCTTTAAAACGTCGCTGTTGATATTATTTTTTTCATTCCAAAACAAATCTACCTTTTATAAATGAACAATAAAGGCCTGCTAAAAGAATGATTCAAATATAATAATACTTATGTTTTTCACACCTAACGCTCTTTACAACGTGACCAAAAACAGTAATAGAAAAAAATTGTTCAAATGCCAAAATCGCGGTGAAATTTGTTTTTTATTCAAAATGGCCCAAAACGTTTGCAGTATACATATTGTATAGGAAAACATTTTTTGGTTAGATATAGTTTGGCTACAATAAGCATATTATGTACTTTTTGGTTATGGGGTATAATAAATGCACCCTATATCTTAATTGTTTCACTCTCTTATATGGTAATAGTCACCTCTCTAATCTGTGGTTTATTTATACGAGACCATGCATGTTACATACGAACTTAACCTAACCTATCCTCGTAAAAAAAATAAGATCACTGTAACAAAAATTAATTCACAATCAGCTTTAAAAGGTAACAGAAGAAAACTAGAAACCGATTTAAACCTTAACCTACGTAAAAGCACAAATTAGTAATCTATGAAAGTACTGATTCGTGTCACCATTAACCGTACAATGGTGAAGTTTGAAGACTTGTTGGTCCTGCATCTCCTTGCTATCTATCCTGAGTCAATCTTCGTAGTAACCTAATCGAGGCCTTCCTTTTCCTTTATTTACTTCTGTTTCTGCTGCTATTATTTCCCTAACTAATCGTTCATGACTCGGAAGATCCTCTACTACTTTTTCTTCAATACCTTATTATTAACCTTTTCTATCCACGGTATTATCATCATCCACCTATGATCATGGAGATAATAAAATATAGTAGTCAAGTCTCACGTAGTTCATGTAGCGGTGTTGTGTGAGATAAAAATAATGATACTTTGTTTATCTTCTTATAGTAACATTCCTAATTGGCAGTTACAGCTGAGTATCTACTGTGAATGCCTTAGAACATAAAAGCAGGGAGACAGTATTTAATACTATAGCAGTGACCCTGAAATAGTAAATAATTGGGGTTCATCTTTCTCTCTTTAACGCTGCCTGATTGGCTGAGACAGCCAATCTAAGGAAGAAGCTTCCCTGGCCGTATCTCCCTCTACCAATTAAGCGGTATTAGAGTGGGAAAGTCGGACCACAACTATTTTCAATTTCATTTATGTAATATTAAATTCTCTCCATGCTTTTTTGCACTAAGGCCAATGCTCAAACAAATATTTATGCGACAAGATAAAACAAAATCGCCAAACGGTAACCAGGGCTAACGCGATAATACGAGTTTATTTAAAATTCCTAGAAAATAGAAAACTTCAAAAATTGCTGGTAACAGCTATCAACGACTTTATGTCAGTAAAAAGGAAATTTAATTTTGCATTATCCTATAAAAAAAAATTTGGCATTTCGTTTAAAATTTAGTTAAAATTTGTAAATATTGCTAGGGATAAATTGTATAGAACTTACAAAGTATGTTCAAAGAAGAAATAGGAGATTGGTAAATGAATAAATAAAAATAAAGACTCACCTTGTTATATATATATAATATTAATGAAACATTAATTGGATGTTTTGTAACAAATTTTGTGAAACTAACACCATCAAAATATGTTCAAAACCTTTAATGAATAAAAAAATAAATGCTGGGAAAATAATTGATTGGATTAATACTTCTCGGCTAAACTTAATTACTTATTCTCATAAGCAGCTAACTTTACAAAATTGCGAATAGGCGAACTAACATTTTACACACGTATTACCATATGTATTACTTATGCCATTCGTTATCCAGTACTCTAACTTCCATGGCGTAACTAATCCATTTTGAAGCCAAAGAAGTATTTTTAAGGGGCCTAACATTACTTTATTATCTATAGGCCTAACGTATAAGACTTCGTATCAGACTGTGACACGTTAGCGTGCCAGTAGTCACTAAAGAAATTACTTGGTTATAATTAATCTGTGGTTATATTCCAAAAGTCGAATTTTATACGTTGGCTAGTTAAATTCAACTTCGACGCATACATAGATAACATAGACATATATATGTGATTTCTATACATGTGATACATGTGTGATGCCCAATGGTGATACCACAGATAAGAATTATAATTATTAATTACAAAATATCTTCCAAATAAATTTTTTTATTTACAAGAATGCCTGATTGTGGCACAAGTTATGAAAATGAAGTTGCTGATGGATATAATATACGAAATGTAAAATGTTCGTTTTGTAATTGTACAATTCTTAAACAGAAGTTAGGAAAATTTACCACATTGGAGGTTAGCTAAATTTTTTCGTTTAACTCTGTTGCGGAGTTTAAAATTAACAATGTTATTTTTTAAAAGTTGGTTGATTCACATGTATGACAACTTGAAATTGTTGTAGTTTGATTTGCCACTTATGAAACAAATTGGAGGAGCTTATAATATTGAAACTGAAAATGTATCCCTATTCTGGTTAGTTAAGCATATGATGACTTTTGAAAATGTGGGTTTTTCAAATACTGTAGACAATAAAAAGTATTTAACATGTGCTGATTGTGATGCAGGACCTATAGGATTTCACGATTTAACAACGAAGGAGAGTTTTATAGCTCTTAGCAGAGTAACTCATTGTTAGTATTTTGTAATTTTTGTATTTAATTATTGTACATTATTTTATAATGACTACCTAAGATAGTTTTAATTAGAATTAAAAATTGAATACAGTCGGTTAATTTGTGTAAAATTTTCACATTTTTTTGTTGAGATGTTTTCATGAGTGTTAGTCATGGTGCGGCATATGTATATTAATGCAGTGATACTCTGAAATATGTTTTCTTTAATACATATATATATATATATATATATATATTATTTTTTCTTAACAGATTTTATCCTCAATTGGTATTGTCAATTATATATATATATGTGCATATACAAAGATTGCAACCTTTTGGAAACCTTTATGACAACTGTGAAAACAACAAGCAATAAGTACTTTTATGTATTAAAAAACATATAAACATACATGAATTCATAATTTTATTCAAACTGCGTTGTTCTGTTTAATTCATATTCATATTTTTTTAAAAATATAATTTTTTCAGTTATTTGTTAAGACACTTTAGTACTGTGTTTACAAATTTAGTTAGGATGGTTAGGATTGATTTGTATCTTGCATGTTGTTTTGATTGTGAATACGAAAAAAAAATGAAATTGAACCAATGACTGTGTTTACACTTTTGAAGTGAAAGATTGAAATTCATTTCTGATGCGATACTATTAAAATAATAAAGTGATGTTTCAAAATTTTTAATGTAGACTAATTGAAACATAGCGTATATAATAGACTGCGCATTCAAGCGGTGTTGTCGCCAACATAGGTGTGGTGGGGAGAACACAGAGACGTGATTATAACTAGACTGCGCCTTGCGTTTATAAACTGATGTCATTTGAGTAGGCAACCCATTTTGCGAATTAAGGGACAGAAACGCCAGAATTATTAAGAGCGCTCGTAACTTCATTCAGAAAGTTTGAAGCAGTTGAAGTGTTGAGTGTAATTATTTCAAATAAATGTTGTGCGACACTATTTTTCTTGTACATAGGGTTTTGTGAACACTTATGAACTATTTTTTGTTAATAAAACTAGTTTAATATTAGAACAATATGGCTACATATTGTTGTGCATACGGTTGCCGTGAAAAGAGTTCTAAAGGTTCTTCTATTTCATTTCAAGTGTAAGTACAATTTAAACATAAGACATTCTGATACATTTGTAATTTCTTCGAAGGTTTTCTAAGGATCCTGAATTAAAGAAAAAATGGTTGAACGCAATAAGGCGTGAAAGTTTTACACCGTCAAAATACTCAGTTGTTTGCAGCATTTTTCCCTCAGCATTTAATTGAAAAAGTAGTACTTCGACGCAATAAACCAAGTATTTTGTCACAGGAGCAAAATTAAGCAAGTAATTAATTGAGTAATATTATGATAAAGAGTTAATTTAATTTTGTTCTAAAATAGTACCATAAATACGAAGTTGCCGTCAATCCCATCAACTTCAAAAGTACATTCTGAAAGGTAAATTCTGATTTTGCTAAAAATCAGTAATGTGTTCAATTACCTATTAAGTTAGTTTTTAACCGTTATTATTATCGCCTAGGTTTTAATGTATTTTGAAATTTTTACTTAACTCTAGGCAGCACGCAAGTTGAATGTATATATTTTTATTAATTAATATTTATATTTTTGTATGTTAGATATATTCAAAGATTTTTACTAAAGGTTTAAGTTTATTTTTGTTGCTTATTATATTTTGTCTATTAACAGTCATAGTTCAGATTTACTTAGATATACAATTCATAAACATAAGGTTTAGGTCCTCACATATATATCTCGACTTAATTTTTGTTCTTATCGTTTAAGACGTTAATTTTACCTTTCGATTAAAAATGATCAAAAAATTAAAAAAATATTTTTAAACAACACAAATTACAAATAGCTTATACATCAGAACTACCATAATATCTAGCATGACTTTTAGTAAATGCAGTACTATGTATTGTTTGTCTTATCAAAATAAGTACATATTGTTGATAGTCTTCGATATACAATGTATGCAATGTAATATATACGGGAGTACTTAAGAATATAATTCCTCCCTCACTAAATCAGAAAATACAGGTGTATTTTGCTTGTCCTGAAACATTATTTCATCTTTTTTATTTAGACGTGATTATAATATGGACCGAGCGTAAGTAATATTCTCTGTACTAGAAAATGATGTACTTTGGGTATGCAACCAACAATGACGTTCGGGGAAACATTTAAGTTTACCATGCGCTAACCGGAAATTTACGGACTTTCAAGATTGAAAATCATTTACAATAGCATTTAACATACAAACCAAATATATTGAAAACATAACTAAACTTCTTCAAAAAAAGAATAATACTGTTGTTTACAATAATATATGTGCAATAAGTGAAAATAAAGTAAATTAGTAACGCAAGTAGATTTTTGGTTGTGTGAATGATTGGTGTATGAAGTTGATAAAAAAGAAGTAATGACTGTGATTAAAATGATGTATATTAACGGTACTACTATTTACATGTATTTTACAAAGTCTGATTTTATGATTTAAATAATAGTTGGTAATATTGAATTTGATAAAATATGTTTCGTAAGTTTTTGTTAGTAAAAAAATTTAAGGTATGTGAAGTCGTTCATTATGTGTACTTTGTTGGGAAAGTTAGAAAAATAGTGTTAATCATGAGAAGAAAAGAAGTATGAGGAGATGTAAGTTAGAGAAAGATATGCGAGAGGTGTCAATTGGGATGGGTAGGTGGTTAGGTATAATAAGCAGGCGACAGTAGAAATATGAATTTAGGGTGACGGATAGATAGACAAGAAAACGTTTTAAGCGATAAGATTGAACAAAAATTAAGTCGAGATATATATGTGAGAACCCTAAAAATTCTGTTTATGAATTATGTATCTAAGTAAATCTGAACTATGAGTAATACTACACAAAGTACAATAAGCAACAAAAATAAACTTAAATCTTTAGTAGAAAGTTTTGAATATATCTAAATTACAAAAATATAAATATTAATTAATAAAAAAATCTTCGTTCAACTTGCGTGCTGCCTAGAGTTATGTAAAAATTTCAAAATACATTAAAACCTAGGCAATAATAATAACGGTTAAAAACTAAATTAATAGTTGTTGCGTCGAGGTACCTACTACTTTTTTAATTAAATGCTGAGGAAAATCAAAAACGCTAGGTGTAGCTTTAATTTTCTTTTTCCCACGGATATTAAAAAGTAATTTTCATCGAAATGTTTGCTGCAAACTATACACAACTTAATATTTTGACTGTGTAAAACTTTCACGCCTTGTTGCGTTCAACCATTTTTTCTTTAATTCAGGATCCTTAAGGAACCTTCGAAGAAATTACAAATGTATCAGGATGTCTTATGTTTAAATTGTACTTACACTTGAAATGAAAATGAAATGAACCTTTAGAACTCTTTTCACGGCAACCGTATGCACAACAATATGTAGCCATATTGTTCTAATATTAAACTAGTTTTATATTACTTTAACAAAAATAGTTCATAAGTGTTCACAAAACCCTATGTACAAGAAAAATAGTGTCGCACAATATTTATTTGAAATAACTACACTTAACACTTCAACTGCCTCAAACTTTCTGAGTGATGTTACGAGCGTTCTTAATAATTCTCGCGTTTCTCTCCCATAAGTCGCAAAATGTGTTGCCTACCCAAATGGTATCACTTTATAAACGCAAGGCGCAGTACAGTTATAATCACGTCTCTGGTTTTATTAAATTTATCATTTTTTAAATTACATCTACCTTTGAAATAAACAAGTAAGACTAACAAAATCACAGATACAACAATTAGAATATAATATGAATAATGATGAACAGAATGTATTTGCGACAAAGAATGAACATCCAAAATCTTCACACCTTTTGTAATTATTTCAGTTTACCAAATTCTAACGTTTTTAATTTCAAATTATGAACTTGTTTTTTAACCCGAGCTGGGATATAAATTTCTGGCAGAAGTTGTCCATTTCCTTGTAAAAGAGTCGTTTCCAGACGGATAACCCTTCCGTCGACCCTTAAGTTACACTTAGCACTAACTTCTTTTATTATCATAAGTTGGTTAGCCACACGCTGACTCGGTAATTCACAAGAGTTTTTTTTATTACACTAGACTTATCTGGAACCACCAGAAGTCCATCGTTGGCAATCTGCTCTACCAAGGTGTCACCCTGTTTAAAAGAATAATATTCGCAATTTTCCGGCAGATTCCTCCTAACTAGAACAATTCATGTATCTTCCGGCACATCCAAGGCAGTTGATTTACAGAGGAAAGTATTTTCCACCCTCGGACAGACCTCACCCCATATAATAGTAGTCTTCCTCAACGAGCATTAGATAAGGTTTTGGTGGAATAATAATATGTTTTTTATGGGTATAGTAAGGATATGACAAAAGGAGTTTTTTTTCTGCTAATTAGTGGAACGTGTAGTGCAATTATTATATTCTTATTTCTTCTTAGAAATTGTATGCCTACTATTTGAAAATAACTCGAGATATATTATTGATTCTAAATTGTTATTTAATTTACTAATCTGGGTGTCTACATCTTCTAAATTTAAACTATAAACAAAAGTATGTTTACCGTTTATTAAGACGGCGTTGCCAATATTGAATTACTTGCTTATAAAAGGATATCTACAGGGATGACATCGGTAATTCTAATTAGAAATTTCGTGTTTAACCCTATTAGTAAAACTTAACTTGGAATATATACATATAATGAAATATCCCGGAATATTCTTTACATAACTTAATAAGCTTTTTTCTTTCTTCGTTATTTAAATGATCTACACGTATTAACTTTGTGATGTTATTTACGTTACCCTCAACTTTAGGTATTACGTCGTCACAAAAGAAACATTCAAAATTTTGTTCCTTAAATGGTTGGCATTTTAATGGTTCTATCATAGTTACTACAACCGCTTATCTGTCTTATTGTGAAGAGCAAGAGATGTTCTGCTGGCTCTACTAACTGATAACGTTTCGGGAATTTGAAGAGATTCTAATTGTTGATTTAAAATTATAATTTCACCGTTGGGTACTGAAACTGGCAAATTTTTTATTAATATTTCATTCGGTCCTATTTCAAACCTTAACTGAAATGTTTTCGGTCTATCGAAAAAGAGAGGGATATTAATTTCATTATATATAAAATTATTCATTAGATCTAGATTACTTTTTAAGTCTTTTAAATCCGGCAATCCTATGAGTCCATCATAATATTCATAGAAATCACAATGCTGACAATTAATTTCTTTAGATGGGTTAAATTCAGGGAAGGCTTTCAGTCTAGCTTGGTAATTATGATTACTTTCGCCTGTTGCTGCTTTAATAATCAAAGGTTTTTTTATTATTGAATTTGGAAAAAATGTCTCTACAACAGAAGGTCTAAACAATGAAATACCTCCTCCTGTATCGATTAATAATTTTAAAGGTTTTTTTAAAATTTTAATGTAAGGTAATTGATTTAATTCTAAACAGTTTATGCCTATCCTATTCCTTGGTAAAAACAAAGGTCCTGAAAATTTTCGCTTTCAACAAGATTGTTATCCGTAGAGTCAATTTCCTCAGTCTGCGCTATCAGTCGGGACGTGTTCTGGAGAAATGGAATCGGAATAGTCGTAATTGTTGGTTGTTACTAACTCGTAGTTATTAATTTCAGTATTAAATAGTTCCTGGGAAATGAAATTACGCCGGCCTGTTGGTTTAAAATGATCAGTCTGGCACAAAAACGTTTTGAGGTTTACCAAAGACTTGTTCATTTGTCGGGAAATGTTGTAGAATAGGCGTAGGAGTGGGCATATTAATAGGTTGCCTTGGAAACGATGATTGGTTGGGTTGTCTTGGGAACCATGATTGGTTTTGGGGTTGAAATTTAGGTCTGGTACTATTGTTTGGGAAATTTGGTCTAACATTTAAAGGAGAATGAAAGATATTAGGAGTATATTGAATATTAGGAACTGAATAATTGGAGGGTTTATGAATGGGTGCTTTTGGATGGTCTTTGTTTATAATTAAATTAATCTTTCTAAAGCGATTTAACCTCTGACACTCATACTCATATTGCGTAACTATTGTTATTAACATATCCAAAAAAGAAGGAATTAAAATCCTTATTCATCTAAATATTAAGATCAAAGATCTCAAATTTTGAACGCGTCCTAGCAAGTAGGCACAACGAACCGAAAACCATATCCCACTACCGGTTTCGACCTATCGGGTCTCATCAGGTGGGCATTGACAGAAATGCCTTTACAGGCTATATTATAAATATAAATATAAATATGGAATCAACAGAAACAACTACTCCGAGGGCTAATACCCCTACCGGCATTGAATTACACTGTTGATTCCGATGGACTTCTAGACGAAAATATATTCAAAAAAGAAGGAATTACAATCCTTATTCGTCTATGCTATTCTTATTCTTGATCTTAAAATTTAGACGAATAAGGATTTTAATTCCTTCTTTTTTTAATATATAAACCTAATGTTACCACATGAAAATAAAAAAAGACGAGGCTTGATTAATGGCATAGGCACTTTGCTCCATTATGCCTTTGGTACAATGGACGCAAATGAAGACGAAGAAATAACTAAAGCAATCAGCGATTTACAAAATTCAAATAAAAATGTCTTAACCATTATGGATAACAATGTACATGTTGTAAGGGACATTGTAAAAGACTTCAATGCAACCCTAACTTCCCTTTCACTTTCAGAAGTAACAATCGCCGAAAACTTTAAGGCTATTCAAGATTCACTAAATAATAACTCTGCTCTGATACATAGTAATAAATTCGCTACTCAGTTACTTAATATTGTAACGTTCAGTGATGAAATTTGCTTGTTCATGCCCTCAACCAGGAGGAACTCATTATGAATAAACATAAACTAGACAGTCTGAAGGAAGACATCTACAAAGAGCAATTAAAGCCCGTTACGAAAATACTCGGACTAAAATGGTGGCACGCTCTTTTATCCATTTTGGTCAGCATTACGATCACCCTCCTACTCTGCTGTTGTTGCTGCCCGAATTGCCTGAAATTAATTAGACCCGGTTGACCCGATTGCGGCAATCCTGGCACCGAGATAATCAATATACAGCGTATGTCCCCAAGAAAGCCATTACCACCTCGATATGACGAAATGATCCCGCTGGACCGACTCGGAAGAAATTTGGTCGCCTCAGCTTCGAATTTGACAGTGACTTCGAGTGTTCGGTTTTCCGAAATAAGAGATTATATTAGTGAAAAAGGTGAAAATGACCCGGATTGGTCGCCCAAAAGACTTTAATTTGTGTTGTGAAAAAAAAAGGAACTCTAACTCCTGTTTGTGAAGTTTTACGATTTATAATTAAGACTTTGCTTGATCATTAGTATCTTAGGCTAATTGTAGTATCTTTTAATAGTAAGTAAGTTTTATTATATATTTATAACCTCCTTCTGATATTATTATTCATAGCATTTTTATGACTCAAAACTTTTATCATGATCATTTTTATAATTGTTAATTAAAAAAAATCGTTTATAAAAATCTTAAATGGGGAGAAATGATAAGAAGTACAACACTACACCATCTTAGGGATGCTTGTTTATGTTCTAAGACGATAGCTTAGATAAGGTTTAGATATATATACCTCTGTATGAACTTGAAAAGACAGTTTTTCTGTAACTTCTTTGCAATAAACTTAATAAATACACTTCGTGTGCTTTATTGAAGTATTGGTAATCTCCCTTTCGGCTCAGTGAATGCTTGTTTATGTTCTAAGACGATAGCTTAGATAAGGTTTAGATATATATATACCTTTGTATGAACTTGAAAAGACAGTTTTTCTGTAACTTCTTTGCAATAAACTTAATAAATACACTTCATGTGCTTTATTGAAGTATTGGAAATCTCCCTTTCGGCTCAGTGAATCTAATAGTTATTGTACTTAGTGACCGTGGTCGGTTGTGAAATATTAGTTTTATTCTGAAGATTCGTTGAATTGAAATATAATTGGAAACAAAGGGACGATAATTATTTCGTTCTACCTATTCTACAATTATAACAATACTCTGTTGGGAAAGTTAGAAAATAGTATGTTAATCATAAGAAAAAAAGAAGCATGAGAAGATGTAAGTTAGAGAAAGATATGCGAGAGGTGTCAATTGACATGGGTAGGTAGGTGGTTAGGTATAATAAGCAGGCGACAGTAGACATATGAATTTAGGGTGACGGATAGACAAGAAAAACGAATTATATTCTTGAATTACTCTCGTATATATTACACTGTATGCATTGTATATCGAAGACTATCAATAATATGTACTTATTTTGATAAGACAAATAATAAATAACACTGCATTTACTAAAAGTTATGCTAGATATTATGGTAATTCTGATGTATAAGCTTTTGTAATTTGTGTTGTTTAAAAATAAATTTGGAATTTTTTGATTACTTTTAATCGAAAGATAAAATTGGCGCTGCGAACAGAATTGTATCGGTCTGTACGCGTAAAATCGAAATTACTCGCGTGGACTTGAACTCAGTTCTTTAACACAAAAAAAAGAATCATCCGAAGACAACGTCACCATCAAGGGTAATAATTGATCTTCAGTAATAACAACGCCATCATCAAAGGACGACATCACCATCGAAGGTTGCATTCGATCATCTGGAATAGCGAGCAGGTGAGCATCCTTTTATGTTAACAACTTCTACAGAATCAGAACTGTAGTGTAACTATTGTTAGATAACTATATTTAATAACCCTTAGGTATATTAATTTTGTTTAGAATGACAACCAAAGAACTTCTATAATTATAGCTGATATTTTATTACCAACGTTTGACGGAAATGAATTAAAATTACAATGTTTCATTAACGCGTTTGATATCTTTCTAAATCGTTATGGTAGAACACAGGACAATAGTTTAAATGGATATTGTCTTCGTTTAATACGTAGTAAGATCATAGGTATAGCTAATGATTATCTAACTTGTACACCAGACATTAATATTTGGAACCAAATAAAAATTACGTTGCAACAAAAATTTGTAGATCACGTAGATAGGCCAAACTTTATTGTTAGAATTGTTACATACTATTAGAAAACCAAATGAACCTATTTTAGATTTTATTGAAAGGATTAAACAACAACAAGTTAGGCTAGATTAAAAAAAAGATTAATGACAATAAATATAAATATAAATATAAATATAAATATAAATATAAATATAAATATAAATATAAATATAAATATAAATATAAATATAAATATAAATATAAATATAAATATAAATATAAATATAAATATAAATATAAATATAAATATAAATATAAATATAAATATAAATATAAATATAAATATAAATATAAATGTTATATAGGATTCATAATTACTGTATTACATTCTGTTTGTAATAGATACCATTTCCTGACAAATAGTCAATAAGCCATTATCGCCATGATTACTTTGTAAACCTATAAATAAGATCGATAGGGTATCTTAACCTCAGTTGTAGTATGCAGTTATTTTAATAAACATCTTAATTCCAACGTTTACTTTTATTATAACAGATATTCTAAATCAGAAGTTAATAATTAACTTAAATAAGTTGGTTTAGTAATTATCAAAGCAATCTACACTCCAAGTCAATAGTTTGTTATAAAGAAGTTGTTTTATACAACTTAAATAAGTTTTATTATCAAACGTATTGAAAAGTCGACATATCACCATCCCTTATTAGACAAGCTTAGCAACCTTGTGGAGATTGGTGCTGTCAATAAAAATTCTTGTTTATCTCTTAGTTCGTTCATGTTTTTAAATTTGTGGTCCTCCTTTAATTTATTCAGGGTTTCATTTATGCCGCGATGGAAATTTAAGAGATTTTCATAGTATTGTTTAATAATTTTGACTTTATTTTCCTCGGGTATGTCTAACTTAATAAATCGAGAACTATATAATTTATGATTATAATCGTTTTCTGTGATTATTTTATCGTTATCTTCATTCACGCTAATAACTAAATTTTTTTCATTTTGGATCATACATATATTTTCATTATAAGTTTAATTTAAAAGTTTGTCCATTGGAGGAATTTTCAATTACTATTGTTTTATTATAAGTCTTTAAAGTATCAAATTCTAACTCGCGTAAAGGTAGCCGCACATCTATATCCGTTAGCAGAGAAATTATTATTTGTTTATCGTCCTGGTATCGGAATATTATTATATCAAAACTTTCTATTTTCGGAAAAACTACATGTTCATAACCCGTCTCATTAGTTTGTTCTTGATTATTTTCTGTCCCGTTCATAGCATATATCCTTGATAAGGCATCCGCATTAGAGTTTAACTTACCGGGCTTATAGATAATCTCATAATTGTATTCTTCGATTTTTAAGCGCCACTTCATTAAACGAGAGCTCGGGTCCTTAACAAAAAATAACCATTTTAACGGTTGGTGATCGGTTATGATTTTGAATTTTCTACCATACAAATATGGGCGAAAATGTTTTAAGGACCAAACAATGGCGAGTAATTCACGTTCTATCGTCGAGTACCGTGTTTCGGCAGGGTTCAAAGTCCTGGAGGCATACGCTATTGGTAAGGAGCTTTTTACATCACCCTGTGAAAGAACAGACCCTATCGCATGTTTCGAGGCGTCGGTTGTTAAGATGAATTCCTCATTAACATTCGGGTACTGCAAAATGGGTTCTTTAGTCAATGCGTCACGTAAGTGATTGAATGCTGTCTGCTCATTTTCCGTCCACGTAAAGTTTTAGTCTTTCTTTAGTAGTTTAGTTAATGGTTTGGATATAAATGCGAAGTTTGGGATAAATTTTCGATAATATCCAGCTAAACCGAGAAATTGCTTAATATGTTTAGGGTTTTGCGGGATAGGAAAATTCTGGATACATTTAATTTTGCCCGGATTGGGTTTTATTCCGTCTCTATTATTATATGTCCTAAAAAAGTAATTTCCTTTCTTAGAAATTCCGATTTATCTAATTGTATTTTGAAATTATGATGTCTTATTTGGTTAAAAACGCTGATCAATCGTTTATTGTGTTCTTCTAAGTTTGATCCAAAAATGATAATATCATCGATTTAAACCAAACATTATTGTGGGGTAAGGCCTTGTAGGGCTAGAATCATTGCTCTCTGAAACTGTGATGGAGCGTTTTTTAATCCGAACGGCATCGTTTTAAATTCATAATGTTTACCGTTCGCGGAGAAAGCGGTTTTTGTGATGATTCAGGGGACATTTTGATCTGATGAAAACCAGACGTCAGGTCGAGAGCAGTAAAATATTGGGATTTGCCTAAATTGTCTAATATCTCTTTTATATTTGGAAGCGGGTATTTGTCGTCAATTGTCTTTTTATTTAATTCACGGTAATCAATTACCATGCGCCATTTTTGTTGTCCTGATGCGTCTTTCTTTTTAGGAAAAATCCAGAGGGGAGAGTTCCAAGGGGAAAAGGAAGGTTGGATGATATTATCGTCAAGAAGTTTTTTTATCTGCTTTTCTACTTCGTCTTTATGTATCTGTGGGTATCTATACGTTTTTGGTTGGGTAGGGATCTCGTCTGTCGTGATAATTTTGTGTTTTAAAATAGTTGTAGTGGTCAATTTGTCTCCTGGTAAATGAAAGACATCGTTATATGATAAAATGATAGGAATTAAAGTGTCTTTTTCTTCCCGATTTAGGTCGTCTATACGTAATTGTTTTGTCAATTCTATTTTTCGTCGTTCAATATCTTGTTTACTTAAATTTGAATTATTTACAGTAGCTCTATTGGGAATTGGTGAAAGTTCTAATGTGGCTATCTCGAAAGTGATGTCTTTATTTGATGTATTAATTGCCGTTGTCTTAAATTTAGAATCTTTATCAGTCTTAATCAAACAGGATGGCAAACTTATGCCGTCCAGTGTTGTTCCTTTCATTAAATATTCCGTGTTTGCTCTGTAATCTGTAGCATTTATCTGAATTATTTGTTCGCAACGTTTTGGAATCGTTATCACGTTCAATATTTTCTTTTCCGTGAAATACAAAGGAAATTCCTTATCATTTACGATTAATTCATTTTGTTTGAAATTAATTAAAGTTTTATTTTTAGAAAAGAAATCCGAACCTATGATACCGTCGATTTCTAAATTATGTTTATCGATATAATGAAACGTAATTTATATTCTAGGATCTTCTAGACAGGTTTTTACAGTACCTAAGGTCTGAAATGTCGGTGAATTTAACCCATTTATGGTGTGTGTTTTGGTTGTGTCCGGTTCCGGTAAGAATCGCGAATACCTTAACACAGAGATACAGGCTCCTGAATCTACTAAAAGCTTGCAATCTTTTCCATGTATGCTTACTTTAATAAAAGGCAGCCGTCGATAACCTTCTAATTTATTAATTGATTGGGAAGGGCTTTCTAATATTCATAGTCCGTGCCTTCTGATTCGTCCTCCCGATATGAATTTAAATTCATTTCCGCGGCAATTTCCTCTTCGTGTTCCGAGTCTGAATTTTGCAAATCAGCTACATTTATTTATTTTTTATCTTCATGTTCACGTTTATATTTAAAACATGATTACTTAACGTGTCCGCTCTTTTTACAATATGAACAATTCTTATCGTAACTTTCGGTTTTACTATTATTACCCTGATTACTATTCTTATTTTCGTATCTTTCGGGTCTACGGGGTTTGCTGTTACTAGGTTTATTATAAGAAGACTTAAAACAATCCGTAACTCTTTCTTGTACCCTGAACTTGCATACCTGTTCAAATTGAATGCAATGATCGAAAGTATTTTCCATAAAACGTCGATATGGCAGTACGTCGCCATCTACCTGCTTTTGCTGCTATTGCCGTATTTCACAATGTTACGTTTTCAATGTCAGTATGCTTATTTTGTAGAGCTAAATTCGATATTTCCGGTTCCAATTTACAATCAGCTCACTGCCATTTGATCAAAAATTTGGGCAACAATTTTTTTGTTTCACCTTTTAATTGTATAGCACTAATTACTGAAGAAATAACTGAATTTCTTAAGGGGGCTATTTTTTGATATAATTCCTTATAGGACTTATGTTGGTTTCCATTTATGGAAAACATTTCCCAGATTACGTGATCATAGGATCTTTCCTGAACATAAAGTGAATCAAACACAAATAAAATATCTTCTACATTATGTAAGGAATATACTACCGCTTTAATGCATGACCCTCTAATTTTGAAAATATTAAAGTATCTAAAATAGATTTTTGATCCGCTGAGCATTTACTATAAATATTTGTAACAGTTCGTTTGTGTTAGATGTAATGGTTTGTCCATTCGGGTGCGTTAGTGATGACGTGGCGGGTTATATCGTGGGTCGCGTCGGTGGTGAATAGTAGTAGTGAGGAAGTAGTCGTATGTGAAGGGTCGTGTGGTGTGCGGAACGGTTTGGCGGTATTATTAAGTACATTCATGTTTTATTCTTTGTTTCATCATTTATATTCTTTATCCATTGCTGACTCTTGCATAATCATTGTATCTATGTTTGTACTAATTTTTTTCATTAAATATACGTAAAAGCACAACAGGTTATGGGCCCAGACCCACGCGTAAAATCACCTTGAAATTATCGATCGCTACAGTCGTTGCAAGTACACGCGTGTTGTTTCGCTGCTACCGGCGTGATACAAAAACTGACGAGATGAATTCGCACGTTGCGCGTATTGAATCATTAAACCAGACGAATTATGATACGTGGAAGATTCAAATGGAAGCCTTGCTAATTATAAACGACGAATGGGGATACGTGAGCGGTATAGTGCAGAAACCGACCCCAACGGCAGATAATCAAACTATAATTGAAGCCTGGATCATAGCAGATAACAAAGCAAAATCTGACATCATTCTCTCAATTTGTCCATCCGAATTAAAGCAAGTGAAAGGGTGTGATACGTCGAGAGATGTTTGGCTCAAATTGGAAGGCATCTACCAATCAAAAGGACCCGCACGAAAAGCCACACTTCTAAAACAGTTAACTCTTCAAAGAATGGAGGAAAACAGCAATGTCAAGGAGCACTTTAACAAGTTCTTTGATGCAGTGGACAAACTAGAAGAGATAGACAACGACTTGCTCTCAGTCATGTTGTTATATAGTCTTCCCGAGAAATTCGAAAACTTTCGATGTGCAATCGAATCCAGAGACTCGCTGCCTACTCCAGAAGCTCTCCGAATAAAAATTGTGAAAGAATACGAAGCTTCTCAACACGATATCCAAGGATCTACTCAAAATGCACTACAAACGAGGGGTTATCCAAAACGTTACGTAAAGAAGCATGAAGGGGATAATCGGAAGAAGTTGAACGAAGCCAATAAACTGTATTTCAAATTTCGCTGTTACAAATGTCGAAAAATTGGACACAAGGCTGCTGAATGCACTGAATCCAAAAGAAGCAATCCGAAGAACAGCAATGATTCCACATTCTTTACTACTCACGCAAATCAAGTGTCTAACGTTCGTAATATGGGATGGTGCTTAGACAGCGGTGCAACATCTCATCTGTGCAAAGACCCTAACGTGTTCGCGAACTTAAAAAATGATAACGGTCACGTGAATTTGGCAGATGGTAGAACGGCAAAACTTTTCAATGAACTGCCGAATACTATTTCAAAAATCACATTAACCTCATGTCGGCCTCCAAAATTATCTATCGCGGATTCGAAGTATTGTTCAAAAGGAACACAGCGGTAGTGCTAAATACTGCCGGAAACGTCAGAACGACGGCCGAACGTATCGGCGACTTATACTACGTGCGCTAGTAACGCGAATCCAAGCCTGAACTCGCATCGTTTACCCAAAACTCAACAATCCCGAAGCTATCACTCGATGAATGGCAAAAGCGAATGGGGCACCTCAATGTAACAGATCTAAAGAAAGCTTGGCGGAACGGTTTGCTCACTGGAATCGACATCAAACGAGAAGACGTCAACCTACAGTGCGAAACATGTATTAAGGGGAAGCTGTCGCGATCCTCTTTTCCCATGAATCATCAGATAGCATCTGAAGCCTTAGAAGTCATTCACACTGATGTATGCGGTCCCATGCGGACAGAATCCAAGGGGAAGGCAAGATACTTCGTTACTTTCACTGACGAAGCTACACGCTGGAGCGAAGTTTACTTCATCAAATCAAAAGACGAAGTCTTCGACAAGTTAAATTGAAGCTAAATTTGAAAATCTCAAGGGTAAACGCGTGAAATTTTTACAAAGTAACAATGGCACCGAATACGTTAACCGAAAATTTAACGAATTTCTGAAGTCATCGGGAATTACAAGAATATTATCAATACCCTACCACCTTCAGCAAAATGGATTGGCGGAGCGACGAAACAGAACCTTGTTAGACATGGCGCGATGTTTACTATTACAAGCCAATTTACCACCAAGTTTCTGGGCGGAAGCAATTAACACAGCCAACTATTTACGTAATCGCAGTCCAACTACTAGTTTAAACGGAAAAACACCCTACGAAGCATGGCATAGTAAACCACCAAACGTGTCTCACCTAAGAATATTTGGCAACAAAGTACATTATCTCGATTCAACTATCGAAAGGGACAAGTTCAGATCCCGTACCAAGGAAGGAATACTGGTAGGATACTCGGAAACTTCAAAAGGCTACCGAATTTGAAGTTTGGATGAAAAGAGAGTTGAAATATCTCGTTATGTTAAATTTATGAAGATGAATTCTCAAAATCTCAAAGTTTTCGTAGAGTTCTCTCCCAATGAAGTTGAAAATGAACTTGATTGTCCTGAAGTCATTGAATTCGAAATGGAGAACCATGAACCCAACGTTGTGGTCCATCCAGAAGAATTGGAAGAAAATGACGAAGTTGAAGAGATAAGGGGGCCTGGAAGACCAAGAATTGTTCGAACCGGACAGAGAGGTCGTCCAAGAAAAGAATACCACATTATACAAAGGGAACCTAAAGATGTCCAACTAGTCGAAACAGGACACGAGGCATTTTCTTCAGAAGTCTCCATGAAGGAAGCGATGTCTAGTCCTCAATCTGACGACTGGCTAGATGCCATGGCAGAAGAAGTGAATTCCATTATCAAGAATGACACCTGGAAACTCGTGAAACGTCCTAGAAATAAAATCGTCATAGGCAGTAGAATAGTTCTCCGAAATAAGGTTAATTCTGATGGAACAATCTCGAAGAAGAAGGCTCGTTTAGTAGCGCAGTGATTCTTACAAAAACCGGGAGTTCATTTTAACGAAACCTTTTCCCCCGTGGCGAAAGGTTGAAACCGGTTGTGGGATATGGCTTTCGGTTCACTGTAGCTCTTTAAGACGTGTTCCAAATGTGGGATCTTTGATCTTAATATTTAGACGTATAAGGATTGTAATTCCTTCTTTTTTTTGATATCTTTAAAATTCTATTGACAACTTTTTCCTTAGAATTTTGCGCTTTTTTCGATGATATATAGCGTCCAACATGTTAATGTTTACTTACAAATTCAGAATAAACGATAACATCGTGGATATCGAAGATAGATTATATTATCTTGAATTAGGCTGGCGAGCATCATAATTATACATGTATTAAGAAGCTACCCAGGGCAGATCCAAATACATTTGAATACGTGTGAACTCCTCCAATTGAGAAAATTTTATGATTGTGATTGTGTCAAAAGTTGAGGTTAATTAATTCGAGGTGCGAACTGTATATGACATTGATTTCTTAATATTAAACTCACAATATCTGTACAAGTTCAGACATTTGTGCAACCGAAATGCGTAACGTAATTTAAAATATGTCTACATTTAGGTCCACGCAATACAATTCATTCAGCAGTTAATCTCACTAATTTCCACAATAATGGAAAAAAGTGAATTTCGTGTGCTAATTAAGCATTATTCTTTTCGCAAAAAATCCGTTAAAGAAACCAAGGAGAGGATTGATAAATACTATGGGGACTGCACCGTTGATTTCAATATTTAAAAAGTAGTTTACTAAGTTTCTTTGTGACCGCACCATTACAAATGACGTCGAACATTCAGGTCGCTCAAAAGAAGCCGTTGTGCCAGAAATCGTTGACAAAATTCATGGAATAATATTAGATGATCGAAGGTTGAAAGTGCGCGAGTTGTGAGTTGGCCGAGGCTCTAGGAATATCAACTGAGCGAGTGCAACACATTTTGCATGAATGTGACAAGTTCAAAGGAGTATTTGGAGATGTACACTGTACAGCCGCAATCCAAACGTAGATGAGACATGCATCCATGGATCCATCACGCCACACCAGAGACCAGAGAGCAGAGACCAAGCAACAATCGAAATGTGGGTTTATACAGGTGAACGTTTACCGAAGAAGGCTAAAATGGGTCTATCGGATAACAAAGTCATGGCCACAGTTTTCTGGGATTCACACGATGTAATTCATATTGATTACATTAATTACTTTGAAAAAGATAAAACGATTAACGGCAAATATTATTCAGAGCTGCTGGACAGATTTGACATTGTTTTAAAGCAGAAACGATCGCATTTATCAAAAAAAAAGTGATGTTGATTAAGAAAAATGTACGGGTGCACACGTATGTAGTCACCATGGCAAAATTTCATCAATTGAGCTACGAACTGCTGCTCCACCTTATTCTCCGGATTTAGCCCCCTTCGACTACCCGAAGAAGTGGCTGGGCGATAAAAGATTTGGGTCGAATGAAGAGGTCATCGTGGAAACAAACGTTTATTTTGAGGGCCTTGAGAAATTTTATTATTTAGAAAGAATAACAAAAATTATAAACACGATGGACTAAATGTATCGAGCTAAAAGGAGATAATGTAGAAAAATAAAATGACTTTTTTATCAAACCACCACCCTCGTACATTCTGGAAGATTGTCAAGAATAATATGTTACTTGAAAATATCTTGGCTATTGTTTAAGAATAAAACTTCCATTGCTTAGATGGTGCCTCGGACAAACAATGAAGCTTCACTCTGGAATCGATGGTTTTTATCTTGATATCTGTAAGACTTTGCAGTGGAATAATCATTAAACAGCGTATGCACTTTGGTACAGATAAAGTGCGTTGTTTACATTAGGGAATTTCAAAAAGGGCGCCATATTCGGTTTTATTTTTAAACGATACTAAAGTTCTGATGGAATTCATCTTTTTAATATTTTACAGAATTGTTATGCATGTTTACGTTCAAATACTTGGATCACTAAATAACCCGGCGATTTTATAACAATCATCTAGTTTTTCGAAAACGCCTAGCTGAAATGTTAAAAGTGGTCCAAGTAATATGGTTTCCACGAAAAAAAAAAATGTGTCAAGGAAATGGAAGGACTATCACTACGATTGTTTTTAGAATAGTGGTAAAAATTCGAAAAACTGATTTTTGGAACACCTTTTCTTTAGCTCAAATAGTTTAAAGCTATTTTCAGGTTAACATGTAAAGAACTCGTCTACACCGACTACGAAGGTTCGAAGAGAAAAATAAAAACTTACTCTGTAATTTATGTAACAAATTTATTAACGAAAATATTAAACCTTAGACGTTCAGAACAATCTGAAAACGATTTTCTGACTTGCTGAATAACAAATAGGTATCTCTCTCCTGTATACAAATCTAACGACCAACGACAATCAGTTACATTCAAGAAATATATTGTAACAAATTTTCTGGTTCACTTATTTATTTAACAATTATTTATTTACAACTACTATTTACTACACACAAACAAACTTAAACTACTTATTTATCTGACAAACAATAATGCAGTTTATTTATATCATTTTGTATTATTTATATCACTATTTTATATTACGCGTCCGGAAATCAACTGTCTGTATGACCCAGAGATGAGGGTATTTATTTACCGAAAGAAATTACTAGAAAACACGCGAATATATTTCGACCGCTTTCCAAAGAAAACGACATGTTATGACAACAGAATATTCTCGTCTATTGTCCGGCATCGATTTTTCTCAACATGAAACGCGCCGCCTTCTAATCGATTCACCGCACACACGTACACGTTCGTTAAAATACGATGCTACCACTAATGGTAGTACTACACTCCTCAGAACATCCCCCAGTTAGCCTTCCATCGATTAACTTAAATGCCAACAGAACCTGAATACATACTGATTACAACAGATATCAGTAATATTACATTATCATTATATCTTTTTTTTTATTACACAGATGTAAATATGTCCATAATGATTCATCAACAATATATAAATATGTGTTATTCATTAGGTTTAATAATCAATTGTTTAACTATCAGAAACCAGCCGTTGGCATTTGCGGTACCTTTATCAATAAGGAAATTGCTTCAGAGCTACGTAGGGATTGGGAAACATAACACTCGGATGTTGGTATGCAAAGGCTCTCTTACGAACTGCAAAGACTGGGAAGAACAAATTATTAGCCTCGGTAGGAAGAAAGCTAGGGCTCTCGTGGAAATCCTCAGAGACACAGAGAACTGCGCTACCACATAAATAAACTGGGATTAACCACCAAGTGGAAAGTGCTGTACTCCTGCTACTGTCCTGTATTGACTGAACGCAGGCGCTATTTTTTTGACTGCTATGCTCTAGAAGTGGAAGACGTTGAAACTCGCGGCTCCCATAGGTCGTTTTCCTTTCGGGAAGCTACCTGTTCTGTACACTTTACAGATATATAAATTTCAAGTTACGCCTACTGACTTTCAGCGTTATCGGTATTTATACCTTCAAAACACTACAAATAAAATCATTCATCATTCATATAAAAATCATTTTAAAGATTAATCATATAAAAATAATTTCTAAAATACTTTCAGAAACAATCATAGTCATTTCAATAAGCATTCATTAGTTGTTGTAAAATATTGTATAACTTACTGCTGTATTCTGTAATACTCTTCAGCACAATTATCTGTCTTTATACCTTGTATTCACCCCCTGCAATTTATGACCTACAGCTGCCTACAACCCTATATCTTCATCATCGCCACAGCAATCTCTATCTGTTATTACTGCGTATTTTCTTTTCTATTTCTTCCACCTTTTTTCTTCCTTAAGTTAAGTCAGTGTTAAGTAAATCGTCGCCACATAAGCAACGTGTACGCGCACCTTCACAATCATACATTGTAACACCGCACCGATTGTGATTCATCTCGCTATTCTTTCAACTTCTTCCCGCTCCTGATTGATACCAAATGTACATTTTGTAAATAGTGTTAATAGACGTTACAAGCAAATCATTTGTGTATTAATAAAAAATGTAATACCTGCAACCCTTTAATTATGTTTGTCAGGACGTTTCATGTATTACCACCGGAACCCTAAGTTCACTTGAGATTTATCGAGTGCATGATGCATTAGTATTTCATATTAATTAAAAGGGGAAAGCCAAATGATCTCCCATGCTTTTGAGTCCTGAATAAGCCTAAATTTGATCTTAATAATAATAATAATAAATCATATCTAACGATAAGTTAAAGGTTTATGTCTGTTGGTAATAATAATTAGAACAAAAAAAAAGATTGTTCATCCTCGTTTATATTTTCATTTTTATCTAGTTGCAACTACTGCCATATTTAACCATTTAAAATTTTCATTTTGTCAAATCTATGTTCGGTTGATGTCATCCGAATGTCTGCATATGTTGAAGGTTGGAAGGTGCGGGAACGACTTCTATTATTCATAGGGTAGTTCGTACGTGTTTGGTATTAACACGTACATCAAATGAAAGAAAACGCTGTTACTTATTATGGAAAAGTCAAGCATTCACGCGGATAGCTGTGCCGCTGATTATTTTCTTCTTGTTGTATGATAAGACGTTATAAAGAGTAATACAATGCAATCGTGCCGCCAAAACTATATATGTTATTAATTATTAATTAAAGTTCTTTTTATTTCTTCTTAAATATTGTTTTGAGACCCGTATATTGCTAGACAATGATATAAAAACCTACATGTCTTAGTTTGCTTCTCGTATTTTGTCTTGAAATTACTTTTTTAGTCAACTGATAACATATTCTTGTAACTAACGTGTTGCTCTGAAATCTATTCATATATTAAATTATATGTTCGTTATCTGTGATGAAACATTATAGAATAATATCAAAGGGATTCACCTCTATATACCACAAATATTTTTAAGATCAACAACGTGCTTCGCCCACTTTTAATGTGGGCGTTATCAACGTGAGACGCCAGTATTTATTACCACAGTTTCGTTTACTATTAATTCTTTAGGGAACATTGTGACTAACAGCATGAGTTTTTTTTTTTATTTAAAAAAACAGATGGAAAAATTTAAACTAATGTTAAAATGTGAGAATTATCGTAAAAACACACACACACACCAGTAGACACATTTCTTTTACGTCGTGGCTAAAAGTGATTAGTTTTCCAAGCACGATTAGATTGGACATCTATTATGTAATTTATAGTTGTGTTATAAGAATGTTTCCACAAAAAGAAATTCCCTCATTATATGAGGTAGTCTGTAGTGGGTATAAATTAATTCAATAATTAATATTGTTTTAATGTATTAAAACATTTACCCCTACTGAAAGTTTGTAAACAATATTTCATTATTAATGACTTGTTATTGTTGTTGTAAACTATTCTTTAGGTACAAAAATTAAGAAATATAGGTTTATTGATCTTACAAGGGTATAAATTTGAAAACTAGACTTTAATAGTATTTAATAAAAACAATAAATTACAAGGACTTTTTTATAAACGCAATAAAAATTTTACAAGTACACATTATAAGTTTATTTAAAAATTATATTATTTACAAATTTAATTATTGTAGTCTCTTTTGAAAGTACTGGCAGGAAATTATATAATAATCCTATACAAAAAATAAAAAAAATGACTATTAGTTATTTCTATAGTTTACGAGAAATTTTCTGGTATTTGATCCAAATATAGGCACTAAACAAACAACTACAACACAGCAGAGATATGAGAAGAGCGGAAGACATAATGAAACTTTGAGTTGTCAGACAAATACCTTCATTATATCGAATATTAAGAAAAGGGCTATTGTCACCCAAATCTTCTGGAAAAATGACCCTCAACGTTTTCCCAATTTTAACCGATTCATCATTCTCTGTTCTATTCTGGTAGTAATGTAAGTCACGCTTTCTTCTTCCTGGTTCTAGTTTTTGATTAGGATCTGGGCACATTTCACAATCTGTTTTACACAGATCTACGTTACATTCTATTGTAAGATCCATAACATCGGGAAATTTGAAGGCATTGAAAAAGGCGTAAGCTATAATAGAAGCTCCACTATCTCCAGTGTTTCTCGTTTTTTGAAATGCTCCAAATAATTTTGGTTTCAAAACGCAGCCTTGTTCATCTGTAAGGCCCACTGTGTTATCACCTGTTGAATCGACGGCTCTGCAATCTTTAACTTGAATATCAAAGCCGGGATCTCCTGTTACTGATACGACAAGAGTCATTACTTCCCCAATTTTAATTAATCCATTCGCAGGTTGCGCAAATGGCCCTTTGCCCATTTGTATATCTAGTCTGGCCATAGCTGTATCTCCACTAAACGTGACTATTTCTTGATTAAGCATTCCAACGCTTAACGTTAGGTTTAGTGCCTTTTTAAGATTCCCTTCCCAAAGGCATCGAACAGCTCTTATTGTGTCCCATACTTCTTGTATTCCAGCCTCATTTTGTAAGACGAGAACGTTTTCTAAGTAAGATTGTCCTTGAGTATCAAAACCATTTACAAATTCAGTTCCGCAAGAATTCAAATTTACAGTGAAAGAATATTTAGTTTCTCCAGAGTTTTCCTGTACATATCTACAGTCAGGGTTGTTATAATAACCCTTGGAATAAATAATACCATTGAATTCTCTGTTGAATTCTAAATTTATTGTCATCATTTCTTTGGAACATTCTACGTTAATATTGTGTATATGTGGAGGATGTTTGTCTGAATCTTCGCCGCCATCGCTACTAGGTTTTTCAGAACTTTCACTGGGAATGGAGTTTTCGTCTGGAGATGGTGTAGATGATTCCTGAGGTTGAGAAGTAGATGTGGAGTCGCTTCCTTCTTCAGAACCACCTTCGGCAGGAGTCGGTTGAGATGGTGCAGAAGATGAGGTAGCTTCTGTAGTGCTTGGTTGAGATCCACTTCCAGATGTGCTGGGAGATTCCGATGATTCTTCTCCACCCGGATATCCCACCGTTGAGCCTTCTGTTGGTCCTCCACTGGGGTATCCAGTGGACGAACCTCCACTAGGATAACTGGTAGATGGTCCACCACTGGGATATCCTGTTGATGGACCTTGTGTAGGTGCAGTACTGGAAGGAGCATTTGTATCTGAAGGACCTGGGTAAGGGGGAGATATTTCCGTTCCTGGAGGTGGATTCTCGGAAAACGGAGGTTGAGGAGTGACACTTCCTGCCGCTGGATATCCACCTTCTGTTGGTTTAGGTGGTTCAAATGGTCGAGGTTTTTGGGTGTGAACGGGAGGCAGATATTCTCTTAAAGATCCTTGCCGGACTAGAAAGGCATTAATAAAAGATATAAATTCAAAGAAGTGATATGTTACGTGATCTGCGAAGAAGGACCTTATATTGACAGAAGAAAATTTTTATGAAAACGGTAAAGGTCAGTAAAATACGTATAGGTTTGAAAAATTAAAACTAGATTTTCTTAAAATTAGTTTTTTCGAACCCCGACCATTAAAGGCCCATAATTTATTTAATTTATGTTTATTCTTTTAGCTGCAGTCAATAAAGACTATTTTATTGAATAAATACAGACAGGTGGTGAATGCCTCTATAGAAATTTGCTACTTATTGTGGGATTCACACTGTCTTTATTTATGACGTGTTGATGAGAAACCAATGAGTGCGAAATCGCAATCCACGTCTGGTAATTTCGACTAAATACTCACCAAGAACATATCTTTATTTTTGAATACTTTATTGTTCATACTATTCTCTAAGAATAAGACAAAACTGTAATTTAGACCTATGGTAATATAAAGTCCTTTTCACAGATTACACCATATAAGCATACAGTTTATATGATTGAATTTTAAGCAATACACTTTACATATTAATTTACAATCAGTGATTATTATATCTTATAATATTGATTTTAAAGCTATTTAATTTATGTACAATTAACACAGAAAAGTAAAGCAAGACTTAGATACAGAAGAATATGGAAGACAACATACTTTTACGAGTATTATAGTTGTACACCTCCTGAAGCCATTGAAGGATATTTTGAACCATTTGGTCTGCACTAGTTTGTCTGGTAACCCGTTTACCTAATGAAAACAGTTTCTAACTACATAGTACAATTTTGAATAAAAGAGATAGAAAGGAGGAGCATTTATAAAAAGCTAGTAGGTATATTACTCCAATAAGCAAGTTTATAGAGACACAGACATAAACAAGTATATTACACGTTGATACTTTCACCTTTATATTTATTATATGTATATTGAATTGCTATTATATTACTTTTATTTACAAAAGAAAATCAGAAATAATAATAGTGGTAGTTAATCTTAGATCATAAAAACACGTAGGCAGTATACAATACAATAATAGCGTTATTGACATAGGAAATAATTCTGGATTTCTCTAACATGCTGATTGGCTGTTCCTTTTCTAGCCGTATCTCTTCTTCCTAAGACCGTGTTAAAGCGAGAAAAGAGATGCAGAATTATTTTCTGTCACTAACGCTGCTATAGTATTAAATGTATTTATGCTTTATGTGATAAAAGATTAAAGGTACTCAAAATATTATTAATACATATGCACAAAACGTTTTAATATAAGAACATAGGCTTTCACGGTCGGAACCCATAGTAGAATTAAGATTCGGGCCGATAGGCCATGATCGAAATGAACAATTAGATCCAAATTTTTTGACCTTCAATGAATACTATTGAACAGACTCTGTTTTCTTAAGAAATTTAGACCCTACCCTCATATGTGGTGTAATTATTTAGTATTCTCCGTAAAATCGAAATCAATTTTTAAATCATGCAGATTTAAATTTTAAATAAATAATGACAGTTGACTATGGTATTGTAAATAATTAAAAGAAAATGAATATTAAAAGTTTTTGCTCAAATATTTGTTTATTTGGTGCAAATACATTTTATAATAATAGGATTATAAAATATAAAACTACGCAACTATAAAACCTTTTGTTACACTGCAATAAATATAATTGTTGTTTAATTTTCAATATAATCAAATGATACCAATGTAACAAGAGTATTAGACATATATGTTGAATTACTATTATGAAGTTATATTACCAAATACAACGAATATTCAGTGATGTTTTAAAAAAATTGTGCTGAAATAAATAAAAAAAATCACATGGTTACCAGTTACCATGGTTGCAATATGATTAGTAAAAAATCTTAAATATTACGTAGTGGAGATCCCCTTCTGGTAAGAAATCATAACAAAATGATGAACCCATCCCCCTAAAGTCTGATGTAATTTATGTACGGTCCCCTAAAAATAATTATGAAACGTCTGGATATAATCCATGGATATAATAAGCCCGAATCATAATTCTACTACAAAACGTTTTTCTAATAATGAATATTGTTATAGGTTTTTTCTTACCATTTCTAACTGCGTCCTTTCTGACAAATAAGGCATGCTTTTGAGGGCTAACATCAGGAACGAAAGTTGTTACTATCAAAATAAAAACTATGGGAAAGGTACTCCTCATCCTACAACAAAATAATGATATATAATATAACAAAATGATAATAAATCTGATAAACGTTACAACATGTGAATCTGTCAAACAGTTTTTTTTTCGTGCTACGGTCAATTGCATTTCTAAGTAATTAAGATGATGTGCTATTTTGTATTACATGTTTTTATAACATACTATCGTAATTACTTAATGTCATATACAAAGATTATGTTTGAATAATATGATCATGTATAATTTTTGTTGTAATTTATTATTATGTTTAATTATAACAGTAAAAATCTTGGTAAAGTATTCTTTCTGAAGAAAGATCAAAAATTTCAATCATTTAAAAATTACTTTAAGAAATTCCAAGCAGTGGTTTTCGTGTGGAGGAAATGATCTGGATGTCTATGTATTTTAATTATTATTGTATAGCTTGTAACTTTGTATTCATGTAATCCTCATTATTTTCTCTAATTTCCATATAATGGTGTATAAATGTGAGAAAATCCTTTTATTGCGTTCTTAGTTGTAAAATTTTGGTTATATGTTGAAAGTTTTTTTTTGTTAACAATTTCGTCTGTTATTCTTACTTCTCATTATTGTCTGCAAAAAATACGATAGTCTCCTTGGTTTTTAAAGATTTATAGTTATTTCATTGTTTAAGCCTTTTTTTTAAGAAATCGTTCAAATTAAAACTTATATTAAATCAGAAATTTTTAACCATTTTTATAATTTTTAACTATATGTACTATTATCTCCTCAAAAGTTTTTTATTTCAGGCTTGTAGGCTGTTGTCCATGGTAATTTCTATGATGCTAACAGTGAAAGCTTACACTCACTGAAATACTATTATCTATAATAAACGGTCTTTTAAAAAAATCTTCGTAATAAAATATGTCTTTATTTATATGTACTAACTGCCATGATAGATAGAACTTTCAGTGAATATTCTCCAATGCAACCATGGCAATTGCTTTTTACTGAAATTGCATCTTAATAAGTGAATATTGTGTCGGACGCCCACACGATTAGGTTTTATAACTGTTTATATAATTAGTTATCAATTAATACTAAAGACTACAGGTAGAATTTTTTAGGTATTTTGCATCAATAGTTTAGCAATTAGAGTGGGGTACATGTGTTGATAACGATTTTAAAGCAAATATATTGTGAGTTAAGGATTAAAATCAAAAGTTCCTATAACATTTTTTTGTTGAATTTTGAGAGCTTTATCTAAAGGCATCCCATTTAATGGAGAAAGTCAAAAAATAATGTTGGGTACACCTTTCAATCTATGGAAGGGACTCCTAGAAGTACTTTTTCAAAATATATCATTTTTTCTGTATTTGGATCATTAATCTACATACCTATACCGAATTTCATCTAATAGATAAAGATAAAATGGGATGACTGTAACACACAGACCAACACACGGATGGACTGAGGGATTGAGACCATTAACGATTCCTAATTGACAATGGAACCCCAAAAAGGATTTTCATATATTTTAGATTGATGCTGACTGATGCTCATTACTGTACTGATACTTATATCAGTAAAATTCGATAAATAAAGGTAAAGGAATTTATATAAAATAGCTACTGATTATTATAATAAAAACTTCTATTTTAACTACTTATCTTTTAATTGCGTTCGACATAGATTTTATAATGTATATAGGTAAGTGTTTATGTGTAATGGTGTACATGTTTCGAAACTAGAACTTCTTAGTGAAAACAAGTTTTAAAATTCCCTATTGTTAAAAGTAGTTATAACAAGCAGCTGAAAAGTGTTTTTGGGATTGATATGGCTTCTAAGAAATAGAGGTAACCCGCTGAGAGGATAAGAATGTATATTGCCTGGTGATCGTGAAATTGAAATTATTTACGTTACTACGTGATATATACACTACTATAAAATTTAATAAGGGTTAACTTTCCATACAACACAACAGTCAGTAATTTATCGTTACCTACCATCAGATGTGGATTGTGATTTTGAACTTTTTAGTTCTTATACCTGAGGTAATTTCTATAAATCATGTTTTTTTATATAAGCAAGTTTATTAATTTCAAATGACTAGCACTATAGTTCCATATGTAGATATTTATTTCTAATTTATGTATATAATAACTTATGTCAACCGTAAATATTTCGGAATTTCTTAAGTTTGACTGTAGATAAGTATAAATATAAAAAATAGACAGTGTTAAAGAAATAAAAAGAGAGTATAGTTTTATACTCTTGATATTGACTGTCCAGTTAAAACATATGTTGAGTAATTAAGAAATTTCGTTGAAACATTCTACTGTTTTTTAATTATTTTTTGTACTGAAATAAAATGGGACCTGCTCCTAATTATCACAAACATACTTTAACTAACGATCACGTGTTTTGCCTATTTCTATAGACATTATCAAAGCTAGATAATCGATCAATCCCTAAACTTAAGTGAAAATGACATCATGGGTGTCAAAACGAGTTTTAGTTTTTAACCGTATTTGTATAGATAACAATCTAGTAAATATATAAGAAGTTCAGTTGTCAGAGAAGTTAATTTAAAATTTAATACATTGGGAAAACTATAGCTCAATGTATTTTTGGATTCGTATGGAACTTATACCATGTATATATGTATTAGAGTGTGCTTTTTAAGTCACATTAGTCAATGTTTTAGCATAATATCTTAAGAATAAAATTTCAACTTCTAAATCAAACTTGTGAAAGACGCAAACAGATTTTGTTTTCCATTTAATTAACATGAAAAAAATAACTTTTTGACACAAACGTGAATAGCTCGTAAACAAGTTTTTTTTTTTTAATTTTCATGGCAGTAGAGTGGTAGAGAATTATTCTTTCCCGAAAATTAATTGATCAACATGCATTTTTATGATAATTTTTGAATGGACTTGTGTACGTGTAAAAATACTGAATTAGTTAATTGAGTATTAAGTAAATTTTTTGTAGGAAATTTAATTCTCTACAAAAACTGCCACGATAATTGAAAAAAAGCAATTTTTAAGAGCTATTCACGTTTGCGTAAAAACGTCATTTTTTCCATGTTAGTTCAATGGAAAACAAACTTTGTTTGCGTTCTTTACAGGTGCGATATATGAAGTTGAAATTTTAGAAGAATATTCTTAAAACATTGGCTAATGGAACCGAAAAAATAACAAAAAAAACACGTTAATTGTGTATATTGAGTATTCTGAATTTAATAATTCTGATTTTACCACTCTATAATGTGCAATCCGACACCGACATTATTTCATTAGACAATCCGGCCCCTTATCGGTTTAGAATTTCTTACTTATTATAGTGCAGCGAATAATTTCTACGAATTGGACCACATGTTCATGTAGCAATTTGTTTTCTGTAGTATAGTTCAAAAATAAAAAGCAAAATAGAAATTCTTTATTCGTCCTTTTTCTAATGATTTTTCGGTAATCCAGCCGTACACAGGTACGGTATACCGCTTTAGTGAAATACTAGTGGATAATTTCTTTTAAGGTGTGTTCTGTATAATCCTTATAAGTGGAAGACGTTTATTTAGTAAACGAGCAATGCTAATAGTTTTTTTATTAATGTTTACATAAGATAATATCAAATAAAAATTATCTATCAGAAAAGAATCTAAGTGATATACACACTTACTATTTTCAACAAAATTTAAGAACGAAATGCAGTGGCGCACTGTCGGTGTTGTCAGATTGAATGACCCTACATTGTTGAACAATACTATGTGCTATCTACGCTAAGACGTTTCGTGTGGTTGGCTGTTGATGATTTAATAATATTTAAATTATTAGTTACATAAGGTTTTCTTTTTTTGTTCTGACAAACATGTAATCCTAATGCATTCATTTTGATTAATTTATCTAGATCGCTTTAAACGAAACCAGTTTATCTTGTAATCGTGCTGGCCAGTAACATACCTACATTTTTCTAATGTAAGAAATGGTGCCAACTTTCATTGTAGTTAAAAGACACAAAA
Organism: Agrilus biguttatus; assembly: GCA_963921985.1. Lineage (NCBI taxonomy): Eukaryota > Metazoa > Arthropoda > Insecta > Coleoptera > Buprestidae > Agrilus > Agrilus biguttatus. The sequence continues at coordinate 22,928,536 of OY998118.1, forward strand.
CGATTGGCACTATGATATATTATGAGGATGTAATGCTCAAACTTTTTCTTTTTATTTTTTCTTCTTATAATACTTTACGTATCTACTATTCAACAAAATTTCGTTATTTCTTTTATGCGTATGCTATTTAAAATATATAATAGGTGAATTCATTTTACTTGAAATCGTGAGAGAATTTTGAAGTTGCGTTTTTGCGGTCAAAGGTGAATTACGAAATAAGCGACCATGAACAAATTTACTGCTATGCAATGTGAACATCATTTTTAATATTTAAAGGTATAAAGATTGCTCTTGGAAAATATATAATAAACAGAACTTCTCTGTATCTGATTTTTTTGTATCATAAATAACTATAAAACGAAAACATTTTTCAGATAAATAGTTATTTAGTTTACGAATCCAATTGTTATGTTTGTCTGTTTTTATTACATTTTACTGATATTTGTAAAGCTACCTTTAATGACCATAGAAGTATGCAATGGGAAAAATGGAATAGAAAAGAAAGGTTTAACAAAAATTGAATTCATGGAAGAATGTCTTGCCGAGAATATTATAAGTTATATAAGGGATAAGAAGAAAAAAATTCAAAAAGTGCTGTTGGTTCATTAAACGCTAGTTAAAGTTAATGTTGAACTTTTCCATAATCGGTTCTTTTTTAACATGAAGATTTTGGTCAGTAGTGGGTTGAAACCACCAAATAAATCTTCTAAATCTTTTTGGTTTAAATAAAGTTGTTGTAATTTTCCCCATTTTAATATAAGGTAGTATGAAAGACAGAAAACGTGACAATGTTATTGAATAATTGCCCCACACGTTATTTCTTAATATCAGTGCCGGCTTTAAGTGAAATGAGGTTCAGGTCTAGAATTTGAACAATTTTTTATATCCACACAATAATAATAGTACTGTCGACTACAAATCAATATGCCTCAAATAATTTTATTACTAATTAATGATTAGTTCTTAGTACTTATAAGAGTGTTTAATTTATAATATTAGGTATTTCAATTTATTTTAAATTAAAATATATATATATATTATAAAAACGAGGCTTCCTTTTTAATGAGACCTGGGGCTATAGTCCCCCTACCCCCCGTTCACCAATACGGCACTGCTGAATAAATACGTTGTTACGGTCATAGAGATATAGATCACGTATATTTATGAGGGCGTTTGGAAATTTATTTGTGCTTTTATTTTAATATTTTCCCTTTGTAGTTGTTTTTAAGTTATGTACATAAAAATTTTCGTATTAGTCCCATATTATTATAGGAAATACATCAATGTGAATTAATATTTTGAATTAATTGTTACCTATTAGTGATTACCTCAAATTATTAAGGAAAATTGTTATTGCTGTCACGCTCTTGCCGGGAATCGAACCCGGGTCCTTGGCTTTTGCGTACCAATGTTCTGATCATTAAGCTACAAGCTATAAAAAAATAATTCACATTAATGTATTCAATTTAACCTCTACGAAAAAAAAAATTAATTTAGTATCAGGCAATGGTTTGGTTCCAATACTTTCTACTTGTATTTCTATTGAAATCTGATGAATTTCTAATAATTTCTCAGTCATCTTTTCCCTGATGAAACCGTGTTTGATATCTATATTCTTAGTTTTGCGATGAAATTAAGAATTATGTGCAAGTCTTACTTTTGCTGTATTATCTACTTGAGTAATGGATATATCTTGTAAATGAACAACTTCTTCAAAGAGCGTTTTACGCCAGGTAACTTCTTTTGTTGTATCTTTAGTCATTTTGTTTTAATATCAAGTGGGCCTGCTATACATCGGAAAACTTGCTTTGCTCTAGAAACATTACCTTCAGATAGATTTTCAAGAATATTTAGTAAAAATCTAACACTATAAGTTAGACCTGGTCCCTAACATAAAACACCTACATTACAACATTACAGTTTGCCTGTATCCTGATTTATAAATCACTGAACAGTTAAGCATTGGAACTGAGACTGGTTTACATTTCAAGAAAATGAAACGCTTTACGTTTCGTATAAGCTTTTTGTTACTATAAAAATAATTTTGAAATCAGTTCTTCGAGAAATACTTGTCTGGATCAGCTGCGCCTATTAATTTATTATCGACATACTGTATCAGTATAAATTATTTATAGTTCTTTACTCGAATGTAAAAACATTGTTCCGTGTTAATCCTAAACACTTGAAAAAACCTAGGTCTGTATTGATTGCAGTTCAATTGTCCACCTAAATTGGCTGCTTCCTTTTTGCAACTTTAGGTGCTGAAGGGAGCGGATAGGGATCCAATAGTGTGCAGAACCAGCTTGCTGGCCTAAGTAATGATAAAGTGATGCACTCAATCAAAAGTTAGATAATTTATTTGATTTACTACACAGGACAGGACGTTCGGCAAAAGGCGATTTTGTACAAGCATATCGGTGCCGGCTGTGATAATAAAATATATTTTTTTGGCTGTTTTGTAGATCTTACCACATATACATCAGCTATCCCTACTTGTACAGATGATTTTCTTGTTTCTTACTTGTAAAACTCTGTCAATTATTAATTATTTTGAGAAAATATGCGTTGAGAAAATCACTTCCGCCATTATTAATGAAACTTCTTGATACAGTGTCCTTGATATAAGGCGTGGGCATGTACTTGAATTAGGGCATTTCGACTAAAGATCTTCGTTTAAAGAAGAAACCATACCGTTTTTTGAAAAGTATTTTGTAAAAGAGTAAACAACATCCATGTATTAACTTGTCAGGAGTTGTGGTTATCTTCATTTTTCTTAGGCTAAATGGTATGTCATTTGCCTTTCCACATATATAAGGTACAAATTAATTTTTGTCTTTAATAAGTTTAATGCCGAACTCCCTTTCCAATATTTCTTTGACATGCTTATTGTCTTAGTGTCCCAATCATTCATGGTAAAGCTGCAACTTTGAACTATCGTTCGTATTGTTGTTTGACTTAATACGATGTATGTAATGGAACTGAAGCTTTTTTTATGTTTCTAAAACTTTTTATAGTTGTAGAGTCGTGGTGAAATTAAAATTCGAATTTTTCTTAAATATGAGTTTATTACTTTTGACATACAATTATACAATTTCGTTCGCAGCGAACGAAAACGAACTAATATTAGGTAAAGCAGATTTAGTGTAGTAGTCTGAAATAAATTTAAATTTAGGGGTTCATGATTATTTTCTTCAACTAATTGAATATTACGGCTTAAGCTTTTATTTTTTTATTGTAACGAAGGTTACGTAAAGAAGAATAAAGAGCAGAAAAATCGGAATACCAATTAATAATTAAAAAGATGGGAAGGTTAAAATCTATTGATCGTTATTGTTAAAAGAGATTGGTATCTGAACTTTAAAGTTATCACGCCCTTGTAGTTTATTAGTTACAAGTTCACGAGGCAATAGTATTTTTTTTAATTTAATGGCTTAAATGATGGTATAATTTTAAAAATGACTGATCTTAAATGTTTTACCGGCTAATCGTAAGCTAAGTTTTATGGTCTGTATTAATAAATATTTAATTAAAATGTTACATTGTCATTTGTATTAATTAAGGGTCTCACTATTTTAAAATGCCAAGGTCATGTGGTGCAAAGAAGCAAGGCGATTATTTTATAAATTATTATGCCATAGTACCTCTTAAATTCTGTCGTTAATATTAACAATTTATATCATAAAACTTTTTTGAAGTCAAATAGTATTCATATTTCTGAGATTAATACAAAAGGCAAAATATTTCAAAGAAATCGTCGGTTACATGCATTTTATGTTCTTTATATGTACATATGTATAAAAGTACTTAGGTACAATAGTATGTAGTGTTTAACAACCTTAAATCAGGTTCTGACACCCGAGATCGAGTTCTTGACCGTAACCGTTTGTCCAGTCACTCTGCTATTTTGTTCATAGTAAATCTTTGTTACTATCGCATATCCATGTAAATTTGGCAAATTGGTTATTTTTAAAGTACTTTATCATTAAATTAAAATTATACGCTAGTTTATAACAATACGCGTTTTCTTTTTTTTATTGATAGGTAACATAAAAGGAAAAACTTGAACTTGAAACGTGATTTTTGTGTGAAGTTTAATTTTTAAAATAGCACGATTAAGAAAAATAGATTAGTGGATTATAAACTTTAACTTTATTGAACTTATTTTTACAATACATTGAAATAAACATTTACTTGCAACAAGTTGGTGAAACTAGACGGTTAATACTTATTTTATATGTATACAACATAAATGCATACATCTACATGTGACAATACACTGAGATTGTAATAAGTAAGTACCTGCTTGCCTTTTATTTTTGACTGTAGCTTTAATTTGTACCTACAAGTGAAAGGTCACGTATGCTAGTGAGACCAAAGGAGTTTTAACCATGATATTTCTGTATAACATGTTTATATGGACAGTAGTAAAAAGCCCTGTTAAATTTATGTATATATAATATATAAACAAATATATAGGCATTTATATATACACGCGTGCGATTAAGAGTATAAGGACAAATCCTAATACAGAAAGGTAAAAGCTGAAAATATTTTTTAAGGGATAAATATAAATAAATTTAAAAATATTAAACTAATATTGATTTCTTTTATTACGTACCATTTAATTAGTAAAATATGAAAAGTATTAAAACATATCAAATTAACGTTACCCAATAAAATATCCGATCGTTTACGGTTTACCTACGTTTGACGCATAATACAACCCAATTTGAATTTAATTATTTGAGTAGTGATGAATCTGATAAAGCATTTTAGAATAGAAAGGAACTTGGCCAGTTTTAACTTATGATCAGACTGAAAATAGAAATAAAACTTTATCTTTCAGAAGGTCACTTGCGTATTTTAAATATACGACATTTTAATGAAATTGTATCCTGGTTTGGCTCTTGGTGTAAATAATTAGAAAAACAAACAATTTTGATGGCAGAAGTTAACACTAAAATAACCACAATGTTTCAAGATTTTTTTTTATTGTATCACTATAATTGTTTCAACACAGTGGCTTCATCAGGTGAGGAATTAACGTTAATTAATTAAAATTAAATCGATCCTGGATACCGTCTGAAAAATTATTAGGAAGATGCACAAGTAAAGCAAAACTTTTATTTTTACGCTATAGTGTATGCACTTAAAGTACATACTGCAAAAATCGGGATACTGCTATAGATTAAAGTAGTTTGTTATATGCGTTTGTACTTTAACAGCAAATGATCTTTTCTACGCAAAATATTGAACTGAAAATTAATTACCCTACCCTACTACATAGTTGTTAGACATGCGGTTCAATTCGTGGAAATATTTCCGTCGCATGATAAGGAAGAATCAAAATATTTGAAGTACGAAATAATAACTCTAATGTGTACATGCAAACAAAATAAAAATGACCAACTATTTTTTAAATTTTTGCTGTGTTTTACATGAACCATTTGAAGCACCTTTTTCGACTTCCATAACCTTTGATAGTTTTATACATGAAATTAATAGAATATAAAAATGAAAACTAAGTAATTTATGAAAAAGTTATGTATCTGGCCTAAAACAAAAATTTAAAAATAATTGTTTTGATAAAAGTTAACACATTAAATATGCTAGTTACTGTAGTATTTTTAATACATAAATTTTAATCTCTTTAATTATTTTGGTTCAATTGATTTAAATAATACTTTCATATTTGGTTGTTCCAATTTACTACGTTTTAAAAATAATAGAATTTTTTTTTCTGATTTGAACGATACTTTTATTAGAGATCTATTAATGGTAATTTATCATGTAAAAAATATTTTTGAATGTTGAAAGGAATTTTTTCTTGATCATGAAATGTCATTTAATTAAATGCAAAACTTGTGCCGCTTTAAAAACAAATTCAGTTAACTTGGAAATCCTTCGGAATTAATTTTAACCATAACCATACTGCTATAAGAAACCCAGATTTGAATGAAAATGTTAGTTACTTGTAATAGAAATTCTGCTTTTAATTTTAAAAATTGACTATGTTACTCCTGAGCAATCGCAAGTTTTAATCATGTAGTAAAATTTACACAATCAAAGCTATTTAAAAATCAATAAAACTTGTGAATGTCCTGGAGCAACAAGGTGAATTTTTAATATAAAACTTTAAAAGCAGAATTTCTATTACAAATTACTCAGATTTGAATTCGAAAATCTGGATTTCCCTTAACAAGATTAATATAGTTAATATGAATTCGAATGAATTTCCAAGTCAAATGGATTTGTTTCCAATACTGTCAAAAGTTTAGATCCACCTAAACTTTCAAGAATAAATTACTATTAATACAGTTCTAGTAAATAACCAAGATTCATTCCAATTAAAAAGTTTTGTTTTGTACGAGGACATGTACTTTTAATTTACTTTTAGTGACAGATTTAGATTTATTTCGAAATTCCCCTACTATAACTAACGTAGGTAAGTGATATAAACAAGTAACTTCCATCTAGGTCGTGCAAATGATAAAGTTTTCATTTGTTTTTGTTAATCATTCGAACAGTGTGTACAAACATTTGTACAACATACGTCTATCAACGTAATTAGTATGTAATTCTTTTATACGTAGAGAAAACTGGGATGCCGAGCTTCTTCAAGGCATCCTAGATTTATTTATTTACAAAGTTTTAGCGAAATGTTTGACCTTCGCACAAATAAATAGGCACGCAGTAGTATTAAATATTTATTCGTTTGTTTTCAGACGGGACATCAATTCCATTGGAATTTCCGTTAAACAATTAATGTTGTGACATGTGTACGGTACATGTTTCGTACACGATAACTTTAAATCACTTATAAATTACGCAAAATTTATTTTTTATTCTACCTACATGGCGAGGTCGGATTTTGACCTATGCTCCTCTATTTGAATTTGGTATTTTCGGAATGCGTGATATTTGATGCAGTTACCGTAAAAACAAGTTAAGCTAACACGGTAGGTAACCAACATCACAATAATTAGGCAAACGATCTTATTGTCAGATTATTTTCTTTTAAAAAACATTGAGCGACGGAGCAATACCTTGATAGTAAATAGAATATATGTATTTATCAGTGATTTATAGAAACTACCAGACGTAGATCGCGATTTCAATCTTAATTACTATTAATTTCATTTGATAGACAAGGTGACAAGGGCTCTACTAAGACTATACGAAGACTCAACTTATATAGGTGAAGGGCACGTAAATATTCTTTTTACGTTTACTTACCTATCGCATCTATAAGCTGATTCGTAGATTTAGTTGGACAAGACATGTCCCCTTGTTTAATATATGAAATCCTGTAGTTAGCAGCAAATACCAGTAAATGGCGATATACTTCCATAACTAGATACTATGAGTATAGTTTTGTTTACTGCTATGTTTGATAACTAGTAGCGCACAAATATTATACTTAAAAAAAAATTATAATTTTATTTTCCATTTCTTCCCCTTATTTTCGATTTTAGTGCATAAACTAAGGGTCAAAAAAGAGCTAAAAGTCGAAAGGCAATTTGTTGGTATTGGTTTGAGAAATAAACTATGAAAAAAGTTTGAGATGTAGTCTTATAGGCGGTTGATAAGGTTACAAATGAGGTGGTATTAGAAATATTAAGAGAACAAAGGGCGCTATGGAAGTCAATAAGGAAAGGGAGAAGTAGTATGGCAAGACACCTTCTGAGATATGAAGGGCTAATTAGAGACATATTAGAAGTTGTAGTTTAAACAAATGTGAAGATTGTATCAGGATAGGAAGAATACTTTAGAATTTTGTGTGTTACCGTTTGGCATAAACTGATTCTTTGAAAAGCAGCTCAATTCGATAGAATCTTGCATACGTTCCGGAAGTTTACATGCTTACATTGTATACACTTTAAGAGACAATTAATCTTTGGAACAAATAAAGAAATTCTTATTTTTTATTCTTATTCTCGTAAAACACTAAACAAGTGTTTTTAGATAGGGGCGGAGGGGTGAAGGCACAGGAAGTGAAGGTCAAAATTGGAAATGTTAATTTATGGACGAGTGGGTCGTCGGAAAAAAGGAGGAGAAATAGATGGAGAGGGTAGGAATGAGCTTGCAGGAGATTAAAAAGTATTTTGTGATGGTGAAGGAGTAGAGGAGGAAGGGGTGAGGGTGAAAAAATGAAAAAGAAATTAACACAATCATCCTTTATCTAACCTAATACTCAACCTACTCTAACATAGTATAAGTTTTTTGAGAGTGTTTGTTGTCCGTAGCCCCACAAAAAGACAAACATCACCCGAAAACAATTATTGTGTTAGATTAGGTTAGGTTAGGTAAGGATTGGGTTAGGATCTGCTAGCTCAAAAAGTTTTCAAATTTTTGATTTTTAACCTCTACCCTCTACACCAACATCCTGCCGCCCCCGCCTAAAATTTTTTTTGTATTGTATAAGAAGTCATCCTTATCTTCTCCCTCCCTTCGATTCCCTCATCCACCAATGGTCCTCTCATATATACAATTACGATTTCAATCTTTCACCTCCATGTCTGACCGCCAACTAATTTCAATGCTATGTATTTTATTTTAAGTTGTCAAATGAAAATTTTACAAAAATGATGATTTACATGAAAATACTCGAAATGGCGGATTAAGGGAATCTAAAAAGCCTAAAAGTTTAACACCGAACGATCAAGAGCGCTACGGAATCGTCAAAGAAGATTAGTGGCGGAGGAAAATTGATTTTGTAAATTTATAAAACTATTTTTTATTAATGATCACGCCAATATCGTTTAGAAGAAGAAGTAATGAAATTGGAGATAATATTTTTTTTTTCACAAAACGCCTACGGCTTGGACATGACTAAGTCCCTCTCATTTTTTTAAATATTTGTTGTGGTTTTTAGTTCTCCTTTTTTGTTTTTTAATAATACGAAATCTCTCCTTCTTTCTTGCAGAAAGTTTTGTAAATTTAGGTTAACGTAAACTGTTAAATATATACAAATACTAGCCTTATGATTCCAATTGATGTAATTGCTTGCACTTAACTTTGCCATTGACCTGTAGTAACTAAAGTAGTAATGTTTTCTTTTGCCTATAGGCTGTAAAATTTACCTTGATTAATGAAAGTTAATAAATTGACGGATCCTTATTTTTAACAGAAGTAAAACAAGTACCTGTCAATAAATTATAAAAATAATTATGTAAGTGATGTTTATTACGTCAAATCAAAACGCGGTATTTCATAATTTCCTTATTGTGTTTCTTCGTGAGTATGTTAATATGGTATATTATTGTAACCTTACCTTATGTTGCAGTAATGTATTAAATTGGTGATAAAATTATTTAATTGAGATAATTATAAAATGTATACTTGTAACAAAATATAGATAGTTAAAAATTTCGCGAAAGTTCCTTTGATTTTTAAAATTCTATTGACATGAAATTCTCCACTGATAGCATATTCATGTTTACCCCTTAGATGGGAATTTTAATTTAGTTAAAAATATAAATACACAAATTACCATAGTGGGTCGAAACTATTGTCAAGTTTGATAAAAAAGAGTGGAATTATAGTTTTCTGTTATAACTGGCTTTTGTTCATAAAAAATTACAATTTCATAACTGTTACCATTAAATTGGTGATCCCCACATCAGTGTACGTGCTAAATTCGATTATCGCAACATATTTAATATTTATTGAATGAACTCATTTGAACAAAAAAACACATTCAGAAATGTTAGATAGCGACTAAAAATACTAATTTAGTTGGTAATTAATTAAGTAGGTATGGAATGTAATGTGAACGGTCACAAAATTCAGAGATATTCCTTTTATTCTTGTTATTCTGTCACGTAACCAGGGGATGCTTCAAAGAGCTGAAAATCCCCCTCCTTGAAACATCACAAATTCTAGCAAATTTGTGCTTTTCTATGAGAAAGTCATTTTAAGTACATTTTCGTTATAATGAATGAGAATTTTTTATTGGCACCAAGCTCATAATTTTTCAATTATAAGCTTATTTACTAAATTCAATTTTAATGTGCTGCGTCTACAAAGCCAAACGTCTTTGTTTGTCAAAAAAACAAAACAAAACCATGAAAATATTGAGTCAAAGAGGTTAGGTTGGGTTTTGAAGATTTTTGAACATTCATGATCCTTATTTTTCGTGCAACAAATGTAATAATTAAACTGCTTGAAATTTGTGAGCGACTCTAATTACTTTTTGACTATCAAGTTTGAGGAATTGGGTTTCTGCAGTGTTTTGTGTATAATCTACACAATAAAGGAGAAATGTGGGTAAACATTCTTACACAACCATACTGTAGAAAAGAACGACTTTTTGTGTTACACGATAGGGTAGTCTCAACAGGTAAAGTGCAGCCTCGAAGTAGCGGTTGTTTAGAATGCTCTGTTACACTATGGTAAACGTTGAACCCGGTTTTCTATACCTAAGTACTTCCTATGTATACGGTAGCTCAGGTGTCTGTATACAATTTCAGTGCAAAGTTCTGTTTGACCTAAATAGCTATTATTACAGGCTAGCTCTTTTTAAGGTTTGAGTTTTGGACAAGAATTTAAAGTAATCAATCTTAGAATATATGTGTACACATTTGTGAGTTTGTGAAGTTTTTATTAAATGTAGTATATAGGTATTGACACATTTAGCATATATTTAATTTATAAATAATTTTGTATTGTCTCATACGTATTTAATGATCTAACTTGACACAAAGTATTAATACAACACGGAAATTAATCTTGAAACTTTCCAAATTTGTGACTATATGTTTAAAAAAGTAAGGATTCTATGTAAAAAAATGTACCCCATATTAATACAGGGTTATTCACGCTATACGGCATGGAAGATTGTGGCCAAAATACGAGACTATCAAAAAGTTTAATTTTTGGGTTATATGGGGGTCTATTATAGTTACTTTTTTAAATTATTTTCATATTATACAGGATGTTCCAAATGCCCTAAAAGTATCAAAGTTATGTCTTTTTAAATGGAAATCCCTGTATATTATTGCATTTTGGATTTTCCGATAATAATAAGGGTCTGTTTTGATAAGGTTTATAATACCAAATAAATTGAATTTTATCAACATCTAACTAATTTTCATGTTTCAAATACTTAAGAAGTATTTAAGTTATGTAAGCGAAATTTACAATCAAATGTAACAGTATATTCTATTTTATATCCCAATTATAATAAACTTGTCATCTTATACAGGGTGTCCAAAAATTATTACTACTTAAGTAGAACTTTAAGGGGTTGTACCTTGATTTATTTAAATGGAACGCCCCATTTTTTAACATACCAGGAAATGTATTTTTTAATAATCTATCGTTTGGTATTAGAGTGTTCATAAGCTAAGACTTCGCGTTTTTACAAGAAACGCTAAAAAATAACTGCTGTATACTGTTCTCTTTCTTGAAAATTGGAATAGAATGGTTTTACATATTTATGAAGAGTTTTCAGTGAAAGATTATTTGCCATATCTTATTCTTTAACAACATTTTTTAAAATAACGTAATTAATGTTATTTAGGAAGTTTAAATCAAGGATTTTTTATAGATGATTTAAAAATATGTAATGTAGATATTGGGGAATTGATTTCATTAGGCAAATATAATTCTGTTCATACCATCATAATAAGTAAGAAATAATCTGGTGTTTTATTAACAGAATTCATTATATGCAGATGTAACTTTCAATTTACGAATCAATATTGTTCTAAGAAACGATTGTGTGTGTTAATGATTTCTACGCATTGTTAAAATTTTTATAGTAAATTATGCGTGACCTTTAAGCGATTGGATACCTTTGTACTGCCAAATAAGTTTTTATTAACGGCATTATGTGAAAGCTCATCTTAAGCAATTAGTGGAAAGCGCTATTTGTCAAATATTACTTTCAACAAGAAGGCGAGAGTAGGCCATAAGTCGATTTGCGTGACTACATTTCAAGTGTGCTACTGTTAGGTACTATGGTGTTTAATATTAATCGTACTTCTACAAACGAAATGAAACCGAATTTGGCCAATGTGTAATTTTGATACCTTCTCTTTATGATTATGCAAGAGCAATTGAACATTTATGTTACCTATTTATCTACCAAATGTAAGTCATCTAAAAGTTCTTCTCATTCGCAACCCAAAGTGATGTAAAAAAAGACAATTTATTATATAATGGTTAACATTCCAAAAAAATGCGGGGTATTTAACATTCATTTCCAATTGTATAGATGTGTACAAATTAATGAAGTAACTACATTCATCTTAAAATTGCATAACTTGCTATATTTTTTCAGACAGAAGAATTGTAATGAAGAACATGAAGTAACATCAAACAGATACCCACACATGTGAACTGTTATTGCTGTCATTTATTGAAGTACAGGAAAGGTAAGAGTTTTAATAATTTTTAAAATACAAAAACATAATGACAATGTTACAAGAAGTATTTGCACGTTAAAAGGCACGTTCAAACTTAGGACTAAAATTAGCAGTTTTATTACTTAAAATTTTAAAGGATTTCTGGTAAAACTGTAGAATTGGAGCTTCAAATAAATATCACTTCAAAAATCTTATTACCTACTGGAGACTATAGTCTAAATGAGCAGTTAGGCCTAGACCTTTCGTCGGCAACTACGGCTGACATCTTCAATGATACTAGACTGACAACGACAACCAACGAGGGCGTTGGTTATACATAGAAGTTTTGGAAGCGATAGATGTCAGTCACAGTTACCGATGAACATTTTGACCTAAATGTCCATTTAGACCACGGCCCTTTAGTTCATCTATTAATTTTACTACTGGAGGCTATTATTTGAAAGTAGGGGAGACGGACTATTGGAACACTCTATTAATCCCTAAAAATCAAGATGATAGTGTCATTATACAAAATAAATTAATATAACTTAATCTAATCTAATAAACGTAATTTCTTTTTGTTAGATTAGGTTAGGTTGTGTTAGGGTTAACTTACAATTAGCCTACGTAAGCTTTTTTTTATATCAGATAGAGACGTATTGGTTTTATAGTTCTGAATACTTGGATTTGGAATATTTAGTAACTGATTGTGTACCTGTAATTTTCTATTTTATATTAATGTCAATATGGAAATATAAGTGTAATACAAAATAAATATTAAAAATTGGTAGGAGCCTAAAAGCCATGGGTTGATGATTCTCTATAACGTACCGTATATTTGTGGATTCCTTTAAAACGATATAAAATGATCAGAATTGGCACGATATGTGATTGGGCTGACACAAACTATCGGTAAAGGAAATTTATTGACGGTGAATGCGTTTTTAATTCTGATGGGTAAAAACAAATCAGAAATTGAACCTTCAGATGTTATTAATTTAAGTGCTTACCATTTACAAACATCAGATTTAAATAATGATCCAAATAAAATAAATAGTGAGGTGATTAACGATAAGTGGTAATATTATAACGATGACGTCTACATGTAAAGTCAGTTGCAAACATATTATTGCAAAATTCTTGTATTGGTAGGTTCCTAACCTCGAAACGAACGTAAACAAATTTTTATTCCCTAATTCAAATTCTTTTACACATATTGCTTTCATCCAAGCTTCTAGTTTAGTTTTGTTCTCTAATTTTTTAAATAAGTATACAACAGTTAAATACCCAGCTTTTATCGGAAAATAATGAAAACACTGATCTAGATCTTTGTTGGAGGTGTTATTACAGCCTTTTAGTGTACAGACCAATACGTTATTCGTTTTTGCAAGAAAAAAATGTTTCGTTTAATTGACGCGTTTTATGATTGTAATGATCCACGCCCATTATTTCAATGTTAATTTATTCCTCATTGGAGCGACAAGTTTTGCTACCAGGTGGGATGTGTTTGTTTGACGAATCCCTGTACACAGTAGGTAAATTAAAAAAAAATGTTTTTTTTTTTAATACTAAGAGAACAAAAATGATTATAATAATAATGATCTGAAAAGCCAGAGACAATGAGAGTAATTTAAAATTAATGAAATTAAATATTTATTTTGTAAATAAAACTCAATGCTAATTTTCACTAAATAAAGTGAATTATGAGTTTCCATCAAGAAATTTTAGATATGCTTAATCAATTTAATATTCGATATTAATTAATATGGCAAATTTAATAAAACGATACGTATCAAGGAGGCTAAATTAGCATTTTTATGACAAAATGCTGTTTCTTCTTTCTGGTTTGTAGGTTCCGTCGTAGTTCGGTTTGATGTTCTTCAAACGTTTCGCCGGCTGCTATTGTCGGCGATGAACCGGTAAAGATGCCGATAGCAGTATATAGTGAAACGTTTGGAGGAAATCAATCCAGGAAATCAGAAGCTAGGAAGAAGAAGTAGAACTTGGGCCTTCAAAGCCTACGAAGTACGACAAGCCGCTATTTTTAGTAATGAACGCAGTTTTAATAAACTATTTTAATGTTATTGTAGAAATAGTTGATGCATATTCAATAAAATACAATTTAAAGTTTAAAATCTGTAATATGCATATATAAAACCCATGTGTGGTTTAATTTGTGTATTACACAAACAAACATTTAAGAAGAAATTATTCAGGATCAAACAATTAATAATTTATTATTGTTAAAGGATAGAGTTGGAGAAATTTTATATTTGGAGGAGGTGAATTTTAAATCTATCACACTGCGCTACTAGCGTTCAGATAAAAAATCTAATGGAGGGTGACGATTTCAAAATGAAATTGTGTGGTAATCGTTGCAATTAGAATGTTTTCATGAATATTGTGTGACGCACGTTCATCTGAACTTAGCCTAACTATTTTTTATATTAATACATTTAATTGACGAAACATCTATCCTTACCTATTAACTACAACTTAGATCTGAGTGTATTGGAAAGTTCTTAAGTTAAACAACAATCATTCATTTAGGATTTGAGAATTTCTATTTCTATTTTTTATACCTTTCTAAATCATGAAAATGTGACATTATCATGTTGTAGGTATGTATGTGCTCATCATAAGTAGGTTTATAGTTAAAAAAATCTAATTCATCGGAGTTGTACTTGTTAAGTAATAATTCATTAAAGTCTAAATGGAAGTAATCTTCACATATTTTTAAATGTGGTTGTGGAGTAGATACTTGGAACACATACATTTATGTAATTACGGGTATTTTGCAGTTGGTAGAACATTCAGAAACGAACATAAATTAATAACATAGTTATTATGTTGCGCTCTTGAGACGACGTTCATCTTCTATTTGATTTGAGTCGTTAAATTAGGAAATGTCGTTGTTAAATCTGAAAACCATTCCAGTTTTGCTTTCAATTACTGCGTAATGTTATTGTGTAATGTTTGTAATTATCGTTTTATTCGAAAAACTTATTGCTATGTCTACCCAGCTTTGTCATTTAAAAAAAAAGGGTTTTGAATGTTATGGGAAAAATGAGTTTCATTCAAAAATAACGGGGCTACCTAATTATTATTATTATCAGAATTTATGCTCATTTATATCTAGAAATAACGAACGGATGATCTTTTGGCTTTCCCCAAGTAGACACTGATTCATGTACCTATGCCCCAAAGATTGCTTCCCAAAAGGAAACAAACCTTTAAGTGTCACGAGCGGGGATAATTATTTAAAAAAAGAATGTATTAGTTCGCCAATGTTTTCTGTAGATAGCCAATTTTGTGAAGCAGCACATTAAAGTACAATCTAGCACAACAATGTTTTTAATAATTTTTTTCAAATTTGGTGTGACTAAATCTTTGGATACATATATTCGCCTCCATATACTCTTCTTATCCAGATGTTTAAGAATTTTTTTTATAGTTTTTAGTTTCTAAAAAGTTTCCTTATTTAATTTGCTGGTGATTTGACTAATAGGCGTATGATGATTGTTGTAATATAAAATTCATATTATTTTTTACTTATCTGTATTCAATGTATTGTTGTGCAATAGTAACAGTAGTGAAAATCGTATTCAAATTTGTTTGTCCGTTTTGACGTAAAATTTGTGCATACGGATAGATAAATTTTCAATTTATTTTCATTTTTACGGGCATTAAGAGACATAAGTTTATGCCAGTTTTCCCCTTGACTCACGAAAAATCACCTATAATTTTATTATTAATATGTCATACATGATAAAAATAATAAAGTCAGACGTTATTTTCCTAAATAATTTGCATTAAAGTATTAACTTTTTGAGTTGGTTATTAAGACCATTTTTTATTAAAAATTAAAAATACCTATCAAAATTCGTTATTTAATTTACAATATTCTAATTGTTGATTATTCATTGTTAGAATTTTAGTTTAATGGGCGTTTTATATTTCTTTAAAAGAGAAATAATTTTTTGGTTCGATTATTGATTCAAGCAAATACCGTTGAAAGTATTTTTTAAAGTATATTCTGCACTTTGAAACTTTCTATGTGTTTTATTTTTCTTATTCTTACAAGTAGACTATATTGTACATAATCTCACAAGTTAAGTGTTTAAGTTTATTTTTAAGATGAAAATGGGATATAAAAATTCGTACGTAGTATCTAGCTAATATTTAAAATGTCAAATATTGTAGAGGCAATTATATCTGCAAAGGAATCTTTTATTGTGGAACGTTACTTTCATTTTGTTTACTTTGAAGGAGTGAATCCATTGTAATCTAATTACTTAAGGAATACCATAGTGGCAATTAAAATATTGTGAGAATTTTAAGATTCAGCAACAAGTTTCTTTTTTCCTTTCACATGGTCAAGGGATTGAGTTTTTGTGAATCACGGCGTGGGTTTTTACGTTGAACATTATGTCAGTCAAAAATATAATAGGACTAACAAACTATACGAGAAATGTTACAAAAAAGGTGGTACTGCACCATTACATAAGGAGAGACTGGATCGTGACCTACAATAATATAATTATGCTTATGATATAATATGTTATAATGTTGAATGCTAAACTGATAACTATTATTTATTGTTTAGTAATTTATAGCTAGATTAAAAATATGTTCGATAAGTACCGATAGTATTTTAAGAATGTCTTTTTTATGGGTTAATGTTAAACAGGAAGTTATTTTCTGAGGATGGGAAATTTAAATATTTTTTGAATTGATAATTAATCAGATTGAACGTTATTATTGTTTGGGATTGATTTATTGTACAACATCCAATATAAGTACTTTAGGTGCTCAAGTTATTACTAAGAAACAGAGTAGTGAACACCACCTGAAGTATTATATTTTGCTACTTATTGTAGGATTTAGTAATGTTAAACGAGGTCCTTTTTAAATAAGGATATCGACTTGTTCGACTGAAACCACGCTATAGATAACTACGTGGTAGGCACGTAACTAGATCAAACAAAAATAAAAATTTCCTCTTGGTTAGCGTTCTGCCGAAACTGCCAGACGTGTATCGCGGTTTCGAACTCGTTGGTTCATCAGCACTCCGTATAAAACTCCAACAGAACACCAACCAACTTATCTGCTGCATTTAAACACCGTTCGTTGAACAAATACAGACAACCTAGGGAACGCCATCTGTATAAATTTGCTATTTATTGTGGGATTCAGTAGTGTGCAATAAGAACATATTTCTATTTTTGTTAAATGTATGTATTTATATTCATATAAAAAAATGATAAAAGATTAACCATAGAAAGTGGTGTTCAAATCTAATCTAACGTTTCCTAATGATTCTACTTATCATTTTCTGGAGAATTTTTGAAAAATTTTTATTTTGTAAAGATAAATTATCAAATGAAGTTACAACAAGATAACTAAAAATAAAACAAAATGTTTATTAATAATAAACATTAATTGGTGTTAGGTCTATAGTACTTTCGCATAAAATAAATACTTTACATTTTTTCTACGAACCATGAGTTAGGAAAATGAAAATGAAAATAATATATTAATACGAGTATAGCTAATAAAAATATCATTACAAAAACGTTTATCAAAAATGAATTTACTATAAACTTTTTAAAGCATTACTTACACATTTATAATATCTTGTATATCTTTAAGTATTGCTATTTTGTAATTCTTTTGTATTCTACATATATGGTAATTTTTAAATGTTTTATGTACTTGAATAAGTGTCTGAGTACTTCTTTCTCATCTAATACAAGTAATAATTAGCACTTGGTTATATACCCATATCTATGTATGTTTACATAACAATTGTAGTGAATGAATGATATATTCAGAGTTTGTTTGCTTTTAGTTTCGTTAGAGATGATCATTGTATGTACATGACAGTCACTAAATATTAATAAAATGAAAGCATATAGAACGCTTGCATACATAAATGCCACTTTCTTTTTCATACGCTTTGCAAACTAACTTTATTCAATTGTGGGGAAGACGATAAATAGAAGTGCTAACGTGCGAACATGAATTATGTGGAGAAGAACTTTCAACTCAAGTGAGAAACTTACGTTATAATTGCAAAAATTCATATCCACAATTATTTGGTTAAAACAGTCTGGAAAACGGCGCAGTGAAAGTTATTTGGCAGAAAAATGATGTCAGAATAGTTATGCCTCAATAACTGACAATAAAGTTTCAATATCATTAAAACACTTCTGTATAATAAACGGAGGGCTTATTTTACATAATAAATATTTAATATTCACCAGCAGATGCGAAGCCTAATTTCCTGATTAACTATTATAGGTACTCGAGTTTATAAGTTGAATAAAAAAATAAAATCGTTAAAGATTGTCAATACAATCTAACATTACAAATGCTCCTGAAACCATTCTTACTTTTAGACATCAAAAAAGGATTGTTTGCTCTACTCGGCTCATCATCATGTGTATCTATGAAAGTAGATAATATGTTTGGCTTTTTATTAGAAACTGTAGGATTCATTTTGATGGGCCTTTCAATAATTGATATTTCTAGGAATATTTAAAAGCACATATGAAATCACCATTCTTACTAATAGAATTATAGACATTATTTATACGATATCTACACGAAGTCTTTAGGGGAAAGGTAGTGACATATTTAAGAAAATGGAAAACAGTTTTCGAAATATACTGTATTCATTCTTATACGTAGAGAAAATTCGGATTCAGGACTGAAAAGTGAGAGGCTCATATACGTAAAATTTCACAACTCCAGTAATGTGCAGAATTTGAAATAAAAATTGTAAAGATTTGCTAAATTATTTCATATGCAAAATGCTTTCTTTCAAAATATATATAAATAATAGAAAGATGTAGGAATAATATAGGCGACCATGAGATGCTCATCATTATTTATTTAAACTTAAATATTAACAAATTAAAAAATATGAAAGGGTCATCATAACTATCAATGCGTAATGAAGAAAATAAAACTTATTGTTTGACTAAAGTATTTTTGCTTTTTCTGCGTTAAAGGTTGTATTTGTTTAAGTAGTTTCACGATTTGTTTATCGGAAAAGGGAAATTGCATCCGAAGAAAGCGAGCTGAAAACACACTTGACACTGGCTATAATTTTGATGTGCAACAAACGAGAAACGGTGTAGAAAATGATCTAGCTGGAGGTGCTTGAAATGATTAAGAATCATCTGCTCTTTGTTGTTCCTTGTAGCTCGTCATTGAACTTAATAGGGCGTGGAGTTATTGTATAATAATTGTCTTTTATACGCATTGTGTATGTAGATTTGTGGGTACGTACCTATTAGTGCAGTGTGCTATTATAACAACCGGAAAATGCATTACTGAATCGAAATAAACCTTACGATGAGACAATTTAAGACAGAAGAAACAGATGGGGATGAACTTAATAATTTTTTTTTTAATTATATTGATAGTCTAATTTTGCAATAAGAAAAAATATACTAATATAGTTTGAACGTATAAATCAAAAATTGTGAATAATAATAAAAAAGTATTTTAAAAAGATTTGACTGAAAGGTTTACATTACAAGTTTAGCAGGTATTTACCTAAAAATTCAAAGAAGCAGTTTGAATGTAATAAATAACGTAATTAGCGGATTTGTGCAATAATTAAAATCATGATTTACATTGACCGTAAGGCTAACGACTTTAGTTATTACCGTTTAAATATGTCATCGATGACTAATTTTTTCTACCGGTGGTCAGAAGGTTGTACGATTGAAATTAAAATTGCGATCGGCTCTTAAGTAAATCAGAATTCTATACGGAATGTAATTTGTTTACAAATTTGGCGAACATATTTTAACAAGTTGGTAAACTAAACTATTTAAATGTTAAATCAAGGTGATTAAGACATTCTTTTAAGGTTATAAGTTATTCAGGAAACAACCACCTCGAGAAGTTTCTACATGTTTTATGTAATGGTTTTTATTCGCCTACAACCGTAACAATGCAAGTTCAAATACATTTAATATTCAAAATTAATAAATATTTCATGCAAGTGTTAATATCTAGTCTTTGTTTTAATAAGAAATGTTTAAAAGTACTTATTTTTGAAGAGCATACAATTATTGTACAAGTTTAAACCTATTGCAGTTTAACTTGTTGTTTAGCGACTGAATATTTTTAAATTTTGTATCCAAGGCTATTTTATATTGTTATTTCGACTGTCATACACATGTTATACTTTCACAGCATCTTGCAACTTTTACAGTTCGCTTAATCAACCACAAATTTATTAGTTACCTGTGTACAAATGAGTCAACATTTGTCTATTTATTACTAGTACATGTATATATGTTTATAAATGTATGTATACTTGTATACAGTAGTTTTACATTTAAATACAAAGGAATACGTATCCTATTTGAATTAAATTTAGTGGATCATAAATTAATAATTCATAATTCATCATAATTACCTGTCAGTGAAAGATAAAGGTACTGATTGACTATGGAGTGCTGACAAATAAAAAGTTGAATAACTACTTAATTTGTGGAGTTACACATACATCATAATAATTCTCGAATGAAAACTATATAATTGTTATTAAAAAATATTATTGGTAAATGACAAAATAATTGTGAATAGAAAAAATCTTAAAGTTATCAAAAAAGGTCGTTATCGTAATGTTACAATCCCTATATCTACAGGTATAGAATATTAAAAAATTTTTTTTAGAAACTATTACTTATTTTAGGTATTACTATTTTGCATAATACGGTTAATGTTACTATTAGCTTTTTATTTATTGTATATGTGACTGCTTCTATTAATTAATTTTTAATTTTAAACAACTGTGTATTGAAGTGTGCTAAATAACAATAATGCTATTATATTGGCCAGCAATCCAATTTCTATGTAAGCCTTGATCTTTCACTTACCATCTCTTAACTTTTGTTCCTATTAGCGAGTTTGCAAATAGTGTTTATCTTTCAATACAGAAAACCAGAAACACACACATAAATATTGGAAATTAATTACTGAAGTGTCACTCTCCACAATATAAGATACGTATACTGTATGCAAGCACAAATTATTATTAAACACGTTAGTGATGTATCCTCACATAATACACTATTATATCGAATGTTTATATTGCCCGAAAGTCACAACAAAAAAAAATACACTCTTACCTGTTAGTATAATCCTTAAAAACAAGCACTGAGGAGCATAAACTAAGTACGGTTCGCATCTATTTTCCCTTTTATACATGCATGTGACGGTTTCTACCCCGCCAGTTTACAAGAGATGTGATTAGCCTGAGCTTAGCTTTTGATCAATGGGCTGCTACTTGGTCCATTCTCTATCACATCAGTAGTGTAGACGACGTTACCTTCTAAGGTAGCCGACCGCCAACGCTTACGGAGAGGATAACAGCGGTAGACAAAACCGTGTTAAATTGTTATGCTTTTGCAATTATCTGTTAACTAAATTACTTGTCCTTTCGTAATATTTCTTGATTTCGTTTAATTATCATCACTTATACCATTGTTTCAATGATAATAATTTTTTTTAATCAATATTAAAAAGTAAAGATTTTTTAGGAAACTACCTAACTTTTTTTATTAAACGATATAAAAATAATTCAGATTTCACTGCATATTCATGTTAAGTATACATATATACCATATATAAGCTTATTATGAGAAACTTTCATAACAGTGCTCTGTCTACCCAATTCTAGGATAAAAAAACCGTGGGAACTTTTGTAAGAATATTTCGGAAAATTAATTAGATGCTATTTCAACTTTATCGAAAAACGGAAACGGAAAGAGAGCGAAAACAAGATTTGACTCGCGATAAATATAAAAATCTGAAGCTAAAAGATAATTGTCTAAAATATCACTGTAAATCACAAAGAAACAGCAACGAAATTGTGATATTTAGCCAATCTGTAACTTTGTTCTTTACAGTACAATTTGTGTATTCTTATAATTTTTGGTGACTTTATGTTTTACAATTTGGAAATATTGGATCTATTCGGTAATTTTTAAAGAATTTAAAACTTTAAAGGCTTTATAAGTTTGATTAGATTAAACAATTTAAAATTTTTATAACAAAATATTTCGACATTGTTTCAGTACCTACAGTACAAATAATTGTTACATTTTATATATTCAAATGGTTTATTATTTTTTTATTTTTAGGGTGTTTATTATTGACAAATGATATTTCAGTAGGTAATTGTCACGTTGGATGGTAAAATAAGATTCCAGAATATATTCCTGTCGTAGTTACTAAACATGTCTAATCTAATTAATTAATTAAGGGAATTAATATAGTGCAGAAAAAATCGGAAAATTTTGCTATAGAAGTTCATACTAAATTATAAGTTATACTAGTTAAATCCTTCCTAATGTGGACGCATAGGTATCGTTATGGATGGTATATAGCACTTACATTTTAATCGTAACGAGATGCCTCCAGAAGGCGTTTAGTTACAACCACTGTTATATTATATCTATGACTCTAAAAAGACCAAATATTAATATTTTAGTATACTCATCACGATAAAACGTTGGTGATTATAATAAAAAATTCCAATTAAACGACAACATTCTAGATTTCAAAAGTAAGCGCGTTAGTTAGTTCCATCCTTTAGTTAGACGTTTTAATAGTCAGGTAAGTTCATAATTTTGTTTCATGAGAGGATATAGCTCCACAAAATTACCTTACAAATACCTATACGGTATCATCAAAGATATTAGCACATTACATTTATAGTGAGGATGATGGATTTTCAAAATAACTTCAAATGCTTGTTTTTGTTTCATTACTAAAAGTTAATAATAAGAAGAATATACGTAATTAATTAGGTTCGGTTAGCTTTATATATGGTCGTTCGACATTTCTATTGAAGAAAATATTAATTAAATTCACCATTGCTTATGTTTTAATTATAAGTTTTACACTTTATCATTACAGTTCAACACTCATTGTAAATTTTATTTACTTTAATCATAAAAGTTTCTATCAAATACATAGGTAATTACCAATAGATATGTAGGTATAGTATGTCTGCCTGACATCGTAATACAACTTATTTAGGAGTAATTGCCCAAGGAGAAACAAAATGTTGAAACTTAAAAATCGAATGTTAGCGTTAGAGGTCACATCTACTCCTTAAATATCAAAGGTACGCTTGTCAACGTCACAGAAAAGTACTGAGGATGTGCTGCTTTTCAATTTCATTATCACAATTCATAAAAATTATTCCAAAACAGAGGCATATTCTGCTGATGATTAATAATAAATGTAATTCGTTGTTATCAATTTAAGCAGTCAAGACATAAAATTAAAACATGTAAATAATAAAACAGTAGATTATTTCGACAAACAATTTAATTAACAAAGTGTCTAGAGTCTCGAACGCAGGATTTCATTATCTGGGTTTTATTTTTATCTGGCAAGTCCATCCCCGCTAGATTCTTGCCTCTAGGTCTGCCTCGATTTTTAATGGGGGTCTGAATTTTGCTTTCATTAAAATTGAAAATACGTACTATCTACGACAAATTAACACTTATTGATAAATAAATATTTGTCTTGCTCTTTTCGTTGCCTTTTTTCTATCTGTCATATTTCTCCTTTATTTTCTAATTGTTGATCTTGTGTATTATTCTGCTATCAACCACATAACTTTCAAAAGGGGTGTTAATAATTATTTCAGATTTTTTTAACTACTGATCCTGTTCATCATAGTCGTTGTGATCTCATAAGTCTCGATAGGAGTGCCAACAACAACTTGTTCATGATATTGCCAATGACTCAATATTATTTAAAATTTCAGTTCAGTTTTTATATTCACTTGTAGAAACATCACTATATATTGTCTGAACTTTTTTAAACTTTTGAAATGACTTGTCGGGGTTCTACTAATTGTTGTTCGAGATTAGAATTATTTTTGGATTTTGCGTGTAATATACTGACTAGTAGGACTCTCGCTCTGATGGTTCTGTATCCATTATACGCATTATGGTAAAGCTCAGTAAGGTGCTACTTTATTATTATGTATCTGTTAAATTTGAAGCAATTTTTTTTTGCGATGATGGAGGAAAGGATAAGACGATATTGTATATGAAAGTAAAATGAATTATGTTCGCCATGTAATAATTTCACCTAGATTTAAAAACTAATGACTTGGATTTTTCCTTTACTTGTTAGATGAGACTTTCCTTCGTAAATAATTTTAAGATTATAGGTCAACGGAAAGTCTCCTATAGGTTTTGATGTGTCAATCAGTCTGTAAGTTAGTTTGTTAATATGATGAAAATATGTGTATAATGTATTTCTAAAATCAATACTGTCTACATAGCATTCGTTGTGAAAAATATTATCAGTTGATTTGGTTGAGTAAACTAAATATTGGGTATGTTTCACTAACGTTTTATTAATAGTTTTGACGAATCGTTTTGGCTTTTACACTATTATTCAAAAGAAGTATTCTGATACCTATACTGTTATTTTGAATAATGGCGTAAATGCTGAAACGATTCGTCTAGATTTCTAATAAAACATTAATGATATAAAGCAACATTTATTTTAATCAATCAAATGACATTTAGTAGTTCTTGTTAATTTCTTAAAAAATAGGTCTTGTCGCGCATACATACGAACAACAATGTGATATTATAGGGTTCCGTTTTTTTAATTAATTAAAAATAGCAAATAATATTATTAATAAAAAATAAAACGTAAAAATACGTTTCTAAAAGCAACAAAAACGTAATAGCAACAACAGTTAATGTTTATGTGTCAGTAAAACGTACGGTCTACATTCATACAATATTGAAATCAATGAGGCTTTAAATAACAATTATACTTCTCCAAAATGTAAACATGTAACACTTAATGCACGATATCTAGTAAAAAGTATTTCGTTTATTCTTACTATCTCTGGTACCCATAATTCAACTAGTAATATACGCTATAGGTAAAAGTTTAACCGACCATAGTAACATTCCATTATATTATTTTAAATGCATGGAGTATTGGTAGGATTGATAACGATTATGACGCGAACTATAGGCGGGGTCTGTACTCCTCTAGAATGAACGAACGGTACAACGGAGGGCAACTAAGAACTAGATTTCAGTATTACCTATATCATCGCTTGTTGAATGTTCGGTGTTTGTTATCACCGCATGAAGAGAACTGCTGTTCCTTAGCAAACAAAATAGATAACGCAATTTCGTAAAAAACCAATTATAATTGTAATATACGTAATGATATAATAAATAATAATTTGGACACTATTACAGGGAGTGTTAAGTTCCTCTAAAATACAAACAGTAGTTTCGCGAAGTTTTCATACTTCCTGTGATGGCCTAACAGGTTGGTTCTCGTCAGAATGAGTACATTTTCTACAATTTTGTAAACAACCATAAGTTTCGAACTTATAAATGATTTCCAAAACTGCATATTTTACAGGACTCGGCCGATTGTCAAACGAAAACACAAACCTACCGTTTACAGCTTCTCTAAAACTACTAGAGCAGTACCATTTAATAATTTATTTTTGTTTAATCGTTTGTATGATCGTATATGTTCAAGAAGAATCTACTTTGAAAAGCCATAAGAAATTTAAAAATTGGATTGATTCAGCCGTTACTCTGTGATAATTCATCTTTACGATAAATAAATAAACACTACTTTGTTTATTATCACTTTTTTATTTACAAATCCTTTTGACTATAGTTTCGACAAGAAAGCTTGTCATTGTCAAACGAATAATTCAAATTGAATGAATATAAACAGATTTGTCAAAACAAATGATTACAAAAACACATACTTTTTAATTTAAAAGATAAAACTGAAAAAATTGAAAAAACTGGAGTCTATAAGCTAGAATATACAGAATGTGATTCCTTTTACTTAGGCCAAACTGGAAGGTCATTTAAAACTCGCTATAATGAACACTTTAGATCATTTAGATTAGGAAAAGATAATTCCAATTTTGCAAACCATATTTTAGAAACAGGCTATCAGTTTCCTACTATAGAAAATCTTAAAATTATTCATAATCTAAATAAAGGCTTTAAACTTAATATTTTAGAATCATTAGAAATATATAAAGCATCAAAAATTTTGGAATTCTACTTGTTAAATGACCAGGTAGGTTTGTACCACTCAGTAACATTCAATACATTTAATAATTAATGGTATTTATAAAAAATATATATCAACACTACTGTACATCTGTTTACATTCATTCAATTTGTAATCATTTGTTTTGACAAATCTGCTTATTCATTCAATTTGAATTATTCGTTTGACAATGACAAGCTTTTTTGTCGAAACTATAGACAACATGATTTGTAAATAAAAAAGTGATAATAAACAAAGTAGTGTTTATTTATTTATGATAAGAAATTTGTTTTAATATTTTGACGCACAGACGTCTGAAGCTAAATGAGAAAAGCGTATCGCTGTAGCTTCGTAGGGGAGAAGTACCTTTCATCGCAACTGAGTATAATTATATTCAATAATTTACAACTACCTTATGAAAGGGATTATTCGTAGCATTTTACATAGACTATTAAATTTTTATCTTTAGCGTATACAAATTTGTAGTGGTAACATTTTGTTATTTGAATTATACGTAGGAATATTCATTGTAATTGCGACCGTTTTGTATCAGAGGATTACAGATATCGAAATTCAAAGTAAGGGTTCGTTGTTATTCTTATTGTTAGTATAACAGAGTATAAAAAATGTACAAGTAGACAAGAACTATTTAGTATTTTTGAAACTTCTTACTTCTTTCGACTAAGTGTTATTCATGTTCATTTTAATAATGATTAAAATAGAGAAATAATAACCTGTGAGCACTAAAAAAACAACAAATATTATTATCTATTAATTTAAAGCAAAAATTTAATATTGGTTAAATAAACGGAGAATAAGTAATAAAGAGTTTATTAACACTTCCTGCTTATAACATACACTACATTTTTTTATTCTCCTAACATTTTTAAATTCTAGAGATTCACTGGGAATAATTTTCATTTTCTATTTACATCAGGCTGATAGATTGTATATTTTGTATTGTTATTAAATCCTAAACTTATATTATGTTTAATATATCCTATTTTCTCTTCTTATTTATTCGTGCAATTTACATGTTCATTAATTCTTAAATTTATAGCTGTAGCTTACAATTATAACAAAAGAGTATGTATGTAACACTTTTATAAATTAAGATCCTTATTCTTACATCCATGGTTAAAAGTTTAAAATGTTCAAACGTTTTCAACACATAACTTGTAACATTGTTCACAAATGTATTAATAATGGGCATTAGCAGTAATCACTGTTAATATGTCACCAAATAATAATTTAAGTATTTTATTATTTATTTATTTTCATATATTTGCATTATAAGAGCAGTCGCCCATCGTCCATGTTTCGCACCCATGTAAGGGCATGCCCTAACATACATTTTTAATAAAGTTCGAGTTTCTAAGTTAACTGATCGAGAGCACAGAAGTGATTTCTTTTCGTCAAAAGCGACTCGACGTTGCACTATCCTTTCTTTTGTGTCTCTACCGCTTTTTCATTTCTGACTTATCTTACTTCCTAGATATCGAAAATCAAATCAAATCAGTTACTATTAATTAGTAATAGGTTGATTAAAGGGTGTTCAACGTCTTATCGTTACAATGTTTTGGAATTTTTGAAAACACATTCAAACCTAGGACAAGATTCCTTATTTATTAAAAAAATCGAATAATCTATCATTTTTGAAAAATTGTCTACAGTTGATCTTGTTGTTGAGTCTTGGTCTTGCACATTTAGCTTTATTTTTGGTCTTGGCTTTGCCCACTGTATATTTGTCTTAATTTTATTATCATAGTAGAGTATTAGTCTGATTTTGCTCAACAGTAATAGTAAACAGTTAGAAAAGGTTAGATTAAAGAGAAATTTCAGTGATACAATTAAAGTATACCATGGAATTCACTACTGTGTATTTAGAAGCAAAAAACCAATAATTATAAAGGAAAAGGGCCAGGTTACATTTTATATTATGTAATTTTCTTTGCTTTCGCTATGTAATTTTCCATACTTTTTTAATTTTTTTTTACTTATTTCGTAGTTTGTAGACTCGTAATTTTTAACTCATCAACAGATATTTACTATACTCTTCCTAAGGTACGTGGATGACGCACCATTTTTCTTTATTAGTCGCGGTGAACCTGAAGAAACAATAGCTGTGACCCATTATCTGGGGAGGAATGATTTACATAATGTCACATGTTAGTATGATTTTTTATACATTAGTTAAATTCACTTCTTATATTCAAAAAACTTTTTTGTGTGAATTTTATTAGCTTAATTAACACGGCTGCCTCGTTATTTTTAAAATTAAATATAGCAAAGAAGATATTCTTATGTTTTAACAATTTTTCTTGTACAATATTGTTGCGACCTGGAGGTCATTACTATTATTATTACAATTTATATCTGTAGAAGGTAAATAGTTATGAAAGGTAGATAGGTATCTTTTTACAATATTAGGGTAAAATACATATGATTTGTGGCTTAATAACTTGTCCGAAATTCCTTTAAAAATGAATATTAGGATTGTTTTTTAAATAATAAATCTCAATGATTAATAAAGCACTCGTTAACGACATTCAATAATAACTAAATTGTATGCAATCAAAATTTAGACAACCTTCCTACAAATAAAATGTAGGATAATTAATAAATAATATTCAATGAAAAACACAAATATTATAAAGAAAAGTAGAGTTTGTGAAAATGTCTACATAGGACGGACAGGTAGATCTTTATAAGAAAGAATAAACGAACATTTCAAAGTTTATTTACTACAGAAGTCACATTCTATCTACGCGGATTAAATGTTCCGAAAATAATTGTTTTATACAACTTTGAAATTCTATATACAAGGGTAAATCAAATATAAACGGTAAGTTTACTACTTAGATTAGCACGTAATTTTGATCCAGAAGATTCGATGCTCGAGTGTTGTTTGTGTTATGAGGAGGGGCAAAACCGGCTTAGGTAGCAGCTGCGGTCGGTTCTGTCCGCAGTACAGCCATTACTGAGCACAAGGTACCTCCGTCTGTTGCGCAACGCATCATCATAAAGTCTTTAACCAATGAAGGCGTTAAACCATCGGACATTTCCACTCGTTTGAAGGCACAGTTTCGGGATGCTATACTGTCTCAGAATCGAGTGTATACGTGGGTCAGATAATTCAGGGATAGGCGAGAACGTGTTTAAAATTAAAGTAATGCTCGACAATGATCGACGCCCAAGAACAAGTTTCACAAATGACAATATCCGTTCTGTTCGAGTATTACTATTAGCTATTAACAAATCTCATCAGAAGTGGGTATCGGCAATGGGAGTGTTCAATCCATCATCACTGATGAATTTGGTCTTAGAAAAATTACTGCTCTCTGGATTCCAAGGTTGTAGACCGAAAATCAAAAACAGGTCAGGTTGGAGATCAGTGAAAGACTTCTGAATCGATTTCGACAAGAGAGGAGGTTTTTTGAAGCGTGTCGTCACTTGTGATAAGACGTGGTTCCTACCACTACACTCCCAAATGGTGTGAAAAATGGTGAGTAAGAAGTGGCGAAGAAAGGATGAAGGCTGCCCTTTTGGCTGTCAAAGCCAAAACCCGTCTCTCAGCCGGGAAAGTGCTTGTGACTGTTTTCTGTGACTCAAGGGGAGTTTTACTCTTTGATTTTCTTCACGATTAACGAATAGTGAATGTGCTTACTACGAGTATTCTGAGTTGCTACAGTCGACAAAAATCGCGTATCGCAGTAAACGACGGGGTATGCCCATTCGAGACGTCATCCCGTCGTCCTCCTTCATAACAATGCTCCACACACCGCAGTTTTGACAAGGAACAAATTGAAAGAAATGGGCTGGGAAACCCTCAAGCATCCTCCTAGCCTAGCCCTCACTTGTTACCCTGTGATGATTTTTTGTTCACGCTCTTGAAAGAATCACTTAGAGGCAAAATATTTGAAAGAAATGAAGAAGAAATATTCAAGCTTCCAAATCGGTGGCAAAAGTGTGTAGAGCACGAAGGTGGCTAAATTGAAAAATGTTAAATATTTAGTTTGTGTGTACCATTTTAATCAATAAATTTGTTTTACAAAATTATCGTTTATATTTGATTTACCCTCGTAGTTTTAGTAAAAGCCGAAAACACAGTAGGTTTCAAATCTTACAAATAAATAAGTATAAAAAAAACAATATAATCTTAAATGATCAACTAGAAGTAATTAACACACCCCTCTTAAATCTTAATTTGTAAATTTAAACTAAAAAAACATTTAAAATTGACCCCGTCACCTTATACTTTCTACCTATTTAAGCTAAATTGTACGTTATATCGCCTTCTGAAGATACTGTGTAACGAAACGATGCTTGCGATTGTATATATTTTTTAAAAAACAAAACAAGTGCTTTTTTAAATATTTTACAAATATACAATAATTAGCTTCTAATAATAAATCGCACTGAAATGCAGCTGTCATTTATTTAATTATTATTAAGCTACGCTACGGTACAAATTGAACGCTAAAGATTGGCATGTCTCTTTCTGCGAGTTTGTTCTCTCTTTTTATTCTTCACAAACCATAAAAATCTAAGACAACCTTAGGTTGTACACCGAGCATCGTGGTCTAGTGCTCTAGATTATTGCTTAGTATTTGAGAGGTCACCGGTTCGAATCTAGGTCCGGGCTGCTCTGCTCCAAGTTTTCTTGTGATTTCCTTAGATCAATTAGACAAATGCTGGGGCAATAATATTCCACAGACAATCTTTTACTTTCTACTGTCTTAATTTAATTCGTCTCACCCACAATTCCTGAAGAGGGCCTTATTCCCTACTCTCCGGCTTTGCACTACTGGTAGGTCGGAGGGACTGCCCGCCCACCAGCATGAGAAACTGGTGGGAATGAAACACTCAAAAGTTTTTTAGGTTGGTCACCAAGCGGCGTGGTCTGTAGGTCAGAAGTTTATAGCTTAGCATTCGAGAGGTAACCGGTTTGATTCCTGGTTCGCCAGCACTAGGTCAAGTTTTCTGTGGTTGTATTTGATTATTTAGACAAATTCTGGGACACTAATATTTCACAAACAATTTTTTACTTCTCTTCTATCTTAATTTCCTCCACCTTATCTGCTTCTCTTTAACCACCATCCACACACCCTCACGATTTCTAAAAGGAGGCTGATATAATAATAATAATAACAATAACAATTATAATATAAATAACAAGAATAATAATAAAAATTAATCGTGTCCATCAATTATCTACTCCTACTGTACGCAAATACACCGGAATAGGTACCATTGGAAAATACAATAGTGTCAACAATACTGTCTTGGTTTTGCAGTGAATACAGGATTGAAGCCAAACCCAAGATTATTGGTAGATAGTATAATTTACTGCCTACGGTCAGATTTAATAAAATTAAACTATACATACAGCATTTCCATGACAATAATTTAATGGCATTGACTTCTGAAAAAGCTTATTGTTACTGGTTTGTCTACAACTCTGCTATTTTGCGCAAAACTTGTACTGCCACTAATGTTGGCATTTTATTATAACAAACAAAACATTCTTCAGGTGATATGCAAATATTACGGGTGCGTGGCCACACGTCTACTGCTGACATTTCGTTATCAGAATAATAAATCTTTTATGGAATATAATGTCACTGCTCCCTGTCTATTTTTACTTGTAATAACTTTTAATAAAGTGACCAGTGATAAATCGTGTTTTTAAATAATATTTATCTACTCGTACATATTATGGACGTACCAATTAGCTTATAGCGTCGATTTGTTTTCTAAAAATAAAAATTGGGAATATCGTTTAGACAGATGCGAATCAAGTTTTGCTCCTTTTAATCATATTTGCATATCAGTTATGTATAATTATAAAACCATCATAAAATATGGTGAAAGCAGTTGGCATTTAAGTAAACTTTGTTTTAACTTTGAAGGTGAAGTAAGAATTGAATACCTACTTAAATTTCTACATCCATGACGAAAAGTGGCTCAACACCAATCGGTTTTTCAATATAATCGAGAAAATTGTCATTCCTCTGTTTCTCTAAACTTAATAGCAGTTGTTGTTGCTTTATAGTGTTTTAATATATAAATAAAACACAGTTTACTTTCCACAATATATAATTAATACTCGACAATCGTTTTGCCTTCTTGAAGCTTCATATTTTTTAATTCAAGATTTTACATTACAGTAAATGTCATTAATCATTAATAATGAAGTATTTAAAGAATTTTTAGAAGGGATAAATTTTAAATACATTAATGCTAAATTAATTATTGAATTAATTTATATACACTACAGATTACCTCATACAATGAGGGAAAAATTTGTTACCGTTGTCAAGCCCCCACCGGAACTAAAACCTGGGATCGTGGTTTTACGCGCCAAAGTTCGGCGATTTATAATGAAAAGATCCGACTAAACGACAATTTTCTAGATATTGAAACTATATTTTCACGTAATTAGACGTTTAAATGGTCACCTAATTGTAGAAAACTGTATCTTAGGACCAGATAGCACTACCGATTTGTTTTACAAACCTACCTACCCTAGTATCATAGATATTAGATCATTATTATATAGTAATGATGATGATGATAACGATTATCATTACACTTTTACTAGAAGAGTATTGTTTTATACGATTGAAATCAAATATTCTGCTTTGTTTGTAGTGCTATTGTCCTTTCTAACAAATTAATCTTATTCTGTGTAAAAAATTCGTTTCTAAACCCTAATTGGTTAGATGTCTTGTAGGTTATAGAACCTGACGTATTAAGAGGTATATACCCTTTAAAAAATAAACATGCTCATAATAATAATGTCTTGAAACTTAATTAACTGTTATTATTAATAAGTATTTGTTGTTGTCCAAAAATATCTTTTGGATGTGTGAAGTGTATGCGACTGTATTTTTAAGATTCGTTAATTACGGATCAATAGCTCATTATAAACGTACTGACAAACAATGTAAAATTTGTAAGAGACTATTAGAATTGCTCGGTAGAGCTGAGTTCAAAATGTAAACAGCCTAAACACTCGTTGACCATTTGCGGAAAATCAGATTGGGATCTGTCGTATGGGTGGAGTCTAAATCGGTATGACAGCTTTAAAAGTGCAGTTTCAACACGTGTCAATAGGTCAAAACAGTTTTCTGGTGCGACCCCTTTTTCCAAAAAAATATTTACAAGATACTTAAACTCTTTGTTTTGTTGTCGAGAAAAACAAATTGTTTCGAATCTTATCGTTTGATTTAAATTGTTCTTGCTGCAGACTGCAAACTTATTCTTACTCGCCTTTATAAGAAATTATCGATGATTTTCACGAAGTCTAGTTTACATAATTTCAGGCTCTATGCATAAATTATTCAAACCGGCTAGTCGAAGCTGTGTCATTGTGGTTTTAAAATACTTTTTTTTATCAATTTTAATAAAGAAAATGTGACGGTTCATGAATAAATTGTTGGTTAATTCAAATATGTTACGCATATTACGTTAGTTTTTTGGAAATATTTTTAAAATTGATTATCTCGGAAGTTTTATCATCAGATACATCTGTATTATATTTCGCTTTCAATCTTCTTAATAAAATAAACCACGGCGGGGGTGTGTTATATGTACCACTGGGTTACGAGAAATCTGAACTTTCTTAATGAATAGCTGAACAAGGCAAGCTATGTAGATATATTCTTGAAACATTGCATCTTTGCACTCGTTAAGGATTTAATCTATATCTAACCTAAAAACTGATTTGTTTTTTATTTCATATAATCGCCGCTCAAAAAATGACATTCTTTTCATGACAGTCTTTTTGGATATGGCGTAGACACCTGATTTTGATCTTAAAATTATCACCCGCTATTTCAATTGGTCTATTTCTTAAAAATTTCCAAACGCGTCTCAAGTATAAACACGAAACGTTTTCATGGCTTTGGAAAATAAGAAAAAGACTGGTGATCTTTATTTGAATGACTTTTGCAGCTAGGAACACAGCAAACAAGTTTGTCTGCCTTACGATTTTACTCGTGGTTTTAAAAATTCTGACGTCATGTTGTAAGAAAAAATATTTTAAAATGTTCACCTGTGTCCTAATACGAATCAGAGCTCTGAAATTGCTGTTTAAAAGTAGTTTTTTCCGCCATCAGATGCCATGTGGCTATATGACAGATCCCAGGGATATGCAAAGAAATATTTGCTGATCTCGCTTGTAATACTGAACTATTTCCATATTGACGTAATTGGAATTTCAAATTCGAACAAATAAATTATGTATGAATGGTCACTTTAAATGAGTGCTATGCATGCAGCACAAATCGTTGTAAATTTGGTGATGTCAATAAGAAAATATGCGACTAATTTAAATTTCGGGAAATGTTTTAATTTATTTTGGGAGAAGGACGGTTATAATTCGTGAATAGAAGAACAATTTTTAATAACAATTTCACATCAAGAAGGATGTAAGCTTTTGATCTTATAATCCATAATAGAGTAAAGCTCGATAACTAAAACCACAATAATGTCGAAACATTTATAATTTAAAATACGTTAGCGTTCCTCTTATCAATCTTCCGTTACTTAAAATGTAAATATAATGTAATTAAACGGAATGGTCCGAGTGAGTTGACCATCACGTTATTATTGTTATTGTAATAAATAATAAAATTAGTAATACTCTGTTATATTAAAATTATTCAGTTTATATTCCTCTTCTGAAGATATTATTTAAAAATAAATGCCAATTAGGGGTAAAAAAAATATTATCTCAAACAGCACTTACGTTTCACCTGTATTGTATAGGTACCCCGAAGAAACCTTTTTGTTTTATTTTGTTTAAGCGTAATGCATAAACTAACTTTAAACACTGTATTTAAACTGGATACCTAATTTTCTTCGTAAGTTATCTGCGCTACGAATAAGGCTAGAACATTTTTCTTAAATTTGTGTTTTTTTATAACAATTTCAATGCTGATTATATGATGCAAAAGTAACTATGATAATTGCATTTGTTTAAGTTGTAAAAAAATATCGGTAAAATACGTTAAAAATTAAAGAAAATAAATTTTATTTAAAATTATTAAGTATAGAACTCCTGAATTGTTTACCAGAGTGAAACTGTTCTAAAAGCATTTTAACTTAAAGGTTCGCTTTTTCTATTTATTCATTTAATAACAAAAATGTAGTTAAAATTTTGCAATGAAACAAGTCATTTTGTCGGGCATTAAGAGGGGTACTATATCCCCTACTTTCATAATGATTGATTAAGTATACTTTGTTCTGTAGTACTTACCTTAAATACGAACAAAAATTGTTTTTCGTAAATTTTTGCAATTTAATTGTTATAAACGTTTTCATTTTGAACAATATCCTATGGTGTAGTTTATTCCACGGCAAACAATTTGAGAAAATTTTAACTTCTTTAGGATCTCTAGAAGCGGAGATATATGCGAAAATCTCTTATATAAATCGTCACATACACAAATTAAGCCGGTATGTGATGAAGGTAAAACAATTTTTCCCGAATTTCTAAGTAAATTGTACATAAAACATATTTTGTCAAGATTTTTCCGACTTTGGGAAATTATGTACTATTTATCATACTTCTGCTTTCGTGATGTATAAAGCGATCATAATTTTTTTATTCCTGGTCAAAAAGAGAAAATTTTTTGTAAAAATATCACAGATAATGTATTTATATATTATTAATGGAAATTATTATCCCTTAATAATAAGTAAATTCAGTATTGCAAATCTATAACTTGTTATTGTTGATTCAGATTTTTGACACTATGAGATTCTTCCAAGTTCAATGAATCCTGTAATACACCTATTACTAAAACAGCTTAATGATGATATTATACAAATGCTGACTAATATCTAGACATAACAGAGTTATTGATCTATTGGTAGCTTTATTGTTGCGTACAGTATACTAGAAAATGAAGATAATAAATAACCAATAACATAATAAGGAATTTGTGTATGCAATTCGACAAAGTTGTAGTGAGTGTTTATAAATTCCAAACTAAATTATTAGGTATCAAAAAGTTTCGATTAGAATTTTTATAGAAGTTTAAACGTATTGATTAATCGAACAATTAACTAATTAAATAATTAATAAATCAGGCTTTACATAAGTTAAAACACTTAAATCGAATATTTCTTCACACTTTCGAAACAACTTTTCGCTATCCTTTTGTGTTTTATTAACATCTGATAAATTACAGCATGGCGGTAAGTCAAACAAGCAATTTCGAAAATTGACCTAAATCTGTATTAGAAAGGTGAGGTGTACCGTCCACAAATATTGTTAATATTCCACTCCGGTTTCTTTTAAAATAAAAAGTGCACAGGCATCGTTTAATGAAATGACCATTTATGTACGTTTGTCGTTCTACAAACTAGAATTGCAAAATATTAGTTGTTGAATTATTATAATTATCATTGTTATTAACATTTTTATAATTGGCCAGTATGAATAAAGCACTAAGTAAGCTTAAACAGATTGAATACAATTTTAGTATTGTTAAATTAAACAAAAATAAATAGTAGCTTATAAATCCTTAATCATTAATATCGACCAATATTATAAGGCGATAGTGTGCTTGTTTGCCTTTGCATGTTACCGATTTCGACGGAAATTGGCAAAGAGATTTCTTGAATCCCTATAACCAGAAGATATATTTTTTATCTCAAAAAACGCTTAACTCCTTAATCGATTGTGTGATTTGGCTTTCGGTTTGCAGTGCCCACTTGGTGGGACACGTTCCAAATTTGGGATCTGCGATCCTTAATATTTAGACGATAAAGGATTTTAATTCCTTCTTCCTAAAAATGATTCACAAGTTGCTTTAATAAGTTGACTTCTAGTCAATTGAGATTGTGTTAATAAGCTAATGCCCTATCGTAAAAATGGGAGTTTCCCAGAAAAAATATTTTTAAACAAAATATAACTAAAAATGATAACAAAAAGTCATTATACATATCATACTGATTACTAACTGATATTTAGACATTTTTATCTATAATCACTTATGCTGCTTTTGGCGAATACCTATGACTGTATGTTCAGTTACAGTTGGTGTATATGTGCTGCAGAGCTGCAGAACAGACAACAAAAAAATAGACATTTATGTATTTTAGTAATTATAAAAATTATTAATATAATAATTTAGTGTATCTACATCAAATCCGAAGTTGTTCTACTCGGAGTAGTAAACCAAATTTATTCTCTAAATCTTTGGCCAAGTCGTCGTGGAATGCTTAACTTCACCAGCAAACGAGTTCTGCGCACCAATGGAACACGCACATTTACTAGTATAATGTTGCGAATTTAGGCAGATAATTGAGCTGCAATTGATGCAGACATTGAAGACAAACATAATATGCTTCGTAAATAAACGCAAACCTAATATTTTCGGTGGCAATAAGCAATTCGTTTACAAGCATGTGAAACGTAATCTTTTACGTGTGTGTTAGTTCTTCATATAAAATAGGTGCACGCCAACTATATGATTGATTTTATTCATCCCAAGTGGGTATTAGAAACCTTCAATACA
This sequence comes from Agrilus biguttatus, assembly GCA_963921985.1. Lineage (NCBI taxonomy): Eukaryota > Metazoa > Arthropoda > Insecta > Coleoptera > Buprestidae > Agrilus > Agrilus biguttatus. Next base: position 22,966,526 of record OY998118.1, read on the forward strand.
GCTATAGTTAAAGGAGAGTAAATATCTTTATTTAAACGCCTGTGGTCTGTGTGGACTGTGGAAGAGTGGAAGCTGGAAGGGTTGTAAGTTGTACTTATTGATGACTGGTGTCGTCGCTTCAGATGCAAATATCTAACGGGGTGATTGGTCAAGGTAAAGAAGTACTTAAGGTTATGTGTACTAATATGTGTATGATTTGTTAAATATAAATATGGAATCAACAAAAACAGCTACTCTGAGAGCTAATACCCCGACCGGCATTGAATTACAGTGTTGATTCTGAAAGATTCTTAGACGAAGATAACATATCCAAAAAAGAAGGTATTAAAATCCTTTTTTGTCTATATATTAAGGATCATAGATCCCATATTTGGAACGCGTCCTACACAGTAGACATTGCGAACTGAAAGCCAAATCCTACAACCAGTTTCGCGCCAGGGTGGTGGGTTTCCCTTGTACCTTCGTCCCACCAACCCCATAGTGGTAAATAGATATAAAGACCAAATGTATAAAAGAAAGAAAAGTTACCTTGAGATTCTGTACAATGCAGCTTGCTTGTTCTCATTTATTTATTAAGTATTTTTTTTGTATATAAATTCGTTTTTAAAGTTGCTGCAGCGTTTTATTTCATCAATTCATTTCCAACTAGTCACACAAAATTAATTTGGCGTATGACGGCGTGTTCTACAAACAGTGCAGCTTTAAGTTGAAATTTGCCACTATTTTATGTTTTTTTACAAAAATCAGTTCGCGCCTAAACAGCCTATACAGGCTATGTGATCCTTAATATATAGACGAAAATGGATTTTAATGCCTTCTTTTTTTGGATATATAAGTTTTGTTTTTGTTATAACGTAATACGTATTTTTCTGACGTTATGATTTTCTGTTCAGTCCTATACAATAACGACAATCTGGCAATGGGTTCAGTTTATGTGAAGAAATGTTTCAATACTACTATAGAGCCTACAGATGTTAGATTTGCAAAAGCGTATAAGAGCATTTAATAAAGACATTTATCGAGAAACAATTGGATTTGCGCGTAGAATAAAAACAATGCATTATTTTGTTTTCCTTATTTACTTTTTAGTGGCGATAAATCATGGCCGGAGGTAGTGGTGACAGCCGTTCTTCTAGGATTGTACGATTGAATTAATTTTCAAAAACTAGGTAAGTAAACATTTCATCAGGTACCGCCACCGCATAAGTTTATAAGCACTTTTGTGATAATTATCCTATAATATTTATCACTTTACTGTATAAAAATTTTCTACGTATCTTTGGTGCTAACGTATAGGAAGGTTTGTAAGGTAATTTTGTGGAGATATCTTCTCTCATGATACAAAATTATGGAATTACTTGACTATTAAGACGTCTAATTATAGGAGGAAACTAACTAACGCGCCTTCTATAGATATATATTCGGTCGTCCTGTCGTATTGTCGAATATAACATAGGATGTGGAAATGGCTGTGGCTAATTGCGCGCCAGCGGAAACGTAAAAGTGCTATCCAACGCATCTCTCATTCTCTGTATTGACTATACTTTACAGCGCATTACAATTTTTATTAAACTAGTTTTGGTGCATATTTGATGAAACATGATAAATAATAAATATAATATGAAAAGTTTCAACAATGCATTTAAAAAAAAACTTCTTACAATTGTTTCGAAGAGACGGTCATTATCAATTTTTTTTATTATTCATTAATAATTTTTAATATTTGATCTATATATTTAGAACCCTAGGGCTTAGAGCATCCTATACTACAACAACAGGGCCGAGCGTAGAGAGATATAAGATATATGCCACTACATCTTTTCTTTTTCTAACGTAGTGTATCTGAATTAACCCATATCTATCGCAATGAAACAACGTGCGTATTATTTGCTTAATAATTCATTTTCACGACATGCTTAAGTGTTCAACAGTTTCTGAGTTTTTCCCGGATAAATAGATAAATTAAGAGATAGAAATGTCAAAACCAGATGTATCTTCAAATACTCATCAAACGCTTTTAAGCATTTATCCCGAAATTGGAACGGAAATGATATAATCACATGTATGCGAGACAAACATTGACATTTAAGAAACCACTATACAAAGCTTAACTCGTTAAAAATCTAGAAAGACGAAAAACGGAGACATACAAAGGTTTCAAAGCTTATATAAAATGTAATGTATATATTCAAAAAAGAGGGAATTAAATTTTAAGATCAAAGATCTCACATTTTGAACGCATCCTACCAAGTAGGCACAACGAACCGAAAGCCACATCCCACGACCGGTTTCGATCTATCGGGTCTCATCAAGTGGGCGCTGGCAGAAAGGCCTTTACAGGCTATATTATAAATACAAATATAAATATGGAATCAACAGAAACAACTACTCCGAGAGCTAATAACCCTACCGGCATTGAATACACTGTTCATTCCGATGGACTCCTAGACGAAAATATAACATACCCAAAAAAGAAGGAATTAATCAACTACCTAGTATTTTCGTACTTATAAAAACCGAAAAATGAATTGAAAAAAGCCTAACTTTGGATTTATATCAATGAAGCAACGTAACTCAAATTGTTTTTATATAAAAGTGTTGCTGTATATAAGTTAATACTAGAAAGTTAAATATCATTTGGAAAAATTAGTTAAAAATTAAAAAAAGACCTTCAAACAAACCTACTAAACAACTTTTAAATCTCCGTATATTACGTAATATACGAAACTAATTTAGATGCTATAATTTAAAAAATGATGAGGAGCGTGACGAATACTAAAACACTGATTTTTGTTTTATTGTACTAGAAGGAAATAGAAGTTTGTTTCTAATTTGGCGCATTATTTACTTGAAAATGTAAAGTTTGGTTACTATCTTGCAAACTTATTTGAGGTATTTTTTGTTTAAATTGAATAAACTGAAGAAAAAAAACAAAGTTTGCAAAATTCTAGAAGTTTCTAGGAAGTTCTATAACATTTTTGTTTACTATATTTGGATACATTTTATTTCGAACATTCAGGTGTGTGAGTGAGTGTGTATGTTGGGGTGCGTGCGTGCGTGCATGTGTTTGTACACTTACTTTTATTGTATCTATTAACTTCTTCAGTAATCATATTTTTAAATCTGCTTATTTCAAGAAACTTTATGTAAAGGGTTAAGATGGTATCTATAAGTTTATACTAAAAAAAATCGGGTTTACCGAAGCACATATTGTTTTTCTACGTATTCAACTTTTATTTGAACTTAAGGTAAATTATTTTTTTAAATATATCCTATATATTAATTAGTAAAGCGTATTAATAAGGCGTATAACCACTTCTTAATTGTAAAATAATCTATTACTGCTAATCTGATGAATAGAATGATTCTGAATCAAACTTAGAATTCCGTTTCAGAGAAGTCACAGGCAATAGGTAACTTATAATGAATTAAATATTTAGTCAATAATTAAGACAAAATGTAACCTTACTTTTACTTTTACTGCTGCTATTTAGTGAACGCTTTCTACGTATTTTATAACATAATGGGATAGTGTTGGCCCTAGGCACCTATGGTACGATGAGCGATTGCAATTTTTAAGGACAATTTTTGTTGGACAATTATTATATTCACTAGATGAATCTGTCCAAACTTAGACCGATAGGTACCGTCTTCGAAGGTGCATTCCACTTTTGCGTTTATTCGTGGTGAGATTCTGAGTGCGGGAGTTTAGCCACAGCCACTACCACATCCGATGTATGACCCTATAATGACTAAATATTGACATTTAAATATGCCCAGCGTTAAAACACTGCTAATTTTTAATTAAAAATTTCGATTGAATGAGTAATTCCATAATACGTATACCATTATTCTAGTGATAATGATGATGTTGATATTTTTAATTTTAATAAATTTCTAATTGTTAGAGTAATTTTATTAAAACATTAAAACAAGCTTCATTTTATAAAAGCGAATAAAACGTTGGACTTGATACATTTTGTTTCATTAGGTCAAATAACAAAATAGAAGAGTAATTTTCAGTATTTGTGCACTAACTATAAGATTTAAATTACGATAGTCCTGAATAACAAAATATTTGCAGACATGCGTTTTAGTGTTATGATGAAAATTTTAGAGTGAAAATTCTGGCTTCATTCGACAAGAAGGTGAAAAACTTAAATGTTACCTTAAAAGTTTTTATTTTCGCTAATAGCTCGAAAGAAACAAGAGATATGGAAAAAAGTTGTAACAACTGTATTCACGAAGAAAGTGATAATAACACATAATTTGTTAAATATAAATATAAATATAAATATGGAATCAACAGAAACAACTACTCCGAGGGCTAATACCCCTACCGGCATTGAATTACACTGTTGATTCCGATGGACTCCTAGACGAAAATATAACATATTCAAAAAATAAGGAATTAAAATTATTATTAGTATTAGCCCTCGGAGTAGTTGTTTCTGTTGATTCCATATTTATATTTATATTTATATTTATATTTATATTTATATTTATATTTATATTTATATTTATATTTATATTTATATTTATATTTATATTTATATTTATATTTATATTTATATTTATATTTATATTTATATTTATATTTATATTTATATTTATATTTATATTTATATTTATATTTATATTTATATTTATATTTATATTTATATTTATAATATAGCCTGTAAAGGCATTTCTGCCAGCGCCCACCTGATGAGACTCGATAGGTCGAAACTGGTCGTGAGATGTGGCTTTCGGTTCGTTGTGCCTACTTGGTAGGACACGTTCAAAATGTGAGATCTTTGATCTTAAAATTTAGACGAATAAGGATTTTAATTCCTTTTTTGAACATAATTTGTTGTTATTTTATCATTATCCTATTCACTAGATAAATGATGAAAATGCTGGAATCTAAGGGAACGTTCATATATTACGTCAAGTATCACAATGGGGGGGGGGACTCGAGTAAACGTGGCGTTTGTATAGATAGTAGTACTAGAAGTCCTCCTTATCATCGAGAGTTTGTTGTAATTGGAACAGTCATTGTTAAATACGTTTCCTTAATTTTATGTTTGATGTTCGCTGATCAGGATATTTTTTTGGGTTTCTTTTTATTGCGATTGGTTTTATGTTTTAATAACATCTGACCATGACTTTAACTTGTGTCTTGATTATAACCAACGAACCAACTTCAGAAACTGCATAAGTCAGAATTTATTCTTGTGATTGATTTATGTTATTTTAAAATGACAATTAATAAATTCACAATAAGGTATTGAGTATTTAACTTTAAAAACTTATTTTCTTGTATAATATCAGCTGAAATTGTTCGTACGATGGTTGTGAAAATAATATAGTATTGAAAAAATAACCTACCACTAGCAAAAACGTATACCAGTCAGCGTGACGTGATAAGGAGCGAGGGGGGTATGATACCTGTGTGACGAAATTTGACACTTCCACTCTAGAAGTGGTCCAAAAGTTGCAAGGAGTGGGAACGTATCGATTATTAATTGTTAATAATTGGCAATCATTATAAATATTTAGAAGAAAACAATTTTTTCATAATACTTAATCTAAAAAATTAATATGCAAACAAATTTGTTGTCAATAACTATAAGAAAATGGTTAAAATAATATTATTCAATGAAAATATAGGTGTATGTCAGTAAATACACTTCTGGCGAAAGACTTTCGAGGTAGCTTTTAATTTTTTTAGCTCCCTTGTCGTAGAAAGGATTTTTACATTACTTTTCTATAGCACTTAAACATACTGTATGTACACCATTTCCTTATGAAAAAAGTTCTTTTGTTTATTGCACTTAATTTAAATTATGGTTTTTCGTGATTTACCAGCTTTGTTTGTACTGTTCTTCTTGCATTCGTTAGATGTAATGTGGCCACGATTAAAGATCTACGTGAAATAAGAAGATAAAAAGACTCGGAGAAAGTACGTTATGTATTAAAAACACAAAATGTTTTCCTATTAAATACACGTATGCTAATTGACGTTTCAATTTATCAATATCTGCATTTATTTAATAACATTTTTAGGAATTACAAAATTTAGTGAAATTTGAAATATCATCCGATTATACTGATTGATTATATTAAGTATTACAAGATTGATAAATGTATATGGCATGTAAGCAAATATATACGTGTAACTCGCTATCTAAACGGGCAAAATTATTTTTTAGATATCATTCACTTACGGTAGCCCGTGTTTAAATAAAATTAGTCCTTATAGAACATACTGTGGAGACCGAATATTTGAGGCGGGATAAATATGGCGGCACGTTTTATGTGGATTGCAAATCATCAGGTACATGATAAAATTTTCAAAAAATGAGTTTCATAAATATTATCAAAATACATAACAGTTTTAAACACTTTTTAAGAAACTCTAAAGACTAATTATAAAATTAACTGATATAGTGAACTATGTGGATACTTTGGAAAAACAGAATGAGGTGTTTTTAATAGGTATGAACAGCCTTTTGTTCACTTCACTTCAGATTAGATTGTATAAAGTCGAGTGCAACCTAACACATTGTAACGAATTTCATAGAATGCTTATTTATTTGTAACCTAACTTAACCTAACCTAACACATTGTAACGAATTTCATAGAATGCTTATTTATTTGTTTATGTCACCATATGATATAGAATAACTAAGTAATTATAATACACAATATACTATGCAAGGGTTTTCATGTAACCCGTTGATTTAGTTTTCAAATTTCAAATGCCGATAAAGTTTTGAAAATGTGGCAGATTACGTAACATCTGACGCTCTTTCTATTTTAAATACCTGCAATCATCGGTCACTTCCGGTTATACCCGAAGTCGACAACAAATGTGTTATTTTAAATTGAATGCTATGTTTTTTTATGACAGTTTTTGATTCAGCGGACCTATCTAGATTACCTTTAAAAAGACAACTCTATCCCATGAATTCGTAGCTTTCAACTTCGAACACGCCAAAGATTTTTTTATCCTGTATATTATTTCATCAATGAACACCGAATTTATTAATTAATATAACAATTTCCTATACCCATCTACAATGGTTTTTGAGTTACAAGGAAGTTTTTGATACATTATGACGTTTTTCACTGCTGTAGACAGTTCATCGTAGCAGGCAAACGTTGTTGTTTGCTAGGCGTACTGTCAGATGTTTGATATTGTTCTGTTCATTCTCCATTTTGAAATATTAACGCAATCGAAACCATAGATATTTAAATTAATATAAAAGGCGCGCCTCATCGACGTATATGTTATATTTGGACCAGTGACTTTAAATACGCTAGGATTCCGTTCTGGAAAGATACAGAGTATAAGGTCAGATTTGTCTCGTCCACTTTCATGCTTAGTGACGTTAGTGACGGCTTCTGCCTGCGTGGAGCGTCAACTACCGAGCCAACGATAAAATGTCAAATAAAGAAGAAACGCTCTGACCGTGTATTTCTCTCTGTTTCTAGTACTTTTTGATGCACAGAAGCACATCACTATTCCAGGTATAGATGTCGATGGTGCTCCTAATATCTGTAGCAAATAAAAACATCATAATAATGTACGCCTTTATTCTAAATTGAAAGAGCAACAACTTTTACGTTAAATTCCACATATTCAAAATTCTAGCGGGATTTTAAATTTATAAATATAATGAATAGATTACGTGAAAAAACACTGTATAGATTTATTATCTAGTATTAGGTTATTTCTATCACTGTTTACTTTTCTCGTTCGCGCACTATTTATATCAATTGTCTGTTATCGGCTTGTCGACTAACTCGCGTCGGATGCTGGTCACTTATTTATAGTGCCATGGAATTTTCTCGATTATTTCCGGAAACTTCACGAAAGTTTCTTTTGTCGCGCAGTCTGGTGGACTTCATGATTTATGGCCTTCGGCTATTAACTTTCGAGTACATCAAAGGCGCCGCAGCGGTATCGATTGCTTGCGGCGTTCGTTCATAATAAACTTTATAGATCCTAAAGAGAGAGAGGTCTATTGAAAATCGAATCTTGACGCTTATTAATACTTACATTTTATAAAGAATTCATCTTATGAATTAAGATTTCTGAACCATTCTTAATTCTATTCTGTACTATTATTTGCAAAAGATTGAATTGATTACTATTCCTCTTTCCTAGAAATGTTTTCGTTAAGTGAAGGGTTAATTGTTAAAATTAGGTTTACTTATTGGCCTTCTTACCCTTTTTTATGAATAACTACGATTATGTAACACGTACGTTTCTTTTGTTATGTGTTGGGTGAAATATACTCAGTCAAAATTCTATTTTTACCCAATTTCGGTATTTTCATATGGCCTTGAACATATTCAATTTTTCTTTCTTAGAAATCTCTTTAAGTGCATATCAAAGCACACGTTAGTTAAATTTCTATTTTTGACCAAATAGTAACTCTCTTTTCCAGACCTTTTCTTGCGGTTTTGAACGAATCCATTCTTTCTTTGTTTTCCTTCATTCACAACATTAAAAGAAGTTTCTTCTCCTTTTCTCTTCCTCTATTATACTTATCCTTCTATTTCTTCCCTTTTTTTTTAAATTTACCGTGTAGCGATTGACTTTAATTAGTTTCAATATTTTACAGCGTGATTTAATTTTTTGGTTTTGTATAATTTGTATTTTTTATGGCCTAAAAACCAATCCCGCGCTGTAACAGGGGCGCGTCTCTTTTATTCACATTTTTAGGTTTTTCACAGAAAATTATCCTTTGCTCTTCATTTCCATTGAAAACCATTGTTTGTGCATTTAGGTACTATTTGATTGAAACTGAAAACTCCAAACAATATTATTAGAAGTTTTTCTAAAAACTGATTTATGAACATACTGCCGTAATATCGGTTGTTTTTAATAAAAGAAGAGTCATTCATTTTTGAAAATTACCCTGTTGAAGTGGGGCCATTGTTATACATTGTACGTGGTGGTTTATGTTTAAGGTAAATTCTATTAAGTTATAAATATACGTAACTATTTCTGGTATAATTAAACAAACTTAATAACAAATTACATTACTCTTTGTAATTGTAAATATATTGCACGCCTAACATTCCCAAACGCTTTTGTACACGTTTCAACTTTTAATAAAAAAACATTGATTCACAACATAATATTGTTTTGTAAGTGTGATTCATGTATGTATGTTAAAACATTTAGAAAACGTACAAGGTCGGCAGAATTGAAATCTACCTTTCTTTACGAATGTTATCCATTAATAACACGCGGATGTAAATTTGAAGAAGGTAAAACATATTTTAATAATCCGATGGTTTGTAAATAGATTAAAATTCGTGCAGCGATCTACAAAACCTATCAGAAAACTTTTGGGTAACTATTAAGAATAAATTTGTTTTTACATACCCGTACCTATGGTTGATATTACATCACTGACCCACATCTTTGAATTTGAAATTTTACAATATACATATGTAGTTCACTAGAATAATGAACGTTTTCTTCAATGAGCAATCGAGGAACTGAAGATGATATGTTACACAAATGAAAAAAACCGATAACACATGTTAATGAAATCAGGAACTGAAAACGTAAAAAACAGAAGAGCAGTCTTTTACGACATAATTTGTAATGCTAAGCCCAAGCATGGCCAGAAACAAAATCTGGACTAATAATTTCTCCAGTACATCTAGATTTTGAAAAAATTTAACTTTAAAATCCAAATATTGCTAATTTGTTTTTATTTTGCGGCTGCTCTGATTCAAGTTTCCTGTGGCTTCCTTAGATCACTTAGGCGAATGCTGGGGCAGTAATATTCCACAGATAATTTTTCACATTTCTTCTATTTTCATTCTTCCGTCTCATCTTTCACTCCCTAACCACACCACACTTCCAGGTAGATCGGCGGGACTGCCCGCCCAACAGCACGAGTAGCTGGTGGGAATAAAACAGACAAAAGTTTTTTTAATGTTTTTTTTTTGTATTTGAGATAAGAGTATCTCCAAAGTTATTATGTCAATTCAGGAGCAAGATTCGGATTCACTTTTAAAAAATACATCGAAAATAATTACTCTCGTTGTATTTTCTGTTTTCAACCCATCACTCTTTTTCGAGTGTCCTCTATTTTTCGAGGACACGACCATGGACAGTTGAAAAGTTATCAGAAAAGAATGTTATCACTTCCGATGTATTCTTCGATGGCGAATTCAAATATGTCCCATGAAAATCTTTAGAGCAGTTTCGAGTAACTGTAATTTTAAAACCACACAAACCAAATTAGTATCATTCGAATTTTAAAATTAAAAGATATCACGATCTGAATATGCTAAGGCAATTCTGAGGCGAGATTATAATTAAGTGACAAAAAATACTTCGGAAATAGCTACCTTCTTGGTTATTTATCCTTTTATTTCACGTAGTAATTGTCACAAAAGGTTTAAAAATTGAAGTTCTTGAAGGTGAGGATATCTCAAAATTCGGACGTATTAAGACAATGGAATCAGCATCGCGAAATATGTCGGAAATAACATTTTTGGTTTTAGCATCCGAAGATGACATTCTTAAAAATCCTAATAGGAACACTTCGGTGTCAAACAATGGTCGTGAAAGCCTTAATCAAAATATACACTCTAATATTTTTTAAAGAAATGGTTATCAATTAGGCAGTTCTTATCTTAATCTTTTAATGAAAAAACAAACAGAAAATATATATTGGTCTCTAAACTGACAATATTTTCAACATTGGTAATGTTGTATAATATATTTAAAATAAATTAAATTCTCTAGTAGTCTGAATGTCAGAAATACACGTGATCCATAACTTGCGAATCGCTAGCGCAATTTACGGAATGGAAAACTTAGTTTAGTACAACACCCATTATTTTCCTCCAGAATTTGCCAAATAAATACAACATGGTTTTTCTATGGGTCTTTTATTAAATAAAGTTCTAAATATGCCATTGTCTATAATCAAGAAAACTTAGCTAAGTACATGAGAGAACGTCTCCAAATCAGTAGTAATAAACGATATGTAATAAAATAAAAAAATAAAAAATTTATACATAATGAAAATCATTTTCCGAAAAGGCAATATTAAAAAGCACATAAAACAATTTGTCTGAACCATTAACATCTGAATATAAGTACTGTATTAAAAATGGAAAAATTGACAATTATCACACATATGTACATGTAAATTTTATAATTTAAAATGTCAGCGATTCAGTAAATGAATAAAACAGTTTAGTTTAGATCTTTCTCATTTTCAACAATGTAGAAGAATTATCTTCTATTAAGTAAAAAAGTGAAAACAATAAATTTCAGTCAGGATTATTGTCGCGACACCGTTGTTTACTGTTTAGACTTTGACCTATTGATTTTGTGTTCAAATGCTGATCTCTCATCCATATGGAAGAGCGGTTACGATAAAATTTATTTCGATAGTTCACGTTGTGAAATTGGCTTTAGCTTTCTCCTACGTTTAAGAAGGATATTTCGTGCCACGATAGGTCTTCTAAAAATATATTGTTCATGAAATGTTGTATTGTTCTTAAACATACGTATAACAATTTAACCAATAAGTTCTTAGTAAGAAAAAGCTGTGCCTAAAATCTACAATAATGATATTAATAGATTCAATTTCTTTCCTAGATTTTAATATGTAATAATCTAAACCAAGATAGGGTTGTAAATTATTCCATTACAAAACCAACACCGACGTTTTGCTTCAAGGTTCGAGAATCAAAGCTACAATTATTGTAAATAATTTAAATATTAGCTTAAATTAATATTATGATATAGCTGACTAGATTGCAAAAGTTTTAGTTACAAACTAATGCGATATGTGATTTTTGTACATAATATTGTGGTATGAACATATTCTTTATAATATATGAGTAAAGGTTGAATAATAAATAATATAAATAGTGAAAAAATTAAAAACTACACCATAGTTAAAAATTACTCACAGTAACATAAAAATAACTATAAAAATATATATTACAATAGAAACGTTCTTACAAAAAAAATAATTATAAAGACAGTAAAAATTAATGTATCTACTTTATATAAATATTTTTGTTAATGTATATATTTATTGTAAATTTAAATTAGTTAATAGGTATGTAGTTCAGTTTAAACATGAAAATTTGCCCTTGGTCAGTATTTTGTCGAAACTACCAGACGATTTTGAACAAATTGGTTCTACTTAGCGCGCCTTAGTAGTAGATCCAACAGAACACCGTTTTTTTTGCTTTTATTTTATCCTCGAGGAGGGGATGTTTTCAAAATACACCCTTTGAAGAGGGGGGTAGCATCAGATTTGTCGAAGCGCCTACCGACTAAAACCCCTCCTCGAGAAGGGAGATCACCCCGAAGATTATGCATCCCTGGGATTGTTGGGAACGGGAAATGGATTTATTGTGGTAGGGACGATGGGGAATTTGGGGAGAAGGGTGACGGCGGCCTACCTCAGATGGGTTGGGTGTGCACAACAGAAGCAGAACATCGACCAATATACCTTCTGCCTTTAAACAGGGTTCGATAAAAAAATACAGACAGCGTACTAAACGCCATCTGTAGATATTTACTACTTATTGTGGGATTCAGATTATTTAACAAGTTCCTTTTCTAATAAGTGTATCGACTTGTTAAACTGAACCTACGACGTAGTTACAGCTTCATAGCAGGCACGTAACCAAATATTAGTTAATCCCACAATTCTACAGATGGCGTTCAGCCCATCAAAATTTTGACGTCTTTTAGTCTCAAAAACCAATTTATACTAATTTAGCTAATGTTTTGCAGATAAAGATTGGTATCTCGAAATTTGAATATACTACGAAGACATATTCGAATTCGAATTCGAAAAATACATCGAAAATTATTACACTCCCTGTGGTTTTTTCCTTTCAACCTATCATTACGCCTGCAGTGCCCTCTTTTTCGAGAAATTTTTCAATTTCTAAACCATTACAATGGACAGCTCAAAAATGAATTAGAAAAGAAAGTAAACATTTCCGATGTATTCTTCAACGGCAAACTCAAATCTGGTCCTAGAGTCACTCTAGCGCATTGCCATTAAAAAATATACTAATCTAAATAGCAAACAAGCCAAATTGTCATCATTTGGCCTCATAATTTTTAGTTTAAGTATTTGATGTGCCGGGGCAACTCTGAGCCCAAATTCAAATTTAGCCATCAAAAATTGGTTGGAGAAACTACTCTCTTGGTTATTTTGTCCTTTTTTTAACGTATTAATTCTCACAGGAATGTTAAAAATTGTATAGTTTTGAATTTGAGTTTAGTATATCCTGAAATTCTGATGTTTTGAGGCAATTTTTAGGTCAGATTTGGACGTCACAAACAATATATATATATATATATATTTATATGTATATAGGCTAAATAAATATGTAAATAGAAGTGTAACATATAACGCGTGTACGTAAGTACACACACACACACACATACACCATCTTCTTTTCTTAATTTTTTTATGTGCTTTCAAATAGTATAGTTGTTATTTTTTATAATTCAGTCGTTTCCGAGAATCATATAACAATTTTAGATTCCTTTATAAATTCCATGTTAAATTTTTAAACATTTGGATTCAGCGACGTTTTCTAAATGATTTGATCGAAGTTACTCAGAACAGAGAGAGATATAACCGATAAGCTAGGAATCAACAATTATATAATATATTCCCAATTAGCAGGCACAGTTGATTATTTACCGTATATGCCTAAAATAAAAAATGTACCTCCATTTTATATTTCATTCTATTGAGATAACACATTTCCGATGGTTTGACTACTATTATTGTATTATCATTACAGTTAGGTCGAAACCGGTCGTGGGATGTGGCTTTCGGTTCGTTGTGCCTACTTGGTAGGACGTGTTCAAAATGTGAGATCTTTGATCTTAAAATTTAGACGAATAAGGATTTTAATTCCTTCTTTTTTGAATATGTTAAATCATGTTCGGTGGCACACTTGGTATATACCCATGCGCTACACAAATTTATATAATCACGTGTAATATTTTTTTCTAAGGAGAGAAATTTGTTTTTCTAATAATAACAATTAACATGATCATTAATTTTAATGTTAGCATTGTTTATACGTAATATAGTGATATAAAATTTACGTATACAAAATTTAAAACAATCATATTTATTACTGTTTGCAATTTACCGTTAAAGCTGGAGTTGAGAAAGCTGCGAAGACATTTTGAATATAATACTGGAATATAATCTACATGGCCGTATCGAGTACGTTAGGTATGGAGGGGTAAAACAACTTACGATAATTGAATAGTAAGACATTTATTGTTAGGAAACCATGTTATTTTGTGAGGTTAAGTCGTACACAGTTATTACTTAAAGCAATCCTACGAAGGCCCTCGTTAAATTTCGTTACTACTTCGTCCTCAGATTGCTTATTTTTCTTCTAGACACTCAGTTTAATAAGTCGAATGAGGCGTTTTTCGATCATCACAATCATGTTTTCACCCTTGAAAATGTAAAAATTAAATCAGAAGGACTTATTTTGATGTTGTTTGACATCTATGTTCAAAAGTTACACCATAGAAGACTCTTCCATGAAAAGTTGCAGAAAACCGAGAAACATATTAAATTACACTTGTAGTACTCTTTGTGAATGGCCGAAAGGTTGAAGCACGTGTAAGAGGTTGTTAGTAAATTTTGCGAAAACGTTTCTGGTTTAATTTTAAATAACTTAATATTATTCAAAATGTTTCACAATGAACCTACCGCAGAAACAATTCGAACTATTAAATTAAATTATAACTAGGTACATTATGCTTTCGAATATCTCTCAGAATATGTCAGGCAATGTATCGAAAAATATGAACATTGCGAGTTAAGCTTATGTAGGCTAATAAGAATCGTCATGAGTTCTTTGAATACGCATATCATCGCACACACTACACACATGATGAGGAAAACTGTCTGTCACGTCGCACCAACAATTATAGTGCTACCACAGATTGAAGATAAATACATAATGGGCAAGTTTATAAGAAAAAGACTGCAAATACCCGTTACCAGAACTAACAAAACAAGCTAGTACATACGGGGAAGGGAAAACATAGGCGGAGAGAAATGTTTGAGATGAAGAATGCACCACTTTGATTTTTCATTCCATACTCAGGTCATGTGACGCCGCTGCCTTCTCTACGCTATTACGTGTCAGGTAGTTTTTTCGGCTGTTGTGACGCATATTAACTCCCCTTTTAATAATATGATATCGATTCTTGTGTTATAATTTTGTGAAACATTTTGAAATAATAAAAGGAAAGAAATTTGCTTTTAAATTTAGTACAGTAGTACAGTAATACATTACCCGAAACATATGTAGCCTCATTTAACTTTAATTTTTTTTCTTTTTATAAACTCGCCTTTGATTATATAGTTGCTCGTTATTTATTTATTTCCAATTTGTGGTAGCAATAGACCGTACACGTACAAAGAGCGTGCAATTGCAGTCGCTTCTCAATGTCGTCCCTATTAGGAGTCGGGTGGAGAATACTAAGCTTGCAAAGGTCATGGTAACCCATTCGCAGTGGTAAGTGAGCAGCGTCAACCCGTCTTAGGTCTTTACTTAGAAATTTATTGCGTATACTAAGACTGTTACAGGAGCTGTTTAAAACATTAGTAAGCGTTCTAAGCAGACGCATTAATTTTATACACTATTAACGAAATTTCTTCATTTATTGTAAAACAAGAAATAACTGTAACAGAAATTATATTTATTTTGTGTCAGTAATAAATCTGGATACTATCCATAAAACGTAAATTATCTGACTAGACCACCACTGGTATGTTTTCATTGAATTGATATAATAAACAATTAAGGACCTTTTCCAGAAATGTCCAACAGTTTGCGCTGAAGGATTAATTTTAAATAGAAATTATGTACCTATTCCAGAAAATCTACCACTTATTTTTCCGTGTGTCGGAGGGGGAGGGCTAACGCTCTACCTTCTGTTGTTACTACCGGAAATATAAATATTACTGAAATTACAACTATTTATTACACGATACATGATACTCTTAAATGTTGGATGTAGATATTGTAACGAGTGCGTGTTTGCTTGTGTGCGTTCGAGTACCCATGTATGAAAGCGAGCCGGTCGCAGCCGAGCCGCGACGTGTATATCGTAACTGCAAGTGTGTTTGTAATAACTGAGGACATGTTAGGGTGTTTCTCGGAAACTTGTTCGATATTTCGGAGAAAAATAAAATGGTCCCGACTTTTCTATGTTTCTCGGGAATGTTCCAGAAATTTAACGGAACAATATATAAGCGGAAAGACGATCGCCGAGTTCAGTTCAGATATAAATTAATTGACGGTCGTGAAGAGTTGAGATATAAATTGATGGTCGTGAAGAGTGTAGATATAAATTGATGGTCGTGAAGAGTATAGATATAAATTGATGGTCGTGAAGAGTGTAGATATAAATTGACGGTCGAGAAAATAATGAGAAATAAATCGAGACGCGTAGTAAATAAATAGAATAGTGAGAAGTGTTATACAGATAGTAACTGTACATAAATAAATAGTGTAATTTGTAGTAAGTTAGTTAATATTAGTATAAATAAATTGGTGTTCCTGTTTAAAAGTCTTCGACTTTTGTTTGTTGAACCCCCGAACGTTACAATATACACATATATATATATCATTAGATGTGAGGATAATTGAATATAACATTGAAAAAAAACAAATACTGAATACTGAATTTCGGTTAAAATAATAATCTAAATAGGTTCGGTTCAACCAGCGTAATAAAAGCTCTAGTCCTCTGTCACGCCCACAGATGCGTAGTGAACAATTCTTATCCCCTACCTCCGCAAATAATTCGCTTTCAATCACTATCGATGCCTGTCATCGTTTTTCCTCCCAATGCGTTCTCCTTTTATTGCAGCGAGGCATTACTTTTCTGAAACTTGCCGATCTACGTGTAAATACATATTTATTCAAATATCATATATCTTCAGCTTTAATAGCTAAATTAGATGAACAAAGTCGGGTTTCTGAGTTGTATTGTCATGTAAGTTGTTTCATTTTATATATTTCACAATTTTCAGAAGATAGCATCGTACAACAAATCATAAAAAATATGTAACGTATTTTCTAGCTCAACTTATTTATTTAACGAATATTTATTTTACACTATTTATATAACACTTAAACACTAATAATAAGTACGACAACTTATTTATATGACCACGAAAATGCACTATTTATATCACTCGGTATATCGTATTTATATTACCATTCGGAAGCTAGTTGTAAAACTGTTCTACTATCAACCGTAAACTGTCAACTGTAAACTCTAAACTGTGAACTGTAAGCTAAAACTAAACTGTGTACTTTAAAACTAAACTAAACTCTAAACTAAACTGTTTCTCTAACTATACTGTTTAAAAACTGTTCTTGACCGTCGACAACATAATATTTATAGAGGTATTGAAGGTTCTGGAGTAATCAGGAACGACCTTCTACTATTTTCTCGAACTCCTATTATGTTGTTGTTTACTTATTGCTATCAACCGACCGACGACCGTATTCGAGGAACCCGTCTTATCTGTTTCCGGAACTCGCCGCCGCTCTTGTACACACACATACAGACTCGTTACAAATACATAATTGTAATTTTTATAAAACGTGATTCTTATTCGACTAAGTTTTTCTAAGATTATTCTAAGTTTAAATTTAGAAGTTGAGTGAAATTGATCATGAATGTGACGATCCAATTTTTCGAGGCCTATTCAGTTTTCAACAGTTGAGGAAAAATTTGTTCCTTACCACATTTTTTACGATATTGCAGATTGTGAGAGTTGATTGGAACGATAGAGATGCAGATTTATATGGAACGTGTAGAAACTCCATATATTTTATATGGAGTAGGATGTTAGTTAAATGCATAAATGTTTAACTGTAAGATATAGTAGGGGTGATCGTCTTAAGCGTTGTGCGCGCAGGGTAGAAACAGACTGGTGAATACGAAGATTGATCAGAGGTGAACATGGTTCTATTTATGCTACTATTACCAATATACTGAGTTCGGCTTTGTAACTCTATTTCTCTAAGTTTCTAGTCTTTAACGACCTTTATTTTTCTGAATAATGTTTTAATATCTATTATAGAAACTGGGAAAACGTTTAGTTCATTTCCTGTTTATGTATTAAAAATAATTATTTATTAATTTTTTACTAATATTATACAGCAATTTATCTTCGTTATGAATAATAATTTTTAAAGAATAACTTAAATAATAAATAATACTTAATAGTTTTACCCGTAAGTTTTCCTAACTAACAGTTCAAAAATTTTGGAACTTGACAGACATTTACAATACTATTGTAACATTCTGTTGGAATTTATATAGATAAAATAAAATAAAATAAAACACACGTTGTGTACAGTATTTAAGGACAAAATCTGTAATAGCACTTAAGTAATTCGTATACTTCTGAAGAAGTCACAAAGTGACGAAACAATTGCAAAGTATTTTAAAATTATATTGAGATTTAACAACGTGTGTTTTATTTTATTTTATTGAAAATGAATCTCAATCAAGCAACAGTAGACTCCATCTTATTTATTTATATAGATGTTTAGCTAATTTAATTTCAGTTTTAGCTTTTAATATTAGAGTTTTGAAGAGATTTTTTTAAAAATTAATAATGGATTATTTATTATTATTATTTGTATATTATTACAAAAATTAAACATCTAGAATCATTTATTTTATTTAAATGCAGTCTAATTGCTGCAATGGCTCTTTTTCGATGAAGAATTGGATGAAATAAATACAAAAATGCTCCTTCGATTAAAAAGTATGGATGACGGAAATTGTTCGAAACGTATACATATAAGATATGAACACCTTATATGATCCAGACATTGTTTATATCATCTCAATCTTACGATTTTTTCAAAAGTTTCGAGATAAAAGTAGTGATTTTCTAATAACTGGTCCATCAACTTGGAATTCAAATGATAATTATAAAAAAGGATTGGCGTTTATGAAAATCTTAAAAGTTGTTAATGATATAGCCGAGATCCGCAAAGGTAATAGAATAATACGGTAACATATTAACTAAAAATATAGATTATAGACAATGTATAATTCAGCTTACAACGGAATTTAAAAAAAAGTGCAATGGTCAATATGTTATTATAAAAAAGATAATTATCTGTCTATGCAATAAAATTCGAAATGTATTTTGTTAATTAAAGGCAATTATCTTAGGTTGTAAACGTTTAATTTTTGAATAATTTATTATTAATTTTTGAACAAATTTTGGAAAAAATGAATTGTTTTTAGAGTTGGCAGAAACTCTAAATTTATAATAATTAAAAATATGTGGAAATTATTAAAAATATCTACTATTATAAGATTGAAGTATGCTATGTTTCAATTTTTCTGAACAATGCCGAAGGCCCCATATAAATCGTCATTAGTTAATATAATAATAATATGTTATAATAGAGACTTGAAACTTGCAGAATATTCTTTTATTTATTTCGAACCCTATGAGTACTCTGGAAGCATAAAAATTCAAAAATTACCAAAATAAAAACCACTCCAATGTATACGAGTATATTGGTCGTGTATTAGGATTTTTTTAGATGTTATGCCATGACGGAGTATATGTTATTATTTTTGCAACTTTTACGGTACAATAAAAAGTGGTATCTATATAACTCGCGCTTTCATATGCAAAATATTTAATTCCGAAAATAAACTGTATAAACAACTTTGTTTATGATATTCACCAATACAGCCATATTTTACTGCATAATTTTACGAATAATTGTTTTAGTTTTAGAAACCTCTCAACGTGTCTGGATTCCAATATATTTGTACATACGTGTATGTTTATATTCCAATTTATCCCATGAGCCTTGGGTAAATTTAGAACTACCAAAATGTAGAAGTTTTTTGTTTTTCTTATGGTTGTTGCGAAATTGTAGCACACAAAAAAGGAGGTTCAAAACCTCAATTTTCATGCTTCATTTATAAATTGTTATTTATTTTTTTTAAGAATTGTATTTAAGTAATTATACGTTAATTTTGTTTAATTTGGATTGAAACTCTACCTAGACGTACTTTTTATGTATATTTAATTACATCTCTTCTGCAATGCATATGTTTAAATATCTACGTGTAACGTGACCTTATAGAATTACCTACGCTGCTACGTGTCCAGTATCTGTACATTTAACGGCATTAAGTTTTTGCTTTGCGCAGTAAAAGTAAGAACCGGAATTACCTTTCCGAATATACTTCTGACGGCGAATATTTAGAAGCAAGGTCAACGATTTTTTTAAAACATATCCTCCTACGAAATCAACTATTTAATATTAAATTGCGAAAAATAGACCATGCATTTAGAAATTACATAATACAGAGAAAATCACTGTAACTTTTTCGTAGTTGGTGCTATCATCTTATTTGGTTATTTCATTATTTCAATTTGGAATATATTGAAGGCTGTAGATCGTCATCCTCATAATCATCATCATCCAACTGAAATGACGAAAGTTAGTAGACGTGCAAGTAGGTGATGTAATGAGCAGTTAAATTTCTGTCAATTTCAGATAATATTTCTCTATTTCTAGTTGTATTTATTATATGTAGTATAGTGTGGGTGTCGCTCTTAAAAACGATTTTGCACGACGACTGCATCTGGGACAACAACACAACAAGTAAGTCTTTTTATGTGAATGTCAAGTTTTCAATCGTCTCGACATAAAACGGTGTCAACATACTATAGTTATTATTATTTTTCACTAATAGGAAATATGCAGATAATACGTTTGTAACATACATTCAATTTATGAAAATTCTTCAAATTAGTGTATAATTGTTAAACGTTTTCCATCATTTTGTATTTCTGCATAAATATTTCTGAATTCTAGATTTCAATTAAAGCGACATACTGAGAGAATAAAATTCTGCAATCAAGAAAAATTACTTAGCGCAAATCATTTTCCTACTCGTATAGTGCCAAAGAAATATTTTCTTGAAGAAAATAGAAAATGTATTTGTTTCAATGAAAAAAAAAATGTTTCCCATATAAATAAAATTCGTAAATCACGAATTGATTTACGATTAGAACGATAGGCGAAACATTTTAATTAGTACTAAAAAAAATTCAATGAAATATTTTTTGTAAAGTAGTAAAAATTTTGTTTTAATTAAAAATTATGTAAATTGCAAATATACAACATTTGTATCAATAATATATAAACTTGAATTCAACAATAGCTATAAGCTATATAAATATAAATTTTATGTTTTAGAATATAAAATATACGTTGTAAAACTAATTGATTGAACTAATTTCTTGATTTGTAAACAAATTAATTTCTTTACAGTAAACAAATTACTGTCAAAAATTGAATCGATGAAGCTTTTAAGTAGTGTAACTCCATATTTAAAATTAAAATAAAAATACGAATCGAGTTTACAAAATTGTTTATTGTTGTCACAATAATTATTTCGGCACACAGTATATATCTTCTCCACCTGAAGAAGGCACTGTGTGCCGAAATAATTATTGTGGCAACAATAAACAATTTCGTATTCGTATTTTTATTTTAATTTTAAATTACTGTCAGATATGAATCGCGATTTCCAACATATTACTATCCATTAGGACACTATAGGTAGTGTTGGAGTTCGATAAATCACCGACCAAACCGAATTGCACCGTAAAAACAAAAGTTGATATAATATCAAGTTATTACCAGTATATCGCCATCTACCGATGTTTACCGATAACTGTAGTCATTCATATGTTTGACAATAGCCCAAAAATGTCTTATCAGTTAAGAAGACTAGAGATAAGAGCAGAAACATAACACAATACGAATGAGTCTGCGCGAAGAACTATTGCGCATCCCAAATTGTGAGATCCTTGCGTGCACGTCAAATTGCATGCACACTACCTTACTGCGCAGCGACTTGGCCAGCACAATTTGCAACACTCATACGGGTTGCGCCTCACGTACGCCTTAGCGCCTTACATACGCTTTTCTACTTTTATCTCTAGTCTTTTTGTTAGCAATTATCTAAATTAAACAGTTGAATATCATAGTTCAAGTTTTTTCTTTTATATATATAATATATATATATATATATATATATATTTAATATTTAATAATGCGAGAAACCTAATGTTTTAGTCTGAAATTCATACGAAAATAGTGTTTACTTCAAGAGATATTGAATGTTTTATTCGTTTTAGTGCAAGTAAAAAAATGCTTAATTTATGAATTAATTTTGGCAAGAAAATAATTAATCGGAGACAAGCATTTTTTTTATAATAACAAGTAACTTATATCTTAAATATGTCCAATATTAATAAAATGAGATTAGTAGGAATTATAACATATTTTTCTTAATTTAAATGATTTTAATTTTATTCCAGTTCTCAAAAAAGGAATTTAGGAGTTCATTTATTCCATTCAATAAAATATGTTGCTGTTGCAAGCCAAATTTTTCTATAAATTGTGATCGCTTAAATGAAGACATATTTAATTCAATTGATTACTACGACAATTATATCAAATTAAAAATTCTATATTCGAATTTTAAAGAGACGCAAATACTTGGATACTTGAATTCAACTTTTTTCCTCGGTGTACGATAATTAATAAACACGTACTACGTAATATAAATTTTTAATACTTAAATGCAATCCGGATGCTACTTATCGAGGAATATGCGTTAAACAATTATTGAGAAATTATGTACATAATGTAGAACAGATGCTTTTCAAAAAGATTTTGCAATTTGAAGGACGAGAATGGCTGTTTTATGGCATTTTAAAGTGTTTGATTATTTAATATTCAAATTATAGATTTGTTTTGTATGCCGACGCAGATAATTAAATAATGGTCATCTACAGCTAATGGTTATATAATACATTGATTTGTTTATCTGGTTGTCAATGTTTCCGAAAATTTTTTAAACTGAATATTTAAAAAATAAGCACTACCCTCTAAATTATGTCGTGTCTACTTAAACATATTGTAACGAGTGCGTGTTTGCTTGTGTGCGTTCGTGTACCTATGTACGTGAGCGAGTCGGTCGCAGCCGAGCCGCGACGTGTATATCGTAACTGCAAGTGTGTGTGTAATAACTGAGGACAAGTTAGTGTATTTGTGTTTCGCGGAAACTTGTTCGATATTTCGGAGAAAAATAAAATGGTCCCGACTTTTCTATGTTTCTCGGGAGTGTTCCAGAAATTTAACGGAACAGTATATAAACGGAAAGACGATCGCCGAGGACAGTTCAGATATAAATTGATGGTCGTGAAAATAAGGTGGAAATAAATCGAGACGCGTAGCAAATAGAAAAGTGAGAAGTGCTATACAGACAGTAACTGTACCTAAATAAACAGTGTAATTGGTAGTAAAGTTAATTAATATTAGTATAAATAAATTGTTGTTCCTGTTTAAAAGTCTTCGAGTTTTGATTGTTGAACCCCCGAACGTTACAATATAGTTTGGAAAATCCAAAATATAAATATGTTGTCAACTAACACAGACACGTTCACGATATCTTTCGTTTATAGAAATGTACAAATCGGCAATTACTTGATTTTACATTTTAAATTCACTTGACAACAACATTCAGTTTACAATAGAAAAAGAATTCAACATATTCCGAAAACCTATCACATCGCTCCAGAAAACGGTTACAAATTACATTTAATAGACAAAAATTTGAAGAATAAATTAAAAAATAATGTTAGAGAATTACTTTACATAATAACTTCTACTAACAATAGTGTTAAATTTGGTATATATATACATAATTTATGTTTATAATTTAAAACCTATTTTCATAAAACATTGGTTGTATAATTGCTGAAACAAATATGTTAAATTAAAAAAAAAAAGTTTAGTAAATAATAAAAATAGAAAAAAATGTCGCTATGTACAAGAACGAAATTTATGAAAGTTGTTTTGTAATTCTTGTGACGCTACTTACACAACAAAGAGTGGTAATTAAATAACGCATCTCTAAACATCTACATTCCATCAACAAAAGTGAATAAAACTGGAATAAAATTAATGAAACTCACCCCTGTATACCATAAGACCGCGAGATAGTCCCGCGTTGAAAATGTTCACAATAGAAGTGAGCAAAGCACCTGTCCATTAATAAAAAAGATTGTGGTATACAGGGGTGACTCTCTTTGATTTTATTCTAATACAATCTCATTTACTATTCTATTTGAATAGTTTTGCAGAACACTGTTCGGTACTAAATCATTCAAAAGGTTGTCAACTCGGATTTTCATCAGTACAAATAAACCTTGCTTGCCCCGCCGAGTCGACCCTAACTAGTTTCCTCTAAGAGTGCTGAGTTTGCGCTCCTGAGCAGATGTTCTGTTCTTGCAGACGTATTTTACATAATCCAATTTCTGGCAGTTCCAGTACCTTACTGGTTTCAGTTTTTTATTCATCTGGTTGACTGTTCAGCGCAGCATCTCTTCAACCGTTTGGTTGTTTTGCTCATCGCTTCTTCATGTATCATGCATTTGTAAAGCCTTGATGACGGCTTCACACTTCAGTATACTAGGAAATAAATATATTGACGAAGAGTTTTAGCCAGTCTAATCGTTGTTCGCTGTTGTGTGATGTCATCCTTAACCCAGCAATGAATGATTCGACAGATAATTTTTCCAGGATATTGTCGAGAGTAGATGGATAGACGAGGTGGAAAAATCCAATAATATGTTGTAGTTAATAGATTGTGTGTCGCACTTATTGTGAAAGATGATTAATAATTTGTTAATGAATAGAGAAACACTTTGAGTTTAGTTTCACAAATATTGTTATTAAAACTTTACAAATTTGTTTCGGTATTTACGCCATTATTCAAAAGTATTACAGAAACCAATGCTTTTGAATAATGGCGTAAATGCCGAAAAAAATTTGCCATGTTTTAATGAAAATATTTATGAAACTAAAGTCAAAGTGTTTCTTTATTCATTAACAAATTAACGAATAATATCTGTCATTCATTCTTGCAAAGTCTCCTTTGTCCTTTGACGTCTGTCTCTAAGTGGCACATGGTATATAGCTGACAAATGTACTTCACCGTATTGTATTTTCTACCTTTTGGCTAGGTGTTGATAGTCTAGTAGGTCTTCAGTAGTAATATTTTTAAAAATCTCCAACACTATCAAGTAAGGCGAGGGTAAGTGCAATGATTTTTTCTTCCGATGCTGACTGTCTCGAAATGTTCCAGAAAGGTAACCTTTGATAATTTTCCGTCGAACATGGGAGACTTCATGTGTACCTTCGGTGGAAGGCCATGCCCTTTTTCACGTCCAGGTACTGGTATCTCTGTTTCCTGGCAGTTGATTACCGATTTTGACTTGTATAACGAAGTTTAGAACTCTCTGTTCTAGTTATTCTATTCTAAGGATATTTACTTTATTTAAGATTTAAGCTTATGTTCTGTTTCTGCCAATTATTCGTCAAATACCCTGAATTATTCCAGTAATTCTTCCTTCAGTATCCTAGAATTTTCATTTAATTTTTCTTCAAATTTTTATAATGTCTATCAGTTAGATATTTATATTAGAGTTTTCTAGAAGCTTCAGAATACTTCTAAAAACTTCTGGTATTCTTTTATATTGCGCTTTTGTATGTCAGGTCTGTGACGATTTAAGACTGGCCTTCAGCCTTCGGTAAATAAATCGAATCTGCTGCCGTATTGCGTATTGCGCTATATCTATCCACTTCTGCGGCGTCCATTATTAACAATACTACACATTAATCTGTCTTTTAAAGTTAGGATCTCTGTTATTCATAATATTTGAAATATTGTAGTTATATAAATTATGAAGTAAATTTTTGCTGTTACTGCAAAGTATGCTATATTTGAAATTATTTATTCCATGAATTGTATTTCCGTTTTTTGATTATATCCAAAAGGCATTGCTTGTAAGAGTATATGTTTTAAAAATCATATATAATGCATTCGTTAGGAGGTCGAGAGAGGGCGTCTGGTGTGATAAGACGTGTTAGGTATTGCTCTATGAATATTAAGTGATAAAAAGTAAAATATCAAGTATATATTTGGGTAAATAGTGTCGGCAAGGAGTGAAATAAGGTAGCAATTGAGTGCGTAATAAAAATTTTACGAGGGAAGAAAATAATTTAAACAATCGACGACAAAGCAAAACGGTCAGAAGATAGGTTATGCAGGCGCCAAACGAGGAAAGAAAGAGAGGTCCCGGCCGACCGCCAAAAAGGTGCGAGGGTAGTAAAGGATCCCTGTTGAGTTTTTTCACGAGCGACAGTAGAGGGAGACAGGCAATGCTTGATGCAACAAATGAAAAAAAATATACACTAAGGAACAGAAGGGAAGAAATGGTCGAGCCGGATGAATTGAAAAGAGGGGAAAGTAATGGAGAACAAGAAGGCGAAGTGGTTGAGAAAAGGAATGAAGCGAGCGATATGGCAATGATAATTGAAGAAATATTAGCAATTAAAAATGATATTGGCAAGATTATTGAAGTAATATTGGAGATTAAAAAAGAAGCAGAGAATAAAGATAATGAGAGAGAAGAAAGAACAAAACTATTAAGAGAAAATGAGGAGTTGAGAGAGAAGGTACAGCGGCTAGAAAGAAAACAGAAAGAGGACGAGATAGGGTCCCATAGAAATATTATTCAAAAAGGGGGAAAAAGGCAGAGTAGAAATAGAGGAAATAATGAAGGAAGTTCTCAGAAAAATGATAAAGTAGGAAGAAAAGAACAGGCTACGACACGTCAAGGTAGAGAAGGTGCATTGCAAGAGATGGATGCCCCAGTGGGGATTTTAGAAGAACACTGGAGATACGAAAGGGAAGAAAGGAAAAGAAGAAGGAAGAATGTGATAATAAGATATCTTGGAACTGAAGAAACCTTTAGTAAGGAGGAATTATTAAAAAGAGCCACGGAATGTTTAAATGTGAAGGAAAATAGCTATAGATTAGTATATGGAAGGGACAATTTTGTGAATGTAGAATTTGTAACTTTTGAGGAAAAAATGAAGGCAGTGCAGAGTAAAAAAAGACTTAACGGTACAAACATCTGGATCGATGATGATCACACAAGAAGGGAGATAGAGATACAGAAATGGTTAAGAATGCTAGCGAAGAGAGAAAGAGAAAAAGAAGCAAGAGTGTGGGTTGGATATTTAAGGATAATTATAAATGGAGAGACATGGAAATTTAATGAAAAAACAGCAGAGTTGGAAAAACAGCCCTTTCGTGGGGAAAGAGTTACTGAGTAATAAAAAGGATAGTGAGTGTAAAGCAGTGGTGTGGAACATTCATGGTACGAAGAAGTTTAGAGAGATTATACAGTTTTTAGAGAAATATGATATAGTAATACTGCAGGAAACATGGGTGGATGCAAAGAGTGCAATAAGAGCGTTGGAAAACTTAAGTAGAAATTATAAGTATTGGATAAAAAGTGCAATTAAAAAAACAGGTGATAGTAAGAAAGGTAGATTAGCTGGTGGACAAATAGTAGGAATCAGGAAAGGGCTAGAGGGCAAATGGAGAGTGAGTGAGTGGGAGTATGGTTTGATAGTTAAATGTGAAGAGAAAGTGTGCATAATTACAGTGTATGTGAATATGCCAATGAGCGCTGTAGAGGTAAAACTAAGATTAGCTATAGAGGAAGTAATGGGAGAATACGAGGTAATTTTTGTATGTGGCGATATGAATGCCAGGGTTGGAAACGAGCAAATGTGTAATATTATGGATGAAATGGCAGCAAATTTCAAGTACAGAGAATCACAAGATAGTGAGATAAACGAGAATGGAAAAAAATTAATAAAGTTAGCAGAGGAAATGGGCCTAATATTATTAAATGGAAGAGCGAAGGGAGATGAACTGGGAAGAGTAACATATGTAGGGGGCGATAATACATTTACTGGGTCGGTATTAGATTTGGTGCTCATGGTTGATAGGGGATATGATTCGTTTATGGGCTCTATGGAAATAATTGATAGGGTAGAATCTGATCACTTGCCGGTGGCATTCTCTTTTAATTTGAATAGTAGTAATGGCGAGATAACGGGTAGAGTAAGACACGAAGAATGTGTGTTAACAAAAGAAAAGATAATATGGGACAAAAATAAAGCAGAGAGGTTCCAAGTCATAATGACAGATAGGGTCGAAAACGAAGGGGAAGGGAACGAAATAACTTGGGAAAAAATTGCAAAAATGATATGGGAAGTTGCGAGAGAGATAGGGATGACAAAGTGGATAGGAAAAAGATCAAACTTTGAGGGAGGTAATACTATAAGGTTTTCTGAAAATTGTCAGCAGCTTAAAAAAGAAATGTGGGGACTTTTAAAAGCTTGGCTGAGCGAAAGATGTCAAGAGAAAAAGGAGGCATTGAGGAATTGTAGGAATAGGCTAAAAAAACTCGAAAAAGAAGAAAGTCAACAGAAGAAAGATGAAGCATGGGGGAAATTGATAAGGCAAAAGGGATACGTGAGTGGTGGAAAGCAATTAGTAAGTTTAGGGTAAAGAAAAGGGTTTGTGTTTCAGAGCAAATAACCAATGAACAATGGATTGAACACTTTAGGTATTTATTATGCAGCAAGCAACAACAGGCTGTGAGTAGGGCTCTTAACAAGGGCGGGTTGAATTTTGAGAGCCATGTAGAAAGTTTCGATGAGGAAATCAAAATGTCTGAAATAGTAAGGACCTTGAGTAGAATGTCAAATGGTAAGGCAACAGGGGAGGACGGGATACCGATAGAATGTATAAAGGTGCTAAGTAATAAAGCTTTAGAATGGTTAAAAATAGCACTTAATCGAATATGGACGGAAGAAAAGATTGCGGTAGGGTGGGAGAAAGCTAGGATAGTACCAATCTACAAAGATGGCGATGAAAATAAAACAGAAAATTATAGAGGGGTGTCACTGTTAGATGTAGGATACAAAATTTTGACTAGTATAATGGCAGAAAGAATAAGTAAATGGTTAGAGGAAGAAAATGTATTAAAGGAGAGTCAAGCAGGATTTAGAAAAAAGAGGGGAACTAGAGATCACATTTTCGTACTTAATGCATTAATAAATGGCAGATTAAAAAGAAAAAGAGGAAAATTGTATGTAGGGTTTATAGATTTTAAAGCTGCGTTTGACTCAGTAGACAGAGAATTATTACTTAAGAAGATATGGAATGTTGGAATTAAAGGTAGAATGCACGCACTAATTAGGGAAATTTATCGTCGAACGAGTGCAGACGTGCAAGTAAATGGGAGACTAACAAGGGAGTTTGTTACCGACGTAGGGGTAAGACAGGGATGCGCCTTAAGTGCTATACTTTTCAATATTTTTATCGACGATCTCGATGATGTCTGGATGAAAAGGGAAGAGGGTGGAACTGTGTGTGGCAAAGTAAAAGTGTGGGCCCTAAAATATGCGGACGATATAGCAATTGTTGCAGAGAGTGCCAAAGAGTTAGAGTCCATGCTGGGGTCATTAGAAAAGTATGTTGACAGAAATAAATTGACAGTTAATACGAGAAAGACAAAGGTGATGGTGTTTAGGAATGGGGGAAAAAGAAAGAAAGATGAAAAGTGGAAATTTAAGGGTGAGGAAATTGAGGTCGTTAACGAATTCAAATATCTGGGATATTGGTTCTCTACAAAAAATAGCACTGAGGGTCATGTAAGAAGACTTGCAGGGAAGGCACAAAAAGCGGCAAATGCCACTTGGGGGGTCACAAAAAGAGCTGGTAGGGATCTACGAGACGACCGGGTTTACTTAATGAACTCGCTAGTGAGAGAGGTGGCACTATATGGGGTAGAGGTATGGGGATGGGGAAAGTTGGATAGACTAGGTAAGGTTCAAGGAAGATATTGTAAGATGGCTTTGGGTGTAGCAAAAAACACGCCAAAATATATTTGGAGGAACGAGTTAGGCGTAGAAGATATAGAGTACACAATTAGGGAACGAATTTGCAGGTACTTAAAAGAGATTGTAGGGATGGGTGATGGAAGATGGCCTAAAGTGTGTCTAATCGAGGAAATGAGAGGTGTAATAAACAAAAATGTATCAAAATGGGGAAAAGCGGTGTGGGAAATGTTTGCTGAGATGGGTGTAACGGATGTGTGTAAAATGATTTGGGAGGGAAAGAGTGGGGAAGAAATTTATAATAGATGTAGAGAAGGGTTAAATATGTGGTGGGAGAAAAAGTTGGAGGAAGAGTGGGAGGCAATTACAAATTCATCCTACAATCAAATGTATAAAGAACTAATGCCAGGTAACGGAGGGGCGGAATATTTAAACAAAGCAAATAAAAAGAAAGACGATAAGGAAATGTGGGCGAAAATTAGATGCGGGAATATAGGGAGAGCGAATAAGAAAGGATATAAGGACTGGGAATGTAGGCTATGCGGAGGCTCTGAGGAAACTTTAGCCCACTTACTTTGTTGTGGAGTAGCCATGCAGAGTCAGGGTGAGAGAGTTAAAGAGTTTATGAGAGTATGGAGAGGTGACAGGTGTGAACAGGAATTGGGGGGACTAATAATAGAAATGCTGAGAGGAGAAGTGTGCGAGGAAGTATGTGAATATTTAAGGGTAAGTGAAGAAAAAATGAGAGAGAGTAATGAATAGTGTTAAGTTAAAACGTTGTAACATAGTATGTAAGTAGTTTAAGACAGTTAGAATGTACAAGGACAGAATGTAAAGGCTCATTGAGCATACATGAGAAATAAATATATATATATATATAATGCATTCGTTACTGAAATTTTCTAATCAATGTGATGTGGTGGCACATGAAGAATAATCGTTATATGAATTACGCATACCTAAAAAAATATGTAAACATTATTCGCGCATGAATAATTCAAAAAGTAGTTATCACTTTTGTTTTGGCTATTACGCACTACCTGACTTAATTAAAATATACGCACACCATGAATTGTCTTACGTAACTGTACAAAATTCAATCACGGAGGGTTGATCGTTAAAGACGAAATGTTGAATACACTTAGAACAAAAATGAATCGCAAATGTCTAGAATATATATTAAAGAATGTATTTACATGCGTACGGCTAAATCATAACTGACTCTAAGATAATACAAACTAAAAAACCTAAACTAACGAATTTGTTGCAATGGATCTCTGCCACCCTCTAGTGGTCTAATGATAACAGCAGATTCAAAAAAGGAGAAACGCCCACAAAAGTTATACATGGACTTAGAAACTTGATTATGAGAAGGTCAAAATATGTGCGACGGTGGCGAATTCCTGGGAACCGGAACATCTGCTGAAATTAGCTCCAATATTTGTAAATTTGTTTTGGTATTTATTACCTTACCCCTTGTTGCGAAGAGCTAGCGTGGTCTTTTGTTGCCTCCACTCAGCATGCAACATCTGTGAATATTGTCAGTAATTTTCCAAAAGGTTTTATGGCTTAGTTCATGCACAAATTCTTAAAGATAGAAATATAACAAATTAACGTAAAAATACAAATGTACAGTTTGTCACAACCGTAAAGTGACAATGTTTCCGGAACAACTTTGATAAGAAAATATCATTAACGAATACGGCTAATGTTCTAATATGCCAATGAACTAAACAGGTGCGATTCTAATGAAAATCGGCGTAGATATCTCCTCTGATGATACGACAATCTGGAATTAGCCGACTATTATTACGTCCAACTATAAGGTGCAATTGAACACTAGATCAAATTGAGGATCATTAAACTATAAGTGTTATACACCATCGACAACGATTCCCCTCCGTCTGGACAGGTACAAGTTGTTTATATAATAAAACCAATCTTATTAGTTTCCGCTGCTGAATTTAACTTCTTACACTTACATCTGTTTTCAAGTGTAAGCATAAATGTAATGAGGCTTACTTAAAATCGCTGTTTTTTACTGAGGAATTTTAATAAAACAAAGAAACATCCAAAATCCATAAAACATTTAGAAACCTAAAACGTGTTTCGATACCATGAGCATAATTATCATCCCTTTGTTTTGTGGATTTTGGGTGTTTCATTGTTTTATTCAGTTAATATTCTGTAACGAGCCTGTGTGTGTACAAGAGCGGCGACGAGTTCCGGAAACAGATAAGACGGGTTCCTCGAATACGGTCGTCGGTCGGCGCTTTGATAGCAATAAATAAACAACATAATAGGAGTTCGAGAAAATACCAGAAGGTCGTTCCTGATTACTCCAGAACCTTCGATACCTCTATAAATATAATGTTGTCGACGGTTAAGAAGAGTTTTTAAACAGTATAGTTAGAGAAACAGTTTAGTTTAGTACACCGTCACGGTTTATAGTTTATAGTTGATAGTAGAATGGTAATATAAATACGATATACCGAGTGATATAAATAAGTGGTAATATAAATACGATATACTGAGTGATAAAAATAACACATTTACCTTGTCATATAAATAAATTGTTGCATTAGAGTTTAAGTGTTAAGTAGCGTATAAGTGTTATATAAATAGTGTAAAATAAATAATTGTTTAAATAAATAAGTTGATCTAGAAAATTCATTACAATTGGCGTCAGGTGTGGGGTGTTCAGCCAATCGATCCCCAAAGAAGAGAATTTTCTAGAAAAAAAATAGCAAAGAAATAAAAATGCCGAGAAAAACGAATTTGAAGAGCGAGACAAAGATCCGTCTGGTAACAAGATCACCCTACAGGGGCGACTCAAGGAGGCTCTGATACGTGAGGGTTTCGATCCTGACTTATATGAATTTGAGGATGAACTGGACAAGAAATTAATGATGCAACTGGAGAAGAAATTGGAAAATCTGGAAAAGAAATTAAAGGAACATCTGGAAGAAAAATTAGTAGAAACTTCAAAGAAATGGGAAGAGAAACTTGGAGAGAATTTTGACAAAAGTAGAAAAGATCAGCATCAAGTACTAAGTGTAACAGAGACAAAAAATTTAAAAGAAAGTGAAAATACTACCCAAAAGAATGAAGACAGCAATACTCCAGAAGAGCAGTCCAATTCATTAATCATTGAAGAAGTAATGGAAATTGTAGAAGAAAATGAAATTTTGGAAATACGTGAGACAAAAGAAGATTTACAGATAAAACCAGAAACAAACTTTGATGAAATTTCTAGTAAAGAAAATAATGATTATAATCATAACACTGAAAGTTCTACAATTGAAAAGAATAAAGATTTGGACGTGGATACGCTTGTGTACGATTTTAATGTAGACGAAGTCGAAATAGATAATTCAGAGGAGGGACTTTTGAGTTCTACTAAAACTGGAGATATTGCAGAGGATTCAGCGATTAATGAAAAGGACAAAAGAATGTTGAACAGTATTATGCAGAGCTTTACTAACATTGGACAATTCAAGGATTCGACGGACGAGCCTACAAGGTTGCAGCTTTTGAAAGGAAAGCTTAACTCTTTCAAACAACCAAAATTAAGTGGAAATCCTGATGAGATTATAATTTTTGGTGATGATAAACCAACAGCTAATGGAAAAACTAAACTAAAAGGGCGTTTCTTGAATTACGCATGTGCAGAAAGAACACGTAAAAATGAAGTGCAGACAGAAGTGGTTTGTTTTGATGGCGGAGAATTACGAAAAGAGACTGTAGTAATGACTGTAGATGCTGAGGATGAGCCTATTGTCGTGATAAAGAGGCCAGGGGCAGGGCTTCGGAAATTAAGGGAAGAGTTGCGGAGTAAACTTATGAAGAATAAATATGAAAAATGGCAAACAGAGTCTACGCCCTTATCTTCTAATGAAGAAGAGGAAGCATTATTATCAGATCTGATCTATCGGAAGAGGAAGAAGAAGAGGAAGAAGACGAAAACAGGATCATTCAAAAGAAGGCACAAAAGTGCAAGAGGCTGAGGAAAGTGACGACGTAAAACCGGAAGAAGAAGAGGAAGAAGACGAAAACAAGATCGTTCAAAGGAAGGCACAGGGATGCGACTATGGTGATGAACTGGAGGGTGGTACGAAGCATGTTGGAGGTCCTGCTCCGGTGGAGCAGCGTCGGAATAATGGTATACACCAACAATCCCTAACGTGATCCCGCACAGCCAAGGACGGTGGTTTGCTACCTCTGTATGACGACTGGGTGCCTTAAGGGACAGAGGTGCGAGTGCAAGCATGGTCCTTTGAAGGAGCGGCAGAGTGTCATCCGGGACGGATCACCCTTAAGGAGGGGGCAGTGTAACGAGCCTGCATGTGTATGTATAAGAGCGGCGGCGAGTTCTGGAAACAGATAAGACGGGTTCCTCGAATACGGTCGTCGGTCGGCGCTTTGATAGAAATAAGTAAACAACAACATAATAGGAGTTCGAGAAAATACTAGAAGATCGTTCCTGATTACTCCAGAACCTTCGATACCTCTATAAATATTATGTTGTCGACGGTCAAGAACAGTTTTTAAACAGTATAGTTAGAGAAACAGTTTAGTTTAGAGTTTAGTTTAGTTTTAAAGTACACAGTTTAGTTTTAGCTTACAGTTCACAGTTTAGAGTTTACAGTTGACAGTTTACGGTTGATAGTAGAACAGTTTTACAACTAGCTTCTGAATGGTAATATAAATACGATATACCAAGTGATATAAATAGTGTATTTTCGTGGTCATATAAATAAGTTGTCGCATTAGAGTTTAAGTGTTAAGTAGCGTATAAGTGTTATATAAATAGTGTAAAATAAATAATTGTTTAAATAAATAAGTTGATCTAGAAAATTCGTTACACTTCGATACCTCTATAAATACTATATTGTGGACGGTCAGGAACAGTTTACAGCTTACGGTTTATAGTTGAACAGTTTACAATTAACTTCCGAATGGTAATATAAATACGATATACCGAGTGATATAAATAGCTCATTTTCCTTGTAATATAAATAAGTTGTTGTATTTATTATTAGTGTTTAAGTGTTTTAAGTAGTGAGTAAGTGTTAAATAAATTATTGTAAATAAATATTCGTTAAATAAATAAGTTGAACTAGAAAATTCGTTACAATTCTATAGTAGTCCTTCGATTTTCTTGTAAGCTGATCGTTGTTTTAGTCATCCTCTTATTTTGTTTTGTATTCTTAAGTTGCTATATTAATAACAAAGAAAGGTTTTCATTTGCAAAATGAGTCGTAAGCAATGAATTTGAGTATAGTAGCACGTAGCTAAACGATATTAACAACATACAGCTAGATACTACCTGCGTTGTTAGTATCACCTGCCTTGCTATTTATTTAAATAAAAACTAAAACGCAGGGCTATTAGATTTAATATAGCTGTGTTACAAAATTTGCCTGATTTGATTATTGTTTAAATAAAAGTCGTAATTCTATAAATCTATTTTCTCTAAGTCACACATTTTCGTGGTAATCGTGAGAGTGGATGTCCATTGTACTGTAGGGGGTGTCCGGATACCCTGAACAGCCCCCGTTGTTGCGCCCCTAAAGAATTGACTTTTATACATATTTACCGATTGCTTACAGTACATAAGTAGGAAACAAGGTAGAGGAATCATCATAGTTGACTAGTGATCACATTTGCATGCGTAGTCTAGTAAATGTATAAAGTGTTTCGACATTCTCACAGTACGCTCGAGATAATTATTTATTGATACAGACATATTTAAAAGTCGTAACTACAACACAAATTGTGTATTCTGATACTTTGGTGATTGCCAAATATTGTGGTCGCTCACCCATGGCTGTTTTTGGGCGTGGTGACCTTGGTGAGGCACGTCTTGGCCGATTGAGCATTTGCCACTAGTGTCTAGCCAGGACCATGTCACAAGGAGTCCCGGGTTATTTTAATTGTCAGTTATTAATAAATGAACGGCAATATTAAATTTCAAATCAGGGCAACCTCAATTAACCATAACTTAACCTCAACATGTGTATGGGTTAATTACATTAAAAATAAAATAAAACAAACATATATAAGAAGAAATTCCAATATAAACCAACGCGTGCCCATCCGTGATTAAATTGATTGTGACTGATGCTCTCTAGACGCAAATACATTTAATATTGAAACAATATAGCAAACGCAGCCATAGAGATAACATAATTAGAGTATGCACGTCATTGGAAATGTGTTATGTCAATAGAAAAAACAGAAAATGAAGGTACATCATCTACCTCTTTTTATTTTGAGTATTTGCAGTAGA
This sequence comes from Agrilus biguttatus, assembly GCA_963921985.1. Classification (NCBI taxonomy): domain Eukaryota; kingdom Metazoa; phylum Arthropoda; class Insecta; order Coleoptera; family Buprestidae; genus Agrilus; species Agrilus biguttatus. The sequence goes on from OY998118.1 coordinate 23,002,716, forward strand.
TAGTCAGCTGCACCTATCAATTAGGAGCGTTACTAAACAAAGATAGAGGGAGTACCACTATTTTTCATCTTACATAACACCGCTATTTACTCGGCTGCATGGGATTTGCAAATTGTATTCTATTATCTCTATGATCGCAGTGCCACACTATTTTCTCCAAATCTGGAACACTTTTAAATTTCTAGTCCTTCACTCTAACCTCCATGGTTGATGGCATGTATGCAACACTATCATAGTTACAAGTTTAACCACCAGACATCTTGACAAAAATGGTCAGTTCCCGATAATATCCTGGCTTTTATTTCGAAGCGGCCGTTTATGAATTATAGTGCAAATACTCTAAGGCTTTGAAGTCATCTATTTATTAAATAATATTATTAATTGTTTACAAACAAGACCAAAATGAAATACCTTCTCATCTACTGTAGATAATTAAAATAATTACACCTGTTGAATTGTGACATTAGGAAAGGAAAAAATAACAGTTTTTACAAAAGTTTAAGCCATTCACTAAAATCTAAGGTCATCTTCTTTTTTTTGTATTTGTTGGGATTTAACGATGGATATGTAGAACGGTAAATATATACAGAAATATTTATACATTTTGAAATGTACCATTTAGTAGAATTTTAAAATATTAATGAGTATTTCAATATTAATGCAAGGAGATTTGAATAAAATAATTAGTAAAGTTTTATTCAAAAATACCTGTTTTCATTGATTAAATTAGAATATGAAGTGAAAGATACAAGGATGCACTTCGGTTCGTTTCAATGAAAAAACATTATGCAAGCTGCAAATAGTCTTGTTAATGCCGTTAATATCACATGACGTTTTTTATTTTAATAATAACATAATAGATTTATAATCTAAAATATATAAACAAGTTATTCATGAGTACATTAAACATATACTTTACATGAATTCTTATGAGGACAAACTGACAAAATTATGGTGTTAAAATCCTTTCTTTTTTACGTGAATCCGTCTAAGTTCGATTCAAGGAGGCATCCCGGCCATGAAAAGATTCCATTTTGAAGCGATTGTTACTCGAAAACAACGGAATGGAGGATAACGGAGAAAGAGAATTCAAAAGAGAAACCTTGACAGCAGTCCTGTAAGTGACGGTGTTATGTAAGATGAAAATCAGTGATACCCTTTTATCTTTATTTAATGGCGTATGTACATTAAAAGATTTTTAATACAGTAACGCTTCTAATTGGCAGGCACACTAATTATGTTATCTTTATGACTATACCTGTTTGGGTGTTCGATATTTTGGCGGTATCCCGCCGAAGGTTCTTTTGGTTAAATATGATAAAATGGACTGCTTTTCCTAATATACACTTTATTATTCACTATTTACACTTATTTGATTTTGTTGTTTTGATTGATTTGGATATAATTATGAGGTTGATTTGAATTGAATAGAATGTAATGTAGTTTGATTGAATCTACAAGTTGAATTCTCGAATTGAATAGAATGTAATGTAGTTTGATTGAATCTACAAGTGGAATTCTCTGTGATTTTTGCTTATTTCTACTTAAATAGTGTGAAAAAATAGACAACGCCCCAAAGTGAAAAATATCCCCCTCTTGAAGCTAAACACCCCCAAGCGTAATTCACAAAACCGTTGGTGGTGTTCTCAAGGCTGATGACCGATGCGTAAAGTATTTACAAGGGGTATCATAAACGGGCCAGAGTCTATTTTTGGAAGTTTTTAACGTATTTACAATTGATGGGCACAAAAGATGCCTATATACAAAGAGAATAATAAATACCTAGAAACTAAACTTAACAGATGTATATACATAAAAACAGACAAAATATTTTTAATATTTACAGGCACTTAACAATACCCTACCTATATTTCATGCATTTGAACTACATGTAATAGAATTTCCCTTTCGGTTAAACTTTTAGAGCATAAATACATGGCACATCATTTAATACTATACCAGCTTTATTGAAATAGGAAAATTCTGGGTCCCCTTTCTCGCTCCAACGCGGCATAATCGGATCTCTCTCTCTCTTCCATAGTAAAACAGGCCGCGTTTGAGCAAGAAATAAGGTCCAAAATTATTTCTTATTTCAATACGCTGCTATAGTATTCACTGCTGTATGCATGTATTTATGTTATAAAGTTAAACTATTATCTGTAGTGTATAAATTTTAATCAAGATAAACTATAACGTTCGTGTCGGTGTCAATCAATATGCTTTTGATTACAGCCTAATGCAAACTTCATTTTGTAGACATATTTACATAGACACGTGTTGTAGCTCCGATTACTATATACCCCCATTATTTTAATATTGCTAATTCTTTAAAAGTCAAAAATTTAAAAATTAAGATACTAATTTATTTTATATTAAGCATTTCCTGTTGTAAATGTTCAGTAATGCATTTCGTCAGGTTGATTTTTATGCCCAGTTCATCTTAATGGACTTTAGCTGTTTCTGATAAATTATTAGATATATCTTCCTATTTTAAAAATTTACATTATAGTTCTAACCAAATTTATGCATTTTCGATCTGAAATAAAATAAAGATGTTATAAAAATGCGGACAAAGTGTTTCTCCGTCTAAGCTGGCAGCTTCAAAAGATTTGATTATTATTCCAGTTTATGTTTTCCAAATGTCAAAAGTATTTAACTCTTAGTTTGTTTAGAACATAATTTTTCTACTGCATTCATCTATAACTGATCTCAGGTAATAGTATCATCAGAAGAATCTTTGTTTTGATTTTTTTATGTTTAATATCATTTACAAAGGCATTTATTGCAAAATAGTGCCATACGTTTCCTTTCATTGTTTTAAATCTTGTAACTTTTTAATTGTAGTATTACGTAACATAGATGGAGGAGTGTAGCAAACAAAGCGATTTCAATAATTACTAGAATAAGATCACTGTGGTCGCTGCTGTAGTAGACGGTCTACCATTATTTTGCTGTTACCTTTTTAATTCCGCAGTGAAAGCATTTTAATACCGGGTGCCAGCTTCAAAAGTCGTGCGTCTCTTGAGAAACACGACATCAGATGTGTAACTCGGCGACTATCAGCGCAGCGGGTCGATTGACCACGTCAAGAGATCGATCGACAGTCGACACCTTCGTTTAATAACCGTTCCTTACGTAATGAACAGATGCATATGGTATTTATGGACGGCTGCATCCAGTCGACCTAGACATGTAAATTAATAGAATTTAACGGCGCAACTAAAAAGTTAACGGACGGGTCTATTTGAAAATGATTTCAGTTTCCAAAACAACTAAAATAAATCAGCGTTTTTGTCTGAATCTTGTATATTATGTTCTTTGGTCTTGTTGAAGTTAATCGCTTTATAATTTGTGATTTTACATCTATTTATATTTAGCAATTTCCTAACAGTTAGGTAGTAAGTACTTACATCACTTGATTTCTTCTGTTGTGGCCTTAATACTCTGAAATATATAAAAATTTAGTATCGCTGCAACAAATTTATGAAATAATGACAAATAAATAAATTTAATAACAATTCCATTTGAATTAATAGTAAAATCTAATTAATCTTATTGTTAAATTGGGTAATTTAACAATATGCAATTAGTCATATGGGGAACAATACAAAAAATATAAATTACTAACTTAATGATCATCGTATTAAATGTTTCTTTGAAAAATTTACAAGGGAATTACCACAATTTTTATTATTTTATTTACGTACCAAGTTTTTCAGTTTTTGATTGTTTTTATTAAGGGTTTACAGTTGTCCCATTCTTGGGTTTTTCTGGCAGAGGGACAAAACAGAAGGAAAACGAGCAATGTTACTCATCATTTGAAATTATAAGCAAAATAGCACCACACTGATTTGTTATTCATACTACCATAAAATTTAAAAACAAATACAACATATATACATATGCGGTGTATTAAACTGATAAGGAAGTCGTGAATCAATCTACCTACCTATAAGTTTTTTGAAGCTTACGTTTTATTTTTTGAAAAGTATTTTCTAAACGGAGTTTCATTATTGTTTCCTGAAACCAACAACAAAGTCGTAAAAAGCTCTATTGACTTCCATGACTGTTGATCTTTAGTCATTTTATTTTGAATATATTATTTATTGGTTAACTCTGTACACTTTTGTAACGTCTTAATTAAATGACCTAACAGAAATTCAATTCAATTTATTTCGAAACAAACCTTTCCTTAGAGACAAATTGCATGTTCTTAGATATCTCGATTACATCAGACGAGATGGAAAACAATGTTGTCAGAACGAAGCCATTGTAAAACTAACAGCTACCGATGTCTAGTTTATGACTTATAATTAAATATGAATCTCTTATTTAAAATTGGAAAAATAAGATAATTCCCGTAAAACGTGATATATGTCCACTGTTTCGAAGTTACCTAAATAAGCAATTACAAAAAAATAATAATCGGTCTACTGTAAAATGAAACTACCGATAAACAATAGGATAATTATTATCATATTTCTACTTATTCGTCGCCCTAAAATAACATATTTAAAAACAAAAACAATTGGTACAAAAAATCCAACCGTTAGCGAACTTATTTCATCACATTAAGAGTTTTTATTTCAAACAAGGATGTACCTATGTAGATGTTCAGGATACCGGAATGACGAAGCCGCGCATCATATGCACCATTGTATTCTTATTTTGTGTTAATTGTTCAACGTCTGTACTGCGAAATTTCCATTACTAATCTGGTTTGTCTTACCAAGGTATAGGAGATACAAATACACATATACAGGGTGAGTTACTAGGGTGAAATTGGCCTGTAATATAGATAAGGTCCAAAATAGGGAAACATAGAAATATTTTCAATATAGTGGACCTCCGATTATATCGGAACTGTGGCCTAACTTCGTTATTTTAAATATAACATAATGTACATATTATTACAGTTTTGAATTTCCCATAAAAACAAGAGTCAGTTTATTAATATTTCATCGAATCAACGTCGTACTGTTCTTGAGACATTTTAAATGTTTCGGAAAATTTAACATCTGCAGTTAAATCGAATGCAATTAGAGGAATGTGACATGCCGGTTCCGTTTATGGAAGGAATGACATATTATTTACAAATATTACATTGATTCATACTTTTTAAATACTATACAATTCATCGATACAAATATTTACTAATTTAAAAAGGAATAACGATTTTTTTAATGGAACACTATAAATATTTTGTCTCGCCTCGTATTATATTAAATTAAATTTTTTATCAGCTAATATAGGGTTGTTAGTACTTACTAGTAATTACCAGCAGATTTTGAGAAATTTGGAACTTTCTGCATATTTTAAATAGTATCGTGTTATCGTGCTAGCTCTGATTGACCTTTGGCGATTATTCTTGAGTCGATTGCGTATTTGTTATTATGAGGAATGCGGTTATATTGAACACTTAATTTTTATTTATTTTAATTGTTCTCATCCATTTTTGTTAACAAATGTTAAGTTATGTTATTTATTTTTTATTGTTTAATTGGCTGTTTCTCGTTTCATATTAATCGCAAAGCTGCATTTCTAAAATCTGAAGAAATGTCAGCAAAATGATATTAAACTGCTATTAAGTTAATAATACACAATAACGATAGGCCTAATGACATATCAACTAGGTATTAAATTAAATAAATAAAATAGTTATTATCAGGAAGACTACTGTAGATCTAAATTTCAATAAAATCGCAAATTTCTCATATAAATTCTGGTAAAGATAGCAACAATCCTACAGCAGTAGATAAGTAATTAATCTACGATGTGAGAAAAATAAGCTGTTCCATTAAACAAAAAAAGTAATTATTCCTGTTTTGAATTTCTAAATATTGGCATCGATAAAATTTATAGGACATTTGAAAAGTTTGTGTCGATATTTGTAAATAATAGACTATTACTTCCAAAAACGAAATCTGAAAATCACTGAACTGCACCTATATTACAGACTAATTTCAGCTTAGTGACTCACTTTATATACCTTTACAATATACACATATGGCAAAAATATATTATACATTAGATAAAAATGTAAAAGAACCGTTTAAGTTCGTTATTATGGTGGTAAGAGCTACAAAAAGTTTTAAAAGCTTTAACACAGGGAGTGTAGGGTTCTGTTAATGGACTTATCACATTATCTAGCTAACGATTTTTAACTCTGCGTAATGATTCTCGCAAAAATAAACCTTGAACCGACTCATAATAAACCACCAAAAAGAAATTGTGACAATGAGGAATCTTCCTAGAATATAGACAGTAAGAGAAAATGTCTCTTTACAGGATCTCTGCGACGCTTCTAGCAGTCAACAGCCTTCAAATTGAAAAAATCTATTCTAATGGAGGATACTTTCGAGAATCCTTAAGGATAGATTAAATTTATAATCATCGTCAGTTTATTTTAGTATAAATTCTAATTTAGTATAAACTTTAAGAAAACATTCATCTCTTAAAAAAAATATTGAAAAATAAAAGCATTGACTTTCTTTTAACATGTCGCAAACAATTCTAAAGAACATAAAAAAATTACAACGATTGACTGAACAGTTGTTAGATCGCTCGAACTATGAGATAGTTACAAACAGTAAATGACCAATTGCATCAGCAATATTGCCGATTTATAACAATAGTAAACATGATAGAAAGATCCATTACGTTATCATAAAGAGAAACATTAAACCATGAAATACTACCATTGAAAATGTTCACGAAATCAAGCAGTTCATATCAATTGGGTTTCCAGGAAATCGAACTTGCTGCGTACCTGAATAATGCATTTCTGCATGAAATTATACCGTTAATAAAAATATTCAATATTTTAACCTTGATTTACCTTTAGAAATGTGTCGGAACATAAAAACTAAATTAAACGCTAATGCACAAAAATAAATTGGAAATACATAGATTAAATATCATACTAAGAGTAATTTTCAAAAAGAAAGAAGAAGCAAAACTTTTACATTAGTTTGCAAATTTATTTTTGAATATTTCACATTATAATTATATCTATTTATTTATTACACACCGTAATTAAAAATTAGTTTTGTGTTCGTACTCGGTGAAAACAATTCGATTAGTGTGATTTATTACACATCTGATTAGCGTTAGCTTAAAGAAGAAGAAAATCGCTCGTCTTTATTTAAAGAATGCCAATTATTATTTATGCAATTCACACGATGGTCTATTCATTGTATTCGTAAAGAGCGAACGTTCCATAAATGGACAAGAGGATACGCTGACGGATAACCGTTTATAGATATATGTGGGAGAAAGTTAGTTAAAGAATTGAAGAACTAAAGGAGTACAAACTTATTTGCGAAGTCTGTTGTGAGAGAATGAAAGATGAGAATTAATTCCTCAACTTCTAGTACCGGAAATGAAGAACATATCCGGATTATATCTGCTTCGATGAGAGGTAAAACTTTTTACAAAAACTTTCATTCAAAAATAATTATAACATCGAATGCCGTTGTTAGAGCCTGAATGAAAGTAATGTAGCAAAAATTTAAAAACATTTCGATTTTTATCAACTATAATTTCCAAAAAAAGAAACAGCCTATTCTACCAATATCAATCAAAACAGAGCGTGAAGGAAAAAATCGTACCTTGTGAGAAATGCCTAAAATCATTATGTCATAGTTCAGAAAGACTTTGCCATTAGAAAGTTGTTTTATTTTTTTCATTAAATTGAAAGTACCTTTCTGAATACTGTATTGTAGGAGAGTTGACAATATGACTATAGTTAAATATCCGTAAATATTAAAAAGTACTGTTTTTTTTACTTTTATAAATACTATACTAAATATCTAAAGATATACCCGATTGTTTTTTATTTAGTTTTCATTATATTACGTATGTATGACCACTGAATAACAAAAAAATATCTCTATAAAAAAATTTAACATCGTCGCATAAGTATTGACTGAATAAAGATAAAATCGTCATTTTTTCTCTATTATTTTTGTTTTGACGATTTATGTTTAATCGACTCAACGCATAACATTGGGAAAGTATATAATATTAATTTGGTTATTATTTATATTATCCAGCCGTTATGCATTATATTTTTTCAATTTAGACACAAAATGATTTCTCTGCAGAATTAATCAAATAATCTAGTTTTTGAGCTTCAGAAAAAGAACACTCACGTAACCTAACCTAATATTTTTTTATAGATTAGTGTTGGTGCGCAGTTGATGTGAACTCTTTTTCTGCGTAAGGGACATTTATTTGTTAGGTACTTTTAAACTCGTAAAATACGAAAATTCAACTTCTGTTTACCAGATGTGTTATTTTAGAATAACACAACTTGTACATTATTTGTCACGTAGTAACTAACAATAGCGTAAGGTCACCAACACCCTATTAACCACCCTCTTCCCCTGTAGGTTCCCAAGCAGATCCCAGGTATATTTAAGCTAGTAAGTAAGCATTATCATTCATTCTCGTTTTGGTCGTCTCTTATCCTAAGTTATATTTCTCACATAGTACGAATTGTTTTCGTTATCGGTCTTATTAGTTTATAAGTTGTATATATGTTTTATTAAATATCGTAAATTCAAAACAGTTATTATTGCTCGTATAAACTCATTTTGCAGCAGAAGCGAAATTAAACAATCGGTCGCTGTATATATCATTAAAATATCGACTTCGGAAAATTAATTGTTTTTTCGAAGAGGGTTTAAGTGTCCCTTAGTACAAGCTAGGCAAGCGACACACCCGCGATACTCAACAATTAGGTTAGGTTATGTTATGTTAGGGTGGGGATTAAGTTACCTTAATTTGTTTTTTTCATAGTTTTTTATTATTTTGATTATGTTTTATTACTTTATCCAAGTCTTACCTCATATTTTCTAAAATATGTAGCTAAATTATTTGATTAATTTTTCCCGAATAATCATTTTGTGTTTAAATTGGGACGATATTATACAATAACGGCTGGATAGTATAAAGAATTTCTAGATTAATTTGTTTGACTGTAAAATATATATCGTATAATGTCTATGGGTTTTAAAGAAACCAATTTGTTCTTCTCTTGGTATAGTAATGCAATTTGTATCCTTTGATTTACCTATTATCTAATTAAACAAGATTAGAATCTTTTAAATCGGCTTATTCGTTCACTTGCTGCGCTACACTAAAGTGAGCCGAGCCCAAGTAATCAAAGTAATTCCCCCTGCCCCAAGAGACGTTGCATTTTCACATTTAGCTAATGCTAATCAACTAATCAATCAGTCTAGAATAGACAAGTCAACTTTAATTAATACAGATATTGACCATTTTCTTGCGACAACAGCGTGAGAAGGTATCAGGTTAAACATCATATCGTTCGTTGTTTATTAGGATTAAATATCTTATTGAGACTAATATATACTAAAAATCTTCTTCGAAAATGAAAGCTACAATAGAATATGCAATAATGAGTGATTATGGCACTTAAGCGACTCTTAGATGCCACATTACAGTTTATTTCCAAAAATCGAACGGAACAACGCATTGTTATTTTGGGAAACTACTGGTTAATCCAATTAAGGTACCAAATTAAAGGGTATATTGGCGTAGGTAGGGAGTTGATCTTGAAATAACTTTGTAAGGAATGGTATTGAACTTTTCTCTTAAGATAAAAAGAGCGAAAACAGTGTATTTCTTCAATACTGTCAATTTTTCTAGGCTGGGCAATAAGTTTTATAAGGTAGATAGTGCACTTCCTTGTCCCCACCCCCTAGTTATGTTCATGGCACTACATAAAATCTTATACGAATGCACGTTAGACCTAGAGCGATGTATTAAATTCCATCAATAAAATAATTGTTTTTATTGAAACGCCCATTAATTGCTTTTTTGATTAAAATTTATATAGAAAAATATTTTATTAGTAGATATATACTTACAAAAATATTCTTTTAAAAATTATTTAAAAACTTTAGGGGAGTTGTAGAACAGTTCATTCTAATCTATAAACAGTCTAATTACTTAATTAATAATAATAATAATAATACTTACTATTTTGTATGTCTATACGTTTTAAATTATAAAAAATTAAATTATCTACTACATTATTTATCTATGATACTTTAGAAATTACTTAAAAGCTATTTATCGAAATTTCTACTCCTCAATTCTATTATCCTATCATCCTCAAACGCCTTTTATTGGAATAAAGGTCGTAAAAGACATAGTTGACTCGAAATTGTGGTGTATTTTGAATTATATTTACTATGAGTTGCTTCTATTGCAATATTACCATAAGTTTTACGATAGACCTTAAATTATACAATTGGAGTAGACTTCACGAGACAAGTGTGGGTATTTTTTTAATTAATAAATAGTACCTCTGTTTCTTATATTCTAAAGTTGTCAGTTACTTAATTACTTTATACGAGAATGTATATTAAACATTATAAATAAATTTATTAAAGAAAATTGCAAAATTATTATGGTTAAGAATATAGATACAATTTCAAAAAATATTTTCAGTTTCTCTTTCGATTTGTGTGCATAGTCACGTCCGAATAACAAATTTATGGTTATTGATATATTGTGTGTTTTATAATACAATTAAGAAATCAGTTGCACTTATCACCGTCTAAATTATACAGACAGTAAGTACTAATTATATTAATAACACACAATTAAACTGTGCCATCGCGTTTGCCAGTTTGTATGATGCAATTAAATAGTCTCAAGTGTTATTTAAAGAATTTATGAAGTGCATTATAACAAAATGCAGTTAATGCTGAAGTTAACAATGAACGATTTATCATTTAGCGGTTATAAAAGCCAAGCTTATAGGGTTCCGTATTTATAAGGAAACCAATGGTGAGACTTCGGTGTCTACTCAGCAATTATCAATGTTACCGAATTTAAATTTGACACAGTTTTAGAATTTGCTTGTTAGCAGATATTCCAAAAAAAAGAGATTAATTTAAATATAATTATTTTCCTTGCAAAATGAGTTGAAATGTAAAAGTGTAAATGAGGTATCATTATATAAAACGAGGTTCTGCTTACATATTTCTAAACATTTTTTTAAATCATACTTTTTGATTTACAATCAAAAATGTGGTAAAGTTATCATTCCCCTTATCTCCGTTTATGGATTAAAAAAACTGAAATAATTTACGCATATGCAAAACTTTGTAAATACTATCTTATTAAAAAAAACTGATATCAATTATTAAATTATACATTTTTATTCCTTTATGTCTCCGACGATGGTGGACCATAATAAAATGGCACCATTATACGATACAATATCGTTATCGTTGGGGGAGGTAGCAGTCAACAGACAATTTTAATATCGAAAGCTTTCTAAAATCCTTCACGCTTTTTTACTATTTCCTTGTCCGTTTCTTTTTCTTTTTTGTCAAGTAGTGATTCTCGGTGTAATAGAGACGTCGTCTAAATGTTACTTATATAACAAAAAAATAAATATGTTCTCGGTCAGTATCCAAACTCATTGATTCGCATCAGCACGCCATAAACAGCTCCAACAAAACACCAACCAACCCACTTGCTGCCTTTGAACAGATTTGATGATTAAATACAGACAACGTACCGAACGCCATCTGTAGAAATTTGTTACTTCTATATGGTTACGTACCTACCACGTACCGAGCGGCGTGACCTAGTGCTCTAGATAATTGCTTAGCTTTCGAAAGTCACCGGTTCGTATCCGAGTCCGACTGCTCTGGTCCAAGTTTTCTGTGGTTTCCTTGGATCACTAATAGTCCACAGATAATCTTTCACTTCTCTTCTGTCTTCATTTCGTCAGTCTCATCTTTTTCTCCCTAACCATACCACCCACCTATTCCCACGATTCCTGAAAGGAGGCTGAAGAGGGCCTTACGCCCTACCCTCCAGCTTTGCACTAAAGTATAGGTCGGAGGGACTGCCCGCTTACCAGCACGAGTATCTGATGGGAATGAAACACAAAAAAGTTTTTTTTACCTACCACGTAGTTAACTACACCGTGGGTTCAGTTTAACAATGTACTTATTAGAAAAGAACTTTTTTGGACATTACTAAATTATACAGGAGGATAACTCCCGCGGTAAGCAATTTATGCATTGTCCATTTTCACATCGTTGTGTATTCTTAAGTTAACGAATTAGGAATGTAGAAGTGACATGTCCATTAATATATTAATATGATGTTGCTCCCACTGATGACCTTAACAGTTAGTAATTTTTGGTAAAGTTCATATTTTAATGTTCATTTAGTTCATTTAACATTATTAGAAAATAAGATTTTTTTTAAATATATAAAAAGTCTGAGCTAAGTGCATAAAATGCATTTTTGCTTTTTTGTGAGCACAGTTACTTGAAGTACTAGATAAAAACGATTAAGAAAGTAGTCATCTCCGAGGTATTTTTTATAGCTCAATTAGATATTATTCTCAGAATTTCCCCTGCACATCAAGATCTTGAAATATATTAACTCTAAAATGAAAATTTGGCTACGTTTATTTTAAGGTTATGATATCACGAATTTTCAATGTACAAGAGCTTTTCTTGTTCCAGATCCGAGTATATATTTTAAAATCTTAATATGTACAGGCAAAAGATAAAGATACCTCGGAAATGACTATTTTTTTAATTATTTTGATCTATTCAAATAACTGTGCTCACAAAAAAAAACAAAAAATGCATTTCTTTGAGTTTTGAGGTTAGAAAATCTCAAAATCCTCACGTTATAAGGTAATCCTGAGGTCAAGTCTGGAGTTAGTGTCTCAAGCTATCTCGGATATGACATCTTTGGTCTCAGTTTCCTGATCCATGTTGAACTGTGTTATTAATTCTTATTCCATTCGTTGTTGTAGACATACATTGAAACTTTGTACAACATACACTTAGTCATTTATTTAGTAGCAAATAGATATTTACTAGCCTCTCCCATACAATTTGTGGTTATAAAGTTTCAAAAACGTATAAAAGAGGTTCAGTAAAATAGCTTTAGAAAATAATTTTAGGTACGCATTTGTTGCGTAAAAGTTGTAATGGTTATGTAGATAATGATGAACGTAAAATGTCATGAATGACATACGTTTAGCCTTGCTAAGTTTAAAAACAATTTACGGTTTATTATACTATAGTTATAATGTTATTTCTACAAAAGGTACTGTATCTTTCCTACTTTAAATAAACAAATTCCTCCATAGTAACACAAAATCACCATTTTATTTGAAAATTATGTGTTCGAAGTATCACAGACCTCCAATAAAAAGGATAAAGAATTTTTATGACATTAAAGCATGGCTATTAGCATAACATGTAGGTATAGTTTAAGTCGATTAGGCCTCGACTGAAGATTTTGAAATTCAATAGTCAAGAACATATAGTATCTTGCTATTTATGGAAGAGAGATTAAAAAAAGTAATCTTAAAATTCGAATATTATTCCAACTACAAAGTAACTTTTGCAAATGGCTGTCTATTGTTAAATTTTATTTTTTCAATCAACTGTATAGTCCTATAATAATGCAATGAAACATTGAGACTATACAAGGAGAACAAACTCAAGTGGGAGATTTGACAAAATCTATCCATACATTTATCCAAAATGAGAAGGCACTACTGTTCCATAAGTACTGACGTGAATTTAGTATCATAAATGCATGTGAAGTAAGTAAATAAATATTTATTTCATCTATAAACAAACAACATTCTAATTTTATTTGTCATGTTAACTTTACTAAATATTTATGCACTTAAATAAATGCAGGCTACATTATTTATTTTACAATTAGAATGAATATTTAGGTCGCCTTATTCCGCCACCTTTTCGGCACTAAACTAGCAACTCCCTTCTACTTGGGAAAAAAAATTGTTTTCGTGGACTTCCTACTCATTGTGTAGTTTCTATGGTATGAACTCTGCACCACGGACAGAGAATTAATGTTGAAGTCTTAAAGTTGGACCGATCAGTTGATTGAAGCAATTGATGAAATTGAACGAAACCCTAATGCTCGATCTGCTAAACAATTCCCTGATTCCATTTGTCTATCTATAATAATTTTTCCAAATGTTTAAACAAAAAATCCAATTTTGGAAACTATTTTTCATTAAAATAGTTTATAACATCTAATCGAGCTGAATGTCCTCTTTTCGCTTTACATACTTCTATTTGAAAAGTCGTCGAATTAGATCCATGACGACGCATAAGAGGTGCGTGAACTAGGAACCAGACCTAACAAAAAGACAAGGTAAAATTAATACAATTATTAAATAAAAAACCATTTAAAAAATATGTCGTTACTTAAGTACAATACGCTACAAACGTTTCTAAAGATAAAGAATACTCTTACTATTATCTATTCTTGTATAATACTATAATTCATCAATTTTTGGAGTATTGTTTATCACTACTAACAAAAAAAATGTTTCAGCAACAGGATACAACGTAAATAGTTTATTCAAAATATCGTTTTTTCTTTTTTGTGAATAAAATAATATAAAATACTTTTTTTTAAAAGAAACATTGTTTATAAACTACAAACTATTCTAAAATATTCTACGGAAAATCAATAATTAAGAATATAAGTAGAAGCATGTGTATGATTGTATAATTTCTGACTTTGAGATTTAAAAAACATTTTGTTCCTGAATGGACTTATTTTAGCACATAATATAAAACAGTCGATCTAATAGACTTTATTTAACGTTGTAATACAGTTGCAGTTGTTTACCACAATTCTTGTTGCTTCAGCCACGACTGAACGGACTTTTTAATTGGTAAAATGGACTAAATGATTTAGTAATAGGCAATATCCAGAAGGAAATAAATATTTCAATAGAAGGGATAATGGACTCGTTTTGTAAACTTAATTCCCGAAGTTTTGAAATATTGGATTGATGGTCATTCTGATGACACGTTAGTCGTCGTCGTCGGTGACGAGAAAACAATATTATTTTCATCAGTATGACGCTTAAGAGATTAATAACTCAATATTGTATTTGAAAAATCATTAAAAATGAATAATTTCACTTTAAATTATATTTAACCACAATGAATTCTTAAAAAATAACGTGCAAATTATGTCAGGCACACCTGCAAGAAACGCTTTTTCATATACTTTCCCAGGCAATCATCGTGTAGTATGATATCTAGTGTAAGCAGATTGTTAGATGCAACTTTACTTGTTTTTGTGACAACGTTTTGTAGTTATTTACTATTAGAACCTTGTCTAGGTAGCTCATAATCATAATCATAAACATTAATTCTTGTAATCGCTTTCAATAAAATAAGTAAACTTTTTAAAAAGTCTATTCTTTAACGAATAAACATTATTGGCGCTGCGAACAGGATTGCCAAAACGAGACCCGCGAGTGTATCAGTGAATTTTAATTCTTTATTTGGCAAATGATCATTAAGTGTGAAAAGTCCCGAAAGGTCGGTGCAAGTTCAATTGGACAAGCTAGAGCGACGTTATCTACCTAACGGCCCTCAACTACAAGCAGAGTCCAGAGCGTGCACCAGGAGATCTTTCACCTGGACATCATCTTCGAGGAAAATAGGAACAATAGAGCATCACACAATAGTTCATCACAATTTTATTCCTGTAAGTCCTTTCCTTTTCGTTTTATTGCAAACTGCATGTTTTTCAAATTTATTTATTTATTTAATGTCTTATAAAAATAAATTAAGAGACAGATCTCCAAATGAAAGTAGAAATTCATCTATTTCAAGTGATTCTGATAGTGATATTTCGGAATATATTAAAAATAAATTAAAGAGTGTAAAGATTATTAGGAAATCAAATACGATGACTACTCAAAGTAATATTACTCAAATTGAATTAACTATGGCAAGGGACATGGTGCCAGAATATTCTGGAGGTTCCAAAAATCTTGCGTATTTTCTAAAACAAGCAGACTCGTATATCGAAATATTAAGACAACCAGAGGAATGTGTTTTTAATATACTTATTTTGGAACAATTAAAATCAAAATTAGTAGGAGAAGCAAGAGACGTATTAATTTCCGGCGATTTTTTTAAATGGACCGATATTAAAGAAGCGTTAATACAGAAATTCAGCGATCCGCGTTCAGAAGTACTTTTGTTACATGATCTTTCCACGTATTATCAAAAACCAAATGAGACATACGAGAAATACTTTGAAAACATAAAATATAAATTACAAGTACTCTTGGAACACGTAAATATTAAAGAAGTTAACGTTAATATTAAATTCAGTAAGATTGATAATTATACTAAACAGGCTTTAGTTACGTTCAAAGCAGGCATTCTAAATCCGTACTGCACGCATTTACTAAACCTTCCAATAAGAACCTTAGAACAAGCATTATACGAATGCAGGAAATTCGATAATGAACGATCACGTATTAGTTTTATGAATTTTATGCGAAATAAACAAAAACGCATTTCCAATCAGAAACCACATCTTAACAATCATCCGATTCAAAAACCTGCTTTTCTATCATTCTTACTTAAAAATTCATTTTTTCAAAATTTTAAGACACCTTTTGTTAATAATCATCATAATAGTAATAGAACACCTAACAACTCTAGTTCAAATTTCCCTAGAGGACTAATAAATATTAATCCAAGACCAATTCAGCAAAGATTTTCGACGAACAGTGAAGTTTTTGGTAAAAAGAATAATAACCCGGCACCTACTCCTATGTCAATTTCAACTCGTAATATTTTAGACCTCAAAACACTTCCCAAAACAATTTCTTTAAAGCACAATCAAAACCTAATTTTGTATCTGAAGAACTTCATAACGTAGAAGATAATTAAAATACAGAATATAGCGAAGAAACATATGAAGCAGAACATCATCAGGAAAAATTTTCAAACGAATATGAAAATGAAGATCAAGACTGTCAAAAATTTTCAGATATCAGCCTCGAACCCACCATCGACTTAAATTCTATACAAAACAGACCTAAACTACCGTATATATCAATCCCAAGTCTAAACCTAAAAATATTAATTGATTCAGGAGCTTCAAATAGTATAATGAACCCTAATTGCGCAAAACATTACTTTTCAAAATTCCTTTTCAAGAAACCATTTTCAGTTAAATCATTAGATAGAACAATTTCTGATGATAGAAACATACGGTACCCATTGTTAAAAGAATACGGTATTAATCAAGAAATAAACTTTTATGTAATACCGTGGCATGAAAGATTTGATACCCTGTTAGGTAGCCATGATTTTGACAAGCTAAAAGCAATTATCGATTATAAAAATTAAACTCTTCACAACCTTGTATCTCTTCAGGTTAATATCGAGAAAGGACCTGTTATCATTCCAAAAATAAACTTAGGAAATTCAATAATACCCGAATCCCTAGTATTTTCAAATAACGGTCAATTCCTTATTCCTTTATATTTGGAAAACCAATTAGAAATTAATTTTTCAGAACAAATCAATGTCGATCTGATGATCAATGTCAATATTCAAAACCCTGAACACAATTTTACTAATTTAGACATACCAAAAATTATTCGAACGTCACATCTAAATTTAGAAGAATTTAACTATAAAATTGAGTATAAAAGAGGTAAAGACAATAAAGATGCCGATGCTTTATCGCGAATAGATTTACTATCACTTTTACCACAAGTTGACGATAATGTCGATTTATCCGACACAGAAGCCAGTGAACTCTAAATAACTTCTCCGAAAATAACGACGATGAAACCAGTGGTGATACTCAGTATACAGCTGTGGAAAATCCCATGTTTTCACTTCCCATATCCCAAAAATGTATATGGAATATATTTCTATGATAATAAATTACACGAAATAGTTATCAAAACCTTCCCGAAA
The DNA here is from genome assembly GCA_963921985.1 of Agrilus biguttatus. Classification (NCBI taxonomy): domain Eukaryota; kingdom Metazoa; phylum Arthropoda; class Insecta; order Coleoptera; family Buprestidae; genus Agrilus; species Agrilus biguttatus. The sequence goes on from OY998118.1 coordinate 23,020,523, forward strand.
TTATTTAATGAACGTTTAAAGTTAGTAAAGACCAATACCATATGTAAAAATTTAGAAAACTCACAAGAACAACGTAAAACAATAGAACAAAATCACGATAAGAATCATAATGGAGTTAATGAGACTTGCAATTTGCTTAAAAATCAATATCATTTTCCCGACATGAAGACCAAAATTAACGAGATCATAAATAAGTATGAAACATGTCTTAAAGCAAAATACGAACGTCATCCTTATAAAATTCAGTTCCAAGGACCTATTCTCGCTAAGGCCCTTTGACGTTTTACATATAGACATATTCATATTCAATAATAATAAGTTTTTAACCATTATTGACCTCTTTTCTAAATACATACAATCTTACTTTATAAAAGATGCTACAGCCATAATTATATCGAATAAGTTACGTCATTATTTCAGCCATCATAACTATCCAAAAAAGATTGTTTGTGATAACGGTTCCGAATTTCAAAATGATTTACTCAAAGAATTTTGTAGCTTATTCAAAATTGAATTACATTATACCACGCCATATAATCACAATTTCAATTCTCCAGTTGAACGGGTGCGTTCAACCCTTCTCGAAAAAATACGCATAGCTAAATTAGAAGATCCCAAAAATTCTATTAGAGATTTTATGACGACAGCAGTATTAGTTTATAATCAATCTATACATACGACAACTGGATTCTCACCTTTTAATTTACTTTATGGACCATACGAAGATTTAAATATATATGAAATTGACTTAGAACGACACATACGAACAATACAATAAGAAAAGAAAAGATGAAATTTTACCCTTTTATGAACAACTATATCATAAACAGAAAGACAAAGGTTCTAGACTTCTGGAAAAACATTATTATTAACGAGCCCGTTGTTTACGTTCATGATGAAAAATCAAACCGTAACAAAAGTAGTCCTCGTTTTAAAAGGTTGATGTCATATCAGCAGAAAAAAATAAATTAATAGGTATTAATGATACAACACTGCAACCAGTTGAAACTCATTTCCAATACTTTCGGAGAATCAGAAAAGGTTTTTCGTTACAGACTGACCCTGATGACCCTAAACTAGGCCCTTCTCATTGAAGACGTACCCAACATAGGATACTTTTTAGAAGATTTAGGTGCAGCAAGAATGCTTAATCATTATCATATAACATATAACAAAACGTTACGAAAACATATGCTATTGATTAGAGATTCAATTAATACGTCCTTTAATTCAATCAAAATTTTAAAAGTAGAAATTAATATCGAACAGGTAATACAAGGAAATATTTATGCTTCTCGAAATTTATTAAATTCGCTCCTGACTATTCAAAGAACCATTTCCTTAGCTTTGAACGATATCACGAATTTAGAAATGTTAACTGTGTCTGATCTCAAAGATATCTTAACACACCTTAAACTAATATATGAGAGGAATCAATTAATAGAAATAGATGAAGTCCATATTTTCAAAATAATTGAATTTTCAAAATTAAAGATACTTTCGGTAAATGACACTATTACATGCATTTTGTACATCCCTATCCTGAATAAAAATCACTTCGACTACCAACGAATTTATCCAATACCTGATGAAGATAATAAAATTCTTCTGCCCCCTTCCCGTTACCATTTATATGGAGCTCAAACTGAATTTTGGTTAGAAGAAAAATGTCATCGAATTGAAAATTCGGTGCTGTGTTTAAATAAACCTATCGTCGATCAGTGTTCATTAAGTGATTTAAATAAGTGTAATTTTCTATTAATTAATAGTGACTACGAATTAGTGAAACAGCTTTCTAATAATAAAGTGCTCGTTTCTTATAAAAACCCAGTAACAGTTTTCCAACATTGTACTGGTGATGTTTACACTACTGTTATTGCTGAAAACTCGCTTGTGTCATCAAAGCAAGAGTGTAAAATTATAATTCAAAATAATGTATTTAGTAATACAATTAGCAATATTTATTATAAGCCATCGAATATCAGAAAGATAGATGTAAAACCAACGAAATTTGTAAACTTTAAACTTAATAGTTTTGACGATATAAATAAGCTCAAGCAAGAGGCTAAAGATTTAAACACTCAATTTGAATTGAACCCTATTGTACACAAATTAGGTTTTTCGATAAATATTTTTGTTATTATATTAATATTCCTATTCGGTATTATTTGTTGTATACTGAGAAAAAGAATTACAAGTGTTTTCCAATTGTAATCGCTTTTAATAAAATACGTAAACTTTTTAAAAAGTCTATTCTTTAACGAATAAACATTATTTGCATAATGTTACTTAATTTAAGAACACATGCTCATCGTTAGACGGAAATGATTGGGTATAATTTTATGTATATACATTCTTAATCCCAAATCCGTCACTGTTCTATTTAAATACTTAAAGCATGATCTTTGACAACTAATTAAGGCTTGTGTAATGAGGTAATAAAAAAAGCCCAATATAGAAATATCCCTTATTCACCTTCATTTAATAATATAAATATTCCGGTGAATAGGTTATTTATTTTACAAGATTATTTTTTTGTGTCAATACTAATAAATTTTCTATAATATATTCTTAAAACTTTATTTATTGCTTTTGATGAAAACAAAAGGTATGATTTTCAACATTTGCTTTAAAACATCAATTGAAAAGACCAGTTAATTATAAATGTCCTTTATATGTAACGACAAAATAGTTAACGACTAATTACTGACAATGTCTTAATACAAAGATAGTCTTAGCAATAAAAGTTATATTAAGAAAATATACTTTACAATGACAAGTATGTCAAAGTCAATGTATTCCTTATATGCAGCTTTGATTCTTTTGGAAATTCCGTATACGAATCCTATGAGAACATTTAGCATTTAAATTGGTAAAAACCATAGATAGAAACTATTTGAAATTGTAGTTTTCTTTGAGGGTTTTATGGAGTACTTGAGTGTTTCACGTCAGGTAAGTTATATTTATGGAATTACATATCCGTCTTAATCTATTCGAACATGGAACTCCGTTTTCAAAATCAGAATGAATTTTTAAATTTATGTTGAAATTTTGTTGTTTGCACCGACTTCATATGAAAATTAAGCAATTGTTAAAGTTCATTATGTAACTATGTAATAAAGAAACAGTTCTTAAATAAAAATAATGTTAGCACCTATAAAGTCTTGTATTAAGTAAGTATAAAATAATTTATGTTTTAGTTTTAAGCAGAAGTATTCATTTTAATAAACAGTTGCAAGGATGCAGAATCAAGGTTCACGTGAACTTTTAAGTTAAGGGGTTAAGGATTTCAATTAGACATTGTAAAAAATGTTGCATGTTTGATGAGGAGCATTTTAAATGATGTTAATTAAAAAACTAAAATATAAAAAGTGTGACATGACACATAAGACAGAAGTACCTAAAAAATAGTGTAGTAATATCAATGTATTGATATAATGATCATGCTAAATGTGGAAATCGTTACAAATTATTTTTAAGAACAGAACAAATTCTTGATCAGTAATTTATCGAAAGTACTGGACGTCGATTGCAATTTCGATATTATTAGATCTTATCAGAACGTTATAGGCAGTCTCTATAAATCATCTACCAAATTAAAGGAGATCATTGAAAATAAGTTGATATAATATAGAGTTATAACAAAATATCGCCATCTACACATACCTGCTGCTAACTGAAGTATTTCATATGTTAGCCAAAGACCGTACTATGGTATCTACTTGTCCAACTAAATCGACGACGTAGCTTATATATATATATATATATATATATATATGTCGCAGGCACGTAAAACCAAATTAATAAAGATCATTAAGTTCTTGTTCAGTAATTTGTCGAACGTACAACGTGTGGGTCGCAATTTTGGTTCATTATGTGCATTAGCCGCGCTAGACAATAGGAGTGGGCGAAACACGTGTCTGTTCTTCAAAAGAATGTTTGTGGTAATTAATCTCTTTTAGTTATATGCAGTATCCCTTATTTAGGAACTAATCGTTGTAAAATGTTTCAAAGTCAAAATTTTCATTTATTTTCTTACTACAATCTCCTATTTCTCATTGTATTTATTACAATTGTAAAAAATGTATTATGTAAATTCTAGATTTTTATTTATTTCTTTTCTAATCTGTGTCTGTGACTTAAAAGCACTGTTACGATGCGGAACCATATTTAGAAGAACTACGAAACTATAATAAATCTGTCTTATATAAATAAATATTGAACATTAGAAAAACAAAAAATCTTAAGAAAATTGTTTGTTTAGTGTTTTTGAGTGTGGGGCACCTAGCAGAAGCCATTTTATCCTTGTATGTAAAAAAAACCGTGTTCAATTTTGTATAGATATATGAAGGATAGAATAGAAATAGTTATAGAATTCACATATCAAAATTGATTAAAGAAAATCGATTGCTACTCTAGGTTATACAACAATACGCATATTTTCTTAACCATTAACTTGGTTTTCGCTTTAATAATACTCGTAATGTGTAATTAGGATTTCTTTAAATGTTAACGACTTCATTCGCAAATAAGACCTTGTTCGATAGCAATTAAGGCATACTACTTACGAATCACTCTAATAATAAAATTACGATAAATTAACTGTCCTTAAGTGATGACACTGTTGTACACAAAATGTTACGCTATTTAGCAAACTATAGAAGTTATTAATAGATGAATGATCTCATGTATATTTTTGCCCAAATCAAACATTAAAGCTCGGAAAATACTGTTACTGTGTAACTGTAATTCCCCAGTGAGATAGTATGTAAATAATTGCAAGATGTTTACAATAAAATTTGAAACGTCTCGATCGGAGCTACATTCACGAAAAAAAACTTTACGTCGATTTCTAAAGATCACAAACTTCATGAACTTAATGTTTCTACCATCGGCCTTTCGGGAAAAAAGTAGTGGTTAGTGTGCAATATAAGTGAGCCAAAGAGAGATTCTATCGGACTTACCGTTATAATAAGTAATTTTCCATAGGCCATTATATCTCACCCGATAAACGTACGTCAAATTTTCGAACAGACTATTAAAGTTCAAAATTTAAAGAACAAGACGTATACTGCACTTTTTTCTTTAAATACACATAAGTAATCAACAAACGTTTGCAAACATTGCCTCTGCCACCTCTGCTCCACCGCCACGCCGCTCATACCCTCTTTCTCTCAGGGGCTTGGATATTTGCAAGCATTTTTTGATCACTTATGTGTATTTAAAGAAAAAAGTGAAGTATACGTTTTTTACTTTAAATTTTGAACTTTAATAGTCTGTGATATATACATTTTGCTCTCTGCATTTTGAAATTTAATTTTTTAAAATCTGTTCCAAAATTTGACATACATTTATAGGACGAGGTAGAGTGACCTTATAAAATACTTATAACATAATATTGTAATTGCAATTGTCCAATAGAATCCTTCATTGGTTCACCTATTGTGCACAATAAGCAATATTTTTTTTCCGAAAGACCGATGCTAGAAAAATTAAATTTAAGTTATTCTCCATAAAACTAGCTCCGATCGAGACGTTTCGAATTTAATTTTAAATGTCTAGCAGTTCTACGTATTATTTTAGTGGGCTATTACGATTACTCCGATATATAGATTCGAGATAAATGTAAAAAACGATACAAATTTGAGAATTTTAATATTTAATCATTGCTCTAAAAAAGACTGATAACTTTTGTTTGTACCATTTTTGATGTCATAATCCCTGAAATCCAGTTTACGTAGTAGTATACTCAAATAAGAATACAACGCTGTTTTTGTTGGGATTAACTAAACGTTCGGACGCAAATAGAGACATCAAAATTACACGGGTTTTATTCACATTTATGCGACTGACATAACATCTAGGTAAGTTAGGAAAAATACGTGATTCGAGAAAATTCTGAGAATTATTGTATGCTAACAAATCCTCATGTAACTGTAATGATGTAAAATCTTAGTTTAGAATGTTTTACTTTACTTAGAGAATAGAATTGATACTTTTAAATTTTACTTTCTTTTGAAATATTTTACGGAAATACAGACATATTTGAAGTTGCTTTAAGAGGTAAGGATATAATTAGCAAGGTGGTAATAGATTTTTTAAATAGAAAATTTATGCGTCATTTTAACAAGGCTTTCTCTTGAACCAAAAATACTCTTTTCACAAGAAAGGGAATTTTTAAAATTAAAAAATTTTTAAATGTTAATACGTACAATTTAGTTGAAGGATATTCGCCTTAATTAAGTTTGAAAGATACCTACTTAATCTGTAGTATACAACAAATATCTGATTCAATAAATTGGAAACGCATTTTGGATGTTCAAAATAGTCCCTTGAATAATCATCAAACCAAAATAGTCTGTATTAAGTTAATTAATTACAACATTAGCTTTACAAATTAATTAAATAATTTTGCAATTTGGTTAACACTGATTCATAATTTATCAGTGCACAATAGAAACTTATTTAAACTATATTTTGAATAAATATTTGAATTTAAAACAGTTAATTGTAAGTGAAAAATATTTAACATGTGAACCTCGATGACAAAGAAAATTAACTGAAAATGAAAGTTTGTTAGATTTAAAATTTATATTTGAAGGAGAGTAAATTAGAAATTAAACAATTGGAAATTCGAGAAAGTTTTGAGACAAAAAGAATTGGATGGGGAACGAAATTAAAGTATAACTGCATTTCACTTAAAAAACTATGGTAGTAAAAAGAGGAAATTTAGATTTAAGTGATGCTGCTCAATGGAAGAGATAAGCATAGTGTAATTGAAAGTAAAAATGATTTAAATGTATTAAATAAATCAAATGTTAATGAAAAATTATTAAAACAACGATTTGAAAAGCTCTAAAAGAACTTAAATGAGCTTGTTTATATTTGACAATAACTATATATGTAGATATATAAATAACATTTTTATTTATGTAGATTTATGTAGACGTCTCATTTTAATAGTCGTAGGTATGAACCAAATAAAGACAGAAGATAAATGAAAGTGTATTTGTAGAGTATTACTGCACCAGTATTTGCCTCAATCATCAAAATAAGTCACAGAAAAACTTAAACCAGGGCAGGTAGACCCGGAATTGAACTGGTTCGGTGCGGTGTCCTCCCAAATGCTAAGCCAATATTTAGATCTAATTTCTTGTTATCCAGAGTATCCTAATATCCTTTTGTTAAATTTCTAGCTGCAAAATTTAGACACGTTTTACTGTAGCTCCATCCTGCCTCGACGTCTATCATTAGTTTCTCCCGTCTCCTTCAGTATCTCGTCAATCCCTTTTTAATTTAACTATGTTCTTCACAATTTTAAATTGAAGATTGGTTTTGATAACCACTAAATTAAGATCACTATGTAAATATGGTATATCTGCCCTTGAATAACTCTTACAGTTCCTTACTTGATTAAATTTAAACTATTTTTGGTAGAACTTTTGTGAAACTGGTAGTTTCACTAAATTTTTAATCGACTCGACAAATTTGTTGCGGCCGATACGGCCATTAATAGGAGTATACCAAAGATTACTAAAGTTAAAACCTACTTAAACTATTTATATTTACAATTTATGTAAAAGTAGTGGGGAATTGTAAGTCGATAACTCTGTTTGGTTATTAACTAAATTACATTTTTTTTACGCTTTTTTAATTTCGAGCTTTTCTAGAAGAGATAGTTTTCCAGATTTCGGTATATTTGTATGTAATATTTCTACGTAAAATTGTTGAAAGAATGTTTATGATTTATACAATGTTCGGCCATCCCACTGGAGTTACTTTTACTATTTTTTATTTCAGACAAATGTTCATTATATATATATCCTTTATAATCACAAAGATATGGCCCCGATTATCAAACAAAGCGGTGTTTACCAAATTTTTTGCAACTCGTGTGCCCACCTACATTAGACAGTCTGGTAGAACTATATCTATACGCGTAAACGTACATATGTCTGCAATAAAAATTGTAAAAGTAACTCCAGTGGGATGGCCGAACATTGTATAAATTATAAAGATTCTTTCAACACTGGTAACGTAAAAATATTGCATACAAATATACCGAAATCTAGAAAACTATCTCTTTTAGAAAATCTCGAAATTAAAAAATCATTAGTAAATAAATACAATTTAGTTAATAACCAAACAGAGTTATGGATTTACAACTCCCCACTAGTAGTATTAGGTAGGTTTGAACTTTAGTAATATTTCGTATACTCTTGTTAATGGCCGTATTGGACGAAACAAATTTGTCGAATCGATTAAAAATTTAGTGAAACTTCCAGTTTGTTTTTTGAATGTCTGATGCCCTTACTTGATTTTTAAAAAGTTCCTAATCTAGATGATATCTCCTATGTTGCTATGTTGCCTGACATCCTCCACGTATACCGCTTCCTAACGCGATGATCAAATAATGTATTTACGACAAAAATTACCTATTATGTAAAATATGGGCTCATCGGATTGAGCATTATTCTATGAAAATGAATTAATGTTATATATTATGTATGGTCTCTGACATTCAGCTATCCCATTTCTTATTGTTAACTTAAGTTAGAAAGGGTAAAAATGACTTTTTTAGTGTATTAAGTAAGTACATCAATAACCTTCTTTGGAAAAGTACATAACTTAGCTTCATTATTGCTTGTTATTAATAAATCATTTCTGCAACAGTTTCGAAGAAAAAAATAAAGTATTTGCAATGGTTAAGTTGCGTTTATCACATAATTCTACCTATCTTTTCCTAATCGAAGAGAACCTGTTATTACTCCTTCTTTAGCTTCACCTACTACTACTGAAAAATGCATGAGGATTTTATATTTAAATAAATTAACTTAACTATCTTAAATCTTCGATTCTTTATCTAGAATATTGAGTTTTATCTCATTGGTAGATATATTTTTATGGTAAAGAACACAGAGAAGCCTTAAAAGAAAAATCAGTCTTCATGCCCCTGAAATAAATGTTTCCGTTTTTGTCGATTTATGGAAAAGTTGTACATTTTAATCGTAAAATAGAAACAAACATTATAGCTACGACTACCATGAAATGCATTGTTTACTTATAACACGTACCATTGCATCTACATGTTTGTAATAAATGCTTAGTACAAGTCGCGTAAGAAGTTTAATAGCACAAATTGTGCGTAAAACGTAAATAAATGTCAAATGCCAAAGTTAGTTAACAAAAACCTTGAATTTGAGATGCTTCATTTTGAGTTAACTTACATATTAAATTGAAGGTTTTGTATTCTATTACCTTCACACCTCCTGAAATCAGTATAAAACATGTATTTATATTCTGTATATGTTTAACAAAAATTTGGGCGCTTGTGATTCCAATGAAAATTTTAGTTATTCAAGAGAGGGCTTTGAATAATTACCTAGATAATTAAATATTTATGAAATTATACATATACATGCAATTAAAACGAAACCAATTGTCATTTCTCACATATCTCGAGGAAAAAATAATCCTTCAATAATTAAGACATCCTAAAAACATGAACGAACAGAAACACTTCACTGTCACTTACTTATTAGTATTTGTCTACTTTTTGTTAACGACGTGCAATCAATAATGTGGACCTATAACCTAATTGTGTTGTATGATGCATATGTATTTTACAGTGATTGCAAAAATATCGGTAAAGAAACGCTTATTCATCAACAGAATCGAGCATAACGCTTCTCAAATTCACCCATAAAACAAAATTTATGTCGAGAAAATTTCTAAAACGATCATAATATATTTTTCCAAGCTCAAAAGTCACAATACAAAAGTATTGTGATTCTTTTTCAATTGATTATAACGCTTAACAAACGTATAGAATTTATTCTACCTTTATATAAGGTTATTCAAACTGAGTGATACATAACACGATTAAGGAAAACTAAGCGTGTTAAAGATTTGAATATTTGGAATTAAAGATGGTCCTTTTATAATAATTTCAACTAACTACAACTTCCGGTTATACCGGAAGTAGATGTAAACATTGTTATTTAAAATGGAACGGTGAATTTTTTTACGACGAATTCGTATGAAGCATAAAAATTTCAGGTTAGTTTGATAATCAACTTATATGCCTACAATGAATAATTTCTGAGATAATTTAGTTTTAAAAAATTTGATAAAAATTCGCAAAAACGCTTGACTAATTTCACAACGATTTATTAAAAAACTCTAACAATTGTTTCGCCTGTTAGGGCATTATCAAAGAGATACAATTAAAGTTAAACCTAAAGATACACAATATTTATACCTGGCTTATTACAAGAATAAATTCAATAGAGGAGAGATATTGAAATCTAATTGGTCGTTCGTAATCGATTTGTTGTTATGATTAGCCTTCAATATTTCATGTATTTTTAAAAGGTTGAGTCGGTTGCTTTTTGGGGCATTATGTAGTAATTTGATATTATCAACATCTAGGGAATGCTTGTATAGAAATCCTGTACAAGTATTTAAATTTTGAATAGATTTTAGATGATCATTTATACGATTTTTTAAGGAACGACCAGTTTGCCCAATATAAATTGATTCACAGTTTTTGCAATTAATTTCATAGACCCCTGATTTTGATAATAGATCACTTTTTTCTTTATTATTAACTAATAGCGATTTTAAATTTGTTTTATTTACACATATTGTTTGGATGTTAAGCTTATTTAGCTTATTACAAATAGTTTAACTTAAATTAGGTATGTAATTAATCAGACAGTATTTTCTTTTAGTTTCTGTTATCGTTGTTTCATAACCGTTATTTACGGCCAAAGTTTTTATAATATTTAATTCTTTATTGTATTCGACAGTATTTAAAGGTAGAGATAATAACCTGTGTGTAAAAGACTAATTACTATGAATCCTCAAGCTCTATAGTTTACCTAAAATTCATAAACAAGGTTTCCCGATGAGACCTGTGGTGTCTTATATAAACGCTCCTGCCTATAAACTTTGTAAAAAATTAAACTCAATCTTACCAAACTTAATAAATTTCAATTCTAATTTCGCGATAAAGAATTCTTTAGAACTAGTAAACAAAATTAAAAACTTAAAAATACCATAAAACGCGAAGTTAGTTTCTTTTGATGTAACCAATTTATTCTCATCTATTCCTCAAATTCCTTTAATGGAGATTATTTCCAATTTAATTTTCAACAGTCAAAACCTATCGAGTCCTCAATAACAAGAATTAAAACTTCTTTTAGAAACATGTTTAAACCAATCGTATTTCAAATTCAATATGAAATTTCACTAATTAACAAATTAATTACAAAAAAAGAAAAAACTATTTTACAAAAGAAATTTTATACTTCAACGATAACAGAAACTAAAAGAAAATACTGTCTGATTAATTACATACCTAATTTAAGTCAAACTATTTGTAATAAGCTAAATCAGCTTAACATTCAAACAGTATGTGTAAATAAAACAAATTTAAAATCACTATTAGTTAATAATAAAGAAAAAGTGATCTATTATCAAAATCAGGGGTCTATGAAATTAAGTGCAAAAACTGTGAATCAATTTATATTTCAATATCTCTCCTCTATTGAATTTATTCTTGTAATAAGCCAGGTATAAATATTGTGCATCTTTAGGTTTAACTTTAATTGTATCTTTTTGATAATGCCCTAACAGGCGAAACAATTGTTAGAGTTTTTTAATAAATCGTTGTGAAATTAGTCAAGCGTTTTTGCGAATTTTTATCAATTTTTTTAAAATATCATGTTTCACCAACTGCCGTGCGAATCATCATTTTTACATATAATTTAATTTATAGAAAATAGGTCGCTACCGCTACCCAAACTATAAAAAATCGTAACTTCCATAAAAAATTATTTAGTGTCGAAATTTTTACTAGTTATAGTCAATCCTTAAGGCTAACGTCATGTTAAAATTAAACATCATAATTTGTACAGGGCGTTCAGCAAAAAATACAAAATTAAAAAACTTCAAACACGAATAACTTAATTTCTTTAAATGGCACCTACCTTATTTTATTTGTTATTGGATTCCCTATTTTATCATCCTTCAATACATTCGGATGTGTCCTATTGTTTTATTGTGAAAAATTTTGAATAACTTTGGTTTTGTTAACATTTACTTTATTATCTAATGGAGACAAATAAGTTTAAAAAGAATACTAAATAATTTTCATTTTGAAATCTTTGATTAAGATAATAAATCTTTAATCAGTCTTAATAAGTGTTTAAAGTCGCATTTAGAATTTCTTTCAGCAAATTATTATAAATGATTATTCCTTTAAAGAAAACTGAATTCTGCATCCTCTTTGTTTGACATATAATTTAAAATACTATTATGTGTAAATTGTGTATGTATTGAAATTAACTAAGAAAATTACCTATTAAATATAGGGCCAGTGGATTGAGCATTATTCTACGAAAATGAATTAAAGTTATATATTCTGTATAGTTTTTGATATTCAGCTATTCCATTTCTTTTTGGTAATTTCCTTTAGAATGGGTACGAATGACTCCTACCCTTAGATACAGTTATTCGGAACTTTTTTTAGTGGATTTATTAAGTACATCAATGATCTGTTTTGGAAAAGTACATACCTTAGCTTCATTTTTATCTTTTATTAAAAAATTATAACCGCAACAGTTTCGATGATTAAAAATGTTTTCTCAATCGATGATTTCCGACAACAGTTCTTAAAAAGTACAATTTCTTGAATAGTTTTTTTATTTTTTTATTTTTGAACAACACTTGTTGGATATTATTACATATCGGCAGATTAAACATATTTTTTCGACGAAATCTCTTTTAACAAAGAGACAAAAAATGTAGGTAAGAAAAGTAACTTTCAAAATAAATCAACCTTAAAAATAAATTACGACCAAATATGTTTAAGGGTGAAGATAGTTTTTGACCTTGCCGTATTTTAATAAAATTAGTAGGAATGTCTACGCACCATATTTTATTGAAATCGCGTTAAGTGTTTTCCAGATTAAAAAAACTGTACTTTTTAAGAATTGTTAGAAATTATCGATAAAGAAAACATTTTTCCTTCGAAACTGTTACAAATATCATTTTTAATAACAAATAAAAAATGAAGCTAAGGTACGTTTTTAAAAATAAATATATAAATAAATAATTGACGTATTTATTGAACCCTCCTTAAACGTTCTGAACAATTATACCTGTAGGTAGGGGTGATTTTACATCAGAAATTAGTACTGACGTATAAGATAGATATATCTATGAATCGAGTTTCATTAGGTCGTACTAACCATTTCTAAGTAATTAAAGAAAAACAACTCTTTTATTTGACTGGCTCCCTCTCACGGGCAAACAAATAAATTTGGTAAATATACATATGTTCAAACGAATCATTTTGAGCAGAGACGTGATTATAAGTACACTGCCCCTTGCGTTTATAAAGTGATGCCATTTGGGTAGGAAACCCATTTTGCAAATTAAGGGACAGAAACGAGATAATTATTAAGAGCGCTCGTAACTTCATTCAGAATGTTTGAGGCAGTTGAAGTGTTCAGTGTAGTTATTTCAAATAAATGTTGTGCGACACTATTTTTTTTGTACATAGGATTTTGTGAACACTTTTATGAACTGCTCTTTGTTAAAGTAATATAAAACTAGTATAATATTAGAACAATATGGTTACATATTGTTGAGCATACTGTTGCTGTGAAAAGTTGTAAAGGTTCTTGCATTTCATTTCATGTGTAAGTACAATTTAAACATAAGATATACTGATACATTTGCAATTTCTTCGAAGGTTCTCTAAGATACCTTAATTAAAAAAAGAAAATTATTGAACGCAATAAGGAAAATTTTACACCGTCAAAATATTTAGTTGTTTGAAGCAAAATGAAGTACCTAGCGTCAACTTCAAAAGTACATCCTTAAAGGTAAATTCTGCTTTTGCTAAAAATCAGTAGTGCGGTCAATTATCTATTAATTAAGTTTTTAACCGTTATTATTATCGCTTAGGTTTTAATGTATTTTGAAATTTTTACAGATACATAATTCATAAACATAAGTTTTAGCTTCTCACATATATATCTCGACTTAATTTTTGTTCAATCTTATCATTTAAAACGTTTTTCTTGTCTATCCGTCACCCTAAATTCATATTTCTACTGTCGCCTGCTTATTATACCTAACCACCTACCCATGTCAATTGACATCTCTCGCATTTGTTTCTCTAACTTACATCTTCTCATGATTAACATACTATTTTTCTAACTTTCCCAACAGAGTACACATAATGAACGACTTTACATACCTTACATTTTTTTACTAACAAAAACTTACGAAACATATTTTATCAAATTCAATATTACCAACTATTATTTAAACCATAAAGTCAGACTTTGCGAAATACATGTAAATAGTAATACCGTTAATATACAACATTTTAATCACAGTCATCACATCTTTTTTATCAACTTCATACACCAATCATCCACACAACGAGAAAACTTTATTTTCACTTATTGCACATATATTATTGCAAACAACAGTATTATTCTTTTTTTAAAGAAGTTTAATTATGTTTACAATATATTTGATTTGTATGTTAAATGCCATTGTAAATGATTTTCAATCCTTAGTCCGTAAATTTCCGTTTAGCGCATGGGAAACTTTAATACGTGTCTCTGAATGTGCTTTGTTGGATGCATATCCAAATGGCATCATTTTCTAGTACAGAGCACATTGCTTACGCTCGGTCCATTTTATAATCACGTCTCTGATTTAAGTAATGAAATATTTTGGAGAATGTTTTAGGAACAGAAAATTTTAAATACATTAATATTATATTAATTTTTTGAATTAATTTGTACCCACTACAGATTATCTAATACGGGAAAACTTGTTACTGCTGTCACAACATCGCCTAAGGGAGCTGGGTTACTCATGTCCACAGAATTTTGAGACATCCTGTTTATATAAAAACTGTTTCTCCCTTCTTCAAACATTTAGTTCTGCCCTAAAAAATAATCTCCAGTAGGTTAAAAAATTTGAAGTGATTTTTGTCTGGTTCGCCACTTACATTTTTACTAAAATACCTTTGATACAAGTAATTAGCCGGTGGAATTACCTATTGTAAGAAAAGTCCTTATAATGGGTAATTCTGACGGCGGACGTTTAGCCACTCCTAATATTTCAAGTGAAAACATTTTTTAAATTCTTATATACCTTTTGGAAACTAAATTGTAAGGAATATGATAACTAGTGGCATAGGAATCGAAAATTACTCTTTCAAAATTTTTTTTTCCTGCCAAAAACGCCGTCTGCGAGCCATATAAAGAACTAATCACTGTTATTTATCGTTGCCTAGTAACAACTCAATTAATTCAAATATTATATTTATTATATGTATCTAATGATATTTAAAACTTATTCACTGAAATTTTTTAGGTACTATTATCTTATAATAAAAAATATTACTTAAGTACGAGATTGAGAATAAAGAACAATTATAAAAAAAAAATTAAAGGAAAAACTGAGTATTCTATTCGAAATTCATCATAGGTATTTCATGAAAAAATATTTGAAAGCTACAATTAAATTTATATTCAGTATCCTTACAACAAAAACCAAGATATTTTTATTTTTATACGGTTTTCTTATAGGAACTCCCGGTAAATTCTTTATGGTTAATGAATACTATTATGTTGAAAACAATAAAGGTTACCAACATGTATATGCATTTCAATTTCTATAATGTATAATTACCTATATCTATTACTTTAACCGGTTGTTGCAGGATTCAAATTGAAATGGCTCCTGTAAAAAATGGATGTTCCTTAACCCAAACTGAATTTCAGCGGTATGAAGGAAGCAGTGATTTCTTATTGTAAGTATATGAATGAATTTTTAAAAAAACAAACACTTTGTATTTCTAGCATAGATACATACATATTAATATACAAATAACAACTACTAAAATGTATTTGACAAACACTTATAATTAATTATTTTTTATGAGAGTTTGTATATTTATGCTTACACATTATAAATAAGTATATCTAAAAATCTATTCTTCAAAACTGATAAAAGCTCATTTTTTTGAGTCCTTTTCAGTAAACGAACTATCATCAGTAAAGAGTTTTTGTAAATCAATGTTCTCAAATTTAGCTTTGTCGCTAGAGTTGCTAGCATGAGCCAAAAACAATTCTTTCAAGAAACCCAATTCTTTTGTAAGGTTTTTCACTTTTTCTTCCAAAATTGAATTTTCGTTTCGCAACTGGTTCACTTTTTTCATGGTTTCTTGTGTTTTTATTTTGGACTTAATTCGACTTCTTTTCACTGCCTAAAATCAATATCAATTAGTGTAAAGTGAATATATTGAAATAGTACATTACCAAATTGTTGCGATCCCTTTTTTTCCTGTATTCTTCAGATTCATCCCCAGAATCTATCACTTCTTCTTTTTTACTTTTGTTACGTTTTGGAGCCATTTCAACAGAAAGATTGTTACTTTAAACGATCCAGAACATCCAGACAAATATTCAAATTGTTCTGGCTGTGCAAATCAGTAAAAATATTAGGGAAACGTATACATAGATTTGTTGTCAATTTGTAAATGTTTATGTCAGTATTTTCTAGTTGTTTCTTGATTTCTCGAATAACATGCAAAGCAACAATTTACGCGAAGTGTCAATCACGTCAAACCACTGAAATATTGAAAGTAGAAAAATGCGTTTGAAGGATGTCTGCGGGTCGCGAATGACGATACACGAGCCTAGCCATCACACCCGGATAAGCTACAAATATAGCCAAACGCTGAATAAAGTTAAAAAAGGATATTACCTAAAAACCTATACTAACTATGACCTAGCCTTCAGTCTACCATAAAATCTCTGAGTGGGCTAACACGATTGTAAATAAAATATTTTGTAAAGATCGTCTTCGTGGTTATGAAATTGTTATTCTTGCCTCATCCGAGTGTGACGCCTATTATTATATTATACATTCGTTTAGGTTCGTTTTCGTTGTCAATCGTTTTAGGTTAGAAACGGTTTAGACATTGCCATAGGATGTGGTAAAACTAGCAAAAATGACGTATACGTAGAGGTTATGGATGTATAACTCAAGTTCGGTTTGACAGAAAACCGAAAAGAACCTACAAAACACTCACCGTCAAAGTTAACTGGGCATATTAAAATTTCAATCTGTTTAATAGTATAGGTTTTATATTACTCAATTTACTTTTAAAGTAGTTCTTATGAAAATATTTCAAATATTCATTCCTTTAGCTTTATTAAAATGAAATATTTTTTCATAGTGGAATATTACTTGCAGATAGCTTCACGTCAGTAGTATTTGCACAACGGTACAATGTTAATGTCAATGTCAAATGTGTGTACGTACGTGTTGGCAGTGTGTAGTTATGTATAGAAATAGGTTAAGCAGTTTTGTTATCAATAGCAATTTAGTAAAGCTCGTTAATAATTTAACTGATAAGAATGGATTCAATAGAGAAAGCTATATATGGTCTCGCTTGCTTGTATTATATAATAATACCGCTCGGGTACTTTGCCACGTAGGTAGAGATATTGCGAAAAATTTGTCATATTCCTGATTACATTTATCATTGTAGATTGTGGCTACCGGCAAGTGAAATGACTGGTAAAGGAACTATTCTTGTTACTGGAGGAGCTGGTTATGTAGGATCTCACACGGTTCTAGAATTATTGAACAACAATTATTCTGTTGTTGCACTCGATAACTTGGTTAATTGTTATGCAGAAAAGAGTGAGAAGCCTGAATCATTAAAACGCGTAGAGAAACTTACTGGTAAGCAGATTGTATTCTACAATGTTGATATCCGTGATAAGACTTCCCTGGATAAAATCTTTAAAACGGTAAGGAATTATGACAAATAGTGTTATAGTTATTGACTTTTAATTGTTTTAGCACAATATCGATTTTGTAATTCATTTTGCTGCTTTAAAAGCTGTAGGGGAGTCGGTTCAGATTCCTCTTACCTACTATCAAAATAATATTGCTGGTTCTAGTACCCTTTTTGAGGTAAAGGATGAGTTCTTATTATTTTATTTATTATTGACTTGTTACAAAATACATTAAATAATTGGATAGTTAACACTAACATGTGTCCTGCTGGAGGTAGTAAAAATACCTATTTGCAGGCCTGGTCTAACAGAAAATGGACTAGCTAATAAAAACAAAAAAAGAAAAAGAAAACTAAGGAACTAAATTAATAGCAGTAATTCTTGCAATTTTATTTTAAAATATAACTTAAGATTACAAAAACAACAGATTATTCAAATTAAAATATATGTTCAATTGGTAATGGTGATAAACCATACTCTTTTAAATGAACCCAAAAATATATTCATAATTATTTGAAGTAAACATAGTCATTTCAAAATGTTATATTATAGATACTGATGGGGTTGGTCTTTGAAAAGAAAATAAATCTGAAAACTGTTGTCACAACTGATAAAATTAATACAAAAATAACCCGAAGATCTTTTTTTAAATGTTTATTTACACACAAACACAGGAACAACAAACAAATAACCAGACTAAACACTAATACAAAAAAACACTAATTAATAACTAGACGTAAAAGATATAAACAAATAACAAAATGAGACCGAATATATAACGCATGAATGCATGAACTGAACGATTTGAACGCGAGGTACCAAATGTCTTTCGTTGGCAAAAACACTTCAACTTTGGTCCTCTTATTGCCATAGTTATCAGCGGTTGGCACGCAGGCTAGATACCTGCGATAACAACCCCTGGTATTATCGTGGACATCGACCGGTTTCTAGATAGCTAGTCGCTACAATACCAATATCACAATATATGTTTACATATAGATCCATCAATTAAGTTTCAAATTAGTTCGTGAGCACAACATTGTTTCAATTTCATTTTTATATCATCCTTTAATTACATTAATACCAATGTTAATCACCAATGAGCTACACAATGCTTCATTTACATTGACAAATTGCTTTCTCTAATTAAGTAAGTGATAATAATATCGTTTTTGTATAATTTCTTGTTAGGTTATGCAAAGCAATGGCGTAAAAAGAATCGTATTTTCTTCATCTGCAACTGTGTATGGAATACCTCAATTTTTGCCAATTACAGAAGAACACCCTACTGGACAAGGATGCACTAATCCTTATGGTAAAACAAAGTATTTTGTTGAAGAGATACTGAAGGATGTCTGTGTATCGGATCATGTAAGTCAGAATGATGTATTCATAAATTTTTATTTAATTTTAAGTTTCTTTAATTATTAATTAGTTATTTGTATAAATATAAACATTGTTGGTTGTGAAGGGGCTGTCTTTTTGAAATTCTTAAAGATATCTACTATCTCAACTTAAGTTGAGTTAAAATAAAGATGGTGCTTTCAGAAAATTCTTTGAAATATACATGTGAAAAGTAGTGCTAATACGTATATAATTTTAGGAGTGGAAAGTGATTCTTTTGAGATATTTCAATCCAGTTGGTGCACATGAATCTGGTGAAATTGGTGAAGATCCTTCAGGAATTCCTAATAATTTAATGCCTTATATATCACAGGTACTATTTTATTTGTATTCATTTATAAATTTCTTTGAATATTCTTTTACTTTTAATTGTAGGTTGCAGTAGGCCGAAGAGAAAAGGTGTATGTATTTGGGAACGATTATCCGACGCCAGATGGCACGGGTGTTCGCGATTATATTCACATTACTGACTTAGCAATTGGTCATGTACAAGCTTTGGTAAAGCTAAATGATACATCGTTTCACGGTTGGAAAGCATTTAATTTAGGTACTGGTAGAGGATATTCCGTTTTGGATGTTATAAATGCGTTTAGTAAGGCATCAGGGAAAATTATCAAACATGAGTTCATTAATAGAAGGGAAGGTGATGTTGCTGCTAGTTTCGCGGACGCGTCATTGGCGAAAACAGAGTTAAATTGGACAGCCACGAGAGGCGTAGAAGAAATGTGCAAGGATACATGGAATTGGCAGTCAAAAAATCCCAATGGATTTAAAAAAAAATGATGGTAAACAATGGTAACGGCATAATATTTCTTAACGGGGTTATATTTGTACATATGGGTGGTCGATTATACATAAGGAATACTCTATTTGCATTTTGTTATTTGTTCCAAAAGAGCGAATAATATATATATATGTATATATATATGTATAAATATATAGCTGTTGTCACCAGAAGGATGACGTTAATTATTTGCAGTAATATTTTGTGACTTTAAGGTTTTAAATGCAATTTGAAATAATTTTATTACTGAAATATGAACCACTATATACTTTTTTATTGAAATTAGAACCTTTGCAACAAAAAACCCCATTTATGGTCACTGCCAGTATAAAATATAAAACATTAGAACATGTTTTCTCAGAATTCCATTATGTAATTCTGGAAATATGACATAAAGTGCCAGTTTTTTATTTATTGTGATAATATATATTGTATATATATATATATACATATGAAAATGTTACAGAAAAACGCAATTGTGTGCGAAAATCAAAGATGTATTTTCCGTTTTTGGCTTTTCTATTCGATGCTCAATAACATTAAATTTCCATAATGTAGATGCATATACAAATAATTAACGAATCGTTGTAGAAAAAACTTAATGAGTATTATTGTTATCTGTGGGTTTCTTAAAAATAGAATCAAAAAGCAGAAATGTGCTATAGTTTCGCAACAAATAGCCATAATACAACATTTTTAGAATACCGTTAATATGTAAATTATAAGTGTTTTACAGAAATTACAGCTCAAAACATGTTTTTTATACATTCTATTAATTTAAGACCACAGTTAAAAGTAATGATGTTTATTAGTTTTTAAAATTTAAATGGTGTTATATTAATACGAAAAAGTTTGAATGAAAATCTTATTCTATGATCAAATCAACCGATAAATTTATTGTGAAAATATTGACAAAGGTAGAACAGTATAACATTTAAAATTCTAACATCCTTTAGATACCCATTTTTAGCACAAAAACTGTTTGTTTATTATTATATTAAAATCTGTAATCTGTTAATGTTAAAAATAGGGCGCCAAGTATTTATTTGTACACCCTAACTAAAACTTGAAATTTAGTATTAATTGTAAAATCTGAATTATGGCTTTATATATTTTTATGTGATTTTTATTAATTAAGGAACTTAAAACACAATTTTACTTCAACAAAATTAAAAAAGAAGTTGAAGTAAAATTGTGTTTTGGGTTCCTTAACTATTAACACGTGCTTCATCATCCATGCATCATCCAAAGTCTAAATTCTATTAAACATGCATTTTGTTTTTAATTTTTCAGTTCATGTAAAATTTAGTCATTCCATTTAATATTTTTTAAAATATTTAATGCTAATTTGATTTTATAACGTACCTTATGTAAGCTACTTATAAGTATCAAACATATTTTATCAATTTTAACATGTATGTTGCATGTTCTATTATTTGTATTTTTGCATGTATGTGATGATTAACAATTTTTATTGAAGAATTATAACAAAGGAGATAAAATGACTGATACGCGTACTTCAGCTGTTTAAATATTTATTTGGAATTCAGAAATGTCATGTAATGGTATTTTCAACTAAAGATTAACTGTAATGAAACTTCGTTATAACTATAACACTCTCATTTGTAGTATTGTGCCATGTATTGTGCGCTTTTGCAATGAACCAGACTCCCAGCATATTTAATATACAAATTATTATTGTTATTAACGCGCAAAAGTTTACATTTTTTATGTTGACAGCATATGTCTTGTATAATTTATTCACATCTAACTGGGCTACATTTACTGTTTGTGCACGTGTTAACCGTTTCAAACTATTTTACAGAAATAATTACACCCATAATCCCAGGTTCGTCCATTGATAGGTCACCTTTGCATACAAGTAAATAGCCCAGATTTAAATTTATTGCCCATACTCGTTTCGTCTTGGATCACCTTACTTCGCCATACATGCAGTTATACCGACAACGGTCACAATAACAAGTGGTCATTGCTTTTAATAAAAATAAACAAAAGGCATGGATTAAAGAAAAAGTAAAATAAATATTTTACGATTTCAGTATTTAAATTCTACGTAAAGTGCAATTTTATCATCATTCCATCCTTGCCAAACCTCAAATTTCGTTTTAACATAAAATATATTGTAGACATAATTTCATAGCGGTATGTAATTTTGTGTTTATTATTTTAGGAAAAAGAATATCACTGATTTATTTGTCGTCTATTGTACTATTCCTTTTATAACGCGTTTTTGGTTATATCCTTTAAAGGCGTTATAACGAAGTTATACATAATTTAATTGTCTTTTGACCAGCTACATATTTACTAGCACACTTAAAATGCCATTTTTATTCTGCATTTAGTAACTATTGTATTTATTTTTTTTTTATACAATGCCAGTGTTAAGTATAGTTTTGCAAGTTTATTTAGTAGGATCATTGTAAGTACTCTCTGTGATGTATCTATTTTTTTATAATATACATATATGCTTATGTACCTAATTTATTTTTTAAAATAAACAGTATGCTAAACCTTATTTTTGATAGATTTATTCAGTGTTTTGATGTTATGTGTATATGTACAAGGTGTCCTGCCATTATTAAGTATGCTCTGCTCCCCAATGTGTTGAATATAGTGAGTCAGAGCCGTGCGCTGATTAGTCTGATGAGTTTTTTTTTTTATAAAAACTATTGATGCAACAAGTAAGGACAAACAACTTTTCGATTTAACTTTTCATTATCTGTCGCGTGGACCTTAGACGGTGATTACAAAACACTTCGTATAATTTAATAATGTAATTAATGCTGTTTATGGTGCTTACTTATACTTATATAATTCATTGTTAATTTTTATTAACTAAATTTTGACTAATAATATGGTTATGAACGAATGTTCGAACAGGAACTAAGGAGAAGATCGGACAGCTTCTAAGAAAACAAGGAAGATATCGTACGTCCGGTCTGCCTTGCCTCTCCAAATGTGATATCCAGGACTGAATAGATCATTGTTAAATAACTGTTTCAGCAATTGTAACTTGATATATGTAGTTTTATGATTCTTGTACTTGTTCTGTTTAAATTGGAAATAGTAATGAGTTATTGCCAATAAAACATTGTTGTACATAGATTTATTAAAATGTTTTATTGTTATTAAAATCAGTTGCCAAGAGATAGACAAACATTGCTTTTCTATTTTTATGTGCAATTCAAATTCTGTTAAGAATGTAAACATATTAATGATGTTCATGAGAAATGTAAACTAATAGCTCTAAATCTTATCACTGTGACGTCAAAATTTAAGGTATTATAAGGTCTGAAAGATGTACAATTTAGGTACTTCACAATTCTATAAGTTCTAGTTCACAGTTGTAAGTTTTCAAAATTCAAATTCGTCTCAACCTCGCTGTTTCGTTCAATAGATTCAGTTGTTACTATTTCGTGTATTGTTAGTTTTAAAGATGATAAGAATGGATTCAATAGAGAAAGCTATATATGGTGTCGCTTGCTTGTATTATATAATAATACCGCTCGGATACTTTGCCACGTAGGTAAAGATATTGCGAAAAATTTGTCATATTCCTGATTACATTTATCATTGTAGATTGTGGCTACCGGCAAGTGAAATGACTGGTAAAGGAACTATTCTTGTTACTGGAGGAGCTGGTTATGTAGGATCTCACACGGTTCTAGAATTATTGAACAACAATTATTCTGTTGTTGCACTCGATAACTTGGTTAATTGTTATGCAGAAAAGAGTGAGAAGCCTGAATCATTAAAACGCGTAGAGAAACTTACTGGTAAGCAGATTGTATTCTACAATGTTGATATCCGTGATAAGACTTCCCTGGATAAAATCTTTAAAACGGTAAGGAATTATGACAAATAGTGTTATAGTTATTGACTTTTAATTGTTTTAGCACAATATCGATTTTGTAATTCATTTTGCTGCTTTAAAAGCTGTAGGGGAGTCGGTTCAGATTCCCCTTACCTACTATCAAAATAATATTGCTGGTTCTAGTACCCTTTTTGAGGTAAAGGATGAGTTCTTATTATTTTATTTATTATTGACTTGTTACAAAATACATTAAATAATTGGATAGTTAACACTAACATGTGTCCTGCTGGAGGTAGTAAAAATACCTATTTGCAGGCCTGGTCTAACAGAAAATAGACTAGCTAATAAAAACAAAAAAAGAAAAAGAAAACTAAGGAACTAAATTAATAGCAGTAATTCTTGCAATTTTATTTTAAAATATAACTTAAGATTACAAAAACAACAGATTATTCAAATTAAAATATATGTTCAATTAGTAATGGTGATAAACCATACTCTTTTAAAAGAACCCAAAAATATGACAAATTGATTAAGGCTTTCGCGGCCAGTTGATGAACTGGTGTTGTCCTTCTTCGGGTGTACAGGCCGTCGTCGGTTGGAATTGCTTCCTAACGTTTCGCTAGCACGAGTGGCGAGCTTCTTCAGAGGTCTATCCATTTTCGCTGTTGGTTGTAGACTGTTCCTTTCTCCTACGCAGATGGTATTTATGCCATGCAATTATGCAATATGTTGTAGTGCTATTAAACAGGGAATAATATGATTGTAATATAGAGATTAGGTCCATTTTTTTAAAATTTTAGTAAATACAAATAGGAAGTATATTGTAGATTAACTTGCCATTTCAGCTGAGAATTAATTTGTAGCATGGAACTCTTTAATAATTGACCGTTAATTATAACATTTATATTTTGTAGAGACATATCGTCATAATTCATAAAAGTAAAAAGACTGTTGTTTCTCTGTTTAAAGAATTTTTCAATAAATTAACTTGAACTAATCGAAAGTAACTTATCAATTTGTCCAACACAAACGTTCCAGTTTTTATACGAGCAGAAAATAGTGCTATCGTCTACTAAGGCAGCCATATTTTCTTCATTGATTAATTTGAATAAATCATATAAGGAGAAAAAGTGGGGGTCCTAAAACGGATCCCTGCGGAATACCAATGTTAATCACCAATGAGCTACACAACGCTTCATTTACATTGACAAATTGCTTTCTTTAATTAAGTAAGTGATAATAATATCGTTGTTGTATAATTTCTTGTTAGGTTATGCAAAGCAATGGCGTAAAAAGAATCGTATTTTCTTCATCTGCAACTGTGTATGGAATACCTCAATTTTTGCCAATTACAGAAGAACACCCTACTGGACAAGGATGCACTAATCCTTATGGTAAAACAAAGTATTTTGTTGAAGAGATACTGAAGGATGTCTGTGTATCGGATCATGTAAGTCAGAATGATGTATTCATAAATTTTTATTTAATTTTAAGTTTCTTTAATTATTAATTAGTTATTTGTATAAATATAAACATTGTTGGTTGTGAAGGGGCTGTCTTTTTGAAATTCTTAAAGATATCTACTATCTCAACTTAAGTTGAGTTAAAATAAAGATGGTGCTTTCAGAAAATTCTTTGAAATATACATGTGAAAAGTAGTGCTAATACGTATATAATTTTAGGAGTGGAAAGTGATTCTTTTGAGATATTTCAATCCAGTTGGTGCACATGAATCTGGTGAAATTGGTGAAGATCCTTCAGGAATTCCTAATAATTTAATGCCTTATATATCACAGGTACTATTTTATTTGTATTCATTTATAAATTTCTTTGAATATTCTTTTACTTTTAATTGTAGGTTGCAGTAGGCCGAAGAGAAAAGGTGTATGTATTTGGGAACGATTATCCGACGCCAGATGGCACGGGTGTTCGCGATTATATTCACATTACTGACTTAGCAATTGGTCATGTACAAGCTTTGGTAAAGCTAAATGATACATCGTTTCACGGTTGGAAAGCATTTAATTTAGGTACTGGTAGAGGATATTCCGTTTTGGATGTTATAAATGCGTTTAGTAAGGCATCAGGGAAAATTATCAAACATGAGTTCATTAATAGAAGGGAAGGTGATGTTGCTGCTAGTTTCGCGGACGCGTCATTGGCGAAAACAGAGTTAAATTGGACAGCCACGAGAGGCGTAGAAGAAATGTGCAAGGATACATGGAATTGGCAGTCAAAAAATCCCAATGGATTTAAAAAAAAATGATGGTAAACAATGGTAACGGCATAATATTTCTTAACGGGGTTATATTTGTACATATGGGTGGTCGATTATACATAAGGAATACTCTATTTGCATTTTGTTATTTGTTCCAAAAGAGCGAATAATATATATATATATATATATATATATATATATATATATATATATTATATAATTTGAAATAATTTTATTACTGAAATATGAATCACTATACATTGTGTCCCAGATTTGACTTACATGTATGGCTATCTCACAAACCGTTATAGCTACAAGGTTGGTTAAATTAGAGAAGTTTTAGAAAATTTTGTTACCAATGTAAATCCGCCTTAAGATTTAAATTATCTTTTTTGTTTTTTGAAATAAACAAGGAAAACCAAAATGGTGCATTTTTAATTTTTACCAGTAGCTCGAAAACTACTGGCTCTATGGTTTTATGGTTATCACATTATTAGAGCACTTTTATTAGAAAATTGGGTAAAAAAATGCTCAAATTAATAATGGATCGACTAAATAAAGTAAAATTTTGTTTCCTAATGGCGCGGGCACCCATAATCAATTGTTTTATGATGACGGCCATCACGCATAATCAAAGCCTACTTTATAAATAAAATGACTTCGGATTTTAGACCTTTAAAAAAGAATAACCCAAGTTTATGGTACACCGCTGAAAAGCTCTTAACGAGCTCTCTCCAAAAGTGCAAAAATCCAATATGGCCTCCATAAGAAAATTAAAAGTTTATGTAAGTATCTCAAAAACAAATGAAGCTAGAAAATTACTTTTGCTTTCATTAGATTCCTCTAATAAAAGTGCTCTAATCATGTGATAACCATAAAACCATAGAACCAGTAGTTTTCGAGCTACCGGCAAAAATTAAAAATGCACCATTTTGGTTTTCCTTGTTTATTTCAAATACCAAAAAAGATAATTTAAATCTTAAGGCGGATTTACATTGGTAACAAAATTTTCTAAAACTTCTCTAATTTAACCAACCCTGTAGCTATAACGGTTTGTGAGATAGCCATACATGTAAGCCAAATCTGGGACACACTGTATACTTTTTTATTGAAATTACAACCTTTGCAACAAAAAAGTCCATTTATATTCACTGCCAGTATAAAATATAAACATTAGAACATGTTTTCTCAGAATTCCATTATGTAATTCTGGAAATATGACATAAAGTGCCAGTTTTTTATTTATTGTGATAATATATATTGTATATATATATATATATATACATATGAAAATGTTACAGAAAAACGCAATTGTGTGCGAAAATCAAAGATGTATTTTCCGTTTTTGGCTTTTCTATTCGATGCTCAATAACATTAAATTTCCATAATGTAGATGCATATACAAATAATTAACGAATCGTTGTAGTAAAAACTTAATGAGTAGTATTGTTATCTGTGGGTTTCTTAAAAATAGAATCAAAAAGCAGAAATGTGCTATAGTTTCGCAACAAATAGCCATAATACAACATTTTTAGAATACCGTTAATATGTAAATTATAAGTGTTTTACAGAAATTACAGCTCAAAACATGTTTTTTATACATTCTTTTAATTTAAGACCACAGTTAAAAGTAATGATGTTTATTATTTTTTAAAATTTAAATGGTGTTATATTAATACGAAAAAGTTTGAATGAAAATCTTATTCTATGATCAAATCAACCGATAAATTTATTGTGAAAATATTGACAAAGGTAGAACAGTATAACATTTAAAATTCTAACATCCTTTAGATACCCATTTTTAGCACAAAAACTGTTTGTTTATTATTATATTAAAATCTGTAATCTGTTAATGTTAAAAATAGGGCGCCAAGTATTTATTTGTACACCCTAACTAAAACTTGAAATTTAGTATTAATTGTAAAATCTGAATTATGGTTTTATATATTTTTATGTGATTTTTATTAATTAAGGAACTTAAAACACAATTTTACTTCAACAAAATTAAAAAAGAAGTTGAAGTAAAATTGTGTTTTGGGTTCCTTAACTATTAACACGTGCTTCATCATCCATGCATCATCCAAAGTCTAAATTCTATTAAACATGCATTTTGTTTTTAATTTTTCAGTTCATGTAAAATTTAGTCATTCCATTTAATATTTTTTAAAATATTTAATGCTAATTTGATTTTATAACGTACCTTATGTAAGCTACTTATAAGTATCAAACATATTTTATCAATTTTAACATGTATGTTGCATGTTCTATTATTTGTATTTTTGCATGTATGTGATGATTAACAATTTTTATTGAAGAATTATAACAAAGGAGATAAAATGACTGATACGCGTACTTCAGCTGTTTAAATATTTATTTGGAATTCAGAAATGTCATGTAATGGTATTTTCAACTAAAGATTAACTGTAATGAAACTTCGTTATAACTATAACACTCTCATTTGTAGTATTGTGCCATGTATTGTGCGCTTTTGCAATGAACCAGACTCCCAGCATATTTAATATACAAATTATTATTGTTATTAACGCGCAAAAGTTTACATTTTTTATGTTGACAGCATATGTCTTGTATAATTTATTCACATCTAACTGGGCTACATTTACTGTTTGTGCACGTGTTAACCGTTTCAAACTATTTTACAGAAATAATTACACCCATAATCCCAGGTTCGTCCATTGATAGGTCACCTTTGCATACAAGTAAATAGCCCAGATTTAAATTTATTGCCCATACTCGTTTCGTCTTGGATCACCTTACTTCGCCATACATGCAGTTATACCGACAACGGTCACAATAACAAGTGGTCATTGCTTTTAATAAAAATAAACAAAAGGCATGGATTAAAGAAAAAGTAAAATAAATATTTTACGATTTCAGTATTTAAATTCTACGTAAAGTGCAATTTTATCATCATTCCATCCTTGCCAAACCTCAAATTTCGTTTTAACATAAAATATATTGTAGACATAATTTCATAGCGGTATGTAATTTTGTGTTTATTATTTTAGGAAAAAGAATATCACTGATTTATTTGTCGTCTATTGTACTATTCCTTTTATAACGCGTTTTTGGTTATATCCTTTAAAGGCGTTATAACGAAGTTATACATAATTTAATTGTCTTTTGACCAGCTACATATTTACTAGCACACTTAAAATGCCATTTTTATTCTGCATTTAGTAACTATTGTATTTATTTTTTTTTTATACAATGCCAGTGTTAAGTATAGTTTTGCAAGTTTATTTAGTAGGATCATTGTAAGTACTCTCTGTGATGTATCTATTTTTTTATAATATACATATATGCTTATGTACCTAATTTATTTTTTAAAATAAACAGTATGCTAAACCTTATTTTTGATAGATTTATTCAGTGTTTTGATGTTATGTGTATATGTACAAGGTGTCCTGCCATTATTAAGTATGCTCTGCTCCCCAATGTGTTGAATATAGTGAGTCAGAGCCGTGCGCTGATTAGTCTGATGAGTTTTTTTTTTTATAAAAACTATTGATGCAACAAGTAAGGACAAACAACTTTTCGATTTAACTTTTCATTATCTGTCGCGTGGACCTTAGACGGTGATTACAAAACACTTCGTATAATTTAATAATGTAATTAATGCTGTTTATGGTGCTTACTTATACTTATATAATTCATTGTTAATTTTTATTAACTAAATTTTGACTAATAATATGGTTATGAACGAATGTTCGAACAGGAACTAAGGAGAAGATCGGACAGCTTCTAAGAAAACAAGGAAGATATCGTACGTCCGGTCTGCCTTGCCTCTCCAAATGTGATATCCAGGACTGAATAGATCATTGTTAAATAACTGTTTCAGCAATTGTAACTTGATATATGTAGTTTTATGATTCTTGTACTTGTTCTGTTTAAATTGGAAATAGTAATGAGTTATTGCCAATAAAACATTGTTGTACATAGATTTATTAAAATGTTTTATTGTTATTAAAATCAGTTGCCAAGAGATAGACAAACATTGCTTTTCTATTTTTATGTGCAATTCAAATTCTGTTAAGAATGTAAACATATTAATGATGTTCATGAGAAATGTAAACTAATAGCTCTAAATCTTATCACTGTGACGTCAAAATTTAAGGTATTATAAGGTCTGAAAGATGTACAATTTAGGTACTTCACAATTCTATAAGTTCTAGTTCACAGTTGTAAGTTTTCAAAATTCAAATTCGTCTCAACCTCGCTGTTTCGTTCAATAGATTCAGTTGTTACTATTTCGTGTATTGTTAGTTTTAAAGATGATAAGAATGGATTCAATAGAGAAAGCTATATATGGTGTCGCTTGCTTGTATTATATAATAATACCGCTCGGATACTTTGCCACGTAGGTAAAGATATTGCGAAAAATTTGTCATATTCCTGATTACATTTATCATTGTAGATTGTGGCTACCGGCAAGTGAAATGACTGGTAAAGGAACTATTCTTGTTACTGGAGGAGCTGGTTATGTAGGATCTCACACGGTTCTAGAATTATTGAACAACAATTATTCTGTTGTTGCACTCGATAACTTGGTTAATTGTTATGCAGAAAAGAGTGAGAAGCCTGAATCATTAAAACGCGTAGAGAAACTTACTGGTAAGCAGATTGTATTCTACAATGTTGATATCCGTGATAAGACTTCCCTGGATAAAATCTTTAAAACGGTAAGGAATTATGACAAATAGTGTTATAGTTATTGACTTTTAATTGTTTTAGCACAATATCGATTTTGTAATTCATTTTGCTGCTTTAAAAGCTGTAGGGGAGTCGGTTCAGATTCCCCTTACCTACTATCAAAATAATATTGCTGGTTCTAGTACCCTTTTTGAGGTAAAGGATGAGTTCTTATTATTTTATTTATTATTGACTTGTTACAAAATACATTAAATAATTGGATAGTTAACACTAACATGTGTCCTGCTGGAGGTAGTAAAAATACCTATTTGCAGGCCTGGTCTAACAGAAAATAGACTAGCTAATAAAAACAAAAAAAGAAAAAGAAAACTAAGGAACTAAATTAATAGCAGTAATTCTTGCAATTTTATTTTAAAATATAACTTAAGATTACAAAAACAACAGATTATTCAAATTAAAATATATGTTCAATTAGTAATGGTGATAAACCATACTCTTTTAAAAGAACCCAAAAATATGACAAATTGATTAAGGCTTTCGCGGCCAGTTGATGAACTGGTGTTGTCCTTCTTCGGGTGTACAGGCCGTCGTCGGTTGGAATTGCTTCCTAACGTTTCGCTAGCACGAGTGGCGAGCTTCTTCAGAGGTCTATCCATTTTCGCTGTTGGTTGTAGACTGTTCCTTTCTCCTACGCAGATGGTATTTATGCCATGCAATTATGCAATATGTTGTAGTGCTATTAAACAGGGAATAATATGATTGTAATATAGAGATTAGGTCCATTTTTTTAAAATTTTAGTAAATACAAATAGGAAGTATATTGTAGATTAACTTGCCATTTCAGCTGAGAATTAATTTGTAGCATGGAACTCTTTAATAATTGACCGTTAATTATAACATTTATATTTTGTAGAGACATATCGTCATAATTCATAAAAGTAAAAAGACTGTTGTTTCTCTGTTTAAAGAATTTTTCAATAAATTAACTTGAACTAATCGAAAGTAACTTATCAATTTGTCCAACACAAACGTTCCAGTTTTTATACGAGCAGAAAATAGTGCTATCGTCTACTAAGGCAGCCATATTTTCTTCATTGATTAATTTGAATAAATCATATAAGGAGAAAAAGTGGGGGTCCTAAAACGGATCCCTGCGGAATACCAATGTTAATCACCAATGAGCTACACAACGCTTCATTTACATTGACAAATTGCTTTCTTTAATTAAGTAAGTGATAATAATATCGTTGTTGTATAATTTCTTGTTAGGTTATGCAAAGCAATGGCGTAAAAAGAATCGTATTTTCTTCATCTGCAACTGTGTATGGAATACCTCAATTTTTGCCAATTACAGAAGAACACCCTACTGGACAAGGATGCACTAATCCTTATGGTAAAACAAAGTATTTTGTTGAAGAGATACTGAAGGATGTCTGTGTATCGGATCATGTAAGTCAGAATGATGTATTCATAAATTTTTATTTAATTTTAAGTTTCTTTAATTATTAATTAGTTATTTGTATAAATATAAACATTGTTGGTTGTGAAGGGGCTGTCTTTTTGAAATTCTTAAAGATATCTACTATCTCAACTTAAGTTGAGTTAAAATAAAGATGGTGCTTTCAGAAAATTCTTTGAAATATACATGTGAAAAGTAGTGCTAATACGTATATAATTTTAGGAGTGGAAAGTGATTCTTTTGAGATATTTCAATCCAGTTGGTGCACATGAATCTGGTGAAATTGGTGAAGATCCTTCAGGAATTCCTAATAATTTAATGCCTTATATATCACAGGTACTATTTTATTTGTATTCATTTATAAATTTCTTTGAATATTCTTTTACTTTTAATTGTAGGTTGCAGTAGGCCGAAGAGAAAAGGTGTATGTATTTGGGAACGATTATCCGACGCCAGATGGCACGGGTGTTCGCGATTATATTCACATTACTGACTTAGCAATTGGTCATGTACAAGCTTTGGTAAAGCTAAATGATACATCGTTTCACGGTTGGAAAGCATTTAATTTAGGTACTGGTAGAGGATATTCCGTTTTGGATGTTATAAATGCGTTTAGTAAGGCATCAGGGAAAATTATCAAACATGAGTTCATTAATAGAAGGGAAGGTGATGTTGCTGCTAGTTTCGCGGACGCGTCATTGGCGAAAACAGAGTTAAATTGGACAGCCACGAGAGGCGTAGAAGAAATGTGCAAGGATACATGGAATTGGCAGTCAAAAAATCCCAATGGATTTAAAAAAAAATGATGGTAAACAATGGTAACGGCATAATATTTCTTAACGGGGTTATATTTGTACATATGGGTGGTCGATTATACATAAGGAATACTCTATTTGCATTTTGTTATTTGTTCCAAAAGAGCGAATAATATATATATATATATATATATATATATATATATATATATATATTATATAATTTGAAATAATTTTATTACTGAAATATGAATCACTATACATTGTGTCCCAGATTTGACTTACATGTATGGCTATCTCACAAACCGTTATAGCTACAAGGTTGGTTAAATTAGAGAAGTTTTAGAAAATTTTGTTACCAATGTAAATCCGCCTTAAGATTTAAATTATCTTTTTTGTTTTTTGAAATAAACAAGGAAAACCAAAATGGTGCATTTTTAATTTTTACCAGTAGCTCGAAAACTACTGGCTCTATGGTTTTATGGTTATCACATTATTAGAGCACTTTTATTAGAAAATTGGGTAAAAAAATGCTCAAATTAATAATGGATCGACTAAATAAAGTAAAATTTTGTTTCCTAATGGCGCGGGCACCCATAATCAATTGTTTTATGATGACGGCCATCACGCATAATCAAAGCCTACTTTATAAATAAAATGACTTCGGATTTTAGACCTTTAAAAAAGAATAACCCAAGTTTATGGTACACCGCTGAAAAGCTCTTAACGAGCTCTCTCCAAAAGTGCAAAAATCCAATATGGCCTCCATAAGAAAATTAAAAGTTTATGTAAGTATCTCAAAAACAAATGAAGCTAGAAAATTACTTTTGCTTTCATTAGATTCCTCTAATAAAAGTGCTCTAATCATGTGATAACCATAAAACCATAGAACCAGTAGTTTTCGAGCTACCGGCAAAAATTAAAAATGCACCATTTTGGTTTTCCTTGTTTATTTCAAATACCAAAAAAGATAATTTAAATCTTAAGGCGGATTTACATTGGTAACAAAATTTTCTAAAACTTCTCTAATTTAACCAACCCTGTAGCTATAACGGTTTGTGAGATAGCCATACATGTAAGCCAAATCTGGGACACACTGTATACTTTTTTATTGAAATTACAACCTTTGCAACAAAAAAGTCCATTTATATTCACTGCCAGTATAAAATATAAACATTAGAACATGTTTTCTCAGAATTCCATTATGTAATTCTGGAAATATGACATAAAGTGCCAGTTTTTTATTTATTGTGATAATATATATTGTATATATATATATATATATACATATGAAAATGTTACAGAAAAACGCAATTGTGTGCGAAAATCAAAGATGTATTTTCCGTTTTTGGCTTTTCTATTCGATGCTCAATAACATTAAATTTCCATAATGTAGATGCATATACAAATAATTAACGAATCGTTGTAGTAAAAACTTAATGAGTAGTATTGTTATCTGTGGGTTTCTTAAAAATAGAATCAAAAAGCAGAAATGTGCTATAGTTTCGCAACAAATAGCCATAATACAACATTTTTAGAATACCGTTAATATGTAAATTATAAGTGTTTTACAGAAATTACAGCTCAAAACATGTTTTTTATACATTCTTTTAATTTAAGACCACAGTTAAAAGTAATGATGTTTATTATTTTTTAAAATTTAAATGGTGTTATATTAATACGAAAAAGTTTGAATGAAAATCTTATTCTATGATCAAATCAACCGATAAATTTATTGTGAAAATATTGACAAAGGTAGAACAGTATAACATTTAAAATTCTAACATCCTTTAGATACCCATTTTTAGCACAAAAACTGTTTGTTTATTATTATATTAAAATCTGTAATCTGTTAATGTTAAAAATAGGGCGCCAAGTATTTATTTGTACACCCTAACTAAAACTTGAAATTTAGTATTAATTGTAAAATCTGAATTATGGTTTTATATATTTTTATGTGATTTTTATTAATTAAGGAACTTAAAACACAATTTTACTTCAACAAAATTAAAAAAGAAGTTGAAGTAAAATTGTGTTTTGGGTTCCTTAACTATTAACACGTGCTTCATCATCCATGCATCATCCAAAGTCTAAATTCTATTAAACATGCATTTTGTTTTTAATTTTTCAGTTCAT
Source organism: Agrilus biguttatus (assembly GCA_963921985.1). Classification (NCBI taxonomy): domain Eukaryota; kingdom Metazoa; phylum Arthropoda; class Insecta; order Coleoptera; family Buprestidae; genus Agrilus; species Agrilus biguttatus. Next base: position 23,055,631 of record OY998118.1, read on the forward strand.
GTAAAATTTAGTCATTCCATTTAATATTTTTTAAAATATTTAATGCTAATTTGATTTTATAACGTACCTTATGTAAGCTACTTATAAGTATCAAACATATTTTATCAATTTTAACATGTATGTTGCATGTTCTATTATTTGTATTTTTGCATGTATGTGATGATTAACAATTTTTATTGAAGAATTATAACAAAGGAGATAAAATGACTGATACGCGTACTTCAGCTGTTTAAATATTTATTTGGAATTCAGAAATGTCATGTAATGGTATTTTCAACTAAAGATTAACTGTAATGAAACTTCGTTATAACTATAACACTCTCATTTGTAGTATTATGCCATGTATTGTGCGCTTTTGCAATGAACCAGACTCCCAGCATATTTAATATACAAATTATTATTGTTAAAAACGCGCAAAAGTTTACATTTTTTATGCTGACAGCATATCTCTTGTATAATTTATTCACACCTAACTGGGCTACATTTACTGTTTGTGCACGTGTTAACCGTTTCAAACTATTTTACAGAAATAATTACACCCATAATCCCAGGTTCGTCCATCGATAGGTCACCTTTGCATACAAGTAAATAGCCCAGATTTAAATTTATTGCCCATACTCGTTTCGTCTTGGATCACCTTACTTCGCCATACATGCAGTTATACCGACAATGGTCACAATAACAAGTGGTCATTGCTTTTAATAAAAATAAACAAAAGGTATGGATTAAAGAAAAAGTAAAATAAATATTTTACGATTTCAGTATTTAAATTCTACGTAAAGTGCAATTTTATCATCATTCCATCATTGCCAAACCTCAAATTTCGTTTTAACACAAAATATATTGTTGACATAATTTCATAGCGGTATGTAATTTTGTGTTTATTATTTTAGGAAAAAGAATATCACTGATTTATTTGTCGTCTATTGTACTATTCCTTTTATAACGCGTTTTTGGTTATATCCTCTAAAGTCGTTATAACGAAGTTATAAATAATTTAATTGTCTTTTGACCAGCTACATATTTACTAGCACACTTAAAATGCCATTTTTATTCTGCATTTAGTAACTATTGTATTTTTTTTTATACAATGCCAGTGTTAAGTATAGTTTTGCAAGTTTATTTAGTAGGATCTTTGTAAGTACTCTCTGTGATGTATCTATTTTTTTTATAATATACATATATGCTTATGTACCTAATTTATTTTTTAAAATAAACAGTATGCTAAACCTTATTTTTGATAGATTTATTCAGTGTTTTGATGTTATGTGTATATGTACAAGGTGTCCTGCCATTATTAAGTATGCTCTGCTCCCCAATGTGTTGAATATAGTGAGTTAGAGCCGTGCGCTGATTAGTCTGATGAGTTTTTTTTTTTATAAAAACTATTGACGCAACAAGTAAGGACAAACAACTTTTCGATTTAACTTTTCATTATCTGTCGCGTGGACCTTAGACGATGATTACAAAACACTTCGTATAATTTAATAATGTAATTAATGCTGTTCATGGTGCTTACTTATACTTATATAATTCATTGTTATTTTTTATTAACTAAATTTTGACTAATAATATGGTTATGAACGAATGTTCGAACAGGAACTAAGGAGAAGATCGGACAGCTTCTAAGAAAACAAGGAAGACATCGTACGTCCGGTCCGCCTTGCCTCTCCAAATGTGATATCCAGGAAAAGGTGATCGTTGAAGAATGACGACACAACAAAGACTCCGACTGAATAGATCATTGTTAAATAACTGTTTCAGCAATTGTAACTTGATATATGTAGTTTTATGATTCTTGTACTTGTTCTGTTTAAATTGGAAATAGTAATGAGTTATTGCCAATAAAACATTGTTGTACATAGATTTATCAAAATGTTTTATTGTTATTAAAATCAGTTGCCAAGAGATAGACAAACATTGCTTTTCTATTTTTATGTGCAATTCAAATTCTATTAAGAATGTAAACATAATAATGATGTTCATGAGAAATGTAAACTAATAGCTCTAAATCTTATCACTGTGACGTCAAAATTTAAGGTATTATAAGGTCTGAAAGATGTACAATTTAGGTACTTCACATTTCTATAAGTGTAAGTTTTCAATATTCAAATTCGTCTCAATCTCGCTGTTTCTTTCAATAGATTCAGTTGTTACTATTTCGTCTATTGTTAGTTTTAAATCAGTGATAGGTGTTACATTACGCGACAAAATTTTCCAATCATAAAAAAAATTAATCATTGGTATTTATTTTCAATTTTTCACCTCCATTCCCTTCACCCTCACACCCAGACTTTTTTTAATCGGTCAGGGCGTATATACAATTCTATATGAATCTTTCACCTCCATCCCTTCCACCTCCACCTCTGATGGCCAATATAAATAATTACCAAATTATTAAATTTGCTCATATGATTTTTTCGTAAAAGCTATCTAAAGTAAAAAAAAACTCATTTGACGTTAGTCCAGGTCGTTCTCTTGGCCTTGTCTTATATTTTCCGGTAACCAGTCATCATCGATTACTGTGACACGCCGAACCGTTTCTTCGTTCCTTTTCATTCTATCACACTGCTTGCAGTCTGCTTGGCAGGATCTTCTGGAAAGTGCATCGGCATTCTTGTGTCAAGTTCTAGGCCGGTGCTCTACGTCAAAGTCATATTCGTGTAGCTTCTCAATCCATCGAGCTACCTAACCCTCCGGATTCTTGAAATTCAGAAGCCACTTTAGTGCTGCGTGATCGGTGCGTAGGGTGGATTTCCGTCCATACAGGTATTTATAAAAGCGTTCTACACCCTTGACTTCAGCCAGCATCTCTCGCCTCGTGACACAGTATTTTCTTTCGGCTTTTAACAAGGTCTTACTAAAATAGTCGATTACCTTCTCTTGGCCATCTTGTAACTGTGAAAGAATGGCTCCCATTCCAACATTGCTGGCGTCAGTGTCTAAAATGAACATTCCATTGGGCTGAGGATATACTAGTACGGGGGCTGTGATTAAGGCCTGCTTTAAAGTTTCAAATGCCGTTTGACAATCCAAATCCCAATGGAATTTGCGGTCACTCTCTATTAAACTTGTCAAGGGTTTGGCGATGTTGGCGAATCCATGCACATAGCGACGATAATACGTGCACAAACCCAAAAAGCTTCTTATGTTGCGAACATTTTCAGGTACTGGTCACTCCTTCACGGCCTTTATCTTCTCGGGATCCACCGCCAAGTCCTTCGCTGATACGACATGTCCCAAATAAAAAACCTCTTCACGGAAAAGATGGCACTTTTTCGGGCTGAGCTTCAAATTGGCTTGACGCAGCCGCTGGAATACTGCTTGCAAATTCCACAGGTGTTCATTGAAAGTCCTTCCAATAATTATGATGTCATCCAAGTATACCAAGCACATCTTTCCAATTTGATTGCCCAAGATTTTTTCCATCAATCTTTAGAACGTCGCTGGGGCATTGCATTACCCGAAAGGCATTACTGTAAACAGCCATAGGCCCGGACCGATCGAGAATGCGGTCTTTTCTCCGTCGGCAGCATCTAGGGCAACTTGCCAGTATCCGCTTTTTAAGTCGAGGGTGGAAAACATTTTTGAACCAGCAAGCATATCCAGGGTGTCGTCAATTCGTGGTAGTGGATAACTGTCTTTCTTGGTCACGTTGTTGAGTTGTCGGTAGTTCACACAGAAACGGGTTGTTCCATCCTTCTTCTTTACTAATACTACCGGTGATGTCCACGGGCTTGATGATGGTTCAATAATGCCGGCTTCATGCATCTCGTGGATTATTCGTTCCGCTTCTTCCTTCGTCGCCAGAGGCAATTGTCTAGGTCTTTAGCGAATAGGCTGCGCATTGCCGGTATCGATCTTGTGTTTTACGATTCCAGTTTTACCATTCTTGTCAGTTTCGAAGACGTCGGCATTTTGACAAAGTAGATGTTGCACTTTGCGTTTCTGCTCACTGGTTAGATTCCTGCAATGTCTGTCCATTACTCCACTTATTTCAGCAGGTACTGTTTCGGAAGTTACCTTTCGGGTTACAGCCTTCTCTCCATCGTTGGTAAACTCGAATTCTTCGCCATTCAGTCTTAAGGTACGTCTTCTAAAATTTATGTCAAAATCGTACTTTTGTAAAACGTCCAATTCGAGAATAACGTCATCTTCAATATTTTCCACCAGCACTTGGTGGTCAAAGACAGTCTTGCCTATTTTTAGGGACACATTAGCCTCGCCATGAACAACCAATTTCTCTCCGATTGCAGTACGCTGGACCCATTTAGTTGACGGGACCTGGCTAGAACCCTCAATTAAGCTGGGTTTTACTATACTCCTAGTGGCCCCGGTGTCCAGAAGAAACACGCATCTCTGTTCATTTATTTTTCCACCCAGGAGTAGATGTCATGCTGGTGCTTTAGCGTCTTCGTAAATGCGATAAGTTCGGGGACTTTTTGTCCATGGGTCAACGTTTGCCCCGTTACGTCGACCATATCTAGTTTTCCTGTTGTTGAGGTCGAGTACTTGGGGAAGGAGCACTTTTTCTACACTGCCTCCTGGTGTGACCCAGTTCGCCGCAATTCCAACATCTTAGTTTCCGAGTTTCTTTGTTGTTTTCTTCTAATTTATTTAGTTTGTCTTCCAGTTCACGTTTCAAACTTTTACTATTTTCTTACAATTTATTTTCCAAACGTTTATTGTTTTCTTCCAATTCACGTTTCAATCTTTTACTATTTTGTTCCAAATTTTCTTCCAATTTATTCTTCCTTGGAATTTTCTTTTAAATTTTCCTTTAATTTCTTGTCCAATTCTTCTTCAAAAAGGAACGTCTCCGGATCATGGCCATCCTTTTTTTAATGCCTCCGCGAGCCGCCGCTGAAGCTCCGCCTTGTTCCTTCGTCCCGCTCCTCTAATTCTCTTCTGAGATCAGCTACTTTTAATTCACACAATTTCTTAGCCATCGTAATATCTTTTACAATCCGCACTAAAGTCTTCAACAATCACGTTTAACCCCACACCTGACACTAATTGTAACGTTCGGGGGTTCAATAATCACGTTTAACCCCACACCTGACACCAATTGTAACGTTCGGGGGTTCAATAATCACGTTTAACCCCACACCTGACACCAATTGTAACGTTCGGGGGTTCAACAATCAAAACTCCAAGACTTTTAAGTAGGAACAACAATTTATTTATACTAATATTAATTAACTTTACTTTACTATCACCAATTACACTATTTATTTATGTACAGTTTCTTCTCACTTTTCTATTTATATCTACACTCTTCACGACCATCAATTTATATCTGAACTCTGAACTGAACTCGGCGATCGTCTTTCCGCTTATATACTGTTCCGTTAAATTTCCGGAACACTCCCGAGAAACATAGAAAAGTCTGGACTATTTTATTCTTCGCCGAAATATCGAACAACTTTCCGCGAAATACAAATACACTAACATGTCCTCAGTTATTACACACACACTTACAGTTACGATATACACGTCGCGGCTCGGCTGCGAACGGCTCGCTCACATACATGGGCACTCGAACGCACACAAGCAACCGCGCATTCGTTACAATATGTATGTACATTTGAAAGTGACTTTAATAATATACATATAAATTTTAAAAACAATATACAGCATTTTTTGGATTTTATTTTTAACAAGGGTATATAAAAGAGATATGCTGTGGATAATTGACAATATGAAAAATTGCAAATACCTTGAACTGTTAACTGATGAAATGCTGTCGACCATAACTGTTACAGTTTCCCATCCATCTTCCTGATTTTTACCAAATGTATCTAATAATAAGCAATTCCTGTCACAATAAAAACTTATAGAATCGAATTCAATATTAAAATCAACCCACATATCGACATCCTAAAAATTAATTGTACCTTTTGATTATGTAATTTTTTGTGTAGTCGAATGAACACAAACAGATATATAAAAATAATAATAATAAGCATGTTTAACTAAAACAATTTTATCTACCTCTGGTTCTGTTACAGCATAATTGTCTAAGAAAACTGAAGCACGTTTTATAGAATAAATTGTTTTAAACTTTATGTTAATAGAGTTTTGTAATGCTCTTAAATGGACATCAAAGTTGTTTAACTGAACATTAAGTAAAGCAATTTTTAACTCATTAGATTTGGAAAAGAAGTCCCCTGCATATTGCTTAATTTGCTCAGAAGAACCCATACGGAATAGTATTTCTATCAATGTAGCTTGATATAAATGATCACCACAATAACAAATAATATCTGCCAGTTTAAAGCTAAAATAAAAAAAATTTTAATTGATTCAATTAATTAAACTGATACTCACAATTTATTTAAATTGTCAATAAAAATTTTATGACGTTTCTTCCTAATTGTATGCTGCAAGCACTGCTTAAAAGTTTTCATTAGAATTTTAAAAAACCAAGGTGGTTCCATACTTTCAAGTTTTATAAATACTGCTGGTGCTAAGTATTCTATAAGATCAGTACGTAAATCATCTAGTAATTCAGCAGTAACCTAAAGTTTCAAATTGGACTAAAGACAGAAACTTCAACAAATTAAAATATTGTTCTACAAAATATTTAATTCACTCACTGCGAGTATATTAAGAAGGCCTTCGATAATGTAGTCATTCTTTGAATATTGGCAAGGGTTTAATTTCGTGGCTAAAATGTATACACTATCTATATATTCTCTACAGCAAACACACAACAACTTTAATTCTTCTTCAGATAATAGTGAAATGCACAGATTTTGAATAATTTGTTTCAAATCTAGATAATGGGTTTTGATAACATATGAGCTAATTTTTTTAGACTAATTCTAAAACATACATTATCATAAACTGACAAAATGTATTTATACAAAATTACCTTATTGAGCTGCTCTAAACTTGTTTGTAAGTTTTGTAGTTTAATTTTAAGACATTCTGATGACATTTTTCACATCAAGGAATATCAAAGGAAGTAAATTTTTTAAGTCAGTATCTTAAAAATATATGGTCTATAATACCATAAATTCCTTAAAACATTCACGAAAACTAATAATACACAAATTTAAAAAGGGTTTCGGTTCTAAACATGTACCTACATATATACTTTTTAAATTAGCCACTTATTGAAGGATGTGATACCCTATCCGAAAATAAAGCTTTTTATAGGATAAATAAATAATACTTTTATGTACCGCTACCCACTTACCCGAAACTATTCCAAACCGTTCTAAACTTAAACAGAAAACGACAGTAAAATGTGAAAAAACACGTGAAATAAAATTAAAAAACCCCCACCACATGATTGGCCTTAACCAATGAACTATTACATCGACTAAATTAGACCACAGATTAGAGAGGTTTATAGGTAGTTCACTCGATAAACGCCATATATCCATTGGAATACACACTAAAAAGGAAAAGGTGGGGAATTTAAACAAGTTGTAATTTCGTTTTCAGTTTTCAAGTTTTTCTTAAGTAATGAAATTAGAATTTAACATGTAACAATCTATTTTCCAAAAGAATATAATAAACAATAAAATATTCTTTTAGTTGGTAGATTGTTACATGTTAATTTCTAATTTCATCAAAATAATGCAGAGGATACATATGCAAAAGATGGAATATGGCTAATAAAATATTGATCGGTTGATGATTACGTATGGTGTGTATTCGTGCGTGATTCTTTAGACTGTTATACGTAGTGTTCGTTTTAATTATAGGAGTTACATTTTAATTACTTTGTTCTTATTGATTGATATTGATATTAGTGTATATGACATTTGTTTTAGGTAAACTGTGTATAATTTTACGGTGACTTATTATAGTGATTAACATTAATCAAATTAATCGAAGACGGCGTCATCGCGAATTATCCGCTGACTCATCCGACGATGAATCTCCGCGAAGTCCTACAAAATGCTTACGAGAATCTAGTAAAGTCTCTACTACCTCCCAAATTTCCGATTTAGCTGTAATTGTTAAACAACTCACCCAGACAATTCAAGCACAAGTCAAAAACAGCAATAATGTAAGACTAATCCCTTTGTCGACTAGTCGAGATAATTTGGTAACATGGTTTGATCCCGAGGATAAAACACAGTGCGTTGAGAAAAGATGCGCCCAGGTAGATGAGTTACGATTAATGCATGGCTGGACAAATGAGATAACTATTTACCATGTGGGTTCAAAATTGAAAGAGCTTGCTAAAACATGGTACAGTATCAATTACACTTAGGATCAGTGGAAAACTGAATTGAAAAATGTGTTTCCATCCCGAAGTGATTTTTGCACTATGTTGGAGAAAATGTTATTTCGTCGTAAAGCTCAAGGTGAATCTTATATAAAATATTATTATAAGAAGGTTGCGTTATTGAATTCTTGTGAAATTTATGGTGAAAAAGCAGTGTCGTGTATCATTAAAGGTATTTCTAGTGATCATGCTCAAGTGAGTGCACGTGCAGACAATTATACGAATCCAACAGCACTATTACAATTTTTAAAGTCGTGTGATGACACTGAGTCCTATAAACAACGTGAAAGAGATGGGAAAAAGCGTTTCGGTCGAAGTTGCTATAATTGTGGTTTACTAGGGCATTCTAGTAGAAACTGCATGAGAGGTAAAGACCAACGTAAATTGCCAGAAAAACAAGCCACATTGGAGTGTTTTAAATGTCGCAAAGAAGGTCATATCGCTCCAAATTGCCCTGATAAGGCAAATTTGTGACTAGGACTCGAAAGTAACACTAAATATTTCAAAAATATCCTCATAAATAATGAACCCACCAAGGCTTACATAGATTTCGGATCAGCTTGCAATACCATTACAGAAAATGAAGCACATAAATTAAATTTAAAAATAGATTATCACAAGAAAACTACAATTAGAGGTTACGGTGCTGGTATAGTTTCTAGCTTGGGTTCTGTGTGTTTTAAAATAACACTTGATGAAGTGACAGATGAAACTGAGGCACAAGTTGTTCCAAATTAGGTACAAGAAATACCTGTACTAATTGGACAACCGTTTACCCAAATATCTACTGTGTTTGTCATGAAAGACAACAATACATTACGTATTCTTCGTTCTACAGATGAACTGCTGAAATTAGAACCGAAATCTAAAAGGGATAAAATAGAATTAGTTGTAGCCAAGGACGTAGTTCTTGCTGAAAAACATATTGGCCTCATAGAAGTTAAGAACAAGGACGGATTTGCAGGAGACTTTTTAATTGAATCTGACTTTAGGCGGAAACATGGAAAAGAATATTTTGTTTTACGCACTATCATAAATATTCAGTCTGGTGAGACTGCGATACTACCTATTATAAACATTTCCGATTACTGGAAAACGTCCTATAGTTAGAGCATTTAGATGTGTAGCAAACAATGAAGAACGCACAATACTAAAAACAACACTGGAACATCTTTTACCCTTCAAAGACGAAGAAGTGCAGACCGGACCGATTTCACTAAGAACAAGATCTTAACTAGTAGAACTATTAAATAAATATCGAAGCTGTTTTACACAGGATATGAGTGAGCTAGGAGTGTTCAAATCAATGGAAATGACCATTCAGTTATCGATGATCAGATAGATAAACTAGCTGGATGTAAATTCATTACAAGTCTAGATTTAACGTCAGGCTACCACCAAATCCCTATTAATGAAAAATCAAAACATCTAACGTCTTTTGTGACACCAGAAGGCCAGTACGAATTTAATAGAGTTCCATTTGGATTATGCAATGCACCAGCTGTTTTTGTGAGATTAATGACTGTTCGTGGAATCCAATGGGTTGTTCCTTGTGGCATGAGACAACGAGTTATAAGATCTGTTCATGATGAAATGGGACATTTTTCAGTTGAAGAAACTTTAGATAAATTGTGTCAAACTTATTGGTTTCCGCGAATGAAGAAATACGTTGAGCGATATATATCTTGTTGTGTACCATGCCTATATAACAAGATACCTGCTGGTCGAATAGAAGGATTTTTACACCGGATCACCAAAGAAGCCGTTCCATTTCATACAATTCATCTTGACCATCTAGGTCCTTTCCAAAGAATATCCAAGAAAAATGTACATCTACTTGTAGTCATTGACGCATTCACGAAAAATATGCTACTCAAACCCGTCAGGTCAACAGAAACGAGAAATGTTACCCAGCACTTAGATGAAATGTTTAACCTGTACGGTGTACCTGTACGAATTATTACAGATCGTGGATCAGCATTTACTTCTAAAATCTTCGAAAAATTTTGCAAAAATTATCAGATTATACATGTTCAGAATGCTGTCGCGACTCCGAGGGCAAACGGACAAGTTGAAAGATGGAATAGAACCATCAAGTCAGCTCTTTCAACCACGTCCTCAACAGAAGATACATGGGATTGCGCAGTACCATAAGTACAATTCGCCATAAATAACACTGTCCATAAAATCACCTTCGCAACTATTAATGGGTAAATCAAAAACAGATTCAGCACCACTTACAGAAGTAATAGACGATGTTCGACTAGATCTACAGGAAATACGATCAGATACATCCAATAGAATTCATAAGGAACAAGCGAAACAAAAACAACGTTTCGATAAGAAACGAAAATCACCCCATATATATAAAAAGGGAGACTTGGTTTTAATTCAAATGAGAGTATCGGGTGATGGTTTTAGTAATAAACTGATTTCTCCGTTCGGTGGACCAATGCTCGTAGATGAAGTTTTGCGTAATGATCGGTATCGTGTGAAAGATATGCCAGGTTTAGTGCGTCGCCAAACCGATACTTATAATAATGTGGTTGCTGTTGACCGTATGAAACTTTGGATACCTCCACAAGGTGTATCTGAGAATACTTCAAGTGCAAGTGGAGATGATGGAGTTCCTCTTCCCGATTCGGATTAGGGATTCTAACATCACGAGGACGTGACGAGTTCAGGTTGGCCGAATGTAAGGTACGAAATATAAATAGAAATGATTATAACAAAATTATATTCAATGATTATCATCATTGTATTTCCTTGAATCTCATATTTAACGTCGTAAAGGCTGGCGACTAGCATCCTCACATGTTTTGTTTGTGTTATCTAAGGGTTCCGAAAGACATAGGAAGGAACAGAAAGATGCGAGGGAAACATTTTTCTAATATACAGTATGTGTATAGACGTTGTGCACGATTGCAGTTTGCTAGCAAAACTCGCCACTGCAATCGTGCACGACGTCTATACACATACTGTATATTAGAAATAATACATATATATATATATATATATATATGTGATATATATGTATTATTTAATTTGTGCACAGTACTCGAGAAGGATCTGATTATGTTAACACGTTATCATTGGCCATTGTGTTTATAAGAGCTCGTTGTTGAATTGTGGCTAAAGTGCCACGACGATCTGTTGCCCCAGTAATGTATAGGAAAGACACAGATATCTCCGGTGATGCCTATAGAACGGTGACTTTCCTTGCGTGGGGTGGGAATGGTGCTATAGCGGCACGGGGTTAGGTTTGACCTACCCTGTTGGTCTCCAGAATGTGTGTATCCCGTCTGGAGGCGCGGGAGCGCAAACTCATGATTACAGGTATTTAATACGATTTGCTGGTTGACGGATTCTGCTAGACCAGTGAATTAATTCGCAAATGACCCAGAGGGGCAGGGGTTCCGAAGGAACCCCGGTGAGTACCTAATTACTTTATGATCTTGTCAACAGATCTGTAAGTGTTTTTATTATTTCATGTGATAACTTCCTATGAGCGAAAACGCCTGTTTGTTGTCATCTCACTTTTACACAGTTGCCAGACAGCCAAATATATATAGATAATTAATTATATTTACTATTTCCTAATTATTGGTGAGTAAAAGTATCTTGATTATTCTTACTGATTTAAATTTTCTTTTAAACATTAACCAATTTGACATCAAATCAAATCAAATTAATTAAAATTAAAAGAAATCCCCTCTTATAAAAGGCTATTTCATTAAGTGTATTTTTGAGTAACAAATAAACATAAATAGTGTGAAAGAATGATTTATCGAACATACGTATTGACTAATATAAGCTGCAACTTGAAAAATTTGTTGCATAGGGGGTGTTTACAATAACTTTCTGAATATTTTTTATTACGGGGGCGTTTTCTCCGAGGTTTTTGTTTCCTGGGGGAATCTTTTCCGGGGCCTTTTGTATGGGTTTTTTTGTTCTTGGGGTTTTTGTCTTAAAACCATAATACATATCTGAAAACGTCAAATGTGTAAGTGGTAACAAGATTATTGACCCTTCTTTTGCTATAGCTTTACCAGCGCTGGATAGAACGTATCGATTGTGTTGATTTGCTCAACAAACCAATGGACAGGATGAGGAAATCTTATCGGATGTCACGTTCACTTCGCACCTAAAAGTTTCTATGCTGGAGTGTGGAATAAGTCTACCATAAGGCGAGATGTAGTTCCAACTTTATTTTTCCCACACGTTGCTGCAGACAGAGGTACTTATTATTTTAAATTCTATACTTGTATAATTCCCGATATCTTCTACAAACTCTCATTTCATAAGTTTTTCCTTTTTATCTTGTACAGATGGCGCACTTGACGGTGAAACGGAAGCGAGACATTGGCCGCCTCTTCCTCAAAATACTTCTACACCCACGACTTCCGGTATGTGTTAAGCTTTTTTTCTTTAATGTTGATTAATATTCTTCAGATATTCCGATTTCCGTATAACTTATGCGAAAGTGTTTTTACATAAAGTATTCAATATTTTAACAGATTTTCCGGTAAATATTTTTTAAAAATTTACTCCTTTCATAAGTTATTGGTCATTTATTTCTGGTAAATTCACTTCACCGCCTACGCATATTTCCGTTTCTTCTGACATTGAAATTTTTTCACAGCTATCACACTTGCAACCATGGATGAGCAGGTACCCGCTGTTTCCGACAGAGATCCATCGACCTCAGTAGCCTCAACTTCCGGTAAGTGTTTCTTAATAGTACTACTGATCCGTTTCTTCTTTCGGTTTTTTGTTATCACAATGTAACTTTTTCCACAATGTCCTTCCTTATGAGGTGAATACCGCTGCTAGAGGTCACTCGCACAAGCGTTTTGTTGTCAGATGTTCTAGTAAGTCTCATGCATAATATTACAATGTGGTCATTGTTACAATTTCGTTTTGTGTATTTTAGATATGAGCGTATATTTGCAAATTGGAGAAACTTGCCTGGAATGTTGAAACCAGTAGCGTAGACTTTCAGGAGCGAGTAAGAAAAATTGACAAATTTGTCCATTCGGAAAACTTTTTGAAGGGGCAAGTAAATAAAGCAACCTACCACTTCATATGTCGCGACTGAAAGGGCAACGTGTACATCCACAAGGTCGGCGTTATTCCATGGATGAAAAACTATTATTTTTGTCCCTTCTAAAACAAAGCCCCAAAGGATATAAACTGGTGCGACGCATGTTTGCCGCTCCATCTCGTGGAACTTTAAACAATTTATTGCGAAAAGTCCCCTTCGGCACCTTCGACAAAGTAATGTCCATGGACCCACTCCAGCGGTACTGTGTACATGGCGATAGATCCGATCCTTCAATACAACCACGCTTTCGATTCCGTGGATGGTTTTCAGGACAACGGCCACGTTGATGACAGAAGAAACGTTTTCGCCGACAAAGTTATGGTGTTTATGGCGCGTGCCATTTGCGGCAAATGGAAACAGCCATTGGCTTATTTTTTTAATGAAGGGGGTATGAAAACCGACGTTTTGTTCCGAAGTATTCGTAAGGTCATAATCGCTTGCCAACGTGCTGGATTAGTTGTGAAGACTCTTATATCAGACCAAGGCGCGTCAAACGTTGCCACCAGGTTGTACGCGGAAACAAGGGGGTACTTCGCTCGAGGAGGTTTCGGGATTTTCATGGGAGGACAGGAAATTGTCCTTGTCCTCTGTTTGATCCACTTCATTTACTTAAGGGAATTCGGAACAACTTCTTTGTCAACCACGTTAGTTTCGAATGGCGGAGAGAATGCGAAATTGTGAAGTACCACGTTTGCCAGTTGCACGACATTGATGGGCTAAAAGACTAAGCTTTGCTCAAAGTTGACTGCAGAAATGGAGATGATAGGACTCAATATGATTTCGTCATTGAAGCGAGAGCATACTCAATTAATGCTCTACTGTCTCCTTCAACAATGTTTTCGTCATTTTTATTTTGGACATATATTGCCGAAAATTTGTGCCGATGTACACATTACACGGCTCTTGCAGACAGTACTTACGCACACCATGCAACATTTCACGAATCGCTTCCCTTACAGTCACCACAACCTGCAACATGTGCTTGTCTGATACATTGCAACATTCCACCTGTATGTATGGATTCGCAACATCAATAAAATTTTAAAGGGCAATGAAAAAGTTGGAAGATCGTCAGATCCAATGAAAGTGTATGCTGCCAAGAAGAATGCTACATATCAAAAGTTTCTACGCAAAAAGTAAATTACGTTGTAAGTAGATACGTTTCTTCCTTAAAATAAAATGATAACGTTCACTTACTTCTTTTTTCGTATAAAGCATCATGCGAATTTGTAGTTGCATTTTTCATTGTTTTTGCAGATGTCCTAGTGTGACCAACGCCCGCTGTCCCCCACTGTGCCCTATCGAATTCTGCAGCAATAAATTCAGGTCAGTGTGTTGCTTAATAATATTACTACTGATCATATTTTGTCTTTCCTATTTTTTTCTGACAGCAATTGCACTTTCTTTACAGATATACTTACAACGACAGTCCCATTAAGGCGTATAAACGAGAGTTGATACGTCCTCGGAAGGAATTCAAGACTATCCAGTTGTTCGGACGACTGGGTGTCTTGAAGATTTCCCCTTTTCCCGGAAAACAAAAAAATTAAAAAAAAACACCTACTGCCGGTGTATTGCCTCCACTTAATAACTTACTTTCTTGGTATGAAGTCATTTGAAATCTGTACAAATTATCACAACCTCTTTTCATGAAGAATACTCCACAACTTCATTATTATTTAAATATTCAATAAAATAAATAGGTAAAGAGCATAAAAACAACTTTGGGTACAAGTTCCACTAATTTATTGTTAAATACTCAATAATATTATTTCGACATCACGTCATTTTCAAGAGTAATATTAAGTTATGTCAGTATAATTATTTATTATATTATTAATTATATCAGTATAATTTCTTATTACTCTTGAAAATGACGTGAATGTCGAAATATTATTGAGTATTTAACAATAAATTAGTGAAACTTGTACCCAAAGTTGTTTTTATACTCTTTACCTATTTATATTAAAAATGGTGTTTCACAATAAATGCGATATAAACAGTATTTCTATTATTTAAATATTCTGCACGTAACTTGTTGAAAGTTAAGTTGTTAACGGCTTTTTTGCTTAATTTATTACCACCTAGTTAATTTTGTATTTTCTATAACTGTTGGAGTTAGATTTAATAAATTTTCTTACTGTTCTTCGAAGTTTATTACTTTTACACTTTTATTATATTATTTTGTTAAAGTGAAAATTGACAAGTGACAGTGCATTGTTTCTTGTCAATTTTCACTTTAACTTTTAAATTAATTGAAAAACAAATTATATAACTATTTAAATTTCGCGGTTTTGCTCATTAGTTGTGACTAAACCTGCCTAGGGGCGCTGAAATCAGTCCAATAGAGTTGGACATCTATAAACTTTCCTTGTTCTGTGGTCGATGTAGTAGTTCATTGGTTAAGGCCTATCATGTGGGGATTTTTAAATTTTACTTCTTCACGTGCTTAAGTTCAGGACGATTTAGAATAGTTTCCGGGAGTGGGTAGCGGTATATAACAGTATTAAACGGGATTAAATAACAGACAATGCATTAAAAAAACGTAGGGAATTTATCCTATAAAAAGCTTTATTTTCGGATAGGATATCAGATCCTTCAATAATTGGCTAATTTAAAAAATGTATATGTAAGTACATGTTTAGAACCGAAACCCTTTTTAAATTTGTGTATTATTGGTTTTCGTGAAGGTTTTAAGGAATTTATGGAATTGATAGACCATATTTTTTTAAGATATTGACTTACAAAATATACTTCCTTTGATATTCCTTGATGTGAAAAATGTCATCAGAAAGTCTTAAAATTAAATTACAGAACTTACAAACAAGTTTAGAGCAGCTCAATAAGGTAATATTGTATAAATACATTTTGTTCAGTTTATGATAATTTATGTTTTAGAATGAGTCTAAAAAAATTAGCTCATATGTTATCAAAACCCATTATCTAGATTTGAAACAAATTATTCAAAATCTGTGCATTTCACTATTATCTGAAGAAGAATTAAAGTTGTTGTTTGTTTGCTGTAGAGAATATATAGATAGTGTATACATTTTAGCCACGAAATTAAACCCTTGCCAATATTCAAAGAATAACTACATTATCGAAGGCCTTCTTAATATACTCGCAGTGAGTGAGTTAAATATTCTATAGAGCAATGTTTTAATTTGTTGAAGTTTCTGTCTTTAGTCCAATTTGAAATTTTAGGTTACTGCTGAATTACTAGATGATTTACGTACTGATTTTATAGAATACTTAGCACCAGCAGTATTTCTAAAACTTGAAAGTATGGAACCACCTTGGTTTTTTAAAATTCTAATGAAAACTTTTAAGCAGTGCTTGCAGCATACAATTAGGAAGAAACGTCATAAAATTTTTATTGACAATTTAAATAAATTGTGAGTATCAGTTTAATTAATTGAATCAATTAAATTTTTTTTTATTTTAGCTTTAAACTGGCAGATATTATTTGTTATTGTGGTGATCATTCATATCAAGCTACATTGATAGAAATACTATTCTGTATGGGTTCTTCTGAGCAAATTAAGCAATATGCAGGGGACTTCTTTTCCAAATCTAATGAGTTAAAAATTGCTTTACTTAATGTTCAGTTAAACAACTTTGATGTCCATTTAAGAGCATTACAAAACTCTATTAACATAAAGTTTAAAACAATTTATTCTATAAAATGTGCTTCAGTTTTCTTAGACAATTATGCTGTAACAGAACCAGAGGTAGATAAAATTGTTTTAGTTAAACATGCTTATTATTATTATTTTTATACATCTGTTTGTGTTCATTCGACTACACAAAAAATTACATAATCAAAAGGTACAATTAATTTTTAGGATGTCGATATGTGGGTTGATTTTAATATTGAATTCGATTCTATAAGTTTTTATTGTGACAGGAATTGCTTATTATTAGATACATTTGATAAAAATCAAGAAGATGGATGGGAAACTGTAACAGTTATGGTCGACAGCGTTTCATCAGTTAAAAGTTCAAGGTATTTGTAATTTTTCATATTATTGTTAATTATCCACAGCATATTTCTTTTCTATATCTTTGTTAAAAATAAAATCCAAAAAAATCTGTATATTGTTTTTAAAATTTATATGTAAGTTATTAAAATCACTTTCAAATGTACATACATATTAAAGCGAGGTAATGGGGAAATTTGTTTTCCGCTTTTGATAATGGTAATTCTGAATTGATGGTAGAAATATTTAAAATGTTGTTTAACATTTTTATGTTTAAAATATATCAGTTTTACTAAATTATTATACTTGCTACCAAGTCAACTTATTGCTGGAGACTTGAGTGTGTGATAACAGAAAAGAAAGAACCCTGAATCATTTGATCATTTTATTTTATTTTTAATATGACATGGCATTATGGAAACTAGTTTGTATTTTGCATTTCAATATCTTCGTTTATTGTTAAGGAAGTGTGTTCATCATAGAACTGATTATTAATAATTTAATTTCTGTTATATGTAAAAGAAAAATTAATATAATTGTTAAAATATGTTTACTACTTATATTAAGTGAGTTCTATTTAAATACAGTAAATTGCATTTTATTTACTTTTTAGTTGGAAGTCCAAGGACAAGATGAGTGTTATTGGAAAAATAATTCGCTTCATCCTTAAAACGCCGTGCCATTGTAATTATCAATCTTCTTATCAGGCCAAAGAACACTTAACACTAATGCTGTTAGAAAGCTCTGAATTAAAAGAGTTAGAATTAAAGATTTTACCTCAAATGTTTGGCGAAAAGGTTTTTACTTCAATTATATGAATTCTGTGCATATCATAATTTATATATTTTTTAGTATAATAACACCGAAAATCCTGAAGATTTCAGTAAAGGTTGTAACTTAGGTAGTAATTTGTAGGAAATTTATTTGCGATTGTTTCTATTTATTTATTTTCTTTTTTAGATTGTTCTATCATAGATACCAGGAGAATGTATAATTCATTAAAAATTTCTCATCCCCGGTTCATCGTTAATTCTTCAAAAAATGATGTATTGGATAATAAACTAAATGATGAAAATATAACTCGGTCAGATTCTCGACCGTCATTAAGTGTATATTCTTCTTCGTATTCCAGTATTCTTTCTGATAGTGACTCTGCTAATAAATTTCACAATTTATCGTCAAGAGCAGCTAGCAATGATTACTGTAAAACCTATTCAAAAAATAAAACAAATTTGTCATCGCAGTTAATTCGAGAATCTGCAGAGTTTCATTATGAAAGTTCTGTTTCAGAAGAATTTGATAATTTGATAAATAATGAAACATTTAAAGATAAAAATAATCTTTTAAAAACTAATGCTTCTGAAATTTGTAATTCAAATTTATCTCATTTGAAATGTTCGGCGATTATAGATCATAATCAGAATTTAAGTTGGAATACTTCGCCCGAAGATGATTACTTATTATTTTCTAAACCTAGGGACGCTAAAAGTAAATTGCTAAGACCTATACCAACATATAAAACAAACAGATCAGGACCGGTGGACAGGGTATCGGTTAATGATAGTAATTTATGGAAAAGGAAAACTCGTACACCTTTGCCTACTGTTAGCACACCACTTAGAGAAATAAATGAAAAAATTTCAAAATCAAAAATTTTGGGTAATGAAG
Source organism: Agrilus biguttatus (assembly GCA_963921985.1). NCBI lineage: Eukaryota > Metazoa > Arthropoda > Insecta > Coleoptera > Buprestidae > Agrilus > Agrilus biguttatus. The sequence goes on from OY998118.1 coordinate 23,074,631, forward strand.
GGAATATAAGACGGGGCAAAAAATCAATATATAGTAAGGATTGCTTTGATTCCCTTTCATCTACAAATTCCATTACACTATGGTTACAAAACGATTTAGTTGCAAAAAACGTATTGAATGAAAGGGATCAAAAAGATTTAAGGTATAAATTCGTACCACGAATAACGCATGACGATGATGACGTAAATGTTACTTTGCCAAGATTGAGTAAACTCATTAATTCAACAAGTGCTGGTTTGATTAATAATAATAATAATAATAAATTAGAAGATATAAAAATTGCCTTAGAACAGACAACTATTTCAATTGATAAAATTTGTCGTCCTCAAAAATTTGAAAAAATACCAAATGAAGTTCAAATGAATGAAATGTCGCTTAGCTCTCCAATTATTTCTACTACTAATATTGAAACACAACATTCCATTTCATACAAAGAGACCACTGATAATACAGAAATAAATAAAATCACTGCGAATGAAAATGGTATAATGGAAAACATTGTTGAAGTAAATAATAATTTGAAATGCTGTTCAACAAATACTATCGTTAATAAAAAAATAACTTCTTTATTGAAAACAATGAAGCCTTGTAAGGTAAATATTATAAAAGAAGATTTAGTCAAAAAATTGAACCAGATAAAAAAGAAACAGGGTGAGTTTCCAAATTATAAAATTCAAGATAAAACTGTTACTCATGCAACACAATATTTTTCTAAAAAACGCAAATATGAAGGAAATGTAAAAACCGAAGGCAAAACGGATATAAAACGGCCGAAGGTAAATATTATATCTAATATAACAATAAAAGCATCCGGAAATGAAAACTCTTCCTTAAAAAAAATTGGAAAGGCTAAGGTTCGTATGTTGTGTGACATAAACGATTTATCATATTTGAAAGAACCGAGTTTACAAAAAAAAGAAAGTAATTTAAATATAACCGTTAGTACAACTAATAAGAAGGAGAACAAAGTGCTTATATCTGAGGTATATAATTTGAATCAGGACTCTAGCTTTAATACTCAAAAATGTAAAACTATATTACAGAAAGAATGTTATAGTTCTATAAAAAAAGAGGAACGTCGTAGAAAATGCGACGAGATTCTCAACGAGATTTTAAATAGTGAATATGAAATTCCAAAACCTTCCACTCCTTACTGGTGTAAATCAAAAAAGATGAAAAAAGTACCTGCACATAAACTTGAAACTAATGTTAAACGAACCAAGAAAACAACAAGAAAAACCAAAAAAGATTTTGATTACTCTGAAAAAATAAAAGTCAATGATAGCAAAATAAATAGTAGCACATTAAATAGGTGTAATAGGTCTAGATTCAGAGATATGAAACAATACGTTGATATGGATGAACATGTTGGGATAGAACCTGCAACAGAATGGGATAATAAAAAGCTTGACACCAATATCAGTGACACTGCTAACAATATGAATTGTACGGAAGAAATTGATGTTATGAGTTGTGTTGATATGGAGACAATAAAATCCTGGATTGCTACTGGTACTGGTAATTGCCTACTTTCTAAATGAAAATGCCTTGTAGTTGTAGATGGACATTTACATTAGACAGTTTTTAAAAAATGCTCCAAATTATATTAAAAATAATTTTGAATGGTGTTTCAACGTTTCTATTATGAAGTTCTGGATTCTAGGTTTGCATCCTCGTCAGTTTGTCTGTTGTAGAATTAGGATTCGGGCTAACAGTGAATTTGTCGTTGTCAAGACTTCGAGTTATAACCTTCGCTTATGTTGTCAACGCAGTACCACTGAATATGTCAGCCGCAGTTGATGACTAAACGTCTGGACCTAACCGTTTATTTAGACTACGGCCCTTTAGCCTGAATCTTAAATTCCTTTATGTATTCCGGCTGTGAAAGCCTACGTTCTTATAGAGTTTGTGTATTGTTAACGTTTTGTCATAAGAACTCTTCCGATCTAGATGGATGGATCTACAGACAAAATGACGCGGTGAAACCCGAAGCCCAGTACTTCACCACATAATATAATATCTTTATTCTTTTACTAAATTCCTTTTAAGATATTGCTCATTTAATTATAAAAAGGGTACATATTCTGGGCTAGAATAATAATTCATGTAGGAATCTAATAATAGCAAAAAAGTGATCAGTATTAGAAAATAGCTGGAAATAATATTAATAAATTAATAGTATTTTTAATTTTTAGATTGTACGGAGTATAAAGAAGAAATTTTCGAAAAGTAAGTAACTTTAAGTATGTCTTTTTTACAGCGTATGCTATTTTACAGCTATTAATTGAGATATATTCATAGATGATATGTTATAGGGAGTGTTAATTTGGCTTAGTTTGTGAAGATTTACCTATCTTCTAGAAAATTCGTTTAAAACAAAAAAAAATTGATAAAATCTTAGTTTTCTAGTCATATAATAGTTTGTTTGTCTTAAAAAAAAATAAAAATACGTAGGTATAGATAAAGAAATTATTAAGTATTCGTTGTAGGGGTGGGAGGACAACTGCACCCATTATCACCTTCTGTATCCACGCTTGGTACATATTCTTAAAAATCTTTCTTGAGCTGGATACTTCGGATTTTGTCCTGTTAAATATTAGTTTAAATAAAATTAATTTGAGATCTACCAGAATCATTGATCTTTAGCGATATACGCTCTATAAAATTGATGATAACCATTTTCCCTAAAATAGGATACAATGTTACAACCTTGTTTTTAATAATAACTCGAAGGGTTCGTGACCTGAAAAAAGTCAGTAATAAAATCGAAAGTGATTATTCCAGCAAATATTTTTATTGCATTGAAATGTTCACTTTTACTGGGCTAATCAAATATCAAATGCTTCATTATTGTAATGTCCACTTTAGCTAACTGTCGATATCGAGGTCTTGCTACGCTGTGGCGGTATTTAGTGACGTTTTCATAATTATATGTACACCCAAACAATATACGAAAATGTAGATATATCTCAATTTAATATTATCGAGCTGTTTCATTCAAAATCGTAGGATTTTACATATAAAATTTAAATCTACTTAATAAACTATATTTTACGATTAAGTACCATTTTATCATTTATGAGAACTGCAATTCACTTAAACTTAAACGGTTATAATTTAAAATAATTTTAGGATGGAGAATGTTCTTAAATTTACCACTGATGTAACCAAAGAAGCATTGGAAATTTTGAAAGGAGGTATTCCACCACACAGAAAAGTATTATATGATTCTATTAATTTTATTAACGCACACTTAGAAAATTATTTTAAAAAATGTAATAGTGGTGAAATCAAGGGTGAAGATATAGAAGATACTAATTTTATTGGAAATATTTAAACATTTTTTTCGTAAATAAAATTTTTTCTTATTTATGAAATTCTAGTGTACATGTAATGTTTGTTAATTTTGTTAGTGAACTTAAAAAAATATTTAGTAAAATATATATACAATTAATAGATTTAAAAAATTAAACTATTTATTATTAGCAGAATTAAGCATAAAAGTTAAAATTTCAAAAATTTGTTTAGTAAAATTAATTTTCTTATTTATGAAATTCTACTGTATATGTAATGTTTGTTAATTTTGTTGGTAAACTTACAAAATATTTAGTAAAATAGATATAGAATTAGTAGATTTAAAAAGTTAAACTATTTGTTGTTAGCAGAATTAAGTATAAATGTTTTTATTTTTTATTTAAACGACCTGGTTTTGTTTGTTATCTAATATGTGAGAAACACGTTAAATATTAACTGTTATTTTCTTAATAAATATATGAGTATTACTCTGTCATTTTAGTATCATTTAGTACCTAAGTACCTAATATTTGTACATTTTATATCGCTGATGTACTATATAACGGGAATGCATTTATTTTTCTTGGTAGTTAATACAATGTTAAAAGTGTATCTATTATAATTGTTGGTTTTCAGGCTTTCGGGCCGTCGATGGATGGATTGCTTTTCTCAACGTTTTGTCTACGTGCATGGATGACATGTTCAGGAAGATCTCCTTCTACCTAGAGTGGTCGGCAATAAGAAACTAAACTTTTGGGTTTCATTTCCGCCAGCTACTCATACTGGTGGGCAGGCAATCCATTCGATTTACACTAATGCAAATCCGGAGATTAGGGTGTACGGTCCTCTTCAGTCCCCTTTTAGGAATCGTGGGAGTAGGTTGGTGGTGGTTATTGGAGGGAAAGACGGGACGGCGAAATTAAAACAGTAGACAAGATAAGTGAAAGATTATCTGTGGAATATTACTGCCCCAGTATTTGCTTAAATGATCCAAAGAAACCACAGAAAACTTGGACCAGATCAAGCGGATCCAGAATAAAATCAATGACCTTCTGAATGCTAAACAATGATCTAAACCTATAACCACTCCCCCTCAGCGCGTAAGGACATTGGATACTACATGACTGTATGCGGTCGTTAACGAGTGATACGAGGTTTGCCCGTTTCTGAATTCTATCGAGTGTTATTTATTGTTAGGTCTTTGTTTGGGATCATTGTGTGAGTGAGTGTTATACCGAGACATTTTATTTCTTTCTGTAAGTGTACGCGTGTGTGTGTGTTGCAAATTTGATATTAAAGTGAACGAGTGAGAGTATGTGTTTGCGCGAGTATCTTGGTTGTGTAAATGATATTCGTTTGAAATAAATTAAAACAAATGTAATGTTTTCAGTAGTTTTATTTCAACATTACTCGACAATATTGCTTCGGTAGATTGCTACTATTATCAAGAGTACAAATTAATATTCTCTAACAATTATAATAGATACACTTTTATTAACATTTTGACGTATTTATTATCAATAAAAATAAATGGATTTTCGTTATATAGTAGATTAGCGATATAAAATGTACAAGTTTATCGTTTAAATGATATTAATTGGTTTGGTTTTAATCGCCATTTGTTGGGTCATTGTTTTAGGAGTTTGATTTGTTGTTACAGGAGTTGGTAGTTGAACCGTTAACGCAATATGCCGGGTCGTCGGCGTATTGGCAGAGGCTAATGAAGTATTCGATAGTTTGGGACAGGTCGTAGCGTTAAGTGTGAATGTTTGTGAATTTTAATTTTGGAGGGTCTGTTTGTTAAGAAAGAGTGGATAATTTTAATGAAATCGATGGAACGTTGATTTGAAGCAATATCTACAGGAGGTAGTTATTGCAGACTGTGTCGAAGCTCTGTCTAAATCTAGTGCGATTGCTTCGGTTTGAAGTTTTAGGACTGAGTCAAGGGGGGAGCGTCTCTATGTGATTCCAGTTTGTGTATAAGGGGTGATGTAATTGGTGTCGCAGTGTCCGGATAATCGGACCGCGATGGTATGTTCAAAAACTTCCGGCGTTATTTATTAGGCAGATAGGACGATAAGATTTCGCGTCTTTGTGGTCTTTGCTGGGTTTGGGAATCATTATGATGTTCGCGCTTTTTCAAGGTGTAGGGTAATAACCGGTTGCAAGTATGACGTTGTATATATTGGTAAGGTAGTCAATTGCGGATAGCGGAAGATTTTTAATAATATTCGTGATGCCGTCTCCGCCCGGTGAATTGTTTCGCGAACAATGTTGTCGGCTGTTATTTCGTGTAAAATATTGTGTAGATTTTGACATGCTATTTGACGTGCGATGTATGCCATGTGATGCTGCGGAGATATGAATGTTTTGTGTAAATTTAGTTACTGACTATAAGGTGGCTAATAGGAGTTGCTTTATGCATGGTTAATGTTTTGAATTTGTTTCAAAATTGCGAACCGTTACGCAAGTTCGATCGAACGCAAGAAAATCAAAAATTGCTGTTAACTTCATGTGAGGATACAACAGTATCGACAACGATGACAACCGACGCAGTGCTACAACTGCCAGAGAATATGGTCCGCACAGCGGCATTGCCGTATGATGTCCAGGTGCGTTAAGTGCACCGAAGCGCATAAAACAACCGACCGTACAAAATCCACGGATCAACCAGCAAAATGTAGGAATTGCCTGGGTGCACACCCCGCTAACCATCGGGGCTGCCCTTTCTTCGCAAGAAATAAACCTTCAAGTGTATATCGAGAGCCGACAAAACCAGAAAGAGAAGAGCCTATAAAACCAACCAGAAACCACACCAGACAAGGCGTATCATACGCCAAGGCTGCCACAAAAAAAACTCAAACATTCAAACATAGCCAAACATGGATCCACCGACGAATATTATGATCAAACTCGACCTACAATCAAATAATTTGCGATCATGGACTTAGCGAATCAACTAAAGACACTACCACATCAACGGAAATTCTACTGACGCTATTGGGTAACGCTCAAACACTCCTATCGATACTAAGGGGTTTTAGTCAATAAAATATAATATGAAGCAAACCATATTGTAAATCCAGTGGCGGCTGGCGGTCAATTTCTCGGAAAGGTCAAAATTGTCAATTCTAAAAATGCCTTAACTGATTTTTATTTCCAGATAAAGATGATGTCACAGATGTGACAGCAATTATTGTTTAAAAATAAGCACATATATGACAAAAATATTAATTTACACCGCGGCTGTTGACCCAACCCGTGCCATTACATTGCTTCAGAAAGCCGTATAACATAATACAAATTAGATCGGGAAAACTCGGCTGACACTCGCCTCCATTTAAAGCAATGCGGTCATCGCTGGCTGCCAGCCCGATTTATGCCAACTACCAACGAATGAAAATCAACAATTAAATCGGTACCACCAAGGAGATGCAAAGTGGTTCGTCGCGCCAACGATGTTGCGGAATAAGTGTCGAGTTTATACGTTTAGAATAGTTAGAATAAAAAGGGAATTTCCAAATTTAAAAGATAATGAAAAAATATATTAATTGATTTTTATTATTATTATACTTTTGTTTGTAAATATATTAGGGGGGTTATTGACCAAATGATCCAATGGAGGAGCCGCGCCTGAGTAAATCCATTGTCAGATGAACTGTGTACTACGTTCTAATAGATATTTATTGAGACTAAACTTTATCTATTCCTAGTATACGCACTGCCTCATTCGTAAATTTGTACACATCCTTTATTAGGTACTTCTTAACCATGCACAATCACACCATTAGATATTTGCATACGACACAACGACGCCAAACATCAATATACGCAATATACAACCCATCCAGCTTCCACAGTCCACACAGATCACAGATCTTCAAATGAAGACATTTACTCTCCTTTAACTACATCAATATTGTGACTCCGTAATTTCCACTTGAGACGAATAGAATAAACAATATTGTTATGTGTAGGCAACACACGTGAGGTGTCAGACGTATAGTGTGGGTTGCCGAGATTTTAGAAGAGGAAAAATTTTCTAAAACGTCATACTGGAACCTTATAGAAAAATTAAGTCACTGTAAATAAGTTGCCGCGAAGTTGGTTGAGTTAGTTTTAGTTACAAGGCTATAGAAGGCGAATAGCGAAGAGCGATGAAGTGACTTGTGAAATAACTACTATAAATAAATAGTACAGTGACGGCTGTATTAATTACGCGACATTTGCTATCATTTGCATTAAATACGTGATTTTTGGTGTCAGGAGTGGGATTGACGAAGAGACGAGAACGAATTTGACGTCATCGAAGAATTTCAGAGAATTTTGGAGATTTCTACTGATTGTGAGTTACCCCGATAAACTATATATAGTTGGAAAACTCTCGAAGAGAGAAGGACAATTTTAACGTCATTGAATTAAAAAAAAAACATTTGTGTTTCATTCCCACCAGCTACTTGTATAGGTGGGCGGGCAGTCCCCCTGACCTACACTTTAATGCAAAGCCGGACTGTAGGGCGTAAAGGCCTCTTCATCCTCCTTTCAGGAATCATGGGAATGGGTGGGTGATGTGGTTAGGGAGGGAAATATGAGACGGACGAATGAAAATAGAGAAGTGAAAGATTATCTGTGGAATATTACTGCCCCAGCATTTATCTAAGTGATCCAAGGAAACTACAGAAAACTTGGACCAAAGTAGCCGGACCCGGATTCGAACTGGTGACCTCCCGAATGCTAAGCGATGATCTAGAGCACTAGACCACGCCGGTTGGTGATGTCATCGAACAATTTCATAAAATTTCAACGGATTGCGACTTATCGAACGAATTTCATGGCATCAAACATTTTCATAGAACTTTCTAGCATAAATTTGAGATATTTTATACCTATTACAACTATAGGTACTGAAGTAAAAAAAGGAAATGGAAGAAATGAAAGCAGGACAAGACGATATGAATAGAAAATGTAAAAAGGGATAAAAAAAACGAAAGAGCGGCAGAAAGAAATGAAACTAGATATAACTTGAGGCACAAACTCACACGTAAAAGATTACGTTTCACGTGCATTATCAATGTAATCGATCTGCTTATTGCCACCGAAATGATTTTGCCTTGCGTAGAGGCGGAGAATATGCTTATTTGCAAAATATGCATTCATTGCAATTACCTGACTAAATTTGCCACCTAATGCTAGGAAATGTGTGTTCTGAGGGGAGCGAGTACGGTAGTAGTGTACAGAACCCACCTGCTGGCTCAGTTAGGTATTCCGCGACATGCTCGACCAAAAGCTCAGAGAATTAATTTGTTTACCACTCCGCATGGGACAGCGGGCAAAAGACCATTTGGAATAAGCACATCAGCGTCGGTGGATATAGATAAACTTAAAGAAATTATTAATAAATATTAGGAAGTGGGTCATAGAAATACATAAATTTCTATTTTGCTTTGGCAATTATGCAGCTCTGTAGCATATATAGACCAACTGCTCTTGCCTATGGGTATGCCACATGACTGAATGATACACAAATTATCACACAGGTATTATACTTGTTAAGAAAATGTAGATCAACTTTAAAAATGCAGTAGTAGTGTTTAAGACATCTGACGATAACCGCTCAGCAGGGAATAGGTCGTGTAACAATATGGAGGGAGAAAAGACAGAGCTGGAATCCTGAATAAAATAAATACGTAATTTTAACATTTAATAAATTATGAACCTGAATTAATGTAGCCCCTACTATACGTTGGTTCACAATATGGCGTGTTCAGTGACGAAAACACAATTAGCCGAACGAAAACAACGAAATTTATTAACAACTATAATTAAATTAACTACAGTTCTGATTAACACAAGTCTACACAATTTATTACACTAGTCGATCTATTTCTCCCGTCGCCGTATTCTTCACCACTATTTATACTCGCGTTTAATTGTCGCCGCTCTATGATTATCAATCGCCTGTTTATCGCTCCTGTCACTGTCAACGCACGATGTAAACAAACTGACTCGGTCTGCCTTTGTTTTTTGTTTAGATTATTCTCAATGGGGGGAAATCTTCAAAAGACACCCCGAGTGGGTAGTGTCGGATTCACCGTAGCGTCTACTGACTAAAATCCCCTCCTCGAGATGGGAGCTCAATCCGGAGGTAATACATCCCGGAAGAAAGAGGTAGGAGTGGGGTTAGGTTGGGCGGTGGGGAGGGAAGAAGCGTTGGGAGATCGGTGTCCCACCACAGATGATTGGGTGGGCACTCGCGCTGAAAAGCGAAACTAGAAAAGCTCCCGGTGATCGGCAGGGGTGGCAGCTCATTGTAGAACTATGACGGGGCTTTCTAAAAGGATAGTTCGGTTTGGGGAAAATGGTAGAAAGTACCGAGATGGACTCGGCCCGTCTAGTGCACTCGCTTTTATAGTTTTCAGCATTCCTTCCAGAACGTTCTACGATCATCTCGTATTACTATTGTCTTTTTATTGATCGTTGCTAGAACATTCCAGACGCATCCAGGAAAGTGTTGTTAATTAGGACTGAACCAACACAAAGCGCAAGTACAGTTCGTGACAATAAATTATTTTAGCTACTCCTAAGCCATCACTATCTAAATTTGGTTTATACAAGTCCGCCAGTTTTCATATTACTATATTTTAAACGAAGTATAATTCAATATAATCACACACACTAATACTAATAAAATTACTCAAGTATATTATATGTTTGCCCAGCCACGCATATACTTTTTCATAAAAAGATCATAATATCGAAATATGAGAAAAGATATATTGAAAGCTAAGAATAATACTACATACTATTAAGATTGACACTACAAATAAGCATTCTTTGATAACAATTATTTTAACAAAATGTTTTAGATCTTAGCAATGCAATTCAAAAAATGGAGTGAAAATTTACACACTGGTGATCTCGTTTGAGGATTTTCTTATTTACGCCTAACACTCCAGGTCCTACACGTAAAGCATTTCCAAATAAAATATGATAGGATGATATTTTTTATGTTGACACAATGATTGACTTTAGTTCTGAATATTAACTACCGTTTCCACACATAAAAAATTGTTTTGTCGTAATTATTGAATGGAATTCATATGTATAATACTTATGCTGTTATTAATGTGTTCAGAAAGCAAACTTCCAGACTTATTAATCTTTATTATATCATGCTTGAGAGTATCACAGCTATCAAGAACAAGTACTTTGGAACACATTAATTATTTTATGTTAAGGAATTTGCGTAAACTTTAATTGATTATCATATAAAGATTAATAAGTAAATTTAATGAAAACATTTTAATTAGAGAATTAGACCAATTGAAATTAGGACGACTTTTTAAAGTACATAGCGATTTTCGTGTTGTGGATGCTACAAATCTACATAAAGTGCTTTCTCTTATATTTTGAAATAAAATTGATTTAGCTTGTATTTGGCGAAAGTTATTCATAATGTAAATTAAAATAAAACACAAATGCTTTTCACAAATATGTTTACAACTACAGTTTTGCTACACCATAGCCTTTTTAAGTGCGTTTAAATGGTTTTGTTTGTGTATTAGTTTGATTTATATTATTACCTGATCTCTTCTAGGTTGAGTGATGATTGGAAGAGTTTTTCTGATTTTATATATATGTACATAAAGACAAAATTCATTATCTTATTTATTATAAGTTTTTATTTAAATCGTCGCGATTATGTTTCCTAAAGGTTTACAACCTATCCCCTCTCAAGGAACAGATCTATTGATATAATATGTATCCAAACCTAGGTCTATTGACCGTATGCTGTCCAAAAGAACGCGTAGCAAAAGAAATATAAACATACATATAAAATTTCGAATGAACTGTATAAAATAATTTCAGGATAATTCCAATAAAAATATATAGAAATTAGTAATATAGTATTTGTAGGCCCCACAGAAGTCGATACGTTGAGCAAATTTATTTTGTCTCCATACTCCTGCAAGCAGGTTAGGTAGCAATTGTCTATGAGAAATAAAACTAATGCCACACTAAGTACTTACGTACTTTTCTAAGTTTCGAAGAGTGCAGATCACATCCGAAACCTGCATTAATTTTATGAAACTCAAACATCTGAATTGAATATTTATGAATATAGTATGTATAATTAGGTGATGAAATGAATTATTTCACCGGTGCACAGATGTGCCACTTCTTTTGATTCCTATGGGGGAATCGGTGCAATTAACGGACTTCGTGTTTTAATTGTTTATTACACCCAACTATTTACAAACTATATACACTAATTTTATGGAACGTCGTGAAGACTACTTATTTACGAAAATTAAATGACTATGATGGATTGATTGAAACTATATGTTATTGATACTATACGTTTATAGAGATCTTGATTTGATTTGTGCTATATGTTAAATGTACTAAAAATGATCTCTCCTAAACGTTTGATGTTTTTATCTAATATGTTGAAATTGAATTGATTGAACTGTACTAACTGTAACAACTGTGTTATCTCTATTCTTATATTATCATGAATTTAAGAACCGCCCCTAGAGGAGGGGTGGTTCCGATGCACCGACACTTGAAACAACAAAACAAACAAAAAGGAGGGAAAACGTAAACACAAAAAAATGCAACACTGTAATCTATGTGTCGGTGCATCATCTACGTCCTCGAAGTGGACCGATGGGTCAACAAATTACCCCCAATAAATCTATAAACTAACTTAAACTCTAGAAGCGCATTTGAAGACAAAGAAAAAATAATACAATGGGAAACGGCAATACTGAAAAGGGAAAAAATATGATACATACTATTATAAAACCATAAATCGCAGAAGAAAGAAACGGACAGCAAATGCACATGACAATACAAAAAATTTGAGACGTAAAAAATGTGTGACTGACAAGGCTAATAAATTACAAAGACAAAAAATGAAAAGATAAATGCGAACATAGTATAATGTTTATTATTTACAAGGTATAATGGCCAATTTGTGATATTTACCACTTAAAGTCTATTTATTTTATTTTACAAATTGATTAAGGCTTTTGCGGCCAGTTGACGAACTGATGTTGTCCTTCTTCGGGTGTACAGGCCGTCGTCAGTTGGAATTGCTTCCTGCTTCCAATCAACGCAAGCGAACAGGATCTACGCCAGGGCTGAGAAAGCTTTTCTTCGAGAACGAATTCACCACACTCGTCGCATCCTTGCGAAGACGGATAAAGAACTCCATGACCTGCACTTGGCATTAAGCAACAAGATCCAACAACAGGATTGGGACAGAATGGACGCAATCTCACATTCCAACATGAGAAACGAACTGGACCGCACCAAGGAACAACAGATCAAGAAGTACGAGAAGTTCCAGAAGAAACAAGCCCCAAAGACGGCAAGCATCGAATATGGACGATTAGTGGTCAATCTTACAGACAGGGTACTTACGGTGAGGAAGCAATTCCAACCGACGACGGCCTATTTTATTTTGTTTTATTTTTACAACTGTCTTCTTCTTTTATATGTATTAATCACAGCCAACATATAAAAAGAAAAATGCGGAATACACTGTGGTCAATAAACAATTAACAAACTCCCTTGACACAGATATAATTGCAATTAATGGAGGAGACTGGGGTAAGCAAATAACTAAAAGAGTTAAAAGAGATTCACCCCTAAGTACCACAAACTTATTTTTATAAACTGGACACGCGTTTCGTCCGCTTTGTTTAGGGATATTATCAATGCGAGATAGTCTCTTAACAATTATACAAATAAAACTAATGTTTTTAGTTTAAACACAACAGGGCATAGCCATTTTTGGATATATATTTACATGAGTTTTGATTTAAATTTATCGAAAGTTGGACGATGCAATGCAGTCAGTTGATCCTGCTCATCACTCACAAAATGGATTTTAATATCGATGTATTTCTTGATTGTCCACTAAGTAATTTCCTCAAAAATGTTTTGATGATGGGTAGTACTGTACCGCTGAGGTGTACTCTGTTTTCTTGAACAGCAACTTACAAGTTCACTTCCACAGAGTATTATATATCTACTGGTACTCTTACATTTCACCAGATCTCCTGCAAAATCAGTATCATTGTAAGCTACTAGTTCACAATATTGTTTGTTAGGAGAGTAGAAAACTCCATCCTTCTGATAGCCATTTAAATATCTTAGTGCCCTATTGATTTTGTTTATTTCTAGAGTCGTTGGCTTCTCTATTGGCTTGCTCTCATAATTAATAGCATAGCCCATGTCTGATTTGGGTTTCCATGAGAGGTAGAGCAGACTTATGATGACTTTTCGATGTGAAAAGTTACTAGCAGTAAACTCTCACTTGCTTGTGTTCTTTTTAGTTGTAGTAAAGGTTGATGTTGGTTCGATGAATCTATTTGATACTTCTCGAGAACTTGTTTACTTTACTTGACCTAGCTTCAACTCTTTTGATTTTGAGTCCAAGATATTGGGTTGGATTTTTTCTATAGTTATTTCAAAATTTTTCTTTAGATCTTCAAGCAGTATATTCATTTGGTGTTCACCTTCTACAAATAAGATTTTATCATAAATAATTTTTCAAAAAAGAAGGAATTAAAATCCTTATTCGTCTAAATTTTAAGATCAAAGGTCTCACATTTTGAACGCGTCCTACCAAGTAGGCACAACGAACCGAAAGCCACATCCATCAATTAATGCTGGTAGGGGTATTTGTCCTCGGAGTAGTTGTTTCTGTTGATTCCATATTTATATTTATAAATACTTTTGTTTACGCATGTTCCATTGTAATATCACTCAGAGATCTTCATATCGACTTCTTTTTCGTGGTTCCCATGCAGAATAATATAATCTTCATTTGTTTGTGTAGCTAGAATAAACCGCAATCTCAGACTACCTATCTCAGATTTTTTATGACAGTCCCGGCTATCAATATTGCTTTGTGTTTTCAATTATCTTTTGTCACTGTTAGTCTTATGAGGGGGGGGAGGAGCCACAGTGACGCACCGATTAGGGGCGCACAGAGCTAAGGGAATTTTTTTCTAGGAAGTAAATTTTAGATATTAGATTTAATCTAGTATACAGCTTATTATATTAAATTAACAATGTAAATTATATAAGTACAATAATATAATAAGTTTTTACAAAAAATACACAAATTTTATTTCTAATGTTATAGTTAATAGATTATTAAATGTTACATATTCGTATCATATAATGAACAGTTCCTGCGTTAGCGACGTTTATACAATATAAATAAAGTTTTCTTCAGGGCGCTTAAGGGCGTCATATGTAGTAAGGTCTGTCCTTTATCGTGAAAATTCATCTTCTTGTAAAAGTATCTGTTGCGCACATTTCACCCAAAGGGTTAATATATTATTTTGTTTAGGGATCGATTTTATTCTATTATCATATTCTCGTTTCTCAGGACTTCGCATGCAGTCTGTGTATGACATTAGAACTTCATTGTCACTAAACATCAAATAATACTGATGTCATAGTGGCGGCTTTCATTGTATTACGGGTCGTCGCATGACAAATTCATGTTGGGGTTCTTGGTATTAATCTTGATTTTCGTTTGCAGATTCTAAATTCGTTTTATTTGCAGTATTTTTATCAGTTTCACTTTCGAAATTTTCAGTATCTTGATCTAGGAGTTCATCATTTTCATTTCTTTCTCAGCTGTTTTCATTGCCCCCATTTTCCATGTTTTCCGCTGGTATGAAAGTTCTCGATTTTATTTTATCCTTCTCTTCATTCAGAAAAACAATATCATTTGACATGATACAAAAATTTCCTGGATATTATTATATATTCATCCATAACATTGAATCCTGAGAGGAGATAGATAGTTCCTTTGGAAATCGGCGATTCTAGCTCCCAATATTTCTTCTTCATTGTTCAACGGAGATGATTACTGACAGTTCCTCTATCACTTGACGATTGCAGAACTCATTCCTGCGACGGATGGTTTCCTTATCTCATGATACTGCGTTATCACTTGGCTACCTGGTTCATCATAGGGGGTATCTGTTGATGGTTTCCGTTTGCAGGGTTGGTTGGTCCATTATTAAATGATTTTTGCTTCTTTTGTACGTTGTCCTTTTTGGTATTAGATTCATGGTTTCTTTTTGATTATCGATGATAGGAAATGTCCAGTCATTTGCTCTTACAATTTGCTTATTGTGCGTTGTTTTATAATGTGGTCATGAAAACAAAGATATCTTTTGGTGAGAAATATTGTTAGTCTGATATATGTTATATTCAGTATAGATGTGGATTTATATTATATTATTGCATAATAATTATATTCATCATTAAAATTAAATTAATTAGAAACTATGTTAAAATTAAGTATTTGTATAAATTTGGTAAAATATTTAAAAATGTAGGGTGTGTTATTTTCAAATTGTGTTAGTGTTAAAAAAATATATTAAAAGACTAACTAAATAAAATATTGTGCGTATTTCTTCTTCTATAACAACAAAAATTATAATAAATTATTACTTAATTTAAACATAAATATAAACATTATAAATAATTTGTAAATAATATATATTTATTTATTTATATTAAGTGGATTGCAAATACTATTTAAGTTTATTTTAAATAAATATTTTAAATTTACATTTCCGTTGTATAAATTATTTTAACTTAAAAAATATGCTGTTTATATTAGTGATCACTGATCAATATAAAAATCTGCTAAGTTTTTACAAATGTGAAAAATTTCATTATATTGCAATTTATTATTTTCATACATGCAAAACTTAATTCAGTATTCGTCAACATAGGCAACAATAATTAAATCTAATATTAATTAACATTTAGAATAAGTAAATTTGCAAATAATATAAAATAACGTAAAAACAAGCTTAAGCAAAATCAATGCCAATTTTAATGTCAATTACGTACTGTCGATAATGAGGCATTTTCCCCTAATTTTAGTTCTCCACAGCTCGGTGGTAATGATTCCAAACGGTGCCTTAACACTCGACAATTGCGAAAATCATACCAACGATGGTTCACATCTTTATATAACTTACAAATGATACTGCGTTATTATTTGATTGGTTATAGGGTCTATTTGTTGCTGGGGCGGATTCAGAAGTCTTCTGTACGGAGCGGGGTGATGGTGAACCCCGTAACGCATGTTTTTCAGACCCCATAACGGGTAGGGCAGCGAGTCAATGCTTTAAAATATTTTTGTAAATTGCTTTAGTACAGTATGTATGGCATCTAGTCGTTTTTGAATTTGGAACGACTTCTTGACGTCGGTCCCGTACTGGCGGCGCATTTTGAGTATTTCTTTCACCAGTCTTCCACGTCGTTTCTACTTTGTAGCCAATAAAATCGCTTGCGTAACTTCTCTAGTCATAACGCCGAAATGTCCTTCGCCGTGGATTGCTTCTAAAACTTCTGAAATTCTATACTTCGGAAGTACTAGTTGAAGTTTGTTTCGGGTTCCATCCGGGATCTCCAAAATTCCCTTTAAAATGTCATGGTCTAAAGTAAGAGAATTCCACTGAGCCTTTGTTTTTTGACTTAGATGGCTCACCACTGCCTAGATGGTCTTGTGGTTCCGGATTCTTTCCATCTCATAGTTGGTCCAATATCTTCGTCCTTACTCTGGTCTTAGACTATTTGATTATCTTTTCAAATTCCTTCAGGCCGAATGGTGGTTCGATTAAAACTAACTGATGCCAATCTTTCTTTATTTTTCGCAGATGAACACTGGTTGTATGATTCGACGTAGGGTCTCCGTGATAGTGAATCTGTGTTACCACTGCGCGAAAAAATGCCGAGATTTAAGTCGATCTGATGTTCTTGGAGAAGGTCCAGTCTAATAAACACATCATCTACTATGTCGGCCACCAAAACCCAACTATACAAGATCAGTCTCTTTGCCAAGGGACGAATTCTACTACACTGTGGTAATTTATGGATCCTTTTATAAATAATTAATTGTTTCCGTCCAGTCTTGAGATGATGACTTCTTCGGGGGCTAGTTTTCCGACTACCGTTTAACTTCATCGGAGTACCGTGTTTTGTTTAAGGGGCACTCTGGACTTAGGGGACCTATTTTTCCACAATTCCAGCACTTCGAACGACTACTGTAGTTATTGCAATCTCGAGCAAAATGACCACTTCTTCCACATTCCCAACATTTTTGGTTCCGCCTCCTGTATCTGAAACAGTAGGTTTCTTCGCATCCAATATGCACTCTCTAATGATGGAGAGAATACCTTTCTTGGTAGTTGTATCGTTGTCAATTTCTGCTTGTCGCACCCGCATATGGCCTTTAGAATCTTGTTTTGCTACATCAAATTCTAAGACATGCGACAACGCTTTACACGAACCTTGTCGCGTGCTAGTCTAAGGACTTTTAGTTCGCCGTTCCTGACTCCATCGATAAACGTTTAGATTGTCAGTTGGTTAATAAACAGTTGAGAGGCAGAATGGTAAGCTGGTCTTACAAGGCGCTTCACATCAGACTCAAATTGTTGATGAGTGTCATTGGTTCGTTGGTTACGGCATTTTAGTTACATGTGATGTACTTGTTGTATATTCTTTGAAATATTTTTAGTGGCTCTCCTCGTAAAGCAATTATTAGCACTGTTGTCTTCTCTGAATCGGTCCATGTGTTAGCTTTCTTGCTAGTACAAACTGCATTAGGTAAACAGATCACGAGATCTTCCCATTAATAGTTGGATATGTAATTTTAAATACACCCCATATTGTGGGGGGGTGCACTTAAGGTGAAACGTATTTTAATAATGATTTATAAATAAAAATAAAAGCTATTAAGGGTACTTTCGCCGATTCAGTTAGACAAGATTATACCCTAATAACACCTTGTCTAACGTTATGAAATACGTCAATAGCAGCAAAAGCAGGTAGATGGTGACGTACTGCCATATCAACGTTTTATTTAAATCTCCTTTACACTGAGCTCCAGTGATTTGGTCAGTAATTTATCGAGTCTGCCTATGGGATACAGATGAGATCTAATAAGACCGAAATCGCGATCTACGTCTGGTAGCTTCGCTAAATTACTTGATCAAAAATTTATTTTTGTTATTATAACTCATTTCAAATCAGTGGAGGCTATTCAGGTAATGTAGACTGTCTTCACCACATTTCTGGAAATTATCGAGATTTATGTCTCCAACAATATATATATATATATATAATTTCTTTCATAATTATTTTTTGTTTTAAAAAAAGAATAAATTTCGTATTAAAATTTACATAAAATTAACGTATCTGCTTAGAGTGTTTTCTGATGATTTAAATAGCACTTGTAATAATTGTAATTCAAGTGAAAATCTAAGTCCCTTGGCCATTACTAGTTTGCCACCGCAATCAGGTTGCCATGACAATGGTGACATCAGTCGTAAATTTGCAGGTTTAGCGTTTTCGAATAAAGAAGACGTTGCGTCGCGGCAAGATTGCAGCTGCGTTTTTTGAACGTATCGTTAGTTGCTCATATTTGCGGCGTGGATATTATGAAGAAACAATCATTTTATGAGGACATATATATGTATATGTATATATATATATATATATATATATATATATATATATATATGTATATATATATATATATATATGTATATATATATATATACATAGTAAGCAGGGACCTGTATACTATATACTATACACATTCGAGTATAATTTTTCCCAGTGCCGGATTTATACTTTTATACTTAACTACTTTACTTTGTATCGCCCCTCCCTCCTCCCTTCCGATCCTAATTACTTAATCCTATTAATTTAAGTAGGAATTTATTAGATTAATAATATTACGTATCAAGTGGGTAGGTAAGGTAGTTATTGAAAAGTGAAATGAGTGAATAAATTGTTCATAAAATAAAAGTGTAAATCAAACAAGAATTATACATTTTATCTTTCATTGGCGAAATCATCTATAATATCTCTGCCTCTAAATATAAGAGCCAAAGGATTTAGTTTTCCGTGAGTTAACGAAGATCTCTAATAATTTCTTCACTTGTTTTAAACAAGAAAAGCTCCTTTCTCCAGACCAACTTGTGGCTGGAGTACAAAGCGCGATACAGAGAGAGTTATATTCAGGTTCTAATAAACGTTGCACAGAAGTAAGGTTCCTCAAAAATGTAGAGAGATTGAGTTATGACGTTGATTCAGGTTGCAGTTTTTGTTATAGAAAATGTGACCATGAAAATTTACAGGGTGGGCAAATTTCGATGTTGATATAGGACAACTTCGTAACTGCAAGAAAAAAAAAATAGCACCTTCTCCACCTTTTTATTTGAGACAAATTTTTCGGTGTATTCAAAAACTTTCTGTCGTTTCTGTTTCCAAATTATGAATAAAAGTTGAAAATTTCGAGTTTTGGCTACATGAACACATCTTGATTGTTGATAAAAATAGAAAAAAAAACTTTTTTGCGAAAAATACAGTGGCGTAGAAAAATTAAAAAGAATAGTTATGCACTTTCAAGTTTTAAATAAAGTTGTATTTTTTTAAATAGGAAACATAGTTGACCACGCATTATTTATTTATTTAAAGATATTTTGTTCTCTTTTCACATATATAGAATATGTTGGGTCACATTCGATGTTTAAGTTATTAACAATAAAAATAATCATTTCGTAGTTTTCCTTTTGCAATTTTTGTATTAATTTGTAGTAGGCATCGGTCATCTAGATGATAGTACTTACCCGTTCGTCATTTTAAAGTACCTAGTTTTAATTAGAATTTTCATAATTAACTCCATACCATCTTAGACCTATAAAACGTCTTACTAAAATTACGATGTTGTAATCATTTATTCAATGTAATAACAATTCTGATATGGCATCCGAGAGACATTTCAATAGTTACCCAGAAAAAAGACAACCTCATAAACCTATTTTTGCGAGGATAAATGAATGTGCCATTTATATTTTTTGTATCTTTTACCGAGTTGTAGTATACAATGGAAATTTGCCTACCCTGTACACATTCCTCAGCCAAACCATGCACTAAATCGTTGGAATAATGTTGCATGAGAGACTAAGCGTTTTTTGTGACTGTAAAATTTGCCGCTTTTAAGGCTCTGCCGCCCTGGGCCGCGGCCCATATGGCCTAGGAAAATCCGGCAGTTATGGGAACATGTTTTGTGTGCGAGACTGTGTATTTGTGTATTCTACATATATGTTTACTCTTGGCAATCTAGGGGATACTTATTAGTATACCTATGCTTAACTCGAAATATTCATATTGGTCGACATATTCCTGGCACATAGTCTGAGGTATATTCGAGGGCATACTGTACCTAATTATAAGTTTAGTTTTTCTTAATTTTTCAACCCTTCAGTGAAGAGTCTTCACCTACTTTTAACGGCACGAGCCGCCGCTGTTTGAAATACAAACAAACATTATTATAGTTCACTTACCTTTTTATTTGCTTAAGTCAGAATTAAGTCGATGTAATTAACTTATATTTAAAAAAGATTGAATGTTTCCTAATGTATAAATCATTAATTGAAAATATCTAATTTACAAGAATGTACCAATTGTGTTAGTAATCAATATAAAAGAACATTTTAGTTCTTGGTCAGAAATTTATCGAAATTACCAGATACGGGTTGTGATTTCGAACTTATTAGATCTAATCAGCACACCATAGGCAGGTAGCATCGATAGTTTGCATAATATCAACATAAAAATCTCCAAAAATGGGTTGATGCTGATTTGCACGAATGAAGTTCCTGCACCAAAAACTGTTCAAGAAAGTGGTTTGCGTATGTAACGCAGGTTGCCACAGATGCTTTGCATAGAATGCATGGATGTAAATTGTTATAATGCACATGAAGCAGACATTACATAAGACGATGTTTTTGAAGACATAGATGAAGAAATCGTTATTCAATTTGAGAATATTGTTGAAGAGATGTAGTACATTATGTAGTATCATTAAAATAATGAAATTTAGATAATTTGAATAGATTATGAATAATGTTTGATAAAATGCTTTTACGGGAATAAACTTTATTGTATACAATCCTTAATTTAAGTAAAGTTGTAAGTTTTATTGTAAAAAAGACAAATTTCACAAAAAAGCGTATAATAAACAGGTACACATATTTAAATTATTGTATATTGTTTAAAAATACATCATAGTTTTATACGATAGTGAAAATATATTTATTAATAAAAAATTGTCATAAAACAATTTGTTTACGGAACGAAAGTCAATTATGCTATAAAAAAATAAATAAATAAAACAATATCAAGACAGACAAAACAAAAATAAATAGCTAACTTTGAACGGCTCCATATCAGTCCATTAAAAAAAACAATCCAACAACAATTTAAAAAAAATTACATCTAGTGTTTTCTATGAAGTATTATAATATATATATGCTCAAAAAATAGTTATATGCCAATAAATTAAAGAAGGAAATAAAAAATGGATTTTGGCATTTTTGAATGTTTTTTTGAACATTTTTTGTATAAAAAAATTAATTTGTTTCAATAAGCTATTTATATGGGAAATTTAATCATCTATAAAAAAAGGTTTGATTGATTTCGGACTCTATACGTATTTTGCCTTATAAGGGCATTATTAGGAGTAAATAATTATAGTAATTAACAGTCTGTTAAAAAATTCTATTTATAGTGACAATATCAGGGTCTAACAAAGGGTTATGTCCGAAATATATTTGATTATTTGCGATTTTTTATTTATTTTTATTGCCTTTTTTTAATTTCATAAACTTCAAATTTATCTAAAATCGGACTATCTTGAATAATTTAAAAGGTTTTATCTCAAATTATATAAAAAACTAAAAAAGGTACATTTTTACGCCGTTCTCCAAATTATAGTCTAATTTATTAGAATTCCGCGGTTTTATCATCTTGAATGACTAATTGAACCATTCGTCAAATATAAACCCTTGAACAGTAGGTTTTATTAAATGATATAATCAACGATCTATTAACAGGATAATTACGGTTACTATGAATTCGAAAGTATTTCCAAATTAATTAGATTTGTTTCCAAGGCGGCACAATTGAATGATTTAGGCAAAATTCTCGGTGCACTTGAATTGAGCACAAAAACGATTAATAAGCATGAACCGAGCACAAACGGACGCCTGAATTGAGCACAAAGATTTTCTTACCTGCATGTGTCTAAATAAACACCCAAATTTAGCACGTCATGTTGCCAGCTTTCTTTTAAAATATCTGTAGGGATTTGAGTTCTTCTTGAAGCAGTAGCTACGTGTTGGTTGTTGCAAGTGTTGGTTGTTCTAGAGACTCTAGAAGACTGTTCGGCCTAAATTCTGGAAGAAAAGGTTGAAAAGTCGTTTATATACTTATAAATGAGATAATTAATTTTCAAAAATTAATAGAGTTTTACCTCGTTTACTGAACATAGTTTCAAATTTTATTGAAGACATGTTATTTATTGTACAAGACAATGCTAACTATAATTGCATAAGCATCTTCTTACGCTCTGTGCTCAATTCGAGTGTCACCAAAATTCCTTTCAACTTTTAAAAAAATGAAAAATAATTTTTACATGATAAACAACTATTACTAGCAAGTTTTTTCATCTGAGGCAAGCGCTTTCTTAAAAAAATCTCCCTTTAGATAGATATCAATCAGCATCACAAAAATCAACTTCTTTTCTTAGTCGTTCTATTGGTTTAATCTAACAAGTGTGGTGTTATTTGAAAAGTAAACGACTTTCTAATATTTTTATGAATTTATACGTATAACTAAGTACATAGTTCTCTGTCTCTATTTTCACTAAATTCAAAAAAATAGTTTAAAGTTTTAACATTTTTGTTCCCAAGATCATAATTTCTTTATCAATGATGTTATTACTAAAATTTTCACCATGTAATAATTATAACTTGAAAAATGATAACTTTAAGTTTATATCATACCTTATAAATATTAACATTAGTATAGTATTGAAGAAAATTGAGAATATTGAGTTGTTCCATATACAGGGTGGGTCAATAGTGCGTGGACGGAAGATTGTGTCTTTATTATTGATTTTACGAAATTATGGTTTGAACAAAAGTTTCATCAAATGAACTCGTTCATATTGTTAAATTATTTTAGATTATACAGGGTGTTTCGTTTCGCCAGGGTGCTACCTTACTTCATTTTCCATTTAAATGGAACACTCTATATATTATTGCATTTTAGAATTGTTAGTTGAAAATAAAGGTCACTTTAATGAGCAGATATTGGGTCGAAGTTGCACCGTTTCGGAGTTATTTAGCATTAAAGAAGAAAAAAACTGTTTGCAGCGTCTTAGAAAAACCATCATATCTCCGAAACGAAACAATATAGAAGGATACAGGTTTTACCATTGTGTTCAACAAAGTATTATCTATAGTCTCATACTAAATTTAACTCATTTAGTCTTTTCGAAAACGAAACAGATAATTTTTTATTTTTTAAATTTAAAACATCAATAATTTAATTTTTTTAAATGGAATGGTATATATTTTTCACGTTATCAAATCTACAATTCAATTTCCTTTCGATTTTATTAATATATGTTAGGGTCTATCTTTAACAGTTTCTGAAATAACTGTCTTTTTTTTTAATTTCTGGCCGTTCTTCATATCTCAATCGTATTAGGCCATGAAAAACAAACGATACCTACGCAGATGTTTGAAACGAAACACCCTGTATAATCTAAAATAATTTAAAAATATGAACGAGTTCATTTGAAGAAACTTTTATTCAAATCATATTTTCGTAAAATCAATAATAAAGACACAATCTTCCGTCAACGCACTATTGGCCCATCCTATATAACAACAAAATAATGGGCCAGTTTAGGTGGAACTTGAAATATCACAGTTTACAAAATATATTTTCATTAAATAAACGCCTTTGACTTGCGAAGTCTTTTTTTTCCCTATAAACTTCTAAGGAACGGTCACTCTGTATGTTAAATAACTAAATAAAACAAAAACACACTATTTTCATAAAATTGGTATGTACTTATTGTTCTACAATTAATGCGATGCAATAGGAAAAGGTGGGAGAGTTTAAAAACAAGAACTAATGAACACATTTATTGTATTAACAAAAAACTTATAAGACGACTTTTCCAGATATTGTATAGACAATAACTAGTTTTGATATTACTAAAACAAAAACTATGCCCGTTTACATAAAATTAGTTGAAAGGGTCTCGTAACTAAAAAATTTGGAATCAATAAATCAGAATATCAAACAATTATAAATAATGTACGTATTAATTATAATTAACTGAGAATTTATCTGCCTATGTCACCTAATTATATGATATTCGAATAAGAAATAAATAATAAAATGTCTGTGTGCTGTTTTAGTTTGGTTTTTATACTAATTTTGTTTTAGAGGACTTTTGCAGAGTACTGAAATTGTAATTTTTCGTGGCCACATTTAAAATGTTATCAAAGCGAACTATAATATGTAATATACAATCCATTTGTAAAGGTATGTTCATTAATTAAGCACATCTAAAAGTTCACACGAACAAGTTCTCTATTGTATAACGAGCCCTTTGTATAGATTACAAAAGTTTTTTAATCGTAATTTTCATAGTGGAAATCGCACCAGAACATTGTTGTTTGCTACAAACAAAAGGCTTTTGTCTTTCACTTCTGAATTTTTAAAATATTTTTATATTGTTAATTCTAGGTACCTATTTTAATTAAACTTGTAAAGATTATAAAAATGTATGGATACACGTGCTTATGACATACATGAAGTAAGGATTATCAAAATTGTACAGAATCTTCCAGTAATATTAATATGTTATAATTTCAAAATCCAGGAGTCTCATTAAGAACAAAGTGAAGTGTTGAGGTGTTTTTACATTTTTCATGCTTGTAGACATCATTGCGGTCTAGCGCGTGCGCGTGTACCAGCCAGGGTTCGAACAGTTACCGTAACTCGGTCGTTTGGACTGGACGCGTCTCGACGATAGCGTCGTTTTGACATCTTTTCATTAGATAATTAAACTACCACACGAGACTCAAATTAAAAGAAAAACGTAAGTAAAGTCGAAATGCAATGATGTTACAATAGTTACTGCTTTCCTTCCACATAGTTTTCCTTTGTGATTTACAGTACAATGACATGATCTATACATGTATATGATTCTTAACCATTACATATGATTTTCTTTTATTTCATAGCATGTAAGTTCAGTTTCCTATAGTTACTGATTTTAAAATTGACGTCTTTCGTTTGCGTTATATATTAATAGTCGAGTTACTCTAATCGTAAGCCATCTGTTATGTGCAACAGTTGAATTAAATGGCCTTTCTAATACAGGAAACTAATAAAAATAGCTACAATTATTGACTTACATAAATGCAACCTGCACATTCTCGTGAGCTTTAATTTTTTTAATGTAAGTTATCCTTAAAATATAGATATTTGAAAGCAAAGTGAGACATTATTTTTCATTGATGTAGACGTCTAATTCATAATTATTAAGAATTTCAATATATTACAAAAAATATATAATTTGAAATAAAGAAAGTGCTTACTAGAGTCTACTGCGGTAGTACTGCAGTAACGGGAAAGAAACAATGCAAAAGGCATTTTAAATTTATCAAACTTAAATCATTTGGCAATCAATGTTATTAGCGGTATGTTTTTTAAAATCGTATAATTGTTGTTCTCATTTACTGTGGATTACTTAATATGTACTTTTTGATTTATAAATAATATCAGCAAAAAACGTGGCTGTCAATCATACCTACCTTATTTAATAAAGTACGAATTACCCTGAATAATATCAAAAACGCTACTGCTGGTATTTTATTTTTTTCCATACTGCCTACACAACTCGTTATGCAATTAAGTATTTCTGAGAGTTAAATATTTTGGAAAAGTGCAAAAGTGAATTTAATAAAATTATTATAATTCACGAAATTGTTTCACTAGCCGAGAAAAAATTGATATTAATTATATATGTAGTAAGGTAATTTCTTTTGAATTTACTGTATAAATAAATAAAATGCATAAATTTCAGCAAATTTAGTGCAATAATGTGTGTATTAGAGCAAAATATAGAAAGTGTGAAATTTAGGAACTGCTTAATAATGAAGTTTTACGATTTATGCAAAATTTTGTGTTTTGTAATATATGAGATGCGGAGTTCCTCAGCACATAGTTCCACCGTTTTTTTATTTACAAAATGTGACACTGTGATGATCTTGACCTTGGTCTTGAACTTCGCCTTTTCAGATATTCCTGGTCCTGTTCTTAGTTTTTATTTTATACAGATGAGTCTCGATCTTGCAGTCTTGGTATTTGCGCACTTTACAGTTTATTACCTAAGTATTTGCATCGATTTAGTAATTTTTTAAGTGAGACGGTACTGAAATAATTAAATGTTTGATTTGTAATGGTATCACATACCCTTTAGTTTTGCTTGAGAAATTTATCGCTTGTTGAAGTTGTGAGTTTAAATGTGCTTTACGTGGTATCATATATTTGTTTTGATAAAGTTTATCCGGTCTTACAAAAAACTTTCTTTTTTATTTTGAACCGTAATTGACGCAATTGTCTCATCAAAGGTTCGCGGGGTGGGAGGGGGTTTAAGTGCGGATAAAAAACATTTTTGACAGAATAATACTCAGTTTCTCAAACGGAACAAAAACTGTACTGTGTTAAATAGAAAATAACGAAATGGTTTTAAAAATGCTTATTGGGCAAATTAACAAGTAGGTAAAAATTTTATATTGGTCATTATTAAGGAAATAATTAAATATTTTCTAAATATTCTTACAGCTAAAGAAGAGCGAACTAGGAGACTATATTCTCGTTTTGTATCTTATAGTTCTGATAAATTTACAACGGTGGAAAGTATGTACTATTGAAAATTGACATGTGGTAATAGTTTATGCTTTCGAAGCTTTTTAGGAATATGCCAAAGCTTAACTGAATATTTATTATTTTCGTATGATATATATTCATAAGTATTTCGCAGTTTAGGTAAACAAGTCACTTCAGCCACACCTGAAATGTGCATCCTATACCCCGCACATACTCCATTGGAATAGACTATTAGTCCCTGTAAAGATAGAGGTGGGGCAAGTGCTCTTTATTAATAAAAACATAATCTTAAGTAAAAAGCAACAGAAATGACTTATTTAATAATTATGTATAGTAACCTTATATTCCCAGCAATAATCACAATGCAATATCAAAAGATTTACTAGATACTTAAAAGACTATTAATGGTGCATTCTTGATGAAACATTATAAAATAGCTACGTAAAAACAAGAAAATACACAAAATGTTTCAACGATTTTATTAGTCAAAAGCTCGACAATTGTTTTTGTGCCTTAAGTTATATTAAAAATACCAGTCAAAATTTCAAATAGATTAAAGAATTTAGATTTTAATGTTATAGAAGTAAATAAACTAAAATTAAGTAATCTCATAATCAATAACAAACAAAAATTAAATAAACTTCGAAACTATGGCATTTATAAATTAAATTGCAACAAATGTGATGCTGTTTATATTGGCCAATGTGGTCGGGCCCTAGAAAACAGAATTTATGAACATTAATTAACCATAAAAAATAAAAATGCTACTACAGGTTTTACAGAACACTGCATAGAAAACAATCATATTTTAGATATGAACAATATTCAATTAATTCACAACGTCGAAAAAAGTAGAAAACAACCTTCTATAAATTTTATAAATCAAATTAGCAATTTGCAAAGAATGATAATATAGTCAACCAAACTGAACGATTATGGAACAATAGTCCACTTCTGTTAACCAATTTATGATGGTTTTCCCCCCTATTTATCTGTAACTTTGTACTTATTTGTTATCTATTTAAGGTTTGAATTACTGTTCCTCAGTTAGTAACTACAATACTCTTGATAAAGACCGACTGGTCGAAACAATTGTCGAGCTTTTGACTAATAAAATCGTTGAAAAATTTTGTGTATTTCCTTGTTTTTACATAGCGATTCAGTAGATGTTTAGATATTACGAAAAGAGCACTATCTCGTAGCTAAACTACAAATGCAATTAAAGTTTTACGCCTGTATTTTTTACACTAACGGACGCAGACTTTAGTAAGTGGGTATGTTACATAAGAAATGTTAGTTTGATTTCGCATTTACGGATAGCAGCACAATTAAATCAGATAATGAAAACTAATCGCAAATGTACTAGTTTCGAAATGCATTTGCCCCACCTCACCTTAACGAAAAAAATGTGGTTTTCAATTGCTTACTTCATATGACATTTAAAAAATGGCTGAGAGCTACTTAATCTGTTTTGTATCGATCTGTTTCTTCCAGAGTGATCTTAATAATAATAAAATATTTATAAAATCAACAAAAAATCTCTTTAACTTTAACAAACGATGCTAGTAATAATTTCAATGACAATCCTATATAAGCAATTTATTTGTGTAGGGATGAGTATAGTCAGCAAAAGAATATTTTTATCGTCTAAAGTGCATCATACTATTCATACATCAAATTTCGCTTTAAAGTTATTAAAAATAATATTAATACTTTTTTAATTAGTAGTAATCTTACAGCTTCAAATTGTTCTTGTTGTAGGTAGAATTGCTAATGCAAAAGGCGTCTTTGTCTTACAATTAATCTTGTGATTTTAGTGCTTTTTTGTTTTAAATAAAATTAAAGTGATAACACAATGCAATGTAAATGGGACAGCAACTATACTGATGAATTTATTTGGAGAATGAAAATATGGGTAAATACCATTCTGAAAAGAAAGTAAAGGAACTGATTTTCTGTTTTCTATTTTTAATGAGACCTTAGTTACTTACATTTTTAGTTAGATCGAGTTATGAGTATTAAAGTTTTTTTTTGGAAGAGATTTTATTTCTATAAGTATTAGTTGCTGATTATCATGTACGTATAGATATAGAGATTGCCGAAATAACGAAGGCTTTACGTCAATTGGCTCTAAAAATGAAGCTATATTTTGCGGAAATTGTGTTAAGTAAGGTTCTAAATGATCCTACCGCATAGTCATTTCCCTAACGGTGAAACGAAAATGTAGTAAAATGTCTTGTGTGGCGCGACATAAGATAGTGATCGGAAATTGTTTATTTTTAGTCAATTAAGCTCGTCAAACTGAAAAATACTTTCTAATATTTTTATTCCTGCAAAATGTGAAAAATTTCATTATTTACGCTACGAGAATAATAATATATACAAAAAATTCATGTTCTTCTCTATTCGTCTTCGCGGTATAAAACTTGGCCAGAGCATAATTTTATATAGCAAAGGTGGTGTAAGGTGCGCTAAATTAGTTGACAATGAAAAAATTAAAAATAACTAAAGAAAAAATTGAAACTGGTGCATCACATTTGAAATACTTTTGTCAAATTTGAAAGGTTCTCAACTCTTCTTAAATTATATAATTTTTTTTTCTCGATTATTTAAATTGTCAATTAAATTTTACCTGATGTACGGCAATAAGAGAAATACCACTTCCTCCACTTACATAGTTTTGGAGACTTTATACGACTTCAAGGTTATTTTTTTATTAATGTCTTTATTTAATTTGAATTTAAATTCCAATATTTCAACCTTTTTTTACGTCCTTTTGCAATCGATGAGAATTCAAAAAATATATTTTTTTAAAAATCTGGTATTTTATATAAAAAAATTAAACGTCAATTTCTTTCTTAATGAAATCGATGCGTTTCGATATATGTAAGAAAGCCTCACTATTCTTTTTATTCTTTAAAAAATATATTTATTTGTTATTTAATTGTACAATTTGTACAAAAAATTAAAATCAAATTGGGTATTTTTTAATTATCAATGCTCCTTCACATGACGAGAAATACTAAATTTTCAGTTTTTAGTTTTATCAATTAGTTGTTAATAATGGTTTCAGAAAGTTATACTTTTGTTTAAATACCTTCTTTTATAAATAGTTGTATACATTTTTTACTTACTATTTTTAAAATCTTTAAACACTCTTTTTTGTTCAAATCGTCATAACAGCTGAAACGAACACGATATAGAATTTAACACAATAATGTTAGTAGCAAATACTAAAATACTGATATAATTTTTCATCGAGATTTATTGAATCAACGTTTTTGTATTATTCAATGACATATAAAAAGGTAAAAGCGAGATATATGCACATACATATATGGCGACGACGTTCTATAATACAAAAAAGCGATTGTGGACAAAATATTCAACCACATGTCGAATTTATTTCATATTTCGTTTTGTTTCATATTACAATCGGTAAATAAACTAGAACGTATATTATGCAAACCCACAGAGTTGGTTATAACTTACCTACAGCCATAGCGAATAGGCTTGAGCCTATCCTATTCAGCTGTAAAGTAAATACTGGCGGCAAAGTGTGAGAGAATTAAAGCAAACGTGCGGTCAGTACTTGTTTCTTTGTAGAACTCTAACCTAAGATAATACTAATAAAAAGATATGTTCTTGGTTAGCGTCCCATCGAAACTTCTTGACGGGTATCGCGATTACGAATTCTGTTAAACTATTGCTCAGTCCATTCTCTATATCAATGGACTTACCTTACTTAATCTAACATAACCTAACCTATCTCAACACAATATTGTCAAGCGTAGCTTTATACATCGTATTTTGGTATTACATGTGACTTCAATATGCCTTCGCCGTTAATTTTTGGATTGGTTCCTGTAGACTGTGTTGATGATGTACCTAAACGCAACTTTTTAATAATTTTGCAACATCTACTTTGAGATTAGTTAAGTGGTTTATTCATAAACTTCTTATAAACTTATAAACGATGCATAATATTTACTTGATATAACTACTTACACTTACAGAATTATTTTTCATTCTGTTGAAAACGTCGCTGAAAATATATCCTATTTCGGATGTAGTTTAGAAGTTGTTGTAACAAATGCAGAATTATTTGACTTGCTCAACTTACCTCTTAGGTGGGGTATGTTTGGCAAACGTATGAGGTAAGTTGAGCAATGGTAAGAATTACCTCAATAGTTGTAGTAGGGGAATCATAGTGATCTCAAATAACATTGTAGTTTATGATCAAATATATGTATATATAAAGCTTGGTATATCGTACATCGTTAAAGTTTTTCTGGATTATTCCTTAACCACGTACTCATGGTCGAAACACTGAAATATTTAGTGACTGTACCTTGTGACTGCAGATGATGATTCCATTCCCATTATCCAAGTTTAATATATCCACGTGAAAATTGGAGGAGTGATTGTCTAAGGCCATTAGAACAGGAAATTATAGGGATGACTTTATATGATTGATTTTAAAAACAAAAAACGATTCTTTGCAGTAGGGATTAATGTAGTAGGACAAATTGATCAGCGCCTACCTAACTTTCCCCGATCCGACCTTTCAAAATAAAATTAAGGTTGTATGAAAATGGTAAGACTTGTGACTATATCGACATTTTTGATCGATAGGTTAATGGATATGTAAAACTTCTATACACAAATGATCGTAGGCAGTTGATTCCGTAAAATGTCAGGCGAAAAAGTAAAGAAATTTTTAGATATTAATTTTTGATGCCAAATAAGCAAGGTACTGCGCATTTCATTTGTTCGCCGGGAAACAACACTAGTGGTAGCATGATAAAAAAACATTTGTGTTTCATTCCCACCAGCTACTCGTGGTGGTGGGCGGGCAGCCCCTCCGACCTACACTGCAGTGCAAAGCCGTAAAGCCCTCTTCAGCCACCTTTCAGGAATCGTAGGAATGGGTGGGTGGTGTAGTTAGGGAGAGAAAGATGAGACGGACGAAATGAAGATAGAAGAGAAGTGAAAGATTATCTGTGTAATAATTACTGCCCCAGCATTTGCCTACATGATCCAAGGAAACCACAGAAAACTTGGACCAGAGCAGCCGCGCACCCGGGTTCGAACCAGTGACCTCCCGAATGCTAAGTAATGATCTACAGTAGTAGACCACACCGCTCGGTATGGTAGGGTGATGTGGTTTCCATCCTTATACCTTCCTTTCCGTCATTTAAAACTATGAGCGGGTATTGCTTAGTTTCTCAGATATTTCAATTGCATACGTTGCCCCTATGCTCAACTAGCTTAACCCCACCCTACATTTTATAACTTGAACATGATTCGTTACATTTAGCATTTTCCTTTCTTTTGACCTTGTTATTAATAGAATAATACCGATACGGTTAAGGATCATTATTTTGAACAAAACATCTATCATTTTTTTCTCATTTCATATTATCTGAAGAAATGGCGAGTTACAATATAAAGTGTGTTTAATGGTTTAATCAATCCACACTGATTTTAAAATTTCCATAAAAGACATTCAACTTGATACAATTAAGTTAATAGTCTTCTTAAATTACCTTAAGACTAATAAGGAGTTATTGAAATCCTGTTTCTGATCGGTCTAAATTGACTTATTGTTTAAATTATAGTAAACCGTCTAATGGGCCACCGAACTTGAGTAACCCTGTATGATTATTATGCGCTCACATTTATCTTCTTGGGAGAAGCGCTGATGATAATGGAAACAGGAGAGTATATATTAGGGGTTAGCTTGCTTGAGGGGGAGAGGAACCTTTGTGTTTCCTAATTGACTCCGGAGCAGTGCTCTCGAATGCATTAGCGCCCCCAAATTTCTGCGAAACTCAAAAGCTCAATAAACAAAAAATTAAACCATGTGATTTAAACCCTGTCGCCCTATGATTGGAACGTTTTAAACTCCTTAACGTAATCTATAAATAACCTCATAAGCCCATAATTCAAACTTTTTAAACCCCATGACTTTATAACGTAAACCTCGTAACACAGAGGGCAGCGAGTAAGCTACTGATTGTGCTCTAAAATCAGTGTAATAAGGAACTACTACGTTCAAGGGTTTTATTGGATGAATGGTTCCAAAAAACCGCGGGGTGCTATTATATTACAGGATGAAATTTCAAGAACGGCGGCATAAATTACCTTAGTGCGTTGGTTAATTGCCATTCGGGTTATATGGTTTAAAAAGTTTATGTTGTAGAGTCATGGAGTTTTCAAAGTCTCGGTTATGGGTGTATGGGGGTATTTGTAGTTTCCGTTAGGGGGTTAATTTAAAGGGTTGTGGGATCTAAATGGCTTGGGTTTAATTTTTGAATTTGGTGGATGTTTGGGTACCCCATTCGAGGGCAGTGCTCCTGCTTAATGTTTGGAAGGGAGGGGGGGGACGTTTACCCCTATCGTCCCCCTCTGGATCCGCGCCAGCATATTTCAAACAATTTCATTATACCTACCTATAAATTCGGAAATCGATGAAAAGAAGTGGTGTAACCAACAGCTTTTAAAAAATAAAAAATAAAAGCACCCTTTAGGTCGATTAATTAGTACAGGTATTGACCTAGCCCGTTCATTTTTGTGATGCAGCCAAGAACAATTGCTTCAATAATAATTAATCATCCTGAATAAACAATGAGAGGTTTTAATCCAGGTATATACGTTTTTGCCATCAAGCTTTAGAAGTGACGAATATAAATATACTACGTAAAATATTTTCCGTAAAGTTTACGTTGCTTCAATTCATTTATAGATAAGTTAAATTTTTAACGGTTTTTAACTTAAGTGCAACATGCATTAATTTATTCCATTTTTTAAATTAATAGAACACCAATAATTATTTACATGCTATAAAATTAGAATTATTGGATTTATATTCCCTGTTTATATGTATGTTTTTGTAGTAAACTGAAATAACATACAGAGTCATCGGTATCTACTGTTAATTGTTTTACGTTATATACAAAAAAGAAGAGGTCTTACCCCAACTAACCACTACACTTTAAAAACGAGGACACGTGTTTCGCTCATTTACACGTTGTGAACATTTTCAACGCAAGACTAAGTGTTGTGGTTAGTTGGGGTAAGACCTTTTCTTTTTTGTTTATTCTCACAGTCTCCTTTATATTTATTACATGAATATAGTTCAATAGAGCAGAAGTTAAACAAAAGCCGAAATTGTATTTTGGCGTAGGTATAGTCTTCTGTACCAAAAAGAAAATTATATAAACAGATGTAAGAATATTTTTTGATTTTGGCAACAGGCGCGTAAGGTAATTTATTTTGAGAATTTGTCTATTTTTTGGAGTATACAATGTATTACTTTGATATTCACTGCTAATGTGCGCAGGACGTCATTTTTCAAACAGTTAACTTCGCCAATCGATAGGGTAAATTTTTACATAGACATTCAGAAATTCAGTAAAACTGCTTATAATGAAATGTGAATAGATTTGTAGAAACACTACAATTTTATGAATGGTTTAATACTAAATCAAAAAAAAATTACGAAAGAAAACGCGGTCTTTATGAGTAATAAAAATTTTTGTTAGAAATGTTTGTTTTTAAAAGCGTTGAAGAATATAATTAATTATTCTACAAATTGTATTTAGCAGAATGAATACAACGATATAGGTTACTAACCGATAATCTTATAGAGAGTATTATTTAAAATGCAAATGTTTAAATAAAGGTAAAAACTGTTGTTTTTTGAAGAAGAAACTTTTTTATATTCTTTGGTTAGTGATATTTAGACAAAAAGTTTTTATTATTTTTTTCGTAAAGGTAATATTTTTATAAATATAAATATAAATATAAAAATGGAATCAATAGAAACAACTACTCCGAGGGCTAATACCCCTACCGGCATTGAACTACACTGTTGATTCCGATGCATTCTTAGACGAAGATATAACATATTCAAAAAAGAAGAAATGAAAATCCTTATTCGTCTAAATATTAAGATCAAATATTTAACATTTGGAACGCGTCCTACTAAGTAGGCACAACGAACCGAAAGCCATATCCCACGGCCGGATTCGACCTATCGGGTTTCATCAGGTGGGCGCTGACAGAAATGCCTTTACAGGCTATATTATAAATATAAATATAAATATAAATGTAAAAATGGAATCAACAGAAACAACTATTCCGAGGGCTAATACCCCTACCGGCATTGAACTACACTGTTGATTCCGATGCATTCTTAGACGAAGATATAACATATTCAAAAAAGAAGAAATGAAAATCCTTATTCGTCTAAATATTAAGATCAAATATTTAACATTTGGAACGCGTCCTACTAAGTAGGCACAACGAACCGAAAGCCATATCCCACGGCCGGATTCGACCTATCGGGTTTCATCAGGTGGGCGCTGACAGAAATGCCTTTACAGGCTATATTATAAATATAAATATAAATATAAATGTAAAAATGGAATCAACAGAAACAACTATTCCGAGGGCTAATACCCCTACCGGCATTGAATTACACTGTTGGTTCCGATGGATTCTTAGACCAAGATATAACATATTCAAAAAAGAAGGAATTAAAATAGTGGGATATGGCTTTCGGTTCGTTGTGCCTACTTAGTAGGACGCGTTCCAAATGTGAGATCTTTAATCTTAATATTTAGATGGATAAGGATTTTAATTCCTTCTTTTTTGAATATGTTATATTTTTATGTTATGAATTTGTCTATAACGCTGGACTGCGAGAAAGGCACCGATAGAGTCAATGAGGCTGTACATAAAAGTGGGCGAATTATAAACATTAAAGGTGCAAGGCCCTTTTATGATAACATGGAAAATTTCTTTAATATTGTTTTAAGGAAAAGTTTAATCTGTCAAAATTAGCATTTCACTTTGTTGAAATTATGATGATTTGAAAAAATTTATTTTGACGATAAAGGGTTATAACTTTTTGTCGATATTTCATCTAGGAATACAATACAAAAGTTAAAATACGCTCTTGGTCAGTATTCTGTCGAAACTGCTAGACGATCTCAGGGATTCTCATCAGCACTATGTATTAAATCTCATAATATGTATCAAATTTCTATAGATGGCGTTCACAACGCTGTCTGTATTTATTCAGTGCAAAATAATTTCTCCGATTAAAAACATTGTTGTTTTAGTTTTATTTAAACTATAAATTGCGTTTTGAACATAACGCTTTAAGGTTACTGGATGGAAAAAACGTACAAACAAATTAATTAAATCGGAATAGATATTTTCGCTCATGCGCCCATTTTACACTAACCACTTCCACTTAAGAGACTAAGGGGAATACTTAATTAGTACTACTTGGATTTATTTAAAATTTTTAGTAATCTTTAGTCAAACGTCAAAAAATGTTTGCAGTTTCGTCATGACAGAATTTTTCACTTATTTACATGTAGGTATGTAATTTTGGATGTAGATTATTCAGATGGAAATCCTAAGTGATTTTATTTAGGTATCTTCATTTAGGCGTTAAAAAGTTGTTATCCTTCTATCCAGTGGAGGGAAGTATCATTAGTATATTTAAACATGGTAGGTATTTAATTTGTATAAGATTGAAGAAACTGTGCAATGTGTTTTTAGGGTCTTTCAATACCTAATTAGAAATTATCGCTAATTTTAAATGTTGTTAAAAACTTGAAGTAAATTGCAAAAAAATTGAATTTCCGGATTATAACCGTGTCTTGTTTATGAAATCCTCACGGCGGACCATGGTGACGTCAATAGTGTTCGACGTTTCGTCTCCTATCGCAAGGGATATCTTCAGGAACTTGACGTTGTTGATGCAAGGTCTCCAACGCTAGTTCTGAACAGCACCTGAAGATGTCCCTTGCGATAGGAGACGAAACGTCGAACACTTATAAGGGGGGAAATTTTTAAATTCGATTTGATGTCAGATTGGTAAATGTTTAAAAGAACATTCAAATCAATAAGAATATCAAGATAATTTTACTCACCAATAATTAGGAAATAGTAAATATAATTAATTATCTATAATACTTAGACGGGAGATGAAGGCGTGCGTGAACAAGTATAAACATATTTGGCTGACTGGCGACTGTGTGAAAGTGAGATGACGACAAACAGGCGTTCTCGCTCATGGGAAGTTATCACATGAAATAATAAAAACACTTACCGATCTGTTGACAAGATCATAAAGTAATTAGATACTCACCGGGATCCTTTGGAACCCCTGCCCCTCTGGATCATTGGATCATTTGCGAATTAATCTTCATCGGTCTAGCAGAATCCGTCAAATCGCAAATCGTATTAAATCCCATGAGTTTGCGCTCCCGCGCCTCCAGACAGGCAACACACATTCGGGAGACCAACAGGGTAGGTCAAACCTAACCCCGTGCCGCTATAGCACCATGCCCACCCCACGCAAGGAAAGTCACCGTTCTATAGGCATCACCGGAGATATCTGTGTCTTTCCTATATATTACTGGGGTGATCGTCGTGGCACTTTAGCCACAACGAGCTCTAATAAACACAATGGCCAATGATAACGTGTTAACACAATCAAATCTTTCTCGAGTACTGTGCCCAATATAAATAATACATATATATCAAATATATATATCCAGTAATCACATTAGTAAACCAATAATTTACTACACAAATTATCTACGCATAATAAATGCACCTGCAATGCAACGCATCGCATCGCATTGCTCGCAAAACCAGCCGTATCATATCGCTAGCAAAACTCCCACCTGCAATCGTGCACGACGTCTATACACATACTGTATATTAGAAAAATGTTGCCCCCGCATCTTTCTATTCCTTCCTATGCCTTTGGTCACCCTTGGATAACATAAACAAAACATGAGGGGATGCTAGTCGCTAGCCTTTACGACGTTAAATATGAGATTCAAGGATAAGCAAATACAAATATGATAATTATTGAATATAATTTTGATATAATCATTTCTATTTATGTTTTGTACCATACACACTATTGACGTTACCATGGTCTGCCATAGGGATTTCATAAGGAAGGCACGGTTGGAATACGGAAATTCAGTTTCTTCAGTCGACAGCCGTGAAAGCCTGCATCAACTTTTAAGTAAATTGTAAAATCGCATTTTTGAGTATACTTGATTGTTGTCTTTTACCCAACACAAACAAAATGCAAAAATTCTTCCATGCTTATTATTACAAATTACCAATATACAAACTGTGTATAGATTAGGGTAGATTATTCTTTTAGTTAGTTCTCAATTCAATTCTGCTTTTAAATGTTTTACATGTATTTTCAGGTACATTCCATATTTGGAGATATAATCACATTAATTAGGCTTCAATTATTTGTTCGTGTACTGTTGTTTTGCGTACTGCAGCTTTAGATTAAGAATTGAACGACGAATTTTTGTTCGGAAAGATTATCAAAGTAATTTATGCGCCGAATGATTTGTTGAAATGTATTGGTTCTTTATCAGTAATTTATCGAGTCCACTAGATACATATCAACACAGTTTCTATAAATCACCTACCAAACTGAAGTTGCTTTCTTGCTAATTTAAATAACTGACCTAATTTAGAGTCATTTGTGTAATTCCCATAGCAACTATGTGCACAATACATTAACCATTTTTAAAAAAAAAAAATATCCTCACTCTATATTCAAAAATAAAATTAAAAAGTTATTTTACCCTAAGGTCCCCTTTTAAGTATGACGTAACGCAGTTTGGGGAAGGGGTATCGTAAAATTATACGGTGCGATACAGATTCGTTACACATTGTTATTTTAATAATATTTTAATAATTTTCTGGTATTTTGCATAATAATAAGTGCAATTTCTATGATAATATTCAAACAAATATTTTTTTGAAAATACTGAATTAATCTATTAAGTAACGTCTATGATGTCATAAGAATATAGAGTTATTTATGTTTGAGTGAAAATGTCATTTTTCTATGTTAATTAAATGGAAAACAAACTCTGATACATATTCAAAATTGACTAATGGGACGGAAAAAAAACACTAGCATATGTAGATGGTACTAATTTTTAAGGTGCCACATAGGTTTGCTTGGGCAGAATCAGATTTGTTGGCCTCATCAGGACAATAAGTCATGCAGAGGCGTTACATTTCTGATATGGCAAGGAAGAAACTTCCTGATCAGGATCTTATTTTAATTATAACAAACTACTTACGTATCGGATTTCATAACTAACAATTTCTAGTAGGGGATGGGTGCATCGTCTCTAACCCTCTTCCCTTTCGTTTAAAGTCTTCGTGCGTACCCTCAGAATAATTTGTATATTCCTTTTGGTATAAACTTCTATCGAGGATATTTTCACATTCATTGATAGCCGTTTTTGTTAGTTTTGCCTTTACCACATTATGATACTGGTAACGACTTACGATATTATAATCACAGCTGTCTACTGAATTTTTAATTTTTATTTAATGTTACAGCAATGTTGCTGTTACAGTCAGTTTTTGATTGAATCCCTAATCTTCTAAATTATACGGTTCTATCAAACTACACATAGATTTTCTATATTTAAGCTCCATACCCAAAGTTTCAAAATTTTTAGTATATTTTATAAGACAAATGTTATCTATTATACAGGGTAGGCCAATAGTGCGTGGACGGAAGATTGTGTCTTTATTATTGATTTTACGAAAATATGATTTGAATAAAAGTTTCATCAAACGAACTCCTTCAAATTTAAAAATTATTTTCGATTATACAGGGTGTTTCGTTTCGCATGGGTGCTACCTTACTTAATTTTTTTAAATGGAACACCCTCTATGTTTTACATTTTTGAATTTTTCGTTGTAAATAAAGATCACTTTGATGAGTAGATATTGGATCGAAGTTGCACCGTTTCTGAGTTTTTTAGCATTAAAGAAGAAAAAACTGTTTGCAGAGTCTTAGAAAATCCATCATATCTCCGAAACGAAACAATATAGAAGGATCCAGGTTTCACTATTGTGTTGAAAAAGGAATTACATATCGTCACATACTAAATTTATCTCATTTAGTCTTTTCGAAAATAAAACAGAGTTTTAGTTTTTTAAATTTAAAACACCAATAATTTTTTTTTTAATGGAATGGTATATTTTTCTTCACGTTATCAAATCTACAATTCAATTCCCTTTCGATTTTATTCATACATGTTAGGGTCTATCGTTAACAGTTTCTGAACTAACTGGATTTTTTTAAATTTCTGGCCGTTTTTCATATCTAAATCGTATTAGGCCGTGACAATTGACAATTGAACGTTTTGCGTTCATAACATTATTATTAGTATAAGCTGCAATAAGGATAAACGTTTTGTGTGCGATTTGAAGACAGAGGATTTTTATGGCATTCTTCAAACATAAATATCAAAACTGATATAAAAAATAAAACAGCCTGTCGATTTCACAAATATAATACTAAAATAACAAAACAGTAACAGGAAATAAAGCTTTAAATAAAAGGAACATTAACAATAATTAAACGAATACCTAGTCCTAAGTAAATATTATATCACAATAAGTGTTCAAAATGCTGACCACTACGATTTAAACAAAGCTCAATTATCTTCCTCAGTGACGTGTTCACTTTAATTAATAATTCAGTACTAATAATTTCTGTAATAAATCATTCCACAAATACAACACAACAGCATTGTTTTCAAATTATGATTTGTGCTCACAAACGCTCATAAGAAACACACCAATTTGAGGTAATACCCTGTCTCCCATATAGGCTGAGGATATGCTTGTCTGTAAAGTCTGGATTGATTGCACCTTAATAACCCGCCTAAATTCGCTGCTTTAGACTAATAAATATTGGTACTGAAGGGAACGGGTACGGTTCCAATA
The DNA here is from genome assembly GCA_963921985.1 of Agrilus biguttatus. NCBI lineage: Eukaryota > Metazoa > Arthropoda > Insecta > Coleoptera > Buprestidae > Agrilus > Agrilus biguttatus. The sequence continues at coordinate 23,115,569 of OY998118.1, forward strand.
GTGGATAGAGCCTGTCTGTTTGTCCAATTAAGGATACTGAGATGCGCTCGATCAAAAGAAAAATCATTTGGGTTACTATTCCGCTGGCAAAAGGTGATTTTCAACAAGCACATCAGTGCTGTATCGAATTTGATGTATATACTCTAAATTATTATATTATATTAATAACTTTTAGTAATTACATTGCAAAAATATTTAAATATGTATTTTTTTTTGGCAGATCTGCAGCTTACCTACCTCCTTGTTGTGCATAAATTGTGACATCTATTTATGTTTAGTCTAATTTCTAATTAACTTTTTCACAGTTGCCTTTTGTATAACTGTGAAATTAGGGTGAGCTTTGATTATCTATAGTATGTATTACAGTTTCCGAAAAGCAACCTCTCTAAATGTTATTAATGAGAATTTGTATAACTGAGTATGGTATAATTGCATTATGAATAAAAATTAAGTAGGTATATGTAATGAAGCTTTTTTGTTGTTTCAGAAGTCTATCGTGGAGATATGTTATGGTTGATAATGGATAGTCAAAGTGAGTGGTATACAACAGATTCCTAAAAGGCGTTGATATTGATAAATATCCTTCGTAATGGAGCATGACCATTTTGACGACGAGGTGAGTTTTTGGATTTCCTACTGATGAGAAAATTTTAAATATTAATTGCAAGAAATTATGTATTCAGAAGGTTTTTCATGTGATGGAAAAACATTTACGTTATTCGAAATGGAATGTTGTAGAAATTGTACTATTCTTAAAAAGACACATGATTCAATTTTTCAAAATTTAATGATTTATAGATGCAAAACAGAAAATGTTAAAAACGTACCACTAATTGAGAACTGACAATGATTTAATATAGTAATTAAAATATATATTCTTTCTACGTTGTTGGTAATTTTCAGTCAAAAGAAATCAGAACCTAAAAATTTTCTAATAAGTTGTGCTTAACAAAGTGTATATCTATTGATTTCAAAAATGTAACAAAGGAATAGTATATTTAAATGACAATTTGATATTTTACATAATTTTTAAACTGTGCGAGCAATTATTATTCATTGTCTCAGATAATTTCTTATTTGATTAGTAAATCGTATAATTTACTTCGTGTTTATAATAAAAACAAAACTTTCACGTTTTACTGTGGTTCCGTTAGAGTACGAACCAAATATCAGAAAATCACTAAATATAATCAAAGAGGGAGTATGTTGCTATCTTAGTTGCGAATTATGTTTTGTAACTTCAATGGAATAGAACCAAGGGTGTTTTAATAATTTGTATGAATAAATCAATCGTTATATTACCTTTCTTTAATTAAAATTGGATAGCACTTGAGTGTGGTGCATATCAATGACGGTGTACTAATCTAACCAATTCATATCATAGCGTAATTAAAGTGGTTGTGGCAAAGTTGAAACATTTTTTTAAACTATGGTTCAAGAAGACTATCAACAAGAGAAATAACCACTGAGAAATAAAAATAGAGCGCACTATCCCTAGTACACCGTGTACTCTGTGATGCCAGGAATGAGAGAGAAAACTGCATGGAAGCCACCGGTTGGTATCCTCTTCTAATAAGACGAGTATGCGCTGACACATTGTTTTTGCTGTCTCATTTTAATATTTTGTGGTTTTGTAATGTATAATGTATATGTCAAAATGTATACGAAACTCTTTCTAACTTGTGAAAAGTTATCTTGCATGAATGTACCGCTTTTTTCTACAACTCAATTAAACTAACAAATAAATTGAATAATATAATTGGTCTGTAATTTATATATTGACGTATTTCCATTTGAACATTCTTGTCTTATTGGGGCAGAATAGTAACAGGGGGTCTCTCGACAGCGTTCGTCCTCACTCTTGACAGTACGTGGGCATAGCAGCCCTCTTGCACGCTCTATTCTTATTTCACTACGGAAGTAACTCTCGAGCCCAGATATAATAAATGAGGCATACCTAAAAAATAACTTTATCATTTTTTTTTCACTATAAAAGTATTTTTTTAATAGGCAACTTATATACATCGTTGATAACGTGGATTCATCACCTATTTTTCTAGATATTCGCCTTCTCGATCTATACATTTTTGTAGACGCACGAACCACTTTTGCAGACCGCGACCGCGGTTTTGATTCTTTCGTCCGACATGAATTTCTCTCCGCTCAGGTGATCCTTCAGTTTTGGGAACAAGTGCTAACCTCTTGGCGCTAAATCAGGACTGTGGGGTGGGTGGCGAACTATAGTCCAGCCGAATTGAGCTAGAAGATCTGTGGTTTGATGGGAGACCTAAGGACGTGCTTTGTCGTGGTGCAACCTCATACCTTTGCTCAGTTTTTCCCTCTGGCGATTTTAGATAGCACGTCGGAGCCGTTTTAAAGACTCGCAGTATCGATCTGAATTGATGGTGATCTTTGGAGGCAAAAAGTCCATAAGAAAAATGCCTTTCCTATCCCAAACTGTCGCCATAACTTTCTCTGCGGATTGCGTTTGTTTAAACTTCTTTGGCTTGGGAGAATGACTGTGACGCCATTATCGAGATTTTTCTTTGGTTTCCAAGGTGAATTGGAAGCAGCACGTTTCATCGCCCGTAACAATAGAGTCCAGGAACTCCTCTTTATTGTTAGCGCTTTCTTTAAGAAAATTTCGGGAATAGTCAACGCGCTGCATCTTGTGATCAGGTATAAGTATGCACGGAACGCATCGGGCGCACATCTTCCTGTAGCCCAACTTGTTAGTAAGGATTCGACGAATGGTATCGGGGAATATTTTCAGGGACACGTTCAGCAAGATCCCGGATGGTGATCCTGCAATCCTCGAGCAAAATTCGCTTAACTTTTGCGACGGTCTCGCTGTTCATCGTGCACATCTGTGCGGCTATTGTTGAAGGCTTGACACCATGACCCCACTTGTTGGACACTCATGGCTTTTTCCCCGTATACCCCATACAATTCGCGATGAATATTCACCGGTTCAAACTTTTTCGCATTCAAAAATCGAATTACAGAACTATTTCGCACTTGGGTGACAGAGATTGTGACGTACAACGCTGATGGCTGTCAGGCCGGTACTGAGCGTCGCAACGACGCTCGCCGAGTGAGGATCGAGAGTGGGGGAACTACCTAACTCATCGCTGTCACTGGATTTCGCCTAGCCCGTCGCATTCCAAAGTTACCGCGCTGGGAAAGTTTTTTTTCAGACACGCCTCGTATTTTAGGGGTCGTTCGTAAATTACGTAAAGGCAATTTTCCTAGTCTTCAAACCCCCTCCTCTTTTGTAAGGAATCGTAATATATTTGTTAACCTTACGTAAGAAAATAGATTAATTTTTAAAAAATAGCTTCACTGTCAAGTATTTTTATTTTTGTGCCAGAAATATGTATAAAAATATGAACTATTTGTAGTGTTTTGAAAATAAAGTCTCCAAAAGGTGATACATACGTTATTTTTCATATACATTTACACATTCTTCTAAAGAAGTAATAATTGGAAAGCAAGAAGCTCATAAACTGTTTAGAATATGTTTATATTGCGTATTCCTTTTATACCCATAAGTTTTGAGTAAACCCTTATGAAGGTTCCCTTCGCCAAATGGCGATTGGACAGGGCAAGTAAAATGTGCGCATAGTAACAACTGATAAGTAACGCAATATATTGTAAGAAATGTCGAAATAAAGTCTGCTTAACATAAACAAATCACGTGACGCATGAACAAGGGTATACAGGTCCATATACGTATATATGCGCAGTGAGAACTTTGCGCAACGGTAATGTAGTAGAATCACTATTTCACACCTAGCAAGATACAGTGGTAGTAGTATAGTATGTAGCTTCTACTCTTTTCACTAGCGTAGTCAAACAGGTATGGAGCTATCAAAAACATATTTTGTTTTTATGGAGTAATTTGTACGAATGAGTGTGAAATTAAAAATTACAAAATTTATAAAAAACGTCACAATAGACGGAGTTTTAGGATGTCTATGTCGCCTTTATAAATGTTACCTTTAAATTTAATAAGGTACTTAAAATAATTGGGTCAGTCCATTAAAAATAATGCGGTAATGGCACATTTCTGTTGAACTCGAAATTTCACAGTTTCGAAAATGTTTTCATTAAACAGGTCTTCTGACGTAAAAGTATACCAAGTTTCAATTCTCTTTTCGTTAATGAACAACTTAGATCGATCACCCTGTATATTCCCCTTAACAGTATAATCAAGCATCAGTTACCCTAACCCCAAATGCAAATTTAATTAGCTGCTTTGATACCATCACTGCTTTTAAACCCTCCTGGTCAGAATTCAAAATTGTCAATTGTTTTTAATGTCTGGGACACGGAGATTTGGTGTTACTACTTACGACGGCTACGTGGTGATAAGAATGTGCGTTCCATTCCCAGTAATATTGACAATAGTCACAGATTTATTTTATTTTAAGGAGAGTTTTGTTTTAAGGCTTGTGTATTTCCAGGAAAAGTAATAATTCTCTTCCATCAAAATAGCTTTACCTTTAGCCACTAAGACTTTTCTCCATATTTCTGTCTTAATATTGCGGAATTAAATGCGGCAACAACTATTTCGGTTCCGTAAATAAAATACAATATCTGCAGGAAAAATAAGAACTCATAAAAGTCAAACGTAAATCGGTTTTTTAGCCTCATGCAAAGTCAGTGAGATTGGTGTGTTGAAAGGCTGGAAGATCCAATATGTATTTGTGCAAGATTGATTGTCAGACTGTTATCTTCTGGTTTTTGTTTGATTAATCTAATGTCAAGGACAGCTAGATAAGGTGTCAGAAGAAAATAAAAATTATTTTAATTTAAATATACTCATAAATGGATTACTTAGGTAGGTAAGTTTTACGTGGATTAATGAGTTGTTGATAAGCATTATCATTATTGGCAGTATAGTATTTGTATTCGAATTTCAGCATCGTCATCTAGAAGAAGTGGATGATTTATGGGCCAATCTCATGAACACCAGAACGTTGTAGTTGAGTTTATTAGGAAAATAAGTTATTTAATTTTTTAGTAATCTTATATTCGAGGCTTTGCCTTTACTTCCTTTAGTAGCGTATACGTGTGGGTTAGGTAGCAGGTAAAAATGTTAGTGAAGTTAAAAACTGTATTAACGGAGGAAAATATAGCTCTAAGGGAGAGGAGTGTAACTAATACAGGGTGATTAATTTTAAAGAATAAACGTTTCTTAGGTAATTTAATGTCTTTATTGTAACAAATAGAGTCTGGTATGCAAAAATGTGGTTAGAAGTATTACTACTAGTCAGAATTAATAATAAAATAACACTCCTCTATTAGATCTTCTCTCCTCCGTTAGCTTGATAAAGGAGGAGAGATTAATGGAAAACCATATTTTACAATTTGGTGCCACATATAAATGTAGAAGGTAGCTACAAGTAACCAAAATAAGTATGCAGACAAACTATACCTTTTATTTAATACAATCAAATATGAATAATTGCATAATAATACTTGTTCAATCATTGGTTTATCTGATGGAGGGGAGAAAGTACCTCGATAATTCTCATTCTACTTACTTAATAAATCCATAAATTTTCTTAATAGTGTAACGAATTTTTTAGTTAACTTATTTCTTTAAAAAATATTTATTTGCAATTATTTATTTAATCACTTAAACACTCCTAACAAACTTAAACTACTTATTTATTGGACAAACAATAATGCACTTGGAAATTGGATTGATTCGGCCGTTACTTTGTGATAATTCATCTTAACGATAAATGAAAAAACACTACTTTGTTTATTATCACTTTATTTATTCACAAATCCTTTTGACTATAGTTTCGACAAATAGTTTGTCATTGTCAAACAAATAATTCAAATTGAATGAATACAAACAGATGTACAGTGATGTTTATATATATTTTGGAATTCCATTAATTATTAAATGCACTGAATAATACTGAGTGGTACAAATCTACCTGGTAGTTTAACAGGTTATTTTCGGAAATTTTTTATGCTTTGTATACTTCATCGATTGTTTGATATGAAACGCGCACACACGTACACGTTCGTTACAATATTTTAACCAGTATAACCATAGAAACGGGCTATGTTCTTTCACTAGAATTACACACCGAGTTCTAGACTCTTGTACATATCTATATGCTGTAAGAGGTTTTTTTTTGAGAGCTAACGGAGTAGTTTCGTTCTGGCTTCGAGAGTGTTTTACTAAAGTACTAAATACCTTTTCTTTTCCGTTTTGTACTTGGGATAACATACCACCATGTTCCATATTATCAGCGTCGGTATCAACGATGAAGGACTCGTTGACTGAACAGTGGGTATGTGAATATTTAAACTAAGGTTTAGATTGCTTTCTTACATTCGGGTGTCCATTAAAAGGAAGCTGCATCTTCTGTCAGTCTATATAGTGGTCGGGCTTTGTCAGCAAATCTGATTCGTTAAATCCAGTTGTAATGACTCTAATATTAGAAATATCCTGGCTCGCTTTGGAAGAAGTTGAACTTTCAATTTTATTTTCATTTTCTTCTTTGGCTTCTGTAGTGCAAGGTGCAGGATTTGCTTCTTTTTTCTTACGCTTAATGGAAGGTTTCTTCATGGTAACCTAGTAATAATTATAATAACAATAATTTTTGTATATATTGAACTGTAAATCTGTATAATACAAAGCACAAAGCGCCGCGATAGTTACCAAAACCACACACTACAGTTAGCTAGCTAGAAGAAGGGGATTCCCACAACCCCTTCGTAGCAGTTCGTCGCGCGTCGGCAATTACTCTTCATAATCTGCTTTTACCCCCCCCCCCTCCAGGCAAAAGTTCTGGTTACGCCTTTGCTGCGAACGGTTAAATTAGAAATATGAAAAAGTTTATTAAAAGCATAGCTCTGAATGGGTGCGAAACGTGACGGTGGAAAAGTAAATGTTAGAAGTGCTTTAGATGTGGTATTATAGGCGGTTAATGAAAATACCATCGATAGAAAAAGTTAGAAATTAGGAAATATTAGAAAGGACACGACAACATGGGGCGCTATGAAAGTCAATAAGGAATAGGAGAGATACAGATTGGTAGGACACTTTCTTAGACATGAATTAACTAACTAACCAACATAATAGAAGCAGAAATAGGAGTAAAATGAGGCAGAGGAAGATTGATGATGTTTTTTAAATGGAAATTGATGTAACATTTAGTTTTGGCAGTATATAGCCTTATACTAATATCTGCGGCTAATTGAAGTATTTCTAAGGTATCTATCTACTTATCCAAATTAATCTACTGCCATATCTAGATATTATAATGTTAGAGGTAAATAGCGTGGACTTCTCTTTTGTGATTTACTAAGAATAAGAATGCTATTATAAAAGGTATTACTGGTCATTTTTTAGAATATTGTAGAAGAGCCACGCTCAAAGGTGTACAACATAAATAATTTACATAATTAGGTGCTATTTTATATTACTATTATTTACAAAAGCAAATAAACCAAGCAGCGGGTGACATATTTTTACATTAGAAATAAAAGGATAACATGAGGGAAGAACGAACAAAGTTCATAGAGGGATATCGGTGTTAAAAATCTCCACTGCACGCTCTTCAACAATTTTAAATACCTGGGAAAGTTCATTTCTCTCACATTGTCTTCTTCAAAAGTGGCTGTTTAATACAAGTGCCTCTTAATATCGAAGGAAGATAAGAGGACCAATTCACTGTATTGAGGAATGTAGTATGTACCACAGTAGAACGTCGCCATTGTCACAGTGTAATGTGGGGTTCCATCAATAGTTAGAGACATTTATATCAGAAGAGGAAAGTTCGCTTTAACCAATCGATAAATTTGTCTAATTAGTCTAAGGTATCTAAATATGCCTTTCTTTAAGTGTGTCTATTCCTTTAGATTAGATTTTTATTGATGCTTTTGAATTTAAAAAACCTTACTAATATAGGTATGTACTTAGTCGTTTTCTGTAGTATTGATTACTGAAGAATATCATTTTAAATAATTTTCTTTAATTGGTACTTGGAGTATTATTAGTCCCGTCAATAGAGCTTTTTAGTAGCAATAAAAAAGAACACGTGTTTGACTGCAGTTGCGTTTTTAACTCTTTTAACAGCAAAGCAGGGTACATGTATGCCTATATGGATTTTAGGCAAGGTTTTAGAGTTTCCAAATTGATTTTAAAAATTAGAATCTGACCACTTTTGGAGCGGAGTGTGCGTTTTAAACAAAGCTAAAAACGTTGAATTAGTTATTGTTGCAAAATTATACATCTGATAGAGTTTAATTTTGGTTTAAGTAATTTATTTTAGCTGACAGATTCTATAGCTTCAAATTTGTAGAAATTACAAAAAGTCAAGAAAGGTGTGCTTTTTTCGGATTTTCACCTTTTCATCGATGAAAACATAAGGTCTTATTTTAAAGGGGTTTAAATTATCTACAACTGTCGTATTGTGACAGACGTCTATTGCAATTTCGAACTCCTTGGTTCTCTTCAGCGCGCCGTAAGCCGCATAACGTCAACCAACATACCTTCTGCCTTTAAAGAGCGTTCGGTGAATAAAAACGGACAATGTACTGAACCAAGTCTGTAGAAATTTCATAATTATTGTGGGATTCAGTAATGTTCAACAAGCTTCTTTTCTAAGAAGGATATCGGCTTGTTAAACGGAACCCACAGGGTAGCTATCTATGCGGTAGGCACGTAAACAGTGGGGGTTTTTGGCAAGAGAATGGAAATATGACACTATTTCTTCAGAAGTTTTTGTTATACAATATAAATGTAATAATCGATAGGGATGTTCCATAGGGTACTTGCTGACATTCTTTAAAAATATAAATGATAGAAATACACTTGGCAAGTTTCACAGAATTTCTATTTAAGAGCTTATTCGACTTTTACATCATTATCAAAGACTTTACTTTGATGGCGGGCTTCCTGTATTTTTAAAATTTTCAGGTAATCTGAATGTACATTTCGGCTCGCAGTGTAAAAGTTTAAAATATTTTATATCTACAAAATTTCCATTTTATATACAGTGTGACGCAAAACCTGTTGTTTTTTGTTGAATAAAATAGATTTCTTATGTTCATCTGGACGTTTAACAAAGCTGCAGCCCGTCTGTCCAATGTAAATTGCATTACAAACTGTTCATTTAATCTCATAGACACCATTATTGTAAAATATAATCATTTTCTTTATTATTCACAATGAGCCTAATTTAGTTTTATTTAACAACATATATTATCATATATATATATATATATATATGTACAAATAATTGATTTAAAAATAACTTATATCGTTAATTTTTTATTAATTAATTGGTCTATTAGTTTTGTGTCATAGCCGTGATTCAATCTAATAATTTAATGATTTAAAATTTTGTTGTAATCTATTTTATTTAATAATAATATTAGAAGACAATGAATGGAAAAGTTCTAACAAAAGTTTGACAATTTTTGATTGATTGGAGTTATTATTGTCGCGTATTTCAAATATATGTCACAAAATGTCGGGTAATTAGTACTACTGTCACTGTCAAACTATTTATTTCGGTCGACGTCGCGGCAGTCTATATATAGTAACTGGATTTGTTCTAGAAGATTCCATAACGACGTTCTAGAAATTTCTAGTCTTTTTGGAATCTAGGCAACCTACAGTACTGGTCATGATGCTTCACGTAGGTTGCCTATACGTAATATTATGTATTAAGCTATCTGTATATGTTGGTTTATGACAAACTTTAAATTGCAATTTGTTAGGTAATAGTTAGATCTAAGAAGTTTAGACTATTGTCTTTTTCTATTTTAAAAGTGAATTGAACAGATTGGTACATTGAATTTATATAGGTGTTTCAAATATTCTGCAAGTTGTTGGTCATTACCTTTCCAAATACAAAAATATCATCCACGTATTTCGACCAATGTATATTCTTGGCTATTGACTTAAATGTTTTCTTTTTAAATATGTCATAAATATTCCATTCTTTAACGGAGACAGTGCTGTATATATGTAATTAATATTTTTCGTTAAATTTAAAGTAGCTTTGGTTGAGACAAAAAGTCGTTTTAGATTAATATCTATGTGCAGTTGGCAGATGCGTAGAAGTGGAAGGTTTGGAAATGAAGGAAGTAAATTGATCATATCGGATGAAACAAATTTGTAATTGTTTAATATTTTTTTAACTATTTGTAATGAATTTTTAATAGAGTATTACGATCTAATGTTTGAAAGGTTTAGTAAGATTGTTTTTAGTTTTTTTTTTGCATAATTTGTATGCAGAGGCATTGAAATTCGAGGCAATTTGACACATGCGGCAATATTACTTGTAAATTTTTGGTAGACTGTATAAAATAGGAAAGGTTCATGACGGTTAATTTGTAATTTTATTTTTGATCTAATATATTGGAGAACTATTTTAGAGACGATTTGATTTCTAATTGAAATTTATTAGTGGAGTCATTCTTTAAAAGTTTAAAATTATTATTCTGGAATAGTTTCTTTTTTTCTTTGAGTATACTCATTTGTCGGAAATATCGAATTGTATTGCCCTTGTCTACTTTCAATAGTATTAAATTATTGTGTTTCAATTTGTTTCTTTTATATTTGATAATTTTGGAATCATCTTGTTTTTTTTTAATACCTTTACTCTGCGCAAATGTTTTGGCTTTAATTATGACATTTTCTTACTGCAAACCATTTTTTAATTTTAAGCTTTATTAAAGATTTGTACCTTTTGCTTATTGCAAATTTTGCTTCTTTTGAATTGTGGTTGCATGATATATTCATGTATGTTACGACATAATAATGTTCAGTTTTAGGCACCTTTTTTTGAAACACAAATGATTGTTGCATTTTTGAACTTTAATAATAACTTTTTGTAGAAAACTGCGACTTCGGCTTTACTGGCATTCATTGTTTAACATTCAACATTAACAACAAATTTACAAATTTAAATGAAAATTTTGTGAAACTTACCAAGTGTTACAAAAAGAGAGACTTACCCCTATATGCCAAAAACAATCACTAATGCGGACACGTGTTTCGCCCACTTACAATGTGGGCATTTTCAACGCAACTCTTGCGTTGTAAGTGGGCGAAACACGTGTCCGCATTAGTGATTATTTGTGGTATATAGGGGTAACTCTCTCTTTTTGTAATTTATTACATACCATAGTCTCCTTTATTATTCTCTATTACCAAGTGTATTCATCATATATCCACATTGGACATTTTTGAAATACTCTGTAGATGCATGTATTATTTTTTATTATTATAAATGCGTAATAGTACGGAGTGGCTGTAACGTTAAAGTATACTTGTCTACTACAGAACATTGTAGTAAGGTATCTCTTTGTAAAAAAAGTCAAATACAATGTGTAACAGTAGTTTAAAGAAAAAAGCAGGATATATATTTTAAACAGTAACTCGAGTGTTTGTCAGTAAGCAATAAGCTTGCTTTGAAGAGAAGGGACCGGTACAAAGTGAAAAGTGGGTATATTTAGAACGTCCTACTTACTGCTTCCTATTATAAGGAAGACGAAAGAAATCGTTATAAATTCATGTACCTTTTGAAAAGTGTAAACACAGATAGAGAACAAGAAATTTCTATGAATCGAGTATTCTGAGCCTGCTAATGTCTTTAATTTTTAATGCTGGGTAGTTGCTAAATAAACATAGAAATATTCGTTTTTAGGTGTTAAAAATCAATTACACTAGGTTACAATCGTATGGACATTTTCATAACAAAATAGACATAACGAAAATGTAATGTTATAATAGGTTTACAAAATATGTCTGTTGTAGCATTTTCTTTGCATCATCAGATCCGTGAACAGGATTTATCCTTGGAGAGGGTTTTGGTAAAATTTTTATTTAATCAGTATAAAAATTAAAATTAGTTGAAGTGACATTTTTTACATAAAAATAAATAATATAAAAAGTTTAAATTTTGTTAAAGACTTGGACTTGGCATTATAGACTTAAAGGAATAATTTTAACACTATGGAAAGGCTGAACTTTCTCAATCTTTTAAGTCTTTCCTTTTATAAAAAAGGTCATTTGCTTATATGAAGAAGAAGGCAACGTTATTTGATATATGTTCTTTATTGCTCTTTAAATAAATTGATTTGCGAGAGAGACAGATAAGGATACTATGTCAACGTTCACGTTTATATTTCGATTTAGTGACACATGACCATTGAGACTATGCCGCTGGTGAGCTTCTTGAAGCTTGTGAAGCACATTTTAAATTAGCGCGATTAACAAAATACGAAAATCACACCAAGCAGAAACATTATAAAAATGTACTAAATAACATTTGGTTAATGCCAATTGCAATATCATGTTAATAGTAGTAAATAATATTATGTTAAAGGCGTGAATCGAATCAGACATAAACCAATCAACCTCGTAATTGTTGCAATTTATAGTTTTTCCTGTACTCATCAAGTGTATACACTTGTAGATACTCGTATATTTGAACGGATTTTTATTAGAAACAAATACATATACAAAAAACAAACACCTATTATCCTATTCTTCATTTGTGTATTTCTATATCATAAAGATACCGGCTATCGATCTTTGCCCTGTCATAAAATGAACCGTTATTAAGATTAGACCTTCAACTTTTACTGGTTTGGTGGTTGCTTTTTCGTAGATTTATGTATTCAAAAAGGACGCGTGCTTATGATCATGTAATAAGCAATGCTACAATTCACGCAAAATTTATTTTAAATTTGAAAATTTCAAATTTTATTTTATGTATACGAGGCAATCTACTATACAAACAGGATACATAAGACCTCCCCACCATATCATACAAATTTTGTATCATATAATTTTTCATTGCCATCATTCCAATGGGGGGTGGGGTTGAACCTTTAAGTATTATTTGCCGCCTCTCTGGTTACGCCCTTGAATATATGATTCGAAATTTTAGACGAAAAAATAAGCTGGTACAACTGAATAGGCACGGTATATAAAGATTACCTCATAGTCGGGATTTTGACCGAGCGGCGTGATCTAGTGCTCTAGATCATTGCTTAGCATTCGGGAAATCAGGTTTTCTGTGGTTTCCTCGGATCACTTAGGCAAATGCAGGGACAGTAGTATTCCACAAATAATCTTTCACTTCTCTTCTGTCTTCATTACGCCCGTCTTATCTTTATATTCTTAACCACACCACCAACCCATTCCCACGATTCCTGCAAGGAAGCTGAAGAGGGCCTTACGCCCTACTCTCCGGCTTTGCATTACAGTGTAGGTCGGAGGGACTGCCCGCCCACTAGCACGAGTAGCTGGTGGGAATGAAACACAATTTTTTTTTGTCAGGCTTTGTAGAAGTTCCTCTAACTGGGTATATAATTAAAGATGTTACACGAAAATAGTTTCACTTGTATTAAAAGTTAAATGAAAATTTAAAGGTACTTGATTCCATACATTCATTAAACAAATCACAATTTGATAGGTTCCTTTATAAAATTGCACTCAGTCATTTAGTAAAATATTCAAAATAATTAATATATTGAACATAGGATGAAAATGTATACTAATGTAAATAAATATCTGAATCAATGGTGGCGAGTGCTCATTGATTTCCATTTTTGATTAATCCACCACGTGAAAGCTTCCATCGTCCAACGATTTTATTAATTTATTACAGTTACATCGGTTTTATTTACAGTTAGACTTTACTATGGACGATAAATATGGCAATGGAAAGGATTTTTAGTGAAATTATTATTATTAGAATCTACATTCATTTTACATCAATAAAGGATTTATTGCCTGGTTCGTCGAAACGCCTCATACATTCTCATAAATTTTATAACCCACATTTGATGTTAATGTTGGATGTTTACGTATTATAGGAATTGTTCTGATTTCATTAAAAGCTATCTTTTTTAGTTAACTATGAATATGACGACGATTATTAAATGTAGTTTTGTAAGTAAAGCGGAAATATTTTATGTATATACGTTTGTGAATTTATACTTATTTTTTAATTTTTTATATTCTATAAAAATTAAAAGTTTATCAAAGAAAAGTTTAGGTGAAAACTAGTCGTTTTGAATTTTTCGCAAAACTCTCACACAGGGATGCGAAGAGGACGCCTGCCCAGAGCGCCAAGGTCAGGGGGCGCCGAAAATACTTGTAATATTGAAACTGATTCGTTCCAAAGATTAATAATTAAGTTCCTTCCTCAATGGGACAGGAGAGGGGTAGAAATATAAGTTTGTTTTCAATGGAATAATATTAATAACGGAATCGTTGGTGATCGAAAAGCTAAAAAATCATTTCGCCTTCTTGAAAATCAGAAAAGTGCAACATAGCGTTGTTAACGTATAAATCAAAATTAGTTCATTCGGTACTGCTATGCGGTGTTAATTTTCTTCCTTTTAGTATTATCGTTATCCAATTTTCTGTTGTTTTTTTTACAAAGTGATAGTTATAAATAATCAGTTTCATAGTCATTCATAAAAAGTATATTTATTTCAAATGTGAAACACCTATTTTCTCTAACATTTCTTTTATTTAACTAGCAGGCGAAAAATGAGACGCATCTTAGTGACATGACGCAGTTTATGGTCACTCTGACCCTCGTTTCGCAGTTTTCATGATGTAGTTTTTGAGAAAATCAGTTGTTCCATGAATAAATTTCTCTATTAAAGTGAAGCTTATGTGCATTTCCGCAGCTAACACCTCCAGTTTCAATGATTTTAATTTCTGCCATGTTCGGAAAGCTATACATCGTTAGTAGCGATAGGTAAATTATTCCCAATTTTTCTGCAGATACCCACATCTGTTGTTAATCTTGCATCCAAACGGCGTGATGGTAGAGACGTTTAGTTTTCAGTTATGAATTTTTAATCGAACAAATCAAAGTCCTGTAACTTGCTTGGGAGAAAATCAAGGCATCTGTTTTGTGCCATACTCTATCTCTGCAGGTCCAAACTAATTCATAAGAAAGGATTCTGCCAAATCCATGTCCCAAGGCGAATTTCGATTTCTTAGACTGTCTGGTCGGCGAGACCTGCTTGCAGGTATAAAGTCCAAAGTATAAAATTTAGGTTTGGGTCTATAGACTAATTTATAATTGTAGAGTCCTAAAAATAAGAAAAAACCAAGTATTCTCAGAAATTGTACTATTCGAGTTACGCGATTTTAATTTCTGCCATGTTTGGAATGCTATTCATCGGTAGAAGCAATAGGCAGCTTATTCCCAATTTTTCTGCAGTTACCCACATCTGTTGTTAATCTTGCGTCCAAACGGCGTGACGGTAGAAACGTTTGGGATTCAGTTATGATTTTTTAAACGAACCTCTGTAAAGTCGCATTTCTATCAAAGAAATCAAAGTCCTGTAACTCGCTTGGGAGAAAATCAAGGTACGTGTTTTTTATCATATTCCTACTCTACAAGTCCAAACTAATTAATAAACAAGGATGCTACCAAATCCATGGCCCAAAGCAAATTTCGATTTCTTAAATTGCCTGGTTCACAAGGCCTGCTTAGCGGTATAAAGTCCAAAGTCTGAAGTTTAGGTTTGTGTGAAGTTGTCGACTGAGACTATATCAGTAGGCTAATTTATAATCGTAGAGTCCAAAAATTAAGAAAACACGAATATTCTCAGAAATTGTACCATGTGAGATACGCGATTTTATTTTCTGCAATGTTGGGAATGCTATCCTTCGGTTGAAGTGATAGGCAGCTTATTCCCAATTTTGCTGCAATTATCAACGATCGCCATCAATTTTTCCTTCATGAGAGTTTTACAAAATCTCCTCATGTGAAGCAAATTATAAACAAAATCAATTGTCAATTTGTCACTAGTGTATCGAATCGAATGGAAACACACTTGGTATAAAATAATAATGATGTATTACGCTATAACAAAGATTTCTTAAGAGTAAACTTATATATGTATATTACGGGCACACATTCGCACAACACAATTAGGTACTTCTTCACCTTTATAAACCACACCGTTAGATATTTGCACTTGACGACACCAAACATCAAACAGTATATAATACATCCAGCTTCCAGGATTCCACTCTCCATGGTTCACAAAGAACACAGATGTTGAAATAAGTACATACACTATCGTTTAACTTGCACTTGATAAGTCTACAACTTCGCTTCTACATGTACGCAGAGGCGTAGCTTATGTTTGTCGAAAAGGTCTGTACTGATTGCAGCTCAATTATTCGCTGTTTTATATTAGTAAATATGGGTATTGAGAGGAGCGGGCACGGTTTTAATAGTGCACAGAAGCCGTCTGCAGTCCCAGTTAAGCATACCGCCACATGCTTTTCGAAAGGCTACTACTTCGCATAAAACGGATCGCAAAAGACGATTTTGAACAAGCACAACAGTGTCGAATGTTATTATTTCATCAATAAATTTTAATAATTGGGTCACAAAATTTATAAATATGTATTTTTTATGCAGTGTTGCAGCTTGCAGCAGATATACACTAGCCGAGTTCACCAGATATCTGAAGCACAGTGGCGTGGCGGTCCCCTTCAATAAGGTTTCTAACGCGTGCAATGTTAACCGGCGAAATACGGGTGCGCGGACGACGAGGATGATTTACATTTTCCACACAATTACGCTCATCGTTAAATTCTTTGCACTAAACTCTTACACGTGGCCACGAAAGAGTTTCATTTCCGAATTGTGCTTGCAATTTGCGCAAAATTTCAGCTGGTTTCACGTTTTCACGTGTAAGAAACTTAATAATAATTCGTTTCGCAACGCTGCTATGCACCTGTTTCTCACTCGTTGTGATAGCTACGAGTATTAGCCAAGCGAACGCAGCAATACGACGCGCCGTTCCGTGCCATCTGATCCCCACTTCAAGTTCCTAACGCCCGGATGCGCCTAGAACAACTATCCAGCACGCAATTTAAAATGGTTCGTTTATATTTAATTCACCCTTGTATTTAACTTGAATACATGAAATACAAAAATGATTTAAGTCAATTTAAGTCAGTATGTCAAGTTGTCGGATTCATCCAATTGTCAAAATGAATAGCGTTGAAGTAAGTATTATTGGTAAATTGCTGAACAGTTTGAGAATCGAATAGTGCGCTGTTATTCTATTACAAATTGATAGCATGATGTTACGTCAATACCTCTTTGTGTACCTACTCTGTTCACCACTAATTGAATCCATCCAAATTTGAATTGATGGATACTTCAAATTCCGCTTAGTCGACGGTTTTCTATACGTACTATGGTATATTATATACTATTTTCTTATATATATATCCCCATTATGTACTTATCTTCAGGTTGTGGTGGCACTATACCCTAATTATTATTATTTTAATACTTTTATTGTAAGATCATTTACTTTACAACTTTTGTAAATTAATTTCTTAATAATGATGTTTTACAACCGTTGACATAGTGTATATGGCATTATAATGAGCAGTTATGTGAAAGATGGTTATTACTATGTATATGAAATGATCCCTGTTGTAAATATTAAATGTAAAATTGTTCTGAAAATGCATTTGAAATACAAAATGGGAAATTACGTATTTTATGAATACTTTTTAAAACACAACGTTTTTGTGATTGTTTACTGTAAAGTTCATGTAGAGTATATACATGGATAAGTCACGTAATTTGGTGTCTAATGAATAAGGTAATAAAATATTCATATATACGAGAGTGGTTTAATAATTCTGTGAGTTTTTGAATTTCCTACGCAGTAACTGTAATGGTAACATTGTTTCCGTTAAGTGCCATCTATCAGTAGATTACTGTAAAATTTTGAGCAAGATGCGACGTTCAGTTTATGTTTGCAGCCATTGAAAGCAGCCAACCTCGTTAATTTCCACAATAATTGAAAAAAGTGAATTTCGTGTACTGATTAAGTATTACTTTTGCGCAAAAAATCCGTTAAAGAAACCACGAAGAGGCTTGATAAATACTAGTACTATGGGGACTCTGCACCGCTCCTCCGTCGATTTCAATGGTTAGAAAGTGGTTTACTGAGTGACGTCGAACGTTCAGATTGGAGAGAGTCCAAAAAAAGTCGTTGTGCCAGAAATCGTTGACGAAATTCATGGAATGATATTAGATGATCGAAAGTTGAAAATGCGTGAGTTGGCTGAGGCTGTAGGTATCTCAACTGAGCGAGTGCATCACATTTTGCATGAATATCTAGACATAAAAAAGCTGTCGGTACGATGGGCGATGGCTGCCGCGATTGCTCACGATCGACCATAAACACCACCGTGTGACAAGTTCCTAGGAGTATTTGGAGATGTACAGTGTACAGCCGTAATCCAAACATGGATCCATCACTCTACACCAGAGATCAGAGATGAAGCAACAATGGAAACAGTGGGTTTCGTCGGGTGAACGTGCACCGTAGAAGGCTAAGGTGGGTCTATTGGTTAACAAAGTCACAGCTTTCTAGGATTCACTCAGTGTAATTCATATTGATTATCTTGAAAAAGGTAAACCGATCAACGGCAAATATTATTCAGAGCTGTAGCTGCTGGAAAGATTTGATACTGTTATGAAGCAGAAACGACCGCATTTATCCAAGAAAAAAGTGTTGTTCTATTTGGATAATGCACGAGTGCATACGTGTGTAGTCACCACGGCAAAATTACATCAATTGGATTTAGCCCTCTCCGACTATTTCCTGTTTCCAAACCTGAAGATGTGGCTGGACGGTAAAAGATTTGGGTCGAATCAACAGGTCATCGCGGAAACACACGCTTATTTTGAGGGCCTTGAGAAATCTTATTATGTAGAAGGAATAAAAAAATTAGAAGCAGCATGAACTAAATGTATCGAGCTAAAAGGAGATTATGTAGAAAAATAAAATGATTTTTTGCCGAAAAACTTATCAAACCACCCTCATAGTATACAACATATGTTTAAAAATGATTGATTGGGCGGTTGGATGATTGTAGAATATTATGTAAAATTATGGAGACAATAAAGCACACAAGTTTACGTTTTATCTTTTTTTTTATTAAAAGAATTCTAACAATTGTTTCGACTTCACTGTCGTCTTCAGGGACTTATGCTTCAACTTTTAGGATTGAAAGAAAATGTAGAATGTAGAATGTAGAATGCTGAGCGGATTGGTTGATATTTTCTAAAATAATGGGTATGTATGTACAATTTGAGAAACACATTAAATACGGGGATTTAAAAGGAACGGATATTAAAACGAATAGAATATTTAAAGTAGTGTGCCCAAAAGGAATGTTCAGGTTTCAAAGGTTGTTGAGGGATGGTTTTGGATTTGAGGTGGTTTCATAGTTATAGAATAGGGTTGGATATAAAATGATGCTTGAAAGTGTAAATAAAACTGTCTCATGATGGCAGTGATGTTGAAATAATTGGTAGACTTCTTCTAATAAAAGGAAGTGTAAAACGTAGACTTGTGTTTTAGGTTCTCAAAATTAAAACATACATTTATATATTATTACTCCACAATAGCCATGTTTCCACCGTGGTTGAGTCAAATGGCATTACAATTCAAAAATTTGACTTCCATTTATAAGATCGCTGTGATCAGATAACTCAACTTGTTTGGATTACTGTGGAAAATAAGCATTATAGTTTAAATCAAGTATTTTAAAAACAGAAAATATGTTGTAAAGCTATCGATTACAATAAGGTATTAATATTCAGAAAAGAGCATTGAACATTTTCAATGTGTAAATTATGAGATAAAACACATCTCTAATAGTCAGGTGACATTACACGTCTGTGATCAAAAAATCTAGGGGATGTGTGAAGCCTTGATTTACAGGATTTTTCTCAAGTGGAAAGTGTTAATAACTCATATATTTCATACAAATAAATACAATACCAGCGTAAATCTGCGATTTTAATTTTTTTGTTTCGCTTTTCCGGTTTATATTGATGTCTATCTTTCTGTATAGACAAATTTAACTCGAAACTTATTAAAACCATTATCATGAATTTAACAAATTATGTAGACGGAAATCATGGAACCAACTTAGTTTTTATTTTATTATGATACTTTAAACAGTTCAGTTGGTTTTGAAGTCTAAATAAATCTAAAGGTATACGCGAACCCAGTTAAAGATTGTAAAGCTTTTAAAATGTATGTAGTTAGTAATTTTTAAAAATTAATGCTTTGTGAATTTTCAAACAATAATTTGTCTATTGTTTTTTAGCTTGATATATCACATTTGAGATGTAAACATATGAGGCTTCTATTAATCAAAATTTTTAAAAAACGATATCACTGAATATCGAAGGTTAGTTATTTCTTTTTAACTTAATTAATAAAATGGGGAAATTCTCAATTTGAAGAGTATGTATTTGTTAATATATGTACTTGAGTACTTCAAAATTATGCGTTCGATTTTTGTGATTATTTTGAGAGGTGATACTCTCGAATTGGTCCCATTGTGATTTAATAAAAATTGGGTCAGTACTTTAGTTTAATAAATTAATTAAGCCGAGTTGAGTTGCTTCTTGGTGGACTCATTATGTCAAGTCGATGTTAATATTCTGTCGATATTCTCTGTTCTAGAATCGTTTATTGCATTTTATTATGTGGGTACAGTAAGAAACTAACGACTAAAAAATAGTCTTCTTTTTAGTGTAGAAAGGCTTTTTGAAGTCGGTTATTGCTATATTTTTTAACAAATATTATATAGGATATTTAAATTATCAGATAAGAATACGTATTTTATCAGGGCCTCTAACGTTACCGATTTCCATTAAATCACGAAAACATATCTTTTGCAATTTTCTTTTGATCATTTCCTTTCATCTGCTTAGTGAAATTGGATGAAAGTTGATGGAACTTTAGTTTTCAACTTGTCTATTATCGCCCCGCTCTCCCAAAACTCAAATTATTAACGTTTCCTTTCATGGTAAATCGACTGGTTAGACTAATTACAAACCCGTACAATAATAAAACAATTTGAAATATTTTGTATTTTTAAGTACAGCTCCCTAGTAACTTAGTGCATTAAATATGTATCTTTTATACGATGCTGTGGTATAGTTAAAAAATATTGGTAATTTTTACGTGTAAAATGTTCGCTTATTATTATCATGGGCCTTCGTTGGTTTCAAAACCTTTACTACTGCATGTTTTTTCAAATTGCTAAATAGGAAAAAATTGCTAGGGACATATCTGGATTTTAACATGAAACGGTGCTGTAAATTTGTTAAATGTGTCGATGATGCTTCCCGTTCAATTTCCTAGAATGTACTTAAGACTGAACACTTACTTCTAACTTGTATTTTTATCTGTATAATAACAGGGAGGTTTTTAATTAATAACCTACTCGTCGGGCACATACGATAACACGTAGTACTTCAGGTCGAGAACTTTTTGGTCTCCCTTCATATTTTGTGATAATAAAATAAAAAAATATAGACATATCCTTACTTATTATTACCGAATACGTATTAATTGAATGTTACTTACATTTTTGTATTTGGTTGGATGTTGTCTTCAGAAAAATTATAAAATGTAAATAAGAACTTATAAAACGGTGAAATCTACTCTTATAAAACTTTAATGCTGTAATGTGTAACTAACCTTTAATTAAATTCTAGTTAAGTTAGTCTTAATTTTATACAGACAAATTCCTTGAAAATGTTTTCCTAATAAAAAGGTCAATAAACATCAGACAATATTCAAAAGTGCTCATTTTGAGATCATTAGAAAAATATAAAAGTAAAAAATAAATAATAAAAATAAATATTTAAGTATTTAATATTTATTTTTGTATAATTTGCTACTCACTAAAGTTTCTTTATTTATTGATGTTTGTATTAAAGACAAGAGTTGAATGAATAGTTCGATATGAGAACTAGAATTAAATTGAGTCGAAGGTCGAAAAACATTTCTAGAGAAACTAGGGCAAGATTATTTTTGTAAGGGTATACGGAAAACGAATGGGATATTTTCAGTCAGTTATAAATTGTTTTGATTTCTATCATGTGTATTTAATTTTTTTGTTTATTTTCTGATTTCCAGTGCTTAACTACGATACAGAGTTTTCATAGATTATTTATTTGTACGTTACAATTATCTCGCCAAGCATTGGCTTGTTCAGACGTAATATTTACTACTAAAATTACTATGGTACCTAGAGGTTTAATTAGTTAATTATAATTAAGGGTCGTAATAAATGTAAGGTGTATATTTTAATCAGTAGCGAGTTTGCCGAAATCTGTTTGTTTGTATTATAAATAAAAACGTTGTTTCGATCGATGCGAGTTAGAACGTGAATTTCTTTACACTAACAGTGATACTATTGTAAACTATATTTATTCGGGGATTCCCAATAGGACAATTTCATTCATTAAATTATTATTCTGTGTGTGACAATTGAGTTTTTCGGGTGTGCCGTTGTAACATTTTTATTGTTTAAGTGTGTTATTCCAAGTACATGAAATTATTGGATTCAGGTGAATTACTCACTGAGTCCTTCAAGCATTTTCATTTTTAATAAATATTTAACTGATTGATTTGTGAAATGATGCTAATTAATAATTTATATTGATTCAAAAGTAATTAATGAAAATATGTACAGAGACGCTACCTAGACTGTTAGCTGCGGTGACACAGTCATCATTAATATTAGGGGCTGAGGTTTCAGGCCGCTGCGGTGCAATGAGGATTGTAGGCTGCGGTTGTACAGTTAACTAACTCATTAATGACCTCAGTCCAGTTTTTGGGTAGAGAAATCTGTCGTGCAGATATAGTGCGGGAGCAGGGTGCTTGCACTTTCCCAAGAGTAGGATATCAGCATCATAAATGCAAAATAGATGATTATCGTAATGATTGGCTGCGGTCAATGTATGTTATTTCTTTCATACTTATTTACATTGCAATAAGGCTTTATTTACAGTTCGACGTATAATAAAAGCTAAGTAAAGGTACGCTCGAGTACTCACGCATATTTCTTTTTATATTTTGATAAAGTTGCTGAAAAATAAAAGGGATATCTAGCGAGTGATCATTAAGTGATTAACATCTATTGATTGAGTAAGTGAACATTTGTTATTTATATATTCAAGTGAGTGTTACATTGTTCAATTTATGTTTGCTAGATTGATATCAACTTATATTATTGTTGCGCTCGGTTTTTAACATCCTAACATTAAGTATTATAGTTTTGGTTAGATAAGGAGTTGGCGTCTGAGTGTCGAGGAATTGTTTTATAAAAAATTGTGAGCGTGAGAATGGGTGTACGTGATTTCTGGCTGCTGACCGTTTGGAGATGCTTGAATTTGATTGGTGTGTGACTTGTGGTGGTTGGAGAATGCTTGAATTTGGTTGGTTGGAAAAACGATTAGGTGTGAATGGGAACTAGGGTATAAATGGGAATGAATGTACAGAGAAGGACAGAGTTTCTTTAGAATTTTTTATTAGATTGTTAATATCAATTAAAGATTTGTAAGATAAAGTGGTGTTTTATAAAAAAAATCATAACAAAAGTTAAACTTTTGGTAGGGGGATGTTATTCCTTTTATTTTTATTTATTTATAGATTTTCTAACAATGTTAATTCATAGCCTTTGTTCTCTACATATAAAAGATCGCGCACATTATACCTGCACGGATCGGCACGATGCGGACCAGAAAATTATTCCAATTATGCGCCCGTATTATTTAATGGAGTAACGCACAGTAGACCAGCACCAGCACGTACCGTCACCAGCAATGACCTTCAGAACAGGTCGTGTCGGTCGAGGTACAATTCTGAGCTTCAATATCTATGCCCAATCGGAACATTCCGTGCTGGACCGACCTAATGTGCGCAGCGGAATTGTCAGAAATCTACACCGACCAGCAAACGAAGTGCGTTCGTTTTACTTCGTTTGACTTTCGGGTACGCTCGTTAGCTCAACTGAAAGGCATTTCTTATATGTAGGTTTCGATTTGAACATTCATCCTGTTTATAATTAAAAATAAGGATCTAGATTTTGGAGGTTTATCTGTAACGACGTGTTTGCTATCATGAGCCCCGCAGCAATTCGGATAGTTCCAGCGTATTCTGATTTTTTTCAATATTTACCCACTGTTCTTTGAAAGGTTCCGGAATTACAATTGGAATTAACTTTTTCCATATTGCTTTACAAGTAGTGTGCACTATTTTTCTTAGAGTTGATTCCCCTATACGGATGATATTGTTTTGAAGCTGTCTCCGGTTGCGAGGAACGTGAAAATGACATCCAGTTTTATTTTATTATTAATAATAATAAAGTTGCTGATCTCTACTGGAGCAGTGTGCGAAGCTATGTAGGTTGCAGGTCCGCGCTGTGCAGCTCCGTGCAGATATAATGTTAGCGATCTTTAATATTTTAAAATGTTGTTTAAACTATACCTCCTTGGTTATATTTACATTACTCTATATTTGCGAATTATATAATCTAAGAAGAACATAGTTTTAACAAACATTTTAAGATGTAATACATGTAGAGAACAAAGGTTATAAATTAAAAATTCTTGAAAATTCAGATATAAATACATATAAAAAAGTAGGTCCCGTACTTAGTGATTAGACGGAAAAAAAGAACTTCCCATTGTTGTTTACCACCATCTTTAATTGTAGTTAATTATTTAAACTTTATTAGAGCAATTTTAGTAGCAAATTTTACGTCTGAAGAAGCCAATATTTGACGAAAGAATTACCACGGACAAACGAATCTGTGATAATTTCCAATTCTCCATTACTAAATGTTGACTTATCAGTAAAATATTAATTTTTATCTTTCGGATAATGAATAACCACATGAATGTTAAAAATATTTATAAAACATTATTCTTGTATGATAATGTTTTGCAAACGTGATACATGTAAACGTTATATAGTAATTCCTATCTCATATTCTGCTTTTAGCCGTGTTTTAGTTAAGTGATTGTAAATTCTGTAACGTTCGGGGGTTCAACAATTAAAATTCGAAGACTTTTAAACAGGAACAACAATTTATTTATACTAATATTAATTAACGTTTAAATCACTAACGAATAACTTATTAGTAAACTTAACTTTACTACCAACTACACTATTTATTTATGTACAGTTACTGTCTGTATAACACTTCTCACTTTTCTATTTATTTACTACGCGTCTTGATTTATTTCTCACATTATTTTCACGACCGTCAATTTATATCTGAACTCCCCTCGGCGATCGTCTTTCCACTTATATACTATTCCGTTAAATTTCCGGAACATTCCCGAGAAACATAGAAAAGTCGGGACCATTTTATTTTTCGCCGAAATATTGAACAAGTTTCCGCGAAACAATTCGCTAACATGTCCTCAATTATTACGCACACACTTGCAGTTACGATATACGCGTCGCGGCCAAATCAAACCCTCGGCCGCGACCGGCTCGCTCAAATTACATGGGCACTCGAACTCACACAAGCAAGCGTGCACTCGTTACAATACCAATAACAACAGCATAAGAGGCAAGACGATTGTTAAATATTTACTATTCTGTCTTAATAGCCCTTAACGTAAGTATTGTAAAATAAAGCCAAAAAAATATATAGTGTCCATGATCATTAATAAATATCTGATAGATGATCATTAAATATAATTCTGAGACATTTCATAAAAATATACCTGCGAACTACAGAAACACTACTTCCAAATTGGTTGTTCGGTACCAAAGACTTTTTCTATTGTTTAGCTAGTTGTTATATTGTATAAATGTTAATTTTGTCTAATTTTAATATTTCGGTATCTTTTAGCATGTAAACCTTAATTTGACCTTGTCCGGTATTATTGTACCCTACCATAAAAGCTGTTAAAGGCATTCCTTTGTCACCAAGAGTAAACATTGGGATTTTCAAATTAGTTCTTACTGGAAATAAGTTCTACAGTCAGTTCTTATTATAGACTCGCTGGATGAATATTATTATCTATTTCATACTCATAATATGTTTTATAAAAGAGTTCTCATCTAGACTCGCTGGATAAATACTGTCCTTTTAATTACATGATAAGAATAGTGTAATTAGTAATTAATGATAAATAGTAAAGTTTACACGATTTTTTATTGGTCCTTCGAAAAATAAAACATTAAATGTAGTACATCAGTACAACCGTTCGATATAAGTGATAAAATACAACGACAGTAAAAACATTGGTAGTAAGTAAGTATAAACGTAAGTAGATATTTATTACTTTATCAGACTTTTTCGGCTCTAAAATGGCCAAATACAAATAAATATACCAATATTAACATCTTCCCAAACTACTCCTTTAAATGTTTCCTGGTGTTATAAATTGCATGTATGTTAAAAAACCTTAAAATTCACATTTGCAAGATTAAAGTTTTATATAAAACATATTTTAATATGTACTAAAATGAAACAATAAAAAAAGTCATTTCTGTTGGCGCTATCTTTAGATTAGTTTGATAAATGAGTGGTTCTGATGGTGTGATTTTGTTTTTCTTGTTGGATGATCTTAAACGACTAAAATAGTTTAATTTTGAGGGTGATTTACTGAAGTCTCAACAATTGATATGGTATTATTTCAAAGCTTTCAAATTTAGTAAGTACTTAACATTTATGTTTCGTATTTATAATTAAGCTATTAAAATATATGGAATTATATTAATGACGTTTTATTCGTAGAAATAGTGTAGTGGGAACGCAAAATCATATATTGAACGCGGGAAATTCTTGCAGGAAGCAATGACGTCATCGGACCAATTTGTGTTTAGATGCATGTAAATATTAAATGTTTTGTGTGTATTTTAAAAATAAAATGGCGGTTATAATTTAAAAAGTTTTACTCTCTCATTATTAATAAATACTAAAATCCGAAATTCCACAAAACGTTTAAAACCTAAAATGCGTTTCGACACTCAAGATATCATCTTCAGTTAGAGACTAAATTAATCTTAGACCTATATCTTATTCAATAGTTACGATCACTCTTTAAGAAATTTAACCGAAACCAATAACAGCAATCAAAATTAAAATTTATTAAAGATACCTTTTTACGTAATAGGGATGGTGTTTGTGGGAAGTTACGCTAATGAAACTAATTGTTGGTTAGAACAGGAAGGAGTGAACGTTCAATACTAAACATGAGCTTTTTATTGCGCAAGCTTCGTTAAACCACCTGTAAGATAAAATTTAACGCCTTGGTTAATATGCAAAGGAAACCTATTAGGTACAGTCGTTCGTTCCCTTAAAATATGCTAAACTTCTTGAATGCATGCTTCGAGTTAACATTGCTAGAGATGGGATGTGGATTTAATTTATTTTGTTAATAACTTCCAAACAAAGCTTCCATTGGGATAGGACTTCTATCCGAGTTCATCAGATTGTATTTATTTTTGAATTTTTCAATACTTTTATTAGCGGCTAAAAGGAAGGGGTTATCTACGTTTCTAATTAAATGTAAACAACCGGACTCTACTTTATGGTTATTATTAAAAATGTGGGAAGCTACACTTGTTTTGGTACTCTATTAAATATAAGGTGAACTAAATGTTCTTTAAACAAACTTTAATTGCCCTACGACTTTTAGAGATGTATTGCTTGGGATTTCGTACTGTAGGATTATATAATTTATTAGTATGTAATTCTTAATCGACATATCGAAACTAAACTGTAAAATTCAACATGTTGTACATTTTTGTATGTATTTGCACTGATATGTTACAGGTTGATAGTTCAACTATGCAAATTACAACACAAACTGTAGGAGGTACGAATGAGAAAGTAAAACATACGCAGGTTTACATTAATAAACAAAGATAGATAGATCTTATCTTGACTATTGGCTCTTATTTTTACTTGAACTGAAACAATGTTATCATTCTCATTCTTATAGAACGTATACTCTAACATTCATTACAACCCCACAAATTGTTCCTTCTTGAATTTATAATTGACTCTTTAACCTTTTAGATTTTAAATTTTGATGAGTCTTTTCTGCATATATTTTGACATTATTAAAAAGAATATAAAAATTGCTGAGATATATAGTCGACCCATACAAATTTAACGATATTGGTGAAATATTATTCGTTGTTTTTTTACGTTTTTTATTTAATTGAAACATGTTTCACAAACGCTGCTATTAAATCTCTGAATTTCCTTTTATTATAATAATATACATATAATCAATTTATTTAATACAGTAACACACAATTTATAGATATTTATTTTAACAATCACTCATTTATCTCACTATGGATTCTGGAAGCTTCAGAAAACTTCCCAAAACTGCTCATATATATTTAATTCCTGTATGAGTCATGTCTATTACGATTTACGACCGCATTTGTACCTTCGGGCGCGAGATCAAACGTACCGCCGCACTGCGCCGTATCGATCCTCGTCTGCGGCATCCGTTCCTTATCAGCACAAAATTACCAAAACGAATTAAATAACGTCTATTAAATAGTGGCAAATATTGGCTATTTTAGTATTTATAGGACAAACGAGTAAGAGTTTTAAAAAAAGAATTAATGAGAACAAACGTAGTTTTCTAAATAAAAATGGTAAATCCGCTTATGCTGAATATTTAATTAAATCCAATCATAGTTTTGGCGACATTTAAAATCCTACATTTAGAAAATAATAATAGAAGACTTAGTTTACTGGAGACTTGAAATTAATAAATTGTATAGAAAAGGTAAAATATTAAATGATCAGATTGAAGGTTGTAATTCACCATTACTCAATATTTAATTAATCTTTAGAATTGTATAGTATATAAGCAATGCCATTTGGCTGTTTGACTAAATAATTATTGTGGATACAATAAAAAAGAAATTGTAAATTTAAAGCTTGCGTGTCTTTTTTTTGAATAAACATTCTAGTTTCTAGTTATTTTATCTTTCTAAACTTTGAATTGTCTCGTGAGTGTATGCCGTCTTATTAATAGAACCAATGAGTGAGAAAGTTATTTTGATTATTATGTTATTTTGATTATTATGTTATTTTTATCATCAATTCACATCAAGCCTAAGAAAATTTGAAGTATAACATGAAAAGACCAATAAAGCAGTGGTAGGTGTTGTTCATCGAAGTTTTGTATGTGGTGTTTTATTATCTGTATAATTTAAGATATGTTATAGTTTCTCGTCGTTTTTCTTTGTTTTGATTACTTTTTATAGATAACGTCCTCCTTTTTAACTAAATTCGGTTGCGTTTTATGAAATCTTCAGGCTTTTAAGGATTTACCATACTTTTCGCATAAACAATCGCTTTTAATTTCATTCCAGTAATACAATAATTACAGTAAATTATTTAAAATACAAAGGAAGTATACTATATTAATTTATGTATGTTTATACGTTTCTTTAATGTTAATGTAAAATATTCATATTTTTAACTTTTAACGTTTGCTGAAACCAACTTGCTAAGCACTATGTCTGAAAAGACCGTTGGCGCGATTATCAACGATTATATTTAAAAGGTGTTCTTCCATTGCTTCATTTCAATCTCTTCCAAATCTTTCTCCACAGATAAAGATTCTTGCAGCTATTAGGGACTTGTTGCACATCCCTTTTAAAGTTTTAAACTGAAAAATCGTCTTTTAGGTCAGAAAAGATTTTAAGCGGACGTATTTTCTTAATACGTTAGTCGAAAAAATACATATACATAAGTTTCGTTGTGATAAACATCGTGCAATATTTTTACCCCAGAAATAATACCAACCTCTTGTAGCTTATTTATAAAAGCTTTGGTGAATTGGACCCGGTTTCGATTCCCGGTGGGGGCGTAACAGAAGCAACAATTTTTCCTCATTAATTTGAGGGAATCTGTAATAGGTAAAAATTATTTCACATTAATGTTTTGAAATTAACCTCTTCAAAAATCTCCAATTATTTCATTATTAATTTTTGAGTAAATTATTGATAACTGTATTTCTGTGTATAAATTTGCAACCTGACATTCGATGATCTGATTATAAGTTGCGAAACAAGTTTAAGATTTCATTTCATCCAATCAAACTTCTTGGAAATAAAGTTAATTGCCAGATGTTGTCACCTTCAAAACGCCCACGGTTATGTAGATGATAAACGCCCACTCTTTTTTTGTATTACAAGTGAAGCATACTGTATACTACGTAGAGATTGACTATATGGACTGGAAAACGAGGAAAAAGATATGCTTGTTTCTAAATACTTAAGAGCATTTTTATTAGGTTATAAACAAAATTAATAACCTGTATTCGACTACTACATTGCTTCGTATTTTATGATTATCTCAAAAACTGTTAAGTTTTATGATGTATGTTATATGTATAATCTCTTATTTAAATTGAAAGTTTATTTTAGATACTACTTAACAAATAGATAATTGTTTAGCTAATTTTCCTGCCTTGAATTTCTGCAATTTTTTTTTTCAAGGCGTCTAATAAGTCACAATTTTTTTACTTTATAGATACAATTTTCCTTATTTGGTGCTATTAAATGTAAGAAAATGTCTAAGTTTCCTTGTTCTAGAAGTTGGTGTCAAGCAACACGACCGAGAGAAATTGGCGTGGTATTCTCATCGCTCTTCTTGTTATTGTGGTTGTTCTGGCACTTATTGTAACTTCGGTTATTTTGTTGACTCCTCCAGACGAAGGACCTCGAATAAAGGGTGCAAGATTTCGTATGCAAGATTTCCTGGGTCACGATTTCCAAGCCTTACGATTTAATGGAACGTGGGTGTCAGGTAAGTCCACAACGTAAAAATAAAGTCATAATCTCACAATGGGTCCGTATAGAAAAATATTTAGGTAGGCTAACTTGAATTGTTATCCTGTATAGGCTTTGTATAGGCATGTTCAGTTGGGGCTAATCCGCTATATACAAGGAAAAGACCTGAACTTGTTCATTAAGACCACAACACTATATTGAATATATAAAAAATAAAAAACATTCACCTGAACAAGTACATATCTTTTAATCTTATTATCCATTGTTTTGAATATAATGCTTAAGGAAAATCATTTTCTATATTTCGTGGCCGACGATAACGAGGACGTACCGTTATGAACGCTTGTTGCTAGTATTTATTTATTAATATTTACTGACTTATGCCACTATAGTTCCTGTCCGAGATATTTTGCTGATTCCAGGTTTCCTGGTCGTATTTTCAAACAAAATGATAGTGCGCCGATCTTACATATATCGATGACAATTGCTTGACACTGTCTACATTCCGTGAAGCATTAGCCGAATATTTTTAAAGTGACATTTCTTTATGTAGCGTAGGACGTAGAAGTACCCTACAACACTCCCTTCACAATCGATAGGACATCGTTTGGGGTTATTGGTTGTAGAACTAATTTGAGAAGCGAAATCTTCTGGCGGAACGTGTGGTTCGCTTTTCTGGGGTTGAAGGCGCGATTCTGATGGTAGCTAAGTCAATATTGGGGATTTTCAAAACCAGCGTCTACTGAACTGGATTCATAACGTAGATGGGTGTAGTTCGGTCAATGGAAACATTCTATGCTATTTGCTTGAGGGTGATAGGGGATTGTTCGCAAATGATTCGTTTTTGTAACACTCAGCTGCGTGGGTACTAACGTCCTTAATCACAGATGAGCCTGAGTGGTGTTCCGGATCAGTATTTTGCCTATTGTGAGATGTTACTGGGGAACACCTTTACGCTTTCGTGTAAATCGATTCCTGTATAAAAACCTTCCCAGTATCGCATGGTTATGATGTCTTTGGAAATATGTTCGAATTTAGCTACGAATCTCGTATCTACAGGCTAATTATTAGTCCCTGGTGATTTATTCTTACTATTTCCGTTAAGAAAATTGTATAGAGGGGCCAAGGAAGATGCTATTTTCGGGTTTTAAGGGAAAACCGACAATATCGTGGAGATATTGGCTGCGATCGAGATGTGCGTTGTCCTTCGTTGGGAGCTAAATATGATCTATTTGCGGTGGACTCACATCACTTGCCGCATCGGAGTTTACTTGTGGGTGTTTACCATAAACCGTTGGGAAGTGTTCCCGTCCACGTATTGGCATTCTTTATCATAACACAGTGCATTGTTGCGTTCTATCGTGGCAAGGACTCTCCCGACTAAACGGGCCTAAATCGTAAAGACTAGACCGTTTTATTTGACGTATCATTTTTACACGCAGCGTAGCATAAACAATTGAAAAATTATAGCAATTGAAATAATCGAATAATTCCTTAATTAAAAAACCATTGTCAAATACTAATGAACTAATAATCAGGCGATGTTTAATACTTCTTAGCATAATAATTTATAATCCCCAATTTTTAAATCAAATAAAAATTGAACAAAAGAAGTGAAATCCCAATCACTCTGGCAATGTTTCGTTTTCTACAGTGTTAGAGGATATAATGTAAAGATTTGCTTTGAAAATGTTACTATTATTTTTACTGACATTTGTTCTCATTGACTACCACCATTTGGTGATTACTTTGTGATAGTCAATGAGAACAAATGTCAGTAAAAATAATAGTAACATTTTCAAAGCAAATCCTTACATTATATCCTCTAAACGAAACACTGCCAGAGTGGTTGGGATTTCACTTCTTTTGTTCAATTTTTATTTGATTTAAAAATTGGGGATTATAAATTAAATAATTAAAAATCCAATAATTGCATCTATTTATTAATATATAATGAAATCTGAGAAGAATAATAACAGAGACTGTGGTAAGTAAATAAACTAAAATGGACTCACCCCTATTTTTCACAAGTAACACGTGTTCGTCCATTTTGGAGTAGTTTGACACAATTTGGCGTTGATGATTCCCACACTCAAAATGGGCGAAATATTTGTCTATTTTTCAATAATTGCTTTTGGTAATTAGGGATTAGTCTCTGTTAGTTATTTCTCTTTAATATGGTTTTATAAGATTTGTAAGTTCTTCCCTTTATGATTTTAAAATTGAAGGAAATATTTGCCGATTTCAATCCCCATGTTTAATTATTATCAAAGGGATATAAGAAAGTTCAACAATATTACCAAACGTTTATCCAGTTAGTAAGAACAAAAATAAGTTCTTGGTCAAGTAATTTTCGAATTTTATCGAAGCTACCAGACGTGGATCGCGATTTCGATCCTATTAGATTTCATCAGCACGCCATAGGCAGATTCGATAAATTACTTGACCAAGAACTTATTTTTGTGCTTATTAATTTGGTTTACATGTCCTATCACGTATATAAGCTGCACCGCCGATTCAGTTAGACAAGATGATACCCTAATAAGGCCTTGTCTAACGTTATGAAATAGGGAAATAGCAGCAAAAGCAAGTAGATGGCCACGTGCTGTTTTGTTTAACCAGTTACTTAACCATTACTACTATTATCTTAAACTTAAGTTGGAAGAATAATTTTTATGGATTATCGTCCAAAAGTTGGCAATGTTAGGTATATTTATTGATGTATGAAGCTACACTTTTGATGTTTACTTCCTTTGACCGTATGTAATTGAAAATCTACTTTTATTGGACCCTTTATCGAGACTGCAAAGTAAACCACACATGACCATGCATATGGTAAAGAAAATAAATATCAGTAAGTCGAAAATGTTCTATTATTACCCTTGTTCATATTAGACATAGTTCCGTGGGTGATAATCGATTTTCGGCGTCTATATGTTTGGAACGATATGTATGTAAAGTGGAGTTAGACAAGTTCGCACATTCATGCTATCATTTTCGCTTCGACTCGTGGGTTCTACATTTATTGAACAAAGTGACGTACGCTTGAAGCAACAAACGGTACATTATATCATATCACTCGTCTGTAGTGGTGTAGTAAATTGGCCAAGAGCCCCAGGGAAAAAGATAAACTGGACTTTTGCGATAAATATTTCTATCAAAATATATACATATTGGCATATTTTAAAGGTGTAAAGTTTGTTTATTTGGTTTGTATCTGCAAATCGGAGTATATTTTACACGCACATCCTGATTGATTTTTTTTCAAATTAAAGAATCTCCAACTAGTAAATATTAATATTATTGGCTTGGCAGGAAAAAATAGATGGTTATTAACGAACGCATTATAAATTTTTTCCTTTAATCTGAATTACATATAGACAAATTAAACACATAAAAACGCTTTTAAATGTTTCAATTTTGTTTACTAAAACACTATAATTATTTCCCATTGTAAATCCAATTGAAATTACATACATATAGATATAGTTAAGTAAATAAAAAATGGGAACTATGGTTGTTTCAATCAATTTGTATTAACTTTTATCTCTTAAGAAAAAGGTTAGGTTAGGGTTGGGGTAAGTTACCTTAGTTTATTTTCCAAATTTCGATTTGTTACTTTTATCCTCTCCGTTCACACCACCAAACACTTGTTAGTATTGTACAAAGACCATCGCCGCCACCTCCACCGCATATACTCCACCTCCATCGACCAACTGTTAGCTCATGTATACAATTACCATATCGACCTTTCACCTTCATCACCTCCGCCTCTATATCTGACCGCTCGTAAAATTATTTTATTATCCCCGAAAACGACCATTTACCAAGTATTATCGAAATAAATATAAACAGGTAAAATAAAATAACATTTATACCTATGTAAATTCTTGTAAAATATTGTAAGGCGTAAATGTAGATTTATAAAAATTTTACTAAATAATCTATATAAAATACGAATTAATTGAGAAAAGTTCGAAATGTGAACATTTATTATAACGGTTAGAAAAGTTGTTATCCCAAATGCAATTAAAAGGAAAGGTTTCATGAATGGTCAAAAAATTTGTATTAGGTATTCAAATTTTAATGCTGGAAATGTTTTGAGTTAATATTGTATGAACAACACGGAACGCAGAAAAAATACGTATACTTGATACGAAACAAAAACAGTTGCACGTGATTATACGTCATTGGACTAATGACGTTACACCGAGTCAGTGTAGACAAATCCTCTAGATATACACATGCAAAAAACAGATAGGTGACATTTATTTAACTTTATTTAACTGTAATTTAAACTTTCTAAATTGACCGTTTGATGAAACATTATTTAATAATAGCAATAAAACGAACAATATTTCAACAATAATTTATTGATCACGACAATATTGTTTCGACCACTATGTGGTCATTTTCAAGAGCATACAGTATGCTGTATACTGTTTTGATATTTTTGTAGAAGTTAACACCAAGACCAAAGACACGATATCAAATAAACACAAATAACAAAAGACTTAGCCGCTTTGTCTATAAAGTGGTCAAACAATTACTATGAAAAATAACCAAAATTTCAGTTTCATTGCGAACAATCATTTGAGAGAATTACTCTTGTTTTTACAGTATATTTTCGATGTAATAAGATCACAGATATGTAACGTTTTGCAATGTAGGCATTATATTTTTTGTAACTTTCAGATTACTGTCAATATAGTGACAATAACTTAGCATGGAGCATCGCAAAGAGTTTTTACGATAATAACATCGGCTCATATAAATATGAATATGACAAATTTGAATTTTGTAAGACGAAAGTGAACTTCTATACAAACCTACCTAGGAAGCCAAAAATTTTATATTTATACAAATTTGAATGTAACTTTTAAATGTATAATCAGCGAAATAGTATAGTATAATTAAGAGTAAAAGACTATCGAAATTTGTTGTTCAAAATAATTCATTTGGTTGTTCAATTAGTAGTAATTAAAACCATTTTTTTTAGATATTTTAATTAATTTTCTGACAATCAATAATATAATTGTTCTTTTCAGATGACGAGTTACTTTTCAAAGATCAATGGGGTGGAATAAGTTTATTACGAGCTTCTAATTTATCTATAAAAACGTTAATGTCAAATCACACTTATGTAAGTATATATACCTAATTTTATAATTTTGAACTCATCAAGTGCTCCACTGAATAGTGTTTTCAATCCTAAGTCTATATCTACAAGATCGTTGATTTTAATAGTTACTCCCAAAACCTCCTGTTGTAAGTGTAGCAATGAGAAATGACAAATATAAAAATGTGGAAGTTAAAAAGAAACATTCCAGCACGACCTATAATCTGACCTTGGAATTAAATATCAAAGTTATTTTGAAGTTTAGTAAAATTTTGAAGGTAGTTTTACTTATGAGTCAAAACGGGGTAATTTGAGATTTTGACGTTTAGTCAACGGTCATGCTTGGAATCAACAGAATTCCCAGGGATCATATCATATACTTAGCTCTCTAAGATTCTAAGTTTACGTAAATTGTGATTGCACAATATTCATTTTGCAAATATGATAATCTACGCAACTCTATTTTTAGTGTGAACCATGTATATTGTCACATGTATGGGTTGACTACGATAAAATTCATTTTTCACTTTTATATAACAAATAGTTTATTAGTTTTCTAGCTTTCCGACAATTTCAAATTTTATAACCTATTCGTAAGTAAATTGTGCCATATCTTTATGGTTGATGGAAATATGGGACTTTATACCATCAATTTTGTAATCATTAACTGCCAGAACAAGCAAGCACCTATTTTTACGTTGTTTTCGAAATTTATATTACAGAATATTAAAAATGTTTAAAACACTATCACAACGTAACATTTTCAGGCTCTGTAAGTAGGGAACGCCATTATACACTATAACAGGCGGGCTGAAAAGTTCGTAGGCTGACCGATAGATGGCACACTATTAACCTAACCTAACCTTCAAAAAACGCGTGTATAAATTTGACAGCTGTTGCACTATTTGTATCTGAGTTATATCATTTTTAGTGAAAGAACTGAACTTCTGTTACTTTGAAAAAATGGATAAAAAGGAATTTCGTGTGTTAATAAAGCATTGCTTTTTGGCGAAAAAAAATACTGTTGAAACCAAGGCTTGGCTTGATAAACATTATTCGGACTTTGCACCAGGAAAATAAACCGTAGAAAAGTGGTTTGCTAAATTTAAACGAGGCGAAGTGAGCACCGAGGACCTGAGGACGATGCATGCAGTGGATGCCCCAAAGATGCTGTTGGCTGTTACCGACGAAAACATCAAAAAAGTCTACAAAATAATTTTTGATAACCGTAAAGTGAAGTTGATTGAGATAGCTGAGACTCGACCCTAAAGATATCAAAGGAACGTGTTTATCATATCATGAATGAATATTTGGATATGAGTAAGCCCTCTACAAAGTGGGTGCCGCGCGAGCTCACAATCGACCAAAAACAACAGCGAATCGAATCGATGATTCTAAGCAGTTTTGGGAGCTGTTCAATCGTAATAAATCCGAATTTTTGCGTCGATATGTGACGATGTGACGATGGATGAAACATGGCTCCATCATTTCACACCGGAGTCCAATCGACAGTCAGCCGAGTGGGTTGTGGACTGCACGTGATGAACCGACTCCAAAGCGTGGAAAGACGCAAATGTCGGCTGGCAAGGTCATGGCATAAGGCATCATTATTCTGGGATGCTCATGGTATAATATTCATTGACTATCTTAAAAAGGGAAAACCATAAACAGCCACTATTACGGAGCGTTATTAGAGCGTTTAAAAAGGAAATCGCGGAGAAGCGGCAACATTTGAAGAAAAAGAAAGTGCTGTTTCATCAAGACTATGCACCGTGTCACAAATCAATGAAATCGATGGCAAAATTCCATGAATTTGGCTTCGAATTGCTTCCGCATCCACCGTACTCTCCAAATCTGGCCCGCAGTTTTTTTCTATTCTCAGACCTCAAGAGGATGCTCGCTGGACAGAAATTTCGCGCCGATGAAGAGGTAATCGCCGAAACTGAATCCTATTTTGAGGCTAAAGTCAAATCGTACAAAAATGGTATCGAAAAATTGTATGACCGCTATAATCGGCGTATCGCCTTCGCAGGGAACTATATTGAATAATAAAATCTAATTCTATCAAAAAATATATTTTTTTCTATGCTAGCCTACGAACCTTTCAGCCCGCTTGTTAAAAGGTCAGAACAGTACAAATTCTTGGTCAGTAAATTAACGAAACTACCAGACGTGGAGCATGATTTTCATCTTATATGATCTCATTACGCCATAAATTACTTACCAAAAATTTGTTGTTCCTATTAATTTGGTTTACATAGCTATAATGTATGAGCCACGTACATAAGTTGCGTCGTCGGTTCAGTTGAAAAAGTAAATATCATAGTAAGGCCTTGTGTAATATATGAAATACTTCAATTAGCAGTAGATATAAGTAGATGGCGATATACTGTCATAATTATATTTTATAAAGAATAACTTGATTCAAATAAGCATTACATTTAATTCCAAGATCCATGTCAAGGTCTTGTGCGAATGTTACTCTTTGTTTCCTACAAGTTTATCGATTAATTTTTTACTTTTTATTTTCTCCCTTTAACATTTCATGCCTTACTATTGAAACAAGCTGTATCATATAGAAATATTATATACAGTGTTTGAAATCTATGTGCATACAATAGACACGTTTAATTGCTACTTATATTTAAATATATAAGGGGATTAGTAAGGGATACTATTCTATATAATTAATGGTATTTGTGGTTCGTTCCCTGTGAAACATTTTTAAGCAACTAATTATTTGAGTACAAAAACATTTTGGGAATATTTCACAAATTTTACTTCACATATCTTTGCGATCGTTTAAGCTATTATGCTATTATCAAAAGATACAGATATTCTAGTACTAAAATAACATTTTGTTTAAATCTACTTATATTATTATAGAATCTCTAGGTTGGGAAACTGTAGTAGTAGTTGAAGTCAATTGTTAGTGTTCAACTCTATTTGGTTATTTACCAGATTCAAATTATTTATCTGAGATTTCCTGATTTCGAGTGCTTCAGAAGGATTTAACATTTTACTTTTAAATATATTATGAAGTACTTTAATACAATTTTCTGAAGTAATACGTTTGAAAGTGAAACTTTTTTGAAATACTCAAAATAAAGAAATCCTAGGTAAACAATTTGAATCTGGCAAATAACCAAATAGAGTTGAACATTAACAATTCACCCCTACTACTACTAGAGTTCGCCAACCTACAGATTCTATAAGAATATAAGTAGATGTAAACAAAATGTTATTTTAGCAATAAAATATCTGAATCTTTCAATAATGGCTTAATAGCCGAAACAATCGTAAAGAGGTGTTAAAATAATATTTGTGAAATATTCCCAAAGTATTTTGTACTTAAATTATTAGTTAATACTATTTTCACGTCAGTCCGACTCACAAAACTCGCTACTTTTCCAGTATGACATCGAATATGACGTCACCATCCAGACTATGCTGCTCACGGTCCGGAATTAAGGCACTATATGTACTGACCTATTATCATATCTATGGTATTGACTTGAAAAGAGCGCCAAAGTGGAGAGAGGGTTCGCTAAAAATGTCGCATAATAGGGCTTATGATCTGGATCGTCACGTATTAACACGATTAGTTCATTTCGCATCTCACAAAAAAAATTACATGGGAATCTGCCAATAAAGTTAGAGTTATCTTTTCTTAATCTAAATGATCTAAAGTGTTCGTTATAACGTGTTCTAAATGACCTTCCAGTTTGGCCTAAGTAAAAGGAATCACATTCTGTACATTCTGGCTTTAATATTAATATCTTAGAATTCTTAGAAGTATATAAAGCATCAAAAATATCCGAAAATAACCTGTTCAACGACCAGGTAAATTTGTACCACTCAGTATTATTCAGTACATTTAATAATTAATGGTATTTCCAAAATAAATATAAACACCACTGCACATTGTGTATATTCATTCAATTTGAATCATTTATTCGGCAATGACAAGCTAATTGTCGAAACTATAGTCAAAAGGATTTGTAAATAAAAAACTGATAATAAACAAAGTAGTTTTTATTCATTTATCGTTAGGATGAATTATCACAAAGTAACGGCTTAATCAATCCAATTCTCATTCAATTTTATAATAAATGAAAATATTTATTATAGCGTTTCTGGGGGGGCGGGGCTGAACTAGATTCCATAATTTCTTGATTAATTAGTTATAGAAAAGTAATCTGAGGTATCTTCACGTGTGAGCACGCTTACGAGTGGTTCGAATCGTGAGCGTATCGAACAGTCGTTGATCCGCTGATCAGAATTGGACTGGGTATGAGACCTCTGAGCAGGTTGAACACTGATAGCTCATTTGAGACCACACCCTAGGTTTATTGTTGATTTTGTTACTTATTTAGTTCATTATTGTTGTTTTTTTCTGTTTTATAGCTCAGGCTCAATCCTATGAAATACCAACTCTCTCCAGATCATCGGTTTCTTCTCTTAGCTCAAAATGTTCAGAAGATTTACCGACATTCTTTTCGTGCTCAGTACACCGTATATGAAATAGAATCAAGGTAAGAAAATGTTTGTTTTCTGAGAATATTAAATAGAAATAAAACATCAATTTCATTGTGTCTAAACATATCAGCTATGGAATTTCAGGTTATAGTATATTAATTATGAGAAAACAATAAAATTTTGTTGGAGGTTTACAGGATACATA
Organism: Agrilus biguttatus; assembly: GCA_963921985.1. Taxonomy (NCBI): domain Eukaryota; kingdom Metazoa; phylum Arthropoda; class Insecta; order Coleoptera; family Buprestidae; genus Agrilus; species Agrilus biguttatus. The sequence continues at coordinate 23,156,038 of OY998118.1, forward strand.
TTTTCTATCTTTTGATTTTCTCTTTATTGAATATACAATTGTACTGTCATAAACTACACTATTTGTAGAATATCACATTACATCAATATCAATATACGAGATTCAATTGCGATTTTTACGTTCAAATGCGTTTGATTATGGGTGATAATTGCGGATTGGACCCTCAATAATGTTTATATTGAAAAACGTGTTGTCACAGTGAAATAATTAAATGTACACGACTGTATTATAATTTCATTTCCTCAATTAAGACACGGGTACTTGTGAAATTAATTTTGTAACCGAAGATAGTGAGAAATAAAATTCATTAGATAAATATTTTATTGCTTAGTTTTGATATTTTGAAACAATACTTATTGTTATACTAACCGGCCAAAATACATGTAGATAATTAAATATATGAGAGCAAGAATAAAAAATGTGGATCCAAGCATTATCTAATATAAATATAAAAATATAAGCTTTCTTAAGAATTTTCTTGGGCCAGCCTTTGGAAAAACTGACCTCTTAAAAGTATTATTAGAGACAATTGATACTCATCAACGAAGTATTTGCCTCTAACAGTTAGAGTTTATCCTAGATAAATAAATTAAATAAAAGGATAAATTAAGCACAGAAAAAATCTGGAGTTTATAAATTAACTCATGGGTCTTTCACTAAAGTCTATATAGGTCAAACAGAGGGAAACATTAAAAAACGTCTGTCGGAGAATAAAAACTGCTATATAAAAAACAAAATAGATTCAACTTATTCCAACCATGTTACCGAATAAGCACATTGTTTTAATAATAAAATAGAGATTTTACATTTTAGTAATAAAGGTCAAAAACTAACCCTGTTAGAAAAATTAGAAACAAGTATACACAAAAAACGGAGTAACTTTGAATGATCAAATCGATGGTAATAACTCTCGTCTTTTGAACTTATTTTAACGATATACCACCCCCTATTACATACAACAATTTAAGAAACTTCAGTAGATATACCTGTTAGTAGTAAGTACTGAATCTGTCTGACGAAGCCAATGTCGTGGCGAAACATGTTGCAAAATAAAGGTTGTGAAAATCTTATAAGTGTCTACTTATTCGTATTTTCATCAAGTAAAGGTCGAAGCAATTCGTAGAATATTTGTTTTAAATTGTCAGATCGTTGAAATGGCGATAATTCACAAACCACTTACTTATTTTCAAGCAGACTCATGATGATTTATAATACTAAAATATTTTTTCTTTTTGAAAATTTGAAGTGTATAACTGCAACTGGAATCTGTCTAGGTTCATTATCCTGTTACCTGTAGTGATGTGCTACTTCTTTTATGGTTCGTCTCTATGAATTAATTTAAACCAGAAAAATAAATCCCCCTTGTTCTGTTCACCAATATATTTATGCCGGTCGGAAGCTTGGTATATTTTCAGACTTATTTGTAGTAAAATTTTTATTGAAGAATACTTAAACTTACGAGAACTAACGCAACCTGACCTAATTTATAAAAATAAGCTCAAATTAATTTTTTTTTTCGGTTAGGTTAGGTTGTTTCCTTTTTTCTCTAATGGTATGTGAAAAAATTATTTCATATATATATGCTTTTTAATTAAAATACTTGCAAATACCGGTTACATCCGGTTGTGCTGGAAGTTAAAAGCAATTTATGAATTAAAATTCAGGCTAAGGGGTCGTGTTATAAATGAACGATTCGAAGTCTCATTAACGAGCCCAGTTCATAGAGATAATAGAATTATAGTAGGTAAGCCATCAGAAATATGTAATGTGTTATTTCAGTAGAAATATACAGAAAATGAAGATACGTCATCTATCTCCTTTTATTTTATGCATGTGCGGTAGTCAGCTGTACTTGCCAGTTAGGGGCGTTACTAGACATAGATAGAAAGAGTCACACTTTTTCATTTCATATAACACTATTACTTGTAGGACTGCATAGGACTTGCCTACTGCATTCTGTTGTCTCTATAACTCAGTTACTACTGCCAACAGTTTATCGTAGTAGGCAAGCATTGTTGTGTATTAGGGGTGCCGTCAGCTATTTTATATAAAATATAAATATGGAACCAACGGAAACAACTACTCCTAGGGCTAATACCCCTACCGGCATTGAATTACACTGTTGATTCCGAAAGATTCATAGACGAAGATTAATTTATCCAAAAAAAGAAGACATTAAAATAGTTTTTGCTTTAAATATTAAGGATCACAGATTCTACATATGGAACGCGTACTACCAAGTAGGTACTGCGAAGTGAAAGCCAAATCCCACAACCGGTTTCGACCTATTGGATCTCATGGGGATTTGGCTTTTGGTTCGCAGTGCCTACTTGGTAGGACGCGTTTAAATGTGGGATCTGTGATCCTTAATTTTTAGACGAAAAAGGATTTTACTGTCTCCTTTTTTTTGATATTTTATATTAGTTTCGAGCGTTAAGATTTTAAAATAAAGCACAATATAAAATATCTGATGGCACGCCCAATACACAATTTTCTGGCTTGCCTGCTACGATGAGCAGTCTGCAGCAGTGAAAAAACACGGAGGTTAGAGGTAAGGAAAATGAACCTTATATGTGATACATTAGTTCACCTATCTCGTAAATTTGTAAAAATTATTGGTAGAACTGGCGTCAGCAGTACCAGTAGCCAAACATCGACATGTATACATGTGATGTATCCAATAGTAAAAACACCGTTCTGCTATTGATACAACATAGCGATCACAGCGACTCACTATTTTCTCCAAATTTCTGGGACACTTTTTAAATATCGATCTTTCCCATTCACTCCAACCTCCATAGTAAATAACGTCATAAAGTACGCTTATATGAGAAAACGATTCTAAACCGAAACCATTAGTGATTGGTATAGGGAATCCTCATATCAATCGACGCAGAATTGAATTCTACATTCTTGATGAAAAAATATACAGGGTGATCAATTAGAAGAAAACATTGGTTTGTTCGAAGTTTGATATTTTGGACGTTAAATTTTAAACATCCTGCATAAATTTACGACACTGAGGGCAAAATTTCATATATAGGTAAGTACAAGCTAGGTAAGCACCAAATATGACGTTGGCAGTTTCGTTGTTAGCTGAATAATTTGGTATTTAGTATGGCGAAGCAATTTTTAAAATTTTCAGAAAAATCGGAATATCTTGAAAAGTGCCATTTTTAGGATACATTGATCTAGAAAGATTCCCTACATTTATGAATGTCATAAAAACATAGCATTCCATTTAAAATAACAAAATTGGTGTCGACTTCTGATACATTCGGAAGTGACCTATAACTGCAAGTATTTTAATTAGAAAGAGCGTCTGCGTTTGCGTTATGTACTGCATTTTTAAAACTATACTGGCAAATTAAATTACAAAACACTTAATGAACGGGTTACCTTTAAATCGCTGTATATTCTTATTCAGCATGTTGAACCATACAACGTACTAAATTTCAATTAAATTGGAAAGGTGCCCCTTAATCGATACAATCACGAAGTCGCGCTCTACCGCCACACGAAATAGAGTAAAATTCTTAAAATGTTATTCAATAATTGTAACAGATAAATGATAATTTTTCATTTCGAATAAACGTCGGCTGCACAAGCCTACGCTCTACTATAACAGATAATGCGCATAAAAATGTACTTACGCAAGATATACAGGTTCATAATTAAATAAGGGTATATTTGACAAAAACTTGCGTAATTGCTTTTTTTCTTAAAATAATTAGCACAAACTAATTAATGCATTAGATTAGATTAGTATGAAATATTGTTTCAATAACTGATGAATCAGTGTTATGGAATTAGATTTATTTTAAACTTTACAATATTGCTTCGACATAACGATAATTAATTCTTACTCTTGAGAAAGACTTGGTTATTTTGAAACAATAAGTTTACAATGAGGTCTAATGTGGAATCATCTTCATTAATAGATACTAAAACATACTGATCATGTGGAATCTTTTAGTTTACCGTAGACCATCCTTATAGTGATAATAAAATTGGCGTTTTTTTGCTATTTTCGGTTACATTTGTTGCATATTGTAATCAAATAATTTCAAAATATACAAAACTAATGTGTATCATTATTTAGGTAAATAAGTAACTACTGTGTGTATATTTTTGGTATAGCTATATTTCGTTTTAATTTTAATTAGTAACAGTTATCCTGTTCGGCCGTATCCTCATAGTGTGGATCATCCTTTCCTCTTATATGCAACCTGGACACCACGTGGTCATAGTTTAGTAATGGTATATAACTACGATATATATTATCGTCCAGCACCAACTTCACACAACGCGTACCGAATAACCAAAAATGCAGTTCCAGGAACTTTTAGTAATGGTATCCCTGACTGGTTATACGAAGGTAGGTCGTTTGGTGTCTTTTTACAAAAAATCAATCGATCAATCTTGATAAAAACATTTCGAATATATATTATCTTCTTCTATATCAAGTATATTGAAATCATATGGAAACATTTTACAAGAAATAACGGCGAAAATACAGACTGTATAATTTTTTGAAATACGTTGTTAGTGTATCGATATAATTATAATATTTGGAAACAGGTTTTAGAATGTTGTTTATCTTTAGTTAGTTTCTAATTGACTCTTTGAGAATGGTCTAGTTAAGCCGAAAAAATTTAAGAGTGTTCTTAGTAAAGTTTGTAAAACCATCGAATACGTGTCTTTTGTTTTTTGAACACACTTTAAGATTATTTGAAGGTGGCTTAACACAGCAAAATTGTTATTTAATGAAATTTACTGAATGCCATTCATGATCATCCTCTAATTATAGAAATGGAACAACTGCTTTGTAGCAACTAAAGTTTTATAAGAACGTTTTATTAGATCCAATCTATAAATTCGTCGTAGGCATACCTCTAGTAAAAATTAGGCATTTTACGAAACGTCTAGGCGTTTATAAAATAACAAGACAAGTTGTAAACCGTGTAAATAATCATGGCCTAGTTTTACATTTTTTTTTTTAAATAAGTATATTTTATTTCCTGTTTTGCGTTTGTACTTTTCTTGCTTGATTAAATTAACTTGTTTTGGGTAAATAAGTAGAAGATGGATTGTCGTTCGGAGGGTGAAGATAACATTGTAGAACATTAAACAAGTACATCAATGCGATATTAATTATTGAATTTAAATAAAAAACACACTTGCAGTTTACATATATTTAATGTTTCCACTATAATTATTTCAGCACACTGTGCCTTCTTCAGGTGGTGAAGATATAAACTTAAACTATACTTAAACCAACTTATATACTAGATACAAGAAAGTGGGGGAAATCATTTTGGAACAAAATTTACATTAAGTGAAACTTTTTATTAAGTGAAATACAACATTTTTTTTAATTATTATTAATAGAGACAAAATGTTTAGAAGGGGCGAATTTACATCAGTTTGATCAGTTAGAATTAACCCTAGTCTGTTTAATTTATTAATTTCTACAGTTTCAAGTAAATTTATTTTTAAACTTTTTCTCTCAACATGTAAAATCTTAAAATTGTCATCAAAACTATATTTATTTGAAATTAAATGTTCTGTGTAAGTGGACATGCCTTTTTTATTATCAAAGCATTTTTTTATGTTCATACAGTCGATCCTTAAAACATCTTCCAGTTTGTCCAAAATAGGTTTTTTTACATGTGCCACAGTTTAGTTGGTATTCGCCTGATTTGTTTTCTTTTTTTGTGGGGTCGTTATTATTTTTTATAAACATACCTAATGTGTTATTTGTTTTAAATCAAACAGACGTATCTGTATGTTTGGATAGAATTTTACCTAACACATTAGATATGTTACCTAAGAATGTGATGAACAGAATTTCTTCGCAGGATTTAAGGTTTTTAGCGGGTAAACTAAGATTAATGTTTTATTATCTATTTTTTTGTTCAGTAAAGCCTTAATTCAAGAAGATTCGTAACCATTATTAATTGCGATTAAATAAATTCGGTTTAATTCTGTGTTAAAGTGTTCAACTGACATAGGTAGTGTTAACAATCGTGTAAGCTAGAATGAAAGAAAGCTAATTTATGGGACATAGGGTGGTATGAGTTAGCATGAATTATAGTGCCAGTCTGTGATGACTTATGATGAATAGCAAAAGAATGTTTATTGTTAAGATTATGAATTGTTAGGTCTAAAAGATTTATAGATTTGTCAAGTTCTATTTCCAATGTAAATTTAATTTTAGGGTGTAGTTCATTCAACAGATTAAATAAGTTGGTTAATCGTCTATCCGTTCCATCAAAGCAAACTAACACATCATCCACGTAACGGTGCCAGTATATACATTTTGTTGATTAAACTTTCGGTAAATAAGATTCTAATTCGTTCATAAACATATCTTCCAAAAGTGGACATAAAGGGTTGCCCATAGCCAAACCTTGTTGTTGTTCGAAGAATATGTTATCAAAATCTAAATAATTCTGTTTCAAGCAAATAGTCAATAATTTTATCAATTCATCTATTATTATGGGATTAACTCTATTGTTATATTATACATAACAAAAAGAAGTTATAACGTTTGTTAAAACTATTTAGATAACAAGTTAAGTTACGCGCTAATGTATTTGACACTAAGCTACGAGAGGTGAGCATTGGCGCATAAAGCCTAAGCTCCCGGGTTCGAGTCCCGGCGAGGACGTGACAGCAGTAACAAATTTTTTACTCATTAATTTGAGATAATCTGTAGTGGGTACAAATTAATTCAACAATTAATATCGCATTGATGTATTTAAAATTTACTCCTACTAAAAAATCAAATTCAAATATTGCATCAATAAATAAGTGTTTTTAGCTGCAGTTGGAGGATGGAGGCTTAGGGGGTGGAGATGAAATATTGAAAATTTAATAAAGTAATTACCTTAACCTATCCCGACACTAACCTAACCTTGCGTAATAAAAAAAAATTGGCGTTTTATAAAATGCCTAATTTTTCTAGAGGTGGTAGCGACATATATAGGTACGTTACAGATAACGTCACAACGAATGGTGGAAGCTTTAGTGCTGCATTAAAAGATTTTTAAAAATTAAAAGTGGCGAACGATAAATTATATAATTGATATTTTTCTTTTTAAATTATTCTTTCTTTAAATATAATATATATAAGTATTTATTTACACCTTTTACATTATACGTTTATTCACGTAAATACGGTTTTCTGGTTAATACAATAACATTTGCCAGCTTTTTTATACCTATCTCAACACTTTTGAGATATATTTAACATTACTGAAAAATACCAGAATAACTTTCTTTATTTAAAATCTATCCAATGTTAATGTATTTAGGTAATTGTATCAAACAAAATTTCGAACATTGAAGGATATTTGTAATGTGTTTCTATCGTGTATTTTATTTTACAATTAGAGTTTAAAATTGGAAATTTGTTTACAAAAGATTGAAAATTCTATTGCATAAAATATTCGCAATTTTCAGTTAAATACACCAAAAACTTGGTGTTCTTGAAAGAAAAAGCAATATGATAATTTCGAAAATAATTACTATATAGTTTTGCAAGTAGTTTTGACACATTCATCCACCATTATCAATTTGAGGATATATAATCCCATTAGTACCTTCAGAATGTCTATCGGCTCATAAAATTGTATCATATTAATGTAAAACGTATCGATTCTTAAATAAATAATTTTTTATTTTGATCTGTTTGACAAAATCAGAGGAAATACTGGGTACGAATAACGCTATATGGATGTCAAAAGATGGACATATGATGGTTTTTGGATCGTTTAACGATAGTTTGGTCCAAGAAGTAAAATTTCCTTGGTATGGTTCTGTCGATGAGAATCATCTTTACCCTGAAATCCGATCACTCAGATACCCAAAACCAGGAACTAAGAACCCAGAAGTTATCCTTACGGTTGCCGATTTAGCTGATCCGTCTAATATAAGAATGAAAGAAGTTAAGCCTCCCAAAGAAATTGCCCACACGTAAGCAATTTCTTTTTAATTACCGATGGGTTTCTTTAATTAATATTTTTGGTACTATCTGATTGTAAATTTTAGAGATTACTACTTTACTGCAGTTTCTTGGGTAACATTAACTGAAATTTGCGTGGTTTGGTTAAATCGTCCCCAAAATATGTCCATAGTTTCCATTTGTAAAACACCAACATGGATTTGTCACGAGGTAAGTCTTTGATGTTTTCATTATTTAGAGTGTATATATATTTCTGTTAAAATACTCAATAGATAAAGCTATTTTTAAATTTCAACTGATGTTAGTTCTTAAGATAAATATATCCTCCCACGGATATCAACCTAAAAAGTTCTCTTCTTTGTAGTATCTTATATACTTCAAAGAAATCTAACGGATTTTCTAATGTATATTATTAATTCAATATTGGCATTTTTCGATTACTTACACGACATAGTTTACAAAAACTTCAAAGACAATTTATATTCAGAGTAAGATGTACATTGTACAGCCGTACCTAAGTTTACTGAGTATTGATATTTTACATTTTTATACTTACATAAATAAATTGAATTCGTTGTACATATTTTTATAATGTCATTATTTTGTAATTATTCTTTATGTAATGTGTAAATCAAAACCATATAGGATTAAAAAGTATTTTAATTGTAGAACCAACTACTGACGTTTCGCCTGGAGTTGAAGGATTTTTCAAGTCTGTGATCCAGTTACATATTAAAAACAATGCAGATTATGATTAAAATATACTATAAACAACAGTATTTGTATTAACAAAGTGTTAAATGACAGATTCACGTGGTTAATCGTAATTTTCGGTCACCACGTATTGCGTCTTTTAATTACTTATTATTATTATTTTTTCACTTTGCAAATTGTGTTGTTTAAATTTAAACTTATTTATTATTTATGTTAATGATCTGAATTGTTTTCAAAATGTGTCTGGATTACAGACTTAAAAAATCCTTATAGTCAAGGCGAAACGTCGGTAGTTCGTTCTACAATTAATTTAATTTTAATCCTGTCTGGTTTTGATACAAAGAAAACATAAAACATAAAGGGAAAAATGGAAATTATTTTTTTTCTATAACAGTGCAATTCTATATCAATGTGCACTTTTAGGAGATCTGATGTCCTTCAATGCTTCAATTTTGCTTATTAACGGTGTATGATACCAAATATTCTTTTTTCTTCCTAATTTAGTTTTTAGGACAGGCTTATTCGCTACTGTAGGGTCAAAAATGCAATTTCTAGTATTTCTTCTAGTGTGTATTTCTACTAAATTTCATTATCTTCATATTGGTTCGCTGGTTTGACATATGCGCACTTCAGACCCCTCCACAACAGTTATCCCTAAAATTCAATTTCCGAAGTATCAACAGCTCTTATTCATCTTTCGTTCAAGTTCTCATTCATTACCTTTGATTTAATTTCCACTGTTTCACTTCTAAATGTAGTCTTCCTATTACATTTTTATTTAGTTACATTGTTGTTGTAAGATATTGGTTATACTTATTTACTTTTACCTGCACCTTCAGGACACTAAAAGTTCAAATTAGAAACGAAGAAATAAATTCAAAAATGATAAAGGTAAAATTAACCACTTTTCTATTAAGCGTGTTCTTAATGATTCCTTGAACTGAAAGCAATAATACACGCTAAAACATAATTAACAATGATGTTTTATAGTAAATGGTCTATCGAAGGAATACAGTAATGTGAATCAATTTTTAAAACACCAAAATAATAAAAGCAAATAATTAGATTAAATGGTACCTTTCAGATGCATCAAAGTTTTACAGGCGGATTAGCGCACGTTCTTATGGGCCCTATGACATGGGGCGATCTCTGATGAGCTCGAAAGAACTTATTAAGTTGCCAGTTTTTCGTTCTGATCATGACGCTGATCAGTACAGACAATAAAATTGTTGTCACAACATTTAAATGCTTCAAACAATGCTCTAATTTTACATATAGTTAATAAGAAGTTGCTGTGGATATTCGAAAATGATAAAAAAATAATAAAGGGTCATAAATCAACCATTGAATAATCTTTGTTACATAATAGGATTCAACATAATACGTTTCTTTTTCAACAGCCGTTTTATAAAATAATAGACAGCAACGGCAACAACGCCCGATATACTCTGTTACGCGTTCATTTTAACAATGTCCATGTGAACGTAAAGCGTCATAAGCCTCATGTGAAATGGAACTTATAGTATGACGGAATTAAATATGTTTACCATGAAACTCAAAAAACTAGACTGCGTAAATAGTGAACTAAAGATAATAAAGAATGTTATAACAACAGCAGGAGACTTTTCTGCTCAACTTCCATATACTCAAATCGACAGACACGTTTCTTACTTTTATAGTTTCAGTGGGCCAGGGTGGCCCGCTCAATTTATTTTTAAAGAGGGAATCAAAGCAACGTTGTAAACTAGTGGTAGCCAGTTAAAAATTTCCGTTACGATGGCCATCACAAAAATGAGGGTACCGCTCTATTGCGTGGCGGTATTATCTACCGCATACATACAAAAGCTACGACAACGTTTTATAAAGGCTGCTTTATTATGAAATTGCTTTCATAGGAAGCAATAGCTTTACTCGAGAAAAAAGTCACTTTTAAAGTAGAAAAAGTATAGCGTAAGAAAAATCTGATATGCACTGATTGACCATGATCACCATTTCATTCCCTTTGATAATAATTAAATGAGAGGCATGCACAAGATGTCAGGAAACATTTATAGAAGTTATTATATATTATACAATGGTCTAATCTAATGAGCGAACTAACTCTATTTGGATCATAGCTAATCAAACAAGCAGCTCTTGTCCCATTGCAGATACTTCTCAAGCAATTCCTAATTCTTGAATAAAACGATCCCAAAGGTTCAGTGAAGGCCTCCAGCTTTTAGGCTTTTTGTTAAAAATTATAGGTGCATTTATTTAGCTCGACATTTGGGCTAACGAGGTCCCATTGGGCTCGGGGTATTTTTCCCCGCTTATCCCACCCGCCCCCTTCCTTTAACACCGATCATGAAGCAGACAGGTTCTGTATCGAATTCAGTCAAGAGTCACTCTTTATACTCGTATGATTTGTTAAATTAGTGGATCTGATTCAAACTAGAACGTAAGTTAACGGAGTGTTGAAAATATTTTAAATTCTCTGAAGCATGATAAGAGGTTTAAATGATCAAGTTCTTTTATAAAATGAAGGATTGTTGTCACATTGATAAATCTAGACATTACAACGTTTTATTTTTAATACGTATATAACAGAATTTGTTTTCCCGTAAAAAAAAATAATTTACAATTTTATGTCAAACAAAACCAAATTGGGAGACCGTTTCTATTGTTTAAGTCGGGCACCACTTTGCCAAGCAGATCAGACAAGAATTTAATGAATTGCTTGGAATAGCATACCCATAGCAGATCACCTGTTTAAAAACTCGTAATAGCCTTTTACTGGAGCTAATGGTTACACAAAAGGTCTTCGTATTAGTAAAATTTCACGTAGAACCCTAATACAGCTGAAAGTTCTACTTAAACCACAATTATTGGTTGAAAACTTTGTAACAAAACCAACAGTAAACGTCAGTTATTACTAAAATAAAGGATCTTCACCCTAATCCTACTGTAGAAGACCCGAACTCGGAGGAAACTCTAAGCTAAATTCTTAAAGGGGCTGGTATAAGATAACTCAATATAAAAACAATGATTACATACAAATAAAAGATACAAAGGTATAAAAATATTCCAAGATTTTAATAAAAACTACATTAAAAGAATGGAATAAGGAATTTGTCAAATAAAAAGGGTTACAGGTAAGAAAGGAAAGGTCGTTTTTTAAAGGTCTTAATTAGGCATATACATTACAAGTCTATTCTCAGACACCAACATTTAATTTTTCAAAATGGCTAAAATCAATACTGAACGACGTCTCTTGCACTATTGCGCAACAACAGAAAAAACTGAAATTACATTAAGTGATGAATCCTAGGTTTTACCGTCTGGGCCATAAAGGTAACACCAAGGTGGATTGTACTCCAGAAATAACTAGGCACGGCGTTATCAACAGTCGACACAAGAGACTCTAACTTTACAACAACTGCCACGAACACCTCAACTAAAAAAGCTCAAATACCAACTGCAATAATGGATCACATACTAATTACTACAATATTGTAACGAGCCTGTATGTGTGTGTACAAGAGCGGCGGCGAGTTCCGGAAACAGATAAGACGGGTTCCTCGAATACGGTCGTCGGTCGGCGCTTTGATAGAAATGAGTAAACAACAACATAATAGGAGTTCGAGAAAATACTAGAAGATCGTTCCTGATTACTCCAGAACCTTCGATACCTCTATAAATATTATGTTGTCGACGGTCAAGAACAGTTTAGTTTTAGTTTAGTTTAGTACACCGTCACGGTTTATAGTTGATAGTAGAATGGTAATATAAATACGATATACCGAGTGATATAAATAAGTTGTTGCATTAGTGTTTAAGTGTTTTAAGTAGTGTGTAAGTGTAAAATAAATAATTGTTTTAATAAATAAGTTGATCTAGAAAATTCGTTACAATATTATTAAGACCAATATAAAAGTATGAGCGCCTTCCTCAATTGCTCGCGCCAGAATCCACGACGCTTCAATTCGAAACTTCCTCCGAGTTTCCAGAATGCGTGACTTGTTTACATTTCATTGTACATAACTTAAATAGTTCTTAAGTATTTGAAACATGAAAATTAGGTTAGATTTTGATAGAATTCAAATTACTTAAAAAACCTTAAGGTTTAGGTATTATAAACCTTATCAAAACAGCCCCTTATTTTTATCGGAAAATCCAAAAATGCAATAATATACATAAAAAAAACATAACTTTGATACTCTTAGGGCATTTGGAACGCCCTGTATAATATGAAAATAATTTTAAAAAGTAACCATAATAGACCCCCATATAACCCAGAAGTTAAACTTTTTGAAAGTCTCGTATTTTGCCCATAATATTCCGTGCCGTATAGCGTGAATAACCCTGTATATTAAAATTAGACTAGATAGTCAGGTGTGTCTACCAATTAGGCAAGTTACTAAACAGAGATAGAGAGAGTACCACTAGTTTTCATTTCACATAATTTCGCTACCTACAGGACTGCATGGGACTCTATGAGGCCAAAGGCCAGCAAGCGAACACCAAAATCAATGCCGATACCAAAGAGAAATATTAATCTGTTCATAGAAAATATGACATATCTATTATATTTAATCCTTCTATATTGTTAACAGGGATCTGTAGAACAACTGAATCACTACGATGTAATCATATATACGTCTGTATCTCACCAAGTACCTTCGTGTTTCATGCGCATGTCCGAGAATTGAGAATATTACAGAATGCCTAGTATGTCAATGTCGGTCAGTAATTTGGTTGACAAGTTGCTAGGGTACAACAGATCGAATACTACAAACGAAATCGTTTACTGTATCACTTAGTCCGTGACACATGCGATTCCGCTAACAATATATAAGTACGAGGCATGTATTTTAAGTAAAGTGCCGTTTTGAAATTAATAAAAAACGTGCAAATATATCTTAATACTTTTATTTTTAAATAAAAGCCTGTATCTTAATCTACTTTCCTACATAATTTCCTTCAATATTGAGGCACTTGTCATAACGTTTGACCAGTTTTTGAATACCCTTCTCATAGAACTCTGCCTCTGCCACCTGACTTGTTAACTGTTAACCACTACATCACAACTGTTCTGACTTCGTCATCGTCTTGAAGACGGTGACCGCCCAGTTGTATCTTCAAGTGCGGGAACAGATGTGATGAGATCTTTGTTCCGATTAGCCACATGCGGACGGGAATTTTCATATAGCAAAACGATGCCCTTGCTCAACTTGCCACGTCTTTTGTTCATTGACTCACAATAAGCTGCCGCATTGATTGTCTCGTTACGAAGCAGAAACTCCATAAGTAATACTTCTTTTCCTCCTTTTCTGTCCCAAAAAACAGTGAACATGATTTTCCGGGCAGAAATTGTTTGCTTAAACTTCACTTGCCTGGGTGAATCTGAATGCCGCCATTCCATGGACTGTTGCTTTGATTCTGGTGTGACGTAGGCCACTCATGTTTCATCTCCCGTAACAATTTGGCTTAAGAAATCATCACTTTCGTTGTGATACCACTCAAGGGAAGTCAATGCACTACCTAAACCTTTGGTTTTGTGCACATCCGTTAACATTTTCGTTGCCCAATGTGCGCACAGTTTTCGGTAATTCAAGTGCTCGGTCACAATGCCTTACAAAACACTGCGAGAAACTTGAGGAAAGTCATCATACAAGGAGGAAGTCGTAAAGCGTCTGTTTTCTTGCACCTTTTCGTCCACTTTCTGCACCAAATCTTCATTAACGACCGTCGGACTCTCACTTCGTTGTTCATCATGCATATTTGTGCGGCCATCTTTGAGTGTTCTCACCCACTTCTTTACCATTCAATTGCTCATATTGTTTTGTCCTTTAGCATTAAGGAATCGTATAACATCCCGGACTTCACAGTCGGCGGGACTCACGTTTATCGGAGGCATCTTAAACACTCGGTAAACAACGTAAACAAGGGCGAATCAGACTGTAATGGCGTCAGTCCGTAGGTGAGAGATGTAGGTACTAAGTGCGCATGCGCGCAACGCTGACCTGAGCGGTGCCGCGGTAGATTTTCAAAACGGTACTTACTTAAAAAAACATACGTCGTAGATGCGTGTATCAAGTAACACGTTCTTCATAAAAAAAAGGACCGTTACAATATATATTAGCAATATAACATATTTTATTTAAATTCAAACAATTGCACTTTTTTTTATAAACGTCAACTATACAGCGATTCATAATTTCTTCTTCCTAAGTACTATTGTGCTTTATGTATATTGTAGGAGTGCGATTGTTTTCACTCAATACTTCCAATTAAAAGATATGTACAAGGTTGAGTGCTCATTGTCCAATGAATGTATAATTTTGTTTTTAGGAATCATAAAAATTACAGTAGTACGCTTTGTTTTTTCAAAACGAAGTAGATTTTTTAAATATGATTGACTTTCTCCATTATTACGTTCTTGATTATAGAAATTGATTGAAATTTGTAATAATTTATTTAAGTAAAATTTAAGAAATAACATAACTTTAGAACAAATGCTGTCGATCAACAAACAATCTATCGAAACTACCAGGCGTGGATCGCTATTTTAAACTCGTCAGCGTTCATCAACAAATAACCAACTAAACCTAAGTTGCTGTTTATCGGTAAAGTTACAAAATAACCACAAAAAGGCAGGGTCTTATCGTCTGTGGAGGTTTGTCACTAATTGTGTTTTTTAAGAAGAGATATCTATTTGTTAAGCTGAACCCACTGCTCGGTCAACTACGTGTTATCTCCATGCTAAGGCACGCAAACCGAATTAAATAAAAACAAGATATTCCTGGTAAACAATCAACAATTGGGATATGGTTTCGAAGATTTCCTTTTCTAAAACAGGACTTTGTTAAATAATATGAATCTACAACTAGCGATAAATTTGTAAATTATCTTTTAGTTTTCACGGTAAATTATACATTTTCCGTCACGAATCAGTTAAAATATCTGCTGCTATTATTAAAATAGAAAACATCCAAAAGCCATTTTTTGTTGTCCAATTAGTAACCCACAAACTCATAAATTTTCCGTCAAGCATTTTTGAAAGTCCTTATTTGCTATCTATTGTCTAAAATTCATCCAATCTTTTGACAACAGTTGTAATTTTCTTAGAACAACATCCCTTAGAACACATCCTTTTATATCGTTACTGTCCTATTCCTTTTTAAAGCACTAGTAAAACAATTCCTTCCTTCGACCTCCACGAACTTAACTTAATCAATAAATTATACCACATATCTTGCATCCTTTGTCCTTTATATACTAAGAATATACATTTTTCTAGGATAAATTTCAATATCAATGTAGTGTCATCAAAAAATTAATAAACAAGTACAAATCAAACTGTCAATTTTTTATCTAAAAAAAGAAGGAATTAAAATCTTTATTCGTCTAAATCTTTTAAGATCAATGATCTCAAATTTTGAACGCGTCCTACCAAGTAGGCACAACGAACCGAAGCCATATCCCACGACCGGTTTCGACTTATTGGGTCTCATCAGGTGGGCGCTGGCAGAAATGCCTTTACAGGCTGTATTATAAATATAAGAATATAAATATAAATATGGATTCAACAAAAACAACTACTCCAAACGTTAAAGGAAGTAAATAGACAACGTTTATTTATTTTTATTAATCTCAGTCCCACAATTCGATCAACATAAATTACAATCCATAAAAGGAACACCTACATTCCGTTAGGTTGTAGTAGAGGATAAATAGACGGTGTCCTCTATTTTGGTTACTAAAAGTCATTTTGCTGGTATACAAGAAATTCGGTTTGAACGATAGTTATTCGAATCCGGCAGTGTCATGATGAGCACTAACCATTTCAAAGTCGCAATCCACGCCTGATAGTTTCGACAAATTATTCACCAAGAACATTTTGTCGTATTTAATTCGGTTTGCGTAGCTTAACATGTACTTAATTACCTGCGTCGATCAGTTTAATAAGAACACATGCTTATTTAAGAAGGACTTTGTTAAACGGTTATTATTAATCCACAATTAGTTTCACATTATCATTTGTGGCGAATTCCGCCTTGTTGTGGTTATTTAATTTAATTTAAAGTAGTGAAGATGTTGCCAGAGTGTGGTATCAGTATTATCTTTTCTAGAAGTTTCATCATCATAAATGATATTTCGGATCCAACAAAATCTATATTTCCTTTATATTTATCTCACGTCTTTTGCTACTACTATCGGTTCGTAATTTATTTTGCCACTGCCTTGTACATGCCATCAATATTTTTCCAATGTACCTCTGAGACTTGCAGATTGTCTCCTGATTCGTAAGTTCATCGATGTAGTCGACTGGATATAATGCTTATTACCGTTAATGAGAAATATAACCAAAACTAATAAGGTACCTTCATTGTGGCTTAACTTACCTCTAATTACGATTACTAAATACACGTTTCATACTAATAATGTTAAGGGACAGTGAGCAACAGAAAGAAATAATAAATGTATATGTCATTATAAATATAAATATAAATATGGAATCAACAGAAACGACTACTCCGAGGGCTAATACCCCTACCGGTATTGAATTACACTGTTGATTCCGATGGACTCTTAGACGAAAATATTGCATATTCAAAAAAGAAGGAATTAAAATCCTTATTCGTCTAAATTTTAAGATCAAAGATCTCACATTTTGGTCGTGGGATGCGGTTTTCGGTTCGTTGTGCCTACATGCGTTCAAAATGTGAGATCTTTGATCTTAAAATTTAGACAAATAAGGATTTTAATTCCTTCCTTTTTGAATATGTATATTTCATTTATTTTTAATAATATAAAGTGCAGTTAACGAGTATTTTATCAGATACGTTGAAATTATTACAGCTATATAGTACTTTTATTTATTGCATTAGGTATTATGTACCCTACACAGCTTCTATCTATCTGTTTGTTTGTTCATAAGTTACAGTTTTGTATTTAACAGTTTTTTATCTTTTATGATGATATTTTACTATTTAAATATTTAATTGACTCATTTACTAACTTCATAATTTACTTATTTATACAGACTCAAAAAATTATTTCAACTGGACAAGGGTGGGTCGATATGGGCACATCACCACTCTTTGGTCGAGATACTTCCAAATACATTACAATAGCTCCTGTTCGTGATGGACCTGCAGGTTTCTTTAAGCATGCTGTTTCTGTTAACATTCCGAAAGCACGAATCTTGCCATTAACACATGGAAAGTTTGAAGTCACCCGTATTTTAGCATGGGATCATTTAAACGACGTAATGTAAGTAATGATGTTAAACAAGAATTATTAATATTTACGTAAGAAACTAATAAAATCGATACTAATGTAAATTTCAACTAAATTTTAACAATTGTGTCGCCACACTGTATAAAATAATATTTGATCATTGGTGGCCCATAATGAAATAGAGCGGACGTTGTGCAAATGTTGATTTACCTATTTTTTGAAATTAATTCAATCTTACGATCATAGAAGCAAAAATCTGTCACCCCTATCTCCGTCCATGCTTTATTGCAGCCAAAATATTAACAAGGAAAACAAAACGATGCGTTTTCTGTTGCACTCACAAACTGAATTATTCCTCAAATAAATTTCTCTATCAAATTAATGGATGCTTATATGCGTTTTCGCGACGACACCCAATATCAGAAGCGATATCTACCAGAGTTATTCCAGTGGCAGATTCACTTTCCTAGTTGGTTTTGAACCCTTTAACTGAACAAAATCTTTAAGATTACATACATATTTGACATAATATATAAAGTTAATTTTAATGATAAAGAAAAACTTTAAAACAAAACCAAAGTTAATTATATGTATGTATTAAGTTTTTCCTTTAGATTCTTACTTAATAACTATTAAATAGGGGGGAGAAGGTAGGCTCACTCTTATTGTTTCTTGTATAGGAGGGAAGGGGGTCAAAAACTGTCAAAAATCGTCTTACGTAATAAATGAACGGCCCCTAACAAGCATGCACCTATTTCACGTACAGTCACTAACACACACGGAAAAGATGGATTGGCAGTGTAAACCTATTGTGTGCTGCTACCGAAAATATAGACACATGATCAGATGGAATAAAAATAGAAATATGTTCTTGGTCAGTATTTTGTCGAAACTGCCAGACGTGAACGCGATTTCGAACTTATTGGTTCTCCTCAGCACGGCGTAGACAGCCTGATAGAATACCGCCCAAGCTGCCTGCTGCCTTTATTATTGCCATAGCTATCATGTTGAGTAATCCTATCACGTGCTTATATAAATGGATGCCAAAATCCTGATTAGATAGTATGGATATAGCTATTTTCGAATAACACTTTTTCTATAACAATGAGTTCGCCTTCGCAACGTCCATTACATGCTAAAATTTTACTCTCAGTGCGCCAAAACAAGTGTAACAAAAAAATATATATCTTGGCAGCGAGGTATAACTTTCGCTCACGCTGTCACTGCAGTACCATTGATGATGTCAACCGTATTTTCCGATGAAACGTATGGACCTAACCGTTCATTTACACCACGACCTTTTCGTCTGAATCTGATTTCTACTGTGGATTCCGGCCGTGAATGCCTATGTTCTTATATTTTACTGGCATATTTTGTTAATTGTTGATAATTTTTGTTTGATAATCTTCCCAGAAGTTTAGTATCCAAACTAATTCATCAATTCGCATTTGCTCCAAAATTGGAAGAAACTAAATAACTACGCAAGTCATGGTAAAACCAGATTTTCCAAAATACCTTTTTAATTTCTTTTCAGCATTATGAATTTTTAATGAAAGGGAGTATTCTATTGAAATTTCGAATTTTTAAATTAAACTACTTATTCCAAAGCATACCCATTGTTTTCCGGAAATATTCTATTTATGTATTGTAATTATTGTTAGCCAATAATATATCTGATGGCACCTCATCACGTACCACTACAACCCACATTCGCGCTACTTTATGTTCCGTCCTTCTATACTATTTCGATGTTTATATTTTATTTTTAAAAATAATTTAGAAATACCTGTTTCATATTTTGTATTTTGAATGCATTTTTCCAAAAGTTTTACATTTAGTAGATATTTGTTTTATATTTTGCGTCTTCTTTTTAAAATATATTCTAATACACATTTCTCATATCTCGTATTTTAAGTAGGATTAATATGTATATAATATTATGAAAGATGTAAAATATAAGCTACAACCGAATATAAATGAAAACTAAAATGAAATTATGAAAATGTAGTAGTAAGTTAATTATTGAACTCCTAGATTATTTGCTGTAAATAGAATAAAAGAAATTATTGGGCTACTAGGTGGCAGATACAGTAGAAATGCTGTATTTACAGCACAAATGACTTTTATCTTTAGATTCTGGGAAATTAAAACGTTTTTAAAGAAATAATTGTTATATACTGCACAATTATGGACAATTTTCCAAAAGTATCATTATTAAAATACCGATACATTTTTTTAACAATAACATATTGACAATAAAGTGGTTAAATGATGTTGTCATTCTTCGGGTGTACAGGCCGTCGTCGGTTGGAATTGCTTCCTAACGTTTCGCTAGCACGAGTGGCGAGCTTCTTCAGAGGTCTATCCATTTTCGCTGTTGGTTGTAGACTGTTCCTTTCTTTTTTTCCCTCTAGGTTCTTTGAACTGCAAATCTTTCTGTAGTTCGCACGTTCTGCCCATATTTCATGTCCGTACGTAGCTTGTTTTTCTACTATTGCTTTTACGAGATGGATGCGGGTCTTTAACGAAAGTTTGCTGTCATGTTTCAGTAGATAGTACAACTTCCGTAGGGATTTTCCCGCGATAATTGTTCTCATTTTCACATGTGGTTTCCATGTCAATCGATGATCTATTTTTACTCCCAGATACGTTAATTGGAGTTTTATCGGTATCTTCTTCTTGTTAAACCAGATGAATCGATCTTTTGGCCATTTTTTCCCTATCTTTACAACAGCTGTTTTGGTTTCATTGACTCGTATCCTCCATTTTTTGCAGAAGTCATTAATGTTATGTAGGACCTTTTCCATTTTCATTACAGCCTTGATCCAGCTGTTTCCTGATGTCATTACCGCTGTATCATCCGCGAATTGATACAGTTTTGCACCTTTAACTTTCTCTATTTCTTCCGCTATGTCCCCCATCATTACATTGAAAAGTAAGGGGGAAAGTTTGTTCCTTTCTCCTACGCAGATGGTATTTATGCCTGTGGGTAGGGGGCGGAGCTTGTTCCGCTTCAGTAGATTTCGATGTGTCGATTGGTATGGTTCGTGCGTTCCTAAGAATTGGATTCCAGATCTGATTCAGTCTAAGGGTCTCCTCCTTCCTGTTGAAATTATCCGGGTGTTTGTGGATTTCTATGGCTTCTCTGGTCAGTCTGTTGTAATAGCCGTTGACTGATGCCAGCAAGGTGCAGCTTTCAAAGAATATTCTGTGTTCTCCGTCGTTCAATGCGTGTTCGGCTACTGCTGATTTCTCAGTCCGTCCTAGTCGGCAGCTGGCATGACAACATCATTTCATCAATTGGCCGCGAAAGCCTTAATCAATAAAGTGGTTCATAAATTAAAAAGTGAGGTTTTAATCATTTAAATTTTCAAAAGTGAACTTCGTTACAGTGTTTATTTTACAAAGTAACTGATATAATAAGATATACCTCACAATCAGAAATATAAAGTTTTGATTATCATTTGTAAGTTTGTTGATGGAAAGTATCAGGGAAAATGAAGACGAAGCTTTCAATAGCAATACAAGGAATAAATTACAATCTATACTATGTAGGTACATAAAATATAAGGCGTCGGATATTAATCTCAATGTTGTACCGAAAATCAAACCAATTTAAATAAACTTTGTATTTTAGATACTTTCTGGGAATACCAGATAACAACCCAGGCCAACAGCATTTATATCGCGCTACTTCTGAACCACCAAGAAAAACAGGAGCGTCTTTACCACCTCCATTCTGTATTACCTGTGTCAAAGAACCCCCTGCGACTACAATGCCATATATAGAATATGGAAAATATGTCAATTCAAAAACTCGTCACGTTGATGATGACTGGCTTTATGATGACCTCACAATAACTACACCTCCAACAAAAAAGAAAAAATCAAAGAAAGATGCTAGTGAAACTGCGCCTCCTCCATGTTTATACCACAATGTAATATTTAGTCCGGGTGCTACATACTTTGTTATTGAATGTTTAGGTCCAAACGTACCTAATAGTAAATTATATAAAACAAGCATTCCTAAACCTAAATTATTAATGACGCTACAGGACAATTCTCAGTTAGTAAAACGAATTTCAAAAATGGCTCAGCCACAAATCAAAACCTTCCCAGTGCAAATTTCTGGTGGTTATCAAGCACACGTTCGACTGTTTTTACCACCGGGGCTTCGTGAAGATGAAATTACAAGGTACCCTTTAGTTGTCCAGGTGTATGGAGGTCCAGGCAGTCAATTAGTAACAGAACGTTGGAGAGTAGATTGGAATACATATTTAGCAGGCAATAAGGATTTTATTATTGCTCAAATTGATGGACGAGGATCAGGTGGACAGGGGCAGCAATTACTACATAAAGTGTATTACAAATTGGGAACTATCGAAGTATCTGATCAACTGGAAGTAACAGAGTAAGTACTTGCTTTTTAAAGTTTTCGCTCGAACTAAAAACTGTGATAGAAAATTTTTTTAATTGCATTTGAAGCTCATTAAAGATTGATTGCAGATATTTGAGGGACACCCTTCATTTTATTGATAAGAAACGTGTGGCTGTTTGGGGATGGAGTTATGGAGGTTTCGTTGCTGCACTTGCATTGGCCAATCCAAAAAATGTTTTCCAGTGTGCCATTGCCGTTTCACCAGTTACAAATTGGAAACTTTACGGTACGATTTTTATAAATATGTACTTAAATATTTATTGGAATAATTCAAATGATTAAATAAAATTAACGGATTAGTAAATCATAATAATTACATATTATAGATTCTGCGTACACAGAGAGATACATGGGTCTTCCAAATGTAACAGACAATTATAAGGGATATGATGAAGCAGACGTTAGCAAGAAAGTGAGACTGTTGAAAGATAAAATGTTTTTTCTCATTCATGGAACTGCAGATGATAATGTTCACTTACAGCAATCGATGACATTGATAAAGGCTCTATCAACTTCAGGGACCTTATTTAGGCAACTGGTAATCATAATTTTTAAGTTTATATTTAAATAAATTAATAATCAATCTAATTGTGGATGATATAACACGTATTTTATACTGCACCCTGCTCACTTTCTTTCCAGAAGATAGAGTAGTTATAGGTATGTACAAGTTGCTTTACCTATTTTGGTGACTCCAATTTCATTGAGGCGTTTTTGAAGAAAATCTTCTTAGGCCGCGATCTGATATTTGACGAGTTGACGAGAATTGAGAGTGAAATTTCAAGGACATGTAACGTTAATAAAATGTCTTTTCACGAGAGAGAAGAAAGATGTAAAGTACTGAGAAAGAGAGAGAGAGAGCTATGCGTTATATATCTAATACACAGTTTAGGCTATCCGTCTCCTTTTTGTGCGGTCCTTCGTCTTTACTCTAAGTTCTAAGTTTGAAATACATAAGAAGGGGGACTAATGTAATGTAGGAACATTATAGGAGCGAGAGAGAGCCACGTATATACTCAATATATATATATATATATATATATGTAAGGTGATAGCATGGAATAGAGAGTGACACGCATGCGCGCAATTTCTTTACGTTATCTCGATAATACAGAATCGCGAACATATATATCACATTTTAGTTATCATAAACCAATTGAGCATCAACCAATTATAGTGCAAATATTGAATAAATCGATTTTTTTGTATGAAAAATTTGTATTGTGTTTCTTTCGAAATGACTTCCCCCTCTCTCTCTCTGCTTTTTGTCCAGCACTGGGTAATAAAATAAACTATCAATCAATTATTTTTTTTTTCTCTCTCTCTCTCTCTCACACACACACACCTTTAATCTGTTTTATCCTGTAGTTTTTATGAAGTTTTACTTCCCTCACGTGTATAGTGCTGCACGTGAATTGTTTTTTAAATTATAGATACAAAATTTGTTTCTATAAAAATCTAAGGTAAAGAAACATTCCCTAAATGTACATATTATTGCCAGACCATCACAAATGATATGTATTAAAACGTCTATTCTTTTCATGATAAAGAATTACAATGATTATCCTATATCCTATCTATAAATCACCTACACTCACATGTAATATGAATTTGCCGTTTTGTTTTCTGATATCAAAGTAGGTTCGCACTTCGGATTGTATTTATTACAAGTACACTTCTCTAAATTTATGTTACCTGGTTACATGGTTAACAACCGAATCAATGTTTTTTAAATGTACAATTGAAACGTAATTACGTCCGCCTCTTGTGCATTTCACGACTCATGAGATTTACACTTCATCAATATGAAGAAAATAGAAGAAGAAAGGAACGAAATTATTTTGATTTTTTTAATTTTCTATACTTACGCTGTATAATTATTCGAACTCATTGACGATCATCTTGTAACGTCCATGATGACGGCATTGAATAATTAAAAGTTTATTACGGGAAGAAATAGCACTGCGCGAAGAATTACAAGTAGATAATTTTTTACAAAACCTTATCAGCTGGCAACCGCTTTCGTGTATTAAATTCATATTGATTATGTTGTTGGTCATTTTGGTATAATTTTTATTGTTATTATCTGAAATCATTGCAAATGCCTTTTATTTAATACTTACTTACGAGGGTAAATAAAAGATAAACAGTAATTTTGTAAAATTTATTGATTAATGGTACACACAAACTAAACATTTAACATTTTTCAATGTAGTCACCTCCTTGCTCTGTACGCTATTGCCACCGATTTGGAAGCTTGAATATTCCTTCATCATAAATAGTTTGACAGCGAGTTGTCAGCCCATTGCGTACATCCTCCTCTACTTCTTCATTGCTTTCAAATCTTTTAAAATGTCTCCAAGTGATTCTTTCAAGGGCACCACCAAAAATCAAATAATCACAGGGTGACAAGTCAGGGCTATAAGAAGGATTATAGAGGCTCGAGGGTTTTCCAGCCGACTTCTTCCAATTTATTCTTTGTCGAAACTGCGGTGTGTGGCCTGGCATTGTCATGAAGGAGGATGACGTCTCGAATGGGCGTACCGCGTCGTTTGCTTCGATATGTGATTTTTGTCGACAACAACAGTGTAACAACTCAGAATAGTAAGCCGCATTCACTGTTCGTTAATCGTAAAGAAAATGAATGAGTAAAACTCCCCTTGCCCCTGAGTCAAATAAAACAGTCGCAAGCACTTTTCCGGCTGAGAGACGGGTATTAGTTTTGGCTTTGATAGGGTAGCCTTCATCCTTTCTTCGCTTCCTGATGGACCCACGTCTCATCACAAGTGACGAAATGCCATACGCCTCAATAAAAACTTCCCTTCCTGTTGCAATCAATTGAGAAGTCTTTCACTGATCTCCGACCTGACCTGTTTATTCGTTTATTTTTCGTCAACAACCTTGGAACCCAGCGAGCTCTAATTTTTCTAAAGCCTAACTTGACTGACTAATTTCGACACGTTCTCGCCCATCCCTGAATTCTCTGACCCATGTATACGTATACACTCGATTCTGAGACAGCGTAGCATCCCCAAACTGTGCAAACTATGCCTTCAAACGAGTGAAAATTTCCGATGGGTTAACGCCTTCATTGGTTAAAAACTTTATGATGATGCGCATTATGATTGTGCAACAGACGAAGGTACCTTGCGCTCAGTCATAGCTGTACTACGGACAGAACCGAGCGCAACTGCTACCTAAAGCAGGTTTCCCCCTTCCTCATAAATCAAACAACACTCGAGCATCGAATCGTCTAGATCGGAATTACATGATAAGCTAAATAGTAAAATTGCCGTTTATTTTTGTATTACCCTCGAACTTTTATTCGCATGGCCATTGTTACCCAAGGTAGAACCTACATGGCTTCACCAGCAGGTTAACTTCACTGCTCCCTGCCTTTCGCATGTTCTTCTGTGGTTTCCATTTTAATCATATCTTTCATAATTTGTCCAGCCTCGTGATTGCCTTCCTGTCCGGTTGTTCTCGGTATAAGATGCCTGAGTTTTCCCTTCTAATGATATAACAAGTCCATCTTGGCTTCCTGATTTTCTACCTAACCCATCACGGGTATTGTTAAATATTAGTTTTCCAAGTTAAGGTATTCCCCACCTTCTCTCTTTTCCATAATTTAAAATTTAAAATTGGTCTTCATAATTACTTGATTATGATTACTATCTATATCAGCCTCTGGATAACTCCTACAGTCCCTCACTTGATTTTTAAACCTTTGCCTAATGAGAATGTAATGTGACTGATATCTCCTTATGTCAATCCTTGACATCTTCCATCTCGCCTCTTAACGTGATGATTATATAAGATATCCGCGACAGTTGTGTTATTTATCTCCCCTTTTATTTCTATTGTCCAATCCACAACTACCTATTATTATTTCTTTACCTTCACCTACAATTACGTTGAAGTCTTCTAAGATTATTAGGTTTTCCTGTTCTCCTATTAAACTTACCACATCTCACAAGCATACCTGATGGGTTTTTAGTAAGGTTTACGTGAATAAAATTATAATCAATAAATATTAAGTAAATAAATATGTAAAGTCTAAATCTGAATCGAAGTTAATAACCTAACCTAACCTAACCAATGCGCCTAAATAAATGAAAATGGGAGACTCATCCTAATTACCACTAACACAATTTTACTAATCGGATAAGTGTTTTGCCCATTTCAAACGTAGGCATTAGCAACGCGAGACTCCTATTTTTATTTATTTATTTATTTATTTACCGCAGTCTCCTTTTCTATATTTTAAATGTATCTACGTTACATGAAAGTCATTGCCCGCCAACAGTCCTGTATACTTGTTTTTTATGTTTTGCGCTAGACTTTGATACGCCATCACGTATTATAATTGGATAAACGTTTAGAGTATAAGAAATCCAATTCTAAATCTCACCACTTGCGCTTAGCAAAGGTAGTATTTTATTAATTATTTTACAATTATTTGAAATTTTAATATGTATAAAATCAGGAAAAACTGAATTGCGCTTATATGTTCTTTAGATTTAATTATTTAACTTATAAATTATGTTAAATAACTAGGACGTTTAGTGTCTTGTTTTGGCATTGGAGTTTGATCTATTTATTATGTTCAACACACAAAAAGTTTACAATGAATCTAACATCTACTAATTTTGTCTTTAAAGATTTACCCAGATGAAGGACATGGTTTAAATGGGGTGAAAAAACACTTGTATCGAAGTATGGATCAATTCCTCGACGATTGTTTTAAAAAGCAGGTGCCTACAGATTTTAACATTGGTTTAAGGAACGACATGGACTAGTACACTTGGTATCTTTAATGTCACCGAAATTCATTCTTCATTCTTTCATTCCCTTAAGTTGACGTGATTTGATTATACATTTTAAAAAGTGGTTTAAATGCCACTCAACAATGCGGAAATATTCTAAATGAAAAAAAAAAAAAGAAGTAAGCTAAAGACGTTAAAAAATTCAATATTTAAATGTACGTGTTGAAAATATCACGCAACAGAACTTATTTTCCTGACAATCTGTAAGTGCAAGCAAAATAGCTAATTTTTATTTTAAGGAAATAATATAATTAATTTTTAGTTGTACCTACAGCAAAAAGTATATTTCTAGCAATTAATCAGTATTGAAAATAGGTTAAGGGGTAGTAATCTAAGACCAAATTTCTTGCTGATCTTATGTCACTTGCTATTTACTTCCTTACCCTCAAAATCTATAAGGTGTACATTTGACATTATTGCTGTTTTCTTACAATTTTTTTATAATTAACTTATATTAAAAATTTCAACATTTTTCGTGTTCCACCCCTTAGCTCTATTACTTTCAAGGAGCATTTTAGTGCAACTTAAAATCAGTTGACCATTTTTATTTCGCTTCATGTAAATGTTTAGTGAAATATATTAAGTCTTATCACTTTTAATATAAAAGTACAATAAAAGTGATACGCAGAGTAAATCGAAACGAAATAATAATTTCATATAATACATGTTTTTGGCGGTATTTCGTATATATGTAAAAAAAACATAGTGAAATCACTATTAAGAAGTAATGCAGTATTCGTAAAATTATGTGGTTTCAGGTTATGATTAGAAGTTTTTTTAGTTACTTATCAATTAAACCCTTCAAGTAGTTCTTTACTTTAGCCATATGCATAAACTTTAGATCTATTTAGACTAAATCGATTTTGTAGTTACCTAGTAGACTGCTTACATTGAAATTTTCTAATATTTTATTTGAAATTCGTTCACACAAAAGAACTTCAAACCAGAATTTTAAAAAAACTGTAGGTAATTGAATCTGAGCAAGGAAATTCATTTATTACTGAATTAAAATAGTTGAAATTGTTTTTGTCGTGTTGCCAAAATATTGTAACGTCGATCTAAAACTTTATTCCTCTAAAAGCACCCTCTAGTGGGCTGTCGAGTGATTTAAGTGCCAAAATATAAATAAACAATTCCGTGAAAATATTTACAATTGGTGTGCATTTAAATAACCAAGTAGGTAGGTACCTCTCCTTAATCTTGTGATAGTATTGAAGGAGTAGAAAGTGTAAAAATATTCATTAAAAGTTGTTTCGGTAGTAAACCAAAATTAATTAACGTTAACGTTTTTGATTGTCATACTCTTATAATAAAGTCCTCTTTGATTAGAAGATGTAGGTACATGAGGCATTATAATCTTTTCCATAGAATAAGTTGATTTCTCAGAAATTTACTTAAAGTTGTTATTAAATATTAAAAATTTAGCTAATTATTGATAGTTAAATTGTAGATACAATGTAAAAAAATCTTCCTTATCTTCAGTACCTGTATCCTTTTATTACCAAATAATGCTAAACTGGGTGTAAATAATCTACCCTATCTATGGTTTTAATAACTTTCTCCTTTCACAATTCACTTATTTCAATTATTTAATATCAATTTAAAAAAAATTGATCGTGTTTCAGTTGCTAGTTATAAAAGCTTATGGTAATGGAGCATAAATAGGGCGCCAGACAAAATCACTGTCAAACATTTTTCATTTACTAAAGTGTAATTTTTAGGGCATATTTAGATGTTTGTAGATTCGGATATTGATATTTGTATATAAATTGATAAGAAATAGAACAAACTACTGACCGCTTTAGTTCCGATGTGTAAAGCCATTTTGTAAAGCTGTTTGTTGGTTCAATGCTTGACTGCTCGGCTCCACGCAACGACAGTCCCGATTCGACTATACCCAACCAATGCAGTAACTTTTTAATTTTTGTTATGCTTATTTGTTACTCTCTTTTATAAAATTATAAGTCAAAATCATAATGAAAAAGAAACTAATGAAATCTAATCTTACCCTAACATAACCTAATCATAGACACAATAGAATTAGAGTAAGCAAGCTATCGGAAATATGTTAGGTCAATAGAAAGAAACAAGAAATGAAGATACATCATCTACCTCTTTTTATTTTGAACATTCGCAGTATATAGTCAGCTGTGCCTACCATTGAGAGAGTTACTAGACAATGACATTATTTTTAATCTCAGATACCACCACTACTTACAGGGTTACATGGGACTTGCCTACTCTATTCGAATATCTCTATCAACCTAATCTAATCCAACCTAATGTATTGTAACATAATAGAAAAATGTAATGATTTTGTGTTAGAATTTAGTTTAATTGCAAAACATCCTGCATGTTATCAAAACTCTTCGGTACATCATCATGTTTGCGAACTTGGCCTTACAGAGCGCCGGGGTTTTGGGAAGTTGTTTCGTACGCGAGGGAGGGAGTCTTCAATTTTCCCTTGATATTTTTTGATCTGAGCACAGGCAAAGCGTAATGACGTCCACGTCGTACTCTAGCAGGGATAAAATGTTTAGGAGAGATTTTTCTCTGGATCCGCACTTATGCACTATTACCAAACTTATTTTTCATTTTAAAGTGATAATGTAGAAAGCTTTAAATATTTTTTTCTCTTTGAGACTTTCTGATTTAATGGACAAAATAAAATGTTGAAAATGTTTTCTTTTGAGAAATACACTAGATTTTGCTGTACCTATTAAGTGATAACCAGGTTATTGAAAAAAGTAATCAAACATTAAACTTTAATATGAAGTTGTAATGAACACCATGTGTTGTACAATTTGACATTATCAGATTATTCTCATGCATTAGGTATACCGCCTTAATATTTCTTTGTGAAATTAAAACTCATTATCCTTATTAATAACAAACCTATTTATAATTGGATATTTTATATAAGACAACATAAAATTTCCTAATATAAGTAATAAGTATATGAATTTGATGATATTATAAACACAGTCACGTAGTAAGAGATTATGATAATAAGATATTTAGGAACAGATAGTGCAGGCGAATTAAAAAGAAGTTTCTATAGCCATTATTTTACCATTATTTCACTATTAGTCTACTGATATTAATAGTCACGAGCAATATTACTTGATAAACGTTTTTTGCATTGTTACTTATTTGTAATAGTATTACTTTAAAAAAAATTACCAACTGACATTTAATTCTAAGTAAAGTTTTTTCGGTGCACTGTTGATGAAACATAATTAATTAAAGACAAGAATAAAAGACAAATTTAATTGTAGATTAATCTACTTTTGATAAAGACCGCCCGGTCGAAATAGATTCGTTGAAACATTTTTTTGTCTTTTATTCTTATCTTTAATCACATTTAGTGGTTTTTGAACTTCATTTCATTAAAAAAAAAGTTTCAAAATAATTGTATAATGATTTAGAAGGGCCCTTTTATCACAATAATACGCACTACGGGGCAAAAATGGGCTATTTCATACCGTGTATCGTTTGATCCCGATCCGAAGGCGAGTATGGTAGACATGCAGTATGATGTAGTTTACTTTTTCTCTGAGGTGCGTATACTATTTTTCGTCACATTTGTACTGGAAATTTAAACATTCGTGTCTCTAGACGAAGCTGAACTACATTTACTATATGGTTGCAAAATAGTGTACTTCCGCCCCGTTGTGAGTTTTCACCTCGCGTTAAATGTGATTATTTCGGTTTTTAGTCCAGTTAGTAGAAAATTTTGTCTGAAAAAATGTGGGGCAGTAATAATTTTTAAATCTGTTGCCAAAGTCTAGGCCTTGACAAAACATTAAAATTTTGGGGAGTGGTCGCTCGAGTCGCCATCTTGCATAAAAGGTACACAAAATTAGTTTTTTCAAGATAACTTAGCAACGATTGATTAAACGGCGAAAATGTTGGTAACAAAGTTGAAGAAGATAATATTATTCACATTTTTTGTATAAAGTTTAATATCTCACGAGTTACAGTGGCGGAAATGCGAACATTTTTCATAAAAAATTGTAAAACTCCCTATTGATCTTTCTTGACTTTGGTACAGATATTTTCGTCGTTGGATTAACTGTTGCGGAGTCATTTTGAAAAACTTAGTTTGTGTACCTTTTATTTAAGATTATTCTCGAGAAGTCAGCCCCCATGGTAGATTTTTATTTTGTGAAAGCCCATACCTAAACAACATTTTTAAAAATTATTACAACCCTTACCTTGATTATTAATTTGTGTAGAGGGACGAATGTGCAAAGCACAGATATGTGACAAAAAGATAACTATTTAACAAGTAATTATTTTGGAACTAGTTTTTTAGTTTCAACATTATTTCTTAATATTTCGTCGCTTTTCTTAATTTTAAAATTTATATAGAAGGTATACAAGCAGTCAGTTTATCAATCAAGATACACAAATGACTATTTTATTTCCCTGATACAAAAATATTACTTTATTTAATTACTATTTGATCATATTAAAAATTAATTACCGTTTGTGTTACTCTTGAACTTTTCGGGTTTTCATTTATGCCGACGTTTCGTGACTTTTGAAATTACTTCTTCATGTCTCCTGCGAAATGCTATAACTATAATTAAAAATTGTTTGAAAACATTGAATTAAATTAGAATATGCTTATAGTATACATGACTAGGTAAATTTAGTCAATTATATTCAACGGTTTAAACATTTAAATCATCCTTAAAGTTTATTTAATAAATGTATTATTTTTAAATTTTGATTAATAAATACATTTTAGTTTGAAGAAATATACTGATTCTTCTCCTGAAAAAGCTAAAATTTTAACGAAGCAATTGCACTAATGGTAATCAATATATTTCTTGAAATAATAGTGTTTTTATTATTAATCACTATGTACAGTTTCCACAATTCATGTTCATGAGTAAACTCAATTATATGTTCAGTATTGCTGCAGTTAAGGATACTTTCTTGTGATGAACGAAACTTTCTAACTACGTGCCTGTACAGATAGTACAAAATTATGATGATGCAAACAAATACCTTATAATTTGTTAAGCCTTTGTTGAAAATGCTATTGATAATTTATTCTGAAGTTTATATACAGTAATACAAAAAGTTTGACCAGTATAATTCTTTCTATTTGAGTGTTCGTGAAATTGCACTACACCTATGTAAAATAGTATTCAAAGCAATAGTTACTCTCTCTTTATTTCTTGTTACCACTTTTTGCAGCAAAGTGACTTGATCACTCTGTAATAACTAGTGAATAACTACGATGTAAACTCTTTTAGGTTTAGATTGGTAGATTTTAAACTGGAGTACGTTTCGTGTGTTCATTTACCACATTAAATCTTTCTAAGAATTTAGTCCTTGGCTTTTTAAATTGAAATAAGAAATGACAATAAACAAATAGTAACATAATAAACCTTTAAATGCACTTGCAGGTACAATTTTCGGCAAATGATATTCTTGCATCTTACAGTAACACCTTTTACATTAATGGTCATGTCGAATAAAACCTTCAAGCCGGGACCACTGAGACTTTTCTCTTTATATGAGCCTGTGTCTGTATGTTTTGTCTGATGCGTTTTACTACGTAACGCTCCTTATAGGGCACCTCCTGACACCCTTTAGTCTTGCAAGCAGTTGTCATCTGGAGGATAATATATATAAATTCTTTAATACTGTGATTCAACATTCTTCGTTATGTAGCAGTTTTTCGATTATATTGTCAGGTTGAGCGTTTTTAGATCTCGCCTTTTATTTCGCAATCGTTTATCTCGCTATCGGATGCAGATGTAATCTTTCTTGTGTGCGCAGTATTATTGTTGGCCGCTCGAGTTTTTCCTATCTTATACAAATAAGCGTTAAAATAGCCGTGATTTGACTAGAATTGAGTAAGGTAAAAATGTACCTTCCCGTATTGTCGTTCAGTCCACAATTTTTTCCTTTATTAATCGTGCAGTACATCTGCCTTTCTTGTGTTCTTCTTATACTTGTTGTCAGCGTTTCCAGGCTTTCCTCTATTTTCAACTTCTACTTTTCTCTTCCAAGATCTTGCTCGCTGAAGTGTTTCAAGCGAATTTATATCGCTAAGACGTCACTGTACGGTATACACAGAATTAACGATCCTGTTTTTTTTTTTTTTAATTTGGACTATCTTCTTCCATCGATTACTATTTCGTCTTCCCATATCTTCGCCCCATACAAAATAATGGACATTGCAGTTAACATATGTTTTTAGCAGGTTTCAGTCTATCATAAATTGACCTAGGGCTATTTGCGTAAGCTGTTCTTAGAACGTGAGCTTTCTGTCTTGCGTCACCTTTAGGTATTTTACCCTCGTCCAGAGTTTTCCTTCTCGTACTTTTAGGGGAATGGTGGTATCAATATCCTTTTTTGTTAAAAATG
Organism: Agrilus biguttatus; assembly: GCA_963921985.1. NCBI lineage: Eukaryota > Metazoa > Arthropoda > Insecta > Coleoptera > Buprestidae > Agrilus > Agrilus biguttatus. The sequence continues at coordinate 23,189,597 of OY998118.1, forward strand.
TCATCTCCGTCTTTGTTTCTGCAACCTATAGCCCATGTTTTCCATTCCTGAACCTATTCTGCGCATTACCTGATTATGTCGTGTTTTGACCAATTCCGTTATGGGTTCCGTGCAGAAAAATCACTTTAATTAAGCTTTTATAATGAAGTACTTTAAATGTTAAGAAGTACAGTACTTCATCCTTTGAAAAAGTTTAAATTCGTATGTTGTTCCAAATATAATTCGGTTTTATTTAATATTTCTTAAAATTTAATCTTTCAGATAGGTACTAAAAGGTAACAGATCTACGATTCCATAAACTAACAATGACAACTTCGAAAATGCAATACATTGTTTAAAATTTCAGAATCTGTTTGGTTTTTTTTAATGTGTACTGATACTATTGCAACAAGCAATTTTCTATTTCATTTTTTTTAAGTGACTGTTATCTATTAACCGTTAAATTTATGTACTAATTTGTTTAAGGTTGTTTCTTTTTAATCAATTAAGGTGCGAGTTAAGTGATCGAAATGTATTATAGTAAGTAACACAAGTGTAATAAGAAAAACGTACTCCAGTCCTGACAATATCCTTTTTCTTATCAATTCAGGTTTACATTGTACCCTAACCTTGTATAATACAGTAATGTAGATAATAAAATTTCTATATTTAAGAAGCAAACACGCAAATGAAGAATTCCGTTAGTAAAATATTTTTATTAATAAGAAATGTTAAATAAATATGCATAAATTTCAAAATTATTAATTCACAAATTTACTCTTAAACAAAAAATTACCGTTTTTATTGATTAAGGAAAATATTAATCTCAAAAGTTTAAAATTTCCAGATCAGTTCAATAAGTTAGTAAAATAAGAAAAGAGCGCTCTTCATTGTTTGTTTGCTTCATTAAAGAAATTGAAATTCAAATACGTAGTAAGAACAACGGGTCCAACCTTACTTTCGTTCCGTTGATGAGTAAATACGCAGAACTGTGCTTTAATGAAGTAGAGAAGAAATCGTTAGTAGATTGAATATAATAATACCTCTCACATAGTTCTTTATCTTAAGCAATAAGCGTAGATACCAATTAGCAAAAGTTTTCAATATTCATAGCACTCCATTCTACGTCACACTTGCGCCATAGATTTGCCAATAAATACAATAAAATGTGATATTAATGAAAGTATTGTACATATTTAAAAAATATTTAATAAAACATAACAAGTTATTAGTTTGTTTTTTATTTATGTATGTAAGCAGAAAAACAAGTCATATATTTCTGATTGTTTTCATGGGAATATTAATATATATATATATATATATATTTAACTTTAAAAGAATTAATTGAAGTGATTGGATATGTCTTTCAGAATATATACGTAGTCCAGTAAAAATAAATTTTAAATGTTCATAAAAACTAGTAGGCTGATGTTTTAATCACAAGCGCGTTTTGATGTGTAAACTAAGCAACAATTTCCAGAACATGAAAATCGACCTGCAGCGAAGCCATTGATTTCATTGCCGATTGTTTCTTCGAAAAATCGAGACAATCAGTTTTTTTATCATAACTTCGTTAATTTTACGCTAACGACTTTTGCGAACGCTTGTTCAAACTTTTTCAAATCTAGGAGCCCCACACCGATCAAACTTCTAGAACATACTTTTAGTTTAAATAAATTAAATTGTAAATTTACTATATTTTCCGATGATCACTCTAGTGCAAAACCCAGGAAGGTAGAGCGGAAGGTCCTCCTAAGCTTTCTTTTTAGGAATTCTGGGAAGTGGTTAGCGACAGATGGACGAAATTAACAGAAGAGAAGTGAATAAATGTACAAGGAAATCACAGAAATCTTGAACCACAGCAGGCGAACCCGCAATAGAACTGGTGACCTCTCGCATGCTATGCTAATTGTATCTAAACCACTGAACCACTTCGCTCGGTAAGACAATCATTTTATTATCATCATAACATCGTTGGTTTTTATACTAGCGACTTTTATTGAAAGTCATTTTAAAGGCCCTTTAAATTACTTAAAAAAAAAAATCCTTTACAGTTTTTTTTAAATTGTTTTTCATTTTTCCGTTACCATTTAATGTTAAAAGTATTTAATTTAGTTTCTGGGGAATAAAAGGTCATCTTTAACGAGCTATAACTCGGTTAGTTTTTAGTTTATAGAAATAAAAATGAAAAACAATCGATTTGCTATTTTGTAAGCGTTACTTATAATATTATTTTTGATAAAACGTAAGGTATTTGAGTTGTTTGTTAAAAATCCCAGGCGAGGGAGCTAACCAATTAAAGTTTCTCTTGATTATCTTCTCTTGTATAAATTATCATTATCAAATGTAGAGAAACAACAATTTATTACAAATATCAAATCGGTACGATATATTAAATTCGTATATCTTGACGCATTGCTTTCTCGGAAAAATAAATCAATTGTTTACTAATAAACAATTTCCATAATAGTGTAAATAAAAAATTTAAGTCATAACGATCAAACATTGTTCAAACTGTAATTAACTAATAGACGAAACAATTAATCAGTTATCAAATTAATGCCTACCTACCTTACAATAAAAAAAAGCAGCTTTTATTATTATAATTGCTATTGAAGATTTAAAATTTACACTTTTTTGCGTCTCGGCTGTTAAACAAAAGTTTTCAGGAGTACTGAATATTGGTCCTAATTAAAAAATTAAAAAAACCTTAATTCTTATTAAATTATACTACGGTATACAATAATCAAAGTTTAATTATAAATGAGCATGTAGGATCATAAAAACATTGTAAGTACCTAATTATTATATTTAACAATTAACAATAATAACATTAATTACACCTAAAAATATTAGTCATTGTACAGCGTTGGTAAATTTTTATAAATCCATTCGATATATTTCCTTACATTTACATAAACGCTTGGTACACCAGCCATCCCACATTTATCTGACCCAAAGGACATTATTCCAATCTGAAAAAGAAATACAAAAATATATAACAGAAAGTGTTGATGGTTATTTAGCTACAGTTTTACGCAATTGTATATAAGAAAATAAATTGTTTATTAGAAAGTCGAAACAGCGAAAATATTAATATGTACATATTCTTTATATACAAGGGTGGTTTTTAAAGGAAAATATCAGTTTTAATCGTTTCTAATTCAAAACAGTATCAAACCTGTCCAGCAGCTGCAGCTCTGAATAATATTTGCTGTTGATCGTTTTACCTTTTTCAAAATAATCAATGTATTCGATATAAATTACACCGCGTGAATCCTAGAAAGCTGTGGCGATGACTTTTTTAGCCGATATACCAATCTTAGCCTTCTAAGGTGCACGTTCACCTGTAGAAACCCACTGTTTCGATTGTTGCTTGATCTCTGGTCTCTAGTGTGACGTAATGAATTAATGGATCCATATCTCATCTACGGTAACGAAACGGCGTAAAAACTCGTTTGGATTGTACATTGTACATCTTCAAACACTTCTTTAAACTTGTCACACGGTGGTGTTTGTGATCGATCGTAAGCAATCGCGGCACCCATCGCCCATCGTGTCGACAGCTTTTTCATGTTCAAATATTTATGAAAAATGTGTTGCACTCGCTCAGTTGAGATCCCTACAGGCCTACAGCCTCAGCCACCTCTCGCACTTTGAACCTTAGATCGTCTAATATCGTTCCATAGATTTTGTAAACGTTTTCTGGCGTAACGACTTCTTTTGGAATCTCTCCAACTTGAACGTTCGGCGTCACTTGTACGGTGGTGCGGCCACAACGAAATTTAGTAAACCACTTTTTAACCATTGGAATCGATGGTGGAGCGCTGCAGAATCGCCATAGTATATTTTTCAAGCCTCTCCTTGGTTTCTTTAACGGATTATTTGCGCAAAATCTAATGCGAAATCAGCGCACGAAATTCACTTTTTTCCATTATTGTGGAAATTAAAGAGGTTGGCTGCTTTCAATGGCTGTCAAACATAAACTGAACGTCGCAGTTTGCTCAAAATTTTACAGTAGCCTACCGATAGATGGCACTTAACGGAAACGGTGTTACCATTGCAGTTACTGCGCGGGAAATTAAAAAAGTTACAAACTTATCGAACCACCCTCGTACGTTCTGGAACGAGAAGTTTCTTCCTTTTCGTTCCATTCATCGAAATTTAATGTAAATGACTTAACTGTCTTCTTCCGAAATTCTCTTTCAGTAGTATTTAATGAAAGATCTGATCCACTTTTTGATTTGAACATGACTTTACTTTTACCTCAGATTTATAACATATTTATCCCAACCGCAACATTTAAAAGATGGTATTCGATATATTGTTTCTTGTATGAAATGTTATTTGTGTAGTGTTAAAACATGAGAAATTTAGTAGAGTGAGTAGTTTTTGCCCTACTAACAGAATAACCTTGAAACTGTTAATTTTAATTAAATTTCACTGGTATATAATATAATATTTATATTAAGAAACATAGATTCAAATGTAAAAATATGAGTGTAATGTTCCAATCGAAAAACTATTTTACTGTGCTCAAACAATTAACGTTCGCATTTTAATTACTAATATATTTTCTTACTTGGTAATAGAGATCTCCTCTTTGTTCCAAAAGAGGGGCACCACCAAATCCAGAACAGGCGTCTTTTCCTTCTTCTCCTCCAGCACAAATGTTACTGTCAGTAACGGGTATTACATTAGAATAAACTTCTGAACAGCTGTCATAATTTACAAGCGGTAAGTGCAGCACTTGTTGTAGGTTTGACATTTCTGCAATGTTGAATAAAGTTGATAATTTTTTAATTTAGAAGTATAAAAAATGTCGTATCATATATCAGTTTTTATTAAATTATATAGGCCAATGAAATTAGAAATTTAAAACGAAAAGAACAAGAGTCATTTACGGCATAATTTGTGATGCTTCCAAATCTAAATAGTCTTATCATCATACGTTTTAGAGCATAAATATATTAGATGGAAGCAGCATAACATATAATACTATATCAGCTTGCTTGAGATAGGAAGAGTATCTGGACAGCCTGATAAGATCTCTTTTTCCCATACGTATCTCCCTCTACCAATCAGACCGCTTTAGATCAAAAAAGGATGTCCAGATACACTCCATATCTCAAACACGCTTGTATAGTATTGTAACATATGCTGCCTCATTTTATATGTTCTAAGCCACATGAATTTTCGAGCTCATCTAATAAACCTGCGACAAATAATTTCTAGCTCTGTATCTATTCCTATTTAAGTAATGTCTTTATGAGATAGGTATATAGGCTGCTAGAAAACAGGTTTAAAATAAACCCTAGATCGTCAAAACGGACACGTTCGCAATTTTGTGTACTGATTTATTTCAAGACCGTGTGAATTATGTGAGCTTTTATTACACATGTATATCAATAATGAAAATACCCACCATTCTGACCAGCCGTCTTACCCCAACCTACAAGGACAGCATTTCCACCCAACATTGGCCATTTTTCAGGTAAACACAACGGTTGAGCAGTCACTAAAAAATATTAGTTTTTATATTCCTATAGAAATAATATTAGCTTAATATTTTTATAAAAAGTTTATAGAGCAACAAAATAATATTTGATAAAATCAACGAAACTTATGAGAGCAAATGGAATAACGAGTAGTTTAAAGTACAACCTTTCGAAGCAAACATGTAAAAATTAAAACTGGATATTTTTCAAATATACCACCATGAAAATATATAAACATAAATGATAAATATATATATAGAGAACGTTCCACCATAAAGTTACATATTTCTACAATTATGTGCTTTATATGAGAACTTTTATATACTATTTTACAAAGTAAGGGGCACGAGATAACTGCATATTCTTGACATGAAAGAAACAGAACCCAGTCACATATGTTTTGCTAAAACAATTAGTAGTAAGGCGTTTACTATTACATTAAATTATTTGCAATTATTCAGAAACTATTATAATCTTTAAATCCAATTTTTGTGAAATATGATATTTAATATGAGATACAAAATTCTAATAATTTAATAAAAGAACACAGTTTTTCAGTTAATTTAGAAAGCAAAACTTTTGTGGGTTTTGTACTCACAAGCTACTAATGCTGGACAAAAAAGAGCACGAATAAACTTAAGACATAAGAGAAGTGAAGGATTCTCTAAACGATTGAATGAAACCACAGAAAAACTTGGATCAGAGCAGCCGGACCTGAAGTCCAACTGGTGTCCTTTCTAATGTTAAACTCTAATTATCGGTGAAGCTAATTTCAAAAATTACTTAACTTTGAAACTGAATAAGGGAAATGTGTCATGTAAGTCAATTTACTACTGAAATCCAATACATTCACGGTTTTAATAATGTTATCGCGGATGATCTCTCTAGAGTTGAAACGAATGCAGTTAACTATTAACTTGAACTCGAAAATTCCCATTCTGGACAACGAGCCACAGGCCCCATTCATTTTCATTTTTAGTCAGAAGCAACCGTCGCTGAAGATCTCTTTGAGCATTGCACAGATTGTTTTAACATTCCTGCAACAATAACGGTAGATCGCGATAAACTGTTGAATCCAATCTTATATAATATCATTCTTATTTCTTGAGATTGAAACACAAGCTAATTACTGCCTCTAATCCGTAAGCAAATGGTTAGATCGAACGCTTTCGCCTAAGTCTTAAGCGTACTAGTTACCTACCTATAGAAGTGCCCGCCCCCCTATCACCGTATTTCAATAAGACATGCAGTATTATACCAATTGGTATAAGGTGTACCCAGCTATCTCGTGTGCACTTTTTATACCACATTAACACTCCATCAACAACACGGCTGTCAAATTAAATCAATCATGTTATCCACGCTCTATTTCTAGTAGCGAGTCTTATTCGTTTCCTAAAATTTTTACTTATAATGATTTAACATTTTTCATCGCTACTGAATTCACCGTATGATGGTCCATATGGAATTATCACCATATACGGTACACCCATCCTGCTAATGGTTACCATGTGACTGTTTTCATTTATCGTTAAAAGCGTAGATTTCTATCGTCTTAGCTAACTGATTTTCAGCAAAACTATTTGCAGGCTGCACTAATGACCACATATGTGTAAACCAAAACCGTTAGCTACGTATCGAGCTCAATAGAATGGAAGTAGCGCAATGTCTACTAAAATCGTTCGTTGATACCATAGAGACTATACAAGGAGCACGGACTCAAATGGGAGAATTGACAGAATATTCCCCTAAAATCGTACTTTTATTTTTATTAAATGAAAAGAATTGGGGCAAATAGTATGCCTTCAAACGCAAGTCCTTTGGCGCCCCTCAGGTACCGAATGGAGTTCTTCAAAGATCCCTTCCCAAAAACGTAGAATCCTTTTAACGGCCAACGCTTAGTAGCTGTTGGCTAAAGAGAAAGGTCATCTCAATACATCGGTGCATCCCTTTCGCTATCATCCTTCATGCAGAGCCAACAGTTAGGGTTTCTCTCCAGTTCTATCCTATGCCCGTGCTTTTGCAATGTACCAGTAAGTGTGACTAGTAACAATGCTTTTCACAGTTTTTGCGTTTTTCTTATTAAGTTCTTGTATATGTTTCGCCCACCCCTCTGTCTCGTTTGGTTTGATGAAGGCTTTAGTTGTTCTATATCCCTTGATGTTACTCCAAAACTCAGTCTGCTAGTTTGTAATCCATCCATCAATCTCAGAATTGATCTCCATGTCACAGATACCGGTTCTATAAAATTCTCTTTCCTCGTTTACATGGCTAGTTTGTCTGTCCTTTGTTACATTGCCTTTTATGCATATATGGCCGGGAGCCGTAGGAGGATTAGCGGTCTGATCTCAGTAAGCCGGTTAAAAGCTATGTAGCAATCATATGCGTTAAGAGTTTAAACAGCACATGGACTATTTGTGCAAATGTATAGGTACTCCATGTCTCGGACTTCATTTGCCCAAAGAGCGCAGTTAAATATCCCTGCCTGTTCGACTTGTAATACCGTGGTGTAGAACGCCAGTTAAAAGGTACAGCTCGTTATGCCCTGCAATGATACACTCCGGCACCTATCCTCTTTTCCCTTTCATCTGTCTCTATACCACTTCATCATAGTGCGTAGCTTTGGTTAGCTAAAAATCGTACTTGCTCGGTTTTGGTTTTCCCCCACTAGATTCCCTTTTGCACTGACATAAATTTAATATCATAAATACATGTGAAATCAGCAAGCAAATAGTCATCATAAATTTCCATTTTAAAATAAACAAGCTTCTCATCTAATAAAAGTCTGATTTAGCAGGTTTTGTAGGTAATTATTATATTCAAAAACTATTTAAATTATCGAAGAGCATTTAAGTACTATTTTCACTTTAACGACCGCCTTATTCCTCCGTCGTTTCTATATTTTGAGAAATACCTAGTTCGTGCAGATTTATACATTAAGTTTTTGCTCCTTGTGTAGTTTTCATCGCAAATCGTACAACATGTACGCTCGATAAATTGAAGAAAGAAGGAAAAGACTGCGAAGAAAGAAAATCGATCTGTATCTATATGTACATATAGAGGCATATAACTAAATAAGGAATTTTATAAAACTTGATTAATTCTAAAACGTATAAATAAGTAACTAAATGACAAACAACAATAATAAAAGAGCACAAATGCAAAACAGAATATATAATGTATTACTAAAATAATGTAAACCCTATATCTTTTTGCAATAGGCCTAAGCGCCTATACGTGTTTTTTAAAACGCCTAGGCGTATGACAAAACATCTGAATATATTAATCATTATGTAAAATTTGGCTACCTATTTCTACGTTTTATAACTTGTCAAGTCATTTTCTAAAAGTCTCAGGATTTATATAAAGCTTAATTTTGATATATGTATGCTTACGATATATACACTACAGGTAAAAGTTTTACCGACGGAATAATATCCCTTCCATAAGTTTGTAGCAAATTAGTGGATATCACAGTGCGCTATGTTGCTGAAACATTCGTACCTACTCTCCTACTTTTCTTTAGCAAGCTATACCGTGCGGCACTGAGATACCCATTTCTCATTTTGATTCAGACATTTGTATTGGTAATTCGGATAAGCTTCGTACAAATATAACCGAAGCAACAAACAGTTCCTAAGTGAAATGTTAGATAACACTCGTTGAGAGTTTTACAAGTGACTGGGATATTATTTTCCACAGTACCGTAGTCTATTTGATCCCCTTATAAAGAAATATTTAAGGAGTTATCTATTAATTGTTTTTATTAGATTTTTTTTGTTATTACTATTCATATTTCATCCATCCTTGTTGTTCTCAAAGTAATAATTATTTATTATGAAACTATAATAAATACTTTTCAGTTCCAAATAATAATAAAAAAAGTTGCACTTTCTGCCTCATGATGTAATTTTTATATTGAAAAAGACATCTTTGAACATTTTTGTAACCTACCTTGCAGAATTTTATGAGAACTATTGTAAATTATTTAAATAACGTCATTCGTTTATTGATTTAAATGTAAAAGTGCTCTATCTGATTGAATATAAGAAATATGTTTATTTTAAATTAAATAAAAGGAAGAAAAGAATATTTATTTTAAACAGTTTTATTAAAGGTAAACTCTTACAATTGTTTCGAGCGTCAGGGTCGCTATCAAAAAATATCCATCTACCTTTTTAAACTTCGAAGTAATTGTAAGATTTTATTGTTAATAAAATTGTTAAAAAGAGAAGTTTTTTCTTCCCTCCATTTACATGAAAATATTTAATCATCTATTAAATGCAGATTCTAGTTTTTAATGATTACCTGAGTAATTTAATTTTGATGATAGAACAATAAGAGCAATATCATCTTTATATATTTGCTCATTAAAACCAGGATGTACAATAACATGACTGACTGGAATATCTTGAGTTGGTAACCCACAGAATTCTGGTCCACAATCAATATCCGAATTTAAGAGCCATTCACCTATCCGTACTGAGTACCTGTAAACAGTAAACATTGATTATTATATGCAAAAAATGTTTTAATTTAGTTATTATTGTACTAGTAGAGCCCGTTCAAATTTGGACTAAATAATCCAAACAAAGTACAAAATACTTGGATCAGGGCAGGCGGACTTGGATTAGAAACGGTGACCACCCGAATGCTAAGCTATGATCTAAATCACTAGACTACGCCACTTGGTACCACAGATGCATTATATACAAACAGAAATTTACTTACAATTTATAAGTGTTTGATTTTGCCAAAGCACAGTGAGCAGCAGTCAATATCACTCTATTATTAATAATCGATCCAGAACAAGGATACTTGATATCGCCATTTTCTGTACCTAAAATACAGAAAAATACAAAAATCTTGCCATTAAAAGAATAAAGATTTCAGTAAGACCTGTTTTCAAAAAATAAAATTGCTGTAAATAAATCGATAATATGCACATTAAATTAAATAAAGCTTCGAATAAAAGATTGTGTTTTATGTTTTGCAAAAGATGCATTCCTTTAAAGTATGTCCAGAATTTATTGATCCCTCTTAGAAATATAAATCATTAATTAAATGAATTAGAAATATTTGTTAATATAGTCAAATTAAATGAAATAATAAAACAAAAATAATAGAATCTGTGCGACTATTTCTTTATTACTTTACTTTTCTGTTCAACTATAATTAGTAAAACTAAATACTATAATCATTACCTTTTACTACGGTTGTTCTCTTTTCTATATTAGTTACTACATAACGTCGTAATATTTCTAATGTGTAATGTAAATTAAGTTAAAATTAACAAAAAAGCAAACTTGAAAATAATATTCAGGGTAGTGTAACAGTGCTTTCAAGTACAATAGTATAGTTATTATAGAATTTAAAAAGAACGAGCACTACAAACTTTATTTCTGGATATATAGGATGTTGCATTGTTTAATTGTTTTTTATTTATTGAGGATATTTGAAAGTAGTTAATTTAGATAAAGAAGACTTAATAAAAATGAAAGAACAATAATAAAGGTATCCAAATTGATGATAATTGTAACCCAGAATTTTAACTCGTTTACAAGGTGTTTCCGTATTTTAATAACCTTAAATCTTCACAGGCCCCAACAACACTACATGAGGAGAGTGGCTAAAAAATGAACAATTCAAACATGAAACACTATGTAGATTGTAGTGTTCCATTTAAAAAGTGATGATATGCTTGATTCGTGGAAATCTTATGCAACACATTGTATATCTATATAATTTTAGTTTATAATGTTGATCCTATTGATCAGTATCTACAATTTTTGTATTAAACTTGTTTTTCCGATTGCCATAATAATCAAATTATTGTACTTGAACGATCTGTTGGACCACGATATATGAGGGTAGTCCCATAAGTACCCGGCCTGGCCTAGAGATGACGGTAATTGTTTCGAAAATACCATTGCATTAGAAATTACGTAATCTATAAAGCATATGTTTCAAGTTTGAAGACGCCACGTTATTTGCTATTTGTTTGGCAGTCATCAATAGTGAACGTTTTCAGTGAATTTGTGAAAATTGAGAAAATTGGTCATCATTTTGTGATACAATAATTTAATTTGAGAGGCCTCAGCCCAACAAATATAAAAGCTGAACTAGATTCTACTCTGGGTGAGTCTGCTCCTTCGTTTACAACAGCAAAAACTTGAGTAGCAGAGGCCGTACAAGTTCCCAAGACGAACATCGCAGTGGTCGACCAAATGAGATAACGACTACAGAAATGGTGAAGAAAATCCACAAAGCGATATTGGATGATCGTCAACTGCAAGTGCGCAAGCTAGCAGACATAGTAGGCATTTCAAAAAGTGCGGTACATCGTATATTATCTGAAAATTTGGACATAATAAAGCTGTGTGCAAGATGGGTGCCGCGTTTCTCAGCAACAAAGCTGAATTTTGCATCTTTTTATAACCTTGGATGAAACGTGGGTCTATCACTTCACATCCGAGGCAAAATATCAATCAAAACAATAGACTGAAAAGGAAGAACCACCTCCAAAGAAGGCGAAGACGATTTCATCTGCAGGCAAGGTCATGGGGATGCGCGTGGGATAATTTTTATTGAATATCTTGAAAAGGGAATAACTTTTAATGACGACTATTATGCGAATTTATTGCAACGTTTGAGCAAAGAAATCAATCAAAAACGTCAAGATTTTGCTAAGAAGAAAGTGTTGTTTCATCAAGGCAATGCACCAGCTCATAAATCCGTTATTACAATCACCAAAATTAATGATATAAAGTAGGAATTGCTACTTCATACACCCCATTCGCCAGATTTAGCCCATTCGGATGATGTCGGCAGCTAATGGCTATTTTGAGGAGCAAGACAGTTCTTATTATAAAAAGGATATCGAACTTATTGAACATCGCTGGGAAAAGTGTATAGAGCTGAAAGGAGATTATCTTGAAGAACAAATATATTTTTTTCCAAAAATTTTGTGTTTTCTTTGTTGGGTCAGGTACTTCTGGTACCACTCTCGTATGTATAAAGAATGTTATCTTCTGTATATTTTAATTTATTGATTGTTAAGACAAGAAATTTAAAAAGGCAAGTAAGCATGATTTAACAATTAAATGCAAGATCGATCTAGTTACGTGGCTACCACGTGAGTTAACTATGATGTGAGTTAAGTTTGACAAGTCGGTATCCTTATTAGAAAAGGACCTTTTTAATGTTACTAAATTCCACAAACAAGTAGCAAATATATACAGATGGCGTTCACTACGCTGTCTGTGTTTATTTATCAATCGTTGTTTATAGGCAGCAGGGAAGTTGGTTGGTGTTCTGCCGGAACTGTCTACGATGTTCAGAGGAGAACCAATGAGTTTGAAATCACGATACACATATGGTAGTTCCGGCAAAATGTTAACCAAGAGCATAGTTTTATTTTTTTATTGATTCAACAATTTTTAAAATTATGAATACTTATTAAAATAAAAATATTATAGTACATAGTGAAGCAGATCGTTAGCAAATTAACGAAGGGCCACATGTACTCATGTTTTAGATATGTTTTGTTATAAAATTATGCTTAACAGCTTACTTTTAAAACCAATCCTTGCTACGAAGGGATACGCTCCTATACTTTTGTAACCCCGTCCCAAAACTGCAGGGATCCCACATTCTTGACCATCAACCATCGGTGTTGGCGCTTGATTCGAGGGTAATTGCTGAACCATTTGAGGACAACACACATATCCGGATCCTTGATATCCACAAGCTAAATTTGCCAATCTGTCAAAATTAAAAATTTATGTAAAAAAACACGGAAAAGTATGATGAAGACTGGAAACCTTGGAGGTGTTGTAGAACACAGTAAATAGCTCAAACCCCAACTCCAAAACATGACACTAAACGTCTGAAGCACTTTTCGGTAATAAAGTTGCCTTCTTCAGGCACTGAAGAGAACTAAAAGCTAAAGACAGTATAATCACATTTTATTGAAATCTCATTTCAAGATTCTCAACCTTCAAGAAGACACTAGTAAAACCAAGTTTATTACTATTCCATAAGAACTAAGATTTATTCGAGGACTTGATGGTATATTTCGTAAACTTGTTTATCGAGTAACCTACAGTTACCGTTTTAACTCTCTTCAAATCGTTCTTGGCAAACCGAAGGATAAGATTCCTTTTTTTTAGTCGGGGTATACGAAATTGGTTGTAAAAACTGTAATAAGAATGTGTTGGACAAACTAGACGCTCTATTGAAGTTAAATTCAAGGAGCATTTTGCTCATGCTAGATACGTTAGAACAGATAAATCAATTGTTGCCCAACACATTCTTACTGAGAATCATATAAACAATGTTGACAATTTTAAGTTATTTAAAGAAATTAGAAATAATTACCTACTTGATAGTTTTGTAAGTATGTATATTTATAAAAATAGGTTAACCTCTCTTGATAGTGACAAAAGTCCTATCCCTAGTTCTTAATTTGTTGTGTATTATTTTGTACGGTCCACTGAACATTGCGGTTGACGTTAAATTAAGCCATGTCCACTGGATCATGATATGAGTCAGTATTTATATTGGCTACACTGTCTTTAGTTGTCTTCAGTTCCTGAAGAATGTGACTTTGTTAAGGAAAGTGTTTCGAACATTTAGTGCGGTGTTTTAGCGTTGGTTTTGAGCTGTTAACTGTGTTCAAACACGGAAAAGAACAATTAAAAAAAATCTCAAATGTAAAATAAAAATTTTAAATGATACTTTTGTTAATAACGGAAACAAACCCTGTTTGGTAAACATTAAAAGAAAACTATGATATAAATGCATCACTGTTTTAGGCAAGCCATCTACAATTATTATTCCTCGTTACTAAACGAAATTAATTATAATGTAATCAACTGGTCGCGAAACTTGTATAACTTTTGATACTAGAAGAAGTGAACACAAAAGGTAATAATTTCAAGATTTCGCGGTCATCAACAATGGCTCTCGTTATCAATTTTCTGACTTTTTGGCCGTCATTCGGAGTTTTTAATCCTCAACGTTTCAATTTCTAACTACCACTAGGAAGAAGAACTCCATCCGTGTCGACTAATCGTTGAGAATTAAAAACCCCGAATGATGGCCAAAAAGCCCGAAAATTGACAACAATATAAAAAACAAATTCACATTTTGCCAACCATTTACTGGTAAATAATCAAGGGCTTGAAACATAACATTAATAAAAAACAACCAATATCAGTTTTAAAAATATTATAATTGTAAAACAGCCATTGATTGGTTTTAATGATAATCACAACGGAAACAAAGTAAATTTATTAGAAATAATAGAAATTAACAAATTTAACAGAAGGGGCCTTATACTGAATAATCAGTTTTTTCAATGAAAAATGGCCCTCTGTTAAACATCCTGAAACTTTGGATTCAGGTAGTCCTTGATGTATAGATTAAAACTCTCAATGGCTGTTAAGTCCTAAAAATTCATGTTTTTGAGATATAATCCTAGTAATTATGTTAGTTTTTATTTCACTGCTTCTAACCGCAATGTTTGTCACTCTAACAATAAATGGATTGAAGGGAAATGTAAGTGATAATAGAAACATAAAAAAACACCAGCCAATTATGAAATCATAAAAATGATAACATTACGTTACTATTGTGGGATAGATTGTAATTTTAGTTTTGTCTATTTCTTTGAATGCATCTTTTCATACTCCATCGATTTTGTACTGTACGAGAGTTTTTTTGATGTTCGGGTTGTGGTTGCGGTTGTGGACCAGAAATATATGTCCGTATGGTGTATCCTTTCGATTAGAATAAGGAATTGAAAGAGTAAGGGCAATAAAAGCATGTTGTTCGGAGAGGAAAGATGTAGAGGGTTATAAGACGGAAATTTCCGGCAAGTTATTAGTTCGTTTTCTTTCTTTTTTGTTTATTTTATCTATTATTATTATTATAACAATAAATAATATCCTGAACTATTGTTATTAATTAATGAATAATATAAAAACTCAGGAGGCTTATGTTCTACCATTTTTAAAAATTAAAAAAATGGGTATATTAAAATAATTCACAATAAAATTGTGGATGTTATATCAAAAATGCAAAAAAATGAAAACTTCGAAAAATTTACTTTTTTGGTACGAAAATTCAATTTTTCTGTAGCTACGCTCCTAAACGCGCAGTTAACTACACCGCCAGTTTAATTTATCAATTCGATATCCTTATTGGAAGAGAACCTTGTTGAACATTACTGAATCACACAATAAATGGCGAACTTCTACAGATCTGCATTTATTAATTTAAATGAATATTTAAAAAAAGCTTCGTATTTAAAAGTAAACAATCGTATTCTATCATGTATTCTTCTTTTATCAGTGAAAATTAATATCTTTATTCGCAATTTATTAAAAAGCATTAAATCAAATTGTATTCAACATATTTGTACGTTTCACTATTTTTGAAAAGAGGTATGTGTGTGTAATCGTAAGCGTGTCTTTTTTTTGACACAAAAACTTGCGAACCGCAAATAATATCGACTTCCCTTTAATAGACCACGATGACATGGATCAAGTCCAATTTTTCCTGGGGGTTATTAAGGAATCAAGTATAAAAATCATATATTCATTTAACTTGTAAGATCGCAAAACAAATATCGTGTACTGCAACTACCTTACTAAATAACAATCTGTTTGCCCAAGAAACATTTATATTTTCAAATAAGTTCTATATTGATATATATTACTTATAGTTAATAAATTCGTCAGGAATATCATTGAAAGTATTTTTTATAATGTAATATTTTGTATTGTGTATTTATGCAATTAATTATTATGTAATGCTTAATTAAAAGATCGAAATTAAACTGTATATTCATTTTCATTTTTGTATTTGCACTGGTATGTTACGAACTGATGTTTAAATTATACAACACAAACTGTAGGAGGGTAAGAAAGAAAGAGTTAAACATGTAGGTTTCCATTAATAAACGAAGATAAGTAGATCTTTGTGCTTTGCTCTTGAGTTTATTTTCACGAACAACTAATAGACACAAGACAGTCGCTCTCTTTCTTATAGAACGTGTACTGGCTCTAAAATTCGTTACAACCCCTATATACTATTCCTTCTTGAATTTATGATTTTAACTCTTTAATCCTTTAAGAAAAAAATTATACTTGATCCATTCGCTTAATTTAGTTCCTCCATTGCTTTTTTTACTTCTGTTTCTGCTTTTATTATATTTATTATATATAAGGAAAAATTTGTTACTGTTGTCACGCCCCTACCGGGGCAAATTTTTCCCTTATTGTATGAGGTAATCTGTAGTGGGTATAAATTAATTCAATAATTAATATCGCATTAATGTATTTAAAAATTTACCCCTACTGAAAATTCTTCAAATATTTCATTATTAATGATTAATAATAATAATATATATTGATTCCGACGTTCTCTGACTTCGTAGGTACGTTCGTCGTTGTTACTGTTGTCACCTCTTGTAACTTAGTGGCAAAAGTATTGGCGCGTAAAGCCAATGATCCCGGGTTCGAGTCCCGGCGAGAGCGTGACAACAGTAACAAAAAAATCCCTTATTGTATGAGGTAAACTGTAGTGGGTATGAATTAATTCAATAATTAATATCGCATTAATGTATTTACATTTCGCTTGTTTTCCAAAAAGATAATCAAATTTCTAAATTAATCGTTCGCCAGCACATGTGTTTAAAGATTAACCAAATATAAATTCATATTAACGTTTAAAAAAAAAAAACAATTAATATATAAAACAAAAGTAGGTATTTTGCAAATTCTATTTGAATTTTAAATATAGAACTATTTCAAATAAATTAAGTTTCTGCATATGTTACTATAAAAAAGCAAAAGCTATTCAGCATGCGCGTGGATACAAAAATAGATGTGAACTTATTTTACGGTAAAATACCTTTCGCTTCTAACACATTCGTTATTTAGGACCTCATTAAGAAAAGGGCAAGAGCTGACTGGCAAACATTTTGTATGTTGTGGACAAGTTAGTGGGCTCTTGTAAGGGTACTTGACACCATTTTGTCCGGAATCCCATAATGTTTTCTCATTTTCTTCTGGAACCGAAGCTGTAAAATGTTTATATGTTTAAAAACTTGTTTATAATTAAAACGAAATAAGTAAAATCTAAAATGTGATAAGTAAGAGTAACTATTTGTCTATTCACTCCCTAATTCAATAATTAATTTTCTTAAGCATTGGAGACCTACAACGATTTAATCTTCAAATGATGACAATACAGATTTTTTAATTATATGGTACAAATTATTGTCAGTTAGAGATGTACACCAGTAGATATTTTTATTTTATTGATGTACGTATCTTTATATATATATAATAATGTTTTTCTAAAACAGGATCCTTCGATTTTTGACCGGGAACATTACTTTTTATATTTCGTTTGTAACCAAGCAAGTAAAAATATGGTACTATCTCCTTTCGGAAAACATCGATTTTGATGAAAAAATGTAATTAAACATAACTTATCTTACCATCTTCTTCAAAAGTTACATGTTTTTGATGTGTACTTTTTTTGGGGTGAAAACTACCCCTTCTAACAGAAAAAATAAAAAGCTTCGATTGAAGCGTTATATAGATATGTACAATAAACATTATTTCATATTTGGAATATAATTTTTGATATATTACCACGATTCAACCCTCAAAAATCATCTCTTATGATGAAATTTAAAACAAAATTAATTTTAACAGCTTGAAATGAATGGTGCATTTAAAAGGAATTAAAAATCCGTCATTTTTTATAATATAATTTATTACTTATTGTGACGTTACATGTTTCAAAAATATTACCTAAAAAAGCCGATTGGTTTTACAAAGATAACTTTCTTAACTGGTAATCTGACCAATAACTCCCAAAACCATTTTATTGGAAATTTTAAGGGCTACATGTTATATAAAGTTGAACTTTTTTGAATTCTTAATCTTTGAGATTACTCAAAGGTAAACTTATAACGGTGATATCTCAATTAATTTTTATCATGGACATACAAAAAATGAATCAAAATTATCAGTAAA
Source organism: Agrilus biguttatus (assembly GCA_963921985.1). NCBI lineage: Eukaryota > Metazoa > Arthropoda > Insecta > Coleoptera > Buprestidae > Agrilus > Agrilus biguttatus. The sequence continues at coordinate 23,208,129 of OY998118.1, forward strand.
TTCCCTTAATTTTTGTACTCTAGTATTTCTTACGCAGCTTCTTAAGTTTTTGAATTAAAAAACTGAAATTGTTTTAAAAAATTGCAAAATTCATTTCAAATTTAAAGCAATGTTTTTTTTTAAATCTAAGAACTCCAAACCCATCAAACTTCGAGAACATGTTGTTAGCTTAAATATAGCAAATTATAAATGGATCACGTTCAATTTCAATTCATTGGTTTCATTGTTGTTTTATCTCAGTTTCAATAAAACTCTGTTGGTTTTTGTTACAACCTTTTACTAAAGCTCATTTTAAAGGTCTTTTAAAGTATTTTTAAATTTTTTTTTTCACAATATCTTTTTCCGTTACTTAATGTTAAAAAGTTCGAATGCAGTTTTCATTGTCAATCATGAATAATTCAAAAAGGATTGACTGATCGGAAAAACTTATCGTCTAGTGCAAACGGGGCCCACTCGGTACTACACCTACCTGTATACACCGGAAGCGCGCGCTGATTGTCACGATGAACCGATTTTCTAATCGAAATTACGTAAAAACTATGTATACATCACCAACGATCTTTTCCACTTAAATTTTTTATTCTTTGTCGTGTGTTTCAGATCGGATGCGATGATTTCATGATACCGTATATAAATGTGAAAGTATTAGTTAGAAATTTACTATTTAAAATTTAAAAAATATTATATTTTATATTTTAAACAGACACGTAATTGCATTTGTAAAATCAAGAATCAAGAAGTGGATTACAAAATAATAAATTCAGATTTGAGACCCATCTCTAATTCGTCTTGTTCCAATTTTTGGAAAGGTTTAGTTAATAATTATTTTCTTGATAATTTTTTTAATATTAAGCTTTTTCCCACCATTTCCACTAACAAGTGTTGTTTTGTTTTTTGTTAGTTAACTATTGGCTTTGTGGCCTTTCTAGCTCCTTAAGTTTAAACAACTACCATTATTGAACGCTTCTGTTACTTATTTCTTTCCTTTTTTCTCTGATAGGGTGTTTTGGTGAAGCATGAGTTAATTATATAATTTTGGTCCCAAAGGCCTTCTAACCTCTTATAATAACGGTTTTAAAATACACACCACATTTAGATCAATTTCCTTTACTTGTTTGTCGAAGCACGCAATAGTTAAACATTTTCGTTAAAAATATTGCCTTTCAGTCGTTTCCTATAATATTGAACGCATTCAAGTCTTCCTTGCAACCCTTACATGTTCTCACCATATCTTCATGTGACATCTTCATCTTCTTCATCCACCAACTTTCGATTGTTCAGATTGGGTACTAACAATTATTAACTTTGAAAAAACAATTAGTATAAATAGTTTAATTTTTCATATCAGAATTATTACAGCTGAAGAGGACCAAACGGTTCTAGAATGGCCTGAGGGATAGACGTTCTAGTCGATAGACTTTCCTTTTAGAGTGAATCCAATACTACCCGGTCGCAATGAGCAGCTGGGTGTCTTGATGATTTACTCTCCTCCGCGAAAGCAGAAAAATATCACAATTTGTCTCGCGTTGATAACACCCGTATAAGAAGTGGGCGAAATACTTGTCCGTTCGTTAATGCTTTTGTGTGGTGAATAGGGTGAATAAGGGTGAGCCTCTTTTGATTTTTTGTGAAGATTACTGCTTGAAGCAAAAGGTTAAAACAATTAAGAAAGTAGTCATTTCCGATGTATTTAGAATTAGAATCTGGCCAAATAATTTCCCTTAAACATCAAAATTTTTATAAATATTAACCCCACAATTCACATGATGCGAGCTTGCTTAGTTTTAAGGTAAGGATATATCAATGTGCTAGAGCTTTTCTAGATACATCGAAAATAATTACCTTTTTTCTGATTCCTTTTTCAATCCCCTACAATATTTTTCAAAAATGAGAGCCTTGCTAGTAGAAAACAACGATGGAGGTAATATTATCAGTAGGTATATTTCTCGAAGGCGAACTCGAAATCTGGCCCTAGGAAAGCTCTAACACATAGAACTTTACAGATATCTTTATCTTAAAACTAGACAATTCAAATTTTCAACATTTGGATTTTGTGGATACCTATTTCAGAATGTTGATGCACAAGAGAAATTTTGAGACCTTTTACTTTATGTAGTAATCTTCGCAAAAGGAAAAAAATGCATTTATGGAGTTCTAAGGCTAAAATGTCTCAAAATCCTGATGATCTTAGGCAATTTGGACTCGTTGCAAACTGCCTCGGAAATGGAATCTCTGGCCTTCGTTTCCTGATCCATGTTAGCCTCTGTTATCGGTTATAGTAAATTCTTTTCTGGCTTCGTTTTTGAAATATTTTGAAATACCTATATAATTTTTAATTCAATTTCATCTTCTCAATATGAAGTAAACTGACCTTCAATATCCGATAATTGCACTCCCACAATGAGTTCCTTTTCAATATTATACCATTTTGTTTACAACACTCTCTTATCTTATTGTTTCTTTAAGTTTCAATATAACACTCTTTTTTTAACTAATTATTTACCAAAATGTCTATTATTCACGTTCGTTTTAAAGCAATAGTTGAATTTAGAATAATGCATGTTACCAAAAGGTCATATTTAAATCTTGGAGTAACATGGATAGCTTTATTAATAGCAGAGATAGAGAAGTGGTTAAAAAGGGAAAGTAGAGCAGAATTTTATGCTTATTAACAAACCGCATCGAAAATTGACAAATTGTTATTACTTCAAAAGTTATCGAAAAAAGTCTTTTTTGTTTATAGAACTGTCAAAAATCTGTTTCAAAACATTCCTTTTCTTCGAAAAAGTTAGAGTAAATTTTCGAATTAACGTTTTTTTATTTTTGGTTTTCAGTAACTTCTGAACTGTTTGGTTAATAAACACTATGCACTATTTACCCCCATTTAATATTTACTTTACTTTAATATGTACCTGCACCCATATTAGTTGACACCCTGTATAGTTTCCTTGGACTCTAGAAAAGTATTTCTTATTGTAAGCTGTGCCTACAAACTGACATAAGAAAAATTTAGCCTTTTATTCATTCAACCTGTTTCTTATTCTGAAGCTCTTGTAGATACATTTTTTTGCAAAAGAATGAAATCGAATATTACCTTCGTTCGGACAAAAGAAGTATAATCGTTTTTAAATTCAAATGTGTTACCCATTCCTTAAAAAATTTGCTTTAACTTTATAGTTTTTACCAAATAATCTCGATAAAAATTTAACAGGTTGTTGATTTCAAGGCATTGTGCATCCATGCGATGTTTTAAACAGCCTTGGTCAATGCTGGTCATTTGAACACAATTGTATGTTCACGGTAATGTGTAATTTATTTTTAATTTATCTTTTTAATGTAATTTCTACTTCATTATTATATACAATAACAGTACCATTTCCACCTACTTTTTTACGAGAATATCATAAATAATAAGATTTATAGACCAAAACACGGAAAAAACATATTACCCTATAGATGCAGAGGAACGCTTGGTACTGGAACCCATTGTCTATTATATTACAATTTAAAATCTTCAACAGAAATAAAAACTATGGATATAAATGTAAAAATATAAAGTAGAAATTAAATCAATAAATTTTAAATATAAATATAAATATGGAATCAACAGAAACAACTACTCCGAGGGCTAATACCCCTGCCGGCATTGAATTACACTGTTGATTCCGATGGATTCTTAGACGAAGATATAACATATTCAAAAAAGAAGGAATTAAAATCCTTATTCGTCTAAATATTAAGATCAAAGATCTCATATTTGGAACGCGTCCTACCAAGTAGGACCAACGAACCGAAAGCCATATCCCACAACCGGTTTCGAATCCAAAGTCCAAATTTAATATAAAAACATTATGGAGGTTCTTAGAAATATTTTTGGTGACAAAATTATTTCTAATAATAGTCCCATACCTTGGCCAGCGAGGTCACCGGACATTACACCTCCCGATGTTTATCTATGGGGATATGCAAAACATAATTCGCTCCACCAGAAAATCGCCAAGAACTGGAAGACAGGGTACGAGATGTTCTCACAATAATTAATAAAAATAGCTTAAGAAGAGTTACCCATAAAGTTTTAGAACTATGTGAAAAATGTGTGGAATATGGAAGAAGACATGTGCTGTAATTTTAAAACTTTGCTTTATTTTTGTTTCCTAGTTCTATTTAATTCACTTAAGATAATGTTAGTGTAAACATAATCAAATTTAATACAAAACGTATTTTAACTAAGAATTTAAAATGTCTCTGGCTAGTTTGCTAAAGCTCAAGAAATTATTCTTCTTATGCGTGTACTGCAGCTTCTTAATTCATGTTCGCTTCAAAATTAAGTTCTATTATAAATTATTCCTTATTTATTACAATAATAAATAAATATGGAAAAAAACTGGGTAAAAAAATGCTGGATCGACTAAATAAAGTAAAATTTTGTTTCCTAATGGCGCGGGCACCCATAATCAATTTTTTTATGATGGCGGCCATCACGCATAATCAAAGCCTACTTTATAAATAAAATAACTTCGGATTTTAGACCTTTAAAAAAGAATAACCCAAGCTTGTGGTACACCGATGAAAAGCTCTTAACGAGCTCTCTCCAAAAGTGCATAAATCCAATATGGCGTCCATAAGAAAATTAAAAGTTTATGTAAGTATCTCAAAAACAAATGAAGCTAGAAAATCACTGTTGCTTTCATTAGATTTCTCTAATAAAAGTGCTCTAATAATGTGATAACCATAAAACCATAGAACCAGTAGTTTTCGAGCTATGGGTATAAATTAAAAAAGCACCATTTTGGGTTTCCTTGTTTATTTTAAAAACCAAAAAAGATAATTTAAATCTTAAGGCGGATTTACATTGGTAATAACATTTTCTAAAACTTCTCTAATTTAACCAACCTTGTAGCTATAACGGTTTGTGAGATAGCCATACATGTAAACCAAATCTGGGACACACTGTATTTATTAAATGTATACAAATATATAACTATCAAAATACATACTTAAGAATGTACCTATAAATAAATATGTGGATTTATTATAAGAAAATATTTTATTTATTGTTAGGTATTCTTTTTTATATTATTTTTCTACTTCTAGGTATTAATTACCAACTCTTATCCGCGTAAAGTTTGAATGCGGGAATTTTATAACATAGATTCCCCAGTCGACACAACCCTCGAACGACTTATTTTTTATGTTCTTTTGCATTGGTCGTATTTGGCATTTATTAATTACCAGTTTTTGAATTTGTGATGTTGTTTTCTAATTTTCACCCTAATGAAATTTGTTTAAAACAGAATGCTATTTAGTTGTAAAATGGAAAAAAATACTAAAAACGAAACAGAAGTCAGGTGGTTCTTGGGTCTATTGTAATACTCCTCAATAATGTAAGAATTTGTTATAAATAATTACATTAGCGTTTTAAAGTTTAAATTTTGAAAAGAAATTCCGTTAGGGGTTTGATCCACCTCTTCAAATAAAAGCAATTTAAAAAACACAGGGAATTGTTTCAACTAAAATGATTTCCAAAAAAACATCTAATGCGTTTTTTTAATAAAATAAATAGAAAAAGATTATAACCCTTAAATGTTTTTTTTTTCGTCTATATTTAATTATAACTTGTTATTGTCAATTTTACGGTAAAATGTATCTGTTCCAAAATTGGAGAGAATTCAACTCTCTGCCAAGAAATTCTTTAATTGTTTTTCTGAAACTCACTCTCACGGATTCGCGGGAAAACTGTTATGACAGCCCCTTTTCGAAATGGAGACCAAATTATAATCCCTATTACCGAGTTTTATACTCACATTGACCCCCCTACACATCAATAAAGAAATCTTGTCCTACCCAAAATGCAAGATAAATGTAACATTTCAATTAAACATAATAATGATAAAATAATAATAATTAATCAATATATACTATTATAAACCAGGAAAAGTGGTGGCGACAAAGTTGAAACAGTTCTCTTCAAAATCGGCTTTACACAACGCGGAGTATCCTCTAGGTCGCTGCATAACCCTGGCCATAAAGTGCTATAAAGCAGTTTGTGTTTTTGAAAACGATCATTTATTTTAAATCTCATCTCTTGTGTTATATTACGAACCTATCATAAGAATGGGCGCAGATACAGGGTTTCGTTTAGGGGGGAAACTTTTGTGTTATCTGGAGCTCAATTATTGAATCGTTCAATGAATTTTCGCGATGTTATTTTTATCAGTAATTTTGAGTAAAATAGATTCGATCGAACTAAGTAATCTACTTAGGTAGTAACGAGTTAACGATTCTTGAAAACAGGTAGTCATGTTCTTATGACAATTTCAAAATTTTGCATAGGGATTGATTTAACCCTTTTAATTCTATTATTTCCAACAGGTGCTTAGTTCTCTTTTAAGTGATTTCATTATTTTTAAACCAGAAGGTTTCCATTTTAACCGTCAATTTACTGTTGGTAATACTTTATTTTGAATAAATAGTAACCATATAAGTGGAAAACACAATTTTATATATTAATATTAGCAGTAAATAGCAATCTCCTTGCGTCCCTTTATCCGTATTTGTTTACTACAGTTTAGATACAAGAATGCAAATCACATATAAAAAATAAGTTTGTGATAGTACTAGAGATATCCGAATGTATGTATTTGTTTATAAAGCAACCTCTGAACTTGTAATTAATTGTTACACATGATGCGTCAATATAATCATCAATATTCTAGCTCAATAACACAGCTACACAGTTAGAAGTAATTACAATCAAATAGTACATGCTGTAATTAAACAATTAAACTGTTATAAACGGTTTTTCCTTTAATAATTATGACATGATGATGCAATAGGAATGTTATATTCAAGTTGAAGAATATTAAATTAATAGAATAATATTACATTGAAATCACGTTTAATAAACTTAGGAAAATGCTTCTTCATCATTCAAGTATGTTAACTTCTCTTGAAGCATTACCACATAAGTGATTATAAATAAAATTATAATTGATTTTTGAAATCGTCACTGTATTAGCATGTTTTCATTTCATCCAAATGACCTACATAGCACCCCCGTAACTGAGAAGAAGCACACGTCTGTCAGGGCGCATAAAGAAAAGTTAATTTAATTAAATTTGTTGCACTCATTCCACTGCGCTAGTGACAAAATCATGTAAATGTTAAGTACCTATGTGTATGTAACATTAATATTAGTAATAATTATACCAGTTTGGACTGCGATTCAGTATTTAGGGCACGTTAATCAAGGGGCAGGGTCATATAATTCGAAAGCTCACAAGGGGAAGCCAATAGGGGGAGTATCAATTCGCAAAAATGTGATAGAGGGAAATTTTTGAAAACAAAATATTTATTATATTTCTGATATTTTTATATGCAGTGAGAACCTAAACTAACCTAACTTTATCTAAGTTATTCCAAAATATACTAATAAATTTAAATTAAATTAAAAAAACTGTTTTCAAAAGTTTCCAAATGTGACATTTTCGCACACTGAAATATCCCTCATTGTGTTCCTATATTCATAATAATTATACTTTTTGGTAGCGTGCCCTAAATTCTGAACTACTGTACTATTTTGTTCTGGAAATAAAATTTGAAATACTTTTATGTATCCGTTTAATCACTTCTTTACATGTTTGTTTAACGAGGGGGGGGGGGGAGAAATGAGCTACGCCACTGTTTCACCCTTCTTCAACTTCCTTTACTGAAAGATATGTTAAATTGACTAATAAATAAAATGTTTTTAATAGGTATGAAGTTCTTTGTTCTCAAACATGTAAACATATCAATAAAAGTTTGTATTATTTTTCATCAGATGTTCTAACTACCTCAATTCATGAATCAATGATCCGTTTATCAGTCACATGGACTGGACCAAAATAAATATGCAACAGAATTAAAATTTATCAATTGTGTTACAAATCATTGAAATTTTGAATTTATAGAAATGGTAGTGTTTTAAAAGGAATCTCAAACATCTACCATTTATATCATGTTCAGTACTGATAAGTTTTATGATAAAATTGTCGACTGTAATTAAGACCATGTTACAAATTATTTAGATCTTAGAAATATACTCATATACCATATACATTTAAAAGCATAATTGCAAGCAACTATCGTTTGACTCTTTGTTTCACGAAAAAGAAAAAGCATAACTTACAAATACAAATTGTTAAATTTGTAACTTGGTGTTTTATTCATAGCCCGATAAAAAAAAATATTATTTAGATTAGCAATTGAAATTTTTGCCAATATTCCAGATGAACTGTTTGATACAAGATAAAATCGTATAATTTGCAAAAAACAACCATGTTATGTGATTTTGAGCATATCTTTATAATGTTTCTATTCCATGCTTAAATTAGTCGATTAAGGTCATTATTGTTTATCCTGTAAAAACACTTCCTGTAATTGCCATGAACAATATACAAAAGTTCATATTTGATGAGTAATTATTCAAGACATAAGCAGCCGATTATTCATTTTAAAAATTATGTATGAGCATATACCTGTTTGCGTACCTATCTCTCATCTTTATTTCTTTTTGCAACTAAAAATATACTTACCATTAAATATCAACAATACATTTAAATTACAAAAAATTACTCTTTTGATAGTTTACTAATTAGAAGAACAACTCTAAAAAGTACTTAACGTTTTATCAGATTTTCAGCGGAATATTTGCGTAATGTTATTGTCAGTTGTTGAAGACGGTACTAACGATGACGTTACCAGTGCGATACCTACATCCTTTGCCATTTACATTGTTGTATTATTCGTCCTTGAGTACTGTTATTACGTAAGACATGTCTTATCTTTTAAATTTTGATCTTAAGTATGTGTTTTATGTTACCTGTACTTATATTAAATCCAACTTTAAATAAGCCTAACAGCGCATATGTTATCTACAATTCAATGTTAAAATTCGAATAGATATATAAAAAATTGTATGTCGCAAAAAATATTTTAATAAAAATAAAATAAAATTCATGTTTCATGTTTTGACCTAGTTATGAATTAAATTTACACATGTTCTTTAGAATTTGAATTATATTAGTTTTATCTATTTAAATCTTTTGTTTTTTTTTAAAGAAAAATATTTTTAAAAAGATGTATTAATTAAAAAATAATATAAAAAGCTTATCCTCCAAAATATAGTATTTGCAACAGAAATGAATACATCATATTCTGCTTCTATTACAATCTAAATGAAGTGTCTGTAGTTTCAAAATGAATCACAAAACAAACATTTAGGCAGTTGATATATTTTAGAAGGAAAACACATTTTTAATTTTCACTGGTTTATTGTTTACTTAACAATTGTTTCGCTAATACTTTAGATAAATGAATAGACATATTTTCGTTTGTTAATTAAGTATAAGTTTACTTCTGATGAAGCTAAAGTATTAGCGAAACAATTGTTAAGTGAACAATAAACCAGTGAAAATTAAAAATGTGTTTTCCTTCTAAAGTGTTAATTAATTTTCATCAAGTAAGCCAAGATATAATTAATTATATTAAAGAAGCTTCGACAAGCTTCATAAGTACTTGGTATTTTAAACTTAATCTACGAACGAAAATGAATAGACATATTTTCGTTTGTTAATTAAGTATAAGTTTACTTCTGATGAAGCTAAAGTATTAGCGAAACAATTGTTAAGTAAACAATAAACCAGTGAAAATTAAAAATGTGTTTTCCTTCTAAAGTGTTAATTAATTTTCATCAAGTAAGCCAATAAATGATTAATTACAGTTGATATATCTTCACGTTCATTAAATTAATGCAGTAAAAGTATATATAGTCACGTTTAAGTGAAAACGCCTCTTTTCCATGATAATTAAATGGAAAACAAATTCTGTTTGCGTAGTTAACTGATTTGATCTACGAAGCTGAATTTTAGGAAAATATTTTTAAGACAAGATGCTGAACATTGGATAATAGAACCGAAAGGAAATTATATATATCCAACTATCATTGAAGAAAGAAAATGAATGAAAGCATTATTGTAATGTTTTTCATCTGTTAATATTTAAACTGTAACTTCGTAATTTTCTTTCATATATTTTTCACAAATATTACGTTACTATTTTAATTATCGAAAACATTAAAAAATTGAAGCGCTTTATTGTTGAGGAAGTGAAATATTAAGCGATATTGTGACTGTGTCATTTAAAGACAAGAAAATGATTTCTATTAACTTTCATTTCTATTTTTATAGAAAAAGATGCGTCCGCTATTTTATTTCTTGCATCGCAAGCAATTAAAAGAACAGTTCCAAAATAATTGAAAGTTAATCATCCAAGAAATACTTGACGGAAGTTTCCTAATAAGTTATTTACAAACAACAAATAATACTTGTTTTCGCTTTTAAAGACATACAAATACTGACTTCGTTGTTATTAAAATTAGGGCTAATTAGTTTGTACTTTTTATTTTTAGATAAATATTAAGTAGTGCTTAAAAAAGGGACATTCAAATTGGTGTAACCAGAATCATTCAACTACCGGCATTATAATAAATAATGTAATGAAATTATTTGAAATATTTCATTATCAATCATAATTAGTAAGTCATGATAATTTTTAAAAGGTTTAATTATTGACTGTTTACATATTATTCTACATAAGTGTGCACTTACATTAATATGCTTAATTTTATATTATAAATTTTACATTTAGAAGCATACTGATTTATTTTATTTGAATGGATTTTAAAGTTTATGTACTAAAAAACTATAAAATTAACTTACCCAGTGAAGTGTGCACCAAAACGTGTAGGACTAACAAGTAATACAACATTTCTATTTTCACTGAAAAATGTTCACGACAACAGCAAAAGCAGAACTAATTCACTAATGCGAACTATCCTCTCTGCAAGTTGGCCTTCCAGCTTGTTTATATCTTTAGAACAAATTCAATTTATAATTGAACTGAACTCTTCCACCGCTAAAAGTTTATACGATGAACTAATACAAAAAAGTAAATACGCTGTAGAGGTTTTGATAAGAAATATTCCTTTTTACTTAAAAATATAAAAATAAGCGGTTAAAAGCATGTCACTGTTTTTATTTTGTGTTTAAAACTTTTATAAAAAAGGTAGATTTAGATTTGAAAACGTATCTACAGGGTGTCGCAACCATTCCTTTCAAGTAGACTAACTATCATAATATTAGGAAATTATTTTTAATGAAAATATTCTAATTTTTTTCCATTTAACCGGATAAGTTTCTATCCAAGTTTATTAACCACACTGGTGATATTTCATTTTTGATTTTTATTTAAAAATTTAATGTTTGTATCATCTGTAGTCAGGTAAAAAATAAACGATTAAGTTATTTTCCTACGGTTTTACGAAACATCTCACCACACATGAGTTTATCATTTCAATTGATTAAAACTTTTTATATAATACAGGGTGTCTTGAGTTCGTTATTTGAAAGTTTCAAATTTTCAAAGCTAATTAACTTGAATTGTTCCATTGGTAGGTTAGGGTTTTAAATTTCTCACCCACCTAAAAACATTTTCTTAGTGTTGTACAAGGCACCCCCATCCCCTCCACACATTCCTCCCGCACGACCATGTGTGTCATATTGTAAAATAAATTTCTTTAGATGCACTATATGAATTGTTGGACTCGTTTACAAAAAATTTTGACCTCCAACTATACAAGGATATTACAAATGAAAGAAAATATATAGGTTAAAATTCCTTCATGAATTCAACTTTTTTATAAACTAATAAAAAATATAAAAAATAGAACCTCCACGACACGAGGTATAAATCTAATTGTCGTTTATTTTAATTAGAAATTAGTGTCATTTTTAGTTGCAGTTGAACCGTCAGTCTCGTCAAAATGTCAAGTTGACTCACTTGGAATAATCACAAAATTGTTGCAGTAAGATTCTAAATAATTCTTCCACATTTAGGCAAAAAAGGCAACCAATACTGGAGCACTATAGTCATAGCTTCTGACATCTAAGAAGTGCTTTGGCTTCCTAGTAGGACATATGTAGAGGTTCTTAAAGACATTACTAGGTAAGCGCTTTTATTAAAGAACTCTCCCATATAAAAATGTACCTTCAGAAACTGCAAAAGATGAATATGGGAACATCAGGTACGAGCATAATCCCCGAATAAAGGCTTAGTGAGATACTTCTCGCTAATAGACTTGCGAAACACCATAGGGTAATTCCTTCTTTATGAAATACTAAATACATAATTGAAGAGGTCCCGAGTTTCCCTAGAAATGAAAACATGAGCCTGGCCACAGCACCGTGCAGCTAGTCCTGGTTAAAATCAGAATAAGAATAAGGGCACGGAAAGCATATATTTCGAATTTATTAGTTCTCATCGGCACATCGATAAATGGCTGAACACGTCCAAGTTGCTGCATGTATAAAAGATGTTTAATATTAATTAACGATACGTGGTAGTATGTTGCTATAATGTATGTAGATATTATCACAAACTATAGTAATTCATAGTAGCACTAACATCTACAGGTGGCGAAATAATCTGACTTACTTTATATTAATGATGTTGTGTGTATGAAGCAGCTTCCAAGTTATCAGTGACTTATTGGAACTTTGTATGATGTACCTACTACTGATAGCTGGCTTCGAAAAATTTCAAAGCCAATAATTCAATGCTGTTGCCAATGGTTTGCGTGTCTATCAGTTGACCAAGAGCAAGCAAGACCCTCTACAAGGACCTCCTCAAACACTAACATATAACAACTTGCGATCTGTGAGATACTTAAACGGCCAACTTCCCAGTACAATGAATGAATAAAAAAAAAACAATGCAGATCAGTAAGCTATATTTTGATAGCCTTACTCCTGGTAGATCAGTTAGTTTAAATCTGGTATGCTTTTTAGAAGAGCAATTCATACATTTTAATTCCCATCATAATACTAACAAAGAGTTTTTGAGATTAACTTAGCATATTTAGTTTTACTGTTCAATTTAAGTAGCTTTTCGTTTAGTGATGTTAGGGGATATACAGCATTCATGTAGGCTCTGCCTTAATATGCCATAATTCTTGATACTAGCAAATAAATTATGCTACGAGGGTTCCAATTTATATTTTGAGACAAATAATAAAAGGACATTAATTTATTATCGAAAATGGCTTAATTGTTTTTCGATTTATTCTCCATGATGATCAATACACTTTTGCATGCGCTCGCACAAATTTTAATAACACTTTTTCAACTTCGATTGAGGTATCTCCAAAACATGGCTTTTGAATGCATCAATGGCTGCTTCAGGTGCAGAAAAACCTTGGCCACGCAATTTATTCTTGATATGCAGGAATAAGAAGTCATTTGATGACAATTGAGGGCTGTATGGAGCATTACTCATCAATTCGACATTTTGGTTAGTCAAATTGCCAGGTGGTTATTTTAGCCGATGTGTGAGAGATTACATTGTCATGATGAAGAATGATCCTTCGTTGCAGCTTCTTTTTTCATATTTGACCATGCACTTCTGGTAACAAATGTTTGTGTACCATTCAGAATTCGCAGTTTTACTTTTGCCACATGTCCAGTTATTCCAAAGAAATAGGCGATCATTTGCTTCGAAGTGCTTCGCGCACGAATCACTTGTCGAATTTGGCTCGTCTTGGAAGACCCATACAGTGTTTTGTTTCGAGCTCATATACATAGATCCAAGATTTGTTACCTGTGTAGATTCGCCGCGATTATATTTCTTGGGCATTTTTGTGCACCAATTGACACGAGCATTTTTTTGAGCTTCTGTCAAATTATGCAGAAACCAACGCGAACAAATCTTATTGATACTTGTCATACTAATACCCAAGGATGACTCAATCTGACGATAAGTCACCTGACGATCATGTAATATCAGTTTGCGCACAGCATCAATGTTTTCTGGCACAACAACCAACAACTGATTTTGGACGACATTTACGACTTTCGTCTCTGAGCGAATTGCGGCCATGATTAAGTTCGTTATACCAGCGTTTTACAGTTGCCAATAATGGGTCTTCATCGCCAAAAGTCAAGGTAAGTTGATTGATGCAGTCCTATCTTGATAATCCACGTTGAAAGTCGTAAAAAATCGTCGTACGAATATGCTCACGAGATAATTCCATTTTGTCGATGAGACAAAATTTTCAAGTTACTGTGAATAACACGAGTTGTGCTCATATGATAAAACATTCTAAAGAAGTTTGTAATCTAACCTCAAAGAACTTCACAATTCTGATACCAATTCACAGCATAGACGAAATCAGCCAGGTCGAGACATCTTCTGGGGACTCTGGTCAGCATTCACGCGATCTCATACACGACTACATAGGCATCACCCTAGAAGACGGTACAATAGCCAAGTTATCGCTCGGTCTAATACTAAGCTGGTCATCAAAGCGCTCTCCCGAGTCGCAAGATCATCAGGTAGAGAATTGTGAGATACAGCACTTCGCAATCAACTCGACTGGACCTGCAAACTAGGACTGTCGACCACTCCATCTTCCGCGGCGTCTCTTTGGGATTAGTCAGGTGCTATTTACGCACGGCTTTCTCAGTAATGCACAACTTAACCCACCCAACCGTCAAGGTCACTACCCGGCTTGTTTGAAATTGAAATTCTTTTGGCCGGGAATGCGAAAAAAAGTCAACTGCTGGGTCCGCTCCTGCTAACTATGCCAACGTGCCAAAATCCACCGACACAACCTCTTAGCTCTGGGAAATTTCGGCACACCAGAGGGTCTATCAGGGTTTTCAATACTACCTCACTTTCGTGGACAGATTCTCCAGATAGCCGAAGACCATTCCCTTACTAAACTAGTAGGCAAACACAATTTACTATTTATCTTACATCTTTTTTTTTTTGAAACAAATAAAATACAAAATGCTTAGTTAAAAGAAGGTTTATAGTTTCTATTATTATTATTATTAGTTGTCAACATTACTATCATTGTCTAAGTACTCTAAACTCAGTTCGTTGCAAGCGTTGATCATCATCATCTTGTGTGATAAACTGTGAGTGAACGCCTATCATATGGTAAGTAACACGAATACACATTTTTGCAACGGCTTCTTTTACCAAAAAGATAATGACGCATTATACAACGAAATCAACAAGTTTGGGATGTGCGAGCAAATAAAACAAAAAAAAATTACAATGAAATGTATCCAGTTTTTTGCATTATCATACGAAAACAAGACATGGTAATTATGTGACGGTTAAAACATAGGAGAATATATATATCTACATTAATACGATATTAATTATTGAATTAACTTGTACAACTACAGTTTACCTCATATTAATGAGGAAAATTTTGTTACTGCTATCACACCCTCGCCGGGACTCGAACTAAAAATTCTTCAAATACTTCATTATAATACATCTGCCGAAGCACACGTGTGATGCGTTCAAAGAAGATCACATGGAATACACTTATGCTGTA
Source organism: Agrilus biguttatus (assembly GCA_963921985.1). Lineage (NCBI taxonomy): Eukaryota > Metazoa > Arthropoda > Insecta > Coleoptera > Buprestidae > Agrilus > Agrilus biguttatus. The sequence continues at coordinate 23,223,574 of OY998118.1, forward strand.
TACATTGCCACAAGTATCAAAAGATCACAACACTGAATGCAGTGGTCATAAGATGTAAGATATCAAAATAAGCGGCCAACAATTTCAGCATTCATTACAACAAATTTCAAATTAATTAACTTACTAAAACCTCTTTTTTGTTTTGTAGTTCTTACTATGATACAATCACTTTTAAATTAAAAGAATATTTAAAATAAAATAAAATTAAACTGTGTTAAATAGGACGTAAGAACAATTCAATTCAGCTCATATAGTATTAAAAAAACATTTAGTTTGTTTCTCAAGATAAAAATAGTTAGTTGATGCTAAGGTGCTGCATGATAAGACAACTATTTATAAATGAAAAAGAAAAACTTAATTTCATGATCAAAGTTCCCAAGAAAACTAGGGCAGCAATTTTTTAAAAATTTAAAACCCAAAAACTGGAAAACCGTGGGACTTTTTTCAATTCAATTTTAATTTTCTGGATGGTGTTATGGTCCCCTATAGGTAGTTAAAAGATTATCTATCTATCTACTTATGGAACATATGAGATGGAATCTACACTTTTGTTAAATCTCAATATAATTTTTATTTCACTTGACAATTGTTTCGTCACTTGGTGACTTCTTCTGTAATGTACAAATTACTTAAAGCTAATGCCTTTTTTTGTTTTGATTATTCTTGAGGAGGGGAAATCTTCAAAAGACACCCCCGAGAGGGTAGTGTCGAATTCACCATGGCGCCTACCGACTTAAACCGCCCCTCGAGATGAAAGCTAATGCAAATTTATTGTGCTTAAGTACTACTTGGGGAGGTGGGGGTAAGAACAGGGAATATGTTAAGTAATGGGGAATAATAACCTGCATCAACTTGTTAGTCTATTAATAAATTGCTGTTTTTATATTTATTTATTTTTAAATTTTCTAAAAGTGATACCTTATATAGTTTATTTTCACAATGTATAATTACGAAATCTTCATTAAAGTTGTAATAGTTATTATTTAGATGATTTTCATAGTTTGAATCCGTTTTATTATTAATGTAAGATTTTTTATGTTCTTTAATTCTAATATTGAAATTTCTGCAACAACCTGGACCACCCTGTATAACTTATTTTGTTGCATACGTTTGTACCTTACAATATTGTAGGTGTACGGTGTAGTACAAAAAGTCAGTTATGTCTAATTGGTAAGTTGTAAGAATTAAACTCGTATTTTTCAAATTCATAATCAGCCATTGTATTTACATTAGCTTAACTAGAACTTACACTTCGCTGTAAGTAGACATTTGGGAAGGAGAAAGTGATACCAACAGTTGTATCCGCACTTTTCATTTATATCTAAATAAATATTAAATAAAGTATAAAATTATCTATATTTATTTGCAAGAGTACTGCCGGAATAACGAAAAATTATAAAAAAAAAACACAAACAGGCACTATTATTTTTACGGTATACTAAAGAAATAAACAAATATTTCACGGCACGAAAGTAAGAATTTATGAACCGATACAGGACCGGGTTGCTGGATGAACAAAAGAAGATCTCATTAAAAGGCCTAGTTGTCCGTGCGACTGGGTAGTGTCGGATTCCCAAGGAAGTGTTCTCAGACATATCAACTAAAGCTTATTCCCCTCAGGCTGTTGTAGGATCGTTGGATCGGCATGGGAGTATCAACCAAAACAAATAACTAGTAATAATTAATACAACGTCAATCAAAGTAACATACATATTCAAACTGATTACCGTTATTTTCAATACATACATTACACCTTGTCATGATACTCTAAACAGTAGCGATAAGTCCGATGATCGTAGGGCCACCTCACTGTTAATTACTTTTAATCTAATTATCTTCAAAATTGCTGTTTAATGATTCCGACCTGATTCTGATATTATGAGGAAGTCGCCGTCTTGCTGGAATAACTTGTTATTTGCTTCGGTCAATGGAAGATTTTCAATAAATTACTCAATATGCATGTTTAATGTGATGTCATAATACCATTGGCTATTAAGATCTTCTTGATTTACCAATGTGGGTAAAAAGGATTGTTTACTAGAGCACGCCAAACACTGAAACCAAACCATTCTTGAGATCCAACGTAGACGGTACGATGTGTCTGTTGAAGATTCCGGTACTGCTAATGAAAGCTGTATCTGTCCAAATAATATTATTAATGAATAGATCCTTGTTGACTTTTTTACTATCCGACAAAAAAAACTATCGCTGAAAATAGGTTCATTGCAAAATTATTCTGATTATATCGTATAAGGCCTGAATTTCTGTTTAAAAATACCCAGAGCTGGACGTCATGAAATTCCAGAATCAGTCTCAATTTGGCGACTTGAACTTGACGGATTTGCAGTTCTAACTCTAATTCCATTTATAGTCGGTATTGGGCATCGTCAATACTGTAATTTTTTTGGTCTCGGTTTTTTAAAACACCAATGAGTAATGAGATTTGCCTTTATTTCCGCAAAAATAGATTTATAAAGCTGTCTTTTCTCTGAATATCTTTTGAAATATGTTTCGGATGCCACATCAGAATTGTTACTACTTTGAATAAAGCATTCTCGCATGAAAAGAACACTGATATATTAGATAAAAGTGGAATATATCGTTTAGGGTACAATTCGTGTAATACAATATACATTGGACAGAGTGGTAGGGCTATTAAAAAACATATTTCTGAACATAATTATGCAATAAAAATGTGGTTTTACCGAACACTGTATTACCAACAGTCACAATATACTGTCGCATAAATCCCCTTTGATTTTGTATAAATTGTAACCACTACCCCCCACCACCCAGTTAATAGCATATATTGTTCAAACACAATTTAAATTTTTAGCAATATTTTGTATACTCTAGAAAATGGTCGAATCGGCCGAAAAAATATTTTCGAGGTAATAAAATACATCGTGAAACTTATTTGTCTTAATAATAACAGTGATAAAGTTATTTTATATAATTGTACATACATTCTATTTTTATATATTCCTAGGTGCCCGAAATTCTTATAGAAGTGGTAGTCATATGACCTTCTCAGTTCGTCTGTGACGTTTTGTTTCCTGCGACAAGTGCTCACATGGTCGGTAATGTATTGCTTAAGTTCTTGTTTACCAGGTTTCGAATGGGTTTATTTGTTGGCCTTCTTCGTATGACGCCTGACTGTCACACTTCAGAATCGCCCGGGCCTAGTCACCTGTGGTGCCTTGGTTTGGTAGCGCCGGAATTTCCATACCTCCTAACCTTTTTGTGGACATAAGTACACTATGCTGATTATGCTTGATGTACTATGGGATTCCTTCCACATCTAGTTGTCGAAGTCTTTTTAGCATATTGCGCTATAGGTCCGCCACTCTAATATGGTACGGGCCCATGTCGAGCATTTCCCATAGTTGCTTGTTAGGCAGGCTTCGTGGGAACTGTCCTGCCGTTTTGTATATTGTTTTGATGTAAATCTCAAGTTTTTTTAGGTTTGTTTTGCTGATTTGCGGGAGTAGTTGTACGGTGCCGTAGTCTAAAATGGGTAGAATACACGTGTTAATCATGCGGAATTTAGTGTCAATACTCGTATCAGCGCGCCATTCAATAATCGAATTTGGCTGTGCTGCGACAGCTTTGGCATTATTCACTCGAGTTTTTACTATGGTGTCGGACACGAGTCTTTTAGTTAGTTCAACCCCGAGGTATTTTACTTTGCTTTTCACGGAAACACGGTTTTGTTCAATTTTTATGATTTTTTTATACTTTCGAGAATAACTGAATATCGCGCACTTCGTTTTTTTTGTTGTATTTTAGACCCCATCTCTTGTAGTATTCAGTAAGATCTCTCACGGCCCATTCCGCTCGGATAATTGCACGGTCCGGATTTGTAGATGTGTAGAGTAGACAGATGTCATCCGCGTATTGGGAATGTTTTGTATCCGCTATGTTTGCAATGTCCAAGTCTGCGACAGAGATGATCCATATTATCGGCCCTAGTATGGATCCTTGTGGTACTCCGGAGGGTAAAGTTTGCTGCTCTGACACCATATTGAGCAGCCTACCTCTGATGGTTCGTTCTTCTAGGTAATTTTCCACTATTTTGATTATGTTTGCGGGAGCACCCATGTTTTCCATTTCTTTTATTAAGGCTCCGTGATGGATACTGTCATGGCTTTCGAGAGATCTGTTGTCACCATTGCTACGTCTTCTCCATTTCTCAGTGCATCACATATGTAATTTGTTGTCCTAGCAAGCTGCGTTCCAGTACCTCTGTTTTTTACGAAGTCATGCTGGAAATGCGGAATCGTTTCTTCGGTCCATTCTCTTATTTTGTTGTGGATTATTCTTTCGACAACTTGTTGAGTAGAATGATCGGTCTAAAACTTGTTTTGGGTCTTTACCCTTCTTGTATAAAAAAAATGCATTCCCCAATCTTCCATCTGTTTTTGAATATATCCGTATTTTAAAATGTAGTTAACAATATGGAGGAGCTGTGTCTTGCATACGGGCCCCATGTTCTTGATTGCATTAGCTTGTATGCTATCTACTCCTGGGGCTTTATTATTATTTTATTTTTTATTGCCCTATCTAATTCGGTTATCGTACACTTCTCCAGTGGCTGAAAAGGGGTTGATCGATAATCGTCCACATACTCTACATTCTTGTTTGTAACTATTGCTGATTGAGGCAGTTTGTGTATTATCTCCATCGTGTCGTAGGATCCTTCAATTTCAGGCATGGCTGGTGTTCCTCTTTTTAGGAATTTTTATATCTTCTAGAAATTTTTTGCGATAGTCTATCCCATCATCTAATACTTTCCTCCATTTATGTTGTTTCCGCTCATTAATGTCTCTTGCAATTTATTGTTTAATTTCTGCAAGTCGGTTTTGTTGTTTAATGTTTGTAATCTATTTCTCGCTTTTAATTATTTTACAATGTTGGTCGGCAGATTCTTACCTTTTTGTACGGTGTATGTGTGTTTAGCGCCCCTATAATTGCCTTTTCGAGCATTATGATACGTTCTTCGCAATGATGCTTCGAGGTTATTTCTTCTGAGTTTTGTAAGTTTCGGTCTGCTGTCTTACCAAATTGTATCGAAACAAAGTTTTCATAGTTCCGCCTCATTTTCTTTGTTTTCATCACTTCTATTTCCACTGTTAGTAGCTATGGTAAATGGTCCGATCCAATGTCTTCTAGTAACCTGGCCTTTACGCTTTTTACGATGTTACTCCTAATTATAGCAAAGTCAAGAAATCCCTCCCCCGTCCTATTTGGTCTCGAGCTCTTTTCATGTTTTATCAACCTTCCGCCGTGGATTACACTGTTTTTCACTATGTTTCCTCTAGCATTGTTTGTTCGGTGTCCTAGTATTGCGTGTTTGACGTTGAAATCTCCTATTGTAATTGTATTTTCTTCTGGAAGGATTGTTTCGAGTTCCCTATTTCTAGCATTATTATGGATAGTAGATATATAATCTCCTGTTAACCAAATGGATCCGGTCTTATGCTTTATTCTGACCCTCACTCCCTCAATCTCTTTTTCCTCATCGGGTACTAGCTTTTCCCTGTTCCAGGTTAGTTCGTTCGAAATATATAATCTTGTTCTTGGTCTTTCCCCTATTTATCAGTTAAGGTAGTACATCCAAGTTTTCAGGGGCCAGTATTTCATTAAGTACTATGACGTCCGGTTTTAATACGGATATTATGTATTTTATCTCAGATATTCTCTTTCTGAGACCATTCACGTTGCAGTGTACCAACTTTAGTTGTGACATAGTCGGTTTACTGCTGACATTATATCGAAGGCCGCAAGGTTAACTTCATATAAATTTTTACTTTTAATTGCCGCTAGGAATTTGGCTTAAGCTTGTATTAATTCCATACTGCCTTCTTCTACTTTCTTCAGTTCGTCCTTTGATATATCCCGAATTTCGTTATGCTTTTTTGTACTGTATCCATATTATCGTCTTGTTTAGTTTGAGCTTTATTTCTTTTTGGCATGTTAGGGGCTATTTTTTGTACATATGTGACTTCTGGGATGGTTTTCGCGTGTACCGCCATATTTGTTTCCCTAATATAGGCTCCCTTTTTAGGGATATTGTTGTTTTGTATAAAGTCATTTCTTCTTTACCTATTCTTTTCGATTTCTTCACGAAAATTTTCGCATATTACGTTTCTTGATGTGTGTCCTTCATTCTGAAAGTTAAAGCACACCGTCTTGCCTTTCGAGTCTTTCGTTGTGTCTGTTTTCCCTGATATTGCACAGTTTACAGAAATCTCCCTAAAGTCAAATCATCTCTCACACTGCGTTACAGTCAGATTTTACTTTCACTTTTATCAACTCTCTTTGAAAATGGTGTAATAACCGAAACAATTGTTAGAGAAATTCAATAAATTTTTTATGAAACAATTATCAAGTGTTTTTTACTTTTTAACTATTAAAATGTTTCACCAAGAGATTAGCGAAAATTCAATTTCTACTAAACAGTGTATATATAGATACATCTATAATTCGTTGAGTAGGAGAGGGGATGTTGTTTGTCCTAACTCTAATTGATTATTAACAATATTTATTTTATTATGGAGGCTTTTCTTTATCTCTAAATTTTCAAACATAGATAATTTCCTACTTTTAGATATAATAATGTGTAAAATTTTTGTATTTTTGACGTCTATATTGTGTTTATACAAAGTACAATGTTCCAATTCCAGTATGCAAATTATTTTTATTAATACTATTTAACTGTTCTTTAATCAGCTCTACCAGTTTGTCCAATATAAATTGCGTCACATGAGTCACAAGCTAATTGATATACACCACTTTTTTCCAAAGGAGTTGTTTTCTTTTTATTATTGATTAATATAGTTCTTAAAGTAAATTTATTATTTTCAACAACAGTTAAACTTAAATTTTGTAATTTGTGCTTAGGACAAACAACATCCCCTCTCCTACTCAGCGAATTATAGATGTACCTATATATACACTGTTTGTTAGACATTATTTTTTAGTATTTATACTCTTGATAATGGGCAATGCCCCAAACAATTGTCGAGTTTCTCAATATACTTAGTGCAAACATTTTTACTAGTGTTTTATTATTTTATTATTAATATAATGTTTACAATAACCTCTACTTTTTCCTACATTGGATTTCCTTCCATATGTGAACATTTCGATCTCCTTTTCTTTGAGTAGGTCTGTGATTATTTTGTGGATTTCTTCGTCCTTTGATTGAATGTATATTTTTCCAATTAGCTTATTAATTTTTATTATTGATTTGCATTCGGCCATCATTTGCTGGATACATTTTATAGATTCCTGGGAATCCGTGATTTGTTTGCTAACTATTATTATCGGCGGGGCTTTGAGTTGTTTTTTCTCTATCTCATTGTTTGTAATTACATGGAAAAATTAAAAAGTACCTAATAATTTAATAAGTTTGTAATATTTATTATATTTAAAGTCAATCTGGGCCTGCGCATAAGTGTTACCTCCATGCAGATTTTTGATGTGCTTTAGGTATAGCAAAAAAATATGAACTTGTTACTATTCAAACTATAAACACTAACCCGCTCGTTCAGTCGTTCACATCCTCTTTTAGGAACTCCACATTCTCGTAGAGTCGCAGACTTTAGATGTTGATATAAAATGCCAATAATTTTTGAAATGAATGTGGTGAGATTACTGTTTTCTTAAATTAACAACTACGAGGGTAAATCAAATGTAAACGGTTATTTTGTAAAATAAATTTATTGACTAAAAAAAACATTTTTCAATGTAGTCACCTCCGTGCTCTACACATTTTTGCCACCGATTTAGAAGCTTGAATATTCCTTCTACATAAAAAGTTTGAGGGCGAGTTGTCAGCCAATTGTACACATATTCCTCTACTTTCTTATTTCAAGGGCGCGAAAAAAAAAATAGACACAAGGTGACAAGTCAGGGCAATAAGGAGGATCATAGAGGCTCGAGGGTTTCCCAGCCCATTTCTTCCAATTTATTCCTTGTCAAAACTGCGGTGTGTGGCCTGGCGTTGTCATGAAGGAGGACGACGTCTCGAATGGACATACCTAGTCGTTTACTTCCATACGCGACTTTTGTCGACAACAACTGTTTAACAACTAGAATACTAGTAGTAAGCCGCATTTACTATGTGTTGTTCGTAAAGAAAATCAATTAAAAAAAAACTCCCCTTGAGTAAAAAAAAAACAGTCACAAGCACTTTTCCGGCTGAGAGACGTGTTTTGGTTTTGGCTGTGCAAACTATGCCTTCAAATGAGTGAACATTTCCGATGGTTTAACGCCTTCATTGGTTAAATACATTATGATGATGCGTAGAGGAAGACGAAGGTACCTTGCGCTCAATCTTAGTTGTAGTGCGGACAGAACTGAGCGCAGCTGCTACCTAAGCCGGTTTCCCTCTCCTCATAAACCAAACAACACTCGAGAACCGAATCCTCTAGATCGGAATTAAGTGATAAACTAAATAGTAAAATTACCGTTTATATTTGATTTACCCTCGTATTATACAAAATACCTATTTTTTGCCTTACCGTGTTTATAATTTTCTTTTAAGTTTTATACAATAAATCAATATCCGTGTCTTTCTTATTTGCAAATTTATCTATTATAGTGTCGTAAAATTTAGGACTTTTGCATATTTCACTTACAATTTCTTTTCCGATGGATATTAGCACTAAACCAGAAAAACGTTCTTGGGGCTTAGAGCTTCACAAGTAGGATTTTATCTTCTTCAAGCAAGAAAAGTTTCTTTCTACCTCTACGCTTGTCGAAGGAATAGTTAAAATTAAACAATATAATTTATGTTTCCGTAAATTCATCTCTAAATTCCTCGTACAGAATTTTAAAACTGCTCTTTATATCTATATTACAAAAATTGATTATCGCGATTTATAACAGATAACTTTTCTCTTTTTCAAGCACGTTTGGCTAAGCAATTGATAAAGACGTAAGGTAATTCTTGGGACATTCTTTACTGAAAACTTGAAATTTTAGAGAAAATATAAATGTTACAAATTCTAGTTTAAAAAAGTCTAATGAATTTCTAACTGTAAAGCAATTATAACAACAATTTTAAAAAATATTTATATTAAATAAAAATTGAACTTTCATCTGAATCAATTACGTTTTTGTGGATGACTAATTCTTAACCGTGTTACATTAATAATTTCTGAAAAAGTACTGTCACTTCGAAATTCTCGAATTCTTTCTGTAGGTATACCAACCTGTAACATGCAGTATTGAATATCTAGACATTTTCTGCAAATTTTAATACAACATATAGGTTATTCCAAATATTTTGCGGAAAATTGTTGTAAATAGTGCAAATTCAAAGTCATTAAAAAGTTTACAAAACCATTAACTTTTGCAAGATTCCGAACCCGATTCTTTGTCACTGACAATTTTTTCAAAAACTTTCTTCAATTCGTCTTACTCTTCGTCAATTAAACTAACAATTTGTGAGGGAGTACACCACCGTGTTTTATTAACTTGAGGTACATTTTCCCTTAATATTGAATTTAGAACGAACGAACGTTTTGCTGATTGATAAAAAATGCTGGAATGCCTAAGAGAAAAGCAAAGAAAATTCTTATCTTCGATATATTATTAATTGCCTGATGTAAAAGTAAACTTAATCTATATGCGTGAAAAGAACGCACGGAACAAGCGATTTAATTTTTTAATTTTAAAGGTTCTAAAACATTGACCAAAAGTTCGAAAAGGCTATTTGCAGATCTATTCGCACTGACGTCATAGAAACCTAGAAATCCTTCTTTAATTTCAGCGTTATTATTAACGTATCTATTAGCTATTGAACATTAAGACTTTCAAGTTAAATCGGTTGTCATATTTTGAATTGTTTTTGATTGACCTGTGATTTTTTTTTAATTTTGTACTAATTCCGTGTTTCTCTCAATAGGTGTTGAGAAAAATTCTTTAAAATTCTCGCGATTATCGGATGCAAACGATTCATCATGACCGCGAAATGGTAACTCTTGTTTGTCTAAAGTAACGTGACGTCTATTAGATAAGCAAAAAGCAAACGATTTTTTTCTCACGTTTTCGTTTTATAAAATTTTATTGAAGCGTTTCGCTGTAAACGTTTTAGACCGACAAAATTGTTAATATGTTCCTTGGAATCGCCATGCAATTTAGGTGCGTCTCGAATGATTGTTTAAATCGGCATAAGCTATGGAATTCCAAATATTTTTATTTGAACCAACTAATAAGCATGGCCAACAGTATAACTTACATCGATAACTACTTGTATAAAGCCATTTATGAGTTTCGTGCCATGAAGTCCGAAATGTTCTTGACAATAAGCGATTCTAATTTGAACGTTTTTCTTGGCAAGTAATTTCTACGCTAGGTGCCGGACGAGATTCTAAAATTTGGCGCCTTTCTGCTTCCTTGAAAAAGGCGTTTCCAATAGAAATAACAATGTCGTGTTGAGGATTCATTATTTGTATCTTATATTACTAGATACCTGCTTTACTTCAATTTAAAAGCAAAAACCCCTACTCAATGTTCGTCACACCTGTTTTAAAACGTTACCCTACCTGTTTTATTTCACTATAAAAGTTTCTACTTGTAGCCTGTACACTGCGTTGTGCACACAACCCAACGTACAATAATAATGTACTGCGCTTGTTCAATTTCTTCTGAATAGTTTCTTTTCGTGACTGTTCAGCTTCAATGAGGCAACGTTATTTTCGATTAACCAGCTATGTACTGTATTTTGTATTAGGAATATAGGTTAATACATACTATACGCATGTACGCGTTTAGTCGTTTAAGTGCAGATTTGGTGTGCCTCTAATAAGATGTATATTGGTAGGCGATCTCAGTTGCAAGTTGGAGCACGAAACTCGCGCGCGTCGTAAATTTTAAATGCTCGAAGATTGAATATTTATCGATTTTAAAATTACTGTTGAATATAAATATAGAAAAGTAACAACAAATGGAAAACAAATGCATTTAATAAACATGCCGAGGTTTTTTCTTATTATCATATTCTTTAGCAATAATCCAAGTTTTTATTTTAGCAAAATTTAAACTGAGGCACTGCCTCACTTGTTTCGCCTAAAGGGCCGCCACTGGTTGTAGTATCCGTTCATTCTTGCGCGGGGCATTCTAACATAAGCAAACATCTAAAATCTGCTCTGTCGTACTGAAGACCGACGGAGTGAGCACTGTTTTCACTTCGCATTTACAGCGGCATCTGATGAGGGCTCTAATTTTATATATGAAACTCTTCATCTACACCTACGTAAAGAAAGTTAGAAGTATGTATTTGTCATAGTTTTATAGTGTGAATCCTGATAGTAAGGTATATTTTATAAATTGATTAGAGGATGTATAATTATCAGCATATTATTGATTTCACTTTTCTTACAAATTCCAACATAATTTCGATTTAATATAAATCAAAATACGTAATAACAGTTAAAATAATATACGAAATGTAGAAATATAAATACACTCAATAGTGAGCTATAAAATAATAATTTGCCCCAACAAACATCAATATAATAAAATAAACAAAATAAATAAAATAATATCTACTTAATACTTAAAAGCTCCTAAAACATTATCTATCATATGACGTTAAAATTCTAAAAACAGACTCTGCGTTAACAACCTAAAAATATTCAGTACGATATAGCAATATCTGTGAAAAGTTTTCACATTTTTACTATAAATAATATTATTTTTAATCAAGCCGAAAGATATGAACGGATAAATACGTTCAATAACTGCAAGTTAAACGTTTCACGTTTGTAATGCTGTACTAATTTCTTCGTGAATAGTTGCCAAGTCTGAGATTCGCACTGCTAATTGTTGATTAAGAGTTAAGAGGACCTGCCTCTGAGATTCATGGGCACTTAGTGCAACATCGAGTTCTGATTGAGCCAGTTTTACAGTTGCTTGAAGATCTTGGTTTTCTTTCTGTAAAGACTGAAATTAAACTATTTAGTATTAAACAAATGTACATCTTTTTAACAATAAATTTCATAAAACAATACTCTAATGATACTACTTAATATGAAATAAATAGACAATATTTTGAAAAGAATTTTTATCAAAAATTAACGAGATTATAGAAAATTTAATCTTGAATTACATAAAAGCTTATCAACATTCCAAGGCTACATGTTATTATCTACATACATTTGTTGAAGCATAGTAATGCATTATTATTAATTTCGTTTGCGTGCATATCACGTAATATAAACTGTGTCGTGGATTCAGTTTAAGTAGATACCTTCATAAGGCCTCGTCACACATATGAAATACCACAGATAGCAACAAATATCAGTAGATGGTGACATACTGCCTGTAATACTACATTAAATCACATTCCTTCTATGGGACAGATTCGGTTTGATCAGTAACTTATCGATGCTACGTATAGTGTGCTGATGAGATCGAATAAGATCGAAATCGCAATACTTATCTAATAATTTGGATAATATTTGACCAAGAACTAAATGTTCTTTATTATAGTAATTCAAATTTTTCCTTTCATATATTACCGACTTTCATTTTCTTATTTATTATTATTCCAATACAGCAAGTAAGACTAGTTTAAATAGCATTTATGTTTAATTAAAACTTCTTTGTTAGTGATCTGCTTAATTGATTTATTATTTTCACATTTTAGACCACGCTTACATAATTCCAATATTCTTGCAAATATCTTTTTAATTATAAATGATGTGCTTCATTCATTTTGAGTAATTTTCAGTAAATTAATAAATCGTGAATATTTTCAGTGTACTTACAAATGTAATACATAAAATACATATCTATGGATGTTATTTAATTGTAGAATTTACAAAAAAGTTGTAATAATTCATTTTGAATTACCTGAGTAGTTTCTGACACTTTATGTACATTATTCAACTGTTGAACCTCTTTATTTTTAGTATCAAGTTCAGCTTCAAGTTGTTCCACCCTTCGTCTTAGAGAATGGATTTCCTTTCGTAGTTCATCCGCTAAATCACCACCTCCTAATAATAAAATAATTGTTACTATGAAAACACATATGTATATATTATAATGACCTTTAATGTTTTCGAGATCTGACTGATATTTTGCTTTCATTCTCATGTTTTCTTCTTTGTAGCTGTGCAGTTGTCTTTTCCATTCGTCTACGTTTGCTGTACTTTCCTGTAGAGCAGCAGTTAAGCGAGCATTGTTACTCTTGAGAGTGGCTAACTCTATTTCCCATTTTTTAGCATTGGCAGAACTATAAAAGAAATTTGTTTAAAATATTTAAATGTTCATCAAGTGCTTGGCAATCATATAATGGATGGATGTATTCAAATACTTATTAATATCGGATTGAGGATCAAGTGCACTTATTTTAATCAATTTTCAATTTAGGGAAACGTTGTTTGAAGAAAGAATAAATATATCTTTAATAACGACGTACTGACAGAAAGTACTGTATTATCATTTTCAGAAAATATTCTCACATTTTTAATAACTATTCTTAAAATTTTACATCTTCATGATAATAAATATAAATAATGTATTTAGTCTCTGTTGTTTAATTTTCTTGAAATGTTATTTCTGAAATTTCATGGTTACTGTTTAGATTAGATGATGAAATGAATTATTTCATCGGTGCACAGATGTGCCACTTCTTTTGATTCCTATGGGGGAATCGGTGCAATAAACGGACTTCGTGTTTTAATTGTTTATTACACCCAACTATTTACAAACTATATACACTAATTTTATGGAACGTCGTGAAGCCTACTTATTTACGAAGATTAATTGATTGTGATAGATTGATTGAACTATATGTTATTTATACTATACGTTTATAGAGATCTTGCTGTAATTGTTGCTATATGTTAAAACGTACTAAAGATGATCTCTTATAAACGTTTGATATTTTTATCTAATATGTTGAATTGAATGATTTTGAATGAATGAATTGATTGGAACTGTATTTGAATGAATGAACTGATTGGAACTGTATTAACTGTATTTACTGTATTAAGTTAACTATATTATATATGAATTTAAGAACCGCCCCTAGAGGAGGGGTGGTTCCGATGCACCGACACTTGAAACAACAAAACAAACAAAAAGGATGGAAAACCGTAAATACAAAAAGTGCAACATTGTAATCTATGTGTCGGTGCATCATCTACGTCCTCGAAATGGACCGATGGGTCAATTACCCCTAATAAATGTATAAACTAACTTAAACTCTAGATGCACATTTGAACACAAAGAAAAAATAATACAATGGGAGACGGCAATACTAAAAAGGGAAAAAATACGATACATACTATTATAAAACCATAAATAACCAAAGAAAGAAACGGATAGCAAATACACATGACAATACAACAAAATTTTGAGAGGTAAAAAATGCGTGACCGACCAGGCCAATAAATTACAAACAAAAATGAAAAGATAAATCCGAACAGTTACAAATAGCATTAACAATTTACTTTAATTGTTCATAATTCACACTTTATATACAAACACTTTTGTTGTGGTTGTTTATTATAAATATTAAAATTAAGAGTGGTGAAATAAAAAGGGATTTTTTTTAATCCAAAAGTACTCACACCAATTTAACAGTAAACTGAAAATTATTTTTTGTGTGCAAATTTTTTTTTGTTGGATTATATGTTGACATAATTCTAGAAATATAACATGGGAAGGCTTGGAGGTGCTTATCGAATCAGTCTTTGGACTGACGACCCTATGATAATGATGTTTTTTTTTAATAATTAATACTCATAACACATGCATAAACCAATACATCAGAGTAAAATCAAAACCACTTAATAAAACTCATGAGGGTGAATTGAAAATGAAAATGAAATAACTGAACCTAAAAATATATTCTTATAATTTACTTATAGTTAATTAGTTGTGAATATATGGGTACGTCTTTGATTTTGATTTTATTTTTATAAAAGTAAGACGATGGCACATAGAAAGAAGAAGAAAAGCTCGATACGTAAACATTCGGTAATTTAAAAGCTATCCTAAATGTGAATTGCTGCAGGTTTTAATTTTTGGAAGTAAAAATTCATGATTTTTAATTAATTTTGCTTATTTGCAATACTTACTAGTACAATTGTAGCAAAAAAAAGTTTATCAACTTATAAAAGAAACTGAAAGACATGTTATTGCTAGATTGACTAATCTGCTTGTGTTAGCATTTGTTTACTTTTATCCTCGATATTACTTTTTTTTGTCATAAAAGTAAACGTTCAAGATTAACTACTGTTAACCTATAAATTAAGAACATTTATTTAAAAGAAAACCAAATTCTTAATATTTCTACATATTAGATAAAATACAAATAGGTAGTTTAGAAAAATGAAAAAGGTTACGCACACGCTACTACGTAAATAAGTGAGAAAGCCTGGTATATATCCGTTTATTTAATTATTTGTCTTTTTCAGTTCGTGATTTTTAAAACTAACTAACCATTGCAATTACATTTTATAAGATTCCAAGATTGGGAATTACTGCTATGTAAACATGCTACAAAATGTAAATTGCTCCGGAAGTAACCGGAAACCCTTGCATTATATTCATAACTCGCTAAAAGTTAATGTTTTTAAACAAATTCAAGTTATTTCAACAGATTATGTGGTTATCGATGGAGAAAAAATAGGTTCGTTCTGGCGTATGGACATAAATAACATAATACATATATATGTCTTTGTTGTGTAAGAATTATTTAAGCGCTTATTTACTAAATTCGCAGTTAGTAGAACATTACCAACAAATAGACAATTGAAAACGTCTTTCTAAGTGAACCACTCATTGAAAAATTGATGGTTACTAAACACAGCTTGCTAATCATGAGCTAATTTATTAAAAAATGATAACTAGTTAATCTTTCAATGCAACTGTTTTACGATTTAAACTTAAAATAAATTTCTTTGATCGAAGTGTTCACGAATATTTTAAAAATTACGGACTCTTCGAAAAAAACACTTTTAAATTACAAACAATGTCTTTAATTTTATTCTATTCATTTAATTGAAACAACCTGTCCTAAATCTTAAGTAGACGATTTTCACGTTATTCATTTTTTTAAATTTTATGAATTATTTGTTTTAAAAGGATAACTGAACACCATTGTTCGATGTTGTTACATTTGCCGTATATAGCAAATCCTATTCCATTGTTATTGGCTTTTCTGAACATTTGAATATTTCAAATATAATCACAAAAAATAACGACAAGAAAATAATTAATCTAGTCGTTTGCATTGAACAGCTACCAAATTCATTATTTTTAAATCTAATTATGGCAGTATATCTACTGATATCTGCTGCTAACTGCAGTATTTCATATTATGTTAGACAAGGCCTGTAATAAGGTATCTATTTGTCCAATTGAATCGGCGACGCAGCTTATCTTCGTGATAGTCACGTAAATCTAATTAATAAGAAAAGTATAAATTCATAGTCAGTAATTTGTCGAAATTATATACGAATTATTTAAGTATTCAAAATTTAAATATCTGGATACTCAAATACATATTTAAATGAAAGTTTAAGATTCTGTGGCTGACATACTCGGGAACTCAAATTAGTTTGTGCTAAATGATCTCGCTTAAACCAAACAATATTAAATATATTATTTTTTGAGTGAAAATGTTTGTTCATTTAAAGTTTTATTAACAGTTACTTATAATAGATGCTATTCTTTTCCGTATTTATAGTGGCTATTTTACTTTAATAATTTAATCAATCGTTTTGCAATTTTTTTGTGCAAAATCATTTATATTTTTAAATGTTTTTATGTAGTTCCCGTGTTCCACCATTTTTAGTAAGTGTTTCTTTTCCAATAAAAATTAATGCAACATTTTTAAAGTTCTAATTTTTTAAATACTGAATATAAAAAATTCGGATATTCAAATACTAAAATATTTAGTTATGGCAGTAAATCGCCATCTACTGATATCTGCTGCTCCTTCAATTTGGTTGGTGATTTATCGAGACTGTGTGATATAAAAGATTGAAATCGCGATCCCCGTCTGGTAGTTTCGCTAAAGTCCTAACGAACAACATAGTGTTCTTTAACAACATTAAGTTGCAACTAAATGAATTATTTTAGGTCGAAAGAGCATCATCAAAATTTTGGAATAATGATTTTCCACAAACACCGAAATGAAATGAAATAGTATGTTTTCAAAATGTCATAACTGCAGATTTAGGGATTCCTATGATTTATTCGAAAACAGAGAGATCCAATTTATATTATTGTTTATTCCGAAAAAACAAACTGTTTTATGTTAAGAGAATTAAATAATTTAAATTATCTTAATGGATGTACTGCTGTACCACTTTAAATAAGACTCGAAGGACCTATATTTTTTTGTCGTCAATAAACCTTTTATTGTTGTTGAGTCCCGAAAAGACAGAGCGGAACTATTGTTGTTGTGTCCTGAAAAGCCAAAGCAGAACTCTAATTGTTGAGTCCCGAAAAGACAAAATGTAACTTTTATTGTTGTTGAGTCCCCAAAAGATAGAGCGGAACTTTTAGTGTTGAGTCCCGAAACGACAAAATGGAAATTTTATATAAATGACGATGAGGTTTCATTGGGTTCGGAAGATGTTTTCCTTAAATGAGGGGTTTTTCATGTTTATTCTTGAAGTTTTTATTTTATGGGTTGTCCATAATGTATTTTCGTGTGTCCGTCTTGCGGATGATTGGCGTAGCCTTGGTTTGGATCAGTGGATTTGTGTGATTGCTGAAGCTGGTTTGGAGTTGGTTTATTCGTTCATTAATTAAATCCTCTAGTTGCGAAAACTTGAGGTCTCTGTGGATTTGGCTGTTTGACATGTAGTGAGGGGCGCTAGTGATTTTCCGGAGTGTTTTGATTATTTGTGCTTTATTTTGGTCAGTTGGGTGACATCTTCACAAAGTCTAGTTAACTGGTGAGTTATGGAGTGGTTTGACATGAATCCGAATTGGTGGTGCGGGATATTCTTTTCGGTTGTGGCTTCTAGCAGCCTGTTGTAGATACATTTTTCTGTGATCTTGCTGGTGGATGAGACTTATCGGTCTGTATCCTGACTTGGCATTTATGGGTTGATAGGTTTTTCATCACTACTATGTCCAGGATGACAGTTGATAGGGTGTGAGCATGCATGTGGGTGGGTTCGTCCGGGGCGATAATTCTTAAGTTTAGTTTTTCAGCGATATCTTCTAGTAGAAAGCCTTTAGGGTTGGATGATCTGCAATTCCAAGTTTTGCTTTCGCGTTCCAGTCACCAGCGAGGATTGTAGTGTGGTTTAAGCTTGTTAGCCTTTGGATGTCTTCTTCTGTTGGTTGTTTGTTTTGGTGGAGAGGAGATTGAGTAAATATCTAGTGTTATTTAGGTAGATTGAAGCTCCTGTTGATTTGGGTGCTTCCGGGATGTTATTAGATGTTACTGCGTTGTATTGGATATTGTTTTTGATGAGAATTGCAGTGCCGCCTTCTTTTTGAATGCTTCTGTCAGTTCTGAAGTAGTTTTTGAAGTTTAGAGATTTCCTAGGTTTTAAATGTGTTTCATTTATGAGCATGACGTCGATCTCGTGTTCTTCCAGGAAGTTGAGAAGTTCTTAATTTTGTTTGAGATGCATTTTGCGTTCCAAAAGTTTTGACTTGTCTGGAGCTTGATTAATTTTTGTTAATTTGCGCATTTTGGTGGTGTCGTTTTGGGTT
Organism: Agrilus biguttatus; assembly: GCA_963921985.1. Taxonomy (NCBI): domain Eukaryota; kingdom Metazoa; phylum Arthropoda; class Insecta; order Coleoptera; family Buprestidae; genus Agrilus; species Agrilus biguttatus. Next base: position 23,242,279 of record OY998118.1, read on the forward strand.
TGGCGCAGAAATACGTTGAGTGGTCGTCGCCGTATTTGTATTTATAGTTAGCATTGCAGTTCTTCTGAGTACGGCTGAATATCTGGCAACGATGACATTGAATAACACTCACTGTTTGTTTCCACAATTTATTAAGTAAACCTTACAATTGTTTCACGTTATTAACGCTTCATCATAAGTACGACTATCAGTAAACAGTTTAGTGTTAGTACACCGAAACAATTGTAAAGTTTACTTAATAAATTGTAGAAACAACAGTGAATGTTATTTTATTATTACCATGAGTTTCCATCAAGCAAATTTGGGTATAGTTAATCGCAGTTGTTAATATCGTACAAGGATTTGTATTGCCGGTCAATTTCAACTAAAACTAAAGGTGTAGGGCCGTTTTATTTGTCAGAGTTCCAGCATACCTCTAAGCACGATTTTAAGAGGTTTTTCGCTTTTGATGTCGAACGTATGGAATTCGATGTAGTTTTTTTCAAGCGTGTGTCTTAGTTTTTTAGAGTCGCGATTGTTGTTGGCCTGATGTAACGAGTTTGACTTTGTTGTAATTTATCTTCTAATTTGTAGAGATTAGTTTGTTTATGTTGTACAATTTGTCCTTGAATCTGATGATTATGGGTGGGATTTTTTCTTTATTATCCGATTTGTTCTGTTGTTCCCTGTCATTTGACTGTGTTTGGGTATGCTTCCTGGTTTTCCGTTTTTTAGCTTTTGGGCTTTGGTGTGGTATTGTTTTTTTGGTTTAGTCGTGCTTCAGTTCATGGCAGAGTGCCGACAGTTTTTGGTTTTCCTCTTCCATGTGTTTGAAGGCGGTTTCGTAGTTTTTAAGTGTTGCTTCTAAGGTTTTGATTCGTTCCAGAAGAAGTTCTGGTTTTGTTGTAGACGACATGGTGGCACTTAGCCTTGTAAAAGGCTTTTTATTTTGTTTTTGTGTGTGTTGGGTTTGTGGAGAGTACTGAAAATTCAGTGGGACATTGCGTACTCCGTCCCAGTGAATTGTGTAGTAAAGTGATCTGAGTACTATTGATTTAGTAGGACATTGCATACTCCGTCCTGAGTAAATCTTATTATACTTAATGAAGGGTTTAAAAACTTACTCTTACTCTTACTCTGTAGAATGCTAAAGGACTTCTGTTAACCACTGTGACTCAATGAGCTCTTATATTTTTACAAACGAGTATATATTGTATGTTATAATAAAAATTGTTATGTCTAGGTTTGTCGATAGTCAACATCGATATTTACAAAGTGTTATTATAAAAGATTTAAGGCATTAGATGGATGGATTTGTTTAGTCTATGAGCATATCGAGATTTGATATATAACTATTATCACTAGCCTAAATTAATATATATACAAAGCAACGGCAAGTCTTTTGAGCCGAAACACAAACATAATTTTGTTTAAAGGAAAATCGTTCACTTGTAATACGTACACTTCACTTGTGGCCGATCTCAATTTCTATGCCAAACGTTGCTATGCTTGAGTCAACTTTACAGAATAAATTGACGACATTCTTGTTAATCAAATTAACTGAGAAGCTTTATAGTCGTAAAGTTTTAATATTTTATAATTAGCTTATGTAGTTTAATTTCAGCCTATTTCTTCATTTCAACATTTTTGCAAGATTTTATAATATCTGTTTGACTATGGCCTTTTATTATAGTGTACTAACCTTATTAGTTCCGGACTACTTACTTTAGTTAACAGTCTAGAAAATAATTTGCAAGAACAAACATAGTTAACCGCCAGAAACCGCGACATCTATATAAGATGTAGTATATAATAGACTGAAGTCGAAATTTAATTTTGAATTTAATATGAACATAAAACATAATATATACGGCCATTACTGCAGCACCACTGTAAAAAACGGATAAACAACAGCACCTGGTAATAAGAATTTTCACTTTCAGCGCGATTCAGGAAAACGATATAAAGTTATGTAAATGAAAATTTTCTTATTTAACGGTACTGACTAACAAAATGAATGAGTGGTACAAAATGACTAGTCTTTAGCTAGGTAAGTATTTGTATCGAGTAAAGCATTAGTAGTACGTCATGGTTGTTTTATTTTGCAGGAAGTAAATCAGATTATACGATGAAAAATAAAATTAGTACTAAATTATACATATTTGATAATTCAATTAAGTTGTTTATACCTGCGTTCTTTTAATACTAACCGACTATATAAAAAAAAACCGTTAATAACTATTTATATATTTAAATGCTATATTAAGATAATCACCGACCATTATATTAGTTTTCTTATTGCTTGATGAAAAAGGGGAAACTTTCTTATCTTACATGTCTTTTTCTAACAAACACTTATGTAAAACGTAATAAAAAATTGAAAAAAACAAGTATGAGGAAATCTAACACATTTTTCTTCAATCTGCAGTCATGTTTTTTAATTTAAAGTTATTATTATATCTGGCACTATTGTACCTTCTATGTACCGGCCCCAAGGAGTGTAAGGTAAACGAAACATGATCAATCACTCAACAAAATATTATTCTTATTTCCACCTGTTATACATAACTTCCGGACATTACTATACAAACCCTCCCTTAATACACAGTAAATTGAATGAAAAAATGATTCGGAAGAAAACTGTAAAGGCAAACACAATTAATGATATGGTAAAAGACACATAAATTATCTACAATAACTAGTATTCAATATAAAGGGAAGTCAGTAAAATGAAGTACAAAATATTTAATTTTAATGGGCTGTAAGTTAACTGCTTTGAATGAAATACATTTCTTATTCAAATACAAAGGAAGGTTCTGGGTAAAATTTCTTTAATTTTGTGAACACTGAAATTAAAATAAATATCGCCACATTATTGTTCAAATTATGTAAATACTACGCACTATTCGTTCCGTTTCTTTTTAATTCTCAAGGAAATGTGCGTTGCAACTTGCACCATGTGAACTGTAATTATTAAAATCGTAAAATTACGTTCGCTGAAATGGAAGCAAAAATTAACGCCACTAAGTGTTAGAAGATAATAATGTATCATGCGCACTATATAACAAGAGAAAGTGAAAAGTAAACGCATCCTTCAGGTGGGTGGTTCCTCCTATAAAAGGCAAACGTTTTTTTGATACTCACAGTGTTTTGAAAACAACAAACCAATAAACAAAATTAGAAGAACAGCAACATGATCCATTACAGACAAGTGAGTTGCACTTACCATTTTTAACTAAATAATGGTACATTTGCTAGTTATAAATATAATTTTACATCTATAAAACAGTAAATTTGTGAAGAACAAATGTAACAATAATTTAAATAACGAAAACTTTTTGGAATTTATTTTGCCTATTGCTGATAATAAAATAAAATATTTGTACAGATCTCGTTAGCAGTTGCTTCTTTGGTTGTTTTGGCTAGCTGTGGCTACATAGAACAAGGGTATGAAGGTTATAGTGTTGGTGAATATGAACATAAACCGGAACCATATGTAAGTATTCATACGAGATGAAACTCGTTTTACGTAAATACCTCATTCGATTTACATATAAAAAATATTTTCTTTTAAACGTTCCTTCAAATAGAAACATTAATGAAATACGGTTTGAATTTAATTTGTATAAGATTTAATTGAGTTGTGACTAATGTGACCCATTTAATCACTACTCAAGACGTCGTCAGAGAAAGATGACAAACCATTTGTAATAACAAAATTGAGTGAAATACGAGAGGACACCCCGACAAAACGCAAATCTAGGATTGAATCGATTTCCTTTAAAAGCGCGTCGTCTAGTTGATAATTCACATATAAACATTAATTATACAGTATTGTTTATATTATTAACAGCATTACCCAAAATATGCCTTTAATTATGAAGTAAACGACCCATGGACTGGAGATAAAAAGCAGCAGTATGAAGAAAGGGATGGAGACGAAGTTAAGGGTACCTATAGTTTAAAGGAAGCCGACGGAACAACAAGAGTAGTTCAGTACAAAGCCGATAAACATAATGGTTTTAATGCAGTAGTTCATAAGGTTGGAAAAGCTCATGAAATCGATCACAATCAAGTAGAGTATGGTCATGGCGGCCATTACTAAACTTTATCAGCGTAGATTAGATTACATTTAAATATTTCTAAAGCAACCATACATAATTATATCGCTATAAACAATATTTCAAATTGTAAATATTATATTCTTGATTGTATGCAATAAACATTCTTGTATTTTTCGATACAATCATACAATCTTTATTTAAAAAAATACAGATAAAATATAATGTAAATTTTTCAGTATGTAAAATATTTTGTTTTTGCAACAAATAAAAACAATTTCAAATGTATTTAATACTTGTTTTGTATAAATTACCTATAATGAAGCTCGCTTCGAAGATGTAAAAAATTAGAATGCGTTGAAACAGGATGTTACATTTACATCACTAGATAATTTGTTCAACTTTCTTAAACATATTACGTAAATACGAAATAATAGATATGTGCATTTGCGAAATTCAATCCTTTGATTGTTATCAATAGGAGGTTTCGAAAGATGCAAGTGCCCAAAAGCGCCAAGCTTCTGAAATTCGGTAATATAAACATGTTAAATAAATTTACAATATCCATTTAATATATAGAATATTTTCCATTGTTTTCAGTTTATTTAGCGAATGAGGTGATATTTTTCTTAGTTAAGTTATTCAGTTGCCTTAGCAGAAAATTATTAACACTTAACGCGATTAGTCTATAATTTTGAAACAGAGATATGTGTCGCTCATATCGGAAAAAATAATTATAATGAAAAGGTGTTTATGAGACCACAAAATAGCTAAAATGAAGTACTATGAATACTTCTTTTCTTTGAAAGCAAATCAAAATTTTAATGATTCCACCGTTTCTTTTTTTAAATTCATTGAATAAAAATAATTTTGGAATGAACCGCTAAGAAGTATACAAATATACATAAAAGGCGATTAAAACATAAAGCATTTTTTTAAACAATAAGATGAAGTGCAGATTTTTAGTTTCTTCACAAAAAAAAATATATATATTTTATGCGCATGCACCATTCAAAGTGAAGCGGCCAAAAAATACAGCTAGTAACTTAAACTATGTAGCATAATAATTTCAATAGATTGGTAAAAGTCTATGTTATCTGATATATGAAAATGTTTTATGTTTGTATTTAGTAGTAATGTACACAACCACGACACATACGGGTATGTGATCAAAAATAAGTAGAACGAAGACAAGAATCTAGCCGTCACGGCCGAAGAAGTCACAAATATAGCCGAATGTCGAATTTACTTAAAAAAGGAGGACATTACCTAAAGAAATCAGTCAGATATGAAGTCAGTAATGAATTTATATCCTCCTTTTTTAACTTCATTTGACTTTTTTTAACTTCATTCTAATCCTTTTTTAATTTCATTCGGCTATATATTCGTGGCTTCTTCGCGTATGATGGCTAGACTTTTATGAGACAAGCAACCACAACTATTCCTACTATTAACGATTCACGAGTAAAGTAAAACGAAAACGCAAAACTAAGCGTATTCATCGAATTTAAACGGTTCTTTTTTTCATTTTACATCAATTTTTAAATATGACGTTATCGACGTCATCTTGTTACATACATATAACATGTACAGTATATCATGTCTAATGGTGAGAAGACTCAGCACCGCCAATATTAAAGCCTCACAACCAATTATTAGAATAGGTATGACGTCAGAACAAAAAGGCCGATTGTTTTACATTCGATAGAGCGCGAGACGGCGGGAGATACTGTATCGAAAACGTTTAATTGTTTCAGAGCTCTTAAACCTTGCTTACAATACGGAAAGTATTAGCAAAATCGAAGCTGGTGCTAATTAAAATTATTGTGTAACTTTGTAATACTTAGTTATCATACTGAGACACTGGGAATATTTTTAGTGTATCGTTTATTGTAATAATTATAACATCGAGCATGATAAACAAGTGTTGTGTTCTAAATTGCCGCAGCAATTATAAAACAAATAAGACTAAAGTGCATATATTCAAGTTTCCCAGAGCTGAAGATCTTCGTAAGAGGTGATTAAGTGCAATACAACGAGAAAATTTTATAATATCGGAGTATTCTGTCGTTTACCATCTTCACTTCCAGATAACCGATATTGTTTACACTATTTCAGAAGTTGATTGGAAAACAGGTAAGATTTTAACAGTTGATTTGAAAAAGCCAAAATTAAAAGAAAATGCAGTTCCTTACATTTTGCCCAGAGCTCCATCATATTTAAGTAAAAGTAGTCAATTTTCTCGTGAAGGCCCTAATCAAAAGAAAAAACGCTTGGAAGCTATTACCATTGAAAGAGCTTTAGGTGCGAGTCTTGAGATAGCTGCCGAAAATGACAAAAAATTATGCATTGATAACATTGAAAAGTTATTATCAAAAATTAATCAGGTTGATAAAGCTGATGGTTGGGACGCCATAAAAAAACGATTCAGTAGTAATGTTCTGTTATTTTGATTTTAATAAAACGCCTCACGATATATGGTACATAAAAATTGATAATTCACTGACAGTTTCTATATACAGGAATGGTATTTGAACCGTTCTTGAAAATTTACCCGTGCATGTAAATAGTATAACTGAAATGGATTATATTATACACCAATATGCAACTATTATTAAAGGTGATAACAGCTCCACCGACTTTAAAAAAATATTTTAAATAATATATCAAATTTACTAGCTCTTCTTGATAATGCTGAAGATAACAGCAATAGTAAAGCTATACAATTCATAGTCACAGATACAATTATCTATGCAATGTAAAACCCATAACAAATTTGAATCAAAATGCTTAATTATCTCATCAATTTTACGTAATATTTCTCCGCATTGTTACAAATTCTTAAGGTATACTGGTATACTTATATTGCCGCATTTAAACACTTAGCAAAAATTATGCTACAACACCAATATTGATCCTTCTTGTTCAACTTTTTTGTCATATAACAGAAAAGAAATCAGCATTGCAGGTTCAAGACTTTCGCGTTACACTGATATTGGATGAAATTCATATTAAGCTATATTTAGATTACAAAGGATGAAATTCATATTAAGCTATATTTAGATTACAAAGGAGGCAATTTTATTGGAATGTCCTCAAATCAGTCAAATTTGGCTACAACTGCTCATACTTTTATGATTCAAAGTATTATATCAAAATATAAAGACATAGTGCATATTCTTCCAGTACACAAATTAACCGCAAAACCATTATTTGAAATAATTAAAATTATAGTCGCAGGTCGTGAACAAATTGGTTTTTCTGTTATTGAAATAATAACTGATAATAATAGGAAAGCTGTAACACATCCTGTTCAACTAATCATAGTTTATACAAATCCAAGCAATCCTAACAAACCGTTGTTTTGAGAGAAAATAGTTTTCATTGTAATTAACATGACTCTTAACAACACTGTAAGTCTGTTAATAACAAAACGTTTGAGAGTGCTCGTTTAAAACTTACCGAAAAGAAAAACAGAAAATTGGCCACGTTAGTTAATAAACCGAAGTAAAAATAGCGTATCCAAATTATGTCATGTTAAAAGTACAAATAGCAATAAACACATCATGTATTTAACTCCAAAACATTCTTAAATAAGTTTTCAATTAATTTTACATTTACACGTCGATTTGAACATATATGCGCCTGTCTAAATTTGCATTTATATACTTCTAACTAATTCAAATGTACTCCTATATCTACTTAGGCACTCGTATATTTTCCATTGTACGTTAATACAATCCACAGCATTTCCAATTTATTTTAAATGTGTGGTTTCCACGAGATTTTCATTGGTTTTGGTATACATGTTATTACTACTCGTTAATTTGTCTTCGACAATTTAAGGTGATTATTAGATTTATTTCTAGTTTATATTTATTTTATAAAAAATGGGAGTAGGGCTACTGGCGAGACCCCCACCATAATAAGTCAACGCATCAACGAAGTGATACCTCAAAGGTGGTGTGGAAATCACTATCTTTCGTTTCTTTCTATATTAAAAGTAGTTAATATTACTGTCGTAGAACAATCTAAACTCAACAAATCCTTATACATGTATATTATTTACATTATTTGGAGGTTAAAACATAATTTCAAACGTTATATTTTTCATTTCTATTCCGATCCGCGATGTTTTTACATGCATGTGAACGTATCGCTTAAGTATCGATGTCTTACGTCGGCCCGAACTGACTAACGTCATACTTTGGTTGTCAGGCTTCGGATAAAGGAGGTGTTGGAAGACTAGCATCATCGCAAATCTCTTTCAGGTCTAAATTTCTCACTGCGTTTGATTCCACAGTGGTGGTGAGGGATGTATGAGTGCGATAATTATTTCTAAGCGTGTGGAATCAAATTCTCTGTCTTCATACACATGGTCTTTTAAGATACAATATTTTTTAATTTCTTGGCGGTCCATAATATTGTTTTCCTGTAGATATTTACTTTCTGTACTCTATTCAAGAATAATACCCATGTTTTAAGTGAAATTCAGGGTTTGTACCGCGCTAATTTCTCTACTGCCGAAGTTTCATCCTCGATATAGGACATTTTAAGGTTAATAATCTGTAATAGGAGACTTCTGATTCGGGTAGCGGCAATAAACACATGACGCGGTGCAAACCTAAAATCCTAAACTGCTTTGTTAAGACCCACAGAAGCCTATGAGACCCTGCATATATTAACTAAAACATTTTACACTATTCATAGATTGTCCTTATAGTTTCTGATGTCTATGTTTATATAATACTCTTTTGTCATTCATTCCCGAGATTTATTTTATTTCTTATTATTGGTGTAAATTCGGACAACTGCTGAACTCCTGTATATTGGATAGGATTCATCATATTACACATAGCACTTTCGATATCATATTTAAAAATATCTGATATATTTATGCTTGGCTAGATTTATTTTACAACTAGTAATTGCAGTGTTAAGCATAAATGTAATTAATACAACAATTAATAAAAATAAGAGTATGTGCTTGTACTTTAATTGATATGTTAAATACCATTACTGCCTGAAAATCTAGTATGTACAAATTACAACTATATCCACCATGTACACCAACATTGAATAACTGTTTAAGTTTAATACCTCTCCTGAAAAAATATATAATCTAACACAATTGTACATACCTCTGAGCAAGGGCTAATTTTAATCGATCGTTTTCATATTTAAGTTGAGCAGGATCCAGTTGAGAAGTATTAGTTGATTGTCCATATCCACCTTTTTCCAGTTTAATTTGATGACTAGGGCTTTCATTACTTTGTACTGCTGAGAGTGAATGACTTCTTGAATGAACTACATCATCATCAATTTTATTTGGATTGGGAGGAGACTGAAACGATGTTACTCCACCTAGAACATTTTCCAAATAAACGTTACATTCATACAAATATTTTTTTTCCAAAAATTAGACTATTCATTTTACAATACCTATATGAAAGAAATATTTTTATAAAAACTAGTTTTATTATTTTTATTAGTTTTGACGACATGAAAAAGGAATAGTTTGTATTATTTTTCTTACTATGAAGAGCACTATGTACTTTTTTTAGCATATTTCAATTCAGCTTGTTATTAGTTTTAAAGTAACATTAATAGAAAAGAAACACTACTTTTGAAATTATTTGTTTTAGTTATTTATTCTACTATTTACAATAAAAAAAATTTGGATGGCTTTCAATTTCTATGTTGACGAAAATAATTATATCATCTTAAATATAAATGAATGATTAATTTCAATTAATTTCCTTTTCACTCTTCAATTTTTAAACAATTAAATTACTATACCGATCAAATATGTGTCGTTAAAACAACAAGTGAATATTACTGAATATAAATGTTAACAACTGTTACAGCAGTCAGACAATGCTCAACTTGTTATACAGCTAAAGAAAATAAATATGAAAATTTTATCTAGTAAAACTTAATATTCATCAACAATAATATTTCTTGTTTCCACAACAGCACCAATGGGAGTTATTATATATTGAAAAAGGCATGATAAGAAAATAGGTAGTATCGTTTAATTATGCATTATACATCTTATCATGAAGTGATGGTGAAAAGAACAATTTTTTGTATTAGCTAAGTAAACTGTTGTTATTATGAAAATATTTTCTCTTAAACAAAGCAGAAAAGGTTTTTTCAAATCATATTCATTTAAAATTTAAAATATAGCTATATATTGCAATATTCACTAGTTCATTTCAACTAATTAAAATACTTAATTAACTTAAAATAAAATTAAGTTATTACCTGGTGGATCAAGCAGATTTTCTGGATTGGCATCACATCCAGTAGCAGCTCTTGCAGTAACAGGGCTAGCATTAGCACTTGTTACAGGAGTAACAACTCCATTGGCAGTAACTTTGCTTATTGCAGTTCTTGTTGCTTCTTTTACTTCATTAAACTTATCTATAAACTTCAGGAAAGCAATTGAATTAAAAAGTAATTAAAACAAGAATAAATTAAGATGATAAGAGTATACTTGGACATGCACTTTAATTGATGTATTAAATACCATTGCTACCTGAAAACTTATTATGCAGATATTACATTGAATAAGGTGGTTTATTTTGAAAATTTTAAAGAACAATATCTGTCATTTTATAAGGCATTAAAACTAAATAACTATTTTACATTTGGAAATACTGAGTTTTTGCGCATTATATTTTAATTAAATGTCCCATAATCTCTTGCAATAATTTTAAACCACCAATAACAAAAAATATATCTTTGTTGTTTTGTAAGAATCAGTTAATAAAAATTATTAATTTTTTAGTTGGAATACCTTTTGAAGTTCAGACTCTGAAGAAAAGCCAAGTCCATAAACTGTATTAGCTCTAACATCTGACCACTGTCCAAATTTTTGTGATGTTTTAGTAAATGTCATATTTGGTGTTACTGTGCTGTTTATTACTGCTTTAGAACCTTCTACACTAATAATGCGATATAAGCTTCTTGAAGAATCGTAAAAAAATGAAACATTTACAGCAGCTGTAGAAGCAGGCATCCACGACCTTTTTGTTTTAGGGTCGATATGAAATACATGTGCTTTACATGTGAATATTGGTTGTTCTCTAAAAATAAAGGAACTTCATTACTTTATTTATAAATCAAATGTTAATAAAAAAATAAATAAGATGTATTAAGCTACTAATTCTAAATTTAATGTAGGTACAACAGGTTTAATAAAATAAAACAAGATATACATACCCCATGACTTCCTTGCCTAAAGTCATTTAGAATTTAAGATTGAAAAACAGTACGATATATTTCCAGAAACACTTTTGTATATTTACACTAATATTTCGCTTACATAGTTTACAATAAAAACTGTTATAATTAAACGCCTCTCCACCTCTTTCACTTCTTTCTATTTCTATGGCTATCTATCATAGATACTAGTATATTTTCAAATTGAGTGTAGGTATGGGTATGTTCAATGGGTATGCTTCTTTTCAGGGGGTGTTCACTCTATTAATTGCGAAATAGGTGATACACCAGTCTAGAGATAGCGTTGTAGTACTACGTGACATGGCTTGCATAAGAGAAGTAATATTTTATCTAAATGATGAAGATTTTCCGGGTTGATGAGCCGTGGTCGAGTGGAGTATTTCTTACTTTCAAACGTTTCGTTCGAAACTGCGCCGAACATCTTCAGTGGAGACGATGACATCTAAGAATTCTCCTCGTCAGCCCGGAAAACCCTCATCATATAGACTCCGGCCGTGAAAGCCTTCAAACATACATAATATTTTATTTTTAAATTTTTTTGCAAGATTTACGTAATGAGGGTTGTCTATTAAGTAGGAAACATTTTAGAAATAAAATTTCTAATGATTTGTGCTGTTGATGGTGTTGTAATTTGTACATACAACAGATATATATTTATAATGTCGCCGGGAAACCCTCTTACAAGTTGTACATAGTTGATGCCGGTAAATAAGCAAAATGTTTAATTACTCGTTTTTATTATTATTTATCGTTAAATCAGTGAAATATGTGACAAGGTGTTTAGACTCTATTCAAAAGAGAAAATGAATGTGGATAAGGAAAAGGTATGTAAAAAAACGATAAAATAAAAAATAAACGGTAATACAACAATACAACAATGTATTTATGAATGAAAGTTGTTAAAATATTTGAAGAAATGCATTATTTTTGCCATTAGAAGAAAAAGGTGGGAAAAAATAATGGAACATTAGCTACATATAGGTACATAGCTTTTATATATGAAATAATATATCTATAGTGTGAAAGGAGCTGAATTAATTATTGCAGAATTAAAATTGTACAAAATTATAAAACATCATACCGTGCTACAATGTAATAGAAATACCAAATAATTCGTGAATGTTCCGATTTGTATCGTCAAACAAATTAACAGGAAAAATTGTAAAAGACCTGCAATCAATCATAAGAACTCACAATTTTAACACAGGTTGCTACATTAAAAAGTTAACATATTAGATTATGTAATGACCCACCAGAAAATAAAAACCATACATTCCGGAAACTGCTGTTTCACATCTTAAAGCCCATCGCTTCTTCGAAAGAAATCCGTCGAAAATAATAGCGGATCTGTAATCACAAGACAGACAGACAAACAACAACGAAAAGTGGAGACTAAGTTATTGTAGTAGTTTCAAAATTGAAAATGGGTTAAAATATTTCTAAATATAAGTAAAAATTATTATTTAGAAAATGGCATTTATAATCAAGAACATAAATACGTATTTTGCATTTTAAACAGAACCAGAAGTACGAGCTGAACTAATAAGATTTATATTTGTCTATTCTAACCGTTTAGTAGCCCATCTACTTCTACGTAAGCTTATTTATTTAATGAAAAGTTAATGTTCTATATCTAATTCTACTAGGGATTCCAGCCGTGAAAGCCTGTTCTTATAATAAACTACCAAATGTTAAAAGTGCCTGTTGGTCCGCGAGAGACATTTTATCTCTTACCCGATTTCTGCTACCCGGGAACGCGCCCGATGGGAGTTGCAGGCTCCCCACACGAGAAAAATAATACTCACGCTCTGGTCAATGACTCAAACCAAGCGTGAGGGATCTTTTGTTATGTGGTGGGTCCAAACCACAATTTTTCACAGACATTAAAAGCTATTAATTGTCGATGTACGATTTGGAGATTTAATGAAAGTAATATTTTCGAGTAAATAAAACTTTTAATCAAGTATAAAGAGTTCTGCTCATAAAATTGTTACACATAAATAATGATCAAAGGCTAAAAATTCTTTTTCTCTATACTACACTACGGAGATAAGCCACCCTCATTGATCTACGTTACAACATCAACTGCTACCACATCAGACTACGACATAACAACCCAAAATAAGAATATTTAGTTTTTTGAACCATGGTAATAAAGCAACTTATATATTTTATGTGAACTTGCTTTCGGTCGCCACTAAAATTTTTCATATGAACGTAAAATGAGAGTAACAACTGATGGAAAGAAATTTCAAAAAAACTTAAAAATGCAGCTTAAAACAATGAAGTGAATCGGATTGGTTAACGAAATTAAACAATATTCCCAGACGAAAAGAACGTTGAGAATAAGTCAGCGAGGTAATTTCCAAATCGTATAATCACAACAAGACAGGCAACCTGAAAGATTCAGGATGCCATGTCACTTATTAAAAAATGAAACCAGTAACAGAGAACACCTTATTCTAAATACTGTACTTTCTGGAAGTTGATGTATCACATCTTGGAGCCCATTGCTTCTTCGAAAGAAATCCGTCGCAGAAGGTGCGGATCTGTAATCGCAACAAGACAGACAACGTGACAGATTCAGGATGCCATGTCACATATTAGAAAATGGAAACAGTAACAGAGAACATCTTATTCTAAATAATATACTTTCTGGAAGTTGACGCATCACATCTTGTAGCCCATTGCTTCTTCGAAAGAACTACGTCGAAGAAAGTGCAGCTTTGTAATCACAATAAGACAGACGACCTGACAAATTCAGGATGTCATGTCACATTTTAGAAAATGAAAACTGTAACAGAGAACACCTTATTCTAAATACTATACTTTCTGGAAGTTGACGCATCACATCTTGGAGCCCATTGCTTCTTCGAAAGAAATCCGTCGAAGAAAATGCGGATCTGTAATCACAACAAGAGGGACAACCTGTCAGATTCAGGATGCCATGTCACATATTACCAAATGAAAACAGTAATAGATAATACCTTATTATAAATACCGTACTTTCTGGAAATAGATGTTTCACATTTTGGAGTTGAGGCTCTTTTTTGAAAACAGGTCAACGTACCTCCATTGGTTCCTTAAATGTCATCCGTCGAAGATAATTGCAGATCTGTAATCTCAACAAGACAGACAACCTGACAGATTCAGGATACCATGTCACATATTAGAAAATGAAAACTGTAACAGAGAACACCTTATTCTAAACACTATACTTTCTGGAAGTTCACGCATTACATCTTGAAGTCCATCGCTTGTTCGAAAGAAATCCGTCGAAGAAAGTACGGATCTGTAATCACAACAATACAGACAACTTGACAGATTCAGGATCTCATGTCACATATTAGAAAATGAAAACAGTAACAGAGAACACCTTATTCTAAATGCTATACTTTCTGGAAGTTGACGCATCACACCTTGGAGCCCATTGCTTCTTCGAAAGAAATCCGTCGAAGAAAATGCGGATCTGTAATCACAACAAGAGGGACAACCTGTCAGATTCAGGATGCCATGTCACATATTACCAAATGAAAACAGTAATAGATAATACCTTATTATAAATACCGTACTTTCTGGAAATAGATGTTTCACATTTTGGAGTTGATGCTCTTTTTGGAAAACAGGTCAACGTACCTCCATTGGTTCCTTAAAAGACATCCGTCGGAGATAATTGCGGATCTGTAATCACAACAAGACAGACAACCCGACAGATTCAGGATATCATGTCACGTTTTAGAAAATGAAAACAGTAACAAAGAACATCTCATTCTAAATACTATACTTTCTGGAAATTGATGTATCACATCTTGGAGTTGAGGCTCTTCTGGGAAAACACGTCAACGTACCTGCATTAGTTCCTCAAAGGCTAAAAGTTATTTTTCTCTATACTACATCTACGCAGATAAGCGACCCACATTGATCTACATTTTAACATCAACAGCTATCACATAAAATTACGACATCACAACCCACAATAAGAATATTTAGCCTTTCGAACCGCAGTAATAAAGCAACTTATATTTTTGTGTGAATTTCCTTTCAGTCGGCACTAAAATATATAATATGAACGTAAAATTAAAGTGACGACTGATGGAAGGATATTCCAAGAAAGCTTAAAACATTGAAACGGTTTAGTTTGTTTAACGAAATTAAATAAAATTCCAAGACGAGCGAGGTAATTTCCAAATCGTACATAAAAATTAAAAAATTGTACAAAATTATAAAACATTATACCGTTCGACAATTTAATAGAAATACCAAACAATTCGTGAACGTTTCGATTTGCATCCCGTGAAACAAATCAACAGGAAAAATTGTAGAAGACCTATTAATCATAAGAACTCACAACTTTAACACAGGTTGCTACATTAACAAGTTAACATATTAGATAATGTTATGACCCACCAGAAAACAAAAACGATATATTCCGGAAATTACTGTTTCACGTCTTAGATCCCATCGCTTCTTCGAAAGAAATCCGTGAAGATAAATCTTGGAATCCATTGGTACTTAATGTAAACACCGTACTTTCCGGAAATTGATGTTTCACATTTTGGAGTTGAGGCTCTTTTTGGAAAACAGGTCAACGTACCTCCATTGGTTCCTTAAAAGTCATCCGTCGAAGATAATTGCAGATCTGTAATCTCAACAAGACAGACAACCTGACAGATTCAGGATACCATGTCACATATTAGAAAATGAAAACTGTAACAGAGAACACCTTATTCTAAATACTATACTTTCTTGAAGTTGACGCATCACATCTTGGAGCCCATTGCTTCTTCGAAAGAAATCCGTCGACCTGGACACAGGCATCAACTTACACTCAACCATCTCAACACAAAATACATCCGGCTGAAAAAAACACGAGCAAATCATCTTCGGAGGTTGGAATCCAATACTGCTCAGTCGTATGGACGGACGGGGGATGGCTGGATGTTTCTCCAAGACTGAAACTCACTTATAGTCTACTGCGGTATTAATAAATAAAATATATCTTAATGGTACTTACTATTTGCACAACAAATTCACAAAAATGGTACTATACTTGCTAAACATTGTATAGACGAAGTGCCAAGAGTCAAATTGTCAAGCAACAAATTGTCAAACTTACCACCCTCGTCTATTGGGAAACCATGCAAATCGCTTACCACTCTTTGGACGGTAACTGCAAAAAGATAAAAAAAGAAAATTATTAAAAATGAAATAAACAGTTAAATAGAAAAATAAAACCATTATAATTAAGAAGAACAATAAATTTGTGATTGATCACATCGAACCAATAATGTCAATCTCAAAAGTTAAAATTGGTGCAGGTTGTTTTAATAATTTCCAAACTATTATAAAAACTAGAAAAAAATCATGAATAAATATTTCATCAAAATTTTAAATAATTTAAGTATGAAAGAAACCAATTATAATCAAAAAGAACAATAAATTTCTGTAAAAGTTTAAGGAACGTGTTCTAGAATCTTTTCACAAGTTTATTGTTCGCCATTGTGATCGACCAAACTCGATCGATAATATCAATCATAAAAGTTAATATTAAAAAAACTAAAATTCACGAAAATTTAAGTATACTACAGTTAGAACGATTAAAATTAGTATATGATATCTAATAATTAACTAAACCATCATACAAGTCATTAAAATTTCATGAATATAAAATTTAATCAAAATTTTAAATAATAAACTAAGAAATAAACCAATTGTAATAAAAAAGAACAATAAACTTTTGTAAAATTTTAACAAATGATTGAATCTTTCCCTAACTTTATGATTCACCATCGTGATCAACCAAACTATATCAATAATATCAATCATAAAATTAATTATTGAAAAAACCTAAATTAATTTCATGAAGTATAGAACGACGAATCTATTTTTAAAAAGCTAAAATTCATGAATGAAAAGTTAATAATGTTAACTAAAACGTTTAAAATTATTGTAAGAAATTTTATCATTTCCAAACTATCAAAATTCACAAAATTAGTAAAAGGAAAACTAGAAATATAAAATTTCTAAAATAGTATCAATCAACCAAACCAATAACATCAAAACAGAAGTTAATTTCGAAAAAAGTAAAAATCAAAATGTTTACTTACTACTAATGGTAGACAATTCACTTGTTTATAAACAATTAGATTTAAAACAAATATCAGAGAAAAATGATAGCGGCAAACAAAGACTTCATTTCTAATCAAAGTAAAATTTATTATATATAATATTAGGTGACATTTGTGTGGTTTGTTGTTAAATTCAGAACACAAATACTGGCAATTTAGAATTAACTTTTATAAGTCTGTTTTTTTTAACAATTACAATACATTTTATCGTTTTTAATTTAAAGACAATTTCCATTGTATTACCTATATAAATTTATTTAGTTTCCATTGTGGGTTTAACAAGAGTTTATAAGTGAACTTTTTGGTAGTTTCTGCATTCTGTAATACCGTTTTAACCCAGCAGATAATAAATAGAATTGATTAGGATAAATGGATTAAGTACATTTTCGAGCTCAAAGTTCAAAACATCAACTCAAACATGGAAAACCTGGATCGAAAAGTCGTCTAGTTAATGTTTAAACTTTTACTAAACGTACCAGGGATAATCTCACGTTGCTTACATGCAGGCATATCTTTAAATATTATCGTTTCAGTAACATAGAAACATTTCATTTTACTTTAAAATTCTGTTAATTTTCGAGGTATTAACCAACTGTTTCTGCAGTAGTAGTGTAGTAACTCTGGAAGCACTCTCTGGTTACGCCAATGGATTTGGGGCCATTATTAACCAATGGCCACTGCGACAAACCATTGTTTACTACTTATCTTTTCTTTGATAGTGTTTAGAAATCAATAAATTAAATCGTTTAGGCCTAATTATAAATGATCAATTAGATGTAACTAGATCAGCGCTTTTAAATATTTTTAACGTGTAATACCCACTTCTACCCCTACCACTTTATTCGTAATTAGTATATAATGATATAAAGTAAAAGAATTAAAACACTTGGCAAGTTTTACAATGTTAATTTATTTCTCTGACGATCGTATACAAAAGTGTACTATTTGAAAATGGTTTTAACACCGAAACGATCGTCAGATGAATAAATTAACATTGTGAAACTTGCCAATTGTTTTAATTCTTTTACTTTATTTTTTTTTTAATGTTTCACCAAGTGCTAAGCGAGTCTACAATTTCAAATAATATAATATTGTATTAATTTTATGTTTATTCAACTTCTTCCACCTGAAGAAGTCACAGTATGGTGAAATGATCATTGTGGTTATACAATAAACGTTTTGTAACTTAAACTTTATGTTTAATTTGTCGTCAATGGATGATAATCGAACGTGACAGATTGTATATTAAAATAAGGAATTACGAGTTTCTGCAGAAAAAAGGTATAGTTGATATGTTCTAACATGAATGAAGAGTTATATTCTTATGTATCATTTTAAACGTACATTCTAATATGCCTTTGACTCTTTTGTCCTCCAAGGTCTAATAGTCGTCCATATTGATATTATAAACATTTGCCAGTTTATTCCATTTGTTTCAATAATTCTTTACTAGATTTAAATTTGCTCTCACATTATAATAGGTAACGCAAATTTGTTTATATTTACATTAAACAAATTAGTAAACAACATTATTCAAATATTTTTGTGTAATTAATAAAAATTAATAAAAGACTAAAATATCCAAAAAACCTCATATATATATATATGTATAGTTTTCTCACAGTAATGTAGACAACCACTGAGTTTGCAAAATTTGTGTAAGGAACGCACAACCCTCTTTAGATTTTTTTTAATTTATAAAAAGAATATTTCAAACTATCTACTATTTTCACATTTATCAATACAAAAATTGAATGTAGTTGTCTCACACTGATGCAGAAAACTACTAAATATGCAAAATTTTCGTAGGGGGCGTACAACCCTCTAGAAATAATTCAATATGTAGAAAGAATATTTCGGAATTTCGGCTATTTTTTAACTTATAAATGAACACAATAATTTAATATAGTCGTATGACACTGATGTAGACAACTATGGCGTATGCGAAATTTGCGTAAGGGGCGCATAACCCTCTTTAGAGATTATTCAATTTGTAAAAAGGATATCTCGAAATTTCTTCCAATTTGAATCTTATAAATACAAAACTTTAATTTAGTTGTCTGACACTGCTGTAGACAACAAAAAAGGGTTAAAGCTATTTTACTAACAAGTCAGGTGAAAAAAAAGTTAATGATCATTAAGTAAAACAAAAAAAATTATTTATCAAAAGAAATAATTATGGTTAATAAAAAACGTTAAAATTAAATTTCTTTTATATGTGTCACGCAGTTAATTCGTCAGTAATTTTTTCTTTTTATTGGCAGGTTTCTAGATTGAAGGTGTACAGGCAATTGCAGCTGATAACAGCGGCAGCACTCCATCTCCTTCCTGATACCATTTTGCATCTACGTCTCACTTAATTTTCACATTAGATTCTGCAGATAAGTAAATATACCACTTTCATGGTTACATTTACTATGTTTTTTATATGGCATCTCTAAGTGGATCGAGTAACTTAGTTGTGCTGATATATAAATATGTTAATTGTTTACAGTGACTTCGAAATTGTTCATTTATTTTGCAATTGTTTCATTCCTATGTAAGTTTGTAATTATTACAGTAGAACCCCTGTTAACGTTTTTGGGATTAATCAGCCTAGTGAAAAATGGTCTGAGGAGGAGAGGTTTTAGTCGGTAGGTTCGAGGACACCTTCCTCGGGAATCCGACACTGCCAAATCGCACGGGCGGCTGGATGTCTTTCGAAGATTTCCTCTCCTCCCCGAAAACAAAAACAAAAAAAAAAAATTAAAGTTGATAGATTGCGTATCGTATTCTTTGTGAGACATTTTAAATAAAATTGAATATGGGTATTTTGAGTAACAAACACTGGGTTACGTTTCACGAAAAAAAAAATTTGTTCTTCTCTACAATATATATAATATCAGAACACCATAGCTCTTAATAATGACTCGCAATGGTTGAAACAATATTGTAGAGAAGAATAAATTAAATTTTTTCGTGAAACGTACTACTAACTAAAAGAACATTTTATGGTTTATTATATTCTTTTTGAAAATAGATTGTTACATGTTAAATTCTAATTTCATTACTTGAGAAAAACTTGAAAACTGAATACGAAGTTACAACCTATTTAAATTTCCGCTTTTTCCTTTTTAGTGTGTACACCAGTCAGTAGATGACATTCATCGAGTGAACCATCTATAAAGCTCTCTAATCTGTGGGCATACCCCAATCCCCCCAACCCCCGCAAGCAATCCACTTCCCGTTCCCAATTACCCCAGGGATGAAAAACCTTCGGGTTGCACTCCCTTCTCGAGGAGGGGTTTTAGTCGGTAAGAATCCGACACTACCCCCACCTTCGGGGGTGTCTATGAAGATTTCCCCTCCTCGAGGTTAAAAACTATATAAAAAAAGGGTATAGGCATAATATAAGCATAACGACGATACGCCAACGGCAACAACAATAACAACTTGCAACAACTGTTATTTTATTTCGGGATAGGAGCGGCAACTGCGCGCTCAGCATTGGGAACTATTGCTTAACCGAACCTGTTATTTTTCTCAATGCATAACAGGTTGTTATTGTTATTTGCCAATAACAGATTGCTAAATAACAACCCATCACTAATTCCAATGCAAGGTATTCGATTCTGAAAATCATACTATTTCTCGCAACACTAGTTACGATCTCTATTACTTTATGGCACGGCTCCTAAATAGTTCGGTGATCAGTACGTTCCACCTTCACTTCATAATTTGTACGATCCCGTGTTAATTTCCCCCAAATTATGCTGCGCTAATATACACTTTGTTCCGTTTCACAAGGAACGTGACAACAAAATAAAATACCCAACTACATCATTTAAATCACGACCCATCACAAACTTAAACTTCTACATCGAAAATTTAACAGAAGTCGAATAAACTTCGGGGGTTTTTGCAGAAGAGTATAAAGTATATACAAAACATTCAAGTTCTTCAATATAATTCATTTTTACTACAGTCTGATTTTATTAGTAATTCCTATCCAGTTTATTTTAGCGTCAATTCTGGTGATATAGGGAGTAAGTCGAAATTGTTTTATAATATTTATAACAATTTAAGTTTTATAGGATTACATCAAAGTTTAAAAAATGTCTATTATGTCTCAATCGAACATTGGATTATTGGAGGCTTTTATAGGAAATAAAAAGAACAATTTAAAATGGGAGGAAATGGATTATACAAAAGAAATCGTCAAATATGTTCCTTTGGTGTCTTCATCACTTGAATATTTGCAAATTAAGAATAGTTTTGATGAAAGTATGGGCAGGTTTACTTATCCTGTTACAAAAATTGAAAGAATACAGAATCCGTATTTACTCTCTGCATACGAAATTAAAAAAGCAGAAATATTACACAGATTTAATTGTGTAAGTGAAAGAGTTTTATATCACGGAACATCTGCAGAAAATGCTGAATTAATATGCCTCAATAACTTTGATTGGCGTTTAAACGGATCGGGTCGAGGCCATAAGTTTGGAAGAGGAGTTTCTTTTTCACCAAAAGCTTCCTATTCTCGACATTATTGTGGTTTTCGAAGAGTTATTATAGTTTCATACATACTACAGGCATTGTCCCATATTGGAAATGAAACCACCATGTTACCTCTAGCAGGTTATGATACAACACAAAAGTCAACAGGAGATGTTATAGTTAAGTATGAAGACTCTGAATTTTATCCAGCATACAAAATTTTTTTTTAATTACATACATTTTTTTATGACTTTTATTTGTTAACTATCTCATATACTTATATTTTATAGATAATTATCACACAAATTTGTTTTTGTTATATATTTGTAAAATACACCCTGACTTATATTTAGGAAGCGAAAATAACATGTGCAGTAGTTGGGATTCAATCTTTCCTATGTAGGCTTCATACTAATATTACGTTAATTTGTTCTAATCATTAATAATTAAATATATTAGAGGTTAATTTAAAAACATTAATGTGATTATTTGAATTCATTTATACCTACTACAGATTACCTAAAATTAATAATGAAACTTGCTATTACCGAGATTTCTGGGTTCTATTTCCGGCCAGGGCGTCACTTATTAGCCATATTCAATCTTTTGCATTATTTTGATGAACTTGGAATTTAAAATGTAACAATCTACCAACTAAAAGAATATTTTATGGTTTATTATATTCGTTTGGAAAGTAGATTGTTACATGTTAAATTCTAATTTCATTACTTAAGAAAAACTTGAAAACTGAAAACGAAATTACAACCTATTTAAATTCCCCGCCTTTTCCTTTTTAGTGTGTATACCAGTTAATAGATGGCGCTAATGGAGTGAACCATCTATAAACCTCTAATCTGTGCTTCTTTTTCTTGTAAAGGATATTAGAGATAAAGGTGTATTTATTACAATTTAATCAGGAACTTCACTATTTTTGCTTCTTTACAATTGATAAGAGAAATCGTTAGAAATTGATCCAGGAAAATGAAATTTATTCCTACTGTTTTTTTGAAATTTTGTTAATTCATGCCTTTACATTCCATATAAATAATTAAAATAAAAATGTTTACTTAATGTGAGTAAGTATGAAAATAATCCACTACCAAGAATTTATTGTATGTCCAGTACAGGCAGAGATGGTACTGCTTGACTGTTATATTATTGGTCGTCTACCTTCGGTGAATTTTCAAATTTAATAGGTTAGCGGTCATGTTTGTGTAACTTAATTTAACAATTGTTTACCAATTTACCTGTACATATGAATGGCATTTTAATTTTTTCTTTACATTACTATACTGAATTTTTATTCAATTCTACCTTAGAATATGTATTTCTAACCTAACAATGGTTTTTATTTTGCTCTTCGTTATTGTTATAGACATTTATCAGCTGTGGACATTAAGAAATGGACAACCTTTTTAAATGGATTCTGAAGATAGATACTATTATGATTACACCCCAACTGTATATGAAGTTCTTGAATATTGTGTTTTTCCGTCTATAAATGGAATTTTACCAACATTAAAAAATTTAATAATTATTAATTTTTTATTTAATGTTTCTATACAATCAAGTAAATTATTTTATTTGTTAATTTTATGAATATGTATTGACTGAATTTGTTGTAGGATTAATATCTGAAACCACCTATAATGGATTATCTATGTTTTTTGGATTCCTGTTACTATTTTTTACACTCCCAGAATTAAGCATCTTATGTATTGTAGGATTTATATGTCTATCTTATATATTTCTTCTTACAGTTTGTAAAATTCAAAAACATCGAAGACTGAATCTCGAATATTTGACAGGATTTGTTTGTGCAATTGCTTTAGTGATATGGTAAAAATAAAAACAAATAGTTATAAATTAATCTTAATATATTATATTTTAATTTCAGTGAATTTGGTTTTAATAGTGATACATGGATTCAGCTTAGAGGGTTCTTTATGATAGCATGTATGAAAATAATTTCATTCACTTCAGATCTGCAAAGAGGAGAAGACAATAGATCTGTGATATTTTTTGGTTATATTTTATGCCCCGCTAATTGTTTATTTGGTCCATGGGTTCCTCTTAGTGAATATAAAAACTTGTATAAACATCCTGGAAAGAAGGTAAACTTTTCCATCAATTTTAATTAGTTAAATTGAATTATTTATTTGTTCTTCAGAATTTTAATTGGGCAACAAGAATTATTTGTAGTCTTTTAAAAGCATTCTTTTTTTTAACTCTTTCTAATTGCTGGGGAACCTATTTTATTCCTGATGGAAGTTTCAAGTAAGGAAAAATACTCTGATTAAACTAAACCTCTTTCTGTTTTGTGCGAAATAATAGCACTTTATGCTGGTTTAAAATCTGGCATGTAAAATTGTATTTCGTTTCAATAATTTTTGTATTTATCACATGCAAAGAGGCTTAGGTTTGATTACATGAAAGTATAATGAAATATAAAAGTTGTTTTTGTAGATGGTTTGAAGCATATCGTCAAGCACTTTCATTTAGATCAAGTCATTATTTTATATCTTACCTATCAGAAACTTCTATGATAATCGCAGGATTTAATAACAAAAAAAATGAACAAAAGAAAGGTCATTGGAGTTATGAAATAACACATCCTCTAGACATAGAAATTCCTTCATCCCTGGTTAGTGTGGTTATTAGTTGGAACATACCAATGCACCATTTTTTGAAGTATTGTAAGCAAACTCTGAGTTATTAACATTATTAGTAAAAATAGCTGTACTTTGGTTACTTAATTTATTTGGTTTTTAGATGTGTATCGAACATATTTGAAATATGGTCGTTTCAGAGCAGTTTTTATAACATATTTTATATCTTCACTTCTACATGGTTTTAATGTTGAAGTTGCTGCAGTATTGTTAACAATAGGCATTTATTCTTATGTACAATTAGTAGTGCAGGATAAGCTCTCTTTTGTTTTTGATTCATGTCTAAAAGTTCGTCCTTGTAAAAATTGTAAACACAAATTTACTAGAAAAAATATCAAAGTGAAATTAGTTCATTGTTTATTTTCTCTACTGACAATTTTTCATTTAATTTATCTCGGAGTATTGATGGATGCAGTTGGAGATCCTAATAGAGAAAGTTTTTATGAAAAATGGTCAAATTTGAATTTTCTTAGTCATTGGGTAATGTTTATTACTTATATATTTGGCGTTATTTAAATGCTAGTAATAAAATAACACCAAGTGCTTTTGTTTATCTTATAAAATATTTGTTTTACGCTTAATTTACAAATGTTTTTAGATTATTTTTTCAATTGATGCTGTTCTATGTTTATCTATTTATTATATACTTTTCTAATAAATAAATAATTATTAAATCTGTATTTATTTATCTCTCGATAATTATTTTAGCTGAAACCCCGGGCATTACGACAACCTAGTATTTTTGTATCAATGTTAATTTAGTAACAAAAGCTTAGCGTGATATATAACACATGAAATTTGATACAAAACTATCAATTTGCAGTCATGTTCATTATTCTAGTGACTAAATCTTAAAGATCTACAAATTAAATTATAATTTTAATAATTATTTTCTACTTTCTAGTTTATTTGAAACTAAACGCTTGTTTTTAGAAAAATACAATTATTTTATTTTTTACATTTTACTCTCATTCTCATCTAATCTTTTATGTAAACAGAGTATTTATAAATAAAGCATTTTTGTAACATATGGCTAAAGTTTTCTTGACAAAATACATCAACGCACCATCCATTGTAAGAGCGCTGAATAGGAGAGATTCAATAAAGGTCCGCATTCTAGAACTAGTTTTCTGTATATAGTAAAACCAAAGCCAAGATAGGAGCAAATTTTGATGTAATGCTTGTATTAAGGTAGGTTTTTATCAGTATCGTAGATTAGAGATTGTCAATATTAAAAAGTATAGTTTCTCTGCGGTTGATATCGTACGTGAAAATAGCACATATGGTAATTATTAGGACGTAAAAAGTAAAAATCTTAATTCATACAGCACAATAGTATAAATAAAATAATAAATTATATAAATAATTAAAAATTAGGTGGGAACAGAAGGATTTTACATTTAAAAATTATGTAGTATATCCTGACACCAAACAGTCTTTTGTGCGTGTATGTTGACACGAATATTGTTTATCAAGATGAAAAGGCGCAACACCAACTATAACGACTTTATTAATAGTTGATCTAAGTTGTACAGTAGATACAAAACATCTAGACAATGTGAGAAATTACAACCGACAGCGACAATAGAAAAATTAACAATACCATACTAAAATGTTCATAATAACAGAGATTTTTATACTGATTATTATTGACAAATATCTACGTCATCGGTACAAAAGTATCATAGCAGATACTTTCCAAAACGCACGTACTTCAAAGTTAAATATTACAATTATTGTATATCAAAATTAAACATTACATTAATAATTTCTTAAACTAAACTAAACAAACAGTTATAAATGTTTACATTAAAATATTGCACAGGAAATACGTTGTTTTCTTAATCTATTTTGAAAATTACCGAAATATGTAATGTTCCCAAGCATTACTTTTTGAAAATAACATACAGGGTATTATTGTAATAGAATAAAAAAGAAAAGGTATCTAACAACTACATAAAAAGGAAGAAATGAAAACAGCATAGTTTTTTCTTTCTATACACTCATAATCCTACAATGGAAAAAAACATAAATTTAATGTATAAAATAACGTTAAAATTTTACAGACAAAAGAAATAGGTAAACATACCTATTAAAAGTCATATATAAATAACATTATATTTAAATTCCTATAAAGAAAGTATTAAATGAAATGGAGAATGCATATAATTTACCGATAACAAATGCATCTATAGCAACTCCCACTTTGTAATAAATAGTATTTAAGTGCTTTACTGTGAGACGTATTTTTAAATACTCTTCAGCTTTTGAAGATATGTCTGTGAGGTGAAAAAATGTTGTAAGCTAGTGTATTTTTAAATAAATTTGTGAAAAGTTAATGTTTTGTTTTGTTTTAAATATATTATAAATACATGTTGTGAATAATAGTGTTATAGGTACAATATAAATATCCAACATTTTAATTAACATCTTAAGTTGAATGTATGCATGTTATGTATCGGACGGCCTTATTATAACTTATTGGAAAAATTAATTAAGAAATTAGAAATTACATTTGAAACTATAAATGGAATAATAAAAATTGACACATTTCTTTTAAACGTGAGAACACGGTAATTCAGCATCATAAAAATTAGTCAAAATCAGGTGCTTTACCCAATTTGCATTAGTTTAATGCAAGTATTTGATTATTGGCTTCTCTCTCCTGCATATCAACCCTATTTTTTGTAACTAAATCCAACCAAAATGTTCCAAAACATGGGCTGAAAAGTCCCAGGCCTAACACATAGATGGTGCTAGTTTTATTGCATTTACATCTTTTTCAGTTAGTACTAACCTTCAAAAGACAGCTGTTAAAATTTCATAATATTGTATTCATTAGTTTGTGAGTTATTGTGCTAAGAGTGACTTTATCTACCTACTTTTATTATTTTCAAAACAATGGATCAATAACAATTTCGTGTTTTAATTTTACGTTAAATATTTCTTGATGGGAAAAAATACCGTTCAAGTGAAGCAATTACTTGAAAAGTGTTATGGAGACTCCGCTCCATCGGAAACAACCGAAACAAAATAAAACGTTGGTTTGGTAACTTCAAACGTGGTCGTAGAGACACTGATGTTGCAGAACGCAGTGGACGTCAGCAGCCAAATGAGGCAGTAACACCAGAAAACAAAAAAAATCAACAAAGTAGAATGACGAATGAATTGCTTCTACATCCACCGTATTCTCCAGATTTGGTGATTACTACCAGCGACTGTTGGCTGTTCGCAGATATCAAAAAAATGCTCGTCGGCAAGAAATTTCGCTCGAATGAAGAGGTTATCGCTGAAGCTGGGGCCTATTTTGAGGCAAAAGATAAATTGTTCTACAAAAGTGGTATTGAAATGTTAGAGCGGCGCTGGAATGATTTTGTTGCTTTTAATAGAGATTACGTTGATGAATAAAGCCAATTTTGAACAAAAAGGCCCGGGAAAAATAATAGTGCCATTCTTAAATTCTTAAATCTATTAAAAACTTTTTTATT
Organism: Agrilus biguttatus; assembly: GCA_963921985.1. Lineage (NCBI taxonomy): Eukaryota > Metazoa > Arthropoda > Insecta > Coleoptera > Buprestidae > Agrilus > Agrilus biguttatus. Next base: position 23,270,328 of record OY998118.1, read on the forward strand.
TTTTGCCTCAAATGAAGCATGTTTTAATTTTGGCAATATGTTTTCAGGCCAGTTTTTTTTGCTGTTTCATTTTATTAATTATTTCATTATTAGACATCGGACCCACAAATAAAAAAATATATATTTTGATATTCTTAAAATAATCTGCACTTAGTAGGGTTTCTCCTTAGATTCATCTCTTATGTGCTAATGTACCACTCATAATATTTTTACTTTAGCAGTATAGTATCTACCGTTAATATCACGTTCATTTACGTCAAAACGAAACGAATTTGGTTGTCGTAAAATCTGGTATCATCTCAAAGATGTTTCTTCTGTCCGACAGCTTTATCTAGGTTTCTATTTCCTCCTCTGTAAACAGATTTAATTTTATATACCGGTTTACATTATTCTGCTAGCTGAGCGATATCGAAGATGTGGTTTTAATCGTTTCAGTTTTTGGAGTGTTTTTCTGGAAATGTATAAGGTTTCAATATAGCCTCAAGTATCCATTAGATTAGTTTCCGGTTTTAGCCCCGACGTTCTGCCCATTGCGAATGCTTCGTTACTGTTACCGAAGGTAGGTCGTGGTTTTTCCAATAATACCTACAAATTCTAGGTGTTAGTTGTTAGTTAGTTAGAATAAGTTTGTGGTAAGTATCTGTTCTATTTACAATTGTTAGAACATATACAAGATTTTCTGTTCTTGTTGGGTCTACCGACTGATATTCGTGCTTTTGGACCAAACGGATTTAATCTCTAATTAATCTGTCCGCCAATCTCCATTGTCTTAAACAGAAAAGAAGGTAGGCTAATCGGACGGAAATTATTCACTGAGGTAAATAAGCATCTTTCTTTCTTTAAGTATTAATACAGTCCTCTGATCCTCTGTAAAGCTCAGAGAACGCGATTCAGTGTTTGTTTGTGGTCAAATAATGGCTTCCCCTTCTTTATGTTATTGTCACTCTTAGTGAACAAAGACTCTAAGTTAAGGTTGGAAGAGGACGATACCCTTACAATTATGAATATTTAGTCTCTAGCTTATGAAAATTTAGATCAACAAAGTACGTTAAGTTACACAACAGGTCCCTCTTCTTGGTTCAAGAGTTCTTTAGTAGGGATTTCGCCATATATTCCCACAGCCTCCGCCCTTGGTTTGGTCTGATTTCAGTCTGTTCCGTTCGCTGTTGACCTAGCCAGTCGAGCCCATCGACAGTTTTCTCTGATGCCCATACATTGATGTCCGTGCTGTTATCTGCTGTGACGTGTGTTGGAACATAGTATCCGCATACCATAAGTTTTTTGATTAGGTCGCTAGTAAAATGTTAGTGCATGTAAATTATACATTTAAAATTGCGAGCTATCTCATAATAGGTCAATTAACAATTAATTAAATAACGAAAAATCAGTTACAGTGTGAATCAGAAGAGAATTGATTAGAAATAAATGAGGTAGGGCGATGTAACGGATTTATTCACCATAATAATTGCGAGTTCTCTGCAATTTGTAGCATTTCCCCAAATGGAAAAGTAAATTAATATTATAAAATCATTTAGTTATTAATTAATTATTATCAAATTACTGTTTAAAGTGTTTTAAATGATTTATATTCATTGTTTGAAAGATTAATTTTTGAACGAGCCCTGTACCAAATACAAGTTTTATATCTATTTAAAGAAATTATTCGAAACTGAAATATCTTGTTGGCATATAGAAGTAAATAAAAATACCGTGTTCCATTTTATGTAAATTTACAAATTCAATGCGAAAACCATAATAATGGATTCGCTTTAGTTGAATAGTGCCAAATACAACGAATATATTCCTGTGAAAAAATCTAAGTAGCATGGGTATATTTTAATACAGACGCATGTCAATACAACGTTTGAGTCAGAAATATGATAAGGACTGTTATTGTAGTGTATCTACTTTTAAACGTTATCGATACAAAGAAAAGATCAGATTTTGTCTATTACACCACTGACACATCGAATCCTAATTATTACTGTGACGAAGAAGAATATTATTGTGGAATTTTTGGAAATATTAAGAATACAGTTTGTTTGAGAGAGGTTAGTGAAATTAAGTATAAGACGTAGGTACAACAATGACCAAAGGGTGACCTTTACAAGAATGTTGGCAAGTTTCAAAAATATACGGATATAGCTCATAAAAAGTAGTAATATTATCCAATCTTCTTGAAAATACGATTGAAACAGTTTAATATACGAAATTAAAGCAACAAAGAAAGTTGTAGAGGAAGATTGGTATTCTTTTATTTATTACTTTTTTAAATACATAAATAATAAAACAGTAGATTATTTCAACGAACTATTTAATCAAATAGTCAACAATTGTTTCGACAAAAATATAGAATAACCTAAATAGAGGAGTAGAGGTATGTTTTGAATGTATATTGATGTTTGATTGGCGACAATGCTATTGTTAGGATTTAAAATTTTCGGGTCATATTCTACCGTTATTTAGAAGGATCGCGGTACTTGCGGTTTTGGTGCTCTAAATTTGATGTCAAATGGAAGTAACAACCCACCATTTTCAACTGTGACATTTTGGCATGGCTTGCTTAATGATTTTAGTGGTCAGTATTTGGTCCCTTAGTTCCACCAGAGAGCCCCATAGCGAGCGGTAGGTTGGGTTTCCTAGATGACTCTTTTTTGATAACAAAGTAGTAGACGAACCGGTCTCTATCCGGCAAGTCCAATACCTTCCTTCCATGTCTGAGCTGGTCTTGAAGCTCAGGTAGTCGGCCAAACTTCTTTTTGAAGACCACAACGATTCCAAGGCCGATACTTAAGTCTTCGGCCATATAGTAAGCTTGCGAGTATTCCTTCGGGACATTAAATAGATCTTGAAGGCTTTCTAAAGCGATTAAAAAACAGTCTCGGTGTATTAATGAATTTCTCGTACATGGGTTGCATAATTTTGATCCAAGTATCTTCAAGATTGTTAGTGGCATATGAAGCAAATCGGTTAAAATCAACTACCTTAGGTTTCCCATTCGGTGAACGTTTTATTGGGTAGATGACATTGTTTCTTTGTTTGAAATTTTTGTATGGATCTTCCCAATGCTGTTGAAGTATTGATAATAGGTCTCTCTGATGTCGTGAATTGTGTAGCCACGCCATGTCTCCACCAGGGAATCCCATGTTAGTGGGCATTTTGTAGTAGATATCCTTCATACGGTCACTGACGATCTGCATATCGGAACGTACATTATCGCTAACATAATCTTCTCTAGCGACATCTTCATCAGGTCTACAGCCAAACATCAAATCGCAAGGTAGTCGCAGCTTCCGACCAAACAGCATTTTTGCAGGTATCTGTCCAATTTTTTCAAGGATCGATGATGGATATACCATAAGAAACAATGGCAGGCAAGTACTTGTTAATGTCTCTGTTAATTCTCCACGCTTTTTACTACAGACAACAATTCTCGTTTGGTTCCACAGTAGTTTCGTTTAAACTTGGATGGAGTCCTCTTGAAACAGCCGATGAGTTTTTCCTGGCTATTCTGTATCTTAGAAAGCACTGATCCTATCCTTAGTATTGTGCCCAGAATAAACTTCTCAGTTGGTAGGGTATGACTTAACACAGGTGTAGAAGCGACGGTTTGCTCTAACTGTTCAAAAGCAGATTGGCAGTCCTGTTCCCGACAGAATGGTATGCCACTTTCAGTATGTCGCGTCAGTGGTTTAGCAATATTAAAGAATCCTGGAATATATAGTCTGCAGTAGGTGCAAAGTCTAAGGAAGTTTCTAACTTGATATACCGTCAGTGGCTACAGGCCACTCCTGTGCAGCTTTGACTTGCAGATTAACTAAAATGCCGGTCTCATAGTTGACCGTCTCTTAGAACATCTCTTAGACATTTCCTGGGGTACAGACATCTCGAAGACTTTGGAATAATTCCTCCACGTTCTTCTTGTGGACGTGAAAGTCTTTTCCAATTATGATTATGTTGTCAAGGTATACTAGACAGGCTTTGAAGATCAAGCTGTGTAAGACTGTCTCCAGAAGTCGTTCAAATGTGGCTGATGCATTTCATAGAGCGAACAGTATTACTTAAAACTGCCACAGCCCTGTCCCAATAGAGACCGCCGTCTTCCTTTTCGCTTCAGGATACAAATCCGCTTGCCAGTATCCACTTTTCATGTTTAAGGTCAAGTGCAAGTGTAACCGGAACTATCAGCGACGTCCATGGGCTGATCGATGGCTCTATTACTCTGTCCTTCTACATATCTTTGCAAGTGGCATTTTTCATAGTTTCTGTTGGATAGGTTGCCCTCCACTCGTATTTATCTTGTGAACGACGATATTGGTCCGCTCCATCTTGCCGTTTTTCAATTTAAACACATTCTAGTATTGTTCGGGTAATCTTTTCATTTGATATTACTCACTTCAATTACGTTTTTTACGCCATAAACTACTATTAATTCTTCCGTGGCTTCAGTATCCCATAGAAATGAAACCTGCTTTTCATCAGTGCAACTATTATACATCTATTTGCTCCTACTAGTTTTCCTAATTGTAGGACATGTGCTCCTATGAACTTTTCTTGTTCTTGCAAGTATTTCTTACATGGTCCAATCTTCCGCAGGTTCAGCACCGTACTGGTCTCGGCTTCCTATACATCTAATTGATTAACTGTCATATCGTTCTATCGCCCCACTCTTTCCGAATGTACCTCATGGTACATACATAAGTAACAAAGTGTCTATTATTTAGAAAATTACCTATTGATTGAGAAATTGTAGGCGTAAAAAGCAATCTTATGGATGTTTACTTTTCATTAACGTAAACTTCCTGTTAAAAAAGCAATAAAACTATTCAGGGAGCACAACAATTATGCGCGTTTAATGTGGCAATCTGCCCGGCGTGGCAGCCATTAGGGCTAAACATACATGCAAAGATAACTCTTATCAGTGCAGTGCATTGTTTGTATCTAATAGCTACCATCGAAATGCCCCATCTACCGGAGGTCCCAATGTTCTCCTAATCAAGTTTACAATAATCTAATTTTTAAATGTTCCATCAGCGATTCATTAGTTTTTTTATTAGATATTAAAATAACAAATATTTAAGAATAAACTATTTCAGTCCTTGAGATTTGTTTATAAAATTTATGAATACGTAGAAATTATTTGTTGATATGATCTTTTTTAGTCTGAGAGTACAATTTCGCATTAGTTGACGGAAATGCCAGTAAAATATCTTTTTAGTGATTTTACCTTTACTAGGTACTTGTTACAATCTTATCAATTATAAAATTATATCTAGAAATGTGGACCTACTGCAACTTGTGGTGACTATTTTAAAATGTTACCTTTGAATGATAGAGAAAGAAATGCCATTGTGCATCTACATAATGAAATTCGCCATGATGTTGCAATGACTGGTGTTTCGAAAGCACAGATGGAATTGGATTTGAAATATTTTCAAGGAAATTTAACGGAATACACTGAAACAGAGGTTGCTGGAATGCGATACTATTTTCCCCGAATAAAAGAATTCTCCTCTCGGCTTGTTTTGTCAAGAATGAATACAATGGTAAGTTTATTTTCTAAATTGACATTTTGCTACATAAGGTATTGATTACATTATATGAATGGTACATGGTTCTAAATGGTTGATGTATTATCTTAATTTGGAAATTAAAAGAATAAATTATATTCCGATAAGAGTACAGGAATCTTTTAATTATTTTTGTTATTATGTAATAATTATTCCTAATAATATAAAAGTTTTTGTTGACGTAGACATCTGAATTACAGAACAAACTTGCTACACTGTAATGTCGCTCTTTATAAAGACAATTATTTGTAAATGATAGGAAAAATGAAAACTTATCTTAACTTAAAAACTGCGGTTTGAATGAAGAATAGTTCATTTTTCTACTGTTTCTCGTAAATTTAAAATATAACAATATAAAGAATTATATCGATATAAAAGAAACAATTGAATAAATTGAAAGGAGGATTTTTTTTGAACACAAAAAATTACCACTTCTACAAGTTTTGCTTGATTTTGTTTGTATGAATTACAAAGCACGCTGCATGTTGTACCAGTTGATGAGAACTAGATATTTCTCGTTTCTATTAATACGTATTTTAACATGAGAATTAATATACTGATTATGTTGGGGATTAGTTGCGTATTATTTAGATAAAATCTCAAGGTATGGAAATATATCGCTATCTACTAGTGTTCGCTGCTAACTGAAATATTTCATTCTATTTCACATATATAAGCTGTATTGTCGACTTAGTAAATAAGTAGTAAGGCTCTTGTCTAACATTTGAAAGACTTCAGTTAGCAGCAGAGGAAATATCATGACTAGATATTATATCAATTTGCTTCTAAAGAGCTCCTTCGATAAGTGGTTGATTTATCGAGACTCGCTATGACGTGCTCATGGAATGTAATAAAATCTGTTAGCAGGACTTTTCAAAAATGAACACCAATCACAGTTAATTATTTTATTTTACATTAACTAATTGTGTAACAATTGATTTAGAAAATGATTAATTGATGGTAATGTCTCGCTGGCTGATTGGAATCGAATGCTGTTTCCCCGCTTGCCTGCCCTCGTCCCGGTCCCACTTGACCTTCGGCCGTAATCGTATTCGGTCCCGTTTCGTAACTGAGTTCTGTTTGTGCAAACAGATCGAAATCGCGATCCATTTCTGATAGTTTTGATACATGACTGATCATAAACTTACTGTTAAAGCAAAAAACCTTAAGACTAGATAAAACCCATATAAATCAATGTTGAAGTAAATCTCTAACCTTTAGCGACAGTATTGTTATTGTATAATTATATTCGACTGAGAAATACTTAAAGAGCTTTTAGGGAAGTAGTAGTAGACGAAAATTCATAGAAAATTTAAAAAACTTACTGGAAAATGATAGTCCTCCTATGAATTATTCAAGAATGTACCAAATGAAATAAAATGTTTCAAATAAGAGTCTACTGAAGGCAATATAACACTGAACCAATCTTCGTCGGAAAACCATCATTTGACAAAAAATATCCTTGCTAATTTTTATACATCGCGATGATGCCGGTTAGACCTATCGAAATGCGATATGGAAAGATATATTTGCCCCCGTATGTCACGTAACAGTTACCGTTGCTTCCGCAGGAGTGTTTTTATCGCCATCAATCCATCGTTTCTGCCTTGACCACTTCTGAGCTTTGAAACATGGCCATCTGAGAATTGAAACAACATCGAATCGATAGACTAACTGATCTATGCTCGATAGTGTATGAAAACTCTTCCAACTTCATGACGTATCTAGCGACTCCTGGTCCTAAGTATCTTTTATGTATTGTCTTCTGGAATGCTGTACAATTGGTTACGATTTTGAACTGAACACCAAGCAGGTATACTCTGTGCTTCTTCAATGCAGTTACCACGGCCAAAACCACAAACTCGAAACTGATGTATGTTTCTTCTTGGATCGACGTTTTTTTGCTCATTTTGAAGCTGGATGTAGCTTCTCAGCGTCTGGACATTTTTATGGCTTTCTGCTGTCGGTGTAAAATTCTTTCGCATTTTCGGGTTTTATATCATCAAAACAGATTCTAATGAGAGAAAATATTTGAATACACAATGCTCACCCTAACCAAGCCCCCAAAAAGCCATCATAACAAGACTGCACGTAAATAATTCATTGTTCGTCAATCCTTAAATCCTAATAAGTAAATGTTATTAAAGCATTGTTCTTCTTCGGTAACATGGTCTGAATAAGCTGAATCAGTTTTTATGCTCTGACAAACGTTTTTTAAAGTTTCTCCCTTTTTGACGTATATACACATTAGGGCAAGACTTACAAGTTAATTTTTAAGCTCCAGATTGTTTTTCTTAATTAATTTACCGACGGAGAAATTGGTTTCATAAGCAAAATTTAAACCAACATTTTGTAAATATGAAAAAATGTTTTGAATGAAGGGCCTAAAAAAGTAATTCTAATGTATTTCTTATTTCTAATTTCATGAATGTGGTAAATCAATTTCGAAGTTATTTTTTTATACATTGGTTGGTCTATTATTGAAGAACTGTTTTTTGAAACTTGTTTAACAATATATTCAAAAAAGAAGGAATTAAAATCCTTATTCGTCTAAATTTTAAGATCAAAGATCTCACATTTTGAACGCGTCCTACCAAGTAGGCACAACGAACCGAAAGTCATATCCCACGACCGGTTTCGACCTATCGGGTCTCATCAGATGGGCGCTGGCAGAAAGTTAATCAATGCCTTGTCTTTGTTCAAAGCCTCGAGCTACAAGCCTCGCCTTCAATCTTCCATCCGCCTTCTTGCGAAGAACCCACTTACAGGAAAAGGGTTTTACTCCTTCAGGGCATTTCACCAGCTTCCACGTTTTCCTCTCAACCAGTGAATCATACTCATCTTGCATGACTCGTTTCCAGTTTTAGTCTTTCAGTGCCATCTCAACTGAAATATCCTCGATGTCTCCTATGAGGGCTGAATCTTCGTTGCTTCTTCTTTTCACATAGCCATCATAACCATACCTTGAGGGAATTTTAAACTTGCTGTGTAATTCAATGCCGGTAGGGGTATTAGCCCTCGGAGTAGTTGTTTCTGTTGATTCCATATTTATATTTGTTTAATAATATTAAATTCTTTTAAATAATTATTTTTGAACATTGGGACGTTTAGGAGTCTATGAACCATACTACTTTAAGAAGCTAATTTGTGTTGAAACGGGTGAAATGATTTGGTTTGTGTAGTTACATTTGTGTGTGATGGTTTGTGGAAAATAGAAAATGTAATAGTATCGTTTATTTGAGTTAAATTTAAATCTAAGTAATTAATTTGATTGTTTATTTCTTCTTTTATTGTAGAGTTTATATTAGGGTGTAAACTATTAATGTATTTTAAAAAGACATTCAGTTGTTTAACGGTATCAGTGTAACAGGTAATAACGTCGTGAACATACCTATACCAAAATAAAAAGTTATTCTTATAAATGGGACTGTTCATTATACTCTCTTTTAAATAGTTCATAAATGTTTCTTCAATAAATGGACTAAGTGGATTTCCAATAATTAAGCTATCTGTTCAAGTAAACATTTGTGCATTGAAATTTTAAACGCCCTGTGTCTTTGACTAAACCAAAACTACTTTCAATTCAATGCCAAAGTGTTTAGTTGTACAGATGGCTTAATTATGGGCCATTTAACGAAAGGAATAATACGCACTTGAGAAGTTAACAAAACAAATATATGTCGGTTTATTGAATTTCTCGGCTTTCTTAATAACCTGTCACAAAATCAGTAACTCATCACGGCTATCATTTCCTTTGACGAAACCAGCTTGCTCAAGGGAAATCTCATTGGATAAGTACGATTTGAGACGTTCGTTTGTGTTATATTGAATAATATTTTACTTGAGTTTAATAATGTGCAATAAGGCGACAGTTGTTTCACATTTTTGTAGATTTTTTTCTCTGAAGTGGTACAGAGACTATGTGAGCCCATTTTTGCGGCTAAGCACTTGTTTGTTATATTTTGTTATATAAGGTACGTGATATATTAATGCCGCATTCTTCTAGAGCTTTGACACTTACACGGGAATTAATCAATTCTTTTCCCATTCTATTCTCAAATAGATTATAGATTGGTGGAGAGCGTGAATTTTTAGGGCTCCGCTACGAATTAATAACCCTTATAGTTTCAAATTATCGATAGACTTTTAATAGAATTTAGACTTTTTAATAGAATTGAATTTTAAGAAGATAAGTGTAGGTAACCGGTTATTTTCCTAGGAGAGGTGGTGTCTCATAGCCCTTTCTCGCCAGCTGCCACTGGTTGACGGCAACAATCCTCCTTTTTATATCTGTGATCTGCATTCCAGAGTATCAAGGTATCAAAACAACGCGTACATAACATAAATTAATTTTAGACTACGGGGTAATTTGGATGATTCAAGAGTAGCTGGTGGGAGTGAAACATAAAAAAGTTTTTGTTTCAAGTTGTTTTGTTTTGTGTCGGTAGAGGGGTGACGCAAAGGTGGCAACCCTGGCAACGACTATCGCTGGGAGTTGATCTGTGTGTGGGAGTTGAAGAGGGTATCGGTTGAAGCCGTGCAATGAGGGTGTATCTGGCTAGCGGTATTTGTTTCTAAGGTGGCACAAGTTTTGTATTTTATGACATTTGATCATTCAGGGAAAATTCCTTTTAACTATTAAAAATTTCAAGAATAATGTTTAAATGATAAACTACCTATAATGGAAATCTAATAAATGATCAAGCTTCATTCAAATCGGAATAAGTTTTTTTTCCTTTTAACACTATCTTTTATCTCTTTAAAAGGCTCCTCGAAGAAAATCATCATTTTTTTAGTCTTATGACAAAGAACTGGAATTTGTTGCTCAATGCTGGGCTAATAATTGCATGTCGAATGGAAGATTAATTGACATATATGATACCTGCAGAAAAACTAGTCGATTTAAAAAACCTGGGCAAGCTGTGTTTGTATACACAGTGGTATCAAATCAAATTAAAACCATCCATTTTGATGATATGAAGTATTTAGATCGAGCTATTTTTAGTTGGTACAATGAAGTTTTACAATTTACTGAAGCAGAACAACGTCAAATGTTTAACCTATATACTTACAGGTAAAACAATATGTTTCAGTGAAGTTTATTAATTTATCATGAAGTAACCAGTGCAGATTTAAGCAGGTTTGTTTAAAGTACCAATTGTCAACTCGGTTTATTTTCTGTATATCTATATAATCCCTAATTTTGAGATTATTAGAGGATGATGCTGTAGAAAAATCTCTAAAATTAAATTTGACTTGCTATGCCCTTTATATAGAGTGTCAGGATGGACTGATAACTCGAAAAGTAAAGGTTATGTAAAACAATGCTCCATGTAAAAATTGTGTGACTATTCTTAATTTCCCCATGGTGACTTCCATATTGACCTTGAGAGAAGTAAGCCTACTTTAGAATGGAGGAAGAAATTTCAAGGATTCTATTATCTGATATCCTGACAGTACCCGCTAGGATATTCTAGTTTGTTCTTGATTTTCAAATGGATAACCGATATTCCCAACGGTTCCTTTTAAATCCATACAGTTAATCTTTATCTATACTAACTTATAACCCTCTGGTGATCTTGATCTTCAAATATGTCTTTCTTGGGGTTATTCTAAGAAAATACACATATATACAGGGTGGCTAAACTATAAGTTTAACAAAGTAATTTATCAAACAAAACTTATTTCCTGTTTTAATACAAGATCGTTTATAACGCCCCAATTAGATTTACTACACGGGGTGTTCAAGAAAAGGAAAAGGTCCTTACTTAAATGGAAACACTGTTAATTTTAGGTTCAATCAAAATAAAAAATATAGGAAAAAGTTGTTAAGAATGATAAAATATTGAGAATAAGTTTGCTTAAAACGAAATTTTGTTAAACTTATAGTTTGATCACAATCAGCATACTGCGTACATTTTGAGACGCCCTGTATATGTGTATCTCTTCATAAATACCCCCCCCCCCACCGGATATCCCGTGGATTCAACAGTGGTTTTGTAAAATACATTTCTAAATTATTGATAACGTTTCATTAGTTGGTGTATCACTAAACAAAAGCGAAACAAATTAAATAATAGGAAGATAGATAGATACACAATACTGAAGACTCAAATGCTTAGTAACTACTTAGTAGTGATAATAATATTTGGTTATTCCATCCACCGGTTTTGCGGAGACAGAACAGGTCTAACTGCGGAAAAACGTTATAAGTTTTTTTTTCTGGGAATATTGTGTAGAGATTCTGTAATATTCCGCAATGAATGTGTACTTGTATTTCTTATGAGTTCCTTACTAAACACATACTCACATTTCTGAATGTAATGGGTGTTGGTGAGCAGTTTATGTGAAATCTTTTTTAACCTAACACTGAAAACGATGTAACCTGCAATTGTCGAACGTAACGTAAATCTAGAGAGAAGCAATTTTTCGTACATATTAGGTCCGTAGTTAAGCCAGCGCTTAAAATTTCATAAGATAGCTAAATATTAAACTGGTAAAATACCAAAATTCAACTTTTGTTTGCCAGATGTGTTATTTCAGAATAACACAATTTGTACAGTATTTTGTCACGTAGTAACTAACAATAGCCTAAGGTCACCAACACCCTATTAAACACCCTCTACCCCTGTAGGTTCCCAAGTAGATCCCAGGTATATTTAAGCTAGTAAGTAAGTAGTAATATACATTCTCTTCTTGTTCGTCTCTTATCCTATAGTACTAGTTGTTTTCTCGTTATCGGTGTTAGTAGTTATAAGTTGTATATATGTTTTATTAAAAATCGTAAATTCAAAACACAGTTATTATTGCTCGTATAAACTAAACATTTTGTAGCAGAAGCGAAATTAAACAATCGGTCGCTGTATATACCATTAAAATATCGACTTCGGAAAATTAATTTTTTTCGAAGAGGGTTTAAGTGTCCCTTAGTACAAGCTAGGCAAGCGACACACCCGCGATACTCAACAATGGGCATGCGCTGAAATTTATGAGGGTTTCGTAATTTCCCATCAAGTATAAATAAATCTCCTTAATTAAATAAGACAATATAGTATACTCTAAAATAATACAATGTACTGCTACTGTTTTATGCTATATACATATTATAATATATTTTATATTATATACTATATAATACTGTTTAGCTTCTTTTTATTAATAGATTTTACATGTTCATTAGTTTAATGTAGAATGCGTGACCAACCTGTCCTAAATATACAGCATCATAATTTTTAAAACATAATTCATACGTGCACCATTTTTTTAAACATCTAATTTCCAGTAAATCCTCGTTTTTCGAAAAAATCCACTGAATTCCGTAATGTAAAAATAAATCCCCGGAATTCTTAGAATTCCAACAGAGTGTACACCATGAATACTCTGCGGTTTATACTTCAATGAAGACCATTTAATAGTAGGTAATTCGTTTTTGTAGTATCACAGTTGCTGTAAGCAAACAAAGCCAATAATGTTGTCATATATTTGAACTTTGGATTAATATTATGAAAAAATATAATTAGGATACTGTTTTTTTTCCAATACGAAGGCAAATTTCGGGGTTTATTGAATCGAATTCCGATGGGGCTTTTAAAACTGCAACGTTTTTCTGTTCATACTATTGTTCCTAAATTTCAGGTTAAATGGAAAGTCAATGATTAATTTTTTACAACTAACTTATCCAAAAGCAAGATTTGTTGGTTGTGGTCGAAATCAATTTGGATTTGGAAATACCCTGTCATTTTTACTCGTGTGTAATTATGATAAAACACCAAAGATTGGAAAACCTGTTTATCAATTCAGTGACATGTGTGCCTCTAAGTGTACCAAGAAATATTTTCATCTTAACGCCAATAAGATGCTAAGCAGAAAATATTGCAAATTTGATGGACGTTTAGGAGATAGAACGTTAGACTTTTTAAATTGCATGTATAAGTTTCATGCTGTTGCAGCAAGGCGGCTTTACAATTACGAAGAATATCAAGACAAAAATCCATTTAATCCATGTCTGTGCGGTAGAAAAAGAGGATTAGATAGAGATATGTTTAATCCACCATTTGGTGAGTTTTTAGATGCCCCCTTGATTCAGCTTAAGGTGTTTTACCTTCGGAAAGCAAAAACTTTTAAAAACAAAATAGTAAATGTGAAGGTTATTTTGAAACCTGGTAGATCAGATGATTACAAAGACATATATTAAAACAAAGTAGCGTTTATTTTTGGATTCCTATTTTATTTTTATACTAGTATTCTATGGATATACTCTATTATCAACCACATGTTGTAATTTTAAATTTTAAATTTCTTATTCCAGAAATATCGAGTATGGCAGACCAAAAACAAAAAGTAGCTCTTGGTGCTATAGTTTTTCTGTTTTACCTACATTCATACTTATAAGTTATATTATAATAATATTTAAGTATTATTTGTATTTTGAATAAATTGTTTGGTACTAAGGAATACATTCTTTTAATTAATGTATTTTATAAAAACAAATGCCAAAATACGAAAAAATTAACAATGATTATGCTTTTGGTCAGAAATTTATCGAAACTACCAGACACGGATCGCGATTTCGCTCTTGTTAGAAGCTTATCAGCGTGCCATAGGCAGTCTCGATAAATTACTGACCAAGTCGAAATGTTCCGTAAATCACAGTTAATATAATAATAACATAGATGCAATTGCTGCCATCTAGTGGATTTTATTATATTATCTCCTCGCGAAATCGCCCTTACTATTCGTTCTCTGAAAAACAGGTGTTCTTAAAGTCCTGCCCCCAAAGCACGTAACTGCACTCTGTAACATCGTAAACGCTATCATACGGTTCCACTACTTTCCAATGGTCTGGAAAGAAGCCACCGTCATTTGTCTCCCCAAGAAAAGGAAGCTCCTCAGTTGTCCCTAGAGCTACAGGCTTATAAGCCTACTCAGTTCGCTGAGCAAAGTAGCCGAGTCTATACTTCTAGACCGGCTCCTAGACCACATGGAGCAAAACAACCTACTTCCCAACTTCCAACATGGCTTTAGCAGACGCCATGGCACCGCCCACCAGCTCCTACGGGTTTCCGAATTCATTTCGGACCAACTAAACAAGCGCAGGCATACTTCCATGCTCCTGCTTGACGTTCAGCAACACCCCACACCTCCTAATCGGTGTTATCAGATCCTTCCTCTCAAATAGAACCCTTTGTGTCCGCTCTCCATTAACGAGACCAAGTCGGAAGCAATATTCTTCTCTCGTAGGTTCCGAACGCCTCTCCCCATCATCGTAAACAACCACCCCATTAAATGAAGCGACGCTGTCACCTATCTCGGTGTCACCTTCGACAGAGGGCTTTAATCGGTTAGAATTTTACACTATCCCCACCTTCGGGGGAGTCTATCAAGATTTCCCCTCCTCCTCCTCATAAAAACTAAAAAACAAAAACCTCAAGACTGCCCATGGCACGCTGATGAGCTTCTAACAAGAGCGAAATTGCGATCCATGTCTGGTAGTTTCGATAAACTTCTGACCAAAAGCATAATTGTTATTGTTAGCTTTATGTGAATTCACTTATGTAGGCTGCATTGTTGATTTAGCTGGTCAAGTTTAAATACCTCTGTGATGCCTTGTCTAGTTTGATATCTTCTGTAGCGGCTAAAATCCACTAGATGGCAGCAATTGCCTCTATGTTGTTATACCAAAACATTGTAATACAAAGTTATTTCATATAGTACTAATGGATCACCCTGCATTAACGCAAAACGTAGATGATGGTTGTTATAATGACGTAGTTTTTGTCTCAAATTTAGCTTTGATTTTTGTAATAGTACCTTGACAAAGAGAAAAAGTAGAAATTTAATCTGTTAACTACTAAAACTTCAACTAAATGTATACAATTAATAAATAAAACAATATTTAAACTTAGTGTTGTCTTATTTTTGGCGAGACTTAATTGACCCACAAAGTAAAAGAGTATGTCTTACATCTTACATGCATTATCAATGTAAACGATAAGCGTATTGCCGTAGAAAATATTACGTTTGGCTCGCGAAGAAGTTGAGCATATGCTTGTCTTCAATATCTGCATCGACCCGTCTTTTGCTACTTAATGTAGTAAATGTTGGAGTTCGTCAGCGTCAGCTTTAAAATGGACATACTACATTATTATATTAATAAATTTTAGTAATTGGGTTACAAAAATACATAAATATCCAATTTGTTTGCCAATTTTGCAGCTCTTGAGCACAACCGCCCATAAGACGAGAAAATAATAAATTTAAAAACGACAAAATAAGACTAGGGCTGCCGCAAGAATCAAGTATACATTGATATTGTCCTGTCTTGTCTTGAAAATCACGACAATACCAAGAACAAAATGCTTATACGAAATACAAGATAACATCAAGATGAACAAGTTGAGATACTTATCTTGTCAAGCTCGCTTGCTCGATGTTGAGAGCCTTTTTTTGCTTTTACGTGATTAAATTTTTACTTTTGAAGATTGAAGTTGTCAGATTTCATATAATATCATTTAGCTGAAATTGAAATTGGGCAAACAAAGTATTAAAATTGTTACTCTATATACAATGATATATATATATATATATAAAGAATTATAAAATCAAAGTATATGAATAAATATTTCTATATATAAACGCATAAGAGAGGGGTCCGGTGCCACTGGGGAAACAAACCCGCACTTGAATGTAAGACTTGTACCTTAACTTTACACTAACATATATGAATATAACAGGTAACTTATTCATATAACCACTATTAATATTATTGGACCATACTTTTTTAATATCTATCTATTTATTTATTTAAAAAATCGACTGATAATGTACCCATTATACAGGGTTGCTCATTAGTGCGTCAAAGTCCAATATAGACTTCATTAAATGAAATTAGAGAAATTTATTTTTATGAAAATGATGCAGTATCAAAAAACACCTATTTTAAAAATAATTTGACATATACAGGATGATCCGCTAAACCGGAGCACGTTCCAAGACAATTTTTTTTAATGGAACACCCTGTATATTTTTTGTTTTTTATAATCTACTTAAAATTCTCTTTTCAACGATCCCTTGGTTTTTGGTTTTGGATGATGCATTGTTGATTTATTAATGAAAATGTAAAAAAAATGGTTGCGATTGAAATTGGCATATTAATTCAATGCGAGAGTATTACGATTAGTTAAGACGAAATATTTTGAAGTTATGTAGCCAACAGACTAACCATAAAAAGTAATGAAATAACAATTTTATTATACAGGGTGTTTTTTACGGTGCAGTCAATTTAAAGGTTTTCAAAGAACGATTTCTCAATTTTTTCAAATGGAACACCCTGTATATTGTTGAATTTTTGTAATGGTGCGTTAATTATGTTTAATTTTTGTTAATAATATCCTATACCTAAACCTCGTAATTTCAGAGATATTTTTACTTTTACATTACTACCAGCTGATTATTTGTTTTTGATTTGATCTAGTGTGCTTACGGGCCAGATTTAACAAGTTCAGACAAACAAAAGGTAATAAATAAGTAGATAATAAGTTGAATAATGTTAAGACGTTGGTGATTGTTGAGAGTTGGGTTTTGTATTAGTGATTTTTACAATTTTTATCTTCATTATTGTCATTGTTGTATTATACCAATTTGATTAGTGAGTATCGTTTTCTTGCACAGCTTTTGGATGTTACATGCTCGTACGGTTTCTAGTTAACTCAACGTTATGCAGTTTGAGAGAAACGATCTCGTTGACATGATTTTCATTATGGGATCTGCTCAACAAAATTGTCTGTTAACCCAGAGAATTTATGCCCAACGATATCCTAACAGAAGACAACCTTGAGTTAGAAGTTTGGAAAAACTTAAGGAAAGGTTCATTAGGACGGGAAATGTTAGTTACGAGAAATGTGAAAGGAGAAAGAAGACAAGTGACGAAGAAAATTTGAATATCTTGTTATCAGTAATTGCAGAGCCATCTACTAGTTCGACCAAAATATCACGAGAAATTAATATACCACGATCTACTGTTAGCAAGATACTGAAAAATAATAAATACCATGACTACAGTATCTCCTTTCATCAAGAATTTTTGAAGACTGATTTCGAGACTCGAAGGACATTTTGCGAATGGGGGTGGGAAATTGAAACGATAACACCTAACTTTTTCCAAAAAGTGTTATTTACTGACGAATCGACATTTACTCAGAGTGGTATCCCGAACCGTCATAATCTTCATCATTATTGCAACAGAAAATCCAAGAATAGTGAGGTCAGTTGATAAGCAGAGACAATGGACGGTAAACGTTTGGGGTTTGTTTGTAATTGGACCAAATTTCTTTTATGGACGTTTAAATGGTGCACAAGATTTGTATTTCTTGCAAGATGATTTACCTCAGCTTCTGCAAAACGTTCCTCCATTTGTAAGGGAAAATATGTGGCTGCAGCACGATGGTGCTCCAGCACATTTTGCGCTAGGTGTCAGAGAATTCTTGAATCAAGAATTCGGAGGCAGATGGATAGGTCGCGGGGGTACCATCAATTGGCCACCTAGATCGCCAGATTTGACGAAACTCGATTTTTTTCTATGGGGCCACATAAAAAATATTGCATACTAGACTCATCTATCTACACCAGACGACATGAGACAACGTATAATCGATGCCTTTAATGAAGTTTCTGATGAAATGTTACAAGAAGTTAATAGGTCCTTTCTGTCACGGCTACTAATGTGTTCCAACCAGAAAGGAAGGCACTTTGAAAATTTACTTTAAACAAAAAATCTGAACTGAAATTAATGCTAGACCCTTTATTTATTTAATTACTTTTTGTTTGTCTGAACTTGTTAAATCTGGCCCGTAAGCACACTAGATCAAATCAAAAACAAATAATTAGCTGGTAGTAATGTAAAAGTAAAAATATCTCTGAAATTACGAGGTTTAGGTATAGGATATTATTAACAAAAATTAAACATAATTAACGCACCATTACAAAAATTCAACAATATACAGGGTGTTCCATTTGAAAAAATTAAGAAATCGCTCTTTGAAAATCTTTAAATTGACTGCACCGTAAAAAACACCCTGTATAATAAAATTATTATTTCATTACTTTTTATGGTTAGTCTGTTGGCTACATAACTTCAAAATATTTCGTCTTAACTAATCGTAATACTCTCGCATTGAATTAATATGCCAATTTCAATCGCAACCATTTTTTTTACATTTTCATTAATAAATCAACAATGCATCATCCAAAACCAAAAACCAAGGGATCGTTGAAAAGAGAATTTTAAGTAGTATATAAAAAACAAAAAATATACAGGGTGTTCCATTTAAAAAAATTGTCCTGGAACGTGCTCCGGTTTAGCGGTTCATCCTGTATATGTCAAATTATTTTTAAAATAGGTGTTTTTCATAAAAATAAATTTCTCTAATTTCATTTAATAAAGTCTATATTGGACTTTGACGCACTAATGAGCAACCCTGTATATAAATAAAAACAGTAATAATGTTGGAATACGGATACTAACCGTTTATTGTTAAAGGTATGATAATGATACTTCATTTAATTCACTGTATTTATTCATCGAACGCTGTTTAATTGTATCAGCTAGGTTAGTCGGAACCAATGAGTTCGAAATCGCGATATACGTTTGTTAATTTTAATTTTAATTTTCGTAGTATATTTTTATTTTTATTCTTCATACCGAAATCGGAAAACGAACACTTCGGAATTACATCAGTGTATATTTGTTTATTACAGGTGCATTCTATTCAGGAACTATTTCACATAAACAATTGACATTTAGAGAAAATATAATAGTAGTAACTAGTTGCCGCAACGACATAAAGTTCAAAATTGTTACTTTGGGTATTAAATGGGAAAAAAACGTTTTTGGGGGATTTGTTGAAGAACATATTAAAAAAGCACTTTTCCAAAGAAAATACTTAAAATAATTTTTGTCCTCATACCATAGGGTATATATTATGTCACGATGCGAGTGGGGGGGCCTTCGATTAGTCCAACAAAGTGAGATAATCGGGTTGGAGGGTCTCGGGATAACGTAATATTTGAATAGAAAAGGGAAGGTTGGACGTAAAAGTTTTGTCTTCACTTTACTCTTAAAATAAAACTAAGAAGATCTTCAATTATATAGTTTAAAAATTAGTAATCAAATCAAGTTTTTATTAATAAAAATATTGGAAATATTTTGGCCTTGACAAATTAGCTAATGGTGGTCCAATCGTTTTTTGACTTGACAAACGTTACAGTAATAGTGAATATCTGAATATCTTCTGTAGCAGCTAAAATCCACTAGATGGCAACAATTGCCTCTACATTATTATTATATTAACTGTTGTTTATGGAACATTACAGCATGGTCAGTAATTTATCGAGACTACCTATGGCACGCTGATGAGCTTCTAATAAAAGCGAAATCGCGATCCGTGTCTGGTGGTCCCGATAAATTTCTGACCAAAACCATAATAATTGTTTTTGATAAGCTTTATGTGAATTCACGTATGTAGGCTGCGTTGCTGATTCAACTGGACTAGTTTAAATACCTCAGGTGGCTTTGTCCAGTTTAATATCTTCTGTAGAAGCTAAAATCCACTAGATTGCAATTGCCTCTACGTTATTATTATCTGAAGGATGTATATAGAGACAATCTTCATGGGCCAAGTATTTGCATTAACAGCACTGAATCCAGTCCTCTTGAAAACTTTCTCCCTTTCTTTCATTCGGATCCAACTTCGGATAGATAACAATTCTTTTGCATGTCTGTCTGCCGTTTGTCCTACTGATAACTTGCCTTCCATTACATATTTAACTGATTCTTTCATTTTATTTCTGTCTCATGTTCCTCTATTACTAATTCTGACTGACCCAGTTGACACTTGGAGGTATAACCTTCGCCCACGTTGTCACGTAGTACCACTGATGATATCAGCCGCAGTTGCCGCCGAAACACCTGAACCAGTCATTAAGATCAAGGCCTGTAACCCGAATATTAATTCTACTATGGATTCCGGCTGTAAAAGCCTATGTTTTTACACTATTTCAAGTCTTTCTGCAACACGACATACATGATCCTAAAATACTTTCCATAAATGAGCAAACTGACAAAACAGTTTGTAGTTGTTAGAATGATATTGCGAAATTCAAATCTTAAAACAAACTGGAAGTATCGTGTCCGGGTGTTATGGTTCGGGGTTTATAAATTTATTGCCCCAGTCACATCGGAATATGTTATTTTACGTGGGTACTTTTCCGAGGGAGGAAGAAGTAAGCAACCATACTGCCGAATAAACAAAATAATAATAATGGTTGAAAGATCTATTTAATACAGAAAAATAATCATAACTTTCACCATCACTACCAACATGAAACGAAACTAGTTCACGGTGGTACCCGATTGCTATTTTGGAACAGTTATAGACAGTTCTTAAATTGTACAGGAAATGTTATTAATACTATTATAAAATTTAAATATATTAAATTAATTAGAACTTTAAATAATGGACATATACACTTATTCTACTTAATACCATCTGTTGTGAAATATCAAAATTGGGTTACCTTTTTCGTTCTAACTATTAAGCTTCTTTTTCGCACTTGTGTCTTTCTTTCCTGCGGGTGTATGCATAAACCACAATTTATGACTTGGTCTACTCTTTCTATATACTTCTCAATACCCAGCTATATTCTAGCCATTTCTGTTCTTTTTGTTCTCTATTTCTTCCGCTTCTTAATACCCTTAAGTTAGTCAATACTAAGTAGATAGTCAAGAACGATTCACCGCACCGCATCAACTCACCGCACCATAGTTGTTTTAAATTGTAGATATTGTAAATTGTTCTTTAATAGACGTATTAACAATTCTGCAACTATTTAATAAACAAATATTTGCAAAACATCAATTAGGATTGTCAGGAAGTTTGACGTAATATACAACAGAAAATCAGAGTTCGCTCTAATTTATTGTATCGCGTGAAACACCATCCAATACAATTTGGTACGAGCGATGAATTATTTTTGCCGACAACATAACACACATTAGCGCCTAATTCATTCGGTGTCCACGCCGAAATCGCTTTCGATTTGTTTTATCTATAGAAGGCGCGCATTTATAATGGAGTTTTACCTATGCAAAGTGGTTAGTTTTGTAGTAAAATTCAAAAAATGTCTTACCCCAATTTACTAGAACACTTTAACAAAATTAATCAATCAGTCTTGCGTTGAAAATGCTCACAATGTAAGTGAGCGAAACACATGTCCACATTTTTGTTAAAGTGTTGTGGTAAATTGGGGTAAGACATTTTTTGAATTTTATTATTTCCGTATCAGTCTCCTTTTCTTTGCTTTGGTTTTGTAGTGTTTTCGGTTAGTTTTTGTACTACACAAATGGCGCTATTAAATAAAAAAAAATATTAATACAGAATTCGTTTTTAAGACTTCTAAAAAGCAGAGGAGAAGATGAAAAAACTATTTAAAATACGATGTAACAGGAAAAATAACGATGATAATAATTTATACAATAATTTACGAAACAGCTGAAGAGAAATGACTAGAATAACTGAAATATGAAATTTTGTGTTTCTTTCCCACCAGCTACTCGTATTGGTGGGCGGGCAGTCCCTCCGACCTACACTGTAGTGCAAAGCCTCCTTGCAGGAATTGTGGGAATGGGTGGGTGGTGTGGTTAGGGAGAGAAAGATAAGACGGAAGAAATGAAGACAGAAGAGAAGTGAAAGATTATCTGTAGAATAATTACTGCTCTATCATTTGCCTAAGTGATCCAACGAAACCACAGAAAAACTTGGACCAGAGCAGCCGGACATGGGTTCGAACCAGTGACCTCTCGAATACTAAGCAATGATCTAGAGCACTAGACCACGCCGCTCGGTGACTTTTTAAATCGAACGTACGGGTATTTATTGTTAAAGATGTTGAAGGTTGACAAGGATAAGGGTAGTTTAGAAGAAAGAGAGAAAAGAGACTGAAATGTTATTGCGAGAGAAACCAGGTTGTTAGTAAATAGTCAGGATATATGCAGGTATAGCGGTTCCAGGTAATGAAGCATGCTCAAGAGCTCGATGTAAAAATTGAAAGTAAAGATTTAGAAAGAAAATAAACATTAGAAGACAAATGCAATTATTTACAATATATACAAATCGCTACAGTTTCTTAAAAATTTAAATGTCCGCGGTTATATAGTCGCTATATGATCCGCCGTCTGCGGATATCCGACCTTCCCTTAGTAGTAGTAGTACTAGAAAAACCCTTCCTATCATCGAGCATTTAAATACCCTAACCTAACCTAACCTAACCTAACCTTACCTAACCTAACCTTACCTAACCTAACCTAACCTAACCTAACCTAAGTAAGCTGTCCATAACAAGTACGCACGCACGTTTTAGAAACTAGAAATAGAACCAGTTTATTAAAATCATTTATTTTTGAAGCTATTACCACTCAAAAAATGTATGCAATACGCAGTTACGTAAACCCATTAAATTGCTTAAATTTTACTTTTATACTTTATTATTTGTTTTGTATAGGCTCACAATTTATGTACTTGGTTTCTATGAAACCGTAGAGTAAATAAATAAGTGACATTCTTAAATATTTTATGTAACATGTTTAAAGAATCAATAAAAGGTATTTTTATATTCATAGGGCTCTGGTTACATTGTAATTGTCCTATTCCCAAGTTTATGTACATTGATCCAGCTGAAATTGGTGGAAATGTCGATTATTATTGTGCTCCAGAATATAATTGTGGATATGAAGGAGAAATAAAAAATTTGTTATGTTTAAAACAGGTATGATATGGAATACCAATCACCTAAACTTATAGAACTTCGTAATCTTCACATGTTCTTTACCTTTAAATAAAAACTATGTATGATTGTCCGATATGAACTGTGAATACTGTTAAGTCTCTACCTTAGAGCATAAATAAACGGAGGCAGCATTTAATACTATATCAGCGTTATTGAAATAGAAAATGCTTGTGGGCCTCTAACGCGGTCTAAATGTAGCCGTAATGTATTTATGCTCTAATGTCTTAATCCAATTGGGTGAGTTTTGTTTTGTTATGAACACTTTTTCATATAAATACATTCCGATTGCTCAGAAAGTTCAATTTTCAATAGTGACAGAGGGGTTGTACAGGCGCGATGATGTATAAAAAGATGTACGAATGTATTTTTACACTGTTATTTAATCCATGTTACAAAATAAAATGAGGGAGCGTGATTACAAAGACTGGTCGCTATTTGACTGTTACCGAACTTTATCTCAACAATACATGATTTCCTGTGCGTGTAATACTGTATAAACATTGCCTGCATATTTCTATGTATTGGCGACGTATAGCCCCGATCTGAAGAGTCTGTGTACTCGACTACCACTAATGTATAAAGTTTCCAGCCATCTGGAATTCGTAGAAACAAAGCCATTGTTATTGTAAATAAAATATTTGGCCTCTATAGTGACTTATAGAAGGATCTGTTTATTAATGGGAGGTGAATAGAATACATTGGACAACAATTATTTTAATAATAAATAATAATAGTAATTAGTAATTAGAAAAACTAATGTGAAACCACTAAAAAGTTAGCCATGATAGAAAAATAAATCTTTTTATTTAGAGACAATAATGAACTTGGAATATACGAGTTTTTATTTTATTTATTAAGTGTACCTCTTAATACTACGAGAACTTAATTTAGCAGTTCGAAAACTGAGACTATGGCGGTATCATGCACTTCGATTTTATGTTTATTAATACAGTTTAGGCATTTGAATCCTATCTTTCTGCGGTCAATTTAATTTGAATGTACTACTTTAGGTATGTTAGCAGCATTACAATAATCGAAGCTACTAGCTGTCGAATGATATACTCAAATTCAAAAATTATTTAAGTTCGTATTCTCTTTTATATAACAAGTTCGTTTTATAGTATAAATGCACCTGGAAGTACTTATTACAAATTTAAAGGTTATGGTACCAATATCGCACCACTTCATGCGTATTGGTTGCGTATTGGTTATTAAATTATAACTTAAAACATCAATTGCATCTATTCTTTTGTTTATCACATGGCTAGTTGGACATCTAGCGATGGAAAATATGTCCAAATTAAACTGTTTGTAAAAAAGTATTGGTAGAAGTATGAGAGTAGAGGGCGCTATGAAAGTCAATAAATAAAAGGCTGGTAGGACACCTAAGACACGAAAGGCATACTAGAACCAGAAACAACAGCAAAGAAAGGGAAGAGGAAGAGCTAAATTAGATTAATGTTCACATATAGTTGGGGATGTAAGATGTTGTTGTGAAATGCGAAAATTGGCTCAGCATTGGAAGGAGTGGGGGTGCGTGTCCAATTAGTCTTCCGAATGATGACATTGTGATGTTGACAATAATATTGCCAAATTATTCGATTGTTTATTAATTGTTATTAAATCGCTTTAGATAAATTTTCTGTATCCTAAAAATACAAGGGTTAATCAAATATAAAGGGTAATTTTACTATTTAGCTTAGTACGATGCTCGAGTGTTGTTTGGTTCATAAGGAGGGGGAACCGGGTTAGGTAGCAGCTGCGTTCAGTTCTGTCCGCAGTACAGCCATGACTGAGCGCAAGGTACCTTCGTCTTCCTCTACGCATCATCATAAAGTTTTTAAACAATGAAGGCGTTAAACGTTAAACCATCGGAAATTTTCACTCGTTTGAAGGCACAGTTTGCATAGTTTGGGGGTGCTATACATGCTACACTGTCTCAGAATCGAGTGTATACGTGGGTCAGAGAACAGAGAATTCACGGATGGGCGAGAACGTGTCGAAAATTAAAGTCATGATCGATGCTCAAGAACAAGTCTCACAAATGACAACATCCGTGCTGTTCGAGAGCTTGTTGAAGATGATCGCCAGTTAACTATGGCTTTAGAAAAATTAGTGCTCGCTGGGTTCCAAGGTTGTTGACCGAAAATTAAAAATAGGTCAGGTCAACAAGCGGAGATCAGTGAAAGACTTCTGAATCGAGACAAGACAAGAAGGGGAGTTTTTTTGAGGCGTGTGGCGTATCGTCACTTGTGATGAGACGTGAGTCCACCACTACACCCCTGAATCAAAAATGGAAAGGGAAATTACAGAAAAACATGCATCAGGGCAGGCGAACCTGTAATCGAACCGACAACCTTCCAAATGATAAGCTGTAGTTTAAACCACTAGATCACGCCTCTCGTTTGCTAAGAATGACGAATGATGAAAAGTTTGCAGTTGAAAACTTAGTTAAACAAGGAACATGACAACACTGTCCAGAAACACAATTTGATTTATGTAATTAATACCGGTCGTGAAAGCTTACGAGAAATTTTAATCAACAAGTAACAAATAGCTAATAGATGATTCATAGATTATATTTTCATTTTTATACCACTTCAATAAGCCTTTCTGACTAATCAATGTAAAATAGTGTTAAACAAAAAAGAAAAGGTCTTACCCCAACTAAGCACAATACTTTAAAAACGCGGACACGTGTTTCGCTCACTTAAGGTTCGGTTTCCTCCAAAACGGTATCATAAAATAGCCGGCGTAATTTGGCGGCCGTTTCTGCCAACGAGTAGTACGGTCGGTTTGAAGGTGAATATTATTGTAAAGTAATAACACGGTGCGATAAAATACGGCGGCGTTACTTTAGAGAAAATTAAAATCTTAAAATATATAATTATGTTTAATAATAATAAATATAAATAATATAATTATATTTAATAATAATAAATAAATAATACCTACCTGTTTTACGAAGAATTATTCCAATTTCATGCCATAAGCTTTGTTTCAATTGCGTCTTTCGGTACTCTGATGATTTTACATTAAACAGTGCTTCATGAGTTCGAACAAAGTCCATTAAAATTTCATCTTGTTCGCTAGACAAATTAATTTCTTCGGCCATTTCTAAATATTAATATTAAAATGGTAGAAACACTACTGGAGTACCGTAAAAAATCGTGCTTGCAATATCCCAACGCTCAGAGCGGCTGCTTCGGAAAAACGTTGCCGTATCTTTTTGCGCCGAACGCTCTGAAGGAACACACTCCGATTTACAAGTTCATACACGTATTCTTGGGGCGGAGCTCGCCATCAAATTACAACCGTTTTTTAGAGGGGGAAAATTTTTGGAAACGTGAATACGTTCAATGCCATAAGTCACAAACCAGGATAACCCAATTAGATGGATCTCAGTTAAAAGCTTTTGACCTATCTATGTTTCGACAAACACGTATAGAATGTATGGTTAAAGAAAAAGTACGTCTTTAGATTACGGCTGTTACTTTTGTATATATATATATATATATATATAGTGTAACGAGTGCGCGCGTTTGCTTGTGTGCGTTCTAGTGCCCATGTATGTGAGCGAGCCGGTCGCGGCCGAGTGATTGATTTAGCCGCGACGTGTATATCGTAACTGCAAGTGTGTGCGTAATAATTAAGGACATGTTAGCGTAGTTGTGTTTCGCGGAGACTTATTCAACATTTTGGCGAAAAATATAATGGTCCTGACTTTTGTGTGTTTCTCGGGAATGTTCCGGAAATTCAACGGAACAGTATACAAGCGGAAAGACGGTCGCCGAAAAGTTCAGATATAAATTGACGGTCGTGAAAATAATGAGATAAATAAATCGAGACGCGCGCGTAGTAAATAAATAAAAAATTGAGAAGTATTATACAGACAGTAACTGTACATAAATAAATAGTGAAATTGGTAGTAAAGTTAAGTTTAGTAATAAGTTATTCGTTAGTGTTTTAAAAGTTAATTAATATTAGTATAAATAAATTGTTGTTCCTGTTTTAAAGTCTTCGAGTTTTGATTGTTGAATCCCCGAACGTTACAATAGGTTAAAAATTTTAAATGACCCACATAGAAGTAACAACGAATGCTTTACATAACAAAAAAAAGAGTGTTGTATGTAACGTGTGCATAAGATTGCGATTTCAGTGTTAATTTTGAGTATAAGTTATATGAATATATATATACATTACAATTCAACAACATAATTAAACTATAGCATTGTAGACCAACACGTCACTGTGGAGACTATTTTCGAATGATGCCGTTGAGTGATACCGAAAGAGAAATAATTACCCACATCCACAACGAAATTCGTCATGATTTTGTTTTATCAAATACCGATCTTAATCAACTCGCTAATATGACAGGAAATAACATGACAAGAGTTGAGTCTTTATATTTCTATCCTCGATTGGAAAGGTTTCCTGGAAAGTATAACGAGAGCAGAGTTAAATACATGAATGAAGTTGTAAGTTTTAAGTGTTTGAGTAGCTAAACTCACTATTGACGTTCTCTGATTGAAATATATTTCAATATGAATATAGAAAGCAGTATAAATGTTTCAACCAAATTTTATTAATAAAACCTCAACAATCGTTTCTATAATCCAATAGTATTGCCTTTTAAATATGTAATCTTGATAATGAGTACTTAATCGAAACGATTGTTGAGGTTTTCTTAATAAACTTTGGTTGAAACATTTATACTGTTCTCTATATTCAAGTTTGAATAGTAATGGTGGGTATGTATAAATGATCTGTTCTCCTTATATCAGACACATTAAATTGACTGGAACCAATTTTAGGCTTTAACTTTTTTATCTTAAAATAGTTTAAGAGGCTGTATTATGTTATTTTAGTCTTACGACAAAGAACTAGAATTTTTTGCTCAGTGTTGGGCTAATCACTGTTTACATGATGGAAGACATGCTACCCGTGATAATTGTAGAAGAGCTATGCAACATCGTAACCCAGGACAAGCAGTGTTTTTGTATACAATGGTAACTAATCGTATTCGATCTGTTAATTTCACTCATAGAAAATTTCTGGATAGAGCCATTTTTGCATGGTACAACGAAATTTTTGAATATACTGATAAAATGTTTGAAGATATTTTGGATAACTATAAATACACGTGAGTCAGTTCTAATTTTTTGCTACAAATCAGATTCATGAATACATTTATTTTCCGGGTTGCTTTGTCGTGATCAGTACCGAATAACCTTTTCAAACGATTCGTTGCGTGTAGCTGGCAGCAATCTCATGGACAACTGTGCAGTTTGTGAGCTGTTTATTCTTTTTATGACGTAGTTTAGTTTGACTAGAACCGTTGGTGGCAGGACGGAAATTGGTGGCGGATTCCTCTCTGTTTATGTTAGACGGATGTTGTTGTATATCGATGGCGTGGCAAAGTTATAAAAGCCAGGGCCCACGTTATAACTGTATTCTTCTCGAAACATATGTTGTGTCATTCTGTTAGTGTAGCTTGCATGTATGGTGAGACAGCAACAGCTTGATCTGGTCTTTCTTTCTTTGGTGTCTCTGTGTTGTCTTGTCGTGGTGGTAATGTGTCTTTCGGCTGAAAGCCATTCTTTTGTAGAGCAATGGATTAATGCTTCAGATCTTTATGTAGAGATTCAGGAGCAGATGTGGTTTTGGTCATCTTCCTTATTGTCCGCATCACTGCTCCCTTCTGTGAAAGATGGAGGTTGCAATTGGTGATTAGATTTCGGCTTGTGTGTATGGGCTTCCTGTAGACACGATTTTCTAATCGAATCGAGCTTAGTTTCTTTCACCCCTACATCTAAAAACAGCAGGTCTATCTTTCTTCTATTCCATGATGAAACACGACTGTTTAGGTGCTTTGATAATTCTTTCAGAGTTGTTTACCCAAAATGACTTATAACAAAAGTATCACCCACAAAGTAGAACCAGGGGTGGGTTTTCGAGGTTCATAATAAAGGGCCAGCTTTATCTTCAAATGTTCCGTTAAGGAAGTAACCATAACCAGGTTGAATGGGTCCCATTTTCTGGCATTAACAGCTTTCTTCTCTAAGCTGTTTGTGGGTTTCTGTGATAACGAAGCGTCTCTTTTTGTAATCCTTTGGATTTCTCCTTGTACAAAGAACATTCACAACTCCAAACACTTTGTCGAGATGACGTGCATGTTTACGACTAATCAGACAGACAATTTAATATGCTTTGATGTTGAGTCGATATTCAGGTAGTAGATATCTTGAACCTGCTACGACTGCTGTATCCACTTTCCAGCACTGTTTAAACTCCATTTAGTTTCTTAATAATGCACTTACAATGAGCAAATAGATGAGTGGCCATGGATAGCTGAACTGCTCAAGCGAAACGACGCCATAAATAGGGTAACTCGATCACAGACTGTAGTTGCGTCAAAGCCAGCAGTTTAGTCGCCACAGCGGATGCTGATAGCCACAATCAATGACTAGCAAAGCAAAGAAAATATCTATTGACCACAACAAAACAGTCCAAGAAATAAATGTTTTCATAACTACCCTGGTCGTTAAAGTCCAAAAATTTTTATAAATCAGATTTTATTGTAATGGTGAATAGGTTGTGTGAAATGATTAAAAGTTTACCGAAAATTCGTTTATCAGAAAGTACATGCTTATGTTTAGGTATCTTATGGAAGGTATTAACAAATAAGGTTCTTTTGTCTTTTCCATATTATCGGTTATGATGAAATAAAAAAAGATTGGAATTTGAACCTGTGTGTTCTCAAAAGTCATAAACTGTTCTAACAGAATACTTACCAATCGAAGCACCTACTGGGTAACTGTAGATTAATAGATAACCAACAGGCAGCCGTAGACTGCGCTGCCATTAATTGGGATTTAGTTATTTTAAAAACCCCTTTTTAATTAATGTGTAGCGATATTTAGTTACGTTTATATTTATTTATTTTATCTGTCTGTTTATATTTCGATTCATTTCAGGTGTGTTAAGATGTAATGTAGTTATGGTATATTCAAATTTTATTGTATAGTGTATCATATTGTTATCATGTAAATGTTCCTTCCTTACAATTCTATTTCTGTACTTGCTCTTTATCTGCTCTGTATCTATTCTTCGCTTAACAACAATTTAATTGCTTCAGTAATTTCCTATCATCCCTCTTAACAATTCTTACTTTCCCTAATAACAAATTTAGAATGGGTTTCTTCGGTACTTTTGGTTTTCAGTATTGTATGTTATCGACCAATTCATCACTAAAATGACTAACAAACTTCTAGCTCCCCTCTTATCTATCTTTCTACAAAATTATTTTAAAAACATCAAACAGTTCTCATTCGATCTTCCTGGAAACAACTTAAATTCTTTACTTCAACCAGTTTTAGATTTCACTGTTACTCCTAGTCTACATTTAAATTTATTAGTCAATTATATATCTATTTTTGGTTCAGTTCTATTTTATTTTCTTCGTCACCTATAATATATAAACTCAAAGAGTCTAAAAATGTTATCAATTTACTAAACTAAATCCACAAATAGTGACAAATCTCTATTGATGGAGTTAACTGGCCTGTCTATGGCTATTTCTTAAATTTCAAGAGAATACAACATTGATTAAGTGAAATTTGTTCAATATTTAGATTTTACTTTAACAATTGTTTTTGAACCACTGTTCCATGTAACATGAAAGGAATGTATATTTAACTTTCAACATCGATATTATAATGATAACTTAATATTAATGAAAATTAATTAAATAATTATTGCGATATTAAGTTTCGCTTCTACGCAAAATGAGGACAGAAAAATAGTTAGTAATTAATTGAATGTAGCTATTTCTAACACAAACTAATTAAAACTAGCAGATTTATTAATTTTAGGGAAGGACCACCTACAATAAATAATTTCATTCAGTTAACATATCCTCCCGTGAACTTCGTAGGATGTGGAAGGACCCAGTTTGGATATGGTGACATGATATCATTGGCAATAGTTTGTAATTATGATAAAGAGCCAATAGAAAATGAACCTCCCTATGAATTTACTAAAGATTTTGATGAAGTCTGTCCCACAGACTATGATCACCCTAATCGAACAATCATACAAGATCGACTCCATTGTACAAATGGTTCGGGGGCAATTTATTTTCCTATGACATTTGTAAACTGCATGTATCGTTTTCATGCTGCTGCCCGTAGAAGAGTGTACGAATACGAGATATACACGGATGAAAGTATCAATTATCCGAGATTGTGTGGAAGGGAACGTCTACTTGGCAATGACACCTGGAGACCGCCATTTGGTAAAAATATTTTTACTAAACAATTACTTTAAAAAGCTTAATTCTCGAAACTCGGTCGATACAGGTACCTAACCTAACCTTACCTAAATGTTTTTCTTTAATTAGCAATGTATCGAAAGTTATTATACTTCTAAGTCAGGAAACAAAACAATACCTTTTGAAAAACTTTTTATTGCTCGAGAATAGAGTAGTTTTAACGCATAAACCTACGGTTTCATAGATCAGCGGTACCGTAATAGAACGGCCGTAATATAGCGGCAAATGGTTTAACGTAATATGGTAGCCATTATAGCGTTGGCAACATTTTTACAATTAGAAAATGTTATACTGTAACAACCAAGTCATTTAATTAATCCACAAATGTTAAAACGAATTGTTGGAATTATAATACACAATAGACGAGGTATTGAGTTATGTATATATTGTTACGGCGGAACTTCGTTTATGGTTCGCAGATGAACTTATGTCCGTCGCAGATCTTCCTTCCTGGATAGGATTACTCCGGAAGCAGAGTGTTTCTACAGAGTTAATATTAAAATACACGAAGAACTAACGAATTTCAGTAATTCACACAGTGAGTTCTCTCGCGTTTTTTTATTAACGGAAGTTGAGCAATTCTAATAATAATTATACCTAGGATAACTATAAGTTTATAATTAGGATTAAGAAAGGTCTTGCAATTTTATAAATCCTGTTAAGATAAATTTTTATAAGTAGAATTAAGAAAACGTATTATAAAAATTCTTAATGAGGGAGGAATTGTTAAGTATGACATACCTAGCAATTAAGTAAGTCATTATGAATATATAAATAACAAAATATGCCTTTCTAACAATTAAGCAAAAATGCCATTAATGACTAAGGCACTTTCTCATGGCTTTGGAAAGTAAGCAAAACGCCCTTTTTTCCAAAAGTCATAAATAGACTCAAAAAGACATTTTTAGTCAGTTAAGCTAGTTTCCTTGTACCGTTTGTGGAATAAAGTCTCTTCAGTTAACTCGTTTGTTTTGCATTCTAATTAAGTGATAATATACTGTGGTATAATTATTATTAGAATTGCTCAATTTCCGTTAATAAGAAAACGCAAGAGAATTCACTGTGTGAATTAATGAAATTCGTTAGTTCTTCGTGTATTTTAATATTAACTCTGTGGAAACACTCTGCTTCCGGAGTAATTTTATCCAGGAAGGAAGATCTGCGACGGACATAAGTTTATCTGCGAACCATAAACGAAGTTCTGCCGTAACAATATGTACAAAAATTATTCTCAGTTGTATATTCTTCTATGTATACTTTGTATACCTATTTAGTTGATGATTGAATGTTAAGTTTAGTCGAATCTGAACGTTCATTTATTTATATTTGTTTGTTTTATGTGGCGATGCATGGTGTCGGGGCATAATATAAATAAGAATTTTAATCGCTTGCTTAAGAAGGGTTAGGTATGAGTTTTCTAAGTTCGAAAAAGGAATGTTGTTGTAGTAGTAAAGTAGAACGTTTAAATAGCAAAGATATTTCTGAATACGTATAAAATAAAAACAGTTTTAAATCAACAAAGTACGTATTAATCTTATCACCTCACATTACCCCATTTGCAATACGAATGTTTGTATTGTCGCGTAATTAGTATAGTTGTCACTGTTAAACTATTTATTTTCGCTAATCCTTTCTCGAACAAAACCACAATTAACAATTTATAACTATCTCGCTTACTATATCACTTCTTCGCTCTTCGCAAATCGCATCAAACCATTTATTTGATTAATTGTATTGTCAAGAGCATAAGAAGATCGCCAACTAAGACAAGATTGATGGAAGGCCAGTAAGCTAAAATTTGACTAATAAATCGTAAAATAAGTGTCTAAGCTATTGTTCTTGTCTTAGTCTTACTTTGAAAATATCCACAACGTGTAAGTGAGCGAAACACGTATCCGCGTTTTTAAAGTGTGGTTAGTTGGGTTGAGACCTTTTCTTTTTTGTCAATTCTTACACCACAGTCTCCTAGAACTCCTCATTATCCTTGAACTGTTTGGCAATGTGCCAGCCAATTAAAAATATTTAAGACTGAACTCCTGCAAATTCTTCTTGTATAAAGTCTTTCATAAGTTATTATATTCCGTAAACTATTTAAATCATTGGACATAGTGCTATAAATCATTCCTTTCAGTTGACTTTAAAAAAAACAATTAATGAGATTAAGGTATGGACACCAACCTGGCTATTTAATGGTAGATACCTCTTAGCTCAATCGACTTTTTAAAAAACATTTCAAATATTTATATACAATTCCCGTTTTCAGAATGTCTGTTCTATAAAATTCTAGTGTTCTTGGAATCTTGGCAATCCATATTACAGGTTTTGACACTGCCTACATGTAACATTATCAAATAATAATCACTGCAAGTATTAATATTCCCGCGTAAACTTAAAGAAAATTTTGAAAACATTTTGGATAATAAACCAGCCATCTAATCTTTGTGCCGAATTGATAGTTTAATTTCATTAATAGGACGGATGAACTTTTGTTAGAAACAATAAGTAGCACCTAAATTCAAATACTGATCATTTACCTTACTTATAAGAATATATTGAGTGATCGAGAACATATGACTGTTTACGTTTAGAAGAGTAAAGCAATGTTAGATATTTATCAATTTTATTAAAAAGAGCTAATGATTCCTATATTTTTATTAAATGAAATTACATAATTTGATAATTTTATTGTATATTTTAACGATTTTTGATGCATATTTGAAGCTTTTTATGTTGCATATAATCTCAACTGAGGACACAATTGGATACTTCTATTCAAAAAAGTCAAGTTGAATGATATTTAAGATCAAATGCAAGATCATCACGATATAACTCCCTACGACTTAATAATATTTATTGAGGTCATTTTTTCCGCAAACGTATAGATTGCGCGATACAGAGGAGTTATATAACCTTAAAGTATAAATACATGGACGAAACATTCAATACTTTTACGTGTAGTCAATATACGTGAAGTATCAAAATCTGTGGTGTGGATTAGCTTGATTCTAAGAAGATTAGAATTTTCAAGAACGTCATTCTGGAATTTACTGGATCAAATCCAGTCACTATAAATAAGCTACCTCGAAGTCGTCCTAGATAGTTCTAGTTACCAGGCGACAGAAGGGGAAGAGCGAAGAGCGAAAAAGTGATTTAAAGAGCGAGCGAGTTATTAACTATTAACTGTGGTGGTGTTTAGAAAATTAGTAGAACTAGATAGTTCTGGCAGTGGCAGCTGTTTCATAACCCCAAATTTTGTGTCCGTTTGTTTAAATTAGGCGACCATACTGTGGCAGCGTTCCTGAAATAGGAAATAATTCTGGGCTTCGTTTTGTCCTAACATGATTTGTTTGGTAGAGAAAAATACGGCTTGAGAAAAGAGATCCAATAGTTCGAGTTAGAACGAAAATAAAGGCCCTTGTTTATCATACATGGTATTTCTGTAGTTATCATTAAATTAGATTTAGTAACGGCGTCTTTATTGCCATTTGATACTTATTTATAATAATACCTTACCAAGATATTCCAGAATTTGTCATTTTACATTAATTAAAGAGGATTAACGTTACAATTTTGATTTTTTTAGATATGCTAACTGGATAAGTAAGTAACAAAGTATGGACACAATGAGATCAGCCCAGTGAAGTGTATCTAACGGTATTACAGTCAGAAATGTACTGTTTTATTTTGCAATTTGAAATGTTGATTAACGGAATTTATGATTGTTGTGTTTATTGAATCTATTTTGAAATTCCTACAATTAATCTTGTTTCATTACCTTATTACATTAAAAGTATAGATAAAAAAATTTATTTTCATCACAATAAATTACATTATGTACAAAAAAGTGCATGACATATGAAGTATATATATAATAGTTATTTCTGCACAATATGTTAAGATTAACATAACATCTAGAAAACTAATCACTTCAAGTATTCATATTCTTAATTAAATCACAAAGATGGGTTTGAAGTCCTAATACACTTTCCCCTGTAGCAAATTTCCGTTTCATGAGAAATTTCAGTGGACTGAAGTGTCCTCATTGACTTTTCAAAGGAATTTGTTGTCCTTGGTGGAATTTCAGTACTTACAATTGGTTTAGTTTGTTTTTCTATACCACTGTTATCCATAATGTTATTGTTTGCATGGTTTTGACTTGCACTTGTGGTTATCAATGTTTCTAATATTACTTTAGAATTTTCTGGTACGGTACTGTTGAATTTAGGGTCTAAATCAGAATCAGCATTTAGGTCATTCTCAGTTGAAGTTTCAGACACATTACGAAGAGAGTCTTCAGGGCTTTGAAATGATACATTTATAAAGTCATCAACTTCCTCTGTCAATTGTGGGATATTTTTAGTGTCAGTGATCTTTCCTTTATTTTTTTTTGTGTGTTTTATTTCTGCTATGTTAAAGCTGTTTATAGCAAATGACCCCACATTTTGAGATTCTGCTGCTTCAAGAGGATCAGAAAAAGGCTTTTGTTTCACTAATTTCCAAAATCCGCGTTTTTTCTTACTAGCGGATTCTTCAGACATGTTATTATTGATAGAATCTGTAGTATTTTCAATCGTCTTGTCAGTATTGTCAACGTATGGCTCGATTGTAGCTGGAAGATTTTTCAGTGGCCCTATCGACTTCTTTTCTAATGCTCCATTATCTACTTGATTTAGTAGATGTGTTTTTCCGTCTGGCATTACTATACTAGTACTTATATATGATGGATTCGTAAGTTGGTCATACTCAGCGAGATCTCCGTTTGCATCAAAACCAGATTCAACTGTTATTTGGAAATTTGGGTTTTCCGTTTGGGTAATTGATTGGCTTGCAGATTGCTTCATGCCAACACCTTGAGATGCTAAAAATGATGCAGGATAATTAGCAGTTTCTAAGTCATCTTCTCTCTTTTCTTTCAATGACTGAGGTGGTTGAAAGTGAGCACGCCCTCTTGTCCTTAATCTTTGTGTATGTTGTGTAGTTCGGATTGATGGTCGTCCTGTTGTAGTATATCTTCGTGTATATGTAGTTTCGGTTTGTTCGTTTGTCCGTATATTACTAGGTGTATTAGCGTAAGGTTTTCTAGTTCTACCACGTTTCCTGGACCTTTGTGTTGATTCAGGGTGTTTGGTTGTAGTTGCGCTATTCGATTCCGTATCAAGACCGGTAGGGTGTCTTATAACAGACGAATATCTAGGTCTAACAGTTTCTGGACTTTGTTGAGCAGAATAATATGGAACACCGTTATCTCTACCTTGAGAATTATCTGAATGTGATTGTGGAATGTTTGTAAAATCATGCTCTGTTACAGACAATGGACTCATATACGCGTGACTTGTGGGAGGCGTTGGGGAAGATGTAACTGCATTGAAATTTGGAGATCTAAAAAATCCATAAACTTCTTCGTTTTCTTCCTTAGGTTTCTCTAAAGTTGTAGTTTTAGAACGTTCCGTTATAGGTACTGTAAATGATATGTGTTTAGTACCTGGTCTTCCACGAACTCTTCCTCGTTCCAAATTTCGTCCCGTAGTCGTTTCAGTAGTTTCCGATATCGCCGCTTCTGCTGAAGGAGCCGAATTATAATTTAAGTATTGAGAATTACCTCCCAGGTTATCTTTTCCATTTTTCAATTGATCACTTTCTGTGCTCTCATAATGTTGTGAATTACTTCTTGGAATGAAGTTGATAAAGGTACCGTTACTGTAATCATCAGGATGAATGAACTGAACATTCGACGAGTGACTCTGGGTCTGCTCAGCTGCATTTGCAGAGGGTGCAGTAAGGTGTGACATATCCTGTATTTGTACATCTTTATCGAACATAATAGATTGATTTGGGGATAAATCAACATTCAAGTTATCCTGGCGGTATAGAGGCAACGTCGATATTGCTCCGTTAGATGGTACAAAACTGTTAGGTGCAGAAATCGTAGTATCAGAGACGTATTCTTTTAGTGTAGGCTGATTATGGAAAGTATTTATACGTGGTCCTTGGCGTTCTAGTTGACTTGCGGAACTATTTGACATATGTTCATACTCTGGAATTACCTGAACTTTTTGATAATATTCCGATTTTTCTTGGGGTACATTTTTATGATATTGACCGAGTCCACTTAAATTGTTAATTGTTTGATATCTGGAATTGATAGGTGTCGCGTCTGATGACTTTACAGGTGAGTAAGTGGAACTAGCAGTTTGATGATGATCTAAATTCTCGCTTCTTGATTCAACTTTTAACGGTCTTCGTGTTCTGTGTAAATTTCTTCTTGTAGGTGCAGTGGTTGTTGTAGATACCGGTGGACCTCTCGAACGGAATCTCCCTCGTCCTCGTTTTGCAAGGGTGGTTGTTTCTATCGTTGGTAAGTGAGTTGATGAATCTATAGATTGTAATGCTGGGGATGACAAGCTTTGTGATCCCAACGAAAAACTACCACTTGGTTGCAGATTATTGTAAGTTTGTTGTTCATTAGTAGGTAGTGCTGTAGGGCGTTCAATTTCCAGTTTATGAGATTCTAAGTGAACAGGATTTCGCCTGTTATCAGGAATAACTGTATGTTTTTGTTGTTGTGTATTAATTTCATAATTTTCTGTTACTCGTGGCGGAGTTTGAGGTGTTTGATATGTTTGTTGAGGTTTTAAGAAAGAATTTTGATTACTTATGGTGGTTTCGGTGTGCGGCAATTTAATTTGCTGAGATGAAGTTATTTCGTCAATAGATTGTTGTGTTGTCGGTGCTATTAGTGCTGGATTGAGAATGGATCGAATTGATTGATCTTGCAAGTTATTGATAAGTCCTGGGAGAGCAGGATTAACAGACTGTATTTGGGACGGAAGTCTAAAATTCTTTGGTTCTTCTTCATGTTCGGAAGAAGTTAAAAAGAAATCATCGAATTCCCTAGATTCGTCACTGTGTGTACTATCTATTTCATAACTTTCAAACGTTGATGGCCTACTTCTAGCTGGTTGAGATCTGGTTGTAAATTCAAATACAGGTTCTTCCGTACTTTTCAGTAATGGATCACTATAACTGTCATCACCTGCACTCTGAGAAAGAATACCTGATGCACCATTGGATGTTACTGGAATCCCTAAATTTTGTTCGAGACTACTGACAGACTGAGTTCTCTGCTTTTTAGCTTCTTCTCTACCTTTTGAGGACAGAGAGGTGGGAACCTGTTGATTGAAAGGTTGAATATCACTTATTTCTTCATAATATGGAACCTGTGGAATATTTGCGGAATTGTGAGTGCTGGAGTATGTTTTTTCTGAAGGACTTAGGTTATTGATCTGAGATTCACCTTCCTCGTTGTAGATTATACCACTGGGCGATGTTGATCTTGAACCAAGGATACTTGGGCTAGATGGATTTGATTCTTCAACATGTTTTTGCCATTGTTGATTTGATTCTTCTTTGATTCTAGCAGTTGAAACTCTATTCCTGCCTGCATTATTTTCTCTATTCCTTTGGACCGATTTTGGCCTTTCTAAATCGTGTTTGTTTCCTTGGTCATAAGACGAAGATGAATAATGAGAGGAACCTCTACCTCTAGTCGGTTTTGTAGAAACTTGATCATTAGTTTCACGAAATCTTCCTCGTGAAGGTCTTAACGTTGTTGAAATATCTACATTTTGTTTTGGGATTTCCGATAGTCGAGATCTTGAGGGAATATTTTCTTGAGTTTTCGACGAGGCTTGCTGATGTTCAGTAATATCCCTGGTTGGATGATTTTCTCTAGGTAGAGATGGATGGGCCAACTCACTCCTTGGGCCTACCAAAGCACTACTACTTTGCACTGGACGCTGTTGATCTATAAAAGGTGGAGTTTGTGGAATTTGCTCTATAAATCCGGTCTGTGGGTTAAACACGTATTGCTGTTGCTCTCTAAGAGGCGATGAAGTAGAAGTTGTTATAACAAATTGACTTATTTCAGGTTTAGATGTGGTTCTGTAAATGTTATTAATCCTGTTGTATTCCTCTTCAAATTTTGATTGTGGATTTGGAATGCGTTGATTTGGGTGTAAAAAGTGATTATTAAGTTGATTATAGTCATTGTGATCTGTAGTTTGTCTAATTGATAATGGTGTTTCTACATTTGATGGCAGTAATTTAGTTTGATAGTTAGGTTGGTCTAGAGTATCTCTGTAATGTTGTTTATGTTCGGGTGTATCTCTAGTAGGAACTCCTGCATGTTGCGATGATTTTGAAAAGGTGCCTTTATCATTGTTTTTTTCAGAAAGAACAATGGTTCCAACATGTGGAGATGGAAGTGGAATCTTCGAATAACCGTCGGGTGCTCTATAGTTGATAGGAGCAACAAAGAATGGAAACTCGTCTGCTTTAGTTTCAATTTGATTAGCATCAAGGGATGATAAATACGGTAGATCAAATTTTGCATACCCGTCCGGAGAATCTAAGTCGTATGGCCCTACAAAAACTGAGGGTGTATCTGGACCAACTGTATCTTGTACAGTAATAGTTCTCGAACTTTTTAACAAGTTTAAAACGTCAGTTACTTTAACATTTCCATCACTTTCCATATAAACGGCTAAAGGTGGTTGATGTGATTTCTTTTTTTTTACTGATTTCATGGTTGAAGAAATAACGTTATTAACAGGTGGGGATGTAATTGGTATTTCTCCAGAATGAAGCTGTTGCTGGAGTTTAAACGCTCCCAAAGCTTGGTTAGCAAAGTCGTTTTGAATTCCTTCTATTTGTTGAGCCTGTTTAAATGGTTGTGCGGAAGTTTTATGAAAATTATTAGCTGGTTTGTCTAAAACGCCTGATTGTCGATTTTGTGAAAATGATGAACTTGTTATTTCTTCAGGAGTAGAAAAGTGTTTTGGTTGCTGTTGATGCTTGTTTAAATATTGAACTGGAACGTAAAGTAATTCCACGCCTTCCATATTCTGTTGACTTGAGGGTGTTGTTAACTCAATAGGTTCGCTACCTTTGTTCGTATATGGTCTAGTTGTTATGGGTTGTTGATATAGCGGTGGTGCAGATTTATCAATTTGGGGGAGCTCAGGTTGTAATCCAGCATTAACGTCTTGTATCACATTTCGTATTTGTGGAGGTGAGAAATTATGGTTTACATCGGAGTCTGAAAGCGACTTTAATAACGGAATATCAGGGCCAAATCTATTTTCTAGGGGTAATGCAATGCTCTCTCCCTGTGACCGGATGATAGATTCTTTGGCTAGCGAAGGTACTTGATTAGGAATACTACTTCTTTCCCTATTTTGATTTAATGGGGTTTGAGAGTTAAACTGGAAAGTCCCAGAAGATCTATTTTCATTGACCCTTTTGTCAGTCGCGGCATTCACAGTTTGAAAAGTTGGCGAATTTGTGAATGGGGGACTACTATAATTATGACGTTCAGAAGAATATTGACCGTGTTGGTTATTATTGTTTTTAATGTTTACATTGTCAGTTCCTTCTGAAAATTTCTGATTATTTTCTAATTTAGGAGTTTCTAAAGAATGCTGTGTCGATTGGATATTCGATTGAAGTAAATTAAATCTCACAGGAGGAATATTGTCGCCAGCATTTGAAGTTTGCAACTGATTGTTTGGATATTGATTAAATCGTGGTGTATTTTGATAACTTTGCTCTTTAGAACTAGATGTGTGCAAGTTGTTTGTCTGTTCTTGACTATCTACAGAAATAGATCTTGGAGGTTGTAGCTCTTGATTTAAAAATAATGGTTCCAATGCTTTTTGTGCCAGCAAATGCTGACGTTTACTTGTTTCTTCTACATAGCTATCAGTATTTTGTAAGCTTTCTTGTTGTCTTTGTAGAGGTTTATTGAAATTATAATAATTACGAAAATCTTCGTATGAGTCAGCTTCCCCTAGCCTAAAGCTTTGATCTCCGCTGTATGGTACGAATTTATCGTTATTAACAAAGTGATTGGGATGGTCATCTTGACCTATATTTAGGACTCGTCCAGTTGCTTCTTTCTTCACAATTTTGCGATTTTCCGATAGTTCCTCTGTTTGGCATGTTGGACAAGGAGAAATTAGTGGAACCCAGTCGCCCTTATCGTATGTTCTCTGTGAATGACTAGACTTGATGGAAGTAAAAAGGAGTAGTAGGAGTGTAATAATTCTTGCATATTCCGTTACTATCTGAAAATAAAAAAAGTGAAAATATAGTAGGTTCTTATAACTTCCAACATTGTGAAAGAAAATTATCTTAAAACCTGCTTAAAATTTAATTGAAGGATATACTCAAAATTCGTTTTAAATACTAAGCTGTTGAAACACTATATTTTACTTAATGTAGGATTAAACAATTTTAAACAATTCCAATTTCACATTTCTATAGATTACGTTAACTATTCTGTCTGTACTTTATTGAATTCTGCTTAATTGCAGCAGGTAAATTGGTCGGTGTTCTGTCATAGCTATATGCGACGTGTTGATGAGAACCAAGGAATTCGAAATCACGATTCATGTCAGAGTTTCGACAGAATACTGTCCACCAAGATCTTTTTGTACAATTTTTTACGTTTACTGTGTTGACAAAGCCTACACCATATAGAAGAATAATTTGATTACAGAAACTTACGGAAGAAATTAGTTTTCGGAAAATTAAACTGTAAGACATTCTTAGTCAGATATACATAGGCTCATTAAGTAATTGGTTGGAATATTTGACGATTTATAAGTCTTGAACATATTGATGCAACTACAAAAAGAATAGGTAGAAATGTAATATGCAATATTAC
Source organism: Agrilus biguttatus (assembly GCA_963921985.1). NCBI lineage: Eukaryota > Metazoa > Arthropoda > Insecta > Coleoptera > Buprestidae > Agrilus > Agrilus biguttatus. The sequence goes on from OY998118.1 coordinate 23,312,800, forward strand.
AGATGATAAATGCATTGTTATGAACAACATTATTCAGATACTATTGCAACTACTTTAAAGAAATAATAAAATTAAAGGTCTATAATGTTCTTGTGGATCCATGGGTATCGTCTTAGATCTACCCTTTCTATACATTCTTCTAGTTATTGCTCCTTTTTTAGTACAATACTAAATATAGTTATATGCACATAAACTATTTTGCTGAGGATGTTGACAGATGCTACAACTGGGAGAAAAGGACTAGACTACAGATAATTATCAGAAGTTAGTTTTTTATGGTAAACAAAGAAAAGGATGGCTAGGAAACAAAAGCCGAATCTAAAATTATTCAGACATGTTAAAAGATCGACTCCAAGCGGTGTTCATAATTAAAGATTAGAAAACTATACTTTAAATTAAATACATTGCATTTTAATTAATAAAGCACCTAACCAATACTTTAAAGTGAAAAACTCCATTCTTGGAAAAATTTGTTACTCAAATCGTCGTAGAGCGGGGAAGGTTGCACCAACTGAATGAAGAAGTTTCGTAACATTCAAAATATTTTTCTTTTTCCACTCATTATAAAATATGGGTCAAAGGAAAGTCACTCATGAAGACTTTCTAAAATTTATTCATTAACGACGCAGTAATAGGCTTCTAGAGTTCAATATTTGTATCGGAAGTCCGTGGCATCGTGACATCATTTATTCCTATGGCCGATTGCCACACAGTTAGACGTTATAGGCCAGTAAAATTAATAGATAAATGACAAAAACAAGATTATCAGGATTCCTGGTACTGAACTTTTTGTTTAAACCTATAAGAAAATAACAATTTTTAATGGACAAGAGCTCATGTATTTCCTTTATTAATTTCTTATTGAAAACGTAAGCACGATAAGAGAAAATATAACAAAACAATTTTTGAGAAATTACGTACAAAAATTCCGGAGGAGCACAAATATATAATAGTAGAATTAAATAATAGAGGGGTCTGAAATTTGACGCTCGAATTGATCGTTTGCTAGTTAATTCACACTTGCAATTCATGCTTTTACTAATGTACATTTAAAAATAAATTCATACCTTGTGTAAACTAATAGAAGTTAAGAAAAAGAAATTATGACAATTTGCATGGATACTTATTTATGTCAACGTGAATTCATATTACTGTTATAACATTTATTAGTCTTAAACTTTGTACCATTAGTTAAAGGAAGCGTTTGTTGTTTTTTTATTCTGCAGTTTATTTTCAACTGTTGTAATTATTACGTAAAATTAATCGATTATTAAAATATTGGCGAATTAGTCTCCTCATAATTTTTATTGTTTTCTTCATTTAAAATTCTAAATAATCGCGAATATGCTTTTCAATTTCTTTTTAACACTTTTTTTGCTTTATTTACTTCTTTATAAAAATGAAAATAATGAAGGCAAAAGAAATTATGAAAAGATCAAGCAGAATAATTTGATGAAAAGGAAAACACTTTTAAAAACATTCACTTAGTATTGAATATTCTTAACAATTTGTTTCGACCTACAGAAGGTGTTAGAGTTAAGTTTACAATTAAATTGTCCATATTGAGTAAAACACAATTAAACATTTCACATTTTTTTTTTATTTTCACTACTATAGTTTCGCTATACTGTATCTTTTTCAACTGAGTAATAGTTACTACTGCTTAAGTTTACACAAAGCATCCTATTTATAATCTAACTTCATTTAAGGGGTGGGAGTTTTTATTTTGAATAAGTTTAGTAATGGTGAATTATTTAAACCTATATATTCGTTTAGTAATAGGTCCGGATTATAATTTTTTATTTTATTAATTTCTAATGATTCTAGAACATTTAATTTTGTGCTTATGCTCACAATTTTAATTGTGAAACTTGCCAAGTGTTTTAATTCTTTTACTTTAATTTGGTTTTTATTAAGTTGTCTATTAAATTTGTATTATATCCGTTGTTGTATGCTATTCGTTTTATGCTTTAACTCTGAATCGTAATTGTTGTCAGATAAAGGAAAGCTAATTGATCTATGTATCATAGAGTGGTACGCTGAAAGTATTTGTTCTATTGGATGAGCTGATTTTGAATGGATAGTTGTCAGTATGTGTAAGATTTTCAAATTGTTTTTTTTTTTTCAAAAAATAGTTGTTTATCGTTGATTTGTTTGAATCAAAAGATACAGTTGAAAATTATAAACGATGGAAGAAGCTGCAGTTGATAGAAGTAAACAATGCCTCTTTAATTAATAGTAGAGTTATGCAAGACTAAAGAGGAAAATTTAAAGAAATTGTTTATAAGTTTGTTTACTGTTTTATTCAGGTTCAGCTTCTTATCACTGTTACAAACACTCGCCAGATGCGTGCATTCGTTTTGACTATCTATCTTAAAGACAAATAGGGTATAGATGTATCTATCCTCCTACTACCGTGTTGTTAACATTAAGTAATTATAAAATTGAATGATTGTTCACTAATATAAGGCATGTGTTTCTCTTGTTTCTCTTATTTCTACCATTTTGGTTAAAAGCTAGTAGAGAATATATCTCCATAAATTTGCGGAAATGCGATATTCAAAGTAAGCTATTCAATGACAAATGATACAACTGTGTCAGCTTGCATAATATGAATCATTTAGCCGTTTTAATTTTCGAATAGTTTTCTTTGTGTAAACTGCATATCATTTATAGGTATCATATACCCGCACCTATAATACGTACTGTGATTAGCGCCAGTAAAATATCACAAGCTGTAACAGTTCAAATATAAATTATTATTATAGCACACTATTATAATTGAAATGTTATGGTACAAGAAGAGTTCAATATGCTTCAGTTCACAGTGACAACAAAAAATCAAAAATAACTACAGTTAGTGAAATTAATGCCACTATCATGAATAACCGTTTATTGTCAATAATAAAAATCATCAGACTAAGTTTTAGGGATTCTTGAAAGTGAAGTTAGTTGTTATTGTTATTAATATGTAATATCTATTTTGCTGGTGAATGCATTTCAGCTAACGGGCATGATTAACATCCTCTATATAAAAACCTGAATATAAATATTTTTCTAATAAGTAGTGGCCTCAAAAATCTTAACCAAATGTACCTATAAATTTTATCTCAACATCCGTAGAGTAACACTCTAGTTTCGAAATTATAAATCAATCGTTACACAAGTACCTATAAAATGTCAACGGCTGCAGATCTACTTTTTTATGGTTAAAAAAACATCCCCACCAAAAATTTTAACTGGAAATAACATTTGTATAATCTAAAATTGTTCAATTGTAGGTACCAAAATTATTAGATAGATTCTGATTGTTGTTACTTATAAAGTTGCCTGCTATTATTTCTGATCAAGATCAAGTCATTACAGATTGTATGTAAATAGATAAACCGTATAACATAACCTTACACTAATATTCTGTTACTAAATTGTCTGCATATTACGTAGTGTGTATGTATAACAAACCGTTCATGAAGGTCGCCATCGACCACTTTAAATCCGTTGTGAAAGGCTAAAGTTATACATTCGCGTTCTCTTATTGCACTAAATTCTAATGTTAGCTCCATTTTTAGACGGAAAACTAAGAGAACAGTCAACCAACCGCCTTAGCAAACGTTGACTATTATGCAATTCTTAATAGACTGAAACATTCATGCATCAACTTAGGTACACCTTCCATACATTGTTCTATATAATTCTATGTAATTTTTATATTCACTTTCACATACAATAATGTAGATCTATATATTTTAGGGTGACGCAAAAAAGTGACTTTTATTAATTATTATTGTCGTTATATAAATGTATTAGTTTCTTATGACTTAACAACGCTCTCAAATAAATAAACACTTTTTGGAGATCTCATGAATTTTAAAAAAGGAAAATTAGCAAAAAAACACCTCAGATATCTACGAAATTTTAGTATATTGTATAATAAATTATACTGAGTAAGAAAATCGGAGGTGTGGGTACAAGTTCAGACATTTAATATATGTTTAATCGTATTTATTTTTTATTAAATTATAAACTCATAGATTTTCATGCATGATCGATAAAAAATAGTCGTCCTTTGCGCCACCCCAGCGTAGGTTCATATATAGGTATTAGCTGTCACTTACAAATAAGAAGACTTATTTGCATTTTTTTATGAAAAGTGAAGTTAGTCCAGTTATTCTAGGTCAATATCTCTCAGTGACGTTATACCATTGAGTGTATAGAATTTACGTCAATATTTAAGAACTTACTTTTACTCGCAACTTCGGTTGCCTTATTGATATGATAGAGAACTTATTTTAATTGTTAAGGGACATTAATAAAACCGAGCTTTTTTCAAGTCATTCTTTCAAATATCTATATTGTGAATTCTGTAGTGTAGAGCGAATTTAAATCCGATAATGTGAATATCGGTTTATTATTTATTTGTGTGGACTAAATCCCTATTACGATTTTATTATTCGACAAAGTAGTGAGTCAGCCAGGATAAAATTTAAATTAAATCTCAGTATTTGATTTGATGAATAGCATTCCTTCTTGTAGGGTTTTTAGAAATTTATCTAACCTGTACGAAATAATCTAAAGTAATCATTTGTTTTATAAGCCGTTTCTTACAGTATCTCTTAATAAAACAAATAATAAAAAAAATATTACTTTTTTTCGTTATATATAGCATTTTAACATTTTGTAAAACATTTTGGGTTCTACTGAAATAAATCACCATTTTTGTTTACCTCACATTAAGGGTAAATAGAAAATAGGTATTTATTGTTCTTTTGAAGTGTGTTATGTACGTTGTATTCTACTATTCGTCACCAGAGTTTTTCAGATTTTTCTTTATCAAAAAAGCATCCAATTTAGCTGGATAGCCGAAAAGGTCCAAAACTGTTTCTATCCTCCCCATTTTACGGTATAATAAAAATATTTTCACAAAAATTATCAAACATACTATAAATTCATCTGTAATGATTGCTTTAGATAATGGAAAAATTCACAGATAAACAGAAATTTATCTAATCGCAAGTCATGTGTTTCAAATATAAACCTATCAAAATTTTGTCCCGGCGACGTGGTCTAGTGTTAAATCATTGCTTAGCATTCGGGAGGTCACCGGTTCGAACTCGGGTCCGGTTGCTATGGTCCAAGTTTTCTGTGGTAGATCGTTTAGGCAAATGCAGGGACAGTAATATTCCACAATTTATCTTTCAATTCTCTCCTGTCTTCATTTCGTCCGTCTCATCTTTCTCTCCATAATCACATCACTTGAAAATCCTGAAATGAGGTTGAAGAGGGCCTTACGCCGTACCCTCCGGCTTTACACTATAGTGTTGGTCGGAGGGACTGCCCGCCCACCAGCACGAGGAGCTGGTGGGAATGAAACACAAAAAAGTTTTTTTAGTTTTTTTTAGTATAGTCCCTTTTTGTTCGAAGGCCTTACCTACGTGTATTGTTTGAGTAGTTGCAAATTCGTCGCTAGTGTTACAAACAGTTATATACGTAAACTAATAGTTGTTAACTGGGAAAAAATTCTATAAAAATATTGTAGGTATTAACTAGTTTACTTGCAACAGGTTATATAACACATAGGGACATTCACAAATAAATAGTGCTTCTAATGATTTCAACTGAATTCTTGGATGGTACATTTTGACATATGGTATAATATTTAAAAAATAATAAAACAATTTTTGCTTTAATAAAAACGCCAAATTATCTAAATTTGATGTGTATACAAATTGGTGTAATATATGTGAGGCATTATAAATAGACCAAACTGGTAGAAGTATTAAAAATAGAATTAAGGAACATAAATATTCCATTATTAACCAACAAGGAACTACAGGTAAGGCTATACATTGCACAGAAAATAATTATTTTATTAATACAGAAAACATAGTGTTGTTACATGTAAAAAATAAAAGAAAACATTTATATCGTTTAGAATAGTTAGACATTAAAAAAACTTTAGTAATAAGAATATCACCAATAAACAACAATTTTTCCTAAACATCTCCGTAATAAACAACTGTATAAATAACATCTCTAAAATATGTACAACACTCTAGTAATACTCGTAACTCTAGTATCGATGTAATTCCAGCGAAATTCACCTACCCATTTAAATAAAGATAATTTCGCATATGCCTCAAAATCCGAAACATCGCATAGATATCTCAAAATCCGAAACAATCTAGTCTAACTTGAATAAGTTGAACCATTAAAAATGAAAAGTTATTTTATTTGTTGAAAATATTGCTTCAATTTAACAGACCGTTACCTTGACTGAATCAAATAGTAAATTTAGAGCAAAATTACGAGTATTTTTGTTTAAACTTTTTACATTGCCGAAAACAATATCGAAATACATACATAACGATACAACTTCCTAAAACAAGTCTTTACATTTACTTCCTGATCTTTACACTGAATGAGTCAGCTGATGTGTTCCTTGTGTAATGTTATAATTGTTTCAAATTATATAAGAGGTACCAATAAAATAACAAATTTTGATTTCATTTTTAATTTAAAGCAGGAAAAAGCGAAGTTGACTTGTATTCTAAATTGACTCTTAACGCATATAAAAAGCAGAGTGGTTGAGGGGAATGGTCCGACTCATTTCCGAATTGTTAGGAAATGACGATGTTAAAATGATTGCTGTTCAATAACCTGTATAAGTATGTTGTTTTTGGAGCATTACAACGTAAAATACGGAATGCTTATGTCTACTAGAAAAGAAAGTAAAACGACTATTTACAAAAAGAATATTATATGTTCGATGTAATAAAGAATTTATATCAGTGTAAGAACCATGTTTTACATTTTATAACACTCGACGTAATCCGTGGTTTTGCCTGTGGGGAATACAAGTGTGCAAATTTTTTTAAATGATTAAATAATATAAGACAAACGAATATTTAACTAATGGTAGTTGCTTTCAAATATTATTTGAGTATAAAAAACTGATTATTTTTGTTCAGATATATATTATGTCAAAATTAGAGATGGTATCAAAATTTTTAAATAAAATGACTTCATTTACTGTTCATCTTACACTAGTAAAAGAAAAGGCTTATTAGTTTTTAATATGATTTTAGTTATATTCTAGTGAATAATTCTTTTAATAGGCACAGAGTGATTACAGGTACCATTATTGACATTATCAGACTATTTGTTCTTCAGATATAATCATGCCATCTATGTTTTAATAAACTAAATAGTACTGAATCAACTATAGATACATTCTTCTAGTTTCATTCGTAATTTTGTTCCTTTTTTATATGTACCTAATAGTTACATTTTTATCATCTAACAACTAGAGGGATTTCAAGTCATAACGTCGACAGTTATTCGGTAATTACACAGAAAAACAGTTAACGAAAATATAAGTCACAAATATATATAGTCCATTTTTACATAATTTTATCTAGTTATACCACTCTGTGTTATTAATAATTTCAACTTGAAAGTTTTAAAACGTCGACTTGATAACCATTTAAACAGCTTATAAATATAAACAATACTTTCACTTTGTAAGCATTTCCTTCGATTTTCATAACATCTATAATTAATATTTTATCATCATAGGTTGTCAGTCCAAATACTGGACACGCATCTAGACTCCGTATCTTAAACCAATCTTCATATTTCCCGAAAAGTACAGTATCCTATATTCGTAACAATTTGCGAACAATAACCTAATCTAGGCCTTTCTCTGCCCCCTTTACAGGAATTTCTACTTGTAATAAAAAAAAAACTTTTTTGTGTTTTATTTCTACCAGATACTCGTGGTGGTGGGCGGGAAGTCCCTCCGACCTACACTGTAGTGCAAAGCCGGAGGGTAGGGCGTAAGACCCTCTTCAGCCTCCTTTCAGTAATCGTGGGAATGGGTGGGTGGTGTGGTTAGGGAGAGAAAGACGAGACGGACGAAATGAAGAGAGAAGAGAAGTGGAAGATTATCTGTGGAATATTACTGCCCCAGCATTTGCCAAAGTGATCCAAGGAAACCACAGAAAACCTGGACCAGAGCAGCCGCACCTGGGACTTCCATTGGCCCCTTTATTCTCCTACTCTTTTTAATACTTCCTCATTTGTAACCTAACTACTCACTGTTATTTTTAATTTTTTTTATTTATTTATTAACCAGGTACATGTAAATTACATATATTAAATTTCTGTAGGTATAGTAAACACCTGTGCGCGATCCTGGTACATAAAACAAAACTTATGAACTAATCATGTAAACTAATAATAACAAAATATAATATACATTATTTCATTAGATTTATGTTTCTAAATGATTTTTTTGAGCTTTTAATATTAGTAATTATATATTGTATACTTGATAAAAATTAAATGGTCATCACTGTGAGATTTAGAGTAGAAAATTCATATATTTGTATTTTTGAACCATTTTTGTAATTTTATTTTAACAGTCTTCTGTGAATTATTCAAGTCCTCCATTATGTTAGGTAACTTATTGAAGTATAATGAGGAGTTATACAAATATCTTTTTCTGCCAATCTCAAGTTTTATAGTTGGAAGTTCAATTGCTGTATATCTTGTACGACTATTGAATACTTTAAATTCTGAGTTCTGTAATTCATAGTTTAGTTGTAGAGCATTTAATAAATAAATTGCTTCAATACTAAGTAGAGATGTAGTTTTGTCAGCTCTGGTTTTGAAAATTGTTGTAATTATTCTAGCCTGGATATTCCTTAAAGATTCTAGTGCATTATCATACGCAGAACCCTAGGCAATAACACTACATGCTATGAAATAATCCATAATATAGTGTCAATAATCTTCTCTCATCCAGAATATTTCTCAGTTTAAAGAAAACATAAATTAGGTATCCCGATTTCGTAGTTAGCCAATCATCGTAGATCATTCATTTTGGAGCATATCTCATTTGATATTTTCCCTTCACACATAATTGTAGTATCGTCAGTAAAGGATACCATATTCTTAAAAGGTAGTAATATAAACAAATCATTAATGTTTTATCATCATCAGAGGGAACCTGGAATGGTACCCTGAGGAACCCCAATATTTGTTTTGCAAGTATCACTCGGACTTGAATTACATTTTACTCGTTGAGCTCTATCATCTAAGTAATTTTCTAATAATTTTAGAGCATTACCTCTTATCCCATATCTATTTAGTTTGTCCAGTAGAATACTGTGACTCAGTGTCGAAAGTTTTGGCTAGATCCAAGAAGTTATAATATTTTATATTTAATAAAAATTTAGCTACATTGAAAATATTACTAAATAATTAAGAAATTGAAATGTCTATGTCTTAAAGAGTTATGACGTCTAAACGTTTCGCTAATGAACTTAAGTAAGTACCTTCAGGTGTCCGTCTGATAAACATTGATCATTAAAAGATCACTACGTAAATAATTCGTAATATAACTCTTATAGTAATATAGTTAAAGACGTTTTTTCACATTTTATATTATTCTGATATCTATTGAGTCATACTACTGCTTCATACTGAGTTTATATACATACATAATTGGATTAAATTATATTTAAAAAAAATAAGCTGATTTCAAAAACTTTGGTGCTCTAAAAATTAAAAAACAATTTTTCTTTTGACATCAAATAACAGAAATTTAAATTTCCCCCTTTTTCATTTTCATTCCTCTTTCATGTTTTGATTTTTTTTTATATTAATGTTATTTGAACTTGTATACCTATTATTAATAGGTATACATAGGTTCTTCTGAAAAAATGATACACAGTACTTTTGATTGATTTTGTACCTTTTGTCATTAGTTGTTAATTTAGTAATAGATTCAAGCAAAAAGCAAAATTACTTACTATAGAGTAAATTGTTTTAAAACCGCTGCGATAAAACAATAGTGTTTCCATTTTTTATGGAATGTTTCTTAATAGTTAGTATACAAAGACATTCGTATAATTTGCCTATTCTTATAAAAATAACGGTGTAACTAAAACTTGGTACAGAGAATTTTCGCAGTGTCTATAGATATTGAGTTTAAATGTTAAATAAATAATTTTATTTGGTTGATATGTTTATTGAAAATCAGAGACTTCTAGTATTTCGTCTCCAATTTTTATGTTACCTCCCTTACAAATCAGTATTTGGGTTTTATTTTTGTTCATTTGGTTGATTTGTTTACCTTCCTTTTCTGCTAAAATGATTGTGTAATATGCATAAATAAACTTTTTAGTTTACAACATTTAATAGTTTTCGTGATACTTCGTAATTTTTGGACAAAAGTCACGGTGTAAACTACAATTTGTAATTATGTCCACATGCCTACAAACCTATACGTCTTAAAACTTTTATTGTGTAATGTTGATTGATTCAGCGATAAAATAGTTGTAAAACATTTTATAATAATATAAATAAAAACACAAATTGCAATTGTGAACTTTTTATTGGAAAACGTTAACAATTGTTTCGACTATTAAGTCATCTTCAAAAAGTTATACTAGAAACTAATTTAAAATTAAGAAGTGCAGGCAATTTATAATCTACTCATTTTATACACAAAAATAACACTTGTAGATAGCAGTTTAGAACGATATTTTATAAAAAAAAGATTTTTGGACGCTATTATTCCATTTGATTCGAACCAAGATGGCAATATCAATTTATCTACATTTCATAGTTTTTTACATAGACTAATTATTTTTTCACTTACTCAACAAAATTTTGAGAAAGAACTTAACTTTATTAGAACAACAGCAAAAAATAATTACCACAATTCGGTACTAATAGTAATAATAAATTACTGAATACAAATAAAGAGAACAAATTCTAAAACAAGTTTATCGATCCAACGAAAATAAAACTGAAAAAATGCTACCAATAGCGTTTTATAACAATGTATATCCACAAATTTGTAATAAATTAAAAAGAAACCTATATTAATACAATATGTGGCAATAGAAGTACCTTAAAGAAACAAGATACCTTTGAACAACTTAAAAATCAGGTATTTACAAGGCTACATGTGCAAATAGAGCATAATTTTAATAAAACATAAAACTATATAATTGATAAAAACTTTTATAGGTCTAACATTTAATTTCTTTAAACCATTCGATTAGTAACGAAAGCCTTTCTATTATCTATATAGAAAACAAAGGATACATACTTAATTATTAAGAAAAATTGAAAATAAAATATGCTATCAACTGAGATTTAAGCATCTCCAATGATATTATAGAAGGTCTAAATAGTCCGAACTTAAACCTGTTACTGATAGAACTAGTAACCGGTTTTTCCCCAAAAGAATAGATTATAAATTGTATGCACTTCTTAATTTTAAAGTGTTTCTAATATAACTCTCTGAAGATTATTTAATAGTCGAAACAATTGTCAAAGTATTCTAATAAAAAGTATAGAATTTCAATTTGTGTTTTTCCTTACATTACTTTATTGTATTGTGTAAGTGCATACTTATATACAGATGCAACGAATGTCATCTATACCTACCTTAATCCATAAAAGTGTAAGAAAGTCAAGAAAAAGCATTGCTGTCTCTACCTACTTTCTTAGGTTTTATAACCTCGTTCAACGAAATCATTTAATTCAGTTCCTGTTGGCTGCAGCGAACAGGAATGTAGATGTAAAATGAGAGCAGCGTTGCTTGGAAAAGTATGTATTCACGTGTACATTTCAGTTGAATTTCAATTTGTAGTTTGAAAGTGGTATGTGTCATGTTATTTAAATGTGTAATAAGAATGATAGATACCAATCCATGCAAGTATGGCGTTAAATGTGAGAACAGATGCGTTGTAAACATGAAGACCAATAAACAATGTGTATTTGATTAGGAACAGATAGGCAGTTATCACAGTTTTTAGTGTACTTAAATAATATAAACAATAATATTCAATTTACCATGGAATTAGAAAACAATAACCGGGAACTTAATTTCTTAGACACAACAATAAAAATCCAGGACAATAAATTGTCTTATAATATTTATAGAAAACCTACTTATACAGATGTTATCATACACGCCAAATCGAAACAATCTAACAGTATAAAAATGACAGCGTTTCACAGCATGATCTTTAGATTATTAAAATTCCCGCTTAGTAAAGAAAACTATCAAAAAGAAGTTCAAACAATCAAACAGATTGCTGTCAACAATGGCTACAATAGTTCTCTTATAGATAAAATAATTAACAACAAAAAACAAAAACTACTATTAGAAGAATTTTACGTAAAAACAACTAATTACGACAAATACCATTGTATAAATTTCATTTCCTCTGTCAATAGCAATATATGTAAAAACTTAAATAAATTAGATATCAGAACTATTTCAGTAAATAAATATAACGTAGGTAAAATATTAGTAAATAACAAATAAACAATGGAAAATAAAAATAAATGTGGAGTATATAAAATAAAATGTAACGATTGTGAATCCTTTTATATTGGTCAGATAGGTAGGAACATAGATGTGAGACTTAAAGAACATAAAAAGACATTAAAAACGGCAAAACAACAACCGGCTTAAGTACACATTGCATTATAAATAACCACAGTATAAATTGTAATGATGTTGAAATTTTACACAAAGAAAGTAAAGGCAGAAAACTGAATATATTAGAACAACTGGAAATCAAAAGATCCTTTAAACATAAACTACCCATAAATAACGACCAAACAGATTTCAAGAACAACTCTATAATTGACTAGTATTTAAGGACATTTTGTAAACAGGTACAGTTAGTAACTAATTACTCTTGACAAAGACCTAATAAGTCGAAACAGCTGTAGAGTGCTATAATAAAGCAAATGTGAAACATTTAAAAGCAATTTTTATATCCTTAATATAAACAATGTGTCTCTAACTCATTATTTTGCTTATGTAAATTTTGAAGGGAACCACTTATTTCGGATTAATATTATAAATTTTTTATTCAAAATAATATAATTAGAAAATAGTTTATGATATTGGTAAAATAGTATGACTTATTTAATCGATGTTTAAATCAAATACATAGGATTCGTGTTTTTGTCGTAAAACGTTATTAGATACGTTTAGTAACAACAAATCATTCCGTGAATAAATTTTGGGTTATAGAATTAAAATAGACTTTTTCGTTTCACTGAAAGTGTTTAGTATAAGGATAAAGTTTACGTAATTCAATGCATACCATTATTTATTTCTTTATCCTACATAATTTAGGGTTTTTAAATTGTAAAAAGATTAATAGCGACTTTCTATGATTGCCAAATTTTAAAAACATTTTGTTAAGATGGCCAAATGTATTTTAAAAACACTTTTCTGCTGTTCTAGTGTCGCTTGGATTAGGGAAGCTGTGGTAAATTTAAGCGTTTATTGTTTTTTATTAAATAACATTTATAACATGCAATAGTTTAAGTGTATCAAAATGCTGGAAACTTTGGCGGAATTGTAGAACAAACGACACAAAATGTCCGAAGCACTTTTCGGTAACAAAATTACCTTCATCAGGGACTGAAGAGAATTGTTCTGAACTGAACTGATAACCAGTTCTCTTCAGTTTCTGAGGAAGGTAACTTTGTTACCGAAAAGTAAAAGTAAAATGTTGGCTCTGCATGCATATTCCATGAGCATTTAACTATGAGAAAGCTCTGTTCAAACTGGATGCCGCGTATTATCTGTTGACCAAAACCAAGATTGTGTTGATAATTCTGAGCAGTGTTTGGCCATGTTTAAACGTAACAAACCAAAATTTTGGCATCGATAATGGATGAAACATGGATCCATAAATTCAATCTGGAATAAAAACGATTGTCATCTGAGCAACTAGTGAACCTCGTCGAAAGCGCCCGAAAGCACAACAATCGGCTGGAAAGGTTATGGCCTCGGTGTTTTGGGATGTGCGTGGTGTAATAATCATCGGCTATATTGAGAAGGGAAATATCATCAACAGTGAATTGTAGTAATTATGTAGCGTTATTGGAGCGTTTGGAGGCCGTAAAATTGAAATAGCAAAGAAACGACCGCGTATGACAAAGAAAAAAAAATTGTTTCAAGACAACGCACCGTGTCACAAATCAATCAAAACATCTACTGTATTCTCCAGATTTGGAGATTACTACCAGCGACTACTAGCTGTTCGCAGACTTCAAAGAAATGTTCACCGGCAAGAAATTTCTCTCGAATGAAGAGGTTATCGCTGAAGCTGAAGCCTATTTTGAGACAAAAGATAAATTGTTCTACCAAAGTGGTATTGAAATATTAGAGCGGCGCTGGAATGAGTGTTGCTCTTGATGGAGATTACATTGATGAATAAAGCCAATATTGAACAAAAAAACGTGTTTTCTTTGTTAGGCACGGGAATTTTCAGCCCATGTGTTATTATACAATTAATTTCATTTAAATGAACTCTAATGTCCATATTTGTAAATATAACAATGAGACGTCAATACCAAAACATTGGAGATGAGTGTTTTTTGGAAAATAAATTATTTTAATTTTTAGTAATCTTCTGTCGGAGGTTTCGCCTTTACTTTCTTTAGTAGCATATGCGTTTAGTTCAGCTCCTAAATAAAATTGTTAGTGAAACTGGAAAATGTATTAACAGAACGGGGTAAAATATAACTCTAACGGAGGGGAGTGTAACTAATACAGATTGAATAATTTTAAAGAATAAGCGTTTATTATCTGATATAATGTTTTTTTACTAGTTGGAGTAAAGAATCAAATTACTTTCCTATGTCAGCTTTCCTCTCATTCGTTAAGTCCTAAGGTAATGGAGAATTTTACAATTTGGTGCTATTTCCAACCGTAAAAGGCAGAGTAACAAGCAAACAAGAAAAGCGTGTCGACAAAATTTACTGCAGCGGCGTATTGCAAATTATGTATTGTAGCTATTTTAATATAAAATACGTATTCGCAGTATGTATGATGAAAACATTGTATTAAAAAATCTTAAATGGACGATGCCTTAGGTTTGTTTGGAATATAAACAATCAGCGAATGGTAAATATATAAGAAAATTTAAAATTGAAAAATGATTGGCTGTGTGGATGCGACGTAAAAATGCATTGGTTTGTTATCTACTAATTTTGAAATTACACACCCCTTATGAACACTATCCCGAGTTGCCAGGAATCGTTTCATATGTTTTATCTCATAGCAAAAGCTATATTAACATCACTTATTTTAACTTGAGACTTTTTAGTAGATAAACATTTCTAGGTAGGTTTGTATATTCTCCTGTTTTCGATATTGTAATATCGTTTATGCTGCAAACCGTAACTTACGGGATTTTCGCAATTTACATAAAATAGGCAAATGTTCGGCTGAAGAGAACCCAATCAAACGATTCTATAACGGTCTGAGGGGGAGAGGTTTTAGTCGGTAGAAATTCGACACTATCCAGTCGCACGGTCGATTGGGTGTCTTTCGAAGATTTCCTCTCCTCCCCGAAAACAAAAAAAGGCAAATGTTAGAGTTCTAGTTTTTAGATTACCGTGTTGAAGGATTATTATCCCTGAGATTTCACTACTTTGTCTGATTAACATTTTAAGAGGATTACCTGGTGTAAAAAATTTGCTAAATTGAGCAAAGGTCAATTTGCGATATATATTATGATGCTTAGCCAAATATGGCCTCAGAATTGCCTTGGCACGTCAAGATTTTATCTTAATCTCAAAATCAAACTCAAAGTCTTGATAACTTGGCTTATTTTGTTTTAAGATAAGGATATCTCGAAATTTGAATGTGGCTCTGGAATCAGATCCAAATTCGCCTTCAAAAAATACATCTAGTACATGTAGTCTCCTCCTTTTCGCGGGTTCTTTCGATTTTCAGACTACTATTATAGAGAGCTGAAAAGGAGGTAATTATATTCGACGTAGCTTTCGACGGCAAACTCAAGCTGGCCACCAAGTTGCCCGCATTGTAATTTAAAATATCATAATCTTGAACAAACCAGATTAGCGTTAAATAAATATTTCACAATCTACATGTGCTGGGGAAATTCAAAAGCAATATTCTGGTTCAACGATCAAAAGTTAATCGGAAATTACTACTCTTTCGGGTATATTGTCCATTAATTTCACATAATAATTCTAACAGGATGGTCAAAAATTTAATTTTTTGGAATTTGAGGTTAGGAGATCCCAAAATTTTGACACATTGAGGAAATTCTGGTGCCAGATTCGGATACAGCGGCAGAAACTTCCCCTGATCCAGTTTGACCTGTTATTGTGAAAATAGCATTGTACTCCATTCAGTGATATCAGTATACCGTCGGATTTTTTACATATAAGTTGTAATATGTGCGAAATCTGTTATATCTGAGAACATTTCCTGTAGTAATGTATTTTAACCATAAAAAAATCCTTTTTACTAATGGAGGTGATACGAACGGCGTGCCATAGTCTTTGTACGTAAATATCAAAAATAAAATTATGTTTTATAACTTGTTTATAACAATATACAACACACTTATTTTTTAAAAATCATAGTATTTGAAAGCCTAAAATCATAAGCAAAAAAGTAAACCACTACACATAATAGACGATGTATGTTAAAAATGTAAATTTCCATTAAATATATATCGTTTGCCAAATGGTCAGTTTGAAATTATCATACTAATTGTTAATTTGTTATTATCAATAGTTTCTCAGTTATTAAAAATTTACTGAATTGTATGGAACAGTAGATTAACGGGCAAACTACCATAATGAACTCTAAACAATGATGTCCCACATATTTAAAGGAATATTCTTATGAAAAACGCAGCAAGCAGCATTTGATAAATTATTAGATACAAGGGTAAATCAAATATAAACGGTAATTTTGTAAAATAAATTTATTGATATACAAAAACTATACATTTAACATTTTTCAAAGTAGTCACCTCCGTGTTCTACATACTTTTTCCACCGATTTGGAAGCTTGAATATTCCTTCTTCATAAAGAGTTTGAGGGCGAGTTGCCAGTCAATTGCGCACATACCCCTCTAATTCTTCATTGTTTTCAAATATTTTGCCTTCAAGTGATTCTTTCAAGGACGCCAACAATAAATAATCACTAGTCTATATTTTTGACAAGTCAGGGCTATGAGGCGGATTATAGAAGCTCGAGGGTTTTCCAGCCCATTTCTTCCAATTTATTCCTTGTCAAAACTGCGGTGTGTGACTTGTTGTTGTCATGAAGGAGGATGGCGTCTCGAATGCGCATACCCCGCCATTTGCTTCGATACGTGATTTTTGTCGACTGTTACTGCAACAACTCAGAATAGTAAGTCGCATTCATTGTTCGTTGATCGTGAAGGAAATCAAAAAATCAATGAGTAAAACTCCCC
Organism: Agrilus biguttatus; assembly: GCA_963921985.1. NCBI lineage: Eukaryota > Metazoa > Arthropoda > Insecta > Coleoptera > Buprestidae > Agrilus > Agrilus biguttatus. The sequence goes on from OY998118.1 coordinate 23,330,091, forward strand.
TCGAGTCAAAGAAAACAGTCGCAAGCACTTTTCCGGCTGAGAGACGGGTTTTAGTTTTGGCTTTGACAGACCAGCCTTCATCCTTCATCCCTTCTTCATCACTCTTTACTCGCCATTTTTCACACTATTCGGGAGTGTAGCGGTGGACTCACGTCTCATCACAAGTGACGACACGCCATACGCCTAAAAAAAAACTCCCCTTCTTGTCTTGTCTTGTCTTGATTCAGAAGTCTTTCACTGATCTCCGTTTGTTGACCTGACCTGTCTTTGATTTTCGGTCAACAACCTTGGAACCCAGCCAGCACTATTTTTTTTAAAGCCAAGTTCATCAGTGATGATGGATTGAACACTCCCATAGCTGATACCCACTTTTGATGAGATTTGTTCAATAGTTAACATGCTGATGGTGATCACCTTCAACAAGGTTTCGAACACCACAGATGTTGTCATTTGTGAGACTTGTTCTAGACCGTCGATCATTACTTTCGTTTTCGACACGTTCTCGCCCATTCTTGAATTCTCAGACCCACGTATACCAAGTCATGTATTCTGAAACAGTGTAGCATCCCCAAACTGTGCCTTCAAACAAGTGAAGATTTCCGTTGTGTTAAAGCCTTACGATGATGCGTTGTGCAACAGACGAAGGTACCTTGCGCTCAGTGATGGCTGTACTGCGGACAGAACCGAGCGCAACTGCTACCTAAGCCGGTTTCCCGCTCCTCATAAACCAGACAACACTCGAGCATCGAATCGTCTAGATCGGAATTACGTGCCAAGCTAAATGGTAAAATTACCGTTTATATTTGATTTACCCTCGTAGTAGAAATGAATCACTTCGTTTGTATACTGTCAGTTTAACAATTTTTCTAATATATCTTTATAATCATCGGTGAAGATTCAACACTTATAGTGATGGTAGAAAAATTAATGGTTAGAATGGTCGAATAAACAAACATAAATAGAAGAAGATAATTAGAGAGATTCCAAAGTGAGAGATTAATAATTATAATTTTATTTCCTTAAAATAGGTAATTTGTTCCGTTCTAGTGTCCAACAAACGCAGATGGTAATTAATTAATTTCAACTACCTACTTTTTCCTCCGATTGTGTCTTCAAAAAAATATATAAGTACATATATATATATATTTGATGAACAGCAAACACCAGCAGCAATGTAGAAACATTTCTTCTCTAAATAAAACAAGATATTTTTTGTTTCACGCTAATGATAATGATAATTCGCCTACATGTGCTTGTGGTCTAAAAAAGTACTCAATTATTGTGATTAGTATATCATATGATCTTTTAGTTTTTCAGAGTTAATTGGGATATTTTTCATGTCAGCTATTTTCTTATTATACTGATTATTATTGAATTACTACCCATACGCTAAGTACTTTAGCTTTGTAAAAAGTGATAATAATTAAAAATGGCTCAGATACGTATATGTCTTTTATGTCGCGTACATTTATTACCGTAAGTAATTGACAATTAATTCATAACATCATTTCAATATATGTCGTCGGAATTGAATAATATAGTGGAAATATACAAGTTAATAAAATAATTAATCAAAATACATTTACGCTTTATATAGCGATTATAATAGACAATGAGATAACAGGCATTTTCCCTTTTTTCTGGAAAATATTGTCGCCATTTCTAATCAGATTTTAACAAAAATACATTCTTTACCAAACGTAAGGAGAAAGTTATCATTACTTAATCATGTTTCAAGTTAACTGGACTAATTAGAGAGGTAGTTCCTAGTTCCCTCATTTTCATTCATTAGTGAGATAATAATATGAATAACTGTTTTGCCTTTTTCAACATGCTATTACTTTTATCAGGATATTTGTAAATAATCTAAATGTTCTTTAGGCAAATATTCAGCTTATAAAATGCTTATTTGGTAACTCTCAGTTCAAACAGATGTTTAGGAAAAGCATCTGTATTACATTTCAGAACTTCACTGATGTGTTTTATTTCACATCCATTTTATTATATTGCATTTTCCCAATAAATGATTTTCAAGTAGCAAATACTTACTATAAAAGTTTTCAAATTGGAGAACTACTTATTAATTTCAATTTGGCCTTTTCACAAAGAACACTCATTTTTCCCATCAATTTAATTTTATAATCACCAGTGGTACTAATTATTTATTAAAGAAGCGATTAATTTCTTCGACATGTGATCTACGTAAGAATAATAAGTTTTACACACTAGAGGTGTAGGAGTAAAGCGAAACTTTAATAGATGTACAACTTTTTTCGTTGTTAGTTTGTTTTTCCATTTTGTGAATTTCATTAATGTTGTCAGCGACGGTTGTTTCGCTTCTCGGCATTATCAAGCTGTGTGGCCACACCAACAACGAAATTACCCAAGTGAATTTGGAAAAAACAAATATCCAAGTACAACTTTTTGTCTACAAAATAAAGAAATTATTTTAAGATTTGGTCTCTGTTTACACTAAAATATTTCTTCCAAACTGTGACAAGCTATTATATACCGTCACTAAAATATTCTGTTGGTTTTTCGAATCTAAGGCACGAAACTGCCTTCACCACATCATCGGTGGTGTAATTATTATATTTGAAATACCTTCAGGAGGCCCTTGACAAACATTTGAAATACTACAGTTAGCAGTAAATATCAGTAGATTGCAGTAACCTGATTATATCTACTGTTGTATCGTTTTTTTAATGGTTCGTTTTTTTCGTCATTTTTTTTTATTTTGACAAACTTTATCATTCGATAATATTTTGCATTACGATTACTTGTTTGCTTTATTGTACAATAACAAGTTTATTTTAGGAACTTAGTTATACTAATAACCATGATTTAGGCTAATTTCTTGGTGAAACATCTTGTAATAATATACGTTAATTATAAAAAGACACTTGGTGTTGTTTCACTATTTTCATTTAAAAAACTCTAAAAAACTAACATGTTTCGGCTATGCCATTATCAAAGAGTTAAATACAGATAATAACTAAATATAGTAAGGAAATTCTTTTAAATACGTATACCGCTTACTAGGTGGTAGATAGGAGTTATACTAAGCCTAATATTATATATAATAATAACGCATAACAGGAAACAGACTATTGGAGGTCCTTGTATTAACTAACATTTACATTATTTGTAACTGGGCGTAACCAATTCTTGAGAACAAGCCGTGGTTTCTAGGTCAAATTATTTTACTCTTATAAATCTACGACAAAGCGAAAGTCGCTATCCTTTTCTCTTTTAATGGTTGAATGACGCCGGATACTAACGTTTTATTAAATATCTTACAAAATTCTTCAACCAATAGGCTCTATTTACGTTAGAATGCATGTTTAGTTTGTATACCGGTAGTTACCACAAATAATAAGTAATTTAAAATTTATGCAACGCTTTTTCCGGCTTTTTGACAATGATGCGGAGGAGGGATATTTTTATAGGAAATTAAATAACCATGTTGTATCAATTGGTTCTACTTGTGCATGTTTTGTCTCATAATCGGTGAAGGTAGCCCAACTAATAAATATATGCCCTTTTTTGGAAAGCTCTCATTTTAAAGCGAACTATTAAAACCATTTCAGGTAATTATTTCGCTGAACTCTCATCTCTCCTATTTCCTTGAAATTTTAGTATATTGGTATGAATTGCACCATCATGCACAAGATTTCTGAACTGCATAACATACTAAAATTTAAAAATTTCGAAAAGATCGATGAAATAGGGGATCTGCCATTCAATTACCTAATTTTATAACAATATGGAAATTGAACGGATATCTAATAAATTAACGTTATCAGTGACTCGATCTGCAGTTTTTATTTTCAAATGCGAGTGGATTATGACTTTCCTTATTTTTTCAGAAACAATTTTAATTGTAAACAACAACAAATATCATATCACTATTTGCTACAATAAAAACGCCAAATACTATCATTTGTATTAAAATTAAAATTCGGGCTAAAAGGCCGTGGTCTAACCGAACAGTTAGGTCCAGACGTTGTGTCGGCAACTGCGATTCACATCATCAATGGTACTGTGGTGACAACTTGGGTGAAGATTATTTCTCGAAGTCCTTGGAGCAACTGAATAAATTTGATGTCAGCCGCAGTTGTCGACAAAACGTTTGGACCTATCCGTTCATTTAGACTACGACCTTTTAGCCCAAATCTAAATTCTACTATGGATTCCGGTCGTGGAAGCCTATGTTCTTGTATCATTTGTTTCAAAACAGTACATTTAATTTTGAAGCAACTGCGTGAATTGATAGTGTATAAGAACATAAGCTTTCACGGCTGGAATTAATAGTAGAATGATGATTCGGGCTTGTAGGCCGTGGTCGATGTGAACGGTTTCGTCCAGACGTTTCGTCGGCAACTGCGGCTGACATCTTCAGTGGGTGTTGTGTTGCCTACGTGTGCGAAGATTGTACCTCGAAGACTGACCAGTTAGTCGCTGCCGAGACTTCGAGGTATAATAATCTTCGCACACGTAGTCAACACAGCACCCACCGAAAATGTCAGCCGCAATTGTCTACAAAACGTCTGGACGAAACCGTTCATATCGACCACGGCCTACAAGCCCGAATCATCATCCTACTATTAATAGTGTATTTTGTTAAAACCGAATCATTTTACAAAACAATTGCCTTGAAATCAATATAGCTGATAATGTTTTAAAAATATATAAGGAGACTTAAAAATAAACAAATTTTTATTGTTAACGATAAATGAATAAACACTACTTTGTTTATTGTCACTTTTTTATTTACAAAACCTTTTGACTATAGTTTCGACAAATAGCTTGTCATTGTCAAACAAATAATTCAAATTGAATGAATATAAACAGATGTACAGTAGTGTTTAAGATTTTCTATAGTAGAAAAAACCTTTAAATTATTCATAATCTAAATAAAAGCTTTAAACTTAATATCTTAGAATCCTTAGAAGTATATAAAGCATCAAAAATTTCCGAAAATAACCAACAGGTAGATTTGTACCACTCAGTACTATTCAGTACATTTAATAATTAATGGTATTTCAAAATATATATATATATATATCATTTGTTTTGACAAATCTGTTTATATTCATTTAATTTGAATTATTTGTTTGACAATGACTAGTTATTTGTCGAAACTATAGTCAAAAGGATTTGTAAATAAAATAGTGATAATAAACAAAGTAGTGTTTATTCATTTATCGTTAAGATGAATTATCACAAAGTAACGGCTGAATTAATCCAATTTTTATTATTAAATTAATTTACAAATTTTATATATTGAGCAGCTGGGCTAAGTTCACCGGGACAGGCTGCGTAGTACGTAATAGCATCTGTTGTTAGCGTCATTATACATTTAATAAATACTACATATTTATAAGTGTTACATTTACTTAATTGTACGAATACCATTTATTTAGGTTTGGGCGTAACTAGAGCATTTTCTTTTTTTCATTCTTTTTAGGAAAATTATTAATTTATTCGGTATTTTCCAGTACATACATTTTTGTTATTATGAAAAAACAAGTATCACCTTAATTCAAATCTTAAAAAGCCTGATACCTTATAACAGCAAATTATTTTCTATATTATTAGTAATCAATACAATATCCAACTTAAGCTTAAGTTTTTTCTCAGTAAGAAGGAGGATTGTTATGTAAAGGAAGTGGTTCTAGAAAGGAAAGAGAAAGGTTGCTTCTAACACTCAAACACCTCAAGTATGTACTTCATTCCTATTTTGATTTTAGTAAAATTTTAAATGGATTATGGTGGCATGTCGTAATCAAATTAAAACAAAACCCATCTTAAAAAAAATACTCTAATTGTAGGATGTTTTTAATATATATATTTTATGTAGAGTATCGACAACGGTAGTACAGAGAAACGCAAGTGATCTGATCATACGTCCTTGGTAATCTTATAGGTATATTAATAGGCGAATGTGGCAGTTTGTCCAGTTTTTTTTTTTGTATTTATTATAAAGGGAGGGGAATAAAACTTATATCATTCGAAAAATACATGACACAAAATCAAAACCATTTGTGTACTTGCGTTAAGGTAGGTAAAAAAGTAAAACAAAGCATGAGATGTATATTAGGTTGATTTTTTCATACAAAATGCTTTAACCTATTACTTAAATAAAAGGAAATTGGTCCAATTTCGACCACATGCGAGATAAATCCATTAAAATTGAATATAAATATAAATATAATTATGGAATCAACAGAAACAACTACTCCGAGGGCTAATAGTAGTTGGACTAGTTGTTCCTGTTGATTCCATATTTATATTTATATTTATAATATTAGTCTGTAAAGGCCTTTCTGCCAGCGCCCACCTGATGAGACCCGATAGGTCGAATTATGCGAATTTATGTTCACCAATTTTTATTTAAAAACACTCGACATATGTTTCGGGAGTTATCCCATTATCAAGAGTAAAATTGATACTAAAGTAAACATGCGATAAGTAAAAATATATACTACGGTATTTTGTTTAATAGTAGTGGGGAGGAGATTTGTCCTAATTAAAATTGTTTATTGACAATGTTTAAATTGGTATTGATGGCTTTTTGAATTTCTATATTTTCTAGCATGTTTACTTTTTTACTTTGGACAATATTTGTATGTAAAATTATAACGTTATCTACATCAATTTTATGTTTGAATAAAGTACAGTGTTCTAAGATACTTGTTTCTAAACTATCGTTTTTATGTTGTAAATATGTTCTTTTATACGAGTGGAAATTGATCTTCTTGATTGACCTATATAAATTGAATTACACGAATTACAAGATAATTGATAAATTTCACTTTTTTCTAGTGGATTCCTTTTCTTTTCCTTTTCCTTTTTGTGTAACTTTTAACGTTCCTACTTTCGATATACAGAATATCGATTAATTGAAAAAAGTAACATTTTTGACATCTTGAAATCTCAATATTCGGTCTCGTAGGATCATAGACTGGATGTGGGTGGTAGTTGATGTGGATAAATATTCGCTGGTGGAAACTCGTAATGATTAAAATGTAAGTGATATGCACCATTGACAACGGTACCTACCGTTCAAGTTTAGACAAGTTAATAACTTTCTATTCAAATAAATACTTATTAAAGCTTTGTATCTATATAAATTATTCTTATTAATTACATACTTCTACTTAAAGGTAACCACAGTAGTGCCAACCTGAAGTGAAAAGGCTAATCAGCCATAAGAAAAAATTTACCATTGTGACTCCGATTTTCAAAATGATATTTTTCTTCGATGACCCATGATGACCTGTCACTAACCCTAGAATATTATGAAAATCGACGCGTACAATTTTTTATTATAAATTAAAATGTCAATTTCCTCAGCATTATGTCTATGGCAGAAATTCGGACTTTTCGCCTCTGGATGTCGATGTGCCTCATCGAAATTGGACATGAAACTTTCAGAGACCAAAGATATTGTCATAAGACATATTTTGGCTAAGTGACAAGTTGCTACTATTTTTTTTGTGGCCGCCAGGGGGCGTCAAACATTTTGCTATTTTAGTCGCAACTTGTCACTTAGCCAAAATATGTCTTATGACAATATCTTTGGGCTCTGAAAGTTTCATGTCCAATTTCGATGAGGCACATCGTCATCCAGAGGCTAAAACTCCGAATTTCTGCCATAGACATAATGCTGAGGAAATTGACATTTTAATTAAAATAAAAAATTGTACGCGTCGATTTTCATAATATTCTAGGGTTAGTGACAGGTCATCATGGGTCATCGAAGAAAAATATCATTTTGAAAATCGAAGTCACAATGGTAAATTTTTCCTTATAGCTGATTAGTCTTTGACTCATCATTTATTAAAAAATCATTGATATGACTACTAATAATAGATAGAATAAAGAATAATGTTATTCGCATATATTCTGTTTATGATTTATGGAATGGTTTATGTTAAATAAAGCGACTCCATTTATATGTTCATTAACAATTCTATTTAATGTGATTTAATTGATATTACAATATATAACATACTTCAGGCATTCTCGAAGGAAGCGATGAAAATATTTCAAAATAGCCAATAGTTTTTTTCAGACTTACGGATGAAAATAAAACATTTGTTCAGGTGAATTGCGAATAAAACTGAAGTAATTGCATGATCGTTTAAAATATGACGCGTTTACTAGATAAATGTTATTCAACTAAATTCACTAAATAACATAATAGTTAAGAAATAGAAATGTTGTTACTTCGATACTAGTTTGAATGACATAATTAGAGAATTAAATAAAACACTGTCAACCACCACTTAATTTTAATTCAAAAAAAAAAAAACTTGTAATTACCAGCTCTTCTTTTATTATTCTTTAACGTTTTTTAAACAGCCAAACAAAACGAATACACAGCGAATCTGAAGTACATTCTTCTTTTCCTCCTTGCTTTTATAAGACTTTTATACATTTAATAACTGAATAACTTTAAGCATTTAAAATATTTTGATTAAACATAAGAAGTTTTATTTGAAATAAATACCTACAGAAATTATTTATGCGTTGAAATAGCTTGAAAAATAAAATGTGCGTATATTGTATTGTTAACTACTCAATGTGGATGATCATTATTTACCACAAAAAGGCGAATATTTAAGTGCTTATTTAAATGCAACATGCGAGACGACCATGGTTTTTTATTTATTTTGAGTTTTTGTAGTTGGGATATGGACAGGTAGTTATTTAAATCTTGTTCAACCACGGTAACCACAAAACTAGCCATAACTAAAGATGAAGAAATGTATTACATTATAACTTAGGATGACGAATTCTGTCTTTAGCTTAAGTTACATACAATTTTTGGGTGTAGTTTAAGAAATTTCCTTCGGAAGGCTCTATAGCTAAACGGATCCGAGTCCTTATTGTTATATTATTTTATATATAGCTATATTCGACAAGTCTGTTTGTCCTTTCGTCCCTATCTGTCACACCATCAAACTTTATAGACGCCAGTTGTAAAAATTTTAACTGTTCATTCTTGAAATGATTTGAGTTGAAATCTCTATTGTAGATTACAATTCTCTAGATGTGTGTATAGCCTCCATGATATTTGCAAACAATTCCAATATTATATAGAGGCAAGCGTAGACCTGCATATTTCGTGGCTTTGAATTACCATAATCAATACCACGACCAGCAGAGGGCAGTAGTGGTACAATCACATTTTGAAGTATTGAAAACGTTAAAAAATGACTTACTATAATATTATGGTCGCCCTAACAGTTACGGAAACTTGGACCAATGAAATATGGATAATTGTACTTCTATATAATGTTTGTACGCATCAGAAGTGAAACTCCTTTGGTATTAGTTGAAGACAACACCAACAACAATATAATGTAGGTTATATTGGTTATGTTCTCAATTATATATACTACTGTTTCATGAGAATGTTACTGTGCTTATCCAATATGTACATACGTACTGGACCAATGTTCCGTTAGTTTTGATTTTGACGCATTGAAAAATTTCTCTCAGCGTCCCTAAAGAAGTTTATTTCTATATTCATACCCATTATATCAGTTCATAAAGGCTTATAAGCTGTTTTGTGTTGATTATTCCTACACTATGTAAAGTAGTTGGGTTCTTTCTGTATGGAGATTAAACCTGTAGATTATTCTAGTAGAGTCTGTTGCTCAATGTTTTCAATATTACCTTTACCTTGATACTTTGTTATTGTAATATTATAAATTTAAAAAAATGACAATGTATCGTTATAAATAACTGGTAAGTAGTTAAACGGTTTCTAAATTATTAGTTAGGACCTTTTCCATAGAATTCGATTAACAGAACTCATCGTAATATAGAAAAAAATTAATAAGAAATGATGGTAGACGTAACTAACCACATTATCTCGCTTTAATTATTATAAAGAAAAACGTAATTTAAAGTAAGAGGTAGGTAAACAGGAAACAAGTTAACAATCAGATTAACAAATTTAGATAAATTTGAAACGTGTAACTAAATAGATTAGGCAAATATATTTCTACGGAGTAGTCGGGTTGATTTAAATAAAGTAAAGTCCATTTGGTTCTATAATATTATACCTACTTATATTTTTAGAATGTAACCATAGACTGTGATTGAATAACGAAAGTGCGAGACTATTTTTTCTGTATTTCTACAAAATTAACAATGTTGTAAGAGAGGAATTTGTCACGCTTAGTTCCATAAACGGCTGTTTGAAGATTTTTTTTACACAAACAGTTCTTGTGGGAAACTTCGTTAAAAACGAAAAACAACCTAAACACCGCAACTGTTTTATCAATAATAATTAAAAATTCTCAACTAGTTAGTTTTTAATTTAAGAAAGGAAAACTCGGTTAACACTTTCTGTTAAATACAATACAAAGTATACAATATTCATTTAAAATAAACAAATATTTATTATTAGTTAATCTTACTGCAACGAGGAGGGGTTCATGTTTTGAAAAACGATGGTCAGTAATGCTATTAACTATAAATGAGGTTGTTCAGTAACGGATGTTTCTCTAAAATAACATATACATTTATCATTTTGATTTTTGTTTTGAAATAAAACACTTGAAAATTAACTTTCACTATCATAATACCTTCTTCCGAAGATGACCTTGTAGGTTGAAACGAATTTGTCAAGATTCAATATAAATAGAATCTTAGTAAAAGTTAATTTTCAAGTGTTTTATTTCAAAAGAAAAATCAATATGATCAACTTTCATATAGTAAAGGCCAACTCCATAGAATTTTTCAAGAATTACATTTATCATAACATAACACATATTGCTAATTTTATTTTTTCAGAAATCTAAACTTTGGAAATTTGATTTGTAACTATTTGTTTTTAATATAATATTATTATAACAACCATGTGTTTAATGATTTTACTGTGATTGACAGTTTGACAATTCTGCTATTTACATCTTAAGTCAAGGTTTCATCGTCTGTATCAAGAGCATCTGAATGATAATACAAATATTTATAACCTTTAACAAGTTTTTTCTTTTCAAAAACATAAAGTTATATTAGTATTATTAGAAACAAATTTATATGCAATATAAAAATCTTCAAATATGCCTGCAAAGTGACAAATATAATTATCAATTCACTAAGAATATGCAACATGGATATTTTCACCAAGTTTCACAATCCTTGCACCAAAGAGTCTTAATAGCACTAATTATTAGTGTTGTTGACTCAAAATCAGCATACAATTGATAAACTACCGGCAATGATTAACAGTTGTTTAACATTTTATTACTCTTGTAATCATAAACAACCATGTGTGGACAGTTTATGAATTTAGGTGCTATGTTAGCATTTATTGTTTCTGGTAAAAGTTCACCCCTTCCATTAATAAATCTATCAATTTGACACAAAGTTACAAAGCATGGTTAATTATTGAAAATGTTTTCTCTTCTCTGACAAAGCTCTAAGAGCCATACGGTTGCAATAGGTTTGGAGTAAAGCTTTATAATGATCATGTGGGTAGATTGTGTTAAGTAAAATACGAACCAACCGTTTGATATAAAAAAAGGTTTATACAAAAATTTATTCTGCAAAAATTGTAAGACCGAATGTCCTATTTTTTGTCTAGGAAGTTTAAGTACCGTTCTTTCACAAAAACACCGGCCTTCATATCTATCATAATTTTCAGTGGGCTTCAATTGCATATGCAAATGCATATAATTCGGTCTTTAATTATTACGTACATACTATAAATATGATTTTAAAATATCGCTTGTTCAGCAATTTGATATTAACAAGGGTTAAATTTTATGACAGTACTGCACGTGCCTGAAAACCTTTTCTACTTTTTGTTAGAAGGACTAAAAGAATATTATGATTGGACTGATTGAGGTAATATTTGACAATTTATACAAGTGTAATAATTTAAGGATACAAAATACTTCAAAAGTTAATTTTAGAAATTCGACAACTTATAATGGATAACTTGTGGTTCTTAGTCTAAAATCCGACTGAATAGAAAGTATTTTTGTTTGCAGAAATCTAAAAAGAACAGTGAAAGCGATAGAATAGTGCAAACAAATTAATTTCTTAGTTTAAATTAAAAATAAAGAATTCCTTTAACAAAAAGTAGACAGCGCAGTGGGTATATCTCCTAAAATAAAAAAAAAAACTATATCTCTATAACAAAAAGGGCTTCCATGTCTTGGTTTATTTGAGATACTAAACCCATCTGTTTGCTAATTATAAATGATACCTATTTAGAGATGTGATTAGTTCTAATGTAATATACAAATACAACATTGTAAACTACATACTTTTGTTTCTATTTAAAATGTTTTTTTCGAAACATTAATTATAACTTGGACTGAATTGGTAAAAGGTTCAGTTCTAAAGCGCATGATTAGCAGTTTAAGAATTATTCTGATAAAGGAGGTCTGATGAAAATTTAACTGAAGTAAAATGCCATAAAATGTAAGCTTCTTAAAACAGCTTAACTATAATAAGCTGAAAGGATTATAAAATAATTTTAAGAGTGATTTCGTGTTTCTGAAAAGGGTACATTTATAGAATTAACTAACTTATGCTGGCATCGTCCATTTGTCTTTTTGTCAGATTAATTGTTTATGAAACCCAGGAAGTACTGACTAGGTCAGAGGGGAAAAGAGGAGGGGTAGGTACTAATGTCAGTTTTTAGTTATTGTGTAGGAACGAATCAGATGAACGGAAATACGAGCTGGGAAACTTGCAATTTCAAATTTCATTGGGTTGTTGGGAAATTATTTTTTTCACCATGTTCTTGGAAACAATACGCCAAATATCAGCAATATGATGGATGTAATTTATATTGACAGTTTTTTTATGGTGCATTAAAATTAAAATCATAGATAAACCTTGTGTTTGCAGGGACCATTCAACATAAAGTAAGAAAACGTAAATGCATTTATAATTATTGTAAACAATACAACAGCAACTCTAATTCAAATATTAACTAAAAAACGCGGCTTCAATACAAATTTAATGCTTGTAAAAACCGTGTCGACCTTTGGTACATATCGGTCGTTGTCGACCATACTTTACTACCACGTGTTGTTGGTGAGGGTAAGGCGACAAAACAAATTATTCTTAAATATTTGATTTATAGGTAAGTTTATTTTATTTGAATGTGTAAAACTGTTGGTTAATATACATAAACAAAATGATTTAAAGCTGTTATTTTAATATATTTTACCAAAAGAAGTGTTGATTTTCTGATTCCGGTAATTATTTTCAGGAATACATTGGTCTTAAACCTTTTATTGGGGGAATACAACGCAACTAGGAAAAATAAAACGGAATTAATTTTAAATTTAATTTTTAATTGGGGTTAGAACTATTTAAATATTTTATATTAATGGAAATAGTAAAAATACAAATCGTTGAGACAGACATAATTACGGGATAAGTTCGTTTTTCTTCTAATTTGTATAACTAATTCTGAAATAGTCACTTTTTATAAAAAATGCACTTATGCGTCTGCTTCCCAGGATAATCAGTATGAGTTTTTACTTATGATTCTAATTCCAAGAGGATCTCGAAATAGATGAAGAAGAAGGAAAATTGGTTAATGTATTTTTAATTCAATGGGGTTCTCAATAACTCAGTTTTAAATATATTTTTTAATTAATTAAATAATCTAATAAAATAATAATTCAATATCAGTTTTTGTATTCTTAAGAATGTTATAATTTTAGGTAAGACTGATTTTTGTTCATTTTTACAGAACAATATACGCTCAAAACCTTCTAAAAAGCTATGGAAGAGATAAAAATTGAAGCTATATCAATCTACAAAGCTTCTGGAGCATACAAAATACCTTGTTAAATATTACAACTATTATTGAAAAAAATGTTTATTTATTATTAAAACATTTATTATATGAAATTTATAAGTTCAAATATTTTCAGACATTTCTGATGTCATTTTTTTAAAAAAAAAAGAATCAGCAAATTTATTTTTGCTCTAATAAAAGCTTTAACATTCTTGTTTAACTTTAATCTTCATTTCTATTTTTTTTTTTTGAGTTTTATATGGAAACATGTTAATAAATTTAAATCTATAAAAGCCACATCTTTTTAATTCACCTAAAGTTATTCACAAAAAAAATATTTCTGAAAATGTTATACAAAGGTGCGTTCTTCAGATACATTAGGGAATTCCGTACATCCGTTTTTAAAATAAGTTTTGGTCCTGGAAATGAGGACAAATTGTCGTACAGAAAATTAACACTTAATACCATAAATAAAAGGGTAAGATGTGATGAAATATTTTAAACTAATTTTACACAGTTGATTTATATAATAAATTAATTTCCAACGATGGTAAATTTTTATTCGTTCTATAAATCGTTCCTAAAATATAATACAGCCTAATATCCTTAATTAAAACATAAAAATTGCATAATTGAATACTTTAAAATCATATTTTGGAAACAGATCCAAAAGGGAGAATTTTTTCAAGACCATGTATTCTACCAAATAATACGCTACAACATACCATGCTTTAAAATAGTTTATGGTACGGAACGCCAATCATTCAAATTTGATTTACATTTTTATTGTTATTGCATATCAGGTAAAATAAGAATAAATAAATACATTTAAAAATGTACATTCCTGTTAAAATCATACTCTAAGACTTGATCATGACAATGTAGCTAATGTAATGAAAATAGAATTTTAGAAATTAAGAAACCATTAATCTTTATAGGCCGAATTGAAGGATCGCGTCGTAAAAAATGTATTTTGTTTGTAAGCCTTAAGGAACTCATAATTTAATTCTAAGTACATACACTTAGAAATCCAATTAATAAAATGTATTCTAATTTGTACTTTCTAAATAGATCCTGAAAAGGTCAAAATGTACTTTACATAGCCCGATTGTTACGTTTTGCGACAAAAAGTAGAAACAGTTGATATGTAGAAACAATTTTAATTGTGCTGCATAAACGGATATTGTTTGTTGAAAATTCATTAGAGGTCATGATGGTTAATGGTTCAGACAATGATGACCAACATTTCACTAATAATTCCTATATTAGTGTAGGTATGTGTAAATTAATGGCATTTTGGTAGTTTTTAATTTTTAATAATAAAGAAATGAAATTTCGCACTGAATAATTTATTTATCGTTAGTAATCGAAAGTGGTATGTACCGGTTACTTGAACACGAAGTGTGTTACTCGGTCATGCTTTACATACACCATACATACGTACCTATGTATGTTTGTATAGTAATCTAACAGAATAACAGGTTTTAGATTCTATCTGTAGTATAAAACAGTAAGAAAAAGGCACGCCTTTAACAAGGTGAACCAAAGCAAATACTTGTAGCTAATTCATAAAAATAAAGTAACAAATTGAAGGGTCAGTATTTAAATCCATTTTCGGTTAGTATTTCTTTCAGTATAAAAATACTAAACGATCAGTGCAAAAATTAATTAATATTACTAGTTAGGTTGGGTTAGGATACGTTGATTGGTTAAACCACTTTGATTTAAATGTTTAAATAACTGCCTCTTGGGTTTAAATACTGTACCTATGTATTTAAAAATATGACAATTTAGTATAAATGCTCACTTGTTGATAGTAGATGCTATTACTTGTTGAAACGAATTATTACTCATGTTGAATTTCAATTAAAAAACACAATGTTTCAAATAGTTTTATTTTGTAGACACTACAATATTGTTTCGCTAAACATTGTCTTCATCAGGCGATGATTTGTCAAACTTCAGTTCTTATACACTATTTATATATCTATACGACTAAATCTAAAACCAATAGGAGGGGGGGTATAATGTATGTTATCCAAAAATATTTAATAGAGGTGAATAATTATATTCTATTTGATCGTTTAATGCTAGGTTTTTTTTTATAATATCTATTGATTTCTCTGAATTAAGTATTTTTTATGAATTATTTTATTAATTTGAGGTCAATATTTTATAAAAAATTAACAAACTGAACACAATGTAGTTTACTTACAAGTTCTGAATGCAGGTAAAATAAGTAAGTAGAAATCGTATCTCTCTTGTTGTAGTAGGTTTTGAGGACTTCTTTGATCCAAATTTTCTCAGCTCTCTTGATTGTATTAAGGGCTGCGATTTCTTCTTTTTTACACTGTGACATGAACCAAATGTTTTGCTCTATAGTTACTTTGGCTCCGTTACAAAATTATAGAGCAAAACATTTGGTTCATGTCACAGTGTAAAAAAGAAGGAATTACACCGAAGCATATCAAAATCCGCATCAATCAACCTGGAATCGCAGCCCTTAATACCATCAAGAGAGCTAAGAAAATTTGGATAAAAGAAAACCCTCAAAATCTACTACAACAAGAGAGATACGATTTCTACTTACTTATTTTACCTGCATTCAGAACTTGTAAGTAAACTACATTGTGTTCAGTTTGTTAATTTTTTATAAAATATTGACCTCAAATTAATAAAATAATTCATAAAAAATACTTAATTCAGAGAAATCAATAGATATTATAAAAAAAAACCTAGCATTAAACGATCAAATAGAATATAATTATTCACCTCTATTAAATATTTTTGGATAACATACATTATACTCCCCCCTCCTATTGGTTTTAGATTTAGTCGTATAGATATATAAATAGTGTATAAGAACTGAAGTTTGACAAATCATCACCTGATGAAGCCAATATTTGGCGAAACAATATTGTGGTGTCTACAAAATAAAACTATTTGAAACATTGTGTTTTTTAATTGAAATTCAACATGAGTAAATGCTGACTTTTGGATTTAAATACGGATGTATCATTTTTACACATTGATACTTAATAATCATCATGTTTACTATCTAACAATGTGCTAATAACAAAATAGCAAATGATTGATTGCGTTGGCTGTTACTTGGTGAAAGTTGGAATCCATTTTAAGTAAAACACAATTAAACTTTTCACAAAATTTTGCTATGCACATGGTTATGGTACCCGTCCGCCCAAACATGGATAGGTTGAACTATTATTTAAATAATGACAAAAAGGGTTTAAAATACTGACCAGTAAAATATAAGCCGAAGCCGCAAAAGTGTCTTATTATAGAAATTGTAATTTTGAATGTCTTCATGTTCGCACGTGGCTTTTGAATATTTAATTAATTTATAGATGTAAGTGGCTTCATTAAATGTGTGAGCGAATATTTGAACAACAAATATAGTAAGAAAAATAATTAATTGAGTCGTTTACACCCTCCCATAAACTTTACAACTTTCTAGACTGTAAGGGTTCCTTACGAGATTAAAAAGTAGACGTAAATAAATAAATTTAAGTCTGTCGATCTTCCTATTTAATGACGCGTGAAATATTGTAGATAATTAAAGAAACATCAATAGTAAAAATAAAAAGACGAAATGTCTGTTCTTGATTGTCATCAATACTGCTTTTCCGTATTTTGACTTTCTTATGACAAAATAAAGTTAATGCCAAAATATATACTTTTTTATTCTGGAAACTTTATTAGTAATTCCGTTTAGTATTTTAATTGTTATAAAACTGTTGATAAACTGACGAAACACGCTCCGGAATAGTTAAAATATATCCCTAGTACTTTGTTTTACACGAATACACATGGAAACTTTGGTGTAGTCTCTAAAACAACATCTCGATTGAAGTAAGGTAATTTAAACCAATTGCTTATTGTGCTAATTAATTTTAATAACAGATTTCGACCTTTAACTTTGTTTAAAATTTATACAGTTACGATTAAGGGATGAAGTATTAATTTATACATTTAGAAGTACCACCTAAAAACGAACATGAAGTTCTTGAATAAGTATTAGCCATACATGTAATGCAACTTTTGTAATCTAAACTTGTTTTAACTTAAATTGTTTAGTCATGTTTGAACCATTTTAGATTATTGTTTTATGTAAAACGCTTTATGTAGTACATACAACTGCATTTTCATATTTCGATATTTCTTTATAATTTATATCTCTATAAACCAAAGAAATTGTAGGTATAATTCTGCATATATCTACAAAGGTCGGAAAATGTTTTCTTTTTTAATTTTGCAGTACCTAACAAAACTTCTTCAAGAAGGTATTTTTCTGAACTGATATATGATACCCACCAATCAGAAAATTTTGAACTAAATTAAGCTTGAAGTTTGAACTATCATTTATAAAGCACCGAATGTATTGTAAATAAACTACAATTAATTAATCCTTTTGAAAAAATCAAGAGAAGAACAGGAGAACTTAACATCAATTTTATTATCTCTTCTCATAGACGGGACAAGTTTGATCATCGATATTTGAATAACTAGTCTAGGCGGCAATGAAGGTGGAGTAGTCGACTTTACTTAGATGAACTGAAATTTTCCTATTTTGACGCGCTGAACACGAAGATCGAAGGTAGACAATCGCCCCAATGTCGGGTAATTTGTTATAATAAAATAATTGTTAGAAGATCCAATAAAATGAATTGTTTAAGAAATAGAAAACTTCTGTATTTTGGGCCAGTGTTAGAAAAAAGTCTGTCGGCATTTTTACGGCTTAATTTTCGAGATAAATCGCATTCAGAATCAATAAATTGTTTGTTCTTTTTAATTCTTAATGTGATTTATCTCAAAAACTAAAACCTAAATAAAAAAATGTCAAGAATCTTTTCTTACCAAAATGTGTATTGTTTTCGATCCTTCTAAAAATAATTTGTTTATAACAACAACAAATATTCCGTAAAAAATAAATCATAATAATATTCTGTCTCATCCTTTTAAAACAAGGTCTCTTGACATCGTTTTGTAATATAATATTTAATGTAATCTATCTCAAAAACTAAGCCCTAAACGAAAACAATGTAGATTCCGTAAGATGACGTAAAGTACAAAAAAAAATATTTTATAGTTTTTAAACAATTCATTTTTTGAACCTTCTAACAATTATTTGTTTTATAAAAAGTTACCCGACAGTCGGACGAAGATCTTCCTTCGATATTCATGTTCAGTTATTGCACACTCACAAAAGATTACTAATTTTAAAAATCAACAAAATGTCATCTCAGTATTTTACATAGTAGTACTGCAAACATTTTAATGTCGTACCTTTAAATCATGTAGTGGCGATTATAGTTTCAATACATAAATATTGAATTAAACGAAATTCAGCAAACCATTACGAATTGGTATACATGTATATAAGTACATTTAATGATTTCTATGTTCGAAAACAAAAAGAAAATTCATTTTACTTTCTCTAAAAAAACTAAGAAAATGTACTTTCACTTACCATTTTTAATACTGTAACGTATTCTCCACTTAAACTTTGCGCACTGATTAAATCTGCAACATCACTCACACAATCCGAATTGTATCAGACACCGCTTCAAAGATATGTTATGGTGTTGAGCTAGAGATCCGGCTGAACGTAATAAAGTAACTGCAAGTTGTCGATTGTGACCAGAGGTCTGCAAGAAAGAAAGTCTTCCAAGTCTGTTAAGCCCTCACCTTAATTACCACGTCTCTCGACTTGTATTTCTTTGCCAGAAAGTGAACAGTCTCAAATCAGGGAGTGGTGAAGTAGATATTACATTTCGAGATTGATATAGAGTACATTATATACAATACATAAATATATTGTATACTTACAAATAAAGTGTTTTTCACATATGTACCTGTCTGATTTCTTCTTAAACATACAGTTAAATAATATGTTCTGTCACAATAAGCTGTGCAGTTATTGTATCCATAATAAATTAAAAATAAGTTGTTAATTATTGTTACATACACTTTCATTTTTGTATTTAAGATGTTATTGATATTTAACGCCAGCATTGAAAATTCGTTTCAATACTGAAATTGAACTTTTTACCAATACGTATTATTTGTCGAGTTCCTTATGTTTCCAAAAACAAAATTAATATATGTCAGGTATAAAATAACCGTACAAATAAGCATAATAAGCAGCAATGGTTGACTCGCATATAAGAAAATAGATTAATAATTAAACTAGTTAATTGGTGAAATCATAAAGAATTTATGTCATTAGTAGTGCAGGAATTCATTCTTCTTTTTCATCAGAGAAAATTACAGTTGACACATGTTTTATTTAATTTGACCAAAAGCAGTTAATAACAAAACATCTATCACAAACAGGACGTAGAGCTCCTCCCACTGAAAAATACATAAAAAGTAAAAATAACGTTTGATGAGTAGAATGGACCACAACTTAGTAAAATGATAGATAAATTGCTAAAATAAAAAACTGTAGTCTGTCCATAAACTCTCGTTAATAATGTCCACATTAAAAGTGGGAGGAACACGTGTCCGTTTTTTAAACTAGCTTGTGATACATAGGGGTGAGTCTCACTTATATTATTATGTCGTCATATTTTGAGATCTGTGAGGATTTCTGATCTGAAAGTAGATTTCAAAATTATGAGGTTTGCCAAATAACTGATAACTACCCTTTTACTTCTTGCTACTACCCTAGTTATCAACTGCAACAGGCAGTGGGTGGGGTAAAAGCCCTAATAGGCGCACCAGTTTGTCAAGGTAATGAATCCAATAATAAGTAAGTAAGTGAAACTTAGTCTACACATACGATAATACACTGTTTAATAAAAAAGTATTTCAAGGAATGATGATCCAGAAACTACCGAAGTTAGCTCCAAAATTTCTTATACCAAAAAGAGGTTGTATTGTAGGTTAGTAGCAACGAATAGACCTATGCTGTATAATACTTTTTTGTAGATTTCTTAAAGACCTAAAATTACACATACATTACTCTGAAATATCTTTAAAGTTTATATAGTGTTTTGTAAAAACGATCTTATGCTTTTGTTGTTTTCAGAAATTTCCTAGTGTTTAATGTCAGGAAATTGTATTTGTTAATTTTTAATTGTTCATAAATCATCAATAAAGGGGTTACTGGTAGGAGGGACTGAAAGCTACAGATTAGACAGCGATTTTGAGAGTGAGAGAGGCAGTAAAGGATGGACAGTGGTTGTTTTGTCATAAATTTGTTTGTTTTGATGAAAACGTTTTATTTCCAACACTGCTGTTCATAAGTTACAGTCCATTAACTAAAGACAACTTGAATCCACAACCAAAGATCAAAAATGGGAAACCCAATCACATAATAAATCTCAAACCAACGAAAAAATGTGATTTTAAACATTTGTTTATGATTTACGTACACCAAAATTCATATTATTGTTGTTGCAGTCAATTAGCAAAATCCTCTACAATTGGTATGAGGGAAAGGAATGTTTCTTTCTTTTTTTATTGATTTGAAAGTATTTGTATTTAGAATTTTGTTCTTACGGTACTTGATGCAATCACTATAATACAATTTATAATTATGACAATGTAACTTTCTTCTTAATATTAAAAAAAAAACAGTTCTAATCGAGTATATATTAATTTAGCGATTTTACATTAAATGTTTCAGGTTTTATATTTCATGATTCAATTCATGATAAAATTTGGAGAAAAGAAAAACCATATTAGTTATTGTTTAACATTCATGAGAAATTATAGACAATGTTTTGTTTGGCGGAAGTTTTTATTTTTGAGTTAGTATTTGGTGTGGTAATTTAGGTACATTTATTCTTACAATTTGCGTTACTATGATTTAGATCTCTTATGTCTTTATTAAGGATGCTTAGTCTGCTTATTGTTTATATATTATGCCGTTGATATTATCCATGTTTATTTTGTTCTTATACTTTTATTCGACTGTCTAGGATGAGCATTAGTTGTTATTTTGAAAGCTTTGTTTTGAACAGTCTTGAGAGAATTAATTTTATTTTGTTCGTATTGCCACAAATCGGACCTGCATAGAGTAGTACTAGTCTAATCGGCATTTGCAGATAAAGCTTTTGTTTTTTGATATTAACGTTACTTTTACAATTTATTAAGTTACACAGTATTTACATTGATACTTGATTCTTATTTCTGACTTTTCTTATTCTACTGAGGATTATTGATTCTGATTTATTCATTAATATTTTATTTTCCATTTATGATAAAAAATTGCTAGTTTGTATATATAATTTTGTCTTGATAGAATAGTTGTGCCAATAGGGAACATTGCCAGTTCTAGTTTTTATCTTTAGGTATATCGTTTAAGTAATATAGGAATAATACCGGACCTAATATCGAGACTTGGTGTAGTACAGCCATACCTTTCGTCATCAATAACTATGATTTCAAAGTATCTGTTTTTAAGATAATTTTGAATTATTTTGTGTATGTGTATGTGTTGAAATTTAGTTTGTAAATAAACCTTGATGCCATATGATATTAATGGGTATTAACGGCATTCTATATATCTAAAGGTAGCATCCGTGTACTTTAATTCAGATCAAAGTAACGTTGATGTTAGTTGTGATTCTGACAAATTGTAGAACTGTGCTTCGCCTCTCCTCAAATCGAAACTGTTTCTTAAAAAATTTATTACTTTTTTCAATCGTTTGTTATCTAGTTAATATATTTATTTTTAACTATGTTACTGCTTGTTGGGAGAAGAATGATTGGTATGTAGTTTTGTGGGAAAATTTTTGTTCTTCTCTGGTTTTGGAAAGGACCAGCACATTGGCTGTTTTCGAAGTATGAGTGTCTGAGACATGAGTTAAATTATTATTTTTAAACTTGTGGTTGTAACTAGATTCTTTTTAGTATTGTATTGTCAGCAAAAACCTTTTTGGCTTTATTCGTTTATTGTTTTTAATTTCATTGGCTTGTATAGGTAACAGGTGGGCTGAAAAGTTGTAGGCTGACCCATAGATGGCGCTACTAATATCAAATCCATATGATTTTTAGTTAGCCCTAACCTTAAAAAGACGCGTGTATAAATTTGACAGCTGTTGCACTATTAGTATCTGAGTTATAGCATTTTTAGTGAAAGAACTTTTGTTACTTTGAAAAAATGGATAAAAAGGAATTTCGTGTGTTAATAAAGCATTGCTTTTTGGCTTTTTGGCGAAAAAAGATACTGTTGAAACCAAGGCTTGGCTTGATAAAGATATTCGGACTTTGCACCAGGAAAATCAATCGTAGAAAAGTGGTTTGCTAAATATAAACGAGGCGAAATGAGCACCCGAGGACGATACACGCAGTGGACGCTCCAAAGAGGCTGTTACCTACGAAAACATCAAAAAAGTCCACAAAATAATTGTTGGTAACCGTAAAGTGAAGTTGATTGAGATAGCTGAGACCCGACTCTAAAGATATCAAAGGAACGTGTTGGTCATATCGTGAATGAATATTTGGATATGCGAAAGCTCACTACAAAGTGGGTGCCTCGCGAGCTCACAATCGACCAAAAACAACAACGAATCGATGATTCTAAGCAGTGTTTGGCGCTGTTCAGTCGTAATCGACGACCAGCCGAGTGGACTGCACGTGATTAACCGACTCTAAAGAGTGGTAAGACGCAAAAGTCGGCTGCAAGGTTATGGCATCATCATCAGTATTCTGGGATGCTCATGGTATTATATTCATTGACTATCTTAAAAAGGGGAAAACCATAAACAGCGACTATTACGTAGTGTTATTAGAGCGTCTAAAAGACAAAATCGCGAAAAAGCGGTCTCATTTGAAGAAAAATAAAGTGATGTTTCATCAATACAATGAACTGTGTCACAAATCAATGAAATCGATGACAAAATTTCATGAATTGGGCTTCGAATTGCTTTCGCATCCACCGTACTCTCCAGATCTGGCCCCAGCGACTTTTTTCTATTCTCAAGACCTCAAGTGAATGCTCGGTGGAGAGAAATTTCGCGCCGATGAAGAGTTAATCGCCCAAACTGAAGCCGATTTTGAAGCTAAGGACAAATCATATTATCAAAATGGTATCGTTGTATCGCCCTGGAAGGGAACTATATTGAATAATAAAATCAAATTCTATCAAAAAAACGAACTTTTCAGCCCGCCTGTTACATTCAAAAAGACAACTAGACTCTTTTTAATTTTCATTAATTCCTTCTATCCAAAAATAGAATTCACCATAGAACTAGATAATAATTCATCTTTAACTTTTATAGATATTTTACCCCACGCTTTCTCTATACAAAACTTTAATATTAAACATAGGGCTTTTTTATTCTTTTATTTAGAGATCGCTTAATTTAACGTTAAATAATCCTAATTTAATAGAAATAGTCCTCCTGAAAAACTTCGTCGTCAATAACGGTTATGAAATGTCAATTTATGATAAGATAATCTCTAGAAAACGGAAGAAACTCATTTTAAATCGCATTTATCCAGTTCCTAAATCTAAACCAAACAAAAAAGGTATAATCTAATTAAATATATTCTTAGCTTAAGTAAAAATGTATGTAATCGTCTCAAAAAACTGAATTTAGATATTTGCGTCAATAGATCTGACTTAAAATCAATACTTGTTAATAATAGGCACAAGGCAGATATTTTAGATAAGTTAGGTGTTTACAAATTATCATATAAGAGCTGTAATTATTTTAAACATTGAATTGATTCAACCTTTACAAAATCCATATTAAATACGAATAAGTAAACACTTATAAGATTTTCATAACCTTTTTATTTTGTAAGTCGTATATTGGGCAGACTAGCCGTTCATTAAAGCTATATAAAAAATTAATAAATGTACAGAACATTGTATAGATAAGAAATATTCTTCAATTTTAGCTAGTATTAAATTACTACATAATTCTGTTAAAAACCCTGAATTTCTTAGAAATTAGTAGCCTCTGTGGGAGGTCTCCCTATTGTCAACTAAATAACAGATTTTGATTAATCTCCGCTATTGAAGATCACTACCTACTCTAACAATAACAATAAATAAGTAATAAATTTTTCTAAGAATTATCCAGTATTCAATACTCTTTGAAAATGGCTTAATAGTCAAAACGATTGCCAGAACGTTTAATAAATTCAACATAAACTATTAAACCGTGTTTTCTTAAAAAAAATATTTTGATTTTTATTTGTAATATTCAATTTCATTGACATTTATTTAATATTGTATAGTATTTATTATTAATATCACTCTTAGTGAAGTCATCCCTGAAGTACTTTGTGAGTTGGTAAACTGTTTTGAAAATATTCGCCCAACAAATCAGATTTGTCATTATTTGAATATACAAACCCTCTCGGACTATACAGGTCGACTATCTTTTCTGACGTTTAGTAAAAATTGATGTCATTTTTAAAATATTATTATTATTGATTTTTCATATTAATTGCAATCTGTGTTTGTAATTTATAACTTAAAATTTAAAATCAATTTGAAAAACGACCTCAATAGGTCATTCCTTCATTCCTTCTTCTGAAGATGACCCTGTGGGTTGTAAAGAATTTAATAAAATTAAGTGAAAGCTTTTTAAGTGTTTTTCTTTTCCACCAAGTTTTCATGATGATCAACTTTCACATAGTAGAGACCAACTCAATCGATTTTTTCAAGTTTAGTGATTCAGTAGGTATTCTATATTTGCTGGAAGTGATATAAAAAATTAAACTGTAAATTAAAAATATAACTGCGAAATTGGTTGTGTTCATAATAATAGTATAATAATTTTGACACCCATGAAATCAGCAATGAACATACAACAAATACGTGTCAACACGTTTTCTATACAATTTTGGCTTGTTACTAGTCATTCTATAGAAGTTAGACTGTAATTAACTTTAATTGAAGAAGAATGGACATAAAATTTCGGCATTTAACGATGTTATGTTAGGAACCGACTGATCGTTAGATAAATTACTTTTTAATGAACAGTGATAAATAGGAAAAAACTGGAACTAATTAAATAGAATGGCTACCTAAGTTTTGCAAATATATTCTTTAAAATATTTCTACAATGAATGTGTAAAGCAGAACAGTGATAGTCTCTTCTTGAAAATTTATAGATAATTTAACTAGTCTAATTCATCAATCAATAACTTCCATAGTTTGTATTATCGTTACAATATTGGCCTTAAAGCCTGAAAATAGCTAAAAAAGCAGTTTAGACCAAATTCCACTTGCAGGTAAAAGTTTTAAAAACAGAATTCCACTTCCAAAAAAAAGCTTTAAAAACAGAAAACTACAAAATTATTATATAAACTAGTTGAATCCGTCCAAATTTGGACGAATAGACACTGTCATCGATAGTGCACAGTACTTTTTATTTTGCCGGCGCAGCGGGCGTTTAGCAACAACCACTGACTCATCTTATTTATTACCCTATGACAGCAGAATTTTGTCGTTTAATCGCGTCAGACACATGAAGAGGTATTTCAATAAAAAAAATCCGATGAAATTACAACGTCCTGGATATCGAAAGTAGACGCTTTAGTTAGTTCCGTCTTTCAGTTTAATAGTATTACAAGTAATTCCAGATTTTTTTATCGTGAGAGGTATTTATTATAAAAGGAGGGTAATAAAACTTATATATTCGAAAAGTACTATGCCATAGATCTACACAAAATAAAATTTACTTGTGTATGCAGAAGTTAAGGCAGGTATTGAATTTAAATTAATTTATAATTAAGGCTAGCTTGCCCAGCTGATGCAAAATATTTTTCTTCTTATGTTAGTTAAAATAAATAAAGCAAAAATCGCCACACGCGACACTAGTAGAAATAAAATCATCCAATTTGGTTAACTGCAATATTATTTTTTAATTCGCAACCTATATTTAAAAAAAAAAACGAAATACAAAATCAAAAGTGAGTCAGCCCTATTCATCACATACAAAATTTAATGAGCGGACACGTGTTTCACCCACTTCTTTTGTGGAAATTTTCAACAGAATACCTATATATTATATACTTCGTGTATTGATGAAGTTCTAAAAAATCTCTCTGTAACCTATCACAGTCAGAAGGTGAGGACATCGGTTTATACATTTTCATGTCATCCGCGTACATCAAGAATTCTAAACCATTTGGGAGAAAGATAATGTCATTTACAAACAGGGTGAAGAGGACCAATGGTAGATTCCTGAGGGACTACCGACCTGATTTCACATTCGATTCCTCCGAAGCGGACAATGCGTTTTTATTCATTCGGGTAAGAATATATCCATTACAAAGGAATGTCATGAATACCGTAACATTAGAGTATGTATAGCAGTCTACCATGGTTGACTGCATTGAAGGCCTTAGAAAAATCAAGTACGTTACAACAATTTGCGCACCACTATTGCTTACATCGAATACTCTTCAGAATCAAAGTAATTTCTAAAAGCATCAGCAATGGCCATGCCGTCTCATTTTCACAATGTATTGTAGATGGAAACCCTTCAGATATCTTCTGATTATTTACATAATCGAAGGAAGATTTAATATCAGAATCTAAGTTTGTTTTAACTCTATTAATGTAATCTGCATGATAAGTTTCATATTTCCCCAGACACAGTGCACGTGGTCGCTTGAAATTAATCTAATCAGATTCTACCCGAGAGGACTTCCACTTTAGGTTTTTTCTTTATTACTAACGTTCACAGTTCACACTTCACACACGCAATAATTATTGGTTGAACCTTAAAGAACATTGTTTCAGTCAACAAGGATTAGTTCAACGTTCAAACCATTGTAATCAGCCGGACAGTATTGAAATTGATTCTTATTAAATTCAATACGATTATGGTTAATATTTATTTAAGGTAGAAAAAATGTGGATTATAATGCTGGTTAGTCGGGACAAACTTCTGTGACTCAATAAGTCAACTACAGGTTCCAGAAGTAGCGTAGATAGAAGCTGAGTGCATAGATCTTTAATCGCCATCGCCACAATCCAAACATCACTAGTACTGTCCTCATCTAGCGAATCTCTTGATATCTGAAAATCTCATAGCAGTCCATGTGTTATCCCGAAAAACCTAAATGTTTAAGGTTTTCGAAGAAATTTAAGCTTATTTTTAATGTTAGTTACTTTTTATAGTAAACACCTTACTGGAAGATCAGAAGATTCACACCAATCTATAGATTTTAGCAAATATTGGACTTTTGGGATACTTTTTTTTATAACCGTAGACAACCCATTTACATATCTTACAATAAGAAACTTTTCGCCAGCCACTGACTTAATCTTAAGTTCCTTTAAAGTCCTCTTCCAGAAGTATTGCTAAAGCTTTGTTTTATCAATAGAAATTTTACAATTCATAAATTTAGGATTCAGTTTATCTCTATTATTCAATAATAAGTGTGAATCTTTTTTGGGTATATAGTTGCAAGCAGTGTTTTGTCATGAATGTATCTTGACCTAGATTATTAATGTTCATGGCATTGTTGTTGTTTCTACCTTTCTGATTACATTAGTATACCTTAGTCCTCAAATCGTCATAAGCTTTTAACATAGTCTTCAGTACCATCTTCTTTAAGAGAATCAGTATTAACCTTCATAGCTTGTATACCTTTTCAGCATTTGTTGATTTAATTAATGTTTTTTCCGGAGAGATGCAATATTGCCTGCGTGGCAGATGCTCTCTTTTTCTTGACAATCCCTGGTAAACTAAAATTATTTGTGTTTCATTCCCACCAGCTACTCATGCTGGTGGGCGGGCAGTCCTTCCGACGTACACTGTAGTGCAAATCGGGAGGGTAGAGCGTAAGGCCCTCTTCAGCCTCCTTTCAGGAATCGTGGGAATGAGTGGCTGGTGTGTTTAGGGAGAGAAAGGTGAGACGAAAGAAATGAAGACGGAAGAGGAGTGAAAGATTCCGTTCTTTTATTGAATCGGATTTGATTCCAAAATTCCTTGAAATACTCGAAATATAATAACAAATCAATTTAATATTTGTTTGTACTCTTGATATCTGTTAAAATTATATCAATATGCGTTCCCATGGACGACAATAGTCAAAGATATGGATATTAGGGCACGAATGAATTAATAAATATGAAATGTTCGATTCACCTCCCTTCTGAGATAGTATTTGAAGAAATACAGGAAACATAAAATATTTTCTATCAAAAGATATTACCTTGGTACTTCTAAAAAAATAATGAAATACAAAATCGGAAAATATATTGCTGATGTAAAATTGTAAGTCTTACATTTCCTGGTTTCGTTGTTGCGAAACTAAGAATCTCCTCCAGTATTCTTTATAGTTGGTCACAAACCGACAATAGCAGTTCCCATTTCTGTTTTTCGTTTTAATTATGAAGTAAATAAACATCGCAGTAACACTATTATTGAGTTATTTCTAGTACAAATAAGTTATTTAAGGAAAACATTATACATGTGTTCATTAATATGCCAAATGACCATTATATTAAAGAAATTAATGAACAATTATATAATGAAGTGAAAGTAAAAAATTCGAATTGTTAGAAATATTCAGAAATAAAAATGGCTATGTCTAATAAAAGCTATAAACACCGAAGCAATTCTGTCAGAATTGGTACTAATTAGTGAAGCATGCAATATTTCAATAACACAATAACATTACCTAATTTTTCAATAAATTCCTTGGTAGAAATACTAAATTATAATTTTAAGAAAATATTATTTGATTTATGAATTGATCAATACATCTCTTCAAGATAGGCATATTAACATAGAAATTTGTTATAATTTTGTTGTGGAATTCCGTCAAGTACGAACGTAGCGGGGGTGGGGGGTTCTGAAATGTCTGAGAAAATTTGAAAGTTGATTTCAATAATTTTCCATTATTTAGTTACAGTTCGGTTCGTATAGGTCTGTTGTGGGTAAAATTTATAAGTGAAGCGTGTGAAACAGTCCCTATCGAAACAATAAATTAGGTAACCTCAAAATCTATTGATTGATGTCTTCGCAAATTCGTCTTATTACGAAGAGTAACGACCTATTTGAACAACAAGACCAGAGAGTAACTATTGAATGGATTGGTTCTACTCAATATTCACAAAGATCTACTGATCAAATATTAGATATCACGTCTACAAATCGAGACGAATTGGTATTACCAGCGATAATCTGCCAGAGTTTCCTTGTTATATCGGCCTTGAAATTTGATCATTAACAATAAACAGAATAATATTAATAATTCCAATAAGTAGTTTCAAATGCTTGAGAAGGTTTAATAAACGGTGAATATCTCGTAATATATATCTCAAATAGAGATATTTATCATAAAATTTCAAAATAAAATTGGGACATGTGTTGTAATTATAAAACAAGTTAATAAATATTTTTATGAGAACCCCTCCCCCCAAATATTTTCTGCGTTCGTCCCTGAATTTTATAAACATATCTACGATCGTTATGAAATGAACAATATGAGTAATACAGTAATTAATTATGATATTGAACAAAATGTAAGTTCGTTCTTTATAAAGGTTATCGTTACTTTCAACTGATGGCTTATCAGCTTACAGAAATCATTAGCACTATTGTCCTTGATTTGCCAGTTTATGTGTAAAATGCGATCAACAAAGCGCATTACACTAAGGAGAACAAGAAAGAAAATAATTATTAGAGTGGAAGCTCGAAGCACGCAATTGTAATTATAATTGACCTTTCTAAGGAAAGTGGGAACAATTATAATTTTAAAAAGATGAATGTTTAACTTGTTGTACTATTAAAGATGAGACGGTGCAAATAATATAATAAAATTGCGAATATTTATTTTTATTTAAGCAATTTGTTAACAATATGAATGCATGTAACTAGAATAAGTATATTATTTTTAACAAACACTATAAAATAAAAAGTTAACTATTTTATTTAATTGAATGCCTTACAATAGTATTGTTAAGAAATGTTATTCACCACTAGTGCAATGGCACCTACTGAATTTATAAAAAGAAAGAAAATCCTTGAGAGTGGTATAAAAGTGTGTCTCGTTATATGAACCGATTCATGGTGGTATACTTTTAACATCTACATTTATCTAATTTTATTAGATACAACTTTCGCTCCATATTTACATTAATCTAAAAAAAAACTCATTTATAAATTTTTTGAGCTTTGAAAATGCAACAGGTAATTTAGTATGCAGTTGTATTCTTCATAAAGGGGAAACCCGTATCGAGTAAGATTGACAAAAACAATTGCGAAACGCTATAAGATTTACAAGCTACTTCCCGTTGATGTATAATCTTATAATTAGGTACATTTCCCTTATATGGTGTTATGAATGTCCCAGAATTGTGCCAGCATTGGCTGCCATGCATTTTAATGGTTGAAGCCTGGAACCTAATGTGTTGCCAGCCATGGCAGACGATAATCGGTCAACCATGGGCAAGTAGAATGGAAAAGAAATAAATGTGTCGATTGTAAGGTTCAAACCAGTGACGTCACGAGTACAGGAACAGCATGCCATAGGGCTCGTTGTTAAGTTAGTACATTTTTGAATTGATTCTCTCGAAAATGGTTTAATAGTACACATTACAACGCCGATAAATTGATGTCCTCTTGGTGACCTTCAAGTACTATAAATATGAAAAAATATACCATGAGTGGCCCTATAATGCAATTAGATAATCGAGCAACCATTGCTAGTCATTAATTTTCCAGCCATCTTCAAATCCCTATTCACCATCCCTAAAAACTAATTATTTTGTTTAAATTATTTAGGTAGTTAAATAGTATTGTTAACTCTCATCTTTTTGGCGTTAACGGATCTTTTATTTTGCTTTTTTTGTATATATTATATAAGTTACAGCATAAAACTACATTTTATATTTCTGTCGAATGTGATGTTATCCCGCCTTTTGTGTTTTCGGTTATTTACTACTTCGAATGAAACACTGTATTTACTTATAATAAAAAATAAAAGGTGTCTGCCATTAGCTCTTGGTGAACCATGTTGAAATAATAAATAAATAAATAAAAATTCTTAGAAACTGGTCAAAATGTTTTATTAAATAACGATGCGCATTTCGCCCTGTTAAGGCAATATCAAGAGTACTGAAGTTAATACAAAATTAAATTATATTTATATACATACAATATAGAGACAGAGGGTAGGAGTTAAATTAAAGAACCGCTAAGTAATGGATTATTCTCGAAATCTAATTGGTCGTTCGTGAGAGTTTTGTTGGCCTTAATAGCTTTGTTTATTTCTACAATTTCAAATCTATCGAGTATAGGACCTCCTTTCACATTTTTTTGTAATTTTAATTTATTTTTACATAATGAGTGGTTATTATTTAATACATGGCTAGCTAGGCCTGAGTTAGGATTGTTAGTTTTTACATAATTGAAATGATCTAAAAAACGGGTTTCGATCTTGTAAATTATAGAATAACATGAGTAGAAGAAAAACACTGAGTTTCGTTGAATTAAATATTTATTAAAACACTCGACAAATTTGTTTCCACCCTTTCAGGTCAGAAATTCTACTAAGTACTAAAATTAAAAGTGTTTACAATTTTGTTTATATAGTATTATTGGTATTATAAACTTGGGTATTACTAATAGGTGGTTAGGTACTGGGAAAATCCAACGATACCGGCGGTGAATTTACTGTGACCATTTCTACTTGTTAGCTATGTTATTTTTAATTGCTTTCTTAATCTGTAAGGCTTCTAACAAATTTAATTGAAAACTTTTTTTTGTACATTATGTAATAATTTTACTGAGTTAGTGTCTAATACATGATTAAATCCTAAACAATGTTGAGCTATCCCTGTTGTATTTTTGTTGTTCTTTATTGAAAGTACGTGTTGGTTTATTCTATGTTTAGTAGATCTACCTGATTAACCTAAGTAAAAAACAGGACAATTTTTACACGAAATTCTTTTAACCACGCTTTTTTCTAGTAAATTTGATTTTGCTTTAATATTAACTAAAAAATTTCTTAGGTTGATTTTATTCACTAAAATTGGAACAATATTTAGTTTGACAAAATGGTTACTAATTTTGTAGCTAATCTCTTTTACGTAATTAATAAAACTGTAATTGATTTTTGAAAATTTTCTATCTCATTTTATAAGTTCTAGTACATACAATACAGTAGATATAGGACAAAAAGGTAGATTATTCAGGAATTCACGAAATTGTTAAATATTACGGTAAAAAAAACTTTAGAATGACTTTAATATAGATGAAATTGTCATATATTGCATTATTTGGAAAAAGGGGAAACTCAATATGTTAGAATCAGTCGAAATTAAAAAAAAAAAAACATTTGAAACAAAATGAAATAAGAAATTGTAAATGAAATTGAAAATGTGTTTAATTAGTAATTATTACTAAAATAGCAGACCCCAGCTTCTAGACTTCTGAAGATATTAGCCGCAGCCGATGACGAAATATCAGGAAGTCTATCAGCCTTTAGGCTGTGACCCAATAGCCAGGAAGACAATCATCACTTAGTATACAAATAAAGTAGTAGAAACAATTTCCACCCCTACTAGTAGTTGAAAGTAGCATATAAGTGATGTATTATAACAAAACATCTTCTGATAATGCTCCAGTAGGGTGAAACAATTACAATGAGTATGTAAGAGTGAAGACCTTTACGGCTGG
Organism: Agrilus biguttatus; assembly: GCA_963921985.1. NCBI lineage: Eukaryota > Metazoa > Arthropoda > Insecta > Coleoptera > Buprestidae > Agrilus > Agrilus biguttatus. The sequence goes on from OY998118.1 coordinate 23,363,508, forward strand.
AGTCTATTTGACAAGAATTTCTTGAACTGTCGAGCCGTGGTGTAATGGATTTTTTTTATACCCTTCAAACGTTTTGTCTGAATCTGCATCGGATATTTTCGATAGTGACGTCGATGACTGCGTTGAGTTCTCGTTGTCTCCATTAATAATGTCCGGCGAAAATTCGAATGAAACGGGTGGAAGATATAAAAATTCCATTATTCCAGTGGAAATTTGTAGTTGTTAATTTTATTTCTCATTAATTAAAAGTTGTTTTTTTAATAAATTTTAAAGGTTTATCGTCGCTCTATACTATAACCTTTCTCCCATAAATATATTGATGGATCTTTTTACACGCAAATACTATAGCTAATGTCTCTTTTTCTATTTGAGCATTTCTCATTTCAGTTTGAGTTAATGATTTACTAACATAAGCAACAATTTTTTGGTGCAATTTACATTGGACAATGTAGGAGAGTAATAAAAACTAGAATTGAAGGGCACGTGTATAGTGTTTCCTCAAAAAATAACTACTGGAATATCAAACAATTATATCATTAGCAAAGATAAAATAACACATAAAGTCGAAAATTTACGTGAATATAGTTAAAAGTTAATTTTACAAAAAATCTCGAAATTTCTAAAGCTGTTTCTTCTAAATAATATTGTAAATAATCAAATCAAAATGTACAAGAAGAGCTAGTCACTCTTATTATTGAATCGTTTAGGTTTTTTCAAGCAATTACGATATAAACAGTTCTTGGATACATTTTAACACTCCAGACAGAGCAAGACTCAAACCTAAAGCCAAAATACCCTACCCTCTTGCCAAATTATTGGCAAAGCCCAAATACTCCTCGACGAATATTCCCAATTCCTTGACAGCCTTCCTCTCTCGCTAAAATTATACGCACACAAACACACACACACACACCTACTATCAAACTACCCAACTAAAACCTTAAATCACAGGAAACATTCGTCCACACCCGTCTGAAGAGGACCTTACGGTCTGAGGGGAGAGGTTTTAGTCGGTAGGGGCTCATTCAGGGCGAATTCGACACTACCCAGTCGTACGAACGGTTGAAAGGTGCACATCACTACTGCGACAAAATAATGTCCTATTACTGACCTTCAGTAAACAATTTTAAATTTTCAGATATACATGGGCCACTGGCGTAATATGAGTGGGCCAATAACGTAATTCCATTATTGAGACATAACCATTAATCGGACAGCCATCGGCTAGCAGCTCCAATACGGAGGGCTTTTTTTTCTAGAATTGTGCGCTGCATGCTGTTTGCTTAGTTGTAACCCATGACCATGTCTAACATTTAGATTTAACTTTTGAATAGTTTTTACGTTTTATATTGCTTTTATTCTAAGCAAAGGTAGGTCATAATCGGGTTTCCATTTAAAAGCTAGCCCCAAACGAAATGAAATTTCTCATCGATCTAACAAGAGAGTTAGCTATATATTTTGCATTCATTGTTGATGGTGCAAAATATGAATTTGTTAACATAATATTAATACTTATAGCAGTGCCCTTATTGTAAAACATGATAGAATAAATGTTGAAAAAAGCACAATGGAATGTTTCATCAGATTTATTGATTACACTCAACAATTGTTTCGGTTATTGACGGTAATCAAGAGTACATATTATTACTAAAATTTAAAACTTTTACAAACGTATTTATATCTGCTACGTCTCATATAGGAGAAGAGGGGATGGTTTAGATGCGATTTCAAGCTGATTATTTACTAAAATATGTTTATGAGCTAGGGCTTGTTTGATTTCCAAATTTTCCAGTAAATTTAGTTTTTTACTCTTTGATACGTTACAATGTAAGATTTTGATATTGTCCTAATATAAATTATGGCAGGAGTCAATGCAGTGTCCTCCCACTCTGTGCTACGTAAGAAGCATCACAGTGTTTACAAAAATTTGGTAAATTCCGCTTTTTTGTAATATGTCCTTTTTAGGTTTGTTATTCACCAATAAACTTTTAAGATTGATTTTATTGGTCTCCATTGCGTGAATTCTTAAAGTTTTTAATTTATTTTTGAATTTAATACTAATTTTATCAATAAAATTTGAAATTTCAAAATGTTTCAAAGCTAAAATAAAAGAAAATTACAATAGTGAAAATCATAATTTAAACCTAGAATTTAAAATTTTATATATTTGTAATGAGTCATAAATTAAATTGTTTAGAAAGTTTAGAAATAAATAGAAATTTTAAACAAAACTTATCGTTAAATGATAATCGGTTATAACAATTCACTGTTATTATATATATTTTAATTTACTCCTCTCCCTTCTGCGACGAGGATCATTATATAAATATTTATATATATTTAAACTTAACTATAACAATGCAACAATAAGAATCAACTAACAATGTCCTAACGAAATTTGGGAACATCTTTGATGTACCGAACATTACGTGATAGGGACCGAAACCAAACTAAATAGAATTGTTTTCAGTAAATAGATAAAATAAAACCTTCATATACCTTTCAACAGGAACAATACCAGGCGTATCGTTCGCAATTAATTGTGCTAGGTGATACCTGTTAAACCTACACAAAATTCACTGGAATGCACTAAAAAGACGTTTAAAATGTATTAAAGGTACAGTAGATCGTGGACTACGAAGACGAAACTGTCATATTAATGTGTACAGTGAGAAAAGAAGGTCAACTACGGTGTTAACAAATTCGATTGTTTTTTCAACACTTATTCTATCATGTTTCACAATAAGTACATCACTATAAGTATTAATATTATTAAAATTGCTGGTTTAACAAACTTGGTGCTTCTGTACCAAAGAACATTACTGAAATTTAAAACTTGTACAAACCATATTTTGTTTAATAAACAGTGTTTGAAATGGCAAGTTAGCTCATCCTACATATAAATCAAGTGCAAGAACATCTCATGTGAAGCCAAAAAAACTCTAATTGTCGCATGAAATATTTGGCTACAATTGGAAATAAAAAAGTGGAACATCAGGAGACAACACCTAGGAGAATATCTGAAGTTGATACATGAAGAACTTTTATATAATATATATACTGCTTGTTATTCTGAAGTTTGTAAGTCATCACCTGATGAAGCCACTGTGTGGTGAAACAATTGTTGTGTGTTAGAATATTTTTTTTTCTTGAAACTAAGATATTTTTATTTCTGCATATTTTGTTTGTAGCGGGTGGTATGAATCTATTGGAATAATTGTATCTGTGTTTGTTGGTTTCCTGTAGATGTTGAAAACTAGTTTATTATTCACTTTTGCTATATTGAGGTCTAAGAAATATAAACTATTGTTGTTTTCTTTTTCGATAGTGAATTGTATGTTCAAATCTAAACTATTTAGGAAATTCAGAAATGAGTCTATTTGTCTCTGTGTGCCACTGCACACGGCGAATACTTCATATACGTAACGATGCCAGGATATTATGTGTTTCAATAAACAATTCTTGGAAGCAAATAATTTATCTTTAAAATTAGACATATATATTTCAGCTAATATGGGTGACAGGGGGAGGCCATTGTTCTGTTTGTAGAAATTATTATTGAATTGGAAATAATATTGGTCGAAGTATGCTTCTAATAATTCTATAAGGTCTTGTTTTTCAGAAATATTAAGAGTTCTTTCCGTTATTTTTTATAAATGATTGGAGTCAATTTTTGAATTGGAATAGATGTGAAAAGACTTTTGGCATCACAGGATACTAAGATATAATTGTGAGGTACTTTGAGATCTTTAACTTTATTAACAAATTCTAGTATCTGAAGAATGACAGATAAATGAGTTAAATAAAATTCTGCTTACTAAGCGAGACTACGAGACAACTGGTCTTAAAGGTGTATTTACTTTATGAATTTTGGGAAGTCCGTAAAGAATCGGAGCTGAGGGGTTTAGATTGTGGTTTTTATCGATCCAAAAATTGTCAGAGTTAAGGATTTTGGTAACTGTTTTTTGAAATTTGTTAGTAGGGTCTGTTTTGAGATCTGCGTACAATTCATCTATTAGGTTGTTTAATTAATATGTGTATTAATTTTCTCTTAATATAACAATAGTATTACCTTTATTGGCGTTGGTTATGATGAGGTTGTGTTCTTTACATTTTTCTCTTTGCGATTATATGGTTTTTAATTCCTTATGTGAAAGGTTATTGGTGAATGGTTTTCTTTTTGAGTCTTTGATTAATCTATCAGCAAGGACATGTTAAAAATTATTTCATGGAGCTAATGTTTCTGCGTTAACTGTTCTTACAGAAAGTTCTAAGTCTATTCCTAAGTTTTCTAATTCCCTGTTGTTTTTCTTGTGCCGTGCGTAATTTAAAAAATTGCTTAGTAATTTTGCTTCGTCTTGATGTAAAGGAATATGAGAAAGATATTTTACCATCTGATAAAACTCCACGTTGACCGGGCGTGTGACTGTATTTATGGGTTCCACTTCTAGATGACTGCGTAAATTTCTCACATTTTTAAGCAGCTTGTTGTTTGTAGATGTGATTTGAGACTTCAGATGTTCTCCTAGGTGTTGTCTCCTGATGTTCCACTTTTTTATTTCCAATTGTAGCCAAATATTTCATGCGACAATTACAGCTTTTTTGGCTTCACATGAGATGTTCTTGCACTTGATTTATATGTAGGATGAGCTAACTTGCCATTTCAAACACTGTTTATTAAACCAAATATGGTTTGTACAAGTTTTAAATTTCAGTAATGTTCTTTGGTACAGAAGCACCAAGTTTGTTAAACCAGCAATTTTAATAATATTAATACTTATAGCGATGTACTTATTGTGAAACATGATAGAATAAGTGTTGAAAAAACAATCGAATTTGTTAACACCGTAGTTGACCTTCTTCTTTTCTCACTGTACACATTAATATGACAGTTTCGTCTTCGTAGTCCACGATCTACTGTACCTTTAATACATTTTAAACGTCTTTTTAGTGCATTCCAGTGAATTTTGTGTAGGTTTAACAGGTATCACCTAGCACAATTAATTGCGAACGATACGCCTGGTATTGTTCCTGTTGAAAGGTATATGAAGGTTTTATTTTATCTATTTACTGAAAACAATTCTATTTAGTTTGGTTTCGGTCCCTATCACGTAATGTTCGGTACATCAAAGATGTTCCCAAATTTCGTTAAGACATTGTTAGTTGATTATCTTATTGTTGCATTGTTATACTTAAGTTTATGTTTTAGATTAGGTACGTAGGATTGTAAATATTTTGGTTTCTTGTATATAGGCAATCTAAGCAAAATTTCCGGATTGTGAATACGTCTTTTCTATTGCTGAAACCGTTCTTGGAACTGTAGTAAAATCTTATGTCTAAATTGCTGTACACTAAGTTATAACTAACCCCCTGCGCGTCTCTTTTCCTCCGGTATAAGAAGGCCAAAAAGAAGTGGATGAGTAAATGATAAAAATTGAAAAGTTAGGTCTGCTAACACATCTTGCTAGATAACTATTTATTACCCTTCGGCCGCTTCGCTACCTTTGGAAGTGTAGGTAGTCGAAGGCTTTCGAAGTTTTGTGATAAATTGGGCGGGAAAACGACGCAGTAAGTTAAATATAGTATTTACAAATTCTACAAACTAAATATTTGACTCGAGGGTATGTAGTATAACCGCTACACTCTGATAGTTTTTGATATAAATGCGAAAAACGAGACAAATTTTTAAACATTTTGTTTAAGTCACATTTTGTGAAACACTATATTTAATAAATAACTAATAAGTATAAAAACAACTTTGGGTAAAAGTTCACTCAATAGTATTCTTTCGACAACTACGTTATTATCAAGAGTAATGTGAAATTATACTGAAGTTAATAAGATAATAATGAGCTGCACATTTATATAAATTATGGACATGTTGGAATGAATGTTATTTTAAGGAATACCTGTAATTAGTAGGAGTATTTAATTTATTTTACTTGCTTCTCTTTATCTGTAGGTTTTCCATTAAATTTATATTCTACTTTTATTCGTTAAATGTCGAAATTTAGATTGTTTACATCTATTGAATGTGAATTGTAAATATTAATGAGTGTTTACAATCAGCATGGTGAAACTTTTGTTCAAAGTTGTTTTTATACTTATTAGTCGTTTAATATTGTTAAAAAAACTGATAACTTCTGTTTGGACCATTTTAGATATTTTAATCCCTGGAACCTACTTTATATTGTGGTATACTCGTACAGGAATTAAAAATTTTAATAATAACAAAAATAGGTTCTTGGTCCAGTAATTTATGGAAGCTATCAGACGTGGCAATAGCAGCAGAAGCAGGTAGATGGCGATGTACTGCCATATCAACGTTTTATAAAAATTTATTTTGACTGGCCTATTACCGTTGGCTATAAATTGTGGCAGATAAAATAGAGAGTATTTTCTCAGTCACTTCAAATAAGATTAAAAGAATTGAGAGAACTCAACACCCCATAGCCTTGACAAATTAGTAATTTGCAGTAATTAGATACATTATAAATGAGACAAAATGAAAACCACAAACAGGTTCTTAATTACTTTTTTATGAAGAAACAGTGTAAAGCTTTGCTATAATACAGATTCTAAAGATACCGCGAAATACTTTTTATGGGTATATACAGGGTGCAGCATTATTACATAAATAGAACACTATTCTGCATCTGCAGGAAAAAATCATTTATAGCAGTGGTAAGATTCGATGAGATATTCAGAAAATAAATTTTTGAGATATATAATGTCCTGTAAGTATAAATGTTTATTTTTTGAAATAATTAAATATATAATATTTAAAAAATAGAAACTATTTATGTATGTCTTAATTTTAATAAACTAAACGGTTGGAAATTTCAACAACACTGGATGCAATTTTTTTCAATATTAATGTTCAGACACTGTTTGAAATTCATTATCGGGGAAAATTGGAGGAACTGTTTAAAACTACATCCCGTACATATCTTCGTAGGTCTTTTAATATTCAACCTAAATATATTGTTTACTGTATGGGAGTAAAAGTACGAGATATATTTCACGTTACTTTGAATGAAAGGGAAGGTTTAGTAGAAAAATTCCGAGTTCAGGACGGCTCAGAAAAATAACATTCTGGATGGATAAGAAATTAAAAGAAGTTCTCAAAAAGATCTGCTATCCTTATAAAATATTTAATTCTGACGGGATGAGGCGTGTATTATGGCATCCAGTTAAATACGAAAATTTTCCTAATGTATGTTACACCAAGAATAAAGAACGAACACTGTAATATGTCTTAATATATACTCAAATCCGTTATGTTGGACGAATCTGAATAATTATTAAAACCCAAAATTTTATTTCATTAGTGCCGCATCGTTGCTGAAAGGTTATAGCTAACAATGGATATCTTATTAATTATGATTAAATTAATACCTTTCTAATAGTCTTATTTCCATAACTATTCAGTCATATTTGCTTTTGGTTGTTGTTAGTCAAATAAAAAAATATTGTAAATGTTACATTGTTTTTGTCCCATATGATTTTGCTCCCTTCCATTTAATAAAATATCTCAAGACGTGTATGTCAACCAATGTTTCATTATATTTCACGTATGATACCAAAGTAAGGGAAACACTTTTGGTTGAATAATTAAAAGACCTTTGAATATACCTATGGAATCTTCTTTTTTTAACGGTTGCTTTACTTTTGTCCAATAGTGTATATTTAAGTTTTTGAAATTCTTCAGATAAGTAACAATTCGCGCACCCTGTATAACATAGTTTGAGAGAAAATTGAATTGCTGTGAGTTCTTGTGTTCAGTTGATTAACTCTAACGTGTTTTGTGTCTACATTTTTAGTAACTTTTTACATTAAATTTTTTCCTTTTAAAATTTTTGATACCAACTTGTTGTAGTTGTTATTGTGTATACAATTTAGAAAGTCAATAGACAACTTTCGTACCTTATAAAAAGTATCTTTGCTCTTGTGATATATACCTCTATATATATTTTTAATTGCAGTTTAATTAAGTTGATAGAATTCTTATTTAGTTTAACGTTCATCGTAAACTATTAGCCCATAAAATGTCGTAACCTTACACTCTTTTTGTATTCCTCCGTTTCAGAGAATAGAATCAGTTATCCTGGATCATGCAAAAGAAGATAAAATTAATAAAACCGAAGGCAGTGTGGGTGGTACAAGGTAGATAAGCTCAATGTGCAGTGTACGAGACAATGTAATATATAATACATGGTACATGTGGACTAAACTTAAAAGCAATGCATTTAATGTCATTGTAACATCTAAACTATTCAGATAATTTTCATTATTCAAGTCATTATTTCCTAAACCTAAACCCGAGTTACATTTACGTCATCAAATGTTGCCACGACCATACCACAAACGCTTCTGAAGATGTCAGCCGCAGCCACTGACGAAACGTCAGGCAACAAAAAAGCCTATAGATCACGAACCAAAATCCCGGTCGTGAAAGCCTTCATACTACTATTACATACCGATATTTGTGTAACTTTGTATAATTGTTAGAAAGAGTAAATTCACTAACATATTTAAGTATTGTGTATTTTTGACAAAATTGTAGGCATAGTATGGATGAAATTTAAAACTGCTTTTTAAATCGGTTAGAAATGAAGTTGCAAACTTTGCAAGTGTCTTAGAAATCATACTTTATTAAAATCTTATTTTTCAACCTCAAGCCTCGGACTGAACTTGGCACTTCTGCACAGATTATGTACATATAACACTTTCAGTGGAGAAGCTCTGTGGCAGATGAGTACTTTTACTTTTTTTTATGAGATTCACTTTTTCGTGAGTTTGGCGAATCATAATTTGTTTGTGGTGTAGAAGGTATATTAAATAGTCCATGACAAGCGGTCGACTCAAAAACACCGACAGTTAATTATTACCTAATATTTTGCATTGATAAGCTAATTCCATTACCGCTTCATTAATTATTTATTTAAAAGAATTTACAAAGGTGATTTTTCGTTTTTAAAATAAGGACTAAATCTAACGATTCCTTTTTCCAAAATTAAAAGTATTTTAGAATGTATACCCTTTACTTATACTTATAGTTCGCGAGGACCTTCACCTTTTACATAAACTTTGATATAACTCTCAATTTCATTATAACACTCACGAATAGATTGCTAAATTGCTATATGATCGTTTATTCAGAGATGTAAATATAATCTCGGAAACTGTAAAATGTATCAATGTTTTTAATGTATGTATGAAGTGAAACGAATGTCAAAGACCTATTTATTACTGATACGTACGCTTCTGTTAGACTCATAACGGTGTCAATTGAATGCCCTTTAGTGACTATTCATTTACTATTTAAACACTCTTACAATTGTAGGAGAGAGTGTGTGATGATGTATTTTATCTGATTAATTTTTATCATTGACTATAATAATATCTTTACACCTGTTTATTATTACCAGTGGGTTCCCTTCAAGAGTTACATTTTGCGAGGTGGCATATGGTAATGAATGTACACAACATGTAAGGAAATAAATAAATCAACATTAGAGCAAATTCAATGCAGTGGAAAGTTTCAGAGACTTACTCGGGCAGATGAGCCGTTTGGGGCTGCCTTTACGATATCCTAACGTAGTCGAATCCTATGAAATACCCTTCCCTGTTGGCGATCGTAGAATACCTGAAACAATACAGGTGTTTACAAAAGTTGGGCCCTAGCTGATTAGCCGGGCAGTCTATGTATTAACCGTATGCACAGATCACTCCCAAGGCTTATCATTGCATTAAAAAGCTGTGTGCAGAGACTTATCCCTCTACTGGACGTTGTAGTGCCGACATCATCGGAGTTTTACCGACACTTCAGTCACTGCTGCATACGGCAGGTCAAGGAGTGAACTTCTCTCACTAAATACAATTGATATACAGGTATACTACCACTGCAGGAATATCTAGTTAGATTTGCCGTGGATTACCTGCTATTTCACAGGTTTTACTCTCCACCAAGATGCATAACGACCCGTTGATCGTTCACCTTACACTTCTAAAGGCCTTACATTTCCAACAATAACAACAATAAAAGTACCTCAATTGCATAATATGTGCACAACAAACAAATTCTATATTATGTTGAAGAGTGGAATACATCCACTAAGTAGTTATCCTTTATTGTAATGATGGCACTGTACGTAATAGATCGATAGTATGCAGAAGTATGTAAGATAAGATATAATAAAAAATAGTTGTAAGAGTTTCACGTTAAACAAGAGTACCCATTGATTTTTTCCAAAGATTACCCGAAACAGTATTAACATTATAGCATATTAATTAATGATGCGGTAGGAGTATTATGAAACACATTAAAAAATAATAAAGAAGGAAAAGTTTCTTTTTCTTTAACATTGCACTCTTGACAAAGACGTGAAACGTTGATATAATTGTAGAGGTCAAATAAACTCTTTTAAAAAAAAGCAACATTTATTTCTTTATTATTATTATTATTATTATATTATTAAATGATACATTTTTATACAATATTGCTGCCCTGAAGGCATTTCACCCTTCCTTGCCCGCTGACTGCCACTTCCCCACTGTTCTCTTTTCATTATACGTATATTAGTCGTCATGATAGACTAAACAATAATTTAAGTCAAATATCTTTCCTACAGAATATTTTTCTATTGATGGATATTGGTCAAGTAATTTTATGCAAAATATTTCTTAAACTTGCAGTTTGTAAATAAAATGCAATATAGCAAATAGTATCTTTAACAATGCTTTCGAAACTGTTAAACGTGAATTGTGATTTCGAACTTGTTTTTTCTCAGTAATAGTAATCTGGCTGTTAATAAGTTGGTCGGTATGCTGTTATAATTGTCCATGGCGAACCGACGAGAGCAAACAAGTTCTAAATTGTGTTCAACGTCTGACAGCTCTGACGGAATACTGTTTTCTAAAAACGACCTTGTTTACATTTATGAACCCACAAGTAGGGGCAAAACTCTACAGATGGCGTTTACTGTGCTGTGTGTGGATATTTATAAATTGTGGTTTTAATAACGCTTGTTAAATATTAGAGGCCTGTTGGGAATCCGGCACAACCGAGTCGCACCAGCGTTTGGGTGGCTTTTGAAGATTTCTTTTCCTCCCCGAAAACACAATAGAACAGACAATGATCAATGACTGAATAGTATATCGAATAATAAACTATATAGATAATAAATTAATCTGATTTAATTTCTGAATTAATTTTTACCCACTACAGATTTCTTCCAATTAATGAAGATAAATTTGTGACTACTGTCTCGCCTTTGCCAGGATTCGAACCTAAGACATTTGGATTCATGCTTCAATGCTCTCACCACTAAGTTACGGGAGGTGATAGAAGTTACAACGACGAAAGTATTAACAAAGTCACAAAATCGTCTAAATTAATGGATATCCTTATTAATCATTAAATCATTATATGATACAATTAAGAGTACAAATTGCAAGTTTTTTATTTTTAGGTTATTTTTGCAGAAAGTATGTCCTAAAATTAACAAAAAAAAAACGTCACTAAGTGGTCAAATTTATCAACCTATTTATGGAAAGTAGTACAATTTAAGCGACTTTCCCTTTCACTATTAAAATTTTGTGATTACATAAAACTTTCTGGTTATCTATGTAATATATTACAGAATAAATTTAAAACAATTCAATGAAACGTTGTCGACAAGCTGTATTCGTATATTTACGTATACAGGCTATAAATGGAATATCAATTATATACTGAGCATCAAAAGTCTGAAATAAGCTCGTTAAAAAATTAGGACTGAAGTTTTTGCAACACGTTGATTTTTAAAATAATTCTGATGATTTCCAAATGTCATTTAAAATGTTTACCTCCTCCACTTTACATATATCACGCCATAGATTTTTTTAAATGGCAACCTCCACAGTTTTTAAAAAAAAATGGGTAAAGCATATTTTTTCAAAAAATACATTCTTAAGTTTGATTATGTCTTAACCTTGTTAAGGTTCTAAGAACATTATGTCAAATCGTTTAAATATTGAGAAATTAGTCACACAAATAAAAATTAAATGCAAGTATAATGATCAAATCAGATGTTTAATAATTTTAAAATAAGATGAATACTATTGTTTCTTATTTAGTTAACTGAGGTCCTGTGGTTTATTCATATAAATTCAGTTTTCAGATCTGGATTATATATTGATTATTTAGAAATACTATTAATTTAACAGTTGTGAACGTGAGGTAGAACTGGATATATATAGGATTTTCAAAAATCCAATGTTTGGGTAGGGATACTGAGGAACAGCATGCTGGTATCCTTTTTATTTGAAAGAATTCTCACATGGCACACTGTTTTAATAAAGCCTACGGCAACCATAATTTGATTTAATCCAATAACAGATAATACAATTTTAAATAAAGAAAAACACAAATTAACATAAATAAAAGAAGCGATTGCGTTGGTCATAAATGGAACTCGGGCACCTCGCGTATCAGACGAGTATTCTACCACTGAACAAACTAGCCGCTTTACAAAAACCGAATAAGTATCAGTATGTTGTACAGCGTGCTATGTTAACTTCGCGCGTGTCGATTGAGAAACGGAGGGTACCTTAGTATTGTCACGTAGTGCTTATAATTTAGAAAATTATGTTATTTTTTTCATTTACTTCAAAATAGATTCAGGTTAATTTACGAAATACGGCGTTAATAAATTTTTCATTATGTTTATTGTGATACATTCAGCTGAATTAGCGCTGTATGGAACCACAACGAATCTGGGTTGCAACCAAGTTATAGTTGTTGAAAATGCAAATAAGCACTATGTGGGGTCCTATAAAGGGCCAGAGTAAATAATTCTCTAAGAAATTAAATAAGTCCGTGTAGTCAAGAAATCTGCGTGAAAAGGAGGTCCAGGGGTTCATCGAGTTCGGAAATCGTCGTATGCGAGGAGTATTGTCGTTGGGTATAACGCTATCCCGAATTCCTAGAGACGGATATATTCCATAAAGACACAGACATAATGAGGTATGAAATGTGACTCTTGGCTCTTAGCTCTTAATATTTGATTTAGTTTAATTTGTTTATTTGATTTAATCATTTAGTTTATTGTTCCGTTTATTGATTTATTTATATTATCGATAGGTGTTATGATAATCAATTTCTCGTGTGCCAGGCAACCCCCGGATCTACGGATACATGGTGAATACGTCTACCATACTGTATTCTGTTTTATCTGCGATGACAGCGACCACTCGTTCTCGCCGGATGGGCATCGGAAATATAGTTACCGTATACTTACTCAGCAGCATGTTTTAATGTACCCTTGAACTTAATAGTCGTACTTATTTTTGGAATATTCAAAAACCACGTTGATCTATTCCTAAAAAAATTACATTGAGACAATAATAAATTAAATAATTATAGACTGCTAGCCAGCGTCTCATTCTGGCTCAACAGCTTGTGCAAAATAACAATAAAAAGCGATTTTCTCAAGACTAAAATATTGTGTGCCAATTCTGGACTACAACATTAATAAAATATAATTAATAAATAATAAAAATTGATTGTAAGCCAGTTAAATCTTGTGGCCACATGCATTCAAATGTGTTTACAATAAATTTGTTATACTTAAAGCTGAAATTGATTGATTTTAGAAACAGCAATCAGCTGATTGTATCGTTGTGCAAATATCGTCAGTCGACACCGCAGAGAGATTCCACCGACGGACGTTTGGCACAGCCATTACCAAAGCATATCTATGGAAAAATAGTGATATTTCAATACGCCCAACTCTTCAAACTTGCTGATTTTTAATTAGATGCTCCGATTAAATTACAACATCCTTTAATTAATCTTAAAAAGAAATCATTAAAATTCTTGTTCGTATAAATATTAAGGACCAAAGATCCTGCATTTGGAATGCATCCCACCAAGCAGGCACTACGAACCGAAAGCCAAATCCCACAACCGGTTTCGACCTATTGGATTTCATCAGGTGGCTGTTGATAGAAAGGCCTTTAGAGGCTATACGTTTCTGTTGATTCCATATTTATATTTATCATTTAGCTTGTATAATAAAAAATAAATATGTATTTCTTCCAGCACCCAATCGATTGTGGGATTTGGCTTTCGGTTCGTAGTTTAATCCTTAGTATTTAGACGAACAAGGATTTTAATGCTTTATTTTTTGGATATGGTATCTTCGTCTAAGAATCTTTCGGAATTAACAGTGTAATTCAATGCCGGTAGGGTTATTAGCCCTCGGGGTAGTCGTTTCTGTTGATTACATATTTATATTTAACTTTTATTAATAGTTTCAATAATCAGCTCATTTCAGAAGGTCTTACCATCAATGGAGATAGCTACACAGTTTTCCTTTACAGACGAACGTACGTTAGCACCATAACATGCTATTATTAGTTTACAGTGATGATAATGAATTCAACGTTGTCTTTTAATTTAACCACTTATATGGCAATAAGAGCAATTAACAGCTGTTGCAAATTATTACATTTGTAAGTTATTATGAGGAAAAAAATATTAGTAGCTATAGAGAAATGTATATGTATTTATACAATAACTTTATAATATTTTTCGTAATGGTATAACCTTTACAGAATAATAGGCATAAAATCCTTCAGTTTCCGTTACATTTCACGGTAACTATTATTTTATAATTTTTTACTTTATACTTTAATACTATGAATGTTTAAGTAATTAATTGCGATGCTGTGAATCGAATTTCATAATATTTAAAGAAAAGAAAGTGCCATACTCGTGGGTAATGTTATTTAACTAGGCTTACGCCAGTAATTCAATTTTCGACGCTAGAGTTTTTTGTGGTCTACGCCTTCGAGAAATCTGTATCATTTCAATTAAAAGTCCGACATGCAATTAGTTTTTGTTTAATTGTGCACAGAAATTGCAACGTTCGTCCAGAAGTTGAAAGAAACTTTATTGTGTAAATTTTATATTAAATTACCTAAGAACTCACTTTAATAGTCAGCTTAAATGAAAAATAATATGAAAAGTGGATAAGTGCTTTAATAAATTAAAAATATGAGCAAGCATCGACATCTTTAAAAATTTGAAACAAAAACGAGGAGAATTACATCTATTAAGCAATTATTTCCACCTGTTTTGTTGAAAATACTGAAATACCAATCCAAGTAACATTACTATCACTTAACTTAACTTAATCATTCCAAATCACATTTCATTATTTGTGAGTAAGTAATTAACAAATTAGTTAGCAGAAAGTAAACTGAGTAAATTTTTAAAGGTACCATTGTGATGCTAGATATACAAATAGATGTAAATGTGGCTCCAAAGGCTCCTGATTTCAAGAGTTCAAAGCAATGTCACAAAGTGCCAGTGAGTAAAGTACAGGAATCTCTAGGATTCGTGGTATCAGATGCTTTATTATTACCTTATGCACCGGTTACCACTGATTCGAATACATTCTGAGTAAGGTAAGTAGTCGTTTAATGAAACTCAATTCTTAACTAAACGTTTTGCTTTGAAAAAGAAGAATATTCTATCTTTATAGTATTTCCCTCTCTGACTGTTTGTTTGTTTATAGTACCATAACTATTCAGGGCAGATAAACAAACCTCAACACGGTTTTTGATTTAAAAATCGGAATTCGAAAGATGAATTTAGTTACCACTTATTAAGAAGTTCTACCAAAGGGAAGCAGCTAGTAACAGAAGTTCTCATTTAAACAAAAATGCGCAGGATTTAAAGTTCATTCTTGCCATCAAATTTGAGAGGGGTAAATTGAATGTGAAGAAAATGTTTTAAGTTGGTAAAAATAGCATCCGTCCCATATAAAAAATCTTGGTATTTTGGAGGTTGTTTCATCTGATATTTATTTATTTATTTCAGTTTTTACAAGAGAAATCCTATGAATACATAGATGTTATATAAACAGATTATTATTTACCATTCTTATATATCAAAAAATGTTTTACTAATAAACCAGTCACAACTATAATTACAACTATTTG
This sequence comes from Agrilus biguttatus, assembly GCA_963921985.1. Classification (NCBI taxonomy): domain Eukaryota; kingdom Metazoa; phylum Arthropoda; class Insecta; order Coleoptera; family Buprestidae; genus Agrilus; species Agrilus biguttatus. The sequence goes on from OY998118.1 coordinate 23,379,501, forward strand.
GTAAATGGGATGGATGCAGGAGATTTATGTTTTCAATTTGATTAATTACTTTATTCATTTCTTTTTATATTTTCAGGATTTTGACATTCTGTAAATACAATGTTTGCAAGTGGGTATGTCCAAATGTTTATGACCACCCTTTCTATCACTACCTGTCATCGAGAAGACAAAGCATAGCGACATGGCAGCCACTACTACGTTCAATGCACTTTATTTAGCTATGAAACTCATTTTTCTTATAATAAAATGATAACCAGTCTAGAAGTTAAAACTGGAAGGTATTTTCTAAACATCTGCAAGCAATGAGTCAGCAGTTTTTATACATTTTAAGATTGAAAAACAAAAACAACGGATTTATAACTCCGCACAAATATTGGTCTCACCAATTTTAAACAATCTATTACGTTGTTATGTAATTATTAAAAAAGTGCTTCAGTTTTCTGGTCAGCTAACAATTTCGCAATAACTAATGGATACAGTTAAATGCATAAAATGCATTATGTTTTCGTGTGAAATCGCTTATATTGTCATGTAATATATACATACGAACACGTTTTAGTTAGAGAGCGTCAAAATCATGGGTATTTTCTTTTAATCTGCTGAACTTAGTAGAAAAATTTTTGATAACAATTAGTTAAAATAATAGTAGAAGGCCATCCATAAAATACGATACGCATTTCTCAACTTATTTACGACCCCCTCCCCTCTTGTTTCGTTTTAGTAAATTATTCCTATAAATTTTATATCACGTTAATTCTCATCGCTCTTAAATTAAATATTACTTATTATATATCAATGAATTTAACATATTTTTAAAGCTCAAATAGGGAATCCTAATGCGAATGGTCAATCAAGCCACCAAAAAATTATTTCATTCAACCTCAGCTGGCATTGTTGGTGATTAGATCAATGTTTCTACGAAATAGATTAAATAGACAAAATTGCAAAAGAGTTTTTGAAAATGATGCTAATGGTCATCCTCTCTTGCTTGAAAACGTTCTATTGGAAACACTACGCCAGTTATTGTTTACACATAAGGGTTATTTAGCTAATTTTAGACTTATTACCAATAATTTTTCCAATAAGTAATAATTATAGGAACCGTTTGATTGAAGAAGGGGATAAATTGTGTGGCCGCCGTGTTTCTAACTGACTATCCATTAGACCTTTTTGATGGGGTCAGCTAAAAAATATTGTATATTTTATAACGATTCTTACTATAAAAGAGTTACGCGACCGCATAATTAGTAGTATTTATATAGTTCAGGAATATTTGAGCGAGTTCGACATTCAACGGTTAATAATGTGAAACCTGTGTTGGTGGCGCAAGAAGTTATTTTGAACAATTTCTCTAACTCTTAATAAAGTTTACTATTGTCTTTTAATTGACGTATAACTTTTTAATTAAATATCATTGAACACATAACTTTCGTAATGTTTGGTTAATACCTTTAGTTACATCCTGTATAATGACTACTTGGACTCATCCAAATTTGGATGGATGGGTTATATGTCATATTGCGCATACTACCCGTATTTTAACCATAGAGTTACTCTATAAATCAATATACGTAATGTAACTTTATGATGCCATCAGCGGGCGTTTATCCATAGCCACAACCACCTCCAATCTGCGACGACCGGATATTGATTTTTAAATACGCTGAACACTTCAAAAAGTTGGTTATTTTCAATTAAAAATTTCGATTAACGGACAACATACTGGATATCGAGAGCAGGCGCATTAGTTACCTAGTTTATTTATATATTTTATTTGTCCAGTAATTTTGTATCATGGGAGAAGATAGTTCCAGAAGGTTACCTTATAAACCTACGTATACCCTACCATCATAGATACGTAGAACAGTGATGATGATGATGATGATAGTTGATAGTTGTTCTTCTACTATAACTTTGCGGTCAACTTCGTCGTTCTTAATACATAGTGTCATGATTTCAGTTTTACATTATTAGATATTTTTTGCTTATATTATCTGTTTACACTAATGAAATTCTGATCTTGTATACTCTTAAGTATTTTAAGGGTATCTGCCGTTATACGAAATCATCGAAATAAAAAAAGCAAAAATAGAAAATAAAAATATTACTAACGACCAAATAGAATTTGGTAACAATCCCTTATTAGACCCAAACATTGTTCATCCCCCACCCTCTTAGTATGTATTAGAAAAAGGATTAAAATATGCTCCAGCAGTCAACATCAATAAAAATAGACGATGATAATATTATAGGTAAGTCTATCAGTGCCAGAAACATAAAAAACTTATATAAAAAGTATAATAAGTCACTTACCACAAAAAATAATGTAGAATTAAAATTATTAAAATCCATTAAAAACAAGTTAAAAGTAGAAAATTTGATCCTATGCAAAGCAGACAAAGGCAATTCAATAGTTATTTCAGAAAAAAGTAAATATATAGAAAAAATGTTCAATTTTATAGACAACATGGATGTTACGATTAAAAATCTAGATCCCACCAAAAAATTTAAAGCAGAAATAACAAAAACTATTAATAATTGTGAATTAGTATTCGATAAGAAAGAAAAATTTTTCCTAAAAAATAGTAACCCATCAGCACCTATTTTATATGGATTGATAAAAATACACAAGAAAGACAATCCAATTAGACCTATAGCTTCATGTATAAATGCTCCGAATCAAAAACTTTGTAAAAAATTAAATACACTCTTACCGCAAATTATAAATTTCAATCCTAAATTTTCAATAAAAAATAGTGTGGAATTAACAAACCACTTAAAAGATTGCATTTTACCTCATAATGCTAAACTTGTATCATTTGATATAGTTAATTTGTTCCCGTACGTCCCTATCATCGAATTAAAAAATTATTTATTACAAGAATTAACCAGTTGTAACTTAGAAGCACAATATTTTAACGAATTAAAATCTTTAATTAATATCAGCTTATCTCAAAATTATTTCACGTTTAATAACAATATTTATTTACAAAATGATGGCTTACCAATGGGATCAACTATCTCTACTTTTTACGCTAATTACTTCTTAAATAAACTTGAAGAAAAAATTTTCGACAACATAATTTAAAAACTTATACAAATTTGATTCATAAATATTTTAGATACGTAGACGACATTTTAGTTATTTGGACTGGCACTGAAAGGCAAATAGGGCAATTTTTAGACATTCTTAATAAAATAAATCAAAAAATAAAATTTACAGTAGAATTAGGTGGTAAAAGTATAAATTTTCTCGATCTTAAAATTTGTATAAATAAGGACAATAAATTAGATTTCAGTATATTCAGGAAAAATACATATACAGACTGCATCATACCAAAAGAATCTAATCACCCTAACAATATAAAGTTTGCTGCCTTCCACTCAATGTTAAATAGATTAGTGAATATTCCCTTAAAACACGAAGCATTCATTCAAGAACTTCAAACTATTAAAACTATCGCAAAAAATAATGGTTATAATTCAATATTTATAGATAAAATGTTAAATAAAAAAATAAAAATATCTAGTAATAATATTATTTTCCCGATGCAAAAGTCTGACAATAAAAATAACACATGGCGAAAAATTCCATATTATGGTACTATTAGCGAAAAGTTAGGTAGAACACTCAGGCAGTTCAATATTAATGCAGCTTATTTTAATAACTTTACTGTAGGTAAATTTCTGGTTAACAATAAGATGACTGGAAAAACCGACACCCTCCATAAAAGCGGTGTATACAAAATCAATTGTTCAGATTGCTCAGCTATTTACATAGGAAAGACCAAAAGAGATATTATAACAAGATACAATGAACACGTAAATTACGTAAAATTCAATAATAATGCTTCAGGTTTAGCCACTCATCTTATTGAAAATAACCACAGCATAAATATAAATAATTTAGAATTACTACACCATTTAAAAGGAGGTCCAATACTAGATATATACGAAATCATCGAAATAAAAAAAGCAAAAATAGAAAATAAAAATATTACTAACGACCAAATAGAATTTGGTAACAATCCCTTATTGGACCCAAACATTGTTCATCCCCCACCCTCTTAGTATGTACTATAAATTAATGTATTTCTGTTTGGTACTTAGTATAATTTCGTTACACCTGAAGATGCCCTTATAAGGCGAAATACGTATCGAGTATTCAATAAAGTTTTAGTGAAACCCTCAGTGTTTTAATTTTTTCTCAATCTTAAGTATTGTTCAACAGTTTGTATTTACAAATTGATTTATTCTTGTACGGACCGGAAGTCACGTCTCATTTAGGTAAATATTCGTACTACCCTTAATCTTTAAGAAATTAGTAAGTTAGGTCAGTTGAACATTCATTTTTCTAATAACGTTCCAATAAAGTATTGTATTAGTAGTACGGAAGTTTTATTCCCCATATATGTATTACTAATATTCCTAAGTAATACTTTATAAAGCAATAACGTTCAATAATTGAACTTCTACTGGATTGAGTGATTTTCCCCTATAAGTGAAAGAACGTCCAATTGTGGAAGCTGTTACATGTTGAATAAATAATAAAAATAATAATAATAAAATAAAAACTAATAAGTTTCAAGAAATAAATTGAAAAACATTCACTACAAATTTGTTTCACTAAACATTAGCTTCTTCAGGTGAAGATTGCAAAGGTTACAAAGATTCCAGTTCGATATATTTCTTGTAACCTGATTATTTTTATTATTTATTCATGAAATAACGTCTTCGGGAATCATAAATTCCTACAAGTAGTAGAAATATTATATTCCTTTGGACATATACAATATAACAATAGATATGTATGTATGTGTGCTTTTACTTATACCTTTTACTCTCGGGGATATACGTATGCATAGCTCGAAATATTAATATTTTTGAAAACATTCCGTGGCATATATTCTGAGGGTTATTTGAGGGAATCCTGTATCTAATTCTAAGTTTGGTTTCTCTTGTTTTGTTTTTGCAATCCATAGTGCATCTTACCCAGGTCTATTCGATCGTCATATAACTCACCTACGTTGTTTATGGGAATCAGCTATTGTCGGTTCGATACACTGGCTATTAACGTAATTTGGAAGGGTTGTTTATAGTTGTTAAATGGAAGACAACAAATATGTGACATCCTAACTTTTTTATGAATGAAATGATAAAATACCAGGGAAATTCCAGTAATATTAAATTTTTAAACAAAACAAATATGAATGCCAGACTCAGCCTAGGGCTAGCGCGGGGAACGACTATGGCAGAGAACCCCACGATCTTAACTCTACAAATCAGAGATGTGTACCATATCCGTAAAGTATGAAATTTATATAAATCAAAAAAAATCACTCTGTGAAAATCTACTTAACTATTTATTTAATCATTTAAATGCTACGAACAAACTTAAACTACTTATTTATCTGACAAACACTATTGTACTTTATTTATTTCACTTTACATCTCGCCCTTGAATACTTATATTACGCGTCTGGAAATCAACTATCCCGTTGACCCGGCGATGAGGGTATTTATTTACTGAAATAAATTGCAAGAAAACACGCGAAAATATTTTGACCACTTTACAAGAAAACGACTTCTTATTTCAACAAGTCAACATTTACCCTGAATTGACTAATTAGTTAGTTAACAAGTTCCTCCGCTATCGTGGTGACCGTCAAATTGGGTAGGACATATGCTTCAACCCACTTCGTGAACTAGTTCATTACCACTACCATGTACTTGTTAGCGCCATCGGCCCTGTGACATCTATGGCGATCCGTTCATGGACTGGCGCATAGGGGCACGTTATCGCATTTTTTGGTCCTTTACTGGGTGCTCAAGTTGTACACTTCTTACACTAGTCTTCCACGTCCTTTATACAGTTGACCCAGTAAAACCGTTCACGGACTCTTCTAAAAGTCTTGCTAACACCAAAATGTCCTAATAAGAACCGTCATGTAAGCATCGAAGGACCTCCCTTATCAGGTTTCTCGGTATAAGCAGCTGACGTCTGTTCTTAGTGCCGTTCTGGTTTTTCACTACTCGCTTTAGTAGTCCATTGTCTTCAATAACAGAGTCCCATTGTGCCCTTAACGATTTCACTTCTATGAACCAAGGGGCCACTTCTTGTCAATTTGGTCGTCTGCCTCTGCTTTTCCACTGTCCAAACGCACTCGGGACTGTGTCTGACCCTTGTTCTGCCATGATATTCTGTGGTTGCCATCGATCATCCGTGACAGTTATCCTTTTGACTTCTTCATGCCGCTCTACACGGTTACAATGTTTGCAATAATCGGAACATGGCCTTCGGGATAAGGTATCGGCGTTTTAATGGTTATTTCCAGCTCGATTTACTATATCGAAATTTTACTCCTGGAGCTTTTCTGTCCAACGGCCTACTTGACCTTCAGGATTTTTGAAATTCAGCAACCATTTCAGAGCGGCATGGTTCCTTCAAAGCAAAAACCTTCTTCCATATAGAAATTTCTAAAAATGCTCTACGCTCTTTACCACGGCCAACAGCTCCCTTCTGGTTACACAGTTACCCATTCGGGCTTGAATAGAGTCTTGCTGAAATAGCCGATGACCCTTTCTTCTCCTTGTTGTATTTGCAATGCTAGCATCGGTATCCAGAACAAACTTTCCGTCTGACATAGCATAACTTAACACGGGTGTGGAAACAAGATCCTGCGTTAACTTTTCAAATGCAGCAACTCAGTCCGGTTCCCAACAGGAGTGTCTATTACTTTCTGTAAGTCACGTTAGGGGTTTAGCTATATTGGAAAATTCGGGAACGAAGCGTCTGTAATACGTACACAGCCCAATCAAGCTGCGAACTTGATGTACATCAGTAGTTATGGGCCACTCCTGTACAACTGTTATCTTCTGGGGATCAACTAAAATGCCGATCTTCGAAACTACGTGCCCCAGGTTCCCTCGTGGGACATTTTGAAGCCTCCGCAACACTTTCTCTAAGTTGTTCATGTGATTGCGGAAATCGTTTCCGATCACTATGATATCGGCAAGTCCTCCCAATTAAGCCGAAGGAGATCATCTCTTTAAGTCGTTCAAAAGTGACTGGCGCATTACATAGACCGAACAGCATCACTTTGAACAGCCACAATCCTGTCCCAATGGAGAATGCTGTCTTCTCTTTGGCTTCCAGATCCATGTCCACCTGCCAGTATCCACTTTTAAGGTCCAGCGTGAAAAATACAGTTAACCCAGCAAGCGTGTCCAAAGTATCGTCCTTCTTTTTTACCAACATTACCGGCGACGTCTAAGGACTGGTCGAGGGTTTTATAACTTCGTCCTTCCGTATCTCGCTTATAATCTTCTCAGCCTCTTCCTTCTTGGCTAATGGTAATATCTTTGGTCTCTGACGGATAGGATGTGCTTCGCCAGTTTCTATTTTGTGGACAAGTATGTTGGTTCGTCCTTTTCTGCCGTTTGCCAGTTCGAACACGTCGTGATACTGTTCAAGAAGCCCCTTTATTTGACGTAGTTCAGACGCGTTACCTCTTGACTGGCTTGCTTGTACAATTTTAACAGGGCCTCTGGAATACTTTGAACGTTGCCTGCTTTCGTCCTCTAACCTGTGTCATAACAGTGTATTGTGCATGTAATGGGAATGTTTCTCCATTCATTGTCACGACCCTTCTCTGGAAACTCAGGTAGAAGTCATATTTGCGGAATACATCCAAACCCAATATAATGTTATTCTCAATTTCTGCCACTAGCACGCAGTGTTTGAGCGATGTTTTGCCGCCCACTTTGATATTGACGTAACTTGCGCCCCTAACTACTACTTGTTCTCCTGTGGCGGTACGGAGTTTTCATTGGGTTGGCAAAAGTTTACCGGGCGTGGTCAGTATTATGGGCCTTATAATTGTTCTGCTAGTATCCAACAGAAATTAATACTGCTCTCATTTATGACTCTAACGAGAAAAAGGCTGTCAGTCCGGTCTTTCATTGTCTTTGTTGGGGACATCCTGCCCCGGGATCGACTTTTGCTCTGATTAGTCTGCGGTTTGCATTTGTGAGCACCTCTTTCGTTCTTGCAAGCGCTTTTTATGTGTCCCAGTTTTCCGCAGTCCCAGCATCTAATTGGTATCGGCTTCCTGTTCATCTTGTCAATTACCCTGCGAATCATTTCTTTCAGGCTTACGTCATCTCGACCATTATGCGCCTGCATCAACTTGCACACCCCGCCTTGCCTTTGTGACGCCTTTTTGACGACGTCATACACTAGCGCCCCAGCCAACGTGACAGCAAGAGTTTTGGGTCCATCTAATCGAAGTCGCTGTTGCATGTCATTATCCTTCAACCCATCAATGAATTTGACAACAGCCAACCTTTAGAAGATTTAATCGGATGTATTTGTATAGGCGAGACGGACCAGTCGGGAAATATCTGCCTCGTATTCCTGTAAGTTTTCTCCTGCCCTTTGACGTCGATTTCTTAGTTGCACATGGCCAACGCTTGCCATATGTGCCTGGCCGTAACCGCATTTTCATTTTTTGTAACAGGTGATCGTAGTCATTCAACTTTTCTGTCGTTATTGTGTTTAAAATTCCTTCCGCGTCACCGTATAAAACTCAGATGCCTTATTTTCCGGTGTCCATGCATTAGCGAAGTCTAATTTAACCTTTAATTTCTAGAGTGTTTAATAATCTTTCCTCTATTTCTCTAATTTTTGATTCCAGCTCTTGTTCTGTTTTGGATAATTTCTCATTTTATCTGAAATCAATAACGATGACATCGTCGACGTATCTAAATCATTTGAATACATTTTTAACTATCGGGTTTTCTAGTTTGAATAGACGTTCTTCAAAATTTGCTATGTATTAAAAGACAAAAAAGAAAATCACTAAATTACTGTATACTTCTCAACGTTCTAACAACAATAGTAAATTTGGAAGTATAAAATACATTAACAACATAAGCTCTAAATTTAAAAATTGCATACAAAAGAACTTCAATTGTATAGTCAGTAATAGAAATTTACATTTAAAATTAAGGAAAAAGTTTAGTAAATAATAAAATCAAAAACATTTTATACAGACTCTATAATTAGAGCGTTGTTTACCACCACCCTTACTCAAATATTTCTAGGTATAAATAGCAGTTAAGTACATTTTAAACATTAGTATAATACATTTGTTACTCTTGAGAATGGCCGTATTGGTCGAAAAAATATTGTTGAGTATTTTAATACAATTCTGTGTAAACATTCCAGTGTTTTATTTCCTATTATCTGTATTCAATATATTTTACAACATTTGCACCGAACAGTGTTTAAATCTAATTAATAATAAAGTAAAAGTTCGACCCCAATTTCCAAATTTTACACATACAAAATTAAAACTATAAATTAAATTTGCTTCAGACCCTTGAAAGTAGTAGATACAACAAACAAGGTAATATATTAAATGATCAAGTAGAGGTGAATAATTCTCCACTTTTAAATATTAACTTTAAATCAACAGACTGTTCATTGACATTCTATAGTGACAACGTGAAAGTTGTCAACGCAGCACTACCACTGAGGGTGTTAACCGCAGTAGCCGACGAAACGTCTGGACTTAATAGTTCACTTAGACCACGGCCTTATAGCCCGGATATTTATTCTACTTTAAATACAGTATTGCAAAATTACTTATTGAATTACTTTAGACCCACACAGATTACTATTGTCACCTCTCGTAGCTTAGTGGCAAAAGCATTGGCGCGTAAAGCCAAAGATCCCGGGTTTGAATCCCAGCGAGGGCGTGACAACAGTAACAAATATTTCCCTCATTGTATGAGGTGATCTGTAGTGGGTATAAATTAATCCAATAATTAATATCGCATTAATGTATTTAAAATTTACCCTCACTAAAAATTCTTCAAATATTTCATTATTGGGAATCTAACAATTATGCGTTTTCGTGGAGGACCTAATCTCAATCTCAACAATGCTCCATGAGTCAAAGATCTACAGTGACATATCTTGTAGTGCTTACTCAATATATGTGAGAAATTGTAAATAGGTTTAGGTAACTGTGGTTTATACAGCTTTATCAAAAACTTTCAATAGAGTCAATCACAATGACGTGTAAATTTATAAGCTTCACGAGGGAACAGCCAGCCTCCAGTTTACCTTTACAAATTATCTTACAGAGAAAATTTTTGATGAAACAAGTTTTTGGGTTTATTATCAGAAGATGTCAATATTTTATTTCAATCTATATTTTTAAAATCTTTATTATTCATGTATGCGTTTGAAAGTAGAATTCGGATCATTAATTCAGTATCCATATTGAAACTTTTTAATAAAGGGACAGTAGAACAGGCACCAAGAAGATTTTAAAGTTATTTATAAATATAAATATGGAATCAACAGAAACAACTACTCCGAGGGCTAATACCCCTAATAATTAGTTATTAATTGTATGAACATTTTGACAAATAATTGCATTAAAATAAGAAAAAAAAAACAATTTTAATCATAAAAAAAAATTGTTAATATTTGTTCATTGTTAAAGCTTATTCGTCATAAATGAATTGTAAGATTAAATTTCAAATCTGATCATCCTAAACTAAACATAGCCTAACCTTCAGGCGGTGCATAACTTATTTTTTATTTTTCAGTGTTATGCACATTTTCAAAGTAAGGTTGTGGTTAGTTTACATTGCCCTGATTCCCTCTGCTTATGTAATCTGATCCTCTCTCATTATATAATTATATCGCAATATAGTGTTGCGCTTCGGTAGGCCAAATAGAAAAAAATATATTTTGGTGATTAAAAAACGTTATTTTCTCTCGTTAAAGGCCTATAATTATGAAATCATATTGTGATTACTGTAAATGTTAATTATACCTATATCGACCAAGAAACTGAATTTTTCTGTTATGTTTTCGAAAAATTATTATTAAAAATTTTCTTTTTAACATTGGCTGTTATAAAACTGTTCATCAAAATCACGTATTATATTTAATTTAGTATTAAAAGAAGTCTGCTATATTAAAAAGAACTATTTATTATATATCAAAAATACTTTTAAAGAGTTGCACAAAGTTAAGTGAGAATCACTTGATTATGGAACGTCTTGTACTGAAACTATAGTCCTGATTGTTAATGATAAATTAAAAATTGGATTGATTTAGCCGTTACTCTGTGATAATTCATCTTTACGATAAATAAATAAACAGTACTTTGTTTATTATCATTTTTTTATTTACAAATCCTTTTGACTATAGTTTCGTTTGACAATGATAGCTTTTTTGTCGAAACTATAGTCAAAAGGATTTGTAAATAAAAAAGTGATAATAAACAAAGTACTGTTTATTCATTTATCGTAATGATAAATTTGTTGTGAAACATATATAGTAATTTTCTTCTCGTTATTTCGTCACGACTAACTGACACGAAGTAACGGCTTTATTAGTTCAGTTTTTGAATGTTATACGTTTCTTCAATACTGTATACGAGGGTGGTTTGATAAGTCCGTGACGTTTTGAATTTCCCGTGCAGTAACTGCAATGACAATACTGTTTCCGTTAAGTTCCATCTATCGGTAGATTACTTTAAAGTTTTGAGCAAGCTGTGACGGTTATTTTATGTTTGACAGCCATTGAAAGCAGCTAACCTTGTTAATTTACACAATAATGGAAAAAAAGTGAATTTCGTGCGGAAAAAACCATCAAAGGAACCAAGAAGAAGTATGATAAATACTATGGGGACTCTGCACCGTCGATATTAATAGTTAAAATGTGGTTTATTGAGTTTCGTTGTGACCGTACCAGTACAAGTGACGCCGAATGTTCAAGTCGCCCAATAGAAATCCTTATGCAAAAAATCGTTGACAAAGTCCATGGAATGATATTAATTCATCGAAGGTTGAAAGTGCGTGAGTTGGCTGAGGCTGTAGGTCTGTAGGTATCTCAACTGAGCGAGTGCATCACATTTTTTATGAATACTTGGACATGAATAAGCTGTCAGCTCGATGGGGCATGGGTGCTGCGATTGCTCACGATAGGCCATAAACAGTATCGTGTGACAAGTTCAAAGGAGTGTTTGGAGATGCACAGCTGCAAACGAGTTTTTGCGCCCTTTCGTCACCGCAGATGAGACATGGATCCATTACGCCACACTAGAGACCAAAGACCAAGCAAAAATCGAAACATTGGGCTAAGATGCGTTTATCGGTCTATCGCCTAACAAAGTCAAGGCCACAGTTTTCTGAGATTTACGCGGAGCGCGGTGTAATTCATATTGACTACCTTGAAAAAGGTAAAACGATGAACAGCAAATATAGTTTCATTCAGAGCTGTAGCTACTAAACAGATTTGACACTGTTTTGAAGCCAAGAAAAAGGTGTTGTTCCATCAGGACAATGCACGGGTGCATACGTGTCTAGTCATCATCTACGCCATCCATCTTATTCTTCGGATTTAGCCCCCTCCAACTATTTACTGTTTCCAAACCTGAAGAAATGGCTGGGCGGTAAAAAACTTGGGTCGAATGAAGAAATTATTGTGCAAACAAACGCTTATTTTGAGAGCCTTGAGAATTATTATTATTGTTTAGAAGGAATAAAAAAATAGAAGCACGATGTACTAAATGTATCATAAAAGGAGATTATGTAGAAAAATAAAAAATAAAATTTTTTGCCGAAAAACTGATGTGTTCCTTTAGAAGTCACGGACTTATCAAAACACCTTCTTATATTAGACACTACAGACATCCTCTCTTCTCTGACAATATTACAGCTTGCCAACAGGACAACATAAAAGTAGGTATTCTGCGCTAACACATTTCATGTTTAAGTAAAAGGTAATTCTTGAGCCCTTAGTGTTATGATTTGAAGTATCAGATGTAGAATATATTTAATTAGATAGAGAATTAAAATCGTTTAATAAACTTTAAACAATTAACAAATAATTGAATCGTTTCCTCAAATTGACGTCCCCTTGGAAAAAGTCCGGAATCACGTGTAGTGGGATTTTATTTTGGTTTTGTCTCTTTAATAATTTGGCCATGCATCCGTGATCATGTCGCAATGGAAATTTTTATCGCCATTTACAACTTAAAGATTAAGAGAAGGGTTCCCTCCTTTAATTTTTCAAGTTAACCTTTAGATAAATGTAAAGGTTACGGGCAGGGTTAAATTTAAAGTTAGCTTAGAATATAAAATATGAGATATAAAAAATGTGTAATTTGTAGTATATGAGTAGTTACTGAAAACAAGGGAAACATCTATCATATATATATATATATATCGTATGTTTTTTTGTGTGGAAACGTCGACACTGACTCTCTTTGAAATTGTTTATCGCTCATGACATACATTTTTTGTATGGAATTTCATGAACTCCCTTTTTTATAACTTAATTTACCTACAAGGCAGACGAAATGAGATTACTGCAAAAAAATTGATGTTTGTGACCTTTGAACTTGAACAACTTCTGTAGTCCTGCAGATCATATTAACTATTTTTAGTACGTTCTTTGATATACTAAAACAAAACGATTAAACAACATATCATTTTCGTAAATTAAATATGATCGAAATAAAGGGTGGATTTTAATATATAATGTAACTAATTTCGAATAATTTTGTTCCTGAATGTCAAATGTATGATAAATAAGGACAAAAAGTTAGCCGTCACACCAGGTGGTCCACGAATAAGTGGAATGCTGCATTTAGTTCAAAAAAGGACAATTCTTAACAATAATGGTCAAAATGGAAAATATACGTCAACTATAACCTGACTTAATCCACTGAAAAAGGACATAGACATATCCTTCTTTTTTTAAATTAATTAGATTCTTTCTAACTGCATTCGACTCCTTCACGTGGTGTGACGGCTAGACGAAAGTATAGCCAGGAAGCTGGTGTCAATTTTGATACATTATGATGAATTCTTTTTGGAAGTGATCGGTAATAGTGCTTTGGTAGTTGTGAACGAGGTAAAAGAGGTAAAAGGGGTCACGCGCCTCTGATTTTTGGAAAAAATAATTTTGAAGTTATTTCTAAATTATTATCACGTCTGCCGTTACCGGTACCAAAAAAATCATGGCCTTACATCTAGGTCGCCGTTTCTAAAAGATATTAATAAATAACTTCAAATATTAAGTCTTTTCAAATAAAACGTTGATATGACAGTAATTCATAACGTTAGACAAGGTTTTATTAGGGCATTATCATTTTATCTAACTTAATCGGCGGCGCAGCTTATATACGTCATAAGACACGTAAACCAAATTAATAAGAACAAAAATAAGTTCTTGGTCAAGTAATTTATCGAATCTCCAGACATAGATTGCGATTTCGATCTTATGAAACCTCATCAATTCGATAAATTACTGACCAAATCGTTGGAGCTCGGTGTAAAGCGGATTTAAATAAAACGTCGATATGGCAGTACGTCGCCATCTATCTGCTTTTGCTGCTATTGCCAAGAACTTAGTTTTGTTCTTTACAAATATTTATTGAATACAAAATAAGCAAATCCAATAATGAAAAATTATTCAATATTTTCTGTATCACTGTTTATATTGAGTTATACGTCTCCATCTATTCTACTCAGCAGAGCTTTACTGTGATCTTTAATAAAAACTTTTGGCTGTGAAAAATCAGTACTTTTAATGTCTGGCACCCTTATACTCATGTTGCAATATATAACAGAACAATTTTAACAAAAAAACAGACACGAACTAATAATTTAATACGTCATTTTTTTCGTAATTTTGAAAATTCATACGCTTTTATCATAGTAAACAATAAATACCTGGCGTATCTTTCATGCTTTCTTATAACCTATTGTAATTGACATTTCCTGTAAAATATTTGAACATAGGCTTTCATTCTAAAGTACAATTCAGATTCGGACTAAAGAGCCCTGGTCTGAATTAACGGTTAGATCTGCATCATCAGTACTGTGGTGATAACGTGGGCGAATGTTATACCTCGAAGTCTTGACAGCGATTCAGTCACAGGTATAAACTTCGCCCACATTGTCACCGCAGTACCACTGAAACGTTTGGACCTAACTGTTATTTGGACCATGGCTTTTCAGTCCGAAGCTGAAGTCTAATTCTGAATTCCCTGTAAACTTTATTGAAGAGCAAACCTTTTAATTTTTTTATATCAAAAAGGTAAGTTGAAAAATGAATTACTTGTTGTTGTAGGAGCTTAACATCTGGTGACGAAATTTATTTAATGGTCTAGTTTGTACGAACTGGAAATCCTTTATCATGTGAAATAAGCAAAAAGTAACTAGAAATAAACTTGTTGAAATAGAGTAAGATTGCATGAATCGTACCGCTTTTTCATTTTTATTAATTATTATTAAATTAACAATAACGGTACGCGGTGCGATTTATGAAACTTTAGCCGAAATGTTCTGGCATATTTTAATGTAGACTATTAGGTATGAACCAATCTGGAGAGCTTCTAGTGTAATTATAGCATAAATTGCATGATTTTTCGTTTACTCTTATCCAAAATATCACGCTCAATATTAAATTGTTGTGGATTGAATTATAGAAACAACTGTTAGCTGCCGAATAGTGAAGTGTCTTGAGAATAACGGGGATCATTTTGAACATTATAATTAATGGAAACGATTAATTTTCTTCTTATATCACGCGTTGTGAATTGAGAAAGCACTCATTAAACATTTGATATGTTCAAGTTATAATTTCGTTACATTCTCGGAATAGCAAATTCATATGAGCATTATAAAATTTTCTTGATATTTATTGACAGATTAATTTCAATATTACTGAAATATTTGTTTTGAACAAGATTACTATAAGTAACTTGAAAGGTAAGCATTTCACATCATGGTTACAAAAGGACTTAAAAACATAAAAAGTACTAATGCCAGGTATGAAAAATGTGTATGACTTCTAGTGTAAATTTTAATTCTGCATTGGACTGGACAGAATGTTCCATTCAAAAGTTTCAGATGAAATACTTACATCCCGCGTAACCTATCAAATACCCAAATACAAAGCTAACAAACGACATACATCGACTATATACTGTTAAAATATTAATTCTTTAAAGTTATTATTATGGTAAAGAATAGTAAAATTTGTTTTCATCTGTTTCGTTACCGAGCGGCTTGGTTTCACGTTCAAGAGGTCATCGGTTCGATTTCGAGCACGCCTGCTCTGAACTTCTTCTGTGATTTCCTTGGATCTTATACGCAAATGCAGGGGTAGTAATATTTCACTTATTATCTTTCACTTTTCTTCTGTCTTTGTTTTGTCTGTATTGTAAGTCCTTCCCTAACCACCCATCCGTTGCCGTGATTCCTAAAAGGAAGCTGAAGGGGGTCATCCGCCATACCCTCCTTCGTCTTTACACTACAGTGGAGGTCGGAGGGATTATCAGCATTAGTCACTAAAGCTTTTTTCATTTTTATCAAATATTTTTCCACAACTAGCAGGATTTGAACCAGGTAATGCTTATAATATAGGCATTAAAAGGCAATTTAGAATTTAAAAATATGCAGGGTGTTCTATTTGAAACGCGAAAATTAATATAAAGTATCGGGTAAAACGAGGAGTTTCAGAGGTGCGAAAATATTCTAGTTAGAAAAAGTATGTCCGAAAAGCAAATTTTGACGGTTCAGTTGATGTTATATCTTGAGATACATCTAATGGGGCCTTTAAAAGAATTACGCTGCATATTCTAACCACGTCATAAGGAATTCAGGTTTCATAATTAAAATAATTGTACAAAATAGCGTATTTAAGGATTAGCTATTTATTAGATAATAAGTTATTTTCTTAGACTACTCAGAATATTGCGACTTAAGGACTTTGAATTACCTGTAGTTCTTAGGCTTTCACGGCCGGTGTCTATCGATGTGGTGTTGTATTCCGGGCTTTTTGGCCGTGGTCCGTGGAATTTGATTCTTCCAGACGTTTCGCCGAACTTCGCTGACGGCATCTTCAGTGGTAACTGTGCTGATTCGTAACATCAGTTACCTGACAAGAAAATGTCTTGTTTCAATTATATTAAAATTCGACAAATTGATTGTAATGAAATGTGGATTACTTCTGATAATAAATCATACGTGTGCAGAACTATTGAGGAACACTTCTGTAACAAACTAACAAAATCTATTATTTACTGTAGTAAAAATGTCAATTAACCAAACCGATCAAAATATGCATGTTTAGTTAAACATAATGCTTAGGTACTTTATTTATATATTTTACCTGGACGTTTCGATTTTAAAACTATTTTTCATTCTTACTAATTGTTTCAAGAATAAAATAAGGTTTAAAATAAATATTCGGATTTATTTGACTTAAATGTATATACTTTTGGAACATTAGTCGTCTGTACCTAAATAACCTTCGTGGATTACAAAAGTGAAAGTACCTTTCATTTAATAACTTAAGCAATGATCTTGAATTAAATTTATTCTACACTGATTCGTATTTTTCTGTTTGTATTACCTTATTAACGTAATTTGCATGACAAATTTAGTAAAACTTGAAATAAGCTTTTAAGAAAACCTTTTTAGTCTACTTTTCATTAAATTAACTTAAATTTCTAATAAGTTGCATAAACATTTCAAATCTAAGTTTACAAAAGTTCATTTATTTTCGGTGTTTCATTTTGAAATTAATTTGTAATATTATGGGAATTACTTATACGTAAAAAAATTAATTAATAGAAGGTTTAGAAGTGAAAATAACGCTTCATTATAGAACGAAAGAGAACTTTTGGTAAGTGTGAATGATTACTAGTTGAACCCGTCCAAATTTGGACGGATGGATCCCGTTATTGATGGTGCATAGTACTCTGATATTTTAAGGTAGTTGTAGGTACTACCAGCTTCTATTTCTTAGTTTTTTTTTTTAACTTAGACATTTTATTATTTAAATAAATCTTAATCAAATGGTCTACAATGAAAAATATCAACAATGCAGTTTTCTAATTTTAATTTTATTTCAAAAATTGACTTCTTGAGTCTTTTTTACATTGCACTAAACGGGAAATTAAAAAGATTACTTACATATTCAGTTATAACTAAACAACCCTTCTTACGATTGTTGCAAAAACATAAGTCAATATTAAACAACAACTAATAAATTTATTGAAAAACGTTCAGTTCATAGTTACAACACAGTTTTTCAAAGAAAACAAATAAGTTTCACGAAGTATTTTATTGCCTCAACAATATTGTTTCGGTCGATTTGACCATTATCTAGAGTATACAAAAGATTACTTCAGTAACAATAATGTCGAGGCAATAAAATACTTCGTGAAACCTATTTGTTTTTCTTTCTTCTTTTTGTTTTCATATTTTTCACAAAAAGTGCACTATTCAAAGTTTAAATTTTATTAAAACCGACTGAGATATTAATTAATAAATGATGAAAAGTAATACAAACGTCACGCTGCTATTCCTGCCTCGAAGAGTACATTCGTATGCCACAACTAACAATCCAATAAGAGCTCTGAATATTTGTTTCCCTCTCTTTCTACTCCTTTTGGATTCACAGAAACACATCAACGCAATAGTGTACTTTTCGATTGACTGTACCCGTAAATCTTTTACCCCTACTATCGCGATACCAACTTAAATATAATGAGATTCTGGTGACGGTTGTTTAGCCACAGTTATTGCTGAAATCTATCTACGAGGCATGTTTTTTTAATAAGTACCGTTTTGAAATTAATAAAAAACATGCAAAGATATCTTAATAATTTTACTTTTAAATGTAATCCTGTACATTAATCTACTTTTCTACAAAATTTCCTTCAATATTGAGGCACTTGTCAAACGTTTGACCAGTTTTTGAATACCATTCTCATAGAACTCTGTCGCCTGACCTGTTAACCTCTGCATCACAACTGTTTTGACTTCGTCATCGTCTTTATGACGCTGACCGCCCAGATGTTTCTTCAAGTGCAGGAAGAAATGGTAGTCACTGGGCGCCAGATCAGGGCTGTACGGAGGATGATCTAGATTTTCCCAGTTAAAAGATGTGATGAGATCTTTGGTCCGATTAGCCACATGCGGACGGGGATTGTCATGTAGCGAAACGATGCCCTTGCTCAACTTGCCCCTTTTGTTCTGATTTACACGGCAAAGATTCCTTACCATTCCATCACTCATAATGTTTTGTCCCTAAACTGCACATATATTACATTGAATATCAATCGGTTTTAGTCCTTTAGCACTAAGGAATCGTATAACAGCCCGGACTTCACAGTCGGTGGGACTCACGATTATCGGAAGTATCTTAAACACTCACAATCAGTAAACAACGTAAACAATAGCGAATCAGACTGTAATGAGGTCAGTGCGTAGGTGAGAGATATAGGCACTCAGTGCGCGGCGCCAGAATTTCAAAACAGTACTTACTTAAAAAAAAAGCCTCGTAATATCTATCCCTACAGCGACCGAATACGGACATCTATACACGCTCAACACGTCAAAACATTAACAACTTTTATATGTTCAGATTAAACAACATTATCTGCGATACCGAAAATAAGCGCATTAGTTAGTTCAATGCTTTATTTAAACTAATTGCAGAATATTGTATCTTCGAACGCGATACAAATGCTAAGCACTATGGATATTAGGACATTATTATATATCTTCATAGTTTTAAGAAGCATAACTTTAAAACCCATACCCAGTAAGAAAGAATTAGAAAAACTAGCCGTAGATGCAGAAGTAGATGATGAAAAACATCAATTCAATGAAAATTTCAAAGTACTACATTTTGCAAATAAAGGAATAAAACTTAATTTTTTAGAAAAATTAGAAATAAATAAATTGTGTAAAAATGGAAATATTTTGAACAACTAACTGGAATTTTGTAATTCACCTTTATTAAATATTTAAAACATTTTACCCCTACCCTTCAGATTGTCAGTTAGTATATATAAGAATTCCAATTGTAATTTAGTTTGTAAAATTCTTCAACCTGAAGAAGACACTGTGTGCTGAAATAATTATTTTGGAAACAAAAAATTTTTTGCAACTAAAAAACGTGTGTTTTTGTTTTAAACTATAATTAGCATTACTTTCATCTGTATAAAGGAACAAGAAATAGCTGAATCTCAGGTTTCTTTTTTATGCCATAGTGTAGTACCCCTAAATTCATACTTGTGGTAAATATGTTCAACAGTTTATAAATCGATAAAGTGTAATATTAAGAGCTAATAATAACAGAATAGGAATTATGAAGAGCATTTTCATGGTTTTAAATTTCAAAGTATCACGTTTTCAAAATAATTGGTGATTTATTATTGAACTAAGAAAAAGTCGAAAGATTCTACCAAGATATAACACCACACGAAAAAGAAACTTATTAAGAAAGATGATATTTTCACGTGATTGTAAAATATTGCTGGAGCATTAAGCGGGACTATCTTGCAAACTTTATTCTAGAAAAATAAAAAAGTTTTCAAAATTTATTAGGTTACTGAAGTAACAATGCTTGTTTTTTTTAAACGCCTGCTGAAAGAAAACAATTTCAAATAGTTAAGTGGGTTTTTAGAGAAGCTTACTTTATTTTAGTATACAACTAGAAAAAGGAAAAATAATATAAAAATCTAATAACTTCTAGTCTAATATTTTTTTATGTGATTTTTACGACGCGTCGATTCGTAAATCCTTCAACTTGAGGAATTTGTCTTTGTTCTGTTTTTTGAAAAATAGTTGGACTGTTTTTTTTCCCGTTACTGAGTTAGAAGTGCAATGGAATGTATCATTAAATATTCATACAATTTTTCCTTTAACTCTCTTTATTTGGCCGAATTTAGAGAGACATAAGCGAAACGCGATAGTTTTCAGTTTTATTATACATCCGTTCGCAGCCCTTCAAAGTTCTATTTCTAGAACTGCTTTGAGATCTACTATTACTTTTTTTTCATCATTGATATTGTAATACTCTAGAGATTCTATTTTTGTCATTATTTCTTATAGTTTTTCAAATGGTAGCTTTCAATAGTTGTTTTTATTCTTAATTTTCTCTAAATGAGGTATCTATTTTATATTTAGCTGACGTTTTCAGTCTCTCCTGGTTAATCCATAAACCAAAAAGCTTTTCCTTCTTGTATATATTATACATTTATCTTAATTTAGCAGAACATTATTTTCTTTTTAAAACTTCCAACAATTTTGATATAGGAACATCGTACTCATTGTTCCAATAAATTAGGTCTAACGTCTTCATATTGAATCAATATCAGATGTCTGTAGTGGAATCTTATTTGATGAAAGAGATATTTAATTTCAAGTACTTATCCTTTCTCATCTTAAGTGGTAAGTGTTCCATGCAACACTTTTTTTTAAGTATATACTCGTACCTCTCAATTATACCTTAATATAGGCATAATGTACTTCCTTTATTATCGAACGAAACATTTGAAATAAATAACTCGGTAATAGAAAAAGTCGATCATATAAAATATTTCGGGTTTAAACTAAAATTTAATGAACATATTGAGCACATATGCAAAAAAATCGGTAAAAAATCAGTTTTCTTGGAAGAATCAGAAAAAATATATCAAAAACTACGGCAATAAATATATATAACACCGTAATAAAACCACCCTTCGAGTACGGGTCCACTATTTTATATACATGCAGCAACACAATCCATTTAGCAAGAATGCAGAAACTTCAAAATAAAGCGATGAGGATGATATTAAAATGTAATAGATACACGGACGTAAATACAATGTTCGATAACCTGAAATGGTTAAGCGTTAAACAAAGACTTCAATTTAATACGCTCAGATTTATTAAAAAAATGAAACAAGGCGATGCACCGAGATACCTTTGTGAACAAATGAGATTTGTAGGAGAAAGCCAACCTTACGGGCTAAGAAATGAGAGAGAGATCACTTTTTTACAAAGGACTACAATTGTATAATACACTACCAAATAACATGAAGAATGAAAATAATGATAATGTATTTAGAAGAAAATGTATTAACTTTGTAAGATTTAATGTTAATTAAATCAATTAAACATGTATATGGTAAAAAAAGTATTGTAATACTAATAATAAAAATTAAAAAAAAAAATTATAACCATGCCCACTAGCCTCTTTATTATTATTTTTTTATTTATATTTTCTTCAATTAGAATTGAATTGATGACAATTTGTATCGAAGTGTTGCACCACAAACAAAACAGAAGTCTGAAGTGCATACCGATAATTGGTGATACGTTAGAAAGGTACAAGAAGAGAGTATTGCTACAAGAGAGGAAATCTGTATAGGTTGTTGAAACCCAGCAACAAATCCTTTTATAATATTGTGCAACTGGTTTTACTGACTTGTCGATCGGAATTTTCACCAAGTATTTAAATTTGGGAATGTTTTGATAAATTCTTTATGAGTCTGCTTTATACCTTTGCCGAATTTCAGATCATCAAGATACTTCGCTATCTCCTAACCTAGTAACATAAATAATTGTAATTCGGTTAGATATTCATTCGATTTATCCATGGCTTAAAATAAACCATTTCATGTAACGGTCAAGTCTGTCTATTCCAACACGTCGATCATCTGCGGGTTAGAACCGATGCAAGTGACTACCCACAAAGCGAAAAGTTCACTATTACAGTAGTTATTAATATTGTCAAACGTGTATAATAGCAGTTCACTAAATATAAGTTCCCATTAAAACACCCTTTTTTTCAAGCACAACCAACAGACCTCTAAGGTATATGTATAGACACACAACAGTGTGTCAGTCAAGTTCGAAACAGAAATAGCGAATTTCGGAAAAAGAAAGGGAGACACCGGTAGTGTGTATTTTATATGAACCATTTAAAGTTTCTTTTTTGTGTTTCAATCCCACCAGCTACTCGTGCTGACCCTCTTCAGCCTCCTTTCAGGAATCGTGGGAATGAGTGGGTGGTATGGTTAGAGAGAGAAAGATGAGACGGATGAAATGAAGACAGAAGGGAAGTGAAAAATTATCTGCGGAATATCACTGCCTTAAAATTAAACCAGAAACGTTTACACAAAATTTATTAACAATCTCTGACACGTCTTTCAACCTTTCGGCCATTCTTAAAGGGAACTACAAAAGTACTCTTTGAGAATGACCGAAAGGTTAAAACACGTGTCAGAGATTGTTAATAAATTTTGTGAATACGTTTCTGGTTTAATTTTAAACAATTTAATATTATTCAAAATGTTTCACAATGAACCTTCCCAATTGGAATTATTCTAATAATTTTGATTTATGACTAAGAACTAAACGTTATTTAAACCTAGTATGCATTAATTAATAAGATTTATTTTGATTTTAGATGTAATAATATATATAGTATTATAATTTATTTAGATGAAAACAATAGAAAACATTTGTTCTAAATATGTTAAAATTAACAAAAAAGAAACATTCGCTTTTTTTAAGATAAAAAAGGCACATTGGTGTCAAATTGAAATTAAACCTTTTTGATGTAAATCAAATTACTAAACTGATCATTAATTTCTAAACAAGAGGAACATGTACTTATAATGATCAAGGCAAACCAATTTGTGACATATAACTTAGTTACTGTTTTTATTGCACGATATCTCCCAGTTATGACAGCAACCCGCAGAACTACATTGCGATGGTGCTGAGTTAGTTTCGGCTTAAGCAATGTCTAGAAAATCATTAATTTTGAAAGGCAGATTTCGTCTTAATGACTTTTACTGAGTTAATAGTTTAATCCATGCCAAGAAGAATGAAACTAAAAATTCATTGCAAGTGAAGTTAAAATTCGCTGTATAAACATTGTTTAATTAGGTGATGAAATGAATTATTTCACCGGTGCACAGATGTGCCACTTCTTTTGATTCCTATGGGGGAATCGGTGCAATTAACGGACTTCGTGTTTTAATTGTTTATTACACCCAACTATTTACAAACTATATACACTAATTTTATGGAACGTCGTGAAGGCTACTTATTTACGAAGATTAAATTATTATGATTGATTGATTGAACTATATGTTATTGCTACTATACGTTTATAGAGATCTTGCTGTAATTGTTGTTTAGCGTTTTGATCAGTTTATAAGAAATAATCAAGAGAAATAAAACACTAATGAAACTCAAATGTTTATGTACACGTAACAAGAAAGAGAAGCGTTATCACAGAATGGTCGAGAGCTGTAGAACGTAGTAGACTGTAGCAGACTAACTTTTATAGAATAGTTTTGAGAATTTATAGACAGGGTTGTTAGTAGAAAGAGAGGCTGTTCTATAGAGGGAGAAATAGTGATAGAATGAGTGGTACGAGTCTACAGACGGTAAACACCTGGAAATAAGCAATGGAAAAGTTTGGTTGAAGTAATTGAAGGTAAAACCAGCTATTAGTACAGGGTGCATGCAGGTAAAGGTGAAGATAGATTTCTACGAAGAGGCTACGTGACTGAACAATAGTATTTGGTTTGAAAGGAAACAAAGGCATGCACAAGATAAGAAGTGAAAGTATTTACATTGAAATAGAAATGAAATTTAGACTATTTAAAATTTACAAAAATACTATTTACACATTTAACAAAATTATAAAAGAATAATGTACTGTTCCGCTACAGTACCCCCCTGCTAGTAACAGGACGTTACGGAAAATCTGCTTGTAAGCGGTCTGAAAAGCGTACGCGTCTCCCAGCTCTGGTAATCGATTTTTCCTTGAACAGTCCCTTGGGGTGTTGATGTTGTAACGGTGGAAACGTACTTACAGGAGCTGCTACATGTCGAGTTACTTTGGAACGTTGACAGGCTATACAGGATCGGGCCCATTCTCTGACGTCCTTTTTAGCTGACGGCCAAATGTAACGTTGAGTCACAAGTTTAACCGTTGCATTGACCCCTGGGTGGGAAAGGTCATGGACGGTGTGAAAAGCTGCTCTTCGGAAACCTTCTGTGATGAAAGGACGGGCTGTGGGCATGGAAATGTCGCAAAATACTGAGATGTCAGTTCCTGGTAATTGAAGGAGTTTCAGCTTAAGAGACGAATCGTCGGTAAGGTATTCCTTCAATTCTGGATCCTTTTTTTGAGCGTCCGCTAGTGCCTTGTAATCCAGAACAGCTTGTAGTTCTTCTATGCGGGATAGTGCATCCGCGACGACGTTATCTACACCGGAAATGTGTTTGACGTCACTAGAAAATTGCGAAATAAAATCCAAGTGTCTAATTTGTCTTGGGGAACATTGATCGTGTTTCTTTTTGAAAGCGTAGATAATGGGCTTATGGTCTGTAAAAATTGTAAATGGACGTCCTTCTACCATATATCGAAAGTGTTTCACGGAAAGATAAATGGCCAGCAACTCACGGTCGTAGGCGGCGTAGTTCAACTCAGCAGGTCCTAGTTTTTTCGAGAAAAAATCTAATGGCTGCCAATGGTTGTCGACGTGTTGCTGTAGGACTGCCCCGACGGCGTAGTTTGACGCGTCGGTGAAAATTGCTAGCCTCGCATACGGCTTTGGGTGAGCTAGCAGCGTTGCTTGTGAAAGGGCTTCTTTGCACGCTTCAAACGCCTGGATAGACTCTGGTGTCCATGATACAGGATGTTTTCCTTTGACGTTGCCTTGTAGGAGGTCGTTAAGTGGCGCTTGTATCTCTGCTGCCTTCGGAACAAATCTACGGTAAAAATTTAGCATACCTAAGAATTGGCGAAGGTTCTTAACGGTCTGTGGAAACGGAAACGACCGAATAGCGTCTACTTTTTCGGGCAACGGGTGTGTACCTGTACCAGAAACAAGGTATCCAAGGAACTTGACTTCCGGTTCGCCGAATACACACTTGGATGGGTTGATTATTACACCATATCTTTATAGTCTCTCGAATAACGTCCGCAGGTGGTCCATGTGTTCCTCTATTGACGAAGATGCAATCAAAATGTCATCAATGTACGCAAAACAAAATTCTAGGCCTTGTAAAACTTCATCGATGAATCGTTGAAAAGTTTGCGCAGCATTTCGCAAACCAAAACTCAAGTGAGTAAATTCGAATAGGCCGAAAGGTGTCGTAATTGCTGTTTTCGGCACATCGTCTTCAGCGACCGGGATTTGGTTGAACGCGCGTACCAGATCTATTGTGGAAAATATAGTTTTTCCACTGAGTGTCTGGGAAAAGTCCTGGATGTGCTTGACAGGATATCTATCAGGACACGTCCTGGCGTTGAGGGCGCGATAATCGCCACAGGGTCTCCATTCGTCGCTGTTTTTCGGAACCATATGGAGCGGTGATGCCCAGGGACTCTTAGAAGGACGAGCGATCCCCAATTTCACCATGGCGTCGAATTCCCTTTTAGCTGCTCTCAGTTTGTCGGGAGCAAGTCGTCGTGGTCGTTGCGCGACGGGAGGTCCGGGGGTGGTAATGATGTGGTGCTTCGTCGAATGGGCTGCGAATTTGAGAGTACCTCCTGGTCAGGTTGTTCCCGGAAATTGTTGCAGTAGGTCATGAAATGGTGACGAACCTGAAACTGTCTTAATGGATGGCAACTTACACTCAATCACCTTTCCTTGGGACGTGAGATGAGTAGTTGAGTCCAGAAGACGTTTGTTTTTCATGTCAACCAACAAACCAAAATGGGACAGGAAGTCGGCGCCGATAATTGGTTTTGAGACGTCAGCCACAACAAAACGCCATGTAAACTGTCGTCGGAGTCCTAGGTCGAGGGTTAACGTTAATGTCCCGTAGGTAGCGATAATAGTACCATTTGCAGCGGACAGTTCGTAGTTGGACTTTTGTCTATGTTCCGGAAGCAGCGAACGCGGAAATACGCAAAGATCGGCACCAGTGTCAATAAGATAACTTACTTTTGTTGACCCATCGATGATAAATAATCGGCGTGAAGGGTGTGTAGGGCCGTTGTCGTCGGTCGCCATCAACGACTGCCCAAGTCGTTTCCCGAAGGATTGCCTTGAAAACTGCAGGGTTTGGTACATTTTCTTGCGTTACCACCAAACCGATTATGGTACCAACAAAATTCACTATGCCTTGGTCGTGAATGTGAACGCGATCGAGGATTAGAACGTGATCTCGTTCGAAAACGTTGAGGATGGTGTGCTGGTACTTGGTTAATTTTTATAGCCGCTAACTCTTGGAGTGCAGCTGTTAGTGTATTTTCTAATAAGTCTAACCTGCTATTTACGGTACTGTTGGTTGTGGATGTCTCTGCTACGTTGTTAAATTTTCCATATGCTTCGGCAATGGTGTCCGCAATCTCTGCTCTTTTCTCGAGCGGCAAGTCTTTATGCGCAGCTAACAGGGCCTGGATATGTTTCGGTAGGCGGGTTGACCAAAGGGTTTGCAGGATGTCCTCAGGGAATTCACTACCAGCGAGGTTGCGTAAGTGTCGCAGGAACTGTGTTGGCTTGCGATCACCCAGTGGTTCGTTTTCGAGCAGTTGTTTCGTGTTTTGCTCTTTCGATGAACCCATACGTTTAATTAATTCACTTTTTAGAAGTTCGTAAGTTCTCTCACTACGCGGTTTTATAATAACGTCGCGAACTTCCAGGGCGTATTTTTGATCAAGAGCACTTAACGCGTACCCGAACTTTGTACTGTCCTGCACTATACCAGCCGCGTCAAAACTACTTTCTAGCATAGAAAACCAGAGTTCTGGATCCGAAGGGATGAAAACAGGCATTTTCACAGAAACGCGGTCGATAGATGTACCTTCCGCACTATGTGATCCGCACTTTTCATTATTCATGGTGAAAATTACTCAATGATTTAGTTAATGTTCGAATTAAAACGAAGTTGTTACATGCACTTTTACGGGGTCACCACTTTAGCGTTTTGATCAGTTTATAAGAAATAATCAAGAGAAATAAAACACTAATGAAACTCAAATGTTTATGTACACGTAACAAGAAAGAGAAGCGTTATCACAGAATGGTCGAGAGCTGTAGAACGTAGTAGACTGTAGCAGACTAACTTTTATAGAATAGTTTTGAGAATTTATAGACAGGGTTGTTAGTAGAAAGAGAGGCTGTTCTATAGAGGGAGAAATAGTGATAGAATGAGTGGTACGAGTCTACAGACGGTAAACACCTGGAAATAAGCAATGGAAAAGTTTGGTTGAAGTAATTGAAGGTAAAACCAGCTATTAGTACAGGGTGCATGCAGGTAAAGGTGAAGATAGATTTCTACGAAGAGGCTACGTGACTGAACAATAGTATTTGGTTTGAAAGGAAACGAAGGCATGCACAAGATAAGAAGTGAAAGTATTTACATTGAAATAGAAATGAAATTTAGACTATTTAAAATTTACAAAAATACTATTTACACATTTAACAAAATTATAAAAGAATAATGTACTGTTCCGCTACAGTTGCTATATGTTATATGTACTAAGGATGATCTCTCCTAAACGTCTAATTTTTGAATGAATGAATTGATTGAACTTATCTAACTGTATTAAGTTAACTATCTGTGTTATCTATACTATATATGAATTTAAGAACCGCCCCTAGAGGAGGGGTGGTTCCGATGCACCGACACTTGAAACAACAAAATAAACAAAAAGGATGAAAAACCGTAAATACAAAAAATGCAACATTGTAATCTATGTGTCGGTGCATCATCTACGTCCTCGAAATGGACGGATGGGTCAACAAATTACCCCCAATAAATGTATAAACTAACTTAAACTCTAGATGCACATTTGAACACAAAGAAAAAATAATACAATGGGAGACGGCAATACTAAAAAGGGAAAAAATACGATACATACTATTATAAAACCATAAATGGCAGAAGAAAGAAACGGACAGCAAATGCACATGATAACACAACAAAAATTTGAGACGTAAAAAATGCGTGATCGACAAGGCCAATAAATTACAAACAAAAATGAAAAGATAAATCCGAACAAACATATAGTGCGTTCAGTGCACTTAGTTTGAGCCAATCATGAATTAGCTACAGATATGCCATATAATGAACAAATCTTATCCACCAGATCCAAATAATTTTTTTATGCGGTAATAATATATGATAATTTCAATTATTCGTTGATTTTCTGTGCTGCTATCCATTGACGTATTGACTAATAAAACAAAAATGAGCTGCACAATTAATGTCCTCTTGCCACTTGAAACCCTCTTGGACCTTCTCTTTCATCTTTATTGACTGTTATAATCATTTAATCTCCAGATTATACGTGCGTGAGTAATGAACATCGGGAAGGGTAATTACTTTTAGTCCATATTGATGTAAACATACCATTATTTTTGGACATCAACAAGTCTACTCTCATTTTAGCAGGATCAAATCGCCCACGCGCCAGCCTACAGCAAATCTCTAAAGCCTGCCACTACTTTTCTGATGGATATGCCTAAAACCGTGCCGATAATTATTGCTACTACAAATATTACTGCAGTGACCTCTTAAGAGGCGGTCTCTGTAGTATGAAGCAGAAATAAAGGCTTTGGCTTGTCTACACCCTGGTTAATTCATCTGCTCCTTACATAACTCTATTACAGCCCATCTCACAATTCCTTATTCACTGATAGTGTTCATAGTTAATGCTGTCCAAAAGCATTGACCAATGGCAATTGTCTTTCGGGATCGTTGAATAACGGCGCGTAAAAATGATTTCTTTGTAGCGAACCAAAATAAAGTTGCGAAGTCTATATAATTTATTTACAACTAATATTAAAACTGGTCGCTCAGGAAATCTGTTACCACGTAACCTAATTTCTACACACTATGTTATTACTAAATATTTGGCTCGAGGGTAAGTAGCACAGCCGCTACAGTACCCCCTTGCCAGTGATGACGTCACGATATGTGTATTTATGTACAAAATATAGAAAAGATACAAGGACAGGCGTAAGTTTAATCTATGCACAGATGATTCAATATAACGTGTAACAGCGCTAGCATCCTGCCTGGTAGCGGTCAGTGCATAGTACTTGTCTACCTGATCTTCTGGGGTTGTCCTTTTCAACTGGTGGTGGGTTAGCGGAATTAGGTGGATGAATTTGTTGACCTAGTTGTTCCTCTTCGTCCAATACATATGCCGGTTTAAGTCGGTCGACTGACACCGTAGTATTTTTGCCATTCATAAATACTATGAATGTTTTTGGTGCCCGATCGATGACCTTAAAGGGTCCGTTGTACGGCATTTGTAAAGAATTTCGATGGGCGTCGTGGCGAACAAAGACGCTTTCGGCTGTGCATAAGTCTTTAAATAAAAATACTTTACGCTGGCCGTGTTGTTTGGGCTTTGTTGGCCGTAGTTTTTGGAAATGTTCCCGCAGTTGTTTAATGAGGTCTGGGGCGTTGTTCACTTCTTCCGATTTCACAAGGTAGGTCTTCCTCAAAAGCTGCTCTTATGCCTAATAGGACGGTGGGTAGGATGGTGGTCCACTGATCGTTTTGGTGGCACAGTATAGCAGCTTTCAATTGCCGGTGTAGCCGCTCAACCATGCCGTTCGCTTGGGGGTGAAACGCGGTTATATGGACGTGAGTCGCACCTGTTAAGCGGTTCAATGACTTAAACAAGTGCGACTTGAATTGTCGGCCCTGGTCTGTAGTTATGTGCAGGGGTACCCTGAATCGGCAAATCCAACCTTCGTAGAAGGTACGAGCGACAGTTTCGGCTTCTTGGTTTGGCATCGGAAAGACCTTCGGCCAACGGGTGTAACGGTCCACGCAGGTAAGGCAATACCTGTTGCCCTCTGAGTACGGCATTACAATAATATCTACGTGGACGTGTTCAAAGCGGGCTGTTGGGGTTGCAAAACTTGCGACGGGTGTTGCAACATGGCGTGAAGTCTTTGACCGTTGGCACTGGACGCAAGCTTGCGCCGAAGTCCTACAGTCTTTCTTCATTGACGGCCACACAAAACGTTGCGTCACAAGTTTCGCCGTGGCTCTGGCTCCAGGGTGCGATAGATTATGAATGGAGTAGTTTCAAAGGTAAAATAAATGTCAGTTCCACTTTGCCTCCATGTTCCTGTACCCATCGATTTCCGTCACACTGAATTGACGTCTTTCCTAAGGACTAGTTCTCCATAGTCTGTATGTTGATTCTGTATTGTATATCAAAAATGAAGATCATTTCAGTGATTTTGGGCATCTGTAAAATTGCTCTCGTGATCATGTCCATATTATCTTTTGTGAAAAGATCTTTAATCATATAAAAAGCCCTTAATCGTGGCTGCATTCAAGGTCACATTAAAGGGCTCAATTCCATAGAGGTTCCTTGGAGTCGCAGTAGGGTTATTACTAATAACCTCCATAATGCTTCTCAGGACCATGCTCTTTAATTCTTCCAGTTCCTTATTTGTGATGGACAAGGTGACCTTGTTCCAACAGATCCACGCTACGTAGGATAGTATAGGCTTTAGTGCATGTCCTTGCAAACGGATCATCTAATTTGCTAAAGACAGGTTATGCTTTTTCTACGATATTTCCTCCTTCCAGCACAGTATGCGTTCAGAATCATACCTATGAAACTCCCCTTAACACAAGAATTGGGAACTTATATAGTTATGGTTAATGAGGGGCGTTGACACACAGCTTAAGTAAGAGTGAATTATTTAAGACTCTCCTTTATTAACGATAACTGTATAAGTCTTGAATTCTTATGTTATGTTTTTTGATATACTTCTGAGGAAGTTTTAGTATAGTGAAATCAATGCGAAATGTTTTAATATATGTTATATATAACAATCTACTAGAAAGACCAAGATCTGTAAGGTAAGTTGACAAGATTCCAAAGAAAATACTAGAAACCTTCTAGAATAAATCTAGTTACTACAAATAAGCTTTCTCGAAGTTGCCCAAGTCAGTCATAGTTACGAGGCGTTAGAAGGTGAATGACGAAAAGCGAAGAAATAATTGTTAGTAAAGGTGTTGTTCGAGAATTTATTAGCGTTAATAGTTTGATAGTAACAGCTTTATTAATTACGCTATAATTATCTGATTTGTTTTTTCATTTTAATTGAATTACGAGTTTTCATTAAACATACTTGGATACAGTCATATTAACTATAATTTTTGTATTTATACATGGCTATGTCAAATAAATTAATAATGTACTATAAGTTTCATTATTATAGACCCGAATACTTTAATTTTGTTATTGGTTAGATTTTTCAAACAGTTTGCGTGGATACATTTATTCAACAAGAATAAATGTGAAACATGTAGTATTTATAAACAGAACACAAACTAAAAGAACAATAGGACACAGTCAGTCAGAACACTATACGTCCATTCTACTTCTTCTGAGCGTATTAACAAATGATTCAGTAACTAACAACTAACACATCTGTCAAATCCCAAATTTTTTATCGTCTGTCTTTTAATATTTTTAACACCTATATTCATACAATTAAAGAATGCAGTCCTCACATTTTTAAAATATAGATTTCATCGTTTTTATATTTGTATGTACATAATCATTATATTGCTTATAATTACTTTATTTTTGTAAAATTCAATTTATTAGGGTTATAATAATATACATATAATATAATTATAAAATTATTATTATTGTTTGTCTTTATCCATATCTAAACCTAATAATCAATAGCAGTCAAGAATGCGGCACAGGGCATATGTTCAGCCAGAAAAAGCAGTTCCCTTTCCTCGTCACAGAAGCTGTAGGAAGAATAGGGTGGTTAATCCCAGTTTGTTCCTGTGATATCGTAGTTTTTCGTGGATTGTAAAGATTTCCACAAAAATTCTGGCTCTCTTCCTGTTGAGGCTAAGAGCCTGTTTTTCTAAGTTTCCGTAGTTTGTAGGAGAGATGAAGCCTATGCGTGCTTACATCCTAGTTGCGTTTCCCAGTTCCTGCATAGCTCCGAAGCGTCTCATCTCGCAATTTCTTTCTTAATTACGCTAGCGCGGGTGCCAACAGAGATCTGTGCCGATCAGGTGTTGATGTGCACCTGCTTTCGCAAAATTCTCCAACCTGAAGGGGCAGGTTTTATTCCACTTGTATTTCCATGTGAGCATATTTCTACATTAAATTACTTTTTCAAATTAATTTTGAGAAATTCGGCGCCAATAAAACCACGGGCGTTAGCTATTTTTCAAGTATCATCAGTTACGGGTGTTAACTAACTAACGAACGAACAAACTAAACGAAATAAACTAGATCGGAATGGTCTTTGAGAATATAATGAAGAAGTATTTTGTATAAAGTTTAACACTGACAAGTAAAAATGTCATTTAATATAATGCAGCGAACCTATACGCACCCGAAGGCGGCATGTTTGATGTATCGATACCGGACAATAGACTATCGAGAGAGTCTTCTGTTGAATAGCAAGTGAATTATTGTTTGTCAGATAAATAAGTAGTTTAAGTTTGTTAGTAGTGTTTAAGTGATTAAATAAATAGTTGTAAATAAATAATTGTTAAATAAATAAGTGAACTAGAAAATTCGTTAGAGTAATATAATATAAAGTATATTTTCCTGAAGATGTGAACCTATATTTATACATAATCCATAAAACTAATAATATTACAATGTATAATAGAAATATGAGGTTAGGTACGGTTATAGAAATATAAACACAATAGTTTTTTGTTATTGAATAACAAAAGGAAAGTTGACTGTTGCCGGTACCTATTTTTCCTACCAAAGTATCTACTAATAGGGTAACCAATAGTAATATTGCCTAGAGAGAATGGTCGATTCAATATGAATGTTTAAGAGAGGATGTAGTTACAGATGAATAAAATTGTTTTCATTACGTTAATAATCACGATTGGCGTATTGGTAGAGTCTAGCGAAACATTTTATCCATACAATAATATTGTACAATAATAGTTGTTAATAGAGAACATGAAATAACAATGAAATCAATAAAATTTTTACCTACGTTTTCAATATATTTCACAATATTGAAAAAGTAAATTTGCGTATACGCCGAGCCTACCTAATTACTATTTACAGCCAAAGGTATCTTTATCTTAAATAAATAATCGTCATATCTTATTAAAAATATAAATGTTCACAAAATGAATTATTTGCCTATGTCCACTTTTATTTATGGTAGACGTAGTAAAATTTCAAGTAAAGAAGTCCTGATTTATTACTATCATTTTCTTTGTTTTAGATATTATACAACGTTCATTAATAGATTACAGTCAAATTTGTTCACACGTAGCTTGCGTCTCTTTGACTTATACATGAAATTAATAATTGCCTCTCAGTTAGACAAATCACCGGACATACTCCTACATCAGGTAAGAAGAATCACTATCGCAATCTAATAAAATTATTTATCATTACAATAAAAAAGTTGTCTTTGTATGTGTTCTATAATACGAAACATACATTCATTGTGCAAGTTGTGCATAACTTTGGAAACCTTTCCATATTTCCCTCGTTATTTAAACGTTACTTAATTGAAAATTTTGATCGGAAGACGCGATTGATTGATAATATAAAATATTGTAAAGCAAATAGTGAGATTACTGAAACTGTAGTAGTGGAAATAAATGTATATAGAATTACTTAGTGGATATTGATTAAACATTGAACTTTTACATTTATATACGACATGAACAGGAAAATTACAAGTTTCGAAAACTAATAAGCACCCATTAATATTAATAAATTAGATAAATGTATCGTAACAAATGTTACAGTCACTTGTAATTATTTAAACAACCTTGATTATGTAACTAAATTATTTAACACTACAATACACCATATACACTTATTCATATTATAACTATATCTTATTTACTTAACTGTATTTATATTACTTATTTATATCACTGAGTACTACTCTGCATTAACACTGTTTACCAACATCTGTCTATTTCGAATTGTTCCCGACTTCTCTCCTATTTCCTTATGTAGTACACTTGTACCTGTCATATAGTTCATGATTTCGCCAGCGGAAGTAGAAGGCTGCCGACCATTGATTTTACCTCGGGCTGTTACTAGCTACACTACCTCCTCCTTAAGGATGATTCACCACGGATCCTATTCTGCCATTCCTACAAAGAATCATACCAGTACTTGTAGTCCCTTCTATGAATATCAAATAGAAGCAGCAATCCACCGTCTTCAGCTGTGTCGCTTTTCGTCCTGCATTGCCAGTTCACATCAATATTTCCATCTCAGTGTACTGGAACAGAAATTCCAACATACTTCGTACTTTTGTCTAGCCCAGCTCATTCAATCCACATCCTATCTTTGGCATGGCTAGTTTGACGGTATTAGTGGTCCGCATTTGATCCCTTAATTCCACCAAAGAGTCTTATGCGAACGGTAGGTGGGCCTCCCAAACGATTCTTCTTTGTTAACATGATAATAGAGAAGTCAGTTTCCATCCAGTGAATCTACCACTCTTATTTTATATTTGAGTCGGTACTGCACCTCCTATTGTCATACAAACTTTTCTTAAAGACCATAGAGATTCCACTGCCCATACTCATGCCATGGCTACACAGTCAGCCAACGAGTGTTCCTTCGGGATAGTAAATAGGTCTTGATGATCCTCAGAAGTAACTCCGAATCTGGCTTTGAAACACAAGATCGTTGTAGCCTTGAATTCCTCGTGCTAGGGATCCGTAGGATAACAATGCATAATTCCTATTCTTATCACCGGCGAATGGAGCAAATCACTTAAATACACTATTTTGGGTTTCTCAATAAATGTAGTCGTAAATCATAAGGTAGGTGACATCGTTTAGTTATTTAAAGATTTTATATGGTGACAGACTTCTCTTATGTCGTGGATTGTATAGTCACACTATATCTTCCTCTTGGAAACCTCAAGCAGTGATCTTTATATCGCAGGTGTTCTGACGATCGATATGCCATAAAGAACAATGGCATACAAAGATTTCAATCTCATTGGTGTTTGGGGATCATTTTCGACAAGTATCTGTTAATGGTGCTGTTCATTTGTTTCACCATCGTCTGATTGGGGATATATGAGTGTAGTACGGGTCTTGTGAATGTCCAATAGCCTACAAATGTGTTGGAACTCAGTGGACTCGATGGAAAGAATAAAGTTCTCTCGATATCTCGAATCAGCTGCTCAGATGTTTGATGAGAAGATTCAGAAGATTATGTTCTTCAATGATGGAATCCAATTGGGCTCAAGCTCTGCCATGGTGTTGGTTGGCTGCCAACGCTCATCCATGAAAAAACCCCTTCATACTCGTTGACTCGTAGTGTTTACAATGATCATGGATTAATTTTTTTATGACTATTCCTTGCTTGATATTCTACCTTAAAATCATATTCTTAGAGCTTTTTATCCAACGTGCTACTTGGATCTCAGAACTCTTGAAATTCATCAACCACTTCAGAGCAATATGGTTAGTTTGTAGAAAAACCTTCCTCCCACATAAGTAGTTACAAGACTGCTCCACTACAGCCTACAACTCTCACCTGGTTAGACAGTAGTTCCCTTCAGGTTTGTATAAAGTATTACTAAAATACTCGATGCCATCTTGCTCGCCACTTTGTATCAATATTGGTGGCGTTGGTGTCCAGAAGAAATATGCGAGTTGGTAGGGGATAACTTAACATAGGTCTAGAAACGAGGATTTGCTTCTACTGCTCAATAGCGTGCTTGGCAGTCCTGTTTCCAATAGAATGGTGTACTACTTTCGGTAAATCGCATCATCAATATTTGCAAATTCTGGAATATGTTGTCTGTAGTAGGTTCAAGGAAGCGTCCAACTTGATGTACATTAGTAGGTACCGGCCACTCTTGCATAGATCTATCATTCTGTGGATTAACTAAAACACCGGTCTTGAAAACTACATGTCCAAGATAGTTGAGTTTCTCTATAAACAGCTGAAATTTCTTGTGGGTCAGTTTGAAATAGACATCTAACATCCTTGGCAATACTTCTTTCAATATCTTTATGTGATACTGGATATATTTTCCGATTACGATAATGTAGTTGAAGTATATACATCAATGAAGTACACCGTCTCTTCTTAGGCCTAAGAATAGACATGTGTTTACCAGTATCCACTGTTTATACCTAACGTCGAGAATATCATTCTCTGTGTGTAAAGTATCGTCGACTAGAGGTAAGGGGTATTGCAATTGGTGGTAATAAATGAAGAAACGTGTCGACCTATTCTTCTTTTTGATTAGAAATACCGGCGACGCCCGTGGGTTAGTTGGTGGCTCTATTATCTCGTTCTTTCACTTATCGCGTATGATCTTATCGGCCCCTTCCTTCTTTGCCATTGGTGGTCTTCCCGCTCTCTGGCGGATAGGTTGCGCACAGCCCGTATTTATTTTGTCAACGACGAAATTGGTTCTCCTCTTGTTATTGTCTTCAAATTCTAACTCATCTTGTACTGTTTGAGCATTCCCTTTTACTTCTATAATTCGTTGAGCGTTGTCTGTTCCCGTTCTTATCCTTTTAATTTGTGGCATGGTGGAGTACTGTGCATTTAGGTCGATCCCTTCTCCATATAATATTAGGAATGTTCTCTGGATGCTTAAGTATAAGTAATTAAATTATGTTGTCTTCTATTTCTGTGATCAATACGCAGTGTTGCAAAACAATATTTCCCACTTTATTAATCTAACTTTCGCCATGGATCACTGCTAATTTTCTAATGGTGGTACGTAGCTTCCATTGAATTGGAAAAAGCTTACTAGGTTTAGTTACAATTTCGAGTTTTAGCATCGTTTACGTCAGTGGGACTAAACCTGGGAGACTTCATGTTCCGGGATCCACGTGTGCGCCACCGCGTCGACCCTCTGTAGTTTTACTGATTGAGGAGCGTGCGCTCCTGAAAAGCTTCGTTGTTCTTGTAAGTGCTTCTTACATGGCTAAATTTTACACAGCTCCAACAACACACTGGTCTAGGTTTCTCACCTATCTTACTGACTATCCGCTATACCATTTCCTCCAGTGTCTTGTTGTGTGTCTATCATGTCTTTGAATTTTCCATTTAATTTTTCCTTTAACGATTTAGCATTTCTATTTAATTTTTGTTTAAAATTTGTCATTACATAGAACTGTAATCGGATCGTAAGTAGTCTGCGTCAGAGAATTAGCTAGTCGTCTCGTACTTGTTACTAGTTGTATCTTCATCTCGCTCTTCAAGTTCTTGCTTCAGGTCAACCACCACAATTGGGTAACTTTCTCGCTAATTTTTCTAGATAATTCCTTTCTTGTCTGTTAATTTCAACCCCTTGTATGACACCCGTAACAAATGCTCCAGTCATTTGTATTTACTTAAACAATCTCGAATATATAACTAATTTATGTAACACTTCAATTTACTGGTATAGTCTAGCAACTTTCTTCCATCCTTGTGCTGGTATTGTAGTTTCAGTAGTCAGCCACACTTCTTTCTAAAGACCGTAGCGATTCCACAGCCCATATTAATGTTTTTGGCCGCTCAATGAACTGGCGGGTGTGTCTTTGGTAATCGGTTAAAATGTACTTGCTCCGGCTTCTCATTCGGTGCACTTCACTTTGGTAGATGACATCATTTATTACCTTCCCAATGCTGCTGCAGCTTCGGTGACAGGCCATCTGATGCCACGAATTGTGTAGCCACACCATGCCTCTTTCCTGAAATTTTTCATCAGTTGCTGTTATCTTCGTGAACCTCGTCACCGATAACATTCTCAACAGGTATACAGCAAAACTTCAAATCAGATTGTAGTTTCGGCTCTTGATCAAACATTATTTTTGTACGTGTCTGTCAAGTACGACAATCGGAATGCGATAAGAAACAGTAGTATATGCGATCTCAGTCTTATTGGTATCTTGAGACCATTTTCACAACTACTTGTCAATATACTCGTGAATGTAGCGGTGTTGTCTGGGTATTATGAACACCCAATATCCTACAGATGTTTTGAAATATAGCGTTCTCAAAGTTTCGTCCTTGATTAAAATAAATCGATTGACCAAATAATTGACTAGCTGTACTGCTCTCCTGAAGACTTGTCATGAAGGCATTGCAGAATTTCCTTTACCAAACTTCTCAGTACGATTAGTTGTCGTCTGCTTTCAGTACCATCTTCATTCTTTACTATATGCTTCAGAAGACCATTTTCTTCAATTATTAAATTCGAATGGGCTCATAACGATTTTACCTCTGTCAATTTAGTATCCATTTATTGCCAGGTTAGTCGCCACCCTTCACTATTTTGATTTGCGGAGTACTTTTAGAACTGCTTCGGAATCTTTTTCTGACTTAATGTTGTCAAGTTGTCACTGCTCATCTGTTCCGATCTTTCTAACTGCTCAGTTCTTCTCCACGCGTCTACAGTGTTTTCGATTTTTGAGATACGATCATTGGGATAGGGTATCTGCGTATTTATGGCTATTTTCTGGCTAATGTTCTACGTAAAGAACATGTTCTTATTTGCCAGGCCTGCGCTTCACAGTAGTCATTTTATTCTCGGTATTATTCTTCACATAACCCGATTTCCCACAATTCCAGACCTCGCTAGTTTTCGTTTCTTCATTTGGCTTGCCATTTATTCAAGCATTTAGTTTGTGCGTATCTTGTGACAATTGCACTCTTCCTTACGTCCGTGGAAGCTGCTTGACGGTGTCTAGAATACTAGTCGTGTCAATGACAACTCAAACCCGTTAATGAATGATTCAGGTATTGTATGGCGTATTTGAATTGGCGAAGGGCTCTGACTCGTATTCCTGCAAATTATCCTCTGTCTTTTGAAACCTTATTCTTCTAATTTTTTATTTATATTTATTCACTTTAATTGTAATAAAAATTGTCGCTGATTACATTATTTTAGAAATAAATTGGTTGCTCGGCACTTGATGAAACATTTTACTAATTAGTTGAATAGAAAAACATTTGGTATACGTTTCATAAATTTTATTTAAAATAACCTTAACAATTGCTTCGACTGTGACGTCGTTTTCAAAAGGATGAGTAAACGGTAATTACTAAGGCTTGAAGGTAGTTTGTCCTATTTATAATACGGATTTTAATACGGGGGAAATCCCAAATTCCAGTTGGTCATTACATATTTGTTGATTCAGGTACTGGGCTCTGCTTATCGCTAATATTTCTAGTTTGTTTAGCCGTTGGCTTTTGTTGACATTGTATAATAATTTTACATTTTGTGAATCTAAGGAATGCTTGTTGACTATACAATGTTCAGTAATTCTTGTGCATTTTTTGTTGTTTTCAATAGATTTTACATGCTCGTCTATACGATATTTTAAGACTCGACCAGTCTGACCAATATAAGACACATTACAGTTTTTACATTTTACTTCATATACACAATTTTTTTGGGATACATCTATTTTTTCTTTATTGTTAACTAAAAGAGAACCTAAATTGTTTTTATTTACACATATTGAATTTAGATTGTATTTCCTTAGTCTACGGCAAATAATGATGATGACTGATGAGAAATACCTTTTGAAAGTAAAAGTACTATTGTACTTGGTTTAATTATCGCGTTTATTGTTTTTACCATGGAATATTTTCACCCGTGCAGTCTTTTCTACTTATCATAATCTCAGTACATTTACTTTTTATCAAGTATCTCATAGGTGCTCATTATTTTCACAGCTCATATCATGCGATTGTTTTTAAAATATTATTTTTTCTTTCCAATATAAATTACTAGACACCTTCTCTTTAACTAAATTAAAACGATATTCACCCCTATTACTACTAAAACTGTTTAATGCGTTTCCTACAGTGTATCGGACGTTTTTTATTTCTAAAACTTATTTAGAACCTTATACTTTATTTAACTGTAGAACATACCAAAAAATTTTAGACTAAATTAGGGTTTAAGAATTAAAAATCATCCATGGAAATACAAACCTTAAGTAACACCAACATCTTTATAAAAATAGCCAAAATAAGATCTAAAATATGTTCTTTTCCATAAGGAAATTCATTTTTTATGCTACTTTTGATCTATAGTTTAATTTTACTTGTAACTTGCTTACTTTTGGTTTTAATATCCTTAAAGCATATGCAACTATTTCATACTATTTCAACTCAATGTTATCACCTTTGAAGGTAATTCGCAATAATAACTTGGGAATAAGTTCTCTTAATTATTCTCTCGTTAATCGTTTATCTTAGTTTATGCTGTAACTTTAATTATCTAATTATCAACGAATATGTAATTTCAAAGGGAGTTGTTCTATTTAATATACACTAAGTAAGATGAGACCTACTCTACCTACTACTTTTATTTAATTTTTTTTGTCGTATGTAAATTTTTGATCTTGTACCGGACCTGGCCAGTTTTTTGATAGCTATGTTCCTCTCTTTTATACATTTATTTTTTATGTATAAATAATCTTCTCAGGTACAAATACAAAATGGAAACTACCACTATAACCTCCACACCATTAACAAATTTTTCAATTCCTGGAAATGAACTAACTGATTTGCGATTTTCATGGACCGATTATTCACTTTTTGCCACCCTTTTGTCAGTTAGTACCCTTGTTGGTGTTTACCATGGCTGTTTTGGTAACAGACAAGCTACTACAGTTGACTATTTACACGCAGGAAAGACTATGAACTTTTTTCCTGTGGCAATATCACAAATAGCGAGGTAAGATACATAACATTTAACATTATTTTAACAGTTATCCTTTCTCCAAATTAATAATTATTCCTGTATTTCCGATTTTAACCATAGAAGATTCAATTTAGGGTTTTATGTAGATAAAAAAGGAAAATAATTACTGGTTTCTAGTTTCTCGAACTACTTTCAATTATGAAAAAGAAAGCAAAAATGCAGATGTTTTCAAAGCTTAAAGTTAGGGTAGAATTGTTACATTAACAAAACGATAAAATTGTTGTTAATTTTTAACTAACAGTTTCCTGTGACTTCAGGTTTGCTCCCTGTCTGAATAAATATTTTCTGCGTTAAATCAAATATAATATATCTACACTTTCAACGGTGTAAGAAAAAAACATTGAAATATTTTCACAAAATTAATTATTGCCTTGAAATATTATTCGATCGATACGCCCAATATGAAAACTAAAATTGATAACGAACTTTTAAAACCTGTCCAAATTTGAACGGATGGTTACCGTTGTGGATGGTGTATAACTTATATTCTAACCATGGCGTTCCTATAAATGTATCCAAATGATTGCGTTGGTGGGCGTTTAGCTACATTCTTCGACGACTGAATATTGACATTTTAACACGCTCAATGAATCAAAAGAATGGCGAATAAATTCAAATTGAACGACATCCTGGATATCAAAAGTAGTTACATATTTTAATTAGACGTTTTAATAGTCAAGTAATATCATAATTTTGTACCATGAAAGGAGATAGCTTTACACAGTTACCTTGTATACCTGTCTACACGCTTGCACCATAGATTTTAGCACAATGGTAACTAGTTAAACCTGTTAAAATTTTGACGGATGGGTACCGTCTTCCATGAGAGCGAGATGACGAGGGGTTAACCACAACTTGTCTAGAACCGCTATGACTAAAAATTGGCATTTAAACATGACCGATACGTCAAACTTTCACGGATTTTAATCAAAAATTTCTATTAAATGGCATCATCTGGAGTATTGAAAGTAAGCTCGTTAGATAGTTTAATCTTTTATTAAACGTTTAAGTAGTCACCTAATTGCAGAAAGGTGTATCTTCGAATGAGATAGCTCCACTAATATGTTTTACATACCCACCTACGTTAGCAGCAAAGATATAGCTACATATGTAGTGTTTCCGTTTCTTCAAAACACTCGCCATTATTTTGTTGTTTTAGGCTTAATAACCTCTACATACAATTAGGTGTATATCGTAGTTATTTTATCGTAATATTTTAAACTTTAGAAATCTATTGTACTTTTGATAAGTCAGTATCGACCGAAACAATATCACCGAGGCAATAAATAATTTTGTGAAAACATTCCACTGTTCCTTGTATTAACATATATGTATATAGCGTATATATACAATGGTAAACCTTAAGATTTCTTCTGAAACCTCTGATTATTTATTACTTTTAGCAAAATTCGCTTAGTAAGTTTTAGATATTACGTCAGAGACTTAATAAACTGTTGAAAAAAATTGTTAAACACTTAGATATTTGCATTTCACCTGAATACAGACACGACGATTTATTAAAAATATTTAACGATACTAGTCGACAAAAGCGTAAATACGAGAGATATCTAAAATACGAGTATGTTGTCTGTTATAACCCGAAAGCGGTTCTGTCAGAAAAATCGAGAATAAAAGTTTGGATCTAATTGGCCTCGTTCTGTATGAGATCCCTGGATCCTGCCGAAAGTAATAACATTTGCAGTTATAATGTTCATTTTTAATTTACTCCTTTAATTGCAAGTTCGTGTTGCAATTTTCAGCTGTATATGAAACATATAACTATTCCAATACTTCTTTTGCAGTCATCTTTCAGGAGTAACATTACTAGGAATACCAGCTGAAATGTACACTCATGGCACACAGTATTGGTCGTGTATTTTGACAAGTGCACCATTAACTGTTCTGGCTGCAGTTTATATAAGTTTACCGGTTTTCTATAAATTGCAGTTGACTAGTTGCTATGAATATTTGACATTGCGATTTGATGGAAGATTAACAAAAATGGCATCCATTTTATACCTTATTGGTATAGTGCTTCATCTTCCGGTGGTCGTTTATGTGCCAGCATTGGCATTTAATCAAGGTATGAAGGCATGGAAATATGTTACAAACCCTACAATTATGGTAAATTAATGTTGATATTAATTTTTCATACTGCAGAAGATTACCTCAAATTAATGAGGAAAAAATATTTACTGTTGTCCCGCTCTAGCCGGAAATCGAACTCGGGACCTTTGGCTTTACGTGCCAATCCTCTGACCACTAAGTTACGAGAGGTTACAGCAGTAACAACAACGAGCGTATTTATAAAGTCACATAATCATCGAAATTAATGTATATTACTATTAATAATTAGTAATGAAGCATTTTGGGGAACTTTTCAGTAAAGGTTATTTTAATACGTTAAAGTTTATAGAAATTTTTGAATTAATTTTTTCCTACTGCAGTTATTTCTCGTAGCTTAGTGGTCAGAGCATTGGAGAGTAAAACCAAAGGTCTGTAGAGGGCGTGACAGCAGTAGAAAATTTTTCATCATTATTTTGAGGTAATCCGTAGTAGGAAAAAAATTAATATCAGCATTAATGTATTAAAATTAACCTCTATTAAAAATTCCCCAAAATGTTTCATTATCTACAATTATTAGTATGATTTCCTAGCGAAGTTTGCACTACTGGACTTAATAGAAAATCAGCATATTCATTTCATTTTCAAACACATATGACTCATTTCTTAACGCTTAAAAGTATAATACATTATGTTTATAGCGAACAAGAGGAGTGCAGTGTTGGTTACACCATAGAAGCAAGTTTTGTATAAAAGTAACTAAATAATTAGAAAGTATGAAAAAAATGTAATATACATATTATAAATTTAAAA
The DNA here is from genome assembly GCA_963921985.1 of Agrilus biguttatus. Classification (NCBI taxonomy): domain Eukaryota; kingdom Metazoa; phylum Arthropoda; class Insecta; order Coleoptera; family Buprestidae; genus Agrilus; species Agrilus biguttatus. The sequence goes on from OY998118.1 coordinate 23,423,930, forward strand.
TAAGTGAGGTTACACAAAACATAACAGAATTAGAGTACGTCCTAGTAAACTTATATAACTGTCCTTTACGCTCTGTAGGGTCGTTGCAGCAGCAGCTTCATTGGTTGCGCGCGTACTATACCAAATAAGTCGGTGTCGTACGGTTTTTCAAAGGAGCCCTCAGGCCGAGAGAGGAATGGCGCGAGTAGTGGAGAAATATGGGAGCATAAGCGAATTAAAAAGAAAATGATATTTATTTGCAATTTGATAGTATCAATTTAAGTAAAATATTTTTGAAACATGCGTAATTGATTCTTATTTTAAATTTATGATCTCGTTTGATTTATATTTTTGAAGAAAAATATAAGTTAGTAGTTAAAAATCTATCGAAACTAACAGACATGGATCACGATCTCGATCTTATTAGTGGATCTCATCAGCACGCCATAAGCCCTATTTAATTTAATGGTAACTTTTATAAATGTGTTTTACCCGTAAAACTAATATTTATCAAGTTGTAGTTAATTGAACATGAAGAATTTAGTGAAAACATCAGTTACAAAAAAATCGTAGAAGCCAAAAAGTTGCAACTTAAAACTTTTTTGAATGAAAGTGGAGATCCCAGGGCTCCTTTCCAATTGAACACTTATTCAAAAAATTTCAAACTTACAATTGATGTAATGTAAATGTAATTATTTGTATGACGTCAATTAGTATTTTTTTAAAGAGTACCGGTATCTGTTTACGATACTAGTTCATACCTTCCTTAAAGAGCAGATTTTTTCGGATATTTACGTTTCTCTCTTAAATTACGTAAATTGGAATTATTTGTAAATATTATTTATCATTCTGCGTAAATTTTTGTATCATCCGTATCCTCAACGATGAAAAATTATTTAGATAATGCTAATATTCAAGCAGAACATTTTTAATTTAATTAACAATCATGAAGAGTGTAACTTGTTTACAGAATTAACAGGTACATTTAATGAAAGATATTCGCATTTGCTGTTAATAAAAAACAAAGTAGGTCTAATAGAATGGAAGAAAACATTTTCCAAATTTGAAGTGGGAAGAATCCTAAGGGAATACGCAGCAAATGTATTGTGAGATCAAAATCATAGCAAATTTTAAATACCTCTTCTTGATTCAATACGTTCGTTTATAAAAGATTCTGTACACTTATTATGTAGGCCAGTTAATTTTTAAGAAACATAAAACATATTCCCTTTTCTGACAAAACTGTCCAGAAACTCTGCCCAGATCATAATCTGAAAAGCATTACCACTTGTGAAGATATTTTAGTGAAAATTCAAGAGTAAAATCTAAAAAACTAAAGTAAAATTTTACGAAGAGTGCATTAAATACAAAATCCAATATCTATACAACACAACTTAACGAGAATATGCAGTAAATTCTGATGTTATTGACAAACTTTCCTGTCAAATTGATTAAGGCTTTCGCGGCCAGTTGATGAACTGATGTTGTCCTTCTTCGGGTGTACAGGCCGTCGTCGGTTGGAATTGCTTCCTAACGTTTCGCTAGCACGAGTGGCGAGCTTCTTCAGAGGTCTATCCATTGTCGCTGTTGGTTGAGTCTACAAGCTCGCCACTCGTGCTAGCGAAACGTTAGGAAGCAATTCCAACCGACGACGGCCAGTACACCCGAAGAAGGACAACATCAGTTTAAACTTTCCTGTCATTATTAGGTAATAAGCAGAGTTTGGAAAATATGCATTTATAAATCGTGAAATAAGCATGCAAATATGCACCAAAAAATAGTAAGATATGAACTTATATATGTAAAATAAACTTCCGACTTGATTACTCATTTATTATTTATTGTTACATTATTAACAAAAAAATACAATACATACAATATACTACACTATATTACAAATATTTTCCTGCATGAAAACAATAAGTCACTAAATATTTCTCCAAGTTTTCTAAATTAAAATTATGTGATGTGTTATATTTTTGGTGAAGATCGATTTATATGCGGAAAATGATCTTTCTACGTCACATGAAGTGATAGGGGCAAACTTAAAATAGTTTCTATTAGAATGATGATTCGGGCTTGTAGGCCATGGTCGATGTGAACGGCAGCGACTGCCGAGACATAGAGGTATAATCTTCACACACGTAGTCAACACAGCACCCACTGAAGATGTCAGCCGCAGTTGCCGACGAAACGTCTGGACGAAACCGTTCACATCGACCACGGCCTACAAGCCCGAATCATCATTCTACTATGAATTCTGGGCGTGAAATCTTATGTTCTCATACAGTTTCTATTGTTTATACTTCCAACATAATCGTCAATACTGGTATCATTAGCGTTACTTTTAATTATAATGAAAAATACTGTATAAGTGTAACAAGCTAACAACTGAAGAGTCTAACATCAATTTTAGTTAATATAATTTATTGCAGACAGTGCAGTAAACATGCTTCGAATCAATTATTTTGAATACGCCATTTTTTCCGGTTATCCATGTCTTCAACAGCTTCTGAGGATCTTTCGCTTCTTTTGACATAATTATTTGATGCACAAACTGACACTTACGAACGAACTAATTGCAAATGTCCATTTTCGTACCCGTTTTCTTTTAAATGCATTTAGAGGGAATGTATCCAATTACTCCTAATACTCGTTGTAGCGCTTTTACGTCACAATATAAATAGATACACAAGTATGTCCACAACCCTTTTAATGGAACAGTAATTTAATTTCAATTTGGAAATACCTATCACCTGGAAAGTACTATGAGAATCATCCATATCAGTATTTACCCACACAGTCATTTCTAAGAATTGTTAAGAGACCGTCCGCCGAACGACCCGCCTAATAAAGTCCCAGGTACTTTTTCGAATGCCGAAAAACATTCCTAAACTTATTTTGCATATAATTTTTTTTCATTTTTGCCAAAATATGCATTCATGCACTCATTTTATGCTGAAAATTTTCCAGAAACACTAAAATATGCAATAATTTATTTTGCATATGCATTTATTCATTATAACCAAAATATGCATATATGCATTTCATATGTATTTTGCATTTAATCTAAGCTCTAGTAATAAGTAAATGAGTATTCCGAATGTAAATTTCTAATTGATTATTGAAAAGATTCCTATTACAATCCTGAGTGTTTCTGGTTAGTAGAAATTCTAAAAAATTTAGTTTGTTGCCTTTTTGTTGAGTATTTAACAGTTTAAAATTAAGAAGAATATAAAAAGTTCTCGGAACGTTTGCTCTTTAATGTAGGTATAGTCTAGTATCAAAGAAATAGTCTTCCATCATTCGATTGGTGTAATTAACAAATGACTTTTTTATGTTTTTATGAAGTCACCTCTATTATAAACGAGTACAAAATTGTAATTATATGAGAGGTAACTATGAGGTCTGTTTTTCCATTCAAAAAAAAAGTTAAAAGTACTAAGGATTTAGTTCCCGTGATAATTTTTTTGTAAGTGATGCTTTTACTAAAATTTTCATCTTGAATTCGCTGAATCATGAAAGATATCAGTTTTAGGGGTATGCCACCTTTAAAACAGTTACCTTTAAATTTAATAAGCTATTGAAAATAGATAAAATAGGGCCATTCTATTTAAATAATGAAGTAATGACTCACTTCCAGTTTCAAATATATATTTTTGAAATAGGTTCCTGTTACTTCTGCAAGGAGTACATCAAGTTTCAAGTTCATTTCTCTTTTAGTTTCTTACAGACGTCTATTAAACAGTTTCAATCAATCATTATATATATATATATATTGGAGTAACCTATTTAGCATTAATTGAATGAAAATGGAATAATCAGACGTTTACATAAATTTAGATTAAGAAGTAACTTTGTTGCAGTTAGTGGTCTTTCAATGTACTTAACCGCACCAATAGTTTGTATGGTGTGTATTTTTTACACTACAGTTGGAGGGTTGAAAGCTGTAATTTGGAGTGATGCTCTTCAGTTCGCCGTTACATTCTCAACACTTGCTGTAATATTTGTAATTGGAACATCAAGTGTAGGAGGATTTGCCAACATATGGAAGACTGCAGAAGAAAATAATCGTTTAGAATTTTTTAAGTAAGTATATATGCCTACAATTAAATAATACTTGATTAGTAGAGGGTGATACGTATTGAAACTATATCTTAATCTAATAAAATAAAGGATACACTTTTGGTGTTTCAAAATTTATTTAACATAATTCCACGACTATAATCTCCAAACACAACCCAAAGGAAGTGTATCTATTATTTTATTATATTAAATTAAATAATACTTATATTTTAAAACGAGGTGTTAATTTTTTTAATTATTATTATGCTATTCAGTGGGGGACGATAGGGGCGATCTGCTTTCCCACAAAATTTGATTCCGGATAATCCGAAACATTAAACCCAAGCTTTATAGACCCCGTAACCATATAACCTCTCAATTCTTTATGATAAACTACAAATACAGCCATTAGCCCATAACCTAAACTTTTTAAACTTAATGATCCTATAACAAAAGCTATTTAAACCTCATAACTCGTGAGAAAGCCAGCCAACGCTCTTAAGAAATTTATACCACCGGCACCGTGGTAATTTGTATACATATCATTCAAATATTTAGAAACGTCTTGCTACCATTCGAGTTATAATGTTTAAAAAGCTTATGTTATGAGATCATGGGGATTAGAAAGTTTAGATTGTGGGATTACGGGGGAATTTATGATTTAGGTTAAAGGGTTTAAAACTCTTAGGGTATAGTTCCGAAGTTCAAATCGTCTAAGCTTTATGTTTAGGGTTATTGAATCTTTAGATTTTGCGGGAGTATAGACGCTGCATTCGAGGGTACTGCTTCAGAGTCAACTAGGAACCACACAAGTTCGTCTTCCACTCAAGCGACTAGCCCCACATAAATAACTCTCTTTGTCCTCTTAACGAATATTGGCATTTTCCACTGTAAGAAAAAGATTGCGCAATGAATGTGACAATTTTTAGTTCCTGGTTTCAAAAACTTTTCCCACTTTTTCCTTTAAAATGGGAGAGTATCGACTCTTTGAAAAAAATTGATTAATATATTTTAAAATATTCTACTGAAAATAAATGATCTTTAAAGAGAAATTACGACAGAATTTGCTTAAGGGTGTAAGTATTTTTTATTCTTGCCGTAGGCTAGTAAAATTGATAAGCATATCAAAAATTAGTACGTCTATAGGAACGTCTTCGTATCAATGTTTATTGAAATCGGACTAAGCGTCTTATTATTTCAGAAAAACTGTACTTGTTAAATTTTTGTTGGAAATCATCGAAATCATCAACAGAGGGATGTTTTCCTTTCTCCGAAATTATTGTAGATATGACTTTTTAATAAGACAATAAAACAACAAATGAAGGTAAGCTATATACCTATCCAGCAAAAAATAATTTCCGTAACTATTCAATCCTCCAAAAAATTCTGAACAATTGTAGCTAAAGGATAGGGGTGGTCTTACCCTTGTTGTATTTTAATAAAATTAATGTATACGTCAGAAATTACCATTGTCATAGATATATCTATATACAGGTATGTTCGGTTCAATCAACTTATTTTGATCTCAGGACCTCGCGATTACTCTATATACATACACGGAGTTTTGTGACAGCCTGTATATTCTCCTTTTCAATATAACTAATTATGAGCTACCCTTATTCCAAACGCAACTATTATTACTTGCAGTATAACCATGGCGTTCATCCATACCGCAACATAATCTAACCTAATAATTCCATCGGCGTTTAGCCATATAGCCACTACCACGTTATATCTATGACCCCTACGAGAAGATGACCGAATATTGACATTTTAATACGTTTAAACCTCCAAAATGTTATTTTCAATTAAAAATTCCGATTAACGAAAATATCTTGGATTTCGATAGCAGTCGCGTTAGTTACTTCCATCATTTAGTTAGACGTTTTAATAGTCAGGTATAATATAGCTGCACAAAATTTCCTTGCAAGCCTATTGTTATGATCTACTTGTATAGTCCACTTTTTATGTATAATTTATAATTATAGTCTGTTAGAATAAATTTTTACGACAGTATTATTTAGAAGGATAGTTACCAAATTTTGTGCACATGGTGCAATAAAACAGTTTGTTTTCTGAACGACGAAAATATTCTAAATTTCAAACCACACTTTTTCTCGAGGGCAGTACCTAGTACTATAAAACAACGTGTTCTCTAACGGCCTGTCCTTTACCAGCGTATTGGCGGAAAACGAACTGTTGGCAAGGTATCCGTATTAAAGCAAAATTAGTCTTTCTAGTGGTCTAGACAATTACTTAGCATTCGGGAGGTCACCGGTTCAAATCCGGGTCCGGCTGCTCTTGTCCAAATTTTCTGTTGTTTCCTTGGATCACATGTTAGGGCAGTAATAATCTTTTACTTTTCTTCTGTCTTCATATCGTCCGTCTCATCTTTGTCTCCCTAACTACACCACTCACCCATTCCCACGATTCCTGAAAGGAGGCTGAAGAGGGCCTTACGCCCCACCCTTCGGTTTTGAACTATAGTGTACGTCAGAGGGACTGCCCGCCCACTGGCACGAGTAGCTAGTGGGAATGAAACACAAAAAAAATTTATTCTCAGAATGGTTTTTAACTCTAAAATTCGAATTAGTTTACGTCGAATGTTTTCGTTTTATCCTAAGTCATTCTTCTTTTAGTAAGTCATTTTAATTAGTCCAATGTTCACGCACTCTTGTAGAAGGTAGGGATTTTAATATTAACTGTTACATAAGTGTAGTTTCGTAAATGGTGATAATAAATATGGGAAAACTACGTCCAGCGTTTCATTTACATTCACAAGGAGCGAATGTCCCGAACTAACCTCCCGAACTAAAGGATTATGGATATAACACTATCTGTATGCTGGCACTATTATTAAGTTTTATAATTTTGTGATTGTGAAATAAGCATTAATTATGAATGTACATTGTAGATACTTTTTTGCTACAAAAAAGATCGAAATATTGTTTTTGAAGGGCTACGGAGATTATTAAAAAAAAATAGTTCACCGTCTTTTCTAAGATGGCGACTAAATAAGGAATGAGGTAGCGGCCGTGAAAACCAGGTTTTCACCACCATCCCTGACATTTTCAAGCTGTTCCATAGATATGAATTCTATATCGCAGGAGAAAATTCCTACTCTGTAAATTGGAATTTTGAACTTCGTATTTTAGATTTTGAAAGTTAAAGCATAAAGAAAACACTTGGTATTATAGTTACACTAAAAGTGACAAGCGTTTTCTTTATCCAGTAATGTTCAAATTTTACATGTTTCACCAAGTGCCAAGCGACACAAGTACCAATTTTATTCGTGTTTTAGTATTAATTATAAATTTATTATAGTTCGTTATACCGTAAACCCAAACAGAAAAGAAAGAGTATGCGTTTGTATTGTAACTTACATTACTTATCTCTTCTTTAGGTGGCGACATACTGCTTTTAATATGATATTTCTTCTCTCTTCCAGTATCAACCTCGATCCTACAATTCGAACGAGTTTTTGGACTATTGCACTAGGTAATAGTATCTCATGGATAAACAATAACGCCTTGAGTCCAATTTCTATGCAGAAATATATGGCAGTTCCTAAATATTCACATGCGGTTAGGTAAGTAATTTCTCACTTATATCTTACAATTGCATATTTTTATGGTACATTTTATAAAAATCTGCACTCTTCCAAACCTCCAAAATAACTACACGTCGGACATATTATGTGGCTAGTCATTTCCGACAAGTGGTCTTTTTAATTGGTTTATAAGCGATTAATAGTTGCGATATCATCTTTCCTTCGTTTCCTCATTAAATTAAACTAAAATTAGCTATAAGGAGGTACCTTATATACGGCTAAGGAAGAAACAGTCAACGAGTACATGTTAGAGCGAGAATGGGGATCTGAAATCGTTTCCTATGTCAATAAAGCTCTTATAGCATTAAATGCTGCCTCCATGTTTTTATGCTCTAGCATAGGTATATGCGCATTTTAGGTTTTTAGCAAAAAATTACTGTTTACATCTATAGACAAGTATGACTAAGAAATTAGCCAATGAGAAAATTTGTTAATTTGGTTAGCTTTTGTTTCTTAGACTATGATTTGTGCCTAACTGATTCCAAAAGAATTTATTTATTTGTACTTTTTAAGAACAGTATTTCATAATTCTATTTTCAGGGTTATTGTAATTTTTGGAATAGGAACAGTTCTAACCAAAAGTCTTTCCTGCTTTTCGGGACTAATGATTTTTGCAAAATATCATGATTGTGATCCTTTTAAAAGTAACAAAATTATTAAAAATGATCAGCTACTTCCATATTTCATCATGGATGTAGCAGGAAACATCCCCGGAGTTGCAGGACTATTTATTGCCGGTGTCTTTAGTACTGCTCTTAGGTAAGTAAATATAATTTGATAGAAGAGATTAATATCTGTTATTAAAATTATCTTAAATGTAATATATGCCTTACGGCACATAGGCAGAGGAAGGACAATTTGCGTAACAACTAGTTAATAGAGTTTGTTTAAATTTTACGTAGGAATTTTGATTTTGAAGGATAGGATATGATTGGAAGGGTTCCCCTAATGTAATTACATTTTTTGCCTATTTACCTTATTATCTGTACTCCCATGAGTAGAAAACATCATCACAAACAAAATAATTTACAGTGGAAGTAAATATTTTCTTAACTGAAGTAATAGTTTACGCCAATCGAGAACGAAGACTTTAGTAGAAACAAAAATTTAAGAATAAAAAAATCAGTAGTTTTCTGTCTCTTTATACCACAACAAACTACCATACTTACAGACACTTAAAACAAGTGTCCGAAACATATGTCAGCGAGCGTGGTAGTTCATTGTAATAAATGAGGAAAACAACTTTCTTTTTATTTTAAAATTTTCTAGTGAGATTGATTAATTCGCAGCATAAGTTAACATACTTTCAGAAGACAGTTAAATGATTCGTTGGCGCCATTACTCTTTTATCACCAGGTGTGATTGTCGTATGTTTCAGTTATGATAATTCAGAAAGTTTTAATAAATGTTCGGTGTGAAAATCATCCGAATTTGTTCTTTGAAGCATTTCGAGGATTTTAAACCATTATTATACTAGTAATGTATTTATTACATGATAAGAGTATTATTGTCAAAATATATCTATGTTTGAATGCAGAACGGCTAGTATATATGTGTTGCAGGGTTGTACAACTACCAAACGTTTTAAATATTTATGCATTTTTACCACCTAATTAAAAAAATTTTAATTTAATAACTGAGTGTATCTACAGCACATTAGACGATAATGTAATTGCGCAAAATCGCCAAATCAATTCTTTGAGTATTTGATTGAGCGCATGGTGGAATGATTAGTTGGGTCAACAGACGTGTTCTGTGAACCATTGCAAGCTTCCCATTCCCCTTAGTACTCACATTTACTAGCATAAACCAACAAATCTAGGCGATTTATTTAGCTGCAATCGATGCAGACGTGTGTAATATACTTCTCCCTTGAGCGAGGCAAACGTAATATTTACGATGGCAATATGCATTTCGGTTGCATTGAAAATGCACGCGAGACGCATCTTTTAGATGTCTGTTAATAGCTCCACTCGCACACGTGAAATAGGTGTACGCCAATTGTACGAGGGTATATCAAATATAAACGAGACTGATTTGTTTTAAATCACGGAGAGGTCAGTGACCTGGCAGTAGCAGATGCAAGATGGCCTGTACCTCTACGGAGAAGAGAGAACCAACCGCAATTCGCTCGAGTCGCTTTAGTACGAAAATAAGACATAAGCGAGGCAGAAGTGCATGTCTCCATGGAGTGACGCATTATAATTAGGTTTTTGGCCAAGGAGGGGATGAATTCAACCGAAATTTTGCGGCAATAACAGACACGGTTCGGGGACAACATCCTGTCAAAAACTCTGGTGTTTGTATGGCACTAGGAATTTTCTGAAGGACATGAGAAGGTTAAGCACGAGAGCCATGCTCACCGCCCAAGGACAAGTGTGACCGAAACAGTCTGGTGCTTTTCACGTAGACTTTCTCCATGCACAATAAGATTGTGATCTATTGTATGCTGCGAAATTGTTATTTCGAAGGAAAAGGATGAAACAATCGGTCAGAAGTGTCATTATTTTACATGACAACGTCAGGCCTCATACAGTTAATGCCAAAAGGCAAGAATTGGATACGTTAGGTTGTAAAATGTTGGAACAACCACCATATAGCCCCGCCTTGTCCCCTTGTGACTTCCATCGTTTTGGGACCATGAAAGAAGCATTTGGAGGCCAATGTTTACACTAGAACAAAGCAGTGGAAGCATTTGTGCTCCAATAGTAACAAGAGCGTCCGAAAAGTTTCTGCAGTGATGGCAAAAAAAATCTCTCAATCCGATGGGAAAAATGTATTTCTAGGGCAGGAGGCTATGTAGAAAAAAGTATATGTATCGAAGTCTAATCAAATATAGTTCGAATTTTTTACAAAAATAATCCCGTTTATATTTGATACAGCCTCGTATTGTCGATTTTATCCATCTTGACAGAGAATTACAAACTCTCGATACAGATACAGCTGTAGGAAAGTATATGCAGCAATTGCAATATTTTGTTACCTTTTGGCGGCGAAAAAACATTATCTATACATTTATCCATATCAATAAAATTGGAGTGTCTGTTTGTAATATTAAAATAACCACTTTTTACTAAATGCATATGGATATATACACGGTACATATACCAAAATAACATCCTTTAAGAGTTTTATCTGTTTGTCTGTTTGTTCCGGCTAATCTCTGAAACGGCTGGAACAATTTTGACGGAACTTCCACTGGCAGATATCTAATGTAATAAGGAGTAAGTTAGGTTACTTTTATTTTAGAAATCAATACTTTATTTTAGAAATTAATAACTATTTGTTAGTAATAATAATTAGCCTAAGTTACTCCTTATTACATTTCTACCAGTGAAAGTCCCGTCAAAATCGATCCAGCCGTTTCAGAGATTAGTCGGAAAAAACAGACAGACAGACAGACAAAACTTATAAAAGCGCTTTCCGCCACTTAATATCACAAAGGCAGCCTGTCGCGCGGTTTCAGAGCGCGCGAGCGGGCTATTGATAATGATTGTCTCAACGACTTCGTTTAAAATTTTAAAAATAACTTTTTTGTTAAATTCCACGCGGACGAAGTCGCGGGCACAGCTAGCCTTATAATATGGGAATAACCGTTTGTAGAAGACCCTTTTGATTTCATTTCAAGCCGCCACTGATTGAATGTATTTTATTAATTTAGTAAAAAAATAAAATAGTTTTGTATTGTTAGTATCAGATGATTGTTGTCTAAACTTCGAGAGTATATCTTATCAATGTTAATACTTTTGCTAAATGTATTGGTTCCTATTAATGTATTTTTGACGAGAGATTTTATTTTGCAGACAGCTTTAATATTCCTTTTAATTAGATTAATTTTTGATGGTTGAAAATGTATATAGGTTTTTATTATCATTTACGATTTTTTTCTACTATTGTTGACGTTTATCGTTAAAAATAAAAAAGTATATATTTATTAGTGTTTTTTTTATGGATGCACTAATTTATTAAATAAGATTTTTGCAACAACACAATATAATGCATTTCAAAGACATAGGCTTATGGTCATTTGTGTCGATGAAGTGTTTTATTCCTATCTTATAGGTAAACATTAATAGTTCACTTTTGAGGTAGAAAGTATAAGGGAACGTATCATAAGCTCGTAAGGGGAATATGTGACGAAGGAAACGTATGTGTTCAACAACCGCAGCTAATTTTTCAGAAAAATGTAAGCTTTAAACAAACCCAAATTAAAATGATTCATATGACGAAAATTTTAACACAGGGATGAAATGTGTAACAAGGGAATTCCACTATTACAGTAGCCATAGTAATTCATTCAAATATGTTTTTTAATACAGTTTAAGGGCTAACAGAACCCATATGAAAATGATAAACAAATGTTTCATGTGACAAAGACCTTAATACGGGATAAAAAGTTTTATATCAATGGAATTCGTAAGAGTTTAATAACTGTAATTACTTTTTAAAGGTTAAGTAAACCCAAAATTGGCAAACAACACATGTTTTACAAAACGGGAAAGAAGCTAGGGGAACAGAAAAGGAACGTACCCTAAGATTAAATTTAAACTATTATTAGGCAACTAAGTCATTAGCAAAAGCTGACAGCATATGTTAGGGTTCGAGATCAGCATTCATTAAATGTTTTTTTGTTCTTTTGAATATACAGGCATTCAAGGGCATCAAGAGTTGATAAATTACTGGTATTGAACAGATACGATTTCTTTTGTTATAAATACTTTTATCCCGTAATAAGCTCTTTGTCAATTGAAGCATGCTTTTTTCATTATTATCTGGGTTCTCTTAGCCTTTAAAAATATATTAAAAATATACATCAAAAAGTGATTAAAGCTATTAAACATGTGTAATTATTGTATTATCTTATACATTCCATTCCTTTGTTATTTAATAGACCTTTTAGATTTAATATAGCTTCAGCTATAATTTTTAAGCCCGTTCTTACATTAACTGATTGAGTTTAGGTTATTTGAATGAGGATTCCCTTTTGTTTTATTTCAAGTTTATTATTTTCTAAATATAACTTTGCATATTAAATTTCAAGTATCCATTCCGATAATTGCGTCTTGTTTAATATTAATAAGTAGGAGGTGATATGAAATATAAAACGTATTTTACCAACGTAGATCCCTATACTGGGGTTTATTGGAGAAATACAATAACCTGTATCGAGAAATTCTTTACAATTGGTTTCCTTGACGTTAAATTTAATTATTTTATTTTTACGGAGGATATGTTTAAAGTCAATCTCGAAGAGGTTCCTCTTCTGCCTCTTGGCACAATAAATTTAAATTCTCCAAATCACTTTCCAAGTTACATGAATACTCATTTCCTTTGTCAGCTATAAATTCATTTTTTTCACTTTTCGTAGTTTGTATTATTTTTGCGCCCGAAGCAATTTACTATCACGAATAAGGCCAGACGCTTACAAAAGCTGCAAAACAAAGCGAATATACGGTTAAAAAAAGTTTTTGTTATTTAAAAAACCGACAACTTTTCGCCTTTAAATATAAACGTCGGTATTGGTTTTTCAAATAACGAAACTTTTTCACTCGTGTATGGCATTGATTATACACCGTAATTTATATTATAAATAATTTTTTCTTTGAAACTTTGTTCTTTGTACCTTTCTACTGGATATTAAATTGCGTGGTATATGATTAAATTAATTCTGAATTTTCCGATATTTTCCTTTTTATGCTCCAATCTCTATTGCCCTACCTTAATTAAATGGGTTTTCGGCTTTAGTGATAATATTGACTTCAGAAGGTAGATTATCAATAAATTTATTAAACATAGGGAGAAGTTATCCTTTGATCCGACACTGCAGTGATCGGCTAATCCCTAATAGCTACTATTTTCTTACCTAATTCTTTGCAGTCACTTCCTTTTATATTTAGAATCTGAGAAAAGAATGAAAACAGTATTGTTACTTTTAATTCGAATCATCGCGCGTTTCAATTAATCGGTGAGCTATACACATTTCTGCTTCAATTTTATTCGCAAAATTAATGAAAAAGTAATTGCTTCATTTCGACTGGAGCCGTATAAATAACAAGAGAACAACGTTTTTTGAATTTCGTACCAGGCATATATTAAAACGATCAATATTTGGAATGGTAGACGTTATAGTATTAAGGTCAATTTCCCATCTTTATGCATGAATGGGATATTAATCATTGAATTAGTTTGTACGCACTACAAATTACCTCATATTGATGAGGCAAAATTTGTTACCATTGTCACGTCCTTGTTGGGACTCGAACCCGGGATCTTTGGGTTTACGCGCCAATACTTTTGCCACTAAGCTACGAGAGGCTGCAGCAGTAACAACGACGAACTACTTACTAAGTCTCATAAGGTCGGAATCGACGTATATTAATTAATTAATATCGCATTAATGTATATAAAATTTATCCCTACTAAATATTGTTCAAATATTTCTTTCTTTATGTTCGTATTTAAATATTTGTGACTATTCATATTTTGAAAACTGAATTTATCAATTATTTCACCTAAATATCTAAAATGAATAAATGCTTAGGAGGTAGTTACTGAAAAATCACGATCATAAGGATAATCTGGATGGTCCTGATCGTTGGTTGCTATCCAAATAAAGGTTGTTATGCATCTAAGTTTTTGAATATATCCTTTTAACCCCCTAACTTTGCATGCAGAGTTCCTACAGTTTGGTGATTTTGATCACCTTATCCTTCTTTTGTAGTTAGTAACCGGTGATGTTTTAAAAATTCACAAAGCACATTCGCACACACACGCACTGCTTCAGTATGAATCAGTTGATTGGTTAGCTTTTTGAATTGTGGTGGAATGTTTTAGTAATCACTTTTCGGTTGAAGCTTGCCATAGAATTTACTTCATGGACGGTTGTACTAAAATTATCTGCTTAATCGATGCTATATTCCTCTTTGTAATCCTATTGTCGTCGCAATTTATTTTTATGCACTTTCTACTTAAAACATTATTTTTAAAAAGGAAAATTAATATAAAAATGGAAAAAATGGGGCAGTCACACAGCTATGGAATATAATAACGTGCCATTTAGTATCACGGTCTGTTGTACATGTTAACCTGAGGGTTTTTATTTGATTTTAAATGTATTGATGCTGAATTGGAATATTTCTGTTGAAAATTCGTTATTAATAGACATAGTAGATCGCCTAGTAGCATCCCTACACCGTATTTCAATAGCGTTTATATTGATAATTGTAAAAATTACACTAATTGAATAGATTTTCTCGGTGCAATGTAGAGGTGGGCAATACGACAATTGTTGGTGAAGCGATTCAACCGTTTTAATTTCATAGAAGGAATCGATTCTCTGGGATTCGTTACACCATAAGCAGTGAATTAATTTATGCAATTCTTCTTTAAGAGTTGTTCGAAGGAACGATTTGTTCAATCATTACCCACCTCTAGTGTAGTACGGATGTTTGTAATTTTTGATTCAGAGGCAATGTCCGCACCGCCCGCACCCTATGGGCTGTGGTGATTGTGAGTGTAGTAAAATTTTTATTTATGTATTGTAATGAATAAATTTTTAATAGGCAAATAAAACACTATCTAGCTTATTTGTTTAAACTATATATTCAACAAAATCTTACAATTGTTTTGACTGACAGGTCATTATCAAAGAGACAATCAAGTAGATGTCCCTTTGATAATGACCTGGAGGTGGAGCTCATTTATATTCACTGATATAAACCTAACCATTTTAAAAATGCATTTTCTTACAGTACAATACAATAGACATACCAGCGTCTAAGGTAGAGTAGCATCGATTCAAAATAGTTCCATATCGCCTGTGGTTCCGCCTATACTGTAAAATACATCAATTGCACTTAATGAAGCAGTATTTCACCGATATACTTTCGAAAGCGTCCAAACTCTAACTTCATTATTTCACCCTCAAAATTATAAGAATTTCCAACGTAACTCAGACCTAATTCTCAGGCGTTATTGGTAAACAGCATCAACGTTAACGTTCTAGTATGTGTTGCTTCCACTAGATACCCATATTAGCTTCAATTTTATTATAGTCGCCACACCACCCATTCATTCCCACGATTCCTGAAAGGAGGCTGAAGAGGGTCTTACGCCCTACCATCCGGCTTTGCACTACAGTGTAGGTCAAATGGACTGCCCGCCCTTTTTAAAGTGTTTTTATAGTCGCAATATAATTGCTTTGTCGACGTTACTAGTCTGTATTTCGCTACATTCGGTTGTTCAATTTATTTTTCTTAACAATGGTTTAGTCGGTAAATAGTATGTAAGTCGAAACAGGTCTAGTATGACAGCGAAAAAATAAATTAAATTATCTATTTATTCGCCCCAATATGAATGTAACAATGTGGGCACCAAAATAATACAGTTCTTAAACAGTTCATGGTTCTAAGTTAACTAAAAATCGGTAGTGTAAATAAATAAATGGAACTTAAGTACATTTAAATAAAATATTTAGGTTTCCATCTTTAGTAGAAGTAGATGAATGTAATTAAAAAACAAAAATTAAAACAATTGGTAACCAACACAATAAAACTAAATTCGTCTCATTTATTAAAAATTAAAGCAAGTCAGGAATCGCATTTTTTAATTAATGATTGAGTCTTTTGTCCCTTTTGTTATAATTTAGGGATGATACACGTTCCTGTTCGTACCAATTGACATTCAATTTTTTATTATTCTGTACATACTCCTTGGCACTTCTTATTTATTTAGTCTAATATTCGCTGAAGTTCTCACTCAGAGTCTTAGTTTCTGTGTATCTTCATACTCTATTATTGAATATTAATCTGCAAATGATACCTGTAAATTTTTTAGTACTATGGCAAGTGGATTGAATACAACCGCCGGTACTATATATAAAAATTTCATAGCAAATTGGCTGCCAAAGGATACCTCCGAAAAGACTGCAAGCAATATTATGAAAATAATTGTTATTATTTCTGGACTAATTATATCTGGTCTGGTATTCATAGTTAATAAACTAGGGGCAGTCTTACAGGTATCAATGAGTTTTCATGGGTTAACTGCAGGAACACATATGGGAATCTTTCTTCTTGGTATGTTCTTCCCTTCTGCAAATGCAACGGTAAGTCATTCTTTTATAGATCACCAGGTACATTTGGTGTGAAGAAGGAAATCACTAAAAGTGTAATTAGGTGCTATGTAGTACAGTAAAATAAGGTAAATAATTAAAGTTCGGTGGTACTTTGGATACTGCAGCAGCTAATTTTCTGGTGCTGTTGGACTCTCAGTTGAAGCACGGCGGCGTGCCAAACGAATGTCGTTTCACATCGAGAGCAGCCGATGTAAATTTTTGTTTTTCGCTAATAACATTTTTATTAACTAGAATACTTCAGAGAAGGGTGGAATAAAGGTTAGAAGAACCAATCAAGTTTAGAATGCGTGAGGACCTTTTAGCTTTACAGGAATTAGTATATAGGATTCGTAGATCTAGAAAAACCTTTGACAACGTTAAATTGCAAAAGATGCAAAATATAGTTGAAAATATAGAGGTGAGATACAGGGATAGAAGAGTGGTATACAAGTTGTATTTAGAGCAACAAGTAATTATAAAAGGCAATAAAACGAAATTTTGAAAATTTTATTCTGCAATAAGTATAACCGTTACTCCTGAAAATGCTCTTATAAGGCGAAATACGTATCAAGTTAATATTAATAATTTAGCAAATTTTTAGAAATTTAGAAATAGTTTCTTTTATTGTATTTATTGATTATGTTTTATCAAGTGATAACGGCAGATACATTATTGGTAGTATAGAATTTGGACAACAATGTAGAGAAGTAAACATTAGGAACGGATTTATACAGGAATGCATACCGTCACCACTACCTTTTAATATATATATATGGAAGATACAATTAATATTATTAAAGACAGGACAGCCACAAGGGTGATGTACAGAGGAAAGATTAACATGCTTAGATATGCGGATGATACAGCAGTATCAGCATCTAGGAGGAAGCGATATTGTTGGTAGAGCACGATGTGAAAATAAATAAAGATAAAATGAAAATATTGACCTGTAAGGAAGTGAAAGTGGGGGCTAAAGCCAATATAATTGCTAGAGACGATAAAGTAGAAGATACCTAGGAAGCAAGATAAGTCAGGATAAAAAAAGCAGCACAGACATCAAACAAAGGAAAGATCAAGACACTTTTAACCAATACAAATCACTTCTATGATCGCGATTGGCTAATTTAGAAATTCGAAAACGGTTATATATGTTTGGATCACGGTTCTGTATGGGTATATAACGTGGATGGTGGGCGCAGCAAAGAAGAAAAAGAAGAGTTTGATGGCAATACGGAAATCAATAAGGGAAATGAGAGATGGGTTGGTAGGATACATTCTGAAACATAAAGGGTTAGTTAAAGGCATATTTGAAGCAAAAATAGGAGTAAAAACAGTCAGAGAAGGGCCTATATTAGATCGCTGTTTGCAAATGGTCACCGATGTAGGATCTTCTAGTTTCAAAGAAATGCGAAGATTGGCTTAGGTTAGGAAGGAGTAGATGAATGTATCCAACCCGTCTTCGGACTGAGGACTCTGTGATAAAAGCAATTGTAGGCTTTCACCAATTTACTTTAACAATAAAATCGTTTTAAGAAGTGCAATATTACTTGACACGAATTGGCAAATTCATGTAATAGTTAATTTTATTGATGCTTAGTTAAATATAGAAACGAAACCAAACTTTTTATTTTAGGGAACATTCTGGGGTTCAGTAGCTTCATTAATATTAACAGCAATAATTACATTTGGAGCACAAGTATACACCTATCAAGGAAAGATGAAAATTCCAACTTTGCCAACTTCGGTAGAAGGATGCAACCCACCACTCAATGTAACAACCTTTGCGAACCAGACGGTCACTCAGTAAGTAACTATAACTATTTCATTCCAATATTTGTTACTATTATTATTTTTAGGTCTGTTATAAATGGGAGTGACGAGGTTTTCTCGCTCTTTCGAATTTCCTTCTATTATTATCCTCTCATTGGTGTTACTCTCTGTATTGTGCTGGGTCTTATTATAAGTCATTTTACTAGGGACGAGAAAGAAAAAATCGTTGACGCTAATCTCTTTAGCCCGTACATTCATCGTTTTATATCACAAGAACATTTTTCGACACCAGTTAAATACGCATCTGTAGATGGAGCATTGCAAATGACAGAAGTCCAAGAAAACGTCAAATTCACACCAACAAAAAACCAAAACTAATAATTTACCTCAATAATACAGTACGTAAATATTAAATAAGGCTACCTACAATTATTATATAAGATGCATCTCTGTTATAAACTAGATATTGTAACACAATTAATAATAATACATACCAAACCATTCTAGGTGTATTTTTGAAAAAACATTTATCTGATAATCAAAAATACAAAGTAAGAATATTTTAACTGATAATTCATTTATTATTAAGTTTGGGATTAGACTTGTCCAGACCTCAGAAGCGTGGAAGATTCCTTGACTTTTAGTTACCTTTCTTGCCTACGCCTCAAAGATAGCTTCCCAAATGGAAAGTACTTTATGGGTATTGCGGGCGGCTATGCCTTCCATTTGAATAATGTGGCAGCTAGAAAAGTGATGCTTGCGGTCAGCTAGTGTAAGACAGTAACAGATAATGTAAATACAGTGCCCGGCATCTAAGAAGATTCAAAAGCCATAAATCATCGGATGCGCACTAGCAAAGCTTAGCCCCTTTAGGGCGGGGATAATCGACCGGTAGACAGAATGATAACTGCTCAGCAAGGTTCAGTAGCGTAGTGGCAAATAGTTGCAAATTAACAGAGTAGAGAATAGTTTGTTAGGGTAAGTAAATCAGTTGAATGAATTCACTTGTGTTCCGTGTACAGTACTTTTTCTGTCGGTGATACGCGCCGCTGAACTACAAGCTACAAGTTAACGCTTCGGTCCAGCTGTATTCTTATTGGCTCTTTCATTTATTGCTATGCTAAAAGTTTCCGCCTAGCTACCTGCCAATCTGACCGTCGCTGAATCTCCTTAGGTGCCGGCCACTGTAGGTCTTTACACTTATTCACCACAGAAGAGATAGGAAGAACTGGTGGTTAATCCCACTTTGTTTCTGTGGTAGTTCAATTCTCCATGCCCTATAAGGATTTCTATGAGAACATTGGCTATTTTTGTGCCGAGGCTGAGAATTCTTTCTTCCCAGCTCCTAAAGTTTGTAGGGCTATGAGTCTACATACTGGTTGTATTTCCCATTCCCTGTGTAGCTTTGAAGCATCCCGTTCTGGTAGAAAATGTTATTGCAAATGCCAATGGCTGGTTATAGGCCAATGAGGTGTTGATAGGCAACCAATTTCACCAGGTCCTCGTTTCCTTTTATGTTGCTGTGATTTGGGGCCTACAGAAATACTACATTAGTCTAGTTTATTCAAATACTTTGCAATTGTTTCGACCTAATCAGTCATTTTCAAGAGTACAAAAAATGTTACTCGTTGGGGATTCTTAACGGATGGGTGCCGTTATTGATGGTACGTAGCACATTCATTTTAACAATATCAAAGTTCTGCCAGCAGCGAATATTTACATTTAAATTCACCCGACAAGTGGAAAATGCACGATATCTAATTAAACTTTAATTGTAAAAAATTAAATTTAAACTATAACGTCCTGGATATTATATATAGTAGGAGCGTCAGTCAGTTTTATTTTCTAATTACAGGTGGGAATGGATATTGTATCTTTGGATGAGATAGCTCCACCGATTTGCTTTACAAACCTACATACGTTAACACCATAGATACTATCACATCATTACATAGTGACCAATATAATTCGTCCAAAGGTGGATGTATAGGAACCGTTTTCCGCGATGCATAGCACCTTTATATTTTGAGCGTGGGCAGATTCAGCCGGCATGCGTTTAGCCACTGCCACTATTAAATCATACCTGTGACCCTACGACGTGACGACATTTACACACATAACTTGTCACAACATTACTCCGACTAAACAATATCATCCTGGGTATCGAAAGTAGGCTTTAGTTAGTACCATATTTTAATGAGATGTATTAGTTCAATAATTTTGTATCATGAGAGGAGACAGCTCCACAAAATTACATAAACAAAAGCACCAGAGACTTGTACAACAATAAAAATTTAAAAAGTTATTGGTCAAGGAAAAGTGTATTCCTCTTTTCTAAATTACTTCATGTCGAATTTATTTTATTTTTGAACAATTTATTGGATTAATAAATACTTAAAGCTATTCCTAATTTTGGGCCATTTATTACCTTATCGTCTTATTCAAATGATCGTATTGCCCTCACGTCAGCTTAGTTGATAATAAAATTGGTGATTCATTAATGAGATTGGTAGAAAGGAATTTAGAAGATTCCACATTCCTGGCATAATTACTTACATGGGCGCACATCAACTCCCATCCAAATAATTGATGTACGTTTTTCGCCACATGCGGTACCTAATCCCCTGCATTAACTCCCGTCCAAGTAAAATAACAATACCTTCGCTTAATTAGTTTATTACTACGAAAAAGTACATTTACGGATATATACAGCACGACTTTAAGACATTCCCTACCCTTTTTATCGCCGGAAGAAGTAGGGGATGTAATTGGTACAGCGATCTAATACAATGGCCTCTAATACAGCATCTTTAGCACGCACAACAAACACATGCGAATTTTTTCTGAAGGTTTTAAAAGATATGCAAGTGGACACATACATGAAAATCAACACTATTCCAGAACAAAGAAAAAGACGAACTGTGAGGAAAGAAGTTGAAAGGTCGTTTAAATTTATTTCAGGGAAAATTAAAGAATACTCGGAAAATAAAGTAAATAGGTTAAATTTTGTATAATATGTTTTTCTAATAAGTATTCTAATATATGTTTATAAAAGAACGCCGTGTATATTTACAAAATGAATAAATTTTTGCGTTTTATTTAGTAGTATAATTATTTAGACGGGAGTAAATGTGTTTTCAAATTCATTATTAGCAGGTAAGAAATTTTAGACGGGAGTTAATGTTTGTCATTAACGGACTACCTGACTTGGACGGGAGTTAATGTGCACCGACTTACATCACTCTTCGCATGAATCGTTTATTCGCTTTTTAACTTGTGCGTATGTTAAGATGCGTACATACAATTCAATTTAGTAAACAATTACTTATAATTTCAACAAATAATGAAATCATTCTTTTTCACTATTAATCCAATGCCAATTAATAATCAATCAAATTTTTTAATAAATATCGGTGACGCGGTTGGAACATTTTGCTAGTATAGTAGTGAACTTTGCATAGCCCAAAATTATAATACGTATATATCTATTATATACATATACATAACCTTAAAACTTTACACACTGAATAAAAAGGGAGGAAACCAATTTGTTAGAAATAGAGAAACGTTTGCTATACAAATTTTGTCACAAATGAATTATAAGCTTAAATTATTCTTCATCTTGGTATTAACTACAGGTCTGACAAGAATTTGATTGACAGCTTATATATTTCACATTAAAAAACTACATTGACTAGGACCTGGCGATTATCATTGTTTGCCAATAAATAATCTTCTTAGCAATACTTTGCATTAAATTTTTGTCAGTATAAATTTTACAACACGATTTGTTTTCGTATTATAGTGAAAAAAAATTACAGTATTTTATTGTTTTCTATTTCCAAATACACAACCTTTTTTAATGTTTGCAAACCAACGCATTTATCATATCATAAACCTCATACTTTTTGAATAAATAACGAAATTATTTAAATTTTTCTAATGCCCTTTTTTCTATTGTCTCACTTCTAATATATTTATCCTTATTTTGACTTTTGTTGTTATTTATTGTCATGCTGTATCTTGGTGTCAACACGTTGTGCATTTCTTCCTAAGTCTTCTCTAATTTCTATTGATTCCTTCAAGAGTACAGTTTAAAAATTGTAAGTTCTTTTACATTGTACATACAATGTTAGAATTTTGTTCTTGAGGATTTAGAATGATAAATTTAGTTACTGTAAAACTATTAAATAGGATAAAATTAATAGTAGAAAAAAATGGAACTGTAAATCCAAATTTTACTGTCCGTGTAGATCTTAAAGCATCACTAGTTGATCCACGATAATTAGGGGTTGATTGACCCGTGTGATGTTATCGATTATCTTTCTAATCTACCTGTAGATTTTTAAGAATCAAACGGAAGTATAACATACCAGTGTAGAGCATCCGCCTAATCCGTTTGACTGGCACCAAGTGACGTTTATCTGTTCCTGAAGGTCAAACCTATATTATAATGTTCCAGATGTCAAACTATTGAAGCTGGAAAAAAGAGGCTCGTGTCATGAAGGAACTATTTCCAACAATATAAAATTCTCATGGTACGGGTAAGATAGGGGTGTATTGTTAAAGGAGATAACTAAATATGTGTGAATTTAAAATAAAGTGTATTACAGCATTAGTCTCGTTATTTTATAGCCACACATTTTAATGCACGGTAGAGTATTCTATTACTATTTTATTAAATAAAATGCAATTAATACTTTTATTATTCCTATTGTTTGCGTTAGGCTTCATTAGACCTCAAAAGCACGGGTGATTCCTTGGATTTTCCTTTTAAGTCACCATTTTTGTCTACACCAAAGAGAGCTTTCCGAATAAAAGTATCCTTTGGTTGTTGAGGGATATGTCTGTGGCTAAAAAAGCGACGCCCACTTTCAGCTAAAATTGCGATTCGGTTTCTCGAACGACTCTGAGGAAGTTGCTGATATATTACCAGTTTACGTTTGCAACATACAATATCATTATAAATAATTTGAATCTACACTCTTCATTTCCTCAAGAAGTTTTCAAAAAACCTCAATGATTTACTGGTTAGAATTTTTGCTTAACATATGCGTGTCTGGTTCATTCGTATCCAATACACCACATTCTTTTCTTAATTTAATGTAATACATCTCCAAGGTTAGGCTGGGATTAGTTTAAGGTACCGTAATTAAAATTATTTGATTAATTATCGATAATTTCATAATACCTTCCGATACATTTTTAATTTTCTTATAGGAGTATTGGTTGTACGTTGCAGATATAAAGTGTCAGTACGTCGCTAATATACTCAGAGTCGTTCGAAAAAACGAATCACAATTTACCAACATTGGTAGGGGCAGTAACAGAGTATGTAGATAGCACTTTCCATTTCCTCATCACAGAAAGGGCAAGAAAAATTGGTGCTTAAGCCTAGTTTACTGCTTTGGTATAGTAGTTCTCCGCAGGTGTAAGAATTTTCACAGGAATCCTCGTTTTCTTCATACTGAGGCTGAGAATTTTCTTTCTCCAGTCTCTACAGTTTGTAGGCGAGATTACGATATTTTCTTATTTGATAAGGTTACCACAAATGCCAACAGCTGTTTGTCAGAAATCAAATACAAACAACCGATACATTACTTTAAACCCCTTAAAAGAAAGGATGGGTCATTGCACAATGTTACACATAACGACAAAATAATATCTGGTAAACTAGTTATATACTAATTAACTAAACATTTGCATAAATTATTGTTACCCTGTTGCTGATGGACACCTACTCTATAACATGTTAATTTCATTAAATCCATTATTATCATATTTGGTACTCTCTCGTGAGGTAAACAAAACACTTTCAGAAATACTAATGGGCAGGCTCAAACCAATTCAGGGCTTAAGAGGCGGTTATTTCCTAAATCTAGTTAGTCATTTGTTAAAATAGTATTTACAGATATCGCTTTTTTATTTGTAGGATTTCATATATATCGAAAATTTAAATTTACTGACATAAAAGTCTAATTTTCTATATACACTGAATAGCTTAAATACGAATATGATAATAATAAATGAATACTAAGAAAAGGAAAAATAAAAATAATAAATATTAATAATAGTAAACACAGAAAAATAAGATAAGATTTATTACCTATTTATTATTATTAACATTGATCTTTACACCTTTTGTTACTACTGTAATGAACTCAAGATGTTATTTGATAAAAGCTTTATATAAACATTAGATATTAAGTGTTGATTTTCACCAAAAAAAAAACAAAAACTAAACCGGATAAATCTTTGTCAGGAGTTCCTAAAATATTTCAGATCATATTGACGTTAATATGCTTCTCACCCTAACGATGTCGATATCATTTTTTATCCATGAGATTTCGTACAGGAAACAAATGTCCACCTACCTACACGTACACAAGAGACATGCACACGCGCACACGCACACACCAGGATCCACTATCCTGCACCTCCACACGTCTACACTAATCAAAAACACTCATTTGGTGTTCTACAAAGTCATCCCCATACTTCACCCGTTCTCCACCCCATACGAATAAGGGACCATTAATTTAAAGATTTACTATTTAATCAAGACACTGCAATGTTTACACAGGATTGTATTAAAATACTCAACAATATTGTTTCGACCGATACGGTCATTCTCAAGAGTAACAAATGGATTATACTAATGCTTAAAACATATTGAACAGCTATTTGTACCTAGAAATATTTGAGTGAGGATGGTGGTAAATGAAGATTTTCTTGTGAAAATGTTATAAGTATGTTCTAATTCGTATTTAATATGGATTTTCATCAAGTAAAGGTCGAAACAATTTAACACTTGGTATTGTTTCACTTTTTTATTTGAGAGGAGATTCTGACATGTCTCTAATAAAGACAAAATTATTTTAAATATATGTACAGATGACCAAAGTAGTAGTAGGTGATCCAGTATTTTACCTTTATTTTGAAAGGGCAATAAGTTGAAGCTATCAGTATCTAATTTATCTTTATTTTAATAATTCGTATAGATGTGGAGGTTGGTATATAATGGACAATTTCGAATATAATAGTTAAGAAATAAAATTGCTTTCAAATATTCCATGTTTTATTTTATTACAGCACTCCACAGCTGTTTGGACCGATTAGGTCTTTATGTACCTTTTTTTTGGGCCATTGGCAAGAGGGGAAACCTTCAAAATACACCACGCAATTGGTTCTATATGCGTGGTAGTGTGAGATTCTTACTCACCAAAACCCCTCGTTGTTCAAGTTCCAATAAAGAAAAACAACTTCTTGAAATCTGCAATATGTAATAAACCTTCGCGTATGATTAATAAAAATACAATTGAAAACCACAATTTGTCTGTAAAGGGGACAAATGTACATATGTGGCTCTGTCCATCTGAAACTGATTGGAAAAAAATAATAAATAAAGATAAATAGATAGAATCTGTAATAACAATAACAATTTGTTAATTAAAAATATTAACAATAACGAAATGGTTAGTATTATATAATTACATACTACAACGGATTAGAATGACAAAGGTGTTAGTTCATTACCATCTTTGGACGCTTGTGCTTCCAGGGCACGTGCTCGTCATAGTTTACCATTTCGCGTACCAGCGCGTTCTGGTGGGCTTGGCAGGTTGCAAAAGCTCTCGTTGCCATCTCTGACAGGACGTCCTTAATCCAAGGTACCTTCAAGTCTCGGTGAAGCGTCGCGTTGGAACTAAATGTACCTGTTTACGATGCTTACTTAAATACTAGGTAATTGACCGGTTAATATAGTACAGCAACAATACACCCCTTCTCTTATGTATTTTGGGGAAAACCCAAAACTAGATATAAATTAGAATAGATATTATCATAAACTTTCAGAGCATCTCCGACATTCCACCCACCAGCGGCAAGGAAGAGGGAGATCTCTCAACCATCAAAACCTAACCACATCTCCGACATTCCACCGACCAACGGCAAGGAAGAGGGAGATCTCCCAACCTACCCATCCAAAGCCCAAACTTAATTAACAATACAAACGGATTAGGTTCACAAAACTACATATTAATACTTCCTAAAACACATCTAACAAAACAAAATAACTCCTTTCAACACGCCGTTGTTAGCGCGTCAACGGCAATCAGCATGTGTCTTGTTCGGGTTCGCACAAAACATTTTCAAAACTTGTACTTAAAACACAATAAACAAAAAAAAAAAACTAAAACTCTCAACACACCCGTTGTTGGCGGTCAACGGTAATCGACGTGAACCTTGGTCAAGTTCACAAAAAAACAGATTAACACTTCCACTTAAACACAATCAACAAAACAAACTAATATACTTTCAACACACCCGTTGTTCCCGGTCAACGGCAATCAACGTGAACCCTGTCAAGCTCATAAGATCACATTTAAACACTTTACTAAAACACTCGACAAAACAAACAAATTCCTAAAACACGCCCGTTGTTCGGTCAACGGCAATCAACGTGATCCTAATCAAGTTTACACTTCCTAAAAACCCAGAAAACCATAAACAACCAAACCAACCTAACCTCAAACAACAGTGTAATCCAATGCCGGTAGGGGTATTTGCCCTCGGAGTAGTTGTTTCCGTTAGTTTATCCTTCAGCGTGAATTTAATCAATTTCACAACTTCCACCACAAAACAAACCAGCCTACCTACCCAACTTCAAACGAACGGTGTAATCCAATGCCGGTAGGGGTATTTGCCCTCGGAGTAGTTGTTTCCGTTAGTTCATCCTTCAACGTGAATGCAATCAATTTCACAATTTCCATCAACAAATCATCCCAACGTCAAACCAACCGTGTAATCCAATGCCGGTAGGGGTATTTGCCCTCGGAGTAGTTGTTTCCGTTGGCTTGTCCCACCAAAAAACCAACCAACTAAACCTATAACCCCATACGGCTGAAGAGGAACGTAAGTTCCTATAACGGCCCGAGGTAGAGGGGTTTTAGTCGGTAGGTCCGAGGACACCTTCCTCGGGAATCCGACACTACCCAGTCGTACGGACGGCTGGGTGTCTTTCGAAGATTTCCCCTCTTCCACGAAAACATAAAAAAAAAAAAAATCATAAACTTTAGTATAAATTTGTTGCGTTCTTGATAAAGACGAATTTCGTCAAAATAATATTGTCGAGTCTGATAATTAAATTTGTGAAAATTAACCAAGTATTTGTTTTTTACCATTTATTTTTTAATCTTATTGACAGCTACCTCTACTAATGTACTGCTGTATTATAACTTCACCCTCATTTACACATAACAACTCTTTAAAATATTCTAGCCACTGTTGCCTTATATAATTATCGATTGTCACTGATTTATCGTTTTTGTCCTTAATTTCTATTCCCGGTCTTTTGGTACCTCTGTGAAGTAATTTTAATATATTCAAAAAGAAGGCATTAAAATCCATTGTCGTCTAAAATTTAAGGATCACAGATCATACATTTCGAACGCGTCCTACACAGTAGGCACAGCGTACCGAAAGCCATATACCACGACCGGTTTCAACCTATCGGGTCTCATCAGGTGGATGCTGGCAGAAAGGCCTTTACAGGCTATATGATGGATACAAATATAAATATGGAATTAACAATTTTAATATGCTAGATAAGCTTCTAGTTGTGTTTTCTAATATTTTGTATCCTTTTACCAAACTCTTCCCATGTCTTTTGTTTTTCCTCTGTTCTAACTCGGACTTTTTAATGAAATATAAATTCTTGATAAATGTTTGTTCCCTTTTCAACTCGGTAAATTTTAAATGGTACTGATAATGGCACAGCTTTTAACGCATACACACATAATAAGCTAAGCAGACAAACTGACATGTAAACAGAGTAATCCATATAAACCTAGCCCAGCCGTCTTTTATGTTTGTTAATTGTCTTTGTCTTCTTATCCGTTAAGAATGACGGCAATAGATATAATTGAAAGAGAACTCCGATAAGAAAGCCATGCGAATAATGTCTCTCGGAAAAAAACTCCCGGAAAAGATGACACTGGAAGAATATTCTTTTAAACGAGACTTTCTAACTTCTACTGTGATTTAATTATGAAATGCCGCAGTTCACCCTATAATTAATCCCCCAGAGGAATGGCCCACGCAAATAAATTCGTAGGTATATAAATCTGCCGAAATGAGTCAAAGTCTGTGTCATAGGTCATAGTGTATTGTAAAAAAAAATATTGGAAAAAGCAAAATATCTAGTTAAAACTTAATTATAAAACAAGATAAATCCTATTATGATATATGAAGTAGTAAACTTATTAAACATCATCATCTTTTTAATAACTGTTAACATGAACAACAAGAAGGTCTTCAATACTTCGATAGCAACAAATTTACTTAACAGTAAAATAGAACATAAAAGTTACTTTATCCTTTTAAGCCAAAATTCAATTTGTTGACTTTTTAGACAATATTTCTTTAACTTTATATTTATCAAAATTTATTGGCACTTTTATGCCGTTTAGAACTCTTTAGGTAAAACGAAAACAAACTTACCAAAGAAGAATGCAAATCAGGTATATCAAACGGTCTTAATTATGGTACATGCAACAAATCTTATATAGGTCAGATTGAGGGGTCAAAAATATTATTCAATGATAGTCTACATTGTGAATAATGTTAGCTCTAAATTTAGAGATTTAATGAGAAGGTCTCGTTCAAAATAATTTTCCGAGGAATTTTATTTGAGGGGGCAATTTCTCCGGCGAGAATCTTTTTCAGGGCGTTTTTCCGGGTTTTTTTCCCGGGGCATTTTTTTTATAAACCGAAAATGTACAATTATTGTTACGATAATAATTTTAATTTGACTAAAGTAATAACAGTATAGTCATTTTATATTATACATCCTGTATTGAAGCCGTTATACCGTAATGGTTAATCATGATGAATAAATAGAACAAAAACTACTATGTATTTATCATACAAATTTATTATTTTTATTTACAAATATTATTAATAAATCACGGCTATAGTTTCGGTACTATACGTACTATTATCAAGTGATTCTACAGAATGCTCAATAAAAACATAGGGATGCTACTTATATAATATACAAAGTAATGCAGGAAAACCGACAATGGGAATATTAAATACAAACATTAAATAAAAAGCAGAAAAAGGCAAAAGACAAATATTGATCATTAAGCAGATTATTGGTAATTTCAGCAGCTTTGTGAATTTCCAGTGATTCTAATACGTTCAATTCAAAACCTTTGATAGCATTATTTGAATTATTTGAAGGTTACTCAAGTCTGAAAATTTATACTTACCAGTGAAAATATGGTTAAGAAAGGTAGAATTTATCTTTTTCAATGTAACTGATCTTAAATGTTCATTAAAGCGAATTTCAAAGAAACAGCCAATTTGATTAATATAGAACGCAGTACAATCCGGACAGCACAACTTATACACTCTAAATTTCTTAAAATTATCAAAATTGTCTGTACAATTGAATTAAATATTTTTTAATTTATTTTGTGACTTAAAACAATCTTTAAAATTACATTGAGATAAGATGTAAGCAATATTATCGGTAGAGCTACCGTATGTTAATGAAACGTATTTGTAATTGTCAGTTTTTTAGAAAGGATAGATATTACCACAAACTAGTTTAAATTTCTTTCTATTAATATTTTTTGTAATTGTATATTTAGAAAAACCATTGTTAAAAGCAATAGTTTTTATAATACTAATTTCATTATTGAAGTTTTCTTTGTTAAGGGGTAAAAGTAAGGCACGATGTATCACAAAAGAGAAATTTGAAATTATAACATCTGTAAAGTATGGCTTTCTGAGACTATCAAAACTGATTATTTGTTACTATTGTGTACAATGGTCAAATCCAGAAAATTTATGCGACCATTAGGTCCTTTTTCTGCTGTAAAATTTATGTAGTTATGAATGCAATTTAAAAAAATTTAAATAGGAATTTAGTTGTCTTTGTGTACCAGAAAAACAAGCTATGAAAACATCATACCAGAAATGGATGTATTTTTTAAGTGGGTGGGTTATTTATTATTAATTCTTCTAAATTGGATATGAATATATCAGCTAAGAGAGGACTAAGTAGTGAGTCAATTGCTAGACCGGTATTTTGAGAAAAAGTAATTTTTTGTTATATTGACATTAATTGTGTTCCAGACATAATTGTAAAGCACTGATAAATTATCATTGTATGTTTACATAGACAGATGATTTGTTTAAAATATTTTTAACTTATTCATTTCTTCATGAGAATATTAGGAACGTCGAAAGACACTAAAAAGTTATTACGAGGTAAACGTATTGACTTTTAATTTTTTGGTGCGTTCAAAAATGTCATTGTATAATTTAAATGGAATTCGACTACTGTATTATGCACATTTTGATAAGTTAGTTCAAGACTTGTAAAGAGAAAAGAGAAAATTTAGTTACAGTACCTACTTATTTTTAAATAATTCGGTCATAAATAAAAAAACAAAGTGTTTGTTGAAATGACAACATAATTAGAATTACGAAGTAAACCAACCAAAATTTTAAGCGTGTGTAACAAAAGCGGAATTCAGAAGTGGCCCTGATCAAGTAGTCTGTGACCTAAGGTCACGCTGATACTTCGGTGACAGATTAATACTCTTCTCCGATAGCAAATATTATTCGTAATAAGCAGTGTGTGTTTGTCGCGACTGTTTTTCACTCCTACGCATTGTTAACGTGAACGTTTGTGAAGTTCTTGTGTGTGAAATGTGCCAATGGGCGTTGCTGACGAGGGGTAAGTGACGGAAATTAGCTTTATTACTTAATCAACTCAAAATATAATGTTCTACTTTAAACGTTGCGTAAATAACATAACCATGCTTACTTAGAATTAGATAATAATGTATACGCAAAAATTTAATTAGGGCAAAGATTTAACCAACAAAATCGAGACCTCGGAGTGACAGAAGATACAAATAAATAAATAACAATTCACACATGTAGCACGTGAATGCAAATATTCTGATTAAAAGAATATTGTTTCGTTTTACTCATGCATATGAAAAAAATAAAAAAATTTAAATCAATGTTAGTTTGTTATTTAGATAGAAGCAGATTTATCTCAACGTGCTTTGAGAAACCTGTCTTCTGATTTTTAGCAACAAATGCTATTTGATTATTCCCCCGAAAGTTTTTTTTTATGGAAATAACCTGTACTGACCGCTAAAAGTATTCAATTCGATGTGAATATTATTCAATGGTGAACTTTTTTTACTTGACCCTGGGCTAATTTTGATTAGGTAGTATAAATATACAATGTGAGATAAGCACCTAGCTTATATACCAAATTTTACTACCCAATGGTAAACAAATGATTTCAAGTGAAATTGATTAGTACAAAGGGTATCTTTCACACCTTCCCAATTTAAAACTATTTATATCAGCACTTAATCGTTTTCCATAACTTTTATATATTATTCGGTGATAATAGATTTAATTGATGGAATTAATTTAAATTATTCGTTCAGACAACCGAAACCTCATGACTCATCGCTTTTTAACAAATTAACCCTATATTTGAGTACATTTATGTGTGCAAATGAAGGAAAACATTGTTATTAATATACCAATAATAACCCTAATAAATATACAGTTTATAATATAAGAGAAATATAGTAACTGACTGAAGTTGTTTACTGTATGGAAACAGTAATGTGATATAGGCACGGAAAAATAATGGTTAGCATTACCGCCCTCGTCATAAAAGTTAACTCTATTTATAAATAGCAAAACAATATTTATTTTGTGAATTCCATATTTTACTTTTTAAATTACAGTTCTGTGACTAAATTGCCTTTTGCTTCTCTGAAAACTCCATAGTAAAAGAAGAAATGAATAATATGATGCTTTGTAGTGTGTATATTATTTTTGAAAATAAACTTCTTTTGGCGTGTTGTGAGTAAAATTCTAGCAATACATGTTCAACAACACCACACCTGAGGGGTTACACGAAAACACAATTTCACTTCTACGTTTCGTGTAAACGAAAATATCGAAAATATTTGTTTTTCAAGATTTATATTTATATTATATTATATTGTTGCCGCCACAACTATACCTCTAACCATGGAAAATATTTTTTTTGTTAAGAAGGATGACTGTGATGCACAGAAGGACGGACATAATGAAATTAGTGAAGGGTTTTGTTTCTGGTATTTGACTACGGAATACGAAAAAAATCTGGTGATTGGAGAATCTGATCATCAACGTTTTGAATTCAAACTTGGTCAATCTGACCTTTTCTATTCTCAAATAAGAGGGTGTCTTCCGCTAGGTTAATTAGAGTTTAATTTACTCCAGAAATTTTGTTTCTCTACGTCAGGTAGCTATAGCTATCGTTCTAAAATCCAAACGAAAATATTAATTGCTATCGTTTTTAAACATTTTGTCCTTACTGGAAATGGTACGGTGGTTATCAGGATGTTGACGAGTATCAATTACTTCTCGATTTTCTTCAATTTTGATATCGTTTAAAACTGAAATTAGGATGTGCATTATGATCACCATTATGTTTCTGAAGCATATTGTAAGTTGTCATTGCTGTTTTTTTAACTTATCTAAATATGCTAATTTTTTTATTCTCAATTTGTGAAGTAAGCCTTCTCTATTACTTATTTTCTTCCTCGGGCGTTGCAATTCGTACGTGTACAATAATATACCACGTTTCGGGCTTCAAGCCTGTTCCCAACAAAGTAAGTTTAAATGAAATTCCCTTATCGAGCATCATCGTTGTTAATCTTGTTAATAAGGTAATAACCGCTACTCTAATATTAGTTTTATTGTTGCATATAACATTTCAACCATCTCGCCCATTTTACATGTTATAGTATCTTACGTAAAACCTAACCTCACCTAACCTAAACTAACCTAACAAGCATTATAATGTATTTAATATTTACATTACAATTCATAGAAATTATTAGATAAATGACAAAAAATGCATGTTTAGTTTAATAACCGTAGACTACCCACGGTGCATTAAATGGTAATTTACCGAACGTCCAAAATGGGAAATTACCATTTCTCTTTGTATGAGGCCCAAATTGCAGCCATTATAAAATCAATAAATCAAAAATAAAACACTTGGAAGTTTCACTTAATTTAAAAAAAATTAAGTGAATCTTCAAAGTGTTTTATTGTTCACTTATTTATTTTATAATTAAACATGTTTCATGTGATGACGGTAAATACTTTCAATATAGCAAAGAAATATTATTCTGTCTGAACTTTTCTACCAGGCTAACTCAGGTTATGCTTGGCGATGCGAACCACTACCTTTAATTAAAAGTTTAAAAAAATAAGATAAAATTCAAATAAAGCACTTGGAGACGTTTCACTGTTAATTTATTGATAATACTTAATGTACATTTCGCCCTATTAAGGCATCATCAGGAGTAAAGTATTACTAAAGATACAATGTTAAAGACATCCGACACTACCCAGTCGTACAGACGGCTGAAGATGTCCCCTCTTCCCCGAAAATAAAAAAACAATGTTAAAGACATTACATATATATTCGCTTAATCTAACAGATTGGGTTCAGGAGGGGGATTGTTTCCGAACTCTGGTTGGTTATTGATTAATATTTTTTGTTTTTTTACTCTTGACAATGCCTTAATAGGACGAAATGTACATTGAGTATTATCAATAAATTAACAGTGAAACGTCTCCAAGTGTTTTATTCGAATTTTAATTTTACACCAAGAGCTAACGTTGTCCTCCTTTTTTATTAAAAATTTCCGTATATACTATTTAAATTGTTTGAAATAATCATGCGATTTCACAGAAATTGCACCAAAAGTATTTAAAGTTCTATCAGAAAGGAATTACTTTACTCAACCGAAACCTTTGCTACATCATTATATAGTTTACACCAGGATAATGTTTTACAGGGATTATTATCTTAAGGTTTATTCTCACAAAAATGAGAACATTCAGGTCACGACAGTCAAAGCTGTTGAAAATTGGTGATCAATTAATTTTTAGAACATGCAATCAAGAGCTCCCATGCTCTTTTGCTATTCTGACATAACTCTGTACTGGTTTTTCAATTTTTCTGTTAAAAATATAACTTGGTATGCCTGGATACTTTCTTCCCTTAATTGTCTCTCTGCATGGATTTAGTAACTTTTCTAGTCAATCCGTATTAAAAGCTATAGTACGACGTAGAAATTTAGTCCGGTGTCCTCATTACAGTTAGTTCTACTGAAAGGTTGTCTTTGCTGAATATTCCTGTGTCTACCAAAAAAAATATGATATGTACAGAAGAAGTGTAAAATTCAGTGTGTGATGCTAGTGAAAGAATACAGCCTGTTTCTATAGTTAAACTGGTTAAAATATCAAGAAAACTACTGGAAGAATTCAATAGAATGATAATTGCAAGCCTCCTCTTATCCGTTAGAAAGAGTAATGATTGGATATGTATTATTATGTAATCGTTCATATCTGATTATTATTAAGCAAAAGGTATATTTTGTCGACATGCTTTTCTCGGTTATTTGTATCTACCTTTTACGGTTAGAAATGACGCCAATTTGTAAAATCTTCTTCGCCGCTAACCTCTCCTCCATTATCTCAAAACATAACAGAGGAGAGAAGAGAGTTCTTTGATTCTTTACTTCAGCTAGTAGCAAAACTTCGAATTCTAGTTTTCTGTATCAAACTGTATTTATTGAAATAAAGACATTGTATTACCTAAGAAACGCTTATTTTATAAACTTCTTCACTCTATATTAGTTGCACTTCCTTAGTTAAAGCTATATTCGTCCATTAAAATCTCCCTTCCGTTAATACATTCTGTAATTTCACTGACTATTTTTATTTGAGAGATGACCCACACGTAAACGCCACCAAAGAAAGTAAAGGAGAAGCCTTCAATAGAATATTACGGAAAATTGAAATAATTAGTTTATTTTCCAAAAAACTCAACTCCATTGTTCTGGTTTTGATGAGAATGGCCCTTAATTTGTATTAGTTGAATAATCCGTATTACCTTCTGGATTTGTCTATTCATACAGATTTTGGAGTCCTTAGTAGTACTTACTAAGCTAATCCTGCTTATAATTTGTACTCAAATACCGAACAAAGCTAAATTAATGTAATAGGAAACTTACAGTGTTCTACACTGAAATGTGCTTGGCCAGTTTTATTTAGAGCACGTGTTGAACTTTTGCTGATCAATATCAGTATTTATTTATTCATTGATATTCGTATGATGCCAGTTTGTTTTCTTGTGTGATGATTTGGTTAGTTACATGTATTACATGAAATATCAACCAAGTTCGTTCATTTAATCTCTATTTTTACGTTGCTCGATGTTGGCTCAAGTTATTTATAAATATATGACTATTTAAAAAATAAAATGAAACACCCAAAACGCTTTTAAATGTTTCAATTTGGTTTATTTAAACACTGGAGTGTTTAAACATTTAAAAGCGTTTTGTGTATTTAATTTTATTTTAAACGATCTTTCACAAATATCCTACCGCAAATTCAATTGAAATTATATGACTATTTGTTGTAATAATTTTAAAATCTATTTTAGAGTCGAGAGTTTATTTTTTGTTGTCTTAAGACTAAACTACTGTTTAGGATGTACTCTTTTAGATCTAAAATAGAACTTCATCTATTCTTCTAAATACAGACAGATTGGAAAACAGTCACGCTGAATAAAAAAAAAATGAATAATATGAATATTGTATGTAAAACGAATTGAGTGAGTGTGAAGTAATCCTATTGATATAAATTCAAGAAAACATTAACTACATCACAAAGATCATTTTATTGCATCAAATGTACGTTTCAATTAAACATGTGGTCATCTTAGGTATAGGCAATGAATGACTTTCTTTTAGTCTTTTCTAAATGACAAACCTCTCTTTATATTGGATTCCGAAGACTGTTAAACCTTATTAAGATATAAATATCGCATTTATAGTAATATTAATTCAGTGCCTACCACTGAAGATAAGCATCTGGTGGTTGAAATGTACATTTTTCTGAATTTCTACCATTGCATGTAACGATGGAAATACTGTAATTGAAAAATCTTATCTGTAGTATTACGTGACTAAATTAAAATAATGCATTGGTAAACTATACAATTTACAGCAATCTTTTTTTTTAATTTTAACATTACCATGTGTTATTTATTCAATTTATTTAATCTACACTGTAATATTTAAGATAAATTGTTTTCAACAATTCTACTGATATTTGGAATGGAGTATACTGTTACTCGATTGAAATTCATATCAAAAATTACGAATAACACTGACAATAAATTTAAATTTGATTATTTTAAATTAGAAAATTATTTCACCAAAGTTTAGCATCTTTAGAAGTTATGCGAAGAACTTAAAATCCTTAATAAAAAATGGACTTACCAACATACTAGTTGAAGGGAACAGGGAACAAGTTAAATCATGGGGAGTATAAGTAAAAGTATTAGTTTTTGTTTATCGTATTCATTACGTAAAACATTCATATTTTCATCAAATGTGTAGCTACTAGTGATAAGGTGGTAATACAGGATGAATTAATATTTAATGGACATACGGCATCTATAGATTCATGGGATCAATATAAGTCGATTAAATCGTACTTACTTATATACCAAATTGATTTGTTTAGGCGTGAGGGGGTGCCAAAAGTATCAATAATAAATAGTTTTCTTTCGGTTACTCAGAAACCGCTTAGTACGATTTCAATAAAATTTGGTACGTAGATTTTTGTATGAAGGTACTAAATTCTTATGTACACATCAATTATTTTAAAACATGAAAATCACCCCTACGCTTAGATAAAATTGTTCGGAACAGTTTTAGAGGGTTGAAAAGGTACATCAATTATTTTTCTGTAGAATGGTTAATTTAACTCAAAAATTGAAAATAAAAAACAGAAAGTTTCACTAATAATTCTGTTTTTTATTTTCAATTTTTGATTTAATCATGCAATTTCACAAAAATTGCACCAAAAATAGCTTAAGTTTTATTAAAAAGGTTAATTTCTTGTTTCTTATTGAAAAATAAAATCCTCAACAGTTCCCGATAAAAAAAGATTCCTCTATCAATGATTTCAATAATTTCCATTAAAAATTCATAAAAAATACAATCTTTTTAAAATAACTCGAAAACTCTTCATGCGAATCGAGCAAAATTTGATACGTAGACATTCCTACGAAGACAATAAATTTTGGAAATGCCGATTTTTCAATAAGTGACAAATATAAAGTTAAGGTATGTACCTTTCCAAAAAACAACAACAATTGATGTACTTATTCAACCGTCCAAAATGTTACGAACAATTACGTCCAAGGGTAAGGATGACTTTCATCCTTGTCGTGTTTTAAGAAAATTGATGTGTCAATCAGAAATTAGTACATTTAAAGAAATAAATAGAAAACCAAATTCAGAAGATTTTCACAAACTTCGTTAAATAGTACTACTGAGTAGTAAATATTCTGGTCTGAAGAAGCCAAAGTTTAGTGAAACATATGTTACGATATAATGAAGTTTATGGAAATCATCTGAATTTATTTTTTTCATTTTCATCAAGTTATGATCGAAACTATTCAATTTTTGATTGACATATGTAGGTACCAAATTTTATTGAAATCGTACTAAACCTTTCTGATTAATCAAATTTAAACAAAACTACTTTTTTCGATACTTTTGGCACCCCGTCGATTCACTCGACTTATTTTGATCCGAGGAACCTGTGTCCACGGAAGTTTGAGACACCCTGTATAACACAGATAGAATTGAGCGATTCTCAACTATTTCACTTGTTCCCTATTTTCACTCTTTTAGGAAGTATATAAGTCCGTTTGTTATTAATAATTTTAAGGTAAAGCTGAAATTTACCATCAGTGGTTTATTGCTAATATTTAATTCTAATGATACCCGTATCCCTTTAGTTTTAATGTATAGCAGGTACATTGTCCTAATATACTCGATTAGTACATTCTATAGCACTGTAGTAATATTCAATATTGTTAATCTTTAGGGCAAAGTACGACTAACACTACTTTATCGTATGATTTCACTCTGAAAGGTTACTTTTATAATAAAATACAGTTTTTTAATTCTTATCAATAACACTTTAATTAATAATATAGTTTTTAACTCGCTTTGTTATGACAAACGACAGCGAAACGGGAAATATGAATACTTAGCGACAAAAGTAAACAAGTCTGCTGTGTTTTATGAATGTCAAGAGGTCACCACTGCATTTCTCCCTCAGCGCAAATTAAATAAACTAATTTATTTTAATATTACCGTAATTAAATGTCAATAGTGTATTTGTCCTTCAGAAACTTTATGTACGGTGAATTAAGTCCGGCACACCTGTCAAGAATGCTTCGCGAACGCTTTTCTCTAAAAGTTCCGATGCGACCGACCGGATAATCCAATAAATTCTATGAAACATGAGCAAAACATTATTGCCTCTTGTTTAATCGCTAGTTTTAGAGATAGTTACTAATACAACGTAGTCTAGATAGCTCGAAATATTGTCTATAAGAATTTTAATAATAAAAAGGATAAATTCTTAAAAAATTGTTTCTTTAACCCTTAAATGTAATTGGTGTAATATTTTTTAAGAAAACAATTAAAATTTAATTATGTAATTATTTTTTACTTCTTCGGTTTATTGTAATTTAATTGCTGATGATAACTCGACTTTATTGAAATTAATAATCGCAAAGTTAGATCTAAAATTAAAAGGCGGCCCTGTCTACGAGACGTTTCGTTGGAATTTAATAGAAAATTATTGAATTTAACAAGGTCTGTATTAACTTCGAGTTATTAAAATTTTTGGATATGATCACAATTTCTTTTGAATTTTGGAATTTATATGTAACAGTGACATACGTCAACAAGGATCGTGGCATTCTTCAATTTAGTGAAAATCAATTACTTATCTAGACATATATGGCTGACAGGAAAATTTTAGAAAACGAGAAATTAGTAAAAGCTCTGAATATTGTACAATCGTTAGGGGAATTTTATTTGTAGAAAAGAAATAGATGTTTAGACTCATTTGTGTTCGTTTGAGGGAGATGCGGAGTAGGAATTAATAATAACGGTAAAAATAAATATAATTAAACAAAAACAGAATTCAAAACAGGAATGTGAAAGAAATTTGAAAAAGATTGAAAATGAAAAAAGAAATAGAGAAAAGGAGACTGTGGTAAATGAATAAATAAATAAAAATAGGAGACACCCCAATTACTACTAACACAATTTTACTAAGCGGACACGTGTTTCGACCACTTCAAACGTGGGCATTATCAACGTGAGACTGGTTCTAAAATTTAAAGTTCTGCCTATTTCTGGGCAGGGGTTGAAGACCGAAAAGAAAAGGTAGTGGAAAGCACAATAAGGGTTGGGAGGGAAACTTGAATACGTTCGATGCCATTTGTAAAATGCTTGAACCTCCTTCAAAAATCAAAGATGTTTATACGTACCAATAGGCAATTGAGGAGAAAAATTAAGATCTGTGATGTGGGTTGACGAGACATTAAAGAAATTGTCGAGATTTTAAAGAAAAGAATAAAAACTTAGAGACGTCATTCTAGAAGTACCAGAACAAACGAAATTATTATAAATAAGCTTCTGCGAAATTGGCGGGACAGTTCTAATAACCAGGCGACAGAAGACCAAAAGAGAAGAAGTGAAATAGTGGTCGAGAGAGTTGTAAATTTTTAATAATGGTATTGTTTGAGAATTAATTAGCGAAAATAAATAGTTTGATAGTGATAGTTGTATTAATTACGCGATAGTTTGGTGACAGTTGTTTGAAAATACGCGACATTTGGTGTCAAAAGCTGGACTGTTAGAGAAAGAAGAACGAATCGAACGGAATCGAAGAATTTTATCGAATTTTGTGGAAACCCCAACTAACTATATACCGTTGGAAAGCTCTCGAAGTAGGAAGAACAAACTTGGCGTCATTGAAGAAATTTACAGAAATTGACAAATTGATTAAGGCTTTCGCGGCCAGTTGATGAACTGATGTTGTCCAGGAAGCAATTCCAACCGACGACGGCCTGTACACCCGAAGAAGGACAACATCATTTTACAGAAATTTCTGTTTGTTTCCACGGATTACGAATTACTCCAACAAACCATATATCGTTTGAAAGCACTTGAAGAATGAAAACCGAATTTGACGTTATCGAATAATTCCATAGATCTTTCAATAAGAAACCGCCATATTTCATGCTTGTTAAAACAAGGGTTATTAAAGCAAAAATGGAGTAACAAGTAAATGCTTTAAGGCAATGTTGGCAGAAATGAAGCAAAAATTGAAACAGAAAAAGAACTTAGGCTACCAGCAGACATAACTTTTGGTGAACCTGGAAACTCTCCGGTATCTACAGATAAGTACGTGCACCAACTACAAAATCAATTGGAGGCCATCCATACTGCTGTGCGTACGAAGCTGCGATATTAATGTAACCGCATGAAAACCAGGGACATTGTCCGAAATTACAACATGCATCAACGAGGTTGTCTTTCGAATTCAGATGGGATATCGGGCCAATGTGAAAGTCATCCATTTTGACGACCTTGCTTCCTACAGAGCCGACATCACTGATTGAAATAATCAGATTGAGGAGAGGGCAGTGCTACGTACGATTAAGCAATTTACGAAAAACATGAATATCTATAACGGGAGTTGCCAAGATTTCAAAGAAAATAGTGGAAACTTCGAGAATCATCATTCTAGAAACTTCCAGAAGAAATGAAATTACTATAAACAATCTTCCGTGAAATCGGCGGGACAGTTCTGATTACCAGGCGCCAGAAGACGAATAGCGAAGAGTTCTAAATTGATAATTGATAATTGATAATTAATTAGCGAAAATAAATAGTTGGATAGTGACAGTTGTTTTAATTAAGCGATATTTTGAAGACAGTTGTTTGAAAATACGCGACAAAATAATAAACACGTGAACCGAAGTCCGGCGAATAAAGGAGATGTGGAAGACATTTGAAATGCAAATTCGAGATAGTTACGCGATCTCGAATTCTTCTTCGAGTTCTGTGATAACTCGTTCCACCAGGAATATCAGGCGCATATACAATTTGAAGCTAGCCGGAGCGAACTTCGTCGGTCACACTTGTCACATTATTTTTTAATTTTTTGGGCCACTCACACTTGATAATGACGCACTGCTTCTGCATTCTTCGTTGGGTGTTAGTTCGTTTGTCACCTTCGTTTCTCAGAAAACGTGTTACTAAATGCAGCTCTACTGTGGGAGCTTGTCTATAAGAATGCAGACGTACCTGCGTTCGCCGTGTCTGTATGTTTGGGCACAAAATGTCTCATTGTTGTAGCAGCTCATTATTTAAAACTTATATGGTCAAAGTTAGGTTACCCTCGTATATTTGATTCAGTCATCTTTTTTTTTGTTTTAACTGTAGTACTCGTTGCGTTCAAGAGAGACATTCTCCATATCGAAGACAGGTTCGCATTTGGATTGATTTTTTGTATTGCTCTTTGTATTCTTTGATGTATTGTAATGTTTTTCTCCCTCTTGCTTTCAATTCTTTTCTTTTAGAAATGTACACTAGTAAATAAAAGCTCTTTCTAGCGTTATTTTCGAATAATTGCTACTCCTTTTGTTTGCTATCTTAT
The DNA here is from genome assembly GCA_963921985.1 of Agrilus biguttatus. Taxonomy (NCBI): domain Eukaryota; kingdom Metazoa; phylum Arthropoda; class Insecta; order Coleoptera; family Buprestidae; genus Agrilus; species Agrilus biguttatus. Next base: position 23,466,130 of record OY998118.1, read on the forward strand.
CTTTAACAGATATTCTGGATAGACTTAGTGAGAAAACCTTGACCCTTCCAAATTACATTCGCTTTGTTCCCTGAGCATCTTAGTTGAAGGAAACTTGAGACAGCAGTTATGAATTACGTTTCTCTTTCGCGTGTATGTATTGTCCATTTTTTGCAACGATAAAAGCTTAAATCATTCTCTACTACTCGTTGCTGATCTAAACTTTCTTCAAAAGTTAAGAGATGGACCAAGCAATATCCACGAAATGCGGCGTTTAGATCTTCATTTATACGTTATATTTATATCGTAATACGTTTTCGACTATCTTAAATTAAGAATTTAAATTTAAACGAATTACTGTTGTCACCTTTCGTAGCTTAGTGGCAAAAGCATTGGCGCGTAAAGCCAAGAAACCGGGTTCGAGTCCCGGCGAGGGCGTGACAATAGTAACAAGTTTTTCCCTCATTGTATGAGGTAATTTGTAGTGGGTATAAATTTTAGTCCGATTATTTGATAACTGTTTTTTACCACCTGAGGTGAAATAAGGCTTCTATTCTCTGGCAAACATAATAAATAATAATGAGAAAATAAATAATAATGGTAACAAAGAAATAATAGTAACCAAAATAAGATAATGGGTGTCTACGTTTTTAATCCTTCGGTGAAGACACCCGGCGACACAGACCGTATGTATTAGAAAATCTTTATAAGGCCACCATACTGACAAATAATATCCCAATGTTTTACAAAACTTTGGACGAGTGTTCTCTAACATTTCAATTGGAATTTTGTGTATCGTTTTGATTATTTTCCCACAAAATTAATCCAAATTATCTGTATTAAAAGTTAAAAATTAAATAAGAAATGGGAGTCGCACTCTGTAGCTTGCTCTAGCAAAGTAGGGGATACCTACGTTGCAGCGGATGTGCGCGTTGTGATACCCACTAATATTCTACTATCTTGTGGAAGAGATCTTTCTTGGCATTTTACATAGTCGGTTAAACATTTACCAGTTACGTATACGCTTTCCCTGATGAGATTATTAATGGAACAATCTTGCGTACTTTACTAGTGTCACAATCAATGAATACTTATTGATTTGCTTCTCTATACATACGTTTTTAACTTGAGGAAACATGAAGATTATACGAACAAACAACGTATTATTCAATGTTAAATTAATTGCGGCTAACAATTTAGGTCAGAGGGGCTATTCCTACATTATTTCTTAAAAACATTTGTTTTCTTATCCTCTGTTGGTACTATAAAGAACATAGCTAACCTTATAAGGCAATAACCATTAGAGATACAGACAATGATTAAATAAGGGATCTAACCCTAGATCGTTTCTCTATAGTCTACCGTAGTCTTAGACGAATTAAAAATTATTTTTTTGTAATAACGTTGCAAACTGATTGGCCTTATACAACATGGTTGATAAATGCCACTTTTTCCCAGTGGTTTCCTTTTATTTTTATTATTAACTAAAAGATGTTTTAGAGTAATGTTGTTATTTTCTACTAGTGTTTGGCCGAATTTTTATAAGTTGTTTTTATATTTTAACTAATGTATTTTAAGAAGTGTAAAGATACAAATTGTTTATTAAATTTAGAATTAACATTGAGTTCAATGTTATGTAGCAGTTTCTTGATTATTTTCTGTTTTTTATTATATATTAATTTATCTACTACTTATTTTTGGCTATTAATTTAATAATTAGTAATAAAAAAAACAATAATTCTATAATTCGTTATCATAACTGCTAACTGATGAAGGTAATGTAATCAATCTATTAATTAAAGAATGAAAGACTGCTAGTTTTATTTTCCAGGGATGGTTTGAATCAGCTGGTATAATCGTGTCGGTGTATGTAGGTTTTATAAATATTTCGAAGAATAATTTGTTGTCCGAGGTAGATAGTTTTTAATCTAAGAAATTTAAGCGTTTGTTGTGTTCCTTTTCAATGGTGAAGTTGATGTTATTATCTAATGAGTTTAACAAAGATAAAAATAAGTCTAATTGCCTCGATGTTCCTTTCCAAATAACAAATATATCATCTACATAACAATGGTGTGCGAAAATCTGTTTAATAAGGAAAGTTTTAGAATTAAATAATATCTGTTCGAAATTAGACATATATATTTCGGCAAGGATCGTTGAAATTGATGACCCCATGGAGAGTCCATCTTTCTGTTTATGAAACTTGTTTTGAAATTCAAAATAATTTTGATTTAAATATAAATCCAGTAAATGTAATAAATCTTTACCTTCTTTGTTGGTTAGGTTGCTTGTTTCTATGAGATTTTTAATTATGGAATTTAATTTGTGGATAGGGTTGGGTGTAAATAGGCTGGAAACATCGAAGGAAACTAAAATATTATTAGTAGGGATTTGCAGATTTTTAACTTTGTTAGCAAAATATAATGAGTTTGTTACACTCTTGTCGAATAGCAAGGGACGGATGTTAAAAGTATGGAATTAACAAAGCAACATGTTATAAACTATGTCGCTTTAATAACTGAATGTAGGCTTTCACGGCCGGCGTATTTATTGTTATAGATGTATTTCGGGCTTGTCTACTGTCGTTGGGATTTTACTCCTGGCGTTTCGCCTGCAGCTGTTCAGGGATTCTCAAATTTTGATGGAATACACCTACAACCATAAATACGCCGGCGTGAAGCCTACATTCAGTTATTAAAACGACATAGTTTATAACAAGGGGCTTGTACATATGAAACAACTGGTCGCATACCATCTTTATGTATTTTAGGTAATCCATATAAAGCTGAAGGATTTAAGTTTTTAAATTTGTATTTTTGTTTCTGTTCGATCCAATGATTATCTGAGTTGAGCATATCGTAAACATGTTTTTGAAATAGTTTTGTGGGATCTGAATTTAAAGTTATATACGAATCATCTAACAAGGAGGAGATTTTAGTGATATAGTCAACTCGATTTAAAATAACAATTGTGTTACATTTTTCAGCTTTCGTTATGATTAATTTGTCTAGGTTGCATTTGCATTTTATAGATTTAACTGTTGCTGACTGAGTATGTGTGAATTTAAAGTGCTTGAGTTTTTTTAAAATATTTTGAAAGATTATCGGCAACTATATGTTTGATGTTTTTTAAATTGATGTTTGAATCCTTAGTGTTAATTTTATCTAAAGCTAAATCTAAATCTATGGTAAGAATCTCAAAAGCTTTCTGAGTTATTTTTGAATTAGGAGAAAATTGTAATCCTTTGTTGAGTAAACTTAATTCTACTTGATTGAAGACACAATCTGTTTGATTAACAATTCTAGGGTAAAAATTTAATAGGATCAATGTTGTTTTCCTGAGGTTCGGGAGGTGTGCTGTTTTTTTGATTTAAATTTGTTACGAAGTTCGATGTTTTCAGCCTATTTACAACATCCCTGTCCACAAATTAAATTCCATAATTAAAAATCTCATAGAAACGAGCAACCTAACCAACAAAGAAGGTAAAGATTTATTACATTTACTGGATTTATGTTTAAATTAAAATTATTTTGAATTCCAAAACAAGTTTCATAAACAGAAAGATGGACTTTCCATGGGGTCATCAATTTCAACGATCCTTGCCGAAATATATATGTCTAATTTCGAACAGATATTATTTAATTCTAAAACTTTCCTTATTAAACAGATTTTCGCACACCATCGTTATGTAGATGATATATTTGTTATTTGGAAAGGAACATCGAGGCAATTAGACTTATTTTTATCTTTGTTAAACTCATTAGATAATAACATCAACTTCACCATTGAAAAGGAACACAACAAACGCTTAAATTTCTTAGATTAAAAACTATCGACCTCCGACAACAAATTATTTTTCGAAATATTTATAAAACCTACATACACCGACACGATAATACCAGCTGATTCAAACCATCCCTGAAAAATAAAACTAGCAGTCTTTCATTTTTTAATTAATAGATTGATTACATTACCTTCATCAGTTAGCAGTTATGAAAACGAATTATAGAATTATTTTTTTTTATTATTAATTATTAAATTAATAGCCAAAAATAAGTAGTAGATAAATTAATATATAATAAAAAACAGAAAATAATCAAGAAACTGCTACATAACATTGAACTCAATGTTAATTCTAAATTTAATAAACAATTTGTATCTTTACACTTCTTAAAATACATTAGTTAAAATATAAAAACAACTTATAAAAATTCGGCCAAACACTAGTAGAAAATAACAACATTACTCTAAAACATCTTTTAGTTAATAATAAAAATAAAAGGGAACCACTGGGAAAAAGTGGCATTTATCAACCATGTTGTAATATTGTAACGCTATTTATATAGGTCAATCAGGCAGGTATATTATTTATTATTCGATTAAAAGAACATGCACATGATATTAAAAAACTTAATTTAAAAACCGGGATTTCCAAACATTGTACTCCGTTTAAACATGAAGTCGATGTAAATAACGTAAAAATATTACATACCTACATTGTAAAAAGCAAAAAATTAACTTTGCTTGAAAACCTGGAAATCAAAAAAGGCATTAATAACAGTTCAGATATTGTAAATAACCAGCTAAAATTAGGTTAAGTTTCATCCCCACTTCTATTAAGTAAGTTTCCGTAATATATACAGTTCCGTAGCACATTAGAAATTTAGTATTGTTTACTCTTGATAATGGGTTAATACCCGAAACAACTATAGAGTTTAATAAAATTTTGGTGAACATAATTCTTGTTGTTATTTAATATCTATAATTATATTTACAGTATAATTTCCTGTTACCGGTTGCTATAGTTTTAAAAGTTCAGAAATGATTTAATTTGATTGTATTAAAATTGAACAATGCGATCAAAAATTTAAATATGCCTACCTGATACAAAGCAAAACTTGTTACGCGTACACGTCACTAAGTACAAGTCAGTGTTAACAAATCCTGTCGAAATAGGATGGACAGGTAACATTAATGGAATAACATTCAACCATTTTGGCATTTTTTGGAACTTAACTCCACATTCACAGGAACAATTTTTGTGACTAGTATTTAGTGATATTTAAACTTTCTAAGGTACACTTATTGTGAATCATCATATTAATAATGGGCTCCCCTCTGTCTCCTGTATTAACGGAAATATATATGGCAAATTTTTATTTTGTGTTTGGAAAGGCAGAAACAGAAAATTAGATCTTTTCTTGAATTTCTTGAACTCCGTAGACAAAAATTTAAAATTTACCATCGAAAAAGAAACTAATAACGCCTTAAATTTCCTCGATTTGCAATTAAGAAGGGACAAAAAACTAAGTTATAGTATTTTTAGAAAACCAAGTTTACTGACACAATTATTCCCGCGATGTCGAACCACCCTTGGCAAACTAAATTACACGCCTTTCATAGTTTAATTAATAGACTAATACAATTACCCTTATCTGCAAATGATTACAATACAGAATTAAATATTATAAAAAATATTGCCAGAAATAACGGGTATAACGATATTTTGGTTGACAAATAAATTTTCACAGAAAAACAAAAATTAGTTACAAAATCATTACATCATGACGATTTTAGTATTAACTCTAATAAGAATTTTGTTTCTTTACATTTTGTAAAATCTGTTAGTAATAAGTATAAACACAAATTACAAAATTTAGGTTTAACTGTTGTTGAAAATAATAAAGTTATTTTAAGAACTATACTAATGAATAATAAAAAGAAAACAACTCCTTTGGAAAAAAGTGGTGTATATCAATAGCTTGTGACTCATGTCACGCAATTTATATTGGACAAACTGGTAGAGCTTTTTCAACTAGGATAAAAGAACATTTAAATAGTATTAATAAAAATCATTTGCATACTGGAATTTCAGAACATTGTACTTTGTATAAACACAATATAGACGTCAAAAATACAAAAATTTTACACACTAATATATCTAAAAGTAGGAAATTATCTATGTTTGAAAATTTAAAGATAAAGAAAAGCCTCCACAATAAAATAAATATTGTTAATAATCAATTAGAATTAGGACAAACAACATCCCCTCTCCTACTCAGCGAATTATAGATGTACCTACATATACACTGTTTGTTAGACATTATTCTTTAGTATTTATACTCTTGATAATGGGCAATGCCCGAAACAATTTTCGAGTATCTCAATACATTTAGTGCAAACATTTTACTAGTGTTTTATTTTATCATTTATTTATATAATTTATTACAGTTAAAAAAAGAACAATAGCATGAAATCAGCTAAACACAACTGTCAAATAACAAACGTAACGGAAACCTTGCAGTTTCGTCCATAAAATTGCCAATCAACCAACCAATACGAAGAATTAATCACAAATTTTGAATTTCAATACGAACATTCATCAGGTAGATTCACTTTAGCATTGGCTTTATTTTTTGCTTGTAATAACGTCATAGATCACGTGCAACGGTTTTTGTTTCGTATCAAGTGTATAAATTGCGATCTCATAAAAAAATATATTTTCATTATTATGATGTTCGATCACCACTGAAGTGAATTAGAAATAAAGTACCTACACGAGTAAATAAATACGGTCAGCGTAGTGAATGTCAACTGCTGAAATTTGCTGCTTATTTTCGGATTGATTCAGTAATATTCAACAAGGTCCTTTTCTAATAAGGATATCGACTTGTCAAACATAACCCACGTGGTAGGCACGTAACCAGATAGAACAAGACTAAAAGTATGTTTTTGGTCAGTATTCGAGCAAAACACCAACCAAACTAACTACTGCCATTAAACAGAGTTCGATGAATAAATACAGATAGCGATGTGATCTTTCTTTGCAGAAATTTGCTACATATTGTGGAATTCAGTAATACTGATTTTTTAATTAATGAAATTGAAATATCACTGAAATTAAACATTTTTATAAGCATTAAAAGCTAATAAATAATATTAAGATTATTTGAGGAAGATTTTTTTAGTGATTGACTGTATTTATTGTTACAATAAAATTAATTGGAGTACTGCGGAACTTAATTAAATGGGTTTTAGTGTTTATTTAGTACCTACTTATAATTATTGTATTATTGTATATAAGAGAATTATGATTCAAATGAAGACAGATCTAAAATTATTTTTTTAAATGTACCTTATATTATTATATCTGTATTTATGATTGTATATTTATTATTTGCTAACATATATGTTTATAACAAATAATAGCTTATTTTAGAGGAAATGAAAACAGAAAAATTCGAATTAATGATGAAATTATGTTGGAGAATTTTTTAGTAGAGATTTTAAATACATTAACGAGATATTAATTCTTAAATCAATTTAAACCTACTACTTACTTCCAATTAATGAGGATAAATTTGTTACTGCTGTCACTCCCTCTCCGGAAATCGAATGCCAGATCTTTAGCTTTACGCGCCAATTCTTACCACTAAGCTATAAGAGGTGACAGCAGTCACAGAATCATTGGAATCAAAGTTATTATTACTAATCATTAATATCGATATATTTTGGAATTTATTTTAGTAGAGGTTTATTTAAATACATTAATGCTATACCAAATTTTTAAATTAATTTGTACATACTAGAAATTATCTCAAGTTTAATGAGGAATATTTTTGTTACCTTAATTAAAACCACATTCATTATTCTTCATAAAAGAACAGAAAGCAGGTTAAAGCAAAAATTATTAAAACGTGTACATTTTGTTTGTAGGAAGCGTAAGAATGGAAATTATAGATTGAAAGGGAGGTCATGTTTTGCAAATAATAAGAGGTGTGAAAATTAAAATATCACTCCATCAAAAATATCCAGTTGTCTATAGTAGAACACTGTGATGGTTTATACTTTATTGTATATATAATATTATACTTTCTAAGTGAAGTGATAATTCGTATCTAATTCAAAATCAGAAAACTCAGGTGATAGATTTAATATTGTGAGAATATGTAAAACAAAAAGTAAAGTAAAAGCCTCATGAGATCAGATTAGATCGGAAGAGCTCTGTAGATGTCCGTGTTATCCAAGACGTCGGCAACAGACATTTTGAAGCGTGTTTAATTTGGAATGCTTTTATTATTTATATTTATCCAAATAAACAACCCATGCTTTGATTTTGCAGATATTAGATATTTGTTGGCAATAAGTTGTTAAGCTTGCGATTTCTGTCTTATTTATGAGATTATGTGGTTTACAATAATTTAATTCTTTCAAAAAAAATTATACAATACTATACAAATATTTTTATGCTAAGTCGTGAAGTTATTTAAACAAAAAAATTATTATTATTAAATAGATATGTAATAATTAATAAATCTATATTTTCAATAAATCAACATGTTTTACGACACATTGAAAGCACACACTGTTAGGTACATAATGAGTAACCTACATTATGTACATCTCAGTTTATCCAACAAAAGATTGCGTACCATCTGTCGAAACATGTTTAATGTTTACTCTAATAATCATAACTATATTTGAATTTAAAAAGCGATTTTGAACATTCGCTTTTCAGTCAGAAAATGATGTAGTTTGCATATTCGACAAATACAAACTGTTTGCTTTCTGAATGACACATTATTTATAGTTATCGTTTCTCTAGCATTGTTGTTTGATAATTCATATCTGTTGTTTTATAAGTTTGCCTAAAAAGACGTTTAAAATAATAATACGGAATAAAAGTTTCAAAAGATAGAGGCCAAAGAGTATAATATAATGTATATAAAACAACCCTAATAAAAACGTTTACAGTTAATAAAAATTTATTGTTCGTTAGGATAAAAAATTATAGTATTTGACCAATAAACTTATGTGCAATTACTTAACAAATTTATATTCGATAATTAAAATAAAGGATATAAAAAGTAAAAGTAAAAAAATCGTAGGTCCTATCTTGTTTTCTGAATCCAGTTTTAACAAAGAACTAACTATTATTAAACAGATAGCATCCAATAATGGTTATAAACCTAACATAGTAGATCACATTATAAAAAACAAACAACGAAAATTAATTGTTAATCAACGTTACAACAATCTAATCCACTCCAGTACTATACCTGATACAAGCAAGTACTGTTTTATTAATTACATTAAAGAAATTGGTTACAAAATCAACAATCATCTTCTCAAATCATCAAGTCTATCCTAGTCAACAAAAATAAATAAATTAAACAAATGTGAGGTATACAAAATCTCTTGTCAAACCTGTCCTGTTTACTATTTAGGACAATCTGACAGAGCGATTAATATCAGACTAAAAGAACATCTACTTTCAAAAAACAAAAAGAATACCACAGCAATTGCTCAACACTGTATAGACAATAATCATAGCCTAGATACAGAATCCTTAAAATTATTACATAATGTTCAGAAAAGTTTCAAATGAAATATACTTGAATCTTTAGAAATCAAAAAAGCTGTCAACAACAAACAGAATATCGCAAATAATCAATTAGAATTGTTTACCGTAGAATCACCGTTATTATTAGTGGATTTTCCTTATACCTAATTTTGTTTGTTCAACGTCTTGTTTAGCATAGAACCAATAAGTGTATATATAAGTTTGTTTATTTACTTTAGAATTAGTTACAGAATTTCTCTCTTGAGAATGACCTGAGAAGGTCGAAATAATATTGTAGAGGTTCAATATAATTTTAGTGAAACATACCCAGTGTTTTCTGTTTCTCATCCTTTCCTTTTATTATCTTGTTTATATTAACGAAAGTAAAATTAGAAATTAAAATCGCAAAGGGTGATATACTTGGCTGTGATTGTTGCGACCAGTTATAATGGTATAATATACTATAAACTCAACTTTATAGCTTTAATAAGGCCGTGCTAGCTGCGTAATACATAAAAATCTGCAGTTTAAAGCAGTTGTTGCCCTATAAATCATAAACTACATTTTTCAGAATTAGTGTCTATTGCCATTTTTATGGTTTATTCTGTGTGTTCAATTGTATTCGAGAAAGAGAAAATTCAAAATTTGATGAACTGTTCCACCATTTGTCTAGATAAATTTTTTATATTTTTTGAACTAAATGTATAGTTTTCTTGTATACAATATGCGGCTAGACCAGTGGTGTAATTATTACATTTTACGTTACGCACGTGTTCGGAAAAACGGGTCATGATGTCCCTTTTGCTATGTAAATAGCCGGGCAGTTTACACAGGAAATTTCGTATACACCACTGCAATTTAGGTCTTCGGTTTTATTACTTAATTTATTATTGACAAAAATGTTTTCTAAAGTTCTGTTGTTGAAATATGCCGGATGGATGTTATTACATATTATGTAAATACTGACCTATTCAAATACTAGTGTACCGTAGAAAGGAACTTTTTTCCAACATGATTTTTCAAAATGGACGCTTTTGACCAGGAAGATTAATTTATTTAAATGTTGTTTCTGATTTTTTAAATGCAGTTTATCTATTAGTTTTTCATTGTATCCGTTATTGATAGCTATGGTTTTTATTGTAAATAATTCTTTATTGTAGTTAGTTTTTGATAACAGAACTTTAATTAATCTATGTAACATTGAGTGAAAACTCATTAATTTAATATTGAACGGGTGGTAAGAATCACTAAGAATAATACTATCGTTAAGTTTCTTTTCTGAAAATGTCGAATGAGACTTTGTTTTCTTCAATTTTTATAAACAAATCTAAAAAATTTAAATTTTCGTTACCTATTTCAACTCTAAATTGGATATTTTTGTGTATATTATTTGAGTGTTTTAAGAATAATTCTATTTGTTGTGTTGTACCAGTCCAAATGCAAAATATGTCGTCCATGTACCTTTTTCATAAATATATATGTTTATTTAAATAAAAATCACTTTCTAATAGTTTTGTTTTAGTCATTCATGAAATAATTTTTTAAAAATGGTAAGATAGCTGAACCCATAGGTAGGACTCCGTTTTGTAAAAAGAATTCATTGTTAAATTTGAAATTGTGATAGGCTAACTTCTATTAAATTTTTTAGTTCTGTTATTAGTCCTGTTTACGGTTACTTTTGTTTAATTTGGTTATTAGGATGTTTTTCTGTTCTTTGATCGGTATGGACGAAAACAGGTTAATAAGGTCAAAGGACAGCAATTTTGCATTATTTGGTATTTTTGTATTTTTTTATTTTTCAATTAACTCTGCACTGTTGTTTAATTAATACTTCGGTCTTAAATCTAATATTTCTGTTAGTAAAACTGACAACTGTTTAGGTAATTTTTGATTCGGCGCATTTATACAAGAAGTCACTGGTCTTAGCGGATTGCCTTCTTTACTATATGTATTTTTATTAGTCGGTACATAATAGGTGCTACAGGATTATCTACTTTTAGTTTCAACTTATCCTTACCTGATATAGCTATAGGGTCTGTCTATAGTAGGGTCTGTTTTTATTTGAGTTTCATTTAAATATTTATTAGTGTAATTTAGAATGATTCTACAAGAATTAATTGAGAAGAATATCCATTAACTTCAGTTCGGCCAATTAATACTTGTGGTCTAACATTCAGAGCCCAAAAAACATTTTTTTCCCAGTGTACATCAACATTAAAATAAAACCGAAGAATCGGCAAGCCAAAAAAAGTGTTCTAACAGCGAAGAAAATGTGGTCAAAAGAAGAAATTAAAAAATAGTACGGGGTTCGAGATAAACTCAGCATACAGAAGTTCATCATTCATACAGATTACATCCACTCGAATTCGATCTTCCCTCGCATAAGATAATTGAAGAGGTAAAAACATATCCCACCACCATCACATAAAGCACTTAAATAAACTAAAGAAGATTCGCTTCCAAAATGAAAACAGTTTGCCATCAGAGAAAGGACAAACCCACAATACATCAAGGAACGCCATCAACGAACGCCAGTAAATTTATCAACTTATATTTTTGGTGACTTAGAATTAGACCTCCTAAATAAAAGTTTAAATGATGCTCCTCATTTTAGATTAACAAAGAAAGATTGTTTAGATTTAGCAGTTTATACTGACGGTGCATTTATCATCATATCACCCAGTTATCATTCAAAAAAGTAGTTGTGCTAATATTATAAAAAACAAGTGAGTTAGATTTTAAAAAAAAATCACGAACAGACACTTGAAACACTGAAAATAAATGTTTAACAAAATTAAAAGAAACACTCAAAGATAATAATCTCATTTTAACCAAAGCAGATACAGTCCTAGTAATACAGGGAACTCTATAACTATTTTATCAGTATATTCGTACTTAGACACAATGAATACTTTTTTTGAAACTATGTCCATTTCAGAAATAAAAACAGACGCTACTAGAACATTCAAGTTGCAAGTCTCCAATTGTTTGAAAAAAGTAAATATAGCCATATCAGGTAAGGATAAGTTGAAACTAAAAGTAGATAATCCTGCAGCACCTATTATGTACCGACTAATAAAAATACATATAGTAAAGAAGGCAATCCGGTAAGGCAAGTGACTTCTTGTATAAATGCACCGAATCAAAAATTATCTAAATAATAGTGACAGAAGTACAGTTCAACCAGCAGCAATAGTCATAAAGACTAACAAACCAAATTATAACAGAATCGCTAGGACGGAGTACGCAATGTTCTGGTGCTTCACCACCGCGACTAACCCAGTTAGTAAAATCCCCGACGGAAACTCACTCACCGCGTGTATCAATGAGCAGCGCAAAGTTCAGCACAGTATCCGCAGCGTTAGTGTCCAAACTGTCTTTTTTAAGACTTCACTAAAATGAATGGCTAGTCAATCCTGGAAAAAATATTCACAAAATATGAAAAATCAATGGAATACATGCAGGAAGAAAACTCATACCTTCGGAAAAAATTATAAAGCCAACAAGCAAACAGCAACTCATCAAAAAGCAACAAACGACCGAAACCATCCCAAAACGAAACATCCACCTACAACCAACATATGGACACAACAGAAGAAGATTCTCCGTCTAGTCAACCAACCACGCATAAACGGAAAAAAACACAAACAAAATACACTTCTACAATTTAAAAAAGGAATGGAAGAAGCAGGTATAAAAAACGACACGTAATTACAACAAAATCCTGTCAACGTAACCCAAACACACGTTGAAAAAGAAGAATAACAGAAAACTCCACCAATAGTCCTACGTGAACCACACATATGGAACACAATATCTGCTCTACTCTCACAAAAAAACCCTACTATACAACAAAGATGGTATCAGCATCTATCCAGATGGTGAGCAAAACTACAGATCAATAACGAAAATCTTTGACGAAAATCAAATCCAATATCATATATACAAATGAAAACAAGACAGACAACTTAAAGTAGTCATAAGAGGGATACCAACAGCCATTACAATTGAAGAAATCGCGAAAAACCTGCATCAACAAGGATACCCAGAGATAAAAGCAGTCAGGATGACCAATCGTAACGGGAAAGAAATACCACTAGTCAAAATGGAGAATCTACAAGTCTTTTTACAATCTCAAGCAATTCTGTAACCTAGATGTCACAGTAGAGAGATTATACAGGAAACAAACATCTGGACAATGTCACCGCTGCCAGAAATTTGGCCACTCTCAAGTCGGATTTAAAGCCGAACACAAATACGTCAAATGCGCCGGTAACCATTCAACACACTTGTGCACCAAACCACAAACAACTACAGAAAAATGTGCTAACTGTGCCGGAGAACACCCTGCGAACTACAGAAACTGTCCTGAAAACCCTAGAAGAAATACGGAAGAACCAACACGTGAAAAACCAGCCCCAACACATGATCATAAGGAATTACAGAAACAAAGACAAACTCCAACCTACAGCCAGATCATAAAAATAAAGAACCACAAAAAAAACAAAAAGGAGGAACTGTGTAAAATAATTGGAGAAATGTTCATCCAATACAGCCAGCTAAATCCTACGCCCGAACAATAGGCGAAATTCATCAACACAACTAAACAACTAGTACTAACCAACCCAAGAGAAAGATTAACAAAGGAATACAAGCAACCTCAAAATAGTGTACTTGATCGCACAATCGCTAACAGGGAAAATCAACTTAATGAAAAATTTCATCACATCCAACAACGTAGATATAATGTGTATAGGCGAAACCTTCCTCAAACCAGCCCACATCCCCCAAATCCCGAACTACAAATTATACAAGAACGACCGCACACACAGAGAAGGAGGAGGAACAGCAATCTACATCAAAAACTCCATAGAACACGTTCCACTCCAAAACACATCCAAGGTCAACATAATCGAAGCAACTGGGGTACAACTAGACATCAAAAACATGGGCTTAACCCATTTCAATAGCGTATATTATCCACAGACAAAACCACAACAACCATCGCTGCATGCGAACGAACTGAACAAACTCACAAAAGGAAGCAATCCCAAAATACTCATTGGAGATCTAAACAGTAAACATCGGGAATGGAACTCCAAAATGAAAACAATATGCAGAGTAAAATCAACTGTTAATTATAGCACCAATGGAACCCACACACCACCACGTACCAACTAAAACATCAGATGTACTAGATATCGCTATATTAAAAAGCATACTACTACAGACAGCGGGCTTACTTCAGACCACAACCCAATCATTTTCCAAATAGGCTCGGAAATTCAAAAAGACACAATGCTAATAAATACCACTAACTGGGAAAAATTCAGAAACAAGCTCCAGTTAAAACTACAAGGCTTCCAAACTAATTGCTAAAATAAAGTAGAACTAGAACAAGCAATAACAAGGCTCGAAAACCTCATCCAAGAATTCACCAAACAATCCACGCACATCCGAATAAAATAAATTGAAGGAACGTACATTCCCAGTTACATCACTGAATTAATCAAAGAAAAGTCTAAAGCAAGGAAAAGATACCTACAAACATACAACCTACAAGACAAAACTGCACTAAATCGCCTTACCAACGAAGTGAAATCACTCCTACGGGAATTCCATAACTCAACATGGGAATAAAAACTAAACAAAGCCGAACAATCAGACATCACACCCTACTCAATTGCCAAGTCTTAAGAAAAAAAAACAGCAACATAGGTCCACTAAAACAGCCCACAATTTAACAATTTAAACCCAATCTAATTCACGACATACTAAAACATATAAACTATAAAGAAAATATCAACAACATGGTCCGCCAAATACTAAAACAAAAATGCCCCGAAACAATAATTACTACTACTCCTCAAAAAGTAACGGTATTATTTAAATACAGAAACAACAAAAAAGCACCAGGCCCTGACAGCATTCCTAACAGGGCATTAAAGGAACTCCCCCAAAATGAAATAGAAATCATCACAAACATATACAACTCCATCATCAAGCTACAGTACTTCCCAAAGAACTAGAAAATATCCGACATAGTGTTAATCCCAAAATCAAGAAAGCATCCCGACCAACCACGAAGCTACAGACCGATCAGCCTGCTCAAAACAATAAGCAAAACTGCAGAAGCTATCACCCTCGATCGACTACACACCGAATTTCAGGACAAAAATATACTACCTAATCACCAATTCGACTTCAGAAAGAGACATTCCACTGCTCACTAAATAACAAATCACCTCGTACAAATCAAGAGGCTTCAACCACGGTAAAACTTCATCATTGACATCGAAAAAGCTTACGACAAAGTATGGATCCAACGGATCATATTGTAACGTTCGGGGGATTCAACAATCAAAACTCGAAGACTTTTAAACAGGAACAACAATTTATTTATACTAATATTAATTAACTTTTCTACCACTTGCACTATTTATTTAGGCACAGTTACTGTCTGTATAGCACTTCTCACTTTTCTATTTATTTGCTACGCGTCTCGATTTATTTCCCACCTTATTTTCACGACCGTCAATTTATATCTGAACCCTGAACTAAACTGAACTGTACAGAACTTCTAAACTGGACTGAACTTCTGAACTGGACTTCTCGGCGATCGTCTTCTCGCTTATATACCGTTCCGTTAAATTTCCGGAACACTTCCGAGAAACCTAGGAAAGTCGGGACCATTTTATTTTTCTCCGAAATATCGAACAAGTTTCCGCTAAGCTCAAATACACTAACATGTCCTCAGTTATTACACACACACTTGTAGTTACGATATACACGTCGCGTCTCGGCTGCAACCGGCTCGCTCTCATACATGGGTACTCTAACGCACACAATCAAACACGTACTCGTTACAATATACAAACTATAATACACAACCTAAAAATCTCCAAAGGAATGATAAAACTACTACACTCATACCTTACGGAAAGAAGATTCCACATAAAAATTGAAGACACCAGGTCCACAAAAGGAACATTACTAGCAGAATCAAAATGAGAATTTGTAAAGTATACATACGACAATTCATCGCATACGGATCCACCACTTGAAAACATGCGAAATCAGCAAAAATCCAGAGAGAAATGGACGTTCCCCCACTCGGCAAATTTCTGGAAAAATGCGCAGAAAAATTCTGCGATCACTTGCACCAGAACATTAATCCAGAAATAGCCAATCTAAAAACAATGAACAACACCGTGAAAGAAATTTATATGAAAATGCCACTGCAGTAAATTCGATACAAGTACAAATCTCATGGTGAATATGCAAAGGAGCCTGACTCCGGCATCTGCAACACAAAGAACGAAAAAAAAGAAATATTTAAACAGTTATCAGTTTTACTAACAGAAATATTAGATTTAAGACCGAAGTATTAATTAAACAACAGTGCAGAGTTAATTGAAAAATAAAAAAATACAAAAATACCAAATAACGCAAAATTGTTATCTTTTGACGTAAAAAACCTGTTTCCGTCCATACCGATCAAAGAACATAAAAACATCCTAATAACCGAATTAAACAAAAGTAACCGTAATACAGAACTAATAACAGAACTAAAAAATTTAATAGAGTCAGCCTATAGCAATTTCAAATTTAATAATAAATTATTTTTACAAAACGAGCGCCTACCAATGAGTTCAGCTATCTCACCATTTTTTGCAAATTATTTCTTGAATGACTGAAACGAAACTATTAGAAAATGATTTTTATTTAAATAAACATATATACTTATGAAAAAGGTACATAGACGACATATTTTGTATTTGGACTAGTACAACACGACAAATAGAATTATTCTTAAAACACTTAAATAGTATACACAAAAATATCTAATTTACGGTTGAAATAGGTAACGAAAACTTTTTTCAGAAAAGAAACAAATAGTGATAGTATGTATTATTCCTAGTGATTCTAATCACCCGTTCAATATTAGATTAGCGAGTTTTGACTCAATGATTAGATTAATTAATTAAAGTTCCATTACACTAGTATTTGTATAGGTCAGTATTTATATAATACCTAGTAACATCAATCCGGCATATTACAACAATAGAACTGTAAAAAAGATTCTTGTCAATAATAAATTAAGTAATAAAACCGAACACCTAAATTGCAGTGGTCAGTCATCAGGGTTGTTTTCAATGTACAGTTGTTAAAAACGCTGACTTAGATTTATTCCCAAGAGAATGGTCTGACGACGCTTAATACCAAAAATAACACGTTGATTAGATAATAATTTTATTGCAACTTGTAACATTAAATCCAATGCAATGTTAACTCGTTATTTCGCTCCCAAGCTAACAATATAATTTTATTTATTCTGAAAAAGGGTATTAGCTATATTCGCATTCATTAAGGAATTGGTTGCTCGGCTATCAATCAAAATTTTAAGCAAGTTCCGTCGTTTGATTCTTTAATTAAACTGGAAAAGTATTAAACAAAGTATTTTCGCGTAAATTAATAAAATTTGGTTGTTCATTTACATTTACATTGTTTCCGAGGAATGTTGTCGAAAATTTACTATATCTGAAGGATTATGATTTTGGGGTCTATTTGTTCGTCATTGTCATATGGTAAGGCTATATCCTGCATTGCGGTCATCATTCCGGTATCATCTGTTATTTATATAATTATTTTATATTATGTAAAATTGTAACGGCTTCCTTAAATAAAGTAAGTCTTTTTAAAAAGTGACCTTTTGAGTCGAAGTAAATTAACTGGCGCAGTCAGGGTAGGATTTTTCACAGCCTTTACGATTTTTGCAAGCGTTGATTCGGCAAAGTGTTCGCGAAATAGACTGTGTAGTAAAAATTTGGAAAGGTAAAAATTAAGATCGAAAAGTGTAAACTCTAGGTAGCTCTGAGGATACAACCGATAGATCTGGAAAACCCCAAAAATTTTAAACGGTCATCCATATTATAATTCCTATAAAAAATGTTATTGTTCATTAATTTGTTTATGCTTAATCCAAATAATTCGGATTTTTACCAAGAAACGATTCAATTAATTCAATTACATTAAATTAATGAATATAGTTTTGAAGAGGGACAATTTTTAGATTTTGATAATAGAGAAATAATTATGCCTGCTAACACAGAACAATTAATTGCTACGGCAAAAAAATACGGAGAAATTCTCCCAAACTTCGACGGTAAATCCGCAAGTTTAGAAACATTTATAATTAGGGCCAATGCTTTTTATGAAAAATATGGTCATACTATTGACGAGACTTTGAGACTTTGAATGAATATTCATTTTATTTAATTTGCAATAAATTGATAGGCGACGCAAATAGTTTTATAGCCTGTAGACCAGACATATTGGACTGGCCAACACTGAAAAATGCCTTATGTACTAAATTCGGGTGATTTAACTGATAAGAAAAATTTATCACAACAATTTAATTATATGAAACTGAAACAGAATGAAAGTATGAGCAATTCTATTGAACGCGTTAAAACAGCGCAAACACAATTAAATATAAAATTCGTATGGATCCGGCTATTCCCGAAATCCAAAAACTGATTTATGAAGAGGTGAACGAACAAACTGCTATTGAGGTTCTTTATAACATTATGCTACAAACCATTTTAGACGTGAAAGGAAATAATATCTTTTCTGTAGCTTCGAACACCACTTTAAATTTCTTTTCAAAACACCCCCAAGAAAATCCAAAACACTAAATTATTTGAGAGAAAAACCTACTATTGATAGACCAATAAATAATAATAATTTCTAAAATCAAAATTTTCTTAGCAACATACCTCGAAATAATTTCGTTACACAAAAAGGATTACAATATACACAAGTTAGTCGAGCGATTCCGGCATATAATACACGAAAAAATTACGGACCAAGAAACACACCTCAAAACCCAAATTTATTTAGACAGATAAATCCGATCACAAATAACGAATCTTCTAACGAATCCAATACAAGAAAGATGCCAAATTCTCCCCAAAATAATAGTCTAAGATCTAGTAACTTTCAGAGAACAGCATTTAAAAATTGGCGACAATTACGTGTAACTCAGCATGACCACGAATCTAACTGCCCAAATTTTGATATTTCAGCTTCTTCGGTTTCGGAAAATTTCCCTTGTAACAGATGATACCGGAATGACGACCGCAATGCAGGATATAGCCTTACCATATGACAATGACGAACAAATAGTAAATTTTCGACAACATTCCTCGGAAACAATGTAAATGTAAATGAACAACCAAATTTTATTAATTTACGCGAAAATACTTTGTTTAATACTTTCCTAGTTTAATTAAAGAATCAAACGACGGAACTTGCTTAAAATTTTGATTGATAGCCGAGCAACCAATTCCTTAATGAATGCGAATATAGCTAATACCCTTTTTCAGAATACATTTACTCTGAAAATTTTGTATTAAAAACCATCACCACAGAAACTAAACATAATAAGTGCTTAAATATTGATTTGTTTTATCCAGGCAAATTATTAAAATTCTTTGTGGTACCCTTTCACCCAGAATTTGATATGCTATTAGGATCCGATGCTCTTGAGAGAATGAATGCGATAATAAATTACAGTTCAGGATCAATAAAATTAAATTCCAACGAACAATATTTGGTAAAATTTGACATTAGTTTAGCAACAAAGATACAAAAACACAAATTTCGTATTCCTATTAAGAAAAGTGTAATTTTGGTACTGGAATAACAAATTAATGGTAGGAAATTTCCGATAGAATCACAACAGCTGAAAATTATCACTGTGAAGTCCCTGTATACGGTAATTGTTTTAATAATTCGGAAGATTTCACAATTAATGCACAACATATAGACCAGACAGAAATTGATTTATGTGACGTCTATAATCCCAAACCAGGTAGAAAATTTAACAATTCACTTAATTTAGATTTAACACATTTGTCTGAAAATCGGCGTAATGTAGTTAACAGTTTATGCCACGAATACCGAAAAATATTCTATAAGGGAGGCGAAGTCTCAACTTTCAGTAATTCAGCAAAATACAAAATTCCTTTAAATTCGGACATACCAGTTTTTGTCAAACCATATAGATTTCCAATGAGCCAAAAGCCCGAAACTGATAGAAAAAGATACAAGTTAAAACAACAAAATATAACAGAGGGAAGTACATTCCTTGTACCCAAAAAAACAGATAAGCATGGAAAAACAGCATGACGAATGATCGTACTTTTTCGTAAACTCAACGAGAAAACGATAAAGGACAAATACCCGATCCTAAATATTGCCTCCATGTTAGATCTTTTAGGCAATTCAAATTTATTTTCAAAATTAGATTTAATGAGTGGTTACCACCAATTGAAATTGATCCTGCAAATAGGTACAAAACGGCTTTTTCGATAAAAGTCATTGGCAATTTTTATGTATGACTTGTGGTTTGCGTAACGTACCAGCTTGTTTCGCTAGAGTAATGAATAACGTACTCCAAGGGTTAATAAACAAAATTTATCTGGTATATTTAGATAACATAATCATTTTACGGAAAAGTTTCGAAGAACATCTAGAAAACGTTAGGACGGCATTAAAATTAAGAACGTACCTTTACCGGGAACGACGAAACAGATCAAATCGTTTTTGGGTCTTTCAGGACATTATAGAAAGTTCATTAAAGACTACGCGACGATTACTAAAGCTTTGAATCTATACCTCAAGAAAAACGCTAAAATGCAACACACTACGGATAATTCTAAGTAATCCCCCAATTTTAGTTTATCCAAATTTTGAGAAACCATTTAACGTTATGTGAGATGCCTCGAACGTAGGTTTAGGCGCGATATTTTCGCAAAGGAGTGTAGGTAGTGATAGGCCAATAATGCATTTAAGTAGAACTTTAAATAATGCCCAAAGTAATTATTCGACTATTGAGAACGAATGTCTTGCAATTGTCTGGGCAACAAAAATATTTCGACCTTACCTTTATGGACGTAAATTCATAACAGACCACAAACCTCTGCAGTAGTTTTTTAATTTAAAGGAATCAAATTCAAAATTGATTAGATGAAAAATGCGATTAAAAGAATTTGATTACAACAGAATTTACAAAAAAGGTAAAATGAATACGAATGCAGACTTCTTATCAAGGGTTGAGCTAACTCAATAAAACACAAGACGATCTATTATCTTTATTTAACAACCCCGCAAAGGAGTGTAGGCAGTGATAGGCCAATAATGCATTTAAGTTGAACTTTAAATAATGCCCAAATTAATTATTCGACTATTGAGAACGAATGTCTTGCAATTGTCTGGGCAACAAAAATATTTCGACCTTACCTTTATGGACGTAAATCATAACAGACCACAAACCTCTGCAGTAGTTTTTTAATTTAAAGGAATCAAATTCAAAATTGATTAGATGAAAAATGCGATTAGAAGAATTTGATTACAACAGAATTTACAAAAAAGGTAAAATGAATACGAATGCAGACTTCTTATCAAGGATTGAGCTAACTCAATAAAACACAAGACGATCTGTTATCTTTATTTAACAACCCCGGCGTCATAGGCGAACGTAAACCCTTAAATATTTCAGAAATAGACGAGTATTTTACAAGAGATAAATCAACCTCGACGAGCCCGAAAGTACGGATAATTTCTGATTTCAAAATAAGATCTGACCGAAAACGCGGGCATTTTACCATTCAAATTAGGAACCGCGCGAATACAATTTACTCAACACAAATAGCCATTAAAACTTTTGGCGAACAATTAATAAAAATTGAAAATACCTTAAAAACAGTATAGTATATCAAATAGCAAACAATTCAAATGACGTTGGACTACGCTAAATCGTACATCTACAACAACAGGCTGAACAACATAAAGAACAATTATTGAATTAAATCGGATATTTTAATGACGCGATCAGTAAGGGAAAAACGTGGCTTAATAAATGCTTTAGGCTCTGTTTACAAATCCGTTTCAGGCACACTAGATACCGATGATAGTGCACGATACGATAGAGCGATAAAAAATCTTGAACTAAATCAGGAAAATGTCATAACTCATTTTAATAAACAATTATCTATTAATAAGAAAATGATTCAAAATTTTAAAGACACCTTTCGTAATATTTCAACTAACTTTATTGCTATTGAAAATTCAGTTAACCAGATAAGAGAGAAATAAAGTATGTAAGCAAATATTTATACTATAGGTACTATTATCAATCAGACAGAATTACAAACATCCATTAGTTTTGCAAATTTAAACTATCTACACCCAGGCATAATTAGTGAACAACATATTTGTTAAATGAAACAAACTTTAAGTATGTTTCATATTGGAAATTATTATTATAATTATGATAACATTTTATTTTTAAGGACAATAAATGTAAAATTTTATGTCACACCTAAAAAATGTAGTATTTTTATTGCACTTCCCGATACTTGATAAAACCAAATTTAATCTGTATCATTTATATTTTATCCCAACTTCTAGGAATACAACCATTATTCCGCTAACAAAATATGTAGCGTTGGCTGATAAAAAAAATTATTATTTAAGAACAAATTGTAAACGATTACAACAAGAAAATTTCTGTGCGGTTGATAATTTGGAAAGAAATTATCAACAAGGTAACTGTATCAAAAATCTTCTTCAGGTGAAACGAAATCCATTTTGTAAACATATTCCTGTCAATATTACCCATCAATTAGTTGAAGTTTTGAACAACGAAAAATATATTTTAATTTTACCAAAATTCACTTTAATTCATATTAATTGCAGGATGGAAAAGGTTCATAATTTAGAGGGCACATACCTAATTACTTTACCCTATTCTCGTTCTTTCGTGACTAAATAATTTAAATATGTAAATGTACAAGATACGATACCATCGATTATAGATAACATTCTTAATGTGAAACCAATCCAACTAAATTTAAAGTCAAATGATTTAGATCAATTATCAAAACTAACACTACAGTCTAATGACCCGATTGTTCGCAAATATAGTGACGATGACAGTGTGTCCACTACAACAATAACGTTATCAGTGATTATAACCATTCTAATCTTAATTGTTATTTTTATAATTATAATAAATAAAATAAAAGTTTATTGCAATAGAAGTAATAGGATAAGGCAAGACAACAAAAAAAGGCATTTCCTTTACCTCGCTAAGTGTAGTTTAAGTATTTCTGAATTTTTTAAATTTAATCTGTATTTGCAGTTGGTGAAATCTTTACGTTCATAATTTTTCATTATTTCAAAAATTCCTTCCCTCGACAACATCTTTTAAATAAAATAAATCTTTTTAAAAAGTGACTTGAGTCGAAGTAAATTAACTGGTGTAGACGAAATCTCCTGTGCAAACTGCCCGACTATTTTCATAGGAAAAACCAAAAGGGACATTATGAGCCGTTTCTCCGAACACGTGTGTAACACATATTGTATACAAGAAAACCATACATTATATAACATACAACATATAAAAATTTTGTCTAGACTAAAAGGAGGATTGATTTTAGATAAGTATGAAATATTAGAAATAAAAAAAATCAATAGCCGAAAATAAAGTTTTAACAAATGACCAAAAACAATTTGCTGCAAACCCCCTCATAGACTCTGCTTTGGTTTAAATCATTTAAATGTAAACACACCAAGTAAAGTTTATTATTTAGTTGTACTCCTGAAGATTCCCTAAGAAGGCGAAATATGCATATTGAGTAATCAATAAAAAATATTGAATCAATTCCAAGAGTTTCATTTAAATATTTATTAGTGTAATTTAAAATAATTCACCAAGAATTAATGGCTTCATCATTTTTTAATTTAAATACATTAATGCGATATTAATTATTGAATTAATTTGTACCCGCCGTCTTAATGGGGAAAATTTTGTTACTGTTGTCACGCCCTTGTCGGGATTCGAACCCGGGATCTTTGGCTTTATGTGCCAATGCTTTTGCGACTAAGCGACAGTAAAAAAAATTTCTTCGTTAATATGAGGTAATGTGTAGTGCGTACAAATTAGTTCAATAATTAATATCGCATTAATGTATTTAAAAATTTACCTCGACTAAAAATTCTTCAAATATATTAATAGATCTTGATTTATGCACGCAATAAAGTCTGTTCACTCAGTAGCTCTCTTTCAATTGCAAAATTATTAAATAAAACGGAAAATTGTGCTTTTGAAGAACCGATTTTTTTTGGCTGTTCGTTTAAATGCGGACGATCGCTGAGGTCGTCATCGTACCCGATTACAATTATAGTGACGTTGATGATGAATATCTTTCGAAAACTATTGGATGCAGAGAATTACAGTAATACTTAATATTTTGTAAATTTAATGTACTTTAAAAATGGTAAGTACAATATGCAACGGAAAAACTATTTCAAGCGCTGTAATAAGTAGATAAAGAGTATTCCATGAAAAATATAACTTTTTAGTTAATTTACTGTTTGAACTAATAAATTAAGTTAGTTAGTAAAACGGATTGTTGTTATTTGAGAGTGGGAGCAAGTCTAGTAGTGTTCTTGCTTTCTTTGGTTTTCGTCATCAAGGGTCGCGCTAAAAATTTTATGTCGTGATGGACATCACTCACAATCGGCTATTATTCTTCCCTGAGATTTCATTATAACGTAGAGACTTCCAAATAAAAGAGAATAAATAAAGGGTCTAGTTGTAAACTATTATCGAAAAGTTCACAATTTATGAATTATAAGGCAACAACTGAACGATACTGCAGATTTTCACGTGTATTGTAAGCATTAGTTTACACTACTCGAATTAGTTCTATTTTACTAAAAAATCCGGTACTACACGTAAACACTTTTTACGTTATAATAGTATAATTCAGACTTTCCATAGTACAACGTTTATGAAATATATTAATAATAACATGCAAAAGTGGAAAAAATGCTAAAACAATTTTTGTGTTTTTAATAGTATAATTCAGTCTAAGACAAAATAAAACACTGATTTATTTATTCGACAACTGTTTCGGTCGAAACGACCTTTCTGAAAGCACTTAAAAGATTTGATTAAACTATACAATGTGTTTCAATACATAAGGGATGTAGGCAGGTATTACAATTTGTGTAAGATAACTGAGAAGTTATAGTTACATAATTCTTTTTGACTATTTCCAGATTTATCTTATTATTTAAATTTTTAAACAAAGAAAGTTTACTGCTTTTTGCTATATAACTATGTAAAGTTTTTGTTTTTGTTAAATCTAAAGAATGATTGTTAGACGTACAATGTTCTGACATTCCTGTATTATAAACTTTTTTGTGGAACTGCCGCTTTAACCACACGAATCACAGAAGGTCTGATATATACCACTTTTTCTAAATTGATCTATTTTATTGATAGTGCTGTTTATAATTTAACTTATATTAAATCTATTTGTTTCTACTATGCGGCAATCAAAGGTTCATTGTAATTGGTATTAATATTTGTAACTAAGGTTGTTAATGAATTTAATGCTT
This sequence comes from Agrilus biguttatus, assembly GCA_963921985.1. Classification (NCBI taxonomy): domain Eukaryota; kingdom Metazoa; phylum Arthropoda; class Insecta; order Coleoptera; family Buprestidae; genus Agrilus; species Agrilus biguttatus. Next base: position 23,491,928 of record OY998118.1, read on the forward strand.
CAAAATTTTTAACTATGTGTTTATCTAAGTTATTAGGTAAAATTATATCGTCTGTCTGTTAAAAAATGTTTATAAAAACAAAAATGTTCTTTTTACTTAACATGACTTTACATATCTATATTTAAAATGTGGCAAGAGATCGAGCTGAATTTTTAAACTTGCGGTTGCTGCGTGATTTCTAAAATGCCATTTATATTAACTAATCTTTAAAACCTTGATTTTTTATTAAACTCAATGCTAAACTTATCTTTAATTTTTATTACTTCAGAACTCCACTCAATTTTCTCCCTAGCAGTAAAGAAAACGTTTACACTTTTATGTAGTGACAGACCTTTCGTTTCAACTTGTTGAGTAAATTTCGATACAAAAACGAAATTGCTTTCTGTATAAACTAATCCACTTTCTACATGACAATTGTTTAAAATTTTTACATTTAGTAATGGCCACATTGTCGGAATAATCGAATTCATAAATTACAATTTTTATTTTGTCGAAATTTTTTATATAAAAAAATCGCACAATTCAACCAAGTTCCCCACTTTATTAGGGCAGGCTCAGGAGGTAACAGTAGACCCGATAATTTTTCCCTATTTGTTGTACTCTCATTTGAGCTTTAATAAACACTTGTTTTGCATTCACAAGGAATTTATTTACTTCCGGGTATTCTAATCTAACAGATTCTGCCAGTCTAGTTAAGGCATAAACATCTTAAAATTTTCAGCTGCTTTAATTATATATGGTACACAATTAAAACCGTTCCTGGATAATATTTTATTAAAAGTAACTTCATTAGGGAAATAAAATCTCGTGAGAGTATCATTAACAAATGTGGCAATAGCAACATTATTGGTTTTTTCTAACTATTTTAGCACAATTAAAATTCTGTTACTAACATTCTAATAACGAAATTCGCTGTAAACCGCCCTTTCCCGTTAATGGTTTCCCAATTATGTCCATTTTTATTTTGTTAATCACTGACGAATAATTTAGCTCCACATGTTTTTGTAATATGGAAGAACTTGCGAGGATTAAAATTACAAAAATGAGAACATTCAGGTCACTACAGTCAAAACTGTTAAAAATTGGTAACTATTTAATTTTAAAAATATGTAGTCAAGAATCCAGTCCAATGCTCTTTTGCTATTTTGACAAACGCCTTTATTCGTTTATCAGATTGTCTGTTCGAAATATATTTTGTTTTATATCTTAATTACCTTCTCCGTCAACTGCCTCCCTGCGTAGATTTAGTTAGATTTCTATTCAGTCCAGACATAAAAGTTATAGCACAACATCATAATTTAGTTAGGTTAGGTTAGGTTAACATCATAATTTAGTTAAGTGTCCTCCTAAATAGTCAGTTCCGTTGAAAGATCGTCTCCTTTTAATATTTTTGGAAATTGTGTCTATCAAAAAAATAAATCTGATGTCTTCTTGCATAACTCACCCCTCCGCTAATTTGATAAAAAAATCTATCAGCTTACCGTATCATGTCTATATGTACAGAAGAAGACTAGAATTCAGTGAATGATGGTAGTGAAAGGATACGACCTATTTCTGTAGTTGAACTAGTTGACATATCAAGAAAAATTGTGGAAAAGGTAAGCAGAACGAGAATTATCAATCTACCTTCTCTCCTCCGTTAGATAAAGTAATTATTGAACAAGTATTATTAAATAATCATTCGTAGCTGAATGTGATTAAACAAAAGTTACATTTTATCGACATGCTTTTATTAATCTCTACTCTGTTATCTCAGAACTTAACGGAGGAGAGAAGATCAAACAAAGTAACACATGGACTGAAAAGTCCCGGGTCTAACAAAGAAAATACGTTTTTTTTTGTTCAAAATAGGCCTTAGCTTCAGATATAACCTCTTCATTCGAGTGAAATTTATTGTCGGCGAGAATTTTTCTGAGATCTGTGAACAGCCAGTAGTCGCTAGGAGCCAAATCTGGTGGTGGATGGTGACGGTGGATGTGGGAGCAATTCGAAGTTCAGTTCATGTAGTTTTGCCACTATTTTGATAGACTTGTGACACGGTGCGTTGTCTTCGTTTCTTTGCAATTTCGGATTTCAAACGCTCCAATAACGATATATAATTACTGCAATTCACTGTTGATAGTATTTCTCAAGATTCCTTCTCAAGATAGTCAATGAATATTACACCACGCACATCACATCCCAAAATACCGAGGCCATAATATTTCCAACCGATTGTTGTTGTTGTGCTTTCGGGCACTTTGGACGAGGTTCATCAGTTGCTGTCCACTCAGATGATCGTTTTGATTCCGGAATGGAGTGATGGGTCCATGTTTCATCCATTATCACATATCGACATATCGACGAAAAAATTCCGGTTTGTTACATTTAAACATGGCCAAACAATGCTCAGAATCATCAATACGTTCTTGTTTTTGGTCAACAGTGAGCAAACGCAACACCCACTTTTTTAGTCATAGTATCATATTCTCATAGCCAAATGCTCATGCAGTATAAAGCAAACACGTTCTTTTTTACTGATATCTTTACGATGTCAGCTAATTCACACAATTTCACTTTTCGATTATTCAAAACGATTTTGTGAATTTTTTAAATGTTTTCTGGTGTTACCGCCTCATTTGGGCGTCCACTGCTTTCTGCATTATCAGTGTCTCTACGACCACGTTTGAAGTCAGCAAACCACCGTTTTATCTTCTTTCGGTTGTTTCCGATGGAGCGGAGTCTCCATAACACTTTTCAGGACATTGCCCATTGCTTCGCGGAATTTTTTCCCATCAAGAAGCAGTGTACAGTTAAAATACGAAATTGTTTTTGATCCATTGTTTTGAAAATAACAAAAGTAGCATTACTCTTAGCACAATGACTTTGAAACTAATGAAGAGAATATCATGAAATTTTAACAGCTGTCTTTTGAAGGCTAGTGCTAACTGAAAAAGGTGTAACGTCATGTTCAGGTGAATGCAATAAAACTAGTGCTATCTATGTGTTAGGCCCGGGACTTTTCAACCCATGTGTTAAAGTTTCTTGATTCTTAAGTCCAACTAGTAGTAAGAACTCTAACCCTAGTTTTGTGTACCAAATTGTAAGTATTTTTTATAATAAAGATTATTTTATATAATATATTAAGTAAATAACGCTTATTCTTCAGTGTGTATTAGTTACACTCCCCTCAACTAGAAGTAGTCTCCCTTCCATTACTATAGTTGAGTCGCTTTTAGGGTATGAAATAAAAATCAACACAGTTTAGTTTTTCACAAATAAATGAATATGTTTAAATTAAATTAAATTCTAAATTAAAACAAGGAATAAATAAGAGGTTTTGCGAAACTTTCACTTTTGTTGCAACTATGACAGAAAAGATATCCACTATTAATAATTTTTAATTTTTTGAACAAAGCCGATTGTTCAGATATAACTTTTGGCATCACGGTAACGATTAATAGACATTTGTCGAAAACATTCAATAAGATAAGATAAAGCTAGTGCAATGGTAAACAATAAATTTTTAAACGTTAGAAGATAGATATGGGTAGGTAATTTTGTAGATAACAAATTGAATCATATAAAAATATGCATTTATAAGAAATGCGTGTACATTAAAAAATATTAGAAATATGCTTCTATAACTATACGCTATATGCATTTATACATATAAATAAAATTGGTGTGTCGCTTTGTAATATTAAAATAACCACTTTTTACTAAATTCATATGGATGTAAACACGGTACATATACCAAAATAACATTTTTTAAATTTTTTGTCTGTCTGTCTGTTTATTCCGGCTAATCTTTAAAAACGGCTGGACCGATTTTGTTGAGACTGCCACTGGCAGATAGCTAATGTAATAAGGACTCAGGCTACTTTCTTTTTAAAAATTAATTAATATTATTAATAAATAGTTATTAATTTTTAAAATAAATTACTGATTTCTAAAATAAAAGTAGTCTAAGTTACTCCTTATTACATTACCTATTTGCCAGTGAAAGTCTCGTTAAAATCGGTCCAGCCGTTTCAGATATCAGCCGGAACAAACAGACAGGACAGACAGACAAAAATTGAAAAGCGCCTCTCGCCACTTAATATCACAAATGCTACCCGTCGCGCGGGCTCAGAACGGGCGAGCGGGCTATTTTTAACGGTTGTGTCTCAACGATGTCAGACGTCGTTTAAAATTTTAAAAATATGTTTTTTGTTAAATTCCAGGCGGGTGAAGTCGCGGGCACAGCTAGTTTAATATATAATGTAATACCTTTTAGGTAAATATATATTTACTATTATAAAAAGTCCTTCAATTAAATTTTTAATTAAATTCAGGGGGTTACTTGTAAATATATATCATTAGCAATAGAAGCTGAAAATCAAAAGAAAATAAAACAAACAGTCACGATTCATTATATATTTTATCAATCTTGACAACATTGTTTCGGCTCTTTCTGGCCATTTATAAAAGTATACATATGATTGCTAAAATTTTAAATTATGCAATAGTGCTTATTTATTTACAAATTACAAATTATAAAGGAAAAAGGGGGGAGTTGTAGGTAGTTAGTTTAATTTTGTAATTGACTAAATTAATATTATTGAATAGAGTTTCCTTTACTTCAAAATTTTCAAGAAGAGATAATTTTCTATACTTTGAAATGTTACTTATTGTGCAAAGGTCCTCTTCTAAAACGGATATCGACTTATTAATCTAACACTACGCCGTGAGTTCAGTTTAACAAGTCAATATCTTTATTAGTTCTACTTTACTGAATCCCACAATAAGTAGCAAATTTCCACATATGGCGTTCACTATGCTGTCTGTATTTATGCATCGAGCATTTTTTATAAACAGCAGGTAGGTGTGTTACTGTCTACGGCGAACTAATGAGAATTAATGAGTTCGAAATTGCGATGTATGTCTGACAGAATACTCATCAAGATCATATTTTTATGTTTGTTACATTCAGGAAAAAAGTATTTTGAAACTACGATTTTAGTATTTCAAAAGTTGATCAAATAAGTAATCTTTATATCAATCAATCCATGTGTTAGTAAGATGTGGATCTAATGATGATCAGCAGTCATTTTATTACAGCTGTTGTTTGGGGTTTCTGTCGTGTGAGGTTTATTTTGTGACAACGTTTTGGGAGCTTTGCAGTTCACGTCGTCAGGGTAGAACTGAATTAACGTTCTCATATGTAAATGTCTTAGTTTTGTGTACAATGCGTGACGTTTTTTATTTTATTTTTTTATCTTTTACTGGATTTTGAGTTTTAGATTTTCAATTCAAACGTGAATTTAGATGGGTTTGCCAGTTTGAATTTCCTCTCCTGTTTTCAAGGAAAGTATGAATAGGTATCAGAGATAGTGGTTGTTTTGTCAAACAGAATATAATGGACTGTTTTAGTACAACCTTCTGATAGGTTTGTTTGACTGAAGTGTTCCAGTGTTAGTACATTGCTCTTTTAATTTTTTGGATGTCCGTTCTTAAGATTTCTCCTGTATAAACTTCATTTGAATTTAACAATCTGTCGGCCTTGATTATTATTCGATTATTGTTTTATTCAGTATTGGTACAATTTGTTGAGCAACTCGAGCTATAAAGTGTACCTTAATTTTTTTTATATAAAAATCATTTTCGCTAAAAAACAATTACAGTTTCCTTGAAACCATTTGGAAGCAGTGGAAATTATCAAATATCGAAACAATCTAATCTGGGATAACCGAGAGGGCAGCCACTAATGAGATCTGTAAAACAGACACTATTAAGTTCACGTAAAGGACACGTGTAATACATTGCAATTTATATATCATCCGGTGAAATCTGCGTGTAATCCATAAAATTATTTGAAATCCATAAGAAATGCAATGTACTCCGCATGAAATCCAATGAAATTCGTATGCAAGCCCGCTGAAATCTGTATGAAATCCGAATTAATAAAAATGGAAGTGGCTTAAAGCAGTAAAGTTATTAGCTACTACAGGCCGCTAGCTGCGTATGCCTCCAGTATATTCTATGAGTCATCAATGATACGAACGCCTAATTGTATCTCTGGCTGATAATAGTTATATTTAAGTTTAACTGATTTTTCCTTTTGAATGTTATGCACCTCTTGTAGGTTAGGTTATGGTTAGTTAAGGTTGCCTCGATTTCAACATATCGTAATAGCTTCCACAACACATGCTTTTCACAACCCCTGTGTCAGCAACAGCAACGATAAAATATAAGCTTAGTTCAATTTAACATTTAACGAAACGGGCGCACTATGAGCATCGAGGTCTACAATTAGTTGCTTCTTCAATTACTTGCATACTTTGTAGAGGCTGAATTCTTTGTGAATTGGCGGACGAAATGAAATTTTAGTTGTAGTAAAATGGTAGTTAACTGCCTTCCGCATGTTTTTTTAGTAGTAAGAACATACAAAGAAAGTATATTTAACACTATTAACAAATATTTTCTAGAAGGGTAAGGGTCGTTTATCACCTCAATATGCGGTCAGAGGTTGGTACGCAAGGACACCTATGTTCAAAATTGCACAAAATAAACTCTCTTCAGCCAAACTTATACAAATAAATGAATTATTATATATAATAACAACACAAATTAAAAAGAATAGAAAATAAAGGTGAATTACACAATTTGATTTGAAATTGAAATTTAAATGGAAAAATCTAATGAAATATAAAGAAATCCATATAATAAAGTAAAAACTCACACAATATTAGAACTACTCTAAGAATTGGTTTGACTAATTAGCTTATTATCTGAGAGTTGTAAACTAACTTTAGATTAAACAATAAGGTCTATTTATGCTACCCCTCCTAATTAGCTAATGTCTGTGATAGATTTGAATATAGGACTATTTAGTCCTTCTGTTAAATCATTTGTGATATTTAAGTTTGAATTTAACGGTTTTTAAATTTTATGTGTTTCCAAATAGTTTAATTTGTAACCTTTATTTTCTAAGTGAATAACCGATAATTTACTATTATTAATAGACTGTTTCAATGTAATTTAATGTTGTGACAGACCAGTGGATAATTTGTTGTCTTAAATTGATTTTTTATGTTCTTTTAGTCTTGTTTCAAAGTTACGGCCAGTTTGTCCTATATAAATCGCATCACAGTCATCGCAAGTAATTTTGTATATACCCTATTTCGTTAATTTATCTATCTTATCAATTTTATTGTTAATTAGCAATTTTTTAAAAGTGTTTCTATTGCTACTTATTGGACTAATTTTAACATTTCTTAACTTATTACATATTTTTTTGGAGTAATATCTTTATAGAATGGAATGGAAAACCATTTTTCTTTTGTGTGGTGGTGAGACTGGTAAAATTGGTTAAGTATCCTCTTTTTTTGTTTTTTGTACAATAATTTATCTATTAGGATTGAACTATAGCCATTGTTTAATGCTATTTTTTTATTACATTCAATTCTTTATTAAAGTTTTGACGATTTAATTAATTAATATATGCAGAAGAATATGGAAAGTAGATAACTTAATATTAGAGTCTTAATTAGAATAATAAGGTATTATAGCATCCGTAAAAGTATTTTTTCTGAAAATATTAAACTCTAGAGAATTATTCATATTCGTAATTTTTAGGTCTCAAAAATTTTGATAGTCATTTGATTCTTCTTCCATAGTAAATTGAATTTTATTATTAATAGAGTTTAATAATGTCAATAAATTACTGAGTTGTCTACTTGAACCTACGAAAATACAAAAAACCGATCTACATATCTTAGACAGGTAAATATACATGTAATAAGCGGGTTATTATTGTTAATGCGTATAATGTTATATTAAATTCGATAAAGTTTTACGATATTAATGAAACCCAAGTGAAATGCAGTGAAGGTCATGTGAAATGCGATTAAACCCTATTAAATCCGGTAAAGTCAAATTTTATGTAAAATCCATGGAACAAAATTAATAATTATCCGTTCAGAGATAACGAATACAAAGCCGGGAATACAACAGGCAATGGTTCACATTAGTCGCATTGTTGACCAGTCGCATCACAGTTAATTCATTGATAACGATCGTCTACACTTGACGTACTCATTGCAAAAGCGGAGGGCTCATCTGACAAATGTCATTCAATTGTATTGTTGAGAATATGAGGTTTAACTTACATTCGTTCGTCAAGTGTTAACAATTACTTGCAACAAATTAATTGCGAGTTGAATTGTTAGTAGTGTTGCCAAACGTCTGACTGTCGTGTCGGTAAGTAAGAAAAAAAAAAGTGTGAGCCACGAACATTGTTTGTAATGGATCACTAGTTTTTTTAAAGAAATGTTATATCCTTTTGTATGGAAGAAGGTATAGAAGAAAAGAAAATATGAGCGAAAAATAACTAATTCGTTTGTATACACTAATCAATAATATTTATTATACAACAAAAAATACAACATAAAATAAACAGTTGTTTGGATAAATAAGTTCTATTAAAGAGCGATAAATATGATGGTATATATCTACTACCTATCCTATTTAAATGGCAAATTCTTTAAGAACTTCACTAGAGTGTCCCGAAAACATTCTTGGCATTCTTTTGAAAATGATTTTCCCTAAAATTGTTAAGCGAAATTTTAATGGCTAGAATGCTAGCGATTGTAGATTGCAGATATACACATGTCATTCGTTCACTTTTCTCATGCTACTTTACAAAGTGTCAAGTCCACGTAGGGACACCAGGACAGTTACGCAAACGAACGCAAACAAACCGCAACGTTTGTCAAACGTATTCCCGGCTCAAGATCAAACCAATTTAGCAAACTGTACCTTCTCCTCGCTTGCCTGATCACCCGAAAAACCAATAAAAACGTCACGCATTCTATATAAGGCTATTTACTTATATGCCCTGGTTCAAGTTTTATGTGGTTCCTTTGGATAATTCCATATAGAAATAGGAATAGAGCGCGCTATCTCCATTTAACCGTTATACCAGGGGTCAAAAAGAACGCTGCCTAGAAGCCCAATGTTGCTATCTACCCGATATAAGACGTGCTTGCACAGACAGATTGTTTATGCTATGTTTTGCAGTGCGCATTTTCGTCATATTAGAGGAGAATATCAACAGGGGGCTCTCGGCGACGTTCTCTCTCGCTCCTGGTATCACGCCGACAGCCCTCTCGCTCACTCTATTTATATTTCTCTATGGATGATTTAGACAAATCCTGGGACAGTAATATTCCATAGATAATCTTTCATTTCTCTTTTATCTTCATTCTGCCCGTCTCATCTGCCTCTCCCAAACCACGACCTACCTATTCCATGGTTCATAGAAACACCAAAAAATGGCCTTCAGCTCTATCCTCTATAGTTATTCGTTTACTTAAATATTCCCATTATCCAGTTATTACAATTAAACAAAGTTAATCTAGTTGTTTAGGTCATTTCATAGCATTTGGGAGGTCACCGGTTTGATTCCGGATCCGCCTACTCCAGTCCAAGTTTTCTGTGGTTTTCTTAGATAATTTAGGAAAATGCTGGGACAGTAATATTCCACAGATAACCCTCCTGTCTCATCTTTCTCTCGCTAACCACCATCCACTCACTCCCATGATTTCTCAAAGAAGGCTGAAGAGTACCTTACGCTCCACTCTTCGGCTTTGCACTACATTATAGGTCGATGGGTCTGCCGGTCCACCAGTATGAGTAGGTGATGCAAATGAAACACCCAAAAGTTTTGTTTTTACTAATCAAGTTATTTCGACTTTTCAAAATATGTACAAGAAAATTTGCAACTTGATAAATAATTGTTGAAATCTTTTTTTCTATTTTATTACTAAAAGAGTTAAAAGAGACTGAGCCTTAATTACCGCAAATTCATTTTTTAAGTCGGTCATGTGTTTCGCCCACACTGTTTGTGGAGTCTCACATTGATAAAGACCACAAATAAAGTGGATAGAACACGTGTTTGGCTTAAAAAGTAAGTTTGTAGTAATTCTAAGTGAGTCTATTTAAACTCTTTTATCTCTCGGCCTCCACCATTACTTCTATTGTATTTTATAAGTTTAAAATATCCTTTCAGTTTAGATATTTGAAAGAAAGTTTATATTGATGTTTGCTGGTATCTGTAGTATTTCATAGGTTATAAAAAGGCCTTACGAAGATATCTATTCGACAGATAGAGTCTGATACGCAGCTTTTTTTACGTGATAAAAACGTCAATAAAATTAAAAAGTACAGTACCTATTGGTCAGTTCTTGAAAAACAAATATATCGAAATTATTAGATTTGGATCGCGATTTCGAACTTAACAGCTCTCCTCAACACACCGTAAGCAGCTTCGATTAATTAGTGATCAAACCGATGTTATTCTGTAAAGAAAATAGATACGTATAATGTCATATTACGGGAAATATGTCACAATCTACTAATATTTATCGGTTATGTGTGGTGTGGTGTGTTGATGAGAACTAATATGTTCGATATCGCGATCGACATCCAAGAACGTATAATTTTCTTATAAATTTAAAACAATTACTTACCCATTTTTGATATTCTATTTTGCAGTCTGCATTGTATATGTACCATTTTCGTATAGAAATGGAAGAAGCGCATTTTTCAAGGGTTACACTTGAAAACAATAGGAAGTATAAGCATTAAACAACAATTAAATAAATGTACTTTAAATTATTGTTTGTGAAGGTGGAAAAATAAGCCAAAAGTCAAAAACTAATACCGTTATTGGAAGTGAAACTTTGCTTGGAATTCTAATAGACTATTGATGAGGAAGCACAAAAATATATTGATTAAAAAAAAAACACCTAAAACTATAACAAGAATCATTTGTAAAATAAATGAATAAAAGTATGGAAAAACTGGAATTAAATCCTTCGGTATTTTTACTACTTGTATGTACTTTTTACTGTGGTATGTAAATGGAAATTTTGCACACTTTTATTTGTCATTTAACAAACAATTTTCTCTATAGTTTTAAGTAAATATTTTTTCACTTCAGTGTATACTTTTGTTTGCTCATTGATTGGTTAAGCATTCCATAAAAAGTTTTACTTCTAACGGTGTTTGTTTTTGTCTGACATATAATTTTTTCTCTTTGTTCCACTTTTATCAAATCATCTCCATTATTTATTAAAAAATGTAACATATACCTGTTAATACTTGACAAAGAAGAAAGTTGCCCCATTCATTATTCTAACAGTAAAATACAATAGAATACATGCTCACAACAGCACAATGGCTGCTGATATTCATTTCATATTGTCATATTACAACTTTTGAAAAACTATCGTTATTGATTAATTATGGAAACATATTTAAAGCAGAATGTTTATTTCAACTTATCCAATACATTCAGTGGTGCACTTTCCTTTTTAATAATATATTAACTTTTGAAAATAATCTCGTAAATCGAAACAATTGTCGAGTTGGTGAATTGTTGAATTGGTGAAACTTTCCAACTGTGTTTTATTAATTTCTCAATCATAGGGAAGTTATTGTTTTCTACATATTTTGCAATTTGAAGGTTACAATGTCATTGCAACACGATTTTGAAAAGTATGTGTATGTTGTTCGTTGAGGTGTCGATCAAAGCGTTTCAACAATTTGATCTGAAAGAAATATCATAACATTCGGTCAATACTGTTTATCCGATTTACCTTGAACAACAATTAAATAGATATTATTAATAGCAATCAAACATTGTTTTTAACAATCTAATATTTTTAATACTAATTACATTATTGACAACAATTGAATATTGTTCATAACAATTAATGTTTATAAATAACAATTACATATTGTTAGTGTTGAAATTTCTGATTTTGATAAATATCACTTTTTATCATACTGGGTAGTTGTTCGTGAGGATCTCAAAAGATTATATTTTCTTATTCTTTCAATTTGTGGTGTTTCATTTTATGACTTGTATTAATGTTGGCTAAAAACTATAGGATTACCAGTAATAGAACTCTTTCTCCCTATGATTTATTTCTAATGACAGTCAACTGAAGGGGATGTTTCTCCATAACTATAAGCAGTAATTCTCAAATAATCGATACGGATGTTTCGCAGGGTACTTGGTGAAGCATATTTAAATTTAGAAGATAAAAATTACACTTGGTAAGTTTCATAAAATTTTATACAGTGTGCCTAACAGCTGCTTCGATTTTTATGATATTATCAATCATTATGTGTGTTAGAAAAATACTTTTCAGTGTTTCATTACCACCAGCTACTCATGCTGGTGGACGGACAGTGTCTCCGTCTTACACTGTAGTGCAAAGCCGGGGGGTAGGGCGTGAGGCCCTCTTCAGCATTCTTTTGGGTTGGTGGTGGTTTGGGAGAGAAAGATGATACGGGCGAAATGAAAACAGAAGGGAAGTGAAGAATTATCTGTAGAATATTACTGGTCCAGCATTTGTCTAAATGATGCAAGGAAACCACAAAAAATTTAGACTAGAGCAGACAGACCCAGTGACCTCCAGAATGTTATACAATGCTATAAACCACTATACCACGCCGCTCGGTGCGTGCTGAAGTTCGAAATCGAAATTATAAAACAGTGTTTCAGGTATTTAAAACATAGCTTTAATGATGGGGAAAACCTTAAAGTTGGGTATAGAAAATGTTGATGGATGGGCACAAAATCAAACGTTTAGGCAGTGCATTGACTTTCCTTGAGCGGTACCACAACGAAGGTGATGATTTCTTAAGCCAAATTGATACGGGTCATGAAACACGGGTGGCCTAGGTCACATCAGAAACAAAGCAACAGTCATTCAGATTCACCCAGACAAATGAAGTTTAAGCAAACAATTTCTGCCCGGAAAATCATGTTTACAGTTTTATGGAATAGAAAAGGAAGAAAAGGAGTATTACTTAAGGAGTTTCTGCCTCGTAGTGAGACAATCAATGCGGTAGCTTATTGTGAGGCAATGAACAATCCACACCGTGCAATCCAGAACAAAAGAAGTGTCCAGTTCAGCAAGAGCATCGTTTTGCTGTATGACAATGCCCGTCCGCATGTGGCTAATCGGACTAATGATATCATCACATGATTTCACTGGCAAACTCTAGATTATCCTCCGTACAGCCCTGATCTGGCGCCCAGTGACTACTATTTGTTCCTGCACTGAAAGAAACATCTGAGCGGTCAGTGTCTTCAAGACGATGACGAAGTCAAAACAGTTGTGATGCAGTGATTAACAAATCAGGCGGCAGAGTTCTATGAGAAAAGTATTCAAAAACTGATCAGACGTTATGACAAATACCCCAATATTGAAGGAAATTATGTAGAAAAGTAGATTAAGGTAAGGCTTTCATGTAAAAATAAAATTATTAAGATATCTTTGCATGTTTTTTATTAATTTCAAAACGGTACTTACTTAAAAAACATGCCTCGTATATTAAGCTACCTGCGTATATGGGCTTACATTAAACTTTAAATATAATTGCAACTCTTTTATGTTTGCAATAGTATTTTACCTAAACGTACTGTATTAACTTACATATATGTTTAAACAAAAAATATAATAACTTTTGAATGAACCGTAGGTATTTCGTTACCAGAAAATAAAATTGACGATAAAAAATAAAAAGGAACCAATAACTCGTAGGGTAAAGCGCAAGCGTTACGGTGATCTTGCAGTACTGGGAAATATTAAGAACTTCAGTTACGCGTCTCCCCAATATCGAATGCATCGCCGCTTAGTTTCTCTTCAAGAGAGCGATTGAACAACAGTCGGAAAATATTTCGGACTTGCAAACAAATAAAATATGTTTATGTTACTACGAAAGTAATTTTTATTATAAATATATACGGTAAGTTAGTTGTTAATGATTCGTAATTTTGTTTTGTATTTAAAAGTTAGATGGACTGGTATAATTTACTTAACCAATAAATTTGAAACTAATAATAATAAAAATACACCCACGCACATATTTTTGAATTGATGTTGTTAATTGTACTATTGTTACAATCAACAGTATTCTTGATAATGTACAACTAACATTACTTGCTTTGAAAAATACCGATGTGTTTCAATTCTTTCACGAAAGTATGTAAATATTCGGGCAAATCCCAACAAATTGCAAAGACGAAATGTATTCGTTAGTAATAGAAAAAAGTTTGGAAAATCTCCAAAATTGCTTTCACTCTATTTTATATCAACAAAAGGTAAATGGAATTAATTTCTATTGCAGTGAAATTATGGCATAAGTCCAACTTATCCTATTACTTTACATGCAACTAATAAACAAAACCTTTCAAAACTTTTCCACTTAAACGTAGAATGAAACGAACTATATTTTATTTCTTTTGAAATCATAATGAATTTATTTTACGCATTGGAAGATGTTCTATAACATATAATAGTGTAGAAAGCAATTCGTATTGTTCAATTATTAGCATACCGGAGCGAAAAAAATTTATTCATTTATAATTTCTAATAAAATCGACAAACGACTTTTCAGTGGAATTCAATGTGGTCATCCTGACGATCTCTTTTCCGTCTGTCAGACCTTCGTATTCGATTTTATGTGAACACATTGGAACTGAAAATATGTAGTACATAAAAATATTTAGGTAGGGTTTGTACTACATGTTTAACTTCTTTTATCTGAAATATAAAAAAGGACTTCACAGTTAGAAATACAAAATGTTCTGAAAAGAATGATTAAATTTTGGTGTTGGTTTACATTTCGAATGTAAATCAGTAGATGTTGATATTAGGAGAAATATTTAGTTCTATTTTTTAGGGAAAAAAATTGCTTTCTAATAAAGTCAAAATACAATAAAAACGTGTAATACACGTTAAACTATTCAGTTGATTACCGTATTCTACTGTCATCGGTCACTCACTTGGAGTGCCCTCGGAGTTGCAATTTGTTTACTAATTATGCTAATTACATGAGAAGTCGTTCTTACAGTAGTTGTTTAAGTATTGTTTATTTAAACTTTTAAAAAGCAATCCAGTTCATTTTTTGTTAATATCAAGTTATTAGTAGATTTCCATTGAGCAGTTGTTTTTACAGTTTTAAAAGCGCTCTGGTATTATGTTGATTGCAGTTTGTTAATTTACATCCTAATATAAAGGTTTATTAATCTACCATCCTTTTAATATGTTTGTTTTCATTACCAGCCGTCCGTTCTCTTTAAGCTTTAACGAAACAATCTGATTATTTTACGAATTAAGCATCGGTCTTGTTGTAATTTTCCCTTGTATTAGTTCTTTGTTTATACCTTACGATCAGTTTATAGACACTTGTATGTCTCACTTATAAGCCGTTTGTTAGATTCCTAACTCACTGCTTACAAATCAGTGATTAATAATAAAATAGCAGTTTTTGAATTGAGTGCTACTTTGCTACATAATCTGCTCCATTATATGTCACATAATCGGGTAATGAACGTCATTGTGTACAAAAGGGAATGTAGACAATTAGAAAATGCATTTAGGTTAGGTTAGGTTGGTTAATGAATTCTACATTTTAACATAATTGACAGTGCCCTCAAAATTAAATAATAGGAAATAAATTTATAGCTTTAAAAACTATACCATAATTGTATAGTAGTGTGGCTATTTGAAGTATTTACTGTGTTTCATTCATAGACTATTCATAATTATTGCTGTAATACGAACGTGAAAGCTATAATATTTTCAAATACGACGACGTTAATACTCTGTTTTCCTTAGCGACTAAATTATAAGATATAAGGTAATGTAGTGACTAGTTATACATCGTATTTGAGAGGTTTGTATGAATAAATCAATAGTTATATTATCATCATTAGTTTATGATAAGATACCTAGTACTCAGTGGTGCATATCAAATTTATTTTACTTATTAATTAAACTAATAACAGTGATGGTAATAAACGTTTTTATTAACGTGCGCGGGTAATTAATTCCTTTTACAATACTGTTAAACCTGAGCTACCCTAATAGCAAATTTAATGGAGCAAAAATAAAAATATGCTTTTGGTTACCGTTCTGCCGTTGATTCTCATCAGCACCTACCTACCTATAAAGAGTAGTTGATAAAAAAATACAGACAGCGTAGTGAACGCCATCTGTAGATATTTGCTACTTATTTGTGGGATTCAGTAATGTTAAAGAAGGCTCTTTTCTAATAAGGATATCGATTTGTTAAGCTGAACCCACGGCGTAACTAACTACATGGTGGGTACCAACTGAAGTAATTTATGCCACCGTGGTATTTTTTTCCATATCAATTAAATATTAGAAAATGTTGACTTGCTGCCCTCCGAGTTATGGAATTTAAAAACTTTTGGTTTTGAGCTTATGGAGATATCTATGGTTTAGGTTAAGCGGTTTAAAACGGTTAGGTTATAGGGGTATAGAGTTTAACTCGTTTCACTGTAAGGTTTAATATTGAATTTTCTATATGTTTTTATACTTTCCTTTCACCAACGCTCCCCTAAGGAAGAATTCTGGATCCGCCCCTGCTTTGACGTGCATATTTGCTGTTAAATCCTATGTAAAATAGTTGTAGATGTTTGTTTTATTTTTGTCTTATTATTGATAAACTGTTGAAAAAAGCTTGCTCTTCCTCAGGATATAGTTTGGTGGATTAAAACCTACTTCAGATCTGAAGCTGAAAATGCGGCTGTGAGGGTTATAATCAATCTTCTATTGAATTCAAAAATACTGTCATCGAATCACTTAGTTGTAATTAAAACTATTTTTAGTGAATATCCAAAACAGAAGGAATTAAAATCCTTATTCGTCTAAATTTTAAGATCAATGATCTCAAATTTTGAACGCGTCCTACCAAGTAGGCACAACGAACCGAAGCCATATCCCACGACCGGTTTCGACTTATTGGGTCTCATCAGGTGGGCGCTGGCAGAAATGCCTTTACAGGCTATATTATAAATATAAGAATATAAATATAAATATGGATTCAACAAAAACAACTACTCCGAGGGCTAATACCCCTACCGGCATTGAATTACAATGTTGATTCCCAATTTAATCTAACCTAACCTAACCTAATCTGTTCTTGTCTGAAAGCTACCTTACATTCAATTAATGTAGACATCAACATACACTTAAATACACCATTTTTGCAGTTATACTCTATTTATAATGTAAAATTTGAGACTGTGGGTAGTAAGTCGATAAAAATTAAAAATTTTGTTTGCGTATATATTAATACAAGTGTTCTTAACCTTTTTCTAATCTAAATTAAAAAGAGGCCGCTTTGGATTACATAGTTTAAAAGAAATTGCGTAATAAATTTAATTAAAATGAATGATTTATACATACAGATTTTGATTTATATATTGAGAAAACTTGGAAAACTTTAAAAGCGTAAACAGGTAGAAGAATGCTAATATCGATCCAAAAAAGGAAATAATAAAGAAAGAAACGCAGGGCTTCTTCAATTCAATATAGTAATTTGAGATTTACCATATTTACGTTTGTCATTTTTTTTAATGGCCTGCTCAAAGAAACAATTGCGTTTAAACTGAATTATAAAGCAATTACGTACATAGGTCAACGAAATCACGCAGGGATTGAAAAAAAAAAGAACAAAGGAGCAGTAATTTGCGACGTAATTTGCCACGCGGAGTCCAAATATAGCCCCAGAATTTACTTAGCACGTCAGGATTTTATGATATCCTTAAACTACAAAAAATCAAGTTTCGGCCCTTCTGACAACAACGTGACATGACAACAACCAACAACTGAAAATGAATTTGAGATTGGGATGAAATGATATCTCTGGAATGAGCTTCCTAATTTACGACTTGTGTTATTACTTTATCGATTACCTTTAAGCTTTATAAATTTGAATTATCCCAACGGTTCTTCAGTATCTTTAAATACCAGTGAAATTTGTGTGTACATTTGGCACAATCGATGATAGCATTGTTTTACAAATTGATTCAAGCTTTTGCGGCCATCATTGATGTAATTGGAATTTCTCGGTCTTTCTGACCGTCGTTGATTAAGACCAGTTGTCCTTAAGTTTTGTCGATTCTCGTGAACGAAACTTTCAGCACACTCCTTGCTGTCATAATCAACGATTCGTTTCACTAGTTTGGCCTACCACAAACCCCACCCATATTACGGATCCCTCTTTAATAAATTTTAATTATGCTTGTTTTTGTAGGTTTCAGTAAAATTTCTTAGAGAGGGACAGTAACTACTTAATAAGGTATAAATTTAAGATTAATTTAGGCTCTAACTGAGGATGATATTTTGTATGTTGAAACGCGAATTAGAGATTTAAACGTTTTGTTGAATTTCGAGTTTTAATGTTTATTTATGAGAGAGACAACAAAACATGATTATATATAAATAAATAAACAGCAAACTTAAAATCGTAAAAATCTTAAATAATTAATTGCTTGCTAACCACAAAAAATTATCGAGAATATAAAAAGCGAATGATAAAAGCACAAATAGAACGAAGACATAAAATTCACAAATAAATAAGTATAATCTGTTTTCATGTAACCATAACATTTTATCTGAAAATAGATAATTAAATTAACAAAGTTAAAAATTAAATAGAAAGGCGAAGACACAAAATTTCTTCTCCCTTGACATCCTCTATTAATTAATGATGATGCAGCTTTTCTAACATAAACTGCACATATAATTTGTTTGACTTTTCAATTCAATAGGTCTATATGTTAACGTTTCAGCTTCTTTATAGAATACTAATCTTTGGTCGTACGATATAACTCACAATATGATAAAACCACCGTCAAACCCTAAGTAATGGTGGTGCCTGGTATCAAGAAAGGCGCGAAATAAGTGAAACACCAATTCGACGAATAACTGGAATCGTCGCGGCGTAGTCAACGCCACCTGTAGAAATTTGACACTAATTGTTAAGTTCATCAATCATTGATAAGGTTCCGTTAGGTTATCAAACAATAGCTAACTCACAATAAATGACAAATATCCACAGATGGCGTTCATCATGCCGTATATAGTAACTCGTTGAACGCTAAATTGGCCGGTGTTCTGCCGAAACTACATACAGAGACTGAGCGGCGTGGTCTAGTGCTCTAGATCATTGCTTAGCATTCGCTTTGGTCCAAGTTTTCTGTGGTTTCCTTTAATCACTTAGGCAAATTCTGGGGCAGTACAATTCCACAGATAATCTTTCACTTCTCTTCTGTCTTCATCTTGTGTCCGTACATACATATACATCTCCAAACTGAACGAACTACCGATTTATTTATTTTTGTGACTTGTACAAGCGAAAAACGAATGTAAAATATTTGTATATGTATATATTCCACTTTAAGTATAAACGTATGTATAATTCCTTAATTACAATTAGAGACCAAATTAAGAAATTAAAAAATATATATATTAAGTGACTAAATTTCGTGTTCCACGCGACCAACTTCCCAGTGTGGTGAATGTTGGATATGATAAACAAATAAACATCATTATTTTTAATTATCGTAGTTGTTTCGCTTAACGAATAAGCGGATACCAAACCAAAGTCAGATTTAGAAACTTTTCATACTTCCCTCGAAATCATCGCAAGGCATTGGAAATTATGAAACATCCAAACAATCGTAGCCGAGATAACAGATACAAGACCAATCTGATTTAGCAGAAAGCCCCATTTCCACGCTTGACTGATCAATCGAAAAACCAATCATGAAACGCAAGGTTTTGTGCGTGACACTATATACAGAGACATCCAGATTCGAGAATGTGTGTAACGAGTGGTGTGGTCTAGCAGTCCAAGTCATAGATTAGTATTCAGGAGGACACCGACTCGATTTCAAATCGAACCTGCCCTGATCGAAGTTTTGCTATGATTTTCTTTGAAAATTTTGGTAAATACTGAGGCGACAATATTCCACATATAATCTTACACTTTTCTTTTGTCTTTATTTCGTACGTATTCTCTTTTTCTTTTGCATCCTACACTTTGGTTTTGCACCATAGTGTAGTTAATAATTAATGACTGTCCGCCCACCAGAATTAGTTGCTGCTAGGAATGGAAAGTGTGTTCTTTGTTTAAAATAACTACACTCTAATCTGATCCGGTATCCTCTACTTGCTGAAAAAAGTTTCCGTCTGTATTGTTCTATATTGTCACATATTTAATTATTATTGAAGGAGTATTTTCTTTAGTGTTCGTTTAAATTTTAAATCATGTTTAAACTTAAATTAGGATTTTTAAATTTGGCACTAATGCTAATTACCATGAATTTTTTAAGGGTGGGAAATTAATACGTCAAAAAGCCAAAATTTACTTAAATGTTTTAATATAATTTAAGAAAATAATAATAAACTATATTACTGGAAAAATTGAATGAAACATTATAGTTATAATCAATTAGAAGCTGTTTTACAGTTTTACTTAAAATAAAATTTGTAACAGGTACACCAGCAAATAACAATTGGTAACTTTAATATTTCACTTATTTTTACTGCTATTAATAGAACTTCTTTACCAATTTGGTCGAAAATATCAAATAATTTCATTTAACTGACGAGGTTTAAATAAAATTCCGATTTTATTGATATTATGAGACAACTACATTGGATCTGAGTTACAAAAGCTACGCCACTTTCGCGTTTATACTTAAAGTGGAATGTCTAATAATGCAGAACAGTTTGAGTAATCATCGTTTGGGCCAAAATTAGAAAATCGTTACTGGGGCCCAACAAACCAATCATCAATAGTTCCTAACGACAACTTTCCAATTTTATTGAAATTATGATACAGCTATATTATGCAAGAATAATTAACAAAAAACCGTAGCGTCCACGAAACTGACTAAAGATGCCAATTATTCAAAAATTTATAAAAAAAACTCCAAATTATTTGAAAACAGTGACCGTGCTAGCATACTGCATATTCCATTTCATAGTTCATAGTAAACCTAAACTGAACTGGTTAGTTATTAACTGCTAACGAAATAGTACGATTGACGTACGTATGACGGATTGTACAGATTGGCTGCAATAGATGCAGTCTTCGAGCGCCTCGACGATGAGAATGAAAAGGCGATAGAATACAATAGTAAATCTCTCTCTTATTAAACGTTAAATTTATTCGAATAAGAAGATGGAAAGGAAACAGGAGAGCATTATTTTATTCAAAACCTATAATCGCTCCAATTATTCAATTTATTGTCTTATTGTACTGATCGTTATTCATAATTGTAGATACATACAAATAGCGTGGATAAGCAGCTACTTTACATTTTTATGTTTCATAACTCAGTTAAGTACAGTACACATAATTTTATGAAAATTAAAAAAATAATTCTCTGTACGGTACGTAAACATCTTTTTACAAATTAGTTGTCCTAGAAAAAAGAACACAATTCTATAAACTTCTCAGAGTTTTTTTTAGTTGTTCGCGTAAGAGTAAATAAATGAAGGGTAAAAATATTGACGTTTCAATTTTCATAACTTAAATGTCCTGCTAAAGATTTTCGATTTAAAAACTGATTTTTAGGTATCGACTTCGTATGGTTTGCGATTTTTTTAAGTGGTGTAACCGATAGTTCCACGGAAATGTTTCGTTTTGAAATTGATCAAATTGACCGTTTCGTTAGACCACCATCTGCAATCACAGAATCGGCAATATCGCATGCCTGCATTCCAATAATACACATGAATTTCATGCATAGACAGCGCTACTGACATGTGATATTATAAGGTTAGAAATTAGGAACGTGGCAAATTTTATGACTGCAGTGTTGCTAATTTTATTCTTACAACAGAAACGGTAGTCAAATTAAATGTTAAAAAGTTTTTAATAATATTTAATTACAATTCTTTTTAATCCTGGAATAGAAGGCCACTATAATTAACAGAAATCATTCCGGGATGAAATTTCGTATATGATTATAAGTTTTAAAATTAACTAGATGCAATTTGTTATTTGACGTTACATACAATATGTATTTTACATTATGCCATTTATTTGTTGTAGATATTCATCTCAACAATAGCTCTAGCAAATGATCGATGGGACGTTTAGGTTATAATTGGTCATCACGTTTTATTATTTGGTAATTTGAAAATGTATTAAGAAAAAGTTTGGAAAATACGCAAAACATTGTACGATATAGAAGATAGTATATTCTATTTTTTTTTATGAGAAGTATTTAATTCAGTGCTATTATATACAATTAAACAACATAATTTCGTTGTTTAAATTTTAAAAACAATCCTTAATTATAGATATACAAGCAAAATATAAAAACAGTCAAACGATAACAATTGATGAACAGTCGAACTTAATAATGACTTAATGATTACACTGATCATTTGCTTAAAACTCTTCGACGTGAGTACTAAACAAGTTAATCTAACGAAAACTGTCCATAATTGCTATTATCTACCTATGTATATATTTATTTTTAATTTTACTAAAAGTACACCTATTGGAATATATAACCGTATGATCTGAAGTTAATTCTAGATTGCACGCAAGGCAAATGGTAGTGAATTCTACAGCTCAATAAGTTGTAAGTACATAGTCATTTGTTTTACTATTTTACGCAAGAATTTATTTCTTTATTGACGGCATTGACAAATTTTCATTCTATACGTATATGTGTATTAATAAATTACCACTCCTAAATGTTCTGAATAATTTGGGAATGTTTCAGAAATGCCTTAAATTTTATCAACATTAGCAGGCTTTTATTAGTATATATAACTTTGCCACTGAAGGAAACTATGACAAAGAGCACAGCCGGATAAGCATATGAAAACTTCCCCTCTCCGAATTTTTTATCTTTCAAATATGTTGTGTAACTATGTTTCGAGAAGCTACTCACAAATTTTTAGCTGAAAATATTAATAATCGTTATTGTATTTAGGCTAATTTCTTGGTGAAACATTTTGCAATAAATATAGTAAGCAAACAAAACACATGCTATTGTTTCATTCGTTTATTTTATTTAAAAGTATTGAAAGGTAAAAAATAAATAATTTATTAAAAGATGTTTGAATCAAAATTACTTTAAATTAGATGTATCTACACATGTAAGGCTTACCAATGATTTCGCCACTTTCACCTTTGTTAAGTGAAATTTTTATGAATAATTTATAAAATAACATTTTCATTTCGAATACACAAATTACAAAAAATGTTTTGTTATGGGCTCGATACGTAGACGATGCATTTGGTTCTAACAGACAATTAGAAACATTCTAAAATTCATTAATTCATCCATTGAAAAAGAAATTAACAAAGCTGTAAGTTTTTTAGATTTTACGATAACCAAAAGCAAAACCCACCTTAGTTTTGAAATTTATAGAAAATCCACATATAATACCACATGCAAAGTCAAAACAATCACTGAATATAAAAAACTTAGCTCTTTCAACTCATTTATTCATAGGATCTTTTCGTTACCTTAAACCCAATATTGCTAATATAAAGAAGTTAACATTTTGAAAAAATAGCAAATTCAATGGTTATGGTATTTATTTAGTCGATAGAATGATAAATACAAAACGAAAAAACTTAAAATTAATAATTTATATTCCAACATATAAAGTGACAAGAAACTTTGTTTTACTAATTACTCACCTCAAATAAGCTCAAAACTACAAATAGATTATAGAAACACAATATCACTCCAATAGCAGCCAACAAAAATAATTTAGGTTTTTTATTGGTAAACAATAAAAAAGACAAGGAAACATAGAAAAAGCGGGATATATGACATTAATCATAAGGATTGTAACTTTACATATGTTATTTGGGACAAATTGGTGGTGCAATTAAAAAGCGTTTAGTTGAGCACAAAAAAAAAACAATCACCTAGTATTAAAAAAATACCAGTCTCGTAAACCATTTTGTATAAAATAAACAGACTTTAGGCACTGATAACTTCAAATTATTGCACATTCAAAATAAAGGTAAAAACTAGATCTGTTAGAAATTCTGGAAATTACCAGAGCATATAATAACAATAAAATATTATTGAACGACCAAATAGACTTTAGCGTTTCTCCCTTATTGAAAGCAGTACTAGGTACAAACCAAAACTAAATTACATTACCTACTATCACCTTGGTCATCTGCATATGTATTTAAAATAATTTTGTCTTTATTATTTAGTTAGTACAGTTAACTCATTAATAATGGCTTCATAACCGAAACATTTAAAAGTATTCTCCCAAATAAAAGAGTGAGAACAAGTGCTTTTTTATATTGAAAATTTTTCACTGGATACTATAAAAAACGAAAGATCAAGACTTTTCTTCCTAGAACTTCTAGACCGATATAGTCTTATCCACTAAATATATTTCGTTTAGTTGCAGGGAAGCTATAAAAATAGAATTTTTCTGCTAAAAAAGCCAAAAAAAATATTTTTAAATTTTCAAAAACTCGTTTTTTGCGTTTTTGGCATAACACCCCTGCAATATCTTCAATGTTCTCATATTTGTTTAATTATAGCCGTCAAATACAGAAAAATTAGAATTTTTCTATTACAAAAGTAATCTGTTATATACTAATTTAAAATAGTGGTATAAATTTATTGCATAAATATATATTGGATAAGATAGAAAAGATAGAAAATAGAAATATTAATATCCTTGTTCTAACTATTGTATTTTAACACTAATTTTATTAAAATAAGAAAAATATTTATTGTAATTTCATATATTTCTTGACAATGATCTACCCCTTATCAATATTTGAAAAACTTATATAGTATGAATTGGTCTTAGGAGAATCTATAAAAAGAATTGAAGCGATATTATGTTAAAAGTACATAAGAAGTAATACTCATTGTTAAGTTTTGATTTCACCAATTCTAACCAAAAATGTCGCTTTGTTTGTCACACTAAAACAATAAGTAGATGGAAGAGAAATGAGAGTAATAGTGGAAAAATCATTAATTATAGAAAAAGCACCAACTAATTATATAATGATAAAACATTATAACATGATGTTGCTGTTGTGATCAAATTAAGTGAAGGGGCCACTGAAGTCAGGGAATATTTAAAACTCAGTAGCCTTAACCATGTACCTATCTACCGTTAGTCAAGATAAATCGTAAAAATTTACTTATTGAACTTTAACAATGTTCTACCAATTTGAAAAAATTATATATTAGAGGTTAATGTAAGGAGAACTTTTTTTTAAAAAATTGGAAGTGTCATGACAAAAATGCAAAATATTTTTTTTTGAAAATTAAAAAAAGACTTCTTTTAGTAGAGAAATTCTAAAGTTTTTTCTATACCTCGCCTGCAACTATATGAAAAATCTCCTGTGGATACTATACTGGTTCAATAGTTTCAATTTTTTGATTTTTGTTTTTTATTATAACTGGCGAAAAAAATACTATTTTTAGCTAAAAATTAGTGACTGGCTTTTTGAAAGTTAGTTACATAACAAAACATGAAATATAATAATTCGGAGCGGGGGGAGTTTTCATATGCTTATCAGACTTATGATTTGATATATGAATCAATCCAAGATGTTTTTATCTTAGTTCATTATAGTTTAATTGATAAGGTTCACGAACAGTTAAGGGCTTCGTCATTTTGTAATATAAAATTCAATATTGTTAAATACTGAACCGTTACAGATGTGTCAATGTACATAAATAAAAAATGAAACACTCAATGTCTACCATCTATTTACATAGTGTTTTTAGGTGCTTCTACATATTTCAAACAATAAAAAATTAACACAACCTACAAAAATTGAAGTAAAAGTTTTTAAAAATAAAAAATAATATACTTATATCGTGATAGCTATAGATACCTAGGTTAAAGTTTCTCTTATCTAGTAATAATCGGATAATAATAATAATAATAATAATAATAATAATAATAATAATAATAATAATAATAATAATAATAATAATAATAATAATAATAATAATAATAATAATAATAATAATAATAATAATAATAATAATAATAATAATAATAATAATAATAATAATAATAATAATAATAATAATAATAATAATAATAATAATAATCGTCTTTATTCCCGTTGATGTAGTTATACATATGGGTTGCGTCAAGATACATAAGATACAAAAATTCAATAAAATACAGTACAGTAATACTAAAATGCAAAAAAAATACTAAATATAAATATAAATAACTAAATAAAATTGCCTACGTATATAAATATAAATACTAGATATAAATATATAGGTAAGAATAGAGTATAATGTTATAGGATAGAATAGAGTGAAATATAATACCAGAGAATATTTCTAGGTCTAACTATAATAATACTATAATATACGTATTCTAGTCAATAATAATAAACTTGTAATAAAAGTCTTATTCTATCTATGGTTATTGTAATCTCTAAACTCTCTTGTCGTTAAAGCATTTCTCAACTAGTCATTACTTTAGAGTTTGCCTGAATTTTTTCATGCTTTGTGTTTTAGCTGTATTTGGGAGCTTATTGTAGATGTTTATCCCCATTTCTCTCGGTAGTTTTTCTGACAAATTTAGCTTCTTATGGCTAGTGTGCATGTCTGTTTTCTCCTTGTGTAATAACTATGTATATCACTATTTTTTTGTAACCACAGTTTAACCAAAAAAGGGAAATACCTGGATAAGAAAGTAATTGTAATTCGGTTTCTATATCTTTTATAAACCTTATTCTGCTTGGATAAAAGAATTGTATCATAAGTTAGTTTAAGTTTGTGTTATTCAACTCCTTAAATAACTTTTATTGTACTCAGAAGGCCTGTTGCTTTTGCTACCTTATTCTATTTTTTGTTCTGTAAAATTAATTTAAAACAACTTGAATTTCTCATTCATATTATAAAGAGGTTCAACAAAGTTTGAAATTCTCCACTAATATATTAAAAAAAAAAAGGAATTAAATTCCTTTTTCGTCTAATTATAAAGGATCACAGATCCCACATTTAGAACGCGTCCTACACAGTAGGTACAGCGCACCGAAAGCCATATCCCACGACCGGTTTTGACCTATGGGGTCTCATCAGGTGGGCGCTGGCAGAAAGGCCTTTACAGGCTATATAATAATAATCATTCGGAATCAACAGTGTAATTCAATGCCGGTAGGGGTATTAGCCCTCGGAGTAGTTGTTTCTGTTGATTTCATATTTATATTTATTATATAGCCTGTAAAGGCCTTTCTGTCAGCGCCCACTTGATGAGACCCGATAGGTCGAAACCGGTCGTGGGATATGGCTTTCGGTGCGCTGTACCTACTGTGTAGGACGCATTCTAAATGTGGGATCTGTGATCCTTTATAATTAGACGAAAAAGGAATTTAATTCCTTCTTTTTTGAATATCTTATATCTTCGTCTAATAATCATTCGGAATCAACAGTGTAATTCAATGCCGGTAGGGGTATTAACCCTCGGAGTAGTTGTTTCTGTTGATTTCATATTTATATTTCTCCACTAATGCTTATTGACTCCAGAAGAAAAAATTCATTTACATTCATGAAAAAGGAAAAACAAAGGAAATCATTTCCCAGAGTTTTATTAGCAAATTACATACGAGGATTGTCCAAAAAGTAACGCACAGGTAGCTCTAGCTCGAAAAATATTTATTTGATGAGATACAATGTATTACAGCGCTTCAATCCCATTCGCGTCTGTTTTTTGTTCGGTATCCGAGTTGGCAATTCCTCGACGCTGAAATTCGACCAGACGTACATTCCTCCTTTTCTAACGGAATGTTTGGCATTCCTAATTCACGTGAAAACTAATTACTTTTGATATCGACGTGTTTGTAAAACTCTGAACTACATAATAACTCTACGATAAACTGTCTATGTTATTTTTTAATATCTTATCTTTAGAGGGTCTTTTTCGTTTTAATAATTTTACATTGTTAGCATTAAAAACATGGCTATTATTAGTATAGTGGGTAGCCAGTCCCGTAGTGTGATTTTTGTAAGGCGATTATGTTCATCCTTACTTGAGCAAGCAAGTTGATGGATATAAGTATCTGCACTATATTTATTCTACATTTATTCCTCTAAATTTAAAATAATTTAGAAATCATAACCAGATATGAGGGTTGCAAGATTATTTAAATTGGAAAACGATCATCGACGTTTCGGTTCTTGTTGTGATATTTTAAAGAGTACGATCTCTACTTACAGAACTTTTTAATAAACCTACCATGACAAAAGCTCACAGCTATAGGCGAAACGTTGGTGTTGATTTTCCAATTTGAATAAGAAACCTTTTAGTCTTCCTTGGTTCTAATCTTATATATACTTATATATAAGAAATCGTGTTAGTTACACTATTTATCTCAAGAACGGCTGAACCGATTTGGCTGAAAATTGGTGGGGAGGTAGCTTAGAACCAGGAGACGGACATACGATACTTTTTATCCCGTTCGATCGCGTTCCTGTGTGATGTTACATAAAACGTCAAAGAGAATACACATCACAATAAAACGTGGTATAACAAAAAAGCATCTGACATGGAATAACAAAACGCAAATAACAACTAAACATAATTTTGTCTATGGTTAAGTATGGTTGAAAATTGATAATTATAAATTTTGTCAGAAATCAATAATCATCAGTAATTTGTATTCTCTTTGAATCATCATTAACAATGCCGCGACTAAGACGATCGAATCTTTCCCGACAAAGCTGTAATGCAAGAAGGATACGGAACATTGCGAATGAAAGTACTGAAGAACAAGAAATTGCCCGTGAAGAGCGCCGCGTTAGTGCGACTCGACGATACTCAAAGGAAATTTCGAAGGTGAGGAAGTTCTCATTCCGAGGATCTCGATGATCCCAACCGATATACCGTTTGAGTTTAAAAGACTTCAATTTTCAATCCGTCTTGCATTCGCCATAACCACTAACACATAACAAAGCCAATCCTTGAATGTTTGTGGCCTAAATCTGGAAAATCCATATTTTTCCCATGGTCAATAATATGCGGCATGTCCACGGGTCGGAAAACCATCTGCGTTGTTGGTTCTTGCGCCTGATAATAAAACAAAAATATCGTGTATCACACGGTGCTTAACTGAAGAGTGCAACCTATGCAACAAAATACATGAACAATAAAGAATCATTAAAATACTTGATTTTTTATTTGTGTTGCCAAACAAAAAATTAAACTTAATGAAATCCAAAATCTGCTTATTTATCCTCTCTAAGGCGGAAAAAAGTTCGCAGGGTCAGCTAGTTTTTGATAAATGTACCTTTTTATCAGGAAACTCCTAAAAGTAGAGCTATGATATACAACGTGCCTGCGACCAATTTCTATCCTTGTTGAACAAAGGTGACTAGTTGCGTTGAAGAGAGAAAGATTTTGGCCGCACATTGGCTACGTCTTTCATTTGAGGAAACATTTGTCGATTTCAATTTCATAACCATGATTTACTGTGTAGCACGTACAGCCCTAACTGTGAATATGACCTAAACTCCCGCATCATTGCTGATGTCATTTTTTGTTAAGCTGACAAATTCACTGTACATAATCTTGTGATAGCAGTAGAAATATATAGATATTGTATCTGCCCCTTTCAGTAATTATTTTGTATCCTAATGAGAGGGCTTGTCGGTTTCGGTTAGCTTCTTACATGGTCATTAACTGAGGAAATTATACTTATTTTATCAACAACAAATTTTTTAACTAAGAAACTGTGACAGGCTGATAATTACTAAAACCAACCAAAAGTTTTCAAGTTAAAAACATTTTACAATAAAGCGCAAATGTAACTAGGCTATTAATACCTAATATTTGCGTAACTATATCATAACATTACGATATTGTAAACAGGGTAGCTATTTTTGGCACGTTTTGCAATCACAATGTCTTTTTAGTCTTTGTAATTTATAATTGGTTTAACATTAATTAACCGCACTTCTACATATTCCTTTCTTTTTCAGGTTCTTACGCAATCTCGTAATTTTTCATTTTACTTTGATTACCGAGAATAAAAATTATTCGAGGTTCTGACTGTTCGTGAGGTCTTCCCGGTGTACATTTTCCCACCCGCTTATGACATTCTGTAAATCAAAAGGAATCAGAAAATGAACAAAAACATAGTAAAGTGACGAATTGCGTTATTTTACCTTTTCATAAGGTTCCTTTTAGGAATGAATTCAACACCCAACATACCCAACGCGCCTAATTAATTTATCCCATGCTGCTAATTTATTAAGATATCAATTAATTTATTAAAAGCATTGACTAGCTGCTCTATGGATTATGAGATTTAATAACTTTAGGTTATGAGGTGATGGGATTGAAGAAGTTTAGGGTATGGGCTTACGCGGTTTAAATCGTTTTGGTTTAATGTTTTAGAATATTGAGTTTCTAAATTTCAGGAGGGCATGTGCGCTGCATTCGAGAGCACTGTTCCAGGGAACTAAGAAACATATAAGCTTCTCTCCCCCTCAAGTGAACTTACACTACATATATTCCCATCTTTACTATCAGCCTCCCCCAAATGAAGACTTCTAGACCCGCCCTGTTCCTATTTGCCTTAAAGTACGTAATTACAAATTAGCAAGTATTTACTTCACCCTATCATTTTTATAATAATAAATTTAATATTGACTGGGTGTACGAATGGTAAAATTAATTTGTATATCGAAGCTATTTTATTGTAATTCACTTCTTACTGTTCGTTTATACATATATAACTTGAAGTTGGTAGGCCCAGTTTGACATATTCTGAAAGCTAAGATTTGATAAATGATGTTTATCTAACAAGTTGTAATTTTATCTCAAGTGTCGAAAGTTCAATTTATGATAATATAATGAGATATATAATGGTCTCGTGAATTTGAAGTAGGCTGTACAAATGTCAGAATTTTGTTTTTGTATATAGATTTCCGTTATTGCTTTATTACCTTATAAATCCAAAGAGAACTTGTTTAGAAGTTAAAGGTATTGTATTGAAGTAGTAGTTTATACCGGAAAGACTTTAAATTATCGAAATTATGCTTCTTTTTGCACGTTAAGAGTAAACATTTAGCATTTCATAGAATTGGCACATCTTCTTAAATGTCTCTTTGATAATGACCAATTGGTCGAAGCAATTGCTAGAATTTTTTAATAAATAGTTGAAACAGTTTACAATTTTGTATTTTTTTTGTGTTTCTATTTCATGGAATCTTCGCAGGTGACATGTACTATCAATAATTAAAAGAGTTAAAAGAGACTTACCCTTAATTACCACAAACTTTTTTATTAACCCGGACACATATTGATAATGCCCTTAAACAAGTGGGCGAAACCAGTTCACTCTTTTAGTTATTTACTTACCACAGTCTCCTTCATTATTCCCATCAAACTTCAATGATATAAGGAATGCCACATCTAGCTCGACCAATGACACAGTGAGTTCATTTGGTCTACTTTTTAGAACAGAACTGTCGGCAAAAGGAAAATCAGCGTCGCGTGTAATATAGGCACTAAATTATCATATTAGTAAATTTTTAATTGGAAAATACATAAATATGTTATCTAATTGATTTGGCAGTCGCCCCTGCTTCCATATGTTGATGTTGGACTCCCAGCCACGAACGGAGAATGGAATTTTTTAATTGTTAGTTTTTTTTTTTAATTTAGTGTAACCTCGAGAGGGGGAAATCTTCTAAAGACACCCCCCAATTAGGTAGATAGTGTCGGATTCACCCTTGAGTTGGTAGATAAACCTGACGATTATGACCACCGGTGAGAGATGAGAGAAGGTGGGGAGAGGGGAGAAGTTTGAATGGGAAGAAGGGGGAAGAGATGAAGGAGGGAGGTTAGGGAGATGTACTGAGAAGTAGGTGGCTCATCTCTGGATGGGTGGGCACTCGCGCTAAGAAACGTAATTAATTCTTAGAAAATATCAGTCCTTATATACTGCAACATACCATACTACTCGTGATTCAACTAACTTAATTTCTGTTTCACTTCTTACTGTAATATATCGTATGGAGTCTACAGATACTTGTTTGAATTTCATTATTAAAAAATATATAACACACTAATGTAAATTTCAATAGGTTTATTACACACTTAAAAATCGTTTCGCCAAATATTGGCTTCATCAGAAGTTTTTGTAATGAACTTGTTAAAATTTACATTAGTGTGTTATTTTTTTTTTACTGTAAGACAGTTAAATACGTACGTCAATTTTAATATTACTATTCATCTAATTATCAATTAAACTTCATTATTATATTAAAAACTAATGTTTTGTAATTATTAATAACTATTAAATGATGTAAACAGTAAATAAAAAAGAAATATGCATCGGTAATATTTTCAAAGCTTAATATGTTGAAGTAAATATAATGTGGTGACAACAATAACCGTATATGTAGGCATAAATAGAAAGCACTTTATGGATTCCACAATTATATTAAATTTTTACATTTATGATTTCAATAGCTGTTTTTTTTATTCATATACAGAAGAACCAAAAAAAAATACAACAGCTTTTCTAAGACTAGACTTTCTTGAAATAGTATATTATTCAATAACAGTAAGTTACGCTCGAAAATTGTTACTGCAGTTTTTTCAGACAATATTTCAAAAGGGATTAAAAAAGATCCGATAATGAAACGTCGCTTGTCGAATATGGACGACTCGTAAACAACAAAACCAATTTTAGTTGTCAATGTTGATTTCGTCGTCGTTTTAACGATTTCTGCTTTACCACTTCGCAATATTTAACAACCCTGGCGTTTTGCTACAAGGTTGATGTGTAGATAGATAAGCAGCTGCGAAGAATCCATCGAACTAGTCGCAAATCATTTTTCTTCGTGTAGAGATATAAAGGCACGAAACAAATCTTTTCGGTTAACCTTTATTAACGATTGTTTTATACAGTTCTTATCACGAACGACTAAAAAAATTCAATCATCGCCTCGATGTGTTATATCAGGAATCTCAACCATATGTTTATAAAACCGAATGTTGTTCAAACCACATAGTTTTACATGTATAAAAAACTACATATATCAGTAGTTATGATGCCTTTTTATTCTAGTTCCATATGATTGTGAATTTCCGATGCAAGGGTATTTTGAAATCAACGTCTGTCTTACACAACTTGTTTAACTTTTCAATTGTAGAATGTACCATTAGATACCTAGCCATACGTAGATGTAATTAGAACGATGTATTGTTTTAATCGTAGATATTTGTAATATAAAACAAATATAAATATAAAACAATACAAACGCATTTTTACAAACAAATGAAAATGGATAAAATTTAATTACTCGCAGTGACACGTTATTTAACAGAACAAAATACCGTATTGGAAAAGATGAATAAGTTACATATTCACCGATTCAGATTTGGCTAACATTTTCCGCCGGGAGTGAGAAGAGAGCTTGAAGATTACTCCATCAGAAAAAGTTGAGATAAACAATGAAACATTGAGGATCAAAAAGTAATTATGACAACTTGATATCTAATAGTTTCGACAATTGCTGACTGACAACTTAATGTTCTTTGTAATTTAATAAATCATGTAGTCTAAAAGGTACTGTATTTTTCTTGAGCCAATAAAAGTAATGCTATTAGTCGGGTCTATTCATACAGAGTATCCCAAAAAGCTCGCAATATAATGGTTGTGGCCAAGCTATAAGTTTAACAAATAATTTTTTCAAAATGAACTTGCTCCTTATCTTAATATAAGATAGTTTGCAATAGCTAATCTAGTTTACTATACAAGGTAAAAAAAGTAGGTTTCGTTTAAATGACAACACTGTAATTATAGGTCTAATCGAAAAAGTTGTTCAGAATGCCAAAATATTAAGCCACACAAAATGTTACGATGATATGCAAACGTCATTTTTGTGTTTTTCTTATTTATCAAACATAGGCAACTAAATAACTTAATCGATGAAATATTTCCATTACTTTTTGACATTCTGAACAAATTTTTCCGATAAGTTTTTTCGATTGGATATATAATAATCAACACTGTAGCCATTTTTATGAAACCTTCTTCTTTCTATTTTTGGCAAACCCATATAGTAAATGGAGCTTAGATTCTGTAGACAATCTTATATTAAAATAGGGAACACATTTTGTTTGAAAAACGTTTTGGCCACAATAAGCATATCCCAAAATTTATGGACCACCCTGTACACACTTGGTTCTAAATTATAAAGATGAAATATATCTTGTTATTAGTTGTGTCCTCCTCGCTTTTGGTATTTCAAAATCGAATTATTACCTAAACATTTCCCTTTGTCAAATCGTATACTTCAAGGGAATTAATGAAGAAAAAATATCTCAAATAACACTAATATTTAGGTCAAGTACACTGTTTAAGTTTAGATGTTTTTGTTTTTTTGTTGTACCCCATGGATACATTCTGTGTTAAGAAAATAATTACAAAAACAACAGATAAATTATCTTAGAATACTGTGAGCCAGTAGTGTTATAGTACAGGGTGAGTTTTTATCTTGAAACAATGAACTTTTTGATTGAATCTGAATATTTCGAAAAAAGTTATGTTTTCGTATGATCTTATATGTGACCTAGACGTTGACCGTCAAAGTCATTTGAAAGGAAAGAGCAGGAAATTTCATAATTGGAAGTACACATGACCTTTAGATTCAGGTGATAGGTCAAGGTCATTTTGAGCTTTTAACAAGTTCTTTATCTTGAGCTTTAGACGAGTTTTTTTATCTTGACACAATGAAACGTTAGGAATCAGGTTTAATCAATCTTTAATAATTTAATCCCTGTTGGCCGTTAACAATTTAGTAATTTTAGCAAGAAAGTATCTTCGCCTTAAATTTATTTGAATAAATAAATGAAATTACTTTCTAATAGTTTCGTTTCAAAATGATTTGCAAAATAGTTCGCAATAAATGGCGAGATAGCTGAATCCAATAGCCCTTAAATGGTTTGAATAATTAATTGTCAAAATCTCAATTAAATATTTAAGATCTGTTATTAATTATTTATTGAGATTACTGTTGTTTAGCTCGTTTAATAGAATATTTGTGAGTTCTCAGCCCGTATATTTCGGTAGTCATTATGTCCATTAAAAATAGGAAAATATATTAATTTCGTAGGTAATTACAGTTCCCTTACATCACAGGTAATGTATAAATTAATGTTACAGCAAGTTTCGTTGTTCACAATATAGGAACGTATTTTACAAACATTGTAAGGGAAACATTGTAAAGTGATGGTGAAATGTGTTTTTGTTGTTGAACAACAATTCGATTTGTTTTAGCAATAGAATCGTATAAGAGGAAGTGGCGGGTTTAAATCTAGTACATTTCCTTTTACTTTCAGAGACAAGTTGGCTTTTGTTAATGCTTTATTATTTATAATATTTTGCTCTTTTTAGAATAAAAAATTATATTCAATTTTACGAAACAAGAATTAGTTAAATATTGCACGTCATTTCGTACTAATAAATTAATAAATATTTTTTAAAGAAGTGGAGGTGGTGGTCCTCGGGCTAACGACTGACCAATGATGAATTATTATTCTTAGCGTTTGTTTAAACAAATAATAGTAAGTAGTAACAACGCAAGGAAATTATTGTTCTGCGTGAAAATTAAGATTATTCATAATAGTTTTACCCTAAAACTGATTGTTTTCTAATCGGTATACTAAAATAGTTAAAAAAGTCATCTAATATAAATTAAATCTTATAACTAAATCACTATATTTTTATCCTCAACGTTCTAAGCAAAATCGGAGTG
The DNA here is from genome assembly GCA_963921985.1 of Agrilus biguttatus. Lineage (NCBI taxonomy): Eukaryota > Metazoa > Arthropoda > Insecta > Coleoptera > Buprestidae > Agrilus > Agrilus biguttatus. The sequence goes on from OY998118.1 coordinate 23,527,551, forward strand.
GAGTAACCATACCCTTGAAAAGAGCAATGCAGATTATCATTCATAACAAACTCTCTCAGTTTAGGAAAAAGTTCTATAAATAATAAAAAGTTGATGTCATGAATAGGAGTGGTATATATACGTAAGTCATTTTGTAATCCAGCACAAAACATATTTCAGAGTATGGTGATCCCATAAACAACAAAGATAACAATACTGTTTTTTAAAAAACATTATGTCGTTAATAATTATTCCCTAAATCTACATGAAACCAAAATTGTATATAATAAAGCAAAAAATATTAAATATCGTTATGAAATATAGAAATTATCCATATGTCTTACACCAAAATTAAAAATTAACCCAATTGCCCTTTCTTAAAAAAACTGGAGTATATGCGAGGGAAAATCAAATATGAACAGTAAATTTGTACAATCAATTTATTGATTAATGGTACACACAAACTAAACATTTAACATTTTTCAATGTAGTCACTCCGTACTCTACACACTTTTGCCACCGATTTGGAAGCTTGAATATTCCTTCTTCATAACAAGTTTGAGGATGAGTTGTCAGTCAATTTCGCACATACTCCTCTACTCCTTCATTGCTTTCAATCTTTTGACTCCAAGTGATTCTTTCAAGGGCGCGAACACAAAAAAGTCACAGGGTGACTAGTCAGGGCTATAATGATGATATAATGATGCTCGATCCCATTTCTTTCAATTTATTCCTTGTCAAAACTGCAGTGATGATGATGTGATTATACAACAGACAAAGGTACCTTGCGCTCAGTTATGACTGTAGTACGCACAGAACAGAGCGCAGCTGCTACCTAAGCCGATTTCCCCCTCCTCATAAACCAAACAACACTCGAGCATCGAATCCTCTAGATCAGAATTACGTCCTAAGCTAAATAGTTAATACGTTGTTGGTTTCCGGGTATTACCGTGTCTGATGGGTTTCCATACTTGATGTTTCGCCGATCATACTGCCGGCTTCTTCAGAAGCAATTGCTCAGAGTAACTTCTGAAGAAGCCGGCAGTATGATCGGCGAAACGTCAAGTATAGAAACCCATCAGATACGGCAATACCCGGAAACCAACAACGCCTTAAACGACGGCCGTGAAAGCCTACATTATAAGACTAAATAGTAAAATTACCGTTTATATTTGATTTACCCTCGTATGTAGTTAGTTGCAAATAATTACAAGAGTTAAAAAGGACTCACCTCTAATCATTACAAACTTGTTTTAAGTATAAACTTAAGTCGGAGGTGTGTTTTGCCCACTTTATTTCTAGGAATTATCAACGCCAGACGCCACAAAGTGGGTGAAACACGTGTGTGGCTTAAAATATAAATTTGTGGTAATTAGGAGTGAGTTGTTTTTACCTGTTTTAGTTATTAATTTGCTACAGTCTTCTTTATTCCTATTAGTTTGCGATTGCTTTAAAATTTGTGTTTATGTAACAGAATCTTTCTCGGTTAAACTTTTACTTATAATGTATATAGATTGTTAAACTTCCGTTAAGTAAAACTAATTATAATAAAGATCTGACAATTATTAAACTCATAACAAATAAAAGTGATTATACTCCCTTAGTAGTTGACAATATTTCAAATAAAAATAAACAATATTGCTCTGGCCATGCAAAAGACTAAATTCCTTATTATTTTATTAGTCATTACGATAGGTTGAACCATAAAATACGTAGTTCCCTGAATAAACAGAGTGTATGAGTATCTCTACAACAAATGTAAACTTGATGGTAAGCTATTAATTAATAATAACCAGATTTTTTTAATAATTCTAAAACTGACAATAAAGACCATAAAGGCAGCCGACGGATATTTTTACCTCGGATCTCGCTCGCAAAAGTATTTGAAGGATCCTTCATAATTTCGTAACCGAAGAATGTATTTCTTTTATTGAAATATGAAGAACTTTAAGAAGTTTAGGTGATTTTCGAAGGCACGTATAAAAGTCCCTATCTACGAAGAAATTTGAAATAACTGTAAAAAACCTTCGACGGAATCAGTTGATATTTCCTTATAGCTGAACCCCTCGAAACCACTTAACCTTCCTTTAAACTTTCGAATTTAGTTTCCGGTATAATCCTTACCTTATATAACATAATTTGCCGGTGACATATTTATAAACTTAAACATAGAACTTCTGTGCTTCCTCGTACAGGAAAAGAAAAAGAGTTCGTTAAAGCTGTTTTGAAATTTAGGCTTGATACGATTTTACGTCTTTTTAACCAACATAAAAAGAGGAATGTTTGTATTTCCCGTGTGTTACCTAGTTTTTTTATGTGTATTTGTTCACCAATTACTTCTAAATGGTTAGTCTGCTTTTGGATGAACCTTTTTCCTATTGAATTAAGGGTAGTTCTAAATTTTCTGAAGGTTCGGCGTTAATAACGAACCAAAATTGCTCCTCTGTTTGTTTTTAAGGATTTATGTTTTCGAGCCAATGTTTCCAATTCCGTGAGTTTGTTTACGACAAAAGACAGTATATGTTATATAATAACATTTTCTGTTTATATTATAACAAATTAGGATTAGGATCACAATAGATAAAATTTATTGGGCAACACTATTAGTATAAATAAAATAAAGCTGTCTTTCAAACAAAAGCTTTACATCTATTCAAACATTAACAAACGACAGAAAACGACATTTAGGGATTATTCTTTTTTTATTTAAATTCGTGTACAGTTACAGCCAATGATGTAACAATGCAAGCTGGAGTTAGAACATTAAATAAATAGAATCAAACATAATGGACTGAAATAATATTAGAAAAAAAATATATAAATAAATGTGGGTATAGAAACGGTATATTGTCTTGTATATCTAAATTTTATTGATTTCATTAAAAGGATTAGAATGCACATCAATGATAAGGGTAATCTGCCCTAACCTAATCCTTCCGCATTGTGGTGGATTCAGAAATAAAATTGCTATAAAGGTCGATTTTACTTGATATTTTACAAATTTTATTATATTAGAAGTGCTTACTTTGATCTCATCAAAAACAATCCTTATCAAAATTAGGCGAAGCTTCCTGATCGCGTAACAGTATTAAATGTAAGGGGGTCTAGTAACAGAACCGTACGGAAGCACTGAAGTATCAGCATGGATCACTTTTAACTTGCTTAACAAGCAACATAATTAACTTGCTTTACAAGCAAGTTATTAGCTAGCTCAACAAGCACTTTAGTAATTGTTGACAGTATGGGAGTCACGGTCGAAAGGAGAATGGGGTGGGGATGACCTTGTACACCACTAAAAAGTGTTAGGCGAATATGAAGCGGTGGATCTACTGAGGGTGAAGATGAAACCTGATCTAACACAGTAATATTTCTTGGAATAATTTTTGTCCTTTTTTGTGAAAAAGTGGATATAAAACTATAAAATTACGGTTCCAAAAAACAAACACTACAAAACTTTTTACTATGTTAGAGTAGTTTAATTTAGGGTTAGGTTAGGTTAGGTTACATTAATTACCAAATTAGAATTTTGACCCCCACTCTTTACGCCTTCACTCCTCCACCCTTAACCTAAAAATACCTTTTTGTGGTAGAACACATCATTAACACCCCTCCACCCATTTTAGCCTATCCTACCGTGACGTGGACCCCATATTGTAAGCAATTACCAAAGCGCTTCTTAGGGCACTCAATTAATTTTCTTTTTATACAAGTTAAAAATGATATATGCTGATATTTCAGCACTTTCATCGAGACAAGCTTAATTAGGAATAGGAATTTCTCTCAGTACCAATACAATACCAACATACTGGACCGTCTTATACGGTCATTTCTTATTTTTCTCTTGGCACTTTAGATATGAGCAGTAAGCTCATAGTCAAGATTTTGTCGAAAGTGTCAGTCGTGGAATGCACAAATCTCTAAAGATGACATTTAACCCTTTCAGTCGCAAGTTTTTATTAACAATAAAAAAAATTTTAAATTAATTATAGAGAATAATAGACCAATTTTATAAGACTTTTATTAGTTTATTTCTCAATATTTTGCTTTTTTCATGATTTATGACATGTCTATTTTGATGGACATGGTGACTTATATAAATTATACCAGAGGGGACAGAAGTGCCTAAAAAAACTCTAATTTAAAAAAACGTATTTATTATGACAAGTTTTTGTTTATAATACTTATTCTAAATAATGCCATGATAATATGAATTCCTATGAATCGCTTCATTTCTTAAATAAATCGGGCAATACTTTTTTGGTTTTCATATAAATTGGTGTTTTCTGACATTTGTTCAAACAAAGAATCTGGTATATATTTCAAAAAAAAAACTTATTGGAGCGGGTATTTCATGTATAGGCTCGGGTTCAGAAGTAAACCATTCAACCGGCCGTGTTTGATACTGGATGTCCACTTTCCAAGTGATATTCTTCTTATTGGTAAAATTATGAAGTTTATAAAATTCTTTTCTCCTGTTCGCAATCTCTTCCGCAGCCATATTTTCGTTTTCTTCATGTCCCCTTTGGTCGTTATTTTCATTCTCTTCTGGTTGTCCTATTTGGTCGTTATTTTCATTTTCTTATGGTTGTCTTCTTTGGTTGTTATTTATGATTTCTGTCATCTCTTGTTCATTTATAATATCCTCGTCAAATTCCAAAATATCAGTGCCTAGATCGGAAAAGTTGCCCAGGTTACCTACATCGCCAAAATTATCTTCGTCGTCCGATAAGCCCATTATTTCCGAATCAACGTCATTCAATAGGCAATCTAAAAGATCTTTTTCCGTCTTGGGCCGCTCCCATTTTTTTGGTTTACTGGTTGAAGGCAAATCCATTGCGTATTATATTACCTGAAAGAGAAAACTGCACGAAAGCCTACTGCGAAAACCATTACAATGTAAATTGTTTTTTTTTTTTTTGATATGTCATTATGTCCATCATGATGGACATACTAATTAAAAGTGCTATATCAAGACTTCACGAGAAATATTTTATGCATTATTTGTAACAACTAAATAAATTATAGTTTGTACTTACCAACAGTAATAAACAACACTTTATTTTAGAAAAGACTTTCTTTATTCGAATATTTTGGTGCAAGACTATAAACACGTGCGATTCACAACGCTAAAACTGAAATTAGAATAACGCTTGCTTGATTCTCGACAAATTCCAAACTCGACAATTTTTGATTTATATCAAAAATTAGGTATATATTAATGATCTTTATAATAAAGGGAATGGGATCAAGTATCTGTCTAGAAATTAGTTCAGTTTCCGGAGTATGATCAAATCAGGATCAAATGTACCATCGATCCTGACCAGGTACAGCACGGCATCCTTTAATCTAGATATCTGATCAGTGTTACGTCAGGATTTGATACTAAAAACTTTAGTACGTTGTTTTAGTTAGTTTCGTATCCGATATCCTCAACTAAATAGTAATATAGAATTTAATAAGTTACCTTTGGGGAAAATTTGATGAAACATAGTTAATAGTAATAAAATTCAACGAAAATTTTCAACAAGATATATTACAGAAAATCTCTTACAATTTATAGAGGTTGATTGATTGATGGTTTACCATATCAATCTAGACCATGGCCAACAAACCCGGAAACAATCAACCTCTATATTGACTCCGACCATGAAAGCCTACAACAATCTCTTACAATTGTTTCGACGAGACCGTCATTCTCAACGATAAGACAAAAGTTGATCCCCAGTAAATTCCAAAACAATTTTTGATCTGCGTATCGGGTGCGATATGTGACGTTTATTGTTCGTATTATTAATGATAGTATATCTTAACTTTTTGAAAAATATGTCACAAATGTTGGAATTATTTCGTTACTTGCACACTAAATGTAGCCCTGAATTTGTTTTAATTTTCTTTCTTTCTCTAAGGGAAGTACACTAAAGGAGTTGTTGATCAGCAATGAGAGAAATTCGAGTAATTAAATACTCTAAAGTACGAGAGCTGTAAAAACCAAATGTAGCACAGTACATAAGCTTAAAGCAACTGTATCATATTCTGAAAAATTGAAACCTAAACTGTTATCCACACTGAAGTTACGACGCTTCAAAGTTACTACTAATAATATCGATAAGGCTATCAACTATTGTAATTATATATTAAGAAACGTGGAAACAAAGACATGGTTTAAACTACAAAATAATTACCTATTCAAAACAGAAGGAATTAAAATCCTTATTCGTCTAAATTTTAAGATCAAATATCTCACATTTTGAACGCGTCCTACCAGTGCCTACTTGGTAAATATAAATATAAATATGGAATCAACAGAAACAACTACTCCGAGGGCTAATATCCCTACCGGCATTGAATTACACTGTTGATTCCGATGGACTTCTAGACGAAAATATAACATATTCAAAAAAGAAGAAATTAAAATCCTTATTCGTCTAAATTTTAAGATCAAATATCTCACATTTTGAACGCGTCCTACCAAGTAGGCACAACGAACCGAAAGCCACAACCCACGACCGGTTTCGACCTATCGGGTCTCATCAGGTGGGTGCTGGCAGAAAGGCATATAAATATAAATATAAATATAAATATAAATATAAATATAAATATAAATATAAATATAAATATAAATATAAATATAAATATAAATATAAATATAAATATAAATATAAATATAAATATAAATATAAATATAAATATAAATATAATTATAAATATAAATATAAATATAAATATGGAATCAACGGAAACAACTACTCCGAGGGCTAATACCCCTACCGGCATTGAATTACACTGTTGATTCCGATGGACTGCTAGACGAAAATATAACATATTCAAAAAAGAAGAAATTAATATAGCCTGTAGAGGCCTTTCAGCCAGCGCCCACCTGATGAGACCCGATAGTCAAATTTCGCATATCATTTCAACAACTTAGAGACAAAAGACTTTTTTTTAATTATAAGTACGTGGGATGTGGCCTTCGGTTCGTTGTGCCTACTTGGTAGGACGCGTTCAAAATGTGAGATATTTGATCTTAAAATTTAGACGAATAAGGATTTTAATTTCTTCTTTTTTGAATATGTTATATTTTCGTCTAGAAGTCCATCGGAATCAACAGTGTAATTCAATGCCGGTAGGGATATTAGCCCTCGGAGTAGTTGTTTCTGTTGATTCCATATTTATATTTATATTTATAAATAATTATCCAGTATAATACACAATAATTACTTAACTAGAACAATATCTTCTTTAGGTGGAACAATGATTGATCTAAACAAACATTGAAAATTTGAAGAATCATTTTTCCATCTGAAGGTAAATTTCAGTAAATAAATATATTTTAATTTTAATGTTATGTTTGTTTTTACGTTCAAAACTTTGGAAAAAGATTGTATGCCCGGATGAAAATATTTAAACCAATAACACACTCAAAGGAAGGTTCACAAGCCAAATCGATATTTGTCGAAACAATTTTTAATTCCAGAGGAAAGGTAGAAAACACATCGAAGTTGTAATCCTCTAAACGTAGACATTAATAAACATCGAATGTATGTCAATATTATAGCCACTGAAATTAGACAGTCCAAAAGAAATTCGACAAGACATCCATTGCGGAACCCTCAAATAAATCGCATACATGCATCATTCGGAACGTAGGTGCGCTTTCATATTTGCGTCATAGATGACGGCGACTGTCGTTACGTAAAGTTTGACCGAATTCTTGGTAGTTAATGTTGAATTGATGTTTATGTTTTCCATTGTACGGATTTTGTTGTTTTCTTGTTTCGCTACAGTTGTTTGCCTGTCAACATCATCAGGCTAATGTGTGTTGTGTGTTTTATCGGGTATTTATACTTTTATTTGAGGTGTATCGTAGAAGGAAGAATTTAGCGTCTGATTGGTTATTTATCTGCATATTTATAATATTGGTTTTCTGTTTTTGTTTGTAATTGTAGATATTGTCTGATTAAATTGATGTGGTTGCACTTGCGCTGTAACCATTTTATGAATTACACATGCTCCAAAAAATGTAGAAAGGTCGTATTGGTTCCTCACATATTCACTTCCGGCCTATTTGGTAAAAATAATAAATAGTGTAAGACTGCATTCAGTAAGTGTGTATACCAAACTCCATGTGTTCAAATTTGTTTATTATATAAGTATATTAATTATATACATGGATGAAGAACAAATAAAAACAATAGAAATTGAATTTTCGCTAATCTCTTGGTGAAACATTTTAATAGTTAAAAAGTGAAAAACACTTGGTAATTGTTTCACAAAAAATTTATTGGATTTCTCTAACAATTGTTTCGGTTATTACACCATTTTCAAAGAGTTACTTATCAACTAAAGGTACATTTCCAGGTAAATCCATTTATACTTAACCTATTGTAGTTTCAAAAGAGGGGAATTTCCAAATTCTATTTGGTCGTTAGTGATCGGAAGACCATTTAATAACGCTGTATTTATCTCGGCTATTTCAAGGAGGTTAAGACGTTTACCTTTATTCTGATAATGAAGCAAGTTTACATTCTTGGAATCAAGTGAATAGTTGAACGTAATACAATGGTCTGCGATCCCTGTACATTTTTTACCATTTTTTATTGATCTTTCATGCTTCTCAATTCGTTTTTTAAGAGTCCGATATAAAACGCTTCACAATTTTTACAACTAATTCGGTATACACCATTTTTATTTAAATTATTAAATTATTGCTTCATTATCAGAATAAAGGTAAACGTCTTAACCTCCTTGAAGTATCAGAGATAAATACAGCGTTATTAAATGGTCTTCCGATCACTAACGACCAAATAGACTTTGGAAATTCCCCGCTTTTGAAACTACAATAGATTAAGTATAAATCGATTTACCTGGAAATGTACCTTTAGTTGATAAGTAACTCTTTGAAAATGGTGTAATAACCGAAACAATTGTTAGAGAAATCCAATAATTTTTTTGTGAAACAACTACTTAGTGTTTTTTACTTTTTAACAAATAAAAACAAGTAGAAAATAGGATGTGGTAATAAGGACTTGATTGATTGAGTAAGTTTAGGTGTGCTGACTGAGATGGAACGACTCTGAGTGGTTGTTTGTAACTAACTGTTTGCAACTGACTTCTATTGGCCTGTTTAAAGGATTTTTATAAATAGTATGCTAGAAGAATGAAAGTATGGGAACCGTTTCTAATTTAGGGAAAGTGACCATGACGAAGGTAATTGGCGTAAAAAAAGTGATATTTGGACCCGATACTTTCTACTGGCGAGGGTAAATAGGTGAGAGCGTGACACACACGTGGGCGAAACACGTGTCCGCTAATATAAAATTTAGTAATGGTAATTAGGGTGAGTCTTTATTTATTTAATTAATACTTGACAAGTTTTACAAAAATTGTATTTAATTCTCTTACAATTGTTTCGGCTGTTATACAATTCTCAAATATTCTAATTAATTAAAATTCATTAGTGTACTAATCGCATATCATATTATTAAAAATTCTCCTAGTCGTAATATTTTTATACGGCAAGAGGTTGTTGGTGATTACTTTTATATAAGCTGGTCAACGTGAGAAATGCTGTACAAGAATTTTTTGTCGGAAAAAGCGCATCTTCGGAAGAATGTTCAATTTGCCTGTGTAGACACCTGTACCACCCAAAATTGACGGCATAATATCTAAGGTTTTTTTTCATACAGCAACATCGTTCCGAATAAAAATCATATCGGGTCATATTACCCCTTTAAAATTTATGATGGGCTTGTAGTATAATACGGCTAGGTTGTTGTAGCGGATAGGAGCATGTAGCGAGAATACGTGCCGCAACCCTCTCGAGAAGTTATATTTTGTAGCGCAAAGAAAAGAAAACAAGCACGAAATAATGGATACTATATTTTGAAATTTTCTTGTTCTCATTGTTTAGCGGTCGGACTGAGTTTGTTGAAGCCTAAATTATGTGACTCCAGTTTGTGGCGTTTATTACCATACTCGCCTCTTCCAGGGTTGTAACTGTATAATTAGGTGATGAAATGGATTATTTCATCGGTGCACAGATGTGCCACTTCTTTTGATTCCTATGGGGGAATCGGTGCAATAAACTGACTTCGTGTTTTAATTGTTTATTACACCCAACTATTTACAAACTATATACACTAATTTTATGGAACGTCGTGAAGCCTACTTATTTACGAAGATTAATTGATTATGACGAATTGATTGAACTATATGTTATTGCTAGTTTATAGAGATCTTGCTGTAATTGTTGCTATATGTTAAAATGTACTAAAAATGATCTCTTATAAACGTCTAATTTTTGAATGAATGAATTGATTGGAACTGATCGAACTGTATTAAGTTAACTATACTATATATGAATTTAAGAACCGCCCCTAGAGGAGGGGTGGTTCCGATGCACCGACACTTGAAATAACAAAACAAACAAAAAGGATGGAAAACCGTAAATACAAAAAATGCAACATTGTAATCTATGTGTCGGTGCATCATCTACGTCCTCGAAATGGACCGATGGGACAAATTACCCCCAATAAATGTATAAACTAACTTAAACTCTAGATGCACATTTGAACACAAAGAAAAAATAATACAATGGGAGACGGCAATACTAAAAAGGGAAAAAATACGATACATACTATTATAAAACCATAAATGGCAGAAGAAATAAACGGACAGCAAATGCACATGATAACACAATAAAAATTTTGAGACGTAAAAAAAAATGCGTGACCGACAAGACCAATAAATTACAAACAAAAATGAAAAGTTAAATCCGAACAGTAACTTTATTTTAAATTTTGTATATTGTGTAAATATGTCATTGTACACTTCATATCCAATTTGACGAATTGTGTTTCTTTGCACATATTTATTTAGCATCTAATTCTTCAAATTTCTATTTTTAGAATTTATAGCTTCTATTTCTTTTGTACTCTTCTCCATAACCATAAATAATATCCATCTCTATACATTTCAAATTTAACTTTTCCTTTATATTTTATTAACATAATAGTTTCTTCATTCAATTTCATTCTATTCTTTTTAACTTCTTCACAAATCCTTTTCGAACCTTTCCTATTGTACCCTTAGTTGGTGTAATTCGAATTGTCACGCTCTCACCCATTTATCCTCGCCAGTAGAAAGTGGCCCTTTTCTGCATCCGATTCAAATATTTTTTTACGCCAATTACCTTCGTCATCATCACTTTCCTTAAATTTCTGATACAATATTTTTTCGTCCTCATGTTTACCATCAGTGCAATGTATCGGCTTATTTTAGGTATCTATATAACAGTATACGTTAGCATATAACGCCGATTTTTTTTAATGTCTCCAGCATACATTATTTTTACCCGGGCGACAGCGGCTCCACTTGGGGAGGAAGTACCGTGCCCCCAGATTAGTTTAGCAGTTTTTAAATAATGAGAAATTGAAGAGTCATTTAATAAAATCAAACAATTAGATAATATCAACAGGGGGATATGTAGTTTCACGTCTGGATTTGAGGATATAGTCAAAAGGGGTGATAACTTTATCGTCAAACCAGATGATACTCCCATACAGTTCGAATTGTACACTTAAGAATTCGAACTATTACACTGATGTTACAGTACTTAATAATAATTGTCACTCTATGCAATCCAACAGCAACGACGGTTCACTCTCACGACGGGATAACTTAAATTCACTTACTGAATTAATCCTTTTAAGACGCGGAAAAACCGAAAATACAATAGACAAAAGTAAACTTCTAGATCTTTATTGGGGTTTAACTAAGTTAGAACTAGAACTATGACATTGAGTGTCTCTTATATAGGTTACCTAATTACTAGTGAAAGTATGCTAATGTGGTGGACATTAGAGTACATATATCATTGTTCCTTGTTTTGTTTCATTTTCCTATGGAAATATTGTTCCATTTTTAGTGTCTATTGTAGTCGGCAAACCTATGTGTATTTTTTAACTATACATGTTTTTAGTCGTATCGCTTTGCGTGTTTACGAGATACTCATTGTTGGAATTTTTCTAAAGTTACACGTGTCGACTGTTAGCACGTTTTGTGGATTCCTTTCTTATATTTTTATATTGACAGTTCTCTATTACGAGGTCTACAGATAAAACATCTTTTCTTCTGAATATCGGGAAATTCCAACGGCAATTTAATATTAAATACCACAACAAACAACTACGGTGGTAATAAATTCCATAGACTGTAAAGACTCGAAGTTATGTCGCTGCTAGTTGATGACAAAGATAGTGAATCTAATAAAATTTAAAAGTATATATACTTTGTCAAAAGTCATAAATTAGTAAAAACAACTGGATGTGCAAAACATGTGAGGATGAAAAAATAAGTTGTATTCAAAGTCATAGTGATAATATCAAACTTGTTAAACGTTAGTTAGAAATTGATACAAACTATATAATGAATTACATACCAGTAATACTTTACTAAAATTAAGGATCAGTGAAGCACGAATTAAATAAATGTAAAGTGAAGTGTCTGCTATGAGAAATGTAAATTTTCATGCGAAAAATCCTCAAATCGGCTAACTGAGACCTACAGAATCACTTTAATGTCAAGCTATTAAAAATAACTCGGAAATTTTCATATTGGAATCAAAAACCAATATAAACAATGATATTAACACGTTTAAAGACAACATTAACCCAATTCAATCACGACTAGGAATGTCATCAGTGTAAAGCAACACGAGCGACAAAATATTTTTTTTATCGTTTTTCGCTTCATTCCGTATTAGCCGAGTTGTTCATGGCAAATATACAAGTAAAATTAGAAATTCCGCCCATTTAATTAACTGTTTATATTGGTACAGATATATCGATGAAATTTTTATTAGTTTTAAAGGCTTTAATAGACAACTTTTTTAAATTTCTTAAACAATCTTCACCTCAATATAAAATTCAATATGGAAACAGAAATAAATACCCGAATTAACTTTTCAGATTTTTAACAATCAATTAAATTAAATCTGTTACTGATGTAGTAAAAGTGTCAGAGCCCCACTTCCTAATTGGCCGTGCCTTTTGAAATACATAAATGATGTCCATTTTGACACATGTCAGATATTAGTTGTAAACAAACTAAACTTTACCTAACCTAACCTAATTTTAAGGATATTCTATAGGTCATGAATACTACACTGTAAATTAGTCAAAAGAATTCGTTAATAGTAACAACGGTGATACTGAATCTATTGAAGATCATTGGTTGATAAAATAATGAAGTAAAACTGTTGTATCCTGCGGCTATGTCGCGTTCTTAATTTTATCTTATGAAAGATATGGAAAAGAACTGGTAACGTTTAAAACTGAAGTAAAAAGGTTCTCTTCAAAAATTGGCTACCTGGGCCTTTTATAGTGATGCTAGAGAAAGCATAGTTAAGGGTATTTTTCCGAAAAGTTTCAAGTACGTTGCAAGTTATATAACACCAAGACCGAAAGGCGTGGTATAGTGCTCGAGATCATTGCTTAGCATTCGGGAGGTCACCGGTTCGAATCCGGGTCCAGCTGTTCTGGTCCAAGTTTTCTGTGGTTTCCTTGAAATAACTCAGGCAAATGCTGGGGCAGCAATATTCCACAGATAATCTTTCACTTCTCTTGTGTCTTCATTTCGCCCGTCTCATCTTTCTCTCCGTAACCACACCATCCACTCACTCCCACGATTCCTGCAAGGAGACTGAACGGCTTTGCACTGCAGTGTAAGTCGGAGGGATTCCCCGCCCACCAGCACAAGTAGCTGGCGGGAATGAAACAAAAAAGTTTTTTTTTTTATAGCACCAAGTGCATGAAGTTTGACTTCTTTCTTGCCGTACAAAAACTAAGTTATTTTACTTGAAATTGCTAAGATTACGAAACAAAGATATTTATTTATTTATTTATTCAGAATATATGGAATGAAATTCCATTTACATACATAAGGTAATTATAATATAAAGAAATCGACTAGAAACGCGCAGAGACAGTGCTGAGAATAACAATAATCAAATATATGCAAAGGATAACCGTGCGAAATATGTAGCAATATATCTTAGTTTTACAATAATTATATAATCGCAGGTAATGTAGCCTCTGACACAGTTCTAAATGTTGAAAAGCCATCACAGAACCAATCTATCTGGTGTGAGATTTTATTACCTATGTCTAGAATACGATTCATAGAAAACTCAAATCTGCTTCTCTGTTTTGGAGCAAAGAGACGATCTCGTCTCCTCATTACACAGCCCTGCTATGGAGAAAGATACTCTTTCCGATAAAGTTGGAGAGTCAATACAACCCTTAAGGAGTTCAAATAAGAACTGCACGCGATTGAATTCTACTATCACAGTTAACGACGATCTCCAACGCTGGGTGAAATCGATCCATTACAACCAATTGGTCGACACTAGGCGAACGGCGTATAAGAGATGAACAAAAACACAAGTCCAAATAATTTCCAGCAACATTGGAGGAGTCACTGCACTGAAATAACCCAAGAGAGTTTGCCAAGTCTGAAAACAATTGCACACCATCACGTACAGCTAGACTAGCATTAGAGCGAGCAAATGATTGGAATCCATCGGCGTATGTCCAGGTGAAACCGGAAAAATTCATATCCCCTCCCCTATTCTTTAGTTTTAGTTTGCAATTAGGATTAATATAAATACTAGGCTAATTTAGACTAAGTTTATAAATCATCACACCTTGTTTTATTATGTTTTGCGCTGACGCGCCACTTCTAATCTCCTATGAGGGAGCACACGAAAGATGATGGATATTCGATGCACATAAATTCGAAAACACGAACTTTACTTAATCAACGTTTATTTACAATATATATACAAATAGAAATCTTTCAATATGATAATTATTGTTGGCAATAATACAAATAGGTAAATGTACCCCAAGTTTGAATACAGGTAACCACAAGTCTGAACCTCCCTCTATACTTGCAGATCACCCACCATGCACTGTCCACGCATTTGTTTACGTACCCTTTCGTTGAACATACGATACCCCTATCACCCTACTCCTTATGTCTGAGGGTACATGAACTGCTGTTATTAATACAGATGCTCCTACCACATTTCAACGACTATGCGTCTCATTTCCACTTTTTTAAGATTAAAATTCAAACTATGTGTAATAGCACGCAGTCTGAACACACCTGATGAAGCCACTGTGTGGTGAAACAGTTGTAGTGTGTCTGCAATAAACGTTTTGAAACTGTGTCGTTTTACTTCATTATTTTATTATGTATATGTTTCAACTTGTAACAGCTTCTACTATCGATAGATCATTGGTTGAATTTGAAAAACATATTATAGAACATCAAAAACATGTTATTGTAAATGATTTTTGTGAATTTCTTTAGCGCCATCACGTCTGCCTGTATGAAGTGCCAAAATTCGAATGTTTTATCGCAACCATTAAAATAAGCTATAAATCGTATTTAGCCACATTTATTTATTTATATATGCCGAAAGTGGGGACCAGTAAGAAAGTGGGCCGGTCTCAGTTTCAAGAAAAATATATCCGAAGATAAGATTTACAGAACTAAAACGCCTTACAGCATAAAAACAGGGAGACAGTGTTTAATATGTTACTACAACAATGATTCTAAAATAGCAAATAATTGTTGTTCGCCTTTCTCGTTCTAACGCGGCCTGATTGACTATCTCTTCCTTAGCCATTAGGTCGCATTTATATAGCGTTAAAGTGAGTAAGTCGAACCATAATTAAAGGAGGCGAAATTAATTAAAAGAAGTATTTAATATTACACGATTTAATGGCCTTCATTACCATAGAAAATTTTGGTCCACAGTTCGTAACTGTTACACATCAACTATTTTATTTTTGAGATATAGAGACGCTAAACCCTCGTCTTCGGGTTAGGTTACGTTAGGTACCGATTATTTATGGGGGTACAAGTAGGTTGGTGTTGTGATGACATCCATCCCAACAGACGGCATCACCGTCACGGGACTCTGCTAACATAATTATTTTTTATTTTAGGAACACTTCTATAGTATAAAATACTCTCAATGGTTTTATGATCTAAGAGCATAACAAACATCTTCTTCAAAACAGGTGGATATTGACCTTTCTGATTTTCTAATGTAATTAGTAATACATTAAGATAAGGGAGGCGTTTATGAAATTGTCTGCTTTGACTATACAAAAATTTTGACTAAAACATTTTGTGGGGTTCCTATTGATTACCTTGGCAACGTCTTTTTGAATGGTTAATTAAAATAGGCTGCCAAGATTTGCAGATATGTAACCTATTGTCATTATTTTGTACAGTTTTTACGATGTTTCCTTATTTGATTGCCTGTCTTGTTTGTAAGTAAGGGGAACTTAGGCGCTATTAATTGCACTAAGAATCACTACAATAAATGATGTAGTTAGTATTTTCGCACTGTAAACGCTCTCCAGAATATATTAAAGAGCTCTAAAATTTTATTTTTCATTTTTTTAAATCGTTAATTGTATTTCTTGGATTATATTAAACTTTCCGGACGATTCTCTATTTACAGACGAAGTATTAAAGTTTAATCTATTTAATGGGTTGTTTTTAGCTTTGGAATCACCAGACCGTTATCTACTTTTGCTTATAATTACATTACATTCTTTTCATTGTTACAAAATAAACAAACAAACATTAGAGAGAAATCAACCAGTGTACAAAGGTCATTGGTTAATTGAAAACTATCTGAAAAAGTACAGTTCAAAAATGGAATAAAAGGAGAATCCTTCAAATTAATGTAATAAACAGTGTTATGGACCAATTTATACAATAATTATTAAGTTATTATAATTTAAAACAATTTTCATTCTAATTCCAATTTATCTTTTCAAATATGTTTTGTCTTGATTGTAAATAATATTTCCCAATTGTTATCAAAATTATTGTTTCAAACATTCTCTGTTTAAACTGTTTAAATCCTGCATTGTAACATCTTTTTATTTTCAAACAATTATTCGAAGCATCTGTTCCAAACAAAAATTACATTTGTTTAGTTCAAAACATGTAATTCCTCTATATATATGTAAATTCCGTCCATACTCGCTAATATTCGAAAACACAATAGAAAAATACAACATTTTACAATTCTGTTTCACATTAGTTAAAAGATGCTAGATATGCTTGAGTTTACCGTTTTAGGTAACATACATAATTTTTATAAGAAAATTAACATCGTGAAATTTTGAAGTGTTGGGCATGTTTAAATGTGTTTCATTCTAAAATTTTCTAATTTGATAATTCTGGAACTATGCGGGGGTGCACTTATTGTGAAATATACTCAGAATAAATGTAAAAATAAAACTGCATAGAAAGTTTCACCAATTTAAAAATTTTCCTAATATGTTTCGGTCACACAACCATTATCATTGGATAAAGAGTAAGACCTATGCGAAATGTTTATTTCACGTATACTTACTTTATATTTTTGGGTGTTTCATTTACAACTACTCATGTTGGCAGGCGACCTACACTGTAGTGCAAAGCCGGAGGGTAGGGCATAATGCCCTCTTCAGCCTTCTTTTGGTAATCACGGGAATGGGTGGGTGGTGGAGGAGAGACAGATGAGACGGGCGAAATGAATACAGAAGAAACCACAGAAAACTTGGACTAGAGCAGCCGGAACCGTATTCGAACCGGTGAACTCCCAAATGCTAAGCGACGATCTAAACCACTAGACCACGCCGTTCGGTTAATGTTTACGATTTATTTTCGAGGAAGAGGGGAAATTTGCCGAACTTGCGGCGTGTATTCTCAATGTTTTATTTTAGTTATAGTAAATAAAACTCAGACGTACTATTTACATGAACTCTTTACTAAACTTATAATATTAAACATAAGGCATAATCAAACGGTAAGAAGATAATAGTGTACAAAAACGATGTGAGTGAATGGACAACGGACAAAACTTAATTGACTAAAATTATGCACAAAGGCTGAAACTACGGTCTTACCATCCCCAAAACACTCCAGCAACAGTAATAGAAAAAACCCAGCCAAGACAAGTATGGGTAAAACCCAATAGGACAAAGCCATGCCTCAAGTGTTAGAATGGTACACAAAAATCGAAAACCAAAAATCGAGCAGATACAATAATATATATGTTGGTATCAATCCAACAAACATAGAGTAAACAATGTAACAATCACTTGAATAATAAATGTTCACTTACTCAACCAATAGATGTCAATCACTATGATGATCACTCGCTAGATATTCCTTTTATCTTTCAGCACCTTTATCAAAATATAAAAAGAAATATGTGTGAGCACTCAAGCATACAGTTACTTAGCTTTTATTATGCATCGAACTCTAAATAAGGCCTTATTGCAATATAAACAAATATAAAAGAAATACATTGACCGCAGCCAATCATTGCTATAATCATCTACTTTACATTTATGATTCTGTAATCCTATTCTTGGGAAAGGGAATGTACCCTACTCCCACACTACCTCTGCAAGACAGATCTCTCTGCCCAAAAACTGGACTGAGGTCATTAATGAGTTAAATAACTGTAAAACCGCAGCCTACAGTCCTCATTGCACCGCAGCGCCTTCAAACCTCAGCCCTTAATCTCAATAATGACTGTGTCACCGCAGCTAACAGTCTAGGTAGCGTCCCTGTATATATATCCTTATTATTTACTTTACTTATGATGCTGAAATCCTACTTTTGGGAAAAGGAAGTACCCTACTCCCACACTACCTCTGCAAGACAGATCTCTCTGCCCAAAAACAGGACTAATGTCATTAATGAGTTAAATATCTGTAAAACCGCAGCCTACAGTCCTCATTGCACCGCAGCGCTT
The DNA here is from genome assembly GCA_963921985.1 of Agrilus biguttatus. Classification (NCBI taxonomy): domain Eukaryota; kingdom Metazoa; phylum Arthropoda; class Insecta; order Coleoptera; family Buprestidae; genus Agrilus; species Agrilus biguttatus. Next base: position 23,546,368 of record OY998118.1, read on the forward strand.
TAAACCTTAGCCCCTAATATCAATAATGACTGTGTCACCGCAGCTAACAGTCTAGGTAGCGTCCGTATATATATATATATATATATATCCTCATTAATTACTTTTGAATCAATATAAATTATCAATCAGCATCATTTCACAAATCAATCAGTTAAATAATTATTAAGAATGAAAATGCTTGAAGTACTCAGTGAACAACTCACCCGTTAATACAATAATTTCATATATTTGGAATAACACACTTAAACAATAAAAATGTAACAACGGCACACCCACAAAACTCAATTGTCACACACAGAATAATAACTTAACGAATGAAACTGTGCTATTGGGAATCCCCGACTAAATATAGGTCCAATGGTATCGTTGTTACAGTAAAGAAAATCACGTTCGAATTCGCGTCGATCGAAACATGTTATTATTTATAATACAGACAAACAGATGTTAGCAACTCGCTACTGATTAAAATATACACTTTACACAAGAGAACGAGTACTTGGAAACTGACATTAACTGTATTTGATCTGAATAATGTACAATGAAGAATTGCCGTAAAATCAATTGAGGGTGGTTGCGACCGACGATCTTCTTGGAATTTTCTATTGTTTGCAGGCACGTATATATTATAATTACCTGACGCACAATTCGAACAATACCTTATAATTTTTGATATTTGTACATTCACAAGAATGTTTTCATTACTATGAGATGTATATATTTAAACAAAAATGGAACGTAAATTAATCTGTAACAGGGGAAATCTCCGAAAGACATTCAGCTGTGCGTACGACTAGGTAGTGTTGGATTATCTCTGTGAGAGGATCTACCAACTAAAATACCTCTACATCAGGCCGTTATAGGACCGTTTTATTCGGTATTATTCAACCGAAAATGTTTACGACTAGTGCGACAATATTTATACATATTCCTAATTACATAAAATTGAGGATCTACCAACTAAAATACCTCTACGTCAGGCCGTTATAGGACCGTTTTATTCGGTATTATTCAACCGAAAATGTTTACGACTAGTGCGACAATATTTATACATATTCCTAATTACATAAAATTGAGGATCTACCAACTAAAATACCTCTACGTCAGGCCGTTATAGGACCGTTTTATTCGGTATTATTCAACCGAAAATGTTTACGACTAGTGCGACAATATTTATACATATTCCTAATTACATAAAATAAGTGGGGAGTCCACAAAATTTAAGTCCATTTTTTATGCTAAATTTTGTTTTTGTTCTACAGTTTCCAAGGGAAACATTTTTGTCCTTTACTAATACCGAAAAGTTGTAAATATTTAGTATAGATTTGACTCTATAGCTTTTAATAATGGTCGTGTGACCGAAAATTATGAAATTGGTGAAACTTTCTACGTCGTTTTATTTTTCCATTTATTATGGAACTGTTGATAAGTTACAAGGGCAGAAGTACGATAGATATTCAAAAATAAATAAATTTTTGAGTATTTTTTATAGAGGTTAATTTCAATATAAGAATGTGAAATAATTTTTACCAACTACAACAGTAACAATTTTTTTCATTAATTTGAGGTAATCTGTAGTTGGTTAAAATTAATTCACATGAATATATTTACATATTGAGAATATTTATATTAATGAGAAGTAACCAAAGATAATAAAAGTGCATGTAATTTACAGAACGTGGGCGTCCTTTCATTCATAACGAAGCTTGAATTTAACACGGAGGACATAATTAGTGACTTGTGATTATTTTCAGAGAGACCTATTAACTTCGTTAACGGTATTGTCCGGATGTAATAATAATAATCATAAATTTTCTACATAAACATTTCGATTAAATAATACATCGTAAATTCAAAGTAGGTACTTACATCCGTGTTAAGATAAATATTCATATACATGAAAGCCCATTTAGTGTTAACAATCGTTTTAAAAAAGTAATGGTACTTTTAAAAGAAAGAAGTCACATGTAGTTAGTAGGTGTATCAATATTCCTTTGAAAATCATATTGAAAACGATTTATTCATTTCTCGTGCGTTGCAACGCGAGCGTTAATAAGATAATTTCTCAACTCGGGCATCATCGTCATTATCCTTGTTAATTAAGTAATGTAACAATTTAACAATCTCGTCCTGTTTACATATCAGATATATTATGTAAAACTTTCTTTCACACTTTATCCAGGCTTAGGACTGGCAACTTTGCTGATGCAAAATTGGCGTGTTTGAAAGTTTCTGTCGCTTATGGACAAACATTATAGGTGAATTTGTTTCGTCAAATTAATTTATAACCTAACCTAACCTAACCTAACTTAACCAAACCTAACCATCATAATGCACCACAGAGGGGTGCAGTTCGATAAGAAATAATAATGACATAAAACTCCAGATTAATAAACAATGCATTTCTAATCTAATAACAGGCCACCACCTGCAGTGTACCAAATTACAATCGACAAAACGTACCAGAAGGGAATTTATTATCTCTCTGTTTTGCACGACGCCCGAGTTGAAACCATTTCAGGTAAAATTTTGACGACGCTCGAATTGCAACTCCCGAAATGGGGAAATTCCTTGAAAACTAGGGAGCTGGTCCCCTCAGTTTTAAAGTTGGGGGCTTCTTCACAGAGACAAAGGCATTACTAGTGAAACTAATGTCGGGAATATGCCATAAAATGTGAATAATAGGAGGTTGTTGGTTAACACAACGGAAAGGTATGAAAACAATGTCATTATTTATTAACGCAGGAATAACAATAATTCTCTTAAACTAAATCCCAAAAGTTGGGGGTTGTTGTTAAATAACGTCGTTTATACTAAGATTAAACAAAAATTAAAAATTAAATATGTGAGTTCTTCCTGCGTGTTTTCATTTCTATCCTCCCCGGATTTGCAACCTACAATAACTCTCAAAAGGGTTTACACGCCTTATCATTTCGCTTTTTCTGTTGAATAAATAAAAATGGCAAATTTTATAAATATATACATTATTTATTATTTAATTTTGTTTATAGTTTTATTGACATATATTTGTTCACAAGGAAAATTAGACAATTTTAGAGGTTAGGATTCATTTCACTCTTTATGACCGTACTTCTTTTACAAGGATCTAGTTCGAAGCCACGACTATCTACGTTTAGTTTCACGTAAACGTTGTCATCATATCATTATTAATAGTAGAATTTGTAAGTGTAATATCTTGTTATGACAGTATATCGCCATCTACTAGTATCTGCTGATAATTGAAGTATTTCGTATATTAGATGGGGTCATACTAAGGTTATTACCTGTAAACCAAATTAATTAAAAGTAAAATACTGACCAAAAATGAAGGTCCAACAAAAACAAGGTTTGAAAATAAGAAATGTAATGGTAAAATTAAGAAATGAAGGGAAATCATACAATGAAATACTAAAGAAATTACGAAAAGTGGAGGAACACAACGACGTAAACCATTTATTTCCAATTCAAGTGAAGATATACGTCAGGAATTCGCTGTAAAATGCAAAGACAAGGGTTTTGACTTCTGTCGTGTGTTATTCATAGATGAGGGCATTTAATAAGAACATTTTGAAGTGAGGGAACGTAAATCTATGGCATAGAAGAAATAAAAAATTGAGAAAATAGAGTTAGTGAACGAAAAACGTGTTGGCTTTTTCAAAAGGAACTTGCGGCAATTGGAGGTGCCTCTTCCACTTTAATAAACAAATCACAAATTCACCAAAATCTCTATCTGGATGAATTGTCAATTATTTATACCTTGCAATATCATAATCTACGAAATTCTGCATCCCTCTAGACGCTGTTATCGAAATGCTTAACGCATTTCTGTTAATAGTCGCAATCTTGTCTATATACATTTAATTTTGCGATGATAATGGGATATAAATCGATGTGGATTTCTTCCTGTTTGTGTCCCATGGTAATAGTCGACTAGGCGGTAACCCGGTTCCCCGACCCGTAACCCGTTTTGGCGCTTGCCAGTAGGGTGCAGAGTGAGAATGTCTGCCTATATTTACGTTCCTCAGTAATGAGTTACATGATAAATAGAACGTTCCGCAACGTTAAAAAAAATAATGTTATCGGAATAACGACCGATCACTACTTTCATTTCGCTCTTTAGTAATCTTTTGTATATTAGTTATCTGCTTAGCTAACTAGAAGAATTGGATGACCACTACCGGATAGAAAATTACGCACATACAAAGAAATCTATTGGAAAATTTCATATATAATGTACTTACCCATTTACTATGTTCAATTCGCATCATAAACGAAATTGCGAAATAAGTCTGGTTTGGCATCAGTAGCGGCGCGTGAAAATTAACTTATAAATCGTCACGAAATAAATAAAATTATAATCAAACTGAATGTACCTACTTTATTAAACATTTATTTATATTTATACAAGTATATTCGTTTCTCATGTGTTTTTTTATATACTTTCAAACTATTTGGTGTTTAAACTGATGTTGTCCTTCTTCGGGTGTACAGGCCGTCGTCGGTTGGAATTGCTTCCTAACGTTTCGCTAGCACGAGTGGCGAGCTTCTTCAGAGGTCTATCCATTTTCGCTGTTGGTTGTAGACTGTTCCTTTCTCCTACGCAGATGGTATTTATGCCTCTGGGTAGGGGGCGGAGCTTGTTCCGCTTCAGTAGATTTCGATGTGTTGATTGGTATGGTTCGTGCGTTCCTAAGAATTGGATTCCAGATCTGATTCAGTCTAAGGGTCTCCTCCTTCCTGTTGAAATTATCCGGGTGTTTGTGGATTTCTATGGCTTCTCTGGTCAGTCTGTTGTAATAGCCGTTGACTGATGCCAGCAAGGTGCAGCTTTCAAAGAATATTTTGTGTTCTCCGTCATTCAATGTGTGTTCGGCTACTGCTGATTTCTCAGTCTTTCCTAGTCGGCAGCTGGCTTTATGCTCTTTGAGTCTTGTCCCTACTATTTGGTGTTTTACTTTTAACTAACTTGCTTTCTGTTTTTCTTAGTTTTACTGCCATTTTACTTTCTTAGTTACTGCTTACTTCTCTTTCATTCTATTAATAAGTTAGAGAATCATTGCTACAGTATTATATGCTGTCTCCATGTTTTTAAGATCTAGCATACTGCCTATAACTTAATATTACATCAACTTGCTTTTACACAGCAATTTCGGTTTGGTTGGTGATTTATCGAAACAGCTTACGACGTGCTGGTAATACTAATAAGTTCGAAGTAGCAATCTACGTCTAATACATTTTATAAACTGCTGACCAAGAACTTATTGTTCTATTCCTTAGAAGTTTAATTGCCTCTTTAGTACGTTTTGCAATTTTTCTCATTCTTTTTTCTTACTGAGCCATGTATTAGACTCTCAGTATTTTGTATCCCTTTCCTTTCCGTTCATTCCCAAATATTCGCACCATATATTGGTATTACTTTTATATATTATGCATTTGTGCATTCTTACTTCCATCTTTATTTCGTTCTCCTATCCTTCTTATATCTTGAAGAGCGTACACCACCTTCTTTTTCAAGTTTTGTAGTGTAATTCATATTAATTGTTTTTTAAATCGTTTATTCCAAATAACTGCATTCTTTAATCATCTTGATTTCCTCGTCTTCCCATATAATTCCAGCACTTTTTTCATTCTTTCTATTTTTCTATACAAATATTTTTCTCTTGCCTACATATATTCAATTATAACCCTCTCTCTTAAATTAACCCTTCAAGTGTAGTTATAATAATTAATAATATTAAAATATTATAATGTGTCTCATTACTGTTTCATATTTTACTACCAAAGCTACATCATCAGCTTATGAGACTGACCATCATTTCTCTTTTCCTGTAATTAATGCTCCCTCTAGTACATTCCTCAAAATTCAACATCCGCTGAACACCTTCATAACAATACACATAGTTTTAACGACAGTTTTGATGCCCTACATATCATCAATAACACCAAAAATTAATTTTATTAAAAATACTCGGTACAAATAAATTAAATAAAAAGGGATTGATACTAAACGATCAATTAGATGTGAACAATTCACTACTATTAAATATTTTTTAATCCAATTTGACATTTGTATAAAAAAACATGCGATATGTATGTTTCAGGAGTGTAAGATTTTTTAAATCTTATTTGTTTTATTAAATACAAAAGGAATTTAAAATAATATATATTTTACCATTATAAATTGTAATGTATGTAATTCCGGTTGTTGTTTATAGATAGGAACTTTATGGAAAATCATATGATTTAATTAATTAAATACAATACAATTTCAAATTGGTTTTCCACTGTTTTATTTTTAATTATCTTTACAATTGCTATTAATTTAAGTTTATATTTTTTCCACTTAAAAAAGCCATAGTGTGGCGAAATAATTATTGTGAAGCTTCTACAATAAAAAGTTTTTGTAACCGAATTGTGATTTACCAATTTTATTATGGAGTTAGAAGTTTAAGCCTCATCCGTATTATTAAATAAATTATTCGAAAGAATTTCATTTTTTTGTTCTTTTTGAAGTTAAATTAAATACTAGTTACTACCAAATCAGTCAGAAAAAAAAACCGTTAAATATATAAAATTACATAAGTTGATGAATTGTTGTATATATGTAAATAAGATATAAAATATAATAAACTAATAAGTTGAATGTGCATTATTAGAATTCTGTAAAAACAGACTGAATAAGTCAATAAGTTTTCAAGTCAAGCTTGGTGAACCCTGTGCAACACGTCTATATAAATTTTACGAAATAAATTTTACATACAGAGATGCCCTACCGAGGTCGTTTGTACCAAACAAAATCGTGTAGTTTTTGTCTGTCATCATTTGTAAGAAAAGATAACACATATGTTATTTATGTCATTCCATTGACTATTCAATAAAGTCGTTGAATTTTATTCTTTTTGATCTTTCACCCGAGGTATTCTACAAACTTTATTACGTACACATTCTCAATTTTCTCCTCATGTTTCAATTTAATGTCGTCGATGGTCTTCATGTGCTCCGAACCTCGATCGTTTTCTCTTTTTATTCTCTGGCATATTGTAACTTCTAATTTTTAAACAATATTATCGCGTCTTTCCAAACAAATGTCACAAAATTACTCAAACAACTGACAATTTATAACTATCTCGCCTCATTATGAATACTGACTCGGCTGACTTCGCGGCAGTTTATTTGTAGTAACCGGATTTATTCTAGAAGGTTCCGGAGTGACAATGTAGAAGTTCCTAGACTTTTCTGTAGAATCTTGGCAACCCACATTACAGATCTTCATGCTTCCCGTAGATTGCCTACATTTAAAAATATTTTCTTAAAGTTTTACTATAAATCGTGCAGTTTCTATGATACAATGAAACAATATGACGAAAAAGACTCCAAGTCAGTAGGAATATGGCGGTAGACAGTAGTGGTTCGTGATGAAATGAATCGGGTTTTCTACAAATGTTTACTTGCCTATTGTTTGAAAGTTAAATTAGACCTGCGATCTTAAACTAAAAATTACGTGCCTTCTACCTCCGTTTATGATTCATCGCCATCACCGCCAAAAAGTGAATAAGGATCAAAAATCAAAATATTGTATTTTTTTATTGCACCCATAAATCCAATTGTTTGTAGATAAATTTCTCTATTAAATTGGTGCTTATATGATTTTCCATGAACAACACCTGCAGTCTCAATAATACTATTGAGCAATAGCTGACTTTTAGTTTTTAAATCAATTATTTCTTCATGAGTATTGAAAATTTCTTTCTCAAATTCATAAGAACAAAAATAAGTTCTTGGTCAAGTAATTTATTGAAGTTACCAGATGTGGAACTCGATTTCGATATTATTAGATCTCATCAGCACACCATAGGCAGATTCGATAAATTACTGACCAAATCGCTGGAGCTCGGTGTAAAGCGGATTTAAATAAAACGTTCATATGGCAGTACGTCGCCATCTACCTGCTTTTTCTGCAATTGCCGCTATTAACGTTATGAAATACGGCAATAGCAGTAAAATCGACGTACTACCATATCAATGTTTTATTTTCAAAAAGAGAAGGCATTAAAATCCTTTTTTTTTCGTCTAAATTTTAAAGATTAACAGATACCACATGCCGAATGCGTCCTACATAATTTAGTTGTTTCTGTTGATTTCATATTTATATGTATCGTATAGCCTGTAAAGGCCTTTCTGCTAGCACCCACATAATTAAAGCCGATAGGTTCAAACCGGTCGTGGGATATTGCTTTCAGTACGCTGTGGCTACTGTGTAGGACGCGTTCGAAATGTGGGATCGGTGATCCTTAAAATTTAGCCGAAAAGAAAAGGATTTTAATGCCTTCTTTTTTTGAATATATTACATCTTCGTCTAAGAATCCATCGGAATCAATAGCGTAATTCAGAGCCGGTAGTGATATTAACCGTCGGAGTAGTTGATTCCATATTTATATTTATATTTAACGTTTTATTTCTCAAATTCATTGTCAGATAAACACAACCTTATTCGCACATTTGTACACATTCCCGACTAAGTACTTCCTCACCTTGACTAATCACACCGCTAAATGTTTGTACATGACGCAACAACACCACACATCAATACATACAACATACAACATACAACCCTTTACAGACCGTAGATGTTGAAGTAAAGAAATTCACTTTATTATAACTATGTCTGTATCGAAAGTTCGTAAATCCCACTAAAATCAATGAAATAAATAATATAATAGGCATGAATTTATTGCAGGTGTAACCACTAACAGAGATGTACAAAGTTATGTCTCACATGTATTATCGATGTAAATTGCATACTACATATGCCTCGTACAGAGGCGGAACGCATGCTTGTCTGCAAAGTTTGCATTAATTGAAACTCAATCATACGTCCAAATTCGCTACTTTATGCTAGAGAGGAAGTTGTTGCTTAGTGTACAGAACTCGTATGCAGGGCCAGTTAAGCATATCGCGACTAGCCCGACCAATGACCCGCAGAATTCATTTGGTTTACCACTCTGCATAGGCTATTTTGAACATCGGCGTCAAGTATGATGTATACATATATATATGTATATTTATAAATTTTAGTAATTAAGTCGCAAAAATACATAATATATGTGTTTCCTTGGCAGCTCCGCAGCACATAACATATACACCAATCGTCTCTGGCGGTAGCGCCTAGTTTTTTATACCAATACTTTGTGAGTATCAGACATGACAAAGCATGACTAGAGAATCATAATCCAAAATGAGATATATTTGTACTTTCATATTATTTGCGAATGTAAAAATTTGTTAACTACAATAAAAAATTAATTTTCGAAAACATCATTTTTCTCCTTAAATTGGTAAAAAACTATTCCTCTTTGTAATAAGGTTTGGTACGGGTAGTTTTTTTATTATTTGATCCACCGGAATATCTGATACATCTCTTTCATCCAATTCAAACAGAGTGCCATTCTGGTTACAAATCTTGAGAAGTCACTCTCCATATGTACCATGGAAACACGTCAGTCCACTGATGCAATACCTGACAAACGACTGACGCCAATGGATTGACGAAAAAGACATAAATTTGAAGTTATAATTAGAAATATATTTTTTTTTTTGGTAATTTCGAATATCAACAACCTACATTTTAACAAATCATAGTTAACTATGTATAAATCAATATAAACCTCAGGTTAACAATAAAATAACGACTCACCAAGAGACTGAAATTTTGACTGGATCAGCACGTGTAGACAAGATAAACACTGTTACAGTAATGACGGCTATCAAATGGCTCGGTCTGCAGATAACTTCATTACCAATTTTATAATTCAAACAGTGATTTGACCTTATGTCGGTGATATTTGGCGAGAATTTCAAATTTAAACAACACACAACGGACTGACGAATAAAACTAAACACAAAGTTTCTTATTTTTTTAAAAATAAAGTGGAGAATTTTACATTATGAATGTTGTAGTATACATTACTATGTACCTCACAGATTGTAGTGCATTAGTAAGTTTTATTAAATCGATGATAATATTTAATAGACAGTCACTTGATTGCTGGTTTTCGGTATTGTGACATGCCAAAGGACTAACGTTTTAAGCATTTATTGTGTTTTTTTACTAACTTGTATTTAAAATAAAGAGCTGAAATTGGGTGGCCAAATAAAGGACTATTAATTGTTTTAAAATAAAATGTAATATCAATAAAATATAATAATACTTTGTATTCACCCATATATATATATATATATATATCACAGCGATCTTTTCTATTCTTCTTCAAATGTTACATTTCTGTTAATGACAATTTGTTCTTGCTATTCGTTGCGCTATTTGTCTATAGCTCTAACAGGCTTTTACTTGTTTTTGTTATAGCAACTAACTTAGTTATTTTTGGAGTCAAACAACATTATTTAGTGGTCGATTCGTTGGTGGTCAAAACAAATAAAAAGTCCAAAAATCCTATCAACTTACCTTTAAACAAATACGGAATTATACAATAAAGTTATATCCACCTAAGTTGTGGAGGATAGCATTATTGGAGGAAATTGACTGTGAAAAGTATTTATTTTGTTAATAAAATATGAATTACTAAAGATGAAAACAACAAAGCCATTAGTTTTCTAAGTTTGGACGAACTGCCGTCGAAGTTATGTTTCATACGTTTTTAACAATTTACTGATTTATTTTCAGAATATTGTATCACAAGCAAAGTTCTGCGAATCAGTTACGATGCCGATTTTTTTTTTGCATTTGTAGCTTTCTTTTCGGAAATTGTGTAATAAAAACACTATTATTAATAATTAATAATTCATTTGTCCACCAAATCACTTCTTCGATATTTGCCTTTCGCCTTTCATCTCCTTGTAACTAGAACTACTCGGTTAACTTCGTGTGACTGGATTTGTTCTCGAATGTTCTAGAATATACGTCCTAAAGAATTTTTGGTATTATTGGAATCTTGGCAACCCACACAGTAGGCCTTGATGCTTCTTCACGTACGGTGGGTTGCCTACATGTGACAATATCTTAATTTGTTCGTTTACAATTGAGACATGAACATTTCTTATGTAATAATAGAATCTGACATAAATGGGAAATATTTTGTACGAATACAATTTTAATTAGTTGATTTATTGTTTTATTACTGCTGGTCATCGTCATGTACTATTTTTATGTTGTTTGTACTAAAAGAATGTTGAAAGTTGGTTACCATTTTTCTCGATTCTTGTTTAGGGTGTTTTTTAAATGAGTTTCCACAGCTCTTGTTGCTTCTTGTTTTAATTTTGAAATTTCGAGCGTCAGTTCTTTGATTTATTTCAGATCTTCAGTTAAAAGAAATGCCAACCAGTGTAAATAATTGGTTAAAATAAATTCAAACCAGTGTAATTAATTTAAAGATAAAATAAATAAAAAATAAATCAAAGTAACAAAACGAATAACTAACCAAAAAACTAAGTTTAACCTCGTACTGTAAAGACAACGTTGACTCCGTAGTCTGTAGTTGTGGATTTTATCTGATGAGTACGGCGTGACATAATTGTCGCCGTTTTATCAAATTGAGCGTACTACTCGTCTTAATAGTTTTAGCATTAACATTAGTTCTTTCATTTCTATTCAGTATTCACCCAGCAACACTAAAAGGGTGAATACCAAATGCAGCTACTGTATTCATTGTACCAGGGCATCCCTCTCTGTATGATGTGTAAAAAGGCGCACGCAAGAATCAATACATTGATCGGCACCCCACTCTGTTTATATTGTTCACATACTTTTCGAGATTTAAAAAAACGAATCTAACGTAAATTAATCCTATCCCAACCTAATTTTTCTTTGTTAGGTTAGGTTAGGGTTACGTTAGTTATTTTTTTGTGAAAGATCGAAAAATATATGAAGAAATGGCTTCCGCACCCAACATAAAAATATGCTTATTCAGCATATAGAACTGTACAGCAACCTAAAATTTCATGAAAATCAAAGGTGTTGGTACTAATTAGAACATTTACTATAAATTTCTACTTTCTTTTTCATAATTACAGTCATAAAAAAATACTTACTGTTTTTCTTGACTATTTATTATGAAAAAAATATATACAAAATTTAATAAACGGGAATTTGGGAACACTTGTCATATAACTTCTGACACCAGACAGTCTTTTCTACGTGTTTGTCGACACGAACATTGTTTCTGGATGGCAAAGAAATGTATAGATCGAAATTCCTTAACAACTTTATTAAAATCTAATTAATGATGGGAAGTTACAAGTTCTACCGAACCGAATTAGTGGCAAAAAGAAAAGTCAGTCGCGACTGACCATTTGGAGATATAAAATTGAATGATAAGTTGATTTGCTACCTACTAAATACTAACTACTGCTTATCTGCTTCTGTTAAGACCTTTTAAAAGTCTTAAGTTTTCATACATACACCCGTAGTTGGAACTTCTAACTTATAAAAAGATTTGTTTATATCTGTAAACCAATATTTCGTCTTTCTTCCTGCTGGAGTGACTTTCATGAACAACTCGATAAAATTGGTCCTGGTTAACTTCGGGTCTGATATCTATTAGTCAAAAATAACATCCGCAAATAAAATAAAAGAACTATTGTGTTTCATTCCCACCAGATACTCGTGCTGGTGGGCGGGCAGTCCCTCCGACCTACGAGGCTAGGGCGTAAGGCCCTCTTCAGCCTCCTTGTAGGAATCGTGGGAATGCGTGGGTTGTGTGGTTAGGGACAGAAAGATGACACGGACGAAATGAAGACAGAAGAGAACTGAAAGATTATCTGTGGAATATCATTTGCCTAAGTAATCAAAGGAAACTACAGAAAATATGGACTAGAGCAGCCGGATCCCGATTCGAACCAGTGACCTCCCGAATGTTTAGAAATGATCTAGAGCACTAAACCACTCCATTCGTTATCCCAGAATTAACAGGATGTAGCAGATAAACAAAAAATAGTTTCTGTACGGGAACCTCTAAAGAGTAGTTCAGAATATGAATGAATAGATGACAAATTTCTTACACAGGATATACCTAGTGTATAGTAAACAATTTTTATACAAAAGCTTTAAAATAATAATACAATCCGTGAAGTAATAAATGATAGATCAACACTATACATTCACCGAAATTTTTGAATGATAATATTGTTAGATACCTATAGTTTATTTTATTTCTTTAATATGGATAACATTCACTCTGGATGTTATTTCAAAAGAAATATTTTAATGAATAATTAAATACAGACTTTTTAGTAAGCAGCAAACCAAATAATAAAATAAATAAGATATTTCCTTTCTTGCAGTTATGACAAGTAAACATTTCAAACTATTATTTGTCCACACTACGAATTAATTAATACTAGAATTTGTATTTCCCAGAGTCCAGAGTGGTAGTGGTCATAATATTTAATAGAGATGCAGGAAAATTTCAGAACATCATTATAATTTTATCAGTGACGTCAATAATCTTTACTATGAAACTTTGTCTTTTCAAGTTAATAATTAGTATTAGAATTACCATCGGTCTACGTAAAATGTATGTCCATTTTGTAACTCTTGTGGGATATTTTGTAAATTTAGAAATAGATAAATGTTTCTGTTGATTGCATATTTATTATTATTTATCATATAGCCTGTAAAAGCCTTTCTGCCAGCGCCCGCCACGTAAGACCCAATAGGTCGGGATTTGTGATCATTAATAGTTAGACGAATAAAGATTTCAATTCGTTCTTTTTTTTACAGTTGATGTTTCACTTTTGTTCCCTTCTTGATTTAAACTCGTGTCAACACAGACGTATAAAAAACTGTTGGTGTCAGAAGTAATACAACAGAAAATTTATTTCCGAAAGGGTACGCAATGTGTAGGTGTTTGATTGTTCTGGTTTGGAATTTAGGTGCAACGTTAATGGAAATGGAAGTAAAGAAACTTTTAACTGACATTTATTAAAATTAATTTCAGCATCTTGCCCTTTGGGAAAATAATTTCCTATTAACCCGTCAAATGGAATATTTGTTTCTTGTTTAATTATGTGAAATTTGATATTGAAACTTTTATCATAGACTTTTAAGTCTAAACGAATACTCCCGATAGCATGAATTGGTAAATTAAGTTCGTTTAAGGTTAAAGTTTCTGAAGGATGTATTTTGATTTTGTCAGTTTTAATTCTATTCCTTGATAATAGGTAATGATGTAAGAGGTGTTTTCTGCGCGCAATAGCAATACAACTGCTTGCTTATATTTTTTGCTAAGACTGGCTATCTTTGCATGAACAGGTTACCCATTAGTTTCATAAATGTTCCCTTTTAAGTAAGTTGTCTGTAGATAAAAACACCTGTAACATGTACCTCACCCTGGCGCTTCACGTTTTCTGAATTTTTGCAATATTTTACAATGTGGTCAGCTTTTAATAAAATTTCTTTAATGAGGGACACCACCCCATTCACATATTGCCCCAGGACTTATCACGAAATACAGATGAAAAGTAATTATTGCTGTCAATCGACTACATTAAACTTCGTTAATTAAGACCCCACCCATGTATCCGATCAAAATTAATAATTGTTTAATTTTATCTCAGATTAATCTTTTTCAAATTAAATGTACTCTTTAATCTTAATTGTCTATCTTAACTGGATGGAAAGAAACCAACCAATTTTTTTTTATTTGATGATCAATTTAGAAAACATATCTATAAAAAATATGAACAAAATTGTTCAAATAAAAGTAATAACGGCTTTACGTTTGCACTGTCTATAAATTGATCGTGTGCTTTTATTCTTCTCAGTGATATTGTACATACATGCTTGTTTTCCAATTTTGTTGGAGGAATTTCGAATTCTGTTCATTATTGGAATTCCTTCTAATGTTTAGTTCTCCTTCTACAGAAATTTGATAATAACGTGTTAAAAATGAAATTAATTAAAGTTGTGGATATTGAACTTCGTAAATCCAACTTACCTTTAAACACACAACTTTTTACCCTCTTTCGCAACTTATTGTAGCTGACATGTCAATTTAGAGCATAAATACATGGAGATAACATTTATTATTATGGCAGCGTTATTGAAATAGGAAATAACTCTGGACCTCATTTTTCGTTCTAACGCGGCCTGATTGGCTGTCTCTTCCTTAGCCGTATCTCTTTCTACCGGTTAGCTCGCGTTAGATCGGTAAAGAAGACCCAGAAATATTTCCACTCAATGAAGCTGAAATAGCATCAAAATCTGCCTGCATTTATTTATGGTGTAACCATACCAATCTCCGGTTAAAGAGTCTCTTGTTTGTATTTTTCTTTTAACGCCCTTTCAATGCTTCATCATGTGACCTATTTAAATCGTGTTGTTTCATCAAAAGGGATAACATGAAACATTGTCAAATTAATTATTCATTGTAAATATCGTTATAAAGCTGATTTGACTCAACCGATTTACATTTAGAGGTCGACGATCGATAGATGCTCTTCCACCGACAAATTCAGCAGGCAATATAGTCCTCCAAAATACGTTAAGTGCTATTTCCTCTGCTATGTTGGTTATTTGTCTCTATAGACACTACAGACATTACTGACGGGGATTCCGCACTGTCTGTTTCAATATTTACTTGGGATAAAGTAAACATTGCATGAGTTGTATAATACAAACTAATGATAAATCTAAAATACAATTAGACGAGAACGGATTTTAAAACGAGACAAAGCTGTAATTCTCCAAACATATAGTTATGTATAAACGTAATAGAACACACTCTTTAAAAATATTTATTAACAAAAATATTCAATTACACAACATTGATTTAATATTACGACCTCATTAGTTTACAAACCAATACGAAATGAGTTTTTTTTGGGTATTTTACCCTTTTATTAATTTTTATAGTAAAAGTAGATACATTAAAATGATGGTAACTAGTGACATAGAATTTGTATGTAGACATAATAATGACTTCTTAATAATAGTATGTAGACAGACATAATTATATGTACATACCGCAAGACAAATTACATAATCCAATACAGCTAGACTCTCTACAACACAGCGGAATAGCTTCACTTCGCATAACATTGAAGCTTGAAAAACATACGGATGACTTTGAACTTGAGTTTGAAATCATAGATCAGAATTATTTCAAAGTCAGCTGTATGCTTTACAGTAGATGCTCCTATTTTGGACTTCAGCAAACGATAGGATATCAATGATGATCGTAGGCTTTCACAGCCGGCGTCCGCATGGTAACTAAGTATTTCCCGGGCTGTTATACCTTAGTGTTGCTGCTTCCTTTGCTGAGATTGAGAATATCACTTTTTTATTTAGTTAGTTTAACCTCGGGAAGGGGAAATTTTCTAAAGATACCCCCCAGTTAGAGAGGTAGTGTCGGATTCACCCCTGAGAGCGCCTACCGACTAAAATCCCTCCTCGAGTTTGTAGATCAATCTGACGCTTATGTCCACCGGGGTAAGATGAGAGAAGGTGAAAGAGGGGAGAGGATTGAATGTGAGAGGGGTAAGAGAGATGAAGGAGCGAGGTTGGAGAGATGTATTGTGATGTAGGTGACCCATCTCTGGATGGGTGAGTATTTGCACTGAACAGTGAAACTAGACAAAATAGCGGCGAGCGGGAGGGGTGACAGCTCATTGTAGAAGGTGATAGGGCGATCGCTCGGTTTGGAGAAGATGGCAGAAATTACTGAGATGGACGAGATCGGGTGACCTGTGACTGAAGTGCGGATATTTGCCGCGAATCTGTGTGCAGCTTCGGGGAGAGAATGGAGACCGGTTTCCTTCAGAATCTGGAAATTTCTAACGAAGCAGGGGTAGTTTAATGCGGATCGAAGAATCCGCATGTATGTTCCTTGTAGGAGCTGAAGGAGGCGAGAAGGGGCGTAGCCTCAGAGGGGAATGGCATATGTGCAAATTTTCCTGATGAGCAGATTTTAGTTTCGTGGGAAACGGTGTTGTTTCTAAAGAAGAAGCCTACGTGAGAAGACGGTTGCTTCCCATTTGGTCTTATTAATGGAGAGTTTCCATTTCCGATACGAGTTTAGAAGCGAGAGCAGAAATTTGTTAATTCTAACGGAGCATTGTAGGGTTTGCGCAAGATTAATAAGGGTGATGTCGTCGGCGTTAAGGGCAGTGAAAATAGAGGGGGTGGGACGGGTCTAACTTGGAGTCTTGGGGAACACCGGCCGTGACTGGTCTGCTAGGAGAAAAGGCAGAACCAACTCGGACACGAAGAGTTCTGTCTGATAGGAAGCACTTAAGTACCCCGATGAGATAATGTGGGATGTTGAGGGCGATAAGTTTTGAGAAGAGTCCTTCGTGCCATACTCGGTCGAAGGTTTGTTGAACGTCGAGAAGAAGCACGGTGGTGTGGCGGCGTTTATTTAGGTTATCGGAAATATGTTCAGAAACACGGAGGAGTTGTTGGCCTGTGCCATGGCGGCGGCAAAAACCGTATTGGAATTCGTTTTTCGTTCCACAAGAAGCCGGTCGAGTAGAATTGATTCTGCTACTTTGACTCTCTTTGTTTGCGAAAATTGCAGCATTCTCCTCATCTGAAGAGTAGACGGTGCCATTTTGTTTTAGGGGCGGGAGGTGAGGAGTTCTGTTTCGGAGAGATAGGATCACTTTCCAAGCACTTTGTGGGTGTGTTTCTGCCTGTGAAATGCAGTGGTCGAAAGAAGCGCTGCGGAATTGCGTAAGGCGAGTTTTGAGCTGTCTCTGTATGGAATTAAGTTCGGCACGGTATTGGGGTTGAGGTGCTTTCGCCATAAGTAACGAGTCCTGTTTTTCCTCTTGAGGTGCGCAAGAATGTCAGGTAGGAGTGTTTTGGCCGTAGACAAGTTGGGACGGGAGGATGAATTGAGAATTGGCGCTGGTAATTTCGTTTAAAAGGAGTTTTTCCGTTTCGTCGAGACCCGCCATTGTGCGAATTAGAGTGCACTTAAAAATAGATGTTTATAGGGTATAATGGAGATGTAGCCAGTCTGACGAAGTTGTTAGCTTTGGGGAATTAAGAATGAGGCGGCCGACTTCTATTAGGATCAGAAGGTAGTCGGAATCTAATGCGTCTAGCGCGATCTGTTCAGCAGAAAAATTGATGTTTTTCTTGACGAAGATGTCTAAAATTTTAGGTTGGTGAATGGCAGTAACAGGGAGGTATGTGAGAGAAGGGGGAGCTTCAATTGTAAGACTTCTGGTAAGAGGTGGTATGATTTATTATTTGTTTGTGGGCAACTTCAGGAGAGGTGTTTGGCATTAAAGTCGCCTCCGACAATAGTCTGGGTGTTTAATTGGAAGAAAAGAGGTAGATCTGTAGGATTATGCTCTTATTGGGGCGAGTATGAGGAAACTACTCTGAGAGGGCCGGATGATAGAGATACTTTAATGACGACAGATTCTAGAGAGTTTATAGCCGAAGGGATATATATATATAATAGGATTGTGTTTAATAGTATTCCTAACGAGAATGGCTACACCGCCGCCTCTGGAATTTTCACGATTCCTTCATGTAGGAACGAAAATTTTGTGATTGTAAGCAAGGTGAATTTTGCTAATGCAAGCAAATCCGATTGACCAATCCTCGCGGAAGAGTTCGAGTTCGATCAATTTGTCTCTAATGCCACGGTCGTTCCACGTGACAATACAATGTGAGGATGGCCTGAGGTTTCTGTTCTAAGGGTACAATTGCCTTACACACAGAGGGTGGAGGGGGAGAGGTGCTGATTTTATGCTCTAGCGTAAGATTTTTGGGGTAGCGATGTTAGGAAAGTATCTTGGGGATGGGGGTGGTCGAAAAACTTTTGGGGCTGTTACGGATGGGGTAGAGTGATGGTTTTTACGGTTTTCACGGAGGGTGCGGTTTTTTAAAAACCTTGGGGCAGCCGCGGTAAGTAGTACGGTGGTTGCCCTTACTGATGGCACAGGTGAGGGTGGCGTCCATTTTGTCCTTGGACTTACACTCGGCGGTAACATGGTTACGGCTACAGAAGAAGCAGACCCAAGCTACATGACAATAATTGGCCGTTGCTCTTTTCGGCTCAACTTTGATATTGAGACCGCAGAGCTTACCAAGATCCAAGAATGTCTTGGAATTAGGGCGGTTTTGTCCAGACAGACGGACACAAGGAGCCAAATTTTGCCACCGTCGGACATACGGTGGACTCCACGTATATCGAAGCCTTTGTCGGAAAGTTCGGACTGAACTTCAGCCGTAGAGATGGCTTCGCACACTCCACGAATGACGACGTGTAGGTCACGGTGTTGGTTGGTGCAGAACTCCACCTTGGGTCGTCAAGGAAAGAGGTTAGACGACGAAAACCGTCAATCGAGTTTGAGTATACACGGATACTATCCTGTGTATTAATTGCCCAGCTGTTGGTAACGCCGTTGCAGACCATGACACGGCGGATTTTGGGCCAGATGGACTTCTGGCGGATACATACATATAGGGAGCGGAGCTTTGTACCATTGGTCGGGACGCTCGGAATCAGAGTCCCAATAGGCAAAAGACAAAGAAGAAGAGAAAAGGAACGGTATCCTTTATCGTCTCTTGTTACGCCGATTGCCGGCCTTGACAAAGCCGTCGGCAGTGGTGGTGGCGGTGGAGAATGGGTCTTCAGCCATGGGGGTTGAATGTAGACGCAGAAATTCGTTGATAGTGGTGAGCTTAACTTGAGGCTCGCCGGCAAGGACCATCACTTCCGCACTGGAGAAACCCTGCAAGAGTGCGGGGCCCTTGGGAGAAGACGAATGTGTTGTGCGATTCTATGCAAGTGCGGCAAATGCACAAGAGGCGGCAAGAAATCGTGCGAACGTAACCTGGAACGGTTGCTGGTAATAGAACAGTGCTCTCTTTTGTACGGTCGATACGCTGTCTCAAGCTCGACGCGAGAAGATCGTTTCTTACCCGTTAAAAAACCCCTGTGGATTCCGCGTACCGGTCACTAGGACCTCTCCGACGGAAACTAAATGTGTGCTGTTGGTGGGTACGACCCGGTCTTTTTAGCCTTAGAAGGTGGTTAAAATATCTGGTGCGCTGCCCAATAGCGCGACGAGGATCTGCACGGGGCTGCTGGCTCCTAGTATAGCTTCGGCCAGCTTTATGATCGCTGAGGTCAAGTTTGCCAAGAAAATCTGCCAACGATGTTATAAACGCTGTGGGTTCTTTTTCGTTTCTCGTGACACTAGCGTACGATACGCCTTGTTTTGTGCTGTAATAGTTTAGTTTAGACTCTGCTTGTTGTTTGGCTTTAATCCGTTGGATTCCACTTTCTCTTCTTTTGTTGTGGAAAGCGGAGCAACCTCTGTAACTGGCCGGGTGGGGTCCGGCGCAGTTTGCGCATTTGGCCGGTTGTTCTTTCAGTTTTAAGCATTTATTTGTCTCGTGTTAATCTCCGCATTTGACACATCTAGGGTCCATCTTGCAGTTTCTTTGTACATGGCCTACCATTTGGCACCTATGCCATTGTCCTGTTTTTCCGCCTCTCGTCTTATAGGCGGTGATAACCTTGCATTCTGGCTAGAACCTGAGTTTGGTCAAGTCGAATTTTACGTCCTTCCGCAATGGCATCCTTTGCCACTGCCGATTTATTGGGCTACTGAAGACAAAGGTGTCGTTCATGTTCTTGCTGAATGTCTTAATACATCGTTTAGTCTGGCAGATGTAAACTTTCGCACATTCACAGGGTAAGTGACCGTGACTAAGGTCACTTTCTAATGGCAAGGGTGCAAGCGTGAAGAAACGAATAACATCAACTAAGGGTACACAATAGGACTGGTATGAAAGAGATGTGTAATAAATAAGCTAAAAAGAATAGATACAGATTGAAAAGGAAAGCTGTTAAGTTAGAGTGAACAAAAGAAAAGTGAAATCTGAAAACTACGAAAGGGTCGTATTGAAAGGGTAGTTGAAAGGAACAGTACAGATGTAAGAATCAGTAAAGATCGAAAAATAGAGATTCTTTAATAAGTGTGAAAAACAGTATAAAGGAAGTAGAATTTAGAAAGTGAAGATACAGAAATAGAATTAGACACGGAAGATAAAAGATAAAAGACAAAAGAAGAGAACCGTATATACAAAAGGCATTCAAGATATTTACAAAAAAAAATATATACAAAAATTTACAGACAAAATATATATAACACTGGCAGAGGCGAGTGTGGCAATAAATGTCACGCCACATTGGAAGCAGAAATAGGAGTAGTGAGAAGCAGAAGAAGGTCCAGGGATTGCTATTCTCAAAAATTCAGAAATGTACAATGTTACAGTTTTAGGGGAAAAATCGAAATAGGTATATAATAGGAAGGAGTGGAGGTGCGTATTCTACCAGTCTTCGGACTATGTGGTCGTTACACATACTGATGAAGACCTATTCAATAACAATCCACCTAAAGGTTGCTCAGTCGCATTTAAGGAAAGCTTCATAGTCTCACATTCAATTAATTTTTCAGTAAGTTACATTCGTACTAGAAAGGAACAAGAACTTTTTGTACACTTATCTTCTCGTACGTGATATCAAATGAAATGAAAATGTACTTTCAGATTTATAGCATACCTTACATTTCTGCCACCGAATTAAATCAAAGAAGGAAAGCTGAGCAAACGTCCACCTTTACGGATTTTATCGTTTTCATGAAGTAAGGAATGATTTAGTATTAACTATTACTTTCGACGTCTTAAGAAGTTTTAGAAATTATTTTCTCGTTATTCTACAATTAAGGTGGATATCAATATCTTCCTGCTCACCAGCTTAGAAAAGCTACCAAATGTATGTTGTCCTTTATCTAAACAATTAACAGATGTACAAAGTTTGTACTTTAGCTTCAATTCATAATTTTCCACACTTTCGTTTTCCATTTAGTAACTAATTTATGTATGTTGAAATAAAACGGGTGTACCAAAAAAATCCTCTTAAAAATGCAAATCAAATGAATGAATACGTCCCCGACGGGAAGAGAGTAATTACGTAAAGTACTGGAGAGCAGCGTTGTATGGTAAATATTTTCAAGTGGTTTAGTATTTTTTAATATGACGAAAAATAAAATTCCGGATTGCCAAAGGAAGTGAATGCGCGAAATTAACTACTTGTACCTCATCCTAGTTATTTGTCGATTTAGAGCTCTTCTTTTCTAAATGTAGACAATTACATAGCAGCCTACGTTAAAAAAGAATACATTTATAATTTTTCAATATTTATGAAGACAAATTTTATTTGAAATTAAAATTTGGCATTATTGCGGGAAGTAGTTCTCAAGCTATAAGCACAGTGTTAAAAAGTTTAAGACTAATATTAGGGGACATTTTTTGGAGTGGAATGGGAGAACGAGAAATTCTTTTACATAATATTCTTATTGTATTATCTTCAAAAGCAATATGCAGAATATATAATTTATTTCATTATATTCAAATTAAAGGAAAAGAAAAATATTTTTTCTTAAATAATAAAAATTACAAATATTGTTCTTATAAATGAAATTTGGATCCGATATGAATGTGATATACTATGGTTAAAATTGAGTGGCGTAGTAAAGAATTATTTTGTTATAATAAATTAAGTAAAATGAAGCGTTAAACAAGTGCAAGTTCACAAAATAATTTATTGATTAGTTGTATGCTCTTATTGATAGTTTTTATCTTAAAAACATTTTATTTATTAATTATAAATAACAATATTGTGTAAAGAATAATATTTGTTCTGAAGTCGGTGTGGTTCATGTGAATTTTTTAAAAGGAGATCAATTGAATATTATAACAGGTACTTCAGCGTTACAAACATTGTTTACACTAACTAAGAACAATATAAAAACATGTAATGTAATCGACGTAACCGTTCATTTAGACTACAGGTCCTTAGTCCGAATCTGAATTGCACTAACTAAAAACAATTTACTAGTAACAGTACGGCCTAAGATTAGAACAAATTTCGTTTTGATAAACTAGTGTTGTAAGTGGTCATATCTTAAAAAAATATAATCACTGTTACTATTATAAATCCACTACCAAACTACGTATTGTATAAATATTAAATAATTAAAAAATAAACGACGGCCTGTACACCCGAAGAAGGACAACACCAGTTCATCAACTGGCCGCGAAAGCCTTAATCAATTTATTAATTATACTAACAAGAACAATAACAGAATATGTAAAGAACTAATAAAGTAGGGCATAACACCAATCTCAGTAAACAAATGTAATTTAAAAAAGATTTTAGTTAACGACAAGCAAAAAACCAATAAACTCCAAAGAAATGGCATATATAGACTTAATTGTAAAGAATGTGACTCTTTCTATATTGGTCAAACGGGCCGAAGCTTCGGTACACGATTAAATGAACATATCAAAGATATCAAAAATAGAAAAATATCCACAGGAATAAGTTCACACTGTATAGAAAACAATCACAAAATATAGATGGTGAAAAGTTTGAAATTCTACATATAGAAAATAAAGGACAACGTTTAAACTTTTTGGAACAATACGAAATTAAAAAAGCCTTTAAAAATAATCTAAAAATTACCAACGATAAATCAGAATTTAAAGATACGCCGGTTATTGACCAATATTTGAGAGACACAATTTAATTTGTTTTTTTTCCGAAATATCTGGTTTTGTACCTGCCCTATTCTGTAATGTTACCGTCTTATTTATAAACACTAACAGAATACACCTACCCTTAGTAAATAAGTGTTACTCTTGACAAAGACTTCGAAAGTCGAAACAATTGTAGTGTGTTAAATAAACAAAAATTGAAATATTTAAAAGCGTTCTTTATGTTTAATTTAATATTTATTTTAAACGATGTTTCATAAATACCCCACCACAAATTCAATTTAAATAACGTACTGTATACTGAAGTGGCTGTATGGCATCTTCATTATCATGTATTGATCAATTCAATTCTAATTATTCCATTCAGAAAGATATGTAAGCTTCTATACTTGGGATGTTTAATAATAATATTAAATATTAAAAATTCTTCGTTTTATCTCTATATTCAGTTGCCATATACACTACTATAGCTTCGACACAATGGGTGTCATTATCAAGCGATTCATAATGAATGAATACAGGTATCTTTTTTATTTTCGTGGGGAAGGGAAAAATGCACCTAATCGCCTAACCGACTGAGTAGTGTCGGATTCTTACCCACTGAAACCCGTCCCTCTCAAGCCGTTATAGAAACATACGTTCCTCTTCAGCCGTTAAGTGTTGGAAGTGATCTGATGGATAAGTTTGTGTGCATGAATTTGTGGGGGTAGATATGTAAGTGAGTATGTGTATATGTTTGTATTTGTGTGTGGATAAGTATGTGAGAGAGTGTGTTCTATTTTAGTGGAATCGGGAGGTTTTCGTAATAGTCTTCAAATTCCCCCTGGATATCATATGTATACAATAGTTAGGAGTTTGGCTGGTGGGAAGGGTAGTTTATTTTTTGGTTTGTGTGAAAGTCTGTGCGGTGTGAGCGTTAGTATTTGTGTTGTGATCGCGTTGTCGTTTTCGATGGCTCTTTGGTTGAAGCTAATATGCAGGGATGTTACTCGATCGGAGATGGGTGTGATATTTATGTTTTCGTAAAGTGTTTCGGAGGGATGAAATCTGCTAAGTTGCGCGATTTTCGTTAAATTCGTCTTTCGAATTGAAGGATTACGTGAAAGCTGTTGTGAGTGTGTCGGTTTGATATTCAATTGGTAGTCTAATGAATGTTTTGTATGAATGGATCAGTACTTCGGTGTTTGGGACGTTTTAATTCGGCCGTTAATTAAAGAGATTATATTTGCTCGCACGTGTACTCTATTGAGTGTGATAGAGAGCTACCTGAGGGGGTTCATTGTATGTATGAGTGTTATTCCGAGGTACATTATTTCATTTTCCAGTTGTAGTCCGACGTTAAACTGTAAAGATTGTGCGGTAGGGTAACTATGAATCATTTTTAATAATATAAAGGAAATAAAAAATTGCTTTCAATAAAGCTCTTTTTGAAACATTACGAAACAATTTTTTATTTCCTTTATATTAGTTGAGTTTTAGTAGAATTGGGTTTAATGCACCATTTACTAACCCATAGTTCTAATTTATTGATTTGCCGATTCATTTGTGTTTTACATGATTTCGCGTTAATACCGTTAACCCAGTAAGTGGTATTGGCAACGTATTGTGCGAGGCTGACATGGTTTGAGATAGGTTGTGATATATCATAGCAGTATATATTCTATTGTAATATTCTTGATTTCTGATTTTTATTTGTGATGGTTGGTTTGTGAGAAATGATTATATTAAAATTCACTGCTTACGTGTTCTGATGAAACATATTTAAATATGAATATAGAAAAACAGTCTAGATGTTTCAACCTATTTTATTAACAAAAACTCAACAATCGTTTCGACTAAGCAGTCATTATTAAGAGTACATTAAGGCAATACTAAAGTAAAAACGTACATGGAACCACTTAAATAGCTACAGAAACCTAATTAACGCAGGTAGAATACAATATGTAATATAATGAGCAAAATTCTCAAATATTTATATTTAACAAAAGGGGCGTGTTACGGACATAGAAGCCTAATTGATTGTTGACAATATTTTTATGATAATTCAAAATAATTAAAATACTTGGTGTTTTGTTTGACAAATGTTTATTTAACGACGGACATATGTTTCGAGCTCTTCAGCTCATTTTAATGACATATGTAAGAAAGCTTAAACACAACATATTTATACAAACATTTGTGTATGGGGGGGGGGGGGGGTTCCAGATATTACACGTGATTGGTAATAGAAATTAATAAGGGTGATATAGGAAAGTCCACTTGTTCATTAATAATATTAAGTGAATTGGTTTTGGCTTTTAGCATTTCTATTATTCAAAATAATTTAATCGTCGTCCTTTATTACCCAGGTGTAATATTTGGAAATCCTGAACATTTATATTATGGTTATTTACAATACAGCGTTGGGCTATACCTGTACAATTTTTCTTATCTAATATTGATTTTCCATGCTCTTTTAACCTAGTGTGGGAATCTCTGCCTGTCTAACCAATGTAAAAAGCAGCGCAATTAGAACAACCAATTTTAAAGATCCCGCTTTTTTTCTATTTTATCTAGTTTGTCTTTATTGTTGCCTAAAAGTTTTCTCAAGTTGTTTTTATCTCATGTTGAACTTGAAAAATTGTCGTTGCTGTTTCGTAGCCAAACTTCTCTTACACAAAAAAAATATCAGCAGGCGTGGATTTTACGCTTTCCCTAATTTATCAGCAGCATACTTCAATAACGACGACTTGCTTGATTACAACATTTAGAGTCAACATTTAGGAAACCTCCACAGTGAAATCACACAACGATTCCAGGACATTTTAAAGTTGGAAATACCGGACTGCGTTATGGATCCTTTTTTAAATGTCAACTCAGCAGTAAGTCCCAGTATCATCAGGAAGAACTTATAGAACTATTTAAAAATGGCTACCAAGAATTTTGGCGATAAAAGCCGCAACAAATTCCGCAATTGTTCCCAAGATTGTAGTCGATTGTTCAACGATTTTTGATAGCATTCCCATCATCGTATTTGTGTGAACGTGGATTTAGTGCTGTGACAACACTGCTAACTAAAATGAGAAATTTTTTTCATGTTATCGAACGCGCTGACTTACATCTGGTTTTGAGTAAATTCGAGCCTGATATTAACAAACTTATTAGAAACCATCAGATTCATCCTTCGTATTAGATTAGTTTTAAAATTGAAATTAAAATGTTCATTTTAATTTGAATAAAAGTTTTTATAAATATTTACAAAGTTGCGTTTTATTGCTCTCTTTAGAATAGTATTTAAAATGTAAGTTTGAACTCAGTAAACAGGCATAAATATGGCGCGCTATAATTAAATCAATGATTGCTATTGTGTTTTATAAGATGCGGTACAATTAAAAAATTTTGGAGGGCTCTAGAAAATAATTGATTTTCAAAGTGGGCGGTAGACGAAATAAGTTTGAGAATCAGTGTATTAGAGGGTTTATACACTTTCTTTACAATCCATTGAAAGTTGTTCTGGAATGACGCTGCATGCGACATAGGTAAATACCGTCTTCTTTGCGAGTTCAATGTACCAAAGCAAACGTTTTCTCATAATCTGTTGATTAAAGGTTTAATTAAAGTTATAATTTAAGAGTGACGTCCCAAAAGATTAATTCAACTTCTTATCCTTCATGACAAAAAAATCCACTTTCAGTTATTGTCGAAGCTGATATCAGCTTTGTTAACCTTAAAAAAGCTATGCACTCACTTAATATCAAAGTATTACGACTAGCAAACAATTAAGTACGATAAAACTAAGATAAAATAGCAGAACCGATGTTTAGAGAAATTCAACGTTTCGATCTATTTATTAACTTAACACTGTATTATTCTAACAGCTTTAGTAAATGTTATACCTACTGAAGAAAGTTACATTTCTATAAAGTTAATAGTGTTAGTGTAGAAATTATTATGACATTTTATTTATTTATGGATATGTTCTAAATATGATTTATATGACGTAATATTGTTAAATTATCAAATTATTTCCTGGCAATTTTTTGTTCTCGATATAATTAGGTTGGCGGTTTCTGTAAATTATCTAAAATTATTGTTTTGCTTAACTTTGAGAAAATGTCAAGTTATTGTTTATTTGTGTTTAATGTCGCAAATAAATCTTATTAACAGGTCGCTGTAATACAATTTCAAGATAGCTATAGATGAACACACAATTCAATGTTCTTTGTAAGATACCTATAAGTACAGCATAAATACCGTAAACGTATTGTGTACGAAATATACGTATTGACAAAACCATAAAATTATAGTGTTAAACATTATTCTCTTAATTCAAGCTCTCAGTCAATAAAATCACATAGTAATTGCCCGTTGTAATTTAAAACATCATGAATGAGAATAAACTAAACTTCAATATTTTTCAATATTTCTGTTTGAGGACATTAAAATTGAAAGATAGTAATATTTTTCTCATTTTGTTTACAGCAGTCTTCCAGATTCCAATGTAGGCAGGATTTTTCATTACGTTTGGACTCTTAAATATTCGCAATGAAACCCAACGATAGAATTCAAGACCACAGGGTCTTAGATGATTGGTCAGAAGCATCAATCAACAGCACATTGGACGCTGGCGGGCTCGATCTACCCATAGACATGCGATTTAACGATGGACATAAGTTATCCATAATTGTGTACAGTATACTTATGGTGTTTTCCGCTGTTGGAAACATTACCGTGTTAGTGTTGCTTATACGAAGAAAAAGAACTACACCTTCAAGAATAAACAACATGCTGGTTCATCTTGCTATTGCTGATCTCTTGGTGAGTATCACTTGTGTGCAACTATTGAAATGTTAATAAAGTTGCAAGTTCACTAACTATGATTCCTTCTTAAATAAGGTGGTAGTAAAGATAAAATACACAAATTGTAGATGCTTCAATATCATTAGTTATCGTAAGATACCCCACCTTTATACAATTATTGTTGTTGATAACGGGTGAGAGAGGCAATGTAGTAAGAGGAAGACACGAACCAAGTGAAAACTTATTCAACTACAGTACAAAACAAATCAAAAGTTATAACTAAGTTTCATTATTCAAATGGGTGTAATTCAGATGTGGTATTGGTATTAGCTCATATTATTGATTTATTTGATGTTAAACTTTGATTATGACCCCTGAAAGCAAATTATACAGAGTGTTCGATGATTTTTAATGTATAGCACCCATGTGGATATCCTTTCTCGTTCTAATGCGGCCTGATTGGATCTCTCTTCCCCAGTCGTATCTCACTCTACCAGTACACTTCCTATCTGAATCACGGTGATTTTTTATTCATTTGCAGTGAAAAAAAAAACAATTATCTTTAGTAAACTATCGAAATTTTAACTGTCATCTATTCTGATTCAGCTGACAAATACGCCGTCGCAAGAAACGTAAAGTACACTAAAACGTTGATATGGCAGTACGTTGTCATCTACTTGCTGTATTACTGTTATTGCCGTATTTCATAATGTTAATAACGGCAATTGCAGCAAAAGCAGGTAGATGGCGACGCACTGCCATATCAACGTTTTATTAAATCAGCTTTACACCGAGCTCCAACGATTTGGTCAGTAATTTATCAAATCTACCTATGGCGTGCTGATGAGATCTAATAAACTCAAAATCGCGATCCACGTCTGGTAGCTTCGATAAATTAATTGACCAAGAACATAATTTTGTTCTTAGTAAAACACATTTCTATTACTCTTATTTACACCTTTAATTAGAAAGAAGAATGCCTAACACAGACACCGTGTGAATGTCATTTGTAGAAATTTGCTGCTTTTTGTAGGTTTTAATAATGCTCAACAAGGTCATTTTATAATAAGTAACATATATTAATTTGACAAACTGAATTGAACGCTGTTTAGTGACAAGCCAATACCCTTGTTATAAAAAGACCTTGTTTAAATATTATTGATATGTACATTAACATAAATAGCAAATTCCTACAGAAGGCATTCTTGTCTTTGTTGAAGCTGTCAATGGCGTACTAAAAAGAATAAGTGTTTAAAATCAGGATCCACATCTGACAGTTTCGACAGAATACTGACCAAGGACATATTTTATTAGAAACTTATTTGAATGCGTATAAAACTATTAAATAAAATGGAGATACAAAAAGAACCAGCTTGAAGGTCAAGAAGAGGCTAGAGAAATCTGAATCTGAAACTGTTTAAAATTTTTAAAATCGCTAATATTAGAAATTCTGCTAATGGCGATTATATACAGAGCGTCTTGTAATATTCGCATTCCCTACACCACGCACTAAAGAATAAAAATTGAAGACGAAATGGTCTATGTTATTTTTTAATTCAACACATAATTTGCAGGCAATTTCGATTAGAAGTTTGTCTAATGTGTCCTATTGATGCGCGCTTCAGCTAAAAGCGGGGCTCATCTCTTTCTATTTCACTAGAGGTACACGGATTGATCAAATCAATCAATTTTCTAATAGAAATAACATTAAAACTATGCTATTTTAACGATTTTTGCAGTTGCTCGTATTTATTTAAACAATCTTGAGTATATAACTGATTTATTTAAAACTGAATTACTCTGTATACCTACAGTTATTTATTTACAAATATGACTATTTATTTAACTGAGATTACTTCGTATTTGCACTGTTTACTAACACCTGACTATATCGAACTGTCTTGGACTGTTTATCAACAGACTATTTATATTACCATTAAACGTTCTAGTATTTTTGTAGAAACAACCACACAGGTCTTCACTATTCTCGTACTTTGTCACGTCTGAAGGATTTACGACTCCGCCGATAAAGGCGGGCTCGCGCTCACAACACTATTATTTGTGGCAGTATATCGTTATCTAGTGATAATTCGTGCTGATATAAAATTAAAATCGTGATCGTTTAGTGTTTTCGATATATTGCTAGCCAAGAACTTGCATTGTTCTTAGTAATACTAAGCGTTGTATATAAAATGGGCACAGGACGGTTTGAATTTTCATTCTGTATCGCGAGTTTATAGAATGATTGTAGTACACCCTGTATATTATTTAACTATAGATATCAAAACTAACATTAGGTTTAAAAAGATTTAGCAAATAATTCCTAAAAGAAATGAAAACGATTCTAATCTATTTTGATAACTTCTGAGTTAGGGTACGAGCAAAGATAAAATGGAATAAAAGGTAAAACGTTAAATCAAGAGAAAAATCAAAGCAAAATTAAAATATATACTCTACAAGATGTTAGGAAAGAGCTACCGAGAGGATTCTAAATAACTGTCGCAAAGCTGGTTTAGGGCACAATAGCAACCTCAGATCCAATTTTGTTCCTTTTCATGTTTTTACTTACATTAATTTCATATAACCTGAACCACAAAAAACAATACTTGGAGCCTTTTTGAAACTTAATCCTTCTCTTACTTAATCATGAAAGTATAAATTTATTTACCCTTTTAAAAGTTTCAAATAGAAATAGTCGTTTTATTTTCATTGAGACCAATTTTCTTGTGCAACCAGAGCTTCAATATGATCAATTTCTTTTAACTAACTTAAAAGGTTTTCTAAAGTTAGCTTCTTCGAGATGTTAGGCAATTATTTACCAACTGAGAAGAAGTTAAGAAAACTCAAGAGAAGTGCAACTAATAAAATCTTGGTTAAATTGAAAACATCACAAACTTTTAGAAACAAAAAGTAAGATATAAATAACACTAAATACGTCTTCAGTTTACCAAGGCGTAATTGATTATTAATGATAACACGATAACTTTCGTAATTTTAATCCTAAACTATATCATTTCGGAAACAAATATAAAACAAATTTCAATATATTAATTAATTAAGGAAATTACTAAGCAATAACGGCAAAGAAAGTGTAAATGAGACACAGCTTTTTCATTTATTGAAAACTAACGATTTCCAAGAATATGATATATACAAATGGTGGATACCGTTAAATGATTGTTTGTTGTTATTTTACAAACAACAGTGGAGAGGAAAGATGGAATATGACATACTGTTTTAAAATTTTAATATTCAAAACACATTCAGGGGTTCCTTTTACAAAAGAATGACTATAATAAATGGATGTAGGCTAGCTTAGGGACTCTATTGAAAATGTATACATACTAAATAAACGTTTCAAATTGAATATTCTATAATCACTAACTATGTGACTGATACTCTATAGTAGCAACTTATGAAAATAAAGGGGATAAGAAACAAAGTTAGTGTTTCAATTATAATTTCATTCGATAAATTACTCATGAAGAACCTACACATATAACAAGTACAGCCATTTTAAACACGATATACATTTGATTAAATCATTTTTCACCTTTGTTAATGTAGTTCTCATTCACATTCATTGCCAATATCGCTAACACGTTCTCATTTAGATTATGTTTTAAATTATTCCTCCTATACTTCGATTTCATTATTATTTTTTATTTCGTGTTGCTTCCAATTCTCTTCTTTTGTGAGTGTATATATTGGTGAATATAGAACTCGTTGTAAGCTAACACCATGTACTACAGAAAAGTAAAGAGAAACCTGATAAAAAGCCTTTCCCACCATTATTTTCGGGTAATTTTAGTTCCTAGTTTTTCAGATATTCTGAATGAACCTAGTGAAAAATATCCTGGCCTTTTGTAATTTCCTTCACGTTAATCCCTGAGTATCTTGGTTAAAGGAAACTTAACAAGAAGTTACAACTCTCTTTCGTGTGTACGTACTGGTCAATTTTTTGTAACTGTATAAACTGCAGTTCAATCTCTTCTATCCATTGCCGGTTTTTCTCTTATAAAAGGGTAGAACAGCTGGACCAAGCAATACCTATGAAATGAAGCGTTTATATCATTATTTCTAGATTATATTTACATCGTAATATGGGTTTGACTGTGGTAATTTATAATATCAATTAATGAAATATTTGAAAAAATTTTAGTAGGGATAAATTTTAAGTACATTAAGTACTTACTAAGTCACAGAACGTCGGAATAAATGTATATCTTTTAGCCTTACCTTACCTTCTTTTAAATCTGTATATCTATAACTTTTAATGGACAGTTATGCTGTATCACTTAGGATTGATTATTTTGTTATAATTTATTGTGTGTCATTATTTTTAATTGTATATATGAAGTTTTTAACCCTCGTAACCCGATTTAAACAAATAAAACACACGTTTTTCAGTTATAATTAATTTTAATTATTGTGTCAGTTAAATTATTTATAACTGACAGACTTGAGTTTTATTTAATTATTTTTAATTTATTCTTACCCCTTTCTATTAATACGCATATTTCTGACTTTATCCTTAATTTTATTCTGTTTGTTTGTGCCTCCCAGTTTCCTATGTTGTTTTCTGATACCTATCTACATAACAAGGGCATTTTGATAACTCCTACTAATCGTCCTTGACATTTTATTCCTTATAATTGGGTTTGTTTGCAACAAGCTGGTAGACAGACTTAAATTTTTATTTAATTATAGCTAATACATATAAAATGGAGGATCGTAAAGAGAAAGACGAATCTGACGACATCAAAGAATTCCATTGAATTTTCTGAAATTTAACAGATCGCAAGGGATAACTTAATAACTGTATATAGATTTAAAGCTATCCAAAAAAGAAGAATGCTTTTGCTAAAGTCGGAGAATTTGATAGACCTTTGTATAGGAAATCGAGAAAAATTGACGACCACAAAAGAATTCCCAAGAAATATATTCTGTTTAGAAGAGAAATAAAGTATCTGAATCATGTTATAACACCGGAAGGAATTAAGACCAACTCTGACACAACGGATGTCGTACGAAGTTGTTCCGTATTAAGACACTGCCAAAAAACATTTGAAACCTTGAATATTAGACTCTCTGGAGCTCCAATTTTAACACACCCACAATGACTAGAAGCCATGCATAATGCTGTGTGTACGAAGCTGTGATTCGAAAGTGAGGCATTGTCACGTGTAGGCGACCCATCTTACGGAAAGAAGGGTTAAGGCCAGTAGTGTGGGTTACTGAAATTCCGAGAACTCTAGAATTTGCTTTCTGGAGCAGATCCAGTCACTATAAATAAGCTGCCGCGAATTTAGCCGAGTAGTTCCAGTTACGAGGTGGTAGATTGCAAATAGGGAAAAGTGAAGAAGTAGTTTAGTGACCGAGTTATTAATTATTAGTGGTGGTCCTGTTTGAGAAATAATTAGCAAAAACAAATTAGTTAGATACTGAGAGGTGTTTGATTACGCGACAATTTTGATCTATTATAATTACATCTTTAAACATTGTTTGGTCATTCGTTATATTTCAATGTTTTAGAAATTCTTTTTTAATTAATAATTGTTTCAATAAGGTTATTCTTTTGATTTTGTTCTACGTTTGGTAATATCAAATTGTTATACTAGTATAAAATAGTCCTCGGGGGAGTTAGATACCCTAGAGATCTCTTCCCCAGGTGGCGAATAAGAAATATAATTTCCGAAATGTATGACGGAATTTAAATACCTCCTGTAATCATGTGAGCATGTCGATCAAATCAAGCGTACAAAATGGAAATAACTTTACAATGATAAAGGGTCTCACATACATAATATCAGCACATACCTACAAAATAAAATGTGGTCCGACTTTGCACATTTCTACCAAAGTAAAATACGCCTTCTTCTGGAGTGCTTCTAGGTATCTTCCTGTATTACTCAAATATGTTAGTGTCAGTGTATGTCTTGTTTTATCGATTTGGGTAAAATTGTAGCGTTCTATGGGGTGATAGACTGGGATGACTATTTGTGATATAATGTCACTTACATAGTAGGTGAGAATTGTAATAACGGCAAAATTGATTTGTCTTTTAATGAACGTTGATTTGGCTAGGGAATGCTATAAAAAAGAGCAGCAATGCTTAAAACATTTATTTAGAGAAGCTAAATATAATAAAAACGACGAACACGAACAACAATGGGACGAATAAAGTTGAATAGGATTTCCAGGAATTTATAAATTATGAAAGTTAATCTGAGCAAAAAAAACTAAAAACATGAAAGAAAATATTACTGCGGCAAACGGCACAAGTAAAATTGTTTTGAGGTTATGTGAACATATTTCTGGCTCGTCTAGGAACTTAACCATGCTAAATGGTTTACCTCAATTCCTTGGTAAAAGCTTCGCTTCGTGATCGCCCTGAACAACAAGAAAGGGTTGCCGCAAGAATTTTCTCAATCTATTTATCACTATGATGGTATTGATGTTGACACCTGCGAAAGTAATAATCACATCAGGTAATCCCAAGGGAGGGGTTGATGTTGTAGACAAACTGTGTGTCACTATGACTACATACAACATACTAGGAGATGCCCCACAATTATATTTTATGCAATACTGAACATTGCTGGATCAATTCCTTTGTTATATTTTCCTCCAATAATCAACAAAAAAATATATTACGCAGACACTTGAAAAATGGTCCACATTTGATACTTCAGCACATACCTAGCCGAAAAGCTATAATAAATTTGCTACGAAATAGACCACGTCGTTGATACATCGAATCATCTCTCTTTTTCTTCGTCTTTTTGGGTTATATAGCCAGACTTCATCGCCTTCATTAAACCTAGCAGAGTTGACTCGTTGATCGTATCACATTCAAATCGGAGCTTCGTTCGCACAGCAGTATGTACGACTTCTAGTCGTTTTTGTAGTTGGATCATGTACTCGTCAGTAGATGTTGGAGAGTCTCCAGGTCGACCAAACATCATGTCTGCTGGCAGCTTAAGTTCATTTACAAATAAAATGCTGCTCGGTGTTCTTCTAGTTGTCTCATGGATGGCGGTTCTGTAGATTAAGAGTAGCAGGGGTTGGTGTCGGTCTCAATCAATTTGGTGGTCGTTTACGAAGCTTCTTAGGTTGGTCTCCAGGGTAGTGTTAAATCGTTGAACCATTCTATCAGGATGTAGATGTAAGAGAGGAGTCCTTGTTTTCGTGATACCCATTAGTTCAGTGACCTTGAGCAAATCTGACTGAAAGTTTCTGCCTTGGTCGGAATGTAATTCCATTGAAACCCCATTGTGACTAATTTATTTGGTTATTGATGAGCTTATCAGAAACGGTGTGCGCTTTCTAATTTGTTACCGCGTATGCATTGGGCAATTGCTGATGTAATCCATGAAGAGCAAGATGTAAAAGATTCAAATGATGTAATCTGTCCTTGGAAATGGTCCTACTACGTCAACAGCGATTCTCACAAAAGGCACTCTCACATTGTATTGCTGCATTCGTCCACGACTTCTTGTCTTCGGCCCCTTACTGGCGACGCATGTCGGGCATTTTTTACACCAGTCGTTTCTACTTCGTAGCCTAGGGTCTTCGTAACGACAGCATATCCTTCACCATGGATTTCTTGTAACACTTCTGAAGTTCTATTCTTCAGAATTACTAGTTAAAGCTTGTTTGGTGTTAACCGTTTCAGCGAGACATGATTTGTTTTTAAGAAGAACTTTTGTCTATACAGATATTTATGGAAACGCTCGAGGGTTTAACCACAGCCAGTAGCTCTCTACGGATGACCCAATAGCTACTTTCCGGCTTCGAGAGTGTTTTACTAAAGTATCCCTTTCTATTGTAGTGGGTATGTTAAAATTAGGGCTCCAAATATTGTTATCTTTAAGGTTTCAAATTGCACTCGGGTGTCCATTGAAATGGAATTGCATCTTCTGTCAGTATGTGTAGTGGTCGGGCTATGTCAGCAAATCCTCGTATGAATCTTCGATAGTAGGAGTAAAGTCCGAGAAAGCTTCTGAGTTCGTGCCGGTTTCTTGGTACGGGCCAACTTTGTATGGCATCCGTTTTAACAGGGTCGGTCTTAATTCCTGCCGGTGTCATAACATGCCCCAGATACTTCACTTGTCTTCTAATTAGGATGAATTTTTTTGGACTTAGCTTTATTTATGCTGCTGCCAATTTCTTGAAACCTTCAGTCACGTTTCAGAGGTGGTATTCGAAGGTTTTCTTCAGTATTATGATGTCATCTAAGTAAACCAAACAAATTTTCCAGTTCAGCCCTTTTAATATAGTGTCCATCATACTTTCGAATGTAGCGCCTTCAGTACACAATCCAACAGGCATCACGTTGAATTACCATAGATAATTTCCAGATGCAAAGACAGTTTTCTCCTTTAGCTGCGGATGTACTTCCATCTGCCAATATCCACTTTTCAAATCGAGTTTGGCGAACTATTTAGCTTGACCTATACTGTTCAATGTGTTGTCAATTCGGGGTAATGGGTAACTATCCTTCTGAGTTACCTCGTTCAGCTTCCTATAGTCCACACAAAATTTCGTGGAACCATCTTTCTTCCGCACTAGCACTATAGGGATGCCCAAGCAGTTGCGATGGTTCAATCACCCCTTGTATATACATGTCTTTTATAAGGTCATTACTTCCTCTAGTTTCGCCCAAGGAACTCTTCTAAGAGGTTGTTTAATAGATCCTGCTGTTCCAGAATTAGTGCGATAGTATATCAAACTGGTCTTGCCCAAATTTTGATCTGAGAGGGCGAATACATTCACAGGCATTGCAGATATTCTAATTGCTTCATTTGATCTTTATTGAGGTGGTTATTGGACCGTTTTGCTAATTCAGTTAAAGCTGCAGGAAGTAATTCTGGTTTCGCTTCTTCCCAGACAGAATGGTGAATTTCAGCTACTGGTTCAAACACTCCTAGTTCTGTGCGTTTGCAGATCTTTTTTTTTGAAGTATTTAATATTCTCTATTCTAAAAGTAAGTGATGGTACTCCAGTTCTTATTAGCGTTGGTCTTACAATTAGTACTTTCTGTACTGTTCGGATTGTCTGGTTCAGCTACTCCCACCAATCTGTCGATACCGTCATCTATTCTGACTTTTACAACGCTTTCGTTGTGACTCGACCGGTTTCCACCTGGAAAGTCTTACAATCTTCTTTAATGTCTTAGCTGGTCTTGCAGTTCCGGTAGTCGAAATTGTTTATAAAGACCACAGCGATTTCACAACCCATACTCAAGTCATCAGCCACACATTGAGCCAGCGAGTATTCCTTTGGAACAACAAATAGGCCTTGAGAGCTTTTAGAAGTAACTCCGAATCTGGTCATGGATAACAAGCTCGATATAGTTAATTCTTCGTACCGGTAGTCCGGCGAACGAGCTTGCGTAGTTCTTATATGAGTTCTTTATGATTGTCATCAGCATATGGAACCAATTGGTTAAAACTCGGTTTGGGTTTGCCATTCAGTGCACGTCTAATTGGATAGATGACATCAGTTATTCATTTAAGGATTTAATATTATGCTTAGGTGACAGGCCTTAGGCCTCTCTAATATCTCTCTTTGAATCTCCTATCAGCCTTTATTTCTTAAATGTCTTTCATACGGTCACCAGCAAGTTGCATATGGAACTGTACATTCTCGCGGATATCGTCAAGTCGCATTCGAATTTCGTTAGTGACGTGTTTACCAAGACTACAGCCAAACTTCAACTCGCATAGTAGTCCCGACTCTCGACAGAAAGCACTTTTACATATGTGTGTCCAGTTGCTTTGTGAATCGACGATTGGCATGCCATAAGAAACAATTGCAGACAATGATCCGAGTTTCTTTAGTGTCTGGAAACCATTCTGATAATTTTCAGGCGCTTGTTAATGGTCCTGTTCTTTCGTTCTATCATTCCGTCTGATTGGAGATGTAGAAGTGTAGTACAGATCTTGTGAATGTCAAACGGCCTACAAATATCCTGGAACAAGGCGGACTCGAAGTATCGATTCTGGTCTGAATGAAGCTCCATCGGTACTATGAATCGCCGCAAATAGTTCGGTAAAGTCCAATCTCAAGTAGAAATGCATAATTCTTCCTGCAAACAAGAAATAGAACGGGACATTTTTATGATTGTGTCTTGCAGATTTCCTATGGAATAGGTTGAAACTTTGCTAACTGTATATTTAATTGTATGGTATTAGTTTCAAATGTACTTTAAAACTATGATTTAGGCAAGATTTAAATTGGGCTTGGACAAAGCTTTTGTTAATTCTTCAGTCATCATGAGACAAATATAAAGTATACAGTTAATACTAGGATAATTATTTAAAAAAGGGTTTGTATATATATTGTAAACACTGATAATCGAGGAAATGGTAATAGGAATTGACTGACCTATCCATTGTCAACGGTGTTCCGTTAGTGATTGGTAATGGCTGATTTATGATTAGAGATGCTTGTAGCCACGTTGTGTGGTGATTATTTGTCGATTAAGAGTATCGTTGATATTTTACGGTTCACAGTTTTTTTTTTTTTTGACGAGGAAATCCGACTCGAAGAATCAAAATATTTATTTATACATTTGGCCCGAAAATCACAAAATATTGAATGTTTAGCAAATACTTTTGTTAAATGGCAGGTGCTAATAATTTGAGCACTGTTGGCTTTTTCTCATATGGTTGATTACTATCGGGTACATACAATGTTTGATTTACACTCTAAATGAAACTCCTACCATATTTTGTTCTGTGTATTCGTTTACGTACAAATAAACAAGCACACAAACTCTACCTCTTTATAATATTAGTATGATGACTAAGTAACCTGTAGGAACTCCCATTTACTGTTACTATTTAATAATGGACAAGCGCGATTTATTAAAAATGTGATTATTCAATTCGAAATTCTACATAGAATATTTTTTTATCATAATAATGTTTCCCTTTTCTTTCATTTCAGGTGACATTCCTCATGATGCCCTTAGAAATTTCTTGGGCCATAACAGTATCTTGGATAGCTGGAGATGCTATGTGCCGAATTATGGCTTTCTTTAGAATATTCGGCGTGTACTTATCAAGTTTTATTCTAGTTTGCATAAGTCTAGATAGGTAAGTTTCTACAAAAAAAAAACACTATATTT
This sequence comes from Agrilus biguttatus, assembly GCA_963921985.1. NCBI lineage: Eukaryota > Metazoa > Arthropoda > Insecta > Coleoptera > Buprestidae > Agrilus > Agrilus biguttatus. Next base: position 23,585,823 of record OY998118.1, read on the forward strand.
TCATTATAATAACGCGCAGAACAGAAAGCGAATTAATATCAGCCAGCTGAGATGAGCCTAAAAGCGCATATATAAACTGGTACAGAGAAGAAAACTGATATCATACCTATTTTTTATGAAAAAATAAAAATAAAATGGAACGAAATCAGTGGTCATAGAAAGATGTACAAAAAGGCTAATTAAAATATCTGCTTTATGATGGTACAGGTACTTTCGATTCCAAAAGTGTTTACACATTCCTCAACATTTTAGTGAGAGGAAAAGCTGTTAAAATGTGATATTTTGCCATGTATGATTGAATGGACGGATAAAAATAATTTTATTTCCGGAAGTAACCACCTAATCTTCTGGTCCAAATATGATTAGTATCAAACCTACTTCTCTATACAGCTCGACTTCGTAAGGAATTGGGATATTTCGTTAAAATGTTGACACTTCAATTACTCAATTCTCCAATTTTTCACGAGCAAAAAGAATTTATTATCGATAATCGAGTAATTGTTATGCATAAGCCTGGGTCAATATTTGGAACGTAATATCTCTACATAAAATTACGATGACGATATGTATTGGGAATTGGTGTGGCTTAAACAACATCCAATAACAGCTTACAATATTTGTAAAAAGGCGGTTATTAATCACTGGGTGAAACGTATTTAAATAAAATTCAAAATATGGAAAGAAAACGTTTGGTAGGTTTCACTAAAATAAATTTTGTGAAACCTACCAACTGTCTTCTTTCCATATTTTGAACAGCTTACAGTTTTAAAACTATTACACATGTAACAGTGATGTTGAAAAATAAAATTTTATTAAAGTTAAGTAAAATATTTTCTTGGCCTGGTAATAACCCAAATAAAAGAAAATATAGGATGCAGAGCGAAATTTAACTGTCGGTCATTTAAGTTGCAAATGTGACAAGTATTGCAAGCATTGTACACAAACGTTGCACATGTCATATGAAAGAAGAACCATTTGAGATAAATTCAGTAATATCTTACAGAGAAATTGGTTTTCATAGTTTTTTTATAGTTGTTGGTGTAAGCAGATTATGAGCTACCATTGCTTAAATGTTTTAGACCAGGTGTCATGATATAATTCATCAGTTCCCAATAGCGGATTAGCTTAGATATCGGTCAAAGCTAGTATAGTTACAAATCGGATGGTACTTTAAATTTCTTTTCTCTTTTAAGTGGAATATCTCAGTTTAGAAATATCGTAGATGGACGTGCAAACAGAAATATATATACATAAAAGTTAGAACTTTACGTTTAGGAGGTTGTTTTACGAAAATAAATATTTTTTTTCTTGGAATATTACAGCACTTAATCTTCTGTATACTGCCGAAAAGTAGAAATTTCAATTTTTAATTAGTTCTTTTCTATATGGTTTTCCGCGACAATTGCTTGTAAAGTTACACAAATTTGATGTTTTTTAAAACTTTTTGTACTGGCTTAAAGTAATGTTTAAAATGCGAGACGCGCAGTGTTACATTAAGTTAACGAGCAGGTTACTCAAGCAAATATTACTTATTAATAAAATAAATATTAGTAATTCGCCGTTGCAATTTCAAACTTGTCATGCGGTCGCTTTAAACGCGGAACAAACGAAGGCGTCAAAATGCATCCAAATAAGCAAAATTGGTTTTGTTCGATTTGGTTACGTGCCTACCACGTAGTTGTCTTTTGAAGATTTCCTCTCCTCCACGAAAACAAAAAAAAAACGTAGTTCAGTTTAACTAGTCGATATCCTTATAAGAAATGGACCTTGTTTCATATTACTGAAACCCATAAGTAGCAAATATCTACAAGTGGCATTCACTACGCTGACTGTATTATTTACAAATACTGTGTATAACAGTTTTGAAATCAGATTTCCTAAATGCGTTTCGTGATTTAAATCGAACTTGTGTGATTATGTTGCCTGTAACGTGATTAGCTAAATAACATTTATTTACAATATTTAGAACTTGCATCAGTCAATATATACATACAAAGGTGTCCCTAAGGTACTAAGCAAAGCTATACCTACCCACTTGCGCGCCTCTATTCCTTCAGTAGAACGCGATTGAATGTGCTGGGTAAATGTAATAATAAATTTAAATGTTATTATTGCTTAAACTCGTTTAAAAGAGAAGTATTTATTTCCCTTCAACCACCTTCTCTACCCTTGAAGTTTGGTACGTATTGAGGATGTTTACCTACAAACTATAAGAACTGAAAATGTCATAAGTCTAGTTTACCCATTACCACTGCAGTAAAGTAAATTAATTAGTAAAGAGACATTTATACAATAAAATTCAATAGGAACTGATGTAGTGCTTTCTGTCTCATTCATACAAAAAAAAAACTTTTATTCTTACCAGGCAGTAAATGCTGGTGGCGGGCAGTCCATCCGACCTACACTGCAGGTCGGAATGTAGGGCCTACGTCTCTCTTTGGCATTATCTTAGAAATCATGGGAGTTGGTGGATAATGGTTAGGGAAAAGTAAATGAAACGGACAAAATGAATATAAAAGGGAAGTGAAAAACTTTCAGTGAAATAGTATTGTCCCAACATTTGCCTAAATGAACCAAATAAAACAGAATTACTTAGACCTTGGCCTTTAGTCATACAAAAAGTGACATACAATTTGCTTTTCAAAATGTAGTGATTTAGTGTAGTTACCTATTACAGAGTCTGAAAACATTTAAGAACAAAATCATCAATTCTAAAGAAAGTGGCATTTTTGATAACAGTAGAGATATGCCGACTGGTGCGTTTTACGCCCAAGCTGAAAGAAAAACGTTATTGTGTTTCATTCCTGCTAGCTGATACCAAAGGACTGACCCACGTTATGGTGCAACAGTGAGAAATATGGAAGTCCCTCTTCAGCTTTTAGGAATCGTAAGAATGAGTGGCTGGTGGTGATTAGGGAGAGAAAACGAGATATATGAGATGAGACAATAGAAAAGTGAATAATCATTTACGGAATCATACTGTACAAGTATTTGTGTACACAATTGAAGGAAGCCACAGAAAGGCTTGGACCAAGGCAGATGCGCTTAGAATCGAACGAGTGTCAATTTAACCTAAACTTACCCAAGATACACACACTATTTTACCTATATATAACCCAATTCCCCTTCAGGTTGTCTCACTCCTCTGGATAACTGTTTCGCTTTCCATTCTCTTGCGGCATCCAATCGAACAATAGTTACAATTTAAACTACTAATACTCTAGGTTTCTAATAGTATCTCTAAAGGTGACAAAGGTTATGTGTTTCAGTTGACAGAAAAAAACTTATTATCTGAGAGAAATACATTAAGCTAATTAAAACTAAAACTATTACAAAAGCTGAGTAGTTGAGATTTGAAATATTGTATACAAAATAGTGTTCTATTCAGAAGCTATATAAACCCGAAATGCCCAAATACAAAATGATATGTTAAGAAATCGTATGTACTAACCGATATGACCTTAAAGTATAAAAATAAGAAGGTAGCATATAATACTCTAGCAGCGTGCTTGATATAGAAAGTGTATTTCAACCTCTTTCCTCGTTCTAACGCGTCTTGATTGTTAGACAGAATTACGTTTGATTAACTAAAGAAAGAGGAGACTATGAAAATTTCATCTGATTTAATTTGATTTGATTTTAACTTGATAGTATTTTTATAAAAATCGATATCTTTTACGTAACACATTTAGCAAGTAAAGTACTTTAGTTTCAATAAAGTAAAAGAATGCTAACTACTCCGTAATGTTCTCAGTGTATCAGCCAATAAAGTTTCTTCATTTCGTAACAAATTACTTCGTAAATTACAGCAATAAACGTTACGGGAGAAATATACCAAAAGTCTTAAACGCCAAACTTGTTTTCGTCTAAAGTGAAAATTCTAGTAGCATTTATAACAATTTGAGTCTAAAAGTTACACTTCTTTACTATTGAACAGAGCTATGGTGATAATATTTCATAAAATAACTGTGCAACGTTCTCGAATAAAATTAATGAGATGCTATGCTCTAAAATAATATCGTAAAGATTTTCAAATTACTTGCATTTATTTAAACAATTTTGAGTAATAACTGATTTATTTAACAGTACATTATACTATATACACATATTTATATAACTACCAGATTCTTTATTTAACTGTTTTTATATTATTTATTTATCACTGGATTTATTTCGTATTTGCAGTATTTGCTAACACCTGCCTATATCGAACTGTCCTCTGTTGTTTTTTTTTGCTTAGATTTAACTGGAGGTGGGAAAACCTTGCATGGGCAGCCCCTGAAGGGGGTAGTATCTGATTCTTACTGACTAAAAACCCACCTCGAGTGGGGATTATCAACCCGAAGGTTTTAACATCCACAGGGTAGATGTGGAGAGGTTGGGATAGGGAAGTGGATTGAGGAGAGGTCAGAGTTGAGAGGGAAGGGATGGGAGCGTTGGAAGAGAGGGTTCGAAGAGTCGGTATGAAGGGTGGGCATTCGCGCTAAAAAGCGAAACGAGGACTGAGCGAATAAGGCGGCTCAGGGTAGAAGGTGACAAGGCCGAAAAAAGTCCTCGGCTGTTTATCAACAACCTATTTATATTACCGTAGTACGTTCTAGCGTTTATCAAGAAAGGATCACATAACTCTCCATTATTCTCGTACTTTCATTGTTCTGCATCTTGTTACTTCTTATGTCTAAAATATTTACGACTTCGCCGACAAAGGATGCCAACTATTGCTTTTTGCTTCGGTTCTCACTCGCAACTGTATCCGTAATAGTAAGAAAAACAATCTGGTGATATACCAGAATGGTCGATAGTACGCATGGTTACGACCGCAGATCATTTCTTTATTCTCAACACTCTCATATGGAATTTAGAAAACTTATGGAGGCCCCGCAAAACCTTTTATTCATTTTTTCGAACAAATTCTAAAGGCAAAGTAAACTGAACAAATTGGGGACTCTGATGATGATTTTAACTTTTGTTTGGTATTAAACTCAAACATCAACTTAAAAGTTTCAAGTAGAAAAACCTATTGAATTACACTATTGATTCCTATGGATTCTTAGACGAAGATATAACATATTCAAAATTCGATAGGTATTAATTTTATTGAATAAAAGAATAGAAACTGAAAAACGTAAACTATGAATTTCTCCCAATGGTTCCCTGCCACTCCGTAGTGGTCCAATGATAACGACAGATTCAAAAAAGGAAATGCCCACAAATGTTATAAACAGACTTAAAACTAAATTATGGGAAATTTCCGAAAGATGTACCACGGTGGCGATGTACAGATATGCATGCTAGGTGAAGGAAACAAAAGAACAAGATAGTTCTTGACAATAAGGGGTAATAAATACCACAAAATGGAAATACAAATATTGCAGCCAATTTTGCCAGATGTTGAAAAGTTTTATGGCCCAATTCATGCAAATAACTACTAAAGATAAAACTATAACCAATACATGTATAAATACATATATAAAAAGTAGAAAATAGGAGGCTGTGGTAAAAGAATAATTAAATAAAGACATTGTCACTTTCCGGTTTGTGACAAATTGTATATATGTTAAATAAAGAAAGACTCACCCTAATTACCACTAACTAAATTTTATATGAGCGGACACTTGTTTCGCCCACTTCACACATGGGCATTATTAACGCGTCCGCACATATAAAATTTAGTTAATGGTAATTAGGGTGAGTCTTTCTTTATTTAACATATATACAATTTGTCACAAACCGGAAAGTGACAATGTTTCCGAAACATATATATTAATATGAATGTTATGGTGTTGGCCTCGGTAAAACTTCAAGGATTCAAAAAATGGAAGTATCTTTTAAAATGACATTGGTTCCACAGAAATCGATAAACCTAATAGTTAATATACATTTACAAATTATAATCAGAAGCGTTGATTAAAACCAAGCTTTATAGCTTTTAAATATCCTCAATCAAAAGTTACGTATCTACAGTTAACAAACTATGATAAAATAATATGTTAATATGACACACTCTTTCTCTCGTTTGTGATATCACAACTCCAGGCAAAGAAAATAAATTATTTGTTTGTGCAAAGATAAAGTAAATTTGATTTTTGAAGGAAGTGGTAGGTTTTGGGAGTGGACGTGAAAACTTCCATTATGTGGAGAAATTTTATAAACGTAGGCGAGTCAAAAGTACGGAGAAATAGATTATAAAGAAAACTTAATTAAAAGTTTGCTCTAGAATGAAGAAATTCATCAAAATTATCGAAATTCATAATGCGATGCTATATTCTTGGAACGTTGTTTATTAATAGTTCAAATAAACCAAAGATTTCAGTGTGTTTAACATTATCGTATACAAAAGTTTTAAGTGTTATGGATTTAAACCAATTTTAACTCCTTCATCTGACATTAATCTATAATTCTAATCGAAAGCGATATTTCTATTATGAAACAGTCTTTGAATTGGAGTTAGATATTTACTCTACCGCAGAATTGAAATATGTAGCTGCAAAAGGTATGTTGATACTCAAGACCTTGATGTGTAAACATTAACGAGTTTTCAAAATGAAAGGAAGTGTGCTAGGGATTTGAGATATTTATTTACTATAAATTTTGAATTTCATTTAATACAAGCTGTTTCACTCATCCGTTATGGATTCACTTGGTTAAATATGTGGAACAGATTGTAGTTTTAGTTTTGTCAGTTTCATTGAATTCATGTTTTTATAGTATATCGATTTTATACTGTATGATTATTTTTATGTTCGGGTTATTGCGGACTGGAAAGGTATATGTGTGTAGCGGTGTGAATCAGTTATTTATTAGAATTAGGAGTAGGGAGAGTGGGGGCAGTGAAAGTGTGTCGTTCGGTGAGGAAAGACGTATAGGGTTTATAAGACGGAAATTTAACGAGTAGTTAGAAGGATATTAAGAAATATTTGTTAATTTTTCATTCTTGTTTATTACAATAGATAATCTCATACAAATATGTATCATTTACCATTCATACTAACAGTACTGTTACATCATTACTTAATACATATTTATCATCAAAACTAGTCTATAATCTCAAGTCCTCAAACAATACAGCAATTTTTTTTGTGTTCCATTCTCACCAACTACTCGTGTTAGTGGGCGGGCAGTCCCTCCGACCTACACTGTAGTGTAAAGACGTAAGGCCCTCTTCAGCCTCCTTGCAGGAATCGTGGGAATGGGTGGGTGGTGTGGTTAGGAAGAGAAAGATGAGACGGACGAAATGAAGACAGAAGAGAAGTGAAAGGTTAACTGTGGAATATTACTGCTCCAGAATTTGCCTAAATGATCTAAGGAAACCACAGTAAACTTGAACCATAGCAGCCGGACCCGCGTTCGAACCAGTGACCTCCCGAATGCTAAGCAATGATCTAGAGCACCAGACCACGCCGCTCGGTTAGCTTTAGAAATGCTCTGCAACATTTAAGGCATTAACGCGTCCTAAATAATTCTAGAGTCCTTAGAAATGCAGAATCTGGCCACTATCCCTCTTATGTCAACAAAATGACTGCCTCTACTGTTATCTCTATTGTTGCTCGTTCTCACTTCCTTTCACGTCAGTAATATGCTTCGCGACGTGTTGTCTAGTGTCAAGGTATACTAACATATTGATATAGATAATATGTATGTGACATATGGAATCAGCAATTGATTCCGATATTATATTGACCAACCAATCCGAGCTAAACTGCTGAATAGCCAGATTTTAACCTAACCTAACCCAACCTAACCTGCTGAATGGCCAGATTCTGTATGTCTGTAATAGAATATTTATATCTTCCAGACGTTTCATCCGAATCTCCGCCAGACATTTCAATGGAGACATTAAATGCTGGTTCAGTAGCGTCAGACTTGTCCATCGAAAATTTCTATCACAGATTCGGACGAAACATTTAGAAAATATAAAAATTTCATTAAACCACGGCTCGTCAGTTCGGAAACTTCTCGTCAAATAGACTCTGGCCGTGAAACCTATCACTCTCACCTTTTGTTGTTTTAAACGAAACTTTAATATATACCTTGCCATAACAATGAAATAAGACTGACGTTATGACTAAGGTTAGGTAATAAACTTAATTTTTTTGTGTTTCATTCCCACCAGCTACTCGTTCTGGTGGGCGGGCAATCCCTCCGACCAACACTGTAGTGCAAAGGGCGTAAGACCCTCTTCAGCCTCCTCCTAATGGGTGTGTGGTGCGATTAAGAAAAAAGATGTGACGAACGAAAATGAAGACAGAAGAGAAATGAAAGATTATCTGTGGAATATTACTGCCCCAGAATTTGCCTAAATGATCCAAGGAAACCACAGAAAACTTGGACCAAAGCAGCCAGACCCGAGTTCGAACCGGTGACCTCCCGAATGCTAAGCAAGTATATAGAGCACTAAACCACACCGCTCGGTGGTTAGGTAATATATAACATAAGCATATAGACAGTGAATACAGAATCATATACAATCCCATTTCGGCGTACGCAGAGACTTTTACTCTTACCACAGATATTACAAATTTGCATGTTATGCGGCTGCCGACATATGACGGCAAAGTGACAAGCTGCAGTCGTCGACAGACGGAGGACGTCAGCAATTGTTTCAAAGTTTCAGAAGACAGTAGGGTTTATTTATTGGCTAGCAATGTTACTACCTTAATTTACATAAATGTCATGTCGTATGTCATGTCGGGTGTAGTAATGCCATAGCGCAATGGCAACGCACATGCGTATGGACTATGCTATCTCGGGTTCTCATTCAAGTGACCGGTGGATCTTTTGTTACGATCTCCTGACATCAGGCAATTCCATTCTCAATTTAATTGGATGAGTCCACCTTACCCACGAATGAAGCATTGTTGTTGTAATACGTGAGGTTTATTAAAGATGAGAAAATATAGATGAGAAATAAAACCACTATTTGCTAAAAATTTAAAGACAGATACAAAAGGAGAAACCATATTTGAAAAAGAAAGGACATTACATCAGCTGCTACGGATGGCGCCCCGACTATAACAGGCCATAACAAAGGCTTAATAGCGTACTTAAAAAATAAAGTTCCAAGTTCCAAATGTGCTTCCTGTAAATTGCGTCATTCATAGACAACATTTGGTTACGAGAAATTTGAGTGAACGGCTGTTTGAATCACTGCATCATGTCATCAAAGCAGTGAATAAAATCCGAAAGTGCCCTTTTAATGACATATTATTTAATCAGCTTTGTATTGCTAATGATGAAGATTTCAACCGATTGCTGTTTCATAGAGCAATCGCTCTGCATTGGCTATCAATAAATACTCGTTTGACTCGATTTTATAATCCGTTTCACTTTGTGATAGAGTTATTGGCAAACAAAGACACAGAATTACAACAAACAAAAACCTCATCACATCAAGGAATGATATTGCGTACTTGACAGACTTGCATAAATTGTTTAATGATATCAATCTCCAACTTCAAGGGGACGACCTAAACTTGATTAAAACAAAATATGTCGTTGCTGCTTTCATAACCAAACTGCTCTTATACATATACATATCAACAGCATACTTCAACAACGACGACTAGCTTGATTACTGTCAACATTTAGAGAACCTCCACAGTGATTTCCAAGAACGGTTCCAGGACATTTTAAAGTTTTAAATACCGGACTGGGTATTGGATCCTTTTTCAAACCTCAACATAGCAGTATCGTTCCAGTATCATCAGGAAGAGGAACTTATTGAACTGACAACGAACGAGAAAATTAAAATCAAATTTAAAAATGACTACCAAGAATTCTGGCTACAAAATTAGCAACAAATACCGCAATTCTTCCCTGGATTGCGTTCGATTATTCAACGATTTTTGATGGCATTCCCATCATCGTATTTGTGTGAACGTGGATTTAGTACTGTGATAACGCTACAAAAAACGCTATTTTTGAGTAAATTCGAGCCTGATATTAACAAACTTATTAAAACCCTCAGATTCATACTTCGTATTAGATTAGTATTAAAATTGAAATTGAAATGTTTATTTTTATGTTTAAGTTTTTATAAATATTTACAAAGTTTCGTTTTATTGCTCTCTTTAGAACAGTATTCAAAATGTAGGTTTAAACTCAGTAAACAGGATGAGACTCAAATGTCACGCTATAATTAAATTAATGATTGCGATTGTGATTTTTAAGATGCGGTAATGTTAAAATATTTTGGGGTGCGCTAGAAAATAATTGATTCTCAAAGTAAGCGATAGACGAAATAAGTTTGAGAACCACTGGCATAGCGGCACACCAAATAAGCTTTTCTGGTTTAATGACGGTTATATTTTTATATGTATACTTAGTTTCATACCTATTGATATATATTATAATATTCTCTTGTTGGCATCTACCACTAATACTGTCAGCCGATATCAATTTAGTACGTGCGAAAGCGCATGCGCCTGTGGTCCGTTATGTCACCCGCACCAAATAAGTAATTTATAAATAATTATAACGTTGATTTTGAAATATGAAAAAAGATTAAATTTTTTATTTTGGTTTTATACCTTTGTATTGATTTTTACTAGGATTTTTACTCAAAAACGTGTATTATGTTCAGAAAGATCAGAAAAATTATCATCAAAACTTATTACAATTATGTCACCTTGCCTTGATTTGTAAAAAGGTTTTGTTCCCTTCTTAAACGAAAAAGAGTTAAAGTTACGTTTCTCGCTTTCTCGTTTTGTCACTTACACATAAATGTCTACCTTTAGTCTTTTGATATATTGTAACCGTTTATAGGAGCTACCGCACATCTAATGAATTCCACATACGATTTATGATCCTCGTCTGCAGTTTTAATCCAAAGGAAGCTGATAGAACTGAGATGTATTCCATTCTTCGATTGCAGCTGTTATCTAGGTTACGAAACAATATGTATTTTCACGGTTGTACGCTTGAGGAATGTTGTGGCAACACTTTCCAAGCGAACTAAGTAAAACAAAAGTACTGCAATATTTGTTTGGCCTCGTTTGAATATCGTAGAGTTTTTTTACTGCATCCTCATATTCATATTGCAACGAAACGTGTAGAAGATCGTTAATCATACATTACTTTATTATGGGATTTATTATATATTTAATCGGAATACATATTTCATACAGGGTGGGCCAGTATGAAATTAATTATTTGTATAGCAATAGCCGAGACGCACCGGGAAGATGTCATTATTTAGATTGGACTTGGAATTTTTATTTTGACGAGAATAATCACTCGTATGTTTGTAGAATTCTTCGACTTGAGTGGGGACTGTGCAATATCGGTGAGAGAACGGGATCAATACTAAAAACTTCTGTAATTTTGGTTTCTACTTTGCGACCAATCATTTTATTATAATAAATCAAACACAATTACTTTGCACTGACACTAAACTTATGTTCAACTGGACATGTTTCAACTTATAAACTGTTGATAATGACTTTGTAATTTGAAACATGTCCATTTGAAAATAAATTTAGTGACAGTGAAAAGTAGTTGTGTTTTATTTATTATAATAAAAAATTCTGGTCTGCACGAACCGACGAAACCATTGATCAGGTGAAACCGTCTAACCGCGCGGTTCTAAGATCCTCTACGTAAACGTGCTTCGACTTTGGAAGAATCCAGTACGGTTAGATCTGAAGCAACATCCCTACAAAGTTCAGCTTGTACAAGATCTAAACGAATATGAATTTGTTTTAAGATGCAACTTCGCGATTGAAAAGATTCTCCAACTTCAATAAAATCGTCTTGTCAGATGAAGCCCATTTCCATCTCAAGGGATTTGTTAATCGTCAAAATTATAGGTACTAGGGGCCTACAAATTTACGGTTGAAACACAAAAAGCCATTACACTCCCCAAAAGTAATGGTTTGAATAGGAATCGCCATGTAAGAAATCTTAGGTGTTTCCATGAACATCGACATTGTCGTCCATTTACGGTTAATTTTGACCGGTTACACTATTTTGATAGTTGCATGTGAAGCCATGGTTCCAATAGGACTGTCAGAATTGTTTCTGCAAAAATTTATTTCGAGATGGGGTGATATTGCTAAGCCACCAAAAAGCCCCCTCCAGCGGACTTCTATTAATGGCGCTATCTAAAGAGTGAACTGCTTTTAAATAAGCCGTCAACCACGTTCGAATTGAAGGCAAGTATTTAAGAAGAAATCCAATCCATTTCTCCACAAATTCTCACCGAAATGTTTCAAAATTTACACGCAAAATTGGAAGGGTACCAATCTGAGAGATTAATTCGGAAAAGTCCTTCCTTATATGATGAGGATTTTCCGAGCTGACGAGCCGTGGTCGAGTGTAGTATTTCTTACTTCCAAACGTTTCGATCGAAACTGCGCCTAATATCTTCAGTGGAGACGTCTGACATTCCTAAACCTCTGAGAAGAATTCTCCACTGAAGATGTTCGGCGCAGTTTCTACCGAAACGTTTGGAAGTAAGAAATGCTCCACTCGACCACGGCTCGTCAGCCCGGAAAATTCTCATCGTATAGACTCCGGCGAAAGCTTTCAAACATACATTAAGTCCTTTCTTGTTTTTTCTGCGGCTTGGTGGAGTATATCCGTCTCTGGGAATTGGGAATAGGAACACACCCAACGCCGGTACTCCTCGCACACGAGGATTTCCCGAACTCGACGGACCTCTTCACCCAGCCTTGACGGCTTCGCGGACTTACTAGTTTCCTAGATAATTATTTATCCTGGCTATTTATAGGACCTCCAATAGTGCTTATTTTAGTTTTAAACAACTAGAACTTAGTCATGTCCACATTCGTAGCAAATTCAGCTGATGTATAACAATAAATTTAATTAATAATGAAATATTCAAGAAGTTTTAGTAGGGGTAAATTTTAAATACATTAATGCGATATCAATTATTAAACTAATTTATACCTACTACAGATTACCTCTTACAATAAGGGACTTTTTTTACATTTCCTACGTATATTTTCTTCTTTTAGATTAAATTAGGTTAGGTGGAAACCGATTCCAGTTCTTACACTTTATCTCGTAACCGGGTAAATATTGTTAACAGGTGTTAGGTGGTCTTTGAGAATATTGTTCTTTTCGTAATATTGTCGACAATAATTTCCTCGCAATTCTGTTGAAGGCTTTTCCTCAAACGATAAATGTCATACCTTTTTCCTGTTTCTAGGTGTTTTCTGCCATTTTATGTAACATAAGCATATCCTCATTTTCTGTGTCCTATTTTTATGGTACGTTATATAAATGAGGTTCCTTGTTTTTCCTTTCATCTACATTTAATTATCATTTCATACTTCTATTGGAATACTCAATAGTTTAATCCCTTTACAGTCGTTACAATTTATTTTGTCGCCTTTGTTATGAATTGGTACAATAATTCCTATTTCTCGTATTTATCGGTATTGTATGTATTAGACATACTTTTTTTAGCAGTATGACGTACGTAAAACGACAAAGTTTCAAAAATTTATATATATATATATATATAATATATATATATATATATATATATATATATATATTAGAACAAAAAGATATTTAACAAAGGCGAATTATTCGTATCAATCCGATAGTTTAGTGCTAAATTTTTTTTAAAATATTTATTGTTCTGATTTATCATATCTAAGATTACTTGATGGAGACTCATGTTAACAAATAAATGAAACACAAAATTTATTTATTTATTATACTTCTGAAGAAGGCGTAACATATGTAAAGTGTTTTAATATATTGTGGAAATTAAATTTTGTGTTTCATTTATTTATTGATCTTCATACTTGTACATTGAAAAAATGGCAGTATATTGCCATCCATACATATATTTTGTTAATTATAGTAATTAGTAATATTTGATAAACATTAATTTTCCGTACCGCTACTTTACTTCCAGTATACTAGTTAAGTTAAAAAGATTTATTTTCAGACAGTCACGAGAATTATTAAAGGCAATTTAAAGTTTCCATCAGCTTTTCAATTTTAGTGAACATGACTCCACCCAATTTTCAACTTGATTTCACTTTAATGTGAACATATTGCAATTTTGCTTGGGGTGGGGGAGGTAATTGTTTTGCACACATGGTTACAATTGGAGAGTTATGTACATTATCTATTTCATTCGTTACATTTTCCATATTTGAATTAAATGAGTTCTTATTTCTGTAGTCTCTAACAGTGGCATTTTACTTTTATATTTTACATGTAATAGTTTTACCTTTTATTATTGAAATTAGGACATATTTCTTTAACATAAGTCATAAAGAAGGACTTATTATTATATTTTCTACAGTTTTCAATAATTCTGTCTTATATTTCCTGTTATTTATATATTTCAAGTTCTTTATATTTCTAAAACATATCTTAACATTTCTGATTCTTATTTCTTTAGCTATATTTAATAAAGAGGAGTCTAAGTATATTACTGTACTAAATTAACAGAACTGAAACTTAACTAATGAAATAAGACACAAATCTTTATAAAGTTTCAAGAAAAACAGTTTATTTGTGTAAATCACTTCAATATTGTTTCGCTATAGCTATAGCTCCTTCAGGTGAAGAAAAATACAAACATACAAAATCTACCAACTAAGTATTTATACTTAATTTTAAATGTCAAATATGTTAGTGGTGGGGACAATAAAACTATAGGTTTACATTAAAATAAATATAAATATGGAATCTGTTTGCATTTATTCATCTTTTCATTTTTTGTCTTTGTAATATATTGGTCTTGTTAGTCACGCATTTTTTACGTCTCCGATTTTTTGTAACTTTTTGTATTGTCATGTGCATTTGCTGTCTGTTTCTTTCTTTTGCGATTTATGGTTTTAGTATGTATCATATTTTTTCCCTTCTTAGTATTGCCGTTTCCTATTGTGTTATATTTTCTTTGTTTTCAAATGTTCTTCTAGAGTTTAAGTTAGTTTATAGATTTATTGGGGGTAATTTGTTGACCCATCGGTCCATTTCGAGGACGTAGATGATGCACCGACAAATAGCTTGCAATGTTGCATTTTTTGTGTTTACGTTTTCCCTCCCTTTTTTTGTTTTGTTGTTTCAAGTGTCGGTGCATCGGAACCACCCCTCTTCTGGGGGCGATTCTTAAATTCATGTCAATATAAGTATTTCTACATTCAAGAGAGAATCAATTCAGTTAAAAATAAATCAATTCACGATTCAGAATTCAACATATTAGAGAAAAACATCAAACATTTAGGAGAGATCATTTCTAGTACATTGTAACGTATAAGCAACAATCACATAAAGATCTCTACAAAAATATAGTATTAATAACATATAGTTTCACATAATCAATCATAGTCAATTAATTTTCGTAAATAAGTAGGTATCACGACGTTCAATAAAATTAGTGTATATAGTTGTAAATAGTTGGGTGTAATAAACTTTTAAAACACAAAGTCCGTTTATTGCACCGATTCCCCCATAGGAATCAAAAGAAGTGGTACATCTGTGCACCGGTGAAATAATTTATTTCATCCACTAATAAACAGAATCAACAGAAACAACTACTCCGAGGACTAATACCCCTACCGGCATTGAATTACACTGTTGATTTCGAACTATTATTAGACGAAGATAACAATCCAAAAAATACGTTCTTTTTTGGATTAAATTTAAATGTGGAGAATTCGAAACTTCCATTTGGTCGTTCAAAATAATATTTTGTTTACTACATCCATTTATTTCTAATTGTTCATATAAATTTGACTTAGGACCTTTAGTTAATTTGTGTAAAATTTTGAAATAATAATTAAAATTTAATAAATGCGTACGTAAAATCTGTTCTTTTATTGACAAAACATTGATAATTTTCGAGTATTCTGGTATCAAATGCCCTTCCTGTCTGTACTACATACACTTTGTTACAATCCATACAATTGAATAAATAAACACCAGAGTTACAACCTTTATGTGTTTAACATTTATTATTTATAATAAATTTACCCAAACTGTTGTTTGTTCCGAGCTAAATAAAACTATTATTTATATCTTTTATGTTTTACCAATTCTATTAGGAATGTTATCTAGATAAGTGAGACAAATAAATTTATTAGGTCTACTTTTTATAAGGTAAATGCTATTTATTGTTTATTGTTTGATTTTCTTATTTAAAATATTGTCTCCTACGCTCTGGGGATAACCGTACTGGTCTATGTTTAAGGGAACGTTTATTAATTTACGGTTGAAAGAATCGAAAGCTGCTAATTTGTGTGAGATAGGATGAAAGGATTTAGCATGAATTATTGTATCTGTATGTGTGGGGTTGTTATAAATGACAAATACGTGTTTTCTGCATTTATATGTTGCATGTCATGGCTTAAGTACTACACATTCCGTTGAATTATACAAAAAAATGCAACAACTACTTTGATCTGAAAGTTTTCGAATGTATATACATTCATAAGTTTAGGAATTTCCTTATGAATTTCGATTTGCCATTTACCAATAACCCCCTATTCGATGCATTGCAATATTTAGAAGCAATAATTAGACATATATAACGTACAATTTAGGTTTCTATTTACCATTGAAAATAACTACTTCGTAGTCGAAATGTACATTTGGTTGTTACCAATAAAAAAGTTATGTTCTAGAGTTATAAGGCATTTTATTTCTATTCTTTTATTGTGTACGCTACAGGTTAGATTAGGTTAGGTTAGGTTAGGTTAGGTTAGGTTAGATTAGGTTAGGTTAGGTTAGGTTAGGTTAGGTTAGGTTACTCGTTGAATTTCGCATTTTTACTTACTTATTCAACTCTTTTATATATTTTTCGTTAGTCATCTGAGAAATTTTATCTATTGAGTTGTCATGAAGTTTATCGCATTTCTTCATGTAGTTAAAGTTTCTTCGCCTCTTCCGTGACTTTTTTGGCTTGTTGATTATTAGTTTTACTCGTGAGTTCTGCGGAATTTGAAAACACTCGATATTCACTTCACTTTTTTGAACTAAATATTTTAATTGTAAATTTTCACTTTTCAATTTTCTAAAGAATGAAAAACCATGTCTAGTTCACCTTTCCATTAACATGTTCTTGCACTTAAAAACACTAATACGAGTTTATGTTTAAAATCTATGTGGTTTATAAAAAGAGAAAGACTGACTGAGACATGTCGTTTACATTTTCATTTTCTTGGCAAACAAATAACCGACGATATTTACAGTGAGTATTGCAACAGTATTTTAAACAATGTTATTGGCTTATTTCTCACACAACATTCCTATATAAGTATATATGCGACTGTTTAAATGAATTCCGAGATGTATCAATATAAGTGGCAAATGAAAAATGCTTCAAACGTGTTGTACATTTTTAGAACGAGTCTAGCCTCAGTATGGAAAGGATTTTATGATGATTTAATACTTATTACAAATAAAATTGTGTTAAAAGTCGTAGCAGGGGCAATATAGGATAACCGCCCTCGCCTTTTTTGGTGAGGTAAATATTGATTAAAAGGCGAATTTGAGTAATACTATAAAAAGATTAAATCTCACAGCTATTAAAGACCATTTCTTTTCAGGGTCTCTTTTTGGCAGCCTGGATATAGCATTCTGTGTTCTTGCAAACAGCATAACACTCTGCGGTAATCAAGCTATTAAAAACATGTATTAGCTCTATCAGCTGTGCCATTGACTGCTTTTAAACGAAGAACTTTGATTTTATCTTCCACAAAGGCTGCGTTTTCTTCTTGCGAAAAAATGTTTTTGAAGGAAACTGCTATCAATTTTTAATTGCAAAAACGTAGTGCTCACTCAAGTATTTTCTTAGAATAATAAATAAAATTGGTATCGCAAGAAAATTATTACAATTTAAAATCATAAATCAAACAAAACCCTCACCGCACAAAGAGAGAGACGTATCTTGCTCTTTTATATTTTGGTATTTTTGAAGGCATCAACATGTGGGATATAGAATAAATTATCTAATTCTTTTTGGAAATCATTGTCGCGTTTATGATCATTCTGAGCGTTTATGCAATTTCTTTTACAGTTCTCCTCAAACTTGATAAGCTTATTCACACTGTTAGATGTCCGCTTTCATTAACAATCAATTTAACTTCACGAATGATAAAATGTAGAAAAGCGAGAACTTGACCGTTAGACGGTAATTTTGCACCCATTATTTGGTGAAATCCAAACAAATCAAGAAAATACTTCTTTTACTGCTTCTGAATTCTACTCACATCTTCTAAATATATGATAATGCAATTTGGTGCAAATAATAAGGTTTACGGTGAAATGAACAAAACTAAGACTTATGGGTATAAAGTAAACCTTTACGAATAATGGATACTAAAATCCAATAAATATTACTATCAATGATTAGTATATATATTTTTAAGTACTTACAGCTATTTCCTTCACATTATTATATTGAGAATTTTATGTTAGAGAAATATTTAGTAAAAAACTTCATATTATTTAGGAAAATAAATTATATTGTATCTGATGCCTTCTTAAGGTAACTAAGAAAATGAAATATTACATTTTATTTTTTTTACACAGGTATTACGCTGTTCTCAAGCCTCTAAACTTTTCTGGAGGTGACAGAAGAGGGAAGGTTATGCTTATTTCGGCTTGGATGGGCTCTACCATATGCAGTATACCACAGGTCATACAAATCAATGTTTTTTCTCTAGAATTAATTAAGTTTTGAAGTTCAGATTAAAATATTTGTAATGCTATATTCTAATTACCGTCAATATCATTACTGTAAAATTACGTTTTGTCTGATATCTATAAATAAACAATTAGAGGCGGAGAAGCTTACTTATCCAACTAATTAATTTTGTCTACTTACGTTAGAGAGTTTTTGAAGATATTTGTACCTACTAATAACTAAAATTCATTACAGAAATAATTAGATTCACAATACTGATAACATTTTCCATATAATTTATACAAACGAAGGATTAAAGAGAGTAAATATTCAATACAGGAAACAGACTCAGTAATTAACCCGTAATGAATTTTAAAGTCACAGTTTACTCACGTAACAAAATAAAGAAAAATAACTAAATTTAGAGAAGCGGAAAGTATTACCGTAGTTCAACTAAAGATATAGTGCGGTTATGGGTTTGACTTTTTGAGTGATTTACAATATCCCTGATGTGGTATGTAATAGTGTTTTTAATTAAATTTAAACTTTCGACGGTGCACATTTTGTGAAACATATTTATAACATCAATAAAACACAAATAAAATGTTCACGATTTTTTCTAACCTCGACAATTGTTTCGAGAGGGAGAATGGGCAATGCCCGAAACAATTGTCGAGGTTAGAATAAGACGTGAACATTTTATTTGTGTTTTATTGAAGATGTAATAGTGTAATTTGGATGGTGTCCCTACCTCAACAGCGATCGTTAAGGTTCATTTTTGGTGAAATTTCTATTCACATGCTATTCTAGTATTTTAAGTTTTTTGGATAGAGTGAATCATAGAGAGAACGGTGATACAATTTTGTTAAGGTTTATTTTTCGTTGAAATTTCAAAAAATTATATTTTGTGATACATAGAGCTAGTTTATTGGAAATGTATATATTTTTAGTCTTTATACATAATATATATTGTACAGGTACATTCCAGTAATAAGTTTCTGGAAATGTAAATAACAATAACAACAAACTATTAATTATGATTAAGTTTCTTATTAATTACAATTCGTGAAACATTTTCTTTCTTTTTCAATTTTAATCGCCCACTCAAAGTAATGACGAAAAAACTGTTACTGCTGTTACGCCCTCTCCGGGATTCGAACCCGGGATCTTTGGCTTTACGCGCCAATGCTTTTGCCACTAAGGTACGAAAGGTGTCAGCAGTAACAACACGAACGTACTTACTAAGTCACAGAAGGTCAGAATCAATGTATATTATTATTAATTATTAATAATGAAATATTTGAAGAAAACAATCACAAATAGCAACAGACTAGCGCGTATCATATACTTAAATCTATATTATAAACAAATTGAGGTCATCATACTGCCAGAAATATCGCGAATGATCCGTCTGGTGTACTTAGAAATAGAAGTCTGGGCACTCAGCAGGTTAGCTGAGATTGATTCGTCAACGTAATGGTGGAACCAGTCTTTAAATTGCCTTAATCAGCGCCCTTTAGTTACTAAATTATCAATTCAAAAATGATACTTGAAAACAAGTGGCAAAAGCATTGGCGCGTAAATCCAAAGATCCCGGGTTCGAGTCCCGGCGAGGGCGAGACAGCAATAACAAACTTTTCCCTCGTTGTAAGAGGTAATCTGTAGTAGATACAAATTAATTTAATAATTAATATTGGATTAATATACTTCAAATTTATCCCTACTAAAAATTTCTTTAAATATTTCATTATTAATGATTAAAACAATTTATTGTTTATAAGACGCACGGAATCCCTTAGAACGGATTTTTTCGAAAATGGTTCAATAATGCGCGTTATAACTAATATAAGGTAATGTCCTTTTGCTGACCTTCAAATACTATAAGTATGAAGAAAAATTAAAAACAATCTAATATGCACATGCGCCACTGATTTAATATGAATGGTCCAATAATGCACTCTGATCATCGGCCAGACATCAGCTGAGTTGTATCATTGGCGGCTCCTATACGGGACCAGCATTTGGTGTCTCATAAAAAATAAACTGAAACCTCACTATATCTTTCGTAGAATTGTACTTATGTTAACACTTTAGCTGATAGAAACCACGGAGATCTTCTTTTGTTCTTATGGAGCTCATTTGCATAAAATAGTAACTAAAATTTGTGTTGCAAATAATTTACTTATTAGGCGAATTTCAATAAAATCCAACTGTATTCAATTATTTTATTCAGTATTTTTGTTTTTTGTTTTTATCGCGCGTTTACTAATTGCCTTTGTAGTGTGTGTTATACATTAAGCTGTTGAAAGCTAACTTCCACCAATTAATGATATCCTAATACAAAAATCATCCTTTTTTACAGATGTTGGTTTTTCACCTGGAATCTCACCCAAATGTGACTTGGTATAAACAATGCGTTACTTACCATGTCTTTCCGTCAGATATGTATGAACTTATGTATAACTTCTTTGGAATGACAACCATGTATACATTTCCTTTGGTTGTAATTATTTATTGCTATGGATCAATTATACTGGAAATCTTTCGTAGAACCCGTGAAACTATTGGAGGTAAGATTAACTTATATTTTATTGACGATATAGTAGTTGTCATACGTGTTGAAGCTAATTAACGGAATTAAAAACCAAAATTTTCAGAAAATAAAAAATTATTAAAAATATTATTATAAGCCGACAGAAATTATCACCTGTTGATGCAGTTGGGTAATGAAAAAACGTGATTCGAGCAAAACGATACATTTTTGATTACCAAGGGTAACCAAAACTTTACGATAATTGGATACTAAATGACAAAACGCAAATATGATTTTAATTTTTTACTGTCAGCTTTTCGTTTTGTAATACGAAGTGTGCCTATTATAAAATCAGACTGATTTAAAAAAGACGGAACCTTGGCAAAAAATAATCAATTCTAAAACAGTTGTCTTGTAGTTGTTGATTGAAGAATATTTTAAAATTATACTTAAGTGAAAGTTGAACACGGTATTAATATGAAATTTCTCGTTAAACTCGAGAAATCGTCCACAAAATGTAACGAAATATTGCGAGAGGTTTACAAAAATGACTGTCGTAAGCGCAAGCTTTCGGATGATATAAATGATTTAAACAGGAAAGGGACGATGTTACAGATGACCAATGTCTTAGGACATCGACAACGAACTTCAGTGTCGATGTCGATCAAACATTGAGATTAAAACATAGCTATATTTTATATGACGAACTAAAACTACAAGAAGTCTTTACAACGACTCCCAACGGAGTAAAAGGAAGACGGAAATAAAAATTGTTAACTGCTGACGCCTCTAGTATCCCCAAAATGATCCAGACTTCTTGATGATCTTATTACGTACTTGCTATGAGATACGCATTTTAAAGATACGACAATCCATTCATTTAAACACTCCCCATTTGCAGAGAGATTCTGGATTCTTCACCATGACAACGTATCAATTTACAACATGCTTTCATGAAGCAGTTTTTGACTAAGAATTATCCTATTTTCTCTTTTCCCAAAAATTAAACCTGCATCAATAGGTATCTGTTTTGAGTCGTAAATTGACATATATAGCGCTGTTTCGACAATAGAAAATTCGATAGTAATGGTGTATGTACTGGCGACAAGAGTAAATTGAAGGGACTTATGTAATTAAAAGGATCGTAAAATGTTATCAGTATCTTTTTTATAGTATCAGTCCTCTTTTTTAATAGCTAAAACTTGTCGGGTAGACCGAGGTAAAATAAATTAAAATTGAATTTCTGTAACTATTCTAACATGTAAACACATAGAAGTAAAATTGCTAAGTCTTATATCATAGTGATGATAAAAAAAGTTCATAATTTTTGGAATGTCCATGTTCCTCATAACAAAAACGAAATTAATATTTTGTCGAAGTGTGCAATTTTTAGATTCAATTAACAGTCGTGAAGATATTTAATATATACATTATATCACTTAAAATTAATATAATAAATACAACATAGTTCAGGGCAAATTTGTCGGGATAAGATGACATTATTTTACATTATAGAAAGTTAATTAATCCTCACTAAAGAATGAAATTTATCTCAAAATTATTTAGAAAACAATTAATTATACCAAAAAATTACTTTGAAATTTTCATGATTTGATTTTCCCCGGTTTTTTGCATATGTTACATGCATTGAGCAGAAAATGACTCGTGTGGTTCTGACAAAATGCCATTAATCCAAAATTTGTTTGGTATTCTTTTCATTATTAATTAAAATTGTTATACAATAGGGTAAATATCTACAATAAAATTATTGTATAAATAATGTCGTGGTGGTGATTATTAACACATAACGGTCTTTCGTTGGATCCTATTTTTGTCTTTAGCTTATGTTGATACGTACCAAATTCCTGTGCCAAAATATAACATTATCAATACCCACTCTTTAACATCAATCTTGTCATTTGTTTTTGTTTCTTATTGGTAAACGTTATTTGTTCTCAATTTGTTAGAATAATAATACATTTCTGTGAAGTTGTACTTTTTTGTAATGTAACCAGCCTAGAAAAGTGAAATCATTTTTGAAAGAAAATAATTTAGGTTAGTAAATTCAGAAAAGTAAGATTAGAAAAACAAGTGACTAAGTGTGGCCATTGACGTCTAAACAACCAACGTTTCAGTATGACGAATATTGAATATTATAAACAAATAATAACCACAATGATAAGAATAATAACAACACTTCCATAAAATTACCGATTGTCACCAAAAGAACTTCGATTCGATAAATATATAGTAAAGAAATCGTAAAATTCGCTCTCTTTATAATCTTGTTATTTAAACAAAAATAGCTGGACCGAATCTGATGTCTTTCGGATCCCATCAACGTTAATACGCTTCAATTGGCACCCTAACGAAGTCAAAATCATTTTTTATTCGTGAGACGTCATGTAGGAAAAAACTGACCACAGTATGTAGATACTTACATATATGTATAATATATATATATATATATATATATATATATATATATATATATATATATATTAAAATAATTGTTACACTTGAATGGACGAGACTGGAATTATGTTTATACCTTACAGGATTTTTATCCGAATTTTTCATCTGTTTCTTAACTTCACTAGTGTCTGATTAAGAATATTTAAACCACGTTAAGATTCAGAAAACTCGCTACTAGGTGGTGTAGTGTGCTTTTGAGGATTATTTCGACTAGATTGGTGCATTAAAAATATTTGACATCAGAGATATGACTTATCAACAAAGACAGGAAAATAATCGTTAAATTAGTGTTGTCCTTCTTCGGGTGTACAGGCCGTCGTCGGTTGGAATTGCTTCCTAACGTTTCGCTAGCGCGAGTGGCGAGCTTCTTCAGAGGTCTATCCATTTTGGCTGTTGGTCATCAACTGGCCGCGAAAGTCTTAATCAATAATCATTTACACTCATGATTGCGACTATATTATTGTGATGATTATTAATTTAACCGTTAACATCGTTACAAAGTAGAAAACAAAAAATTGAAGGAATAAAAGCTGTTAGATTGACTTAGAAAGATTTTGTTTCGAATGTGTAGTCTTTACAATTATTCTTTCAAGACTATAATTCTAAATATGTCTTTATCAAAATGTATTTTTTTTATGAGATTTTAAACTATTTTTTCTGTCTAAATAATCTCTCCTACATAGTTCAAGTTTAGTTTCTAAACTGCATTAAATATAAATTTTACGAAAACCCTTCTCAAGGATGAATCCTGTGGGCGGCGAATAAAGCAAGTTTACCTAATTTTATTAATAAACCCACTATTTCACTGAACTAAAAGTATATATGTGTCTAGGGAACGGGAGGACAATCAGCGTGATTCTTTTCAGATCTTCTAATTTATAAGAACAGCGTTAAAATCTCGACAAACGTTTTTTTGTTTTGATTGGCTGTAAATTTAGAATTCTTATTTATTATTGATGTCGAACATGACCCAATTTTTTTTTGATATTGCCTGCGATACTTGTGACCTTCTTATCTGGCTAGGCCCTTTGCCTTCAAGCTATCACACTTCGTTTACCCTGCGCGTATTTGGTCGGAACAAATAAAGACTTCCGCGATAACGACTAAACATTATTACTTGGAAAAATAGGAGTATATGAGGCCTGATCAAAAAGATCCTGGAACGTTCATTTTTTAAAAAACTTTTACTTTACATCGATATTAATTTTTGACCCCTATTAACTTATGTAAGGGACAAATGTGCCAGCACAACAAAAAGTAATAGTTATGGCAATTAAAATTTTTAGTTTTTCCGCAAATATTTCGATCAAACCTAGTATTTGTACACTATGTCAAATGGCCAACAAATTACAAACATTATCGGGAGTAAATACATCTTCACAATCTCATTACTTACAATCTAAATAAACTAAAGGCGAATGAAAAAATCTAAAATGTGATGTAGCTATTGATTTATAAAATAATTCTTGTTTTTATTTTCAGATTGTAGAATTCGTCGCTCAAGCCTTGGATTTTTGGGCAAAGCAAAAATTCGAACTCTCAAGATGACCATAATTATAGTTCTAGTGTTCATAATCTGTTGGACGCCATACTATGTCATGTGCGTTTGGTAAGTATTTATTTTATGAAAATCTATCGAAAAATAAACACCTGGCGATATACTTCTTGCAAAGCCGATTACTAAATATAAATGTTTAATAATAGTCTTAGAAAACCAACCTCAGTTAAACAATAAAATTAAAAATAAAACGATCTATCCATTCGACGTAAAGAACGATAGTAGCTATAAAATTACGAAACGACACTTAATTAATTTAATTGGCAAATATAGAATACATTAATCTACTTTTCTAAATGGTAGTAATATAAGTGCAGGCAGGAGAAATTACCCAAATTATAGGGTAGTTAAATTCCACAGATCATTTTTTATTCCTCTACTGTCTTCGTTTCACCTGTCTCGTCTGTCTCTACTTAACCACCACTCACCCATTGCCACACTAGATTGTAGGTCGGAGGGACTCCCTACTCACCAGTATGAGTAACTGGTGTGAAGGAAACACCTAAAAGTTTTTTTGGTTTTTCTGTCTGTCTACGGCGTGCTAATGAGAACCAATGAGTTTGAAATCGCGATACATGTCTAGAGGTTTCGATAGAATATGTTACTTACCAAGAGCATATCTTTATTTTGGGTAATAGTATAGGTGGACATCAAATTCGAATGACCTGATAGGCGAATAGGATAGAGAAATACTTATTCTCCATCCAGTTCATGGGTGTGTGGTAATTTTTCCAATAGATTCTCCAGATTTCAGTATATTTCTGTGTGTGTATAATGTTAATAAGCGATGAATAACTTCTGAGACCGTTGATTTTTTAAATGACATGTGGCAAAGTAGAATTTTATATATCTCAAATGTAAGCATTTCTTGAAGCGTTCTTCTACGAGACAACACCACACTTTAACGAAATTGATACACATATCACCGAGAAATACTTCAATTGTTCAATTTGTATGCAAATCATATATATATACATATGGTATTACACCATAGATGATAGCTTCTTTTCATTTATATTTTATCTTTTATCTTTTCATTTTTTCTGCTTATGTCACGACGGCTGGTTATCCGAAGACGTTCTTTCCAATATATTTACTTTATTCTGAGTACATATTTATTTATGTTTTGTAAGTATTGTTATAGACTTTTATAAAACGATTATTTTATTGATAAATTTTCCAACGTTATTACAATAATATGTTTATAATACTAGATACGGGGTGATCAGATAATACGGCCAAGTAGGAGTTGAAAAAATTAATTCAAATTTTGTAAAAACTAAAGGGTACTGCAAATGTAAAATATTTGTATAGGTATACAGTATGTTGCGTAAGTTTATCATCCTGTATATCGATTCATTTTTGGATTGACTTATTTGATCACCCACCTTATATACCCAGCGGCGTTGATTAGTGCTCATCGATTCGAATGCAGGTCCGGCTGCTCTGGTCCACGTTTTGTGTGGTTTCTTTGAATCACTTAAGCAAATGCTGAGGCAGTAATATTCCACAGATAATCTTTCATTTCTCTTGTGTATTCATTTCGTCTGTCTTATATTTCTCTCCCTAACCACACAAATCACCCATTCCCACGATTCCTGAAAGGATGTTAAAGAGGGACTTACGCCCTACTACTACAGTGTAGATCGGAGAGACTGCCCGTCCACCAGCACGAGTAGCTGGTGAGAATGAAACACAAAAAAGTTTTTTTTTTTATATAAAGCTTTTAAGGTCTACACGGAGTGACTAAATATATAAATAACCAAAGGTTCATTTGATTATTTTTATCACTTTTAATACGTCATTATTATTAATAATTACGGGATTCACTAATTAGAAATCAATTAAAATCTGTTCATTATTTGCACAATTTTACAAGTATGGTTTCGGTCATAAGAATAACAATTTATCAAAAATGTATCTCGATACAAAAGAACTAAATCTACAGAAGCGCTTTTCAAAGACTTACGTATGCAACAGCTTCATTAACCAAAAAATGTAGAGCACAATAAGGCTTTTAAAATCAACCTATTAATATGACGAAAATAAGTTACCAATAAAGTATGTATAGTTAGGATGATGAAATGAATTATTTCACCGGTGCACAGATGTGCCACTTCTTTTGATTCCTATGGGGGAATCGGTGCAATAAACGGACTTCGTGTTTTAATTGTTTATTACACCCAACTATTTACAACTATATACACTAATTTTACATGAACGTCGTAACTGCTACTTATTTACGAAGATTAAATGATTATGATTAATTGATTGAAACTATATGTTATTTATACTATACGTTTATAGAGATCTTGATTTGATTTGTGCTATATGTTAAATGTACTAAAAATGATCTCTTCTAAACGTTTGATGTTTTTATCTAATATGTTGAATTTGAATTGATTGAACTGATCTTACTGTAACAACTGTTATCTATCTTGTATTCTATTAACTATATATGAATTTAAGAACCGCCCCTAGTGGAGGGGTGGTTCCGATGCACCGACACTTGAAACAACAAAACAAACAAAAAGGAGGGAAAACCTAAACACAAAAAATGCAACACTGTAATCTATGTGTCGGTGCATCATCTACGTCCTCGAAATGGACCGATGGGTCAACAAATTACCCCCAATATATCTATAAAGTAACTTAAACTCTAGAAGCGCATTTGAAGACAAAGAAAAAATAATACAATGGGAAACGGCAATACTAAAAAGGGAAAAAATATGATACATACTATTATAAAACCATAAATAGCAGAAGAAAGAAACGGACAGCAAATGCACATGATAATACAACAAAAATTTGAGACGTAAAAAATGTGTGACTGACAAGGCCAATAAATTACAAACAAAAATGAAAAGATAAATCCGAACAAAGTAAATAATAAAGAATTTTTTAAAGGATTATATGTATCAAGAGTGAGTGAGTAATTTTTCCAATAAATTCTCCAGATTTCAGTATATTTCTGTGTGTATATAATTTTAATAAGCGACGAGTAACTTCTGAGACCGTTGATTTTTTAAATGACATGTAGCAAAGTAGAATTTTCTATATCTCAAGTGTAAGAATCTCTTGAAGCGTCCTTCTACGAGACAACACTACACTTTAACGAAATTGATACGCATATCACCGAGAGTTGCTCAAATTGTTCAATTTGTATGCAAATTATATACACCAGTTTACAGAATAGAATTTCTTTTCTTTCGTCTTTTATTCTTTGCATTTTTTCTGCTTGAGCCATTATGACTGGTTATCCGACGATATTTTTTCCAAGATGTATACTTTACTCTGGGTACATATTTGCTCATATTTCGTAAGGGTTGCTATAAACTTTTATTAAACGACTTTTTTATCAGCCAACTTTCCGACGCTATTACAATAATATGTTTTTAATGCTACATACAGGGTAGTCAAACAGGGCGTTCAACTTCATGTACAGCGTTACGGTAGGATTTGAAAAAAAGTTGATTCAGACCTTGTAGGAACTGAAGAGCGCTGCAAATGAAAGTTATTTGTATATATATACAGGATGTTGCGTAGGTTTGCCACGAACATCCTTATTTATTAATTCATATTTGGATTGACCTGTTTGACCACTCAGCCCATAAGAGGTTTTTGGGACATTTAAGTATAAAGTTATCTCATATATTTTCGAATGTTTTAATAGCAATGTGAGGAGCGAATAAAAGCCTAGATTATGTTTTTTTGGATAAATTTAAATAGAACGATTTGTATATTATGGTCAATGTGGATGTAATGTTATCGTTATGTTAGGTAAAGTATTACGAAGGAATTTAATCATAAACTTGGTCAAATAAAAATAAATTAAAAGACCTATCACAAAATAATAAACTAGAAAGTATAGATAAGTTTAAAAAGTCAGGTATCTATAGAATCAAGTGTGAAGATTTTAATGCAATGTACATGGGAAAAACAGGCCGTAATTTTAAAGTGAATTATAAAGACTATGTTAAATCAATAAAAGACAATAAAAATTCAACAGGGTTAGTACAATATTGCTATACAAATTGATGAAAATGTAGGAAATTGTAGAAAATGTTCGGAAACTAGACTTGTAGAAAGGTTGGAGATACAACAGGCTATACATTACAACGAAAGCATCACAAATGACCATATTGAAGGATTTTCTAGTCCTATATTTAGGGCGTCGTTTCCACTTAGTAGGTAAAAACCAATGACAGTTTGTTTTACAATACCGTTATATTTTAGGTGTAATAACACAATTTTGTAAATTTTAGTTTAGTCCGTATTTGTACTCTTTGAAAATGATTTGAACAAATCCATACAATTGTTACAGGTTATTCTAGTTATATGTTGTGATTTTTTGAACTCATTACAAATAATTTAAATATTTACAGACATTTACAAATAGTATAGAAACGGTAAAAATCTACTTGACTGAATGTTTAAAATAACCTCCGCATTACTTGTTACCTTTTATAAATAAAGAACAGATTTTAATTCATTTCGACTTACTAAATGACAGAATACTGACTGAATAATCAGCATATTTGTATTTTTTATATCTGGTTAGGTGCTTACCACGTAGTTACGAGGGTTGCTATTTATATTTTCAGCCTTGGTAATGCTAAATGCTTACAGGCACCATCTCACGTTTCTAGTTGAAAGTTTGACCTTTTTAACCATAACCTTCTTCAGAACGATTTGTCATTTGAGCACAACTAATGCCTTTTAAAGTGACTTGAAAATATTGTCTCCGCGAAAAAATAAAATTAATTATCCAGACAAGAGTGTACGATCGACTTAGTACGACTTTTGGCAATGAATCCGAATCCTTGGTCACTGTGAAACGCTGGTATAACAAATTTAACCGTAGCCGCAGTTCGCTCAGGGATGAAAGTCGTGGAGGTCATCTAAACTCAGTTATTTGTTGTTGTGCCAGAAAACATTGATGCTGTGCGCGAACTGATATTGCAAGATCATCTTGTGACTTATCGTGAGATTGAGTCATCGTTGACCATTAGTATGACAAGTATCAATAAGATATTGCATGCACATTCAGCTGTGAAAAATATTTGTTCTCGTTAGATTCCGTGTAATTTGACAGAAGTTCAAAAAGATGCCCGAGTCAATTGGTATACAGAAAAGCCCAAGAAACACAATTGCGGTGCTAAAGTTGTATATAATATCGTGGATTTACGCATATGAGCCCGAAACAAAACAGCAATCCACCGTATGAGTCTTCCAAGACGAGCCAAAGCCGACAAAAGTGATTCGAAGCAAACGATCGTCTATATCTTCGAAATGGAATTCTGATATGATCGTACATGCTCATTTGTTTACCAGAAATGCTTGGTCAAATACGAAACAAGAAGCGAAAACGAAGGATCATTCTTCATCATGACAATGCAAGCTCTCACACATTAGCTGAAACAACCACCTATTTGCTTCGTACAGCCCCGATTTATTACCAAATTATTTCTTCTTATTTCCATATATCAAGAATAAATTACGTGGCCAACGTTTTTCGACGCCTGAAGTAGCCGTTGGAGCATTCAAGAACCATTTTTGGAGATACCTCAATCGGAATTGAAAAAATGTTATGAAAATTGGATCGAGGGCATGCAAAACCGTATTGATCATAATGGAGAATATTTCGAAAAAAAAATAATAAACCCATTTTCGATAACGAATTACTATCGTTTGATTATTAGGTTCAAAATATAAATAGCAACCCTCGTAGCTTCAATTCGACAAGTGCTTATTAGAAAAGGGTCTTTATGAATTTTACTGAATCTCATAATAAGTAGCAAATTTCTACAGATGGCGGTCACTACGCTGTCTGCACCTATTTATTAATCGCTGTTTATAGGCAGCAGGTGAATTCGTTGGTGTTCTGTCGGAGTTGTCTACAGCGTGCTGATGGGAACCAGTGAGTTTGAAATCGCGATCAACGTTTGCAAGTTTATACAGAACGCTGACCAATAACATAGTTTTACTAAATAAAGTACTAATTATTATTAAGTAAGAAGAGTTGGAGCATATAGTATGTATCCAGACATATTGGTAGTCTCTTAGCGGCCCCCAAATACCGAGTTGGGTCATCTCAAGATACCTTCCCAAAAAGTAAGGTCCCTTTAACGCTCTTAGTTTGGTAGGTTTTAGGCACAGGGAAAGGGTCATCAAAATATCGGTGCCGTCTTTTCGATATCACGAAACATTGTAAGCTGTTGTGCAGGGACGTCTCATTTTCCTTCATATAGAATTTGCAGTTACAGCTTTTCTCGAATTCCAATCTGTGTTGTATTGCAGTTTCTGCGTCTTTCCT
This sequence comes from Agrilus biguttatus, assembly GCA_963921985.1. NCBI lineage: Eukaryota > Metazoa > Arthropoda > Insecta > Coleoptera > Buprestidae > Agrilus > Agrilus biguttatus. The sequence continues at coordinate 23,617,321 of OY998118.1, forward strand.
ACTCAGCTCAAGTATTTGTTTCGCTACTCATTCATTTCGTTTGGTTTGATGAACGCATCCATTTTCAAAATGGGGGAGGTTCTCAATTCATGTATTTTTTAGAGTGGCTCCCAATACCTTGACATCCATAATCTGGTTGTCAAAATGCCGACTATATAACATCCCGCAGTGGTGGGCCAACATGCCGACATATAAAAATATTGGAAAAGAAACTAACATATGTTGGATTAGGTTAGTTAGTTTTTTTTCCAAACTTTTTCACCTCCATTCCTGCGCATCTGCCCCTCTGCCTTCACCACTAAACACTTTTTTAATATTGAACAAGGTTATTTCTCCTCCACCAAAAAGAATCTGCAATGGCTCGCCCCTATCTTCTGTCTCGGTTTTGTTGTCTAATTATAGGTGGAAACCCTCTAGTGTAATTAATCTTTTAATGCAGACTGCATACCAAGCTTTAGATTTCTTAAGACTTAGCGCACGTAGCCGCTTAAAATTAGTATAATCAGAGAACTTCAGCTTTAGATGCACGCACTTGTTCTCTTTAATTAATTATCGTAGTTCACATGATAACTCACGAGAAAATATTTCACCGTAAAGTCTGCTATAATGTAAAACTTGTATACACATTCATTAATATGTTGGAACTATGCTGAACACTGTCCCAGTCAACAAGGGCTAATCCAACATTTAAACCATTGAAATTAGCTTAACAGAAGTAAAATTGTTTTTTTCTAAATTCAATGTGGTTATAGTTAATAAATAAGAAATAAAGTGTATCGTGATACTCGCTAGTTGAAACAATAAGCTCTTGTAATGAATCAATATTGAACTTCGTCGAATACTTGTTTTCATAACTGTAGGCAACCGATTTTAGTATATTACAGTAAGATCTCGTCAAGCGCTAACTAAACCTTAAGCCCCTTTAAAGCCTAGATCCAGAGATATGGCTGAAGCTTTGTTTAATCCAAAGAAAATTTACAATTCAAACATTTAAGGTCCTGTTGATCTCTATTCTTCAGTAACAAGTGAAGATCTTTATTTTGGTTCAAGGTTCATTAGTCTTATCTAGGATGCATCTTGATGTCCAATTCTGCCGAAAGAAATGCCTTACAAAACTGGAATTTTACTAGGCATATGCGTTACTACGTGAACGTGAATTATCATTCTCGTCAACATTGAAAATAAAAATATTCTTAGGTCTGTAAATGAATCCTGTATTTGATTTTATGGGTCACCTGTTCTTGGGACATCGACATTTTCTCAGATTCATTATATTTGATGTCCTCCATCTTCGTAATTATATCATCTACCTTAATCTGTCATAACTTTTTGACTTCAGTACCGCAACATCTTCCTTAAGAGAAGAAATATCGCCTTTAGTATCTTGTACAATACAATTATTTATGCCTTTCAATAGAGATGCAGCAGGCTCCCTTTTCCATGTCAATCGCAGCATATACACCATAGCACGCTTCTTCATTAGTTTCACTACTTTAATTTTATAAGAGTTCAAGTCTGCACAATTTCAGTTTGCATACAGAAGTTCATTACACGTAGTATTGCTGTTAAATAGCTTCTTGGAGCGATCCCATGCGGACATGGAACTAGTAATTGTTAAGTTGTTTAGGTAGAGCCGTATAAGTTCATGAAACCACAACACAAACAATTAATAGAAGCTGTTTAAGGACAGCTTTGTAATAGTTTTTATTCTTATACTTGTTAATTGTCCGATAAGTTATTAACCGGTAATTCGGATCAGCCTCTCAGATGTTGCATTTGTATTGTATATATATATATATTGATGATATAATACCATCCAGAGTTTAAAACTAAATAAATTTAAAAAGAAATCTGTCAGCACCATAAATAAATCGTTGCTCTCCTTAACTTCAAACACTCTTTGTTTCTTAAGGAAAAGTGGTTGTAGGATTTTGAAAGATATCTTTCTGGTATCCTCAAGTCGCACGCTAAATTAATGGCGAACGATTGTTGTTTTGTTGTTTGTTTGTTGGAAACGAAAACTGCACTTTTTAACTATTTATTTACAAAAAAAATTGGATTGGTTCAGCCGTTACTCTGTGATAATTCATCTTAACGATAAATGAATAAACACTACTTTGTTTATTCATTTATCGTTATTTATTTACAATTTAACAATTATGTACAAATTGGGCAAAAAATGTGTGATTAAATAATTTTAATTAACTAGCAAATGATTAAATCTTTTATTACAAGGAAGTTTAGTCAGAATCTCTTTTTAAAATATCTCTTTTTGAATCTCTGTTTAGAATCTTTCTTCAGAATCTCTCCGTTTCTATCATTCCTCCTAATTTTATAAGTTTCTGTGAGGGTTTGGTCAATTCTCAATTGGGAGGTTTTGGACTGGGTACGTCCCCCAATATTTAACTTTTACTTAACACAAACTGACACGAAACTACAGTAGTTACAATAAATTTTAGAAAAGCAATTTTCCCAAGAAAGTGACCAACCCTTCACATTAACAATAGGTACCATATGGCTCTCGCACTTAGAAGAGCTGTACCCTAATAAACCAATATATTTCTCCACTAGCATTTGGAAAGGTCCAAGTAATAATTCACTCAAAAGTTACAAACCTGGAAGACGGAACGAATCAAGATTTCTTAAATGACAAACCATAAAGTAAACAAAGCTTACCATTAATTAAATGAATTGAATGACACTTCCAAACAAAATGTACTTGAAATACAAAAGAACAAATATTGACCCTTGTGGAGCAGTTTGTATAAAAGACATAAATAATATACATGCTATAACTAATTGCAACACTGAAACTAAAACTTAAATTTAACATGCTTATTGTGAAGACCGAACACTGTTGTTAAATGAACTTAAAAAATCCACAGAATTCGCAAAAATATATCGAGCATGAAAAGAGCAGGTACACACCTAGCCCAGACATATAGGAATATAACGGTATTCGATTTATTTTGTTAGACTAAAACAACAAATGGAAATATAAACTTGATTTTCGGCATTCAAAAATAAAGTTCGCAATGTATAACTTACCCAAGTTTATAAGTTTAATTCACAATGTCCTGTTACTTATATATATTTATATGTAAACTCTATGTTTAATGTCCACTGGTAATAAGCAAAATTGGCTTTAGTGTTTATAAAAACAGAACCGAGAGTGAATGAGGGATATAAATGCTTTTTGTTTTATCTAGACCGGTAAGTCGTGAAACGAGAGCTTAAGCATCTATTGAAGACACGCCATTCTTTTTTTATTTCATGAGAGTTTTCTTTCAAATGACATATGACACGTTTGTATACAAAGCGCGGTACTAGCTGTCATATTACTTCTCATCACATTTTTCGCCATTTATTCCATATTTAATTTAACGGCCAACAGATAAATTTCGCTCTACATGTTGTATACTTATTTAATTTAGGTTATTACCCGACAAACAAAAGATTTCACTAAAGTTAAATAATATTTAGTTTGACAACGCAAGTATAATATTTATAAGCCCACAGGTCAATTCCCAATAGATAAAAGTTTCAGTTTTTGAGATAAAGGCTGTAGCATCCACAAAGTTACCGTAGAATTTTTTACCACCATATTTACTTAATTTTTAATATATTTATAAGATTTCAGTATTACTTTCGCTTACGTGCCTGTCATAACTTACATTATCGATTCGGTTACACAAGTAGATACCGTAGCGAAGCCCTTTTCTAATACCAGTACATGGCGACATACATATGTAGTCCGTATCAACATTAAACCACTTTTCAAAAATACGTCAATTTTTTGACAATGTTTTATCTTGAACCTTCTTATTACCAAGCAAAGAATAAGTTTTTTTAATATTTTTGGAAACATGCTTCACTGACGCACAATAGTGTAACTCTGTTTTTCTTACTCCAAAGGGATAACATTATCAATATTCAATTGAGGAACTAGAGGGCCGACTTTGAACCTCTAGATTCCTAATTTAAATATTTTGAAAAAAATAACAATACCAAGGAACATACAAGCTCTACTAAAAATAATAAAACTCCAAACTTAAGTGAAGCTACAAAGTATTGGTTTGTTATAAACTATGAAAACAGCTCGGAAAAAATTGTTTTTATATTTGATTTGTATTTTGTTACAAAATAACACAATGTTTTAAAAATAATAATAAATAATTGTGATTATTTTTGATATATTTTCCGGGCTAAGTTGCCCTGGTCTAGGCTGGTTTATGATACCAAACGTTTCGTCTTCTGCTGCGGAAGACATCCTCAGTGCCGTGGTCAAAACGTTCTTATTGAAGATGTAGCGATGAATGCACTCGTTCTTTTATTTTGTTTTCGGGGAGAAGAGGAAATCTTCGAAAGACACCCAGTCGCCTTTGCAACTGGAGGTCGCGTCTTTGGTTGACCGTAGAATATCAATTATTTTTCTTGTTGGGAGGTACACCGTACGGATATTATATTTCTTCAATAATTTTCCTATTCGATCCATAATTCCATTTACATAAGGGAGAAATGTTGTGCCTTCAGGTGTGGATCCTTCTCGCTTTTGGATATTTCACTGATTTGGGTGTAGCGCTCTTTGTATTTCTTATTATCGTAGCCGTTTGCCATTAGTGCTGTTTGTAGAAGAGTCAGTTCCTTCGAGAGATGTGGAAGATCACATATGCGCTTCGCTCTATCCGTTAAAGTTTTTATTACACCTCGTTTTTGTTGTGGATGGTGATTGGACATTTTGTTGAGGTATCTGTCCATGTGCGTGGGTTTCCTCTGCACTATGTGACCAACAATCCCATCTTGGAAAGTGGGATTAAATTTGAAGGTGCGCCAGAGTTGTGAGATAAATTTATTATTATATTAATGAGAATAAATGTAGCACTTGGTTTTGTTTCACAATTTCACTTTGTATAAATTCTGACATATCATTCGGCTATAATGCTATTATCAAAGAGTTATTAATAGGTAACTGAAGCTATATTTACAAAAAATTCTTTAAATAGATAAAATTATTAACATAGGTGGTGCTATTTGTATTTATTTTACCTGTGACTGCTGGTCGTTCTATAAATTAGTAAATAATAAAAAATGATTAGAGAAATCCGAAAAAGCGGTGTATATGAAGTGAAATGTAGGGATTGTGAATCTATTTACTTTGGTCAAACTGGTTGTTCAATCAATATACGCTTAATCGAACATCAACCTGGACAAAGGTTGTACCTTGACGTCTCAGCAGCGACTAACCATTTACTGAAATTTTGTTGTATACCCATGTGTACGGAAATTCAAAGTTCAATTTACGCAACTATTGTTGGTTCAATTTAGGAAAGTGCTATAAAACTAAGGTACCTGTATGTATAATCGTACAGTTTTAAATGATTATATTTTATATGCTACCAAAAGGAGCAAAACGTATTCTAGATGATATGTGCATGATTTTTAACGGTTATAAAAAACAGTTTCTACCTTGACTAGGAATGCATTATATTTTCTTAAGTAGATAACTAGATGTGCATTATAACCATACTACGTCAACTATTATTAACAGCAGAGAATCGACTGCAAGGTCGGTATAAAAATACAAATGAGAAAAGTTACCCTTTTATCTAGCGGCATTGTCTGGTGATCTAGATCATAGGTTAATATTCGAGAAAACACCGGTCCTATTCGGGGTACACCTGCCCTGGTCCAAATTTTTCTGTTTTCCTTAGATCATTAAGGCAAATGCTGAGGCAGTAATATTCCACAGATAATATTTCACTTCTCTTCTGTCTTCATTTCGTTCATCTTATCTGTTTTTCCCTAATCACCACCCACTCACTCTCACGATTCATAAACGGAGGCTGAAGAGGTTCTTCCGCCTACCAATATTAGTTGCTGGTGGGAATTAAAACCCCTCAGTGTTGATCTTAGAATATAAAATCACTGAGACAGCTTTTAATACTATAGCATTAATCCTGAAATTGGGAAAAATTGTGGGCCGACTTTCTTGTTTCTAACGCGTCCTGAACGTAGCCTGATTCATTGATAGAGAGAGAGCGTTAGAGCGAGAAAGGCAACATATGTAACAAGTATGCAGCCAACAGTTTCATAACTCAGAAATAAATATCCCTTTTGGTCAATTTGAGAGAAAGTTCAATAGGAGCTATTGCAGTGTACTAGAGTTTATAAAGACTCCTAAAATTTAAAACTCCATAAAATCATAAAATACTAACGAGAAGTATTAAATGTCAATGAATTCAACAATTTTTTCTCTAGCTGTTTGGCAAACACCATAGAAGTATGGCGAAATACATTAAGTAATTATAATGAGGTTATATAATTAGATTATAATATTCGGGGATGGGAAATTTTCAGTTTTCAATTTAAAAAAGGGGTACTTCTAACGTCTAATTGACCATTTAATAACATATTTTTTGTGGAATACATACTAAGTGTTGTTGTTTGTTTTATTTTGCTTATTATGTCTACTATTTTCTAAAGTCTCAAATAAATGCAATACTTACATTCATTACATTACATCACTATTAAAACGATGTGTTTTTCTGAGTTTTTCGTGGTGGTTGGTAGATGAAATATTTTTAAATTTAAAAGAAAAAGAAAAATATTTAAACGTGAATCGTTTGGATCTAATGGTCACTTTCAAGAGTAAATCCTTAAATAATTGCTACATGTTATGACAAGGAGTGGAGGTGAAAATCATGAAACTATAGTTTGTGTAAGTTCAGAGGGTATTGCTTGCAGTTAATTTTGTTTTGTTATTGATAATGTTAAGTTTCGAGGTCAAAGCGTTTTTGATTCATGTATTTTCTAGAAGATTTAATTTTTTGCTTTTAGATTGAATGTGTAAAATTTTTAAATTGTCTTTGTCAATTTCGTGATTTTCACTAACACAATGTCCTGAAATGCAATTTGTTCTCCTATTGCATTAACGTATTAATTTAACCATTTGAAAAAACCCGACTAGTTTGCCCTATATAAAATAAAAATGACCGTCAGGCCAAACAATTCGTCGAGATTGTTTAATAAATAGTGTTAAAACGTTTGAATATTTTACTTTTGCTTTTAAATTTAGGTGTTTCTATTCACATTTTACTCCGTTAAGTAAACACATAGTTTACCAACGACCTAATCCTCTCAGTGTTTTAATTATAACTAATACAGTTATTACCAAATACGTTATGTAAATTCCATAACACACATGTACATTTTTCTGTTTAGGTACTGGAGTGATAGAGAATCAGCCCTGAAAGTAGATCAACGAATTCAAAAAGGGCTGTTTCTCTTCGCCTGCACGAACTCATGCATGAACCCAATTGTCTATGGGGCGTTCAATATACGTCCCCGACGTAGGAGTGAACAGGTGAGGCCACGATTGAACACAATTAATTCAAGAAACAGCAGAATCTCCGCATCTACAGCCGACACAAGGGTGCCACCTGTTGAAAAAATACTGAAGGTTTCTGTCAAATAATATTTTAAAATCAATTACATTTATCATTAGTGTTAGGTACACAATAACAAACACACAACTAATAATCATTAAAAAAGGATAAAAGATTTTTGTTAATAACATAAATAACACACGTATTGCAGTAATTATCCAATTACCTGCTTATTGTTCCTTTCGATTTAAATCATATAATTATTTTAAAGTTGTATTGCCGATTCCGTTACTAAGATTGTTAGAAATTATTAAGTAGGACAAAGTACTCTTTAGTTTGGAACTTTTCAATGACTTAATATATGTACTTGTATCCATTAACGTAGAATCAATAACGTACATTCAGTTTCTATAACAGACTCACAAACTGTAATCTAAAATCGGCCTCGAGGTTGTAAACAGTTTACATCTAAATGTTCACAAACGAAAGTTTGGAATTAGTTACAATGTATGTATATCTTTTTATTTAAGATGATAAATTAAATAACAGTGATTTGGTTGAATAATAAATTTATTTATTAAAATACGACCGTATATTATATCCTAGGACCTTTTCCCACTGGTTAAGTAATTTATGGATGCTGATGGTAATAGAAAAAATATAAACACTTGTTTAATATTCTACAGGGCCATCCCCATCCCACGCCTTTTCACCCTCTCGAACGGGGGTCCCGTCAACTGAACAATTACCGACAAAAATCTATATTATCAATAATAAATGCTACATAATATTATGATATTTACAAAAAAATACTTGCAGGCAACACCAGAAACACACATTAAACCAATTCATGTTTTCTATTTTCTGACACGAGACTCAAGTTTATCCGGTAAAGTTCGTTACGTTGCCCATCACTACACGCTGTTTTCAATAATAAGAACCTATAGTTACCTAACCTTAACCAAGCGACGACGGATAGAATGCAGTTTATCTAGATAAAACCCGAAACGTGTATTATTTATTTATATTTCGATATGGGTAATCCTAGGCTTGGTCGTTAATATAATTTTATTGTATTTAAATTTTTCTGTCAGTTGCCGACTTTGGCAATTGCGTATAACAACTGTACATCAATAAGTTGTACTAATTTTAAAGGAAAATATTAGATTTGTGTGGTTAATATGCATAAAATTTAATTTAGAAGTAATCATGTTGACTCTCGATGTACACAATCATGACAAAATTGGATTGGATTGAAATTTTTAAAAAAGATAACTATTTTGAACATGGACCATTTTAAATAGACACAAATTATTTTAATGGAAAAAAATTATCTAAATCAGTAGTGTAGATAATAATTATGACTTCGGTGAATTTGCCATATTTTTTTTTCATAAAGCTTTAAATAAGTTCTAATAATTTCTACAGTAAATAGAGCTAATAAATTAATTAGTTTAATTGATAAAAAAACTCTTTTTCAGGCACCAGAAACAAATCATCCTCAAAATCGAAACAGCGTCAAGAATGATAAAGATATTATATGTTTAATATCATGGAGGAAACCTGAGAATGTAAATAACACAAAGAGGGATATTTGCCTAAGTTGCGGTGAATCGTTTGAAGTTGTGAACGGCGTCACTACCCTCTGCTCTATGAAACATAATCCTTAGATTTTAAGGCTGACTTGTAACTTATTTGTGATTTCATTGTGTAAATTGTGTAAAATATACAAATTTTATTATAATTTTCGTGACGCAATTTGTGTATTACATGGAAGAAAAGAAATATAAGATGTTCGTAATAAATTATTTTATCGTAAAATTACATTTTTCTTTTCAAACTACTTTTAAACAAATCGTCTAAATCCAGTAATTGAAAGTCAACATGATGCTTCTAATGGAAACCCACATCTTTTATGACGTTTCTGCATTCTACGAAAAAATGCACTTTTTAGTAGATTATCACTTACAACGTCGACAAGTGAGAACTTTGTCCAATAAAGCCTTGGCGGATTCTTTTATAATATATTCACCAAAAACACTGTACCACCCCGCACAAAGAAACACTTAAACTACCAACATATTCCACTAATATATAATATTGAAACTTGCTAAGAAATAATGATGCAACGGAAGTGTCATAGGTCATAACACAAACAGAAGCGGAAACAAAAGTGAATGCGGAAGCAGAATTATACGTAAATAAATAATAGAAAATGGAACTTCTTTGTCAATTATTATTTTTTCCATTATCTTAATATGCAAATTTTAAAATGAGTAAGTTATATTTAATAAACAGTAATTTCGCTGTACTTTTGCCGCCCAGCCCCATTGAATAATTTTTCACTGGTTCTATTGGATGGAGCTGACAAATACTGCCACATTAGTGGTAAGATGCAATGGTACTTGTATCAATTTGATTTTTACTACAATTGGTAATCATTTTGTAGAGGTAGTCTTACATTTGTGGTACTCCAGTAGGTTTGAACACCAAACGAACATTGTCGCTATAGCAAGAGGCGGTCGGCTCTTGCAGATCTTCGTTCATGGTTAACCCTCTATATCACGAATTTCTGTTTCAGCTGAGTATTTGCAAGGTGTTTCAATTTATATAGTTACTTTTGAAAAAAAAAATTTCAAAATTTCTTGTGTGCCTATTTGGGGACATTATGCATATAAAGGAAAGCAAAAATTTTATATATATATCTGAGTAAGCTATTAGGACACATGAAAATTGATAAAACCAAACACAAGTGAATCAACCATAGTAAAAAAACTATTTTTTGATAGTAATTTTAGTCCGAAACAAAGAAAATGTTTGCTAGGTTAAACTAAGTTAGAATTGGGTTAGGTTACATTACTTTCTTATCCAAATTTTCAACTTTTCACCTTCACCCCCTACCGTCATAACTTTTCCGCCTCCACCTGTTAGCCTGTTTGGGCCATTTCGATAGCTTCATTTACATAATCACCATTTCTAATTTTTACGTACATCCCTTGTGCCTTCACATTTCCCCCCACTTACTAACACTTTTCTAGTGATATACAGTAACGGAGCAAAAACTAAACGATTCCCAAATGGGAACAAGGATTCAAGGTCATGTATTAGTGTTCAGCAGGGATATTTCACTTAGAAACGTCATTTACTGAATAACAAGAAAGTAAAATAAAGTATATTATAATTAAACAAGGTTAAGATGACCAAAAGATAGATATATACATAAAAGTCGCGTAATTCTCAATCTAATATCGTATTTAGGCATACCAATAATATGTCAAAGTTAGCATCTATATCTTACATTAGAGGTAGTTAATAACATTTATAAAAAAAATACACAGGTACGTACTCTTCTTATTAATGACAAAATAGAAACAAATAACGAAAACGAACCTATAAAGAATGCACATGACATACTAAAATTATATAATCTAAATGTTATTTGCGCCACTTATGAACTGGAGGCACAACTTCATTAAATTATGTTCCCAGAAGGTAATATAATGCATATAAATTACAATTTTATTGTGATGGATGAGTAAGGAATTTTTAAAATCTATGTTCCCCATATGTAATAGTAGGTTATCGTAGAGTCTAATGTTTGTAATGATGTTTGTGAGATGTGAATTTTGTGATTGGGGCAAAACTTGTTGAAAGCTGATTTTTATTCTTAATTTGTATTTGGCACCTTTTAGAGCTAAAATTTTTCCAATTAACTTTTTTTGAACGTCGGGAAAGTAAATATATTTACTCGATTTGATTTATATCGCGTATTTGCTACAATTATGCACTTATAATTCTTGATGTGTTCTCCATATCTTGTACTTGAATTCAATTCACTGCGTAACTTCCTTGTAAAATATTGAAATTTCAATCCTGCTAGCTCTAGAATGTTATTATAAGTTTTTGATATAAAAATGCGCAAACAGATGCAGAAGCGTATGTGAAAAAACATGCGAAACTTCTGCAGTTGCGGAAACAAAAGCGGTTTAGGGGCTATCCATAAACTACATTACCATTTTTTGGGACTTTTAGACACCCCCTTCCCTTCGTTAACAATCGTACTATAAGCCTTAACCCAGCAGCAGTTCTTTGATTTTCAGTTCTGTTTCATTTTTTAAATTGTTGACATTACGATGTTTAACCTTCAACTGATTCCACGTCTCATTGAACTTTTCTTACCGCGATTTTAAGTGGTGATATAAAGTGTATAATATACTTACAAAAGAAAACGAATCTTGGTCATGAAGAAAAAATGTAGAACGCGAAGTATCAACCGACACGATCTTGTTTACTTCGTCTCTACGTGATGTTCTACTGTCCAATCTCTCTTTCTACCGATCCCCTCCACTTTATTTTTCTCTCACACTCGCCGCTTCGCATACATTACATGTGTATGCATGCTAAACGTTGACTAGAGCCGACCCCCCACTTCCCCCTCCGTTACTATCCGTAGTTTTTACGAAGAGTGCCGTAGTTTTTACGAGGAGTGCCTCCCCCCCTGAATTGGTAACGTAATTTATGGACAGGCCCTTAGGTAAACTTCTAGAGGCTCTGTCATTCTCATAATATTAGTTCCACCTGTTTTAGAAGTATAGAGCTGGACTGTTTCTATTCTACATTTCTGGAAATATTTGAAGATATTATAAATATGTTTTACTGACTTTTTGAAAATAATAATAAATTAATAAAAGTGTTATTTTATACTAAAATGAATTTCTTCATCTCAAATATTTTCTGAAAGAAATGGTGATAAATTACCGAAGGCAGGCTGAAGGACAGACACGTGAATTACTATATAATAATTCCGTTTTTTTGTTTTGAAATTCGAAACCCTAAAGAGCACGATTGTTCAGCTAAACAAATGTTTTCTGAAGTGATTCCTTGGAAGTCCATAGCGAATTAAAACAAATGTGTCGGTGCGTGGACAGCATAAGGAAATCCACAAAAAGTTTAGTAAGTAACTTTATTTGAACTAATGTGAACGTAAACAAATGTAGTAATAAAAACATCAGCCGTAGACTTAGTAATATTAAAAAGTAATTAATTTTTAAATTAATGTAGGAGTTAGGGAGATTCTTACCTGCACCAAAAATGATTTCGACTTCGTTGAGGTTCCAATCGAAGCGTATTAACAACAGTATTATCTGAAGCAAATGTCATATCATTCGGTCAACTCATTTTTTGTTTAATTAAAAAGAATGCAAGAAAGTAGATGTTAGAATTTCTTGAAACACTTATCCGATTTAATTTCCCTTTTTTATTCGTCGTACTGAGGAGTTGGCTGCGTGGACCTCAAATATCGCACCTTGTATTATTACCTAGTTGTGTTGAATTATTTAACTTGAGAGTTCTCGGTCAGTTTTTACAACCCCTAAAACCAGGAGTAATAAGTTTGAGTTCACAGAATATTAATTTCGGAACGAATGAAAGATTATTGTACGTTGTAGATAAAACAATTAAACTCATTATATAAATTATAAACTGAATTAATGTTATTACTGGTTTACAAGTGTTATATACATATAGTGATCAGTACGTAAAAATTTATGTGTGTAGTAATAGTAATTTCCCGTCAAAACTGTACAATTATTAGTATAGTATTAGTTTTTCCTAGTTTATCGTTAATTGACAATAAATTATTTAGCACATGAGCAATTATTAATTTATACAATTAAAACTTAATTATTTCCTAAACAATACAACAAATTATTAGGAGTTTCTACAAATGAAATCGTGGGTAAAAGGAAGTAGGTCTTAGGTGTTTAATAAAATCAAAGGAATCTTTCAACCGAATAATGAGCTTTTAAAACGAGAACGAGACGTCACCGAAAATCTCTCAGTCTCGAAGGAATTTCATTTCCGACGCACTACAAGAATAGAGGTAGAAGCCACGTCATTTTTAGTTCATTTTCACTACAATAGAAAGTTAAACGTAAATTGTTTTGGAATTCTGAACTTATATAATTAAATTATATAACATCATTTTGAACCAATATTATATAGACTAGCTGAACCCGTCCAAGTTTGAATGGATGAGTACCGCTGTAGATGGTGCGTAGTACCTAATCAAACCAAGGCGTTTCTCCATACCGCAGCTTAAATTGATCTATGATTCCGTCAACGGGCGTTAAGCCACAGCCTCTATTATACCAATATTCACATTTACAAAAGATAAAGAAAAAAGAACAGTCGTGTGAGTTTACTGAAGTACTAGGTTCTGCGTACAAAAAGCTTTTGATGTTTCATTCCCACCAGATACTCAAATTGATGGACGGGTAATCCCACCAACCTAATTTTTGTCTGATTCTATTTACTTCTGTTTTTTCTAGAGTAGTATTGTCATTCAAAAACTTGGGTAAGGCGCAACGTCCTCTTAATTCTCTTTTCAGGAATAGTGGAAGTGGGTGGGTGGTGCCTAAAGAAAGAAAGATGACACGGACGAAATGAAGATAGAAGAGATGTAAAATATTGTCGTTCGTTAAATTTAGTTTTTTATTTTCTTTTGTTTTTTTAATTAATTAAAATGTTTCACAAACAGTGCACCATTGAATGTCTACATAGTATTGACATTGGCGATTAATCACGCTCAACTCATCAATAGATTGATGATTATTAATTAAAAATTTCGATTAAACGGCAACCCATCCTGGATACCAAAACTAGGCCATTTAGTTTTGGTTCTATGCGTGTTCGATTAATAAAATTTTTAAATAAAACAAATATTTATTGGCCACTGTCAGAGAATAAAGAAAGCTGAAGTGAATGAGGACTGAATTAGAACTAAAGAATTTTGAATTTAAATAATTTAGGAAGATAATGAAGGTGGAGCTGAGGGTTGTAGATGAAAGAAGGGAACCAATGGTAAGAGAATGTGATTTAGAAATGCCGAAGATAGAATTTATAGAATTAATACGTCGAACCCAAATCACCGAAGAAACCCATTATAAAATACCAATTAGGGAGGACAGAGAAGTATACACGTCATGCGTCATCCATAGGAAAGTACTGAAGCAATGAAATTGTCGTTAAGTGAAGAATAGATACAGAACAGGTAAACAGCAAGTATAAAAATAGAATTGCAAGAAAGGAATATAAACACAAATAGAAATTTTATATTTTAAAAATAAAATTATATCAAATCATCACATAGTTAACATACTTAAATTATTTTATTAGACGTTTTAATCGTCAACTAATTCTGGAATGTTCATCATCAGCTATCTTATCTGCACCGGTTTCCTTTACAAATCTACCTACACTGGCACCATAGATATTAGCCCATTATTATATACTGATTGTGATGATTTCCATTGGCAACGTCAATTTGCTGTTTAATATTAGATAACGAATACAAACAATGTTTTAAATTAAACTGAAAATTTGCATGCATAGTGATGGGATAGATGTGCATAAGAAATAAAGTTATTGAACTTTCCAAGCGAACAATTTTCTAGTTAGAAGATAAAATTGTTCTTCCTAATTCTAAAATAGGGAAAAGTGAGGGTAATAACAAACACCTTGGCGTCCAGCGCCACTTTGAGAAAGACTGCACTAGAGCATACCGCTCGGCTCTAAAACAACCTACTTCTCTATTAGCAGAAAAACTTGTAGACCGAAACGCTTATACTCAAGAGAAAGTTTCGGATTTGACTGAACTTAAGAAAGTAGACAAGGAGGATGCTGGATGAAGTTAAAATTATTGTAAACACTTTATTAGTTAAGTATGGAGAACTAATCGCACAATAGAAAGTATATTGTTTACGAAATTGTGTTAAATAGTTGTTTTGTTGAGAGAGTTAAATACACAAGTTTAGAGCAAACGTAACATTGGTGTTAGGAGTGGGATTTATGCCAGTTACAAGAAGTCAAACAGCAAAAATGGAGGAGCAGATGAAAGGTTTGATGGAAATGCTTACGGAAATGAAGGCAGGTCAGGAAGAACTGAAGCAAGAGATAATAACTAGCCAGAAAGAACTAAAAGAATAAATTAAAGCAGGTCAGGAGAAATTGACTTAAGATAGGAAAAAAACACAAATTGAGCAAGAAAGGCTGAAAGAAAAGTTAAAAGGAGTAAGAATAGAAATAAAAGAAAAATTAAAGGAAGTAAGGTTAGAAGTGCAAGATGAATTAAAGGCAGTATACAAGGAATTAGACGAAATGAAAACCAATTTGAACGTTCAAGAATCCTCAAAACTGATGAAAAGCCAAGAAGGAAGTGTAAGAAGGTCAAGAATAAAACCACCAACGTTCGATGGGAAGGTCTCTTGTCAGTTAATCTCAAACAATTCGACGCTGATGCCACAGCAAACGAGTGGAACCAAACGGAGAAAACCACTGCCTTCATCATAGCGCTACGTGAGGAAGCTCTACATGTTTTACAAGGTATACCACAAATGCAGCAAAGCAATTACAAAATTCTGGTGGACCGATCGGAGATGTGCTACGGTGATAAACACCTACAAGAAGTGTATCAGGCTCAGTTAAAAAGTCGCCATCGACGTAGCAGCGAAAGCCTCCAACAATTCGATGCGGACGTTGAAAGACTTGTGCGGTTGACTTATTCTAGTGCCCTTCAGGACTTTGCAGACCAGCTGTCCACCCAAATGTTTATCGACGGTGTGCTGCGTATGTCTCGGCATAAAACTGCAAGCGAAGCATTGTCGCACGCTCTGGAATACGAAGCAACCAAACAAGCATCCAAAGGATATGTTAGAATCTGACAGGCTGGGTTGAATTTTGATGACGACGGAGAGATTTTTCGACAAGATGTAGTGAAAATAGCCAAAGAAACCGAAGGATGAAGCGTGTAAGCGCCCACTCTGTTGGACTTGCGACAAACCTGGACACCTTTCACGCAACTGTGAGAAAAACAAGTGGAACTACATGTTGGAATTGCTAACGTACGGGGCACTTGAGCAGCGGCTCTCCATCTGGAAGAAGACAGACGTCAGCCGTCCAAGGAAGCAAGCAGGGAAACTAAGAATAGCCTGCCTTACGAGACGAAAGCCGGCTTTGCGTCCCCAAGCCCCAATTACCATCTCGGTATTGAAAACAACCGCTGGTAATTTACTTACTGTATATGGTTTTGTGGACTTAAAACTGATAGTGATCACCGGCGCATCAAGAACGATAGTTAATCCTCGAATGATCGCTAAATGGAGGATCCGGCCGCTAACCATAAATACTGTCTTAACAACTGCGATAGGGGAAACAACACCGTGTCATGAAGAATGCGAAGTAGCGTTCGCGCTTAGAGACGCAAGCCTATATCAACAAATGGTCGATATCACCGACGACATCATTTTGGCACTCGACTTCATGGAAAGACACGGAATCCGATTAGACATGGAAACTAAATCATTAAGAATAGGAAATCAGGAACTGCCACTAAAAAGTAATAGGACTGATCTCCAAACCCTACAGGTTGTAGTTGAAGAAGACCAAGCTTTACCTGGACACTTCGAAGCTGTTGCCCGAATTTCAATAAAGGGCAACGTTAATTATGAAATGACACGTTAATTATAAAATGACTGAAGTCATAGAGCAAGACAACGAAGAATTGAGACAGAAGGCTATCCTTGTCGGAAGAACTGTGGTACAAACCGGCTCAGCGACGATTCCACTCAGGGTTGTAAATTTAAAAGACTTCGAATAAAAAGTAATGAAAGGAACGGCAATAGGGACATTAGAACCAGCCATAACCATAAATAATTTGGACCAAATTGAAGAACAGAGGGTAGAAAATGGGAAGTTGCCAAGTCAATTGATCATCTTACTGAGGAAGAAACTCGAAAGCTAGAACACTTAATTCGAACTCATCAGAACGTCTTTGCAATTGATGACACCGATTACGGAAGAACTAGTTTGGCATACCACCGAATTAACACACGGATCGCAAGACCTACCAAGCCGCCACCCAGACGAGTACCATGGACTTCCCCTATCGTTTCGGTACGTAAGAAGGAGAGATCAACGAGATTCTATGTTGATTATCGACGATTAAAGGAAGTGACACATAAGGAGAGCTATTCTTTGCCACGAATCGGCGACAGATTGTATTTCGAGACAAATAAAATAGTTCTCGACGTTTGACCTAAAGAGCGGATATTGACAGGTCGAAGTACATTCCGAAGACAAGAAAAATACCTTTGGAAGATTAATGGAAACAATTTTACAAGGCCTGAATTGGGAAATCTGCTTGGTTTATTTGGACGACGTCATTGTGTTTAGCCGAACGTTTGAAGACCATCTCGCTAATCTAACCAAAGTATTTTAGAAGTTCACAGCGGCAAAACTAAAACTAATTCCTAAAAAGTGTGCGTTGTTTAGAACTGAAGTGAAATACCAAGGCCACGTCATATCAACTAAAGGCGTTGGAGCAGATACTGACAAGACCGAGTCAGTTCGTAACTGGTCGCAACCAACGAATCGGCATGAATTGAGGAGTTTCTTGAGACTATGTTCGTACTACAGAAGATTCGTGAAGGGATTTGCGGATGTGACTCGCTCCTTGCACAGACTTACCGAAAATGGAGTGCCATTTGACTGAACGAACACCTTTCAAGAAGCTTTCCACGCTCTGAAGAATAAGTTATCAAACACCCAGATTTTGACTTATCCCGAATTTGTAAAACCATTCATAGTCGACACCGATCCGAGCAATGTGGCTATTCGAGGGGAGCGCCTCTTTCCCAAGTTCAAGACGGTAAAGAAAGAGTAATCGGATATTTTAGCAAGACGCTGGCAAAGCCCGAGAAAAATTATTGTGTGACCCGCCGAGAACCATTGGCCGTTGTGTAAACTATAGAGGACTTCCACAAATATCTGTATGGGCGCGAATTCCTGCTCAGAACTGACCACTCTTCTCTTAAATAGTTGCTGCAGTTCCGAAATTCTGAAGGACAGGTGGCCAGATGGCTACAGCGTCTACAGGAACACAGTTGCAAAATTGAACATCGGCCAAGAAAACACCATGGAACAAAAAGAAGGGTTAGAATAAGTTCCATGCCTTCATAGAACCATAGAAAAGCAAGAGAATTGGGAAGACACAGTGTTGATCGAGGAACAGCGACCCGATGATGATCTAGGACCCATCATGAAATGGAAGGAGACAGGAGAATCTGTACCAACGTGGACGAACGTACGTCCCCTGAATGCTACGAAATGTTATTGTGCCCAATGGTATTCTCTCAAGCTCGAGAATTGAGTCCTTAAAAGAATCTGGGAAAGTCCGGATGTGACCAAGAAGCGACTACAGATTGTATTGCCCAAGAATAAGACAAAAGAATTAATAAAAGAGCTGCATGCTGGGACTGGAGTTGGACATTTTGGGGAGATGAAAAATTTACAAAAAGTGCGTGAAAGGAATTACTGGGTGAACGCTAGATTGGATGTAGAAGAATGATGTAGAAAATGCGATGTATGTGCTTCCAACAAAGGCCCGAGAACCAGGACACGATGAAAGATGCACCAGTACAACGTACAAGCACCATTCTAAAGAATAGCCATGGATATCGCTGGCCCCTTTCCACGGACTGAAGATGGAAACCGCTACATCCTCGTTGTGATGGATTACTTTAGCAAGTGGCCAGAAGCCTACGCAATCTCCAACCAGGATACCAGGATTGGAGGCAATAATAAACAACTGGATCAGCCGATATGGAGTTCCTATGGAGATTTACACTGATTAGATCAGAAATTTTGAATCCAAGATATTCCAACGGGTGTGTGAATTGATGGGAATAAGGAAAACTCGAACAACTCCGTTGGATACTCGATGCAATGGTGGAGCGATTTAATGCGACTATAGAAAACAACCTGATCGATCATCAGACCGACTCGGATCGCCACATTCCCTTATTCCTTCTGGCCTATAGGAAATCCATACACGAGACTACCGGACAGACCCCTTCCTGTATGCTTTTCGGGAAAGAACTAAGGATACCTGCTGATCTGATGTTTGGGCGACCAGAAGACTAGTCAGACCGTCAGAACTATAATAAAATTCGAAAGAGACCGAACGAAGAATCGCTACGATCGGCGAGCGAATTCTACAGTGTTCAAAGAGGGCGATCGTGTATGGCTCTTTTCCAGTTCGCAAGAAAGGAAGATGCCCTTAATTACAACGGAATTGGGAGGGCCCATACGAAGTGGTCACACGGATAAACGACGTCGTCTACAGGATACATCGAAGATTAAAGTTGTATACCTCGACCGGTTGGCTCGATACACGGTAGAAGAAACTGATCGAGACGGTCAGTGCTAGAAGACGTGTGACGGACGTGGCGTTTTGGATGGATTGCGAAAATATAGTGGAGTTTACCCATGCCGCGTTCTAGAAAAATCGAGACAACTACTAGAGCATACGATTTGTTTCGATAGTAACTTAGCAACGTCCATCAAACTATATAACCGACAGCGATACACGATTCAGGACAGTTGACGGAGAATAGTTGACAAGTGATGGAGAACGGGCGGTTAACAGAAAGTGAAGTTTACCACGAAAAATGTTTACTAGAGTTATAGAACCGAAATTGTGTTAAATAGTCAAGTTTTGTTGAGGGAGTTAAATAAACGAGTTCAGAGCAAACGCAACAATACATTTTTAAACTTGACAACTGTTTTGACTTACGTCTTTTAAGAGGAAAATATAAACCTTGCTAGTATAATAAACATAATATATGTATTGGTATAGTTATGAACGGACGCTTCAAAAGGGAATAGATTCAGCGCGGTGGGGCGGCTCGTTTAATCTGTCTGGCGAAGACTGGAGCTCGGTCTTAAATCACCATGCACATTACAGATACACCAGTGCAGTAAAAAGGAGATAACGAGAAGTTTTGGGAAGCATTCTGATGCTTTCTGAATAACTCGAGAACTTGATATAAATACATTGTGAAATAAATAAGCGAGTGTTAAATAAATTTATATAGTGTAAGACTATAAAACAAATTGTTTATATACGTAACCTATTTAAATTAATCGAATAATAAACCATACTGTGAAATGAAATAGAACAGCATATTCCTTTATTCATTTATTGTTTTTCACTACTGTAAAATACATAGAAAGGGTACATCTTGAACTATACATCTACTTCGTTTAAAATTGAGTACGACATGTTTACAATATATATATATAGTAATTTTCATTTGAATGGCCAGCATTTAACCGTTTTAGTTAATGAAAACATTTTATAGTGTGATAACAAGTTTATAAGTAATTAATTATGTCGGAATCATGGAATCAGTTAAGAGGTAGAATTTTGCATAATTTGTTTTGGATTTTTCTACTACCCTAGACGAAATTTATTCCAAAAACTAAAAGAACACAAAATTTATCCCTATAAGCATCTCTAATTTGGTTCTTACATACAATAAATGAACCTTTAAATAAATCCATTATTTACGAAATGCGTAATAATACCTCTCATCCGTTCCTTGAACTTTTCGTTATTAATCATATCCGGATTTACAAAGGCTTTCGCAAACTCCTCCTTATTTGTTCCTACTTCGCCCATATCTAGTGATACATTATGAGCTGGATTGTAGTACATATTCAATAGCGAACTTGCCATTAAAAGACCAAACTTAGAATACACTTTCCAGTGATTTTGAAGGTCATTAAAAGAAAACATTTTTTCTACATCGGTACCCATTTCTGTTAAAGCCGATGATAAACTATCGTGGTATAGTTTCAAATAATAGTCTAAATTGTCAAAAACCTCTTGAGAAGCATTGCCGTAGAGAAAATAACATAAATCAACAACTGGTGACGATAGCCTTGAACATTGCCAGTCTAGGAACACCGCCTTTTCCACGGTATCTTGATTTTGGGAATTCTATATAATATAAAATAGAAATGTATTTAGTGAGAAATTTAAACCTTAAACGTATGTGTGCTAAACAAACAAGTGTCGTTGTGGAGTGATCCCCTTCATGTGCTTTTATACAGTGAGTCACTAAGCCGAAATCGACCATTTATATGCGCATAGTTCAAAATAGAGAAAAGTATTTCAAATAAAAGTTGTATGAGGTTAAGTGTAGAATAACAAAAATATTTTCAAATATGGCGGACTTCCGGTTATACCGGAAATGCACCCTAACTTCGTTATTTTTAATGGAATACCCTATTTTTATTGTACTTTTGAATTCCCCATAAAAAAATAATGTCAGTTTATTAACATTAAATTGGACCTGGGATGCACCCTACCGGAGTTATTTCAGGTTTCTTGGAAAATTTGACGTTTACAGTGTTTGGCACCATTTTAAATATCATACCATTGATGACGATTATGACGCGTACAATCGACAGAGCACAATGGTCGAACGATACGACGGACAACTACCAATTACAAGATTTCAACAGTGCCTGTTTCATCGCTTGTTGGATGTGCTGTTCTATAGAACTGGCACAAAATCACCATTTGCATACATTTATACATTTTCCTCGATTTGAAATGTGTTTCATGTCGCCGGAGGCGAAATACAACTGCTATTCAGTAGTAAACAAAATATATTAGGAATTTTCGTGAACAAAATAAATTAAATAATAATTCATTGGTCGTTTGGGAGTGTTGAAAATGACACAATAAAAGAATGCAATTGGGTGCAAATAAAGTTTAATATGTATACTATGAACAATTATATACACTGATGAAGAATGAAGAAAAACAAGTAGAAAAGAAGATGTAGTTTAGGTGTGTTGGCGGCGTTAGAGTGATTCTGAGTGACTGATTGTGTGTGACTGTTTGATCAACTGACCTCTAATCTTCTGTTTTTATAAAATCGTACGTTAATAGAATGAAAGAAGTAGGGGGACCATTTCTAAGGATTTTCGTTTGGCGTTATTCGAAGTAGGGATACCAGGAATTTAGGGAAAGTAACCGTGACGATTGTAATTGGCGTAAAAAAGTGAAATTTAGAACGGATTCAGAAAAGGATCACTTTCTACTGGCGAAGGTAAATGGGTGAGAGCGTGACGGTTCGAATAACACCAACTAAGGGTATAATAGGAAAGGTTCTAAAGGAATTTGTAAAGAAGTTAAAAAGGATAGAATGAAGAAACTATATTGTCAAAAATACAAAGGCAAAGTGAAATTTCAAATGTATAGAGATAGACATTATTTGTGATTGTGAAGAAGAGTACACTAGAAGTAGAAGTTACAAATTCAAGAAATAGAAATGTGAAGAGTTAGACATGCGAAATAAAGATGCGTAAAGAAACAGAAATAGTAAAATTAGATACTAAATGTACAATGGCATATTTACAGAATATACAAAATAGACAATTTAAATTTACAACCCTGGAAGAAGCGAGTGTGGCAATAAACGCCACAATTCTAATAAAGAAAATAAAAAATAAGAATAATTAAAACTAAATAGCAATTAATAAAGGACTCAAATAGACCAGCACACTGTACCAAACAATATCTCAACGAGTGTTTTTCAACATTTCAGCTTTTACATTGTTTGACACTTCGACTATTTTTACACAAAGCTACTAGAGTATAAGTCTAAAGGTAAATAATAAAAGGATGCCGTAATTGTAGCACGCTATAACTGGCTCCGTCAAAGAAGGGGGATACTGACGGGCCCACGTATTGTGATACCCATTAATTTGATAACACCTTGCAGAAGGGGTTATTCTTAGCATTCTACATGGTGGGTTATTCGTCTACCTGTAGCGTATAAGCAATAGAGAATTTATATATCGTTTTCATTTGCTCAACGCGAACTTATCAACATGAAAAGAGACCGGATTTTGTTCAAAAAATATATATGAAAAATACTTAAAATATGCAGAAAAGTAACAAAATATATAATATCAAATAATAAAAATAGTGCTTTGTACTTTTTTAACTCAAAATAAGAATACAAAAAATAAATTATCGACAATAATTAACAATTTTACATTTTCTTACTTTTGTAACCATAAACAACAGTATGTCCGAGACAACTCAAAATATTTTTAAAAGTGGGGTAACTGGGCACTATTTGAATTTGAGTGTTATATCATCGTGTATTTTTTCTGGCAAAACTTTCTTCTAAGTTAACACGGAAATAGCTCTGGTAGCGTCCGAAGAGCCTCACAGCCAATAAGTTTGGTGTGAAATTTTATAGTAAAATGTACGTAAATAATATTAAACAAAATAGAAGCGACTTTCACAAATTTACATAGCTTGTCCTACTAAAAGCGTAAGACCAAACGTCCTGTTTTATCATTTAGTTACGTTTCTTTCATAAAAATACCGGCCTTCATCCCTATCATAAAATGAACCGCTAATATTAGAACTCGACCTTGGGCTCTTGCTATTTCAGCTGTAAATCTTCTGTGTCGTTGTTACGTTTAAATAAAACCGAAAAATATCCTAACTAAAGCTAAAACATGCATCGTCACTAGATGTTAGGTAATACATGAAAAAAATTGACATACATTAATCGGGCGAGGTAGAGGGCCTAGTGAAAACTTGCTTGCTGCAATATTGTAATTAAAATTATGCAGAAACTATAATTTTGACACAATACCTTTTCGACTAACTTATTGTGCAAAATAAACATTACCTTTTCCCGAATGGCCGATGCTAGAAACATTAAATAACGAAGATATGAATTTTTGACGTTTTTCTAAGTAAAAATAGTTGCGATCGAGATCTTTCAATTTTTTTTAACTGGAATATTCAAATAATAAACAAAAGTAAAGTACGTACCTCGAATTTAAACATAAAATTATTGCACCACCTGTCTCCGTGAATAATAACAGATTTATCGATAACTAAAGAAGAAAGTGCTGCTGCCTTTAAGTCGTTTTCTATGAAGTTTTTGTAAGTCCTGTAAACGTTTTCTTCCTTATCTTTATCAATACATTCTAAGGCTATTTTCGAACTCAACTCGTACAGACGTAGATTATCAGGATCTTTAAAAAAATCGGTCATAATATCACCATAGAGTTTCTCTGATAAGTTTGAAAACACTTGAGGCCTTTGATCTTGAAGTGCATACGAAACAGCGTGAAATTTGGCACTTTGTTTCAAAATAAGTTCGATGCATTTTGGCGTCATTGGGTTCTTCTTATCCCAAAGAACGAAACCCATTTTAGTCAGGTCGTCGAAAATAAGGAATTCCTTGTATTCAACATCACAACACTTGTGGCACTTGACAGTACTATCGAATGGCTCTGTTACACCTTTTTCTTCTTGAAACGCAGAAAATGTTGGAAACGCCTCTCTGTACATTGTAATTTCATTTATGTATGCTTGACGTGCAGAAAGAGTCCCTGGAATCGATTTTGGTGTAGACTTCAAGAAAAGGTGGAGTGATTTCTTCTTATTTGTAGCAGTTGGATCTCCAAAATATCCACCTCTCGTAGATGGTGAAATTGTAACATCAGGATTTAATATGTTATTTTCACTAACGATTTCATCAATTGCTTTTTCTAAGTTCATTTTGATAATGGTTTGCGTTCTGGTATAACGAAAATAACTTAATAATTGCTATCCCTATCTAATTCCTAATATAACCTTATCTTATCATATTTATCCATACTTTATGAAAACCTATAAAACAAGAAACTTGACGCCGAGATATAAACCAGTGAAATATATATATATATATTATATATAACTGCGTAGTTTTAATGTCACCAATCAATGTTGAAATGGTTATCCGTGATTAAAGTGCTTATCTATTTAATTAACAGAATCATTTCTCATTCCTTGTAAGGCTACTTCAATGTCTCAAAATGTGCTACTAAATGTACATTTGGATATTATCAATACAATTATTATTGGTAGGTAAATATATAAAGCAAATATTGGCAATACCCTGCTTGTGGAAAAATGCAAATCCCTCATTGTGTAGACTGTACCTTCTACAATACCAGACGCGTTTTTAACAGAGTTGGTATTGTTGAATATAAGTGTAAAATGATGGTTTCGAAGCGGATTAAGAAGTACATAACCGCGCGTCTACAGCACAGGTAAATGTTTAACAGACGATAGGGAGATTCTATTTCATGTATTTTAAATGTATGGAGTTGTGGTAAGTTTGAAGACGATCATGTTACATACAACACAGGCGAGGCTTGTACTCTCCTGCAATGATCGAACAATACGACGGGTGGCGACTAAGACAAGGATTCAGTACTATGTACACTATCAGACAAAAGTAACGCAATATTTAAAAAAATATATCCCGTATGTATCGTAGGTCTTTTAAATTTTTGACCAAATCTTATCCCTTACTTCAGTATCATATCTGCAGAAACAACAAACAAGTTGGATAGCTATAATAAGAACAATATTATGAAAGTATTAATTTAATTACATTAATCTGATATTAATTTTCAATTAATTTGTATCTGCTACAGATTACCTCAAACTAATAAAGAAAATTTTCTTATTCCTGTCATGTCCTCGCTGGAAATCGAACCCTCGTGACTAGCCAACAATACAACCACTGTATATAAATATTTAAAAAAAATTACACTACCGAGCGGCATAGTCTAGTGGTCTAGATCATTCCTGAGCAATCGGGAAGTCAGCGGTTCGGATACGGATCCGGCTGCTCTGGTCCAAGTTTTCTGTGTTTCCCTTAGATCATTGAAGCAAATGCTGGGGCAGTAATATTCCACAGATGATCTTTCACTTCTCTTCTGTCTTCATTTCTTCCGTCTCACCTTTCTCTCCCTAAACACACCAGCCACCCATTCCCACGATTCCTGAATGAAGGCTGAAGAGAGCTTTACGCCCTACCCTCCGCCTTTGTACTATAGTGTAGGTCGGAGAGACTGTCCGCCCATCAGCACGAGCAGTTGGTGGGAATGTAACATAAAAAGTTTTTTTTTTTTAATTACACTTGGAGCAGTTTGTAATTGTTATTATTTTATATTTATAGTGTATGTACCTTTAGCAAACACGTTTTATAAAATTAAACAACTGCATTGACTTAGGTATGTCGATTTAGAGGAAAATACAAATCTTGCTGGTATAAAAGTATAATATGTAAATATTGTTATGAACGAGCGCCGCAGACAAGAATAGATATAGCGGAATGCATCGGCATGTCAAATCGTCATATACATTCCATGTAAAGCGGTGCAGTATTCAAGGAAATATTCCTGTAGGACTAGAGAACTTTCCATATTTGTATGGTAAGGTGACAGGTACATAGAATATAGTTCGATACGGAAACTGATATGTTTCAAGAGGTACAATAAATACTTATCATTAGTGATACAAACACATAGTTAGATAAATATGCGACTGTTAAATAAATAAGTTCATACAGTGTATGATAAAAATATTTATTTACATACAAATATATACAGTTCACACATACAGCCAACATACTAGCATATCAAAGAGAATAAAATACATACAACAAATTCACAAACACACCAAAGTAAGAACAAATATGTACAAAACATTTATATCTGATATGTTTTTCTTTAATTAAACACCACTTAACGCTGACTTATTTATTAACCACTTCATACATACATCTTAATTAATATTGTCAAACTAATACAAGAATTC
Source organism: Agrilus biguttatus (assembly GCA_963921985.1). NCBI lineage: Eukaryota > Metazoa > Arthropoda > Insecta > Coleoptera > Buprestidae > Agrilus > Agrilus biguttatus. Next base: position 23,644,240 of record OY998118.1, read on the forward strand.
CAAAGAAACTCCGTCCCCGTCTGTACATTCATTCCCATTTATATCTTGTCCCCATTCATACCTAGTCATTTTTCCAACCAATCAAATTCAAACATTCTCTCAACCGCCACAAGTCACACACAAATTAAAAGTCAAGCATCTCCAAACTGTCAGCATTCAAAAATCTGCTAGAAATTACGTACACCCATTCTCACGCTTCCAATTTTTTTTAAAACAATCCCTCAACACACAGACGCCAACTCCTTATCTAGCCAAAACTATAAAATATCGATAAATAAAAAAGGCACACGATATGAATTGATGGTGAATTGTAAGGTTATGAAGAATGACGACGAAGTGACGCAGGCTTGGATAAATTATATATATACAATATATAAAAAAAAACAAATGACATGAACGGCAAAAAGAAACTAACAAAATGTATAGCGCGTGTTACTGATAGAAGTAGTAACTAATAATTTTACGTTTAAAAATTGGATTGATTCATCCGTTACTCTGTGAAAAGTATTATTATTTATAATTAAAATATTAAATGATTAAGTTAATAAGTATGGAACGAAGGAGGGTATAAACGTGACGGAATGGTGTGCCAAAAGACAGAATACAATTAGCGAAACAAGTGCGAGAAAGCTACACAAGATTAATTTAAGATAAAATTTAAAAGAAAAATGTCCAGCTTCTTATCGTCAGTTTCTATAATCACTTTAGTAACAAGACGTATAACATAACACCGGTAGGCCGGTTTCTTTCAAAATTTGGGAATTTCTGACGAACCAAGGGTAGTCGAGTGAGGAGCGAATTTTGGTTTGTTAGGAGATTGAAGTGTTGTGGCAGAAGGGCTTGAGAGAGTTAAAAGCGCCCAGGGCTTGGCACGGGTGACTTGTAACTGTTGCCTCCTAGTGAGCCTTCTGTCAAAGACAACGCCGAGATAGGTAACGGAATTGCTCTATTAGATAGGCTGAATATTTCCTAAAATTAGAGGAGGGGTTCGGTTCCTACGGGAGTAGAAAACTGCTTCCGACTTAAATTCGTTAATAGAGAGTTTTCATCTACGGTACCAATTTAGAAGCAGGAGCAGAAACGTGTTTATTCTAGCGGTGCATTGGACAGAGGTTTTAGTAGAATTTATGAGGGCTATGTCGTCGGCGTAAAGAGCAGTAAGAATCGAGGGGTGGAACGGCATACCTGCGCAGAATAGATTGAACAAAAGGGCGTTAATTTGTAGCCTTGAGTGACACCGGCCATGATGGATTTATTGGGCGATAAGGCAAAGCCAACGCGGACACGAAGGGTTCTGTACGATAAGAATGATGGAATAACCCCGATTAGAACATGTGTGGTGTTAAGGGCGATAGGTTTGGTTATAGGTCTTAGTGTCACATTCAGTGTCAAATTCGATTAAAAGGTTGTCTAACGTCTAGCAGAAGCCTGGACGTTGAGGTTGTCGACAATGTACTCGGAAACACGCAGGAGTTGGCGGCCTGTGCCGTGTTGCCTGCGTAAGCCGTGTTAGAAGTTGGGAATAAAATTATTGTGCTCACATGTTCAAGGAGACAAGTTAAGAGGATGGATTCGACTACTTGCTCAGCTAACTAAGCAAACTGATAGGCTTGTAGCTGGACGGAGAGCTGAGGGGCTTTCCTATCTTGGGGAAGCAGATGACGGTGGCTTTTTTCCAAGCCAAAGGTAAGTAGTAGAGACGCATGATAGCTAAATAAAGAAAGACTCACCCTAATTACCACTAACTAAATTTTATATGAGCGGACACGTGTTTCGCCCACTTCACACATGGGCATTATCAACGCGAAGAGTCTCTCTTAGGGTGTCTTTCTATATTTAATTATTCTTTTACCACAGTCTCTTATTTTCTATTACGAATGATAGCGTTTCTGATATTGGAAAGTGCAGTTAGGTGCTTTCGAGGCAGGATTTTTATGACGCCTTTGGGAATACTGTCAGCACCGGGGGCTTTCTCTTTTTTAGAGATCGGATGGTAAGGGCGATTTCACTGGGCGACGTATATCTAATATCAGAGATAGAGGGAGTGAAATTATGGAAGGTGGCATTAGTGCGCTAGTGAATGTAAGCTAGATACACAGGGGAAGGTAGGGGGAGCACTGAGAGCAGAGGGAGTCTGCGAAGATTGGAGCTTTTTCCTAGTCCGAAGTATAGACAGAGCCGTTTTCTTTTAACGACGGGAGATTGGGAGCTCTGTTCCGAAGAAAGCGGATCACATTCCAAGTGCTTTTGGGTGCTCGGAATTGATTATTGTTATAGAAGAAATAAAATAAAAATTGTTTTAACACATATATATTTTCTCGACGAATCGTTTCAACCAAGATGGTCATTATTAAGAGTACTTGTTGTACTACAATTTTTAATAATTAAAAAAAAAACAAACGTTTATTTTTTTGAAATTATTAAAATGTTTTTTCACAACCACCCTACCGCAATTTCCATTGAGTTTACTACAATTTTTATTTTATTTCTTCTATACCGATCACCACCAACAACATTGATAGATTATTGTTGGTTACGTAGTAAGGCGCTCCTGTGATTGTAGCTAGTAGGATTCTTCTTTTTGTTTCTAGCAATAATTTTCTTTTGTTGTATAAGACGTAGTGTATTTTCCTAAGAGTTGCCTTGGCTATAGTACATCTCATTTTGACAAGTTGATGCGAAGTTAGCTGGCTGGTGATTTTAATACCCAACTATGTTGCTTTTCTTTGGATAGGTAAGCGTTTTCCATTGAAATTGAGATGTGGTCTGTCTTCTTTGGTAAGCCTTTCCCGACTTTAAGCAACTCTGTTTTGCAGCCATTTATTTTGATTCTCCATATCGAACAGAATTTTTGCACTTTCTTTAGCGTCTGTTCCATAATTCTGACTATATCAGCCCATGTCTTAGGTGAGACTAGGATTGCAGTGTCGTCGACGTATCGAAATGTTTGTTTCCCGGTTTCAAAGTTGTTATGATTATTGTGTATCTGCCAGCTTTGTGGGTATTTACTATTATCTACTATATTATTGAATATTCGAGTTAGTTCTACAACTAAGTATTTGGTATCTAGTTTAACGGCTTGGCTTTGAATTCCATCCGGACTCTCGGCTTGTCTTACATTGATGTTTTTGATTTTTGCTTGCAGTTGATGTTTGGTTGCGCTGGGACCGGTATTTATACCGATCTGTGGCAGCGAAAAGTGGTGTGGGTGATGAAGTTAAGTAAAATCGGTTAAATAATAAATGAATACGGAATAACGGGTAATGAAAAAGATAATTATGGGAAACTTGGCATACTCGAAAACCTAGGTTTAAAAAAAAAACAAGTTGGTATGATAACTAGATGAAAAAAAAAACAGAAAAAAGGGCGAAAGAAAGAATTTATGGTACAGGAAATAAGTAAATAAATAAATAGAACATAAAGAAAAATAGATAAACCAGGCCAAAACCAAGCAATGAAAACAGAGAAGAGTAAAAAATTGAACAGGTTATAATAATGTTTAATTTTGGACACATGCCTAACAGACGGGTTGATAAGAGAAGCAAGTAGGTAAACGTAACGGTCATTAGAATTCGACGTGTTTGATCTTTCTGGAATAAATTTTGCATGTACTTTCCGACCACATGTATCACTGTGTAGAATAAACTGTTTGTATACGTAAGCTATTTAAATTAACAGATTGGTACTAGAAAATTCATGCAATTGAATAATAAATCTCACGGCAAAATTAAATAAAACTGATTCCTTTATTAACTTATTGTTCTTCATTTATGTAAAATACATACAAAGATTATATTTCAAACTATACTTCTATATTGTCTAAAATTAAATACTACATGTTTACAATACATATACCACATCTTTGGAAATTACCATTTGAATGGCCAGCATTTAGCCCTTTTAGTTAATGTAAATATTTTAAAGTGTGATCACAAATTTATAGGTAATTGACTAAGGTAGAAAGATCAAATACGTTAGCATGTACAATTTTGCATAAATTTTTAGGACATTTAATAAATTCACCCCAAAAATTAAGAGAAGGCAAAATTTATTTTTATAAGCATCTCTAATTTTGCTCTTACATACAATAAATGAACCTTTAAATAAATCCATTATTTACGAAATGCGTAATAATACCTCTCATTCGTTCCTTGAACTTTTCGTTATTAACAATATCCGGATTTGCAAAGGTCTTCGCAAACTCCTCCTTATTTGTTCCTAAATCGCCCATATCTAGTGCTACAATTTGAACTGGATTGTAGTACATATTCAATAACGAGCTTGCCATTAAAAGACCAAACTTAGAATACATTTTCCAGTGATTTTGAAGGTCATTAAAAGAAAACACTTTTTCTACATCGGTACCCATTTCTGTTAAAGCCGATGATAAACTATCGTGGTATAGTTTTAAATAATAGTCTAAATTGTCAAAAACCTCTTGAGATGCATTGCAGTAGATAAAATAACATAAATCAACAACTGGTGACGATAGCCTTGAACATTGCCAGTCTAGGAACACCACCTTTTCCACGGTATCTTGATTTTGGGAATCCTGTATAAAATAAGTTAGTAAGGTAAACACACATGGGTTTTGAGATATAATTTATGTATATGTTGCATCTTTCGACGACTATCTAGTTTTTTTGTTATATGAAATAGTTATTTATCTAGTTGCCACGCTTTTTCTTTGTGAAAGACAAAACTTTACTTTTGGTCAGCTGCTACGTCTGCTTATTCTTATTAATATCATTTTATTATCATTTTGCACTCCTTTTTAGTTACAGTCATCCCTCGAGTCCCTTTCTAATTGCACACCTATAAACCTTCCATAAATTTTGAAGCAAACTTTAATTACTATAACTGTTATCCGTATATCCTAACGTCCATCAGTTTATTCCAAATTCCAATCACTTTTAGAATCTTGTACAGGCACACCGACAATTTTATAAATCTCCACTTCCGTCACTTTTGACCATTCATCACTCCTCTCTTTTATCTAAATCACACCCCCCATCCCTTTCCATCTTACCAACCAGTATGTAAATTATCCTTCAAATCAAGGAAACGACAGTTCAACTACAAGAGTTCAACAAGTTCAGTCAAAGAGTTCAAATCGGGAGTTCAGTTAATCAATTCAAACAGTTCAAGTCAAGTATTCAGTATTCAAATTAAGTTCGATATATCTATCTATAAACCATCATCAACTAAACAGCAAAACGCAATACTCTCTCAGGAAAGGTTCTGTCTAACTGTCATCAATCAACTGTATATATTGTAAAAATATGTATAAAAAGAACCACCGACATTAATTACAACATCAATCTACCATCTACATCTAAACAACTATAAAATAATCACCTGGCCTACATTAAGTTGTAGTTCAGGACAAATCAAAGCAGTACATATAAATTAAATTATACTATAACCACCCGTACCCGAGTGTTACTGAATTCTAATTAAATACCAACTATTTTTTTTTTATTTTGCAGGTTATTTTAGGTTGGTTCTCTTTGAATTAATACGTGTTTTATTAATCAAATTTATTTCACTTTGTTTAAGTAAGATATTCTTCCTTATTCAGCAAATAATTTCTTTTCCGTGAGTTTCTTCTAACGCCATTGCTTTTTAAATTTTGTGTTATTTTAATACGAAGTCAAATTAGTATTATTTAGTTTTTAATTCATTTTTGTGTGCTAATAAATAAGACAGTGATAAAAAGTGCCTTAATATCGTGCATTTTTGCATCAACTTTGTAATTGGTAGTAACTGTCAGCGGGCATGCGGATTATGTTAGGTAACGAGTGAAAGCGAGTTATCGTTAGGATGGATATAGAAAGGAAACAGAAAATATTTGCCTGTTTTAATAGAATCCTTCTTTGACTCACTTATTGTGCACAAGAATCACTACTATTTTCCAGAAAGCCGATGCTATAATTATTGAATTAGCGACGTTATGAATTATTTTCACGTTTTCCTCGGTAGAAATAGCTCTGATTCAGACGTTTCCAATTTTATTTTGGACTGAACAATTAAAATAATAAACAAAAGTAAACAACGTACCTCGAATTTAAACATGAAATTATTGCACCACCTGTCTCCGTGAATAATAACAGCTTTATCGATAACTAAAGAAGAAAGCGTTGCTGTCATTAACTCGTTTTCTATGAAGTTTTTGTAAGTCCTGTAAACGTTTTCTTCCTTATCTTTATCAATACATTCTAAGGCAATTTCCGAACTCAACTTATATAAGCGTTGATTTTCAGGTTTTTAAAAAAAATCGGTCATGATATTACCATAGAGTTTCTCTGATAAGTTTAAAAACACCTGAGGCCTTTGATCTTGAAGTGCATACGAAACAGCGTGAAATTTGGCACTTTGTTTCAAAATAAGTTCGATACATTTTGGCGTCATTGGTTTCTTCTTATCCCAAAGAACGAAACCCATTTCAGTCAAGTCGTCGAAAATAAGGAATTCCTTGTACTCAACATCACAACACTTGTGGCACCTGACAGTACTATCGAATGGTTCTTTTACACCTTTTTCTTCTTGGAACTTGGATAATGTTGGAAGCGCCTCTGTGTACATTGTAATTTCGTTTACGTATGCTTGACGTCCCGAAAGAGTCGCTGTAACTGATTTTGGTGTAGACTTCAAGAAAAGATGGAATGATTTCTTCTCATTTGTAGCACCTGTTCCCTCTATTTTAATTGTACTTGGATCTCCATAATATCCACCTCTCGTTGCTGGTGAAATTGTAACATCAGGATTTAATATGTTATTTTCACTAACGATTTCATCAATTGCTCTTTGTAAGTTCATATTGGTGATCGCTTGCGTTCTGGAAGAATGAAAATAACTTAATATGTGTTGTCCCTTTGTAATATTTTATATGCAGTTATCTTATCGTATTTATATTTACATAATAAAACCTGTGAAACCATACACAGATGTCGAGATAAATCAGCAGTTCTTGAAAAATTCTGAAATATTCGATATAATTGCGTAGTACTCCATATCACTAATAATTTATTATAGGTGGTTAAAGTGAATGTGTCTTTAATTAACACAAATGTTTCAGTTTTCATTTAAGCCTTCTTCAATGCCTCGAAATGTACTAACAAAGGCAGATTTATAATTATCAATACAATTATTATTAGTAGGTACTGTAGCGGTTAGTTAAATTTAATATTTTAAACTTATGAATATTATCAAGATCTTTGGAAAATTAAAATATAACTACTACTTTATGCTAACAAACCAACGAACGAAAAAATACAGGTCTAAATGAACTAGACTAAACAAAAAAAAAACAAGATTAATAAACAAAGATTAAAAATACAACAGTGTACAATATAGATACAAAATCGTTGCACTACAACAAGGTCGTTAAGGGTTAAAAGAGAAAAGAACTATATAAAGTCAGAATTTGTAAGGGGTTAGTTGGCTAAAGAGGACCTAATCAAACGGTCCCATGTAAGGTACGAAATATAAATAGAAATGATTATATCAAAATTATATTCAATAATTATCATCTTTGTATTTGCTTTTCCTTGAATCTCATATTTAATGTCCTAAAGGCTGGCGACTAGCATCCCTACATGTTTTGTTTATGTTGTCTAAGGGTGACGAAAGACATAGGAAGGAACAGAAAGATGCGAGGGCAACATTCTTCTAATATACAGTATGTGTATTGACGTCGTGCACGATGGCAGTGGCGAGTTTTGCTAGCGATGCGATGCGTATGCTTTTGCGAGCGTAGCGATGCGATGCGTTGCGTTGTAGTTGCATTTATTATGCGTAGATAATTTGTGTAGTAAATTATTGGTTTACTAATGTGATCACTGGTTATATATATGTTTGGTATATATGTATTATTTATATTGTGCACTACTCGAGAAAGATCTGATTATGTTAACACGTTATCATTTGCCATTGTGTTTATGAGAGCTCGTTGTTGAATTGTGGCTAAAGTGCCACGACTGTCTGTCACTCCAGTATTGTACAGGTGATGCCTATAGTTCGGTAACTTGCCTTGCGTGGGGTGGGCATGGTGCTATAGCGACACGGGGTTAGGTTTGACCTACCCTGTTGGTCTCCAGTATAGGTGTTATCCCGATAATGTGGATATCACGTCTGGAGGCGCGGGAGCGCAAACTCATGATTTCAGGTATTTAATACGATTTGCTGATTGACGGATTCTGCTAGACTGGTGAAGATTAATTCGCAAATGATCCAGAGAGGCAGGGGTTCCGAAGGAACCCCGGTGAGTACCTAATTACTTTATGATCTTGTCAACAGATCGGTAAGTGTTTTTATTATTTCATGTGATAACTTCCTATGAGCGAGAACGCCTGTTTGTCGTCATCTCACTTTCACACAGTCGCCAGCCAGCCAAATATATTTATACTTATTCACGCACGCCTTCATCTCCCGTCTAAGTAACTAATTAATTATGTTTACTATTTCTAGTTATTGGTGAGTAAAATTATCTTGATTATTCTTATTGATTTAAATGTTCCTTAAAAATTAACCAATCTGACATCAAATCAAATTAACTAATTAATGAATTAATTTAAATTAAAAAAAAATCCCCGTCTTATACCCATAACAGTCTGAGGGGGAGAGGTTTTAGTCGGTAAGAATCCGACACTACCCAGTCGCACAGGCGAATGGGTGTCTCGAAGATTTCCTCTCCTCCCCGAAAACAAAAAAAATGGGTTAGTTAATAAGTCTTTACCTTTCGTTTGTTACATTTATACTATTGAATATTAGGTTTGGGATAAAAAACACCCTAGACATGAATGGGTGGAACAGAAGACGGCAATTTAGACTAGTCAGTCGGGCATTTTGCCGGAAAACGTTCAATGCTATCCCATGTATATTATACTCCTGTATCAATGTTGATATTATACGTTCGATATTGTCGCGCTTGAAGAATATTGTTTATTATTTATAGTTTGGCATTTTAGTTATGTATTGCATGATGAATAAGGTATACAGATTAATTAAAAAGGGAACGCAGTGTATTTTTAACCAGACGAGAGAATACATCAATTAAATTAAATATTTTCTAACATGAATTATGTTTATCTTTGCTTTCAATTATTGTTTACTGTGTGTTTTATTTGAGTTGTATCTTCTAGTGATCTTATTGTTCTTTGCTTTTGTTTTTGTGTCTGTTGTTCTGTGTGATCCAAATTAAACCTTTTTTAAATTTTATCGGACTATTTTTTTGTGTTATTTTTGTTCATTTGTTCACCGAACAAATCCCGATTGTACACATATAAAGCATAGAATGTGTCAAAATGTTCAATATACTGTACGTAACACGTAACACGCGCAATCAATGCATAAGTGATTGCAAAATTTCAGACGAGTATGAGGATATGTCTAACAAAAATGTTCCTCATTATGTGAACTACACCAATCGAGTTTGTATTTGGGAATGCAACTGTAAAATGATAATTTAGAAACGTATTAGGAAGTACTTAATTGTGTGTACAATACAGGTAAAAGTTTGGCAGATAATCGAAATTGTATTCATGTATTTCAAATGCATGTAATTTTGGTAGTTAATGATGATGATGATGCGTGTAACAGATGGGCTTTATACTCTTATGCAATAATCGAACTATTCGACTGATGGAAACTAAAAACAGTATCTCAGTAAGTACTGCCTTACTACTTGATCGGATAAAAGCAGAGCAATATTAAAGAGAAGATCCCGAAACTATCTTCATAGCTCTTTTAAATTTCCTTCTGTTAAATTTCGAAGAAATCTATTTCCCCTTTGCTACTGTTCGAGGCTCTTTTTATCAATTCGTTCCACTCAAAATTCGGTTTCTTTTTAATGTCAGTTTGTTCAAATAATAGTTCCATTGAGAATCCAAATTTTTTGTTTCAATTTCGATAAGGGTTTCTTTGTAAACCAATTTAAGAATAGCCTTTTAGATGGCACCGTAATAAAGTTAATTAAAAACCAATCATACCTTGTCATCCATAACATTTACGAAGGGACTCGTCCAATGCGCTCGTATTACATTTGCATACGACGGTTATTTAAGTTTTACTTCGGTAGTTTTAGACAGAGTAAAAAGGTTATAGTCAGAGAGAAAAAAGAAAAATAAGATTAACAGAGTCAATTTTCTGTCCGTTGCTCTCGAGAATATTCTTCACCAACGCAACATTGTAAATAATAATTGTAAAAAGTGTAAATAGTTGTCCAGTACTTAATAAACAATACCACAAAATAAATGTCTAAACGATTCAACAGTAATACCACCGCTAAACAACGTTAGTTGTGCTTGCTTTATATTATTCAGAACGGCTGGACAGATTTGACACTGTTTTGAAGCAGAAGCGACCGCATTTAGCCAAGAAAAAGGTATTGTTCCATCAGGACAATGCACGAGTGCATACGTGTGTGGTCACCATGGCAAAATTTCATCAATTGCGCTATGAACTGCTACGCCATCCACCTTATTCTCCCGATTTAACCCCCTCCGTCTATTTCCTGTTTCCAAACCTGAAAAAATGGCTGGGTGGTAAAAGATTTGGATCGAATGAAGAGATCATCGCGGAAATAAACGCTTATTCTGAGGGCCTTGAGGAATCTTATTATTTAGAAGTAATAAAAAATATATTGTAACGTTCGGGGGTTCAACAATTAAAACTCGAAGACTTTTAAACAGCAACAACAATTTACTTATACTAATATTAATTAATTTATTACTAAACTTAACTTTACTACCAATGACACTATTTATTTATGTGCAGTTACTGTCTGTATAACACTTCTCACTTCTCTATTTATTTACTACGCGTCTCGATTTATTTCTCACATTCACGACCGTCAATTTAATCTGAACTCCTCACGACCGTCAATTTATATCTGAACTTCTTCACGACCGTCAATTTATTTATATCTGAACTCCACTCTCCTCGGCGATCGTCTTTCCGCTTATATACTGTTCCGCTAAATTTCCGGAACATTCCCGAGAAACAGAAATGTCGGGACCATTTTATTTTTCGCCGAAATATAAGTCTCCGGGAAACACAAATACACTAACATGTCCTCAATTATTACGCACACACTTGCAGTTACGATATGCACGTCGCGGCTAAATCAATCACTCCGCCGCAACCGGCTCGCTCACATCCATGGGCACTAGAACGCACACAAGCAAACGTTACAATATAAATACGATGGACTAAATGTATTGAACTGAAAGGAGATAATGTAGAAAAATAAAATGATTTTTTACCGAAAAACTGTTGTTTTCTTTTAAAAGTCACGGACATATCAAACCACCCTCGTAATTGAAAAAAGTTACTGCCAATTTCGTTCTTATAAACGTTAAAAAAAATTAAATTGATAAAAATACTCATTAACTTTGCAAATATTAAAATTAGGAGGTTTAGTTTGTGAAGGTTTTTATAGAGAACTCAATTAAACACTACATAACAACAACACAACAATCAACATATATTTACACACTTAATAACGAACAATGAAAATAGAAATGAACTTGAAAGCAACGAAGTAAGATAAGAACGAATTACTTAGAGGGACGAAAAGAATGAAATAAGATAAGAGTAGGGTACCGATAGAGAAGTACAAAAGCATAGAAATTTTTGAGACGAGAAATATCAAGAAATATGACAAAATAGAGCAACGACTCAAATCACCGAAGAAACCCATCGTAAACATGCAATTAGGGAGGACAGTGAAGGACAGACGTCATGCGGTTAGTACGCGAAGTTGAAATATTAGCAGAGATTATAGGAAAGTACAGTAGTACAGACAGTAATAAAAGTTATTGGTACAGATAGATGAAAGACAAAAGATTTAGAATATACTATTAAGAAATATTTACACAGACACAGAGACACAAAGAAATAGAATACAAAAGAATATTTACACAAAAGAATTTTGAACATATTTACATTACTATTGTGTGACATTAACCGCCACAGGAGGGTTGTCTTATATTAGTAAGTGTGTAATATAGGTCTCAAAACTACAAGGAAAAAATCCACTTTTATTTCTATTGTAGTGTGTAATTTTTAGTGTATCTGTACACCACACAATACATCACTAAGAGCCACAGTGAATTTTATACTTATAATAATCGTATCAGTGGGTTTTGAATAAATAATTAATGAAATCGTAGGCTGGACCAATATTTATTATCACCTATTATAGATCTATAAAGCTAAAAACTTAAACAGCAGGGTTAAGTATAATATTAGGTAATTTCAGACGGAAACAATGTTCGAACTGATTATTCCCTCGTCCAAAAATTAATATGGGAACAATTCGCATGACAATGTTTTTCACACGAACGTGAAAAGTGCTATTTATGTGCAGTGGTATATTTTTAAGGTACTCGATTTGTTCTAGAAATCAACATTATTCTACGTTTCTATCACATTCTCAACGAATGCTTTCAATTTTATCATAACAAACGGTTCGGTAGAAACACGCATTAGTTGCAAACATTTTAGAAAAAATCATCCTACAAAGTATTATGCAAAACTCAGTTTGTCATTTAAAATGAAATTGAAATGAGAATAGAAATTTGCTAGAGAAAGCATAGGATGCATAAAGGTGAAATATTTTACATTAATATTTTATACCTTTCAAAGAATAAACGATTTAAAGCATTCGATTTATATGCTAACTGAGGCACGCCAGTCAGAGGAGATGTAGAACCTTTACAAAACCACTGACATAACTAATAATAATCATAATTTCAATTTCAAACTTGTATTGATATAAAAACAGTAGAATGTCTCGAATATGACATAAAATAAGAATTAAGAAAGAGGAAGACTTCTAATAAAAATCTATGTTTGAATATTTTTCATTGTTTTTTAATGCAAAAAAATACATGCAAATACAGAAGACTATAATATAAACTTCGGTATTACTTTTGTATAGTGCAAATTACACAAACACACGTTGGGATGCTAAGAAAAATAAGAAATCGAAATACGAAATTAATCGGTTGTAATGTACCCACTCTGATAAAGGAGATATAAGTATATTAATCAATTAATCATACATATGCAATTATTAATTATATTTTAGTTTAAGTTGTCTACGTGATAAGTTTCAACAAATGTAACTTGTTATCTCTGTAGTTTTAAGATACATATATTTGTTCTGTTTTGAATTGGAAATAGCAATGAGATATTGTTAATAAAATATTATTTGTTACACATAGATTTATCAGAAAATTGTATTGTTATTAAAATCAGTTGCCATGGGATAGACAAACATTGCTTGCTAGAATTCTATAAGAATGTAAACGTGCTAATGATGTTCTTGGGAGGTGTAAACTAATGGCTCTGAACTTTACCACTGTGACGTCAAAATTAAGAGTATTAAAAGACCTGGAGGATGCACAGGAGGGAGTTCTCAGTTCGTAGTTCACAGTACACATTTGACCGTTTACAATTCTAAGTTCTAGTTCGTAGTTGCAAGTTCAAATTCGTCTAAATCTCTCTGATTCGTTCAATAAATTCAATAGTTGCCATTTCGTGTGTTATTAGTTTTAATTAGTTAATAGACAGTTTAGTTAATAAACAATTAAACCTTTGAAGAGTTTTATTTCCCACTGGTTCCACTACACGATCACTCTTATCTAAGGAAGGAAAGTTGTACCACTGGGTGTTAGGACTGAGGATCCCTATACTTTTAACTTCTGGTATTTATAATACTGGCACCGAAAATCTAAGAAATAGTACAAGACGGATAATGATCACGCAGCTATATTAAACATAGCACATGCAAACATTTGATTCAATCATCTTTTCTCTTTGTTTGACTGTAGTCCTCGTTACGATAAATACACTCATTCTCCATATAGCTAACACGTTCGCATTTGGATTTTTTTTGCATTTATTTTCGTACTCTGATTTCATCGTTATTGTTTTCTTTCCCAATTGTTTCCAATTCTTTTCTTTTATCAATGTACACTGGCATATAAATCACTCATCTAAGATTTCTAACCCCTTTTAGCAGAAATTACAGGAATACCTGATCTAAAAATTTTCCCCAACACTATTTTCGATTAACTCCCACACTTTGTTATCCCATCTTAGCAGATAATCAGAATTCATGTTTTCGTAACAATAAAAAAGTCTATTTTTTCTATACACTATTGGTCTGGGATATTATTTGACATGATTTACATAAATTAAAAGAAAAATGTAAAGTATTAAAAAATGACTTTTTTACTCTTTCCATTAACGTAGCCAAAGAAACCTAAATATGGTGCTATTTAAGAAAAATATTTTTTGCTGAATTTATGGAGTCTTTTCTATAAATGTTTATATAATTGATATTTTCAAAACTTCGGAAAAAACACAGGAAATGAAGCTTTACTTTCATTCAAAAAAATTAAGATTCCAACATTGCCATCCCTCTTTTTGTCATTAATGTTTTTACTAAAAGTTTTGCTTTGAATATAACTTGAAAGGTTTGCAGGTAGTTTCTCTTTGTAAAGTTTACCATTAAATGTAATAACGTATGCATGAACATAAATAACTGTACCAAGTTTCAATTCGGTATTCGTCCCATATAAGTTTCTAACAAATGGATTAGATCAAATACCCTGTGTTCCGTTGTTATTCCTCGGAACAATTTTTATTTAATACTTTATTTTATAATTTCAATCTAAATATTTCAATTTCATTATATTCATTTTGCCTTTTTAGTTTATTAGTCAGTCTGTGTTATTTTCGTTACATTATAATCAATACCTGTATTTTATTATTTGTTTCCTAGTGGAAAATCTACCTAGTTTGTATGTATACATCTATTGGCATAATTCTGAATTACATCTTTGTTTCACTTATAAATTTCACTTTCGTTATCTTTGTTATTTTTATTTATAATAACAGTGTTCACTATTGTCAGACATATACAAAGGTTACAAATAAGTTAGTAGTCATACGTTATTCATTATAGTTCTTCGATTAAATTTTTATTGGTAATTTTAGATGTCTTAAATATTTTGTCTTAAGTATAATAGTTCAATACTTAAAAAATAAAACATAAAAAAAACAGTGTCGAGTTATTTAAAGGAAAAGTTAACAACCAGCTACACAAAATTTGGCGTGCATCAGAAGTTAGGATTTAATTGTCTTACTTCACTACCTTGTATATATAATATATGAATTTTGCTTATTACTCACACCGAGTTACAAGTACGTTTTATGTACCAACAAAACTTTATTACGAGGATCACCGATAACACACGACGATTTTTGAATTTTGCTTTGTGGAACTTTTTAATTTACCTACATCCACCTGTAATAAGTTACTAGATATCCAAAATTATTTCCTATGCCAATAACCCAGCTATAGTATGAAAAACTGTCTTCTGTCATCTATTTATGTTCTATAGGATAAATACTTCACTTAATTTTGTTATACATTGCAGACAAAGGTACAAAGATCCTTCCCTATCGGTTAACTTGAACAGCAAAGCAGAAACCATTATCTACTAAAAATAACCAAATTAACCAACCCAAGATCATCATAATAACTTTGTGTCCAACAAAAAACTAAAGTTACTATGTTATCAAGCCCATCTAAAATTTATACTTTAGGAGAATAAATTTTTTCGTTCGATAAGTAAAATACATAAATCTTCGCCAATTGACAGTAACAAAATCTCTTTAATTAAAGTATTTCTAGAATACAGATACTACTTGAACCCTAATATAGAAGATTGTAATGTTCTCAAAAACTTTAACTCACAACTCACAAAGTTAAGGGAAATATTATCTGATTGTATAAGCTCATTTTTAGAAAATACAGAGATATTTAGAACTATCATGGCGAATTTCAATAATTTTATTTATTTTTATTAACCTTCATGGATACGAAAGAAACCAAGTAGTGAAATCAAGAATTAATAATCGTTTTACATTGTCATACACATACTCAAAAGTAAGATAGTGAACGATCTGAAACTTCTCAATAAACATAAGAATCATTAAAGACGCTTGAAATTTAGATTACATTTTTCTGCTTTACTAAGAAGATGGCCAATATTATAAATTTCCTTTGACTCATTATATTATTCAAAACTGTTTTGATGTGTTGAAGACACCTCATATTTTCAATAGCACCAATTAAGATAATCGCTTTAATAACACAGGTCAACATAAACCAGAGACCAGAGATGTCCAGTCCAAATTTGGCCTCCAAATTGCCTCAGAATTTTCAGGTATCCTAACCTCAAGTTCCAAAAGTTAGATACGTATGTACGTAAACATACGTGAACTAATAGAAAAAAATGACCAAGAAAATTATTATTTCCGACCAACCTTTGCCCAGAATCTGATCTCATAATTGCCCTAGATTATCTTTTTTTTTAAATTATTTAACCTTAAAATATAAATGACGATAGTTCGTATTGTTTGAGTTTGAGATTTAGATTTTTATGAACTTCAATACACTACGGTAACTTTGTGGCCAGATTCAAGTTCCCCATCGAAGAATACATCAAAATTGATCACCTTCTTTTCTGATTCACTTTTCAGCTGCGCATTAGTAGTGGTGTAGAAATAAAATATCCATCAAAAACTAGGGCGCTGCAGTGGAGAGTTAAAAATAAAAAGATACGAATGCGAATTCGAACCGCAGCACATCCATATGCAAAATATCTTATAATATCGTAAAACAAACAAAGCCAAATTAGCATCACATTTGAAATTAAAATACTTCAAAATCTTGATGTGATGAAGCAACTATGAGACCATATTCTAATTCAGCTACAAAAACTACTTTAGAAATGAGTACTCGGTAAGTTGTTTTAACTCGTCACACATCATGAAGTATCGCTCTCCAAGAGGCTAAAACTTGTATTTTTTTTTTATTTTTGAAGTTATGATATCCAAAATTTTTGCTGCCAAATTTAGACTCAACGTCGCAAATTACGTCGTAGCCTGTTTTTCCCTGTTTTTGTTTTCATTTGCAATCCCTGATTTTGTCGATCTTTGTAATTTTGGAATCTACAAATTTCTGAAAAAATACAGCACACGTTGCATTGATTAATTCAATAATCTTATATCCTGTCGTTTGTGTAAAATTCTAAATATAAGTCTCTCTCAAAATTATTTTAATTTCAACGGAACTATATATAAACAAAACAACGGCCTGCCGATGGATTCAGCTCTCTCACCCTTTTATGCAAACTATTTCCTAGAAAAGTTTGAAAAACAATTATTTAAAAATGATAATTGTATATATAAAAAACATACACATAGTCGATCCAGATATGTAGACGACGTTTTAATTATTTGGACAGGTACGGACAGAAAAATTTCAAATTTTCTCAACCATCTAAATAATATAAATAAAAGCATTCAGAGTACTGTCGAAATAGGAAACAAAAATATCAATTTCTTAGATTTAAATATTTAATTAAATAACAATAATCAATTAGAATTTAAAATATTTAGGAAAGATACTTTTACAGACACCATTATCCCCTACAACTCGTTTCACCCAAAAAATATAAAGTTAGTTTCATTTCACGCCATGTTAAACAGATTATTAGTCGTACCTCTAAATAAAACACTATAAAATCCATAGCTCGAAATAATGACTATCCCATATGTATAATAGATAAACTACTCAAAAAGAAACAAAACAATATACTTTTACAAGTAATATTTCCGAACACATTGAACTATACAAAAGATAATAAAATTAAGTGGCGGAAAATCTCATATTAAGGTAACATGAGTAATAAGACAGGTAAAATTCTAAGAAAGAACAACATCAACCCTGCCTATTTCAGCAATAATACTGTAGGAAAAAGGTTAGTAAACAATAAACTAAGTTCAGGAAATAACAATATATTTGAAAAAACAGGTGTCTACGAAATCAAATGCTCCGACTGTGACACTATATATATTGGTAAATCAAAAAGAAAGATAGGCATTATTTAAACAATCTTGAATATAACTAATTTATTTAACACTAAAATACCCTATATATACTTATTTATATTACAACTATGCTTTCTTATTTAACTCTATTCGTCTTACTTATTTATATCACTTGCTTTACTTCGCATATGCACTGTTTACTGACCTGTCTAGAATAGAACCGTTCCCGGCTGTCAATTAGTCACTTATTTATATTATCATGGAACGTTATAACAGTTTTCTAGATGCATCCAAATAGTTCTCCAATTTTCTCGTAGTTCCCTTTGTACTGCATCTTGTTATGTGTCATATATCGAATAATTTACGACGCCGAAATCGCTTCAGTCAAAGCTGCCGACTATTGATTTTTGCCACATTTCACTCATAACACGATAACGATATAAGCCCGTCAAGAAGCAAGTCCTACTAGTTTTTCGGTAATTTTTAGGAAATTTTATGGAAAATAAGTTTATGTACCATTTGAGATAGATAAAGTAAAAAATATAACGGTACATTTTTTTTAAACATTTTTATATAAATTAATTTGTGAATAGTTAAACAATACGAAACCTGTTGCTAACAAATCAACAAAAAGTGTGCTTTTAAAATACAATTACAACATGTTTTCTTGATTATAGACCGTAATAGCGATAAATACATTATTTTAATAAAAATATAATCAAAGAAAATGTTTGTTTCTTCGAACCTCAATAACATGTATTACATTACACAAACTAATATAAATGTTAACATTAAGTTAGTGTTATGTCCCCACTAGGCTTTTATTCTAAAGGTATCTGTTTTTATTTTTATTATTCTTTGAAATAAACGTAATTTTGTAAGTCTTTAAGGCGTTCTTGCTATTAAAACGTGTTTTATCAATAACATAGGTAAATTCTGTTTGTCTATTATTTGTTCTTTTTATTGAAGAGAAGGAATATATCAAAAAATATATTGGGTACAACTAAAACAATTCTGATAGAATTATAATTATATCCTTTAGCTGAAGTAAATTAGACAAGATGAGTAATGGCGTTATTAAATATAATGTGGTTAATACTTATGCGATAAACAATAGTAGTTTATAACCCATAAAAGAAACCACGTAAAGTTGCAAAAAATTAATGTGAGAAATATTTTTACGTAACAAAAATTCCAATCCCACATATTAACATTATGACCAAGTATATTTACATGTCTCAGCATCCGTTCCATTGTAGATATAGTTTAGACGCACGTTCTCAGTTTAGACCTTAGAATAAAAACGTGGAGGCAGTCTATAATGTGATAGCAATGTGTTTAAGATAGGAAATATGTCTGGACCTCCTTTCCCGCTCTAACGCGATTTAATTTGTAGAGAGAGAAAGAGATACGGCTAGGGAATAGAGATTGTATCAGACTGCGTAAGAGCGAGAAAGGAGATCTAGATATATTTTCTATCTCAAGCACACACCTATAGTATTATACGTTGCCTCCATTTTTTATTTTTTTAGGTTGAAACAAAACAGAATGCGGGGGACTACTTTTTGAAATTAAACTTCTTTCAGGACGTTGAAGGTAAACATTTTGCAGAGAGCGAGTGAGCAACACAACGGAAACGGAAACTGTCAATACCAAAACAATGTTTTAATTATTATTTAATTATTTTACTTTTTAACAGTTGCAAAATTGAACATCGGCCAAGAAAACACCATGGAACAAAAAGAAGGGTTAGAATAAGTTCCATGCCTTCATAGAACCATAGAAAAGCAAGAGAATTGGGAAGACACAGTGTTGATCGAGGAACAGCGACTCGATTATAATCTAGAACCCATCATGAAATGGAAGGAGACAGGAGAATCTGTACCAACGTGGACGAACGTACGTCCCCTGAATGCTACGAAATGTTATTGTGCCCAATGGTATTCTCTCAAGCTCGAGAATTGAGTCCTTAAAAGAATCTGGGAAAGTCCGGATGTGACCAAGAAGCGACTACAGATTGTATTGCCCAAGAATAAGACAAAAGAATTAATAAAAGAGCTGCATGCTGGGACTGGAGTTGGACATTTTGGGGAGATGAAAAATTTACAAAAAGTGCGTGAAAGGAATTACTGGGTGAACGCTAGATTGGATGTAGAAGAATGATGTAGAAAATGCGATGTATGTGCTTCCAACAAAGGCCCGAGAACCAGGACACGATGAAAGATGCACCAGTACAACGTACAAGCACCATTCTAAAGAATAGCCATGGATATCGCTGGCCCCTTTCCACGGACTGAAGATGGAAACCGCTACATCCTCGTTGTGATGGATTACTTTAGCAAGTGGCCAGAAGCCTACGCAATCTCCAACCAGGATACCAGGATTGGAGGCAATAATAAACAACTGGATCAGCCGATATGGAGTTCCTATGGAGATTTACACTGATTAGATCAGAAATTTTGAATCCAAGATATTCCAACGGGTGTGTGAATTGATGGGAATAAGGAAAACTCGAACAACTCCGTTGGATACTCGATGCAATGGTGGAGCGATTTAATGCGACTATAGAAAACAACCTGATCGATCATCAGACCGACTCGGATCGCCACATTCCCTTATTCCTTCTGGCCTATAGGAAATCCATACACGAGACTACCGGACAGACCCCTTCCTGTATGCTTTTCGGGAAAGAACTAAGGATACCTGCTGATCTGATGTTTGGGCGACCAGAAGACTAGTCAGACCGTCAGAACTATAATAAAATTCGAAAGAGACCGAACGAAGAATCGCTACGATCGGCGAGCGAATTCTACAGTGTTCAAAGAGGGCGATCGTGTATGGCTCTTTTCCAGTTCGCAAGAAAGGAAGATGCCCTTAATTACAACGGAATTGGGAGGGCCCATACGAGTGGTCATACGGGTAAACGACGTCGTCGTCGACGTGTGACGGACGTGGCGTTTTGGATGGATTGCGAAAATATAGTGGAGTTTACCCATGCTGCGTACTAGAAAAATCGAGACAACTACTAAAGCATACGATTTGTTTCGATAATAACTTAGCAACGTCCATCAAACTATATAACCGACAGCGATACACGATTCAGGACAGTTGACGGAGAATAGTTGACAAGTGACGGAGAACAGGCGGTTAACAGAAAGTGAAGTTTACCACGAAAAATGTTTACTAGAGTTATAGAACCGAAATTGTGTTAAATAGTCAAGTTTTGTTGAGGGAGTTAAATAAACGAGTTCAGAGCAAACGCAACAATACATTTTTAAACTTGACAACTGTTTTGACTTACGTATTGGTATAGTTATGAACGGACGCTTCAAAAGGGAATAGATTCAGCGCGGTGGGGCGGCTCGTTTAATCTGTCTGGCGAAGACCAGTGCAGTAAAAAGGAGATAACGAGAATTTTGGGAAGTATTCTGATGCTTCCTGAATAACTCGAGAACTTGATATAAATACATTGTGAAATAAATAAGCCAGTGTTAAATAAATTTATATAGTGTAAGACTATAAAACAAATTGTTTATATACGTAACCTATTTAAATTAATCGAATAATAAACCATACTGTGAAATGAAATAGAACAGCATATTCCTTTATTCATTTATTGTTTTTCACTACTGTAAAATACATAGAAAGGGTACATCTTGAACTATACATCTACTTCGTTTAAAATTGAGTACGACATGTTTACAATATATATATATATATAGTAATTTTCATTTGAATGGCCAGCATTTAACCGTTTTAGTTAATGAAAACATTTTATAGTGTGATAACAAGTTTATAAGTAATTAATTATGTCGGAATCATGGAATCAGTTAAGAGGTAGAATTTTGCATAATTTGTTTTGGATTTTTTTACTACCCTACACGAAATTTATTCCAAAAATTAAAAGAAGACAAAATTTATCCTTATAAGCATCTCTAATTTCGTTCTTACATACAATAAATGAACCTTTAAATAAATCCATTATTTACGAAATGCGTAATAATACCTCTCATCCGTTCCTTGAACTTTTCGTTATTAATCATATCCGGATTTACAAAGGCTTTCGCAAACTCCTCCTTATTTGTTCCTACTTCGCCCATATCTAGTGCTACATTATGAGCTGGATTGTAGTACATATTCAATAGCGAACTTGCCATTAAAAGACCAAACTTAGAATACACTTTCCAGTGATTTTGAAGGTCATTAAAAGAAAACATTTTTTCTACATCAGTACCCATTTCTGTTAAAGCCGATGATAAACTATCGTGGTATAGTTTCAAATAATAGTCTAAATTGTCAAAAACCTCTTGAGAAGCATTGCCGTAGAGAAAATAACATAAATCAACAACTGGTGACGATAGCCTTGAACATTGCCAGTCTAGGAACACCGCCTTTTCCACGGTATCTTGATTTTGGGAATTCTATATAATATAAAATAGAAATGTATTTAGTAAGAAATTTAAACCTTAAACGTATGTGTGCTAAACAAACAAGTGTCGTTGTGGAGTGATCTCCTTCATGTGCTTTTATACAGTGAGTCACTAAGCCGAAATCGACCATTTATATGCGCATAGTTCAAAATAGAGAAAAGTATTTCAAATAAAAGTTGTATGAGGTTAAGTGTAGAATAACAAAAATATTTTCAAATATGGCGGACTTCCGGTTATACCGGAAATGCACCCTAACTTCGTTATTTTTAATGGAATACCCTATTTTTATTGTACTTTTGAATTCCCCATAAAAAAATAATGTCAGTTTAATAACATTAAATTGGACCTGGGATGCACCCTACCGGAGTTATTTCAGGTTTCTTGGAAAATTTGACGTTTACAGTGTTTGGCACCATTTTAAATATCATACCATTGATGACGATTATGACGCGTACAATCGACAGAGCTCAATGGTCGAACGATACGCGGACAACGACCAATTACAAGATTTCAACAGTGCCTGTTTCATCGCTTGTTGGATGTGCTGTTCTATAGAACTGGCACAAACTCACCATTTGCATACATTTATACATTTTCCTCGATTTGAAATGTGTTTCATGTCGCCGGAGGCGAAATACAACTGCTATTCAGTGGTAAACAAAATATATTAGGAATTTTCGTGAACAAAATAAATTAAATAATAATTCATTGGTCGTTTGGGAGTGTTGAAAATGACACAATAAAAGAATGCAATTGTAATTAAAATTATGCAGAAACTATAATTTTGACACAATACCTTTTCGAGTAACTTATTGTGCTAAATAAACATTACCTTTTCCCGAATGGCCGATGCTAGAAACATTAAATAGCGAAGATATGAATTTTTGACGTTTTTCTCAGTAAAAATAGTTGCGATCGAGATCTTTCAATTTTTTTTAACTGGAATATTCAAATAATAAACAAAATTAAAGTACGTACCTCGAATTTAAACATAAAATTATTGCACCACCTGTCTCCGTGAATAATAACAGATTTATCGATAACTAAAGAAGAAAGTGCTGCTGCCTTTAAGTCGTTTTCTATGAAGTTTTTGTAAGTCCTGTAAACGTTTTCTTCCTTATCTTTATCAATACATTCTAAGGCTATTTTCGAACTCAACTCGTACAGACGTAGATTATCAGGATCTTTAAAAAAATCGGTCATAATATTACCATAGAGTTTCTCTGATAAGTTTGAAAACACTTGAGGCCTTTGATCTTGAAGTGCATACGAAACAGCGTGAAATTTGGCACTTTGTTTCAAAATAAGTTCGATGCATTTTGGCGTCATTGGTTTCTTCTTATCCCAAAGAACGAAACCCATTTTAGTCAGGTCGTCGAAAATAAGGAATTCCTTGTATTCAACATCACAACACTTGTGGCACTTGACAGTACTATCGAATGGCTCTGTTACACCTTTTTCTTCTTGAAACGCAGAAAATGTTGGAAACGCCTCTCTGTACATTATAATTTCATTTATATATGCTTGACGTGCAGAAAGAGTCCCTGGAATCGATTTTGGTGTAGACTTCAAGAAAAGGTGGAGTGATTTCTTCTCATTTGTAGCACTTGTTCCCTCTATTTTAATTGTACTTGGATCTCCAAAATATCCGCCTCTCGTAGCTGGTGAAATTGTAACATCAGGATTTAATATGTTATTTTCACTAACGATTTCATCAATTGCTTTTTCTAAGTTCATTTTGATAATGGTTTCCGTTGTGGTATAATGAAAATAACTTAATAATTGCTATCCCTACCTAATTCCTATATATATATATAACTGCGTAGTTTTAATGTCACCAATCAATGTTGAAATGGTTATCCGTGATTAAAGTGCTTATCTATTTAATTAACACAATCATTTCTCATTCCTTGTAAGGCTACTTCAATGTCTCAAAATGTGCTACTAAATGTACATTTGGATATTATCAGTACAATTATTATTGGTAGGTAAATATATAAAGCAAATATTGGCAATACCCTGCTTGTGAAAAAATGCAAATCCCTCATTGTGTAGACTGTACCTTCTACAATACCAGACGCGTTTTTAACAGAGTTGGTATTGTTGAATATAAGTGTAAAATGATGGTTTCGAAGCGGATTAAGAAGTACATAACCGCGCGTCTACAGCACAGGTAAATGTTTAACAGACGATAGGGAGATTCTATTTCATGTATTTCAAATGTATGGAGTTGCGGTAAGTTTGAAGACGATCATGTTACATACAACACAGGCGAGGCTTGTATTTAATCTGATATTAATTTTCAATTAATTTGTATCTACTACAGATTACCTCAAACTAATAAAGAAAATTTTCTTATTCCTGTCAGCGGTTCGGATCCGGATCCGGCTGCTCTGGTCCAAGTTTTCTGTGTTTCCCTTAAATCATTGAGGCAAATACTGGGGCAGTAATATTCCACATATGACCTTTCACTTCTCTTCTGTCTTCATTTCGTCCGTCTCACCTTTCTCTCCCTAAACACATCAGCCACCCATTCCCACGATTCCTGAATGAAGGCTGAAGAGAGCTTTACGTCCTACCCTCCGCATTTGTACTATAGTGTAGGTCGGAGAGACTGCCCGCCCATCAGCACGAGCAGTTGGTGGGAATGTAACATAAAAAAGTTTTTTTTTTAATTACACTTGGAACAGTTTGTAATTGTTATTATTTTATATTTATAGTGTATGTACCTTTAGCAAACACGTTTTATAAAATTAAACAACTGCATTGACTTAGGTATGTCGATTTAGAGGAAAATACAAATCTTGCTGGTATAAAAATATAATATGTAAATATTGTTATGAACTAGCGCCGCAGACAAGAATAGATATAGCGGAATGCATCGGCATGTCAAATCGTCATATACATTCCATGTAAAGCGGTGCAGTATTCAAGGAAATATTCCTGTAGGACTAGAGAACTTTCCATATTTGTATGGAAAGGTGACAGGTACATAGAATATAGTTCGATACGGAAACTGATATGTTTCAAGAGGTACAATAAATACTTATCATTAGTGATACAAACACATAGTTAGATAAATATGCGACTGTTAAATAAATAAGTTCATACAGTGTATGATAAAAATATTTATTTACATACAAATATATACAGTTCACACATACAGCCAACATACTAGCATATCAAAGAGAATAAAATACATACAACAAATTCACAAACACACCAAAGTAAGAACAAATATGTACAAAACATTTATATCTGCTATGTTTTTCTTTAATTAAACACCACTTAACGCTGACTTATTTATTAACCACTTCATACATACATCTTAATTAATATTGTCAAACTAATACAAGAATTCCAAAGAAACTCCGTCCCCGTCTGTACATTCATTCCCATTTATATCTTGTCCCCATTCATACCTAGTCATTTTTCCAACCAATCAAATTCAAACATTCTTTCAACCGCCACAAGTCACACACAAATTAAAAGTCAAGCATCTCCAAACTGTCAGCATTCAAAAATCTGCTAGAAATTACGTACACCCATTCTCACGCTTCCAATTTTTTTTAAAACAATCCCTCAACACTCAGACGCCAACTCCTTATCTAGCCAAAACTATAAAATATCGATAAATAAAAAAGGCACACGATATGAATTGATGGTGAATTGTAAGGTTATGAAGAATGACGACGAAGTGACGCAGGCTTGGATAAATTATATATATACAATATATAAAAAAAAACAAATGACATGAACGGCAAAAAGAAACTAACAAAATGTATGGCGCGTGTTACTGATAGAAGTAGTAACTAATAATTTTACGTTTAAAAATTGGATTGATTCAGCCGTTACCCTGTGAAAAGTATTAAATATAATTTATAATTAAAATATTAAATGATTAAGTTAATAAGTATGGAACGAAGGAGGGTATAAACGTGAATGTATGGTGTGCCAAAAGACAGAATACAATTAGCGAAACAAGTGCGAGAAAGCTACACAAGATTAATTTAAGATAAAATTTAAAAGAAAAATGTCCAGCTTCTTATCGTCAGTTTCTATAATCACTTTAGTAACAAGACGTATAACATAACACCGGTAGGCCGGTTTCTTTCAAAATTTGGGAATTTCTGACGAACCAAGGGTAGTCGAGTGAGGAGCGAATTTTGGTTTGTTAGGAGATTGAAGTGTTGTGGCAGAAGGGCTTGAGAGAGTTAAAAGCGCCCAGGGCTTGGCACGGGTGACTTGTAACTGTTACCTCCTAGTGAGCCTTCTGTCAAAGATAACGCCGAGATAGGTAACGGAATTGCTCTATTAGATAGGGTGAATATTTCCTAAAATTAGAGGAGGGGTTCGGTTCCTACGGGAGTAGAAAACTGCTTGCGACTTAAATTCGTTAATAGAGAGTTTTCATCTACGGTACCAATTTAGAAGCAGGAGCAGAAACGTGTTTATTCTAGCGGTGCATTGGACAGAGGTTTTAGTAGAATTTATGAGGGCTATGTCGTCGGCGTAAAGAGCAGTAAGAATCGAGGGGTGGAACGGCATACCTGCGCACAATAGATTGAACAAAAGGGCGTTAATTTGTAGCCTTGAGTGACACCGGCCATGATGGATTTATTGGGCGATAAGGCAAAGCCAACGTGGACACGAAGGGTTCTGTACGATAAGAATGATGGAATAACCCCGATTAGAACATGTGTGGTGTTAAGGGCGATAGGTTTGGTTATAGGTCTTAGTGTCAAATTCAGTGTCAAATTCGATTAAAAGGTTGTCTAACGTCTAGCAGAAGCCTGGACGTTGAGGTTGTCGACAATGTACTCGGAAACACGCAGGAGTTGGCGGCCTGTGCCGTGTTGCCTGCGTAAGCCGTGTTAGAAGTTGGGAATAAAATTATTGTGCTCACATGTTCAAGGAGACAAGTTAAGAGGATGGATTCGACTACTTGCTCAGCTAACTAAGCAAACTGATAGGCTTGTAGCTGGACGGAGAGCTGAGGGGCTTTCCTTTCTTGGGGAAGCAGATGACGGTGGCTTTTTTCCAAGCCAAAGGTAAGTAGTAGAGACGCATGATAGCTAAATAAAGAAAGACTCACCCTAATTACCACTAACTAAATTTTATATGAGCGGACACGTGTTTCGCCCACTTCACACATGGGCATTATCAACGCGAAGAGTCTCTCTTAGGGTGTCTTTCTATATTTAATTATTCTTTTACCACAGTCTCTTATTTTCTATTACGAATGATAGCGTTTCTGATATTGGAAAGTGCAGTTAGGTGCTTTCGAGGCAGGATTTTTAGACGCCTTTGGGAATACTGTCAGCACCGGGGGCTTTCTCTTTTTTAGAGATCGGATGGTAAGGGCGATTTCACTGGGCGACGTATATCTAATATCAGAGATAGAGGGAGTGAAATTATGGAAGGTGGCATTAGTGCGCTCGTGAATGTAAGCTAGATACACAGGGGAAGGTAGGGGGAGCACTGAGAGCAGAGGGAGTCTGCGAAGATTGGAGCTTCTTCCTAGTCCGAAGTATAAACAGAGCCGTTTTGTTTTAACGACGGGAGATTGGGAGCTCTGTTCCGAAGAAAGCGGATCACATTCCAAGTGCTTTTGGGTGCTCGGAATTGATTATTGTTATAGAAGAAATAAAATAAAAATTGTTTTAACACATATATTTTCTCGACGAATCGTTTCAGCCAAGATGGTCATTATTAAGAGTACTTGTTGTACTACAATTTTTAATAATTTCAAAAAAAAATAAACGTTTATTTTTTTGAAATTATTAAAATGTTTTTTCACAACCACCCTACCGCAATTTCCATTGAGTTTACTACAATTTTTATTTTATTTCTTCTATACCGATCACCACCAACAACATTGATAGATTATTGTTGGTTACGTAGTAAGGCGCTCCTGTGATTGTAGCTAGTAGGATTCTTCTTTTTGTTTCTAGCAATAATTTTCTTTTGTTGTATAAGACGTAGTGTATTTTCCTAAGAGTTGCCTTGGCTATAGTACATCTCATTTTGACAAGTTGATGCGAAGTTAGCTGGCTGGTGATTTTAATACCCAACTATGTTGCTTTTCTTTGGATAGGTAAGCGTTTTCCATTGAAATTGAGATGTGGTCTGTCTTCTTTGGTAAGCCTTTCCCGACTTTAAGCAACTCTGTTTTGCAGCCATTTATTTTGATTCTCCATATCGAACAGAATTTTTGCACTTTCTTTAGCGTCTGTTCCATAATTCTGACTATATCAGCCCATGTCTTAGGTGAGACTAGGATTGCAGTGTCGTCGACGTATTGGAATGTTTGTTTCCCGGTTTCAAAGTTGTTATGATTATTGTGTATCTGCCAGCTTTGTGGGTATTTACTATTATCTACTATATTATTGAATATTCGAGTTAGTTCTACAACTAAGTATTTGGTATCTAGTTTAACGGCTTGGCTTTGAATTCCATCCGGACTCTCGGCTTGTCTTACATTGATGTTTTTGATTTTTGCTTGCAGTTGATGTTTGGTTGCGCTGGGACCGGTATTTATACCGATCTGTGGCAGCGAAAAGTGGTGTGGGTGATGAAGTTAAGTAAAATCGGTTAAATAATAAATGAATACGGAATAACGGGTAATGAAAAAGATAATTATGGGAAACTTGGCATACTCGAAAACCTAGGTTTAAAAAAAAACAAGTTGGTATGATAACTAGATGAAAAAAAAAACAGAAAAAAGGGCGAAAGAAAGAATTTATGGTACAGGAAATAAGTAAATAAATAAATAGAACATAAAGAAAAATAGATAAACCAGGCCAAAACCAAGCAATGAAAACAGGGAAGAGTAAAAAATTGAACAGGTTATAATAATGTTTAATTTTGGACACATGCCTAACAGACGGGTTGATAAGAGAAGCAAGTAGGTAAACGTAACGGTCATTAGAATTCGACGTGTTTGATCTTTCTGGAATATATTTTTGCATGTACTTTCCGACCACATGTATCACTGTGTAGAATAAACTGTTTGTATACGTAAGCTATTTAAATTAACAGATTGGTACTAGAAAATTCATGCAATTGAATAATAAATCTCACGGCAAAATTAAATAAAACTGATTCCTTTATTAACTTATTGTTCTTCATTTATGTAAAATACATACAAAGATTATATTTCAAACTATACTTCTATATTGTCTAAAATTAAATACTACATGTTTACAATACATATACCACATCTTTGGAAATTACCATTTGAATGGCCAGCATTTAGCCCTTTTAGTTAATGTAAATATTTTAAAGTGTGATCACAAATTTATAGGTAATTGACTAAGGTAGAAAGATCAAATACGTTAGCATGTACAATTTTGCATAAATTTTTAGGACATTTAATAAATTCACCCCAAAAATTAAGAGAAGGCAAAATTTATTTTTATAAGCATCTCTAATTTTGCTCTTACATACAATAAATTAACCTTTAAATAAATCCATTATTTACGAAATGCGTAATAATACCTCTCATTCGTTCCTTGAACTTTTCGTTATTAACAATATCCGGATTTGCAAAGGTCTTCGCAAACTCCTCCTTATTTGTTCCTAAATCGCCCATATCTAGTGCTACAATTTGAACTGGATTGTAGTACATATTCAATAACGAGCTTGCCATTAAAAGACCAAACTTAGAATACATTTTCCAGTGATTTTGAAGGTCATTAAAAGAAAACACTTTTTCTACATCGGTACCCATTTCTGTTAAAGCCGATGATAAACTATCGTGGTATAGTTTTAAATAATAGTCTAAATTGTCAAAAACCTCTTGAGATGCATTGCAGTAGATAAAATAACATAAATCAACAACTGGTGACGATAGCCTTGAACATTGCCAGTCTAGGAACACCGCCTTTTCCACGGTATCTTGATTTTGGGAATCCTGTATAAAATAAGTTAGTAAGGTAAACACACATGGGTTTTGAGATATAATTTATGTATATGTTGCATCTTTCGACGAATATCTAGTTTTTTTGTTATATGAAATAGTTATTTATCTAGTTGCCACGCTTTTTCTTTGTGAAAGACAAAACTTTACTTTTGGTCAGCTGCTACGTCTGCTTATTCTTATTAATATCATTTTATTATCATTTTGCACTCCTTTTTAGTTACAGTCATCCCTCGAGTCCCTTTCTAATTGCACACCTATAAACCTTCCATAAATTTTGAAGCAAACTTTAATTACTATAACTGTTATCCGTATATCCTAACGTCCATCAATTTATTCCAAATTCCAATCACTTTTAGAATCTTGTACAGGCACACCGACAATTTTATAAATCTCCACTTCCGTCACTTTTGACCATTCATCACTCCTCTTTTTTATCTAAATCACACCCCCCATCCCTTTCCATCTTACCAACCAGTATGTAAATTATCCTTCAAATCAAGGAAACGACAGTTCAACTACAAGAGTTCAACAAGTTCAGTCAAAGAGTTCAACTCAGGAGTTCAGTTAATCAATTCAAACAGTTCAAGTCAAGTATTCAGTATTCAAATTAAGTTCGATATATCTATCTATAAACCATCATCAACTAAACAGCAAAACGCAATACTCTCTCAGGAAAGGTTCTGTCTAACTGTCATCAATCAACTGTATATATTGTAAAAATATGTATAAAAAGAACCACCGACATTAATTACAACATCAATCTACCATCTACATCTAAACAACTATAAAATAATCACCTGGCCTACATTAAGTTGTAGTTCAGGACAAATCAAAGCAGTACATATAAATTAAATTATACTATAACCACCCGTACCCGAGTGTTACTGAATTCTAATTAAATACCAACTATTTTTTTTTTATTTTGCAGGTTATTTTAGGTTGGTTCTCTTTGAATTAATACGTGTTTTATTAATCAAATTTATTTCACTTTGTTTAAGTAAGATATTCTTCCTTATTCAGCAAATAATTTCTTTTCCGTGAGTTTCTTCTAACGCCATTGCTTTTTAAATTTTGTGTTATTTTAATACGAAGTCAAATTAGTATTATTTAGTTTTTAATTCATTTTTGTGTGCTAATAAATAAGACAGTGATAAAAAGTGCCTTAATATCGTGCATTTTTGCATCAACTTTGTAATTGGTAGTAACTGTCAGCGGGCATGCGGATTATGTTAGGTAACGAGTGAAAGCGAGTTATCGTTAGGATGGATATAGAAAGGAAACAGAAAATATTTGCCTGTTTTAATAGAATCCTTCTTTGACTCACTTATTGTGCACAAGAATCACTACTATTTTCCAGAAAGCCGATGCTATAATTATTGAATTAGCGACGTTATGAATTATTTTCACGTTTTCCTCGGTAGAAATAGCTCTGATTCAGACGTTTCCAATTTTATTTTGGACTGAACAATTAAAATAATAAACAAAAGTAAACAACGTACCTCGAATTTAAACATGAAATTATTGCACCACCTGTCTCCGTGAATAATAACAGCTTTATCGATAACTAAAGAAGAAAGCGTTGCTGTCATTAACTCGTTTTCTATGAAGTTTTTGTAAGTCCTGTAAACGTTTTCTTCCTTATCTTTATCAATACATTCTAAGGCAATTTCCGAACTCAACTTATATAAGCGTTGATTTTCAGGTTTTTTAAAAAAATCGGTCATGATATTACCATAGAGTTTCTCTGATAAGTTTAAAAACACCTGAGGCCTTTGATCTTGAAGTGCATACGAAACAGCGTGAAATTTGGCACTTTGTTTCAAAATAAGTTCGATGCATTTTGGCGTCATTGGGTCCTTCTTATCCCAAAGAACGAAACCCATTTCAGTCAAGTCGTCGAAAATAAGGAATTCCTTGTATTCAACATCACAACACTTGTGGCACCTGACAGTATTATCGAATGGTTCTTTTACACCTTTTTCTTCTTGGAACTTGGATAATGTTGGAAGCGCCTCTGTGTACATTGTAATTTCGTTTACGTATGCTTGACGTCCCGAAAGAGTCGCTGTAACTGATTTTGGTGTAGACTTCAAGAAAAGATGGAATGATTTCTTCTCATTTGTAGCACCTGTTCCCTCTATTTTAATTGTACTTGGATCTCCATAATATCCACCTCTCGTTGCTGGTGAAATTGTAACATCAGGATTTAATATGTTATTTTCACTAACGATTTCATCAATTGCTCTTTGTAAGTTCATATTGGTGATCGCTTGCGTTCTGGAAGAATGAAAATAACTTAATATGTGTTGTCCCTTTGTAATATTTTATATGCAGTTATCTTATCGTATTTATATTTACATAATAAAACCTGTGAAACCATACACAGATGTCGAGATAAATCAGCAGTTCTTGAAAAATTCTGAAATATTCGATATAATTGCGTAGTACTCCATATCACTAATAATTTATTATAGGTGGTTAAAGTGAATGTGTCTTTAATTAACACAAATGTTTCAGTTTTCATTTAAGCCTTCTTCAATGCCTCGAAATGTACTAACAAAGGCAGATTTATAATTATCAATACAATTATTATTAGTAGGTACTGTAGCGGTTAGTTAAATTTAATATTTTAAACTTATGAATATTATCAAGATCTTTGGAAAATTAAAATATAACTACTACTTTATGCTAACAAACCAACGAACGAAAAAATACAGGTCTAAATGAACTAGACTAAACAAAAAAAAAACAAGATTAATAAACAAAGATTAAAAATACAACAGTGTACAATATAGATACAAAATCGTTGCACTACAACAAGGTCGTTAAGGGTTAAAAGAGAAAAGAACTATATAAAGTCAGAATTTGTAAGGGGTTAGTTGGCTAAAGAGGACCTAATCAAACGGTCCCATGTAAGGTACGAAATATAAATAGAAATGATTATATCAAAATTATATTCAATAATTATCATCTTTGTATTTGCTTTTCCTTGAATCTCATATTTAATGTCCTAAAGGCTGGCGACTAGCATCCCTACATGTTTTGTTTATGTTGTCTAAGGGTGACGAAAGACATAGGAAGGAACAGAAAGATGCGAGGGCAACATTCTTCTAATATACAGTATGTGTATTGACGTCGTGCACGATGGCAGTGGCGAGTTTTGCTAGCGATGCGATGCGTATGCTTTTGCGAGCGTAGCGATGCGATGCGTTGCGTTGTAGTTGCATTTATTATGCGTAGATAATTTGTGTAGTAAATTATTGGTTTACTAATGTGATCACTGGTTATATATATGTTTGGTATATATGTATTATTTATATTGTGCACTACTCGAGAAAGATCTGATTATGTTAACACGTTATCATTGGCCATTGTGTTTATGAGAGCTCGTTGTTGAATTGTGGCTAAAGTGCCACGACTGTCTGTCACCCCAGTATTGTACAGGAGAGACACAGATATCTCCGGTGATGCCT
This sequence comes from Agrilus biguttatus, assembly GCA_963921985.1. NCBI lineage: Eukaryota > Metazoa > Arthropoda > Insecta > Coleoptera > Buprestidae > Agrilus > Agrilus biguttatus. The sequence goes on from OY998118.1 coordinate 23,677,980, forward strand.
ATAGTTCGGTAACTTGCCTTGCGTAGGGTGGGCATGGTGCTATAGCGACACGGGGTTAGGTTTGACCTACCCTGTTGGTCTCCAGTATAGGTGTTATCCCGATAATGTGGATATCACGTCTGGAGGCGCGGGAGCGCAAACTCATGATTTCAGGTATTTAATACGATTTGCTGATTGACGGATTCTGCTAGACTGGTGAAGATTAATTCGCAAATGATCCAGAGAGGCAGGGGTTCCGAAGGAACCCCGGTGAGTACCTAATTACTTTATGATCTTGTCAACGGATCGGTAAGTGTTTTTATAATTTCATGTGATAACTTCCTATGAGCGAGAACGCCTGTTTGTCGTCATCTCACTTTCACACAGTCGCCAGCCAGCCAAATATATTTATACTTATTCACGCACGCCTTCATCTCCCGTCTAAGTAACTAATTAATTATGTTTACTATTTCTAGTTATTGGTGAGTAAAATTATCTTGATTATTCTTATTGATTTAAATGTTCCTTAAAAATTAACCAATCTGACATCAAATCAAATTAACTAATTAATGAATTAATTTAAATTAAAAAAAAATCCCCGTCTTATACCCATAACAGTCTGAGGGGGAGAGGTTTTAGTCGGTAAGAATCCGACACTACCCAGTCGCACAGGCGAATGGGTGTCTCGAAGATTTCCTCTCCTCCCCGAAAACAAAAAAAATGGGTTAGTTAATAAGTCTTTACCTTTCGTTTGTTACATTTATACTATTGAATATTAGGTTTGGGATAAAAAAACACCCTAGACATGAATGGGTGGAACAGAAGACGGCAATTTAGACTAGTCAGTCGGGCATTTTGCCGGAAAACGTTCAATGCTATCCCATGTATATTATACTCCTGTATCAATGTTGATATTATACGTTCGATATTGTCGCGCTTGAAGAATATTGTTTATTGTTTATAGTTTGGCATTTTAGTTATGTATTGCATGATGAATAAGGTATACAGATTAATTAAAAAGGGAACGCAGTGTATTTTTAACCAGACGAGAGAATACATCAATTAAATTAAATATTTTCTAACATGAATTAGGTTTATCTTTACTTTCAATTATTGTTTACTGTGTGTTTTGTTTGAGTTGTATCTTCTAGTGATCTTATTGTTCTTTGCTTCTGTTTTTGTGTCTTTAGTTTTGTGTGACCCAATTAAACCTTTTTTAAATTTTATCGGACTATTTTTTTGTGTTATTTTTGTTCATTTGTTCACCGAACAAATCCCGATTGTACACATATAAAGCATAGAATGTGTCAAAATGTTCAATATACTGTACGTAACACGTAACACGCGCAATCAATGCATAAGTGATTGCAAAATTTCAGACGAGTATGAGGATATGTCTAACAAAAATGTGCCTCATTATGTCAACTACACCAATCGAGTTTGTATTTGGGAATGCAACTGTAAAATGATAATTTAGAAACGCATTAGGAAGTACTTAATTGTGTGTACAATACAGGTAAAAGTTTGGCAGATAATCGAAATTGTATTCATGTATTTCAAATGCATGTAATTTTGGTAGTTAATGATGATGATGATGCGTGTAACAGATGGGCTTTGTACTCTTATGCAATAATCGAACTATTCGACTGATGGAAACTAAAAACAGTATCTCAGTAAGTACTGCCTTACTACTTGATCGGATAAAAGCAGAGCAATATTAAAGAGAAGATCCCGAAACTATCTTCATAGCTCTTTTAAATTTCCTTCTGTTAAATTTCGAAGAAATCTATTTCCCCTTTGCTACTGTTCGAGTCTCTTTTTATCAATTCGTTCCACTCAAAATTCGATTTCTTTTTAATGTCAGTTTGTTCAAATAATAATTCCATTGAGAATCCAAATTTTTTGTTTCAATTTCGATAAGGGTTTCTTTGTAAACCAATTTAAGAATAGCCTTTTAGATGGCACCGTAATAAAGTTAATTAAAAACCAATCATACCTTGTCATCCATAACATTTACGAAGGGACTCGTCCAATGCGCTCGTATTACATTTGCATACGACGGTTATTTAAGTTTTACTTCGGTAGTTTTAGACAGAGTAAAAAGGTTATAGTCAGAGAGAAAAAAGAAAAATAAGATTAACAGAGTCAATTTTCTGTCCGTTGCTCTCGAGAATATTCTTCACCAACGCAACATTGTAAATAATAATTGTAAAAAGTGTAAATAGTTGTCCAGTACTTAATAAACAATACCACAAAATAAATGTCTAAACGATTCAACAGTAATACCACCGCTAAACAACGTTAGTTGTGCTTGCTTTATATTATTTAGAACGGCTGGACAGATTTGACACCGTTTTGAAGCAGAAGCGACCGCATTTAGCCAAGAAAAAGGTATTGTTCCATCAGGACAATGCACGAGTGCATACGTGTGTGGTCACCATGGCAAAATTTCATCAATTGCGCTATGAACTGCTACGCCATCCACCTTATTCTCCCGATTTAACCCCCTCCGTCTGTTTCCTGTTTCCAAACCTGAAAAAATGGCTGGGTGGTAAAAGATTTGGATCGAATGAAGAGATCATCGCGGAAATAAACGCTTATTCTGAGGGCCTTGAGGAATCTTATTATTTAGAAGTAATAAAAAATATATTGTAACGTTCGGGGGTTCAACAATTAAAACTCGAAGACTTTTAAACAGCAACAACAATTTACTTATACTAATATTAATTAATTTATTACTAAACTTAACTTTACTACCAATTACACTATTTATTTATGTGCAGTTACTGTCTGTATAACACTTCTCACTTCTCTATTTATTTACTACGCGTCTCGATTTATTTCTCACATTCACGACCGTCAATTTAATCTGAACTCCTCACGACCGTCAATTTATATCTGAACTTCTTCACGACCGTCAATTTATTTATATCTGAACTCCACTCTCCTCGGCGATCGTCTTTCCGCTTATATACTGTTCCGCTAAATTTCCGGAACATTCCCGAGAAACAGAAATGTCGGGACCATTTTATTTTTCGCCGAAATATAAGTCTCCGGGAAACTCAAATACACTAACATGTCCTCAATTATTACGCACACACTTGCAGTTACGATATGCACGTCGCGGCTAAATCAATCACTCCGCCGCAACCGGCTCGCTCACATCCATGGGCACTAGAACGCACACAAGCAAACGTTACAATATAAATACGATGGACTAAATGTATTGAACTGAAAGGAGATAATGTAGAAAAATAAAATGATTTTTTACCGAAAAACTGTTGTTTTCTTTTAAAAGTCACGGACATATCAAACCACCCTCGTAATTGAAAAAAGTTACTGCCAATTTCGTTCTTATAAACGTTAAAAAAAAATTAAATTGATAAAAATACTCATTAACTTTGCAAATATTAAAATTAGGAGGTTTAGTTTGTGAAGGTTTTTATAGAGAACTCAATTAAACACTACATAACAACAACACAACAATCAACATATATTTACACACTTAATAACGAACAATGAAAATAGAAATGAACTTGAAAGCAACGAAGTAAGATAAGAACGAATTACTTAGAGGGACGAAAAGAATGAAATAAGATAAGAGTAGGGTACCGATAGAGAAGTACAAAAGCATAGAAATTTTTGAGACGAGAAATATCAAGAAATATGACAAAATAGAGCAACGACTCAAATCACCGAAGAAACCCATCGTAAACATGCAATTAGGGAGGACAGTGAAGGACAGACGTCATGCGGTTAGTACGCGAAGTTGAAATATTAGCAGAGATTATAGGAAAGTACAGTAGTACAGACAGTAATAAAAGTTATTGGTACAGATAGATGAAAGACAAAAGATTTAGAATATACTATTAAGAAATATTTACACAGACACAGAGACACAAAGAAATAGAATACAAAAGAATATTTACACAAAAGAATTTTGAACATATTTACATTACTATTGTGTGACATTAACCGCCACAGGAGGGTTGTCTTATATTAGTAAGTGTGTAATATAGGTCTCAAAACTACAAGGAAAAAATCCACTTTTATTTCTATTGTAGTGTGTAATTTTTAGTGTATCTGTACACCACACAATACATCACTAAGAGCCACAGTGAATTTTATACTTATAATAATCGTATCAGTGGGTTTTGAATAAATAATTAATGAAATCGTAGGCTGGACCAATATTTATTATCACCTATTATAGATCTATAAAGCTAAAAACTTAAACAGCAGGGTTAAGTATAATATTAGGTAATTTCAGACGGAAACAATGTTCGAACTGATTATTCCCTCGTCCAAAAATTAATATGGGAACAATTCGCATGACAATGTTTTTCACACGAACGTGAAAAGTGCTATTTATGTGCAGTGGTATATTTTTAAGGTACTCGATTTGTTCTAGAAATTTCTATCACATTCTCAACGAATGCTTTCAATTTTATCATAACAAACGGTTCGGTAGAAACACGCATTAGTTGCAAACATTTTAGAAAAAATCATCCTACAAAGTATTATGCAAAACTCAGTTTGTCATTTAAAATGAAATTGAAATGAGAATAGAAATTTGCTAGAGAAAGCATAGGATGCATAAAGGTGAAATATTTTACATTAATATTTTATACCTTTCAAAGAATAAACGATTTAAAGCATTCGATTTATATGCTAACTGAGGCACGCCAGTCAGAGGAGATGTAGAACCTTTACAAAACCACTGACATAACTAATAATAATCATAATTTCAATTTCAAACTTGTATTGATATAAAAACAGTAGAATGTCTCGAATATGACATAAAATAAGAATTAAGAAAGAGGAAGACTTCTAATAAAAATCTATGTTTGAATATTTTTCATTGTTTTTTAATGCAAAAAAATACATGCAAATACAGAAGACTATAATATAAACTTCGGTATTACTTTTGTATAGTGCAAATTACACAAACACACGTTGGGATGCTAAGAAAAATAAGAAATCGAAATACGAAATTAATCGGTTGTAATGTACCCACTCTGATAAAGGAGATATAAGTATATTAATCAATTAATCATACATATGCAATTATTAATTATATTTTAGTTTAAGTTGTCTACGTGATAAGTTTCAACAAATGTAACTTGTTATCTCTGTAGTTTTAAGATACATATATTTGTTCTGTTTTGAATTGGAAATAGCAATGAGATATTGTTAATAAAATATTATTTGTTACACATAGATTTATCAGAAAATTGTATTGTTATTAAAATCAGTTGCCATGGGATAGACAAACATTGCTTGCTAGAATTCTATAAGAATGTAAACGTGCTAATGATGTTCTTGGGAGGTGTAAACTAATGGCTCTGAACTTTACCACTGTGACGTCAAAATTAAGAGTATTAAAAGACCTGGAGGATGCACAGGAGGGAGTTCTCAGTTCGTAGTTCACAGTACACATTTGACCGTTTACAATTCTAAGTTCTAGTTCGTAGTTGCAAGTTCAAATTCGTCTAAATCTCTCTGATTCGTTCAATAAATTCAATAGTTGCCATTTCGTGTGTTATTAGTTTTAATTAGTTAATAGACAGTTTAGTTAATAAACAATTAAACCTTTGAAGAGTTTTATTTCCCACTGGTTCCACTACACGATCACTCTTATCTAAGGAAGGAAAGTTGTACCACTGGGTGTTAGGACTGAGGATCCCTATACTTTTAACTTCTGGTATTTATAATACTGGCACCGAAAATCTAAGAAATAGTACAAGACGGATAATGATCACGCAGCTATATTAAACATAGCACATGCAAACATTTGATTCAATCATCTTTTCTCTTTGTTTGACTGTAGTCCTCGTTACGATAAATACACTCATTCTCCATATAGCTAACACGTTCGCATTTGGATTTTTTTTTGCATTTATTTTCGTACTCTGATTTCATCGTTATTGTTTTCTTTCCCAATTCTTTCCAATTCTTTTCTTTTATCAATGTACACTGGCATATAAATCACTCATCTAAGATTTCTAACCCCTTTTAGCAGAAATTATAGGAATACCTGATCTAAAAATTTTCCCCAACACTATTTTCGATTAACTCCCACACTTTGTTATCCCATCTTAGCAGATAATCAGAATTCATGTTTTCGTAACAATAAAAAAGTCTATTTTTTCTATACACTATTGGTCTAGGATATTATTTGACATGATTTACATAAATTAAAAGAAAAATGTAAAGTATTAAAAAATGACTTTTTTACTCTTTCCATTAACGTAGCCAAAGAAACCTAAGTATGGTGCTATTTAAGAAAAATATTTTTTGCTGAATTTATGGAGTCTTTTCTATAAATGTTTATATAATTGATATTTTCAAAACTTCGGAAAAAACACAGGAAATGAAGCTTTACTTTCATTCAAAAAAATTAAGATTCCAACATTGCCATCCCTCTTTTTTCATTAATGTTTTTACTAAAAGTTTTGCTTTGAATATAACTTGAAAGGTTTGCAGGTAGTTTCTCTGTGTAAAGTTTACCATTAAATGTAATAACGTATGCATGAACATAAATAACTGTACCAAGTTTCAATTCGGTATTCGTCGGAACAATTTTTATTTAATACTTTATTTTATAATTTCAATCTAAATATTTCAATTTCATTATATTCATTTTGCCTTTTTAGTTTATTAGTCAGTCTGTGTTATTTTCGTTACATTATAATCAATACCTGTATTTTATTATTTGTTTCCTAGTGGAAAATCTACCTAGTTTGTATGTATACATCTATTGGCATAATTCTGAATTACATCTTTGTTTCACTTATAAATTTCACTTTCGTTATCTTTGTTATTTTTATTTATAATAACAGTGTTCACTATTGTCAGACATATACTAAGGTTACAAATAAGTTAGTAGTCATACGTTATTCATTATAGTTCTTCGATTAAATTTTTATTGGTAATTTTAGATGTCTTAAATATTTTGTCTTAAGTATAATAGTTCAATACTTAAAAAATAAAACATAAAAAAACATTGTCGAGTTATTTAAAGGAAAAGTTAACAACCAGCTACACAAAATTTGGCGTGCATCAGAAGTTAGGATTTAATTGTCTTACTTCACTACCTTGTATATATAATATATGAATTTTGCTTATTACTCACACCGAGTTACAAGTACGTTTTATGTACCAACAAAACTTTATTACGAGGATCACCGATAACACACGACGATTTTTGAATTTTGCTTTGTGGAACTTTTTAATTTACCTACATCCACCTGTAATAAGTTACTAGATATCCAAAATTATTTCCTATGCCAATAACCCTGCTATAGTATGAAAAACTGTCTTCTGTCATCTATTTATGTTCTATGGGATAAATACTTCACTTAATTTTGTTATACATTGCAGACAAAGGTACAAAGATCCTTCCCTATCGGTTAACTTGAACAGCAAAGCAGAAACCATTATCTATTAAAAATAACCAAATTAACCAACCCAAGATCATCATAATAACTTTGTGTCCAACAAAAAACTAAAGTTACTATGTTATCAAGCCCATCTAAAATTTATACTTTAGGAGAATAAATTTTTTCGTTCGATAAGTAAAATACATAAATCTTCGCCAATTGACAGTAACAAAATCTCTTTAATTAAAGTATTTCTAGAATACAGATACTACTTGAACCCTAATATAGAAGATTGTAATGTCCTCAAAAACTTTAACTCACAACTCACAAAGTTAAGGGAAATTTTATCTGATTGTATAAGCTCATTTTTAGAAAATACAGAGATATTTAGAACTATCATGGCGAATTTCAATAATTTTACTTATTTTTATTAACCTTCATGGATACGAAAGAAACCAAGTAGTGAAATCAAGAATTAATAATCGTTTTACATTGTCATACACATACTCAAAAGTAAGATAGTGAACGATCTGAAACTTCTCAATAAACACAAGAATCATTAAAGACGCTTGAAATTTAGATTACATTTTTCTGCTTTACTAAGAAGATGGCCAATATTATAAATTTCCTTTGACTCATTATATTATTCAAAACTGTTTTGATGTGTTGAAGACACCTCATATTTTCAATAGCACCAATTAAGATAATCGCTTTAATAACACAGGTCAACATAAACCAGAGACCAGAGATGTCCAGTCCAAATTTGGCCTCCAAATTGCCTCAGAATTTTCAGGTATCCTAACCTCAAGTTCCAAAAGTTAGATACGTATGTACGTAAACATACGTGAACTAATAGAAAAAAATGACCAAGAAAATTATTATTTCCGACCAACCTTTGCCCAGAATCTGATCTCATAATTGCCCTAGATTATCTTTTTTTTTTAAATTATTTAACCTTAAAATATAAATGACGATAGTTCGTATTGTTTGAGTTTGAGATTTAGATTTTTATGAACTTCAATACGCTACGGTAACTTTGTGGCCAGATTCAAGTTCCCCATCGAAGAATACATCAAAATTGATCACCTTCTTTTCTGATTCACTTTTCAGCTGTGCATTAGTAGTGGTGTAGAAATAAAATATCCATCAAAAACTAGGGCGCTGCAGTGGAGAGTTAAAAATAAAATGATACGAATGCGAATTCGAACCGCAGCACATCCATATGCAAAATATCTTATAATATCGTAAAACAAACAAAGCCAAATTAGCATCACATTTGAAATTAAAATACTTCAAAATCTTGATGTGATGAAGCAACTATGAGACCATATTCTAATTCAGCGACAAAAACTACTTTAGAAATGAGTACTCGGTAAGCTGTTTTAACTCGTCACATCATGAAGGAATCTACAAATTTCTGAAAAAATACAGCACACGTTGCATTGATTAATTCAATAATCTTATATCCTGTCGTTTGTGTAAAATTCTAAATATAAGTCTCTCTCAAAATTATTTTAATTTCAACGGAACTATATATAAACAAAACAACGGCCTGTCGATGGATTCAGCTCTCTCACCCTTTTATGCAAACTATTTCCTAGAAAAGTTTGAAAAAAAATTATTTAAAAATGATAATTGTATATATAAAAAACATACACATAGTTGATCCAGATATGTAGACGACGTTTTAGTTATTTGGACAGGTACGGACAGAAAAATTTCAAATTTTCTCAACCATCTAAATAATATAAATAAAAGCATTCAGAGTACTGTCGAAATAGGAAACAAAAATATCAATTTCTTAGATTTAAATATTTCATTAAATAACAATAATCAATTAGAATTTACAATATTTAGGAAAGATACTTTTACAGACACCATTATCCCCTACAACTCGTTTCACCCAAAAAATATAGAGTTAGCTTCATTTCACGCCATGTTAAACAGATTATTAGTCGTACCTCTAAATAAAACACTATAAAATCCATAGCTCGAAATAATGACTATCCCATATGTATAATAGATAAACTACTCAAAAAGAAACAAAACAATATACTTTTACAAGAAATATTTCCGAACACATTGAACTATACAAAAGATAATAAAATTAAGTGGCGGAAAATCTCATATTAAGGTAACATGAGTAATAAGACAGGTAAAATTCTAAGAAAGAACAACGTCAACCCTGCCTATTTCAGCAATAATACTGTAGGAAAAAAGTTAGTAAACAATAAACTAAGTTCAGGAAATAACAATATATTTGAAAAAACAGGTGTCTACGAAATCAAATGCTCCGACTGTGACACTATATATATTGGTAAATCAAAAAGAAAGATAGGCATTATTTAAACAATCTTGAATATAACTAATTTATTTAACACTAAAATACCCTATATATACTTATTTATATTACAACTATGCTTACTTATTTAACTCTATTCGTCTTACTTATTTATATCACTTGCTTTACTTCGCATATGCACTGTTTACTGACCTGTCTAGAATAGAACCGTTCCCGGCTGTCAATTAGTCACTTATTTATATTATCATGGAACGTTATAACAGTTTTCTAGATGCATCCAAATAGTTCTCCAATTTTCTCGTAGTTCCCTTTGTACTGCATCTTGTTATGTGTCATATATCGAATAATTTACGACGCCGAAATCGCTTCAGTCAAAGCTGCCGACTATTGATTTTTGCCACATTTCACTCTTAACACGATAACGATATAAGCCCGTCAAGAAGCAATTCCTACTAGTTTTTCGGTAATTTTTAGGAAATTTTATGGAAAATAAGTTTATGTACCATTTGAGATAGATAAAGTAAAAAATATAACGGTACATTTTTTTTAAACATTTTTATATAAATTAATTTGTGAATAGTTAAACAATACGAAACCTGTTGCTAACAAATCAACAAAAAGTGTGCTTTTAAAATACAATTACAACATGTTTTCTTGATTATAGACCGTAATAGCGATAAATACATTATTTTAATAAAAATATAATCAAAGAAAATGTTTGTTTCTTCGAACCTCAATAACATGTATTACATTACACAAACTAATATAAATGTTAACATTAAGTTAGTGTTATGTCCCCACTAGGCTTTTATTCTAAAGGTATCTGTTTTTATTTTTATTATTCTTTGAAATAAACGTAATTTTGTACGTCTTTAAGGCGTTCTTGCTATTAAAACGTGTTTTATCAATAACATAAGTAAATTCTGTTTGTCTATTATTTGTTCTTTTTATTGAAGAGAAGGAATATATCAAAAAATATATTGGGTACAACTAAAACAATTCTGATAGAATTATAATTATATCCTTTAGCTGAAGTAAATTAGACAAGATTAGTAATAGCGTTATTAAATATAATGTGGTTAATACTTATGCGATAAACAATAGTAGTTTATAACCCATAAAAGAAACCACGTAAAGTTGCAAAAAATTAATGTGAGAAATATTTTTACGTAACAAAAATTCCAATCCCACATATTAACATTATGACCAAGTATATTTACATGTCTCAGCATCCGTTCCATTGTAGATATAGTTTAGACGCACGTTCTCAGTTTAGACCTTAGAATAAAAACGTGGAGGCAGTCTATAATGTGATAGCAATGTGTTTAAGATAGGAAATATGTCTGGACCTCCTTTCCCGCTCTAACGCGATTTAATTTGTAGAGAGAGAAAGAGATACGGCTAGGGAATAGAGATTGTATCAGACTGCGTAAGAGCGAGAAAGGAGATCTAGATATATTTTCTATCTCAAGCACACACCTATAGTATTATACGTTGCCTCCATTTTTTATTTTTTTAGGTTGAAACAAAACAGAATGCGGGGGACTACTTTTTGAAATTAAACTTCTTTCAGGACGTTGAAGGTAAACATTTTGCAGAGAGCGAGTGAGCAACACAACGGAAACGGAAACTGTCAATACCAAAACAATGTTTTAATTATTATTTAATTATTTTACTTATCTTTTATCGTGAAATTTTAATTAGTTTCATTTAACAGTAAAATAAAATCTGAAAAGTGTTTTCAAATACTTTAGGTTTATTTTTAAATACGTAATCGAAACCATTCTTTAGATACCAGGGTAAATCAAATATAAACGGTAATATTGTAAAATAAACTTATTGATTAATGATACACACAAACTAAACATTTAACATTTTTCAATGTAGTCACCTCCGTGCTCTACACACTTTTTGGAAGGCTACACCGATTTGGAAGCTTGAATATTCCTTCTTCATAAAAAGTTTGAGGGCGAGTTGTCAGCCAATAGCGGACATACTCCTCTACTTCTTCATTGCTTTCAAATCAATTCTCCAAGTGATTCTTTCAAGGGCGCGAACAAAAAATAATCACAGGGTGACAAGTCAGGGCTATAAGGAGGATTCTCGAGGGTTTCCCAGCCCATTTCATCCAATTTATTCTTTGTCAAAACTGCAAAACTGCGGTGTGTGGTCTAGCGTTGTCATAAAGGAGGATGACGACCCGAGTGGGCATACAATGTCGTTTGTTTCGATACGCGATTTTTGTCGAGAACAATAGTGTAACAACTTAACATAGTAAGCCACATTCATTGTTCGTTGATCGTGAAGAAAATCAATGAGTAAAACTCCCCTTGAGTTGAACAGTGAAAAACAGTCTCAAGCACTTTTCCGGCTGAGAGACGGGTTTTGACTTTGACAGGTATTCCAAAGGTATTCCTTATTTTAATACACGATCGTCTGTAGCAGCTACATTTAATTTGCTGTACAGGGTGTTCAAGAAACTAAAAAATAAGGTTTAGTTTGAATTGCAGCACTGTCAATTATGGATCCAATTGAAAAAAGTTATGGAAGAAGGTTGTTCACAATACCAAAATATTATTTATTATCTTACATTATCCGATTAGGCATAGAATTTTCCATCTGAATTTCGCCGAAATTTTTTGCATAGCCTGTATTTGAAAGTAACTAAATATTTACGTAAGTCATGGTATAATTAGAGATATTTTCTGAAATTATTTTTTTTTAACAACATAAATTCTTCAATTTCAAAGTTATTCCGAACCATTTTATTATTTTTCCTTGATTTATTTAACCAATTGTATTCTAATTTTTGTTCCATGGCCAATAGTAATTTGGCACATGCTACCTCACGCGTTCACCTGTTGTCCAGTGTAGTGTCCACCGAATTAGTTTATGTTCCTAAAATATTTTGTATGATGCTGAAGCTAACTCGAAACAATTGCACCCAGTTGCGGACTACCCTAAACCCTAACCTGCTGAACTAATTAAAAGTGTTTAATTCTTTTAATAATTTTATAACACAGATTCAACAAAGTTTTTTGTAAAAATCACCCTTTATATTAACAACAAAAATGAATTCTTATCATTATTTTAATGACGCAATTAATTAGATGGGTATTAAAGTGTTTTCAAACTAATTCTTAGCAGGTAAGAAAATTTTAACGGGAGTAAGCTGTGTCTTTAATGGACTTCCTAATTTGGATGTGGGTTAAGTATCTACACCGGATAAAAGGAGATACAAAATTATAACTTCTTCAAACTATTAAAAATTGTTTAACGTTCGTTACCTATGATAGGCAAGTATATCTGTTGCAGTTCTAAACCTTCCAGGTCAAAATGGATTTCGTTTAGCAGTAAGGACAAAATTAAAGGCTTACAATGAAAGCATGTACACCATACGGTTATTTGTTGAGAGCAATCAATGAACTGTAAGACTAGATTTCAAATCCGAGCAACCTAAACTAACCGTAAATTAACCTTCAAGAAATGCATAATATCAAAAAGAAAGAGTAAATAAATAAATACCTATAAATTGTGGGAGAAAAGACTTAATGTGAAGCTAGCACAACAACATTGAATATTGAATACCTTGGCACCATATTAGGCCCTAAATACCCCTTATTTTGGCATTTCGAGATTCATTTTAAAGACTTTTTTGTGTCGTCTTCCCGGACGTCAACCTTCCTAGATCCGCCTGGCAGTATTTCTTCACGCACCCTGTATATTTTACATGACCAAAGTCCTTTTTCGTTTATACCCATATACATATTATTAGAAATGTTTTAAAAAGATAAACTCCCACATGTTATCCTTGAAAGGAAAATATGATTTTTACAGAAATCGGTTTAGATGTCTGTCTTTAGAATTATTTTTTAACTTAAAACATCCATGTATATAGTAAACAACTTCCTACACAGAAATTTCGAAACACATTTCCATTATTATATGCAACATCTATCCGAAGGATGTAAACAATTCGGTTAGCCGACATGACCCAAATAGGACATCGTTGATAGTTCTAGTTACCCACATGGCTCTTAACTTCCCACCACAGAAGAAACGTATGGATTCAGTTAGCGATGGTCATTTAGATAAACAGTCGCAACTTAGTTACCAACGTGGTACAATAGAGATAACGTAACGTCTTATTGTCCTTATTAAATGTATGTGATGCGATAATTGTTACCAGTACCTTATTTATCAATAATATTATGGGTCGGAAAAACAGCATCGTTGGAATTCTTTTCGTCCTCACCTGTACCCTGTTCTTATGGAATCTAGTCGTTGATGCTGTTAATATCGACTCAAGTAAGTACCTACGAAAAACAAATACACTTAAAGCATCCAATATTTAAAAAAAATCTCGATTTGTGCAATGCTGTTAATTTCAGCATCAATATAATACGAGAAGTAATTGATTCTGCTGATTTGTACTAGATAAAAATTTAATTCATTTTTGGTAACTTAAAAATTTTCACTACATGTGTCTGTCAAAGCTGTTTTTCTCAGAAAATATTTACCGTTAAAATTTAAAATAAATCTGTGAAACGCCTGACATTAATGTTATGGAAAGAACAGGATTTATAGTAGTTAAGAATAGTATAAGATCCATATTAGATATCATCAGCATGCCATTAGCAGTCTCAATAAATCACCGACCAAATCGAAGAAACTATTTGAAAGCAAGTTGATATAATATCTTATTATGGCAGTATATCGCCATCTACTGATTTCTGCTGCTAACTGAAGTATTTCAAATGTTAGACTAGGACGTCACTAAAGTATATTCTTGTCCAACTAAATCAGCGACGCAGTTAATATATGTAATAGGCACGTAAAAGTTACACTTGCAATACTTTGGACGAATCCTATAAAATTACCGTTTTTGGCGTTACTTGGCGGTATTCACTTTAAGCATTAATGCTTCTTATCTGTTATTAAACTTGCAATATATTACAACATCTAGCAAAAAAGGCATTCCTTGTGGAATTTTGCAAAATACAGGGTGATATTTCTTAAATATCAACGGTGAAATTTGAATATTTGAATACGTTCTACAAATTCACTGTAACCGCAGCCCAATATGAGATTATAAATATGTAACTTTTGTCAAAAGTTGAACTTACATTTGGAAGAAGTTTAACCTATAAGAGTCAGCTATTAAAAGCGCATGTAAATACAATATACATTACTACTTTATATAAATAGCTGAACATGTAGCACCTCTTTCTGTTATATTTTGTGTGACAAGTCCGGTCCTTTACCTTAAAATGCATTTGCCTTCTCAGTCTACACGTAAATTTATTGCAATGAAGTTTCTTGGTGAAAGGTCAGTTCATTTGTGATAAGTGATAGACCACTAAGTCAGAAATATTAAGTCTTACCTTTATATAATAGTGATAAAAATTTTCAAGCTAAGGTTTAGCTAAACAAATTGTGGTGAATGTTATCATTATATTTCGTCAAACTTAATTACTTTTTTATAGTGGTAATAACATCAAGTTTTAGTTTCCAGAGGAGCCAGTTATGTTAAGAATTCTATTCCTTTCGTATTTCTTTGTGGCAGTTACATTACAATACACTAGATTAATTAATCTGTACTAAATAAATTCCCCAAGATTTCATTACACTGGATTAATTCAATGTTTTGGTTTGCATAACACTGACTGTAAATATTTGTTTATTTATTACATTTATGATAATTAAAATAAAAACTAATCGGAGATGTATCTGATATTGCACTGTAGTGCTTCTTCCTATGATTCAATATTGCGAAACCAAGTCTTGCTGTAAATGGTGATATTCTTGGAAAATATTATGGCACTTATAAACTGCAGTTAACTAACAAGGTTACCTGTTTATTTTTATAAATACAGCTAACTTTTGCGTTTATAGAATTAGTAATTTCTTTCAAGGTCTTCCTTCTTTTGTTTCAGGTAATAGGTATAGATTTATATTAGGTCTGGGCGACTATTAAATAACAATGGAATTTCGAAAAAATAATCGATTCATCGAAATAATTTATTAATTGGAATAATCAATTATTCAAATTGTACATTAGGGAAAATTAGTAGAAAAACAATAGTGTTAAATAAATTAAAATTAGTCTTAATATTCGTGTAACGCAACTTACATCGGTCAAGGCGGCAGATCCATTAAAAAACGAATTAACGAACACACGTATACCATCTATAAAAGGTTTGCAACACAGGAATGTCGGAACATTGCACGTCTAACAAAAACAAAAATCTTACAGTAATGTAGCGAAAAGCAGGAAATATTCTCTGCTAGAAATTTTAAAAATTAGGAAGGCCATTAATAATAATATAAATCTAGTAAACAGACAAAAATAATTATTTGTCCCCACTTATCTTATACAAATTGTAATTATCACCCACATCCTTTATATCACGATATTACCAACCATTTTTACTGGGTTAAGAATTCATTTCTGACTGTTCGGATTAATCTGCATTAATTTTTAATGGATTAATTGACTAATCGATTGTATGATTAACCGACTATTTTAAAAAACTAATGGATTAATTGGATGAGTTTCCTAGCCCTATATAATATATAAAAATGAATGTTTATATATTCCACTCACACAATTTTGCGATAAAAATTTGATTTGTTGCGCATAGGTTTCTGAATAAAAAAAAATATATTTTTTTTCGGGAGAAACTGCTTAATGGCAATATTATTAAACCCGTTTCAGCAGATATCCATCTTGCAAAAAGTATGTTGATGCCAAATTTCGACTCTCTAGGTTTCATAATTTTATTTTATCTTACATCCAGCGAAACAGGAGGGTAACACCTAGTAATTTAATATAAATTTAATTTAAACAGCGCTATAATTTACAAAAAGACGCAGTGAAAATGTAATTAACTATTCTGTTGTTAATGAGGTCTGTGAAAAATCTTTAATTTTAACACGATTTGAAACCATTGTCTTTATTTCCAAATGCAGCTCTCATCATTTGTTTGATCTAATAAATGGGCATATTGTAATAAGTTACGTAAAAGCATATAGAAACACCATAACATTTGCCAATAAGCTGTTGCAATTTTTCATATATTATATGACCGGTGATATTCAGTTGGCCAATTTTTTACAACGTTTTTCAAAACATAAAATTCATAAAACTTTCTCAAAATAAAATAGAAATCATTTTGCGAAAGTATCATTATTATAAAACCAAAACAGATTTCAACATAGACGACTATGTCACTTGGAGATTTTTAAAATGAATACATTAATAAAAACTATAATGTATATTGTAAAATTTGAATATATGCAAATGTATGAGAGAAACAATGCTGAAAAACGAAAGAAGAAATGTCGAATGATTATACGGTTTTTAAAAATAACGACGGTTTCTTAATTAAAAAAGTTTGTATCACTAAAATTAATAAGTGCTTTTAAAATATAAATTGTATTAATTTTTATTTTCATTAATCAACACCTTTACGGATATTGTCGGCCGGTGTTGTATTGTCGAATCACATAGCTTAGCTACGTATTGTATTCTTCGAGAAGACGTATGCTTACGCATTAGCTAAAGATAAAATATATAAAGATTTTTTTCATCCTTTTTGTCACGTATATACATAAACAACAATACCCAATTACATATGTAAGAAGTTCTTATAAATGACATCTTAAAACTTTTTTCTTGTGGAAATTTCTCTAATTTATATATTTTACACTTGAAAGGTACCTACATAAAACAGAAAAAAATCCGTACGATAAGAACTTTTGAATTCATGAGATACAAACTGTATATTATTCTTAGTAAATTACTATTCAAATGTTGCTGTTTTCTTTCCAACTTAATACTGGTCTGCAATGTGCGTTTTCACAGGAACGCTTACTCAATGGCCAATTGTGGAAACCTGTATCAAAACCGTTTAGGTATATCCATATTATGGCGATACAGAATCTAATGATAAATTTTTAAATTTGTACTAGATAATTCGCATATATGAAAAATAAATCTTTGAATATTATCGATGTCAATAATGTTTTTGATGAACTGTTGGAAAAGTATCTTCTTCCCAAATCAGAGTATTTTCTTCAATTACTTGAATAACTCTGTTCGGATTTATCTTTTCATTTTTTGTTAGTAATTTATTGGCCCTGTCGGTCACGCATTTTATACGTCTCAAATTTTTGTTGTGTTATCATGTGCATTTGCTGTCCGTTTCTTTCTTCTATCATTTTCGTATTTTTTCCCTTTTTAGTATTGCCGTCTCCCATTGTATTATTTTTTCTTTGTGTTCAAATGTGCATCTAGAGTTTAAGTTAGTTTATACATTTATTGGGGGTAATTGACCCATCGGTCCATTTCGAGGACGTAGATGATGCACCGACACATAGATTACAATGTTGCACTTTTTGTATGTACGGTTTTCCATCCTTTTTGTTTGTTTTGTTGTTTCAAGTGTCGATGCATCGGAACCACCCCTCCTCTAGGGGCGGTTCTTAAATTCATATATAATATAGTTAACTTAATACAGTTAGAACAGTTCATTCATTCAAATACAGTAAGAACAGTTCATTCAATTCAACATATTAGATAAAAATATCAAACGTTTATAAGAGATCATTTTTAGTACGTTTTAACATATAGCAACAATTACAGCAAGATCTCTATAAACGCATAGTAGCAATAACATATAGTTCAATCAATCTATCATAATAATTTAATCTTCGTAAATAAGTAGCAGTCACGACGTTCATGTAAAATTAGTGTATATAGTTTGTAAATAGTTGGGTGTAATAAAAAAGTCCGTTTATTGCACCGATTCCCCCATAGGAATCAAAAGAAGTGGCACATCTGTGCACCGATGAAATAATTCATTTCATCACCTAATTAAACAAACTCTGATTGTATCAAACATTTCAAACAAGACAAAAACACCGCACAGTGTAAACACACCCATTCGATTGCACGTGTTTCTACCGTTTGCGTTTATTCCTCTACGCTGCAATAAATTGTGGTAATATTCAGTGGTTGCGTTAAAACAGCACTAATGTAGACGTCCCATATTTAAATCCGTGTCTTGACAGGTACGGTGCAAACCCACAGTGTAGACCAGTACATTATATACTACAGCAAGGTATTAAAGATTTAAATATGAAACCAATTAACAGCAAATTAGGTCATTGTCCCATTTATT
Organism: Agrilus biguttatus; assembly: GCA_963921985.1. NCBI lineage: Eukaryota > Metazoa > Arthropoda > Insecta > Coleoptera > Buprestidae > Agrilus > Agrilus biguttatus. Next base: position 23,696,828 of record OY998118.1, read on the forward strand.
ATTATTATACTTTTCATAATCAATTATTATCTACCGTTTTACGTATTTGCTCATTATCTCTCAACATAATCCCGCCACTTTATTGATTAGATTATATTTATTTTTGGATTTAATTCCTTGTCAACATATGTACGTTATATTCAATATCTAAAGTGCGGTATCCAACGTAATCAATTCTCAGACTGAGTAATGATGTCAACCATATCCTCAAATAGATTTTAGTTTCTACCTTAGATCTGTATAATTTTGTTCAACCCAAAGAGCAACAAAACTGAGCTATTAAATTAGTATCAACGGAGGATCGTCAGTCCGAAGACTAGTCAGACACGCACTTTCGCTTCTTCCTATCCTGACATAATCTTCCCTTTTCGCATATCCCACAAAACTAAAACAACTGAGATCAGCAGTTACTTTCGAGTAGTAATCTAATTTAGATCTTCCTATGCCTCTCTACTTCTATTTCTTCTTCTAATATGTCTCTAACTAGCCCTTCATACCTCAGAAAGTGTCGTACCATGTTACCATACTACCTATCCTATTCCCTATTGGCTTCCATAGCGCCCACTGTTCTCCTACTCTTTGCAATACCCCTTCACTTTGGGCCTTTCCGTTCAGGATATTCATTATCCGTCTATTATAACGCCGCATCTCAAACACTTCCACTTACACTCCAGCCGGTTTTCTGACCAACGAACTTCACTAATACCAACTGTATCTAATTCTAATCTCTCCATCACAATTTGTATTTCCTTTTAACGTCCCTGCTTGCCTCATGCTTCTAACATTACATGATGTTGCATCTTCTATTAGCCGTAAAATTACACTTCTCACCGAAGCATTTCCCGTCCGGAGATCCGAAATGCTTTACCCCATTGGACACCATCATTTAATCTTTGTTTTGTTGTAATTGAGTTAATATAAAGTGATGGTTTACCATTACGTTTCACATCGCAGTATTGTGCGTCAAAATGCAATCAGACCCCCGTGGTATCTATCTCTCTGAGTACTTGAAGAGCTGCTGCACTATTTCAAGGACTTGTCTTAGTCTGATTTCGCATTAAGGGCCCCTGTGGTCCGACTTCTTAAATCATTGAAACGCTCAAACCGATATACCCGCTCTTTTGCATCAATTCCAAATAATTATTGTTTCTGGATTATTATTAGCGCGCTTGACACTCAAATACCCAATGAATAATAAAATCTTGTTTAATAAGTACGAATATGGTAGTGAATAATATCTCAGTAGAAATTTACTACTTATTGTGGAATTCAATAATATCTAACAAGGTGTTTTTCTATTAAGGATATCGACCTGTCAAACTGAACCCACGCCGTAGGTATCTACGTGATGGGCACGTAACCCAATAGAAAAATCTTGATCTGTAAATTGTATATATGACAGAAGATAAGCAAGCAAAGCCTGATTTGATTTATTAATAATAAATTTTGAAGATTTTTAAAGTATTCTTCTTAATATAAACATTCATGAAGATATTTTGTTAGTTAATTAAATTAAGGAATACCTAGACCAAATTATGAAATTTGTTAAGATTAATAAGTGCAACAACGGAACTTTATTAGCATAAAATTTTATATTGGAAAACTAAAGAAACGTATACAAAAATTGTGAAAACAAAGAAATACGGAAAATGTGTACAAGTAAACATAATACTCGCTAGAGACTTCCAGATGTATTTATTATTAGAGGGTAACAATTCTGCTCGCACCCGTCAAAAATACATAGTAGAGATAAATAAATTCAATAACAGGCGGGTAATAGGTATATAAGGAAGTATTAGCACCACACGTAAAATATTACGTCAAGCATGCATTTTTAATGTATACGAGACAATGAGAGAATATAAATGGCTCGCCGGTGGTTTTGTCGAAACTAACGCAAAAATTTCCTGTGTAGGTATGTACTACAATATTAACATCCCGACACTTATTACTTCACGAAGCAAATGATGCTTGATTTAAATGTGTTTCGTTCTGGCACGAAGAATGGGAACATTTGCCAAAAATTAAACTTAACCTCTTTATTAAAAGACTTCGCATACATTTAGCTTCTTTCTATCTTCTACATACCCGGACCTTTTTGATAAACAAAGTCACGGTTCTTTGTTTTTGTGCCTTCCAAGTTATCGCTGCATCGCTTACAATGAAAGCATATCCTGTATATGATCGTCGATCAATTGTACAACCGTCCCAATCTGCATCTATGTGACCAACCAAGGATTTATTAGTTTTGCTATAGACATTCCCTATTTTTGTAGTTCTAGCAAGATAGACCAAAAATCTTTTCGCTATTAATCAATAACTTTTATTTGGTTTGTTTACAAATTTCGGTAGTGTTGATACCTCTGTTAGCAATATCTAGTCTACTCTACACCAACATATACATAAAAGTTCCAATTAGTCTTCTATACGAATACAAAAACAAACAAGGCCACAATCATTATTATTATTATTATTATTATTAACTTCCCAGTCATAAGGAAGTTATTGTAATAGATCTGAAATCAAAATCGTAGGTTTTGCAATTTAAAGGTCACAAGAGAATTGCAACATAACCTGAAGAAAAAGTATGTGTGTTAACAGAATAACCATCAACTGTTCTAGATGTTCAAGTATATCAGTAATACATTACTCTTGAGAAAGGGGCAATAACACCAAAACATATGTAGTGTTCATCTTAATAAATTGTGAAACATTTAAAAGCGTTTCTTACCTACAATTCTATTAATGCATTGTTATTCTTCGTATTAAAATTTGTACCAATAGTAGTGATATTATTATTGATCTAAAAGTGACAGAGATTTTTAATAGTTTTTGTTCCTTAAAGAGTTGATTAATATTTTATCTAACGTTTAATCCGTTTCCTTAAGTTTTATTGATTATTTTCTATATTAAAAGAAATATTGTTATTTTTGTTACATGTATTTGAAAGATTTTTTATTATTTTTGTCCTTGTTAATAACAGAATTTTTATTGAAGACAGTTTTCTTTATTTAAACAAAAAATTTAGACGTAAATGTAAATTTTTCGAAAAAAATTGGATTGATTCAGCCGTTACTCTGTGATAATTCATCTTGTAAATAAAAAAGTGATAATAAACAAAGTAGTGTTTATTTATTTATCGTTAAATTTTTCGAATTTCCCGGGAAGATTTAAAATGAGAATTCTCTAACTCTAAAAACACAAATACCTATTTATTACATTACAACAGTTGTTTAATTATTATAATACTGACAGTTTTGCTAAAAACTAAATGAAAAATCTATTGTTTTATTCAGTATTGTCATTAATTATTTTTGTACATTGATTTATTTAATTCATAGTCACGCCTTTGCTACCACATAATTTTTCAAGCAGCTTAAACCACTACTGAAGTAGGTAACAGAATTAAAAAAAAATTCATTCATGATATATGTACCCACATTGTTATTTATACTTATATAGTAAAAGTACAGCTTAACATGTGGGTCACTGACAGAAGGAGTTCTCATTAACGATTTTCAAGAATTCTGTGTAGGTTGGAATACATAAAAAGTGAAATCCGATTTAAAAGATGCAAGAATATGACTTCATCCTACACATTAGTGACGTGTTGTACCGTACCATATGAAACAAAATTTTGCAATTATACGTAAAATATTACATTTTCAATTATAAAAAGTAAGAAAATACAATTATTATTGAGTTATATTATACAATTCAAAGTTGACTTCACTTTTAAATATCAATTGTCAGAAATTACTATTTAACTCCGAAATATTGGTGTTTCCTGATTAAAAGAAGTAAACCGTTAAATAAGAACAAAATAATTTCTTAGTCAAGTAATTTATCGAAGCTACCAGACGTGGATCGCGATTTCGATCTTATTAGATCTCATCAGCACGCCATAGGCAGATTCGATAGATTATTAACCAAATCGCTCGAGCTCGGTCTAAAGCAGATAATAGGCCTAGTGAGGCCTTGTCTAACGTTATGAAATACGGGAATAGCAGCAAAAGAAGGTAGATGGCGACGTACTGCTATATCAACGTTTTATTTAAACTGTTAAAGCTGAGTTTAATAACTGAAAGTAATAGGGGTTTTTAAATCAAAAATAAAATTAATTTTTCTAAATACATTACTTCCCATAGTTAGAAAAACAATTAAGGTTTAAAAGGTAATCAAACTCCTGACAGAAACGATTACTTATACATTTTCCTACATTTCGTGAAACTTTTGAGAAAAAGATACATTTTACAACGGACAACTGACATTGTATGCATACAATTTACATTCGTCACACACTTTTCTATAACTTTATTATAGCAAAAAAGAAGTTAATGTTGTATTTGCAAACTTATAACATCGACACTCAGTCAATGTTCAGTGTTAAAATTTCACCAGTTTTGAAAAGCTTTATCGCCAACAAAAATAAAAATAAATCTTCTAAAGGTTTAAAGGGTCAAAATCATAAAATAAAGAACGGACAATTTATTTCATTTAATATTTATTTTAATAAATTTCAGAGCTAGTATACGTTCTTATAGAAAGAAAGTGACGGCCTTCTTCCAGTTAGCTATTCGAAAGAATAAACTCAAGAACTAGTGTAGTCCTTAATCGGGTCTAAAGGCCGTGATTGGTTGGAATTTCTACCTAACGTTTCGCTAGCACGAGTGGCGAGCTTCTTCAGAAGTCCTTCCATCTCCGATGAAGCAAAACTTGCACTACAGTTTGTGTTTATTATTATACTGTTTAGTTTTGATCTTCGATTAAGAATGATATAATATGAAATTACATAATTAGATAATACAGAATATTAAATAATTAAAAGTGTTGCAAATTATATTCGCGACAAATTTATTATCGAATCGATACGATATAAACGGTATTATCCGACATTTTGTTTTATTTCTTTGTATTTGCATTGGTATGTTACCAGCTGATGCTAAAATGCTAAAATGTCAATCATAACATAAACTGTAGTAGTGTAAAAGTAAGAAAGTAAAATATATACAGGTTTCCATTAATAAACAATGATATATAGAACTTAGCACCTGGCTCGTGAGTTTAGTTTTACGAACGTCTAACTGAAATAAGTCTGTCACTTTCTTTCCATAAAAACGTGTACCGGCTATAAAATTTATTACAATAAATAACAAATAAAATAAATTGTCCCTCCTTGATTTTATGATTTTGACTCTTTAATCCCTTTAAGGAAAAATTAGACTTAATCGGACTATAAACATGGAAAACAAAATATAGCATTGTTTCATTAATTTTCTCTATTAAGTTGGTCCTTATCTGCTTTTCCGTAACTGATACCTGTAGTATTAATAATAATCAAGAAATAATTTATTTCTTGATTAATTTTTTCTTCACATTGGTATTTCAAGAACACATGAACCAAACTGTAAACTAAATCTATTGTCCCTATCACAGTTTATAAATACCAATAATTAGAATAATAAATCACTAGACAAATCCACGAAAAAAAGTATTGTATAATAAAACATTTAATTAAAAATAAATCCTTTTATAGTAACTAAATTCTATTGAGCAAAGCATTGTATACGAACAAGAGTTTTTGAGAGAAAGCCTTCCTTAGCACATACTTTCTTACTTCTCTAATCGTATTTTTATTATTATAAGTTAAAATAATGACTATTTATAAACAGCGGAGGGAGACATGTTCCGAAACTAAACATTAATACTGTTTTGCTTAATTTAATTATTTTCTGTACATGATTCCTTTGTACATTATTACAATTACAACTGTTAAAGCTGACTTTGAATTAACACAATATATGCTCGTCAACGTCTACAAGAAACTGAGAAACGATACATTCTGAGCAGGAATGGACCATATTATATATTACACAATCATGTGTGTTCCCATAAATACGGTGTCGTCCCCAAAGTGCACAGCCTCACCCAAAACTACTACACAGTACAGGTCGACTAGAAAAAACGTGAATTTAGACAATCATATCACCATTTGAATGTAGTATGTTATTTCCATCATTTTTAATTTAACAAATAAATTTTTTACTTATTTCAACAAGACAAGCAGACAGAAATTAAAATATCACAGAAAATTAATTTTTACTTGTGTAAAATTTTAAGAACGTCGCCCTAAGATAGCAATTAGAATAATTACTGAAGCATGCCTTAAAGTAAAAGTAGGCCAAGTATAACTTAAAGCTCAGTCATCGAAAACGATTTTCACCCTTGTTTTGAAAATTAAGAAGACAATTTTCACCTTATTACGAGGGTAAACGGTAATTTTATAAAATAAATTTATTGATTAATGGTATACACAAACTAAACATTTAACATTTTTAAATGTAGTCACCTCCGTGCTCTACACACTTTTTGGAAGGCTACACCGATTTGGAAGCTTGAATATTCCTTCTTCATAAAAAGTTTGAGGGCGAGTTGTCAGCTAATAGCGCACATACTCCTCTACTTCTTCATTGCTTTCGAATCTTTTGTCTCCAAGTGATTCTTTCAAAGGCACGAACAAAAAATAATCACAGGGTGACAAGTCAAGGGTATAAGGAGGGTTATAGAGGGTCGAGGGTTTCCCAGCCCATTTATTCCAATTTATTTCTTGTCAAAACTGCAAAACTGTGGTGTGTGGCCTGACATTGTCATAAAGGAGGATGACGTCTCGAATGAGCATGGGCATACCCCTTCGTTTGCTTCGCTATGCGATTTTTGTCGACTGTAACAACTCTGATTAGTAAGCTGTATTCACTGTTCGTTGATCGTGAAGAAAATTAATGAGTAAAACTCCCCTTGAGTTAAAGAAAACTGTCGCAAGCACTTTTTCGGCTGATAGACGGGTTTTAGTTTTGGCTTTGACAGAGCAGCCTTCATCCTTCCTCCTTTCTTCGCCACTTCTTACTCGCCATCCTTCACACTATTCGGGAGTGTAGTGGTGGACCCACGTCTCATCACAAGTGACGATACGACTCAAAAAGGCCTGTCCTTCTTGCCGAAATCCGACCTGACCTGTTCATGATTTTCGGTTGGAAACAACAATAACCTTGGAACCCAGCGAGCACTATTTTCTCTAAAGCCAAGTTCATCAGTGGTGATGGTTTAAATACTCCCATAGCTGATATGATGATGTTATTCTGATGAGATTTGTTCACTAGTTAACCGGCGTTAGTTAATCACCTTTAACAAGATCTCGAACAGCACGAATGTTGCCATTTGTGAGACTTGTTCTTGGGCGTCGATCATGACTTTCATTTTCGACACGTATGGGTTAACGCCTTCATCGGTTAAAAACTTTATGATGATGCGCATTGTAATTGTGCAACAGATGAAGGTACCTTGTGCTCAGTCATAGCTGTACTGCTGACATAACCAAGCACAGCTGCCACATAAGCCGGTTTCCCTCTCCTCATAAACCAAACAACACTCGAGCTTCAAATTCTCTAGATCGGAATTACGTGCTAAGCTAAATAGTACAATTGCCGTTTATATCTGATTTACCCTCGTAGAAATTATTTAATTTGATTTGACATAACCAAGGGAATCCTATCTAATATTCACAAAAAAATAGCGAACATACCTAACAAAATATCACTGACACAAATTTTTGGCGTTATTAATAAAATAATCACAATTTTAGTTACTGAAGAGGTATATCTGAAGCAGAATAACCTCAAAATCGATTTGGTGTTGTCTTGCTGGCTGTTTTGCTGTGGTCTATGCAATTATACTATTCCAAACGTTTCGCCGATCTCTGCCGACGGTATCTTCAGTACTGACTTAGCAGATGGTAGGCTGTGGAACCACAAAATTCCATAGACCCGGAAAACAATACCAAATCGGTGTACGCCGGCCATGAATGTCTGAGAAGTATCTCATAATTGATTAAGGTTTTTAAAGAAAAGTCATACAAACCTAAACATATTATCCCAATTTTATAAGCTTGCCTTGAATTCACTTGAAATATAGAAAAGTGGTTAGTTAACTGTAGAACTTGGAATGTTAATGACAATCGCAATTTTAGTATTTTAAAATAACTAAAAAGAAAATGTTCTAAATGTAATTATATAACCTTCAATATAAATATGTTTTTATGGCAGTAGCAGTTCTCAAGCTCACCCTTCCTAGTGCTGCAGAAACTCTATAACAACCATATTTTTCGAAAAATGTCTTTTAATAGTATTGTTTTATTATGAACATCACTCACTAGTAGTAGCAGACAACCATTTTCTTTCTCCTGCTTAAAGTAATTTAATAATATTTGCCCTAACTCTCGAGATTATTTTAAGAAGACCAGATTATAATACAAATGTAAAAGAAACAGTAAAAAAGACAAAAGAAAATTAAAACAAAAAGAAGGCGAAGGCTATGAAGGAACGATTAAATGACAGTTTTATTTCTTAGTTCACACTTGCTTAGCACATATGATATAAAAATTACCAAATGAGCCCAAGTTTCAGAATTGAATTCATTCTACTGATTCATATACTTCTAATAGCCCATCAACTGAAAAACCCTGTATAAGTACGTCTATGATGGATTGGTATACAAATGTATTATGCATATGCATTGTATATGCAATATGGCCCAATTAAATAATACATTGTTCGTAAGGTAATTAATGCATGGTGTTTCAATACATTATATATAAATTAAGTTGGGTTTGGTTAGGTTAAACTCAGTTTAAGAACAAATATTGTAAACACCTCGTGATGCCCTATCAAGGTGAAATACGTATAGAGTTATTAAAAAATTAAGTAAAAATTCCAAGTGTTTTATTGTTTTTTTATTAATTCATAATTAAACATGTTTTACCAAGTGATAACGTCAAATACTTTCAAAATTATATATAATGCAATGAACAAACAATGACGTTGCATGTCTATGATAACTGTATAAACAAGGTGCGACCCTTCAGATTCACATAAACAACTTTCCAGTATGATAAAAATTAATATTTATCAAAATCAAATATTTCAACACATTTTTATGTTTAAAGGCCAGTACAGTATTTTTAAATTGTTTTTGATAAATATAGGTGTGATGAATTATTTGATTAATGTTTAAATATTTGATTTTTATCAACAATATTAGATTGTTGATATAATAATTAATATTCAATTGTTGTTCAAGGTAAGTCGAATAAGTATGTTTCAAGAAATCCCCAAATCCACTTTTTATTAATCGTTTCGTTTAAACCTAAAAGCAGCTTGACCGAATGTTATGAAATATATTTCAGATCATGTTGTTGTTAATATGCTTAGATCGACATCTCAACGAAGTCGATATCACTTTTGGTTCATACACACACACATATATACTCCTTTTTCAAATTATGTTGCAATGCAATTGTGACCTTAAAAATTCAAAGTATGTTGAAAACTGCAAATCTTATTTTCGGACTCATTACAATAACTTCCGTATGACAAAGGGAGAATATCTGTTTGCTGATAATGCGGAGAATTGGATTGTCTTTTGTGAAAAATAATAGTGTCAATTGGGAAATTTCCATTTAGTATATCTCTATGACTGAGAAGTTAAATTTAGTGACAGAACTGTTTTCATCACATACTTATCTCATCATTCATCTCTTTTAAGTTAATATTGTAACTTAAATAAAACCTATAATTTATTCAAAAAAGAAGGAATTAAAATCCTTATTCGTCTAAATGTTAAGATCAAAGATCTCACATTTTGAATACGTCCTAACAAGTAGGCACAACGAACCGAAAGCCACATTCCACGACCAGTTTCGACCTATCGGGTCTCATCAGGTGGACACTGGCAGAAAGGCCTTTACAGGCTATATTATAAATATAAATGTAAATATGGAATCAACAGAAACAACTACTCCGAGGGCTAATACCCCTACCAGCATTGATTCCGGTGGACTCCTAGACGAAAACATAACATATTCAAAAAAAGAAGGAATTAAAATCCTTATTCGTCTAAATTTTAAGATCAAATATCTCACATTTTGAATGCGTCCTAACAAGTAGGCACAACGAACCGAAAGCCACATTTTAATTTTTTCTTTTTTGAATATGTTATATTTTCGTCTAGGAGTCCATCGGAATCAACAGTGTAATTCAATGCCGGTAGAGGTATTAGCCCTCGGAGTAGTTGTTTCTGTTGATTCCATATTTATATTTATATTTATAATATAGCCTGTAAAGGCCTTTCTGCCAGCGCCATAACAACTACGAAGCTACGAATACAAATTTTTTAATAAAATTCAATAAAAATTAGTTTAAATATGAATAAGTAAACACTTTAAGATGTTCACAATTTTTTTATTTTGTAACATGTTTCACCATAACATTGCCAGCTTCAGACAGATTGAGTAGTACTAACAGTTTATGTTACTATCTACTGAAGTTTCTTAAATAGTTATGTGTATGTCATAGAGGGTAGTATTTCGTTAGAATATGTTCAAAAGAGGGGAGTTATTGCCACCAATTTGTTCATTGAAAATTATTCCTAGTTTTTTATAACGGTGTTAGAAACTTTAGAAATAAATAGATATAAAAAATTTGTAATAATTTTGAATGGTCAAATTGACGGCAATAACCCCTCTTTTGAACATATTCTAACGAAATACCACCCCCTTTGACATGCAATTGTTTAAGAAATGTTCAGTAGACATAACTGTTAGTAGTAAGCACTGAATCTGTCTGAGGAAGCCAATGTTGTGGTGAAATATTTGTTACAAAATAAAAATGTTGTGAACATCTTGAAGTGTTTACTTATTCGTATTTAATATGAATTTTGTAAAAAGTAAAGGTCAAAACAATTCAATTTTTAAAAATTAGTTTATAAATTACATATAATAACACGTTCGTTGAGGAGTAGAACTTCTGTTTTTACCGAGAGTGCGATACGAGACATATATTTGTCCCGTACGTGGTCCTGGTTAATATCGTACCATAAGGGATATATATTATTCAATTTGCGTATTAGCCGAGTAAAGCGCTCAGACATAGGTGTGGTCCTGACTGATCGCGCGGCTAATTTACACTATTTTAGTATAATTTTATTCGAAAATAGACAAAATCGATTAGATAAAAGTTAAACTTTAATAAACATAAATAGATAGAATATGAATATGAGGATGTAAACTTTGAAAATACAGAAGAAATCTTTTTTAACCACTTGTAAATTTCTAACTATTAAAATATAATAGGAAGATTGAAGAGTACTCTTAAAAATAAAGGTAAAAAAAATCTACTCAGTCAATACAATACAGTCTTGCAGTCCCTGTTATTTATACGGTATATAAATGATATTCTGATAGATATGTCTAAATGTGCAATTATGTGATAAGCTGATGATACAGCTACAATTGCGACTTGAAGAAATGGGTTGCCCTTAATAAGTTATCCTTGAATTAGGACAAAACAGTATTTATTACCTTTAGAGCATTTAGTGATAGCGTCCCGATGGGAATAAATATGGAGAAATTAATGGTGTTATACTCAGACGAGTTAAATTTACTGAATAATTATTAATTTTAATTAAATGGAACAAACACATTCATTACATAATCAAAATAACTAAATAGATAAATTAAATTTGAAGTGTCAAGAGTCCCGAACATAGAAACCGTAAAAATGATTTATTTTGCTTTTTTTACAACATAATTAATTATGAAATCATTGCATCGTGCATATAAATCGTACAGTCTCTTCAAAAAAAAAATATTAATAATAATTAGTAAAACTAATTTTAGTAGGAACCTACGAACATTGAAAAAAATGTATTCTTATCAATCATTATGTCGTAACTACGTAGTAACATCAATTCATGAATTGTAATAGTACAACAACAAATAAATACATTCTAATGCCGAGAAAAAGTAAATCTATTGATTTTAAAGGCAGCTTTATCAAAGCTTTAACAATATTTAATCGTCTGCCGAATGATCCCAAAAGATTAGAAGGAAATAAGAGGACCATTAACAAAAACGTAATCCATTCCTATAGTCTATATATAATGTTATTTCTTTTTTTTTTTTTAGTTATTAAGTTGATTTTTGTTTTGCTCTAGAATGTAAAGACCAGTCTTCCGGACAGATAATATTTTACCTCAGCAACTATATTTATGTATATTTAGGCTGTGAAAATAAATAAATAAATAAAATTTATGTAACGATGAATTTCATCGTACGCAGATGTTGTCATGTCCAAAACACCCTAGGTACGTATAGGTGACACGGCCAATGCGATTTTTTATTCATGTAAGCAGCAATTCAATCAATTTTTCGATATTCTTGAGAATTACCTGTCACTTTTTTATTATTTGCCTAACGGTGATTTGAAATCGTAGAAAAGTAAAAACTGAGTAGTAAGCAGTACTGTTTACCACAAATATTATTTATTGAATCAGAATAAAGCAAACTTTATCCTTTTACGAATTTATTTGAAGAAACACAGCTTTACAATATTGTTTCGCCTCAAAAAGGCATCTTGAAATTTCAGTAGTAAAGTGGAATCCTTTTATAAACTTCAATATCGACAATTCGAAGCTTTTTCTAGTCACTGACGGCTCGTGAGTTGTCATTGTCGTCAATGACAAGAAAATATAATATCATTTTAAAGTTTTTACTGCACCCCTCCCCCCAATTATAAATCTTATATTCGCTTTGGTCAAACAATTGGGATATCACGAAGAAGAAAAAAACATGGCCCGCTATCATACATCATCATATCAAACGTAACAAGTCCAAAATGGTGTTTGCATCGAAATTACAGTCGAAATAATTATTAGAATTTAGATTTGAGTTAAAAGGCCGTGCCTTAAATCAACGATTAGATTCAGACGTTTCATCGATAACTGTGGCTGACATCTTCAGTGGTACTGCGTTGGCAACGTGGGCGAAGATTATACATTTATTGTTGTTGGTTGTTGATTGTATAATGTGTTAAATATTTGATGGAGTTAGCTGATACTTGGTGAAAGGTATTATCCATTTTCAATAAACAAGACAAACAAGACTTTTCACAGAATTTATTTGTTTAACACAACTATAGTTTCGCTACACTGTAGCTTTATCAAGTTATGAATGATTGTCATTCATTTTACAAAATGACCATAATTTGGATAATCTACAAAATGACTACGCTATTTTAGACAATTTACATAATGTCTGATGCAACAGTCAATTTCAAGCTTCAAAATCTTTACATCTCACATTGACTAGACAATTTTAAGATGAACAACAAGACTGGTATTATTAAAATAAAAACGCTATATTTCTATCTAAAATTTATAAAACATAGAATTTATTTTTTGTATTAAATGTTAGTAGAATATTTATTTATTTTTACCTAACATATCCTAACCTAACCGAACCATTGAGCCAATTCCGATATTGTTTAATGACAGGCGACAACACTTTTTAAGGGTAGCAATTTTTTAGTATATTTGAAGTGTTAAAAAACATAGATGAATAAAAAGTATCCTATGTGATATCCCATCATTCGACATTTATGCATTAAATTGTAGATATAAAACAGGCTTTAAAAATAGAATGATCAACTAACCCACCAACCTATCCTACATTATTTGTACATACCGCTTTTTTAATCTATAATATTTGGATTTATCCGCAATTTCCATTCCCTTAAAAATATTAATGATATACTCTCTTTCGCTAAATGTTAAAAACACATTGTTATAGTTCTTACTATTGCATATTGAATTCAATTTTTCAAGGAATATTTATTTTTTCCCGCTTGCCATTATGAATCATAACACACATTGCAACACACTGACTAGTAATTCGATACAGTCAGGCATTCATGAAACTTCCTAGTGTATGTGAGAAATATTTTTTTTCAAGCTACATATTGACTATTGCATCAGACATTATGCAAATTCCTTAAAATCACTTCGTCATTTTGTAGATTATCCATAATTGTGGTCATTTTGTAGTCATTTTGGTGAATTGGTTAGTTTGCACAATATTATAGAGAAGGCAAATTAAAACCTTTTTAGTTAGTCTTTCTGTTCTAATCGTTTTTTAAATATATTAGTTAATGATAAAATTTATATGAACAATTACTACTCTTAAACGTATTTTCACTTTATTTAAGAACTGTTTGTACAGATTTTAAGTATATTTATACACCCACCTAAAGAAGCCAATATTTTGGGGAAACAATTGTAGTGGAAACTTAAAAATTATGTTGAAACTTTTGTCCTTTAATTTAAATTGTTTAAAAAGTCTGGCTTATATGTATTTATAGGTTTATTTATTTTACTAAAACCAGTACAAAATTTACATAAGAATACGGTTTACTACTTAGTGACCAATCGTCCAATTTTAAACAAAGTAACACAATTTTCAATACCGTGTCTTCTAAAAATTGTTCGGCTTTAACAACTTCTTGAAAAGATTTATCTATTGTTCGAAATGAAAGTCGCCAATAAACCGACTGTCTTTGCATTATCATGAAATTCAAGAACCACTATGTGGATTTTAATGCACTTTACTCTGTCATATTAAATAATCGCCTCCAGATGGTATAAACACAAATTGCTAACGGTTGTGTCTCAACAACTTCGTTAAAGTTTTTTTGTTAAATTCTACCGGACGAAGTCACGGGCACAGCTAGTACTTAATATATCAAGTAAATTGGATTTTTTTGATCTAAAAAAGTATACCTTCAATTTTCGTTTTTAATCGATTTATTTCGGTGTTTTAAATAAAATATTATAAGTCGAGAATGCGATCATTCATTATCATAAACATAAATAAAATTTATTCAAGGTCAAATTTTATAAAGAGCGTTCTTTTTGTAAATATTGGTGGCTCGAATGCCAATTAAGGTTATTGTTTAAACAGTAGATATTGTAATTTCCCAAAAAAATGATCTCTACCATTTTTTTAAATGTAACGAACGGTTTAAGTAAAAATATCTATTTTGTTCATACATTTTCTAGAATATAAATTCTGAAGAATACCATGCGCCTCATATACAATAAACTGAAAGAGCTGTGTGGTATTCTGGTCTTGAACAGTGGGATTGTTGTTCCAATCTACAGTTCTTTCTGTATTTGTTTTTAACCACTATGTCATTATATTCGCTCAAGTGTATCATATTATCATTTGCCATGGTTAGGTCCATATTAGGTTTTAGACATCAACTATGGAAGAGTCAGTCATGGTTGCAATAACCGTGCCAGTCTAGATTGTCTAGCACCAAATACTGACTCAATTCTTGACCGTTCATAAAACCATATAAGGGCGTATGTTTCATTTCGTATAGATCATGCATAGAATATGTGCTTGTTCTATATATAGTAATTTATTAACTTCTTAAATTACTTAAACGTCCACTATCATGCACATCAGCAAAGGTTTTTGTAACCATAAAAAACATATCCGCAAATCTCAACATACTCAATTATATCGGTAGCATAAGAACATATGCTTTTAGGGCCAGAATTCACAGTATGATTAAGATTAGGGCTAAAGGGCCGAGGTCTAAATGAGTGGTTAGGTCCAGACGTCTAGTCTTGGCAACGACATCAAGGTATAATCTTCGCACACGTTGCCAACGCAGTACCACTGAAGATGTCAGCCACAGTTATCGATGAAACGTCTGAATCTAATCGTTGATTTAAGGCACGGCCTTTTAACTCAAATCTAAATTCTAATAATTATTTCGACTGTAATTTCGATGCAAACACCATTTTATATTATTATCACCAAGAATGTATGACAATATCGTTATTAAAACCCATTTATAAGACACAAAAGCGAAAGGGAATCTCATTCTCGTTAAAAGTCAGTTTTAGGAGATTAGGTATATAAATCGTGGATACCTGTAATCTATAGGTACTTCCAAATATAAAATTGACGTCCGCAGAATGACAATATTTATTAGGTACTAAATATCATCGTAAAGAAAATCGCGGTTTATCGGGGAAATCTAGTAAAATGTAGTGAATTTGCAGTTAACAGACACATTAGCCTCTAAAAAAATTTCTATTACCTTTATTTCAATTTTTGTTTATTACACACCTAAAGTAAATACGAAAAATATGAATAAACATTATAATTTCAGATGCCGCAGCAGAGCTGGAGAATTTTATTCTGGAAGATGAATTAGTCATATCATTTCAAAATCTCAAACCTCGCAAACGAACGAAGGCATCTGTTGAAACTCTGTTTGCGGCAGATTTTCCAGGATCTCGACAAAAACTGGTTCTCATGCTTGATCGCAGACACAAAAGAGGTAAATTATTTTATATTTAAAACACTATCCAAATATTTTTATACGTAAAAATAAATGAGTGTCTAGTTTCAAAGAACAGAAATACATTATTTTTTCTTTTTTCCCATTTAGTTATTGTAGAAACAGTAGAAAATGGGAAGAATCGTGTTCAATACTTCACAATTGATTCATTGGAAGATAATACTCACATCAATTCTCTAATTTTTGTGGTTAATCAAAAGCAACCCGGAGCTCATATAACGTTGGTGCTTAATTGTCTTTCTTATGGAAAAATAGCCACTCCTAAATCTATGAAAGACATGTATTTCACAATGGAAGATCCGTCAGTACAAGTGGTAAGTACAGAAACAAACTTTGTATGATAACTTCAAAAGTCAGGGGCAAGATTGAATCCATTACCCCCCCCCCCTCCCGTGTCTGCGCCTGCTATAATCAATAACATTGTTTAAATTATTTTAAACGTATTGTGCTCAAAAAATGTTCCCACTGATCCATTGCATATGTCTATATGTTTTAAATAGTAATGTACAAGATCTTTCACTTAATTCAATCACAATCTTTCATAAGGGTTTCGTGGTAGTTGCACTGTAATGCAGATAAAAACTAAATTTTTATATAGAATTAGTTTTAGCGTATATATATTAAGAATAAAAATGTCATAATTAAATAATAAGAAAAATTAAACAGAATCATTTATTTATTTATTTATTTATTTATTTGGCGTACACAGGCTATTAATAACAAAACTAAAGAAAAAAATACAATAATAAATTTACATGATAATATATATATATATATATATTTGGATAGTGTTTTAAATATATATATATATATATATATATATATATGTATATATATAACAAAGAAAATATGTGAAATAATCTCATTATGATCATAAAAAATTTGCTATGATACGCATGTGCTTATAGAAACTATTCAAAGGTTAATACATAATTTCGAAGCCGTTTCTTAAAATGCGAAATAGAAATACCCAACAAGTGATCGTTATAGTCCAAGTTTAGTTCATTGAAAAGCCCACTCAATCTAGCAACAACTGATCTGTAAGAGTGCCAGACAGGACCACGGTAATATTCAAAAGTTGTGTTCATGATTCGGAGATTTCTAGTTGGAAATCTCGTTGAGAACTTATTTAATAATTCAGGCTCATTTATAAATTTGTTATGCAACTTAAATAAAAATAAAAGATCATTGTAAATGAATACTGACCTAAATGAAGGTAAGTTCAGTTCACACCGTATTCACGGTCTGTCACCCCCATTGGTTTACCCAGTCGAACAGAAATCATTCTAGCAAATCTGTGCTGAATACATTCAATAGGTCTGATTGACAGATTTGTACTGGGATACCATATTGTAGACGCATAGCATAGAATAGGCTTTACAAATGAGTTATATAACAACGTTGCGGTCATCGGTGATTTTTGATTTTCGTAGTACAAAGCTTAACGTTTTCGATGCTTTTTTACAAATGTTGTCGATATGTTCTTCAAAGGAAAGTTTACTATCAAATGTTATACCCAAATCTTTAATAACATTCACACCATTTAAGATAGTGCCTTAGTACGATAAGAGAAGTAATGATTAGCTTTTTCCCTGGTAAATGTGATGCATGAGCATTTTTCAATATTTAGTAATAAAAGATTATCATTTAACCATTGGGTAACACTATTAATATCTAATTCGAGTTTGTGATAGTCCTCAGAGGTTTTAATGGTCAAAGATAGCTTAAAGTCATCAGCATACATTCTCGGAACACCAAATGATATGATATCAAATAAGTCATTAACAAATATAATAAAAAGTAGTGCTCCACAGTGAGATCCCTGTGGGACACCACTTCCTACCAATTTAATCTCCGAGATGCAATCACCAACTCTTACAGCGAAAGTTCTGTTTTGCAAGAATGATTTAAGCCATCTTAATGCATCATGATCAACTCCATAATCATTTAATTTTCTGAGTAATAATGAATGATTTATAGTGTCAAAAGCAGATGATAAATCAGTGTAGATAGTGTCAACGGTATGTCCATTTATAAATGCATCAGTAATGTTTTCAACATGTGAGGCTAGGTTCGATATCACAGACTTACGGGGTACAAAACCATATTGATTTCTATTTATCTTTGGCATAAAAAAAGTGGCGAGTTTCTCATTTATGATACAATCAAAGATTTTCGCGAACAGTGTCACTTTACTTATTGGTCTATAGTTTTGTACATCTGATTGGGTTCCTTTCTTGTAAACAGGAGTTACAAGTTGGAATTTCCATTTTTTTGGGAACGTAGATTCCATTAAAGAATCATGTAAAACAATCGCAAGTGTTAATACGAAAATTTACACAAATGAATAAATATAAGAAAAACAGAAATAATGATTTTACACTTGTTTACTAGATTTCTCTAATAATTATACATATATATAAACTGTACAAGCTCTTTAAAGATGACTGCGTAAGTCGAAACAATTGTTAGAGAAATCTAATAAACAATTGTAAAACCATTATATCTGCTTTTTATATTTATTAAAATGTTATACCACTATCCAACCGCTGAAACAATAAACATTATCAGAAGAATTGTTACTTTGTAACACACTTAAGTTGAAATTAGTATATTATGGAATGGATATCATTATTTCATTATCTATGATTTTGTGCCATCAAAAGGGGAATGAGGGGCAATTTCTATCGTTATGATTAGTCCTTATTCCTATTTTATTTTATTTTTTATTCTCGGTCTATTACTCCTGTCTTCAGTGGAGTACTCCAGGTTTTTTGACATACTATTAGGGACTTGTGATGTAGTGTAACAAAGTGGGAGGGAGGGATCAACTCTCATTGAATTTTGCGTAACGTTTCATATGGATACCACTTTAATTAACTACAAATACTCAATCACCAACTCTAATACGCATGATCACCACTGCGGAGATTATTTCCGTTCCTTCCATCGCTTATCTCCCTCAAAAGGTGCATAGGGGGTATAACTGGGTTTAATGGTGTTTCTCACTTTTGATTATATGTATTCTGCAAACTTCGAAGAAGAAAAATTATAAACTAACAATATTAACGTTAAGCCACAACTCCAGAGTTTAAACTGTCCGAAGGTTTTAGTTAGTTTGTCCGTCATCATCACAAAGTTGTCAGTCTGAGAACTAGTTGAGCACGCGCTTGTCCCCTTTCTATCCTAATCCAATCTTCATATTTCTCGTAAAATAGAACAACCCATATTTATATATATTTGCGAACAGTAATTTAACACGTAGGTATTTCTCTGCCCTTCTTTGTTGCTGCTTTTACTTCTAATATGCCTCTAACTAGCAATTTATGTCTCAGAAAGTGTTGTACCGTCCTATCCTTCTTTTTCCTTATTGACTTCCAAAACGCCCTTTGTTTTCCTGTCCTTTCTAATGCCTCTTAATGTTTAAGCATTTCTAAGACGGTATTTTTATTATCCTCCTATTACACCACACTTCCATCACCGCGCTTCCAACTATGTTGTATGTGATATCACAATACTGTTATTTTCCGTTCTTTCACATGAGCAAACGTTTCCTTCAATTGCAATTTGCCAGCAGTGAGTATTTTTGGTGTATTTACGACCTGTACCAACTATTCCTAACTTCAAGATCTATTTTGACTAGGCTAACTTGTTTCTTTATACGAAGATTACTGAAATACTATTTTTTTCCATTAATAAACGTTAATCAATGTTTTTTTTTAATCTGTCAAGAAAACAGTGTAAGTAAGTCATGCAACTATTTTATCGACCGTTTGTGTTTCTTGATTACAAATTATTTTTTTCTTTGTTCAATATGAGCAATATCAAAAATCACAAAACTCACCACATAAAAATGAACTCATATTTAACCGTAACAGTAAAAATGCAATATTATAAGAATAAGTATAATTTATGCTTTATACATGCAAAAATAAACTTGTAACGACCATTCTAAAGTTACCAAAGTTACCTTCTATCTTAAACTTGTATATACATAAACAACAAAAACAAATGTCTGAGAATTTCTTGATTGATTTCCTGGATAACAAGAATCCGTATTGATGAAGGCCAAATGATATCTGAACAGTAGGAACTTCTAAAAACAGAAAGGTCATATGTATGTTAGGTATATGTATAAAGTTGAAATTCGGTGGCTTCTGTTATTAAAGTGCAACTTTCAAATAAAACGTACAAGCGGTAATATAAATTTACCAGTATTACTCGCCACGTTACACTGGTAATTATTGCAATATTTTAAAATAACATTACATATACATACTTCGTACATATACCGTAAATATATCCTTAATTTTGTTTTACTGGATTCATCGATCATCCTCATACTTACACTTCTAAATAACAAAACAAATCCCTGAAGGGCAAGCATGAAGCGGCTTTTTTTATTTATTTATTTTTTTACAAAAACCAATTGTTAAAAACAATAAAATAATAACAGTATTAATTTATGTGTTCATGTATAGGTGTAGATGAATATATCATATTACTCTTGTTCCAACCACACAAAAATTAAAATAAAGCGCGCGAGAGGACTGCCAGCATGATACCAGCAGAGAGAGAACGTTATCGAAGGACCCCCCCTTACTGTCCTTCTCTAATAAGATGATCATGCGTACTGCACAGTCTTGAGCTTCTTCAGAGCCTATATACACCTCTCATATTTACGGTGGTTACATAGCAGTCAACATGTAAATGCGTCAATTTGTAAATGACAGACCCATTCTGATTCGTTTATTAGTTTAATAAATATCAAAACTACACCCGCATGACAAAAAAAACCTAGTCTGTAAGGAAAAACCTACATTTTTGTGTAATATAATTTTTCATAATTAAGAAAGAGTTTTTTTATAAATATCGAGACGTATATGTACACTAACCTAAAAAATATTAAAATGAAGAGAAACAACCTGTCTATGCATGCTCGTCTAATTAGAGGAGGATAGCAACAGAGGGCTTATATGCAGCGTTCTCTCTCACTCTTGACAACGCAGTAGAATACACGGTTTAAAGAGGATAACGCTCTCTATTTTTTTTTTATAGTTCCACCACTTAATACTCCTCTATGAGACCTTATAGTCTAGTTCCAAATAATAGATTAAAATTACAGGTGAAACTAAAACTGTACTCTATGAGATTTTAATAATAAGACGACACATACAATATGTGTAACCGCAGAAATTTAGCAAAAAAATATAAGTAAAGAAAACAATATTTGAAGAAGGAAGCAAAGATATCACTTGGTACCATCTAACATTTGAAAACCGAATGGCAGCTGACGCAAAGGAAAACTCATTGTGTTGGGAGATTAACTCTCATATTATACTCATTAGGTTTAACTTGACAAGTCGATATTTTTAATGTACCCACAATAAATGACACATGTTGTTGTTTATTAAACGCTGTTAACCAGTTGCAGCTTAGGTTGGTCAGTTTTCAACGGGAACCGTTTATGGCGTGTTGATGAGAAACAACAATTTTGAAATTGAGATCTACGTCCGACAATTTTGACAGAATGCTGACGAAGAAAAGGAATAGACCACTAGAAAAAAACTCACCAAAATGGGTCGTGAATCTTTCAGCAATCAATAACAGAGACGCATGTTATATTTCAAAGGCAAATTTAGATCATAATAAACTGTTATAGAATGGTACCATTTTATAATATGAGATCTTCTAGAATACTATAAGTATCAAGAGTCGATTATTTGTAAAATAGTAGCTATAATTACTTCTATAATAAAGAGTGAAGGTTGGAATACTAGTAAATATAAGAGAAATACTCTCTCAAGCGGGGTGTAAGATTTTCACCATGCGATAAAGAATAAAAGTTAAAGTCAAACAATCTTGTTAGTTTTTATCAGTTAGATAATTAGGACAACGGACTTTTCTTGAATTTTCACTTTCTATCTCATGGTTCAGAGCTGTTTAAATGATTTCAGAATACCTTGAATAAGTTATATATTAACGTATTTTTTAAAAAGTTATATACTTCTGTTAACTACCACAAGTTAATATGAGTTTTTGGGCAGTCATCTGTCGAAAGCGTAGATGTGCATCGCGACTTCAAACTCTTTGGTTTTCATTAGCACACCATAGACAGTACCGAAAAACTACGCCATGGGTTCAGTCACAAACCGACATCCTTAATCGAAGAAACCCTTGATAAACATTAATAAACTCGCAATTAGTGGCAAATTTCTACTAGTGGCGTTTACCGCGCCGTCTATGGTTATTCATTTCACAAGTTAGTTTAACAGAACTATCAAGTATTTGGACGTCTTTCAAAGATAGAATCCAGCTGCATGCCTAACAATCAAATTAGTACAAATGAGTATCTGTAGACTAAAAAAGTACTATATTATAACGTTCGGGGGATCAACAATCAAAACTCGAAGACTTTTAAACAGGAACAACAATTTATTTATACTAATATTAATTAACTCTCCTACCAATTACACTATTTATTTATGTACAGTTATTGTCTGTATAACACTTTTCACTTTTCTATTTATTTACTACGCGTCTCGATTTATTTCTCACATTTTCACGACCGTCAATTTATATCTGAACTCTTCACGACCATCAATTTATATCTTCACTCTTCACGACCATCAATTTATATCTACACTCTTCACCACCATCAATTTATATCTGAACTGAACTGTCCTCGGCGATCGTCTTTCCGCTTATATACTGTTCCGTTAAATTTCCGGAACATTCCCGAGAACCATAGAAAAGTCGGGACCATTTTATTTTTCACCGAAATATCGAAAAAGTTTCCGCGAAACACAAATCACTAAGATGTCATTTATTACGCACACACTTGCAGTTACGATATACACGTCGCTCAGATACATGGGTACTCGAACGCACACAAGCAAACACGCACTCGTTACAATATATATCTTGTTTGGAAATTTTGTCAATATATTTCTGCGACAAGACAAAACAGAATAGTCAAACGGCTATCAGGGCTAACGTTATAGCAGGGTATTATTTAATGTTTCCAGAAAAACACAAATTTCTCAAAAACTGCTGGTAACAAATATCAACAACCCTATATCAGTGAAAGAAAATTTAATTTTTCATTAACACGGAAATATTTTAAGAAGTTTTAGTAGGGGTAAATTTTAAATACATCAATGCATTAATTATGCATTGGCGCGTAAAGCCATAGGTCCCGGTGAGGGCATGACAGCAGTTACAAAATTTTCCTCATTAATTTGAGGTAATCTGTAGTGGGTACAAATTAATTCAATATTTAATTTCGCATTCATGTATTTAATTTTTAATTCTAAGTTGTGAGAAAATAATATGGTATTCTATTAAAAAGAATTAGTTATTCCTGTTTAAATTTGTAAATATAAGAATCAATAAATTTTATAGTATACATAATATGCGTAACGCTTCAAGTTTAAAATGGCGCTGCAAACATCAAATTTTCCAAAAAATGTGAAATAACTCCAGAACGGTGGGACCTAGATTATATGTGATACTGAAATGTATTCTTTATGAGGAATTCAAATATGTAATCATTTGTAGGATATTCCATTTAAAATAAGGAAGTTCGCCACATCTAAAAATATTTTTATGTTATTTAAGTTCTATTATTTTAAATATTTTTTTATATTTTGAACCATACGTATATTACAGAAAAATTTCTTCTTGGTGATTCGTCCTGTATATAAAAAATAGCCTTTACTGCATATGATTCCATTAGTTATAAATACTGTTTGTCATGTAAAAGTAATTATTTACATTGAATTATTTTTCAGTACACAGAAAGAAAATACTTCGTTGGATTTGATAAAGGAGACAATTTAAGAAATGTCTTCAGTCGAAACGAATGTCCCAATTTAACGCTATCTAACGAATATAAAAGATCACCACTTTACGATATGTTTGAAGAAGACGATCCCAACGTTCAATCAGATCGAGCAGACATACCGTTGGTCTCAGCTTTGGATGATGGTAAGTGGTTCATTTTAGAATTTATTTTCTACAATATTTCAATTATTTGATGATAATGTAACGAATTTTCTAGTTCACTTATTTATTTAACAATTATTTATTTACAACTATATATATTTACATATACCACTTTGTATCTCGCCGTTGAATATTTATATTACTATTGTTATTAAGTCAACTCTCTCGCTGACCCAGAGACGAGGGTATTTATTTACCGAAAGAAATTACTAGAAAACTCGCGAATATATTTCGCCCGCTTTCCAAAGAAAACGACTCGTTATGACAACAGAATATTCTCGAGCGTCTATTGTCCAGCATCGATTTTTCTCAACATGAAACGCGCGGCCTTCGGGGTGAGTTAGTGCTAATCGATACATCGTACACACGTACACGTTCGTTACAATAGGTACATATGAGAGTAATGAATAAATACATACAACGTAGTGAACGCCATTTGTATATATTTTTTACTTTTTTGAGGGATTCAGTAATGTTAAACAAGGTCCTTTTCTAATAAGGATATCGACTTGTTGAATGTAACTAATTGCTCTACAAAAATTATGTTAAATACTAATCATACAAACAATGCAATTCAGTAAAAGTAATAACAGTTGTAACAAAAGGGATAAGGAAATCTGTAATAATTTAACTATAGAAGATTAACATTACATTCACTCTTATTAAATTTTCTGATAGGACGTGACGATTTTTACGGTCCCCTCTGGGACATTATCAAATGATAATTATAACCAGCTTATACTGTATAATTCTCATAGTTTCATTGATGTAATATTAGTCCAATAAATAATGGAAAGATAAATTAATATTCGAAAAAGTATATGTAGTTACATAGGAATCATAATATGAAACACTTTCCACATTAGTTGAATCCTCACTTGTCCGTTTTTTATTTACATTAAAGTTTTCTTTTCAGGTGCAATTCTAAACGCCTTAAACAATCTAATAAAAGCGGTCAATAAACTCACGGGAGAAGTTCAGAATCAGCAAAACGTGATCGATCATTTACGCCGCCTTATTGAAGAGTGCGAACTGTGTAAACAGCCAAAACCTATTCAAATACAAGCCACTTGTGCAACTCATCCGCCAGACTGCTTCCCAGGAGTTCGTTGTCATGATACTCCTGAAGGCCCTAGGTGTGGATCGTGCCCCAGGGGATATATTGGTAATGGCTATGAATGCACTCCAGGACGAACTTGCAGGTAAACGTCCGTTTATTAGATAATGTAACTTTTAATCTTATATACGTGACTACACAAGTTTACTATACGAAATGTATACGACACACTCATTATTGAAATATTACTTTAGTTTAATAAAAGCTATTCTATTCTATTTATAACCAGACTAAAATATTGCTCTAAATTTTAGTGTTGTCATCAAATAGTTTCAAATATTTTGAGTGTAGTTTGTAAAGTACTTTAAATTTATATTGAATGAGGTAAAAATTAATATGTGTGTAGATAAAGAGGCTAATTAGTTTTTAATGAAATATATGGTTTTCAAAAACAATTAATGTGAGTAATTGTAATGGATTATCAAACCTCAGTTTATAGAACCTTTATTGGATAAAATATTGATAACTGTTTGCTGAAGTAAAGCTTGGAAGATTTGAAACATAAAGTGAACACAAACTAAACTTAACATTTGGTGCATTATTTTATCCAAACTCCTACTCCTTCCTTATCTATTAATTATCATGGATATGAGTTCTGTTTATTACAAATTTACCTACAATTGCTTTCGCCACGACGTAGGCTTTGCAAGAATCATCATCTTCATCACTATTAGTCCAGTTAGTAGAGACCAAAAAAGACCTTTTCTTTACAAAAGGTGGGTTAGTAACTATTTTTAAATATGCTAATAAGGTTTGGATCTTGACAGAAAATCCAAGCTTTCTTCCTTAGGAGGTGACTCAGTTTTTCAAAATAATTCTGAAGAAATTGCTCACATATTTTGTCTAAAATCTAAACCACAACACTATTGTAAAATCGCGGACATGTGTTTCGCTCATTTACACATTGTGAGTATTTTCAACGCAAGACGGTTTTACAATAGTGTTGTGGTTTAATTGAGGTAAGAACTTTCATTTTTATTTATGATCCTTGACTATTGTCTTTGTTATTTTAGGTTTATCGATTCATGCCATGCGTTTCTGGTCTTATTTCGGTATTACGATTAGTTGATTCCATTTTCATATACCCAGACGTATAGAAGAACTAACCTTTCCTCTAAAAATGAGTGAAGGTTCTATTCCTACTTTTTTTACTTTTAATACCCGTTTCTGAAATATTATACTTTAATGTAACTGGTAATGTGTTTTCCGTAGCTTTTGTAAGCAAGACTATTTACAAATATGACTATGAAAAAGAACTTAAGAGAGGCACTTAATGGTTGTTACACTGAAAAATTGTTTCGGCCAATTTCTATGAATTAATAGATGTATAATTATTGATTAGCTGATTCAAGCGACTTGACCCGTGTGGTTTATTCCACTTGTAATAAATGATGCGACGCGTACAGGAGAAACTGTAGCTCCCTCTTCTGCACTTTCGCACTTTGTTGCTTCCCATATTTTAAGATTTAATTAATTAATAACCTGATATTATATAAGAACATAAGCTTTCACGGCCGGAATTCATAGTAGAATGATGATTCGGGCTTGTAGGCCGTGGTCGATTTAGTTGACAATCAGTCGCTGCCGAGACTTCGAGATATAATCTTCGCCCACGTAGTCGACACAGCACCCACTGAAGATGTCAGCCGCAGTTGCTGACGAAACGTTCACATCAACCACGGCCTACAAACCGGAACCATCATTCAACCTGATATTATGTAGAAATATCGAGTTTAGGTTAAGTAGAAATTATTTAAAATCTTCTTTAAAATAATATTGTTTCAGTGAGAATCCTTGTTTCACGGGAGTACGGTGTCGGGATATAGAATCTCCACCAGGATACCAATGTGGTCAGTGTCCATCTGGATACGAAGGCGACGGCGAACGTTGCGAAAGAAGATCAGGATGCGAATACGAACCATGCCATCCCGGTAAGTTTTAAACAAAAGTAGAGTTGTGGCAGACAGCACATCGCCATCGTGCGATTTTCACAACCGGTGCACCCAAACGTAAGATCATTAATTTTGTAGCAAATATAATTTTTTTGTAATACATATATCTATAACTAATTTCTCCTGAATTGACTCTCTGTTAACCTACATGTTGAGAAATTCTGTTTCCTTGACAGTTGTTAAAAATTTAAACAAATAAGTACCTATAACCTTTTATTACGAAACGTTATTATAATTCGAGAAGAATTGATAGTAAATACAATCATTATATTGTATTCGGCTTGAAGTAGAAGTAGAAACAAATTTCTTAACGGTGAGGAAACTGTAACAAAATGTAGTACCTATTTCCTCCACTTAACCTTTTACTCCTGGCTAACATTGTTTGTTCTACTATATCATAAAATTTCATAGGCCGGGTTACTTAACCTTATTTTATATTGCAGGGTGTTTTTTTAGAATTTGTTAAATGGCGATTGCAAGTCTCGTCCGAAACTTTGTCAGCATTATTGTTAGCAAAGAATAACATGTACTAAACTTCTTTGTTTTTTTAAATACACTGTTCTAAAAATTCGTTGTTTTATTCTGCCCCTTCCTTCTCTAGTAACAGCAGTTGTAAATCAATAGTATATTCCATAATGTTGCGGATTTTCGTTATTTCGGTTGTTCTTCTTTATATTTTATTCTGAGACACACATTTGTCTGTAATGTACTTACTAAATTAATTGAGCTGATTTGACCGGTTTAATGTTTAAATTGAAGTTAATTGAAGGAAATTTGTAATTAGTTACGGTATAATTTTAAATGGCATTAAATCAATAATTAGGGATACTCTTATTCCCATTTATTAGAAAATTAGCCTGAACACAGTTTTGGACTAGACGGCAATTTCCGTCGTTGGTTAAATTTGTTAGAAAGTTATACACAATAGTACAATGTGCTGATCCTGCTCTTTATTATAGGGCAGAGATGTATAGAAATATCAGCTCCGCCATATTATAAATGCGAAGGATGTCCACCGGGTTTTACAGGAAACGGAGAACAATGTAGAGATCTAGACGAGGTAAGTAGAATTAAAATATTAATTCTTATATAACAATAGTTACCTAAATGAGCAGTTTACTTACAAGATTTGCATTTAAAGGGAATTGTGTTACTTTACTGATCAATACGAATTTCAGTCGTATTTTATTTTATTTTTGTGACGATACTTCGTGAGCTTAACAATTCTCTTCTACAGGGCTGATCTGAATAAAAGTTACATAAAATACCTATATACTAGTCCAGTGTTTCCCAAACATTCGAGATCTGTGTATATCTTTTATAACTTTCGTAACATTAAGTACCTCCCTCAAAAAAATGCATATACATATATAATAAGGAATAAAATCACCAAACAAGTACATTTTTTCAAATTTTATTAGAACATGTAACATGTTTCGCCAAAAATTGGCTTCATCAGACATGTAAGTATTTACTACTAAACCTTACCGTACCAGTTTAAACAGTTAACTAATGAGGGTGGAAATACATTTAAAATAAATGTAGTAGAGGGGAATTATTACCATCTATTTGGTCGTTCAGCATTAAATTGAGTTTTTTTATATTTATTTATTTCTAAAATTTTCAGTAAATTTAATTTTTGACTTTTATTGCATTTGTGTAAAATTTCTAATTGATCATTAAATATATGATTTTCTTCTATTATATGACTAGCAAAATTTGATTTTTTTTATTTTTAAGGAAACTATTTTTACATTCTAGTGCTCGTTTTTGAAAAATCCTCCCCGTCTGTCCAATATATAGTTTGGGGCAAGACCCACAGGTTAACTTGTAACCTCCAGAGCATTTTTCATTAACGACTTTGTCTTTATTGTTTTTTATGAATTTTCCTAACGACTGATTAGTTTTATAAGCAATATTGAGACCATACTTTTGTAACGAAGAACGGATTTTGTTTGTAATAAGGCCTATAGTGTTATATATATATATATTGTTTTGGCCGGAGCAATGGGACATATATATTTATATATATCCAAACTATATATTGGACAAACGGGGAGGAATTTTCAAAAATGAGCACTAGAAAATAAAAACTATTTCCTTAAAAATAAAAAAGATTCAAATTTTGCTAATCATATAATAGAAGAAAATCATATATTTAATGATTAAAATGGATGTAAATAAAAACACTGGGTTTGATTTTCACAAAGTTTTTATTAGAAGACCCTAACAATTGTTTCGATTTTTCAATCGGTTTCGAAGAGATCATTCACGAACTAAATTGAAAGTAAAGATATTCATTATTTATACCCTAAGTTAACTATACAGTATACATATATGTAAACATTAGTACATACACAAATACATTAAATTCCTTATTATCTTGTAAGTGGAAACGATACTCTAAATATTGGGCTGGAAATACCCTCAATTTGGTCATTGCTAATATTTTTGTTATAATGCAAAGCTTTTTCAAAAATAGTATAGAGTTCATTCACTAAACTGTTAAATATCCCAAATAATGCTAAACTAATATCATTCGATGTGAAGAGTTTGCTTAGGTCAATATCAATTTTAGAATTAAATAACATATTAGATAATCATATTTCTTCTAGTTCACTGTCATATACACAAAATGATGAACTTTCCCGTTCCATAATAACTTGCCTAGACCAAAATTATTTTAGTTTTAATAATAAAATATATAAACAACTAGATGGTCATCCGATGGGATCACCTCTATCACCATTATTTGCAGAAATGTTTATGAATAACTTTGAAATTAATTTATTTTCATCAAGTAATCCATTGTTAAAAAACATACATACATGGTTCAGATATGTCGACGACATATTTTGCAATTGGGTAGGAATTAATAGACAATCAGAACAATTTTTAACTTCACTTACGTTAATAAATAAAAACGTCCAATTTACCTTAGAAATGGAAAAGGATGGCCATTTAAATTTCCTAAATCTTGATTTACAAATTATTAACAATAAACTTGAATATAACATCTATAGAAAAAACACCTTTACGGATACTATTATTCAAAATTCTTCAATTAAGTTATCAACATTCCACAGACTAGTTAATTACCCCCTTAGTAAAAATAATTTTAATAAAGTATTAATAATGATAAAAACCATAGCTACAATAATGGCTACAACCCTAAATTGGTTGACACGTTATTAAACAAAAAACAGAGAAAATCAGCTTTAAAACTAACATTTCATGGTCAAATCAACAAAAAAGATAGGTGGTATAGCATAAACCATTATACAAATCTCTGATAAATTATTTAACACATTACGCAGAAATCTAAATATCAACTTCAAACAAAACCAATTTAAAAAATAAATATTTTCGTTAACAATAAAATAGAACAAATAGACAATTAAAAAAAAAACAGGCGTATACAGAATAAAATGTAATGATTGTGATGCAATCTATATTCGAAAAACCGGACGTAACTTTGACATTAGATACAAGAAACATGTGAAATCAATTAAAGAAAACAAAAATTCCACAGGATTCTCACAACATTGTAACAAGAATGGACATTTTATAAATAAAGATAATCTATCAATTTTATATATGTTAGATAATAGTAAAAAATTAGACCTTTTAGAAAGACTTTCAAAACGCTTTGCATAATAACAAAAATATTAGCAATGACCAAATTGAGGGTGTTTCCAGCCCAATATTTAGAGTATCGTTTCCACTTACAAGATAATAAGGAATTTAATGTATTTGTGTATGTACTAATGTTTACATATATGTATACTGTATAGTTAACTTAGGGTATAAATAATGAATATCTTTACTTTCAATTTAGTTCGTGAATGATCTCTTCGAAACCGATTGAAAAATCGAAGCAATTGTTAGTCTTCTAATAAAAACTTTGTGAAAATTATATTCAGTGTTTTCATTTACATCTATTATAATGGTTTTTCACAATCATCCTACCGCATCATCTATAAACCATATTTAATGATTAATTAGAAATTTTTCACAAATGCAATAAAAGTCAAAAATGAAATTTACTGGAAATGTTAGAAATAAATAAATATAAAAAACTCAATTTAATACTGAACGACCAAATAGATGGTAATAATTCCCCCTACTAAATTTATTTTAAATGTATTTCCACCCCCATTAGTGAACTATTCAACCTGCTACGTGACACTTTTAGTGTAGTAGTAAATACCCGCATGTACGATGAAGCCAATGTTTGGTGAAACATGTTACATGCTTTAATGAAAATCTACTTGTTTGGTGTTTTTATTCCTTGGATTATGGATTTTCATCACATAATAATCCAGACTGTTAACATATATAACACTCGAAATATATTCATGTTTTACTTTTTACATGAAAATATAATTCGTTCATAATAAAACAGACATGAAAGTTATACTATAAAAAAAAACATTGATTATAATCAATTCGAAGGATGAAATTGTTTCTGTTAAGACGACTAATCATCACAATTTGATTCCCATGAGAATCCAAATTTATGATATTCTTTGTTGTACTTGCGAGTTTTCTTTTCTTTATTTATAATAATTATTAATTAAATCATTATTTTCTGTTTATTGATTGTTGCTATAATTATTTCGATTTAAAAGTACCCAAAATTTAAGCAAATTATCATAAACGATATTTTTGTTTTAGCTTAAGAAATTTTGATCTTTGAATTTCTAAAGTATCAATATTTTAAATATAAGTAACACCTTATAAGATTAACAATGGGCATATGAATAAATTACCCTTATTATGCACATAATAACATATCGATTATGTAAACCGAAAAAAACAACAGTTCGTTAAGAAAAATAAACACAGATTTTTTGTGTGACAAACTGGCACGTTCACCAGCGCAGAGTGAACCAAGACTATTCATTTACGAATAAACACATCACTTTTAACATTTATTTTTCACAAAAAATACTAAAAAAATGTTCTAAACATTCACATTACTTTGCATTTAAATTTGAAAGCAGATAGTGCTTCCACATGCTATCAAAAACCTATATTAATAAATGTATACATGTTATTTGCACCAAATAAATAGAAACGTAAAATATATTGAAACACACAGTTGATAACTTCCACAATTTATTAAATAAACTTGACACGTGTTTCGCCAGTACTGTGGCTTCTTCGGAAGTACAAAATCTACTTAAAACTACCTAAGAGTAGATTTCTATAAATAGGGTGATGCATCTTCATTAGAATGCGGGAAAAGATTTAATAGTGGTGAAAGGTATACTTAATGAACAAGTAGATATAAACCTCTCACCACTATTAAATCCTTTCCCTCATTCTAATGAAGATGCATCACCCTATTTATAGACATCTTCTCTTAGGTAGTTTTAAGTAGATTTTGTACTTCCGAAGAAGCCACAGTATTGGCGAAACACGTGTCAAGTTTATTTAATAAATTGTGGAAGTTATCAACTGTGTGTTTATTTCAATATGTTAGATTTCCATCAAGTATCCGCCAATTCAATACAAAGGTAAAACACTTGGTTTGTTACACAAAATATTTATTCTTGACTTGGCTGTTATGGTATTTTCAAAAGATGAGTACAATGATTACTAAAACTTTTGGATGTTTGATTCTCACCATGTACTAATACGGTGTATAGGCAGTCCCTCCCCCTCCCTCTGAAACCAAAAGGTAGGGCAGAAGGCTCTCTTCTTTTAGGAATCATGTTTGTGGGTGAGTGAGAGAAGTGAAAGGTTATCTGTGGAATGTTACTTCCTCAGCATTTACCTAAATGATCCAAGATAACCATATAACTCTCGAATGCTAAGCTGTTTTTATTTTGATAAACCTTTTGATTGAGTTTAGATTTTTAAAATAGTCGTTGATTGTAGTCGCATACATGTATCATAATCCTTTGTTTCTTATGTTCGGGATAGTGTGGTATCTATCTTGTTTCGGATAACCCCCTGGAGCACGTTGGCATAACTAGATTTTAGTAAATTGGCATAGCTATGATAACCCGTTTCATATAGATATCCAAAACAAGATGGTTATCATACAACACATGTATGCAACAACTATTTCGAATACCTGCCATTTATAGCGCCTCGATTCGATGTACAGATACAACACAATAAAGAATAATTAATAATGAAATATTTGAAGAATTTTTAGTAGGGGTAGATTCTAATTTAGTAGGGGTAGGGGTCGTTGTTACTGTTGTCACATCTCGTAGTTTAGATCCTGGGTTCAAGTCCCGCCAGAGGCGTGACAACAGTAACAAATTTTTCCTCATTAATTTAAGGTAATCTGTAGTGGGTATAAATTAATTCAATAATTAATATCGCGTTAATGTGTTTAAAAAAAATAATTAGTATCAAGTTTATTTGCTTCTAAGCAATTTATTCAATTTGGAACGACAAAATTAAAATTATTATTGCCTTTATATAATAATTTCACATATTTAGGTCAAATCGATGGTTATTTGAAATGCAATGATCGGTAAAACCAGTGCTATTGTTTTTTGAATTGTTTATTTTAAATATTCGTTTAGTATGGTTTAATGCTCTGCCAATCTTACTTACTTCGACAATCTTGTTAAAAAATTTGGTATGTCAAACTAACAGAACTTTAAAGCATACACTAAAAGAACGTTTAAATTCAACAATTCAACAATTCAAGTAAACAACAGTACCTACTGATTTTTCCGATCATTTAATTTCAAATAACCATCGTTTAGACCTAAACAATGTGAAACTAACACACAATAATAAGGAAGACAGCCAGTATTTAAGGACCTAACAGTACGCATAATTTTACTATTCACTGTACTCATCTTTTCAAAATGGCATAACATTTGAAACAGTATTGTCAAGGTAAAATGAAGTGTTTTACTTTCTAATGTGTTTTGTTAATAATATGTTGCTATATTTAAATTTAAAGTGCATTTGTGCTTATTATTACACGTTAATGCATATAAGAACAAACATTAAGAGAAACTGTGTGCAGAAGACATAAATTAATCCAAGTATTAACTGATAATTAATCACCTAACGGGAACTACTACATTTTTCTTAATATAAATGGTCTTAACACTGCAACAAATGAATAAAGATGATTATAAAGCTGCAAGAAAAGTTATTTTTTAAAAATACTCGTACATGGTATGTTAATATTCTATCACCTTTAGAAGATTAACTGAGTTAAGTTTAATCCAAAATATATTAATTGATACGGAGTTTTGATTTTGCATTAGAATGAAAAGAAATATTTTTCTGGATTTGGGGTAACACAAGTACCATGGAATATTATAAATAGCTTCCTGTACCTTATCACTCTGAAAATAATAACAATAAATTTAAATTATAGATTAATAATGGTAATAGCAATAATTAATAATAGTAATAGCAATATTACAATTATGTACCTTAGTAGACAGAACATCTCCAAATATAAAGCAAATGCTTATCGATAAATTGATCATAAATAATTGGTTAATAACTAAGAAATCAGATTCCTGAAAATTTTTAATCAGGGTCAGTAATGGCTTTTTTCTATTATTACGTAACATACAGTAATAGAGTATACCAGTATTATAAAGTTTGATGGTACACACACACCAATAAACGCTAAAAGAAATGGTCTTAGAATTTTATTCGCTTCGTTTTTAAGATTTAGTAGCTCCTGATGTCTAGAAACATACTTTTCCAAAATTTTTGATAACTCCTTATCAAATTTTTTACTTCGAATTTGATTCGCTATGGTCGAATATAATTTTTGAGAACTTAAGAAGCATACAAATAATTAAACAATTATAAAATCAAATACATTTTATATATGTACTTACTTAATTGTATTGGGAGATTTGTAACTGTTTATGAAGCATTGACTAAATAGATGTACCGACTTATGGGGAACACCCATATTGATTAAAGCTTCAAAGATACAGTTAGCGAAATGGCTCGCTAAAATTTGAAAGATTTGAATCAATGAAAATGAATCTCTTAAACGAATTTCTTTTTTGTTTTATTTTTCTTTAATAACAATGAAGAGTTACGCTAGTGAGAGCGGTGGCACTATATGGGGTAGAGGTATGGGGATGGGGAAAGTTGGATAGACTAGGTAAGGTTCAAGGAAGATATTGTAAGATGGCTTTGGGTGTAGCAAAAAACACGCCAAAATATATTTGGAGGAACGAGTTAGGCGTAGAAGATATAGAGTACACAATTAGGGAACGAATTTGCAGGTACTTAAAAGAGATTATAGGGATGGATGAGGGAAGATGGCCTAAAGTGTGTCTAATCGAGGAAATGAGAGGTGTAATAAACAAAAATGCATCAAAATGGGGAAAAGCGGTGTGGGAAATGTTTGCTGAGATGGGTGTAACGGATGTGTGTAAAATGATTTGGGAGGGAAAGAGTGGGGAAGAAATTTATAATAGATGTAGAGAAGGGTTAAATATGTGGTGGGAGAAAAAGTTGGAGGAAGAGTGGGAGGCAATTACAAATTCATCCTACAATCAAATGTATAAAGAACTAATGCCAGGTAACGGAGGGGCGAAATATTTAAACAAAGCAAATAAAAAGAAAGACGATAAGGAAATGTGGGCGAAAATTAGATGCGGGAATATAGGGAGAGCGAATAAGAAAGGATATAAGGACTCGGAATGTAGGCTATGCGGAGGCTCTGAGGAAACTTTAGCCCACTTACTTTGTTGTGGAGTAGCCATACAGAGTCAGGGTGAGAGAGTTAAAGAGTTTATGAGAGTATGGAGAGGTGACAGGTGTGAACAGGAATTGGGGGGACTAATAATAGAAATGCTGAGAGGAGAAGTGTGCGAGGAAGTATGTGAATATTTAAGGGTAAGTGAAGAAAAAATGAGAGAGAGTAATGAATAGTGTTAAGTTAAAATGTTGTAACATAGTATGTAAGTAGTTTAAGACAGTTAGAATGTACAAGGACAGAATGTAAAGGCTCATTGAGCATACATGAGAAATAAATATATATATATATATATATATATAACAATGAAGAGTTACTCACCTAAAACTTCAAACTCATAGCCGATATATGTAAGAACATAGAATAATAATAAAATATCAGTAGTGATAACGCAAATCATTATGAACATGCTGACCCACTGTATAAAATATGATTCTTCATAATAATTTCCAAAAACAGCATCAGAATAAGGTAAGTATTCCCTAAAATTTAATCAAACAACGAGATGCAGAATTTCTGGTGCCATTTTTACGTACCTTTTCCGCATTGTTCCATTGAAAAATCCTAATACATAGCTCGCGTTGGATATGACGAGCATTTCTATCAGATGAAAGTTAAAAATCATCTTCACAATGCGTACCTGTTTAAAGTTACTTTTGCAAGAGCAAAAGAAATGTTTATTCCCATTTGTCCACTTATTACATTTGAGAATTTCGTTAAGAAATTGTTCGATATTTTTTCCATTCAATAACCAGATCCACATTATGATTAGCGATATCAAAAATGTCACTGTAAGAAAAATAAAACGTTTTTAAATATTTGTTTTTCAGACGTCAGGCGTTTAAAAACGTGAAAGTGATGAATCACAATAAATGAAAACACAACATGATTCTTTAGTAACTGGAATACTTATTTGCTTTTTAAACCTACCAGTTGTAGTAATGCATCGTAATATTTTATTCAAATTCCTATTGTAATAGCAGTATGTAATAATAGGAATAATGAACCCAAATACTGAAATTACAAAAATCAATTTTTGGAAATAAAATAATGCCATGCGAATAGTTCCATGGTTATCAGGACGTAACAAACTGGTCAATTTGAGATACATTCTCAATTGCCTATCCCATTTTTTTATAAGTTCTATTTTGTTCATTTTTGAACAGTGTTATCGTTACAACTGCAATATTGCGTATTAATAAAAAATTTCATACGGACTTCTAGACGAATATTAAGCTAATTCATTATTTACATTTTTTGAGGTTTATGAAATATATTTTGTAATACAAATTATGAGTCGAATAAAATCATTGGATAATAGAAAATATAATCAGCTAAGTGAACTTTTATCAGTTGAAAGTACGTGTAATTTTGTGTAATAAACATATTTATTAATAATTTATTAAAAGAAATAATGCAATGAAACTTCTACATTTATTATTCTTTAATACAATCAATGTACCTGTAAAAAATGTTAGCAGTGACTTACTGACATGCAATCATAACACCGAAGTCCGGACTGACCGGTCGGGCGATAATAATTGCAAATGTTAAAAAATGATATGGTAATTTAAAACTATACTAATCCTTGAAAATATTGAGTAATAATATCTTAATTAATCAAATTATTACGATATAATATGTTAATAATTGAAACTGTTAAACAATGTTAAATTGCGATTGAATGCCACAAGTCGAATTAAGTTAACGACACTCAAACTTTCCTTGGTGGAGGATTAAAAACGTTGGAAATTAAAAACTAACAAATGTATTTGACATACGAAGAGTTTGACTCAAAGGTAAAAAACTGCGAAACTATGATAATGGTAAGAATATGTATGAAGTATGTTTACTGTTGAACAACTTTTTTTTCAAAAAGAAGAAGGAATTAAAATCCTTATTCGTCTAATAATAAGATCAAAGATCTCACATTTAGAACGCGTCCTACCAAGTAGGCACAATGAACCAAAAGCCACATCCCACGACCGGTTTCGACCTATCGGGTCTAATCAGGTGGATGCTGGCAGAAAGACTTTTACAAGCTTTAGCCGTATGTGATGAAATTTGTATCTGTATGTGTGTGTGTATATGTAAGGGGATTTTTCATTTGAGGGAAGCCAGGAATTTCTCGAGGTAGTCGAAGAACTCGTCAGAGAGGTCGGTAGAGATTGTCAATAATTTGGCAGGTGGGAAATGGAGTTTACGTTCAGGTTTTCTTGATAATCGGAGGGGTGTGTGGTTGAGGGTTTGCGTAGAGACAGGGTTGTTGTTATCGATGGCTCGTTTTACGAATTTTGATTGCAGGTTGGTGATACATGTAGGAATTGGTGTGATGTTGACGTTGTCATATAGTGTATCTGATGGATGCAAGACTGGACAAATTCTTCCCATCAGATACACTATATGACAACGTCAACATCACACCAATTCCTACACATATCACCAACCAGCAATCAAAATTCGTAATACCAGTCATCGATAACAACAACCCAGTCTCTACGCAAACTCTCATCACACACCTCTCCGATTATCAAGAAAACCTAAACGTAAACTCCCTTGAACAACTTAAATCGTAGTCATAAAAATATTAGATGTTACTTACTTACAAACTACAAAATTTTAGAGGGGATTGACAAATCAGAGCGTTAAGCAACCCTAGTTACAATACAAGTCAGTGACAATTTCTAGGTATATAGATAACTCGCTTGAAGATAAATTATTGAAACGTACAAATATGAAAATGATGAACACGGAATAAATATCTAAATGAACATTACTTAAATGTTATTGAATCTAATGGTAAACAAGACGATGACTGATAAATACTGAAAATAATATGTATAACAATTAAATCCTACTTAACAAACAATAATATAATATTCATCGAAAATATCAAGCAATAATTTGCCAATAATAATTCTTTGTAATAACTTTCTTTATTTATTGTATAATTAATTAGGCGATTGATAAGAAAAATTAAACTAGCTAATTTATGTTGGATGTAATGATTCGAATCAAAAGTAATAAAACGGTTAGAAGCCGTAGGTGTTTTAACGAAGCATACGTAATATACAACTCATTATTTCCTGTTTGGTATTGAACGTTTACTCTTTGCTGTCATTACCAACAATTAGATTTACTAGTGTGATCTCCCTCAAACTCCACCCCTCTTTAATTATAAAATTGATTGTTTTCATTGACATTCTCAAAATATCTTAGAGAAGGTTTATAACTTATATAATATAGAATTTAGACTAATTTAGTCTCTAACTGAAGATGGCACTTTGACTGTCAAAAATTTAATATGTTGATCAGTTCACAGTACTGAACAAGAATATAACATATAACCATATTCTTTCGTCTACTTCTTAAGGTTTGAAAATAATACACCCTAAGGAAACTTTATGACAATTTGTTTTGTTAAATTACGTTAGGTTAGGTTAGGTTAGGTTAGGTTAGGTTGTTTTTTTCAAACCTAGAGAACTGTGAAATTAATTAAATTAATTAATTAGATACCACGATTGAAAGATAAAGTATTTAAAACGAATTTGTTTTCAAGGCGGTATGAGCCCAATATACAATTGATAGACAAACTTGTACATTAGGCACTGACTGTTACAAAACGTTACTCACATTTTTATCTCAGCTTTACATGCTACCTAAATTCTAAAAAGTCTTGTAATAATATTTTATATAGATAGTTTGAAACAACTTTTGATGATATATGTAAATGTCATCACATTTTGTAGTGCGATTTGGCTCGGCCTTGTCACCCCGACACCTCCTGTACTAATTTGGAGCCCGGTTACATTTGTGGCCCATGCCCTTCTGGATACACCGGAGACTCTGGTGGTGTTCGAAGGATTGGTATAGAGGAAGCTGAAAGGAATAGACAACAATGCTACGACATTGACGAATGCCGGGAAAATCCTTCGATATGTGGACCAAATTCTATTTGTGAAAATAGTCAAGTAAGCTTTCATTTTATTTTTTTATTTATTTTAACAACCGAAAGTAGAATAACAGTTTAGCTTCCTTAATTTAAATTAAAATTTTATTGTTACATCAATTCACAGGTCAACAAAATCAGGAATTGAAAAGAAAAACAAAGGAACAATCATTTACGACGTAATTTATGACGTCATTTCAGGCTTTTTCGAGAGAAGTGCAACGTGAAATGAAAGTTCAAAATAACCAAGAGAATGCCCATTTCCGATGTATCATTTGTCTCTGAATTAGAATTTGGCCGCATAATTTCCCCAATACACCAAAATTTTGAAATATTTTTACTTCGAAATGCAAATGTTGCTAAATTAATTTTATGGGCGCTTTTTCAGAATTCCACCCCTAAAACATTTATGTTTCCATTGCATGAATCTATTAAAAATCTACTATTTATTAACATCTAATATGAATTTCGGGGAAGAAAGTAACCAAAAGGGAAATACAACCCTTTTTCATCATTTGCATCAGCAAAACAGTTCACGGTTTTCGTTGTTGTAATTGTGAAATTTGCCTACTCACAAATCCAATACGATGAAAAATGAAGTGCGTGAATAAAATCCTTTGTGGCAAAATAGGAAAAGTTTGTGCGATTTCAGAAATAATCGGGCAGGTTAAATATATATTCAAATATTCTTGGTAGGTTATCGTCATTCCCACTGTGAAAAGTGGTATGAACCAGTGGTTAAATGCTACGCACCAGGGGTGGGTTATGTATGCTTAGGTTATGATTGGGGTAACTTTATCCTGATTCCTACTCTGAAAAGTGCCATGCACCAAGGGCTTATATTAGATTAGGAAATGAAAATCGTTAAGAAATACCATAATTAAATTTATCTATTTTTCACATTCATCCCTTTTTAGAAACTTTCTTGACCAAAATTCATTTTGAATATTATTTGCTATGAATAAACAATTATTTAATGAAAATAGACGTTATTTGTTTGTGGCTGGAATTTCGAAAAAGTACCGGTAAGTGTAGGTTAAGTTACTTTTTCCACCGATTTTTTTTGCGTATCACTTACTATAAATAAAAAATTATTTAATGCAAAAATAACGTGATTTTCTTGGGGGACGAAATTCCGAAAAGGATTGGATTTGAGATGTGTTTCTTGAAATTTTCCTTATTTAAGAGCAATTCTGGAGTCAGATTCAAGTTCGCCTTTTAAAAGTAACATATATCGAAAACCCTTGTAGTGTTTTTTGTTTTCAACTCACCATAATAGTGCGCTATTTTTCGGAAATAGCTACTTTTTTGGTGGTTTGTCATTTTATTGTATATTATAATACTCTCAAAATGTTCAAAATTTGTTTTTTTTGGAATTTGAGGTTAAGATTCGAGCATGCTGTAGCAATCCTGAGGCCAGATTTGTGCCCATTGTCTCAAACATCATCATCAATGACATCTCATATATTAGTATCTTTATCCAAATTGACATGTGTTATTAACACAAAATACATGCATTTTCAGTAAAACGATGAGTATAGAATACACAGCAGAATTCCTAACATCAATATTCTTTTAACAATTTTGTCACTTTCTGTTTAAAATTTAAAAACAATTAAAAAATTAAAGCTATTAAATTACGGAAGAACTTTTTGTTGTTAAATTTACGCTCCGTTTAGCCCTTTTAGTAAATACGTGTCCACCTTCTTTATATAATTTAAAATAATATCCACTTGTAAGTCGTAAGAGTATATTCTCTGAAGGTCAGAAAACTGAGCCATTAGACCTATATTCTACTAACTTACTGAATTACGAAATTACCTTTTAACGTTAGGAGAAGTAAAACAAAAAAAAAAATGTTGATGCCTGCTTTCAGGGTTCCTACTCTTGTAAAAGTGCATGTGGTGAAAACTTCATTTTTATAAACGCAAGTTTCGGATGCAGACCAAAAGAAGGACATTGTCCCGATGGACTACTTTGTCCACCAAATTCACAATGTGTTCCTTTAGTGGGTGGAAGGTACAGATGTGGCTGCCGATTTGGTTATGTGGGAGATGGAACAGTTTGTGGACGAGATACAGACTTAGATGGTTGGCCGGATCATGACTTACACTGTAGCAGCCCCAAATGTCGCAAGGTAAATAAATTCAAAATTTGAATTGAAGCATCAATCTAATATGCTATTTTTAAAATAAAAATGGAAAGAATCTGAAGATTTTGCCTATGCCAGCTTCCGATAATGCTTTGTTAAATTTTAACGAAAGTGCATACAAACTTTTTTATTTCACATTGAATATTATGTATTTTTCAGAAATTTTTAATTGAAGATCTTATCTTTAACCAGAATATTTAGATAGCTCCAAATAACGTCTAGACAATAAAAATAAATAACTTTGTTTATCCACAGTTCCATGAAAACCTGAAATAAACACGTATGCTTTATAAGTATGTTACAAAACAAAAACCGATACACGTGATCATCAAGGTAAGTGAGTGTATATTAAGTCAATATTGACAAATCCTGTCGAAATACATGGATTAAGCGGAAAACAGGTAGATAACATAAACAAAAGACATAAACTACTTCAACTGCATCGGATTTTTTATAGAAATTATCTCCACTATTCAGACTACGACGTCTGTTCCTAAATTAATATTTATTTTACTAGTACTTGTATTTATGAAAACAGTTTAATGTTGGAAATTTAAAAAAGACCAAAAATATAAAATCTACCAAAAACAAACACAAATAACAAATCGTAACGTATCTACTACTGAGTTTAAATTTTAATATGAATATATTGGGGAGAATATTTCCTGTATTGGTATATTGTTTCCCTGTAATACTGTCATAGATCACACGTGTAACGTTTTTTGTTTTGTATCTAAAATACATGGATTATTCTGATGGATAGATACCTACCTACGTCCTAAACTTTAAACAACTTTCTCATAGATCAAACATAAAGTAAATAAAATTAGATAATCTTTGAACTAAATACTCTACTCCTCGCTACTCCTACTGTGAGTATATGTTGTACACGAGTAGTGCACGAAGTTCTATATCTATTTCACTCTTCTACGTCATCCGACTAGTTTTATGTAAAAAGTTTGCACTTCAACCTCTTTTTCATACTGCTGTTTCTTTGCAACGATTTTCTTGTGTTTAAACGAAAAATCTAAATTTTATTGAAATACATAATGAGAATTCTTATTTTCACATTCTTTACATTTTACGTCTAAGAAGTTCTTTTATTTATACTAATCGTACTTTCAAAAAACATTATTCATATAAACTAACAATGCTTTTCTTCTGCCACAAATATATGTATGTAACTTTGACAGGGACACTCGTAATTTAGAGTTTCAACATTAATAAATGAATTTTATTGGCTTTTAGGATAACTGCGTTGACCTTCCCAATTCGGGCCAAGAAGATGCTGATGGAGATGGTCTTGGTGATAAATGTGACCCCGATGCGGATAATGACCGGATACCAAATGGACCCGTAAGTTAAATAAGTTAAGAAGCTATGAACTGAACTACAGAACTACTTCACTTTAATATAATAAATAACATAACCTTTTTGCCTACGAGTCATCGTAGTATTCGTGTGAATTTCTTTTAGGACAACTGTCCATTAGTAGCTAATCCTGATCAAGCCGATAGCGATATTGGCGGTCCAGATCGACAAGGGGATGCTTGTGATAATTGCCCAACAATGCCTAATTATGACCAATCGGATATTGACCACGATGGTAGAGGAGATGTTTGTGATGATGATATGGATGGAGACGGAATCTATAACGAACGTGATAACTGTCCAAGGCATCGTAATACTGATCAAAGAGATCAAGATAGGGATGGAGTTGGTGACGCTTGTGACAATTGTCCACAAGTACCAAATCAAGATCAGATTGACTCGGATTTGGATGGAGTAGGTGATATTTGTAGTGGAGGAGGAGACAGAGACCAGTAAGTTTATATTAGATTTATATGTCATCACAATTAATTTAGTAAATTTTCAAAATTAACACAGGAATAATAGTGTTTCATTTATTCTTTTCAATTTATTTTTTTTAAGTAGTTTCCAAATCGTTACAATAATTTAATTTATAAAGGCAATATATTCCTACTAATCCTAAACAAATCAATCCAGAAAACCTGTGTTGTTATATTTCAAACAAAATATTTCAAAGCTAACTATACCTAGTATTTCAAATTTCTAAGTACCTTACGAAAGTTTCTACTTTGAAGCTGAATAACTCAAATTTGAATAATAA
Source organism: Agrilus biguttatus (assembly GCA_963921985.1). Classification (NCBI taxonomy): domain Eukaryota; kingdom Metazoa; phylum Arthropoda; class Insecta; order Coleoptera; family Buprestidae; genus Agrilus; species Agrilus biguttatus. The sequence continues at coordinate 23,741,114 of OY998118.1, forward strand.
AGGAACCTGATTGTTTCAGTGATGGAATTATCGACGAACGAGATAATTGTCCTCAAAAAGCTAACGCCGATCAAGCTGACACTGATAGAGATGGAAAAGGTGATGCTTGCGATCCTGACATCGATGGCGATTCAATAGTCAATGAAAGAGATAACTGCATTTACGGTTATAATCCTGACCAAGAAGACTTTAATGGTATGTGAAAAAGTTAACAAAACCAAACAATCAATCTTAAACGAATGTTTGTTACAATTTAAATGTGAAAGTTGACATAATGAGAAACAGTTTATGGAACTACTTTTCTGTTTAATAAACACGTTATTAGAAATACTCAGTACTTAATGTTTAATACAAAAGAATAGATTCTTCTCATGCATATGGTTCTCAATTTTTGTCTTTATGGCGAATTCTGTTATAAATTTAATTTATTTTATTACCTGTTTATTATTAGATCTCTGTCATACTAATTTACAAATAGGTAACGTTTTTTAAAACAAAATGAAGTATATTGTAGATATTTGAGTTATCAATTACAAATATTTGTGACTCCACTGAAATGTATTCTAATAATAAAACATTAATTTTAGGTAACAATATAGGAGATGTGTGTGAAGATGACTTCGACTTAGATACTGTACCGAACGATCTGGATAACTGTCCCAATAATTCCCTGATTCATACTACCGACTTTAGTAAATATATGACAGTAGCGCTAGATCCTGAGGGTGAATCTCAAATTGATCCAAACTGGGTAATTTACGCTAAAGGTGCAGAAATTTGGCAAACTATGAACAGCGATCCTGGCCTCGCTGTTGGTGAAGATCGTTTTGGTGGTGTTGACTTTGAAGGCACCTTCTACGTAGATACAGAAATTGACGACGATTATGCAGGTTTTGTTTTCAGGTAATTATTATTTTATTCTAATCCTACCTTCATTGTATTATTCTTAATAGAATACTAAACCAAATCCATGGCAAATCCGACCTTATTGTGTTTTTGAAATGAAACCTTTTAAATATATTAATTTGATATTAATTATTGAATTAATTTGTACCCACTACAGATTACCTCATATTAATGAGGAAAAATTTGTTACTGTTGTCACCTCTCGTAGCTTAGTGGTAAAAGCATTGGCGCGTAAAGCCAAAGATCCCGGGTTCGAGTCCCAGCGAGGGCGTGACAACAGTACAAAATTTTCCTCATTAATATGACGTAATCTGTAGTAGGTACCAATTAATTCATAATTATTATCACATTAATGTACTTAAAATTTACCCCTACTAAACATTCTTGAAATATTTCATTATTAATGAAATCTTTTATGTGGGACCTTGAGGTAACGCTAGTGAATGTTGAGGTTCAGGTTAAACTCGTTAGAAAGACCGGAGATAATAAAATCTATAGGCATTATTTCCGGCTGCACTCGAATTCGTCCACACAAAGTAGGTATTGCTGGGAACGGTTGGTAATTATGAAAAGTAAATACACGAATTCGTACCTGCGACAATTTTATTTAAAATTCCCAGAAAAGCACAAAATAAAGCAGAATAACGTACATGGTTGCCATGTTCATCGAAGTATATTTCTTCTTGTAATACTTTTGTAAGTTGCAATAAAAGACAGTGGTAAATATCACATATGAATTTTATTTTATTAAAATGTAAAAAAATGAGGTAACAATGATATTAAATAAATGTCAGAAATCACAGCATACAGCAACAATTAAGCCTTACAATAACCATGGGAGCCAATTCGTGTATAATTAAGAAGGGATTGCTTTTCGAACGGGAACGAATTCGTGTTGCTGATAAGCGCTAATTACCTCTTGGGGACGAATTCGAGTGCACCGTTATTTCCAAGTAGTTACTTGTCCTTTTCTAATGACTATTTGGGCAAGTGGAAAGAGGTTGTTAGAGGTTTTTGTGTGAATCGAAGCTTATCAGAATGCATGTTTGAATGTAAAGAGTTTATTTATATTATTACATGGAAAACGATAAAAGAACAAATAACAGTACATTGTAAAACAAAGTGAAAATGAACGAAACAGAAATAGTAATCATAATATGCGGTACGACATACGCACGTTTCACCCCCGAGACATACCACGCTGTACTAACGTCGCAATAACGTTCAACCACCAACGGACAACACAAAACAGGTCCGCGCCCATTTATCGATCGCCACGTCACCGTACTATGCTACCACGGGGTAGCCGACGACCGACCGGGATGGCGACGAATGGCTTATTATCTTTACCCCGAATATGAATTCGTACAATAGAGGTACTTAGGACGAGGGTATGCTTATACAAACACTAAGTTATGCAATGGGTTACAACTAGTTTAAAACATATCCGGTTTCCATACTGTTAGCTAGTATATTTCTTAAATTTAATATTTAAGTGTCATCGTAGTATATTTGTTTATTGTGAACGGCGTTTTGTGTTAACTCGTAGTATTTAAATATTTAATTATTTTATACTTACAAACATTTATAAAATTAATATAAAAACATTACATAACTATACTAATTTTATTTTAGTTATCAAAGCAACAAAAAATTCTATGTGGTTATGTGGAAGAAACATTCTCAACCATACTGGCAACATAAGCCATTCAATGCGGTTGCCGATCCCGGAATTCAACTAAAACTTGTTAATTCGGAAACAGGTCCCGGAAAAATTCTCAGAAATTCTTTATGGCATACAGGAAATACTCCCAACCAAGTAAAATTACTTTGGAAAGATCCTCGAAATGTAGGATGGAAAGAAAAGACTCCATATCGTTGGTTACTTCATCACCGCCCTAAAATAGGACTAATTCGTTTCAAACTATTTGAAGTTGATAGAAAAGTTGCCGATTCTGGAAATGTTTATGACACAACATTAAGAGGTGGAAAACTTGGAGTATTCTGCTTCTCGCAAGAAATGATTATTTGGTCCGATCTATTGTACCGTTGTAATGGTAAGAAGAACATACTTTAGATAATTTTGTTTCTGTTTAGTGTTTACTTTTAATCACTGACCAATTACCTAGTGTTGCCCAAGTATCTATTTTGTCACCATTTAGGTCTCAGCGATCATTCTCGATTATTTTTGTGTCACTCCTCTGCTACAACACCCATCCCTAAGGGTACCTTACTCCCACAATACATTGTTCTAGATTGTAAGTTACATTGACACATACACAAAAGTGCACACTGTTTATTACATTGTATACAGGGGGGGGGGAGGGGTTCAATCTTCAGTGTACATAGAAAAAAAATACAGGTTTTTGAGATTAAAATAAGTAGATTGAACCGAATTTATGTATATATGAAATCGATTCGTTTACCCTTGAGGAGACGCTAAATCGTTTTTCTAAGGTTATCTACTCAAAAACACTATGAAATTTCAATAAAGATTGATACGTAGATATATATATATATATATATATATATATTTATCTACCTTTAAAAACAATAGGTTGAAACTTTTTTGGAGGATGCATTAGCATTAGCTTAATTTTCAGTCTTTTATTCAAAAATCACATCCGTATGTATAGAAGAAAAATGTTTTTGCTATCGATGATTTCCGACAATTCTTAAAATGGACGTTTTCTTTACTTCCACCCTTACACATATATGGTCGTAATTTGTTTTTTTTTTTAATTTTTTTTAATTCCAATAAGTGCTTTCCCGAAACTTACTTTTCCCACCTACATTTCTTGTCTCTTGGTAAAAAGCCGTTTTTTGATATTGTAACGGTCGGGGTTCAACAATCAAAACTCGAAGTCTTTTAAACAGGAACAACAATTTATTTATACTAATATTAATTAACTTTTAAAACACTAACGAATAACTTATTACTAAACTTAACTTTACTACCAATTACACTATTTATTTATTTACAGTTACTGTCTGTATAACACTTCTCGCTTTTCTATTTATTTACTACGCGTCTCGATTTATTTCTGACATTATTTTCACGACCGTCAATTTATATCTGAACTCCTCTCGGCGATCGTCTTCCCGCTTATATACTGTTTCGTTAAATTTACGGAACATTCCCGAGAAACACAGAAAAATCGGAACTATTTTATTTTTCGTCGAAATATTGAACAAGTCTCCGCGAAACGCAAATACGCAAACATGTCCTCAATAATTACGCATACACTTGCAGTTACGATACACACGTCGCGGCCAAATCAATCACTTGGCCGCGACCGGCTCGCTCACATACATGGGCACTCTCTCATGAGCAAAAGGAATTAATTTGATGTATAGGTAAATTTGGTTCAATCGACTTATTTTGATCCTAGGAACCTGTAGTTGTTCTATGTACACAGAGCATTGAGATATCCTGCATAGATTTAATTACAATAGTATCGCGTGTGGTAGATAACGACCAGTTAAGTTTACGTAACATAAGAAGAAAAAAGTATTCCATCTACAAGAAATCGAACCCGAGTCTCCTGCGTGCTAATGGGAAAAGTTGAAAATGATAACATAGAGTTCGATGAGTTTGAGAGTGGTTGCAAATCGGGTTTTTGAATTTAAAAAAAAGAGCAAATATATTTGCCAATAACCAGTCTCAAAAACAGATAACTGTGTTTTCTCTGTGGGATATGCTGGGAATTTCCAGCAAAAAAATGTATGTTAACATTACTGGTTTAAATAAATAAATTAATTAAATAAATAAAATATATGTACCCTAACAGCAACATACACAATTAATTTTTGTTTTTTGTACAGTTCCTTTCGAAATATATACGTTTCATTTCCCCCTTACTTACCAAAAGTTTCAATGTTTACGTATCAATTAAATTATTATTGTTTGTATGTTATGTATTATAAAGCGTACGTATTTTATTTCAGATGCTGTACCTCAATCGATTTATGATGATCTGCCGCCAAAACTAAAAAAATTAGCAAGCATTGATAACTCAAGGATATCATCTAAAATTGTCTATGAATAATGCTCCTTTCTAACCTCTAGTTAGAAATGGAGTATGATCTCTCTTAAAAGACAAGTTCTTTACAGAAAATCATTAGCCAACAAATATAACAGTATTTTAACTGTGCCAGTTCGTTTTATATGTACTTATCAAAATAAAACTAAGTGTTACAATAATATGTAATTAAATCAGTCTAAATAAATTAGAAGGTTACTACTATGTCTTTACTATAATATTTAACTAATAAGCTGACGTCTTTTAATTTATTAAACACATTTTACTTCTCTTGGAACATATTAATAATAAACAAATTGATATACATCTATTAATATTAATATAACGAGCGGCGAATCATGTTGCAATGTAGAAAAAACTATTTTTAACATTTTGGCAGACATCAGATAGATATACCACAAATGACAATTTAGGGTAATGTCAGAATTTCGTATGTTTGTTGGAAAAATAACATCACCACAATACAAAAGAGAGTCACCCCATAAAGCTCCATTAATCCTGTCAAGGAAATTACGTGATATGTACATTTTCAGAATCAGTATGCAGCCGATTTCCAAAATTACGACGAAGCTGAGGACTGCAAAAGTGAAAGTCATTCGTTGCAACAAATCATTAAAAAAGGAGGTGATTTTCATGGGTAAATTGAGAAAGATAGTCAAACTCTCGACAAGTTTGGGTATCTGTTGATGTGAATCTATGAATTACCGGGCTGTGGACATGTGCAGATGTTAGTGGTTTCGGACGTTTTTTTTTTACATATATTGCGTGGCATACACAGCGTTCAGTTGAAATTAACAGTCGGTTTTTTCTTGTTTTTTAAGGTTACACACGAAACTTATAACGCGGTGATTGTGAGTAAACCACCACTAAATTACTTTGTGATTGATTGAACCAACATTATGTTGATGTAATGTCGCGTATTTCTAGTCAATTGTAACCAATATCACAAAATTAATAGTAATATCATCATCAAACTATTTATTTTCGCTAATTAATTCTCAAACAACACCATAATTAACAATTTATGACTCTTATGCATACTATTTCACTTCTCCGCTCTTCGTCTCCTATGCAGTAGTTATTAAAACTGACCCTGCCAATTTCGTGGAAGCTTATTTATAGTAACTTCATTGTACTAGAAGGTTTTAGAATGACGTTTCTGGAAGTGTTTATCTTTTTCTTTGAAATTTCGGCAACTCGAATTACATATCTTCATGTTTCCATAGGTTGCCTACCCATACGTAACAATAATATACATTGGCTTGTGCTTCACATGACATTGGGTACTTTAGTCGTGTCAAGTACTTTCTCGTACATATTTTGTTATACAGCACATTTTTTAAGCTGTTCATTTAGACCACGACCCTTTAACCCGAATTTTAATTCTACTATGGGTTCCGGCCGTGAAAGCCTAGGTTTTTATAAAATAACTTCAGTGGAAGTTTAGTTCTTTAATTTTCTAAAATAGATGTATCATAAGTAACTACCAATAATAGTAAATAAATGCCAGAAATAAATTCAAATACGAATTCTACTCGTTGTCATGGAAGTTTAGGTTTATATTGTTCATTACTTAGCGCACTGTGTTTGTAGTAGTTCAACATAGCTACTATCGACTTTATCCTTTGCAAACACAAATAGTGGTATCGCCACACCTCTCACTCCCACTATTGGCCGGCGAATCGCGCGAATCTGCGGACGACCTAGATCCAACTGCACATCGGTTAGTGTCAAAGATTCCTGATTATTCTATTCTGTATCAATCTTAAAGAAATGGGACATGTAAACAATGATCAATTTGTGATCTTTGCGTGCCACGTATATGATTCAAAAAAGTTGCCTTACAATTAGTTCTTCACTTTAGGCAAGGTTGGTACGCCAAGGCTTAATATTGGGCAGGTACGGACTGTTCCTAATACAACTTCGTCAAGTTAAGCCCTTCGCTACCGTCCCAATCACTCGTCAACGGCATGCATTTGTTTTGACGCTACTTGTCTTGAAGATGAATAGAGCATAGAACTCTGGAAGCATCAGCCCTCCCAACACTACCGAACGACGTGGTCTAGTGACTTAGATCACAACTTGGTATTCGGGAGGTCATCGATTCGATTCCATGTCTGCCTGTCTTGATCCAAGTATATCTGTGGTTTACTTGAATTATTTAGGCAAATTCTGGGGCAGTAGTAGTAGTTTCTTTCACTTCTCTTCAATCTTTATTTCATTTGTCTCATCTATCTCGCCCTAACCAGCACCCACCTATATCAACAATTCCTTAAAGGGACTGCCCACCCACCAATATTAGTAGCTAGTGGGTACACCCACAAGTTTTTTATAATAGTAGACAATTTAGCAAGTAGTCCAACACAATAATCCTTTAATGCGATAAATATGTAAACTCGTATTGCAAATACTCTTCTATATTAAGCAGTGCCACAAACATTCTTATACAGTATATAGAGCAATAAATACCAAATTTAAGCATTTATAGTCTTAATAAAGAACATTACATAAATATCAGCAGATAGCTACAGATTACCAATAACTTGATATTAAAGTTTTACTTTTGTTGGCTACGAATTGGAACACTGTAACATTTTTCTAGGCGCTTCTAAATAGTTCTTAAATTTTTTTGTATTCCTCTTTGTATTGCATCTTGTTATATGTCATATACTGAATAATTTATAACCCTGGTATCGCTTCAGCAATATAAGAGGGTAGTTTGAAAAGTCCGTAACTTTTAAAGGAAAACATCAGATTTTCGGCAAAAAAACATTTTATTTTTTTACATAATCTCCTTTTAGTTCGATACATTTAATTCATCGTGTTTCTAATTTTTTATTTCTTCTAAATAATAAGATTTCCTAATGCCCTCAAAATAAGCTTTTGTTTCCACAATGACCTCTCCATTTGACCCAAATCTTTTACCGTCTAGCCATTTGTTCAGGCTTGGAAACAGGAAATAGTTGGAGAAGGTGGATGGCGTAGCAGTTCGTAGCCCAATTGATGAAAATTTACTATGGTGACTGCACACTTATGCACCCGTGCATTGTCCTTATGGAACAACACTTTTTTCTTTGCCAAATGTGGTTGTTCCTGCTTCAAAACAGTGTCAAATCTGTCTAGCAGCTGTGAATAATATTTGCTGTTGATCGTTGATCGTTTTACCTTTTTCAAGGTAATCAATATGAATTACACCGCGTGAATCCCGGAAAACTGTAGCCATGACGTTGTTAGCCGATAGAAACCACTATTTCGATTGTTACTTGGTCTCTGGTGTGGCGTGATGGATCCACGTCTCATCTACGGTATCGAAACGGTGTAAAAGCTCATTTGGATTACGGATGTACATCTCCAAACACTCCTTTGAAATTTATTTCATTTGTCTCATCTATCTCGCCCTAAATCACACGGTGGTGTTTATGGTCGATCGTGAGCAATCGCAGCACCCATCGCCCATCGTGCCGACAACTTTTTCATGTCCAAATATTCATACAAAATGTGATGCACTCGCTCAGCTGAGTTGCCTACAGCCTCAGCCAACTCACGCACTGTCAATCTTAGATCATCTAATATCATTCATTTCGCGGATTTTGTCAATGACTTTTGGCGTAACGACTTCTTTTGGACTTGAACGTTCGGCGTCACTTGTAGGTATAAAGTCCAAAGTATGAAATTTAGGTTTGGGTAAAGGTGTTGACTGAAACTATACCTATAGACTACTTTATAAGTACTGGTGCGGCCACAACGAAACTAGTAAGCCACTGTTTAACCATTGAAATCTCGCAAAAAGTAATGCCTGATTAAAAAATTCACTTTTTCCATTATTATGGAAATCAACGAAGTTAGCTGCTTTTACCGGCTGTCAAACATAAAATAAATGTCGCAGCTTGCTCAGAATTTTACGGTAGTCTACTGATAGATGGCACTTAACAGAAACAGTGTTGCCATTATAGTTACTGTGCGAAAATTTCAAAAAGTCACGGACTTATCAAACCACCCTCGTATATCCTAACCTCAGTTTTATATTTAATTCATGAAACTCTTTACCCTACCATTGTTTCTTTAAATCTTCTGTTCTTATTATGATTCTTTGCAGCGTTTGTGTATACGTATCTGTAATAATTGCCTTTTCCTCTGTCTGTTCTTTTATGTATCTTAGATTCTCATTTCTTTTGAGTTCTGTTTTCATTGACACTCTGAACCTTTAATGGTCTAATTCTAATGTATTTTCTCTATTAACAGTTCTGTTTTTCTATTCGTTATTGGATAAACTATTACTAACGTTTATTATATGTGTTCGGGAAACTAAACAAAAATTAATTTACTACATTTACGTAAAGCCACAACTCAAGAGTTTGAACTGTCCTAAATTCTTAATTGGTTTTTCCATAAAATCCCAATAATGCTAACAAGGTATGCCGTTGTATCATATAAACGAAAATTTCCATCGGTTTCTCATTGAAATTAAATAATATACAAAGGGTAAGAAACAAGTACCTACATTTATAACAACACACTCGTACATCTACTCTGTTTTACCTTAGAGTAAATATTAATTTTAAATTATCTTTTGAGTAGTTTCGGCTATTTTTCTTCGACTTCAATTGTGTTTTAGCGCCAGTCTACCAAGTTCCTTTTTTTAATTTTATTTTCTTAAGGTAAACGATAAAATTTATTCTGTTGCAAACCTAGTAGGTATTCATTGCATTCAATTTTGGCAACGTTAAAACGTCCACTTTCAGGCACATTGTTAGATGGTTTTTATAACCATAAAAATCGTATAAGCAGATCTCATCTCATTGTCAGTCAATTATTTCAATTTCTGTAATTTTCTTGCAAGCATCTTTTAGAGATTCACGCTTCATTAGTATGATGGCGAAGCATATCTCTTTTCCCCCTTGGTGATATTCCCATAAAGAAATAAGAATAAAATGCACAAGGGGGCTACCAGGAGTAAGAGAGAACGCTACCGAGAGCCCCCTGTTACTATCCTTCTCTAATGAGACGAGCAGTGCACCACAGAGGCTTGAGATTTGTTCATAGGGTATAAATCTCTTATCTTTATGCCAATAACATAGTTGTCAACGTGTAAATGCGTCAATACTATAACGTTCGGGGGTTCAACAATCAAAACTCGAAGATTTTTAAACAGGAACAACAATATATTTATACTAATACTAATTAACTTTTAAAACACTAACGAATAACTTATTACTAAACTTAACTTTACTACCAATTACACTATTTATTTATGTACAGTTACTGTCTGTATAACACTTCTCACTTTTCCATTTATTTACTACACGTCTCGATTTATTTCCGATATTATTCTCAAGACCATCAATTTATATCTCAACTCTTCACGACCGTCAATTTATATCTGAACTCCACACGACCGTCAATTTATATCTGAACTCTTCACGGCTGTCAATTTATATCTCTCCTCTTCATGACCATCAATTTATATATGAACTCTTCACGACCATCAAATTATATCTCTACTCTTCACGACCATCAATTTGTATCTCTCTTTTCACGTCCATCAGTTTATATCTCTACTCTTCACGACCATTAATTTATATCTGAACTCTTCACGGCTGTCAATTTATATCTCTCCTCTTCACGACCATCAATTTATATCTGAACTCTTCACGACCATCAAGTTATATCTCCACTCTTCACGACCATCAATTTATATCTGAACTGTCCTCGGCGATCGTCTTTCCGCCTATATACTGTTCCGTTAAATTTCCGGAACACTCCCGAGAAACATATAATAACATATAATAGTCGGGACCATTTTATTTTTCGCCGAAATATTGAACAAGTTTTCGCGAAACACAAATACGCTAACATGTCCTCAATTATTACGCACACACTTACATTCATGATATACACGTCGCGGCTCGGCCGCTACCGGCTCGCTCACATACATGAGCACTCGAACGCACACAAGCAAACGCGCACTCATTACAATACGTAAATAATAGACCAATTCTGATTCATTTATTGGTTTAATAAAAATTAAAACTACATCTATGACGGAAAAATTCCCATTCTGCAGAAGAAAACCGAGATTTTCGTACAAGCTAACTTTTCTCAATTAAGAAATAGTTTTGTGTGTATACTGAGGTATGCAAGTATTCTAACCTAATTAAAATATTGAAATGACACAGCAGAAACAATCACTCTTGGCATGCTTATCTTACTAGGGAGGATAACAACAGGGGGCTTCTATATAGCGTTCTCTCTCACTCCTGGCACGATTAAATGAGCATACAGCGCTATCTGTTTCTAATTCAGCACCGTTAAACCAAACAGTTTACATATACACACTTACTAAATTATGTGTATATGTAATATGTAAAAAATAGCGCATGCTGGATGTACGAAATGCTTTAGTTCTATGAACCCATCTACACTACATTCAAGTTGATTAGTAAGAACTAACTGTAAACCAACAAATGGGAGAAGATAAGATTATTAATTTAGCCTGCTATGTAGGAATATTCTATTATGCAGTTCTTATGGACATTTTATGTCATTCTCTTTATCTCCTATATTTCCATTTGCCATATATAATCCATTTCTTTCGACCCATTCCAGTAATTTCTTTTGTTTGTCATTAGCGTCCTTGTCCTTCGAATTTCTTTTCCTTTCCAACAATTATTGTCCATTTCTGCACATTAAAATTTTCTCTTTCTTTACAAAGAGTAACGTTCAAATCTACATACACTATATTTCCTTACAGGGTCTTTCTGTATCTACATTTAAATATTAAAAATTTAAAATTAAAATACCCTCTACAACCTCGTTAAACATGGACAGTATTTCTCAAATATAATTATTTTTCAAAAAAATAGAAAGGCTGGATGTCAGTTTCTAAGCTGTCATTGAATTAACTTTTCAAATAACTAAATTATCAGTAAATATGAACAAATAATAAAAATACATGTCAAAAATATAATATATTTGGTTAACAAGATAATAGATCAAAAAAGCAACCAATGAACAAAGACAATCAACTACAAATAAACATTTGTAACATCGATAATAAACCGTTAACAGAAAAATGCAACCAAAATGTAGATGATCCGTTGATAAGTACAAATATAGTAAATGTTGAAAAACTTAGTTCTAGTTCTATAAAAAAATGCAGTACTTATAAAAATCCAACACCGAATAATGTAACAACGCAAACATCGCATAACTTGTATCATCCAATGCTAAATGAAGAAACTTTTACAAGAGACCAATTCACGCAGACTTGTTTACAAGATAAAGTTATTTATCCAACGAACACTACTTTTGCTGCAACCTCTGATTTTGATTTGCAAATTAAATTGAAAAACTGTTTAAATATGGTAGAAACGTTAAAGAAAGAATACACTTCGTATTGCAATTTTCAATTATATCAACCAAATAACGAATATGACTGCAAACAACAAGTAAAGCAAGCTTCACCTAGAAACTCTACGAATGCAGATTACAAAATGTTTACAAATACTTGCAACAAAAACGGCATTAAGAAATGGCTATCTAACCAAAAATATTACTGTCCACGAAACTTGAATGCAACTGAAAAGCGTTCAAAATCAGGCTTTATGTTTTTGGTAAAAAACAATGAGCAAAGCCATTCACAAAGAGTGTTAATTTCGTTTGATGCAGAAATTAAAGATTTAAAAGTTAGTAATTTAAAAAAGGTAACCATTGAAAGACATATTTCACAGATGTTAAAAAATAACCTACTCAGGAACGATATCCCTAAAGAAAGAGATTTAATTGAATTAGAAAGTGAACCTAGTTTAATGTCTCAAGTATCCGCCGTTAGAGTAGGTAAGTGTGTAAAAATGGTGTACAGATAATAAAAATTCATTCACAAAGTTATTCCTGAGTTAATCTTCATATTTCTCCGAAACTTAAAAAATTTACATCCCTTACTATTTGCGAACAGTAATCTAATCTAGGCTTTCTTCTACCACTCTTTACTCCTAATATGACTAACCTTTAATGCCTTAAAAGGTGTCGAACCAACGTACCTCGGAAGGGATTTCTTTTTATTAAAAACTTTTCGATTCTACGCTACCTTTGTTTTATGTCTCTACTGCTTTTTCATCCTAACTTACCTTACTTCTTCAATAACGATTTCTTCTAGTTTTTCGTCTCCAAGTTTTGTATTAGCTATAATCCTACATTCAAATACGAGGCATGTTTTTTTTTACTTGTTAACCACTGCATCACAACTGTTTTGACTTCGTCATCGTCTTGAAGACGCTGACTGCCCAGATGTTTCTTCAAGTGCAGGAACAAATGGTAGTCATTGGGCGCCAGATCAGGGCCCTACGGAAGATAATCTAAAGTTTCCCAGTGAAAAGATGTGATGAGACCTTTGGTCCGATTAGCCACATGTGGACGGGCATTGTCATGAACATTTGTGCGACCATCTTTAAATGCTCTCACCCATTTCCTTACCATTCCATCACTCATAATGTTTTGTCCGTAAAGTCCTTTAGCATTAAGGAATCGTATAACAGCCCGGACTTCACAGTCGGCGGGACTCACTTTTATCGGAGGCACCTTAAACATTCAGTAAACAACGATAACAAGGGCGAATCAGACTGTAATGGCGTCAGTGCGTAGGTGAAAGATGTAGGTACTCTGTGCGCATGCGCGGAACGCTGACTGTGGCGCTGCGGCGGCAGAATTTCAAGACGGTACTTATTTAAAAAACATGCCTCGTACTTAATGCATAAACATTAGGTCATTTTCAGCGTAGCAAGATTTTAAAATATTCATAATTGCTTTCTCCTCTAAAATTTTCTTATGCTCTAATGGGGGTGTTCAAATATTACGTGAGCAGACATTCATTCCTCAAAATGTATTAGCATTTATGAGAAAATCATCAACTCCCCCAATTGATAAAACGCAAGATTTTTCAAAACCTAAATAAAATATTAAAATTAAGTTATTTAAAAATTCAAACGCAAGTGCTTAAATAAATGATAATCAGTGGATATTACTTTATTGATGTAATTTTGCTAAAAACCATTAATTTCTTTTGTATACTTGCACGCGGTACACCAGGATAACATCTTTTTAAGCTTCGCAGAAATATTGTTTCGCTCAAAATTCAGTTTCTTTAAATGTCAGTTTTTTAAATAGTAGTTTCTTTCAAGCATCAATTTTTTTAAGAAGTATTTCATTGTACCCAATAGTTAAAAATACACTATGGATGACACTGTAGTAAATCTAATAAGAAGAAGTACACAAAAATTGGCAATAATACATTATCACCATAGTTAATACAATGATTATAAATAGAGTTTTCAAAAAATTTTCATATTTTGTAATTTTTATGCTACGTAACATCTCCGCACTCCCGTTGTCAGTAAAAATAGGAAAACATTGAACCCTCAGCACCCTAAGCCTGCTTTCTGAATACATCAAGTCCCCCTATTTTCATTTTCTACTGTTTGTCTTCTCTAAGTTATTGAAGTATTTTTCTTTTCTTTTTTTACAATTAAATTACATATATGAATCTGAAAACACATACCTTTTACAAATTAGAATTGGATGTACATTTGTATTTATTGATCCCCTTTTTAAGCAGAAAAAGCATATGAATTCCCTCACATAAATAACAAAGTTGTTCCTGACATTGAATCGAAATATGAAGATAGTAAAACGACTAATGAAAATGTTAATGACTTAGATAACAACGATGGTGGAAGTTTAAAAACAGAATATCTATACTTACCTGACGCACTTAAGAGGAATAAAATGTCGTCCAATGTTATTGAAATGAGTGAAACAGTAATTAAATCCGCTAATGTAATTACATCTCAAGAAGTTATACTAGCGTCGGATTGCAAAACATCAGAACATTTAAATTCAATTACTGTAGAAGGATTTAAAAAGCAAGAAAAAGTTCCTTGTCTAGCGAAAACAGAAAAATATAAACTTATTCAGGGAGAAAAGAATAAACGGGAATCAAAAAAAGCTAAAGGAAAGAAACTTAGCTTTCATGGAATGTTTCGATTTTTAAGATTAAAGTCAAAATCCTAAGTACCTTTTTACTGTACTTAAGATTTGTCTTTCTCAGTCATGATAAGTACAATGGGTACGTCCCCAAATGTTTTAATTTTTGTATTAATTTCTAGTAAAATTCCTTATAAAAAAGCAAATAGCAACTTTTAATTTATAATATGTACTTAGATATTGAATTGTTATCCGTTTAGAAGATTTTAATTACCTACTTTTACTTCTGATCGTACCTATTATTAAATATACTCGTAAAAAAAGTATTTTTGGAAACCCATTAGCTTTTATATTACTTGATAATGTATAACCAATATATGCTGTCTATGGTGCACAGTTTTTTAAACTGAATATTTAATTTTAAAATAATTAATAAAAAAATAACAGGTACGTTTTCTCGATTTTATTGGAGCAGCTCGACTTTGTTTCGGCCTATACGGCCATTAACAAGAATAATACAAATATCACTAAAACACCAAAATCTAGATACAACTTAGGGATCATCATTTACAACTTATTACAATTTACACAAGAGAAGGGAGATATTATGGATGTACTTAGACCAGAGATATCATATCCGATGTACATTGCAATGCGAGTCCAAATCTGGAATCAGAACTTCCTCAACACGTCAGAATTTTGAGATATCCTAACGTTAAATTCCAAAAAGTGAAATTTTTGACTTTTTTATAAATATTACTACGTGAAATAAAAGGGCAAAATAACCGAGAGAGTAGTTATTAGGATCAATATTGGATGTATAAACCAAAAAGTCTGGCTGCACAGTTGCCCCAGCGCATCTATATTTTGAAATATCTTGACCTCAAAAATCCGAAAATGCAATTTGGCTTGTTTGGTTTTGAGATCAGAATATATATACAGGGTGAGTCACTTAGCCGAAATCGGCCATTTATACGCGCATAGTTCAAAATAGAGAAAAATATTTCAAATAAAAGTTGTATGGGGTTAAGTGTAGAATAACGTAAAAATATTTTCAAATATGGCGGACTTCCGGTTATACCGGAAATGCACCCTAACTTCGTTATTTTAAATGGAATACCCTATTTTTTATTATACTTTTGAATTACCCATAAAAAAAATATGTCAATTTATTAACATTAAATTGGACCTGGGACGCACTCTTCCGGAGTTATTTCAGGTTTCTTGGAAAATTTGACGTTTGCAGTGTTTGGCGCCATTTTAAATATCTCAGAAACAAAAGGACTTAGAGGGTTGAGGTTTTCACATTCCGTTTCTGGAAGAAATTGCCTGTCATTTACAGGTATTCGATAGACACATTCATTATCAATACTATAAAATTTATCCATTCCAATATTCACAAATTCAAATAGGGATAACTATATTTTTTTAAATTGAATGCCATATTTTTTCTTACATAATATAATGCAAAATTAAATTTCCTTTCGACTGATATAGGGGTGTTGGTATCTGTGCGCATTAGTTTTTGAGAAATTTGCATTTCTTTTGAAATTTTCAATAAAATTGCGTTATCACGTTGGCCGTTTCAAAATTTGGCGATTTTGTTTTGTTTTTTGAGTTAGGGCGTAGAAGTAGATGCAGAAGTTTTAATGCCAAATAACCAACCTAATTGTGAAAATAGTAATAATATGTACCTATACCTAAATAAAACGTAAAATGTATTCGAAACAATTTATTATTAATAGAAATGGTTTATACTTTAGGTTTGGGCAATTTAGAGGCAAATACAATGCATGCTTCCAGGTTTAAGGTTGAAAGAATTAAACAATTATAAATAAAATTAGATAAAACAGCTTAACAAACATTAAGAATAATGGATAAGAATAGAGACAATAAAATAATAATAAATAGACGAAAATATAACATATTCAAAAAAGAAGGAATTAAAATCCTTATTCGTCTAAATTTTAAGATCGAAGATGTGGCTTTCGGTTCGTTGTGCCTACTTGGTAGGACGCGTTCAAAATGTGTGATCTTTGATCTTAAAATTTAGACGAATAAGGATTTTAATTCCTTCTTTTTTGAATACCCTATTAGTTGTTTGGGCTCTTTATTTCACGTTGAGATGCAATCAAAAAGGCCAAAGCCTGTAGTTTTTGTTTTTGAGGTAAGAATATCTTCAAATCCTGACGTCCTGAGGCAATTCTGAGGCCAGACTAGAAGTCGCTAATTACGTCGTAAATGACGGCCTTTTTATTAGTTTCATTTTCTATCTCTAATTCCGTTGATCTGGCTTTTACTCGATTATATTTGTTTGATGTAAGACTTCTTTAATTTAAGTTCTCGATTAAAATCGGTTTAATGTTTAAAATATGGTTACGAATTTGTAAAATTTAGAAAGGAAATGAAGTTCTCATTAAGGTCAACTTATTTTATATTAAAATTGCAATAGTATCGTCGAAATATTTTAAAGATAACTATATAAATTACGTTAAATGCTATTAAATCTAACGCAACTTTAAAGCTATTCGAAACTAATCCTTGGCAAAAAACCTAAAATCAAGTTTATGGATTCATCATCATTTATTGATTCGGATACAAGAGAAACTAGCAAAAAATTTTATCAACCGCTTGAAGTACATATTTGATGAAAAAATCAAAAATCGGCATCAATGACACCGAGCAGATACATCAGAAATTCATATTTCAATTTATATGAGATTTCTCTCAAACCGATCCATCAATAAGTAATAATTACATAGATTTTAATTAATAGACTTTAGCAAATCGTTTATACTAACATCACAGCAACAGATTGTTGTATATTTAGGTAAAAAATGGTCACATTATCCTCCACTTGAATATCAATGATTACGATTGCAAGACATAATACACACGACCTATTGTCATAATCAAATGACGTCATTTGAAGACGTGAAAAAGATAACCATGCATTAAGGGATTAGAATAAAAATCGATTCCTTTATCATTATTTTATTAATAAATTTTTTACATTCAAATGTACCAATTTAAAATAATGTTTTATAAATAAAATAGGAGCACTGTATAAAGTGCTTATATGCCTTGTCTAAAAATTTCCCCTGTTGTAAAGCTTTATTGTATCAACGTTCCATGATATTATTATCCACTTCTTAGAAATGAGTACAAATTCCGCCTCACTACTAAGATCCGAACGCTAATACATAGTTAATTATAAAAATAAGGGCAGGTGGGTAGAACAGGGTACTTTAAGTTTGTGTCAATTAAAGTTAATTTTTTTAAAAAACTTGTAGATGTATTAATGTTATACACTGTTTATTGATCGTCGTCATAACTATATACCACGTGAAATATTTTAACATAATACATGCACTGAAAAGTCCCGGGACTAACAAAGAAAACAGGGTTTTTTGGTTCAAAATTCGCATTATTCATCAACGTAATCTCCATCAAGAGCAACACAATCATTCCAGCACCGCTCTAACGTTTCAATATCACTTTTGTAGAACAATTTACTTTTTGCCTCAAAATAGACCTCGGCTTCAGCTATAACCTCTTCATTCGAGCTAAATTTCTTGCCGGCGGGCATTTCTTTGAGGCCTGCGAACAGCCAGTAGTCACCAAAAGTGGGAGCCAAATCTGGAGAATACGGTGGATGTGGGAGCAATTCGAAGTTCAATTCATGTAGTTTTGCCATAGTTTTGATTGACTTGTGACACGGTGCGTTGTCTTGTTGAAACAAAATCTTTTTCTTTGCCATATTTGGTCGTTTCATTGCAATTTTGGCCTTTAAGCGCTCCAATAACGCTATATAATATTCACTATTATTTCACTGGGATTTCCCTTCTCAAGATAGTCGATGAATATTACACCACGCACATCACATCGAAAAATACCGAGGCCATAACCTTTCCAGCCGATTGTTGTGCTTTTGGGCGCTTTAGGCGAGGTTCACCAATTGCTGTCCACTCAGATGATGATCGTTTTGATTCCAGAGTGAAGTGATGGATCCATGTTTCATCCATTGTCATATATCGACGCAAAAATTCCGGTTTAGGTTACGTTTACGTTTAAACATGGCCAAACACTGCTCAGAATCATCAACACGTTCTTGTTTTGTCCCTGTTCTGTCAACAGTGAGTAAACGCGGCACTCACTTTAAACAAAGCTTCCTCATAGTCAAATGCTCATGGAATATGCATGAAGAGCCAACACGTTGTTTTTTACTGATATCTTTACGATGTCAGCTAACTCACGCAATTTCATTTTTCGATCATTCAAAACGATTTTGTAGATTTTTTTTGTGTTTTGGTGTTACCGCCTCATTTGGCTGCTGAGGTCCATTGAATTTTGCATCATCAGTGTCTCTACGACCACGTTTGATCCATTGTTTTGAAAATTACAAAAGTAGCTAGATAAAGTCACTCTTAGCACAAAAACTCACAAACTAATGGATAGAATATCATGAAATTTTAACAGATGTCTTTTGAAGGTTAGTACCAGCTGAAAAATAGGTGAATGGAATAAAACTACCGCCTCGTATGTGTTAGGCCCGGGGCTTTTCAGCACATGTGTTAATTTATTGGTTTTTGTATTTTAGTTAATTTTATATCAAGCTTTCGCCTAGTTCTGCCCCACATGTGGGATGGAACGAGATACCCATAATTTGGATATTTTGTGTAGTCATTTATATCTTAAATCAATTATATTTTTCCAAAAATACATTTTTCATTGCACACTCGTATTAGTAGGTTATTAGGTGACTCCACAAATCAATTACTATCATTATTCTCACTGTCAATTACAGCACATACATTGTGAACCCATTTATAGTAAATGTTGTAGGAGATCCAATCGTCTCTGCCTCTCTTGAATTTGAGTTTCTGTAGATAAAGCTACAGTATAGACGCTGTATTTGTGGTATCTTCAGAGAAACCTGACGACGTATCAGTTTATTCTTGACTTCTTATTACGTACGTACTCATGTTTCTTCATTGTTTTTAAACTTCTATTGTTTTCTACATCTAGAATTTCTCTTTTTGTACTAAATTCTTCTGTTTTACATTTTTAGGAGTTTCCTAACTTGAACCCTTAAAAATCGATATTTCTGTCTTTCCTTGGATCAACTTGCTACTTTTGGTGTAGGTAAAAGATCTGAAGGAGAAGCGTGATAAAAGTGCACTAAAGTATTCTTAATTGGAGCATGTGGAATATTGAGATAAAAGAAAAGGTTCTATTTCGAGAAGTTACTCTTTTGAAAATGGCAAAAAATGACGTATGTACTTGTGAAAAACAGAAAAATAAAGGGAGATGTTTTAAAAAGTTTTTAAAAAACTAAATTTTTGGAAATTTATTTTTAATGAATAATTTTAAAGAGTTTTAATACGTGAAATTGTGGCGTTACCTGTATCAAAACTTTAGGTGTCAATCTTGTACATTTTGTGTAAATGCATTAATTTGTATATTTTCGTTTTTTTTTTATTTTCCATATCCAATCTTAAACATTGCTATTTCGAATAATTTATTTCGCATATCTAATACTACATATTTCTCTTTCTTGAATATTTCTCATTTTCTAACTTTTACTTCTTTTGTACTCTTCTAACTTTTCTGTACATTCTAAATTTCATTTATCCCTTATTTACTTTTGATGTAATAGTTTCTGCATTCAATTTTGTTTTATTCTTTTTAACTTTTATACAAATCCTTTTCTGCATCCAGTCCATTTTCATACTTTCACGTCAGTTACATTAGCCACAGTCACTTTCCCTAAATCACTGTTAGTCAATCTAAACTCCTAAGACATGTTTCCCTAGTTCTTTCATTCCAAAACGTTCGATATACAGAAACTCTTCAAGCGAAAATTATTCAGTTAGTCACAAATAGTCAACATTGATAAGTCATCAAAACTCACTATCGATTAAAAAGTCACAGACAATCTTTCACTTCTCTTCTGTCTCCATTCTTCTCATCTTTCTCTGACCAGCCACCACCCACCCACTTTCATGATTCCTGAAAAGGAAACTGAAGAGGATCTTACGCCCTACTCTCTGGCTTTGCACTACAGTGTAGGTCGGAGGGACTGTCCACACACCAATATGAATAGTTAGTGACAATAAAACACCCAAAAGTTTTTTTTTTATAATTTATCGTGTCGTTATCTACTGATATTTACTGCTAACTCTAATATTTCGTATGTTTGAGAAGGTCTTAATAAAAGTAAGTACTTGACAAACTAAGTTCATGATGCAGCTTATATTACGTGATAGGCAGGTAAACCAAATTAATAATTGTTGTTCAAACATTTATCGAAATCATTAAATGCGGTTGGCGATTTCGTTCTTATTAGGTCCCATCAGTACACTGTGAATTACATCGATAGGTTACTGACCAAAGCGGAGTTATTCCATGAAGGGAAGTTGATTTAATATTTGTATTACAGGCAGTAAGTCCGCTACCTTTAATCAAATAGCACAATTAGCTATAAGGCTCAGTTAATGGCGACATACTGCTTAGAATACCATATTAAATCGATTTCTTGTTAGGGAACAACTTCGCTTTAATCAGTAATTAATCGACATTATCTACAGTGGGCTGATTTGTATACGCTAATTTCGATTTTTTTACTCACAATGAAATGTTCTTTATTGAATGGGTTACTATTTTAGTAGTTCTACAGAAGCAGTAATTGTTTTCGTATGAGAATCGGTCGATTGCTGCAACATCTAGTTTTGGAACCAATTTGTAAGAAAATTGTAGATGCTTACAGAATAGTAGAAAATGTTCAAACAATAATTAAGTTTGTTCGGCCATTATAAGAAGAAAGGGAACTTCGCAAAACCAGTTTTTAATTTAACGGAAGTTAGCTTTCCCTGTAAGTGTCCAAATTAACCTTCGGCAGAAATAAAACAATGAACAAATTAATGGAGTAAAAGAGCATTACAACATATAGTATGCACATCATAATTGTGTGCCAATCCGAGTAACAGCCTATCAAACAAGAGATGAAGGTAATACTGAAATCTTATTCTTGGTCGCTTGGTCTAATTCGAAACGACGGCGAGGCGTTGTATCGTCTGATCATTGTAGGGGAGTACAAGCCTCGCCTGTCGTAAGCGCCGTGTTATCAATCCTACCAATATTTAATTCATTGAAATACATACACTCTCCATATGGTCTGTTAAAATGTTACCTGTAGTGAATGAATAAATGAAAGTAAAATCTTGGCTACAATGAGTCTTCCTGATTCTTTATATTAAATAAAACAAAGAAATAGAATGCATGTTTTATTTACCTAAAACACTTTTACAGATGAGATTATTTGTATTTGATGTGTGAATTATATTTCAGCAATCCAAAATTATAAACACTATAATATAAAATAACAAAAATTTACAATACTTTTAGCTGTTAAAACTATCCAGAAAAAATAAATAAATTTTGAATTGATCTCTATTATACAGAAGTTACAGCTTAAAAATTATAGTTTAATTTTCGTGGTGTCATGAATTGCTTTAAAATTTCATCCGTAACTTTGTTTCGTCTTTCTTGATGTTGCTGTAAAATTGGAGTTAAAGTCTCAATAAGAATTTTCTTAAGTTCCCCTGTCAATAAAGCACCACTTGAGTAATCTTTACGAATTTGTTCTAATTTTTCATCATCTTCTAAAAAGAACTTTAAATACTGATAAGAGACATCAATATCACAATTGCCACCAAATTTTCGATGTTCTTCAATTGTAGTTTTGCCTCCAGAAAATGCATGTTTGTTAATTTTATTCTTAAGTTGCTTTGGAGTATCCGTTAAAAATATTGTTGAATTAGGATCAGAAGCTGACATTTTGGTTTTGGGACCTTGTAAAGCAGGAAAGAAAACTGAATGAAGTAGAGCTGGCTTTTGAAATCCTATTCGAGGGGCAACATCCCTTGTCATGCGGAAATATGGATCTTGGTCAATAGCACATGGTATTAAACAAGGAATTTTTTTATTTGAAAAAACTTGAGGAAAGGAGGTAGACAAACATGGTGTAGCCTGTACAGCAGGAAAACTAATTTTTCCTATCACATCACTATCACCAAATCCAAATATTCCCTTTACTTGGTTAAAGGTGACACATTTTTGAATCCTAATCATATTTCTATAGAAATTAGGACATTGCCTACAAAATAAAATATGGTTAATCAGAATTCAAATTATTACACTAATTTACCCAATATATTCTAAATCAGAAAATATAAATGTTTTTTCAACATCAAACCCTATAGCAATAATGTCTCTAGCATTTTCATGTGCCAGTTTATTTGCTTCTTCTATATCTATATCCTTCCATAGACTTTTTTCATCATCCGTTAGTTGAATAATTAAAGGAACATTAAATACATCTTGCAACCATTTGCAAAAAATAAAGGGAATCAAATGGCCTAAATGCATTGAAGCAGAAGAAGGACCTCTGCCAGTGTATAAATAAAATGGTTTTCCTAACTCAAAATTATTTAAAATACTGTTCATATCACGATGCGAAAAGAAAATTCCTCTATGTAAGAAATGGTGATTGGGTTTGCCAGTAACTATTGAAAAGCGTTCCAAGAGTTCCGCATCAATTTTAGAACTTCCAAAACGTTCTAAAAGGAGTAAAAAATAAGTAATAATATACCAATGAAATCTACATATTATATCAGTTTTAAATAACTAAACTCACTTAATAATTTATCATAGTCCACACCAGCTTCCGATTTGCTAACTACATTCCAAGGGTCTACTACATCATCCTCTATCTCTTCCTTATTTATGTTGTTTTCAATATCTTCTTTACCGTTCATCTTTTTAAAAACTTAACGATTATTAAATTATTTTAGTGCTGTTTACTTATTATAATCCACAATCTGTTAACATTAACAATAACATACTAAATTTTAACAGACATTCGAATTTATGCTTTCAGAGGTTATAAAAGTTAGGTTACAGGATTCATACCAGAGACGGCTGGAGACGAATCATTGATAAAAAGGTAATAAAGATTGATAGTGTCTGTCATTCACAAACCTTAAATAAACTCAAAATTCGTTAAGATATCAGTTACTATAGATTGTAATAAACTATTTCTATTAGTAAAATGCTTGAAAATATTTGAATATTATTTTAAACCGTTTTCAGAATAGTTATTTATATTTTTTATGCATTCATACAGAATAACGTAACATAGGTACATCCCATTTATCAATAGATAGTAGTGGATGCTGTCAATGTCAGCTGTCGCATACTAAAGAGTTAAAAACAAAGAACGACGAAATAACATTCTAAACATTAATGTAGAGTAAAATGCCTTGGTATTTTCCCGAAAGTATAAAGAAGCGGGTATGTGTTTACTTGTTGCAAAGATATCTAGGACAATTCTTTGAAGAAAAATTAACTCTAGAACAACTGTCAGTAGATTTGTACAATGGGAGAGGATCTGTATCAAAAATTAGCCTTGATGTTCAGGTAAATATCCAATTGTACATAAACTGAAACGCAATATTTTAATGTGCTTTTTTATTTCGTTCATCTCCTTTATTCAACTTTTTAAATATATAGATGTTGCTCTCAGATTAACTTTTAAAAGGGTTAAATAAGATATGGTAGCATTGGGGTTTATAGGTAGGTATATTAAAAATAAAAAAATCATTAGAGAAGTTATGTGACATTGAAATATTATATTAGAATTGCTTCATGTATAAGGTTTAACAATTTATATTTCCTTCAGTTTCATTGATTAACTTGTATATGTATAAGAAAAAATAAATTTTATTATAAAAGTAAAATAAGCCATGTTATTATGTGTTACTTCTCTTCATTTTATAAACTAGTTAAAAAACAGTTAGAGCTATTTACTGTATTCAATAAAACAGTATATTGTGTCAACGATCTTTTCAATAAAATACTGTTTCGAATAAAAGTCATTGTCAAGAGTATAGAAAATATTAAAGACAGTGTTTATGTAGGTATTATAACATAGCGTTATGAAGTTCATATATATGGTATATTATTGTTATTAAACCCAGGTGAATGTGACAATTCATGTTGTTATCCGTATTAATCTAATAAGTGTATTCATAGACCGACTATTAACAGTTATTAACTTTTGAAAAACCTGCGAAAAATTTGATGTACTTGTAACGCAAAAGTTTATCGTTGATAGCATGCTACGCTATTATAAAAATTTTCCAGAAAACTTAGCCAGTCAAGTTTTATAATCTTTAATTTATTGCCAAAGATATCTGTATAAATGTTCTGCTACAGGTCTCAGTTGGTTTTTAGGTAAATCATTTCGTACAGACAAAGAAATTATTAATCGTTGAAAGTTTGGAAATATTGCTTTCTAGTTATCGTTTAATTTGCATTTTCGAATAATCGTAAATTTCCAAATATAAACAAGTAATATGGGTTTTGATTTCGAGATAAATTTAAAATTTCCAGGAATACCCGAAAGGGGTGTTTAATTTGAAATACCTGGATAACCGGAAGTCGGCTATTTTTTGTCACCTTACGCAAATAGTACAAAATTAATTGCAGAAACATACTTGCTACATATCTTATACTGGTTATTCTAATACTGCTTTATAGCCGTTCCTTTTTCAGTATTTTTTGTAATTATTTTCTAGTTTTGTGAGTAAAAAGAATTTTTATTTAATTCTGTAAATATTTAAAAGTTCTGTCTATAATAATCCTTCACAGGCTCTTAATGAGTTGGGTGAGAAACAAAACTGGCCCTTAGAATTTGTGGACGGTTATTTAGATGAGTTGTTTGTATCTGTGCCATGGGCTTCTCTTTTAAAGGATCCAAGTTTTATAGAAGTCAGAGGTCTAAAACTGACTTTACAGCCAAAACAAAGAAATGAATCTGGTATGTTACTAAAGGAGCATATTATTCTTATTACTTATTACTTACTAAAAATGTGTTTTATTTTATGATAACATGTATATTCTATTTTAGCAACTTCTATGTTTGAGTCGATGTGGAGTTCTATGACCAATTCTATGCAGTTAGCGGAAGAGTGTATTAAACAGGAAAATGTTAATTTAGCTGATAATTCACAGCCACTTGAGGTTATTGAAAGATTTGCTCAAACCATAGATTCAAGTAAGATTATAATTACGAAGTATATTTAAAGATATCATTTTAAAATATTGCAGTACTCAGTAGAGTGAGAGTAAAGTTTATTGATACTGTAATACAAATTGAACATGTGCCAAAAGAAAGTCAAACAGGAGTTGCTCTTCAAATCAATATTCAGACGTAAGACTTCAGTACTTATACATTTATAATCTTTTGAAATTCCTAGTACATATTCTACAAAAAAACTTTTGCTGATTTTATAATGTTTACTGTAGCATGGAATATACAGATGAGGCAGGTAATGATCCACCAGTTGAAGAGATGACTGATCCTGTTATTAAAGAACACAAAACATACATTGTGTCATCGTTTACTATTAAAAACTTTTATCTAGAAGGAGTAACACTATCTACTGTTGAGTATCCTAGTAAAGCAAGAACGTTCTCTAGATCAGTTGTACAACAGTCTCATGTATTTGAAGATAGTGGAAATTCAGATCCATTGGAAGCAGTTTTAAATGATAATCGTGCTAACATCAAAGATAAAAACTCTTCTGCAAGTATAGGAAATGATGAAAGACATATTATTTTATTTGGAAAATTATCTGGAAGACAAGAGGTATGCTAATGTTTTTGTTTTTATTTAAATTATAAATTGAGAAACTCAAATTGAATTTATGTACACACATAATAAAATAAGTACAGTCAGCATATTGCCATCTACTGATATTTTCTGCTAACTGTAGTATTTTATATGTTTGACAATGGCCTTACGAAGGGATCTACTTGTCAAAGTCAATCTTTGATGTAGCTATTTATGTTATAGATACATAATCTTCATTAAATAAATGTTATATTTGGATTTTTGTGATGATAATAATAGTAAGCTTAAGTATTTCGTTGTTAATAGTAAGCTTTCCTTACAATGAAAATAGATAATACTACAAAATCATTAATGTACTTTTATATGTTTCTGTTACAACATTAACAGAAAATTTATTGATATTTATATGATTTTATGAAGTATATTGTTTTGCAATGAATTAAGGTTAAGGTAGGTTTCCAAAATATTTGTAATAAATTTTATGGCATGCAGTAGAGTGCAGCTAAACATGCCAACTGTGCTACCTCTATTTCCACGTCATAAATTCAGGCATAAGAAGAAATTTTGCAATAATAATTAATATCCACGACTATTCGAAAATATTCATGAAATCTTCTTTTAAAATGTTTATAAGAAAATTATTTTTTAAAGTGTCCCTAAATAACTATAATTTCATTACTAACAATTTTAAAAGTGTCTATAGGGTTAGATTAATATAACTTAATCATAAATAATGGTTTTTATAATTATATTTGAAGACTGAACAAATTAAATAAAATATTTTTGGGATATTTTACTGTCAAAATGTCTAAATTAATTCAGCTATTAAAATTTTCAAGAAATTTTGCATTGATGTAGTATTACTAATAGCCAATACTAGTATTCGATTTTCATATTAAAAAGTTCTCACAGTGAAACTTTTTTAGTTTACTTCATTTTCGAATGCTGTTTGTCGTAAAATTATAAGTTTAAATAACAAATCAAGTTTAGTGTTACATTGCTTTAATACCTTCGGAATAATTACTATTTTTACGCTTCTCATAATCAGTGGTTTCGACGAAATAGGAAGCTAGTAATCTGTTACTCGTTTAATTATTATTTATTAATAACTTTTACATGATCTTATTTGCAGATTAAAGTTCGCTTAAAGCAATCTGAAAGTATTAATGGACCAAAAGTATCAATGGAAATTAATATTGGTTCGTTTACAACATTTCTTTCCCCAAGACAAGTCCATGTTCTTTTTGAATTTGCTAATGGTTTAGCCAGTCCGGACAGTGAAGATACGAGGTATTAAAAGTCGTAATTTCGTCCATCGAACAAATTTTATTAAAAGTTTTTCAGTAATGTCATATCTAAACAGAAATGTTCAGAAAAACCAATGAATGAAATGGATTTTAAAATAATTGAACAAGAATTGCAACAACAGTTACACCCTTTAGCTAATCTTCAATCTGCTGGTTTGCCTGGTACTCAAGGGTGGTCAGCAGCTCCAGGTTTGATTCAGATAAAATTCTTTGTTATAAGTAATATTTACAGACGATGTTTAATTATAAAATTGGTATTACATCATGCTATCATTTAAAAGTTGCAGTTATCTACTTAACTATGTAGACGTGTACTTCAACTAATTTAAATACACGATTTTTTAATATCATCGTTACTGCATTATTTAATAAAAAAAGAACGGGTGAAAAATTTTGCTATATAGAAAAACATTTTGATAGCAAATGAAGTATCTTATATAATTAAGGAGGTTTTTACTATTACAATTGAAAGGAAAAAACAACATTATTTTCAAACAATCTGAAAGAGTAGAAGCTTAAAAATTAATTAATCAAACTATTTCTGCAGATGAAAGTGATAATGATGAAAACTTCCTACCAATGAAAAGTTCCATGGCAGGTATAATGTGTGATAGTGCAACTTCTTTTGGAAGTAACAGCATGGAATCCAGTACAAGTACTAGCATAGCAAGTTCATTTACAGATCCATCTTCACGAACCAGAAGAAGAGGTATCAATTTTTATAATTTTAATTGTTATATGTATTTTTATATATGAACTTTAACATTCAAAAATAACTATTCTTTTAGTTAATAATGTCGAAACTGATCCTAGTGCTGAAATATCACATTTTCAAATTCGAGTAGCATCTTTTGCATTGGTGCTTTTACATGAAGATATTTTAACTCTTCCTGTAGGTGTTGATCAAATCTTAGCACCGTCTAGTGTTCAACAAATGCAAAATACTGCAGAAAGCTTTTTCAGAAATCTTGGCTTGTTTGCCATTAATGGATATGGCAATAAAGATTTTCAAAATGCAAAAAGTGCTTTTGAAAAAGCATGTATATTTAACCATCTTAGGTTGGTATCCAGTGTAATAAAATTCATATGTGAATTATTTCTTTACTTATTCTTTATAGAATAATTGCTGCCCCAATACAAATAGAAGGTGACGAAAAAACTACACTAAGTACATTTTCTGTATCAAGTAAACTAATAGTAGCCAAGTTAGAGATTCTTGAATGTCTCTATGAAAAAGACAATGTGGAGTATGTTCCCCTACTTCAGTTTAATTCTATGGAATCGCCCTCGGCTAGTCCCATCTTAAAACCTTGTTTAAAAATAATTTTTAAGCATGTAGAAAAAAGCTGTAGGTCTGGTATTACTAGAAGAAAATGCCTTACAAAGACTGATATTACGTAAGAATGAATATATTAAAAATAATAACTGTCATTTTGCAGTTTTTGATTGCAGATTTCTGTTAGATGCCTGTTTAGTTGAAGTTGATATTACCATCGTAGACCGAATAAATGCTATTCTTAATCCACAACCTATTTGTATCTCCAAATCATCCAAGAATTTATATGAAGAAAATAATACCTGGATTGAACCGTTGGTTCAGACAGATTCACGATTAGATTTAAAAGTCACCTCACCTGAATTAACCATAAAATTAAGGTAATTTATTCCTGTATTCCCCATTTATTACTTATCTTAAGTAATAAGTAATTAACTGTATAAGTACACATCTGAAATTACTCTACTTCATTATTGTTGTAAATAATTTAATTAAATATTCTTTTGTAGGTTTCCAGTACCTGATTTTCGGCCATCTCATGACATGCAAAAAAATCCCTGGTGGAAACGAAATGTCAGACCAGACTATTTAACATTAAAACTAACCGATTCTTCTGTAACTTCTAGTTGGTATAGTAATCAGCTCTGTCAACAATATATTGTAGAATGCAAGGAAATTGATATACAATACACGGAATTTGAAATGAATAGTTCCATTCCCATAGCTAAAGCTGGTGTAAGTGACAAATGTGGAAATTCACTTCCTGATGACTTTTACTTAGTAAGGTAATTTTTTTTTCTTTTCATTAATACTTATAAAGAAGAAGTTCAGTAGCAAAATTAAAATTTCCAATGAATCGCATGGCTGTTTCATTCACTTTTTGCTTAACAAGTTCTTAAACAGTAAATAAAACAAAACGCTTCTTCGGAGTTCTGTAACTCAAGTATAATTTGCACTCATGTTATTTATTTGAAATTGTTAAAAATAAATTACTTTACAAAGTTATCGAAAGAAAATTATTAAAACTCTTAAATATGAAGGTATAAATATGAAAATCACAAAATCAGTTACACAATTTTTTGAACACTTCTTGGTTTCATTTTTATTGTGTAAAATGTGCTACAACACAATATATTATCTCACAAAAACAGCTGTTAGTTTTTAACACAAAGTAAAGGATAGAAATATTTAGCAACTTCCAATGTACATTCTGACAAGAAATACTATATAGATTGAAACAGGTTGGACAGTTTTTAAATATGGTAATTATTTATAATTACAAATTGGCAATGGTATTATTTTCCTTACTTTAGGAATCGTACAACAACTTACTATTTAATATAATAATTCATTATATATTTCATAAATTTGTTTATTTTAGTAAATTGTGACTAAATCAAAATTGTATTTGCGATACTTATTTTTAATTGTTACAGAAAAAGCTAATTAAGTTATTAATATTTTCAAGGTTAATACTAAAAATTTATCCAATCTTAAAACCGGAAGTGGAATTAGAACAAATGCAGGACACTTGTTTTGATTCTATGACTCAATCAGTTTATGGAGAACTTGGAAATCAAGGTGGGAATCATAGCCCTTTCAGTTCCAAACGAGTTGTACATGAAAGTGATACACCTCATAATAAACCTCATCAAGGTACCTAGATTAAATAAAATATTTGTTTTAAATATCCACCCATAATTTCACAATAGATTAGTTTTAAGGACTTTATTGTAAATCATTACCATATTGTTTCACTCTATGGCTTCATCAGGTGATCGTCACTTTTTTTTAGAAAAAGAGATAGAAGAACTTATTACACCAGGGGATAAACAAGAAATGGCCGATTTCATTGATAAGACGTCGCAATCGGTTAGAATAGCAATTGATCTGAATTTGCCATGTGTTAGTTTACAGTTAGTTTCCAAACATATATATGAATTGATTTATAATAGAATAAACGATGATTTACTATTGTGGGAGCCGTGTGCACCTAAACCAAAGCCACATAATTTTGAAAACATTAACGTGGATAAATTCCGTTACTTTACAAACATACAACACGAAAGATATTCCATGTGTCGCAGTGGTGTACAATATGGTATGTATAAAGTCGTATTTTATTTTTCTAGCGATCATTTCTTAACGTTTTCTTTTCCTTTACCTTAACGTGTCATTAAAATTATAAAGTTTACATTACAAGGTGGCGTATTTCTAAAGTGAAGAAATGTTACCATAAAATAAACATATTGTTCAGATTGTGATACATATGTGATCAATTCTTATATTTTACTTTAAACACCCTGCTGTATCAACATACAAATAAGATTTTTTTATAAATGGAAATTAATATTATAGCAATATTTTTCTAATTTTAGAATCGGATTCTGAATCAGACGACGATGCTGACGTAAATTCAAATGCTTTCTTTTCGGTGTACGAATCTCGTTTACGACAAAATAAGCCTGTTAACTTCATATCAAATGAATCGAAAGCTCAGAGTTACTTCGACTTAAATCTTCACGTCGGTCAAGGTTTAGTAACACTTCGAACACCAGTTAGGGACACTTACCTGAACGTTATACCAGGACAACATGGCGAATTCGTTTTCAGTGTTGAAGATACCAATGTTTTTATTGTGTCAGGTTATAAAGGAGACAATAACTTGGGCTATGTGTGTGTGCAAGCCCATGACGTCCAACTAAATTACTGTGGTCAGTTTTAAGTTTTTTTTACTTCAGTTGTTATTGAAAAAATTAAAGGAAAGATTATTAATGTTTGGTGGTATTAGTTTTGGAGAAATTTACATGAAATTAAAGTTAAAAATTGCCATCATTAAATCACCAAGATTAAAAAAGAGTGACAAACATGAACACCAATTGCAAAACTAGTATTATTTGCGATTGAAGTTATCCGAATTTAATAAATATAAAAATGGAATCAACAAAAACAACTACTTCGAGGGCTAATACCCCTACCGGCATTGAATTACACTGTTGATTCCGGACGACTATTAGACGATGATAACAATTTAAAAAAAAAGATAATAAAAACCTGTTCCGTCTAATTATAAAGGATCACAGATCCCTCATTTGGAACGTGTCCTGCACAGTAGGCACAGCGCACCGAAAGCCATATCCCGACCTATCGGGTCTCATCAGGTGGGCGCTGGTAGAAAGGCTTTTACAAGCTATACAATAAATATAAAAATCAACAGTTTTGTCGACTCCACGTTAATTTCAAATTTTCCTTTAAAAATATAACATTCCATTTAAATAATCAGGCTTGTGTTTCTTTGCAGTATTTTAATAAGTATAGGATTGCTGAAAACTCTTCCAGTCAAATTTTTAAATATCTAATAAGTCACTTTATTGTGAGAAGGGTCGCCCCAGAAGAAGCCATTATGACTATTTAATACTTTTTGGACTTTAATTTCAATCAAACCTATGATATTTCATAATTGTTATTTTTATCAGTTTGTAAAAGCAAATGTTACTATTTATAAGGAAATTGTATAGATTGGGATTGATAAGTTTTCTTTGTTCATATTTGAATGTTTGTGTGGAACATGCATGAAAAGGTCACTGTTTGTTTAAAATTGTAGAAATGATTTCAACATTAAGTCAAAATCCTCCTCTCAAAGAAGTAGGATCTACTGTTGGTAACCATTTGCATACAACTATATACAAATCTGAAAAGGGGGTGTTGGTCAATTCCTCTGGTCGTGGTGGTGACAGAGAACAGGTTTCTGTGGCGATAAAAATACGAGCAAATCATGAAACTCATCATATAAAGGTATTTTTTTGTGTTTATGCAGAATATATAAAATATAAAGTGTTTTTTATTTATTTTAAAGACGATCAGGGTTGCTCTAGGAATTAATAAGAGTACCTTAAGGCATAGAATGTTCAATGAACCAAATAATTGGATCTCACAACTAATAGATTTTTTCAATGTATTTGATTATCCTATACCAGGCTATCAACCCAAAGATGTACTGACTGAATTACACTTACATTTGTGGGACTGTGCAGTAGATTACAGGTAATGTAAATCTACAAGAAAACAAACATTTTAAGTACTGTTAATTATCCTTAAGAATTGTATTAAGTAGTTAACAAAATCGATTGTAATATTTTCAGGCCACTTCACTTACCACTCCGCTCTTTGTTAACAATGGGAACATTCAGCATGTCTTCCAATTTATCTGCTCAAGCAAACACTTCAACTTTAAGATTTATTGCAGAAGATTGCTATTTATTTCTTAGTGATAAAGCTCCACCAAGAAATGGCATACCATCTTCATCATCGGTCGATTTAAAGAAAGATTATGTTAATGTAATCGACGTTGGACTGTTTGAACTCAGTCTTAAAATAAGTGACAAAGTAAATTACCTATTTTATATAACACCTTAATTAAAATACTAGCCTGACCGAATTTTATATCAATTAATTATTTTCTCCTTTTGTAAGTAAATACGTTTCTTTTAGTATTATGTAATGATCAGTTTTCTACTAAAGTAAAATAGAATTCATAAAAAACAATTTTAACATGAACATTTTATTTAATTATTATCAGCTGTACCTTTTTTAGAAAAGTGGAATAAACCCTCACATTGATCTTCGGGCCTCTAACAATATTGTACACATACGAACTTGTGCTGATAGTGGTCATGCACTTATGCAGCTAATCACATATTTCGCCAGTGATGGCGATCTTTGTGCGACTAATGAAAACTCAAGTTTTACGAGTAGCACTCATTCCAGTCCCAGGCATCAAATCGATCAAGAACTTGTCACTGTTGAACCTCAGAATATAAGTAATTTATCTAAAAGCCAACATGAACATGTCAATGACTTATTAGGAGAAGCAATGCAAGAAAGTGTTTGTACCGAAGGTAATCGTTGTTCTAACATTACTAATTATAAGATTATCTGATTTATTCACATTAGATGAAAATTTTGATGTGAATACATCTTCAAGTTCGATATTATGTAGCATTAAACTTTGATTAGTTCCAAGGATAGCATGAGATTTTTTTGTAAAAGGAATTGGGCTAATATTGCAGATCTTTCAAAGTTCAGGCATTTAATTGTCGTTTAAAAGTATTAAAATACATAACATTTGCAGAGAAGGTAATGGAAGATGCGATTTCTGGTGCCAATATCTTTTTTTTTCCGGATGAAGGCAAACAGTTACATGACCTAGGAAAACCACCTATTCAAGTTACCCGTGAATTGGGCGACGTTTCAAACCAATCTAATAAAGGCAGCGATACTGATGAAGACTTTTGTTTTGTTGGGGATGATCCTGGCTTGGGTTTATTGGTAAATTTTATATTCGTTATTTAACATGCTTGTTTTACCGTGTTGATGAATAAAGAAACACAGAATACTGAAACTTAAATGCTGATGTAACTGCCGAAACAATTTCGTAGAGAATTATAATAATCTGCGAAATATTCTTAACGTGTTTCTTTGTTTAGCAAGAGTATTCGCCTTAGTTTACATTGATCGCGACACCGTTAATAACCGTCTATTTTATTATTTCTGGACTTTCGTTAATTTATGTACCAGTTGTTAACTTGAATATCAATTTAAGTTAAATTTTAAATGAAAGTTAATGTAAAGATATTTTATGTTTACACACTAGCCGAAAGATGGACTGCCTGAAATTCGATGGCTTATGGAAGATCCTGTCCATGTAATAGACAACTATTTTTCTGTTCCTATTGGCAAAACTAATCTTCTAATGCCACCAAAACATTTCCCAACGCCTGTAATGCGTTATACACTTTGTGAAATGACCATTGTTTGGCACATGTACGGAGGAAATGATTTTAAAACTATTGATTCAAATAAAAAGAAAGTAGTCGGCTTTTCGGATATTCATATGTACGGAAGTGTGGGATTTAGTAATAAGGATCGAGGAATAGTTAACTTTAATGATGGTAATAAAAAGAAACAGGAAAGTGATTGGAAATTTGCAGGAGGTGCTAATAGAGACCAAAACATACTTATGGAATTACAATTAAATAAGGTAAGTTTAATTTAGTTTATTTTATTTTTTTATGATTAAGATAAGATACAAATTGAACGTAAATCGATATTTGTAGGTAAATTAATATATAATTAGAGCGTGTACATTATTAAAATTAGTACCAACTGTGAAAAGCTGGTGATACAAGAAAATTTAAAGTATATAATTAGGTCAAATAAGGGCATAAACAGTTATTGGTTTAAATAATAATCAAAAGATGGTTGATTTTCATACATCAGTAATATCAAAAACTGCAGGAATACGAGTGTTATTTGGTTTTTTATTTCACAATTTTTCTGGAATTGCTCTTTACATAACATAAATATTAAGAACTAAAAATAATTAAACTACTAATTCCCGTGTTTTCGCCCGTGTGGTTTTTCCTTATGTAGCAAGCGTCACGATGTATTATATAGTTGAACCACGCATGCGCACCACATAACTTGCCGCTGTTAAGGCCACTTATCGTGTGTGGAAATTTTAATAACTTGATATTAAATAGGAATAATATAAAAAAGTTATTGGAAATAAAGACGAAGCGTCTAAGGAATAAGATAAAAAATTGATCAAAATCTATCCAGTAATTTTATCTATCGTTTTATTTATACTACTGTAAAATAAGTATTTAATGCTTGTTCGTTTTTAAATAGGTTCGTTTTCAACATGAAATTTATCCGGAAAATTCAGTACATTCCTCCAGACAAGTTTTGTTGATCTCCGAACTAGAAATTAGAGATCGTTTGGCAACCAGTGCAATTAACAAATTTCTGTATCAGTATACTAGTCAAACTCGTCCGAAACAATCCCACGCCAATATGGTAATATTTTAATAGTCAGAACTAATGACTTCTACAATATTATTCATTATTCAATTTCAGATAGTAATCAAAGCAGTGCACTTGCGATCAGATCCAAATTTAAAGACTGAAGAGTGTTGCTTAAAAATTTCATTGCTTCCGCTTAGATTTAATATTGATCAAGATTCATTATTATTCCTTATTGACTTTTTTAGTGAATTGAGTAATGCGAAAAGTAGAACAGGTAAATATATAAGATGTTATTATATATATATTTATTATATACCTTTATACATAAAATTCAGAAACGTATTTACATAATTTTTTGTTAGAAGGATCAAATACTACCCAATCAAAGCACAGTACACCAACACATCAACCCCCTGTAATGACTGTAAATGTGGAAAATGAAAATGAAATTGCAGAAAAAGCCCAAAAAATAGTGGATGAAAATTTACTTATCCTTCTAGAAGAAAATAAGGGAAATGAAGATGACAAACAACCAAAGAAAATCGCATCATCTAGCGAAGTTAGTCTGCCAGTTTATTTCAGGTAATATTTTGTGTGAAGGGAAAACTAGTAACATTTTAGGAATTATTTTTTATTATAGAAGTCTAGTGTTTTCCCCAGAAGTTCTTATAAAAATTGATTATCATGGAAAAAGAGTCGATTTTACTCACGGGCCCCTTCAAGGTTTAATTATGGGTTTAGGTCAACTAGATTGTTCTGAATTAAAACTAAAACGTATAAGCAACAGACACGGTATTCTTGGTGTAGATAAACTTCTTAGTTATTGTTTATTTGAATGGTTAAATGATATAAAGAAAAATCAACTTCCTAGTCTCTTAGGTGGAGTAGGACCTATGCATTCTTTAGTGCAATTATGTAAGTAGAAAAATATCTCACTGAATAAATAAGCTACGTTAATATTGTAGTTCAAGGAATCCGAGACTTGTTTTGGTTGCCAATCGAACAGTATCAAAAAGATGGTCGTATTGTAAGAGGTCTTCAACGCGGTGCTAACAGTTTTACTACATCCACTGCTATGGCTGCTTTAGAACTTACATCAAGAATTATTCATCTCATACAAGTATGTTATAAATATTTTTCTTGTCCCTTTGCAATTATTTTCTTTTTAGGTGACAGCTGAAACTGCCTATGATATGGTGTCTCCTGGTCCTAGTGTAAAAAGGAGATCAAAAGCAAAAGGTCACAAGAAGCGATACTCTCAACCCCAAGATATCAGAGAAGGTGTTGCAAATGCTTACATGCTCGTTAAAGAAGTAAGTTTGTATTTAAATTTGACTATCCCACTATCTGGTTCATGTTGATTTCAATTGAGGTATATTTTATTTAACTACGTAACTGTAAGGAACCTTGACTCGAGGTACAATTCCCTCTCTACATTAAAAACATGTAATTCTTGCATTAACCAAATTAAAAAAAATGCAAACAACACAAACATTGAAACTGTTTAGAATTTTAAAAATGTTCGTTCAACCAGCCTTCGTTAACAAAAATGAGACTCAAACTAATCTTATAAAGATATTTTAAAACTGTATACAGTGTTTACCAATCCGTATGAAATTATTAACTAGAAATGTAATTTTTAAAATTGAATTCAATTTTTAATTATTAATTATTAAAATCAACTAACTATATTAATAAAACATTATACAATAATATAAATGTAGGCTTGTTTACACTCTGGTTGATACATTGAACACCACAACAGATGTGGTCTTGTCTTTTTTTTATAGTCTTGTGTTACTTTTTGAGTATCGACATGAATTATTATATGACTAAAGTGTGAGTTTACAGTTTACAATTATGTATCTTTTATACATAAGTACTAGTGATAATCATAATAACTGCTGTATGCGTTCTACCTGACAAACCATCGGCACAAAATTTAACCTGCGCTCTTCCTAGACATAACTGTCAAATAGGCACTAGGATAAGGTCAGAAAAGCAAAAGTAGAAAATGTCATTATATGTATACATAAATGGTTTATAGTTTTTAGCAGGTAGAGAGCAAGTTGCAAGCGTACTGCTTTGCCGATACGGTAGAATGCGTACAACAACAGTATCCATAATGTTCTATAATAATATCATATTTTTAACAACGTCCAAGAAAAACGCCGATGGAATATGCAACTTACCTTGCAAATGAAAGAGATTAATAACTAATTTATATATTTTAGGGAATTGGTGAAACGGCTGATAATATAGTGCGTGTAGCACATCAAGAACATGAACAGAAGGGTTACAGTGGCGCAGTAGGGGGAGTTTTAAGGCAAATTCCTCCCACGTTTGTTAAACCAATCATAATAGCCTCAGAAGCCACGAATAATGTTTTAGGTGGAATGAAAAGTCAGTTAGTTCCAGATGCACGTCGAGAAGCTAATCAAAAGTGGCGAAACGAAAATGATTGTTAAATTTTTAATGGATAATTTGTGATATGACCTGTTAATGCAAATAGTGCTGCTCTTATATTATGCGACATATAACCCAATAGGTTTTCTTTTTGTGTTTATAGCATATTAGGTGTAACTTGACAATTAGTTAAAGAATATTTCAGTTTTACAATGAAAACAAATTTTGGTCAGTTTATGATCGAAAAAATGTGATGATAATGATTTCATTTTTTTAATATTTAATATAAATGGGATAAGATTAATATATCATTTAAGAAATTAAAAATTGCACTGTACAAATCTCCCAAATAGTATTTATAATGTGAAAGTCTGGTTTTCTTTCGAAAATACATATTCAGTAGACTGAAATAAATAACCAAAAAAAATATGATACAGTGATCTTTTAGAGAAAGCTAAAAAAGTTTAGTTCACGGTTTTTTATTTTTCTTGAGAATTGAGAAATTTAGATGATGCTACTTTGTAAAACGATTTACCCAAGGTAAAATGGAGCAAGATTTTAATGCGCACAAGCGAAAGCTGGGGCAATGTATCAAAAGGTTGGCGATATTTGATTATATATATTTTTCTTACATATATATATAAACTCAGTCAGTCTATTATGGGTTAAAAAAGCAAAAACAAAAGTTACACGGAAATTATTTCTCTAAAATAATACTGACTTTATATTTTCTGACATGCCTTTCATCTTTACTAACACTTGAACGTTCTTTGCTTCATTAATTTATTATCTATATAAAATAAGACCCCTAATACTATTTGGAGCACTCGTAATGTACTATTTATAGCTTCATAACATTGATGTTAATCATTGTATTGAATGTACAAAGAAAAAGTCGTGGTTTGTTTTAATACCAACTAGAATAATTTTGTAAGTTGTATTGAATGCCCACTTAGCAACTAGTGACTTTGAAATAACTGCAATTTTTATATTTATACAATAAAAAAATATTGAAAATAAAAAAACAGATTTAGTCATTAATATTAATGTGCTCTTTTATACAAATCGCTTCGTGTACCTTAAAATGTCCATGAAGTAACATATGTAATAATGTAGTGCATTGTATCTTTTTTTATTATATTATCTATAATACTACAATATCATAAATCAATCTATAAAATGTACAACTCTACCAACAATAATATTTTTTCTGTAGGAACTGTGCGTCTACAAATATACAAAATAGTGTTTATTAGAATAAAATTTTGCGTGCATAAAAATTTTTTACGAATGTTAGGATTAAATGTTTTTGTTATCTGATAAATGCTGTAATGTTACAGGTGATCCTTTTATACCAATAAAACAAAGTAAAACATCAATGTACTTTCTGTTTTATTGATAATCTTATTCAAGTTTAGCGACGTCACGATAGTCAGCGGTTAACTTGGAAGTTTGGTACTCTTATTTAGTACTAGCGTATCATTCAACATGACTTAAAAACCGTGCTAGAAAGAATAAAAATGGGTAACATTTTTGTGTATCATAAAATGAGTTATACAATGTTCACTTTTCAACATTTATTGGGTAAATATCGTTGTATA
The DNA here is from genome assembly GCA_963921985.1 of Agrilus biguttatus. Taxonomy (NCBI): domain Eukaryota; kingdom Metazoa; phylum Arthropoda; class Insecta; order Coleoptera; family Buprestidae; genus Agrilus; species Agrilus biguttatus. The sequence goes on from OY998118.1 coordinate 23,781,136, forward strand.
TTGGATGTATCTAAGGCTTAGATTCTAAAACGTTCATCTATGTACTAAATGTTTACAAGGAATGAAAAGATGTATGATTTTGAAACTTGATCCACTTCTAAAAGTCAAAAGTATCTATTTCATGAAAATTTTCTCAAAACTATCACATATCCAGTCTACTGGAGGTGCGTCATTAGATTGTTACTTAAATGAATTAACTCCTTTTTTTGAATGCCTTATTAAAATTAAATGGTAACTTTTATAAGATTGATGTATCTCTGAAGCTAATATTTTTCAAGGTAAAAATCTTATAAATAAATTTGTCCTACGATTTTTTGGTATTTATTCTAGTGAAAGGCGAATGAAATATATTATTCGAAAGATACTGTGCCATAGATGTGCGTGAAACAAGAATGATTTTGTGTATATTGCCATTAGGCAAGTAAAATTTAATTTAAATGAATTTATCATTAATATTCCCCTGCCACGCCGGTGGACAGGATTCAGTTCTCGGCCAATGTATTTTTTTTGTGTTCTGTTAAAAAATTATCTGGAGAATCAAAAAAAATAAGAACTTTAAACTTGTAAACACGGGCTCGTTATTATATTCAAGCATCATTGGTTATTTATTACCATATATATTTCACATACCTGAACTTTAACAAACAGGTGTAACGTAAAGGACAAAAAAAGCGGTAAATGTGATGTTATTTTTAATTGTAGAAATAAGTCAGCTTTTCTATCACTGAAATTACATAAAGATTTTTAACATTAATAATGGCTTGGATTTTAATTGATTTGACCATTTTCTCCCTCATTTCTTTTGATCTTTAAAAAATATTTTTAGTGTTTTGAACCTAATTTTTTAAGAAATCACTCTATCATGAGATAATAGTAATGTTTTAAAAAAATAAATCTGACATAAAAGTTCACAAAAAAAACTACTTATGATATTCTCCGTTTGTAAAAGATAGCTATTTTATATTTACATCAGAGTGACCGAGTTTCGATCGACTAATTTATGCAACATGGATATACAGGATGTATGTGGGGTTGTACATGCCCGATGTGTTTTGTTAGGGACTCGAACCGCGTCGCACACCCCCCCTAGCCCTTAAAAAAATACGTTAAATTGCCCGAAATAATACCTCTAATAGATCGATTTATCACCCCTAAAAAACTGTTTGTTTTCGAAAACGCGTTGCATGTATGTATTATTTGTTAATAGGTTTACACAAAAAATATATACAAATATACAAAGCATCAAAATTGAAAATCGTAAGATGCCACAATATACCATTTTACTTTTACAAATAATAGTACAGAAAATGCTTTATAATGTGTTTGTTGTGATTTTAATAATTAACTCTACAATATCGTTTCAACTTCAAGTTTTTCATAGTATTCTTTTATGACGTTTTATCCCCTTTGGTGATAAGGAAATTGAGTTAATTTTGAAAAACTTATTTAAACCGAACTTGTTAATTCTAATAATAAAAATTAAAAGTTATAATAATAGTAAATATAAAGTATAAAACCACATTATAGGTAATCACAGGATGGTTGCTGTTGGTTTAGTTTAGTCGATATATTGGTTTCCATGAACAAATATGAAACTACAATTAAAATAATATAAAAGATTAATGAAAATTTTAAAGAAAAATAATATGAATCAACCGAATGGTAAGAAATATATGTATAAAATTACCAATGTTTTTACAATCTGCCTACAAAATGAAATATTATAATTTTGATCACATATCGTCAACTTTTGTACGTTGGGTTGTCTAAATCTCTAAATATTGCGGTGGTCCAACATACGCTCCCGCTGTAAGGAGCAAAGTTCAAATAACTCACGTAAAAGTAGATTACAGTAAAATATATTTACAGTAGAGTGTAGAATTATTTTTTTTCAGTTACTACATTTTAAATAAAAACAGCACTTTAAAAAACTTAAAAACATATTCGTTAATATGTATGAGGCAGTTACAGTATCGTACTAATAAGTAAGTAAGTACATAAGTTTTTGAGAAAGTACGATTGCCACAGACTTTGATGTTCCTTTTAACACGTTTTTATAAAAGTACCTACAAGTTTCAGTCAGTTTCAAAAGATAGGTAAATATGTACGTAGCTATATTGTATATTATAAATATTCAGCAAATGAATAGTAACTCGTCAAAAAAATTGTTAGTAAATGTACTATGTATTTACCTAGAATGTGTGCACATTTATTGGAAAATGTGGATATAAAGATTATTTCATTATTTTTCTGGTGGTTTCAAATTTTATGTATTTTTTAATTCCTAAACTATTTTTCTACTGATATTCAATAAAATTGGTAATTATTCTCGTTTTGACAACAATTTTTAATACAGGGCCTAAGTAAAATATATACAGGTAGAAGGAAGTATATATAGTCCTAAGAATCACGGAAAATATCTATTTCTTCGAAGAAAGTGTAGCCATCAAAGTTGCATTATACACATCAAAGAGTCCGATGGTGACCTTGGGATCAAAGTCAAATTCCATTCCAAGGTTAACTTAAAACCTTCATTGATTATTCCGAAAATCAATAGAATATAACATTTTGCGTCAAGCCACTTGGTAAATATGGTGAGGGTCAAAATGATCCTTATAAGACTGACAAGATAGTCAAAATCATGACATTCTTATTAATATATTAAGACCTAGTATTTAAGAAGACGATTTAGACAAAACTGGCAAGACTTAGTAAAAAAACTCTATTTGTTTCATTCCGCCACCTGACATGTGTGGATAGCCTGTCTCACCGACCTACACGGTGGAGCAAAATGTTTGGTAGCACAGAAGACCCTTTTAAGCTTCCTTTACAAATCGTGTTTTTTTCCTTGAACTTAATTTTAATTCAAATATCACAAACAAATGAAATTCACGAAACAATCTCCTTACCTAACAGACAGGCAAGCACACAAAGTTCAGCCTACTCCTTGCTTCCAGTTAGATTCTTGGTTCAAGAAGTGTCGAGAAGCGACTTGTGCATGTAGTAGTGGGGATGCATCCATTTGACCACATGACACATGGAATCGATGACACCACCTAACCAATTTAACCATTCTTGCGTTTTTCGAATTCCCTTTTCCAGTTATAAGATTTTTTAATATAATAAAATTTGACTAAGATGTTATGATTTGAAGTAATCTATTGTTTCGGTCTCTACTTGTTTATTTTCAATCTTGACAATTGTTTCGACCTACAAGGGCATCTTCAGAAGACAACTGATTACATTCGGTAATGAAATCATAATTTCAAAATTTTGCGTTGCTCAAATAAATGCAAAAAATTAGACATATTAGAATCTTTTGAAATTAACAAACAGTTAAACCAAAATCGGGAATTAACATTAAATGAAATAGAAAACGTTTGCGAATCCACAATATTAAATAAAATAGTAGAATATATCTCTCCAATTAACCCTAAGACTAGAAAGTATAAATGTAGATAAGTTACCGAATGTAATCAGTTGTCTTCTGAAGATGCCCTTGTAGGGCGAAACAATTGTCCAGATTGAAAATAAACAGTGGAAACATCAAATTGAGTTTTTTATTTAATATTATGATTTGGACTTGGAATTTTCAATTTGCAATTATTAAGATGACTTTCGAATGACTTTTGACTTTTAAATAAAGGTTAAAAGCAATGTTAAATCGGACTCTTCGGTAGGTATCTAGATGTAGTCTAAAGAATAATTTACTTTCATTTCATGTTTGCGATACAATTCAGTTTAATTGATTTTTAACTTTAATTCTTCCTTTATATTTATATTTTGCAATTAAATAAAATAAAACCACAAAGAGTTTAGAGAAATATTTATTCAAACTTTTCATATTTTTGTTGTATTTAATTATTAATCAGTTTTAACAGGTGAAGCCTTCAACATTCGACAACTTATATTTAGTACATTATGTTCGCCTTAAGATTGATGTCAGTAATCATTCCTCAATTAACAAAAAATGTCAAGGACTTGATAATTAAAAAGAAAAATTATTAGAAACAACGAATTTGTTAGATATTATAGCATGAAATATAAATAAAAATTTCACATTCAATAATTCTGTATTTTTTCTCAATATTTTTGGAAAAGTAAACTTAAAAAGTTAGTAATCGTTCACAAAAATAGCTGTAGGCGTAGAAAATTTGACATCAGCGATAGGTTAAATTGTACATAGTTTTTGTATTGTTTTCATAGATTTTATTTCAACGATGGAAGAAAAAGAGAATAAAGGTGATGAGGATAAGGAGGTTGAAGACGAATCGCCTCCATTTACAGAATTACCAGACATTGTAGACTATTTAACAAAAGAAGATGAAATGGAAGAAGAAGAAGAAGAAGAAGAAGAGGAAGAAGAAGAACAGGAAAAATTTATATCTATTTTTGATATTCTTGATGCTCCTAGGGAACTTCCGGAACCGGAACCAATGACTCCGGATAAACTGCGGCAAACAATGCACCAACTCGGACTCATAAAGTTCTGTTGGTCAAAAATTGAAGAGCCAAATTTTGAAGATCGCATTCATTTTCCCGATAACTATTTAGAAAACACGGACAAAGAAAAGTTATTACTGTATTATACGGAAAACTTTAGATTACAGTTTAAAAAATTATATCCTGATAGAAAAGCACTGTTTCTTGCTGCAGACAACGAAGTTGGTTTACAGGTAAGAAAGTAATTATTGTTAGAAATAGCAAACAATTGTGATAAAAACTATTGTAGTGCAATCGTCTTAGGTTAATTCAAAAACGTCCGATTGAACCACTCTAGTTTTAGCTCATCATCTCCACTCCTTACCCTGAACCAATCTTCGCATTTCTCTAAAACTAGAACTAGGTGTCCTACTAACCTAGCTCTCCTTTTTCTTATTGACTTCCATAATGCCCTCTGTTCTCCTACTCATTCTAATACCTCCTCATTTTCAACCTTTTCTACCTACGGTCTTTTTACCAACTGCCTATTACACCAAACAAAATTATATAATAAAAATTTAACAATAACTAATTGTAAGTGTAATCTACAAAACACTAAATGCATGATGTAGCGAAAAATGAGAAAAGTACATTAGGAGAAAGAAAGAATTTACTGCAATGAACATAAATAACGAGTGCTCGTAATACAACATTTGTACAACTTGTAGCAGTCGATGTCTGGTAGAACGCAATTCAAAGGACCGAATTACGGTAATCGAAGGTTTTTGTGTTGGCCTTTCCAAAACGCAATTACAAAAAACAAATTTATTATATATTACTTCCCTTTGATTGATTACCAGCAATAAGTGCTAAACACGAACTTTTATTTACAAGTTTTTTCTAAATAATAACAACCAATTAATAGATTTCATTGCCTCAAGATAAAAGATTCACCCTATAATATATAGATACTTATACACACATATAAAAAAAGTTTCTCTCCCATATTTACATATCTACTCCTACTATAAAAAATAGTCCCCAGTAGGTAAAGATATTTTGGAGTGATTTTTGTCTGTACCAATTCGAAATATTTACCCGTATTACTTCAATGTCGCTCTTCTTCCTTATTAACATTTTCTAAGAAAAGTTTAAAGGTATTTCAAGTTAAGACAAGCGATCCTAACCATAAGATATCTTTTAAGATCTTCAAATGCATAACGTTAAAAAGAAAAAGGAAAATAATACAGATTCTCCTCAAGAACTGAAAGAAAACAATTTATTTCGGCTATTGGGGGTAATATATTGATCTAGATCGGTGACATCTGCAGCATAGTTCTCTTGGACTTTAACAGAAAATAAGTAATTTTGAACGGGTATATGCAAACCAATATACACATCATATATTCATGATGCATAACAGAAGCTTGGTCCATCTCATACTGACTATATCGAGAAGTAACCTGCAAATTCTAAACGTTGCTTTTTATCAATAATAATAACTTTTTACTTGTTTAGGTAAATTTTTAAAAAGATGAATTTTGAGTTGCCAACTCAAGTTTCTGACAAGTTCAGAGATATTGAACTCTTTACACTTTGACTATAATCTTGTTTATAATGTTGTTTAACATAATTTCATTGTTATTATTATATGTTATCTGCCTATTTGGTTTTTACGTTGCTTTGGTTTCCTGTTTCATTTTGCTTTGTATTACTTCTTAATATAATAATAAAAACAGTAATAATATTCACACAGGATCCAAGATGAATGTATAAAAAGTAAAACAATACATCAGACAGGAAACCAAACCAACATACAGTGGCGTAGCTAATTTCTGACGCACCCTCCCCGAAAAGTTCCCTAAAGCAATGAGAATGTGTATCAAATTTTTGAATTTTTGTAAAATCATATAGAAAAGTCGTTGAATGGATGCTGAAAAGTATGTGAAATTTAATTTACAGAACAAAATAGTACAATTATTCTAATAATCAATCATAAATAAAAAATAAGAACATTACATTCACCAAAAAAGGTCACAACAAAACTCACCAATTGAATGTCCCTTTTAAAATATACTTTTCCGAAATAGTAAGATTCGAAAATTTGGTGAAACTACCCTTAATGTTTTCGTTTATTTATAATTCATTATTAAGATGTGTTTAACAATAAGTGTACCCCCGCAGCATTAAATTATTCTAATATTGTAAATACATACTCAATATTTACAAGATACTCAAACTCCTTATTTTGTTCCCGAGAAGTATAAATTTTGTTTTGAATCCCACCGCTTCTATTAAAATGTTCTTGCTGCTAAGAGAAAATGCTCTTTCAGCTTTTGACGATGTCTCTGGCAGCGTCAAGTATTTTGGCCAACTACTCGCTAATATATGATGATCAACGAACAAATATTTAGCTAATTCAAAGATGTTACATATTTTTCGTTTATGTTCTTTGTATACTCTTAACAAATTTGTGCACCCCCGCGGTGCAGCGCTTACGGAGGTGCTATGAGAAACATAACTTGGACAGTCGAAAAAAATAATTTGCAGCAACAAGTTCATGGTAAATTGCACTGTCTCTTCATTTTGTAGAAAGTTGAATTGTAGAACCAGAAATATCTATGTGTTTTTTTTATAATCCTCAGTTACTACCAAAACCGTGCATTCCTCTAACTTGTAAACGAAATGAAATATAAATTGAAAATTCACAATATGTGTATCCACGGCCCAGAGATGTACTTAATGTTATAAAAAATATATATTTGAATGAGCATCTTATATGCAAACAGGAGACAATTTTAATTTTGGTTGTTGAAAACAGCTTTGCAAATAGAGCACAAATATATATATATATATATTTTTTTTTGGCATAAATTAACACTTTGGAGTACCATCAAAATCAAGTCTGTCAAAAACAAAAACGACTTTACGTAAGAAGCTACAAATTATGTACAATATTATCTATTCATACCAATAACATTGTTATTTTGAGCATTAAACAAAGATACAGATAGTAATATCATTATTCTTCATCTCTCCATTTTCCACGCATTGCGGTGATGCGGTCAATTACGCTATTGTATTATCTTTATGGGTACGATAGAGATGTACCACCTTTGTTTCAAAAAGTAATCAAGAAGCAAATATTTGCTTCACTATTTATCATCGTTTTCGTTACATGTTTTAGGTCATGACATGTCACATGTGCAATTGTTATGTTTTTGAATTATGCCTTTTAAACAAAAAATCTTATTATTTCATAAATGAATTATAAAGTACCTATACAGGGTCATTCAAACTAGGTGGTACATTAGACGGTTTAGGGAAACTAAGCATGTTACAGATTTTTAAATTTGGGGGTAGGGGTTATCAAGAATGATCTATTTAACTAAAATAATTTTAACTGTCGGGTACTTCCGGTTATATCAACTTTCTTATTTTAAATGGAATGGTATATATTTTACCGATTGGATTATATAATAGATTGAATTAAGGAGAAGTGGTGCAGCGCTGAAAAAGGAAGTTCTTAATAAGAAAAAAGTAGAATTCTTGCTATAAGAGTGTAGCAGATAAAGAGACATATAGCAAAGAACATCCTAAGGTGAGAACATCCCAGATAAGTGGAAGAGAAGATATGGTAGGAGGGAAGTTACATTTACTAAATGAAGCAAAAGGTTATGTCAAAGGAATTCGATAAAAAAAATCAATACGGAACTATCAGAGACACCTTTCGACCAAGAGTAAAGAGTGTAGACTGTATAACACACTTTTATAAAAGAAAAATAGAAGACACAACACAAGTGGAAATGTGCCAAACCAGCAAGAAACCTGCATCGACATTTAATTCAGAAACGCAAGTTAAAATACAGGATGAGCAAGAAAAAGGGTCTGAAACGGAAATGGGAAAATACGATGAGTTATGCAAGCTCATCTAAATGAATTATGGAAAGAAAATCAAGAATTAAACGATGAATTAAAAATAATCAAAAACGAATAGAAACAGGAAAGTGGAAAAACTAGAAGAAAAAATAGAAGAGGTAGAAAAAAAATGAAAAAGGAAAAAATATAGTAGTAACGGGTTGCAAAATAGAAGAAAATACTGCAGAGAAAGTAAAAGAGGAGGTTAGGCAGATTATTTATACCAAATTATAAGTAGAATCAAAGATAATAATTGCAAATAAATTAGAAAAATACAATAGGCAGATTATATTCATAAAGTTACAAGACTGGGGCAATAAAAAACAAATTTTACAGGCAAAAAGTAAATTGAAGGGCACAAATATAATATATACAGACAGCGAACTAACTGAAAATGAGAAGAATATACAATAAAGCATAAAGCAGATAGCGTCCGAAGAGAGACAGAAAGGAAAAGTTGTTGAAATAAGTTACAAGAAACTAAAAGTAGATGAAAGATGGATGGTATGGAACGAAGTGAAAGGACAACATGCCAAAAAAATAAAATATAAAATAGACAATACGTATCAGATTACCAACAAAAACACGCTCAACTTAGATAGTAGGGGATTATTAGGAAAAATAGCTGGTAATAATGTTAGACAAATAAGAGATAACTTAGGTAAGAAACTCGACAAAAGAGTATACAAAGAAAATAACAAAGAAAGAAGTTTAAAAATAACCTTTTGGAATATTGCGAATATTAGGAATTTAGAGGACGAATGGGAAAAACTATTGGAGTATGACGTAATAAATTTAACAGAGACTTGGGCGGACAAGAAAGACAGAGGATTAATAGGAAATAAATTGATATATTACAAAATTTTACTGGCTGAAGCAAGAAGGGAAGGGAGAAGGGGAAAGCTAAAAGGAGGAATGGTCACGGCATTTAGCAAACTCCTAAATGTAAAGTTTGCAAAAATAGGAATGTTAAATGAGGAACTAATCAAACTAGACTAAAATACAACAAAGGAAAAGATACGCTCTTAAGCGTATTCATGAGAGATAGACGGAGTAAAACCCATGAAAAAGTAGGAAGAATATTAGAAGATATCAAGGAAGAATACATAATAATGGGTGGAGATTTTAACGCAAGAACAGCAAATAAAGATTGAAGAGAGAGCGAAATGATGACAGAAGAATATAGGCTATCGAAAGATAATGTTGTAAATAAAGAAGGAGAGGTACTACTGAATTTGTTATCAGATAAAGGAATGTACTTCCTAAATGGAAATATAAAAGGCGATGAAGAAGAGGAATTAACTTACATAGGAAGCACAGGAAGGTCAGTAATAAATTATGTAATTACCAATAGGAAAACTGAAGAAGATCTGATAGAGAGAATGCAGATGGTGGATAACAATGAGTCAGATCATCAAAGATTAGACTTGTAATTAAATATTTTAATGAAAAAGGTACATGAGAAAGGATCTAAATACGAAACAATCATCTACGAATGCTGGTTGGAGGTGGATATTTTAAATTACAACAATAAGTTAAAAGAATTAGGAAGCCCAAAAAATTGGAACGAACTAAGAGAAACGCTAAATGCAGCGATATGTAAAAAGAAAATAAGAATTAATACAAGTATCCGCAAAAAGAAATGGTGATATCAAGAATGTCACGCAGCAAAATTGGAAATACATAGAAGCAGGTACATTGGACACAGATTATTGCGAATGTAAAAAGAAATACAAGAAAATATTAGAAGATCAGAAACGACTGGCATAGAAAAAGACTGGTCAGAAGCAAGAAAGGACAAAACGGGAAAGAAGTTCTGGGGGTTAATAAACAAACAATGAGCAAAAAAGAAGGGATAAGTAAAAATATACATATGAACTGAGCAATTTTCTGAACAAATGGGAGGAAAAGTAGTAAAAGAAAAAACAGCTGGGTAAAGAAGAGAAAAGAGAAAAAAATGAAGATCAACAAATAACGCTAAAGGAAGTAGAACAAACAATAAGGAAGCAGAAAAAGAAAAAGACGGCTGGAGAAGATAAAATTACAAATGAATCCTGGATATATGGTGGAAGGGAATTACAAGAGAACTTGCAAGTAATACTAAATAATATATGGCATGGAGATGAAGATCTGCCTGATGAATGGAAAACGGGGATAATAAAACCAATTTTCAAGAAAGGAGATAGACATAAACCGGAAAACTACACAGGAATGACTCTTATGAGCATAGGATACAAAATTTATGCAGAAATACTTAGGAAAAGATTAGATAAGAAATTGGAAGATAAAAAGGCATTAGGAGGATACAAAAGAACTATTGACGCAATATACATAGTTAAAACGGCCGGCGAAGAAGAAATAAAGAAAGAAAAAGGTGAAATTTTCCTCTTCTTTGTAGACATGAAAGGAGCGTTCGATAAGCTCAAAAAAGATATGGAAGGCCTTAGAAGAGTTGGAAATAGAAAACAAATTAAAAGAAAGGATAAGAGAAATGTAGGAATAAACTTACTTTAAGATGGAAGTCAATCAGGAAAAATCAAAGATCGATGAGAGAAGGTCCTTTTTAACGCAACATTTGCAAACTTACGGAAGAGATTGTGCACAGCGCAAGAAGGAGGTATAGTAATCGGTAGAAGCGAATAACGAAAGAGGAGTGAGGGAAATATTAACAATATTCAACAAATACATATTAGGAAAAAAAGGTTGGAATTAAATACAAATAAATCAAAAATTTTAAGAGGGAAAAAGGCAGGAGGAAGAAAAAAAGGTTGAATTCCAATGGAACGAAAAAACAATCGAAGAGGTTACAGAATTTAATTACCTAGGCTTCATATTGCAGAGAAATAATGAAGTAGACAAGCATATTAGAAATCTGAAAAAGAAGGAGAATAGGAGAAATAAATTTGAGATTGCTGGAAAAAGTGAATACTTTTTTTGAGACACTAGATGAAAGTATAATAATGTTTGGGGCAGAAATCTGGGGATGGGAAGAGAGAAGAGAAATCGAAAGTATTCAGGACAGATATATTAAACGGACTCTAACGCTAAATATGAGTATTCCGAGTTACCTTCTTCAGGAAGAAACTAAAACTGAAAAACTGACCATAAAATATTCAAAAAGGGCCTTAAAGTACGAAGAAAAAGTATTAAACTCCGAAGACAACACAATTCTAAAAGAATGCGTAAAAGTTAAGGACAATATTTTGGTCTTGCAAAAGGAAGAAAGGAAAATCACAAGAGAGAGATGGAAAAAAGAAGTCTTAAGGGAGGGAGGATGGTCAACCAAACATTATATATGGAAGCTGGACAATGAGAGAATTGTATGGAAGGAACTAGAAAACTTAACTAAAGAAGATATCGATAATGAAAGAAGGAGAGATAAAATGAGAAACCTGAAATTCGCTCAAGAGTACTAGATATTATGGAAATGAGAAGAAAAACCTCATTATTTTAAAGATGAAGGAGTAAGGGGAAAATACGACCTACAATTAACTGCAAGATTTAGATTGGGAAGTGAAAATAGAGCTTCAAGGTATTGGGAAGAAGAAGAAAAGAAATTATGCAGATTATATGAAAAGAAGCCAGAGACGCTTTAACACATTTTTGAGCGATGTAGAGAAACAGGGAATTCTACAAAATATTAGAAAACACAACTAGAAGGAATGGATAACCTGAAAAGGATGAGAGAAATATTGTGGAAGAGGAAAATAGCAAGACAAGAAGAAGAATAAAAAACGCACCTTTATACTTTGTATATATAAAACATGTTGTTTATATATAAAATATGTTAGATGCCATTTCAAAAAATGAATTGATTCGTGTTTGATGTTTTTAAACTTTGGATTTTTTCTAACTATTCATCGTAGGCATACAAGTTGGTTATCAAAGTCACCTTAAAATTTTATGTTTCATACGAATTCATCGTAAAAAATATACCATTCCATTTAAAATAAGGAAGATGACATCAACTTCCGGTATAACTGAAAGTGCCCGACAGTTGAAATTATTTTAGTTAAATAGATCATCCCTAATAACCCATTCTCCTAAATTTTCAAATCTGTAACATGCTTAGTTTCATAAAACGTCTAATGTACCAGTCGGTTTGAATGACCCTGTATACGAAACATTTGCAAAAAAATGTAATTATTGCACACAATAAAAAATGTATTTATAAAATACGAACTAGAAGCATTTTTTAAAACGTGAGTACTAACAGAAGCGTTGATATTTTTATATATTTCATGGCAAATAAATGAAGTTTTTAGAATAATTAGTCCTTTAATATAATATGAGTAGGTCTGTATGTTTATACAATTGTCAACAAAATTTGTGGTACATTATACAGCACGGAAAGACACTGCAATGTTCAGTGGCGCATCTGAGGAGAAGGCTATGGAGGTTAGAACCGGAATTGACGTTGGTTAATATGTACAAGTTATTTAATTTAAACTCAATACGTGTGATTTGGGAAAAATTAGGAGCAAACTTATTCATTTCTAAAACGTCTTATGATATAACTCATTAGAGTGACTATGTCAGAGAATCGACTAAATGGTAGAATGATGGTTCGGGCTTGTAGGCCGTGGTCGATTTGAACGGTTTTGTCCAGACGTTTCGTCAGCAACTGCGGCTGACATCCTCAATGGGTGGTACATTGGCTACGCGGATGAAGATTATACCTCGAAGTCTCGCAGCACCCACTGAGGATGTCAGCCGCAGTTGCTGACGAAACGTCTGGACGAAACCGTTCAAATCGACCACGGCCTACAAGCCCGAACCATCGTTTTACTATGAATTCCGGCCGTGAAATCTTATGTTCTTAAATCGACTAAATGGTGTATCAATAGGTAACGTTACAAGAAAATCGAAATTTCAGTATAAGAGATAGTGGACTCGTTTGGTAAACTTAGACAGTGACGAGAAAATATAAAATGATTTTCACCAGAATCATAGACGAGAGATAGATGGTTAAATATTGTGTTTCGAAAAATCATTAAGAATGATTAATTTCATTCTGTATTACTTTTAGCGACAGTCAATTACTGAAAATAAATGTACATAACGATACCCAATTTATAATTATACGCTCCAACAGAATTGATTCTGTACAATTTTTTATAAGAATTGATATGATAGAAGGAAACATTCAATTTTTTTACCGGAGCCACCCCTAATTGATAACATTGAACACAAAACCATTTAACAGAAAACAATAGTTTTATATGTACTTTTTTTTTCTAATTGTGTAATTTAAGATAACCAAATAAAATGCAAAAATCACTATATAAATAGTATCAACACTGATGAAAGAAGTAAAATAATAAATAAGACAATAGTAAATAGTGCATCATTAAGAATTCATAAAAACAGAATTTAAGAGTACTTAAAGCACATTCTACCGAAAAATCTAGTATCCAGTGGGATATTCCTTTAGTCGAAGAATCTCCTGTAATGTTTTTGGCATTTAGAATAGTAATATATGAGTTACAGTTACAGGAATGGTATTCCAGTCTTCAACAATAAGTTGTAAGCTTGCTTTGTCATTTGTACATTCTACGAGTCGAAATTAGTCTAGAAATATAGTTTTAGTCAGATCCCTGACCGAAACCTAAATTTCATACTTTGGAAATCAAAAATCGCTTTGGGTAATGGATTTGGCTGAATATCTTTTTCTGGAATAACTTGGACCTGTTGTTTTTCAAGCATTTACTTTGGTTATCTTAAACTACCCATTTTTAGAAAAAATCATTTCCATGCACCTTTAATATATACATTATATAATATGCAATCGCGTATTCGAAAACGTTTTTAATAGTTTCAGTGACATTCTTAGGAGTGATAAATCGATCTACATAGGTATCATATAAATTAAATCTCATTTTAATGCAGTTATAATAGAAATTTGATGATTATATTAGGTGTACAAATATGAAAGTTCGTTTTACTTTATCTAATATTTTTTTGTGAATAAACCTGTTTTTTAACTTGTGTTTGTATCTATCTTGTAGAGTCTTTAAAGCGCTATCTAATGCTTCTTGAATTTTTAAAAAAGGCTTGCATATAAAATTTTAAGACAATTTTATAAATGACGACAGAATCGCCAAAAAAAGAGCATTTGCGGGAAGTGCTTTTGTTCATGTTTAATTGAAAGAAGAATGCCGTTGAAGCGCACAAAATGATTGCTGAAGTTTATGGTGAAGATGCGATTACTGCTAGAGCCTGTCAAAAATGGTTTAAGAGGTTCAAAGAAGGCAATTTTGACCTGAGCAACAAGGCCCGCGGTAGACCATCGAAGCAATTTGAAGATCATGATTTTGCAAGCCTTGCTCGATGAAGATGATGCCCAAACCCAGCAACAATTAGCTGACGCGTTAGGTGTAACGCAGCAAACAATTTCGAACCGTTTGAATGACATGGGCAAGATCCAGAAGGAAGGACGATGGGTGCCGCATGAACTGACTGAACGACAGCAAGAAAATTGAAGAACGATGTGTGAACTTTTGTTTGAACGGCAACAACGCAAGTCATTCATGCATCGAATCATCACTGGTGACGAGAAGTGGATCTATTTCGATAATCCAAAACGAAAGCGATCATGGACAGACCCAGGAGAGCCGTTGGAGTTGACGCCGAAGCCTAACATCTATGGAAATAAGGTGTTACTCTGCATATGGTGGGATCAGAAGGGTATTTTGTATTACGAACTTCTCAAACCTGATGAAACAGTTACGGAGGCTCGTTATAAAGATCAATTAATCAATATGAACCGAGAAGTTGAAGCAAAACGACCAAAACGGACCACAAGACACGAATGCCCGAAATTGCTTCACGTCAATGCCAGACCTCATGTTGCAGAACCGGTCAGAAACACCATAAAAGACCTGAAATGGGAAGTCTTACCCCACCCGCCCTACACTCCTGATATCGCTCCGTCCGATTATCGTTTGTTTCGGTCGATGGCTCACGGATTGGCGGAGCAGAAGTTTACAAAACATGAAGAAGTTAAAAAATGGCTCGATGAATGGATTGCATCGAAACAGCCGAAATTCTTTTTTGATGGAATCCATAAGTTGCCCATAAATTGGAACAATGTTGTTGTTAATAATGGTTATTATTATTAATAAAAGTTTACTTGAATTTTTTTTGGAAATTTCATTTTTTGAATCGTAAAAAAACGAACTTTCATATTTGTACACCTAATAGTTGGAAATTAACCGAGTAAAGTCTTATGCTTGCATTTTATTAACAATAAAAGTATTTGATTTACAAATAAAAATTATTAGGCAAAGAGTATCACTGGCGTCACTGATCGTACTCATAAGGGAGGACAGATAGCTCTGATCAATATAGTCTGTATCTTTTTGGCAATGAGAAAATGTCCGACAGAGGGAAAGCACTTTGACAATTTTTTTTTTATTTATCTGTTTAGGATGCGTATAAGTACATTACCGCCCAGGTATATGTATATGTCGATGATTGACATTTCTTACCTATATTGTTGCTAAGAAACGATAAATTGGGAGTTTCTGCCATAAAGATAATATAATAGAGTAGACAAATCCCATGCAAGTAAGTAGCGATGTTATGTAAGATGGAAAGTAGTAGTACCCTCTATATCTTTGTTTAGTAACGCTCCTAATTGATAGGCACTGCTGACTATCTACTGCCATGCATAAAATAAAAGGAGATAGATGATGTATCTTAATTTCCTATCTCTTTCTATTGACATATTACCATTCCGGTGTCTTTCCTACTATTACACCTGTAATAAATAAAATAAACAAAATTCAAATTTTGTAATTTCCACTTTATTATTTTAATTGTCATTACAATTGTTTCGCCCTACAAAAATATTAGATAAAGTAAAACGAACTTTCATATTTGTACACCTAATATAATCATCAAATTTCTATTATAACTGCATTAAAATGAGATTTGATTTATATGATACCTATGTAGATCGATTTATCACTCCTAAGAATGTCACTGAAACTATTAAAAACGTTTTCGAATACGCGATTGCATATTATATAATGTATATATTAAAGGTGCATGGAAATGATTTTTTCTAAAAATGGGTAGTTTAAGATAACCAAAGTAAATGCTTGAAAAATAACAGGTCCAAGTTATTCCAGAAAAAGATATTCAGCCAAATCCATTACCCAAAGCGATTTTTGATTTTCAAAGTATGAAATTTAGGTTTCGGTCAGGGATCTGACTAAAACTATATTTCTAGACTAATTTCGACTCATAGAATGTACAAATGACAAAGCAAGCTTACAACTTATTGTTGAAGACTGGAATACCATTCCTGTAACTGTAACTCATATATTACTATTCTAAATGCCAAAAACATTACAGGAGATTCTTCGACTAAAGGAATATCCCACTGGATACTAGATTTTTCGGTAGAATGTGCTTTAAGTACTCTTAAATTCTGTTTTTATGAATTCTTAATGATGCACTATTTACTATTGTCTTATTTATTATTTTACTTCTTTCATCAGTGTTGATATTATTTATATAGTGATTTTTGCATTTTATTTGGTTATCTTAAATTACACAATCAGAAAAAAAAAAGTACATATAAAACTTTTGTTTTCTGTTAAATGGTTATTAGTGAATAAACTTTAAGATGTTCTTATATATATATATATATATGTACAATAGGTAACTTAGTCTAAAAGTGATATGGTATATATATTATTTCGTAAAATATTAAAATAATAAGGTGGAAATTACAAAATTTGAATTTTGTTTATTTTATTTGTTAAAAATGAATTTCCATAAAGTAACGGCGGATACAATCTATTATATCTGTGTTTTTTTACTTTATTGGCTAATTATAATAGTCGTAGGGCAGCGATGAGTTAATAAAATAAGAATATCAAGAGACAAAAGTAATATTAACATTATCAAAAAACTTTCGAATACACGTTTTAAACCTGTTTTGATTTTTACCGTTTTCCAGAAAATGGTGTGTACAACTATACGTGCTACGTCTTTACCTTATCCAGAGATCCAATCTTGGAAAGATATTGCGAAATTCGTTGGAGATTATGTTGACTATGAACAATTAGAGAATCCGATACAAATAGTAAGTAACCAATTATTGATATAGATACACTTCCTTTTCTCCTTTTAATAGAAGTTTATTCTGATTTTAATCTGAACAATATAAAAAGCAACATAACAATTATAATAAATGTTTGATAAAGGATGGTATCCATAAGGCGAATTTTTAACCTTAAAAATGATGAAGTATTCTACATTTTGCCAATGTTTTCGTTTCGCTAAATATAATAAAATCGGACTTAAACAGTTGTCTCCTTCGAAGGACGGTAACTTTCAATAGTAAAATTACTGTCCATAATAACTTCTTTTAAATAAACTATTAATGAAAAGACAGAGAACCTTAGAACGAATGACACCTAATTATCAAATTAATGTAATTGACTACTATGCGAATTGTATGTGGGTTTTGTAAAGCTTTTCAACCAATTTCAATTATGTAGAGCGATCAATAAAGAAAGAATGGCTCAACACAAACAATTGAGATTGTTAGTCTAAACTGAAAATCACGCGATCTTAAAAAAGATGAAAACAAATACTTTAACAGATTTTCTAAACTTAGTCTTCCAAAAATGACTTCATTCAATATCAAGCGAAACACACCAAATCTTGTATTAAAAAACTCTAGGGATCATTCAGAATTTTATGAATTATGTTATTTACTACAAACGGAATAAAATTATCCATGTTTAGCCGCAATTCTCCAAAGTCTAAAGCTGAGACATCATGATCTTAAGTTTGGTACAGCATTGATTATAATTCCCTGGTTTCCTATATTTTTAATACAAAGTACACGCATTGTAATGTTACTATGATATTTAAAGAAACACGTCGAACAAGTAACATTTCAGCAATATTATAAACCAGCTGGTTCTCGCGTCTTCGCTCGATTAGTTTATTCCTTCTGTAGTTACAATTTACATATAACAAATGGGCTAAAAGACCCGGGCCTAATACATAGATGACGCTAGTTTTATTGTATTTACGTCTTTTTCAGTTAGTACTAACCTACAAAAGACAGCTGTTAAAATTTCATGATATTCTATTCATTAGTTTGTGAGTTATTGTGCTAAGAGTGACTTTATCTACCTACTCTTGTTATTTTAAAAACAATGGATAACAATGGTAACAATTTCGTATTTTAATTGTACACTGATTCTTGATGGGAAAAAATACCGTTCAAGCGAAGCAATAAGCATTGGCTTGAAATGTGCTATGGAGACTTCGCTCCATCGGAAACAACCGAAACAAAATAAAACGTTGGTTTGTTAGTTTGCTGAATTCAAACGCGGACTTAAGAGATACTGATGATGCAGAACGCATTGGACGTCCAAATGAGGTGGTAACATCTGAAAACACCAAAAAAATCCACAAAAGTAAGCTGTAAGCTGAGTAAGCTGACATCGTAAAGATATCAGTAAAAAATAACGTGTTGCCTCTTCATGCATATTCCATGAGCATTTGACTATGAGAAAGCTCTGTTCAAAGTGGGTGCCGTGTTTGTTCACTGTTGACACAACAGGGACAAAACAAGAACGTGTTGATGATTCCGAGCAGTGTTTGGCCATGATTAAACGTAAACGTAACCTAAACCGGAATTTTTGCGTCAATATGTGACAATGGATGAAACATGGATTCATAACTTCCCTCCGGAATCAAAACGATCATCTTCTGGCACAGCAGTGGACAGCAACTGATGAATCTCGTCCAAAGCGCTCGAAAGCAGAACAATAGGCTGGAAAGGTTATGACCTCGGTATTTTGGGATGTGATGTGCGTGGTGTAATATTCATCGACTATCTTGAGAAGGGAAATACCAGTGACATAATAGTGAATATTATATAGCGTTATTGAATATTA
The DNA here is from genome assembly GCA_963921985.1 of Agrilus biguttatus. Lineage (NCBI taxonomy): Eukaryota > Metazoa > Arthropoda > Insecta > Coleoptera > Buprestidae > Agrilus > Agrilus biguttatus. Next base: position 23,800,407 of record OY998118.1, read on the forward strand.
TTAACGTTTGAACGACCGCATATGGCAAAGAAGAAAATTTTGGTTCATCAAGACAACGCACAGTGTCACAAGTCAATCAAAACAATGGCAAAATGGTAAAACTACATGAATTTAACTTCGAATTGCTCCCACATCCACCGTATTCTCCAGATTTGGAGACTACTATCAGTGACTACTGGCTGTTGGCAGAGCTCAAAAAAATGCTCGTCGAACAGCTCTCTATCCTGCGCATTATTTCAGATAAGCGTCAAACTAAAACAATTTGACCATAATCTATTCTGTAATTTTTTTTTCTTTTGCGTGATGCACAAAATGAATAAAAAAATAAGAGTTTTTACTTTCTTCTTTCTCAAAATGAAGATTTTATTAAAAAGCAGCTAAGTAGCATTTATGACAAACCATGATGTACTTCTGTGTCTCCCTCTGTCACGTTTTGCGGTCATTAAGTAAGAAGTTATTTCTCATGTTTATTATAACATTTGCTCACAATATTTACGATTTCTTAAAATTATCAAACCTTCCGAAAACTGGTACTACTGCTGTATGCGTTCTGCCATATCAACAAAAACAGTACTAGTACATATACAGGGTGTAACTATAGCTCTTGGCCAAACTTCGCCAATGCGATCCATTAAACCAAAAGGTCAAAAAAGTTCCTATGGACGTGTGTCCAAAAATGTTTACTTAGGATGTGGTACGTAAATTTAACAAAAGGTCATGAACATGAGATTTCAAATTAGCTTTATTTTATTGTATTCTATTTTAGTATTTAACCATAACGTAATGGTGTTCTTGTTATTGTATCAACTAAAATATTTATTATTAAAAAAAAAAACAAAATGCAGAATATGTGCGGTCATTTTGAATTATGAAAACACAATGGCGTTGGTCAGAACAGTGTGTGACGTTAAACTACACGATTGGTGTAAAGTTTGTATAGTGTTTCATGGTGTTTAGTGGATGTTGTCGCAAGTTTTAGTTATTAGAGAGTTTTTAAGATAACATCTGCTGAAAGTGGTACATAGACAAATTTGTAACCATACCTACGTCACATTTCTCTTATTTTAAAACTCTGGAATAACTTAATAATAAAGAGCCTTGGTGTATATATCGAACAAACAATTTTGGTAACAGCGGAAAGCCAGTTTCATGCCTGATTAAGAACTTCAAAGAAGGGACCAAAGACCAATAAAACAGACTTTCGCAGATCTTAACAGTTTTAAATTTTAGTTTAGTTGCATATTTGCACTGAAAATATTCAGATCTCTGTTTACGACTATTACGTATAATTAGTTTACTTGCTTTATAATAGTTTATTAGTATTAGCTTAAGGAACATAGTTTGTATTTAAATTAAGACATCATATATATAGCAATTTGTTGTTGATTAAAAACTTAACTAAAGGCGATTAGTACGTCGTCATTACTAATAAAAAAGAATGTGTTTTATACGTTTCCACCAGGTTTCTACTTAGTTTCAATCAATGATAAAATTACTGAGCCCGGATTTACTAAGGTTCAATCCGATAATTTTTCTAAAATATTCATAATACAACAATGTGATATTAATTATTGAATTAATTTGTACCCATTACAAATAACCTCAAATTAATGAGAAAAATATTATTACTGCTGTCACGGCCTCGTCGAGATGTATTTAAAATTTACTACTACTAAAAATTCTTCAAAGTTTTCATTATTAATGATTAATGACAATATTCATGACATTTTTATATATGCTGAGATAAGAGGTATGGAAGGTAAAAGATACGTAATTCTAATTCTATTTTTTTATGATTTCGTCGGTTTTCTTCATTGCAATGTGGCGGATACCGTCACATAGTTCAAATAGGATTAAAAAATATATATATATCAATTTCAAATAAGTTTCGCCGAATACACTATTACATAGTTCGGGGAAGATTTGGTATTTCATTGTATTTATTTTATTGCTTTGTGTTTCCATTCAAATTTATTTCTTTTGTTCAATTTATGTAAATACCTTCTAAATAATCTCTTCTCTATTTTCAATTATTGCAGATATAAAAATTCTTTCACATTGCATTTCTATTATATTCAATTTCTTTTGTATTGTATTTCTATAGTAGTATGTGTACTTCGTCTGTATCTCTTCTTGTAAATATTTCAAATGTTCTATTCTAATTATTTTGTATTCTGTCTATCTGTGTAAATAATTTTATTACTTCTTACTATTCCGATAATTCTTATTAATATTTCAGTTTCACTTTCTAACCGCCTAAAGACAGTACTCCGTATTATACACTTGAGTTAAATTTAATACTTTTGCCTATAATAACAATTGCAATAAATGTGTCTGTTTTTTTGATTAAATAAAAAACCTTGTAACCCTTATTAGACTTTATTTATTACACGTTATCCAAATTAAGAGGAAGAAATGGAAGATATACAAAATAGATTCTAATTACAACGTCTTTCTGTGTAAGCGTCCCATTAAAACTAGATATATAAAAATGCTTTATATTAGCACAATGTAACATTCAATATGACGAAGTTTCAATTTTGCTTCATCAAGATCAAGGGTAGAACCAAGAGTCTTTTCCGATTTATATCAAGCCAAAATTCCTAAAAGATCGTTGTGTAACTTTCTTGGAAGAAACCGCAAACGACACTCGAGTTGCAAAGGTAGAGACAGACAGTGGCGTTACAAAGCGTTCACCTTAATAGGTTGCATTAGTTGCAGGCGCCTTTTAAATTTGTATTTAACTCTGAGAAGGCATATACTTTATGGCTAAAGCAGCAGAGGCTGAAAGTCGAACGCTAACGGTTCTTTTATGATAACGAAAGGCGATATGTTCGTGAAAAATAATGCCCATATTATACCCATCTTAATCTTTTAATTAACATGTAAATAATGATTAAGACGTGATATCTGCGTGCCGCGCACGTGATTTGAAAAAGTCGACTTACAATTGATCCTCCAGCTTAGGTAGAGGTGGTATGCCAAACACTTAGTTTCAGACGGATATGGACTTGTCATTACATCATATGTTATATATCAGTGTAACTATTAATTTAGAAGGATAAATCATTTTTTAAAATATCAGTGTATCGCGATTTCGAACTCATTGGTTCTCATCAGCACGCTGTATTTATTCACGGAACGCTGTTTAAAAGCAACAGGTTGATTGATTGGTGTTCTGTCTGAGCTGATGAGAAACAATGAGTTCGAAATCACGATACAGGTCTGGCAGTTTTGACAGAATACTGACCAAGAAAATATTTTTATTTTTGTTACGACATTCGGTGATTCGAGCCTGGACTGATCATTTGAAGTTCATAATGATGAATAAATTCAAAATAGTTTTTTTCTCCTATTCAAAGTAAGTCAAACAATTTATAGTTATATTTCGTAACAATTTTTGTTGTTTGTATAATAAGATTCCATTTTGTAAAATATCAGGGATTCTGTGGTATAAAATATAAGATTATGCTTTTGCTTAAGGTTAGTGGCTAAAGCATTGGCGTGTAAAGCCAAAGATCCCGCGTTCGAGTCCCGGCGAGGGCGTGACAACAGTATCAAAAATTTTCCTCATTAATATGATGTAATCTATAGTGGATACAAATTAATTCAATAATTAATATCACGTTAATGTATTTAAAATTTACCTCTACTAAAAAAAAATCTTCAAATATCTCATTATTACTGAAGGGCATTGTATTTAACGTATACAATTATTTCCAAATGAAAATAAAACACAGTTTGGGTCTAAGTCTATTTATAACTCAAGTCGTCAACTAGTTTTCATTTTATAAGTATTGTTAAATATATAATTATAGTATCATGTGGTAGATTGCGAAAACATATCCGGTACCTTCCCTTTTTATTAATACATTTAAGATTACTCTAAAAGTATAAATGGGGAAGAAAACAATAAGTTTCCTAGATTTATGAAAAAAATAAAATATTGAAGTGACAATGTTCAGTATAGTTCTTGAAACTTTTAATTATAGTTTTCATTATATCATATGAATCAAAGATTGTTTTATTTTATTTAATTTTACTATTTGTTATTACCCTGCCGTTACAACACAAAAAAGTTTATTTATAGATTTTGTGTTATCATTATTTTTAATAATAAAATTTATTAACTCCGAAAATTTGAAGGTACGCCATTGCTTACAAGTGGCACACTGGTACGTTTCGAGCATCGTCTCCATTCTGGCAATTTTGGCTCAATAGAAATTGTATGGGTTCTAGAATATACACTGTGTTCTAAAATTGTCGCATTCACGTTCACTATCAAATTTATAATAATTTATTGCGAAATTCGTAGACATAATTACTTCTTCTTTTTTTCGAACCGACACCTAATTACCTAATAACCATCAATTATAAATTAAAGCTATTATCCAATTAAAACTTCCATTCAATAATACACGAAAAAATAATAGATGTACCACACCTATTTCCCCTTGAAACAATGAGGGCGCATATTAATTGGCTAATTCTATTACAGTAATTTAAATTAAAAGTTATCACTAAGATTGAAAAATTAAAAGAGAAACTGTTCTAAAATTTTACTGTTGTAAAAATCAATACAAGTTTTTTTTTAATTAAGATTTTCTGTGATAATGGTGGATCAGTACATCACTACCTGCTCACATGAATCATTATTAATTCATTACCACCTAAGTAGATTAAATGGATCGATCAAGTGTCTTTTACTCGAAAATACTGATAAATAAAGCATCGCGAAGTTGAATTGAACTAGAAACACAATACTATTTTATTAAATATAAATAAACAAAATAAAAATCAAATTAATAATGACATGCTTTTGGAGATTTTTTCTCGGAGAGGGCGTGACAGAAGTAACAAATTTTTCTTCATTAATTTGAGGTAGTCTGTAGTATATACAAATTAATTTAAGAATTAATATCAACATTGATGTATTAAAAACGAAATTTATTAACTATGATTGCGATTTTTAAATATTTTAAAATTGTTATTTATGTATAATAGGAGTTGCATGTATATTTTTCATCCACGTCTTCAATCACAAACAATACCATTTGTGGAGCAAATAAATCCAGCGTTCAATGAATACGCTAATAGGCAAAGGAAACTTATGAGAAGAAATATTTATACTACCTGGGAAAAATTATCGAAAAGGGTTAGTCAAATTATTAGAATTTAAATTGAGGATATCAGGATTAAAAACAAAATCTTTGTGAAATATTAAGCTATAAACAATCCGAATCATAATTAGTAATTAATATCTTCAAATTTAATTATTAAAGTCATCACTAAAAGATACCATTCCTCCTGTTTTAAATGCAAACACATTAGTATAAGGCATGACAATAATTTCATTATGCCTTTTTTCTACAAACTAGTCTTCTCGTTATCACTTTTTTCTGTTTCTCAAAAATAAACAAATAAACAACCTTTTTTTATGTAGGACGGAGTCTACGGATGCTTGATTGAAATCCATAATGAGATAAAAACACAATATTGTAAATTTCAATAACTTTTATTGTACTTGACAATTGTTTCGTCGGGTGTAAGTCAATTGCGCGCTGCGGTCAGTTTACTCCCTGCTGGGACAAAACTGACCCTAAAAGTGATGGGTCAATTGCGCGTAAAGTTAAAAAAATAAATAAATACATTAATCTTCTTTCAAATTAACAGAGATTTGAATTAGATGCAGGTAAATACAAAAGTAATTAACGATACATATTAAGTACTTTATCAGCGTTTGTTGAGTATAAACGAGAAGTCTATTACGTAGTTAAATAACCAATTATATTATTGGACATCTTATGATTAGATACAAATACCTATAGGTTAGGTAGGTTAGAAGTATTAGTGCAGAGTTATATAAATTAAATAAAATTACCGAGCGTGCAGTTGATCCTACAAAGTCTTGGCAAACTGCGCGCAATTGACCTGTAATATTTGACTACCTGAATTTATTACTGACCGCAGCGCGCTATCGTCCATTGCCCGTTTCGTCACACTGTGACTTCTTCGGAAGTAATACAATAATACTTAAAAAATAAACAATGTTTTGTCCTTACTACTTCAGGGGGTGAGGATAGGGGTAGGAAAGAGATGTAGGAACTTTAAAACTAGGCTAAATGAACATAAAAGATCATATACAAATAAAAAACAGACTCCAATTATGCATAGCATCTAATTAATAACAACCACAAATTCAATGATGATTTCCAAGCTTTACATGTCGAAAACAATAAATATAAATTGTCCTTATTAGAAGCTATAGAAATAAATAAATGTAAAAATACCAATTTGTTGATAAATGAACAACTAGATATAGGAAACTCCCTATTATTAAACATCTTTCCTACCCCTATCCTCACCCCCTGAAATAGTATTTAAGGACAAAATATTGTTTAATTTTTAAGTATTATTGTATTACTTCCGAAGAAGTCACAGTGTGACGAAACAATTGTCAAGTACAATAAAAGTTATTGAAATTTATAATATTGTGTTTCTTATCTAACTTTGTATTTGCTGTTCATTTCAAGTCAAAAATACTCATATTGTTGATCATCCTACTGTTCCTACGTTTTCAAATGTTTGATAATTAATTCAAAAATACACACCGGAATAGTTTCACTAGTTTTATTATCGTATCGGCAATTGTTTGGTTAACCAATTACCGAGCATCTTTTACAAAAATTCTCTTCCTGATTTTGATACCCTCAGCGTGTCTCAGAAATCATAGAATCGACATTTCTTCAACGTCAGTCATTATATTCTTTGCTTCTGTTTAATAAGATTATTATAAACGAAATATGTACATGAGATAAAATAGAATTATATTTAAGACAACGTTCAAAACGAAATTATTCGGGGTTTTTTCAATTATTTGTTTTTTGGAATTACTCCGTTTTTCAAATATAGTTTTTGCGATGTTTCTTTATTCTTAATCTCGTATTTTAGCTATAGTTTTCAATATAAGATAATAGTTAATAGAACCATTAATTTTACAATCAATAAAGATACAATTTCAATAAATTTGATCTTTTAACTTTTATGCGTATTCAACAATAAATAAATTAATAACATTCGAATTGAGTCGTTGCTAGGCAACGGAAAATATAACAGCGACTAGTTCGTTGACGGCTCAAAACATATTCGAAGGGAAAACGAATAATTGGAAAAAGTCGAATAATTCGAAAAAAAACGAAAATTATTTGCAGCACTATTCGCACACCACTAATTAAAAGTTTATAGATAAAACAAAATCGCAAATTTATCAGGATCTACACAGCTACATTTAAATAATCGGTTTTCCAGTCTACGAGAAATTTACTTTTAGCAAAAATTTTTATTTCAGTGCTGTCAGAAATGGTGGGGGGATTTATTTCAAACTCATTTGCAGTATATTTCTCTTACAAAAACTAAAAAAAAAATCATATTCTAACTACATGCCGTACGAGTCATGAAAATACAAAGACAATTCTTCAATGTACTTTTCGCTTATTTCCTCTAAAATATTCATACAAACCCTACATCGAACCATTTCTAAGAAAAACTACTACAACTAGCAGACGTAGATACGGACGGACGAGAGAACGCGAGAGTAATTTTGCAGAGTTCCTTTTTCTCTACAATGTAATGAAATAATTAATGCGCAACAGGAACCAAAAAGTGCTCGCGCAAAACATTGATATCCTACTAACACTCAATCAATACAATCTAAAATACAATATTAAAGAACTTGGTTCAATACGAAGTATTAAGTACCTATAGGATGTATAGAATTACCACTTTCAAGTGCCCGACAAAATTTAAAGCGTACCTATAAATTAATTATATTTAACAAATAAAGTTTAATTTTCACAATATATTAAAACACTTTACATATGTTTCGCCTAACTTAGGCTTCATCAGAAGTATAATAAACTTAAACTAATACAGATCGGACCTATATTTATACAGACATATAGATAAGGCTAAGGAGGGGGTAATTTAACAAATAAATTGAGAAGTGGTGAGTTATTTAATTCAATTTTTTCATTTAACAGTTATCCTGTATTTTTGTATTTGTTAATTTCCATTGATTCTAGAAGAGACAACCTATAACTTTTATCTACAACATGCAGGACATCATGGTCTACATTAAAAGAATGTTTTGTGTCGATCAGGTGTTTAGCATAATTTGAGTCAAAGTTGTTTGTTTCAAAAGATTTTTCATGTTAGCTGATTCGTTTTTTAAAAGTACGACCCGTCTGACCTATGTAGAACTTATCACAAGAGTCGTATATTAGTCTTTAAACACCCGATCTATTATCCTTTTCCGTCTTATTTATGTTATTTTTAATATGCTTACTTAAAGTATTAGTCGTGTAAAAAGCTATATTTAGATTAAGGTTTCCAAATAATTTTCCTACTTGGTTTGAAGAACTGCCTAAAAAGGGTATAGTTTTATAACTATTAATTTTATCTTTGATTGGGGGATCGACATTTTTTATAAATTGTCTGAAAAGTAATTTGCTTAATAAACTATCTATAATCCTACTATCATAGTTGTTACAAGCAGCTAAACCTTTTATTCTATTTAATTCATTATTGAAAAAGTTAATTCATTATTAAAAAATTTAATTATACTTCTATAAATTTGTAATAATAAAAGACCAGTTGTAAAATCGCAAATATTAATTCCAATATGGCGGTGATCAGCGACTTTTTAACCAAGCCTCTAGCCTTTGACTATCGAAATATTTTAGTATTTTTTTTTTTAATCTAACAGTGATTTTTCAACTACAATGGTTTTTGTTTTTTCAAGTTTTTATAACTGATTGAAATTTTAACATATATTACTTTATCTCAGAGATGCAACAATTACCACAAGCTGGGCGTGTTCATCAAGTTGCTACATTAATAACTTGAAAAATCACCTGCATTTAACAATTATTAGAAAAAACGAGATTAACAACATACAGTTATTCAAGAACAATATGTAGGCTTTCCAAGTTACAGAGTTTTAGATTTTAGCTGTATTGTTAGTCTAATCTGCCTTGTAAATTATTTAAACAAAAGCAAGCTCGCAGGGCTATCAAGTTTTAGATGGCTGTGTATTATAAATGTTTGACTTAATTATTGTTTAAATAAAATTCATTAGGCATTACCCGAAAGTTTTTTTTGAATCTCTAGATACAGTTGTTATCTCAAGCGCACTGCCATAGTATTTTATTGCTGTCTACATATATTTACATAATTAATAGATCAAGTTATCTACTTGCATCAACATCAACAGCAAAATGTACCTTGAATGCGTAACAGTTACGCATCTAAATTCGGTGCTTTATGCTAGTATATAACTTTGTTAAGAACATACGGCCTTGAATGTAAACGGGTATCTATGATAGACTGCGTTGGATTTCAGATTAAATACTGTTGCACAGTGATGAGTATCTGGCTAAACCAAAGACTCAGAAAATATATTTATAATTATTACTTAATGTATAATAATTAAAAACAATAAAACGAAAATATGGATTTGTAAGGGAAATGGAAGTAGGGTTAGCTTGTATATAAAAATTGGAGTTGATAAACTAGATAGAACAAGTAACTCTTCTTTAATATCTAGGAAGTAAGGTAAGTCAAGATGGAAAAGCGACAGAGACATAAAACAAAGCACAGCGCAGGGTCGAGTAGCTTTTAACAAAATGAAATCACTTCTGTGCTCGTGGTCAGTTAAGTTAGGAACTCGAAAAAAAAAATATTAAAAGTGTTTGTATGCGAAACGTGAACAGCGGGCGTGATTGAAAAGAAAAAGTTAGTAATGTTTGAAATGTCGTATTAAAGGCGACTGTTAAAATACCGTGAACAGAAAATGTTAGAAATGAGAAGGTATTAGAATAATTAGGAAAAGAAAGGGCGCTATGGAAGTCAATAAGGAATAAGAGAGATAAATTGGTAGGACAACTTATGAGATATTAAGAGCCCGTTAGAGACATATTAGAAGCAGAAATAGAAGTAAAATGAGGAAGATGAAGACCTATAACAGATTAGTTAGCAAATAGTTAGGGATGTAAAATGTTATAGTTTTAGAGAAATGCGAAGATTGACTCAGGATAGGAAGGACTAGAGGTGTGTGTCCAACCATTCCTCGGATTGATAACTCTGTGAAGATGATCCATTCACACATTCAGGCTTTTTGTTTCAACTTAATGTTCTGAGAGAATCTAGTAAATAATTAAACGGAAATTAATTCATATAATGCACTCCTATTGTTGTCATAACTTTAGGCTAGTTGTAGGTTTTCCCATTTCAGATAGTCGTTACTGATAAAGCAGGTATACATAGTTATAAATAGCGTAACTTTAAATTTAATCTTGACACTTCTTAAATGTCACTTTGACACTGACCAGTTGATCGAAACATATGTAAGAGTGTATTAGTTAAATAAAGTCGATAAAAAAAGCTTGAATGTCTATTATCTTTCATCACGAATGCACCATAAATAGCCTTTATTAACAAAAATATCTAATCTTTGGCAGTTTTGCAGCTCTACAGTACATTTACATCAGCCTTCTATAGTTGTAGTCAGTTGTATCGCTAGAATATTTATTCACATCTGACGTCCTGCATCTTTATCAATTCAGACAGATCTTTTGCAAATGAGCTATAAAAAGAAGTTGTTTAGTTCGGAATCCAATAATACAACCGACACCGGACAAAACAATATAATTAGCTTTATACGAACGTTTGCTCCGAGTACCGTCAGCTATTACAGTTATACAAGGGTTGTTATTTATATTTTCAGCCTTGGCAATACCAACTGTTTACAGGCGCCATCTGATGTTTCTAATTGAAACTTTGACCATTTTAACCATAACCTTCTTCAGAACATTTTGTTATTTGAGCACAATTTGTGTTGTTTCGAGTGATTTGAAAATTTTGTCTCAGAAAAAAATGGAATTAACTCGTACACATTTTTGTGCGATATGATTTTTTACGACCTTCGATGTGGATTATTAAGTCAGGAGTGCGTCGATCAACTTGTTTCGACTTTTGGTGATTGTTTGGAATTATTAATGAGTTAGACTGATTTTCCTTTCTTTCTTCACATTCCTGTCCATCACAGGAATAGTCTGCTTAAGTTAAGTAACCACCCGCTGTGTGGGTACTCGACGGTTACCAAGGGCGGTGGCTCCAGATAGTACACATTTCTTGCAGTCAGCAATAAATTGACTTGTCACTTTTAAAACTTTCTCTAAACCCGTCTTAATGTTAGTATAACAATAATATAATAGTTCTATGTATTTTTGTTCACGCCTACCGAGGCAGTAAAAGTTTTGTTTGTTAGCTTTAAGTTAGAACTTTAAGAGCCGTATGACAAGAAGGTCGATTTCATTCATTTCGTTTAAATATTCAAATATTTTTACGTCACTTAGTAGTCATTAGTCAATTAGATTTTTCACATGTAAATATTTATATAGTTGATTTTAAATTAAATGTATATATTTCTCGATCGTGGGTTACTCAACAATTTCATCCACTAGGCGTTTTATATTTAATTACTAAAACGCGGCGTAGCTGAATCTACACACTAAACAGTGATGAATTTAATCGTGGCCACAGTTCGCTCAGGGACGAAAGTCGTGAAGGTCGAACAAAAGCAGTGGTTGGTGGTTGTGCCAGAAAATGTTGATGCTGTGCGCGAACTGAAATTGCAAGATGGTCATGTGACTTTTCGTGAGATTGAGTCATTATTGGGCAATAGTATGATGAGAATCAAAAAGATATTGCGTGAAAATTTAGCTGTGAAAAATATTTCCTCGCGTTGGATGCCGCATAATTTGACAGAAGCTCAGAAAGATGCTCGTGTCAATTGATTCCCAAAAATACAATCGCGATGCATCATAATGTAACGAGTGCACGCTTGCTTGTGTGCGTTCGAGTACCCATGTATATGAGCGAGGCGGTCGCGGCCGAGTAATTGATTTCGCCGCGACGTGCAAGTGTGTGCGTAATAATTGAGGACATGTTAGCGTATTTGTGTATTGCGGAGACTGGTTCAGTGTTTCGGCGAAAAATGAAATGGTCCCGACTTTTCTGTGTTTCTCGGGAATGTTCCGGAAATTTAGCGGAACAGTATATAATCGGAAAGACGATCGCCAAGAGATATAAATATAAATTGATGGTCGTGAAGAGTGCAGATATAAATTGACGGTCGTGAGGAGTTCAGATATAAATTAACGGTCGTGAGGAGTTCAGGTATAAATTGATGGTCGTGAAGAGTTCAGATATATATTGATGGTCGTGAAGAGTTCAGATATAAATTGACGCTCCTAAAAATAATGTCAGAAATAAATCGAGACGCGTGGTAAATAAATAGAAAAGTGAGAAGTGTTATACAGATAATCTAAGCTGTCACACATCGTCTAAAACAACCACCTACTTGACTGGCCAATACGTCGAATTGATGGGTCAAGCTCCGTACAGCCCTGGTTTGTTACCAAATGACTTCTTCTTATTCCCGCATATCAAGAATAAATTACGTAGTCAACATTTTTCGGCGCCTGAAGTAGCCGTTGAAGCATTCAAAAACCATGTTTTGGAGGTACCTCAAACGGAGTGGAAAAAGCTCAAAATATGATTAGGAACCCTCGTAATAGGAATATCGTCTTCATTTAAATCGCCAGCTTCTTGGGCCAACTTCTTTTTCTCGCGTTCCGCAATTCATTTATTTTTTCGAGCGCATATTTCCTTATTTCGTCCTCTATTGTTTCCCTATTCTTCGCGTACGTATTAACCGAAATAAATTAAATATTAATTGCTGCGCATAATTCCGTTATCTAATTATATCCTACTCGTTTTGCTAAGGCACCACATGTTTTATTAATATCGCCATTATCTGGTTTAGAAGAAAAATAGTTGATAAAGCAAACCGCACATTACATTTACGAAAAATATACTTTTTAACCCCATTCGGTTTTCATTAATTATGTTCATATCTAAAAGACTGCACCCGAACCCCTCATATTTAAATTGATTTAGAGAATGAAATACGTGGTTAATATCTACTGCACGTTTACCTGTTAATAAAAATATATAATTCGCGCTTGCACCTTTTCTTTTTATACGTAAATCTGTCAACTGTAATGCATTTTGTAGCGGTCAACACACCCTATTTATTCAGTTGTATAATATGACAATATAGTTTTAATCTTTTGTATTATATTTCTTTGTGTGTCTATGTAAATATTTCTTAATATTATCTTATAAAGCTTTTGTATTCTATCTATCTGTGCAAATAACTTTTATTACTGTACTTTCCTATAATCTCTGCTAACATTTCAACTTCACGTACTAACCGCATGACGTCTGTACTTTGCCTTCCTCCTTAATTGCTATTTTATGATAGGTTTCTTCAATGGTTTGGGTCGTTACTCTATTTCGTGATGTCTGATCTCAAAAATTTCCATGCTTACTGACTAAAAACCCACCTCGAGTGGGGATTAACAACCCGAAAGTTTTTACATCCCCAGGGTAGATGCGGAGAGGTAGGGATAGGGAAGTGGATTGAGGAGAGGGAAAATTTGGTGAGGGAGGGGGCGGGAACAATGGAGGGGGGGTACGAAGAGTCGGTGACCCACCACTGATATGAAGGGTGGGCACTCGCGCTAAAAAAGCGAAACTAGGGTTGAGCGGATAATGGCGGCTCAGTGTAGAAGGTGACAAGGTCTTCTAACGCGGTCGTTGGGTTTTGGAGTGTAATTTGAGAGTGTCGAGATTGTAGGGTTTGGATGGCCTGACACTGAGAGCCGAAGGTTTGCCGCGTATGTATTTGCAGCGTCGATGAGAGAAGGTAAACTGGTTTCTTTCAGAATTTGGATGTTTCTGACGAACCAGGGGTAGTTTAATGCGGAACGGAGAATCCGCATGTATGTGCCATGAAGAAGTTGTAGGCTGCGGGGAGAGGCGCAGCCCCATATGGGAATGGCGTAGGAGCAAATGCTCTTGATGATTGCGTTAAACGCACGTATTTTGGTTTGCTGGGAGATGGAGTTATTCCGGAAGAATGGCCTGAGTGCGATGTATGCGCCCATAGCCTTGTGACGAGTGGCTGGGATACGTTGTCTCCATTTTAGGGTTCTGTCGAAGAGAACGCCTAGGTAGATGACGGAGTTGGTCCATTTGACGGAACGGTTATTGACGATTATTGGGGAGGGTTTCCGGGTTCTTCGTGAGAAGAAGATCGCTTCCGATTTGGTCTCATTGATGGAGAGTCTCCATCTCCGATACCAGTTTAGGAGCACGGGTAGAAAATTGTTGGTTATCATGGAACTATGAAGGATGGTTCTGGCGGAGGTTACAAGGGCAATATCGTCTGCTACTTCTCTATTGGTACCCTAACTCTTATATACTACCCTTTCCCTCACTTCAGAATTTAGATTTCATTCTTCTTTCCCTCTGACTAATCAGTTCAATCTGAATCGTCCGCCGGTAAAAATCATTTCCTTCCGTCTTCTTGTTATTATTAAATATAATGTTGTTGTGATAGTTATTGTTATTTAGTTTTATTTATAGATTTACTAATATCCCGACACGAGAGTCTAAAGTTTTTACAATAATTACCACCGACTGCGTCATCGTATAATAATTCCGCTTTATCTTTTGCCTCTACAGCGTTAGTATTTTTATTCTCTGTTTTAAACTTTTTTTATAATAGGTGCGCCCGTGAACCGTTCTTGGCATTTTTTAAAATTATTATATGATTTTCTGCGTATATAAATTATTATTGTAAAAACTATCGCAACAGCGGAAATAAATTGTAATTAAAGTAAAAGCTCTTGGCTAAACTTCACACAGTTATTTTGTAAAACTTAGGCAAGTGTTTTTACTTTAATTATCTATTAAATTTAATATCATGTTTCACAAGTACAAAATAAATTTTAATGGTTATTTTATACAATATGTACGATATATACACGATATACTTACGAAATCAAATAAGTACGATTCAAAAACGTAAATAAACCTTACAAATACGTTTACTGTTTGTACACCAACTAACAAAAAATTTTTATAATTATAATACTCACGTACTCAAAATTGTGTAATATACAAGGGTAATTCAAATATAAACGGTAATTTTACTATTTAGCTTAGCACGTAATTCCGATCTAGAGGATTCGATGCTCGATTGTTGTTTGGTTTATGAGGAGGGGCAAACCGGCTCAGGTAGCAGTTGCGCTCGGGTCTGTCAACAGTACAGCCATAATTAAGCGTAAGGTACCTTCGTCTGTTACACAACGCATCATCATAAAGTTTTTACACAATGAAGTCTGAAGGCGTTCAATCATCGGAAATTTTCACTCGTTTGAGGGCACAGTTTTGGGATGCTACACTGTCTCAGAATCGAGTGTATAGAAGAATTGTATAGAGAGAATTCAGGGATGGGCGAGAATGTGTCGAAAGTGAATCCATGATCGACGCCCAAGAACAAGTCTCATAAATGACATGATGAACATCCGTGCTGTTCGAGAGCTTGGTGAAGGTGATCGCTGATTAACTAACTAACTGTTGAACAAATCTCATCAGAAGTGAATATCAGCTGTGGGAGTATAGGAGTGTCCAATCCATCATCACTGTTGAACTTGGCTTTAGAAAAATTAGTGCTCGCTGGGCTCCAAGGTTGTTGACCTTCGACGAAAATCAAAAAGAGGTCAGGTCGGAGATCAGTGAAAGACTTCTGAATTGATTTCGAAAAGAAGGGGAGGTTTGTTGAGGCGTATGGCGTATCGTCGCTGGTGATGATGACCCACTTGTGGGTCCACCATTACACTCCCGAATAAAAAATGGCGAGTAACGAGTAAGGAGTGGCGAAGAAAGGATGAAGGCTGCCCTTTTGGTGGTCAAAGTTAAAACCCGTATATCAGCCGGAAAAGTGCTTGCGTTTGTTTTCTTTGCATATTGAAGCAAACGACGGGGTACGCCCATTCGAGACGTCATCTTCATGACAACGCCAGGCTACACATCATATTTTGCCAAAGAATAAATTGGAAGAAATGAGCTGGGAAACCCTCGGGCATCATTATATCATAATTATAGCCCTGACTTGTTACCCTGTGATTATTTTTTGTTCGCGCTCTTGAAAGCAAAAGATTTGAAAGCAATGAAGAAGTAGAGGAGTATGTGGGCAATTGGCTGACCACTCGTCCTCAAACTTTTTGTGAAGAAGGAATATTCAAACTTCCAAATCGGTGACAAAAGTGTATACAGCACGGAGGTGGCTACATTAAAAAATGTTAAATATTTAGTTTGTGTGTACCATTAATCAATATATTTATTTTACAAAATTACCTTTTATATTTGATTTACCCTCGTAGATCACCCAGCTCTTCACTGCGATTATACAAGGAGAACAATAAGCAATAATTTGCATGTTTGCATGTTATTTATGCGAAATGTGAATGTCTAAACCAATTATTAGGAAAAACCTTATCCAATGTATTTAGAAGATATAACTATAATAATTGATCAAGTAAATTTACAAAATGTATGCTGTTATTTCTATGCATTTAATAATACAATACAAATACAATTTGAATAAACAGGGTTTAATGTTTAAACTGTTTATGACCCATATCAAATGAAAATATTTCGATAACTACGCACTCGAACCATAACGGTTACTTAATAGTACCAAATAGATAACCCTAATTCGCGTAAAGTTGGTTACCTATCTTAATTTTTTTGACCCATATAATTCTATAACATTTAAAAAAAAAATCGGGTTTCGAACGATGATTAAGAATATCCTGAACTATCATTTGCCTAAAGAGACAATTGTAACTCGTTATGTGTCTGGAATTTATAAAATAAGTTTTAAGACTTTTTTCAAATAAAGCAAAAACGAAAAGTAAATTCAAAAATAACGCTTCGTATTTTTGTAGATAATAATGAGAGCTTTGATTTGACATATTGACCACTCTTCCAACTTGTGTATATCAAGAGTAATCCACTAAATATTATTCAAAAAAATCTCATATATCCAAAAACTATTGATTGATTAAATGAAAGCTGAGATCTCCGCATTTTTTCCCTTAATTCTGAACAAAATTCTAAGTAGCTAATCTGTTCTAAAACAAACATGTAAGATTCCTCCTTTTATGTGAAGCATAGCGTGTCTTTTCCTTATATGTAAATCATATAATTCTTAAAAAGTCGCACTGTCTGTTATACAGTTCTATTTAACCTAGCTATATAATAATATTATATTCATGCCTACTAGAAATTAAATTAAATTTTTAGACAATTTTAAAATTTCGAGGATTCCTTCTTTAACTAATTCTGACTAACGATTACTGTATTTTGTAGGAATTTAATTTAATATAGTTCAATTTATTTTTGGGAAATTACATCTTTATTAACTTTGTCCTCTAGTCGCTAAAATAGGTTTATCCTGCTTTTAACGAAACTTCCTGATGCATGCACCGTAAACAACTGATGTCGACCAAAATAATTAGCTTAACGTATTTATTGGGGCTATTTGATGACATCCATGGTTTCAATTCAAATGTTAAATCACGACAATGTTTGAAAGCGGTTTTAGATTGAGTGAAAATTAACCCGGCAGCTTCGATTTGAAAGGCGTCCATTAATTAGTAATTGGATCGTCTGATACGTTGTTCCGATATTAATTTAAATTTGTTAATTTCTTTTCGAGATTTTTTAGGTGTTAAATGATACATGAAGCGATTCCGTTCAGCCTAATCGGCAAAAAAAGTACTGTACTCTACAAATAGATAGCTGACAAATAGATTCTTGTTTTTCCTGCGACACAGCTGAACCATTTTAAGTGTGACTCTTTACTAATAGTTTGTCGTTCTTTAGTAGATTGATTACAGTATGCGGCGAAAAGGGCATCGAAGCAAACAATTTGATTTATTTGTATATTGTGTAGTATACCACTCAAGCAAAGCAATTCCATCTTTAAGGTAGAAGTGGTGCATATTTTGTGAAACTTCACTTTTACGAAGCACAAGAAAGAAAATAAAAGGACAAGTTTCACTAGTTTATTTATCAACTCGACAAATTTGTTTCATCCTAATAAGGCCATTTACAAGAGAAATACGGATGATTACTAAAATTAAGAACTACTCCTTGCTATTTAAGTAATTACAAATTGAAAAGTAGAAGGGAGCGTTATAGGTGGTTAGTTCTAATTGATTGTTAACTAAGTTAAGGTTATTTAATATAGCTTTCTTAATTTCGTAATTTTCTAAAAGATACAATTTTCTTGATTTGGGAATGTTTAAATGTAGAAGTTTGAAATTATTTACATCTACGGAATGACCTAGCTCAATACAATGTTCAGATATTCCACTGGAATTACATATTTTGTTTCTTAGCCGCATCATGTTCTGAAATGCGTTTACCGGTAGCCCTGCCTGATTGTCTGTAACTCTGTATTGAAATCTGCATTTGATAAAGATATGTTAATCAGTCTATTTTCGGCAAAATTAGAATTGAATATTGTAAAATTACTTAAACAAAAATGTATAGATAACTCATTAATTATAAGTAAAGCTGACAAAGGGAATTCGGTTGTAATCTTAGATAGAATTTTTTATACACAAAAATTATCAGATTTATTAAATACTCCATATTTTGAATTATTAAAAAAGGATCCCACAGATAACTTTCAGAAAGTAATTTACAAGCTGTTTAACTCTAATAACACCTGGTTACCATCCAATACCTTCACCCTAAAAAAATTAAATCCTTCTACCCCATCTTTCCATCTTTGTACGGCCTTCCGAAAATCCGCAAAATAGATATTCCAATACGACCTGTTGTTTCATACATTAAGGCACCTGCGTATAAATTAGCCAAATTTATCAACAAGATTTCACTAAAAAACTTCTCATGCTTTTCACCCCATAGTGTCAAAAATTCTCTAATTTTAATTGATAAACTCAAAAAGGTCGTTCTACCTAATAGATGCATATTGGTATCCTTCGATGTTAGTAGTCTTTTTATGTCCATACCAACTAAAGAATTATTTAATATTATAGAACTTCATATTTAAAAAAAAATCGAATCCTATTCTTAGTAATAATTTGCATAATTTTCTGTTTGGAACAGAATTATCTCACATTTAACGAGAGGTTTTACCGGCAATTAGAGGGCCTCCCTATGGGGTCGCCTTTATCACCTGTATTGACTGAAGTGTTTATGGCTGATTTTGAAAGCAAATTATTTAGTTGGTAAATCTGTTAGTAAGTTATGTCCATACATGGTATAGATATGTTAATGGAAAAGTACAGAACGTCAATTAGATAATTTCCTTTTACTTCTAAATTCTTTGAACAACAACATCTCTTTTACGATCGAAAAAGAAGTTAACAATAGTATCAATTACTTGGACATATCTTTGAAAAAAGAATCAAATAAATTTGTTTTTAATGTCTTTCGTAAACCTACTACAACTGACACAGTTATTCCGGCAAGTTCTTCACATCCCAAACAAGTAAAGCATTCAGTATTTCATTCGCTACTAAATAGACTGATTAACATACTTTTATCAAATGCAGATTTCAATACAGTGTCAACCATTAAATATTTTGCTTTTGACAATGGTTATTCCCCCCTGACTATTGATAAATTACTAAATATAAAGTTGAAAAAACATCTTTCAAATATGTTAATAATTTTAGCTATCAATACAAGTTTCTTTTACAAAATAAGTTCAACTGTAATATAATTAAAAACAAAACTAACTCCACTAATCTAGTTTAATGATATGTAATCTGAAAGTTAGTATTCCCTAGTCTAAAAAATCTTTATAATCTAATCTAATCTATCGGTAACGCATTTCAGAACATGATGCGGCTATAAGAAATAAAAAATGTAATTCCAGTGGGATAGCTGAACATTGTATTGAGCTGGGTCATTTCATAGATGTAAATAATTTCATACTTCTATATTCAAACATTCCCAAATCAAGAAAATTGTATCTTTTAGAAAATTATGAAATTAAGAATGCTATATTAAATAACCTTAACTTAGTTAACAATCAATTGGAACTAACCACCTATAACTCCCCCCCCCCCCTTCTACTTTTCAATTTGTAATTACTTAAATAGCAGCGAGTAGTTCTTAATTTTAGTATTCATCTGTATTTCTCTTGTAAATGGCCTTATTAGGCCGAAACAAATTTGTCGAGTTGATAAATAAACTAGTGAAACTTGTCCTTTTATTTTCTTTCTTGTGCTTCGTAATTCCATATTTCTTTTTCTTTATCAACTATCTTAAAGATAAAACTGAAAAGACATATTAATTTGGGCCCAAGAGTGACAAATGCGATGAACTTTTCTAAAGTATAGGTTTTAAACAGATAAACATTACCAAAGAATTAATAGTAAAGAAGACTGTGTTAAGCAAATAGAATAATGTAATTAAGGCTGTTCATGGTGCATTCACTGTGAAACATTTTAATAATATTTGAGATAATGAATACAAAAACTCACTGGATAGGTTTCACAAAGTCTTCTGACGACCAATTCGGCTGTTAGGCCATCATCAAAGATACAGAATTTTTATATTAAATAAGCCTGAGACTATCAGATCATATCTAACAAAGTAATTGAACTCAATACTAACAACTCGCCCCTACTACTAGTTCACTACCCCAACCTTTAGACTAAGAAAACTATAAATTCTTGTAAATTTTAAGTTTTATTTATCAGATAATATAACTCCAAAACACAACATACACACATCCACACACACACACACATACTTAGTCAACATACAATCATTTAACATCTCACTCACACGGTTGAAGAGGATCCAATCAAACGGTCCTATAACCGCCTGAGGGGGAGAGGTTTTAGTCCGACACTAAACAGTCGCACGGGCGGCAGGGTGTCCTCTCCTCCACGAAAACAAAAAACAAATCAGTTTTATTTACCGAGCGGCGTGGTCTAGTGGTCTAGAGTATTGCTTAGCATTTGGGAGGTCACCGGTTCGAATCCAAGTCCCGCTGCTCTGGTCAAGTTTTCTGTGGTTTCCTTGGATCAACTCAGGCAAATGCTGGGGCAGTAATATTCCACAGATAATCTTTCGCTTCTCTTCTGTCTTCATTTCGTCCGCCTCATCTTTCTCTCCCTAACCACACCACCCACCCATTCCCACGATTCCTGCAAGGAGGCTGAAGAGGGCCCTATGCCCTACCGTCCGGCTTTGCACTACAGTGTAGGTCGGAGGGACTGCCCGCCCACCAGCACGAGTAGCTGGTGGGAATGAAACACAAAAAAGTATTTTTTAGTTTTTCAGTTTTATTTAATATAACAGTTCTGTATCATTGATAGTAACTTAACAGCCGAAACGGTCGTCAGAAGACTTCAATAACCTTTGTGAAACCTATCCAGTGAGTTTTTGTATTCATTAACCCAAATAGTATCTTTCCATGTTTTTAGAGGTTGACTGTTACGTGTTTTCTTTACAAAGAGCTTTTATTCAAGGTTGTTTATTTGCGTTTAATTACTTGCAATTAATTTTTTTATTAAATTAGGTTACTTTTCGTACTATTTTGGTTACCTGTCAAAAATCCTCTTTAGAGCAGTTCGGTGTATTCCTCACCATTCCTTTGTGTTTCGAATATGTAAACACTCAAAATTGTCGTACTTTTTTTTTAGTATTTATCATAAAAGGACGGTAATTAAACTTTAATTATGCCACAGATGTGAAAAAAATAAATCATGTTTGTTTGTTACCGTTAAGACGGTTAAATAAGCTGAAAAGTGAATACTTTTTTAGTTTCTGCCTGAAGCTGTTCAGGGAAAAATTGAGCACGAAATCTAAATTGTTGCAATTGTTACAATTATATGTTTGTGATTGATTAAAATGTCAAACTTTAAGATTCATTCGTTCGTATAAGCGTGTATGTATCTGTATGACTTGATTTGAAAGCAAATTGATTGAATTTCGACAACACGTGAAACTACTTATTTTATTGTTATTGTCCATATTATTATTGCAGAACCCGCTGACAATACTGTTACTGTATTATCTATGAAATAGGTACACTGTACTAATCGTAAGGCATGTATGATAAAGTAATTTTATTTTAATGTTTAGAAGTTGGTGTTGGCTGCTCTGTTCCATTCATTACTACTGCTAGGTAGCTTAAAATGATTACAGTCAAAGACAGATTGACCTCACCTTTTGTAAACTGCTTAATTAAAGTTGAATTTAGGAATAGAATTTGTCGTATGAATAGCTTAAAAT
The DNA here is from genome assembly GCA_963921985.1 of Agrilus biguttatus. NCBI lineage: Eukaryota > Metazoa > Arthropoda > Insecta > Coleoptera > Buprestidae > Agrilus > Agrilus biguttatus. The sequence goes on from OY998118.1 coordinate 23,822,670, forward strand.
AAAAATATCGTTACAATGAAAAGCACATTATGTTTTCACAAAATATAATTAGAAGGGAATAACTTTAGGGTATCTGCCGTTAGCACTTGGTGAAACATTTTTCAAAATTGAGAAAAAATTAAAACACTGAGGGTTTCACTAAAACTTTATTGAATACTCGATACGTATTTCGCCTTATAAGGGCATCTTCAGGAGTAACGAAATTATACTATGTACCAAACAGAAATACATTAATTTATAGTACATACTAAGAGGGTGGGGGATGAACAATTTTTGGGTCCAATAAGGGATTGTTACCAAATTCTATTTGGTCGTTAGTAATATTTTTATTTTCTATTTTTGCTTTTTTTATTTCGATGATTTCGTATCTATCTAGTATTGGACCTCCTTTTAAATGGTGTAATAATTCTAAATTATTTATATTTATGCTGTGGTTATTTTCAATAAGATGAGTGGCTAAACCTGAAACATGATTATTGAATTTTACGTAATTTACGTGTTCATTGTATCTTGTTATAATATCTCTTTTGGTCTTTCCTATGTAAATAGCTGAGCAATCTGAACAATTGATTTTGTATATATCGCTTTTACTACAGTAAAGTTATTAAAATAAGCTGCATTAATATTGAACTGCCTGAGTGTCCTACCTAACTTTTCGCTAATAGTACCATAATATGGAATTTTTCGCCATGTGTTATTTTTATTGTCAGACTTTTGCATCGGGAAAATAATATTATTACTAGATCTTTTTAATTTTTTATTTAACATTTTATCTATAAATATTGAATTATAACCATTATTTTTTGCGATAGTTTTAATAGTTTGAAGTTCTTGAATGAATGCTTCGTGTTTTAAGGGAATATTCACTAATCTATTTAGCATTGAGTGGAAGGCAGAAAACTTTATATTGTTAGGGTGATTAGATTCTTTTGGTATGATGCAGTCTGTATATGTATTTTTCCTGAATATACTGAAATCTAATTTATTGTCCTTATTTATACAAATTTTAAGATCGAGAAAATTTATACTTTTACCACCTAATTCTAGTATGTACTATAAATTAATGTATTTCTGTTTGGTAGTATAATTTCGTTACTCCTGAAGATGCCCTTATAAGGCGAAATACCTATCGAGTATTCAATAAAGTTTTAGTGAAACCCTCAGTGTTTTAATTTTTTCTCAATTAGAGAAGCTCTAACAATTGTTTCTATTTTTCAATCGTTTTGGAAAAGTACAAATAAGAACTTATTATACTTCGAAGACGATTAAGAAATTGAAACAATTGTTAGAGCTTCTCTAATTATATTTTATAAAACAAACTGTGTTTTTCTTTTTTAAATTTTCACAATTTTAATTTATAAAAAATCCGTACTTGTTTAACTTTGTAAATCTACAATAGTAAAGGTAAAGAAGACTATGGTAATTAAATAGAATAAAATCAACGAGACTTGTCCCTATATACCACAAACTTTTTTAAAAATACGGATGCGTGTTTCGTCCATTGTGAGCAGTTTCGCGTTGATATCATACTTTTAAAAAAACGTTTTTGTTCACTATCACGTGGATCGCGATTTCAATCTTACTAGATATCATCGGCAAGCCGTAGACAGTTTCGATAAATATAATGTCTAGTTATGGTAGTATATCGCCACCTACTGGTATCTTCTGTTAACTAAAGTATTATAATTTGATTTACGTGCCTGTCTCGTACGTATAAACTGCGTCGTCGATACAATTAATCAAGCAGGTACCTTAGCAATGCCCTTGTCCAACAAATGAAATACTTCAGTTAGCAGTATATACCTGTAGATGGCGATATATTACCATAACTAGATCTTATATTAATTTTCTTTAATAATTTTTATTTAAACATATTTAAAACTCGATTAGTTCCCTGGAAATGAAAAACAGTTTTAGTCTTTCAAAAAATCACATTAGGTAATTAACATAATAGATTCTATGTTTCTATTCTAAAGTTCCACACGAAGAAATTACAGAATTAATAAAATTAACAAATTTAAGCGTGTCACAAAGTATTTCTTACTTCAGAGAAAAAATATATATAAACAAGTAAAAGGTACAGCTATTGGTAACTTCCTTTCCCCTTTTTTAACCAAATTATTTCTTAGTTATTTTGAAACACAACTCGAAAACAAAATTTATTTATTTTCAAAGCTGTGGCTACGTTTCGTAGATGATGTCGTTGCTATAATAGATGCCAATTTCAAAATTGGTGATACTATTAATTTCACTTTTGAAAATTGAAGTATCGTATCTCGTTACCAATTCTTGATTTATGTATTATAAATGAGAATAATAGTTCAACATTCGACATTTTTAGAAAACAGACTCACATTGACAGGTACTTACCAATTAATTCATACAAATGCAAAAAACATGAAATTTTTCTTTGAATAGTTTAGCGTACAGACTAGTTAATATTCCACCGAATAAAGATAAATATGATAAAGAATTTGATCCTATTTTAAATGCAGCAGAAGATCATAGTTAACAAAGATAGACATAATAAATATAATTTCAAAATAAAAATTTAAAAAGGAAATTAAGGTATCTTCAGCATATATTAAGGAAAATAAAACACGGAAAATTTTTACAAATATCATCAAGCCAATATATATACCAATAATTTAAATATACAACCAGTTTTCTTAAACAATAAAAATAAACTAAATAGTCTTTTAGGAAGCCCAAAAGACAAGGACGACTTTAAAAACAAATCAGGAATATATTAAATTATTTTTAACGATTATGACAAAATTGATATTCGCTTGACAAAAAGAAATATTCAGACTAGGTACACAGAACATTTTCTCCATTATAAAAATAATAACCCAGAAAAATGGGCTATAGCTTATAGTTTTTTTTGACAGAAATTGTTCCTTAGATATAAGTAATTTAGAATTATTAAAATCGGTTAATAAATACCAGGAATTTGTTACAACAGAAGCTGTTTACATTACAAGTATAGGATATATTTCTAATCAACTTTGATATAGGTACATTATTTAAATAACCCTCTCATCTCGCTTGTGTCGAAAAAGTAGTTCTAATTTTGTTTATCTGTTAGTATAAGTACTACTCTGAAAATTACTACTTAGTGGTTGAAATGTAAATTTTTTATATTTGTCAAAATAAATATTGTTTATTCACGAATTTTTCTTGTTTTTGAATATCTAAATTTCTTGTTTATCATATTATTAAAAAATGCTTAGTCATTTAGAGCCTAACATTTTTGATTGAATGCAATTCACAGTGTCACTTTCTTTTCTGTTTTACATACTTTAAACTTAATTGAAAATAACATATTTGTGTATTTTCTACACATGCTATTATTGTAATATCTTATTTCAACTTCCGTCGACCTATTATCCTAATGTGATCGGACTTAGATATCTACAGTACCACGTTGCATCGACGAAAAATGTCAGTCGTAAAGGCCAACAGCGGCAGCGTTGCTCTCGCTGTTGGTTTAAGGGGGTTTGCGAACCGTACTTCCCGTTATACGCGAAACAAAGGATCTTCTTGGAAATCGCCGATTTCGTGCCGAAGCGGCCGAAGAGGGTTGGTCATTAACTGGGATCGAAGCATGCCTCACGCGGCACAATAATAAAACTTTCACAAGATAGGATAGACACGTATAACCACCCGAGCGTCCTTGAGCCCAAATCGACAGGCTGCAGTTTCAAAATTTGGCTCCCTATCTTCCTATATATACATATATACATATATATATATAGAAGTATCTACCTACCACTGCTCCGTTTAAAGGTTTAGATTCAGACTTTAGACCGTTTAAATAGAAAAAAATGTTACTTTCATCTATAACAATTTGATATTGTATTTGTATTAACATTGTTAACTTAACCGAATGATTTAATTTTATCATTATAACTGAAATAAAAAAGAAATATTTTACATAGTAATTTGCTTCCTCACTTTGTCACTCAGTCATAGCCTATTATGAAGTAAATATGTTTTATTATATTTCCCTAATGAGTTTCGTTTAAGATTTTTAGAAGTTGAGAAATCCGAGTATTAGTTGCGAAATGGAAAATTTTGAATTTTTTTTTCTATGTATTTTGCTTTTTTACTTCACAAAAGCAAACTAATAATTGCCTATACCTATATCTTTTATTTCTTAACACATAAAAAGTAGTAGTAAAACTTTAATATGGTATTTTGATTAATGTACCGCCGCCCGCTACATTGACATAGGTGGTCGAACTCTTTGCTATCGTGCCAACAATAGATCTAAAAATATAATGAAATAATTGCAGGTTCAACTATTGTAAAACAAATGGGTTTATAGAATTTTTTTATTCAGCTTAAATTCGAGGATAGCTTGAACGTGAAAACGAATAAAATCACACATAATACTGTAATATACAAAATAAATTCAAGAAAATAAACACTTGGTTTTGTTTCACTATTTTTATTTGAAAAATCTCTAACATATGTTTCGGCTATTATGCCATCATCAAAGAGTTTTAAAGTAAGTAAATCAGAATGGGTAAATTTTTTTCTTAAATAGACTGAAATACCTGTATTGTTATTAGTGATAATATTATTCTAAGTCTTCTCTACCTGTAACAACTTTTAATAAGGGGGAAACCCCAAAATCTATTTAGTCGTTCAATAAAATTTTGCTATTGTTATTTGCTCTTGTAATTTCTAGGATTTCCAGTAAATCTAATCTTTTACCTTTATTTTGTGTATGTAGCAATTTGAAATTATTTATGTCTAATATATGATTGTTTTGTACGAAATGGTTTACAAAGTTAGTATTTTTTGAGAGATGAGTTATTGTTTTTTGATGCTCAATTAAACGTGTTTTTATTGAACGACCAGTTTGTCCTAAATATATGGAATTGCAATTTTTACATTTTATTTCATATACACCACTTTTTTCGGTTTTCTCTAGTCGCTCCTTATTGTTTACTAATAGAGAACCTAAATTCCTTTTGTTTACTACTATTGGTCTGATATTATGTTTTAGTAATCTATTTTGAATTTTAGTGCTTACTTTAGATATATAATTAATAAAACAGAATTTGTTGTCTGTTTTACTTGTTATATTAGGATAGAGTTGATTGTATAATAGTTTTTTCTGTTTTTTATTTATCATTTGTTCGATAAGGTGGCTACTGTAACCATTATTAGCTGCGATCTGTTTCAAAATAGTAGTTTCTTTTTTGAAGGAATTTTGGGATAAGGGAATCGAAAAGAGCGTATGTATAAGAGAGTGAAAAGAGCTAAGTTTTATATTTTGAGATTGTTACAATTGAAAATGTGGTATTATGTCTGTATATGTGGGTTTTCTATAAATTTCATAACTGAGATGGGTTTCATTTCTGGTTATGGTAAGGTCTAAAAAGTTTAAAGATTTATTTACTTCTTTTTCTACAGTGAATTCTATATTGTTGGGATAAAATGAATTAATAAAATTTAAGAAAGTGTCTAATTGTCTCTCAGTACCTTGCCAGATGCAGAAAACATCATCTACGTATCGGGCCCAGAACAAAACATTTTTAAAAATTTTTTTATTCGTATTGAAAAAATTGTTTTCTAAATCATTCATAAAGATTTCGCTTAAGAGCGGGGATAGTGGTGAACCCATTGGTAGGTCTTCTGTTTGTAAATAGAAAATATTATTGAATTTAAAATAACTTTGACTTAAGCAGGTTTTTATGATTTGTTTTATTTCTTTTTTTTGAGTATCATTTATGAAATGTAGTGCATGTACGAAAAAAAAAAAACGAAATAAAGCCCCTGGAAGAAATGCCTCCTTAGTTAAGAAAGAAGGACATTAACTAGGAAAAACAATCTAGAGCGATCATAACCTGACTTAATCCACCAAATAGGGTTATACATATATCTTCCTATTTTTACTTCATTCAATTTTTTTTTCGAACTTAATTCGGCATACGAATACTATTTTCGTGGCTCCTTCGGGTGTGACGGCTAGATCCTTGTTATTTCGATATTTTAACTAAGTGAGTTAAAAAACAAATGTTACGAATGCCCGTATTCTAGAGTTAAAATAATTTAAAATATTTTATGTGGGTTACATTTCTAGTGCGAATTTATTCCGGATCTCTAAACCATTATAGTGGTGATTTTTGATTTATGAATGTACTTATAATACCTTAAAAAACTAAAATTCAAAAAAAAAATAAACAAAATTCAAAAATGCAAGACAGTCTTGCGTTGAGCTCACAACGTAAGTGAGCGAAACACGGGTCCGCATTTTTCTTAGTGTTGTGGTAAATTGGGGTAAGAAATTTATTGAATTTTATTATTTCCATACCACAGTCTCCTCTTCATTGTTTTTTTTTTATAATATTTATATTACAAATTGAAGGTATATAAATTGTAAATATTCCATTGGCTTACTCGATTAATAAATATAAAGTTAATAATTCGAATAGTTTCTGCGGTAGGTCCATTGTGAAACATTTTGAATAATACTAAATTGTTTAATTTTAAACAATTAAATATAAAGTTATAATAATGCGAAATTAAAAGATCTATTTCAGATCAATGCCTTGCTAACATAACCACAACCTAACCCTGAAGAGGCAAAAGAATGATTAATTAATAAAATGAAACACACGGTATATTTCATAAATGTATTAGACTATCTCTGACATATGTTTCGGTTTTAAAACCATCTTCAAAGAGCTATACATAACTGAGGTACATTATTTCCTTACAAACTACTTATACCTACAATACAATGGATTTTAATAACGGCGAAACCCCAAAATCGGTCTGGTCATTAGTAATAGGTAGACTGTTTGGGATGGCCTGGTTTATTTCGACTATTTCTAAAAACTTCAGTATTCTCCCTTTTACTTTTTGTATGTATTACTTTTATATTCTTATTATCTATTTCATGATTTTGGGAAATATAATGGTCCGTTATACCTGTACATTTGTTGTCATTTTTTATTGATTTTACGTGTGCCCGCCCCGTCTGTCCAATGTATAATGTTTTACAGTTCTTACAATTTATTTGATAAACACCGCGTTTATTTAATTCATTAATTTTTGGTTTATTAGTTTATTATTTACTAAAAATTTTCCTAAATTGTGTTTATTAACCGAAATGACTGATAAATCAAGTTTTTTTAAATATAAATATAAATATAAATATGGAATAAGTTAACAATGACCAGACCGATTTTGGGGTTTCCCCGTTATTAAAATCAATTGTATTCTAGGTATAAGTAGTTTGTAAGGAAATAATGTACCTCAGTTATTTGTAGATCTTTGAAAATGTTGTAAAAACCGAAAATATGTCAGAGATAGTCTAATACATTTGTGAAATATACCGTGGTTTTTTTTAATTAATTATTCATTATGTTTCACCAAGTGATTGATTCTCAAATAATTTTCAAATAATACTTTCCTATTCGAAAGCGTAGAAGGTACATTTAAACAAAGCTACTAGTTTATATAACACGAAATTATTTTTTAAGGACCTTATAGTGCACTGAAGAAATTATTTTAATTGCCACAGGGGGTGGAGGAGTTAAGGCGCGGAAAGTGGAAGTGAATAATCGAAAATCTGACATAGAAATTAATGTAACCTAACCGAACCGAACCTTAACTTAACCTAGTCTATCACAATAAAAAAAATTATTGACTTTTGTCTGGAATATGGTAGTTCAGGTTACGTCAGATTAAGTTCCGTTAGTTTCTTTTTCAAATTTTCGATTTTCACGTCCACCCTTCCGTCCTAATCTAAAAACACTTTTTTAGTGTTCTATAAGGCTATCTTTACCCCTCTCGTCTCTTGAGCCAAGCGAGGGTCCTTACATATAGACATTTACCATAGTTTTAATTGAAAAATAATTAATTTCGTTTTACGTAACATGAAATTAACATGTTTCCTATTAAAAATATGTATCCCTTCTACGCCTTCGTATTTTTATAAATTAATTAAAACGAAAATCGATCAATAAGTACATTGTAAAATACAAGACTTTATATTTGAATTAACAAAATGGATTAAGAAATATTAAATATGTTCATTGAGATGGCTCAACTTTTCATGTTACATGCATTTGAAGTATAAAAAAGCATAGATATGAAATTTTATGTAAGTTATCGACTAATAATAAACAAATGAAGTTGCAAATTAGTGTCTCAAACAGTTTTTATTAGAAACTCTACATATATTTCGGCTTGTTAATGTTAATTATAAAATGTTAATTAATAACAAACAAAAAAATAGTCATTTAAAAAAGAGGGGTGTGTATAAACCGTCTTGTAAAAATTGTGATGGCTTTACTTAGGACAAACAGGTAGAAATTTGGAATGTAGAATGAAAGAACATGGAAAAGATATCAATAATAAAAAACCTAAAATAGGAATGAGCAACCATTGTATAGAAAACAACCACTTTTTAGACGAACAGAATATACAATTATTACATGCAGAAAATAAAGGAAAAATGTTAAACTTACTTAAACAATTTGAAATTAAAAAACCTTTAAAACTTAAACAAAATATTTAAAATGACCAATGGAATTTAAGAAATACCCTGTTATCGATTATTACTTGAGTTTTCCTACAAACAAAGGTTGAAACCCCTGTTCCAGGTATAAATATTTTGTACTATAACATTAATATTTAGTATTGCATTTGTATACTCGTGAACAAGGCTTAATAAGCCGAAACATATGTAGAGTTTCTAATATAAACTGTTTGAGACACTTATTTGCAATTTCATTTGTTTATTATTATTTTATAAAATGTTTCATAAAAAAAACAGCTTTGATTCTATTAATATTATAAATTGTAGACGTTTAAACAAATTTGCCTAGTTCGTCTTATGGGATGTCTTTCCATAAGTAATATCTAATCATGTGTTATAAATTACGTGAATAAATTCATAAATATTTAAAAGATTTGTAGACAAACAATTCATCGTAAACGTAAAGACTCAGATCAAAGTAACGTATTTTATAGATTTAAAAGGATAAGCGCTTTTTGGGAATAAAAGTTTAATGGATAGGAATAAAACGAAGCACCGATAGCCGCATATAAAACATATTTACGTATCAAGTTATTCAACAGGTGGCCTTTCAAATAAACACTGAAACGAGCTTTTGGAACGTTGTTATATATGCTTGTACTAATCTTTCAATTTGTCCGCGTTTACTACACAATGTTAATTGCTTTATTATCATGCATGTACATGATTGTTTTCGAAGAACGTTATTATCCATGATGCAGTTACCGTTTTCGGCCAATTCAAATTATATCGCATGTATACATTTCTCGCGAAAGCTGATGGTCGTCTTTATCAAACATTTACAGGCAAAATATGTTGATAAGGCTTGCTAATTAGTTAATTGTTGTCCAAAGATATATAACCAAATATTTGAGTTGTCTATACATCAATATTAATTAAGTATCCATGCCATATAAGTATTGTTAAAAATTGCAATTGTGAATAACAGTAAACAGCTAATTGTAGTGGCTTCAGAAATAACTTGAAGAATTATTTTCAACTATTCACTATATTAGCCTTTACTTGTTGAAACTCCATTTTAACAATGACAGAAAAAGAAACACTCTTTTAAAGTTTCAAAATTTTTATTTTAAAAGTCCACAACGACATGCATATTGTATTTCATCCACCTGATGAAGCCACAGTGTGGTGAAACGGTCGTTGTGAACTATTAAAATAAAAATTTTGAAACTTTAAAAGAGTGTTTCTTTTTCTCTCATTATTATTTTAAACTGTTAAGAACTTCAACGGACAATATTTTTTCGCAATTGAATAGGTTTTTGATAACTATCATACTAATACCTACTGTAATTTTTCATTAACAAACAAACGTTTCACTCTGTACATTATCTTTACAGGCTACATTATAAATATAACTATAAATAGAAACAACTACTCCGAGGGCTAATACCCCTACCGGCATTGAATTACACTGTTGATTCCGATGGACTTTTAAACGAAAATATAACATATTGAAAAAAGAAGGAATTAAAATCCTTATTCGTCTAAATTTTAAGATCAATGATCTCACATTTTGAATATGTTATATTTTCGTCTAGAAGTCCATCGGAATCAACAGTGTAATTCAATGCCGGTAGAGTTATTAGCCCTCGGAGTAGTTATTTCTGTTGATTCCATATTTATATTTATATTTCCATATTTATATTTATAATATATCCTGTAAAGGCCTTTCTGCCAGCGCCCACCTGATGAGACCCGATAGGTCGAAACCGGTCGTGGGTGTGGCTTTCGGTTCGTTGTGCCTACTTGTTAGGACGCGTTCAAAATGTGAGATCTTTGATCTTAAAATTTAGACGAATAATGATTTTAATTCCTTCTTTTTTTAACAAACAGAAGGTTTAAATTGTGTCTACAAAAATAAAACACTAAAACTGAAAATTCCATATAAATACGTTTAAAAAACCTACAACGCGTTTTGAGAGCCAAGATATTATCCTTAGCTAATCTCCTTCAAAAGCGTCCAAACTGAAGAAGAGAACAACATAACTCTCGAAACACCAAGTGTTTTAAAAAGACAACATGGTAAACAACTTGGAAGTAACTAAACCAACCTGACACAATATTTAGCCTTAAACACTAATCTAAAAAGCACTATTTCGTTCTCTAATTTTTTACAACATATCACGAAATATTGCAATTAAAACATAATTTCTAAAGCATTCCCTTTATTTCTATGTATGAATATGTGTATTATGGTTTGAATGAAGTATATTTATCTTAGAATTTTAATTACATTAAAAAATTTATAGTTAAAATATTTCGCGGAGTACTTGGTGGAACATTTTTTAATACAAAGGAAAGAAAAGACACTTGGAAAAGTCCGACAGCTGTTTCGATTCATTTTCCATTTTTAAAAACTGTAAGTGCTTATATGTTAGTTACAAAGTGCATTTACATAAGCTTCACAGTGGGGCTCCAATATCGGATTATCCATGTTATACAATGTAGCCAATTGCTTATGATAATCGTAATTGAAATTTCGCTGGGCACATGGTAAAACATAATCAATAATTTAATAATTAAAAAGAATGTTCGGTAGGTTTCACAATTGTTTTTGAGTATTATATTTCGGTTTTTACACCATTATCAAATTAGGTAAATTTTTCCTTACAAACCATTTATACCTGAAATTTGATAGACATAAATAGCGGAGAATTCCCAGAATTCGTCTGATCGTTGGTAACGGGTCAATTTATGATGGCTTGGTTTATTTCGAGTATTTCTAAGAAATTAAGACGTCTCCATTTATTTGCTGTGTGTATAAGTTGAATATTGATACTATATATTAAATGATTGTTAGTAATCCAATTACCTGCTATGCCTGTGCATTTGTTGTTGTTTTCTATAGATTTTACGTGCTCGTCTAGCCGTTTTTTAAGGACTCGACTAGTTTGCCCAATATAAAATGCTTCATAGTCATTACAATTGGGCTGATAAACGCCGCTTTTTGTTTTGTTACCTACTAGCATTTTTTCTAAATTGGTTTTGTTAACCGAAATGACTGATAAATCTAACACTTGGAAATATTGGGTATACAACTGATATGCAGAATGTTTTATTGGGTCGGATAACCTTCCTATCTTGAGTATTGAACAAATAAGGCTTGTACTTGGTGGAATTCCATATTTCACTAAGTTATTAGCGATTAATAATAGAAAAAAAATACTACAATTCACTAAATTTATTAGTTGAATACATTGATTACATATGATTCACCCCACAGGGGCATCTTCAGATCGGCGTGAGTTTTAAATTAACTATTTTTTAAATTCTACGAAACTAATGTATTACTGTTGTGAGAGTGGGGGTCGGATATTCTTCCTATTTGAGACAAAATAAAGTTGTTAAAGAATTAACTTCTTTTGTTTATTATTAATAAGTCTAATTATTAAATTTGTTATTTTTAGATTTTTAGCAAGAGTTTTTAGAATAGAGGCTGGTTTTTTGAAATTAGTTTTATTTAGTGGTATAGTCAACAAGCGATGAACAAAGGAATTAAATGAGCTCAATTTGGTATTATCTGTTTTCTTGGATTTGGCATGCTTTGGGGGTGCACGTAAAAGTTAATTTTCTGAAAATGTCGAAATGCGAAGAGTTTTGTACTCTCGTGACGGTTAAATCTAAAAAAAATTAAGTCCGATTTTTCTATTTCTAAAGTAAATTTGATGATAAGATAGATAGAGTTAATGCAATCTAGAAATTGATTGTTTTTCATCTTCTGTGCCGGTGAAAATATAAAGAATATCGTCAATAAATCTCGCCCAATGGAGAACATTATTTGTTATTATTTTTTTTTATAAAAGTATTTGGTTTTCTAGGTGCGATAAACATTTCTTGTTAAGTAGCGATGACACAGGAGATCCCATTGGTAACTCCCAAATAAATTTGTGAAACCTACCGAGTATTTATTTAATTATTAAATTGCCTATGAGCTCAGCGTCGTTTAGGGGCTCCGCGGCTCATGAACAAAATTGGTCAAGATAATTTTAACTCGATGCTTAATAAATATACTTTCGATAGTGAAACGTTTGTGAAACATCATGAAACTTGTGAAAATAAAATAAAACAAATAACGTTTCATCAAATTTATTATATTCGAGTTAAGTTTCAATCCATAGCGATCATTATCAAGTCCAATATAATAAATTTGGTGAAACTTTATTTGTTTTATTTTACTTCTACAAGTAAATATATTAGGTTTACTTTTTAAAGGACAAGCAATTTTATATTAGTTATTTATTACAACTTAACAAGGTACGTACGTATTTCTCTAAAACAAAACATACTGACATCAAAAGCCAGAGAAAACTGCTCTATCGTTACCTCGGAAATGTTTAAATAGAAAGCAAATGAGAAAACTGATGCCCTGGGTCTGCATTGTGACAGATATAGTGATGAAAATTAACATATCCGAAGAAAAAAACGCCATAATGAATAGAATATGGAAGACGATGAGCTCAGAGGACACAGCAGTACAAAATTGAAACATATTTCAGTGTAGTATGTACAGAACTGTTGCAGCGCCCAGCTTACCAGGAAATTAATTCCCTATTTGGATTTTTGGTAACTTTCTCGGCAAATTCTGACGATGAAATTAAAGAGATAAATGTACAGAAGTCTGATGTTTACAAACGAAATTACCTCACAACTTTCCCAAAAAACGGTTGATTGCTATTTTAATAATCGACTGTCAATATATATTGAAAGAATTCATAAAAAAAAAACAGGAAAGCTAATGTTTTGAAAACATGATTCAATATTTTATTAGTTTTCAGTTCGGTTTTCTGATTGACGAATGATTGATGGACGATGATGATTTACAGTTAATCAAGAAATAAATCATTGTTATAATTTTATAATGAACACCATTTGCAACTATTGCGTAAATTGAATCAAATTACATTACTTATGTACATATTAAATAGTTTTGCTTTAATAAAAAAACCTAGATATTAAATGTTGGTGTTGGCATGAGCTTTAAACACTACCTAGAGACCTGCTTACCTATCAAAGGGAAAAAGGATTTTAAGACTTGCATTGCTTAAGAGCCTCTACATGATTGAATCAGGCCCTGTGTGGCTTTAATTAGGGGGGAAATTTTAAAGTCTAGTTGTTAATTTGTGATGCGTTTATCTTGATGACGGTCATACTAAATTTCTAAGATTTCCAGGTAATATAAACGAGTTACTTTCGGTTTAGAATGTAAAAGTTCAATATGCTCTGCATCAATATTCTGCCTATTTTCTATAGGCTATGTTGAAACATCAGTGATGTTATTATTATTTAAACTAAATATTTCGAAACAGATGTTGCATGTTTCTTAAATGAAATTTTAAGTAAAAGTTTATCAAGTGCTTTTCCTTTTCCTCAGTATTATTATAAATGCATTTTATTAATATATGAAGTGATTTTAAACATAAATACACAAGCACTATAGTTAATTTCCACAGTTTTCATTGTTCTCAACAATTGTTTCGCCGCTTTGCGGCTTCGTCAGAAGATACAAAGATACTTATTTTAATTTACATAATTTTTTATATTTAAGGGTGGTTAGTTAAGGTGGGGATTGAGGAATTGGCAAAAGACTCAGTAACGGGGAGTTATTTAATTCTATTTGTTCATTTAATAATAAATTACTGTTTTTTGTTTATTAATTTCTAATGTTTCCAACAAACATAGCATTTAAAACAAGTAACAAACTTAGCATGCATATTAAAAACAATAAAGATAAAACTCCACAAAACAATAAATCCGGTGTGTACAAACTAGAATGTGGAACATGTAACAAGTTTTATATAGGACAAACTGGTAGATAATTTATTATGCGGATAAACGAACATAAGAAATCATTTTATAAACTAAAAAACTATTCGAACTACGCGAACCATTTAATTACTGAAAAACACACGTTTAATCCTAATTTTAAAATAATGCATACTGAAGGAAAAAGCTTCAAACTCTGTTTGTTGGAAACATTAGAAATTAATAAACAAAAAAACAGTAATTTATTATTAAATGAACAAATAGAATTAAATAACTCCCCGTTACTGAATGTTTTGCTAATTCCTCAATCCCCACCTTAACTAACCACCCTTAAATATAAAAAATTATGTAAATTAAAATAAGTATCTTTGTATCTTCTGACGAAGCCGCAAAGTGGCGAAACAATTGTTAAAAACAATAAAAACTGTGGAAATTAACAATAGTCTTTGTGTATTTATGTTTAATATGAATTTCCATCAAGTAAGGGTAGATTCGATTAACTATATGTAGTAATTTTATCTGGACTGGCTGGTATTTCAACTTTGCATGAGTGTTAATTTGAAACTCGCCCTCGCAAAATAACATTTTAACTTCAAACCATATTTGTCATGTACCTGAATCACATTTTAAACGCGATTTATATACTGTTAACACACATCAGACATGTGCCCAATGGGGGACCCAAGGGGTTGAAGTCCCTCCGCCGAAATTTCACAAATTCTTGCAAATTAGTATTTTTATATGAAAGGGTGGTTTTCCATTATAATGAATCTGTGAATTTTTTATTGTTAGCAGCTTATTAATTTTTAATGCTATGCAAAGCTTACTGCTTCTCTAATAGACCACTTTAGTAATAGTACTTATTCGCATTACAATGACGTTTATCAAATCATTTCGAGAAACCTTGAAGGAATGAACCCTGTAATTTCCATATGTTGTGCACAGAACTGACCTGGTTAGGTATAACTATACATGAATCAATGTACATACTTTATTTAACTATCATATTCCCAATTTTCAAAATTCATTTGAATCCATATTTGTATTTTGTTTTATTTATTATTTAAGCAACCTCTTTCGAATATCATTTATGATCCTCATATTTTATATAAAAAATGTAACAACGAATAAATAATTGAAGCACCTAAAGTTCTATGAGAGTCTATTGGCTTTTTGACTATTAAGAAGATTCTGAATACGAGCCTGACACACATAAATACTCTCAATAATGAAATAATATGTGCATAAGTAATATGACAATAAAATAACTTGAAACTTATCTTTCAATAATAACCAGTTAAAGGGAGGTCATTAGTCAAACAATTAAGCGATAAATATGTGATATGGTTACTAGCTTATAGCCTACAAAGGGTAGGTCATTAGATAATTTTAAATGTAGTAGAATATTTGTAAACTAAAAATAGATTGCCCGATAATACCTAAATTATATTGTTTACCCAAAATATACAAGAAAGGTAAGAGTTTTAGGCATGTAGTATCGAATATCAATAAACTTATAAATTGGCCAAATAGTTAACCCATAAATTTAAAAACTTTTAAAAATCTTATGACAGAGAATAGTTACCATTTGTTTAATAATTTGAAAACAATTGAGTTAGAAAAGTTGACAAATTAAAACCATTTGATGTACTAGTTCTATTTTCGAACCTACCAGACTGTTATGCAGACGATGTGTTAGCAATAATATACTCTAACATTCTGGTTAATGAATTTAGAAATATTTTAAGTTATCAATACGCACTATAAATTTTACGTTTGTTATCTCTGTAAATTATTGCAGACAGGGATGGACTGCGACTATCAAAAGATCCGAGAGTCCTATGAATTAAAGGGCCATTAAGAGCTTCAAAAGTAATATAACCTTGAATAATAAAAGAAGGACATAAACATAAACAGGTAAAATCTCAGAAGTTCAAATATTTCAACCGTCAGTCACTATGCGTGTAGGATTTTTTATTTGTGAAGTATAAGTAAATGTACTTTTGTCTAAAACTTGTTTAGCTGTTATTACAAACAATTTTTAAGATGAAGTGGAAATGATAAATAGTTTAAACTTATATTCTATACAAAATTTGAATTTGAAATAGAAAATCATTTGAGAAATTCTGTAAGTCAAGAAAACTTGGATGAATTCCTGCTAACCGTATCAGAGAATGATATATTGGAAAATTTTACAATTAATTAAAGATTTATCGTTCAAATGTTGGATTTTAAAAAATTTACTTGTGTTACGCTTAAAAAAGGAAATAAAAAAATTAGAAAATGTATTGAAACATCTAAAAAAAGAAATAACCCAAAGTAACTCTATAACCTAAGCGTTTTAAACCCTCGCGTTATGGACTCACCTCTCACCTTATTTTCTCTCTCCTGTGTGCTAAAAAATATCTGTTCCCGGGGTTATTATGTTAAAAAGCATATGTTTAAGCATACAGAGGGCCTAGGGGAGGTGGCCCAGAGGGAATTATTTCAAACTCCCTTATGACCAGATTTTCATTATATTTTAAGTGTAGTAGAAGATTATGGCTTTGGCAAAAGTTATTATTAATCAAATTAATAAAAAAGAACGAAAATAGTTTAACACATTAATAAACCTTTCAAAAAATAAAATTGGAAAATTTTTAGTTACTATCGTAAACCATAAAAAATGTCATAATAGACCTAAATATAGCACTAATATTTACCAAACTGAGCAATCGTTTAGCTAATCCGAAAGTCAAAGGTGATAATGAATAAAATCAGGAATTTGTAAGATAAATTTCAACAATTGTGAAAAGGTCTATAGAGGTTTGACCAAAAGAAATATACACACAAAATTTAGACAATATTTTCTACAATGAAAATATAATCATCCAGAAAAATCAAATGTCACATTTTTTAACTACCAACTTTGATATAAATAATACAGAAATAAGTTATAGGAACTCGTTACTAGAGAAGATATTTATTTTCATAAGTATAGGAATTTTGGCGTACACCACTTCAATAACCCCCTTACCATTCTTGCGTCCAGCAATTTATAAGACAATAACATTGTAAGTTACCTGTTATTCAAGTTTATGTACTTAAAACGATCACCTTCGATTAGAAGTAAATTTCATGAAGTTTTTAACGATTTTTTTAAATTAATTGTGTTTCACAGTCATTCATAATATATAACTATACTTTATAAATGAATTATTTATCCCATTCAATTAATGTCGACAAGAAAAAGTAAGAACCAACTAGATATTTAAAAAATATCTAGAAATCATTATTACAATATTAAAAACAAAGGCGGCCAAGGTGAGTGCTCTGTCCACTGTCCAACCCCTTAAATCACAGCAGTCAGTTTCGACCTTTTGGAATTTGTTTGCCACTAATGAGTCAAACCAATTATTTAAGCAACTCTCCTTGAATCTCATGCCATAACAATTCAATTTTCTTAATAGCACATCGATGTTGACTAGGTCAAAAGCGGTATAGGTATGAGTAAACAGCATTGATTACCTGATCGTTTGTTCGTTTGTTGTCTGTATATAGTCTAAGTAAACAACAAGGTTCGAAATTGTTGATCTGCTACTGAGGATTCCATGTTATTCAGAAATTATATATATTCTTCATATTGTTATCACTGAGAACGGATTATATGCATTTGCATATTTGGACTATTCTAATTAATTTAACAGTAAAATACGACACATATTTTATGGCCAAAACTGCAAAAACTGAATATCGAACTTACATTAATGATTCATTTTATGATTGGAACGAAAGCCGGTATTATTGTGAAAAAAAAGTATCGAGATGAGAAAATAGGAGATTGGGGGTACTACTCCTTTAGCAGGACAAGTTTTGTAATTTTCGCTTCTTTACATTAAACAGCTAAAACATGCTTCACATTTGGTTTAATACTATATAATTTACACACATTATCACTATAACATCTTATGCCAAAGTAATTGTCAGAGCTACCGAGCGGCGTGGTCTAGTGCTCTAGATCATTGCTTAGCATTCGGGAGGTCACCGTTTCGAACCGTTCCCACGATTCCTAAAAGGAGGCTGAAGAGGGCCTTATGTCCTACTCTCCGGATTTGCACTACAGTGTAGGTCGGAGGGACTGCCCGCCCATCAGTAGGGCGTAAGGCTCTTTTCAGCCTCCTTGAAGGATTCGTGGGAATGGGTGGGTGGTGTGGTTAGGGAGAGAAAGATGATACAGATGACATGAAGGCAGAAGAGAAGTGAAAGATTATCTGTGGAATATTACAGCCCCAGCATTTGCCTAAGTGATCCAAGGAAACCACAGAAAACTTGGACCAGAGTAGCCAGATCTGGGTCTGAACCGGTGACCTCGTGAATGCTAAGCAATGATCTAGAGCACTCGACCACAATACGGCCAGTCTCCGGTTTCAAAGAACATGCCCTGCGTCTTATTGCATTATTATCAACTAAACAATTAGTTTTCGTTTTCGTTATTAATTACGTACGCTTCTACGTTTCTTTAGGCGAGTCAAATCAAGTCAATAAGAATAAAATTAAATATAGGTAACGATTATGGAATGCCCCCAAATTTGAGCGCAAAGGGTAGTGCAAACGCTCCTCGCAGCCTGCCGCCTCGGGACCGCAACTGTTTATACAGTTCAAACAGTCAGTGGCGGAGACCTGCTGTTTGTGTTGACCAATCAACACATGAGTTTTTAAGGATTAGGTCGGTTTGTGCTCAGCTGTATTACGCTCTGCCATTTCTATTACAGAAATTTTAACCTACTCCATTATACCAGAGAGGGTGGTAAAGAACACACAAAAAACTTCAACGGATATATTAAAAATACTCGACAATTGTTTCAGCCTAATCAGCCATTTTCAAGAGTACAACTATACTTTTAATATATTCGTTAAAGTTTTTTGTGTGTTCTTTACCACCCTCTCTGGTGTAAATCATGCTTCATCAACCGTGCACCGTCGAAAGTTTAAACTTTACTCCATTATATCCGATCGACCGATTTGCGATCTCTTATAAAATAATTCTAAATGTTTTGAAACTATTATCGGTATCCATTAGAACGCCCCTGGTGTCTGGTTTTGTTGTAATGAAAGGTTAGGTTAGGTTAGTATAACATTTCATTAGAACCACACCAGAGGCCTTATACTGGATACCAATAATAAGTTCAAAACATTTAGAATTATTTAAAAGAGATCGCAAATCGGTCGATCGGATATAATGGAGTAGGTTAAAATTTCTGTAATATAGTAAAAATGGCAGGGCGCAAACTGAATATATGAGAAATTATGTGTTTCGCAATTTATGATTTTACGAAATTTTAGAAAATGTACTGTCAGATTTTTTTTCAATGTGCAATTGGTTGAATCATTGTGGGAAAGGTTCAGCATAGATACTGCGGCTTTTCTTTTTAAATTTTTAGACGACTTTGCTGTAGGTACATATGTCAATAGTCGAATTTGACAATAGCGATTTTTCTGAAAACAGCCTTCTAACCGATCGAAACATGTTTTTATTTTTGTTTAAGAAATCGGGCAACGTCGAGTTTTTGCGAGTTAAACAATCTGGAAATAAGGACTGTATCCGAATTTTCTAAATTCGTTCGCTTTCTCATGACGAATCCCGATTCTTTATCCATGAATAATGAACTAAGTTTTCAACACTTAAACGTCTTAAAAGTTACATTCGATTAACAAGAATTAAAATTGCGATGTTGCATATTTACTATGTTGTTGTTGACAAAATTGATCTTTAGAAATTGAAGGACGAATTTATTTCTCGAAATACGAAACGTACTACAACTTTCTCAAAAAAAATGTATATGCTATTTTTACACATTAAAGTTTCAATTTTCATATTGTGAAATTTGTTCTGTAGATAGCAAATTAGATCAGATTTAATTGCGATAAGAACACCACCTCCACCTGACACAATGTTCAAAATACCCACACAATAAGTGGGGCAAAACACGTAGGTGTCCAGTTTTTAAAATTATATTATAGTAGGTAGCTATTTCTATGTATATTCAGACCCTTTTACTGAAAGCCTAGAATACGCACGTGTTCTTTATATCTAATTTACGTACGTTTCAACGACGTCTTTAATCATTGACCACGTTTATTGTATAATAGATGAGTAGTGAGGAAATGCGGGTCTGTATGCAACGGTTTTCGCAACTTTGGCGAATAGATAATAATAAGGGATCAAGCTAGCGATGAACGTACGGAATACAGTAGGTAACACTGACGGAAACTATACATACAGTTAGTGAGGTTGAGCGCGAGATACGATGGTGCTTGTACATGCATGTAGAGATAGGTATGGTAGTGAAGCATGTATAGTTCGCGAACTGCGTGCTTCGACCCCCCTCATTCCCTGCTCCGCAATCCCATGTCCTCGTTTGTCCCTGGGCTACGAACCGCGACCTACTGCTGCACCCCTCTGAACGACCGTCGGCGTCGTTGTCGGCGTCACTGCCACCACCTCACCACCTCACCACCTCCTGCTGTCCACCCCATACCCACAGACGTCGTTTACCGTGACAGAGAAAGATAGATAGAGAGAAAGACACATACAGAGAGATAAATAGAGACACAGAGAGAGAGAGAGAGAGGGAAGAGCTGAGTTCACGCTGTCGAACTAGTTTATACATATGTGTTTTGTACACACCACTGGCCAATGGTTGAAAATGTTATCTGATATGTATTGATAGAATATACAGTTATTTTGATCCTTATTACTATTTGCATACTACATATTTACGTCAATCTATTATAAATAAATATGTTATTTGTATTATATGAAATTGGCCAATGTCCGAAATTTTAACCTACAAGACGTTGCGAACGTAATGATATATTCACAAAGTGTTTTCTCTCAGTTCTTGCGGGAAATGCATGGGTATTTTTTTATTTACTTTAATCTTATGAATCTCTTGATGGTTACGTTTGAAATTTAGCAATCGAGTTTTATATTACGGCTTATTATGTGGCTCATCTTTCTTCTCAGTGTTTTTTAATAAGATGTAAGAGTATTTCGAGTTATAAGAACATAAGTCTTCACTGCCGGAATTCATAGTAAAATGATGGTTCGGGCTTGTAGGCCGTGGTCGATGTGAACGGTTTCGTCCAGACGTTTCGTCAGCAACTGCGGCTGACATCTTCAGTGGGTGCTGTGTTGACTACAGTCGCTACCGAGACTTCGAGGTATAATCTTCGCACACGTAGTCAAAACAGCACCCACTGAAGATGTCAGCCGCAGTTGCCGACGAAACGTCTGGACAAAACCGTTCACATCGACCACGGCCTACAAGCTCGAACCATCATTCTACTAATTTTAAGTTAGGACAACTGAACCACCCTTAACCTAATCTTCAAATGAAAAAAGCGAAATTAGCCATTTCCCATAATAATTGATAGAAAATACTTTGTGGATGTATTAAAATGGTCACAATCATAGAGATAATAGAATAGAAAATGAAAGTTCCATGCAGCACTGTAAGTATTGAGTATACTGAATTGAAAAATAGTGGTACTCCTCTATCATTGTTCAATAACACTCTTAATTGACAAGCACAACTGACTATGTACTGCTAATGCTCAAAATAAAAGGAGGTAGATGATGTATCTTCATTTTTTGTTTCTTTCTATTGACATAAAACATTTCCGATGGCTTGTCTACTCTAATTACGTTACCTCTATGGTTGTTACGCGTTATGGTTAAAAATTTCGATCCCTTGAAAAAATAGTTTATATATCTCTTATTTTTTTTTTGTTAAATTGAAATACATAATATGTACGTCTTTGTAACTTTAGTTTTTGATTTAATACTAAATAATTATGTAATTATACAATAGCTAATCAATCAGAACGATTTTATATACAAACTTACGCCAATTACAAAACAGTGAATCAAGTATTTAATGTACATATATTGTAGGTATATATATATATATATTAATATGTAACATTAGGGTGATCCCTAATAATACGGTCATTTCCGAATATTAATGCTCTCATGGTCTTAAATGTGTTTAAACAGATAAAAAAGTGTGGCTGAAACCTTCGGTCTCTTTTTACTGTTCCTTTAACAAGTGGTAAAGAACGTAATCCTTATTATAGTTTAGTATAGCTTTATCATTTAACATTAAACAATGGATTGCGCAGGGTCGAGTAGCTATTAATAAAGGGAAATCACTTATGTGCTACGTGTTAATTTAGTAAGTCGATAAAAATTATTAAAAGTGTATGTTTGGAGCACGGCTCCGTATGGGTCCGAAACATGAACGATAGGTGCGACGGGAAAGAAAAAGTTGAAAGGACTGCGGGTAGAAAAGTTTAGAAATGAGGAGGTATTATAAAGTAGGCAAACAAAAGGCGCTGGATGTCAATAATAAAAAGGACAGACAGATTGGTAGGACAAGTTTGAGACATGAAGGGATAGTTAGAGACATATTAGAGACAGATAATTGAGTAAAAAGAGGTAGAGGAAGGCCTACATAAGGATGGATATTTTGTCACAAATAAACCAAATACAGTTCCACTTTAAATCACTTTATTCTTTACAATTGTTTCACTTAAAAATAAGCATCTTCAGAAGAAGTATTAATTAGTCTAGGTTGTTTTTCTATATTTATATCCGCATTTACCGGTGGGGGAAAAACTATTTCGTTCAAAACTGGGTTGTTTTCGTTTTTTATATGTCTTTTTATTTCCATTGTTTCTAATATGTCTGACCTTTCTCCTTTTTCCTTTTATATGTAATATATCTAAATTGTATTCTATGATAAATTTGTGCTTATTGTCTGCTTATGGTTCATAAATGTTGACTTCGTATTATAATTCTTCACATGCTCATTAACCCTTTCTTTAAACGTTCTACCAGTCTGACCAATATGTACGTGTACGTCCCACATTTTAGTTTAAAAACCACACTTTTTAACTTTTTTGGTGTTTTATCTTTATCGTTACTAATATATTTAAACAAATTATTATTTGTTTTAAATGCTACATTGATTTGTTTTTCTTTCAACTTTGAGAATATTTTGTTTGAGACATGTTTTAAATATTTTATTGATCAAAAATTTTTCTTTTGTTTCTATGTTAAATTTGATTTAAATTGAAAATTAATATAGAAGACAATTTATAAATATTACACATAATAGAAAAAGGAAAAAGGTTAGACATATTAGAAACAATGGAAATAAAAAGACACATAAAAAACGAAAACAACCCAGTTTTGAACGAAATAGAAAATATACATTTATCCCCCCTAATAACAAAATTTGTCAACTTCTTTTCCCACCGCTAAATGCAGATATATATATATATATATATAAAAAAACAACCTACATTAAGTTACAATTAATACTTCTTCCGAAGATGCTTATTTTTAACTGAAACAATTGTAAAGAATAAAGTGATTTAAGGTGGAACTATATTTGTTTTATTTGTGAGAAAATATCCATGATAATGAAGTTCCATAAAGTAGATGCAGATACAATTCAAAATTTGAGAAAGCCTACATAAGGAGTTGAGGTGCATGTCTAATCACTCTATTATTATTAGTTAGCTTTGGCAAGTAATATAGTTAGTTACCTGAGAGGTAAAAAGATCATTCTCAACTATACGTCAAAGTATCGAAGCTAGTTTTTAGTCTGTTTTACAGCACCTATAATCGCTATTGCTGGACGCTTTAAAGTTTTATGAATAAATAAATAATTGGTGCTAGTATGACACAGTATCAAGGCTAAATTTTTATACATGTTATTCAGAAGTCTATTTTATAATATATTATAAGCTGCCAGAGCAATTCCAGGTACGGTAAAGGGTCCGATGTGAGTGCGAGGGCATTATCTGTGCATGCGGATGCGAGTGAGAGCAGTAAATGGGTTTATTGGACAATTTATCATTATCTAATAATATTCCGATGATAAATTGTGAATTTCGTTTTAATTTAATAAATGTGATTTTGTTTATTAAACTTTAAATTTCTGATACTTTATGAAACAATCTTCTGAATAACATAATATATAAAATTTAGTCTTGATACTATCACGTAGTTGCACCGACTATTTATCGAGTTTTATAGCGTTTGGCGAAAGTTGGAATCCACAGAAAGAGTCTGGAAATAGTGATTAGATAAGAAAATGAAATATCAAAATATAAAACGTACAAACAAGTAGCGAAATTTTTCATTATAACTGACATTCACCCGTTTTGTCACACATCTAGAAGCGCTTAGGCTTATTGCAACATTACAGATTTTGTGTTATATTAGAAATATATATTATTTCCTGTTTTGGTTTGTGTACTTTTATTGTTTGTATATAAATAAAGCAACCAATTTTACTTATAATATTCACTTTAATTTTTAATTTTCCTCTACAATTGTTTTGGAATCCTTAGCCCTTTTCAAGAGTAACATAGGTATTAATTCTTACTACTTGGAGTGTGTCCACTTATGTGATCTTAATAGGTACAGTTATAAACAGGAATCATATAATTCTCAAAAGTTTATCTATATATGAGGTGTTTAGAAAATTCTGTTATTCATTTGTGGTATTTTCATTAGATTTTAGGTATTTTTTATTTCAAATATTTACGTTTAGTGTTGTTTTTTATTGACTTTAGATGTTCTTTGTCTAAACGATATACTTCTGCCTGACAGGCCAATATAGGTAGCTTCATAATACTTATAATGTACTCTATAAACACCTGAATTTTTATTTTTTTCTAACGTCTCTTTATTGTTAAGAAGAATTCTGCCTAAATTGTTTTTGTTGAGCGATATAGTTGTTTTATTTATATATTTAAATAATGTTTCACAACGAACCAACGCTTGATTCTTTAAATATTATTTTATTGTTTGGTTAAATAAAAAGGTATTCAATAAATGACTGGATGATGGAACCGAAAAAGGGTGGAAAAGGAAGTGACCTTGTAGGAAACTAATCAAGTGTTTTCAGATGTGAGCGGAAGGGGGCAAGCGCAAGGGGTGAAGATAAAAAAATCGAAATTGAGAAGAAAAACACAATGTTGTAATTTCCACAATTTATTGAAATTACTTAAGGTGTGTTACACCACACTGGCTTTTATCTTAGTAATAAATAAATTGTGGAAGTTATAACTTTCTGCTTTTGTTCTTAATATGTTAGACTTTCATCCAGTATCCGCTAATTCAATAAAAGTGAAAAATATAAATGTTGATAAAGTAAATATCCTAACCTAACCTAACCTAACCAACGCCTGAGTATATCAGTCATAATGTAAAATTATTATTTATTTTTATAGATTTTACTATTTGCCAAGTCATTTTCTAATATTATCAGTGTTTTATGAAATGCCTAATTTGGCTATATCCCTACGATATATATATATATATATGTATATATGTGTACATATATATATATTAATGTGGGTAGTCTACCTAAGTACAATACAATTTTCATTGAAAATGGTTTAGGTACTGTAAAAGATCTTCTAATTAACCCGTTCCTTTGTACACTGATATATTTTTTTGTGTCTACTTTAAAAAAATATGCAGAAGCGTCCGTAAAACATATTTGCTAACGACTTGCTTTCAATGCGGTTTTAAGCACCTCGTTTTAAATCAACAAGTTGAAATATTGTATTCTCGTGTCGAGCGTGTTTTAAAGTTTCGGAAGCTCTTCTCAGTAATGAAAACGCTGCGCTAGTTTGTTTGTTGAACTGACTTTCAATAAGATAAACCAAATGAAATAGCTAGTAAAAACCGGAATTCTGTTAATTTTATTATTTGTAGATACATTTATAGGTATACTATTACAATAACGCATCACACAAGTAAAAACAATTAACCAATTAAATTAAACTCCTATTTAATTCAAAAACATGAAATTATTGTATAATTTAAATATTATAGGTATTTGTAGTAAAAGCTGAATCCTAAGAGAGAAGTAAAACTGGAAGGTTATACCTATCTACCCATCAACATAAAGAGAAATTTGTTCGAATAAGTGACTTCTGGGAAATATTAAATTAATATATAAATTATGTATTAAGGTATACTGGAGAATTAGCATTAAAGTGTCAATTATACGAGTTCGCGATTATCTGGATTATCAATCACACTCAAATTATTATTCAATGTTGTTTCTTTGATGATTTCAGGATGTTTTATTTTAGTTCTTTTGAAACAACATTATGTATGTACTGAAAATATGAATTTTTTCTTTCTAGATATAATTTTTCAGGTTTTTGATAAATTCGTATGACCTACAAGATCAATTAGTTCGGTTAATCGAATGTGTACCATATATATTTGAGTAGGTAATTAAATCAAATCAATTGTTGACCTGGTCGGATCCTTGTGAAACATTATTTTAATAACTGAAGGAATTAACTAAATCTGTTACTCCTCAGAAAGATATTGTTATGTCGAAGCAATATTGTAGAATTTACAATAAAGTATTTTGAAACATTTAAAAGTGATTTTAATTCCTTCAATTATTAAATCAAATTTAACATTTCAGCAGTAAAACCCAGTTCCTTTTCGTGTGTATATTGTACTTTGATATCAACGCGATTCCGGTAAGTTTTTAGTCGACAGACACAGGTCAAATGCTTGCTTGCATTCTTTCTCATCATGCATTTCCGTTGGTCCGTTATTACGTTCTGGTTAAATCGCCAACGAAAGCACAACGCGCTGGCGACTGCTGATTGCTTGCGACCGGCGGCGGTACGGCAGCAAAGCGTTGGCGACAACATTACCGACGACGACGATGACGAGGGACGGTCATCCTCCGTTAATTTCGCGACCGATGGCTTCGCGTTCAGGAAATTTCGGCTGCGTGAACGCGTCTTCGCGCAAGTGTGTGCCACCCAGCCCTGTGGCCAGGGGGTGGGAGGGTGTCACGTCAAGCCCGTCACGCGGGACCGCGAAACTCCCTGCTTGCCCTGCTCGGCAGTTCGCGCCCGTCCACGGTCGTGCCATGTATTGATCGGCTGGACAAAGAAAGTGACCATCATATACACTGATACAAGCACATCCACAGAAGACAATACGGAGTTATCGTTGTGAACGTAAAGGTGAAAATAATAGCAAAGAACGTGAGAGCGCCCTTGTTGGCAGCGACAGCCAACAATCACAACTGTTTCAAAACGCCGATTCATAACTCGCAAAAAGAGCGCGCGCCTGCGTAAAAAAGTTGTTACTACCGACGTGCAGCGTCTCGACGTTACGTGTTGCATTCGTCAACGACATCGTTTCATGTCGCATGTTTCTACTGTAAATTACATCGTTTTTTCTTCCTGGAGCTCGCGCAAATCGAGTTAGAACCACGTGCATTTCTTCTGCTTGGTTCATACAATTTAACGAACCTACAACTACCTGTGTTTGTGAAAAACATATTCGCTTGACAAAAGAAAATACAAAGTGACTTTTAACGTGTTATAAACTATTTTGAATATGTAATTGATCAACAAAGATTATCTGTTCAATATTATATACGTCTTAGTAAAATATGGACCAAATGAAAAAGTGATTCTTTATGTGCACCGACGAAATCTAATTTTGTTAAAACGATTCATTCTAGTCGTTTCAATATTATTCCGTTTTTCCTTTTTTGTGTTTTGGGAAATTAACTTCGAGCGAAGATGTCTACGAAAACGACGGGTAAGCGGCCTCTTCGTACCCTCAGCGCCCACGAGAAATTGGACGCGATCCGCCGCGTTCACGACGGTGAAAGCAAGGCTTCGGTGGCTCGAGACATTGGCGTGCCCGAATCAACCCTTAGAGGATGGTGCAAAAACGAAGATAAAATATCTTACCTGTCTCGACAGTCAAGTCCTGAGAACGACGAAACCAGTCCCATAAGTGAGCCCAAAGAGAAAAAGTCGAAAGTAGAGGATCAGCCGTATAATCTAAGCGTGAAAGTTTCTACAAAGATGAATTCGTCATTTTCACCAAACGGTTCCATTAAAAATACCACAACCGTTTCCGATAGTATTGTTAATACTAAGCCGTTTAATTTAAGTCAAAAGGACGGCGTTAAAACCACATCTCAAATGAGCGAAAGAGAACGAAACAGAGCTGAATTAGCGCGCCTGAGTGTGGAATTAGGATTAAACAGACCTGAAATGTTTTTAAATATGAACGGTAGCAGTAGTTTAACCGAACTAACAGCCGGTATGAATTTACTGGCTCAGTGGAATAGCCTACTGCAGAAAAATCAAACCGGAAAGATAACCGCACCTGCTGATAGCAGTAACAATGTGGTTTCTTCTACCGATATCTTGTCGGCTTCGACTCCAATAAAAACACAACAAAAGTCAAGCAAATTACCAAAAATTGACAAAACGCCTTCTTCTGCTGACGAGTCTGTATGGTATTGGCTGAAGAATAGTCCCAGTTTATTGGGTATTACACCTACTGCTGACGTAAATTCTATTACTAGTACCGGACCAGGTGCTATTAATACGTCTACTACTTATTCCACCTCAACCCCGATAAATTTCTCAACTATTCCAACACCTTTACCAGCATCTATGCCGCCAAGTTTTGAATCTACCGATCATCACAGTTCTTGGTTTTGGAAATGGTATAAACAGTTTGCAAGTGTTTATTCGCAGACTGCAGCAAATCAAATTCCTGATAAGCCAATCCTTTATCAGCAACTGACTAAAGATAAAGACGCAAGCAATTCTGAAAATTTACATTTATCAGACGAGAAACCAATGAAAAATAATACAAAAGTGAGAGCGGTTCTGGATAGTCTTTTATTGAATAACAACAATGTAGCACTTCGTAAACAAGAAATACTTTCGGACGACCCTCAGACGCCTACTGAAGCTTTGGAACATGGAGAAAAATTTCTAAAATGGTTAGAAAATTGTGGAGACCCATCGGTTACAGCAATGCAAATTATGCAGTTTCGTTATTTAATTAACAACATCAAAAATAATGTCGAAAAAAGAAATGGTGACACTCTGCACAAAAACAAAGTTCGCAGAAAGTAGATAAAGATAACTGAATAAATGTTAAATTTTTACTTGCACCAAATTTACTGATTTTTGTACAAAGATATTAGATTCTAGATTTGACATTAGACTCTTAAGATTAAAGTCATTCGTAATGTACCTTTTAAGACGTGATATATTTTAGTTGTAAATGTTAATTTTTAATTACAGTACAAATTTCAACGTTTACGAATTTCTGACTTCTTTTTTTAAATATAGGAAGTAAATAAGTACTGATTTAATGTGCCAATGTTATTGTTAGCTCAATTCTCGTTTATAATTTATATAAACACTTGTGTGTACATAGGTAACTACTGTCTACCAAGAAGATTCCTATATATTGATCTCTTTATTTTTTGCCAAAGGTTTTTGCCTTTTGTGATCTTAAAACACATTTTGCGTTTTCGTACATGTTTTATTGCAATGGCGAGAATAAAAAAATTGAAGAATGTATTTTTTTATTTTGTATTTGGTTGACAATTTTTGTCATGTAAATATTGTTTAAAATTAATGGATATTTTTGTACGAATATTCAAGCCTACTAAATAAATTGTTTGTGAACCTTTAATACCGTATTTTATTCCAAAATATTAAACTAATACTTTCAAACCACAAAACCTATTACTTAAATACAATATTTTGTTATTGTTATTTCTAGATTTTACATTTAAAGTATTCAACATGAAAATATTACGTAACCTTTTTAGTCTTTTTTGTAATACGTAATTTTATAAAGGTGACATAGATAAAGGCGAAGACAAAGATAAATAAAGGATTTTAGTTAATATTTATTTCAAGTAGTATTTAAATCAATTTTACACATTATAGTAACACTATAAAAGCATAATCATATTATCAATTATACACTAGATTCTTGTAGATAAGGTTACAGTGATTAATATAAAAAATGGAATCAAACGCCTTATAACACTACAAACAATGTTTGTTGGTACAGCTAAATGTATACATTTCGGCTACGAGGTAATCATTTTCAATGGTCATAGTAAACTAAAATTAAGAAAAGGTCATACCTAAATATACATCTAAAAACTACCTGTAACTTATTGTAGACTATCGAACAGGGGTTTTTGGTGAAAATGACTACCTCGTGGTCGAAATGTATACATTTGGTTGCACCAATAAACATTATTTGTAGTGTTATAAGGCGTTTGATTCCTTTTTTTTAAATATTATTCACACTACAAGTCACACGGTACTCGTCCGTACCTCTAATTATTTACAGTAATTAATTTAAGAAACATTCAAAATAGAGACTATAGTGATGTAATCAACCGTGAAATAATTAACAATTTTAAAAATAAAAAGATTACAGGCAAAGATATTATACATACATCCCTATCTATATGTATGTAAATCATATAAGTATATAGTTGGAAATACAATCATTTATACAGATACATATTAAAAATCATCTTACGTGCAAATGATAAAAAAACTTAATCGGATTTATTAATGTGATTGGAAGGATAAGTTAACAAGTGCAAAGGTAAATATTTAGTGTTAAACAATGTTTAGTTTGTTGCGCGTGTAACAATTTCTAATGTCAAAGTTAAAATATATAGAACACCTTTAAAATAAATATATTATCTTTAAAAAACTAATTTATACCAATTTCGGTATTTTAGCTGATTTAATATCTTTATGATCATACAAAAAAGTAGTAACAAAAAGAATCTGCTACTTTTTCGTGAGTTTAGCAAATATAAGGTATATGATGCAAATTAACACGAATGCTTATTTCTAAATTGCTGGTGAAACCTTTATATGAGATTAGGTAATTACAGACATATATCATAGAGATAAAGGATAAATACACTTACTAATTTAAGTAATTTATAAATATTAAGGGAATTTGAGTAGGTAAATCAACGTTTTTATTTGTAATATTGTATAAGTTGCTATTATACTTCTTATTTTGATTTATTTTTATTCTCATTCGAAAGGGTGTATTGTAAAATGTCTTCTGATTGTCTGACGGTTGTCTCGCGAAAACGGTGACAAAACGTAGGCATCTTTCAAAGTTTTGACGCTGTTGAAATTCAGCTGCTCCAGTAAACAAAATCGTACGTTTCTGCAAATTCCTGTTTATTCAAATATGATCAATTTTATAAGTAAGTAATAGAAAACAATAGATAAGAACTGAATTCGTGCTAATTGATAATGGACATCTACGAAATTTTATAAATTGAACTTACTAAATTTACAAAACTTATTAGTAAACAATTAAATTCCATTTCTGTTATTATACAATGAAGCAAATATTTTAGAAGGTGGCGGAGGTGATAATCGCGGTAGTCGAATCGAGCAGAGCGAATGAATGGAGGGTTAGAAACAAAATAAAAGATGAGCGAAGCAGCGACCGAAGTTTGTAAAGCTATTAAAAATACGAGGCGGCGGTGGTGATGGCGGAGGCACGGCCACGACTCGGCGGTGGCGATGGATATGAATGGGGATATGAATGAGTCGTAGTAAAGTCGTAGTAAAACTACAAAACAAATAAAAAGCTCTCTCGACTCTCGACAACATTCAACGTTTATTGAACCTCTACGGCAGCGACTCCCTTGCATTACTTTACCGCTACTTACTCAACCTGTAAGATTAAGTAGCTATGTTAATATTTATACATGTCGGATATTAATCTCTATTGGAATAGTTTAGAAAACATTGAAAAAATTAATAGTGTCTAATATACAAAAAGAGTTACAAATTAAGATGCCCTATTTAAAATTTTATGAACTTTCAAGAAAACGGAAACGCTACAGTTCTTTTACAAAGAACAATTTTATTCCCTGTGCAGTGTGTTTCATAATTATTGAATGCCAGAAGGATTGTAATATTTCTATTTAAAAAATAACAATAAAGAATCCCTACAGGGTCAGTTCGTTGTCCGTCCGTTTGTCTGTTTAGCCGTGAAAAGTATTACTTATCATCAAAACATATAGGATACATTCAGTTGGGGTACGACTTTCACATTTGGCCTGGCGGAATATCTTATCGTGTAAATTTAGAAAATGTTTGGAAAATCACGAATTTTAAATTAGTCTGTTTGTTCAAAAAAAGTAGGAATTAAAATCTTTATTCGTCTAATCAGGTGGGCGCTGGCAGAAAGGCCTTTACATATTATATATTATTTTTATATTTATATTTATAAAATAGCCTGTAAAGGCCTTTCTGCCAGCGCCCACCTGATGAGACCCGATAGTTCAAAACCGGTCGTGGGATATGGCTTTTGGTACGTTGTGCCTACTTGGTAGGTCGCGTTAGAAATGTGAGATCTTTGATCTTAATATTTAGACGAATAAGGATTTTAATTCCTACTTTTTTGAATATGTTATATCTTCGTCTAAGAATACATCGGAATCAACAGTGTAATTCAATGCCGGTAGGGGTATTAGCCCTCGAAGTAGTTGTTTCTGTTGATTCCATATTTATATTTATATTTAGTCTGTTTGTGTTAGAATTTCCAAATAACAGAGATACTTCTACATATTTATTTACAAATTACAACGAATTAAAAATTGAAATCTGTGTTCCTTGAGAGTTACAAAACAACTAACTAAAAAGAATATTCGGCATATTCTTAAACCTACTAATAAAATATTACCTGCTAGGCAATACGAGCCTTTCACACTATCATGTAGTTGCCGTTTATTTGAATCAAGAAAAATTCTAAACTACAAATCTAAATACAACATTAAACAGTATACTTACCTAGTAAACTTAACAGTTTGTTGATCCTTAAAAAGTATTACTGATCATTATAATTGAGTGTATATCAAAATTGAATGGTCTTTCGAAAATTTACTAAAAAAAGATAAATGAATTGTTATTCTTAATTTCATAAAAATGTACATAAAGGATTTAGAAAAAGTATTGAAACCCTAAAAATCTCTGAAAATGTCCACATTTTTTTGTATGGGACATACCTAGAAGAATCACGGTGATCTTGACTTTGGCCCTTGGTTGAAGGACAAAAGCAATTCGAAAACCAACTTAAAATAAATTGTAACGATTGTGCGGTTGGGTAGTTCTGAAACGATATCGTTATAAGTTAAAACGCATAAAAAATGATTTTTTAATGTTTCAATGAGTTTAATAAAACTTGCTTAAACCAAAATTATTGTATCTTTGGTGATAATTTTTATAAGTAATTAGATGGTCCAGCAATGGGAGAGCCCCCATCTCACCCTTGTTATCAAACATTTTTATGTGCAATTTTGACAATAATTTATTTGAAAAGATGAATTGTAAAGAGAAGATGTTGTTCTGATGAAGATACGTTGATGATATCTTTTGTATATGGTTAGGAACAATACGTCAGTTACACCAATTTTTAACATACTTTAATAGCATTAATAATATAATAAAATTAATGGATATTAAAATTATTAATCATAAATTAGATTTTAATATTTTTAGAAAACCACCTAATACAGATTGTGTAATCATTAACATCCATTCCAACCAATCACAACAAACCAAAATTCCAGCATTCTATAGTTATATTTTTAGATTGTTAAATAATGAAAATTATGGTAAAGAACTTCAAACCATTCAAATTATTGAGTACAACGATGGTTATTACCCCAGTTTACTAGATCGAATTATATTTAAAATGAAAAAGAAGTCAATAAATAAAAAATTGTATTCGTCTATCAGTAACGATAAAATCAATTATAGTTTTATTAATTATGCCCCTAACTATAGCAACAAAATTTGTAAAAAACTTAAGCGCGTAGGAATAAGTACTATTTCGGTAAATAAATGTAATTTAAGTAAATTATTGATAAACATTAAACAAACGTAATCCACTCATAATAAAAGCTGCGTATACAAAATCAATTGTGTAATTGTAAAGCATTTTATTTAGGCTAAGCAGTCAGACAATTAGAAATAAGAATAAAAGAGCATATCAAGGATATTAGGGAAAATAAAAAAGCTACTGGTTTTAGTACTCATTGAATAGAGAATAAACATAATATAGATTTAGACAATATTCAATTATTACACCAAGAAAAGAACTACAAACGTCTCAATATAGTTGAAGAATTAGAAACTAAGGAAGCCACCAAAAGTAAAGACGATATTACAAATCTATAATCCGATTTTAAGAACGATCTAATAATAGATACATATTTAGGCTTTTCCCATAATAATGTATAAGATGTTATTTAGATGTTTATTTGTTTGTACTGATTTATATTGTGAAGACAATTGTTAAAAAATTAGCAATTTATCTTTGTACTCTTGAGAAAGGCGCTAACCTGCCGAAATATATGTAGCATATGTCTTATTAAAGTCACTGAATCATTAAAAAAGCATTTTTTCATTTATTCACTGTATTAGCCTTTACTAGTTGAAAGTTTCAAAATTTTTATTTTTTGTACACAGCGACCGTTTCGCGTCACTGTGGCTTCGTCAGGTGGATGAAATATAATAAACTATATTACATTTTCAAACCTAATTTACTAGTTACAAAATTATGGGTGGGGTTTAACTGTAAATTTAGTAAAGGGGAGTTGTTTATATCGAGTCGATTGTTCAGTAAATTACCTAGTTTGTTGTTGTTATTAATTTCTAAACTCTCCAATAGGTTTAATTTTTGACTCTTACTTGTTGTGTGTACAATTTTGAAGTTTTCATTAAAACAATCAAAACTGATCATTGTTTGGGGTCATTAATTAGAAATGATAAAGATAAGTTAGATAATAAACTCGAATCAGAAGTGTACAAATTAGAATGTAGTGACTGTAATTGTGTATATATGTATATAGGACAAATTGGTCGAACATTTATAGAACGTGTTAAAGAACTAAAAAAGAGTTTTGAATCTAAAAATGGTAATTCGGAATATGCCGAACACTTAATTATTATTGTTATGTTTTAATGAAAACTTCAAAATTCTACACACAGCAAGTAAGAGTCAAAAACTAAACCTATTGGAGAGTTTAGAAATTAATAACCACAACAAACTAGGTAATTTACTGAACAACCAACTTGATGTAAATTTACAGTTAAACCCCACCCATAATTTTGTAACTAGTAAATTAGGTTTGAAAAATGTAATATACTTTATTGTATTTCATCCACCTGACAAAGCCACAGTGTTGCGAAATGGTCGTTGTATACTTATAAAAATAAAGATTTTGAAACTTAAAAAGATTGCTTTCTTTTATATTATTTTTTCATTTTTTCTTCGTTTTTACTTTTTACCAACTTAAAATTTTCAAGCGAGAAACACATAGTTCTACGTTCGGACAAGTAACCATGTCTGTAGTCAAAATGACTTCTAGGAATCAAATAGAAATCAAAATATTGAAATTCTTAATAACACCAATATTTGAGACATATTCAATTTGGACAGTAATTACAGCATTACTTGGTATGAAATATCTTATAGTGGTTTTGTCTTTGATCTTGACCTTGATCTACAAGCAAAAGAAACTCACAATACCTAATCTCTTTAACCAACGGACAGGTAGGTCAACCAATTTAAGCTTAAAATCTTTAACAATAGGTAGGCAAATTGCCCCATAAACCCTAACTTTCTTATGTAAAAGAAAAGCAAATTGCCCCTCCGTGATATATTCGTACTACCTGAAATACATATTCTCGAAGATAGTTGAACTGGTCAATAAAAATATTAACTTAATCCGGTCGACCAAGTCAGATTAACATTTTCCAGACAAATCGAAATGAGGTTAAGATATCACATCGTACAAGTCCCGTAATCTGCAACTTATATCTGAATCTATCCTTTTTAAATACTGAGTCTTAAGGATTATTAAGAGTGTCATTAAACTGATCTTCGTATGACCTCTAAAAATAATTTTAACCCCTAGCATGATTACACTCTCGAGCCTTTTTCACATTAAATATATATATGTACAAGCAAACAATTAACAATGTTTTTTTAAGATCATATTTTCTAAATCAATTATTTGTATTTAATTTAAGAACGTTGGATTAATATATTATGATTTTTAATTCAAAGATGAGGTATAGTTCACTAGTAGAAGGCATTAAAATCGTTTTTCATCTAAATATTAAGGATCACAGATCCCACATTTGAAGCGCTGGGAATCGAAAGCCAAATCCCACAACCGGTTTCGACCTATCGGGTCTCATCAGTAATCCGTAATATTTAGACGAAAAAGGATTTTAATACCTTCTTTTTTGGATATGTTATCTTCGTCTAAGAATATTTCGGAATCAACAGTGTAATTCAATGCCGGTAGGGGTATTAGCCCTCGGAGTAGTTGTTTCTGTTAATTCAATTTTTATATTCAAAAATAAGGTCACGGTTCCGTTTGGCAACGTATTAAAAATTGCAGCTGTCATATATACATCGAAGATTATTTCCAAAATTCGGCATTTTTAGATACGACTGAGCCAACTATTAAGAAAGACAATTTTTGTTAACGGATAACTAAACGTTTAGCTGGGTTGTCAAATATTGAATTTATTATTAGGGTAACTGCCGTGAAATTGGCACCACTATTTTGGTTAGGTTATGGTGTGAATTAGTTTCTTTGATCAGTATATAGGCATAGTTAAGGGGCAACCTCTTACGAAAGTTATTGCCCACCCTGTAAGAATCGACAGGATAAATAAAAAATATCTTGAGAAAAGGATTCAGTATTATTGAGATTTTCACCCCACACCCGTAGATAGTTGGAGTTGCGAGAGATGATAAAGAGGATTACTAGAGAACATCATAGTTAGAATTAGTAGATGGTCAGACGTGGGAGCGGTGGCGGTGGAGGTGTGATATCGATATGGTCGGAGGGGTTAGAGATCCCCTCTGATGGCGAAGACCTGGTACAACATTAAAAAGGCTGTATGTAGGCTTTTACAACCGGCGTCAATCGAATTAAGATAACTTACCGGGCTTTTGGGTCGTGGTCTATAGGCTTTTTTGTTGCTTGAAGATGTCAGCCGCAGCCGTCGTCAGGCAACAAAAAAAAAGCCTATAGACCACGACCCAAAAGCTCGGTAAGTTATCTTAATTCGATTAAAAAAGTGTTTAGAGTGATAACGTCTTCCGCTTGTAGAACATGGCAGGCAAAAGTTCGGCGCCTACCTTCAGCTAGTGAAAAAAACAGTGACATAAGTCGTGGACAGCATTTTATAATTTATTGTCACAGAAGCGACATGAAGCTCTGGTGGTTTATCGCAGTTCTCCATTGCCTGTGGGGATTTTCAGTAGAGTTCTGGTCTTCTTCTTGCCGAGTCTGAGAATTTGTTCTTACCCGTCTCTGCAGTTTGTAAGGGAGATTAAAAATTTTTGCCTACCATCATCCTGGTTATTTTTTCTGGTCCCGCATAGCTCTGAAGCAGTCCATCATGCAGTTTGTTGTTTGATAAGGCTACCGCAAATTCCAACGGCTGGGCACTGATTTTGCCAGGTCGGGTCGTTTGCAAGACCGTTTTCCTTTATGTCGCTATGGCCTGGGACCCAGAGAAAGATTATCAAGTTCGAGTTCGATAATTTGTTAAGAGCATATGACACTACCCAGTCGCACGGGCGTGTCCTTTGAAGATTTCCTCTTCTCCCCAAAAACAAAAAAAAATGTTAAGGGCTTGGTTACAATCCTGTAACAGCTTTGACTTTGTCCCTCTGAAGGCATCGAAATCATATTTGCAGATTTTCAGTCAGTGCATATTGAAATTATTACTGTGCCTGATCAGCTGACTGGATTCCCCATCACAAGGAAAATTTCTTAGATGGATTAATTCATATTCATACAAAGCGTTAAAATACGCTTAATCGAATCGTTTGAGATTATAATATAAAATTCACGATGTTACTGTAGTCACTGTCTTACAATCTGTCTAAACGTTCGGTTAGACGTTGTGGTGTTACCTTAGCTTTCTAACTGTACTAGAAACTGCCAGATTTTTCAAATTGGGAACTTTCAATTCCATCATGCTTAATTTCATGCGACATTGGTTAATTCTCAAACTTTGCATACATGCTTAAGTAGATCTGTCTACTCAGTATGCAAAAATTTAGTGTTTTAACATCATTGATGTTTGTCTATTAAAGGTCCATTTGGAATTACAGTAGATACATGTAGCTTTTCCCATCATTATAACGCATATTTCTCAACAACAGAGTTCCTACTAAACAGGGAATTGTAACTGATACTTTCATACTGAAATGTATTTAATTATATTGGTTTCAATTGGTTTTCTTCAATTTTCCTATTAATCGAATTTCTATACGTTGTTATATTTGATTGGAATTTTATTATTAAAATGTGCTTCATTGCAACGTTATTTTCATTAAGAATACGTTTTGTTTTTATTTTAATGATAATTGTAACTATTAAGAATTGAAAATCACTATTTATTTAGAAAACTTTATACTATAACTAACAAAAAAAAAACAATTTCTTTAATTTCGCACATTATTCGAGTTACTTTCCATTTTTTTGTTGTTTTAAAAAATCACAAAAGCTTATGAATTTGATAAAAGAGTGCATCGTCCATTTTGAAATCGTATGTTAAAACAACGTCCATGACGACGTTACTTTGTAGTTTTAGTACGTAGAGTTTTAAATACAAAGTTTATAGTCTATACAGGGTGCGTCAAAATACTGAATCGATGTGTAACAAGGATACGACAAGAGAAGGGACAAAATATTCAAATGAAAGTTTTATGAAGCAGTCTTCACATTCATGTGTTTTTCAATCTTAAACCTAAAAATTTTGTTTTGCTTATTTTTTTCCTGTTTTTCATTGTGTTAGATAGATAAGTAAATAACAAAACAGGACAATGTTTAAATTAAAAACAACACAATTTTAAATTCTAAAGCATAAGTGATGGGACAACTATTTAAGAATACTATGCAGAAAAGAAATACAAAAAATATTTGGTTTATGTCCGTCGTGCCGCAGTGACTGACTAGAGGTGTTAACTTTTCAAAAAGTTCAAATAACTGGAAAACAATAGGACTTGCTACTATCATAAAATACAATTCTCTGCATATCCGTGAGATTCCTTGTGCACAATTGAAAGGTTATCCATTACTTATTGGACACCCTATATAGTTTCAATTTTTAGTACCTACGACTAGAGTGAAATCACAAACCACTATGGAGCGAGAAGTGTAACATAAGTGCTAAATACTCTATAAGCTTTGGAAGAGTTATATAAAAAAGGGATAAATAGTCAAATATTGATTAACAGTCATTACAGTACGTAAGGTTTCATTTTCTAAAAGTCTGTGGAAATGTACAAACTAGTTGTGAAGTTTTTGTATAGTTTGAACAGCAAGTGCCACTCTTCTTGAATTCCAACTTTTATATCAGGTATCTATAAAGACATATGAAGCAGTACCGTGACTGACTCATCGACTCACTAATTGACTGACACAGACTAAACCAGTAGATATAAATTTCGAAATTTCAAGAAATATTCTTTGGAAAGTTAGGTTATGGGTATTGTTACCTGAGGTTGCCTTGACTTAAAATAATAGTCCTTAATTAATACGCATACGAGATAAACAAAGAAACACTCATTTTGTCTTACATCTAGCAAAGCGGCCAGGTAACATTTAGAAGTGGTAAGTTATGGTAGGTTATGATGGGTTATGGTAGGTTGTGTCATCGATAAGTGCCATGTACCACAGAAAATTATATCCACCCGCTCTGGGTAATGGTGTAATGGATCATAGACCTAACTGCGTATGTCTAACAAAGGAAGATTCGAGCATTTACCACTAGCATCCGTATTAACTATTAGTATAATAATGAAGTATCCTATACACACTTAAAACATTGTTTTCTTATGTTGCGTTATTGATGGAATGGTATATGCTCGTCACAATGTCGAGTTATGTCTGTTTAGTGTCTAAACTCATATGGTAGATCTTAAATTGGTTGATGTTCTCTACCATAGCCTTTCATTTGCAGAAATACTTAATCTATACATCATCAAACTACTGTAAATAATATTTGTTGTTTGATAAAAATACTAATAAAAAGGATAAAAGGTTAATCTATATATTTCTAAAGACCACCGGTAATATAAATGTTAAAACGACGATTCTGTCATGTTAGGCTTCATTAGTGATAGGTAATGTATTATTTCTTTTGGAAAGTAGATGTATCTGAAAGATGTCCTTTGGATGTATGTTACGATACGAAATTGGATAGGTATGTTCGAGAGGATAATTTCACAAAGTAGGACTAATCGTCGATCCAGCAGCAGGCAGTAGAGCGACAGCATAGCGTTCCGTTCTCCAAGCACGTTCACGCGTAAGCAGCGGCAGCGTCGCGTTGTCGGCAGCAACGATATCGACATCGGCCGCGTCCCTGGTTAAGACCACCACGGCTGAGGGTCTGTGAGTGGGTTGGGGTCGGGGGGAGGAAGGACGGCCGTTCTATCCAACAACCGACTACTACCCATCCCATCCTATCCCATCGTCATCGTCCCTTCGCGTTCTCCTCATACCACCTACCTACCAGCAGCAAGCAAGCAAGCAGCTCATCGGTTCTCTATGTAGTTTCCCAACAGCCTCATCCTCCTCGTCCTCCTCCTCTTTGGTCCCGGCGGGCGGCGATGTAACGGACCGTGATGTGCGGGCGCGGATGTTGGAGGCGGCGGCGCTGGCAGTGGCAGCAGCGACGCGTCCGTGCCGCGACGGCCGTCGTCGTCGTCGTCGGTCGGTCGGATGCAGGGGGTGGGTTGGGCGAATGGGTGATTCGCGCGGCGCGGCGCCCCGTGTGCGTGACAGATAAGGGGCCAAAGGATCGGTCGGTAGCAGTGACGATGCCGGCGTCACAACCGACCGTCAGTTCGTCTGAAGAATAGCTTCCACCTTTTCTGCAAAACATTTTCGTCCTAACAAATTCCATATAAGCATAAAGATACTAAACATAACAATGACTGTTTATTGTTTATTAATGATTAAACATTTACGTGTATGTGGTATTTTATTTTTCAAATTAAAAAAGTAATGAAATTCGTACGGGATGCAATCTACACTTGTTTATTTTCGTCAATTATATTAATTTTAGGTAATTGGTTTTAGTGTTACTTGATGAATGAAATAAAATAAAGATATAATTTCCATAAATAGTATTGTTTTTAAATTAACATTTGTTTTGTATCCACACTGCGACTTTATCATAAGTTAAGATGAAACTTAAAAATGTGTTACAAATGTTGTGTTTGTTTAGAATTAGAGGGGTGCTGGTGGGGAAGAGAGTTAAAACTGGAGAATTACATAAATTTATTGATTTATAAAATTTCAAACAGACTAACTGTTATTGCTAACTAGATATACAATTTCAAATAGGGTCATTAAGATCCTTAAAGTTATGATTAAACTTTAGTAAACCGTTTATGGAATCAGTTTTGCTGTTATGAAAGATTTTTTAGCTTTATTTATCCTTATATTAAATATTCTACTAGTTTTTGCTACTTAGAACTTGTTATATTAGATACATTAAATTCTGTAAACGTCTAATTTACTTTTATTCTTTTAATTTAACTTAACAAATTGTTAGTTCTGTATAACACATATCTGAAAATATTAAATTGAATATTTACAATCATGTTACAAGTTTTATATAGCAAAACTTAGTAGAAATTTTAATATAAACAATAAATGAAATAAAAAAATAGATTGCTGCTCAAATTGCTTTATAGCAGGACCATAATAAAGAGTACCCACAAAGGTAGTCCGCTTTTGAAAAATACAGTTTCTTTATCTCCATCACTTTAATTAAGTTATAGTGTAAACATTAATACACTGTATTTGATATTTAAAAAAATATATTACTAGACTAGTTAGTATAATCCGTCCAAATCTGGGCAGATGGGTACCGTTGTCGAAAGGACTGTCACATCCTATCTAAGACCTTAGAACGACCGAATATTGACTTATAAACACGCTCAACATGTCAATACGTTGGTGATTTTTAATAAAACATCGTGGATATCGAATGTAAGTGCATTAGTTATCTATTCTCTAATCAGATGTTTTAATTATGACGATCTCCCCGGCGAGTGTTTAGCTACAGTCACCGTAGTCTATCTGTAACTGCAATGATTGGAATATTGACATTTAAACACATCCAACACGTCGAAACTTCACGATTTCCAATTAAAAATTCAAAAAAAATAAATAACAACGTTATGGTTATCGAAAGTTAATTGGTTCCATCATTTAATTAGACGTTTACATAGCTATTTGCGAAATATTGTTACTTCGGACGAAATAGCTCCACCGATTTGCTTTAGAAACCTACTCTTACTAGAAACATAGATATATCGCATGTTGTTCCTTATACACTGATGATAAAAGTTATTGTTGGTAATGTAGATGGTAGGTATTCTTATTCGTGTAAAATTTTACAATGAAATGGTATTTTTATTGAGGAAACCATTACTCGTTTGTCTGTTTGTCACGAGTATTGTTCTCCATAATATAGAATTTTTAAATTTAGCCTACTAATTGCAGTGGGTGACTTATAAATCAATTAAAAAAAAAAAAGAAATACAAACATTGGTTACTTTGTTAGGTATCATTATCATAAATGTGAATTAATAAATTTTACTATATAATTGATAGACTGTTTATCACATTTTTGTGAAACATTTTTTAAATAAAAATTAAACGTTTGAGCAACAATAACACAGGCAATTTCACTATAGATTTACTAACTTCAACAATATTGTTACAACCCTTGTGGGTCATAAATATCATAAACAATATTGTTGAGGTTAATAAATCTATAATCAAACAATTCCCTGTGTTTTTGTTACTCAAACCTTTAAATATAACTGTGTTTATGACCTGTTACCAAATTTTGCACGATATCAACAGGATTATTGCGGATTTTGCTTGGTGCGAAGCAAATTATCGCTAAACAATGATTTATTAATTTCGAATTAACTACGTAATATAGAATAAAGAGATATCAACAGGTGAACGTTTACCTAAACTTTTAAAACTGAACGTATATACAACATAGGAATCATTATCGGTTAAAAGTGGCAGGGTTGTAA
Source organism: Agrilus biguttatus (assembly GCA_963921985.1). Classification (NCBI taxonomy): domain Eukaryota; kingdom Metazoa; phylum Arthropoda; class Insecta; order Coleoptera; family Buprestidae; genus Agrilus; species Agrilus biguttatus. Next base: position 23,866,034 of record OY998118.1, read on the forward strand.
AGCGACACAAGTGTTTGAACATGAACACGCATAACTTATAACAATATTGTAAAACATTAAAATGGTATTATTGTGTGCTATCAATAAATAACCGTCATTGAAAAATTGAACACGTTTTATATCAAACGTATAAATTCAATAAATTGAGTTTAACTAAAACCAATGACAATAATACAACTTTACAATGTGTTTTTAAACTAAAACAAAAATAAAAACATGATCTTGATTGGTAATCTCTCGAAATTGCCAGACACGTATGGAGATTTCTAACACATTAGTTGTTATCAGCAGGACATACACAACCCCAACAGTTCAGTCGATGTCTTTATCAGAAAAGGACCTTCTTGAACATTACTGAATCCCATAATTAAGATAAGTTCATTATGCTACCTGTATTTATTCATCGAACGCTGTTTAAAAGCAGCAGTTAAGTTGCTCGGTATTCTGTCGGAGCTGTGTAAGGCGTGCTGATGAAACCCAATAAGTGCGAAATCACGATATACGTCTGGCAGTTTCGATAGAATACTGACCTACATTATACCACATAGTTAGTTATGTCGTAGGTTCAGTTAAAAAAGACGATATCCTTAATAGAAAAGGACCTTGTTGAACATTACAAAATCCCACAATAAGTACCAAATTTCTACAGATAGCGTCCATTAGGCTGCCTGTATTTATTAATGTCATTAAATTAAGTTATTCAAACGACAGCTGATAACACTACTTTCACATTTACAGTCAGTTGAACCTTTCTCTTTTCGAAATATTTTAAACTGCTCTCAACACAAATATAATTTCATAACAAACTGTTAGAGATATTACTTAATAGCTATATCTACAAAGAGTTTTGCAGTGGAAGTGGCATTTTTATTTAAATGTTGCGTAATAGATATGCTTTATATAAAACTATTTCTGTGTTGACAACGAGGGGACAAAATACCATTGGCGTTGTCGCTACTATGGACGCGGTTGGAGGCCGTGGGTGGTTGCGAGAGAGGTTGAGGACGCTCCGCGTTCTAGTCGCGAGGGCAGCGTCGCTGCCGTCACCGCCATCGGCGTCGTCAGCGTCGTAGCCGTCGCTACTGCCGTTAATGCCGATCGCAGGCCCCGATGGAAATAGCAACGCGGCTGGTCGACGCCAACCCTCCTCGAAGCAGAGGCAGAATTAGGAACGTGTGCCGTACATATATACATATAGTTTATATATGTGTGTATATAGGTATGTATACATAAGTTGTACCTATATATAATACGTTTGTGGACTTCACATACATATACTTACGTATTTACCTTTAGGTAACAAGACAGAGAAGGTTAAAGTGAACAGAAATTGCCCTTTAGATGTGTGTTAATGAACACAATGGAATTTTGTTATATAAAATTAACTGAAGTTTAGATTAATTTTTTTTTTCATATATAGGTATTTATCAATTTAATTTAATATAAATTTTTAAGAGATTCTATTAATTTTGAGTAGAATTTTTAGCTTCGTTGTAAACATTTTACGAATAAACCAGTTACGAAATTTTATTAAGGTGTTTTATTAAAGAAGGTTTATTGAATTGAATTTCCACTAACGCGAAGTTAGAATTGCAATATTTTTACTTTTTTGAATCAAGCTTTTAATTAACTTGTGATAACTTAAAAAATTGCCCATTAAATACCCTTTCTGAATATAAATTGCCCCAGCTCTATATTTTAGAAATTGCAATTTACTAATTGTTGAAATATTCTAACAAAAAATAGCATTAAAACAAAAAACAATAGTTGTACCTATATGTAATACAATTGTGGACTTCACATACATATACTTACCTATTTACCTTTAGGTAACAAGACAGAGAAGGTTAAAGTGAACAGATATTGCCCTTTAGATGTGTGTTAATGAACACAATGGAATTTTGTTATATAAAATTAACTGAAGTTTAGATTAATTTTTTTTCATATATAGGTATTTATCAATTTAATTTAATATAAATTTTTAAGAGATTCTATTAATTTTGAGTAAAATTTTTAGCTTCGTTGTAAATATTTTACGAATAAACCAGTTACGAAATTTTATTAAGTTGTTTTATTAAAAAGGTTTATCGAATTGAATTTCCACTAACGCGAAGTTAGCATTGCAATATTTTTACTTTTTTGAATCAAGCTTTTAATTAACTTAAGATAACTTAAAAACTTGCCCATTAAATACTCTTTCTGAATATAAATTGCCCCAGCTCTATATTTTAGAAATTGCAATTTATTAATTGTTGAAATATTCTAAAAAAAAATAGCATTAAAACAAAAAACAATAGTTGTACCTGTATGTAATACAATTGTGGACTTCACATACATATACTTACCTATTTACCTTTAGGTAACAAGACAGAGAAGGTTAAAGTGAACAGATATTGCCCTTTAGATGTGTGTTAATGAACACAATGGAATTTTGTTATATAAAATTAACTGAAGTTTGGATTAATTTTTTTTCATATATAGATACTTATCAATTTAATTTAATATAATTTTTTAAGGGATTCTATTAACTTTGAGTAAAATTTTTAGCTCCGTTGTAAATATTTTACGAATAAACCAGTTACGAAATTTTATTAAGTTGTTTTATTAAAAAGGTTTATCGAATTGAATTTCCACTAACGCGAAGTTAGCATTGCAATATTTTTACTTTTTTGAATCAAGCTTTTAATTAACTTAAGATAACTTAAAAACTTGTCCATTAAATACTCTTTCTGAATATAAATTGCCCCAGCTCTATATTTTAGAAATTGCAATTTATTAATTGCTGAATTATTCTAACAAAAAATAGCATTAAAACAAAAAGCAATGTTTTTTTAATCATCAAACTGTTGTTCCTAATACATGTTAATTTACCCCTTTAAACATTAAATTGAATAATAAATTAACTGTAAGACTAAATTGTAATCCAGGGCAACCTAACCTAACCGTGAAAGGTGCATAATTCCTTTTCATGGTTATGCACTTCTTGAAAGTTACGTTATGGTTAGTTTAGGTTGCTCTGTTTCTCTCTAGTTACAGAATTAAGTTGAAAGAGAGTTTTGCGCTTAAATTAAAAAGTTTTAGGATTTTTTCTCTAATTAAAAAACGTGTTATTGCTGTTTCAATATTATTTTTGATAAAAATAATTAAACAATTAATAACGTAATTGCTAATAAATGTAGATGGGAAAATTCTATATTTGGAAAGGGTATGTAAGGGGTATCTTTTTTTAATTAATTAATTCAAAAAAGTGGAATTAAAAAAATTAAATTTTACGACACTGACTTCGCTTCCGCAATTTCCGTGCTTCGTCATTCATATCTATAAAGTGATTTATCTTCTACTAATATTGCGATTATTATTATTTAAGTAGAAATGTTTCAACGGGCGTTATAGTCCATTATTAATGTCAATGTTTTTGGAATCGAGTACGGTAGCTGTTGAAAAGATGTATTATATTAGGAAAGCGTATAAATTATGCCATACCGGTAAATTATCATCTGTTGAATGAAGTTAAGTGAGCATTATATGGGGTAACTTTTCCGCAATCGACAAAATCATTTTCCAACTCATTTGCGATTCGCTAATTCACATTTGCCTTCGGCTCGTGTGCGCTCGATACCTAACGCTTTAAATACTAATTTAGTTCGTTTACGTATATATGTATGCAGTATTAAAAATATTGGAAAACTAATCTGGCAGTATTTAAAATTTTTAAATTATCTATCGCTGATATGATTTAGCTTCACGTTTTTAAAATTAGACATAATGACTGTTTTTAATTGTTTTCATATTTTTGGTGCAGTTTAAGAATTGTTTGACTTTGAATAAAACATACTACCATACTTTTCATGTATCGTTTTGTGTGTATTGAATGAAACAATGCTGTCTGTTTCAAAGAAATTTTACATCTATTGTTGTAAAACTGTAATTGACGTCTACCATCGGTTCCAAACTTTAATTATTTTCAATTTATTATGAAATACTTTATCCTTACCTGATTTTAACCCAGAAAAACGATTTTAAATGTTTCAATTAGTTTATTTAAACACTCCACATATGTTTCGACTTATTGGGCCTTTTTTAAGAGTAATTTGCTTACTAAAGTTGAGGTATAATAATCTTATATTTATAGGTAAAGGTAATGAAGGTACATGCAGGTATAAATACATGTATTTTGGAAAAACCTTCTATTAGATTGTGTTCCTTCAATATCATATATATATATATATATATATATATATATATATATCCCTTAAATAAGGGATTCAAACCCGATGTTATACATAATATGCTTGATAGAAAATGAAAAAAAGTCTCTTCTCGACTTCTTTACAATTACACTTCACTCTTAACTGCAAACAATAACAAAATATTTGTGTCTATCAAATTTATTAATAATTGTAGCCTATTACAATAAACTATTTAATAAATTCAATGTAACAGTAGTAGAAAATAATAATGTAAAAAAGTATGTCATTTCATTTAAAATAAGAAAGTTAACATCTACTTCCGGTATAACCGGATGTAAATCGAACTTGAAAATATTTTTAAAAGAAGCGGCATAAACAATAACCAAATGAGCCCAATTTTGAGAATTGAATCCGTTCTACTAATTCATATACTTCTAATAGCCCATTATCTTGAAAAACCCTGTATACATATACCGTATTCATCTATCACTGATTAATAATATCCTGAATGTTGTAAACGTTCCTTTAGACCTAGTGTATTAGTAGGGAAACCAGAATTATTTTTAAGGGAATGGACCGATGGTGAAAGAAGGATATATCTAAGAAATTGAATCTTGGCCAGGCACATATTTAATAAGATTAAGAAATAAAACATTTGGTATACTTTTGTTTCACAGTTTTTATTGAGAACACTTTGACAATTGTTTCGGTTGCTAAGGATATGTTTGTCACTTTAGCTTACTTAAGGGGGAGGGGAATTTGCGTGTCCTAAAATTTAATTGATTTTCGATAGGGGTACGAATTCAGCTCCCAAACTTCTGCGAAATTCAAAAACCCAATAACCCTAAACATTAAACCTAAGCGATTTAAACCCCGCAACCCTCTGACATAAGCATTTTAGTTCCCTTAATCCAAACCATAAATATCCTCATAAGTAGTTATAAAACGATGACATGCAAGTATTGATATTGTTACTTAGTAGTTGTATCGAAAGAAAGTATCGATACATACTTAGTATCGATACATACTCGCCCATTGCAGTCGCTTTTATAGTTTTTAGCATTCCTTTTAGAACGTTCTATAACATTCTCGTGTTACTATTGTCTTTTTATTGATCGTTGCTAGAATATTCCAGACGTATCTAGGAAGGCCGCGAATATCCATGATCTTTTCCAGGAAGGTGTTGTTAATTAGGACTGAACCAATACAAACCGCAAGCACAGTTCATGACAATATGTACCAAATAGTCAATGTATCAATAACATCAATATCGTTTGGCTGACTAATTTTCAAACTGAAATTTCATATTGATATTCGTACAAATATTTGGAGCATGTTACTGACTTAAAACCAGGGCGATATGGCATGTGTTAGGTATTTTATTTTGAATTGCTGTTACCCTGGAATTTCTATACATATTTGTTAAAATAGACTCAATAATACTTTGTAAAATGACAATGAAATTGTTGTTTTTAAACATGGAAAACTAAAAGCGATTCCAACAATAACTTCAGTGAAAACATGGGAATAGTTACTTATTTTTTACGATGATAATGATTGTACATATATAATGTATGTCATACAAAATACTTATACAGGATGTCCGATGTTTAGACATATACTGACATTTATTAGAACAAACTGGATAGCTCAAATCCCAACGCCAAAACACGATTCAAAATATCAGTCTTTATTTTTTAGTTCTCTTCGGTGAAGAAGGTAACTTTGTTACCGAAAAGTGCTTCAAATTTGAACATTTTGTGTCGTGTTTTGGCGTTGATGTTTGAGCTATCCAGTTTGTTCTACAACACTGCCAAAGCTTCCAGCATTTTTGATTTGGCATTTATTAGTTTCGGAATTTCCATTTTTTATGGACATAGTGATAAAATAGTATAATAGTCTAAAATGGCATTAAAATGGGATCTATGCGAGTGTGCGAGGTATTTTCTTTTTCCGTGCGTTGCATTTCAGGCGTCCCGATGCCAAAATTTTACCTGAAATGGTTGCAACTGGCAAATTGTAAAATATCGAAATATCATGTACCCGTTTCGGAAATTTGGTAGATTGCAACTTAATGAACTTCGGGTGGTGAACGGTTAGGTTAGGTTAAGTTAACTTAGGTTAGATTAGTTTTTCCGTCAATCTTATTATGAACTACGTTATACGTATAGAAATAATAAAGACACTTTTTCTGGAAAAACATTAAACACACCAATTTTGTATCAGGAATGTTTTCAGCCCTATAAGTCTGAATTATGATTGAAGAAAAGTTTTACATAAGATACTTTAAAATGTAAATAGGGCCAAATAGTTAGGTTAGATTGGGTTTTTTATCAGCAGTTACCAGTCCTAAACCTGGATAAAGTATTTAGGAAGGTTTTACATATGATACTATATAAATGTTACATGCAACAATAGAACTGCTATTAAGGTAGCGATTTTTACCTAATTAACAAGACTAACGACAATGACGCCCGATGGGAATTTCATTTAATCTTATTTTGTTGAGAATGGGCTTGAAGCCCGAAACGGGAACTTTTTCTGTTAACATACGATTTGCAATATCCGAGAAGGGAATAAATTGTGTGCTATTGGTGTCTCGTTTGATGTGTTAAGATCAAAAATGTTCGAGGAACGTTGCAGTTTAATCTGAAGGATTTCTGACGTCGCATCGTTATGTGGTTGTGAGGAAACATGGATCCACCGCTATACTCTGGAGACAAAACAGCAGTAAAAACGGAGGTTATCTACGCTGTAAACGATTATTATGCAAAGTTCTAAGCAATTTTTTTCGAGTGAGTCAAGAATTTAGAGTCCCTTCGGACCAAATGTACTAACTTAAATAGAAATTATGTGAGGATTATTTTTGCGAAAGAAATGCCTACACCCTCGTAGGACTAAGTGTAGTACCTAAAGCAATGAAAATATATTATTGTGGATTCTTCAATATCTTTAAAGAAAATTTTCATAAATAAAAAAACTAATCTAAGTTTAATAACTAAATTGAATCACTCACTTGGCTATATTTCAGTAAAATTTTTATTAAAACAAATACACTCAACAATCGTTTCAGCCAAAGGCCATTTTCAAGAGTAATTTAACAATACGAGGGGTGTAATTAGCATAGGATACTATTTATAGTGATACATACATATATAAGCATGGTGTAAGTAATTGTAATTACCTATTTACAAGAATATGACAATAAGGATTCTAAGAAATATTAAATGTGTATCTAGGTACTGACAAAATTGAAATGAGTTATTGAAAACTTAATAATAGAGGGGAATTTGTTGCATATAGTTCTGTTTGGTTATTAACTAGAACTCTTTTGTTATAGATAGCTTTCATTATTTCAATATTTTCCAATAAATTCATTTTTGTAATCTTAGATTCTGTGGGTAAAATTATGACGCTGTCATTATCAAAGCTGTGGTTGTTGGAATGCAATGTTCTGTCAGTCCCGTAGTTGTTATTTTGTTAGCTAAGTTACTTTGGTGTTCAGCCAGCCTGTTTTTTATGGATCTGCCTGATTGTATATAAATGGCTTCGCAATTATTACATTTAATTTGATAAATACCACAAAATACCATAATATAGCCAAATGATTCAATTGTGTTATTAATCATGTTTCACAATGAATTCACCATACAAACTTCGTAACTTATTAATCCTAGTTTGCCTAGAATGTATGAGAATGAATTATTTTAATAATTCACATTATATACTAATTATTGACACCCCAAATAAGCCTAATGTACAAATTCTATTTTCAATTTATTCAAAACAGTTTATTAGCCACTGGACACACTAGCAATAAGCGCGTACTAGTGATTGACAGTGTTCCATTTTTGGGTCAAAATTATTTTAACTGGACAAAATGTTATTTTAAGGTGAATTCAGTATGCTTTTAATACCAACAAAACCATAACAGTGATTTGAACTATTAGTGAACAATGCAATTTGAGTTAGAAATTTCACACGTACATTAGCACTTTTTCTATGGATATTGAACTACAGTGAGAAATAATGCGTACGTCTTTATTACACAGACTTTTTCGAACTATAAGAAAAATACTGTTTCTATCGCACTTATTGTGAAAGACTATATTTAACAAGCAGGTAATGCGTATAATAACAACTTTTGGGTAAAAGTTTCACTAATTTATTGGTTAATTCTCCATAATATTATTTCGACAGCTACGTCATTATCAAGAGTAATAAGAAATTGTAATTTTTTTTTGAACTAATTATTTAACTAGAAAATATGACAACAGCCTAAATTAATGGGCAATATGTATTGGTATTTTCAAATTAACTCAGACTGCGCCAAAAAACCAGTATGTTCCTAATATTTAGATATTTATTAAAGATAAACTGTGTCAATAACTACGGCGATGTCAATAACTGGTACATTTATCTTATGTACTTCGGTGTATTAGCCATAAATACATATGACGAGCAAGCAAACTGAAACTGATTCATTATCTAGCTGAAACTCCAATGCTTTCAGATTACCTTTTTTATGTTTAAAAATGAAATCTTCTGAAATAGTCTATTAAAATTTATTCTTTAATTTTTACTTTAGATTTAATGTCAATTACGAAATTTTAATTTTATATAATTTTCCATTTACTGAAAAGTAGAATAATTTCGTTGCGTTCTGTTTCAGCTTGCGTTAAACATCGAATAAAATATTGAAGGGTAGTAACTGTTTCATTAAATTATTTAAAAATATTAATATGTAAATGCTGTCAATTTTATCTAATTGTATTCTGCAAGATAATCAATGAAGATTTTCTCTCGAGCATCCCAGCAGACAATCATAACATTTTCTGTTGATGGAACAGTTTTTTCCTTCTTTCAAGCATATTCTCTAATTGCAACCCAATTTTTAACAGTTCTTGATCTCATATTAATAAATGCTTTGCAAATAACAACTATGATCCAAGCTTACAACCAAATATCACTTTAATCAAACGCAAAATACAGAATAATAAATCGATCTGACTGAAACATGCTGTTTTAGTAGTAGAAATGTTGATATAAACCAACTGTACTCTTCATACGTACCAGTAGTATCGTTTTTCAGCCTTTTCACAGACTTATCGAACAATCCTCGTACGTAAAGTGGTAAATAAAAGTTTGTTTCCATAAATTAATCCTACCTAACATAATCTAGCCTAGCTCAACTCGGAAAAAACTTGTTTTAACTGCAAAATAAAGAAGAAACCCTTCGCCGTTATGTTAGTTTTAAATATTATGTTTTTAATCCTTAATTAGGACATGAAAAGGGGTTTAACCCCAAAGGCAATGTTTGGCGTATTATCTAACCACATGGTTTTAAATGATCCCATCTGCAATCTTCAATTAGTTACAATTGTGATGATACGGTTAGAACATTTAAATCCCGTTTTAGGTAAAACGTCGTTGAGTTGGATTAAATCATCGATTGTATTAATGAAATACGCTATTCAAATATAACTTAGAAGTTTAAAAAATTTGTTTGTTATGACCAGTCTAAACTTATTTATCATTTTCATATGTGTAACGGAATAACTATAATACGCAGGTATGTAATCAGATAGAACAAAAATAGAGATATGCTCTTGGTTAGAGAACTGTTGCAACTGCTAGATGTTTCGAACTCATTGGTTCTCATCAGCACGACGTAGACAGTGCCGACAGAATACCTTTTCTTTGTTTTTAATTTATCCTCGAGGAGGGAAATCTTCAAAAGGCACCCCCTGAAGGGGTGGGAGTAGTGTCGGATTCGCTCCAAGTGCCTACCTACTAAAATCCCTCCTCGAGAAGAGCGGTCAACTCGTAGGTAATGCATCCCTGGGATAGTTGGGAACGGGAAGTGGATTGATTGCGGGAGGGTGGGAGGAGTTTGGGGAGATGAGTGAAAGTTGTGGGTGGCTCACCTCGTATGGTTTGGGTGGGCGCTTGCTCTAAAAAAGCGAGACTAGGAATGAGCGGAATAACAGTTTAGAGTAGAAGGTAACAAGGCCTTTCAAAGCAGTCTTTTGGTTTAGGGGCGAGGTCAGAAAGTCCAAGATAGACGGATTTGGATGGCCTACCAGGGGTAGTCGACAGCGGAGCGAAGGATCCGCACGTAGGTGCCTTGGAAGATTTGCCATCCCCACTGGCAGCCCCAGATGGAGTAGATGCTCCTGATAATTGCGTTAAACGCACGGATTTTGGTTTCTTGGAAGATTGAACTATTGTGGAAGAAGGGATTGAGAGACATAAAGGCTCCCAGGGCATTGGCACGGATGGCTTGTGTCTATTTCCGCCACGTAAGCCTTCTGTCGAATACGATGCCGAGATATATAACGGAATTACTCCATTTGATGAGGTGGTTGTTTAGAGTGACGGGAAGAGGAGTTCGATTCCTACGAGAGAAGGGAATTGCTTCTATCTTGACTTCGTTAATGGAGAGATTCTATCTTCGGTACTTGTTTAGAAGCAGAAGCAGAAGACAGATCATAAATCAATCTACCAGCTGTCTATTAACAGCGTTTAATAAATAAATACAGACAACGTAGTAAACGCCATCTGTAGATATTTGCTACCTATTTATGGGATTTAGTAATATTTTCTAATATGGATTTCGACAAAATATTAACCAAGAGCATATCTTTATTTTTGTTCTATATTATTACGTGCTTGTCACGTAGTTAGCTACACCGTTGGTTCTGTTTAACAATTCTACATCATTATTTGAATGGGAACTTATTTAATATTAATGAATCATATAAATAAGTAGCAAATATTTACAGATAGCGCTCACTACGCTGTCTCTGTTTATTAGAATAAACATAGTTTGTCACACTAGCTACTATCTATGTAGGTGTATCTATTTATTATATATGTATTTCTACAGATATGAATTTGTTTATTTTGTCTCCTATTAAATCTAAATTTATAGCATTTTAATGTATAACTTTATTACATTTTTGTACGTATGACCAATTTTCAAATAATAAATTAATGTTAAAACCACAATAATCTTACTATTTAATTCTCGAATGCACCCTATTTTCTAAGTCATTTTTCATCACTGGTTATTAGTTTATTGATCTGCCTATTCAAATAGATTAATAAGAAGCTATTTGCGTCAACTATCTTTGAATGTGCAAATCGCTTTTTAAATCCAAGAAATACTGATAAAAACAACTTAACCGTATCATACTTATAGGCTAATCTAAATAGATTTCTCTAAGTTCAAATTTTTAACAGCAATTGGAGTATACCACCACATGAAGTAGATTCCACGGAATGAAATATAAAATATGTGCACAACAAAAGCTGTCAGTTTTTTTAAACAATATTTGAAATATTGCAATTCAAAAATTTCTCTTTTTTGCATTTATTTCGAAAAAATCACAGTAAATCGTATAACCGCAATGAGAAATTATGTATACAATTGTAAGTTCTTTAAAATAAAACTTAAAATATTTGTGGTCAGCGTTCCGCGCATGCGCACTGAGTACCTAAATGTCTCACTTGCGCACTGACGCCATTACAGTCGGATTCGCCCTTGTTTACGTTGTTTGAAGATGCCTCCGATAATTGTGAGTACCGCCGACTTGAAGTCCGGGCTGATATACGATTCCTTAGTACGAAAGGACTAAAACTGATTGATATTCATCGTGAGATCTGTGCAGTTTACGGATAAACATTTAAAGATGACCGCACAAATGTCTCATCACATCTTTTCACTGTTCACTGGGAAACTCTAGATCATCCTCCGTACAGCCCTGATCTGGCGCCCAGTGACTACCATTTGTTCCTCCACTTGAAGAAACATCTGGGCGGTCAGCGTCTTCAAGACGATGAAGAAGTTAAAACAGTTATGATGCAAGTCAGGCGACAGAGTTATATGGGAAGTGTATTTAGAAACTGGTGAAACGTTATGACAAGTGTCTCAATATTGAAGGAAATTATGGAGAAAATTAGATTAAGGTACAGGCTTTCATGTAAAACTAAAATTATTAATATATCTTTGCACGTTTTTTATTAATTTCAAAACGGTACTTAAAAAACATGCCTCGTATCATAAAAATTAGTGTCATGTATGGCTAATTATTTATTTAGAACATGTCGTGAACACTCCTAAAATTGTGTTTGAAAATATATTGCTCCTCTAAATGTATTCACCCTCCTCACTTTTCGATACTAATAAAATTAAATAAGATACGAATAAACGAAATAATTATTTCAGATTAAGACCGGGTACACACGGAGCGGTAATTACAAACGCACGTTGTTTTCAACGTGAGTCGATTTCTCTATATACAGAATGTTTTAGTGAGTTGTACGATATCGCTTGATTAAGGCATTGCGAGTTTGCAAATATTAGAGGAAATGAGAATTTATAACGAAAGAATGGGCGTTATGCAGATGCTAAGGTAGTGCTGAATGCAAGGGTGCAAAATCTCCAAAAGATGGGGGGTTTCCATCAAATTCCTACATTAATTACTAAAAAGGAAAAATGTCCTTATGGACGAAATGAGCCGTATGCAGTACAGTACTTGTATTTTTACAATTTGCAGGACAAAAGATATTCACATTATGCAGCTATTTACAATCAATAAGTAAGCCTTCCGGGTTACCGGCTTAAGTCTCACCCAGTTTGTTAATTATTTAAATTACATCATCCCATTGCATCAGGAATAAATAAAATTAATAGGGAATTTAATTTCATTAGAATTTTCAAAATAAATAGTAAGATTAAAACATTTTAGGAAAACAAAAGATAAATTAAAAAATGATCGCAAGTCTGAAATTTACGGATAAACTGTGAAGGTTGTGAACTTAAGTATGTTGGGCAGACAAAACGGGCCGTTTTAACAAAATATAAAGAACACGTCTCTCATTTCAGAATAAATCGAACTGAGAACTCAAGTGTAGCCCAGTATATTTTTAAAACAACCTACCCCATAGGCCCTAAATGTTAATTAAAGAAATCCCTTGCATATAATAATTTGATGCATAGGAAAGTTTACGTATTCAAAATAATCAAACATATCGCATGACTGATTCCTAATTATGTCTTGTTCCATTTATTCATCTTCTAGTTCTTCCAAAATATTTAGTTGATAATTATATTCTTAACTAGTATAAAGCTTTTCTTTTCTCTTTTCCTTAACAAATTTTCGATTTATGAAGCATATGTAGTTGATAGTGATTCCCTAAGCGTTCCGAGTTAAGGTTATTGAACACCACTTGTTTCCTTCCTCACTTTCCTTGATTAGATTCATCATAAGTGAATCATGCGTTAACTATATAATTTTGCTTCATAAGGCTTTCTAACATCTTGTAGTAACGGTTATTGAACACACACTATACTTTTAAATCTAATTTCTGTACTGGTTTGTGGAAGTATACATTTGTTAAAGTCGGTTTTAAAATCAATGATATTGGTTTTCTAACTTTTTACCAATAGTATTGAAAGTATTCAAGTTTTTCTTCCAACCCTTCTTATTTCTTACTATCGTTTCCCAGTCTTTATCCCCGGCCCCTTAAATCTTCAGGTTGGGTGCTGATCATTATTAGCAAAATCTTCATCGAACATTTATGTAGTATAAATTGCTAAATTTAACATTTCTAAAACCAATCTCGCGTTGATAGTGCCCACGTTGTAACATATGGGATGAATACTCCCAGGCTTAACACATAGATGGCGCTGGTTTGATTACATTCACCTCTTTTTCAGTTAGTACTAACCTTCAAAAGCTATTAAAATTTCATGATATTCTATTCATTAGTTTGTGAGTTATTTTGCTAAAAGTGCCTTTATCTAGCTACTTTTGTTATTTTCAAAATAAAATATAATGTTGGTTTGCTGACATCAAACGTGGTCGTAGAGACACTGATGATGCAGAACGCAGTGGACCTCATAATGAGACGGTACAGAAAACATCAGAAAACATCCACAAAATCGTTTTGAATGATCGAAAAGTGAAATTGCATGAGTTTGCTCACATCTTTACGATGTCATATCAAACGAACGTGTTGGCTTTGCATGCATATTGCATGAGCATTTGACTATGAGAAAGCTCTGTTCAAAGTGGGTGCCGCGTTTGCTCACAGTTGACGGAACAGGAACAAAACAAGAACGTGTTGATGATTCTGAGCAGTGCTTGGCCAGTGTTTCGTTTAAACGTAACAAACCGGAATTTCTGCGTCGATATGTGATAACGGATGAAATATGGATCTATCACTTCACTCCGGAATCAAATCATCGTCATCTGAGCAACTGGTGAACCTCGTCCAAAGCGCCCGAAAGCACAACAATAACAATCGGTTATAAAGGTAATGGCAAAGAAAAAAAATTTTGTTTTATTAAGACAACTGGCCGTCCAAAAGTCAATCAAAACTACATGACTATATGAATTGAACTTCGAATTGCATCCACATCCACCGTATTCTCCAGATTTGGAGACTACTACCAGCGACTACTGGCTGTTCGCAGAGCTCAAAAAAATGCTCGCCGGCTCTACAAAAGTGGTATTGAAAATTTAGAGCGGCGCTGGAATGATTGTATTGCTCTTGATGGAGATTACGTTGATGAATAAAGCCAATTTTGAACAGAAAAAAACGTGTTTTCTTTGTTAGGCCCGGGACTCTTCAACCCATATGCTATGTCTAGAAGCGGGGAAAATAGGTGTCTGCATAAAACAATTTTAGTGGTAATTAGGATGGGTCTGTTTTTAAATTTCTACTTTGAGACAGCTGTACGGTATAAATTTTTGCTTACCTTCATTATTGTTTAAATAATAGTCATGGTGCAGAATTATGTGATTGAACTGATCTTAACTTATAGTTTAATTTTCTCTAAGTGAGACATTTGCATAAACCCTAAGAAGCGGTATCCAATGAACTATAGGAGTATCCGGACACCTTCGACCCTCCCGTTATTGCGCCCCTGGTTAAATGCTTTTCAACATCGGTTAGAATACATACGTTGTAATTGAACAGTCATATTTAAAACAATACATTTCTAAGCGCACGTTCCAGTGTGCGTTGTAAGGCCCCGTGTATTTCCCGATAGTGATGATGGGGAGAACAGAATATTAGGAATCATATGATTATTCGAATGCAATTATGACACTGATCCATTCTCGTCATGTCATAGTTTTAACAGAATTTAATAGGAGAAACATCTATCTACTTATGGTGTATAGTTCCTCCACCGCAGAAAGTGTCGCTTTCTCTGCTTTAGGGAAGTTGATAACACGAACTAATGGATTTTGTACATTATTTTCAGGTTATTTCGAAGAAAACAACACATTTAAAATGATTATACCTTTATGTTTGAAGCAGGACTAAACATAATAATACTTTCAATTATTACAAATCCGTTACATATTAAAACATTCATATTGATTTAAGGAAAACACTTAAATTTTTAAGAATATATTGTTTACTAACACTATAAGTGTTTCGTGTATACTGAAGCTTCCTCAAATGAATGAATGTTCAGTATTTATTTGCTTCCCTTAAATTAAATACATAACAACTACTTTTTAAAAATCTTGACATAAGTTGAATAAAGCCTTAATATTAAACGTAAAAGTCTACTGAAAAAACTAATAAAAACAAAAATAAAGATGATTTCCAATAAAAACAATAAAAGCAACACTCTTATACATATAACAAAAACACTGACATTTAGGAGTATTCATTTATGTAAGGAAAGAGAAAAAAATCTTAAATTCAAAAATTATTTATATATAAATTTAAAAAAATATAACAAACATATTGATTTGTATGTAGAAGGGTAAGAGTGAATATAAAAGTTGGAAACGAAAAACTAGACGAAGTCGCTGATTTTCAATATCTAGGAAGTAAGAGCAGTCAGGATGGAAGTGGTGGAGACATAAAACTAAAGATAACCCAGGGATGAGTCCCATTTAACAAAAAGAAATCACTTTTCTGGTCGCGTTTGGTTAATTTAGAAACTTATATGTGTGCGAAACGTGAACGGTGGGCTGTGACGAGAAAGAAAAGGTTAGAAGCGTTTGAAATGTGGTGTTATAGGTGACTGTTGAACGTAGCGTGGATAGAAAATATTAGAAATGAGGAGGTATTAGAAAGAATAGCAGAACAAGGGGCACCATGGAATTCAATAAGTAAAAGAAGAGATAGGTTGGTAGGATACCTTTTAAGACGTGAAAGATTGGCTAGAGACATATTAAAGGCAGAAATAGGAGCAAAGAGGCATAGAGGAAGGCCAAGTTTAAATTACTGTTTGCAAATAGTTAGTTCAAGTTTCAGAGAAATGCTAAGATTGGCTCAGCATAGGAAGGAATGGAGGTGCGTGTGCAAGGAGTCTTCGGACTGGCGACTTTATGATGATGAATTATATACCTCATCAACTTGAAATATTACACACACAGGTACGTACAAACTGTACCATATTTCTTCATGGACTTGAGCTCAGAGTCCCTTAGTTGCTACTATTAATAACAAACCAACCGATGAACTATTTTGCAAGCAATAAAAGGTCCTGTCCTGCGGTATATGGGTTTATTTACTTATTAAATATTAGTTGTTTTGCTGTTATATCATTATTTAATAAGTCGTAAAATGATTTTTTATGCTGCTGGTTTATTGACGAAACAGTGGAAATTATTTTACTACTACTTAAATCACGAAGGTGGAGAATAATACTTTACGTATTGTTGTTTCAGTGTCATTTAATTTAATTATATATATATATATATATATATATATATATATATATATAAATTTATCATTTTTATTTTATCATCCAGTATATATTTTACGATAGTTTTAATATTTGAAGTCAAAAAAGCATCTTTATTCATTAATTTTAGACCGTTTATTAAAGTTTGCTTCCACTTCTGAGATAACTGGAAGTGACTTCACGAACCACTATACAAGTGTTTTCTTTAAATGTTCTCATAACGTCTAAATAATACGAAACACTTATTATGGCTAGCCTTATATAAATGTGTCATCCACACCGGGACATCAGACCATCTTCCGTTTCGACTAAATTCTTTCTGAGATCGTCAGCAAATTCCACACTGTAGTTTTATTCCACTTCCGCCTGAAAGTTTGACCGTTTGCGATCGGTCGATCGACCCTATGTTTTTGCTTACCGCTCAGCTTTTCTACGAATGTGTCGATGATTAGAGGCGTCTTGTAGGTTTCTCTACCGCTTTGCTTTCTTGTACCCGACTAGCGACCACGGTCGTACTCAATTATATTTCGTGTACAGGGTGTTCAATAGATCAGCCATTAGAATTTCAATCATTTCCGTTCATAAAAGTATATAACTACGATAATGAAACTCTTGGCGTGTTCTAGAAATTTGAGTTTATTTGCTCATATGTATTTCGGCAGTTATGCCATCGATAGGAGCTATATTAGTAAACTAAAATTAAATAACAAATATTACAGGAATTTAATGTGGTTGGGGTTTGCAGATTTAAACAAAGAAGGGTTTAATAGCGGAGAATTATTTAAGTACAGTTGGTTGTTAAGGAGAGTATCTTTGTCTCGGTAAAGGACTATTTTAATATCTAAAGCTTCTAACCAGTTTAATTTTTTGTTTTTTTTAGCCACGCGTAAAATTTCTACACTGTTGGTAATATAGAAATTACTGAATTCGTCTCTGAAATCTATAATGATTAGCAAAGTTAGAGTGATTCTTCTTTAATCTAAAAAAAGCTGCATGCTCTTTACAGCGTTCAACGATACTTCTACCAGTTTGACCTAAATAGAATTTGTTACATTGTTTACAATTTAATTGATATACACCACTATTGCTTAATTTATAAATATTGGTTTATTGTTAACAAGTTGTTGCATTAAGGTTTTCGGGCAGCAGGCCGCTATACTACTATCTTTTAGATAATATGTGCAATCTTCCTACTTGGGTTGCCTATATATAATAATTAAATGTAAGAGTAATTAGTGAGACTAACAGTGAGATAAATAAATATGAAGGCAAGATTTCTTTGCATTCTGTAAAATACTATTTCAACTATTTTTGTATCACATCCATTATTTATAGCTATTGTTCTTATTAAATTTAATTCTTTATTAAAATTAGAATCGGAACTGTCTTACCGAGCCACGTGGTCTAGTGCTCTAGATCATTGCTTAACTGCTCTAGTTCAAGTTTCCTGTGGTTTACTTGGATCAACTTAGGAAAATACTAGAGCAATAATATTCCACAAATAACCTTTCACTTCTCTTCTGTCTTCATTTCGTTCCTCTCAGATTCCTCTTCCTAACCACACCATCCACCCATTCCTACGATTCTTGAAAGGAGATTGAAGATGGCCTTATGCCCTACCTTCATGCTTTGCACTATAGTGTCCGCACACCAGCACGGGTAGCTGGTGGGAATGAAATACAATTTTTTTTAAGAATCGGAAAATGGTACTGTGAGTAATCTATGTATCATAGAGTTTATATTATGGGGGTGGTGAATTATAAACCAACACCTAATCCTAATTAAGTGTATTAAATAATTGTGGAAGTTTTTGTTTCCAATTCGATATGTTAGACTTCCATCAACTATCCACTAATTCAATAAAAAAATCTAATGTAGGCTTAAAGCGCAGATCAGTCTCTTAATTACACGTGTTAGTAGACAACTAATTCCAGAATGTCGTATCATTAGTGGAAATAGCTGCACAGAATTACAGACATTTTCGCATTATTATAATTAACCTGTTCCCTTAATTTAATCTCAAGATTCTGCATCATCCCCATGCTCCCCTTGTTTACAACCATGGAAGCAGACACCAGATTTTCTGGAAGGTTAATTTAATATGTATGATTAAGTCCCTTCATTATAAAATACCGTTTTTTATAAATCAAATAATAATTTTATATCTATCTCTATTACAATTAGGATTAGGAATTGGTTTTTAATTCACATTTCACATTTCTATTAAACGTCTAAATTAAAGATGTTATAAATCAAACACTGTTATACTTTTATTCTTTCATTTCATATTTGCTAATTAACTACGAAGCGTTATTAAATACACAAATCTAGTTCGGGCACTACCTATTTGAAATTTTAGACCTGGAATTTTATTTGGGCAACTAAAAAGTCGATTGCATTTCATATGTAGGCTTATTGTATAATAGTTAACATAGCTATACTTATACCTGTGTGCACATATTGAAAATATTAGTACTCGCTAACATAGAGCATGCTGAATTCGATGCTTTGACATTGAAAGCAAATAAACCGGTTTTTCATCCCTTTCTGTACTTGACTATATACAATTTCGTCCCTAAATGACTCATAGACCGAGCTCATTCGACATTTATTTGGTCCTATTGTTTACAATAATAATTTTGTATAATTGTAAGTAAACGTTATAGAAAATATTAAACAAGGAAAGCATATACCCATTCTTTATACAAAAAATAAATTATTGCACGTAATGTATTAATGCAGGAGTGTGAGTGATTCCTCCAGATGAATATTCATGTTGAAATTGAAACTTCGCGATCATTTTTAATACTAATTTTTCTCTTTGTTGTTGTTTCGTAGATATCGTCTTTTTTGGTCATTTTTTATCTTTAACTATTTCAATAAATATAAGTCAAAAATCCGTTTTTTTTAAGAATAAAAATCGTAAGGTGACCAGTGGAGATAATTTAACGCAGAATACAAATGAGAAAACATGCCCTGGTTCGTCGTGATGAAAATTAGCTTATGCGAAAAATTGAAATATATTTGCCTATACTTGATATAGTGTGCACATAACTGTAGCAGCGCCTAGAAGATTAAAGGAAACTTAATTTCCTTTTTGGATATTTGGTTGATTTCTCGACAAAGTCTGACGATAAAATTAATGATCCAAGGACATTGAACATGAGTTTATAGACGCTTTAATTACTTCATTTCACAATTAGACGACGACGCCGAAAACGACAAAAATAGTTCCTGCAGAGAAATCATATATAAACTAATTTTTGGTAACGTGGCATGTAGCGTAATCAACTTTTCTAAATTTAATGACAGCAGTACAAATATACAGAAATCTGATTATTACAAACGCAACTGACAAAGGAAGCTTCTCACAATTGTTACTAATAAAAAACTAGCTTCGATCATCAATGACTCAAGAACATTTCAATTAACTTGTAATAATGGCTATTGAATATGACATCTTGAAGAAAGTCGACTTTGAAAGAATTAACCTTAAAAAACCTGAGGCGCGTTAACATCATTGAATATTTAAATAGTTTAAAGTAAAAGTCAGAAGTTAATTTCCACATTTTTTTTTAAATGTCACTTAGCAATTGTTTCGCACTGTTCACTATAAGTGTTACAATGAAGCTTTGAAGAATGCGAAATAATTGTTAAGTGATAAATATTGTGGAAATTGACTTTTGTAAAAACTATTAAATATATTATAAATATAATATGTACTTCAAGCGGTTGATAAAAATTTTTGCTAGTTTCTCTTGTATCCGAATCCATAAATGATGATGAATCCATAAACTTGATTTTAGGTTTTTGCCAAGGATTAGTTTCGAATAGCTTTAAAGTTGCGTTAGTTAGATTTAATAGCATTTAACGTAATTTACATACTTATCTTTAAAATATTTCGACGATACTATTGCAATTTTAATATAAAATAAGTTGACCTTAATGAGAACTTCATTTCCTTTCTAAATTTTACAAATTCGTAACCATATTTTAAACATTAAACCGATTTTAATCGAGAACTTAAATTAAAGAAGTCTTACATCAAACAAATATAATCGAGTAAAAGCCAGATCAACGGAATTAGAGATAGAAAATGAAACTAATAAAAAGGCCGTTATTTACGACGTAATTAGCGACTTCTAGTCTGGCCTCAGAATTGCCTCAGGACGTCAGGATTCGAAGATATTCTTACCTCAAAAACAAAAACTACAGGTTTTGGCCTTTTTGATTGCATCTCAACGTGAAATAAAGAGCCCAAACAACTAATAGGGTATTCAAAAAAGAAGGAATTAAAATCCTTATTCGTCTAAATTTTAAGATCAAAGATCACACATTTTGAACGCGTCCTACCAAGTAGGCACAACGAACCGAAAGCCACATCCCACGACCGGTTTCGACCTATCGGGTCTCATCAGGTGGGCGCTTGCAGAATGGCACTTACAGGCTATATGGTAAATATAAATATAAATATGGAATCAACAGAAACAACTACTCCGAGGGCTAATACCCCTACCGGCATTGAATTACACTGTTGATTCCGATGTATTCTTAGACGAAGATATAACATATTCAAAAAAGAAGGAATTAAAATACTTATTCGTCCAAATATTAATATCAAAGATTTCACATTTGGAACGCGACCTACCAAGTAGGCACAACGAACCGAAAGCCATACCCACGACCCGATAGGTCGAAACCCGTCGTGCGATATGGCTTTCGGTTCGTTGTGCCTACTTGGTAGGTCTCGTTACAAATGTGAAATCTTTGATATTAATATTTAGACGAATAAGGATTTTAATTCCTTCTTTTTTGAATATATGAATTATATTTATATATATAATTCAATGCGGTTGTCTGACTAGATGAATGACTGATGATGATTTTTATTTGCAGTTAATCAATAAAGAAATAATTGTTATAATTTTACAATAATCACCAATTGCAAGTATTGTGTAAATTTAATTATATTACACTACCCATATGTAATTTTGTTGTAATGTACCTACGTGGAAGGTGTTTAGATGCTTCCATTGCCTAGGGGCCTCCCAGCCCGGTTAACTTATTACAAAATATAAATACCGGCCGTTAAAGCCTAAATCTTTACCTAATGATCTCCACATAGTTTAATCAGGCCTATTGTATCAGTATACATAAAATACACAAACAGTTGCAGAAGACATGGTATAAGTAGTTGGAAACTGAAATTGCATTTCAGAAGGTGACCTATTGGAGAATATTTGTTCAATTATTTTTTACTTAAACTTATTTATAACATGGTTTTTTATTACTAAGCAGCATTAATTATATTATTTTTTATATGTTTCCTTTTTTGGTTCATTGATTACTTCTGTACATACGTAACAATTGTTTTGAAAATGGAGAATATTAAAAATTGAGTTTATCCGTGTATAGGCTATATGCGTATATTAATCGATAAGGTATATTAAAGTATTAGTTGTTAAAATAACAACTTAAACTGTGGTTATTTGAACAGCTAACAACAAATAAAAGCTAATTGGCTGGCTCTGCTGTCTATTCTTTCGGACTTATTATGATTGAGTTTGACGTCATTTGAGTCGAGATCCATTTCGGTCGCATCCTTGAGCACAGCTGCTGGTTGTTTCGTGGATGTGGCTGCAAACTGCAAAGAAATGACAAGGGTGGTCCGGGGTAGACATCGTGAAATTAATGTGCGTGCTGTCCATGTTCGGTCGACTTGTATTAAGGAATAAATTCACAAGCCATGGTGGTCATTATGCACACTTTTCTGACTCACGAACGTCTATAGAGAACAGTGCACCGTATGGTAGCTATGATATTTTTTAATCTAGGTACATATAATGTTAAACAATAAACATTCGCAGCTTACCTTGTATAGTATTATTGTGCGAAATATAGATCTAGAAGGTGTATAGCAAAAAACAGGCCTTTTATAAACTGCCGAGTCTATTAGAAAATGACTCGGCAAATTTTAAGACGTACAAATAAGAGCAAAATTTAACACTATGACTAACATATTCAGACGGTTTGTAATTTACCCAGACATTTTACGTATGGCGAGCTGTAGATAGGTTTGAAAGGTAATTCTGTGAAGGTATCTCCTCTCATGAATAAGAACAGACAGCGTAGACAACGCTATCTGTAAAAATTTGCTAGTTATTGGTAAGTTTCAATAACGCTCAACATGATTCTTTTCTAATAAGAATCTCGAATTGTCAAATTGAATCCAAGGCATTACGTAATAGCCACGTATATCTACCACGTAGATAGCTACGCCACGGGTTCTGTTTAACAAGTCGATATCCTTATTAGAAAAGGACCTTATTTAACACTATTGAATCCCACTAATAAATAATAAATTTCTACAGATGGCGTTCACTACTCTGTCTGTACTTATTTACTGAACGCTGATCAATAGCAGCAATAGTGACGCGCCAAACTCACTATTTTTGTGTAGCAACTACTACCACTCCTGCTATTTGAAGATATATTTGGTTCGCAAGATAGAATACGGTTATGTTTCAAAATAGTAAAAGTAATATAAGACGAAACACCATACAAAAGAATTATTTACCTTGTACCTTCCTTATACAAATACTCAAGCACGTGGTATTGTTTCTCAGACTAGGCGTAAAAACTAAAATAGTTCTAAAATATATTATTCCTTCATTTAATTTTGTTATGCCTGCTAAGTCCGTTACGCGCTGTCGTTACTTGTTAGCTGCTTGAACTATTGGCGTTTCATAGGTATCGACGTTTACTTGCTGACTTACCAAGAAATTTCAACTTGTGAGACCTGCCTTAAAAGATAGCAGCTATTTCTCAGAGTTCGTAGCTGTAACAATTGCTACTAACAATTAAAAAATAGCAGATATTTATTTAGCTATCCATCACTAGGCAGCCATTAGATTTATTGGTATTCTCTGTTCTGTCGGAGCTGTCTCTACAGCGTGCTGCTGAGAACCGGAGAGTTCGAAATAGCAACTGAAGTCTAACAATTTAAAAAGCATACTGACCACAATGTATATTTATTTTTGTTGCTCTCATAAAATAAAATATGGAATTACTTGACTATTAAAACTAGTAACACTTTTGATAAATACGTTTCACTATTAGTACGTACTATTTTATGATGTCAACTTAATAGTCGATTTTCGCTTTTTATAGTTCAAGAAATAATTTTTCTGCTCATAAGGTCGTTCTATAAATTTTCTAATTTAAGATAATTTTTCTAAAATACAGGTTGATTTATTTAAGGGCATCTGCACGAACATTGTTAAACAGGAACCGTCGAACGACAACAACAAATTTATTGTTAAAGGGACCGCTGATTTGTAGGAGAATTATTGGCTGTCGAGTAACAGAACAATCATCCCTTAATGTTTTCGTCCAACGATCTACCTGTGAAGTGCGCAGACCTTGGTTGGTCCAACATCCCTTCACGGTCCGCGGAACCGATCGACGTGTTTTCGCTGAACGTCGCAACCTCGTCCTTACATACATATATACCCTTATCAGGTAGCTGCAGTGGTAGGTAGGTTTACAACAAGTATTATATATACCAAAGTGAAGAGAAGAGAGGACAAACAGCGACGTGGCACGAAACGGCGAGGCTCGGCGCGGCGGTTGGCAAGCGGCTTTGTGAGAGAGTGACTGATTCAAGGTCACCGCGGCGACGGACAGACGTGCGTTGTCGGGGGTTGACGAAACGGCAGAACAGCGGCCTCACCAGGGGGTTGGTGTTGTCGCCGCATTGCTGCCGCTGATGCTTGTTTGGCATCCGTCCGTTTCTGATGGAAACGCTGAAAGCTTAGCCTGTTCATGTGAATGGACTTTTTCGACCGAATAACAACTTGGAAAGATTATATCGACGAGTGGGCATGACGCGATCGTTATCCGAAAATTCCGGACATTTGCATTCATCCTTGTACGTCATTGCCATATAGTAGGCATTCGTAGAGAAAAATATTTCAAGCCCGAAAAAGTAGCAAAAAGGAAATTCAAAGATCACCATTTACGATTAGTTCTATCTAGTGATCCACTTTTACTTATAGTTTTCCCCATATGAATATGCCACAGAAATTTTTTACTAAAATTAACAGTTTGTTACAATTTTATGACATAAACTAATATAATTCCTGGCACAATTAAAATTATATATATAAAATTATACAATATGTAACATGAAACTAAAAACTCAGTTGTCAGGAACGTTTAAATGAAAACGATTGAACTTTTAATATAACAGTGTAAAAGTTTAATATGTTTTCAAAATTCAGGTATGATCCAAATTACTTTATTCCTGGAGTTTAGCTTTGTTCTATTGTCCTTTTAAGTATACTTACATCATCATTGTGATGAAACGTATTATAAATAATGGAAACAATGATACATTATTCTTAAATCATCATAAAACTGAATATCCCTAATCTTCTCTTACTCTCTCTAACTCTGAGATAAAAAAGTACAAATAATTAGTTAGTTACAGTAAAACTCGCGAACTCAGTTATATCGTTAAATACTTAATTGGTTTTTGTGATTAAGTCACATGCAGTTGCCGATCGTCGGATTCACATTCTAAGAAATACAGCTCAGTATTGGTCAGTAGGTTATAATCGTTAAAATAACGTCTCTATCAGATCCTTCATAACTATACACATAATACATATATAATCCTTTGTAAAGCTTCAGTCACAAAAATAAATAATAATGTTTTTAACTATTCAAGGTAATACTTTTAGGTGACCATCCATAAAATACGTGACGCACAATTCACTCATTATTGTGTTGTATTTCTTCATTATTGTTGTATTTCTTCTGACACCAAATAGTTTTTATGCGTGTATATTGGCACGATTTAATATACCAAGGTATATTAACGTCGAGGATGGAAAGAAAAAACCGAACACCAACTATTTCGACTTTATTGACCTAATTTCTATTATACAAATATCCTAGCCTACCGAGTGTTAGATGGACATACATTTAGTCTTTGATGATCTTTTTAATACTAATGACAATAAGGAAGATAAAGTTTTTATATCGTTAATTTGTTTACATTGGTGACGACAATTCTGTCGAAAATGTCTATTCTAGAACCCTTGTATCTTAATCAAATATCACAATAACTATCTGGGAAAGACAAACGAAATTATTAATTAATCTGTATTTAGATAAAGAGAAATTTGAATTGTTTATTTACAAACATTGCAATAAAGGAAGTTATTTATTGATTTTCTTATATTATTATCTATAGTTTACCAGATAGTCAGTACTTAGTATTCATTAATGTTTCTTTTTTAAATAAAATACAGGGTGTTAGAATAAGCTTTTACAGAAAGGAGTTTGAATGGTATCTAACAATTGACCCAATCCCATCCCTTTGTCAAACTACATCAGTTTTCTTCAACCCCTTGTCGTATAATACGTCACAAAAATTGGAAGCCCCAAATGATATTATTTCATGATAATAATTAATACTTTTTACCTACCTATGTTATCAATAAACAATGTACAGACATAATCAAAACTAAGTGTAAATACTGAAGGCAGTAATCGTAGATCCAAAGAAGTTCTTCTTCATATCGCGAATGAATAATGAAACCTATAGTTTTTTAAAAATAAGAATAAGATTAAAAATATAAATATAAATATAAATATGGAATCAACAGAAACAACTACTCCGAGGGCTAATACCCCTACCGGCATTGAATTACACTGTTGATTCCGATGGACTTCTAGACGAAAATATAACATATTCAAAAAAGTAGGAATTAAAATCCTTATTCGTGTAAATTTTTAGATCAAATATCTCACATTTTGAACGCGTCCTATCAAGTAGGCACAACGAACCGAAAGCCACATCCCACGACCGGTTTCGACCTATCGGGTCTCATCAGGTGGGCGCCGGCAGAAAGGCCTTTACAGGCTATATTATAAATATAAATATGGAATCAACAGAAACAACTACAAACCGGTCGTGGGATATGGCTTTTGGTTCGTTGTGCCTATTTGATAGGACGCGTTCAAAATGTGAGAACGAATAAGGACTTTAATTCCCTCTTTTTTGAAAAGAATAAGATTCATGTAGGCATTTTAAACATAGCATTATGTTACGTTTGTTCGGATCTTTTCCCCTCCTCGTCATATATCGACATGCTAAATAGTCAATTGCTCATTCTCCTACCTTTTTGAATACATATTTTATAGAAGGCCTATTACAGTGAATTTGTATGTATTTTTCTTTCCGGTTCGTTTTGATCACACTTCCGATTAATTGATTATGTTGAAATTTTGTACGCATGTTTAAAAGATGATATTACTCACAAAATTAAATAAATCAAGAGAATAGTTTCACCAATTAAATTTATTGTAGTCATTATGTTTCACAATAATTGCATCCTCGAAAGTTTAGATGATATTACCTCTAAGAAAATAGCTAGGTGTTCAAGGCCTATTACAGTGAATTTGTATGTATTTTTCTTTCCGGTTCGTTTTGATCACACTTCCGATTAATTGATTATGTTGAAATTTTGTACGCATGTTTAAAAGATGATATTACTCACAAAATTAAATAAATCAAGAGAATAGTTTCACCAATTAAATTTATTGTAGTCATTATGTTTCACAATAATTGCATCCTCGAAAGTTTAGATGATATTACCTCTAAGAAAATAGCTAGGTGTTCAATTATGACTGATGTTGGTTAGATAAAAGATGAACGACTGTATGTAGAGAGTTAACAGTTTCGATACATTGAAAATAACAACAAATAGGCAAGGGCGTTCTCGAAAGGTTGGTACAGTAATGTAAATGTCCGGTTTCTTTAATAATAACGTAGTTTTAGAAGCATGAACTAAGTAAACATAAAAAATCGATTGAAGCTAAAGTATTATAATAAATAGTGTTTTAAAACGCATTGATGAATTTTAATATATATGTGGAACTAAACCAAATGCTTTTTGGTTTTGATACTATATTAATTTGATAAAGTACGAATATAAATATAGTACAAAAGTACAAAAATTCTGTATCTGATATAACAGCCGAAACGATCATCAGGAATCTGAAATAAAAGTTTGTAAAATAATCCCAGCGTATTTTTGTATTCGCAATACCAAACAAGTGCTTTTTATTATTTATTTTATACTGAATTTTCAAATAATACTTGGTATATAGTGTTTAGTTTTTATAAAAACCTTGATATTACGTCACAAGTTTGCAAATGTGGGTTTATGAGTGATAAGGTTACACTTTCAGTGCAAAGCTTTAACTGAAGAAGATTATTTGATTCTCCCCAACAGTTTTAGCTCTTCAATTTCAATTATTGTTTCCCATAGGTTTTGCTTAGTGCTGTATAGGGCACACATGCCCGTTTTGGCTCGGGGTAATTTTACACGCTTTTTTTGCAGCAAGTCTGCCATAGTCGAAGCAAAGGCAGGCAACAGCATCTACATCGGCAACAAAACCACCCTTAACTTCAGCCGTCGCGGTGGCAGTTAACCGGCTGTCTCCCAGCAGCAGCAGCAGCACATATTGCTCGTTTCCTCGTCCCTGCACCCGCTCGACCTTCCCGACGCCCTCGTAGTCGCCGTAACGGTGCCAAATCGCGCTGCGGGCAAGCAAGGACGACACGACCCCGTGCAGGGGTGCGCGACAGAGATATCCTTAGGGTCAGTCGCGGGCTATTGAACTCGCGATTATATGGGAACTACCATGCAGCAAGCAAGGAGCCTCTCTTCGCATCCTGCTGCTACCGCCTGTGCCGGTGCTTCACTCTAAATCATGCCATCATGCCGCTCTTACCCTTGTTCCCCGCACCCTTTACCCACCCGCTGCTGCATCCCTTGTGCGATACCCGCGAGCGTTCGGTGGATGGGTCCGCGGGGTTGTTGCTGTTGTCGTTCTTCGAAATGGGGAGGAAGACCTTGGGAAACGAATGTCAAAAACAACGGAACACTGGTAGTGGCTCGGTTGGAACGAAAATTCTAAACCTATTCTTTTGAATATACTATGTACCTAGGTGCTATCTATGTATGTTGTATATTAATGAAATTAAAAATATCCATCCAATATATGAATGCTCTCACAAATGATAATTATCATAATAAAATCGATCGTATTTTAATAATTAATTATTATTTGTAAATTATGTTTAGTATATCGTAAGGAATTTACGATGTTATAACATAAACAGTGAAAAAATCAAGTCAAATTTTATTTAGTGTTTCTTTAAACATGTTTTTCCATAAAGTAGAGGCAGAAACAACCAATAATGTACGTATTTCACGTTATATCCATTTTCACGAATTAATATGTGTTAATATGGTTTCAATACAACGAGTATATCATTAGCAAGAGATTCAAGGAATTGAATGTTCAAAAAAGGTTCCTGTTATTTACTCGCACGATTACAGGGATAGGTAGTTGTCGGCCGAGACCTATAATAAAATTTTATTGCTAGTTTACAGCTGTATTATTAAAAAAAACATTAAATAGAGGTGAACGGTAAATGGTATAGATCCAGTTGATTGTTCAATAAAGTGTAATTTTCAGAATTCACGTTTATGAATTTCTAATGGCTGTAGTACCTACTTTTAATTGTAAAACTTTCTTTTCAGTATGTAAGATATCCAAATTATTTGTCTGTGGGAAGTTATGGTTTGTTACTAGAAAATAATTACAATATGGAAAGCCAGTTTTATCAATCATGATGTTCGTTATGTATGACTATAATAAGTTCCTGTATTTTTTATTTTGTTGGTAGTATCTTTCGCGTTAAATAGTACATGCGATTTGCAAAAAGTGAAACATTTTGCTAACTAGTTTAAGAAATAATAAACACTGAAAAATATCACCAATTTATATACTCGACAATTGTTTCGGTCGAATCGACCTTTCTCATAAGAGGTATAAAAGATTAATTACTTAGTAATTAAGTGTTTTATTGAAAAAATTGACTGAATTGGCCTCTACCATATGCAAGTTAATCATCTTAAGAATATGTAATAAAACACTAACATTCACTTTTTTGTTATAATCCTTAACAAATTTGTTTCAATCTAATAAATCATTTTCAAAAGAAGGAGTCTTAAGTTAAGTTAACAATTTGGTCTTAAATATAACTAACAATTAGAGTGGGGGAAGTAAATATTCTCCACAAACATTGACAATTGGTGAATCATATACATTTTCGTTTAAATTTAAACAAGTCCTTATTTCTATTATTAGCTTTATCCCTCATGTGTAATATTTTTAAATTTTCTTTACCATCAAATTTGTTTTGTTTCTTCAATGTGATGTTTTATTATAATTTTTACAATGTTCATAGACTGTTTCATTAAAAGTTATACCTGTTTGCCCTATATAAATGGAACTGTAAGAACTGCAACATAATTTATAAATACCACACTTTTGGAACAATTCAGTTTTATATTTTCTATTTTTTACGTATTTAAATAGAATAAAACTAAGAGATTTGGTGGTGTATTGGTTGTGAAACATGATTAATTAATAAAATAAGAAAGGAATACAAAAACACTGTTGGATAAGTTTCACAATATATATTTAAAAAATTTCTTAACAAATTTGTTTCGACAGTTACGTCATTGTCAAAAGATACATGAAATTGTATTAAAGTTAAATAACGTTTTAAATCTATTTATAGGAATGGTTATTGGGAAAACCTGTAATTAAGAGTGGTGTATTGTTACTAAGAAGTTCTGTTTGGTTATTAGCTAAGGGTAGATTTTGAAACACCGCTTTCTTAATTTCAAGGTTTTCCAATAAATTTAATTTCTGACTTTTGTCAAAAGGGAAAACCTTGAAATTAAGAAAGCGGTGTTTCAAAATCTACCCTTAGCTAATAACCATACAGAACTTCTTAGTAATAATACACCACTCTTAATTACAGGTTTTCCCAATAACCATTCCTATAAATAGATTTAAAACGTTATTTAACTTTAATACAATTTCATGTATCTTTTGACAATGACGTAACTGTCGAAGCAAATTTGTTAAGAAATTTTTTAAATATATATTGTGAAATTTATCCAAACAGTGTTTTTGTATTCATTTCTTATTTTAGTATTTAAATAGGTTATTTATTGTTCTTTACATTTTCAGCTTTTATTTCTGTTTCTTACTTTCTTAATAGAAGGTAAACCTAAATATGTTAGTGTCGAATTTACATTTGTTTGGTTCTATATGGAGGTAATCAGAATAATAAATAACTTGCAGTTATAAAACAGATACCTTTTAGAAATGGACTCAAGACTAATATTATTTCAAATACGTAATGTAACACTCCATTTGAAAAAGGTAAAGATAATTTGTGAAAATTCTCAACATTCTCTGTTTTATTTATACAAACCACTATTATTGACAATTTAATCTATAAAAACAATAAACATTAGGCTTCAATTCTCTTTACCCCTATTTAATAGAAAAATAAATGTAAATTTAACACTCTAAAACTCTTTCAATTTGATATGCAGTACATGTATCAACGACATATGCAAACACTATTTTCGAATGTATATTAAGTATATAAATTAATTAATTTTTGATAAAGTTGAAATCAATTATTTTTGGAATTGCTTTAATAATTCCTTTTAGACTATCTTTTGTGAGGGAGGGGTAGTGAGGTCTTTATATCAAAGGTCTGTGTAACGAATATTATATTGTGCTTTTTATAAATGTTGGCTTTCTGAATATGTTGACAACATTTACATAATTATATTTGAATCGCTTGATGATACAGGTTGTATCGAAATTATAGTTGCATTTGTAACGATTAATTAAGGTGATAAAAACAAAGACTTTTAATGTACATTATTTTAATTGAATTAAAACCTTAATCTTAAAATTATTGATAAAACATCAAAAATACAATTTTGTTGTATAAGTGGGATGAAATTATTATAATTTGACGGTTTTGACAATATTTGGCGACATAGTTGTAACCCTATTACAGTGAAGTAATAAACTAATAAAGAGTCACCTTTACTACTTATTTTAAAAAGCAGATACTTGTTTCGCCCATTTTAATTGCACGCATTATCAACCCAAGTCTGACAAGAGTTCTATAATTAAAATGTTCACTTTTTCGTAAGTTACTTGTGGAAATAGGAGTGACAGTCTTTTAGTTTATTTACTTATCTTCTTGTGGATTTTATAGAAGCCTCGGCTTTTATAAAATAAAAAACTTTTAGTTTTTGGTCAAAAATTTAACGAAATTATTATAAAATTAAATTTAGATATGGATAGCGTTAAACTATTCAGTTCTCTTCAGTACACTAATATGTAGCTTAGATAAATTACTAACCAAACCGAAATTGTTCCATGAAAGGAAGTTCATATAATATCATATTAAACTAAAAGAGAAACTAAAAACTAAATGAGGTAATCTGTAGTGGGTACATATTAATTCAATAATATGCATTAATGTATACATATGATATACTACATTTATGCTGCAGTTAATTTCCAACTGAGGATGGCACTTTGGTTGTCGGAAGACGTTTTCTGACAGTAAACGTTTTATATGGAATTTGGGTTTTAGTGTTTATTTATACAGTTAACAGTAAATATCATAAATATTATGTTTTATAAAATTTCTAATTTTGCTATATATGTTACTTACTTAGATATATACCAGCAAACCGAAAGTATATTAAATTATTGTGTCATTTTTGAAATGTATGTAAGTAGATCGATGTAAATTACAAAAAGAGAGGCTTACCCCTATATACCACAAATAATCACTAATACGGACACGTGTTTCGCCCACTTACAATGTGGGCATTTTCAACGCAAGAGTCTTGGGCGAGACACGTGTCCGCATTAGTGATTGTTTGTGGTATATATGAATCCCGGCGTTCTTCAAAACGTTGTAGCAACCTCAAAAACCATTTTTCAACCGTAGGAAAGAAAAATTATCAATAAAGTAGTATACGTATATATATATAGAAGACTTGAGTAGATTGTAGCAGAAATACCTACAAAAAAAGAAGTTCTAAATAAAATTAAACAGACAAGGAATAGGAAAACTCCAGGCGAAGACAACTTGAATATAGAATTAATAAAATATGGAGGCAAAAAACTTCATGAAGAAATATACAATATAATTAAAGAAATATGGGTGATGGAAAGGATGCCAAAAGAATGGTATAACGGTTTAATAGTAGCAATTCACAAAAAAGGAGATAAATCAATCTGTAACAATTATAGAGGAATAACACTGCTAAATAATGTTTATAAAATACTATCAGGATTACTACACAGAAGAATACAATAAAGTAACAAAATCGGCGAATACCAGCTAGGATTTAGAAAAGGAAAATCTACTATAGACGCCATACATATGATTAAACAGATAACAGAAAAGGCGATGGAATACAACATAAAATTAGAATTGATATTCATAGACTTCCAACAAGCCTTTGAAATGATAAAAAGGAACTATTTAATAGACACTACAGAATTTTCAGTTACCAAATAAATTAATAAGGCTTATAAAAATGACGATGAATGACACCAAAATAAAAATAAGAACAAATGTTGGGAATACGGAAGAAATCAAAATAAATCAGGGAGTCAGGTAAAGATACTGCCTCTCAGCTACACTATTTAATTTGGCCTTACAATACATAACAAGAAAGATTAATAAAGGGGGTAAACAAAGAAATATATTAGAACTAATGTACAATGAAATAGTAGTAGAAGGTGATGAGATGGGCCTCAAAATTCTTTGTGGGGCCCAAACATGTGAAAATCACAAGGGGAGAGGTCTGGGATATATGGAGGGTGTTCCAGTGCATTTCACCGATTTGGGTCTGCGTTAAAGCTGCGGTATGAGGCGTAGCGTTATTGTGCAAGAGTAACACGTCACTATGGTGTGCGTCCTCCTTTTTCGGCGATAAACAAGTTTTACCTGACTGAGAAGGTGACACTAGTAGGCTGCATCAATGGTTCTTCGCTCGTGCAAAAAATCGATCAACAGCACCCCTCTCCAGTCCCAAAAAACCGTAACTGTGGCTAAAACTTTGCCTGCAGACTGACTTTCGGTTTGATTCATCTTTGCGCCGCCACTCCATGCTTGCTCGTTTTGATGTTGGAGTGTAATGGTGTACCCATGTCTCGCAGGTTACAATTTTGTGTAAAAAAATCACCTTCCTCTCTAAATTGAGTGAGAAGCGCTTGAGAGATGAGAAATCTAGCAGCTTTTTGATCTTCACAACTTTGGAACCCAACGAGCTGATATTTTTCAGAATCCCAAGTTTTTCATTATGATTGTGTGGACACTCCCATAGCTGATGCTGAGTTCACCATATATCTGAAGCACAGTGGCGTGGCGTGGCGGTCCCCTTCAATAAGGTTTCTAACGCGTGCAATGTTAACCGGCGAAATGCTGATGTGTGAACAACAAGGATGATTTGACACGATTACGCCCATCATTAAATTATTTGCACCAAACTTTTACACGTGGCGAAAGCGTTTCATTTCGGAATTGTGCTTGCAATATGCGCAAAATTTCCGCTGGCTTCACGTTTTCACGTGTAAGAAACTTGATAATAATTCGTTGCGCAACGCTGCTTTCCTCTTTTTCACTTCATTGTGATAGCTATTATGCAACGAACGCAGCAATACGACTCGTCGTTTCCGTGCCACCTAATATCCCCACTTCAAGTTCCTAACGCCCGGATTCGCCTTAAACAACTATCCGGCGAGCAATTTAAAAAGTCTCGTTTATATTTGATCCACACTCGTACTTTAATTTATTTGTCCTTCATTAGAGAGCCGTTAGTGATATATCATTTTATAAATATTGGCCCCCAAACACTGACAGTGTGCGTTATAGCGTGCTGTCTTAAAAGATATCATAATAGTAGAACATTTTCGCCTGAATAGATCATTATTTATTGGAAACGGTTCGTAGTTTTGGAATAGAAACAGTTGTTTCGAAAATCATTAAATGAGCCTTTAAACTAAAGCGCAAGAACAGACATTGCAAACAAAGATTCGCTTCAATGTTAACGAATGTATTCACCTCACAGAACAAACGGACAAAAAACCTTCTGTAAAGTGTATTTTTTATTTTCATTGAAAAATGTTTTACCTTTGTTCTTGTGGCTTTTGGTGGTTTACGATTATAAATCCGTCACATTCACCCTTCTGTCTAAGCGAATATTTGAGACGAATGATTTTGAATACTCACCCAACGCTGAATGAAATAAAAATGACAGATGTATTACGTACCTATGTATCTATACATATCAATAAAATATATCTACATAAATGTAGAAAGTATTGATTGTAAATTTTCTAATTAATGAATGCGTTAATGAGATATCAGGTATGTATTTCGATATATTTACTTACTAATTCAGTTTTCCGTTTGCTATTTTTAGGCATACTCGATAAATTCACATTAAATTCAACAGTCAATATAACACAAGTTTCAGATGGCTTTGGGGTCCCCGTTTCTTTATAAGCTCTCCTTGATGTGATATTATAAACAACTTGTTGCGCTTCTTTCCGTTTCACGTCATCGAAGTTGCTAGTTTTATTTTGTTAAGTTCTTTATATGCAGGGCCATTCAAATGCAAGGGTGGAAGTTTACTGAGGGTCTTTTTACAAGAATGAATTATCTACTTACCTATAAAGTCAATAAAAAGAAAATAATCTTAGGCATTGATACAAGTCATAAAGTTTTTAAATGTAAAGAACGATTATAAACGTTATGGATCTTTAATTTGTTAGTTTCCAATAATTATATGAAATAGTTTAACTACAGAGTGATACAGACAGAAGAAGTATATTGATATTACATATAATATACTCATATATCCAAAAGTTTAGAATTCTGGCAAGTATTAATGTTGAAAAAAAATAACTATTGAATTAATAGGTTTTAGATATGTTTATGTGCCACCATGCTATTATCTATTAAATATTCATTCCATTACAATATGAACGTTATTATTACATGAAATTATTACACCGTACTAGTTTGGGAAGGGGAAATCATTTTTACCCTTTATTAGTTATATATCTAAAATAAAAATGAACGGAACTTTTAAATCACTGAAGAAAATAGGCAGCATTTCAGTATTTGGGGCACGCGACCAAAGGGCGGTGTGCTACATCATTGGATAGGTGATGAGTATAGAAACGGTATAGGGAGTGCGCATACATTTGGAAATTAAAAGAAAATCATTTAATTTAAAGTTTTTAGTGTATTTTAGAGTAAATTAGGTTAGGTTCGTATAACCTTATACATGTAAATATATTAGAAATGGAATAAAAAATTTGTTTTAAAGCTTCCGTTTTCGTGCATTGAATCTCCCTTGTTGCGTTCCCCCAATAGTCAGCTTTCCGTTTGTTTAACCTTCCACCCTGATAAACATTCCCTAAATATCGAAATGCCATGAGTTAAGTATTTTAGGCAAGTGGTTCAGTTTATATTAGGTTAGGCTAGGTTAAGTTAAGTTAGGTTAGGTTCGGCTAGTTGCTTATGACTTTGCTACATGTTAAATATTGGAAATAGAATAATTTCGTTTTAACTTCCTTATGTAACTTTTCCATTATTGTGTTACCATATTCATGACCAATCCAATAATGGATTAGCAGCCAAAAAATATGTCCCTTTATCCGTTCTCCACAACCATTTAGGTAGAATTCCATCACAAAAAATTGTTTGTCATTTAGAAGCTGAGATACTGGGTCTGGATCGTTTCCCCTTCTTTCCCCACTCTACGTACTCAATGCTGTTCTGAAGAAATGTACAAAATCTTTCAGAGCAATTTTAGACATTATGAACTTATATACCAATTGATAGTTAAGACTTTTAATAAAAGTTTATTCCATATATCGCAGCATCGGAAAATAACAACATTTCTAAACAATGCTTCGTTTCTCTTGAAATAGTGATCCCACCTTATTCAGCTTTCACATGTATACAATGTACCTAGGAATCTATACAATTAATATATTGTTTTATAAAAAACCAATTATTTTGTTTAATTATGAATAGTCGATAATAATAATAGGCTTTCGATAATATAACTTTTTGTTTAATGAATCGAATTTTCTGTTTGATACCTCATTTTCTTATTCTCTACAACATTCCTGTGCAACACTGTTCGTAATAAATAATAAATTTTACGGAAAATGAGATAAATCAATTTTGACGCTCTATTTTGTTTAAAACCAAGTTTTCCCACCACTTCACTTATTTCTTATGATTACGGACTTTAAACAATACCCCGCTCATAATTGACACTCTTTTACAAAAAATTTCATGCACTCATAATATCTTAAACATCTTGCCACTCACTAAAGATAACACAAATAAAAAATTCAAACTTTTAACATATATAGGGAAACCATCACTAACAATCAATAAATTTCTCAGAGACAACAATATAAATGTGTCATACAAAACGAATAATAACTTTGGCATATATATTAAGAATAAAAAAGACAAAGTAGAGCAATTATTAAAACCAGGCATATATCAACTTAATTGCGGTTCTTGTTCAAAAATTTATATAGGTCAGACGGGAAGAAATTTTAAAATTCGTTTGAACGAACATTTTAGATCATATAGATTCTAACTATGCAAAACATGTGTTAGAAGATAATCATATATTTAATTTAGATGTAAAAATTTTACACATTGAAAATAAAAGTTTAAAGCATACACTATTAGAATCTAATGAAATTAACAAATATAAAAATACAGACAGATTACTCAATTAATAAGTAGATATAAACCCTTCACCACTATTAAATCTTTTCTCTCACTCTAATGAAGATGCACCACCCTATTTATAAACATCTACTCTTAGGTAGTTTTAAGTAAATTTTGTACTTCTGAAGAAGCCGCAGTGTTGGAGAAGTACGTGTTAAGTTTATTTAATTAATTGTGGAAGTTATCAACTGTGTATTTATTCCAATACCTCGGAGAAAAAAGTCTAATTTGTTTATTTATCACGTGCGGTTCCGACACGCTGTTATTTATTCCAATGGATGTATTACATACAACAAAATTTGGAGTAAATCGTATTTTCCGAGATATATTAGTTGCACGTAGTCCTTATCTAACATACACAATGCTTCAATTATCAATAAATAAATCGCGATATATTGTCATAATTAAATATCATATCAACCTGTTTTTATAGAGCTTCTTCGGTTTGGCTGGTAATATATAGAGATGACACTTAATAAGATCGAAATCACGATCTATGTCAGGTAGTTTCGATAAATTACTGACCAAGAACTTATACTGTTCTTATTAGTTAGCAATAAAGGTTTCTTTCTTTCAAAGATAATTATCGTCTTTATAATTACCACATTATTATGTTAGTCATGGGCACTTATCTTATTTTATGATCTGTGAAAAGTGAAGACATTATAAAAAGGAACAAAAGTAACAACAAAATCAAAACTACTTGCCTCGCTTGTGTGCTCTTGATATATACATCATTTTGGAGTCTTGCTATTTATACTAGTGATAATTACGATCTAATTAGATGTGTTTAGAAGCATACCGTGGAAGAGATAAAACTTCTTAGATCATTTACTCCCTTGCCAGGTAACACATATATGAATTGCGAAGGGTTGTGTTACAATGGAATGTACGGAATATCAATTTGCCCGGGTTTCAGGGTCCTATTGGCAGTTACTAATGCACTATTGCACGATATACAACCAGCGTTCCAGATAGACAATTTACGAATGTGTTCTGTATCTGTGATCGAGCTCACACCATTGTTTAAGGCAGTATTTTTTGGGAAACCTTGGAAAGGACAGGACACAAATACAAGGAGAAAAACCTAGGAGGGAAGTCGAGTCAAAATAAAATCTGCACATAGTTAACGAAAATAAAATAAAAATATCAAGATAAAACACAATATTTCAAATTAATGTCATTTTATCATCGCAAAGTCATCAGTCCGGCTAGTTGGACAGCCACTTCTTCTTTTCTTGAGCCTATCTTCGCATTTCTCTGACACTAGAATATTTTACATCCCTAACTATTTTCGAACAGTAATCTAATCTAAGCCTCCCTCTGCCTCTTTTTACTACTATTTCTGCCTTTAATATGTCTCTAACTATCACCCTCATATCCCAGAAGGTGCCCTACCAATCTATTTGACATTCATAGCGCCCTTTGTTCTTATACTCTTTCTAATACCTCTTTCTTTCTAAAATTTTCTACACAGGCGTTTGTAATACCACATCTTACACGCTTCTAACTTTTTCTTTTCTACTTCACTCACCGTCCATGTTTCACACTCATACAGACCCGTGTTCCAAACATTTATTATTAATAATCTTTTTCGAGTTCCGAAATTAACCGATCGCAAGCACATAATATATTTGTTTTTATTAAAAGCTACTCGACCCTGCACCATCCTTTGTTTTGTCTCTACCGCTTATTCCATCCTGACTTATTTGACTTTCTAGATTTCGAATATCTTATAGCCTTTTGTCTCCAATTTTTATATTAACTCTAATATAATTTAAATTTTGTTAATTTCTTTATTAATTTTAGGATTAGACACTTTAAATCAGAAACGAGACGAGTTTATCTGCATTCAGGAGAGAGATAATATTTTTCGTATCGGTTAATAAAATTATGACAGAACGGAAAACACGTGGCGAGATTTCTTAAATCTCGAAGACCAGTAGAGTATATAACAAAAAGAAGAAGGGGGAACTGAATACAATTTTTCTCTAACGTATATCCTAAAATATATATTCGTGTCAAATTGTAAGGTTTTAAATTGTCAACAACTTCCTTAGAAGATATTGAGTGAGTGAATCAGTTAATACCAAAATCTACCACTTTCCTAATTAAATACCCTAGGACAGACATTGGTACAAATTTCCTGTTACTACCTCAATAAGTACATGACGAAGTTATGAAGTTGGTATGTATACCGTGAATTGGTTAAATGTAAATAGACATACGGCATGCGCCAGCCTTGTTGCGAAAACTTGCTTAATGCACTTTCGTGTGCCTTGATTATTCACCATGTGTTTAACAAAACCTGTAGGTCTCAACAAATGCCCATCTTTCATACAAAAAAAAAGAACATTGACTACAGTGGACTCTTTAATTCTAATTTTGCAGGTTGCTAGTGTGTTTGTGTGACGCCGTAGAAGTTAAAACAATATAGCACAGACATCGTGCAAACGCTACTCACTGTAGGATTCAATAATGTTCAACAATGTCGTTTTCTAATAAGGATATCGACTTGCCAAATTAAATCTATGGCGTAGCTACTTACGTGATATGCACGTAACCAAACAGAACAGAAGAATTGTTGAAACTATCAGACATGGACCGCGATTTCGAACTGCTTGGTTCTCATCAACACGCCATAAATAGCTTCCATAGTACACCGACCAACATATTTAATCGCGATCCACATCTGACAGTTTCGACAGAATATTAACGAAGAACACATTTTTGTAATAATTAATCTGATATTCCGGTTAACGTGGCTAGATTTGCACTGACGTTTTTGGCGGTTAGTCATTTTCTACATAATACAGTTTTCTACACAATCGGGTTCTCTGTGTATTACCGAGAGTGCTGTACTTAGTTCCTCAATGTTTAATTTTATTTTGGTTGAAATGTAACAAATACTCTTTTAATGTATTTTCTAAGCGACAAATCCTAGGTTACTGATTGGACAAAATACTACCACAAGGTGTAAATTATTTAGTCGTGTGTACACTATAACCAGTGTTATAATTGAAACAGTGAATCAAAAATTATCTGCTTATGTGAAAATCTTTAAAAATTTCGGACATGAGTAAAAGTAGAGTTAAAAAAAATTAACAATTAACAATTAATTTAGCTTCTTAAATTGTTTGACCTAGGAGATATATGTATTTGAATTTTGAATGTTTTTATTTGAATATTTCGATTATTGGGAGTAATTTTTGTGGATAACAATAAGTCGTTTGTTATCGGCCAAGTTATGTATTTCACTGTTTGACTAAAACTTACTGAAATACCTTTGTAAATGGTTCCCGGAAAAATGATTTAGAAGACAGCAAAATTCTTGCCCCAGGAGACTAATGGCATGGAAGTAACGGCTCCTAAATTTAAAGGCTCGTTTAAAATCCATTTCGCGTTTGTGTTGGTGAAGCAGGAGGGCCAAAGGCACCTCATCGACAATACGACGGAGTCGGACGCAACAAGTTGTGTATAAAATCAGATATGGGATGAGTGTCGAGTTTATAAAGAATGGAAGTTGTTGGCCCATTTCTGTTGATACTGCTTCGCTACTGCTGTTGCTCTTGTTCTCTCTCGGTTTTATTACTTTCACTGGCCTGCGCTTGCTGACGTCTGGCTGCCTGCCATAATCATGCCAGAAAGACATGCTAACAGGTGGCAAAAATAAAACCACTTAAAACAACTTTAACCTCCGCCCGGATTAAAAGCGACTGACATTAACGAGTCATGTTCCACTCGACGCAACTAATCTTCTCTGCATTCATGTAACACCAATGAAATCCTCTTTTATCGGTCACAAAGTTTTTGGATACTATTATTAAATAGAATCATGGCTATAAAATTGATGTGTGATTTTATGTTTTTTAAATTGAATTGAAAAATAAAACTACATAAATTGGGGAATTTATTTCAACGCTGCTTACAGATTTATTTATATGTATTTGATTCGCGTTTCAATAAGGGTTTACTTTAATATTTACTTATATTACAGATAATACTTCAAATTATAAAAAGTTTTATTTGTAATAGTTTTGTTAAAATGTTTAAATCGCATAACAATTTAAAATGTGTAAAATATAAATTGTTTCTGTGGCAATTTTTTCCAAAAAGTTTAATCTTACCTTTATCTTCTTTTTTGTTTGTTTTACTCTATGTTTAGCGAATTGTCTTATATTGTTGTTTAAATAAATACTAATTAAACATTAATTAGTGCATCGATTGGAATCATAGCACAGGTCATCACGAACAGTGATTCCCCTATTAATTAAGATGAATGAACTTTTGTTCTGTTCTTTTTGAAAAGGGGAAATCTTTATTATATATTTACTGTAATCATTCAGATTTAACCTAACCAGTGGCGTATTAACTACGAAAACGGGAGCCGTAGATATTTTTTTTAGTGGGAGTCCGCAACCTGAAAATTTTGAAGTTAAACTAATCTCACCAAGTTGGTTTATACAAAAGACTATTCAATCAGAGTATAAATATATATTTGTTTACATAGATTAATGTGAATCTGGAAACTAAGATCATAAATG
Organism: Agrilus biguttatus; assembly: GCA_963921985.1. Taxonomy (NCBI): domain Eukaryota; kingdom Metazoa; phylum Arthropoda; class Insecta; order Coleoptera; family Buprestidae; genus Agrilus; species Agrilus biguttatus. The sequence goes on from OY998118.1 coordinate 23,908,247, forward strand.
TTATTCTGACATAGTTTGCGACGTGAAGTCCGAGTATGGCCTCATAATTGCCTCAACACGTTACAATTTCAAGATACCCTAACCACCATTCCAAAAAATATAATTTTTGACCTTTTTATGAGCCTTACTACGCGATATAAAACAATAAAATAACGAACAAAGTAGTTACCTTCTACCAATCTTTGATAGCTGACCCAGAATATAGCCTCAGAGTTGTCCCAGTAGATCTAGATTTTGAAATATGTTAACCTCAAAATTCGAATGATGCTAATTTGGCTTATTTACTTTTTAGAATATTCATAAATTTCAATGCACTAGGGTAACATTGAGGCGAGGTTTGAAATCGCCGTCGAAGAACACATCGAAAACGATTACTTTCTTTTCTGATTCTTTTATCAGCTTTCCATAGTAGTGATCTGAAATTTGAAAGATCACTCAAAGAAGAGGGCGTAGTGCGTATAGCGGGTTGAAAAGAAAAAGTACAAGGAGAGTAATTATTTTCAATGCATTTTTCGAAAATCAATGCGAGGTATCCTTATTTCAAAACAAAATAACCCAAATTAGCATCAGTTGTATTTTATGATTAAGATACATCAAAGCCTTGGTACAATGAAGCAACTACTTAAGAAATGACTACTTTGGTAGTTGCTTTGTCCTTGTACTTCACACACTATTTATTGCACTTGTAACAAAAAGACCAAAACTTATATTTTCTGATTTTTAATGTAGGGATATCTTAAAATCCTAATGCGCTCAGACAATTCTGAGTCAGGTTTGAACTCAAGGTTCCCTTTGTTCTTATCATTTTTAGTCCCTGATTTCGTTATAACCACATCGTTGCAGGATATTATTGTATTTTAGAAATAGATTGATTGCTCGGCACTTGATGAAACATTTTACTAATTAATTGAGGGAAAAAAAATTATGAAACGTATATCAAGTGTTTTTTTCCTCGACGAATATTATTGTATAGATTTTTAATTTAAAATATACGTTATCAAGAGTAGAATCAAAATAAAATATATGTTTTTAATAAGGCATGAAATTATATATAGTACATGTATATTTTAGCCCAAAACTAAAAGTTCTAAAAACCTTTATGTGTGACATTTGCTTCTATAAACATGCTAATGCTTTGAACTAGGTTTCTTAATAGACTATTAGTCATTTCATGGTCAATATATATAAGCTCAAATTACTCCAACATTCCTAGCCCATACTACCATACGCAAATAATTTTTAATAATTTTCAATTTATAAAAAAATCGTTCAACTATTGCGATCGTAACAGGATCGGCTAAGAACAAAACTAAAGCTATACAAACTTCTGATAAGCTTATAGATAAAACGACGTTTTCAGTTATCAATAAATTCGCACGTTGCTTTATGGAACACACTATCTGAATCTCAACACGAACGGAATAACAAATGTTCTAGTACAATTGTTTATTTACTATTTTCGTTGAAAACTATTTTTTTTACAGTGTAACTCCTAGGCTTCTTAATAATGAATACATTACACTAATTGAAACTTATCTCCACTCTCTTTTTTTGTACTAACAAGTTTATTACATAGAATTGTTGCAGATTCATTAATAAGGTTTTTGAAGAGAAGACACTGATTAATTAGGAAGTGAGTTAGTTGATTTATAATTAACTCAATTCAGTTTATTACCTTTACTGATCAAATTTCATTCTATTTATATTCAATTATACCTTTAATAATCATAACATTTTATTTAAAATTCTACTCCTTATAAAATCTTCTATATTCTATCTTTTTCTGAAAATATCTTTAAATTGTTATTACACAAGGTGATCAATCTAAACTGTTCATTAGAAGTTTATAAGGAGCAAAAAAGTATCGGTTTGAAACTTGGTAAACTTCTACAAGTCCAAGAAATCTAATTTAATGAATATATTTTCGAAACTGTGGCATTTCCGGTTCTATCGGAAGTAAGTTATTATTTCATTATTTTAAATGAATTGGCTGAACTGTCTTTTATTATAAGGTAACTTTTATAATGGTGATATACTTCTAAAGCTAATAGTTTTCATGTTATAATTAATTCTATTACTAAAATCGTCAGTAAAAGGATAATCATTACCTCGGGAACTAAAAAACTTACAACCTTGAACTTTCTTTGAATAGAAGTACAAATTCTAGAAATTCATCCCAATTTCCTTTTAGACACAGTAGAAAAGATGTTTTATTTAATATGAATTAAATACCTACCTTAAACAGTTTTTTTTTGTGAAAAATATGAATTTTTCTATTAATTTATGTAAATCATTAGATTTTTTTTCCAGTAGACCGCAAAAAAGAATCGCTGCAATAACTCAAAAAACTGCATTATCATAGAGATAGTTACAGAGACCTCTTAATCTGAAGGATAGTCCACAGTATGTCGTATACATAGAGTAAAATTAGGCAACAGTATTTCTAATTTTATAAAAACTTTTAGAAAGACTTTTAGAAAATTACTTGGCATATTGAAAAACGTACAAATAAGTAGAGAAATTAAAAGTAAAGTGAGATAACCTAAACAGGCCCTAACATAACCTTACTTAACCTAACCTAACCTTTGCTATATACTTACGATACATACTACAGGGTTAAAACTGAGTGGTACATTAGACGTTTTAGGGAAACTAAGCATGTTACAGATTTGTAAATTTGGAAGTAGGGATTATTAAGGATAATCTATTTAACTAAAATAATTTCAACTGTCGGGCACTTCCCGTTATACCGGAAGTTAATATCAACTTTCTTATTTTAAATGGAATGGTATATTTTTTACAATGAATTCGCATGAAGGATAAAATTTTAAGGTTACTTTGATAACCAACTTGTATGCCTACGATGAATAGTTTCTGAGATAATTCAATTTATTGGAAAAAAGGTTTGCACGGCAACCCAAACTATAAAAAAAATCATAAATTCCATAAAGAATCACTTAGAATGTTAAAATTTTTACTAATGATAGCTATATCATAAGGCTAACGTTATGCCAAATTTAAGCTGTATAATTTGTACAGGGCGTTCATAAAAAAATCCAAAATTTAAAAACTTCAAACACGAATAACTTCATTTTTTCAAATGGTACCTAGAATATGTTATTTTGTTATTCGATTCCTTTTTTATTCCCTTTTTTTGCAATTGTCTCAGAAGCTATTCATCGCAGTCATACAAGTTTGTTATCAAAGTAACCTAAAAATTTTATCCTTCATACGAATTCATCGTAAAAAATATACCATTCCATCTAAAATAAGAAAGTTGACATATATAACCGGAAGTTCCCGACAGTTGAAATTATTTTAGTTAAATAGATCATCCTTGATACCCCTACTTCCAAATTTTCAAATTGCTTAGTTTCCCTAAAACGTCTAATGTACCACTCAGTTTGAATGACCCTGTATATAGTTCATAAAAAACATGTATAAGACAATTGAGATTATATTTCACTTATAAAGAACTCGCTGCTTGAATGCAAATTAAAGTTAAAAGCAAGAACGACACTCATGGAGAGATTTTTAGAGTTATTTTGTCTTTTGAATATTAAAATACTTTTCTAGAACATTGTTAGGATTAGGATGGTGAACATTAAAAAAGTAAACCCGAAAAGATTAAGTGTTACGCATTTTTGTCCGTTTTATGATTAAGCAACGTCCATAGTAAAGAGAGAGGGAATTACTTTCAAGAACTAAAATTTTAATATGTATACTTGACTACTTATTTAGTTTTTGTTCCTTCAAAAGCTTTATCGTCATTTTGTTGATTAATTTTGTCAGGATGTTTGTCAGTGCATTTTTGAATGAATATATAAATGATAATGGATAATATTTTCGGAAATTAATTTATTATTGTTAAATTTGTTGTTTGTTATAGGTACCTATTTCTCATTTATAATTTGCTGTCAAATACTCTTAACGAAAAAAAATATTTTCTGTTAAATTTTAATTTTCTAATTCGTCTTAGTGTACGACTTACCTCATCTTTTTTTTAATTATTGAATTATTTACGATTACAGTATCCTTTATTTATGTTTCAGCCGTCTCGTTTGTACTCACCCCATACAGTTTTTCTACGTCATTCAGGACACTCCATCGAAATAGCTACAGCGCTCGCTTCTCTTTTGCTGGGCTTGAACTATAACGCCTACGTTGTTTCCGGATACGCAACTGAAGATGTCGCCAAGCGTATTATGATGCGGGTGGATTCTCCTTTCCCGGAAATAATAGAACAAGTAAGTGAATAAACCCCTATTTTTTACAGGCTGTCAAAATCTATTGAGGAAATGATAGGAGGAATCATTACGTCACATCAAAAATTTTTAAATTACAATATACCTAAAACACAATGGAATGTATCACCAATTTATTGAAATAAACTCAACAATTGTTTGGATTATTATTAAGAGCACATAAAATTTTACTAAAATTTAAAACTTACACAAATGTATATATAGTTCTATTACGTCTTACATAGAAGGAGAGGGGATGGTTCGGTTACAAGTTCAATTTGATTATTTACTAAATTACACAAACATATATATATATAGTTCTATTACGTCTTACATAGAAGGAGAGGGGATGGTTCAGTTACAAGTTCAATTTTATTATTTACTAAATTAAGTTTGTGAGCTAGGACTTTCTTAATTTCTAAATCTTCCAATAAATTAATTTTTTACTCTTCGAAATGTTACAATGTAAAATTTTAATATTGTCTTGATCTAAACTATGTCCGGAATCGATACAGTGTTCTGAAAATTCTATATTTTTAACTTTTTTATCGATACTGTTCACATGTTCTTTAATTCTAATACCAAGAGCCCTCCCACTCTGTCCTATGTAAGATGCATCACAGTCTTTACAAAATAATTGATAAATACCACTTTTTTGTAGGATGTCCTTTTTAGGTTTGTTGTTCACCAAATGATTTTTAAGGTTTCTGTTATTTGATTCTATTGCATGAATTCCTAGACTTTTTAATTTGTTTTTAAATTTAATACTAATTTTGTTAATGAAATTTATTGAAGTGAAACGGTTAACTGATGATTTTGAAATGTTCATGTAAATTGATTTAGATACAAGTGTGTTGTACGATTTCTTTGAGCCAAACTTCCCAAAAGGGAATTCCTGGAACGTAATGGTCACTTCTAAGCTGCGGCGTACTTTTAAGTTTTCGGTGTTAATAAATTTTATTATTCAAAACAATGTGTTGTAACAACAGGATAACAAATAAACAGCAAAATCAAATAAAACGATACATTAAATGATTAAAGAAAATTAATAATACTTGAAAAGAGAAAACTAGTTGAACACTTCAGCGAAGGATTATTGTAAACAGATTTTAGACCCGAAACACCGAAGAATTAATTAAAAAGTAATTAAAAAGGAATAATAGCATAAACGTCATGCGGCTAATAGTAGCGAAGTTGAATTTTTAAAAGGGATAATAGCTGTAAGCTACTTTTCTAATTTTGAGAGGCCATGTCGTCATGGTAGTCTCCCGATTTGACTCCAGGTCTAACCATCAACATGTAGTTACATATGAAACCGATTTTACAACCAACGTAAACAATAATTAATTGATTGCCTTTCGTAAATCGTTCACGGTATTGTCTGTCCAACTGTTGGAACTAATATCTCTATCGTGAATTTAAGTTTCATCTACATAACACATGGGCTGAAAAGTCCCAGGCCTAACACATAGATTGTTCTAGTTTTATTGCATTCACCTCTTTTTCAGTTAGTACTAACCTTCAAAAGACAGCTGTTAAAATTTCGTGATATTCCATTTATTATTTTGTGAGTTATTGTGCTAAAAGTTACTATCTACCTACTTTTGTTATTTTCAAAACAATGGATCAAAAACAATTTCGTGTTTCAATTCTACACTAAATATTTCTTGATGGGAAAGAATACCGTTCAAGCGAAGCAATGACATTAAAAGTGTTATGGAGACTCTGCTCATCGGACTCAGCCGAAACAAAATAAAACGTTGGTTTGCTGACTTCAAACGTGGTCGTAACACGGTCGTAACATGACGTTATAATGAGGCTGTACAGAAAACACTAGAAAACATTAAAAAAAGCCACAAAATCGAATGATGAATGAATGAATGATCGAAAAGTGAAATTGCGTGAGTTAGCTGACATCGTAAAGATATCAGTAAAAAAGAACGTGTTGGCTTTGCATGTATATTGCATGAGCATTTGACTATGAGAAAGCTCTGTTCAAAGTGGGTGCCACGTTTGCTCGCTGTTGACGGAACAGGGACAAAACAAGAACGTGTTGATGATTCTGAGCAGTGTTTGGACATGTTTAAACATAAACGTAATGTAAATCGGAATTTTTGGGTTGATATGTGACAATGGATGAAACATGGATCCAAAACGATCGTCATCTGAATGGATCATCGTCTGAGCAACTGGTGAACCTTGTTCAAAGCGCCCGAGAGCAGGACAATCGGCTGGAAGGGTTATGGCCTTGGTATTTTGGGATGAGATGTGTGTCTTGTAAAATTCATCGACTATCTTGAGAGGAGAAGTACCATCAACCATTAGTGTTGTTGGCGCGTTTTACGGCCGAAATTGCAAAGCAAAGAAACGACCGCATATGGCAAAGAAAAAAATTTTGTTTCATCACGACAACCCATCGTGTCACAAGTCAATCAAAACAATGGCAGATTGGAAAAACATGAATTGAACCTCGAATTGCTTACACATCCACCGTATTCTCCAGATTTTGCTCCCAGCAACTACTGGCTGTTCGCAGACCTCAAAAATATTCTCGCCGGCAAGAAATTTCGTTCGAATGAAGAGTTTATCGCTGAAGCTGAGGCCTATTTTGAGGCAAAAGATAAATTGTTCTATAAAAGTGATATTGAAATATTAGAGTGACGCTGTAATGATTGTGTTGCTCTTGATGAAGATTACGTTGATGAATAAAGTCAATTCTGAACAAAAAAAACGTGTTTTATTTGTTGGGCCCGGGATTTTTTAGCCCATGTGTTAGACAATTGCTTTGATTTGCTTTCTATAATCTTTAATTATATTTAGATAATACAACTTTAATGCGCGAATATCAGTCTTCTGTATTAGCAACTGTCGATTGTCTTTAGTTTTTCATTATGGCTCAACAATTCGTATGGGTTATACCTTTTATCATTTCAATTACTACCTACTTTTTACCACTACAACACCAGAATTATGATTGAAAATGTGCGTTTTTTCAATTGGATGATAACAGCATTCGATGTAATTGTTCTCCCTTGCCAAAATTATTTATTTAGTTGCTAATCTTCAGCAACAATTTCCTATAGAAATATTATAACACTATACTTTTTATTTAATAATATACGTTATATTTTATTTTATTTTTAATATTAAATAATTTCTTTATTATTATCTAATAACAAAAAGACGAACTCATTCATTCATCAAAAATCAAAGATCGTTAAAAAAAAATAGGAAATTCTTGGTCTTCCTTAGAATAGCAGTGATAAAAACACGCATTAGCTTATAGGTATATATTTTCTAATGGAATTTAGATAAAAGATACCGCAAAATATAATTCGGATTCTTTAAAACTTTATGCATGAAATAACTAAAACCTCCTCTGATCCAGTTATTTATTCAGATATGAAGACAAATTAACTTCAAGAGAAAAACGTTTCGATATTAACTGACGTCATTTTTGTGTTCTTAACTTTAAGGGCTCTGTAAAAAAATTACAAAAAGTGAATAGATTTTGTAAAACTAACAGCTCCCATTATTTAATTTATATTTATATGTTACTTATACTCTTAACTTGGACATTGCAACATTACTTTATTTTATAATTTTATTTGATTATTTGATTAAGTACTTAAATAAACAGAATAAAATAGTGAACAGAAAAATAATAATAAATATGTATTATGTACTTCGTCCGCGCGGAATAGGTATTAATGTCTAAAGTAAATTAATTTCTAAAATAAAAATAGCCTATGTTACTATGGCTGACATTAGCTATCTACCAGTGAAAGTCCCGTTAAAATCGGTCCAGCCGTTTCAGAGATTAGCCGGAACAAGCACACAGACAGGCAGACAAAAATAGTAAAAAATGTTCATCCATATGCATTTAGTAAAATGTGATTATTTTAATATTACAAACAGACACTCCAATTTTATTTATCTCTATAGATACATATCGTAAGAGTTAACAATTATGGGTCTGTTGGAATCTAGTAGAATCACCTATGTAGCTGAATAAGTTAGTAACATTTGTACAAATAAGTTAATTTAAAGATTATGTCAACAGTTAACGTCGAAATGTTGTTTTTTAGCTGAATAAATGACGATCGGAAAAGGCATTAGTTATTTTATCCTTAAACTATTAAATTGTCGATTCTTTCATCATCATCACTTATCATTATGTTCTATGTATCTGTGATGCTTTTGTATAGGTAGCATTGTAAGGAGAAGTTTCAAAGTATATCAGCTCAAACCATCAATAGTTGTTGGGTAATTTTGTGGAGCTATTTCCTCCAATAATACAATTATATGGAATAACATATCTATAAAATATCTAATTAAAAAATGGAACTAACTACTTTCGATATCCAAGATGCCGCTTAATCGTAATTTTTAATTGAAAATCACCATCCTTTTGTCTCATACATTGAAGACTCGATTATTACTAGGTATACGTAGTGTTTTTTGTTAAATTTTAAGAATTTCACCTTGTTTTCGTTTTATGATACAAAAACCTATTGTTATTTACTAAAAACTTATTATTTTGCAGTTAATCGATTCTCTACAACAATAAATTATTTTATATTTAATTTGATGATATATGTGTAGAAAATATTTAGGCAAAAAATATGAACCAATGGTGACAATTTTAACCTTTTTCTTTCCTAACAATTTTTAAGATACATTAATATGCACTAAAATATTGTGAGATAATCAATTAATTATGAAATTTAGATTTCAATACATACAAAAATCCATATTTAATCATGGAAAACTTCTTCCTAGATAGCTTATGTCACGAATAGCGTGGATACAAAGAAGTTAGTTAATGAGCAGAAGTATAAATTAGATTTACAAAAAAAAGTCCAGAATCTATCAGGTGTGATGCGTATGGAAGAAAAAGATCTTCTTGTGCATGTAAAATAAAAGGATCGTCAAAGGATAGCAAATATATGAATTTAATAAAGGAAACAGAAAAAGTGAAGAAATGTTTCAACAAAACTGTTTATTTCTCGCCAATTGTTTCGACCTCTAAAAGGTCATTTTCAAGAGTACAATAGTAACTAAGGCTAAGATGTTAAACATGATATTTTATACATAAATAAATTATAAAGGGGGGGTAAACAAAAACAATTAGAGTTGTGTGATTATGAATGGTGTGTTGTATATATTTTTATTTTTTTATTATTAACTAAATTTTTACAATTCAGGATGGCATTTTGTATTTCCAGATTTTATAGCAGCGTGAGTTTTTTTACCTATTGAATGAGTTTGTAGTAGGTTTACGTTACTAATGTCTATGTAATGGTTGTTTGTGGTACAATGTTCTGCTAAGCCTGTTGTGTATTTTTTGTTTTTTACGCTATCCAAATGTTCTTTTAAGCGTGTTTTAATAGAACGACCACTCTGACCTATGTAAATAGCATCACAATGTTCGCAATCTATTTGGTAGATCCCACTTCTTTTTTGTCTGTCTATTTCTAGTTTATTCTTAACTAATATTGATTTAAGGTTACTTTTATTCATTAAGACGGCGTGAATATTAAAATGTTTCAATTTATTTTTAATTTTATTACTAGTGTTTTTGATTAATTTTAAGCACAGAAGTTCGTTGATTTTGTTTTTGGGGGATTGTGGAAAATTTCTGCACGAGTTTTTTATGAAGTAGGTTTTCAATTAATTATAATTTTTATTTAAAATTTATTTATGAAAGTTTAAAATTTTAATAAACTCTTCTATGTTCATATCAAAAAAAAAAAAAATATTGAGGACCCAATCGGTCGAAAGCGGTTGTCGGAATTGGCTTTCGGAGCGTAGTGCCTGCTGGTAATACGCCTTCCAAATGTGAGGTCTGTGATCCTTAATATTTAGAAGGAAAAGGGATTTTAATGCCTAATTGTTTTTTGGATATGTTATATCTTCGTCTAAGAATCTTTCGGAATCAACAGTGTAATTCAATGCCGGTAGGGGTATTAGCCCTCGGAGTAGTTGTTTCTGTTGATTCCATATTTATATTTATATTTATATTCTATGTTCAGTTGTTAATATCATTGAAAACCAGTAATTCATAACTATGAAGGTAGGCTTACCAGCCCGCAATCTCATTATTTTCAATAACATAATACATGCTATCAAGTGGTTTGATAATATTTAATATTTTTCTCTATTCGTAGGAAGAAGTAGTGGAGGAAGTGAAGGTGGAAGGAAAGTATGCTTTAAAACCTGTGCGTGATCTACGGAGTAAATTTCTTCTGTGGTTGGAGCAGAGAGAGATAAATAAAATTAAGGAAAAAGAAAGGAAACTTGAAGAAGAGAGGTTAAGAAAGATAGAGGTATTAATGAGAAGTAACCTTTTGAATAGTTCCTATGTTACCTGTTAGTTAATGCCATGATAATTATCCAAATCTTTTATTACTCCAATAAAGTAAATATGGAAAATTTGAAAGAATTACTGTAACTCAATACAGTTTCTGCAAACTTTTAGATAAGAAATTAATAAACTTACCATATATTTCACAAAGAAAAAAGAAATTCGTCTTAATAACTTCACAAATATTTATTATCGTTGCATATGTACATTTCAACCACAACGTAGGCATCTTCAGTGTATAAAAATTATTAACAGAAACATTTTTTTTTTCGTGGAAGAGAGGAAATCTTCGAAAGACACCCAGCCGTCTGTACAACTGGGTAGTGTTGGATTCCCTCTGAGTAAAGACCTACCAAGTAAAACCCCTCTACCTCAGGCCGTTATAGGACCGTTTGATTAGGCCCTCTTTAGCTGTATGTGGTGTAATTTGTCATGTGTTTTTAATTTTTGTTGAAAGAGGTGTGTGTGTATGTGTGTGGGTGTGTGAGTGAATGGATGTGTGTGTGGAGTGTCTGGGGATTGTTTATTTGAGGGCAGAAGGAAGATCTTCGAGGTAGTCGAGGAATTCGATCGGTAGGTCGTGAGAAATTGTCAATAATTTAACCGGTGGAAGGGAATTTTACGTTTAGGTTTGCTTGATATTCGGGGGGGTGTGTGGGTGAGGGTTTGTCTAGAGACAGGATTATTTTACGAATTGTGATTGCAAGTTGGTGATACATGTAGGATTTGGAGTGATATTGACGTTGTCATGCAGTGCACCTGAAGGGAAGAATTTGTCAAGTCTCGCGATTTTACGTAAGATTTTTCTTTCTGTTGTGAGGATGGAGTGAGTGCGGATTCGCGTTGATGTGGTAAGTGTACGGCCCGATAATCTATAAGTGGTCTTACAAATGTTTTATATGTGTGGAGTAGTGTGTCTGTGTTGCAAGTTTTTATTTTACCGTTTATTAGTGAAATTAAGCTCGCGCGTTTCCATTCTCCATCTAACGTGTCATTAATGTCTTTGGCCGGGTTCAATGTGTGGGTGAATGTGATGCCTAGATATGTCATCTGTGTTTGGAGTACTAATCGGGAGTTGAATAATTTTATGTTGATGTCGTTTGAGGAGAGTCTGTTTCTGAATCCGAAGAGAGGATGTCTGAATAGGATGAGTTGGGTTTTTCTTGGGTTCGGTTTTATGCGCCATTTATTAAGCCACACTTCTAGTTTCTTTAATTGGCGGTTTAATTTGTTATTGCATGATTGAGAGATTTTACCGGTAACCCAATACACGATATCGTCTGCTTATTGGAGTAGGCTTATTGAATTAATAATCGGATGCGGAATATCATAATAATAAATGTTGTACAAAATTGGGGTGAGCACAGTGCCTTGTGCTATGCCCGCGTTTGGCGCGAATGTTCGACACAGCGTATTACCAATTTTGATTTTAGAAGGTCTATTTGTTAAAAAGTAATGCATTAATTTAATGAAAAACAGGGGAAGGTTTAAGAAGACTAATTTTGCTAGTAATCCGTTGTGCTAAACCCTGTCGAAAGCTGACTCTTTGGTGATGCCGTCTTCACCAGAGGAGTTGTTTTTAGTTTAGTGAAGGTGTTGGTGATATCGTCGTGTGTTATCTCGCGTATAATGTGGTTGTGTGTATATTGTGCGTTTATGAAAGTTTGTGTGACGAGATGATTTATTCGCGCGATGTGTAGCACGTCGTGATGTGCACCGCTATAAGTGACAGAAGAACTTATAGAACTGACAACGAACGAGGAAATTAAAATCAAATTTAAAAATGGCTACCAAGAATTTTGGCTACAAAATCCAACACCGCAATTATTCCCTGTATTGTGGTCGATTGTTCAACGATTTTCGTTAGCATTCCCATCATCGTACTATAGTTATGTGATCGTGGATTTAGTGCTGTGATAACGCTGCTAATTAAAAGGAGAAATCGTTTGCATGTTATCGAACGCGGTGACTTACGGCTATTTTTGAGTAAATCGAGCCTGATATTAACAAACTTATTCAAAACCGTAAGATTCATCCTTCGCATTAGATTAGTTTTTAAATTGAAATTGAAATGTTTATTTAATTTGAAAAAAAGCTTTTATAAATATTTACAACGTTGTGTTTTATTGTTCTCTTTAGAACAGTATTTAAAATGTGAGTTTCAGCTCAGTACAGGAACAGGATGAGACTCATATGGAACGCTATAATTAAATCAATGATTGCGATTGTGATTTTTAAGATGCGGTAAAGTTAAAAAAATTGGGGGGCACTAGAAAATAATTGATTCTCAAAGTGGGCGGTAGACGAAATAAGTTTGAGAACCACTCTGTCTACGAATGAGGTATGTCGCCCGTTGAAATCTCCTAGAGCTATGGCCCTAGGTATTGCTGAAATGTATAATAAGAACGCAACCGTAAGCTTGTTATTGGGTCTATTGTAATACGAAAAAATGATTATGTTGCCCGATTGAATATGAAGAGTAGCTGCGCAGCAGTTGAGATCTTAGAATTGGACCGGAAATAATTGTGTATTAACAGTGCTTTTACGTTGGAACAATCGGCCGTTACGGTATAAAGCTAGCTTGTAAAGCTAGAACGTTAACTGAATCGGCTGGTAATGTGTATATCACGTTATTCTTTTTCCTTCTCCATCCGCATATGTTAAGGATGCATATTTTTAGGTCCGCGAATGTTATCTAACGGAGATGAGCCACCAATGGGCAGGTGATTAGCTTAGGAATAGGATATCCTGGATTGGAGGTGCGTGATAGAAATTTTTTTCTTCAACGAAGCGAGAGTTTGGATTGAGAGACGAGAGGCATAGGTATGTGAATCGAATGGTGTATTTGATTCTGGTAAACTGTTCAGCTTCGGGCGTGTCAGTTATAATCGACGAGTCGTCTTCCGACAATACAACGGCGGGAGGATTTACGCACTTTTTGATTTTGGTTGGGGAGAGGGACTTGGTGAGAGTCGGTGGTTGTTGGTCTTCTGAAGATATCGAAAGTTAAAGTATTGTTTTATTTCATAATCCTTAGATCTAGAAACGGTAATGAATTATCTTTTTCTATCCCATAAGTAAAATTTATAGTTATATTGAGTGTTTAAAATCATAATGAAATCATTGATATTAAAATTAGAATCTACAATAGCGAATACATAATCAATGTATCTTAGCCAATTGTAGAAGCATACTACTCTTCCTATTTAATTCCATTTCGAAATAACTAAGAAATAAATTTTGTAAAAACTGAGAAAGTGGATTACACATTGTTGTGCCCTCTATTTGATTGTATGTTTTTTTTTCTCTAAACTTAATCACTCGTTGTGACATATATAAGTTTGTTAATTTAATTAATTCATTAATTTCTAAATTTGGTAAGTTTAAATGTGTTAACCAACTTTTTAAAAAGCTCATAGTTTCATTTGTAGGTATACTTGGAAACAAAGTCGTTATCTCAAACGACAATAATTTGTCGCCTTCATCTAATTTAAAATATTTTTAAATGTTGAACAATTCACAACTATTCTTTATCATAAGGTAATTTTGATAATTTTCAAATTTTTGAGTCAGCCATATAGCTAAATTGTTAAATTAGTAATTGTTTGTTTCTGTTAATAACATTTACCCACTGAAGATGACCAGATAGTGGTTGAAATGTACATATGCAATAATAATAAATGTTTGTGAAGTTGTTTTCACAATCACTCTTATTTTGAAAATATAATTTATATATTTTAATAATTATTTTTTTGGTTAAATAGGAAATGGAAAAACCACCTTATGATAGTCTGTACGGTTGGAGAGTTCATGGATGGGTTTTGGTTTTACGAGGAAGAGAAATAGAAACCCCAATGTTTATAGAACCATCTACTGGTTACTCACATCCTATTGATAGTCCACTTTATGTTTGGATAGAAACTGTTTGGAATAACAGTAATTATTGGGTAAATTAACAATGATTCATAACTTATCTTAATTTATGAGACGTATAATATTTTGTTTTTGGATATATAAAAAAAACTAAAAGAACTAATTGAAGGCAGCTTTAAGGAAAAAATATTAGAAAAAAGTGGGTAATATAAATACTTTTCTATTACCTCTACGTTTAGTCATGTTTCAGTATTACACCAGATTAATTATCAACATATGTATAAAAATAGACGTGTGCGTCCGTCTACTGCATTTTGTAGCCACAACCAGTGACGACTCGTGGTTAATTCTCAAAATGTCGTAACTGATTTTTATTTCAAGAAAAACATGATGTCAGAGGTGTGACAGCAACTATTGGTTAAAAATACCCGATCTACAAAAAACTGCTAACGAACAAAAACACCTCGAAAAATATTGTATTTCCTCGACGCGGCTGTTTACCCAAACCTTGCCATTACACTGCTTCAGAAAGCCGTATAACATAATATAAATTATATCGGGAAAACTCGGCTGACACTCGCCTACGTTTAACGCAATGCGATCATCGCTGGCAGCCAGCCCGGTTTATTTAAACTTCCAACGAATGTCTATCAATAATCAAATCAATACCACCGCAAAGTGGTGTGTCGCACCGGCGATGTTGCGTAATGAGCAAATGGGTCGAGTTTGTACGCTTAGAGTAGCTAGAATAAAAAGGGATTTTCCCAATTTAAAAGATAATTAAAAAAATATATTATTTAATTTATATCATTATTATACTTTTGTCTGGAAATATATTGGGAGGGGGCGGGTCACTGACCAAATGACCTAATGAAGGAGCCACGCCTGGCCACAACTATCCAGCGCAGACCACTAACGTTTGTTTTCTCTGGTAATAGTAGCTACGAGTCTCCCATCGTACACTATGGTGGTTGCATGTCGATAGCCGAGGTAGCGTGGGAGATATGGTGGTTAAAAGTGGTCGACCTTAGGCATTTTTATATTTCAACCAGTTTGCTGAGTTTGTGGGTGTGCAAGTCGACCACCGGACACCAACTATTCGTTTAGAAAAAGTGAGATTGTTTTTAAATGTTCCTAGAGTGGTCCTTAGACAGAAAGTTCTCAAATGTCCCTAGTATTGATATCAGTTGGAATGTTATAAAATAAAGTGATCCGGAAGAATACAGACCGTTCTGGAATGTTCAAGGACAATTATTTATGGGGTTGACGTCTTGCGGTATATTGGGCATTTTCATATATTTAGACAAAAGTATTCTAAAAGATGTTTGAAATCTTCTATAATGTTGAAGATTTTTCCAATTTTTTTTTGTGTGTGGCGTTATGATCGTTTAGACCAAGTGAGAATGTACAAGAATGTTTTCGAATGTTCTCAAAATCCTAGGGTTGTTTTCAACTCAAATGTTTGTATGTGCGAAGCTAATCGTATTTTTTTTGCTTTTGTGGAGGAGAGGAAATCTTCAAAAGACACCCTGCCACCCTGTGCGACTGGGTAGTGTCGGATTTCTACCAACTAAAACCTCTCCCCCTCAGGCCGTTATAGGACCGTTTGATTGTATTTGTAATCGGTCCACGCTTATTAATTTAACAAAAGTTTTTAATATTGAAAAGCGTAAATATGATTAATTACCGTTCTATAGGTATGAACAATATCAGAAAAAATAAAATTATATTGCATAATGCCTATTTCAAGGACTCCACTAGGTTTAAAAAGATACAACAAATTACTGAAAAATAAAAATAATAAGAAATAAAAGTCTTTTAATGCCTATTTTCTATATTAGATATAGAAAAAACTGTATAGATGTACGAAAAAGAAATTCCTTATTAGTCAGTAATAATTTAGACCTAAATCAGTTGTCTTAGTTGAATTGTAAAAGACGAATACGGGGTTGACGATTGTTTGTTGTATATCATTGAAATCAGTTTTTCTGTCCGATATTTTTGAATATGTATTGGTTTTTCAAAGTCTTGCTAATTAACCTGTGATTAATGTAGTAGTTCTTAATTTTTGTAATTTGGTGATATGTATGTTGTTCACCACTTTAGATAGTTGTTGTATGGGTCACCAATTTTGATTGAGGAATATATTGATAAATGAATAGATGAAATAATGCACTTTGATAAATATGAATATATATTTACAAAAAAACAGAAGATAGAACGAATCGAAAACACAGAATAAAAGTCGAGCAGAAGGCTTGAAGAGCAGAACGGAAGTGTGTAGATTTTGGAAATTAAAATGATAGTAAGATAGTTAGAGGGGAGCAATAACTAGAAAGATAAAAGTAGGGATCCAATTAGAAGTTAAAGAAATCTGGAAATTTTGAGTTAAGAAATTGACGAAGGGACAGATATTTGAACTTTTACTTGAAAGACATGTACTATTAAAATGCAATTAAGGAAAAATATGAGTTACATATGTCATGCGGTTAGTAAGTAAAATTGAAACGTTAAAGGGATTATAGGAAAGTACAAATAATAAAGTTATTTACACAGAGCACAATAGACAGTACAGATACAAAAGATTTAGGTAGAAAAGTTGAAATAGATATTTACATAGTAACAATAATAGAATAATACAAAAGATAAGAATACAGAAAAGAATTCGAAAAGATATTTAGAATATAAAATATTAAAATCTAAAATTAATACAAAAAATGTAAACTTTTGTGGCGAATTATTGCAGCCACAGTAATTTTAAAATGTTTTAATGTATATTCTACTGAAATTTTAACATTAACTATCCAAATTGAAATAACAAATATATAATATATTAATGTCGATATTAATTTTTGAATAGAGTTTTTCCTGCTACAGATTACCTCAAATTAATTTAGTAGGAAAAAATTAATTCAAAAATTAATATCAACATTAATGTATTAAAATTAACTTCTACTAGAAATTTCTCAAAAATGTTTCATTATTAATAGAAAATTATAAGTTGTTTTTTCTACGCTACCACAGAGTGTAGTATTGTTTATCGATAATAAATAAATATTTTGGAAAATTGTTTTTGTAGAGGTTAATTTCAATTCATTAATATGAATTCATTTTTAGCCACTACAGATTACCTCAAATTAATGAGGTAAAATTATTACTGCTGTCAGAGCAGTAAAGTTCGTAAAGCCAAAGGACCTGGGTTCGATTCTCAACAAGTATGTGTACAGAAACAACAAGTTTTCCTCATTATTTTGGGGTAATCTGTACTGCGTTAAAATTAATTCGCCTTAATGTATTATTTATCGTATCGGGTAAGTTTTCAAGTACATTGAACGTTAATAGAAAATCTAATAATTGAAAAATACTTGTCAATAAATTGCCTGCATTTACAATTCATTAACATCGCAAAGTAAATCACTAACAGTTCGGGAGTCGATGATATCAAAAGTTCCGTCATCGCAGATTTAAGAAATTCTAGTGAGAATTAACTGTAGAAAACCATAGGAATAAAATGAACCTGGTATGCCTAGGTTTTTCTTACCGGAAATATTTTTAAATACATAAATTATAATTAAAAAACAATAAGGTTGGTCCGTTATGGCGGAAATCGATTTCAATTTCGCACTTGTTTAGAAAAGCTGATTCGCTTTCAGGAAAACATGGTGTGCCATGCCAAAAGTGCCTGTCATACTTGTTTGTATGTGGGGACAGGTACCTGAGAGTCTTTTTTCGTTATCGTGGGAATTTATTTCAATAACACGATTCTTTAAGGAAGTTGATTATGTTTTAGCAGAAGTTGATATGATAACCACTCTGTTGAAAGTGCTTGTCATACGTACTTGATTGTTATATACCTGTCCTTACATGAAAACAGATATAACAGGCAATTTCGAATAGAAGTTGGCATTCCACGTTTTCCTAAAAGCAACGCAACATTCCTAAACAATTATCTAATTGAAATCAATTTCGATGATAATGGGAGAACGTTGTTACTTGTCCCCAAGTTGAAACATGTGTGACAGGCACTGTCGGCAATGCAGAGGTTGGCACACCAAGTTTTTTTGAAAGAAAATCAACATTCAATTGTGTAATTGAAATCAATTTACGCGATAACAGCAGAACATCATTGTCTTTTAACTGTAATCAATAGAATTAAGAATACTTCCACCAAGGAAAACCTAGGCACAGTGGGTTCATTTTGTTTCTACAGCCAATTTTCATTAGAACATTAAAAATCCGCGGTGATGGGACTTTTGATGCCACCGGCTCCTCAACTATAGGGATACCTTTTGTACACTCTAATAATATCACTTCATATATTAGAAGGAGATATCTTGAGGATATTAGGGAATACCGAAGGAATAACAGAATGAATTTCATGGATGACATAGAAGTTCAAATAAGAATACAATTCTGTACATACCCTTAAGAAATAAGAAAGGATTTCAAAACAAAATAGGAACATCGAAAGGAAATCAAGGGCAATTCATGGATATCTATCTATAAAGGGATATCCTGTATGCACCGGTTTGACAATGATTCATCCTTCAGAAGAAGATGTTCTGATTCACATCATGGAATATTCAGATAGTCATTGGATTACTTTTATTTTTAGATACTTCAATGCAAACGTTTTCTTTTTGTATTCAAAAAAGAAGCAATTAAAATCCTTATTAGTCTAAATATTAAGATCAAGGATCTCACATTTGGAACGCGTCCTACCAAATAGGCACAACATCTTCTTTTTGTATATATTTCATTAAAAGATATTGGGAGTTCTAAATGACAATGTCTGCGGCTGCAGCACGGATTGCGTCAGCAGATGTCCGATAATTTTTTTCACAATCTCTATAATATCAAGTGAGACTTTGGCGAGTAAAATATGATAAATTACGAAGCGTCTTAATAAATTCAATATAGCAACGCCCCGAGATAAAGGATCATTTTTTTTTTCAGAAATCCCATAATTCGAATATTAAATGAAAGGGATTGTCAACCCAAATACAATAAGCTATAGGTAGGGTTTTCTGAACAAAGTATGGCGGATTATTTTTTCACAAAATAGATAATTCTTTTTAATGAAGTGTTTTTATAAATTCAATAATTTCGATACATCTAAATAAGCAATTTTCGGGCTAAAAAATATAAAATAAATACTAAAAAGGATTTTTTTTAATTAAAGGTCTAACTACACAGTTACAAATAAGTTGTAAAAATGAAGAGTTTGAGGCATTAAAAAGTATAAGTAGCTATGGTACTACTTAATACTATGTCATTTGCTTAGTTAAAGAGCTCAGTACTGTATTATTTTTAGAATTTATGTTTAAATTTTTGGTTCATTTTTAAATAAAAATTTAATTTAAAATAGTCCGTTTTACTTATATTTATTTACACTTATTTGTTACTACACAACAGGTTAACATGCAAGATAAATCTGAAGGAATCGGATCTATAGATTATGATTTTACAAACACTGAAAATTGGGAACACGTGTTAATTGGAGAGCCCATCTCTTTTAGACAATTAGACCTGCCAGCGGACATGGATGAAACAGAAAAAGAAACTGCTATGATATTAACCGAGAAGCATTTAGATGTCCCTCCTCCTTGGAGTTCAAAGATCGACATACCACATAAAGGTGAAAATCAATTAGAGTATTGTTGAACTTAACTAGATAAACACTAATACCCGAAATTTCACAAATTATTTGAGACTGTCTCTAACTGAGGATGACACCTTGGGGTTTACGGAATATCGGATTTTACTGTTTATTCACATTAACGTGAATAGTGTGTCCATAATTTATTATTAACTACTATTTTACAACTAAGAAGTTTCGGATTGGTACCCGCAAAGCAGGGATGGTTAGTGTCTTGAAAACTAGGTCTAATTTAAAAAAAACAAGCAAAACTAAATTTAGAATAAGATACAGTATGCCCGCGAATGTGTTGAACAATATTAATATTTCGAGTTAAGCCTAGGTATACTAATAGGTATTCCCAAGATTACCGAGACTAAAAAATTAAGAAATAATAAATAATAAATATACACATACACGCATACTCACACACAATGCATGTTACACATTTATACTCGGATACGTATACTAAGTCGCGATTAATGCTGATGCACTCCGAGGGCGTCGCGTTTGATCTCGACCGATCGATGCCGAACAATAGACGCTCGAGAATATTCTGTTGTCATAAGAAGTTATTTTCTTTGGAAAACGGTCGAAATATATTCGCATGTTTTCTAGTAATTTCTATCGGTAAATATATACCCTCGTCTCCGGGTCAAGTTGATTTCCGAACGCCTAATATAAATATTGAATGGCGAGATATAAAGTGATATAAATAAAGTGCATTATTGTTTGTCAGATAAATAAGTAGCTTAAGTTTGTTAATAGTGTTTAAGTGATTAAATAAATAGTTGTAAATAAATAATTGTTAAATAAATAAGTGAACTAGAAAATTCGTTACACTATGTATTCCTATAGCTGTAATATAGTTAACTGTAGTACCTCAACTTTGGTAACCGATAATCGATTATTGAAGCAATATTAACGTCGGTGGGCAAATAGTTAAATAAGAAGCACTTAGTATATGTTTCATGAGTTTATTTTTATTCAGAAAATCTCATAATGTTTCGGCTTTTACATCATCTTCAATGACTATTCGTGTACACCAAACGTTAAAAGAATATTTGGCGCTATTTATAATACGAAGTCTATGAACACACGACAGTGTCAGTCAAGTTCAGAAAAGAATCATCCAAGTTTGGAAATGAAAAGGGTAACACCGGCAGTGTGTATATTATACGTCAAGTCAAGAACTACGAGGCATGTTTGTCAAGTAAGTACCGTTCTGAAATTCCGCGCATGCGCAATGAGTACCTACATCTCTCACCTACGAACTGACACTATTATAGTCTGATTCGCCCTTGTTTACGTTGTTTACTGAGTGTTTAAGATGCCTCCGATAATCGTGAGTCCTGCCGACTCTGAAGTCCAGACTGTTATACGATTCCTTAGTGCTAAAAGACTAAAACCGATTGACATTCATCGTGAGATCTGTGCAATTTACGAACAAAACATTATTAGTGATGGAATGGTAAGAAAGTGGGTGAGAGCATTTAAAGATGGCCGCACAAATGTAGATGATGAACAACAAAGTGGGCGCCCTTCAGTCGTTAATAAAGATTGGGTGCAGACAAGGGACGAAAAGCTGCGACAAAACAGACGCTTTACGTTTGCCTCCTTGTGTGATGGCTATCCTCAAGTTTTTCGCAGTGTTTTATATGGCATTGTGACCGAGCACTTGATTTACCGAAAATTGTGCGCACGTTGGGTACCGAAAATGTTGACGGATGTGCACAAAACCAAACGTTTAGGCAGTGCATTGACTTTCCTTGAGCGGTACCGTTACGAAAGTAATGATTTGTTACGGGTGATGAAACATGGGTGGCCTACGTCACACCAGAATCAAAGCAACATTCCATGGAATGGCGGCATTCATATTCATCCAGACAAGTGAAGTTTAAACAAACAATTTCTGCCCGGAAAATCATGTTCACAGTTTTTTGAAACAGAAAAGGACGAAAAGGAGTATTGCTTATGGAGTTTCTGCCTCGAAATGAGACAATCAATGCGGCAGCTTATTGTGAGACAATGGACAATCTGCGCCGTGCACCCCGGAACAAAAGACGTGGCAAGTTGCACAAGGGCATCGTTTTGCTGCATAACAGTGCCCGTCCGCATGTGGCTAATCGGACCAAAGACCTCATCACATCCATGGAGGACTATGGTGACGTTAATAGTGTTCGACGTTTCGTCTCCTATCGCCTATCCAAGGGACATCTTCAGGAACTTCACGTTGTTGATGTTAGAAGACACGGTTAAAATCCGGAAATTCAGTTTCTTCATATATTCATAGTCAAATGCTCATGCAATATAAAGCCAACACGTTATTTTGATATCTTTACGATACCAGCTATTTCACGCAATTTCACTTTTCGATCATTTAAAACGATTTTGTGGATTTTTTTGATGTTTTCTGGTGTTACTGCCTCATCTAGACGTCCACTGCATGACGTCTGCATCATCAGTGTCTCTGTCTCGACGACTATGTTTGAAGTCAGCAGACTAACGTTTTATTTTGTTTCGGAGTTTCCATAACGCTTGCTTTGCTTAAACAATATTTTTTCCCATCAAGAAGCAGTGTAAAATTAAAACACGAAATTTTTTTTGATCCATTATTTTGAAAAAGTAGCTAGATACAGTCACTACAATAACTCACAAACTAATGAATGGAATATCATGAAATTTTAACAACTGTCTCACGAAAGTTACTACTACCTGAAAAAGAGGTGAATGCAATAAAACATAAAACTAGCGCCATCTATGTGTTAGGCCCGAGACTTTTAGGCCATGTGTTATAACATATATATATATATACATATACATATAGAAAACTCTTCCTTCCATTTGATTTTGAAGTTGTTTTGTTATTCTTGGACATTACAAATAAATTTTTCTCATCAAGAACTCATCGTTCGATTAAGCAGTACAACAATATAACACAGGCTGTGAAACGAGAATAAAATTGAGCAAAAAAGCAATACTTTATAAATGTACGAAACGAAAGGGGTAGAATTATTAAAGTCTTAAAACTACTACAAGTATTTTTAACACTCACTCCTTCATTGACTTGCTTATAACTAAAAAAAAAAAACGCTTCTAGGTAACTTAAAAACTTGTTAGTTGTCATCAAGATAGATCATTATGCTAATATAAAGGAAAGATATCAATCTCAGTGCAATCAATATTCGGGGTTGTCGGCTTCCGCGATAACGGTGTTGAGATCTGAACGGGTGCCAAAATCCATGCAAGATGTAATCAAATTACCTTGTTTAATACTGAATTTATAACTTGGCAAGTTTTAATTATCAATAAAATAATGAATTATAAACAAAAAACAATACACAAACGCATATTACAAATAGCTGTAGACCTAATTTTCACCTTAAGCATACACAAATACCATTCGACAACGGTGCAAATGCCAAAACAATTGTTACATCTTCTGAACAAATATATGAAGTATACACCAAATGTTTTTTATTTAACCATTAACATAAAATGTGTTTGATTAATGACATCATTAATCGAAAATGTTCTTCTTATCAAAGTAAAGTTTCATTTAATTGACAAAACGAATGCTCTATTAAGAAAAACTGTGGTACCTCGTATATCTACAGATATTTGAACAAAAATGAAAATCAAAAATATAATTTAGGATTTATCCATCATAAATATGTCTGCAAATTTAACAACCATTTTTAATGAAATATTTGAAGAATTTTTAGTACGATATTGATTTTTGAATTAATTTATACCCACTACAGGGTATAAATAATAATGTATTTAAAAAATTTACCCTTACTAAAAATTGTTCAAATATTTCATTGCTAGTGATTAGTAATATGCATTAATTCCACGTTCTGTGACTTAGTAGATACGTTCGTCGTTGTTACTGTTGTCACCTCTCGTAGCTTAGTGGCAAGAGTATTGGCGTGTTAAACGAAGATCCCGGGTTCGAGTCCCGGCGAGGGCGTGACAACAGTAACAAATTTTTCCTCATTAATATGAAGTAATCAGTAGTGTGTATAAATTAATTTAATAATTAATGTCGTATTAATGTGTTTAAACAAACCATTTATGAATTCAATTTAGTTTTTCGGAGAAGGTTCCCCAGAGGAAAGAAGGAAACTATGTATAAAAGAACAATTGTAGAAGAATTTTCTGACCACGCCCAAGTAACTGGTATGGTGACTAGAATTTATCGCTACAACGATTTGGATTGCAGTCCAAACGAATTAAGAACTATTGAAGAATTGTATACTCACCGGAATGACTTCATGGTGAAAATTATTAGGGATTGGAACAGTGACTGTGTAACAGAATATTTTAGAGACGGAAGAGAGGATTGTTGTAAGCGTACGTATTTTTTTTAAGCAATTGTTTTTCTAATATATTACAGGCAGTTCTCTATCTATTGATATTTACTGTTAATTGTAGTATTTCATATGTTTGACAAGGCCTCACATATCAGACTAAATCGCTATCCACATCTAGCGGTGCTGATAAATTTCTGATCAACAACTACATATACTTAATTAATTTATCCAAAAAAGAAGGAATTAAAATCCTTATTCGTCTAAATATTAAGATCAAAGATCTCAAATTTTGAACGCGTCCTACCAAGTAGGCACAACGAACTGAAAACCATACCCACGACCGGTTTCGACCTATCGGGTCTCATCAGGTGGGCGCTGGCAGAAATGCCTTTACAGACTATACTATAAATATAATTCCTTCTTTTTTTGATATGTTATATCTTCGTCTAAGGATACACCGGAATCAACAGTGTAATTCAATGCCGGTAGGGGTATTAGCTTCGGTGTAGTTTCTGGTGATTCCATATTTATATTTAAATTTTTATATTTATAATATAGCCTGTAAAGGCATTTCTTCCAGCGCCCACCTGATGAGACCCGATAGGTCGAAACCGGTCGTGGCATATGGCTTTCGGTTCGTTGTGCCTACTTGGTAGGACGCGTTCAAAATTTGAGATCATTGATCTTAATATTAAGACGAATAAGGATTTTAATTCCTTCTTTTTTTGGATATGTTATATCTTCGTCTAGGAATGCACCGGAATCAACAGTGTAATTCAATGCCGGTAGGGGTATTAGCCCTCGGAGTAGTTGTTTCTGTTGATTCCATATTTATATTTAAATTTTAATATTTAATTAATTTAATTTGCGTCCCTATCACATAATATAATCTGCGCCGTAGATTCCGATTGTCAACTAGATGCCTTCGTATGGCTTTGTTAAACATATGAAATACTTCAGTTAGAAATAGAGAATAATAAAGGAGACTGTGGTATGTAATAAAACACAAAAAGAGATACTTACTCCTATATACGACAAACAATCGCGAAACACGTGTCCGCATTAGCGATTGTTTGTGGTATATAGGAGTAAGTCTCTCTTTTTGTAACTGCAGTTAGAAGTAACAATTAGTAGATGGCGTTAGGCTGCCTGTAATCTGATATTATATCAACTTCAGTGTTTGTTTCAATAAGAGAGATAAACAATGCATTATAATAAATACATGGTACGATAAAAGACAAAATATATTCCTAATTTAATGGTTAAGCTAAATGACACAGAATGTGTGATAAAAAAGAACAGTGATAATAGTTCGTTTCGGTGGTAGGAAGTAGATCTCTCTTTGTCTTCATGCATTTTTTATAATATTCTTTATTTCTATAGTTAAACCATATATAAAATATTCCCCTATTAGTAATAATAATGCGGTAAAGAGTAATTGTTTAATGTTTAAAAAGATGACAAAAGAATTTGTATTGTAACCAACGTATTAGTTCTTATCAGCACACTTTAGGTAGGGGGGCTACGGGTGTGACTGGGTAGTGTTGAAGTCTTTCATAAGAGGACCAACCAAGTAAAACCCTTCTATCTCAAGCCGTTTTAGTACCGTTTGATTTAGTCCTCTTCAACTGACTGTAATTGTGAATGCTTGGTAGTTGTAAGTAACTGCTTGTATGCCATCATCTTATTGGTATTTACTGCTATCTGTAGTATTTCGTAGTATTTGACAAGAACCTTACGAAAGTATATTTTTACCAAACTGAAAAAAAAAATTATTGTGTTTCATTAATTTACACCAGCTGATATAAGTGGGGGGGGGGCTGATCCATCAATCTTCATTATGCAATGTGGTGAGTAGGGTGGAAGGCTCTTTTCAACCTCCTTTAGGAAAAAAGGGAACTGGTGGGTGGTCGTGGTTATGGAGAGAAAGACCTACCAAATTGGATAAAGGTAGGAGAAGACTGAATTGAATTGTGGAAAATTACTACAACAGCATTTTTCTACAGTTTACACGACCCAAGTAAACCACAGAAACAGTTGGACTAGCGCAAGTGAACACTACCAGTAAATTATTTAATTTAGATTCAAGTTAGCAAGTAGAAATCATTGTATGATTTTATCAAACACTTCAAATACCATAGTTAGCAGTAAATATCTACAAATAGCTAAAACAATCTGTAAGAGGAGTTTATCAAGTTGAATTCTTAATTTAATTATGTAACATTTGAAGGCGTTGGAAGTACATTTTAAATGAAAATTTCAATCTACTTAAGCTTTTAAATTTTACACAATATGCATTTTATATAAAGAAACTTTTAAGGAAAATATGTACTTTACCAAAATAAACGTTTGCATAAATACTGCAAAATTAATATTAACAGTTCAATAAAATTTCTAGTAAACCATGAAAAAAAGATTTCTCTAAAATAGCAGACACTAATGCACATACACAGATATACACTAAATATTCTTATAAATTTTTATGTAATTATGATAGATTCTATTCGTTACTATGGGAATTCGGACTCATCACTTACCGTCATATAATTATATAAAACCAATCTTTAATAAAATTTTCGATTCACCGTTAAACTTAAAAAAACGTTTCAGTTCACAGTTATCATACCAAATCTAACATTTTGGAGGCAGAGAGGTTGATTGAATATTATCATCACATTAGACACGATTGTTTATCAAAATTAGAAGTTGGCGAAAATCATATTACCGAGCATTTTATTGGTCGTGAAGATAAGTGAGTATTGTTTAATTGGGCGCACTTTTACAATATAAACATTGGTTATGTTATAGATTCTACTATAGGCATACAATGTTTGCCAAAAAAGGGCAACCACCTCCAGGCATGTTGGAAAGTAGAAGAAGACTAGTTACGGTAATTTACATAAGTAATCTTTTTATGTTTCAATAGTTCTATTATCACCACCTGGGAAAACCAGATTCGCTCCATATATAAACTAAAGTAGTTTGGTACATAATGATAAAACGAAGCAAAAAAAACATCAATCTATTATGAACAAAGAGAGACTCTCCCCAAGTTACAACAAGCAGCAAGTGGACATCTCCCAATGTGGGCATTATGAATGTGAAACTGTCTCTCTCTTATTAGGGGTCGTTCTTAAATTACGTAATTATCCCACATCTTTGTCCCCTTCTCTTCTTCCAATGAATCGTAAAATATCTGTTTACCTCCCCCTCTTACATAAAAAAGGTTAATAATTGAAAAATAACTTCACTGTCAAGTGTTTTTATTTATGTACCAGAAATATGTATACAAATATTAATTATTAATAATGTTTTTAAATTCAAGTCTTTCAAAAGTGATTGGTAAGTTATCTTTCATCACTGAAAATACGTATCGATCCTTATGAAGAAATGATTATATTTGTACTGTGCTTATACATTTATATCCATAAGTTGCCTACATAAACACCCAAAGCTTCACTCTCAAGACCTTACAGCATAAAAATATGGAGGCAGCATTTAATACTACAACAGTGATTCTGAAATAGGAATTGTAGTTAGACTTTTTCGCTCTAACGTAGCCTGATTGAACGAAAATTATTTCCTATTTCAGAATTACTGCTATAGTATTAAATGCTGTCTTCAAGATTAAAACGAATGTTTGTATATCTGCATTAAAGGCTACTTTTCACGCAAGTGCTCAATAAAACGAACAAATAAAGTGAAAATACAAATTTTTCAGAATACATGCCATTCATATCGGGTTATTCATACACTCCCTTGACTACGCTTTTTGCGCATAATCGAGATATAAAAGCCAAAATAAAATCATGTAGTGTAGTGTAGTTTAGAATAGTACCTGTACCTTTAACCATGTGTCGGCGTTATAAACATTGCGGGCGAAATGTATTAAAGTTTACAAAGAAAACAAAAGAGATAAGTAATTAAAAGCAAACAAATTGGAAAGTTTCACCAAATTTTATTGTTCTCGACAATATTGTTTCGAGCTACGTGCTCATTATCAAGAGTAACATAATACTGAAATTACGAATCTTACATGTCAATTTATAGGTAGCTTAGTATAAGAGGGGATGAAAAATTTCCTAGTTCTATCTGGTTGTTTACAATATTATCTGAATTTCTTAAATCCTCATTTATTTCTAAGCATTCTAACATAGAAATTTTTTTACTTTTAACAACATGTATGTGTAGATATTTAGTATTTTCTAAATTTAAGTTATGATTTAAGGTAACACAATGTTCGCTAATTCCTGATTTAATGTCTTTTTTATTTATAGATTTAACATATTCACTTATTCTAGTTTCGAAAGCTCGGCCTGTCTGTCCTACATATACAGCATTACAATCATCGCAACATAATTTATATATACCACTTTTTTGATTTACATCTACCTTTGTTTTGTTATTAACTAGTAAGTTCTTAAGATCCCTATTATTACATTCTACAGCTGAAATATCTAATTTTTTAAGAACATTTTTAAATATGAAACTAACACTTTTTATATAAGGTAATGAGCAAAAATTGTTGTTTTGAATTCTATAACTGTCATTATATAACATTTTTGTAACTTTTTTATTAAACTTATTTTCTAATAATTTATCAATGGTAGATATCATAAAACCATTATTGCTAGCTATTGTTTTTATAATGTTTAACTCAGTCTTGAAATTTTCAGGGGATAAAGGTATGGATATTAATCTTTCTAAAAAGGAATTATAAGCCGCTAATTTTGTTCGTTTAGGGTGATTTGAATCTGCCGGTATAGTTGTATCTGTGGTTGTCGGTTTGCGATATATATTAAAACTAAGAAAGTTTTTGTTTTTCTGTATAGTGAGGTCTAAAAATTTTAAACTATTATTAATTTATTTTTCTATTGTAAAATTGATATTACTATCTAAAGTATTTAAGTAATTCAGAAAAATATCTAGCTGTCTATTAGTGCCTGACCAAATGCAAAATACGTCGTCCACATATCTGTTCCAAGAATGAATATACTTGATAATTGGGTTTTTCGAGTTGAATAAATTATGTTCTAAAGCTGCCATGTATATTTCGGCTAATACGGGCGATAAAGCAGACCCCATGGGGAGTCCATCCTTCTGTTTGAAGAATTTGTTGTCAAATTGGAAATAATTTTGATTTAGGGATAATTCCAACAATGTAATTAAATCTTTGGTTTTAATTTCTCCTAAATGACTTTCACAAAATTTATTTTTTAAAATCCATATTAATTTAGGTATATGAATAGAAGTAAATAAACTAGTGACATCGAATGATACAAGAATTCAATAATAATGAGCACGTAGCTCGAAACAATATCGTCGAGAACAATAAAATTTGGTGAAATTTTCCAATTTGTTTTCTTTTAATAATTCGCATTATGTTTCACAAGAAATGCACCCTCGATAGTTTAAACTTAATTAAAAGAGATAAGCTCAAATCTGAGGGTGAATTCTCTTCGAAAATAATTGTGTCATTGAATCGTATAAATGTTAATAGAACGATTTACGAACAAATTGTATTGTATTTCAGTTAATACCGTTTATGTTTAATAACTTGAAAAACATTTCAAATACTTTGTTTGTTGTAGCAAATTACCGAGAAATATGAACGTAATTTTGACGTTGACGCTTCAAGTGATGTCGCCATCCGAGTTTTTGATTTGGTTGAAAGACAGATCCATTTAAAATACCACTATGGGAAAGATAATGTTACAGCATCAACTAGACATTTTGTCAAACCTCCAATGGAAGAAATGGGGGAATTGATGAAATTTTCTGATAAAATGACTTTTGGTTACCAAGCTGACATAGATGCTAAACCATTAAGAAAGTTGCAGCTATTTTTAATGTTTGAGAAACTTTTAAAAGAAGAAGAGGAATGTTTGTATCACATAAGAGAATTGGAAGATGTGGTATTGCTACTTTTTCTTTATACAGTTGTTCTATATTTTATTTTAAGTAACAATAAGCTTAGATCTTGCTTGGGCACAACAATCTTGTTACGTACACAAATCATAATTTATCATCGTTTTACATCATTTCAATAGTGTTTTGTTAGTTTATTATTATTCTGTAACGTTCGGGGGTTCAACAATCACAACTCGAAGGCTTTTAAACAGGAACAACAATTTATTTATACTAATATTAATTAACTTTACTACCATCAATTACACTATTTATTTATGTACAGTTACTGTCCGTATAGAACTTCTCACTTTTCAATTTATTTATTACGCGTCTCGATTTATTTTTGACATTATTTCACGACCGTCAATTTATATCTGAACTCTTCACGACCGTCAATTTATATCTCCACTCTTCACGACTATCAATTTATATCTGCACTCTGAACTTCTGAACTGAACTCGGCGATCGTCTTTACGCTTATATACTGTTTCGTTAAATTTCCGAAACACTCCCGAGAAACATAGAAAAGTCGGGACCATTTTATTTTTCGCCGAAATATCGAAACGCAAATACACTAACATGTCCTCATTTATTACGCACATACTTGCAGTTACGATATACACGTTGCGGCTCGGCCGCGATCGGCTTTCTCACATACATGGGCACTCGAACGCACACAAGCAAACACGCACTCGTTACAATACGATTCAGAACCTCTTAATTTTTAGGAAATCACTACTGCTACACGTGCCCAATAGTTTTCCTAATGAGCAAGTCCCACGTCTCAGCAGTTTCTGCGAAAATAATCAAATAAACGCAATATATATATATATTTTTTTCGGAATGTATTTTATCATAATTTGTCATCTTTGGGAAAGCACTATTGCTATGTGTGGCCAATTTTTTCCCAATGAGCAAATTAAATGAAAATATTTTCGAAACTGTTATGTTATTTTAAATAGAAATGATTAGTTATATTAATAAAAATGTAACCAATATGGTGGTGACGAAAATGAAACAATTCTTCTAAATACGGAATTTTACAAATTTTACAAATTGGCTTCGACATATATATATATATATATATATATATATATATATATATATATATAGGGTAGGTACAGAAAAGAGTTTATTTCGTAAACCAACACCAATGGTTCGCGTTTTGGTCTAAAATTTTTTGAATCAATAGTTACTTTTCTGCAGGTGGAATCATTTTCACATTCTACACCAGCACACACCATCTACTGGAAAAACATCCTAGCTTTAATTTGTCACAATTACAAATAAATGTTAAGATCATTTTGTATACACTGTTTGTATTTTTTTTTTCATTTAAATTGAACTTGAATTTGTTTTAAAAGAAATAAGTTATACAAAGAAATTAACTTTGCGGTGGTGGCGGTCATATACTTTTATTGCCCTTCAGGAAATATAAATAAGGTGATCTTTATGTCTTATATCTATGTAAATATGTGCAAAATTCTTTTGTATTATACTTATTTGTGTCGCTGTATCTATGTAAATATTCCTTAATATTCTATTCTAAACCTTTTGTATTATATCTACCTAATAACTTTCCTATAATCCCTGCTAGGGCGTAGCCGAAGGTGCCACCAAATTATACCTGACCAAAAAGAATACAACCGTTCTTGCCACTGACCAAAAAGGGTCCGATTGTTCCACTAACACCTAATAAGTAGAAATTATTCTAATGAGAAAGGAAAATACTTTATTGATATTTTATGGCATTTATTTAACAGTAATTAATGAGACATTATAAACACAAACTTATATGTTACATATATCAGTCAACAATTTTTTCAACGTAAATATGATACACATTTTATACAGTCGATGTTCGATATTGTTTGGTTTTATATTTTTCACACAATTCCATGATAGATTTCACTTTACTTCTTATAAAGTCTACAATAACATCATTTGGATAGAAGTTTAAATTAAAATTCTTTAAAATTTTGGTTTTTAACAGATTAAATAATTTTTCGTATGTTTGTGATTGTTTATTTTTCAATAAACAATATATGTAAGGCACATAGTGATCATTCTCATATCCATAACCTGCTTTTAAATTACTTATGATATAACTATAAATAATTACTTATATCAATATTATCACCGGATAATTATAATTACCTTATAAGGTAGGTGAGCACCCTTTTCTGTGGTGGCAAGATTGATTGTTTACTTTTAAAACCCTGATTTTGTAGCAGGTAGATCTTTATTTTTAGTGGCAACTTCGGTCCCACCGCCCTGCCTACATTTCAACTTCGCGTACTAACCGCTTGACGTCTGTACTTCCTTCACTAACCTCCCTAATTGCTATTTTATGATGGGTTTGGTACTATTG
This sequence comes from Agrilus biguttatus, assembly GCA_963921985.1. Taxonomy (NCBI): domain Eukaryota; kingdom Metazoa; phylum Arthropoda; class Insecta; order Coleoptera; family Buprestidae; genus Agrilus; species Agrilus biguttatus. Next base: position 23,940,966 of record OY998118.1, read on the forward strand.
GTACCCTACTCTTATCAACTGCCCCTTCTCTTACTGCACAATTTCGATTTCATTATTTTTTCCCTCTCCGTAATCAGTCCTTATCTTACTTTGCTACCTTCGAGTCGATTTTCATTATCATTACATCTCCATTGTTTCATAATCTTCATTTCCGTTTGTAAATATAGTTTGTTATTTGTTGTTGCCGTTATTTAGTGTTTAATTTCTGTTATCCACAAAAACCCTTACAAACTAAACAGTATTAACTTAATATATATGTCGAAGCCGAGGTCGAGAGAGGGCGTCTGGTGTGATAAGACGTGTTAGGTATTGCTCTATGAATATTAAGTGATAAAAAGTAAAATATCAAGTATATATTTGGGTAAATAGTGTCGGCAAGGAGTGAAATAAGGTAGCAATTGAGTGCGTAATAAAAATTTTACGAGGGAAGAAAATAATTTAAACAATCGACGACAAAGCAAAACGGTCAGAAGATAGGTTATGCAGGCGCCAAACGAGGAAAGAAAGAGAGGTCCCGGCCGACCGCCAAAAAGGTGCGAGGGTAGTAAAGGATCCCTGTTGAGTTTTTTCACGAGCGACAGTAGAGGGAGCCAGGCAATGCTTGATGCAACAAATGAAAAAAAATATACACTAAGGAACAGAAGGGAAGAAATGGTCGAGCCGGATGAATTGAAAAGAGGGGAAAGTAATGGAGAACAAGAAGGCGAAGTGGTTGAGAAAAGGAATGAAGCGAGCGATATGGCAATGATAATTGAAGAAATATTAGCAATTAAAAATGATATTGGCAAGATTATTGAAGTAATATTGGAGATTAAAAAAGAAGCAGAGAATAAAGATAATGAGAGAGAAGAAAGAACAAAACTATTAAGAGAAAATGAGGAGTTGAGAGAGAAGGTACAGCGGCTAGAAAAAAAACAGAATGAGGACGAGATAGGGTCCCATAGAAATATTATTCAAAAAGGGGGAAAAAGGCAGAGTAGAAATAGAGGAAATAATGAAGGAAGTTCTCAGAAAAATGATAAAGTAGGAAGAAAAGAACAGGCTACGACACGTCAAGGTAGAGAAGGTGCATTGCAAGAGATGGATGCCCCAGTGGGGATTTTAGAAGAACACTGGAGATACGAAAGGGAAGAAAGGAAAAGAAGAAGGAAGAATGTGATAATAAGATATCTTGGAACTGAAGAAACCTTTAGTAAGGAGGAATTATTAAAAAGAGCCACGGAATGTTTAAATGTGAAGGAAAATAGCTATAGATTAGTATATGGAAGGGACAATTTTGTGAATGTAGAATTTGTAACTTTTGAGGAAAAAATGAAGGCAGTGCAGAGTAAAAAAAGACTTAACGGTACAAACATCTGGATCGATGATGATCACACAAGAAGGGAGATAGAGATACAGAAATGGTTAAGAATGCTAGCGAAGAGAGAAAGAGAAAAAGAAGCAAGAGTGTGGGTTGGATATTTAAGGATAATTATAAATGGAAAGACATGGAAATTTAATGAAAAAACAGCAGAGTTGGAAAAACAGCCCTTTCGTGGGGAAAGAGTTACTGAGTAATAAAAAGGATAGTGAGTGTAAAGCAGTGGTGTGGAACATTCATGGTACGAAGAAGTTTAGAGAGATTATACAGTTTTTAGAGAAATATGATATAGTAATACTGCAGGAAACATGGGTGGATGCAAAGAGTGCAATAAGAGCGTTGGAAAACTTAAGTAGAAATTATAAGTATTGGATAAAAAGTGCAATTAAAAAAACAGGTGATAGTAAGAAAGGTAGATTAGCTGGTGGACAAATAGTAGGAATCAGGAAAGGGCTAGAGGGCAAATGGAGAGTGAGTGAGTGGGAGTATGGTTTGATAGTTAAATGTGAAGAGAAAGTGTGCATAATTACAGTGTATGTGAATATGCCAATGAGCGCTGTAGAGGTAAAACTAAGATTAGCTATAGAGGAAGTAATGGGAGAATACGAGGTAATTTTTGTATGTGGCGATATGAATGCCAGGGTTGGAAACGAGCAAATGTGTAATATTATGGATGAAATGGCAGCAAATTTCAAGTACAGAGAATCACAAGATAGTGAGATAAACGAGAATGGAAAAAAATTAATAAAGTTAGCAGAGGAAATGGGCCTAATATTATTAAATGGAAGAGCGAAGGGAGATGAACTGGGAAGAGTAACATATGTAGGGGGCGATAATACATTTACTGGGTCGGTATTAGATTTGGTGCTCATGGTTGATAGGGGATATGATTCGTTTATGGGCTCTATGGAAATAATTGATAGGGTAGAATCTGATCACTTGCCGGTGGCATTCTCTTTTAATTTGAATAGTAGTAATGGCGAGATAACGGGTAGAGTAAGACACGAAGAATGTGTGTTAACAAAAGAAAAGATAATATGGGACAAAAATAAAGCAGAGAGGTTCCAAGTCATAATGACAGATAGGGTCGAAAACGAAGGGGAAGGGAACGAAATAACTTGGGAAAAAATTGCAAAAATGATATGGGAAGTTGCGAGAGAGATAGGGATGACAAAGTGGATAGGAAAAAGATCAAACTTTGAGGGAGGTAATACTATAAGGTTTTCTGAAAATTGCCAGCAGCTTAAAAAAGAAATGTGGGGACTTTTAAAAGCTTGGCTGAGCGAAAGATGTCAAGAGAAAAAGGAGGCATTGAGGAATTGTAGGAATAGGCTAAAAAAACTCGAAAAAGAAGAAAGTCAACAGAAGAAAGATGAAGCATGGGGGGAAATTGATAAGGCAAAAGGGATACGTGAGTGGTGGAAAGCAATTAGTAAGTTTAGGGTAAAGAAAAGGGTTTGTGTTTCAGAGCAAATAACCAATGAACAATGGATTGAACACTTTAGGTATTTATTATGCAGCAAGCAACAACAGGCTGTGAGTAGGGCTCTTAACAAGGGCGGGTTGAATTTTGAGAGCCATGTAGAAAGTTTCGATGAGGAAATCAAAATGTCTGAAATAGTAAGGACCTTGAGTAGAATGTCAAATGGTAAGGCAACAGGGGAGGACGGGATACCGATAGAATGTATAAAGGTGCTAAGTAATAAAGCTTTAGAATGGTTAAAAATAGCACTTAATCGAATATGGATGGAAGAAAAGATTGCGGTAGGGTGGGAGAAAGCTAGGATAGTACCAATCTACAAAGATGGCGATGAAAATAAAACAGAAAATTATAGAGGGGTGTCACTGTTAGATGTAGGATACAAAATTTTGACTAGTATAATGGCAGAAAGAATAAGTAAATGGTTAGAGGAAGAAAATGTATTAAAGGAGAGTCAAGCAGGATTTAGAAAAAAGAGGGGAACTAGAGATCACATTTTCGTACTTAATGCATTAATAAATGGCAGATTAAAAAGAAAAAGAGGAAAATTGTATGTAGGGTTTATAGATTTTAAAGCTGCGTTTGACTCAGTAGACAGAGAATTATTACTTAAGAAGATATGGAATGTTGGAATTAAAGGTAGAATGCACGCACTAATTAGGGAAATTTATCGTCGAACGAGTGCAGACGTGCAAGTAAATGGGAGACTAACAAGGGAGTTTGTTACCGACGTAGGGGTAAGACAGGGATGCGCCTTAAGTGCTATACTTTTCAATATTTTTATCGACGATCTCGATGATGTCTGGATGAAAAGGGAAGAGGGTGGAACTGTGTGTGGCAAAGTAAAAGTGTGGGCCCTAAAATATGCGGACGATATAGCAATTGTTGCAGAGAGTGCCAAAGAGTTAGAGTCCATGCTGGGGTCATTAGAAAAGTATGTTGACAGAAATAAATTGACAGTTAATACGAGAAAGACAAAGGTGATGGTGTTTAGGAATGGGGGAAAAAGAAAGAAAGATGAAAAGTGGAAATTTAAGGGTGAGGAAATTGAGGTCGTTAACGAATTCAAATATCTGGGATATTGGTTCTCTACAAAAAATAGCACTGAGGGTCATGTAAGAAGACTTGCAGGGAAGGCACAAAAAGCGGCAAATGCCACTTGGGGGGTCACAAAAAGAGCTGGTAGGGATCTACGAGACGACCGGGTTTACTTAATGAACTCGCTAGTGAGAGCGGTGGCACTATATGGGGTAGAGGTATGGGGATGGGGAAAGTTGGATAGACTAGGTAAGGTTCAAGGAAGATATTGTAAGATGGCTTTGGGTGTAGCAAAAAACACGCCAAAATATATTTGGAGGAACGAGTTAGGCGTAGAAGATATAGAGTACACAATTAGGGAACGAATTTGCAGGTACTTAAAAGAGATTGTAGGGATGGGTGATGGAAGATGGCCTAAAGTGTGTCTAATCGAGGAAATGAGAGGTGTAATAAACAAAAATGCATCAAAATGGGGAAAAGCGGTGTGGGAAATGTTTGCTGAGATGGGTGTAACGGATGTGTGTAAAATGATTTGGGAGGGAAAGAGTGGGGAAGAAATTTATAATAGATGTAGAGAAGGGTTAAATATGTGGTGGGAGAAAAAGTTGGAGGAAGAGTGGGAGGCAATTACAAATTCATCCTACAATCAAATGTATAAAGAACTAATGCCAGGTAACGGAGGGGCGGAATATTTAAACAAAGCAAATAAAAAGAAAGACGATAAGGAAATGTGGGCGAAAATTAGATGCGGGAATATAGGGAGAGCGAATAAGAAAGGATATAAGGACTGGGAATGTAGGCTATGCGGAGGCTCTGAGGAAACTTTAGCCCACTTACTTTGTTGTGGAGTAGCCATGCAGAGTCAGGGTGAGAGAGTAAAAGAGTTTATGAGAGTATGGAGAGGTGACAGGTGTGAACAGGAATTGGGGGGACTAATAATAGAAATGCTGAGAGGAGAAGTGTGCGAGGAAGTATGTGAATATTTAAGGGTAAGTGAAGAAAAAATGAGAGAGAGTAATGAATAGTGTTAAGTTAAAACGTTGTAACATAGTATGTAAGTAGTTTAAGACAGTTAGAATGTACAAGGACAGAATGTAAAGGCTCATTGAGCATACATGAGAAATAAATATATATATATATATATATGTCGAAGCCAATTTGTAAAATTCCGTATTTGAAAGAATTGTTTCACTTTCGTCACCACCACATTGGTTACATTTTTATTAATATAACTAATCATTTCTATTTAAAATAACAAAGGCCTACTGCCACAGTTTCGAAAATATTTTCATCAAATACTTGCAAGTTGTTGTAGAAATATACCAATAAGTTTCAAATCGAATCCGTTTTTCGTTCTCTACAAATTTCTAATGAACGGTTTAGTTCAATCATCCTGTATATTCACTGAAACACCTAAAACTTCATTAACCTTTCGTTTCTAGATCACAGACTTTATTAAATTAAGATTCACGGAAATAGTACGGCCAAAACTAAAAGTTTCACTCTTTGATAGAGATTTCAATGATGAACTAATGATGGGAATGCATGAACAGGTAGGAGATCAATATAAGCTTGTTTTCACACTTTCACTGTACATTAAAATGTAGGAGAAAAAACAGCAAGAAATCAAAGTTAAGGAACTGACCGAAGAGGTTGATTATCTGTTTCCCTATCTTGCTAAAATAGGATTTCCCAGCAAGATGTCTAAAGCCTTAGCCGAGAAGGTTAAGAATCAATGCTTATCCGATTTTAAGCAGCTTCTCCTGCGACGAATCAATCAAGTGCAGAAATATTACGAAAAGGTAGGTGATCAATCGAAAAGATCTGTTAATAACACATTAGGTATTTTATTTTATATTTATCTCTATACATTTTAAAAATAACTTTTCCTTTGAATTTTCAACATAACACTTTCTTCGCCAGTTTCATTCTATTCTTTTTAACTTCTTTACAAATCCTTTTCGAACCTTTCCTATTGTACCATTAGTTGGTGTTATTAGAATCGTCACGCTCTCACCAATTTACCCTCGCCAGTAGAAAGTGTCCCTTTTCTGCAACCGGTCCAAATTTCACTTGTTTACGCCAATTACCTTTGTCACGATCACTTTTCCTAAATTCCTGGTATCCTTAATTCGAATAACGCCAAACCAAAATCCTTAGAAACGGTTCCCCTACTTCTTTCATTCTCTTAACATACGATTCATAAAAATCCTTTAAACGAAAGATATTAGGTCAGTTGGTCAGTCACACAGTCACTCTAACTCAGTCAACACATCAAAACTTATCCAATCAATCAAGTCCTTATTACTACATCCTATTTTTTACTTGTTCTTCTTTATTCTTCACCAGTGTATATAACTCTTCATGGTGTACATATTAAACATTATTTGCACCCGATCGCATTCTTTTATTGTGTCGCTTTAAAACACCCAAACGACCAAAACATAAAAACAAGCAACTAGAAAATTAGTTACAAATGGTTTTTTCTTTATATCAGGTATATATTAATGTTTTATTACGTAATTAAAGGCATTTTATCTACGACTAATCAATCACCTATTGGTGGTCTCTCAGATATAGTTGATTGACTGCTTCTCGAATTATTGTTTTGATAAAAACAAATAAATTCAAAGAAACAATTTAACCCAGTGATTGCGGCAACCTTCAGACCAAAAACTTAACATTTAACGTATAAACACCCTGTCTTTTTGATCATTCTCTGTACGAAATTAATTTTACTGATGATATTCCTGTAGTGTTATTTTTAAAATAATTAAGTACATTTCATTTCACAGACAAAAAGTGAAATTGAAGAAAAACAAAAACGGTTCGCTGCTATCCAAGATACATTTTCACTCACTGAAGAGGAAGATTTTTATTCTGCTTTAAACGATCTTTTCTTCTATGCACGATGTTTAGAAATTCGATTGCAACGTTATAAAGAACTCTCTCCCTATCGGTAAGTGCCCGAACTCACTGCTATTCATTGCGGTAATGGATAAATATTCTATGTAATTTATATTCAGTAATGCAGCCAACACAGTGATTTTATTATCGGTTTTGCTTTTACTCTGAATAAAATAGTGCAAGTTGATATAATATATAATATGTGCTTATAGCTGTTGTGGGATTTACCTACCAAAATTATTTGCTGGTTCTAGGTAAATTATTTTTTTCTCTTTCCGACTCCTTAAAATGAGTTACGATTCCAAATAATGTTTTAAAAATAAACAAAACTTTATGTGAAACCATTGGTAATTACATCAAATAGATAGGAGGCATGTTTTTTAAGTAAGTACCGTTTTGAAATTCTGCTGCCGCGGCACTGCGGTCAGCATTCCGCGCGTACGCACTGAGTACCTACATCTCTCACCTACGCACTGACGCCATTACAGACTGAATCTTCGCCCTTGGTTACGTTGTTTACTGAGTGTTTAAGGTGCCTCCGATAATCGTGAGTCCTGCCGACTGTGAAGTCCAGACTGTTATACGATTCCTTAGTGCTAAATGACTAAAAATGATTGATATTTATCGTGAGATGTGTGCAGTTTACGGACAAAATATTATGAGTGATGGAATGGCAAAGAATCTGCGCCGTGCAATCCAGAACAAAAAACGTGGCAAGTTGAGCAAGGGCATCGTTTTGCTGCATGGCAATGCCCGTCCGCATGTAGCTAATCGGACCAAAGATCTCATCACATCTTTTCACTGGGAAACTATAGATCATCCTCCGTACAGCCCTGATCTGGCCCCCAGTGACTACCATTTGTTCCTGCACTTAAAGAAACATCTGGACGGCCAGCATCTTCAAGACGATGACGAAGTCAAAACAGTTGTGATGCAGTGGCTAACAGTTAACAAGTCAGGTGACAGAGTTCTATGAGAAGGGTATCCAAAACCTGGTCAAAGGTTATGACAAGTGCTTCAATATTGAAGGAAATTATGTAGAAAAGTAGATTAAGGTATAGGCTTTCATGTAAAAATAAAATTATTAAGATATATTTACACATTTTTTATTAATTTCAAAACGGTACTTACTTAAAAAAAAAACATGCCTCATAGATATAATTGTAATAATTATAAAACGATGTCGACTGCACAACGTATGGGGATGAAATACCGTAATGTGGCAGCGCGGAAGCGACATGTCAGTAAAATAATAATAAAACTAACCACGTACACTACGTATGTCTTAAGGGATAAACTGAACAGCTCTATTTCTCCAACTATTGATATCTGTTGTTATCTGAAATATTTCATGCGTTAGTCAGGGGCCTTACTAAGGTAACTACTTGCCCAACTGAATCAACGACACAGCTTATACACATTATAGGCACATAAACCAAATTAATAAGAACATTATAAAGTTATTGGCCAGTAGCTTATCGAGACTAATAGTTTCGATAAATTATTGACCGAGAGCTTATACTGTTCACAAAAGATTGCAATTATGAATAATTTAATTACGTTTGTGGACTAAACTTGATTTTCTTGTTAACAAGTATTTTGTGTATTGGATGTATTTTTGGTTCAGACATTATTTTTTAGAATTCGTACTACTATACAAAATAAAAATACGAAAAGAAAACTATCAGAATTTGTAAGTGACTATTTGAATTAGCATGTATTAGAGTCGGAAATTATATAAGTACTTTTGTCAAATAAAGAGATAAAATATAGTATGATTTCTTATGCAATACAGCTTGATAACTTATGTATAAATTTATTTTATATATCCTATGTACAAAATATTTTTGATTTCAGGATAATTAAATAATTATCATATTTCGTTTCAGATACGAAGCATTAGCCAGCTATCTGGATTTGCATCCAGCCTTAGCCATTCTACGATCATAATTTTTTTATATATACTTTGTAACGTATTAGTTATTAAATTACATAGTTGCAATGTCAATATTGAGTTAAATAAAGTCTATTAATAACTAAACGACCATGATCCCATTTGTCCTATAAGGTGCCCATCTTCGTCAAATGTAGCTAATGTCAACTTGTTTAACTTATTACATAAAGATGGAAAAGTAGATGTCGCATATGTACCCAGACCTAAAAGAATATGAATAAAGAGTAGATGAAGATTTCACGTTTTTAATATTAAGAAATTTAATTTTAACATTTTAAAATTCTTCAATTCATAATACGCAACCATAAAGTTGACTTATGAAATTGAAACGAATAGAAAATTCCATTTCTAGACAGTTTTAGTTTACAAAGAGACAATAATCTAGAAATCAATTTTCACAAAACCTACGCCTTCTGACCGTATTATAATTATCGATTCCAATCGCAGCATTCAACACAAATTAATAAGTCTAAGTATTCTAATTAACTGTCCCATAAATTATTCAATTAATAAATAGGGTTGTAGCAATGGATTAAATTACATTAGAATAACATTTTAATAAAAAATGGTAGATAGTATCATTAAAAAGTTAAATTAGAAAAAACACATTGAAATACTAGAGATCCAAAATCAAGAAAACAAAAAGTACTGTAACTGCTCAACAAGTTTTAAGATAGTGGCGGATCTTGGTCCTTCATGCAAGAAACTGGAAAATGTGTCATTTTGCAGTTCCTCATGAGTTTGGGGCCGGATGCAGAGGGCATCGTTTGCGTTACCTTACATACGCCGCCACTATTAGATAATCAAAAGAAAAACTTCATTCCCACCAGCTACTCGTGCAGGTGGGCGGGCACTCCCTCCGACCTACACTGTAGTGCAAAGCCGGCGAATTAGCCGTAAGTCTCCTTTTACGAATCGTGGGAATGGGTGGTTGGTCTGGTTAGGGAGAGAAAGATGAGAGGGACGAAATGAAGACAAGAAGAGAAGTGAATGATTTGTCTATGTGATGCAAGGAAACCACAGAAAACTTGGACGAGAGCAGCTGGACCCAAATTCGAACCGGTGACCTCCATAATGCTAAGAAATTATATAGAGCACTAGACTACGCCGCTCGGTAATCCGACATAAAAATAGAAACCCAAGGGAAACCAGGAGTTTACCATATCAAATCTAAAAGTTGCTATATAATATATAAACCAGATCAATAAAACGAAGTATAATTAATTAGAAATGATAGTAAAATGAACTTATCATCAGATCATCCCAGTAAATTATAAATGAACTCTAATACTTTAGTTTTTAAAATTCTTAAGTAACTAGTGTTTTTTTGTTTTAGAAATGTAATAATTCTTTTGTAATTACTTACTTGTTTCTCCTTCATTAGATCTATCGTTTTCATCGACAACTTTTCGTTTAAGTTGATTTACAAAGCCGATTATCAAGGCGTCCATGAGACCAGCTTGTCTAGAAAATACCTGTAAAACTTTCGAAACCCTCGTTCCATTCTCAACTACCATAAATTGCAAGAATATGCAAGGTAAACAATCAAGATTGTCTTCTTTTGATGGCCGGGCATATTCCCAATTAAATTCTTCATATTTAAGTCCCAGAAGAACGGTCTAAAATAGACTCTTAAATATAACATATATTATACAACATTTGATAGAAAAAATCATTAGAATCGCTGGATTCTAGCTTAGCAACGATTATGATCTCAAAAGTTTACATAATCATATAATCACATTTTAGAATTAGACATAATTAAAACTTTCTTCAATTAACCATAACACCATCAATCTTTATTTTGCAACTTTTATTATTTTGATGCTTTCTGGTCTTTTATATTTGGGTAGCAATCATAGGCAACTGTTAAAATAGGTCATGTTATAAAATTAAGGAGGTACCGAAAATATCTGAGAAAATGTATTTTTCTAAGATGTGACTTACGATTTGAAGAAATTTGCATTGCTAAATAGATTTCAAAAGTTTCAGTGGCAAAGCAAGCTGGACAATACAGAAAATGCGAATAAGACTAATTCTTCTCAAGATAATCATACGGAAACTGAATTAAATATAACACTAAAACCCAAAATTTCGTATAAAAGCGTTTAAGAAATGCAAAACGCGTTTTGACACGTTTCTGTTCGGATTTTTACAAAACGTATTATTTAATGTTTTACTTGTTAATAAGAACAGTGTACATTTTTGGTCAATAATTTATCGAAACTATAACAGAATGAGGGCTCTCAATAATAGCTGTCGATGAGTGACTGTTATAGACTCATATTTTCTGAATACTCTAAAATGATCTTTTTATTGCGGACTGTTAAATTATGCATTAGGTTTATGTAGAAATTTTATGCCACTAGTTCAACAGAAATAGGTTAAAAAGGTATAGTTTTTACTGGTGACGTATATATTACAGAATCACTGAATTGAATCGTGCAAATAGATAACGTATCATGCGCCAATAACTCAATAGACAGCAGATACCACTTTTAACTTCTGTAGACTTCGACCACTTTTCTTTCCTGTTCAAAACTTTACAAAAGCAAAAAATGGACAAATACTTACGCAATTTATGTCATCTATTACATAAACCCCCTTGCTGTTAATTGCCACAAGAACAGGAGTGTCTTGATGCGTTAAAAGGCTCATGAGACCTCGAACGGGTTGTTCTATTTGTCCTTCAAAAAAAGCGGAACTAAAATAATAAAAATCTCAGTGTTTTATAGTCTTTTGAAGAAAAATCTTTTTTAGGAGAGAGGACCTACATTAATAGAATTTAAACTTAGGACGGTGCATGGATGATGATGCATGTTTAATAATTTAATTAAATCAAAACATAAACGAACTTCAACAGGTATATTTCTATAATCCTCAACAATTGTTTCGGCTAAATAGCCATAAATAAATTATACTAATTTTAAAATGTGAAAATTACAGCTTATATAGGTACATTTTGATTATTTACAATATTCTTGTTATTTGTCAAAGCCTTTTTAATTTCTAAAAACTCCAATAAGGTTAATTTCCTACTTTTAGATTGACAATGAGGCAATTTCAAATTGTCGATGTTTAATTGATTTTGTAGACAGTGTTTTGTCAGACCCGTTACAAGTTTTTTATTCTTGATACCTGCTAGATGTTCTTTAAAACGAACTTCTAAAGATCGACCAGTTTGTCCAATGTATAAAACATCGCAATCTTGGAATTTTAGTTGGTAAACACCGCTTTTTTGTTTGTTATCTAGTTTTCTTTTGTTGTTGATTATGAAGGAGCCTAAATTGAATTTATTGATTTCTGTTGTAGTTATGTTGAATTTGTTCAGACGGTTTTTGATTTTATAGCTGGAATTTTTGATATAATTTGTAGAGCAAAAGATATCTGAATTGGCAGTCTTTTTATCGGTTTTATAAAGCATATTTTGTATTTGTTTGCGTATTTTACTCTACAGTAATTTTTCAACTATGTTTTGGAGATGACTATTATTTACAGCCATGTGTTTTATTATATTTAGTTCTGAAAGGTAATATTGTTCTTCGAGTGGAATGTTTACTAATCTATGTGACATGCTGTGAAAAGTGGAAAGTTTGATAATAAAAGATTGATATGAATTTGCTGACCTACATTTTTTAATTAGAACTCAGTAAAACCTGAAAAATAGAAACATACCTACCCATAAAATGGAAGTGACCAACAAAAGTCCAAATATTTCCTCATTAGCTTCCTATTATTGGCGCCAGTTGGGATACGTTTGAATTGTTCCAATAATCGAACTTCTGCAGATGTTTTTGAACTAATTGGTAGCCAGGTCCATGTTGCACTTTTCCTTACATGCTGTGGCAAATATTTCGCCTGTTCTTCTCTAAAATATTGTATCGTGTGAATATGGGGATTATATGGTCCTAATTCTATTCGAGCTTGAATCCCACCCAACATTATGTAATGCGAAATTTCACACGGATATCGCCCTTCCAAAATGTTATCCCGCGCTTCTTCATATAACAGTTCTAATATCTTTTGGTCCCTATCAAAGTTAAAATTGTAACTGCAATGGTAAATAAATCGTGAAATACTTGCTTAATTTTTTCTTCTACAGTTTGAGCAAAGAAAACATTTCTTTGAAGATATAATAAGGGTTCATCTCGCTTTTGAGAATTACATGAACCATGACTATACTTCTCTAGGAGAGGCACCCAGTTTTGACGAATTCTGTACGGTTTTTGAGTAGGTTTCAGTTGTAAACCTAAAAATTAAAAACAAAACGTTATGGTTTATCAATTTTAATATGGGATATTGAAATTATTTTGTAATATGGTAGCTAACGATTCCTTTGGACTTTAAGCCCAAATTAGATGTAACTACAATAAATTGTGCTAACTATTTCAGCTAAATAGAGGGGATAATTAAAATTAATGCTACAAATCAAGAAAAATTGTAAAAAAATAAACGGAGGACTATATAATTAGACGCCAAGAATATATCAATTTGAAAAAACTAACCATCTTTATTCATTAATTAACTACAAATTAATAGAATCTATTTGACAAAATCATTAGACAATTGATCACCTTCAAGTGAAATTCTGCATTTTTTATTAAATTGGAATATGCAATCTTAAGCTACAGAACATACATCTTATGGAACTAAGTAAATCTAATTTATTATTCATATTAACATAAAATATTCCGTTTCACAAATAAACTTAAAAGTAAACAAAACAACTGTCAAACCAACAACAAAATATTTTCTACATCGCCTATATATACTATGTTGTATAAAAGTTTCATCAATATATATTGAACGTTATTTACTGTTTAATATTTTATAAGAATGATCACGCTTGAAGTAAATATTATCAACGAATAATCAGCCTTTCGAAAATTGGTTTTCAATCATTTCAACTGTACAAAATACAATTAAATATTCCTCCTTCACATCCTTTACACAAGCCCTTATTCTTATTTTATATATTTTAACAGTAGACCACTTCCGCTATCATCCATTATCTCACCACATTATTTAAAATTATATACTGATTACAATCTCCCAGAACATGCAATAAAGATTCATCCTCTTTTTCAAATTTTCTACATAATATTTCATCCTCCATCATCCAATACTTCAACTATCACCCCTTTTATTTACTTTATATCCACTTGCTTTTTTTATTTGCACTCCCATGTTTCCACCCCGTAAAAGACAACTTTTTAATTGTCATGTCGAATAACATTCTTCTTCTGCCCAAATTACACAACTGTTTTCCTGTTTCCTATATCTTACTTAACACTTTCTGTAATACTTCCTTTCGATTATATTTTTTCGTTTCTCTGCCCTTTCTACCTTTTAAATTCCATAACTTTTATCTTCTCACTATTTAGTTCCAAACATTTCCTTCTTAAGTATTTTTCTAATACTCTCATTATTTCTTTAAATGCCTCGAAAATTATAGATAACTAAGTAATATTGTCACATAATGCTTATAATTTAGAAAATTATATTTTTATATTGTTATTCATTCAGCGGAATTTACGTTGCACGGAACCACAACGAATGTGGATCATGACCAAGTTCTAGTATTGAAAATGCAAATAAGCACTTTGAGGGGTCCTATAAAGATTTAGTCATTTAGTTAATTAGTTGTTTATTTACGAAAAGGAAAACAGCTGTTTTGTTGACCACCTCTCGCATGCTAAGCAACCCCCAATCTTTGATGCAATTTCATCCGCGTAGGAAATGAACCGAAAATATAATTCAAAACAACAACTATATTTTTATTTTTTGACAATTTTTACTTTTGTCGCAAATTATAAGCATGGAAGGACATTATCTTTATCGTATCTACTTAGTTTAAAATAATTAGCAATAAAAGCTATAAAAACAATAAAACTATCGGGTAGTGTGGAGAATAGATACCGCCTTAAGTTTCAAGGGATCATCAAAGTTATTATTAAATTAGATGGGAGTACATGCAAGTTTAATATACATATGTAATTAATTAAGCACAGTTAAAAGGTGGAAGTTACAAAGGGATTGAGTCATTAGTAGAGGTGTGTTTTAAATATACACTTCTATTTAATTGTTAACAATGTTTTTATTAAGATTTAAGAGTTTATAATGATTGTGGAAATTTTTTTTTACATTTAAAACGAATTCCTTATTAGGCAGTATTATAAAAAATAATAAAGATAAAGTTATAAAAGAAAATTAATCAGTAATTTATAAGTTAACATGTAGGTCTTGCCAAAAAAAATACATAGGGCAAACACAGAAGCTAAAAAACGTTTGCCTGAACATAAAATCTTAAATTTATTATAATGGTCATCTTAGTATATAAGTACTTTTATTGTTGAATATATTTAGTAGAAATACTCCCTGTCTGAAGAAACTAATATTATTAGCGAAACGATCGTCACGTGTGTGAATAAAATAGTGAAAATCAATACCTTGCTTTATTTATTAGTTAATTATATACGCTATTGGGTTAGTCTATATTGGTCTCTATAGATATTTAAGTGAATTCACTGTAGCATAGTAATCTTGATAATGACTTTTTAGTGGAAATAATTGTTGAGTACCTAATTGAATAGTTCGATAGAACGATCAAAGGTTTTATTATTTGAGCGATTATGATAGGAGCAATTACGATTATACAACATTATATTTATTGTAAAAGATAATACAAAAGCAATTATGCACCTCTCTACGGTGTTATACCACAACTAATACACTACCGGCAAATATCTACGGCATTGCTAAATAATGAATCTATCTAAGTATAGAAATCGAATTGTACAAATATTAAATCGCTTAAAATGTCGGGAAAATTTATCGGAAAATTAAACAATCTCCTGGCGGATACGCCTGCCGCAGTTACAGGAGATACGTCCGAAGAAAAACCCGGATGACTATACTGTCTTCATAGCGTTCAAAATTGTTTTTAATACAATTCACTTAACCATTTCAAAATTTAGAATGGGTTCGGTATATCAGTATTTATTTACAATAAGTATTTGAAATTAAATAGCAGACTATTTATTTAATGAATTAACTTTAAACTTACTTACTTAAGAGAGGGCTACACATCCACAATGCAAATACTTGGGAAGCTAACGTCCGATTAATGCCTAATTCTTCAGAACCATAAATAGTCTGACAAAGAAAGTCAGCAGTAGCAGAAGGATTATCTTCAACTTCCATAAATAATGTCATTTTATTATGCAAATACACGCAAACTGGTGTAAAACGTTCTTGCGTTTGTTCATTGGTTTTGGCTGTAGTTGTCGTAGAGGATGTTACTGGAACAGCTGAAAATTTAACATAATTATATCCGTTAAATTAAACGTACTGTTTCTTCATTTTTCATAATGTAAATCACATGAATTGCCTGAATGAATAAAGAACTGAGTATTAAACATCGGAATTAAAAAAGCACTTGTAGACAGATTTGTTTAAAAATTATTTGTGAAGTAACTTTTCCAATTTGCATTAACGTATTACGCAGTAATGTAACTTAATTACCATGTTGAGAATTGTTTGCTTCTGTGGCATTAGCGGCGAGTCTATTTTCTTCACAATCGGAAAATTGTCTTCTACTAGACTCCCATTCACAAGGCAGCGAGGAATAACCTGACGATTGTTCAGCTGAGCATGTTACAAGTCCGGAAAAATTTGCATTCGTTGGAATAACTCTTTGGGAAACGGAGTACAAATTGCCTTGATTTGTTGAGACATTCTCTGGAATATATTCCTCATGTAATCTAAAATAATTGCCAATTAATTAGTGGTTCTGACCAATTATTGATTTTAAATTATTTTAGCTACGGTGGGCGACTTAGAAAATCAGGTACTGATGTTAAAAACCAAAATAAGCTTCATTTAACAAAATAAAAATTCAATTATTAGCCGAAAGACTGTTAAAACGCTGGATAGGTATTTCCATCTCTTAAGAAATTGTTTGATACTTCGTTACATTTAATTTTAGGTAAATATTAAATGAAACAACTGAACCGGTTTCAATTTGCAAAGTCATTTCCAACTGTTTCCTTCCTTAAACGGAGCACTCTGTACATGAGAAAATATTTGTAGAATGTGAAATCTATTATTTTATACAACTTTCCTTTTCTTATCGTGTCCTTACTATTGACCTTAGAGCTTAAATACATGGACGCAGCATGTAATTCTATAGTAGCGTGCTTGAGATAGACAGTGTATATGAACATATATTCTCGCTCTAATGCGGCCTGATTGGTCGAGAGAGATACGGCTAGGGAATACAGATGCAATTAAGGAAGGAGGCTCAGGTACACTTCCTATCTGAAGCACGCTACTAGAGTATTTTATGCTGCTTCCATATCGAGGCTGCAATTCCCCCTCCTGCTGGATATAATTTGACGTTAGATATATACCCGCTGCATTGAAACTCATTAGATACGGCTTAGCACTAAATACTACCTACAGCTATCTATACCTAATAAATTAGGAAATTAAAATAGCCTTATAAGTAGAGGTGAGTATGACTGTTCGTTTCTGTTTGATTGTTGATAATTTTAAGTTTGATTTATTGAACTGTATACAATTTAAATCTAATTTAAAAAGTTACATAATTTATTAGTAAATGATTGAACTAAAATTGAGCAATTGGAAAAAGAGGAGTTTAAAAAATAAATTGTAATAACTGTGATACAGTTTACATACAACAGATAAGTAGATCCGTCATTACTAGAATAAAAGAACACATGTGTGCAACAGGTAAGGCGTTTTAAGCAACAATAGCTATAACTATTTTTAGATTTTATTATACAATTTAAGTTAGATTCCTGACCGTTAATTTTAAGATTTCTTTTTTATTTCCAGGGTGGTGGCGGTCAATTAATTAAACAAGATTTTTGTTTTTGCAACGTTTCGGTTTATTTAAACCACCTTCAAACTTTTTGAAGTTTGCTGCTTGTATCACAGATTGTAACTTATGATATTAAAACATTCCTTCATGTTGATACGTTACAAAAACCAAACATTTTGTTTAATTAATTGACCGCCATCCTGGAAGTAAAAATTAAACAAAAAAATTATATTTTACATCAGGTACATTTGCTGGACCCTTTGGGTCCAAATAACTGTTCGTCAGTCAACATGCCTATAGTTGTTTTCTGGGAACAGCCGATTCATCCTCCATCCCAACAGGAGGTGTACCTTTCTATTAAAGTTTGTTGTAAGAGTAAGATCATTGCTTAACGTTCGGGACGCCACCGGTTCGATTCCGGGTTCAACTGCTCTGATCCATGTTTTCTGTGGTTTCCTTGGAGTATAACTAACGCAATAATATTCCATAGATAATATTTCACTTCTTCTTCAGTCTTCATTTCTCTCCCTAACAACACCACCCACCCATTCCCACGATTTCCCCACCGGCTTTGCACTACGGTGTAGGTCGGTGGGACTGCCCGCCCACCAGTATAACTAGCTGGTATAAATGAATCACCCAAAAGTTTTTTTAGCAAGATCGAGATTATTATTGCTTAAGAGGTTGATGATTCATGTTCACTTTACATCCCTTTTATTTATATATCTTTAATAAATAATTAAACATTTTAATATTTCATTTTTACGTTAAAACGGTTTATATCCTATATTGAAATATTTACACCAAAATTGTTCTTTGAATCGACGTGTAACGTAGCTCATTTGTATACATACAATTCTCAAAAATAACATGTTATATTTTTATAAAACGTTGGAAATCAAAAAATGCATCAACAACAACAATATTGTCAACAACCAAACAGAAATGAAGAGTCATAATTCACACCTACTTATTGTAAAATTTCCTAAATTATTAGGAATATACAACTGAAGTACTGAACAGTTCCTAATGATTATGGCCTCATTGCCAGAACGAATTCGTTAAAATTATTTTAATAAACTCCTTAAATTTTATCCAACGCGTTTTTGTACTCGTTTTACCTTAGAAATTGAGATATTATTATACCGTTGTTATGTTCTAATAACTCTTTTCAACGAACTGAGTTATAATGAAACATATTTCTCTAGACAATAGCTACGAAGTTAAATTAATTCAAAAATTACTTCGAATTTATTTCATCACTGCTCAAACAAAATGAAATAATTTGTGTTATATGATATATTAAAAATACCAGCCATAAAATTAAAAATATATTAAGAAAATTTAATTTAGAAGCCATTTAAGTAAAAAAAGACATAATTTGGAAAAATTACTAGTCAATAATAAACTAAAATTGAATAACAATGAAGAAGTGGCATCTATTAATTAAATTGTAATCAGAATAATGCCACACATAAAGGTCAAAGGGGGCGTTCACTAAATATACGGTTAAAAGAACATATCGACCTCATAAAAAAAGAAAATATTCAATAGGTTGAGCAGAACATTACATTACAAATAATTACAATATAGACAACGTCAATTTACTACACATACGCAGTCAAGAAGTAAAAGCTTACTTTGGAAATGAAAAATGCTCTTGCAGCTGGTAAAAATCTTGCTAATACATAAAACGAAATCATTACCTATAATGCACATTTGTAAGTATTATTATCCCATTATTTTTAACCTTCATCTCTTACTTTTACCATAAAAACAACGAAATACAATTTTATTTATAAATTTTTTATAAGATATTCTCTTGAGAATAGCCGACTAGGTCGAAACAATATTGTCGAGTATGTTAATAAATTACCAGTTCAATCATTCTTGATTCTTCGAGAATTGTTCTTCGATAGTATACATATTTTTTAAATTGAATATGGGTATTTTGAGTAACAAACAAACACTGTGTTACGTTTCACGAAAAAAAATTATTCTTCTCTATTACATTGCTTCAACCCTTGCGGGTCATTATCAAGAGCTATGGTGTTACTAAAGATATAAATAATGTAACAGACTTATATAAACGGATGACAATAAGCAATGGGACAAATTAACTGCAGGAAGTAGTTATCTATTTGGAAGGTCCAATAACAGCGGAGAATCTAAAGTGAACATTAGTCAACAAAATTAATTTAAAAAGTCTGTTAGTTAACAACAAAAATAAAAAAATAAAAAAAATATATAAAAGAAATTCAATAGATAAAAGCGGCGTTTACAAATTGTACTGTAAAGATTTCACAGCCTTTTACCTAGGACAGACAGGTAGAGCCATAAAAACTCAGCTTAAAGAACATGTGCTTTTCATACAGAATAAAAAGAATAATATAGGAATAACTTAACATTGCTTAGATTTCAAACATAATTAAGAAAGCCATTAATAATAAGCAAAATATTGTAAATAATCAAATTGAAATGTTTACTTTGGATTCTCCGCTGTTATTGGACCTTCCAAATAGATAACCACTACCTGCAGTTTATTTGTCTCATTATTATTGTCATCCGTTTATATAAGTCTGTTACATTATTTACATCTTTAGTAACACCATAGTTCTTGATAATGACCCGCAAGAGTTGAAACAATTTTGTAGAGAAGAATAAAAAACTTTTCCTTGAAACGTAACTCAGTGTTTGTTTGTTACTCAAAATACCCATATTCAATCTTATTTAAAATGTTTCACAAAGAATACGATATGCAATCTATCAACTTTACATATTTTTAAGGCGTAAGGTTAGGTGATATATAATTCTACACGTTTATATTTATTATAAAATATAATTATAAACATTCAAACTTACCTAAATTGTTCAATTATGTATTCTGAAGTTTGTTTATTATATTCATTTGCAGAATGGGAATAATCAACTGGTATTACTGTAACAAATTCGTTGGACTGTTCTTCCAGTTCGCGGTTATTTTCAATATTTTCAGATACATTCGTCATTGCATATCCAGGGGATTTTTACATTTAACACGTTTTTATTGTAAAATACCTAGGAATATCTGATAGTTAATTTTATTAACGAAGGAAATTGTCTTTCTGTAGCTTCGAAAATTTGCTCGTTATACACTGTGTAGAACAGTTCTATTATCAGAAGGATCGATATCCTCCGAAGAAGATAAACGCATGCTCTTTAAGGTTAAAAAATATTTCTTTTATAATCAAATGTAACCCACTTTTATTACTAACTTTATTTTATAAACATGTTATTGCTTATTACATTATGTTATAGGCATTGCATAATTATATATGTTAATTTAATTCTAAAATTCATTATCACTATTTTAAAATTTTATCAAAAACTATTGTTACAACTCAATACCTTTATCACTTGAATACAATTTCTATTTTAAGTAGCAACACTGATTAACAATTACTGATAATAACAAACGATATTGTTTGTTTATACTATAAAAAAAGCAGCCGACGAGGATGGGATTCGAACCCACGCGGGCAGAGCCCATTGGATTAGCAGTCCAACGCCTTAACCACTCGGCCACCTCGTCTCACATCGTTGCATCATCCTGAAATGCGTAACATCGAGATAAATAATAACGTTTTCAATTTGTACTTTTTAATTTTAAATCAATAATTACTTTTATTATAGATAATCGAAATATTCCAAGATATATTCAAATTATAACCTTTTTGTGAAACAATATAAAAAAATCACTTTTACAAGTTGCTATAGTAACCGACAAAACACAAAAGTCGCGCGCCAGAATGATAAAATTCAGACACGTTGCAGTCTACCCCTAATGTTCGTAGTGATCGTCACGAACGCATAAAAATGGCTATTACGTACGAGACTGTAAGGTAATTGGACTCCAACATATCTTCAAAAACAATAATATACCTACAACAACAATGCTTTAATTCATTAAAATGTTCTTATAGAAACGCACTGATGCTCACGCTTTTAAATAGATTCCTAAATTGGATTTAATTCGCTTTCTTATATTTTGTTTATCACTTTTAAATAGCTATTAATTTTCGTACTATTTTTATTAATGAAACATTTACTATTACCACAATAATTTCTAAAAGAAATAGAAAAAAACAAATCAAAATAAGTTCTTAATACATTAATTGTACTCTTACTTATATTAAAGAAATAAAACGAATGTTTGTGAAAACGATTCGCGTGAGTTTTAAATGATATACCTACGCATGTTGTGATACAGTTTGAAAATTAGAATTTTTAAATTTATGTTGGAATAATTTGTTAGAGTACCTAGTAGGAGAAACAAAGCTAATATTTTTTAAATAAAAAATATTGTACTAGATTTTCTTTTCTGTTCTATTTCGCATATACTTGTAATTAAATTCCCGCTTAAAAAATGTCCTTGAAAAATGCCTGTAGCGAGTGACCCACATCACGCTTTATCAACACAACTTATAGTTGCCACCTACATACCTACTCCTAATTCCTGACCCCTTTTTCTTTGTGTAATTTTATACCTACCAAAGATCGTTGCGTGCTCTTGCACGTTAGCATTTTTGACTTCGACCAACAACGTGAGCGATAATTGACGTTTTCTTTCCACCGACACTTTCATACAATTGTGCACGAAAGCCGACGAATTTAACGCGAACTCCAAAACTTTTCAAGTAATCAAAACTAATGTACTTTCTGTTTATCTGCTCGTTGTGTCTGTCGCCAGCAGTTAATAAAATTTTCTGCAATTCGCAAATGAAGTTAAAACGGTCAATTTGTTCGTTCTTCGGAAATTTGAATTGTCCGACGGCTGATTTCTTTTATAACTTTTTTAAACACTTCATTCAAGTAAAAAGAGTATTTTTATCGGAAATGAATGAAGAAATCATAAAAAAAATCGGAAATAGTACAATTTTGTGCGTATTTTAAAAAAGATTAGGCGGGCCGTTTTTAATGATAGATGTATAACAGAAAATTCAATTTAGCATTCCTGAAAAAAGTGATCTGCGTAGTTTCCGACTGGAATGCAACAATTTAAGTAGACAAAATACTAAATAACTTTTTAAATAAACTAGAAGGAATATGAAACTCGAATTAACAATCCCTTCATAGGAGGGTATATCAAATTAAACGGTAATTTTACTATTTAGCTTATTACGTAATTCCGATCTAGAGGATTCGAGTGTTGTTTGGTTTATGAGGAGGGGGAAATCGGCTTAGGTAGCAGCTGCGCTCGGTTCTGTCCGTAGTACAGCCTTGACTGAGCGCAAGGTTACCTTCGTCTGTTGCACAACGCATCATCATAAAGTTTTTAACCTATGAAGGCGTTAAACCATCAGAAATTTTCACTCATTTTAAGGTACAGTTTGGGGATGCTACACTGTCTCAAAATCGAGTGTATACGTGGGTCAGAGAACAGAGAATTCAGGGCTGGGCGAGAACGTGTCGAAAATGAATTACATAAGTTTACATACAAAATTTACTGTCGATATTTATTTATATATCACCAATCCAATTACTATTTATTTTTACATATCAGTGCGGTATTAGTAAAGAGGCACAGTACTAACTAACCAACGGGCCCCCCAGATGTTTTAAGAGGTCCGTGACAAAGAATCAAAATGATATTAATTTGGTTCTGAAAAATAATTACAACTGTATTTTCATAAATTGTGTTGAAAATCAGTTTTACCAGTATCTATTATAAGAAAGACATTGATTCATTAAAAGCAACACACGAAGGGACGTAGGAACTTTGTTAGTCGAGATCTCAAGATATAATTATTTTTATTTCTAACTATGTTTCTTGGGTCTCCATAGCAACAGATGCTAGGTGAAATGAATGATGCCTAAAATTATCTGTAAACGAAGAGGTTTAACGTACATCAGTGCAACAGAAAAGAGAGAAACTCGTAGGCGATGCTGTAAGTTACGCTAAAAGCTTGTTAAATAACTTTTATTGGAGAGGACTTGGTTCTCTTCCTTCGGTGAGAACGCTGATGGATAGTTTAACAGGCGTTTCACCAACTGCTGTAGTTGGCATCCTCAAAGAACGTAGCGCAACCGTTATTCCTTCTAAATAGGTTTATATATTTTAAATTTACCATAAATTATTTACACTAATTCTAAACGCTATTTATGTTCTCAAACACTAAATGGAAGGTATAAGTTTTCGTGTATATTCTCAATACAATCCTGGCCAAATTAAATAAGAGATCCCCCCGTTCGGCAAGCGCTCGACTTAATAATCAATCACAATTTTTATTGCGAAAAGAGGAAGGACGGAAAATTTAAGGTTTGCTCCGGGTGACAAAAATTTTCGCTACGCCACTGTGGCATTGGATGGGGTCTGAGGAACCACTGTAAATAAAAAAAATGTAAGGGCTATATCAAAAGTAGGGGCGGAGCTGTTCACGACATAACTCAGAAAAGTAATTAGTTAATAATGAATAAAAGTAAAATTAAAAATAGTAACCTAAGCTATTTAAAAATCTTCACGAACATTTAAAAACTACAAAAGACTTTACTCTTTCGTAAGTTATTATTAGAAATACTTATGTCAATTATCACGCATTAGCCGAATCTAACATTATTATATAGTAGAATATCAAAAATCATTTATAATTTTATATATTACGTGACGTACAATATAAATAAGGTACGCACATATAATCATCATGATATAAGAAATTGATGGTATTAAAAGAAATGTGTGTATAAGTTACTTTGGGTTATTAATTAAACACGAGATTTTTGGATCCGCGATATTTTCATCATCCGCCTATAACACCACATCTCAAACTATTCTGGCTTTTTGTTTTCTGCGGGACTCGCTCTCCCCATTTTGCACTCGTGCAGAGCCATGCTCTAAACATACTCTTTTTATAATTCTATTCGAATTTTCAAATTAACCGTTCGCAAGTACAGAAGTGATTTCTTTTTATTGAAAGCCACTCGACCCTGCACTTTTTTAAACTAATATTGAACGATTGTATTTTCAAAGGACCAATAATAATAAATCGTTTAATTTACAAACTTTAGTTTATATTATTTATTACACTGTATCTAACTTAACATTTGTATGGGAATATATACCGAGCGAGTGCCCAATGTAGAACTGATTACTAATTACAAAAATTTCTAACCACTAAGATTTAGAATTGTAGAGGGAGTTGCAGTAAAAATGTTTAATGTTGTCTTTTATCTCATCAATATATATGAAAAACGATACATAATCCACTGCATCTGAGCATATAATGATATAATCATAAATTAGGTAACATTATGTATATTGATTATCGATAATTGACAATCGTTAAATTATAAAATAGAGTGACATTATTCATTGTTAATAATTTTTGAAAAACAATTTTTAATCATCCGTCATACCGATGAAAATCAAATGTTTTCTGGTCACTGACGACGACAACTGATAGATCGTCAGAATAATCGTCAAAATCCATTCCCATATTCCGACACGTCAAGAATGTCAGATAAGAGATTATATAATCTAGATAGTGGTGGTCAGTCTGTCTGTGTGTGTGCATTACTCGAATCCGCTTGCTTCTACTTATAACAACATATTTTCCATCGTTAATTATTTTAGGCAACTAACTTGGACCAAAATACGTAAAGAGCCTCAATGTTTTGTGCATACATACCCAACGTCAATTAAAATAAGGCGGGGTGGTATACAGGCCTCATATTCAATAAGAAACATTTGTCATGAAAGGAAGTAAGCAAAATATTTTAATTAGTCATCACTTTAAAATAGTCGTGAACATAAAGAAGGCAAGTTACCTTTTTTTTTGCCTATCACTTCCACGAATGAACATTAATTGTACGGATAAATTATTTATTTTAGCTATATAAATTATAAAACGCCATGACTATCGTCACCTGTACTCATACATTATTCTAATAAAATAATTTATACTAGAGTAGACTTCTTCCGTTTGTTATTAAGTAAGGCTTATGTTTAAGCATTACTTACTTAAGTCCGTCTTAAACAAGTTAAACAATGGTGCAAACGAGCATGCAACTCGGTCGTAGAATTGTTTGAAAATAAATAAATTTGGAAAAATGGAAAAGCTAAGTAAAATAAAATAAAAAGCATAGAAAAATTTACAATATATATGCTGTTTTTTAAACAGTAAGCACTAAAGCTCAACATCTGAAGGTTCACTTTCGGATTTGTTTTTCCAAATTTTATAATATGGCCGTCATTGTAAAACGCGTTCACGTTCAATAAAATTCCTTTTTCGAGGGTTTCTGTCGGCTCAATCACATGTTGTGCAAATAATAATCAGTTTATATTGTTTAAAAAGAAAAAACACAATTGCACGGTACGCTGTAGGGAGGATATTATTTAGAAAAGAAATCTCTTCATTGCAAAAATGGTTTTCATATTAGTTGTATCAATCCAAATCGAAACCGACAGAAAACATAAATTATTTTCGATTATCAATAGGCGTAGGAGGTAATACAATTGCCAACAAATACAAAAATACGAATCATATAATTTTTCTTTCTAACTATTTGTAAAAGTCAAGACAAAATGTTGGGTCTTATTCGCATACTTATGATATAAGAAACAAAATAAAAACGCTATTCACAAGCTTTCATTTAACTTCACGTATTTGTGTGCACGGAAGAAATCTTCAACTGACTTTTAAACCAGTTCCGGCCAACAGTTTCAGCTGAAATTTTACACACACCTTTGTTCTGGTAACAATATAATATAGTATCAGTAGACAATATTATAATATGTACAATATATTAAAAAAGGAATCCGCCTGGATATAACAGATTACCTTTTTTATTTAAAACCGCCATGAAATAGTCATCAAATGAGAAGACTTGACGAGTATAAAATGGCCAATTGCAGCCGTCCTATGATGGTGAATCATCTATTTCTCCACAATTTCCTTGACGTGGGCATCAAATGAAAGACTTTGATGAGCAAAATGTATAACCTAAATGATTTCAGTCTACATTTAATATAGAAGACTAAAATTCCTTAAAATTTTCCATAACATAGGTTAAAAAATGAAAGGGGTTTCCAAGCAGAATAGGAAATCTGAATACTGCATCTAATGAAACAATGTATTATGTTGAATTATTTCCTTTCAATAATCTTGTCCCGCAAAGTGATTACATACTTGCCGAAGTTTTTTTTTAGAATTCACGCGACAAGTTTTTTGAGTGTAAATAACTCAACATAGAATATTCATAAGAACAAAATTAAGTTCTTGGTCAAGTAATTTATCGAAGCTACCAGCCGTGGATCGCGATTTCGATCTCATTAGATCTCATCAGCACGCCATAGGCAGATTCGATAAATTACTGGCCAAATCGCTGAGGCTCGGTGAAAAGCGGATTTAAATAAAACGTCGATATGGCAGTACGTCGCCATCTATCTGCTTTTGCTGCTACTGCCGTATTTAATAATGTTAGACAAGGCCTTATTAGGGTATCATCTTGTCTAACTGAATCGGCAACGCAGCTTACATACGTGACAGACACGTATAGCAAATTAATAAGAACAAACTTAAGTTCTTGGTCAAGTAATTTATTGAAGCTACCAGACGTGGATCGCGATTTCGATCTCATTAGATCTCATCAGCACGACATAGGCAGATTCGATAAATTACTGACCAAATCGCTGGAGCTCGGTGGAATGCGGATTTAAATAAAACGTCGATATGGCAGTACGTCGCTATCTACCTGCTTTTGCTATTATTGCCGTATTTCATAATGTTAGAATATTCATATTGTAACGAGTGAGCGCTTGCTTGTGTGGGTTCGAGTGCCCATGTTTTTGAGCGTGCCGCTCGCGTCCGAGTGATTGATTTGGCCGCGACGTGTATATCGTAACTGCAAGTGTGTGCGTAATAATTGAGGACATGTTAGAGTATTTGCGTTTCGCGGAGACTTGTTAAATTTTTCGACGAAAAATAAAATGGTCCCAACTGTTCTGTGTTTCTCGGGAATGTTCCGGAAATTTAACGAAACAGTATATAAGCGGAAAGACGATCGCCGAGAGAGTTCAGATATAAATTGACGGTCGTGAAAATAATGTCAGAAATAAATCGAGACGCGTAGTAAATAAATAGAAAACTGAGAAGTGTTATACAGACAGTAACTGTAATTACATAAATAGTGTAATGGTAGTAAAGTTAATTAATATTAGTATAAATAAATTGTTGTTCTTGTTTAAAAGTTTTCGAGTTTTGATTGTTGAACCCCCAAACGTTACAATATTTTATTCATTAATAATGAAATATTTGAAGAAATTTTTAGTAGGGATGAATTTTAAATACATGAATGTGATACTAATTATTGAATTAATCTGTACCCACTACAGATTACGTCAAATTAATGAGGATTTTTTTTTTGTTACTGCTGTCACACTCGCCGGGACTCGAACCTGGGATGTTTGGCTTTACGCGCCAATGCACTAAGTTATGAGATGTGACAGTAGTAACAACGACGAACGTACTTACTAAGTCACAGAATGTCGGAATCAATATATACTATTATTAATCATTAATAATGAAATATTTGAAGAATTTTTTAGTAGGGGTAAATTTCAAATACATTAATGTGATATTAATTATTGAATTAATTTGTACCCACTACAAATTACAGCAGTAACAAAGTTTTCCTCATTAATTTGAGGTAATCTGTAGTGGGTACAAATTAATTCAATAATTAACATCATATTGATGTATATTTTATTCGTTATAGTACATGGTTTAAATAAAAGCTTCATTCTAAAAGGATTTTTATATTAAAAAAATAACTTACCACTCTTTATGTTCATGGCATGTTTTCTATTCCTTTTCAAAAGAAACATATTCAAATGCTCGAAAATGATCCTTAAAATTTGTTGCTTGCTTTTGTTCTGTTATGCCTGTGTCTAAGTATATTTGTAATGTTAGTAACATGGTTTGTTTCATGCTTCAACTCTGGCCTATATCTTTTAAATTATGGAGATTAATGACAATAAACGTTCTTTATTTGTAGCTAAATATGGGCGTCGCTTCGCAACTTTTCTTAGGGTTTGATAATGAATGGCCCAGTGATAGTTAAGGGACCATCTACAACAATAAAAAAGGCTGCATTCGTCTCCGAAAGGAGGAAGAAAGACCCTAGGCGAAATAAAGGTGGAATATCTGCCCTACTTTACGCCTGTCAACAAGGACATGTGGACATCGTACGTCGTATCCTGAAAGCTAATGTAAGAACTTTTACTTATAGTAGTAGACGTAAACTGCCTTAAATTAATGTATCTTGAACAAAATTCACCCTTTATTCACAAATAAATATAAATAAAACTTGAAATCACCATTTGATATTATTATAATGTGCTATATGTTGATGAGCTTCATATAGATGTTCGTAGTGGATGTACAACTATCTCCTGTGATGATACGACATTCTGGAATTAACTGACTATTAATACGTCTAACTAAAGGATGGAACTGTAACTGAACATACAAAACATGAAGCAAAATGAAATGCATCAGATTTAAAACTCCATTTAATTATATTTCTTAAAATCCTGTAATTGTTTTATTATTCATATCTGACTTAACCGAATTGAGCAAAAGTTAGTACTAAATTAAAATATGTTTCTCTAACTGTAAAATTAATTGACCTTTAAAATTTCTTTGTATTCACTCAAAAGGGATTCTACCAATAACAAGATATAAAAAAGTATGAAGCAATAGTCACTCAATGTCAAACTATTCCCTACTATTACTTTATCCTTGATAAGGTAAAGGTCACTTACGATCAATAAGCGGATTTAAAAACCTTACCATTTCACTTTTCTCCCAAAATCAACCCTCAAGTGTGATCCCCTGAAAGAATTCGGGTTTTGTTTTTGATCCACCCAGCACAGAAAATATATTGATTTTTATGCACATCGCCCTAGTCCAAGTTTAAACGGATGATTACCGCTATCGATGATGCATAGCACTTGCATTTTAACCATAGCGTTCCACTATATCGTAACTTAATTTATCCTGATGATTTCGTTAGCGGACGTTTAGCCACAGCCACTACCATAATCTATCTGTGTCCCTATGACGACCTAATATTAATATTTCAACACGTCAATTTGTTAGTGACTTTTAAATAAAAATTCCGATTACAAGTTCCTGGATATCGATAGCAGGCCGTTTAGTTAGATTAACAGGCGGGCTGAAAAGTTCGTAAGCTAGTATAGAAAAAAAATATTTTTTTTTGGTAGAATTTGACTTTATTATTCAATATATTTCCCTTCGAGAGCGATACAATGATTATAGCCGTCATACAATTTTTCAATACCATTTTTATAATACCATTTGTCTTTAGCCTCAAAATAGGCTTCAGTTTCGGCGATTACCTCTTCATCGGCGCGAAATTTCTGTTCAGCGAGCATCCTTATGAGGTCTGAGAACAGAAAAAAGTCGCTGGGGGCCAGACCTAAAGAGTACGGTGAATGAGGAAGCAATTCGAAGCCCAATTCATGGAATTTTGTCATCGATTTCATTGATTTGTGACACGGTGCATTGTCTTGATGAAACAACGCTTTCTATTTCTTCAAATGAGGCCTCTTTTCAACTATTTCGTCTTTTAAACGCTCCAATAACGCTACGTAATAGTCGCTATTTATACTTTTCCCCTTTTTAAGATAGTTAATGAATATTATACCATGAGCATCTCAGAATACTAATGCCGATGCCATAACCTTGCCAGCCGACTTTTGCTCTTGTCTTTCCACGCTTTGTAGTCGGTTTCATCACGTGCAGTCCACTCGGCTGACTGTCGATTGGATTCCGGTGTGAAATGATGGAGCCATGTTTCATCCATCGTCACATATCGACGCAAAAATTCGGATTTATTACGATTGAACAGCTCCAAACACTGCAACACTGCTTAGAATCATCGATCCGTTGTTATTTTTGGTCGATTGTGAGCTCGCACGGTACCCATTTTCTCTGTACAGAGCTTTCGCATATCCAAATATTCATTCACGATATGACCATGACCAACACGTTCCTTTGATATCTTTAGGTTCGGGTCTCAGCTATCTCAATCAACTTCACTTTACGGTTATCAAAAATTATTTTGTGGACTTTTTTGATGTTTTCGTCGGTAACAGCCTCTTTGGGGCGTTCACTGCGTGCATCGTCCTCGGTGTTCATTTCGCCTCGTTTAAATTTAGCAAATAATTTTTCTATGGTTGATTTTCCTGGTGTAATGTCCGAATAAAGTTTATAAAGTCAAGTCTTAGTTTCAACAGTATTTTTTTCGCCAAAAAGCAATGCTTTATTAACACACCAAATTCCTTTTTATCCATTTTTTCAAAGTAACAAAAGTTCTTTAACTAAAAATGCTATAACTCAGATAATAATAGTGCAACAGCTGTCAAATTTATACACGCGTCTTTTGAAGGTTAGGGCTAACTAAAAATCATATGGATTTGATAATAGTAGCGCCATGTATGGGTCAGCCTGCGAACTTTTCAGCCCGCCTGTTAATTCTTGTGTCAGACTTCTTAATTCTAGAATGCCCTATCACCAGATGTATCCACGGCACCAATTTAATTTACAAACCTACCTACGCTAGCATTATAGATACGTAGCATATTATTACATAGTGATGAACTACTCCGAACGATGCTGTTTAGGTACGACTCAGGGTTGAAATAACCTCTAAGAGCTGCTACATTAATAAGGAAAATAGTATTCATATTTAAAATGTGGCGTAAGCATACTTATCTAATACCTTATAGATCGTGGGACTTGTTTACATTGGGACAATTAACAGGGCAAACAAGGTTAAGACTATACAGCTATTTAAAAAAAAGCATAAGCCAACCTTCCGAGTTGCCAGGCTTTAAATTTTAGCAGTCTTGTTAGTCTCGCTTGTCTAGCTAATTATCTAAATAAAAGGAAACGGTTAATATATAATATCTTCTTATCAGTATTAAAATAAAGCAAACTAAAAAATTGTATCGAACAAAACAGGAACACACTCAGAAAGTCACAACAACTACGTATTATGCTTTAGCAAATTTTCTTCGAAGTCTTATATCTATTCCTATCATACACACATTCGCATACATCTCTAATTCGGTAGTTCTTCACCTTAGCCAATCACAGAGTTAGCTATTTGTACATGACGTGACTACACCAAACATCAGTATATACAATAAACAATCCTTCCAGATTCCACTCTTCACAGTTGACACAGATCACAGGTGTTGAAATGAAGACATTCACTCTGTTTTAACTATATCTGTATCGAGAGTTCATAATCTTCACTAGAGATAATTAAAATCAATAAGATAATACACGTGCCCCTATTGAACGTGGAGCTACAGACACACATGTAAAGTATTATGTCATTTATGCGTCATCAATGTAAGTCAACTGCGTATTGCTACCGAAAAGAAAAAATTTAACGAATTAGTATAATAAATGACCAAAAAGAATTAATTTGGTTTACTACTCCGCATAGAACACGTTAGATGTTTTGTAAATATACTTAATTATTATATTATTAAACTTTAGTAATTTGGTCGCAAAGTTATATCAATATCTAATTGTTTTAGCAGTTCTGTTAAATACACTCGATAAATGCTTCATTTGTTCGTGTTGTTTGTGTAGCCCTTTACGAGTTAAATGTTGCTATTTATCATATGCAATTGTTTTCGTTCGTTTTTTTTATTTTCATTATTTATAGAAATGTAAGTATCTGTTTTTTGTCTTATGTTTTTCCGGTATGTAAGGGCTGCCTCAGAAGTCAAAAATGTATCGATATTGCCTTGAATTGTTTTAAAAACTAAGACAATATCAAGAACAAGATATTCATATGAGGTACAAGACAATATCAACATAAATCAGTCGAATAACTTATCCTATCACGACCTCTTGCTCAAGATCTTAGCTACATCTCTGTCTCAAATTAGGGTTGTCAGCTTTACAAAAAGATATACTCGCAGTAGTGATGTTGAAAAGGTTTTTTTTTAGTTTTACGTGAATAAATTTTTATTTATGAAGACAACCTCAGGAAAACTTGGATTAAAGCAGGTAGACCCAGAATCGAACAAGTGTCCTCCTAAGTATTAAGTCATCCGGACCATAGGTAAAGTTAATTTTTGACCTTTTGATTGAACATCATCATTATAGAGAGTCGTTAGTCCTAAACTAGTTGGATACGCCCAGAGACGTGATTATAACTAGACTGCGCCTTGCGTTTATAAAGTTATACCATTTGGGTAGGCAACACATTTTGCGACTTATGGAACAGAAACGCGAGAATTATTAAGAACGCTCGTAACACCAGTTGAGGTAGTTGAAGTGTTAAGTGTAGTTATTTCAAATAAATGTTGTGCGACACTATTCTTTTTGTACATAGGGCTTTGTGAACACTTTTATGAACTACTCTTTGTTAAAGTAATATGAAACTAGTTTAATATTAGAACAATATGGTTACATATTGTTGTGTATACGGTTGCCGTGAAAAAAGTTCTAAAGGTTCTTCCATTTCATTTGATGTGTAAGTAAAATTTAAACGTAAGATACACTGATACATTTGTAATTTCTTCGAAGGTTCCTTAAGGATCCCGAATTAGAAAAAAAAATGGTTGAACGCAATAAAGCGTGAAAGTTTTACACCGTCAAAATATTCAACTGTGAGTTGTTTGCAGCAAACATTTCGATGAAAATGACTTTTTAATATCCGTGGGAAAAAGAAAATTAAAGCAAAATGCTGTACCTAGCGTTTTTGATTTTCCTTAGCATTTAATTAAAAAAAGTGGTAGGTACCTCAACGCAACAAACGAAGTATTTTGCCACAGGAACAAAATTAAGCAAGTAATTGAATGGGTAATATTATGATTAAGAGATAAAGTGTTAATTTAATTTTGTTCTAAAATAGTACCATAAATACGGAGTTGCCGTCAATCCCGTCAACTTCAAAGACCATCCTGAAAGGTAAAATCTGATTTTTCTAAAAATCAGTAATGCGTTCAATTACCTATTAATTTAGTTTTTAACCGTTATTATTATCGCTTAGGTTTTAATATATTTTGAAATTTTTACATAACTTTAGGCAGCACGCAAGTTGAATGTAGATATTTTTATTAATTAATATTTATATTTTTGTGTTAGATATATTCAAAAATTATGTAGCTATACCTAACTACCTTCTTTTCTTCTCCTGATTAACATACAATTTTTATAACTTTCCCAACAGAGTACACATAATGAACGACTTCACATACCTTAGATTTTTTTACTAACAAAAACTTACGAAACATATTTTACCAAATTCAATATTACCAACTATTATTTAAACCATAAAATCAGACTTTGTAAAATACATGTAAATAGTAGTACCGTTAATATACATCATTTTAATCACAGTCATCACATTTTTCTTATCAACTTCATATACCAATCATTCACACAACGAGAAATCTATTTGCGTTACTAATTTACTTTATTTTCACTTATAGCACATATATTATTGTAAACAACAGTATTATTCTTTTTTTAATGAAGTTTAATTATGTTTTCAACATATTTGGTTTGTATGGTAAATGCTATTGTAAATGATTTTTAATCTTTAATGTCCGTAAATTTCCGTTTAGCGCATATGTCCCCGAACGTGCATTGTTGGTTCCATACCCAAAGTACATCATTTTGTAGTACAGAGAACTGCTTACGCTCGGTCCATATTATAATCACGTCTCTGGATACGCCCCTATACGCCTTTCTATCCAGAGCAACTATTTGCGAACAGTAGTCTAATCTAGGCTTTCTTCTGCATCTTTCTATTCATATTTCTGCCTCTAATATGTCACTCACTAGCCCTTCATACCTATTTCTAATACATAAAGTCAGAAGGTGTCCTACCAATCGGTCTCTTCATTTCCTTATTGACTTCCATTGCGCCCTTGGTTCTCCTATTCTTTCTAATATCTCCTCATTTCTAATCTTTTCTATCTATGGTATTGTCATAGCGATTTGAATTATTTATTTATTTACAATGAGTATGTGAGGAATTGGCGTTTTATTATTGCTATTAATTAGATAGATATTAACTAAATTTTACCGCAATATATAATAGTTTATATTTTGCATCATCGTCCTATATTCTTTCAATTCAAACATGTTTATCTGTAAAATATATGTTATATTAAGTACTTACTGATGAACAACTTACCTTCTGAACAAGAATTGCGTGCCAGCGCTCTAGAGCTGTAACAAACATGCGATTTGTTGGTTCATGATTATAAAGCAGGGCAATTACAGCTTTTTAGCAATGCAAAGAGGTCGATGGTATAATATTAATTTTTCAATTCTTTCTATGCTCTATATAACTTATATAGGACAACCTACATTATACTTACTGCAGAAGTAACATTAGATATTAGCACTTCCATCAGAAAAGGATTTTATTATTCTGTATTTAAACTGGAATTCAATAACTAACTAAATTCATTTTTATTTTCTAAATTAGTGTCAAATATGATCAACAACTTTAATATCGATAAAAAACATTACCGTCATAGGAAGTTTCGATAATTTTCTGGTGAAAAGTAATAAAATCGGAATGGTGATCCGCATCTAATCGTTTCGATGAATTACTGATGAAGAGCTTGATGTTCTTTATTAATTTGGTTTACGCATATATCACGTAAATAAAGTGTGTCGTAAATGTAGTTTGACAAGCAACTATCCTCGTAAGACCCTTGTGAAGCATACTAAGTACTACCTGCAGGTAGCAGTGAGTGTCAATCGATGGAGATATAATGACAATAACACGATATTAATCAACTTCAAAATCTATCTCTCTGTCTATCTACTATCATATTCTTTTGTTTTTGTGAATGTTGTAGATACTTTTCTGATTTTAAATATGTCGTCCTTCAAACGAAAATCGTTCCGTCACCAATGACCTAGTGGCTATCAGTGAATGATCAATTATTTACAACTCAATCTCGTTGTAAATATATATAAAGTACTTAGTTCTTCTTTAAACTACTATTACCATTGCGTGACTAATTTGAGCTTAAACAGACCCCTAATTAAGTTCGACGAATTGTCATGTGTTCGACACTTGATTATCATGATTATCTAGGAGGCAGATCTATATGTGCAGCTGGTAGACAGAAATAAAAAATTAAATAAATATTTGCTTCCTAGTGGGCGTCTCACAATCTCCTATCATGCTTCCCACGGGGGGTGCGTAACTAAATATAATGAAATAGTTTGAGACAAAACTGCGACTGAACAGTCGCTAGTGATTGAAAGGTAATTAAGGCTTTATTTGAATTCACTCCCATAAAAATTCATACCCCTCACTTCCGCATCAATTTGGTTGCAGTTGCACAGTGTTACGCCTACATAATGTAGCCAATAGAAGTGGACAATACGCTCCTTTCTGGTAAATTGATTCACATTTTCAATTTCATAAAAGGAAACGATTCTCATAATTCGTTCATTTGAATGACGATGGTTCGAGGAGTTTGTGCGCTGCGCTGAGTGTTGTGGATGTGATCTCGTGTTCTCAAGGACTATAAAATTCACTGTGACTATTTATTTAAATGAGCTACGTCGTAAGCAGTTAATCAACTTATGCGATTCATTTGTATGAATGTTCAAATAAACGATAGGTCAAATCATTGCACACCTCTAATAGGAAAAACTCTTTGGTTGCTGTAGATGCGCACTTAGATTAGGAGCACCACTATTATTTAGGTTAATTAATACAAAAACTCACTGCATAGGTTTCACAATCTTTATTGAAGTCTTCTGACGACCGTTTCGGCTGTTAGACCGTCATCAAAGATACAGAATTTTTGTATTAAATAAAACTGAGATGTTTACAAGTAGTTATAGGGGTCAGTTGTTACTATTGAGTTCTATTTAATTGTTAACTATATTTAGATGATCTTTTTGGCAGTTTTTAATTTCTAAGGTTTCAAATAATTTTTATTTTTTACTTTTGAGGTTATTGTGCAATAATTTGATCGATTGTTCTGAAATACTATGATTTGAATTTATACAATGTTGAGATATACTTGTGGACTCTTTTCTTTTTTCTGTTGCATACAAATGTTCTTTTCGTCTGGTTTTGATTGCTCTACCTGATTGTCCTATATATATTTCATCACTATTGTCGCATGTTATTTTATATACGCCATTTTTGTCTACACGATTGAACATAGATTTGCTGTTTGTGATAATTTCCTGTAAATTTAGCTTGTTAATCTGTATGCACTTCAAATCTACTTTGGCTAATTTGTTGTTTACTTTGTTGCTTATGTTAGGAATATAATTTATTGAACAGTACCTACTTAACTTATTTTTATTCTTTATATTTATATTAAATAACATGCTTTTAATTTGAAAGCGCTTTTTACGTCTAATTATTTGCAGTACTATTAGTTCTAAGAAGGACTCTATCGAGTTAGGTACATTGCGTGTTCTCGAAAAAGACAAAAAAATAGTTTTTGAAATAATTGTTGGTTTTTGGGGCCTTCTGGCCATTGTTTTATCAACGTTTCGTCGACTCATCAACAGGAGATCTTCTACCTAGTATGGTCGGTCGGAATCCAGATTTCAATCGACCACTCTAGCTTGAAAACCTGAAAACCAACAATTATATCAACAATGGCCGCGAATATTTAAATCATGAAATTTTTGACTTAAGAAATAAAAGAATTAACGTGAATTCGCTCCGTTGCAGGTATACCTTCCAATGGCTCAAAATTTTCCCCGAAAGTTAAGCATTTTTTCAGCATAAAAAACTGCCTATATTTTAATCCAGAATTTCTACTACGTATCCACCAAGCATCATCTAAATCCGTTCAATTACTAAGGTGCGATTTAATAGAATGAGTTTGAAAACGTTAGATGTCACCAATCTGGCACTTATGTAAACCAGGACTAGACGTGCAGTTGAAAGCAACTGTTACATAATCCTCTAAAGCATCGCAAAGCAATTTCGCAACTAAAGGCAACTAAATACTGAGACAAAATTGAAACTGCTTAATTGTTGATGGTAACTAGGTAATTGCAGTTGCTTGAGATCACATTTTCATCATAATTGCAAATGGGGTTAAACCTTTGTTACAGATTGATCAGGTTTAGTTTAGCATATTTAACTGATATGAAGTTATGTTAACTTGATTATGATTATGGTTAGATGGGTAGGTTAAGTTGTCCATTTTTGCTGTCATATATTCCATAAAAATTTTCAAATATTATGCTCATTTTCCCACACTATATATATTTTTTAATTGTACCTAAATCATTATGTTTTAATTAATTATAACTTCCGTCATCTCTTAGTGAAATATTTTGAATTTAGCTAATAAATTAAACCCACAGAACTTTTCACTTTTTTCTAAATTTTACTTTATGCGTATTTAGCCATCTTAGGACATCTTCAGTGGTACAACAGATACTCATTTAATTATTTATTTATATTTCCAGTAGTATTAACTATTAATTGTAATTCCCGGAGAATTTAGGAACAGTGTAAAAAGTACCTACTGGAATTTTAGAGGAAATTCTTAGACATTCCAGAATTTACGACAAAATTTTGGAATTTTTTAGAAAATTCTAGAAGTTTCTCAAGTGTTTCGAAAGTTCTGTAACGATTTAAAATATTCTATAATTTTCGTGGATCTTTCAGCTTCTCGAATATTTTCATGTTAAATTTTTAAGAAAATATATGTATTCTTATGGTGTTGCCCGCACTCTTATTAAATAAATATAAAATACCAAGCCCATTAATTTCATATGGCATATCTTACATGTATTTGTGACCTACTATTACTACGTAATCTACTTCAGAATTGATATTAAGTATATAGATTTTTGTAGACTTATCGAATGAGTCCGTACGAATCTACTGCAACTATAAATATCGCCAGTTATTTATCATGTAACATTTTACACTGATAAGTATCGCCAAGTAGCGGTAGCTACGTCCGTTTTCATGACCTAAATTAAAATTGTTAATTACTGTTTAACTACACCTTCTAGTTATTTCGAAACGTTATATAATAGGTACCTGCAACGAATTTTCTAGTATGTCTACTTATTTGTATAAGTATCGATACATATAAGTAATTTATATAACACAGAATTTCACAATATTTATCTTACAATCGCTTGTATATTTCATATAAATGTACCTCACTGGTCATCAGCTGTATTGAATCGATTTCATCCCGTCGGATACTGGTCACTTGTTTTAGCAGTTGTGGCCGAAAACTTCAAGTAAGTTCCTTTTATCCTAGTCTCATCCGCTCATCCTATCATCCGCTGGATGATATATGGCCCGCGGCCTATCGTATATGTTAAAGTTCCGCCGGTGTCTGCGACATTCATTCATAACATACCATAACATAACAGGCGGTTTGAAAAGTTCGTAGGCAGACGCATATATGGCGCTACTAGTATCAAATCCATATGATTTTTAGTTAGCCCTAACCTTCAAAAGACGCGTGTATAAATTTGACAGCTGTTGCACTATTGGTATCTGAGTTATAGCATCATTAGTGAAAGAACTTTTGCTACTTTGAAAAAATGGATAAAAAGGAATTTCGTGTGTTAATAAAGCATTGCTTTTTGGCGAAGAAAATACTGTTGATACCAAAGCTTGGCTTGATAAACATTATTCGGACTATGCACCAGAAAAATCAACCATAGAAAAGTGGTTGCTAAATTTAAATGAGGCGAAATGAGCACCGAGGGCGATGCACGCAGTGGACGCACCAACGAGGCTGTTGGCTGTTACCGACGAAAACATCAAAAAAGTCCACAAAATAACATAATTTTTGATAAACGTAAAGTGAAGTTAATTGAGATAGCTGAGACCCGACCCTAAAGATATCAAAGGAACGTGTTGGTCATGGTCATATCGTGAATGAGTATTTGGATATGCGAAAGCTCTGTACAAAGTGGATGCCGCGCGAGCTCACAATCGACCAAAAACAACAACGAATCGAATCGGTGATTCTAAGCAGTGTTTGGAGCTGGGAGCTGATCAATCGTAATAAATCCGAATTTTTGCGTTTGCGTCGATATGTGACGATAGACGAAACATGGCTCCATCATTTCACACAGGAGTCCAATCGACAGTCAGCCGAGTGGACTGCACGTGGTGAACTGACTCCAAAGCGTGGAAAGACGTAAAAGTCGGCTGGCAAGGTTATGGCATCAGGCATCAGTATTCTGGGATGCTCATGGTATAATATTCATTGACTATCTTAAAAAAGGGAAAACTGTTGGAGATATTTCTCTGTCTAACAAACATGCACTTGTGTGTATTGAATTTTGCAGTTACACTGTACACCTGCTATGTGCGTATTCATGCATGTGGCCAGTAATCGACTATATTTCTGTTTGCCCTCGGTTACCCTCTCAGTCTTTACTTAGTCTTTGAGCCGTTATGTTGTGCATTTATGTTTTCTGTTCTCTTCTGTTCTGTTCTAATAATAAAGTTTACTATTCCAACAAAGTACTCTGTTTTAATAATCAACTAAAACCATGAACAGCGACTATTACATAGCGTTATTGGAGCGTTTAAAAGACGAAATCGCGGAAAAGCAGTCTCATTTGAATAAAAAGAAAGTGCTGTTTCATCAAGAAAATGCACCGTGTCACAAATCAATGAAGTCGATAGCAAAATTCCATGAATTGGGCTTCGAATTGCTTCCGCATTCACCGTACTCTCCAGATCTGGCCCCCAGCGACTTTTTTCTGTTCTCAGACCTCAAGAGGATGCCCGCTGGACAGAAATTTCGCGCCTGAACTGAACTGAAGCCTATTTTGAGGACAAAGACAAATCGTATTATAAAAATGGTATCGAAAAATTGTATGACAGCTATAATCGTCCTATCGCCCACGAAGGGAACTATATTGAATAATAAAATCAAATTCTAACAAAAAAAATAAAATTTTCTATGCTAGCCTACGAACTTTTCAGCCTGGCTGTTATATATTTTTTAATCATTAATTTGCTTCCCACACACTTTTTGGTTTACGTCAACGTGAACGTAGCTAAACAATAATTTATATATCCCTAATTACTTAATTAGGACACTATTACAATTTTTTGAGTCATTGCCAGTAGTAGCAAGTTTATTATAGATAAAGGATTGTTATTATATCTTTTGTTGTCCGTTTTAGTGCTTTTAGCACATATAAAAATTTGCCTCAGTGCTATTTAGTCTATGTTGCTCAAATTTTGCAATTATAAATACTTGATACAAGAAAGACGTAAAGGAAAATCTTGATGGAGGCTTTTTGGGGTCTTTTCTCTAACATGTGTACAAGGATATTTTTTTTACTGCTCCAGCTTGAGGGGGTGCCATTGAAAAGGTTTTCCTTAACAACTCCTACATATTTTATCCTATTTACGAAATAGTTATTAATAAAGTTGGAATTTTGCCAATATATACATCAAAAATATTACGAAAATTACCACGACTAACTGCGGTTAATCAAGCTATTTATTTAGTTATAATTATTTCTTTCCCCCCACCATTCCCATTGCTATTTTAAAACAATACTATCTGGAAAATTATAAAAAATCTTATCTTATCGAATATTGCTGTACTTACTCTTATTAGATATATCTACTCGCTTTTAAAGTCGAAATTGGTTGTGAAACATTACTTATTATTAAATAAATAATAATAATAACGTGTATAAAAATAATAAATAAATGCATCTATAATATGTTTTCGTCCTCAAATATACTAAAATATGAAAAAACATTAACATTCTTTCACAGACTACTTAATTCGAATGGGACCTAAAAAGAACGGGGATTTCTTAATAAAAAGTATGTACCTTATATTTTCTTCCAAATATAACCTTTGTTTCCTTAAAAATACTTTATATTAGCGCTAATGACCGTGTACAAATGTCCATTCCATTTTTGGAAGCATCTTTGAAATTCGCTCTCTTTGATACCTGCTAGCGCCGTCGTGACAGTGTTTTACGTCACCGATATAGGAAAAAGTCAAGTCCCTTTTCAGCCTACAAAACAAGAAATCTGAGAGAGTCAAATCTGGCGAATAGGGTGCGTGTCTCTAGATAATTGTCTTCCTTGAGACACACTCTGCGAGCCGTGTGAGCGGAAGCGCTGTCACTCGCCGGAATACTACAAAGCCGTTTTTTTTGAGCCAAACTTCTGCGCAGCATTTGCATAACCTCAAAATACAATTATTAGTTAACTGTTTGGTTTCTAGGTAGAAATTTTGAGTGTACGATAATAATAATTAAAAATTATTTTATATTACCGTAAATATTTCACAAGGAATTCACTATGTAATGTCTAACTTTTACTTGTATTTATGTTTAAAAGTCCAAAGCACTCACTGACCAGAAGGATTGACCAACAGTAATGAAAAATGATATTCTGGTTATTTATGTGATCGTAGTAAGATTATAGACAAATCAGGTACATAGTGATCTTATCCAACCCTTAAAGTGCCAAATGCATAAATTTGAAATAAAATAAAGCGAAACCTTATTTGAATTATTTCTTTTCTCCGCTTGCTTCGAGAAACGCAAAAGCTTGCCTGGTAGTTGTACGTTACTGTAAGACGGATTCCTCGATACTGGACAGGTACGAAGGAGAAAACTCTCTGTTCCCCACGTCTACCTGTTACATAGTGGGTTCATCTAGGGATTTAATAAGCAGTGATCTTGAAATAGCAAATAAATATGGGCCACCTTTATCTAACGCACGCTGATTTGGATCACTCATCGCTAGCCGATCTACCAACCTGTCAGCGTTACAACGAGTAAGAAGGCCCAGAATTATTTGCTATTTCAGGATTTCTGTATTAATATTAAAAATGGTGTTTTCGTGTATTTATACTATCACAAAGTCTAGTTAAGTATGCTTACATAGCACACAATGTTGTAGATTGCATTTCTTAGTAATATACATGTTAGTTAAAATTGCCAGACTCATTATGAAGTTGATAAAACTAATTACCTTTGATGTAATGCTTCGAAACAATGATTTCGATAAATTATTATTTTATTCAAAAAAGATGGAATTAAAATCCTTATTCATCTAAATATTAAGATCAAGGATCTCACATTTGTAACGCGTCCTACCAAGTAGGCACAACAAACCGAAAGCCATATCCCACGATCTCTTTCGACCTATCGGGTCTCATCAGGTGGGCGCTGGCAGAATGGCCTTTACAGGCTATATTATAAATATAAATATAAATATAAACATGGAATCAACAGAAACAACTACTCCGAAGGCAAATACCCCTACCGTCATTGAATTACACTGTTGATTCCGATGGATTCTTAGACGACGATATAACATATTCAAAAAAGAAGGAATTAAAATTCATATTCGTCTAAATATTAAAATCAAAGATCTCACATTTGGAACGCATCCTACCAAGTAGGCACAACGAACCGATAGCCATATCCCACAACCGGTTTCGACCTATCGGGTCTCATCAGGTGGGCGCTGGCAGAAAGGCCTTTGCAGACTATATTATAAATATTAATATAGTGGAATCAACGGAAACAACTACTCCGAGGGCTAGGACGCGTTCCACATGTGAGATCTTTGATCTTAATAAGGATTTTAATTCCTTCTTTTTTGAATATGTTATATCTTCGTCTAAAAATACATCGGAATCAACAATGTAATTCAATGCCGGTAGGGGTATTAGCCCTCGGAGTAGTTGTTTCTGTTGATTCCATATTTATATTTATATTTATAATTATTAGTTTATTCTGTCCTGCAATGGATTATGGATTGTATCACGCCCCTTCAAATTATCCACGAAATATGTTTTGAATATCTATAATTACTTCATAACTAAAAATCCCAGCGGCACGAAATATCTGAAATACTATGACAATCCAATAATTTCCAAAAGTAACAACGAACCCGTTTCCACGGCGATAACAAGCAGCATTAGTCAGTTAGAGACGATTAAACTCTAACAATGTAAATCACAATCGGTTGTGCGCGAATAATTCCTGGAAATGATACACGTGCTATGCGAGCAATGGAATGGATATCTTGCGGAAGAACAAATTTTGCAACATGTGCAAACGTAGATAGCGGATACGAATAATACAGTGCAATTTATACGGAACGAGGTAACGTACCTACATAGTAAAGTATACAGTAAAATGTTGAATATAAAATCGCATGATAGTTTTGGTTACCAATTGCGAATTTCATAATCATTTCTATTTAAAATTTTTATTTCTTCTTAACCACATCGGACTAACCGATTTTGACTCCGGAAAAATAAAAAAACAGAAAATTCGGGATTCATGGGCTGCTAATCACACTGTTCAATCAGATATTTTTTATTAGTTCGAAAGAAAACAGGTATCATTGAACGAATCTAACCAAATACTTCTTGAATTTGGTATTAACTGGAGAAACTTTAGAGTGGTTTGAATAATAGGATAATTTTGTACGTTAAATAATTTGTGGTTAATGTTTTTCTCAAAAACTTGTATAAATGAAATTTTAGAAACTCATTCCGAGTGATTTCCGTAATTGTAATATCTATTAGGAAACTCTTTTATTAAAAACATCTACAATTATTATAAATATTTGCATAAATTATAAAAATCGATTGTGAAAATTCTAGAAAATTGTATTAATAATTCCACGTTCTACTTATATCTTAGAAGATACAGTATCCATTCAAAGAAGGTTTTGTTGATAGTGAAAGGTCACGTATTGAAAAAATAAAAATATATGACTTACACCCACTGCGGTTATACACCTGCATTATTGGTGTGATTTATACCCCGATTATCAATTACTATGGTTACTACAAACAAATTAGACATGGATTTAATAAGACTAAGTAGTAACTTACCAGAACTCCCTAGTATTAAAGATAAATGGAAACAGGAATGGCTAAAATATACTTATTCATGTCAACTAACTTAATGAAATCCGAATAAATCTGCTTCAAACCGCTCGTATTTCTGATTTAATGAAATCAGATCGATAGACAGAACGGTTACTTAAAATTTCCAAAATCTTCTGACATAGGGGTTATTTGGGTTCTTTTCTTAGTTTTATTTTTTAGAATCATAAAAATCTTCAAATATTTATCGTTTATTATTCTAAATAATACAATTTAAGTAAAATTGACCCAAAGTTTCGAAATGAGCCAGGTGCACTTTTATTTTAGCAAAATTATTAATTTGTATGTATGTTGGTGTCTGTAGGTACAAGTTTAAAGTCTAAACGATTAGATTTATAATAACAAATGGTGTTTCAGCGTTCTTGAAATGTAATCACATGGCTTGAGAGAAGTAATGTCGCTAACGATGCTCTATATGCCCAATAATA
Source organism: Agrilus biguttatus (assembly GCA_963921985.1). Classification (NCBI taxonomy): domain Eukaryota; kingdom Metazoa; phylum Arthropoda; class Insecta; order Coleoptera; family Buprestidae; genus Agrilus; species Agrilus biguttatus. Next base: position 23,985,949 of record OY998118.1, read on the forward strand.
TTCGATGGTAAAAGGACGGTATAAAGACATATTAATAAATAATAACACAAAACAATAAACCTAAGCAATTTTACCCCGTAACCCCCTTAACCTAAATCATACAAATCCCAATCAGCCCATAACCTAAACTTTTTAAACCTCTAAACCTTAGAACGTAGGCTTCTTAAACCCCATATACTTTTGTTGTGTGCGTCACGCTTTCTTTGAAAAAGTTTACTAAAAATATCTGCTACTATTATAAATGATTTGAATTTCAATGATAAACAATAACAACGTTTCAACACTTTTATTATAACGGTCATTATCAAGAGTATACAAAGTACCACTACTTTTACTTATTGATATGTTTCATCTACCGAGCACCACCAAAAGTCTAGATCTGCTACTAAGTTTGAATACACACAACAGTGATTTTTTTATTGCCCTGTCATGATTTCCTGTCAAACATTTTCCAAATTTCTTATTTATTGCTATTGTGACGTGTTCGGTCACGTAAAACTCGAATATACAGTATGTCCAACAAATAACAACGTTTATTGATAAACAAATTTAACAAAACTAATTACAATCCAACTAGTTATACAACCCAAATAACTTCGCACAAAAACAATGTATCGCAAAACTGTCACTAAATCAAGTCACTTATCGCTCTTCAAACTTTCTCGCTTGTTTCGCTGTCAACGCTCGCTATCAACTGACTGTAGTTTGACAGTCGCCGTCGCTTATATACCTCCAGGCCAATTTTCCAGAATGTTCCATTCTTTTCTCGAAGGTTCGAGATTTTTCCCAGTGTATTTTCTGTATTTGTGTTGATGTATTCTTCTGGAATGTTCTCGATTCTTCTAGAGGGGCCCAGAAATCTATTTTCCCGTACAAAAAGATGTTGTTTACCGAAATCGTAAGTACAAATCGTGACACTATCTTTACAGTCCTATTCTTTTTTAAGGCACTACCAAAAGAAACCCTCCTTCAACCCCCACAAATAAAACTCAACCAATCAATTTTAGAACCAACCATCTAAGCCACACCTTTATTTCCTTTCTATCTTAACAATATATATGGTTCAAAAATCAAAATAGGACTATAAAAAAACAGCAGTACAAGTATTACCGAATTACATGAGTTATCAAAAAGTCCAAGTCGTCACCAATCAATCAATCTTCAAGTAATATCAATTTCAATCAATTTAATCAAACGTACGCTTCGCTCCTCTAATTTCAAATTTCTCCACCAAGTCTAACAATATTATCAAAGTGTGTAAATAGTTTCGTTTCTTTTTTTAATAAAGTTTAGTAATAATAATAATAATAATATATATTTATTCCCATTGATTATACAGTATGTACAATATAGGATGCGTCAACTTAACTTCTATCTTAGATTAGCTTAAGAACCACCATTGTTTTGATGGTAAGATTTCATTGTACAAATGTTCTTTATGTTAGGTAATGTAAGTGTCCTAAATCCTTTCCTATTTCTTCATATCCTTTTAATTTACGACCGTGAAAAATGTATTTTCCAATCAAAATTGGTAACTTTCGAATCTTGTGGAGGTTTACAACAGCGACATTTTGGCTCCAAATTTATTACTGTAACTGTCAGCGGTTTTGTCAAATTATACCGTGACGTCTTACTTTTTAAAATCATATCTATCTTTTTACGTCTGTCTTCTCACCCCCTGATATTGAACTTTACCCACATTCTTTGTACCTTTCCCTACTCCAATTTATCGTAAGTATATGTATGCAAAGTTAATTTTAAGAGAAGTATTCATTAGTCTACCGAAGAGAAGTCTTCAAAACTCAAATCATATCGAATCATATTGAACCGCTCGCCGAGCATTATTATCATCTCTTGTAAAATCACGATAGCAAGGGACAAATTAATTTAAATACTGTGTATATATTCAACTGTAGAATAAATATGGTTACTCGATTAATTTTGATTAACAAATCTTCACTGGTTATTGAGGAACTCCCTTTTGCTCCAAAATAATCGTGAAGAAAAACAACCATATTACCTGGTAACATTCGTCTAAACTATAAAAACATTTACTTTAGAATAGGTATAACTGTAAAATAATTGATAATAGTTTTTTAAATCTCAAAAAAGTTTTAGTAGCAACAATAAACAAGATCCCATTGAAAAAAGTGGTATTTACCAAATACAATATGTTAACTGCGATGCAATTTACATCGGTCAGTCCAGTAGAGCTATTAAGAAACGAGTTTCGGAGCATTTAGCAGCTATTAAGAATAAAAAACTTCCTTCGAGGGGCATGGTTGAACACTGTATAAACCGTAACCACACGTTAGATATGGACAACATTAAAGTTCTACATTCAGATGTACCTAAAAGTATAAAACTTTCTTTATTAGAATCATTAGAGATTAAAAAAGCAGTGCAGAATTATAAAAATCTTGTTAATAATCAATTAGAATTGTCCACTTACAATTCCCCCCTCCACCTGTTCAAATAGAATTAGTCTTTATAGACAGTATCCTTAAGGTTTTAGGTTTTAGTAATCTTTTGTATGTACTCTTGTAAATGGCCGTATCGGCCGAAACATATGTCGTGTTTTCGAATAAATTGTGAAACGTATCTAATTGTTAATTGTTATTTATATTTAAATAAATGAATTACCAAAAATTTTGGTGTTGGTACAAAGACCTACATAATCAAAACCGTGCACCAACTAATTACGTAGGTTAAACTCTCACACGTTTGTCATGACCTGGAAGTCGTACGAGGCAGAAGTATAAACTGTAAAGATATCCATACCTGCTGTAATCCCAATGACCACCTTGGATAGGACATTTGAAAGTACCTGTTTTCTGAAGTGATCATTTATTACCAAATATATATATATATATATATACTGTTGCATGATCTAAGATTTAGATTATATTATATAACAAATCAAAATCTGACACTAATCACCACCATCATTGTTTAGATAAAAAGTTGTATAGAAGGGGATGGTTTTCTATATTCAAGTAAGTCTACTTTCATTCGTTTTTTACCTACGTTAATATTCAGAATTGTAATCTAGTACTCAATTAATGTTTCATATCGAGGTGACAGTGATCATTAGTCGGTGAACGGAATATTCTTAGACAATTATCGTACGGAGGTGTTATCCATTTGGATAAGTGTTCATTAGTGCGTGAGCATTAAAAGTTCATTTTCAAGAGAGACGACAATCGAAAGTGTGAACATCATTAATTATTAATTGGTCATCAATAATAATTACTTCACACTTTCTAAAGAGAGTCCGGAATCTTATTAAAACTGCCCTGGTGTCAGAAGAAATTACGACAAGGACATCTAATTATTAAACTTTCCAGGGTGAACTGTGAAACATTTTTGACTTCAAAAGAGAAAATAAATAAAAGAATGGAAAAACTTTCTCCAATTGTTTATTGTACTCGACAATATCGTTTCGATCTACGTGATCATTATTAAGAGTATTACTAATTACTAAACTTAAATCTAAACAAATCACATATTTACAGTCTATTTAAAATAAGTGGGGAGGAGTAGGTTACTAATTCTAGTTAGTTGTTCATAAGTTCTTCTGTTTTATACAAAGTTTTGCTTATTTCTAAGGATTCTAGAAGCGATAACTTTTTACCCTTTGTCATATTCGTCCTAAATAACTCGCATTACAATCCTTACAAATTAATTTGTAAATTCCACTTTTTTGTTTAAAATTGCTTTTAGGTTTAGCATTAACCAATATGTTTTTTAATGTCCTACCGTTACATTCTATTGTAGTAATTCCTAGTTTCTTAAGTCATGATTTGAATTTTGTACTTACGTTATTGACAAATTGCAAAGAACAATAAATGTTATCTGTTTTTATACTAAAATTATCATTAAATAGTAGTTTTTGAACTTTCTTGTTAAGTTTTCAATTGATCATTATGTCTACAATGTTTGGCTTATAGTTATTATTAAACGCTATATTTTTAATAATTGATACTTCTTTCTTGAAATTTGTAACGGATAAAGGTAGGTTTATTAGTCTGTCTATCAAAACTGCTAATTTTGTTTTTCTGGGATGATTGGAATAAGCAGGTATAATGTTGTCTGTAGTAGTAGGCTATATCAAATTCTAGTTTATCGTTAGACCTAGAAATATTTAAATCAAAAAAATTTTTCTTAGATTCTTTTTCCTTTTCGTATGTGCAATTTATTTTCGATACTAATGAGTTTATGAAATTAAGGAATAAGTCTAATTGTCCAAATACAGAAAATATTGTCTACATAACGATGCCAGGAAAATACAAATTGAATAATCTAATTATTGTTGGTAACCCAGTAATCCAATATATATATATATTAAGTTTGTTTGTGGTTAGGAATCAGGCACCTTGCTGACCACGAAACCTGTATTTTGTATAACAGACATGCCAACATAATAAACATCGCCCTGTATAAAGGATTTGCGACACATGACACCCTTAGTGGACATCGTCTATATTTTTATGACATTTCAGAGCGACATAGTACGACAATTTACATAGACTTCCTCCTTCTTAACCAAGAATTATCTAATAGAGAGTTTTACCTTGTAATTTGGATAAAATTGTGAATGAATAATTAAATAGGCACATATGTTACAAAGACAAAGTCTGTATATGTTCAATACAGCCTTTAGTGGCTCAAAAGACAACCAATAACAGATGCCTTCAACTGAAATAATAGATACTGCTGTTGTTATTATTGCGGTAACTACACGTTCACTTGAATTAATCAGTGCAAACTCCCTCGTTTCTTCTAGTCCCTGCCGGCTGAAACTCCAGGCCGGTCTAGTTACATCTACGTTAGCGGAATTTTGAGGTAAATACCTGACATAAGTTATTGCGAACCCGTCTTAAAACAACTGGTCGAGCTTTTGAAGCTATAAAACGAGATTAAACCAAATTATATATAGTACTTGTTAATCGCCTACCTCATACCAGAATAGTACAGGGATAAAATAATATTTACAAGATCAGAAACAGTCCATCTACTTTAATACGACAATAAAAACCTATAACTAGTGATAAAATATCTGTATCAAACAAAAGTTATTAAAAAAAAAAAAAAACTAAACAGCACATTAAGAAACAATGGTAACTATACAAGCTAGTCAACAGCGAAATATTTATATGACCATTAATTTTGAATGAAAAGAAAAATATCAAATTATTAAAATCGACACTAATTTGGATAAGTAATTGTATGCACTTTGCTTTATATTCCGTCGAGTTCGATGAGATCGGCTCAAGGGTTCAACGTAACACCGTTATGGGGTTGCTGGTCTCCATACAGAAAGGGCGAATGATAACAACAACGACCATGGACGTAATATCGCATTAATGTATTTAAAATAAATAAACAAAATAAATAGAATAAATCAATTGAAGAAGTATCAATTAATTCAAAAAACACCAACTTAAGAACGACATGTGTAATAAATATACAATTGGAAATTTCTTATAATCATGACTCGGGTGCGGGTGGTTATAATAACGCCATAACTGTATATTATCCCAAATTGCTCTTAATAAACTAAAATAGATTTATTAAAATATTTTGAAATAAAAAGGCAAATAAAAAATAACGATAAAATAGTTAATGAACAACAAAATTTCTCCAATACTGCTGTTTTAGATACCATACTTGCCTTAATTAATTTTAACCATAGTCGCTATAGAGTTGTTATGACCAAGGGTTCTACCAGGTAGTTTAAGTTTATATAAATAGATTTAGGAATTTCCTAAATTTTTACCGAGCGGCGTGGTCTGGTGCTCTAGATCATGGCCTAGCATTCGGGAGGTCACCAGTTCGAACCCGCGTGCGGCTGCTCTGGTCCAAGTTTTCTGTGGTTTCCTTGGATCATTTAGGCAATTCTGGGGCAGTAATATCCCACAGATAACCTTTCACTTTCCTTCTGTCTTCATTTCGTCCGTCTAATCTTTTTCTCCCTAACCACACCACCCACCCATTCCCACGATTCCTGAAAAGAGGCTGAAGAGGGCCTTAAGCCCTACCCTCCGGCTTTGCACTACAGTGTAGGTCGGAGGGACTGCCCGCCCACCAGTACGAGTAGCTGGTAGGCGTGCGTAGTGCTAATAAACTCTCATTTGAAACATTTAAAAGTGTTTTATTTATTTTTCTAAAATATTCGACAATGTTTCACAAAACACCGACCAACGAAACTATAGATAATATTCCTAAATATGTAATTAGAAAAACTAGTTCATACCATTAACATTATTACAACATTCTTTTTAATTAATTTATAGCAAACATCCACTACGTGAAACAATCAAATTTTGATGATTTCATTTTTTTCAGCCTACTGCTCTTCTAGAAACTGACAGAAGTGGAAAAACAGCTCTTCATTATTGTTGCATCAGTGATAACATAACGTCTGCGCAAGCTGCTGATATAATAGTAATGGCCGCCTCAGATTTGGTAGATAAGAAGGACGACGAAGGCTTCACACCACTGCATCTTGCCGTCATTGCAGGAAATTTACCACTGGTGACGTTCCTGCTTGCAAATGAAGCTGACGTTAGTGCAGTGGACAATGAAAAACATACGGTTGTTCACTGGGCATCAGGTATAATAGTTTTCCATATTCTTCTACACCAAATAATCGTTAAAAGTACAACATATTATCGCATTTATAGAGTGGATATGAGCCAATTATTCAACGACATACGGAAAGTATTCTCTCTTATATTGCCTCGTATTACAATAGACAAATAAACTGAAACGTATGTCATACAGAATTTCAAGTTAGTTATTACTTACGCTCACTCTACTTGACTGTCATTTAACCGTTTCTTTGTAGCCCTTGCGTACTTTTTGTTTTCATTTTCGTTTTGTCTTTTTTAAGGTTTATTTTACTTTTGTATTGTTGTACTGTTCTTCTTAGAACAATACCTGGTCAACATCTACATTCACAATGTTAAGAGTTAGTGCAAAAGTTATTAAATTACTTTAAGCAGGAGAAAGAAAACAATGGTCCGCTACTGCCAGTGAATGTTGTTCATGAGGTAATATACAATAAAACAATAATATTAAAAGACAAGTTTGTAAAACTAATGTTGTTATGTAGAGTTTCTGAAATAAGCTTGAGAAATGTCACTGGCATAAAAACACAGGTTCAAAAATTAATTGAATTGCTTTAATTACACTTAAAATAGTTTCTTTTTAATTATTTTAAAATACTAAAATCACAATTACCATTTACATTCCAAGTTATATAATTAAGTAGCCTCTTTTCAATATTCCTTGTAGCTAACTTCAGTCAGTACCTACTGTTTGAATTACTTCTGTTGTATACCTAATCGTTTGGTTCGGGATGTTGATTCGGAATATCGGCAGCTTGCGAGTAATAATGAAACTCTGGACGTCGTTTTTTCCTTATTTATTTATAACGCTTACAAACTACACTAACATAACGATTAAAACAAAATAGTTAACTTCTAAAATGAATTTGGAACGACTTAGTAAAGAAAGATTTAATCCTAACGTTTTCGAGTTTCGGAACAAAAAACTTCCCTGAGAAAAGAAAAGAACATATTTTGCTTTTATAGGGACGCTTTTACCAACAGTTTGTTCTCCTGCCAATACCCTGGTAAGGGCTGACCGTCAGAGAACGCGTTGTTTTAAAGCACCAAGTGCTCGAAGTTTGAGCATTTTTGGTACTGTTCCTTTTGAAAAAGTAAAGCTCGAAAATTAGGAATGTTGGTTGTTCAGAAAACGAACTGTCTTTATTGCACCAAGTGCACAAAATTTGATGTTCTCTACTAACTTATATTGACACAAAACTTATTATAAGAAATTTTTAATTCTACAAAAAATTAACTATACAAGTAGATCATAACATGTAGTACAAAAAATATAGGATAATAGTTGGTTGCCAAAATAGAAAAGGAGACTATGGTATCCAAATTAATTAAAAGAGAGAGACTCCCTTCAATTTACCACAATAAACATTTCTGAGTGGTCATAAGATATAAATACAAAATAAATATAAACGTAAACATGGAATGAACGGAAAAAACTACTCCGAGGGCTAATACCCTTACCGGTATTGAATTACACTGTTGATTCCGATGGATTCTTAGACGAAGATATAACTGTTATCACCAGGTCATCATTCCAACGACTGGTTGGACATGCACCTCCGCTCATTCATATCCTGAAACAAACATCGCCTCTCCCTAAAAGTATAATATTCCAAATATCGAACTACTTGCGCAGGATTATAAGTCTTCCTCTGTTCCCCATTACTCCCGTTTCTGCATCTAATATGTCTCTAAGTAATACTTCATGTCTCAGACAGTATCCTACCAATCTATTTTTCCTTTTACGTATTGATTTCCACAGAGCCCTTTGTTTTCCTGTCCTTTTTAAAACCTCTTCATTTCTAACATTTTATATCTACGGTTTTTTCATCATCATCCTATAACACCACTTCTCAAACTTTCTAACTTTTTCTTTTCCACCACGCCTACCGTCCACGGTTTGCACGTTTGAATTTATAAATTAACCATTCGTGAGCATTGAAATGATTACTTTTTGTTAAAAGCGACTTGACCATGCTCTATTCTTTGTTTGATATACCTGCCGCCTTTTTTTACATCCTGATTACTTCCTATATATCGAAAATCGACAACTTCTTCTAGTATTTCGTCTTCAATTTTTATATTAGCACTTGCTTCATAATATTTACTTTCCTCCATTATTGTCCAAATTGTATAGCTGCCTGTTACTCTTTATATACAGTATATGTCATTCTTCTTTCCCTGTATTTCATCCTTCCATTTTTATGTATTATTAGCGTTTTTTATTTTATTTTACATAGTGTAAAGCTTTTCCTGAGTCTTCGAATCCTATATATGCGTTTATCTATCGTTTCTATCATTCTTTCTATTATTACCCGTAAATCTAAAATAGCCTCACGAAATCGACAACCAAAATCACTGAAGTGTCTGCCGCAGCAGGAGACGAAACGTTTAGTAGACTTATGCAATACCATGGACCACGGTCAACCAGACCGGAAACAAACACACACATTGAACACCGACCGTGAAAGCCTTAACTTTACATTAGGCCTTTTGTTTTTTAATTTTTAATTTGTTATAGGGTATGTTCTAAAATGAATCAAAGCTGATCGACCAAAATGGTAAATATTACAGGTAGTTCAAGCGTGTTGAAAAGAAGTAAGAAAACCTATGAACATGTAGTTGTAAAAGATTGTGAATAATAGGGACAGTCCAAATCGATGGGCTTACGTCATCGGTCACTGCGGAGAAAATCAAGGTTGAAGTAATTTATTCATAAGCTTAACTAGAGAGGTCAAGCAAAATTCTATTCTAAGTTTATAGCTCCATCATTAAGTATGGTAATGCTTAGGATTGACTGTAATTTGAACGAAGGGTTAATACAAAACGCAGCTTACATAACATGCAGGTCAAACACATGGTGTTTCCCTATTTCTAATACCAATAAATAGAGTAAATACCATACGTATATTTACATAGAGAAATAGCACTATATATATCCTTTCGTTTACTAAAATATTTGCAGGTCAAACACATGGTGTTTCTCTATTTCTAATACCAATAAATAGAGTAAATACCATACGTATATTTACATAGAGAAATAGCACTATATATATCGTTTCGTTTACTAAAATATTTGTATTTTCTTCACATACATCTGAAGGTTGACTAGAGGTTGCTCTACATTTCTTATCTGCCTAGGCAATCACTGGAAGGAGACCTTAGTCCCCTTCACATTGTTAATCACTGCGTGGTCAACCTACCACATGTTTCTCTCCATGGCATCGATGTCGCCTGTCCATCTCCTAATGGCCCGATTCCTTATGTTATCCTTTAGACTTGTGTATAACATATCCATTCTGCTAATATATATATATATGTATATAATATGTACTTCTCGTCTAAATTTTACCTGTATTAAGGTGACCCTAAAGGGTTTTAATATGGTTATAGTATCAGGAGTCTAGTATTCAACGAACATTAGTTGAATAAAGGACATTATATTCCGAGTGCTCTTCGATCAGATTTCACGTTGTATAATTTATACAAAGTGGGAAGGATCTGTAATTCTCAATGTTAATAAGGTTTTAAGAATTATAACCTCGGCATTCCAGTTACTGCTTTAACCGAATTTTATAACTTGATCAGCTGAGGATGATATTTTGCGGATATACATTGTAGGAAATTGTTTCACGAAGAAAATGAAAATTTTAAGTTTTCGTTTTTCAAATACATTCACAGAAAAACCCGACTTAAATTGCCTAAATTACTGAAATCATACAATTTTCGTACAGCCCAGGTTTTGGACGTTCCACTAAAAATAACGAAGAAAAACTAATTGTTTTTAAGTATTGCACGGTAACACCGGACGAATTTTACATTAAATTAACAAATGACAAACAGCAACTAAATAAATAATCATGCGATAGTGATGCAACGGAAGTTTCATAATAAATGCAGATGCGGCAACCGATGTTAACAGTAGATTTTTGCGGAAGCTGAAACAGAAGCGAATGCGGAGGGGAAATATAAATTAACAATTATTTATCAGTTATTATTTTTGATATTAACTTAATATTCAAAATTTATATAAAGGCAAGTTACATATAATAAACATTAATTTAGTAGCCTTTTCACTGTACATTATTGTATTAGATACTTAGCTCCACTCCATTTGATTTCCTTAACAAAAGGAGATTATCTTGCAAAGGTAGTCTTTCATCTGTATAGTACTACAGTAATGTTTATTGTATCACCAAAAGAAGGTTGCCACTATCGTAAGCCATAGTCGAGTCTTACTGGTCTTCCTTAATATTTGATATAGAATACAACGATTGCGGCACAACTTCATAAAGGCTAATTTTGATTCTCAATTTGTATTCGGAAGCTTATAGGGCTAGAAGTTATGCAATCATCTTCTTGATTTGCGTTTGTACATTTGATTCTTATCATCCTCCAATTAATTATTCCGCACTCAACTTGCTCCGAGGCTATTTAATTAAAAACGTTTGATTTAACACATTTTTTTTTGTTAAAAATCGGCTTTATTCATCAATGTAATCTCGATTAAGAGCAACACAATCATTCCAGCTCCGCTCTAACATTTCAATACCACTTTTGTAGAACAATTTTTCTTTTGCCTCAAAATAGGCCTCAGCTTCAGCGATAACATTTTCATTTTAGCGAAACTTCTTGCCGGCCAGCATTTCTTTGAGGTCTGTGAACAGCCAGTTGTCGCTGAGAGCCAAATCTGGAGAATACGGTGGATGTGGAAACAATTCGAAATTCAATTCATGTTTTGCCAGTTTTGCCATTGCTTTGATGACAAATGACTTGTGACACGGTGCGTTGTCTTCAAGAAACAAAATTTCTTTCTTTGCCATATGCGGTTGTTCCTTTGCAATTTCGGCCTTCAAAAGCTCCAATAACGGTAATAACACTATTCCAAAATAATGAGGCCATAACCGATTGTTGTGCTTTGGGGAGCTTTGGACGAAGTTCACCAGTTGCTCAGATGACGATCGTTTTGATTCCGGAATGAAGTGATGGATCCATGTTTCATCCATTGTCACATATCGTTATATCGTTATATGTATATATATATATATATATATCACGTTTACGTTTAAACATGGCCAAACACTACTCAGAATTATCAACACGTTCTTGTTTGTGATGAGCAACAGAACAGTGAGCAAACGCGGCACCCACATTAAACAGAGCTTTCTCATAGTCAAATGCTCATGCAATATAAAGCCAACACGTTCTTTTGATATCTTTACGATGTTAGCTAACTACGTAATTTCACTTTTTGATCATTCATTCATTCATCATTCGAATTTGTGGATTTTTTGGATGTTTTCTGGTGTTCCTGGTTCCGCCTCATTTGGACATCCACTGCGTTCTGCATCATCGGTGTCTCTACGACCACGTTTGAAATCAGCAAACAAAGTTTATTTTGTTTCGGTTGTGTCCGTTGGAGCGGAGTTTCCATAGCACTTTTCATGCCATTGCTCATTGCTTCGCTTTAACGGTATTTTTTTCCATCAAGAGGCAGTGAAATTGTTTTGAAAATAACAAAAGTATGTAGATAAAGTCATTCTTGCATAATAACTCATAAACTAAGGAATAGAATATCATGAAATCATGAAATTATAGCAGCTGTCTTTTGAAGGTTAGTACTAACTGAAAGAGATGTATGCAATAAAACTAACGCCATCTATGTATTAGGCCCGAGACTTCAGCCCATGTGTTATATTGCGGATTTAAGTATCGTTTTTAATATGTTCTTCAAATCTCGTACTTGAAGTCAATTCATTTCATCACTTTGTGAAAAAATGTACGGAACTTCCGCAGTTACGGATGCAGAAGCAGAAATCTGTTGGAACACTACCGTACGGTGTCAAAAAATATACATCAGTTACCTTGAGCGTTTAGACTGTACCGAGGCCAAACGGTGAGCGAGGTAACGTTTATTCCAATCGGAGTCTGAGGCCGTTCGCACACTCTGCCGCACGAGTCGCCACTAAAAGTGGGTACACGTGGAGTGCAGTATGTTGTATGTATGGGTTCTGCACATATAGGCTTCGACGCATCTTTTTATATTACTCCATTATTCTTCTATATCTTCATCTTCCAGCTTTTTTGTTAATTGCTTATTAACTTCATCTTTGTACTGTGTTTTCTTTTCTGTCATCATTTTCATGTTCCACTTCTCTCTCTTTGTATGTTTTTTTTTCCTCCTATGATCTTTAACTTTAGCTTCGCTATTACTAGGATATGGTCTGTCCCAACATCTGCTCCTCGGAAAGATCTTACAACTTATATCATTCTTTGTATTTCCTATATTTTTACCAAGGATTAACCATGCTACTTTGTGTTGTGTTTGGTGTTGGTATTTCGTGCTAACTATATACATTTCCAATACTGTTGCCAAGTTTCCTAGTCTTGCTCCGTTGTTGTTATTTTCGTTGTGTACTGTTTTCTGTCCAGCTATTGATCTCCAGTATTCTTCGATCCACATCTTTGCATTGAAGTGCCCTAGCAGAATGAGCGTGTCATGTTTTGGAACTCCTTCGCATACCTCCCCAATTTTATCATAGAACTCATCCTTATCGACCTTAGCTGCTACCTATATTGGCTACATCAGTTTTTAATCTTATGCGCGAAATCCTTTCATTTATTTTATTAAATTCTATTACATTTTTTCTCAGTTTTTTGCTTATAATAGATCCTGTTTCGTTCTGCCCTTGTTTGTCTTCACCTCCATACCAAATTGTGTATTTTTTTATTATCAATCCTTCCTCCTTCCTTCCATTATTATCATACGTTTATATTAATAAAATTCGACCCGTACTTTTTAAATCTTCACATCATCACTACCTATATGATAATGTGCTGCGTATCTATGATGCTAGCGTATAGCTAGATTTTTAGAGTTATCTTGTAGAGATGAGATAGCTAATAATATGATATTCTGGAAATAACAGATTAATAGATCGTCTAACTAAAAAATAAAATTTACTAAATGGCGTACCTACTATATCCAGTGTTGTGTAATGGGAGTTGACGTGCTGGAATGTATATATTCTGATTCGGTCATCGTAGGGTCATAGGTAGGATGTGATAGTGGATGTGGCTAAAGCCCAGCCGACGGAATTATGGTACGGTATGGAGGAACACCATAGTTGAAATTTAAGTTTAATGCACCTTCGACAACGATACCGTCATCCGCCCAAATTTGGTTTGTTTCAACAGATCTATTTATTTGAACATCGGGAATATTTGTTGTCTACCATCAAACGTTAGTTTTAAACAAAAAGGAACCTCAAGTACCACCTAGCATTTGAAAACTAAAACTGTGAATTTGTGTTTTCAATGCAAAGTTGACAATTACTTCACTTTCTGATTGCGATTTTAATGAGTAACTGCTTTTATTAATTATGCATAAACCAATAACCTTCCCAATTTAATTGCTAACTAAGTGCTTCAAAACATATGAAATTAAGATTGATCAACTTTTTTACATCTTGAAAAATAGTCAAATTGGACTCGCTGTCCTGGGTAACTCCGAATTATTCTGTCTTACTACAGTATTGATTGTTTTTAAAAAGTTAAGCGGTTTGGTTACCTACACATTGTAATAAGTAGAATATTTAAGTCGGCACATTCGAGTATTTGTGTAGTTTAGCTTAGTAACTTAACTAATTAAATAAACGTAAATCGAATCACGTACCTACACAAAGGTGGTGACGAAACATAATTTTAAACACAATAGGGAACTGTTAATTAATTCTGAGAAAGTTACTTAAAACAATCGACTGCAAATCGATCCAGTGGTGGTTGGTGAAATTTTTGTTTGGGGTTACTTTTCAATCTTCAACTTATTGATTTAATTCACTATGTTATGGTACAAATCTACAAGAAATTAAATGGAGTTCTGTGTTTTCATGTTTTTATGCTCAAAAGATAGAAGCGTGCTTCAGTGTGGGCTAGTGATTAAATCATAGATAATTTCGGGTCTTCACAGGTTTGATTGAGAGTTCGTCTACCTTGATTCAACTTTATCTGTGGTTTTAATGGACCCTGCTAGCAAATGCTGGAACAGAAGTATTCCAAAGATAGTATGTCAGCCTTCTATTCTTTTCATACCGTCTGTCTCGTCTTTCTCTCCGTAATCCCTACGACTCGTTCATATGCATAATTCCCTACCTTACGGTAAGACAGCCCGCTCACTAGTATTAACTGGTATGAAATAAATACAGTAGAGTTTCTTTCCTATTATTTTTTTTTCCAAGACATTGAGGCACTTATGAGATCGTAAAACAATTAACTCGGAAATTTTATTAGTGAAATCTAAATACAGAAATATACATATATAGTTAAAGATTCGCGAACCGCACTTGTGTTTTTTTAAAATTAATTACACTTTATAAAATACACAATTTCACGTTTTATTATTTATTTTTACAGAATGAAATTGGCATAATAACAGTGTAGTGAATTATGAATTTAGAGTTAAATGAAATGGCTTTCTATACAGCTTTTTGTAATTAGAAATACGATTGTTCGGATTTAACTTTTCATTTTTGTTTGTAATTTATTGGTCTTGTCGGTCACGCATTTTTTTTACGTCTCAAAATTTTGTTGTATTGTCATGTGCATTTGCTATCCGTTTCTTTCTTTTGCTATTTATGGTTTTATAATAGTACGTATCATATTTTTTCCCTTTTTAGTATTGCCGTCTCCCATTGTATTATTTTTTCTTTGTGTTCAAATGTGCATCTAGAGTTTAGGTTGGTTTATACATTTATTGGGGGTAATTTGTCCCATCGGTCCATTTCGAGGACGTAGATGATGCACCGACACATAGATTACAATGTTGCATTTTTTGTATTTATGGTTTTCCATCCTTTTTGTTTGTTTTGTTGTTTCAAGTGTCGGTGCATCGGAACCACCCCTCCTCTAGGGGCGGTTCTTAAATTCATATATAGTATAGATAACACAGATAGTTAACTTAATACAGTAAATACAATTCAATCAATTCATTCATTCAACATATTAGATAAAAATATCAAACGTTTATAAGAGATCATTTTTAGTACGTTTTAACATATAGCAACAATTACAGCAAGATCTCTATAAACGTAAAGTAGCAATAACATATAGTTCAATCAGTTCATTCATTCAAATACAGTAAGAACATTTCAATTCAACATATTAGATAAAAATATCAAACGTTTATAAGAGATCATTTTTAGTACGTTTTAACATATAGCAACAATTACAGCAAGATCTCTATAAACGTATAGTATAAATAACATATAGTTCAATCAATCTATCATAATCAATTAATCTTCGTAAATAAGTAGGCTTCACGACGTTCCATAAAATTAGTGTATATAGTTTGTAAATAGTTGGGTGTAATAAACAATTAAAACACGAAGTCCGTTTATTGCACCGATTCCCCCATAGGAATCAAAAGAAGTGGCACATCTGTGCACCGATGAAATAATTCATCTAATTAAACAACGATGTTTTAATGATCTTTTAGTCAGTGAAAGGTCTCCTTTCGCCACCTGAAGGTTTTTATTTTACATTAATATCTGTTTAATGTGTCCGTCTGGTATGCAACTGTAACTATATATATTCAAATATAAATGTAAATATAGGTTTCATATAAAACACCTATGTTGACATACAATTAAATAATTAACTAAAAATTTTATAATTTATCAATATAAATAAATTAGTTGAATTGAATTTTTTAATTGAAAATAAAGATAAATATGAATTTGAATCATTAATTAATTACAGCTAGGGAATCAGTTTCCAGCAGCCTTCTCTTACCAGTCGCAACTAACTACACTATTTGGTTCTACACTATATAATATCGATGCCTACAAAAAATTTCTACAGGATGATTAGTAAAACACAGTAAATAGCTTTGTGTAACCTAACTGATTTAGCCAAAACTATGGTGTTGGGGTTTGAGCTGTTTACTATGTTCTACAACATCGTCAAGTGGAAGGAAGTCAAATCTAAAAACTACGCTACCCAGGTTCTCGATAATGATCTATGAAACTAAAATAACTTTCTTAACGAGTCATTATCAGCTACACCTTTACACTTTTCTCAAACGTCCAATAAGCCACCAAACATCATTAACCCTGTTTGTGAAGTTATTACGTAATTTCCTTCGTTGAGTACAAGGTTAGAGCTCTCCCGAAAACAGGAAAGAAAATAGTGGAATTTAGATTCGGACTAAAGGGCCGTGGTTTAAATGAACGGTTATTTATACCACGATTCTTTAGCCCGAATCTGAATTCTCTTACGGATTCCGGGCGTGAAAGCTTATGTTCTTATAGGAAAGAAGATGTAAAGAATACGTAAATACAGAAATTAATAATTGCAGCAGAATGTGATACAGTTTTGGGCTTTACTTCCTTAGTAACTTTGCACTAATATGTTGGTTCAGCTGAAAAATAAATGTTATACTAAGATTACATATTCTACAAAATTAATAAATTATTGTAAAATATTACCACATGAAGCATGTAGAATTAGCCGTCGATTTAAAAGTATTAAATAGCTAACTAAGCATGTGATCTCCTATTATGCATTAGTATTTATGAGTTGTTTTGTTCTAACGAGAAATTGTGGTCATATATTTATTTCTCTCTACAATAGTACTTTAAAACAGCATGAATACCATCTCCTGTAAGGATTTTCATTTAATTCATATGGAAATTGGACCATTATAGTACACAAGAGACACAACAATTATTAATATAGATATTGCAACAATGAATTCTTCCAATTTGTTGTTAGCTGACTACATATTTTTTGTGTTATAGAAATTCAATTTAATCATCATAACTCGTTCCAACTTTTTTATTACTGTGTTTTTATAAATAATATAGATATTTACTATTTGTTTCCAAATTTAACCATTTTAAACGTACAAAACGGTTATTTCCGAAGAAATTACTAATTCAAAAATTTTGGTCATCTGTCCCGGGAAATTATCGACTTAAATTTCATTAGGTATCTACCCAATAATTTTTCAACGTCAATTTTGGAATTCCCTGTAAATGTATAGATTTATAGAACAATGTAGCATTTATGTTGTTTATTTATGTTTATATTACATTTTCTACAACTGTTTATATTGATAAGCCTCTTTGAATACGATTCATATTTTTACACGTGGTCAAACAGGCTCCCGTTCATAGAATAAATGTACATGGTATTATTCATTCCTCATTCGTCATTGTAATAAAACAGTTCAATTTAATAAACTTAAATAAAAACGCCTATCTTTTAGGTGATTCTGACTACCACAATAATAATATTGAAACAAAATAATTTTTAAGAACAAAATTAAGTTCTTGGTCAAGTAATTTATCGAAGCTACCTACATTAGATCTCATCAGTACGCCATAGGCAGATTCGATAAATTACTGACCAAATCTCTGGAGCTCGGTATAAGGCGAAATAATACGTTATGAAAGACAGCAATAGCAGCAAAAGAAGGTAGATGGCGACGTATTGCGATATCAACATATTATTTAAAATAATTTTTTATTGTTATAAAATATCTTCTTTAGTATGTGGAGAAACTGCTGCATTAAGAGCTGTGCTAGAAGCCGGTGCACCAATCTCTACACCAGACATACATGGTGGATATCCACTTCACTATGCAGCTCAAATGTGTGGAGATGTAAGTATTACATTAATTATACAATTATTCTGTTTATTTTAGTTTTATTATGCTAAAAAGATTACATTATGCAAGGCAGGTAATATTCTAAAAAATATTCTACGTGGAGAGTTTTCCGGGCTGATGGAACTCCTGGAGCAAATCCAGCCATGGCTGATCAGCTCGGAAAACTCTACATAGAATTAACGTCGGCCGTGAAAGCCTACACTCAACCATAAATCTTATCTTATACTCTAATACTCTAACCATGTAATTTAATGGCTACATTTTGGCAGTTTTGTACAGATAAATATGTTACATATTATGTAAGAATACTCAAATGGAAATAAATCCTATCACCATACGCGACAAAACGAAGCTATTTATAATAACACGGAGAGGGCAATGTATGGAAGAAACACTTGCTCACTGACAGCTCATTAATGAGACCAAGTGAGTAATTGCGCCTCCTTCAATTTTTAAACAAATCAAACCAAGCGGTGGTGCTGAAAGTTAAAAAGAAACATAGGTATTATTACGTATTCTTCGTATGCAGGCCGCTGGGTCGGCCAATTCTAACCCTTAGAGGAGCCGCTAGTCATACAAATCAGCCGATGGCTAGCAATGGTTACTCAATGTTAGAATTCCATTATTTTACCACTCATGTGGATATTTGTCGCAACAGTAACGCATACTATTTAGCTATTTTTGAGAAAATTGATTCTAATGAAAATAACGTGCGCCTTATAATACAATCAATTGTAAACATTTAAAAATGACCCGCGTGGCTCAGGGCGTAAAAATCTGTTTTGTAATAGTGAGATCACTGATTCAACTTTTACAATCGACACTTTTATTCATTTGTTTTTAACCACTTGGCAACTCTATTTGCCCATGCTTGGCTGATTATCGGGTACCATGGAGTGGCCCAAAGTTCCAGACATCAACCATTCAAAGTCCAGTCGTAATTTCCATGACTATACCAAGCTAGGTTCTATTTGGTTACGTGCTTACCATTTAGTTCGCTACGCCGTGGGTTCAGTTTAACAAGTCGATATCCTTATTATAAAAGGACCTCGCTGAACATTACTGAATCCCACAATAAGCATAAAATATTTAGAGATGGCGTTCACTATGGTGTAGGTATTTATTCATATTACAGTTTAAATTTGAAGCGTTACATTCGTTTAAGAAATTGTTCAATAGAAATTCATTTTAAGTTATTATTTTTTGTTTTTGCGACTTAATGTGAAATCTGAGATGTATCAGTGATTATTTTAATTTTTTATTTAATAAGAAAACTTACCAATAATAGTCCTATGTTTATAAAAGTATATTTAGAAACGGTAAAATCACTTATAACCGCGACTAATAATGCAAATTCCACGTAATGACTGGCTTGTTCTTTAAGTCAAGTATTATCATTAATTAATAGTGTAACAAAATTTAATTGCTGTTTACATTTTAATTCTAAAATAAGTAGGTATTGTAAGATCACGTAGAGATTTGTCGAAGATAAATAAAAGAAAAATCATTGATTTTGTCTACTGATACTTGAAAATTTGAAATTTCATTATATATTTAATGAATAAAAAACACTTTTTGAAATTTCACAGTTTATCGTTTATGACTTGACAATACTATTTCGCTACATTTTAGCTTCTTCGTAACTTATATCTAACTTCTGAAGAAGTTGCAATGTAGCGAAACAATATTGTCAAGTGATAAACGATAAACTGTGAAATTTTTTTATTCATTAAGTATAAAATAAATATGTATAAACCTTAAACACAACTAATATTCAAACTCTCAATATCACTTAATTGTACAATCAAAACCAAATACAACTTACACTGGACTTACCACGACCAACAGGTAAAAGCATACGGCGTTGTTCTGCATCTAATCCTCTAAAGGACCTCTTTTACATATTCATACAATTAGGCTAGAAAACTACGATGCTTCACGTAACCCATACACTAATATGGAGGCGTAAGCTACTCATCCAATGCTACCTCATCGCACTAAACTCTCTAGTTGCATTCACACCCGGGGTAACATCTCGGACTCTCCTTGGGGTCAACAATCCTGTTGACTCTAGTCCCCGGTTAAGCCTGATCTAAACTATCTACCTTAATAAATAACCAAGACACTTAGTGAGTACAGACTCACCTGTATAAACAGTACAAGTAATGTAAAATGGTATATAATAATAAAACAAAACAACAATCTATATATACACAACGATTTAATAAGGAAAACATATTTCGACTGGTATTCACTCAAAGTGTAACAAATTCGAATAGTTCGCTTGTGTATTTGGGTTCCTTCGGCCGTTACATACATAACTCTCTTTAATTTCAAAACCCTTAAATATGTTAAATGAATCTATTCAGCGATATGTGTTCTGTTACGTCCTGGTTTTTCAGGTTCGAACGAAAAGTTCCCAGTAACGCACGACAGCTAGTTGTTACTTGGTAGTTGAAGGACCAATTGTTTTCAATAAATCACAAACACGAAGTTAAATTAAGTAACGTTCCGTTTACAAGAAAAGTTAAAAAAATCATTAATTATAAATTACTTTATTAACGTAATATAACAACGACGAAGTTACAACTGAAGAACAGCATAAATAACTTAATTTTGACTGTGCAACATCCTTATTATATACTTAATTCTTATCTAAACAGATACAAATAATTAGAACACAGAGGGAATACATTACAGTTCTCACATAACTCATATAAATCTGAGAACTTACGTATTAACAATATTTTTACTTATTCAATCAAAAATTACATAATAAAAAACTCAGTTTGTCGGTATGCTTTGAGCTATTATAAGTTGAGTAATATTTTATTTGAAAATAATAAAGCAATTCTGAAAATAATAATTCCAGACCAGTTGTCTTCGTTGTGTATACCTATTGATATAAGGAACAACCGACAATACAATCGATTAGATACCTACATGTATTGCCCTTCATATATTTGGAGTACGTTATTTTTATCATTATAACGGAACAATTAATCGAGTTGTCTGGTTTTATATATCTCCAGTTTTCATGTTTCCTTTTGTAGTATTATATTCATACAAACATTTCCCTTATACTGCGCAATTTGCCATTAGAATCATGCTTTAAGAAGTCATTATGTTTTTTTTTATTTCACAACGTTCTACAGGTAAAATTAATTAAAATGTTTAATTATTCTTTCATGCATTACAGTATCGATTTTAATTGAAGTTCCCCATTAAAAAAAATAACGCTGTAGAAGCATACATATATGTAACTACCTGATAGCTTTCAGGCTTTCAGGGCTGTATGAACAATCTATTTATTGTATATATGTGAGCAGTAATAATATGGTGTATTATGTGCATAATGTACATTTATATACTTGTAACTTCAAAATTATAAAACGCTTAGTAAGAAAAAAAAATTACAATACAAATAAAATGTACAATTCGCGTATAATGATAACTATTTAAGTTATTTTATAATAAACAAAAAATCGTGGTCCATATGAGCAAACATACGAACAAAAAGTCTAGCACTCTCTAGAATGTCAAGAGTTTTCCACGTTAATTTGTTAATTAAAAAAAAATATTAGAGAAAATGAAAGCTCCATTCATAGATATTTTACTGAAATAACTTATATATTGAATACGAAATAAACCTATTAGTTTTAATTTATTTAAATTATATCTTTATCAGGAATAACACTATTTTTTACTAAAATCTATTTATACATAAAGTGCCACAATACGTATACCCTACAGGACAAACTTATCTCACCAGAGGGAGATTATGTTACATATATTTCAAGTGTATAATATTGGTAGGGTCGATGACGACTATGACGTACGGAAAGCGGAGATTGCACTCCCCTACAACTATCAAACCATATGACGAATGGCGACTAGATCCAGAACAAGATTTTAGTATTACCTTTGTCATCGCCATACATATTCTAATGTTCTTTTAGTACAATAATTTAATCACTGTTAATAAACATTATTATGCTTTTGGTCAGAAATTTATCGAAACTATCAGACACGGATCGCGATTTCGCTCTTGTTAGAAGCTCATCAGCGTGACCAAAAGCATAATGTTTATTATTAAGCTTTACGTGTATTCACGTATGTAGGCTGCGTTGTTGATATAGCTGGACAAGTTTAAATACCTCAGTGAGGCCTCGTCTAGTTTGACATCCTCTGTAGCAGCTAAAATCCACTAGATGGCAGCAATAGCCTCTATTTCATTAATCACTGTTGTTTTCCGTCATAGGAATAATAAAAGCAATATTCTTTAAACAAAATAAAGAACGAAATTCCGTAAACTAAATCTAATAGAAATAATAAAAAAATGAATAATTATACTAATTGTTTAGATTTGTAAATAGTTTCAGACTTTTGTTATTGTTACCTGTTTTTAGTAGGATTGCAGGGCAACAATATGTGGTGAAACAGTTTAGATATTGTTACATTCGTGACGATTATTCTCTTCTTAGAATATTCTTTGCTGTACCGTGGTTCGTCGAAGTCCGCTGGCTTTGTCTGGCCAAACGGGCTATATAGAACCCCAATTGTCCTGCTATTCCAGTTAATCGAACATATTGTTTTACCGCGTGTCTTCAGGAGATCT
Organism: Agrilus biguttatus; assembly: GCA_963921985.1. Classification (NCBI taxonomy): domain Eukaryota; kingdom Metazoa; phylum Arthropoda; class Insecta; order Coleoptera; family Buprestidae; genus Agrilus; species Agrilus biguttatus. Next base: position 24,008,867 of record OY998118.1, read on the forward strand.
TCTTCGCTGGACAGTCGGGGGAGATTTGGTTGAGACTTGTAGTTCTCGACGTGAGTAACATCTTCAGGAGATCTTCTTCGTTGGACAGTCGGTGGAGATATATCCACCGCGAGGTGACGAAACGTCGAGAACTACAAGTCTCAACCAACGACGGCCAGATAGCCCGAAAACCAACCACGACATTCTTGTTGGCCGCGAAAGCTTGAACCAGACAGTCAATTTATTTTTAAACCACAGGATATAACTGCTCGGATGTTTAAGAAACCAGTTTAATAATTATTTTCCAATACATTTTAATTGCAGAACACTTAGGAAAGCTTAGTTGTAACATTCAGCTGATGCTTCAGGTTACCAGACGATTTTAGAATTTCCAATGTATCACTTATAATTTTCAAACAACGGCCTTATTTAGATATTATGCAACTCAAACGATTCGTACATGTAGGGTTATAGAGTGAAACGTTTTATCACGTCAAAAGTCATGTCCGGGTAGATATTTTTGTTCCATGAACGTTTTCGGTCTCTTGCATAAAATATACATTAAAAAAAAATTATTTTATTTATTTTGTGGTAGATACATTTCGCAGGGTAATATTAAGAGGGTGCTTATACTTATTTGCATATACGTCTATCCTGTTTTCTTTGTTTTAGGAGAAAAATTCAGCATTAGGTTTAGAGGTTCTAAATACATTATTATCGCAGAAGAACGTGGATGTGTCTGTAGAAGATAATGAGAAGAGGCAACCACTGCTGTGGGCTGCAAGTGCCGGCTCTGCAAAGGCAATTTTGTCATTAGCAAGAGCTGGAGCATCTGTAGAAGCAGTTGATAGGGACGGTCTCAGTGCGCTTCACTGTGCAGCTTCTAGAGGGCATACGGACTGCATCGATACATTACTTACCCTTTGCGGAGCTACGACAGACTTCATAGATAGCAATGGGTATGTAATAATGCTGATTTTACCAATATCAAATAAATTCACTCCTAAGAACTCATGATATGGGCTTGAGAGGAAAGCATGAAAGAAAGAAAATTCTTGAAAGAAAATGATACAAATATTACAATTTCAGAAATGTAATTAAAAGTCTTCAAAACAAACTCGAAAATCTACGGTTTATTCTTTTATTTGGTAAATTCCACTTTCATTGGTGTATATAGTCGTTTCTCATTCGAGATTTTTATCGTTTTGGTGGGTTTTCTACATATAGTTATTGGATAACAACATAGAGGTAATTGTTGTCATCTAGTGGATTTTAGCTGCTACAGAAGATATTAAACTGGACAAGGCCTCACTGAGGTATTTAAACTTGTCCAGTTGAATTAACAACGCAGCTTACATACGTGAATTCACGTAAAGCTTATCAAAAACAATTATCATGTTTTTGGTCAGAAATTTAATATCTTCTGTAGCAGCTAAAATCCACTAGATAGCAACAATTGCCTCTATGTTATTATTATATTAATTATTCTTTACGGAACATTACAACTTCATCAGTAATTTGTTGAGACTGCCTATGGCACGCTGATGAGCTTCTAAGAGCGAAATCGCGATCCGTGTCTGGTGGTCTCGATAAATTTTTGACAAAAAACATAATAATTGTTTTAGTTATTAGATAATTCCACTTACTTACCGTATACGTATATAAGTCCTTATACGCGCAACTCAAATATCCACGGTTGAATAATTCATTTTATTGAATTATTAAGTTTATAATAAATAAAACACAATTACTTTGCACTGGCACTAAATTTATTTTTAACTGAACATGTTTCAACTTACAAAGTCATTATCAACAGTATGTAATGTAAATAAATTTAGTGCCAGTGCAAAGTAATTGTGTTTTATTTATTATAATCATTATGATTGATCACAAAGTAGAAATCAAAACAATAGAATTCCTAAAGAATTATTAAGTACCCACTTGACAAAAAATTTAAGTAGAAAAAGGTAAACAGCAGCTAGAAAGTTTTATTACATTTATTGAAATACATTAATGCGATATTAATTATTGAATTAATTTACTCCCACTACAGATTACCTCATACAATGAGGTAAAATTTTGTTTCTGTTGTCACGCCCCCGCCAGAACTGGAACCCGGGACCTTGGCTTTACACGCCAATGCTTTTGCCACTAAGCTACGAGAGATTAAGCTACGAGTTAATAATATACATTGATTCTGACGTTCTGTGACTTAGTTACTGTTACTGCTGTCACCTCTTGTAACTTAGTTGCAAAAACATTGGCGCGTAAAGCCAAGATCCCGGGTTCGAGTCCCGTTGGGGTTTTGACAAGAGTAACAAATTTTTCCCTCATTGTATGAGGTAGTCTGTAGGGGAGTAAATTAATTCAATAATTAATATCGCATTAATATATTTACAAAAATTTACCCCTATCAAATGTTCTTCATATATTTCATTATTAATGATTAATACATTTATTTACTTGATTAGTTTATCATTATCCAATGTACAAATCGAAACAAGTAAATAAGTATTCGAAAACTTTTCGGTAAATGTTAGTTTTTGTCATTATAACATTATGTTTCATAATAAATGCATGATCAAATTCATTTATTGTAAAACAACAATTACAGTATCCATCAACTTTTCACGATACATGCCTAAGTATTGTTTGTCAGTGCTTGATCGATTTCGACACCAAAGTTCATGTACTTCTATACAGTCTTCAGGTATGAAGTTCAATTTAATTTTCTCAAAATATCCAACACCATGTTGTGAAAGCGGTGTATTGTATCATGTAAATGTTGAATATCATATAAAACTATGAAAGCAAAGTCATTACCGTAAGGTCGTCGGCCTAAAGACTAGTTGAACACGCACCTCTACTCCTTCTTATGTTATACTGAGACAAATAAAATATCCTACTTGCGAACATTAATCTTATCTGGACCATCCTCTGCTCCATTTTATTCCTAATTCTGCTTCTATAATGTCTCTGATTAGTCGTGTATGTCTCCTTCATCTTATTGACTTCCATAGCGCCCTTTGTTCTCCTGCACTTTTTCATACATCCTCATTTCTAAACTTTTCTATCCGCGGTATCCGCCTGTAACACCACATCTGAAGCTCTTCTAACTTTTTCCGCCGCGCTCACCTTTCACCTTTCGCACACATACAGAGCCGTGTACCAAAGATGCGCCTTTAACAATATTTTTTTTATTCTTAAACTAACCGATTGTGAGCACGGAAGCGATTTAATTTTTTTAAATCCTTTATTTCATGTCTCTACCGCTTTTTCCATCCTGACCTATCTTACTTCCTAGATATCGAAAGACAGAGACTCTTAGTTTCTCGTTTTCAATTTTTATATTACCCTACATTCATTTACCTCACAAATCCATATTTTCGATTTTTTTTCAAGAAGTTTTTAGTATAAGTTAATTTAAATACAGTAATGTGATATTACTTTTGGATTAACAAATTTTTTCTCATTAATTTGAGGTAATCTGTACTAGGTACAAATTAATTCAAATTTCATATCACATTAATATATTCAATATTTTCGTTTTACTTTTACTTATTTTCATTCCATGCACTACTGTCAATACCGCTTCCATTTTATTTAAGAATGTCTCTAACTCCTACCTACTGGATGCTAAAACTGCTATATCGTACGCAAATCTAACATAAGTATAATAACATTTTGCCCCTGTATATTTATTCCTGAAGTTTTCCTGTATTTAATAACAATAATCGTATCTTCAATACATAAATAAATACAAATAGTAATGACAATATGCGTCCCTGTCTAACTCCCTCTTAATATTTATACAAACTGTATATCGCTCTACTATCCCTATATTTGTATGTATAATTAGCATCCTATCCCATTTAACATTGTCAAAAGCTTTTTCTATATCTACGAATCCTATGTACACGCTCTTTTTCTTTTCTATCGTTTCCTCTATTATTACCCATAATTTCACGCATTCTTTTATTTATTCTAAACTTAAGTTGGGCTTCCCCTAATATTTCTCCCGCCCTTTTCTCCGTCCTTTTCTGCACTATTATATTCCCATGTAAAAATATTCTCTCGTCTCAAATACCGAAAGAAAAATGTCTATTTCCATTTAAAAAATATCATAGAAATATTAAGAATCAATAAAAAGAATCTAAAATCTTCAAATACTATTTTCAAATTACTTCAACGAACTAATTTTATTTAAAAAAAATGTATATATATTTGTATAATTTCTATTTTTTAATATTCAATGCCATTTACAAAAATTAAATGCTTTTTATCACCGCCATCGCCACTGGGGTCAACTAGGCACTATATAATAATGTTCTACATAGAACAAACTGGATAGCTCAAACTTCAACGCCTAAACACGATATAAAATAATAATGGAAAAAGATGGTAAGCTATCATTTTTAGATGCTTTGATTAAAAGAAATAGAATTTCTTTATACTTTGATATCTATAGAAAACCCACTAATACCTTTAGATACATAACCAATGACTCTAATCATTGTAGTCAACACAAAATGACTAGTTTTAATTTTCTTGTACGTAGGTTACTTAGTTTTCCTTTAAATAAAGATAGGTATCACAAAGAACTCTGTACTATTAAAAATATTGCTAAAGACAATGGTTATAACCTTAGCATTATGGATAAATTAGTTAATAAGATTAAATTTAAGAACCTAATGTCTAGATCCTCAACTTTTCAAAAAGACCTTAGCAAAACCAAGTTTATTAGAATGCCATACGAGCCAGGATTTACTTGAGGACTCTGAGGTATTTTTCATAAACTTGGTTCTCTTGAAGCACTTCTTGGTAACCTTAAGGACAAAATTTCTTTTCTAGAGTAGTTGGGGATATATGAAATTGATTTTAAAGATTGCAATAATAAATATGTTGGTCAAACTAGACGCTCTCTTCTGGTCAGGTTTAAAGAGCATTTAGCATAGAGCATATTTACAACCTTAAATTAGTTAAGGAAGTTAAACGTAATTACTTACTATATAATAAATATAAATATAAATATGGAAACCACAGAAACAACTACTCCGAGGGCTAATACCCCTATCGGCATTGAATTACACTGTTGATTCCGATGGACTTCTAGACCAAAATATAACATATTCAAAAAAGATCTTAATATTTAGACGAATAAGGATTTTAATTCCTTCTTTTTTGAATAACTTACTATATAGTTTTGAAAGCATGTTTATTTATAAAAATAGATTAAGTTCTCTTAATAGTGACAAAGGTCCTATTCCTGGCTCTCCGCTTTTTAGTTTAATTTAATTCTTTCGTTATTGTTTTTGTAGTTAGACCGAATCTTGTTCCCTGGACCATATAATTAATTAGTGTATATTATGTTTATATTGTCCTTAGCTTTTAGTTCTCTTCAGGCCCTGAAGACATTTTATGTCGTGTTTTGACTTTGGAGTTTGAGCTATCGAGTTTGTTCTACATTTCCAGCATTTTTAATGTTCTATGTATCTATGGTTCTAAGCATAAATAGCTTTGTAAGGTAATTTTGTGGATCTATCTCCTCTCATACTGCAAAATTATGGTATTACCCTACTACTAAAATACCTAACCGAAGGATGAACTAACTAACGCGTTTACTTCGGGTATCCAGGATTTGTCGTTTAAACAGTTTGATTGCAAATCACCAAAGTTTTTACGTGTTAAGCGTAGGGTCATTAAATGCCTACCGACGGAATCTCACCACTATTAAAATGTAAATGGCTAAGCACCATCGAAAATGGCACCTATCCGCCCAAATTTGGACGGATTCAACTAGTATAATAATATTTAATTATTGACAAAATTATTCATTTGTTTATGATTAATAAATAAAATAGTTTTGAAACGAATTTAATTTTAAAAGATTTAGTTTTTATTGTAATTAATAAATACGATTATCAACTCTTTATCTATATTAGAGCTTTTTAGGATTCCTAGATTAAAATTCATTGAAATAGAAGTTATTGAGAAAATAAAACTGGATCTCATGATTCACATGGGAAAAAAACAAAACTAAAGATTTTCACATACTTCATTTACTATTCATAACATATTGTCACGATTTGTACTTACGATTTCGGTAAACAACATCTTTTTGTACGGGAAAATAGATTTCTGGGCCCCTCTAGAAGAATCGAGAACATTCCAGAAGAATACATCAACACAAATACAGAAAATACACTGGGAAAAATCTCGAACCTTCGAGAAAAGAATGGAACATTCTGGAAAATTGGCCTGGAGGTATATAAGCGACGGCGACTGTCAAACTACAGTCAGTTGATAGCGAGCGTTGACGGCGAAACAAGCGAGAAAGTTTGAAGAGCGATAAGTGACTTGATTTAGTGACAGTTTTGCGATACATTGTTTTTGTGCGAAGTTATTTGGGTTGTATAACTAGTTGGATTGTAATTAGTTTTGTTAAATTTGTTTATCAATAAACGTTGTTATTTGTTGGACATACTGTATATTCGAGTTTTACGTGACCGAACACGTCACATTTGGTGTCAGGAGTGGGATGAAGAGGAATTTGAAGATTCCAGAAGAAGTTGAGTGTGGGGTATCGTTGAAGAGGTCTTGAAGAGGAGAAGAAGAATTTTTGAAGCTTTATGCCTGTTACCCGAAGTCAGTCAGCAACCATGGACGAACAAATGAGTGCTCTGCTTTCCATGTTGCAACAAATGAAGGAAGAAATGAAAGCTGGACAGGAAGAAATGAAGGCTGGACAGAAAGAAATGAAGAATAAAATAGAAGAAGGACAAAAAGAAATGAAGAATGAAATGAAAGCTGTGCAAGAAGAAATAAAATCTGGCCAAGAAGAAATGAAGACAGAAATTAAAGCAGGCCAAGAAGAATTAAAATTACGACAGGAAGTTATACAAGAAGATCTCAAGACATTAAAAATGGAACAAGAAGATCTGAAAGAAAAGTTAAAGGGGGTGAGAGCTGAGATGAAAGAAGATCTAAAAGAAGAGTTAAAGGGGGTAACAGCCGAGATTAAAGAAGATCTAAAAGAAGAGTTAAAAGCCGAGATGGAGGAAGAAATACAAAAAGAAGTAGAGAAAATGCGTCAGAAGTTAGAGACAGCAAGACCGGTTAGCGAAGTGAAGCCCGAAGAGACTGTGAGAGCAGTTAGAATTAAACCACCGACTTTCGATGGAAAAGTTTCTTGGGCTATGTACAGGCGACAGTTCGAGGCAGCAGCAGAAACAAATTATTGGAATAATTTTGAGAAAGCAACGGCGCTGGTCATAGCCCTACGAGGAGAAGCATTGGACGTTCTTCAGGGCATTCCAGACCACCAACAACGAGACTTCTGTGCACTGATGGAACGACTGGAAATGAGATATGGCGACAAACACCTGCAACAAGTGTACCAAACCCAACTGAAGTGTCGCAACCAGAAATCATCCGAAAACTTACAAGAGTTCGAAGCCGCTGTAGAACGCTTGGTTGCACTGGCCTATCCTACCGCTCCGCAGGACTTCGCAGACCAACTTGCAGTTCAAACATTCGTCGATGGCGTGAGGGACACCGACTTGCAGCAGATTCTTCGAATGGCCCGCCATAAAACTGCGAGTGACGCACTGGCTCACGCCTTGGAATTCGAAGCCGCGAAGCAAGCTTCCAAAGGCCATGTACGAATACGCCAAACGGCTATTGAACACGACGATTGCAAGAACGATGTCGCGAAGCTGATTAAAGAATACATCGAGAGTGCAAAGAAGACCACCGTCAGCGACAGAAGAGAATCAGCTAGATGTTGGGAATGCGGGAAGATAGGTCACTTTTCCCGAGACTGCAGCCGCAACAAAGGAAGGCCTAGATGTTGGGAATGCGGGAAATATGGACACTTGCAGCGAGACTGTCCAGCCAAAGAACGCCGGGCGGATCGACAGCAGTCGGGAAACTAAGATCAGCCAGCTTTGAGGGGCGCAAGTTGGCTTCACCTCACCAAGCCCCACCAGAAATCGTCGTTTCCCAATTAAACGGAAGCAAGTCTTTATACGTCAACGGCTACGTCAACAACAAGAATGTTAAAATGGTGGTCGATACGGGAGCTTCGAAGACCATAATCCGACCGAACATCGTTCCAGAATGGAGAATCCGACCCCTACAGAGGAAGCTGCGTTTGACGACGGTTACTGGAGAGACGGCGCCGATTAGAGGAGAATGCGACGTCAAGATGAACCTGGGTGGAGTATGTCTTCGACACAGAGCACTGGTTGCCGATGTAGCCGACGATGTAATTATCGGACTGGACCTTCTAGAACAAAATAAGATAAATCTGGATTTGGGCTCTGGAATTCTACGAATCTCCAAAGAAGAGTTGGTTATGACAAACCCTGCCAAAGAGTACAGTCTTCGAAGGGTCATCGTAGCGGAAGACAAGTTAATACCTGCTAGATCCGAGGCAGTTATAAGAATTAACATCGACGGCGACGCTGCTGATGGTTTGGTGGGCATCGTAGAAGCCAACAACCCGGACTTGACGAGATGCCATCAGACGATTGTGGAACCCGAAGATCACTGGCAGAGTGAAGAACTGGCAAAAGATCAGGACAGCGACGAAGACATAAAACCGATACTGCGATGGAAAAAGGAAGGAGCAGCACGACCTACTTGGGCTGAAGTGAGTAGCACAAGTGCGATCACGAAAAGTTACTGGGCCTTATGGGATTCGCTCGTCATCGAAAATGGTGTGTTAAAACGAGTTTGGGAAAGCACTGACGGGACTAAAACTAGACATCAGATAGTCCTTCCGAAGAACAGAGACGACGAGGTGCTGACGGAAGTTCATGGAGGTGTTGGTGGAGGACACTTTGGAGTAACGAAGACACTGGAGAAGGTGCGAGAGCGATTTTACTGGTTAAAGTGTAGAAGAGACGTCGAAAACTGGTGTAGGAAGTGTCCAACATGTGCGTCAGCCAAGGGACCTCAGACTCGAAGCCGTGGGCGAATGAAGCAATACAACGTTGGAGCCCCATTCGAACGAATAGCATTGGACGTAGCGGGACCCTTTCCGATGACGACAACTGGCAACAAATACTTCTTAGTTGTGATGGACTACTTCAGCAAATGGCCCGAAGTCTACGCAATTCCTAATCAAGAAGCTACTACGGTCGCTGAAGTACTTGTAAACCAATGGATCAGTCGCTATGGAGTTCCGATGGAGATTCACTCTGACCAGGGACGGAATTTCGAATCCGCAGTATTCCGAGAGGTCTGTGAATTGCTGGGAATACAGAAGACAAGGACCACTCCATTACATCCACAATCTGACGGAATGGTCGAGAGGTTTAATGCGACGATAGAAACCAATTTGAGAATGGTTGTTGAAGATCACCAAACAGACTGGGACCGGCATATACCTTTGTTCCTGTTGGCTTATCGAAGTGCGGTTCATGAGACCACCGGCAGAACACCAGCCAGTATTGTATTTGGAAGAGAGCTGAAGTTACCAATGGACATCAAGTTTGGCCATCCGGAAGATCGTCAATCTTCAGCTACCGAATACGCACAGCAACTGGAGGAACGACTCGATACCATCCACAGAGCCGTTCGTGACAAAATTCGATTAGAGAGCGACCGCATGAAAACCAGGTATGACCGAAGAGCCAACAGCACAGGATTCAAAGAAGGGGACCAAGTGTGGCTTTATAATCCTGTCCGACGAAAAGGCCGCTCGCCGAAGTTGCAACGAAGCTGGGAAGGACCCTACACCATAGTCCGAAGGCTGAATGATGTTGTTTACCGAATCCAACGAGGACCGAAGGCCAAGATGAAGATCGTTCACCTGGATCGTCTAGCTCCGTACCAAGGTCATGACATTGATCGGGACGATCAGTTCTAAGAGGGGGGCAGTGTCACGATTTGTACTTACGATTTCGGTAAACAACATCTTTTTGTACGGGAAAATAGATTTCTGGGCCCCTCTAGAAGAATCGAGAACATTCCAGAAGAATACATCAACACAAATACAGAAAATACACTGGGAAAAATCTCGAACCTTCGAGAAAAGAATGGAACATTCTGGAAAATTGGCCTGGAGGTATATAAGCGACGGCGACTGTCAAACTACAGTCAGTTGATAGCGAGCGTTGACGGCGAAACAAGCGAGAAAGTTTGAAGAGCGATAAGTGACTTGATTTAGTGACAGTTTTGCGATACATTGTTTTTGTGCGAAGTTATTTGGGTTGTATAACTAGTTGGATTGTAATTAGTTTTGTTAAATTTGTTTATCAATAAACGTTGTTATTTGTTGGACATACTGTATATTCGAGTTTTACGTGACCGAACACGTCACAATATGTTTCGCCAAACTTTGGCTTCATCAGACGTGAGTACTTACTATTAAATAAACTTAGAAATACAATAAAATTTGCAACAAAACATCTTCTTACATCGTTCGTCGAAAATCTAGATGAAAACACAGTTTTTTCCATCTCTCAGAACCCTTCTGTTCTTTCACCCTCGTTACTCAACTCTCTCTACTGTCTCCCTCTACATTATTATCAACATGAAAAAATAAATTAACGTTAACAAGAAATGTGTTATTGTCTCTATTCCCTATATTGGGATAATATTGTTTATTTTTACAGTTGTACTGCACTACATTACGCTGTCACATTAGGCCACGCTGACGCAACAGCACTTCTTCTAACACACGGAGCTGATCCAAATCGACAAGACCGAAAAGGACGAAGTCCAGCTCATTGTGGATGTGCCAAAGGACAATTAGAAACAGTGAAACTTTTAGCAAACCACAACGGAAACTTATGGTTAAAGAACATTAAAGGAGATTATCCTCTCCATGACGCTGCTTCGTCCGGCCGAAGAGAACTAGTAAAATGGCTATTGGATACAAGACCTAGCCAAGTAAACGCTAAAAACAACGATGGTCGAACTCCTTTGCATCTCGCAGCTCTTAATGATAATGCAGATATGTGCAAGGTAAGTTAATTAAAAAATATTTAAAATGTTAATTTCTAATTAGAATGAACTTGAACAAAAATTTATAATTGAATTTTCTTTTTACACAAACATTGAAACTAATATCATTAAAACTTATTAAAAAAGTAGAATCAAAGTATAAAATAATATTACAAATTTAATGTTTCAACAGGTTTTAATCAAAACTCTCATGATTAAAACTTGTTTAACCCTTATGTGCACACCCGGGTACGCCGGTGCTCACCTCGTCATATTTTTGCTCATTACTCGGAGAAAATTTGAAATATGAGCTTGGGCCTGAAGATCCTAATTATTTGTCTCTTATTGAATATAAAAACATAATTGTAATTTTTTAAACCTAAAATAGATGATGTTGAAGTATATGTGCTTGTGGGGCACACCCGGGTAGGGTGCCCACAGGATGAAAAATGGTATTTCAATCAATATCATTAATGAACCTCTCATTGAGGTAAAAGGGGTTAATAAATAAATAATTACAATAATTTTAGAGATATATTAGAGTATATTTACATTCCTCCAGAATAATCGATACAATTGATTGAAAAACCAGTGATGGGCATCCGGGAAACGCAGATGTGTAACACATAAGGGTTAAAAGCTAAATTTGCAATTTTATTTTTTACTTTGGTTCTAATATTACTAAAAACGTTTAATACAAACCGAGTTACGATTCGATTAAAATATTTTAACTAGTTTGAGAAGAGGAATCGAAATTAAATTGATTTATGTTATATTTCAAAATTTAATTCCTTTATTACTAGTAAGTATGCCTAAATGTATAAACTGAAGTAGATCAAATTTCAAAATTCTAAACCTCAGAAAACTTTTGTGAAGTAACGTTATTCTAATTTTGAAAAGAGGCAAACCGTTATCAATTTTAAATTATAATAAAGTAGTATTTTTTTTTTAATTTTAGTCGGATTGATGTTGGTACCTAAAAATTTGCTATTGTAGCTCCGATTATTACCTATCTCAGTTTTTTTAGCATAATTAATTATTTGTAATTTGTTTAACCTGCTACGTCGGTTATTATCTCTTAATTCTACCCTTCTCTGTCTAATTCTACCCTGCTCTGCACACATAATAACGGTTGGGAATTTTTTGTTCAATTTAATTTATAACAACCCATTGAGATAAGGTAGGTGAGGCTTTTGTTTGTTGTTTTTGCAAACGTACTTAACATATTTTTTATGCCATGAAATTAGGTACGTATCCCGGAAAATAGGAACGCTATTACGAAAATTCTTAATTTGTAAATGTGATTTACCCTACACATCATCAACAAAAAATATGCCTTTGTGGGCGAATCCGTGAAAAACATACAGTCGTAAAACACCCCGCGGAAGTTCATTATACCTATACATCCATGATATAGCGCCTTGAACGGTGAGTTCTTTTGTTGTTCAAAATAACCTGCATTCCACCACAATGCCATACATTTAGAAAAGTATCGCACGTGTAACGGAAATAGTATACCTTGATTAAATTTATTAATATGCGAATACCTTCTGTTGAGTTAATAATTTCAATCAATTTTATTGATTGAATAAACAAAAACCAGAAACAGCTGTTTATAATAAGGAACAAAAAGCAATAATTACTGACGAGTAAATATCGTTTGGAGTACAATGGTTTCTTTTTCTACGGGGTAGAGTAATTTAAATCTAATGGGAACCACGCTAAATATAATACGTAACTGTAGCAAAATAGACCACAAAATGACGCTTTAATTTTTCATGACCTGTTTATTTATGGAATTAAAATAAATCTTGTCTTGCTTTAAAAATATAAAACATGATTAAATTTTTATCAGTTTTGGGTGAAACCTCTGTCAGCGTTCTTTTCTAAAGCATTTTCTTTAATAGAGTACAATATTAGGTTTTTAAAATATTTCAGTTTTTGATTTACAACATAAAGTTATAAGTAGCCATAATTTTAATAAAGGATTAGTTTGTGATACATTCACCGATTTATATCTAAGTTTTTGGTCCTATAATTCAAATGTAGTTCGTTACTATTACTTATTAATTACTGAATAATGATATTGACGAAACAGTATAAAATTGTACTTATTTCTTTGCGATTCAATTGCAAATCTGAGAGAATTTTACCCCTAAAACCGTACTAAAACACGAAAATTGATTTTTATTCCCAAAATAATTTTCTGTATTCTAAATAGTCACGTCGGTATATTTCACTCAGAAAACAACTCTTCTTAAGGACATCAGTTTGAAGAACTTAAACATAGCTGAAGTAAGCTATCCAGGGAATGTTGATCTGAAGTATGAAATATGAATGAAAAAGTTCATCAAATTGGCACAAATAAACTATGGAAAAAGTAATGTAAACGTAATCGTATGTCTTTAATAATTACTATTAAAAGCTATGAACGCGCATAAAGATAGAATTGTGTTTGAAATTGAGAACTGGCAAAAACTTATAGTGTTGCAATTGTGAAGGCAATGAAGGACAAATACCTTTGTAAGGCAATTGGTGCGTCTATTTTTATTAAACCGACGCAGTATATAACACATGGGCTGAAAAGTTCCGGGCCTAACACATAGATAGCGCTAGTTTTATTGCATTCACCTCTTTTTCAGTTAGTACTAACCTTCAAAAGACAGCTTTTAAAATTTCATGATTTCACGATGTTCCATTCATTAGTTTGTGAGTTATTGTGCTAAGAGTGACTTTATCTACTACTTTTATTCTTTTCAAAACAATGGATTAAAAACAATTTCGTGTTTTAATTTTACACTACTTCTTGATGGGAGAAAATACCGTTCAAGTGAAGCGAAGCAATGGCTTGAAGAATGTTATGGAGAATCCGCTCCATCGGAAACAACCGAAACAAAATAAAACGTTGGTTTACTGACTTCAAACGTGGTCGTATAGACAGAAACACTGATGATGCAGAACGCAGTGGACGTCCAAATGAGGCGATACTGAAAACATCAGAAAACATAAAAAAACAATCCACAAAATCGAATGATGGATGAATAAACTATCAAAGAGTAAAATTGGGTGAGTTAGCTGACGTTGTAACGATATCATATCAAGAAAACGTGTCGGCTTTATATTGCATGAGCATTTGATTATGAGAAAGCTCTGTTTAAAGTAGGTACCGCGTTTGGTCACTGTTGACAGAACAGAGACAAAATAAGAACGTTTTGATGATTCTGAGTAATGTGTGGCCATGTTTAAATGTAAAAAACCGGAATTTTTGCGTCGATATGTGACAATGGATATTGTTATTATATGTAATATTCATCGTCTATCTTGAGAATGGAAATACTATCAACAGTGAATTGTAGTAACTATGTAGCGTTATTGGAGCGTTTAAAAGCCGAAATTGCAAAGAAACGACCGCATATGACAAAGAAAGAAAATTTATTTCATCAAGACAACGGCAAAACATGAATTGAACTTTGAATTGCTCCCACATCCACCGTATTCTCTATATTTGGCTCCCAGCGACTACTGGCTGTTCGCAGACGTCAAAAACATGCTCGCCGGCAAGAAATTTCACTCGATCGAAGAGATCATCGCTTAAGCTCAGGCTTATTTTGAGGGAAAAGACAAATTGTTCTTTAAAAGTGGCATTGAAATGTTAGAGCGACGCTGGAATCATTGTGTTGCTCTTGATGGAGATTACGTTGATAAATAAAGTCAATTTTGAACAAAAAAATGTGTTTTATTTGTTAGGTCCGGGACTTTTTAGCGCATGTGTTAAACGTTATACATACACAATCAAAACTGAAAATAAATATATCACTGATTAGAACTTATAAGGTTGAAACCGCTATCCACATCTAGTAGTTTCGATAAATTAACCAAGCACTTAATTTTCATTATTAATAAATTAAAACTGACTATGGACATGTTATAACGAATGATGTTGGTACACAGGCAGAGTTCTCTTTCGATAACTAATGTTTGGACCTAACAGTTCGTTTAGACCAAAGCCCTTTAGCCGGAATAATCTTTGTACTATGGATTCCAGCCGTTAAAAGGATTATATTCTTGCAGTCTGAAACTGCGACAACTATTGTATATATATACACACTATTCCTTCAACTAAAAAGTCATACGTTTTAAAAAAGAAATTTCAAATTAATTACTAACGTAAGTAGAGCATTTTATTTCCACAAACTAATGCAATACATTTTACTAAAGGATCATAAATCACTGCTTGGATGCGGTCCTGCTAGTTTGCATAAATAAATAATAGTACACCAACAGTGGATTGAAAAGGTTGTCAGTCGTATGATAATTTTAGTTTTACATTAAAAAACCAACCGTTTTATTTTTTTAAATACAATACTCTATTTTTGTACAACTTTTAAAGATTTATGTTTCTATTTCGTACCTATATATCCTTTCGTTACTTCTGCGTTGGTACATGAATTTTATTCTAGCTGGTGTTGTTTAATCAAATAATTAAAAAACAGAACCTTTAAAGGTTAAGTTACGATTGAAAAGGAAAACTTATTGCTACTATTCACTAGAGACTATGTGCTATTTCTCAAAAATTTCGATATCAAGTCTTGACGCTTTGGGGGTATTTATACTTACTAAATTTTTAAAATTAAAAAAAAATTGAAAATAACTGCTTTTTGATCCATCCCTTAATGTTATCAAAATATAATATTTAAGAACATATCTATCGTAAAAATTCTTCAAAAGAATAATTCTATCTAGTTGACGTGTATAATACTGTAAAACATATACGGTTTAGCGTAAGTCTAGATTTCTAGAATTATTAGGAAATTTTTTGACAATAAAAAAGAACACTTCAGTTGTCGATAATTTCATTACTAAGCAAAATTTTATAGACTACGTAATTGTGTTTGTGTAGTTTTTATAAAAGCAGTATTTACTTCTTGATACACTCGAAGTATATAACATATGTTACATATTACATTATGTAAACACAATTATCGTAGTGCAACAGTACAATATGGCGTCAGATTTATGACGACATAAGCATTGGTCAGTATACTGATTTATATTTCGAAACAAACTCAAGAGAATTTTTACTTTAACATCATCACTATGTAGTAATGTTCTATGTATCTATGGTGCTAACATATAACTACATTTTAAGGTAACTTTGTGGAGCTATCTCCTTTCATGATGCAAAATTACGGAATTACCTGAGTATTTAAACGGCCAATTAAAGAACAGATTTAATCAACTAATTACTTTCGAAATTCAGAATATTGTCGTTTAGTCTGCATTTTTATTTGAAAATTAGCAACATATTGATGTATTTAAATGCCAATATTATGTCATCCTAGGATAATAGGATAGGACGTGGGTTACGGTAGGGTTAAAAAGGTTAAAATGTCATCAATAGAGATACCCGTCTATCCAAACTTGAAAGGGTTCAACTAGTGTAAACTACATAATAACGTAAGAGTTTAAAAATAAAAAAAATAAGTACGTCTCACTGAATTAACGAACTCCATTTTTTAAATTTAATTTAAAATGAACTGTTTACGAATATATAATCACTATAGAACAAGATGTATTATATAAAAATACATACGAGAATACAAAGTCTATTATGCACGTAATAATAGTAAGCTTTGATTTGTTAGTGAAAGTGGTTCATAATATTATTAATTATGATAAACAGGATACACTTTCTATTGTAAATAAATTTTTAAATATAACAATGACATTAGTAGAATACAAATTCGGGCCATAGGGCCCTATTAGGGCTATATTAAGGGAACTATTAAGACCAAATTGGACTTAATAGTTCACTTAGACCACGGCCCTACAGCCCGAATCTTTATTCTACTATGGATTCCGGCCGTAAAAGTCTTTGTTCTAACAATGACATTATTTTTTAAATAATAAGTAAATAAAATGTATTTATAGATTAATAATTTAATTAAATCAAAACACAAAAGAACTTCAACAGGTATATTTCAATAATTCTCAACAATTGTTTCGGCTAAATAGCCATTATTTAGAGTAATAAACTATACTATTCTTAAAACGTGAAAATTACAGCTTATATACGTACATATAGGTTAAGAAGGAGTGGGGTGTTTAGCATGTACAATTCTTTTTGATTATTTACAATATTCTTGTTATTTGTCAAAACCTTTTTAATTTCTAAAAACTACAATAAGGTTAATTTCCTACTTTTAGATTGACAATGGAGAAATTTTAAATTGTCGATGTTTAATTGATGGTTATTTTGTAGACAGTGTTCTGTCAGACCCGTTACAAGTTTTTTATTCTTGATACTCGCTAGGTGTTCTTTCAAACGAACTTCTAAAGACCGATCAGTTTGTCCAATGTATAAAGCATAGCAATCTTGGCATTTTAGTTGGTAAACACCGCTTTTTTGTTTGTTATCTAATTTTCTTTTGTTGTTGATTAAGAAGGAGCCTCAATTGAATTTATTGATTTCTGTTGTAGTTATGTTGAATTTGATGTTGTCCTTCTTCGGGTGTATAGGCCGTCGTCGGTTGGAATTGCTTCCTAATGTTTCGCTAGCACGAGTGGCGAGCTTCTTCAGAGGTCTATCCATTTTCGCTGTTGGTTGTAGACTCAGTCTAGACTGTACACCCGAAGAAGGACAACATCAGTTCATCAACTGGCCGCGAAAGCCTTAATCAATTTGTTATGTTGAATTTGTTCAGACGGTTTTTGATTTTATAGCTGGAATTTTTGATATAATTTGTAGAGCAAAAGATATCTGAATTGGCAGTCTTTTTATCGGTTTTATAAAGCATATTTTGTATTTGTTTGCGTATTTTACTCGACAGTAATTTATCAACTATGTTTTGGCGATAACCATTATTTATAGCGATGTGTTTTATTATATTTAGTTCTGAAAGGTAATCTTATTCTTCGAGTGGAATGTTTACTAACCTATGTAACATGCAGTGAAAAGTGGAAAGTTTGATATTAAAAGATTGATATGAATTTGCTGGTATTATAATGTCTGCCGTTGTAGGTTTTCGGAAAATTTTATAGCCATGTTTGTTTTTGTTATGGAAAATTTTTAAGTTAAGGAAACTTAATTGTTTTCCTGACTCTATTTCAATTGTGAATGCTGTGTTGTCATTTAATGAGTTTAAAATACGCAAAAAATCGTCTACATATCTACACCAGAAATCAATACATTTCGTATATTGAAAAAAAATTTTTGTTGTTGAACAAACTGCGTTCTAAGTAGTCCATGTATATGTCTGAAAGAATCGGTGATAGAGGAGACCCCATGGGGAGTCCTTCAGGTTGAATGTAATATTTGTTTTCGTATTCGAAATAAGCTTGGGAAATACATACTTTACCTATTTCCAGAAATTTATTTTGACAAATTACAAGAATATTGTAAATAATCAAAAAGAATTGTACATGCTAAACACCCCACTCCTTCTTAACCTATAATGTACCTTTATAAGCTGTAATTTGCACATTTTAAAATTAGTAAAGTTTATTACTCTAAATAATGGCTATTTAGCCGAAACAATTGTTGAGAATTATTGAAATATACCTGTTGAAGTTCGTTTGTGTTTTGATTTAATTAAATTATTAAAGATGCTTCATCATCCATGCACCGTCCTAAGTTTAAATTGTATTATTTATAGATTAAGTCTGAAGAAAGGAAAAACATTTCTGGAAAAACTATTCAGTAGAAGCAGCGGACGTTATTACAAATCAGATCATAAAAATAGCTTTTATTTCATATATCTACAAACGGTTACTGATTTTACATCAAACTAACGTGTTCAAGGTTAGATCTAGGTAAACTCAAACATGTTAGTAATATATCGCCCCTGATATTTGTAATTTATTGAAGTAGAGTTAATGTATAGGGTACAAAAGAAATTATGTAATTTGTGTCTACCTGTAGACAATCGTTGCGTGAATAATTATCAAGGTCCAAGACTAAGGGCAGTGATTAAAATCGACCTTAGATTTAAAAATACATTCGTTGACTAAGAACAAAAAACTGACGGGTTATGTAGTACCTTGACATTATATTAGTGCCTATTCTACTTCTATTAAGGCAAAATGTCCTTAAAGCGGCATTGAATAAGGAAAGCTTTAAATCCTTGGCAATAATACCAATTAAATATGTTAACACACACGTTAATTTACTTCCCACGTTTCGCCTTTAGTATGATCTTGAGGGGGGCAAATTGGTTATTAGTAAGTACTATGTAGATAATGAGACACATAATCATACTCAAACTTTTTAAGTATAAACAAAATGTATATAATCATATAATTGTTTAAATAAAAATAACATTTTTACACTGCCAATTATTAAAGTATATTCCAACATTTACGGATTGCATTTTTGATATGATCATCTTAATAGTAAAATATATATACCTTTGTTAATTTTTCAAAACTTTCGAATACTACCCAACACACTCTTCTTTCTGTTTTAATTTTTCTTATTGAATAATATCATCTTCATCATCATAGGGTCATCAGTTCAAGGACTGGTTGTACACGCACCCGCTTTTCTTCCTATCTTGAGCAAATTTTCGCATTTCTTTAAAACTAGAACATTTTAGATTCCCAAATATTTACGAGCAGTAATCAAAACTAGGCCTTCTTAGTTCACACTTGCCTTACTAATTATTTAACTAAAAAGCAAGAGCGCAGGGGTGCTTTGACTATTATTTTACTAAAAGTAATCGTGCAAAGTTATGCGGTCGAACTCTTGGTCTTAACTAATGAATGAAACATTTGCGTTGATATCATTAGAGCGGTATGCAGTGAACAGTGTCCGAACACCCTGGATACATCCTGTTGTTGCGCCTCTGGTGCTTAATTATGGTTCTTCATCAGAAAAAGAGTTAACCACTTGATTGTATTAATATATATATAAATAAATAAAAGTAAAACTTTATGGAAATATAATTTCCTGTATAGTAAATGTAATATACTTCAAAGGAATATTATTGTACCTTAAAGGTATCTTATAATTAGGCATGTTACCTGAAACACATTCCCAAACATTTACATAGTAAATTTAATTATAATAATTTCAATACACTTAATACTGAGGGGGTGCACTTGTTGTAGAACGTATTAAATAATAAAAAATGAATAAAACCACTAAGGGTAGTTTCACCAAATTTTATTGCTACTTGTATTTACACCACTGTGGAGGACTTTAATATTATTTGAAACTAAATTATTACTAAATGGTTTAGAGAAATACAATGTTCGGTGAAGCCAGTTTTTGTCCATTTTGCTAATATTGTACACATGTTCTTTAATCCTTAAGTTTATGGCTCCAAATAATATTAAAGTCTTCCACAAATACAAGTAGAGCATGATCCCTTTTAGAGAACCTTAAAATTAAAAAGGTTATTTCGCAAAATGGGAATATTGTTATTAATCAAATATAATTCTTTTTTTGTCTCTCTACTACTTCTTGTAAATGTATAAATAGAGCAGTGTTAGTTTAAAGCTTTAGTGTAAGTTTTATGTACTCTATATCCTTTGATAATGGTCGCGTGACCGAAACTTGTTAGAAGTTTACCTTAAAAATAGGTGAAACTACCCTTAGTGTTTTTATTAATTTCTCATTATAATAATTTCGCTGTACTACAACTGATGCTATTGCTTTAAACAACTAAATTATAAGTTAGTACAACGTCTGATTAATTCCAAACACATTTTTAATCCCATATATCAGTAATTCAACAATCACTATCAAAAAAATTTTTTATTTCAATAATTTTCATTTGTCTGCGAGTAATGTTTTTTAATTTGTGCAGGGCTGTTGGAGTATTTCACAAACAATAAGTATATGTAAATTAATTAAATTTACCCCACGTTTTCCGTAAGCACATTTTCAAAACAAGAATGTCATAAAATGAACCTTAATCAGGGCGACAAATTTAGGTCGCTCCGTGTGCATCCATTATATTTGTTTATTAACGCTTCCCCTTTTCGTTTATTTTTCCGATAGTCTTACTTTGCTTATGTGTGTTTATCAACACAAATGGCTTTCTAGGTAGCATGCACATAAGTCCCAATTAACGAACTGCGACCCGTTTTCTTGCCTGTAACTCTCACCTTATCTTGATGGTCCGAATTTTCATTTTCATTGTAATTCTAACGAGTTCTTTGCATCTTATAAATCACGCCACGGTGCGTGCGTGCGCAACAAACACGTCTGCAATCGAAAAAAGCCGCGATTAACTTTCTAACAGCAGTTCGACCTGAGTCCTCCGAGACCCTCTTGCTGTGAAATATTTAATTCATGCATAAGAAGTATCGAATTGACTTGGGACTTTCTTTGCAGATTCTACTCGATGCGGGTGCTGAAATAAATCCCGTACTTAAAACAACGAAGAATGTGTTTATGACCCCATTGGATTGTGCTCTACAAAGAGGCTTCCGTTCCACCGCCAAATTTCTTCAACTCCATGGAGGTATGCCAGCCACCAGAATGGTCGGCATGAAACAGAGAAATTCCTCCAGCGGAGTGAGTTTACAAATAAGAGATGACATCACCCTTTGTAGTAACTCAAGCAGCGAAACAGAAAAACAACCAGATAAAAATAGAAGAAAAAAGAAGAGCAGTTTTAGAAGAAAGCTAGCATACAAATATGAGCGAATGAAATCGTCAGTATCCGATAGTGAATATGAAGAAAGAAAACAAAGAAAATTGTATTCTGGTCACATTAAACATGAAAATACTGAGCAAAATACAGATAGTAAGGACCCATTCG
This sequence comes from Agrilus biguttatus, assembly GCA_963921985.1. Lineage (NCBI taxonomy): Eukaryota > Metazoa > Arthropoda > Insecta > Coleoptera > Buprestidae > Agrilus > Agrilus biguttatus. The sequence goes on from OY998118.1 coordinate 24,030,568, forward strand.
TACAACAAAATATCGACTACCAACGTTTAAATAAAGGCCTTGGTGGTGAAATATTTATATATGCCAACGAGGTGAACATCAACGATAATAACAGTGACGTTAGAATACAGCAAAATGGAGAAATTATAGTTAAACATAAAGAAGCTGTAGATAAAAAATCAGACGAATCTGAGTTAAAACCAACACGTCCCAAGAGTGCAAAAGATTTTGAAGAACAAAAAACAGACACAAATGTTAACGCTGATGACGTAAGTATTGCAAAACACAAAGAAAACACGGATAAAGTAAAAGGCGAAGATAGTACTTCCAAGAAAGATGTCAGTAAAATAGTAGTGTCTGATGAACAATCAATAATGTCAAATACAAGTCATGAAGAAGATCAGCACAAACAATTAGTCGTCGAAGCATCCGTTCATGATCCGCCGAAGAATAAATTGGAAAAACAAGCAGATGTTGACGGACAAATTGTTTCAAAAGAAACAGTAGATGAAACCCTGAAAGCGGAAGATGTCAAGAACCATATTGACGATACCAAACCTGAAGAAATCGATCAACCAAAGAACATTAAAGCAGAAGTACCAGAAATCAGCGCTGGAGAACAAAATGTTACTCTAGACAAAGAGTTAAGTACTTCTTTGGATAAATCTCAATCAATTCCAAAGGCCGATAAAGAGGAAATTTCTGAAAATCTTCAGCAAGAAAATAGTAACATGGAACAAGTTCATACTGCTGCAGTAGTAACAAGGAATTTATCTCAAGAAGACAAGAGTATAGGGAAGCAAATAGAGGAAAACGATATTGAAACTAAAAGTACTAGAGAAACAGGTGATATATTGGGGCAAACAACGTCGACCACTGAAATCGAAACGCAAGAACTAAAAGTCGAAGATCATATAAAACAAACCAGTACACTAAATGAAGTAGAAGCGGAAGCTAAAGCAGAAGGTGAACAAAATCTTGCAGTTGAAAAGGAAATCCGAAAATCAAACCTTAAAAGTAAACAAAAGCACGAACATAGAAAAACTGACAAAATTAATGAATCATTTGTAGATAATAAAAGCTCTGTAAAAGAATCAAACCAAGAAGAGCCTAAGGAAACTTTAAAAATAGATCTTAAAAGGCAGATGAAACCCAAACTTCAGAGATCTAAAAGTCAAATAGGTGATTCGAAGGATATTTCATTCAGTTCGGAAATATCAGAACCAGAAATACGTCCTCGAAGTTTATCTGCCAGTAGCAGCGAAAGTTTAAGTAGTGTCCACAAAAGTTTTAAAGTTCTTGATGGTACTAGTATCGATGACGCTTACGAAAGCCAAGAAACTAGAAGAAAAAAGTCTTCCCGAAAGAAAGTTCCATTAGACAGAGGAAGATCTCGATCAGAAGAAATGAAACACACCAAAATATACTTTCGAGACTCTGAAAATTTGATTCCTAAAAAAACACGAATTCCAATGTCAGTTTCTCACCTGAAAACGTTATCCAAAAGTGAAAGAAATTTGGATAAATACAATCGTCATTCGGATGCAAGCGGTGATTCTCGAGTTCCGTCTTTACCAAATATTTATGACTCTGAAAGTAAATCGCAGAGACATTCAAGATCGATTTCCAATATGTCAGCGCCAATTTTAACTTCTGCTTACAGTGACTATGATCATGAAAGTGCTTCAGAACCGGAAGCCGCTTTATCTAGTGCTTCCAAAAAGAAACGTTTTAGAAAGAAGAGTAAGATACGAGGATCGAAAAGTGCTGGAAGCGGATACGATAGTAGCAATTTAATTGATTCTGGATTTGAGCCAAGCCCAAGAAGCAGTCGACTACCAAAATGGAAAAACATTTCTAATAGAGGTGCAAATATGACTTCAGTAACTCAAAGTATTCAAACCAACATTCGTAGGTATGCAAATCTTTATTAATATTTAACTTTCATTAAAATTTCGTCCCACCACGTTTCCAAACAACACAGTATCTTTTGAACAATTCTAACCAATAATATCTTAAAACATTCTTAGAATTGTAAAAATTATTTTACGTAATTCAAATAGTATAGTGGACCTTACTCATTTTAAGATTATCATATTGCAGTTTACTGAAGCAGTTGGCGGAATAATCTTTAAACAAAATAACAACAATAATAATTCAAAAAACCCTTAACAACCTCGTTTTTATCTTTCAAAGATGACATTGACGTGTCTTAACCTTTTCACGTAGGAGTTACCTATTTGAATTATTATTTTAATTTTATGTCAGAGTTTGCTTGCATATTAATACTTAGCTTCAGTATGTCGCTTTTAATTATTCTTAATCTGGAAATATTGTTTTGTTAATGTAGCGGAAAAGTTAAGTTCAATCAGAAATTTGTTTGTTTGTAATTTTTGCTTGAATATCCTAAGGAAAATAGGTCACATACATCAATTTGCCATATAATATCCATAAATATGCATATTAGTGTAACACATCAACTTTTGTTATAGAAACATATTAAGGAAATACTTCACTAAATGATCCTTCATCATACATAATGAATTATTCAACAACCTCAACCTTGAATTTATCAGCACAAAATAGTAATGCAGTTTAAAATTACATAATAAATCGGCATACGATTAGTACACTGTCTCCATCCTTTGTGAATACTTAATATAAAGGTGCATTTTCAATCCAACCAATTTTCTATCAAACTACTTCAAATACAAAACCATCCCTCAACAATATTTAAGTCCTGGACATTTCTTTTGGGCACAGTACTTAATTTTTATATCAGTTCCTTTCAAATCCCAGTATTTACTCTTTCTTAAATTGTACATACATCCCCATAATCCCAAATTATATCTACTCCCTTAACTCTTAAACCATTAATTTTAATATTATCAACCAATCCCCTTACCACCTTCGACCATCACAAATCCTTGCATTCTACATTTTGTTTCAATTCCAACTCATATCAACCCTTTTTTGGTTCTTAATTCGTACGTAAATGACTACGCCCTTTGTGTTACAAAGTCTGCGGTAATGCGCTGGATTATACATTTCGTCCTTTTGGGTTACAAAAATTGTGCCATGTTCGACATCATGATAAAAAAGATTCCCAAATTTTCAGCTCCAAATATTCAAACCTAATTTTAAAAAGATAGAATATTAAAATTCGTTTTTTCATCACAACTTCGTTAATTTTGGACAAAAATCGTTTTTGAACGAAAGGTCTTTTTGCGTTTTACATCATGGCATTTTTAAAAAAACAATTGGCGCAAAAATTAAAATATGAGAAATTGAATTAAAAAAACAATGATATGGTTTCTACGAAAAAAAAAATATGTCATGGAGATGGAAGGACCATTACCAAGATTTAAAAAAAAATTTAATTTACTAAAACGGTGTTAACAACTCGGAAAACTGATATTTTTAGGCATTCTTCAGTCATTGGAACCTGTGGAAACACTTTGTTCATTAAATGAAATATTTTAAAATTTTTATTAATATTACATAAAGACAATGCTTTTACATTAATTAGTTGTACGTCAAGATTAACTTATCAGGCGATCGCAGTCCATAATTTGCATTAACAGTATACGTCCTTACATTTTATTGTTCTTGTTCTCACATATGTATATATGCCCATAATAATTCGTCAACAATAATCAAGTATTCAATTATCTGAATAGCTTTTATCTTCATATCGCCTGGGACATTTTTGACCTTCTTATTAGGTTAGGCCCTTTATATTTAAAGTAAGCAAATGCAGTTATTACATTGACAACCGTCTAACATACACCACTGCCACTGCGACATCTGTAGTCGGAGTTCCAACTAAGGCACTTGAGGTACACCAAATGGACATCTATATACTTCTGTGTTCGCTGATATTACCAAAGAGAGTTTTCTACACTATGACTTAAATTCATAAATTCTATATTTTCCGTTCGTTATATGTATATATTGTTTTTCTATTCAAACTTTTATTACTAAACTACGTATAAAGAAATTACTATAAGGTGTTAATAACACAACAAGATTCCCTTTATTTCACTTTTAGGTACCATCTTGAACGAAAAATCTTCCAACATCTTCTGGATCTTAAACGACTTCAGATTCGTTCTGGGCAACACAACGAAGCAGTTTTAGTAAAAAGAGCTATCGACGCTTATCATCAATCATGTGTGGCTACAGTTGGAGCTGGAAGATACCTTTTAAATGACTATACGTTTAAAAGCTTTGAAAAGTTTTTATACAACTCCCTAAGAAAAATTCAGCGTAACAGTTCAGACCATTTACGCGGACTTCCCGAAACTTCTAAAAATCCTCTTTTGTGCACTCAGAGTACTCATAGATGTGACCATGCAATACACGCTTACACGGGAATACCTTGCGCTGCATATCGTAAGTAGTTATGAGACAAAATACCTTCCTTTGTTGCATGCAAAACAAATGATTTTTACATTAAATAATTAATAACTTTTTCACTTATTTAATTCCAAAATTAATATCACAAAATGTGCGAAATCACTTAAACGTCCGTCTGACATCTACGTCTATATTTCTGTCACAAGTACTTTACAAAAAATATGTATGTTAGATAATTTTGTGAATTCAGAGATGGATCCGGAAGTCTTCTTTAGGTATGGCGATAGTAAAAGAAAGGTATAAAAATATCTAAAAAGAACATTAACACATAACATTAAACCTAAGCGACTAAAAACTAAACTAAGCATTTTAAACCCTTCAGCCTAAACCGCAAATACCCCATAAGCCCATAACCTAAACCTTATAAACCTCTAGATGTTCTAACGTAAGTTTTTTCAACCCATAACCTGAACAGCAGCGAATGAACGCTTTTAAATGCTTGATTGATATGTAAATTAATTACCGTAGTGACATAAATTACTTTAATGTGTTGACCAGCTGCACTACAAATTATCTGGTTTAATTTGAAATTTAATAGTCTAGGTTATGAGCTTATGGACATACTTATGATTTATATTAAAGGATTAAGGGGTTTAAAATACCTATGTTATAAGGTTATGGGGCTTAAATCGCTTGGGTTTAATGTTTTCGGGGTTATTGGGCTCTTGAACTTCCAAAGAGTTTGGGAAGTTTGGAAGTTTGGGGTGACGGACCTTATCCCTGGATCGACCCCTACACGAATTATCTGTAATTAACGATCAATAAAAAAACAATAGTAACACGAGAAGGTTGTAGAACGTTCTAGAAGGAATATTGAAAACTATAAAAGCGAGCGCACTGGGTAGACCGAGTAAGTTTGTTTACATCCTGCGTTGACAAGTGACAGGAGTGATAGACAGGCAATAGTTATAGAGTGGCGGCAGTAAAACGCGAGTATAAGTACCGGCGAAGAATACGGCGACGAGAGAAATATACTTACTAGTTTGAAAAATTGTGTAGACTTGTGTTAATCAGAACTGTAGTTAATTTAATTTTAAAAATTGGATTGATTCGGCCGTTACTTTGTGATAATTCATCTTAACGATAAATGAATAAAAACTACTTTGTTTATTATCACTTTATTTATTCACAAATCCTTTTGACTATAGTTTCGACAAATTGTCATTAACATCGAAACTATAGTCAAAAGGATTTGTGAATAAATAAAGTGATAATAAACAAAGTAGTTTTTATTCATTTATCGTTAATTTAATTTTAGTTGTTAATAAATTTTGTTGTTTTCGTTCATTTAATTGTGTTTTCGTGACTGAACACGTCACAGTAATTTATCCAATATTGTTTATTTATTACAAATTATAATTTTTATACTTTTCCTATAAAATTTTAATAGCTTCGTTTTTTATTGCTTTAGTTTCAGTGATTTTAGAAATAGGGGAACTATATTTTTAATAATTTTCAATGTACCTACTTCTGGTGATGTCGACCACAGTTATGATAAAACTATTTTTCAATAACTAGTCAATAGACCATGAGAGACATGCAATTAAAATCAGTCGAGTGTATTATATGCGATTTAGAAATTATTTAATTAAAAAAACATACAAAAGATGTATTAAACGAACAACGCGAAACGCATCTCAAAAGCAATGAATAGGTATAAAATACGATAAATGAAACAGTAATTTAATAAACATTAATGAATAATCAAATAATTTGGCAATATTCACCTAAATTAGTATTTATTTGTAAAAGAAGCTGAAATGACAAATAACATTAGTAATGAGTGAAGAGAGGATACGCGGGTGATGATCGTACGCCTCGCATCATACGTTGCGCCACAATATACTTCAATAATATTAAGAGTTGGTGTATGAATAAATTATTTATTACATGTATATTGTATATATGTAAGTTACAACGTTACACATATAAGCATACACAATTAAAAAACAACAAGATATATGCCCTTATGGCAGCCCTTTAATATTTCCATATAAATACTTTTGAGTATTGGTTATTAAGATAAATGCTGGTTAATAATTTCTAACCGAAATTTAGAAATTATACTTTAAACAATTTAGGAAATGATAATTAGGAAAAATGCGCAGACAGACGTGTAAGTAATCTTTCATTGGTTGAGTTTTTGATGCTTGAAATACGTAACTAAAACAGGTTTTTGATGTAATTTTAGTTCCAAAAATGGATCATCACACAATTCCCAAAATTGGTTTTGAATGTAAACCACAAGGTTTCTTGCCTAGAATTAATCCAAGAAGCACCGTTACTTTAGAATTATGTCATGGTAGTGATAAACAAATAATTTCATTGCCAGCTGAACGTCTTGATCAAAACAAACGTTACTACGTTACATTTACCGTAAAAGGACAGGATGGAAAAACCAAAACAAAGGAAGACACCAACCAAGATAATGATGGACATCAGCATTCAAAAAGTATTTAGTACTAAGTTAGATAGTAATTTATTTTAATACAAATTATTTAGCAATTGCTAATTCGGTGGAAAAGACTGTCATTGGTCCTTAAGAATATAGCCTGCCTTCCTTTTTGGGTAATATTTTAGAAAGGATAAAAGAGAAAAAATAATAATCAATCATTAACATAAGCTTTCACGACCGGAATTCATAGTAGAATGATGGTTCGGGCTTGTAGGCCGTGGTCGATTTGAACGGTTTCGTCCAGACGTTTCGTCAGCAACTGCGGCTGACATCCTCAGTGGGTGCTGCGTTGTTGGTCGCTACCGAGACTTCAAGGTATAATCTTCGCCCGAGCAGTCAACGCAGCACCCACTGAGGATGTCAGCCGCAGTTGCTGACGAAACGTCTGGACGAAACCGTTCAAATCGACCACGGCCTACAAGCCCGAACCATCATTCTACTAATCATTAAAATGATACTAGAAATTTTACTTGAGTTATATATGTATAGTTGACTTGGTAAATAGCTGCAATTAAAAAAATACAAAATAGGAAAACTAGCGCAATCCCAATTTTGCATATTAATTAATAATCGATAATTTCGCTTTTCGTAAAACCAGAAACAAAATTAAAGTATGATACAGCCATACTCAAATTTTCTTCATTCGATGGGTACATATATTGTAAAAAATAGGTAAGTACATTAAAGGATAACCCCAGTTAAGGCATATTAATTTCCCTTTTCTATCGTCTTCTCTACTAATACTCGTAAAGCTCAAATGGTCTCACGCGCTCCCTTATTTCTTTTAAACCCGAATTTGTCTTCGCCTACTATTTCTTCCACCCTTCTTTTCCATTCGTCTCTGCATTATTCTAGTTAATATTTTTGACGTATTAAAAGTTAAGCTAAAATGGTTCTGAAATTCTCGCATCTATCTACAGGTTTCTCTTTTTTGGTATGGCTGCTACCATGTTCCGTTTGTAATCATCCGGAGCTTGTCCGTCTCGTATATGTGGTTAACTAACTTAAACAAACGATCACTAACTCGAAATCTTCCCTCATTATTGGAAATTTAGATTTATGTGTCTCCACATTGTCTTCTTTCCCTAAAAGGTACATCTTCTATATCTTGAACTCCGTATAGATTCACTAACTATTCTTTTCACCTATTTGCTATTTCCTCTATCTCTATCGTGATGACTCTTGCATCGTTTCTTAAATTATTACTACTGTACGTATCTTAGTTTTATAAGGTTCCGTTTAATTATATTATAAGTCTCATCAGTTTAGCCTGCTTTAAACTTTTTCTTCTGTTCCTTTACACCCATTATCCATTTACTATTCCTTAGCTGCCTACACATCTTAATTACTTCCCACTTTATCGTTTTATAGGTATCATTTTTTGTCTTTACTCTTCTATCCTGCTCTTGCATTTTCACCTTTTTATATTAATTTTGCAATATCGTTTATTATCCAGGGTTTTCCAATCTTGTTTTGTTCAAGATCTAATATATCTCCAGCTGCGGAATCTAGACACGTGTTAATGCAGTTCGATTCGATCGCAAGGTCCTTATTATTATTTGTTTTTACTAAGTCCTTTAGTATATTGTCTGTCCTTCCTAACTTATCACGCCTATCGTTACATTTTTGTTTATTCAAATCAAGTTGTCCTCTCTTCTCCACAATTTTATATTTAAGATTGGTTTCCATAACTAATAGGTTATGATCACTATCTATATCTGCTCCTGGATAACTCCTACAGTCCGTCGTTTTATTTTTAAATTATAGCCTAACGATAATGTAATCTAACTAATATCTTCCTAAGTCACCTGGCATCTTCCACGTACATAACGGTTAAGTGATATTTATTCATTTTAATTCTACTAATATTTTTTCTTCTATCATTTCTATTGCCTAATAAAAAGAAACTGTTATTACTCCTTCTTTACCTTCACTTACTGTGTTGAAGTTTTCTACAATTATTAGGTTATTATTGCAACATATCGCACCCCTACTCGTGAAATATTACATCTACTATTAACCCTAAAATGAACTTATCTGTGACATTCCCCGAAGTGATCCCCTACCGGAGATCCGAATGGCGTAGTATTTTATTCCCAGAACTCTTTACAAAAGCGAGCGCCAACATGTGAGTTTCGATTTATGGTACTCGGGATGGCATAATATGGTGGTTTCCCGTTGCATTTCACAGTGATACATCGTAGTCTTGTGCATAAGAGTGACAGACAGACCATTGTGGGAAAAGGAAGGATATTGTAGGCAAATAAACTAAACTTAAGACCCAGGAACTTACTTCAATAATAAGTTTTGTTATTTCATTCTAGGGGCGTTTGATATCCCTCAACCTGGAGATCCTTTTATTATACACAAAAGAAGAAGCATATCTAATCTAATTAATTCTGTTCTCCCATTTGCTATTTATACCCCCTTCGGATTTAATTTAATCAGAACAAAAACAAGTCCTTGGTCAAGTAATTCATTGAAGTTATCAGACGTGGATCGCGATTTCAATCTTATTAGATCTCATCAGCACGCCATATGCAGATTCGACAAATTACTGACTAAATCACTGGAGCTCGGTGTAAAGCGGATTTAAAAAAAAAACGTTGATATGGCAGTACGTCGCCATCTACCTTCTTTTGGTGTTATTGCCGTAATAAGTCCTTGTCTAACGACGTACTGCCATATCAACGTTTTAATTTAATCATCTACATTCATCTTACATTTAGTCCTTTAATAAAATATTCATATATTAACTTATAACGTGTTCAAATAATAAAATTATCGCTATTATGCAATATCTAGAACATCGCGGACGTATTTTTAATAGAAGGAACCCTAAAGTTAGACAAATAGACTCACCCCTAATTACCGTAACACACAATTTAATGTAGGGACACTATTTTCACTCACTCCTTATGTGAGCATTTTTAATACTACACTAATTCTTAAGTAATACAACATATAATTTATTATAAACAACCCAAGGATGTTTAAATTTACGGATCAAACGAAAACCAATTCATAAGCGGTTAGATAAAATTGAACAGAAGGGCTGAAGAAGAAAAAAAGGATGAAAGCTGCTCAACAAAAATGGCTTTCTTGTAAGACTAAATACAATTATTACCATCGTGACACCTTAGAATTACAAATATATCTACTTCACTTAAAAGCACAAAGAGATTGAGAGAAATTGAAATGCAAACTAATAATACTTCTGAAAAAATTTAGAAGAAGAAGAGCTATTAATTCCAAATTCAAACAATGAACTCTTAATTTAAATAAGAAGTTTAAAAATGTTTTAATGTTAATTCTATACAACCTGTCCCATGAAAAGGTATTTGAAGTTAAAAGCTTAGTTCGTAACGAATCTTCTAATACTTTTGATCGAAAAGAGTTACAACTTTTGAAAAAAAACTTAAATTGGATACATCTTTTCAAAAATAACTTCAAAATAACTATTTGCCTAAGATAACTTTATTCTAAATTTCAAAGTATTAAATTCACTATAAAAAATAATTTGAGATAATTTATTAATTAGATACAACAATATCTTAAAAATTGGTATTTACGTAAAGGAAACAAGTTAATTGTTTTATCCCGTTTGACATGAATTATTGTTTTCAACATATTCCTACATTATTCACTGCTAGATAATACACAACAATTTTAAGAACAAAAAATAGTCTGAAAAATGTTGAACAAATGAAACGGAAAATTTTAACCGAATATAGAGAGCATTCTGCTCATCTCATCTCATCATAGAGAAACAAAGTGTAGTTGAATATTTTAATGCAACCATCCAATAGACCCTATAAACTTAAGACTAATTAAAGAACTCTCTTGCAAATCGGTACTTATAAAAGCTTACACATTAAAAAAAAAACAATTATTACCTAATGAATTCATATATCCACCCAGTACTAATTCTGTCTTACCCCAACTCCTGCGAAGGCTTAGATGATAACTATTTTCCAAATTTTGATTTTAAGTGATATATTGTGCTTCTCCCCTGGGAAGGGTTTTATCCCGTAAAGCATGCATATATGATTATGGTTTAGACCCCCACAAGTTTCGTTAATTCCCCGTTTTAAAAAATATAACGATGGTTATTGTATAAAACTTGTCACAGTTCCTCTTAGGTGTTTAATGACGCATAGTTTGATAGAGTTCAAATTTGTTATCAAGCAATAGTGGTATCTTGAACTTTTTCTTTCGAATTGGACGTATTCACATATTCATCATTTTCAGCTCCTCTTCGTCTTCCTCCATTGCATATGTCCTTGTCCATCGGCCCCATTTTTCATGCTTATCTAATTGATTATTTATTTTATTTTGTCCCACCTATTATCGGTAAATCTAAACATCCGTGTTGTAGGTAAATATAAATTAAAGGATTCAGGACTGAAAAACTAATCTAGCATTTAAAATGGCCACAACTGCAATGGGGGAAACACGTATCTGCAATTTAAATTGTATGTTTAATAATTAAGGGTGAGTCTCTTCTTATTTATTATCAAATTTAATTTCTCGGTACGGATATAATAATAAAAAGGCCTACTTGAATTAAAGCATTCGTAAATAATACTCCTGAACGTTTTTATTTTTATTAAATTAGGATCTCAAAATATTTTCTTCTACATGCCTTTCGTTTACTTTTAAGCGATTAGCATAAATTTGGAAAATTAAGATTTCTTTCTTTAATATTGTATTCCCACTTTTTTTAATCATTTTAGACGTAACACATAGAAACATTTACATCTAGTTAAAAAAAACGCTTTGTATGTATCTTCAAACATAATAAACGAAAATAAATTTTAACGTGTTTTAACGTTTTAAGTTTACTTTAAGTCAATTTAAGTGAATATCAACGAAAAATGTTAGTGATTAACTGTATTAATTGCACTGCCATTAAATAAGGCATGTAAACTTAAATATAACAAAACTAAAATCTTGTAGTAATTGAAAATGTTACCATAACGAAGACTATTTATTATCATATATTATTATTTATATAGTAACATGAAAAATATATTGTATTATTAATAATTCTCTTGGTGTCTTTAAAAACAATTGTACATAAAACAATTTCAACAAATTTTAAGTGAGTACCTTGCTGAAAATTTAAATAAATATTTGGCGAAACAATATGTAGTGTCTAAAAAATAAAAGGTTATTTGAAGCTAAGTGTTTATTTAAATTTTCAAGTTGTTATGAAGTTGCAACATTTATTAGCTTCCACCATCAACTATGAGTACCTTGCTCCAAAAAAATAAATTAACATAGCCAGTAAAAGTAAATTAAAACAACGAAAATTATTCACACTGCACTTTTATAAAAAACTCAAACTTAAATTAAAATTACTTTAATCTTAATGGTGCACTAAAGGTCCTAAATGAATGGTTTCAAATCATTAGGGAATAAGTGTCTGAACTGCCAATCAATCAATAGTCCATATTAAATATCGTGGACTGGTTAAGATGCTAAAACTTGAAAATTAGTTATTTGTAATTTGTTGCGATGAAAACAAAATCTCATTCATTCTAGAAATTTAAAATATGACGCCTTCCTGTAAGTTTTTTAATTTTTTAAAAAATTGTAAAATAGCAAACAGACTAATAATTTGACAATAGCACACTAAAACTGTACGTTTCAGGTTCATGGTCTTGTTTTAGATAGATGCGTATGATATGCACACGTATTAAAGCATACAGACTGCTTTAAAAGAATGTTAAGTGTAATATCCCCATTATAACTCTAAAAGGAAAATGAATTCTTTGGCTGAGTTTAGATTTCCACTTCTTTTTTTGATTTGATTAAAATTTACCCTTACTAAGAATTCTTTAAATATGTCATTATTAATAATTAATAATAATATACATTGAATCCGACGTTCTGTGACTTAGTAAGTACGTTCGTCGTTGTTACTGTTGTCACCTATCGTAACTAAGTGGCAAAAGTATCCCGAGTTCGAGTCCCGGTGAGGGCATGATTACACTAACAAATATTTTCCCTCATTGTATGAGGGTAATCTGTAGTGGGTATAAATTAATTCAATAATTAATATCGCATTAATGTACTTTTTTGATTAATCAGTATAAACGAAATGGCTGTAACAGCTCATCGTACGTAGTTCGTTTTAAATATATAAAAAAAAAGAATACTTAAACATAACTTTTCTCTTTAACCATTCCTGTTGAAATATCATAAAATTGATTTTTTGTAGTTAACCGCAATTTTTTACTAATGGTTCCAGATTTATTCCGGATTTAGAAGGCGAAGGTGTGAAAAAATACAACTCTGTTGCCACTATGCTTTACCTTTTATTAAAAAAAAAACAGACGCAAATATATTGGTGTAATTAATAAGTATAGTATCATATCTTTTAAGTAATTGTCTAAAAATTGAATTATTGCAATATGTCGATATCTTATTGAATAGTTTTCCTAAAAACCGCTGTTTACTGCTCTAACTGCTCTAATATCTTTGGTAAATACATAAATATGAAATCAACAGAAACAACTACTCTGAGGGCTAATACCCCCTACCGGCATTGACTTACACTGTTGATTCCGAATGTTTCTTAGGCGAACACAACATATCAAAAAAAAGAAGATATTAAAATCATTATTCGTCCAAATATTAAGAATCATAGATCCCACATTTGGAACGCGTCCTCCACAGTAGGCACTGCGAAGCGAAAGCCAAATCCACAAAAAAAACAAATGATTCCCAATATGTCGAAACCGGTCGTGAGAATGGCTTTCGGTTCACTGTGCCTACTTGGTAGGACGCGTTCCAAATGTGGGATCTGTGATCTTTAATATTTAGATGAAAAAGGATTTTAATACCTTCTTTTTCTGGATATAATATCTTTGGGACAGAAATCGATGTTTTCAGGTTATTTTGCAATTCTACACTATTTATTTATTTATATTGAGTTTATTCAATTGTTTAAGAAAAACCATTATTAAAAAAAGTATTTTGATACAAAAATTTTAGCCAAAGGATAAGAAATGTAAGATTGTACTACCCTGTTACTCTGTTTACAACTGTGTTATCATGCGCTAGTAACAGAGTAGCACAGTAGCTGAGTGGTAAATTTAACATTCCTTAAGATATGTCACAAAATAAAAGGAAAAAGTTTGCTTCACATTTTCATATTTACCACCAGCCTGATTTTATAAGGAAACCTCTCTGTTACTAAGAATGACCACTACCTTACTTTTCAAAAAGTGGGGAAAATAGATACTAAATATTTCAAAAAAAGAAGGAATTAAAATCCTTATTCGTTTAAGTATTAAGGATCACAGATCCCACATTTGGAACGCGTCCTACCAAATATGCACAGCGAATCGAAAGCCATATCCCACGACCGGTTTCGACCTATCTGGTCTCATCAGGTGGGCACTGGCAGAAAGCCATTTACAGTATAATTCAATGCCGGTAGGCTCGGAGTAGTTGTTGCTGTTGATTCCATATTTATATTTACTAAATATTTATTTTTTATAATGAATGTTTACTAATGCTGTGCATTTCGTATTTAATGTAAAATTTGTTAAAGGTTTTGACGTTATTATTAATAAAATTTATTATTAATCCCTCCAAAACCAGGTTGCTTCGCACAGCATGCATCTACGCTTCTGTCTCGCGAGGCTACTCGCTGGGACTCACAGGGTCTAAACCAAAACCCGCCCGCATAATTTAGGATTCGCTTGCAACCATACGCGCTACGGGTCTGTATGTAAAAAACACATTTGAATTGTAATACTCGAGATCACGCGTATCATACGAGTGCTTATTTTGCGCGTCCATCCGAAACGAGACTAATAATACCATGATGATCTTGGCATTGGCCTTGATCATGCACATTTAATGTTGGTATTTATCTTACTTAAGGAGTCACAGTCATTGTCTTTGTCCTGTATAATAGAATCATGGTCTTGTAAAACTATTTACACAATTTGTTGTATCTACGACATAATCAGCAGCTTGTTGAGAGCCCCTAGCGTAGGTATTTCAAAAATAATTCGCCCCACTTGTACACATGATTTGTACCAACAGCTACATTTTACGAGAAATATAATAAGTGTTTGTTATTGTTAGTACATTGTAAACGTTGTAAATTTCTTTATACAACTCCTGCAACTTTAGGCTAATTAAATTTAAAAGTTAAAAAAGTGGAAACTTACTAACAATAATTGATAAATATGAGAACTATTAATTAAGTAGAACTTAGGAAAAAATGTATCAAATTGTTATTTTATGTATAATGGTAGATGTTGCCGTATGTAAGTAAAAATATTTTTGTAAATTATTTAATTAAGGTCCACGATTGTGTATATACTTCACTTTCTATGAGTGACCATATATTATTTATTTTAATAAACGTAATGTATGTAGCCTTTTCTACTTATAATTAGACTATAACCCTACAGTATAATCCTTGATAGAAAGGAGTAGTTTCAGTAAGCATTTGAAATACACTTTCTCGAAAAACTAAAATTGTCATAATTATAACAAAAAATACAATCCTTGAGGTTAGCACGAACAACTTCCCAATTTGATAATGAGTAGTATTTGTCAAAATCAAAAATTTCAACACATTTTTAGCTTTAAAGATCACTTAGTATTTTTAAATTTGATTGTTAATATCAATGTTTAATATTTTTATTAACAATCCGAACAATTGTAACTATGCATAGGGCTGATTTTTACCTTTCTCGTATTTTAAGAAAATTTATGTGTACGTCGGAAATTAGAATCTTCATACATATATCTACGTATCGAACTTTATTGAAATCTTATTAAGCGTCTTTGACTAATCAAAGGAAACAAATTATTTTTATACTTTTGGTACCATTTGGTATATAGATAAATTCCATTCAATAAACTTATTTTTATCTCAAAAACCCGTGGTTGCTCTACATATACAGAATTTTAATACACCCTTCAACTTATTTGTATTTTTTCTATTTCATTTTGGTCTTTCCAACCCCTTATTTCTCATGTGAATTGCATCAACTGTCCCTTTATCTTTTCTATTTCAAAATTGAGTCTCTCATAATTTTTTTTCTCGTTCATTTCTTCCATTAATCTACTTATTAACAATTCAGTATATATTTTCTAGGCTGTATACATTAAAGTTGTGGTTTTGAATTGATACCGTTCTTCTAAATGGGAACAACCATTGGTGTTACCCTCTTCATATGCTGTTCAGAATGTCTTTTAACTTTGGGATCGTTTCCGTGTTACGCTATTTCCAAACCTCATTTATAACGCTGTCGCTTTTCCCTTATTCATTTGTTTAATAATAATTTCAATTTCTTCCTGTGTAAAGGCTTGTGTGTTATTAAATATTGTGAAAATGAGTGGGGTAGTGAGATAAAGATGAGACCAAATCGCTCGGTTTTTTGTTCTTAGTTTACCCTAGAGGAGAGGAAATTTCAAAAAGACACCCCCGCAGGGGGGAGGGGGTAGTGTCGGATTTGTCGAAGCTACTACCGACTTAATCCCTTCGTCGAGCAAGAGGCCAATCCTTACGGTACTCACCCCAACGCACACACGAAGAGTTTTGTTAGAGAGGACGGATCTTAAAACCTAAATTAGGAACTGTGGGTTTTTGAGGAAGATAGGCTTGAAAATGAGACGGTCGGGGGCTTGCCGGATGTCAAACAGAAGCATGGTCGTGTGTTTAAATTTTCGGAGATGTGTTCGGAGACACGCAGGAGTTAGTGGTCAGTGGCGTGTTACCTACGGAAACCGTGTTGAAAATCAAAAAGAAGATTATTTTGCTCCACATGGCCAAGAAGCTAGACCAGGAGGACGGATGCATCTACTTTTCTCAACAAATTAAGCAGACTGATAGGCCTGTAGCTAGAGGGAGAGCTATGGTAATTTCCTTTTTTGGAGAAATAGATGATGACGGTGGCTCCTTTCCTGACCGAAGGGAAGTGATGGAACCGCATGATAGTGTTTGCGATGTTGCAAAGTGCAGTAATGTGCTTTCGAGGAAGGATTTTTAAGACGACGTTGGGGATTTTGTCAGCGCCAGAGGCTCTACTCTTTTTCAGAGATCGGATGCTGAGGGCGACTTCGCGGGGAACGTGTGTCTGAAGTAGGAGATAGAAGGGAGGTGGATTTGGTGCGCTCGTGAAGGTTGGCGATATGGACAGGGCTGGGTAGTGGGGAGCACTGGAGAGAAAAGGGAGTCTGCGAAGATTGCAGCTTTTTCCTCATCAGAGGTATAAATGGAGCCATTCTGCTTTAATGGTGGGAGATAGAGAGCTCTGTTTAGAGAGGGCTGATCACTTTGTGTGTATTTAGAGTATGTTCCTGCCTGAGAAAATTGTCATGAAAGCCTAATTCACTTAATTTATTTGTTAAGTTACAGAGCCATGCTTCAGAGATATTTATAATGCCGTAATCTTTTAAATTCTTCAAGTCATTTTTATCTAAACTATTTACACCAGCTACATCCCAATAAATAATTTTAACATATTCTCAAGGTGTCACACTACTCACTATGCTGTTCTCATATTTTTTTCTTAATTGTGTTAATTTTGCTTTTGTGGACGAAAAAGATTTTCAGCCCATTCATTATTTAACCATAGTTCATAACCTCCACATAAAGCTTTTTATAATTGATGTTCACTTGCTTTCTTGCTTCTCTTATTTCTGTCGCTTTATTCGTTAATAAGATTTAATTTGTTTCTCCTTCAACATTAGATCATTCTCAATACATACCTCTCAATCTACACCCATTAATTTTTTTATATAAATACAATAACTAAAATTACATTTTGATGTCTTATTTATACTAATAACAGAATTACTCTACGGAGGGGGTTTAAGTTGTAAATTGAGTAATGGGAAGTTATTTACGTCAAGTTAATCATTAACAATATCCCTAATCTATTAGAATTATTAATTCCTAATCCTTCCAGTAAGTTGAGCTTTTCATCCTTATTTACTACATGCAGAATTTTAAAATTATCGTTAAATTGATAATTACAATTAATTAGATGTTTAGAATATGCCGAATTACATTTTCTATGCTCTTTGACTCGTTCTTGAAAAGATCAACCTACTTGTCCAACATATGTTAAGGTAATATACAACGCTCATCTTTTGCTGACTATGTTTATTTTTGCTATTGTCTACAAAAGCAGTTCAGAAATGTAAAGTAATTCTTGTAGCTTTAGATTAAACCTAGTATTGTTATATACTTTGTAAAATAAACCTTTGTTCCAATTTTGAAATATAACATATATACGTCATTACATTTTCCACATTCTGTATTGTAAACTCCAGATTTTCGTTATTACTGAAATTGATTGATTGATTATTATTATTGTTGTTCTTAAGTAACAATATATACAACTTATTGTTTTGGATTATATATATCTTATGAAGAATAGGTTGGATTCTTTCAAATACATCGTTATATAATTTATCAAATAACATAACAAGCGATCTAATAAAGAATTCCGAATATACTTATACCTTTGTGTATTCTGCTACTACATCCCTCGTTTTATAGAGGATCTTCAAAATTTTCGGAGATTCAAATCTGCGCTGCTTTAGATGTGCTGATATCTGCTGTTTTTCCTTTTTATATTATTTTCAAATGGAAGTGACTAGAAAGTAGATTCTTCTTGTCACATTGTAATAAAAACAAAATATTCTGATCCATAATTTTAAGTTTCAATTTCAGCTTCCGCTTGGCTAAATCACCGTAGCTGGATATTTTAAAACTATTTACTGTACCAGCCTTTTTGTTAGCGTTACATTTCGATCGGCACCACAACAAAGTCGATTCCTCATACCCACATACGAACACACACATTTAAATTTTTATTATCAGACCAATTACAATAACTTCCCTATGACTGGTACGTTTAAAATCACACAAAAACTTGGCTTAATTGAATTTTGAAGTTTGATGAAATTCATGAATAACAAACTTAAAAAAAATATTGTGTATGTACTTATGTTACGAATGAACCAGCAAACTAATTGTAGAACCCAAAAAAGGCAAAAACGGTAGGACATTTAAAAGATATTAAAAATAAAAAGACTTTAAAATACTACATAAAAAAATAATAGTAACACGCTTAATTTACTAGAATAATTAGAAATTAAAACATACATTTAAAAGAAAACATTTTTAAAACGATATTAAAGGTACATTAAACAAACACAATTTACATTAAACTATTTTATGAAAATTTTAATAGCATTTCAATTTAATGTATTTATTTCGAAATGTTTCAAATACGTTCAATCGTGTATGTGTATGTTTCAATAAAGTAAAGACAACAAATTGATTAATCAAGTTGAAATTTATCTGATGCAATATTCAACAGACAAAGTGGTTAAATATGGGATTTGAAGAGCATAAATATAATATGAGAAACAATAATAATTGGGTTGGCACATGATATCGAAAATCGGTTTACGGAAAAGAAAAGGCCTGGAAATAAAGCCTGTGGAAAAATGTCCCCATGACAAAAAATATCCAGAAAATTATTTTAACCATGAAATACGGAAAATTCTAACTTTTACGAAGCTCCTAGGACTCTTTCATCCATGTTCGGTTAATGCATGGAAATGTCAAAGAGGCATATTTACTCCTGTACATGTTACAAGTATTCTAATAAGTAACAGCAAAATAAAGTAAATTTTATACACGCCTATAAGACGCACAAAATATCTACAATACTTCTAACAGAAATAGAGGTCATTTCCTATTTCACCAACTTCCGTTTCGGCAACATTCACATTTCTACCTGTTTTAGTGCCGATTAGCCAACTTTTGAAAAGTAAGCAGGTATTTAATATTTGATTGAGTTGGCTGATACTTGGTGAAAGTCATTCATTATTCATTTTCAATAAAAAAGAATTTTTTATTTAACACAACTATAGTTTCGCTACACTGTAGCTTTATCAAGTTATGAATGATTTTGGTACAGGTTTATACAAATTTTTTTCTTATATAAACCTAATCGAGGTTGGGGTAATTTTTGAATATATTTAATAACGGTGAACAATTCAAGTCGATTTGATCGTTTAGTAATAGATGAAGAGTACAATTTTTGATTTTATTAATTTCGAGGGATTCTAAAGTGTTTAACTTAACACCTTTACTAGAAACATGAAGTATTTTATAATCATTGTTAAAATTATGCTTTTCTAAATGCAAATGGTTGGCATAATTTAAGTTCTGGTTATAGCTACGTTATAAAGTTCCAATAAAAATCATCTACGCGACGATAATACTTATCTAAACACTTCTTATTTATATAAATTCTTTCTCTATAATGTTTTGTAAGGGTATTCTCTTATTAATTATTATATTTAATAAACCGAATGTTTCGAGTTACAATTAGATTAAAAACAATCTGTACCTACCGTAAAATATAACTTACCAACGACTTGTTCTACAATAAATATTAACTATTAAAATAAATCAATGCGTTATCTATTGATGATAACAGTTAAGTTTTAGAATAGTCAATGAAATATAAAAGCGAATTGCGCTATTAAAAGTAAATTGAAGGGCTATTTTTCTTTGAGAATTTCGAAAATGAACAAGTTCATAAAATATGCTTACAAATGCAAAACTGTTGACGTTCAGAATATTGTGACATCGAATTACATAGATACAGACAAGTTATAAAAATTCTTATTTAAATTTATTTATATATAACTACTTCAACAGTTGGAGAAACGGAAATATTAAAGTAATCAAATAAATGTCGGTTGACAAAATTGGACAGTTGGCAAATCGGCACTAAACCGGAATAGAAATACAAGTCTTGCCTTATCTTATCATCTATCGTACGAAACTTATGCGTCGCAACTTTTCCCATTAATGATTAGTAAATATAGCTCAATTGATAAACAATAATTATTCGATTGTTTGCAATATGTTAAATTTTAGCCTAAACTTCTTAAGGCTGAGTAATTTAATTTGCCTAAAATAGACATATTTACAGTGCTCGATAACCTCTATTAAGTGCCCAAGAGATACGAAGCTAGTAGTTAGGTACAGTAGGCACGCTCTAAGGGGACGGAAAAATTGAAATGGCGCCGGGTGCGCAGTAGGCTTTACTAAAGAACTTGGGCGTAATTCTCTGCCCCATTTTAAGCATATAAATAACCCATAGGCGGCGATGCAAATCAATATTTTGTGAATAATTTCACATTTATATTAAATAAAAGAACAAATTTCGTTTATGTTATTTATTTATTTTTTGAGAACATTTAAATATGAATTTGCGAGTTCAGGTATACAGTACAAATCCATTGTCTGTTGAAGATATTTATGTAAATTTTTATTCAAATCTTGTATATTCAAAATATTTTGAAACATAAGTAAAACATCTATATGGCAGCCATGCAGGCCCATCGAGCATACAGGCGTTTTATTTACGAACCCCAATTGTCTCTAAAATAACCATCTACCGGGACTAGCTTTCTAACCAGCAGCCCCGGAGTGAAGCAGGACATTTGTTTAGTGTTGAGTATTATGAATTGAACAGTAAAATAGATTAGCCAAGAAAATAATATTTATTGAAATTAAAATTTATTTTCACACTGAATGCCGATACAGAACTAAACTTAAACAAAGAAATAAACTATTAGGACTACTAACCACAATATTCTTCTATCGCCGCCAACGAACCCGATACCCAGACGAAACAACATTATTTATGATATCCGGTACACGCTACCGGCATTTTGAAAAGTACGAAAACAGTGAAACACTTCATCATCCACAACAAGCTTATAAGAACAAATGCTTTTACGAACGGAATCCATAGTAGAATAAAGATTGGGGCTGTAGGGCCGTGGTCTAAGTGAACTATTAAGTCCAGACGTTTCGTCGGCTAACATTCCTGTGGTATTTCTGCGTTGACAACGTGAACGTAGGTTGTATTAGGGGGTATTCACTCTGTCAATTGTGAAATAGATGATACACCAGTCCAGAGATGACGCTGTAGTACTACGTGAAATGGGTTGCATAAGAGAAGAAGTATTTTATCTTTAATTTTTTTGCAAGATTTACATAATGAGGGTTTTCTCTTAAGTAGGAAACATTTTAGAAATAAAATTTCTGATGACGATATGTGCTGTTGTGCTGTGCTACTCCTTTTGATGCTGTTGTAATTTGTACATACAACAGATATAATTCAATATATATTTATAATGTCGCCGGGAAACCCTCTTACAAGTTGTACATACTTGATGCCAGTAAGTAAGCAAAATCTATAATTACTCGTTTTTATTGTTATTTATCGTTAAATCGGTGAAATATGTGACAAGGTGTTTAGACTTTACTCAAAAGCAAAAATGAAGAATATGGATAAGGAAAAGGTATGTAAAAAAACGATAAAATAAAAAAGAAACGGTAATACAACTGTAATATAAATGTACATACTTATAGTTTTTGTATTTATGAATGAAAGTTGTTAAAATATTTGAAGAAATGCATTATTTATTGCAATTAGATTAGAAGAAAAAGGGGGGAATCGTAATTTGAAAAACAATTTAAATTACAAAAGTAAGTAGAACAGGTTATGTAAACAAGTATAGTTTCGTAGTATATTTATTATATATGCAATGTGTTTATTATATTTGCAATAACAACAATATTGGTATAATTAGGAAAAAATAATAGAACATTGTCTACATAAAGGTACATAGTTTTTATATATGAAATAATATATCTACAGTGTGCAAGGAGTTGAATCAATTATTGGAGAATTAATAAAGATTTTAAAATTGTACAAAATTATAAAACATCATACCGTGCTACAATGTTCCGATTTGTATCCCAACAAACAAATTAATAAGAAAAATTGTAGAAGACCTGTAATCATAAGAACTCACAACCTTAACACAGGCTGCTACATTAACAAGTTAACATATTACATTATGTTATAATCTACCAGAAAATAAAAACAATACATTCTGGAAACTGCTGTTTTACATCTTAGAGCCCATCGCTTCTTCGAAAGAAATCCGTCGAAGATAATAGCGGATCTGTAATCACAACACAGACAAACAACAACGAAAGTGGAAACTAAGTTATTGTAGTAGTTTCAAAATTGAAAATGGGTTAAAATATTTCTAAATAGAAGTAAAAATTATTATTTAGAAAATGGCATTTATAATCAAAAATATAAATACGTATTTTGCATTTTAAACAGAACCAGAAGTACGAGCTGAACTAATGAGAATTATATTTGGCTATTCTAACCGTTTAGTAGCCAATCTACTTCTACGTAAGCTAATTTATTTAATGTAAAGTTAATGTTTACCCCCTGTATTAACTGCATGTGTTCCATCGACTTGTACGCAGCTGATATCCGTACAAACAAGATCATTACCACTTTATGAATACGAATTCTACCGTTTCCGGCCGTGAAAGCCTGGGGGTTGCAGGCTCCCCACACGGGAATAATAATACTCACGCTCTGGTCAATGATTCAAACCAAACGTGAGGGACCTTTTGTTATGTAGTGGGTCCAAACCACAACATTTCACAGACATTAATAGCTATTAATTGTCTATGTACGATTTGGAGATTAGAGGGAAGTAATATTTTCGAGTAAATAAAACTTTTATCAAGTATAAAGAGTCCTGTTCATAAAATTGTTAACACATAAATAATGGTCAAAGGCTAAAAATTCCTTTTCTCTATACTACATCCAGGCAGATAACCCACCCTCATTGATCTACATTACAACACCAACAGCTACCACATGAAACTACGATATCACAACCCAAAATAAGAATACTTAGCTTTTCGAACCGTAGTAATAAAGCAACTTTTATTTTTTTGTGAACTTGCTTTCGGTCGCCACTAAAATAAATAAGATAAGCGTAAAATGAAAGTGACGACTGATGGAAGGATATTTCAAGAAAGCTTAAAGCATTGACATAGTTTAGTTTACTTAACGAAATTAAATAATATTCCAAGACGAGCGGGATAATTTCTAAATCGTACATAAAAACTTAAAAATTGTACAAAATTATAAATCATCATACCGTGTGACAATGTAATAGAAATACCAAACAATTCGTGAACGTTCCCATTTGCATCCCGTCAAACAATTATACAGGAAAAATTGTAGAATACCTGTAATCATAATAACTCACAACCTTAACACAGGCTGCTACATTAACAAGTTAACATATTAAATAATGTTATGACCTACCAGAAAACAAAAACAAAACATTCCGAAAATTACTGTTACACATCTTAGAGTCCATCGCTTCTTCGAATGAAATCCGTGAAGATAAATCTTGGAATCCATTGGTACTTTCTAAATACTGCACTTTCTGGAAATTGATGTTTCACATCCTGGAGTTAAGGCTGTTCTTGGAATACACGTCGACGTATCTCCATTGATTCCTCCAAAGACGTCCGTCGATGATAATTAAGGATCTGTAATCAGAACAAGACAGACAACCTGACAGATTCAGGATGCCATGTCACATATTAGAAAAGGAAAATAGTAACAGATAGCACCTTACTCTAAATACTGTACTTTCTATAAATTGATGTTTCACATCCTGGAGTTGAGGCTCTTCTTGGAAAACATCTCAACGTACCTCCATTGGTTCCTCAAAAGACATCCATCGAAGATAATTGCGGATCTGTAATCATACAAAAATTTCAGCCTGGATGGAGGCTGCTACGTCAACTAATTAGTTGAAATCAATAACTAGGTGTACACTGGAATTTGTACTTACTTTTCAATATCTTCTTATTGGAGTTGATAATCCTCTTCTTAGAAATCACTACACCTTTCACTTCTCCCCCCAACCCCCGCCGCGGACCCAACAATACCCAAACGACCGAACATGAAAAAAAAATATTTAGCAAGTATAGTACAAAAAAGAGTGAGAGGCAAGCACCCCCCACCAATAAATAAAAGAAAAGCGTGTATCCTACTACGTTACGGCGATCCTCTTGCCCCGGCGACACGATCCAAACCGCCGATTAAGAAGAACAATAAGTTTGTGTTTGTGACCCGTACAATTGGTCACTATTGTGATTGACCACATCCAGTCAATAATATCAATCACAAAAAATAAAATTGGTGTAAGTTGTTTAATAATTTCCAAACTATTATAAAAGCTAGAAAACTTTCATCAATAAATATTTCATCAAAATTCTATATAGTTTAATTAAGAAAGAAACCAATTATAATCAAAAATAACAATAAATTTCTGTAAAAGTTTAAGGAACGTGTTCTAGAATCTTTCCACAACTTTATGATTCGCCATTGTGATCGACCAAACTCAATCAATAATTAAAAAAAGAAAGACTCATCCTAATTACCACTAACTAAATTTTATATGAGCGGACACGTGTGTGCCCACTTCACACGTGGGCATTATCATTTATAAAAGTTAATATTAAAAAAACTAAAATTTACGAAAATTTAAGTATACTACAGTTAGAACGATTAAAATTAGTATACGATATCTAATAATTAATTAAACCATCATACAAGTCATTAAAATTTCATGAATAAAAATTTAATCAAAATTTTAAATAATAAACTAAGAAATAAACCAATTGGTAATAAAAAAGAATAATAAATTTCTGTACAATTTTAAGAAATGTTCTAGAATCTTTTCCTAACTTTATGATTCACCATTGTGATCGACTCGATCAATAATATCAATCCTAAAATTAATTATTGAAGAAGCCAAAATTAATTATTGAAAAATTAATTTCTTCAAGTACGGAGCGGCGAATCTATTTCTAAAAAGCTAAAATTCATGAATGAAAAGTTAATAATGTTAACTAAAACGTTTAAAATTATTGTAAGAAATTTGATCATTTCCAAGCTATCAAAATTCACAAAATTATTAAAAAGAAAACTAGAAATAGAAACTTTCTAAAACAGTATCAATCAACCAAACCAACAATATCAATCACAAAAGTTAATTTCGAAAAAATTAAAAATCAAAATGTTTTCAATCACTGAATGGTTTTTAATAATTTCCAAACTGTTATAAAGACTGAAGAATTATCACAAAAAAAAGACAATTGAAATATTGAACAATAAGTTAAGCAAATAAATAGAAATAAAAAGATAACAATCACTCACCATTACCGCCACTTTGGTGTTGCCTTAATCCTCTTAATAAAACACTCCCGAAAATTTAAAAACCACTACAGCACAAGTTAAAAAACATAAAGAGCGGATAAACGCGAGCCACGGCAGCGCGACGCGTCGCGACGCATACTCCTTCCCGAAAACATGGTCACGATAAACTGAAGAAAAGCTTGCAATCATTCATATTTATAGTCTTGTTTTTTTGTTGTATCCGGTACGGCCCATCGGTATCATTTTGTGCCTTTATTAAGCAAAAAATTATGTTCAGTTACATCTATACTTTCATTAGAATTTCCATTTCATATTTAATAATTACAGTTCGTCACAGAAGAAAAAATAGAAAATACGTTATTCAAATAAAACAAAACACTTACTACTAATGGTAGATAATTCACTTGTTTACAAACAATTGGAAACAAATATCAGAGAAAAACGATAGCAGCAAACAAAGACTTCATTTCTAATCAGTGTAAAATTTATTATATATAATATTCGGTGTCATTTGTGTGGTTTGTTGTTAAATTCACAACACAAATACTGGCAATTTAGAATTAACTTTTATAATTCTGTTTTTTTTTTTGTATATACTGTTGGTAGAGACTTAGAACAGTCGAAATAATAGTACAATACTGTAGAGTTAATAATGAGCTGAAATGTTGTAAAGTATTTCATTTTATGTTATTCTTGTTTATAGCAGTTTTCAAAAAATCGACAATTATCGTATGTATCCATTTAAAATTTTGAATAACTGTTTCTTTAATTTTTAAAAACTTCTTTGAATAACAATTGCAATGCATTTTATCGTTTTTAATTTAAAGGCAACTTCCATTGTTTTACCTATATAAATTTTTTTAGTTTCCATTGTGGGTTTAACAAGAGTTTATAAGTGAACTTTTTGGTAGTTTCTGCATTCTGTAATACTGTTTTAACCCAGCAGATAATAAATCGAATTGGTTAGGATAAATGGATTAAGTACATTTTCGAGCTCAAAGTTCAAAACTTCAACTGAAACATGGAAAACCTGGATCGAAAAGTTGTCTAGTTAATGTACAAACTTTTACTAAAAGTACCAGGGATAATCTCACGTTGCTTAAAATTATTATCGTTTCAGTAACGCAGAAACTTTTAATTTTACTTTAAAATTCTGTTAATGATTGAGGTATTAACCAACTGTTTCAGAAGTAGTAGTGTAGTAACTATGAACACAAAAACTACTCTTTTGTTACGCCAATGGTTTTGGGGCTATTATTAACCAATGGCCACTGCAACAAACCATTGTTTACTACTTATCTTTTCTTTGATAGTGTTTAGAAATAAATAAATTAAATAGTTTAGGCCTAATTATAAATGATCAATTATATGTAAATAAATCACCGCTTTTAAATATTTCTAACGTGTAATACTCAGTTCTACCCCTACCATTTTATTCGTAATTTTAGTATATTGTATTAATTTTATGTTTATTCAACTTCTTCCACCTGAAGAAGCTACAGTA
The DNA here is from genome assembly GCA_963921985.1 of Agrilus biguttatus. NCBI lineage: Eukaryota > Metazoa > Arthropoda > Insecta > Coleoptera > Buprestidae > Agrilus > Agrilus biguttatus. The sequence continues at coordinate 24,058,061 of OY998118.1, forward strand.
TGGTAAAATGATCATTGTGGTTATACAATAAAGGTTTTGTAACTTAAACTTTGTGTTTCATTTGTCGTCAATAGATGATGATCGAACGTGACAGATTGTATATTAAAATAAGGAATTACGAGTTTCTGCAAAAAAAAGGTATCGTTGCTATGTTCTAACATCAATGAAAAGTTAGATTCTTATGTATCATTTAAACGTACATTCTAATATGCCTTTAACTCTTTTGTCCTCCAAGGTCTAATAGTCGTCCATGCTGATAATATACAATTTGCCGGTTTATTCCATTTGTTTCAATAATTCTTTACTAGATTTAAATTTGCTTTCACATTATCATAGGTAACGCAAATTTGTGTATATTTGCATTAAACAAATTAGTAAACAATATTTCAATTAACATTAGCAAAATACAATCTATCATGGGAAATTTTCATATTTTATGTTTGGCGTATCTATGTAATTTAATCAATCAAAAACTTTTAAGTGTTCTGTATTGTTTGATAAAAATCCACCCTTATACATCCTCTTTTGTTATTAAATTGAACATATGAACCAATATCGCCACTACCACAATATCATTATACCTTATCATACAACACGACAGTACATTTTCTTTGTTGATTCCAATGGCTGCACAACACCTTTTGCTATTGTTTCATTCCTATGTAAGTTTGTAATTATTACAGCAGAACCCCTGTTAACCTTTCTGAGATTAATCAGCCTATTAAAAAATGGGCTGAGGGGGAGAGGTTTTAGTTCGAGGACACCTTCCTCGGGATTCCGACACTACCTAATCGCACGGGTGGCTGGATGTCTTTCGAAGATTTCCTCTCCCCCAGAAAACAAAAACAAAAAAAAATACTTTTTCAAAAAATTACTTTGCTGTTATTGTTAATTTGTACAGTACATACTTATTTTATCTTTTTCAATGTTTTCAAATACTTCATCAAATCTGAACATATTATTTGCATCACAAAACAGTGTTATTTTATATTTCTGTTAACATTTTCCCTTGAAATAGCTACACCTCCTCTTAACCAGTCAAAATGGAAACCAGCCAGGTTTCCAATCTCAAAGTGGCCGGTTAAGAGGGGTTCTACTGTAACTAAATAGTGAGTATATTTGTTAATTGTAAACGCAATTTATACAGCTGAATTTATTTTATACAATAAAATATATTATTAGACATATTCAATCTTTTTCATTATGTATCCTCTGCATTATTTTGATGAACTTGGAATTTAATATGTAATAATATACCAACTAAAAGAATATTTATATGGTTTATTATATTCTTTTGGAAAATAGATTGTTACATGTTAAATTCTAATTTCATTACTTGAGAAAGAAAAGCTTGACACTGAAAACGAAATTACAACCAATTTAGATTCCCCGCCTTTTCCTTTCTAGTGTGTACACCAGTCAATAGATGTCGTGAATCGAGTGCCTCATCTATAAACCTCTCTGATCTGTGGGTTGTATCTCTTGTAGTAAACCTCTCTAATCTGTGATCTCGAAGTCAGTCGCTGCCGAGACTACTACAACAAGCATTGTGGTAAAAGCATTGGCTCGTAATGCTAAAGATCCCTAGTTTGTTTACATCGTGCGTTGACAAGTGACAGGAGCGATATACAGGCTACTAGTGTGAAAAATTGTGTAGATTTGTGTTAACCAGAACTGTAGTTGATTTAATATTAGTTGTTAATACATTTCGTTGTTCTTCTTCGTTTAATTGTGTTTTCGTTATTGAAAGCGTCACATTTGGTGTCAGGACTGGAATAGGAGGAGGGGTGAAGTTGAAAATACCCGAAGAAAGTTTAGTGCAACAGATCGTCGAAAAGGTCCGAAGAGAAGAAGAATTTTGAAGCCCTATGCCAGTTACCAGAAAACATCGTTTCCCAATTAAACGAAAGCAAGTCCTTATTCATCAACGGCTACGTCAACAACAAGAATTTTAAAACGGTGATCGATACGGTAGCTTCAAAGACCATAATAATAATTATCAATGATTGGAAAATCCGTCCTCTGCAGAGGAAGCTGCGATTGACCACGATTACTGGAGAAACAGCGCCGGTTAGAGGAGAGTGCGACATCGAGTTGAGATTAGGAGAAGTGTGCCTTCGACACAAAGCACTGGTAGTCGACGACATAATTATCGGATTAGACCTTCTGGAGCAAAACATGATTAATCTGGATTTGAGCTCCCGCATTTTACGTATTGGCAAGGAAGGGTTGGCGATGACAAATCTTACCAAAGAGTACAGTCTTCGAAAGGTCATCGTAGCAGAAGACAAATTACTACCTGCTAGATCCGAGGAAGTTCTGAAAATAAACATCGTCAGCGAAGGTGCGGATGGTTTGGTGGGAATCGTAGAAGCCAATAACCCGGACTTGACACAGAAAGCCATACTAATAGAACGAACACTAATTTGAACTGGGACGCCGAACGCATCTGTCAGGGTGGTCAATACTAAAGTATGTAATGTATGAATGGAAGTAGGAATTCTTGAACCCGTGGTGTCCATTCTCCAGTGCAAAGTAGAAGGTGAATCTCTATTGGCAGAAAACGAACCGTTTCCAATCGTTCTTCGAGAGTCCCTTTCCAATGGCTAGAACAGTATCAGCAAGCTATTGAAACACTGAAGACTACCCTTTCTCAAGCTCCAATACTGACGTACGCACAGTTTGACACAGACTATGCGTCTCAGAAGTGGCTGCAGCAATTTAGAAACCCAGAGGGACAACTGACTCGATAGTTACAGCGGCTACAAGTATACGATTTCAGCATCGAACATCGTCTTGGAAAACAGCATGGCAACACTGATGCCCTCTCGCGAAGATCATGCTCGAAGAACTGCAAACATTGCACAGCTCACAAGAAAAGGCCGGTCAACTTGGCGGGGATCTGTCAGACGATTGTGGAACATGAAGAACACTGGCAATCGAAATTATGGGGCGATTACATGTATAGTTTGGGAGCAACACCCTATGAAGAGCTCGGGTGTGCATGGCGCAAGGAATTTTCTGAAGACCGTGAAAAGGTCAAGAATGATAGTCATGCTCGCCGCCCAAGGACAAGTGTGACCGAAGCCAACATTGAGGCGGACCGAAATATTATTGAGGGAAATCGTTGATGAATTGACTATCAGTTACGGTAATTACGGGAGTATCCACGAAATTGTGACAGATGACCTGAAAATGTGCAAAGTGTTCGCTAGATGGGTTCGGGTTCCTGGACTGTTATCGGAGGATCACAAGCAACACTACAATCGATCCAGCAAGAGGGTAAAGCATTTTTGAACCGCATCGTCATCTGTGACGAAAGGTAGGTGCACCACTACACGCTCGAGTCGAAACAGGCGAGTATGGAGTGGAAAAAAAAGCGGCGAGAGGGGATCGATGAACGCAAAGACGTCGGCCGGAAAGATAATGGCAACAGTGTTTTTTGATCAGCAAGATACTTTTCACTTTGACTTTCTCCTTAGTTGACGCACGATTAGTGCGTAATATTATTGTGATCTACTGGATGCCCCGAAATTGTCATTTCAAAGGAAAAGGAAGAAGCAAGCGGTCAGAAGTGTCATTCTTTTGCATGAAAACGCCAGTCCTCATACGACCAACGCCATAAAAAAAATGTATCCATTAGGCTGGGAAACGTTGACAAATCCGCCATATAGCCCCAACTTACCCCCTTGTGACTTACATCTTTTTGGGCCCCTGAAAGAAGCGCTTGGAGGCCAACGTTTTCACGAGAACTACGAACGACGCAGTGAAACATCTGTGCTCCAATGGTTACAAGAACGTCCGAAAAGTTTCTACGATGATGGCATAAAAACCTCTTAATCCGATGGGAAAAATCTATTTCTAGGGTGGAAAACTATGTAAAAATCATTATATATCTATGTAAAAAAGTTTATTTAAATACAGTTCGAATTTTTTACAAAACCAATCCAGTCTATATTTAGTACACCCTCGTATTAATTAATACAAATTGATTTGTTTGCGCGTGATAGAGTATCAAGATACAATAATAATTCCTATAAAAGTACTAAATTCTGTTGTACACATTGATTTTCTTAAAATACAACAAAAGTGAAAAGCAGCCCTAACCTTAAATACAATTGTTCGGATTTTTCTAGTGGGTTGGATAAATACGTCAATTATTTTTTATTTTTTGAGAGGTACATATGATAGCATTATTTTCTGTATCTTATCAATATATTTGCGTCAGATTTACACAAATAAAAAGTTTCCTCCATCGATGATTTCCGATTTTCTTCTTAAACGGTACAGTATTCTTGATGTAACTCGAAGACGTTTAACGCGGTTTGAATAAAATATGACACGTAGACATTCCTATACAGGTACTAATTTTTCACATCCTTATCAATTTTACTAAGCTACGGCAAAGGCAAGAACTACCCCCACCCTTAAAAACATTGTATTACTCCAACAAATTTGTTGATTGTTGATAATATCACCTGTTGAAACGTAAACATAATGAAGTGAAAAATACACACAGTAAAAGTTTCAAATAAATTTTATTTGTATTGCTACAATATTGTTTCGCTATATCTTAGCTTCTTCAGGCGAAGATAATAACAAATTTATTCTCGACAAGTACTTTATTATCTACATTTCTAATTTTATACTTAAAAAACCATATCTGCAACAATTTTGCATGAAACAAAAATATTATTTCACCGACAATACTACAATATCTAACAATTTTTGTATTTAATTGTGAAGTTTCAAATTTAATTTGAAACGCCACTAAAACTGCTATTCGTCGTGTCTCCAAGCTGACCATTCTCACAATAAATGTTAAATGTGGCCACCGCCCTAATTTTTTCAAAGATCTGACCGACCGACGGCGACGCAACAAATTTAAATGAACTGAAAATAACTTCATTTTGTAAAGCGTCCTGTTCCACAACTGTTCAGTGTTGTCAATTGTGTACTATATTCATCTTTAAAAAAAAGGGACATATACGTAAACAATGATCAAGATGCGAACTATGCAACCGTACACGTTGTTCGAAGAAGTCTTACAATTGGACCTCCAATTTAGGTAGGGGTAATATGCGAAAGGTTTATTCTTGCTCAGAGTGAATCCAATTGAGAGCTAGGTGTCTTTCAAAGACTTCCTCACTTCCTCGAAGAAAAAAACTAGTCATTGACCAAGCGCCGTGGTCTCGTGGCTTCGAGATCATTGCTTAGCATTCGGGTGTTCACTGGTCCAAGTTTTCTGTGGTTTCCTTTGCATAATTTAAGCAAATGCTGGAGCAGTAATATTCCACAGATAATTATTGACTTCTCTTCTGTCTTCATTTCATCCGTCTCATTTTTGTCTCCCCAACCACCACTCACCCATTTCCACGGTTCCTAAAAGGAGGCTAAAGAGGGCCTTATGCCCTACCCTCCAGCTTTGCAGTACAGTTTATGTCGGAGGGACTGCCCACCCACCAATATGAGTAGCTGGTGGGAATGAAACGTCCACAAGTTTTTTTTAAGGACTTGTCATTGCTTTGAACATCAGGTAACCGTTAATTTAAGAGAGTAAAGCATTTTCGAAAATATCTGTACCCTATACCTACATGGACCGTTCCTAATGCAACCCTGTAAAGTTCAGCTCCTCGCAACGATTTCAATCATTCGTCAACGGCGTGTATCTGTTTTGAAAGTACTTGTTTTAAAAAAAAATCAATAGGGTATAGCTTCGTAGACTTTAGTTTTAATTATCCCCTAAATAAATAAATAAATAATAAGGATTGAGGTCCGATGAACGTGGTAGTCAATAAATAGGAGTTTACTATCCTATTCCAATATATCTGTATATAGTTGAACCTTTTACTAAGAGACAAATAATCTAGATAAGAAGAGTACTTCAGAACAACAGCATTTTAGCATTTATGAAGGGTCGGTAATAAACCATGTCTGGTAACTGGTATTTCAAAAAAGCTGTACTTTTTAAGAGCTATTGCAAATTTGATTTTCCAATAACAGGCAAAAAACGAAGCTAAGGCAAAAAAACTAATTGACTTATTCAACGCACCAAAAAAGTTTCGTACAATTATATCTAAGGTTAGGAGTGATTTCCAAATTGTATTTCAAATAAATTAATGTACACAACAGAATTTAATACTTTCATAGAAATATCTGCGTACCAATTATTTTTAAATTATACTAAGCTTTTTTGATTTATCGAAAACAGACGATTTTTTATACTTTTGGCACCCTCTAGAAGGCAAACGAAGCAATTTGGTCTATAGAATTTTGAGACACCTTGTACATCTGTAAAATTAAAATTCACAAATAGTTATATTACGTGCTAGCCGCCCTGTATATTTCAGTTAGAGCCTCTTCTATTTGTTCGAACGGTTTCTATAAGTCGTAAAACAAATTAAATATGCGTATATAAAGTTTTATCTTATTCTAAGGGGTTTCTATTATGAAAAATACGAAAGTCAAGGAATGAAGGTTACCGTATTACTTGAAATATGTAGCTCAGAGAAAATTCGATTTATAGACCACTAGTCGAAAGTATTGCATGTAGAAAAATTATTCAATCGATTCAATAATTTAAAACAACACGCAATGTAATGACAATTATGTGGTGAGCAATCAAACAAGCAACTCCAGCTTTTTTTTTCAATCAGTAATAAAACATTCAATTGAAAATTGAGTTATGAAGTACCTGCGTAATTCAAAAGTCACGTTTTTCACCCTTGAATGTTTATATAATTATACGCTCAGTGTTTAATTACCAGTACTACAATTGATCTTATTCACATATTTTCAGCGATAACGAGCCCGTTTCAGTAGCGTTGTCAGGACGACCAACTACTGTAAACAGTCAATTGTTTGCCGGTCATTGTGCAAAAGTTCAAGTGCGAATGGAGAAATGGTTTAGCGGAAGCAAACTGTGGTTATTTGGAAACCATTTACAGTTATTACCCAGACGGTGAGTTGTTAAATAATATACACAGTAATAAATAATTACCGAACATCAAAGGATATGGGCAGATTTTTTCTTTATATTCTCAAGTAAGTTAAAAATATACATAATTAATTAAATTGCCTGAGTCAATGAGCTCTAGTGAATTATGAATGGCTAATATTTTTACTCTAACGCTATTTACAACTATTACTAGGCAAAACTGGAAAAGATCGAAAACTGCAAAAGAAACATTACCAATTTAATAATTAATTACTTTGCATGCGAATGTTACTTGTATTATGCTAGTCTTGTGTAAGTCCCGTTGTACTGTACATTATAGTTATTGTTTCTTTTAAAAGTACTCCACCTTCATTATTATTATTATTATTAATCACTGATCATTATTCTACCCTTTTGAAACAAGTTTAATTTCGTATGTTTTCACATTTCACTTTCTTGCTTACTTTTTTATTACATTTCAAATTCTAGTCGATAGAAACGAATTTTAAGAAATTCACTATTAATTCATTATTAATTAGGTACACTGTTAAAAACATTATAATACGAGACACGCATACTCAAATTTTGATTTGATGGATTTGAAAAATAATATAAATCAGATGAAACATTTTTTTAAGAACGCGTGATTTTTGACAGGTTAAAAATGGTGAAACTTTTTTATTTTTATCTGATTTTAATACTTAATTTATATTTGCTTCATTGCTAATTTTTAACAGTTTAAATACAATTTTGCAGATGTGTTCTACACAATTAGTTTTTTTCTATTATTTGTGCGAAACAATGTAGAAAAAGTTATTTTTGCACACAAAAGTAGATAAGTAATTTTACGAAACACATTTGGAAAATTTGATTTAATGAACCTGTTAAAGTTAGAAATAAAACAAAATAGACGCTAAATTTTACAAATCAAATGAAAAATTCAAAAGTTTTGCCATTTTTAGGAAACGTCAAAAATCACGTACACATAGAAAATGTTTAAGAATTTTTTTTCATCTGACTTATCTTATAGTTTACGTGTAATATATTGGGTAACAATATAACTGCCGAACTTCCTTAATCTTGCTCAAAATTTATTATTTACATTACATTAATTTGTATCTCTTAATGCAAGGTTTGTATTTTTCATTTTAATTTTTAAATTAATATGCTATTAATTACCTCTAAAAGTGATTGGGTTTACGAATTATAAGTAAAAAATATATTATAACACTAGTACCTATAACCCGTCCAAATTTGAACGGATGGTACCATTGTCGATGGTGCATACCACTTACATTTTTACCGTTTAGCCATTACCGCATCCTACTTATAATCCTACACGCTCAACGCTTTTTTTTAATTAAAACTTCCGATTAAAAGACAATATCCTGGTTATCGAAAGTAGTCCTAGGGCATAGTCCCATCTACTAATTGGACGTTTCAATAATTAGAATTCCATAATTTTATATCACAAGAGGAGATAGCTCCACAAAATTACCTTACAAAGAATGCTATGAATACGCGAACACCATAGATACCTAAACAATTACTATACATTTGGGAAATTGATAGTTCGCACGGCACTTAATTAATAACAATAAGAACTTCTTAAAAAGAAAGAAACAAGGAAATACTTGGCTAAGTTTCACAGATATTTATTAAAAAAACCTCTAACGATATTTTTTCGGATCTTATGCTATTCTCAAAGAGTAATTAAGATATACTGGATTAAGCTCCAAAATGCAATACAATTTATAGGTAGACATAACATAACATAAAATAAACGTAACTGTAATTACAGGCAACTAAATGATACATTTTAACAAAGGTGAATTATTAAACTCTAGTTGGTCGTTAGTGACTATTTTGTTATTATGAGTGGCTTTGGATATTTCGTGGATTTCCAAGAGATTAAGTCGTTTGCCTTTAGGTAAGTAATGAAGTAATTTAACATTATCTAAGACTAGGGAATGATTATTCAAAATACAATGTTCTGATAAGCATGTGCATTTATTGTTGTTTTGGATCAATTTTAAAATTGTATTGCGTTCTGGAACTTAATTCACTATATCTCTATTACTCTTTGAAAATAGCATAACAGTCGAAACAATACTGTTAGAGGTTATTTTAATAAACATTTGTGAAACTTAGCCTAGTGTTTTCTTGTTTATTTATTTTTAAGAAGTTTTTATTATTAATTATTATATAGTGATTATAAATGAATTTACTTTAAAAATATGTACCTGTTATTTACAACATGGTTGAATCGAACAGGTAAATGTATTACTAACATGTACCAATATTGCGATGAAAGTTGCGTCTTTTTCTTTGTGTTTTTCATGCCCATTGATTCAAATGTGTCCAACTAATTCTTCTTTCAAGGATGTACAGTTAAACAAAATACAATTTACACATTCTATTCAACGATAACCCTTTGCATTGTGGCTTTTGCTCATTGTAATTCTCTACAAAAGCTTGCTTCATTGAAGGTTTTTGTATACAGTTTTGATTAATTGAAATGTACTTTATATAATAATTGAAATTTTCCATTTTGAGAAGTAGTGTATGTTTGATTGATTGCTAACCTTTAAATACATTTAAAAGCATTAATAAAATAAGCAAGAATCTGAAATTTACATATCTAATTCAAACTCTGACAAAAAATAAGAAAGCGCTATATATAACAATTATTGACATATATACATGTATGTGGACTCAATAACTACCATCCTAACTACAATTAATAATAAACAGATAAACAATAAAAACTTTATTCCTTTGGTAAATTACACATTTTCCTATAAATAAGTAAATTAATAATACACAAATACACATATATTTATTTAGGGTAAGGTTGCTTAAGTCGTACCCCTTAAGGAAAAATTGCTGTAAATTTTAACTGAACAAAACTTAGTATCTGAAAAAAGTTATTTGATACCGAAAAATACTTCGGAGCTTTAGTGTTATGTTTTGGCATTGGGGTTTGAGTTATTTATTACTGTGTTCTATCTCAATTTATTTCAAATCTAATATTAAACAGCAATGTTTGTTTCAAATCAAACATATGTAACCTGAAAAATTTCTATCGTCGGGTTGTGCTTAAATGAACGGCCAAATAATACGAAAACAAATATGAATAAAAAGATACCTATATCATCAAATTCTCTTTCAAAATGGCTTACGTATGAGCAAAAAATTTAATAAAAACAGTAGAAAAGGTTCATTACCTATGGAGTGCTGATGAGAACTAATAAGTTCGAAATCACAATTTGATAATTTCGATAAATTTGCAGACCAAGAACTTATACTGTTTTTATTATAATACTAGTTTGATAACTTGAATACTTCCCGTGATTTTACTAATTTGATGTAATTTTCTTAATTTGTTTCCAACTTAACAATTGTTTTTTGCTTTCGTATTATCAAAGGGAATGGGGATAAGGAAGAATGTTAAAAGTAGAGAATTACTTAAATACATGTATACTTGTTTCTTGTAACTATTATTATCAGGGCCGTATTCAACCTATTGGAGGTTCTGGGCACTTTGGGATAATGGGGCCCCTATAACTATGACAGAGGACTATTTTATTAATATAATGCTGGCCTGGCAGATACTAAGGGGCCCTAGGTACTGGCCCAGAGTGACCAACGGAGAAAAAGGAACTAATTATTATTAACTGTCTGTAGAAGTTGAATGTTACCATTAAAGTTCTGTTTCCGATTTAGTAAATGCTTAGCGTAGTTACAATTAGTTTTGTTATTCGGAAAGATTTTTGATTTTCATTTATTCTTATACTAAAATTCCTACTAGTATAGTGCATAGTACAACATGAAATTTTTTGAATACGTACCTGACCTAATTTTATTTTCGTTATTTTTCATTAACTTATTTACTCAATGAATTATTGAGAACTTGTGCCCTGCTACATAGTAATTAAAATTATCTAATAAAAAAGTAATAATTTAGCTGTGGTATGTTACATTATGTAAGTTTTTAGATTTTAAATGGGTATACTAATTTAACGAATAGTTAAGTTAGAAACAATAGAATCTATTGAACTTACATCAAATTTGTGTTTTACTGCTTTTATAATGAATAGAAACAATTACCTAAAATATAGGATTTGTATTCAATAGATACTTACTCAATAATTTTTTTCAATTGAAGAGAGTTATTTTTCATAACTTTCTGTTGTCATATGAACATTTAATGCTTAATAAATTAATGATTATTTAATAATATTGATGAAGAAAGAAAAACTACTTTTTAATGTTTCACACGTTTATTGTAAAATTTTCTACAATTGTTTCGGTAAACTTCTAAAATTTCCTATCAATAAGAATAACTATAGTAAAGCACTAGATACTACTAAATATGCGGCCAAAATAATGGTTATAATAGAAAAACTTATTACCAAACAGTTATATGAACATAACCTAAAAATCTAATAATCGTTCGGAATCAACAGTATAATTCAATGCCGGTAGGGGTATTAGCCCTCGGAGTAGTTGTTCTGTTGATTCCCCATTTATATAGTTATATGAACGGTCCTGCAATGTTAGTTGTAATTTTAGTTTAATTAATTATTGCGGTAAAGTTAGCCAAAAGATTTGTAAGAAACATAACAAGTTAGGAATAAAAACTATCACTGTAAATAAATGAAACTTAGGAAAACTGTTAGTTAATAATAAGCAAAAAACTAGTGTGTTAAAGAAAAGTGGGGTTTATAGAATAAATTGTAAAGATTGCGACGCATTCTATTTAGATCAAACGGAGAGGGACTTAGAAGTAAGAATAAAAGAACATGTAAAAATGGGTATAAGCACTCATTGCATAAATTCGAAACACAATTTGGATACTGAAGATGTAAAATTGTCATACATAGAAAACAAAGGAAAAAGATTAACATATCTAGAACAACTAAAGATTAAGAAAGCACTTCAAAGTAATTTAAACATAACAAATGACCAACTGGATTTTAAAGAGACAATTATAATAGACAAATATTTAGATACTTCCTATATTACACCCACACATACAAACTCACAATAACACCCGCTGTTAAGTGTATAAGAGGCCTAATATAAAAATTTGAATTTTAGTAGTCAATTTTCTTTCTTCATCAGTACTACATAAAATTTTTCAAAATAAAATTACCAACGAATAGTTAAGTTAGAAACAATAGAATCTATTAAACTTACATCAAATTTGTGTTTTACTGCTTTTATAATGAATAGAAACAATTACCTAAAATATAGTATTTGTATTCAATACATACTTACTCAATATTAATTTTTATCTTAGTGCAAGAACGCCATCTAAAACCATGGAACGTTACGAAAAACTTAGTAAGTTAGGAGAAGGCAGTTACGGAGTTGTCTACAAATGTAAAAACAGAGACACTGGAGAAATCGTGGCTATTAAGAAGTTTGTGGAAAGTGAAGATGATCCTCTTATAAGGAAAATTGCTCTTAGAGAAATAAGACTGTTAAAGGTAATACGTACATGTATAACAAAATTGTTTTTCCCAGTACATTTTAGTACCAAACATTTTAATGGTGTATCGGCATCTGTAGATATTTATTGTTAGCTGCAATATTTTATAGTATTTGACAAGATCTAATTTGATATTAACCATATTACTCACTTGAAGCAATTTCGGTGGTAATAAAAAGTAATAAGTTGGAAATTGCGATCCACATCTGGTAGTTTCCACGAACTGCTAACCAAGAATTTAATGGTCTATAGTAAACATTGTCGCTGTTGATACTGGTTTAAAAGATCGCGCACATTATACCTGCATAGCTAAGTGCATGGCACGTAAAGACTAACGAAACCAAAACAGAAGCCATGTGTTTCAAAAGAAAACTCAGAACTCCGAACATCAACGTCACCTAAGCAAAGATACAACTTAAAAATGAAATTAGATACGTAGGGATCACATTGGATAGAACACTAAACTATAAAAAACACATTACCCGCACAAAAGGAAAAGGAAATGCAGCGTATATACCCTACCATACCCACTACTCTGTAAAAATAGTAAGCATAATAATAAAATCAAAATGACAATTTACAAAGTATCCATACTGTAACGTTCGGGGGTTCAACAATTAAAACACGAAGACTTTTAAACAGGAACAACAATTTATTTATACTAATATTAATTAACTTTTTAAAACACTAACGAATAACTTATTACTAAACTTAACTTTACTACCAATTTCACTATTTATTTATGTACAGTTACTGCTGTGTAACACCTCACTTTTCTATTTATTTACTACGCGTCACGATTTATTTCTCACATTATTTTCACGACCGTCAATTTATACCTGAACTCCTCACGACCATCAATTTATATCTGAACTCCTCACAACCGTCAATTTATATCTCCACTTTACGACCGTCAATTTATATCTGAACTCTTCACGACCATCAATTTATATCTGAACTGTCCTCGACGATCGTCTTTCCGCTTATATACTGTTCCGTTAAATTTCCGGAACACTCCCGAGAAACATAGAAAAGTCGGGACCATTTTATTTTTCGCCGAAATATTGAACAAGTCTCCGCGAAACACAAATACGCTAACATGTCCTCAATTATTACGCACACACTTGTTGCAGTTACGATATACACGTCGCGGCTCGGCCGCGAACGGCTCGCTCACATACATAGGCACTCGAACGCACACAAGCAAACGCGCACTCGTTACAATACGACCAATCATCGCGTACGGATCCACCACTTGGAGACGTGCGAAATCAGCAGAAATACTCTCCAATCTACAAAACAGGATTATAAGAAACGTCATCGACGCCCCATGGTACGTCAGAAATGGAAAATGGAAAAATGCGCAGAAAAATTCTGTGACCACTTGGGCCAACACATAAATCCAGAAATAGCCAATCTAAAAACAATAACAACACCGTGAAAGAAATTTACATCAAAATACCACTGCAGTAAACACCATACTAGTACAAATCTCATGATGAATATGCAGAGGAGCCTGACTCCGCCATCTACAACACAGAATGAAGAAAAATACCTATACGGACCAACAGAAAAATCTGCCAATGAATACACCCGTCTTATTTAATGGAGTAGCGCACAGTAGACCAGCACCAACACGTACCGTCACCAGAAACGACCATGAGAATAAGTCATGTCGGTCGAGAAACAATTATGACCTACAATATCTATGCGCGGTCGTACTGGTCCGTGCTGGTCCGACCTAATGTGCGCAGCGGAATTGACCGAAACCTGCACAGACCCGCAAATGCACCACGTTTGTTTTACTTCGCTAGACTTTCGGGCACGCTCGTTATCTCAACTGAAAGGCATTTGTTGTATGTAGGTTTCAACTTGAACATTGACCCTGCTCATAATTAAAAAAGTAAGGATCCAGATTTTGGAGGTTTATCTGTAACGACGTGTTTGCCATTAAGAGCCCCGCAGCAATTGGGATAGTTCCAGCGTATTCTGATTTTTTTTTCAGTATTTTCCCATTGTTCTTTGAAAGATTTCAGAATTACAACTGGCATTAACTTTTTCCATATAGCTTTACAAATAGCGTACACTATTTTCCTTACAGTTGATTACCCTATACGGATGATATTATTTTGAAGCTGTCTCCGGTTGCGAGGAACGTGAAAATGACATCGAATTTTATTTTATTATTATTATCTTTTGAAGTGTCTCCAAGTGATTCTTTCAAGGGCGCGAACAAAAAATAATCACAGGGTGATTACTGATTAGTCAGGGCTATAATGATGATATAATGATGCTCGAGGGTTTCCCAACCCATTTCATCCAATTAATTTCTTGTCAAAACTGCGGTGTGTGGCCTGGCGTTACCATGAAGGAGGATGACGTGTCGAATGGGCATACCCCGTCGATTGCTTCGATACGCGATTTTTGTCGACTGTAATAACTCACAATAGTAAGCCCCATTTACAGTTCGTTTGCCGTGAAGAAAATCAATGAGTAAAACTCCCCTTGAGTCAAAGAAGCACAGCACAGGCGCAAGCACTTTTCCGGCTGAGAGACGAGTTTTGACTTTGATATTTGACAGGGTAGCCGTCATCCTTTCTTCGTCACTCCTTACTCGCTACTTTTGATTCCAGAGTGTAATGGTGGACCCATGTCTCATCACAAGTGACGATACGCCTAAAAAAAAACCTTTCCTTCTTGTCGAAATCGATCCAGAAGTCCTTCACTGATCTCCAGCCTGACCTGTGTTTGATTTTGTCCTTCAACAAGCTCTCGAACAACACGAATGTTGTCATTTGTGAGACTTGTTATTGGGCGTCGATCATGACTTTCATTTTCGACACGTTCTCGCCCATTCCTGAATTCTCTGTTCTCTGACCCACGTATACACTCAATTCTGAGACAGTGTAGCATGTGTATAATCCCCAAACTATGCAAGCTGTGCCTTCAAACGACTGAAAATTTCCGATGGTTTAACGCCTTCATTGGTTAAAAATTTTATGATGATGCGCATTGTGATTGTGTAACAGACGAAGGTACCTTGCGCTTAGTGATGGCTGTACTGCTGACAGAACCGAGCGCAGCTGCTACATAAGCCGGTTTCCCCCTCCTCATAAACCAAACAACACTGGAGCATCGATTCCTCTAGATCGGAGTTACATGCTAAGCTAAATACTAAAATTACCGTTCATACTTGATTTACCCTCGTATATATCGGGAAATTGAAATTGACCAATTATGTAACAAAGGGTGTAATTATTAATAATAATTGTATGCCGGATTGTTTAAATTTGCCCAGGACGACTTCTAGGTAGTTTATCTATGAAATTCCTATTTACTAATCCGGTACAAATTGTACTTGTTCGTCCTGATTTTTATAGCTTTACATACACAATATTTCAGTAGACTGCCTCTAATTTGGTATCTAACCATGCAGTTTCAATACAATTTTTCAAAAAATATGTTTCCCTGCCGAACGCCAGCTGTACTTTTCCTAATTGTTTATATACATAATGTAAATAGTAAGTAACATTACATTTGTTGGTCCCACTCCCCATGCTCAAAGTGACCAAATCTATAAAAATATATAAATAAAATTGAAGCGTATGTCTGTAATATCAAACCAACTGCCTTTTTAAAGATTGTATGATTACAACGACCTATTGAAATAATTGTCTGCCTGTCTGTGCGCCTGTACGGACTAATCTTTGAAACGGTAAACCTATTTCAATGGGACTTTACAGACATGAAGACAAGATTGTCAGGAACGATCTAGGCAACCTTTTTTAATTTTTTAATTGGTTATAAAAATTATATTTTTTGTAAACAATTAAAATTAATACTGCCGGAAAATAATTTACGCGGGCAAAGTCACTGGTAAAAGAAAGTCGAACCGATTTTAAAGTACTAATGCATTATACGTTTAGCAAAAATAACAATACTTTCTTGGTTAGTATTCTGTTGAAACTGCCAGACGTGTATCGCAATTTCTAACTCATTGGTGCTCATCAGCACGCCGTAGACATCTCGACAGAACACCTTTAAACAAAGTTCGTATTTTATCTAAAATCTGGCGATGTTGCATATTTTCGCTATATTTACAATATTTTTCGGTAGAGTAGTTAATTTAACAGTAAAAATAAAACATCATTCGTAGCTAAAACAGCAAAAGCTGAATATTGAACCCTAATATTAACCATTCATTTATAATAGAAACGAAGGCCGGTAAAATACGACATTCGGTCTTACGCCTTTGCAGAACAAGTTTTGTATAGATACAGTTGAACAATTGAAAGTCGTTTCATTTTGTATTTAATATAATCTACGCACATTGTCACTATTAGATCTTACTCCAAACCAGAGGTCGCCCGGCTCTTAAAGCTTTGCGAAAAGTATTCCCGCGTAAACTTATAGAAAAGTATGAAAACATCTTGAACGGTAAACCAGGCTTTGAACATTTGTGTCAAGTTAATAGTTTTATTAACTATTAACTAATAAGTGCTAACGTGGTACATAAATTCAAACAATATCCAGTGACCTTACTTATAAAAATATTTTAAGTGATTTGAGTGATTTTATTGTTTACATTTACAAGAGAAACAAAATTTTAAATAATTGTTAATTATTATAGGTAATTTATTTTTTGTTACATATAATCCGGTCTCTACTAATAAGGATATTGACTTGTAAACTGAACCTACGGCGTAACTAACTACGTGGTAAGCACGTAAGGTCGAATTCGGCAGTTAGGTCTAAATATTTGCTATAATTAAGAACACTCTGGTTTTGGTCAGTACTTTGTCTAAACTACCATTGTGAATAGCGATGTTGAACTTAAGTTCTTAATGGTAAACCATAGTTTATTCCGAAGCGCATTATATTCAGTTTAAAGAATAAGGATATCATCAATTTCTACAGTTATCAGCAACAATCACCTATCTTCATATTTTTGATTATACCATTTTTAGAATCTAAAGCATCCGAATTTAGTAAATTTATTAGAAGTATTTAGACGCAAAAGGCGGCTTCATCTGGTATTCGAATTCTGCGATAAAACTGTTTTAAATGAATTAGAAAGATTCCCACGTGGACTACCGGAGCAACTTACTCAACAAATTACATGGCAAACTTTACTCGCAGTTAACTACTGCCACCAACACAATTGTATTCACCGCGATATTAAACCTGAAAACATATTAATGACGTCTGCTGGAATAGTTAAATTGTGTGATTTTGGATTTGCACGGATGCTGAGTAAGTAGCAAAAGTGGAAAGGTTGTACAAAAAATACTTATGCTGAGGAAATTGATGTACAAGTGTTTTTGTAAAGCCTTCTTAGACTACAATTTACAAAAAATATTATATTTTCTAACGCTTATCTATTGAGAGGTACAAGAGGAATCTTAGAAAATGTTAACCGTGCCCTGCAACATCAAAAATCAATCATTGCTTGATCCCTTTCAACAACCTAATGATCCCAACACTTCAATATCAAACAATGATTTTGAAAGTTGATTTGAACAGTGATTTTTAGTTTAGCACAATTCCTCAAAATTATCAAATATATTAAAATATACTGGCATCACACTGTTTTTCTTATAAATATAATAAAATCTTGGAGGATTACGATTACAATACGTAAAATTAATCTACAATTATAACCGTAGGTCCTGGAGAAAATTATACAGACTATGTAGCAACAAGATGGTATAGAGCCCCTGAATTACTAGTGGGAGATACACAATATGGAACTGCGGTTGATGTATGGGCAATTGGTAAGTTCATTAAAATAGACATAGCATTAATAAGCTATCTCTAAAAATAATAAAATAACTTTTCCTGGCAGACTGGTGGTTATTGACATATTAACTGTGATTTATTTAATTAAACAGTTGTTACAAATTTTTGGATCAGCATTTTCGAATAAAAACAGATATAGTTCTATGAATGAAATTCGAATTTCATGTCTATCAAAGGAGGGCTAAGGGAGCTGCAGTCCAGTATATATATATATATATATATATATTACAATTGTATTTAGAGTCAAAAATTTTTTATTCTGATTGAAGTCAACATGTGTAAAAATCATTTTTTAAAAATTGAAACATTAACATCTTTTCCTCAAATTTGAAAAAACTTTCCGACACATTGTATGCAGAATGTTTCTTCTTGGATTTTGTCCTTCAACTTCAACCCCTCATCGCGATATTAGTTTTCCTGCAAACATCTCATTTACGACTGCCAAAATTCATTAAAATTTGGTAACATTGTTACGTATCCTAATAAAACAAAGTATATATACTATATTACAGTAGTATATCTACTCTTGATAATTATCGTTAACGATCGAAACAATATTGTCAAGTTTCGCAATAAATTATTTAGTGAAATTACTTACTTTGTTTTATTAATTTTTAAAGAAGTGTTAAAATGCAATCTGTAATCTTGTTGTACAGAAGTTCTAACTTCCCTAACTTCTCTCTCGGGCCTTGGTTACCTTAGGCTTCTAATTGAGAATAAAACTTGTAGTCTCGAACTTTCTGACATACGATCTTATCACTCACTGGTACAATGATTTAGGTCATATAATTTATACTCAGAACGAAACAAACGTCTGATAATAGCGCACGAATCGCCATTTCTGAAAAAATATTTAACACAAAACGCTCATTGTCCACCCATAAAACCCTCCACCATGACTAAATCTCAAAGAACCAAGAATCTAACTACTAATCCGCATCACTCGACAAAACTTTAGCTGTCATACCTGGAGAAGCGAGCCATGAATATCGCCGAATGCCGAATTAATTTAAAAAAAGGATATAGCATTGTTTGGTGAATTAAGTCAGGTTATGGTTGTAATGTCCTCCTTTTTGAACTAAATTCAGCTTTCCACCTTGTATAATACTATTTATTACAATTAATTACCCTCAACCTTATATTTTTTGTGTACAACTCGATTTATTTTATAAATATTATTTGTGTTAAGTAAAATAATATTCTTAAGTGAATATTTTGAACCTGAAACAGTAAACATGTATATTTTGTAATTTTATTTTGTAGGATGTTTGCTGGCCGAGCTTATAAAAGGTGAAGCCCTATGGCCCGGAAAATCAGATGTTGATCAACTTTATCTGATTCGGTGCACTGTAGGAGATTTACTTCCAAGGCATATGTACGCTTTTAAAAACAACGAATTTTTTCAAGGAATCATCTTACCCACTCCACAACAAATGTACCCTTTAGAAATTAAATTACCCATGTGTAGTAACGTTGCTTTAGATTTTATCAAAGTAAGTTTCTGTTTTACCAATACGTTCTTTTGAATGATTTGTTTTTAGAAATGCTTAGACAAGGATCCTGAAAAGCGTTGGACATGTCAACAATTGTTGGAACATAACTACTTTGAAAATTTTCATTTCAAAGGAACCGACCCAGTTGACCAGCCCAACCACACTAGGTTCAATAGGGACAAGTTTAGGGTAAGAATACACCATTTGTAGGTAAAATTAAACTGGGGTGTACGAACAAAGTACAACCAAAAAGTATTAAAAAATATATTTCTTTTTCAATTCAAACTAGCGGCTTCACGAGAACATATGAAGACGTGTCGGAACTTGAAGTGTTATTGGTGTGAATATTCTAGGCCCTAATTTCGGTATGAAACAGGGCCACGAGATAAATTTATGTTAATAAGAGTTGTAAAATCTTCATCAACCTCAAATAGTAACAAAACATTAATATTCGTTGATTGGTAGAAACTTTTCCAAAAAATTAGAAACTTACTATAATTCTGTGATTGTTTTGGAATAATTTTTGCATTTTGCAATATTGAATTACTAGTTTTTATCAGTATAAGATGTCATACTATAATAAATAAATCCTGCAAGTTTCAGCCAAATCGGAATTTTTGTTTAGTTTGATTTGTACAATTTATTAAAAATTATAACTGTTCGAACACCCCTAAATAAAACAAAGTAATTGTTTCATTTATATTACGTACAATGATAACACGCTTGTTCATTTTAAGCACTCCAGCAACACAATGTGTTTACCGCAACTTAAAGATAATAAAAGTCCTTTAAAGCAGACTCTTCAAAGTCAAATCAAGTCCAATGTTGAGCATCTTCCTACGATATAATAAAATTATTGTAAAATGTTATCTGTACAAGTGTGATTACTGTTCATTTTATTTTTAATAAAGTTATTTTCGACTGCAAAATTGACTTCTTATGATTAATTTTAAAATATGTAGATTTAATATAAGGGCCACTAAAGTAGTAAGAATTTATTTTCTTCAGGTATTACCATTGTCTCACCATCTCATTTTTCATATTTATTTTTGTAAATTGTTTTGTATAAATCCTATGTAAATAAAAAACTAAAAATAACTAAAAAATTTTGTGATTATTGATAATACAATGCTTAGAGTGCACATGTGTTTTTTATTACTATGTCGTGTAAATGTTCATTCAAACGTGTTGTGATGGCCCTACCAGATTGTCCAATGTAAAAAGCACACAGTTGGTACATAATATTTGATAAAACACAGAAATTGCACCGCTTAAACTTTAGATAGTATTATCTATGTAAATATTCTGTATAAACTTACTAAGACCCTTGAGAATGACTCTTCTACAAACTTGTTCTCTACTGTCTTGCCTTTTTAAATTATTTTTTCTTTCATTCACAAACAAGTCGAAATCCATATCCCTTAATCATAAAAAGTACCGTTGTCCAATCCCTAATCAAACTACCGCTTCTTGTCTCGCTACCCCCTACATTCTTCGATAAAATAACCTTTACTTCTGCATGCTAACTTTCTATTTTTAAATCAACACTTCTTCACTGACCGCGATACATGTAACTTGTTTCGATCATTGCTTATATTCTTCATTCAACTTTCAATTCAATTTAATTTATCCCTTTGTTTTCCAATACTAACAGTTCTGTAAATAAATCACATAAATCAACAGTCATCAGTTTTCTTTAAATCAAAGTGCTAAATCATTCGCAATACCTACCACACCGTTATAACGTTATTGCTATGAAGGGTATCTCCAGTTATAGAATAATACTATTGTAACGAATTTTCTAGATCAACTTATTTATTTAAACAATTATTTATTTTACACTTACACACTACTTAAAACACTTAAACACTAATGCAACAACTTATTTATATGACAAGGTAAGTGTGTTATTTATATCACTCAGTATATCGTATTTATATTACCACTTATTTATATCACTCGGTATATCGTATTTATATTACCATTCTACTATCAACTGTAAACTATAATCCGTGACGGTGTACTAAACTAAACTGTTTCTCTAACTATACTGTTTTAAAAACTGTTCTTGACCGTCGACAACATAATATTTATAGAGGTATCGAAGGTTCTGGAGTAATCAGGAACGATCTTCTAGTATTTTCTCGAACTCCTATTATGTTGTTGTTTACGTATTTCTATCAAAGCGCCGACCGGCGACCGTATTCGAGGAACCCGTCTTATCTGTTTCCGGAACTCGCCGCCGCTCTTGTACACACACATACAGGCTCGTTACACTATGTTTTAGTAAATAAGTGTCAAAATAAATATTTAATTATCTACGAAGACCGTTCATTTATTTAACAGATCCTGTACATATTAATATGTAAATGTCGAAGTTTGCGGCATTTATCATAAAAGGAGAAGAATGAAATTCACATAACTCAAAAGATACAGGTGTACACAAAATAAAAGTCAATTTGAAATACGTCGCCCATGCAAAACCATGCGATCTGCTGAAACTTCATTCATATTCACCAGATTTACGGCGACGAGCGCGAATCCGCCTCCGTGTATATCGCCGTTAAGGCAAATAAAAATCATTATTAGTAGTAAGCACTCAATCTGTCTGAAGAAGCCTATGTTTTGGCGAAATATATGTTACAAAATAAAAAAGTTGTGAAAATCTTAAAGTGCTTATTCGTATCTCGTGGCTGATGGCAAAAATGACGCAAGAAATGAAAGCAGAACAGGAAGAGATGAAGCAAGACATGAAAGCAGAACAGGGGGAGATGAAGCAAAAAATGAAGGCAAGGCAGGAAGAGATGAAGCAAGAAATGAAAGAAGGACAGGAAGAAATTAAACAGAAAATAGAAGAGGTACAAAAACAAGTAAAACGGAAAATGGAAGAGGGATAAAAAGAAATGAAACGGAAAATGGAAGAGGGACAAGAAAAACTAAGAGCAGCTCAGGAAAGAATGAGACAAGAAATGAAAATGGAAACAAAAAACGTATAAGAAGCAATAAATGTGAGAATGAAAGAAAAAATTGATGATATTAGAAGCAAGATGGAAAAGAAGATAGAAGAAGAAAAAAGGAAATTAACATGGAAAATAAAATAGAAGAAAGGGAGATTAAGTTGGAGACGCAAATTGATGAAATGAAAGAAGAAATTGGAAAGCTAAAACTACCCCCTATTGCGACATATGACAATTCTGGTGCAAGGCCAGCAAAAATTACACCTCCAACTTTTGACGGGAAGATTTCGTGGTCCATTTACCTGAAGCGGTTAAAAGCAGCGGCAGAAACAAACGCATGAAACGATTCAGAGAAGGTAAAACAGATTTCGTGCGAATTTGGACCATCCAAGAAATCGGCACGAACTCAGAAGCTTTCTGAGACTTTGCTCCTAAGAAAGATTAATATAAGGATTTGTTAACATAACCCGACCACTACACAGACTGACAGAAGATGCAGTTTTCTTTCAATGGACACCCGAATGCAAGAAAGCATTTGAAACCTTAAAGATTACACTTTTTGGAACACCAATATTGACGTTTGCGTTTGCGATTGCATTTTGTAGTTATTAGTCAGTGTTATTTGGTTATATTATATTAAATACTTATGTTTATTATATGCACTTATATTTATACACCTGCTGGGAATTTATACGACAATGGGTCAATATTTCCTGAGATATCACTATCGTTAGGATTGTACAAAGACTATCGGGGTGTGTGCACGAATACATTGCAGACTGGTAATATCGATTACTTTCAATTGATGTTATTTTTTACATGTCTCGTTTGTCCCGACACCTGATAGGATGCTTGTCGGGAACAATGGTTACTGTTTCTAAATGATGTCCTCTAAACCTATTGATATCCGGAAAATAGTGCACTCATTGTTATGGGGCACAAAAATATCTTTAGGTTGTAACATATATATTATCATACTTCTGTGTACCATCTTTGTTTAACTTGTACAAGTCACTTTCATTATCTTTGTTATTTTTCCTATATAAGATTATTTAGCTTGTGGATAAAGTTCGATCCTTTAAATAATAAAACAATTAAAAAGAAAGTGTCGAGTTATTTAAAGGAAAAATCAACAATTAGCTACACAATATTAATTTGGCGTGCAGTAGAAGTTAGGATTTATTGTCCTGCTTCACTATAGAGAATTAAATAGAACAATTAGAAGAAAAGCAAAAAATTGAAATATTAAACAAGGTTATGTGCAACGAGATAGATTCAAAGACACGACTCAGTTCGTGCATTTATTGCTTTGCTTCCTGTGATAATTAATGCACTAAATGGGCGGACAAAAAAACCGATACTGATGCCTAATTGCTGATGTGATTTTCTAGTAAGTGTTTATGTAATACAATATGTATTTGAAATTACTTTGCCGCTTAATAAGTATTTTCAAACTGAATATATTGACTTGCATTTAGCAGTCGACTCTGCCGATAATACAAAGAAATCATTAGAACAAATGAGGGAAGAAGCAGACGAAATATTTGCCAAATTATTTCAACAAGTTTCAGACTTTTGCAACGAAGTAAATATAATCATATCTCTTCCTAGACTGGTTGGCTATCAAACAAAGCGAAATGTGCCTGTCTCGACACCGGAAGAATATTATAGTAGATCAGTATTTATCCCGTTTTTTGATGAAACTATGCAGGCTATAAATGACAGATTTGTGGCCCGTAAAGACATTCTAAGACCATTTCAGTACTTGTTAACTACAGAAGTTAATGCTAGTGTACATACGGAAAATGTACAAAATTTGGCAGTTTTTTATGGGTTTGACGACTTTAATCTAAAAGGACAAATTACACTCTGGAAGCAATTCCTCAAAGATTTGGAACCCAGACCACAGAGTGCTATTGATGCTCTTTCAGTATGTAATAAGAACTTGTTTCCAACAGTTTATGATCTACTTACCGTAATGGCTACGTTGCCTGTAACAACGTGCACATGTGAAAAGTCTTTTTCTTCGTTAAAACTTCTTAAGAATGACCTAAGAAATTCCACCGGTGAAGAACGACTAAATGGGTTAGCCTTAATGTTTGTACACCCTAATTATCCAGTAACAGAAGAGGAAGTATTAAATGAATTAGCTCTGAAACCACGTCGGCTAGATATTGCTTTATAGTATTATAGTATAGTTTCTAGTTAAATTTAAATAATAAATTTCAAGGGTGAGATTAATTAAATATATATATATATATTGAAATTTATTATTTAAATTCATATCATTTATAATTTGGCAAGACATTCGTTATATACCTACCCGTTTTTAATATATTTCTTTTAAAACTCACGAGCCCTAGATAAACCCCCCCCACAAGCTTTTTCTCGGTGCGCCACTGATCGTTGATGCCTCTCTAATCTGTGATGCCGACGCACAAGTTCAAAACGGAAAAGAAAAGATCATCAGGTACTAGTGAAACACTCTCGAAGCCGGAACACAACTACTGCGTCACCCATCGAGAGCTACTGACTGTGGTTAAAACCACAAATATCTGTATGGACGGAAGTTCATATTAAGAATAGATCACGCCTCGCTGAATTGGTTATTGCAATTTAAGAACCCGGAAAGACAGATTGCACGCTGATTAAAACGACTACCAGAATACGAGTTTAATATCGAGCATCAAGCAAATAAACAACACGGTAACCCAGATGCAATATTAGGGAAACTCTGTGTAAAAAAGCTGCACACATTGAAACGTCATGGTGGGCTGGTGTGAGAAATGTCCGTCAGCGCCGTCATCAAGGGACCAAAGACGAGAAGTCGTGAACCGATACAGCAATACAACGTGTGAACGCCTTTTGAGAGGATCGCAGTCGACGTGGCTGGGTCATTTCCAAGGACAGACACCATTGCTGTAAAACTTATCAATACCTTGAATTAGCTGCTATGGAGTTTCAATGGAATTACATTCCGAAAAAAGTAGAAACTTCGAGTTGGCTTTGTTCATGAAGTTGACTGAACTAAAAGGCACTACGAAAACAAGGACTACGCTCTTACATCCGCAGTCCGATGGGATAGTTGAACTATTTAATGCTATTCTGGAGACCAACCTAAGACAGTAGTTGCTATTTGAAGGTTACTGCATGAAAATCAGATACGATCGGCGAGCCAACTCCGCTAATTTTAATGAAAGCGATAAAGTGCGGCTATATAACCCAATGAAACGGAGGGGACGTTGTCCGAAACTGCAACGAGCTTGGGATGGTTCTCACATCGTGGTTGGACACATCAACGACGTTGTCTATCGAATCCAGAAGGGATCTAAAGCCAAAGTGAAAGTCGTCCACCTTGAGCACCTTGTTCGCGGCGGAGGCGACATCACTGATCGAGACCATCAGATTTAGGATAGACACATCATTTTAGAAGCTTCCAGAACAAATTAAGTTACTATAAATAAATTTCCATGATATCCACGAGGTAGTTCTAATATCCAGGCGACAAAAGGCTAAAGAACGAAGAAGTAAGTGATATAGTAAGCGAAAGAATATAAATTGTTAATTGTAGTGTTGTTTGAGAATTAATTATTGTTTACTTCAGTCTGAAGGTGGTTTAAATAAACTGAAACGTTACAGACAAAAAGAAACATTTTGTTTAATTAATTGACCGCCACCGTGGAAGTAAACAATAAACTTTAAAATTAACGGTCAGGAATCTAATTTAAATAGTTGATAGTGACAGTTGTAATAATTAGGTGATATTAGTGTCAGTTGTTAGCAAATACGCAACAATATCTTTTAGGGGTATTCTTCTTTGGCATAGGTACAGAATTTGCTTTTTATATTTTATTTCAATAAATCCGATCGTCTCGTTTTTATCCCTTGTTGAAGCATAGTCACCAAATTTACATGATACTGTAACCTTCCCGAACTTAGTTTTCACATTATTTTTATTCTGCTATAAGTTCCTAAAAAACCAAACTAAACCGAAATTGTTAAGACAGGCTTAAGCAATGCCTAAATCAGTAACAACCTCTGCTTAAAGTTAAGCATCTCTTCCGATTCTTAAATGCCACTTAACTTGTGGTGAAAACAGTTACTATCCTTTATATAATATTGGATGGAAGAAGCTGCACCTGTATTAGAAAATTGGAAATCAGACCAGTGCTCAAATGCAAACGAATTTTCAGAAGGCAAAGGCAACACAACGAAATCTACGAAGACTAATCAAGAATGTTAGATCCGAGGTGTAAAGCTATAACAAAATTAGATAATAAAATTTAGCGAGACCTCACGATTAAAGGTGTGTACAATCTGTTTAGTACTTGTCTACACTGGTTGTATGAATTCTATATCTATTGATGCAATATATAAGAAAAAGTTATTAGCAAATAGGTATGGAGTGTAAATTTAGTTAATGGTTTTAATTATCCCCATCACAAATATTCCCAGCCAATAAATATATTGATTTGTAAGTTTTTTAAATTTATAAATCTCAAATTCTGGACGAAGGTACCACCAATATCAAGTTTTATCCCAGTTTAGAAAAATCGTAGATCCGGAGCTGTCGATGGCATTATTAAATTAATTGTATAAATAGGCTGACGACCGCAGAATAATTTAGCACCTTAGATAGGTACTCTTGAAAAAGATTCAATAGACCGAAACAATTGTAGAGTTGATACTACATTAAAGTCAACTTTTAAAGCAATTTGGTTGTTTTATTTATTTATTCAAACAATATTCCCTAAAGTACCAACACTAGAATCTTTAAATACTAAAACCTTTTATAAAAAAAGAGTACACACTTTTCTACTTTCTTATTTACAACAGCAATGTAAACAAGTGGCAAATCAATTGAAATTACGCGTCTTTTTGTTTAGTTGGTGCAAAATTTGCTAAGGTGGCGCAAGAATCAATCCCATAGTTTCATTATTTATCGTCAGCCAACGTCAATTCCAAATATAGGTTATCCTCGTATACATATTTAATTTGTCAAAGTGGTGGAGTATATATATGCAATATGTGAATACGTGTCGCTTTTATAACTAATTAGCAAATAATAAATTCTTATAATTTTAAATAAAACAATGGGTTTATGTAAATGCCCTAAACGTCGTGTAACAAACCAATTCTGTTTTGAACACAGAGTTAATGTTTGTGAACATTGCATGGTTACAAATCATCCAAAAGTAAGTATGGAAATATGTTGCGCAGAGAAAATAAACTTGGTAAATTTCACTTTTCCAGTGCATTATTCAATCCTATTTGCAATGGCTGCAAGATAGTGATTATAAACCAATATGTGAATTTTGTTCAAAGGAACTTACACTTGAAGATTGTATTAGACTTTCTTGTTATCGTAAGTTCATTACAGTTTATTTCGACGCTACATTAATTTGCTTAATTTTTGTGTAGATGTTTTTCATTGGTCTTGCTTTGATCAATATGCAAGAAAACTTCCAACTACTACAGCACCTGCGGGCTATACATGTCCTTCCTGTAAATGTTCATTATTTCCCTCTTCTAATGTGGTTAGTCCTGTAGTTGATGTTTTAAGGGAAAAATTAGCTGGAGTTAATTGGGCCAGAGCTGGATTAGGTTTACCACTGGTAAATTTTAATTATGCATTAAATCAAGCTATTTATTAACAAATACTAATCAATTTTGCAGTTATCAGAAGATAGAGAAATTAAACCATCACCTTCCTTGAACAGTACATCAACTGTAGTACCTAACAATATAACATCAACACCACATTCCATAGTACATGTTGAAGATCAAGTTGCATTTAATAGAGGTAATGAAGCATTTTCAACTTCATCAAGGAAAATATTCCACGATGAAACAGAAAATAAATGTTTAACAATCGATCATGATGATGACAAATATAAAAGAAGACCTGCTGGAGAATGGGTTCGCCGATGGTGGAAGTAAGTCTTTCATAAAGCCACTATTTTCAACCAATTGTTAAATAGAAAATGTAGCTTTAAAAGTATGTACTTGTTAATTAACTGTTATACTATATAAAATCAATGGAGAACTCTGTTAGCAGTAGATGGAACATATTTAATAATATAAAGTTAAGAAAACACTTGGTAAATAATTCCATATGATTTATTAAATTACTCTGTACGTATTTCGGTAATTACACCATCGACAGGAGTCTTGACAATAACTGAAGATAATACGGTTGTCAAGAAAGACACTATTTATTATTGTGTTTTACACTATAAATATGTTTGGGTTTAAGAGAGGTGACTGACTTAAATCCAATCGTTCATCAAATAGGTTGTTCTAAACGTTGTAAACAGCTCTTTTAATTTCAAATGTTTTGCTTTTTCGAACTGAGTGTTTTGAAATTATAAAGATTCCACTACACCACGGCTCGTTAGTTCGCAAAATTATCATCATATAGACGCCGGTCGTGAAATCATTCAAGTATATATCAAAATTATCAACTTTTACCTGTTACGTCCATAGATTATTAAACATTCCACTCTCTACAGAAAACTTTCAAAAACACCGAAAAATAATCAAACCATTGCACAAAACAACGTTTACGATAGTAACATAGTGACATAAACTACTCGTTGAATTCAAAAACAAATAATTTTAAAATGAACATATCCTTGCATCCTAAAATTGAAGGTGTAACTTATAGAAAAATAGTTTATATTGAATAAAAACAATTATAAGTTTGCTAATCATCTATTCAAAGATAATCATCATTTTCAAAACGATGATATTCAAGATAATGTGCAAATTCTTCATTTAGATAAAAAAGGCAAAACATTAAATGCATTAGAAACATTTGAAATTAAAAGAGCTATTTACGATTAAAATAACCTGCTCAACGAACAATTAGATTTAAACCAGTCACCTCTTTTAAACCCAAACGTATTTATAAAGTGTACAACCCAATAATAAATGGTATGTCTTTCTCGACAACCGTATTCGTAATTGCCGAAACACGTACAGGGTAGTTTAATAAATTTTATGGAATTATTTACGCAGTTTTTTTAACTTTTTTATTGTTATACTATATACCTATATAAGAATATTTTAAAATTCTTTTCAAAACCAGAATTTTAACAACTTAAGCATCTTTTTTTTTCAAAATTTAAACCAATGATATGAGTAAAACTAATTAGAATATTCAAAATCTGTTGATCTTTCTTTGGATCAGATTTACTTTTACTACGGCAGATATTTTGTTTGTTAACTTTTATTTGTCACTTTAATCTTATAATAACTTGGGCCTAATTGATTTTAATAGATAGAATATAATTATACCATTAATTCTTTAATATAGCACATTTTAAAAAAATATTCTTGAAAATGTATATGTAATATATAAAATAAGTTTTTAACTAATCTTATACTTTGTCATTATTTATAAATTAACAATTTTTTTAGGAACATGGCAACTACTCATCCATTAAGCAGGAGTGGTGGCTCCATTTATAAACGTTATTGTATGTTAGCAATTTTATTAGTGTTGGGAATCACTGTAATACTATTAATCATGTCAAGATTAGGAAGATACACGACAGAAGATGACCCAAACTTTGACCCCCTGCAAAATTCACAAATTCGTGTGGAAAACGCAAAACCACATTCGATATAATTATGTGATATGATACTACTAAATTTTATTTTTTTGTGTTGTAATTATTATAAGTATAAAAGTTATTCCTTATGAAACAGTTTATTCACTGGTGTTACTTTAAAGTCTGTAAATAAAAAACATTTTTTATATTTAAATTTTAAGAAAAACTGCAATTAGTGATCTGAATAAGGTCAGTAGTTAGCCAAGTGAATTTTCACTCTGAATTTTAAGGATACAATGTCACGGAAACGCCGATTATACTCCTTCAGAAAGTAATTGCAAACTATCTGAATATATCCATCATTATAGCATTGTGGAATGCTTACTCACGGGTTTGGTTTCCACGAAAATGAAAATTCTTCACAAAATTGTGAGAGAAACAGGTTTAAAAGCGATTGCTGTGCTAAAAATGGAATATGGGCTCATAATTAAGGTAATAAAAACAATGTAACCTTTATTTAAATAATTTTCAATTTTATTTTGTATTTCTATCAGACTTTTCAAATGTAGGCACTTGCATAAAGCGGGCTACAAACAAATCTCTAATGTATGATGTTGGACTCCATTTAAACAATAGATGATACAATTTATAATTTAATGGTTCATTAATGTACTTAGCTTTAGGGGATACATGTAACACTGCTTTTTCCAACTCTTCATATAATCCAACATCATCAATTTTTGTCAAAGATTTTGGCGTGCATAACTGGCTCAGGTAACTATTGTATTTTACAAAATAATTTTTATAAAACATTTGCTGCTCTTGGGTCAAATTTTGAAACATTTCATTGGAGTTATTTTGATGGCTGGTCATTATATTGCTTTGGGCAATAAAAGATCCAGGTATAAAATTTATCACCTTAACACCATATTTTTTTAACTCCAAGCGAATGCCATCATTCCATGATGATAATGCTGCTTTTGTGGCCCCATAAACAGATAATCCCGGCAAACATGCTTGAGCACAATGACTAGTAACAGTAATTACTCTTCCTGGGAAAAAAATATTTTTACAATATCTGAAATTTTGGCTTCAAGAAATAAAAACCTAATTTAGAACACTATGTAATATTGTTAAGGTTTATTATACATTGTTGGAATTAAGGTATTCTTAGGTGCAAGGATCATGATGTAAATTCGCTTAGAAAAGTGCAATTTGGATAGTTTCACCAATTTGTTGGAATTGATATAAAGTATTAAACAGTTTCTTCACATATTTTATAATATAGTTCCTGACTTACCTTTATATTTTCGTAATAGAGGACAAAAGGCTCTTGTCAAATTTAGTGTCCCCAATAAATTAACATTTACCTGCTGCTGAATAAGTCTTTCTGTTTGCCATTCAAATTCTGCAAACACCATTACCCCTGAATTATTTATTAAAGCCCACAGCTCTAAAAATAATAGGATGATATAAATTAGTTAATTATTTGTTGTAACAATTCTTACTGTAATTTCTGTTTTCATCAAGAAATTGCACTATGCACTCTACAGCAAGATTAATAGAACCAATGTCTGTTAAGTCTAAATGGATATATCTTATTTTGTTTCCACATATTTTACGTAATTCATTGGCACCATCTGAATTTAAATTTAAAAGCCCTGCAATTACTGTAAAGCCTTCCTCACAAAGATGTTGGGCCATGGAAAAGCCCAGTCCAGAGTCACAACCAGTAATAAATACCACTTTGTCTTTTGTTGGTTTATCCAACTCATCATTGTGAAAAACATAAATTAAACAAGTTGTGGTAAGACTTGCTGCAAATACGTTTCTGAAGAAATTATTTTGAAAACCCTTCACTAACAAGTAGCCAACACCAACACCACCAGAACTTACAGCTATAAACATTTCTAAAATACAGTGGCCTACCGATGAAAATAGATTTCCCATTTTGAGTTTTTTTTAATACCAGTTAACAGAAAGGCAAACAAAATTCAAATCCTATATTGGATCTTGTTTAACCTTACTTTACATATCATTAATGATCTCGATCATGAAATATTTATAGCCATTAATCTTTGAAAACATTTCGAATAAATATTACCACCATCAGTTTTGCCTGTCAGCCATTCAATTTGTAATTCTTACCATTTCTACTAGTCTAATTTTAAAGTTATTTTTCTCCGTTTGAAAACTTCGAACTACAAATATAGTACTCAATAGTTTCAAATTTAATGTTGACATTTCGGTTTCGCATTTCCGTCAGTTCTGTTTCTGCTGCTCGGTACAATCCAGACATTATTTTGATGTTGAAGAATGTTCTCTACATACAATACTGTACAATTCAAATAAAAAAAACGCATCTAATCAGAGTAAATACAGAAAATATGTATTTTTATTCGTAGTTTTTTGAAATAAATTGCTGGACTATACAATAAACATAGCCTATAGTATAATAACATAAGCTTTCACGACCGAAATTCATAGTACAATTAAGATTCGGTCTAAAGGGCCGTAGTCTAAATAATCTGCTAGATCCAGACCTTTCGCCGATAACTTCAGTGGTTCTGTTTTGACAGGTGGGCGAAGAGTATAACACGAAGCCTAGGCAGCGACTAAATGAAAGACTAAAAAAAACTTTTGGGTGTTTCATTCCCACCAGCTATTAATACTGATGGGCGGGCAGTCCCTTTGACATACACTGTAGTGCAAAACCGGAGAGTACGTTTACCAAAAATCTACAAACTATGCATTCCACTGCACCCCATTGTTGGCGCGATCGCATCTAACACCTTTGCCATTGCAAAATGTCTAACCAAACTTTTATAACACGTTCGCATGAGCGACTATTTCACAAGGACCCCACCCACTTCATTAAAAAAATGAAGTCCCTAAATCTACAACCTGGCTACGTGTCCACGTAGTGTCCCTCTTCACCACAGTTCCTGTCAAGGACACCCTTGAATAAATACAGCAGATATAACTACTTCAACAACGTGCTCACAACTACTTACTTCCAATGGAATAACACCTTCTACGAACAGGGACGGGGTAGCTATGGAAAGTACTCTCAATCTAATGGTCTCCAGGAAATCCCATGAATCTCTAAGCCACACTGTATGTCGTAATCATGCGCACACTAATCGTTACCTCAATAAAGGACCCCAATCATCATCCAGGCAGAAGCGAGGTATGTTAACAATTCATTCACCGCGCTAATTTTTGAACTCTCTCTTCTAAATTAAAAACTCCACCGAGCCGATTAAATGCCAAAGCCACCACGCCGCCCTTACCACTCCGCATTATAAATATCAGTACTCAAGCCAGTTCTCCCACAGTCGGAGTAATCATTTGTTCTTCAACTGACCAGTCAAAAAATGTCCTCTAGCAATTTACAAAGAGTAATTTTTTTAAACCCTTCATCAGTACATGGGAACGGAGTACGCAATGTCTCAGTGAAATAAAATTATTTACAACTTGCAAACAAGTAATAAAACACAAACCCCAAACTGAGACAACCATCATTTGTTCTACATGATGGACGACCCCAATCTTGACACCGAGCAAAAGCTACTTATGAAAAAAATAAATCAACCAGAAAATACACTAGCAAGATACGAAAACCGACAAACAGAGGATAACAACGCTCCAAAAAGCAGCAAGAGACCAAAAACAAAAGTATCAACATCAAGAAGTACGTGCTAATAAATAGAAACTACATCGGAAGAACCTATATTAAATCACACAACTAGCCATAAACGAAAGAAACCAAACCAGAACTCCCTACTTTTACAATTCATAGAGGACATCAAACACACCAGCGACAACACCACAACAGAATACTATCCCAACAAGTCACCGAATCAGAAGAACAATAATTAAAAACACCACCAATTATAGTCAAAGAACCCAACAAATGGAATCAAATCTCTTCACTCCTCGTACAAAAACAAATACAATATTCAGAAGCTAGAGCTGGTAATGACGGAAACAACACTTTAGAACCACGACCAAGACCTTCGACGACAACCTCATACAATATCACAAGTAAAAATTCAAAAACAAAAGAAAATTAAAAATCGTCATCGGAGGAATCCCTACATCAATCACAATAGAAGAGATTGCAAAGGATCTTCACCTACAAGAATATACTCAATTAAAAGCAGCATGAATGGCAAACCGTCAAGACAGGACAACTCACTGGTCAAGATGACAGAAACTACAAATTTATATACAACTTAAAACAATGCTGCAACCTGGATAATACCGTAGAACGCCTCTACAAAAAGAAAACATCCGGACAGTGTCATCGCTGCCCAAAATTCGGTCACTCTCAGATCAGCTGCAAGGCAGAATACAAATGCCTGGTAACTATTCCACCCACCTGTGTACGAAACCACCTATCAGATCGGCCAAATACGCAAATTGCTCCGGAGAACACCCAGCTAATTACAGAAACTGACAAAAAAAATCCAACAACAAAAAACCATATGAAATAATGAAGCACAAACCACTCAACCCTACACTTACAGTCAAATCACGAGAGGCTCAGTATAGCCAGTTAAACCCTTCTCCAGAACAAACAGCAAAATTCATTACCACAACTAAACAACTTATCCAACAAGTAAACTTATGAATAACACCATCAAAAGAATACCAGCCAACAATCACATACTGGGACGCACAATCACTTCCAGGTAAAATAACTTCGTATACTCCAACAACATCGGCATCATGTGCATCGGGGAAACATTCTTAAAACCGTCACAGACCCCACGCATTCCTAACTACAAGTTCTATAAAAACGACCGTACCCGAAGTGTAGGTGGCGGCATAGCTCTATACATTAAGAATTCCATAAACCCCAAACACGATCGAAGCCACAGGAATACAACTCACAATAAAAAACATCGGGACAACGAATAAACCTGACCAACCTCCATTCTATGTCGAAGAAATGAACACAGGAAATGAACAAACTTATAGACAGCAACGCATCAAAAATTCTGATTGGCGACCTTGACAGTAAAAATCCCGACTGGTTCACCAGGACCGATAACGCCAGAGGTAAACATCTGAAGCAATATTCAGACCAAAATCAACGAATGATCATCGCTCTATCAAAACCCACACATCAGCACATACACCTACAAGAACTTCAAATATCTTGGACATCGCCATAGTCAAGAACATTGCACAACCCCTCCAAATAAACTCCATCCATAACAGCGGCCTAACTTCTGATCACAATCCAATCATACTCCAAATTGGATCAGAAAGAGAAAAAGACCTCATTCAGATGAAAACCATCGACTGGGAAACATACAAGGGAAATCTGCAAACAAAACTCCGTAAAATTTTCCCCTACCTCCAAAACAACATTACCCTGGATCAAACAGCAGCAAAATTCTAAATAATCATCAAGGACATAATTGAACCATGTACACACCCGCAACAAAGAAATTAGTGGTTCATATATTCTTAGCGACATAAAGGACCTAATCAAGGAAAAATGCCGTGCAAGAAAGAAATATGTACAAACATACAGCCCACAGGACAAAATCATACTAAACAGAATTACGAATGAGGTCAAAACCCGTCTGAAAGAATGCCACAAGTCAATATGGAACAAAAAACTCCACGAAGCCGAACAATACGAAGTCACCCTGTATTCCATCGCCAAAGGACTTAAAAAGAAGAAAAACAACATCGAACCTCTCAAAATCGACCACAACATTACAGCCATCACCAATGATGACAAAGCCACCAACTCCTAGACGACCATCTCGAAGATCAATTCAAACCGAACCCAGTAGACGACACTCTCCTGCCCATCTACTACGAATTACACATCAACAACCTGATTCACAATATAATCAACAAATAATCGGTATAAATCACTACAACCCCTGAAGAACTAGAAATCATAAAAAGCAGAGACAACAATAAAGCACTCGGACAGTACAATATTGCCAACAAAGCCCTCAGAGAATTACCAGTTGAAGGCCTTTAATCTTTCTACAATATTTCCCCAAAACAAGGAAAACAGCCGACGTAATCGTGCTCCTGAAAACAAACAAACCACCACTTGGACCTAAATAAAAACCCTGAGATATCCGATATACTAAACTTAAATAAAACCACTACTGAAATCTATAAAAAAGAAATGCCACTGCAATAATACATCACTTAAGAATCAATCAATCACATGACGAATAGGCAAAGGAGCCATTCTTCCCGCATCTATAACACGGAAAGAACACACAAGTTCCCCATAAGGAGGTCATTGGTTCAATTCCGAGTCCGGCTGCTCTGATTCAAGTTTTCTGTGGTTTAGGCAAATACTGGAACAGTAGTACTCCATAGATATCTTTCGATTCTCTTCTGTCTTCTTTTCGTCTGTCCCATATGTTTCTACTAAGCAGCTATTCGATTTTTTTTTTCGATCATTGAAAGCGTAGTTAGCGTTTTTCAATTATCATAGGTCATCAGTCCTAAGACTGATTACACACGCACCTCCACTGCTTCCTATTCTGGGCCAATCTTCGCATTTCTCTTAAACTAGAACATACTACATCCATAACTATTTACAAAGAGTAATCTAATTTACGCCTTCCGTTGCTCCTTTTTACTCCTATTTCTGCTTCTAATATATCTGTAGCTAGCTTTAATGTCAGCAGGTGTCCTACCATCCTATCTCTCCTTTTCTTTGTTAACTTTCATAGCGCCCTATGTTCTTCAATTCTTTCTAATACTTCCTCATTTTAAAAATCGAAAAAAATCTTTTGGTACTTTTTGGCATATGAATAATCATAGGAATCGATCTTTCTCTACACACACGCGGATTTGCAGTTGGCAGATGTTTAGTTTAATAATATAATTAGAAAAATTCAGGGTAACCAAGAAGACTACAGATAGGAGCAGAAACGTAACAAATAGCGAATCAATCTGAAAGTGTCACTAGTAGATAAAATAGAAATGATAGAAAATGCAAGAATCACTGCGCGATGAGCGACTGCACATTCCAAAGTTGTCAAACACAAAAAAGCAATAAATAACTCCTTACGCAGCAACTTAGCCAATACAATTGCGACACTTACGGCTCGGGTTATACATGCGCGTCCTTATATAGTTTCTACTCGTATCTTTAACTTCTTAAGGGCAACCTATACTAACCATAATCCAACCTTCAAGAGGTGCATAACATTAAAAAGGAATTAGTAAAAATAAATTGACGTAAATTAAAAAACAGGGATTGCATCGGCCGGCAATCGAACCCGAGCTGCGTGAAAAGATGCCACTCCTATCACTGAACCATTACTGCTTCATTGTGGCTTCTAAATTTTTGAGGAAACCACAGATTAGAGAGGAAACCATATATGTATGTTTAAAACTGGTTAAAATAATAATTATATCTACATATCTACGAGTAGTTACTTATAGACAATACCACAAACAATACAATTAGACCATTGATCAGAAATGTGTTACATCAAAAGAAAAAAAAAACAAAAGATGAAGATTGTTGTAAAATAT
Organism: Agrilus biguttatus; assembly: GCA_963921985.1. NCBI lineage: Eukaryota > Metazoa > Arthropoda > Insecta > Coleoptera > Buprestidae > Agrilus > Agrilus biguttatus. The sequence continues at coordinate 24,095,836 of OY998118.1, forward strand.
TGTATAGTTTACTGCTGCACATTTTCTTTGTCATTCTCTAATACTTTTCACCACAATTATCTGTCTTTGTCCCTTGTAGTCACCCCCTGCAATTTATGACCTACAGCTACCAACAACCCTATATCTTTATCATCGCCACAGCTATCTCTATCTCTTATTACTGCGTCTTTCCTTTTCTATTTCTTCTGCCTGTTTTCTCCTTTCAGTTAAGTTAGTGTCACAGATTAGAGAGGTTAGTGTTGAGGAAATTGCCTCCTAATCCGCAAAGTGTACGCGCACCCGTACAATCATACATTGTAACCACATTGTAACTTTGTAACCCGCACGGATTTGACTTCATATCGCTATTTTCTCAACTTCTTCCCGCACCTGATTAATACTAACTGTAAATATTTGCGGTAAATTGATAGCTGTGCCTGCCCACAAATATAGACAGGGTACCACTATTTTTTTTCTCGTGTAACACAACTATTTATTACAGGACCGTATAGGACTTGTCTACGCTATTCTTTTATCTCTGTGATTATGTCTATCTATCAATAACAGATGATAACCGTTGTAATTTTGGGAGACGACTAACGACGTAAAAAATATAACAATATTGCCTTTATATTATTTATATACACTATTCACAAATATTTATAAAACACGATGACTATTTTAAATACACTATAAGCATGAATACAAATTAGATACAAGGCACAACTTGACACTAATGGTTACTTGTGACGACATCAGACCTGTTTGGACTAGGCCACAGATCAGATTAGCCTTTTGTTTGTAACTAGTTACAGCCTAACTGGTAGGTAGCGCTAGTTACTATGATCTATGATATGTGCTTCTATGATTCTATAGAAAGTAATGTCATTTAACCTACTACCTCTCTGATCTGTGCCTACTACCCACAGGTTACAATTCAAAACCATAGATAATTGGTGAACCGAAAAGGATGAAAATATTGCGACTACGATTAATTTTAAGGTTATGTGTAATTATTCTTCCAAATATTATTTTCTTTTAATTTAAAAAATAGTAATAATGTCCAAGACGGTTAGCAGACTTAAAAACATTAAAAAAACAGCAGAGAAAATACGGCATGGGAAGCTTCGAACAAATGTTCCAGCCGGTATGGCTGCCGCAGGGCCACCTTTAGGCCCTATGTTAGGGCAGGTATTACCAGTTACATTGAAATAGTATAACGTTTCTATAATATTTTTCCGTAGCGTGGAGTGAATATTGCAGCTTTTTGTAAAGATTTCAATGATCAAACAAAAGATATTAAAGAAGGTATCCCCGTTCCAATTCGTTTAACAGTAAATCCTGATCGAAGTTATATATTAACTTTACATAAACCACCAGCAGTGTATTTTCTCAAACAAGCAGCTGGACTTCAAAAAGCAGCAATGGAACCAGGTTTATTGTTTTTCACTTTTACCATTAATAGTGCAATGTATAACTTAATTTTACTACAGTAGGATATTATTGATTGTTGTAGGTAATGAGATTGCTGGGAAAATTACTTTAAAGCATGTTTACGAAATTGCAAAAATAAAGAGTGAAGATCCCCCAATGGAAGCTAAAACATTAGAAGAAATATGCTTAATGATATGTGGCATAGCAAGATCTTGTGGTATTGAGGTAGTCAAAGAATTAAATGTAGAGGAATATGAACAATTTATGGTTGAAAGAGCAGCAATTGTTGAACAGCAAAGAAAAGAACTACAAGAAAAGAAAGAAGCAAAAATGTTGCGAACAGCATAGAAATTATATTTGTATAAAATAGTAATTTATTATAAATAAATTAGTAAATCATTCATACCACAACATTGTTAAGTTACTCTTTAGAAAAATAATATTCTATTAAAAGGTAGATTCTTAAGGGATTAATCACGGTATTATAGGTTGTTTTTGTTGTTCCTTCTTCTTCAACTTTTTGGACTTTCTTTCCATGTATTTCTTCATACTATTTGAATTTTTCAACGTAGCATATTTTTGTATAACCTGTTCAACTTGTTTTTCAGCTAAAAATACAGTTTTAGGTCATTGATGTATGATGAAAAAACCTACTTAACTTACATTTTTTTTTAAAAACCGGTTTTATTCCTTTCTTTAATGTCTCTTCAATTTCTTTAGATTGAGTTTCTTGTTGTTTATGTTCACGAATTTGGTTTTCCTAAGAACATATAAATTTTGTAATTTGTAATGTTGCAAAAAACAGTATAAGTACCAATCTTTGTATTAATCTTTTAATTTTCATTTTTCTATTAGGATCTTCTTCATTCTGAAATTCACTTTGCAGTTGCTTCATTTCTTTCATTTTAATGTTAAATACGAATTTATAGTTTTGTTTGAATATCTTATCATCATATGTTCCACAAAGAGAATCAAACCTTGGATCTCGTGGTTGTGACCGAGCAGTAGAAATATTATTTGTAGTTTGTAGTGATATCTTCTTTTTAGAACTCATTTCTCTAGGTCGATTTTTATTAACACGTTTGAATGATACATTCGACTTCTTGGCCGAAGTGCCTAAGACTGACTCATTTAGTAATTTGGTACCTATGTTTTTTTTCAATTCTATAAGGTCCTCAAAACTCATGGTTGAAAGCTTTTGACGAACTTTGGTCTGAAAAGCATAAAAAAATTAAAAGACAATGGTTAAGTAGCAAAAGGACAAGATATTTAATATATGTGTACTACTTTCAATTTTATTTATTTAAGTAAATTTTAAAGTAAATAGTGACTTACCCGTTTCTCTTCATCTAACGATGATAATTCATCCATTTCTGAATTATTTTAATAATTCAGTTTGGTACAAATCATGTACACCTTCAAAAGATTTTAATAATTTTTTGGTTATTCTACGTAGTACAAATGTTTGAATGTTACGAACACGAACGTACTCGTAACCTGTCCGTAACCTAATATTTTTTTGACATTTAAAGACACTAAAAGAAAAATAATAATAATGTAGATTAAAATATTTATAATTTAAAGACGTGCTAAAGCAAGAAACACTTAAAAAAATGGATTTGAAACGATTTTCTAAATTTGTAAATAATAATTTAGTGTTTATAGTAGGTATTCCCATGATAATAAGTATACATTGGGGTTGGAGCAAAATTCAAGATATACCATATTTGGTTCCTGAATCTGAGAAGAAGGGAATCCCTACATTAGAGGTTGTTAATGAAATATACATCAATTCACTTCCTAACTTTTTTGTTTTGAAGGCTATAAAGGTGTTTAAAGAAAAGTTATGGCAAACAAATACAACAGAAGCAGAAAGTCCCAAAAGCAAGTGATTAAATAGCAAATGTGAATAGTTTCGTTTATGTGAGGTGTACTTTTAATACTGTTTTAGTTTTATTAAATTATAAGTTATGTATTGAACTTTTTTAACTGTAAGTGTGCAAACTACATTCACATCCTTTTAGTTTTTGCATGGAATAATATTTAATTGGCTGTTAGGTATTGGTTTTTCTATTATTGTAATTGACTGGAATCTATAGGTGCTAAGTTTTCAGCACCAGTCTTCTGAATTTTTTCTAACTTCATACCACTTTTGTTCTACTATGTGAAATCTTCAGGTTTTGTATTTGTGTATTTAAAGGTGCAAATAATGTTATTGAGCTTTATTTCTAGAGGGAAGGATGTCAACACCCCATGAAGAAACCATATTAGCAGATTTTGTTTCAAACAGTTTGTGGGATATAACCATTTAGCTGTTTTGTTGCTCCTAGACATATGAAGAATAATATTGCATTAGAGTTGCAGTATAAGTAGAACAAAGAGGTCAACATTTTCTCTAGTGATAAAATGGAATTCTAATATTAATGGATATTAACCAAGTACCTTTCTATTATATTACCCTGTAAATTGTAGTGACCCCAAATGTTGGTTATTCCTTTGGTACCCCTCTATTTGATCACTTAAATTTATTGTACTTCACAGGCATTTCCCAAAGGAAAGGTTTCCTATGGGTGTCCTGGGCACATTCATAAGTAAACCTTTTTTTGTTTATTTGACTTTGCAAATCATAGAAATATAATTAACTAATTCAGACTAGCATTATCATGTATTTTACATATTTACTTTGTCTATCAATACATGAAAATACGTGTGCAAAAAATTAAACTTCTAATAAACAGTACCTAGCTGTGTTACCATATAGTTGAGGGTTTGGTGATAGTCATTCAGCAGCATAGATTTTGTCTAGTACCCTTTAAGAGCATTCAGAGCATTTCCACTATTAATAGAGATGTAGATGCATGCTGCGTATATCAATATTCGTAGCTGAGACTATCCAGGCGTACTTAATAATGGCAACCATTTCCGTCATTCCGTCCACTTTGGTGATTGTAAAAGCCTGTATTAAGTTTCACCCGTCGGCGAGTCATAGATTTCCGTCACACGAAATCGAGATTATTTACAAGCATCAGTTCTGATCAGACTGATCATGTAGAACATATAATATAAAGAAATAAAGTATCTTAATGCGATTAGGAAGTGTCTCTAGGATTTATCAGGTAGTCATGTCTTTTGAGAGATGAATGAACTTCTTACTCCATCGTCTCTAATCTGACAACTAGTTCTACAAAAAGGGCCTTAGTGGCGGCTATTTTCAGAATCGCTTTAAAGGGTCTGAGGCCGAAAAAATAGAGCTGCAATAAGGGTTGTTCCAATTACCCCGGCAATGCTCGTAGTGTTTTTATTTCCTTGTTTGAGATGGAAGGGAGAACCCTATTTTACCAGACTAACTTACTTAGTTTGGCCTTGGCTTATGTACTGTATCAGAAATCTTCAGTGTGTCTGGGTTAAAGGCTCCATCCACTTTTTTCTCATGTAGTTCATAGGGTGCTTTCAATAAAACTTGGGTATTTGACTGAGTTTTGTATTGATAATTTCCGTCTTACAACCTGAAAGAGACAGGTTTTATTTCACTGGTATTGGTATATATTATGATTTCTATAACACCTTGTATCAGGGATTTTTCTATCCTGGAGGACGCCAGTCAACAGTTTATCGAAATAATCAGTGCGTCGATTGCTACGATCTGTTTTACCAAACCGTCATGCGTCTGTTGGTGGAATAACACCTTAGAAAATCTTTGGTTGACAACTAGTCACTTTCTCAAAAGAGCGAAAAGGACTTACAGCTCCTCTTTCTGGGACTAGTATATATATTTATGAGGAACAACTATAGAGCTGACAAATTGATTAAGGCTTTCGCGGCCAGTTGGTGAACTGGGTGTACACCCGAAGAAGGACAACACCAGTTCAACTATAGAGCTGCTGTTAGGAAAGCCAAAGCTGATATATGGGCTTTCCTCTGCAGCGCTATTGATAAAGGAGCAGAGGCAGCCAGACTGGACAGGATTCTCTCAAAAAATGCTGAAGCTGTTCTGGGCACTGTTAAGCTTCAAGACGGCACCTATGCTTCCATGGACGAAGAGATATTGACATGCCTGATCTCTGAACACTTCTTGAGTTTTACAAGATCTGGTCTGTCGAACTCCTCTTCTCTCTCTGAGAGCAGCTGTTACGGGAGAACTTCCACCTTTCTATCACTTGGGAGAATTCCGTCAGCTGGCGAATAGAATCATTACATCTGAAAAGATTAGGCCCTTTAAATCACCGAGGGCCAACGGTATCTATACTAAATATAATTAACAAAGGCAATCCTTTATATTATTGTAACTAGCTTTGTGTATTCGTTCAAATCGTCAGTTTCATCAACGAAAATCAGATCACTCTCTTCGCTTATTTTCTTCCGTAACATATTCACAAATGGTTTGTATTGTTCTTTCGACATCGTCATGGAAGAAGAAGAAATAGCTGATGGAGGCTTATTTGTTAAAAATCCACTTTCCTTTAATATTTTTTTTAGTACAACCTGTTCGTGATTTCGCCTTTACATTTTATATCTGTTTGTGATATATCCTTTTTGGCAGGTAAACTACTCCCATAAAACAACACCCAAACAATTTTTCACTTTCATTTCACTATTGGGTAAACCTTCATAAATGACAAAAAGTATCATATAATAAATTAAGAAATACGTTTGTACATATAATGTATAAATATTTTTAAGTGCTTTAAGTATTTAAAGAAAATATAAAATTATTATGCATAAAAAAGCGATGAGACTCAAAGGAAACGCTACTGCTAAGCTATAAGATGTTATTTGCCCGAATCAGCAAAACACCTACTTGTGTAGTATTTAAAACTTTTCATGTGAATATCTCGGAAACATACTGTTGAGATATGAGATACTCCTCTTCAAGATATTTAAACGATAAGTAACATATTTGGCAGTCCCCCTTTCAAGCTAAATCGCCGTTTTATGGGACCATAATAGTTCTTCCTTAATAAGTTAAGTTGGAATGAGTTTACTCTGCTAGAGAAAGTCGGTAAACGTTTTCCCTAAATGCTTGTGTGTTGCCGGGAAAGCTTTTCATTGGAAAGTGCAAATTCCGCCTGTTCTCGCCGCTACGAAGTTGCGCATATCTTGGAGGTGATAGTTGGGGTACCTGTTGAAGACCTCTAGTACTGAAGTATTCGGTACTTTCTAAGGGTTCGGAGGTTTCGTAGATATCCCTCCAGAATGTCTCCACGTCTGAGAGCTTTGCTGTATCTTCGTTCATTGTCGAGATGGATTGAAAGTAAATACTGTAACGAACAAAATCGTTACTTGTTCTTTTAAACGCGGGTACTGTCTTGGTCTTGGTATTGCCCTGACCATATCGTGGACCAGCGTGTGACTTTTCCGACGAACACTTGGCCAAGCGATTTTATTTACAAGTAGACTAATAGTATTCTTGAAAAAAAAAAAAATTTTTTGTTTTCAATCAATAAATCAAGTTAGTTAGTAAAACGGATTACTATTATTTGAGAGCGGGAGCAAGCCCAGCAGTGTTGTTATTTTGTTTTTCCTCATACGGACTTCCACCAAGGGTAAGTTAAGAGTTTTGGGGCGAATATTTGTTTAAGGGCGCATGTTCTCTCGTATGGTCCGTTATCGCGCTAATAGTTTTTTTAGTTTTAAGTCGCGATGGACATCACTCGCAACCGTAGAATGTAGAAACTTAAAAAAAAAAATAAAGAGTCGAGTTGTAAGACGTTATCGTCTCTTACGCTGTATAAGTTTCCCTGTTGAAACAAAAGGAGATATGTCTTTATTTGCTGCCTTCGTTTCAGTAGGGTTAATATGTTAAGATTGAGAGTGTGGGATGGATGCTTTTATATTATAGGTAACTGTAAAGCATTCGCATGAACCTATTTGCCTAAATATAAATATAAGTATGGAATCAACAGAAACAACTACTCCTAGGGGTAATACCCCTACCGGTATTCAATTACACTGTTGATTCCGATGGACTCCTAGACGAAAATATAACATATTCAAACAAGAAGGAATTAAAATCCTTATTCGTCTAAATTTTAAGATCAAAGATCTCACATTTTGAACGCGTCCTATCAAGTAGGCACAACGAACCGAAAGCCATATCCCACGACCGGTTTCGACCTATCGGGTCTCATCAGGTGGGCGCTGGCAGAAAGGCCTTTACAGGCTATATTATAAATATAAATATAAGTATGGAATCAACAGAAACAACTACTCCGAGGGCTAATTCAATGCCGGTAGGGGTATTAGCCCTCGGAGTAGTTGTTTCTGTTGATTATATACTTATAATTTATAATATAGCCTGTAAAGGATTTTCTGCCAATAAAGATAAATTTAGAATCAACAAAAACAACTACTCCGAGGTTGATTCCGAAAGATTCTTAGACGAAGATAACATATCAAAAGAAAGAGGCAATAAAATCATTGATTGTCTAAATATTAAGGATCAATGATCCCACATTTGGAGCGCGTCCCACCATGTAGGCACTGCGAACCGAAAGCCTAATCCCATAATCGGTTTCGACCAATTGGGTCTCATCAGGTGGACGCTGGCAGAAAGACTTTTAGTGGCTATATGATAAACGCCAGCGCCCATCTGATAAGACCCAATTGGTCGAAACCGGTCGTGGGATGTGGCTTTCGGTTCGTTGTGCCTACTTGTTAGGACGCGTTCAAAATGTTAGATCTTAGATCTTAAAATTTAGACAAATAAGGATTTTAATTCCTTCTTTTTTGAATATGCTATTTGCCTACATCTATTCCGTTCGTTTTTTGCTCCTATTACATATTTGACGCACGGGGTGTACTACTGAAGCGGCTGCACTGACGCTTACTCAATTTCAAATCAGAGTAACCTCTCAACTATAATCGAACATTCTAGAAGTGGAAAAAGAGAATAATGGCTATCTTTATTACTATTGTGTATATTAGATAGTCACCGTAATTTAAGGTATGTAAAACTCGATGCGAGTAAATAGCGAAATGTATAAGGCGGGCATAAATTTCGATCACTTGCTTTATCCATTTAGACAGAATAAGTAGTCGTTGCCAAGGTATCTTTAAGGACAAAAATTAGAATTTATAAAATTCATAACTCAAATCACTTTTAGTTCACATTTAGTAAAAAAATTAATTAATTAAAGCACGCAAAACATGGAAAGACGCATAAGATGAAGGTAACAGAGACGGATGAAATACTCGATATTCATACATTAATATGAATTAATTTTTGATTTCATTTTTACCAGTTTCTGATTACCTCAAATTAATGAAGAAAAATTGTTATTGCTGTTATGCTCTCGCCGGGAATCGAACTCGGGTCCTTGGTTTTAGGCACCAATGCCCTGACCACTAAGATATAAGAGGTGACAACAGCAACAATCTTCCCTCATTAATTTGAGGTAATTTGTAGTTGACAAAAATTAATTTACATTAATATATTGTAACGAGTGCGTGTTTGCTTGTGTGCGTTCGAGTACCCATGTATGTGAGCGAGTCGGTCGCGGCCGAGCCTCGACGTGTATATAGTAACTGCAAGTGTGTGCGTAATAAATGAGTACATGTTAGTCTATATGTGCTTCGCGGAAACTTGTTCGATATTTCGGAGAAAAATAAAATGGTCCCGACTTTTCTAGGTTTCTCGGGAGTGTTCCGGAAATTTAACGGAATAGTATATAAACGGAAAGACGATCGCCGAGTTCAGTTCAGTTTAGTTCAGAGTGCAGATATAAATTGATGGTCGTGAAAATAAGGTGGGAAATAATCGAGACGCGTAGCAAATAAATAAGAAAAGTGAGAAGTGCTATACAGACAGTAACTGTACCTAAATAAATAGTGTAATTGGTAGTAAGTTAATTAATATTAGTATAAATAAATTGTTGTTCCTGTTTAAAAGTCTTCGAGTTTTAATTGTTGAACCCCCGAACGTTACAATATTGAAATTAACCGCTACATAAAAATCTCCAAATATTTCATTACTATGTTGTTGTATAAAAAAGAAAAATACCTAGTATTGCCACCAGAGTGAATTTTGATGTTTCTCTAAAGCGAATAAAATTGTATTTTTCTTGTTTAAAGTCCTAAAATGGTTTCCCATTATAATTAAAATTGAGTTCAATAATAATTGAAACTTACAAACTGACGTTACTAAATTATTATTTTTTATTTATTTAATGAAATTTCTACATCTAATGCAGTATTACTAAAATTAGTACATAGTCAGAGGCAGTTTATAAATCATTGCGGCTTTGCTTTTTTATGTTCTTGGTTGTCAAATAAAGGAACTTTATGGAATTATTGTCAAAAATTAATGGCACACTAATATAGACAATATCAGTTTATTGGAGAGAAATTTTAGTAAAACGCACTAAATAAATGGGCGCAAATGGAGGGCTTGTTTCTTTTAGAGGTTTTAGTAAATCATGTTCGATTTTCTCCTAATGTGAATCCCTTACCTAGAAAAAAGGACATCAAGATTTTTGCCAGATTTAGTAAAATAGCAGATTTTAACCTAAGGTACAACAGGATAATAAAGCTCTCAAATCCTAAAGAAGGTAAAACATATTTTTAATCATAACGTATGCTATGTTTATTTCCTATATAATATATGTTACATTATAAAAAATTGCAGTATAATATAAATGTAAAGATATTTGCAGACTGTCGAATAATTTAAAATTATGTTTATCACTAGTAGGGTGGGGGTCTTAAATTCGCATTTTTAGTAATTGTAGATATTTTCACGTGTGTGAAAAAAATTAGTAAATATTTTCAAATTCTATAGTCATTAAATTATTTAAAAGTTCTTGAAAATACATTTTTATGAATAAAAGCCAAGAAAACGTTTTAACAAACCATTTTAAGAAAATATCATTGGAATAAAATTTTATCGTGATTATAATACTGGCTCAAAGGAAATAGAAAATATCCAATTTTTTAATGTAAATCAATATTTCTCGATTTCTATTATCGATAAAGAAAACTTATTTGTAGGATTACAACTGATGTTTCTAAACAAAATTTAGTAAGTAGCTATCTTGAATAGAAAATGTATTTCTTTGCAAAATATAAATTACGAAAATAGTGTAAAGTACTGCAGATAGATGAATGCTAGACAGAATACGTATGTATCTGTATATGTGTAAGACAGAAAAAGTAAGAGAAAGAGAGAGAGACGATTGCTGAAAGATTGCAAGTGAGAATGACTATAATGAATTGTGGGGTGGGTGAAAGAAGAGGTGTGTCTTGTCCAGTAAGATGATGCGAGGGTGCGCAAGAAGGGTCAGACAGAGTGTGTGCCAAAGACGGAGAGATAGTCGAAGATCAGAGATATTGTCGTTTACATAATTATTAAATTGCCATTAGTTTTATCTTTATGCACTAACTTTTTTCTATTTGCATGTGTACATAATAAAATTCGTAATATAATCGTCTAACTGTTTCAATTCCCACAGTACAATAGTAATAGTATATATAGAACAAATAACAAATTAGGAATAATTATTAAAAATAATAAAGATAAATGTGAAAAAACGAAACAGTCAGGTATTTACCAATTGACCTGTGGTTCGTGTGATAAATGTTATAGCGGACCAACAGGTAGAGCCTTTAATACGAGAATTTCAGAACATCTAAATAGCTTCAAAAATAAAAAGTAAAACTCCAATTACACAAACCATCTAACAGAAAATCATTTATTTAATATCGAATTTAAAATTTTATATATCTTAGGAAAAAGTAGAAAACTAAATGTATTAGAATCATTAGAAATAAATAAAATAAATCTTAGAGGTTTTTGTGTGAATCGAAGCTTATCAGAATGCAAGTTTGAATGTAAAGAGTTTATTTATATTATTACATGGAAAACGATAAAAGAACAAATAACAGTACATTGTAAAACAAAGTGAAAATGAACGAAACAGAAATAGTAATCATAATATGCGGTACGACATACGCACATTTCACCCCCGAGACATACCACGCTTAGGTGAATTTTCATCTGATTGTCTTCTATATTCATGAACTATCATGGCTTCATGCGATTTTTCCTTCCATGTTGATCTTCGCGCGTCGTTTTCCTCTATTATCTTAATTTTCAACGCTTCAGGTGATGGAAGATCATCCCTCGATTCAATAGCGCATCGATAGTTTTCATAGCTACTTGGTAAACTGTACAGCAACATTATTGCCAGTAGATCTCTGTTTATATCGATCTCCATTTCTTGTAGTTTATACACAGTATCGAAAAAGTTTCGAATGTGCTCGCGAACATCATCCTCCTCGGCCATCTTGTGTAACGTTAGCCTTTTTAATAAAGTGGCTTTTCTAGCAGGACCTTGAGATTGGTATATCTCCTGCAGTTTTAGCCAAACTTCATTTGATGTTTCGCAGTTCTTTATTTGTTTTAATTCAGAGGGACTGATAGCCAAAATTAATTCTGAATGAGCTTTTCTGTCGGCAATATCCCATTCCTCTGCTTCTTCTTGTGATTTGGATTGTTCTTCGTCAACTATTGGTCACCCTTTGGATCCATTTACATATTCCCATAAATCGTTTTTGATGAGTATAGCTTTGACTTGTAATTTCCAAGTGTCGAAATTATCTTTAGAAAGTAACTCTATTCGCGCGTAGTCTTGAGAACTCATCTTGGCCTTTTGTGTTATTTGGAATTTTTCAATACGACACACGTACAATTTTTATATTCCCGTCACACTACTTAATTTTCTTTATTTAGGTTATTCACTTGCGCTACTCTACACTACTTGCATACGGGCAGCCTGGGCCCATAACTTGTTAGAAGTTTTTGTGTAAAACGAAGCTTATCAGAATACAAGTTTGAATGTAAAGAGTTTATTTATATTATTACATGGAAAACGATAAAAGAACAAATAACAGTACATTGTAAAACAAAGTGAAAATGAACGAAACAGAAATAGTAATCATAATATGTGGTACGACATACGCACGTTTCACCCCCGAGACATACCACGCTGTACTAACGTCGCAATAACGTTCAACCACCAACGGACAACACAAAACAGGTCCGTGCCTATTTATCGATCGCCACGTCACCGTACTATGCTACCACGGTGTAGCCGACGACCGACCGGGATGGCCACGCATGGCTTATTATGTTTACCCCGAATATGAATTTGTACAACAATAAAAAATTAATAGTAATAGTAATCCTAATTTGTTATTAAATGATCAACTAGATTTAAGCAGTTCACCTCTCTTAAATTTGTTCAAAAATCAACCCCCAATAGAATTAGACATATGCAACAACTCTGTAAGCTAAGTTACCAACACTTGAAAAAGCTATATCATAGCGAAACTATAGTCGTGTAATTAGTAAATATATTTGTGAAAAGTTTTTGTGTACCTTTTATTACATGATACATAAAGAACTCATAGGAATCGTAACACATTTGTTTTACGATAGTCGGTTTACTATTAATATTTTTATCCTAAAAATTGAACAATGAATGTAAGCCATATCGTTTCAGACGTGTGCAGTTTCAGGGTGAACCTCGACCATACATTTTATTCCTTTATATTCTTAAAACTCGTCTTAATTTAACACGACACAAAGAACCTTTTTCCTGGTTATGTAATTTTAGTAGAAATGTTGTATATAGTTAAAGCGTGCTATTGATTCAGATTTTCAGTGTTCGTAGTTTCACACAAGATACTCTATTTTAAAATTATAACTGCCAGCATTTTAAAGATTTTGGTCCTGTAAAACATTTCTTAAAAATTTTAATATTTTGCGGTTAAATAGTCACAGGATAAATAACTTGTTAATAGAGATATTTCATATACTTGTAGAAGATGAAAGATTCTTTACTATTGGATGTGGAGAGTCAGTACTTTTCTTCGGTAAATGTCAGGATCTGCTTTACAAACTGAGAACATGTCCTCTAAGCATAAAAATTTACATGAAGGAATACATTCTTGGCTCAGTTATGATCCCTTGGAAAGATAATTTTATAAAAATTGTCGCACTTCATGGCACAAGTGACGAAGAGACTGTAACTCCAGCAACAATGATTGATAGTTACGATTTTTTTTTAAATAACGGTGAAGATTTTATGGGATCAATTAATTTAGACGTTCGACTATTTTGCATACACAAGTCTATTGAGCGTGACTTGAGAAAAATAACAGGTGGTGAAAACAAAGGTGTCCCTTACTCCAAATTTCTATTTAAAGGCCGAGATGAAAAACCAACCTTCATTGTTCAAAAGTAAGTAACAAAAAATCGGAAACTATTTTAATTATAAATACATTAATGCGATATTAATTTTTGAATTAATTTATACCCACTACAGATTACCTCAAACAATGAGGTAATTAAATTTTTTTTTTGTTACTGTTGTCACGCCCTGGCCGGAACTTGAATGAACGTATTTACTAAGTCACGGAACGTCGGAATCAATGTATATTATTGTGATGGACGTGGCGTTTTGGGTGGAATTGACCCGCGGCGATTGCGAAAATAGAGTGGAGTTTGCCCATGCCGCGTTCTAGAAAAATCGAGACAACGACTAGAGCATTCGATTTGTTTGAGAGTAATTTAACAACGTCCATCAAACTAGATAAGTGACAGTGATAGACAATTTATGATAGTTGATGGAGAATAGTTGTGTTAAATAATTAAGTTTTGTTGAGAAAGAAATAAACTAGTTTAAAGCAAACGTAACGTTATTATTAATCATTAATAATGAAATATTTGAAGAATTTTTAGTAGAGGTAAATTTTTAAATACTTTAATGCGATATTAATTATTAAATTAATTTGTATCCACTACAGATTGCCAGGCAGGGTATGACAGCAGTAACAATTTTTTCCTCATTAATACTAATACAAATTACAAATTATTTCAATAATTAAAAACGCATTGATGTATTTAAAATTAACCCCTACCAAAAATTATTTAAATATTTAACTATTAAGTAGTCAGTGCGTACTGCTACAGATAACCGGCAACTTGTAATTGACCAAGTAGCTATACCTAGTGCACGGCAAGTCAAATAGAGTTAACCGTTTATTTAATAATTTCTTCTTTATTGTTAATATTATGTGCTTATAGATGGTTAATTGGGGCGGTTCTGATTAGCAAACATGTAACAGTTTCCACTAGATAAGATTTCCATAATAACACCGGGTCATTGGACGCAAATGCGATGCTTTTCTCAATAGATCTTATTTTCGGAACAGGTTTAAAATTTAAATCATGTTTTAAAATCATGGTGGGACTTATTTTCTATGTAGGCCGTATTTTCAGGGAAAATCTAAACTATTGCGAACAGTAATCTACTCTTTTTACCCCTATTTCTACTTATAATATGTCTCTAACTAACTCTTTATGACAAATTGATTAAGGCTTTCGCGGCCAGTTGATGAACTGGTGTTGTCCTTCTTCAGGTGTACAGGCCGTCGTCGGTTGGAATTGCTTCCTAACGTTTCGCTAGCACGAGTGGCGAGTTTCTTCAGAGGTCTATCCATTTTTGCTGTTGTTTGTAGACTGAGTCTGAGCCTGTACACCCGAAGGACAACACCAGTTTAACTCTTTATGTCTCAGAAGGTGCCCCATCATTCTATCTCTTCTTTTCCTTATTAACTTCTATAGTGCCCTTTATTTTCTTACTCTTTCTCATACTTTATCCTCATTTCTAATATTTTCTGTTCTATTTTCGCAGTATTTTCATTAACCGCCTTATAACACCACATTTAAAACGCTTCCTAATTTTTCTTTTTCACCGCACCCATCGGCCACGTTTCGCTAGATAAAATAACTAATATACAATTCGACAACCAATCAATTCTGGAATCTTTGTTAACAAAATAGGTAAGTTCAATATTAAAGAATTAAAGGTAATTAGAAATGCTCTTTATCCCAAAATTTTGAGTCTAATGGAAAAGAATGTTTTTTTTATCAGACAGTATTATTAGCTTGAGTCGACGAAAATTTATAAAAAGAAGGTAACAATATACTCACTCTGGAAATTGTTCATTTGGACTTGAAATTATTATTTTATCTGTTCATGATTCTTGTATGGACAAAGGTATTAACAGATTATGTTTCTAAGCACCATCTTATTGAACATCATTTCTGTTGTAACGAATTTTCTAGCTCAACTTATTTATTTAACGAATATTTATTTCCAATAATTTATTTAACACTTACACGCTACTTAAAACACTTAAACACTAGCTTCGTCTTCTTCCGGTTCTACGTCGTCACTTTCCACAGCTTCTCATCAACGTAGTCGCACTTTTGTGCCTTCTTTTGAACGATCCTGTTTTCGTCTTCTTCCTCGTCTTCTTCCTCTTCTTCTTCCTCTTCTTCTTTCTCTTCGGATAGATCAGATCTGATAATAATGCTTCCTCTTCTCCATTATCATCTAAGTCACTACCGCATTTCTTTCCTTCTTTTGACTGCTTTTCATTAGTAGATAAGGGCGTAGACTTTGTTTGCCATTCTTCATACCCATTTTTCATAATTTTGCTCCGCAACTCTTTCCTTAATTTCCGGAGCCCTGCCCCTGGCCTCTCTGTCACGACAATAGATTCATCTTCAGCATCTACAGTCATTGCTATAGTTTCTTTTCGCAATTTTCCGCAATCAAAACGAACCACTTCTGTGTGCACATCATTTTTATGTGTTCTTTTTGCACATGCGTAATTCAAGAAACGCTCTTTTAGTTTAGTTATTCCATTAGCTGTTTGTTTATCATCACCAAAAATTATAATCCCACCAGGACCTTCACCCAATTCCGGTTGTTTTTGAAATAGTCAAGCCCTTCCTTCAAAAGCTGCAACTTTGTAGGCTTGTCCATCACATCCTTGAATTGTCCAATGTTAGTAAAACTCTGCATAATATTGTAAAATATTATTTCTTCCCTTTCATTAATTGCTGAATCCTACGCAATATCTCCAGCTTTAGCAGAACTCAAAACTCCCTCCTCTGAATTATCTATTTCGACTTCGTCTAAATTAAAATCGTACACAAACGTATCCACGTCCAAATCTTTATTCTTTTCAATTGTAGAACTTTCAGTGTTATGATTATAATCATTATTTTCTTTACTAGAAATTTTATCAAAGTTTGTTTCTGGTTTTATCTGTAAATCTTCTTTTGTCTCATCTATTTCCAAAATTTCATTTTCTTCTAAAATTTTCATTACTTCTTCAATGATTAATGAATTGGACTGCTCTTCTGGAGTATTGCTGTCTTCATTCCTTTGGGTTGTATTTTCACTTCCTTTTAAATTTTTTGTCTCTGTTACACCTAGTACTTGATGCTGATCTTTTCTACTTTTGTCAAAATTCTCTTCAAGTTTCTCTTCCAATTTCTTTGAAGTTTCTACTAATTTTTCCAATTTGTTTTCCAGACGTTTATAGTTTTCTTCCAATTTATTTTCCAATCGCATTAATTTCTTGTCCAGTTCATCCTCAAATTCGTATAAGTCAGGATCGAAACCCTCACGTATCAGAGCCTCCTTGAGTCGCCCCTGTAGGGTGATCTTGTTACCAGATGGATCTTCGTCTCGCTCTTCGAGTTCGTTTTTCAGCTCGGCAACTTTCAATTCCAACAACTTTTTCGGCATTTTGATTTATTTGCTATTTTTCTTCTTCTAGAAAATTCTCTTCTTCGGGGATCGATTGGCTGAACACCCCACACCTGACACCAATTGTAACGAATTTTCTAGCTCAACTTATTTATTTAACGAATATTTATTTCCAATAATTTATTTAACACTTACACGCTACTTAAAACACTTAAACACTAATGCAACAACTTATTTATATCACTCGGTTTATCGTATTTATATTACTACTTATTTATACGACAAGATAAATGCGCTATTTATATCACTCGGTATATCGTATTTATATTACCATTCGAAGTTAATTGTAAACTGTTCTACTATCAACCGTAAACTGTCAACTGTAAACTCTAAACTGTAACTAAACTGTAACTGTAAGCTAAAACTAAACTGTTCACTGACCGTCGACAACATCGTATTTATAGAGGTATCGAAGGTTCTGGAGTAATCAGGAACGACCTTCTGGTATTTTCTCGAATTCCTATTATGTTGTTGTTTATTCATTGCTATCGAAGCGCCCACCGACGACCGTATTCGAGGAACCCGTCTTATTTGTTTCCGGAACTCGCCGCCGCTCTTGTCCACACACATACAGGCTCGTTACACTATTTAATTTAATGAAAGAAAGAAGAAATACAAATTAACGTATACCTTTTTAACATTATTTACTGTTAGCCTTTGGAATAATGTATATGAGTTATTGATAGTAAATACATAGTAATTTGATATATTTCTTATAGATGTGGAATTGACGTTTTCTCAGATACTGTACCAGTTGTCCCTCTTTATTCGCCAGGAGACGCGGATGAAGGTGACGAAAAAGCTTGGCAGTCTTTATACGAATCTGAAATGAACGATACAGCAAGTATAGCACCAATGTTTAACGAAAATCATGATGGAAATGTCGTCAAATTAATAAGTGACGAAGAAGGCAAAGAACTTGTAAATACGGAAAAGCGATTTGATTTACAAAAGGATGAGAAAGAACCTTGTACCCGTACAACCGAATCGTTAGAAAAATTACTTTGTAAAAACCCTGATTGTCCTGCAGTGAGAAAGTTTAAGGAATATGGCATAGGTCCTCTAGCTATGACTAACGGCATAGGCTGTCTCACTGGTAAAGTGGATGTACCATTAAAGTATGGAATTAGTCAAACTTATGGTGTATTCAAATGTTACGGCCCATACGGTATTCTCACGAAAGTGGATTCAGAGGATCAGTTATATGAAAATAACGAAGAAAATGAAACGTCTAGCGGTGGTTGTAAATTGACTGATGATTTATTAAAATTAAAAGGCGGTAACCTACTAAACTGTTGTCTTACCGAATTTTATTTGAATGATTCAGAATCTACTCCACTTTACCCAAAACCTCTAAGATTAAAAGGTGGTGCACCAATTAGTGATACAATTGCGAAAGTCGCAGAACCAATAGCAGCCTGTAAAATATTAATGCAACAAATGGACGATGTTGTAACTGCATTTAAAGAAGCATTAGGTCCCTGCGGTAAAGCAACTTGCCGTTTTAACGCAAATATAGCTAAAGAAAATTGTAAACAAGTTTGCGCACCTCCAAAGGAAGAAAGTGTCTGTTCACCTGAAGCTACTTCAGCCTGCGGTTCCCCAACTTGTCCATATACAAAGTTACGACAAGAAAACGAATTAGATTATGATGCACTCATGGAACTACAGTTAATGGATTCCGAGATGGTAAAAAGTTGTGGGTCACCTCAATGCCCGTTTCCATTGGCACCTCCTCTTGAGCCTATTCACTGGGAGTGTCCAGATCCATTGCCAAAGAAAGGACAGTGTAAAAATAAAAACTGCCCATATAAGCCAAAGGAGCCTCCTCGTTCCCCTAGAGAAGGATTATGCGGCAGCAAGGATTGTCCTTATGCTCCTCCGAGATCCTGTGGAAATCCAAAGTGTCCTTTCCAAAAACGAAAACCATGTCCATATGGTGATGATGAATCGTCCACGTGCAGCAATCCAAGTTGTGTTCTTAACAAACAAAAAAAGCCCGCTGCTTGCTCTAATCCTTTATGTCCGAATGCTAGTAGTAGAAAGCCCAACATTGCCGGAAATACAGGTTGTCCTGGGGAACCTTCTGACGAATGTTTTGTCCAAACATGTGATAATCCAGAATGTAAATTTAAAAATACAAATGGATCTCCTTCATGTTCAGAAGGTGTATCTACTGCTGGTGTCCGTACGAATTGTTCAAATTGTCCGTCTAGTATTCCGAAAATGAATACTCCGACGGGCTGCCCATGCTCTAGCAAAACAATTAATAACAATAATAATTGTCCACCTTCAATGCAAAGCACGAATAATGATAACAAAAAGAAATCTCAATCTGAAATTAACAAATGTGGTTCATTTAATGAATCTTTGCAACAAGAACAAGATGAGGGATCATTTGTTTGTGATGATCCTTGTTGCCCTTACATATTACCTATTTGTTGCGTTTGTGGTAAGATTTTCGTACCATGCCCTCCTCCTTGTCCTCCACCTCCCTCGTGTTCTCCATGCAAGGGTGATTGTGGGACATGCGAAGAATCATGTACTCCTTGTCCGCCACCGTGCCCTCCTCCACCTTGTCCGCCTGGTTATCCCGTATGTCCTGAATGTATGGGTTATAAACCACAAACAGATAATGTCGACATCTGTGACTCAGCCACATGTGCTGTAGCTGATGGCAGTACTAAATGTATAGAGTGCAAAGGTTCTACACCAGCAGGTGCTGGCGATAACGTGCCATCTAGTAATAAAGCTTCCAGAAAGTCTCGAGATGATTTGGGTAAATCCGGACAAGGGGATGAAACCATTCGGTCTGATAAAAATAGAATCAGTGAAAACAACAATAAGAAAAAAAATACTGCCAACTCGACAGAGAAAAAAACAAAAAAACTGAAAAAGAAGTCCGATGAAGTTACCGATCGGTATCCCGGTGTCAGAATTGGACATCAATTTTGCTGCATGCCTGGATTTAGAGTTCCTAGAAGGCAAGGTTGGCTATGGAACACGCACGTTCCTTGTCTTGGTTTAAAGGTACACATTTTAATATTCTTATCTATATAAGTAAGCATATGTGCATGTTTCTGCTACACGAGAATGGATTATTTACGAAAAAGTATATTTACGAAAAAGTACAATAATTATTCTACTCAGAAACAAAAATGCGGTTGTGTAGATGAAAAAGTTCTTTAAAAGATAGCGTTTTTTCATCGTGGTTTGTTATCTATTTTTTTTTTCTGTATAATGAAAATATTGTCTCCATCTAATAAACTACGAGCATTTCTGAAAACTTCCAAAATACGAAAAATACGTAATTTATATATTGCAATTAAGCACGAATAAAAAATCTTTTAATAAATATGCCATGGATCACGATGTGGTGGCCTAAAGAACCAAAACATGGTTTAAATTCTTCGTAAGCGATAGGAGCATCATATAATTAAAAAATGAAATATAATCAGTCACTTCCTAACTAAAAAGAAAAAATAACGACGAGTATCGTAACTAAGGCTGCCGCAAGAGTTAGAATATATCGTTCTTGTCGTGTCTTGTCTTACATTGTCTTGAAAAGCAAGACAATATCAATATCATGATGCTCATATGAGATCAACAATTCGAGAAACTGATCTTGTCAAGACTGCTTGTTCGAGATCTTGAGTATTTCTCTTTATCGAATTGGAGCTACGTTTTTTACGTGAATAAATTTTTATTTTTAAATATTGAAGTTGTCAGATCTCATATATCATTTGGTTATGCAAAAATATAATCTGGAAGGTAGAAAGTCCAAATTGTCGAATAAAATCATTAAAGTTATTACTGTAAAAATTGTACATTTATAATATAATTAGTTCGTCCTATTGATAACTGCCCATTACCTGATGATGAAGTAGATCGGATATAATAAAAATATATATTTCTGAGCTTAGTTGTTTTAAATCTGTGAAAAAGTTTGCTCTTGATTAAATACAATGTGGACCGTAAAGTATGTAAGGTTTGAAACGACATAATTCGCAAAAACATAACTTAAAAAACGTTAGGGTTTAGGTTAGAAAAAAATCGACAAATTTGTTTCCACCTTTTCAGGCCATATATATATATATATATATATATGTAGATATATATTATGAGGTTACTTCTCTATAGAAATGTATACAAATGTCAATTTAGTGTATTACATACATACATATAGCATAAAACATGCATATATATATATATATATATATATATATATATATATATATATATACAGGGTGGGCACATTACTGGTGTATCCAAAAACTTGCTGTTGTCTTTTGTTGAAAACTTCGAATTTTGGCTACATGTCCATACCATTGTTGTTTGTAACATTAGAAAAAGAAACAACTATTATGTTCTTTGGGCACTTTTGTGAGTAGAATACAGTGGCGTCGGAAAAATTAAAAAAAAATTCATGCAATGTCGAGTTTAGCATAGATAAAGTTGTATCCTTTTAAATAGAAAAAAAGTTAATTTATTCCTTTTCTCAAATGTATATAATATATGTGGTCACATTCGATGTTTAAATATTTAAGAACAAAGATAAACTTTCCGTAGTTTACCTGTTACTGTTTTTAAATTAGTTTCTAGTAGGCGTTGGTTATCTACATGATAGATATTAGATGTGGTATTCGAGACACATTTCAATAGGCATCCAGAAAGAAGACAACAAAAGACAACACACAAATTTATGTTAATACATGAATGTCCATGATTTTTTTTCAAAAAAAAATCCGATGCCCTTGTATTCTGCACACAAAAATATATAGAGAAATTTTTGTAAATACTGTAACATTCGGCGGTTCGACAATCAAAATTCGAAGACTTTTAAACAGGAACAACAATTTATTTATACTAATATAAAACTAAAACTGTACAACCAATTACACTATTTATTTATGTATAGTTACTGTCTGTATAACACTTCTCACTTTTCTATTTATTTACTACGCGTCTTTTATTTCTCACCTTATTTTCACGACCGTTAATTTATATCTGCACTTCTCACGAACGTCAATTTATATCTGGACTCTTCACGACCATCAATTTATCTGAACTGAACTCGGCGATCATCATTCCGCTTATATACTGTTCCGTTAAATTTCCGGAACACTCCCGAGAAACAGAAAAGTCGAAACTATTTTACTTTTCGCCGAACAAGTTTCCGCGAAACACAGAAACACTAACATTTCCTTATTTATTACGCACACACTTGCAGTTACGATATACACGTCGCGGCTCGGCTGCGACCGGCTCGCTCACATACATGGGCACTCTAACGCACACAAGCAAATGTGCACTCGTTACAATACTCTCGTCCATCATCTTTTGTAAATTCGTTTGTCTAAAAATATTAACTGCGAATAGTTTTTAATTTCAATTTAATTCTAAATAAAACATTTAAACTGTTGATACGCGTTTTATGTGGAATTTTGGATTTTAATGTTTCATTTAGTTCAGTTCCACACAACACTATTTAATTTCTTGTAAACCTTTTTCTATTCATATTGGCACTTTAAAAGAACATTGTTACAAAGATAAAATCTTTTCAAGTCTCACAATTTACTTTTCTAATAGAATTATTAAACAATATTAATAATTAACATTATTAGAGTGGATTGCAAAAAAAGTTTGTTTGGTTGTTTCTTGATTATTTGTTCCAGAAAATTATATTGTGTTGGGAATAACAAGTACAAGTTAAATCTAGAAAGAGAATAAAAATTTTCCGTTATTAAAAGGTTTTCATTTGCCATACCTAGCAAATTTCCTGAATTAATATTAAACGTTATAAAAGTTTTTATCTGAAAAACGGGATAAAGCTAAAAAAGAATGAGCAAGTTAATGTACTTAGAAACAATTTATTTTATATTAAAAAATATATAACAAACCTCTGCAAAACAAGTGTTGTTTTTATCATTTACCTTACTAAAGAAAAAGTCAATTTAACTCTTACAACGCTTTTTCGGGAAATGACGAGTAAAATGGGTATGACCCAGGCGTGGAAATGGCTGTAATGACGTCAGTAGTATCTACTATACAGTCAGTAGCACTGGTGCCATATAATGTATACACCTGATATTAATTAAATATATAAGTATATTTCGTACGATATTGTGTGCTGTCGGTGTCCTGTGTTGGCCGACCATTGCACTCTACTAGCGGAAAACGTTACCGCCCACGACGAACAAGGAATACTCTTCGTTTAAGAGTTTTTTTTTTATGCTTAAGAGGAAAAGCTATCTAAGCGGGGAAAGCAGAAGGACAATTCATGCTTTCGAGGTCTAAACAAGCCTTAACCTGATTACTCTAATAATAATAATAACAACAATAATAATAATGATAGCAATAATAATCATAAGAAGAAGAAGAACAACAACAATAACCAATATAATAATAATAGTAAGTGAGTGAAAATATTGCGTTTTGAATCAATTTTTTACAAAAAATTTCAGCCCAGGTTTGGTTCTCTAGGCCAGTGGTTGCCAAACCTTGATTCGCGAGTGACATGAGGTTCATTAGACATTGAGTGTGACTCTGTCGTAAATGACCACGTGCGTGCGTTAATGGTGGTTAATATTGAGTATAGTGTCATAAGACAGCTATGTCTGCTTCAAATGCCGATCACTTCTCTAGATATATAGATATACCAATTACCTAAATTAGGGGTCGACAGACGGCGGATTGCAAACCCTATTCCTCTTTGCATACGGCTCCAGATTTTAATTGGGCAATTACATTTTGGATTGCGATTGTTACCAGGGGAAAGAAGCGTATGTAGCCAAACTATAAGTTTCACAAAAAATAATTTAAAACAAAACTTGTTCTCTATATTAATATACGATCGTCTGCAATAACTAAATTTACTTTACACAAAGTGTTCAAAAGTAGAAAAAAAGAAAGTTTCATTTACATGGTAACACTGTTAATTATGGATCCAATCAAAAAAAGTTATAGCGAAATATTGTTCAGAATATCAAAATATGGAGTCGTGCAATAAATTTAGAAAGCTTAAGCACCACATTCTTTAAATCAAAATCGATTTATTCAATCCGATGAAAAACTTTTTGGTTTTCATGTTTTCCCAATTCTTGAAAATTAGTTACGGCTAAGTTCTAAAAATTTCAGGATCTTATTAATTACATAGAGCCAAAATTTTCTAAAATATCAATCCAATACTTTTAAAGGACAATTTTCTTATGCCTTTTCTTAAATATTTCAGAAATTAATAAGAAGAATTCTGAAAACAAGATATACTACTGTTAACTATAAAACATTAGATTAAAACAGTTAAGCTTTTGAAGCAGAAAAACAGAGAAAATAGACAAAAAAACGATATTTATACTAAATTAACAATTGTAAATTAAAATGCTTGTTGTTGATGCAAAAATGTTGCTAAAGTAGTAGTCCATCCAAACGGGCAGTGTTGTTGAGCTAATTACAATTACAAATATGGTTATTTTGAGAATCGGAACCAATTATTGAACTAAAGTGATTATTCAGTCGAAAACTTTTCCTTGTTCCCTATTGTTATCATTATCTCTATTCTTCTTTGCAATAATAGGTCAAATCTATTTGAATTACAAGGATTACTAAAACTATTTTAGCCAAGAAGAGGTTGGAGGCCTGGTGCTATAACAGCAACAGTTGCTAATCGTATCATGAAACATAGGAGAGCTAGACTAAAATCAAGACAGTCATCCCATAAAAGCAGTCGAAAACGTCGTAGGAATGAAGATTCTGATTCAGACGTAACGGTTGCTCCACGACCAACTCTAGAAATACATAGAAAAGAAGGTGCTTATTGGATAACAATGAATCCAATAAAAGATCCTAATACCATTGACGAAAAAGATCCTTATATGGATTGTATGCCAATGGAATTCCGTATTACCAAAAACAAAGAAAAAGTAATGATCAAAGGAGCAGATGACGATGACTATAAGTAAGTTTATAGTAATAAATATTGTCCAAAAAACTCCTTAACTTTTGTTTTACTATCATTAATTTTTGCGCCCCGGCGCATGCCTCAATAATCGGCTCCAAAGTGCCAACTCTTAGCGAACAAAGAAAATTTAAGATATTTTGAAGAATTCAGGGTAGAAAAATCATAGACGACGAGAGCAGTAAGGCCTAATGGCCGTCTCTAAAGGAAGTCGCGGAAAAGGGGTGGATTGGATGGAGGAGACTTCGAAGAACGCTGAACAAATGCTTTTAGGTTGAGAGGCGTAGAGGGTAGAGGTGAAAATTGGAAATGGTAATTGTGTAGATGAGGGGAAAAGCGGTCAGAAGAAGGAGACGAACGATCTGTAAAACATTGGAAATCATAAATTGTTTAAAATTAAACCAGAAATGTTTTCACAAAATTTATTAACAATCTCTTACACGTGTTTCAACCTTTCGACCATTCTCAAAAGAAATTACAAGAGTACTTATTGTTAATAAATTTTGTGAAAACGTATCTGGTTTAATTTTAAACAATTTGATATTATTCAAAATGTTTCATAATGAACCTACCGCAGAAACAATTCGAATTATTAGAAATCTGTTTTTAAGTAAGGCGAAGAGGTGGAAGCTAAATTACATAGATATACGATTAACTAAGGGAGTGTCTTTAGTTATTGTCGGAGAAGTGGAGGATTAGGCTGATACAAAATTATGTATTTATTACAAACATTTCATTGTGTTTCATATAAAGCGCAAAGTGAAAGCAATTTAATTTATTTTTTGGTAAAATTCTTATATCAGTGCACAACAAACTTAATTGTTAAGTAGCTTCTACCATGTACTCTATATGAAACACATGTATGTAAAAAATACATTCTGTTATGAGTAGGCCAACCCCGTGAAGCTTCAAGACCCGTCCAGATTTCAAGTAGACTGGAATTTTATAAAACGTCATTCTAGAAAAGTTATAAGATATAGAAGTGATTTTATGGGCGAACAAGTTATTAATTATTAATTGTGGAGTTGTTCTAGTAGAAATAAATTAAGTTTGACAGTGGCAAGTGTACTGATTACGGACATTTTGTGATATTTGTTTGAAAAACGCGAGAATACTTTTGCAGTTAATCATGTATCAACCCAATTTATCCTCCACCCCTTACGCCTCAACTCTACCGCCCCTTACTAATAACATTTTTTTAATATTTTGCAGGTTATTTCTACCCTCTCCACCCACTTTTCCCTCCTCCGACCGAAAGTCTTCTCATCTTTACACTATTTTCAATTTTCACTTTCATCCCCTGCACCTCCACATCTCCGCACCCACCCAAAAATACATTATTGTTTATTGCTGTTCAAGGTCTTTCCCGTCTAATCCACCCCTTTCCGACATTTCCCTTAGAGGCGGAAATTGGGCCTTATATAAGTAAATGAGTATCATTTTGTATATCAACTTCATTAATTTCAATAGTACGATGCGTCTTGAGTCAAAAAATTATTAAGTAGGTGCTTACAGGTGCGCCATAAGTCCTGCGATGATACCTCTTGTGGCTACCTGTTGTACTTATTGTAATAATAATATTTCTATGTGCACAGTCGTTTGAATTTCCTCAATATTATTGTCTTACTTCCAGGACCTGTTATTGTGGTGAAGATGATGATGAAAATGTTTATTCGGATAGCGAATTAGATATCGAATTTTCGCCTCCTGGGCTGCTTAGGCACAGAGCATTAAAGCGAAGAAACAAACCTAAAGCTGAAGCTGATACACAATATAATCCCGCAGATTTTGCAGTTGCTAAATCAGGAAAAGGTGGAAAAGGGAAAGGGAAAGGGAAAGGTAAAAAGGGCAAAGGCGGAAAAAAGGGAAAAAAGAAGTGAAATTTCATATAGGCAGTTTCGGTTGATAAAACACAAAGTACTACCATGAAATTCTAAAGTATTCTACCATATTATAGATGTATTATATTAACTATCTCAATTTGTGCAAAATTCTACTGGAATCAAATTGCTACGCGCCCAATTTTGCAAATGTTTCTAATTGAAATTATAGTTCCTTTACCAATAAATTTTAAAATAAAGTTGACATTGATTGAAGTTGAACAACAGAAATATTATTTTGACCAGTGAAGAAATTAAGATGGTATTGGTTTTGTGGAATATTGTGTAAGTATAAACTTATTACATAGTCTTTTGTTATCATCTATTGGTTGAATAGTGCTGCTATCTCATAACTCTCTTAGTATTAATCATTTATGCATACGCAAGAAAAATCCACAATAACGATGTTTATGGTTTACGATGTCCGGAAACCTTCCACAAGTTCTATACTATGCGATTAAGGATAAAACTTTAAGTAGAAATGTACGTCAGTATTTTTATTATACATCGCATAGATTATATGCATTTTATATATTTACATAAGCAAGTTGTTATAATATATAGTTACGGTGGTATATCACCATTTGCTGCTAACTGATTTATTTCATATGTTACACAAGGGCCTTAGTAAAGAATTATACGAGAGTGGATCAAATATAAACGAGGCTTTCTAAATTGCGCGATGGGTAGTTATTCAAGGCGCATCTGGGCGTTAGGAACTTGAAGTGGAGATATTAGGTGACACGGAAACGACGCGTCGTATTGCTGCGTTCGCTTGGTTAATAGCTATCACAATAAGTGAGAAAGAGGTGCATAGCATAGAGGTGTTGCGCAATGAATTATTATTAAGTTTCTTACAGGTGAAAACGTGAAATCAGCTGAAATTTTGCGCAGATTGCAAGCACAATTCGGAACAAAAACGCTTTCGTGGCTACGTGTCAAAGTTTGGTGCACAGGATTTAACGATGGGCGTAATCGTAGTCGTGTTGAAAATGTAAATCATCCTCGTCGTCCGAGAACCAGCATTGCGCCGGTTAACATTGCACGCGTTAGAAACCTTATTGAAGGGGACCGCCACGCCATGCCACTCTGCTTCAGATATCTGGTGAACTCGGCATCAGCTATGGGAGTATCCACACAATCATAACGAAAAACTTGGAATTCCGAAAAATTTCAGTTCTTTGGGTTCCAATGTTGCTGAGTGAAGATGAAAAAGCTGCTCGAGTTCGCATCTCTCAGGCGCTTCTCACTCGATTTAGAGTGGAAGGTGATTTTTTTGCACAAAATTGTAACCTGCGATGAGACGTAAGTACATCATTACAATCCCAACATCAAAACGAGCAAGCATGGAGTGGCGGCGCAAAGATGAATCAAACCCAGTAAAGCCGAAAACACGTCTGTCAACAGGTAAAGTTTTAGTCGCGGTTTTTTGGGGCTGGAGAGGGGTATTGTTGGTCGATTTTTTGCACGAGCATAGACCCATTAATGCAGCCTTCTACTGTAACTTTCTCAGTCAGGTAAAACTTGCTTATCGTCGAAAAAGGAGGACGCACCCCATCCGTGACGTGTTACTCTTGTACGATAATGCTAGGCCTCAGGACGCTTCTATGCCTTTCGAGACAGCGGGTAACGTCGTAAGATTGTTATAGTAGGGCTCGTGCGTTGTAAACGCTGTAATTGATGAAGTGTTCATCATTCGCGTAATTTTCAAATTGCCGTCTCCGAAAATGAGCTGTCATTGGTGTTATGTGCCGAAACCTGAGAACATAACAATAAAACTGGCGGAAAAATTGTTTGTAGGGGCGAACTGTGCAATTTACAATACATATAGGCCTGTCCTTTTTCAAAGAAATCTAACCTACTGCTTCATTACCATAATATAACAGTATCTAAATGATCTGCGAAGTATGTTCAAAAAGAAAGGAATTAGAGATTTCTGTTACGTCGATCAAATGTAACATATACATGATAAACCGATCATATTGCCTACCTTACCATCTTAGCGTTTTGTACTTCTTCTGCGTTAAAGTTATTGTTGTTGCGTCATGTAAGTTTCGTACGACAAATGATAAAACTGGAGATGAGAAAACTTGTATTTATATTTTTATAAAAAGTATTGTAGATATGTTGGACGTTTTGTAGGTGTGTATAAAATTCACTTTTTTGCTGTTATCTATTGGAATAATTGTAACATCTACAAGGGTAAATACGCCTCCTTGACAAACAGAGGTAGAAATTTCAACATAGTTCTAAGAATATTATTGAAACGTCCAAAATTTGACTATTCCGACACATAGGAGTTAATTGTTTATTCTCGAAATTTGGTTTTCTATAAAGAAATGAAATGAAAACTGCTGATTTTACAATTAATACGTATGCAAGTTCTAAAGAATTAGTGGCTTGGGAGTCAGTATGTTAGCTTGTATAACTCAGGGTACCTGTAAATATTTATTGTTTGTGGCAATTACTATTTACTAACTCTAATTATTACTGATCAAGTTGACGGAAAACTTTAAAACGTGCCTAACAATAGATGAGTTCCTCCAAGATGTCATTATAAAATTTGTACAAATTTATCAACCGTGAGAGATGAGGAATATTCTTTATAATACTACAACAAATTGTTACCAAGTATTACAAAAATTTGAACACAATCAAATAGCTGATAAAAGCCGACTGCTGAACGCAGACTAACTATAGCCGCGTGTGCCAACACTGTAACGTCACGCTACTGAGAAGCCTTTCCGAGCGGCTCGAGATTTTATCGATTTTCAATCATTTGCATCGAAAAGTAGAAGGGAAAATATTATTTTCAACGCTATAGTTGGTTTTAGTAACCAATCTCTATGATAGAAGTAGTTTTACACTGAGTGTAAACAACCGGTTTCCACCAGCGGGTCTCATCAGGTGGGCGCTGGCAGAAAGGCCTTTACAGGCTATATTATAAATATAAATATAAATATGGAATCAACAGAAACAACTACTCCGAGGGCTAATACCCCTACCTTATTATTTTTGAATATGTTATATTTTCGTCTAGGAGTCCACCGGAATCAACAGTGTAATTCAATGCCAGTAGGTGTATTAGCCCTCGGAGTAGTTGTTTCTGTTGATTCCATATTTATATCTTCATGAGATAGTTTAACTTAATGGTTAAAGTATTTAGTATTATCCATTCCAAAGACTATTTTAGATTTTGAAAGTTATTATTTTTTTTAATGTTTAGGAAAGGAAGAGAATAGTTAATATTAATGTTAATCAAGGGATGTAGGATGTAGGACTAATCGTGGGTGTTACAATAAGCAAATACTGCTAATATATTAAAATAATCCATCTATTGCATAAATTACTACAAAGTGCAATACATTTAAAAACATTATTGTGCATAGTGGTATCAGAAATTAATTTAAAACGATGGTAATAGTGTAGATATAACTTGTGTTACATTTTCTTTACTAATTGGACATTTTGCGTAAAGAGATGCGCACTTTTCAGTGTCACTCTGTTTCCCCATATCTATTGCTTGTTTCACAGCACTTCCATCTAGCATAAACGTAAGTATTGGATTGCTAAAAAAATAATTGGTATTGTTAAAATAATTTAAAAACAATTATTATGTTTTTGGTCAGAAATTTATCGAGACCACCAGACATGGATCGCGATTTCAACTGGACAAGTTTAAATACCTCAGTGAGGCCTTGTCCAGTTTAATATCTTCTGTTAGCAGCTAAAATCCACTAGATGGCAACGATTGCCTCTATGTTACTAAATAATTTAACTTCATAGTAAAGCTGAGAAAGCATCTGTGCTTTGTGCTTCCAGTCCTTTTAGGGCTTAAAAGCATTGTACATCGAGTAATTGAGGCTTGGTAAATGAATTACTTTATAAAAGTGCTCTGAAATATTTATTTCAGGGTTTGAAGCTCATTCAAATTGCTTGAAGCTCTCTCATTATAAATTCGAAATTACTAAACATAAATTCAATCTTGGACATGGTGAAAACATGAATAGGCTATTGATGTTTTCGTTGCGTTTGAAATTTTTTGACGTATTGAAGTTCTTATGGCATGCTCTCAGCCCTTTTCATAAATGTGTAGGGCTATGAACCTAATCACTTTTCGAAGTATTTGGTAATTCAAAATCCTTGGATTTTAAAACGTAATTGAGGTTTCAGGTATCAAACCCCTTTAAGTAAGGAATTTGGATTTAGGACTTGAAGCTCTTTTGATGAGGACTTTGTGCAGCTCCGCTTCATTAATCCAAATGTTTAATGTTGTTTTCTTTGGTTGTATAGAAGTACATATATTCGAATGTTTTTTATTGTTTATGGTTGAGACTGCCAAATACCGAAAATTTATATATGAATATGCCGAAAGATGGGCACTCCATACAAAAATTTTAATAAAAGCTGTTTGTAAGACGACACCGGTTGGATGAGTAAGATATCTTTAATTAGTCAGTGTTAGCAAACCGAATTGTCGGATATACAGGGTATCCCGTATGTAGTGGATAATATTTCAACTGTATACGAGTACCTCAAGAACAAAAAATGAAATTATATGCTAGAAAAGAGTTTTTCGAGTTATTTGGACATTTAGTGCAATGGAATAGTAAACAGCAATTAACTAAACCAACATAAACCTTATTTATGGCTATCAATAAATATATTGAGGCAAATTCACTCTGATTATTGTGTATTTATAAGATCCCAATATTAGTACAATATAAACTGCTTTAGGGAATTTTAAATGGAAAAACAATAAACTCATATTAACTGCTGCAGACACGTAAATGGTCGAAAATATTCGCGTGCACTGAAAATTGTGAAGATGCAGGTAAGAGGCAGAACATGTATGTGAATTAAACAAGTAATTTTAACGAAACGTGGTTATCAATTATCCGACCTTTTTTTTACACACCACAATGTCGAATTTAGGAAAAAATGAGCAAACATAATTTTTAAATTGAAAACTTAAAAGTAACCACAGTAACTACAGAAAACCATATATGATTCCACAGTTATTTAAAAATCATGATCACCATATAGGCTCAGTCGTTAGTTTGAATACTAGCTGAATACGCACCTCCACGTAAGAATATCACGTAAAAACAAAATTAAAAAGTATCCTTTATCCATGGCCATGGCGATGTTAATTTTTCAAAAATTAGAAAAGTTTAAATAAATATACCGTGGGACTTCAATTTTACGAATAGCTTTAAGTTTTAAATGAACGGATAGGAAATTAAAAAAAATCAGCAGAACAAGACAAAAGCGAATCGTTTTATATATAATGTATATGAGATTTCGTTTTCATTACAAAAGGATATTTATTTACGGTGTAGTTATTATTAATAATTAAAAATGAAATATTTGTAAATTTTAAATTAATGCGACATTAATAATTGAATGGAATTAATTTGTACCCACTACACATTACCTCTTATTAATGACGAAAAAATTGTTATTGTTGTCACGCCCTCGCCGGGACTCGAACCCGGGAGCTTTGGCTTTACGCGCCCATGCTTTTGCCACTAAGCTACGAGAGGTGACAACAGTAACAATGACAAACGTACTTACTAAGTCACAAAACAAATTTATTTTAAATACATTAATGCGATATTAATTATTGAATTAATTTACACCCACTACAGTGCGTAAAGCCAAAGATCCCGGCTTTGAGTCCCGGTGCGGGTGTGACAACAGTAACCAATTTTTCCCTCATTGTATGAGGTACTCTTTAGTTGGTATAAATTAATTCAATAGTTATTATAATATCGCAT
Organism: Agrilus biguttatus; assembly: GCA_963921985.1. Taxonomy (NCBI): domain Eukaryota; kingdom Metazoa; phylum Arthropoda; class Insecta; order Coleoptera; family Buprestidae; genus Agrilus; species Agrilus biguttatus. Next base: position 24,128,489 of record OY998118.1, read on the forward strand.
TAATACGGTGTAGTTTGTTACGTTGAGTCAAAATCTGACCTCAGAATTGCCTCACTATGTCAATAGTTTATAGCGTGACCTCAAATTTGAGGTTTTGGCCCTTTTGAGAGTCAACAACTGGCAGAGTAGCCTTTTTCAAAATAGGTTTTGTAGCTAAATTAGAATCTGTTCTTAGAATTGTCTCATAATATCTAGATTTGGATCTGAATCGCAAAATACAAATAATACTAAGATGGATTATTTTTGTAGTATACGGATATCTCAAATTTTGAAACGGTAATTCTGGAGACACATTCGAACTCGCTTTCGAAAAATACATCGCAACTGATTATTCTACTTGTGCTTTTTTATTATGAACCCGCGATTGCAGTGCTATTTTTTTCCGACGATCTTTCGATTTTCAGACCTCTACTATAAGAAGAAAACAAGATTCGGATTCGGATTCGGATTTTGAGGTTCAGAAATTTCAAAATTCAAATATGCTAGGCAAATTTTGATGCCAGATTTGGGGTTGGCTATCAATAATTTGGCAGAAATAACTACTCTCTTGACAGATTTGTCTTTTTCTTTTACGTAGTAAGCTCATGAAAAAAATTGCATTTTTTGGAGTTTCAAGTTAGGATATCTAGAGTTTCTGACGTGTTGAGGTAATTCCTAAGATCAGATTCGGACTCAGCGTCGCAAACTACGTCTGGACTTAGTTTCCTGATACACGTTGACCTGTGTTATTTATTTAATAAAATTACAAAATTCTTATTTTCTCCGCCTTTTGCGGTTCAAGATTTAATAACGCTCATTTAATGTTAATTCAGTAATAAAATAAATGGATTTGTGTTTATATAAAGTTACTTCAATTATTTCTTATATTCCTTTAATAGTATGTGGGTTTTCTTTGAACTTCATAATTTTTGATAGTAAAAGTAAGGTGATGAAAATTGTGGTTATTATTCGTTTATTACTTACTTCGATAAAGTGTTTATAAACTCATCCATGGGACTGCCTTCTCCCGATTTCATTTTCATTTGCGCTTCATGCACATACGTGCAAATTACTCGTTGCATACATGAGCTGCTGTCTATGTTGTGCTCATCTAAAGTGTTGTCTAGCTTTGCCAAGATAGATGAAATGGACGATTCGTCATCATCTAGACCTAAACATTGAATATAAACATTATAAATATAAAAAAAGAATCAGGATCCTTCAGGCATTTCATTTGTAATATATAATAAAATTCTAAATACAACTAATATATTTTATTCAACATATCGATAATTTAAATACATAACCGAGCCTACAAAATGAACCGCAAATATCTGTTTGGAAGTAAAAATTAATAATACGTAAGTTTAGTTAAAAGCACTCAAAGTTTACAAGATGGTGCAACAGTGTGTGCAAATAGCTGGGTTATTATTACAGTTAAAAAAAAAAGTTCAATACAAAAGTTGATAAATAATGAGTATTTCCGACTAAAATTATTATTATTATATGTGTACAGAGCGTGTACATAGGATTCGAAGCTTTTGCCAATGTTCAATAGGAGAAGATGCTAAATATAGTTAAAAATATAGGGGTGAGATACAGGGATAGAAGAGTGATATATAGTTTGTACAAAGAACAAGTAGTCACAGAATTTGGACAACAGCGTAGGGAAGTAAATATTGCACATTTTAATCACCACTCTTATTATTATTAAAGACAGTATAACTTCAAGGATATATATATATATATATATATACAGGAGCAAAAGATTGGCATGCGTAGATTTACCAGTATTAGCATTTGGTAAGGAGGAGTTATAAACAGCCTTAAATAAAATGCAAGCGGTATTAACAATAGAGCATGGAATAGAAATAAATAAAAATAAAACGAAAATATCAATATGTAAGGGTGACGAAAGTAGGCTTAGATCGAGTTGGAAACGAAAAACTAGATGAGTCGCTGCTTTTCGATTTCTAGGAAGTAAGATATGTTAGAATTGGAAAAGCGGTAGAGATATAAAATAAACGATAGCGTAGGGTAGACTTAACTTATAATAAGCAGAAATCACTTCCGTGCTCTTAGGAAAAGATTATTAAGTGTGTTTGAAACACGTCTCTCTATGGGTGCGAAATGTGGACGGCGGGCGCGGTGGAAATAAATAAAATTAGAATTATTTGAGATGCATTGTTAAAGGTGGCTTTTGAAAATACGTTAGATAGAAAAGGTTAGAAATGAAAAAATAAGGAGGTATTAAAAAGAGGAAGATAACAAAGGGCGCTGTGGAGAGATAGGATGGCACGACACTTTCGGAGATATGGAGGTCTAGTTATAGAAATATTAGAAGCATAACAGGAGTAAAAAGAGATAGAAGAATGCCTGTTCGCAAATAGGTTGAGATGAAACATGCTCTTGATTTGGGAAGTGCAAAGAATGACCCAGGTTTTAAAGAAGTGAAAGTACGTGTCCAAATAGTCTTTGGCCTGATGACTCGATGATAATTACATATACATGGTGTTACATAGGTTTTTTAAGAACAAAAATTACCTTTTTTAAATAGAACATCCCGCATATTGTTTCATTTTTGAATTGCCCTTTTTTTATTACTCATTTCAAATACGATTGTTGGGGTCTATATTGAATAAATCAAGATTTATAGCCATTTATATGAAAAATTGGTGGTTCATTCGACTCCTTGCGTCTTTTTACAACGTCAGATATAATTATTTTGTTATGAAAACAACTTGTAAATGTGTTCTGCCTACTACATTCTCGATTATCTTACAATATATAGGGCGACTCACAGTTTTCTTGATATATTTGAACGGAACATCCTATATTTTGGGGTTAATTTGGACACCTCTAGGTACTCTCTAGGATGTTCCGTTTGAATTTATCGAGAAAACTGTAACCCAGAGTTTTGACTAGTCTTGTATGTCGTTATACAAAAATTCAGAAGTGTACTAAGTAATGTAATACAAGGAATTTCCATAGCAAAGTGATTACAGCTGACGAATTTATTAAACCAGATATAGGGTGTTAATTCAATCACTGATTTTTCATAAAAATGGTCATAAATTTTGCATCACTCGATACAGTTACCCACAACCTTAATGTTGAGTGAGTGTTAAAAAAAGAGTAATGTAAAAATAAAATAATGTATGGGGTGTTCTATTATGAGTGTTCAGTTAGTGACAAACTTCTGCAATACTTTGTATATATAGGAAATGTTTTTGTTAATACTGCTCTTCGTAGAATTTTTGTGTTAAGTTTTTTTGAACTGTCTATGTTTAAACTGATAACAAGAGTATTAATTAAATCAATCAGCAGCATTTTATAAATTATCTGTCTGACGTAATATTTCATGATCCAGTATTAAGTATAGTGTTAAAGTTTGAATTGAATTTAATCAGGATAATTAATGTAAATATTTGAAATATGCCGTTATTTTCTAGTTTCTACATAATAATAATTTTGAAAAATTATTTACTTCGATATGCTCCTCCATATCCACCACTTAAGAATTGAGATATTTTTGGAGCGATGAGAATAACTCCTAATCCTAAAAGAGCACCAAGAGCTATTCCACCAATGTCTAATTTCACAGGGTAATATCCAAGTCCTGTTCCACTAGGGTATCCAGGACCTCCAACCCCCGATGGCCCGGGTGGACCATATGAAGAAGGAGGAACACCAAATCTTTGTAATCGGTTGTGAGATTCGCTTGTTCTTGTATCGTTTCTGAAGAGATCAAGCGGGGAATCGCTATAGCGACGTGGTGATGGCTGGGAACTTGGTTGAAAACCACTGAAAATATTATTGTTATTATTTTATATAAAAAAACAAACTGAATAAATAAAAGCAAATTGTGTATTTTCGTAATTCCCGAATAGATGCAGGATTCAACAAGCGAAAAACTACCAGTAAGAAAACCACTTCAAACTAATTTATCAGAAATTAATAATAAGGATTTTTCGGTCGGATAATGATGAAACATATTCTTCAAAAATATATAAGACAAAGAAAAAGCTGCTTTTTTATGTTTCAATGGTTTTTATTAAAACTCGACGATCGTTTCGACTAGCGAAGCCTTTTTCAAGAGTACAAAACAAATACTGAATATGACGGGTTAAGCTAGGTCTTTAAATATAAGCTTATCAAATAAAATAAATAAATACAGGTGTACGATATACAATACAGCCCGGCAGTTGGACAACCTATTGTGTTTTTATTGATGGGAAATCCAAATATGTGTCTAATAATAAGTAAAAAGCTTAGATTCAATAATAAGTTGTTTCGAAAATCAGACTGTAAGTTTGTGATGTTATCGTTTCGTTTAAAAGCTTTTTTAATTTCTAGTTCTTCTAATAAGTTGAGTCTTTTTCCTTTCTTTTCAGCATGTAATAATCTAATCAAAACTATCAATATCTAAATTATGTTTGTTTTCTACACAGTGGGTGCTAAAGCCTGTAAAATTTTTCTTATCATTAATGTCTCTAACTTGTTCTTTTAGTCTTATTGATAGTTTTCTACCCGACTGGCCTAAGTAAAAGGCATCGCAATTTAAACAGATAATTTTATACACGCCACTTTCGTTTATAAACGATTGTTTATGTTTATTATTGACTAAACATTTACCTAAGTTAGACTTATTAATCGAAATAGTGTTTTGACCCAATGCATTAGGTTTTTTACAAATTTTATTACTATAAGGGGGAACGTAGTTAATGAACCTATAATTCATTATTTCATTATGATGAATAGCTGAATACAATCTTTTATTTATTAATCTCTTTTTCATTTTTCTAATCATATTATCAACTACAATGGGATTGTAACCGTTCTTAGAAGCTATAATTTTAATTTTTTTTTGTCCAATTGCTGGGCTCTATTGTATATCGTACACCTGTATTTATTTATTTTATTTGATAAGCTTACATTTATTAGATTAACACGTCATATTCACTATTTGTTTTGTACTCTTGAAAAAGGCTACGCTAGCCGAAACCTCATCGAGTTTTAATAAAAACCTTTGAAGCATAAAAAACAGCTTTTTCTTTGTTTTATATATTTTTTTATCAGAAATTAAATAAGAAGTTTATTGACGATGAGATCAAGCGGCGTCGTTTAGCGGTTAAATCATAACTTAGCATTCGGGAGGACACTGGTTTTATTCAGGGATTGCCTGCCTTAGTCCAAAATTTTTTTGTAGTTTCTTTGGACCGTGTAGCCATATGGTGAGGCACTAGTATTCCACAGATACACTTCCACTTTTCTGTTGCTTTCATCTCATTCGTCTAATCATTTTCTGCTAACTTGCGCCACCCACTAATTTCCAGGATTAATAAAGATGACTGACAACGGCTTTTCGCCCTATTCTTCGGCTTTCTATTACATTGTAGATCGATGGGTATAGCCTATCCACCACCATCAGCCGGTGGGAATGAAACACAGTAACGTTAAGTTTTAATGATGATATTAGTAAGCTAATTTAAAATAAAATTCATAATGGTGAACGTTTTGGTTGTGCAACAATACACATACCTAGATGTTTTGTTAGACAGTGTCAAAATAATCAATACTGTTATATTAAATCAACTTGTGATGGGAAATAATGCTACACAAACAGTAATGGTGGATTTCGTTATCATGATTGCAAGTAATACCCAAAAAGGAAAAAAATATTTAATACATTTGTGCAAACGATTCTCTTTAACTGAATCGTCAAAAATTTTGTTAACATCAATATTAAAATGAATCCAAAGATATCAATTTTTAGTAAAACTCATTACTCTATAATAAGTACAGACAGCGTAGTGAACGTCATTTGTTGAATAGTAGAAACTGAAGACTTTGGTAAAAGAATAGATAAATTAAAAGGGACTCATCCTAATTACCACTAAAACTATTCGATGCGGACACGTGCTTCGAATGCTTTTAATGTAGACATTATCAACGCGAGATAATGCGCAATCTCTTTTTAATTTATTTAGTCATTTTTAGAAATTTGCTACCTATTATGGGATTCGGTAATATCCAGTAAAGTCCTTTTCTAATAAGGAACAACCTGGAAACACGGCATAACTGTCTGCTTAATAAGTACGTAACATTAGACGTGGATTGCGATCGAACTCTGGTTCTCATCAGCACGCCATGGTCAGCTTCTATAGTACACCGACTGTGCGCTTGTAAAAGCCAGAGTTCGAAATCGTAAACCACGTTTGACAGTTTCGACGGAATACTGACCACCAAGAATTTACATTTTACATTTTCTACAAATTCTGGCCTTACATGAGTAACTACTGTAAATATTTTCTATTTTCTTGTTCACATATTAATTCTAAATATAATTGTTTTCACAATGCGAAGATTGTTTCAAGATAGGAAGGAGTGGAGGTGCCTGTCCAACTAGTCTTTGGATTAATGACTATATCTATAATGAACAAGTATTTAATTTCAACTGATAACCCTATGTTACGGTTCTTTATAGTATATGAAGAACACAATAAATAACTCAAGCCCCAACGCGAAAGCACGACACTCTGCGTCCGAAGTGCTTTTCGGTAACAAGTTTAAGCTACTTCTTCTTGGAAATTTCCATGGACAAAGGCCAATAAGCCCGAAAAACAATATTTGTTGTAATAATTTAAGATTGTCAATATTGATCCTATAATTTTCAGTAAGAACATTTGATTTCTCTGTTCTACCAAATCTAGCGTGAAGTAAATCCACTTTAAACCTAACTTAAACAGTGCTTAGCTAGCCCAACAGTTTTTACAACCAATTCCATATATCTCGACTTTTATAGAAAAGGAATTTTATTCTTCTTGAAGAGAGTTAAAATTGAGTTTCAATAAGTTGTTCGAAAACCAAGTTTACGAAAAATACCACCGAGTCCTCGAGTAAATCGTGGTTCATATGCCACAGTAATAAACATAGTTTTACTGGTGTCTTTTTGAAAAATTGAAGACCTTGAAATGAAATTCTTAAATTTAAACCTATTAATAAATTTACCATTGTATTACAATTATAACCATTGTTTTTGGCGACATTTCTAAAGGTACAAAGTTCTTTATGGTACCTATCTCTATTTAGAGGAAAATTATGTACGAGGAAATAAATATTAGCCATTTTATGTTGACTAGAGTCACCTATACAGATAAATAAAATTGGAGTGTCTATTTGTAGTATTAAAATAACAACTTTTTACTAAATGCATATTGAGTATATAGGGTACATATACCAAAATAACATTTTTTTTTTAATTTTTGTCTATCTGTCTGTTTGTACCGGCTAATCTCTGAAACGGCTAGGCCCATTTTAACGGGACTTTCACTGGCAGATAGCTAATGTAATAAGGAATAACTTAAGCTGATTTTATTTAATTATTATTAATAAATAGTTGTTAATTTCTAAAATAAATTATCAATTTCTAAAATAAAAGTAGCCTAAGCTACTCCTTATTACATTGCTATCTGCCAGTGAAAGTCACGTCAAAATCGGTCGAGCCGTTTCAGAGATTAGCCTAAATAAACAGACAGACAGACAGACAAAAATTGTAAAAGCGCCTCCCACCACTTAATATCATAACGTCTGCCTGTCGCGCGGGCTCAGAACGCGCGAGCGGGCTATTACTAACGGTTGTGTCTCAACAACTTCGTTTAAAATTTTAAAAATAACATTTTTGTTAAATTCCAAGCGGACGAAGTCGCGGGCACAGCTAGTTGGTTATGAATTTAGAAGTAGTAGTGGGTAATGAAAAATTTGAAGAATTTTAAGTAGGGGTAAATTTTAAATACATTAACCCGATATTAATTATCGAATTAATTTATACCCACTACAGGTTACCTCATACAATGAGGGAAAAATTTGTTACTCCCCCGACGAGACTCGAAACCGGGATCTTGCAGCTTAGACCTCTCGTAGCTTAGTGGCAAAAGCATTGGTGCGTAAAACGAAGATTCCGGGTTCGAGTCTCGTCGGGGGCGTGACAACAGTAACAAAATTTTCCTTCATTGTATGAAGTAATTTGCAGTGGTTATAAATTAGTTCAATAATTAATATAGGATTAATGTATTAGTGGGTTTTCTATAAATATCGAATTCTAAAGAATTCCCATTTCTTATAATCAAAGTATCCAAAAACGCTAGTTTTCTATTTTTTCCATTTCAACAGTAAAATAAATAGTAGTGTAACGTAAATTTAATTTAGTAAGAAAGTTTTGAAGACTGCAAAAATTTAAATCAAAAACAGAAAAAATATCATCCACATATCTTAGTCATATTAGAGGAAAACACTCCAAGTGACTCAAATCTTTCTCTAAACATCTCATGAAAATAATAGCTATAAAGGGCGATAAAGAGTTTCCCAAAGCTATCCCGTCTTTCTGTTCGTAGAAACAATTATTTAAAGGAAAATAGTTTTGCCGCATGCACACTGAAGCTAGCGTAATGTACTCAGCCAGAATATCAGCGGAAAAACCATTCTGTTTGAGTAAATCTTCCTAATATGTCAAAGTAATAGGAACCTATACACTTGGAAAAAGGAAACATACATCAAATGAAACTATGATATCACTACTTTTTTATATACAGGATCATTCAAACTGAGTGGTACATTAGACGTTTTAGGGAAACAAAGCATATTACAGATTTGAAAATTTGGGAGTAGGGATTATCAAGGATAATCTATTTAACTAAAATAATTTCAACTGTCGTGCACTTCCGGTTATACCGAAAGTTGTTGTCAACTTTCTTATTTTAAATGGAATGGTATATTTTTTGCAATTAATTCGTATTAAACATAAAATTCTAAGGTGACTTTGATAACCAACTTGTATGCCTACGATGAATAGTTTCTGAGATAATTTAATTTATTGGAAAACAGATTGCACCGCACCCAAACTATAAAAAATCATAATTTCAATAAAAAATGACAGAATATTGGAATTTTTAACAGTTATAGCAAAGTCGTAAGCCTAACGTCATGCCAAAACTAAGCTTTATAATTTGTACGGGGCGTTCAGAACAAAAATTCAAAATTTTAAAATTTCAAACACGAATAACTTCATTTTTTCAAATGGCTCCTAGCATATTTTATTTTGTCATTCGATTCCATTTTTATCCTCCATCTGGACATTTCCTACTGTTTTTATTGAAAATTTTTGAATAATTTTGGATTTTTTTAAATAAAGAATGGAAAACATCATATGTATCGAAAGAGAATAAAGAATGGAATCGCATGACAAAAGGAAATATGCTAGGTGCCATTTGAATTTTTTTTATTAGTGTTTGCAGTTTTTAAATTTTGTTTTTTTTTCTGAACGCCCTGTACAAATTATAAATCTTAGTTTTGGCATGACGTTAATGTTAGTCTTATGACTTGGCTGTAACTAGTAAAATTTTCAACTTTCTAACTCATTTTTTATGGAAGTTATGATTATTTATAATTTGGGTTGCGGTGAAATCTTTTTTCCAATAAATTAAATTATCTCAGAAACTATTCATCGTAGGCATACAAGTTGGTTATTAAAGTCACCTTAAAATTTCAATTTTATCTTTCATACGAATTCATCGTAAAAAATATTCCATTACATTTATAATAAGAAAGTTGACATCAACTTCCGGTATAACTGGTGTCCGACAGTTGAAATTATTTTAGTTAAATAGATCATCCTTGATTACCCCTACTCTCAAATTTTCAAATCTGCAACATGCTTATTTACCCTAAAACGTGTAATGCACCACTGTATTTATAAAATATGTACATAAAAGTACAAAAAATTCATCCCTTAATTCACTTTTTGGTGTGGGTGCTCGTTCTAATAGGGTTGGATGAGACACTACTGTGCTTTTCTAACGTAATAATCTACAGTACTTTTAAGAAAAATGCAACTATAGTTTTTTTATTAATATACGTTTTTGATAACAATAATTTACATTTTACTTTTGAAACTAAATTTATTTACGTCTGTTAATGTAGGGCTTAACAACAAGACTAGAATAAATAAATAATGCACCTAGTTATCTTTGGATTCGTAATTTAATATTATTAATAGTTATCGTTACACGTTGCAATTGCTTACTTTCTCTAAATTATATTTTATATATTATTTAAAAAAAACGTACCTACTATGAATTGTATCTTTATCTTGAAATTCTGATTTGTTCAGTATTAGTCAAATATAATTGTAAATGTTTACCTACCTGTCATCAGACGCGTATTTCTTAGGATTGCCCATTACGGTAGCGCAACTGAATAAAAATACTAACGATAAGATGTGTAGATTTTCCATTTTGATGTAACTCATAAACTTACACTGTAGTTAAAAAACGAAGGATGCTTGCCTTTATATAAATATTTGTCACACATTCTGAGCAAAAGACAATACAATTGAAATACGGACGAATCTATTGTTTTGAAATAACATATTTGCACAATACGGAAATTTCACTTTCTTTTTGAGTACTTATAAACCAACATTTATATGACTTTATTTTACTGTTTTAGAATAAACGGAAATTAATTTTAATATTCACTAATAATATTATATAAATGTGTGTGTATTTGTAAGCACAGATGTAGTTTTATATATTTCATAAAGAAATATGCACTTGAGTACTTCAAGCTTGAAACTTATAATTATTTAAGCAACTGTCAACAATTGTCGTTATCCTACGTAAACTCAATCGTAAAAAGCATATTAAATTATTTCTTTTGTTACTTACTTGGGTTGCTCTTAAGCTTTTTATGAACAAATTTCACTTTTTAATTGCAATACTGGAAATGCACCTTTTAGGAACAGCAATGTACATTTTGCAATGTCAGTAGTTTATGATTAGTTTTCGTAAGGTGGCAAAGAAAACACAATGATTTGGATTTCAGTTAGGGCTTTCGCAATTTCGCTTCTCTTATTTCTTGATTATACAATTTGTCATAAATATAGCCCAGATTACCACATACGGAACTATAAAACCAGCAAAATTGAAAAACGTTACATTAACAATGAACATTCATTTAATAAAGAAGGAAAAGAAATTGAGGTAAGTTTATTTAACATTTAGTGTATTCATTACTATTATAATTTGTATATAGTATAATATGATTGTATATGTATATGTATCGGTAGATAAACAGTGTGATTTAGTTTCAAAATTGCGGTGTTTCCCGATTTCACCGGAAGTGCGCTGTTACCCAATTTTATCTTACCAAAAAAGTTAGAACTTTAAATTCTTCATTGAATGAAAGTAAACATTTTTATTCTAAATTTTGAAACATACATTGTGGCGAAAATTCTTGCACATAGTATGCACATGTCTGTTGGTATTGGTGATTATTTTATAATACTCATAATTTAGCGAACAAATATTAGATATTTCAGATACAGTGGTACAAAGACCAAAGACGATTGAATCAAATGTATTAGGTGTACAAATATGAAAGTTCGTTTTACTTTATCTAATATTTTTTTGTGAATAAACCTGTTTTTTAACTTGTGTTTGTATCTATATTGTAGAGTGTTTAAAGCGCTATCTAATGCTTCTTGAATTTTTAAAAAAGGTTTGCATATAAAATTTTAGGGCAATTTTATAAATGACGACAGAATCGCCACAAAAAGAGCATTTGCGGGAAGTGCTTTTGTTCATGCTTAATTGGAAGAAGAATGTCGTTGAAGCTCACAAAATGATTGCTGAAGTTTAGTGCAGATGCGATTACTGCTGGAGCCTGTCAAAAATAGTTTAAGAGGTTCAAAGAAGGCAATTTTGACCTGAGCAGCAAGACCCGCGGTAAACCACCGAAGCACTTTGAAGACCATGATTTGCAAGCCTTGCTCGATGAAGATGATTCCCAAACGCAGCAACAATTAGCTGACGCGTTAAGTGTGACGCAGCAAACAATTTAGAACCGTTTGAATGACATGGGCAAGATCCAGAAGGAAGGACGATGAGTGCTACATGAACTGACTGAACGCCAGCAAGAAAATTGAAGAACGATGTGTGAACTTTTGTTTGAACGGCAACAACGCAAGTTATTCATGCATCGAATCATCACTGGTGACGAGAAGTGGATCTATTTCGATAATCCAAAACGAAAGAGATCATGGACGGACCCACGAGAGGCGCCGAAGTTGACTCCGAAGCTCAATATCCATGGAACGAAGGTGTTACTCTGCATATGGTGGGATCAGAAGGGTATTTTGTATTACGAACTTCGCAAACCTGGTGAAACAGTTACGGCGGCTCGTTATAAAGATCAAATAATCAATCTGAACCGAGAAATTGAAGCAAAACGACCAGAATGGACCACAAGAGACGAGTGCCCGATATTGCTTCACGACAACGCTAGACCTCATGTTGCAGAACCGGTCAGAAACACCATAAAAGACCTGAAATGGGAAGTCTTACCCCACCCGCCCTACTCTCCTCATATCGCTTCGTCCGATTATCACTTGTTTCGGTCGATGGCTCACGGATTGGCGGAGCAGAAGTTTACCAAACATGAAGAAGTTAAAAAATGGCTCGATGAATGGATTGCATCGAAACAGCCGAAATTCTTTTTTGATGAAATCCATAAGTTGCCCATAAATTGGAACAATGTTGTTGTTAATAATGGTTATTATTGTTAATAACAGTTTACATGAAAATTTAATTTTTTGAATCGTAAAAAAACGAACTTTCATATTTGTACACCTAATATATTGTGTATAATATGGTTATGTGATGATTGTACATCTTACAAAATTTCTCAGATTTGTGGCGCCAGTATTATAAACAAAAAATGTTAATGGTATGATACCGTTTCTCCACCCCTAGTGATTCAATTCACCTTCCGTTGCTAGAAGAGACGGATCAGTTTCGTGTTTCAATTATTTGTTTTTTTTTTCTATGAAGGTAATGTGTGTTCTTGTAGTTTACACTATACTATAGTAATGTTGAAGCTTATATTAGTTTTCTATGTTTTTCTTTACATTTTAATTTTTATAAATAAAGAAATTATGTACTATATTACCCAAGGTAACTCATGTATTCTCGCTTTACCCTTCATGGACGATTTCATTTACTTTAACCTACATTTCGAGAAATGTGCATTTTCTTTTAGTTAATGTAAATTACAAGAAATAAATTCGCATAGCGCCGCAAAAAAAGATAATTGCTGAAATTGAAGTTATTAACAATTATTTTTATTGTTGCATAGCTTACTTCAACGGTATCTAGGGGGTTTCAAATCGATAAATCTTTTCGTCCTCTATAAATATATTAATTACTCTGTACCTATAGTAATTTATTTAGTTACTTTAATATACCATAGACTGCAGTTGTGTAGCGTAATTGAATATTTTTCTTTTGCTTTTCAGTTGGCTCTCGATTTTTCGGTTCCTTTTCTCAAAATTCCAACAAATCAAGCTGGGTTCCCGAAGTTCAGTAGACCAATTTTCAACCCAATTGCTTTTAAATTTGGAGGAATTTTAAGTGTAGCAATTGTTATTATCTCAGTTATTGTAAATTCAATAAAGGGAATGTTTAGTGTTTATTAAAACGAATGAAATTAGAATTGTTCTTTTATGAAAGAAATCGTTTAGCTATGCACGGATTATGTTATTTCACACGAAATCATGATTGACATAAGTTTAATTAAAACAGATTTTAAATGGACACATTGTATGCTACCTTAACATTAATTATAAATAAAGTAATTGTAAACATTATACAGTAGTGTGTTACTCACCTTTAGCGCTTCATATAGATTTTTAACTTGAATATGAATAAACACAGAAATGAACAGGATGGAATTTTATGCGCTCATCGTTGCTAATTGAGTTATAAAATGACACCGAAACAACCACTACTCAACCTTTGAATACCACATCGAACATAATTACCTTTCTTGTGTATTTCTCTTTTAAACCCTCCGTTATAGAGCCCCCTTTTTCGAATAATATTTCGATTTTCAGACAACTGCTATGTATAGCATTGATTGAAATTTATAAACATCTTAATCTCAAAACCAAAAAAGCCAAATTATCGCCATTCGGATTTTGGAGTTAAGATATTTCAAAACCTGTATGTTCTGGGATAACTCTCATAATAGATTCTAGTTCAGCGATCAAAGATAACTGTTTGGTGGGCCACATCCCAGTTATGCTTTCGGTTCGTTGTGCCTACTTGGTAGGACGCGTTCAAAATGTGAGATCTTTGATCTTAATATTTAGACGAATAAGGGTTTTAATTCCTTCTTTTTTGAATATGTTATATTTTCGTCTAGGAGTCCATCGGAGTCAACAGTGTAATTCAATGCCGGTAGGGGTATTAGCCCTCGGAGTAGTTGTTTCTATTGATTCCATATTTATATTTATATTTATACTTACAAAAAGGTCAAAAATTGTATTTTTTTGAAAATTGAAGTTACGTTATCTCGAAATTCTAACGTGTTGATTTGGACTCGCAAACTACGTTGAGAACTTAAACATAAAAACATGATAGGTACATCATTTACTAACTATAACAGTTATCCTGAAATATCAAATAATTGTGGTTCGCTATTCTCGCTATAATGCGGCCTAATTGTCTATCCCTTTCCTAACTGTATGTATTAAATGCTGTTTCTATGTTATTACGTTCTACTGTTGAAAATGAAATTGCTGATACAGATGGACCTGTGTAATCAGGTAGCTATAATTTTCAAATACGGGATCTATTCTACATATATGCAACCCGCTAACCGATGTAGCACATGCTACACTAGAATACTAACCTTATATTATTCATTAAAGGTTAAAGTGAATTCGAAGCTGCATCAACGGAAGACTACAAACTACTTGCAAAGTATAATTTTTTATTTAATACATATCTAAAATTATATTGTCGGAGCTCAAAAAGATAAATCGTAATTTCACTAAAATTGAATAAAATATTAAAGCCATTAAATGGTTTACTACCAAAGATGAATTTCATTGAGTGTTACAGAATATAATTGGTCCGGCAACAAGGAAAATAATGAAGTACTGTCACAAAAAGAGTTGTTTAATAATATGAAAAGTATTATTGAAAAATATGTATATACGTATATATAATTTACATTTTTTTTACATTTCTGAATATGTTTACAATAATTTAGATTCTTGGAAACTTAAAATAGTGAAAAAATAATCTACAAGAAATTTATTCTATATCAAGTTATTTTTTCCCCTTTTTCTTCTTTCCACCTTTGCCTTTTCCCTTTCCTTTGCCCTTTCCTTTACCCTTTCCTTGCTTTTTAGGCGTAAAATCTTTAGGGTCATACTGAGCTTCGACATGGACTATTGTCTTCTTCTTCTTTAACCTCTCTGGACGAATTATGCCTGCAGGAGGAGTGAAGTCTATATCTAGTTCACTATCTGTTTCATTTTCTTCATCTTCCCCACAAAAACATTCTCTATTATCTTTTTTAGTTATTTTAAATTGCATTGGAGTGCAATCCATATACGGATTTTCATTATCCGCAATTTTATAAGGATCTTTCAAAGGATTCATTGTTATCCAATAAGTGCCATTTCGTTTTTTCACTTGTAAAGTAGATTGTGGCGCAACTGATTCTTCGGATGAAGATTCAAAAGCTTGACCTTTCATTTTTCTTCTTGTTCGGGCGGGTGGTATCGTTAATGATTTTATTCCCTTCTTAAGCCAGTACTGCTGAATTCTAGTGGCAATGGTTCGTCCTATTAATCCTGGCTTCCATCCTCTTCTTCTCTAAACGTTATATATTCATAATAAATAAAAGAATAGGTACATTTGTTTAAGATTTTCAAAATTTGAATAAATTTACTTCCTGTATTAAATATTTATACAATTTAAATGGAGTAAATGAAGTTGTTTGTAAAGAAGTGTTTGCTGTAGAAAAATATTGATTAATTGTTATGAAACAGGTATATTGTTTCTAAATTTTGTACGTAGAGGTAGAGGTAGCTAACATTCAGTATCAGATGTTTCAATAATAATAGTAATACTTTGTCTAGACAAATTAGAGAAAAGCGGGATTTTTGCAATAGATTGCCTTAATTGAAATGCCTTGTGCATTGGTCAGACGGGTCGGTATTTCCACACGATTAAAAGAGCAAGAAATATCAAAGTCAGATAAGAATAATTGCACAGGCATAGGCCAAGTACACTTTCAAATAATCGTAATATAAATGTTAAGGATTTAAAATTATTACAAGTAAGTAATTAAGCACAGCGAAATTTTAAAAGGCAAAAACAAACAACTTAAAATAGTTACACAATTGGATTTTCCTGTATCACCCTTATTAAGGACAATTAACAATCTCGTTTAATATTTGGAAACCCGCATACACAAAACTCTTTGATAAAACTGTTGTCATTTGGAACTTTCTTTACATATTTACATGTTGTGGTCGATAATGAAGTGAAGAGATCGAAACATAAATCCGTCTTATTCTATAAAAACTGAAACAGAAAACCAAGTATTTTTATTATTTTTGAATTTATTTAAAACGTTTCACTAACAAAATTTTAATTAAACCAGTGTAAGATGTTTCGAAAGGACTTGATTGAATTTGAATTTTCGTAAATGTTTTACTCCATCACCAGGAATATATTATTTTTATGTAAATATGTCATATGATGTTATGTCCAGTAAACATACATTGTCTTTAAACTCAATAAATTTGAGATATACCTTTTTTGTAGAATTAATTTTTCGACTAATGAAAATTAAAGAATAGGAGAACGATCGCCGTTGAAATTATGTCCCAGAAATTTGGAGAAAATAAAGTAGTACTGCGTTCGCTATGTTGTCTATATGAAAAACAATTATTTAGCGTTTCCTGTAAAAACACGAAGTCTTAGCTTATGAACACTCTAATACCAAACGATAGGTAATTAAAAAATACATTTCCTGGTATGTTAAAAAATAGGGGGTTCCATTTAAATTAATCAAGTTACAACCGCTTAAAGTTCTTACTTAAGTAGTATTAATTTTTGGACACCCTGTATAAGATGACGAGTTTATTATAATTGGGATATAAAATACGATCTATTGTTACATTTCATTGTAAATTTTGCTTACATAACTTAAATACTTCTTAAGTATTTGAAACAAGAAAATTAGATTAGATTTTGATAAAAAACTTTAAGGTTTAGGTATTACAAACCTTATCAAAACAACCCCTTATTTTTATCGGACAATCCAAAAATGCAATAATATACAGGGGAAATTGATTAAGGCTTTCGCGGCCAGTTGATGAACTGATGTTGTCATTCTTCGGGTGTACAGGCCGTCGTCGGTTGGAATTGCTTCCTAACGTTTCGTTAGCACGAGTGGCGAGCTTCTTTGTTACACACTTCGAAAATAAAGCAATACAGACCTCAAAGTACAAGCCAACAACATGGTTTCGCTACGTGGACGATACTTTCGTGATTTGGAAACATGGCATGAAGGAACTCGACAACTTTTTACAACACCTCAACAGTCAGCATCCCAGTATCCAGCTCACTATGGAGACTGAAAAGGACCAACAGCTGCCATTCCTGGATGTACTAGTGAAGAAACGAGGCAACAAATTAGGCCACACAGTATTCAGAAAACCAACTCACACGGACAGATACCTACACGCTATGTCTAACCATCATCCGAGTCAAAAATATGGAGTAATTAGAACGCTAACGAGCTCGAAGGATTTGTGAACCAGAGGACCTGCAGGCAGAGCTGGAACACCTGCGGACGGCCTTTCAAACAAATGGTTACAACAAAAAGGAGATCGAGAGATCAATGGGCTCAAGTACATCAAGATCCCGAAAAACCGAATTACAACGCACCACCACTCAAGCTTATCTCCCCTATGTTCCGAGAGTCACGGACAGAATCGGCAGAGTTCTGAAGAAGCACGACATTGGAACTATTTTCAAGCCGACAAAGAAAATCCAGCAAACCTTCAGATCAGCGAAGGACAGGAGGGACGCACTTTCAAATTCAGGAGTCTACCACATACCTTGTTCCTGTGGCAAGGTATACATTGGAACTACTAAAAGATCTGTAGGGACAAGACTCAAAGAGCATAAAGCCAGCTGCCGACTAGGACAGACTGAGAAATCAGCAGTAGCCGAACACGCATTGAACGACGGAGAACACAAAATATTCTTTGAAAGCTGCACCTTGCTGGCATCAGTCAACGGCTATTACAACAGACTGACCAGAGAAGCCATAGAAATCCACAAACACCCGGATAATTTCAACAGGAAGGAGGAGACCCTTAGACTGAATCAGATCTGGAATCCAATTCTTAGGAACGCACGAACCATACCAATCGACACATCGAAGTCTACTGAAGCGGAACAAGCTCCGCCCCCTACCCACAGGCATAAATACCATCTGCGTAGGAGAAAGGAACAGTCTACAACCAACAGCGAAAATGGATAGACCTCTGAAGAAGCTCGCCACTCGTGCTAGCGAAACGTTAGGAAGCAATTCCAACCGACGACGGCCTGTACACCGGAAGAATGACAACATCAGTTCAATATACAGGGGGTTCCATTAAAATAACTTTGATACTTTTAGGGCATTTGGAACACCCTGTATAATATGAATATAATTTTAAAAAGTAATCATATAACCCAAAAGTTAAACTTTTTGAAAGTCTCGTATTTTGGCTATAATATTCCGTGCCGTATAGCGTGAATAACCCTGTATATATAATAATAATAATTGAGGGAAAAGCAGCTATTACATAGGGATACATCCCTTGCAGGTAACAGGATACAAAGGCATCCAGAAGATATGAAGTTGAATTTATACTTGTATACGATTTAGAAATAGATTTAAGTTAACAAAAAGAAAGGCCACAGTCGGATAAATTTGGAAAATGTGTTTCTATCATAGATGGTGCTAATTTTTTTTTCAATTGTAACTAATTTCACTTATAATTTTAACAAAATTTCAGCCCTTCTAAGGTCAGTGGAAGAGTGTAAATAACTCATACTAACTAGAGTTTCCTCAGCTATTGCGGACTGTAGTTTATTTTACCTTCATACTCACCACTGACTTACATATATCTTTGTTCATGACGCTAACTGACAACTACCATCTTCTAACGTTTGAAGTCCGTTGTTCAAATTAACGATTAGACCTCTCGCCAGCAACTAAGTGGTACTGAGTTGAGATTTTGTTTATTTTGTCAACGCAGTACCACTAAAGATGTCAGCCACAGTTGCTGATGAAAAGTTTGGATCTAAAGCCTTGTTTTTAAGAAGATTCCGTCTCGATTATTATTGCTAACGATGATCATCGACGGAATGCGTTCGCGAAGTTTGTTTAGCTATATTTTTCTAATAAATTTCTGATGACTGTGTAATTTCAAAGAAATTATGAATTTCAATTTGCAAATCAGTATACGATGTGTCCTAATGGTTAATTGGTTTACTATAGAAAATTGTCTGTAGGATGTATTATAGGAGGAAGACGAGTTGCTGCTGGAGCTAATGATTAACGAGGAAGTACAGGGCAATTTTATTTGATGAAGTACAGAATTCTATTAGATATGATATAGAATCGAAATCTTGTTTTCATTGTAAAATTGCCACTATTGGTTACCATTATTGGGTATATTTCATCTATAATCTCCACACTTCACAAACACCAGACAAGAACTGACGGGAAATTACAACGAAATTGCGTTAAAACCAAATGTATTTGGTTACAACGAACTACGTCGGCGATTCCGTTTGCAGTTTCTTTCAGTAACAGAGTTCCTTTTCTTTCTCCTTTTATTGTATATAATTATTACCCCTAAAAGATAGACGATGATATACAGAATATACATATATCATTATATATATATATGTATAATTGGTGGTGTAAACATCTAAATCGTTCATTAAAAGTTTTTCTGGAACGAAAAGAGGTATCGATTTTTTCGTATACTTCTACAAGTCTACCGGAGGTGTCGCTTTAGTTTGTTATTTTTCATGAAATGATTCAATATTCATTAATATTAGTAAAATACAATTTAGATACAAAGCCTTTTTATTGTAAATTGAAACGTAAAATTTATAAGCGTTATTTAACCCTAAAATTAATATCTACTTATTCTGTGATTAACTAAGTTATGCTGAAATTTTACAAAAAACATTAGTAACAAAAAATAATTATTTGGGTATCCAAAATCGTTACAACTTTTTTTAAATAAAAGTAGAGATTCTAGGGCTCCTTTTCCGGTAGCCTTTTTTCATAAATTTTAGTACAAATGTTTAAACGGATATTTCTTCATAAAAACAGCGAAAAGTATTTTATTTAAATGGTGCCATAGCTGTTTTATAACAAAAATAAAAACAACAAAAGAGTCGATTTCCGGATACTCAATTATTTCCTTAAATGGGAGTCTTTTTGACAATGTTAAAATTTCATTTAATTTATGTAAATCACAAAAATAATCATTTAGTGGAGTTTGAAAAAGTGAAAATTTAAATTTGACAAGATAATATTAAAAGAAATAAAGAAAATTTGACGATCCCATTTAAAATAACAAATTTAATGGCACAGTTCAGGTATAATCCGAAATGCCACAGTTTCGAAAATGTTCTCATTATATACGTAGATCCCCTTGAGTTGTAAATGTATTGAATTTTCAAATTGATTAACTTTTCGTTCACTTATACTGCACGGTTTAGCTCAATCACCCTGTATAAACGTAATATTATCAATATAAATATCAATCCGACTGTAATTTATACTTTAATCAACATAATCTTTATTTTACATATTTACTCCTGAGTATATTTATAATTTAAATGTGTATATTAGTTTGAACCTGCTGTCATTATTAATAAATGAATAAATAAGATGTTCTAGTATGCCATTTTTCTGGACATCCTGAACGTTTTGAGATATTCGGAATCAACTCAAACTAAAGAGTTGATGTAGTAAAAATAACATCTGCATTGATATTTATAAACAAAATGATTTTTTACCCAATGTAAAAATTTGTTCGCAACTTCTATACAATTATCTCCAGAACCATCGAATTTGTAAAGTAAGTATAATTAAATTAATTAGAAAGTAATTTCAGATAAGCACTACTGAAAACTATCATAGCCAAATGCTTAGCTTTCGATTATTTTAGTTAATTTATCAGAATGTTTAATAATCTATCAAGCATTAAAAATCCTGAAAATAGGTATTTTTGCCCAACCAAACGATTTCTTATAAATGCTGAAAAGCGCCTAAAATAATTTGTGGGTTTAAATAAATGTTTGAGAAATTTATTGTATAGAATTGTTGAAGTTATGACCGATTTTCTTGAATATGGCTTATTAAAACCTACTACCAATATTGAAAAATATTGATACAAAAACTCAATATCTCAAGCAAGTATTTCAATAAATGTAATTGGTCTATTGATACCTTAAGTGTCAAACAGGGTACATGTACGTTCCATAACCATCCTTTATTATGCGGAACTTGTTTTCCTGGAATCACGCAATGATTATGGCCTACTGTATTTCCTGGATATTGGTCTCCAATGAAATAAGCAAATTTTCTACTTTTTCTTCTCTTAGTTGTGACAGCAGTTTTATTTTTAGGTTCCGATTTATTCGAAATTGCTGTCGATTTTGATTCATTAGGTGGTTTTTGCGGACTAGAAGGTCTTTCTGCTCCACCATCTCCCCCTCCTGCAGTACTTTTCGACTCAATTGCTGTTGTCTGTTTTGAGCAAGTTCGACATGACTGATCTCCACCCTTTGACTTACATGTATCATTTCTGCAGGGACTACTTTTTACTTCTTCTACTTCTTTCTTTAATTCTGCACATGGGTCCGTTTTCCTAGCAATGTCGGGATACAAATATGAACAAGGATTTTCAAAGGGACATGGTTGTGTGTAGGGACATGGAAGACAAGGAGGACACGGTGGACACGGTGAACATGGAGAAGGACATGGAGGTAAGCAAGTGGGACACGGAATGCACGGAATAGCCCAAGGACAAGCGGGATCATTGCATATAAAAGGTTCGTCTTTATCGAACACGCAAGTTTTGTTTTTAGTATCAATGAACGGGCAGTCAGGATTGTCACAGTCTTGCTTGGATTTATTTTGAGTCGTTTTTCCACATGTTTCGTCAGTGCAAAAGTCGGCACTCTTAAAAGGGCAATCAGGGTTGTCACACTGATCGTTATCGTTTGATGAATTTATCGAACCACAGTCGTTACCTTTTTTCGTATTATAATCATCGTTTCCATTGCAAACTTGTTGCCCTCCGCAACCTCTTTTGTTACGTTTATTACCCTCATCACATCCACCTCTGATACGGCCGTTACTACTAAATTCACCACTTTTCTTACATGGTTTTAGTCTTTCATCAATAAATTGCGCATCAAATGTACCTTCATTTTTAGGATAACCCGAACTTGTAGGTTTATTTGAGGAAGTGCTGCTTTTCCTCCTTCTACTGTTACTATTAAACGGGCAATTGGAATTGCCACATATGTGTGTTAATTTGAAAGGACATGCGGGATTATCACACTCTTCACCACCTATTTCACCACAGGTACATCTAGGTAATTTAGAGTTGATTTCGTTTTCTGGTTTGGATTGATTGGGGCATTTGGGATTTGCACATGACACTTCTAGCTTCTTTGGTGATTCTTGAGGACATGGAGAACATGTAGATTTTTGATTGGGACAATTTGGATTTCCACAGGCAGGGAGCGGCACACATGTGCAACAAATGCATGAAGAAGAAGAGTGCCTGCAGTCCATATTTCCACATGGAGGAATCTTTTTCCGTAAAATCGCTGGTGTATATGGACAACTTGGATTCTGACATTGTCCTTTAGGCAATGCCTCAGGACATTCCCAATGAATTGGAGGTAGTGGTTTTGATACTATGGGATAAGGGCACTTATTAGGTTGGCCACATCGTTGACCAAATGTTGGACCTATTTGTTGCATCCATATTTTATGTTCATCGATATCTTCTCCAATTCTTTTCTTTGCCATTGGACATGTTGCGGATTGACAATAGGATTTCCTACGTGGAGGTTTTGCATCAGGTTCTCTAGAAAATGGACAAGTTGGTACACCACAAGCATTTATTAAATTATTCTGATTTTCTTCTCTGTAACATTCGGGAAATAAAGTATCGGGTTCATTAAACTTTTCAAAAATAGGAGAATCTGGCTCAATTTCTGATACTGCTTCTTCACCTTCATTGTCTGCTGCATGTTGACATTCGCATACTCGTTTACAAATTTCACTTGTTATGTTAGGAGCGTATGGACAATATACTTTCCCGCACGGTCCCATTGCATTTTTAAACGCTTGTAAGCATTGATCTATTTCATTCATTAAATCTTTGCAAGCCTCTGATGGAGTTGGAACTTGAAGAAAAGGAAGTTCATCAAATATGCCTGGTCCTCCACCCTTTAGTCGTAATGGTAAGCCTCCTCCATAAAGTTTTTGACATCCGTTGCATAATCCAGAAACGCTTCGATAATCTCCTGAGACATTAGCCGTTCTTGGTCTTTTACTGTTTTGAGGACTGTAATATTTTTGTTGAAATTTTGGAGCAAAACGATAATAGTTTTCACCAGCTTGACACATTTCGTTTAGACTTGTGATACTTCCAAATCGATTACTATTTAGTCTATTGTAACTTTGGCTATTATTAATCGTAACTTTTGATGGTGCATAACTAAGCTTTTGAATTTGTTGTATTTGTTTTACAGGACTTGTAAACATAACATTCTCAATTTTTTTCCTCCATACAAGGGTATCCGACATTTGAGATCCTTGATATCTAACATGAGAATAGTGGGTTGAGTGCATGCTCTGAGAGACACTTTGTGAATTGTTAAACGATCCCTTTATACTAGTTTTCGATATATTTGCTGTCGGCTGAATATTGGATTTGCTTGTCGGTGTAATATGAATTGTAGAACATGTTTGTTTCATTTCGTTGGAATTCGCTATGTTGGAAGGACTTCTGGAACAAGAACGGGTACATCTTTGTTAATTGTGTTGAAGGGTTAAAGTCATATTATATTGTGTAGTAATTTGATTTTTTTATATCACAAGTTTTCAAAGCATTAAGTGATAATATTTAACTCATTCTAAATATTACGCATCAATTGTATAGTAAAGCAAATGCTTTTTGAAAAGAACGTTAACCAATATAAAGGAAATACATCTTTTTGTACAGATAAATATAAATATGGAATCAACAGAAACAACTACTCCGAGGGCTAATACCCCTACCGGCATTGAATTACACTGTTTATTCCGATGGACTCCTAGACGAAAATATAACATATTCAAAAAAGAAGGAATTAAAATCCTTTTAATTCCTTCTTTTTTGAATATCTTTTTGTACCTTTTACTTCATTAACAAATAAATGAAACACAAAGTATTACTTCATTAATATAGCATTATCCTTATATTTTGTTTTTTTGTTTGAAAAAAGAAAAGCATTATCATCTTGCACTTTAGTTACATATTGTAACGAGCCTGTATGTGTACAAGAGCGGCGGCGAGGTTCCGGAAACAGATAAGAAGGGTTCCTCGAATACGGTCATCGGTGGCGCTTTGATAGCAATAAATAAACAACAACAACATAATAGGAGTTCGAGAAAATACCAGAAGGTCGTTCCTGATTACTCCAGAACCTTCGATACCTCTATAAATACTATGTTGTCGACGGTCAGGAACAGTTTACAGTTCATACTTTACCGTTTAACAGTTCACAGTTAACAGTTTACAGTTTACGGTTGATAGTAGAACAGTTAGCTTCCGAATGGTAATATAAATACGATATACCGAGTGATATAAATAACACATTTTCCTGGTCATATAAATAAGTTGTTGTATTTATTATTAGTGTGTAAGTGTTATATAAATAGTGTAAAATAAATAAGTTGAACTAGAAAATTCGTTACAATATAATAGATTCGAGGAGAGGAATAAAGAATTTATGAAGATAAAGAATCAAAGTTTCATAGAATCGACTCTTGTAATAAAATATGAAACAAGGCACTTGGTTTTGTTTCACAAAATGTATTTATTGTCTTAACGATACCGTTTCGACGTGGGGGGGAGAGTTTTTAGTCGGTAGGTCCAAGGAAACTTTCCTCGGGAATCCGACACTACGCAGTCGTACGAACGGCTGGGTGTCTTGAAGATTTCCTCTCCTCCACGAAAAAGAAAACCAAGGGACGTGTGTCATATCATTTGATAAGTTATAAGTATAGGAACACAATGTGGCGAAAATGTTATGAAAATAGAATGTTGTCATTTAATTTCAATTTTTAATATATTTTACAATCAATTAGGTTAGGCTGGTTTCTTAGGACGTTACTACATGTAAAATAACAGAAACGGAATATTTTTTAAATATTTCTCTCTATGACATTTGTGTTCTTTAACTCTTTGCCTATTTAATAATGTACCACAAATACTGAACCGCAGCCGTTATCTTTTGTTTTTGAACAAACTGCAAAATATCTGTATTTTTTTATGATAAGAATGTTTGTAGCAGTTCCTCACTGGGTCTGTTAATCTGAAGGATGATTAAAGTGAGACCAGTTACAAACATAAAAATCAGTATTTTTGGAGATAGGACAACAAGGCTTAACATGGCAGTATTACAGTTAAATAATTGTCTTATTAGTAGATTAAAATGACCAGTTTTTTTCTGGAACAACCTATATAAATACGATTGGCTGATGAGAAACAAGTTCAAAATAGCAGTTCGCATCGATTACTTTAACAAACTTTTGAGTAAGAAGGCAATTTTGTTAATAATATTAATTTAGCTATAGCAATGAAGTATGTACATTAATTAATATTTTAGTTTAGTCGATGTTTTATAGATTGATCAACGTGCCTTAGATGTAATAGATTTTAAAAAAGAATTAAACATAATTAAGCAAATTGCATAAAGTAATAATTATAAAGCTGACAAAATTGATAAGTTACTTTTTAAATTACAGTTTAAGAAATCAATTAGTAATGTATACCCTCAATGTAATAATAACCAAAAATTTCATTATAAAACTATCACTTATTTAAACAATCCTTCAGAGACATTAGGGAAATTTTGAACTAAAAATAATCTCAACATATTAAAAATAATAAGGATAAAATCAGTAAGGAAAACATGTCAGGAGTGTACAAACTAAATTGCTATTCTTCTAACCGCATTTATATTAGTCAGACTGGACGTACTTTTAAAAAACGATTAGAAGATCACAAAAAGTCGTATGAAAATAATAAACTAAATTTAAACTATGCTAAACATCTAATCGAAAAAAAACATACATCTAATGATAGTTTTGAAATACTTCATCTAAATAAAATCCTTAGATTACAATTACTGGAAACATTAAAAATTAATAAATACAAAAATACAAATACACTCTTAAATGATCAAATTAGTCTCAACAACTCACCTCTACTGAATCTTTTTATTCATCTCCCGCCTTAATGCATTACTATATAAGACAAATGTTTAGATAAGTTTATTGTATTATCATTACTTCTGACGAAGCCTAAGTTAGGCGAAACAATTGTATAGTATTTAAAATATACCAATTTTGTGGAAATTTTGTGTTTTTTTGTATTATTTTACCGGAATATTGAAACGAGTTTCAATCAAGTGAGTGTAGAAAGAATAGATCATAATATCAATAATCCAGAGAAATAATATTTACTGCTGTGAAACTTTTGTACTTCAGTATCTTACCTTTTCGTTTGAAATACTGTACTTTTTTCTGGCCCTTTGAAAAAGAACTTTTTACTATTTCCTTCATCCGACGCTACAACTTTAAAGCTAGTTTGAATATTCTTTCCAAAACTTGATAACCTCATAAATAATTGAACTTCGCCTATCTTTTCTCCTCGATTGTTTGAAAGCATGTAAGTGTTTTTATTTGATACGGGAGGCAAGGAATTGTCTTCAGAATTTTCTACCATATATGTAAAAAGATCACTCCACGGTATACTAACCGAGCTTATTAATATGTTCTTATATTCAATATTTAAAATTAATGGACTGCTATTCATTATTTCTAATAATGATTCACATGTACTAGGAAACAGAACGGATTTTCCTGTGTTAAATTCCATTTCCAATGATTCTGGATCAGCTGTAATAAGAGATTTGTAGAAAAGATTATTTAATGGCTTTTTAACATACGTATATCATTTTCTGAATCATCGTCGGATATTTTCATTATAATGTCTCCGAATATAATTGTTATAATTATATTATGTTTAGATGGTAGAGGTTTATAAGCAGTACATAATTTAATTTTTTCCGTTAAAATTTCTAATAAAAATAGCCTCTCCATTGTGAATTTCGAATTAAAGTGTAAAATTAATCATTATTTCTACATGAATTTATGACAAACACATAATTTTCTATTTTGACAACATAATAACAATAAACTAATGTATGAACCTGACAACTACGATTACACCACTGCACATAATATTTTATGAAAAAAAATAATAAAAAACAAAAACATTAAACACAAGGTAAACTTGTAATGATTCTTTACAGTGTGTATCACATTAAGTGGCCATCTTAACCTATAATGAAATAAAGTATAAATTTTCATTATGTTTTATTTAGTCACTGCTTAACAATATTGTTTTGTCTCTAAGAAGCTGAAGGGACTTCTATACTGTTTACTAGCACTGATATTATCATTAAGTTGTTTTTTTTTTTCACATGCCTTCATATTGGCAAGTTATATACATCTTCATTGTTGGAATTTAGGTGTGATTTAATTTCTATTCTTCTAGAATATTTTGTTTTTTTTTGTTGACGTCATTTTTTATGTTAATGTTTGGTATCGTTTCTGCAAGGTAGTTAGCGAATGTGGAGTTTTGGTTATAGTATTTAACGTGTTTAGTATTGTGACGGACGTTAAGTTTTGGGTGGAATTGACCCGCGCCGATTGCGAAAATAGAGTGAAGTTTGCCATGCCGCGTTCTAGAAAAATCGAGACAACTACTAGATCATTCGATTTAGTTCGGGAGTAATAATCTAGCAACGTCCATCAAACTATATAAGCGACAGCGATAGACGATTAAGGACAGTTGATGGAGAATAGTTGACAGATGACGGAGAACAGGTAGTTGACAGAAAGAGAAGTTATCGACGAAAAGTGTTTACGGGAGTTGTAGAACTGAAGTTGTGTTAAATAGTTAAGTTTTGTTGAGAGAGTAAAATATACGAGTTTAGAGCAAACGTAACAGTATTTATTTTAACGTTCTACCAGTTTGTCTTATTTGTCTTATTGTTGCAACTTAATTTATATACTCCACTTTTTGCTAATAGACCTGTATTGTCTGTCTTGTTATTGATGAATTTTGATAAATTATTTTCATTCTATATTATATTTACAAATTGCCTACTGTTAACTTTTCTATGATGTTTGTTGTTGTTTTATTTATGTTTTGAAGTTGGTCTGTTTTTTAATGTATACCTACTACAGATTACCTCAGATTAATGAGGAAAATATTGTTACTGCTGTTATGCCCTCATTGGGAATCCAACCCGGGATCTTTAGCTTTACACGCCAATGCTCTGACCAGTAATCTAGGAAAGTATTTAAACCCGTTAAGTACTAGCGTCCAATGAATAGGACACGGAAAAGTTTTTTTAGTTTAGTTAGAAACAAGCTTAAAACCTTTTCATACTTTTTGTTAATTTACTACATAAAAAAAAATCGAAAGAGACTCATCTTTATTCGCTACACAAAAACTTTAACGAGCAGACACGTGTTTCGCCCACTTTTTATGTGGACATTATCATCGCGAGTCTTACATAGACAACTGTTTTTAATACATTTTTTCTTAGTTCAGCTATTCCATAATGTACTTGAAAAAATATACATCTTTTTGTAGTTAATACATTACTGAAGTTTTGCAAATGTTAAAAAACTCTAGTTTAGCATTTTCATAAGTAGGCTACAGGTTTTTTTCGGTAGAAAGTAACTTTGTTCAGAATCACGGAATCCATATAATAAAATAATTAAAAGTTAAAAGTATTTTACATACCAGTAATATGGGGACATCTTAATTAGGGAACTTACAGATTTGAAAAATATATTCTTTGAGTACACTAAAGATGTACAACGAGGGTTTTCCGAAATTCTATCCTTAAAGAGATAGAATGGGCGATGGTACACTTTATCTCTAATATAGGGAAACCTGCGTAACACAGACTATTACCACCAGTTTTGTATAAAATGTGAAGTAATCCTTAGTCAGACAAGTTTTATACATTATCATTGAAAAGTAAATTTTATATTTACTTTCTAAACAAATCATTTCTCTTAATTATATTTTACACTATTAAGTATTCAGCATCCTATTAGTAGAACAGACAATAACTGACTGTCTAAATATTAAAGAAAAATCATAATTACTAACCACCCTGCATAAATTGTATTTCTATATTTTATGTAGTAATAAAAATGATAAATATGGTGATGACTGAAACAACATACCTCTAGAATATTGGTGTAATGTAAATCAGTTTCCGATGGTAACAATTCCAGGAAATCGCAATTCGACTCAAATTGTTCATTTTCTAAACTGTATTTACGAAATACTAGCAGAGGGAAATTAAAAAAATTAACTCAGATTCTCTTAAACTGTTTTTGTTCTGTGCGTTTACTTTTATCTTTGTTAAAAGATATATTGTATCATTGTGAGCAGTCTTACCACGTGTTTTTCCCTTTTCTATCAGAACCGTATTTCTTTTATCCCCTATTTTTCTCTACAGCTTCTAATCACTTTGTTGCTAAATAGAGCGTCGTAATTTTGCACATGCATTCAATAGTCACTTTTTCATCAATTGCATCTTCTATAAACTATCAAAAGAAATTTTCTAGTTTTCGAAAAGTTGACAATTGATTCGGGAAAAACAGATCGAATGCATTCTTTAGTACATCATCAATTTCATTACTTTTAAATTATATTTTCCGAATATTTGTGATATATTTTAATTATATTTTTGAAAATACATAACATATTTGTAGAAAGGTTTGAACCATTATCGTATAATTCACATTTTATCTTATTTTTATTTTGTTCACTCTTTTATTTTTTAAAAAGTATACTTATACAATATATTGAACATTGATGACATTGATACTATTTTCCTAATAATTGAGCTTCTTCAATTGTATTAGGTAATTGCAGTCCTTTCGTTTCCGGCAGAAAAAGGCATAAAACCGATCCTATTACAGGTATAATTGCAAATACCGCGGAGGGAAGCCAGCTTGCATATTCACCTAAAGTAGTTACAAATGGAGCTATAATTGCTCCAAATCTTGCAATCATTGAGCAAAATCCTACTGCAGAATTTCTTAATGTCGTTGGGAAGAGTTCTCCAGCATATACATAAATATTTGCAAAACACATTGTTAGTGCCGACACTGCCACACTTGCTAAAATTATTTCTATCCATGTAAGGTACTTTGGTATAAATGGTAATACAAAAGTGGCAACTGAGGCAATGATATTGGATGCAATTAGACATCTTACTCTTCCGAATTTTTCTAAAAGATATACAGCAATAACTATTCCCGGAATTTGAATTACTCCGGCGATGAT
This sequence comes from Agrilus biguttatus, assembly GCA_963921985.1. Classification (NCBI taxonomy): domain Eukaryota; kingdom Metazoa; phylum Arthropoda; class Insecta; order Coleoptera; family Buprestidae; genus Agrilus; species Agrilus biguttatus. Next base: position 24,159,078 of record OY998118.1, read on the forward strand.
AACATTGAAAAAAATGTCACCAGCCAATTGATTAAGGTATTGCGAAATACCGTAAAAGCAAAACCCACAAACGAACCAATTAGATGCTATACACGCTGTTCGTCTTCGCAAAAATCTGTATTTGAATAAAAGAGTTAAATTTCCCGCATGTTTTCTGTCATTTTCTGGAGAGGGCTTAAACGCTTCTTCTACAAATGGCCTCACTTTTTCAATAGGTCTCTTATTATACTTTGCGGCCTTTTCTAAAGTTTTTATTACTTGTTCTTTTTTTCCCATTGCAAGGGACCATCTTGGAGCTTCAGGTAAAATAATACAGTATGTTACTACTAAGAGAGATGGGGTAACTGATTGATAGAATAAAAACCACTTCCAATGTCTTTGAAAGTAGGCTATAACTCCCAACAATGCATATCCTAAACTAAAAGGAACCTGATAAATAATTCCTGTCATTGTCCTATACTTCTTTCCTGAAAATAAAAAATAATAGCAAAATTAAAACAGGTGTCTTAATTAACATATTAGGGTAATTATTAATTAAGTTGTAGGAATGTCTGAAGCCAAACACAAAAAATTTAGGTTGTTGCAGTAAGCTTACTATTAGAGACAATTTCCAAATATTCATGAATAGTAATAAAATATGCAATGTTAAACAATAAAATAATATTAATTTTTAGCTCTTTTAATTTCAAATCCAATTACTAAATTACCGACAATACTTAACAATTATTTAACGTTCTGCTACACTTGTATAGAAACATTCATTGGGCTGTATTTGAATTTAGGCGCCATGTTAGTATTTAGTGTTTCAGGCAAAAGTTCACTCGTCTCATCAATAAAACCACTAATTAGACACAAAAGTTCAAGGTCTGATTTATTGTTCAAAATGTTTTCAAACTTTTTTTTAAGTTTATACGAGAATACTTCTGGTAAAGTTCTGAGAGTTTTGAGGTAAGGTTTTATATTAATTAAATGTGTAGATTGTATTATTTTGAATGAAAGCCCGAGGGAAAAATTAATGCTCGGCAGATATTGTGACTGGTGCCGGAGGTATCGTAAACGTAAATCATTCAGTGGGAGATGCAATACAAAAAGAAGTGCGAGAAAATTGGAGAACTACTGCACACAAATATAAAAGATATCAACATTTATACTGATTGTTTTTCTTCACGATTATTTTGGAGCAAAAGGGAATTCCTCAATAACCAGTGAAGATTTGTTAATCAAAATTAATCGAGTTACAATATTTATTTGCAGTTAAATATATACACAGTATTTACTTTAATTTGTCCCTTGCTATCGTGATTTTACAAGATATGGTGTTAACAATGCTCGGCGAGCGTTTCAATATGATTTTGATATGATTTAAATCTGAAGGCTTATCTTCGGTGGACTAATGAATACTTCTCTTAAAGTTAACTTCACATAAATTTACTATGATATGGAGTTAGGAAAGGTACAAAAGAATGTGGGTGGAGTTCAGTAACAGGGGGTGAGAAGACAGAGATAGCACATAAAAAGATAGGTATGATTTTAGAAAGTAAGACGTCACAGTATAATTTGAGGGACCGGCGAAACCTTCGACAGTTAATGTAATAAATTTGAAGCCAAAATGTCGTTGTTGGAAGCCTGTATAAGATTCTAAAGTTACCAATTTTGATTCGAACAGTACATTTTTGACGGTCCTAAATTAAAAGTATGTGAAGAAATAGTGTAACGAATTTTCTAGATCAACTTATTTATTTAAACAATTATTTATTTTACACTTACACACTACTTAAAACACTTAAACACTAATGCAACAACTTATTTATATGACAAGGTAAATGTGTTATTTATATCACTCAGTATATCGTATTTATATTACCACTTATTTATATCACTCGGTATATCGTATTTATATTACCATTCTACTATCAACTGTAAACTATAAACCGTGACGGTGTACTAAACTAAACTGTTTCTCTAACTATACTGTTTTAAAAACTGTTCTTGACCGTCGACAACATAATATTTATAGAGGTATCGAAGGTTCTGGAGTAATCAGGAACGATCTTCTAGTATTTTCTCGAACTCCTATTATGTTGTTGTTTACGTATTTCTATCAAAGCGCCGACCGGCGACCGTATTCGAGGAACCCGTCTTATCTGTTTCCGGAACTCGCCGCCGCTCTTGTACACACACATACAGGCTCGTCACAATAGGAAAGGATTTAGGACACTTAAATTATCTAACATAAATAACATTTATACAATAAAATCTTACCATCAAAACACTGATAATAATTAATGATAAAGTATCCGCGATTAGTTTGTTTCTGCCGAACGGCTATTTTCATAGCGTATATATTATTTACATTCCGTAAGGAAACATAAGGAGCTGTTGACAGATTTATTTTGCTTCTTTGTTCGATACACCTTCCAAAACAAAACCTTCTGCCTTTCATATATTTTAAACATATACCAAGTAAATACTAACTTAAGAACTGATAAATTGATTTTCTTACCAACAATTTCCATAAGCATTACGAAGCTGGTGTTCATGGTTCCTCCTGTAGCAACTGAACACAAAAATCTAAATACTCCAAATAACCAATACCATGGTGAAAATGCAGAAGCTACCCCAGTACCTATACTAATTATTACTGCAGATATTAAAGGCCATTTTCTCCCATATCTGGAGGAAAATGATCACAAATAATATAAACCAAAATGTAACTTTTGGTAACTTTTTACGTTTGTAACTACCTGTAATTTTCAAATTGTTTTAATTATTACTTATATGTATATACATACAGAAATACAAAAGATATAACCCTCACTTGTCAGATATAATTCCCATAACGACGTTTCCGATTAAAATTCCTACCATCGTCACAACCTGAGCAAGAGGGGCTAAGAACTTATTATCACAAAATAGATTAAACTGGGTTATAAGTGTCTCCTCCAAAACACTCCTGATTTTGTCAAAAATAGATATTGTTTCATAAAAGAAAAAGCGAGAATCATTAAATCGGAAATAAAACAAATACATTATTGTTGGTAATTTACTTATAACGCATTTGGGTTCATTATATTTTACTGGTATCAGCCTCAACTACCCGTTATACCCTGCTAAGTACTTGTGTAGCTTTTTTTACACAAATGGAGACATTATCAAATCTGATGTAAGTTAGGCCATATTTTTTTGTAGATACTCGTATATAAATTGATATCAGAGCAAATTTTAGATTTAGGCCTCTCGCACACTCGGCTACGCATAGTCAGTAGAGGAAGGGGTCACACGTTGAGGACAGTATTTTGTATAAAATTGAAATGGTATTGGCGCATATACGGCAACAGCAGCTTATAGTTCGAGACACGCAGCGGTAGAAACTCGTTCTCGTTACTTGGAGCTAACGGCAGCTACTCTTTTTCCGAAGAAACTTAACCACTATCGCTGGCCACTGTTTGAACTGGGTTGGATTTGACGTAGTTATTATAATTTCTATCTAGGACTGCCATCTTTCACAAACGGCTGACAAAGATATACTTAAACACTGGAACTGTATCCAGCTTTTCTTCGCTTGTGGTTCGTCTGCGCCGTCTTCTTATTACTAGTAGTGTAAAGTGTGCTTGTACGAAGTTTCTAAATTAACTAAGGCCGGATCTGGTTTATGAAGTCATTAAAAGTGGCGGATACCAACTCCTTACAATGGCTTTTAGTGGTGATTACCTGCGGCGACCAGTAGTAGTCGAAACAAACAACTGGTGGCCGCTTCCAGTGATGACAACGTGTGGCCGAGTGTGCGAGCGGCCTAAGATTTAAACTTTCCAAAGTTGTTATTGCTCGTCTGTTTACGTTGTTTTCACAAATTAATAAGATGAATTGTAAAGTAAACGTTTTAGTTCGTAAATGTAATATCAAATTTAAATGCCCAGAGCAAAAATACACTTAAATGCTACACAAATATTCCAGAAAATTGAATGTTTACGCAATCCTGTCTTATCATGATGTAACGCTAACTGGGTGAATAATAAATAGTACCTTTTTCTGTCAATGTATCAAACAGCCCTATTGTAGGAGTAGCAAAAAGCTCGGAAAACTATAGTCGAATTAAGATTTGGAGTGAGCGGTTAGGTCCAGACGTTTCGTCGACAACTGCGTTGCTACAATGTGCAGTTCCTTAGTAGCTTAGCTGCTAGGAGGTCACCGATTCGATATAGGGTCCGCCCTGGTCCAAGTTTTCTGTGGTTTCCTTGGATTATTCATTTTGTCCGTCTCATTTCTTTGTCCCTAAGCACCATCCATGAATGTATCAAAAAAGCGTTTAAAGGTGGGGAGTTCCTTATTCAGTCGCTGCCGAACTTTTGGTATAACCTTCACCCACATTGTTAAGGCGGTACTACTAAAGATGTCAGCCGTAGTTACCGGTGAAACGTCTGGACCTAAGCGTTCGTTTACCTCGAATTAGAAAAGTGGTAAATAAAACTAAATAACAATAACGATAACCAACAAAAACAATATATTTAATGAAAAAAAGACGGAACTCGTTACTCAGAAGGAAAAAAGAATGATATTGAAATTGTGAAGTAAGAGAAAGGGTCGTAAGGTACCAATAGAGAAGTACGAAAACTTGGAAATTTTTGAGATCAGAAATATCACGAAATAGAGTAACGACCCAAATCGCTGAAAAAATCCATCATAAAATAGCAGTTATAGAGGACAATGAAGTATAGACGTCATGCGATTTGCACGATAAGTGGAAGTTAGTACGAAATTTTAGCACGCACTATAGGAAAGTAGAGTAATAAAAGTTATTGGCACAGATAGATAAAATACAAAATATTTAGAAGATAATGTTAAGAAATATTTACATAGACACATAAGGAAATATAATTCAAAAGATTTAAAATAGAATGTTACATTATAAAACTGAAATAAATACGTTGTATTGATCGCCACACTACTATGGATTTCAGCCGTGAAAGCCTATGTTTTATTTTGCGGACAAACTGTTTATTTTTATAGAAAAAGTTTCAAAATAAGCATCAGTTGAATTAAAAAATTGTTAAAATTATTTATTGTTTAAATGTAAGAAGCCAACTTTACCTATCATAAATATATTCATCGCATTCTTTACTGCACAATGGAGCATTATTTTTGCAATTAATTTTCACAGGATATGTGAGAAATATGATATTTAGCTGATGAAATGCTATAGGAAACATAACTAGATAAATTGCTGTTACCATACAGAACTGCCAACAGCCCCATGTTCCAATACAATTTTCCAAAAAATCATCAGATAGTTCTAAATAAAGGAAAAAGCGTGATTGGTGTAATATAATTTGGAATGTCCCAACAATTTTATTCTGAACTTGTAATGTCCAAATAAAAGAAAACTTTAAATGGCGATCCACATTTGGTGGTCTTGATAAATGGCTGATTAAGAACTTTACGAATAAACAAAATATTTCAATTAATTAGTTTTTTGCTTGTTCTAATCTTTTAATTGTTTATTTTTTACACTAAAATTTATATAGTTACAAAATTCATAGTTATTGTAACGAATGTGCACGTGTGTGCGGTGTATCGATTAGCACTGATACACACGAAGGCGGCACGTTTCATGTTAAGAAAGATTAATGCCGGACACTACACGCTCGAGAATATTCTACTGTCATTTTTTGTCGATTTCTTTGGAAAGCAGTTGAAATATATTCCCGTGTTTTCTAGTAATTTATTTCGGTAAATAAATACCCTCGTCTCTATATCAGACGGACGGTTGATTTCCGGACGCGTAATACAAATATTCGAAGACGAGATACAAACTGTTTATAAATAATACAAAATGATATAAATAAACTACATTATTTTTTGTCAGCTAAATAAGTAGTGAAAGTTTGTTAGTAGTGTTTAAGTGATTAAATAAATAGTTGTAAATAAATAATTATTAAATAAATAAGTGAAATAGAAAATTCGTTATAATTAGTGTCAGGTGTGGGGTTTGAAGGAACCATAGAGAATATGGAGAGATAATTTTCTAATAAAAGAAGGAAATATTAAACCAATAAAATGCTCAAAAAGAGGAACGAGAAGAAGATACCTCTGGGAATAAGACCAACCTACTTGAGGAGGCATTGATACGGGCAGGTTTCGATGAGTTTGAAGATGAACTCGAAAAAAAAATTAAAACGAATTGGAAGAAAAGTTAAAATAAAATTCAAAGGAATTGAAAGAAGAACTGAAAGAAAAATTAAAATAAAATTCATAGGAATTGAACGAACTGAAATAAAATCTGTAAGAAAAACTAAAAGAAAATTCAGAGGAATTGGAAGAAAAATTGAAAGAAAACTTGAAAGAAGAATTTAAAGGAAATTTAGAGGAATTTGAAGAAAAAATGCAGGAAAGCGCTACAGCGCTAGACGAATTAAATAAGAAATTATTCGAAACAAAACAAGAGACGGAATCGAGAATTAGAGAAACAGAGGAAAGATTACTAAACATGAATATAACGGGTGAGCCTGGACATGCTGTTTTACCAAAAGCATTCATAAAACCGCCTAAGTTTGATAGTAAGTCATCATGGACTACCTTCCTCAAAACATTTTAGACGGCCGCGAAATCTATTGCATCGACACCGGAAAATAATGTATCTGAGTTGGTTTGCGCCTTATACGGTGATGCGGAAGGAATTTTAGACACAATACCAACACAAAAGTTGAATGACTACGATCACCTGGTACAAAAAAAATGGAAATGCTATACGGACAGGCACATATGGCAAGCGTTAGATATGTGCAATTATGAAATCGATGTCAAAAGGCAGGAGAAAACGTACAGGAATACGAGGCAGATATTGCCCGATTGGTCCGTCTCGTCTATAAAAATACACCCAGTGACATCTTGGAAAGGTTGGCTGTTGACTCATTCATCAATGGGTTGAAGGACGATGACCTGCAACAGCGACTTCGATTGGATAGACCCAAAACTCTTGCCGATACGTTGGCTTGGAAGCTGGAGCATGACGTTGTCAAACAGGCGACAACGTGCTTTTATGTACCAGTCCATTTGAACAGATCCCATTGATGTCGCAGGGCCGTTCCCAGAAACCGATGGCGGTAACAAGTACATCATAGTGGTGATAGATCATTTTACGAAGAAGGTTGAAGCAAATGCCCTACCCAATCAGACGACCACCACGGTAGCGGAGGAATTTGTTAACCAACTAATTAGTCGATTCAGTGTACCCATGGAGCTTCATTCGTATCAGGGTCGCAACTTCAACTGAGTCAGCCGTGTTCCAGAATGTGTGTAAGATATTGGGCATCCATAAAACCCGGACAACACTTCTGCATCTCCAACCAGACAGTATGATAGAACGCATGAACAGGACGATTAATAGATGTTTGTCCAAGATGGTGTCTAAACATCAGAGAGATTGGGATCGTCACTTGCCGCTGTTTCTGATGGCGTATCGATCGTCAATTCACGAGACTACTGAGCAAACACCAGCAAGAGTACTGTTTGGTCGGCAGCTGCGTCTACCACGCGATTTAATGTTGGGCTCTAAGCCTGAGCAGGATGAGGCCGGAGAAGACGGTGTCCATGAAGAAGTACGTTCCCACATGCAAATAGCTAGCGACTGTATGAAGGACACCTATGACATGAGAGCCACTGATAGAGGTTTCCAGAAGGGAGACATGGTGTAGCTGTACAACCCACAGCGTCATAGGGGTCTTTCACCAAAATTGCAACAGCACTGGGAAGGTCCCTATAAGTTCATCAAGCGAGTAAGCGATGTCATTTACCGGATTCGACATGCAGCGAATGGGAAACTGAAGATTGTCCACTTTAATCGACTGACCCCATACGTTGATGACAATCACGAAGAGGCACAAGTCAGACTTATGCAAACCCGTTCCCCGGATTCCCAATACAACGAATTCATGGCCACGCCCAGCCTGTCTCTAAATCTAGATTTGGGTTCACGTCAGAAAAACCCCAAGACTAATTTACTGCGCTAGAAGAGTACTCACTGGTTCACTGCATAGCCAAAGATTTGAACATGGGCCACGGTATTGCAATCGTCTTCAAGAAGTTTGCCGTCTGCTAGAGCTACAAGACCAGGCTAGAGAAGAAAAGAAGGTGCTAACTCTATCGGATGGGCAGCGTTCTATCTATTACTTTTCTACTCTTATCGTTCGCTATGGGATTCCTTGGTGGAACTAAGAGACCAGCAGCTGATATCAGGTACCACGAAGCTAGCCATGCCGAAAATAGGATGTGGACTGGATGGACTAGGTTGATGTTAGATAGATGTTTCGAAGTATGTTGAAGGTTCTGTTTCGGTGGAGTGGCGTGGAAATAATGGTGTTCACTAACCATCCACGACGAAAATTCGTGCAACCGAGGACGGTGGATTGCTACTTCCACATGACGCCCGGGTGCCTTAAGGGACAGAGTTGCACGTACCGGCATGATCCCTTGATAGAACGACAGAATGTGATCCGGAGCGGATCATCCTTAGGGAGGGGCAGTGTAGCGAACGTGTAGATATGTGATGTGTATCGATTAGCGCTGACCGACCCCGAAGGCGGCAAGTTTCATGTTAAGAAAGATTGATGCCGGATAATAGACGCTCGAGAATATTCTATTGTCATAAGTCGTTTTCTTTGGAAAGCGGTCGGAATATATTCGCGTAATATAAATATTCAACGACGAGACACAAAGTGATATAAATAATACAAAGGTATATAAATAAAGTGTATTACTGTTTGTCAGATAAATAAGTAGTTTAGGTTTGATAGTAATGTTCTAACTAATATTACTGCTATCATTAAGCATTCGGTCTTAAAATGATGTAAAAATCGAAGCAGCTGTCGGCGACTTTTATATGCATGTAGTTTGTGAAACTACCAAGTATTTTTTATTTTTTATTTTATATATTAAAACTTCTTGACGATATCATTTCCACTATTAAACCAATATGACAGGATACACAGTAACTTTTAATATTAAGTTAGTTAGTAAAGTTAATTAATGCGTAAGTAAATCAAGGAAGAAAATGCTTTTTTAATGTTTCAAATATAATATTTGAATATCTGAAATATTAAAAAAGCATTTTCTTCCTTGATTTACTTTATTAATGTATCATGACTACCTTACCACTCAATCGTTACAATTTAATTGATACGTGTCGCACTCCTTGTGGAACACCATGAATACCTCATTGGTGAATAAGAAACTACTTTGAGTATAATTTTGGTTTATATTTCAAAACACCAATTCTAATTTGATTGAAACAATATTTTTAAATTAAGCATCAATATGTCTTCAACTAAAACAAGTTTAGTTTTAAGTATCGGATTTTTAATGGAAAGTTCAACTAATTTATTTTGAGAAATAAATGTGTATTTTGATACAAATACTAAACCTTTAAACGAAGAAACATAAATTACTTGATGCAAGAGTTTCCACAACGAAAATAAGTAGTGAGATTAGGTTACAAAAAATGAAGACCACAATGACCTTTTTACAATACCTAACAACCATTTAACTAATTGTTTCAGTTTCTTAAATCACTTACATCCTAACATTAAATTTATGCTAGAATTAGAAGAATATAGATCCATAAACTTTCTTGATCTTACAATAAACATCGCAAACAGTAAACACACTTTTTTCATTTATCACAATGAATCACAGAAAGATACAATAATTCATGCTAAATCCATTCATCCTATTTCACACAATTTGCCTATAACCTTCAGAGACTTATAACAACGCCTACACCCTCAGGGAATTTTATAATTATATATAGCCAACGGTTACCATTTATTGTTACTTACTAATTTACTGAACAAAAAATTGAACCTAAAACTTCAGAACATGGTTAATCCTGGTATTAATAGCAAGAATAATAATAAAAAAATTTATAATTCCATTACACAGTGATTTTGTATTAGGATAAGTTTAGTAGTTTCTACTACCTAAAGAAGCCACTGTGTGGAAAAATGATTAACGTGGTCTTCAATAATTGTTTTTGTAACTTAACCACAGTGCTTGTTATCGTTGGTAAAATGGAGTTAACAGTTTTCTCGATTCAAGGATTTCCTTTGTTTCTTTAAAACAGTATCAGTACTATCCAGTCGTATATATGAATGGTTGGGTATCTTTGAATGATTTCCCCTCCTCAATGAAATTAACAGGCGGACTGCAATGTTCGTAGGTTCGTTTGATACAATTTGATTTTATTATTCAATATAGTTCCCTTCGAGGGCGATACAACAATTAACGAATATAGCGGTCATACAATTTTTCGATACCATTTTTATAATACGATTTGTCTTTAGAATCAAAATAGGTTTCAGTTTCGGCGATTACCTCTTCATAGGCGCAAAATTTCTGTCCAGCAAGCGTCCTTTTGAGGTCTGAGAACAGAAAAAAATCGCTGGGGGCCAGATCTGGAGAGTACGGCGGATGCGGAAGCAATTCGAAGCTCAATTCATGGAATTTTGCCATTGATTTCATTGATTTGTGACACGGTGCATTGTCTTGATGAAACAGCACTTTCTTTTTCTTCAAATGAGATTGCATTTCCGCGATTTTGTCTTTTAAACGCTCCAATAACGCTACGTAATAGTCGCTGTCTTTCCACATTTTGGAGTCGGTTCATCACGTGTAGTCCACTCGGCTGACTGTCGATTGGGTCCATGGGTCTGTCTACGAAATTTTCAGTCCGCCTGTTATGTAATGAATGGGTTACACGAGGCACAGGTTACACACGACACACCGTAAATAATAGTGATTGTTAACATTTAAATATGTATCTAAAAAATGGACGTCTATTGACGAAAAACATAACTATATTTAGTGGACTCGAATTTCTAAAAAGCAAATTGTGAAAGTTGAAAATAAAGAGGCGAAGACGTAGGATATTTATGTGGAATTTTTACCTTCTTCGGTCATCTGTTTGTATAATTGAATGAAAGAAACGTTAAATTCAAGTAAGATTGATACTTTAAACAATCTTTCCATAAATCATTATTATATAATTAATGGCAGCTGTCAATTTAAAGAAATAAGAAATGATTGCAAGAATCAGAGAGGTTAGAGTAGAATCGACGATCGCCGTTGAAAATATGCCCCAGTTTGGAAAAAATAAAGTGGCGTTGCGATCGCTATGCTGTCTATATAAATGGTATGATTTTTTGTTCAAAATTTTCTACTATCTTCATTTCATTCGTCTCATCTTTCTCTCCCTAACCACACCACTCACTCATTCCCATGGTTCCTGAAATGAGGTTGAAGAGGGTTTTACGCCCTACCCTCTGGCTTTGGACTACAGTGTAGATCGGAGAGACTGCCCGCACACTAGCACGAGTAGCTGGTGGGAATGAAACACAATATTTTTTTGTTCAAATTTTATCGATCGGTGTGGTCTACTGATTTAGATCATTGCTTATCATTCGAGAGGTCACCAGTTCCGTCTGCTCTGGTGTTTTCTGTGGTGTCCTTGGATTTTGAGGTAAGTGCCTGTGCAGTAATATTCCAAATCATTTACTCTTCTTTTGTTTTCATTTCGTCCCTCTCAGCTCTATTTCCCTAACCACTACCTATCCCTTGCCAGGATTATTAATAGGAGTCTCAAGAGGGCCTTATGCTTAGTACTACATTTTAGGTCGGAGAGATTGTCCTCCCACCAGTATAAGTAACTAGTGGAGATGAAACACCCAAAAGTTTTTTAAGTTAAAATTGAAAATGATCTTTAATATTTTATGCAAGCTCATGAAATATTTGTTTTAAATATATAAAATTATAGTAATCACTGATTTTAAATTATAAGCTATAAAAATTACATAAGTAAACTCTCACAATCAATATATAGACGTGGTGGAAGTATGTAATACATATATATTTATGAAACGTTAATTGGATGTTTTGTAATATATTTAATGAAATGAACAACATCAAAACGTGTTTAGAGCCTTTAATAAAGCAAAATGAATAATTAAATGAATTAATACTACTTCTATTTTAATCTGAGCTCCATAGCGAAGATGCAAGTGAAGTATGTTGACAAGACTGTAACCGTCAAACCCGGTAGAGCCACGAATATAGCCGAATGCTGAATTTAGTTAAAAAAAGGCTAGACATTACTAAGTACGTTGCTGTTATGCAACGCAACACTAGTGTGTGATTAATTAGGGTAAGTCCGTTTTCGTTTTTATTCAAATACACATATTCATAGAGATTAGAAACTTCGATCCACCAAAGAGTAATAGCTCTTTTTTCCAAATTGTAATGTTTGTCCAAAAGCAAAGCGTGATCAACTAACTCAAAGGCTTAATAAAAGTCACAAAATATCACACATACATCAAACTGCTGTTAATGGCTTCCATTCTCTAAACCTATATTGTTCATTACATAATAACTTAGTCAATTGTTTGTAGAAAGCTCGTTTAAAGACTTTCAAAGTCTATAGTTAGTAGTCGAGTCACTTTTTTTAAAGATTGGTACAGTTTTAGTAATTTTTAATGCACCTGGAAAGTCGCCAGTAGAAAACGATTCATCAATTTAGAAACATCAGATCGTCGGTTATGTTTTTTAAACAGTTTTTGTCATTCGAGGGGGACAATACGATTCTTTCTGGTGAATCGATGCAAATGATTCAATTTTATAAAATGAATCGATCCTCACGATTCATTCATTTGAACTACAATGTTTCGATGAGCTCATTCGCTATGCTGAGTGGTATAGCGGTGGTTTCATATTTTCCACGAAGTAATGAATCGATTCGTGAGATTCTTTTTAACAGTCGTTTGGATGAACGATTCGTTCAATAATTGCCCACCTCTGGTTGGTATATCATTATGTTTACTTGAATTATTATTTTTTAATGCATTATTGATTTTGAACACATCTTAAGTTGAAAGAAGTTTCAGTAAAAAACAAGTTTTTTACTGTTTTTGGCTTATGTGGTGTATTAATACGGGTATGTGTGTTTGATTATAACCATAATCATTGTAATAGAGAGACTATTTTTGGTGCACTCTTGATGAAACATTATAAATAAATGAAATGTAAAAATACACAAAGAAATGTTTAAACGTTTATTTTGACGAAAAACCCGACAATTGTTTCGACCTGTCGGTCTTTTTAAAGAGTATTAAAAGTACTAAATAATAAGCAGTAATTCGAACCTTAAATAGAGGATAAATTTGTACAAAGTTATAGAATACCATAAACCTAAACGAGGGGAAAAACCTATCTAAAATAGGTTAATAGAAGTGGACTATTGTTCGATAATATTTCGGTTTGGTTGTTGACTATGTTGTCATTTGAAATAGCTGATTTAATTTCTAAGATTTCTAAAAGATTAAGTTTTCTGCTTTTTTCAACGTTATGTAATAATTGAATATTATTGATATCTAAAAAATGATTGTATAATATGCAGTGTTCTGCGAAGCCTGTATTAATATTTTTATTTTTTATAGCTAATTCCTGCTCATAGATTCTATTTTTTAGGGCCCGACCACATTGACCAATACAAAAAGCGTCACATTTGTTACAGTTTAACTTATAAATTCCATTTTTCTGAAGTTTATCAAATTTTTGTTTGTTATTTACAATAAAGTTGCTTAATTTTAATTTATTAACTTCTATAACATTGAATTTTAAATTTTTTAATTAAGTTGAATTTTTTTGACTAACATTTTTTATGTAATTTAAAGCACAAAAACGGTTAACATTTTTTGTTATTAGGCCCTTCCCTAAAATTCTATAAGTTTGTGTTTTAAGTTTTTTCTTTAAAATATTATCTATGATGTCCACTTTGTAGCCATTGTTTAACGCGATGTGTTTAATACTCTTGAAAAAGACCGACAGGTCGAAACAATTGTCGAGTTTTTCGTCAAAATAAACGTTGAAACATTTCTTTTTATATTTTTACTTTTCCTTTATATAATCACTGTATATCAATGCCGCTTCGCCAACATGTAAAATACGTGCTAGAAGCGAACAAACAACTTATAGAACCCTTTTAATTACACGTTTGTTCAACTGTGAAAAATGTTAGTAAAAATATTAATTTATTAAAAATCTAATATATTCTTGTTAAGTCTACAGTAAGTAAATAATATACATTTCTTGGAGAAATAATTTATTTCCTTGTGATAAGCAAATTGTAAAATTATATATGTACATATGTATAATCCATTGTTAATAGTTTAGTTAGGTTTAATTATATTTCTATTGTACAATTTTTGAAACGATTATAGGATGCAAAAATCAACATAAAAATGTGATATTATTTGTATAAAAATCCCGTGAATGAAATACGGGGACAGATTAGTTGCTTACAAAAATCTTCTTCGACCTTTTCAAAATATTTATTCTCTAAATAACATGCAGTATCTCCACACCATATATCTTCTACAGCCGTTTTGTTATATATACATTTAGGATTAATACAGACGCTGTCGACTTTTGCAAATCGGCAATTGGGGTTTCTGCATGGTTCAGAATCACTACTTATATTTTGGCGAAGATGACACGGTGTTTCATCATCATATACTTTAGGCGGTAAAGTTACCTCTAGGTCTGATGATTCGTTGCCACATTTATTGGGACATTCTATATTCGGGCATTTTATTTTGGAATTTTCAGATGTCAACTGATTAGAATTATTATTTGGACAAAGAGGATTGCCACACGGAGGGGGTATAGGGGGTTGTGATTGTGAAGACCGGGCGGTTTGGTTACAACCACATGGCTTTCCTTTCCTATAGGCAGGTGGTGGCGGCTGATACGGAGGAGGAGAAGGTACTTTACATGGTGAAGGGGGCGGAGAGCTACAAAGAGGAGGAGATACGCAACAAGGACATGCTGGATTTCCACAGGGAGGTGTAGGTGGATAGCAACAGTATGGACAACACGGATTTCCACACGATACTACCTTGATATCACTTTTTAAAATTTCATCAATAATACTTTTAGGTTTTAGTTTCCTTAAAATTTCAGGCAAGAAAGGACACTCTGGATTTCTACAGTTACCCTCAGGCAAAGGTTCGGGACAGTCCCAATGAATTGGGGGGAGTGGGACTTCATCCGGAACTTTGTATGGACTTTTGTATTTTCCACATGTTGTTTCAGGTTTTAAGCTTAAATATTGAAGAGAAATCATGTCTTCCTCATTAGCAGTTCCAAGTATTTTTTTTGCAAAAGGACAATTGGCCGAACCGCATGCTGGTTTTAGTTGTCGTAATTTAAAATTTTTGTCAACATTAGTACAAACCAACCTCGAATGAGGACAATTTGGAATACCACAAGCAGATACCTTCTCGGTATAAACGTTTTCTTTAGTAACGACAAGTTCTTCATCACACTCCTGAGTATTATCTGGTGTGGGTGCCAAGCATTCTTGTACAATTTTACATGGATCACATTGAGACTCCCTACTTGTTGACACTTTCGGCACAGAAAACTCCGGATCAGATACTTTGGCCGCTGGTTCCTGATCTGCTGATTCTTCAGTGGCTTGTTCTTTTTTTTTGCAAATTGGTTTTTGAGACTCTTCTACTTCAAATCCAAGAGATTCATGGCTCTTAGATGAACTTAACATCCGATTTCTAGCAGAAGCTGGACATTTGCATGAATTTTGAAATACACTAGGAGCATATGAACAGGTTCCCATTTTACAAGGACCAATTGTATCTCTAAAAGCTTCTAAACATTTATCAAATTCATTTAATAAACTTTTACATGTTGATGCTGGATCTTCTAGACCAAAAGAAGCTAGCTCTTCGAAATTAAAAGGTTCACGTTTTTTACATCCATTATTTTCTTCAATTTCATCTTTGCCACCTCCTTTCAAACGTAAAGGGCCACCACCCCGCAAGCATTTATGCTTCTTTGCATCTTTTGGAATAAAGGACTGTTGTAGTTGTTTTGGTCTCCTATATGTGCTGCATGGACCATATCCTTCAATACTTCCGGTAAGATGAGTAAGTCCATGATCGATAGGAATATCGTCGTCAGGAGATCGAGTAATTCTTTCTCTTTTATTTTGTTCCAATATATCTAACCCGAATTGCCTAAAACTAGCATTTCCAGGACAGTCAGGATTTTTGCATAAATACTTGCGAAAATCTTTTATAGTTAAACCGTGAATTTTAAATCTGTCTACACCACCAAGTGATTTTCTAACACCTTTAAAATAAGAAAATTGGGATGCTTTAGATTCGTTTAAAATGGTTTCAAAAGAATCTTCATCGCCGACACCGTGGGGTGTGTTAAATAAGGGTGCTACAGGTATAATCTCTGAAGATGCTCCCAAACCATATCTATTACGAATATTATATTTTAACACAAAACTAGAAAAATATATTAAATAAGTTACCTTTGTGTTTGAAACACGTTATCTCTTTCCATTCCCTTAAAGAAAAATTGTCTGGCCTGTAGTACATTAGGAACATCAGCAACTTGAAAAAGTGTTTTAAGAGATTTTCCAAAACAAGTCAGACGAACAAAGGCATTCGTTGTACCTATTCTTTTTGTACCCCTCATTATATCGGCATCGTCTGAATAACAAACTGGTGGTGAATTTACTGCTGAGTATGTAATATTTTCTTCAACCATAGAAATAAACGCATCATGCCAAGGGAGGGCCGCAACTCCTATCGCTGAGTCGTTTTCACAAAAGGTAAGGAGTAATGGATTTTCTTTTAATACTTTTCGAAATTTTTCAGCAGAGTACGTAAATATGTAAGATTTGCCGGTATTATATTCTATAGTAGGAGTAGCTGATACATCTAAAAATAATAATGAAATTCAGCTTCATGGGTAAACAAATATTTCATATCAAATCGTTCATTTTGCATGAGTTTACATCTTGTCCTCATCCGTAAATGATTTAATGTTAACATAAAACTATAATATTAAAACGTTGACATGGCAGTACGTCGCCATCTAACTGCTTTTAGAAACCAGCAGAAGCAGGTAGATGGCGACGTACTGACATATCAACGTTTTATTTAAATCCGCATCACACCGAGCTCTAGCAATTTGGTCAGTAATTTATCGAATCTGCCTATGGCGACCTAATAAGATCGAAATCGCGATTGACGTCTGGTAGCTTTGAAAATTACTTAACCAAGAACTTAATATTGTTCTTATATTACTAAGTAACTATAATAATACAATTACAAATAACAGTCTGAATAGTGGTTCGACATACACTTTAACTGCTTCCTATTCTGATTCTATCTTCGCAATTCTCTAAAACTAGATCATCTTACATCCCTAACTATCCTAAAACAGTTATTCAATCTAGACCTTCCTCCGCCTCCTTTTACTCCTATTTCTGCTTCTAATATATCTAACAAGTTCTTCATGTCTTGAAGGTGTTCTACCATTCTATCTATTCTTTTCCCTATCGACTTCCATAGCACCTATTCTTCTCTTACTCTTTAATACCCCCTCATTTCTAACGTTTTCTATCCACGGTGTTTTCATTGACTGCCTAAAAAGCCCATCTAACATATTATTTTCTGCCACGCCTACCGTCCATGATTCGCACCTATACAAAGCCCTGCTCTAAACAAATACTATTAATGATCATTTTCGTGTTTCTAAATCAACCGATCGCATATAGTATATAGCAGCGTTCTTTGTCGCTCTAGCGCGCCATGGTTGAGTCTCTCGTCCCCAGCCGTATTTCTCTCTACCAATCAGGCCGCGGTAGAGCGAGAAAAGAAGGCTAGATTAATTTCCCATCTCAAGCACGCCGCTATAGTATTATTTCCTGTCTATACAAGGTAATGATGAATGGTTATCATTCATCGATAAATTATTTTTTTATTTTATTGTTAGTATCACGCTGCAGATGGGTTATATCAATTTTCCTTTAATATTCTTCGTCTAATATAATTCTAAACGACATTTCTAATAAAGCAACCATATAGCTACTGATCAGTTTTTTATAGTACTTTGTTTCTTACAAAGAAATCATTTCAGTGGTTTGTAAAGACATAATATGAGTAATATATGGGTACAGCAGGGCTATAGAAATAATAATGTTCAACTTCAAATCTATCTTTGCTCCGGAATGGGATACCTATAAAAAATACCTGAAAAAAAAAACGGATATTCCATATTCAACACCAAGGCGTAGTTATATCTTGCAAAAAGAAAAATAGGCCACCAGAATTCTTTGTTGATGGAATGCAAGAAATTATCGTACATTGGGGGAAATATTTCAATGTCAACCGGGATTATATTGATAAATGTATTACATAGTTTTGCATTTTATAGCTTGAAAACTTGTTTTATTCCAATATTTTTCTTTGCTTCCATGCATACCACTTACATTTTAACCATAGCCTTCCTCCTTACTGTAACATATTGATTCCGCCGCTTTGTATTTAGCTGCAGCCCCTGCCATATCCCATCTATGACCGTACAACGACCTAATACTGACATTTCAACATGCCCAACACATCATTGATTGATTGATAATTTTTAAATAAAAATTCCGATTAATTGAGAACATTCTGGATATCGAAAGTAGACCTAAAGTACATTTACATCCCTTAATTAGACGTTTTGATAGTCAGGTAATTCCATAATTTTATATCATAAGAGGAGATAGCTCCACACGATTACCTTACAAACCTACCTATAGATATGCTAGCACCATAGATATTCTCACTAAATATCAGCCTTATTAAGGCTACGACTTTATAATAGCTACCTTAATTTTATTTTAGTAATTATTGATTCGTGCAGTTGTTTTGAGCACAAGAAAAATTTTCACAAGACGACGCTTAAATTACTATAACTATTTTCACGGATTTTGAAGTGTATATTCTTTGAATAAAGGTAGTCTCTCACAATTGAAGCTCAAGCCCAAAGTTTAGTTTTAAATTGGTCACCAAAGATACTAAAAACTAACTAGTTCTGACACCGCTGGGAGGTTTTGGATATGTTTATATAAGATATGTAATAACTAATTACTAACTTCATCTTTTATTTACTTACGTTCAACTTCTTGAGGTGGAATGCTATTGTAATAACTTTTTAAGAAGAAAACATCTCCAAGAGAAATATAAATTATTATGTCATCTCTATGCGGTATAGTAGGAAGCGATCTAAAATTAATGTTTTCAATAATTATTTCAAATAAAAATAATTTCTCCATATTTAATTTTTCATTTCCTTTTTACTAAAAATTTTGTTCGAATTTAGACATTATCAATTTTTTTTAAACAGTGACATAGTGACAGATCAATGGAAAAAAAATGTAACCAGTGATTAAGATTGACATATTTATTAAATATCAATAAATTTAAAGGAATTACACGACGCTAAACCATTTTCGCAGATGTTCCATACTAGCTCTCCAAATTCTACAGAGATCATTTTATTATCTTTTTTTCAAATTCAGAATCAGCACTTTATATTTTTTACAGAATATAGACGACATCGATTCGACGGTGAAGTATGAGACCCATACAGTTTTGAGGGAAATTGTTTTTGTTTTGTATTTTCAATGAATACATAAATTATTGTAGAAAGTAATAAACGAGACTTTAAAGAGTTCTGAATTCTGAATATACAGAGTATCTCAAAATTTCACGGATATAGTGCAATCACAGGATTCTGTTATTAAAATAGGCCCATTGAACCGAACTATTCCAAATTTGCTCAAGGGTGGGGGTAGTTCTTGCCCTTACCATATATTGATAAAATTTACAAGGATATCAGAAAGTAGTACTTTCATAAGATTGTTCAAGTATCAAAGTTTATTCGACTCGCACAGGGCGTCAACGAGTTATTTCAAAACATCTGTACTTCTTGTATAGGTATATTTCGAAATAATTGATAGAAGAAACTTTTCTTCGGAACTGTTGTAGATATAATATTTCAAGAAAAGACAAAAAATTAAATTAAGGTACGTACCTTTCTAAAAGCACTTAATTGAAGTACTTATTCAACTCTCCAAAAAAGTTTCGAACAATTGTATCCAAGAGTATAGGTGATTTTCTTCCTTGTCGTGTTTTAACAAAATTGATGTACGCATCACTACTTTTATAGACATAACTACGAATGATTTGTTAATATATTTATATATTAACAATTTGGCAGTGTGGCTATTTTTTGCTTCCTATTCCGGAAAAGTACCTACGTAAAATAAAATATTCCGAGGTGACTGAATAATAATATTTCATCTGTTTTGGTTGTTGTGCTAGTTGGTGCTCACAAGATCTTAAGATACAATGCACTAAATAGAGATAGTATTATTTTCTAAAATCTAACCAAAAATATGGCAACAAAGTTGGAGAACTTTTCTTAACTAGGGTATTCCCCTTTTACATTATGATTAAACGTGAACTGCCGTAATTCCAAATATACAATGTTATTATGTTTTTTCTCTACACTTATTTATTAAAGTCTCTCAACAAAACTTAACTATTTAACACAAATTCGATTCTACAACTCTTGTAAATACTTTTCGTCGTAAACCTCTCTTTCTGTCAACAGCCTGTTCTCCGTCACCTGTCAACTATTCTCCATCAACTCCGTCAACTGAAATCTTCAAAAGACACCCCCGAGAAGATAGTATCGGATTCACCGTAGTGCCTACCGACTAAAACCTCTCCTCAGGATGGGAGCTCAACCCGAAGGTTATATAACCCCGGGAAAAAAGGGGAGGGAATCGGATTAGTTTGGGAGGTGGGGAGGGAGGAATCGTTGATAAATCGGTGGCCCACCACAGATGGTTGGGTGGGCACTCGCGCTAAAAAGCGAAACTAGATGGCTGGCGGTGAGCGGGAGGGGTGACAGCTCATTGTAGAAGGTGACAAGGCCTTCTATAACGATCGTTGGGTTTGGGGGCAATGGCAGAAAGTACCGAGACGGAAGGGTTCGGGTGACCTGTCACTGAAGTGCGGAGATTTACTGCGAAGCTGAGTGTAGCTTCGGGGGGAGAAGGAAGACCGATTTCTTTCAGAATCTGGGATCCGCATGTAAGTGCCTTGTAGAAGTTGAAGGCCGCGGGGGGTGGCGCAGTCCCAGATTGGAATGGCATATGTACAAATACTCCTGATGATCGCGTTGAACGCGCGGAGTTTTGTACGGGGAGAGACGGAGTTGTTTCTAAAGAAGGGTTTGAGGGCGATGAAGGCACCTAGGGCTTTGTTTTGGGTTGATATGATTTGTTTACGCCAGGTTAGCGTTCTGTCAATGATAACGTCAAGGTACGTGATGGAGGGACTCCATTTGATGGGGTAGTTGTTTATTATGACGGGGGGTGGTTTTCGAAGCCTACGTGACAAGAATTATTGCTTCTGATTTGGCCTCGTTAATGGAGAGTTTCCATTTCCGGTACCAGTTTAGAAGCGAGGACAGAAATTCGTTAATTCTGGCGGAGCTATGTAGGATGGTTTTCTCGGAAATAATAAGGGCGATGTCGTCGGCGTAAAGGGCAGTGAGTAGGGGTCGGACGGAACGTTTGCGCAGAACAGGTTGAACAGAAGGGGAGATAGCTTGGAGCCTTGGGGAGCGCCGGCCGTGACTGCTCTGCTAGAAGAGAGGACAGAAGCAACTCGGACACGAAGGGTTCTGTCTGTTAGAAAGGATCTAAGTACTCCGATGAGGAAATGTGGGGTGTTGAAGGCGATACATTTTGTGATGAGTCCTTCGTGCCGTATTCGGTCGAATGCTTGCTGAACGTCGAGAAGAAGCATGGTGGTATGGCGGCGTTTATTAAGGTTATTGGAAATTCGTCCACAAACACGGAGGAGTTGATGGCCTGTGCCATGGTGGCGGCGGAAACCGTATTGGAATTTGGGGAAGAATGTTGTATGTAATTGATTCAGCTACTTTGCTCAGAGAGTTGAGCAGGCTGATAGGCCTGTAGCTCGAGGAAAATAACGTTTAAATAAATACTCATATACTCGTATATTTAGCTCTCTCAACAAAACTTAACAATTTAACACAACTTCAGTTCTACAACTCTCGTTTTTTTTTTTAGATTTAACTCGAGGTGGGAAAACCTTACATAGGCACTCCCTGAAGGGGGATAGTGTCAGATTCTTACTGACTAAAAACGCGAAGGTTTTAACATCCCCAGGGTAGATGCGGAGAGGTAGGGATAGGGAAGAGTTTGGGGGGGGGGAGGGGCCGGGAGCTATGGAAGGGGGGTTCGAAGAGTCGGTGGCCCACCTCTGATGTGAAGGGTGGACACTCGCGCTAAAAAAGCGAAATTGTCCTAAATCGTCTATCGCTGTCGCTTATATAGTTTGATTGACGTTGCTAGGTTACTCTCGAACCAAATCGAATGATCTAGTAGTTGTCTCGGTTTTTCAAGAACTCGACATGGACAAACTCCACTCATTTTGCAATCAGCGCGGGTCAATTCCACCCAAAATGCCACAGATAAATACAAAATAAAACGAGTAAATCATATTTAAAATGTTTTATTGCAAGTATAAAATTTATATATATATATATATTTGTATATCGATATAACACTAAAATGGTATAAAGTTTTAAACAAAGAAATAATATAGCTATGCTATACACTACAAAGAAAAACAATAACACTTTGATTACATTTTCTTTTTGTAACGAATACAAGTGCCTATTTTCAAATTCTTAAATGCATCTGGTATCTTTCTATAGCGTTGCATGTTGAGGTAGTTATTTCGTCGAATAATGTGTGACTTGTACATTACGTTCAATTCTTTAAGAGTGTCATCATACAACCATTTCCGTTTTTTTAAAACTAACTGAAATGCTCGAATACTTAGTTTATAGAAATAACTTTTCCAACGTATACGTTTTTCTTCATCATTTACATGTTTTTCTAGTATATTTTTACATTTATTTGCATAATTTTTATATACGCTCTTTATTATTTTAATGAGAAGCGCTGATGAAATATTTTCCCGATATGCAGCTATCACTGCAGCGTCAAACTTAAAAGCAATGTAAATCATTCCTTCGAAAAAGTTATCCAAAACGGTCGCATAGCTGTTAAATATTGTATTAATGTACATCTTACCAAAAAAATGATTATTAGAAGGAAATGCCAATGAGTTCTGAATAAACAAATTTAATTGGTCGTAAGCCACTTGGTTGTTCAAATTCCAAAATCTACATTTATGTTTCATTAAATTGCCTTTCTTAAATTTATAGTGGTACTTTACTTCTTTATTGTCCATTATAAATAAATTTCCATGATACGATAGTGCATTATTATTATTATTATGTATGCTGGTTTGGGCCTTATTCGGGTTGATGTCATAAGCATTAGTCATAATTTTCATAAATCGTTTGACTTCTTCTGGGTCTGTTGAACAGAAGAAATAGTCGTCCGTTGACCGGTGAAGGAGCGAATTAGGGCGAGAAAACGCCATCAAATACCTTCTGTCGAGGACGCTCATATATAATTGGAACAAAGCTGAAGAAAGAGTATCACCCTGTAATAAACCATAATGCCATCTTCCTATTCGAGGAACTCCTTTGCGTGCAAATTGATATATTACATTTTGATTGCGTATATGGGCTTTTATATAATTTCCTCTATCACTGGGTAAAACCCCATCCTGGACGAGGACGTCTAATAAAAGTGACATTTTCTTAATTGTTATACTACTAAAAGCATTTTTAATGTCCACTACTGCACCGTAAATAGTTTCAAAACCCGTACTCTTCACAAAATTTGACCAGTTCTCAAAAATACTTTTAGTCTTCGTAAAACAAATTGCGGATGCTTTACTTCGAATAAGACATGAATAACTTTTTAATTTCTGTTTCGATAGATCACCCTTAGGGGTTTTGGTCAGTAAAACAATAGGACGGTAACTTTTGTCATCATTTATGTCTTTTTTCATTATTATTGATAATTTTCCTCTGATACATGTAGGGGTGAATGAGAGTGGTTGTATGTGCTTGGCCTTAATCATATTACGAATAATTCTGGATTGAAAAGAAAACCATTTTCTCTTAGGAATTAATTTTAACCCATAGTTCGTATTAATATCTTTCATAGCAAAAAAATAACTAGTAATGATCGGTTTAACAACATTATTAAATACCCATTCATTCACTGTCACAAAATCATTCTTAAATTTTAACCAGGTCATGCATGTATAATCATATCCTTCATATAATTCATTTCGGTAGATACATTCATGCTTTGATCTTCGAATTATTTTTTTCACGGTGCAATAAAATATTTTCCTGTTAGAATTGGATCCAAAATATTCATCTGAAATTATGTTATTGAGTGCCTTGAAGATAAAATTTACATTTGACGTATGTTGATGATAAATAAAGAAATCATTACTTTTTTTCAACATGTCTTGTAAAATTTCGTACTTTTTTGTGTGCATGTCTGATCCAAACTTTTCTTTTAATAACAAACTTCTCTTCTTATGGTTGTATTTACTAATTGGTTCCAAGGAGAAGTAGTAATTATCAGTTGATTGACTACTTTGAGTCTTTTGAAAATACATTGCTAATGCTGTCATAAAAAAAACAAACTAACCAACTATAAGTTTTATAAACTTTTAAGAAATTTTATTGTTTTATTTTCACCGTGTACATACTATGCATAATATATTGTATTTTCTACATATCCTCCAACAAGCGTACACAATGAACAGAAACTCATAATGTGAGTCCAGGTCTTAATGTACTTATTTAAAGACAGAAGTAAATGTTATTATAATAATGAACCAGTACCATGGTAGAAATAGATAAAACCAATGCGATTACGTTCTCAAACTACATTTAAAATATTGCGATGAAAAAGAAGTACATGTGCGTTAAACTACTAGTTTGTATAAAAAACATAAAATAATCATCAGTTCAGATTTGTAGTTGTTAAGAAAGCACAGTGCCAAGAATATTATGTAATTTGTTTTTAAGTAATGTAGTTACAGCAAACATTCCTCTGACAGGGCTGGGAAGATTCGATGACAATGTCCAGTAATCAATAACAAATATCATTACACCTGTAAAATAAATGGCATTCTTTTAACATGGTTTTATATTTTTCTTTTGTGGAATATTATTACTATATTATTAAATTGAGGGAAGCAAATTAAAAAAAAAAAACGAAGCATGCTGATACTCCATAAAAATATATAAGCATAGCATAATCAAATAAATAATTTAAATTTTATAGAAATTGACCGCTTCAGTCTTCAGTAGTTAAAGAAATAGACACTTAAGGGAAGAGGGGATGATGGTAAATTCAAGATTTGTCAGTATTTGTTTATTTGCCGTAAGACGCATATAAACATGTATTTCGTTGGGAATTAATGTTTTACGCACAATTTAATTTTAAAAAAATGGAATAAAACACCAAAATCCCAAATTCCACCTAAAATATTTAAACGCCTAAAATATGTTTGGAAACTTAAGGTGTCATCCCCATTTACCTATACATTAAATTAATATAAATTTAAAAGTTTATTATATAGTTAAGATAGTTTGATTTTTTGAACTAACAAATAAAAATAAACATTCCAAAAAAAAGAAGGTATTAAAGTTCTTTTTCGTCTAATTATAAAGATTACAAATCCCACGTTTGGAACGCGTCCTATAGAGTAGGCACAGCGCACCGAAAGTCATATCCCATGACCGGTTTCGACTGTCGGGTCTCATCATCATCATAATTAGACGAAAAAGGATTTTAATACCTTCTTTTTTTTTTGGATTGTTATCTTCGTCTAATAATCGTTCAGAATCAACAGTGTAATTCAATGCCGATAGGGGTATTAGCCCTTGGAGTAGTTGTTTCTGTTAATTCCATATTTATATTTAAAAACAAACAATTTTAAAGCAATAAAGAGAGGTCCGTACTGAAGGTTCGATGGAGGTCATATTAGTGAAGTATGAAGTAGAGGAGTATGTACGCCATTGGCTGACAACTCGCCCTCAAACTTTTTATGAAGAAGGAATATTTAAGCTTCCAAATCGGTGGTAAAAGTGTGTAAAGCACGGAGGTGACAACATTGAAAAATTTTTAATGTTCAGTTTGTGTCTACCATTAACCAATAAATTCATTTTACAAAATTACCGTTTATATTTGATTTACCCTCGTAATTTAATTTTGCTAACATCGTTTCTCGTTGGACAATTTATCAGTTTATTGTTATAAATTGGCTCTCTTTACGACCACATTATTGACAAAGACCAATCGACAACCACGAGATATCTCGTACACTGGACAACGTTAATGTCATGTCTAGTGACTTAGCCCTGTAATTTTTGAAAATATAAAAAAAAAACGTGTATGGAATTGTGTTACTGCTGTGTTCTTATGTGCTGGTTTGCAAACAAAAATACATTGGCACACTAATGTAATTTTAACAAAAATAATGTCGGCAGTCAATCAGTCTTAGGACTATTTCCGATTACCAAATACCAAAATACCTGCTTAGTTTCGGTATAGGTAAAAGTTAGCAGATCATCGCAGAATTTTGCATTAAACAAAATACAGGGTGTTCAATCTAACTTAGTTATTTAACGTGGAAGTTTCAAAAAACAGGTTGATAGAAGTTTTGAATATAAATGTTGAAGGGTAGAAGTAAGTTAAGAAAACTTGGAGTATAAATTTCAATTTTTCAAATACACTGCATCAGAAAACTTGTATTGGAATGTTACAGTTTTTTCTGAATTTTCTCAAAATCCGCATTCAAATTTTTATGAAACTAATTTCAAATTATTAAATGAATTTGAAAATTCAAAATATATAGGGAGTTTCATTAAAAAAATAAAATAAAATTGATTGTCATATGTACCTATATCATAAACGGAGCATTCTATATATGAGGAAATATTTTTGTAATATAAAGACTGTATTTCACACAACTTCTATTTGAATATTTTTCCTTTTACCGTATTCATTCTTTAGACCAGAGTTTCCCAAAGTGGCACGTACGCCCCACAGGGGGGCAATTTGAGAATTGACCCGACATGACTTTACCCCCTTCGTTATGGGCTTTTTAAATGCAATGCTTGATGTAAGCAACAAATTTTTTGAAAAAAAGGTTTTTTAAATAGGGGGCTTAATTTATTAAATATAATTCCTTTGACGCCACCAAAATCTCAATTGAGGGATTAGAATCGTTAGGTCTTGTCAGCTATTGACTATGTTGTGTCTCTTGTCGCGGGACCCAACATTTATTTAATAATAAAAAGAACGAAAAAATTTTTTATGCTTATTATATTATAAAAGGGGGACATGGATATTTTAGAAATGTTAGAGTGGGGCATGGCCTAAAAAAGTTTGGGAAACACTGCTTTAGACTGATTCCGCGATATTCACTGTCCCTGTATACCTATAGTATATCTTAAAAAGGTTTAGTCTTAAAAATTAATCAAAACAGATTCTTATTTCTAGTACGAAAATGTGTATTTGGTTTTCGATTAACATAATTCCTTCTGCGTAGAAAAATAATCACTTTATGCATGTCTAGACCTCTAGCAAAATTTCACTTTATCAACAATGTAACAAATTTAGCAATTAAAACTGTGCAGTTCAAAATTGGAAAATGGAAAACTGACATGGCCGATATCTGGAAAGCCAGCGGATGTTTAGGAGATTGAAAGAAATTGTAAATGTTTCTTTTTTTATCAAGCTTTCAAAGGCAAATATCTACTGCTACCAAAAATAAGAAAATTTATGGTAATAATATAAGAACATAGACTTTCACGGCAGTGGTGTACTCATCGGGTAACTGGAGTTAGTGGGTATGAGGTACACAGGAAGGTGTCTAGTGTTGATTGACACCAACTCCCCTCGCCTCTGTACCGCAAATTGAATTAGGGAATCAATGTGGAAAAATGTTTTTGTTTTGTTTTTTATATACATTTTGTTTTAAGTGTGCATTTAGTTGTGCGATTTACCCCCAAACACCACCAGGATTCAATTGGACTGACACTCAGCATCAGATGGCCACTATAATAGCAATCAACCGAACAATCAATATTTGGCGACCACTGATTGATGGCCATATTGTTGGTAGATTTGAACCAAGGCAACAATCTGATCGCCAATCGATTTATATTCATTTGGCTGGCAATCATTTTCATGCCTTACTATCCGTCCACGATACCACTCAAGTTATCAATCCAAGATTTTTAATTCCAAATATTCGCCCGAATAGAGCCCTTGCTCGTCGCACCAGCTTTCCTCTCACGTTCAACACTTGGAATCAGTAAATTATTTAAATTGTTTGATTTCATCAATAGTATTGCACATATTTAAATTTCATAAATTAAACATTTTTAAATTTAAATTACTATTTCAAGAATTGCCAGATTAATGTTAATCCGTTATTTACACGTTTTTAACCTTGATTTTGAATATGTATCCTTACACATCATCCATTAGTCGATTTGGGATATGCCAAAAATTCTATATACCGATCTTAATGATGATATTTCCAATTTCAATTTTTCCACCTTGACCCCCCCTATATCAAATTTCGGTACAGGAGTTGAGGGGAGGGGGTTAATGTTCATCAACACTAGACACCTTCCTGAGTACCCCATACCCGTTACGAGTACGAGTACACTACTGTCGGCTTTTACGGCTAGAACCCCTACTAGAATTCAGATTCGCGCTAAAAGGCCGTGGTCTAAATGAACTATTACGCCTTCACGCTTCGTAGACAGCTGTGTTGACATTATTAGCGGTACTACGCTGACATCGGGAGCGATGCCCATAAAAATTAACTTAAAATCTAATCTTGCTAGGGAGTGGGATGTGGGATTTAATATTAATTGCATAATAAATAAATAAAACACAAGTTTGTCAGTTGCAAATAGTTCAATTAAGACAATAAATATTTCAATAACACAGTGTATTTATAAATAGAATACTTATTAATTTTCACAAATATAAACTTGACAGTTGTTTCGCCTTCTTGAGAAGTATAACTTAAAACTAAATACGTACTTATATATTATCTATGCGCTAGGGTGGAGGGTTGACTAAAAGGTTAATTAGCGGTGGGTTATTAAAGTTTAATTGATCATTTAGGAGTACTCCTATGTTTTCATTTTTATTTATTTCAACTGTTTCTAATAAGGAAATTCTATAGTTTTTATTTTCAAAATGTAAAATTTCCAAGTTTTCATTAAATTTATCGTTTTCATCGTTAAGATGTGTCACAGTGTCTTCTTCAGGTGGAAGCTTAATATGATCAACATTGTGTTGTTGAAATAATTATTGTGCTAATTAAATTATTTGTAACGGAAGAGTTTAAACTTGTGTATTATGTTTAAATGGAGTTACAAGAGTTAAAAGTCTCATCTATACAATTGCGTAGTAGTCTGGAAAGATCCAACTTTTGAATAAGTCTGCTATCTGAGTTATCTAATTACAAACAGTTAATAAACGTAAAAATTTATTTATTAAAGCAGGGTGATCAAAAACTATAATAAGTACAGCATAATTAGGTTAATAATTTTTTCAACTTTTTTGATCCACAATTCACAGCTTACACTGAAAACATCGAACGTGCCTCAGAAAAAGAATTAGTATATTATCATATCACAGGCAGTATATCGTTATCTACAGGTATTATATATATATAACTAAATGTTCTTTACGAATTTCTAGTTGTACATTACACTTTTACCTTCAGTAAAGTGCTGTTACATACATTAATTCCATATATAGGTACTTAGGGTTGATTTAGGTTAAACTAGGTAATTAGTAATATTTTGCACTAAACCCAAAATGTTATTGAGCGAAATAATAATTTAAATAGGTACATACTTACAATTCATATGCTTAAGTTTGCACAAAATTAATTAGCACTCCTGCACAAGTTAACATGTCTAATGCCTTATTTTTATTTAAATATTGCATGCCTAAATATGAATACAATTAAGTTTTGTTAGTTAAAAAAAACAGCCTACTTGTAGGTTTACAATTCATATTGTATCCCATGTGCCAAACAATTCTTGTATTTGCAAAAGAGATCTCTCTCTAAACCTTTTTTTTAATACTTACTTTAGCACATGGATTGCCAAAAAGAACTGTTTCTTTAATCACAAATCTAATATCACACGATAAAAATCATCAACTAATAAAAACTTTAGAAACGAACCCCCGACATAAACAACAAACTCTATCTCTGTAAACAACGAACAGAACGAACAGCTGACTAACGAGACCTTGAATACAGTCTCCAAGTAGCCATGTCTACCATCAAAATTAGGGTGTATTCAAACTGTAAAACCTGAACTAAACTAATCGGTCAAAATAAGTGCATTTAATGACCTAACGTAAGAAGAAGATATTTTGTTTTAATAATTAAAACAGCACAAACGTGTCTAATTTATAGTATATATTTTCTTACCTAAAAAATCCAATAGACAAATTGTAGATTTGTAATGCTGGTATATTAGCATGATTACTATATATATTCAGGTGTTTTTTTTGTAAAAAAGTTAATAATGCACATTATATTGCTACTTATTTAAATATATAAATGAATTAGCTAGCTTATGTAATTTTAATATCATTTGCATATTATATTTTGTTCGAGATTTGACACTCATGTATTAATATAAAAATTAAAAATATACTGTATCTATTTTTACAGAGATTAATATTTGTATTCAACATAAACTTAGCCTTGATTCGCGTTACGCCATATTCTGTGGTTGGCATCATCAGGAAGAGCCTAGTTACCATTACAGCCATCGATTTTATGCCCTCGTCATATTCCTCAAAACTACTAATCAAAGGAGCTGATAAAACATTAAATAAACAGTCTCATCCGCGGACTTACTTAATCAGAAGAGCCAAATAAACATGGATCATGGCCATCAAATACGAATTTCG
The DNA here is from genome assembly GCA_963921985.1 of Agrilus biguttatus. NCBI lineage: Eukaryota > Metazoa > Arthropoda > Insecta > Coleoptera > Buprestidae > Agrilus > Agrilus biguttatus. Next base: position 24,189,937 of record OY998118.1, read on the forward strand.
AACTATTTGCAGTAATGTATCTTTTTCAACATAGACAGTTGCTTGTATCTGTAAATATATTTATTGCCGTTCTGATTTTACTAAATATAATAACCTTATTTGAGCAATGCCTTATTTACAAGATTAGCCTCCACCCTAAAAAGGACTGGTCCTCAGAAAGAGTCTTGATTCCCCGATAGGTCTAGGAACACGAAGAGTAGTGGAATTATCTAACTAACTACCTTTGGATTATTTTACCACTTCTTTTCAGGCGGAAATAATTACCATTAATTGATGCGTCCAGCAGTGTTAGGCTACAAAAGAGCATTAGAAACTTTTAGTCTATTCTACAACTTTGAAATTATTGTGTAAACAAATTGGGATTAACCACTAGCTTTTCTTGTTGTTTCTGTACGACCATCACGGTGTTTGGAAGTATGTTCCGTTTTTTTGGCTGTCATGTTGTAGAAGCGGAAGATGTCACCGCCCGCGAAACCCAAAGGTTATATTTGGGAAGCTTTCGTTATGGCGTAGGCGAAATTGTTGAATTAAAAGGGAAAGCCAAGAGAATACCCGTGTTTTTGAGATCTGAATAAGATTAAACCTAAACAATAATAATAATGATATAAATGTCTTATTTTGTACACTATGTGTGGAGGTTTACTGCTTATTATAAATAAGTAAGAATCATCAAGTAGTAAATCACCACAGATAACGTTTAATGGCTCATTTGATTTCTTTGTGGTTATGGAGTTACAAGAATTACCAGATTCTTCGATTCAGAAAAAAGACGAATGCTCATACAAACAGAGTTAATGTTAATTAATTGGTTTACGAAAAGACTCAGAAATTACAGAAAATGAATATATCTCTGTATGTTATGTTTCAATTTACCAGAAGTTTGTAATTATTTACTTCACTAAACAAAAATTATATTAATATTGCATTCTTTATTTAAACCTACGAACATATTTACAATATATAGTTACAGTTTAGTCTACATACAAATTACTATATGTTAAGTACGGTTAGTATCAAATGCCTGTAATTACAATATATACATAAATATCTATATGTGTCTTTCTATTATGCTTAGGTACCTATATAATACGCATAAAGGTTTGAAAATAATATAACCTACACAGATAGACGATCGCATCATCCCTTTTTCGTTATATACTTTTTTTATTTATTATTCTCATGAATTTGTGTCCGATGGTAACTATCTCAAAACTCGTCTTCTGTTGTGAACATTATTATTCACTAATGAAAGTCTAGATTCCTTCACAGCCTCAAACAACGTTTACATTTTCAATGTTGATGTAAGCTCTCCACGTAAATCTTTCAACATTATCTAAAACGGTTGTTTAAATTACAAAATATAATTTAGTCATCCCATATAATTGATTACTGGTGCAAGAATAATATAGTATAAAGTATATTTATTGATAATGTTCTTAGAACAGTGCCAAATATAATAGTATATTTTTCTTAATACATATAAGTATGCAGTATATGACTATTTAATTTGTCATATTTACCTTGACGATTTAAAAAATGTTTTCTATCAAAATTTCTTTTTTCAATTTTAATGATGTAGAATTATGATACCCCATAATAAGGGAACAGTTCGAGTTAGAATTAAAAAAATAATAACAATAATAAGGCACTAGGTATGGATGGTGCATAGGCAGACATTTTTCAAAATGCAACCCAAGAAAGTAGAGATCGTTTGTTTAAGGTACACATAGTACGAGATTGGGAATGTTTCGGACGATTACAAACGGAATATGGTAATTGTTACGAAAGATAGGCGCGGATAGATGTTCGAATTTTACAGAAATTACCGAATCTTCTCGTGCGTCAGAAATCTTACTTGGAATAGTATAGACAAAGTCGGTAAGAAAGCCGGCAAAAACATTAACGGGTTTAAAAGAAATAAAGGAACGGATAAGGCCATTTTAGTTTTACTGGTAATAATAGAGAAAACAATAGACAAGGGACATAATTCGTCCATAGGATTCGTAGAAGTATAAAAAGCTTTTGCCGATGTTAAATGGGAGAAGATGCTAAAAATACCAACAAATGTAAGTACGAGACACAGGGATAGTAACGTAGAGAAGTAAATATTTAAAAGGAAGTAAGACAGGGATAAACACTGTCACCGCTACTTTTTAATCTAAAAGGAGTCGTTCATTAATTATGTGATGTTTCTTTAGCATTTTAAACCCTCCCACTCCCCCTGGTCATACGAATCAAGCCGAGCAAGAAGGAGTCAGGCTTAGCCAAGCCAAGGTGGAGAAATAATTGCCTGGCAACGGCGAATCAAGCTCACAAGATCCTTTTCGGTTTTGAAATTGTGCGTGAATAAATACACGTGATTTCTCACTATCCCCTCTCCCCCTTGTGATTTTTCGTGATTTTTGCTGAACCCCTTCCTCTCCTTTCGAGTCTCACATGATTAATGGACGATGCTTAAATGGAAGATGCGTTTAATATTATTGTAGACAGAACACCTTTAGGGTTAGATATACAGGGACAAAAGATTATCCTCCTTAATAGATTTGCGATTGATATAGCAGTTAATTTTATTAAATTCTTTACAAATTTGTTTCAACCCACAGGAACATTTTCAGGAGAAGGAATGACCCTTCTTCTAAAAGGCGTTGAAGATACCTTAAAAAAACTGGAAGTGGTATGGAAATAATAATAAAAATAAATAAGCATAAAAGGAAAATATTAGTATATAATGGAGATGAAAGTAGTAGAAGAGCTCACATATAGATTGGAGACGAGAAACTAGAAAAAGTCAACGATTTGCGATATCTAGGAGGTATGAAAAAGGGGTAGAAATATCATTTCTGTGTTTGATTAATTTCGACATAATGACTCAAAAGTTAATGCAGTATACATAAATACTCAAAGTATTTCTAATCGAAGGTATTCATTAAGACCTACCTCCAAGACATTCTAATTTTTTAAAGAGATACTAATGTGTAATTTTTTTTTTTAATTTTAATAATTTTTTGGCATCTTTTACTTTTTACTTTTCTACGTTTTTATTCGACAATGACAAAAAATATTTACCTCCTTCTTTTCTTTTAATGTTTTTCCGTTTAGTCCCAAAACAAACGATAATTTACAAAAAGCGGCTTCAGTAGTCATATCAAATCCTGGCAGCACACCTATACTGTTTAGGATCTGTAAAAATGTATATTAACAATAAAATAATCGAATAATTAAAGCTTATAATTTTTTTAAATATTTGTTTTTCAATAATTTTCTCAAATAATCTTTTCTAAATATAAATATGGAATCAACAAAAACAACTACTCGGAGGGCGAATACCCCTACCGGCATTGAATTACACTGTTGATTCGGAAAGATTCTAGACGAAGATACGAAAGATATCCAAAAAAATGAAGGAATTAAAATTCTTATTCGTCTAAATATTAAAGATCAAAGATCCCACATTAGGAACGCGTATATATTTATATTTATCATATAACCTGTATAGGTCGAAACCGGTTGTGGGATTTAGCTTTTGGTTCGCAGTCCCTACTTGGTAGGACGCGTTCCAAATGTGGCATATTTGATCTTTAATATTTAGACGAATAAGGATTTTAGTTCCTTCCTCTTTTTAGATATCTTTAATTCTTCTAATATAAAACTAGAACATTCCATTATCCAATTTTATAGTGTTGTCGTCTTAATAATTTTAAAATCTTTGTCTTTGTCTAAATTATTTTAGTAAGTTTTTCATACTAATCAGTGAACTTAAGTCTTCTGATATATGTACAAATTGTTTTTAAATTACACTTTGTTCTTGTAAGTATTTAATCAATTTAATATTATATTTCTAATTTGTTTTAAATAATTTTCTAGAAAGAAGATTGTTGATGTTACCTTATTATCTATTATGATCACATATATATATATATATATATATATATATATATATATATATATATAAGTAGATTTACATTTTTTAATTAAGTTTGTAATTAGAAATCGTGATGGAGTTCTTTGAAGAATCTTAACAAAATCGTGTGGGAAACATCCGGTTATGTTAAAAAATGAAAAATATTTAATCTGAATAAGTTTATATCTTTTCATCCTTATTATACTATATTTTTACGAGTATATTTCCGTACCTGTCCAGTTGCATAAGATGAATTTACGGTTCCTTGTACACACTGTGTAATATTAATAATAATAATTCCTTGGTTAACAGCCTGTTTTAAAATTTTTAAAATATCTTCTCTTCCAGACTGAATGTTTCCGGTACCGTAGCTTATCAAAACTACCCCTTCAATAGGCGGCTTAAGGAACGACTTTAGCTAAATATAAGTTAATTATTTTAGCACGATGAATTCAATTACTATTATTATAAAAAAAACAGTAATTAACTAAACAAAATGATTAAATATACTTACCATATTTACAGTAATGGTTGGAAAAAGGTAAAATATTCCTACATTAGGATTTAACGACTTCTTCACATTGATTTTGAGAAGTTGATCATCAGGTTTAAATAAATACTGGTAGTAAACTAAAAACATTCAGTGATCAAATGACAAACATCTAAATCTAATGTATTTCTCATGGACTTAAAACTACCAACCAAAACAATGCTCTAGTAAATTTAACAATAAAAGGAGGAAGGGGACGAAAGTTTTAATACCGTTATTAATGAAACCGCTTTTTTATTAATATTAAGTAGTTGCAAATATATCGATCGCCATCTACTGATATGTACTGCTAATTGTATAGTCGGTATGATATTTCAACTTCATCCGGAATATGGAAAAATCCGATAACATGTTTTGACAATACGAAGGATTACGTTTATATGCAGGCCGAAAGCCCATTAGAAACACGCGGATACAGAAGATAAAAATTCTTAATTAATTTTTTAAGTTACCTCGTCGAAATATTGGTCTACAATTTACATAAATGTAAACCTGGGTATACTTACTTGAAATCCTAAAGAGGAACATATGGGTTGAAATAAAAAGGGTGAAATTAATAAAAATTATTACACAAAAAAGTCATTCTGAATATCCGAATGTGTTACCGTAAAATTGTGTTAACGTAGAAATTTCGTGCCCAGCTTTCAAATTAACAATATTTTCCATGTTTGACAAAGGATTCATCCCAATTACCACTATTATTTTTCACAGGGGACATGTGTTCAATTCAATAAAGGACCATTTAGTTTTTGGTTAAAAAATTATCGAAATTACCAGACGCATCTGCGCCATCTAGCGATTTCGATCTTATCTTGTCATAATTGATGCAAAATCCTATATCTGAAATGCGTCCTACCAAGTAGGCACTGCGAACCGAAAGCCAAATCCCACAGCCGGTTTCGACCAATTGGGTTTCATCAGATGGGCGCTGGCATTTATCGTATAGCCACTAAAGCTCTTTCTGCCAGCGCCCACCCGATAGGTCGAAACCGATTATGGGATTTGGCTTTCGGTTCGCAGTGCCTATATGGTGGGACGCGCTCCAAATGTGGGATCATTGATCCTTAATATTTAGACAATCAACGATTTTATTTCCTCTTTCTTTTGATATGTTATCTTCGTCTAAGAATCGTTCGGAATCAACCTCGGAATAGTTATTTTTGTTGATTCTAAATTTATCTTTATTATAGGCAGCACGTTGCTGATATCTATACATCTGGTAATTTCGATAAATTTTTGACCAGGAACTAAATGGTTCTCCACAAATTCATGTGAAATCCTACGGTTAGTAGTAAATGTAAGCGACATACTCTCTAGAATTTAATATTAAATAAATCATTTTGCGGTACAACTTCGGTTTATAATTAGAGACAGCGTAGTGAACGCCATCTGTTGATATTTGTTACAAATTTTGGTTTGATCAGTTAATTTATGCTACCTATGGTATTATGACAAGATATAAAAAGATCGAAATATAATAGTTATCCGCTTCTGTAATTTCAATAATTTTTTAACCAAGAACCAAATAGTTCTTTATCCGTAAAGGCAACTTAATTAATATCAAGCAATTTGCGGAATATCGGCATCATTGATTTATTGAAACTGCCTATAATGTGAGAACGGGAACTAATAAGTTCAAAAGCCAGATCGACATTTGAGGGTTTCAAAAATTGCTGACTAAAACCGTAAAGTTCATTATTTAATTGGTTAAGTACCTATTAGATTTTATAGATTCAATTTGCAATTAGATTCCTTCGCAAGGCCCTTGCCAAACATATGAAATACTACAGTTAACAGAAGGTATCAATAGATGGCGACAGCCTCCAAATATTTTGTTAATTATGAATTTGCTTTTATGGAGGAATTTCGGTTTGGTCAGTAATATATCGAAGCTATATACTGTTGGTATACTAATGAGTACTAATAATTTTGAAATCGCGATCCTTTTGAGTTTTTTTATATACCTTATTTAATATTACAAGCTGCACCAATGTCTTAATAGGAACAAAATAGAAAACTAAGTTTGATTTGATTAAGCTTCATAAAACTTGCCGTTTATGTTGTTAAAAATGATTTTAATGATTAGACAGTTTTTAATACCTTTAATGTTAATTCCACAGTCGGCTAGAATATGATAATTAGGAGATTTAAATGCTTCCAATAGATCACTACTGACTTTCCTTGTTCTATTGCCACGGAAAAGTTTGTTGGAAAAGTAAATACAAACTTCTCTGATGTCAAAGCAACTAGACAATACTAACGAAGTTAAGAAGTTATCTTTCGCATCATTTCGACTTTCAAAAATAGGAATCTGAAAATGTATTCAACATGAATTTAGTTAATGGTGCAGAAGTACTTACTATATTTAGATATCGTTTCACTGTTGTCTTCCGGGCTATTTGCCGTAGTTCATGAAATATAAACTTTCCAGACGTTTCACCATTTGTTGCTAAGTCACCATTGAAGATTTCGTCAGCTATGAACGGCTAAACGCCTGTAAAAGTTAAATTCCATGTACCATGGTAAAACACCCTGGATGACAACCCCAAAACGATGTACGCCGGCCGTAGAAGCCTGAAAACTACTGTCTATTACGATAGTATTATTTATGCTATTACATTTAATCAAAGATTTTCTTGTATGTATACAATAAAATGATGCAGAATTGCCAATTATTATTTTATACTATACTAGCTGATTTCCGCAACTTCACCCGCGTAGTTTATTCTTTCTGTAGCTAAAATATATTAGGCAAACCAATTTAAATTTCAACACATGTAAACTTCGAGCTGAACCCTGATAAAAATAGAAGGTTGTGGAAAAAATGATATTATCAAAAAAGTACCAATTTAAAATATCCGGATTATAGTTTAAACAAAGTGAAATTGGTGGAGAATCGTAAAAAATGTGTTCTTTTGCCTTGCTAACAGGTTTAATTAAATGGAAATAGGGTCTCGTACATTTTGAAAACCCGCTTCATTAATTAATTATTTATTTAAAGAATTGAAATACACACCTAAAATGTAAATTTACAATAAATACCAAATTAACAAAAGTATTTAAAAACTTGTAACTTATACCTTTTGTCATCCTTAACAACTTGCAAAATACTGATTTGTTCACTACTTATTAAATTTCTTTGTAACAAATATGATGAATTTTTTTTTAAAAAAGATCTGGTTATTGCCGATATTCTACCAGGAGGGTTCGGGGCTCGTTAGATTCATCGAGAGTTATATTTATATGAAATATAATTTTCAATTCAATTTTAATCAAAATGGCTTTAGTATTAATTGTTCATAACATTGTTTGTTAACAACTACGCAACGAATGAAGATATCGTCATATCATTTTCATTTTCGAATTTTGTACAAAAAAAAAACGAATCGACAATTTGCAGTCCAGATAACGTTTTGTTTTGCAAATTTACTATACATCTACAGGACAAGGGTTTTACTCCTTCAGGGCACTTCACCAGCTTCCACGTTTTCCTCTCGACCAGAGATTCATGCTCATCTTGCATGGCTCGTTTCCTGTTGTCGTCTTTCAGCGCCATCTCAACTGAGATATCCTCGATGTCTCCTATGAGGGCTGAATATTCGTTGCTTCCTCCTTTTACATAGCCAGCCACATCATAGCCATACCTTGAGGGGATTTTCAACTTGCTCCGGTCTCGTAGCTGTCTTTTCTCTGGTGATCTCTTCAGTTTGTCTCGACTCGTCCTTCTTTTCTCCTTTCTTCATATTTTCTGTCCTCGTCTGAGAGTGGCCCTTCTTCTTTATTTTCACTTTCTTCTTGATCTTCAGTCTTGACTTCAGGCGGTTCTTTAGTTGTCACAGTTTCAACTTCGGTTCAACTTCTTTCTTTTTCTTCGGTAAATTTCACGTTTCCAGAGCTGACAACTTCATTGGTGCGTGGAAAATACACACGATAACTTGGTGACTTCACGTCGTAGCCTACAAAGTGTCCCTTCTCCCACTTTGGATCCAATTTTCCTCTTTTGTGGTCTTGAATCAATACGTAACACTCACAACCAAAGATTTTCAGCTTGTTCAAGTCGATCTGGCTTCCATACCACAATTTTGCCGGTGATTTTCCTTTCACTGTACTGGTGCCACTCTGGTTTATCGTAAATACTGCGTAGTACATTGCCTCGGTCCAAAGTTTTGGGTCCAGGTTCGCTGCAAATAGGGCTGTCCGTGCTGCTTCCTCGATGGTCCTCATTTCTCGTTCAATTCGCCCATTTTGCTGCGGTGTATATACGTTTCAGTATATATGAAACACGCCTCAGACATCGAGAAATTTTCTTGTTCTTGCATTTTTATTTTCCTTTCCTTGGTCGGATTTTAAAACTCAATTTTCTTCCCAGTTGATTCTCGGCCATTTTCACGAATTTCTCCAGTTTGTCCGGTACCTCGTCTTTTGTTTTCATAAAGAAAATGGTTCGGAAGTGCGAGAAATCATCCTTAAATAGAAGAAAATATTTGGCAGCACTTAATGAACGTACGTCCATCTCACCCATGTCCACGTGGACTAACTCCAGCGGTTGACTTGCTGTTCTCTCGTTGAGCGGATGAGAGCCACGGTGCTGCTTAGCGCACGTACAACTTGTACATAAATAGTTGTTCCAATCGTCCACATACTTGATTCCTTTCCTATCCAATGCTTCTCGTACATACTTCACGTTTTGGTGGATCAATCTTTCATGCCAAGTTAGCATTAATACTGCCGCCAGACTCAGTTGCTCCTTTTTCTTTCTCAGCATCATCTTGTACAAATTTCCCTATCGTTTCGCCAGTCCAATAGTGGTACCATGGTCAGCCGTTACAAACTCTGATTTTTCTCTATCAGATTTCATCTTGAATCCTCGATCATTTTTCAGTTCAACACGATACCACTGTTTCCCGTCAAAGGTTTCCAACTCCACAGTCCCGACTGCGACGCCATCTATTACAGTTGAATCTCCCAGGAGAACAGACACAGGGCTTCTCAGTTCAGGTCATATGTTGCGTTGCGCCGCTGTCTTGATACCAGGCTGACATCTTTTGCTCCGGGTTTTTCAACCGGTTGTCCAAGTCAGACGTTTTCAAGCTGGCTGTCACCCATGCTGCGGGAGGTTTGCGTGGACCCTGTGAATCTGAGCTGTCTTTTCGCCGTTGAGTTACTGCACATGTACTTTTTCTTGCAGTATGGCAGATATTTGGCACAAGGTTTGTTCGTGCAGTCCTTTTTGAAGTGTCCTCGCTGCCCACACTTGTGACAGTTCGTTTGTCCCTTTTCAGTCTTTTTCTGTGATTTTCCTGGCTGCTTTTTGTTTCTCTTCACTTCCATGCCCTTTTCATTCCAGGCAACGACTGCAGCGACATCTTCAGCTCCTTCCGGCTTGACTTTGACACCGGTTGCAACATCGTACAATTTCTTCGTTCTGAGGACAGCATCCAATTTTAATCTCCACGGCACGTAGTTGACTACTCCTTGCGAGTTTTGGCTCAATATTACAAGTTGTAACTTTACGGTGTCCATTGTGACCGTCTGACTCGGCTTTTAAAGTTGACTTTCTTTTACGATTCAATTTCTGACGTGCGACGTTGTTGCTCTGATCTGCTTTTAAATTCGAGTTGTTTTTACAGACGTTTCATTGGAGATGACGTTGCACCACTTCCTGGGCCCACAACCTGTTGGGATTTTGTCTCGTGGTATCTCCAATGATGGTCGAACTTTTTGTTCCTTCGATAGGACTAGTTTTGGTAAGCAAAACCCATCTTACAATTCTCGTCGCCTTTCTGACTTTTTGTGTTATCTTAATTTCGAGTTTAAGTATTACTAGAAAATAGTTTCTTTTTCTGCCAACTCTATTTACATGTTTAATTCTGGTGTTTTTCTTTTTACCAATTTGTTTGATTTTGGACAAATTCTAAACTGGACAATTTTTGATTTATCTCAATAATAAATCAACTCTTTTCTCAAATTTTTTAATGAAAAATAATTGAAAACTAAAAATAATGCAGAATGTTTTGTATTGTTTTACCGTGTACAATCCTCTAGTAATATCATTTTTTTTTAAATAAATTATGAACAATTTAAAAGATTAAGGGCCTGTTGGTCAAGCTTAGAGACGTGAGTGTTATGGATGGAGTATAAGCCGCAGTTAGTGTAACGTGAATGAAGCCAACGTAGTAGGCAACCAACATACATATGGTGGCAAAAGATCGCCTTAGTTCCGTCTAAAAAGCATATTGAGAGACGGAAAGTTTACGAAATAACTAAATAATTGCAAGTAGTGAAGACTTTTGATCATAACAAATGCACATTTTAATGAAGTATTAGTAATATTTGCAATAAATTTTCACATAATTTCAACCATTAAACGATTCAGGTACCGATTAAAATTAAATTAAGTTTACTAAAATCTAACATTTTGACGCATAATTAAAGTGAATCTAAAATTATATTTTACTGTTTAAAATTTTGTTGTAGATTATGTTATAATTAATATAATAATGTGGGTGATTGTGATCATTTATAGAAAATTCATTATTGAACAGAAACGTAGATGAGTTTATATTTGTTATTTAATCGGATGATTTATCATAATATTGTAACGAGTGCGCGCTTGCTTGTGTGCGTTCGAGTACCCATGTATGTGAGCGAGCCGGTCGCGACGTGTATATCGTAACTGTAAGTGTGTGCGTAATAATTGAAGACATGTTAGTGTATTTGTGTTTCGCGGAGACTTGTTCAATATTTCGGCGAAAAATAAAATGGTCCCGACTTTTCTGTTTCTCGGGAACGTTCCGGAAATTTAACGGAACAGTATATAAGCGGAAAGACGAACGCCGAGGAGTTCAGAGATAAATTGACGGTCATGAGGAGTGGAGATATAAATTGACGGCCGCGAAGAATTCAGATATAAATTGACGGTCGTGAAAATAATGAGAAATAAATCGAGACGCGTAGTAAATAAATAGAAAAGTGAGAACTGTTATACAGACAGTAACTGTACATAAATAAATAGTGTAATTGGTAGTAAATTTAAGTTTAGTGAAAAGTTATTCGTTAGTGTTTTAAAAGTTAATTAATATTAGTATAAACAAATTGTTGTTCCTGTTTAAAAGTCTTTGAGTTTTGATTGTTGAACCCCCGAACGTTACAATATTCATGAAATATGCGTACTCTTGTAAATTGTAAACGCTTTTATTTACACAGACCTAAAAACGTTCATGTATGAGAAACTAGGCGCAGACTATATTAAATAACAAAACGATCCATACACATGTTCGAAACCATAAAATAATTTAAAATAAATGTTTTTTTAATTTATTATGGTAATTACTTGTTTTAATGTTAGCACTATATTACCTTTCAAAAAATTAGTTGGAGATTAATTCAAGCTTTCACTTGCTCTTGAAAATATAGGTAGAATTTCTCAAAGAATTACTTTTAAGTAAAGAAGTTGCTTACATATACTCTTGCAATGAAGTTTTTATTATGGAACGTCGAGGTACTGATTTTTTAATAAGATGCTTCAGAAAATAGACTCTTACGTCCAGTTAAATATAAAAAATCAGTACGTACTTAAAGTGTGATCACTACAAACTATTACGCCTTTTAAAGCAATAAAGTGTTTGCGCCTGATCGCTTTAATCCACTTTTTCTTATTTCTGTACTCGTAGGAAACCATAACATAATTTATTCATAAAACAAAATGTAAAATTTATTTATTAATTGAATGCTTACGTATGAAACGATAATGCGGAATCTTTTTTGAATCGTTTTGTTTGTAGAACCCATGTACAACAAAATTTAACCATTTTTTAATTATTATATATTATAAAAATTGCAGTCACATCTATTAGTATTTTATTATCGCTGATACACCTCTTAGCACACAACTACCAAACTTCATCCACGACTCCCAAAATTGAGTATTCCATGGAAACTTGCTTTTCTCACATTAACGTAATGTACCATATTGACTTCATATAGTTAAGTATAGACATAGTCTAGTTTATATGCTTGTCTCTAATCAGGTAAATAACCACTGCATAACCTACGTGAAGGTGGCACGTTTTCGACGAATTAAAAAACACATGCCTTGTTAGATAGTCGTAAAATATTATTTTTTTTTTCATTAACTTTGTAAGCATAAGCGTTTAATAAACAAAAAACCTTTTAAAATGATTTTCTTTTACAAAATAGTGATCGTAATTATTGTAAATCGATATTAATTTGAACAAAAAAAAAGTAATAATTACCTGAGAACCTGTTAATATTACAGGCTTATTGAGTCCTTCCAACATGAATGAAAGAGCTGATGCTGTATATGCGATAGTATCTGTGCCATGGAGTATAACAAAACCGTCAAAATTTTCATATTCCTCCTAAAACAATAATTTATTTTATAAGAATGTAAAATTACTATATTACTTATGTTAGGAGCGAGAGAGAACGCTGTAGAGAGGACCCTTGCTACTGTCCTCCTTTAGTGAGGAAGCCTCACTGACAACACAGCAGTAACAACCTGTCTGCGCATGCTCATCTTGTTAGAATAGGACAGAAATGGGGGCATTTAATGTTAATACTTCTAACAAAAACAAAAATAATAATATGCTCTTGGTTAGCGTTCTGACGAAACTGCCAGACATATATCGCGATTTCGAACTCATTGGTTCTCATCAGCACGCCATAAACAGTTCTAACAGAACATCCAACAATCTACCTGCTGCCTGTAAATAGCGATTAATAAATAAATACAGACAAAAATTTTTGTTCTATTTCGTTACGTGCCTATCACGTAGTTATGTTAGCTATATTCTTACTATAAAAGGATTAAAGAAGAATGAAATTAGTAGCAAACATCTATAGATGGCGTTCACTACGCTGTTTGTATTTATTTATTAACGCTTTTATATTGCTAGCGACTGTAAGCGGATGTGTTGTGGACTAAGATAAACTGTAAGCGGTTTCAGTCCTAGTACTCGACTCGTTGTGCGCAAGGGACGCATCAAGCGAATACAACGGTATACGAGACGTAAGGCATATAACAAGCGGGCTGAAAAGTTTGTAGGTTAGCATATAATTTTTTTTTTTTTTTGATAGAATTTGATTTTATTATTCAATATAGTTCCCTTCGAAGGTAATACAGCGATTATTGCAGTCATACAATTTTTCGATATCGTTTTTATAATACAATTTGTCTTTAGCCTCAAAATAGGCTTCAGTTTCGGCGATTACCTCTTCATCGGCGCGAAATTTCTGTCCAGAGAACATCCTCTTGAGGTCTGAGACCAGAAAAAAGTCGCTGGGGGCCAGATCTGGAGAGTACGGTGGATGTGGAAGCAATTCGAACCCCAATTCATGGAATATTGCCATCGATTTCATTGATTTGTGACAGGGTGCATTGTCTTAACGAAACAACACTTTCTTTTTCTTCAAATGAGGCCGCTTTTCCGCGATTTCGTCTTTTAAACGCTCCAATAACGATAGGTAATAGTTGCTGTTTATGGTTTTCCCCCTTATAAGATAGACAATGAATATTATCCCATGAGCATCCCAGAATGCTGATGCTTGATGCCATAACCTTGCCAGCCGACTTTTGCGTCTTTCCATGCTTTGGAATCGGTTCATCATGTGCATCGTCATATATCAACGTAAAAAATCGGATTTATTACGGTTGAACAGCTCCAGCTTCAAACACTGCTTAGAATCATCAATCCGCTGTTATTTTTGGTCGATTGTGAGTTCGCGCGGCACCCACTTTGTACAGAGCTTTCATATATTCAAATATTCATTCACGTTATGACTAAAACATTACTTTGTTATCTTTAGGGTCTCGGCTATCTTAATCAACTTCACTTTACGGTTATCAAAAATTATTTTGTGGACTTTTTTGATGTTTTCGTCGGTAACAGCTTCTTTGGGGCGTCCACTGCGTGCATCGTCCTCGATGCTCATTTCGCCCCGTTTAAATTTTGCAAACCACTTTTCTACGGTTGATTTTCCTGGTGCAAAGTCTGAATGACATTTGTTTTCGCAAAAAAGACAAAAAGCAATGCTTTATTAACACATCAAATTCCATTTTTTTAAAGCAACAAAAGTTCTTTCACTGAAAATGCTATAACTCATATACTAATAGTGCAATAGCTGCCAAATTTATATACGCATCTTTTGAAGGTTAGGGATAACTAAAAATCATATGGATTTGATACAAGTAGCGCCATCTGTGGGTCGGCCTACGAACTTTTCAGCCCGCCTGTTAAGCATGCTCAATCGTCAGACATGCACATAAGACGTATATATGTCTATACCATAGTGAATTCGTCGTTTTCCAGATTCCTTCTAGCAATATAGTTTGATATATGGGCCTCTACTCTAGTTATACTTTATCACCCTTGCATACCAACGTCTTAGTTTTATTATTATTATTATTATTATTATTATTATTTATTTTCATTCCATAGACATATGTCAATACCCCTTCCATTTTATTTCAGACTATCTAATTCCGCAAATCTAACCATACCAATCATTTACCCTTGTATATTTGACCCTAAAGCTATATATAGCTCACTGTTATTTGTAAATTGTATCTAAAGCTGCATACCTCAATATCTTCAGCTATTTTCTTCCAATCTTCAACCGACATGTTGCTCGAATCCAGAACTGGATCGTATTCCTTAATTGTGTAAATTAGGTTGTTGTTCATCAGTATATTTCTGGAATAAAATGAAATGTGTAATTCATATTTGTAAATACGCTAGAAATGTTGTTTTAACTCAGTCAGTTAGCAAACCCCGGCAAGTAAATATAGAAATTTTAGGAAATAATATATACATTGGTGGTATTGAGTAGTGATTAGGTTACGGCATAGCTGACAATAATACCATCATTTTTAAATTCAGCGTTTTGTTGTATAGATATATATTTTTAATAAAAGAAAGAAGTTTACAAGGTGAGAAGGATTATAGTGTTTGTTCTACTTTCGTATTTTTTTACCTGTAATCGGGTATATAGCTAATTGCTTTATTAAATTTTGCTGTTTGGTAGTTTATGTTGATATACATATAAATTTTTGATTTTTTTTAGAGTTGCATAGAATATAACAGTATAAATATGCATATGATACGATAAAAGTTTTAACAATTAACTTTTTAAAAATAATTTTTATTAATTAATCAAGGTGATGCTCACCAGTTCTAGTCTAAAGCTAGAATGACATAAAATTACATAAAAGGCACATACTAACATGAATAAGCTGGTTATTGCACTTTGCATTAGAATATATATAATGTCCTTGAAAATGAGTATCATATTTAGGATGTAACACCTCCCCTTCGAGATGGAAATTTATTTTCCAATTAACTTTCCAGTGGTGGCGGAGTCTTGTAAAGTCTTCGAGATGTAGTCACCGGTGATCTTTGGGGTGAAACTTCTCCTCCATAGCTGATAGGGTTAGAGGCTGAAGTTGATGTAGATGCCTGGTAACGGACCACAGGTTCTTCCCTACTGGGGGTGTTGTAGTTAACAATTCTTATACAGTGACCTGGATGACAAATTGGATTCGGTCTAAAGAATCTGAAGCACCCTGGGCAGCAGCAATAAACCAAACAAACCAATAGTAGAATCGATGTAATTGCAGCCAAGGTAGTTATCCAATAATTCCCAAACAATCTTGAGAAACTTCTTTCTTCTTCGGAATTAATTTTATTCTTAATGTCAATGAGCTTTGCTGCAGCTAGATTTAGACTTTCTTGGTTTAGGTAATTTAAATTTAATGGTTGAAGGCTTGGATACTTTATTTTATTTTTTTCTTCCAAACAACAATCTGACGGAATGACAGGAAGTTCAGAGTCTAAATTAATTGTTTTATTGTTATTTCGGGTACCTTCGGTTGTTATACGGAGGCCGTTAGAAAAGTAACAGGTACATTTTCGATCGATTGTGATGAGAGTCGGTCTTAAGATTTCTGCTTTGTTAATAGGTGAATTTTCACATTTATAAGTGAAACCCAGATTATCTGTAGTTTTGAATTAGTTTCACACTCGCAAGAGTAGTGTAAATTTCACATGTTTCGGGAAATTTTTTGGACGTTATCAGTTGAGGGATGCAGGCCTTGTTGTGAAACAGTTCTTGTGGTTCAGTTCCTTCCATTATCCAGAAATCCTCAATTTCCAGCAAATCATTGATTGTCAGAATATCGATAAACCATTGACAATCGGTAGACAATGCGAGATACGGCGTTGGTGGTAAAAGTATATGGAATAGGGAGTTTTTGGTAGGTACCGGATAAGAAAGAAGTTGGTACAATTTAAACTGTAGAGGTTTACAAAGGGGAACGTCCAATTTAATTAATAGGCCTTGATTTATTAAGTAAAGTTTCGGTTTGATTATTAGATAATATTTGTAAATTTCACTATCATTTACCACAAATGGCAGTACGGACACAGACATATCAATTTGGCTTAATTCAAGTTTTAGTTGTTCATGATTTAAAATTGATGGGTGTAACATACCTGCTCTCGCATATGGCAATGACTCTAAAATATTAGAAACTTCCTTTTGAACTAAATTAGTGATTTTTATTAATTAATCAAGGTGATGCTCACTAGGTTGTGCAGCAGTGAACACTAATAAGTAATAACTTGATGAAGGTTCAGTGCCTAAACGTAACAGGCGTCGGTCAACAAGACCAAAAACGAACAGTACATGGGAAATAGTGTCGCACGCGATAGTGTTGCTCCTGTAGGGGAGTACTCACGTTCCACCGTAACTACACATTGTGAAATACTTTGCTACTGCCTTATTCTTCAAATTTTACATGGTCGACACCAGGCAGCTGAGAAGACAACAACGAGATAGAAAGCTTCTTCAACGTCCGAACTATTTCCTCTGAAGATGTCAGCCGCAACCGCTGACGAAACATCAGGCAACAATTCAGCCTTTAAATCACGGCTCTCAAGTCCGGAAAATCAACATAATTTACAGGACGCCTATATATTACAATTTACATTCGATTAAATATTTTCCGTAGCGGTATATATTTCATACAGGTAAATTCCTATTCGCCGAGTGTCTTAATTATTTAGTAGGATTGTTAGCTTAAATCAGACTTGATTAAGTAATTTTATGTTATTTAAATTGAAGTATTGAGGTATGAATTGAAGACGCTTAAGTTACTTAGAGTAACGTGGTAGTAATAGGATTTTCATTAATTTTATTATCCCTCGTCTACTTATTAATATTAGTAGCTGCTTTGATAGGAGACCAGTGTGAACCCCGACTGGGCTAAAGTCAACAGGGAGGTCGACCTGGGTCCATCGCATTAAATTAGCTTTGTATGGAATGGGCCGTACCATCAATGTTACTAAATCGGCTGACGGAAGGTAAAAGTTGTCATTTTATTGCTACTGTTTACGTTAGGAATCATTAGGTTTTGAAATTAAAACCATCGTGTTGACTTTCTTTGTTTTTGCTGTGTTTGACCGTATCAATTTGCATTTGAGTGTCCTTTTTACTGTTACTTTCGATTTTTAGTTAGGATCTTCCGTTATAAAATTACAGGTTGGAAGTTTTTATCCAATATACTTAGCTTAATGTAAATATATATTATGTATAGTTATTAAAGAAATTTGATATTTAATGGGGGGAGGATTATTGGATTATTTACATCGCCAATGCAAAAGTTTGTAAAAGAAATAAAAATGTTTTTTGTTTTAATAGATGTTTATGTCGATTTACTATTTTAAGTGCTCAAAACTTTTTTTTCTTTCATTCCCACCAGCTACTCGTGCTAGTGGGCAGACAGTCCCTCCGACCTATACTGTATTGCAAAGCCGGAGGACAGGGGGTAAGGCCCTCTTCAGCCTCCTTGCAGAATTTGTGGGAATGGGTGGGTGGTGTGGTTAGGGAGAGAAAGATGAGACGGACGAAATGAAGTGAAAGATTATCTGTGGAATATTACTGCCCCAGCATTTGCCTAAATGACCCAAGGAAACCAGAGAAAACTTGGACCAGAGCAGCCGGACCCGGGTTCGAACCGGTCACTACACCACGCCACTCGTTCAAAATTGCAATACGTATATTTAGTGTTTGTGCCACTTCATGTTTTAAAGGAGAACTTAAACGAACACGAATCAACCTAATTAACAAAACAACATATATTTACTACTAAACTTGCGAATAATTCCAGGGCGGACTTAAAGCCGAATTGATATTGAGTCTCGAGAAGCTAGAGCGGAACTGCCATGTGTTAGTATAAATGAGTGCATTCATTATAATAAGAATTATTATGTCTAAGATTGCCGATAATCATTATCAGCACATACAAATGCAATTATTATCAAACGCATGGATTTGTTTAGTATATGAGCACATCAACAGTTGATACAAAACACCTGATGTTAACAAGAAATTTTAAATAGCACACAACGAAACCGAATTACAAAATAACACAATGATTAATTCTTTCTACATTCACTTGATGGAAACTAATTTAAATACTTGGTAAGATATAAAACAGTAGAAATTTCCACGAAATTAAAATAACACAATGAGTTTATGAATCCTATTCCTTGTGAGATATGTGACGGTATCCGCCACATATACAAATACAGTAACTCTAGGTGTTGTCCTAACTAACTTAAACTATTACTGTGAGAGAATGTTTGAATGATTTAGTAGTTTGCAAAACGCGATTGTGGAGTGAGGGTGTCGCGTATGGTTAGTTTCTTTCTTTCCTTAATCCTGCTTTAAAAATAAATAATATTGACTGAATTTAACTATATTAAATTAATTTACTAACCTGTTAGGTACATATATTTGCTTACTGGGTTTAGAGTTTCAAGTTTCTTTGCTTGATTTAAGCGTTGTCAGTCACAATTTCTATAAAACGACTTGCAAATATCAAAGTATGTAAAATCAAGACTAGTAAATAAATACTTAATTATATTAAGAGTATTATTTAAAAGAAATCATATTGGACCCAATATCTGAAAATATCACAAAAGTAACGTTTAAAGGACAAATCCCAAAGTGAAAACGAACTAGCAAACTATCACTTAAAGTAACTTTAAACTACTCTAAAATAACTGAGCTGCATAGAGTTACTAGGGTTTTCAATTATACTGTTGAACTGTTTGGATTTAAAATTGGCCTAAGAGGTATAAGACAATACTCTTGGGACCGGCTACGTGTAATAATGATCGCACTATAATTGAAATTATTAATTAAAGTTTACTAATGAAGTGGTTCTTTGGAGGACTAGATGCATGGTTCTTTCCTCAGCTCCGATAGTTCACAACAGTAATTCTCGACGCAGTGTTTCTTATATTCAGTTTTGAATCGACTAGATATTTGAGTGATTTTGAGATCTTGACTTTTTATTAGCATGTATCGTAGTGAAACTAAACTCTATATAGATGAGCGTCAACTCGCGTTTATGCAGCATCAACACCATATACCATTTAGATGAGACACATGCGATGCAACACCGCATTCATATTCGCACGTGTTGGAATATTACTGATAAGTACTGAAACGTTCAGTCGAAAATGTAAAAAAAGTGACCAATTCATTCTACCTGGTACTACATTGCGTCTCACCCTGGGTAATCGTTGCCATGCGTACATTTCACGCGTGCATATGACGTACGTCCACCTGAAGTTAACCTATGTTTGGGAGGAGGGTATATCAAATATAAACGGAACTGATTTTTTTTTAAATTACGTAGAGGTCGATGACTTGGTAGTAGTAGATGTGAAGATGGCCTGTACCGCTAGGGAGAAGAAAGGAGGGGGTGAATCCAACCGACAGTTTGCGGCGATTACAGGCACGGTTCGGGGACAACACCTTGTCAGAACTCAGGTGTTTGAATGGCTCAAGTAACTTTCTGAAGGCCGTGAAAAGGTCGAAAACGAGAGCCATGCTCGTCGCCCAAGGGCAAGTGTGACCGAAGTCAACATTGAGGCGGTCCGAAATCTCATTGAGGGAAATCGACGCATAACTCTCTGGGAAATCGTTGATGAATTGACTATCAGTTGCGGAAGTGTCCACGGGGTCATGGCAGATGACTTGAAAATACGCAAAGTGTTATCGGAGGATCACAAGCAACATGGATTAGAGATTTCGCAGCTAGTCTTTAATCGATTCCAGCAAGAAGGTGAAGCATTTTTGAATCGCATCGTCACCTGTGACGAAACATGGGTGCACAACTTCACGCCTGAGTCGAAACAGGCGAGAATAGAGTTTAAAAAAAACGGAGCGAGGGGACCGAATACGGCAAAGCTAATGGAAACAGTGTTCTTTGATCGGCAAGGTGATTTTCACGTCGACTTTCTCCATGATCGACGCACGATCAATGCGCTATATTATTGTGATCTACTGGATACCGCGGAATTGTCATTTCGAAGAAAAAGGAAGAAGCATTTGGTTAGAAGTGTCATTCTTTTGCATGACAACATCAGGCCTCATACGGACAATGTCGCGAGGAAAAAATTCGATGCATGAGGCTGAGAAACGCTGGAACATCCGCCATATAGCCCCGTCTTGTCCCCTTGTAACTTCCATCTTTTTAGGCTGATTCACTGAAAGAATTGGAGACCAACGTTTCCACGAGAACGATGCAGTAGAATCATTTGTGTTTCAATGGTTACAAGAACGTCCTAAGAGTTTCTACGATGATGACATAAAAAAGCTCTCAATCCGATGGGGAAAATGTATTTCTAGGGCCATAGACTATGTAGAAAAATAGTATATGTACCGAAGTCTAATTAAATATAGTTCGAATGTTTTACAAAACAGTCTCGTATATAGGTACTAGTTTAATTTGGATGCATTATTTTATATCAACGTATATATCAACTCGTTCTTCTTTCGTCCATTATGATCGTTTATTTTGTAATCTAAAATTAGAGATAAATAAAAAAGATATTGCGCGTCCTCAAAATTGAAAATACAAATTCACGGTGAAGCAATAATTGCTGTTTGTAAATATATTGTACAGATAACCTACGCATATCGTTTTAATACCATTAAGAAAATAATTAAACGTTCACAGAATTAATAGTAAGATAATTAAATACACAAATCACATTTATAACACAACAGACGTTCCCAGAAAGTTGATACAATTATCTAACGTTGAAGTAATTGCATACAAACTGATTCATGAACATTACACAAAACATCCAGAGTGGTTCCAGGCATAATTAACATTTGTGTGACAGATAGTTTAAAATAAATACAAAATTATCAAAGTTAGGGTATACTTTTACCATCATCTGAAACAATTAAGAAATGAGCAATATGATTGATATGATTTTAATTTAAATAGGCTATATATCCTTTTTGAATTTAAGTGGGGCATATAAAACAAAACAAAAATGTTTCTATAAAATTGATTGAATGATTGCACTAAATATTTATTAAAAAACTTGAGAAATTCTACTACTCTTGAGAATGACCTGAAAAGGTGGAAACAAATTTATCGAATTTTTTAATAAATATTTATTGCAACGAAAGCCAGTTTTTTCCTCTACTCATCTTATTTTATAAAAGACATTTCTAACAAAAGAGGTTCGGCGTTTTCTATCGTAAAGTAGCATGAACATTATATTTTGAAATGTACGAACTATCTATTTGTGTTACTTTCTGTATACGTTATTAGTAATATTAATGTTGTTGTATATGAATTAATCCCATAAAGCAGCATGTTAATTAAAATAAATGGTTAATCGGCCCCAGAAGGCTTTCTGCATCATTGTTTTAGGGTATGTTGGTACTTATGAGATGGGTTGATTTTACATGTTTCTCGTATCAAGCTATTTTGTTTTTTGTATTAAATGACAAAAAAAAAACGAAAAAGCAACAGCTCATAATATTCATAAAAATCATCACTTGAATGAAGCCATTTTTTCAGAAAATATTTTTTTGGGGTATGATGACGTTCTAGAACCATTTTGTAACTTACATTTTTAATACGTTTTTCGATGAAGAACCACCTACAAAATTCTCAAACTGATCAAGAAGGTACGTCATATTAAAAAAAGTAGATATTTTGATTTCAATGTTGAAACAGCAAAAGTGAAGCCAATTTAATTAAGGTTTTTAATTAATATATTCAAAATTTAATTATTAACTATATTTACTTGGTGAATATATACCTTAAAATATTATTTTGTACTTTAAAACGTCGATATATTATTATTTTTCAATATTTTGATTCAATCAGTTTCCATTCTATATCAATAAAATTGTTGACTATAAGAGAAACAGCATATTTTAATTAACGAATAGTTTCATAATATGTTTTCAAAATTTAATGTTATTTGCACAAATTAATCAAATTAGCTTGATTTTTGCTATTTAAACATTTATCAGAAACTCTATTTTTACTATTTTTTTTGTAATATGACATATCGTTTTGATTAACTTGAAAATTTGGGAGGCAATTTGCGCAAATAGAAATAATCTAGGAAAACTATTAATTAATAAAAAATTAACCAAAACTAGTAAATTGATTAAATCTGGAGTGGATCAGGTACAATGTTCAGATTGTGATGCTATAATAAGACAGACAAGCAGAAAAAAAACTTTTTTGTGTTTAATTCTCACCAGCTACTTGTGCTGGTGGGAGGGCAGTCCCTCCGACCTACACTGTAGTGCATGCTGGAGGGTAGGGCGCAAGGCCCTCTTCAGCCTCTTTGCAGAAATCGTGGGAATGGGTGGATGGTATGATTAGGGAGAGAAAGATGAGATGGACGAAATGAAGACGGAAGAGAAGTGAATGATTAGCTGTGAAATATTACTGCTCCAGCATTTGCCTAGACGATCCATGGAAACTACAGAAAACTTGGATCAGAGCAGCCGGACCCGGGTTCGAACCGGTGACCTCCCGAATGCTAAGCAATGATCTAGAGCACTAGACCACGCCGCTCGGTGATGTTCTCATTTTCAAATATATACTCCTGAAAATGAGCACATAGCTGAAAACAATATTGTCGAGACAATAAATTATTCTAGAGAAACTTTATCAAATCTTCTTATTTACTCATTTAAGTTAAAATATTTTTGTTTACCATCAAAGCCCATTATTTTTCAAAAATTCAAAATGAAGCAAGTAATGCAGTAAAAATCAGGAAGCTTATAAATAAATACTTTTTTATATTTACCTGTTTGTTATTAAATTTAATTATTTTTTATTAGTTTTTTGTTTTTGTAATCTTAATTTTTACTTCCTTACACTTTTAGTTTTTGTCTAATTCATATTATAATTTTTTATCCAGTCGTAATTTTTTACTTTTGGCTAAGTAATGATTGTAAATATACATAGAAGTATTAAGCTGGTTTTTGTTTATGATAGGTAATCAGTATAATATATGTGGAGTAAGAAGTATGGGAGATGATATGAGGCCCTACTTAATCAAGTGGTGACATAGGGGTGTGCTCGAAAATATCAATCAAGGTGGCGTGGGGTGAGAAGCAGTGTGGGTTGTGATTCGAATGGACGGACGTGTGCTTTTTGTGAAAGAATTATTGTTTAGATTGTTTTATTTATCCAAATAAGCCCATGTTTCAGAATTGAATTCAGTCTACTAATTCCTGTACTTCTAATAGCCCATCCACTTGAAAAACCATATTCTGAGATATAAACTAATATCGCTCACCGTACTTTAAAATACATCCGTTTACACTTGTAGTATATACTACAAACTAGAAATACTTTTCCGAAAAATTGAGCGATATTTTCAGGAGGCTTTATTTAATATCCCGTATCCCTCCAGTCATTCGGTATAATAATTGAAAACAAAAATTCATCATATAATCCATAAACAGGTTTAAATTCACCGTATTTTTCTTTAAACTCTATATGGTTTGATATCCAATATCCATGTTTTTATATTTCATTACCTTCCTCTGATAAACTATCGAGGAAATCTAGCGACAAAGTATTCATTTTTAGTCACTTTAAGCTTGATTGATGCGGCGTTATGATACAGTTACGATTGCAACTATACTGATAGAAAAAAAAATATATCTCATAGTGAAGATGTAATTTATATTTCGGGACATAATTATATAATACACTCCACAGCAATAACGTCAGCTTCATTTTGAACTAGTCAACTTAATTTAATAGCATCAATTTGTCACTGTCATTTATTATTGATTCCAATGTTAAATTGTAATAGAAACTATAATAGGACATTAAACATTAAAATATAAGTTTATATTCGCTTTAGAGATACATCAAAAGGTTTCATTTAAAAAACAACATTTTCTAATTATTCGTCTACAATTTTTATATTAGTTTTAACTCTACCTTCACCTGCTTCATATACCAATATTTTTGTTTTATTTTAATTTATTTTCATTCCATGCCCTACTGTTAATACCGCATCCATTTTATTTAAGGTCGTCTCTAACTCCTCCCTCCCTAACTCTCAAATAGTATTATATCATCCGCAAATTTAACTATACTAATCTCATCCCCGCGTATATCGATCTCTAAAGCTGTCCTGTCTATAATAATATTAACCGTATCTTACGAATAAATTAAAGAGTAGCGGTGACAATGAACATTTTTGTCTATCTTTCCTACTAATACTTACTTTCCTACGTTGCTACCTAAATTATACAACTGCTTATTTCTCAATATCAATGTTCTCTCAATATCATAGTTAATAATAAACCAAAACAAGACAAATTATAAAGAAACGGAATCTACAAATCGTGCAAGAATTGTGACACCATTTACATTGGACAATGTGGTGGGGTTCTAAAAAATAGTATTTGTGAACATGAGCGCTCAATTAAAAGCAAAACTTGCTCAACAGGTTTTGCTGAACATTGTGGTCAAAATAACCATAATTTAGACAAAGAAAATTTTAAATCACTACATAATTCAGAAAAATATAGAAAGATCACACTTTTGGAGCATTTAGAAATCAAATTAGCAATTTCAATAAAAATAACATAGTGAATAATCAAATTGAAATATTGACAAACAACACCTCACTGTTAATAACCGATTTATATGAAAAGTTCCTAATGAGTCAATTTCGCCAATTAATGTATATTAACTTGTTTTTAACTTGTCTTATGTATGTAAAATATGTACTATTTAAGGTTTGAACGTTTAATGTATAATTTAGTATTAATCTACTCTTGATAAAGACCGCCCGGTCGAAACATAGCTTCGTTGAAACATTCTTTTGTCTTTTATTCATATCTTTAATTAGCTTATTTCTCGTTATACAAACTATATATCGGTCTTCTATTCCTTGTAGTTTATCTCTAGATTTTTAAGTACATTAAGTATCTTTTTCCATCTAACATTGTCAAAAGCTTTCATACATATATAAAATTTATGGTAGGTTATCATTATTAATTATCTAACCCTAACATAACATAACCTAATCTTACATAGTAAAAACCAATTTGAAGCTATTTTTTTGTCTTTTTATGGCAACATTGTAGAAAAAATTGTTCCAAAAATGTTTTTATTATGTTTTATTGGACAGCTCCGGATCTACGATTGTTCCAAATCAAAGCAAAAACTTGATATTGGCGCGCTTTTGCTCCAGTATTTGAAATTTTTATTTTCAAAAAACTCACGATACAAACATACTGGGTGGGAATTTTTGTTACGGGGAGAATAAAAACCATAAATCTGCACTCCATATTCCCTATTTGTTAATAATATTTCCGTATATGTGACATTAATAAAAATAGAATACATATGCAGACAATGTGCTATCGAAACTGTGCACACTTTTAATACAAATTTCAAATTAACAAACACAAATGTAACATATTCAAAAAAGAAGGAATTAAAATCCTTATTTGTCTAAATTTTAAGATCAAAGATCTCACATTTTGAACGCGTCCTATCAAGTAGGCACAACGAACCGAAAACCATATCCCACGACCGGTTTCGACCCCTGGCAGAAAGGCCTTTACAGGCTATATTATAACTATAAATATAAATATAAATATGGAATCAACAGAAACAGCTACTCCGAGGGCTAATACCCCTACCGGCATTGAATTACGCGTCCAAAATGTGAGATCTTTGATCTTAAAATTTAGACGAATAAGGATTTTAATTCCTTCTTTTTTGAATATGTTATATTTTCGTCTAGGAGTCCATCGGAATCAATAGTGTAATTCAATGCCGGTAGGGGTATTAGCCCTCAGAGTAGTTGTTTCTGTTGATTCCATATTTATATTTATATTTATAATTAAAACACAAATGTAGGTTACAAAACTTTATTAAAATCCACAATAATTATTTTGAAACACTGTATCTTTTTCAGGTGGAAGAATGGTTACTTAAAACTAATTATAATTGGTTTTATATACTAATTATGTTGAAATAGTGTTTTTATTTTCTACTTACGCCAAACATTTATTAAATTACAATCACTACTTTGATGAAAATTTTTAAATTTTACAAATCGAAAATAAAGATAGAAAAATAAGCTTTCGAAATTAATAAACCTAATAAAAAAGGTAAAATTCTTAGTGATCAAGTTTAAGTTAATGTCACCATTATTGGACATATTTTGATTTACCTCCACCTTTTACTTAAGATTAGTTAGTATATAAGACCGATTGTAATTAATTTTAAGTAACAGTTCTTCTACCTGAAAAAGATACAGTGCATCGAAATAATTATCGTGAATTTTAATAAAATTTTGTAACCTACATTTGTTAATAATGAAATATTTTACGAATTTTTAGTAGGGGTAAATTATAAATACATCAATGCTTTATTAATTATTCAATTAATTTGTACCCACTACAGATTATCTCACCGGCGAGGTCGTGACAGCAGTAACAATTTTTTCCTCGTTAATTTGAGGTAATCTGTAGTGTGTACAAATTAATTCAATAATTAATATCGTACTGATGTATTTACCTACATTTGTGTTTGTTAATTTGAAATATGGAAATATACATGAAATAAGCGCCTCATCGATATCATACACCTTTAATACAATTGTCTTGGAAATTTTACTATCTAAACTTTGCTCGCAGCATATAGAATGTGCAGTATATTCTCAAAGCTATACTAAAATTGGGAAAACCTTCTAGCAGGTCATGTTTGCACGTAGGAACGTGTTTCTGCAGATTTTCAGTGGAAAATTCTTCGAACTGTCTACTTTTGCTTCTATTTCTCTTAAAATTCTGTCAAATACAACTTTTATGACTTTGCACAATAGCTGAGTCGTATTTCCTGTAGATTTGGTCGTGTTGCCTCTTCCTTCTACAAATTCGTTTCCTTTTGATTATTGGCACCATTTCCAGCTTATTATTATATTGGTTTTTCTCTCATTTGTCGCAAGATCCCAATAAGATCTTGCTTTAGCTTATTAAAAAAAGTTTCGAATATTTTATTCCCACCAGCTACTAATACTTATGGGCGGGCAATCCCTTCGACCGGCACTGTAGTGCCGGGGTGTAGACCCGAAGGCCCTTTTCAGCAACCTTTTAGGAATGTTGGGGTGAGTGGGTGGTAGTTAGGGAGAGATACATGAGATAGAAGAAATGCAGACAGAAGAGAATAAATATTATCTGTGGAATATTATTGTCAAAGCATTTGTCTGAATGATCCAAAGAAATCGTAGAATCTGGATTACTAGATCATGCTCTTTAGAGCATTGGTGCAACAGAACGGAAAATATTTGTTCTGCTATGCCTCACTGCACACAACGCCTTTCTAAATACAAATCTAAATTTCCCTAAACTAATTTCGACGTATATATTTGTAAGTACTACCCATTTTCTTCCTTGGTTAATATACTGCACTTGTGCCAATTTTTCACAAAATTAAGAATCATTATTATATCATAACATGTATTTTTAATATTTATTATCTTACCATCATTTTTTTCAGTTAATAATAATTGTATTCAAATTGTTAACTGTAAACCTATGATCTACCTTTTTGATTTACATATTTACATAAATTCCGAGGAGTCCTGAAAATCAACATTTACAAAAGAAGGTCTATTCAAAACTAAAAAAAAAAACATTTTTTTTATTTACCCCACATATTTGGATGCTAATATTTAATAAATTAATGTCTAAATTTGTTATCCTTTTTGAATATGAGTTATTAGCACAATTTGTCACATTATTGTAGATACAATTATTTGAAAACATTTTATCAACAATAATTAATAATAAATAAACATAAATTGTTGATAAACATAAGAAATAACTTGTTAAAGTTCAAAAACGCATGTCCTTCGTGCTTAACCGGTTATAACTAAATTAATTAATATTTTATTAGCTATAAATATATAACGGTGTTTACATGGTTAAATTACGAAATTTCTGTGTTAGGCAATTGTTGCTGTTATCAGGATCATAATTAATTTGATAATATACAGGGTTATTCACTCTATACGGTACTTAATATTATGGCCAAAATACGATACTTTCAAAAAGTTTAACTTTTGGGTTGTATGGGGGTCTATTATGTTTTTTTAAAATTATTTTCATATTATACAGGGTGTTAAAATTCCCTAAAAGTATTAAAGCTATGTTTTTTTTAATGGAACCCCCTGTTTATTATTGCATTTTTGGATTGTCCGATAAAAATAAGTGTCTATTTTGATAAGGTTTATAATACCTAAACCTTAAGGTTTTTTAATTAATTTGAATTTTATCAAAATCTAACCTAATCGTCATGTTTTAAATACTTAAGAAGTATTTAAGTTATGTAAGCGAAATTTACAATGAAATGTAATAATAGATCATATTGTATATCCCAATTATAATAAACTCGTTACGTTGTACAGGGTGTCCAAAAATTAATACTACTTAAATAAGAACTTTAAGAAGTTATAACCTGATTAATTTAAATGAAACGCCCTATTTTTTAACATACCAGGAAATGTATTCTTTAATTACCTATCTTTTGGTATTAGAGTGTTCATAAGCTATGACTTCGCGTTGTTACAGGAAACGCTAAATAATTGTTTTATACGTCATTTCAAATATTTTAATTAAATGTTCTTAATCATATATCAATTAATTAAGTAGGTAAAACATTAAACAAACAAAACGTTTATAACAGGGGTTCGAAATGTCGACCATCGATTTCCAGACACTTATAAATTCTCTTTTCGAAACCACTGCTAACTATGCACAACATTTGCGGGGTAACACTTTCAAAAGCGTCTCTTATGTGCATCTTCATATTATGTGGAGTTGCCGAAGGCGTATTCTAGACAATTCCTTTTATGTATTCCCACAAAAAGAAATCTATTGGGGTTAAGTCTGGCGATCTGGGGGACAAGTTTTAAATCCACTTCTTCCAATCCACCTATTTTGAAAGTTGGCATTTAAAAATTCATGAACCTCGCGATGATAATGAGGCGGAGCTCAATCCAATTAAAGCCACATGGTGATTCTAATATTTAAAGTTACTTCTTCCAATAATATTGGAAGTTGGTGTAAAAGGAAGTCCAGAAACATTATCCCATTTAATGGTCCTTCAAAAAAAATACGGTCCAACCAAATACGGGGCCAGTATTCCACTACATGCATTAAAGGACCACCCATTCTGATTTCTGATTACACTTAATTTATGCGGATTCGAATTGGAATAGTAGTGAAAGTTATATCTATTCAGGAGACCATTGTTATGAAAAGTACATTATCACTAAATAACACTTTATCGAAAACAAAATTATTTTATATTATCACTTTATCCAAAACCCACATGCAAAATTCAGATCGGATATCAAAATCACTTCCATAAAGTTCTTGACAAAGCTGGATTTTATAAGGATAAAAACCGTGTTTTTTAAGAATTCTATAAAGACTTGGTTGGCTAATCTCCGTATTTTCGGAAATCTGATGTTGTCTAATATTAGGATTTTCGATAGCTGGACCAACTATCATAAATAAATTTTCTTCATCTTCAGTGACTGATTTTCCTGTAATGAGTGTTTTAAAAGTTACATTTCCACCTTCCTGAAATTGTTGTAGTAATCTTTCAAAAAGGCTGGCTTAGGATCTTTTCTTTCGGGAAACTTTTGAACATAAACTCGAGAAGCCAATAAACAGTTCTTATAACATTCCCCAAGGATAAAAATCGCATCAATACGCTCCTTTTTTGATTAATTTTCATTTTGAATAAGCAGCACCTTAATAATAAATGATATCCGACAATAATCACCAAAGGCAATTAGATACATTGGAGCTTTTAGGTATTTAAAAAACTCCAAATGGCGCAAAAAACAATTATTTAGCGTTTCCTGTAACAACGCGAAGTCTTAGCTTAAGAACACTCTAATACCAAACGAAAGGTAATTAAAAAATAGATTTCCTAGTATGTTAAAAAATAGGGTATTCCATTTAAACTAATCAAGTTACAACCCCTTCCAGTTCTTATTTAAGTAGTATTAATTTTTGGACACCTTGTATAACATAACGAGTTTATTATAATTGGGATAAACAATATGATCTATTGTTACATTTCATTGTAAATTTCGCTTACATAACTTAAATACTTCTTAAGTATTTGAAACATGAAGATTAGGTTAGATTTTGATAAAATTCAAATTATTTAAAAAATCTTAAGGTTTAGGTATTATAAACCTGATCAAAACAGACCCTTATTTTATCGGACAATCCAAAAATGCAATAATATACAGGGGGTTCCATTAAAAAAACTTAACTTGGATACTTTTAGGGCATTTGTAACACCCTGTATAATATGAAAATAATTTTAAAAAGAAACCATAATAGACCCCCACATAACCCAAAAGTTAAACTTTTTGAAAGTCTCGTATTTTAGCGATAATATTCTGTGCCGTATAGTGTGAATAACCCTGTATATACCTATAATTCGAATTGATCTTTAACAGCTTGACATTTGACAATGGCCTAATTACATTTTTACCAGCAATTCACTTGTCTATTTATTCAAAACAAATAAGAGAGAAAAGTTGACATTATCTTTTGTTATTGTTTTTTAAGAAAATAAAAATATTTATGTATATAAAGAATGGGAATCCATAATGTTAGTTTTCTTCCAAAAAAATAAGATTTTTAATTACTTTTTACTACGTTTATTTTTAATATACATACATACTTATGTTTACGACAAATATTTATATTTTGGAAACTCTAAATCTGATAGTATTTATAAACTACAAATATATTATTAAAATCTGATAATATACACAATTTATAATTAAAAATTGTGAAAATGTGTGTATGTAAAATAATTTTTTTGCGATTTAGAGAGAAATTCTCATATAATATGGATACCCGTCGTTATTTACAGAAAACGTATAATTGCAAAATTAACTTACGGAATAATGAGTTCTTCTGTTGTTAAAAGTAACTCCTCTGCCAGTTTTGGATCATGGAATCCACCAATTTGTCTTATTTCCTTAATAAATTTACCATTAAGTGCTTCGTAAACTGAGCAAAAACAAAGAAAAGTATTTGATAGGTACATTTTCAAATGTATATGAAAATCATGTACCTGCTTGTGAATTTCTTTGCATGCCAATGGTACCACCAGTATACAACACTAAAACTTTTTTGGCAACGAAATTCGTTCTGGTATGCATTTTTATTCAGCTTCTTATTACTTTTTCAATTAAATATTTCCAACGCCGAGCCGTTATTTATCAACTACGTCTTTATCTCGGTTATGAAATTGTTTGGCACACTAAATAATTAAACAGAATCGATGTCCCTAATAATAATGAAACGTCATGAATACGTACGTACATATATAAAATTACTGATAGATAGGGGACATCACAGTCAAAAATGATTACCGCTGTTTATAAGCCTATTGTACTTAATACTTTAATTAGTATCTTATATATAAACAGCATCGATTCTTCAATATACAAATAGAAATTTGTTTAAACTGTTGAAGAAATTCGTTGTTTATTTATAAAGGTACCTAGTACCATTCAACTTTTTGCGACTATTTCCAAAACGATGGAATAAATAAATTTCAATTTAATTGAATTCTTTGAACCAAATGACTGTTAACACGTGTTGGTAAGAGATGGCTATTACAAAATGATCTAAAATTGAGTCAGCAATTAAACCTTAAAACATATTTTTGTCCCCTCAAAATTTACAAAATAAAGAGGTACCTTATAAAACTAATGACTTAGTATTGTGAGGGTGGTTTGATAAGTCCGTGACTTTTAAAGGAAAACATCAGTTTTTCGACAAAAAAATCATTTATTTTTCTACATAATTTCCTTTTAGCTCGATACATTAAATCCATCGTGTTTCTAATTGTTTTATTATTTCTAAATAATACCGAGCGGCGTGGTTTAGTGCTTTAGTTCGTTCTCTGTGGTTTCCTTAGATCATTTAAGCAAATGCTTGGACAGTAATATTCCTCAGATAATCTTTCACTACTCTTCTGTCTTCATTTCGTCCGTCTCATCTTTCTCTCCCTAACTACACCACCCACCCATTCCCACGATTCCTGCTAAGAGGCTGAAGAGGGCCTTACGCCCTACCCTCCTGCTTTGCACTACAGTGTAGGTCGGAGAGACTTCCCGCCAACCAGCACAAGTACTTGGTGGGAATGAAACACAAAAAAGTGTTTTTAAATAATAAGATTTCTCAATAACCTCAAAATAAGCATTTGATTCCCAGACATATCTTCAGGTTTGGAAACAAGAAACAGTCGAAGCGGTCTAAATACGGAGAAGAAGGTGGATGGCGT
Organism: Agrilus biguttatus; assembly: GCA_963921985.1. Taxonomy (NCBI): domain Eukaryota; kingdom Metazoa; phylum Arthropoda; class Insecta; order Coleoptera; family Buprestidae; genus Agrilus; species Agrilus biguttatus. The sequence continues at coordinate 24,223,114 of OY998118.1, forward strand.
AGCAGTTTGTGGCCCAATGGATGAAATTTTGCCATGGTGACTACACACGTATGAACCCGTGCATTGTCCTAATGGAACAAAATTTTTTTATTGTCCAGCATTAAATAATATTTGCCGTTGATCGCTTTACCTTTTCCAAAGTAATCAATACAAATTTCACTGCGCATCGCGTGAATGCCTGAAAACTGTGGTCATGACTTTGTTAGGCGATAGACCCATCCTATTCTTCTTCGGTGCACGTTCACCCGTAGAAACCCACTGTTTCGATCCATTGATCCATGTCTCATCTACGGTAATGAAACGGCGCAAAAACTCGTTTGGATTGCGGCTGTACACTGTACATCTCCAAACACTCTTTTGATCTTGTCACACGATAGTGTTTATGGTTGATCGTGAGAAATGGCGACACACATCGCCCATCGGCGACAGCGTTTTCATGTGCAAATATTCATGCAAAATATAATGCACGCGCTCAGTTGAGATGGCAACGCCCGCACTTTCAACCTTCGATAATCTAATATCATTCCATGGATTTTGCCAACGATTTCTGATTTCTGGCGTAACGACTTCTTTTGGACTCTTGGACCTGAACGTTCAGCGTCACTTGTACTGGTGCAAAACAACCTTTTAACTATTGAAATTGACGGTGCAGCGGTGGAGCGGTGCAGAGTCCCCACAGTATTTATCGGGCCTCTGCTTGGTTTCTTTAACGAATTTTTTGCACAAAAAGTAATACTTAATCAACACACGAAATTCACTTTTTTCTTTTATTGTGGAAATTAACGAGGTTAGCTGCTTTCATAGGCAATCAACTAAACGTCGCAGCTTGTTCAGAATTTTACGGTAGTCTACCGATAGATGGCACTTAACGGAAACAGTGTTGGCATTACAGTTACTGAGCGGGAAATTCTAAGTCACGGACTTATCAAACTACCCTCGTACATAGACTGAGCATAAGCCGCAGTAGCAGGAACGTAAATTAAGCAAACATGGTATGCAACCAAAGTTACGTAGGTGGCTATAGATCTTAACAAGATTTAATCATTTTTTATATATCATAAAATATGTCATCACGTCTATTAACTATATTTTATTAACACTGATACACCACTAAGCAGCTAAAACAAGTACTAGTGCAGTCATTTAGTTTAAAAAAAGGGGTCATTATTTGTATAAACCTCTATTTTGATATTCTAAATGTTGTTCCAAAAGTCTTTTAAGGTCACGTTTGAGCGTCCTTGATAATTCAATGTCAAAGAAAGATTATTACTAAATGAAAATGTTATAAAAAAATATTTAAAATAATAAACTTAATTACTTCATTATTTATATGAAAAAGTAAGTAAATAATATTAAATAACTATTTGATTTATAAGCAATATTTATAAATATAATGTATTAAATAGTAAATTAATAATATTTAACGAATAATTAAGTTAAAAAATCGTACTATGGACTCAGATTCACTATTGATCCTGCACTATGGCATGTACGGATAAACGCTCCATACCCTTCGCGATCTATGTCAAATATGGTTAAACGTATAAAAAATTATATATATATATATAATAAATGCAAATAGAATCTAACACAAACGAAACGAGATATTTCAAAAAACCGGATTTTCGCGACTGTTTACATTAAATATCTAAGAACGCTCGAATGTGACCTTATGGGACTTTTGGGACAACATTGAGAACGTGAAGATAAGGAGTAGTAAATACTCGCATGTCTAATGAAGCCAATGTTTGGCGAAACATGTTACATGATTTAATAAAATTGTGAAAATCTACTTGTTTGGTGTTTTTATTCCTCAAAATAAAAGTTGACACAAAAATTATTGAGCTTATTCTGTTTCATTCTAAGGTGAAAACCCCTAAAGTGACTGCAGTATACCACATTTCAATTAGGAAGCCCAAATACGAGTATTCTACAAAAACTTAGTTTTCTTGTGTGGCGGTCGATACATCCTGTATAATATTCTTTGTTCAAATTCTTTTGTATAAATATTCTTTTGTATTATATTTCTTTGTGTATCCATGTAAATATTTCTTAACATTATCTTCTAAAGCTTTTGTATTCTATCCATCTGTGCCAATAACTTTTATTACTGTACTGTCCTATAATCCCAGCTAACATTTCAACTTCGCGTACTAACCGCATGTGTTCAGTGATTTGAGTCGTTGCTCTATTTGGTTATATTTCTCATCTCAAAATTCTTCCTGCTTTCGTACTTCTCTATTGGCACCCTACTCTTATCTACTACCTTTTCCTTTACTTCAGAATTTCGATTTCATTCTATATTTCCCTTCTGACTAGACAGTCCGATCTGAATCTTCCAACTGTAAAAGTCATTTCCTTCCGTTCCTTGTTGTTAAATATATTGTTGTTTTTACTATCGTTATTGTTGTCTAGTTTTATTTATCAAATTATTAATAACCAAACACGAGTCTAAATATTGTATTACGGTAATGTTCTTTTTGCCACTATAACTTTCATGTGTGCATACCATGTTGGCATCAAATAATTACGTAGAGACGTAGTCTAGTTTATGTACATGTCTCTGAATAAAATTATTAGTCATAATTAAGGAGCACATATCGTTCGAACTGCTGTCATTATCAGAGGCGAACTTAGGACGCTATGTTTATATTTGCAGAAACCGTGGCACCCGTTGTAAACAATACGAAAGAGGAAATCAACACTTTGTACCTACTAGTGACATACCTAATATCTAACACGATTTAAATTGTTTCTGACGTTAACTAGCCATTATTATACTATCAAATTCACGGGCTTTGTGTTTTAGACTCGTTGCGTAGAAGTCAAGTAAAGAAAGAAACTAATACTAAACAAGAAAGTATAGATTTGACAAAAAATTTAAACGAATACTGGAAGTTAATAAATTGAATGAAGTTAGAATTTATATTTACGCTAGGAAGATACAATGAGAACTGTCTGTTGTTTTGAAAATTATATTTTAGAAAAAAGGTTAAGTGGGGAGCTAGAAGCATAAAAATGAAAGTACGGTGCCAATAGGAAGAGAGAAAAGTTGAGAATTTTCAATATAAGAAATATTAAGGAATAGAAAGCAGTCCCAAATCACCAAAAAAACCCGTCATTAAAATCATATTAGTAATAACCATCGAAGCATGGGGTTAGGATAGAGTTGAATTGTTAAAAGGGATTAACAGGTAAAGAGCAAGTATAGAAATAGGATTGCAAGAAAAGAATATTTACACGAAGACAATACGATACACACACAATACAAAACAATAAAATTTACAATAAAAACAACACACACAAATACAAAATAATATTTTATTTTTTTGAATAAAATAAAAACACAAATAGAAAATATATCAAATCGTCACAGTGTTTTCGTGAGTAAATTATGTTCCGCATCCCGTGTTGTACGATTCAACACTACATCGCTTTTACAAATTTTGCACTTTAATTCTGCCTGGTCAAATTCTAAAATCGTTTTATTTTCTATCGAGTTATCCGCCGCAGAGTGAGCGGGTGATCAAAGCGACATATTTACCCACAGAGGGAAAATCTACAATGCTGGCACTGTTAATGTTTTTAGACGCAATATGCAAACGCCGATGATCGATCGACCTGCATAAATGTAGGTATATGACTTGTGTGATACCTACATTTATGAAATTTAAAATAAGGTAGAAACTCTACATTTACAGTTACATAAGCAGGTTTTTGATGTGTCGTTGACTATAGACATAAATTAAATAAAATTTGTTTTTAAGAAGTGTAAGGAATATTTACCTATTTTATGAAACAATGATTGTCGACCTAAAGACAGACCTGGTATGTCGGAAGTACCAGTCGTAAGGCTAAGCGAAAATTTACATATATAATAAAGAATGTGACTATTTCGAGAATTTCGAGAGTACTTTTTAAATTTAGCTTTTTTTATTAAGTTTACAGTAAACGTTAGGCAATCATATTTCTCTATAATATAATGCGTCACATTCATAGTTAAGTAAGTACAGAGGTCTTGTAGGTCTGATGTTATAAACTGATTCTGACCATTACCTTTGATGTTATAAACTGGTCGTTCTATTTTTGTTGATATTTTTAAGATTGAAGAGTGGTGGCCAAATTTAAAACTGAATATGCGTCAAAACTTATATAACATACACGTCATAGACACAAAATAAAATTAATAATGAAAAAAGTAAAATAGAAAATCAAGACTGTGGTAAAAGAATAAATAAGCTAATAGAAGACTCTCCCTAATTACCGTAACACATTTTAGTTCACTTAAACACGTCCGACTTTTAAAATTTCGACGATTCCTTGTCAAAAAATTTGAAAACGTATTCAGAATCCTGGATATCGAATGTAGGCGAGTTAGTTATTTCCATCCTTTTATTAGACCTTTAAATGGTCAGCTACTACAGAATATTGCATCTTTGCATGATATAGTTCCAAATGCGATTGCAGCTAATAAAATTACAATGTACATCCGTGTCTAACTCTAACCTACTTTTCTACGTAAATTCCATAACGACTTGTTGTAATTTACACAAACTACGAGGGTAAATCAAATGTAAACGGTAATTTTGTAAAATAAATTTATTGATTAATTGTACACACAAACTAAACATTTAACATTTTTCAATGTAGTAACATCTGTGCTCTACACACTTTTGCTACCTATTTGGAAGTTTGAATATTCCTTCTTAATAAAAAGATCGCCGAGTTGTTGGAAAATTGCGCACATACTCTTCTTCTTCATTTCTTTCAAATATTTTGCCTCCAAGTAATTTTTAACAATAATCACAGGGTAACAAGTGACAAATCAGGGTTATAAGGGGAAAAGGAGGATGCTTGAGGGTTTCTCAGCACATTTCTTCCAATTTATTCCTTGTCAAAACTGCGGTGTGTGGCATGGCGTCTGGCGTTGTCATTAAGGAGGATGACATCTCGAATGGGCACACCTCGTCGTTTGCTTCGATACGCGATTTTTGTCGACAACAACAGTGTAACAACTCAGAATATTCGTAGTAAGCCGCACTCACTGTTCGATGATCGTGAAGAAAATCAATGAGTAAAACTCCCCTTGAGTCAAAGAAGCACAGTTCAGTCACAAGCACTTTTCCGGCGGAGAGACGGGGTTTGGCCACTCCTTACTCGTTACTCGCATTTTTGATTCGGGAGTGTAATGGTGGACCCATATCTCATCACAAGTGACGATATGCCATACACCTCAAAAAAGCTCCCCTTCTTGTCGAAATCGATTCAGAAGTCTTTCACTGATCTCCGACCTGACCTGTTTTTGTTTTTCGTCGAAGGTCAACAACCTTAGAATCTAACGAGCACTAATTTTTCTAATGCCAAGTTCATCAATGATAATGGATTGAACACTCCGATACTCCCATAGCTGATACCCACTTCTGATGAGTTTTGTTAAATAACCGACTAATGGTGATCACCTTCAACAAGCTCTCCAACAGCACAGATGTTGTAATTTGTGAGACTTGTTCTTGGGCGTCGATCATGACTTTCAGTTTCGACACATTCCCGCTCGTCTATACACTCTCTCGTTTCTCTGACCCACGTATACACTCGATTCAGAGACAGTGTAGCAGTGTAGCATCCCCAAACGAGTGAAAATTTCCGATGGTTTAAAGTTTAACGCCTTTATTGGTTAAAAACTTTATGATGATGCGTTGTGCAACAGACAAAGGTACCTTGCGCTCAGTCATGGCTGTACTGCGAACAGAACCGAGCGCAGCTGCTACCTATGCCAGTTTCCCTCTACTCGTAAACCAAACAACACTCGAGCATCGAATCCTCTAGATCGGAATTACGTGCTAAGCTAAATATTAAAATTACCGTTTATATTTGATTTACCCTCGTATATACAATTCTTCTATCCCTGTATTTCATCCCTATATTATTAAATACATTTGGCATCTCTTCCCATTTAACATTGTCAATGTTGCGAAATACATCATGCAAAAAAACATTTTCAAATACATTTTTCATACAGAATATTTCGTCTAGTAGCATCTTACATACACCATATCAGCTAATTCATGCATTTTTGCTTGACGACTACATTTATTAGGACTATATTAACTCTTCAAAATACTTTTTCTGTCACATCAAAGTCAGCTTTTAGTTTCCACAAAATTCATAAGTATCCATTTTTATATATGACCATATTAAAAAAACAGTACTTAAAGTGAACACCAACACAGTATTGCCAATCATTGCTTGAAAACAAAAATCGAATTAAGATGAATGAAAAACAATTTTTATTTAATTTTGAATTGACTTTGTAGGTTATCATTGTATTGGAAACAGAAGAAAATATGAATCTGGTCTTATTATATAGAGATAAAAAATTTCGAACTTTATTTTTACTTCACTATTACAATTTTGTTAATGAAATACCTGATGGCTTACATACGATAAATTGCTCTATCGATTAGTTATTTTGTTTCATGTAATGGTAGAAAAAACTGAAACTATTGTTATTTTACTATTTTCATTATAAAAATATCTTTCCTGTTTAAATTCAAAGAAAACAAAGAGCCTATTCAAATTACAATCTTATCAGTTCTATCGGACATTTCTTAATTGTTTTAGATGATGTTAAACTATATATCTTGTATTAATCTAGCTGTTACACAAATGTTAATTATACCTGGAATTACCCCAAAGTTTTACGTAATGTTTGTGATTTGTAAATTACATTAACGCTAGACAATGGTATCCACTTTCTGAAAATCTCTATTGTATTACAAATGTGGTATCGGGAAACGTGTATATAGGGTTCTTTTAGTATGTAGCCTGGTTATTTTAGTATATAGGCTTTTATGTTTAAGATTGTATGTATATGTATTGTATATATATATGTTACAGTCAAAGACGCAAAGTGGGTCAATAACGTTAAAAACCGGATAATAACGTTAACGGCCGATAGTTTCTGACAATAGCCACATTGGCCGGATATTTACGTCAATAGCCGGTTATCCTGATCAAAGATGATAACAACCTAACCTAACCTAACCTAACCTAACCTAACCTAATCTAACCTAACCTAATCTAACCTAACCTAACCTAAGCTAACCTAACCTAACCTAACCTAACCTAACCTAACCTAAAAACATTGCCCGCTGTTACAGATAATTTACGTTACTGACCGGTCATTAACGTAAAAATCCACAAAAATGATTCTTAACGACATTTTGTCGCTCGTGGGTAGGAACGGTACCCTTCGGGGGTAGCAGTAACGGGATAGTTGAGGAGCCGGCGAAAATAAAAGAGCGGGAGTCGAATGATGTCGTCACGTGCTTTCTCTCATGTGCATATTTTGTAAATAAAGAAAAAACATTCACGAATCTCGACTTTTCTTCACGTTTACTATAACTACTACATAAATGTATACAAAAATATATTATTTATTTTTTTAAAGGTATTGAAAACGCTTTGGGTTATCTGTACAATGTATTTACAAACAATAATTATTTCTTCACCGTGAATTTCTATTTTTAATCTTCGAGGGCACGCAATGTTGACATTTTTTTATTTATCTTAAAGATTAAGAGATGATATTTGTAAAATAGCCAACATTTTTTTTAAAAGGCTATCTTGATAATAAGTGTACTTATAGTGTCAAAAATTCACTGGAATTTGTTAAAAATAACGCAAAAAATTAATATATCTGGAAATGCCACTTTAGTAGCCTTTGAAATGGTTAGGCTGTTTGCTTCGATTCCCATTAATATGTTACAGTAAATAAAACCTATCAATTCAGATAGTAATCTAACCTAACAAATTTAAACAGAATAAAATCAAAAAAGTTCGATTTACAAAAGGAAGGCCTCCATAGGGTCTCCACTGGATATATGTCGTCCGAAGATGCAATATTCTACAAGAGCATACCATTTAAACGTCTAACAAAAGGATGAAACTAACTAGTTTCCTACTTTCGATATCCAGGATGCTGGAAATATCTTTAAATTTCTTGATAAAAAAATCGTCAATATTTGAAAAGTCGGACGTATTTAAATGCCAATAATCAGTCATATCGGTCATAGATAATCGCCATACATGATGCACCGTCGGTAAATAATATTAATAGTGGCTGTGGCTAAAGTAGGTTGCGTAATGGAGTAACACAATGGTAAAAACGTGAGTACTATTGACCATAATAATAAGCTAGTTAAACTCAAACATGAATGGCTCGTATTTTTTTTATATAATTCCCGTGGTGGCAGAAAAGCGCCTTACGCCTTGCACCACAGTGTATTTCGGTGGATCTGTCCGCACATCAGTATTAATAGCTGGTTGGAAACGAAACACCCAAAAGTATTGTTCTTTTTTCGCATATCGTGTGATGTGGCTAGCAGCCTGGCTTATTAGGAGAATGCATATTTCAGAGAAGGCAGAGTTGATAGGTGATCGCAATGTTTAGGATATAAAGTTTGACAACAAATACCCGTTACCAGAGTTGGCAAAACGATCTGGTACATACAGCAGAAGGAAAATATAGGCGAAGAAATTCGTTTGAATTAAAGAATATTCCACTTTTATTTTTATTTTCTGTACTTCGGTCTAGTGTTAGTCACTGCTTTTGCTTCGCTATTATGTGTCAGGTAGTTTTACCTGCTGTGGTGACGGATATTTTTTTGTTTTCATTTTTGTATTCCATTCTCACCAGCTACTCGTGCTGCTTCATATACGTTTTCTATTTCGTTTAACATTAAATTCTGATTTCTTTTCAAATGTTTTTTGATTTCTAGGGATTCCAGTATCTCTAGTTTTTTTCCTTTGTCTAAACAATGTAAAATATTAAAATTATTATCTAAATTAAATTTATGCTTTCTGTTCTTTATTTGATTCATAAAGGATGATTTTTCATTATAGTTTTTGACATGCTCACTCAATCCTTTTTTAAAGGTCCTTCCTGTTTGTCCTACATATGTTGCCTCACAAGTGTTACAATTTAATTTGTAAACCCCGCTCTTATTCATTTTATTCGTTTTATCTTTATTATTAACTAAATATTTTGATAAATTATTATTTTAAAAGAAATTTTAAATGTATTATTTTTAAGTTTATGTGAAATTTTGTTGGAGATATTCCGTATATATAAAAGTGACTTATAATTTTTACAAATTTTTGAATTTTTAATGTTACTAGCATACACTGAATGATAACATATTGTTTTTAGTTTTTTATTTATTAAGCAATCAATTAGTTTTGATGAATAACCATTGTTGATAGCTTTTTGTTTTGTAGTTTTTAACTCATTATTATACTTAAAATCTGGTAGTGGTAAATTCAACAATTTGTTAACCATACTATGAAATGCTGCAATTTTGTGTTGCGTAGGATGACAAGATTTTTGATGTATTATCGTGTCTGTCCAAAAAGGTTTTCTAAAAACTGCTATATCAATATTGTTAACTACTTTTGTTAATGTTAAATCTAAAAAATTATGCTTTTTGTTAATTTTATTTCTAATGTAAATTTTATTCTAAGATGCAAATTACTAATGTAGTCAACAAATTGATGTAACATGTCTATTATTATTATTATTATTATTATTATTATTATTATTATTATTATTATTATTATTATTATTATTATTATTATTATTATTATTATTATTATTATTATTATTATTATTATTTATTATTACTATTGGATTGATTCAGCCGTTACTCTGTGATAATTCATTTTTACTATAAATTACAAGCTTTTTTGTCGAAACTATAGTCAAAAGGATTTGTAAATAAAAAAGTGATAATAAACAAAGTAGTTTTTATTCATTTATAGTATTATTACTATTATGAATCTTTATTTGTATGTCGGCTAATAATGGAGATAATTCCATGCCCATGGGAAGACCCTCATTTTGTATATAAATCTTATAATTAAATTGGAAACAATTTTGGTCAAAATATAATTGTAGACAACCTAATAATTCATCAATTATATACGGCAGTTATTGTTTTCGATTAACAGCGTCTTTTTTAAATCGAGTAATTCCGATTTAGGTACTGAACCAAACAGGTTGTTTTATCTAAAGGGATTAGCATATTGTTGGGTTTAATATTTAAATTACTTTAATATTTTTCAAATTTTATGGAACTATCTATAGTAAACATTGCATTAAATTTTGTATATTTCCTAATTAAACATACCAATTCTTTTGCTAAAATTTTGTTTGGTGCCATGATGAAAGAACATACAGGTCTAATTGGTAAATTTTCTTATTGTAGTTTTAATAAATCATATAATTTTGGTAAGCAAGGGGTTCATAGAGATAATTTTTTGACTTGAAAATCATCAAACATTTATTTACAATTTTTCAATAAATTTTTAATTTGTTTGTTGGGTCTTTCGTGATTGCTATATAATTACCGTTACTTAAGAATTGTTCCACTTTTCCTATGTAATCTATTTTATTTATAGCTACCAAAGTGTTCCCTGTATCCGAGTTTGTGAAAACTATATCTTCAGATTTGCATATTTTATTTAATGCTAATTTAGTTAATTAGTTGTTAATAAATATACGTTACGAAAAGGAAAAATAGTTGTTTCGTTGACCAACGTCTCGCATGCCAAGCGATCCCCGATCTACGATTCCTTGAGAAGGCATATTTGATACAATAAGATGGAAATCGCGATCGATATCTGGTAATTTCGATGAGTTTCTGACCAAGAACCAAATGTACTTTATCACATATCAGAATATCTTTTTAAAGTACTCGTAGCAAATTTGATATCTATACATATAAATATGATTTAACTAACTGTCTGTAATGTCGAAATTACTGGCGTGTTTTAAACTAGTAAGACACAAACAACCCTTAAAAATCTCGACGGTGACCCAGGCTCTGCTCGGCCTTGTCGGATATGAATAGTATAGATATTAGAAATATCTTAATGAGGTTGGTTTTTGTTTATTTTAACACTTTTTCCCATTTGAGTTAATCGTCTACTACTAAGAACGTTTAAATTAAATGGGAAGCAGACGCTAAGCAGTATTGGCTTCGCTTGGATAATAGTAAAGCAAAAAAGTAAACTAAATTTGGCAGCTTCTGGCCCAATCGTAAAATACCTCTCCAGCGAGTGTCAATGAAAAGAGGCTCACCGCACTGAGTTTTATTAACACGGTTTCCTGCGAGTTTCCAACTGAAATAAACACGATTCTGAAATTAGCTTTACATGTTTCCACCTATAGATGTGTTTCCGGGATTCATTTAAATGATTACCTGCAGTAAAATCCCTCATTAGAAGACACCTGCCTTGCTAGAATCTTTTTCCATTTAACGGAACCGACCGTTTAAAAGAAACAATAAATAATGATTCTTAATTTAGAAACAGAATTTATAGGTGTGTTTAATAGATATGAAAACTTGTAAAAGTTTTGTGTAGTATGAACGTATGTTTGTAGGATTTTTATATGTTACCTTGGATATTATTTATGCACCTACAAGCCGGATCAATAGTTGACAAATAACTTTATTATTTAAAATATTTAAAACTGAAATAAAGAACAAGGTAACTTATATTTCCATCCATCTATCCGTCTATTCGAGAACCATCACTTCATGTCAAAAGTCTCATCCAAATTGGTTCAGCAGTTTCGAAGATTACACGTACAGACAAACAAGCTGACAAAAAATATTTTAAGGGTCGTTTGTGTTTTACTAGCATACAAATAACTATATGAATTTAAAAACTGCAGTTATTTCAATATGAAAGACAGTCACATGAAATTATATAAGTGAGTTGAACATTCCCCTCTTTATCTATTAAACTGCCAGATATGAACTTTGAAAAGATCTAAAAAATATAACTGTTTATCTAAAGTTTCCAGAAAAAACATGATGAAAATTCTAGATCATTTTATACATTTCCAAAAATTAGTTTAAATTTTATTTTCAGTTCACTGCGACATAAAGCACTGAAATCATTTTTAATGCAATATATCAAACATATTGTGTATTTTCGAAGCTTTCTTCTCAATAATCCATTTAATAAGGTACGGAATCCTCAGCGCACGATTAATACTCTCACTTGACAGATTTTTGCATTGTAGTATTTTGTATTTGTCCTTGTATATAAATAATAGTAGACTATGTAACAAGTTTAGAGGAATTACATTTTCTGAGAACCTCCTTGCCTAACCTAAACCAAGGGGCGTATACCCTTTCGTCCGGGGAAATCCAGAATTTGATAGGCCACTAAAACGTGTCTACCTGAAAATGTACCCTTTTGTCGGCGCAGCTAATTATATAAAAGTGCCCTTTTGTTATATATAGGTATATTTACCAAAGCTGTTGTTTTGACGGTAAGCTATATCTCCCTTATTTTTAATTTTATATCAAAACCAATGATTGAGGTGCCTATCATTTTTAAGGTTTATTTCCGACTTATAATGAAAAATAAACAACCAAGATTTTTTTTATATTGTTTGAAGTGTATTAATAATAAGAAACAATATTAATATCCGAGGGAATTAAACAATTATCCGCAAACGAAGCCGCTATCGAAAGCTAGTTTATAATAAAAGCCTTCATGAAAAAAGAATAATTATTGTATTATTATTAGTCCCGGGCCTAACACATAGATGACGCTAGTTTTATTACATTTACCTATTTTTCAGTTAGTACTAACCTTCAGAAGACAGCTGTTAAAATTTCGTGATATTCTATTCATTAGTTTGTTAGTTATTTTATTATGCTAAGAGTGACTTTATCTAGCTACTTTTGTTATTTTCAAAACAATGAATAAAAAACAATTTCGTGTTTTAATTTTACACTGCTTCTTGATTGGAAAAATACTGTTCAAGCAAAGCAATGAAAGCAAATTTGAAAAGTGTTGTGTAGACTCCGCTCCATCGGAAACAACAATAAAACTTTGCTTTGCTGATTTTATACGTGGTCGTAGAGACACTGATGATACACAACGCAGTGGACGTCCAAATGAGGCGGTAACATCAGAAAACATTTAAAAAAACACAAAACCGTATTGAATGATCTAAAAATGAAATTGCGTGAGTTAGCCGACATCGTCAAGATATCAAAAGAACGTGTTGGATTTATGTTATATTGCATGAGCATTTAATTATGAGAAAGTTCTGTTCAAAATGGGTGCCGCGTTTGCTCATTGTTGACCAAAAACAAGAACGTGTTGATGATTCTGAGCAGTGTTTGGCTATGTTTAAACGTAATAAACCGGAATTATGTGAGAATGAATAAAACATAAACATAAAAAATTACCTCACTCCGGTATCAAAACGATCGTCATTGATCTGCCTGAGTGAACAGCAACTGATGAACCTCGTCCAAAGCGCCCGAAAGCACAACAACAACAATCGGCTGGAAAGGTTATGGCCTCGTGGTGTATGCAATGTACTCATCGACTATCTTGAGAAGGGAAATACCATCAACAGTAAATTGTAGAAATTATATAGCGTTATTGGCGCGTTTTAAGGCTGAAATTGCAAAGAGATGACCGCATATGGCAAAGAAAAAATTTTGTTTCATCAAGACAACACACCGTGTCACAAGTTTTATTTGTTATTAAAACAATAGCAAAACTGGCAAAACATGAAGTGAACTTAGAATTGCTCCCAAATGCACCGTATTCTCCAGATTTGGCTCTCAGCGACTACTGGCTGTTTGCAGACCTCAAGGAAATGCTCGCCGGCAAGAAATTTCGCTCGAAATTGTCGCTTTATCGCTGAAGCTGACGCTTATTTTGAAATAGAAGATAAATTGTTCTACAAAAGTGGTATTGAAATGTTAGAGCGGCGCTAGAATGATTGTGTTGCTCTTGATGAAGGTTACGTTGACAAATAAAGCCAATTTTGAATTAAAGAAATGTGTTTTCTTTGTTAGGCCCAGAACTTTTCAGCCCATGTGATATATAGGTGTATATATCACTTTATAAAACCAAAGACTATAATAATGTGACGTCGATTTTACATACTGTAATAGTGTAATGTCGTTATTGTGCAGTTGTTTATTTCTTGCAGTATTACAAACAGTATTAAGAACATATATTTCCTAACCTAACCTATCCCACCTAAAACAATCGACAGTTAATTTCAACTTGTGTGTCACCTTCTAATGGACTTATGCATAAGCATCTATATACCTGACCTAAGGAAAGGGTACTTTTTGAATTATAGTGGATCCGCCGTCTCCGAACGAAAGAGAGTGTCCTTGATACTTCTGACTATAGGTTGACCATAAATTGGAGATAAATGGGCAAGTATATGAGCAAAGCCCGAAAAACTACCTAATACATAATAGCGGAGTGAAAATAGTGGCTAACAAAGTAAAAATAGAAGCGGCACATTCTTAATTTCAAACGAATCTCTCCCCCTATATTTTTCCTGCGCTGTATGTACTAGCTCGTTTTGCCAACTCTAGTGACGAGTATTTGTGGTCAAACTTTATATCCTGAATCCTGAGATTACCCATCAACTCTGCCATATCTGATTCATGCAACCTCCTAATAGGTCAGACTATACAAAACAAAACAATAAAACTTTTCAGTGGTTCATTCTCATCGGCTATTATTTATAGTGGGCAGTCAGGTGGTGGTTAGAGAGAGACAAATGAGCTGTGGAACATTATTGCCAAAATGATGCAGGGAAAGCACAGCAAAGTTGAGCCAGAGCAGGCTGATTCGGGGTCGAACCTCCCGAATGCTAAGCTGTGATCTAAACCATTAGACCACACCATTCTCTGCGCAGTATATGCGTTTAACGCTTAGCGCGGTAGACCTCACCTGCGCTGCTCATTATGTACGGAACACCCATGTATGATGCACCTACTATACTTGATTGGCACATCTTAAATTATCAGGATTCTGTGGTTGATCGGCTAAATCTGTCCCTGGACTGTCTCTACACCTGTTAATATTCCTAATACACCTATTTTCTCACAAAATATTTGACAATTAAACTGGAAGCTATACTGAAAAATTAGCAAACGTTATACAATATGCAACACTTATATAAAAGAAAGGTAAGAAACATATTGCAAATATCCTATCTTATACAACATATCTAGTAATACACATCAGTGAAATATTAGACTCTAGTATGAACCTGTAAAGCCAGAGTTCATGAATCACTAGTAATATCATACTTCTCGGCCTAGGTAAAGATGTTTGGTTAGGCTAGATACTGGAAATAAATGTCGTTCAGCAAGAGATGCTCTAAAGTATCGATGGACGCCGGATTGCCTATACCGATACCGTGATACCCCCTCATGCGGGGGATAGTGATAACGTTTACGGGGAGTCCTGTCTGCTACATTAAACGTATTAGAGTGGTTTGGATATTTCCGAACCTGGAAAAGACACTCCTCGTTAGCTCCTCTTAGCTTCCAGGAATCAATCATCTGTCGCATGGGAAATCGTAAGGGATTGGCTAACCACTCAGTTTGCACGTTGCGTATATATAATCCATTCGCTGGTAGGCACTGTACGTTAAATCCTATTTATGTGTAACATTTTCAACTTGTTCCACATGACAAATTGATTAAGACTTTCGCGGCCAGTTGATGAACTGATGTTGTCCTTCTTCGGGTGTACAGGCCGTCGTCGGTTGGAATTGCTTCCTAACGTTTCGCTAGCACGAGTGGCGAGCTTCTTCAGAGGTCTGTCCATTTTCGCTGTTGGTTGTAGACTGTTCCTTTCTCCTACGCAGATGGTATTTATGCCTGTGGGTAGGGGGCGGAGCTTGTTCTGCTTCAGTAGATTTCGATGTGTCGATTGGTATGGTTCGTGCGTTCCTAAGAATTGGATTCCAGATCTGATTCAGTCTAAGGGTCTCCTCCTTCCTGTTGAAGTTATCCGGGTGTTTGTGGATTTCTATGGCTTCTCTGGTCAGTCTGTTGTAATAGCCGTTGACTGATGCCAGCAAGGTGCAGCTTTCAAAGAATATTTTGTGTTCTCCGTCGTTCAATGTGTGTTCGGCTACTGCTGATTTCTCAGTCTGTCCTAGTCGGCAGCTGGCTTTATGCTCTTTGAGTCTTGTCCCTACAGATCTTTTAGTAGTTCCAATGTATACCTTGCCACAGGAACAGGGTATGCGGTAGACTCCTGAATTTGAAAGTGCGTCCCTCCTGTCCTTCGCTGATCTGAAGGTTTGCTGGATTTTCTTTGTCGGCTTGAAAATAGTTCCAATGTCGTGCTTCTTCAGAACTCTGCCGATTCTGTCCGTGACTCTCGGAACATAGGGGAGATAAGCTTGAGTGGTGGTGCGTTGTAATTTGGTTTTTCGGGATCTTGATGTACTTGAGCCCATTGATCTCTCGATCTCCTTTTTGTTGTAACCATTTGCTTGAAAGGCCGTCCGCAGGTGTTCCAGCTCTGCCTGCAGGTCCTCTGGTTCACAAATCCTTCGAGCTCGTTCCGTTAGCGTTCTAATTACTCCATATTTTTGACTCGGATGATGGTTAGACATAGCGTGTAGGTATCTGTCCGTGTGAGTTGGTTTTCTGAATACTGTGTGGCCTAATTTGTTGCCTCGTTTCTTCACTCGTACATCCAGGAATGGCAGCTGTTGGTCCTTTTCAGTCTCCATAGTGAACTGGATACTGGGATGCTGACTGTTAAGGTGTTGTAAAAAGTTGTCGAGTTCCTTCATGCCATGTTTCCAAATCACGAAAGTATCGTCCACGTAGCGAAACCATGTTCAATGAAGAGGTTGGCCATAATCGTGCTAAGTGGACTTCCCATTGCTACTCCGTCCATTTGTTCATAGAAGTTTCCTTTCCACACGAAGTAGCTTCCGCTGAGGCAGATTTCGAAGAGTTTGCAAATATCGGCAGGGAAGATCCCGGTCATTAGGTTCAGAGTTTCTCTCAGAGGTACTTTGGTGAAAAGCGAGACAACGTCGAAACTTACAAGTATGTAGTTGGGTCCAATGTTGATATCCTGATATTCAGGAACGACATACTTGTAAGTTTCGACGTTGTCTCGCATTTCACCAAAGTACCTCTGAGAGAAACTCTGAACCTAATGACCGGGATCTTCCTTGCCGATATTTGCAAACTCTTCGAAATCTACCTCAGCGGAAGCTACTTCGTGTGGAAAGGAAACTTCTATGAACAAATGGACGGAGTAGCAATGGGAAGTCCACTTAGCACGATTATGGCCAACCTCTTCATGGAACACTTCGAAAATAAAGCAATACAGACCTCAAAGTACAAGCCAACAACATGGTTTCGCTACGTGGACGATACTTTCGTGATTTGGAAACATGGCATGAAGGAACTCGACAACTTTTTACAACACCTCAACAGTCAGCATCCCAGTATCCAGTTCACTATGGAGACTGAAAAGGACCAACAGCTGCCATTCCTGGATGTACTAGTGAAGAAACGAGGCAACAAATTAGGCCACACAGTATTCAGAAAACCAACTCACACGGACAGATACCTACACGCTATGTCTAACCATCATCCGAGTCAAAAATATGGAGTAATTAGAACGCTAACGGAACGAGCTCGAAGGATTTGTGAACCAGAGGACCTGCAGGCAGAGCTGGAACACCTGCGGACGGCCTTTCAAACAAATGGTTACAACAAAAAGGAGATCGAGAGATCAATGGGCTCAAGTACATCAAGATCCCGAAAAACCAAATTACAACGCACCACCACTCAAGCTTATCTCTCCTATGTTCCGAGAGTCACGGACAGAATCGGCAGAGTTCTGAAGAAGCACGACATTGGAACTATTTTCAAGCCGACAAAGAAAATCCAGCAAACCTTCAGATCAGCGAAGGACAGGAGGGACGCACTTTCAAATTCAGGAGTCTACCGCATACCCTGTTCCTGTGGCTAGGTATACATTGGAACTACTAAAAGATCTGTAGGGACAAGACTCAAAGAGCATAAAGCCAGCTGCCGACTAGGACAGACTGAGAAATCAGCAGTAGCCGAACACACATTGAACGACGGAGAACACAAAATATTCTTTGAAAGCTGCACCTTGCTGGCATAGTCAACGGCTATTACAACAGACTGACCAGAGAAGCCATAGAAATCCACAAACACCCGGATAACTTCAACAGGAAGGAGGAGACCCTTAGACTGAATCAGATCTGGAATCCAATTCTTAGGAACGCACGAACCATACCAATCGACACATCGAAATCTACTGAAGCGGAACAAGCTCCGCCCCCTGCCCACAGGCATAAATACCATCTGCGTAGGAGAAAGGAACAGTCTACAACCAACAGCGAAAATGGATAGACCTCTGAAGAAGCTCGCCACTCGTGCTAGCGAAACGTTAGGAAGCAATTCCAACCGACGACGGCCTGTACACCCGAAGAAGGACAACATCAGTTGTTCCACAATGTAGTATTTTTTTTTGTTTAGAAGGTAATTATTAATTCAATAGTACACCAATTATTTTGATGATATCTACTTGTCGTCTAGAATGTAATATTCTGGTCGGATCAAATATTGTGTTGATACCGATATAAATAAATACAGACAACGTAGTGAACGCTATCTGTAGAAATTTGCTACTAATTTGTGGGATTCAGTGATGTTAAACTAAAAACAAATTTTTATGTTTGTTCCATCTGGTTACGTGCCTATCACGTAGTTGTAGCTACACAGTAGGTTCAGTTGAACAAGTCGACATCCTTATTATAAAAGGACCTTGTTTAATATTACTGAATCCCACAAATTGGTAGCAACTATCTACAGATGGCGTTCATTACGCTGTCTGTATTTATTTATTAATCGCTATTTATAGGCAGCAGGTAGGTTAGTTGGTGTTCTGTCGGACTGTCTACGTTGTGCTGATGAGAGTTTCGGCAGAACGCTGTCCAAGAGCATATTTTTATTTTTGTTTGATACCGGTATGATTTAGAATTGTGAGAGCCACAACGAGACACTGAAACATATTTTAATTTATGAGTTCTGCCGCTAACAAATGTTTCTAATGTTGAAATAGTTCCTTGCACGAATCTTCTGAAGGTAAGACAGATTCGCTAATTGGTTAGGTGTTGTGTACATGATTTGATTATAATTGTTAAGCTAAAAGTTATTAAGTAGGTTACCCTAAATGACCAGTTAGAGCGCTTAACAAAGAAGGAAGCCACAATAACATATATTAGGTGATTTGATGGTCGGAAAAGAAGATGTTTCAAATTTGTGTTAAACTAGTTTGTCTTTAGAGTACGGTAGGATAGTAGTGACAACTAATTTTGTGGGGAAAATATGGTGAAATATGTGGTTGATAGATTGCGTTATGTTCGATATCGGCGATTTGAAAAGAAAGCAAACAAGACATTTCTTCGAACTAACTATGGCTTTGATCATCAGTTGCTATTTGCAAAGCTTAAATTGAAGTTAAGACCAAAAGATCTGAAAAAGAGAATAAATAGTATTTGAAAACTTTCTATGAGCAAGACTCTCAGAGCAATAGCAAAAGTATCGTCAAGCTGACAAAATCACTTATGTGAAAAGGTGTGAAATGCGCGATACTCTAGACGAGACTGATGAAAGAGGGCCTAATTAAATATAAAAACTAATTTTGTCTAATACATATATATAATAGTGAACATGTGTTCTTCAACATATTCCAGACGGTTTGGGAAGAGGAACCTTTGTTGGAGATCATCTATTCAACAATCTGCGCTTTACAGACGATAAAATTCTATACGCCAAATCCGTGGAAGAAATAAATGAATCATTCACTAGCGTTGAAGGAAAGAATCTCTGACTAACTACTACAAAAAGTTATGGTAATTGACCGAACTAATGTGCTACTGGAATCCAGTATTTTAAATTAATATTCAAAAATCAATTTTTAAATAGCCCTTCTTTCTGTTTAAGGTAAGAATGGCGGCACTACTGTTGAATATAGACGGAAAAGAATACATATCAATGAAGCGGTCTGTTGATCGGCAGTTATGTGGAAGAATCGAGCAATAATGCAACGCGCAAAAAACTAAAAATGATGAAAACATTGGATTTTCTTATAGGACCAAATCATGGACAATCAAATACAAACATAGCCGAAGAATAGAGGTCTACAAAATATTGACTTACAGGCGTATACTGAGAGACTTGAAAATGACTCGATTCTCGCATTGAGAGGAAATCTTTGTCAATGTTTTTGGTCAGTTTATCGGACTAGTTGAAAACTTGAAGAAACTCGTAATACAGAGCAAAGTTGATATAAGAAGAATGAGTGGTTGTTCACTTAAGAAATGGTTGGACCAACTGCGGGATTATCAGATTGTTTCTTTGAAGACGGTGTTCTGTGAAGCGAAGGATCATCCTAGTTGAAGCTTTAAACATGGAGACGTTATGATGACGAATTAGGATTTTGGTACAAACTTAATCTGCTTAAAGATGATAGGCAGAAAGCGGACGGTTCTTCAGAATTTGTACCGTACCTATTTCATAATTTAATTCAATACAACCTTTTTACCATTCTTCACCTTGAAGGTTAGTTCGTTTTTGTACACACACATAGTTTTAAGTTTAGTTTTAGTATATCTCTCAACAAAATGACATATTTCGTTTAGTAAATAAACAACAGCAGAAACCAGCGATATCTTATTAATAATCATACAGTGTCTCATAATATCATAATATAGTCAAACACGAATGAAAAAATTATAACACCTACAGGTAATAATATATGACTGATCTTCATTTTCTGCTAATCTTCAACACAATATCTTTCTATAGATATAGTGGTAAGTTTTTATCCCCTCCTTTTATAATTGATCTCGAAAAATCGTACCGGAAGTCTCGAAGTTCGCGTACTAATGCAATTATTGTCTACTAATTGCTACCTTCTACACTATTTATACGTAGAAAAGGTTCAAATTCTTTATTTATAAACTATTAAAGATATAGGTCAAGTTTAGAAATGCTAGTGAGAACATCTAACTTCTCTGTAGGTATTTTGAAATATTTAAATACTTACTAACAACAACTTTAACGATCCGTTTGCTTTCATACTCCGTTATAACCCGATCTATTTTTAGTATTAGGCTATCAGAATTTGATAATTACATTTTTAGGATTCCGTCCTCAACAAGAAACCCTTATAGTGTCACTCTGTTGTTTTACCTGTCTGTAAATACCTATATCATTTAAATACCCAAGATGAAATTTAGTATATGGAAAGTAGATTAATGGCTCTAAAACAGAAATTATTTTTTTGGGAAAATCATGCTTTTTACCCTTCGCCCATAAAGCGAAAATTTCAATTAAAAGATTTGTTTTTCACATACCCTATCTGATGGGGTGTCATTAGATAGTTTTTCTAGAGTAGAATAAAAATTGTTTTAAGGACTTTTCGTTGTTAACACTCGAGTCACGGAGCATTTGCTTCTAAAGTCGTTATCACAGTACTATCCCCTTCAATTTCCTAACTATCCATTGAAAATATCTGGAGTAAATCCCGAATCTATTTCCTTAATTTATTAAGTTGGGATTTTTGTAACCTTCTGGCACACTCAAAATGTAATGAAGTCCTATCACTATACCACAACTGAGAACACTTAAACTCGACGTACGTTTCGCTAACCAAGTTAGCATCATCAGGAGATGATTTAGAACTGAGTTCAGTTCAGTTCAGTTGTAAATCATCTCCTGATGATGATAACTGGGTTAGCGAAACGTACGTCGAGTTTAAGTGTTCTCAGTTCTGGTGTAGTGGTAGGACTTCATTACATTTTTCTAATTTATATTTAAAAGAAAACTATAACTAACATAAAAACGATTCATGAAAAATACAGTTTTTAAATGTGTCCTCTTGCCATTTACATTATTCATTTTTAAATAGTTCAGCTAAAATTGATAAAAACAATCATATCTTTTGTGCTTTCACATCTTTTACGGATGTAATCGTATTATATTTTAGTAGTTATGATTAGGACGATACAATTAAAATAAATATATACGTGTGAGCAGTGTAAAGTTTATTGTATGTGCACACTATTTTTAGGTCGAAACAAAAAATAAATGTACCAATTATGAAGTAAACTCACGGAAAAGTCGCAGAGATACCATATAATAAAAATCTATATTTGTATTTAAAGAAAATATTTCCGGGCTTGTGGGCCGTGGTCGGATTGGTTTTGGAACACCAAACGTTTCGTCTATAACTGCGATAGACATCTTCAGTGGAGATTGCGCGGCCGAAGGTCGTAACGTGACGATCAAGAAGGCAATGACGGAACTACTGTGCAAGGTGAAGTATTTATAGGTTAGGTTGACGTAGGCTCATCAATATTTGATTAAATCCCTAAGAAAAATAAACAAATTCACGAACGATGTAAACATGACAATTTGATATTACAGTTCACCTAAAGAAATGAAAGCATTTGATCAAATCCGTTAACTAATCTAGTGAATCGAAAAAATATTATTTCTAATATATTGAGGGTACTAATTTAGTAAACTAGATTAAATGTAAAGTAAGTGATACAAAAATGGTCAATGAAAACATGAATTATTTATTCTAAACCAATTAACAAAAACAAAAGATACTTTAGAGTCATCAAAAATGATAAATTAAATGGAATTTAATTATCTAGTTATTTGTAATATTAATTTATTATTTATTACAATGGACATTATTTTTTTTAGAGGCATATCTATTTTTTAATAATATTCAAATATTCAGCGGTATAGGGTTGATAAAAGATTTTTAAATACGTAATTAGTAAGGAAACACAATAAAAAACATCAACAAGTATATTTAATGCAACTTGACAATTGCTTCGGTTAAAGAGCCATTCTTAAGGGTACAACTGGCTGAAACAATTGTCGAGTTGGATTAAATATACTAGTTGAAATTTTTTATTGTGTTTTTTACTAATTATTTATCTACTTTTTGTATTGTACTTTGGATTTATCACAAGAACACTTCTTGAACCCTTGAACTCATAAGGATAATTTTTCTGCAATCTCACGCAGACTATTTTCAGCTGATCTTTTTAGATATCCGAAAAAGAAGGAATCAAAATCCTTATTCGTCTAAATTTTAAGATCAATAATCAAGTAGGCACAACGAACCGAAGCCATATCCCACGAGCGGTTTCGACCTATCGGGTCTCATCAGGTGGGCGCTGGCAGAAATGCCTTTACAGGCTATATTATAAATATAAGAATATAAATATAAATATGGATTCAACAAAAACAACTTGTTTTTGTTGAATCATTATTTATATTTATATTGTGATCTTTTTAGATTTTTTGAAGTTGTTCCCTTTGATTGTTAATTTTTTTATGCTCCCTCTCTCATTTAGCATATTCAGTATAGAATTTGCGACCAACATCTTTCTTTTACTACCTAATTTCCATATATAGCGTGCACTAGATTTTTACAAATAGGTATGGTATGGTATGAATGGGCTTCAGTAGATTCCGTTCTACAAACAACACAACATGCTTTTTCTTCGCTATCAATTGCTTCTCCTTCTAATTTAATTAATCTTACAGATGAGACAATAGTTCTGTGCAAGTGGTAATTTGTTTAATTCATTTTATCATAAAAATAGTTAAGGGATTTGATCTTTTAGCGAAGTGACCCTATGGAGTCGCTATTGAGATATCTCCCATTAATTGATTCCATCTTTTAGGAATTTGGTCAAAGCTATGCTTTCTTTATTTTCTGCGACAAATTTAGGATTCACCGCGAGTAGCAGAGATCCACACTGCATCACTGATCCTACATATTAATATTCGGAAAACTAATTTAAAATTATTGAGTTCGTAATCCGTAATAGACATATTAACTTTATTTGTAAGTAGAGAACTTAATTTTCTATAATTTGTGTTGCCAGAAGCAGTCAATACAATATTATGAAATTGACTAACTAACGTTAAAGACATTGGTACCCGCTTTTGACTTGTTCCTTTTGTAAGAAGATACAATATAAGACTAAAAATTTACCTGATATATTGTGCAACCTGCCACAATGATTAACAATTAATTGAAGAGATTGTAAGGTAGTTAATCAACTGAGGGCCTCCGTAGACATAACGATATTATATTACTTTTCGCTGGGTGTTATGTATCTACAGAGTAAACGATGGAAGCAATTGGTTGTATGTGAATAGTTATTCGATTATCTTATATTGCATTTGATTCGTATTAAATTACAATTACTCGTTAACGTTTGCAGTATGTAATAACATGCATGGGTATTAACTTTCTAATGCACGGCATCGTAGATAAAGATGAACATCACACAGTGATCTCAAGCGCTGTAAATGATACAATGTCCGGTTAGGTTTTTGTAAGAAGAAATCAAACATTGCTTCATTATAGACTAGTTGAACCCGGCGAAATTTAGACGAATGGGTATCTACTATTAACGATGATGCAAAGCACTTACATTTTACCCAAGGCAAGATTTCACCAGCGGGGATTTAAGCACACCACAGACTATATATGGACGGTGATGATTAAGTCATACCTAATAAATACGCTGTAATTAAAAATGAGTATTTTTAGAACTGTAAACTGTTTTTTTTTTCATATATTTTTACCCCTATATATTTTAATCCCTACATTGATTAATGAACGTACCGAATTGAGCCGTAAAACATTTTAACCCGTTTTAATATAAAAATATATACATTTAATTTAACATCTCGAATTAGACTGTTTAGAGAACCGGACATGTTGGCGGGTTGACGTGGTGTCATTTTATATGAGTCTTGCAATTAATTCAAAAAAAAAACGAATTAAAATCTTTATTCGTCTAAATATTAAGATCAAAGATCTCAGATTTTGAACGCGTCCTACCAACTAGGCACAACGAAACGACAGCTATATCCCACGACCGGTTTCGACCTATCGGGTCTCATCAGGTGAGCTCTGGCAGAAATGATTTTAATATTTAGACGAATAAGGATTTTAATTCCTTCTTTTTTGAATATGTTGTATTTTCGCCTAGGAGTCCATAGGAATCAACAGTGTAATTCAATGCCGGTAGGGGTATTAGCCCTCGGAGTAGTTGTTTCTGTTGATTCCATATTATATTTACATATTTTTGCAATGAAGTTTTTCGTGTGGATCGTCGAGGTAGTTTTTTTAATTAAATGTTTCAGAAAATTGAAAGAAGACGGTATATCGTCTTTCAGTAATATCCTACATCCAGTTAAAAATAGTAATCAGTAGTTAAAAAATACTACATATAAACGATTGCGCCTTTTAGATAGATAAAGTTTTCGCGCCTGATCGCTTTAATACACTTCTGAACTCGTAGAACACTTTAATAGTTTATTCATAAAACATAATGCTAAATTTATTAATTGAATGTTTATATGTGAAACGATACTGTGGAATGTTTGATAAAGCTTCTTTAAAACCATATTTTAATTATTAGAAGCTGATATCACTTCTATTAAGTTCACTTTATCGACATTCATACACCATTTGATAACTACTACATTTCAACTACGACGCCCAAAAGAGAATCTACAGGTGTGAGAACGTATTTATCATCTTAACAGCTATACCTCATATTACCGCTGACGGTGTAGTTTGATGACACCGTGAGAGACAAGGTGCATAATATAATTATAATGTGTTGCCTATCGTATTAGCTTCAAAAAGTTACTTAAAGACGTAGTCTAGTTTGTGTACATATCTCTTCTTAATCATTCTGTTTATGATAAATTCCAATAGTCAACATAGTTGCTATTTGCACATACCATAGTTAATGCATTCCAGGTAAATATTTATTTATGTATACCTTTTTTTCTCATCCCTTTATTTCTTGTAGCATTTGCATTTCAATTCAAATCTGGACATTTAAACCGCACAGGCACCA
This sequence comes from Agrilus biguttatus, assembly GCA_963921985.1. Classification (NCBI taxonomy): domain Eukaryota; kingdom Metazoa; phylum Arthropoda; class Insecta; order Coleoptera; family Buprestidae; genus Agrilus; species Agrilus biguttatus. The sequence continues at coordinate 24,248,951 of OY998118.1, forward strand.
GAGAATCTTTGAAATTATAGATATGATGATTTCAAATAAATGCATTTACATAATGTATTATGTAATGCATAATAAGCTATGGTAATATCGTAAATGATGTGTCTGTCTAGGATGAAATATTATTCATATTTGCATAAAGATGCAGTTACATTATTGAAAACACATATGAAGGATGCGTTTCTCCTATACATTTATACTGCCATACTAACTTTATAATAGCTATAACTTGTGAAGCAATGTTACTGCAGTTAATAACTACTTACAAAACTATTTTCTCGACATTTCCCGATTTCGTAATGGCATGAACTGAGAACTGTAATAATTATAATAGACGACGTTGTTGTTGATGACTAAGTTTGTTCAAAACAAGAAATTTTCTTCTACATATTTATTTAGCCGGTATATGGACTATGTGCATCATAAATATATATACCTGGATCGGTGATGTTCTTCTGGGCATCAAAAAGTAGTAGAAATACAGAGAACACATGGTCAGAACGTTACCTCTCTGTCTGACATTTTCTTATTGCCTTTTCAATAGTAATGTCACGCAAACACTTCTCCAGGTAGACGTGCCTGTGTGACATCACAACTAACGATGCAATAAGAAAATGTCAGACAGAAAGGTAACACTCTGACATTGGCTTCCCTCTCTTTCTACTACGTTTTGACATACAGAAGCACATCACCGATGTAGGTATATACAGGGTTTTTCAACTTGATGGGCTACTAAAAGTACATGAATTAGTAAAACGAATTCAATTCTGGAACTTCGGCTCGTTTGGTTATTGTTTATGCCGCTTCTTTTAAAAATATTTTCAAGTTCGATTTACATCCGGTTATACCGGAAGTAGATGTTACCTTTCTTGTTTTAAATGGAATGGCTTTATACTAATACATTTTTTACATTTTCCTATAGAAAATTCATGCATATTTTATAGGAAGCACTACCCCGAAAATATTGATGGATTTTGAGTTATTTATTTTTTGACATTTGGACGTTAACATTTAAAAAACCGTAATTTAATTAATTTTTGAGATTTTGCTATATAACTCGTAACAATTGGTTATCACTATTCACACTATGGAAAAAAGATTGTGGTTTCTAACTAAAATGTACAGGGTGTTCAAATTTTGTGGTCAAAGTTGGTCAACTTCAAAGGGGCATAAGTCAATTTTTTTAAAATGGAATGGCTTATTTTGTTCTCCTACTATACTTCTAATATCTCCTCATTTCAAACATTTTCAGTCCACAGTATTTTCAACAACCGCCTATAACACCACATCTCTAACACTTCTAACATTTTCTTGTCCGCTGCGCCCACGGTCAAGTTTCACGCCCATACTGTCATACCGACCGTAACATGCATTTAATAATTATTTTTATTAAAAGCTACTCGACCCTGCGCTATCCTTTGCTTTATGTCTATACCGCTTTTTTTATCCTGACTTATCTTACTTCCTATATATCGAAAATTGAAAATTCTTCTAGTTTTTTTGTCCAATTTATATATTAACTTTACTGTTGTCTCCCTTTCAGATTAATATTTTCGTTTTATTTTTATTTGTTTTAGTTACATGCTCTACTATCTCTAACTCCTACCTAATAAATACTAATACTGCTATATCATCCGCAAATCTAAGCATGCTAATCTCTTCCCCTGTACATTTATCCCTGAAGTTGTCCTGTCTAGTAATATTAATCGCATCTTAAATATACAGGGTTTTTCAAGTTGATGGACTATTAGAAGTATGTGAATTACTAGAAGGAATTCAATTCTGAAAGTTGGGCTCATTTGATATTGATGGATTTTGAGTTATTTAATTTTTTTTAAACTTTTTGACATTTGCACGTTAACATTTAGAAAACCGCAATTCAATTAATTTTTGAGATTTTGCTATATAACTCGTAAAAATTGTTTATCACTAATTACATTATGAAAAAAGATTGTGGTTTTTAACTAAACTGTACAGGGTGTTCTAATTTTGTGGTCAAAGCTGGTCATCTTCAAAGGGGCATAAGTCAATTTTTTTAAAATGGAATTCCTCATTAAATTTGGCGTCTATTGATATGGAACTAACGTATAGATTTTGCTTTTTTGCACTGCATACGTATAATGTTAATGAAAGCAGTGTGCTGTGATTTCGAAACAATTGAACAATCAATTGTTAAGTGTCAGAAAGCGTATGCCGTCTTCCAGACCCACAATTTTTAATTGTTGCACTAAAGCATCCACAATGAATAATTTACATTACTACTACTACCACTACAGCAATCAAGATATTTACATAATTTTTTTTTCTTAGTATGTAAGAATTCTCGAACCTTTTGTACAACTGAATATAATTTATTAATAATATAATTGTTGGTTTATTAATTTGAGGTAATCTGTAGTGGGTACAAATTAATTCAATAATTAATATATGATGTAAACAATATATGTTTGAAAATTAAGTTTGGTTTGAAATAGACCGTTAAATTGTGTGTGGTCAAATATTAGTGAGCTCTCCTGAATCACCAAAGAACGGTGATTGTCGCCATCAGAGATACCAGGCCTGATCCTGCGTTGGAACTCTATTTACCTGCTCGCTAATTGCGGACACGCTGCGCAGCCAATGTTATACTGTCACTCAACATCCGTTTCAAGCTGCAGCGGCATACTAAACTTTTACTCTCAGTGCGTCAAAAGAACTTAATTTCAAAAATAGATTTCAAAGTCACATTGTGTATGTCACCACTGGAGTCATGATATTAGGTACTTTTACCTGTCAAATAACGCACATAACCGGGGATTCTCTTACCGTTCACAGTAAACTGGCGGACCGCACTACAAGAGGCACAGTTTAATTATTGTTGTTAATGTAATATCAAAACCTTGTTTGTACATGACAACATTCTGTGGGTTCAAAAACAAATCATATTATAATTAATAAATTTTCTAACATCGTTAATTTTTTACTTTTAGCAATATTAGAGTGTAAGATTTTAACATTGTTTGTATCGATATTATGTTTAAACAAAGGGCAGTGCTCTGAAATTCCGGTTTGTAAACTATTTTTGTATATAAATATAAGAATATAAATATAAATATGGATTCAACAAAAACAACTACTCCGAGGGCTAATACCCCTACCGGCATTGAATTACAATGTTGATTCCGATGTATTATTAGACGAAGATATAACATATCCAAAAAAAGAAGGAATTAAAATCCTTATTCGTCTAAATTTTATGAGTAGTTGTTTTTGTTGAATCCATATTTATATTTATATTCTTATATTTATAATATAGCCAATAAAGGCATTTCTGCCAGCGCCCACCTGATGAGAACCGATAGGTCGAAACCGGTCGTAGGATATGGCTTCGGTTTATTTTTATATTTATTGCTAATAGAATTAATGAAACGTATAGAGGCAAAGTTTTTATTCGATTTGTCACTAAAATATGCTTTGTACAATAACTTTCCAACTAATTTTTGTTTTTTACTACTGATTAACTTATCGATTAGAGTAACATTATAACCATTATTTTTTGCAATATTCTTAATGATATTTAAACAAAGGTAATTGAAGTAATCTATTAATTAAACTATGAAACGCAGCTAATTTCGTTTGCCAAGGGTGGTTGGAGTCTATGAGGATAATTGTGTCCGTGTAAGTCTTTTTAATTGTAAGTCTAAGAAGTTTAAGGTACTGTTTACTTATTTTTCAATTGTAAAATTTAGGTTGTTGTCCAAAGAATTTAAGAAATTTAAAAATAGATCTAATAATAACACAATAAATGCACCTTAGAAAGATTAAATTAAATCATATTATGTGAATTTATCACTAATTATATTAAACAAACACTGATAAGCCGATTGAATCTTGTTAGGTTAGGTTAGGTGTGTTGTCCCATTTCGCTAACACCTACTTCAACTACCATGGTTGTTACGCAATCAAATTTGAAATAAAACTAAATTCCTAATGAAAATAACTATACTCTAATTAATTAGTTACTTGTTATGTAGATACCTAACTGTTTGCAGTAGGGGTGGTTAATCTTTTCAATCACAATTGAAGGGTGTTCTCAAATACTATCTGTTTTTGGTGTCGGTTCGTTTTAATAAAAGGAGATCGACATAACTTCAAAATTATTTATGATGATAGCTAATTGCGGAATAATGAGCCAGCTAATTCGTGCAATCATTATTAACAAAAAGTAACATAAATTTATAATTGGCGGTTTACAATAATTTGAAATGATGGTCGACAATAAGTTACACACATGAGACTTCCAATTAGCTTCTCTTTATTTCTTTTATCCTATTTCCGTATTTCATCAAGTAATTTTTTTTATTATCATGGTCATAGCGTCATCGGTCCACTCCTTGCTATCTTGAACAAATCTTCGCATTTCCCTAAAACTATAACAACCTGTGGCAGATACCGCCACATACATCACAAGAAATAATGTTTATAAACTCGTTGTGTTTATTTTATGATCAGATTTCATTGTGCTGCTATTTCAAATTTCGTGTATTAAAATTTATGTAAATTGCACCAAAATTCTTTCATATTGTATTTACTGTAAATATTTCCAAGTCTTTAGTATCTGTGTAAACGTACCTGTGTATTTAAACTTTTGTATTCTACCATCTCTGTAGATGACTTTATTACTTGTACTTCCTTTAACATTTTAGCTTCGCTTACTAACCATATGACGTCTGTATTTCGCATTCCTTCATAATGCCAATTTTACGATAGGTTTCTTTGGTGGTTGATACTGTGTCTACTTCTTAGTATTTCTTGTCTTAAAATTTTCCATACCTTAGTACCTCCCTATAGGTACTCTGTTCTTATCTATGACCCTGTCTCTTCCTGACAATTGTCAAAACATTTGTGATTTCAAAAAGTATTTCTTCAGTTCCGCTGTAAACTTATTCGTTAAGTTTACTAGTAAGTAATGTTGTTGTTTTCGTTAATTAGTTTTATTCGTATAGTGTTAAGTTCTTTCTTAAAACATAAAGTGGCATAAACACTAAAAACCTAACATGTAATATGTAACTCTAATGTGGGCTTTCCTTTGTGCATTCTTACTCCTACTTCTGCTTCAGCCCTTCATGTCTCAAAAGGTATAATACCAACCTACCTCTCACTTTCCTTATAGACTCCCATAACGAACTTTATTTTCCTACTCTTTCTAAAATTTTTAATCTTCTCTTTCTACCGCGCCCATCGTCCACGTTTGGAATCCATACAGAGTCAAACGTACACTTTTAAACATCTATTTCTAGTTTATAAATTAATCGATTGCGAGCAGAAAGGTGATTTCCTTTTATTAAAAGCTACTCGACCCTGCGGTATCCTTTGCTTTATGTCTCTACCGCTTTATCCGTCCTGACTTACTATACATCCTTGATATCCAAAACCAGCGACTTCTTTTTAATATTTCAACTGAAATATTTATAATCTGAGAAAGTAATATGCAAAATATGCGCAGTCGTATCAAATTATGAAAACGCGACGGTATTAATTAGTCCTACCAGTATGTGTGTTCACATTACAATTTTAAATTATTTTAAAACCCCGGAGGAGCCTAATAAAAAAAATAAAGACCTTTGGTGACTTGTGTACTTCAAACCGACAATTATAACAAAAAGATGTTTCATGCCTGGTCAAGACATTCAAAGAAGGGATAAAGAACAATAAAATACACTCCTAGATTTTAGTTTTAGATTACATTTTAGTTGTATTTTTGTATTGAAAATATTCAGATCTCGGTTAATGATTATAATGTAACGAGTGCGTGTTTATTTGTGTGCGTTCGAGTACCCATGTATGTGAGCGAGCCGATCGCAGCCGAGCCGCGACGTGTATATCGTAACTGTAAGTGTATGTGTAATAACTGAGGACATGTTAGTGTATTTGTGTTTCGCGGAAACTTGTTCGATATTCCGGCGAAAAACAAAATAGTCCCGACTTTTCTATGTTTCTCGGGAGTGTTCCGGAAATTTAACGGAACAGTATATAAGCGGGAAGACGATCGCCGAGGACAGTTCAGTTCAGTTCAGAGTGCAGATATAAATTGATGGTTGTGAAGAGTTCAGATATAAATTGACGGTCGTGAAAATAATATCGGAAATAAATCGAGACATGTAGTAAATAAATAGAAAAGTGAGAAGTGTTATGCAGACAGTAACTGTACGTAAATAATTAGTATAATTGGTAGTATAAATAAATTGTTGTTCCTGTTTAAAAGTCTTCGAGTTTTAATTGTTGAACCCCCGAACGTTACAATAATATATATATTCCACTTCTGGTATAGTTATTTCTCTTGTTTTATAATAATTTTATATAATTAATATTTATCCAAGAAAGAAGGAATTAAAATCCTTATTTGTCTAAATATTATGATCAAAGATCTCAAATTTTGAACGCGTCCTACCAAGTAGGCACAACGAACTGACCTATCGGGTCTCATCAGGTGTGCCCTGGCAGAAATGCCTTTACAGGCTATATTATAAATATAAATATAGATTCAACAGAAACAACTACTCCGAGGGCTAATACCCCTACCGGCATTGAATTACACTGTTGATTGCGATGTATTATTAGACGAAGATATAATATATATATATGGCTTTCAGTTCGCTGTGCCTACTTGGTAGGACGCGTTCAAAATTTGAGATCTTTGATCTTAATATTTAGACGAATAAGGATTTTAATTCCTTCTTTTTTGGATGTGTTATATCTTCGTCTAAGAATACATTGGAATCAACAGTGTAATTCAATGCCGGTAGGGGTATTAGCCTTCGAAGTAGTTGTTTCTGTTGAATCTATATTTATATTTATATTTTTATATTTATAATATAGCCTGTAAAGGCATTTCTGCCAGCGCTCACCTGATGAGACCCGATAGGTCGAAGCCGGTCGTGAGATATGGCTTTCAGTTCGTTGCGTACTTTCAATTGTATTCGTGCACATTCGAACTCAGCAGTATTTATAAACCTTTATTTTATCTCTTTTCATGACTGGTTATGAAATAATTAACAGTCTAATTCAAGAAAACGCTTGAGTATTTTCTGAAGGAAGACCACTTTCACATACCTGTAGGTACTGTGGTGTTACGAAAATTGACGTCACGTCAGACCATCAATGGCCGCCCGGATATACCGTCAAACAGTCTAAACAGAGATACGAAATTACTTTTCTTGTTTATGTTAACACGTTTTAAAATGTTTTATGGCACAATTCGATTTTTGATCCTTCAATGTATCGATTAAGACTAAAATTAGGCATGTTACCCTTTAATAGCGGGAATTTCACTTGTGGAAGTCATGCAAAGATTCGCACTGTTTGTAGTAGAACTTGTGGTATAACATAATTAGCACTGGTACCATACAATGGTTTACTGCTATCATTATACGTGTTCCTAAAAAGAACCTTTAAGGATTTTCATTTCTACCAGCTATTAACACTGGAGCAGAATGCGTGGAATAGAAAGAAATTTGCATATGCAGCTTCATCGTGAGTAGGAAAATCCATACTTAATGATCCCGCATGTAATCAGTAACCCAAAGAAAATTACAAACACGATATTTTTTAACATCGGTAGTTCTTTTTGTATACTTTCCCCACTGATCTCCCATGTATCCTGTTGTCAGCGCCATTCCTTCCATCAGACATCCCTTATGTTGACGCTCTCCACTATTAGGTACCCTGTAAAGTCGGGTCGGCACAACATCTGCCAAATTTGGATGGTATATTTTCGAAATTGTTTAAATAACTTTTTAGAAATGGAGACACGCCGTTGTATATTAACATATACCAAGTTGAGTCTGTGGATCTCAGATTCAGCAATTTAGCAATTTGTAAATTATGTAAATGTTTACACACATCAGTGTTTGTTCGAAAAGTTGTGATGTGGCTAAAGATCACACAGTTTCCAGAAATATCCTTAGACGAATTACAAATATGGCCTATTTATCAATTGACTATAAAACATGGAACATTATCGGAGATATATACCAGAAATCAGTTTTCAGTCTGTAAGGAAAACAACTGATACTTTATAGGAATGATTTTCCGGGCTTGATTGCTTTCTGATTTTTTTTCTACCTGACGTTTCGTCAGCGACTGCGGCTGACATCTTCAGAGGTATTGAAGTCGCCGAAGTAACTTCCTGTCTCGAAGTCCTTTTCTCGTAACGAAACGTCAGGAGGAAAACAAGCATTTAGACCACGGCCATCAATCCTGGAAAATCATTCTTATAATAACGCCGGCCGTGAAAGCCTACACACTTTAACTAACTGATACTTTTTTCTGAAAAAATATCTTTGCGTGAATTTGTTGGTTTGGAATCAAAATTTTGATAATTAGAGTGCAAGGCGTGCAATTCTACACAATTCAGCACTAAGAAAAGCAAATGTAAATCTCATTGCGTTCTTCCTAATTCTAAGTGCCCAAACAGTTTGCCATGTTCTCTTGTCATTTTATATCTGCCCATTATTAATAGCCATGAAGGTAATGAAGATTGACTCATGGTTTATGATTACATTCACTGGTGGTATGACTGAAATCTCCATGAAAAGAATAAACAACGGACATTCTTAGGTTAGCATGGTGGTTATTAACGTACATCAGCCTATGTTAAAGTATGACGCGTTTCAGACACGACAGTATAATAATAATAATGGATTTTTTTAACGAAACATTTGTGAAACAGGTTGTAATTTTTGTAGAACAATTTATCTTTTTCCTCAAAATAGGGCTCAGCTTCAGCAATAACATCTGCATTCCAGCAAAATTCTTTGCCGGCGAGCATTTTTTTGAGCTCTGCGAACAGCCAGTAGTCGCCAAGATTGGGAGCCAAATCTGGAGAATACAGTGGATGTGGGAGCAATTCGAAGTTAAATTCATATAGTTTTGCCATTGTTTGGTTGACTTGTGATAAGGTGAATGTCTTGAAGAAATAATTCTTTTCTTTACCAAAAGCCATATGTCTTTTTTTGTAATTTCGGCTATCAAACGCTCCAATAACGCTATATAATAATTACAATTCACTGTTGATGGTATTTCTCTTCTCAAGATAGTCTATGAATACAACGCATACACCACGCACATCCCAAAATCCCGAGGCCATAATATTTCCAGCTGATTGTTTTGCTTTTGTTTCACCAGTTGTCCACTCAGACAGATCGATGACGATCGTTTTAATTTCGGAGTGACGTGATGTTTTATGTTCATGTTTCATCCATTGTCACATATCCACGCAAAAATTCCGGTTTGTTACCTTTAAACCCTACACTGGCTAAACACGGCTCAGAATCATCAACACGTTCTCGTTTTTGGTGTACAGTGAGCAAACACGGCACCCACTTTGAACAGAGCTTTATCATAGTCAAATGTTCAATCAATATAACATAAAGCCAACACGTTATTGTGATATCTTTACAATGTCAGCTAACTCACGCAATTTAACTTTTCGATCATTCAAAACGATTTTGTGGATTTATTGATGTTTTCTGGTGTTACCGATCATTTGTCTGCTGACGTCCACTGCGTTCTCCATCATCAATGTATCAATGTCTCTACGACCACGTTTAGAGTCAGCAAATCAACGTTCAATTGTTGTTTCCGATGGAGCGGAGTATCCATAAAACTTTTCAATCTTGTTTTCATTGATTCGCTTGAACGGTATTTTATCCCATCAAGAAACAGTGTAAAATTAAAACACGAAATTGTTTTTGATCCATTGTTTTAAAAATAACAAAAGCAGCTAGATAAAGTCACTCTTAGCACAATAACTCACAAACTAATGAATAGAATATCATGATATTTTAACAGCTATCTTTTGAGGGTTAGTACTAACTGAAAAGTAGGTGAATGCAATAAAACTAGCGCCATCTATGTGTTAGGCCCGGGACTTTTCAGCCCATGTGTTATATTAATAAGTGTTCGTTTTTCTTTCTTGTTTGTTTTATCCATTATTATTATTATTATTACTATTATTACAATAAGTAATATCCTACACATTATATACATATTTTTTATACACTGTATTCAAATATATATATATATTCATGTATTTGTTCTTTTTGTGATTGCTAATTCGATGTTATCTTATAATCCCTTCTTCCTCTTTCCTCGTTTGCATCTTCCATTTATTTTGTTTTTCTTTTTCGTTTTATGTCCCACATTATTGAAAGTGCTGTTGGTCTTGTTATTTGCAGTATCCAGCTGTGATTTTTTCTTCTGTTATCCATCGCACACTTCAAAAACATGCTTTAATGTCTCTTCTTGTTTGGTGTAGAGTCTGCACATTGATACTACAGTAGTAAATAGTCGCACGTCTGATGAAACTTGTGTTTGGCGAAACATGTTAGATGTTTTAATAAAATTTGTGACAATCTACTGGTTTGGTGTTTTTATTCCTTAAATTTGAATTGATATCAACATACAGCGAGGTTTATTCCCGGAATTTTCGACCAACGTAGCGGTCGGCTAAGTGACGCTTGTGTCTCTTCAGCCTAGTGGATATCATATCCATCAAATTTCACCTAACGGAGTGCCGTCACGCTCGCGGTTGTGAAAGGTTGCAGATTATCCTAGGAGACTGCGTCGTAAAACAAAAATAAAAAACAAGTTAGTTTTTTTGTCAACAAGCGTGTGTCAAAAGAAAAAAAGTAAATTAAAAAGCAATTTTTTGTGATTTTCGCCGATTTCTCTTCAGAATGATGCTAATTTGACTAGATATTATGATATCCTATAGCTTTTCTGAGATCACATTTGAGTTCGCCGCCCAAGAATTCATCGAAAATTATTACTTTCTTTTGTAATTCCTTTCCATATTCTCCTATAAACAAGATCAAAAATTGAATTGTTTGAGTATTCGGGTGAGAATAAATTCTGACGTGCAGCGACAATTCTGTCGTTATGTTTAGACTCTGCGTCGCAAGTTACGTCGTAAATGACTGCCCTTGTTTCTTCCTTTTAAATTCCTGCTTCCGTTGACCAATGAAGTTACTATATAAAGGTTCATATATATATTTATATACACTGTTACTATTAGATCCTGAATAAAAGCCTATACCATCATCATACAATCATAAGTCTGAAAAACTGGTTGAACATGCACCTCCGCTCCTTCCTGTCCTAACTCAATCTTCGCATTTCTTTAAAAATTAGAAATTTTTAAATTAATAACTATTTGCGAACAGTAATCTGATCTTCTTTGGTCTCTTTTTGCTTCTATTTCTGCCCCTAATATGTCTCTAACCAACACTTCTCATGTCTCCAAGGTTCCCAATCATTCTCTCTTTTTCCTAATTTTCGGTCCACAGTATTTTCAACAACCGCCTATAACACCACATCTCAAACACTCTAACATTTTCTTTTCCGCTGCACCCACGGTCATGTTTCACGCCCATACTGTCATTTTCAAATTTCTAAATCAACCGATCGCGAGCACAGAAGTGATTTATTTTTATTAAAAGCTACTCGACCCTGCGCTATCCTTTGCATTATGTCTATACCGCTTTTTTATCCTTCTTACTTTCTGTATATCGAAAACTGAAACTTCTTCTAGTTTCTTTGTCCAATTTATATATTAACTTTACTGTCGTATCCCTTTCAGATTAAAATATTCGTTTTATTTTTATTTATTTTAGTTACATGCTCTGCTGTCTCTAACTCCACCCTACTAGATACTAATACTGCTATATCATCCGCAAATCTAAGCATGCTAATCTCTTCCTCTGTACAATTATCGCTGAAGTTGTCCTATCTTTAATAATATTAGTCGCACCTTAAATATATAGATTAAAAAGTAGCAATGACAGTGTGCATCACTGTCTAATCCCTTTCCTAATATTGACTTCCCTATGTTGTCCAAATTCTATAACTACCTGTTCTCTGTAATGGCGTAGGCTTTCACGGCCGGAATCGAATGAACAAAGACGTTGATCCGGGCTGATGGGCCTTGGTCCAAACGAACTTGTAGATCCAAACGTTTCGACTGCAACTTCGGCAGGCATCTTCAGTGGGCAGCTTGATTCCTAGGTCGAAGATTGTACCTTGGAGTCTCAGTAGCAACTCAGTTGCAATCATCGACCTAGGAATCAAACTGCCCACTGAAGATGACTGCTGAAATTGCAGTCGAAACGTTTGGATCTACAAGTTCCTTTGGACCAAGGCCCATCAGCCCGGATCAACGTCTTTGTTCATACCTGTTCTCTATTTTTGAATACAATTAATATCTTATCAAATTTAACATCGTTAAGATTGCGTCAAGTGCGACACGATAAATTATAGATATACTTTTATTTAGCATTTTTAGCGTCAAAGTTGAATAAAACAGTTAGAAATTAGAGATTAACATTTATTTTCACTTGGTGAGATGCCATGCTCCATTACGTGTTCCTAATTCTTAAAGATTAAATTTTATTGTCCATTTTAAATAAACTATTATGAAACTATGTTGAAAGTATTTGCCGTTATCACTTGATGAAACATGATTAATTTTAAAATAAATAAGTTTTATATTTAATTCAATTTTATATTATAATTTTATATTCTAAAATAATTTAATAAATAATTTTAAAAAAAGAAATAAAGCAATAAACGGACAACGAATAGTAATATTCTTGAAATAAACGGAGTTTATGAAATAAAATGTACAGATTGTAATACCATATATATAGGTAAATCAAAAATAAAAATTATCACCCAATTTAGTGAGCATAAACAATACACAAAATAAAAAAAACATAATCCAGGATTAGTCACACACTTGATTGAAAATAAACACAACATAGAACAAGAGAACGTAAAATTATTACACAATCTAAAAGGAGGTTTAATATTGGACAAATACGAAATAATAGAAATCAAAAAAGCCTTGAATCAAAAGAAAGATCTAGTAAATGACCAAACGAGCTTCGAAAACAACCTCGTCGTTAACGCAAACATAATTTAATTCTGTAACATATGACACATTGTATTTTTAGATTTACTTTATGTGTAAACTCTGTAAACTCCTGAAGATGCCCTAAAAAGGCGAAATACGTATGGACAAAGTAAAAATTAAGTGAAACTTCTAAGTGTTTTATTGTTAACTTATTTATTTTATTATGAAACGATGTTTTTTTTTTACATTTAGATAAAAATGCTGAATGCGCCTGCCATCTCCGTGCCAAAATAAAAGCTGTCAAATATCACACATAAAGTACGCACATCTAAACTAAAAAAAAAACATCGAAATGTGAGTAAGGATGATATTCATACTTTTAGGAAGACGAGAATCTTCTTACTGAAGTTGAGAAAAAAAGCGTTGTAGAACACATATTAGATGTCAGTTTACTTCCAGTTCTATGATTTTTAAGGAAGCGACTTTTTGCCAACACACTGCCAAACGATAATGTTTTGTATTTAAAAACATAATATGCTAATGTTATGTTTAACTTAAAATAAAAATCTACCTATTCAACGACAAACATTTTCATACACAAATGTAACAAAAAAATTACTAACTATTCTGTATGCACCTTCCAATAATAATAATTTTCAGTTTTTTATATTTTTAAATTAATCTTATTGAATGAAATACAGTGTTGTTTTCCAGTTTTCAATAACTTGTCTTCATTTTTGAGAAAAATCTCATCAATGTCGGGTGATATTGATATTCCACAAGTCAGGAAATTTATATTTTATGCAAGGAAAAGTCAGAGAAATTAACAATTCAATTTGAGTCGACATACTAGGAGGGTGACGAGTCTAATAGTTAACGTAAACTTATCGTTAGTCATGAAACAACCGAAGTCTTGATGACAATCATAAAATACATTCTCATGGAAGTTTTACTAAGGAGTCATCAAATGGCATACTTAATGTAGAAATTGGTTGAATAAAATACCTAACGCATAAAAAGTCGAATCATCATTTAGGAGGATAGTTTTGAGTGGTAGAAGGTGGGTATTAAAAGTTCTCGATACTGATAGTGTAAACTGCTTGCTTTTTAGTTAAACCAAATCATCTAATACATAATGTTGCGTCCGTCACGTTTTTTATGACAAACTCCTTTATTTTTTTACGGCCAATAATTTACATTCGTTACAGTTCATTTAAAAATCTGCTGCTATTGTTAAAATAGAAAACACCCAAAAATCTTTTTTTTATTGCCCTGTCATAAATTTCCTGTCCAACTTTCGAATTTTTTTATTTATTACTATATTGTTCAAAATCCTTGCCTTCGACGACAGTTAAATTTTTCCTAGAACAATATCTGCTAGTGTACATCTCTCTCTATCTTTACTGCCTATTCTTTTTTAAGTCACTAACAAAACCAAACCCCAAGTCTAACTTAACCAATCAACTATCTAAACCACACCTTTTTTCATTTTCTATTTTAACTAATTAGATCTTTAAAAACGAAAATCCTAGTATCAAAAGAGTACATGTATTACCGAATTACAAGTCATCACCAATCAATCTTCAATTTATATCAATTTCAATCCATTCAATTAAACGCACGCTTCGCTCTTCCAACTTTAATTTTCTTCACAAGTCTAACAATATTTTTAAATATTATAGATAGATTCGTTTCTTTTTTTAATAAAGTTTATATACTGTTTCTAAATATTTCATAATCGCATTATCATCTCATCCGAACAAATCCACTACCAAATCAATATCAAACAACAACAAAAAAAAATACCGACACTTCGTTAAGTCGACGTGTTGGACAATAAAACACATAAAAAGAAGTATTGTTCTATATACAGTAACGAATACTGATTATTAACGCGTGCGGCAGTGTAATTGATCATATGGTGTCTACTAATTCACAGGCTTATATGCTCGAGGGCCAAAAAGGTAATAAAAGGTAGTCACTTGTGACATTATCCAAGTCCGAATTTGATCTCAAAATTGTCTTAGTGTGTCATAGTTTCTAGATATCCGTATCCGTATCCTAGGATTGATATATTTTCTTTCTTTTTTGGCTTTTATGCAGGACTAAACAACCAAGAAAGAAGTCATTTCTGACATATTTTGTTTTCGATGAGTTCTAACTTGGGATTCAAAATTTCCCTAGCACATCTGAAATATCAATGTGATATTAATTATTGAATTAATTTGTACCCATTACAGATTATCTCAAATTAATGAGGAAAAGTTTGTTTCTGCTGTCACGCCCTCACCTCTCGCAGCTTAGTGGCAAAAGCATTGGCGTGTAAAGCCAAAGATCCCGGGTTCGAGTCCCGGCGAGAACGTGACAGCAGTAACAAAATTTTCCTCATTAATTTGAGGTAATCTCTAGTGGGTACAAATTAATTCAATAATTAGCATCACATTAATGTATTTAAAATTTATCCCTACTAAAAATTCTTCAAATATTTCTGAAGTATCTGTTCCTCAATATCCTAATAATGCTAAAAATAAGACTTGTTTGGTTGTAAGATTGGGATATATCTTGAAATATTAATGTATACTTAATATATAAAACGTAATGGTAAAGGCATAATACATTTTAAATTTTTATGGTATCACCTATGCAGACTAATTGTTGACGATTAGCCTAAAAACGAAAAGTTATGTTCAGCTGTTGATAGTGGAAAGCCTTCTAATTGCAACTTTTCTATTTGATAATTTTATCAATAAAAATAGCTGCATTGGAAAAACGTTTATGAATACATTTTGAGATTCTCTGTACATAATATTAGGAAAACCTCTCTCACCACAGCCTAGTCTAAACATCCTGGTTTCCTTACCTTAAATAACGCCAAACTAAAATTCTCAGAAATGGTTTCTCTACCTCTTTCATTCCAATGGCTTTCAATTCATAAAATCCCTTCATACCAAAACTGTTCACTGAGTCATCCTATATTAGTCATTCTCTATCAGTCACAATCACTGACTCTCAATTAAACAATCGATTCAGTCCTTAACTCTCTCATTATTATCTATTTAATTTTACATATATTCTTTCTTCCGCATATTTTTTTGACATTTTTCTATGCCTATACTTTTTCGTATAAATGGTGTACATATAATAACTTTACCAGTATTTCTGATGACTCACACACACACACACACATATTTATTTAATCATGTTGTTCTCTAAACTACCTCCTATTGTATTTTGGATCTAGTTTTTTATATTGCACTAATTGCTCTTTCATTTTTCTTTTTTCATTTTATTTTACTTCTTTATTTGATATATCAAATGTAACTTCGTATATTAATTAGTGGCTCAATAAACTTCACATTTCAAATAGGTACATCCAAATGATCAGAAATATTGGTAAAATGAACATCTAGTAGAAATACTTGAATAAAATAAATGAGTAAAATAATTTTTCAGGGGCGGCGGTTGCACCAAAATTTTTAGCCAATGTGGGTACGAATTTAAAAAATCACAATTTTTAAGAAATTGGTACCAAATTTGTCTTAATATTGCTACTGGTGTTTAGAAAAAACTGCAATTTGAAAAAAAAAATAATAATAAAAGAAATACAGAGGTGGTACTACTGTTAAACCATCCCACACATATTACATACATTATTGATGAAATAGTTCAAAACAATTTTTTGATTTTGAGAGATATTACATTCATTACACTGTCATTTTTTTTTTAATTTGTCTGATTTTTGTGCTGCAAAAAGCACATCTTCTTCTGGTACCATGATTCATCTATGGCTACTTTTAGGATGGCGAAAGGTTTCTATTACAAGTGGCCTAATTTTATATAATTTATCAAAGGACGGGTCACTGTGAGGTGGTAGTAGAGAGCTAAATCTTTTTACATGCATCAAGGAGCTGACAGATTCATCATGGAGGTATTTCTTGCTTGACCAAAAGTCACGATAGCTTGGTAACTTTTTTATTCCCATCAATAAATTAATACCCAGAAATGTTTTCACTTCTTCAGAATTAGTTGGTTTGTACGGTTTTCCTTCCTGCTGAGCATACAAGATTGTTTGAAAAACCACGCAGTCTATGATATACTCAGTAAAAATAAATGAAAGAAGGTGGCGGGATTATTGTCTTCTAAGTCTTGAATAATATTATCTGCTGGTTTATAAGAAGCTGTAAATTCCCTAAGGTTTCCTAAAGGAGCACAGCTCCATTTCCAGACAACCTTTTCTTGTCTAGCTAATACATCTTCCACATTTCTATTTAAAAATTTTTGTTGCAACACATTCAACGGTATATTTGATTCACTGTCTATGTGAGAAGGCTCCATATATGTTACATTACTTCTTTCTTCTACAATGGCTTCAATCTCAACCGTATCTTCATTTATAATGGACTCCTGATCAGATGGTAAACTTTCATATTCCTCCTCTGCATTCATTTCATCTAGAAGTTCATCTTCTGTGATTACTTGTAGCATAATTTGACTAAAATCTACATTTTTCCTAGTGAACATGGTGAACACACTTAATGAAGTAATGGCACTAATGAGGGCGGTGGCGCACATTTTGTATTATCAGATTTATAGTATTATTTATTTTAAAAATGTAAAATTTAAACTATCTAAAGATAGACATGTGTACTCAACTTTGAGTCTGGCACTCCACTAATAAGTAATACTTTTAGATATTGCACATAAAGTAACCATAACTTAGATAACCACAAAATCAAGACTCACAATAGCTTCTCCTCAAATGATACTAAAATACGTAAACAAAACAGCTGCGTTTTGTATGATTAATACAACACACTACAGAGTAACGTTCTATTCGATGGTTCAAGAAATAAACCGTCGCCAACCACACATGTTATTTGAATATCTGGTACAATAAGAGTACCACCGCTCGCCAAACTAAAATTTTTTGGTGGTTCGTTTTCTAAATCGCTACCCCTGAAAGAGTTAATACCTTTATTGAAATCTTAATCACCCTACTAAGGCATCTTACCACCATGAATATGATAGTATTTAAGAAATAGTGCAATCAAAAATTTGAACCAAAACTTCTTCTGAAGATGCTCTAGTAGGGTGAAACAATCGTTTTTCGATTTCAATAAAGGTATTAAGTGGAAATTAAGTGATTATATCCGCCGTTACTTGTTGGAAATCCATTTTTAATAAATTAAATTAAAAAAATTCAAACGAACGAACGAACGAACGAACGAACGAACGAACGAACGAACGAACGAACGAACGAACGAACGAACGAACGAACGAACGAACGAACGAACGAACGAACGAACGAACGAACGAACGAACGAACGAACGAACGAACGAACGAACGAACGAACGAACGAACGAACGAACGAACGAACGAACGAACGAACGAACGAACGAACGAACGAACGAACGAACGAACGAACGAACGAACGAACGAACGAACGAACGAACGAACGAACGAACGAACGAACGAACGAACGAACGAACGAACGAACGAACGAACGAACGAACGAACGAACGAACGAACGAACGAACGAACGAACGAACGAACGAACGAACGAACGAACGAACGAACGAACGAACGAACGAACGAACGAACGAACGAACGAACGAACGAACGAACGAACGAACGAACGAACGAACGAACGAACGAACGAACGAACGAACGAACGAACGAACGAACGAACGAACGAACGAACGAATTTATGAATAAAATAATACGTCTTCTGAGGATGCCCCTGTAGGGCGAAACAATTGTAAAGGCAATTAAAATAATAAAGTGGAAATTACAAAATTTGAATTTTGTTCATTTTATTTATGGAAATTAAGTGTTCTACTCATTCATTTTGTTCAATATGATTTATAATTTCGATAAAGTAAAGGCAGAAACAATTAATTAGTACAAATACTTTACTCATGTACTTATTAAACATTACTAGCCATAATTCATCATGTATTTTTATAACTTTATAAAGTGATAGGAGTAAGCATACGGATGGCGGCCCAACACAAACCACAGTTGGAATAATTAAAATTAATTTAACTACAATTAAAAACCTTTAATTTACTTTAAATTAAATCAATATGCGTTACTTATATTCATTTAATAATCCTTCCACTTATTAACCTAATCAATTAAAATCTCTTCAGACTGGTTCTAATTATATTACCTTTTGGTGTTACATAATACATCATACATAAGTTGTATGCAACAATAACAATAGTTCCAAAATTAATATTAATACCTTGCCATCTAAAAATAAACAGTTAAATTGAATTTTTGTGTGAGATAAAAATATTATTGTTTTTAGGTATGTTTATGATAGTTAAAAATTTTAAGAGATCATTAAAAAAGTTTTACCGTGCTAAAATGTCAAAAAAACTTTTGAATTTATTCAGAAATGCATCCAAATATTTTTCTTGAATTGTACCTGTAAATAATAATGTAGGTAACCTTCATTAATCTTCAATGATATTAATTAATCTTTTAGAAGAATAATTAAATTAGTCATTAGTATATGGGTTAAACAGAGCGTATAATATTTGTCATTTTGAGGACATCCAATGAGCCACGCACTTTATATTCTAAAACAAGAATTGTAGACTATCGGATTTCACAATCTTTTTGTAATTAACAATTACAAAATAAACGAAGATTTCAAAATTGCATTTTTTTTTTGGAAAAATATATTACATTTAACTTTGCATTTTGCGTGTACTTTATTCATTGCTGTTAAAATTTTTGTTATTATTAGGCCTCAGTATGTACGTAAAATTTCCTATTGAACAGAAAGTTAATTGATTCAGCCATTACATTATAGAAAATCATGTTTCAAACAAAAATAAAATAAAATTCGAAGTTCAGTTTTCCACTGGTTTATTTAACAAGTTAACAATTGTTTCACCCAACATGGGCATCTTCAGAAGACAAATTACGTATATTATCCTACCTATATATACAAACTACGTTTGATTAGGGGGTTGTGGAAGGAGTACATTGTATAAAATTATTGAATCAAAAACATTTTCAATTTCGTTTAAGAAAGAATCATTATTTTGTTTTATCTGCTTTTTAATTTCTAATGATTCTAAGATGTTAAGTTTTTTACTTTTTTCCAAGCAGTGTAAAATTTTGAAATTATCGTTTGAATTAAAATCATGTCTTTTATTATATATATGGTTCATAAAGGTAGAATTTCGTGAGTAGTTTTTTACATGTTCTTTTAATCTTTCTTTCAATTTCCTCCCTGTCTGACCAATATATATAGCTTTATAAGAGGTACAATTTAATTTGTAAACCCCACATTTATTCATTTTCTCTGTTTTGTCTTTATAATTGATTAAATATCTGGATAAATTATTTCCTGTTTTAAAGGAAATTTTAGATTTTCCATTTTTAAGTATGTTTTTAATTTTATTAGGCACGTGACCAATATATAAAATTGACTTATACTTAGTCTTACTAATAGATGAATTGTTAACATTATATGTGTAAACCGAATTATAGCACATTTTTTTTCTTTTGTTATTAATTAAATAATCTATGAGTTTTTTAAAGTAACCATTATTGATAGCGATTTCTTTTGTAGTTTTTTCTTCACTATTATAATTGGTGTTTGACAGAGGTAAGTTTAGCAATCTATTGATCATACTATGAAACGCTGCTAATTTGTGTTGGGTTGGGTGACAAGATGTTTTATGTATTATAGTGTCGGTCTAAGGTGGTTTCCTAAATACTGAAATATCTAATTTATTGTTATTTTTATTTCTAGTTAAAGTTAAATCTAAAAAGTTAAGTTTCATGTTGTTTTTCATTTCTAGTGTGAATGTTATTCTGCCATGTAATTTGTTTATATACTCTATAAAAATTTTAAGTTTTTGTAAGTCACCTTCCTAAATTACAAAAATGTCGTCAACATAGCGTTTATAGACTTTTAAATTATTTTTGTATTTACTATTGTGAACTTGTGTTTCTAGATTGTACATAAAGAAATCAGCTAATAACGGCGATAATGCCATTCTCATGGGGAGTCGTTCATTTTGTATATGCAACTTATTATTAAATTGGAAATAGTTTTAGTCTAAACATATATGGGTTAACCTTGTTTTCCTTTAACATTTGTCTAATCAGATCCGGTAATTCGATTTTGGGAATTGAACCGAACAAGTTAGTGAGAGATGAGCAAATTAACGGGTTTTACTATTATATTTGAAATTTCATTTGCAAACTTTATGGAGTTATTAATACTGAATTTAGAATTAAAATTGTAATATTTATTAACAGCTAAAACTAACTACATGTATATATGCAATATAATTTTTTTTAAATATAAATTGGAAGAAATGCACAAATTACAAACTAATTACTTATCACAATTACTAAATATGTATAATTAATTTTCCGTTTATCCTACTCACTGCAGAATATTCTGCTATAGAAAATAGAATTCAATATATTTTGATAATTTCCGCCATTCTGTCCATCCTGTTATACTTAATAAACAACTCCGGCTGTCGTAGCTATTGCATTAAAACAGTAGGTTTCCTATGTTTAAACCAAATCAGATATTTGCAAAAAGTCAAATTCTTCTGTTTTAATGAATATTCCATGAAACCAATGAGAGCTCGCAAGCACCTTTTGATGCAGTAAAAGTGCTTCGTAGATCGGGGGTAGGGGGGGAGTCGCTTTGCTTGCGAAAGGATGATCATCAAAACATCTATTTTTCCTTTTCGTAACGTATGTTATATTTGTAATATTAGTAGGTATCGGTACCTTGAATTCTAACTTACGAACAGTAAGCTAAATAACTAAACCTAATAAACAAATTAAACCAAATCGAATAACATATTTTAACAATTTAGATCTTTAAAAACGAAAATCCTATTATCAAAAGAGTATTAGTATAATCGAATTACAAGTCATCACCAATCAACCTTCAATTTATATCAATTTCGACCCATTCAATTAAACGCACGCTTCGCTCTTCCAATATTAATTGACTCCATAAGTCTAACAATATTTTTAAATATTATAGATAGATTCGTTTCTTGTTTTAATAAATATACTATATACTGTTTCTAAATATTTCATAATCGCATTATCATCTCAGCCGAACAAATCCACAACCAAATCAATATCAAACAACAACAAAAAAAAAACTACCGACACTTCGTTAAGTCGACGTGTTGGACAATAAAACACATAAAACGAAGTATAGTTCTATATACAGTAACGAATACTGATTATTAACGTGTGTCGCAGTGTAATTGATCATATGGTGTCAACTAATTCACAGGCTTATATGCTCGAGGACCAAAAAGGTAATAAAAGATTGTGATTTATGACATCATCCAAGTCCGAATTTGATCTCAAAATTGTCTTAGTGTGTCATAGTTTCTAGATATCCTTACCTAGGATTGATAGGTTTTCCTTCTTTTTTGGCTTTTATGCAGGACGAAACAACCAAGAACCTGGACCTCCTCTTGACGCAAACTTCTCGACGGCTTCGCGCTTACTTAATCTCCTCGATAATTATTTACCCTGGCTCTTTATAGGACCCCACAAAATGCTTATTTACATTTTCAACAACTAGAACTTGGTCACGACATTCGTTAGATGAATGTGTAACAATAAAATAATGAAACTTTGAAAAAAGCTTCCGTGTTTCGTAAATTAACCCGAATCTATTGTGGAATAAATAAAAGAAATACTTTTCATAATTAATGTCGCGGTATCCATTCTTTCTAATATCTCCTTATTTATAATTTTATCTATGCACGGTATTTTCAACAACCACCTATAACACCACATTTCAAATGCTTCTAACTTTTTCTTTTCCTTCGTGTCCACCGTCCACGTTCCTATCCACCTAACCAGATCTGTGTTCCAAACATAAACTTTTTCCAATTTCTAAATTAACTAATTTCTTTTTGTTAAAAACATATGGAACGATTTTTTTAAACCATAGAGTCCTCAGTCCAAAGACTGGTTGGACACGCACCTCCACCAATGGAATAGAGAACAAAAGTCGTCTTCTCGTGAAAAACAATTGGCAATGTTCCTATAGATTATCCATTACTTTGTTATCAAAAGTTTTTGACCTGCACATAAACTATGATTTTATACGTTTGTGTGAGATTCAGTTTATTTGAATGCTTTCTGGTGGGAGGTTTATCCCCCTTGGCTCCTCCGTATATTTATTATGACTAATATTGTTCTTGTAATTGTTTTGACTCATTAAGCGATATTGTAATACACTTGAATATTTTATAACTATACTCATTTACTGAGTTTTGTACTCTTTTTTCGCAAACCGTACTTTTTTCAAATACTGTACTCTGAAAGTACTCATTTGTATAATTTTATACTCATTTGTATTTCTAAAACATTCTTTTAGATTATTTTATTTCAATTTTATTAATTAAATATTTAAAATTATTTTGACAGTGATTTGAATTTCACGCGCCCATATTGCTTGCCGTTTTCGGCACGTCAGAGGACAGGGCAAACACCAGACACGAGTTTGACAGTGATTTGAATTAAAATGATTTTTTAAAAGAAGTTAAATTTTTTTATAAAATTTGCTATTAAATTTTTTCAAATGGACCCTTCTAAATAGTAAAATTGAATGGGAAGAAGTTTCTTCAGTAGTCGAATTTGTAATGAAGGAAGTAAAAGATATCGTTATTAATGACAATTTTGTCTTTGAAGAAATTCGAAAAGTAAATTTATATTTAAATGAATAAAAATTGAAGAAATGGAACGATGAGAAAATAGAACTTGACAAAAGATGGCTAGAAATTTTTCGGTATTTTAGAGTAGAACACATCTTATATGAAAATTTAAAAGTTTTAATAGAAATTTCCTTATGTTTTCCAGGCACTAATGCTGGTATAAGGGTATTTTCACTTGGAGCAGCGAGAAGTCGCAACTTTCTGTAAAAACATTATCTGCCGCCTTAACAGTCAAATTTAATATGCAAAATGAAAGTTGTTCGGATGTGGCTACATTATTAGACGAACATCTTCATTTAGCAAAAAAATCCATTCCAAAGAAAAATATGTTTTTAAAAGAAAATAAAGTTTTTATCGTTTTTTCCTCTTTTTTCCACCTATGAAATACTTGCAAAGTGTACTCTCTTTGAACAAAAAATAGTTGGTCACCTTAATACTAAAGATGTATTATTGTTATTTAGATAGTTTAGAAGTATGGCTTTCACTAGATCCGAAAACTGTGTGTACACCGTTTGTAAGTAAGCACAGTGCGTCGTCCATCGGTTGTCATATTGCTCATATTCGGCGACATATGCGGACATATGGACACGATTTTGTAAACGTGGCTCGGTTTAGCTGTGTCTGCATCGGCACTGGTTCGTGTGTTCGTGCGCCGCGGAATGTTGCAGGAGACGGAGGCGACTATGAACAACAGTGTGTAAATAGGCGGGCAAAGACGAAGAAGCGTCGCAACCAACGGTTGAAGGAAACGCTACGGGATCGAGAGTGACTCTCGCGCAAACCATTACCACGAAATGTCAGTGATGTAATTCGCGAAGAATCTCTTGAAAAAGTTGCTCGCAACGCCGGCTAAAGTTTGCTGTTAGCGGCGCCAGCGCCGCTGTTTTTGTTGTTGTAGTTATAATTTGGTGCAATTTTTGTTCGCAGTTTCAGAAACACTACCGGTAAGCTGACCTGCGATTAAGCATATTTTCACAATTCTTATTAACTCAGGTATTTCCAATGTGTTATGAAAAAATACACACTTGTACATACCTGAATACTAAATAACGTTTTAAACTCATATATTTAAGGTTCTGTAATATAAAATGATGAATAATTATGGACACAGTGTCGAATTAGCAGAAACGAATTGTCCTTTTAGAATGTGTCAATAAAACTACAATTTTTTTAATAAAATTATATATGTAATAATATATTTAAATGGTAATTTTTACCTAACAGTTAAGCAATTCTTTATGTTGTCACCAGTAAAAGATATTCTTACGATTATAAGTTTAGAATACAACCAAATTTTAAATTAGACATTAAAAATCCATAAAAACTTATTTTTCTGTAAAAATGTTAATTTTGTTGTTGTTTATAGAATGGTAAATTTTAACTCTTTTGGATTAACAGCAGTACCTACATTAGGCGGCTTTGTTAACCTTCTGCTAAGTTTATACTGTATTTGGATTTTGTTTGCTTGTACATTACAGAGCTTCAATTAGTTTCAATAAAAATCGGTTTGTAATAGGTATCAATTAGTAATACTTATTTTATAAGAAATAAGTTGATAACTTATAATATGCACGGACCGTTCGTTTTTTTAAATTGTTTTGTTTTGACGAAAATAAACACTGCTCACCGGTGCGAGGGAGTGATGTACATACCTGTGTACAGGTGAACTAACTGTAAACAATTAATTTTCTAACATTTCCTGTAAACCAATTCACTTCATATTGTTTGATTTACAGTATGTAGGTGAGATAGTTAAAAAATACAATGAATGCTTTTAATGGTTAGAATCGTTTATTTGTCGAAATGTATCCAAAAATTAAAGGTCTGTCAAGAACCGTTAGAAATTAAACTTTTAATAAAATGCTTAAAATTTTAACGACGAAACCAAAAATATGTATTCAGGAGAGGAAAAAATCAATTGCATTAATTGTTCACTGATTACTTTAATTGAAATCCGTCAATAATCGAACACAGTAAATAGCTCAAATTCCAACGCCAAAATACGACACTAAACGACCGATGTACTTTTTGGTAACAAGGTTATCTTCTTCAGAGACTGAAGAGAACTGTTTTCAAATTTTTACTGGTGTCTTTTTGAAGAATTGATGATCTTGAAATAAGATTCTTTAATTTAAACGTATAAACTAATTTATCAATTTTTTACAAGTATAAACAATGTCTTTGACAATAGTTCTGATGATACAATGTTCTTTATTATAGCTATTTTTATTTAGAAGAAAATTATCTATTCTGTGTACGAGGAAGTGAAAAGTAGCCGTTTTATGTTGATTACAATGATTAGAGTCATTGGTTCTATATCTAGAAGTATTAGTGGGTTTTCTATAGATATAATTCTAAAAAATTCTTATTTCTTATAACCAAAGCGCCCAAAAACAGTACTTTTCCATCTATTTCCATTTCAACTGTAAAATTAATAGAACAGTAACGTGAATTTATTTAATAATGAAAGTTTAAATCGAAAACAGCAAAAATATCACCCACATATTTTAGCCATATATGAGAAAAATACTCTAGATGACTCAAATTGCTCTCTAAACGGCTCATGAAAAGATCAGCTATAAGGGTAATAAAGAGTTCCCTGTAGCTGTTCCTCTCTTCTGCTCGTAGAAACAATTATTTATTTGAAAATAATTTTGCCCCTTGCACATTGAAGCTAGGCTATAGCTAATGTATTCAACCACAATATCAGCGGAAAAATAATTCTCTGAGTAAATCTTCCAAATTTGTCAGAGTAATAGTATGCGGTACACTTTGAAAAAGGGAACTTACATCAAATAAAACTAATATCTCACTACTTTTTAACTTAATGCTTTTGACTTTAGTGACGAATTCTATATAGTTCTTTACTGATAAACTAGATTGGTTAATTGTGATATTGTTGAATTCATTTGTTAACCATTTGGCAAGTCTATATGTAGGTGAATTAATTGCAGAAACAATTGGTCGCATCGTTTCAGCTATTTACTATGTTGTGTGTTCTACAACGCCGCCAACGTTTCCAGTCTTCTTCATTAGTTTCACGGAAATAATGTCTACAGATTTTATTAATTTTGTTCGTTCCAGTGAGATTAGTCTCAACCTCAATACTCATTAGCGCACTATCGCGGTCTCCCATAAGAAGTTTCACTCCAAAAACAAGATTAGTTGCAAGAAATATAATTACTATAATATTATTTCACCACACTGTGGCTTCGTCAGGCAATGCTTTACACGTATTTGTTAAATTATTGCCTGATGAAGCTACAAGCTATAGTGTAATTAATAGTAAATGGTATAGTATTAGCATTATTGCTTGGCGGTGTTTTTCGACGGTATTATCGTATATATAAAACCGGGTTTTACCTAGTTTTACTCGCTTATCTAACTTTACCTGTGACACATATATATATATATATATATATATATATATATATATATATATATATATATATATAGAAGTAGCTTAGTTTGTTATAAAATGATATTTTTCTAAAAATATTCTTACTATCATAACCCGTCCAAATTTAGATGATTCATTTCAATGGTGCACTGCACTTATAGGTAGATAGTGCATAGCACTTTACACAAGCTAATCAGGAAAATCTCTCTCACCATAACCTAATCTAAGCCCATGGTAAATAGCACTTCACAATGTCAATCAGGAAATGCTTTCCCACTAAAATCTAACCTAAACTTTTCATACATACCACTTGACACCTGTCAACTGGGGAGTACTTTCCTTACCATAATCTAACTTTACCTTTGTTTTTTAACACTTGCCATACACCAGTCAGGGAAACCTTTTCCAATCATAAGCTTAAATCAATAGCTTGAAACAAACAATAATATACATAATAAATACGCAAATTATATTCAATTGAAAGATTGTATGCTCAACATGTGAAACTGTTTACATTTAAACGACAACATCCTGAATATCGAAAGTACGCTATTCAGTTTAATTCTTTAATTGAACGTTTTAATTGTCAGCTAGTTGCAGAATATCCTATCATCGGTTATCTCATTTGTAACATAAAATAAAGAACATTTATTTCTTAGTCAGATATGCATCAAAATTGCCAAATGTAGATTGCGATTTCGAACTTTTTAGTTTTCATCAGCACACCATAAATGCCTTCCAAATTGAAGTTGTTCCTTAAAAAGGAAGTTTAAATAATAAAATATTACAGGCAGTATATCGCCATCTACTGATATTCACTGCTAACTGTGGTATTTCATGTTTGACAAGGCCTTATGAAGGTATCTACTAGACAAACAGAATCTACGATGAAGATTATATAGGCACGCAAACGCAATTAATAAAGAACATTTAAATTGTTAATTGTGGAAGCCTTTACTTGTTGAAACTGATTCATAATTTAAAAAATGAAAACTCAAAAAGTTTCAAGATGTTTATTTAAATTCAATACAATTGTTTCGCATAATTTAAGCTTCTTCAGGTGAAGATATAACTAAAGAACATTTACTTTTTAGTCAGAAATTTATCTGTTTTATATTAGTTTTGGGAGGAGGCATCCACGAATTGAATGGAATTTCGCGCAAGCGAAGTTAGAAGTAAAAACTAATAATGAATAAATATTGAATTATAAGTAAATGGGTTGATCTTTATCATAATAAGTTAGTGTATATTTTTAGGGAATGGCAATAAAGACTATATTTACTGTTTAATTTCTTTTTTGCTCACCCTAATTTAATTATTATTTTTTTAATAATATGAAAAGGTTTATATTGCAAATTATGTCTGTTGGTTAGATTAGTTTAAATTAAACCCTGAAATGTGAAAAATTTGAAAGTGGGGTACAATAATTTCTTTTTACGGAGTTAGAGTTAGCGTAAGTTTTTTAATTGAACTCAACCTACCTTCTCTTCTCAAGTAGTCATTTGAAAATAACACATAATAAAACTGTATTTTGAGTAACATGGAAAATTTGTTTTTTGACAACGAACAGTAAAAACCTATTTTTGCAACAAGACTGGATGAAGAGCAACGATTAAATTGATTAGCTCGTTTTAATGTTCATAGAAATCTAGAAATCATCAGTGATCAAATATTAGATTTCATCGCTAGAAAATCGAGAAGGTTCCTTGCATGTTTTTTAATATTGGCCATGAAATTTAATAATTTACCATCAACAGGAATAATAATACTTAATACATATGTGTACTAAAGTACCTATTTGTAAATGTTAAATGAGGTTTAATTTATGATCAATATCTCGTTGTATCCATATTAAATATAAATTGTTTGGCATAAATATTTAAAATAAAATTGGGAATGTTATGCAAATATAAAATTGCTTTTACGTATAACCTCGTTTAATGGTCATTGGATTTGGCATTTTTGTTATTATAAACTGTATTATGAGGCCGAAATTGAAAACTTTCTGTATATACACACTAAATTTCATTCATATATTGAAAACTAGAATAAACGCAATTTCATTGTATTAAATCACCACTCCAGCTTCGCTGGACAGCACCACAATTGTAGCTGTTTACTCCTATAGTACTTATTACAACGTTTCGCAATGGAGTCGGTACCTACTTGTATGCAACGGTTTTCTTCGAATGTTGCAATGGATAAATATTAACGAGTTCTGACGAAGAATACACTTCCATGAAACGTTGTTTATTCGAATACAGAATAGACAGTACACTTGTTCAAGAATTGTAATAATAATAATAATAAGCAATCTTCCTGTTCAAGTGTAAATTTTATCACTATACCTACTACACTAACTAAAATAAGAAACAAACGCCAAATAGGTATAAAAGTTGAATGCCTCCTATACAAGAACGAGAACATTCAAAATTATACCGTTTTAGTGCTTTTTTCTATGAATAAAAGTTATATAAAATTGAAATAAATAAATTAAGAGCGTGTTGAACACGCAACCAATTATCAATTTCGATCTTATTATGCCCATCCACACTATACGGAACAAGTAAAAGTTTAACTGGCCATAGGGAGAGTCTATTATATTTACGAGGGTAAATCAAATATAAACGATAATTTTGTAAAATAAATTTATTGATTAATGGTAAACACAAACTAAACATTTAACATTTTTCAGTTTAGTAAGTTTCAGTATAAAAAGTTTGAGGGCAAGATGTCATTGTCAGCCAATTGCGCACATACTCCTCTACTTCTTCACTGCTTTTACATCTTTTGCCTCCAAGTGGTTCTTTCAAGGGCGCGAACTAAAAATAATCACAGGATGACAAGTGAGGGCTATGGAGGATGTTCGAGGGTTTCCCAGACCATTTTTTCCAATTTATTGCTTGTCAGAATTGTGGTGTGTGGCCTGGCGTTGTCATGAAGGAGAATGTCTCGAATGGACATACCCCGTCGTTTGCTTCAATATGCGATTTTTGTCGACTGTAACAACTCAGAATACTCGTAGTAAGCCGCATTCACTGTTCGTTGATCGTTAAGAAAATCAATGAGTAAAACTCAAACAAATCCTTGAGTCAAAGGAAACAGTCGCAAGCACTTTTCCGGCTGAGAGACGGGTTTTGGCTTTGACAGCCAAAAGTGCAGCCTTCATACTTTCGTTACTCGCCACTCCTTACTCATCATTTTTGATTCAGGAGTGTAGTGGTTGATCCACGTCTCATCACAAGTGATGATACGCCTCAAAACAACTCTTTACGAAATCGATTCAGCAGTCTTTCACTGGTCTCCGACCTGACCTGCTTTTGATTTTTCTCGAAGGTTAGCAACCTCGGAACCCAGCAAGCACTAATTTTCCTAAAGCCAAGTTCATCAGTGATGATGGATTGAACACTCACATAGCTGATACCCACATATCCACTTCTGATGAGATTTGTTCAATAGTTAACCAGCGATCACCTATCACCTTCAACAAACTCTCGAACAGCACGGATGTTGTTATTTGTGAAATTTGTTCTTGGGCGTCGATCATCACTTTCATTTTCGACACGTTCTCGCCCTTCTGAAGGGGGGTAGTGTCAAATTCTTACTGACTAAAAACCCACCTCGAGTGGGGATTAACAACCCGGAGGTTTTAACATCCCCAGGGTAGAAGCGGAGAGGTAGGGATAGGGAAGTGGATTGAGGAGAGGGCAGAGTTGTGGGGGGAAGGGCCGGGAGCGATGGAGGGGGAGTTCGAAGAGTCGGTGGCCCACCTCTGATGTGAAGGGTGGGCACTCGCTCTAAAAAAGCGAAACTAGGGCGAGCGGACAGATCCCAACGCAGCTGCTACTTAAGCTAGTTTCCCCCTCCTCATAAATCAAACAATACTCGAGTATCGAATCCTCTACTACCTTGCTACACATAGCATAAAAAATAATAATTTCATAAATACAAATAAAGTCAAACATTTACATTACTTTTACTCGTTAGATTATCTGGAAATATTAGAAATACAAAAAACCCATCACCAAGGTAAATTTATCACAAACGAACAACTAGATTTTAAGGTTTTTCCCATCATAAAAGCAATATTATAACTACCCATAACCACCTTTCTAAATATCAATTACAATGTTAAGCACTCACAGTCTTTGAGAATGACGTAAAAGTCGAAGCAGCTGTCAGGAAAATAATAATATAATAACTTTTTTTAATTTTAATTTTATTTAATTTTAATTTTATTTAATTTTAATTTTATTACCGTTTATGTTTGATTTACCCTCGTATTGTTTTGGGTATGAGTCCTGTTTGGGGATCCACATAATTGAGTTGGTGATTGGCTATTTTGTGATCAAAACCGAGATCGTCCAATTGACGGTAAGCTGGCATAGCACTTAACTTCGACTTGGTGCATAGCATTTCGCAAAAGGCAGTCAGAGAAATCTACTCCAACCTTAATATAATCTTAGTCTTCTTATATCATAATAAATATGTACTATATAGTTTTAATCAGGTAGAGCTCAAGTGCTGTTTCTATTGACATGGCAGTACGCATACAGCAGTGGTACCCAAAAATTTACTTACACTACTGCCGTAGAGCATAAAAACATGGAAGTAGCATATAATACAATAGCAGCGTGCTTGAAATAGCAAGTGTATCTGGACCTCCTTCTTCGCTCTAACGTGTCTCTATTGGATTTCTGTTCTACAGCTGTATTTCTGCTTACCACTCAGGCCGCGTTAAAACGAGAAGAAAAGTCCAGATACATTTTCAGGCTGCTATAGTGTGCCTCCATGTTAAGTATTCTTTTCGATTAAGACTAGAACTACCAAGACCGTCATTTCGACGGTTTTCAAATTTCATGCTTAAAAAAATTGATATAATTTATGTAATTGTTCTAGAATTTTATTATGACTTTTATTAAACTATAAGAATAGTTAATTATTATTATTCAATTTCCCCTCACCGACTTTAATTTCCATAGTCAGTATATATGTCCTATACCTATTTATACCATGATTCGTCAAAATGACGGCTTTAACAGTTTCAAAGTATATAATAATTTATGTATCATCTATGCAATGATGGACATCAATAGATATTTATATTCATTACACCGCTTCTAATCGAAAACAAATTCCTGAAACTATATCTTATTACAATAAAACTAAGTTTGGAGTAGATGTAGTTGACCAAATGGCCCGCAAATATAGCGTAAAGGCAGGCTCACGTAGATGGCCTTTGCAGGTATTTAATAATATTTTGAACTTGGCAGCAATCAATGCGTGGATTTTATATAAGAGACTTCTGATGAAAATATAACTAGAAAACAATTTTTGTTTCAATTATCCGATGAACTCTCCAGTGAATATAGTCGTTGCAAAAAAAAGCCTCCTCCCAAAAACAAAAACAAACAATGGATTGTACTCCAGAAAACTAAAACAAAAAGTCCTTATGAACCCAAATCTTGCCAAATTTGATTGTACAACAAAACAGAGCGATTTATATATTTGTGGCAAGTGTTCATCTAAGATAACATGTACATGTAAAATATGTACCTCATAGTTATTTCATACATGTCAAATTTGATATAATATAAATTCAAATAGAAATTGTTTTTGTTTGTTTTTTTATAAATAATTAATGAATTATTATGTTAAATGTTGTTATTGCTAACTTGTATTCTTTTATTTACTTAGCTAAGTCAAAAGTTACAATGAAAGCCATAATCAAAAAACCATCAATTTGACGGGTGTGGTAAAATTAGGTATATATTTAACATCGGTAGTTCTAGTTCTACGCAAGGTATAAATACACTCATTAATTAATAATCGTGTAGTGTGGATCAGTTCTTATTATAATGTAACACCAATAAAATGAACACTCAAAATAACTTTAACTCAATCAAAATATATTTACAACATTTTTCCTAGTTACTGCATATCGTTTGTAAATTGTAGTAAATCGATTACAGGTCGTTGGCCATGATATTTTTTATTTTAATTTCATTCTGTTTACTTGTATTGTAAATATTTTTTTTAAGATTTAATAAGTACGGTGTAGGTCGGAGGAAACAAGGATACGCAAAATGATCACTTTAGCACTGATTATTTTGGAAATGAGATATAATTCTAAAAAAATAAGTCTCAACAGTTAATGATAAATAAAAATAAATTGCATTTACCGGTATTTATTAATAATTTCAAATTCTAACAAAATTTGATAAGTTTAATATAAATTAGTTTAATGAAGAGGAGTAATTATTGGCAATTTAAAAAGAAATATTTAAACAATAGGAAATATTTATAACCGCACGAAATTCTTGAGAAATTAGAAATTCTTTCCTTACGCTCCTTATGACATCCCTGATAAAATAGTCTGCATTACTGTCTCCACAAACACCTTAAACCAACATAGCAGAAGTTTTACCACGCAAAAGACAGATACATTTGAATTGTACAGTAAAATAAAATGAACATAAAAATAAATTAAAGTATCGTACAGAAGCAATATATATATACATAATAACGAACTTGATAATATAAAAAATATATTAATTAAGCAATTGTGTGAAAGTGGAGTGATGGTATCTGGGAATATCATTTTGTTAGAAATGAGTAAAAAAATAAAGAAGCAGCCTGATTTTCTTTTACTTATCTTTCTTCACTTCCTGACGGATAGGTTATGGTTGAGAAGGAAAAATTTCAAATAGGAATAACATTCTCAACAATAATATAACCTTAAAGTTGTGCACACTTCCAAAAAAATCATGCTGTCCTTAAATTTTGAGTTACTCTTATATAAAAAAATCGGAACATACCAATAAAAAAACATTGGGACGGCTAGACACCAGGGGTCCCACTTATATACAATTACTAATCTACTTACTATCTAATGTGACTGTAAAATTAAATTTACCAACAAACAACGGGTTTTATTAATAACAGTCAGTTAATTTACTGAATTATTATCACCTTAATAGTAGCCAGTAATTAATTACACTGATCCCAATATATACAAATGGATATAATAATAATAGCTTTGTATTATAATAAAACTAATCAGCATGATCCTTAGCACCGGCATATTGCATGGCCTGTAAAGATTTGATCCCATCCTAAATTTAGACGTTTTGTGCTTTTACATTAACAAAATCATGTTACAAAATTGAATGACTAAAAAACACAATTTTTAACACCAATATATTATATTGTTATCATTTAAATGTAGATTAGTCTAGAAATTTTCGAACTAATCCTATAACTAGAATTTATAGATTTATTTACAAATATAGATACAAATCACGAAAGTTTGGAAAAGTATGACACTCTACTTAACAAGAAAACTTTGTAATTGAACAACCAAATATTCAAATATTAATACTTGATTAAAGTACACCATTAAAGAGTCAAACATTGTGAAAATAATTTTCTTATAATGACAAAATAATCATACAAAGGCTGACTGCACGAAATATAAAGAACTTTTAGCGAGGTTATGATTGTTTTTTTAAATTGGTGTTAATATGTTTAACCATAAGGATAACACTTCGGGTGTCGAAACGCGTTTTAGGTTTTTAACGTTTTTATGTATTTCAGTGTTTTGTTCAGTTCAGTTCTACAGTGTTTAATTTGGTATTATTGCGTGAAAGAAAATAAACTGAATTTATTTTTAAACGAATACTAAAATTGTAGCAAAGTGTATATAGTGTATATGGGAAACCGAACAATACAGTCACAAAGTGCAAACGTCTCTCACGAGATGTCATCACTTCCAACTTCTAACCGTAGGTGAGAATTAGCCACTTGGCTCCACTGGTCAGTTTCGAATGACCATCTGACGGCGGCGTGGCAAACAAGTTCGTTTACTTGTGTTTATTAATAATTATTAAATTATTTTCCAAAATATAATTATTGAGGTTTCAGATTTATCCAGTCGGCGTACATACGTGATTTAACTAAATGAATTTAATTTAACTGTCAGACGTGGATCGTAATTTCGTCATAACACCGATCCACCTATTTGCTGTCATTAAACAAAATGCAATCAATAAGTGCAGATAGCGTATGAACGCTTGAAAACATTGAAGGTTCGCCAAAGAAATAGTGAAAGGATTCGAGGACGACGACTTAGACGAGGAAGCACGGCTCAGGCTTATGCAGGTTCGCTCTCCGGATCCCCAGTAGGACGAATTTATGGCCGCGCCGAGCGAAGATTTGTTTACTGCTTCGGACTCGCTGGTTCTCTGCGTGGCCAAGGACTTGAGGATGGGTCGCGGTATTGCCACCGTATTCAAGAGGAAGTTTGGCCGTTTTCCAGAGCTACGGGACCAACTTCGAGATGGAAAGAAAATGCTAAGTCTGGTTGGTGGACGGGAACCGATCCATTTACTGTCTGATCACCAAGGAGGAGTGGAACTAAGGGATCAACTGCTTTCTACGGGTACCACAAGGTTAGTCATACCCTGGATAGGATGTGGGCTGGATGGACTAAACTTGAGGGTGGTACGAAGCATGTGGGAGGTCCTGTTCCGGTGGAGCAACGTCGGAATAATGGTATACACCAAACAATCCCCAACGAGATCCCGCACAGCCAAGGACGGTGGATTGCTACTTCTGTATGACGACTGGGTGCCTGAAGGGAGGTGCGAGTGCAAGCATGGTCCTTTGAAGGAGCGCCAGAGTGTGATTCGGGACGGATCACCCTTAAGGAGGGGGCAGTGTAACGAGCCTGTATGTGTGTGTACAAGAGCGGCGGCGAGTAATTCTTATTAGGTATGCCAAGATTCACTGTAAAATAAATCGGTTTATATTAAACGTAACAGTTTTTATAATTAAGTGCTGAAATCATTAGTAAACTGTGAAGTGTTAATTTATCCTTTGCATAATAGCTATTCAGTGTAGTTTTAATTACGAATCCTAATTTTATATGTATATTAGATACCTATTTATAAAAAATGCTACCGCAAAACCTTTAATTTATAGTCTTGATTTATTTATGTAAGATGTATATGGATAGGAAACAATACATTCCAATAAGCTAACTGCTAGCGCAACTGAAAATAGTGAAAATTAATTTTGATAATCGTATTAAATTTATGGACATTATTACTAATTAATGGTAATAAATAAAGAAACCCAATGTTCACTATTTCGTATATCCTTACATTGTCAAGGTTGTATACAAACGATAAGAAATGATTCATTACATAAGCTATTGACTTCTACTGTAACATTTTAAAATTAATTATCATGTTTCCAAAAACTGGATTTTGTTGGGACAAAAATAACTGTATTTTATCGAAAAGCTTCTCTGTAGTTTAATAATCTTTCGAAATAGCTACAAAAGAGTAGATTATTTCTCTGTTTGGTCTGTTTGTTAAGAGAATCCCAATGTGACGTCAAAAAACCTTAAGTAAGAATGACTACTCACAATGCACACACACACACACGTGCAGACACGCATCGAAGGTCACTATATCATTGTTACATAATTTGGAGATATGTACGTGTGTGTTTACATACCTACGTACTTGCATGATGGTATTTTCCTGCACGATTTCGCGCGAGCCGAAAACGATTATCGACTTGGTTGAAGTGCCGATCGAAGCATATTAATTAAGATCAATATGATCGGAAAGAAATTTGATAACATCCGGTCAAATTTTTTTTGTTTAAACAAAAAAAACAACGGAAAAAGTGGATTTTGGGGACTTCTTAAAACATATTTATCCGATTTACCTTGTTTTATTTTTTTATTAATCGTACTTATTGAGAAGTTAGCTGTATAGATCTCAATAATGTCACCTTATTGTACTAATTCCTTCATAATAAAGTACAAAAAATGACCAGCCATTGTGCGCACACAGATAAAAGGTTAGGTTAGGTTAGGTTAGGTTAGGTTAGGTTAGGTTAGGTTAGGTTAGGTTAGATTAATAAGAACAAATAACATTATTATAATATTGAGATAGAGTTGACCGTATGACAGGTCGGTAAAAAATTAAAAAAAATTTAAACTAATCTTGATGAATTTCAGTTTGAAGGTATTTGAAGTGACCCAACGAAACTATCTAACTAAGCTAATTAGTCAAAGAAATAATGCACTAAATGAACACTATAAGTAAAAACTGAACAATAAAATTAATTTGTCTGACTTTAAAACTGATGTTTCACTATTCACTGAATACGCTACACACTACCACCAATTAATCACTTGTTGCTAGCAGATCTAGCTAAACCCTCTGCACTCCTTGTTGTACCCATATATCTTCAGCACTAGTTCGAAGAATTCCAATAATTGTTAACTCCCAATATACAAACCTTGTGGTATTCACAATTTCCTTGTTCTTTTGAAGAACTCCAAAATATAATCCCTAGTCATGGCTACTCCGGATCCTGATCGAAGGACCAATTAATATGTACGATATTACCCAGCTAATATTCGCTACATATCATCTCGTATATACTCAGGATGAAGCAATAGACTTTGTAGAATCAAAATGATTACTCTTGCTTGGTTTAACGTTTTATTAGAACATAACACTGTATACAACAGAGTTACTATAACCTTAACCTACACATGACCCGTTATGTGCAGATTTCCTTTTAGTACCTTTAAAAACTTATTCGAAACTGTCAAAATGTACCCGTCACTAGAGCGCCTACTCGTTTTTAAGATAAAAACAGCTGTCTCCGATTCTGTTCGAACTATATTTGCCTGTTGCCAGTTTTGAACATCTATCAGTTAGGAAATCTGAACAGTATTACATTTCAAATAAAGAAGGAATCTCGCAAATCGGCCGTGGAATATTGAAATAATCGATGTAGAAATAATTTACATTTCTCCTTTTTTGAATTTAGTTAAAAATTACACGAAACCAGGATCAAATAAAGTAAGTAATAATGATATTAAACACTTCCAAGACATCCTTCAATTAGGTATTATGATATGAAAAATTACATTAAATTATACACTCCGAAACGTTTAAATTCTTCACTTCGCTCCTGCTGATGTAATTATTCAGTTTTTCCTATTGTTGGATACGTAAATTTTTAAAATACGTACTTTACCAGTACGCCATTAAAAACTTGAATTCTGATCACGCGTTATACAGAAAATAAGAAACTAATCGAGATTCCAAGATAAGTTACTTAAATAGAATTTATGGTTTTAAAATAGCGTCGACTACACTCTGCATTCACTCAAAATTTTGTTTTTGTGTGCCGGATCACGTATTATTTTTAGTTGTTGCATCCTATGCAGATGCTTCTGTGTTTGTTTATCTCTAACTGACTGTGTAGCATGAACGAAAATTCGACAGGATGAACCACATACCTATGTTTCAACAGTCGACTAACTACATAGTTATTAAAATGTTTCATCCGCTTTTCTAAACTTGTATATAAGCATTTTAAATAATATTATTCATGTGTGCGTTCTCAAACGTTGATATGATTGGGTAATAAATTTGAAAGATTCCTTTGAATAAACTACAAAGTATTGTATAATATAGGACATTATGTTCTTAGCATTTGCTAAATATTTATAAATAGTTTCCATACAGTCGGTTCTTTAAATGGTACTGTAAAAAGATTGTCCCGGTCTTCCACATTTAGTTCCGTTTTGCCCTCTTTATGTACGTATGATTTGTCACAGTTCTCAGTTCTTTCTTTATATTATGAAAGTCTTTTTTTTCTACTACCTTAATATTCATAGTGACATTTTAATTATAAAAGTTGAATTATTCACTTTAATATTAAAAAACACAAATTTTTGCCTAATAGCTTTTGATTTTTCAGAAAAAATATACCCATTTAAAACTAAAATTTTCCATTTCTTCTGATAAAGAAAAAATTATGTTCAAGAAGAAAAGCTGGTATTGTGTATTTTAAAAATTATAATCCCTCACTAACCATAAGAGAATTGTTCCAGTAGGACTTGTTGGTTTGATCACATCCTCCTTATAAAGGAGTTTTCTTGAAAATCTTTTGAAAGATACTTGAGATCATTAAAAAAATTTTATTGTTAATTGTTGCAGTCATCAGATGTCGAAACTTATTCATAATGAAATTAAAAAAAAAAACACTAGTATTGTAAATTTTCAAGAAAAGCAGTTTATTTGATGCTATAGTTATAACGAACCAATATTGTAGTGATTCACACAAATGAACTGTGTTTCTTGAAAACTTACAAATATCAATGTTTTATTTCATTATAGTTTTTAATTTTTGGCCATATGATACTCTTGTTTCTTTTGTTTCTTACCGAGCGGCGTGGTCTAGTGCTCTAGATCATTGCTTAGTATTCGAACAAGGGTTCGGCTGCTCTTGTCCAAGTTTTCTATGGTTTCCTTGAATCACTTAGGCAAATGCTGGTGCAGTAATATTCCACAGATAACCTTTCACTTCTCTTCTTTCTTCATTTCGTCCATCTCATCTTTCTCTGTCTAACCACACCATCCACCCATTCCCACGATTCCGGCAAGGAGGCTGAAGAGGGCCTTACGCCCTACCCTCCGGCTTTGCACTACAGTGTAGGTCGGAGGGACTGTCCATCCACCAGCACGAGTAGCTGGTGCGAACGAAATACAAAAAGTTTTAGTTTTCTGTTGTTTTTTGTGTTAGTTTAGTTTTGTTGATTTTAATTTTTAAGAGTATTGTAGTGTAATTTAAAATTCAAAATTTAGATACTTCTCGTAATTTAATTGGACAGCTGTCATTAATATTCCGAATCATATTTAATAAATATAAATATAAATATAAATATGGAATCAACAGAAACAACTACTCCGAGGGCTAATACCCCTACCGGCATTGAATTACACTGTTGATTCCGATGGACTTCTAGACGAAAATATAACATATTCAAAAATGAAGGATTTAAAATCCTTATTCGTCTAAATTTTAAGATCAAAGATCTCACATTTTGAACGCGTCCTACCAAGTAGGCACGACGAACCGAAAGCCGGTTTTGACCTATCGGGTCTCATCATCATCTCATCTCATCATCTAAATATTTTGTAATATTCCGATTTCAAATTGTCTGGTTTTCATCAGCAAACAGTTGAAAGTTCCGACCTTAAAGCATAAATTTTTGAAGACAGCATCTAATGCTATAATAGCATTATTGAAATAGGAAGTAATTCTGGGCCTCCTTTCTCACTTTAACACAGCCTGATAGGTAGAGATAGATACGGCCGGGGAAGAAAGATCCAATATATTTTTGGTCAGTATTCTGTAGCAAATTTCTAAAGATCGCGTTCACCACACATTTATTATTATTTCCATTTCATATTAAAATAAAAATAATTGTATCAATTAAATTTATTAAGTAAATGAAACTGCGTAAAATAGAATCTAACCAGAAATAAAGTTAACCAGTTTGAATGCTTGGCCAGTAGTTTATTTAAAACACCAAATGTGGGTCAGAATTTCAAATTTTTCATTCTCTTCAGCTCACTCTAAATATTCTGGGAAACAATCGACTAACTGAATTGAAACACGAAATAAATCGAAATGGACAGTAAATTGTCACCTATATAACAAATACTATTAGATTTCAGCATTCGCAAGTACATCCGTAGTTTCTATTTGGGTTAATAAAATCGTAGGAGAAATGTTCAGAAATTGTCGTTCTTTTATCAACTAAATAAATAAATTCAGTAGCTTAAAACATTCAATCATGTTACCTTTTATGGACTATATTATTATAAATGTATACATTAATGCGTTATTAATAATTGAATTCATTTGTACCCACTACATATTACCTCATATTAATTACCGTTGTCACGCTCTCGCCGGGAACCGAACCCGGGATCTTTAGTTTTACCTGCCAATGCTTTTGCCACTAAGCTACGAGAGGTGACAACAGTAACAACGACGAACGTACTTACTAAGTCACAGAACGTTGGAAAAATGTATATTATATTAACAGTAAGAAATTTTTCCTCATGAATATGAGCTAATGTGTAATAGGTACAAATTAATTAAATTATTAATATTGCATTAATGTATTAAAAATTTGGCCCAACCAAAAATTCTTCAAATATTTCATTATTAATGATTTATACTATAAATGTGCTGTATCCATCAAAATTCCAAGAAGGTATTCAAATCAGCACGTGAGGCATTTGGAAATTATTTATACTTGAGATTTTGTTATTTTTTAACTGAAGTGGTTTGCAAAATCTAATCGAGCTACTAGCTATCATTGTTTATGGTTATTTGCCTTAAAGCAGCTAATATTTTAAACAAGTCAATTCGTCAGAGTGCAAAAATTAGACGTTGCATAAATAGCGTATTATTTACGTATGTGTCTATTTTTAAACGAGAAAGGGTAAAAACCTTGCCTTTTTAATTTCGCTGTATAATTTTAGCAAAAACCAACAAGTGTTTTACTACATGCACAAAGTTTGCTGCAATTTGGATAAATGCCAAATTGAATTTGTCTTTTACTGATCTCTTACTGTAA
This sequence comes from Agrilus biguttatus, assembly GCA_963921985.1. Taxonomy (NCBI): domain Eukaryota; kingdom Metazoa; phylum Arthropoda; class Insecta; order Coleoptera; family Buprestidae; genus Agrilus; species Agrilus biguttatus. Next base: position 24,290,447 of record OY998118.1, read on the forward strand.
CATGCTATTAACCCTTGTCCGTTTCAAATTGATAACTATAAATTCTCGATACAACAGAGCTTTTTATGCGAAACCGGGAGGTAGCGCTAGTGGGTAATGAAGAGCATGAACTAAATCATCCAAAAGAAAATTTCCCAAAACAGAGGGCGCTAGTATTCCATTAGTACCGAAACTATACAGCGGCGGAATACGACTTGATTATAAAATAAATAATATAGCCTGCTTTAATTTATAAGAACAAAATTAAGACGTTAATCAGCCGATATCTCTTGGTGAAACATTGTATACAATAGTATAATTAATACATTTGGAGCGATTTCACTTATTTATTATAAAAACTCAATGTACATTTCGCCTTCTTGGGCACCATTAGGAGTATTATTACGTACTAAAGTAATTATTACAGAAGATTGTTTAAATGCTAGATCCTCTCCTAGATCCTAAGCTAATACCTAACTCTAGCATTTAAGCAACCTTTTGTAATAGTTACTTTAGTACGTAATAATACTCCTGATGATGCCCTAAGAATGCGAAATGTACATTGAGTTTTTATAATAAATAAGTGAAACCGCTCAAAGTGTATTAATTATACTATTATAAGAACAGTATAAGTTCTTGGTTAGTAATTTATTGATACTATCAGACGTTGATCGCGATTTCAATTTTGCTACCTCTCATCAGCATGTCATGGGCAGTAAGTTGATGTAATATCTAGTTATAACAGTGTATCGCCATCTACCGATATCTGCTGCTAACTGAAGTGTGTCAAATATGAGACAAGGTTTTTCCTAAGGTATCTACTTATTCAACTGAATCGACGACACACCTTATATTCGTGAACCAAATTTATAAGAACACTATAAGTTTTTGGTCAGTAATTTATCGAAACTACCAGATGTGGACCCCGATTTCGATCTAATTAGATAAATGTAATACTAACAGGAGTTATTGTTAGTATTATATTTTTAATCTCTGCGCCTCATGCGTAAATTAAATAATTATTTATTAATTGCCAAGGGGGTAATTTGAATAAATGCATCAAAACAAACGTTTTTTTTTTTTAGTTTTTTACTCAACATGGTGAACTTGCTGTAATGTCGACGTAACAATTCAAAATCACTTTGGGTGTGAGTTGAATAGTCTAAATACACGAAAACATTTATCATGTTTAATCAGTAAGCCTATATATATAGATAAATGCATTGTACACAGGCCGTAGATAGACAAGTTGTGCATCAGAGAATTACTAAGAACACAAGTTAACGAAATCAGGAATTGCAAATAAAAACAACAAAAGGGCAATTATTTACGACGTAATATTCAATGCCGAGTCAAATTCAGCACGTCAGGATTTTATGATATCCTAACCCCAAAACTCAAAAAATACAAGCAGTGATCTTTTTGAGAGTGATCCTACGTGAAGTAAAAGGACAAAACACAAAACAACTAACAAAGTAGTAATTTTCAAAGTAGCTTTTGTCGGTGAATTAAAATCTGGCCTCAGAAGTACCTCAGTACATTCAGATTTTTAAAAATCTTAATCTCAAGATACAAGTGATGCTACTTTGGCTTGGTATTTGTTTTTTTTTTGAGACAAGGGTATTTCGAAATTTGAATGTGCTACGGTAATTCTGGTATAAAATATCGAAAATCATTTCCTCCTCGTATTTCTTTCTTTTCAACCGACTATTAAAGTGCTCTCTTTTTCAAGGGATCTTCAATTTTTAGACCACTAGTATGGAGAGCTAAAAAAAAAGAACCCGAAAAGGACGGAATCATTGCTGATGTATTCTTCCATCGCGAACTCGAATCTGCCCCAGAGTTGCTCTAGCGCATTGAAATTTATCAATATCCTAATCTCAAAGCCAAATTAGGATTAAATGATTTTGCAAATTTGTCTCATGATTGATGTGCTCTGGCAACTTTGATACCAAATTTGGTTCAGATATAAAAGATTAGTCGGAAACAAGTACTCTATTAGTTATTTTGTCCTTTTATTTCACATAGAGTAATGCTTAGAAGTAGGTTAGGATATCCCGAAATTGTGACGTGTTGAGGCCATTCTACGGCTATGTTTGGAGCACAAACTCGCAAACTACCTCAGAAATGGCATCTCTGATATTAATTTCCTGATCCACGTTTACCTGTGTAATGCACCGAGCGGCGTGGTCTAGTGCTCTAGGATCGTTGCTTGGCATTCGAGAAGGCACTCGTTCGAATCCGAGTCCGGCTGCTCTGGTCCAAGTTTTCTGTGGTTTCCTTGGATCATTTAGGAAAATGCTGGGACAGTAATATTCCACAGATAATCTTTCACTTCTCTGCTGTCTTCATTTCGTCCGTCTCATCTTTCTCTCCCTAACCACACTACCCACCCATTCCCACGTTTCCTGAAAGGAGGCTGCAAAAAAAAGTCCTTACGCCCTACCCTCCGGCTTTGCGCTATAGTGTAGGTCGGAGGGACTGTCCGCCCACCAGCACGAGTAGCTGGTGAGAATGAAACACAAAAAGTTTAAGTTATGAAACCAGGGTTCAATATCCACGTGATGGACACGTAGGCAAATCGGATAAAAATATGTTCCAGGTCAATTTTCTGTTGAAACTGTCAGACGTAGATCATGATTTCGACCTCTATGTTTCTTCACTTCTCTCCTGTGTTCATTTCGTCGGTTTCTTCTTTCCCTTCCTAACCACACAACCGACCTATTCCTACGATTCCTGAAAGGAGACTGAAGAGAACCTTACGCCCTACCCTCCGGCTTTGTACTACAGTGTAGGTCAGAGGGACTGCCCGTCCACCAGCACGAGTAGCTGGTGGGAATGAAACACAAAAGAGATCCTTTTTTTCTTGAGTAATTGGATACCCACCGAAGTAGGGAAAAACTTCTAATTTCCATTTACAAGTTATACCCGCATTGTTTTCTTGTGTATGCTTATGTCATTATTATTAACCAGTAGGGGTTTTTTAATGTGTTTTTGGGGTATACCGGCGATGGACTCTTACTTAGCGTTTTGACGGTTAAATAAGATTTGAATTATTACTTTCATTTTCTCACATGGTTAAAAAGTGGCCAGTATGAAACAAGTAATTGTGTTAGACCATAATATATTTTAGATCATTACCAATATTCGTAGGCTTTTATGTGCCATACTTAAATGCTTTGTGTTTAAACGTAGACGAATTCGCCACTGCTACATCATACTACTAGTGTTGGGAGAATCGAATGATTTTCAGAATCGAATATTTTTGAGAATCGAATTATTATTCAAATACAAAGTATATAATCATTATTCGAATACAAATAATCGAATGATTATTCGAATACAAAGAATCGAATTATTTAGGTTTCAAGTAGTGTTGGGAGAAATCGTATGATTTTCAGAATCGAATACCTTGCATTCGAACATAAAGATACGAATCATTTAGGTTTTAAGGTCGAGACTAGCGATTGGTACCATTGGGTTCTGTGATGACTGATAACTGTTTTATAACAATTTTTTTTTGCAAATTGCAACCTATGAGGCGGAAAAATAAGCTGTTTCACAAAAGGATACAGGGGCGTTAAACTAAAATAATTTTGAACAAAAACTCTGACTTCCTAGTTTGTATTTAGGTCACAGGTCGTAATGCAAGAAGTAATTCGTGCGGACGTGAAGTTAAAATAAAAATATTAAGCTATATATATATATATATATATATATATATATATACCTTATAGGTAAGTAGTATTTACCATTAAAAAATGAAAAATTGGTTAAAAGCTGAAAGTTTCAATTAAGGAGTGCGAATGCGGTTAATTTAAGTTTTACTGTTAGGATTTTCGTTCACACATTTATGTCTACTTGTCAACATCCCTTGCATACACTTAAAGGTTGTATATTTTGTATACACACCCACCAGCCGAGGAATGTGTATTATATACAAAGTTCAACACAACACGGTGGTCCTGTATCGAGAACATATTATATACATATATACCTAAAAAGTTACAATTAATTTATTTTGACATATTTGCAGCATAGGGCCTTTTTAAACTAGCTTACATAGTTTTTGAAGGATTACCTATTCTTTGTCGACTATTGAAACAAGCTATATCGAAAGATAATAATGTGTTTATGGTAATTTTTAATGACTTTGTTTATTACGATATCGTACGATGTCGTTTTTAGGTATTTTTTGGGACAATGATTACGTACATAAATTTTGTTATTTTGACTATTATACATAATGTACGTTAAAATAAGAAACATGGGTGGAAATATAAAATCCAAGAATGTTACGTATGCAGTATCATCATGATCGCAGTTAACCCATTCGAATTGTGTCGATTTATTCTGTTTCGGTGTTTACAACGAACGACGATTCTTCTCTCGTCTCTCGCTTGATGAACTCGAGATTACTCGGTATTATAGCGTTCGATTATTTTTAGTATACGAATCAGAGAATTCGAATACTTCGTTGAGAATCGAATGCATTCAAATACACGCTAGAATTGAATACTTCAATTATTTGTATTCGAATAGTCCCTTCACTAATAATCAAATACTTGCGGTAAAGTATGGGATTGATTTTTAATCGATTTTTCATAAAGTAGTTAAGTATTGAATAAATACGTGTCGTAGTTTTAATTAACAATGATAAACAGCTCTTAATATGTAATTACTATGAAATTGTAAAGAAGATTTTATATACTATATATCTATAATTTTTCGAAGGAATTCAACTTTACGCAGACTAAATTTCAACATTTCGAAATTACTAGTCGCTATGTATTAAAAGCTTGCTGTTGTGGCCGGTTAATGCCTTCGATCCATTTTTACATTTTCTATTAATAAGAAATATAGTTGCAACTTCACCCACTACATACTTTTTAATCAACAGTATTTTTATCTCAAATAATATATTAGTTCGTTGTTCGGATGTTGCACTAAATTTAAATTCCTGGCGCCTCTTTAATAGGTGCCAATTTAAAGAATGTAGTTGGCATGATGCCATATCAATTTACAAATAAGAAGTATATAATTCTCCCTCACATGTTTTGTAAAAATGCATAAATTATAACAGTTCACCTCAAAGCACTTTACCCAATTCTCTTCTATTTCCGAATTCAAAGGCAACTTTAAATAAAATTAAATTTCAAAGTGTATGAAGATTTCTGTAAATTTAAAAGAATTAAAATGCCAATGGCATAAAACTTTCATACCGGCAGTAGGAGAATGATAAAAATGCAGATCGACAGCTACAATATGAATTGGCGGTATTTAACTAATGCTGTATAGGGGTTGTGAATTATAATAGTTGGCGGCAAATCGTCTTACTTCCGGTAGTTTTGTAAAATAAGGAACAAACTCCTTAGGAGCAAATGACCGATTTTGAATATTATTTGAATATGTTGTCCTCGCGCGTATAAGACAATAAACGTTAATCCTTTATAGGGTGGAAGGGTGTCTTTAACGCTATTGATTCTTAAGTGCTACTATATCCTATTACCTTTCAGAGTAGGGTAAGTAATAATTATGAAGGTATAAATTCCAATGTATCACAAATTAGTAGTACCGAGCGGCGTGGTCTAGTGCTCTAGATCATTCTTAGCATTCGGGAGGTCACCGGTTCGAACCCGGGACTGGCTGCTCTGGTTCAAGTTTTCTGTGGTTTCCTTAGATCATTTAGGCAAATGCTGGGGCAGTAATATTCCACAGATAATCTTTCACTTCTCTTCTGTCTTCATTTCGTCCGTCTCATCTTTCTCTCCCTAGCCACACCACCCAACCATCCCCATGATTCCTGAATGGTGGGAATGGAACACAAAAAAGTTTTTTTTTTTATTAGTAGTTACCGAGCTACGTGGTCTAGCGATATACATCATAACTTCATGGCTTAACATTCGGGAGGACACCGGTTCAATTCCTTCTCTTTTATCTTCATTGTGTCCATCTCATCATTCTGTCCCCAACCACCACCCATCTAGTACCACGATTTTTAAAATTAGGCTGAAGAAGGCCTCCCACCCTACCCTACGACTTTGCACTAGAATGTAGGTCGGAAGGTGGAAATGAAGCATCCAAAAGTTTGTTTTTTAAATAGTGGTTCTTAACATCATTACAATTATTGTGAAAATGACAATCCTTAGGCAGAAACGCTTAGATAGTCAAACACGCGGAGTAGACAATTTCCCCAACCATAACCTAACAATTGTGACGTAAACGAAATACTATATGTTATTAATTTTTCGAATGAGGAACAAAGCTTGGTTTAAACTGTAATGTGATAATACCGTAGTTTGGATTCGGGCAGTCATATTCATACCGCTGTAATCTTTTAAAGCCTGTTAAGTAATTAGTTGTATATGTTTCAATTGATAATAATAATTTATAACATCAACCCTTATGCAGTATAAGTAACAAGTTTAGATGGATGAGTATCGTTGCTGATGGTGCATAGCGTTTATATTTTAACCATAGTGTTTAACCATACCCCATTCTTATTTAACTTAATGATACCGTCGACGGGCGTTTTGCCACTACCATATCCTATCTATGACCCTTTAACACCTAAATGTTGACGCGTAAACACACTCAACATGTCAAAATGTTGGTGATATTTAGATAAAAATTCCGATTAAGTGATAACATCCTGGATATCGAATTTTAATTAGTTCCATCCTTTAATTAAACATTTTAATAGTCAAGTACTTTTACAATTATATATCATGGAAGGAGGTCGCTCAAAAAAATTACTTTACAAACCTATGTATACGCTAGCACCGTATCTACGTAGAACATTGTTATATAGTAATGGATGATTTATTGAAATATTGTAATTATCCATTTATATTGTACATGAAAATTTGTTTCTTTGCATTTTTACTTTTTGATGATTATTAAGATTTAAAAATTAAATTATTTAATTAACCAAAATATCTACGCTAGTGTAAGTGAAATATTAATTAATAACAACAAATTGCCAACTTCTACTTACAATGCAGAAGAGGAATTTTTGTTTATCAATCAGGTCAGTTGCTTTTAAATATTGTAAAAAGTTAGAAGATGCTTTCTTTTGAAAATCACAGAAAAATCTTATTTCTCAAAATGTTAAAGTTAAACTAATATGAATAAGAATAGGTAAATAAATAATCAAGTTATTTAACATACAAGGTGATTTAATTAGCCGTTTTTAATCTACTTTTCTTCTTTATTTTCGGAATTGAATAGCAGTTTCAAAACAATTACGAAAAATTAAATACATAAAAGGATTGTAACAGTTTCTTTATTTTCTTACCATCTCCCAATTGGATATACAGGGTACTTTATAAAAGCGTAGAGTACAATTTTTTTTAAGGTAGACGCCCTGTATCTTTTTTTTTAAATCTGCTAATCCAATATTCAGCTATGTATTTACTTATTTATTTATTCTTGATGCTTTTTAATATTTGTATGTATTTTTTGTTAGGACTATGTTATTCTATTTATTCAAATTTAGTTCATGTCGGTGACAGTTTTAATAAATTTCCATATTTTAACGTCCCATACCTCTCAATCGAATCATACAAATATATAATAAGTACCATTGTATTCATAATAAACCATAAATTGTAAAAGGGTAGTGTGTAAATTTAGTTGGCCTTTCTTTTAAGAAATATATTCTGCATATCGTAAAATAATCGTGAAATCTCTCAGAGATTCTATTTGAACCATACTTTTAAAACCATAACTAACGAAGAAAAATAAGTTATAGGTATAACATTTTTATCTTATTTTTCTTCGTTAAATGTATAACATATATTTCTTCTTAGTTTTGAAATTAAAAAGGGGGTTAAAAAAAGATGCTCTAGCAAATTGTACGAATGAATATTGGTGACTCACCCTGTATAATTACGTTCTTACATATTTCGTGTTATTCAAAGTTTTCATGCAACGGCCGTGAGATTTACTTTACTTTAAGAATTTTCACTTTCCAAAAGCAAAACAAAACAATTTTATTATGATAAAATAACGCACTAAATGATATCATTCTGTAGATATTACACATTACAAGTTATTCCATGAAGAAGTGTCAATCTATACAAAACCCGTAGAATAAAAACGTTTTAAGTAAATTAAGTATTTGTAAAAATGGTTCACTTTTAGTTGGATTGAAGGAAATTAAAAAAAAAGAAAGCAATAATTAAAAAATACATTTGATGGTGATATTAATGGAAAATATATTTGCAAAATTTAATTTTAATATAAATTAAAATACAACGTTGTTATGGAGAGAGAGGTTGTAAAGAGACACCTTATATGTACAATAATTTTACGTGATCATTAAATAGAATCTGAGGAGCACTAAAAATGGACGTAACTGCAAATCATGCGCCCCCGTATTTAACATGCAGAATGTTTGATTAATATGGACAGGAGACAGGAATGCAAAAAATGACAAACGAAGTTCGTCCTGAGAAGGTCAGACATTGTTATTGTCTTGGGTCTCAAATCCCCAGGCTAATAGTCGAGACGAAGGCGTACACGTATTTACCTACCTTTGGTCTACTAACATGTTCTGCAAATGTTTTGACTTGCTTTTTACATTCCCGGACGTTGTTTTCGCGAGTTATTGTTTTTTAACCGTCTGGGCAGTTTATTGCATGAAATTTTGCATGTAATGGCTGATAGAAATAATAAAAGTAATAATGTAAATAAATAATTACTACATAAATATTTAAAAGTTAATATCTTACGAGTGGATTAAGATTTAGGTTTAAAAAGTACTCGTCCTCAAATAAAAAATCTCGTTTTCAATGTAACTTGATCCTTTATTACAGGTCTATTAATGATAATTTATTTTGTAAAAAATAATTTCAAAAGTTGAAAGAAATTTTTCCTGAATCATGAAATGTAAATCTAAAACTTGTGTTACCTTCGAAACAAATCTAGTTAACTCGGAAATTATTTTGAATTGCTATAACTACAATCGTCCTGTTATTAGTAATCTAAATTCAGCTTTTAAAACTTTGTTTAAAAGTTTACCTTATTGCCGTAGGGTAATCGCTATTTTTTTTTGAGCAGCTTTGATTATATATATTTTATATTATGATTACAATCTGCGATTACTCTGGGGTAACAAGGTGAATTTCTAAAATAAAACTAAAAGAAGAATTTCTATTAGGTAAAAATAACTAACAGTTACATTTAAATCTGGGTTTCCCATAACAGAATGATTGTAGTTACTTAACCAGATTTAATGACATTTCATCATCCCGGTAAAAATTTTTCAACATTCAAACATTTCAAAACTAATTTTTAAATGATAAGTAACCATTAATAGAGCTCTAATAAATGACCAGATCGTAATAAGTTTTTCCTTCAAAATACAAAAGTTTACGCGAGAATTACGTTTGATGGCTGTACTAAACAATTACGGTCTGTGGTGGAATAACATATATTGTAGGGTTGGTGCATTCAATAAACAATTGCAATAAAAAATTTATAAGATTAAAAATCACCTACGAGAAGATTGTTTCAAAAACGAAAAGCTCTAATTCAAATGTGAGTGTTAGCGATATCACTACTGCTTAATTTACATTCCGTTGTATTGGATATAGTTATCATCTAACTAAAATTGTTTTATCATTAATCAGATTATAAAACTATATTTTGTATTCGTTGCAAAATGTAATACCACATTTTTGTTAAAAACTAAATGCACCCGTTCAGCTATGATTGGATATCTACGTTTTTAGATTTCATAAAGGTTTGCCTGCTCAATTTGGCGACTATTTTTAACCATACTATAATGCTTGCAAAATATGAGGCAGTCGATTTAACACAGGTGCTGAAAAGTCCCGGGCCTAACACATAGATGGCGCTATTGCATTCACCTGTTTTTCAGTTAGTACTAACCTTAAAAAGACAGCTGTTAATATTTCATGATGTTCTATTCATTAGTTTGTGAGTTATTGTGCTAAGAGTGACTTTGTCGAGCTACTTTTGTTATTTTCAAAACAATGGATCAAAAACAATTTTCTGTTTTAATTTAACACTGCTTCTTGAAAAGTAGAAAAGTGTTATGGAAACTCCGCTCCATCGGAAACAATAATAAGATGTTGGTTTGCTGACTTCAAACGTGGTCGTAACATAGAGACACTGATGATGTAGAACGCAGTGGACGTCCAAATGAGGTACACCAGAACACCAGAAAACATAAAAAAGATCCGCAAAATTGAATGATGAAAGAATGAACGATCGAAAAGTGAAATTGTGTGAGTCAGCTGACGTGTTGGCTTTATGTTATATTGCATGAGCATTTGACTATGAGAAAGTTCTGTTCGAAGTCGGTGCCGCGTTTGCTCACTGTTAACCAAAAACAAGAATGTGTTGATTCTGAGCAGTGTTTGGCCATGTTTAAACGTAACAATGGAACATTCCGGAATTTTTGCGGCGATATGTGACAATAGATGAAACATGGATCCATCACTTCACTCCAAAATCAAAACGACCGTCATCTTAGTGGAATGTCATCTGAGCAACTGGTAAACCTCATCCAAAGCACCCGAAAAAATAAAAAAATTGTTTCATCAAGACAACGCGAGATAAGGCCGTGTCACAAGTCAATTAAAACAATGGCAAAACTAGATGAACTGAACTTCGGATTGCTTTCACATCCACCGTATGCTCCAGATTTGGCCCCCAGCGACTAACTGTTCGCAGACCTCAAAAAAAATGCTCGCCAGCAAGAAATTTCGCTCCAATGAAGAGATTATCGCTTTATCGCTGAAGCTGAGGCCTATTTTGAGGCAAAAAAAGTAAATTGTTCTACAAAAATGGTATTGAAATGTGAGAGAGGCGTTGGAAAGATTGTGTTGCTCTTGATGGAGATTACGTTGATGAATAAAGCCAATTTTGAACAAAATATACGTGTTTTCTTTGTTAGCTCCGGAACTTTATGTTATTCCTCATGTACTTCATTAGACTCGAATAAACCATAACTGTGATCGAGCAATCGTATCGTATACACTACAGTAAAATGTTTAACCGACCATAGGGAGATTCCATTGCATGTATTTTAAATGCATCGAAAATTGGTAGGGTTGATAACGATTATGCCGTACTACAGGTGGGGCTTGTACTCCCTTACAACTGTCAAACCGGTGTGTTAGGCGGTGACCAGAACCAGAACGAGGGTTTACAACTAATAGTCTAATAGTTGGGCACGAGATTTCAATATAATCCAGGAAATAGACAAATTTTACGGTAACATATTCAGATAGTAAAGGGGGTTACGTTTCTAACCAGGTGGATAGACAACATGGTACAGGAGGTAGATACAGAGGTGACCTATTTGTTTTTAATTATGTCATCCAAATAGTGCTTAAAATTTTACACAAATGTATACTTCGGTAAGATTAATTGAATTTCTGAAGGGCGGACACATGTGTTGGAACAAAAGGGGCGGTGGACAGGGGTGAGGTAGATAAAAATTATTACATATTAACAAGGGGTTGAAAAAATATATAAGAGTGGTTTATCGCGATTTTCTTAGTAACGATAACAGTTATTAAAAAAAATGTTAACTCAAAATTATTAAGCGTAAAATTTCACATAAAAAAGTTTTTTAGGTAACAACCCCTATTCTCAATACTTTAGGCGTTACAAGAGGTACAACATTTGGGAGTATCCGACACGGACGTATTCAGCATTATTAATTACTTTTTTAATCAGCCCTCTTTACTAATATCAAAATTTTACTGTACTTGTACGAAACTTTATCATACTATATAATAATTAAGTACGTAATAAATAATAATTGATACATAAACATTACATCATTTGGTACATATGTGAATTAAATTGTATGTGCGGAAGGAATGAAATTTACAGCGTTTTCGGGTTCTGCTCTTTTTGTCCAAGACAGACCCCAACATATCCGAATACGTATGAATTGTTGCAATTGTAAGCATTATATGGTTGTAATTGACTTAAAGTGTCGAAAGTTGTGGTTAATTCTATAATATATTTCCTATGAAAACTCTTACCATTGGGCCGTGATATCTTGGTGAAACATCTTCAAAAAATTAAATAAAAGCAACATTTGGAAAATTTGTTTCACTGTAGTTTATCAAACTTAACAAAAGCTTCACAAAAAAGAGGCCCTATTTTAGATAGATTAGAAATACATGAAATTAAGAGACCGTTGCAAGAAAATAAAATATTAACTAACGACCAAACCAACTTTGAAAACAACCCGCTACTATCCCCCACCCCATAGATTATAAGAGAAATTATACAATAGATTCTTGGCTAAAATTTAAACTTCTGAAGATGCCCTAAGAAGACGAAAGAGGTATATAGTTCGCAATAAACTGTACCAGTTGTGTTGTTTTTATTTTTATTTTTTGTAATAAAACTGTTCAACATTGACTATCCGAACATATTGCCCCAAAATTTGTCCATACTGTTGTAAAACTCTCGACGAGTGTTTCAACTGTTTTTCGGTTTTGCAATTTTTGCACAAAGCTCATCCAAATTACCAGTCTGAAGTTAAATCAGAAAAGAACGTAGCACGCGGTAAGGTTGCTGCAGTAAAGTAGAGGAGTGCGCAAGTGCCGGTAAATCTGCGCATTATTATAGGCGGTACATTTCTACAGCCTTGTGGAAGGGATTATTCTTATCATTTTGCATAATCGGCTAAATATTTACCCTACTGGTAGATCTGTGTTACCGGTAATGTATATTATTCGATCATTCTATAGAAAACCAGATTATACACACTGGCGACAACGCATAATTATACACACTTTAATCTACATAGTTAAATAAATAATATTTTCTTTGCTTCTCACGAGCCAGGGAAAAATGAGATACTTCCGCGTTAATTGATCCTTGATCCGTTTTATTGCTTCAATTATTATTCTGATAACTTGTGTATTAACATCCTTAAGTATATGCCACAAATAGCAGTAAAAGTCTATTACAACACAAGTATCAAGTGGAAATTAGCTAGTTTGCAAAAATTATTTTATGAGTTATCTGAATTTTAAATTTATTTGCTGTTGATAATTGACTTAATTTCATTTTTAATTACAATTCTAGTACTATATTATTTATTATTTGCTCTCCATTCTTTCCTTCTTCCTCAATAAAACTTATGTTTAAATATACGAGGGTAAATCAAATATAAATGGTAATTTTGTAAAATAAATTTATTGATTAATGGTACACATTAACTAAACATATATCATTTTTCAATGTAGTCACCTCTGTAGCGGTTTAATTAATTTTTTATAACTATCTTGCATGTTTTTATAAATATTATTTTTATTTTATAAATATTCATCTTTATTTTCTAAATCTATTTGTTGACTTTGTAGACTTACAACATCTTATCTTGTGAATGCCTTTGTTTCCTTTCTACCTAAATTCTGTTGTTCCACTATCACTAACTTAGCCTTTACTTAAAATTTCATCTTCACCTATACTTACATGTACCCCTTACTAATAGCTGGACTTTCCCTTAATTACTTTTCCTAAAATTCTATACTTGTCACTTTTATGTCTGTAAATTCGTACCTTCCACTTTTTGTCAGTACTTTTCCTTTTTGAATTTTCTATTTTTTTTTACTAACAATTCAGCTGCATAAATACCCCAACATTTTAATCCTAAATTTAATTCTCTAGTCAACCTGATCATGTAACTCTACATTATTCTCTTTATATAAATTACTTTCTTGTTTTCATTGTGTGTATATATTTTGTGTCTTGTTGTGATTTTGCATTGTTTCGTCTTTTTATATATATTTTTTCTTATTGCCTGTTATTTGTGCTGATCTGTTTTTATAAAGTTGTTAATTGCGAAATAATAGTTTTTTTATTATGGTATTTTAATAATACTCTACCTAAAACGCTAAGCCTGCGTGCTCTACACACTTTTGCCACCGATTTGGAAGCTTGAATATTCCTTTTTCATAGAGAGTTTGAGAGCGAGTTGTCAGCCAATTGCACATATACGCCTCTACTTTTTCACTGCTTTCAAATCTTTTGCCTCCAAGTTATTCTTTCAAGGGCGCGAACAAAAAATAATCACAGGGTGATTAGTGATTAGTGAGGGCAATAAGAAGTATTATAGAGGCTTGAGGGTTTCCCAGCCCATTTCTTCCAATTTATTCCTTGTCAAAACTGCAAAGCTGCGGTGTGTGACCTGGCGTTGTCATGAACAAGGATGACGTCTCGATTGGGCATACCCCGTTGTTTGCTTCGATACGCGAGTTTTGTCGACAACAACAGTGTAACAACTCAGAATACTCGTAGTAAGCCGCATTCACTGTTCGTTGATCGTGAATAAAATCAATGAGTAAAACTCCCCTTGAGTCAAAGTAGCACAGCATAGTCGCAAGCACTTTTACGGCTGAGAGACGAGTTTTGGCTTTAACAACCAATGGGGCAGTCTTCATCCTTTCTTTGCCACTTCTTACTCGCCATTTTTGATTCGGGAGTGTAGTGGTGGACCCACATCTCATCACAAGTGACGGTACGCCATACGCCTAAAAAAACCCTTCTTGGCGAAATCGATTCAGAAGTCTTTCATGATCTCTGACCTGATCTGTTTTTGATTTCATCGAAGGTCAATAACCTTGGAACCCAGTGAGCACTAATTTTTCAAGAGCCTAAAGCCAAGTTCATCAATGACGATGGATTGAACATTCCCATAGCTGATACCCACATACCCACTTCTGATGAGATTTGTTCAATAGTCAATAGTTAACCGGCGATCACCTTCAACAAACTCTCGAAAAGCATGGATGTTGTCATTTGTGAGACTTGTTCTTGGGCGTCGATCATGACTTTCATTTTCGACAAGTTCCGATGGTTTAAGGTTTAACGCCTTCATTGGTTAAAAACTTTATGATGATGCGTTGTGCAACAGAGGAAGGTACCTTGCGCTCAGTCATGGCTGTACTACGTACAGAACCGAGCGCAGCTGCTACCTAAGCCGGTTTCCGCCTCCTCATAAACCAAAAAACACTCGAGCATCGGATCCTCTAGATTGGAATTACGTGCTAAAATATATAGTAAAATTACCATTTATATTTAATTTACCCTCGTACTTTTATCATTTGCAACTTCACATTGACATTATTATATTTGTATAGGTTTTGTTCCAGCACTTATAGCTTATATGGGCATTTTATGCTTCCTCAAAGGAATATTTTTTAATTTATAATAACTAATAATGAAATGCCATGGACAAATTCCTCATTTCTTTTTTAGTTTTCTTAATAGAAAGGTTTTACAAGTATTTAATTATAATGGATTTTATAGAAATCCGTAATCATAGAAGCGTGTCAGAAGCCATTTATTTTCTTACTTATTATATCAAATAAATCATATTTAAATTTTTCAGCTCATACGCAATGACTGTAATTTATAACTATCGTATCAAAATAGGGTAAATACAAAAGTAGACTTAATTGTGTAATGATGGTGACACCACAAAACCTTTTCAGTATTCCGCTAAAGTCTAAAGATAATAAAAGGCTCATATTATAAAACGAATTAATTTCTTCAAAATAAGATAGTATTTAATTTTCATATTAACGTCTATTTTCACATTAACCTCGTAAAGTTGCTTGGCAAAATTGGTATATAAAAGGGGTGAAAGAAAGGTTAGGGTTACTATAAAAACTGAAGACGAAAAACTTTTGAGTTTCCAAGAAGATTTTAGAGTCTATTTTTATTATTGGAGAAAATAGGTTGTATATTTAGCTCTCTTTTAATGTTATTTATAGTTTTTGAGAAAATATTATGGTATATAAATTTATTTTCTCGAATATGTGTTAATGTGGTGAGGTTTTTAATTTCTTTTCTATTTAAATCGTGAGAAATGATTTTATTTATTTATTTTTTATTAAAACCATCTTCTTCAGCTATCTTTAAAATATGATTGTATTCTTTTTCTTATGTGTCCTGATTTAATGGAACATTAACTATTCTGTAGATTAAACTATTAAAGGCAGCTATCTTGTGATTTCTACAAATGTATGAGTCATTTGGTATTTACCTGTCTGTATATGTAATTTTCTTAAAAATATCGAAGGTTAAAATATTTTCTTTTATAATCAGAAGGTCGAGGAAGGGTAGGCGAGTTTTCTTTTTCTAGCTCATATGTAAAATTTACAGTTATATTGAGAATTTAAACAGTTGATAAAATCATTAATATCGAAATTAGAATCTATTATATTTATATATTACATTTTCTTTTTAATTCTGTTTCAAAAAAGCTGAGAGAAAGTTTTGCTAAAAAAGGTGAAAGAGGATTGCCCATTGCTGTGCCTTCTGTTTGTTTATAAGTTTTTTCTTTGGTTGTAAGTTTGTAAGTTTTTAAAACCAAAGCAGGGATTTATAAAATAAGCTGCAATAACTGCGAAAAAGTATATAGGCTTAATAAAAAGAAACATACATAGAAGGTTTAAAGAGCATTATATTCATTTAAAAAATTATTAACCCAGAGAAACCCGCAGTAGCTGCACATTTTTTAAATACAAATCATTCCTCTGATTTGAATAATTTAGAATTAACGATAAATGAATAAACGTTACTTTGTTTATTATCACTTTTTTATTTACAAATCCTTTTGGCTATATGTATACCTTTATAATTATTATATAGCCTGCCTGAATGGGCGAGGGGGTCTAGGGACACTCAAAGGTCGATAGCGTAAATAATATTCTCTACAAGGGTGTCTAGGTCTATTGCTTTTATGCCACATTAAAGTGCGAAAATGATAAACTTTTGTATAAATTGCATCTTTTTGTGTGATAACGATTATGGAAAAAAGGTACGATTTGAATGGTCATTGTTTAGATAAAAAGAAGAGGCGTAGCCGAAGTTGCCACCAAATTATACCTGACCAAAAAGGTACAACCGATCTTGCCACTGACCAAAAAGAGTCTTTGAAAAGGTACAACCGATTGTGCCACTAACATCTGATAGGTAGAAATTATTCTAACGAGAAAGGAAAATACTTTATTGTTATTTTATGGCATTTATTTAACTGTTATTAATAAGGATAGAAGTTTAAATTATAATTTAAATGAAATAATTTTTCGTATGTTTGTAATTGTTTATTTCTCAATAAACAATATATGTAAGGCACATAACCTTGTGGCAAGATTGGTTGTTTACTTTTAAAACCCCAATTTTGTAGCAGGTAGATCTTTATTTTTAATGGCAACTTCGGTCCCGTCGAAAATAATACATTCATAATATACTCCTTGTTTCTGAGGCAACGAAGTACATATTGTTTGTAAATGTTAATGCCATATCTGATTTGATTGAAAAAAATTGTATCCTCCGTTCAGAACGATTGAGCACGACATCCTGTAAGGTATTAAAATTAAAATTACACTCACAAAATTTAAACGGATTACAAAAATTAACGATTTTAAAACTAATTGAGTATTTATTTTGTTACGATTACAGTTTTGAATCAAAATAGAAAAGCATAAATTGCAAGTAAACATCCAAATTTGGAAATTAATAACAATAATGCAGTAAACAATGATACTAATACCTTATTATTTTATTGTTCCAAGTAATTACTTGGGTTCACGTTTATTTTCTTAAGAAGGTGTGAGACCCACAGGCGGGCTCTTTAACATATTGAATAACCTTGCTGGGGTATGCAAATGAGACAGAAATTAGCTTGTGAATATTTAAACACGCAGGTGCACCCACATTGTTTATATCCTACATATATTTAATGTATTTAATATGAATACAATTAGATAAAACTCGTCATGTTCCAAACTGTACTGCAATTACATAAGCCAATCTAAATAGATTTTTGGTGTCAACATTTTTAACAGTAATTGGAGTAAAATACCAAGTAAAATAGGTTCCAGGGAGTAAAATATCAGATGTTATCGTATTGGTAATGTTCTAGTGAGATAATATGTAAAGAAGTGCCAGACCTTTAAGGCTGGAAATTTTAAAAAATTAGCGTTGCATCTACATATCATAAGTTAAATAGAAAATCATCCTTTTTATTCAAATAGGATTGTTAATAAGTTATCTTTGGTACAAACTTAATGAAATATGATTTTTAAACATTCGAGGATGCACTTGTTGTGAAACATGATTAACACAATGAAAGAAAATAATACAATGGAGAAAGAAGATCGACATAATATTATTGTGTACAACAAAAAATTTGATGAAATTTTTTCCATTGTTTTATTTTCTTTAATTGTGTTATTGAAACATAATTAATAATAATAAAAATTGCTACTAATTCTTGTTTATTCTTTGACAATGACGGTCTCGTCAAAACAATTGTAAGAGGTTTTCTTTAAATATATAGTGTAAAGAAAAAAACTGTAGCTGCTTGTTTGCATCTCAATGGTCATATGCTAAAAGTTATCCTCTTTGCTTGATGCGAAATTATTGTTTGCGACTGTACAATCTACGTGACTGCGTAATTGATTGTAATGTACAGAAGAAAGGTTAGGTTCCCATAGGAAATTGTTTCCAACAATCGCCTGATAAGTATAATGCTCACACTATAATTAGGATAACAACGTTTGAAATGTGGTACTACCTAAGAATGTAAAAGATACCGCGGAAAGAAAAGGCTTGCTATAGAAAAGTACTTACTAGACTGAAGAAGAGATGGAAAGATAGACTCGTAGGTTTCTTATTACAACACGCCGAGTGAGGGCTTTATACGCGATGTAAAGAATAAGACATGAAGTTTATAGGATACAGGAGAAATGGGAGAAAGAGGTAAATCTAAACTGAATTATTGCTTACAAAGGGGAACTAAATGTAAGATAGAATATATTGATTGAAATGCGAAAATTGGTTTATTAGAGTTAAAAATTGTGTTCATTTTTCGTTTATTTAAATTACTTGCGATATTTTAAACAAATGTTTATATACTAACATTAGGTGCAACATTGGTTTAGATGTTAATACACAATTGAAAATAAACAAATTATGGAATTACTTGATTTAGTATACCATAGTTACTAATAGGGATTGACATTATGGTTTCTCGAAAACGGTCAGAGCAACAAATTAGTTTTTTATAACAAATTAGTAACAAAGTATGGTACTGTTTATTTTGTTGACTTATTTAACAATTATTTGTTAAAAACAAAGTTGAATGAAGTTAAACAGGGGTCGAATGAAATTGAAAAAGAAAGTTTTATCTGTAACCTTGTTTGACGGATTTAGTTAGTTTTTATTTTTATTTTGACTAATTTTGCTAAATAATGTCCTTCATTTTTAATTAAAACCGGTATTCAGCTATATTCGTGGCTCCTCCGGATGTGAAAGCAACACTTTTATTATTTTCCTCTTCAACAGTCTACATCTCGTCTAGCCTATCTTGCCTAAATTTCCCTAACCATCACCATCACCATCACCCATCCATTTCCTCAGTTTTTAATGGTAGTTGTTTAATAGACCCTTCTGTTATCCCCTCCACTTAGCACCACAGTGCAGGTCAATAGGAGAACCCCTCGGCTACCAACATCAATCGATTGAAATGAAACACATTTTCTAATTATTATCAGCCAGAATGAGTTTTTAACAAAATTTTCAATCAGATTTCTTTCGCTATGAAAATTTCTGAATCCTAAACTTTAAATAGAATAAAGTAAAATGATGAATATATTTTTTTGTTACAGGTGAATTAAGAATCGTTCAGTTCGAGACCAAAAATAGTGATCGAAGTGATTGTCGAGTGTTTGGCGAGTAAGGTGAGAGGGCATAAATGCCCCTCGGGTCGAGTATGTAGGCCCGTGGCGAGCGTGTGGACGCTGACGACCACGTGACTTAGCAATGAATGCTGCACCACCACTTTGCAGAATCCAGTTGTTGCTTATTGTAGTGCAGGTGCTCTTCAAATTTCACCTGTCTGTCGGTAATGTACCTTAATAATAATTTATAAAACTATTCCTTTTTTTTCCATATTGTTCCACTAAAGTCTGGCAAAGAAATATAGAAATTAGTCAACAGCAAAATTGTGATTATATAATTGTTGCGTCCCTTGGACCACTAACTGATTTATTAACATTGCAAGATGTGTAACGTCTTCACGCCGATTTTCTAAATTATGATTTTTAGCTCTTTTGTTCATTTATTACCAGTTCCTTTCCTTTGTCAATTTAGTCTTGAATCCTTTCCTAATTGCATTACCATAAATCGTCCATAAATTTCGATAATTTTTCTAGCTGTAACTGTCAACCCCCTAATCCTAACATCCGTCAATTTGTATCACATTTCTGTCACATTTATAACCATAAACCAGTACGCCACAACAAGTTTCAAATCCCACCTTCCTCACTTGTAACACCCATCATCCATTGTTCTCAACAAATTTAACCACACCTTCATCCCTTTCCAACTTAATCTACAATCTATAAGTAACCTTTTTCTGAAAAGAGATCATCAGATCAATAAGAAGCAATATCAATTCACATCAAACTATCTACCTATCAACTTATATCAACAAACAAGTCTAATAAATTAATCAATATTCAATCGACAATTCAATCATGACGCAACGCTTCCCGGTAGTAACTACCAGTATTATCCGTGTATAAAGTGTAAATATATGTATAAAAACCCTGCTTAAGGACTTTAATTCAACGACTTACTTCAACCACAAAAATTCAACACAAACATCTGGACTTCATAAAGTTGCAGTCCAGGACGATTCATATATATATATATATATATATATATATATATATATTCAAAACAATAACTGTAGAGATGTGTATGCAAAATGAATGGATTAATACGGCAACTAAGATTGTTGATAAGGGTAGTGCACATCTCTGCTATATTGAAACAAGAAGCGTTGCTATATTAAAGTGGAACGCTCATAGTCGTGGTTGGTCAGATCCATTATGTACTATGTTACCTACTTGTTCCACTGTCGTAGAATGCATTTGCAAAACAAACAAGGTTTCAGTAGCGTTACCGACTGTGGAGTAGTTAAGGTGTACGAGTGCGTTTATTGGTTGTTGTTGTTATATATTTTTGTGAACTTTTATTGGACTTTTATTTGATTTATTTTCGAAATTTTAAAATTTGAGTAGGTAAGTTGACAAAAAAGCGGCAAATATTCGTATCACTTGGTAACAAAAACATATGTTACAGAAAATCTATTGTTTATCACTACGGAACCTCAGCCCAGTGCAAGTGGCCTAAGAAGTACTGCTTCAAAAAGATCTAAAGTTTTGAATCAGCAGGCTAAAGAAATTGTTTTAAACGTTTTCAAATTTCTAGAAAAGACGCTAAGCCAAACGGAAGCACTTAGTCGATGCGAAAGTATGACGAAGGTGTTTTCTTCGACAATTTATAGAATTGTACTTGAAAAACAACGCACAGGTACAATTGAGGCACCAAAAACAAAATTACGTGGAATAAAACAAATAGTAGTATGACGAAGGTGTTTTCTTTGACAATTTATAGAATTGTACTTGAAAAACAACGAACAGGTACAATTGAGGCACCAAAAACAAAATTACGTGGAATAAAACAAATAGTAGTATGACGAAGGTGTTTTCTTTGACAATTTATAGAATTGTACTTGAAAAACAACGAACAGGTACAATTGAGGCACCAAAAACAAAATTACGTGGAATAAAACAAATAGTAGTATGACGAAGGTGTTTTCTTTGACAATTTATAGAATTGTACTTGAAAAACAACGAACAGGTACAATTGAGGCACCAAAAACAAAATTACGTGGAATAAAACAAATAGTTGTATGACGAAGGTGTTTTCTTTGACAATTTATAGAATTGTACTTGAAAAACAACGAACAGGTACAATTGAGGCACCAAAAACAAAATTACGTGGAATAAAACAAATAGTAGTATGACGAAGGTGTTTTCTTTGACAATTTATAGAATTGTACTTGAAAAACAACGAACAGGTACAATTGAGGCACCAAAAACAAAATTACGTGGAATAAAACAAATAGTTGTATGACGAAGGTGTTTTCTTTGACAATTTATAGAATTGTACTTGAAAAACAACGCACAGGTACAATTGAGGCACCAAAAACAAAATTACGTGGAATAAAACAAATAGTAGTATGACGAAGGTGTTTTCTTTGAAAATTTATAGAATTGTACTTGAAAAACAACGAACAGGTACAATTGAGGCACCAAAAACAAAATTACGTGGAATAAAACAAATAGTTGTATGACGAAGGTGTTTTCTTTGACAATTTATAGAATTGTACTTGAAAAACAACGAACAGGTACAATTGAGGCACCAAAAACAAAATTACGTGGAATAAAACAAATAGTAGTATGACGAAGGTGTTTTCTTTGACAATTTATAGAATTGTACTTGAAAAACAACGAACAGGTACAATTGAGGCACCAAAAACAAAATTACGTGGAATAAAACAAATAGTTGTATGACGTAGGTGTTTTCTTTGACAATTTATAGAATTGTACTTGAAAAACAACGAACAGGTACAATTGAGGCACCAAAAACAAAATTACGTGGAATAAAACAAATAGTAGTATGACGAAGGTGTTTTCTTTGACAATTTATAGAATTGTACTTGAAAAACAACGAACAGGTACAATTGAGGCACCAAAAACAAAATTACGTGGAATAAAACAAATAGTAGTATGACGAAGGTGTTTTCTTTGACAATTTATAGAATTGTACTTGAAAAACAACGAACAGGTACAATTGAGGCACCAAAAACAAAATTACGTGGAATAAAACAAATAGTTGTATGACGAAGGTGTTTTCTTTGACAATTTATAGAATTGTACTTGAAAAACAACGCACAGGTACAATTGAGGCACCAAAAACAAAATTACGTGGAATAAAACAAATAGTAGTATGACGAAGGTGTTTTCTTTGACAATTTATAGAATTGTACTTGAAAAACAACGAACAGGTACAATTGAGGCACCAAAAACAAAATTACGTGGAATAAAACAAATAGTTGTATGACGAAGGTGTTTTCCTGACAATTTATAGAATTGTACTTGAAAAACAACGAACAGGTACAATTGAGGCACCAAAAACAAAATTACGTGGAATAAAACAAATAGTAGTATGACGAAGGTGTTTTCTTTGACAATTTATAGAATTGTACTTGAAAAACAACGAACAGGTACAATTGAGGCACCAAAAACAAAATTACGTGGAATAAAACAAATAGTTGTATGACGAAGGTGTTTTCTTTGACAATTTATAGAATTGTACTTGAAAAACAACGCACAGGTACAATTGAGGCACCAAAAACAAAATTACGTGGAATAAAACAAATAGTAGTATGACGAAGGTGTTTTCTTTGAAAATTTATAGAATTGTACTTGAAAAACAACGAACAGGTACAATTGAGGCACCAAAAACAAAATTACGTGGAATAAAACAAATAGTTGTATGACGAAGGTGTTTTCTTTGACAATTTATAGAATTGTACTTGAAAAACAACGAACAGGTACAATTGAGGCACCAAAAACAAAATTACGTGGAATAAAACAAATAGTAGTATGACGAAGGTGTTTTCTTTGACAATTTATAGAATTGTACTTGAAAAACAACGAACAGGTACAATTGAGGCACCAAAAACAAAATTACGTGGAATAAAACAAATAGTTGTATGACGTAGGTGTTTTCTTTGACAATTTATAGAATTGTACTTGAAAAACAACGAACAGGTACAATTGAGGCACCAAAAACAAAATTACGTGGAATAAAACAAATAGTAGTATGACGAAGGTGTTTTCTTTGACAATTTATAGAATTGTACTTGAAAAACAACGAACAGGTACAATTGAGGCACCAAAAACAAAATTACGTGGAATAAAACAAATAGTAGTATGACGAAGGTGTTTTCTTTGACAATTTATAGAATTGTACTTGAAAAACAACGAACAGGTACAATTGAGGCACCAAAAACAAAATTACGTGGAATAAAACCAATTGTAGTATGACGAAGGTGTTTTCTTTGACAATTTATAGAATTGTACTTGAAAAACAACGAACAGGTACAATTGAGGCACCAAAAACAAAATTACGTGGAATAAAACAAATAGTTGTATGACGAAGGTGTTTTCTTTGACAATTTATAGAATTGTACTTGAAAAACAACGAACAGGTACAATTGAGGCACCAAAAACAAAATTACGTGGAATAAAACAAATAGTAGTATGACGAAGGTGTTTTCTTTGACAATTTATAGAATTGTACTTGAAAAACAACGAACAGGTACAATTGAGGCACCAAAAACAAAATTACGTGGAATAAAACAAATAGTTGTATGACGAAGGTGTTTTCTTTGACAATTTATAGAATTGTACTTGAAAAACAACGCACAGGTACAATTGAGGCACCAAAAACAAAATTACGTGGAATAAAACAAATAGTAGTATGACGAAGGTGTTTTCTTTGACAATTTATAGAATTGTACTTGAAAAACAACGAACAGGTACAATTGAGGCACCAAAAACAAAATTACGTGGAATAAAACAAATAGTTGTATGACGAAGGTGTTTTCTTTGACAATTTATAGAATTGTACTTGAAAAACAACGAACAGGTACAATTGAGGCACCAAAAACAAAATTACGTGGAATAAAACAAATAGTAGTATGACGAAGGTGTTTTCTTTGACAATTTATAGAATTGTACTTGAAAAACAACGAACAGGTACAATTGAGGCACCAAAAACAAAATTACGTGGAATAAAACAAATAGTAGTATGACGAAGGTGTTTTCTTTGACAATTTATAGAATTGTACTTGAATAACAACGAACAGGTACAATTGAGGCACCAAAAACAAAATTACGTGGAATAAAACAAATAGTTGTATGACGAAGGTGTTTTCTTTGACAATTTATAGAATTGTACTTGAAAAACAAGGAACAGGTACAATTGAGGCACCAAAAACAAAATTACGTGGAATAAAACAAATAGTAGTATGACGAAGGTGTTTTCTTTGACAATTTATAGAATTGTACTTGAAAAACAACGAACAGGTACAATTGAGGCACCAAAAACAAAATTACGTGGAATAAAACAAATAGTTGTATGACGAAGGTGTTTTCTTTGACAATTTATAGAATTGTACTTGAAAAACAACGCACAGGTACAATTGAGGCACCAAAAACAAAATTACGTGGAATAAAACAAATAGTAGTATGACGAAGGTGTTTTCTTTGACAATTTATAGAATTGTACTTGAAAAACAACGAACAGGTACAATTGAGGCACCAAAAACAAAATTACGTGGAATAAAACAAATAGTTGTATGACGAAGGTGTTTTCTTTGACAATTTATAGAATTGTACTTGAAAAACAACGAACAGGTACAATTGAGGCACCAAAAACAAAATTACGTGGAATAAAACAAATAGTAGTATGACGAAGGTGTTTTCTTTGACAATTTATAGAATTGTACTTGAAAAACAACGAACAGGTACAATTGAGGCACCAAAAACAAAATTACGTGGAATAAAACAAATAGTTGTATGACGAAGGTGTTTTCTTTGACAATTTATAGAATTGTACTTGAAAAACAACGCACAGGTACAATTGAGGCACCAAAAACAAAATTACGTGGAATAAAACAAATAGTAGTATGACGAAGGTGTTTTCTTTGAAAATTTATAGAATTGTACTTGAAAAACAACGAACAGGTACAATTGAGGCACCAAAAACAAAATTACGTGGAATAAAACAAATAGTTGTATGACGAAGGTGTTTTCTTTGACAATTTATAGAATTGTACTTGAAAAACAACGAACAGGTACAATTGAGGCACCAAAAACAAAATTACGTGGAATAAAACAAATAGTAGTTGATGAGTACGCCGCAAGGGCGGTACGATAGATAGTGCACCCATTTTATTTTAGAAACGAGATTCCCACTCTTGACCCAGTATAAGGCAAAATAAACGAAAATGCCTTTAAATTGGCAGAAAGCTATTGAGCATATTTTAAAAGAAGAACAAAATATGTAGCAGTTAGATTTTCAGACTGATGCTGTTCTTGATCCAATGATAATTCGACCAAGTGTCGATGACAGTAGTAGTAGTGACAGTGACAATTCATAAATAGATATAGAAGCCTACATCTGCATTTATTTGAAAGATAGACAAAAATAAAAATTATAATCAATTATCCTCCTTAAATATAATTTGGTAGACTACGTCTCTGGAATTTTTAATTTCTCCACAATTTCAAATTGTTTAGAATGATGACTCATTTCTCTATTTATTTGCTAAACTATAGGTATATGTTTCGGCACAAAAGACTATTAGTAAAAGTATTTGTGTACAGCATCCTATTTTCATAATTAGTGTAACATTACAGTCAAACCAGATGCAGCGAAATAATTGTAAATACCATAAATTTATTGATTCGTCCGTTGTACCTTTCAGATAATTGTTATTACTCGGAAGCCTTTGAAATCTGGTTTGCTTCAATATCAGTGTATAAATAGTTTATGTATATATCTACTCATATCCATCAATATTAATACATAATTTGTTATGTAGGTAACAAATGCATAGTTAGAATACCTAATTTTGGGTAAATAAGGTTTGAACAGCCTTCATCCTGCTTCCCTCCATTTTGTAAGGTAATAAAAGAAATAAATATAAAGGATACTGTGGTGTAAGAATAAACAAAAAAGAGAAGGTCTTACCCCAACTAACCACAAAAATTTAAAAACGCGGACACGTATTTCTCTTTCTCGCAAGTGTTGTGGTTAGTTGGGGTAAGACCTTTTTTGTGTAATAAAATAAGTTAAATTTTGGACAGATAAGTCCATTCTTAATAATAAAATAAGCACTAGTAAAGTGTTTGCACTAAATATATTGAGAAACTCGACAATTGTTTCGGGCATTGCCTATTACCAAGAGTACAAATACTAAAGAAAAAAGTCTAACAAACAGTGTATATATAGGTACATCTATAATTCGCAGAGTAGGAGCGGGATGTTGTTTGTCCTAACTCTAATTGATTATTAACAATATTTGTTTTATTGTGGAGGCTTATCTTAATCTCTAAATTTTCGAACATAGATAATTTCTTACTTTTAGATATATTAGTGTGTAAAATTTTTGTATTTTTGACGTCTATATTGTGTTTATACAAAGTACAGTGTTCTGAAATTCCAGTATGCAAATTATTTTTGTTAATACTATTTAAATGTTCTTTAATCCTAGTTGAAAAAGCTCTACCAGTTTGTCCAATATATATTGCGTCACATGAGTAAAAAGCTAATTGATATACACCACTTTTTTCCAAAGGACTTATTTT
This sequence comes from Agrilus biguttatus, assembly GCA_963921985.1. NCBI lineage: Eukaryota > Metazoa > Arthropoda > Insecta > Coleoptera > Buprestidae > Agrilus > Agrilus biguttatus. Next base: position 24,317,734 of record OY998118.1, read on the forward strand.
CTTTTTATTATTGACTTATACAGTTCTTAAAGTAAATTTATTACTTTCAACAACAATTAAACCTAAATTTTGTAATTTATGTTTATACATATTACTAACAGATTTTACAAAATGTAAAGAAACAAAATTCTTATTAGAGTTAATACTAAAATTGTCATGATATAATGATTTTCTAACTAATTTTTATTTTTTTGTGAAAATTAATTTGTCAACCAAAGTATCGTTATACCCGTTATTTCTGGCAATAGTTTTTATAACATTTAGTTCTGTATTGTAATCATTTGCCGATTATATGATAAGGAGTTAGGACAAACAACATGCCCTCTCCTACTCAGCGAATTATATATGTACCTATATATACACTGTTTGTTAGACTTTTTTCTTTAGTATTTATACTCTTGGTAATGGGCAATGCCCGAAGCAATTGTCGAGTTTCTCAATATATTTAGTGCAAACATTTTACTAGTGTTTTATTTTATTATTAATATGATGTTTCACAATAAGTGCACCTTAGAAAGTTTAAGTCCATTCTTGACTAGCTAAGACATTGGTTAAGTTTAAAAGTTCGGGTATTATGCCGAAACATCTGGTTCAATCCAGCCAAAAAAGTGTTCCCTAGGTATACCCACATTGTTACGAAATCAAGAAGCAGATAATCAGCTACAGCTATTACAAAGGCAAAACGAAGGTGGATCGAAGAAGAAATTCACACTTCATACTATAGTTCCATTATAACAGATAAACTAGTTGAAATATCCCCACCCCTAATTCAAGCTTGAGTTTTCTTCTGAAGATGGCCTTGTAAAACAATTGTTAAGAGAATAAATGTTCTAATGCAAATTTTGTTTCGGTACAACAGTACATCCGTTGAGATAGTTGTTTAATGAATGGTGTTATCCGTGTAAAAAATTCTTTTCTATAAACTTGAAAAATAAACACATTAGTGTCGCACTAATCCGACACTATTAAAAACTAGGAACCGGATTATTGGATTCTATAGAAAAATTCATAATATGTGAATAAAATAAAGCATTACAGTGTTATTTATAAAAGTGATTATAACACTATCTAGTACATAATTATAATAGTGATATATCTTACAATTAACTAATTAGCTTTAAAATATATAATACTTAATTGAGGTCTGTTTTTTGCAACTTAGTCCTTGTTTAAAAACTTCTTCTAGCGTGTTTCGCAGAATCATAATATCTTTAGCAGAACGAGAGTAGGGAGGGGCAGGGAGGCGTGAGTGGAAGGTGCCGAATTATTGGACGTACCAGACTATTGAAGTGCTGGATTAGTGAGAATCTACTGTACAGTTATACGAAAACACTTAATTTTTTATTTACCTGATTATAATTTGTATAATTATATTTGTAGTATTTTTTTAAATTTATTATGGGTGGTAAAAATTTTATTGGAATTAAACACAAAATTAAAGAAAAATGCTATATTTCTACTTTGTCTTTTCTTGATTACGGCTAATAACCTACAACTCTGCTTTGAAAATATCTTGATAACAACTGCATAGCGAAAATAATGTACGGAACAGTAAAAAGAGAGTAGAGGGGTAATATATTATTCAGAGGGAAAACTTATGGGGACATAGGCATCTGAGGATAAATTGTACATTTGGTAACAATAATGTTAATAAAATGGGACATGGGAATGAACGATTTATTGATAATATTATGTTATGTTCCAATCTATTTGTTAATCTGCAGCAAAAAGTTACACACATACACCATAGGTCATGTCAATAAATCTAGGAATAATAGATAGGGAAAGGCAGAAATTTAAAACTATATAACTATAGTAACGTCAGTTACTATATTGAAAACAATACCTATCTACAGTTATTTATGATTGCAAACTGCTCATTTTTAGTTTCCCACAATTATGGACTTACATAAGAGCACGCGTTGTGCTTGAAACTCTTTATGAACCCCTTTGGTTAACACTCCTGGGCGTTTTTTCTTATTTTCGTCACGCAACCGACGTAAAAGGGTGAGATACTAAGTGAAGTTTAAGGTACATCTCTTTGGTAGGTATAATCATCCATAGTACTTCCCTTTGAGTCTCAGAAAACTTTCCTTCATTCTTTTGATTGTTGTTTTGCTTAATTGTTAGGCGTAAAATGATGAATAGAAATTTCAGAAATTATCTCAGCTATCTATCTAATTTTCAATCTGTGACCATCCACAAATCATACATTAAATGATATACCTACTTTTTCCTCACTTTCCTTACTAGTCGAAGATAATGGTCGTCTGGCACGAAAGTCTTTATCAGGACTCTGTCCACCACATTTGAATTATATTAACAGTCTTATACCACGGAGTAGCTTCTTCTAATATATCCGACGTATCTTCATGAACAAATACTTAATAATGCAGCTATGTTTGATGTTCTCACTAAATAAAACGTTATACGTTAAAAATAAAAATTAACGAAACTTTGTACTATGACTAGTGGCGGCTTGTTATGACATGAACTGGGCCTATTTTTTAAAACTTAATACGGAAAACAAACTTGCATTTCTTTTGTTTCACCCACAAATCCAATTGTTCCTCAAAAAAATTCGTTATTAAATTGGTGCCCATATGCTTTTCCACGGTTAACACCTACTGCCTCAATAATAATAATGTACAATGGCTGACTTTTATAAATCTTTTTTTTTATATGTACGTGTAGTGATAAATCTTCAACAAAATATAATAAATATTGAAAAAAAAACACACACATTCGATCACCTTTTTACTTCTTCACCTTGACCAATCGCACCGTTAGATATTTGCACATGATGACACCAAACAGTAAAACATATAACATACAACCCTCCAGCTTTAACAGACCACACAGATCACAGATGTTGAAATAAAAAAATTCACTCTCCTTTAACTATTTTTGTATCGAGAGTTCGTAATTCCACTCCAAATTAATAATATAATAGGCTTGTACCTACTGTACACATTAGTAATGCAAACGGATTGCGTATTGCCACCCAATATTATAATACTTTTATCTCGCGCAGAAGTGGAGCATATGTTTGTCTAAAAACAAAAAACTTTTTTGTGTTTCATTCCCACCAGCTATTTGTGCTGGTGGGCGGGTAGTCCCTCCGACCTACACTGGAGAGCGTAAGGCCCTCTTCAGCCTTCTTGCAGGAATCGTGAGAATGGGTGGGTGGTGTGGTTAGGGAGAGAAAGATGAGACGCACGAAATAAAGACAGAAGAGAAGTCAAAGATTAGCTGTGGAAAATTACTGCTCCAGCATTTACCTAAATGATACAAGAAAACCACAGAAAACTTGGACCAGAGCAGCTGGACCCGGTTTCGAACTGGTGACCTTCCGAATACTCTCGAGCACTATACCACGCCGCTCAGTATGTATGTCTGCAAAGTCTTCATTAATATCAGCTGAATTAATTGCCTAAATCCGTTACTTCTTACTAGAAAATGGAGGTTCTGAGGAGAGCGATACGGTTCCAGTAATATACAGAACCCGTCTGTTGTTCCAGTTAAGCATACCACTCCGCCAACCAAAACCAAACCAAAGATTCGGAAAATTGATTTGTTTTACTCCTCCGCCTAGAACAGCCAGTAAAAGGCGATTTTAGGATAGCACATTAGCGTGGCATGTGAGGTAGATATGTTACATTAAAGTATGTAGTATGACGGCAGGGTGTATTTTATATGCATTACCCAGCACGGGACTTGTCAGGATGTTGAAGGAATCAACACAATAACACTTTTTTGTAAACTTTATTTCTAGTTTGCTCTACGCGTGCCCAACTAGAGTTCTGGCTAGTGTCGATTTTAAGAAGATTAAGTGAACTATATCATAATTACAAAAGTTCCTATTTATAGGGTGGTACCGGTTAATCAAATATGCATTTGTCTGAACAAAGGAAAGAACGAGTAAACGAATTTTAGAATATTTATACGTGACATAGTAGTTACATATTTCTATTAAAGAAATAAAGTGAACAAATGGATGTTATTAACAGGAAGTCTTATACTTGGAGTAACGTGAACAATAAGCATATACATGCCTATCTTTTGGGGTATTATAAAATAATTGAATGTACATCCTGAATGCATTAGAAAACGGAAGGTAATACGAGGGTGGTCTGAAAAGTTTCCGACCTAACAACGATAGAAGCCGATTCCCCCTTCGCAGTCCACCATTTTAACTATATTGTTATTTCGGGTGTATAAGAGTCTATCCAAGTTTCAGCTACAGTAACTAATCCGCGCCAAAACTCTGATTTATTTCGCCTAAACTACAGATCGTTGGAAATGTTTATTCCAACACGTTTTCGGCCTAACGTTAGCAATTGCGGCACCCAACGGGCGAACAGCTTTCTCAAGCATAAACCTTCATTCAATATGTGATAAACACGTTCTTTGGACATATTCATAAACTTTGATATCTCTCTCACTTTAATTCGACGGTCGTTTACCACCATTTGGTGAACTTTAGCGATAATATCGCCAGTGGTTGTTGTTTTTGGGCGTTCCCGAACGTTCATCGTCTCCCACGTTTAAATTCAGCTGCCCAAAATTTCACTGTGGTAAATGATGAGGCAGAGTCCCCGTACATAGATTCCAACTCATCTTTGACTTGCGTAGGCATATTGCCTCTCAGAAACAAATATTTAATGACAGCTCGATACTCGATTTTCTCCATTTTCACAAAAACACTAACATCGACTCACTCAAATAACAACTGCGCGTGCAAAATAGCTGAAAGTTTGGTGAGTACCTGTCAAGAGATGCACAACTACATTCTCTAGCTTTTATAGACGAGGACTGCCATTTTCACGTTAAGGTCGGAGACGATTTGGTTGTTGACAATATTTGAGTTCGTTTTAATAGCTAATTTTATTTCTAGATTTTCCATTAAATTTAATTTTCTACCTTTGCTAATACAATGTAGATTGTTTACATTATTTACATCTATCGAATGGGAATTTTTAATACAATGTTCGGATAACCCAGTTGTGCATTTATTATTATTAATAGCTTATAGATGTTCTTTTATTCGAAAATTGATGACTCTGCCTGATTGGCCGATGTAAAAAGCATCACAGTCTATGCATGAAATTTTGTAAACACCACTTTTTTCCATTATTGAGATCTAAGTTGTGGTTAGCTTCAACACAATGTTCTGAAAATCCTGATGTTTGTTTTTTGTTTTTGATACTATAAACATGTTCACCAATTCGGTTTTTTATGGATCTTGCACTTTTTCCGATGTAGGTGGCTGTGCAATATTTACAATTTAATTGTTATATACCACTTTTATCAGTATTTTTTAATTTTTGTCTATTATTAACTACAAATGATAATATATTATGTTTATTAATCTCTATTGCTGTAATTTTAAATCTACTTAACATTATTACTTATACTTTTAACAAAATTTAGAGCACATTTTTCTAGGGTATTTAATTAATATTTTTTTGTTCTGTTCTGCAGCACGTGTACACCAACCACCCTTGACTATTACAACTAAATATAATTAATAAATATAATACGAATGAGTACATTTAAAACATTTTCATTATGTCTGTATGAGGTTACGAACTTACCAATCCACCCACGTGTCAACATTGCATGTATTTCGGTGCGCAAATTTTTTCTCACCGATACAGAAAATTTGCTTCACGTAACTCACATATCAATGGGTTTTTACTTTATTTAATCAGTTGCTATGATCCGTAAGTGCATATTATAGTTAAGGCTAGAATTGAAGCTTCGTTATTTTACTTTGTATTGTAAAAATACTCTTGTCAACACATTTTGGTTTCGAATGACGTGTTTACGTTTATGCTACATAATAGTGCACAGACATAGTAATGCACACATTTCACGTATGCATATTTTTACCTTAGGTAAATAACGTTGGTGTTAATTGACTGTTAGTATTCATTTACTAACAATTGGTCGTAGACACAACATTGTCATAACAAGGTCATATCAATAAATAAAGCAAGTTTCATCTATTTATTTACGATAGAATTATTCGGATTCTGAGAAAGTGGTAGGTGAAAATTTCTTTCCTTAAAGAACCTTTAAGTTGTTGTGACTTATGAGAGTCAATTAATAGCGAAAAGCGTAAATTCCGCTTCGTATCAACATTTCAACTAAAATTCTGTACGGACGTTTTTTTGCCTTTACGTAAATTGTAGTTTTTTTTTGTAATATTGACGATGATTTAAATTAGGTTAGCTATCACCTTTAGAAAAAATTCAGATTGGCCTTGATACAACTATACTGTTTATTTACAAAAAAACATATATACAAAAGGACAATTTAAAAAAAACACAAATTCAATATATACAAAATGCCAGACACACTCACACACACTCTACAACCATTCTCTACACAAGCGCACACAAAATATATATACACAAAGAAATATATATACAAAAATGTCGGTAGACGCAACGGGTTAGCTATTTGGCTAGAGCTCCCTCTTCCTTGCCGCTGGTGGGTGGAATATCGGAGATAGCCAGATAGTGAAAAAAAAAGATAAAAATTAGGATCAATGGGTACTGGGAGGATCTCTCTCTTCCTTGCCATGGGTCGGTGGAATGTCAGAGATGCCTGGTACTGAAAAAAGCACGGGTATTTATACAAACTCCAACACCAAGCAAGGGTTGGGAAAAAGAGGGGTTGAGAGTGGGGTGGTGAGATAAGGGCGAAAATTAATGCTAAAAACGATTTTGTTTTTAACACGGATTTCGCGGTGAAAATTAAAAAAACAGATAGCGGGAAACGATAGAAAAAAAAGCGTATCTCTATGACAAATATAAACAAAAATAGAAAAAACATTAAAAAAAAGAAAGAAAAAACAAAAACGGGTTTAAAAAAAAGGAGGAACATTAGAGGAAACTACAACCAAATTAGAAAAGAAAAGAATGAGTAAACCGAAGAAAAAAACAAAATAAATATATTGTTGAGAAAAAAATAAAAATAAAATAGATAGATAGAGTTGTAGTGTACAGATTTGGTTGTAGCCAGGGGTAGGCCAGATAGGCGGCAAGGTAATTGGGGTTGTTGCGACAACTACGTCACCGGGAAAAACAGTAATAAATTTCGTAGAATAATAATAGTCCATAACAGCTTGCATCCCTTAATTTAAAAAATAACCAATCGCGTAAACCTAGTTACATTTATCGCCTCCCTTAAGTGCAGGTATATACCGGACGGAATTTAGGTATGGTACTAAATGGTACGGAATTTACATATCACCAGTAACTCGTTACAGCATTTTGATCAGAATTTTCACCAACCCAATTAATAGTCGGATCTCAGAAGTTTACCTTTCTTATTGTAAATGTATTCTGAAATGATTTTAAATGAGCTGGCTTTAACTAATTTAATTTAAATAAATAGTTTTTATTGTATCAAATTAAATCTAACAAATTTGAAAGATAAATACTGATTCCATACCATGTAATGTATGACGTTTATATAATGCAAACATGGAATACGAACATTAGTTATTTTATCTTGTATTTAAACGACAAATACTAATAGTTTAATGGTAGAGTATAATGTATGATTAATTACAGATGACGTGAACGAAACTGTAATGTTAATATATATGATGAAGAAATAATCTCATAATGGTGATATAATAACTCTTTTCAAGTTAACTACACTCTAATAACTATATACTAAACATAATTTCACCAGGTTGTACACTAATAAAATAATAAAAAGTCAATATCCCAAAATTCATTAATTATCCAATCAAGAGTAAACAGGATATACTTAGTAGAAATCACGTCAGAACTTACCGCGACCATTCGCAATTACTCACGGCGTTATTTAATTAATTTTTGAACCGGAGCTAGTAACAAAAGACGGAAGCAGCCATGAATGTCCAATTCCTTCAAAGAATCACATAATCAATATGCATTATTTAAGCATTTCAATTAAGTCTGATTCACTCAAATCGACATTTACTTGTACAAGTGCAATAAAATCAGATTTTTAGAGTTCTGTTGATAAGAATAGATAAAAACTTTAAACCATTGTGGTTTCATTCCCACCAGTTACTCGTGTTGGTGTGCGGGCGGTCCCACCGACCTACACTGTAGTGCAAAAGGCGTAAGGCCCTCTTCAGCCTCCTTTCAGGAATCATGGGAATGGTTGGGTGGTGTGGTTAGGGAGTGAAACATGAGACGTGCGAAATGAAGACAAAAGAGAACTGAAAGATTATATGAGGAAAATTACTGCCCAAGCATTTGCCTAATTGATCCAAGGAAACCACAGAAAAACTTGGACCAGAGCAGGCGGTTCAAATCGGTGACCTCCCTTATACTTAGCAATGATCTAGAGCACTAAACCAAGCATAGTATAGATAAAGTGCGAATACCACTTATAAAAATATGTTACTTTATGTGGGATTTAATAGTGTTCAATAAGGTCCTATTCTAATAAAAATATTAACTTGTCAAACTGAACCTACGACGTGAAATCTATGCCCTTATAAAGTTTGGTGAACGGCCAAGGATTGGGTCAGCATTGGGTGCTAGATAATCTACCCTGTCACAGTAATGCCAACCACGAACGGCCCTTCAATTAATTTTGCCTGGAACCTAATATCAGCCCAGCCAAGACAAACGATAGTCGGCTAAATAAAATAATCTAGTAGTTAAAAACTAATTAATGAAAGAGTCCATTGTATGACTTGAACCAGCGGACTAACGTTTACAATACCAGATTCCTACTCCTTGACTCAAGCGACTCTTTGTCAAACGATTACAATTTATTGTGTACGTATAAGGTACACGAAGAAGAATCGATTTTCCTGAAAATGACTGAATAGTGCGCATTACTGCTGGTACAAATTAATGTTTTTTTTTTCTGACCTTCAAGTACCAAAAATATCAATGATGGATACTTTGGCGGAGTTGTAGAACAAACTAGATAGCTCAAACCCCAATGGCCAAAACACGACATAAAATGTCCCCCCAATGTCACTTTTCAGTAACAAAGTTACCTTCTTCAGGAACTGAAGAGAACTAAAAACTAAGGGCAATATAAATATTATATATACTAACTAATTATATGGTCAAGTGAACAAGATTCGATCAAACTGCCGCAATATTCAGTGGACCTTACAAAAACAATAACATACCTTCTCCTGGCGAAGAAACCACTACATCTAATTACATTATAAAATCGAAAAAGAAATTACCCTAGTTAATATACTCTCAGGTCTATCTTACTTCCATCCACATACAAATTAAAGTTTTTGAACAAAATTAATGGTGAATTGTTTGAAGACTTTTCTTAGTAGGGGTAAATTTTAAATACATCAATATTATATTAATTATTGAATTAATTTGTACCCACCACAGATTACCTCACACAATGAGGGAAAAATTAGTTACTGGTCACGAACTCGCCGAGACTTGAACCCGGGAGAACACCTTTCGTAGCTTAGTGGCAAAAGCATTGGCGCGTAAGGCCAAAGATCCCGGGTTCGAGTCCCGGCGAGGGCGTGACAACAGTAATAGATTTTTCCTTCATTGTATGAGGTAATCAAATTAATTCAATAATTAATATCACATTGATGTATTTAAAATTAATGGTTCTAATCTAGTAATTCTTACGTTAATAAAGCCAGAATCTAATAATCTCACTGCAATTGCTTCAGCTCATCTCCTTAGTTTTACATACATTCGTTGAAGTCTCCAATCACACTTACACTTCTAGAGAGTAGCTTTAGACCATCCATGGATCACCACTGGTTCCAAATCGAAGCAGTTTCCAGCAGCAAAGAATAATAACATGAGACACTTAGATATAAATAAATAAATTACCATCCTGTTACTAGCACACTTGTTTGCTAATAACTAAACTTTTTTCTTCGGGCATTTGATTCTGCATCGTTTTTAATTAACTTTTACTTAATCCATGATTTCTACTAAATTTATGATAGATTAGATGTTTATCTAGGTAATAAAAACTTGAGGATATTTACATCATTAATCCTATCCGATAAAATAAATTAGAAAAAATATTATTCATGGGTATAAAAGAGTAAAATATGTGTTTATTTATTAAGCCAAAATATGTCAATAAACAAATTACATTGTTTTGCAATAGATAGGATATATCATTACAATTGCAAGTGGCAAGTGATAATTGCGGTTTGGTATTTATTTTTTACTTACAGTTACATAGATGGTGCAGACAGAGAATAAATACAAGGTCAGACAAATAAAAAAGTGGTAATGATGTGGATGTTCAAGTACCTAGACGCTGTTTACTTTTTAATAGCTTTTGAATCTTTACTAAAATAACTTTATATGTTTTTCCATTATATTAACGGTTTCTTGTAGGTAGATTTCTCTTATAATTCATTGGTGAGAATTTATTTGTGTTTGTTATATCTGCACTTTCCTAAACCTCTTTATAATTAAATTTTATAGATCGTGTGCATTAATTGTTATTAAATAACACCTAAGAACCAACTTGAACACAGCTATACCAATGTACGAGGGTGGTCTGAAAAGTTTCCGACCTTAACGTGAAGATAGCATTTATAAATAAAATCTGGGGATGTAGTTGTATACCTCTTGACAGGTATTCACCAAAATTTCAGCTATTTTGCACGCGCAGTTCTTGTTTAACAATCGTTTGAGTGAGTCGATGTAAGTGTGTTTGTGAAAATGGGGAAAATCGAGTATCGAGCTGTCATTAAATATTTGTTTTTGTGTACGGGGCTCTACCTCATCATGTACCACAGTGAAATTTTGGGCAGCTGAATTTAAAGGTGGGAGACGATGTGGTGCTAAACGACCATCGAATTAAAGCGAGAGAGATATCAGAGGTTATGAATATGTCCAAAGAACGTGTTTATCACATATTGAATTAAGGTTTACGAATGACAAAGCTGTTCGCCCGTTGGGTGCCGCGATTGTTCACGTTAGACCGAAAACGTGTTCGAATGAACATATCCAACGATCTATTGGTGCAGTTTAGGCGAAATAAATCAGATATTTGGCGCCGATTAATTACTGTAGATGAAACTTGGATAGACCGTTATACGCCTGAAGCAAAAATACAGTTGAAACGGTGGACTGCGAAGGGGGAACCGGCTTCAAAAGAATCAAAAACTATTTCTTCTACTGGAAAAGAGATGACGACTGTTTTTTGGGATAATCATGGAGTTATCTTAATCGATTATCTTCAAACGACAAAAACCATTACAGGAACATACTACGCATCATAACATGACAAGCAATAGACAGAGATTACGGGAAAACGGCCACATTTGCAGAAAAAGAAAATCCTATTTCACCAAAACTGCGCCGTCTCACATCTCAGCGGTTACCATGGCGAAAATCCACGAACTACGGTTTGAACTGCTTGATCATCCTCCTTACTCACCATATCTAACCCCAAGTGACTTCTTTTTGTTCCATCATCTAAAAATTGCGTTCGGAGGATAGAGATTTTCATCAAAAGCGGAGGCAATCGCCTTCGTGAACAATTATTTTAAAGACAAAAACGCCGAGTACTATTTGGAGGGGTTGAAGAGATGTAGACTTTCAGGGAGCCTATGTAGAAAAAAATAATAATAAAGAAAAAATGACGCATCGTTGTTAGGTCGGAAAATTTTCAGACCACCCTCGTATATAGTCAATTTTGAATGATATCAATAGACTATGTAACTAATATGATAAGAGGTACTTTTGCGAATTTTCAAAATCCCATAAATTTAGTTTTTAGCGCCCGTAAAGGGATGTGATAAATAATTTTAGCATGAAAATTACTATTTGTTTTTGCGAATTTGTTAAATATTTTATATTCTTTAGAGAAAGTTGTGAAAGGTTCAGAGTTTAGGCTATAAAATTTCGTGAAAGAATCAGATTTCCTGAAAGCAGAGAAGAAAATAGAAAGAAGAATTGAAAGAAGTTAATAAGTCCGTTTATAAGATACAGTGTATCATCCTTGACTAAAATATTTGACATGCTGTAACAGACTACTTTTTATTTAGTGAATAATTGAATAAATGAATCTAAAAATATCATGCATGGTTTTGTACTATATGATTAACAATACTACATTGCCTAATTTTTACAAATTCTATTTTAAGATATTTTTATATGAACATGTGATTCTTACATAAGAAATTTCTAATTTTCTGTACTTACTTACCCAAGTTATCCTGAAGAAATGGACAAGAAATCATTTTATGTATAGTTACTTTGAATAGTAATTCATTTATTCAAAAAATAGCTGTATATGTGTCTCGCAATTTTTTTATGAATAAATAGTGTACAGTGGTATGTATTTTATGGTGTTTATAATGCTAAATGTGGAAATTATTATTATATATATATATATGTACTTTTTCTTTAATCTAGTACTTAATAATTAGTGAGTGTAATGCTAACTTCTTGCAAGTGGTGATTTTCCAATTATAAGTATTTTCTATATACACTATAAGCAAAATTTTAACCGACCATGTAAAATACTAAGAATAATCCGTTCCATAAAGCTGCAACAAATATTTGGGCATCATAATGCGCAGTTGGAGGAATGGAAGGCATGAACTCTTTGAAGTTTTGCTGGAGCTAGCGACATCCATCCCTCATTTAACTTTCAACGGCTGTGCCGGTAATTTCTATGAGCTTCATGGAAAAATAGTCAAAGCGACAAACAATACTCCAATTGCAAAGCTGAAAAACTCTCGTTAAGAGTTTTAAAACAGACTAGGATATTTTTCGGTATAGTGTGGTGGTCTATTTCATTCCCTACAAAGCGATTTTAAGGAGTTACCTACTAACTTATTTTATGGGTATCATTATTTATTATTTTCTTGTTTTTACTACAATTACTATATATCTTGTTTACAGAATTTTATATACTTATTCTTTTTAACCAGAGAATATCAGTTTTATTTCACCTCAGGACGCAAAACATAGTGGTGAATGCAGTGGACTAAAAATTACATTAGAACATGTATTTATTCGTTTTGCGCTGACGCCCCACTTCTTTCTCCTATGAGGGAGCACACGAAATTTAATGTTCGGAGTTAAAATGTAAATAATTACTATGGCGAAGAAAGACGAGTAATTGCACTTATGAATATTTATTTATAATTACTACTACAGCGAAATATGTACACATATGTATCTATTAGAAGATCCTATATAAGATGGTTTACGATAAAATGCTTTTTTGATTCTGTTCTTTACTGAGTATGAATGTGTACTGACTCTGTTCAAAACCTTCCATTCTCCGACGGAGTAGGAGAGGGTGGTGACTAATAACTAAGAAGTACTAGAAATATCTGTTTGTAATTTACCGACGACATCAACCATCCCGCATAGATTGTTGCCGCCGTTATCGCTTGCTTACAAAGGGTCGTCATACATTTAAAGCCATAAATGCCACCTGCAGGCAAATGCAACATTTTGGATGAACCGTCAATTAATGCTAATATTAAAAAAATTCCAAGTTGAAGTTACATAGAATAATCAGGTAAACATAGTCTGAATCCGAACAACATGTATACTCATCGACATTTTATGCAAATCCGAGTAACTGCACATTCCCTTGATACGGGAAATCTTGTTATCGATCGCCGTCCGTCGTATCGTTTAATCATTGCAAAGGAGTACCAGCCGCACCTGTCTATTCGTCATAATTCATCATCAACTCTATCAAGTTGCTAAGCATTTAAAATATATATAATGAAATCTCCCTTTGGTCGGTTAAACTTTTACCTGTAGTGTATACAGAATATCAGGGATGACGTCACAAACATAGTAAGTAAGAATATGGGATACATTCCAATCCGTAACTCAATTTACTTGTCTAATGGCTAAGACTCAACCGCCACAAAAGAAATGCCGTGATTAAGAAGTGGAACACGAAATTAATTATATAAATAATACAGAATTGAGGTATGGAAGTCTTTAACAACAAAATACACAATTATAAATAAAGCGTGGAGGTTCAAATCGATTGTTCAAAACTACCTTTGTTGTTCTGAACACACATAATCGAATCTCAGTTAAACAATTAGTCATAATTATTTTTGTTATTAAACGTATTGTGTTATACGGTTTTAAATTATGTTACTATCATAATTTTGCTAGTAGTCATACCGACATTAGTGAAATTTATTTGAAATATCATGAGAAAGGACAAGTTTTGTAATTTTTGTTATATATAAACCTGGCTTTGAAATTTTATGTCGAATTGACACTTTTTTAGTAGGGCGGGTGGACTTTTTCCAGAAACAGTCAGTGCTAACATATCACACAAATTTAAATATTGTCGGAATCTCACTTATAAAAATAGTATAAGTGATTGAGTTCACAAAGTTGTTTACGATTACAAGAGCAATAAAGTGTTAAATATGTGATGGTTATTGTCGGTAATTGAGTAATTGTATGCTGATTTTGAGTTAAAAAAATAAATAAAAAGTAAAGTTTCTAGTTATTTATGTGCTATTAAGACACAAACGATCTTAGAATTTTTTTGCCTGTTTGTGTGTCTGTACGGGCTAATCTTCGAAACTGCTGAACCGATTTCGATATGACTTTTGCAGACATGAAGATGAGGTTGTCAGGAGTGATCTAAGATATTTATTTTTGCACGCGATTGAAGCCGCGGTGTAAAAGCTGGTAGATAATAATAATGTTAATATAAAAGTATCATAGTAAAAATATGTACATGTGTTGGAACTCGTGGATGAAGGTACGTACCAACCTATATAATTCGAGAGGCTACAAACAAAGCAATCAATATTATTCAGGATATCTGCATAGCCATTTACATTCATCGTACAAACAATGGTAACACTATCTTGAATAATTATAAGGTTTTCTAATATCAATTTGTTTAAATATTTAAATCGGGCGTCAGCCTGTTTAGCCATTTAATTTCGCTGAATACATTTTTAAGAATTATGAAGTTATTCATCAAGTTTGATGGCCTTGGTACTATAATACTCCTATCCAGGTGCTTTCTCAGTCCAACGTTCACCGAAAACTGACAGGCATTCCCAGGAATTATTGCTGAATCAAACACGTTATCGTAGCCCTTTTTGTGACAATCGGATTAAGAATGAGGAAAAATTATTTTCTAACGTTATCAACGCAGTACCACTGAAAATGTCTACCACAGGTGCCGACGAAACTTTTCAACCTAACCGTTTAATTAGACTACGGCCCTTTTGGACTGAATCTTAGTGTTACTATGGATTCCGACCATGAAAGCCTATGTTCGTACATTTGTTAATAATATCTGTTACTGTTTTAAATATGATCTGAATAAAATTGATGAGTAAATGCTAAAACGATAAAATAAAGTTTATGTATCAATGTTTGCCACATTTAAGATCTGAGAGCAATCTAATAATACCAAAGCATTGACCTCATTAAAATTACTAATTTTAAGTGTGCATATATTATATTGTAAGTAATACTCGGAAACGTCGTTATACAGCCGTGATAAGTTCCGAATTCAGATTTATTTCCTGGAAAATAAAACACTTACATTTCTCGATTCGAAAATGAAAATCCTCCTCATTCTAAAATAGATGTATCAAGAATAGAACGTATCACTTTTCTATTTATTTTATAATAGCTTTTGCTTTCGAGTTAGCTCCAACCAGAGACGTGATTATAATATGGACCGAGCGTAAGCAATATTTTCTGTACTAGAAAATGATGTACTTTGGGTATGCAACGAACAATGCACATTCGGGGACACATATTTAAGTTTCCCATGCGCTAAACGGAAATTTACGGACTTTAGGGATTGAAAATCATTTACAATAGCATTTAACATACAAACCAAATATATTGAAAACATAATTGAACTTCTCTAAAAAATAGTGTAACGAGTGCGTGTTTGCTTGTGTGCGTTCGAGTACCCATGTCTGAGAGCAAGCCGGTCGCAGCCGAGCCGCGACGTGTGAGTGTAATAACTGAGGACATGTTAGTGTATTTGTGTTTCGCGGAAACTTGTTCCATATTTTGAAGAAAAATAAAATGGTTCCGACTTTTCTATGTTTCTCGGGAGTGTTCCAGAAATTTAACGGAACAGTATATAAGCAAAAAGACGATCGCCGAGGGCAGTTCAGATATAAATTGACGGTGGTGAAAATAAGGTGGGAAATAAATCGAGACGCGTAGCAAATAAATAGAAAAGTGAGAAGTTCTATACAGACAGTAACTGTACTTAAATAAATAGTGTAATTGGTAGTAAGTTAAGTAATATTAGTATAAATAAATTGTTGTTCCTGCTTAAAAGTGTTCGAGTTTTAATTGTTGAACCCCCGAACGTTACAATAGTAATACTGTTGTTTACAATAATATATGTGCTATAAGTGAAAAAAAAGTTAATTAGTAACACAAGTAGATTTCTCGTTGTGTGAATGATTGGTGTATGAAGTTGATAAAAAAGATGTGATGACTGTGATTAAAATGATGTATATTAACGGTACTACTATTTAGATGTATTTTACAGTCTGATTTTATGGTTTAAATAATAGTTCGTAATATTCAATTTGTTAAAATATGTTTCGTATGTTTTGTTAGTAAACAAATCTAAGGTATGTGAAGTCGTTCATTATGTGTACTCTGTTGGGAAAGTTAGAAAAATAGTATGTTAATCATGAGAATATGTAAGTTAGAGAAAGATATGCGGGAGGTGTCAATTGACATCAGTAGGTGGTTAGGTACAATAAGCAGGCAGTAGATATATGAATTTAGGGTGACGGATATAGAAGAAAAACGTTTTAAGCGATAAGATTGAACAAAAATTAAGTCTAGATATATGTTATATGTGAGAACCTAAAACATATGTTTGTGAATTATGTATCTAAGTAAATCTGAACTATGACTAATAATACACAAAATATAATAAGCAACAAAAATAAATGTAAACCTTTAGTAGAAAGTTTTGAATATATCTAACATACAAAAATATAAATTTTAATTAATAAAAATACCTACATTCACCTTGTGTGTTGCCTAGAGTTAAGTAAAAATTTCACAGTACATTAAAACCTAAGCAATAATAATAACGATTAAAATGTAAATTAATAGGTAATTGAACGCATTACTGATTTTTAGCAAAATCAGAATTTTCCTTTCAGGATGTACTTTTGAAGTTGACGGGATTGACGGCAACTCCGTATTTATGGTACTATTTTAGAACAAATCTAAATTAACTCTTTATCTTAATGTTACTCATTCAATTACTTGCTTACTTTTGCTCCTGTGACAAAATACTTCGTTTGTTGCGTCGAGGTTCTACTTTTTTAATTAAATGCTGAGGAAAATCAAAAACCCTGGGTACAGCATTTTGCTTTAATTTTCTTTTTCCCACGGATTAAAAAGTCATTTTCTTCAAAATATTTGCTGCAAACAACACACAACTGAATATTTTGACGGTGTAAAACTTTCACGCCTTATTGCGTTCAACCATTTTTTCTTTAATATGTAACCATATTGTTCTAATATTAAACTAATTTTATATTACTTTAACAAAAAATAGTTCGTAAAAATGTTCACAAAACGGTATGCACAAGAAAAATAGTGTCGCACAACATTTATTTGAAATAACTACACTTAACACTTCCACTGCCTCAAACTTTCTGAGGGATGTTTCGAGCGTTCTTAATAATTCTCGCGTTTCTGTCCCATAAGTCGCATAGTGTGTTGCCTACCCAAATGGTATCACTTTATAAACACAAGGCGCAGTCTAGTTATAATCACGTCTCTGGCTCCAACACTACTCGAGCTCAAATATATTAGTTTGTACAACAAAAATATTTACATCGGTTCGAATTGAATGAACACTGCACTTAAAACATAGAATATGAATGTAATTGTTACTTTTACATGGGTCAGCACATAGTAACCAGATAGGAAAACTCACAAGAGAAACTTTGGACCTTCATGATTAATCGTGACACAATAGGTTAATATTATTTCGGGAATCAATTACATTATTAATTAATTAAGGGATTGATTTTGTATTGGGGACAAATAATTAAATGAAATAAGTGGATGATTGAAATGGATTGTTTTTCCTGTATTTTCCTTTCAACGATTGACATTAAGAAAATGGCAACTACTACAATAGCGCTGTTTTATAATAGATTATAACTAACGAACATTCAACCGGATTATCAGGTTTATTACATTTGGCACTGGGTAGCACACGTTTAGTGGAAGATATGTACTGTTAATGGAAATAAATATGGTAATACTTACAGGTATTCGTTTATTCATACAAATATTTAAAAATTTCCCTAACGTTACAATCGGCCTAAAGTTTGCGTTAGCCGCTCCCAATTGGATGTTCTGTTAATTTGGTTAGCCGTATTTCAGAATTCCGTGGTGCAACATATAAATACGTCGAATGTTGGGCGAAGAATCCGGCATATCATGATTTGCTTAGGAATTTTACAAAATAGCGCCATTTTATGGAATACTTGCTATCGTTTGGTCACAAAACTGTTTGTCTTAATAAAACCCGAACGATCAATAAATAATAATCATTTGCGTATCGTTCAATAGGTTCATATCTCAAGTGGTGTTTTTTTTTTAAATTAATTTAATCTTACGATCCTAGAAGCAGAAATCTGCCAAATTTACCTCGTCCTTGCTTTATCGCCTCCAAACAGTAAATAAGGAAAACAAAAGAGTACACTTTGTTTGTTGCACCCACAAATTCAATTATTCCTGGATAAAATTTTCTATTAAATTAGCGTTTATTTGCTTTTCCTCGACTAACACCTGCAATTTCAATAGTAATTTTGAATAACGGTCGACGTCTATTTTTAAATCATTTTCTATTTCATATAGGTATTGAAAAATCGAACAGGAATACATTCAGAACATCACAACAACCTCGTACTACATTATAACAAAGATTTATTATGACTACACTCTTATTTCTATTCCTAGCATGTACACTATCTGATTCGCACATTTATTATTATTATTATATTAGGTATGTTACGAATATAAGCAATGTAAGTTGTTACTCTTACTCTTGAACGTAATGACTAGGAATATTTAAATGCTAGAACTAGTATAAAAAGGGTCTAGCCCAACATAGGGTTTTGTTAATAAATGAGAGTCCAACGAAGTAATTGTCTTTTCATTACATAAATAAGCGGTATCTCCGCGTAACGTATAATTATTTACTAACTCAGTCAACGAAGTGCCCGTGGGTTAGGTTAGGTTAGGTTAGGTTAGGTTAGGTTACATTCATCTAATTATAGATTGAATCTAGATCTAAACATTGTTACGTGTGGGACAGTGCGTGAAGCAATTTATTTTAAAAACAAAAGTTTTATTCCATCACGTAACAGGTATTTCTTCACTTTGACTAAACGCACCACTACTGCTAAGTACCTATAAATATTGAAAATATTTTTTGTCTGTTTATATATATATATATATATATATATATATATATATATATATATCTGTTAAGTTTAGTTTGTAGGTATTTGTTCTCTTTGTATATAGGCATCTTTTGTGTCCATCAATTGTAAATACGTTAAAAATTCCAAAAATAGACTTTGGCCCCTTTATGATACCCCTTGTAAATACTTTACGCATCGGTCATCAGCCTTGAGAACACCACCAACGGTTTTGTGAATTACGCTTGGGGGTGTTTAGCTTCAAGAGGAGGATATTTTTCACTTTGGAGCGGTGTCCATTTTTCACACTATTTAAGTAGAAATAAGCAAAAATTACGTTGAATTCCACTTTTAGATTCAATCAAACTACATTATATTCTATTTAATTCAAATCAACCTCATAATTATATCCAAATCAGTCAAAACAACAAAATCAAATAAGTGTAAATCGTGAATAATAAAGTGTATATTAGGAAAAGCAGTTCATTTTATCATATTTAACCAAAAGAACCTTCGGCGGGATACCGCCACACATCGAACAACCCAAACAACTACATATAACATACAAGCATTCCAGCTTCTACTCTCCACGGTCCACACAAACCATAGGTCTTGAAATAAATACATTCACTCTCCAATAACGATTAATCAATGTAAACCAAGTGCGTATTAAGACCAAAAATGTTACTCTTGCCTTGCGCAGAGGTTTAGGATAAGCTTGTCTGAAAAAATTTCATTGATTGCAGCTCAACACAGAATCCGTCAACTAGATTATGCTATAATTTTTACACTAGGCCACACCAGTTTATCCTAGAGTGTGCGTATTTATATCAGGACAAATCAGTTTTGACTAGCCTAAACTGGTTTATCCTATCCGGCTTAGGACAAATTAGTTTGGATTAGGCTATACTAGTTAATCCTATCGCGTATAGGAAGAACTAGTTTAGCCTAGGCAAAACTAGTTTGTCCTGAAATCGGGTTTGGCCGATAATATATGTAATATAATAACAAAATAAGCAACACTGTTTTATATTATTTATTGCCTCGGCAATATTGATACGGTACAATGGATTGCAAAACTTTAAAAGAATATTGTCAAGGCAATAAATAATATTGAGAAAACATTGTAATGATTTCTTTTTATTACAGTTGCTGCTCGGTCGAATGATTGAATTATAACTATCAAAACTTTACTTACTTAGGGTAAAAAATTCTTAATAACATTTAATAAAATGATTACTTTGATATTTTTAATGTCAAAGTTTTCTGAAATCGTTGTTTTTAGTAATCATATAGCAGCACTTCCTTTTCTTAAAAAAATAGCTCTTCGGAAACAGTATATAAGGAACTATATAACATATATACATAATTGGCATTTTTAACATAAATCTCATTTTAATATGCTTTTCCTAAAAAAAAGGAAATAGAAATCAAGTCACGTTCTATTCAGTGAGCTACGTATACATGACATATCCTTTGGTAAGCATACTAAGCTTTCCTTTCCACTGTTACCACATCCGCGGTTTATAGAAACTGGCAAGGCTTTACTGAAACTATCAAGACACTGTGGTATTCTCACCACTCATGTATGAAATTGGTTTGAACTGAGCTAGAGAGAGAGAATTGGTTAATCCCATTTTAATGTCTATAATACATATACTCTCATGTTCGATAAAACTATACATTGATAAATTTCAATATGCACAACGTAAATTATCTATTATAACCGGTAACTATAATTTAAATAAAACTCACGCATTTACTTTAAAATGATATCATAATAAACAGCGCCTTCGAAACTTTAATCTCTATTTAATCACGTAATACAATGCAATTCCATAAAACCTAGTAATACAGAGTAAACTGACAAAACATGTTGTCATACGCAAGATAAATAAAAGCGAACAACCTAACCTAACCTAACCAAAAGTTTCGGCACTCTTAATGTAATGCGTTGCTTATTCAATTTTAAACAAACTTTAACCTAACCAAAGATGAATACACCATAATGTAACCTAATGTTACAGAAAGCAAAAAAAATCAAAACACCAGATTGGGCAAGAAGTTGAAAAAGATACGAAAATGCCTCACGGTACCATTAGCAATTGTGTTTGTCATTTATCTCTACTTAATTTCATTTTTGATAGATTACGGTTGTTTTGATAAATAGTATAAAATATTATATTGGTACGGTGTTCTACTAAAGCTGCTTGAGTAACATCGGCACAAAATGAAGCCCATTCGTTTGAAACCTGAAAGATCAATAGAAATAAAATAATTACTATCAGATTTTTATAGCGTTAAAAATTAAAAAATCGTCACATGCAGAATGTTTTGTCCATATGGTACATTATTATCATAGTAAAAGTAAGTACAAGACAAAACCTTTTAGAAAAATTAGAAATCTTTCTGTAATTTCTGTAGTGTCAAACTAGAATGAACTGTTCACATTCCGTATTACTACTCAGCTTAAGACAGATAGCACAACATTGGGTGTTAACATATGTTATGATAGTAGAACACATCACTGCTCTTAACGTCCAAATATTATTTTTTGTGAATAATTTTTCGAAGTGTTTCAATTTAATATAGCCGTTAATTTATACTAACCTCTTCGCATTTGGTATACTTCATTATTTTTATAATTTTATGAAGCGGATATTGAACAGTCTAAAAATTCTGTAGCTTTATATTCCGGACGTCATTTCCTTTTTAATCTATTAACAAATACTTTTTTATTCAAATAAATACTAATATTTATAGCTAGTGATGATTAAGAATACTATATATTTATGAAAGCAGTCTGTGAATACAAATTACATGTACAATGTACAATATCTACAAACTAGTACAACCCCTCCAAATTTGGATGGATGTGCATAAGACTTACATTTTAAACATGCCGATCCTTTATGTCGTAGCCTACGTCCCGTTTATCATGGGACGTAGGACACCACCTACGCCCTATTCCAGAATCTCGGTTGGTATTGAGTTAGATGGTACATTTCAGATGGAAGCGGCTTATGCACGGGCTAGCAAGACGTACCTACGTTAGGTGTATTGGCCACACGTCCTTATGGATCTGTTAAGTGCGAAAGGACTTGCCAGTTTTCCATTTATTAAATTAGTTTCAATCAAAATTCAGTTTCTTTAAATGTCACTTTTTTATATTATTTTTTTTAAGCATCCATATCTTTTACTTCGTCTTTTTAAAAAAGATATCATTGTACCCGAATGTTAAAAGCACTCCTATTAAGGATGATACTATAATAAATATAATCCGTTTTGTCATAGTTACACATACATATTTTTATGCATAGTTTTTTCAAATATGCAAAGAGTTTGTTTCGATTTTTTAAGAAAGGTTGCATTGTATCAATAATCAACCGTTTAAAAAAAATTCAAAAAGTTATTCTGAACCTTTAATTTAGAATAAAGGGTCAGAAATGAATCTTTTAACAATTTTTATTCTACAATAGGATGTTTTATCTGTCATTTTAAAATATATGCCTAAAGTTGTCAATTTCAACGTGTAGGGCGTAGGGAACGTCGTACGCCTCATTTGAAACGGCACTAATAATTCCGTCAGCGGGAACTTAGCCACAGCCACTACCACATGATCTATCTATGATCCCACTACGATCAAATATTGACATTTCAACACGTCAAAACGTTGGCGATATTTAATTAAAAATTGCGATTAAACGACAATATCCAGAATACCGAAAATAGACCTAATTCTTTAATTAGACGTTTTATAGGTCAGGTAATCCCATAATTTTGTACCATGAGATTACCTTAAAAACCAACATACTTATACGGTAGCACCACAGATATTACCACATTGTTATATAGTGATGTAATATTCAGGTCCATTTTTAATTTGCCCTTTTTAAATGCTTTTTGTATTATGTTATTTGAAATGTACATTACTTTTTTAGTAGTCTTGATCCCGTTATTTAGTCCATGAAATCCCCAAAAACTGTCTGAAAGCCCAACCCCACACCTTGTCTTGTATACATGTAATGAGAAACTGAATCATTAAATAACAATTATAGTAAATATTCACTAATTGTATTCACTTTAGAATATTTTTAGTTAGAACTCTTTGGTGATAACAACCAAAAGATTGAAATAATTGTATGTACCGAAACATCTGTCTATCATTATCATATTACTCTCGTTATATATGTACAGTCAAATTTACAATTAACGCCCTGTATATCAATATAGTATTTCATGCCTTGTTAAACACGGTAACATGAAATCCTCTATTCATTCATAGTCTTCATAAAAGTTCATGCTGTTGGAATTTCAACATTTATGTTTAAGATTCTAAATCGGCCTGAAAGAGATTGTTTAACGAGAAATGCATCCAGATAACAAAAACATCCTGCATTCAAAATAGACTGTGTGGGTTTTGAAAATATGCTTAAACATAATGTTCAAAGAAGATTCAATGTTTATTATTTCAATATGAATGGCATGACGATAAATATATATCGCATAGCATCTCAATAAAGCTTTCTTTTTACTTCAATTATGGTTCAAACGGACTGGTTGCCCGTGTTTATACAAAAATTCGATTTATTGCTTTCATCAATAGAATTGAAGTAAAGAATTAGCTGACTTTCTTTTCACATTCAGAACTATAATAAGAATTTAATAAGTTTATTGTACCTACTCTAACAGTTTATAATAAGCAAAACAAAGCCTCAATGCTGTCAAATACCCTGTCGGTAGATTCGCCACAGTAATGCCAAATAATAATTTGTTTTTTCTTCTGTTTTATAAGCGTATATTTTCAATAAGTACCTACTTGTTTTTGAAAAGCAACGAGAAATCATTTTTAATAGACATTCAAGACTCGTTAATTCAGATCAGTAAAGACTCAAACGATACGCATTATCCAAATATCATCAAAATCATTAAAAAAACTTTTTTGTGTTTCATTCCCACCAGCTGCTCGTGCTTGTGGGCGAGCAGTCTCTCCGACCTACACTGTAGTACAAAGCCGAAGGGTAGGGCGTAAGGCCCTCTTCATCCTCCTTGCAGGAATCGTGGGAATGGGAAAGACAGAAGAGAAGTAAAAGATTAAAGAACCGGTGACCTCCCGAATGCTAAGCAATGATATAGAGCACTAGACCACGCCGCTCGGTGAAATCATTAAAAAATTGGTTTTCAATTCTTATTGCTTTTTATGTCTGAAATTGTATACGTATCAACACCATACATTTTAGTGAAATATTTTTCACTTGTACCTTTTTTCAAATCATTCAAAATCTCCTGCTTCTCGAAAAGGGTTAGCGTCCTCTGTGATCGCTTGGTTTACACTATTCCGGGAATTATACAACCGAACTAGTTTTACATTACCAAACGAATAAACAATCGACCGACTGTACGGTTTTCCGGATTACCGGGATCCTAAAGATCCGGATTACAAGATAGCTAATATTATGGTGCAAAATTTCAATTTTGTCTGGATTACAAGGAAATCCAGATTACTGAGGGTGTGGACTAACGAGTCTCCACTGTACTTTCACCCAAACATCTGAACCTAAATAGGAAATGGGTGTCGCACATCATTGGCCTTGTGCTAGATTTCTAAATGCAATGCCAATATTTTGCTACTGCTTTGTGGAGAGTCTTATTCTTAACGTTTTACATGATTAGTTAAACCTGTAGTATATATAAAAATCAATATTTATTTCATTGTCCCGTACCCGTTCCTATACCATTCATCCGATTGGTGGATTGTTGTGCAAACCCCAAGGAAGGTCACTAAATTAAAAAAAATGTATTTTTTTTTCGAGCCAAGCCGTTTAATGGTAACAAATTTATTATTAAACCCATTTCATCTAGCAAAAGAAATATTATGTCAAATTTCAAATATCATGGTTTCATAATTTCATTTTATCTTACAACCAGTGAATTAGCCTTATAATAATAGGATTTATATAATAAAATTATAAATTATAAAGAAATCTACAGAAGCCAACGTTACCTATATAGTTACCATTCCATAAAAATGTTTAAAAGTTGACGATGAGTTTTATTTACTTGGTTCAGAATAGAGTAAAATGCACTTAGAAAAAGTTCAATTAGCTCTTAATCATACTCCTGAAGATGCCCTAAGAAGACAAAACATACACCGAGGTCATTAATAAATAAAACTTCTCCAAGAGTATTTTATTCTACTTTGTATTAATAATTTTCGTTAAGAGTTTCCAATAATGGTTTTCTTAATTACTTGATTCAGTTGAATAAGAAATAACAAATTTTTAAATGATTTTTAAAACATTTTTTAAATAAAAAGTAAAGCTACACATAGTACACATCTGTTCACAGTTACAAAAATGAAGCCAAATACTTCGATAAAAGTAAATTAGAAAGAGGCTATTAATGTATTTTGAAATTATACCAGCAGCTAAGATGTTTTATAAAACGCAACATTACACAACTGTTGCACTAAATATTCCTAAAATTAACAGATTCAGGAGCTTTCACGTTAATAACACAAATTCTTTCTAAATATCCTTCTATTTTTAGTTCTCACGTCGTTACGTCACATTTACTGGTCTATTCATCAATTTTGAATGTCCTCATTTTTCCTTCTCGTTTGAAACGGTGTACAGGCTATAATTTAAAACTCCTGTTCTATAATCAGCATGGATAAAAGAACGGAAATTGCTATTTAAAACTTATTTAATATTAATCTAACGAACGCTTGGACCTGTCACTGTCTTTCACTAGATTCATAATCAAATCAGATTACAAGTTATTACTTCATAATTACATCCGCAGGTATTATAAACAAATATTCTCGTAAATATATGTGTCTCAGTAAATGAGTATACATTATTAAAATTAAATAATTCGTTTAATTTTCAGATTTTCGTAACTTTTTATAGACCCACTTACATATGTTAATTCCACAAGTCATAATGATTTTTAGTTCTTGCTTGTTTTATTTAAAAATCACACGTCAACATGAACCAGATTCGAATTTTCGATTAATTACTAAAAAAATTAGTTTGATTATAAGAATACTTTCAGAGATAGTAGAGATTTGGTTGTATGGTTGATGTTTATTATTATTGTAAAATGATAAATGAAGAATAGTAGTAAATATAATTAGGTAGTTTTTGACCTAACCTAACCTCAAAACTTAAAAATCAATTTTTTTCATTTAAGCGAAGACAATTAACAGAGTAGTAATTTCCGCTGCATTAGAATCTGATAGTAATGGGAGAATTCGAATGAGAAGTAACCTGTCATCCGGTTCTTGAAATAACCTGCACCATTCAGTTATTGCATTCATGTTTAAATTAAAAATAACCTGACGCGAGTGACCGGTATTTGGTATTTGAAACTTTTTTTATACTAGTCTGTAAGTTTATAGGTAATTACCCCAGGCTACAAACAGTGATTGACTTCCTTCCCTGTTTAATTATTCTAACAGATGGGCTGAAAAGTTCCGGGCATAACAAAGAAAACACTTTTTTTTCAAAATTGACTTTATTCATCAACGTAATCTTCATCAAGGGCAATACAATAAATTCCAGCGCCGCTTTAACATTTCAATGCCACTTTTGTAGAACAATTTATCTTTTGCCTCAAAATAGACCTCAGCTTCAGCGATAACCTCTTCATTCGAGCAAAATTTCTTGCCGGCGAGCATTTTATTGAGGTCTGCGATTAGCCTGTAGTCGCTGGGAGCCAAATCTGGAAAATACGGTGGATGTGGGAGCAATTTGAAGTTCAATTTCAAAATAAATAAGGGAGGAAGAATAAACCCTCCACAACAGTTTGGTTTTATTTATTAGTGGAACCGGGAAATAACTAATTATTGAAATAACTTAGTTATGTCTATCACTAGAATCTTGCCTTAGAATTGCCTTTGCGCGTCAATATTTTGAAATATACACTGTTTTAAGATTGGGATATCTCGAAATTTAAAATTTAAATTTTTGATATAGAAGGGCAATTCTGAAACCAAATTCCAATTCAGCGGAAATTACTATACTCTTAATTGTTATTACCTTTCATTTCACGTAGTAATGCTCACAAACAGGCCGTTTTGAGGTTATGATAACTCAAAATCCTAACGTGCTGCAGTAATTCTGAGGCCAGATTGAACCCAGTGCCGCAGTTTACGTCGGAAATTTCTTTTTAACCCCCGATTTTGTTGACCTGTGAATTTTAATCTCATAGTTTATCGTTTCTCTATAGCCGAAACAATTGTTTTATTTTGGTTTTATATTTAATACGTATTTAATCTCGTTTCATTAGTCGTATCGTGCAACTTTGTTAGTTTAAATCTTATTAAGAATTAATTAGCAAGAACATAATTAATGAAAGACAAGTATTTTCTTTAACAAGTGTCTGAATTCAAAAATGTTTTATTTGATTCCAATTCGTCAAAACGCAATTTAAAAGTTTATTCATTTCATTCAATAAAATATATTGTTGCAACTCGACTTTTTTCTATCAAATATGTTTACTTAAATAAGAAGAATTTAATTCAATTGATTATCACGACAATTAAATCTAACAAAATATACTTCATTACAATATTTATGGAGTTGCAAAAACTTGGGTACGTTCTTAAATTTAACTTTTTTCCCTTAGTAGGTAGGCTTATAGAAAACGATGTTAATGAATTTGAAAGTTTTCTAGAAAGTGTAGCTCTTCTTCTATTCAGTTAATAAATATTTCGTGTTAATTACATAGTGGTTTGTAAAATTTGGCACATCGCTCACCTTGAAGACCAGTCGTCCTGCTCAGACATTCTTATATTTTGCAGATACAAAGAAATTTTGATCATATAAAGAAATAAAAAGGATCAATCCGGTACAAGTTGAGATAGGTCAATTCACACTTTTTTTCTTTTAAAACGATATCACTTTAGTCAAATAGCAACAAGAGTTTTATTAATATTATTCAGTTATTTTAACCGCATTGCTTCTTCAATAAAATATAAAATTTATATGACCGTTAAATATGTTGTTAAGGGTTATATTTGCATGTTGTTATTTCAATTAATAATAAGAGCATCTATTTTATTGTGCGAAATTATTTTGTTCTAAAGTAAAGTTATTGTACGAATTTAAAAATAAAAGGAAAAGTTTACTTGAATCTATTCGCCGATATCGGATCAAAATTAGTAAACAAAAATCCAGAAATAATCTTTTTAACAATTACCAATAGCAGTTATTAATAAAACAGTTTTAGTAGAAATATGTGTAACTAATTGTAAGTATGTAATCAGCAGTTGCCAACTTTTTTTTTCATGAAATATGGTCAAAAGTTACTACTTTATGTAAAACATTGACTAAAGTGCAAATATGTATGTATATGTATATTTAGCTTTTAATATGTTTTTAATAATTTGCGTTACATTCCTCCTTGACGTTTAGCTAGCCGCCGACAAAAACATTATTGTTTTCGTAATTGCCTAGCCGTATTTGAATATATCATGTTTTTTATATTGACGGCGACCTAGATAGATAAAGCAAAATATCCTAAATATTTTAGCATCTACGAGACGTAACCCCTGAAACACACCGCTAGAAACTCAAAAGTAAGTCTACTGTTCAATATTGAGTTTCTGTCGTTTTTTTTTATTGTCGTCACATGGGTGCGTCAATCGATTACCTCTAACTAAATACAATATTATTAAAATTAATTTTTGAGACCAACTCAACGAATTCTGTTAGATTATATTATCCTGTTTACTAACTTTCTTATTCATGAAATAAATACTAAATTTCAGCATATTCCTTAATCCATAATCACATTCTTTAATATCATCAGTTTTCAACTAATAGCACAGGTAAACAAAATCAGGCATTAAGAAGAAGAAAGATACAAAAGATAATTTTCAGCATAACTTGCGATGCTGAATTCAAATTTGGTCTCAGAATTAATACAGCACATTTTCAGGATTTTAAGATATCCCAACTTCAAAACTAAAAAATGCAATTTGTACTTTTTTGTGAGTATTAGACCCTATGTGAAATAAAAGATAAGTACAATTAAGAGGATTGTCTTTTCCGAGGTGTCTTTTATTGCTGAGTATATATGGCCTTAGAATTGTTTTGACCTTTTACTTCACATAGTATCAGACTAAGGATTATTTTATCTTCTCTATCGATGTGATACAAATCATATAGGTTGAGAACCGCTGTGTTCTGAATTATTGAAGTTTATTAAATAACAGTGTTTTCGGAGAAACTAAAAAAAAAAAAACATTAATAGGGTACCTACAGATGCCAACCAGGTCATCTAAAAATAACAACAATGTCATATAGTGTGATTGTTTACAGGTATTCTGAATTAATTAGAACAACCTACGAAGTACATAGAGAATATCGTACGTTATTTATCATTGAATTTGTAATTTTAATTTATTTGTGGCTTTTATTGACAGCTTTAGAACAAACACAATAATTAATCCCAAGGTTCAGACACCATCAAGTTCGTTGCTCTTTAAGTTTGTACTAAATGTTTTTAAAAGTTTTACTGGAAATGAAGTCAAACTAAATAAACAATTCTAAATAAATTCGATTCCTTAAATGTGGATCAAAATTACAAACATATAATCTACGCCTGTAGTAATTTTTAGATAAAATTTAAGCTATAGATCACGCACTTACTAATATGAATAGTAATAGGAAAAATGGTTAATTAATTTGGGATTGAAGGCTAACTGTGATATTTCATATGTTTGACAAGGCCTAACGAATTTACAATAATAAATCTACTTCCTTTTATGGGACAGCCTCGGTTTGGTCAGAAATTTAGCTATGCTACTGTAACGAATTTTCTAGTTCACTTATTTATTTAACAATTATTTGAATACAATTATTTATTTAATCACTTAAACACTACTAACAAACTTAAACTACTTATTTGTCTGACAAACAATAACGCACTTTATTTATATCACTTTGTAACTCACCGTTGAATATTTATATTACGCGTCCGGAAATCAACTGCGTGCTGACTTGAAGACGAGGGTATATATTTACCGAATACGCGAATATATTTCGACCGCTTTCCAAAGAAAACGACTTGTTATGACAATAGAATATTCTAGAGCGTCTATTGCTCACGGCATCGATCGGTCGACATTAAACGCGCCGCCTTCGAGATGAGTCAGCGCTAGTCAGTTCACCGCACACACGTGTACGTTCATTACACTTCTTATGAGTGTGTTGATGACATCTAATAAGATCCAAATTGCGATTCACTTCCAGTAATTTCCATAAATTTTTAACCAAGAACTTAAAGTTCGATTAATTTGGATTCTGCATATATATTGTGGAACAACACTAAGTAAGTTACGTTTTGTAGCATAACATAAACTGGTCTTATGGAACCTCTTTTTTATTTTCATACATAAATATTTATGTAGTGATAGCAACTCAAATATCCCGTGAGAAACAAAAGTTGTAATTACAACTGAATCATTGTCGAGTCAAATTATATTATCCAATCAGAATTTAAGGATCCATTTGCATATATACTGTAATGGGATAACTGAACTTAACTCTACTACGGTAGAAGGTATTATTTCGGTCTACATTTAGCGTTTCTAAAATAGCAAATAGATTCGACACCTATTGAAATACAAATAGAAAGTAATATTTAGAGAAAGGCACTTACAACAGAAAATAAAAATGGGTATAATGTATTTTTATTTTAAGGAGAACTATCTCAAATAAGTGACATATCTAGTTATGAAGTATATTAAATATATAAAATTAAAATCACTTCACTATATAATAACGTTTGGTTCTATGCGTGTTCGGTATGATAATAATAAAATTGAGTAAAATAATAAAACAAATATTGAATCGATGAAGCTGTTAATTCTTGTAACTCCATATTGAAATTAAACACAAAACGGTTACAAAGCTTTTTATTGTTATTCACAATAATATTATTTCACCACACAAGTGGAAGTATAATAACTTAAAACTAAATACAAAATCCTTAAATACTAAATGAAACAGGAGGGGGTGGAGGTAGGTGAACAAATTATGGGAACTAGAGATTGAGTAGAGGAGAATTATTTATATCAGTTTGATCATTTAATAATAAGCCTAATTTATTTAATTTATTAATCTCCATACATTCCAAAAAATTTAATTTTAGAGCCTTCTTTTCTACATATAATAATTTCAAATTGTCATCAAAGTTATGGGAATATTCTAAAAGATGGTCAGCGTATGTAGAGTTAGTCTTTTTATTTTCGAATGATTTCATATTTTCAAGAATCCTATCTTTGAAACATCTACCTGTTTGACCTACACATGATAAATTGCAACTCCCACAATTTTATTTCAAGGATAGGATTCTTGAACATAAGAAATTAATCGAAAATAAAAAGACTAACTTTACATACGCTAAGAATAGAAGGGTCTAAAATTAAATTTGTTGGAATGTATGGAGATTAATAAATTAAATAAATTAGGCTTATTATTAAATGATCAAACTGATATAAATAATTCTCCTCTACTCAGTCTCTAATTCCCACAATTTGTTCACCTACCTCCCCCCCCTCCTGTTTCATTTAGTATTTAAGAATTTTGTATTTAGTTTTAAGTTATTATATTTCCACCTGAGGAAGCCACTGTGTGGTCAAATAATATTATTGTGAATAACAATAAAAAGTTTTGTAACCAACTGTTCTGTTTTTAATTAAAACAAATATTTATTGGACACTGTTAGAGAAGTTAGTTAACTGTCTGTAGTTTTAAAAATTAGATTTTAGAAAAATAGTTAAGAGGGGAGCTAGAAGCAGAAGCATATAAATGAAAGTAGGGTACTAATAGGAAGAGAGACAAGTTGGGAATCTTCCAATATAAAAAATATTAAGAAATAGAAAGCAGTCCCAAACCATCGAAGAAACCCGTCATTAAAATCCTACTAGAATAAAGTAAGAACCATGGAGTCATGGGGTTAGTAGACAGAGTTGAATTGTTAAAACAGATTATAGGAAAGTACTGAAACAATTAAATTGTCGTTAGGTGATGATAGATAGAAAACAGATAAAGGGCAAGTATAGAAATAGAATTGCAAGAAACGAATATTTATACGAAAACAATTCTATACACAATACAAAACAATAAAATTTACAATGACAACAACGCAAACGTACAAATACAAAATATTTACAGAAATATAAACACAAATAGAAATTTAATTTTTTTAAAATAAAAATATATCAAATCACCACAAACGTTTTACGTATTTATGGTGGTAGCGTATAGATAGGTTTGTAAGCTAATTTTATGGAGCTATCCTCTCTCATGATACAAAATTATGGATTTACCTGACTATTAGAAAGTCTAATTAAAGGACGGAACTAACTTCGATTTCCAGGATGAGGCCGTTTAATCGGATTTTTTGATTAAAAATCACCAACGTGTTGAACGTATGTAAATGTCAATATTCAGTCTCCATAAGGTCATAGATAAAATGCGGTAGTGGTTGTAGCTAAACGTCTGCCGAAGAAGTAATTAGATTACATATATGTCAAGTGCTATGCATCATTGAGAACAGTGACAATCTGTCAAAAATTGGACGGATTCAGCTAGCCTATATAAATAAAATGTTTAAAAGCTTAGCTAGTCAATAGATTTCAATCAGTTGTATTTTTTTATTCTCTACATCCTTGATCTTTATCCCTAATAAAATTTATCACGATATTCCCACTACATATCAGGTTATTAATTATTAAAGTTCATATACGTAGACGACAACGACAGCCTTGATAGCCTCAGCTGTGCTTGTTATCTTGCCACTGAGAAGAGTGGCAAGCGACGCGGTGTGCACGCGCGGGAGTGGGAGGCAGTTTTTACTCCTACCTTGTCGTAAATTATTTGCGCGAGCGACCTGATGCTGTACAGTTCTGTCTCCAAATAAACTGTTTCTTGCATGGTCAACTGTATATCGCTTGGCTTCCTCTCGCGTCACCAACCCTGATAACATACTCTATATATTTAAGTAAACCACACAGACGAATTTATTAAAATAAAACACTAATAGTGATAACATGTACCAATTATAAATGCAGCTGAAAGAAAATTAATATTCATACACAATAAGCGGAAAATTTGATATAAAAATTCCCTTTTGATTGTTGACTAAATTTGTCCCCATTTATTTCCCTAGTTTCATGTATTGTGCACATCAAACCCAGATAGGTTAACCAAATTAATTGTAGGATTAACCGCTGACGTTTCTTCTTGAGTATAAGACTTTTTATATTAACAAAAAAACTATCTTGAACCAAGGAGAAACGTCGGTGGTTTGCTCTGCAATTAAATTTTTTAACACTATCTGGCTTTGATTTACACAATAAACTTATTTAAATAGATCGAATATATATTACATTAGCCTCGTTCAAAAAATCGACAACTTCTTTATCACATATTTATCAGTTAGAGAAAGAAGAAATAAGATGCCTGTTATTGGAGTCTATTTAATATTAATATTTAGTGATTCCTGATTAACAGCGAAAGTACTAGACTTATCATAATGCTTTTCAACCGACATTCAATAAATTATTTATTAAAAAATAACATAGCTACCTAAATATGCGTTTGTTCGTCAGTTATTTTAATGACAATTTATTCCATTTTAAAAGAACATCTTTTTAGCAAAAAATGAATTTCCTCAAGTTGAAATATGATTGAATGATATTTGACAGCGGTTGGAATGTTTTACAGAGAAACAGAATATTTTGTGATAAATGTGATAGTTTCAAATTTATCCTTGGATAACTTTTGAAAGAGTTGAGGTGTTAAAAAAATTGAGACGTTTTTTGTAGAGCATACAAAAAATGTATATGGGCATTCAATTTCGGTTTTAAAACTGTGTCGGTTAGACACTAATTCCAAAACTTGCAACCTAGAAAAACAGAATTGGTAATCAATTAGGATGTCCTTTTGTATAAGTATAATAGTTACCTATAGTTAATAATTAATGAATAGAATTTACTATTAAATGCTTCAAAGGTTTATTAAAAAATTCTATAATTGTTTCGATTTATTAAAACCTTTATTAAGAATAATGCTATTACTACTACCGAAACAATTGTAGAGTTCTTTTAGTAAACCTTTGAAGCATTTAAAAGCAAATTCAATTCTTTAATTATTAGTAATAATGTTTCATAATAACGGCACCAGTTATATATATAGTTTCTGTTATAATAGTTGCCATTTAACGCCTAATGTTTTTAATAATGTGGTGTAAGATTTTAGTTTGTTTTGGTGGTTCAGAATTTTCATGGTCCATATAGTAAATGAAGTCAGTGATTCTATTTCAGTGCACACTACGAGCTTTTGTACGTATGCACTTTCGTGCATCGTGCAGACATATCTACTTACGTATTTGTACATAAACGTAACAAGTAAAATAAAAATCACGATCCAAAGGAAAGAATAACCGGTTGACTCACTCATACATCGGCTTCGGAGGCCTGGTGCAAGCCACCATTGCTTATGGGGCTTACATAACAACGCGCCGTGGCCTTTCGAGGTTATTACCTCTGCCTCTACGGCCTACCTCGCCTCCTTTAATACTTACTCTCCAGTCTGCCTTCTGTCTGGCGACGGCCACCACTTGCTTTCCCCTTTCGCCCGCTGACGATCCAACCGTCTGACCACCAGGTCATTATTATGTATGTATGTATGTATGAACTTACTTACTATGTAAATATGTTCCTATACACTACTAGTCCGTACCCCCCTACCCACCATCTGTGCCTAATAATCCTCTACTATACTCATTTTTAATAACTTGAGATTTTCATAATGAAATTAAATTTAAATCTGGAAACATCAATGTTGATCATTTTTGTTTCAGTGTACCTATATACCATACAGTTGCTGTAGCATTCATAATATCTTATTTGAATTTCTAAAGGAAACTCTAACTTTCTGAGTGATTATACCATACATTCCCACTAAAACTTATTTAGCTTGTTTCTTTTTTTTTAGAATGTACATATTGTTTTGAGTTGTAAATGACGAAACTTTATTAAAAAACAATAAACTTTACAAAAATTGGATTGATACAGCCGTTACTTTGTGATAATTCATCTTAACGATAAATGAATAAACACTACTTTGTTCATTATCACTTTTTTATTTACAAATCCTTTTGACTATAGTTTCGACAAATAGCTTGTCAAATTGAATTAATTTCAAAAGGATTTGTAAATAAAAAAGTGATAATAAACAAAGTAGTGTTTATTCATTTATCGTTAAAAATCTCTACCAAAATAATCCTTATACTTACAATTAGTTAACTATAAGATTAAAATGACCGCTATAGATTTGTAATCAACCCTATTTTTTAAACAAAAATAAATAAAAAAAGGTTTAGTTTTGTTTAAAGTATGAATCAGTTTCAACAAGTGAACAACTACACAACCCTATGTTTTGTAAAACTAATGAAGTATCGTACATAATTCGGCCTTGACATCTAAAATAAAAACATAATCAATGTTAATATATCGAAAAAAAAAATTATTCACTAAGCTCACATTAAAGCACTGTGTAATAGAACTGGCTTGCTCCGTAGAGAATTTCATAGCTTTTATTAGTAAACAATCACTAGGCCTTATTTTTACATGTATCTCTTTATTGTGACTATTAAATTAGTATTTCGTCCGGTAATCCTTTCTGCAAACCCCCCTATATATGTTCAGTTGTGTTAACAAAACATAAGTAGAACAAATAGATTTAGATACTACAAACGGCGTAGATGTTTGTAGTGATGTTAATTTTTTCTTTTTTGAAGCGTTGACATACCCTGAAAATCAATTAAATTTGTTACATTCAAGCCTAAATAACTAATAGTCTAGGCAAAGTGCGCAAAGTTGTTTAGTATCGTTTGTAATTTATTATAGTGTCTTGCTTATGTTGCTCACTTCCGATTACCTTGAAATTTTAAATCGTTGTGAAGTTCAACGCGGTGAATGCGATACAGTATTTTAGGCACTGAATGCATTTCTTCAGATAGTTTTCAAGCTTCGAAAAAACAAAGAAACTAACCTAACCTAACCTAACCTAACCTAACCAAACCTAACCTAACCCAAACCTAACCTAACTTAACTTAACCTAATGTAGCATAATTATGCTAGATAGGTTAGGATTCGGTTTGTTTAGATTATTAGTAATTTATGAAAAAAACAGCACATTCAATTATTTTCCAGGATATTTGTCAATACTATACGAAAAAAGTAATATCACTATCTAAATATACCGCGTTTGTAGTATCCAAATCTATTTGTCCATTTTTATTTCTTTTGTGTTGGGTTCCAAGTTCACACAGATTGTATGTTCGCTTATTTAAACCAACGGCAACATTGACATTTTTAAAATTATCATAAGAAACCAACCGTCTCTAAAAAATGGCAGAACTAACCTATTTACTACAAAAATTTATATGAAATAGAACATACGTATATTTTTTTATTAATTTGATTTACATTAAAAGACCCTCGTTGAACATACAAAATACTTCAATCAGCAGCAGGTACCGGTAGATGGCGATATACTGCCATAACGAGATATTATATCAACTTGCTTTTAAAGGTTCCTTCGATTTCGTTGGTGATTTATCGAGACTGGGAATTTAATAAAATCTAAATCGCGATCCACGTCTGATCGATTTGATAAATTACTGACCAAGAACTTATACTATTCCCAAAAAGAAAAGGAATATATTGAAATGAAATTGTAAGTCTCTAGGTATTAATAAATGAAAACTATTGTATTAAATATCATTATGGTGTAATGTCTTAAAATAAACATAAGTCCGACAATTTTTTTAAACTGAAACCAGAAGATAGTTTTCCGAAGGTTTTTGACCGTTAATTTTGAATCCTATGTTAGAATTTCTCTGATGTCTCCAGTTTTCAGGGTATTATAATCTAAAGGTACGAAAAATATTTGAAAATTTGAGGTTGTATTACATGGAAAGGTAATATCGCAGTATTGAACGATTACAGTTGTGTACTACCGATAAATCAATATTTATGAGATACTAAATGACGTTGTTTCAAATAATAAAATAATAATCATTGGGACTTACATCTTAATATAGGGTTGAAACTACGAACATATTAAATTATTCATTAATGTGTGTTATTATGTATGTATGTAAATCAATTCTAGTTCACAAATCAAAAAAAAAAGTATGAGAATATATCCCTAATTGTTTCAAGAATCGGTTACTCTATTTTATTTGAATTTAATAATCACGATACTTAGAGTACACACTATTCACGTTTAATTCTTTTATTGTATTTTTGTTGCTTATGTGCCAAGTTTTTCATTAACATTCGGGAAAGTTTCTTTCTTGATCGAGCATTGAAGTTTCCGTACATGGTTCTATCAATTACACATAGGAACAAAAAATGCAATGTTTAATAATTAATTCTCTATTACCAGATAACCTTTTTATTTATATAATTACTTAAAATATTAAACTAGTTTAATTTTTTTTTACTATAAAAAAAAACAGGTGTTCAACAAATCTTTACGTTGTTCTCTCTTTTGTTAAAAATTGTCAATACCGTTTTCACTACTAATCCAAACGTATTCAGAAAAAAGTTTTGTAGATGTATCCGGGGTACCCACCGGATGTGGCCTATCGCCTGTTTTATGTGTTAATAGTAGAGATAAATAGTCAGTTAAATGGGGAAAATGTGCAGAGCTCTGGCATCACTAAATAGAGATCGCAGTTTTGCGACTTCAAAATTAAATAAAGACTATTTTATAAATTTTATTTGTGAATTAGGTACATGACACATCAAAAACGGACGAATTCGTACTAGTTCAGAAGTTATAAAAAAATGAAATCAGAGAATTAAAGAAAAAAGTATGGAAAATATGTTTGAACAATTGTTTCTCAATTTTCCATACTCTTATCCAGTCATTTCCAAGAAACGCATACATATCTTATTGGAAAATTCCAATAAGATATGTATGTATCCATTAAAACGTAAAGCTAATTCGAGACCTCTCGGAACACAGCCGATCATAACAGAACTAAGAATTATTGATTATTTGTAATACAAATTTTAAAATTATATTGTTACAGTCAATACAAAAAATAAACAAGATCACTTGTCAAGATCTTGAGTTTATCTCATTCTCGAATTAGGTCTAACAGTAATGCGAGAACAAAAGCGATGTTGCGAGACTTCTTTTGCTTTAACATGATTAAATTTTTATTCTTAATGATTGAGACTGCGGGATTTTATACCTCTATCACTTAGTTACACAATAATATAACATGGAAAATAGAAAGTTAAAACTATCGAATAAAAGTCATAAAATTCTTAATATAACAAATGTAAAGAATTCTAAACTGTATGCTTAACTCACATATAAATTAAAACGTAAATAAATAAATATATACATGCAACTGAAACTGTGTTTAGTGCATTGTTTGTAAAAAATTAAATTAAAAAAATTAAATGAAAAATTCACTTATGTTTGTTTCAGTTCTTCTGTATTAACTCTTCCACAATGACTAAACAAACAAATTCATTTTACATTTAAGTTTTTGAAATATACATATATACATATAACAGGTAATTTATCTATATACCTACTATTAATATTATTAGAGCATATCTTAAAAATCTCTCTCTAAGGATGACATCTTAGGTGTCGAAACATATTGCGGATTTTGGGATTTGTTTGTTTTAGTCAGTTAATTTTCTACGGTACTCCTTCAGTTTTCTTGTATCAAAAATATTAATACTTTATTGGATATTCTAAGGCGCGACGAAGATTTCTTGAAGCGATACTCAAATTAATCAAGACAATGTCAACATCACATACAAAAATATAATCAATAAGAAGACATGATAAGCCTAATAATAAGGTACAACTGGATTATAGTTATCAGTCGTTTATTTTGTGAGTTTGTTTATTAGATAATATTACTTTGCAGCTACAAAATCAACTAGAATGACTTAATAAAAGATTACCAATTTAAGCAAACAAAATATAAACAATATATGAAACAAAAGAGGACCATAGATCAAGTTTTTGTTTTTTACCACATACATAAATTGTCTATAATCTGATTCGTTTTTAAAATACTACATAATACAAACTTTGGCCATCATCATATAATGCCGACTTATTTTGTAGACCAAAATGGAAGTAGATAGAGATGCTAAATATAGTTGATCCAGTCTCTTTTACGTTATCTATGATTCATTATTATTACTTTTGTATTTACAAACTCTAACAGAATACTTTTTTCAGAATTTCCCTGAATATAAACAGCGTATATGTCGTATTAAATCGTTATAATATTGTTGAAAGAAGTCAGTATTTATGTAAATCACTATTCAATCTGAAGAAATAATATTAACTCAACTAACATATCTAGGAAAAAATCTTTTGATTATTATTTATGTACCTACGATATTGTAAAAGCCCGAATATTGTTAAAAGCTAATACTATATCATATAAATATGAATCGATATGGAAACAACCCCATAGTGCTTTTCACTTTTACATTTACATTTATATAATTTATGTTTTACACATTAAAACTGATTTACTATTATTAAAACCTTTAGTCTAGCATTACATTATATTCTATTTTTATCGAATCAATGCACAAATATTAATTCAAAATTACTTCTGTTCGCATTTAAAAATTATTACCATGTTACTCCTTCATCTGTAATAATGATTTTATTTGTGACATATATCGTAGAGCAGATCACGATCCTTTTTAGATATAAACGTATAGGTACATATAAAACCAATTAATTTTATTCAACTCTCATTCATAAGTTCTGTCTTTGGCCGTGCAATTGTCGATTAAAGTTGTTTGGTTGTATACTTTTGCTTTTACAGCGCCCATTATGTAATGAAGTTTTGCTATAAAAGGTGAACCATGATGTCGATGCAAAAAGTAAACGAACGATAATTAAAGTCTAGGTAGGTAGTTTAGCCTGTCCGTTAACGAACCGACCAACGGACAGTCTGAAGGGCATTTAAACGCGACGTGGCCATGACATACTTCTACATATTTTGAGTATGACTTTTTTGCGAAATGAAGGTTAAACTTGGCATTACTAATGGGAAAAAACATTAGATAATCATCTATTATAAAAATAAAAAAAAAAAAACGCAACCCTACTCCTACTGTCTAAGTACGAAATTATTATTACCATCACATGTATATACATATTATGCTTAAATGTATATATTTATAACGTCTGTGTAATATTTAAATAGGTTATACATTGCCAAAATGCGCGGTCTCAGATAAAATATAGGTTCAAGTTTAAATAAAACGGCAAAGTTTCAAAATAATTGTCCACTACAATTATTTCGTCAGAACATTGGCATCTTCAGGTGGCAGATAAGTATAATTAAAATTAATACAAGCAGTTCATAAATTCTACAAGTGGAGAAATAAAATAGTGGGGGACATTAAGTTTTTGAACGTTCGTCTAAAAGTGGAAATTGTTCACATCAATTTGATCGTTAAGTAATATATTTAATCCATTATATTTATTTATATATAAACTTTCTGCAAAATTCAACTTTTAGACTTTTAGATAGTTCTTTTAAGATTTTAGAACTGTCGTTAAGATTGTGATGTTGTTTTTATAGCTTTTTTTGTGTTTAGAATCTTTGATTGAAAGAGCATCTCGTTTATCCCACATAAACTTGATTACAATCCCCTCACTTTAACAAATAGACTCCAGATTTTAACCTTTATCAGTTTTATAAATATAAATATAAATATAAATATAAATATGGAATTAACAGAAACAACTACTCCGAGGGCTAACACCCCTACCGCCATTGAATTACACTGTTGATTCTAATGTATTCTTAGACGAAGATATGACATTTTCAAAAAAGAAGGAATTAAAATCCTTATTCGTCTAAATATTGAGATCAAATATGGAACGCGTCCTATCAAGTAGACACAACGAACCGAAAGCCATATCCCACGACCACCTGATGAGACCCGATAGGTCGAAACCGGTCGTGTGATATGGCTTTCGGTTCGTTGTGCCTACTTGGTAGGACGCGTTCCAAATGTGAGATCTTTGATCTTAATATTTAGACGAATAAGGATTTTAATGCATTTGAATATGTATGTAGATGATAATCCCAATTCTTGGATTTTTCGTCATAAGCACTGTTTGAAATTTAGTTACAGCATTTTAATGATATATTAGGCAGTACTCCGCATGCCAAAATTGTGGATAGTTCAAAATCAATTTTCAAATATTTTGGACTAAACCTTGGAACTCTACTTTTTATCAATTCAAACAGTCTCTTGTACCTATATGTTTTTCTATTTTCTGTGGTTTTCAGATCGACGTGAAGAGTGTAAAGTTGATCGAAAAGATTATAACAACTTTTGAATGTTCCGTAACCTTCTAACACAATTTGTTGTTTACCCCAAGCACTTTCAACCAACTCAATCGAATCCATAATTTGTGACGCCAAATTTGTCGTTTTATCAGAGACTAAATAATAAATTCTGGAAGCAGCATATTTATATATTAGGTAAACTAATAACAACAGAGGAATCTATCTCTCCCGCCGTGTTGTGAAACTAGAACGGTTTCCTGTTCGAATATAATTAATTAACCCCTACTGGTGTGTATTATTTGATACATTTATTAAATTGCCTGTAGGTACCTATATCGATAAATTTGAGCAAATTATTGTATATGTTACGAATATTTACATTATATTATTACATATGCATTATAATACCTAATTATGCATTCAAATTAATTATGAGGGTAATAATGTTGGCAGGCAGCAATGCCACCAACATTAATAGACATAAGGGTCCGCGGGCAGCAATGCCACAATTTCAGGTGAAACATTTTCGCTGGCTGCAATGGGACATCCCCATTCCTACAATCCCTTGCAATATTTGTATTCTATTTACTAACTGCATAATGCCTAAGATTCTGTACCTGTCTTAATTACTTTTTAATAGTGGGTTTCTTCAGTGATTTGGGTTCAACGTCTTAATTCTATAAATTCTATCTTCGGCATTTCCAAATCACATTCTCTTATCACTGGTTCTCATCTTTTATCTACAACCCTTAGCTCCACCTTCATAATCTTCCTAAATTATTTAAATTCAAAATTATTCAGTTCTGAAAAATCCTTCCTAATTTCAACTTCTCGATTATCTGCGTCTTAATATTTCTACTTCCCTATTTAAATCTATA
Organism: Agrilus biguttatus; assembly: GCA_963921985.1. Classification (NCBI taxonomy): domain Eukaryota; kingdom Metazoa; phylum Arthropoda; class Insecta; order Coleoptera; family Buprestidae; genus Agrilus; species Agrilus biguttatus. The sequence goes on from OY998118.1 coordinate 24,360,439, forward strand.
GTCTTCTTTTTCTTGTCTGTTAATTAAATTATGTTACTGTTTATTTTCTTTATTATCTTGTCGCCTCCAACAAATGTGCACATGAGAGTCCAAAATAGCTATATACACATCAATACACTATTACATACCAGAAACAAAAAGGAACAATTGAAGTAAAATTAAATAAAAAGATAATTTTCTGTGTATATGAATATTAAATGGAATTTTGTGGAGGTAAACTAAACCAAACACTTTTACCCAAAATTACACAAAGAAATACGTTTAAAAACCTAAAATACCTTTCGACATCTAAGCAACTGATTTTATATGAATGGAAATTTTACAATAAACGGTATAAAATAGTTTTTATCTTTTGCATCATTAATTCGGTGTATTAAGTGTGGACATTAAATCGTGAGGCGGCATTCTAGCTTTTGCGTCAGCAATTAGTGATTGAAGCAATTATTATATAATCAACTCAAACTCTAGTAGCAAAACAAATAAAATTTTATTCACATTACTGTAATTCTCTGACATACTCATTTAGGTGATCATTTCCTGCTGATTTTTATTTAAAAATGTCAGTGATAATATTTTGAACAACAAAATAATCTTTACATATAAGTGATTTAATTCGGGTTAATGTAAACAGTACACAATGAAAAGTAAAATTCCAAACACTTATAAATCTAGTCGACTTTAAGTTCCGGTTTTACATTTTTTTTATGAAGCAATGGACGATGTGTCTCACTAATGAATTAAAACAAAACTCAGTTCATAGGCCTATTTATAATAGCTGAAGAATACCGTTAACAAATAATAATTAATGTAATGATTGAAGATTATTTTATTTATTTAGACACTTTACCATTTCTTTTGATTTCTGTTTATCTTTCCATTCTCTGAAAGAATTATACCCTTAGTACAGAAAAAATGTGTATATTTATCTTTGGATTGATTACATTATTTTAACTTATTGACCAGATACATGTTTGAGTGCATAGGCACGTTTTTTACCTTTGTAAAAGATAATATTTGAGTAGATGTTTGAATTGTACTTATTTTTGACCTCAAAAAAAACACTAAGGACATTTTTTAAGTTGTTTAAAACTAAATATGTTTTAAACTTTTTTTATTAGGAAACATTTTCAGTTACTTACTTCCATTCTAAGTACTATTTTTCAACGAACCAAAGTTTAAATTTTTAGTTTACTATTGAATTTTCATAACAAAGATTGTGAGTATCTTGATTTTTTAATATGATACTTTCATTCAAAAAGGGTATAGTAGTATTTTTTTTGGAAACGGATAAGGCGTATTCATTAAATCTTTCTGTAAAATACGTAAATGAAATTTTTATTAGTAATGACTAATCACTTTTCATAACCCACAATGGCTATACAATACATTTCTAAGTATACGATAAATAATTTGGCGTTTTTCAAAATAATTAAATAGTTCTTATAAACCATTGGTGAGATAAACCTTTATTTTAGTCACATTAAAAATAACATAAACTTATTTACTTATGTAATTAATGTAAGAAAGCAAATATACAAATTATTTGACTTAATGTTTTTTTTGTGAGATGCCAACTGTTTTTTAGTACTGTTTCAAATTAATGAAATAATACGCATTATTTCGGAAAGTGATATGTAATTTTATTATACTGTCTGGTTGAAATGCTTCGTTCAAAGCTACTACAAAAACTGGGCCGAAGCAGGTTGTGGCCGGGGTACAAAAGCAATATTTGTCAGGGGTGGAAGGTATATATACAAGCAAATGTAGGCGTTTAACAAGTTGAAGTGGTATAGACTTAAGAATAAAAGCGAAACGAAAAGAATACATACAAAAATAACTATCACTATCTTACTTTATAAATAACAAAAATATAAATTCTTATAAACGACGATTAAACAAATGATTATATAATCTTAATACTACGAATTAAAAACAAACAAATATTAGAAAACAAGCTAGTGTATCAATTGAATAGCGATACACCACCAACATTTTATTATAATAAAATAGGTATAATTCGTTATAACTCGTCACTGATTTTGACCATTCCTCTTTATTGTTTTATAAATTTTCAATCATGTTTATCTGATAGATAAATCTTTTACAACCTAAGTAGTTAATGCTGTCATAGCTATTATATTCACCTACTTCTGGTTAGGCAAAGTGCCCAAGCTTATTAGTCGATAGAATATGTTCTGAAACCCTATGTTTTAATGGTTCTCCGGGGTTAATACCAAAATCCCTACTAATAATCAACAGTGAGTCATGACTTCCTTGTTTCTTTTTATCACTACATTGTAGATAATTCCGACACGTAACTGACCAAGTCCAGGTGCTTACAGGCGAGTACGACACAATAAAATGGCAAGACGCCATCTGTGGTTACTCAAGTTATTTCAGCATATGTTACTGTTGTCTAATGAAAATCTAAAATCCGTTGATAATCTTCCAACTTAATTTATTACAGTTATTTCCTCGAATTATGACTGACAAGAAAATTTTAGAAACACATGGACACGGATTAAAGGATTGTCTAAATATTCTTGTCTGCAATATGTTACCGTTTAAAACCTTCCATTGCATTAAGATGGAAATTACTTACTAATATATATATAAACATGGAATGAAAATATAACATATTCAAAAAAGAAGGAATTAAAATCCTTATTCGTCTAAATTTTAAGATCAAAGATCTCACATTTTGAACGCGTCCTAACAAGTAGGTACAACGAACTGAAAGTCACATCCCACGACCGGTTTCGACCTATCGGATCTCATCAGGTGGGCGCTGGCATAAATGCCTTTACAGGCTATATTATAAATATACATATAAACATGGAATCAACAGAAACAACTACTCCGAGGGCTAATACCCCTACCGGCATTGAACTACACTGTTGATTCCGATGAACTTCTAGACGAAAATATAACATATTCAAAAAAGAAGGAATTAAAATCCTTATTCGTCTAAATTTTAAGATCATAGATCTCACATTTTGAACGCGTCCTACCAAGTAGGTACAACGAACCGAAAGCCACATCCCACGACCGGTTTCGACCTATCCTATGTTTATATGTATATTTATAATATAGCCTGTAAAGGCTTTTATGCCAGCGCCCACCTGATGAGACCCGATAGGTCGAAACCGGTCGTGGGATGTGGCTTTCGGTTCGTTGTGCCTACTTGTTAGGACGCGTTCAAAATGTGAGATCTTTGATCTTAAAATTTAGACGAATAAGGATTTTAATTCCTTCTTTTTTTAATATGTTATATTTTTGTCTAGGAGTCCATCGGAATCAACAGTGTAATTCAATGCCGATAGGGGTATTAGCCCTCCGAGTAGTTGTTTCTGTTGATTCCATAGTTATATTTATATTTATAATATAGAATGTAAAGGCCTTTCTGCCAGCGCCCACCTGATGAGACCCAATAGGTCGTGGGATGTGGCTTTCGGTTCGTTGTACCTACTTGGTAGGACGCGTTCAAAATGTGAGATCTTTGATCTTAAAATTTAGACGAATAAGGATTTTAATTCCTTCTTTTTTGAATACTTACTAATAGTTTATTTGTATTAAAATATACCAAAAAATAAATACACAAATGGGCAGTGTCAATGCAATGCCACATAACAGTTTTTTTTATTAAAAAATGAGTTTCTGGAGACATAAAGCAATGTACAATCTATTTATGTATTTTAAAAGAAATCTAAAATGATTTGTTTTTGGTGAAAAACAGTGAACGCATTTGGTTTCATTTTTTTTTTTAAGAACAACTCCCATATTAAATGTTTTGAGTGATACTTAATAAAAACTGCCTACTTAAAAACAGCACAAAAATAAAGATATGGTCTTTGTTAGCGCTTTGTGGACACGTTTTTCGCGATTCCAAAATCATTGAATCTCATCAGCACGCTGTAGACAGTTCCTACAGAACACCAACAAACCTATCAGCGTTTGATGAATAAATACAGGCAGCACCGAGCGGCGTGGTCTAGTGCTCTAGATCATTGCTTATCATTCGGAAGGTCACCAGTTTGAACCCGGGTTCGGCTGCTCTGGTTCATGTTTTCTGTGGTTTCCTTGGATCATTTAGGCAAATGCTAGGGCAGTAATATTCCACAGAATTCCACAGATAATGTTTCACTTCTCTCCTGTCTTCATTTCGTTCGTCTCATCTTTTTCTCCCTAACCACACCACCCACTCATTCCCATAATTCCTGCAAGGACACTGAAGAGGGCCTTCCGCCCTACCCTTCGGCCGTGCACTACAGTGTAGGTCGGAGGGACTGCCCGCCCACCAGCACGAGTAGCTGGTGGGAATGAAACACAAAAAAGTTAAAGTTTTTTTTAATACAGACAGCGTAATGAACGTTATTACTAGAAATTTACTGCTCATTGTGGGATTCTGGTTACGTTCCTATCACGTAGTTAACTATGTCGTGGGTTCAGTTTGATAAGTCGATATCCTTGTTAGAAGAGTACCTTGTTTAGCATTAATGAAACCCACAATAAATAGAAAATATTTACAGATGACGTTCATTACGCTGTCCGAATTTAATCTTAAAAGAATTATTCGAAATGATATGAGGGTGTATCAAATATAAACGGGATTAGGTTTGTAAAAATGTTGAACTATACTTGCTTAGACTTCGATACGTATACTATTTTTCTACATAGTCTCCCGCGCTAGAAATACATTTATCCCATCGGATTGAGAGCTTTTTTATGTCATCATTGTAGAATCTCTTCGGATGTTTTTGTAACCATCGGAGTACAAATGCTTCTACTACGTCCTTCTCGTGGAAATGTTGGCCCACAAGCTCTTCTTTCAGGATTCCAAAAAGATGGAAGTCACAAGGGGACAAGTCGCGGCTATATGGCGGATGTTTCAACATTTTCTAAGCTAATGAATCCAATTTTGGCCGTATGAGGCTTGGCATTATCATGCAAAATAATTACACTACTTCCTTTTCCTTCGAAATGACAATTTCGCGACATCACATCACAATAATATTGCGCATTAATCATGCGTCAATTATGGAGAAAGTTAACGTGAAAAGCACCTCTTCGATCAGAAAACACTGTTTCCATTACCTTTCTGGCCGCTAATCGCGTCTTTGCCTTCATTTGGTCCCCTCTCGCCGCTTTTTCTCCACTTTATATTTGCCTGTTTCGGCTTGGGCGTGTAGTGGTTCACCCATGTATCGTCACAGGTGATGATGCGATTCGACAGTGCTTCACCCTCTTGCTGGAATCGATTGAAGTGTCGCTGCGAAATCTCCAGTCGATGTTGCTTATGATCCTCCGATAACAGTCGGGGAACCCGAACCCATCTAGCGGACACTTTGCGCATTTTTAGCTCATCTGTCACGATCCCGTGGACACTTCCGTAACTGATGGTCAATTCATCAATGATTTCCCAGAGAGTTATGCGTCGATTTCCCTCAATGAAATTTCGGACCGCCTCAATGTTGGCTTCGGTCACACTTGTCCTTGGGAGGTGAGCATGGTTCTTGTTCTTGACCTTTTCACGATCTTCAGGAAATTACTTGTGCAATGTAAACACCCGAGTTCTTGATAGAGTGTTGTCCCCGAACTGTGCCTGTAATCGCCGCAAAATTTCGGTTGGATTCCCTCCCCTCCTTGGTCAAAAACTTAATAAAAGTCCGTTGCTCCACGGAGACATGCACTTCTTCCTCACTTATTGTTTCTTCTCGTACTGAAGCGACTCAAACGAATTGCGGTTGGTTCTCCCTTGTCCCTACAAGCCATCTTCGCATCTACTACTACCAGATTACTGACCTCTTCGTAATTTAAAAAAAATTAGTCCCGTTTATATTTAATACACCTTCGTACGTACATTGCATTTATAGGATACAATAAAGTCCAACAAATATGATAGGAATAACTAAAAGAAACAGATTATTTAGTCAACCAGAGATGATAATATAAAGTGTACATGTTAAGAATAAAGTTAAAGTAGTATTGAAAGCAAAGAGCTAACAAAAAGTAGTTTACTTTAAAATTGTCCGAAGGAAGAAAAGTCAGAATTTTGTAAGTTGACCGTTATCACAGTAGTATCGGCCATAATCCAAAATTATTTTAAAAAAATCAAATAAAACTATAGGAAACATTAGAATGTATCGAAAGATGATAAAAAAGGAATCAAATGACAAAATAAAATACGGTAAGTGCCATTTGAAAAAATTAAGTTATTCGTGTTTGAAGTTTTTAAACATTTTCTTTCTGAATGCCCTATATAAACAATGAAGCTTAATTTTGAAATGATGTTAGCCTTAAGACTTGACTATAACTAGTATAAATTTCAATACTCTTAGTCATTTTTTATGGATGTAATGATTTTTATAGTTTGGGTTGCAGTAACGATCTATCAATTAAATTATCGCAAAAGCTATTCATCGTAGCCATACAAGTTAATAATCGAAGTCACCTTAAAATTCGTGGTAAATAATATACCGTTCTACTTAAAATAACAAAGTTGACTCCAACTTCCCATATAACCGGTAGTGGCAAACATTTAAAATTGTTTTAGATAAGAAGATCATCCTTAATAACCCTTCCGTCCAAATTATCAGATCTCTAACACGTTTAGTTCTCCTAGAACGTCTAATGCACCTCTCAGTTTGAATAACCTTGTATGTTATATGATCTCCTATTGAACGTGCTGTTTCTCAGACTGGCACACAATTGCGGTGTTCGTGAACATTATAATGTTTTTTTTTTTAGTCCGTTGATTTGATCACTTTTGTTTCTAGTAAAAATAATAAGTTTCTTTAAAAATTAAAGGGTTTAAATAGACAAAAACAACATTAAGTTCTTGGTCAAGTAATTTTTCGAAGCTATCAGACGTGAATCGCGATTTCGATCTCATCAGCACGCCATAGGCAGACTCGATAAATTACTGACCAAATCGCTGGAGCTCGGTGGAAAGCGGATTTAAATAAAACGTCGATATGGCAGTACGTCGCCATCTACCTGCTTTTGCTGCAATTGCCGTATTTCATAATGGTAGATGGCGACGTACTGCCATATCGACGTTTTATTTAAATCCGCTTTATACCGAGCTCCAGCGATTTGGTCAGTAATTTATCGAGTCTGCCTATGGCGTGCTGATGAGATCTGATGAGATCGAAATCGCGATCCACGTCTAGTAGCTTCAATAAATTACTTGACCAAGAACTTAATGTTGTTCTTATCAATTTGCTTTACGTGTCTGACACGTATGTAAGCTGCGCCGCCGATTCAGTTAGACAAGATGATACCCTAACAAGGCCTTGTCTAACATTATGAAATACGGCAATAGCAGCAAAAGCAGGTAGATGGCGACGTACTGCCATATCGACGTTTAAATAGACCTCTACATTGTTCCGAACTATATCCCAAGCAGTTTAAAACTCTCAACGCGTCTTTTCTATCTTTTCAAATGCAGTATTGTTTGTTGCTTCGACATTTTTTGCACAAGGCTCATCCATGAAACTAAATGAAAAATGGTTGCTCCAGCAAAACTGCACGTTGTGATACGTAATACTGCCTTGTGGAAGGGATTATTTTTAAAATTTTACATAGTTGATTCAATATTTTCCCCACCGGTATATATACCAATCATTCTCATAAAACTGATAGGAACACCTTCTTACTGCTTTATAATAGAAAGATAAAAGTATATACAAAAGGATTTGTAAAAATGAAATGAACTTCAATTAAATAAAATAAATAAAACAAGTATTAACGTTCACCAATTTATTGTCACTCGACATATGTTTCGGGCATAACCTATTATCAAGAGAAATGGCAATACTAAATAATATGTAATAAAAGGACTTATATATACTTATTTTAGCGTACTAAATAATAGTGGGGATCCTAAATTTCCTAGTTCTATTTGATTGTTAACATTTAGTTTTTTGGACAAGGCTTTCTTAATTTCTAGGTTTTCTAAAGGGGTTAATTTTTTACTTTTTACAATATTGCTATAACAATTTTTACATTATCGGTAACGATATTAAGTTTAAATAGAGTACAATGTTCTGAAATTCCAATTTTTATACATTTTTTCTTTACGTTATGTGAATGCTCTTTTAAATGTGTTGGTATAGATCTACCAGATTGTCAAAAAACTTTTACACAATAACGGTTTTAGTATTAATTTTACTTGTAATAAACAGTTTATATCACTCCACTGCGTAAATCTTGTTAGCCATAAATATAAAAATAAACTAAGGAAATCAGGTTTAACAACTATAGAAAACAACACACTTAGTGTAAAAAATTTGTTAGTGAATAATAAAAAGAAAATCAAACCAATAGAAAAAAGTGGTATTTAACTACGATTTTAAGTTTTAGGTCAAAGCAGAAACATGCTTCCCGCCCCCTTTAAAGGTACTATTTGAACACTTTATTAACCCTAAAAGCGGAAATTACAGTGTTATTATACAAAATAAACTAATGTAACTCATATCTTATCTTAACCTAACATATTCTAATCCAACATAAAATAAAAAATGTCGCCTAAACAGTAATTATTTTACACTAGGTTTGGTTACGTTAGTTCCTTTTCCATGATAACACTGTGATTTTGACTTTTAGGTATTAATAGTGTTCCAATAGAATTTTCATTGGTACTCTTTATCTAAACATTCATAAAAGGGGTCTACCTCACCTAAAAACATCTAGTTCTACCTTAAAAAATAGTTTCCAGTATCCTTGGAGTTGTAAATAGCCTTTTAAGGAAATTTATTGGGTTTATATTTTCTCATTCCTCAAAATATTTCGACCTTACAAGGGGTTAGGTAGGGTTAGGTAGGCAGCTAGGAAGGCCTGTAGAAGGTACGTTGCTGTATTGAGTTATAATGGAACATACAGCAGACGAGAAGTATCCTGTATGACGACCAATAAGGGTTGCTACTTTTATTAGTGTCAATTTGTTCCACTGAAAATTTCCATTATTTTTGTGTCGTCAAAGTCCACGTTTCCTTTGAGTTTTGAGATTATTTTAGCTTCCGCCTTGTCAGCATTGAACTGACTTAGATCTCAGAAAGAGGATGCTTCAATAGTGGCTATGCTACACCCTTCGTATTATTAATAAGTAATACATAAATTTAGACATAAGAACGATTTTATTTCAAAAACAGTACTCTCACGTTTCCAATCGTTAGCAATTAGTTCAATTTATTTATCTTTACCCTTCATGTAGTTCGTATATATTCGTTGTTTGTAAATATAGTTGAAATTAGTCCACAAGGGTCCAAATTATTACTACCTTCCAACCCAAATTAACCAACACACCCTATTAATTTAACGCGTGTGCAGCGTATTCAGTTTTACAATAGTAAGTTCCTGATTACCTGCCTGAGATTTAATATAGTAGATAAAAAATAGTTAGAGTAATTTTTACCTGGAGTGCCATTTACGCATAATTAATATTAAAAAATTAGTAAATTCTGCAAAACTAGTTTCTTTCATAAATAATAACAGAAAGTCTTTCTACGCCACTGATTGTGGTTGTATTATTTCCTACGCATTTTAAATCGAACTGTGGCTGACTGTATCTTCGTCTGCAGGAACTTTGTTTTACAACTAACTGTTCAGTCTTCAGTGACTGTCAAGTGCACCTGTAAGCAGCCCGCAGGTCGTTAGCCTGGTCAGATCTCCGCACGATTGTTTACGTTCTAAAGCTCATTTCGCATGCAGCTTGCACTCCGTCCGTCTCGGTAATAGAGTGTTACAATACATACATTGATTGTAATTGTAATTCGCTTATTTTTAGACGAGAGCGACGGACGTCAGTTCGTCAGTCAGTCGATCGGTCAGACGAGAACTGGCTATGGCTGAGCTTTGTTTGCAGTCGCTTACTGCCAACCGCAACTGAAGTACATACTCATTGTCCACGGTACAGAGCCGTTTTTGTTTTTCTTTTTTGAAATTATTAACACTCGTCTGAAACTTTACAAGTGGCTTCGTTTTAACCTAACCTACAACTTCTTTAATAAAATTTAAACTTTGGATTGTCCACGGATGATGAAGCATGTTTTCACAATTAAGGAACTTAAAACATAATCGAACTTCAACAAACAATTTAATGAAATTGTTTATTAGTTGATGAAATAAATTATTTCACCGGTGCACAGATGTGCCACTTCTTTTGATTCCTATGGGGGAATCGGTGCAATAAACGGACTTTATGTTTTAAAAAAAAGTTTATTACACCCAATATTTACAACTATATACACTAATTTTATGGAAGGTCGTGAATGCTACTTATTTACAAAAATTAAATGACTTTGATTGATTACGTGAAACTATATGTTAAATGTACTAAAAATGATCTCTCCTAAATGTTTGATAGGGCATTGCAAACCTGGCAATTTAGCCGATAGGCTCTACTTCTTTGTGTAATATCTAGTTTTCTTATTATTAATTATTTTATTTCTGTTGTAGTTAATAGCTTAAATAATTTTTAATTTTGTAACTGTAATTTTTGATGTAATTTATAGAACTGAAAATATTTTCAGAATTGGTGACATTTTCATCAATTTTATAAATATCTATAGAACTTTTTTGTGTACTTTATTCGACAATAACTTGTTAACTATTTCCAGACAATGTCTATTGTTTGTAGCTATGTGTTTTGTTATATTCAATTCTCAGAAGATGTCTTGTTCTCTGAATGGGATATTTACTAACCTATGTAAAATGATGTCCGAAAGCGGAACCAGCTGAAATGCGGAAACGTACGTTTCTACTTAATTATTTTCCAAGTAATGATAAAATAAATAAACAAATGCGGAATTATTATTTACCAGAACATTGTTGTATGTTTTTTGTATGTTATATAACAGAATAAGTTAAACGAAATTGAAAATCTTAAAAGAGAACTTAGTGAAAAGCGAAAATTAAAACGTTTTATTAAATTTTATAATAGATATATACAATTACTCTAATTTCTGAACATAGGCAAGCTTTTCTAAACAGTTTCGCAAATTTTTAATTTATGATTTTCTTTAATCCTTATGTCAATATTATATTATAATTTAAAAACGATGCATGCTGGAATTAATAAGATTTGTTTAGGTTCCGCATATCTTCTCTACGCATTTTCTACCTATACTAACAATATGTATAAAATGAGATTAAGTCTAGCTCCGCATTTGTCTGGATTCCGCTTTTTGTCGGTTCCGCAACTGTGTATTTAATCTAAATTCTTTGAAAAGTAGTAAGTTTGATATTAAATGAGTGTAGGAACTTAACCTATAACTTGAAAAAAATGGACAGTTTTCAATTTGGAAACCGGAAAACACATCAATTTAATGATATATATTAAGTAAGTATATTGAACCATTTACTTTTTAATTGAATCGCATGATAATTTAATTTGAAAATGGAGAAAAATATTGCCCTACAAAAATTTTGTACCAAGACTTTTACCCCGAACATGTCATAATAACGAGGGTATAAAAATTTAGGAACAACTAGCTGATTTTCACGCAATTTGTTAAAAAATATTAACACAATAAAATGATTACATTGGCCTCCGACTTTTATGAGTAGTTTATTCAAACCTACGTCCTGGACATGTCAATTTTACAATAACCCTTTTACCGATGAACAATAATATTGGGCAGTATTGCGTATCCTACAAAGGCAGGTAACTACATTTTTATAATTCTGTATAGGTACAGGAATAAGGAATTTATTTATTTGCTCGTTATTAGTTAGTTTATATTGATATTTTTCTAATTTAAGAAAATGGCAAAGAATCGTTCAGAGAATTGGTCATCACTTTTTTAGTCTTATATGTCTTTTTGATAGACACTTTTTCTCAAAACTTTTAGGCCAGAATAATACATTTGCTACGATTATTTCGCTATCCAAGCACCAAACATTTTTAATTTAAATCCGGGAATCTCTGTTGTACAGTTTCTTGGCATAATTTCTTTGAATATCTGAAACTATATGCAAGCAAGCAAGAACAAACGTTTGTTAGGAACATAGTTCCTCAATTCTGATTCTTACTTATAACAGAACTGTTTTTACTTGAGACAGCTTTGTCTACATTTCTTGGTAATTTAATTTTTACGTATTCACTTATATTTAAAGTTACTTATCTCTTTCTAATTAATTTAGCTCTGACTTTTTTACGCGTTTGTGTAATACCCTAATGTCAATTTCTTAGATTTGTTAGAATAGGAAAAAATATCATTTTACCTGAGCTATTTCCAACAATAAGAGAGATGTAAAAGGATTTTAGGGTAGTTCATGAACACTTCACAACATCCTGGATATCGGAAGTTAGTTAGTTCTATCCTTTAATCGGACGTTTAAATGGTCAGCTAATTGCAGAATGTTGTATCTTCGAACGAGATCGTTCCACCGATTTCTTTTACAAACCTATCTACGCTAGCACCCTAGATATAAGCATATTATTATATGGTGATGATATCACGAAATAACAGAAAATAAACGCTTTTTACATTTTTAAAAAGCAAAAATGTGCATGTGGCACATTTCGTTCCAAACCCTATAACACTTTTAATATTAATTTTACAATCGTAAATTATAATTAAACAGAAAAAGCAGAAATAATAAAGGTAATAGTACAAAAACTGTGTGGTATGATGATCTCAAAAGTTAAATCGTTCACCATCCTTAGAATATTTTATAGTGATGTTTAATAACAAATGACGATTGTAGTCATGGTATTTATCTTTGGACAAGTAATTGTTGTTTCAACTTTTGTTGTACTGATTTATAATCAACAGGTCACTCTTGAGCTTCACGCTTACATCTGTTATTTTAACAATAAGAGTGTATTCAATTTCACTTTCTTGTAGTGCGTTGATAAATTATCTTTTGTTATATAGAAAACAGTCGCGAATGAAATTAATCAGTTTTGATAACGGATAAGAAAGGTTCATTGACATGATTAGGGTGTTTTGTACCATTGACAGTAATGTCGGATCGGACTGTTCACTTTGGCGTTTTATAGACTAAATTATTTATAAATATTTATTGTATTTAATAGTTTTTGTAAACGAAAAGTCAGTTACTAAGAACAAGAATATTATTTTTTTAACTACCACTCTATAAAAGGTTAATTTTTACCTAAATATAGATATTTTATTGACTGTTAAAAATAACGTAGAATAAAACACAATGTTATTTCACAAATTTTTATTGAACTCGACAATATTGTTTCGATCGTCAGCGATCATTCTCAAGAGTACTTAAATACTCTTGAGAAGTACTCTTGATAATGATCGCTGACGATCGAAACAATATTGTCGAGTTTAATAAAAATTTCTGAAATAACATTGTTTTATGCTACGTTATTTTTAACAGTTATAAAATGTTTCACAAACGTTGCACTATCGCAAGTTTAAAATATTTTGTTGTTTGGGTACTGTGAATAATTTAAATTTCTATGTTTGTATGGTTCCCAGTGTATTTGAAATTACACTTTCGTTGGTGTAATGAGAAATTGTTCTTAGAAAACTACACGTTAGTACATTCATTAATGTTATTAAATTAATTAAACGAGTCACAATTAGAACAGCTAGCTGCGTATTTCTTCTTGACTCACCCTAAGGTAAATGTACCAGTTATTGACACCTTAACATACAAATCCGGTAATAGCAATTATTGTTTCGATTAAAGAAGTTATCTCGATTCTTGAGTAATGGAAATAACATATGTAATTATGGATTCCTCAATGTTTTTAAAGGAAATTTACAAAAACAAATTACTTTATTAAGTAGCGTTATGTATTAGTTATTGACAAAGTATAATTATTGGCAACAATTTTATAAAAATAAACAAATATTAGTAAAATAAAAATGAGTAAGGCTCGGTTAATGTTATTTAAGAGAATTTAGACACTATCGAGCAATTGATATTTTGTTACTGGAAAACCTCTAGATCCTATATGAGTAATCCATTTTTCCAAATATAAAGCTTCCTTCCTTAGAACAGATTGTGGATCATTCTCTTTGATGCTGGACTTTTACAATTGTGATTAAATAGCAAAGTGATTCGATATACATTAAATAATTTTGGTGTCTGAGAAATTGATCCATTTTTATCTACCTCCAGTGCCAATTTCATGCTCTCCTCGGAGTACTGTAGCTTTGGAGCCATAATTAACAAATAAATGTTAAATGTAATAAATGATGAGTACTTTTTATTGGCATTAAGTTGACCCAGTGGTTGAGTCCAAACTTTGCCTCAAAATTAATATCTTTTGTCGATGCAAAATGGTATAATCAATAACTGATACGGTGATTTATAACTCTTTACAGAACACTGTTTTATCTTTCTATTTACAAAACAGGCAATGGCAGATGCACAAATCTTTAACTTTTCATTCAGAAAACTCAGTAATTGATAGTTGTGTCAGTCACTGGGCTCACTGGGATTGAACGCATGCCAGTGTTTGACTGTGTTTTATTTTTGGGTCAAAATTATTTTAACTGGAAAAAATGTTATTTTAAGAAGATTTCAATATGTCTTTAATATCAACGAAACTTTAATAGAGATTTAAACGATTGGCGAACAATGTAATATAAACGTTGAAGAAATACACATTTTTAATTTGCATTATTTTATTATTAATTTAAGATATGATTCGCTACACTGTACCTTCATCAGAAGTAGTCAAATTCTTAATTTTACAAACGAAACTTATCTAATTTATATCTAATTTTAATTCGTACTGCAACTAGAGAGGGGGAACAAGTTAAGTAAAGCGGAATTGTTTAGGTCTAACTGATCTTTTAAGAGTAAATCTGTTTTTTTTTAAATTTATTTATTTCCATTGTTTCTAGCAGATTTAATTAATTATTGTTTGATTCAGTATGTAAACGAAAGTATTCGTTATTGAACTGATGATTTTCTAAAATTAAATGTTTAGCGTAATTAGAATCGAGTTTTTTATATTTAAATGACCTGTAATATTCGTTAACTCTTTTATTGAAATTCCTTTTTGTTTGACCTATATATATCTTATTGCATGATCCACACTTCAATTTATAAATTCCCGATAGGAAATCTTTATCGTTTTTATCTTTATTATTTTTTAAAGACCTAGAAACCTAATTGTTTGTCTTAAATGCCACATTAATATTGTTTTTACTTAATATTTTTTTAACCATTTCAGAAGGATTGGCTATATATACCTATATATACATATGTAAGACATATTTTTTGTTTTCATTATTAGTCTGCTGAAAAATACAATCAGTTTTTCAAAAAAAAAATGAATTAATGTACATTACAGGTCAATCAATCCTAATTGCGCTAAACATTTAATTTTATATAATCACCAGTTCAATTACGAATATATTAGTTTACATACTGAATCAAACAATAATAAATTAAATCTGCTACAAACAGTAGAAATAAATAAATTTAAAAAAAAAACAGATTTACTTATAAGTGATCAGTTAGACCTAAATAATTCCCCTTTACTTAACTGGTTCTTCCTCCCTTGTTGCAGTTCGAACCCAAATTAGATATAAATTAGATGTTTCGTTTGTAAAATTAAGAATTTGTCTACTTCTGATGAAACTAGAGTACAGCGAAACATATGTTAAGTTAATAACAAAATAGTGAAAATTAATGGTGTGTATTTCTTCTACGTTAACTATTAATTTTCATCAAGTGAACCAAGATACAATTAATTAAAGTAATATTAGTTACAAATGTCACACTTTGAACACAGTGAGAAATGGCGCGAACACTTTATTGCACACGCTTTGTCAAATTTGGCAACTGCCTAAATTAGCGGGAAATATATATTGGTATTTTCAAATTAACACAAATTGTGTTAGAAGGCCAGTATATTCTTAATATTTGCTGTTAAAGGTAAAATGTGTCAATAATTAGGGCGATGTCAATAACCGGTAGAATTGCCTCAATTGTTACGAGTTATCTGTCATTTCTATATTTTCCCAATTAAATATTAAGGTAGATCAATATTCAAAGTAGAAAATAGGAGACTGTGGTAAAAGTGTCGCGATGATAATGTCCATGTGTGAAGTGGGCGAAACACGTGTCCGCTCATATTAAATTTAGTTAGTGGTAATTAGGGTGAGTCTTTTCTTTATTTAATCAGATAAATATTATTAAATTATTTACTAATTATTTTTAAATTATTGTTTTAATTAATTTAAATATTTAATAATAATCATTGTATTGAGGATAAAGTCTGAATTTACCTTAATAACTTTTATATCCATTATACTAAATTATTTTCTAAATCGAATATACAATTCGATTCTAGGGTAGATACAGGTATTAAAAGAACTGTTCGATATTAAATAAAACCTAAAATTTATCAGAAACATAACGTCAACTTTGTATCTCCTTATGGTCGTTAAAATATGAAACCGCATGAATTAGAAGACGGCATGCATTAAATTTGACCATTGTTGATAAAGTAGTAGGTAGCAGGTATTATATTTTTGCAAATAGATTGTGAAATTGTCGTTATTATCGGATCAATTTTGAGACGATCATTAATTTTCGCTTTTTAAGTCAGGTAGTTGTTGAAACTGTCATATACTTTCTGTTGTAATTTTTCTTAAATTTTTGGCTCCTAAGTCTGTTGAAACGACGTAAGGTCACGCGACAAGGGCACCCAGTTCTATCTACGACCTGCTGTGATGGCGCCACGAAACTTTGGTTAAACGTATGGCGTTTTGGCAACTGGCACATTCCATTCCAGTTCGTAAGCAGGATGTTCCACGTACAACAAGATACACACCGATATGCATACACACACTACATAAAGTCATACAGTGTCTTTTGGGCCGCTTGTTTGTTTTGTCTCATACCTCATACCGTGTTTGTTCCTAGAACTGCAGTTGTTGTGAATGTGGAACGGACCTTTCGCGCCATTTGACAAAATATTGACATCATATGTTAATGCACTTTTACAATATACACACGATTTGAATACATATATCGTACATGGACTATACAACGCCAACATGTATATAACAGAAATAAAACAAACTTTTAAAATTTTACTAAACCTTTAATAACTGGATACGTGTTTTGCCTTACGAGGGTATCATCAGGAATATCAAATAATAATTACAATACAATATTGTATTATAATACTGTATTGAAATGTTAGCCGTTATCACTTGGTGAAACGTAACTATAATAGAAATAAAACAACCTTTGAAAATTCCACTAATCTTTTAATAATTCAACACGTATTTACCCTTATGAGGGCAAAATTTTTGTTTAATTTTTATGATGGCTATGATAACGGCAAATACTTTAATGTTATACATACAGGTGGGTCAAACATCTGCGTAGGTATCATTTGTTTTTCATTATCTAATACGATTACGATATAAAAAACGGCCAGAAATTAAAAAAAATCCAGTTATTTCAGAAACTGTTAAAGATAGACCCTAACATGTATTAATAAAATCGAAAGGGAATTGAATTGTAGATTTGATAACGTGAAAAACAATATACCATTCCATTTAAAAAAAATAAATTTCATTTTTGAAAAGACTAAATGAGTTAAATTTAGTATGAGACGATAGGTAATTCCTTATTCAACACAGTGGTGAAACCTGGATCCTTCCATGTTATTTCGTTTCGGAGATATGATGGTTTTTCTAAGACGCTACAAACAGTTTTTTTCTTCTTTAATGCTAAATAACTCCGAAACGGTGCAACTTCGACCCAATATCTGCTGATCAAAGTGACCTTTATTTTCAACAAAAAAATCAAAAATGTAATAATATATAGGGTATTTCGTTTAAAAAAATGAAGTAAGGTAGCACCCAGGCGAAACGGAACACCCTGTATAATCGAAAATAATTTTAAAATATGAACGAGCTCATTTGATGAAACTTTTATTCAAATCATATTTATCATATCCACGCACTATTGACCCACCCTATATATATATATAACATTTTTACCGATTGTCTTTGAATGTACCTACCATTTTTAAAATTAGTATGATCACTTGTGTGTAAATTAAGATGTTCGTTATTTACTAACTTCGTTTCCGTTTTTCCTTCACACCCCTACTCACCCTAACTTTGAATTTGAGCAAAATAAAGAAATTGGGACGCTGCCTCACTTTTCATAGTTTCCCTTTTATATATCTTTATTTTCCCAACAGTATATATATTTTTTTACATTATCATACCAGCTCTCCTGCTGAATATCGTTTAGTATACTTCTGTTATAACAAATCATGATATTACTTAAAAAAAATATTATTTCATAACTGAATCACAAATTAAAACTTTTCATTAATTTGAATTTTTATGATTCTATTGTCTATTCGTTACAGAAATATATTTATATTGGAACTGGTAGATTCGGGCTAAAGGTTCGTAGTCGGTAAGGTTTAGACGTTTCGTCGGCAACTGCCGTTGACATCTTCAGTTGTATTCTCAATCGCTGTCAAGACGTCCAGGTATAATCTTCTCCCACGTTGTTAAGACGCAATTTCCAACTGGACCTAACCGATTATTCGATTATTTCAGCTTATAAAGAAATACATACATATATATATATATATATATACATATTGTTATATTGCGGATTTGAGGTTGATTTCCAAATGCAGTATAATATTACTATCACTTACAAACTGATATTTTCCTCGAAGATATTACTTCACTTATATGAAGAAAATACAGTTCGATAGTTTAATTCACAAAGTATAACTTGATCCGTATTCAAAAGAAACACATATAAAAGAATAAAATTCTCGTTCTTTAGATACGATACTTTATTATACAAAAAGATGAGTCGTTTCAACTTTTCAGGAAAACTTAAGACTAACTTAAATTTAATCCTTAGTCCATTACGAAGGGTCGTATTTGCCCCAACTATCATTATGAGTAGTAAACACAAACAATCTAATCAACATCCAAAGTACTTATGAATAATAATATTAACATGGAATTGTCATGCTAACAATATATATATATATTAATGACTATTTAAATTAATAACGTATAAACATTATAATTTATCCATCTAAATGTACTACAATACAAACTTATTAAACGGTATTTAGTAGGAGAACTGGTACAATAAGTCACAAAAAAAGTCAGAGAATAGAATAACTATGCTAACTAAATGGTTATCAAATAAAATCATATCATTTATGTAACGTAAGATAGCAATGAATGTTTCTGCAAATTCAATGGTGGTTTGCGTATCTATGATTCTACCGTGTTCTATTATTTCTATAGGCGCCAGTAGTTTTAGTTAGTTTTTTCTCTACATTTAGCCACGAAGGTTTTTAAATTTTTGGTTGGGGTTGCTAATCAGGATAGAACAAAACAATGCATGTAATTCTAACAAAGTTACGGTTTTGTTTTCTCAAATCCTTTGCGAAATTTTTATCCGTCTCGGAAATTGTAATTCCAAATATTAAGCCATTCATATTACAAATTTTGCATTATAAATTTATAGAAGATAATCGTAGGAAATATTAGTTCTAACGGATCAAAAATTTAAAAGATATTACATTCCGTTTTTACAAGTTGATTTAATTCAAGCGTGCAATCGTTCTATTATTTGATAAATATTTTGTATTTTAACAACTACAACAATTACTCCGACCACTCGAAGAATTCGAACCATCCTCAGTGTCGCCACAACAATCTTTAGTTAAATTATAATATTTTTTATTCCCATTTTAGGGTTCGGTTACTAAAGTAGCATTTGAAATTTTTTCTTTGTTTGTGAAAATAGAATAGGTACATTATTTATTTATTATTATGTGTTTACACTTTTTAATGGAACTTAAAATAAAATTTGACAAAGAACATTTAATATGATAAATATAAATATGGAATTAACAGAAACAACTACTCCGAGGTCTAATACACCTACTGGCATTGAATTACACTGTTGATTGAATTTTTCGGAATCAACAGTGTAATTCAATGCTGTTAGGGTTATTAGCCCTCGGACTAGCTGTTTCTGTTAATTCAATATTTATATTTTTCATATAGCCTGTAAAGAATTATTGGTCAAGTGAGTACAAAAACACCTTCTAGGATATTTCACAAAACTTTATTGAACTTTCCTGACGTACGTTTCGGCTATTAGGCCATTATCGAAGGATACATATGTTTGTACTGATTTTTACATTTCTTGTTTAACTATTTATACTAGGTTTGTAAATGAGGGAATTCGAACAGTAATAGGGGTGAATTGTTGGTGTTTAATTTAGTTATTTGCTAGATTAACTTTTTTCTTTTGACATTTTTTAATTTCTAATGTTTCGAAAAAGTTTGTCCGAATTACATGAGATGTTGAGTTTACACTTTGAACAATGTTCGGAATATAATTGTGTTTTTGTACTCACTTCACCAATTAATTGTAAAAATGTTTCACTGTGAATGCACCACAAACAGCATTAATTACAACTAAATGTTCTTTATTAATTTGGTTTGCGTGAATATCACGTAATGTAAGCTGCATCGTGGATTTAGTTTGTCAAGTAGATATCTTCGTAAAATTTAACATTTTTTTCTTGAGGCAACTTTATAGTTGATATCCAATAAACAACATTGATATTCTTATATCTGACGGTAAGATTTTAACAATTTTTAAATACCGCTCTCAGAACCTTGCGCTATTATTAACGAAAAATATTACATGTTATTACTCATGTTGAATTTCAATTAAAAACCACAATGTTTCAAATAGTTTTATTTTGTAGACACTACAATATTGTTTCACCAAACATTGGCTTCATCAGGTGATGATTTTTTATCAACAAGTGACATGTTATTTGTGAAATAGATAGGATAAAAGTAATGAGTTTTGCTTGAGTCCTGACATTTCCTTTAGCTTAAACTTAGTCTTCCAAATTAACTTCCTTTCCTCGGGTTCGACTGAAAGAAAATTAATTATTACCTTATTATTACATTCATAATTGTTTCTAACGGAACTGATTTTATAGTTATATATATATATATACGTATAATGTATTCACGTGAAGCATGAATGAACTGAAATATCTTTTACGCTATTCAATTGACGGAAGCTCTCGTCTTGCAGATTACCATCGATGTTGTTTTTGCACTAGTTTTACAGACGATCGTGGTTGTTGTTTACGATGTTAAAAGTGTGAAGAAGGGGGGTACGACAGCAGCCGGACGGAGATGCGAATATTTTCCTGCTTCTGTTGCGGTTGATGAAGCTGCTCGTATACACTTCTGAAGATACTATCTATCTCTTTCCTCTTTAGCATATTCGTTCGAAACATAAACCTGTTCTGAGGAAAAAGCAACGAGTGCTGTTACTCAGTTTTAAAGGAAGTTTTTCACAAACATGGATGCACTGGCGAAACAATTACATCGGCACCCATAAAAGAACTGATGTCTGCAACTGAAGAACGACGACTTTTTCTAAAAACAGGAGTCTCAATCTGAACAACCATGAAATGACTAATATATATCCAGTTAATTCTTGATCTAATAATTTACATTTCGATTTACACGGGGACTTTTATAGTTCTACAACCAGGCGAGATTAGTTTATCTTGAAATAACCATGTTGCAATCGTATAAAGTTTTACAATCTGAATAATAATGCAATCTAGTTTATTTCTTTAGTTTATGATGAAATGGAATCGGCCTTTACTTGGTGACATTGTCAACCTGAAGAAGCTACAGTGTTAGAGGAACAATTGTTGTTGAATTAAATAATTTTGTGAAAGTTTTTGTGTTTTTTATTACATTTACTATTTATATTATGTTCGAGTAAACTTTTGCGACCGAGTTTACCAAAATTGGTGTATGTTTTTTTATGGAAGATAAGTAAATAAATATATGAAACATTCCACAATTAATTTATTTTATACGACTTAAGTTTCGCTACACAGTAGCTTTATCAAGGGAGATTGGGATTTGTGGGAGTGTTTACAGGACAGATTGAGTAATGGTGAATTATTTATATCTATTTAGTCGTTTAGTAATAAATTACCGTTTTTTATTTTATGGAATTTCTAATTATACTAGAGCATTTAGTGTTTGGCTTCTTCCTCAAACATGTAAAATTTTGAAATTTTTATTAAATTAGTGGTTTTCTTCAATTAAATTGTTAGCGTAATTTGAATGATATTTTTCGTTTTCAAAGCAGTTTAAGTGTTCATTAATCCTAATTTTGAAGGACCGTCCATTTTCTCCTATATAATATTTTGGCAAGAGCCACAATTTAATTTGTAAATGCCTGATTGATTGTAACTTGCAATTAGAACTTTATTATTGTTAATAAATTTTCCTAATTCATTTTCAAAACTAACGTTTAGAACAAAATAACAAAACGTAAGTATAATTTTTAAAACTAAAAACAAATTAGGAAAATTTATTAAAAATAATAAAGATAAATCTGAAAGTGTTTTCTTGTCCCCATTTTGGCTTTGATTCTCATAATGGTAACTTTCTTGTGTTGAATCAATTCACGTAAATGCGTGATCAAAGAAAATTAAGGGCAACTTTTCGTCTACGATACGTACAAATATCTTTTTGTTTTTCGTGATATCCACCCAACACGCTTACATATTCATTCATACTTTTAATATAATTACTTCAGACAGGCAATTTTACAGTTCTATAGGTCGGACAAGTAGTCATCATTTTCTTTCGGTATATTGCTAAGAAAGAAACGTATTAAATATTTACTGCGCTTGTATACCCGTGTATAAATAATTGTACAAGAATGTTAATTCTCTTTGTGTATACAGAGTGAGCTGAAAATATGAGAAAGTAAGTTTCAAAATATGCATTTTGCAAATTGATATATTTTTTAATAAAAGTAAATTTAATAAACGGTTTAGAAGAAAATATAGAATGACAGCTCTCCACACAGTCGCTGCCAAGACTTCTAGGTGTAACCTCCACCATTGTTGTTACCACAATACCACTGAAGATGTCAGCCGCAGTTACTGACGAAACGTCTTGATGTAACCGTTCATTTAGAACACGTCTCTTTAGCAGGAATCTGAATTCTACTAAAATTAAAACTTATCCACTTTTTGTTTATAAAGTTCTTAATATCAAGTAGTACTTTTCAGATTGATCTTTTTTTTTTTAATCGTATGACGTATTTAATGTAATCGTTCTAGGCCAGTCTAAATAGATTTCTTGATGCAATTTTTTTAGCAGAAATCAGAGTATACCACCATGTAAAGCAAGTTCCAGTGAGTAAAATATCAAAAACGGCCAAAACAAAAGTTGTAAATTGATGTTTAAACATTAATTAAACATTGCAAATTGCAATTTTTCTAGTTTATTATTATCTTGAATACTATTAGAGTAATCGTAATTCCTCAATTAGATAATATGTATATGCTTAAAATACATTTTGAAACGTCTTGACCTGAGCTATTTTCATTCAGAAAACCGAGAAAACCTTCTGAAATAAATTCATGCTTCAAAAATTCATAATTTCAATAATTCGATTATTATGCAAAATAAGTTAGCCAAAGAGGAATTCTGTTGGACTAATAGATTTTTTACATTTGCAGTTACACTTTTGTGGCAAGTAATTTTTGCACGATTAACGTATGTCAAATTTTGGAACAGATTATTAAAGTTCAAAATTCAAATAACAGACTATATAAAAAAAACATGAACTTTTTCATTCCCTCCAGCAACTTGTGCTGGTGTGCAGGAAATCCCTCCGGTCTACACTGTAGTGCAAAGCCGGAGGATAGGGCGTAAGGCTCACTTCAGTCTCCTTTCAGGAATCGTGGAAATGGGTGGATGGTGTTGTTAGAGAGAGATATATGAGACGGACGAAAGGAAAACAGAAGAGAAGTGAAAGATTATCTGTGAAATATTACTGTCCCAATATTTGCCTAATTGCTCTAAGGAAACCTCAGAAAATGTGAACCAAAGCAGCCGGACCCGGATACAAACCGGTGACCTCCCGAATACTAAGAAATGATCTAGAGCACTAGACCACGCCACGTCAGACTGTATATCTTACTTTTTATTTAAATACTAATAAATAATCAAAAAACGCATACAAAAATTTCTCTTTCACCCGAGTGAAGGAGAGGACAATCGTGGGAGGAGCAATTGTTGCATGCGTTTTTTGATTTGCCTTTTCAAAATTACTTGTCACAACATTGTAATTGGAATTGTGAAAAAAGTCATCTGTAATTTCACTTTGGCTGACTTGTCTACAATAATCTGTTCTTTTAAACCGAAACGTTGAATTAACGAAGTTATAGAATTGAATGCTAACCGTTTGTAAAGGTTTTCACCTTTTTCTCGGTGACAATGGCTCCGATCTAGACCTTTCAAAATTTATTTCAAGGATCTTGCAATCCACCACTAATTTTTCTCCTTGGACAATTACAACTACTCTAATGGTTTTGAAGATAAATACGAAAAACGATAACAAAATTTCAAATTACAATGTTTAAAAAACACTGATAACTTTTGTTGTAGCCATTTTTGACATTTTACTCACTGGAACCTATTTTAGATACTGCTATGCTCGAATTGCTATAAAAAATTTATCGAAATTAAATACTTTTGTGGTAATGGTTTTATTTAATTTATTTTCGTTTCTTAACGTAAATAACACAAATACGTAATTATTTACCCTTATTTCTAACAAATTTTTGCGTCTATAATTATATTAACGATTATCAAAATTAAACACCCTATACACACATTGTAATGATGTAACATCGGAATTCTGTTACTGGAAATGCCTTCGTAAACAACATCGTTCTCAATACAGGTCCCCTTCGTGATATCCTTTAATTATATTACAGCTGTTGAAAAACGAAGGGTTTTTATTATGCCCTGGGCATTTGTACATTGTAGTATGCTAATGAATTAATTTTTCACTTTTAGCAGCGTACAATGTGTCTTGGTAACCTGTAAGTAAACTACCATTACAGATCTGACTTTCAAGTAAAACTGTAAGACGCTTCAAAGCAAAGGTTCCATATCTATAAATTTCATATTTCAATACATAAAATCAATGCATAAAATATTTTGATTAAATGGTTGTTGTGCAACACAATTATAGTTATGTATGTATATATAATTTTATCTAATAATAAATATATGTAATCTAGTATTAATACTTTCGATAGTCCAACGTTTGCGAAACATCATGAAACTTGTAAAAATAAAATAAAACAAATAACGTTTCACCAAATTTATTATACTCGACTTAAGTTTCGATCGATAGCGATCATTATCAGGAGTGTACTTAAACTAAAATTAAGAACTAACGCTACCAATTTATATACAAATTACAAATTACAAAGGACGAGTGGGGAGTTCGATGTATTTAATTCGGTTTGAAAATTGACTAAGTTTAATTTTTTGCTTATGGTTTTTTTGATTTCTAGATTCTCTAGCATAGTTAATTTCCGATTGTTATTAATGTTCGAGTGTAAAATTTTTGTGTTTTCAATTTTTATCGAATGATTAGAATTAATGCAAGGTCTCGCGGAGAAGATACGGAAACTAGGAACTAATCATATAGTCATAGTTTATGGAAACACGAATATTAATTTATAATATCTGGCAGAGGGATATCAATAATATAATCAAACTTCAGACTAAACCTGAATACAATAGGGATACAAATTTTGTACAAACCCTAAAAGAGAAAGAAAAATCTCAGCTAATAAATAATACATAATAGGTCAGCAGTGGGGGAGTATAAAAAAGAGGCAGGTTTGAAAATGACTATTTTAGTTGTAATTAAGATATTTAAGAGGGAGATGGCGAGGATTATGAGCGCGTCTCACACGGTTGTCGTGTCGGAACCCCTTTAGGAATTTGAAGGTGTCCGCCGTACCTCCTAAAAGGATAACTAAGCTGATCACACCATGGACCTACAACTTGTTAGTCCAAAACGTACCAATCAGCATACTGTTGGCGCAAAATTAAAATCTTCCCTTTCATAAAATTATTTATTTCTTACTCATCAGACTTTATCTTGTACCTTTTGTAGTAAATAGTTTGATCGTATTGAGCAAATGAGGTTTGTACATGGTAGAAATTAATGATTAATAATAGAAGAAAAACAATTGCAATTCACTAAATGTATTAGTTGAATACATTGATTGATTACATATGTTTCACCCCACAGGGGCATCTTCAAATCGGCGTGAGTTTTAAACTAAATATTTTTTACATTTTACGATACTTATGTACTACTGTTATGGGGGTGGGGATTGAAGATATATAATAATGGGGAGTTGTTAATATCGGTTTATTCATTTAGTAATTTTACATTATCTTTATATTTGTATCTGTTGATTTCGATTGCTTCTAGTAGGTTTAATTTATAACATTTTTGTGCTATATGTAGTAGTATTTCTGTATTTTCTGTAAAATTGTGATTTTCTTCTAACAAATGGTTGAAGTATGTAGAATCAGACTTTTTAAACCTACTAGAAGCAATCGAAATCAACAGATACAAATATAAAGATAATGTAAAATTACTAAATGAATAAACCGATATTAACAACTCCCCATTATTATATATCTTCAATCCCCACCCCCATAACAGTAGTACATAAGAATCGTAGAATGTAAAAAATAGTTGGTTTAAAACTCTCGCCGATCTGAAGTTGCCCCTGTGGGGTGAAACATATGTAATCAATCAATGTATTCAACTAATACATTTAGTGAATTGTAGTGGTTTTTCTTCTATTATTGATCATTAATAACTTAATGAAATTTTGATTGTAGTTAAAATACTTCGAAGTGAACTTCTTTAACGTAAAACACTAAAGAGTAAAGCGAAAGGCCAAAGCTAAGGGTGCGTTTGAAGATGTACGTGAATACATATTAGAGAGAGATGGGCAGAAGTATAAGGCCACATTTACACAGTAACATTTTCCCCGTATACCGCATACGGGATTTTATATAATAGAACAGTTGCCATAAATCATGTACTAATTTGTATGAACACAAAGGCCATGTCATAGAAACCACCCATTCGAGAAAAAAGGGATAACTTGTCACTGCTTGAGATAGGAAATATATTTGGACATCCTTTCTCGCTCTTACGCGATCTGATTAGAAGAGAGAGAAACAAGTGGTGATGAGAGATCCAATTTATCTCAAGCGCACTGTTATATGATTGTATTCTGCTATTACAGTCCCAGCATTTACCTAAATTACCAAAGGAAACCACAAAAAAACTTGTACCAGGGCAGGTGGATGTAGAATTAAACCGGTGTCTTCCCGAATATTAAGCTATGATCCAGACCGGTAGAACATACCACGCTCTTACTTCATGAAAACTTTAAAACCTTTACAAACCGTACGGCTGTTTCATTTCCACCAGCTACTCATATTGGTTGACGAGCAGTCCCTCTGACCTACACTGTAGTACAAAACCGGACAGTAGGGCATAAGATCCTCTTCAATTACCTTTTAGGAATCGTTGAAGTAGGCGGCTGCTGGTTATAAAGAGACAAATGATACGGACAAAATGAAGACAGAAGAGATGTCAATGATTAAGTTATATTAGGTTAGGTTAGGTTATGTAGGCATTAAACAAATAATTTTATACAATGATCCGCCTTCCCCACTACTTTGTATGAAAAGTAGGCACGAGGTACAGGGAGTTGTGTTCACCGTAGCAGACGGTTTTGTGTCAAGTGGTGTAATATTTTCTTTTCGCTCTCCTAATACGTCATTCATCTAATTTAGTGTAACAAGTGTTCATTTAAACCGTGTACTCCGATTTATGATCCTTTTTAAATAATTTTAACTTTAAGAAGCACTAACTAATTCATTACACTTATTCTAGAAAAATGTCTCCTAAAGGAATCATTAAGAGAATGTTACTTTTTAATTAAGCAGTTAGATAAATAATTCAAGGCAGGTCAACGGTTCCATAACATATTGTCATGAAAGGTAAAATTTAAATATATATATCGTTGTGTTTTAATATATTCTTGAATTAATAATATAATAACTAAGTATATATAGATACTTACCTACTTAATCGTACAATCGTATTCCTGTCGATATTATTTTTTTCATTGTTATTTAATTACCCTTAATAAATAGTTTGAAGTAGTTGAGGTTCCCTAGCAGCTATATCGAGTTTTTTTAATAGTATAATTAAGCCACTTTAACATTGTGATATTTTAAACATAGTGAAATGTTAATTACTAACTACGTAGTTTGTATCTGGAATAAGACAATTCACTTCCTAGAAATTATATACATATAGACATCACGTCACTATAGGAAGAATGTTTGAGGAAATTACAGTTATGTTAAGCACATTATGCGGAAGATTATATGTTTTTAGGCGATAAACAAGCGAGCTTCGTAAAAAAAGGGTAAATCAGGCGTAAAGTCATTTTATTTTTTAATCAGTTCCATATTGCATAGTATCATTTTACTATAACAATGTTCTTCGTATTTAAAAGTAATTTTAAAGAAATAGGATTTAGTAGTAATAAAATAAAAGGCGGATGGGTGGAATGAATACCTGGGAAATCTATAAGCGGGTGAAGAATTAGGAAACATGTCAAAAAAAGAAGAATGTATGGAGATATTTTATTTATGATACCCCAGAATGAGAGAAGAGATGGCATTAAAAAGTTTAAATAATAATAATGAACCAGGTATAAATGGGATACAGGTGAAAAGTCCAAAAAATTACATTTTGTTTGTTTAAGTTAGTTAGCCACATATTCAAGACGGGGCAAATTCCGAATAACTACAAACGAGACATGGTAGTAGCCATACTACGGGGATAGATGCAATAATTTTGAAATAATTGGCTTATCTTCTGATGCGTCAAATATCTTACCTAAAATAATACAGAGACGGATGGCAAAAAGGGCAGAAGAAAAATTAGGAGAAGACTAATTCAGGTTTAGAAAAAATGGAGGAACTCGTGAAACCATTTGGCTTTAGGGGTAATAGTATAGAAAGTAGTAAGGAGGAGTTAGAGACAGCCTTAAATAAAATGAGATCAGCATTGACAATAGAGTACAGAATGAAAATAATTAAAAATAAAACAAAAATATTGATTTGTAAGGGAGGAAAAAGTGATATATGGGAAGTAAGATATGAAAAAACCAGGATAGAAAAATCAGTAGAGACAAAATAAAGGATAGCTCAAAATCGAATAGCATTTAATAATAAGTAATTATTTCTGTGAACGCAATCGATTATGTGAGTGAGTGTACGTTTGGAGCACGGCTCCGTTTGGAAACTTGAACGCTGGGCGCGACAGAAAAGAAAAGTTAGATGCGTTCGAAATGTGGTATTATACGCTGCTCTTGAAAATATCGTAGATATAAAATATTTAAAATGAGGTGATATTAGAAAGTGTAGCAGAACAAAGGGCGGAATAGAAGTCAATAAAGAACACTTTTTGAAACATGATGGACTAGTTAGAGACACAGTGGTAGAAATAATAGTAAAAGAGGCCTAGATTATATTACTATTCGCAAATACTTAAGGATGTAAAATATTTAGAAAAATGCGAAAATTTGCTCAAGGTAGGAAGAAATGGAGGTGCGTGTCCAACCAGTCTTCTGACTGATGACTATATGTTAATGACGAATCTAAGGTTCTAGCGGATCTGAAGGTTCTCTGTCTGCTTAGAAACGTAACTCCCCTATTATCAGAACCTGGTACCATAATATTTGTCCATTATCTAAGTGACGTTGATTTACTACTGGTACACGTGCGTAATCTTATAGAGTTCTGCTTTTCCTTTGAAGTACGAAACCCTGAAAATAAGAATACATATCACCTTGCAGTTACAATATTTACTTTTATTAGTAACTGATCTATATTTTTCTTTTAAAATTTACTAAATCATTCTGTCCTCAGAATTTCCCTGATATTTTCTTCATAAATACTTGTACCGTTACTACTGGCAAAATTCATATTTTTCGAAACTGCCTTAATCCTGAATATCCAGTCCGATTCGCTGTTACCCAACCACGTTGCCACAAATTGTAAATTTTCTCAAAATTTATAAACAAAGGTATACGATAGTCCATTTATCAATAGACGCCAAAATCAATAAGGAATTCGAATATACAGCCAAAAATGGGTTATTCCATTTAAAAAAATTGACTTATGCCCCTTTGAAGTTGACCAACTTTGACCACAAAATTTGAACACCCTGTAAATTTTAGTTAAATACCACAATTGTTTTTCGATAATCTGAATAGTTATAAATAAATGTTACGAGTTATAAGACAAAATCTCAAAAATTAATTGAATTACGGTTTTCTAAATGTTAACGTGCAAATGTTAAAAATTTTGAAGAAAATTAAATAGCTCAAAATCCATCAAAATTTTCGGAGTAATGCCTCCTATAAAATAAACATGAATTCAGATTTTCTATCGGAAAATGTAAAAAAGTATGTCATTCCATTTAAAATAAGAAAGTTAACATCTACTTCCAGTATAACCGAATGTAAATCGAACTTTAAAATATTTTTAAAAGAAGCGACATAAAGAATAACAAAAGCAAATAAGCCCAAGTTTCAGAATTGAATTCATTCTATAGTACTAATTCATCTACTTCTAATAGCCCATCGACTTGAAGAACCCTGTATATAAACTAAAAACTTTCTAATATCACAATATACTTGTAACGAAATAATTGCACATTCTATTGTTTCTTTTAAGATATTTAAACGAGAATATATGAAAACACTACAAAAATGATCAGGGTAACGTTGTCAGAAAACATGTGTTATGGGTATCAAAATAACATTTAAGGCGAGTAGAATATATTAATAGAGGTAAGGAGCAATTTTGTTGAAAGTTCACAAAATAATTATCGGTCAATTTATTGAATTGTTTTGATACTTTTTCATACTGGTATATGTCACAGTGAAAATCCGCTTTTAATTAGAACGCATTTTTACTAGTTAAAGTTAATTTATACTGAACGACTTTGTTACAACTAAAATTTACGAAATTGAACAATTACAATTAGCTGCATAAAAGAAACAGAAACAATAGAGAAGAGTAAATAGATTTACGGTCAGGTTGGGGTTGAGTTTTAATCCTAATCAACACATTACTGCCTTTAATTGAATAATTTCTCCTAACAACGTTTCAGCGATAGTTTATTATACATAAAAGCAACCATTTTCGGTCGATCTCACCTTTATAGAATCTTCACTTAATAGTTAAAAACATTCAACATTGTTTTATAGTACAATTTTTTGTTCTTGGTATATTGTTTACAATTCGAAATACGGAAATGTGTTTTTTGCCACATGCCTGCGCTTTCCACAGAGCATAAAGCAGCAATAAAACAGTACTGTCACGTGTTTATGCGATTAGCGGATTACCTTCAGTTGACCTTCGAGGTCTCGACCCAAACATCAACACCACAGCTTTCTTGTTGTCGCAGTGACCTGTTCACATCTTTATGGTATATAAAAGCACATATAGGTACCTATATGTACTTATCTGTGTCTTATGTAGGTATTTATGTATGTGTGTATATACGTGTGTTAGTACATTGTGTAGACGTTCTTCAGGTGAGTGCAATTTTATTAGTTAGATGTTGGCGTCGCCCACTCTAATGACCTTTCTTATCCAATTGCACCTTTTATAGGATTTTGTGGTGAAATAGTGGTGTATTCGAACATTACGTACTTTATAAATAAAGAAAGGAAATAAATAATATTACTTTTTTGTTTCACACTTGAAATTTTATTAATTCTCGACAATTGTTTCGGCTGATTTAAGCCTTTCTCAAGAGAGTAAGGTGTTACAGTGAGTAAGATGTTAAGTGTAACATCTTACTCTCTTGAGAACGACTTAAATCAGCGGAAACAATTGTCGAGAATTAATAAATTTTCAAGTGTGAAACAAAAAAGCAGTTTATTTATTTATTTCCTTTCTTCAGTATTATCATATATTGGGGTTGCTTTTATCAAAGTTTCAGAATCATTTCTATATTCTCGTAAACTTGTTTTATTGTGCTGGTAAGTTAAAACAATTTCGGTTCTCAACAATTGTTTCGGCTGATTTAACTCTTTCTCAAGAGAGTAAGATGTTGAGATTTAATAAAATTTCAAGTGTGAAACAAAAAAGCACATTATTTATTTATTTCCTTTATTCAGTATTATCATATATTGGGGTTGCTTTTATCAAAGTTTCAGAATCATTTCTATATTCTCGTAAACTTGTTTTATTGTGCTGGTAAGTTAAAACAATTTCGGTTCTCAACAATTGTTTCGGCTGATTTAACTCTTTCTCAAGAGAGTAAGATGTTGAGATTTAATAAAATTTCAAGTGTGAAACAAAAAAGCACATTATTTATTTATTTCCTTTCTTCAGTATTATCATATATTGGTGTTGCTTTTATCAAAATTTCAGAATCATTTCTATATTCTCGTAAACTTGTTTTATTGTGCTGGTAAGTTAAAACAATTTCGGTTCTCAACAATTGTTTCGGCTGATTTAACTCTTTCTCAAGAGAGTAAGATGTTGAGATTTAATAAAATTTCAAGTGTGAAACAAAAAAGCACATTATTTATTTATTTCCTTTCTTTATTTATAAAAATTTTCACAAAAAACCAACTGTGTATACTATTCAAGCTATTACGGTCTTTACTTAAACGCACAAACACTTCTGTAGTGTTTTATTCTTTTCCTGTTCTAACTAGAGATCACTATACTACTAGACTGCCTCTGGTCTACAATAGAAACATTTTGATTGAAAGTAAAAGTAACCGTGCAACGCCAACAAGCAATTTCGAAATTACTACCTTGTATGCTATTAAGGTACAATAGGCCTTTAAATTATCTGCCTGTCTGTCTGTCTGTTTGTACCATAGAGAGATAATAGGCTGGGCAATAGTGTTTCGAAGATACTTCCTTAAGGTTTCGTAGATCGGGGGTCACTTGACATGCGAGAGGTTGGTCAAGAAAACAACTACTTTCTTAAAGTATATTTATAAACAATTATTGTTAACTTAATTAATAACAAATAAATAACTAAGTGAATAAATCAAATAAACAAGTGAAAGTGGAATACTAAATGTCAAGAAAAAAGGGGCAAATTGGGAGATTAAGTCCTACCTAGTTTTGTCTGCGGCCTCGTGAAATATATTCGTCTTTGGTGGCGAATTTGGGATAGGATAGTTACTACTTCTCGCACACGATTATTCCCAAATTTGGACGGACCCCTGGAGCTCTTATCCACGCAGGCTTCTTAACGGCTTCACCGACTTACTTAATCTCTACGGTAATAATTTCCCCTGGCTGTTTATAGGACCCCAAATAGTGCTTATGTGCATTTTCAACAACTAGAATTTAGTCACGACCCTCATTCGTTATGGTTCCGTGTAAGGCAAAAATAAATATTTTGAATAACGCATCCGTGTTTAGTAAATTAACCCGAATTTATTTTTGAATAAATTAAAAAATATTTAATTTACAAAATTATGAGCATTATGTGACAATAAACGCACAAAATTGACCATTCTCAAGAATGAGACAAAGCGAATGTGGGGCATATAACCTCTCTGTTTTCTGATGTTCTCTAATGGCAAGTATAAATTTTATTATGTTAAGTTAGAATTCTAAAAAGAGACGAACTACTGACAGCACATTTGATTTGTTTTTTTCACACATTTTCGCCAGCGTTTTCTTTATAGCTGGATTGGAAAGCATCAGTCCATTTCTGTGTCTATGGTCTGTAGGGATTAATCTTCGAAACGACTGAACCGATTTCGATGGGACTTTATGTACACATTAATATAACGTTGTCAGAACTTATCTAGGCTACTTACATTTATTTTTAACAATTATAAACAGTTTCACGCGGACGAATGCTGTTCGCGTTTATTTATCTTTTCATTTTTTGTTTTTGTAATTTATTGGGCTTGTTAGTCACGCATTTTTACGTCTCCGATTTTTTGTATTATCATATGCATTTGCTGTCCGTTTCTTTCTTTTGCGATTTATGGTTTTAGTATGTATCATATTTTTTCCCTTTTTAGTATTGCCGTTTCCTATTGTATTATTTTTTCTTTGTCTTCAAATGTGCTTTTAGAGTTTAAGTTAGTTTATAGATTTATGGGGGGTAATTTGTTGACCCATCGGTCCATTTCGAGGACGTAAATGATGCACCGACACATAGATTACAATGTTGCATTTTTTGTGTTTACGTTTTCCCTCCTTTTTGTTTGTTTTGTTGTTTCAAGTGTCGGTACATCGGAACCACCCCTCCTCTAGGGGCGGTTCTTAAATTCATGATAATATAAGTATTTCAACACAGTTAATACAATATAGTTAATAGAATACAGTTATAGTTAATACAATAGTATAGATAACACAGTTGTTACAGTTAATCAATTCAATTTCAACATATTAGATAAAAACATCAAACGTTTAGGAGAGATCATTTTTAGTACATTTAACATATAGCACAAATCAAATCAAGATCTATATAAACGTATAGTATCAATAACATATAGTTTCAATCAATCAATCATAATCATTTAATCTTCGTAAATAAGTAGCAGTCGCGACGTTCATGTAAAATTAGTGTATATAGTTGTAAATAGTTGGGTGTAATAAACAATTAAAACACGAAGTCCGTTTACTGCACCGATTCCCCCACAGGAATCAAAAGAAGTGGCACATCTGTGCACCGGTGAAATAATTCATTTCATCAACTAATTATACAAATGCTACTTTCCTTGGAAATAATAAATATCAGTTATTCGTACTGTTTCAAATAAAACTGCAAACACATACAAACCGACAATACCATTAGCATTGTTGAATTCCAGACTATATAACATATAATTACCTACGAAATATAAAATTTCGACTTTTTAAAAATTATAATTATACAAAAAGTACAAAAAGGGTACAAGCGAAAAAATATAGCGGTTACTTACAGTTATTACGACCTCACTAGACGGACTAATATTAAGTGCCTTAATAGGGACCTCATACAGTTTAAATACTACTCTTAATGAGGTAAAATAATTTTGTAAACAGATAAAAGATTCCCAAAAACTGTAAAAAACTTATTTGTAAAGAATCTGAACGTTCTAGAAAATATTTAGAAAGTAATTGATTAAGAGTAATATTCCAAAGTATTACTAAGTGTTAAAAATATAATATTGGTATGTAGACATAATTATATGTATACATTATTCGCTGGACCGTTCTTGAGTTGTCGGATGCCAAGGTGTAAAACAAATATCGCAGCCTTTATTATTATATTATTTCAAATTTATCAAGTTGTCAGTTCGAAGACTGATTGGACCCGAACCTACATTTCTTCCTATCCTTAGCCAAATATCCAAAAACTAGAACAATCCACATTTTTAACTATATGCACCAGTGAACAAAAGTAAATGAATTATATATCTATGTTATTGATGTCACATATAAAGAAAATTTATTAGCAAGTAGGTAGTAAGGAATGCAAATTTATTTAACAGTTTTTGTTATCACCGTCACAAATATTCACATCCAGTAGATATATTTGTTTCGTGAGATTTTTATTAAGTTGTAAATCTGAAATGCTGGGTGAAAGGGCGCCAATGTCAAGTTTTTGCCCCGGTTCAGAAATTCATAAATCCTGGGATGGTAACCAGCTAAGTACGACGTGATTTCTTGATACGATTGGGCAAACGGTGAGGTGTAACGTTGTCAGATAAAATGTGTTATGAGTATCAAAATAACGTATAAGCCGAGTAGAATATATTAATAAAGGTAAGAGGGTAATATTCTTGAAAATCAGCGAGTTATTTACAAAACAAAATTGGCTATCCACGAAAACAAACGCTGAGAATCCACAGATAACAGCATAATGAATGTCATACATGCAGGCATACTTGTTACGAAGAGTGCTAAGTATACCCGATATGCCGTGTTCCTTTAAAATTTATTTTCAGCGAACACACTATAGTATAAGTGACCCCCACCATTTTTGCAGCGTCTATATATTTATATGTAATTTATAAATCTTCACTGTTCCCAGCGCATCCGCCATAATTTAGAATACATTTTAAAATCTAATGTAAACTAAAAGTGTAAATATTTTATTCAAACCAAAGATCCAATTGTAAAATGATTATTGGCGTTTTTTTTTCTGGTTATGTTACATTGGGTTCCTTCTATACATGCTGTCAACGTGCTATAAGAAGCAAAAGTTTCGATGCGCCAATTCTTTAATTTCAACTAAAACCTCTTAATGAATTACAAAAGTTTCATCCAGTAGTAGACAGTAATCGTAATTTTAGTCGAATGCTACATTAAAGTGACTTAACCTAATTAATTTTCGAACTCCTATTAGGGAAAATAAAATGTGTAATAATAACGTAGAGGCAATTGTTGCCATCTAGTGGATTTTAGCTGCGAACAGAAGATATTAAACTGGACAAGGCTTCACTGAGGTATTTAGACTTGTCCAGTTGAATCAACAACGCAGCTTACATACGTGAATTCACGTAAAGCTTATCAAAAACAAGTTTCTGTTAGCAGCTGTAATCCACTAGATGGCAACAATTGCCTCTACGTTATTATTCTATTAACTGTTCTTTATGGAACATTACAGCTTGGTCAGTCATTTATCGAGACTGTCTATGGCACGCTGATGAGCTTCTAATAAGAGCGAAATCGCGATCCGTGTGGTGGTCTGGATAAATTTCTGATCATATACATAATAATTGTTTTTTTTTCTTTTAATAAAGTATGATTAAGATACGAAAAATATTCTTCAGTGAAAAGCAGAAGTTTTAAGTATAAATAGTTATTAACCATTCGAGATACTTAATAACATTTCTCTAAAAGGAAATGAGGGTATCACGAATAGAATTCTTAAATTGTTATTTTTAGTTGATAAATAGATTTTTGTAACTAATTTCATAATATCTAGTTATAGCAGTATATTGCCCCTACTGATGTCTACTGTTAACTGATGTCATTCACATATTAGAGAAGAGCCTTACTAAGGTATTTACTTGTCCACCTGACCAAAAACATATACTGTTCTTATTAATTTGGTCTTCGTGCTTATCACGTATATAAGCTGCGTCGTCGATTCAGTTGGACAAGTAGATGCCTTAAAAAGGTCCTCGTTGAACATACAAAATACTTCAGTTAGCATTAGATATCAGGCGATATACTGCATTAACTACATAGTTTATCGAGTCTGCTTATGGCGTAAGATCGAAATTACGATCGACGTCTGGTAGTTTTAATAAATTAATGACCGAAAAATTTGAAGAATTTTTAACAAGAGTAAATTTTAAATACATAAATGCGATATTAATCATTGAATTAATTTATACCTACGACAAATTACTTCATTTTAATAAGAAAAAAAATGTTACTGATGTCACGCCCTCGCTGGGACCCGAACCCGGGATCTTTGGCTTTACGCGCCAATACTTTTGCCACTACGCTACAAGAGGTGACAACAGTAACAACGATGAACGTACTTACTAAGTCATAGAACGTCGGAATCAATGTATGACAGCAGTAACAATTTTTTTCTCATTAATATGAGGTAATCTGTAGTGGGTACAAATTAATTCAATAATTAATATCGCATTAATGTAATTTATGACCGAGAACTTTTTAAAGATTTTGGGGTGTAATTTGTATATAGATATCTTGAAAATAATCTTAATCGTACACCAAAAAAACATACAAATTCTTTAGAACAGCTCAGCAAGAAGAGGAACATTCTTTGATGACCAATGTTATCATTATTATATTTTTATGAAACCAAACCACAAATCGGTTACAAATTCTTTTTTTTTTTTGTTTCAGGAGGGACGTGTTGGTCGGCAATGGTAAAAAATAATCGGTGTACGGAATTACTGACGGAGTCAACAAGTAAGGAAGAATGTTGCGGCGGCAACGGAGTAGCGGTTGCGTGGTCTGCCGAAGAACTCGACTCAGGTGCTCTATTCTTCTGGAAAGTACTTGGGGGTGGTGTTCCATGTAAACCATGCAAAGGTAAGATTTAAATACATCCGATTTAATGATGAAATAAACACTTTTTTGAAAATGTTAGAAAATTAACGGCATTGATTGACGTCCTTGTTTCTTCCATTTATTGGTGTTTTAAGTTGTCCTGGACTACAACTTAACGTAAGCCAGGTGATTATTTTATTGTTGTTTAGATGTTGATTGATGGTAGATTATGTTATAATCAAACTCGGTGGTTCGTTTTATACATATATTTACACTATGTACAGTTTATTGATGATAATTACAAAGAACCTTTGCCGAGAGAGTATTGCGTTTCGTTTATTAGATGATAATAGTTTATAGATAATTGTGGTATTGTTGGAGTGAGTTTTGATAGATATAACTCGAACTGAACTTGAATGTTGAGTTCTTGATTTTAACTGCTTGATTTGAATTCGTTGAACTCTTTCTTATTGTTTGAAAAGAAGAATAATTTAAATACTAGTTAATAAGATGGAAAGGGATGAGGTTTAGTTAAGAGAGAAGAGTCATGATTGGTTAAAATTGACGGAGGTGAAGATTTAGAACTTGTTGGTGTGTCTGTACAGGATTGCTAAAGTGATCGGATTTTGGGATAAATTGACGGACGTTAGGGCATACGGTTAACAGTTAGAGTAATAAAGTTTACTGTAATTTTTATGGAAGGTTTACAGGGGTGCAATTGGAAAGGGACTTGAGGGATGACTGCAATTCAAAAGGAGCGGAAAATGATAATAAAGTATTTTAATAAAAATAAGCGGACGTAGCAGTTGACCAAAAATAAAAGTTTCAACTTTCACAAAAAGCGTGGGAAAAAGTTAAATAATTATATTATGCAACAAAACGCTGGATAGTCGTCGATAGACGCAACAATTGGCTTCAATTTAACATTTACAGGAAACTTACTACAACAGATATTATTATTCCGTTTGATTCATACAACCCTTTACAAACCAAATTTGCCGTTTTTCATTGTTTAATACACAGGTTAACATCTATACCTCTTTTCCCTTCAGATTTTAACAATGATCTAAATATTATTAAACACATAGCTGTCGCTATCGGGTACCATCACAACTTAATAGATAAGATGCTAGCCAAAAAAACAAATCGTCAAGTAAGCAGATTATTATATAATAACGTCATTATTGATAAAAATATTTGGCAGTGTTAAATTTGTTAAAAATGTTAGTCATAGATTTAAATACAAATTAGAAAACTCTTTTAACTGTAAAATTGTAGAAAATAGTCCATATATATATTATTTAACCATAAAAAGAACATGGATCCATTAGAAAAATGTGGAATATATCGCCTAGGTTGCAATTCATCTAATGCGATTTATATTGGACAGAGTGGCAGGTGTATCAGAAAACGCGTTTCTGAGCATAATTATGCTATTAACAAAAAAGACATCAAATATGGTTTCGCCGAACACTGTATAATTAATAACCATCGTTTAGACAAGGATAAAGTAAAAATTTTAAATAGCAACATTCCAAAAAGCAGAAAACTATCTTTGTTAGAAAACCTAGAAATAAGAAAAGCTGTTCACAATAACTGTAATCTATTTAATAACCAATTAGAATTAGTATTTTTCAATTTGATACTGTATAAATTGTAACTTCTAACCCCCCACCCCCTGAAATAGTATATATTGTTGATACACATTTTTTTTGCATTTAGTAATTTTTTGTATTTCTCTAGATAATGGTCACAATATTGTCGAGGCAATTAGAAATTCTCGTGAAACTTGCTTGTTTTATTTATTCTTTTCGTGTTGAATATGTTTCACAAAAAGTGCACTGTTCAAAGTTTTAGTTAAAGATTTCCTGAATTATCAATCTCTGCTGCCTTTATAGAACAACGGTCTGTTTTTATGTAACATAATGCAGACAAGTTCAGTTTAAAAAATAATAATAATCGGTGTTGTTAAAGTCGATACCTACCTATTCCGTTCGTGGCTTTCTCCACCATTTACCTTCGTGTCGTTATCCATGCTCTAACAACTGCACTAATAGCAAATGTAAGAGAAAAAGAGAACGGTTACAAAACATAAATGGTAGGTTTATTTCGACTTTTTGCATTGCCTTTCCATCTAGTCGTTTCAACTTTACTACTATAGACTTCAGCTTTCGTCACGGTCTGGCACCGTCAAATTCTTGCCTAAGGTTGTTATTTAGTAAAATCATGTAAGCTGTCATTTATTTTTTTTTTTGTTTGAAGTATTTTGTAAAAACGCTTTTAATTAAAGAAGTAGGTTTTTAAAAAGTTGTAAATACTGATGAAGATTTAAATAATGTCGCAAGAATAGGGTAAACAATTTTAAGCAAATGATTTAGAAAAATAATAATAGGAATATTGTGAATAAACATGAGAAAAAGTCTAAATTGTAATCATTTTAGTAATTTTAGAATTATTATTTTCAATTTACCCTAAACCAGCAAAAGAAAAAAACATCTAAATATATAAGCTTAACAAATCTTGGGAAGATTTCAGAAAAAACTTAGTAAATATTTGAATAATTTAGATAGAGACTTAGTTGTATCATTTAAAACTAATAATTCTTTAGGCAGAACTATAAAAAATATAAAAATGATAGAAACTGTAATTCTCGAGTATATATGTTAACGTGTGGAGATTGTGAAAAGGTTTACATAGACCAAACGGGGAGAAAGTTTTCAGATAGGATTAAAGAACATTTCAATAGTTTTAAGTTAAAAAAGTGAACCTCGACTTATTCTGAGCATCTAATTAATTGTAATCATAATTTTAATAATGAATATAAAATTTTGCATATATAGAACAAAGGTCAAAAATTGAATCTTTTGGAGTCATTAGAAATTATTCGTTATTTTAAAGAAAATGTAATTTTAAATGATCAAATTGAAACTAGTAATTCACTATTGTTAAATTTAAATTTCAAAAATCTCCTTACCCTTCTTTAAATTTATGTACACATATAGGGATATCCTTATTGTCGTTATTATTGTATGTCTTCACCTGAAAAAGCCACAATTTAGTGAAACGATCGTAGTGACTAAATAAATTGTGTTTTTGAAACTTATTTGTGTTTATAGTAGGCCGTGAAAGCTTATGTTCTTATATTATTTGTGTTTTTTTCATCGTCCTTATTATTATAATGAACATCAATTAAATACGTTTTAGTAATAATATAGCAACAAATGTTTGCCCTTTCTCGTTTGAATATCTAATGTAATGGTTTGTTGAACCTGTTTATGTACCTACAGTCAGTGGTGGCTCGTTATAAAGACACTCACCTATTTTGTGAAAGTTAATTCAATTCCACGATCTATCATAAAATCAAACTTGCTTAACCTTTTCGTCGATACTCTCATTTTCTGATAAAAAATAATTTTTCAATGGAAAGCATTGATTTGGAAATAAAAACACTCCAATGAGCTGCGTTGAATGCAGCTCACTGATGGTCCATATAAAAGAAATTAAAACTTCCATAAAAAATGGCTTAAAGTGTTGAAATTTTAACTTGTTATGTTAAGACTAACGTCATGTCAAATTTAAACTTCATAATTTATACAGAACGTTTAAAAAAATAAAGTTTTAAAAACTTTAAACACGAATAACTTCATTTTTTCATATTTTATTTTGTCATTCGATTCCTTGTTTATCCTCTTTTGATTCATTTGGATGTTTCCCATTTTTTTACGTGAAAAAAATACAAAATTATTGATCACCCCTGCCGGTCCAAAAATGCTTAAATTTGAACTTTAAAGTGAACTTTATTTTAAATATAAATATAAATATGGAATCAACAGAAACAACTACTCCGAGGGTTAATACCTCTACCGGCATTGAATTACACTGAAAAATTTTGATGTATTCTTATACGAAGATATAACATATTAAAAAAATAAGGAATTAAAATCCTTAATTAAAGATCTCACATTTGTAACGCGTCCTACCAAGTAGGCACAACGAACCGAAAGCCATAATATTTAGACGAATAAGGATTTTAATTCCTTATTTTTTGAATATGAACTCTATTTATTTAAAAATTATTCAAAAATTCTTCCTGTGTTGATTTCACAATGTTCAAAAATATTGCCGAGAGTAAACTAAAGAAATGAAATTTTGTGATTTAGTTAGTTGGTGGAATGAATTAAATTATCTTACAATAGGTTTCTTACAACTACTCATGGGAAACAGTTTTTTAACTTTAAGAACCCGTTGAGACTGTTACTCGCAGAATTATTCATAAACGATTTGGAAATTAAAAGTAGTAGAAATGTTTATGTGGATGATATTTTAATGTGTTTCTTAGGAACTGATAGGCAGTTATCTCAATTATTAATTTTTTTAAGTAAATTACATACAAAACTTAAATTAGAAAATAAATCTATAAAT
Source organism: Agrilus biguttatus (assembly GCA_963921985.1). Taxonomy (NCBI): domain Eukaryota; kingdom Metazoa; phylum Arthropoda; class Insecta; order Coleoptera; family Buprestidae; genus Agrilus; species Agrilus biguttatus. The sequence goes on from OY998118.1 coordinate 24,402,825, forward strand.
TTCATTTCAAATAAAGATAAGAAGCATTATTTTTCTATATATCACAAAAAATCATATCTGGACACTATAATACATTATGAACCTTTTTACCCAATATCTCACAAACTAGGCTTTTTTCACTCATCTCTTCATATAGTTATAACGGTACCAATGTCTGCAGAAGATTACAACGCAGAATAAAATAGAAAATGAGTAATCTCCAACAATAATGGCTATAATACTTCTTTCGTAACCAACTTACATAATAAAAAGTTAAGTGAAAAAAACTTTAAATTTAGTTTACCCATTCGTAGCTAACAAACGTTCCAATTTTAATTCACTCACTAACATTTTTTTAATTTTAATTTAGTTTTTCGATCAAAGAGGAAAATCTTTATCAAATTATACAAATACATTGAACCATTTCTTTTAACATAAATAAGAAACTTGGAAGATACATCAAAAACGACAAGAATCCTACAAAAAAAAACTAAATCGGGAGTACATAAACTGAATTGGGGTAGTTGAAATAGATCATATATAGGCCAAACAGGAAGACGCTTTAAGGATCGCATCAAAGAACATAGAAAAAGTTTTGAAAATAAAAACTCAAATTCTACATATGCTTCACAATTAATTGACAACAGTCATATTTTTGATGATAATTGCAAAACCCTATATACAGAAAGAAATGGATTAAAAATAAATTTAATTGAAAGCCTAGAAATAAACAAATTATTAAATATTAAACATTTAGTAGATTGTAGTTTTTTATCTCCTCTCTTGTAATTTAGTATTTAAATGAATTGTAATTTAGTTTAAGAGTATTATCCTCTTCCGCCTGAAGAAGCCACTGTGTGGTGAAATATACATTGTGGTACAATAAATATTTTTTGTAACTTGTGTGTATTTTTGTCTTCATTCGCTACATAGTTTTCGAACTGATTACAAATGGCCCAATGAACTGTTACCATATCATCATAAATTCACTGCGAACACGTAAAAATGCATTGCGTACACTTCTGACGTTACTAACTGTTTATGAAGTGCTTTGTGAACAAACCCGTATTGTCTATATCGAATTTTTATTGATTACACGTGATAGTAACTGTTTGGAATATTTAAAACAATAGTAATCAGTATTACTTTGTTCTAACAAAAATAAAAATATGCTCTTGGTTAGCGTTCTGCCGAAACTGCCAGACGTGTATAGCGATTTCGAATACATTTGTTCCCATCAACATGCCGTAGGCAGTCCGGCAGAACACAGAACACCTTTTTTTCTTTTTGTTTAAATTTAACTCAAAGTGGAAAAACCTTACATGGGCACCCCCTAAAGGGGGGTAGTGTCATATTCTTACTGACTAAAAACCCACCTCGAGTGGGGATTAACAACCAGAAGGTTTTAACATCCCCAGGGTAGATGCGGAGAGGTTGGGCTAGGGAAGTGGATTGAGGAGAGGGCAGAGTTGTGGTGGGGGGGGGTGTTCGAAGAGTCGGTGGCCCACCTCTGATGTGAAGGGTGCTAAAAAGCGAAACAAGCAGAACAACAATCAACCTACTTGCTGCCTATAAACATCGATTAATAAAAACATACAGACAGCGTAGTGAACGCCATCTGTAGATATTTGATAAAAATTACTAGGATTAGTTAAACAAGTCGATATCCTTATTATAAGAGGACCTTGTTTAGAATTATTGAATCCCACAAATTAGTAGCAAATATCTACAGATGGCGTTTACTACGCTGTCTATATGTTTTTATTAATCGGTGTTTATAGGCAGCAGGTAAATTGGTTGGTGTTTTGTCGGAACTGTCTACGACGTGAACCAATGACTTCAAAATCGCTATACACGTCTGGCAGTTTCGGCAGAACACTAACCAAAGGCATAATTTTATTGTTGTTCGATCTGGTTACGTGCCTATCCTAGATATTTAAAGTAGCCGCGTTAGTTAGTTCCATCTCTTAATTAAACATTTTAATGTACAGGTAAGAGTCCCACAAAATAACTGTACAAACGTATGTGTACTCTAGCACCATAGATATGTAGTACATTATTGTACAGTGAAATGAAGTGATTTAAAAAATTTCCCTCTACATTGCAATATTATAATTACAGTGTAGTTTTGCAGTTTTTGATATGTTGAGCGCAAGCCTTAACAACCATCTAATAGATAGTAAGACGAAAGGCCATCACATAAAACTTCATGATACTAGCTTGTGGCTGTGGCACGCCTACAAATAATATTCATCGTGGAGGCTTATGGGTTACAGTCGATCATTTATTTTTTCCTTTGTTTACATAACAATAAGTGTATGGGCAAAGAATACGTTCATAAAAATGTATCAAATAGGTTTTAACTATAGTGTTCCTGAGATACTATATAGCCTTTAAACGTTCAAGCCAAACTAGTCCATCATCGCGACTAATTCTCCAATCGTAGCTAAAGATTTTATCTTGTTAGTTCTTTTTGTTAACTTTATAGTTCAAATCTCACCCTGATTAATCCTTTCCATAAAAAGGCGAAACATTGATGTTTTTTTGCTATATAAACTGTTTTTTGTTCATATCCTAGGTTCGATTCTACTCCTATACACTATTCTTTAAATACGTATCTCCCCGGTTAACGTTGTTTCGAATTCAGAATAATTTCATATTGTTATTTCCTGTAACTAAAATCCCTCAAAGAAGCAAAGAAATCAGATAGCATTACGTTTTCACGTAAACCCTTACGGCTCAGACACGATTGAGTCCGCCCCGTTGTTGATGATAACTCGTATTTTAAGTTGCAATGATGACAAAATTATTCCTAGACTCTTTTAGTTATTGTAATCTTAGAGCATAAAACATGGCAACAACATTTAATGCTGTAATAGTGTTATGTAAATGGGAAATAATTTCTCGCTCTAACGCAGCCCATTTGGATCTCTCCTCTATATCCGTATTTCTGTCTACCAATCAAGTTGCGTTAGAGCGAGAAAAGAGACCCACAATTATTTCCTATCTCAGAAATGCTGATATAATATTGAATGTTGTCTCCATGTAATTATGCTCTAACGTTGTAACCAACCAGTTCAATTGTTTTCTGTGAAAATAAAATTTATTGTAGCTTTGTAATAGGTCTAGTGTAGATACCTAGTATATATTTTGCATTTAAAATAATTTGTGTTTTTTTATAAATGAAATAACAATTTTAAGTTATGTAGAGTATTTTAATTGGTTTATTATACCCAGATTATACATTTTCTATCTCATTTGTATCCTTTACATCTATCTTATTTAACGGAAAATTATCACTTTTGTGTATGATTCCATTGATTATCTGAATTGATTATATTGAACATATACCACTTTTAAGTATAACGCAAAAAAACGAGCGGATTATTACTACTATTACTTAAACCTAATCGTACAATTTGCGTGAGTATACGATATGATGGGGTAAGTGTGCAACAAAATTGTTATAGTTATTTTTTCTAAAAACGATTTCAGTCGCACCTTTTATTGCATAACGGAGGTAACTTTAAGAAGTTAACTTCTTTTTAAGCACTTGAAATTTCAGTAGTAAATGTAAAATAAAAAACATTTAGATGTTTATTTCCCACTAGCTACTCATGGCCAGTGGTCAGACAGTCCCTCCGGCCTACACTCTTGTACAAAGCCGGTTAGTAGGGCAGAAGGTAATCTGCATCTTCCTTGAAGGAATCGTGGGTATACATGGTTGATAGTAGAACCACCTGTAAATGGAAACTTTGATTTGTGATTTTCACAATGGAATACAGTTTGTTTCTTTTTTTATTTGAACTCGTTGTATATATATATATCTCTTTATATTGTATATAAAGCATTTTATTTCTCTTATGAAGATTGCTATCCAAACACATTTGAAGTGCTGACACTCGTATTTGGAGCTAATTGTCACTCTAATTTGATAATTCTTATGAAGGTATTACAACTTACACTGTATATTACACAGCTATGAGAGAATATCATTTATATGTTAATGTGCAAACTTTTGTGGTGCTAGCGTATAGGTAGTTTCGTAAAGTTATTTTGTGGAGCTCATCTCACGACACAAAAATGTGGAATTGTCTGACTATAAAAACGTCTAATAAAAAAATAGAATTAACTGAATGGCCTACTTTCGATATCCAGAATGTTGTCACTTAATTGGATTTTTTAACTACCACAACCTTCTGACGTGTGTGAGACGTAACTAAATTGCAATCAATATTTTGTAGTCGTAGGGTTATAGACAGCCTGTGATGATGATTGTAGTTAAACGTCCGTCTTCGAAATCATTAGGTTACGGTATGGAGGTGCGGCAGTCACTGTATAATACGAGGGTAAATCAAATATAACGTAATTCCCATCTAGAGGATTCGATGCTCGAGTGTTGTTTGGTTTATGAGGAGGGGGATACCGGTTTAGGTAGCAGTTGCTCTCGGGTCTTTCCGCAGTAGAGCCATGACTGAGCGCAAGGTACCTTCGTCTGTTGCACAACGCATCATCATAAAGTTTTTAACCAATGAAGGCGTTAAACGTTAAACCATCGGAAATTTCCACTCGTTTGAAGGCACAGTTTGGCGTACCACACTGTCTCAGAATCGACTGTATACGTAGGTCAGAGAACAGAGAATTCATGGATGGGCGAGAACGTGAGAACGTGTCAAAAATGAAAGTCATGATCGATGCCCAATAAGAAGTCTCACAAATGAAAACATCCGTGCTGTTCGAGAGCGTGGTGAAGGTGATCGCTGATTAACTAACTAACTGTTGAACAAATCTCATCAGAAGTGAATATCAGCTGTGGGAGTATAGGAGTGTTCAATCCATCATCACTGATGAACTTGGCTTTAGAAAAATTAGTGCTCAGGTCGGAAATCAGTGAAAGACTTCTGAATCGATTTCGACAAGAAGAGAAGTTTTTTTTGAGGCGTATGGCGTACCGTCGCTTGTGATGAGACGTGGGGGGGTTCACCACTACACTCCCGAATCAAAAATGGCGAGTAACGAGTAAGGAGTGGCGAAGAAAGGATGAAGGCTGCCCTGTCATATGTCAAAGCCAAAACCCGTCTCTCAGCCGGAAAAGTGCTTGCAACTGTGCTGTGCTTCTTTGACTCAAGGTGAGTTTTACTCATTGATTTTCTTCACCATCAACGAACAGTGAATGCGGCTTACTACGAGTATTCTGAGTTGTTACACTGTTGTTGTCGACAAAAATCGCGTATCGAAGCAAACGACGGGGTATGCCCATTCGAGACGTCATCCTCATTCATGACAATACCAGGCCATACACCGCAGTTTTGACAAGGAATAAATTGGAAGAAATGGGCTGAGAAACCCTAGAGCATCATTATAGCCCTGACTTGTCACCCTGTGATTATTGTTTGTTCTTGCCTTTGAAGGAATCACTTGGAGACACTTCAAAAGATTTGAAAGCAATGAAGAAGTAGAGGCGTATGTGCGCAATTGGCTGACAACTCTCCCTGAAACTTTTTATGAAGAAGAAATATTCAAGCTTCCAAATCGATTGCAAAAATGTGTAGAGCACGGAGGTGACTACATTGAAATATGATATATGTTTAGTTAATGTGTACCATTAATCAATAAATTTATTTTACAAAATTACCGTTTATATTTGATTTACCCTCGTATATTTAAACATAAGTTTTATTGAGGAAGAAGGAAAGAATGGAGAGCAAATAATAAATAATATAGTACTAGAATTGTAATTAAAAATGAAATTAAGTCAATTATCAACAGCAAATAAATTTAAAATTCAGATAACTCATAAAATAATTTTTGCAAACTAGCTAATTTCCACTTGATACTTGTGTTGTAATAGACTTTTACTGCTATTTGTGGCATATACTTAAGGATGTTAATACACAAGTTATCAGAATAATAATTGAAGCAATAAAACGGATCAAGGATCAATTAACGCGGAAGTATCTCATTTTTCCCTGGCTCGTGCGAAGCAAATAAAACATTATTTATTTAACTATGTAGATTAAAGTGTGTATAATTATTCGTTGTCGCCAGTGTGTATAATCTGGTTTTCTATAGAATGATCGAATAATATACATTACCGGTAACACAGATCTACCAGTAGGGTAAATATTTAGCCGATTATGCAAAATGATAAGAATAATCCCTTCCACAAGGCTGTAGAAATGTACCGCCTATAATAATGCGCAGATTTACCGGCACTTGCGCACTCCTCTACTTTACTGCAGCAACCCTACCGCGTGCTACGTTCTTTTCTGATTACTGGTACTTTGGATGAGCTTTGTGCAAAAATTGCAAAACCGTGCTAAGTGTACACATTGGTTTATAAGGCAATTTCTGGAGCTATCTCCTCTCATGATATCGAATTATGAAATTACCTAACTATTAAAACGTCTAATTTAAATATGAAACTAACTAGCGTGTCTACATTCGATTTCCAAAATGATGCAAAAATCACCAAAGTTTGGATGTGTTGAGCGTACTTAAATGTCAACATTCGATCATCGTGGGGTCATAACCTAACCTAACCTACTTTGTACTTATATACATTACAATTTATATGAGTAGTACTATAACGCTTATACGACCTTAATCTACTTCAGTTTGCTAATATATGTTGTCTTAGGTATATTTTTATACTTTTATAGATTTTGCAACAATCAAATTTAAGTAAAATTTTCCAATTACACCGTTTTTACTGAAGTAAACTGTGTACATTTAGATATCTGGATGAAGGTTCGTGGAATTTTTTATTATGGCGTTAGGTATACATTTATTATAATGCATGTTACGTATCGCACTACCTAACTGTGGGAGGCGCATTTGCAAAGTTGCAACAGCTATCTTTTACGACTCCTTTACCTAACATAAAGCTGTCCTGACTGCTTTGATTAATGCAGTGAAGGTGCTGGAAACTGCCTCGTCGTCGTTTGATGGACGTAAAATATGCAAGGATCATATTTACATTCATTTACACTCCAGTGCTTTTAGCTATAGAAGCGACGGACGCGACGGCATTGCCAGCGCATAACATTTACTCTCTTTGTACATTTTTCTCTAAACTACCATCATTAACTAACATTAATCATATTTTCACTGTTCATGCTAAGCGACGTCCTTTTCCTGAATAAAATCGATTACTGCAGCATGACTAAAATTCCTACAGTACTCCATCATTCAACTTCTAGACGAAATTTGCATGTACGTACGGTACTATTTTGCATCAAACACACGCAAAGGCTAATTGTTCTATCGATTGAAAAACTTAAACAAAACAAAAACGCTATAAATTTTGTATTGTAATGGACTAAGTACGGATTACCACAAATATTTAAAGATTCCAATTCTTTTTATATAATTAACTGATCGTTTAGACTAAGTAGAACTAATAATTTGTGTTGTAAAAAACACGTATTGCTCATTTGGCTTGTTTATATCTGTGGTTATGATACCTCGAAATTTCAATACTCTAGATAAATTTTAATTTAAATATTATATGGAATCAGCAGAAACAACTACTCCGAGGGCTAATACCCTTACCGGCATTGAATTACACTGTTGACTCCGATGGACTCCTAGACGAAGATATAACATATCCAAAAAAGAAGGAATTAAAATCCTTATTCGTCTAAATATTAAGATAAATGATCTCACATTTGGAACACGTCTTACCAAGTAGGCACAACGAACTGAAAGCCATATCCCACGACCGGTTTCGACCTATCGGGTCTCATCAGGTGGGTGCTGGCAGACATGCCTTTACAGGGTATATTATAAATATAAATATATAAATATAAATATGGAATCAACAGAAACAACTACTCCGAGGGCTAATACCCTTACCGGCATTGAATTACACTGTTGATTCCGATGGACTCCTAGACGAAGATATAACATATCCAAAAAAGAAGGAATTAAAATCCTTATTCGTCTAAATATTAAGATCAAAGATCTCACATTTGGAACACGTCCTACCAAGTAGGCACAACGAACTGAAAGCCATATCCCACGACCGGTTTCGACCTATCGGGTCTCATCAGGTGGGCGCTGGCAGAAATGCCTTTTAAAATTTGAGATCTTTGATCTCTTAATATTTAGACTAATAAGGATTTTAATTCCTTATTTTTTGGATAATTTAATTTAGTTCAGACTCAAAATTAATCGAAAATGAGAAATCTCTTCGGGTATTTTTTTTCAATCCCTTTTTCGATTGCCCTCAAGAATTTTTATTAATTGGTTGATTTCTAATGGTATAAACCCCAGATTCAAAGTTAAACCAGCCAATTTAGAACCATTCGGATTCATATCAAAATCATAACGTGTTAAGGCAATTATTATTATTCTAATTAGGATAACTCATATAGCAATGTTCACAGAAAGGTCAAAATTTAAATTCTTTGAAACCACTAGTCTTAGTTTCCTGATTTTGAATAAATTCTTTGTGAAACTAACCAACTGTATTTTAATTATATTCCACATACGTACTAATGTATTATAATTTTGTTAATTAAATAAAAATAGAATTTATGGATGTGTTGACGATTTAATCAATCAATAGAAAGGGGTAAATATTTTGTTATAATAAACTCATCTAGTTTTGTAAATCAAAGCCAGTTAGAGTTAAAAAATTTTATAATTGTTAAACTAATAACTTACATTTCTCATTCTGTATAAGCTTCAACAAGGTAGGTTTTTGAAAAAGCCTTATACCCAAGGTTAAGGTCGGAGGTTGGTTTTATAATTATTAAACTTTTAACCTTATCCTGAATTTGATTTACACAATACATAGAACTAAGGGAAATGGAAACTAAAATCTAAGGTAATATAAACACAGGCCAAAATAAGAAAACACTAAAATGTAGTTATAAAGTAATGGTTCAGTATCCTATAACTTTTAAAAATCCCATATCCAGAATAAATACCTAACGGAAACTTACACCTTCCATTAACAGCATACTAATATGTTAATAGCGTTTTTACTGTTGACAATTTGTGATTGATTACCATTTTCTCACTCTATCAATTACGATCAAATTTTGTAATTGAAATTGGATATAACAAAAAATATGCATATCAAACTAGAGAAATCACCGATGGTCCAATGATAAAGCGAAAGCAATGATCCGTGGGAAGGGCATCTGACATCCCCATCGCACATTATCTTTAATGCATTCTTAGTAGAGCATGAATAAAAGAGAATGGTGCTATTCTTTCTGCATTTCAAATAGTTTCCGCAAATACTAAAATGATTGTAGTTTCTCACAGAACGATAATTGCATAAATTGTATACCCACACATAGCGAGGACTCGGTGTTGGCCTTTCACTCCACTGCTGCAATTTTACTGCTAACAAGTGTAATAATTTTAAGTTTCAAAGAAAATATTTCAGCCCGAAAGGCTGATTGTTAAAAGTGAAACGAGGTTTTTAGGCAAAGTGGCCAGTACTATAAGTATATAGACCCTGACATATAAATATTTGAAATGTTCGAAAACGTAGCTCACCATTTATATTAAACCAACTAGCAGCTATTGTGTTTTATTTATGGTATATACAAAAACTATAAGCAGTATTATAAGATATTAACTTGTTTACAATTAATAGATACGAAATACTTTTCGATGATACCATAATACACAGAATGTATTTCTTTGAATAAATCTTAAAACATAAATAGTTGGAAGCAGGAAAGTTTATCTGGACATTCTTTCTGGCTCTAAGGCTGATTGGTAGAGAGAGACACGGCTGGGTAGGAGAGATCCAATCAGACCAGGTTAGAGCGAGAAATGATCTCCAGAAACACTTCCGATCTCAAACATGCTGTTATAGTATTGTATACTGTCTACAGGTTTTTATGCTGTAAGAAATGTACTACATCTTAAATGGACACATTCGGGGCCAAGAAATTTGATCGCTTAATAGGGATGTCTGTTTATGGGGAGGAACAATTAAACCGGAAAATATTTAAACCGCTTTCAAAAAAGTTCTCTTTTACTTTAACTAAGAAAGAGCTACATAAAAATAAACATGAAAAGATTCTGTCAAATACAATAACTAATAAAACTGTATAAAACACACTACTGATTACAGAAATAGAAAAGTATCCTTGAAAACGTATTTGATTTTGGGTTTTTGTACATGTTGTTAAACCGTTTTAAGGTGGATTTAATTTCATGGGGCTTTATAGTAGTACAATAATGTATTTTTAACAAAATTCACAATCAAAACTGTATCAGGGTGATGATGTTTCTGAATAAAAAAGGAAAGTTATAATACAATTCACTTTAAAATTGAAATGGGAAGACAAAACTGAAGGACAGAAATCGTTGTGGAGGCCTGAGTTATTGGAAGATGCCTGTACCCTGATGCCTATGTTATTTACTATTATTATATAGTTAGGCACTAGCTAATTTCCGCAACTTCGTCTGCGTGGCTTATACCTTCTGTAATCGGTGCACACGGATTTGTCCCCAAGAGGTAATTAGCGCTTATTAGCAACACGAATTCGTCCCCGTTCGAAAAGCAATTCTTTCTTAATTATACACGAATTGGCTCCCATGGTTATGGTGTGATTTCTGACATTTATTTAATATTATTGTTACCTCATTTTTACATTTTGACAAAATAAAATTCATATATGATATTTACCACTGTCTTTTATTCCAACTTACAAAAGTATTACAAGAACAAATATACTTCGATGATACATGGCAACCATGTACGTTATTCTGCTTTATTTTGTATTCTTCTGGGAATTTCTAATAAAACTGGCGCGGGTACGAATTCGTGTATTTACTTTACATAATTGCCAACCGTTCCCAGCAGTACCTACTTTGTGGGGACGAATTCAAGTGCAGCCTCTGTAATAACTAAAATGTAAAAATCGGTAACGCGAGAATAAGCAACCGACGTAGAGATTTTCCAAAATTGTTTAGTAAGGCACCTAATTTTCATTGTCTGTTTCTTTCTATTTTCATAACACATTTCCGTTGACTTACTCTAATTCTATCATTTTTATAGAAACAACAGCTCCCTCTCTCGCTCATGCCCACTGCATTACCTATTTGTCTCCACCAATACCATCGTTGTCGTCCATGCTTATGAAATTTTTAATAATTAATAACTTGGTATTAAATAGGAATATCGTGATAATTTTTATTGATTTTATTGATAAAGGTCCAGCAGTTAAGGAATAAAACTAAAAATATTTGATCAAAATCTATCTAGCAGTTTTTGCGTAGATAATAATAGTCATCATTTTATTTATATAAATATTCATAGCAGTATTATTTAGATATTAGTGTGATTTTTTGTTTCCTCTTACTCTTGAACTCACATTATTAATAACACTGTTAGTATTTAATAATATCAAACTTCTTCTCTACGAAATATTATAATTGACTTGTTAAATTGCTGTTTGTCATTTTTGCTCCTTTCAAATTAATGCCAGTTAAACTTTTAAAAATTAAAATAAATGTTATAACGAAACGCTCTTTATACACTTCATAATTAAAAAAAATGTTGCTTGAAACATATTTGTCTTAGGTAGCATATTATAATCTGATGCATCTTTGATTCTCACATCCTTTATTTTTTTTTTCTACTAATAAACAATTAATATATTTTTAATAAAATACTTTTATTTTGTATTGCTTTTCCGGATATAATAAAAGATTATTTTTGTTTTCAGAATCCTGTGTGGGCTTTAAGTGTTCAAAAGGAAAAATTTGCGTACTGCGAAAGGGTCAGCCCAAGTGTATATGTTCTCCAAAGTGTAACAAAATTAAACCTCGTGTTCAAGGACCCGTGTGTGGATCTGATGGGCGAACCTATAATTCCATGTGCAAGCTTAAAAAGCAAGCTTGCAGAAAGAAGTCTTCATCTCTTACTGTTGCCTATCATGGTGTGTGTCAAAGTAAGTTTATTATTATATTTTGAAAAATTAAAGTTTATTTGCTAACTATATTTTCGTCTATTATTATTCATTACTTCGGATTTAGAATTTCGTAATTTTAATGATTTTTAAAAAAAAAATCATACATAACATACAATAAATGGATCTTAAAAAATAATAATGGTCTCAACATAATATCAACAAAGTTTTGTACCTTTACCGGAATCATAATAATCATCATGTTCAAACAGTGGATGTGGTTAATAATGTAAGGAGGGCCTAAAAAATAAAATATGTTTTGCGCTTTCCTACATAACAGGGCTACCAGAAAAAAATAAAAATCCTACTCTAAAGCAATTATATCAATCTGGTTTTCAAACCGTACAATATTCACCAAAAAATATTCTCTAGACATATAAATAAAAAACAATTCCTTCTACAAACTGCAACATGAATTATATTGGGCAAACTAAAAGGTTCCTTTATTACTAGACTTAGAAAACACAAAAACAACCACAGAAAACAAACCGGTTCGACTTTAGTATAATACAGCATGATAACGGATATGTCAATAATTGGGGTAATGAAGAGGGTGTAGGAAAATCTTCTCCCTGATAAAGTGAGATGCGAAAATAAAACATATCGATTTTAAATAAATATTTATAAGTTATTCAATAAAATTTTGGTATTTTTAATATAGATATAATTAGTATGATACATGTTGAAACTCGGAACTGAAAGGATACAAAATTGATAACAATAGCAATTTATATATTAGGTGGTAGACAGGTATGTCTTAAGACAACTATATCAATTTTTCCATTTTATAAATAACATACATCCTAAAATCAAATTTACTATCGAATTAGAAGTCAACAATCCAATAAATTTCTTAGACCCTACAATTATCAACATTAAAATTTTTTCGTTTCCGCACCTTCTCCCATCAGGAATAAGCTTTCCTCAATTCCCCCCTCTCACCGGCCCTTCCGTACTATCATACCGTGGTATACTAAAGGCGACCCAAGAATCATACAAAACCGCACTTCTTAAACATAGTCTTGAAACTGGACATCAACCAATTTCGACAACACCAAAATACATCTGACTTTTTTCACAATGTTTATACAAAAAATAGTATCGATAAATGAATAAACACTACTTTGTTTATTATCACTTTATTTATTCACAAATCCTTTTGACTATCGTTTCGAAAAATAGCTTGACATTGTCAAACAAATGATTCAAATTGAATGAATACAAACAGATATACAGTGGTGTTTATATATATTTTGGAAATTCCATTAATTATTAAATGTACTGAATAATACTGAGTGGTACAAATCTACCTGGTCGTACATAGTCTTGAAACTGGACATCAACCAATTTCGACAACACCAAAATACATCTGACTTTTTTCACAATGTTTATACAAAAAATAGTATCGATAAATGAATAAATACTACTTTGTTTATTCACAAATCCTTCAAACGAAAATTAAAACATGAGCTAAACATCATTCTAACAATTGCAAAAGATAATGATTTTGATCCAAGAACATTTCAAAATTTAATCCGTAAAAAACAATTTAAAATAGCATGCCAGTCTATATACCCATACATAAAAAACAAAGAATGCAAATACATATCATTGACGTACTTTGGTAATATTTCAATAAAAATCGCTAGTGTTCTATCTGCAAACGACCTAACAGTTAGTTTTAAGAAAAACACATACTTTTTAATTCAAATGATAAAACTGACAAATTTGAAAAAAGTGGAGACTATAAGCTAGAATGTACAGAATGTGATTCTTTTTACTTAGGCCAAACTGGAAGGTCATTTAGAACTCGTTATAACGAACACATTCGATCATTTAGATTAAGAAAAGATAATTCCAATTTTTCAAACCATTTTTTAGAAACAGGCCATCAGTTTCCTACTATAAAAAATCATAAAATTATTCATAATGTAAATAAAGGCTTTAAACTTAATATTTTAGAATCCTTATAAGTATACAAAACATCAAAAATTTCCGAAAATAACCTGTTAAACGACCAGGTAGATTTGTACCACTCAGTATTATTCAGTACATTTAATAATTAATGGAATTTCCAATATATATATAAACACCACTGTAAATCTGTTTGTATTCATTCAATTTGAATCATTTATTTGACAATGTCAAGCTATTTGTCGAAACGAGAGTCAAAAGGATTTTTGAATAAATAAAGTGATAATAAACAAAGTAGTGTTTATTCATTTATCGTTAAGATGAATTATCACAAAGTAATGGCCGAATCAATCCAATTTTTAAAAAATAGTAAATAATTGATTGTTAAATAAATACAATTAAAAAATAAACGCTAATAATTTAAAAAATCGGATAATAAAAAACTTCACCATTTTTTAAACCGTCAAAAATCACACACTCTTGGAAATGCTAGAAAAAAGTTATTTTCATCTGATTTTTAGTATTTAGTATCTATTTTATTTCATTGCTAGTTTATAACAGCATTACCAAATAAAATTTTGCGATTGTATCTCATACAATTAATTAGCTATGTACTTTTTTGTGCAAAACTAAGGTTTTAAATAGGGGAACTCACGAACCTCTTATTTAATGTATTTGACGTAACTATAGTTAAGAGTAAGTGATGCAAATGTTTTATTTTTACCTTATTAATTAATATAAAGCATTAAGTGGCAAGTATTCTCTACTTTATATTTAACCGCAAAACATTCAAAGTTCTGATTGGTTAATTACACCTAAAATATTATCATAACAAACTTGCTTTAACAGCTTTGATTATATAATTTCACGTAAGAAAATTGAAAATAATTCCAGTGTATAAGTTATTGCATATAAGAAAAATCCAATCAAGTGATTTATCACCGGCAAATTGATGGAATCTTTATCTTCCTATATAATTGGTATTTGTATGAAACATTAAGAATAAAATCCACGAGTGCATTTTGAAGTATCTATGTCGTTTATTGCTTTTTATTATATGGCAAGCTGCCTAATGGTTGATACATTTAATTGCCTTTTTCCCAGTAATGGTTCTGTAACTGACTGTATGAAGGTAGATGTTGCAATTAAAAAATTACCTTTTATGTTTCCTTAACAAACAAATGCGGATATCATTAACAACTCCGATGTGTGTCATAAATTAACGACTATACAAAAAGCAGTTGGTTAGACAGTATAAAATATGTTCAGATCGTGGTTAGCTAAAAGGAAGTTAAAATGTTTTAACCTATGCTTTTTTCTGAAGGAAGTGGATAAAAAGGTAATAGCTATTTTAAAATGTTATTCGCCTAAAGGACAAATGAAAGGAGGTTGAAGACATAAATTCAATAGAAAAAATTAATAAATGCCAGCCTAATTCGTGCTCTGCAGCTCCATATATTGTAAAAGTTCTTAATTAAAACACTTCATTTAACTGTTAGCAATATGATCTTACAACTATTATTAATAGAAAATTATCGATGTTTTTAACTTTATTTTTGGCTCAAATTTTCTGGAACAGCTTTTACAAAATTCTTAAAAGAAATGAATTTTAAAATACATATTACAAATAAATGATAAGCAGATAAATATATATCTGTTTTTTTGCCATTATTAGAAGTATCCTTATGTCAATATAACGTTCCATTTTCATTATTTTCTGTACTGTAGTGTACCATCCTTTCCTTTTCCATGTGAGTTCCTGTAGAACGGAAATGCCTTCCAATTTATGATTGTTTATCCGGTAATTTCTTATTCTTCTATTAGGTACACTAAAAATAAGAAAATATTCATAGATTAGGAATATACTAAGCAAAAAAATGATTTTTTATTCTTGCATAATTCTTAACTCACGTAGAAACATAGTTAAAATTAAGGAAGAAACATTCTTGCGCGATATTCTTGAAATCATTTAGGTACAATTATTGGTAAAAGCGAGATTGGATTTTATTATTACCGACAATGTTGTAACTAACTTCATACACTTGCTATGAGTCCTACATGCGTTTCATCTAATAGAAAATAGTTTAAAATTTAAATAAAAAATCCAAAAATGTAGGAATTAATGTGTAGTACATTTCTGAGTTAGCTTGCAACTCAGAGTCGGCACTTGACTTCAAAATTTCCTGACCACATCAAGATTTTGAGATATTTTTATTCCGAAACTCAAAGACTAAAATTATATACATTATTATTTGCATTATTACATGAAGTAAAAAGTAAAATTGAGGGAGGAGTCCGAGGTATTTTTAATCGCCGAATTGGATTTCAATTCAAGATTTTGAGATATAGGTATTAACCCCAAATCATAATAACGCAACTTTGGCTTGTTTAGTTTTAAGATTAAGGTGTTTCGAAATCAAAAGCATATGTAAAAATTTGATTGATTCAGCCGTTACTCTGTGATAATTCATCTTTACTATAAATAAATAAACACTTTTTTATTAACATGCATTCAATTTTTATTCATTTGTTTTGACAAATCTGTTTATATTCATTCAATTTGAATTATTCGTTTGACAATGACAAGCTTTTTTGTCGAAACTATAGTCAAAAGGATTTGTAAATAAAAAAGTGATATTAAACAAAGTAGTATATTCAAAAAAGAAGGAATTAAAATCCTTATTCGTCTAAATTTTAAGATCAAAGATCTCACATTTTGAACGCGTCCTAACAAGTAGGCACAACGCACCGAAAGCCACATCCCACGACCGGTTTCCACCTATCAGGTCTCATCAGTTGGGCGCTGGCAGAAAGGCCTTTACAGGCTATATTATATTTCAATGCCGGTAGGGGTATTAGCCCTCGGAGTAGTTGTTTCTGTTGATTCCATATTTATATTTATATTTAAAACAAAGTAGTGTTTATTCATTTATAGTAAAAGCATATGTTATTTTTTGTTCAAATTGGCATCGTTTAGATTTTGGGGTGAATAAATTTCAAAATCTTGAGGGCAATTCTGAGGCCATATTCTAATTCAGTTATAAATGATAGCTCAGGAATGACGCTTCCCTTTGTTGGTTTGACCTGTTACTTCACGTAGTAATGCTCGAAAAAGGCAAAATCTTGACATAATAAGGCAATTGTGAGGTCAGTTTCTTTGGAAATAATTGCCCTTTTGTTTTTCCTCTTTAACTCCTAATTTTGTAGACCGGTGTAATTCCTAAATTAGATCATTAACTAAAATGTGTTTTGCTACTAAGAAACAAGAACTTCTGATTTAAGAAAATTTATTATTTTCCTCAGAATAGATACATACTCTCTTAAGAACTTTGACTGTTCGGATTTTTTGTTTGTGTATTTCCCTGTGTTAGGGACTTTTCAACGTTGTAGATCCTCCTAATCATTGAATTAATTTCAACGTGTTTCATTTTCTATTTTAAATGCCTTTTCTTTCATCTACATATATAGTAATTTCTATTATATTACTTTTTCATAACGATTATTCAGTTATTATTGTAATTTTTGTTTTTTAGTGTACCTGAGTCACCACATGCTTACAAAATTATTGATGGAAAAAGACAGATTTTCTAAAATTTTAATATTGCCCGACGTTTTCTTAAACCCTATATAAACTTTACACTAAACAGTAGAACAATTTTTTTCATAAATAACAAAATAATAAAGCTTTTTGTTTTTAAAATTGTTTTGAAAATAATTCCTTTACATTTCGAATGAATTTAAATAAAAATTCATTCCGTTTGTGTGTTATGCTAATTATATTTGTTATTTAGGTTCCTGTGATAAAATTAAATGTTCGGCTGGTAAGCAGTGTTTAATGGATCAAAATCTAGTTCCACATTGTGTTCGTTGCAGTCGAAAGTGTCAAAATTTTGTCGCTCATCGACAGGTGTGCGGCACAGATGGCGTTACCTATTCTAGTTCATGTCACCTTCGTCAAGAGACGTGTAGAACCGGTAAAGCGGTACCTGTTGCCTACAAGGGCTCTTGCAGAGGTAGGTTTTACCTTACACATAGAATATCTAAAGGTGTATTCATTACAAAACAACGTCTCCACCTACAGATATTTTAAAATGTTTTTATTTGTAACTTACTAACTTGCTTTGGTTTAGTACCTTTGTAATTTATCTTTATTATTCTCATATTTGATGTATGAATATCTACTGCAGCGGTAGGATTTGGAGTTATAAATCATTTTTATGACGAACTAGCTGTGCCCGCGACTTCGTCCACCGGGAATTTAACAAAAAAGTTATTTTTAAAATTTTAAACAAAGTTGCGACACAACCGTTAGCAGTAGCCCGCTTGCGCGTTCTGAGCCCGCACGACAGGCAGCCTTTGTGATATTAAGTGGCGGGAAGTACTTTTACAACTTTTGTCTGTCTGTTTGTTTCGGCTAATCTCTGAAACGGCTAGACCGATTTTGACGGGACTTTCACTGGCAGATAGTTAATGTAATAAGGAGTAACTTAGGCTACTTTTATTTTAGAAATTAATAATTATTTATTAATATAATAAATGATTTCTAAAATAAAAGTAGCTTAAGTACCTCCTTATTATATTAGCTATTTTCCAGTGAAAGTCCCTTCAAAATCTGTCCAGCCGTATCAGAGATTAGCTGGAACAAACAAACAAAAATTTAAAAAAATATTATTTTGGTATATGTACCGTGTATATATCCATATGCATTTAGTAAAAAGTGTTTATTTAAAAATTATAAACAGACACTCCAATTTTATTTATCTGTATACGAGGATGGATCAAATATGAACGAGCCTTTGTTCATAAAACATTTATTTTGAAAAGTTTCACAAAAGCACAAACTTCTCTACTTTTCGATAATATCCCCCTTGTTTGCCTATACATTTTCCCCAGTACATTGGTAGTTTTTTCATCCCATTTTCATAAAAAAAGAAAAAGGAGGGTATCTATCCAGTTGCGCACAAACGCCTCCACCTGTTCATCGGTCTGAAATCGCTCGGCTCCTAGTGATTCTTTGAGGGACCCAAACATGTGGAAAATAAATGGGGATAGGGCTGGGCTGAGGTGTTCCAGCTGAGTCCAGTACATTTCACCGATTTGGGCCTGCATCAAAAATGCGGATGAGACTTGAGCGTTAACGTGCAAGAGTAACACGTCGCAAATGGTTTACGTCCTCCTTTTTCGGCGACATGCAAGTTTTATTTGACAGAAAAGTTAGTAGTACAGGCAGTAGTAGGCTGCATTAAAAAATCGACCAACAGCACCCCTCTCTAGTCCCAAAAAACCGACGCGTTTTCGGCTTCACTGGGTTTGATTCATCTTTACGCCGCCACTCCATCCTTGCCCGTTTTGATGTTACAATATAATGGTATACAATTTTGTGCAAAACAATTCACCTTCCTCTCTAAATCGAGTAAGAAGCACCTGCGCCTGAGAGATGCAAATTCGAGCAGCTTTTTCATTCAGCAACTTTGGAACCCAACGAGCTGAAATTTTTCGAAATCCAAGTTTATTTTTATGATTATGTGGACACTCCCTTAGCTGATGCCGAGTTCACTAGATATCTGGAGCACATTAGCGTGACGGTCCCCTTCAATAAGATTTCTAACGCGTGTAATGTTAACCGGCGAAATGCTGGTGCGCGGACGACGAGGATGATTTACATTTTCGACACGATTACGCCCATCGTTAAATTATTTGCATCAAATTTTTACACGTAATCACGATAGCGTTTCATTTCCGAATTGTGCTTGCAATCTGCGCAAAATTTCAGCTGGTTTTACGTTTTCACGTGTAAAAAACTTAATAATAATTCGTTGCGCAACGCTGCTATGTACCTCTTCCTTACTCATTATGATAGCTATTAACCAAGCGAACGCAGCAATACGACACGTCGTTTCCGTGCCACCTAATATCCCCACTTCAAGTTCCTAACGCCCGGATGCGCCTTGAACAACTATCCGGGCCACAAGTTAAAAGGGCTCGTTTCTATTTGATCCCCCCTCGCAGATATAGATTATATATTATATATCTGTGCTGCTAATATAAATGGTTAATTTTACATGCATAATAAACTAACGGAACAGCTTCAAATAACTTAATTGCAAATTTTGTAACAAATAACTTCCTCTTACTTTCAGAGGCCCGTTAATGAGTTTAAACATCATTGTTTCGAGTACTGGCAGAACCGCTAATTGTTTTGTTACAGCAAAATCCAAAAAATTAAATTTATTTTGTTAATTATTTTATAGTCCTCTTGTTCTTAAAGTAATCTGGTTTTTAATATTGCAAGTATCATTCTCTTAAATTATTATATTTAATTTTATTCATTGAATATTCTCTTCATATATCAATTTTTAAACCATTACATTTTAGAATAAATTTGAGTCTTGTTACGTAAATCTAACCTGCGCTAAAGTGAATCTTAAAAGAAGAAGTATTTTTGGTAGGGTTTTTGTTTTGAACGAAAGATGAATACGTTTTTTTTTCGAAGACATGACTATGGAGAGTTGAAGAAAGAATAAGAAAATAATGTAACCTTTGATGGCGAACTCCTATATGGCCCCAGAAAATCATCTTACAGTTTCGAGAAATTTTAGTCTCAAAACCCAAAAAACCCTCTTGAATTTTTAAATTGAGATTTATAAAAATGTGAATATGCTGGGAAAATTCTGATGCCAGATTCTTATTCTGGAACAAAAGAGCCCTCTGTTGCTTGTTTCGTCCTTTTATTTTACGTAGTACCTAATGCTCATAAAAGAGTCAAAAAGTTTTTGAAATTTGAAGGTAGGATATCTATCCGGTGGCAAAGTACGTTGCAAATGACATCTCTGACCATAGCATCCCGATGCACGTTGACCTGTGATACTTAAGTTCAAAACTCATACAAATATGCTCACAGTTTTAATAATAACTATGTAGTTTATTAAGTAAATGACAAGATAAAAGTTGATTAAATACTAAAGTAAATATCAATTAAAAATTAACTTATTAAGATTTGAAAGACATGAAGATTTATTAGTATTGCCGGAACAGTAATTACCCTCTACAATGAAAATAGAAATGATTATTTAAAAAATTGAATAGTTGTGCGTATGAAGTCAGTTTTTATAATCGATCAGATTAGAGATTATACCTAGTCTGGTATTTATCGATGTATTCAAATAAATCCATTACAGTGTTTCTTTTTTATTATTATCTGCAAATTTTGCATACATATAAATATGGAATCAACAGAAACAACTACTTCGAGGGCTAATACCCCTATCGGCATTGAATTACACTGTTGAATCGATTGAATATACAAAAGATTTCTAAAACAGAAGGAATAAAAACCTTATTCGTCTAGCTACCAAGGATCACAAATCCCCACATTTGGAACGCGTCCTACTAAGTAGGCACAGCGAACCGAAAGCAATATCCCACGACAGGTTTCGACCTATTGGATCTGATCAGATGGGCGTTGGCAGAAAGGCTCTATAATAGATTTATATATATATATATATAATAGATATAACATACATAATAATAGTAGGACGCGTTCCAAATGTGGGGATCTGTGTTCCTTGGTAGTTAGACGAATAAGGATTTTTATTCCTTCTTTTTTGGAAAACAATTTTACATACGTTAGATAAATGATGGATGAATTTTTATAACAATAATATTAAAGTAAGGTTTTTTGTTTTCATTAACTTATCTACAAACTAGCATTTAGGACTAGTTTTACTTTATAATACTATAATTCAATTGAAATAAAATTTGTATTAAAAAAATCATGAAACGTATTTACAGTTTAAGAGGTCCTCTTAAATCATAGATATATATAAAAAAATGAATACTTACAATTATTTAAAAAAAGCAATAAATAAGGACATTTCTTGTAATTCTTCATTTTTTTTACCTTTCTCATTAGCATTAAAATAATGAAAGGATCGTCTTATAAGAAATAATAACCGTGCTTACAACGATTTCAAATTTTACTTCAGTTGAAAACTACGATTAGTAGACATTGAAAATTTGTGAAATGAGTTAATTTTTTTTTTATTCCAGCAAATGCAAATTGCCACACAAT
Source organism: Agrilus biguttatus (assembly GCA_963921985.1). Lineage (NCBI taxonomy): Eukaryota > Metazoa > Arthropoda > Insecta > Coleoptera > Buprestidae > Agrilus > Agrilus biguttatus. Next base: position 24,424,734 of record OY998118.1, read on the forward strand.
TCGATGTAAAAGCCAACAGTATTGTCTAATGGATCCTTTAACAGGATCTCCACGTTGTGTACATTGTTCACAGAGGTGTCCGGACTTTCGACATGTATCTGGGCCAATTTGCGGTAACAACAACAGAACCTACCACTCTTGGTGTCACATGATGCAGGATTCATGCGCAAAAGGATTTGTAATAGAAACCAAATATTCAGGCAAATGTGTAAGTTAATTTCAATTTACTATGAATAGGACTTGTGGTTGGTAAATTTTGAAACTTCTTTTAAATATGATTAATTATGAAAAAACGCTTTTAAATGTTTCAATTAGTTTATTTAAACAGCCGACATATGTTTCGACTTATTGGGTCTTTTTCAAGAGTAATTTGCTTACCAAAGTTAGGTATAATAATCTAAGCAAATTACTCTTGAAAAAGACCCAATAAGTCGAAACATATGTCGAGTGTTTAAATAAACTAATTGAAACATTTAAAAGCGTTTTTTCTGTGATTAATCATAAAATTGTTTTTCAATTTCCATATTAGACTGCTACAAAATTTATACGAACGCGAGATTTAAAAAGTAAATTCACGATCAGTTTCGCAATTTTTTGTGCTCTTACATTAGCAAAACGGCTTCTATTTAATCGTACAGATAAGATTTAATTTTACTGTGATTGAATTATGTCAAAACTGTCAGACGTTGATCACTATTTGATTCTCATCAACACAACGTAAACAGCTCCGATAGAACATCGACCAACATACCTAATGCCATTAAACAGCGTTTGATGAATAAATACAGACAGCCGAGTGAACGCCATCTGTAGAAATTTGCTACTTATTTTCAGATTCAACAATGTTCAAACTACGTCAAGAATTCAGTTCGTCGATATCTTTACTACAAAAAGACATTGTTGAACCTTTCATAAAAGTTAAAAAGTAGTAGGATGTTTCAACGAAATTTATTGATTACTCAACATATGTTTCGACTGGGCAGTCATTATCAAGAGTACAAAAATATAGTAAATTAAAATGTACACAGAATTCACTTAAATACCTAATATCGTTATACATAAACAGAGTAATAAATAGATAAAATTTCCTATCGTTAAAGTGTCATTAGTAAGGGCGTATTATTAATGTAAACTTCAGTTTGATTATTAACAATGTTTTTATTAAACTTTAAGGCGTTTTTAATTTCGAAAAATTATAATAAATTTAGCTTTCTACCTTTTTGTTAATTGTGTAAAAGCTTTATATTATCTATACTATGGTTGTTATTAAAACAATGTTCAGAAAGTCCGGTGTTACTATTGTAAATAGACTAAACAAATTTAATATAAAAGCTATAGAAATAAACAAAAACAATTTAGGAACATATCTTGTCAATAATAAACGTAAATTATATTTCAAACAGAAAAACGGTGTTTATCAAATTAATTGTAAAGATTGCGATGTAATCTACGTAGGCTACTGGTCGTTGCTTAGAGATTCGTCTAAAAGAACATTTAACTAGTGTAAAAAACAAAAATTGTAACACCGGACTTTCTGAACATTGTCTTAATAACAACCATAGTATAGATGATAATATAAAGCTTTTACACAATTAACAGAAAGGTAGAAAGTTAAATTTATTATAATTTTTCGAAATTAAAAATGCCTTAAAGTTTAATAAAAACATTGTTAATAATCAAACTGAACTTTACATTAATAATACGCCCTTACTAATGACATTTTATCTATTTATTACTCTGTTTATGTATAACGATATTAGGTATTTAAGTGAATTCTGTGTACATTTTAATTTAGTACGTTTTTGTACTCTTCATAATGACTGCCCAGTCGAAACATATGTTGAGTAACAATAAATTTCGTTGAAACATCCTACTGCTTTTTAACTTTTATTGAAAACATGTTCATCAAAACACGTTCATGTTTAGTTTTAATATTGTTGAACCTTATTGAATTCAACAATAAGTAGCAAATTTTTACAGATGGCGTTCACTAAGCTGTCTGTTCTTATGCATACATAATTTAACTTAAATAAAACCTGACTTTTTATTGAGCTTAGTCGTGAATTTAATTGTAAAACTTTATATAATTTAAAAATAAAATAACACGTCCCTATTCTTCTTTTAGGTAAATTCAACGAGTCTATGAAAGCACTCTTCTGCTCCGAAACTAAGCCAAAGATTTGTACATCACGTCACAATATGTAAATAATGAGTTTAATATAATTTAGAAGTAAAAATTTGTCAGTTTAGTTATGAATATCATTAATATTATAATATTTTGTTAATGCAAAAATAATTGCGTGCAGACTATTGACTGACTTAATCGCTAAGCAAAACAAATACTTACACTTACGATTAGTAAAATTTTAAACCATTTTTAGAACGTTTACTGTGCTGTCATATGTCATTGATGTACTTAATACTTAAATAGTCTTCATATTGGTCCGAATTACATACATACTTATATATACCTATCAACTGTATTGTTTACCTGATACTAATATTTAGATGCATTACAATAACGGTTACGGTGCTTATTATACATACACGATATACACGTACGTGTCAGATTTGTTTTTAATAATCGATTAAAACAAATATTCTCTTGGATTAATTATAAACTATCACTAGCTTTGAATTAAATGTTACCAGGTTCGGCGAGACGTGATAAATCCAGGTGGATAGTACCCCATGAACATTAATTAAAATAACATATTCACAGCGTAAACAAATAAATTCATAATGATAAAAACTTCCAAAAAGAAGGAACGAAACAACAAAACACATTGGCTACGTTTCACAAAAGTTTATTAAAGAAGATCCTCTAACAATATTGTTTCGGCTGTTACGCCATTTTCAAAGAGTAATTACAATATGCTAAATTAAGTTCTAGAATGTCTTGCAATTTATAGGTAAACATAACAGTAATGACAGATAACTAAACGATATATTTTAATAAAGGTGAAATATTGAATTCCAGTTGGTCGTTAGTGACTAATTTGTTATTATGAATAGCTTTTGATATTTGGTGAATTTCCAAAAGATCAAGTCGTTGGCCTTTGTGTAAATGATGAAGTAATTGAAAATTATCTATGTCTAAGGAATGATTATTTGAAATACAATGTTCTGAGAAATCTGTACATTTATTGTTGTTTTGGATCGATTTTAAATGATCATTTATGCGTGTTATCAGGGAACGACCAGTTTGTCCATCGTAAATAATAATAATAAATTAATAAAAAAATAATAGCAAATTAGTCACTAACGACCAACTGGAATTCAATATTTCAACTTTATTAAAATATATCGTTTAGTTATCTGTCATTACTGTTATGTTTACCTATAAATTGCAAGACATTCTAGAACTTAATTTAGTATATTGTAATTACTCTTTGAAAATGGCGTAACAGCCGAAACAATATTGTTAGAGGATTTTCTTTAATAAACTTTTGTGAAACGTAGCCAAGTGTTTTGTTGTTTCGTTCCTTCTTTTTGGAAGTTTTTATCATTATTAATTATGTTTCACCAAGTGCCGTGCGAACACTCAATTTCTCAAATAAATTCATTAATGGTATTCTAGTGATTTTATGATAAATTGAGTTTCGTTTGGGATTGTGCGAAATGAAACCATTCTTGAGCACTTGAGACATCTTACACAAAAGTCACAATTACTATTTTCCAACATCGAAGCTCCGATATTTGCAGATCTTCATTGGGAATTTTGATCCGATCATGAATCCCAACCACTGTATTCAAAAGAAATAGAAATTCTAAATATTTCATATGCCATAATACGAACATCGGTATTTTTTCATTCGTTTTTTGCTAAAAATGTAATGTGGGTAATATCAACCTACGGATTATTCAGGTGGGTAGTGCTATCCACAGTAGCCACCTCTTTCGTCGGCCCTGAAGGTTACAACTATAGAATAAAACATTTGTGGTAACAACTGTTAAATAAAAAACTCACTGACTTATTCCATATCAATACTTATAGCTGCAACAAATACTTACTTGAAAAGTTGGATGAAAATTTTTTGCATCCAACTATTTTTGTTTCTATGTTATTTATTTTTAGGGCAACTTGTTGGTGTTCATCCAGTATTTGATCGATTTTTATTATAATTGTATAATGATGTGTAGAAAAGAGTTGTGTTAACAGTTTTTCTTTAAAATATTTAAAGTACGAATAATTTCCAATGTTGTTGAGATTTTATAAATTAAACTTTAATTGTTTAGACTGATTATTTATTTGTATTTATTGGAAGAAGTTTCAAAAAATAAATTCTTATGATTCCATTAATTGTCTTAAATATATGCTGCTACCTTTTGCCTGGTCTTTTTAATAATTATAACATATTTTATACTCTACGTCTACGCCTTTATATGCACACTGGAAAAATGTACGCACACTCTAGACTATATATAGTACAAAGTTTTATTTATAAATATTTACACCTTATACCCAAAATAAGAGAAACTGACATATATACAATTAAAAGAACAAAATGTATAGAAAGATCACAAACATTTATATAAAAATACAACTATAGAGAAACGCGTATGAAAATCGAATCACAACATAGAAATACGGCTAAGCTAAATGAGAAAGAATTTATATGAGAAGAACGTTCAATATAATGAGTGAATATGTATTAATATATAAAAACAAATAAATAAATACGACTATGAGGCTAAAGCTCCCTCTTCCTTGCCACTGATGGGTGGAATATCGGAGTTAGCATAAATAGTATTGTTACAAAAACTACGGTTAGATCTCTCTGGAATGTCAGAGATGGTCTTTGTTTTTTTTCGTTTTTTTTTTTGGGAGGAGAGGAAATATTCGAAAGACACCCAGTCGCCCGTGCGACTGAGTAGTGTCGGGTTCTCGAGGAAGATGTTCTGGAACCTACCAACTAAAACCTCTCCCCCTCTGACCGTTATATTTGGGTTTAATTTAGGCCCTCTTCAATCTAGAGATGTAAGTATTTTTCGATTATGATGTTTTTTAATATTCTGGTGAGTGTGTGTGTGTATGTATGAAGGGTATTATTTTAGGGAGTTGGGTAGGTTATCTAGGTAGTCGAGGAGGTCACCAGAGAGGTTGGGAGTGGTTGCCAGTAATTTGGCGGGTGGGAAAGGGAGTTTGTTTATAGGTTTGGTGGTTATTTTGCGGGGATTATGGAAATCTTTGGTTGCGCTGGGACGGGTATTTATACCGATCTGGGGTAGCGAAAAGGGTGAAAATAGAGCGGTTGAAGGTGAGGTGGTGAAGTGGGATAAAATTGGTTAAAAAATAAATGAACACGGGATAACAGATATTTGGGATAAAAAAATGGAAAAGTCGATTGTGGGAAAAGACTTGGCATACTCAAAAACCTAGAATTAAAACAAAGAGCAAGTCGGCATGATAATTAGAAGTAAAGAAAATAGAAAATGGGTGAAAGAAAGGATTTATCTTATAGGTAATAAGTAAAGAAATAAAAATAAATAAACCAGAAAAAAAAACAGAGAAGAGAAAATAATTGAATAGGTAATTTATAATAAAATTTAGTTTTCGAAATATACCTTATGCAGTGGTCGTTGTTGTTAGGGGTGAAACTTGTCGGACGGGTTGATAAGGGAAGCAGGTAGGTAACATACCGGTCGTCGGAGTTCGATGTACCTAGTGTTCGTGGAATAAATTTTTATTTTTATTTATTTCAAATTACCCTAATATTGCCGAATATTCTCGACGTAAATCAACAAATAGGTGAATTTTAGAATAAACATCACGGATTGGCAAAAGGATAATTGTGAATGTATTAAAACTTTGTAACTAATGTCAAAGATGAAATACTAATGGAAAATAATTCAATCATTAACAATGAAACATTTGAAGAAATTTTTAGTTAAGTTAAGTAGCTAATTTTTTTAATTCAGTAATTAATATCGCATTGATGTAGATATTTGAAAATAATTTTGTTTAGTGTCAGGTTACATCGGCTAATGGTAAGTAGGTACCTAAAATGCAATTTAATAATAACTTACAATGTCGGTTACGATAGGTAGTATTCGGCTACTTCGCAGGATGGTAGGTTTTTTATTTCCAAAACGATTATAGATATTTATTTTCGTTGTCCTTGAGAATGGTCCTACGACGTCGACAGTGATTCTCTCAAAAGGTGCTCACACATTGTATTATTGCATCCGTACATGACTTCTTGTCTTCGGTCCCTTACTGGTGGCATATCTCGGGCATTTCTTACACCAGTCTTCCACGTCACTTCTACTTCGTAGTCAATAAAATCGCTTGCATATCTTCCCTAGAGTATTCGTAACATCGAAATATTGCTTTTAAAACTTCTGAATTTCTCGTTGTTCCGGATTCTTTCCATCTCATTTTTGAGCCAATACCTTAGTCCTTCCTCCTGTCTTCGATAAATTGGTTATCTTCCCAGGATCCTTCAGGCTGATCGGTGGTTAGATTTCAACATATCAATGTCAGTCCTGCATTGTAGAAGTGCCGAGATTCAAGTAGATCCCTTGTTATCAGAAAAGGTCCAATCATCTACCATGTAGGCCCCCGATTCCCAATCATAAAAAAGTGCATTACTAATTCTAATTTGTACATTGCATTCTCCATAGATTGGCTAAGTCTCTCCTGTCGCTATAGTTAAGATCAGTCTCTTTGTTAAGGGACAACTTCGCCATTCCGATACAATATTAGGTTGAACGATAGTGTTAGATGCCCCTGTGTCGATAACCATTTTAACCTTGTGGTGATTTATGTATCTTTCTATGAATAATTAACTTTTTCTGTCCTGTCTTGAAATGATGATTTACTTCGGAGTCTTGATGGGGGTGAGACAACTTTTTAGTTGATTAGCAAAATTGATGATTTTTGATTTGATCGAAACTAGGGTCAGATTTGTTTCTAATAATCGATTAAAAACTAGCATTGTCATCGTTACTTCTGTTGCCCCCTCTGTGCTTGCGAAAGCTGCTCTTGAATATGAGATGCCGCGTCGGGTATGTTTACTTTTGAAATTGATAGGTTCGTTGGTTTTCTTTGGTAAATAGTGTCCCATAAGACAGGATAGCATAATGTGGACCACTGCAGTTCCTACACGTCGCTTCAGTCAGTCGCTTCAGTCAGCGGTCAGGTGCAGAGTGGAAACATCCTACAGTTGCAGTGGATGTGTCCGAAACGCTGGTACCGGTGTCACTCAATAGGTCGGCATTGTTATCGGCAAGATTCTAATCGGACCTGTGGTAGACAGCATGTCATAATCGTTTGGATATTTTTTTCTTGTTTTCTCGGTGCCGTTAATAAAACCAGAGGAGTCTCTTTTGACCAAATCTTCATGCGGTGTACAACATCGGGAGGTCCTCTGTTTGCAAGGACTTCTACGGTAGAAATATATAGCCTTAATTGTGTGAAATGCAATTACCAATGGTAAAGTGATATGCACCAGGAATAAGGGCTATGAATCAAAAGATTCGGATAATGTAGGTTCCCGTCAAGGGATAAGTGCTGTTCACCAGGGATAAGTTCTAAGTATTTAATTAGGTTACCTTTTTTAGTCTTTTAGACTATTTTTTGTCTATGAATTTGCGAAGGACTTAATAACGACGAAATAAAACTAGATAATATTATTTACATATTTACACTACAAGTATAAATACAGAGTGTTCTAGTGGATGTTGATCATTTTACCATAATGTTAGCTTTTTACATGTTCCTTTGTGGAACTGGACTCTATCATCATCGTAGATCCCATCTGAGCTTAATATTATCTTCATTCTTGTTTTAATAGTCCAGGTCTAAGGTAACCATAACTTCAAGAATACAGTAAATACCTCAAACTCCAACGCCAAAACACGACACTAAACGTCCGAAGAACTTTTCGATAAGAAGTGTACCATCCTTTGGGACTGAAGAGAACTGAGTTCTGACAATCGGCCAGTTTAAAAAAAAGAGTTTTTTTTTTAAAAATTAAAAAATCCTAAACAAACATGATTGACTTTATTAGATTGAAACCTATTTGATCTAGGTACAAAATAGAAGTGAAGTAAAAATTTAACTAACTACGAATAAATATTAATTTTGTCAGATAAGTATTAAAAGTAGTCAGATAAGTACTAAAAAAATTATTTGCAGATAACTTCGTAACGAAATTTTTATCTTGAAAACAAAATTAACTAATTTTTTTATCAATTGTAAATTCGACTATCAATAGCCAATATTATGTACATATAGGGGAAGGCAAAGCTGGGCAGAGTTCTTGTCAAAAGAGCTCCAAACCTAAAGCACTTTGACGCATGAAGCTCCAATTACATTTTAAAATTCAGAGATTTCAAATTACCAATTACTTTGAAAAGTATATATATATATATATTAGTACTTATAATAATATTTAGGTATATATATGTAGTATGTAATCACAAACTTTGTTATATCTTCACCTGAAGAAGCTTATGTTAAGTGAAACGATTGTAGTGTATTAAATATATTTCTTGAAACGTTTTGTTTTTTCATTTTTTAAAATTATAAAAACAGTATTCAATATTATAGCAGTGATGCTGCAATATAAAATAATTGTAGTTTGCCTTTCTAGCTCTAATGCCACCTCTTTCCTAGCTGTATCTTGCTCTATCAAACATGCCGCTTTCAGGACGTGATAGAGCGAGAAAGTGCTATAGTATTGAATGCTGTCTTCATATTTTTATGCTGTATGCTAACAATAAAATAGGATATTGTTTGGCACAGTATGGTGAACTCCTTATAAAGTAATATTTAAGGAGTTACCGTCTCTTAATTTTTATTGGAATTAGTTTTTCATTATATATTTTTTTTATCACAAAATAGTGTTTTTATTTTACCTCAGACGTCAAAAAACGGTTATTAAATCAACCGACTATAAATAAATTTTTGTGCCGGTTCGAGTAACACCATATTCGATAAACGAAATATTGTTTTTGGCGTTGTATCGTTCGATCATTGTCGTACGCGTCATAACCGTCATCAACCCTACCAATATTTCATGCATTGGTCGATTAAACTTTTGCCTGTAGTGTATATGTACGGAAATATGTAGTTCTACATCTCCCTACAAGACATTCTTGGGTATGCAATAATGTTGGAAGAAAACCAAGAATTGTGTGATCGGGAAGTTTTATTTCAAGAAAGACATTATATGATTTTCTAATGTGGCAATTATACTTGTCGTCACGGAATTTTAATACTAATCGTACATAGCCGGATGTTTGAGTTTATATTATTCTTACAGAATTAGTTAACTGGATTTTAATATTGTTGGCTTCTTAAGAAATTTCGTAGACGTTTTAGGTCTTGTTTCGTATTAAGTACATCTTCAACAGAATTGTTATAGGTATCAATTAAATAAGAGAGTGAAAGAACAGAACATTCCTATTAAAATTAATGCGTTAATTCCACTATTGAGTTATTGATTTTAATTTTAACACATATACCTTATTTTATAATCATTAAGGAAGTTACATTGTTAAAAAAATAGTTTTGCAGAACAGAACAGAAAATATGTTTTAGTATAGCTGTTCAAAATTAACAATGAAACAAAAATAATTTTATTTAGCATTTTCAACAGTGCGTGATTTCAAATGGTTTAAAAAAATTGCTTCTTTATTTTCCCTCTGATATTTAATATTTACCGTCTATTTTGCTTCAATACAACTTTTTACCAGTTTCAGTAAGTCAAAATTTGTAGATGTGTCTTGCACAATTAGTTATTTAATTATTGTTTTTTGTGCATAACATAACCAAAAATGTGAGACACATCTGCAAATTTTATTTTAGTGATGCTGTTGAAAATTAGAAATGAAGCAAAATAAACACTAAATAGTAAAAACTAGACAAAGAATAAAAAAATATTTTAATTGTTAAAAACCGTCAGAAATCACTCAGCACTTGCAAATTATAAAAGAAATATTTTCAATTTTATGCTATTACTTATGATTTTATGTTTGTGATTGTTTTAAAGTGCCAAAGAAAAAAGTTGAGGTTAATTTCTTTCTGTAAACGCTTACTAAATTTCGATCACATGCATAGCTGGTTCAAATTAATACAGATATTAGATACGTTATATAGTATAGTTATTATTAATGATTCGAGCAAGAAATTGAGTAATAAATGATTATATTTAACCCCTAACAAGTAAATTTTAACTCACAGGCATAGTGGGTATATTATACTAATCTATTGTGCAATAATGAAATTTACCGCAGATTCCAAAAATGGAATAAAACATGGTGACTTCAATCTAAACAAGAAAAGTATTGTCGCACGATATCTTTGAGTCACCCAATACACTTGAAATTTAATTTAAAACATCGTCAAGTCCTTTTACTTTATAATTTCTAAACTTTTTTTTTATTGTTATATTGTAAATTTTATCGTTAAAAAAAGCATCTAGATTGTGATATAGTTTTAAATAATTTTTCAATTTTATGGAATTGTTTATAGAAGAGTGTTGATGCTCCACATAATCATGTTTGATTCGAACTGTTTCCTTTCGAAGAAGAATAACAATATCAGTGTTTGGGTGAAGCTAATACACAGCTATTTTATAAAAGAGGTTGAATTACACTTTATAATAGTGATCAATTATTGCACCAGTAGGTACAGTGGACTAAAAAAATTATTTGCAGATAACTTCGTAACGAAATTTTTATCTTGAAAACAAAATTAACTAATTTTTTTATCAATTGTAAATTCGACTATCAATAGCCAATATTATGTACATATAGGGGAAGGCAAAGCTGGGCAGAGTTCTTGTCAAAAGAGCTCCAAACCTAAAGCACTTTGACGCATGAAGCTCCAATTACATTTTAAAATTCAGAGATTTCAAATTACCAATTACTTTGAAAAGTATATATATATATATATTAGTACTTTGAACCTAATTACTTTTCAAAGTAATTGGTAATTTGAAATCTCTGAATTTTAAAATGTAATTGGAGCTTCATGCGTCAAAGTGCTTTAGGTTTGGAGCTCTTTTGACAAGAACTCTGCCCAGCTTTGCCTTCCCCTATATGTACATAATATTGGCTATTGATAGTCGAATTTACAATTGATAAAAAAATTAGTTAATTTTGTTTTCAAGATAAAAATTTCGTTACGAAGTTATCTGCAAATAATTTTTTTAGTCCACTGTACCTACTGGTGCAATAATTGATCACTATTATAAAGTGTAATTCAACCTCTTTTATAAAATAGCTGTGTATTAGCTTCACCCAAACACTGATATTGTTATTCTTCTTCGAAAGGAAACAGTTCGAATCAAACATGATTATGTGGAGCATCAACACTCTTCTATAAACAATTCCATAAAATTGAAAAATTATTTAAAACTATATCACAATCTAGATGCTTTTTTTAACGATAAAATTTACAATATAACAATAAAAAAAAAGTTTAGAAATTATAAAGTAAAAGGACTTGACGATGTTTTAAATTAAATTTCAAGTGTATTGGGTGACTCAAAGATATCGTGCGACAATACTTTTCTTGTTTAGATTGAAGTCACCATGTTTTATTCCATTTTTGGAATCTGCGGTAAATTTCATTATTGCACAATAGATTAGTATAATATACCCACTATGCCTGTGAGTTAAAATTTACTTGTTAGGGGTTAAATATAATCATTTATTACTCAATTTCTTGCTCGAATCATTAATAATAACTATACTATATAACGTATCTAATATCTGTATTAATTTGAACCAGCTATGCATGTGATCGAAATTTAGTAAGCGTTTACAGAAAGAAATTAACCTCAACTTTTTTCTTTGGCACTTTAAAACAATCACAAACATAAAATCATAAGTAATAGCATAAAATTGAAAATATTTCTTTTATAATTTGCAAGTGCTGAGTGATTTCTGACGGTTTTTAACAATTAAAATATTTTTTTATTCTTTGTCTAGTTTTTACTATTTAGTGTTTATTTTGCTTCATTTCTAATTTTCAACAGCATCACTAAAATAAAATTTGCAGATGTGTCTCACATTTTTGGTTATGTTATGCACAAAAAACAATAATTAAATAACTAATTGTGCAAGACACATCTACAAATTTTGACTTACTGAAACTGGTAAAAAGTTGTATTGAAGCAAAATAGACGGTAAATATTAAATATCAGAGGGAAAATAAAGAAGCAATTTTTTTAAACCATTTGAAATCACGCACTGTTGAAAATGCTAAATAAAATTATTTTTGTTTCATTGTTAATTTTGAACAGCTATACTAAAACATATTTTCTGTTCTGTTCTGCAAAACTATTTTTTTAACAATGTAACTTCCTTAATGATTATAAAATAAGGTATATGTGTTAAAATTAAAATCAATAACTCAATAGTGGAATTAACGCATTAATTTTAATAGGAATGTTCTGTTCTTTCACTCTCTTATTTAATTGATACCTATAACAATTCTGTTGAAGATGTACTTAATACGAAACAAGACCTAAAACGTCTACGAAATTTCTTAAGAAGCCAACAATATTAAAATCCAGTTAACTAATTCTGTAAGAATAATATAAACTCAAACATCCGGCTATGTACGATTAGTATTAAAATTCCGTGACGACAAGTATAATTGCCACATTAGAAAATCATATAATGTCTTTCTTGAAATAAAACTTCCCGATCACACAATTCTTGGTTTTCTTCCAACATTATTGCATACCCAAGAATGTCTTGTAGGGAGATGTAGAACTACATATTTCCGTACATATACACTACAGGCAAAAGTTTAATCGACCAATGCATGAAATATTGGTAGGGTTGATGACGGTTATGACGCGTACGACAATGATCGAACGATACAACGCCAAAAACAATATTTCGTTTATCGAATATGGTGTTACTCGAACCGGCACAAAAATTTATTTATAGTCGGTTGATTTAATAACCGTTTTTTGACGTCTGAGGTAAAATAAAAACACTATTTTGTGATAAAAAAAATATATAATGAAAAACTAATTCCAATAAAAATTAAGAGACGGTAACTCCTTAAATATTACTTTATAAGGAGTTCACCATACTGTGCCAAACAATATCCTATTTTATTGTTAGCATACAGCATAAAAATATGAAGACAGCATTCAATACTATAGCACTTTCTCGCTCTATCACGTCCTGAAAGCGGCATGTTTGATAGAGCAAGATACAGCTAGGAAAGAGGTGGCATTAGAGCTAGAAAGGCAAACTACAATTATTTTATATTGCAGCATCACTGCTATAATATTGAATACTGTTTTTATAATTTTAAAAAATGAAAAAACAAAACGTTTCAAGAAATATATTTAATACACTACAATCGTTTCACTTAACATAAGCTTCTTCAGGTGAAGATATAACAAAGTTTGTGATTACATACTACATATATATACCTAAATATTATTATAGTGGGGGAATTAGACATTAACATTTAATAAAGGAGATCTTCTTACATCTAATTGGTCGTTTAGAATTTTGTTATCTTTATTGTATCGATTTCTAATGCTTCAAGTAAATCTAATTTTTTACCTTTATTAAGAATATACACTATTTTAAAATCTTGATTGAAATTGTGATTATGAGTTACTAAATGTTCTGTGTAAGCCGAGTCGGTTTTTTTATTTAAAAAACTACTATAATGTTCCCGAATACGAGTGTCAAAAGCACGACCAGTTTGCCCTATATAAACTTTCTCACAGTTGGAACAACTTAATAAATAAACACCTGATTTTGAATTATGAGGTGTTTTACATTTGTTATTTAAAATAAATTTACCTAAAGAATTATCTGTTTTAAATGACATGAAACTATTGTTTGTTTTTTGTAAAATTTTCCCTATTTTAATGGATATTTCACCTATATAAGTTATACAATTAAAATTAGCTGGTTTAATTTTTACATACGGATAAATTAAATCAAAAGTTTTTTGTAGTAGTTTTTATGCAATATATTGTCAACTAGGCTTAGAGAATAACCATTATTTAAAGCAATACGATAAATCCTGTCTAATTCTAACTTATAATGATTAGGTTTTAAAGGAACAGAAATCAACCTATGAATAAAAGAATTAAAGGCCGCTAATTTGTGAGATACCGGATGAAACGAACTAGCATGAATAATAGTGTCAGTATGAGAAGGTTTGTGGTAGATGGCAAATTCATGTTTAGATTGTACTCTTTTAATATTAAGATCTAGAAAATTGATAGATTTCTCCGTTTCAATTTCTAAAGTGAACTTTATTTTTTCATGTAAACTATTGATAAAATTATGAAATTTAGTAAGTAATCTATCAGAACCTGTAAAACAAACAAGTATATCATCTACATACCTTACATCTAATTGTAAGAAGATCTCCTTTATTAAATGTTAATGTCTAATTCCCCCACTATAATAATATTTAGGTATATATATGTAGTATGTAATCACAAATTTTGTTATATCTTCACCTGAAGAAGCTTATGTTAAGTGAAACAATTGTAGTGTATTAAATATATTTCTTGAAACGTTTTGTGTTTTTTCATTTTTTAAAATTATGAATCAGTTTCAACAAGTCCAGGCTTCTACAATCAACAATTTACTGTTTTTATGTTTTTTTTATGTTCTAAGGCTGTAAAACTGTCGACGAGTGATTTCCAACAATTCAATCGAAATATTATTTGTCGCTTCGACTATTTTTATACGAAGTTCATCCCATCTTACAATAACTACCACAATATCCAAATACGGCTAGGCAAATTATTCCAACAAATCACTGACCAAACCTAAGGTGTTATTTATAAATCAAATAATAGATATAAGGATGAGGTAGTATATGTCACCTATTGATATTTTCAGCTAATTGTAGTATGTATTCTATATTGTTAAGAAAGGTCCTTAAAAAGGCAAGCATTCTTATCAGTACAGCCGTTAACAGCAAATCTTACTCTCTAAAGTACACTACATGGAGAAAAATCAGTTGCTTTAATTTAAATGGTTGATTTCAATGCAAAATAGTATATACCTTAAAGCTGAAAATTTTAGAAGAATGTAGACAAGTGGCATAAATATAAAATAGGTACCTAGCTGTTGTCTTATTCTTGACCTTTTGATTGTTGTAGAAAAAGGTCTCGCTAGGTCAACCTGCATGTCTGTTCTGTGAAAAACTTAAGCTAAAGTGGTATCATGTTTGCCTGTTGTGTAAGAAAATTAAATTTTGTGAATTTCTTCTGGCAACGAACCGTAAATCAAAATTAAGGTGAATGGCACATTACCACCAGGTGTTTCACACTGTCCTGCCGCTTCTATTTGAATAGCACCTTTCTCAAACGTTAGGTCTTAAGATATTATTAATAGTGTTGCTATTTTGACGGTAGTATGACCCCTACTACTCATTTTGACCCCAACATGCTTACATCATAAGAAATGAGATTTCCCGTTTTAATTTCTTAAGTAGATCTTATCCTAATATCAAAATCAACAATAGATTTTTTAGGGTTACAAAAATAAAATTGGTGTAATTATGTTCAGAGACGTAGACAAAATGACCGAAAACGTGTTACCTTTTCTAGACTCTTGAAATAATTTTTTTCTTAATTCTCTCTGAAAAAGTGCACAACCCAATTTCGACTCGAAATGGAAGAACAATTTATTTTGATTTCGAAAATTTTGGGCAAGAAAGGATGTGCTAGATTTTTGATTCTGTGATGAATGTTTTTATAGGTAAATATAAATGTCAGAAATACTGTAATGGGAAAATATGGATAATATAACATAAAAAGATATTAAAAGTATAAATAAAAACATACAGAAACCATATAAGTGCACGTAGTAGAAAATTCAATTGAATTATTTCTTTTTATTATAATCTACCTTCTTCTAATTTTTCTAGATTATTATACGAATAGCATGGCCGTGGTCTAAAGGTTTTTATCCGCCTGACGTATCGTCAGCCACTGCGGCTGACATCTTGATATTGAGGTCGTCGAAGGTCTCTTCTCGATGGCCTGCTATCGTGTGTGGCTGCCGTTCTATTTGTTTTGTTTAGATTATTCTCGAGGAGGGGACATCTTCAAATGACACCCCCTTTGAAGGTTGTGTCGGATTCACCGTAGTGCCTACCGACTAAAACCCCTCCTCGAGATGGGAGCTCAACCCGGAGGTTATACATCCCGGGAGAAAAGGGTGGGAGTAAGATTAGGTTGGGAGGTGGGGAAGGAGGAAGCGTTGGGAGATCGGTGGCCCACCACAGATGGTTGGGTGGGTAATGGTAACAGTATTTTTGATCGGTTAGATGCTTTTCACGTTGACTTTCTCCATGATCGACGCACGATTAGTGCGCAACATTATTGTGATATACTGAATGCCGCGAAATTGTCATTTCGAAGAAAAAGGAAGAAGCAATAGGTCAGAAGTGTCATTCTTTTGCATAACAATGCTAGGCCTCATACGGCCAATGCCACAAGGCAAAAATTGGATGCATTAGACTGGAAAACGCTGAAACATCCGCCATATAGCCCTGATTTGTCCGTTCTCACAACACTTCGGTTAGCTCCAAACCGGCATTCACGTCTCCATCTGGACGAGTCTATGACGTCCGTATGTCTAGGTATTTTCGATGGTACATCCAATTCGCCTAGAAGTTGTAATAACTCGCGTTCCGAATGGGGCTTCCGAAAATGCAGAGTGAAACGTACCTCTACATTATCCAGACCGTATTCGACCTAGCATAAAATTTTGTTCCACGGCAGCTGATCATAGAATCTGCTGATACTTCGCAGTTTTTGATTTCCATTTTCACTCAATGAATCACAATTACGACTATTCAACGTGGCTGCTTTATAAGCACGGGCGGCTAGCGTCTCCTGGTCAGGAAAAGCAACGGTAAAGTCGGCACGCATGTTTTCCCAATTGCGACAAAGGGGCCTCCAGTCACAACAGTAGCGATAACCGCGATTTTTAAGCGCTTCGCTAGCTTTAGCTATCATCAGATTGACAAATTGATTAAGGCTTTCGCGGCCAGTTGATGAACTGATGTTGTCCTTCTTCGGGTGTACAGGCCGTCGTCGGTTGGATTTGCCTACCTACCTACACGCTATGTCTAACCATCATACGAGTCAAAAATATGGAGTAATTAGAACCCTAACGGAACGAGCTGGAAGGATTTGTGAACCAGAGGACCTGCAGGCAGAACTGGAACACCTGCGGACGGTTACAACAAGAAGGAGATCGAGAGATCAATGGGCTTAAGTACATCAAGATCCCGAAAAACCGAATTACAACGCACCACCACTCAAGCTTATCTCCCCTATGTTCCGAGAGTCACGGACAGAATCGGCAGAGTTCTGAAGAAGCACGACATTGGAACTATTTTCAAGCCGACAAAGAAAATCCAGCAAACCTTCAGATCAGCGAAGGACAGGAGGGACGCACTTTCAAATACAGGAGTCTACCGCATACCCTGTTCCTGTGGCAAGGTATACATTGGAACTACTAAAAGATCTGTAGGGATAAGACTCAAAGAGCATAAAGCCAGCTGCCGACTAGGACAGACTGAGAAATCAGCAGTAGCCGAACACACATTGAACGACGGAGAACACAAAATATTCTTTGAAAGCTGCATCTTGCTGGCATCAGTCAACGGCTATTACAACAGACTGACCAGAGAAGCCATAGCAATCCACAAACATCCGGATAATTTCAATAGGAAGGAGGAGACCCTTAGACTGAATCAGATCTGGAACCCAATTCTTAGGAACGCACGAACCATACCAATCGACACATCAAAATCTACTGAAGCGGAACAAGCTCCGCCCTCTACCCACAGGCATAAATACCATCTGCGTAGGAGAAAGGAACAGTCTACAACCAGCAGCGAAAATGGATAGACCTCTGAAGAAGCTCGCCACTCGTGCTACCGAAACTTTAGGAAGCAATTCCAACCGACGACGGCCTGTACACCCGAAGAAGGACAACATCAGTTTATCGCTTACATTTAACTCGTCCTTAAGGCTTTGGGCGTCGTTCAGCCATTCTTCTATGGAATATGCTCTATTGTCAGGATCGTAGTCTGTTAATTAAAAGGATGCATACACGTGCCCAGCTACGGCTACGGGCGCTTGCGCGTTGGGATTTTCCGTTGCGGACGATGGCGATGCTGACGCCGGTTCTTGAATCGCAGGGTTAGCTCTGCAAGTTGTTGCTGCTGCGTAGTTATCAAGCTTATCAAGGTCTCTTGCCACGATACCGTTAGCCTTTTAGGACTGGGCGAAGACTCGTCTTTTTCGCACTCCACGATTACGGGGTCTCACATTCAACAAATGGAGGATTTTCTTCGTCCATTTTCGTTACCTTTCTATTTAATTTTCTTCGCACTTGTGGACCAGTGGAAATGATATCCCACTCCTGATGTAAAGGACCAATAGAAAATTTATATAAGTATGATTAATAACAGACTGAGGTAATTCCACAATTTATTTACTAACAACATTCACAACTTAATTTGTACCCTGTCTCATACATTAGTCAGTAACATTCTGGTTAAGTGCCTATTGCGTAACCGTATTTTACGTCGATGCGTCCGCTCCCATAAGGCCATGTGTGAGGGGTGCGAACAGGAAAATTCCCCCCTCTGCTAACATAAATTCCATCCTCCGCTAACACTTATACATGACGAAATTTAACCAAAATTTTCTCAAGTCATTGAAATGGAACCGAATTTAAAAAAAAATAATACGAACACTATGTCATCTGATATAAAACGAAGAAACCATTTTTATTTTTTAATAGTGCACAAAATACAAAAAATATCACAATTTAAAAAAAATGTTGATTTACAATGTATTAAACTCAATTTGCCGTTTTAATTAAAATATTCATATAAATTATTTTGTACCTTCGGTTTGTCAATATGCGATTTTTATGGTACAAAGTGTCCAAATAAAACTTATACTGGAATTACATTATTTATACTTCTTCAAATATTTCGTCTTACGTCAGATTTCAAAAATAAAAATATAATGAATAAATTATTAATAAAAATGTTTAACGATAACATACACATTCCAGTCATCATTAATAACGGTTTACTTGCATAAACTGTATAAAAGAAATATTTACAAAACATTAATATACCGCTATATCGACTACATCAGTCTTTACTTTGGAGGAACTTTCTCTTTTGTCAATAAACGTCTTACATTAGAAGAAGGAAAAAGACGTATATCAGTCGATATCTTTGGGACATAATTGACGTTCACCTTCGTGTAAAAATATACTTAATGCTTTATGTAAAAGGAAAACACCGTACTTCTGTTTCTTTTGCATTGACCACGTTGCTGCAACCCCATAAAACTCGCCACCTTTATTATTTTCTAAATTACTTAATCCAAGGGCACTTATCATAGAAGCCTCTCTGGTATACGCTTCAACAGGAATAACATTTTGGAATAAATGTAAACATACGACTCCTTTATTTGCCTTCCATATGTCAATGATTCGTTGTATTTTCTTGTTTGTACTGAAGTAATTCCCAGAATTCCATTCATGAGCTGCCTCATACAGATGTGCATATGGTCGTGATCTTTTCCCTTTCCCAACGTAAAATATAGAAGACAAGAATGCTTTCCATATTTCCTGGGGTGATAAAGTCTCTGAACGGCAAGGAAGATTATTGGTTAGACGGGGGTCTAAAAGTAAGTAAGTGAAGGACGATTTACTATGTCCTTCACGCCAAGTACGCTTATAGTCAGCACAACTGAACTGGCTCGAAACGCTTGCGTCGAGAAGCTTGTAGGAAGTAAGATCCTGACACCAATTTTTACTTCTTAAAGTCTTTTCCAATTCTGATGAGAAAACTAAAAATAAAAACTTTTTTAAATTTTATTTGTCAGACAAGTGCTTTCTTTAACAAATGTAAAAATAGAAAATGAAATCTAATCTTAATATATTCAAAAAAGAAAGAATTAAAATCCTTATTCGTCTAAATTTTAAAATCAAAGATCTCACATTTTGAACCCGTCCTACCAAGTAGGATTCCTTCTTTTTTGAATATGTTATATTTTCGTCTAGAAGTCCATCGGAATCAACAGTGTAATTCAATGCCGGTAGGGGTATTAGCCCTCGGAGTAGTTGTTTCTGTTGATTCCATATTTATATTTATATTTCTAACCTTAATGTTTGTAAGTTTTAAACATGTTATGAGGCTATTGATTCTACTTCCTAAAAACAATATAATAAAGAAATATTGGTCAAGGGTTTCATTGGATGAATGGTTCAATTAGTCTTATACATAATAAAACCGCAGAATGTTATTAAATTAGATGGTGCAATTAGTAGAACTTGGTAAAAATACACCACTATTAGTTTTTTTAATATAACTCCAAAACAAGGCAAAATTGAGACAATCAATCTGAACATTTTTGTAGAGCAGACAATTTTCCATTGAAATAGCTTATTTAAAAAAATATATACAGAAATTTATTCAAGAAAAACCAACGCTATAAAGGAGACACTCCATTTTTTGCTCTTTTAACTTATATGTATATAACTATTTCTTGAGAAGAGATAGATAAGTGTACGTATTGAATTGTATCCTATGCTGTGTTTATTGTACATTACATTATTTATAATTTAAGTATTTAACTACAACTACATTTTGAATTTCCAGGATATCTGAGGAAAATTTCGAAATTCCTTGAAAATACCCCGATATTAAAAACACAATATCAATTCATAAATTTAGTGGAATGACACTTGGAAGTACTTTTTTTAACTAATCGGGGAAAACAAATTATTCAAATATTCGTTATATATATATATATATATATATATATATATATATATATATAAAAAATACAAACAAATACGCGTGATCGAGATATCTACCTGGTGATGCTTTTGCCCATTACGACGAATCAATATAAATCAAGCCTTCGTAATCAAGCGCTCCAAGCAAGACCCACCTTTAGGAGTGGTTGCTTTTTGCACAAAACTTTAAGTTGTCGCAAATAATCAAGAGCTTAGGTTACCTAATGAAAAATTATACTGAAATTTCCGAATTAGGTACTTGTAGTTTGTCAGAAACAGCTTAAACAAGCTGATTCTTGTAACGCGAACTATTATTATATGTAGGCTCACAGAGAAGGAAGTAGTTGCATCCAAAGTACCCAGTCAATTATTTTCGAAATTATAAAGTATTCTTCTCTTTAACTGATTAAAATGAATAACCAACCAGGCTGCACTCTCCCCACTCATATGAAAAAGGGGAAGAAATTGTTAACGGAGATCCGTCTTTCACTTGCAGATAAAGTAAACTAAAATGAAATTGGAGACTCACCCCTAATACCACACACTGTTTAATAAACGGACACGTGTTTCGCCCACGCGTTGATAATTCCCACAGTAGAAGTGGGCGAAACACGGGTCCGTTTATTAAACAGTGTGTGGTATTAGGGGTGAGTCTCCAATTTCATTTTACTTTACTTTATTGATTGTACCACATCTCCTTTGTTCTACTTGTAGATAAGATTGTACACTGTGGTTGGTTATTTTCCTATAAAAAATAAATTGTGAATTAAGTATCTTCTTACGACACATCCGATCAAAATACTGATAGAGACTATGATTTTTATAATTTCGAATTGCATATGTATATTGTCGCGTATTTCCAAACAACTGTCACAAAACTATCGCGTAAGTAATACAGCTTTCACTGTCATACTATTTTTCGCTAATTAATTCTCCAACACCACAATTAACAATTTATAATTATCTCGCCTACTATATCACTCCTTCGCTCTTTGCTATTCGCCTTCCCTTGTCTCATAACAATAACCAACTCGGCCAACATAAAAGAAAAATTACTTTTGGATGTTTCATTCCCACCAGCTACTCATACTGGTAGGTGGATAGTCCCTCCGACCTACACTGGAGTGCAAGCCGGAAGGTAGGATGTAAGGCACTCTTCAGCCTCCTTTAAACAATCGTGGGAATGGCTGGGTGCGATGCTTTTAGAAAGAGAAAGGTGAGACTGTCAAAATTAAGACAGAAGAGAAGTGATAAGTTATCTATAGAATATTACTCTTGTCTAAATAAACCAACGAAACCACATAATACATGGACCACCCGAATGCTAAGTAATAATCTAAATGAATTAAAAACAAAGTTCATTTAAGAGAAAAGTTGGTGATTTTTTAAATATGAGCTGAAATTCAAATTAAGTCAGGTATAAAATTAACATCTAAAAATAATTTTGTTAGCTCCCTAAAGATTACTAAAATATTTTTTCAATAAATTAAACTAAAAGTAATGTCAAAATGGCACTTTAGCTTGAACTTTTAATTATATATATAATTATATAAAGAAAACTCTAAAGGGTTAAATTGAACCGATTTCTAATAAAAATAAAGAAGAAGAAGAAAAGTTATCCACTGAAATAGTTTTTTATTAAAGCAAAAAAGGATTTTTGTTTAGTGACCCATAACTCGCTGTAGTCTGCCAAAACAGCGGCTCCAAAAGAGCCAAACACCTACCATATCGTATGAAACAAAGAAAACCTAAAAATATTTGGACTTTGCCACCAAAATAGGAACTTTTAGTGAAAGAAAATTCTAAAAGAGAAATATGTAATTAATATCTTGTTTACCTTTCTCTTTTTCCTCAAACGGTGTTATTAATTGACTTTCTTCTTTTATCAATCGTAACAATTTTCGTAAATACAGTTGTTTTGTAGTAGCAGTTATTGGTCCTGGATTAAAACCTCTACATTTCAATTCGTTACGAAGACGATCGGTGTCATAATCAATGTTGGCCGGTAAGGATAATAATTTAGACGAATGAGTCGCTGCCATTACTTTTTCACATCCACTTATCCACAATCCCTAAATTAAAACAAACTGTTATTTACTATTGAATTAATATTAATCTTAGTATAGTACGTATTTACTCCATTATCAATATCTTTATCTTTTATGATAAGACAATTTTATGTACTTTCTTTGAACCTGAAATAATCAATCAATGCTAAGTTTTGCTTTAATACGAGTACTAATTTGAAAAAGTCTGTATCTTTCATGGGTTTTGGAGCTTTTGATTTCTCAATATTTAAACAAAATAAGTCATTGGTATTTTTAATACTGAAGTTTATACTTCAATTCATTTGAAAACATGAAATGCAATAGAATATAATTCATCTATTTTTTCTAATTTTAAAGTATCTAATGGTTTTAGTTTCGGCTCAGCATAATTTTGAAAATTTGCAAAGTTTAGATAGCAAAAATAATGTGCAAAAACTAAAAGACTAATTTTGATGAAATTTGGTGTGATGATTCATCACATTAGGAAGTTTTGTTTGATCAAGTAAGAAGAACTTAAATATAATAGGTATCTATCACCTTTTTTACATTCTGTTAGCGATTTTTACTGTTTTTGCAATAATAAAAATCAATTCGACGATTCCCAACCACCCATTTCTGAGGAAAAATTAATTACAAAACTATTTTCTTCTTTAATTTTTCTCTAAAATTAGTATTTACATATGTGAAGGAAATCGATTGTTTTTTAAATATTGTTTACATTTTGTCAATTATTTAATCTTATATGACTAGTCTTATAAAGTCTTTATTCGATGAGAAATCAATTAGAGCACTTACCTTTATTTTAATAATGTTGGCTACTATTACTATAAACAACCTACAACCATTAAAGTTGAACGCTATCTAGTCCGGGCTGGACAACAATGCGAACATATTTAAAATATAACTGCATAAAAGTTTATACTAAAATATCGAGGCAAAATCGCATGACTTACCTTATCGCATGTAATTATGTTATTATATCATAAGACATCGAAAAACTGCGGGCTAATTATTGATCGCAAAGTATGTATTTGTATATAGATAACTTATCGAAGGCTCATCAAGGTGCGATTTATATCGAGTCGTCTAATTATCTCGCCCACTATGCCTGGCAATACGACTGTGAAAAAAGCCTACAGCAAGAAATTATACGAGGCATGCTTTTTAAGTAAGTACCGTTTTGAAATTCTGCCACCGCAGTGCTGGGGTCAGTGTTCCGCGCATGCGCACTGAATACCTACATCTCTCACCTACGCACTGACGCCATTACAGTCTGATTCATCCTTGTTTACGTTGTTTACCGAGTGTTTAAGATGCCTCCGATAATCGTAAGTCCCGCCGACTGTGAAGTCCGAGCTGTTATACGATTCCTTAGTGCTAAAGGACTAAAACCGATTGATATTCATCGTGAGATCTATGCAGTTTACGGACAAAACATTATAAGTGATGGAATGGTAAGGAAGTGGGTGAGAGCATTTAAATATGGCCGCACAAATGTGCTTGACAATGTCCGTCCGCATGTGGCTAATCGGACCAAAGATCTCATCACATCTTTTCACTGGGAAACTCAAGATCATCCACCCTACAGCCCTGATTTGGCACCTAGTGACTACCATGTGTTCCTACACTTGAAGAAACGTCTGGGCGGTCAGCGTCTTAAAGTCGATGACGAAGTCAAAACAGTTGTGATCCAGTGGTTAACAAGTCAGGCGGCAGAGTTCTATGAAAAGGGTATTCAAAAACTGGTCAAACGTTATAACAAGTGCCTCAATATTGAAGGAAATTATCTAGAAAAGTAGTTCAAGGTACAGGCTTTCATGTAAAAATAAAATTATTAAGATATCTTTGCACGTTTTTTATTAATTTCAAAAGGGTACTAACTTAAACAACAAGCTTCGTGCCGGGTGAAACAACGACCCGAAAGTATATTTGGGCTCATGAACGTACCATTTATAAGTATATATGTGTGCTGTTATATTGTTATATTACCACCTTCACAGAATATAACTTACCTTTATATTTTCACGTTCTATATTTAGATTAGTAAGAAATTTATTGTTCTTTAAAGAATAATATGATGTTCTAACTTAGTTTTCTATGAACAAGTCTGCTTATCAATTGTATTACAATCTCAGTGTATTCGTTTCAATAAAGCTAGCATTTCTTTTTCTTAAAAATTTTGACTTTTACGAATCTAACATGTGTGTGTGTGTGTATATGTAGTTATGTAAATTAGTTAAATAAACAAACCAAATAATTTTTTTTAATTTTATTTGTTGTACCTATAACAAGAAAGAAAATTGAATCGACGAGGCTTTAATTTTAAACTCCATAATAATGAAAAAACACACACGTAATGTTTAAGTTAAAAAACTTTATTGTAAAATATAACAATAATTATTTTGCCGACAAAGCGGCTTCTTCAGGTGAAAGAATAATATAACTTAAAACTAGGATACAAACAGACTTATATACTAAAATAAAATAGATAAGAGTAAGGGTATAAGTTTAAGGTAACATACTAAAAATTAATATTTAATAGCGATGATTTATTTAATTATAATTGATCATTTAATATAGTGCCCTTTTTGTTTGATTTATTTATTTCTATGCTTTTTAATAGATTTAATTTCCGATTTTTGTTTTCAACATGTAAGATTATATAATCGTCGTTAAAATTATGGTTGTTAAATAAAACGTCGATATAGCAGTACGTCGCCATCTACCTGCTTTTGCTGCTATTGCCGGATTTCATAATGTTAAAAGCAGGTAGATGGCGACGTACTGCCATATCGACGTTTTATTTAAATCCGCTTTACACCTTGCTCCAGCGATTTGGTCAGTAACTTATCGAATGTACCTATGGCGTGCTGATGAGATCTAATGAGATCGAAATCGCGATCCATGTTTGGTAGCTTCTATAAATTACTTGACCAAGAACATAATTTTGTTCTCATGGTTGTTAGTTATTAAGTGTTCAGCATATGTTGAATTTGTGTTTCGGTTTTCATAACTTTTTTGTGATCTTTTATTCTTTCTAACAGGGCATGCTATAAATATTTACCACTAATGAAAGTCAGGAATTAAAGAGTGATCAGTTATACGTTTAGAATAAAGTAGAGCGTTATTTTCTGGTACAGGAACAAATTTTAAAAGTACGACACCTAAAAATCCCAAAATAAAATAACATACACATTGTAAAAATGAAATTACCTGAAGGTTTTACAGAGACTGAGACAAATCCGTCATTACTCAATACAATATTTCCTTCCTCGTTCGAATTAAATGTATTCTAAAAGCAATAGAAAAAGTTTTACTTTAGATATTATTGGCTATTTCATGCAAACAAATGTTAGTATTACTAAAGTAGAAGTTGTGAGTATAGGCTAGTCAATACACGAATCTAAAATAACCTTTGTCAAAGCTGTTTATACGAAATCAAAGAGGAATAAAATTTTGAATCGGATACTATACAAATAAAACGCAGCTACATTTGGAAATTTTCTAAAAGGATACTTATATACGGTATTGCCCCATAGTGATTTCAATAGTATAATGTCGTTTTCATTTCAGATGACCAGAAATTGGAAAATAATGACCCATCGACGAGTTAATCGAAACGAGCTAGGCAAAACTTAGTGCTTTGTGCTTGAAAATGTGTTTCCAGTGCTTTCAGGTCTTAAAAGCACTCTACTTATACCAATATAAAAATATTATAAGGGCGTTAATATTGAAGCATTTTGATATATTTGAAGCCCTTTTAGTTTAATTCAAACTCTATGGTGTGTCCTCAGCCCTTCCCATAAATTCTTAGTGCTTAGTGAATTTAATTACTTTTCAATGTAATTGGTAATTCGAAGTCCTTGGATTTCAAAATGTATTTGAGGCTTCACGAGTGAAAGGGCTTGCTAGGGCAGTAATATTCCACAGAAAATCTATAATTTCTCTTCTGTCTTTATTTCGCCCGTCTCATCGTTCTCCTTCTAACCACACCACCCACCCACTCCCACGATTCCTGATAGGAGGCTAAAGAGGGCCTTATGCTCTACCCTACGGCTTTGCACTACAGTGTAGATCGGACGGACTACCCTCCCATCAGTACGAATAGCTGGTGGGAATGGAACAACCAAAAGTAGAATTTTGAAAGGGCTTTAGACATAGAACTCTTTTGGTGATGGCTTTGCCCAAGTCAGCTTTTCCCTACATGTAGATAATATTGGCTAAGGAAGTTATGTTTTAATGTTTCAGCAAGATTTTTTTTACACTCTACAATTGTTTCCGCGTCGTATGCCTTTCTCAAGAGCACTTATTATAATACTAAAGTATACACAGCTCTTAAATATATTAACATAATAATATACGGTGTAACAGATATACAATAAACCAATAAGAAACGTATTAGACATTATCGAATGAAAACTTATCTATCTAATAAGCACATTATTCGTAAAATCAGATTTTAACTTTGTAATGTTGTCTTTCCGTTTAATTTTTTTTTATCTCAATTTGTTGTAATAGATTAATCCCTATTCCTTCCTTTTCTTGATGTAATAATTTAATTTGTCGAAATCTATGCTATGGTTATTTTCCATGTATGAGTACCAAAACCTGTTGTAGTTTTACCTTTTGTTAATATAATTAACATATTCTTCAAGTGTTACTGATAATTTTCTACCTGTTTGGCCTAAATAGAAAGTAATCCAAAAAAATAAGAAGGTAATAAAATCCTTTTTCGTCTAATTATAAAGGATCACAGATCCCACATTTGAAACGCGTCCTAGACAGTAGGCACAGTGCACCGAAAGCCATACCCACGACCGGTTTCGACCTATCGGGTCTCATCAGGTGGGCGCTGGCAGAAAGGCTTTTACAAGCTATATAATAAATATAAATATGGAATCAACAGAAACAAATACTCCAAGGGCTAGTAGTTAATATTATCATAGGCATTCTTGATGAGTGTAAACAAATCTCTTGTTGAAATATTAAAAAACAACTTTCTTTTCCTCTGTTTACTTATTATCTATAGAAACTCAAATTGACTATTGATAGTTCAAGTGTAAAATCGTTAAAATTACATTTCATGCAAGGGGTGAAAATTAACTAATTTTGTTTTTAATATTAAAGGCAATGTCAGAAAAATTCGCAAATAACTTTTCAGAGCTCATACTTTTTTTATAATGTGTAGCTCAAATAGTTTTGAGGTAGATAGATTAAAATGAAACTTACAGTAACCATGTATGCATCGCTACTATTGACCTGAATTTCATTTAAACTTATTACAAGTTTATAAGGGTATCCACCCGTTTTTCGACTTAAAAATGCCACTGCGTAAGACTGTAAATCATCTACTATTGGCTGTATTGGCTTCACCCAAACATTGATATTGTTTTTCTGAAAATAGTAAAATAAAGCCATGTTTCTTTAAAACTACAAACGTTGATTCACTATGGAATATTTATTATGTATTGTATATTATTATAACTATTATATAAATGTTTCTGAACTTTCTTTAGACAAATAATTTAATATTAATAAACTAACCAAACGTTTTGGTTAAAGTTTTAGAGTTCATTCAAAAAGAGTTGGTACTCTTGATTGAAAATAGTGTAAAAACCGAAGCAATTGTAAGAGAAATATATTAAAAATATGTGAAACAAATACCAAGTGTTTTTCTACCGTTTTAACTACAACCATCTCATCTATAATAGACTGTAAGGGAAAATGTACTTTAGTTTTTAAAACTCTTTGGTAATAGTGTAACAAAACGTCAAAGGAATTTAAATTTGACTAAAGCAAATACTTTTTATATTTTCATTTAAAATGTACTTGTTAGGTGTTAAATGTAATCATTTGTTACTTGATTTTTCTCGAATCATTAACAATTCAAACACTGTAACCTACTTGATATCCACATTATTACATTAATTTGAACTAGATAGTATAGTGTGTATGGTCGAAATTCGACCAACTTTCATGCTTATATGAAAGAATAAAATAAAAAATAAGTAATAGCATAAAATTGTTTAAATCGTACATATTCGGATTTACTCTGAGCAGCTTCAGACACAAACCAATGCTCGTCTCTCACGCGAGTGACACGGGCTCAGTTCCCAGCGAATACAGAACCTTTTTTACTTTTTTACCTGTCTTAACAAGAACATACCAAATAATTTTTCACATATTAATACAATGATTGTCGATTAGGTTTAATTCCTATCGAAATTTCATTCAAAATTTTGTTTAGGTAACCGTAAGTAACCACTCTGTAAATAATTAAGGTCCGTTTAAATGAGATGGGTTCTCATTTTTTTTGTGTGGGTCATTCTATATAGGTTCATGACAATTGATTCAAGAAATGTAAAGTTTAAAAAAATCCATAACTATTCGCTCTCCAATAACCACACCGTTGCTGGCAATTGTATGATTTTAATTGGCATATTCTACCCTTCGAGATAATCTGAGGTCATACTATTGTATGTATATACATAATCTGTGACGTAATCACAAAGAAGTAAACCAAGCTTAATAATAACTTTGGACGTCTATTAGAATACGCTACGTACTGTTAATACAAGTCTCCCCTGAATTCCAAGAGCATCTTGGTTAATTTCAATAATATCCATATTTTGCAGAATATCTTTAATTTCAGGTCTTATTTCTGCCACATCGACCGACATTAGCAAAGGAGCTGCTAAAATGGCCCATAACGCCATTTGTGATTTACTCTCTTCATAACTGAGACCATAATTACCAAGTATTAACTGAAATAAAGTATTTTAATTAAGCTTTTTCTTTACTGAACAATAAGTTCTTGGTAAGCATTCAGTCGAAACTCTCAGATGTAAATTGCGATTTCGAACTTGATTTCAAGTCATTGACAGATCCGACAATATGCCGACCAACCAAAGCAGCTGTGGTTGGTGCAGTAAACTCCATCTGCGAAGATTCGCCACTAGTTTTGGGTTCATAAGTGTATAACAACGTCCTCTTTAATTAGAGATGTGTTCCAACAAAACTGGAACCACAGGTTAGCTATGTGAGTGATATTCAAAATTCAGATAGAATTATTTTAAAATCTTTAAATTTAACGAACTTATTCAATTTATTGTAAGTGGCTCAGGAGCAGAGTTTACTAAAGCCACTCGGTCACTGTGATGTCAGGCGACACAATGTTTTACTTCTTTTATCTGGAGAGCAGTGACGACTATTCAGGTGAAGTAGCTGAAGAAACTATTCAGGTGAAGTAGCAGAAGAAACTCTTCACCTATTTTCTGAATAGTGTCAAGATTTATTTTTCTCGCAAAATATAATTGCTCTTATAATTACTTGTTATTTTACAATAAATTACGAAATAATAAATTTTTGATAACAAGAATTGGTTCAATCCGAAAGAAAAATTGTCACACGTAAGTCGGTAGAGATATTTATTACCATATCAGGATCATTCCAATGACCAGGTCCAGCATAGGGAGCAATTCGTTCCTGATTTGCTGCAAACCAATCAAGGATACTAAGAACATCTGACCAGTCATCATCAATATCTCCGTAATTTCTCCAAAGATTACACACTTCTTTAAGAACGTCATAATTTGGCTGAAAGGACAAATCCAGGTATAACCAAATTTTCTAAATTGTGTAATAACATATACAAACCTTTACATCACCACTCCATTCAAAATAAGCTGGCCAGCTACACGAATATACTATTGGTCGTCCAGTTTTGTTCAGAAATTGGCCAAAATTATAATAACCTTAAAAATTTTGTAAAAAACATTATTTGTTTATTAATTTAACAATTTTTAAACTATTTCTATATGACTGTGGTGAAATAGTTCCAGAACGGGCGAATCAATTCGAAAATATATTAAATAATGTTATTATTGAAATTTTGTTTTTTTTCACATTCTAAAGATACTAAAGAAATGTCCAGGAAAAATGGTTGCACATCTAGCCACCCTAATGCATATACAAGTAAGTGTCTGCTATTCTTACATATTTTATAAAATACATTTTTTCATTCAATTAAAATTCCAATTGTGCTGAACTTGTTTTGTGTCATTTATATTTGTTTTATAGTATACTAATAAAATTCTTTCAATTGTTAATAATTGTGATATCTGAACGAACCGAAATTACTGTAAAACGATTATTACTACAACTATCAAAATATTTAGATTAAAATTTCTGAATTATATTATATGTATACTAGCTAGTCTAGATCACTCCTGACAATCTGTCTGTCTGTAAAAGCCCCACCGAAATCTGTTCAACCGCTTTGAAGGATAGGGTCGTTTCTTTATTACGAACTATTCATAAACCACGTAACCCGTTTTTGGTACCTTTTTAACCCCCTCCCCTTACATATACGGCCACGTAGACATTCGATCCACACTCCCCCTTCCACCTATTGTATGTTACGTAATTTTAAACCCATAAAACGTTTAAAATAGCGGAATTTTAGAAAATAAATAAGAGCATAATTTTAATTACTATTAAATTCGTTTAATCTTTATACTAAAAAGAATGTATTAAAAAACGAAAACAGTAATAATAAATAAGAATACAGGCTTTGTAATGTTCGATTTTAATTAATAACATATTATATCTGCATTACGTGACACGCAGTTCTGCATCTACTCCCCCCTCCCCCTGTAATACCACATAACATAAGTGCATATCATTCCTACCCCTAAATATGTTACGTGGTTTATAGACCCTATAATAGCATATAAATTACCATATGTACTTCAAAAAGTCAGTTATTTCGATATTACTCTTCAATTTTATACTTTTATCATCATGATATCAGTAATTTAAGTCATTATGAATTAATTCTGATCTTATATTATTGTATATAATTATTCTATTTTGATATTTTAGAAAATCTACTTTTATGAATATTTTGCATCATGCATTTTCGAGACTGGATAATAATATAACACTTGCCGCTGTACACTCCATCATTCAGAGACTTCTCAATTCACTACTTACTTTTTATTCAAATTCAGAGTTAACATGGGCTAAAAAGTCCCGGACCTAACAAAGAAAACACGGTTTTTTTTTTGTTCAAAATTAGCTTTATTCGTCAACGTAACCTCCATCAAAAGCAATACAATCATTCCAGCGCCGGTCTAAGATTTCAACACCACTTTTGTAGAACAATTTATCTGTTGCCTCAAAACAGGCCTCAGCTTCAGCGATAACCTCTTCATTAGTGCGAAATTTCTTGCCGCTGAGCTTTTTTTTGAGGTCTACGAAAAGCCAATAGTAGCTGAGAGCCAAATTTGGAGAATACGGTGGATGTGGGAGCACTTCGAAGTTCAATTCATGTAGTTTTGTCATTTTGCCATTGTTTAGATTGACTTGTGACACGGTGCGTTGTCTTGATGAAACATTTTTTTTTCTTTGCCATATGCGGTCGTTTCTTTGCAATTCCAATTTTGCGGCCTTCAAAAGTTTCAATAACGCTATATAATTACTACAATTCACTGTTAATGGTATTTTCCTTCTCAAGATAGTCAATGAATTTTACACCACGCACATCCCAAAATACCATAACCTTTCCAGCCGATTGTTGTTGTGCTTTCGGGCGCTTTGGACGAGGTTCACCAGTTACTGTCCTCTTGCCCACTCAGTTGACGATCGTTTTGATTCCAGAGTAAAGTGATCGATCCATATTTCATCCATTGTCACATATCAACGCAAAAATTCCGATTTGTTAAGTTTAAACGAGGTCAAACACTGCTTAGAATCATCAATACGTTCTTGGTTTTGGTCAACAGTGAGCAAATGCGGCACCCTCTTTGAACAGAACTTTTTCATAGTCAAATGCTCATTCAATATAAAGCAAACACGTTCTTTTTTCTGATATCTTTACGATGTCAGCTATCTCACGCAATTTCACTTTTCGATCATTCATTCATTCATCATTCTATTTTGTGGATGTTTTCTAGTGTCACCGCCTCATTTGGCCGCTAACCTCCACTGCGTTCTGCATCGTCAATGTCTCTACGACCACGTTTGAAGTTAGCAAACAATGTTTACTTTCTTTCGGTTGTTTCCGAAGGAGCGGAGTCTCCATAACACTTTTCAAGCCATTGCTTAATGCTTCGCTTGAACGGTATTTTTTCCCATCAAGAAACAGTGTAAAATTAAAAGACGAAATTGTTTTGAAAATAATAAAAGTAGCTAGATAAAGTCACTCTTAGCACAATAACTCACAAACTAATGAATAAAATATCATGAAATTTTAACAGCTGTCTTTTGAAGGTTAGTACTAACTGAAAAAGAGGTGAATGTAATAAAACTAGCGCCATTTATATGTTAGGCCCGGGACTTCTCAGCTCATGTGTTACATTCCAGAGGAATAGCGCATTGTGTTACCCAATAATTTGCTTCTTCCTTGTGGAATGTTTTATTATTTGCATTTTGCATGGTCGGTTAAACTTTTAACTGCAGTGTATCTATCATATCCTGCTTTTACAATGATACAATAACTACCACAATGATACAAATGTATATCATTTGTACTGAAAACGATATGAAATTAAATTATTTTTACAAATTGGCAAAGGTGAATCATTATTTTTATCACTCAATAACACCAAATTAATTGAAATAAATAATTAAAGTATAAAGCATTAAGCCTTTAAGATTTGGAATATATTTATCAGAGTATGGAGATTGAAATAAAGTCTATGTTGTATCAGCGTCGGGCAGACAAAAAGGTCATTTAAAAATGTGCAAAACATGTTTGTCGCACCTTGAAAAATGTGGCATTTTAGGCAAATTATCCGACAAATTATTGACCAAACCGAAGGTGTTGTATATAAATCAATTAATGTATTTTATAATGTTGGAAAAGGTTCCAAACAATATAAAGTACAGCAATTAATAGCAAATCTTGCTCTCTAAAATGGACTACATGGAGAAAAGTCAGCTGCTTTATTTCAATTGGTTAATTTTGATGCCATGTTGTATGAACTTTATTCATGATATGTTTGGTTCTTCAAATTTATCGCGTAATTTAAAGCATAACAAAATAATGATATTTCTAATAGTAGGGTATCGTAGGTATCTTAAAATTCATAGTTTCAAATTATATAAGCTCACGTAGTAGAAAATTTAATTTAATTATCCCTTATTTTGTTAATACCTACCTTCTTCTAATTGTTCCAGATTATTGTATGAATAGCACGTGTCTACTTTAATATAGTCCACCTCCCAGTCAGCAAATGTTTGAGCATCCTGTTCCAAGTGTCCTAACAAACCTGGATATCCTGCACACGTAAAATTACCATAATCTTGATAAATTCCAAATTTCAAACCTCTTTCATGAATCTAAAATTAACTGACAATTATTATATACATATTCTTCGCAATATTTGTATCTATGGTATATGAAATTGATTTCACAAAAATATTTTTAAAAAAAAACATATAATTTACAGTATCCTAGCTTCGTTAAACTAATAAAGTTTAATTTCATTAAAGAGAAAGGCACCTACTCAAATAAGCGAGGTTAAAGGTGATGATAAAGAATAGTAAACTAAAATAAATTCAAAACTTGTGTTATTTGTATTTGACAACGAAATAAGGGTTAAAAATTTTGGTGTGTTGTTACGTTTCTTGCAACTACTAGTAGGATCAGTAATGGTTTGTCCATAAGAGCTGCAGAGTCACAGAACACACAAAAAGTTTCTATACAGAACACTAAACTACTGATACTATCGTTGGTTTAGAGTTAGTTATTACTAACCACTGTGAATCTAAGCAAGTTCACAGAGCATGAAAAGTATTGTACTACAATGTAGTATATACATGACTTTACAAAGCTAGCACTCTGGATACTTTGCATACGCTTTCTTTCTATTTATTTTATATACACGAAATTTAGTAAGCGTATATATATATATATATATGAATTGTTTAGGCTTGATGCAACAATTCAAAATTATGGGTCTGGAAGACGGCATACGCTTTCTGACACTTAACAAAAATTGATTGTTCAATTGTTTCTAAATCATAGCACACTCCATTCGTTAACATTACACGTATGCAATGCAAAAAAGCAACATTTTCACAAATTGTAAATTTTCTCAAAAAGTATAAACAAAGGTATACGATAGTCCCATATCAATAGACGCCAAATTCAATGAGGATTCGAATATGCAGTCAGAATGGGTCATTTCATTTAAAAAAAAATGACTTATGCTCCTTTGACGTTGACCAAATTTGACCACAAACTTTGAACACCCTGTACATTTTAGTTGAAGACCACATTTTTTTCGATAATGTGAATAGTTATAAATAATTGTTACTAGTTATAAAGCAAAATCTCAAAAATTAATTGAATTACGATTTTTTAAATGTTTACGTGCAAATGTCAAAAATTTTGAAAAAAATTAAATAACTCAAAATCCATCAATATTTTCGGGATAGTACCTCCTATAAAATAAACATGAATTCAGAATTTCTATCGGAAAATGTAAAAAAGTATGTCATTCCGTTTAAAATAAGAAAGGTAACATCTACTTCCTGTATAACCGTATGTAAATCGAACTTGAAAATATTTTTAAAAGGAGCGGCATAAACAATAACCAAATGAGCCCAAGTTTCAGAATTGAATTAATTATATTAATTCATATACTTCTAATAGCCCATCAACTTGAAAAACCTTGTATATTACAAAATTCCACATAAAACGTTCAGTAACCTAAAACAGATTTCGACACCCAAGGTGTCATCATTTAGAGACTGCCTCTCACTAGTCTCTAACGAGTCTCTAACTGAGGATGACACCTTGGTAGTTGAATCGCGTTCTAGGTTACTAATTTTATTTTATATTGAATTTTAAATTTTAGTGTTTTATTTAGTTGAGTGCAGCTTATCATTTATTCAAATCTTTCACGATTTATTATTATTTGGTCTTACATAATTGCTTAAACGAATTTAAATATCTGGGATTCTGGTTTAATGCGAGAAATTGTATGGAGAAACATACGAAGACGATGGTAGGGAAGACACAAAAAGCGGCGAATATAACGTGGGGAATTTGCAAACGGGCAGGGAGAGATAATATGAACGAAAAAATGTATTTAATGAATTCGTTAGTAAGGACAATAGCTTTATATGGAGTGGAAATTTGGGGGTGGGGGAATTTAAGAGAGATGTACAAACTTC
The DNA here is from genome assembly GCA_963921985.1 of Agrilus biguttatus. Taxonomy (NCBI): domain Eukaryota; kingdom Metazoa; phylum Arthropoda; class Insecta; order Coleoptera; family Buprestidae; genus Agrilus; species Agrilus biguttatus. The sequence continues at coordinate 24,460,769 of OY998118.1, forward strand.
AAGCGAGATTATGTAAAATGGCGTTGGGGTATCTAGGAACACTCCAAAATATATATGGAGACCTGAGATAGGGGTTAATTGTATAAGGTTAACTATCATAGAAAGGGCGTGTAAATATTTGTGTGAGGTGCTCAGATTGAGTAACGATAGGTGGCCTAAAAATTTGCCTCCTAGAGGAATGTAGGGCAATACTGAATGGTGTGCCGTCAAAATGGGGTAAAGAATAAAGGAAGTGATATACGAAATGAATATAGGTGAAGTTTTTAAGATGATGTGGGAAAATAAACATATAGATGAGATAGAAGGTTTACTAAATAAGGGTGTAGATAAACTAAAGAACAAAGCAAAAGAGAATGAATGGGAAGCGATCTTGAAGTCGTCGTTTAATAACAAGTACAAGGAACTGATACCGGGTGATAAGGGCGCTGCATACTTAAATAAAAGATGTAAAAATAAGACGCATAAAGAAATTTGGGCTTTAAGGAGTGGGTGTGTCGATTGTGTTATTGGGAAAATGAGACTTTAGGGCACTTAATGTACTGTAAAACAAAACGTTATAGACTTTATTATAGAGTGGAGAAGTGAGGGAGATGATGTAAACCTTGAGGAATTAATAAAAGAGGCATTAAAAGGTGACGTGATACCGGGATTATGTGATTATTTTCACCAGGTTGAAATGAATCTAAGGGAATGCAAGTGTTAGCATGTAAGGAAATTATTGCTAGGGAATTTAAATTAGTTAATGTAAATAAGATTTGTATACAATGTTGAAAGCAAATTGCAAAAGCTCCATATAAAGGGGCATGTAATGAAAATAATAAATAAAATAAAAAAAATACATAATTGCTTAAATTCTTCATGCCACTCGGAAATCGGTCAGGATCTCCCAACAATTCACCATTTATTCCTCTACTCTTGTTAAGCCAGCAATCATCTATTATCAGATATTCATAACCAGCGTTTTTATACCCTTCCGAAACCATAGCATCTGCTATCCGTTTTATTAACTCTTCACTGCACAATCGTAATAAATAAAATATATATTTTTTTAAATTAAGTAAATGCGCCATTAAATTCGAACCTTAAGCAATCGTTAGGATAATTAATACAATCCACGTTACAGCGATACCGTTGCCAGCTCATCCATCCCATTGGGGGTGTTAGTGCCAAACCATTATTTAAGCTATTAGTAAACTTTATAAAACATAAAAACCCAATTATCCAAACAGATCCCTTGAAGTATCGATCCATGGCTCTATCTTCAACAAACCAAATTACAAATTTTCTCAAATTTTTAACTAAGGACTTTTAGGGAGTTTTAAGGAGGCATATTACATAGATATATAAAAAAATAATGACCAAAACGAGTCCATTTTTCAAAATTGTTTGTGATATTAGGGGTAATTTGATTGTTAATATCAATGATTAATTATTACTAACAATATTTTATTAATAACATTAGACTGTTAATATAATAATTGATATTAAAATGTTGTTCAAGGTAACTTGTAAAGATGGTGCGGTAGGGTAACTATGAAACATTTTTAATAATATAAAGGAAATAAAAAATTGCTTTGTAATGTTGCAAAAAGAGTTTTATTGACTCTGCAATTGTTTCGGCATAGTATGCCTTTATCAAGAGTACCTGGGTAATACTAGAGTTTAATAGTGCGCTAAATCTTAAATACTATGCAAACAATAACATACTATATATTATTGACGGAAAACCATAAATATGTGTCTATTAATATATTATTCTTAAAATCTGAATGTACATTGGTAAAGTTTTATTTTCGTTTAATTGATCTCTTAATTTCGAATTCTTCTAACAGATTAAGTCTTTTGCCTTTCTCTTCTTGATGTAAAAATTTAATACTTGATAAGTCTATGTTATGTTTGTTATCTATGCAATGCGTTGCAAGTTTTTTACAAATGTTGTTGCTATAATTTGGAACATAGTTAATGAGGCTAAAATTAGGTTTATCTTTTCGCACCACGGGATACAGTTTTTTATTTATTAATTTCTTATTAATTTTTACAACAATTCTATCTAATAAATTTGCATTGTAACCGGTGTTTGAAGCAAAGTGCTTTATTATTTGAAGTTCTTTTTTGTAATTTTCGTCGTTTAATGGGTAATTTAGTAGTCTATAAATGTATCTATAAAATACTGACATTTTAATTTGTTGGGATTGGTTAGATTTAGAATTAATTATACAATCAGTGTTAGTTGGTTTTCTAAAAATGTTGAACTCTAATTTGTTGTTAATAATTTTAATATTTAAGTCCAAAAAGTTTAAGCCGTTATCATTCCCTAGCTCTGTTGTGAATTTTATTCTGTTATTAATGTTATTAACATGTGTTAAAAATTGATCTAACTGTCTTTGTGTTCCTAACCATATAAGAAAGATATCGTCTACGTATATCAGCCATGAGAGAATTTTATCTTTACATATGTTTGTTTCGTTAAATATGTTTTCTTCAAAACTAGACATAAAGATGTCTGCTAACAGAGATGAAATGGTGGTGTTTATAAAAATTATTATTAAAACTAAAATAATTTTGATTTAAGCAAATATTTAAAACATTGACTATTTGTTCTTTCAAAGGGCCTGAGACTAATTTTGCATTACTAGGAATATTTAAATATTTTGTTATTTCCAAAAATTCATATGTGTTTTTTATAGAAAGTTGAGGAGGTTCAAGAGATTGAAGTATATTTTTTAATTCATGACAAATTTTGTGAGCCGGTGCATTAATAAATGAAACTATGGGTCTTATAGGAGTTCCTTCCTTATGGATTTTTGGAAGTCCTTAAAGAATCGGGGCAGAGGGGTTCATTAATTTAAATTTAAAACTATCTTTTACATCAAAATTCGAATTGCTGTTCTTAAGAACCTTTTGAATATCACTTTGAAATTTAGTCGTCGGATCTGATTTGAGTTTAATAAAGTCCTTACTATTTAATAAGTTGTTAATTTTTATGCTGTAATCGGTCCTCGGGAATATTATTATTGAATTGCCTTTATCGGCTTTACTAAGAATTAGTGTATTATCTTTATGATTTTTCTTTATATTATTGATCACTATTTGTTCGTTTTTGTTTTTGCTATTGTTATTGTTGATATTTGTAGTCTATACATTTTCAATAGAGCTTAACGCTAATTCTGTGTTTATTACTAAATGATCTAATGATTTCTTATTCTGAGTAATAGGAGAGTACTTCAACCCCAGATTTAATAAGTTGTAAAAACTCTACTTGAAGTATTAACGAACCTACGGTAGAAGTGGAAATTGTGACTCCAGTGTTGTTTTCTTCTCTGGGCTTTTCATTCTTCTTAAATTTGGATGATGTGGAAATTAATGACTGTAGCTTTTTGTTTAAATTATCTTGATGATTCTTGATTTTCTCTAAAATTTCTTCTCTTATCAGACGGTCAACATGTGCGAGAAGAGGCTTTTCTTTATGCATGTATTCCATAGTAATAACTTTTAGATGTAAACCGATGTTGTCCCTTTTTTTGTACCAAAATTTAAGTTCTAAACTTAACCAATGTTTGACACTGATTTAACTTCACTGGATGTATGTTTGCACTGTATTTTCATATGTTTGGGGAATACACCATTTCTGCGACATTGTTTTTCGATACCTACCTATTAATGAAGTACGGGATATAATTTCAAAAAACCTTAACAAAACTGATAAATCAGGCCCTTTGAAAGAACAAATAGTCAATGTTTTAAATATTTGCTTAAATCAAAATTATTTTAGTTTTAATAATAATTTTTATAAACAATTGGACGGATTGCCAATGAGCTCCACCATTTTACCTCTGTTAGCAGACATCTTCATGTCTAGTTTTAAAGAAAACATATTTAACGAAACAAACAAATGCAAAGACAAATTTCTCTCGTGGCTGAGATACGTAGACGATATCTTTTTTATACGGTTAGGAACACAAAGGCAGTTAGATCAATTTTTAGCACATGTTAATAACATTAATGACAGAATAAAATTCACAATAGAGCTAGGGTGTGATAATTGCTTAAACTTTTGGGACTTATATATTAAAATTATTAACGACAAATTAGAGTTCAACATTTTTAGAAAACCAACTAACGCTGATTGTATAATTAATTCTAAATCTAACCAATCCCAACAAATTAAAATGGTAGTATTTTATAGTTACTATTAAACGACGAAAATTACAAAAAAGAACTTCAAATAATAAAACACTTTGCTTCAAACAACGGTTATAATGCAAATTGAGTAGATAAAATTGTTGTAAAAATAAACAAGAAATTAATAAATAAAAAACTGTATCCCGTGGTGTGTAAAGATAAATCTAATTTTAGCTTCATTAACTATGTTCCAAATTATAGCAACAAAATTTGTAAAAAACTCAATCATTTAGGACGAAATACTATTTCGTTAAATATGTGTAATTTACGTAAATTGTTAATTAATAAAAAAAGAAACACAACCTCTGGTCAACAAAAGCGGTGTATATAAAATCAATTGTCTACATTGTAACGCATTATATTTAGAACAAACGGGCAGAAAATTGTCATTAATGCTTAATGAACAAGTAAAAGATATTAATGAGGGAAAAAAGCCACAGGTTTTAGAATGCATTGCATAGAAAAAAAACGTAACATAGACTTATCAAGTATTAAATTTTTACATCAAGAAAAGAAATAAGAAGAAGAAAGAAAAGATTACCAATGAACACTCAGATTTTAAGAATAATATATTAATAGACACATATTTATGGTTTTCCGACAATAATATATAGTATGTTATATATTGTTATTGTTTGTATAGTGTTTAAGACTGCGCATTATTAAACTCTAATATTATCTAAGTACTCTTGATAAAGGCATATGCCGAAAGAATTATAGTCAATGAAGCTCTTTTTGAAACATTACAAAGCAATTTTTTATTTCCTTTATATTGTTCAAGGTAGTTTGTTTCCTTTACAAAAAAAAAATGGCTTGACCGAATGTTATGATTTTCGTATTGTTGTTAATATTTAAGACTATCCCGCAATAGATCAGTTGAAAGGGTAACGAAAAGGATCCGTAAAGCAAAAAATTGTTACCCTGAACATAAAACCAAATTGACGCGCGCGGAAGAAAACAGGTTTTTGAATATATATTTAGAAAAAAAAAATAGGCATATTTTTATAGTACCTATTGCGTTAGTATTGGAGACTAAAAATTGAAACAGTTGTAATTCCATGAAAATGAATTTGCGACTTCTGAAGAAGGAAGAAGATCACAAGTGGGTGAAACATAATGTTAATTGTGTAAATTACAAGTGTTTCAATTAAATTTTAATTTTACATAAATTCCCATCCCAAGAAAAAGTAGATTCAATTAATTATAGTATTGGAAACATTTTTCTATTATTAAATTGAATCATTAACATACTGATGCTCAATATTTTCAATAATTAGCACATTAACATGATTATCACCATATGATCAAGATCGAACGGATGGTAACTGTTCTAGATCGTGCATAGCACTCACATTTTTTCCCTACAGCAACTTAATTTAACCTAATATAATTATAACAAAATTGAGAGTCTCTTGTTTTATACTCCTCTCGTCTTGGGCCTTTGAAAAGAGCCTTTCTTAAATACATATTTTACATTTTATTTTGACTGTGATGAAGTGATTTTGTTATCAGGGAGAAGTGTATACTATATTCATTTTGTAAATAATGTTACGTTGAACTGCAATTCTTATTAAATATTTACTTATTAATTTACACTAAGATTAGCTAATTACTACTCAGTTAAACATGGGTACATTATTTACAAATTCATTTCCACCTTACAGTACCTCTCTTTTTTTATTAAATCATAAAATTTGTCTAGTGCTATTATTGCTTTTTTTATACCAATGAAATTCTTATAACATGTACCCTTCTTTAATGTACAAATTATCGTATTACGAAGTATTTGTTTTTGGATATACCTACGAATGTGGATAGCTAACCAGTACAAAAAAGTATCAGTGAATACATTTTTGATGCATGTATAATACATTACATTATTTTTCAAAAACCGCTTATCATATAACTGCCTGATACTTTGACAACATAATTTGTAGAACAATGAACCGTTCTATCTATCTATTTATCTAGCTATATCAATCGCTTGTTTACTTAATTTATAATCCTACAATACCAGAACGGAATTAACCTATTTTGAAGCCCTTGACAGTTTCTTCTTACTAAGCCCCTCGCCCTCTCCCACAAAATCTATTAACAATATTTCAAAAGATGTAATGCATGTTTTATTTATTATTGAATCATAGAGGACTGATTATTTGTTTATATAAATTATAAAAAATGTAACTCGTTCTTCGATTTTACGATTTATGAAAACTAATGTAACTTACAATAATAGTTTGAATAGTATAAGCAGATGTTTTTTTGTGAAACATTTTAAAAAAGGAAAGGAAAAGAAAAAATACTGCTTTTTTGTTTCACACTGAGAGTTTAATGCTCGACAATTGTTTCGGCTGCTGAAGCCTTTCTCAAGAGAGTAAGATATTACACTAGTGTAACATTATATTACACTCTCAGTGTGAAACAAAAAAGCAGTATTTTTTCTTTTCCTTTCCTTTTTTAACTTACAATAGTTTATTAAAACATAAAATATTATCATTTATTACAGAATTAAAGAATAAAAGATGTTTGGAAAATTAAAACTATATAAGGAGGTATTTACAATACCACAAATGTATAATTATCGCATAGTTGTAATAATTAATGCTATTTGTGGTATATTAAATGTGTACATTAAAACGAATTGTATTAAGAGTACAAAAACATTGTATGTACTATGCATTCAGGATAACTTTGTACCTTTTAATAATAATCAAAACGATGATTTCAAGTTTGAATAAAGTCTGAAATTATTCTCAAAATAATTTTGTTCCTAATACAATTGAAAAGTTTTATCCAATACCATCTAATTGTAGGAAGTTGAATTAATAGTTAAGAAGAAGCTTCATTCTACTCAAATATTTGGTAATATAGAACTGCTTTAAAATAAAGTTACTTCAACAGTCAATTTCATGTTGTACGTTAGATAGCATATATTCAGAAAACGCTTTTAAAACGTAAACATAGATTTAATGGATATAATTTAAAGCTTGCTGTATTTGTTTTACAGCAATGGGAAACCCGGTTTTTATTACAACAAAAGACCGTCACTAACCTAACCTAAACGTTTTGCAACACTAGGAGTTTTTTTACGACTTCGTCGGTTTTCTCTCCTTCCAAAAAAGAAAACTTCCAATAAACTAAAATGTAGATACGTAATTTAAAACTACTCAATTAGAATGTACTTATGTACGTATATGGGGGTACATTACACCTTACATTCCTACATATTGATGAATACATTATATATTTGTATCTTCATCTTGTTAACTTACCTGACTATACAATGTTTATTTTTTACGAACCTTTCAATTTTATATCATGAAAAGAAGGGAATATACTTTCTATAGAAAATCAACCTAATTACTAGACTAAAAATGGAAATTGGAAGTAATGAAAATTCCACTTGTTTAAAGTTAAAAGAGAAGTTTAGCTTTATTAATTTTAAGATAAAAATTATCTGTCGTGCTAATTGGAATACAATCTCAATGTCAATTTTCTGCAGAAGCAATTTATTTTCCAGTGTATATCTACGATTTTCATTTATAGCGAAGGATAGCAGCAATTTAACTTTTCAATATACTGTGAATTTGATCTTCTAATGTAATAAAAAAATTAAATTGTGAAAAATGCTGACATTTATATTGTATTCCAATTTATTAAAAATACACAATAGAATTTTTTTTTGATATTACTGAAGATAAACTGCTCTATTAACTAAATAACTAGATTTTCTTATTAATTCCATTATTAGTCAAATCAGCATTTGATTATATTTGATCCACAAACCAAAGCTGAAATTATTATTTAAAATACATTACCTTATCATTTCGAGCGCAATTATTTTGTTTTAATTTTCCTTAAAGAATGTAATTCTTATTATATACTTTAGGTTTCATGATTTTAATATTTTAAGGGAAACCATACATTATATATATATATTAAAAATTACTTACCCACGTATGGTTGCCACATTCACAAACTACTGTAAATAAGACTATTTATTTTAGGTATTTATACACCACGAAATTTAATCAACATTTTATCAAGTCACTGAAGTGGGGCCGAATAAAAAAAAACTAGTACGAACGGTAAACTATGTCATCTGATATAAAACAAAAAAAAACATTTATATTTTTTAATAGTGTACAAAATACAAAGAATATCACAATTTAAAAACAATGTTAATTTGCAATATATTAAATACAATTTGCCGTTTTAATTAAAATATTCATATAGATTATCTGGCACCTTTGGTTTGTCAATATGGAATTGTTAAGGTACAAAGTGATCAAATAAAATTTATACTGGAATTGCACTTATTTATACTTCTTCAAATATTTCGTCTTATGTCAGATTTCAAAAATAAAAATATCATGAACAAATTATTAATAAAAATGTATAACGATAGCATACACGTTCCAATCATTATTAATATTGGTTTACTTGCTCAGACTATAAAAAAATTATTTACAAAACACTTAAACAAATAATTTTATCAAGTTTACATTAATATACTGCTATATCGACTAGATCAATCTTTAATTTGGAGGAACTTTCTCTTTTGTCAATAAACGTCTTACATTAGAAGAAAAAAAAGACGTATATCAGTCGATATCTTTGGGACATAATTGACGTTCACCTTCGTGTAAAAATATACTTAAAGCTTTATGCAAAAGGAAAACACCGTACTTCTGTTTCTTTTGTATTGACCACGTTGCTGCAACCCCATAAAACTCGCCACCTTTATTATTTTCTAAATTACTTAATCCAAGGGCACTTATCATAGAAGCCTCTCTGGTATACGCTTCAACAGGAATAACATTTTGGAATAAATGTAAACATACGACTCCTTTATTTGCCTTCCATATGTCAATGATTCGTTGTATTTTCTTGTTTGTACTAATGTAATTCCCAGAATTCCATTCATGAGCTGCCTCATACAGATGTGCATATGGTCGTGATCTTTTCCCTTTCCCAACGTAAAATATAGAAGACAAGAATGCTTTCCATATTTCCTGGGGCGATAAAGTCTCTGAACGGCAAGGAAGATTATTGGTTAGACGGGGGTCTAAAAGTAAGTAAGTGAAGGACGATTTACTATGCCCTTCACGCCAAGTACGCTTATGATCAACGCAACTGAACTGGCTCGAAACGCTTGCGTCGAGAAGCTTGTAGGAAGTAAGATCTTGACACCAATTCTCACTTCTTAAAGTCTTTTCCAATTCTGATGAGAAAACTAAAAATAAAAACTTTTTTAAATTTTGCTGTTCCAAATCAGACAAGTGATGTTTTTAACAAATGTAAATATAGAAAATTAAATCTAATCTTAATGTTTGTAAGTCTCAAACATGTCATGATGCTATTGATTCTACTTCTTAAAAACAGTATAATAAAGAACTACTGGTGAAGGGTTTTCATTGGATGAATGGTTCAATTAGTCTTATACATAATAAAACCACAGAATGCTATTAAATTAGATGGTGCAATTAGTAGAACTTGGTAAAAATACAATCCTATTAGTTTTTTAAATATAAATCCAAAACAAAGCAAAATTGAGACAATCAATCTGAACATTTTTGGAGAGCATACAATTTCCCATTGAAATAGCTTATTTTAAAAAAATACATACAAAAAAATATTCAAGAAAAACCAACGCAAAATAGGTGTAGGTACCTATGTCCCACTATCGTATTTAGTCATATTAATTTCTGTATAAATTCTATGTAAATATTTTGTATAAAGTTATTAACACCCTTGAGCATGGCTTTTCTATAAACTTCTTTTCTACTGTCTATCCTTTTCAATTCTCAGAAACGGCTTTCTTTTCTTTTCTTTCATTCACACACAAGTCAAAATTTCTATCCCTTCGTTGCCGATCGCTTGCAATGGTCAATCATAAAAAGTACCATTGCCCAATCCCTATTAAAACCACCGCTTCTTGTCTCGCTACCCTCCGCATTCTTCGAAGAAATAATCTTTACTGTTTGCATGCTAACTTTCTATTTTTGAATCAGCACTTCTTAATCGACCGCGACAGATATTACATGTTTCAACTATTGCACACATTTTTTATTCGTATTCAATTCATCCGCTCATTATTCCCCTAGTAACAGTCTGCAAATTAAATCACATAAATCAACAGTCATCAGTTTTATTTAAATACAATATTGGTAAATAACCCGCAACACCACAAAGGAAAAATTCCATTTCGACTTTTTTTTTAACTTTTATGTCTATAATTATTTCTTAAACAGAGATAAGTATATGTATTGCTGCTATGCTATGTTATGTCTATTGTACATTACAATATTTATGAATTAGATATAATTAATTGCTACTTGTATAAAAAACCCATTATAATTTATACGATTGTCAAATTATTAACGAATTTTTGGAATTTGGTTTAACATCAGGAAATTGTTTTAAATCTAATTTATTTATTTATTTATGAAACAATTTAAATTTAAAAAATAACAACTAGAATATGAATTTCCAGGATTTCTGAGGGAAATTTCGAAATTCAATGAAAATAACCCGATTCTTCAAGGATAGAAAAAGTTCTCTGACAATTCCATGACTTTCAGGTCCTCCAGAATCGCTAGACCATGACTATGAATTCTTTTATGTAAATTATTCAAATATATCATAGGCGCCTATTTTAAAGTAAGTATATTTGTTATTTTTTGTACTCTTGTCCCCACAATTAAGATAATATAATCAAATAATTAAATACTATTTCAAATTTTCATTTTCTTAGAAAACAACGCACAATGGAGTTTTATCAGTGATATTTGGGTAATTAAATGTTATCACTAAAAATATTCACAAGAAAAACGGATTCTCTTAATGTAATGTTGATCTTCCTGAAACTTCATCTGTCGATAGTTTAATTTCAAAGGCATTATAAACTTTAAAACTTAATATGAATTAAGAATTAGTAATTGTATTTAAAAATAGGTCTTTTTAAATCAACAGGATTAAGATGAGTTAATCTAGTATATATTATAGTTTTTCTAACAAACGATATTTATCGTCAGGATTTTTTGAGAATTATTATAAAAATAGTAATTTCGTTAGCAATTTTCATAAAAATGAATAATCAGAACCAAACAAATGTTTATAAACAATGTGTTGCTATTGATTCGATATTTTTATTTTTAGCTTAATCTTCATTTCCAGAATAATGTATCATATGAGATGATAAGACCATGAACACAATACTATAGTGACAATCGTTTATCATTTTGTAAAGGAGAAGAATGGATTTCCTTGTATTCGTTCTACTCTACTGAGTAAAATATAATATAAACAAATATACAATACACTAATGTTATTACTATCAGTTATAGTAATTAAGTTAAAAATAGACATCTATTTGCGTACGAGTGTCAAATTAAAACGGTCAACACACTTTAAGCCTACAATTGCCACGGATTTATTTTTCTAAACTATGTAAACAACGACAAGGTTTAAAAGCTGATATAAAAGACCTAACAAATGCAAAATATTGACCCATGAAATGGCTAGACGTAATGATATTAAAAACACAATATCATACTTCGAGGTACTTTTCTTAACCAATCGGAGAAAACAAATTATTCAAACCTTCGTAAGATGAATTGCTGACGACAATTTTTTACAATTAATTTTTAAACAAGTATTTAATTCCCTGATAAACATATTTGAACTTTGATTATAATAGTTCTTTAATAAACGAAATAAATTTTATTGACCAAGTTTCTACAGAAATTAATGAATAACATTGATGAGGTTACACTTTACGCACATCTGACGCAGTAGGTGTAACCTATTTGAACAGTTAATATCTGTATTAGTATAAAATGATAAATATATTTTTTTACTTTATGGTTAATTTTGAAATTGATTACAAAGCTAAACACAAATAGAAAAATGATCATGTTTATAATTTTAGACCATGTAATATAGTATCTTAAAATCTTCAAATTGACCTATTTAGTTGAATTACGACTAAATACAAGTGAAACAAGGTAACTCGAAAATTCTAAGTATAGCAAATATATAAAAACAAGTAAATACATATGACCGGGATATCTATCTGGTGATAACACATGTATTCGTTCATTTACCTACTAATGAAAAAGGCACGAATCTTTTATCGAACCGATTTCGGTTGATGCTTTTGCTCATTACGACGCATCAATGTAAATCAAGCCTTTGTAATCAAGCGCTCCAAGCAAGACGCACCTTCAGGAGTGGTTGCTTTTTTCGCAAAATTTTAAATTGTCGCATATAGATAAGAGCTTAGGTTCCCTAATGAAAAATAATATTGGAATTTCGACCGTATTAGGTAGTTATAGTTTGCCAGAAACAGCTTAGCAAGCTAATTCTCATTACGCAAACTATTATATGTAGGCTCACAGAGTAGGATGTAGTTGCATCCAAAGTACCCAGTCGATTATTTTCGAAATTTTAAAATATTTCTCTTTAACTGTTTATCCGATGCATACTTGACAATTAAAAATTAAAACGAATAACCAACCAGACTGCACTCTCACCATTGCTAACGGAGATCCGTCACTTTTACTTGCAGACAAGATTGCACACTGTGGTTGGTTATTTTCTTATAAAAATTTAATTATGAATTTAGTGTATTGCTACGACACATCGGCTCAAAAAAATGCTAGAGACTGCAAGTTTTATAATTTCGAATTGCATGTATATATTATAAAATGAATTAAAAAGTAAGTTAATTAAAAGAAAGGTTCCTGAGTTTCTAAATATGAACTGAAGTTGAAATCAAGTCAGGTTTAAAATTAACATTATTTTGATGTGCCAGATATCAAGAACTTCTAGTAGTACATACGTCTATAAAAATACACTATTGGATTCCTCAAAATTATCTTCTTAATAAAAAGCATCTTGTATCCAAAAATAATTTTGTTAACTCCCTAAAAGTTATTAAAATAAATTTTCAATAAACCAAACTAAAAGCAATGTCAAACTGACACTTAGCAATAAATAAAAAAATCCTGAAGACAGTTTTTAAAGTTCCTCTCCCATTTAGCTTAAATTTTTAAATTTAAATTGAACCGATTTCTAAGAAAAATAAAGAAAAGAAAAGTTATTCACTGAAATAGTTCTTATTAAAGCAAAAGATGATTTTTGAATAGTTTGTGTTTGCTTCAAACGAAAGCGTTTATAACAAATTGATATTTCAAATATCATGACTTCATGACTCATAACTCGCTGTAGTCTGCCAAAACAGCGGCGCAACAAAAACCAAGCAGCTACCATATTATGTTATGCAACAAAGAAAACCTAAGTGTTTTTGTACTTTGCCACAAAAATAGAAACCTTCAGTGAAAGAAAATTAAAAAAAAAAGAAATATGTTATTAATATTTTGTTTACCTTTCTCTTTTTCCTCAAACGGTGTTATTAATTGATTTTCTTCTTTTTTTAATCGTAACAATTTTCGTAAATACAATTGTTTTGTAGTGACAGTTATTGGTCCTGGATTAAAACCACTACATTGCAATTCCTTACGAAGACGATCGGTGTCATAATCAATGCTGGCCGGTAAGGATGATAATTTAGACGAATGAGTCGCTGCCATTGATTTTTCACTTCCACTTGAGCCCCTAAATTAAAACAAACTGTTATTAATTATTGAATTAATATTAATCTTAGTAATAGAAATAAAAAGTTCGTAATTAGATATTTTAAAATAATATGTATACATATGTATTTACGACATAATAAAATAACATATATGTAACTGTTATGGGAAGAAGAGCATTTTATCTACCTTTTTTGACCTAGAAATGATGAATCGATCATAAGTTTTAATTTTAATATGAATACTAATTTGAAACAAATAAAAATTTGTACCACTATATGTACTTGGGTATATAATTATTAACTGCGGTTATAAAAATATCTAATGAAGCAGATTGTGGCTACATTACTTGAAACCGTTAATGTATAACTATCAGTGACAATAATAATAAATTAATTCGTCAAATTCACGTGTACTGTTCTATAATATTCAAACAGTAATAGATATTAGTTTATTTTTTTAAAAAGGGGAATTAGATACTTTTTTTTCGAAATTACGAAAAGGGTTTGAAGGAAATTATAAGAACGCATTAACTATTTGATATAAAAAAAATAATTTCTACTTGTTATTCTAGTTACTTCTAAATTTTTTAAATATTAAATAAGAAAAATAAGAAAATTTGTTTGGTAAAATAACAGAACAGCTAAAACTCACAGAAACCCAGAAACTAATAGAAAAATATTGGTAAAATATTTAATTAAAATATTTAACCAATCATAAAATCAATAGAAAACATTTTTGAGCAACTTTTCCTTAATATATCTAATCTAACTAGGTATATTATAAAACAAAACATAGTTATTTGGTCGAATTATCAAATTTTTAAAAAAATCAATCTTAATACTGTATATATTACTGTTTTTGTAAAATAAACACTTACCTGGAGGAATTGACTTTAAACCTCTTCTCATATAACACAATTCCATCCTCTTTATCAGTATATTTATACACTTCAGATACACTGATAAATGATCCTTCAGGCTCAGAAATCGCATTTTCAGATACTTGACATGGTATATTTGTGATGTACTTGCTATCTAAATTTGTAATTTCAGTAGAAAAGTTGCTAATTTGAACATCTGAACATTGAGGATGGCTACAATTATTTGAAAGATCAGAAGTAATTTCGAAAATGTTCTTTTCGAATGAATTAATGTTACTTGATATGTCATTACAACTGAAGTAGTCACTGCTAGAGTTTTTACCAGGAATTGTTCCTTGAAGTTCGAGCTGATTTAAATTTGATTCAGAAACAAGTTGATAATCGTTAGTTTTTTCATTTTGCAAAATTCCATTGATGTGGTCCATATTTGTTTTATTTGAATTTTGGGTGAGGTTAATAAGAAATTTGCTGTGATTTCCATTAAAATTATCACTATGATTAATACTGTTTTCAGAATATTCAACAGAGTGAATGGGAAGCGTAACAATTCCACTTTCCCGAGTAGTTTCGTAAAATTTACAAAAATCTTCAGGCGTGCATATCTTCTTTCTTGCAGTTACATTTCCTATACTAGATACAATTGTAGAAGTATTTTGCTTATCACTTAACTTATTTCGTGTTTTATGGTTTATGTTATTCATTATATGACCATTGGAAATAAGTTTGTCTGATTCATCTGAAAATGTCGATCCAATTGAACAATGATCTCCATTATCTACTTTTGTACTGCATTCAGATGATAAACTTAATTTGCACATGTGCTCTTCAAACCAGACATCTAAAAACTCGCTGGTTTTATACTCTGGCAAATCGTCCAAAACGTCTCCTAAACTTTGTAATTCATGAGCATCTACTGTTTCATCTACAGTTTTATACTCTCCAATTGCATATCCATTGTTTACAACAACTTTGTCTGAAATTAATAATAAATAAAATAAAAGGCTTATGTACCTACATACGAATATAGTATAACTTGTAGTTTTATTTTACCTAATGTTAAATTGTATGCCATACTTTGTTCTTTTTCAAAAGACATCATTATATTATTTGGCATAAAATTACTTAGCAGATCTGCAATACCCAAATGTTTGTATTCAACCGAGTAATCTAATGCTGTAAACCCATTTCTATCCTGTACAAAAGGATTTCCTCCACAATGAAGCAACAATTCAGTTATTTCATAACGACCCCATGCCACAGCTATGTGTAGGGGTGTTAAGCCATCATCAGACCTAACAAATTCAAAAATTAAAACCAATAATGTATTTTGAGAAAACAGTCGATTTTTCAGCTGCATTTAAACATTAACATTGATCAACATTTCAACAAATACCTAGGATAAACAATTTACATCAAGTAATAAATAATTTAAAAAGATACTGTACATAGATACTGAATAGCAAACATTAAACAAAATTTTAATCATTAGGTACTTATTAACTTCTAAAAAGGATTATATATGTAATAAAATATAATAATGTAATAAAAGTTATTAAAAAATTAATTATCAGTAGAACTATTATTGAGGTAAATGATTAAATGAATATGAAAAACATTTTGAACATTCGATAAGAAAGCAAACATAGTTGTTTTAAGAAACAAATATTGCAAAAAAAAATACTAACTGTATATTAGGATTTCCACCATGTTGCAAGATAAGATTCACTACAGCTTTTGCGAACTCTTCATTGTTGCTTCCAATAATAAGATGAAAAGGTGCTATTCCTACTCTAGGTAAAACAATATTTGCATTTGCGCCCTTATTCAAAAGGAATTCAACAGCACTGAAATAATTAACAGGTTAGTGAAGTATTTAACAATTAGTAGTTTATTAATAAGAAATACTTGTTTTCTGTTAATTCAGGAAAAATAAAAAATAAGAATAAATTATGTGTTTACTAGATGTTCTTTTCGTAAATATTAAAAAAAAGATTTAGTTTTTTTAGAAATACTACCTAATATTCTGATCTTCTATTGAATCGTACAAAGATGAGGTTAGATAAAATTCTTTTCTGCTCCTTCCTCTGTAAATACTCATTTTCACAAATTAAATGCACCACACTATTAATTGTACTTAAACTACACGAGTTTCATTGATGATTTTTATTACTACTGCTCCGTACAGCTCCACAAATCACATTTTATCAAGCATGCTAAAAGCTTATCGGTTAAATATCTCCGACGTCTTCAAGTCCAGTCAAATGGTCGACACTAGGCATAGGCACAACACACGCACAAATCATATTGCCAGCCTTCGCTAGACTCAACTAGAAATTTTTGCATGGGTGGAGCAGTGTACATTTGTTATTTTTTCTTAAAATAATCACATTTTAACAAAACCATCAGTTGGCTCCCTCATGGTGGAACCAATCAAATACAGCTGCTATATGATAGTTATAGCATGTCAAACTCCTACTGGAGGGAAAAGTCCCTCAAAAAAATATGTTAAATTATCAAAACACAGTATCAAAACCATTTTACTTTACACGTAGGATTGATGTTTTTTCTTGTATACTTGTTTTATTTAGTACTGATCTGTCTACGTTGATAAATACTAATTTTGTGTTAAAAAATATAAATTTATTTTTTAATTACATCATTTTATTCTATTATCCACTTATATACGAGGGGAAATCAAATATAAACGGTAATTTTACTATTTAGTTTAGCACGTAATTCCGATCAAGAGGATTCAATGCTCGAGTGTTGTTTGGTTTATGAGGAAGGGGAAACCGGCTTAGTTAGCAGCTGCGCTCGTTTCTGTCCGCAGTAGAGCCATGACTGAACACAAGGTATCTTCGTCTGTTGTACAACGCATCATCATAAAGTTTTTAAACAATGAAGGCGTCAAACGATAAACCATAGGAAATTTTCACTCGTTTGAAGCCACAGTTTGGGGATGCTACATGCTACACTGTCTCAGAATCGAGTGTATACGTGGGTCAGAGAATTCACGGATGATCGAGAACGTGTCGAAAATAAAAGTCATGGTCGACAATCAAGAGCAAGTCTCACAAATGAAAACATCCGTGCTGTTCGAGAGCTTGTTGAAGGTGATCGCCGGTTAACTATTGGTTATTGAACAAATCTCATCAGAAGTATCAGCTATGGGAATATGGGTGTTCAATTCATGATCACTGATGAACTTGGCTTTAGGCTTTAGAAAAATTAGTGCTCGCTGGGTTCCAAGCTTGTTGACCCTTGACGAAAATCAAAAACAGATCAGGTCGGAGATCAGTGAAAGACTTTTGAATCGATTTCGACAAGAAGGGGAGGTTTTTTGAGTCATACGGCGTATCGTCACTTGTGATGAGACGTGGGTCCAGCACTATACTCCCGAATCAAAAATGGCGAGTAAGGAGTGGCAAAAAAACGATGGAGGCTGCCCTGTCAAATGTCAAAGCCAAAACCCGTCTCTCAGTCGGAAAAGTGGTTGACTATGCTGTGCTTCTTTGACTCAAGGGGAGTTTTACTCATTGATTTTATTCACGATTAACAAACAGTGAATGCGGCTTACTACGAGTAATTCTTAGTTGTTACACTGTTGTCAACAAAAATCGCGTATCGAAGCAAACGACGGGGTATGCCCATTCGAGACGTTATACTCCTTCATGACAACGCCAGGCTACACAGCGCAGTTTTGACAAGGAATAAATTGGGAAAATGTGCTGGGAAACCCTCTAACATCATTATAGCATCGTTATAGCCCTGACTTGTCACCCTGTGATTATTATTTGTTCTCGACCTTGAAAGAGTAGAGGAGTATGTACGCAATTGACTGACAACTCGCCCTCAAACTTTTCATGAAGAAGGAATATTCAAGCTTCCAAATCGGTGGCAAAAGTATGTAGAGCACGGAGGTGATTACATTGAAAAATGTTAAATGTTTAGTTTGTGTGTACCATTAATCAATAAATTTATTTTACAAAATTACCGTTTATATTTGATTTACCCTCGTACATTAGTAACTAGTAGATTTTAGCAATAAAGCCGAGTTTACATTAATCCGGTAATATTCCAGTTCTGCGGTCCAAGCCACCGCTGAACTACAACTGAAGTAATGTAAACAAATGATATTTAAAGATTCGGTGGTTGGTTCTTTATCGAACATTATTTAAATATATAAATAAAACAAATAGATTGCTTTTAAATGTTCGCTTTATTTAACTACACTCTAAGATCGTTTCGGCTTATTAGGCCTTTGTCAAGAGTCTAACTGTAGACCACTGGGCAATCCAGTACAGCAACTGTATTAGAGGTCTAGTTTTCTAGCACGCGAATTTTACTTCATAGGAACCATGTGTTTGCTGTTGCTTGACTTGGAATAGTTATTATTCACAATAGTGAAAAAGTTGACCGAAGATCAAACTTTACAATTTGTTACTTTGTATTTATGGGACATAACATCAGAATGTTATAAGTTTTCTACTGTGTAATTGCCATCCTGATTGCTAATTTATATTCAGAAGAATCTTCTGATTTCAGTTGCAACGGCAATGTTAAACCTCGTTTTTAATTTCTTTCGTTTCTCCAATTTCTCACCCTAATTTATTGCTTTTTCTACATTTCAAGTTCCTTGCAAAGTAGTTTTTGTAACACTAGACTCTGCTAATTGAACATTTCTTAATACTTTAATAATTGATTTCTTATTCTCGAAATCATTGCACTCTGCATTTTATATTTATTTTTTACTACAAAAACGGCTTCTAACAGGAGTTCATCGCTGGAATGGTATTGAATCCAGCAACTGGAATAATGTAAACTGGCCATAAATTATAATTCCTGTTAATAAAACATGACTGTTTTGGACAAAGTAATTTATCAAAAATTAGACAATATGAAGTTATTCATAAATTACGTAAGGGATATTTTCTCAAATTTTTGAGCCCTTCCCTCTATGCAAGGAATCGTAAGATATTTGTTGACCCCTTCTCTTTCTGTATTACATAAGAGAAAATATTAATATTTAAAAAGTATCTTGTCAAATAGATGTGTATCAAAGAAGACACGCTATATAAAACTATATGTGGAGTACATTAGATTAAAGTAGTTCTCGTATCCTAAAATTAATTTATTAAAGGAAATTTAGTTTACGAAAGTAAAAATTTTTTAATTTAATTTAATTTTAATGAACCCCTTTTCCCTCCTGCTCAACTTTCGTAAAGAGAAAATAATTTTTACCTTTTACAGAAAAAAGCTCTATATAAAACGCGTTCCATTAAAATGATTGTTAAAATTTTAAATAATATGATTTACCTTGCGCTATTTGTTAGGAATATATAAAGTTTTGTTAATAAATCGGTAATCATTTACATTGGAAAATGTATAGAAATAGAATAATAATAATAATCATTAAACTTACAAAATTGTTATAATTGTGACATTGATATAAAGAAATAGTTAAAACAAATTGCCTCTTAATTTTTATAACTATCATTTACTACATCTTCTCTGATTAAAATACGTCCATGATAAACACGTACATGTGGTGTGTTCAGCAGTATACCATTATACGATATTTTGTCTTTGCGACGTAATAGTGGCGTCTAGTATTGACTTTATCTCTCATATAACATTGAGCAATCAATTTAATAGCGTCATCTTAGTACTTATTATTTATCAAATTAAAATGTGTACTATTAATAAAATAAAAGAGACAATCATTGTTCCACAATAAGTTTATGACTTATTTAAAATTAAATCGAACATTACACCGTGATTAATCCTTTTTATTTCTACGAAATATTTCATAACCATATCTGAACCAAAGTTATCTTCTTAAACTAGATTGAGTACGTTGCAACTGTTAAACGACTTCCAAACATCCAAATAATAGGCCAGGCAAATTAGACTGAAAAGTATGCCAAACTAAAAGTAGGTAACTGTAATACAGCAGAAATAGGTTTTTTACAAAATTACAAAAAAAGTTTCAAACTGAAGTTATAGCACATAAAATTACTTTGAATGAGATATGAAACTTTAAAATCTACCAATATGGTAAGGAGTAGTGATAAAAAAGCTTTTAAGAATGGCTAATTTTGCAAAATCGATTTGTATCTTTACGATACTCCAGAATATTGTAGCCCTTGTGATAAAAACAAATGAAGAAAATATATCCGAATAAATGCCTTATGCTATTTTATATTTGCATTAACATTCAATTAATTGTTAGCATTAATTTCTAGACCTCTCCAAGCAACAACGATTACGCGACTGAATAGTTTTGGGGTTATGCATGTGTTCTAATAAATAATATCCAATAACATTACATTGTGTTGAAAATATTTTCTTAGAATTAACAATAAAGTCGGTAAAGTACACTGTGTTAAATTTTACAGATTTATGTGACATAGGCATGTTTTCTCGTTTTTTCATTGTATTTCGAATTTATAAAAATGTTTTATCAATTATATGTCTAATTATTATTTTCTAAATGTTTAACACTGCATGAACATATATTAAAGAAGCTTATTGATTAATAGTATGTTTATTGGCTAAGCAATTACATTATTTTTTAGATAAGAAAGTCAAAGTTTGCAAAATTAAAACTAATTTTGGAGCTATTAAGATATGTAAAATTACATAAACAACCATAATTACTGTGAACTATATTAAATTTTATTGCAATATAATCGCATAATGAGAAACAATTTGCAATTTTGTTCAAATTATACTTTTATTTTCTTAGAATATAGAAAACATCAATTTTTACTGTTCACTGCATTTTTAATTATTTAAGTATTCAGATATTAATTTTCTAAAATATAAAAATAAATTTCTAATGACAAGCTGACAAGATGCAACACAATAAAAAAAAAACAGAAATGAGAAATTTTATCGTCTATTTTTTCAATAATAATTCATATGATGATGGGACACCCCTCTAGATGGACTGAAGTGGAATGGAAAAAGAAAGGAGGATATTTAAATAAAATACAAGGATAACGCCCAAGTACCGAGAAGAGGAATTAGTAATTTAGATGCTCAAATTACAGCTTACATTCGGGGAGGTCACTAGTTCGATTCCGGATCTGCCTGTTCTGCTCCTGGTTTGCATGGATCATTTAGGCAAATTCTGGAGCAGTAATATTCAACAGATAATCTTTTGCCTTTCCTCTATCTTAATTTTGTCCGTCTCACCTGTTTCTCCCAAATCATCACTCACTGGAGTGGAGAGGGCTTTACGCTCAACCCTACAGCTTTGCACTACAGTGCAGGGATTACCTGCTTACCAGTATCAGTAGCTGGTGAGAATGAAACAATCAATAGTATTTTAACGCTAAAGTGGGTTTGTATTTGCATTATACAAACATTATAGGGCCCCAATAGAAATATCGAGAAGGATTTGGGCGCCTTACTTATTGAAATTTTTTTTTAATTATAAGAGGGTCTCAGAAATAGAAGAAACCCAAACGATTTTGTGGATCAACATGAAAACTTTAAATGAAAATATCTACTTCTGACATGAAATACGAAAAAACCCGAAAGTTTTACGTTTGCATAGGTATATAGTAATGTTTGAAGTGTTTTACATTTTAAGAATTTGAGATTTAGATGCGTATAGCACTTATCTATGGGGCATATCACTTATGCGGTACATGGCCCATTTGCAGTCTAATTAGGGTAACATACCTAACCTAACCCGCAAGAGGTGGATACCATTCGTCATTGGGGGATTGAACTTGCGATTATTGGTGCGTTCAAAGCACTAAGCTAGAGGATGCACAGTACATTTGATGTGTCGTCATAGAAAAATGGTAGGCTTAAAAATATAAAGACATATCTCGTAAAAAATATACCATTCCATTTAAAATAACATAGTTAACATCAGCTTCCGGTATAACCGGAAAAAGGATGTCCTTAATAACGCCTACTCTCAAATTTTAAAATCTCTGACACGCTTAGTTTTCCTAAAACGTGTAATGTACCACTCAGTTTGCATAACCCTCTATATATAATGACCCATAAGCATATATAAAACAAGATAAAAGTTACTCCGAATAGATGTCAAAAGTGCGTCACATACTGATCTATGGTCACAAATATTGGCCTATTCACGTGTCTGACTATAGACAAATGCTATTCGAAAAAACGCAATTAACTTTTACGCTGTTCATACTTCTCTAATTTGGTATCATTTCCTGGAGGAAATTTGATAAACTCTGGCAATTATATTTGATCTTGATTTGATCATCATAACTCATTCCAAACCTCAAGAATGACCAAGTTTGCAAATGTAAATTTGTCTGCTCATCTTTTCGAATAGGTTTCTATTTAAATTATTAAGTTGACCTTGATGGCCACACGACCAAGATCAAATTCAAGTTCTCCGTCAAGGATTTTGCTTAATATTCCGTAACTTTCGTGAAAAACGCTCTTCAATAAAAGTCGGTCGATTTGGTAGTAATTCTGAGACTCTTTGTTATAATGAAAAAATTAAAAATTAAGAAAAAAATTAAATTAAAAGGTTCCAATAGTAAATATTGGGAGTCGGACAAAATCTTTTTAGGTATACTTTCAGCTAGTTAGGACCTCATTTAGTCTGTGGAAAAATATGAGTTTTTAGCATCTCAGTCCAGAAATTATGAAAAATAAATCAGTTGCCAGTCAAAGAACAATTTTTAAAAAAGTAGTCTTCCAAGTTTTTGTCCTTAAGAATTGAAGTTTTCTATTGTTGGGTAGGGAATATACTAGTAAGAAGCAAGTTTTACTAACGTAGCTTGTAGATTTTTACTTTAGTATCACTTTTAAAATCTTTGTAACTTCTTATTAAATAAAAAATTTATATATTGCATATCTTATTACCTTATTAAACAAATAAAAAAAATAATAATGTAGCTATATTTATCATAAATGTAGCTAACCAATTAAATCGAGATCGCGGCATTACATTGATGTAAAGTTTAATTTTTATGTTATGTAACTAATTGTTATATTCATGTTATCCATATCTAATTGAAAATAACATACTTAGTTCTTATCGGTTATGACTGAGTTTGATACATAATATTTGTCTTTTTTTGAAATAAAAATTAAGTGAATTAAATGGTCCGTATTAAAAAATAACGTAAATCTAGTTTTGATTATAAAATTACATTTATTGTTATTAATTACTACACTGTAGTTATGGAAGAACTAACAAGAAAATGTTTTTTTAATTACACATTTTGTGTAATTATTAATGCAGATTCACAAGAATCGTCATATTTATAAATATTTTTAAATGTTTCACGAAAAAACTAAACAAATATGCACTGATACTTCAAGTGAATAAATTAAGAGATGATATTTTTTGTTCGAAGTGTAGCTTTTCAAGAATTTCAGAAAATGTAAGAATTCTACACAGATTAATCTTGACAGATTACTTGCATTAGTACATAGTAGAATAATCAGATTAATTCAATTTCTACCGGGAAAGTGCGAAACATTTTCTGTGCGTGCGGCTTCTGGAGGCGGGTTTCCAATTGTACGACAGTGTCGCCATACGTGGTTGGAGTGGGTATCTTCCGACTTGGGATGATCTCTATGGTTCTGAAGTGATCCCAAAATATAACAGCATTCTAGGAACAGATTGTTGTTGGTTTATTTTATGTTGTGGTATCAACTTGCATCTAACCTAACCTATCATCAATATTAGTAACTAGTTGTAAGTTGTAACGAAATACTAAACATTTGTGGTGATTTTACATAATGGCACAACAAAATTCCGTAAGTCATCCTATTATTCCTACAAACCAGGAAACTTTAATTCCACCTCCTGAATTTTGTTCAACACTTCCAAATTTACCGAATGTCCAACAACCACCACCATTATTATTACCGCCGAATACTCAACCTACTTCTGGAAATGATAAACATCTTCCATCATTACTGTCTCTTAAAGTTGATCCACCAGATCAATTAATAGAAAAAACTGATTCTGAAGAAGTGGTCTTACCACAAGCACTAGAACAAGTTCTTGCTTTAAAAGATCGTCGTGAAACTGAATTAGGGTCAGCAGAGATCGAAAATGAAATCCAAGAACAATCACAAGTTGTTGCTGAAGTTGAACTTCACTCTCTTGCAACTAAAGAATCTTGGGAAAAAGAAGAAAAGCTATATACTCCTATTGAAGACATTGATGAAACCAATGCAACAGTTAAAGAAAAGAAAACTAAGCTGAGCAAAAATAAAAAGAAAAAGAGAAATAAAAATAAGAAACGAAGTATTGCTCAAAATGGAAAAACAAATGAGACTGATATGGACGAAAATACAATTATTCAAGCTGATGAGTCTAATGTTGAGATAGAGTACATACAGGAAAGTTTGAGATTACATGAACTTGCACCACAGTATCGACAATTTTTTCATATATTTGAAGCATTTAAAATTTCTGATCCTATACCTGATATTGCGCCACCACAATTGATAACACCTACTCTTTCAGGTACAAAAACTAGTTCTACTACTGGTGATCAGTTTCAAGAAGAAGCTGAAGAAAATGAAGAAAAAATTAAAGAAGATAAAGCAAAAATGTCAAAACGTAAGTTAAAGAAACTCACTAGATTAAGTGTAGCTGAGTTAAAACAGCTTGTTACGAGACCTGATGTAGTAGAAATGCATGATATAACTGCCAGAGATCCTAAACTTTTGGTACAATTAAAAGCCCATCGTAACACTGTTCAAGTACCACGTCATTGGTGCTTTAAACGTAAATATCTACAAGGTAAAAGAGGCATTGAAAAGCCCCCTTTTAACTTACCAGACTTTATTAAAAAAACTGGAATTATGGAAATGAGGGCTTCTCTCCAAGATAAAGATGAATCTAAAACTTTAAAAGCAAAAATGAGAGAAAGAGCTCGTCCCAAATTAGGTAAAATTGACATTGATTATCAAAAACTTCATGATGCATTTTTCAAATGGCAAACAAAGCCAAAAATGACTATTCATGGAGACCTTTACTATGAAGGAAAAGAATTTGAAACACGTTTAAAAGAAAAAAAACCTGGAGACTTATCTGAGGAACTTCGTACTGCATTAGGGATGCCCATTGGGCCCAATGCCCATAAAGTTCCTCCTCCATGGCTTATTGCCATGCAGCGTTATGGTCCTCCACCTAGTTATCCTAATCTTAAGATTCCAGGGTTGAATGCACCAATTCCAGAAGGTTGCTCCTTTGGTTATCATGCTGGAGGCTGGGGCAAACCACCAGTTGACGAGGGTGGAAAACCTCTTTATGGGGACGTTTTTGGAACCAATCAGATCAATATTGATGATGCAGGAGAAGACATTAATATAGATCGTTCTTTATGGGGTGAATTAGAATCAGAATCAGAAGAGGAAAGTGAAGAGGAAGATGAAGAGGGAGAAGAAATACAACAACCAACTGATGAAACTGGACTTGTTACCCCTGCAGAAGGTTTGGTTACACCTAGTGGACTTACAAGTATTCCTGCTGGAATGGAGACACCTGAGGCCATTGAGTTAAGGAAGAAAAAAATTGAAAATGAGATGGAGGGTACAGAGACGCCAGTTTTATATCATGTTATACCAGAGAAAAGAAATGAGCGTATTGGTGGTGCTATGATGGCCAGTAGTCATGTGTATGACATGACAGGAGTAGGGGCTCCTCCTCCAGCTGTTATTTCAGCTAAAAGAGGTGGTACATCGGCAGTGGAACAACGTGAGGGTATGGTGGAACTTGCATTGGACCCATCAGAACTTGAAATGGATAGTGATGCAATGGCGGCACGTTATGAACAACAAATGCGTGAGAATCAATCCCAACTTCAGAAAGAAGATCTCAGTGACATGTTGGCAGAACATGTTGCAAAGCAAAAAAGTAAACGAAAGCGGCAAACGATGGATACTAAACAAAGTAAAAAGTATAAAGAATTTAAGTTTTAGTTGTATTTTTTTTTTTAATTAATATAACATTGAATGTATTAAGTATAATAAAAATATATTAATAACAAACTTATCTAAGGTGCATTTATTGTGAAACATCGTAAATATAACAGAAAAAAAATCAAACACAAAATAATATGTTCACTAATTTATTAAACGACTCGACATATGTTTCGAGTGTTACCCCATAATACTGAAGTTATACGCAAAGTAAGGAGCCATATATACTATGATAATTCACTTAACAATAGGGGATGAAGTCTGTCCTACTCTAATTGGTTATTAATAATGTTTGATTGTATGTTAATAGCTCTTTTAAATTTTCGAGCATGGTTAACTTTTTACTTTTAGGGATGTTTGTGTGTAATATTCTAACATTTTCCAAATTAATTTTATGTTTAAACAAGGTACAATGCTCGGAGAAAAAATTCGTTAGACAATAATATAAATTTCACTATTGAAAAAGAATGTAATAAAAGCCTAAATTTCTTACTTAAAATTAACCTCATCTCGTTAAATTAATATATGAAATATTTAGAAAACCCACATTTCCAGATACAATTATCCTAATAGATTCAATCACCCTTGGCAAATAAAATTAGCTTTCTTCCATTCGGCAATAAATAGACTAATTTCTTTACCTTTATCAGAAAGTACTTATAACAAAGAATTACAAATTCTCAAATTTATTGCAAAAAATAACGGTTACAATATTTCGCTAGTAGACAAACTAGTTCACAATGAAAAACAAAAACTGGTCAAAAAACTTTTGGATAACAATGACCTCAGCATTAATTCTATAGACAATAACCAATATGCATCTTTACATTTCATTAAATCT
Organism: Agrilus biguttatus; assembly: GCA_963921985.1. Classification (NCBI taxonomy): domain Eukaryota; kingdom Metazoa; phylum Arthropoda; class Insecta; order Coleoptera; family Buprestidae; genus Agrilus; species Agrilus biguttatus. The sequence continues at coordinate 24,488,220 of OY998118.1, forward strand.
ATTAGTTGTAAATATAAAAACAAATTACGGAAACTAGGTTTAACAATAATGTCACTTTAAAACAAAAATAAAATGAAGCCATTAGATAAAAGTGGTATCTACCAATTATCTTGCAAAAAATGTAATGCCATTTATATAGGTCAGTCTGGAAGATCTATAAATACTAGATTAAAAGAGCATATCTATAATATAAGCAAAAATAGTTTAAAAACTGGCATCTCCGATCATTGTACCTTGTTTAAACATAAAATTAATTTGGAAAACGTTAGAATATTACACACAAACATCCCTAAAAGTAAAAAGTTAACCATGCTCGAAAATTAAAAAGCTATTAACATACAATCAAACATTATTAATAACCAATTAGAGTTAGGACAGACTTCATCCCCTATTGTTAAGTGACTTATCGTAGTATATATGGCCCCTTACTTTGTGTATAACTTCAGTATAATGGGGTAACACCCGAAACATATGTCGAGTCGTTTAACAAATTGGTGAACATCTTATCTTGTGTTTGATTTTCTATTATAAAAATATATGTATAAGGTTTTGACATTTTTTGTGTGAAGATATCGTTTGCATTCAAGGTAAAAAAATATAACATTAGAATTAACAAAATAAAATTTATTTAATATAACAAAACAAGCATTATTTAAAATATAATTAAATAAGAAATATCAATTAACACAGCGCTTTTTTTAATCCACCTATTTCAGGTAGATACAGAAATGTCTATAAAACAATTAGAGATTTTGTTTTTGTAAATAAAAATAGTGTAGTGAGTTGCATCACCTATCGGTTATAATAAGGAATAGAGAGAGTGAGGGTAGTAAAGGGTGTTATTTGGAGGAAAGACGTATAAGGTTATAAGACGGAAATTTACGAGTAGTTTTAAGGTGTTCGTTTTTCTTTCTTGTTTCTTTTATCCCTTATCATTATTACAATAAATAATATCCTACAAAATTATCAGTAAAACCTAATACTGCAATAAAGCTCAACACATTGTAATACAAATAAAATGTCAATGTCACTTAAAACTACGTTTTCGATCTATTCGAATGGATCCAAAGAGGAGATGCTATTACAGTATTCTGAACTCTTCCAACTGTTATTATTTCGTCATAAACCTTGTCTGCATTATAAAACTTAAATAAATCTTCAATGGCGTGATCTTCGATCTAAAGAACAATTTAAAGAAGTTACTTCTTAAATGCGATTTTTTTATGAAACCAATTTACCTGGGTATAAAATAACGACTTAGTTGTCATTTTCACAAAATTTTCTTTCATTTTCTTTTCATCTGTTATAATGGAATCTATAGTTGATTTAATATCTGGGGAGCCAACAGGACTCATTGGGTCAGGTAAAGGTTTCCAAGGATTTTTAGGACTAACTAAAAAAGTATTAAAAAAATAAATTAAACCATTTATTAATCACATTAATACGTATTGCTATTTTTTTTAAGTTGTTCCAGCTTTTAATTGCATTTATTTGCGCGAAAGAAATCAATTCAATTACATATAAATTCCATTAATGACTGAAACTTTTTCAAAATTATAATTTTGGTTTACTTTTCTTTTTAATTAAATTTCATATTTAGTACACAAATGCTTTGGAAGTTGTCATTTAGCTTACATATAAAGTTACTAAGAAAAATTACAAAAAAGAAACACAAACCTGATAACGCAGCAACTTCCTTTTCATTTATTGAACTTCCAGAAGATAACCGCTTTCTCTGTTTTTGAGATAATTTTGTGAATTTCACTTTGTATTCACCTTTTTCAGGTTTTCCCGGTGATTGCGAAAATAAATTATGACTAGAATATTTTCCTAGATAAGGAAACTCTTCTTTATCTAATTCATCTTCTTCATGTTTCAGTGGAAGTTTTGTGTAATCTGAATGATCAATATCATTAGTAATTATTTCTTGTGCATTCATTATAGTTTCCACTCTATTTTTACCAGAATCACCTTGCTTGGAAATAGATTGACTTTTAACAGTTTCCATAAGGGCACCATTATTATTTTCTTTATTATAATTGTAGTTTAATGAATTATCCGAAATCTCTTCAAAGGGCAACTCTTTTCTGAAACTATTTCCAGAGGATTTTCTAGTTCTGTTTCTTTTTCTTGTACTTTTCGTGATATTTTTCACTATAACTTCGTCATCCTCGGGATCGGTAAATGTTATAGAACAGTCATTTTCAGCAGAAACGATATCATCGTCACATGGTGCATTGGAATAAGGAGTCAACACTCTGTGACTTACATCTCTATTAAATTTGGAGTAAAAGTCTGACAAATCAAGAAGAATATTCTCATCTACTGCTTCTAATGTATGAAGCTCTAAAAGTGCTGGGAGATTTTGTAGTATAAATTCCATGCAACAGTCTTTAAGTTGAGGTGCATTGTAGTCATAAGAAAATTGAATAAGTTGTGCGACATTTTTAAGTGATAAATGAGAACTTATGGAAAGTTCACATATTTCTTTAAGACGTTGTAGCAAAAAGTGATCTGCAGCAATCAACAAATTGCATGATAAGTCAACTTCAAACTGTAGGTTCAGTGGTAATTCATCTGTATACAAATAATCAATGAGAAGCTCCAAAACTGCATAAGGAAAAGGAAGCGAAATTTTGTTAGGAGATGAGTTCTGAAAATAATTAACACAAATTAAGGTGCAGAAATTGAAAAAACTCCGCCTATTGGATATTTTTGAAAATTACATTATTTAATGTTACAAATAAATAACAAAACAAATGTATCATTCTAGAAACACAAAATAATTGCATTTTAAAAAATAATTTTGTGTATGTAGGATTGATCACCCTTATAAGTTGATTTATTTAGGTCTAAAATAAACTTGAACTCAAAATTTGAAGGAAATTACAACAATAAATAAAAGTAAATAATAATAAAAATAAAAACTTACTGAACTCCACCTTACAGAAAATAGATTTTCAAAGTATTCCATTCTTGCCACTAAAATGCATTTGTGTGCAGAAATTTTCTTTTGATCTTTTGACATTATGTGTACATCATAAAACTGTGATAGCAATTCTTTTTTAGGCTTTTGAGGTGTACATTTGCTTAACAATTGTTTAAATTGTGGAACGCCATTTAAAAAGGTTACTCCTTCCAAATATTTAAACAGTTCTTTTATTCCTAACTTTTTAGCTAAATCTCGCAGAGCAAAGAGTGGATTATCCTTACAAGATATTGTTTTTGTATTTGGAGATGGAGAATATTTCTCTGCAGGTCCAGCCTCTTTTTCTTTCCCTTTGTCATACTTTTTTAAACTTTGGGTGTATGTATCACAGCATTCTTTGAATTTGCTAGATTCAAGAAGATCACATGTTCCTGTATAAATATAGCTCAGAAGGCTGGCAAATATATACTCATTTTCGTTCTTAATTTCAAAGTAGTCATTATGTTTACAGTTGGAAAACATTTCTTCTAGTTTATTGCTCGTTAAAGCACAAATATATTTGTGAGCTGGGAAATTACAATTATTCACTTTAAAAATAATGTCATGAATTTCGTCTTCTTCATCAGCCTTTTCGAGAAGAAAACGCAGATCCTTTAATAAAGATGGTGGTGAAATATTGGGAAATAATCGTTGGTATGTTCTAGGGTTAGTCTGGAAAACAACAAAAATATAAACACAGATCATAACTTAACAAAAATAGAACAATTAATACTTTAACTTTAAATACAATAGCAGCTACATATTATAGGTACTAGATTTTTAAGAAATAGCATTTAAATGACATATCGAAATGATTATTAAATTACAGTTAAACTTTAAAAGATTTTTTCATGAAAATAACTATTTATTTGAGGAAAATAATGGCTAGAAATTTTCCATTGTATAATTTATAGATCAAAAAGCGTAAAAATAATAATAAAATGTACCTCTTGCAAATGATACCTAACTTGTTGTTAGATTTTAATGTGAGTCATCAAAAGACAACAAAAAATAATCCATAATCGAACATACTTTTGCTTACGATGAAGGTAAATTTATTCATTATATACAAACCTGTAGAACTGCAAAATTGAGTCCTTTTAAATCACTATAAATTGCAAATCCTCTATGAATTCTTGGAATCTTTTTCAGTTTTAGCATTTGACAATCTCCTTTTTCTAGGAATTCTAAACTGACAGATTTTTTTTGGTGTTCTACAGTAGTTTCGGATTTACCTTTTTTAGGTTTAATAATTCCTTGGAATGCTTCACCAGTATTAGTAACAAATAACACATCATTAGCATTCAATGCCAAATGAGTTACTTTTAAAGCTCGACTAATTGAGTAAATACATTTTGAAAACTGAGGATAAGTTTCTCGCCATAAATATAAATTTCCCGAAATATCTAAAGCAACTATTTTTAATTCATATGTTTCTTTTGACGATTCACCTGATGTATCCTTATTTAATTTACCCCCGACAGTAGAAATTGAAACGATATTAAGTTTTCTACAATTAATAAAAAGTAATCATAAATATAGTGACAACTGAATTAAGAGTTACCTAGAAGCAATTTTTCGACATTGGTATTCATGTAAAACATAAATGTCCCCCTTATTTGTGTAAACCGCTGTGGCTCCATTACTAGCAGAGACTAAACTTATCTTTGAATCTGTGCCAAATGATGTAGTGATGAGTTTCGGGGAAATAACATATGGATCAACGGCTTTATCGAAGCCTAATTGACCACCATGTAAACCCCAAGTGTAAATGTTGGTATTCGTGAAAGCAACCGTGTGATATCTGGCTGCACATATACCGGTTATCACATCATTTATTTGTACTTGTCTTGGTGAAAGTACATTTGGGGGTGGTGGATTCAGGCCTAGAACTTTATGTGTGTTCAGACCGCATGTAAAAACCTAAAAAAAATATTTGAAAGGTATAAAATATCGATAAAGTTTTCTCGTAGGGTACTTGGTGAAACATTTTAATAATAAAGAACAATAATAATAATACATTTCATTTGTATCACACATTTATTTAAAAAGAACTGGTACTGTATAGAAGTTTCTATTAAGAAAACTACATTAATCATATTCTCTGGAGCCATTTTTGTCATTTTACTGTTATATATAATCGAATCATTTTAATCGGTACTTAGAAAGACAACTTCCGTACTGTATATTGTGCATATGTACACCGAGTGTAAGTATCAAATGCCTTCAATATTGTAGCATGCCTAATTATTCAATGAAATATATTTATTTTTGATCTATTTTTTAATTAGTTTTTCTGAATAATACAATGTTGACTCTTTTTTCCATCAAAAATTAGTATTTATTTATTTCTATGGAGCATAGTCGTGAAAAGTAATTTGTTACTTTTTAAACCTGAGGCCATTAACTATCAGTAAAAGACATGAAGTAATTTTCCAAAACTAGATAACAATACAAACAATAACAGTAACGGTAATTAATACTTGAGTGACACCAACAAACTTCTGTTCAGTTTTTAAACAAAATATTCTATGTGCGACGAAGAATTAAGTAAGATTTTGATACTTCTGATCTTTTAAAAAAACTGTCATCAGCTTAATATTGTAAACCAGTAATTTAACTATTAAATGTAATCAAAATTTGTTATTCCTATCAACAGACCGAAGAACAATTCTTAAAGAATGGCGTAATAATAATAAGAGTTTTTAAAATAATTTTATGAAACAAACCAATTGTTTTTTTTTATGATTTGGTCAAGTACTATTAGGATTTAAATGAGCATAGTTATAAAAATTTAAATAAATCCAAATTATATAATAATAACAAAAAATCCAAATTTACCTGCCCATTCTCATTTAAAAAGACACTGTGATCTCTTGCAATACTAATTTGTTTAATATTGGGTAATGTTTTTCCAAACCTGATTTGCTTTGGCAATAATACTGTCTCTTCAGTGGACAATCCTAAACGTCCACCTCGTCCATGACCACTAGCAAAAACTTTTCCATCTCTTGTCAATAGAGTACTGTGAAATTTTTCTAGACAAACACAAGAAATTTCGATATCTGGATAATCCTTGTAAAATAAATCTAGACGTTCAGGTATTGATCTTGCTTGATAAGGCCCTAATGTGTAGTTTGTATTCTGTCCCCATACATACATTTCACCACCATTTGATATGAAAGGTTCTAATGGAATTTGTAAATCTTTCATTGCATGTTCTAATACAGTTAAACCATCAAAATCACTTGTGTCAATACAAGCACCTATAATAAATATTATCCATTTTAAAAATAAAATACTGCAAATAATGGAATAATGATTAAAACACTTAACTTTGTTTTCTATCACTTTATTTTCACAAATTCTTACTAGAATTGCTTGATTAGTAGAAGTATGTTGCTGAAACTATAGTTGTAATTTAGGAAAATAAAGTGATAGAAAACAAAGTTAAGTGTTTTAATTATTACTCCATTGTGATAAACAGACTCAAAATAACAGCCAACTCAATCCAATACTGAAAATAACATTAAAATATCTTAATTTTTAAGTATCTAATTTCAAAAAAATTCAAACTATTTATTATGAACAACTGCTGTTCTCACAAAAGTAAATGATACTTACTCATTTTTAGAAGGGAAATAGCAGTGTGTATCTTCCCATAATAAATACTTCTGTGCAAAGGAGTATACCCAGATTCAGCATCTTTAACATTAACATTTGCATGTTTATAATTAACTAACCATTTAACAACATTTGTACGACCACAACTGGCTGCTATATGCAAACTAGTACGACCTAAAGAATCCTTTACAGTTCCACAACAACAACATGTTTTGGATAAAAATGCACAGAGTTGATAATCAGTTACTTCTCGTTTAGTTAGAGCTGCACATAAAATATCTCCATGAATTTCTGATGTACAACGTTCTGTACAATCTGGTGTGTCTGGCATCTTGTAAATACTTAACAATATGGAAAGAAAAAACATTTTTATAATTAGAATTATTGGTCCTTTAAAAAATTATTAAAAAATATTTAACATACCTTATGTTTAAAAATAGATAAAACTAATTGAAACTAGCAGATTAAACAAAAAAACAATTTTTCTTCAATGTTAATAATTTTGATTAAATTTCGTAATACTTAAGGCAACACCAACAAAACGAACTGTTTTAACAATTTTGAGATTTTAACTTATTTTGATAATTCCTTGTTTACCAACTACTTATCGTATCGCTATTGCCGGTTTCATTCTGTTTATATTTAAGTATGCATACGATATGAGATTATGATCTTCATGCGTCTTATATATTGTTTATTATTTATAAAGAAAATTTAAGAAATTCTCACATTTAGAAAAGATTTCGTTTCAGTTATTACTTATATATTTTAAATATTTCGTCCAGTCATGGTACTTATTTCCCTAAATGATTATATGAAAAAATATATTTGGCAAGTCTGTATCACTTAATTCAGCAGGTAATATTATACAATAATATGTAAAAACTATAGATGTATATGTTTCTTGTACTTATTACATGAGCATTTTATATGCAGCCTGAGATCGTGAGCTGTTCATTCTTATATCTATGGATGAAATCGGATAAAAATCCGAGGTTAGGATTTATTAGTATTTAATATTTATCTATTTATTTATTTTTATTTTGGCCAAATGAAAACACGTGAATTTTCAAATGGAAGGTATTGAATGGAGAAGTTTGGATGATAAAAATTTTAAAATAATTCAAGAAGAACTTCTGAAAAAATTTGAAATTATAATTGATATTTACGGAAACCGCTCAGAGTAGGTATACGATATAAAAAAACTTTTTTTTATATATTTATAGTAATTATTAAATGTCTTTTTACTTAGATTAAACGTAGGAAAGGAAGAATTGGATTACCTCATTTTTTTATTAGCTGGTGTCAGGGATCTCTTAAAATTAGATATAAAATCAGAAATAGTGGACTTGGTCAAAGAAATTTTCAAGGCATTAAGAAATTGTATGGTTGCAGATAATAACAGGCAGAATTACTTTGTTAATAAAGAAAATACCTTATTAGACGTTAAAGAAATTATATTAACTCTAATTAATCATGGAGAGTACAAGAAATGGAATTCTTGTGTGAAAATTATCTTCCAGTTCTTAATTAATCTAGTTGTTGGAAATGAAAATAGTGCTCAGAAAGCTTGGTCTATGTTATCAGATATTTTCCCATATCTATGCAAAAAATGTGATTCATACTATACATGTGCATTATTGTACAATATAATGATAAAATGTCCCAAAATATTACTAAATATTGATATTTATGAACTAATTCTAAATTATTTTGAACATGGAAAAGAGAATGAATATGTGTTGTTCTTAATTGAAATGTTCTTGAAACATGATCATATTTGTGATAAATATGCATTGTTTAAATTACAACATCGTATTATTTTATTAGAAACAATTAAGCAGAAATTGGTTTTGAAAAGAGACGAATTCTTTGACATTTCACAAGAACAAATATTATCTTTCGCAATAGAATTTAAGAAAAAGTCAGATTGCATTTTAAAGACAACTCCAGAATACCTTAGTAATATTGATGTGAGAGAAGTTATACTTTTATTAGAGATATTATCATCTTTGACTAGTTATGAAAGACAGTTGCAATATATACAAAATGATAAAAGCTTGCTTATAAATTGTATGTATTTACTAATAAGTATTCATCAAGCTGGAAAGCAAGGACACAAAGAATTTTCTCCCATACAAAAAATTTCCCAACTAAATGCTGTAGAATCTGAAGCCTCTACACCTGCAATTGGATTCAAAGTGGATTTGATAAGAATGATTAGTAATATGTGTTGGAAGCATAAAGAGAACCAGGATTCTGTGAGTACTTATACTGTATATATTGGTATGAGTATTAATATTTTAAAATTAAATGAAAGAATCAATTAAGAAAAATGCTTTTTAATGTTTCAGGCAAGTTTAATAAAACTCTACATATGTTTCGGCAGGTTAATGCCTTTTTCTTAATTGATTCTTTCATTTATTTCTATAATGTTTCATAATTACCCTACCGCTCAATCGTTACAATTTATTTTAAAATTGTTTTTGCAGGTAAGAGAAATGGATGGAATAGCGGTTATATTGGACTGTTGTAATATTGATGCTAAAAATCCTTGTATCCTTTCTTTTAATTGCAATTTGATTATACATGTATAGGCAGAAACACTAACTCATTCACAAATTAGGAGTATATATATAATACATCAAATCCCAGCATTTGAACTTGAACTTTAACTTTGAAATTGCTTTAACAAGATGTCCAAGACTCACTAAATTATTTGAAAATTACTTATTTTTATGAACCCCCTTATGCCCGCGGCTCGATTGCCGCGATCCATAATAATAATATGAATAAATGTTTACAAATATTTCTTTATAAATTTCCCTTACCTATATGGTGCCAGTCTATGTAGAAAATCAGGAATAATTGATAGTGAAATATAATTTTGATTTGACCTATATGTCCTCGTATATGATAATGTATCTGAACGTAACATTTTCTACATGTACTTTCTGAATTAAATTCCAAAAGTAGAGGTTTCTATTTAACGGTAACAACAAACATTACATTCGAGACCATCGTCAAGTCATTTGACTGCCTACAACTTTTGTAAGGGAAAAATGCTATTATAAACATACATTAGTGCTTAGAAATAGACCTCTTTTCAATAAAACTGTGTTTGCAGACCTATTTGTGAACTTTTTTATTACGTTTATTATTACAAATTTAAATAAACAAAACTAAAAAAAAATTGATCAAAATCTATTGCGTAACGCGCGCATATCGACGGGCCTAAGCCATACACAATGTATGTGGAAATGTATATTATTAAGGGAGTGTTAAAATTAAAGGACTTAAAATTTTGGCTTCATAACAGTTTTGAAAGTTCATTTCTATATCCCTATAATCTTAAAAAAAAATCAAATTATTCTTTTTATTTATGTACATAATAATGGCATAATGTCTATGAAACACAACTATATAAAAAGCTAAATTAAACCACTTGAGTAAATTAATCTTTTATATTATTTTCTGTATATACATTTCACCTTGTGAGGGCATCAGGAGTTTTAAAAACTAAAGTTGTTCCACTAGTTTACCTTGTTTATATGTACGTGTTTAAATTAAATTTGATTTTAAGAGAGGGTTATCCCAAAATCTACTTGTTCGTTCACTAAGGGTTTATAATTGTGTTTTGCTTTATTAATTTCCAGTATTTCCCATCATAAGGTACAGGTCCTCCTTTTACGGTTTTTAATATTTTAATGTTTTCAGGGATACAGTGTGGTTGTAGTCAATTGACAATAAACAATTGTTTTCTTCTTCGTACTTATTTGTAAGTTATCTCCAAATAAAATTTTATCAAAAGGTCAAAGACAACTTCAATTATTTAAGACTTTGTATATGTAACTCTACACATATACGACTTTATTTAAACAATTCTAACAATCTATTCGGACGTAATCACAGGCAAAAGTTAGCTTCTTATGTTTTGTATTTGCGATTTTCCTTAACATGTTTAGTTATAACTCAATGGGTTATACTAGCTGTTCACAATTTGTGTAAAAATAATCCAGAAAATCAAAAAATAATTGCATCTTTAAATAAACAAGGAGTTGTAGATACAGAAGTTTTGCAGGATATAGGAGTAATGCTACATAACGATGGAGAAAGTACTTTGCGTATTGCTCCTTTGGAGGAACTACAGAAAAGAGCCAAATAGACACCTTTTAATTGTTAATTTTTTATCGAATGTTGTTGAAATAAATCCTTGTATAAAATATAATGATTTTATACTATTAATTTTTAATTATTTGCGTTACATTTAATGAATTTTATATGAATTATTATAAATTGCATATTTAGCTAAAATGTGTTTTAACAATTTATGCAATTTTATTTATGAAATTGTAATAGAACACGGTAAAAATATTGGAAGTGTGTGGACATGCAATTTTTAATTTTTTGAGATAAATGGCTTTGAAGTAAAAACTTCATATAAATAAAATTTTGCCATATTACATAAGTATATTATATCGTTTGACTGGGACAGACAAAATGTGTTAAAAATTTAAATTTTGGTGAAACAGATTTGACAATGAACGTAAAGGGTTGCAGATCATCATTTCTGAATTATGAAAATTAACAAGTAAAACTAAAAAGGTGAAGTAGGTATCGATAACCACTCAACATAATATACTTGATATTAAATAAATTGTAATAATGCGAGTACAAAGGCGTTGCATGAAAAATACGTGCAGTTAAAATAAATTTAACCATTTATGGTAAATGAAAGGTGGGACAACTCGAGATAAAAAAAAGTTATAACAAACACGAACACCTCTGTACTACGACCGCACTGCTTTGGCAACTTTAGTTTTTATATGTTATACCTTGACTTGTGAATAATGGACTAGTTAAAGAAAAAAATGTTAAAAATCGCGCTGTGCTTGTATGTTCATATGAACTAGCGAAAATCGTTTTTTTTTTTTAATGTTTAGACGCTATTTTTTCAGAGGTTATTTACAATTGATGGTTTGATGAAATTTTGATTGGGTTATTACCCAATTAGTTATGAGTATTTCTTAGTAAATAGTAGAGCTTTAGTACAATAAAAACTGTCAAAAGTAGAGTTTTTTCAGTTATTAAGCTAATTACTGAGTAGAAATGCTTGCGGTGGTGTTTTACTTAAAATGCGATATTTTCGTATGGAAAATAAAGTACCTACTTAACAAACATAGTCTATTTCCGATAGAACAGGGAAAGCCACAGTTTCGAAAAGATATTTTCATTAAACAAATTATTTTGATTTGTAGTAGTAATTAGGATCAATCACCCTATATAAAAAAGGAATAATATGCTCACGATAGACTAGTCTTAAAAGTTGTGTAGTGGGGTAACACTTTCCAATACAAAGATTTAACGAAAATTGATTGGTAAGTACATATATAGTATTAAAATAAAACAAGAAAAAGATTTTTAATTTTAAAAGAATAGAGCAAAAAAACCATTTTTTAATTAATAATTTGTGAGGCGTTTAATTTCTAAAAATATATATATAATGGTTAAGTTTTGAATCTTTAAAAGATTTATTAAACAATCGTTACGATCCATTTGTAATAAGGCATCTTTATCAGGCTAGATAAGGCGAGGAAAATGATTACTAATTAAGATATATGGGGCGTGTGTTGCTTACTTCTATAATAGTTCATTTAAATTTATACTATTTTTGTTATGCTCATTTATTTCTAAGATTTCAGCAAACATACTTAATTTTTGGCTTTTGTTAATGGTAGGTAAACACTAAAACTTCAGTCTCTAACTGAGGATGACACCTAAGGTGTTAGAATGCGTTTTAGTTTTTTAATGTTTTGTAGAATTTCAATTTTTTTACCAAACCATGATTTTCTGCTATTAAATGTTCCGGGTAGGTAGCATATGTGATTTTTTAATTTTTAAGCTTTGAAATGTTCATTTAATCTTTGCTGGAAAGATCTATCCGCCTGTTATAAAATTCTAAAATCTTCACTTTTTAAATTATTTATGTATTTTTTTACAGAAAGTAGAAATCAACACCAACATTAAAAAAGGAACATTGAGTTATCTCAACTTTTTAAATGTTATAGATGTTTAAAGTATAGAGCCTAATTTATCTAGAAACAATAGGTACTGAACAATAAAAATGAAAAATAAAAAAAATCCAAGACACAAGACATAAGGTATACGATTTGGCATTGAATAGCCTATATAATATAGGTACAAATTTACAGCTATAAAAACCAATTGAAAAGGTACAAACTACGTTCACAATTACTATAACTAAATGAGTAGTTCGATATCGCAATGTTCTTCGAGATTAATTCTTGGATCCAATTATCACGTCATCAAGCGAAAACATTATAAAAGATCTAGTGAACTGTGGCTGAAAAATAACAGATGCGTATCTGGTCACAGTTGGCAAGCGACAGCTAATGTACCTATAGATACACGATGAGTTGCTTTTCTTGGTGAAGGAGGCGGGTACACAACAAGTAGCGTGGTGACACCAGAGCTTTGTTTTATTATGACAAACTGTTTAATTATTTCTCACGTTGTACTATGGACAGATAACGATGCTGTGAAGAGTTGCGAAGATAATGAGTGTCACATCCGTAGGAGTATCTTTAGATTATTATTGGAACGTATTGACTGGCTGTGGGTGTTCGCCAACTTGTGAACGTTATTTCAACCAACTAACAAAGTTAAAGCAATACATATCTACGTATACCTACTAAAGCAATTAAAAAGGAAACATTTTTTTTCTAAGGAAATAAGTAAACTATTCTATAAAAACGATGCTCAATCCGTCTGAGATATAGCAAAAATTATTTAGAGGTGTTTCAATAAATTCTAAGAATTTCCATAAGATTAAAATAGAACCAGATAGTTTATGCGGTTCATCTTCGTATATCTTCTCACTTATGATGATCTAAGTAAATAATTAATTTAATAGTTCGGGAGCCAGTGCTAGAGGCTGAAACTATTAGTTGTTTCTTTATGGACCTTAACTTTAAATAGAGAAATATTATATTCAACCTGAAGAAGCCACTGAGCTAGCGAAACAATTGCTGGCATTAAAAATATTTTGTGAAAGTATCGTTTTGTGTTTTTATTTTCTATTACCATCTTAATCTTAGGAAATAATCTGAAATTTGTTGAGGTACCTATTGGAAAATACTTATTATCATAACTTCGGTTTATAGAATGTAACTTGAATGTTTTTTTGTGGGATTTAACCTATTTTTTAGTTTAACATTGACGATATTTAAAAGAAAAAATAAAATAATAGTTTCATAGTTTGTTATCAGACTGCAACTCTTTTTTTATAGAATACGTTTCTGGTTCCTTCAAATCTTTTTCTTAAACTTTTGAACGATACTGAGTTTGAATGACTACTTTTTGGTAAACCCTGTGCACTAATTCTCGATTGAAGAAGACACAATTTCTTTAACTTCACTCTAAACAATAAATCATACTTATCACAGGTCAACAAAATCAAGGGTTAAAAAAATACAAGTGGCCTCAGATTTAACATAACATAAAAACCCAAAATTCAATTTTTTACCTTTTTGTGAGTATTAGTAGGTGAAGTAGAAGGTCAAAGCAAATAACAAAGTAGTTATTTCCGATGTATCATTTAGCGATGAATTAAAGTATGGCCTCAACATTACCCTTGTGTACATTTTGAAATATATTAACCCCAAAATCTAAATGATGCAAATTTGGCATGATTAGCTTTAAGATTGGGATACATCAAAATTGCGATGTACTAATTTTTTTCTGGGGCTGGATTCGAGTTTACCACCGAAGAATACATCGAAATTGACTACTTTTTTTCTAAATATTTTATCAACATTTGAAAACGAGAGAGCTTCCAAAAATGAATGCCTTGCTATGGCGCCTTGGAAAGAAAAAATACGACAAGGTAATCATATATTTCGTCACCTGAAGAGGCTACAGTGTAGTAAAATAATTAAACTGAAAGCTATTTAATTCTTTGAAACTCGACAGTTGCTGCTTCATTTATGTTTTCTTTAAAATGGAGTTTCAAAAAATAAGTGTCTCAACAGTAATTAATTAATGTAATTGTGGTTTTTTATTCTCGACGTTTAGTCGTCACGCACTGACGACCTCTTCAGGAGATTTTGCTGCTGTTGGTTCTGTAGTCAGTAGAGATCTGTTTTTAATACACGCTGGTGTGGCTTTTTCATCTCTATATCTTGATAAGAAGGCTAATGAACCGAGTAATTGTGCCTTCTTTTTCAATTGCTGGTCAAATTTCTTGTATGTATGCACTCATTAAACACAGTTCTCTACCGACCGACAGCAGCAACAGCAGAAAAATCTCCTGAAGATGTCGTCAGTGCGTGATGACGAAACGTTGAGGATAAACCTTAAAAGACGACGGCCAGAAAGCCCGAAAAATCACGACTACATCAACGATGGCCGCGAAAGCTTGACCAAAAGAGTGATTAATTACTTTTTAAATATAAATAACAACTATGGCCTGTAAAGGCCTTTATTCCAGTGCCCACCTGATGAGACTCAATAGGTTGAAACCGGTTGTGTGATTTGGCTTTCGGTTCGCAGTGCCTACTGTGTAGTACGCGTTTCAAATGTGGGATATGTGATCCTTAATATATTGAAGAAAAGGGATTTTTATGCCTTCTTTTTTGGATGAATTACTTTTTAGTTATCTTTTTAGTTGATTTACCTGAACTCATCTAAACTAAAAATATTCTAGAAAAGAGAAAACGAAGGCAAGTGTGCTAATTTCTATTATAATTGATCGTAAATTATTACTATAAATAAATTAAATTTTTAATGCAAAGTAAGTAGCCGAATGAATAAATCTTTAATTTCTAATTATTTATTTAATTAGGTACAGAATAGCTAATGATTAAATTGTATAAATGTGAAAGTTTTACCTTTATAGTCACTAAATAAATTATTACACAAAAAACTGCAATACAAAATTGCTAACGGAGTTATTTTAACTCATGCTCGTCGTAAGAATATTTTAATTTGTAAAATTAATACTTAATGTATATTCTATTCAACAATAGTGTTTTTATCTCGTAATATTATTTATTTCAATGTGGAAAGACAATGTGGAGATAGATGAGTTAGAATATCCCATAATGAATTTAAAGAATAATAAGGCATCAATTACAGATTGGGTACAGGCGGAAATTTTAAGACTTGCACGCTAAGAAATTAGCGGCGGTTTGTTTAAGTTAGTTAGCCACATATACGAGACGGGAAAAGTCACAAGTAGAACATGCTAGATTGGCTAAAACTGGATGATACATTAGTATTAGCATCTAGTAGAGAGGAGTTGGAGATAGCCTCAAATAAAATGCAAGCGGCATTAACAGTACAGCTTGGAAACAAAAATATTAATTCATAAGGCAGATGGAATTAAGGTTAGAGCTAATATAAAAATTGGAGACAAAAAACTAGAAGAAGTTGCCAATTCTCATTATCTAAGATAAGTTGAAATGGAAAAAGCAGTTGAGATAATTGTGGTATTATACGCGGCTAATGTTATCAATGAGGAGTTATCAGACCGTTCTAGAACACTGGGGTCCTCCTCAACCGTGCGTGATTGTGTGTGTTATTTGTTTGTGTTACTTTGTGACAGGAGGTGTGGGAATAGTTTGGGTGTGTGTGTGTGGTTGGGTGAGTGTAGGTTTGTATGTTGGGGTTATTTTAAGGGGTCTGCATGCCGCTCGGTGAAACTATTTCAGTTTTATATCTATAGCAATTTACACAAGGAATTGGTAGAGAGAGATAGCAGCTAGGCAAGAGACATCCAACCAGGATATTTTAGAGAGAGAAAGGCGAATTACAATTATTTACTATTTCAGGATAGTATTAAAAGCTGTCTTCATGTTTTATGCTTTAAGGATGGCTCTAATTTAAAAAAATGCAAACCAGCGCGGAGACATCAATGGTCGGTCAAGCGAGAAAATGAAATTATAATGAACATAATTTTGTAGTGACCGATACATAGGTAGCATAGGGACTAAACCTCCATTCACAACAAGCATTTTAAAATGGTACAACCTTTGAGGTTCACACGAATAACTTCCCACTAGGAGTGATATTTATTAAAATCAAAAGTTTCAACACAGTTTTATGTTTAAAGATCAGTACAGTATTTTTAAGTATGTTTGATAATCCTACATACTTAAGGTTCTACATTGGTCTAAATGAGTCTTACGATTAATTCGATAATGACTATGGAATTAAATAACATAATATTAAAACATTAATGATAATCATAATAATAGCTATAATTTTATTAATAATAAACGTTATACATTTCCTTTAATAATTTTTAACATTAATAATATATTTTTTTAAATAAAATCTACAACACTACATGAGTTGAGAAGGTTGAATAAAAAAATAATAAACAACAAGCAATAAAGTATTTAAAAGGTCGTTAGCAAAATATCTTAAAAAGAGTTATATTATGAACATATTTTTATATAGTTTTGCAGCTCTTTTGGATAGTAATAATTTTTTACTATTTAAATTTCAATACATGATGATCCAATACAATATACTTCCCATTATTTTGCTATGTTGTTATTGTGGTAAAGCAATTCTTGTGAAATAAAGATATTTATTATTTACAAAAAATTGTTATGAATCAAGCATGTTTAGTCTGTAGAAAAACAGTAATAAAATAAATAAATTACGTACTTTCTATCCGATCCTCTTGTTTTGTGTGTTTTGCACATTCTTCGATTCTAATAAAAAGTAATTAATGTCTCATATATATTCAGCTTTACTCGTTAATTAGCTGCTAAACAGAATTTATCTTATTTCACATAAAAACTCGGGTGAAATAAGAACGAGTTGGGTCGTAAACCAGGGGACCTATGAAATCTCATTTTAGTATAACTATTCAGAACATTAATTTAGTCGGATATGTATCTAACGACATGTCTACAGAGTTTTTAGTGGCCTTATTGAAAGGGCAACGAACACAACGTTTATTCTCTTTTTGTTATCGAGATAGCTACGACGATGATATTTTAGTTCGAAATGTCTTCAATCGTCCACGGGTGGTATTTATAGGTATTTACGGCCAATGACTGGTCGACTTTTTGTAGTTTATCTCGCATACGGTTAGGCCATTGTAATACCCGTGTAAATAAGAATAAATTATCTTCATTCAAAAAAACTAAATGGTGATTGTTAGCTGCTATATGAGCTTCAAAAATGAATAAATTTTGATAAGTTGAATCGCCACAAGATAAAAAAGTCTCAACAGACATTGTGTAAGTGGTTCACTTAATATGAATTTCGCTTTTTAAAAACAGTTTATGGTTTTTTAAAAGGATTTCTTAGTAAGTAGAATTTATCAAAATCACTTCGTTCATTCTGTTGAAATTCAATGAAAGATGAAGGCGGACATAATACGTATAGAGCCATTCACAAATTGGATTTTTACAAACAAATGGTTTTCTTTATAAAAATGGACAACTTATTTTACATTCGTCAAGAGTTTGTGCTTGAATTGTTGGGCTATCGTCTTGGATAATTTTTCTTGCATGTTCCTCGAAGGTTCCTGGTTGATATCTTAATGAGTTCCCTTAGTGAATATTGTTCGTCAAATAATCACTTTTGCAGTAATTTTTTGGTTAAATTTTAGTAAATAAGTATTTAAAGTAACCAAGGCTTTATTGTTTTTAAACTTTAAGTTAAAGCTATTGGGAGGATTATGATGAGAATTTTCCGGGCTGACGAGCCGTGGTCGAGTGGAGTATTTCTTACTTCCAAACGTTTCGTTCGAAATTGCGCCGAACATCTTCAGTGGAGACGATGACTTCTCAGAATTCTTCTCGGAGGTTCAGGAGCGTCTGCCCGGAAAATCCTCATCATATAGACTCCGGCCGTGAAAGCCTTCAAATATATATTAGGAGGAATGCTCGTGTAGAACTTTTAAGGTAGGCAAATCATTATTCAAGACGGAAAGATATTTCAAAGAATAGTCTTAGATATTTACAAGCGCGGATACAGGATTTCATTATAGGTGGACCAGGGGCAAAAAAACTGAATAATTCCTATCTTAAAAAAATTGGTTCATGCAGTGTGACTGGCTAAAGCAATGAAACTTTGGTCGTTTGGTGTTGGGAATGACACAATTAAATAAATATGCGCGTGTGTGTAAAGTTTATTTTATGTATACAATATATATGTAAAAATATATGTACACAAAGATGAAGTAACAAATTATGCGGAAGAATAAAGATAAGTGAAAAACAGGGCGAGAGAGATGTTAAGGACTGTTACGATGCCTGAGTGACTGACTCACATAGGATTACTGGGTGTGACTGACTGAACAAGTGAATAATTTTGATTTTCATGGTTTTAATGAATTGAAAGTTACTGGAATGAAAAAAGTAGGAGAACCATTCCTGAGGATATTAGTTTGGTGTTATTCGAAATAAGGATACCAGGGATTTAGGGAAAGTGACTATGACTAAGGTAATAGGCGCATAAAAGTGAAGATGAACATGATGCAGAAAAGGGTCACTTTCTGCTGGAGTGGGTAAATGGGTATGAGCGTGAATATTTGAATAAAACCAAGTAAAGGTACAATATGAGAGATTCGAAAAGGATTTGTAATGAAGTTCAAAAGAATAGAATGAAATTTAGAGGAGAAACTATTATGTTAAAAGTAAACAAAGGAAAAACGAAATTTCGAATCTGAAGAACTAGACACGCGAAACAAAAGTAACATACATACTAAATGTGGCGATTCAGTATTTATTATAAAAACAATTTTATATTTTTTTAATAATTTTTATATTACTGTATGTTTATGAAGAATCTTTTTATTATATATGTTGTAGTAACTAGGGTCTGTCATTATCTATCGCCTGTTTCAATAATTTCACACTTCGCTAAATTATTACCTACTATTCATAAATCAGGAACTGTTTGGTTATCTTAGACGCGAACGAACGATAAAAATTCTAAATGATGGAGATGTTACTCAAGAGGTCTGAGATTTACCAGATTGCGTTTGTTCGTTCCTTTGTTTTTCTTTATTGCTATTTTTGTGTGTTTTTCAAGTTGGATTCACAGGTAACTATTGTATTTGCATGTATTTTTCAACGAGGTTTTAATATTTATTATGTTGTTTTTCCCTGTTATAAAATTTACACAAAAGTTGTCAATTTTCATTGTTCTTTCAATCCATTTTATAATGACACAATAATTTGTAGTTTACATATTTTATGATGTTTTGTATAATTTGAAATTTTATTTTATTAATTTGAACAAAACGGTGATGTGTAACAATTATTTCGTGATTTTTCTTTGTTTCCAATTTTTATGATTTTGCTCTGTGTTGATCTACCTGGTACGTTCAGAATGTTTCGAGCCTTGTTGAATTTACTAACATCTTCTCCCGTGTAGAGAATTGATTTGGGAGTATTCACAAATGTGTATTTTGATTTTGATATTTATTTGTGTGTTTATTTTGATATTTATTCATTGCAATTTATTTTTATGTGAGGTCCAGATTGTACTCTAAAATCTCAACTAATACCTGGGTAGCCTCCCGTATGGGACCTCAGACATTCTGACATTGTCGGCTAACAAATACCAACATTCTTCAGTTTTAAATTATTGTTTACATGTGTCCGTGTATGTGGATCGTAGAGGGTAGATTTTCACAGAGTGATATTTTTAATTTATATACATTTCATACCTTACGAATGATATACATCTCTGATTTGTAGGGCTAAGATCGTGGGTTTCTCTGCCATACTCTTTCCCCACGTTAGCCCTAGGCTGAGTCTGGCATTGGTATTTGTTTTGTTTAAAATTTAATATTTCTGAGATTTCCCTGGTATTTTCTCATTTCATTCATAATAAAGTTAGGATGTCACATATTTGTTGTCTTTCATTTAACAACTATAAACAATCATTCCAAATTACGTTAATAGCCAGTGTATCGAACCGACAACAGCTGATATCCACAAACAACGTAGGTGAGTTATATGACGATCGAATAGGCTTGGGTAGGTTACACTACAATGTAGTATTCATTTGTAGATAACCATTGAAAATTTTATTGCTTTTATTGTGCAAATATTCTTTCTTCATAACTCTATTCTAAAATGACCATTTATCTGTTCTGTATCTATTCTTCTCTTAACAATAACTTAATTACTTCTGTACTTTCCTGTAATCCTTATTAACATTCCGACCTTGTGTACTAACTGCATGCCATCTAAATTCTTTCTTTTAATTCATGGTATTGCTATTATCGGCCTATCCGGATTTCATTCTTACTTCATTGGATCCCTACTTTTATTAATTATCCTCTATTTGCGCTTTCCCAATCTTCCAAAAATCTAACTTCAAAAACTAAAAGCAATTCTGATCAAACCTTCCTAGTTTAATGAATATAATATTTCTACTTTATTATTTCAATCTATAGTCTTATTGTTCTTGTATTGTTAATTAAATTTTGTTACTGTTCATTTTCTTATTATTTCGTCGCCTCCAACAATTGAACACATCCCAGAGTC
The DNA here is from genome assembly GCA_963921985.1 of Agrilus biguttatus. NCBI lineage: Eukaryota > Metazoa > Arthropoda > Insecta > Coleoptera > Buprestidae > Agrilus > Agrilus biguttatus. Next base: position 24,509,355 of record OY998118.1, read on the forward strand.
TAAAAAAGTAATACATTTAGAAATGTTGAAATTTTTAAGTCCTGGCAGAGGTGAGTGTAGCAATAAACGTCACAAAACAAACAATACCAGGCGTTGCGTTGATTGTATTTATATTTTATCTGATGTACGTATTTTGTATTTAACAATATTATTAAGCATAAGCAAAGAATATAACGATTAATATTGATGACGTGTCGATTCAGGGATATGCTGAGGGTAGCAAACCTAAGAAGTTAAATTTCAAGAATCCATGATCGGTCAATTTATTATTTATTTCCTTTTTGAAGTGATTGTGAGATATTTACCTCAGTTAAAAATATCACACACTATTTGAAATCTATACAGGAATAAGGAATATTAATGTACACCTCTATCTAACTCACTAACTTAAAACTTTTATGTGTTTCATTCCTACCAGTTACTTGTGCTGGTGGGCGGGCAGTCCCTCCGACCTACACTGTAGTGCAAAGCCAGAGGGTAGGGCGTAAGGCCTTTTTCAGCCTTCTAGACCACGCCGCTCGGTAACTCTAACTCACTTCTCACTGATTCTACACTTACAATTTCAAAAATACCGGAAATATTATAATGAAGGTCTGTTTTTAAATTTCACCAGGATCAGATACTCAGATACAGTACGGGTTAATCCACGATATCCGATACCCGACAACCCTGGTTAAGCTTTACAGTGTTTTACGATGAAAGAAATACAAAAGATAAAACTTGTCTCCAGAGGCAAAGGAGAGGCTGATAAATATCATGGAGCAGAGATAAACTCAGAGTGGGAAGGATTGTACTATATGAGTGCTTCATGAAGGCTTTCATAAGGACCCCTAAACCTTTCGAAGGGCTGGCATCTGTTCCTGGTATATGGTTCGGCAATCTGTTAAGGAGGAGTGAGGCTATTGGTCACTACCTGGTGACGTAGATTTCCGAGTCTCTAGGACTTTTAAAGTAACGCGTCGAGACGAGAAAGGCCAAAATAGAGTAGAGTAAAATACAGGGATTACATTGTAATAATGGTGATACAAATGTCCTTTTCACGTATATTAATTCCCACAAAAGCCAAGGCGCCTCTGCCATTCTATTGATGCGCGTAGCCATTATGAATACCTGCATCTAATCCAACATGTAGTGATAGGTTTAGTAAAGGAGACTACGCAAGATCCATGGCAGCAAATCGATCTTCCTTGAGGGCACTTGAGGAAAGATGGCTATAACATTGGCCCACCTTCCCATAAAAGCTGTGTATAACTCTCCTTGAGAGGTTCGCTAATTGTATCTACCCTGGAAGATGTAAACTAGCGATATACCAAAATGATCACTCAACTTAACTTAACTTCTTCGTTAACAATTTTATCCTACTAAGCCTATACGTGGTATAATATAGCTCTAGAACTCGTTTAGATGGTGTATGGAATGCTAAAGCCAGAAACCGTGTCTTTTTCTGCAGTAACCTTAATAAAGGGGTGGAAGCAGTCAGATAGAAAATGTCAAGTTCCATGACACAATGGATGATAACAAGCTGGTCTACCTATCTGATCTTAGAGCACTTAATGGGCGTTCTAAGTTATGAGCAGCTGCACAAACCTCTTTAATAAGATGATTACTACTAAACTGTTACTTGTTTCAAATTCGCGGAGCCTGTTGATGTATATCTAGCCCTGCCCCAAAGAGTGGAGGAAGTAATCATCGACCTCCTCACAAGGCTAGCATGCTCCAATTTTATTTAGACCACGTACCTCAGCTGGTGTCCGTACTAAATAGGCTACACCTCGCCTTGTCTTATGTTTTGTTATTTGTTTTACTTTGCAATTGTCAAGGAAGTCAAATCTATATATTATATATATATTTTTATGTTTGGAAACGGAATGATCAGAAGGAGCTACATGATCTACAGATGCCAAAACAATGGGCAACATATTTTGTTTTCTTTGCCAAAAGTAGTTGGTTTTGCTTGATTTCATATTATTCTGGGTGTAATCGATAAACGTTATACTATTATAAAAGGCGTAGTATTCATAAAAAACGTATTGAATTTATAAAATTATAAATCACTATTTCGAAATTGTCGGTTCTGGTGCTGATTAGTAGTGCTGTAAGTAGTTCTGACAAACTACTGACCAAGTCCAGCAGTTTCGGATAAGCAAAAAGAAAAGAAAAGAACAAACGTTTATTTATTGATGGACCTAGAATTACTATTATGTTCCTTATTATTTAGTTCGTATTTGATAAAACCTACTTTATCTCTTTTCTAATAACCTGAATATAAAAATATAGTTGAAATACAAATAAAATTGGTTGAATTATTTGGTTGTAGTATACCTACACATGAAAAGCTTTTCAAATTAATCAACATGTATTCATATTTTGTTATAATGTGTAGCATTTCAAGCAATCGTTTCTCGGAAATTTTAAAATTGGTACGAACTCGTGTTTATTTTATTTTGCATTATATTCATTTCTTTTGTTAAACGTAAATATCTTCAAAATTACATTCACTTTTATTATCTTATTGTTGTATTCCTTCTCCAAATTTCGGTTTTAGTGTAAACAACTATTTATTACATTTATTTCCTTTAAGTGTAAACTGGCATTCAATATTTTAAAAATCATTTTATTTTATTATCATATTATTATGTTCATCGTCAAACTTTCATTGTATTGTCACTTTTAAGGTATTAGTAAAATTACCAAATTAACCAGGGTGTTTACCTGAAGAAGTGCAATGACTTGTGGGGTTGTTGCTAAGGTAGTTTGGCCATACTGTGCCCTTTGGCTAGCAACAGCTTTTGTCAACCCCCTCTTCATTATAGTTTATTTAAGCTGAAAACCAGAGATTAATTGCCAGATTCTTAAGAGCATTCTTAAAGCCATTCAAAAGAGATTCTTTGTATCATCCATATTTCATACATACAATTATTCAATAGTCAAACAAGTAAAAGAGCTTACTTTCTTCGATATGTGTTAAGTAAGTTACCTTGTTATAAATATAAATAGTATAAGTGTTGTTATTAAATATTTAAAACCAATCTTCATCGTTTTTTTCGTCAACAGGTTAATTAGATTACTCCCAATTAATTTTGGGGTGTAACTGTGGGAATTCAAGAAAGACATCTTTCAATAAAAAATATTTTCTCACACAACAAAACATCATGCTATACATATATTCGGTTTTATTTTTATTTACATAAAATTTATTATCATGTTTACAGTGTGTCTTATATTAGTTTGATATGGATATAAAAAATAAACAAGATGGATCTTTTAATGGTTTTCTTTTTATAAAGCGATTTATGTAACTCTAGAACCCTTTTTGGTAATCAATCAAAATTTTTAATGCAACTTAAAGATGAAAACCTATTTTATTCAATAAATTATGGTATGCAAAACTTACCAAGAAAATGGTAAAATAATATATAGTTAACATTTATTTAAGTTGAATTTAAAAGGTCAAACTTTTCCTAATTGTTTTTTAGTAATTAATTCATGTTAAACATAAATCGTGTTCACGTAATATACTTGCCTACAAATCTAATAATAGCCAAGTATTGATTATTCCATCATTTAATCAGTAAAGAAACACGAAACTTTGTCGTGACCCACTTCGTTAGTCCTACATTAGTCCACAACTTTGTAATATGAAACTTGAGGTCAGCGCTAAAATAGATACCGTCCGAGACAAGACCAAATCAATAAAGTCATATTTTTTATTCATAATATGAAGGCAGTGTTAGCACTGGAAGTTTGAAAAGATGACTAAAGTGTTACGTTGAAGTATATAACTTCACAATAAATCAACTGATGACAAACTTTTGAATTTTTTATGTTTGTATTATTCACTTTTATTTTTCGTTAATTTTTCAATTACTATTTTTATTCGTATCTTGCACGTGTGTCTAACATACATACAACGACTCATGCATGCACTATTCATATTAGTCTTCTAATTTTAGCTATAAGCAAATACAAACACCTTCAGACCAAACCATTTTTGAATGTGTCGTTGAAATATTTACTGTAATTTAAAATTTGCACTGTGCAATCGTGAATTTCTATTTTAAGTAAGTAAAAAGAAAACAATATCACGTAGTAACTAGTAATACTTAGAAAAGGACCAAAAATCGACAATTTTGGAATGTTAGGTTAGGATAACTCAAAATGTATAAGAAGGTTTCACTAAAATTCAAAATGCTCGATAAATTTGTCCTATAAAACAATTATTTAATTCGAACAATAAACTAGTTAAAATTATTCATTTTTATTGTAGGTATGTCGATGACATCTTTTGCATCTGGCTAGGTACAGTTAGACAATTGGACAACTTCCTATCATATCTCAGTAGCATTAATAATAACATTAAATTTACAAAAGAAATTGAGTCAAACAAACATTTAAACTTCTTGGATCTAACAGTTTTTCGTGACAATAACAAGATTAAATTTAAATTTACAGAAAACCGACACCAACGGACACCATTATTCCATCCTGCTCCTACCAATCATTTCAAATTAAATTAGCAGCTTTTAATAGTTTAACCTATAGGCTTATTCACATACCACTTTCTAAAGAAGATTATACTGTAACGTTCGGGGGTTCAAAAATGAAAACTCGAAGACTTTTAAACAGGAACAATAATTTATTTATACTAATATTAATTAACTTTACTACCAATTACATTATTTGTTTTTTATTCAGTTACTGTCTGTATAACACTTCTCACTTTTCTATTTATTTACTACGCGTCTCGATTTATTTCCCACATTATTTTTATGACCGTCAATTTATATCTGCACTCTTCACGACCATCAATTTATATCTGAACTCTTCACGACCATCAATTTATCTGAACTCTGCACTTAACTGAACTGTCCTCGGCGATCGTCTTTCCGCTTATATACTGTTCAACAAGTTTCCACGAAACACAAATACACTAACATGTCCTCATTTATTACGCACATACTTGCAGTTACGATATACACGTTGAGGCTCGGCCGCGACCGGCTTGCTCACATACATGAGCACTCGAACGCACACAAGCAAACACGCACTCGTTACAATACGGAAGAACTGAACCTAATAATACAAATTGCCGTGAATAATGGTTATGAAGTTAGTTTGATTCATAAACTCCTTCACAATAAAATCCGTAAAAAAATTCTCTCAGAATTTCTTTATCACACCCCTCGTCCTAAAACTAATAGTTTTTACGCTATAAAATACATTAGAAATACAAGCAACACAGTTAAAAATAAATTAAAAACTTTTAATTTCCAAACGATTGTGGTACTATATTAACTATATTAATCTGAAAAAAATAGTAGTCAACAGTAACTTAAAAATTGATAAACAGAATGAAGTGTGTCTATCAATTAAATTGTCTGCAATGCGACGCTATATACATTGGTCAAAGTGGACGTTCATTGAATGTACGTGTAAAAGAACATGTAGATAACATTAAAACACAAAAAGTTTCTACAGGCCTAGCCAATCATTGTGTTACCAGTAATCATAATGTGGACATAGACAACCAAAAAGCAAAAAACTTATATAAACCTAGTTAATAATCATAAAGAAATTGTAACTTATGACACTCCATTAGTCATCTCTAAATTTTAAGTATCCACTATTTGTAATCCCCACCCCTATATTTATGTATAAAAACCGTTCGGTTAAAATGACCGTTTAGGTTCGAAACAATTGTCGACTAATAAATTACCTGCAGAAAAGTTTTTTGTGTTTTCTTATTAAAGTATGTTAAAATGTTTCTCCAAAAATACACCTATGATAGTCTAAATTTGTTTTAATCGAGGTTGACAAGAGAAATTCGAGAATATTAAGTTATAAAATTATAAACTAATCTTATACCTATAATACTGCAATTTAAACAGAAGTAGAGAAATTTGTAAATGGACATTTAAATTTGATTATTTACTAAATTTGAATTATTGTGCAATGCCGTATCATTTCAAGGCAGTAGTTCATTATTTAGGGTATGAGACCAAAGGGCGTGTTCCACACAGCATTGGACAGGTTATGAGTATAGAAACACAACAAGGTTATTTCAGTGCGAAAAAAACAGGTATACCATTTAATTTCATTTTATCATATACATTTTGGAATAAATTAGGCTAGGTTAGATTATATTAGGTCAGGCTAGCTGATTATCACCTTACTGCATATAAAACTATCAGAAATATATTGTTTTCAAAAATTTCTCTCTACCATATTTTCGTACATTGAAACTCATCTTATTGTGTTCCCTTAATATTAAGCTTTTCAATTATATGACCTCGCCCACTGGCGAGTATGCTATAAATACTGAACTACCACCAGTTTAAGATTTTATATAGGTAATTTAGGTTAAAATTAGGCTAGTTTCTTACTTTACTATATGTAAACGATCAGAACTATCGTTCAGCTTATTCAAATTTGCAGAATATTGTATCTTCAGACGAAATAGCTCCACCGAATTGCTTTACAAACCTACCTATTCCTCGTATCGTATATATTAGGATATTATTATACAGTTAATATTATTTAGTGAAACATTCCAATTGAGTTGTTTGTTTTTTACATTTGCAGTGTTTACTTTTCAAAATTAATTAAAATTATGCTTGTTGTAGAATGTTTAAAGCAAACTCATTTTAAAATTCATGAAAATGTTCTCTTGCCAGTAATTTCCTCAATTCTTTTTAACTTAAGTGCTAATTTTTAGTTATTTGTAATTGAAAATAAAATCACAAAACGACACATTCACAAAATATATTTAAATAACAAGAATTGTTTTGCTAACACAGTAGCTTCTTTAGGTTGAATGTGGTACAGGCTATTACAGATTGGATATCTATAGAAGAAGAAAAACAGTGGGAGAAATGTAACTGATTATATCACAATAATAAGAAAAGTGAATAGTATAATCCAAAAAACAATGATGATTATTAAACAATAAAATTATAAGTATAAATATGGAATCAACAGAAACAACTACTCCGAGGGCTAAAACCCCTAGCGGCATTGAATTACACTGTTGATTCCGATGGATTCTTAGACGAAGATATAACATATTCAAAAAAGAAGGAATTAAAATCCTTATTCATTTGGAACGCGTCGTACCAAGTAGGCACAATGAATCAAAAGCCATATCCCACGACCGGCTTCGACCTCTCTTTCATTTTAATATTTAGACGAATAAGGATTTTAATTCCTTCTTTTTTCAATATGTTATAGCTTCATCTATGAATCCATCGGAATCAACAGTGTAATTCAATGCTGGTAGGGGTATTAGCCCTCGGAGTAGTTGTTTCTGTTGATTCCATATTTATATTTACATTTATATTTATAATATAGCCTGTAAAGACCTTTCTGCCAGTGCCCACCTGATGTGACCCGATAGGTTGAAACCGGTCGTGGGATATGACTTTCGGTTCGTTGTGCCTACTTGGTAGGAAGCGTTCCAAATGTGAGATCTTTGATCTTAATATTTAGATGAATAAGGATTTTAATTCCTTCTTTATTGAATAAAATTATAATTTAAAATTAATAAGTGGAGAAAAATTTACATCCAATTGTTCATTAAATAATAATGATGATTTACGTTTATTTATTTCAAGTGACTCTTCTCCCCATTGTCTTTCTTGTTCTATAAATATCCACTCTGTAATAGCCTGTACCACAGTCAACCTGAAGAAGATACTGTGTTAGAGCAACAATTGTTGTTATTTAAATAAATTTTGTGAAAGTATCATTTTGTGATTTTATCTTCTATTTTAAATTACTTTCATCATGTACAAGACGATTCAATCTCTTCTTTATTGGTAATTAATCACTTAGGAACAAGTTTTTAATTCACAAAAGTCTTTATTTAGTAATTTTTTATAATACGTACTTTTTGTTAAAAAATAATTACAATGTGTCAGCTGTCAGACAGGTCGTAATGCATAGTTCCGTTGCTTTATACCGATTGTTATGTAAGGAAATGAACCCGCAAATTATCAGCTCTGTCAATCATGTGGCATATCAATTAAGTGAACATGCAGTTTAAGGAAACAGGCAGTTTTTATAAATTAGTCACAGTTTGAATTTTATGTAGGGCGGTATAATTACGTATCATTTCCGAATAACACTTACATACCTACTAAAAAATGGACACAAAAAAAGCAAATGTTGGAAATAATTTGTAATATCCTAGCTTTTTGAATACATACTAGTAGAGACCGGATTTTATGCAAAATTTAAGCTTAAGTGTTTAAAATGTGCATGAGAAGTGTAAGTAATAGAAAATACCACAGTTACTACTAAATATCAGTAGATGGCGACATACTGCTTTTAATACAATATTAAATCACCTTCCTTTTACGAAACAATTTCGGTTTGGTCAGTAATTTATTATTATTTATAATTTGCTTTTCTGATTTACTGATAATACCCATGTTTCCAACTTGAATATAAGTACATGTCTATACGTTAATTTAGAAACGTCTATCTTTGTCTTTTTGGATACTTGGCTTCTCTCATTCACAAATTTTAGTGTGTATAGTAGTCTGGATTTATTTTCTCTTCTTTTTGACGTCATGATATCAATTTGTTTTCGTTAAGTGCCATCTATCGGTTGACTACTGTAAAATTTTTGACCAAGCTGTGATGTTTAGTATATGCCATTGAAAGCAGCTAACCTTGTTAATTTCCACAATAATGGAAAAAAGGGAATTTAGTGTGTTGATTAAGCATTACTTTTTGCTCAAAAAATCCGTTAAAGAAACAAAGGAGAGGCACAATAAATATTATGGGGACCCTGCACCATTAAAATCGGGTTAAAAAGTGGTTTACTGAGTTGTTACGCCAGAAATCGTTGACAAAATCCCTGGAATGATATTAGATGATGGAAGGTTGAAAGTGCGTGAGTTGGCTGAGGCTGTGGGAATCTCAACTGAGCGGGTGCATCATATTTTGTATGAATATTTGAACATGAAAAAGCTGTCGGCACGATGGGCTATGTGATGCCGCGATTGCTCACGATCGACCATAAACACTACTGTGTGACAAGTTCAAAGGAGTGTTTGGAGATCTACAGTCGTAATCCAAACGAGTTTTTGGGTCGTTTCATTACTATAGATGAGACATGGATCCATCACGCCACACAAGAGACCAAGCAACAATAGAAACAATGGGTTTCTACGGGTGAACGTGTACCGAAGAAGGCTAAGATGGGTCTATTGGCTAACAACGTCATGGCCACAGTTTTCTGGGATTCACGCGGTGTAATTCATAATCATTACATTGACTACCTAGAAATAGGCAAAACGATCAACGATCAACGGCAAATATTATTCAGAGCCGCTGCTACTGGACAGATTTGACATTGTTTTTAAGGAGAAGCGACCGCATTCAGCCAAGAAAAAAGTATTGTTCCATCGGGACAATACACGGGTGCATATTCGCATGTGTGTAGTCATCATGGCAAAATTTCATTAATTGGGCTATGAACTGTTACGCCATCCACCTTATTCTCCCGATTTAGTTCCGTCCGCTTATTTTCTGTTTCCAAACCTGAAGAAACGGCTGCGCGATAAAGGATTTGGGTCGAATAAAGAGGTCACCGTAGAAACAAACGCTTATTTTGAGGGCCTTGAGAAATCTTATTATTTAGAAGGAATAAAAAATTAGAAACAGGATGGACTAAGTGTATCAGGCTAAAATGAGATGTAGAAAAATAAAATGATTTTTTGCCGAAAAACTGATGTTTTCCTTTAAAAGTCACAGACTTACCAAACCACCCTCGTATTAGTGGCATATATATGTACAGACGGTATTTACAATGCTGTCTGTAGTTATTTATTAATATTTCTGTTAACCAGAATGTCTAAGGTATGGTAATGCAAACCAACAAGTTCGAAGTCGCGATCAAAGTCTCACAATTTTGAAAGAGGCATTCTTTTCCTACCAAGAACTTTTTGTTAAATGATAAGGAGTAATTACAGTTTCTAAAATTTTCCTGTTCGAAAAAAACTCCTACTTCATAGGTAGATACAGGGACATGCAGATACAATACACTAGGTATATTTTGGTTACCTACCAATGTAAATAAATGCCACCTACAAACAACTAGATATCGACTTGGCATGTTCTTTTACCCTTTAGCTTCCGTGACTGACATCAGCTGTTAGATTTAACTTGAACTTAAAATGCTGTCACTGAATACTACAGGGCTTGAAAGTACATGGTTTGAATTATCGATTGCTGGTCCCTGTGCTTGTTCCTTGCTAGACATTTCTCCACCATCTTTTTAATGAATATTCATGAGCACGAGAACAGTGTATATACATATACATATATGTACATTTGTACATGAATATACTACTGAGTTTTACCAACAAAACGTAATAAAATAAATGCTTTATTAATGTATCTACGAGGTGATAATTAAACAGTTTAAATTGTGTTTCAGGTATAATAATCCTGTCGGAAGCTTTCTCTGAGAAGCGAGAAACGTAACCTTTGCTCTTCGTTTATATCGTTTCAAACATGGTGTAAATGGTGGTAAGGTCATATGTTAACAACTGGTAGCAATCGTTAAACATTCATTTTTAATTACTACAAATGCATTTACTTATAATTGTTTCTATTTTATGTGGGAAGAATTTACGTATTTTCAAATCGATTGAACTTAAGTATGTCACACCTACTCAATTAATTTCATATACAATTAGTTTGGTACCCACCCATTTGTTGCCTGAACAAGAACGTATTACTGGACAATAAACATTCATTAAAAGTCTCTGTTCTATTTAAAAGCTTTTTTTTACGAAAACCCAAAGCTTATGTGCTTCTTATAAAATATTTTATAAACATTAAAAAAGAACTATTTATTTATTTAATTAGTAAAGTCATATAGTATAAGGACCAATAATAGCGCCAAAGAATAAGGAAATCCTAAATTTGTAACAAAAAAGAAAATTTAAGTTAACATGAGACTGCAAATTTTACTAACTCGTACACAAAAAAAAACTTTTGAGTGTTTCATTCCCACCAAATACTCGTGCTGGTGGGCGGGCAGTCCCTCAGACCTACACTGCAGTGTAAAGCCGGAGGGTAGGGCGTAGGGCCCTCTTCAGCTTCTTTGCAGGAATCGTGGGAAAAAATGGCTACACGAATGGTGTACCACCTTAAAGTATGAAAACGTGGAGAAAACATTTAATAAAATAAATAGAAATTGCGGTAGGTTGATTGTGAAAAAACGTTATAATACTTTAAATAACTACACAAGTGATTTTCACAACATATAATCGTTTTCAAAGAGTACAAATAAGAACTAAACTTAATTTTATGTATTTAAAAAACATTTAATACTAACACAGGATCCTGAAATAGAGAATAATGGTTGTTCACCTTTCTCGCACTAAGGAGGCTTGATTGGGTGTCTCTTCTCTAGTCGTAAAATCGAACAACAATTACTTCCTAGCTGAGGATCACTTCTAGCATAGTATTAAATGCTGTCTCCATGTTTATATGCGCTAAATGTACCACGTACCCGAAGGGGTAATCACTAGCAAAAATTTATGGACTTCACAAAAAATTTAATTTTACTGGACTTCATTGATATCATAAGACATCGTCGAATTCCATAGGATTTTAGTAGATCACATGCAGATTTCATATGAATTTCATTAGGGAATTATCTGATTTTCTTTTATTGCTTTTTGTTTTCGATTTATATCTTTATTATTTCATAATAATCTGGATTTATTTGGTTTTAATTTGACAGAATTATTTTTAATTCTCCTGGCAATATTCAGTTTGTATTGATAAAAATAAAACCTTTGCAATCACTGAATTATATGATTTCAGTTAAGTATTTAGCAGACTAATGTACAGTGGTGCTCAAAAAGGGGTAATATATCGACCAGCTATAAATTAATCTTAATTATCAATACTTTTTTGTAATTTTTGTTGCTATGGTTCACTAAAATAGATTCTGTTATAGAACGTATTCACCGCCAAACTTATCGTTTCTGAAATTGAAGAACAAATTAACATAAACCTATTTGTGTGATTTCCGAGTAATTTCAAATAAATTACTTTTTAATGTTTTATCAACATTAATCTATGACTTTACAAAACTTGATATTAGTAAGTAATTAAATGAAAAGGTCCATAAGATTGATAAAATTATAGCTAATAAAATCAAAATAGGCTGATAATATACATCATTGTTTATTGGCCTTGTTTTAAGAAAATGTCTTGAAATGTTACTATTGGCTAGACTCAGAGACGTGATTATAACTAGACTGCGCCTTGCGTTTATAAAGTGATACCATTTGGTTAGGCAACCCATTTTGCGAATTAAGGGACAGAAACGCGGTAATTATTAAGAGCGCTCGTATTATTTAAACCATAAAATCAGACTTTGTAAAATACATGTAAATAGTAGTATTACCGTTAATATACATCATTTTAATCACAGTCGTCACATCTTCTTTATCAATTTCATTCACCAATCATTCACACAACGAGAAATCTACTTGCGTTACTAATTAACTTTATTTTCACTAATAGCACATATATTATTGTAACAACAGTATTATTCTTTTTTTAAAGAAGTTTAATTATGTTTAAAGTCCGTAAATTTCCGTTTAGCGCATGGGAAACTTAAATACGTGTCCCTGAATGTGCTTTGTTGGTTGCATACCCAAATTACATCATTTTCTAGTACAGAGAACATTGCTTACGCTCAGTCCATATTATAATCACGTCTCTTGCTAGACTACCTTTCTTACTCTTATATGAAATGGCGTTACACCAAAGATATTCAAAATAGAAAAATGAAGACTGGTGACATAATAAAATAAAGTCAAGAAAGACTCACCCCTATTCACCACCCAACTTCTTATGTGGGTACTATTAACTCGAGACTGCTCGTTAAATATTTTGTGTGGTGAATAGGGGTGAGTCTCCTTTGATATTATTGTATTAGATACACTTCACCTCCGATCAAATTTCACTCTGTCCGCCAATATACAAGAAACACAACTTAGTATGCAAGTATTTGATGACTCATAGAATAAATTGGGGGTCTATGTAGCTAGCGGTTCATAGTGGCTACGGCTACTAGCTTTACTGCATGCAAATCGGGAAAGTACCGACCACTTCATGATCGCTTCTCATTCTGCCCTTTTATTAATTCCGGTTTTACTCGGATTTCATACAGACTTCATACATTTAATTTCTCGATTGCATCGGATTTCCAATCATTTCATGGATTTCATCGGGTAACAAGTGGATTCAATAGATTACACGTGTATTTCATAGTATATGTTCCACATATTTCATCAGTGATTACCCCCTCGCATGTATCTAGACATTCGAAACATATGCGAATTCTCCCTTATAAAAAAAATCACCAGTCATCTTTTCCCTTTATTCTAGGTATCTCTCTTAAGCCTGAGGGGATAGCACTGTCAAAGTCAGCTTTCCTTTTATGTATTTTTTTTATATTCAAGCAAAAATATTTTTATTGTTATATTTCTATTTCATATAAATTATTGGAATGTTACTTTGCTATTTTTTCAACAAAATATTACAAAGTTTACAATTTTATTTGTAAAAGCTACTCTTATTTTGTCACAAATAAAACAATTACAGTTCCGTTTTAAATCACTTTTATTCTTTAAAATTGTTTTATCTAAACATAAACATCTTCAGAAGAAGTATTAATTGTAATTGTTTTATTTGTGACAAAATATCTATGATAATGAACTTCCATAAAGTAGATGGTGATACAATTCAATACTCTCATGTAGCTCAACTAAATTTAGTCACATTGTTTTGCGATCTTACCATGGAATTTTAAAAGAACTATTATTTTTCAAAAACAGGTTTACCTTATAAACCGATTAAACAATAAAATAATTATTGCTGTAAAATAGCGTAGGTTCACTGACAAAGTAACATTTAAGAAATAATTGTTTTGTATAATATATGTTGTCAATAGCTGTTAAGATGTGTTAATTGTTGCCATTTGTTTTCTTATTCAATGTTTACCTTGTAAAATAAATCTCGTTTTTATAACTTATATTAATCATTCCATGCTACGCTTTGTAACTATGAACTGCAATTTTTTCGAAACCGGATAGATCAAAAGACTTCGACAAGCTACACTATTTCTGTAAGTAGGTAACTAATTATTTTTCTAAATAAATCAAGGTAAAGTAGCGAAATCATTGTATATAAACGAGCAAAAAATAGTATGGAGCAGAAAAAATAAAAGATGTTCTGTAAAAGTTGTTAAAAACTAAGACAAAGCTTTTAGTTGGTACCCACAGTAACATACCCAGTTATTTACGACGGTCTTTGAGTTTGGACCTGGTGAAAAAAACACTGGTCTTTCTAAATTTCTTGTTTTCTTGCGTTGATCCCTGATTATCTTGGTTGAATGTTACTTAACAAAGCAATGTTACGAATTACGTTTCTCATTCGTTGTACTTATCGGGAATATTTTTGTAATCTTAAAACCACCACCTCATTTTACCCGTTGCTGGTTTAACTATCCTAAAAGGTAGGATAGATAGACGAAGCAATATCCATGAAATAAAGCGTTAAGGCCATTGTTTCTAGATTATATTTACATCGGAATCTGTATCGCAATTTCTAACGTTTTACGGAATCAATTTAAGAAATTAAATAAATAGTGTGTGTGCACGCGTTGGAAGTTATACTACTGAAACAAAAAATAATTATGTATTTATTTAAGCAATGTTTTCAGTTACATTACAAGAGTAAATTTGAAATCGCAGTGCAAAAAAGCAACATTTTCACAAATTGTAAATTTTCTCAAAAAGTATAAACAAAGATATACGATAGTCCCATATCAATAGACGCCAAATTCAATGAGGAGTTCGAATATGCAGTCAAAAATGGGTCATTCTATTTAAAAAAATTGACTTATGCCTCTTTGAAGTTGACTAACTTTAACCACAAAATTTGAACATCCTGTACATTTTAGTTAAACACCACAATTGTTTTTAGGTAATGTGAATAGTTATAAATAATTGTTACGAGCTATAAAGCAAAATCTCAAAATTGAATTGAATTACGGTGTTTTAAATGTTAACGTGCAATTGTCAAAAAATTAAATAACTCAAAATCGATCAATATTTTCGGGGTAGTGCCTCCTATAAAATATGTATGAATTCATATTTTCTATCGGAAAATGTCATTCCGTTTAAAATAAGAAAGTTAAATAAAAAAAATATATTTTTAAAAGAAATGGCATAAACAATAACCAAATGAGCCCAAGTTTCAGAATTGAATTCGTTCTACTAATTCATATACTTCTAATAGCCCATCAACTTGAAAAACCCTGTATACATTGTGTTTCGGTGGGACTAGTAAGTGTTTTGGGATATGATAGTATAGTACTAGCCATTCTAAAACGCATTGTTAACAATTATATGCACAAAATAGGACCTATTGAGGAAACAGTGAAAATACCAAACACAGTCCATAAATGCAAAAAGCTTAATATTTCAGAGTACATGGAAATCTGCAATAAAAAAGTAAACAACACAGGAATCAACACGCAAATAAACAAAACTTCAGGCAGCATATTCACCCTTTTTAAAAAAACATATAAAAGCCGAGCATAAACCCAATAGCTTACTAAGCGGTTGTCAAAGCTTGGCATTCGGGAGGTCACCGGTTCAATTCCGGATCCGTCTGCCCTATTCTAAATTTTCCGTGGTTTCCTTGGATCATTTAGACAAATGTAGTATTCCAGAGATAACCATTCACTTCTATTCTGTCTTCATTTTGTCCGTTTCATCATTCTCTATCTAACTACTATCTATCCATATAAGTATGAAATCAACAAAAACAACTACTCCGAGGGCTAATACCCCTCCCGGCATTGAATTACACTGTTGATTCCAATGGACTCCTAGACGAAAATATAACATATTCAAAAAAGAAGGAATTAAAATTGTTATTCGTCTAAATATTAAGATCTCACATTTTGAACGCGTCCTACCAAGTAGGCCCAACGAACCGAAAGCCACATCCAACGACCGGTTTCGACCTATCGGGTCTCATCAGGTAGGCGCTGGCAGAAAGGCCTTTATAGGCTATATTATAAATATAAATATAAATATTTTATCTTAAAATTTAGACGAATAAGGATTTTAATTCCTTCTTTTTTGAATATACCATCTATCCATTTCCAACATCCCTAAAAAGAGTCTGAAGAGAGCTTTCCATTTTAACTGTAATTTTCAAAAAAGTTAGTGCGTGCCAAAAAGATATTCTTATGTCCATTAACAAAAAACTGTGAAATTCAAAAAAATCTTTTTAGTTATGTACCTAGGTATATAATGTTTTCCTTTTTATAGTTATGTTGATTTATAAACAGGTACTTATAATAAATATGATGTAATGATTTAATTGTATTTGTTACAGACAGTTAGCGAGTAAATATTTTTTAAGACAAATCAATCAAGCTCAACTACTGTCTACGTTATAGTGAATTTTCGCAAAAAGAAATTTCGTTATAGAGACATTACACTTTGTTTCGATGTTAATGCAAATAAAGGCATTCAGACAATAAAAACACTAAGCGCACAAGTTCTGATTAATTTTTAACGTCAGGAAGTATATTGACCTAGAGTAATGGTCACGGCCTTTTAGAATTGCTTATAAAAATGAACCAACATGAAAAATCGTCTACACGTTATTATTCGCTGCAAAACAAAACCGAATGTAAATATAGACAGGACCTTTTACAAATTTAGCGCTGTTTACAACTTACATTTGATATAAGTACACGTGAATGCTTCTTATCTTCATATTGTCAAAGTGTAATTAATTAAGAACATTTTAAGGCCAGTGCATACCTCGCCCACTTTAAAACAGTTCTTTAACGTTTTTCTTTAGCTTACGGCAACGTTTACCAAAACTCACACATACAGTTCATACAAGATGACATGGCACTGATTGATTATTACAGTGGATTATTAGATGGAAGAATGAAAGTTAATTTAGAACATCAATTTAAAACAAAAATATATATGAAAGGCTTAAAAACAAAAAAAAATAGTAAATAATTCAATTACCTACAAATTATAATTTCGTGTGAGGTTAGGTTAGTTTAAGGTATGCAATGAAACGCAGCTTAATACTTAAAATACTAAAAATCATCATTCTAATCCTGTAATCGAAAATGAAATCACAAAACGATACTTTCACAAAATTTATTTGACAAGAACAATTGTTTCGCTAACACAGTATCTTCTTCAGGTTGAGTGTGGTACAAACTATAAATATTGGGTATTTATAGACAGATAGAAACAGTGAGGGAAATGAATTAAACATATAACAGGGGACAAAATACAATAAGATAAAAATATAAAAAGACTTTTTTTTCTTTTAACAGATTAAAAAAGATTAGAATAACATAATATAGGTAAATACTTAAAATTCAATGTAACAATAGAAAAAATTCAATGAAATAATATAATAATTTTAGTTATTGCATACTTATTTTATTGAATTTTTTGTATTGTTATATGTTTGTTTATTCCATCTCTCATTTTAGGTATTTACCTAATATTTGTTATTTTAACCTTTAATCTGTAAAAAAGTTTTTTTTAATTATAATATTTTTAGTCTTTTTATATTTTTATCTTATTGTATTTTGTCCCCTGTTATATGTTTAATTCTTTTCCCCCACTGTTTCTATCTGTCTGTAAATACCCAATATTTATAGTTTGTACCACACTCAACCTGAAGAAGCTAATGTGTTAGCGAAACAATTGTTGTTGTCAAATAAATTTTGTGAAAATATCGTTTTGTGATTTTCTTTTCGACGATGAGTAACTTTCACCAAGTAAAAGCCAATTCAATTTCATCTCTAATCCTGTAATATTTTCAAATTCATAATTCTCTTAAAAACTCATATCAAAAATGCTCAGAGTATAAAAGTAGGTGTCATCTATAATTTTTCGTCTTTGTTATTACTCTCATTCACATACCAAACCACAAGGGTCGACTACTCGATCTTGTTTCTTATAATGTTAACACCACTGTCAGCCCATAATAGATAATCATCGGCATCGGTCCATACATATAATAACACACTTTAAAAATTATGCATGTAAATATATAAGCAATTTTAATAATAATAGTCCAACATATTTGATTATGAACATAATAAGGATTGATTTCAGAAAATGTAATGTAGGTAGCTAGCTAGATAAGATTTCATGTGAATTTGCTGCCTCGGATTGGAATTATACGAATATTGATTGTCATCTAGATGATTTATGTTATATATTATTTAAAGATAATTAGTATCGAATAAATAAAGTCAAACTAAATATAAGTCAAAGAAGTATACTATTATTAAAACAGAAGATCGCTTATAATTAAATAACTATAGGTACCAGTGGCGGCTAGTGCCTTCAAAAATAAGTGAAAACTCTCATTGAAGAATTGCAAAAATCCGAAAAAAGTTCAACCTAGAATTAGGTATTGTCGTGGATAGAATCAATTCGGAATTTTGCACAATCCATATGTTTATTCCATATAAAGCTTTTACTCCAGAACGGTAAGCAGGGCCAACAAAATATTTTTTTTAGTAATGTACTCATTAAACCAAACCGATTTAAAAATTTTGTTATAAGATTTACCGAGCTTTCTTTGCTCAACTGAGCGGCGTGGTCTGGTGCTCTAGGCCATTGCTTAACATTCAGGATTAAAACCGGTGATTTTAATCCGGCTCTGGCTGCTCTGGTCCAAGTTTCCTGTGCAGATAATTTCTCACTTCTTTTCCGTTTTCATTTCGTCTGTCTCATCTTTCTCTCCTTAACTATACCACCCATTCATTTCCACGATTTCTGAAAGGCGACTGAAGAGGGCCTTACCCCCTACCATCCGCCTTTGTACTATAGTGTAGGTCGGAGGGACTGCCCGCCCACCAGCACGAGTAGCTAGTGGGAATGAAACCCCCAAAAGTTTCTTTTTTGCTCCAACCGAAAGTTTATCTATTGTCCGTCCACTTTGCCAAACATCCCGTTTGTCATCGTTCTTACATCGATTGAACAGCGAACAACAACAAATTCCATACAATGTCTTAATCGGACGCCTTTTGTTTTGTTAGGTCGATCATGTCATAAATCGTACTTCCAGGAATCAGCTCCTTAGCGACATGATGGCCTGAGGGGTGGCAACGGTGCTGAAGACAATTTTACTTAGTTTTACAAAAGAAAAAGAGTCTCAGATTCGATGCAAACGAGCACGGTCGACTAAGCGATAATAAAAATTTTTACTGCTTAAAAATTGAACTCAAATTAGTAAATAAAATTGGACCTTTGTAGTATGCAGGTAAATATACTTTTTCACATTCACTGAATAAAATAAAATAATCCGTAGTAACAACACGGCGTTCTAATTTGTTAAATTATGACGCAACAACATATGATACACACACATTAAGGCAAACTACAAGGTTATGTCGCGTTGTGCCAACACTGCAGAAACGTTTAAAGAGCATGCAGTTGTAATCTCGCCGTGACGCGACATCTTCCCTATTCAAGAACGGTAGGCCTATAATTTTATCACTAATGTCAACGTTTTCATGGCAACCAGTCCATGGTGGCAAACATATTACGTATGAACTGGTGTTGTCCTTCTTCGGGTGTATAGGCCGTCGTCAGTTGGAATTGCTTCCTAACGTTTCGCTAGCACGAGTGGCGAGCTTCTTCAGAGGTCTATCCATTTTCGCTGTTGGTCGTAGACTGTCTACGAAGAAGAACAACATCAGTTCATCAACTTGCCGCGAAAGCCTTGATCAATTTGTCATATTACGTATATTAAGACCAATACAAGGGCTATTTAAAAAACATTATAAAGCATTCTAAGCTACCTTCTTACAAAAAATTGCCTTATTTATTGAAAACAAAAAATAATTAGAACAGAAATCGAATATTTCGATACTATGCAGAAAACAGATAAGGACGATCTTAAATTTAATAATTGATAGGTATACAACAAAAGTTCAACTTTATGTTCTTCGTGATATCAGAAATCTTATGGCATGTTCTTGTTTTGTCATATTATCCAATTTGTTGGAAATATTTTTAGACAAACAAATATTAAGCACTGATTTTCGATACCATATACAAATGTGTGACTAAGTTGTCTGTAAGCGACGCAGTTACAGCATACTAATCTATCTCATTGATTCATGAGATGTTCAATTTTTCAAAGATATTTTTATGAGTACTAGTTATCGTGTATGGCCGAAATTGGACCAACATGCTTTTTAAAATGAAATAGCATACGATGGTACATTAAATATAAACGGTAATTTTACTATTTAGCTTAGCACGTAATCTGATCTACTGGATTCGATGCTCGAGTGTTGTTAGGTTTATGAGGAGGGGTAAACCGGCATTGGCAGCAACTGCGCTCGGTTCTGTCCGCAGTACAGCCATGATTGAGCGCAAGGTACCTTCGTCTGTTGCACAACGCATCATCATAAAGATTTTAACCAATGAACCATTGGAAATTTTCACTCATTTTAAGGCGCAGTTTGGGGATATGGGGATACTACACTGTCCCTGAATCGAGTGTATACGTGGGTAAGAGAGTTCAGAGATTGGCGAGAATGTGTCGAAAATGATAGTTATGATCGACGCTCAAGAACAAGTCTCACAAATGACATCCGTGCTGTTCGAGAGCTTGTTGAAAGTGATCGCCGGTTAACTATAGGCTATTGAACAAATCTCATCAGAAGTGGGTATCAGCTATGGGAACTTGGCTTTAGAAAAATTAGTGCTCGCTGTGTTCCAAGGTTGTCAATCAAAATAAATCGAAAATCAATAACAGGTCAGGTCGAAGATCAGTGAAAAGCTTTTTAAAAGTGAAAGTTTTTTTTGAGGTATATCGTCACTTTATTATCGTGATGAGACGTGGGCCCACCACTACACTCCCGAATCAAAAATGGTGAGTGGCGAAGAGAGGATGAAGGCTGCCCTGTCAAAACCAAAACCCGGCACCCGTCTCTCAACTGGAAAAATGCTTGCGACTGTTTTCTTTGACTCAAGGGAAGTTTTACTCATTGATTTCCTTCACGATCAACGAAGAGTGAATGCGGTTTACTATTGAGTTGTTACAGTCGACACTTCAAGACCATAACAAACATAAAATCATAGACAATAGCATAACATTGTACTTGATACACATTCAATATTTAAAAAATGCATATATTTTGTAGTACTTTTATAAAGATTATGTTATAATTATGTATAAATAATAGTAAACAAATATTTCTGACAATTGCTTCTATTTTTACAGTAGTAACTTATGTGTTTTTACTTTTTTAATTTTATAGATTTAATAACGGCGATATCGCGAAAATAATCCCATGTTTTGTATTTTTATACCTTGACAACAGACTTTAGTCTTAATCGTTTATGTTTTTTATGTCATTTAATTTAATTAATACAAAGAACGGCTATTTAAATTAGCGAATAGCATTAGGTGTTGATTTTTTATGTTCTTTTAATCTTTTTTCTATTTCTACCTGCCTGACCTAACAATAAGTTAATTTCTATATAATTTTGATTCCCGCTATTTCACACGTGTTGTTTTCAACGACTAATAACTTCACATTAAAGAGGAAAATTGTGAGATTGATCTATCCGGTAATTTTTGCGTGATAAGTGCACATTAAAAACCTATCCATCATTTTATTTATAATACATATTTAATTTATTTGTTATTAATTTAAAAAAATTACCTACTTAACTGAGAAGAAAATTGGATTCATATTTCCTTAATTTCTGTAAATAATTTTGAAGTTTATAGTGCCTTTACTAATTATTTTATAGAAAGAATTTTCTTTAAAACAATGGAAAACAATTATTTAATACAAAAAATGGATCTGGTTAAACATTTTCACATCTTTTAAAGGTTTGTTATGAATTTTTATTATTCAAAATATTTAAACGTAAAATGACTACTGTTCCCTTTTTTTAATAAGAATAAGTCTGTAATAAAGGGCTGAAAGACCCGATGTAATCTAGAAAATAATATCATTCAACATTGGTCCCAATCCATAGAGTTTTTCTATAAAATTAATCTATTCACATACTGATTTATAATACTATTTTTGTGCAATTTAAATAAAGAAATGAGACTAATCAGAAAAACAAATAAGAAACATAGAAGGAAGTACTGTCTTCTCGCCATCAAAACAAAATATATATTAATACGTCCTGTTTTAGCAGGTGTTTTCTATTGATTATTCCTCGTTTTCTTGTTCATTCGTAATGTATTATGAAGTAAACTATCTTTCTCTGTTAAGTATATTTTATATTTACTTTATTAAATTGCAACTTACCATACAAATATTTCTCAGTTGATATACTTATGCAGTCAAATATCGCCAGTTGTTACCGAACGAACTATACATGTTGCTCTCACTGTCAAACAGGACGTTAAAGTACGGTATCATTTATCAAAACGAAATTACTACGACGTCCCTCTTGTTTGTCGATCAAACTCATAAATGCTCAATAAAGATACGATCTTGATGTTTTACAAAATGTTGCGCTTTGGGCTGTTGAAATTTAACATATTATTATGAGCACGATACACGGTATAGTTTTACCTATAATATTATATTGTTGCTCAAATTTATGGTTATTAACTTAACGTTGTTTTAGCCAAAAACTAAAAGATATTCCTAATTTTAGCTAATTTATTTTACAATGATTTTGTTGAATGTACGTATATGAAATTTTGGTCAAGTGCAAAGCAAACTTGGAATATCAACAGTTACAGAAAAAAAAACAATAATTTTAATTATAAAGAAGATATATCGATTAAAAGCATAAATAAGAAATTATGCAGAAGATTTGTTTCCCATAATAAAAAAGCGGTCAAAATTTCAAATAATATTTGTTTTGATAACAATTAATTATCGTATATAATAATTATTGTGCTTATAGAATTGGCGAAGGTGCAAGGCGAGGGTAAATTGAAAACTTTTCTACAAAAGTTTTTATTTGTTATCTGAAAATTTGTGATGACCTATATTGTAGTTAGGTTGAAAATCATTAAGGTTTAGGCAAAGAATCGTGCCCATGATACGGATTAATACTTGATGCGGTTCTTGATCAGAAATTAATTTAATCTAAAATACTAAACGGAAAAGTACACATTCTTGTTAAGTATACCTTCTTGCTAGATACTTGTTATCATTTGTAACTATAGAATATTGATATCTTTAATATTTAATGAATCTAACATTGGCTCTTTGTGAAACATTTTTTAAATATAAAACAACAGAACTACTTTTTAATAATCTATTGTTTCAGGCTTTACTACAAGGAAATTCAAACTCAGATTGAAATAGTTAATAGCTAATAGAAAAACACATAATTTCCACTTTTGAAACTTAATTTATTCTTAACAATTGTTTCATCCCACTAGGGTATCTTCAAAAGAAGTATTACTATCTGTAATTTAGTTCAGCCTTTCTTATATACTGACTTAATCTAATGGTGGGACTATTTCTATTAACTTATCTACTATTAACGAACTTTCTATTTTATTTAAAATTTTTGCATTACTTTTAATGTGTTTTCTGATTTCTACGGCATCTAATGTAAACATTTTAAATTTTCTTGTAAATTGAATTTATGTAATTTGTGATATGCTCTTGTGCTCTTTCCTTAAAAGATCTACCGGTTTGTCCCATATATAACGCATTACATATGTTGCAATTTAATTGATAAACTCCACTTGACTTCGTTTTTTTTTGTCTTATCTTTACTGTTTAGGATGAATCTTAATAAATTATTAGAAATTGTAAGTGAAACATAAAATGTATTGTTGTTTTTAATGTTTTTTTCTATTATATTAGGTGTGTTTAAAAAGTGAAAATTAACAGTTGGTTGAAACAAGTGCTATTAACAAACTTTTGTTATTGATTAATTGTTTGTTCATTAAATTTGAAATCTACAAATCTACTTTTTTGCAGTTTCTTCGTTTATACAAAGAAAACGGCTTGACCAAATATTATAAAATTTCAACTATAAATGAATAAACACTACTTTGTTTATTATCACTTTTTTATTTACAAATCCTATTGACTATAGTTTCGACAACTAGCTTGTCATTGTCAAACAAATGATTCAAATTGAATGAATATAAACAGACGTACAGTGGTGTTTATATATATTTTGGAAATACCATTAATTATTAAGTGTATTTAGGAATGAGGTTTCTACGAAGGCACTCTTGGTTGAACCAAATATTTTGACTTGTGAATTTCTGTTTCTTCATCAATTTGAAGTGAAATTTGGCTAAAACTGCTGTAATTGCATCCTGAATCAATCCAATTTTTAAAGGATGTTGTCAATACACTTCGATCGATACCCCAACGAAGTCGATTTGATTTTTGGTTTACGCGATGGCGTACCGGAAAGATTACGACTGGGAAGTTAAAAATATTCTGTTTCCACAAATGCTTTTTGGTGTCAAAATTCTGGAATAAATTCAAAACAATTGCCGGTCAAGAACAAGCTACAATTACCCACTTAGCAATCAACGACCAGATCTACCACATATATTTATTGGTCTAGCATCCGAAAATGTTTGAAATGTTATTTAAATAATAACAGGCGGCTAACGAATAGCTGCTGCAGAGCTGTAAAACTGCAAAAAAAATTAGATACTAGTATATGTATTTTTGCGATTTAATTACCAAAATTTATTGATATAGTAAATTAGTGTATTTACATATCATACCCGACGCTGATGTGTTTGTGCAAAATTGTCATTTGTCGAACGTCTTATACGGAGTAGTAAACCAAATGAATTCCGTAGGTGCCTGGTCGAACACGTCGTCGTATCCTTCCTATTATTGAACTGGGCCGCACGAGGCAGGTGTGGGTATTGCTTCGAAAATCCTTATAGATATCCTTCATACTCATTTGCTAGCAATAAGTCGTAAATTTAGGCGGGCCAGTGAGCTGCATTCAACGCAGCTAGTTGGTGTGTTTTTATTTCTCAATCGATGGTTTATATTGAAAAATTACAGCTTTAACGAAAAGGCTAGACAAGTTTACTTCTATGACGGATTGTATAATTGACTTAACTTATTGATTAATAAATAGGTGAGTAAACGTTTAATGAATATCCGCTTTACTTCATCACGAGCCGCCACTGTAAGTGACCCCTGGAACCTCATATAAGTATTTACTCTATACTCTTTTGTAAGATTACAATTTACGTTAACTACTTATTTCATTCATTACAAAAATGTAGATGAAATTACTAGACAGTCTCATATTGACTATATTTGGATGAATGAGATTTTATGTTAGAAACCGCTTGCATTCCATCGACTAATCGGTTCTGTTTAAGTGGTAAATCGCTCCGATTTGTTGCATTCTAAGATTTGAATTATCCAGAAATGGCAGTCAATATTGCGCCATAACTCATAATGGGGATGGTAAAGATCACTTTTCTACGTGGTAATAAACGTTAATTCGATTCTTAAAGTAAGCGTATGCTGGAATTATATTCAATTGCCGCTCCTTAAGTTCACACATGTTAAAATGTTCAGGACATATTTTATAACTACTAAAGTCTAAACAATAATATAAGATACATAATCATAAGCAGAGCATTCATTATACTGGTGATCACTCAAACGTTTACTAGATTTTTTGTCCTCACAAGGTATATGACTTCTGTAATTTACTAGTCTCCACTCAATATATGTCAGAAAAAATTTCCAAATGCATAGAACAAAACAATAAATAAATATTTAAATAGGTAAATGTACGTATTTAATTAATTTAATTTAAAAATTGAATCATTAAAATGTTATTTCGATAAAAAAACAATTCATTAAATATAAATATAAATATGGAATCAACAGAAACAACTACTCCGAGGGCTAATACCCCTACCGGCATTGAATTACACTGTTGATTCCGATGGATTCTTAGATGAAGGGTATTAGCCCTTGGAGTAGTTATTTCTGTTGATTCCTTATTTATATTTATATTTATATTTATATTTATATTTATATTTATATTTATATTTATATTTATATTTATATTTATATTTATATTTATATTTATATTTATATTTATATTTATATTTATATTTATATTTATATTTATATTTATATTTATAATATAGCCTGTAAAGGCATTTCTGCTAGCGCCCACCTGATGAGACCCAATAGGTCGTGGGATATGGCTTTCGGTTCGTTGTGCCTACTTGGTAGGGACTCGTTCCAAATGTGATATCTTTGATCTTAATATTTAGACGAATAAGGATTTTAATTCCTTCTTTTTTGAATACAATTCATTATGTTTTTCTAGGATTTGTTAAGATAAGTTTTCCTAATTATGTTAAAATATTCGGTTCTTAATGTACCTACATGTGACAGATCTTTCTTCGTATTCAGATCGATTAAGACACAAAAAGATTAAATTATATAGCAATTATTAATATTTATGAAGAAGAATGTTTGAATTTAATTGAAATCAGAAATAATTTCATTTGTATGAATTCACCATGAATAAGTTACCTTTTAATTATTTAATATTGTGCTCATGATCTGTTAATTTAAATATTCGAAAAAGATTATTAAAAATGTATGTTGGAGCACGGCTCCTTATGGGTGCGAAACGTGAACGGTGGACGCGGCGGAAAAGAAAAATTAGAAGAGTGAAGATTTTGAGATGTGTTGTTATAAGCGGCTGTTGAAAATAACGTGAATAGAAATTTTTTGAAATGAGGAGGGATTAGAAAGAGTAGATGAACAAAGGGCGCTATGGAAGTCAGTAAGGAAAAGGAGAGATAGGTTGGTATGACACATGAAGGATTAATTAGAGACACAAATAGTAGCAAAAAGCGGCAGAGGATAACCTAGATTAGATTATTGTTCGCAAATAGTTAAGAATGTAGATGTTCTAGTTTCAGAGAAGTCCGAAGATTGACTCAGAATGAGAGGGAGTGGAATCGACCACGATGATGATTTATGATTGTAAATAAAGTTTCAAATATAAAAACTTGTGCGTTGAATCCTAGATTCTTAAATATCTCGCAGCATTTAAGTCATCTGTATATCTTACATTTTTTCATTATTAAAAGGTAGGTGGTTATGGTTTTGTTAAATTCATTGAATGAACATTCAACAATCCATCTTCTACAGCAAACGAATTCCTAATTATATTAAGCATGGACCTTAGTTAAACTTTAAAGAAGAATAATTCTTTAAGACAATGTACTAGATATACCGGAATAAAAACTCTTCACTTTTGGTTGAAGCACATCAAAGTGTTAATTTATTCATGGAAATCTTTAAGTAAACAGAGATTACTTTCCAATGATTATTTTTCTGGTTTAAGGATTATTAGAAATATTCTAATTTTCTATTTAAGTACTTAATATTGGAAATATTTCGATTTTAGTTTTGTCTTGATAGCCCACTTCAAATGTAAAACAAATCGGCAATTTTGGCAGTCATTTTTTTTTAAGCTACACGATGGCTTTTTTGCATTATGAATTTTGCAGATTGAATACGATTCTTCAGGGGTAAAATGAGAAGAAGAAGTACCTATTATTAAATAATTATTCAGTTTTAAATCGAAAAAGTCGATTTGGTTCCCAGATTTCTTGTTGGAGTATAACAAGGTATTAATTGATATCAGCCGTCACCTTTCTCGGCATATTGATTTACTTCGGACACGAGCCAGCGAGAAAGCGAAAGTGTCAGTCCATGAATACGAAATTATTAAGGACGCGGAAACGCATTCGGACTTAACGCCGCGACTCCAGTACTCATGAAGAAGAAGGCAGCAGTAATAAGTTGTCAGGTTGTTGAAGAAGTGGCCGGTCGATTTTCGCAATGACACCTATCCGTCACATCGCGACGTCCGCAGCGTCGTGGAACGGAATCGCTCAACTAGCCACCCCTGGTAGTGGGGCGTTCGATCATCTTTGATTGGCCCATCGCTTCAGGTACAGGTGGGCAGGTGAAACACTCAAGAAGACAACGCTAGCAGTGACCAAGTGTATGCCTGTCTGTCGGTCCATCGGTGTATGAGAGAGCGACCATTCACTCAGCTCATTCACAGCATCGATCTCTTAGACCTACCTGTAGGTACGTAAACCGATTCGATAACGAGAACCGGTTCAAACCCATGCATCCCGGAAGAAAAACCACCTGTAGCAAAATTGTGGTCGTAATAAATCGAATTGCCCATTGCAATCATTAATGAACAAAACGCGAGCTTATTACACGATACCGACCAACAATAGGTGTTAGTACCTACTGAGAGTACACAACTAATAAAGTACCTGCGAAAGTGATGCGTAGAGCTGTTCGCTATTATACTAACAACCTAAAACATAATAAACGTAACGTGTGAAGTGTCTTAATGCTTAGTCAAATAAGAGCGGTAAATAAAACAATGTTTGAAAGACGCCCGCCGGTGAAAACACTCCGACGTCGCTGTCTGTTATTAGTTGTTTGAATATCCTCGCGTGCGGCTGTTTTGAACGACGACTCACTAAGGTGGTGGTTGGTATTATTTTATTAGTTGCGGGGGTTACAGCGTTACGGACAGTTCCGGGCCTCGGGGTGATAGTGGACGTCATTGCTGGTGAGTGGTGATGCTTGGTGATGATGTGTTCCTTTGGATGAAGAAGCAGCAGGATGCCAACCCGGAAAACGGGTCGGATGACGACTGGACTCTCCATTTGCGCAATCGCCTCCTTCTTATACACCTTCAGGTATGTGAATAATATTTTTTTCTTGATAGGTATTCAAGAAACTTTTATAAGTCCTGAACGTTGAAAAAAATTACGCAATAAAGGTATTTTAAAATGTTTCGTGTATATTCTTATCTAAGTGGAAATTGATGCATAATATGGCGCTGTTTTTCCGAAAAGGTGTGTAGATTACGATTTGTTTTTTAAGAAAGTATGAAAAATCTTTAAAGTCTTTAAAAACGCCCAATTCGCAATAACACGAATAAAATAATTATTCAGTTTTAAATCGAACACAAAACAGTAAAACAAATATAATTTTAAATTACATTATAGGGAAATACAAAATTTTCATTTGTATGTTTTTGTATTTGATACCGCTTGACAAATGAAAGATATTAAATTCTTAAAAATACGATATAAACTGCACTTCATAAAGAAAAATATATTAATATAATAAAATTTATTTTGTTTTTTTTCTATAAATATAGCATATGAAGATCAAGTGTATACACATAAGTAGATATTTATTGCAATTTTTATTTAGGTATCTACTAAAATTAATATGACTAATGCAATTTTTTAAATGTTATTTACGAAATTGAGTCTTTTTATTCAAAGATACATACATGAATTAGGTACGATTATTTAATACGATAATAATCATTTTAAACAATAACATAAAATAGAATCTATATTATTAATTAATACGTTAATTTATGTAATGCAAAAAGTCATTGTTTACTATTGTAATGTAAATAAAAGAACTTTACTTTCCTAGTTTGAGTGTAGCGGTTAAATGGTTACCATTTAATTAATGTTATGAAATATAACATTAAATTAAGGATAAAATCTGAAAAACAATATTCATTATCACTGTAGATTCATTTAAACAGTTAATTTAAGGGAAGCATATTAAGATGTCGCTAACTGACGAATCAGTTGAAATTCCCTGATTCAAATATCCAGAATTATAACAAATTTACAATGACTGCACTAATTTCTTATTATTAAATCAATACGTATAAAACAACTCGTACGGTAGGTAGTATTTCCAGAGGCATAATTAGGTGGTTTTCCCTAAACATCATTAAAATTTAAAGTTGTTGGTTATTACTTCCACAATCAACTTAGAATATGTATTATATGAATTGTACCTATCAGAACGAATGAATTTAATTTACATAAATAATGCTTTCCTATTATTGCATTAATTGTATGATACTTTACCAGAAAGTGTTTTTAATTTTTCTAATTTAATTTGTATTTTCAATAATATTCAGAAATGACAATGATTATATAGGTATATAATATGTATGAAATTGTAATTACAGATAGATTAAAGAATAAACCGTTTTAAGGTAAGGTGACCAGTGTCCTATAATGTCCTCCTTTCGAATGATAACGATCCAATTTGTCCTATTTTGTCATTACCTACCTGGGTCAAATGCCAGCATGAAAAGGGTTTAAGTGTGAAAACCCTTTCTGCAATGACAATTTAAAGCTTAGTATAAGGATAGTATAACTAATGGTTAATGTTTTTTCGAAATGTCGACCTTTAATGAAGTTATTAAAAAAAAATACATCCAAGACAAAAATATGTCTAAAACGAAATAAATTATTTTTTTTATATTTTTAAATATGTTTTTTAAGTAATAACGTCTCTTCTATCTATGGTATATATATATATATATATATATATATATATATATATATATTATTACTTAAAAAACATATTTAAAAATAAAAAAAAATTATTTATTTCGTTTTAGACATATTTTTGTCTTGGATGTATTTTTTTTTAATAACTTCATATATATATATATAGAGGGCAAAAGTAGCTGATTTTTCTTTTTTGCGAGGGATACTAGTGTCCCCCTGAGTCATTTTAAAATTCTGGTCGCCGTAAATAAATGCATCAAATTGTGTTTTTGTTGTTTCAATAGAAAACTAATGTAAGGAATAGATCTGAAGTAATTTTAAATAATTAATTTTTTTTTGTGTGGAATTGAAAATTTCCTATTTCTTACAAAAATATTTTCTAAGTATCGATGTTTCCTTTTGAGACATTAAAAATTTTCTATTAAAATTGATGAAACGGAATGTACTAATCACTTATGATAATTATTAGCAGGTAAAACATATAAGCTGTAAAATTATAAACAGAGAATATCACACTTACTTATATTAAATGGCTGTTATTTTACTCGACTAAGGAAGTAGTTGCAGACTAATTGTTATATTGATAATGACAGAGTATATGTTCTTGATCAGTAATTTATCGAAACTACTAGATGATAATCGCAATTTCGGTCTTATTAGATTAATCAGTCCGCTATAGACAGTTTTGATATATCATCGATCAAATCGAAGGTGTTCTTTAAAAGGAAGTTGATTTAATATTTAGTTATGGTACTATATCGCTATCTACTGATATCTGCTACTAAATGAATTATTTCATATGTTAGTCCATAGCTTTTTAAGGTATCCGCTTGTCCAACTGAATTGACGGCGCAGCTTATATAACTGGCAGGCTGAATAGTTCGTAGGCTAGCATAGAAAAAAAAATTTTTTTGATAAAATTTGTTTTTATTATTCAATATAGTTCCCTTCGAGGGCGATACAACAATTATAGCGGTCATATAATTTTTAGATACCATTTTTATAATACGATTTGTCTTTAGCCTCAAAATAGGCTTCAGTTTCGGCGATTACCTCTTCATCAGCACGAAATTTCTGTTCAGCAAGCATCCTCTTGAGGTCTGAGAACAGATAAAAGTCGCTGGGGGCCAGATCTGGAGAGTACGGTGGATGCGGAAACAATTCGAAGCCCAAATCATGGAATTTTGCCATCGATTTCATTGATTTGTGACACGGTACATTGTCTTGATGAAACAGCACTTTCTTTTTCTTCAAATGAGGCCGCTTTTCCGCGATTTCGTCTTTTAAACGCTCCAATAACGCTAAGTAATAGTCGCTGTTTATGGTTTTCCCCTTTTTAAGATAGTCAATGAATATATATACCATGAGCATCCCAGAATACTGATGTCGATGCCATACTCTTGCCAGCCGACGCCGACTTTTGCGTCTTTTCACGCTTTGGAGTCGGTTCATCACGTGCAGTCCACTCGGCTGACTGTCGATTGAACTCCGGTGTGAAATGATGGAGCCATGTTTCATCCATTGTCACATATCGACGCAAGCGCAAGAATTCGGATTTATTACGATTGAACAGCTCCAAACACTGTTTAGAATCATCGATTCGATCCGTTGTTGTTTTTGGTCGATTGTGAGCTCGCGCGGCACCCACTTTGTACAGAGCTTTCGCATATCCAAATATTCATTCACGATATAACCATGACCAACACGTTCCTTTGATATCTTTAGGGTCGGGTCTCAGCTATCTCAATCAACTTCACTTTACGGTTATCAAAAATTATTTTGTGGACTTTCTTGATGTTGTCGTCGGTAATAGCCTCTTTGGGGCGTCCACTGCGTGCATCGTCCTCGGTGCTCATTTCGCCTCGTTTAAATTTAGCAAACACTTTTCTACGGTTGATTTTCCTGGTGCAAAGTCCGAATAATGTTTATCAAACCAAGCCTTGGCTTCAACAGTATTGTTTTTTCGCCAAAAAGCAATGCATTATTAACACACGAAATTCCTTTTTATCCATTTATCTATCCAAAGTAACAAAAGTTCTTTCACTAAAAAAGCTATAATTCAGATGCTATAAGTGCAACAGCTGTCAAAATTATACACGCGTCTTTTGAAGGTTAGGGTTAACTAAAAATCATATGGATTTGATACTAGTAGCGCCATCTATGGGTCAGCCTACGAACTTTTCAGCTCGCCTGTTATATACATATACATACATATATATATGTGATAAACCAAATTAATAAAAACACTATGTTCTTGGTCAGTGATTTATTGAAACTACTAAACGTGGATTGCGATTTCGAACTTATCTGACCAAATTACAACTAACAGCCTAACCTAATCTACAGACAACTTGAAGGCATGTATTTCTTTTTCTGATGATCTGTCTAAAATACAAAGAAAAATGAAAAATATGCCAATGCGATATTAATTATTAAATTATTTTGTACCAACTGCAGATGACCTCAAATTAATGAGGAAAAACTTGTTACTGTTATCACGCCCTAGCCGGGACTCGAACCCTGGTTCTTTGGCTTTACGCGCCAATGCGTTTGCCACAAAGCTACCTCATTAATTTGAGGTGTAGTGTGTAGTGGGTACAAATTAATTCAATAATTAATATCGCATCAATGTATTTAACATTTACCCCTACTAAAAATATTCAAATATTTCATTATTAATGAAAAATATTTGTTTTTATTTTAAGAATATTTCCAAAATCTCCGTTATTATTGACACAACAATTAGTAGGTAGAAATTTAATGCTTATATAATGTATGGTAGTTTTAAAGAAAAAAAATTATCAAAACGGTTTTTTGAGTAATTGTTATTATGAAGAGAGAGTTTTTTTATTAACTTAATAATTTTAATATTGATAAGTTTTCTTAATCAGTTGATTTTAAAAATCACCCAGGACAGAAATTTGTGAAAAAAGAATAGAAACATATAACACTGACGTAATATTTTTTCTTGAAAATTATTATACAGGGTGGTCAGTAACTAGTGAATAACTAAGGCCATTCAAAGTATTTGGTTTCATGTTTACGAAAAATCCCAGGTGTTTCGAGTGATTTTAACTATTTTTAATTGACATCATTAATAGCGACTCTGCTGGGTACAGGGATCACAAACGAAGGGAAAGTTTCTCTTTACCTAGTATTTTTAAATAGTTCTGTTATGATATGATTTGTACAACTTATGACCAGCCTTAGCTAACGATTTCTTTTTAAAAAAGATTTAACCTTAAAATTTTGTTTCGAACAAGTTTCAGATTAAGTGCTTTTAAAAATTAAGGCATATTTTTTACAAAACCGCAGCAGCAACTCATAAATTCCAAAGCACTCACGATAGCATAGCTTTCTAAGAAAATTACAAGAGATAAAAGATTAGAAATTTGTTTTTTCGTGGTTGTGGCGTTCAAGAGACTAACTAGGGGTGTTAATTTCCAAAATACTTAAAACCAATGACTATTAATTAATATAGAATTCTATTTTGTGGATGGCTATTGGGAGACACATATGCATTTGAAAGGTTATGTACTACTGACAGGACACCCTGTATTTAATATAACACTAAAACCAAAAATTTTATATGTACTAGGCACATTTTATAATTTTTATAGTAGGTGATAGTAGTCTTCTATAATATAATCTGAGAAATAGTATCAGGTTGTTAGCGTTGTGCTCTTAGCGATTAATATTTTATATTAAGTTTGTGCGTTCGGTTGTATGTACATATATTAAAATAACCCTTACTGGATGATAAAATTTAGGACAAATACACTTTCCATTATAACCATTCCCTGAAGTTGTACCAGCGAGTTAAGCGATTTTTATTTCTGCCATGTTTGGAGGGCTATAGTTCGGTAGGAGCGATAGTTAGCTTATTCCCATTTTTTTGCAGTTATCTACAACTGTTGTTAACCTTGCATCTAAACGGCGTTATGCTGCAGAAGTTAGGTTTTGAGTTACGATTTTTTAATCGAACCTCTACAAAGTTGCATTTCCACTGAAGAAATCAGTCACGTAGCTCGCTTGGGACAAAATCGAGGCATGTGTTTCTTTCCATATTTTGACTCTACAACTCTAGACCAGTCCTGAGAAAAAGATTCAGCCAAATCTATGACCTAAAGCGATTTTCGATTTTTTGACCTGCTTGACAGACGAGACCTGCATTGTGGTACAAAGTCCAAAGTATGAAATTTAGGTTTGGGTCAAGGAATTGACTGAAACTATATTTTGTACCGATAACGTAAAATTTAGGACTTGCAATTTTATTTTGCTTAAAGTAGATATGGTTATGTCAGTTTAGGTTAGGTTAATATTAAATGAAATTATTGGTTGCGGCGCTAAGAGCACGCCATAATTTTACTTACTTCCTTCGTGGCACTGAGTGCACGCAAAAACGTCACGGTACTAAGTACTCGCAAAATGATTGCGGCATTAAAGCACGGATTTCGAGAAATGTATTGCATCCAAAGGTGCACGCAGTTCTGAAAATTGGTACATTTTAAAAATAATAAAAGTGTGCCGCTGTGCCGGGTTATTTTCAGAATTGCAGTATCGTTTTATCCATAAGATTATGCTAATCTGACTAGTTCATAGATGTAGTTTTCATTAATCCGTCAATCAACAATGTGTAGTATCAGAATACTAAATAAGTACTGATAACGTAATCGTTAAGACAATTAAACATTTTAATTACATATTTACAAACCATTCATCTTTCATGTACCTTGTGAAATCTTCACGCACGCAATTATTGCATTGCTTTTCATTACATACGTTTATTTAAGTAATGTTATTATGGAGGGAAAATTTAGGTGAGATAACTGGAATGATGTAAGAAGATAATATGATTCATTTTTTTCAATAGAAAATATTGGAACATTTTACGTAACGCTAAAACTTTTCAAGTGTCAGTAGATTTCACCGTACATGCCTTTATACATTATACTATATAAAGCGATTTGGTCCATTTAAGAAAATTCAAAATTGTAATAATACAGGTACATCCTTCCCTTTATTGTCAAAAATTGTAGTTTTACTAAAAATTTCGAAAAATATTTCATTAATAATAAAAATCGTTTCTCTAGACGAATGAAACAGTCGTAGTAAATAAAATGGAAAATAGGAGACTGTGGCAAGGAATTAACAAAAAAGGGATTTATTTTTAACTAACTAATTTTCACGACTTCGCCTACCTTGTTGGTTTATTTTTTCTGTAGCTAAAATCTAGACTATTAGATTTGGCAAAGAGAGGAAGTGACTGCTCGCGCAGTAGCAGAAGTAGAGTTTCCCTCTCTTGCTCATGCGCACCATGTCGCTTACCCCTCTTCTCAGTGATAATATTAGAGCATAAAAATATGGATACAGCTTTAAGTACGTAATAGTGATTATGAAATAGCAAGTAATTGTGGTTCTCCTTTCTCGCTTTAATGGGGGTTGATTGGTAAAGAGAGATATAGCTAGGGAAGAGACAGCCAATCAGGCCGCGTTAGAGCGGGAAAGGCGAACCAGAATTATTTGCTATCTTAGTATCACTGCTACATTAAATGTTGTCACCATGTTTATATGCTCTAAAACGGTATCTGATGCCGCCAAAACCATCGTTAAGGTAAAAAATACTTACATTAGATAACTAATGCTTTTAACACGTATAAAATAATTA
Source organism: Agrilus biguttatus (assembly GCA_963921985.1). Taxonomy (NCBI): domain Eukaryota; kingdom Metazoa; phylum Arthropoda; class Insecta; order Coleoptera; family Buprestidae; genus Agrilus; species Agrilus biguttatus. Next base: position 24,545,473 of record OY998118.1, read on the forward strand.
CTTTAACAATATTTCTATTCCATGATCTTTCAAATGTTTCGCCGCCCTTTACGATTGGATTGGTTAGTGAGGCATAGGTGTCACTTATTGTTCTACTTATTATTTATGTCTCCTTCCTTTCGGTTGATTGCGTTTTTCCGTTTGACCATTTATATGTATTATGGACCATATACTGTTCTGATAAATGACATTGTTGCTACCTTTTTCTTTAGGTTTGTTCTCCTCGGTGGAGGATGGCAAACATCAATGTTATTTTGACTTTAGAAGTTACTGCTTTGAACAGCTCGTTTGATGTACATCCATACCATTCTCTTAAGTTGTGCAGCCATGATACACTTCTCTTACCCTGGATTTTCCATGTATAATCAATTGAAGAATGGTATACTTTTTTCCACGTGTGAAGTGTTTTGGGTTTAATGGATTCTATAATTTCCATTCCCCTGTTTATTCTTCTCATGACTTCTTTATTTGTTACATGTTTCGTCCATGATGTGTTTAGGATTCTCCTGCTGTATATTCACATTTCGAATGTATCAAGTTTCTTAATAGTCGTATCATTCAGGGTCGAAGCTTCCATAGGGTATCGTCAAGAAAATAAATTGTTACTATAGATGTACAGATTATATTAACCTGGATTTTTGTAAATTTCAATGGCCTCTTCTTATCATCTTAACGAATTCATCCGATCTATGTTACATAAACCTGTATTCATTGCAAGAATTTACATACAGTTGACAGATCCTCTCGAAAACAGATTACACTAAAAACAGGTAGATAACATGAATATAACCTCATTTTGTGTGTAGTCATGAAAAAAATTATCAATAGATTAATTTGTGTCAAAATAAAGTAAAAGTTAAGTTGCAAAACTGAAATGGTGACGAAGTAATTAAATAAACAAAAGAAGTAAGTAAACATTGGTTTACTTCAATAAACTGTATAAGCTGCTGTTAAACAGCGGGAACTTTGCAATTTTGTAGGGAAAGCTGTAAATCAATTTGTATATAAAAATAACCGTCAACGTTAAATTTCAATACAAATATTTATATTTATATTTATATAAGGGAATCGCTCCTGCCTTGGGATTACTTTTTCCCTGTAATTACGTGATAGATCACGTGCATATGTTTTTATTTGTATTTATCTACGTACCGTTTATTAATTTTGAATTTTGTGTTATACCTTGAACGTGTAATTGATGTTGTATTTGGATAAGACCTTGCCTATGCGATCCGTCGCACTTAGGAAATGTATTACAAACATATTTTCTTCTTTCTATAGCCGTTGACGGTTAAAGCTTTACGTAGATGATTCAGTTATTATGGTTCAGTTTTGGTATTAAGCACTTATGTTGCCATAACTACATGTAGTATGTATGGTTCCGAGTCTAATAACCGAATTCTTTCGTCTCGGATGATAATAATTAGATGTACCTAAGTTAGATGCAAGTAAGTATTTGCCTGAATCGGTTTTCTTCCGGGAAAGAGTAAGATCTACTGTATTATTCTATCTTATTTATTAGGGTGTACAAAAAGGTTTATTTACGTTTTCTGCAAGTTTCATAGTAAAGTTAATGTTCACCTGTTGGTTATTGAAGTGGTGCAGTAATTCGGGAGGAATACTCCTTTTTTCTACAAAAGTGTTATTGATATAATTCTTTGGTCTAGTGGTTTGATGATAGATTAGAATATAGGATATCAGTTTATTTCGGGTTCGTCTGCCTTGCTCCAAGTTTTTCTGAGCTTTCTTGTATCATTTAGGAAAACGCAGGGGCAGTAATATTCTACATATAGCCTGTCACTCTCCTAGCGCTTTAATCTCGTCCGTCTTGTCCCTATGTCCCTAGTCACCACCACTCCCCCGTTACCAGAGCTCCTTAAGGCGGGGGCTTCCACTCTACTCACCACACTCTACCACTGCGTGCGTTTATAGGACAGTCCACCCACTAGCATGAGTTGGCAGGGCCGTGTCCCCCATCTCCATCAAGCGGGTCAGTATCACCCAGTTTAGATATTATCATTTCTTGTTTTGTATGTTTTTCATAAATTTAATCAACAAACGAAACAATGTGATGACTTTTTCCAATACAGAATTATTTCCTGGTGTTACTTTACATTGATTAATAATAGAATTAGAATATTCGGTGGTGAATTTTTGAAACCGTTTTTAAATAATAAATGAAAAGAAACTGATTTTAAATGCTGTTTCAATGATTACAATAGACACTCTACGATTACTTCCTTTCCCTTCAACCCTTCTCTATATATTTTGTTTGTCACCAATACAATGTGTGTCTATGAATGTATAATGTTTCCCGTATTTTAAGTTTTTTGGTCTTCTTTTTGCCTATTAATCCTATATAGAGAGTATCACATTAATTGCAAATTTCTTCTGTTTCTTATTAACTTAGGTAAAGGTAAATTGGACATTGGTATATACAGCACAAATTTGCTGACCAAGAACTTATACTGCGGTTCTTATAAAATATATCGATGTTAGGTAGTTTTCACAATTATAAATTAGTTGTCCTGCTTTTCTGTCCAATTTTTGATTTTTGGATTTTTAGAAGTGTTGCTACACGATTGATTATCTAAGTGATGGATCTTGGCATACAACTTTCAAATATTTATTTCACATATTACGTATGCTGTCCCGAAATTTTAATATAAAGTTTTTTTTTAATAAATAATCAAATTTGTTGCGTCGTCATAAAATTGTGATAATTGCGTCATTTGTTGTAATTTAATATGAAATTTCAGTAAGCATTGCCAAATTTAATTATAAGTACCTACTTATAAAACACAAAATACCTCAGCTTAACAGTTTCTAATAAATCAACTTGTAGGTTGATAACTGAAAATGTGTCAGACATATGTGGTTACAGGGAGTATCTATAGTAAAATTGATAGCTTATAAATATTTAAAAGTAGTGACAGTTTGCAGCTTAATAAATAAACAACACATTTTTATAACTGCTTATTAATTTTTATTTGATTCTATTTTTGTGTATCTTTAGCATTCTAATTATAGGAATGATTAGAATGGCTATTTATGCGTCAATTATGCAAAACGGGAAAATCCTTTGGATTATTGTTTATGAGTAGTTAAAGATTATGCTATCTACAATTTGAATTTAATTACGAAAATTTAACAATTTTTTTTTCATTTCTCTTTATTTTCCATTGATTAACGTTGATTAATAGTGCAGGATATTAGGTAAACCCACCAGAACGTGTAATGCAATGTAATATAATCTTTTGCGCCCGATAATGTTTGAATCAGAATAATGAGTTTCAAGATAATTATTATCTTACTGTGGTTGTCTTTATTTTCTTGAAAATGAGCTTACTGGAATTAAGTTAAGGGTAAGATTGACCTTTTTTGAAAGTCATGCAAATGTCGTGACCTACTCTTCTCTGCACGCGATTCACTCGTTACAAATGGCTGTACAGAAGCGATATGAAAGCAAAGTGTATAATATCAATAATAATAGTAGCAAAGGAATAATAAATAACACTTACTATTTAGGCATAAGTAAATAAACTTTTTACTTATCAATATTACTAATACAATCAATAAAATCTAAAGTAATTAATGTAACTGTATGTTCGCTAAGTTCCTGGTGAGATATGTTAAAATTAATGATTCAAAGTTCAAAAATACACTTGGTTTTTGTTTCACTAAATTTATTCTAAATATCGGACATATGTTTCGAATTCCTTAGTTAACACAATATGATTTTACACAGGTTTGTGCATGGGTGGTGGGATTTGATTTTACACAGGTTTGTGCATGGGTGGTGGGATTTCCAAGAATTAAATGTGCTCGATAATTGATCTTATTAAGCGTGACACCGAAAAATCTACCTAGTTAGTAATATTAAGTTGTTTATTTTTAGTTTTTAGAATTATTTCAAGGTAGTTCAATTTTTGTCCTTTGTTACCAATATGTAATGCTTGGAAATCCTTTACATTATCATATGAACATTTAGGATGCAGTGTTCAGCTATACCTGTACATTTTTTATTGTCTGATATCGATTTTTTATGTTCATTTAGTCTAGTGGTAAAATACCTACCTGTCTGGCCAATGTAAAAGGCATCACAATTGAAGCAGTCTAGTTTGTAAATTCCGCTTTTTTCGGTTTTTTCTACTTTATCTCTATTATTACCCAAGAGACTCCTTAAATTGCTTTTACTTCAATAAAGTTGGTTTCATGTTTCTTTAATCTGTTTGTGATTTTATAACTAACATTATTTACATGGTTAATAAAATAGTATCTGGATGATTTTTGTGATATTTGAGCATAAATGTATTTTTGGATTTGTTTGCGTCTTTTATTGTGAATTAATTTTTCAATTAGGTCTGGATTAAATCCATTACTGTTCTTAGATAATGGGAGGCTTACTACTCTATGAATGTAACTGTGAAAATTACTTATTTTTATTTTATGTGATTGATTGAATTTTGAAGGGGTTACAACTTGAAAACATGCTAATTTTGGAATAGGATTGATATATGGTTTAGCAAATTCAATTGTTTTGCAAACAATAAAGATAATTGCTATAAATTGTCTTCATTTAATAGAAAAAAAAATTTCAGTTAAATGAAAATAATCTTAATAGCTACTCATTTTCTTAAGCACTTAACGTAAGCGATAAAATTAAAGTGAGTCATTGGTTAGGAAGAAAAAATTTATCTTTTACTACAAAGTTGCAATTCCTATTGCAGTTACATTTGCTGTACACCTTCTAGGGATCGATAGAATAAGGGTTTCTATATGATCTTGTGGACGGAGGCTCCAAAGCTGGGAATAGTGATGCTGTTCACACTTGTGGATACAATCCATATGCGGTAGGCAGCTCCTCTGAAACATATTCTACGGGATTGAGTTCTGGGAATTGTGTTGGCCATGATAAAACATCAATACCGATGTCTTTCAAATAATCCTCTACAATCCTTAGACATTATCAATTATAAGCATAAACTGTCCGCCAATTGCTCCGGAAAATGGTACAACTACAGGCTGAAGAATGTTTTCGATATAAGATTTAGCGTTGATGAATTGGTTTAAAATCATGAGATCTGTCTTACCATCAAATATGATTCCTCCCCAAACCATTTTTCTGCCACCTCTGTAACTATTCACTTAATGAGCATGTTTCATCTTTTTCGCGTTGTTGTCACCTTAACGTCAAGTTTTCAATGTCCAAGTATCTGGAAGAGGAGAACCTTAGGGCATTGTTCTCGTGTATATTGCAGGCGTTCCTCTGCTTAAACGATTCTGTGCCCTCAATTTCTCTAACTTCGTGGTAATGCTGTGAGAAAGTCTTTAAAGTGATGTTTCACTGCTTGGAAACGACGTCTAATGGTATGAGGATAAACCAAAATGTTATGTACTGCATGAAGACGTATTGGTAATTCGATATTGTTATTGGCTATTGCCTCTAAGCTTGAAGGGTGAGTTACGGATCTTGTACAACAGTTATAGCTCGCCTTCTACCTGAATGATGTTCTGTAGGAGCATTTGTCGCTTTGTATCAACACGAAACTGATCCGTCAGTCCTAGTCCTCATACATTTAACGTTTCTTATTTATAATACTAGTACTCCTAGTTTGAGGTGTGTTGTTACAAGAGGTACAATCAATATGCAGCTGTAGTAAATACGGTATGCATTTGATTAAATTGTTATATGTTTTACTGTTGTCCTTGTTGTATTTAACAAACTTATATATAGTTTTGGTTTATTTCCCTTCCTTGTTTTTGTTATTCGGTCATTTCCAAACATGCTGTATGGATATGGTTAAAAGAAAAGACCTTGGCTTTTGCATTTTGTATTCGCTTTGACCCCTAAGTATCGCAGTTGAAGGGAACTGACGAGGTACTTTTTATAACTATAAAAGTTAGTCTCTCCTACCTTACACTAGTCTAACTCTGCTAAAATGGGTAGGAGAGATGGACTTAGCAAATTGTAATTTATTAAAATTCACTTCTGTTCACTATGTTTATTAACCGTTTCCGCTCGACTCATAACTTTAGTAGTAGTAGTAGTATTCTTGCTAAATGAAGTTTAAAATCACATTTAGTAACGCTTAACATAACTTTTAAAACGCGGACATAGATTAATCTAAACAGTAATATTAAGACCCTTAACATTTATGTTTAGTAAATGTAAACAATGTGGTAAAAGGATGCAATATGGACTTAAACTTTGTACCAAATTAATTTCGAAGCTTTTAAGCTTTATTTTAACGAATGCCAGCGCTAAATTGGTTTCTTTCAAGATGGTTTGTATGTTGTTACTATTAATGTAGCATTTTCGTGATCTGGGTCAAATGTTAACATTTTAGAAAATAGTATAACACCAGGTGAAATTCAGTATTTGTTAAAAAATAGGTAATTCAAACTGAATTTTCCTTGGAACGAATATCTAAGAAGAAAAATTAAGGTTTTGTCCTGGAAAAAGGCAATATTTGACATGCTGACAAATGCGAAAGAAAAAATCCCTCAGAATGTCATAAATATCCTCTTAATCGTTTCGAATAGTAAATCGAATAAAAAATCGTAAATCTTATAAGTACCATTTAAATTGGGTAGTCGCGTGGTCCTTGGACTGATTCCGGACCGCCGTACAGTACTGTTACCAATTTTGATGTTTAATAATGTACTTATTTCAAAACTATTCAATGAATTATTTTATATTGTAAATATGATCACTTTGATGATAAAATTTCAAAACCAAACGAAAATAATAAAATCGTCTTAATTAGGGATAACACAACACATGGACTATATTCAAACAAAATAAAATTGGTTGGACGTCCTTTGATTTCCTGGCGTTAGATGTACCGTACTTTTCCAAACTACTACTCTGTCTCGAAATATTTTTGTCTTGCAAAAGTGTTACAAAGTCAAGCGCTTTATATGACGCATGATATTTTATTTTGATGTAAATTCCACACATTTTAATGGATTTTACGATTCCACCTGGACTCAAGGTTTAAGCACAAATCTTCGAATATGTCCGGTATTTTCCTGACGAACGGTCACCCTATATTAAAAGCCAGTTTTATTTAGTGGTGAGTTTATTATATATTATTTTTGGTCTCGTGCATAATAATAGAGAATGCTTCTACATTATAATTTTTAAACATTCTACTACTATGTTGTTAATAAATAATCAATAATTAGAAATCGTGCTGACAAGATAATTTCTATTTTAACAAAAAAGGTTTGTTGCAAGAAATAAAGTCATTTTTATTTGGTGACGTTAAGTTTTTGTGTCACTTGAAGACATTTTAACTACAGTCAATAAAGTACTCTTGAAGTTTTTTTGTCTTGCTCATTAAGTGTTGATTTTCTATTATCAAGCAAGCCGCAATTCGCAGTTCCGTTATAAAGTAGTCAAGAGAAAAAGTCCATTAAAATATGACTTTCATTAACCCACGATCATAAAAACATCTCATTACCTAATGCTCATTTAATACACCTTGAAATAGCAAAAACTAAACGAGTTCTTTTCATCTAATTGAATTCCTTCAGTGCGTTCACCTGTTCTTAACCAGCGAATTAATAACAGTAACACTTTTAAATGATATGTGGTAAACCACAAGTGTTAGTGAAACGATAAAAAAATGGCGTTTTTATTTTCCTTTTTCGTTTTAACAACTACGTTTATCTTAAAACACTGTTTATTACCTAGTTTATTTTTAATTGTACAGAATATAATAAAATTAGTCGTCACTTCTCTGTACTATAACGATCTACGTATCTAAAATTAAGTTTTTTTTTTTGTGTAACGAAACTGTGGGTTACGTTTCACTAAAACTTTTTATTGATCTCGATAATTCTGCTTGAACCCTTGAAGGTTTAATTATTAATAAAAGCGTCGTTTACAAAATGTATTATAAATATTGTACAGATTTTTACGTAGGGTAGACAGTCAGAGCTATGAGAACCAAGTTTAAAGAGCATTTACTATCTATCCAAACTTAAAAGAATACTACAGATATATCACACTTTTACATTCTGCACAAAAAACTCTTAAACTGAGAGTACTCGGATTCTTAGAAATTAAGAAGGTCTTTAGAAATGATCAAAACGTTGTTAATAATCAAATAGAAATGTTCACTTTGGATTCTCCATTATTAATAGTAAATTTTACTAATACGTAGTACCTCCCATCTAATGGTAGACCGTTATACCGGAAGTTGATGTTAATTTTGTTATTTTAAACGAAATGCTATATTGTTTTACAACGAATTCGCATGAACCATCAAATTTTAAGGTGATTCTGACAACCAACTTGAATGCCTATAGTCTACGATGGTCTACTCGTAATTTATAGAAAAAAGATCGGTATCGCATCTTAAACTATAAAATATCATTACTTCCATAAAAAATGACAGAGTGTTGAAAATTTTATTAGTTATAAACAAGTCTTAAGACTAACGCCATGCCAAAATTAAGCTTCATAATTTATACAGGGCGTTCATAAAAATAAAAGAGTTCAAAAACTTCAAACACGAATAACTTCATTTTTTGAAAAAGCACCTACCACATTTTATTTTCTCATTCCATTCCGTTTTTTAATTATCTTTGGATACATTTGGATGTTTTCTATTGTTTTATTTGAATATTTTTGAATAACTTTGGATTTGTTAGGTAGGCTTGTAGTGCTATCTTCTCTCATGATATAAAATGATGGAATTACCTGTCAGTTATAACGTCCAATTAAAGAATAGAACTAACGCACCTATTTTTGGTATAAGTATGTAAATGTAAATATTAATATAAATATGGAATCAACAGAAACAACCACTCCAGGGGCTAATACCCCTACTGGCATTGAATTATAATGTTGATTCCGAACGATTATTAGACGAAGATAAGAGTAAAAAGAAGGTATTGAAATACTTTTTCGTCTATATATTAAGGATCACAGATCCCATATTTGGAATGCATCCTGCACAGTAGGCCCGAAAGCCAAATCCCACAACCGGTTTCGACCTATCGGGTCTCATCAAGTGGGTGCTGGCAGAAAGGCCTTTACAGGCTATATGATACATATAAATATAATATGGAGTCAACAGAAACAACCATTCCAAGGGCTAATACCCCTACCGGCATTGAATTCCACTGTTGATTTCGAACTATTACGGTTAGGGAAGAGACAATCAATTAGACCGCGCTAGAATGAGAAAGGCGAATCACAATCAATTGTTATTTCAGGATCACTTCTATAGTATTAAATGCTGTTTCCATGTTACCATACTTGCAAAAATTAAAAAGTCAGATACTACCATGTATTTCAAAAAAATAATCTAATTACATAAACAGTGACCTGCATGCCAATTTAAAACTAAGTATTAATAATGAAACATTTCAGGAATTTTTAGTAGGGGTAAATAATACTAAAATAAATAAATATAATAAATAAACTAATATATATATATACATCGATTCCGACGTTCTATGACTTAGTAAGTAAGTTCGTCGTTGTTACTGTTGTCACATTTCGTAGCTTAGTGGCAAAAGCATGGGCGCGTAAAGCCAAAGCTCCCGGGTTCGAGTCCCGGCGAGGGCGTGACAACAGTAGCAAATTTTTCCTCATTAATACGAGTAGGTACAAATTAATTCAATAATTAATATTGCATTAATACATTTAAAACTAAGTAGCTATAAACAGTCTAATATCGAAAGAGACTCACCCCTCCTATTAACCACACAAAAACTTTAACTAGTGGACACAGTTCTTATGTGGGCATTATCAACGCAAGACATCAGACTCAACGTTAAAAATTTTGTGTTTTGAAGGTACGTTTTAAAGTCAGTACATAATATTTCTACAATGTAAATATTTATGCTTAAGGTACATACTACATAAATAAATTAACAATAAAATGAACTCTAATGGATATAACAGCAATATTTCAAAGTATTTCTTATCGATACATCCATTAGATATTATTTTATTGTTAATTTACTATAGTAATATACTACCTTGAGCATAAATATTTACACCATGGAAATATCATATACTGACCATAACCTGAAACATACAAACATCGGTTTATGGTTTACTAGAATAAAACAACTATTTCACCCTAATTTGCTACATTGCAATTACATAAACACATTGTTACCAAACGCCTAGATATTATGGAACGGTGCAAAAGTACTTTTGTTGAAAATTTCTTTATATTTAGTAAAGTCTGGAAATAAACTAATAGAATTTTTTTCATTAAAAAAAAATACATCCATTGCCATGTATCAGGTCTGTCGTCTTACCATTAGCCTTATGGTAATATTTTAATATAATTAACGTTGAAGGAAAGTAATTAAAGACTTATGAAAACACATAACAAGTGTTATGACCTCTCAGTACATTATACAATGAACAGTTAATAGCATGGTCATCTTTTATATAAAAAAATTGAACACAGTTTTAATAATAACTTAACAATTGTTTCGCTAACCTTTGGCTTTATGGAAACTAAACCTAAACTAAATTACAAAAAACCACCCATTTCCGGAAAATTGAAAAATTGTGTTGATTATTTATTTTATTTAAGTTGTGATTGTTTATTTTATTATTTGGAGTAATTTTGTAAACCGACTAGAACTAATTATTATTTCATCTGTGCATATATATTTACGAATTTTAATTATTTTATAATAATTAATTGTCGTATGCGTTACTTGTTGAAACTTGACAATCAAATTTAAAAAGAAGGAAAGTATCTTCCACTTGAAGATGCCAATATTTTGGTGAAAAAATTGTATTTTTATTTAAATTCAATTTTCCCTATTAATATAATAATTAAAATTTGTGAGAATTTTTTAGATTTTTTAACCATTTTTGATTTGTTTTAATTTTTGTAATTTTATAGCTGTTCGTTCAGTGTTAGCTAGTTTTAAAAGACGTCAAATCTCCGAATGCTATTAGTTTTATAATCTATATTTCAGCGCTGTCAAAAGTGGTTTAACGGGTTTTCTGAAATTTCGGAAGACATCACCTGTCTATTATATTAACGGACGGCTCTTATTGTGCAACGATTTTGGTTAGGTCGTTCATAATAATAATAATAACTTAAAAGACGTAATATTCGAAAACAGATAATTAAAATTTCATGGTGTTGTTGTAAATTTGTTAATTCGCACTGCAGTTATACCTATCCACTAGAGTCACATATTTTATTGGCATTTTTTGTCGGATATTCACGGAAGCGTTGCCCAAAATAGACACTCATCTATGAATTAATTAATAAATTACAAAGTTCACAAACTAACTTTGAACGTAACGATAATCATTATACTATATTAATACGTCAACATCGAAACTTCTTGTACACATTTTCGTTATTTATTATAAAGGGTGAGAAATTAAAGTTACATCATTTGAAAGGTACTGTGTCATAGATGTGCAAACAATAAAAAGAATTCGTGTATGTTGCCGTTAAGGCTGTTACAAAAAGGTGTGCATCAGTCATGAATCGAATCCGAGCCGCTTGTGTGGCAGGCGAGTATCGGAATTTGCCCGAAGCTGCCTAGGGCAGATCCAACACCTCCTTAATAAGGCCCGACAACCAAAATATGACGTCAGTCAGTTCAGGCCGACGTGAGATACCGATACTTAACGGATATGCAAGTAAAAACATTGCGGATCGGAATAGAAATGAAAAATATAACGTTTAAAATTTTAAAATTAAAATAAAAATACGAATGTAGTTTACAAAATTGTTTATTGTTGCCGAAATAATTATTGTGGCAACAATAAACAATTTTCTAAACTCTATTCGTATTTTTATTTTAATTTTAAATATGGAGTTACACTACTTAAAAGCTTCATCGATTCAATGTTATAAATTTTGTTTTAACCTCCAAATAATGTAAAAAACACACATGTATAACAGTTTGTTGAGTTTAGATTGTTCTACGACAGTAATATTAACTACACCACGTTTGAGGTATCACTTCGTCGATGCGTTGACCTATTATGATGGGATCTCGCCAGTAGCCCTGCTCCCATATTTTATAACTAAATATAAACTCGAAATAAATTATAATGAAAATTATTTTTTCCCAAAAGTTGTTTCTTTTGATTGGGATCTTCACGAGAAAATCGACTACTTTTACTTAAATATGATGGAGCTACGAGCAAAATGCAAGGATCTGCATTTTCTCTTAATTTTGGCTAACTGTTAAAATCCTAGTTGTTTTCCAATCAACTTCTGAAATAGTGTAAACAATATCGGTTACCTGGAAGTGAAGATGGCAGACGACAGAATGCTCCGATATAACGTTTTCGATATCGTATCTCCCGTCGGCGTCGTCTCGCACTCTATCTAATGTAAAACAATTGGCCTGAATGTCGTGACGTCATACGTATATAATTGGTTGTGGGGCCTGTAATTGGCGGTGTTGGCAGATCACACCGAATACGTACGAATTGTTCCTATTGTAAAAATTTTATCCTGTCATCCATGATCTTTAACTATTTGCGAACAATAGTTTAATCATCCACATATCAGGAAAAAGATAATACATTAAAACCACACATCAATTAGATAACTTCAGATTCGTGGGCAATACGAATGATTATGCAGAATAAATTACAGTACAAGCCAAAAGAAAGAAGAGTGATGATTATTCGGTTCACCAACAAGGATACTACAGTCTTCTTTTGTTTCTTATTGGATTATCATACTGTGTTAATTATTTCTCCCTATGAGTTGCAAACCTGCATAAAAACGCATTCTATCCGATATGTGCAACAGGGACAATTGTACCTCAATTATTGAAAACTATATATACTCATTATGACTATACTATCCAAGTTTACGCATTACAATGACATACAATCTTAATTGTCTTTATTAGAAAAATTTCTTCCATTTTACTTTTTCCTTATACTTGAAATTATTAGTGTAAAAGTTTTCACTTTAGAATTACTGTGAAATAAATTTAGACTTGTACGCTTGCGACAGTATATACAAAATATTCGCAAAATGCTTGGCTCCAAGAACTAGATTTTTTTCGAGCATCATTTTACGAAAATGCGTGTACCTATTCTAATGGCGCGTGATTTAGTTATGTACGCGTGAGCTGTGTGACAAGCTGTACCGCACTCTTTTATAATTAACGTAGAATGCCCATAGCTTTAATTATATGTAACGTGTATCTACCTGTGATCCACACAAACGCTATAAAGCTGAATTGTTGTTATTATATAATAGATGTCAGAATTAAGGCTAGGATATTTTGCAATCTATTAATATAGGGGATAAGTACGTTTCGTTATTTGCGTACCAGAGGTTATTAAATAAAATTGACACTCAGGTGTAAAATGTGGATTGGAATGCTAAGATCAGAAATGTTATATCTGATGGAATTTGCGACGTTTCCGGATCTGGTCTTCATATAATTCATATAACATGTAAGTATTTTACGATATCATAATCTCAAATTCCAAAAAGTACAATTTGTTGTTCTTATGTGAGCATTACTACCTGACATAAAAGGTCAAAAGAACGAAGAGAGTAGCCATTTCCAAGGTATCTTTTGTTTCTGGATTAGAATATTGCCTTAAAATTACCCCAGCAAATTCAGATTTTGACATATATAAATTTAAAAACTAGATTGATACTGGTTTGGTTTGTTTGGTTTTGAGACTAGGATTTCTCGAAACTTCAAAGTGCTGAAGCTTTTCTAGGGCTATATTTGAGTTCGTAATCGAAAAATACATCGAAAATAATTACCTTCTTTTCCAATTCGTTTTTCAACTCATCATAATCGTGTCCTCGAAAACGAGTAGTCCACTGTGGCGGTTTGAAAACGGAAAACAACGATAATGATTTTTGTTGTATATTTCAAAGGCTTCATAATTGCCTTTAACTTTTGAAATTTCAGGATATCCTAATCTTAAATTCAGAAAAGCAAAAGTTAAAGTCTTGATGTGCTGAGAGAAATTACGAGGATCAAGCGGCGTGGTCTAGTGCTCTAGATCGTTACTTAGCATTCGGGAGGTCACCGGTTTGAATCCGGGTGCGGCTGCTATGGTCCAAGTTTTCTGTGGTTTCCTTGGATCATTTAGGCAAATGCTGGGTCACTAATATTCCACAGATAATCTTTCACTTCTCTTCTGTCTTCATTTCGTCGGTCACATCTTTCTCTCCCTAACCACACCACTCACCCATTCCCACGATTCCTGCAAGGAGGCTGAAGAGGGCCTTACGCCCTACCCTCCGGCTTTGCACTACAGTGTAGGTCGGAAGGACTGCCCGCCCACCAGCACGAGTAGCTGGTGGGAATGAAACACAAAGAAGTTTTTTTTTACTGTCTTAGTGATTGTTAGTTCCCTGTCATTTTCGTTACGTTTTCATATTGTACGGTAAGGTTTTTCTCTCCCTAACCGCACCACCCACCCATTCCCACGATTAGGTCGGAGAGACTGCCCGTCCATCAGCACGAGTAGCTAGTCGGAATGAAACATACAAAACAAAAAAATTACGCGGCCAGATTCTAATTCAGGGGTTAGAGATACCTCAGAAGTGGCTCTTGGTTGTTTTGTTCTTTTATTTTTTTTAAGTGCATTTTTTGAGTTCAAGAATCTTCACGCGCTGAGGACTACTTCTCTTTTGTTATTTCTCTTTCAATCCCTGATCGATTACCTGTGTAATTATTTTTTGAATTTATTTTCGCCTATTTACAATTAAAAAACGATTTATATATAATAATTAAAAGAAATCAAAATCAACTGATATACTTTTAATGGCCCTAATACATATTATCATTTAAGTAATGCATTTAGCATAAATATTGTTGTGTTATATATCTAAATATTGTACTAATTATTTAAAAATAACTGAAAATGTTTTAAAGGTCACTTCAATTCTGGCGGATCATGCTATCAAACGGGCCGATAGACATTCTTCTATATTATTATAAAATTATTTAATGTCGGTAAATGTTGTTTACTAAAAGTACTACTTATGTCAATTATAGCTCCAAGTAAATGTTATAGAAATCAAAAGTAGAAATTTGACTCAATTAAATTATTGTCGCAGGTCTCGTTAAATATTAGTATCCCATTTACAAACCATAACATAACTATATTATTATAAGTATACCGAGTGGTTTAGTACAAGAAGTAAGAAAATATATAGAGGAAAGTGACCTAATTTAATACCATGTACTTATTATTTAGGAAATTCAAATTTTTGTGTGACGAAAACCTCAAATAAATATAGGAAATGTATGCAAATATCTTTATTTTAATTTTAATAAATGTAAATTATAGGTAAATGCGAAAAAAGAACGTTTCCAAATTTAAAGGATTTCTAAAGTTGGACAACAAAGCAACAATCACACATGTGAAATTGTTTTGTCCTTTCTTAGAAGTTTTACAATAAGAAAGATACACTAGTGTATATTAGTTTACAACATTTAGGACATTAGTCCTATCCAAAATTAGACAATATTTATGTTTAAAGTAGTAATTCTACTAATACTACAACTACTACTACTATATCCTTATACTTTCCTACTCCAACTATTGGCCTTTTTGTAAAATAAAAACAGGTGAAGAAATCATTTTTTATCACAAACAAACATAAATTATGGTACCGTTTAGTACTGAACAGTCCAGCTGCATGCTTTAGCTACCATCATTTCATTTCTTGGTTTTAATAATAAAACCCTTTTAGTGCGTTTTAATATAAAGCACTATTCAAAATTAGAGGACTTTCATCCATAAATGGAATTAGGAAAATAAATTTAATTCAGAACAGTTATAAGAATTTCTTATGTATTGTAGAAGTTGTTATAATTTAGAAAATTATATTATTTTTTTCATTTATTCCAAAATAGATTCGGGTTAATTAACGAAATTGAATTATGCATTCAGCTGAATTTGCGCTGCATAGGAACTGCACAAGAAATGTAGGTCATGATAAGTTTTATTTGTTGAAAATGCAAATAAGCACTATGTGAGTTTTATAAAGAGCCAAGCTAAATAATTATTGAGGAGGTTAAGTAAGTCCGCGAAGTCATCAATAAGTTTGCGTGAAGAAGAGGTCCAGAGGTCCGTTGAGTTTGGGAAATTGTCATGTCCGAAGAGTACTGGCGTTAGTTGTAATACTATCCCGAATTCTTAGAGAAGGATATAATTCCATAAAGCCGCAGACAAGACAAGGCAGGACTTTTCCTCTTTGATCTCTCAGTTTGGCTGTTGGCTGTTGTATTTAAAAATTTCATTTAAAATACATTAATTAAATATTAATTCAATAGTTCATATCGCATTAATGCGTTTAAGATTTATCCTTAATAAAAATTCTTCAAATATTTCATTATTTCATTTAATTTAATTTGTTTATTTGATTTAATCATTTATTTTATTGTTCAGTTCATCCATTTATTTGTTTTTAATAATTAAGTTAACAATAATTGTTCATTAATTATACGTTACGAAAAGGAAAAATAGATGTTTTGAAAATCAACCTCTCGCATACCAAGCGATCCCCGATCTTCGATACATGGTATATAACAGGCGGGCTGAAATGTTCGTAGGCTGACCCATAGATGGCGCAACTAGTATCAAATCCATATGATTTTCAGTTAGCCCTAACCTTCAAAAGACGAGTGTATGAATTTGACAGCTGTTGCACGATTAGTATCTGAGTTAAACCATTTTAAGTGAAAAAACCTTTGTTACTTTGAAAAAATGGATAAAAAGGAATTTCGTGTGTTAATAAAGCATTGCTTTTTGGCGAAAAAAATACTGTTGAAACCAAGGCTTGTCTTGGTAAACATTATTCGGACTTTGCAGCAGGAAAATAAACCGTAGAAAAGTGGTTTGCTAAATTTAAACGAGGCGAAATGAGCACCGAGGACGATGCACGCAGTGGACGCCCCAAAGAGGCTGTTATCGACGAAAACATCAAAAAAGTCCACAAAATAATTTTTGATAACCGTAAAATGAAGTTGATTGAGATAGATGAGATAGCTGAGACTCTAAAGATATCAAAGGAACGTGTTCGTCATGAATGGTCGTGAATTAATATTTAGATTTGCGAAAGCTCTGTACAAAGTGGGTGCCGCGCGAGCCGTGAGCTCACAATCGACCAAAAACAACAGATCGATGATTCTAAGCAGTGTTTGGAGCTGTTTAAACGTAATAAATCCGATTTTTTTGCGTCGATATGGATGAAACATGGCTCCATCATTTCAATCGACAGTCAGCCGAGTGGACTGCACGTGATGAACCAACTCCAAAGCGTGAAAAGACGCAAAAGTCGATGTCGCCTATTAAGGTTATGGCATCAGTATTTTGGGATGCTCATGGTATAGTATTCATTGACCATCTTTAAAAAGGGTAAAACCGTAAATAGCGGCCTCATTTGAAGAAAAATAAAGTGCTGTTTCATCAAGACAATGCACCGTGTCACAAATCAATGAAATCGATTGCAAAAGTCCATGAATTGGGCTTCGAATTGCTTCCGCATCCGCCATATTCTCCAGATCTGGCCCCCAGCGACTTTTTTATGTTCTCGGACCTCAAGAGGATGCTCGCTGGACAGAAATTTCGCGCCGATGAAGAGGTAATCGTAATCGCCGAAACTGAAGCATATTTTGAGGCTAAAGACAAATCGTATTATAAAAATGGTATCGAAAAATTGTATGACCGCTATAATCGTTGTATCGCCCTCAAAGGGAACTATATTGAATAATAAAATCAGTTTATCAAAAAAATAAGTTTTCTATATTAACCTACGAACTTTTCAGTCCGCCTGTTGCAATACATTTGGTACTCTTCCGTGTTATGTCTACAATATTGCTTTTAGGATGTAAGATTATTTCCACTCTAGAATACAATAAACGCAGTTGCAACTTTTTCTTCTTTGATTTTTGTATTTAAAAAGGTTGTAGTCGGGATTTTGAGCCATTACGTTCAGATTGTATTAAACTTGACGTTTTGTTCTTCCATAAAGAATTTCCAGAGATGTTATGCAAATGATGGACTGAAAATTCAAATTAATCCTTCCAATCCCATGCACTATCAGCAGTTCCTACCAGATTTATTTAATTATTTATTATTTTAAGTTACTAATCTAGAATTTACATACTGAAGCCTACTGACCATGCCGATGTTTAATTTTTTTACGACTTATTCATCATGTAATTAAGGTAGCTCTCGTGTAAACGCACTGTATAACTCAATAAAATTTGAAACGAATTTAAATAACAATGGTGTTTAATACTTTCGCTACTAAGCTAAAAGATTCGATGTAGGTCAGATACGGCATCGGTATCAGTTCATATTATTGATTTATTTGATGTCAGACTTTAATTACGACCCATGAAACAACATTATACAGATTAGTTAGTGATTTTTGGTGTAAGCGCATTGAGCTATGGTTTTCTTAATCACGATGGTGCTGACCGGCTCCAACAGCAGCCATATCATAAAGCTGGTTTCACTAACAAAAATTATTTATTATTTTATTTATTAATTTTGGTAAAAAATCAAAATATACGAAACATAGAAATAAATAAGATAAATGTTGAGAAAAACACAGTGGGATGTTTCACCAATTTATTGATTCTACTCAACAATTGTTTCGGTCATAAACCGTTATCAAGAGTACAATTAAAATTTACTAAAATTTAAAACTTACATAAACCTATTTATACCTACTACATCTCACATAGAAGGAGAAGGGGTGGTTCAGATACTATTTCAAGTTGGTTATTTACTTAGTTAGGGCTTCTTTGATTTTTAAATTTTCCGGAAAATTTAATTTTCTACTTATTCATTTTTGACATTATCCTCATTTAAATTGTGGCCGGAGTCGATACAATGTTATGAAAATCCCGTATTTTTAACTTTTTTATTGATATTGTTAATATGTTCTTTAATCATAATCCCAAGAGCACTCACACTGTGACCTATGTAAGACGCATCACAATTTTTACCAACAACGGCCATAACTCAGGTAATGTATGTAGCTTAATGCACAAAAAAAATAATAATAACACAATTGTATCTAAGTTAATGTATATGAATATTTCAAAATCATTAGATAACTCTTTTATCCCAATAATTTTATTGTAAAAAATTTAAATCTGTAGGAATTCAAACAATAGAGATCAATAACATCAATCTTAAAAATTTATTAGTGAAGAATAAATCTAAGAAGGACATGTTACAAAAAAAGCGGTATTTACCAATTATTAAAAATTGTGATGCATCTTACATAGGATAGAGTGGAAGGACTCTTGGGACTAGGATTAAAGAACATATTAACAATATCAATAAAAAGTTAAAAACTCGGGATTATTAGACCATTGTATGGACTCCGGCCACAATTTAGATCAGGATAATGTCAAAATCTTACATTGCAACATATCAACGTAGTAGAAAATTAAATTTGCTGGAAAACTTAAAAATCAAGACCCCTAACTCATAAACAAAATTTAGTAAATAATCAGCTTGAAATAATATCTGAACCATCGCCTCTTCTTCTATATGAGACGTAGTAGGTATAAATAAGTTTATGTAAGTTTTAAATTTTAGTAAATTTTAATTGTGCTCTTGATAATGGTCTATGACCAAAACAATTGTTGAGTTGAATCAATACCCTGGTGAAACATCCCATTGTAATATTGTCTACATTGACTTTATCATGTTTCACAATAAGTATTAATATTATGAAATAAATAAGGTTTATTTGTTGGTGATTTCTAAAGATAGGTTTAAGTTATTCGCGTATTTGACCAGGCACACTCCTCTATGTATTACAACCGTTCAAATAGAATTTTTGAAACGGCATAGAAATAATTAAGTCACAAATTGTTCACACCACGCTTACCAAAGTTAATCTACTTACGAGCAGCCATAAGTTCATAACAACGAAATTAATACGAGCATGTTGTAGGCTTCTATAAGCGCCATGCGCTCTAACGAATGTTACACTATGGCGTTTATGAGTAGTGAACGTGTTAATTATTCTCATAACAGTACGATACTTGAGAAGGCTTCTATTATTTTTCCAAAGCACTGACATATTAATAATTTTGAGAATGTTTTAATATAATATTAATATATCGCTAAACACAGTTTAGTAATTACAATCACAAAGTAATTTTCGACAAAATTATTCAACTGTGGTGTTAGAATTGACTCAGCAGGTCAGAATTTTGACATTTTCTAATCTTAAAACATAAAAAATGCAGTTTTTGGCATTTCTTGGAGCAGTACTACGTGAAGTACAGACACAAAGAACCAGAACAGTAGTCATTTCCGGGGTATCTCCTGTCACTGAATTCGAACGTGACCTATGAATTGTCTCCGCACATAAATATTTGAAGTATCTTAACCTCAAAATCCGAATGATGCTACTTTGCATTATTAAAAAAAAAGTTCTTTTCAGTCCCTGAAGCGGGTAACCTTTTTTACCGAAAAGTACTTCGGACGTTTAGTGACGTGTTTTGGTGTTGGGGTTTGAGCCATTTACTGTGTTTTCTGCTTTATAGAATTTTGAGATTACAATTTCTCAGAATCTCCAGTTCGTCATCAAAAGGTACATCCGAAATGATTATCATTTTTTCTGTTTTTTTTAATGGTAAGTTGAAAAGGAAAATTAGGAAAGAAAGTAATAATTTTTGATGTATGTTATGACAACAATCTTAAATTGGTAATTCGAAATTTCGAGATATAACCTAAAAACAATTTTTTTTTAATTTGAGGTTGGTGTGTTCAAATCTACGGTAACGAAGCGGCTCAAACAATCGTTTGGATTGCGCCTGTACTAAACACTTCTTTGAACTTGTCAGACGGTGGTGTTTATGGTCGATCGTGAGCAATCGCGGCATCCATAGTCCATCGTGCCGACAGCTTTTTCATGTCCAGGTATTCATGCAAAATGTAATGTACTCGCTCAGGTGAGATGCCTACAGGCCTACAACCTCAGCTAACTCACGCACTTTCAACTTTCGATCATCTAATATCATTCCATGGATTTTGGACTCTCTCTGACCTGAACATTCGGCGTAACTTGTATTGGTGCGGCTACAACGAAACTCAGTAAAGCACTTTTTAACCATTGAAAGCAACGGTGCAGCGGGAGTGCTCATAGTATTTATCGACCCTTTCCTTGGTTTCTTTAACACTTTTTTTGCGCAAAAAGTAAAGCTTAATCGGCACACGAAATTCGCCTTTTTCCATTATTGCGGAAATTAACAAGGTTAGGTGCTTTCAATGGCTGTGAAACATAAATTAAACGTCGTACAGTAATCTACCGATAGATGTCACTTAATGGAAACAGTGTTGTGAAATTCAAGAAGTCAAGGACTTATCAAATCACCCTCGTATCAGCAGATGGCGATATAGTGACTATATCTTGATATTACAACCGTGTAGCCAAGTGGGTATAATACAACACAAATTCCGAAGCGAATCGTCACCTGCATAGTAGGTAATCATAATGTTTATGTAATTGACCGTTGAAATCAATTCATTAGGTTAACGGGACTAAGAATTGAAATAAGTGCACTTACGGACGTTATATTACATTACAGTCAATATTATAGTCAAAGGTATTTCTTTTTCTACGTTATCTTATCAACTCGCTGTAGAACAATAGTAGAAAGTAATAAATCGTTATTTCTTTACCACAGCCAAGTAGAAACTACAAGAAAATGTTCTAAAGTAATGGTATCTAAAATAATGTTTTGCTATCACGACAAAGTTGTGTAGTTTATACTTAGATATAAATTACACCTACTGTATTTGTCGCCACGTGCTTTTAATGATCAGTTCAATTGTTTATTTAATTTCCAACAAGTTTTTATTCGAAGGTATGTTGACATTAGCGGCGAATTTTTGTTCTCTTTTATTATTTCTATCATAATTCAAATGCTTTTCGTACTACAACAATTTAGTTTCGTGATAGTTTGTATATTGTCGCTTACAAGTCCAGTAGAATCTACGGTAAATAGAGTTTGGGGATGCTGCATGTTACACTGTCTCAGAATCGAGTGTATACATGTACATGAGTCAGAGAATTCAGGGATGGGCGAGAACGTGTCGAATTTGAAAGTTATGATTGACGCCCAAGAACTCAACAAATCTCACAAATGACAACATCTGTGCTGTTCGAGAGCTTGTTGAAAGTGATCACCATCAGCCGGTTAACTATTGAACAAATCTCATCAGAAGTGGGTATCAGCTATGGGAGTGTTCAATCCATCATCACTGCCTGTTTTCTTTGACTCAAGGGTTTGTTTAGAATGGCCAAGTTTGGGTGAATCGAATTTAATTGTAAATTTTTGGAATAATGACTCAAAAATATCACTATAAATGATAGTTTTAATATACCTAATTTCAAAAACATGGACATAACTTTTTATTGAACAGAATGTAATAATAATTCAATTAATACATTTTTTTTTCATTAAAGTTATAATTTATTTAAACATTTAATTAGTAAGCATATATGTAAATATTATAATAATAATATACTGATTGATTTAAATTAAGTTTTTGATTACATATATAAATAATTAAATTCCGATAGTCGAAGACACAAGTTTGTTCAACAATAAAATTTTCACGGCAAAAACTATATAAATAACTAAAATTAATTAATAATTCAAAAAATATTTCCTATTATAATTGGCTAGTTGCGAATGTAGAAAAAGTTTTTTTGGGGGGTCTCATCAAAATATTTATTAACATTTTTTCAAGTATCTCTCTTTAATGCAGATATTATGAAATAATCATGATAAATTATAATTTATCAAATATTTAGATGTACTAATGTGTATTATAATTATTCCTGCTGTTTGTATTGATTAAATTTCATGGCCAATATAAAAAATAAATAAAAGGAAACTCTGATTGTAAATAGTTGCAGCTGCAACGTAATACCAATTATTCTCTGTTTTTAGCCATGGTACCTATTGCTTGTTCATTAGTGACAACAAGCGGCGTGGTCTAGTGGTTTAGATCATTGCTTAGCATTCGAGAGGTCACCGGGTTGAATTCGAGTTCGGCTCCTTTGGTTCAAGTTTTCTGTGGTTTCCTTGGTTCATTTAGGCAAATGTTGGGACAGTATATTCCACATATAATCTTTCACTTCTCTTTTGTCTTTATTATTCCGTCTCATCTTTCTTTCCCTACTCATCTCCCACCTATTCCCACCATTTCTGAAATGAAGTTGAAGAGGGCCTCACGCTCTGCCTTCCGGCTTTGCACCTCAGTGTAGGCCGAACGGACTTTCCGCCCACCTGTATGAGTAGCTGGTGGGAATGAAACATCTAAAAGTTTTGTATTTATTAACTTCTAGATCGTTAGCGCTCGTAGTTGAATGTTGACAGTTGCCATTGATAGTTAGGTACTCCGCGCACAAGTTCTATTCCCGTTGCAACTTCCGTTTCCTACCATAATTTTATTCTCACTGTCCGCAATGAGGTAAAAACTCATGTGGTATTGGTCGTGATATCTCTGTATACTTTCTGGGTGAGGTGAAAGGTTAGATAATTAAATCAAGAATAATGGAGATAGTAATTTAATCAAAGAATTAAACAAACGGTTTTGGGGCGGGGCTGATATACTTTATAAAGAGTTTTTTTCCAGAAGAATTAATAAAAGTGGTTGTCTGAAATTTGTTTGCCCATTTTTCACATCTGCGGTTTATGCGTTTTTGTTGTTAATTTCTTGTAAAGTGTAAGTATAATAAAATAATACTTTAAATAAAAATTGGGCTTGTTTAATTGTTGTAACTTATTAATTTATTATTTTATTTGATAATATACGGCCATTTTTATCACCTACTTACGATTAGAACACAGTAAATACCCAAAACACAAGTTTAAGAATAGGTACCTAATCATTTTGTTACTCTAAATAATAGCCGCATCGGCAGAAATAAATTTGTGGGGTCGTTTAAAAATTTGGTGAGACTTTCCAGTTGTTTTATTTTAAATGTTTCAAATCATGCAATTTCACAAAAGTTTCACTAGAAATAGTTTATGTTTATACGTGTTTTCTCGAGAAAATGGTTTGGACCATTGCTTAACATTCAGGAGGTCACGGATTCACTTGCGGGTCCGTCTGCTGTGGTCCAAATTTTCTGTGGGGCAGTAATTTTCCACAGATAATATTCTTCTACATTTCGTCTCCTTACGCCCTATCGTCCAACTTTGCACTAAAATGTAGGTTGGATGGACTGCCCGCCCACCAGTAAGAAAGGTGGGAATGAAACACCAAAAATTTTTTATTTTTTTTAGAAAACCGATTATCGCACAAAGTTCACCGAGATACTCGAATCTGCTTCGTCACTGGGTAATCAGACAAGTTAAGAATTATTATTGCCCGACTTTCTTTCCCTCGGTATGGCCGGCGTTTATTAAATAATTTGGTGAAATTTTTAATACCAAGCAATAAAAAAATGTGGAATTGTTTTTTACTTTGATTACAATTATTGAAAAGTAACTTAACATTAATGTGATACTAAACTATACTACTAAAGTACCTTCAGCAAAACAATTCAGAAAATCGCCCTGAACAATACTTATCTAACGTATTATTTGCAATAACATAAGTAAATAGTAAGTGTATACTACCGCAGTGTGCTTTAAATAGGAAGTGCATCTGGATATCCTTTTTCTCTCAACGTGGCCCGATTAGTAGCGAGAGAAAAAGTTAATCAGGTCGCGTTAGAACGAGAAAAGAGATCCAGAATTAGATATATAATTATTGTTCCCTATGTCAATAAGGCTATTATTGTGTTAAATGCTGTCTCTATGTCTGTATGCTCTAATCGTGTAATGTTGTAGCATTAAACCCGAAAAATTATAACCTCAACTCATTACAGGTACGATTGTGGGTGGCTATATATGCATGTAGGAACTAACCCAATTCAGTACGAATATCTTGTCAGAAAGAATATTATCATGAAAACAATAAGTGAAATTATGAAAATTTGTTTGGACTTTTATTGTATTACATTTCATGGATATGAATTTTCATCATGTAAAGATCGGTAAAATGAAACAGTCGAGTATTTATTATAAACCGTATTCCGTTTTAGGTTCAATGACACTACGATAAGGGATATTATTGCAATATATACAATTTATCTTTCATTGTGCCCTTACATGAATAATATTAAACAGTGGAGACTCCTAGGTGTTTTATAAGTGGGGGAATAGCAAACAAATCAGTAAAAATCAGCAATCATGAAGGACGAATGCCACCTACCAAATTTGATTATTTTCGACGATTGTTTTCAACCAACAGAATAATAAAATAATAAAATTTCTTGCATCATTCTTTAAAAGGTTAATATTTTTATTGATTTTGGAAATAGTCGGATGTAGAATGTCAAACCATAGTAAAGGGGAACCTAACCTATGTTGGTAAGACTTTTCTGAAAAATTATAAATGGGGATAGTTTCAGTAGTAGTAGAGAAAGAAAAATAGAAACCTGCAAAGCGGGTTGTTTTCAGTCAGTGTTTAAATAATAATAGCTAATACGAAAGGCTTTCAGATTTGTTCATGGAGGAAAATATTATTGTCAGTTACTGTTTGGGGTTTTTTATTTTTCACTTCACGTTAGTTGCTATTATTCTATGTCATTGTATTCATATGTTTATATATAAGAAACTAAAATATGTCAGTTTAACATTAACTCATGTATCCGCATCTATAATCCTAAAATACCGTTAAAATCATAATTATACATATTTTCCGAATTATAAATTTAAATATTTTCGGAGGATTTGAACCTATGTTTCGAAACATAAAAAAGAATATTTAATAATATCAAATAAAAATAATAGGAAAATATTGATGTTTAAGGGCGGTGAAAGTAGGATTAGAGCTAATGTAAACAGTGGAGATGAAAAACTGGAGGAAGTCGCTGATTTTCTGTATCTAGAAAGTATGATAAGTCATGATGGAAGTAGTGGTAGGCACATTAAACAAAAGATAGCGTTAGGTAGTCATTTTTAAATAACTAAAATCACTTCTGTGCTTGCTATCTGTTTATCAAGAAATTTTTAATTGTATGGTTGGAGTACGGCTATAAATAAAAAAAAATAGACGCATGGGAGATGTGGTGTCATAGGCGGCTGTTGAAAATACCGTGAAAAAATGTTAGGAGAGATAGATAGGTAAGTAGGACACCTTTTGAAGCATGAAGGGCTAGTTAAAGACATATTAGAGCAGAAATAGGAGTGAAAAATGCAGATGAAGGCCTAGATTAGATTACAGGGGGATTGAAGAGGCGTTTAATTCTTGTAACTCCATATTGCACGCAAACAAACACAAATGTAGGTTACAAAACTTCTATTAAAAACACAATAATTATTTCGATACACTATATCTTCTTCAGGTGAAAGAATGGTAAATTAAAACTAATTACAATTGGTCTTATATACTAACTAAGCGTAAGTAAGAAGTGGGGGTAAATATCAAAAAATATTCAGTAATGGTGACTTACTTATTTTAATTTGATCATTGAAAATATTGCCTTTTTTATTGAGTTTATTAATTTCCAAACTTTTCTGCCTTTATTTTTGAAATGTAACATTTAAAAATTATAATTGAAGTTATGATTATGGTTTAATAGATGTTCAGCGTAAGTTTAAACTGTGGTTTAATTTTTATTTTCATAACTTTTAACTGTTCTTAAATTCGTTCTAAAAACGATCTGCCAGTTTGCCCTATGTAAGCTCAAGCACAAACCTCACAGTTAAGTAAATATACCCCTGATTTGATTTCTTTTTTAGTAGTGTCTTTATTACGAGTATTTTAAATAAAATCACCTAAGGCGTTGTTAGTTCTAAAGGAGACCGACCACCTGTGAAAATTTTAATATGTTTACCTATTTTAGTAGAAATATTAACTAAATATAAGGTTTGTTTTCTAAGTTTTTTATCTAAAAGTTGGGTAACGATTAAGGGATTGTGGCTATTATTCTGTGCTATCTTAAAAATACTATACAATTCTTTATTGTAATCTGATTTATCCATCGGTATATTAATCAGTCTATGTAAGCTTGAGTAAAAAAATGCTAATTTATGTTGCATAGGGTGGCAGGAGTTTGAATGTATAATGATATCTGTGTGTGTATCTTTATGATAAATAAAGAAAGCGTGTTTCTTATAGTAAGATCTAAAAAGTCAATTTGTTGATTTTCTTTAGGTTCCATTGTACATTTTAAATTTAAATTGAACAAGATACAGTGTATCGAAATAATTATTGTGATTATAATAAAAGTTTTGCAATTTACATTTGTGTTTGATTACGTGCGATTAGATTATTGTTCACAAATAGTTGGGGATGTTAAACATTTTAGTTTAGAGAAATGCGAAGATTGGTTCAGGATAGGAAGACGTGGAGGTGTGTGTCCTCCAATCAGTCTTCGGTCTGATTACTATATAACGATGATAATATCGCTTTTATGAATATTAGATATTCTAGAAATATTCTTTTTAATAAAATTGGACAGTTACCTACCGAATATGATATACAGGGTTATTCAAACTGAGTGGTACATTGGACGTTTTAGGAAAATTAAGCGTGTTAGAGATTTTAAAATTTGGGAGTTGGGTTATCTTAAGGCTAACGTCATGTCTAAACTAAGCTTCATAATTTATACAGGGCGTTGAGAAAAATAAACAAGAGTTTAAAAACTTCAAATACGAACAACATCATTCTTTTAAATGAAACCTACTATATTTTGTTTTGGCATTGGATTCCTTTTTTATTCACTTTTGGATTTGTTTCCAAATAAAACAATTTAGATAAAAATATCATCCTTGATCTACTATCAAATTTTCAAATATCTAACACGCTTAGTTTTCCAAAATGTCTAATATATATATATATTTATTTCTCATGTATGCTCAATGAGCCTTTACATTCTGTCCTTGTACATTCTAACTGTCTTAAACTACTTACATACTATGTTATAACGTTTTAACTTAACACTATTCATTACTCTCTCTCATTTTTTCTTCACTTACCCTTAAATACTCACATACTTCCTCGCACACTTCTCCTCTCAGCATTTCTATTATTAGTCCCCCCAATTCCTGTTCACACCTGTCACCTCTCCATACTCTCATAAACTCTTTAACTCTCTCACCCTGACTCTGTATGACTACTCCACAACAAAGTAAGTGGGCTAAAGTTTCCTCAGAGCCTCCGCATAGCCTACATTCCCAGTCCTTATATCCTTTCTTATTCGCTCTCCCTATATTCCCGCATCTAATTTTCGCCCACATTTCCTTATCGTCTTTCTTTTTATTTGCTTTGTTTAAATATTTCGCCCCTCCGTTACCTGGCATTAGTTCTTTATACATTTGATTGTAGGATGAATTTGTAATTGCCTCCCACTCTTCCTCCAACTTTTTCTCCCACCACATATTTAACCCTTCTCTACATCTATTATAAATTTCTTCCCCACTCTTTCCCTCCCAAATCATTTTACACACATCCGTTACACCCATCTCAGCAAACATTTCCCACACCGCTTTTCCCCATTTTGATGCATTTTTGTTTATTACACCTCTCATTTCCTCGATTAGACACACTTTAGGCCATCTTCCCTCACCCATCCCTACAATCTCTTTTAAGTACCTGCAAATTCGTTCCCTAATTGTGTACTCTATATCTTCTACGCCTAACTCGTTCCTCCAAATATATTTTGGCGTGGTTTTTGCTACACCCAAAGCCATCTTACAATATCTTCCTTGAACCTTACCTAGTCTATCCAACTTTCCCCATCCCCATACCTCTACCCCATATAGTGCCACCGCTCTCACTAGCGAGTTCATTAAGTAAACCCGGTCGTCTCGTAGATCCCTACCAGCTCTTTTTGCGACCCCCCAAGTGGCATTTGCCGCTTTTTGTGCCTTCCCTGCAAGTCTTCTTACATGACCCTCAGTGCTATTTTTTGTAGAGAACCAATATCCCAGATATTTGAATTCGTTAACGACCTCAATTTCCTCACCCTTAAATTTCCACTTTTCATCTTTCTTTCTTTTTCCCCCATTCCTAAACACCATCACCTTTGTCTTTCTCGTATTAACTGTCAATTTATTTCTGTCAACATACTTTTCTAATGACCCTAGCATGGACTCTAACTCTTTGGCACTCTCTGCAACAATTGCTATATCGTCCGCATATTTTAGGGCCCACACTTTTACTTTGCCACACACCGTTCCACCCTCTTCCCTTTTCATCCAGACATCATCGAGATCGTCGATAAAAATATTGAAAAGTATAGCACTTAAGGCGCATCCCTGTCTTACCCCTACGTCGGTAACAAACTCCCTTGTTAGTCTCCCATTTACTTGCACGTCTGCACTCGTTCGACGATAAATTTCCCTAATTAGTGCGTGCATTCTACCTTTAATTCCAACATTCCATATCTTCTTAAGTAATAATTCTCTGTCTACTGAGTCAAACGCAGCTTTAAAATCTATAAACCCTACATACACTTTTCCTCTTTTCCTTTTTAATCTGCCATTTATTAATGCATTAAGTACGAAAATGTGATCTCTAGTTCCCCTCTTTTTTCTAAATCCTGCTTGACTCTCCTTTAATACATTTTCTTCCTCTAACCATTTACTTATTCTTCCAAAATGTCTAATATATCTCTCAGTTTGAATAACCCAGTATAAGTTACTCTGAACTTCACTGTTCCTGTTGCCGATTTTCGTCCTTATTTTAAAGTGGTGTCCGCAGTAAAATACTCGCTCTAGCCTCTCGTATGGTTGCTACGGCTCATCCTGACAACATTTACTATATTTTGTATATTAATCCAATTGGCTTTATTCATATTATGGTAATGACATGTCTTGTTGCAAGTTATTGTATGTTACATCTACGAAGTCGAAACGAGATCAGACTTGCCACTGAGTGATTTTAAATTAACACACAATACAACTTATTGTTAAACAAAATCGGCGTACTCGTTTCCGTGTTCTTGTTTCGATATGCAAATCACATAATTGTGTTATTTTGTAAATTAGGTAATGTTTATAGATCGTTGCGACCTAGCCACAAATTATATTATTATTCTGTCCATATTTGAATGCATATAGTTCACGCTAGTCTGAATAAACACAAATCGTAGGTAGACTAATTTGCCGTAAATTTACTTTATAATTTCACGGACAATTCTACAAAAGTAGTAAAAAAAAAAAACAGTTCGCAACGTTACGAAATTCGCTAATTTTCGATCTGTCAATATTTGTTTACGTGCACTAAATAATAGTAGAGCTCATAACTACTGCTTGTATAAGAATTTGTTTAATATTTTATAGATTAGGTATTCTCTTTTAATAAATAATCAAATATGTACTGGTTTATTAGCACAAAACGTACGCTTTTTGTTATTTACCATCATATGACTATCACGGAAGTCTTGAGATTATTTTGTATGATTAGTCAGATCAACCCAAATACCTCATGGTCATAATTACTTGAAATTAGGAATTTCAACAATTCCATGATACGTATATGCATTTTACACAATGTGAGAAATTAGCAATACCTTATTATATTATTTATGATGAAATTGTTTTATTTACTTGAAATTAGTGTTAATTATATGATGAAATTGTTACGCTTTTTAGTTTATTTACTTTTAAATTAGCTCTTGAGTTCTACTTATTTTTATTTTTTTTTTCTGTTCTTCTCCAGTTCTACCCTTCTTTCCTTTGGTATTAAAAGAATAAATTACAATTGATTAATTTAAGTAATAGTAAAACAATTAAAATTCGTAGTGGTTTGTAAAAAAAGGAAAACTCGATTTTGGTTATACTTAATACGGTCAATACAGAACATAGAGCATAAATACATGGAGAGATACGGCATTTAATACCACAGCAGAATTCCTGAAATGGGATATACTTCTGGGTCTTCTTTCTCCCTCTAACGTAAGCTTGATTGGACCTTCATTCCCCAACCGTATTTCTCTCTACCAATCAAGTCGCATAAGAGCGAGTAGGGAGGCCCAGAAGTATTTCCTATTTTAGGAACGCTACTATAAAATTAACTGCTGTCTCCATGGATACATAAGATACAGAAAATACTTCTGACACATAGGCCGGGTCCCGAGCCTAACAAAGAAAACACGCTTTTTTGTTCAAAATTGGCTTTATTCATCAACGTAATCTCTATCAAAAGCAACACAATCATTTCAGCGTCGCACTAAGATTTCAATACCACTTTTGTAGAACAATTTACCTTTTGCTTTAAAATAGGCATCAGCTTCAGCGAAGTTTCTTGCCGGCGAGCATTTTTTTGAGGTCTGTGAACAGCCAGTAGTCGCTGGGAGCCAAGTCTGGAGAATCCACATCCACCGTTGTAGGAGCAATTCGAAGTTTAATTCACATAGTTTTGCCATTATTTTGATTACTTGTGACACGGTGCGTTGTTTTAATGAAACAAAATTTTTTTCTTTGCCATATGCAATTTTGGCTTTCAAACGCTCCAATAACGCTATATAATTACTACAATTCACTGTTGATGGTATTTCCCTTCTCAAGATAGTCGATGAATATTACACCACGCACATCCCAAAATACCATAACTTTTCCAGCCGATTATTGTGCTTTCGGGCACTTTGGAGGAGGTTCACCAGTTGCTCAGATGATGATCCACTCAGATCACCATCGTTTTAATTCCGGAGTGAAGTGATGGATCCATGTTACAGTGACAGATGCTATCGATGCAAAAATTCCGATTTGTTACGTTTAAACGTGGCCAAACACTGCTCAGAATCATAAACACGTTCTTGTTTTTGGTCAACAGTGAGTAAAATACGACATCCACATTGAGCAGACCTTTCTTATAGTCATATGCTCATGCAGTATAACATAAAGCTAACACGTTCTTTTGAAATCTTTACGATGTCAGCTGACTCACAAAATTTCACTTTTCGATCATTCAAAACGATTTTGTGTTTTTTTTTATGTTTTCTGGTGTTACCGCCTCATTTGGCTGCTGACGTTCACTGCATTCTGCATCATCAGTGTCTCTACCACTACGTTTGAAGTCAGCAAACCAATGTTTTATTTTGTTTCGGTTGTTTCCGATGGAGCGGAGTCTTCATAACACTTTTCAAGCTAAGAGTACAAAGCATATTAGTAAAAGTTTTCTTTCTTATCTTACTTATAGTATTGCTGGGGATTTTACGGAAGAAGGAAAGCAGGGAAGATTTTTAGGGTGGTTTTACAGTTTCTCTATTACATAGTCTCAAATGAAGTTGTTTTGAATGTTTTTTTGTCTATTGTCGGATTGTTTGTTTTAAATTATTTTGCGATTTCTCTCTGTTCTAGGAAATCTAATGTAGGATTTCTATTTTTTTGATGTAACAAGCCAATTTTTTCAAGATCTAAGGAATTCCTATTTTCTATGCAGTACGAAGCCATACCTGTATTTCTTATGTTATTTTTTATAGACTTCTCATGTTATTTTAATCTGACTGAAATGCTTCTCCCAGATTATATATATATATATATGCCGCTCCGCAATTTTTTTGGAGCCGATCCATTTTGTGGTTTAATTGTTAATTAAAATTTTACCTTAATCAAGTTTATTGACCGAAATTGCTTTTTGGTCTAAAGTATTCAATTTTCTGCAAATATTGTTACTGATCTTGGGGTAATGATTCATAACACAAAGTTATTAATTTGGGCTTGGCCAGGAGTGTAAATACTAGTGTAATTTGTACTCTTCAAAAAGGTTCGACGTCCAAAACAATTGTAGAGTATATTAAAAAAAGTTTTGAAACATTTTAATGCATTTTTTTTTAAATTAAATTTATTAAAAAAATGTTTCATATAAAACCATCACAAAACACATTAAATGTTATAACTACTTTGTTTTATTTTGGCAATTTTTATGATTGCGACAATTGTCGACAATTGAAACAGAAAAAATAGAAACTGTGTCTGTAAACTGTTAAAGAAAAGAAAGCTTTCTCCAAAAAACTGAGGGACCAAATTTATAGAAAAGGTATTAATTTTCAGATTTTGGCGCTTTGGAAATTTTGGCGTCCTAGACCTGGGTCTATGCTGATACCCTCCGCAAGAAGTATTCTTCTTCATGAGTGTTGGGTACTTTAAAACACAAAGAAAGTTAAGAATTTGCAAAGCAATGAGTGTAAAGTCTTATTTTATTGACAGACTTAGACTTGAGATCCCATTCCACGTAGGTACACCTTTTTTGTGTACCTATTGCTCGTCTCGCAGGAACATTCGTTTGTACAATACTCATTGTATGTTATTTGTGCATAGCTCCGACTTTCAGAAAAAAAAATGTGTCTTATCCACATTTGAAATACAAACAGCTACACCTTTTTTTTATAAACACAAGATAACTAGAATTATGTAAAACAAAACAAATATATGAAAGCGGTTCTTTTCACTTCGACCTTAATTATAGGTACCTACATATGGTGAGCATTATATGCAACGTAAATGGATATATCTAAACTGGGCGTAGCCTCTTCCTTTAAATACATATTGTCATTAGATCTCATAAGCAATTATTTAATTATTTTGTGTACGAGCTTTTGATAGGAAGATACTGAAAATATGAAATTAGGTTTATCTCAATGCAATAGAAATAAATAATAAACTAAAAAAGCAAAAACGTAAAATAGTTTTAAGGATAAACTGTTAAGTTAAACTGATAAAAGTAAAATGTTTATACATATCATATATATGAATATGTGAACATCAATGTCCAGGGTGGTAGATATACACAAAATAAATATCATTCGTGCTTGTTCCCATTAAGGTAGGTAACGAAAAGTAAAACAAGGTATTGCATAGGTCTGGAATTGAACGCCTGCGCGCGAATAGTGTCCTATATACAGTATCGAACAAAATTACCCCGTTGGTATCTTCGTAGATCTTTTAAATATTCGACCAAATGTATTTTCTCTGAGTTTTTTATTATATGTAAAATATAATAAAATATTTTCAAAACAATTAGTTTATAAAATCATAAAAGACAAAAATTATTACAAAAAATATTTTTTATTTGACTCAACAACAGAAAAAAACAAATATGATTGGCCGAATTTTGGGCCATGCGCCATTCTAAGTAGTTTTAATAATATCTTATCTTATCTTGACAAGAAACCTTTGTGAGTAATTTGAAATAAAAACTACTGATACATTAATATCATATTCGTTTTTGAATTAATTTGTACCCACTACAGATTGCCTAAAAAAAATTCTCATTAATTTGAGGTAATCTGTGCTGGGTACAAATTAATTTAAAAATGAACATCATATTATTGTATTTAAATTTGCCTCTACTAAAATAGATTTTCAAAATATTTCATCGTTAAAACTACTGATTTTATGTACTTGTTGTTTAATTTATTAATTACTTATCCACTTATCATTTATATCCCTTAATAAATAATAAAAGGCATATTAATTTTTGTAGTAACCTAATGAAATTAATAAGCGTTTGTTTTAAATTCCACTCCATTATTTACTCGGTACATCCGGTCTGCCGGGAACTATTTTGTCACCCGACAACATTGATGACCAGTACGTTAGTACGTTTATGTAACTTTTGACAACACTAGATTCTTTAATTAAAATTATAGGTATACGTGAAGGGTACATGATTTAAATAATTGTATGTATATATATATATATATATATACATACAATTATTTAAATATATATATATATATATATAATAAAAGCTATGCTTTATCTTGATTTGTTTTTTAAGCATTTTGCGGCTTGCGATTTAATATACGTATCTACTAGTTGACTGTCATTCGTTCTGCATATTGTTGGATTATTTTAACATTGCTGTAAAATTTGCAAACTAAATTGTTTACTGATGCTAGTCAAACTGCCTTTCACTTTTAATTATTTAATAACAATTAAAACTACAGTGGTAATTACAATAAGTGTGATGCTACTGCTGAGATAAAATAGAGTTTCATTAGGGTCTGCGAATTTGAATATTAATGAATGTTTATTGAAAACGATTGATTGTTTGTTTCTGAAAAGTATCTTGAAATAATTTTTGAATGAATAACTTTCCAAAATACTCTGAACGTGCTGTAACAATAGTGTGACGTATTCAGTCATAAAAACACAATTAAACGAACGAAAACAACTAAATTATATTAGCTACAGTTCTAATTAACACAAGTCTACACAATTTTTCAAACTAGTAAATCTATTTCTCCCATCGCCGTATTCATCGCCACTACTTATACTCGCGTTCCACTGTCGCCACTCTATGACTATCGCCTGTCTATCTCTCCTATCACTTATCAACGCACGATGTAAACAAACTGACTCGGTCCGCCTAGTACACTCGCTTTTATACTTTTCAGCATTCCTTCTAGAACGCTCAACAAACTTCTTGTGTTACTATTGTCTTTTTATTGATTGTTGCTAGAATAGGAAGGCCAAGAATATCCATTATTTTTTCCAGGAAGGTGTTGTTAATTACGACTGAACCAACACAAACTGCAGGTACAGTTCGTGACAATAGGCTCAGTTTTCAATAGAGCATCTTATAAACTTAATGGTACTCAATAAATATAATAATAAATTTAATATTAGGTTTGCTTAAGTGTTTATGAACATAATAGCTATTTATATGTTTGTGAAGTGTACAGAACAATGGCCAACAGCATTATTTTAATTATTTGGAGTGTTTTAATGAGTGTGATTAATATAGACCACCGCTAATGCTAGATTTTCCTTGTTCATTGAACTCTTGCCCTTTTGTAGCCCTAGATAGCTCCAATTTATACTAATAGCAAGTGAAAAAAAATGTGATCGAATTTGTTCTTTTATTACAGGGTTAGAATTTTTATTGCTTACTACGAATTTTATGAAATGTCTAGTAGTAATCTTTAGGCTGGCGCCAGCAGTGTTTTTTTTCCGTTATCGTCTAACATAAAGAGCACACATTATCCTTAGTTAAAAAATTGCTTAAAAACAACCTTCTAAGGACTTCGTACGTTACAATCTCATGTATCGTTCATTATATATAACAAACGTAATAACAGCTCAAAATTATTGCGTGGAAAAACTGCCGTGCCTAATTAGAGGAAGATTTAAGTTGTGAACTATATTAGTAAAAAGCATGGTATTAAATAAAATCTGAAAGAATAATTTGCCGAAAGCAAATGAGCAAACAACAGTGATGGTATATATTTGTGAAAATTAACTAGTTAAGTAGCGTCTTTTGAAATAATAATAATAAATAATTTTAGTTAAAGGGAAATTCAACTAAAAAAGAGTTTCCAACTCACAGGGAATCCATTGTAATTTCATTTTTTCTAAAAAATGATAAGTTTATCATATATAAAATCACAAAATCGAATGGTTTATACAATCGAAAATATATTTTTATTTAAAAGAAGCTAGCTAACTTAGGATTTGTAATTAATTTTTCATCAAGATATTTTCAGAAAACTAATGCCAAATTAGCTTTTAAAATTTTGAAGTCAATCGTTACTTGCAAAAAATCCGTCTGTTTTCTTTAAAACTTCATCTAAAGATTTTGCTTTAACCTTTAGCAGTTTAGAAGTCATTTGAATATTTGAACTTTATTTGAAAACCATTCGTATCGATTTCAAAGTTTTTATTTTAAATTTATATTGGTAAACTTAATTTTTTTTAATGCACACACAGTAGGTAGATTTA
Source organism: Agrilus biguttatus (assembly GCA_963921985.1). Taxonomy (NCBI): domain Eukaryota; kingdom Metazoa; phylum Arthropoda; class Insecta; order Coleoptera; family Buprestidae; genus Agrilus; species Agrilus biguttatus. The sequence goes on from OY998118.1 coordinate 24,582,199, forward strand.
ATATTACCACACTTTTTTGCAAGGTAAGTAACATTCACCCTATTTTTTAAACTCTTTATATCGTTTCTTTTAATCAACCTCAACACTTTTCGTTTCATAATTTTCTTTTACGAACTAGAAGCAACCAACAATAATCACTAACACATTCCTAATGAAGAACACTGGAAACTTTGGCGGTGTCGTAGAACACAGTAAATAGCTCAAACCCCAACGCCAAAACACGACACTAAACATCCGAAGCACTGTTTGGTAATAAGGTTACCTTCTTCAAGGACTGAAGAGAATTAAAAACCACAGTATGGCCAATATAAATACTGACTAACGTTATGGTCCAGTGATCTATATGAATAATACACAATAAATTAAGGTAAACTAAATAACAGAGAACTAGGGATAGGACCTTTGTTACTTTTAAGGGAGTTTAACCTATTTATTATAATTTTTTATTTCATTAATTTCTAATGATTCTAAAACATTTAATTTTGTGCTTTTTCCTAACACATGTAAAATTTTTAAATCTTGATTGAAATTGTGGTTTTCGGCTAGTAAGTGGTTTGCATAATTTGAGTTCTGTTTATTGTTTTCATAAGATTTTAAATGTTCGTTGATACTAGTAATAAATGATCTGCCTGTTTGGCCTATGTAACATTTCAACGAACATTTAAAATCTTATGAAAACAATAAACAGAACTCAAATTATGCAAACCACTTACTAGCCGAAAACCACAATTTCAATCAAGATTTCAAAATTTTACATGTGTTAAGAAAAAGCACAAAATTAAATGTTCTAGAATCATTAGAAATTAATAAAAAAAAACTATAATACAGACCTACTACTAAACGATCAGATAGATTTAAATAATTCACCATTATTAAACTTATTCAAAATAAAAAAAAACCCACTCCTTAAGTTAAGTTAGATTATAAATAGGATGTTTTGTGTAAACTTAAGCAGTACTATGTATTACTCACTTGAAAAAGCTACAGTGTAGCGAAACTATAGTAGTAAAAATAAAAATTTTGTGAAAAGTTTAATTGTGTTTTACTAAATATGAAAACAACTGATGACGATGGCTGGGGAATACCGAAAAACTACTAGAGAATCTGTCATGTTAGGTCTTTGTTGTTCATTGTAATCGATAGTTCATATAAAAGATGTTCATATAACCGAACGTTTCCTGTATTCCAAAGTTTAAAAGATCTTATTAGAATTTTTCAATGTTTGCTATTACTATATGCAGCAGATTCAATAGTATTTGATAGAAGTTAGATGCCTTTTCGTAAAATGCAGCGTCGTTCTGTTCATAAAGTATAGTTGATAAGGTACAAGGAGGAAAGAAGAATATTTTAAGATTACATCGTAAGAGTACAACACATATATTTATATAATAAAAACATAATATAAATAACACAAACGTAAACTTGATCTTTAATAACCCACACTATACTGAGATAATGTATGTGTGGAATTTCGACAAGACCTACATCCTAGAGCGTTGACATTGTTTGACATGAGAACTGACAAAGCAAAATGCAAATTTACAAAGAACACGCAAATCCAGGACATTACAGGATGTTCGCAGATCTTTAAATGTCTTGCGCTGATGTCTATCTCACATGTTTTCTCGTGTATTCTCGTGATTGTTGTACCTACATACAACAAAAATACGCACTTGTAAAGACTGATCCGAGACGCGAGACACGGATGGAAGCTTTCAATACAATTTATTATCTTTAAAATAGAAAAGAGAATAAACACCATCACAAAATCTTCAATGCCGAAATGGTAAGTTAAAATTCCATTGATTAGCATTTAAGTTAATTAATATAAAAGAACGAGGGAGAGCGCGATATTGGCCCATACGAGAAAAAATGTACCCTTAACCAAATATTTACCCAAAACTCTCAATTTACCCTTGGCGCAAGTCCCGTTTAAGGACAAACAAAGAACCAACAACACTGCTGGGTTTGCTCTCACTCTCAATAACAACAATCCGTTTTACTAACTTAATTTATTAATTCAAACAAGAAATTTAGCAACAAGTTATATCATTACAAGAATACCCTTAGATCATAACAGCCGCACACTGGTCCCCGACCTGGGCAGGGTAATCCTCTCCTGTCATATTGTGTATAATTTTCATGTAAAAAAAGGACATGAATTAGACGAGCAGAAAAATGCTGCACTCGTCCAACCATCAGTCATCCTACCCAACGCTTGATATAGTAGCCACGTTTATAAAAAACAGGTAACGATTTTTTCCGTTACAGTTCTTACGTCCTGAATTCATAATAGAATTCATATTCAGGTTAAAGAGCTGTAGTCTAAATGAAGTGTTACGTTCAGACGTTTTATCGGCAACTGCGACTGGCAATTATGATTTATTCCAAAAAAGCGATATTGGTAGAGGATAGCACACGGTGAATGAATTCATAAACACGAATATATACTCAAGATCAAACTATTCTTTTCGCATAATCGTATCCATTACTATATATTTTGACTGCTGCCTGGTAACATCCCCATGCGTCCTCGTTGAATATTTTGCAGAAAATGTACAAACACAAACAACTGTTTTAGTTGTGTAGTTGTGGATTATGGCTTTGACGCGTTCCGTTGGTTTACATAATGTATCGAGTAGTCCAACTTCCTTTCTTTTAAGAGACCATACCAATATAAGAGCGTAAATACGTGGAGGAAGCATACAACATGATAGCAGTGTGCTTAAGATAGGAAGTGTATCTGGACATTCGTTCTCGGTCTAACGCGGTATAATTGATAGAGAGGGATACGACTGGGCAAGAGATCCAATCAGGCAATGTTGGAACGAGAAAGTATGTTCAGATACACCTACTATCTCAAGCACGCTGCTGTAGTATTGTATTCTGCCTTCATGTATCCATGTTTTAAGATCTGAATAAACAACTACGATAGTCAGGTATTAATGGTCTTATTAAAGAGGAATATAGAAGCTGTTCTTATAAAAAGGAAAGTTATTAACGAAATCGTGCTGCCTTAGGAGATGAAAAGCCTCTATTCTATTCTTCATATGTTTTTTATGTTCTCACTTATTATAAAATCTAACAAATATAAAACTTAGAGAGTCACAAACTGTCCGTGGTTGTAAAACGAATTTGACATTATTATACTTATATCAAAATGTGTTTAATTCAAGATGCGTGAAGCTTCATTTGTTTATCGCTAGTATTAACAACTTCCGTGCTTGTTTTTCTGATTCTAGTCGTTGTTGATGTTCGATTCGTTCAGTGGCTGTTTTATAATATCGATAATTAATTATTAGCATCAATTTTTTTATAATGGTAATTTTTAAGGTGCGAACTCATAAACGATGGTCCGTTTTAACCGAAAAAGGAACCGTAAATATATTTTATAATCCACAGTGGGGGCGTATGCCGTTTGATCATTTGATTTCACTTCCAAATATATACGTCCATAATTACGGACAAATAGGTTTTGTACCTGCATAAATTATTTTGCGTAGGATTGTCATTAATTAGAACATTTTTTAGTGCTCATCGCTGGTGCCGTTCGTAATTAATTTATCATGCCATAAGGTTGCCACATAACTGCTGTCTCTTTTTACTTTTTTTTAGGTAACGATAGTCTTTAGCATAAGCGTTTTATTTATGACACCTCGGTAAAGTTCGATAGAAAGTTTAATGATGCTATCAGGTTAAGGTACATGTTGATGTTGCGGCACACAATTGCGACAGTTTTGAAATTTATATTACAATTATTATAAATCATAAAAAAACTAAGAATTTTTATTTTTTAGTTTAGTTCCAATGAGAATGAAAACGAAAAATCATTACTGAAATTTTTTAAACCACTTAATTTATTAAAACACTTTTATTACCTTTAATTGTACGTCTAAACATTACAGGCGAATTTATATTAATGTTAATACTTTGGTATAAGAGATCATGTTTTTAAGTTTTAAGTTTAGGTTAGGTTAGGTCATATGTAAACCTAGAACCTTGTAGTGTCTTTAGTCGAAGTTGAACAAGATATGGGCACTGCAGTTTTTCATACGAACTATTTCAAATCTTCTTTCGCAGCCCTTTAGTTCGGCATTTAGTGAAACTTTAATTGTGATGTTTCACTTCTTTGTGAAGGTTAATCTAGGAGTGGTAAGGATCCTAATCTCCCAATATCTAGACAGAAGTCGTCAATATTCTGAAATTTGGTACAATGTTTTGATCGTTTTAATATGGTCTATTATATTCACACTAGCCGTAATGCCCGGCGTTGCTTTGGTAAGTATATATTACATTAGGGGTTTAGTTGACACTGTTGTAATTCATTAATTAAATAACAAAATAGTGGTTCTATGGAATTTATCTTAAAAATTTAAAATTCCTCTACAAAGGTAAAAAGAATTAAAGCTCATCTCATCACAAATAGACAGACATACCAGATAGAAAATTCTAGGGAGCTCTGGAATTTCGGGAAGTTCTTCGAAAGTTCTATAACTTTCTAGTACAGCGTGTCATTTTCGTATGTCTGTCACCCTTTAGTCACTGAGCGATATATGAAGTATGAACCTAACCTACCTGCCCTCAGGTGACCGGCTATAATTTCGGCATATCGATTTTTTTTATACATGTTTGTTTGAAAATATACACACACAAAGTGCAAAAAAAGAAACGGATGTTTTCATGCTCTCACAGTGGTACCCCTCCTTAAAAAGCCAATCCACTGATTTATTTCAATAACAGTTTGTACGTTCACACATGCAAATAACAAGAGTGAGTATTCGATAAATATGACAATATAGAATTTAAATTACTATTAGTAACAAACCAATAATAAATCAAGATACATATATACAAAGGAGCATAAATAAGTGACTGTAAATGGTATTTATTGTACTGTTTGCTATATTGTTTGCTGAAGTGGTTGTTGTACCATTGGTTGATTGTCAGGAGAAAAACTATTATGTGTTTAATTTCCATCATAGTGGGAAAATTGCCCCATTAATATACACTGTGGTGTAGGAAGGAAAATCCTTCTCACTCATCTTCAGATTTGTGAAAATATGTGGGAAGAAATAGAGGAGGCAGATCAAATAAGGACACTAGAGGAGTGGAAGATTCCCTGTGGAATAATAATGCCCCAGCACTTGTGTAAATGATCTAGAGAAAACACAAATATTTGGACCAAAGTAGACGGATGAAACTGCTTATATACACTGATCGACATGATGAAGATCATGTAGACAGGGAATTAGATCAATTAAAAAAGGCTCTACAAGCAAACAGCTACAGCTGATGAGAAATCCAGAATATAATACATCCCAGAAACCAACACAATAGCAACAACACATCTATGGAAGAAAAGACAATCTCTACATGCCTTCCATACATTCAGAATACAACGGATCGAATAGCCAAAATACTCCGAAAGAAGGGAATTAAAACAACCTTTCTGCCCATCCATAAGATTCGGGATAAACTGTGACCAGTAAAAGACCTATTGGATCCACTACTGACACCAGGTGTTTACCGGATACCTTGTAACTGTGGCAAGGACTATATTGGAATGACGCAGGGCAGCATACTGACACGAAAAAAAAAGAATATGGACGAGCAATCAGACTACTGCAACCTGAAAAATCAGCGATAGCCCAACACGCACTTGAAGAAGGTCACATCATTCAATCCAACAATACAACAACCCTTGTCAGAACGTCGAGATTCTACAATTTAGCTAGAGGTGAAGCTCTGTAAATAGAACAACATCCTAACAACATCAACAGACACGATGGGTTACACATAAGCAAAGCGTGGAGATCAGCACTAATGAATAAACAAAGTACCATAATCCGAAGACAAACCAATCATGACATGAATGCATCGGAGCGGAAAACTAACAACTGTGACGACCTGAGTATAAAAAAGGTAACTCGCTCCCAAACTTTATCAGTTACAACCAAGAACTTGCCAAGTCACCACTGAAGATGTCGTCAGCAAAGCACGGCGAAACGTCTGGAAAAAAAAATTCCATGGACCACGGAAAAACAACCCGGAAGAATACACTGATCGACATTTCGAGAAAATCGTTGCAGATTGCATATTGGCGAGCGGCATAATATACTAGAATGTTCGTGAGGAAATAAGCAAATTGGTGATTTCAGTTTGATGGAAGATGAGGTTTAGATTCGGGTAGACCGCTTGCTGCAGCAGAACCGTGCAGGTTTATGTATGGTGTTCGGCACAAGCTCTTTTTTAATTTTTAAGTTAAGCATCAAGTTATTTTTATGTAAATGCATAAAAAAGGACACCACGAAAGAACAATAATAATTTTGTGTATACGATAAAATTGCAAGCGCTACAGTTATAGGAATTAAAAATCGACCTTTTGAGATATGAATTTTTGACAATATGCAGATCACATAAAAGGTAAAAATCAAAGTTACTTTAACATTTACAGTACCTTTGTAAAATATTAACTTACTATTAATGATCATGTTCATAGAGATTATTATTAAATTATTTGTGAAACAATTCAAGTGCTCCATTTAAGTTATTTTACTAAAACTGTTTCACCAAGAGTATCTGGTAGAACTAATTTCTTCGTATTTTTTCTGTTGTTTTACTTAGAAACGATCTTTGTAAGGATTATTTATTCCCAAGAAATAAAGATTGTAGGTGTTAGCTTTTTTTGGATTACTAAATGAAACAGAATGAACCACAAAAATTGGCAAGAAAGGAATTTTAACATATCTACTTAAACTGAAAAAAAGCTTCATTTAAAGTATTTTATCGATTTCGAAACGTTTTGGTGCAGAATTCCATTTATCTTGATTAGTAAATGACGTGAAGGTAAGTTTGTTGTCGGATGAACGAAATAAACGGTTCGCGGATAAGCGAAGTCAAAAAAGAGGTATATGGATAACTGAAATTAAAGTAGAAAGCTGTGTCACGTTTTATGGGTAGAGTGAGAGAAAAAAGGACGATCAATCGACCGATTATTTACTTTTCGTGATATGCAAAAATACTTTATGAGAATGTATGTATAACAAAAGGAACACTAAGCGCCTTACGATCAGTAGTATTTTATTTGTGTTTTTTATAATGACCAGTTCCACACTTGCGATCCTTCGTTGATCAGCTGTTATTTATGAGATGAGCTTTAATTCTTTTTTACCTTTGTAGAGGAATTTTAAACTTTTAAGATAAATTCCTTAGAACCACTATTTTGTTATTTAATTAATGAATTATAACAGTGTCAACTAACTTAAAATTAATAACATTGTCGCTACATTAACTAAACGTGTGGAGGAATTTTATGATAAATTAATGCAAAGAAGCATCTGATTAGAATAATCAAGCGATTACATTTAGGATAGGATTGCCTTTTATTTTCAATAAATTTGAAAGTCTTTTTTTGTGGGTATATTATGTTCGATTTTATAATTGTGAGGCTCTCAAAACACTAAGTATACCTGAAAATGACCAAATTTGTACTTAGTATCTCTGAACTTCTGGTTTGGATTGAATGTTGAACAAAGTATAAACTACAAACAGAAATGGACAATTTTTCATTCAGTAGCGGCACATGGGTGTCACTTGGGAAGGTAAAATGCTGCATAACAATTTAAATTTATCAGATAAATTGATCACGATGTAAGTATAATTGATTTTACGAATATATATTTTAAATGTAAATATAAATATGGAATCAACAGAAACAACTACTCCGAGGGCTAATACCCCTACCGCGTTCCATATGTGAGATCTTTGATCTTAATATTTAGACGAATAAGGATTTTAATTCCTTCTTTTTTGAATATATATTTGTTAAATGTACAGAACAGTTTAAATTTTCAATTTTAAATAATATGATTTTAGTATTAATTACATTCAAAAATTGTAGAAGAATCACAAAAATAACAAAAAATAAATTCTATTCCTGTATTTCTTATTTTTTCGCAAAGATAATATTATTTCGCAAATTAGTGAAAAATGTTTTAGTTATTACAGATTGTTATGATTTTTTAATTGAATACATTTGTACTACTAATAACATAATAGGTTAGGTAGGTAAAAGTTCATGCCGATTTTGAAGGAAATTTGAATCGCAGCTCATTTGAATTTGGTATACATTTATTAAATTATTTTGGTGCCATTCTGTTCCACAATCTTTCTTCATCATTCATGCAACTAGAAAATTCCATCCTTCCAGAACGTCTCAGGTTTTTCGGCGAAAAAAACAAATTTAAATCGCAATCAAAGAATTGAATTTTTTTCATTAAGGAAATTTTGTAATGTGCGGAATAATGATCGGAATAAGTGGAAATCTGAGGGTGCGAGGTCCGGTGAATATTGTACGTAGGGTAAAACATCCCATATGAGCTCCAACAACTTTTGTCGAGTTGTCAACGATATACGAGCCCTCTCATTGTCCTGATGAAATACGGCGCGCTTATTTTCCTGGATGTCTTTGTTCGATTGCTCTTTTCAATTTATCTAATTGATACATTGCTTTTCAGAATTTACTGTTTCATTACTAGGTAAAAATTCATAATAGAGGATTCCTTTCCAATCCTTTCAAACACAGAGCATTACCTTCTTCGGACGAACACAGGTATTTGGGGCGGGTAAAGGTGGTTCATCACGATTTCCACAAGACATTTTATGCTGATTTTTTAATAAATTATCCATTTTTCTCCCCGTTACTAATTGCTTCAGAAATGACGTCTCCTCATTTCATTTCTAAAGTGAATCGCAAATAGAGATGCGATCCATCAGATTTTTCTCAGGTAAATCGTGGAAAGCCCATACTTCATAATGATTTACGTAACCAACCTCTACAATGTGTTCGTTGATGGTTAATTTCGATTTATTTACAATTTCTGTTAATTGGCATATCGTAGAGCGTGGGATATCCTCGATTAATGTTTTAATCAGATTTTAGTTTGTGGACAGCCTACTCTGGCGTTCTTGATCTTCAGGGTCGAAATCTCCACTTCCGCACAGTTGTTTCGGCTACACCACCTTCGTCAAAAACAGCGCATTTCTTGTTTTCCGGTTGTGTTACAGTTTTGACTTTTCGGAAAAAGAAAAGCATTAAATACCTGTAATGTTTGCTACCATATACGTATATTAATTTTTTTTTCCCAAATATGTTTGAAGTACCATTTTTTAGAATATGTCCACATTTCATTTGTTTTCAATAATTATGGTATATTCAGGAACAGACCTGAATTATGCCATTTATCGAAAATCGGTATAAACTTTCCGGACAACCCATTACAACTATCTAATACCAAAATATTTGTAGTTTGGGATTTTTTTCAATGCATTGTTTTTTTCTGTTATTTTCAGTTTATTTTCAATGATTTTTAATTTTGTTATAATTGGTTTATTTACATAACTGTTAGTGAATAAAATTAAAATTTGTAGTAAGGAAGAAAGTGAAAGTTATTTCTTAGAAATGCTGAGGGTAGTACAGGTATGAAGAGGTATTCTTTGTTGTTCCACACTTGAAACCAAAAGAACAGATACACTCGGAAGCAAATTCTTTTTGACTTTAAATGTGGATAAAGAGAAAACATTTTTTTAGAAACTGAGAGATTAAATTGTAACAAAATATATTAATTCCTGAATTTTGGCGCGTTAATTATTACGACTGATTTAAGAGCAATGTTAAGGTTTTCGACATTAAATTGAACTTATTAATAATAGAGATGCAGTTTCAAGAGTTAGTCTTTTTTATAGGAAATTTCTTCCACTTTAATATATATGTTTAATTTTCTTAAATATTAATAGTTTTCGAGTTATATACGAAAAACCATAACTCTTTTTTTAAAACTTGATTTGTTAATGAATTTTGCAAATGTTTTTGTGCTAAATTAAAACTTCCGAATCCAATGAGCCCTCTCTCATATTTTTGCCAATAGTATTAACAATTAATACCATTTTGAACTTGTGAACTAGTCGGATTTTAGAATGATCCACACACAGTAAGAAAAAAACACCGGATTACTGAGATTGTACGTAATATGCTTATGGAAAAATAATTGTATTAATTGAATCATTGTTAATACTATAAAAATTGTTAAAAGTTTGACATCATTCGGAATTTTAATGTAAAATCCACATTGTTTTTTTTAAGGTTTGAATTCAATTGTTTGTAAACGCCCACTGTCAACTGCCAACTACACGTATTTGTTTTTCTTTAGAAGATTCTCAAATGAAGGACCTCGAGAGCCTCTCTCTACTTACCAATACCCACTGATTTTTTATTGTATTATTAAGTCTTTAGATAGAACCTTTTTTAAATAGAAGTGGGTGCGTGATGATTACATTTTGCCAGAAAATTAAGTATAATAAATTATTTTGCAGATGTGTTATTGTTCTGTGCCCATTTTTCTTTTTAATGTTAACTTTCCTTAAATATTTGTTTGGCAACAATTTAAACAATGTCTGAACAACCCCCATAATTTAACATAATGAAGCAGGTACGCCTTTTGTCACTTAGCTTCATTAAAAAGTGTTCGACTCTTATGTAGCAACTTACAAGCATCATAAATAATATCATGCTATTCACTACATGTTTGAGCGCTTGTTAGTGAAGATATTCACCCCCCACGGAGCCGATGAGAGCTTAGTCTTTTTTTAGTTAGTTACCTGCGATTTTATTGTTACCCGTGGGAGTAAAATGACAGTTCTATATTTAAAACGGTTAAAATATTCAGCACAGTAGGTATGATATGAGTTAGATATGTTCGATATACAACTGCTTCATCTCGTTTCCTTTAATTCGATTCTTGTTTATTGACATTTAAGTATAATGCATAAAATACAAGCAAATAAATAATTTGTACATATATCATAACACTGATACCCTTAAATTAAGATTTAAGTAATTTATTAAGGACTGTCAGTTTTTTTACAAGCAATATTTGCAATTAGACGTTGTCAATAATAAAAGATTTTCGAATTGGATTGGATTGTACATTACTTACTATCAAATGAAACGTGTTATGATAATTTGTTCAATTTTAATTAATTAAGCCGGTACTTCGTAATGGTTAATCATGATGAATAAATAGAACAAAAACTACAGTTTTGGTACAACACGTATCATTATTACGCTATTCTACAGAAGACTAAATAAGATCACAGGGATGCTATTTATATAATGTACAAAGTAATGTGGAAAAACCGAAAATGGAAATATTAAATACAACATTAATTACGAACAAGATTTGTATTTACCTATTAATTAATGTTTCAATTTAATATTCCCATTTGTTTTTTCACATTACTTTGTATTTTATATAAAAATAAACTCGGTGTTCTTACTATAGTTGTGTTTTATTAATAATAAACTTGTGTGAAAGATACATAGTAGTTTTTGTTCTGTTTATTCATTATAATTAAATTAGGATGAAAATAGAACGACTAAGTAGATTAAACTCCGATTTAGATATTTTTGTAAAAATATCTTATTGTTGTAGACTTTACAAGAAATCAGCTATCTTGTTGTGCTATATCGCGTAATATTGCTGTGGTTGGGGTTCCGTACCTCAAAACACATACAGAACATATAGAATCCTTATACAATCATTTCGTTGTCCGTCTGTTTGTATTTTAAAAGCATTACTGATTATCAGAACCTACAGGGAATTTCTATATAGAGAGATCATTGGTACAAAGTCAGGAAAAATCTGTAAATCACGAATGTCAAAAAAAATCTATTTAGGTATAGGTATCATGTTGGGTATCATTTAAAAGGGATTGTCACTGGGAGTTCAAACGAATTTGTTTTCATAATTTTGAATATCGTAGTTTATACATTTCTAGAAATTATTTTTACAAATTCATCATTTTATTTATGGAGAATTGCGACACAAAATACTATGCAAAATTAATCTTAATGCAATGAAAATTATATATGTTTATGTGTACTTTGCATTAAACTAGCAGTAATTCCCGGAGTTGCCTGGATATCCCTATATTAGACGTAGACAGTTAGGTCCATGTTTTATTACATCAGAACCTAGAACGGATAGATATAATTTCCTATGGTGAATTTAATGATTCGACAGTGCAACATATTGTTATTAATGAAATTCTGACATTTGTCATTATCTAGGATATTTATTACTTTTACGTAGCCCTGACCTATTTTGTAAAAGCATAGATGTTTTGAAATAAACTTCAGTGCCGAACGTGGTAGTTTTATTCGCCGTTACATTACGAAACGCTAATTCAGTAAATAGTTATTGTTTAAGTGGTGTTTTTCGTGAGTTATCGGCCACGTCGTGAACTGTATTAACTTCAGTTTAAAGACTAAGTAAGAAAAAACGAACTCGTCTGTTTCTGAATTTCTTTCGAATTCGACTGATAACGGACATAACAATATGTAAAAGAACATAATAAAAGTACCTACTCTTTGAAAATGACCGACTAATGATCGAAACATTGTCAAATTGTTAATAAATACTTTGTTAAAGTTTACCAAGTGAGTCTTTGGGGATGGTATTTCACAACGTCCATTCTTAGTGCACACGAAATATTTCCTAAAAATTTTAAATCTCTAGGTCCACCAGTTTATGTTCTGCTTTGTACTTATAGGTAATGTATTTGATAAGGTAGGAAACCTTCAACTCGCTAGTCAATCTCTCACATGACTTTTATTTATTTTTTTTACTATGACACTTCATTTCATTTTGTTCCATTTTATTTTATTGTAAACGGTTGCATTTAACCATTATGACCAGTCTCTTACCACGAGATCCATCTTAAAAAATTAAAAACTTGCTTTTTTTGTAGGTATTTTTTATATTTTTACATACTATATTATACAGAGTATTATAATCATAATTAACCTAGCTATCCATTGATCAATAAAATTCATCATTGCATATTGCGAATGTGTTTGGCGATTATCCCATGATATAAAGCCATCCTTCTTCTAATAACGGTATTGGTAAATGTGCTAATGCTGCAGTCATTTTTACATGGTTTCTTACTTCTTGGCCTGTCCGGTATGTAGATGATAATGCCAATTGTTGGAACTCTACTTTTTATTAATTCAAACAGTCTCTTGTACCTATATTTTTTCTATTTGGTAATAATGCATATATAGCCGGACGCATATTCGTGTAATTTTCTGTGCTTTTCAGATCGACGTGAAGAGTGTAAAGTTGATCGAAAAGATTAGAACAACTTTTGAATGTTCCGTAACCTTCTAACAATTTGTTGTTTACCCCAAGCACTTTCAACCAACTCAACTATGAATTCAAATTAATTATGAGGGTAATAAAGTTGACAGGCAGCAATGCCACCAACAATAATAGACATAAAGATCGGCGGACAGCAATGCCGCAATTTCAGGTAAAATATTTTCGCGGGCAGCAATGGAATGGGCAGCAATGGGACATCCCCCTTTGTTCACCCACTTTCTCTAATACTTCCTCATTTCTAACCTTTTCATTCATCATGTATATTATATTAAACGTTTAAAAAAAGAAAAAATATAGTATAATTGTTACAAGCCTAAGGCATTCACGACCGGTATTATTTGAAGATAATTCGATATGCCCATTTCCCGGGATTGAGTCTCTTTCTTCGGTGAGCCCGCGGATGGCGTCATTTATTCAACGTTTCCTTTTGTCGTCAACAGATACCCAAGAAAAAAAAACCGACTCTAGACCTCTGAAGATATTGACCACAGTAAATTAGAATTAAATTTAACATTATCATCAAAGCATCTCAAAATCAATTAAACTATGATTAAACCTTTTGTTACAAAAATATAGAAATGGTAGTTTCTATTTATTCTCCGTTTTTATTTTCATTTATGTCATGATGCTTTATAAATGGTTTATAAAATTAAAAATTCGATTACTTTCCTAAAAAATATTCATAGTTACTGCAGGATGAAGAGTTCGATTCGTGAAGAACTCTAAAGACATAAGGTCATATTTTAAAACTGCAAAGATATACCTTTGGTTTTAAGGGTATTGTTTACAAAATACTACATAGGAATCTATAAGGCGATTTAGGATTTTATGACTAATATTAAACGTTAAGGAAATATTGATTGAATCATACAATAGGATTTATTCTTCCTCAGTTAGAGTTGTATATTCAATGTTTCGCGGGTAGTTATTACAGGCATCATTACCGAGTTGAATTTATGATACTCGAGGCCGCTGTTGAGTTGAATATAAAATTTTGCCTTCTTCAGAAGATTTCAAACTCTTTTTATTAACTTAAACGTGGTAGAAAAATTCAGGATGTAATAATCAAACAAATTAAAGGTATGTAAGTAAATTAGCCGGTGTTCTGTCGGAACCATCTACGGTGTGTTGATGAGTACCAAAGAGCTCGAAATCGCGATTCACATCTGATGGTTTCAACAGATCACTAACCAATAGCTGAAGTTTAAAAAAATATTTATTAAATTAAAGGTAAATCTGATTGTTAATACTTATCACTACGCATTATAAAAGTGAATAATATTTTATTTTGAAAATGTTTCACCAAGTGTCCAACAATCACACTATCTCGAGTATTTTATTTGACTAGTTGAAAGTTTAGATATTAAAATCACAATTACAAAGACCGAGCTGGTAATAAGCCTGTTAGAAGACAAATGTTGACTTACACGTCAGCAATAATATAAAGAGTTAGCACTTTTTCAGTTTGATAATAAATATTGAATTAGCGTTGCGAAAATTAAGTAAATAAATAAGTTTTACATAGTTTACGTTGCATCGGATAAAGTTGAGGAAAAGTACCAATTTGCCAGAACGATGTTATTTCTTTATCATTTCGTGTAGAGCATTTATTCCTTTCTCTTAAAATAAATTCATTTATTAAGCGTGTGTTAGATAACGGATGTACATTTTATTCTAGATAAAAAATTTTAACTGTATACACGCTGGTAAAAATAAAAGAACAGAGTTAAATGTTATGAAATAAATAATATTTTGCATGTTTATTTCTTTCTACTGATGGTATCGTAGACATGGTTCCATATAGCACGCGAATCTTTTAAAAATAAAACTGAAATACATTAGGGTTTACATAAAATTTATTAAAGGGATTTTGTAACGGTGAAAGTAGTGCTAATATTTTACCTTTGTTTATCTAAATTTGTAGGTATATATGTATTACACCTTGGTAAAATTGGCATATATTTTTAAGAAAAATGCTCTATACTTCCATTAGTCTATAACAGGTTACATATGCACATTAGGTATAGGCTATTCGTTTTATTTAGACCGGTAAGTTGTAAAACGGGAGACTTAAGCATCTATTCCACATTGAAGACAGTCCGTTCAACGCATCGAATTAGATTTTTGAAGGTTCAAAATTCCACCAAGGTAAATGAATATCACAATAATTATATAGAAACAACTCTGGCTTATTTGATTCGCATCGATTTGTTTTTATGGTAATTACTATATATACACATACAAGTCAAATGCAGACATACAAATAATTAAGAACAGGCAGATAGCGTCGTGAACGTCAATGTAGAAATTCTTTGTAATGAGGATATTGACTTGTTAAACCAAATCCACGGTGTAGCTAACCGCATGATTGACACATAACCACATACAATAGAAAAGTTCTTGGTGGTCAGTTTTTTGCCAAAATTGTCAGACGTGAATTGCGATTTCTAATTCATTGGGCCCCAAATAACTTCGATAGAACACCGATCAACCTATAGACTGTTCAGTTTGATTTTGACGGTTTTGGATTATAAAGTCAAAATTGTAAATAATTTACATTGTTATTTATTACTGGCACAATAAGTCAACTGCCTCCATACCTACCAAAAGTAAAAGACTCTTTCTTGATGAGTTGGAGATACCGTGCGCTGCAGGTAGTTTTTAAAGTTTCTACATATTTCTTTTCTATTTACACAGTTTGTATGAGTTTGTCTAGCTTTTACATTTTTGTTGTACTACTACTGTATGAATATTTATAAATTACAGTGGTGTTCACAAGTATTTACTCACATACATAATTTGATTTTTGAAGAAGTAATCAAACGCATTTTTTTAAATATTTATGTTAATTACGGTGTAATATAATAGTTAAGATAATTGTTTCATATGCACGTTTTATTTTTATAGATGGATAAGAATATTATTCAATCTGATCATTAAAAAATATGCTACAACTGTTTGTCGTAGTGCGTCTTACTACTTAAGTACAGTGGCCGGCACGTAAGGAGATTCAAAAGCCATAAATCATCGGATGCGCAGTGGCAAAGTCTAGTCCCTTTAGGGCGGGGTTAATCGACCGGTAGGCAGAATGATAACTGCTCAGCAAAGTTCAGTAGCGTAGTGGCAAACAGTTGCAAATTAACAGAGTAGAGAAGTGGTTGTTTGTATAGAAATAATATACTTACAACTACTAACCACGATATTCTTCTATCGCCGCCAGCGAACCTGATACCCAGACTAAACAACATTACTTATGATATCTGGTACATGCACAAATCGTACAACTATAAACGAAACTACGAAATATAAAAATAACAACAACTTATCTCTATGCATACCCAATAATCTTTAACTTAGCTATTTTTCCTAGATTTATATAATTAGGTACTTATAACCGTGATTTTCTCCTTATGTTCATGATAATAGTGAAATTTTAATTGTTCACTTCGCATACATCATTTAAACCCCATTAGGGTAAGTAAATCAGTTGGATGAATTCACCTGTGTTCCGTGTTCAGTACTTTTTCTCTTAGTGATACGCGCTGCTGAAGTACAAGTTGACGTTTCGGTCCAGCTATATTCTTATTGGCTCTTTCATTTATTGTTATGCTAAAAGTTTCCGTCTAGCTACCTGTCAATCTGACCGTCGCTGAATCTCCTTAGGTGCCGGCCACTGTACAACAGTGAAAAAAGAAATACCTACCTGGTATGGATTTTGAAAAGTTTGAAATACATTAGTTTAATTAGTCTATTACTTAAAACAGAACGAATGATCTGTATGTAAAAAGTTTAAGAATTGACTTATACAATAAAATTAAAAGTAAATAAAGTACGAAGACATATTCAGAGATCTTGATTAGTTGAACACACTGCTGATGTATTTCAGAGAAGGTAATAAGTTGGACAAGAAGATGATGTATTTTACTGACATTCGTTTGTGATAACTATAGATACATAAGAGGAAGCGTTTTAGAAAAAAGAAAGGAGGCTTGTTGGAACTACAATAAAACTACCTAGTTTCTAAGGTATCACATACCAGTATCCCGAAAGTATAATAACTATTGTACTAAAGCTTATCTTTAAGCCATTCAAGAGGAAAAGAACCATTCAGTTACGACCTGAGATAATGTTTGAATGGAAGGTTAAGCCCTTTGTTCGAAGTGGGATAATGCTCCCTTACCGTCCTCTCACAGTAGGTGCCAACGTAACGTGTACATATGAAACTCTCATCATTGTATGTTATTGTGTTCATTTTTTAGATATTACAATGGTTTTTACTCGGTTTGAAAGCGGTTACTTATCTATAAATATGAGTAAACATACCAGTTTAAGCTATTCATTGTGTTGCACTCCATTAAATTTTAGAAGGTGTTTTTAAGGGATTAAAACTTAACCAACACTCGTAATTTTATAGAAACCATATTTTATTGTAATGTCAGCCAAAATAGCTAAATTCCTTAAAAGGAAATTAAACATTCGTTGAATACCAAGTAAACTAAGTATTTTTCAACGGTCAAGTACGATAGCAAGCCTGTTGACTCTAACCATCCTCTAAATACTAAATTGTCTGTTTTTTATTCCTTATTGAACAGATTATTAAGAATAACTTTATATGTTTTTGAATTGAAAAAAGAACTTAATATTATAAAACACATTGCTTTGAATAATGGTTTCAACCCTGAAATTGTCAAAAAACAAAGGAAAATATCGTCGCAACTTCTTTATAACAATAGTTTAACTTCACCCACAAAAAAATAATGATATGTTTGCATCCATTGGATACATCAACAATTTTAACTTTAAATTTAAGCATATTTTTAACAAATATAATGAAACTTTAGTAGAAAATAATAATTACAATATGTGTTTAATGTTATTAAAATTTATACCCATGATAGATATCTTAGAAAAAAGTGGCGTATATAAAATTTGTTGTAACAATTGCAGTGCCTGTTATATAGGACAGACCGGTAGTGCTATCAATATTAGAATAAAACAGCATTTCAGATCATTGTGTTTCTTTAAATAACTTTTTAGATATAGGTAATATTGTTGTTTTACATAGTAGTGTGAGAAAAAGTAGGAAATTTTTTCTCGTCGAAATATATGCGATCAAAAATGCCTTAGTACAAAATATGGAGTTGGTCAATAACCAACTAGAACTATGTTTCGTAGACTCCCCTCTTATTGTATGTTGTTCGGTATAAATACGTCTGTATTAGTTTTAAGTCTTTAGTATAGATTTTACTCTTACCTTCGATAATGGTCATGTGATCGAAACATATCAGGTTTTTATTAAATTGGTGAAACTTTCTACTACTACTGTTTTATTTATAAATATTTTACTATCATAAATATTTAGTGTATTTGGTATCTATGAATTTATCATCATTATTATCATAGTGGTCAGTCCGAAAACTGGTTGGACACACATCTCCACCCTTCCTATCCTGAGCCAATCATAGTACTTATAAATAACTAGAAAATCTTACATCCCTAGAGCTATTTTCGAACAGAAATCTAATCTAGGTCTTCCTCTATTTTTTTTACTCCTATTTATGCCTCAAAAATATCTATAACAATACGATCTTTCAACGTATTCAACTGAAGATGTCTATTGCAGTTGAAGACGAAACGTCTATAATCGACCACGGCCAAATAGCCCGGACAATTCTACTTCAATAGTTGATGTCGGCCGTGAAAGCCTAAATTCTATAACAAGCGCTTCATGTCTCAGAAGGTGTTGTACCTATAGAGATAATAGAATAGAAAAGGCCATATCCCATACAGTCCTGTAAGTAGGTGTGTTATATGCAACAAATAAAAAGAGGCAGATTATGTATCTTTATTTTTTGTTTCTTTATATTGACGTAAAGCAATTCTACTGATTCTATTTTCTCTATGTTCCTACCAAACTATTTTTTCTTTTCCTTATTAACATCCATAGCGTCTATTGTTCTCCTACTCTTTCTAATACCTTTTCATTTCTATAGGTACATATAAATAAAATTGAAGTGCCTGTCTGTAATATTGAAATAATTGTATTTTTTAAGTTTATTTGTACCTATTAAGATACAAAAATATTTTGTCTGCCTGTCTGTACCTGCTAATCGTCCAATAGGCTGTTTTGATTTCGATAGGACATTTACAGACATGAAGAGCAAGTTGTCAGGAGTCATCTAGGTTACTTTTTTAAATTTAGTTTTCAGTAGATCACTGACCATGAACTTATGTTCAAAACTTTTCATTTTTTTAACCCTGTTACTTTTCCTAAAGCCTGTAATACCTTATAAAGACCATAATTGTATATACGTAAGTTCTTCTGTGATTAATTATTTTACAAAAATTAAAATATTAAAATTATATTGTATAGGTTTAATAATGAAAATTTTAATTAAAAATGTAATATTCTTAATAATGAAATATTTGAAGAATTTTTAATATGAGTAAATTTAAATTTTTAAATACATCAACGTGATATTAATTATTGAATTAATTTGTACCGACTAATTATTACCTACCACAAATTAATGAGGATTTTTTTCCTCTTAGCTTAGTAGCAAAAGCATTGGCGCATAAAACCAAAGATCCCGGGTTCGCATCCCGGCGAGGGCGTGAAAGCAATAACAAAATTCGTTCTCATTAATATGAGGTAATCTGTAGTGAGTACAAATTAATTCAATAATTAGCATCACACTAACGTATATAATGTTCTTATTAGTGACGATTTGCCCATTCAGAAAATAAGGAATGGAATGGATAAATATAATCATTGTGTAAAAATTGTACCAAAAAGTGATGTATATACCTGGAATTACACTAATAATATATAAAGAAAAGATATTCCACTGTCAATACGTACAGGTACGCAAATTATGTATATAACGAACGGTTATTCTTACGGTTACAAAGTCAAGTTTTGTACAAGAATAACATCCGTATAAACATCGAATATATCTTCATTTTTATTTGTTTCCGTTTATCTTTTGACAGTGTGGTATGGGGTAGAGAAAGTGAGAAGTTTGGTTCACACCCCGAGGACCGCATACCCTTACAAAAGATAATCTTAAAAGCACCCCGTTATAGGTCCTTTAACTTTTATTTACTACGTTTCTGGATTTGATCCTAATGACATCTCTAAGAGTACAGATGCTGCAGACACAGTCACGATAACACGAAAGAAGCAATATTATTAAATGACAGTTTCAATAGGTAGACAGGTCGTTTTTACTCTTGCACTTAAGCTTTAGATTGACTGAATTAGGTCCCTTAAGATATCAAACTGCTTTGAAAAGAGTGAGGCTCATCGTTAACGCTATCCGTTTATTATAATTGTGTCACTGAAATACATTAAAGGAAAGTAAGTGAACAAGATCATCTTTATATACTAGTAAATTCGTAAATGCTATTACAAATGGAACTAGAACTTGTTGAGTAAAATTTCACTATCTCTATACCTTAGTTTCTTAAAAATTGGTTTTTAGCTACATACTGTAAGGTGAAATTAAAATAGACAGGAAAATTAAATGAAATTTAATTTAAAAAATGAATAAAAACGTATTAATTAAAACATGAACTAATTAATTGTTAAATAATTATAATAAAAAAAAAATAACAAATAATACTAAATTAGAAATTGATGGCCTGACTGGTCCGAGATGACTTATCTGAAATAAATAAACAAAAACAACATGTGAGTAACCAATTAAACCAAAATTGATTTCATAACGACATAAATATAAATAATAATTCACGAATTTGCAATTCAATCATTTCCAGATCACAGGTATTAAGGGTCAACACGCGAAATACCTCAACGGAAATATAATAGGCTAGTGAAGAGTTATCTACCATGGTAAACAGTGCATGCATTCACTTCAGGTACTAAGGGTCAACTCGCATAGTTCCCACTCTATAACAACTAGCACATTATGAAGGGTCAACTCGCATCATACTCAAGAACAAAGCATTAAGGGTCAACTCGCATAGTGCTCAATTAAATTGCAATATTAATTTATAATAAATAAAATAAATAAATTATAATTAATTTAATAGTAAAATTGGTCACCTAGTGAATCAACTCACCTATTATTTGAAAACACTGACACTAGAAAATTAAAGCACAGATGAATAATTTCACACAATTTATAAATTCCTATATTGATAGCTTACGAACGACTGACTTATATGGGATAGTTCTCATGAGAGTACAGCCCGTGTTTATAAAAGAGCTGCATATTCGGGCATTATCGCACCGTTCATATGAACAAAGTCTGGAGAATTCGAGCTAGCGTTGACTAAATAGTAACAGCCAAAAGTTGGATTTGAATATTACAGTGTGAATAGAAAAATTCCTTTACAGAAATTACTTACTTTTTACAATACTAAGAATTTGAGGCACAGATTTGTCATAAAAAATTAAGTGTTCATTTTAAAAGTCAATTTACGCACATTCTTAATAACATTCTGTATATGTGACCGACCGAAAGTCATATTGTAAGTTTGGCATCAACAGTGACTACATAATCAGTAGTAGCTGAGAAATTGGCCACCGATCTAAATTTATACCCACAACGCGTTGTGAATTTCTGTATTTTCTCACATATGGGAAATTATGACAAACAGGGAAGAAACACATTATTTTTTAGGTTAAGAGTAATATAAATACTCACAAAGTAGAAATGTTAATGTTTAAGACTTTTCTCATTTCTTGAAGGCTAGGTTGCGATTGGGAACTTGGACAATCTATCCAACCATAACTGACAACGTCGTCTAGTTTCGATGGTCGGTGTAATTTCTTATTTTGTAACTTTATAATTAGCGGATTCTGGGTATATAAAATGTACATAAAAAACAATGAAATTACAAAACGCATTGTGGGTAAAAAATTCAGTTAATGGCCGATTTCGACAGTGTCGTAGGTGCATCATATGTTCATGTTACAATTATAATATTATTTACCATTTTAATAAAGAACAACAAGTACCCACCATATTTAAATTACCACACTACATTACTACTACCTTGATTTCATTTAATGTTCTTGTCGGGTGGAATAATTGTAGTTGTATTAAAAATAGATACTGTAACAAATAATAATTTGATAACTTATTTTTGTAGTTTAATTTGATTTTATTTTTGAATATGTCTCTCATCCTTTATATCCGGCAGAATGTATTTATTATTCTCGGAGAAAACGGATAATAAGCTTACTTGAATAGAGTTCGTCTAATGAGATGTTACATTTTTAGATTAAACTGACATAAGTTTGCATTTTTTACATTCATTTTTGAAAAAATGCTCTTTGTAATATAAAATTCATTTAGCGACTGACCACAATAAGAGCGGTGTGGGATAGTGCTCCTGATTATTGCTTAGCATTCGGGAAGTCACCGGTTCGAACCTGGGTCCGGCTGCTCTGGTCCAAATTTTCTGTGGTATCCTTGGATCATTTAGGCAAATTCTGGGTCAGTAATATTCTACAAATAATTTTTCACTTCTCTTGTGTCTTCATTTCGTTCGTTTCATCTACCTCTTCCTAACCACACCATGATTCCTCAAAGGAGGGTGTAGAGGGCCTTACGCCCTACCCTCCGGCTTTGCACTACAGTGTGGGTCGGAGGACTACCCGCCCAATAGCAGGAGCAGCCGGTGGGAATGAAACACAAAAAAGTTTTTTCTTTTTTAATAAGATGCCATCTTCTAAACAAGGTAAAAAGTTTATTATTAATAAATTGTCGTATGGCAATCCAGAAATACAATGTGGTTTACATAATATAAAATGGTTTATTTATCTTCAGATATAAGGTGATATTTTTCTATTTTCTATTTTTAATATTAACCTCCATGCAATGAGATCAAATGGCAAGGGATTCCCCAAATCTTTGGATTCTAGATTTCGAAAACAAACCGACTCTAATATTGAACACGCACTGTAGTGCAAAATTTGCATAAATCAAAAAAACCAAAACAATTTGGATAGAGTGGAATATACGTAGTAAAAAGCTAGTCTTACAATGATCAGTAAAGTATCTTCATGTAAGTTGGTGTTTTCGACTTGTTCCTATATGTTTGCTCACTTAGTGAATCATTGTGTATGTAAAGAGGGAAGGATTGTTTGACTTTTTATATTTACATGTAATTAGATAGTATGAATGTTTTTTTGAAAATATAAAATAGTAACACCTTTATTGTAGAGTTTACTGAGCTTCAGACAGAACAAGCTTTATTACTTTAAATGTATCTACCAAAAACTTCATGAATCTATTAAATAAGTGAATAGTTTGTAATTTTTTAATTATGGATTTGTTTTTCTGATTATGCATTTTTTTGTTTAATTCATTTTTTTAATTATTTTTATTTTGAATCATTATTAATTGTATAATTCTTTTTTAACTTTAATTTTCTTTTACATAATTCCCTGTTTTATAACAAATTTATACGTGCATTGAGTTTTTTATTGCTTAATTTGTGAGGAATCTCCGCTTCTCAGGATACTGTCCTTGAATAGTAACATATAGTGTAGTGATTAAAGTAAATAAAGGAAAAAATGAAAACGAACCATAATTTAACATATTTGAAACAAAAATTGCACTTAAAATGTAGGTACATCATTTTACATTTCAGCAGGTCTCCTCTACTTTAACCTCTATGGGTTAAACAGTATGAAATACTGCCAGCTAATTGACATTATCTTCAGTACTTCAAAAAAATATATCTATGATTTATTATGATATTAATTATTTATTGTATTCTAATTTTAACACCCCATATATTGAAATTTGTGTGTAATATACTTAATATATTAATTCTCAATTGTTTCTTGTATATATTGGCAGGGTAAAGTTCTAACTAAAGCTTACATACAGTTCATGTTACGCGCTGTATATTTAATTCGGAAGAGAAATTCATTCCGAGAATAAGTTTCTAGAGATGTCGACATGAAGGCTTTCATTGATACGAATATAAGACGGGCAAAGAATAAAACAACATTACACGATTATGCACTAAGGTGCAGTTGAGTAATAAAACCGTTATCAGCAGTAAAATTAGTGCCTATTAAAGAGGAACGTATAAAGAGGTTGTCGAAGAAGCAGGTATGCGATAGTGGCAGAAGCTCGTTATATGCATTAACCTAAGGAACCCCTTCGAGACTTATCGGGCCCTATTAATCAAAAACTTTTACGCTAAAACCACATCGGCGGCAGAGAGATTTATCTTTCGCAATGTTTTATTATGCCCATGAAAATGTACGCATTGGTTATTGATTGCGGATATCGTTGCTCATAATTGGAATCTAAATCAGTTATACCTTTTTTTATTTCGTTTCATAACTGAATCGTGTTCACGGGCAAGAAATCTTGAATAAATAATCTAAAACAAGCAAGATATTTAAAAAATATAGTCTTTTAAGAATTATCTATTACTGGTTTCAATTGGTCAGATACGTTTGAATATGAAATTGGTCTAATTTGGTCTAATTTTCGGATTAAGTTTTAAAGTTGATTTTTTTTTTTTAGGAACTTATGCAAGTTAAATGTTAATAAAACATTGAGGAGAGAAAAAAGATCATTCGTTTTTTCTTTAATGTAAATTATTTGTGTTTATTCGAATCTGTGTTAAATAATGTTTATTTTTTATGTTTTGAATCAGAATACCGACAACTTTATTTTCATAATTTCTCTACAATGTTAAACTTTTTAAAGCTAGAAAAGAATGTATAAAAAATATTTTTTATGTATCGTGCAGCATACAGCACTGGTAAATAAACGTCTATTGTCTTTTACGCCAATAAATAAAAAATAATATCTATTCATATACGAAAAAAGTAAAGAACAGAAATGGTTGATTTTGTGATCACGGGTATACTTTTCATTCTACAACGGAAAAAAAATTGACGCTCTTTTTAACATTTCGGGAAAAAATTAGGAGGTTTGGATGCATATTCTATTGGGATGTGTAGTTTGAGATAGTTAAACTAACATTAAAAAATACCTACTGACGAAGGTCCTAATAGATATATCTACAGTTAGAAATAATCACCAGAAATCTCCTGAGATATACGTGTAAAGAAATCCGCATAGATCTCTTTATTTTTTTTGGGGTAGCATTTGATTTAATGTACTTAATTGCTTGTGAGTTTCAAAATTATATGTTTTATTGTACTTTTTTCCAACCAAAACTGTCATTATTTTCTTAACTACTAAAAGTAACAGAAGCCTGAAGCTCTTTAGGTATGTGTCCTGTGTGTAAGGAATTAGTGTGAATGGGCATACGATGTCCACTCCGTCTAATTTCTTAACCAAGAATAAAAAAACAACGAAAAAATACAGATACCAATCGCCTCATAAGAATTAAGGCTGATAAATATATAAAACTATATTGTAACGTAAATTAAAGTTATTGTAACTTACAACAGTGCGTAGATAACTTTTCTTTTTTTAACGATGAACTGTAATAAATAAACTGCAGTACGTTTAAAAACAGAATGTAACAAAACTTCAATTTTGACATTTTCTAAGGATGCCAAATCACTTTTTGGAAGCGATCAGAAGCTGTATAATTAATTCGTGAACGTGACTTTCTTGGGTGTTTAGAAAATTTTTGTTTGTCAGTCGTTATGAAGAAGCTCTACATTAAAACAGTTATAGCAAGTTACAATTCTATGGTCCATAGATAACTGAAAGTATAATTCAAATTAATTCAATAATTAATATCATATTGATATATTTAAAATTTACTCCTACTAAAAATTTGTCAAATATTTTACTATTAGTGTTTCTTTTCCACCAGCTACTAATACGGTTGAGCGAACAGTCCCTCCAACTTAAACTCTAGTGAAAAGCCGAAGGGTAGGGTGGAAGGCCCTCTTTAGCCTCTAAGGAACCGTGGGAATGGGTAGGCGGTGGTTGAGGAGATAAAGATTAGACGGACGAAATGATGACATAAAAGTTGTGAAAGATTGTCGGTGGTGTAGCGGTTAATATTTAATATTCTCAGAATGGAAATACTTTTAAAAACATTATTAATCTGGAAACCGAAACAGTACCACTTGCATTCGTCATTCCAAGAATGAGGTCATTAGTGGTGAAACCGAGACGAAATTGGTTAGTGAAAATTAAACGACAAAAGCAATTTATCAATTTGTGGTGCAGGACAATAATATAAATTCATATTTCCTATATACGTATCTATAGTATTAGCCGAAAGTCTGTTTATTTTTGAAGATATTGCATTACTTCATTTATTATACTACTTTCAGATACAAATAAGTTGCAATGTGCAGCGATGCGCATAATTTATTGATTTCTCGCGGTCATTTAGCTCTAAGAGTTGATAGCGTTATCGGAAAGGTTCGTTCCTTGATTTATGACTGAAGTTAACTCCTTTCAACTGTTTAGTGCTGCTCACTTAAAGGCATGTCATGGCGCATTCTACTTGCGCATATTCTATTAAGGAGACTCGTTACTTTAATTGCTCGTCCTGGAGTTGTGCCACCGCCGGCGTTTAAAATTTATGGCGAGGCGCTTTGTCGTTCAGTCACTGGAGGTCGGATGAACAACGAGAAACGGCGATATATTTACACTACTCGATTTGCATTTGTCTGCGATATGTATTCGTTTGTGAATATTATTCCTTTAACTTTAATTTGCACGTTTGTTCTTATAAGACGAAACGAATGAATTCTTCTTAATGCTTACGGGTTTAATGTTTATTTTGATTTCAGTCTTCTAACAGTGAAGACTTTTTTATTTTCAAGTAAAATGTTCGTTTTGACATTGAAATATCGTCTAACCATGGACTTACTGTAAGTTTAATATACAACATATA
Source organism: Agrilus biguttatus (assembly GCA_963921985.1). Taxonomy (NCBI): domain Eukaryota; kingdom Metazoa; phylum Arthropoda; class Insecta; order Coleoptera; family Buprestidae; genus Agrilus; species Agrilus biguttatus. The sequence goes on from OY998118.1 coordinate 24,609,249, forward strand.
AGACATCTTTATTTGTTAGGTAATTTATCTGCATAAGAATACGAATACGAATGTTTTGTGTAATTTTCCACTGAAACGTGTGAAATTGCTTTTGTTGACCCTTACCAATGAGAGAAGAGAAAAATTGATTGATTTGTATTACAAAATCGATGGTGAACGGAAAGATTTTTTTACAATATCAAATTTAAAGAGTGACCTCAAAAATCGCCTGTTTCCCTACCCCCGAATTCGGATTATACATGTGTGCTGAGCAGTGGCGGCTTGAGCCTTAAAAAATAGATGAGTAATTAAATATGACTATGGATAACCTATCCAACTATCACCTAATTTTCAATAGCTTGCTAGATAGCTTGCCTGTGGTACATAATACTTGATTGTGATGCATAACACATTTATAAAATACCTAGCGGCGTAGTCTAGTGCTCTAGATCATTGATTAGCATTCGGGAGGTCACTGGTTCGAACCCGGGTCCGGCTGATCTGGTCCAAGTTTTCTGTGGTTTTCTTGGATCATTTACGCAAATGCTGGGGCAGTAATATTCCACAGATAATCTTTCAATTCTCTTCTGTCTTCATTTCGTCCGTCTTGTTTTTCTCTCCCTAACCACACCACCCACCCATTCCCACGATTCCTGCAAGGAGGCTGAAGAGGTCCTTACGCCCTACCCTCCGGCTTTGCACTACTGTGTTGTTCGGAGGGACTGCCCTCCCAGTAGCACGAGTAACTGGTGGGAATAAAACACAAAAGAGTTTTTAAAAAATTTATAAAATGCACATTACAAGTTATAGGTGATGCTAGACCTAAATTTTTACAGCCTGTACTGAGTAGACACTTAGAGTATAAATATATGGAGATGGTGTTTAATAATATAGAAGTAATCACGAAATAGCACATACTTTTGGGACTTCTTTGTCGCTCTAACGCGGCCTGATTGACTGTTGACTCTTCCCTAGCCGTATCTCTACCAATAAGTAAAAATTCAAAAAAGGAATAATTAATCTACCAATCTACCGCGTATTTTGGAAAATAAAACAAAGAAAAACTTTGAAATGATGTTGTCATTCTTCGGGTGTACAGGCCGTTGTCGGTTGGAATTGCTTCCTAACGTTTCAGTCTACAACCAACAGCGAAAATGGATAGACCTCTGAAGAAGCTCGCCACTCGTGCTAGCGAAACGTTAGGAAGCAATTCCAACCGACGACGGCCTGTACACCCGAAGAATGACAACATCATTTCATCAACTGGCCGCGAAAGCCTTAATCAATTTGAAAGAAAAACTTTATTTATCACCAGAATTTTACAAAAATTATAATACAAATTTCAAAAAATATATTCATATAAAGAGTTTTTTTGTAATAACTAATAAAAATAATTTAGGTAATCTCTGAGGAAAACCTAAAGATAAAGACGATTTCATTAATAAATCTGGAATCTATAAACCAGCTGCAATAATTGTGAAAAAGTTAATGCAGAATTAACTAACAGAAGTATTCTTACTAGATATAAAGAACACTTTTTATCATTTAGAAAAGAACCCTGAAAAATCTGCGGTAGCTTCTCATTCTTTAAATAGGCACTAACTATTCTTTGATTTAAACAATTTACATTTGTAAGGATTCTGTGGTCGGATAATTATGAAACATAATAATAATAATGTAAATAAAAGTATGACTTTCATATGTTCCAGAAAAGTTTATTGAGAAACTCAATTTGGTTTAATTAATCTACATTTATTAAAGCCTTGTAGTAAATCCTTACAATTGCTAACTAGTGAAGTTGCTTACATTAATAAATACAGGAAAAACCGTATGAATTTTAATACACACCACCCCTTGATCTCTCTTGTGTCAAATAACCTATGAAACCAGTTTTATTGTTGTTATTCTATTATTCTATTCAATGAACCGAAGATGACCGCTTAGTTGTTGAAACGTGCATCTGTTCTAATTAAATAAATGATATTTTGTGAAGTTTGTAACGTTTTGTTGTTCTTACTTTAATATTTGATATTGTTGTTTGAACGTTAAATCTTTGGAAAATTGTTTTTAAGAAAGTTATAAAAATCATTCAATATAAATGATTAAATTATAAAATCTGTACAATCTCTTCTTTAAAGCACGGATTGCATTTTTATAAGAAAATTGTACTTAATACGGATCATTACTTTACAGTTAGGATGGTTTGAAAAGGTTCTTTTTTATTATTCATAAAGTGTTAGTATCAGCTCTGTCGTTATTTTTATATCTGCTTACCTACCTACTGACGTTCTATTTTATTAGCAGCTAAGAAATAGGTTTAGGTGGAACGGAGCTTTTTTATGACATAATAAAAAACAAGGAATTTCTAACACATTTAACAGGAGAAAATACTAACTTATGTCATATAAACTCTTAAAGATATTCTCTGCTGAAGGATTATAGGGTAAGACCTAAAATTATTGAAATTAAAAAATAAACTGACTGATTACCATTATGAGTACAGGTTTAATACGAGGGGTATCCAAAAAGTAACTTTCTTATTAATTGTTAAAGTCGTCACATGTTAAAACTTATTCATAATGAAATAAAACACTAATCTTTGTAATACATTAAGAAAAACAGTTTATTTGCGTAAATCACTACAATATTGTTTCACTATAATGGTAAAGAGGTATTATCTTCGTCTAAAGAAGCTATAGTTATAGCGAAACAATATTGTAGTGATCTACATAAATAAACTGTTTTACTTAAAACATTACAAAGATTAGTGTTCTACTTCATTAACTTCCTTATGTTGTGATTTAAATAAACGCAATATTGCGGAGTCGTAGTGCACTTTATCCGTTGATAACAACTGGTTTGGGAGTGTTAGCATGTATATACAAGAAGCAGCAAATGTATAAGAAATAAGAGATAAGGCACACTTTGTATTATTTATTTGTCTTGGAAATCTCTGTTTTTGTTAAAATATTCAGTGAAATGATCTAATCTGCTAATATATAAGGCAGTCAGTCAATTGGATAATACTTAGCTGATAAATTCAATCATGAGGACAATATATTTATTTAATGATCAATAAAATATACGCGTCTAGTAAGATCGTTAAATGCTATCAGGATTTTATTAATTTACCTCCAAAAATGCCTAACAACTAACAAATGTATTTTTATAACATCGGCGCATCAACAAGATTATAAACGATATTTTAACCATTCGATCATTATTTTCCTTTTTGTATTTTCAATTTGATGTGCATTTTAGTAAATAAATATTGATAATTGCAACTTAAAATTAGATAAGCAGAATACCAACGAATTATCAGTTACACAAGTCTGTGCATAGATAGATGACAAAACGGAAAGAAGAGTATTTTCCCATACTATTGTAGCAAGAATAGGGTATTTATCACTAAAAATACATAAACGTGACCGCTAGTGAAAATATGTACTGAAACACTTGGAGACTTTTTGTATAGGATAATTTCAATACATTAATGTACATTAATTTTTGAATTAATTTTTGTCAACTACAATTTATCTCAAATTAATGAGGACCCCTCGTAGCTGGACAGAGCATTGGTGCGTTAAGTCTAATATCCCGGGTTCGATTTTCGGCGAGAGAGTGACAGCAGCAACAATTTATCCTCACTAATTTGAGGTAATCTGTAGTTGATAAAAATTAATTCAAAAATAATTCACAAAAATGTATTGAAAATAACATATATATAAAAAGGTTATGTAGATAAATGATTAATTTCATTTATAAAATAAAATAAGATGAATAATAAATGCTTTTTTATGTTTCCAAAGAAGTTTATTCAAAACTCTACAATTGTTTCTGCATATGATGCCTTTACACGATAATATTATTTCAAAAATGAATAAGAAGGTGATAACTAAAGAATTATATTCGGGTCTTGTTAAAAATAAAATTAATTTCAATTTCATCAACTATGTTCCGAATTGTAGCAACAAAATTTGTAATAACCCAGCCACATAGGACTAAACAGTATCTCATTAAATAAATGTAATTTAGCTAAATTACTTGTAAATAATAAACCAATACTAATAGAAATGGTGTGTATAAAATCGATTGTCTAAATTGCGACGCTTATTATTTAGGACACACAAGCAGGAAATTATCCCTTAGACTTAAAGAGCATGTAAAAGATATCAATGAATGCAAAAAAGCTATAGGCTTTAGTACACATTGCATAGATAATAAACACAACATACGTTTAGGTAGTATTAAATTATTACATTCAGAAAACAAGGGCAAACGACTAAATTTACTGGAAGAATTCGAAATCAAACTTACATTCAGATTTTAAAAACAATCTAATAATAGATACAGGTAACGATAAACATTAGGTCCTAATACTTTTATGTTTATATGTTTATAACCCTGTATAAGTCAATAAAGTTAGTATTTAAGACATCTGTACACCGTTGAATTTTAGTATTTACCTAGCACTCTTGATAAAGGCATCATATGCCGAAACAATTGTAGAGTTTTGAATAAACTTCTTTTGAAACACAAAAAAGCATTTATCATTCATCTTATTTTATTAATCAATATGTTTCACAATTATCCAACCGCAGAATCTTTACGAATTATTAATTTCATTTATTCTTAAGTCAGATATTATACATTTTTATGATGAACTCTTTTAACTAATTTTAACTAATTTCTCCCGTGGTTCCACAGTTACAGAAAAATCAGTGGTATCTATTAATTTTCACTGATTCAACAGTGGTTTTCTAGCTGCAAACTTAAATAATAACAAGTATATCCAGTACGGGTATATTATATTATTTCGCTAGTTTCTCTAAGGAAAAATCACACCTCGCTTTCAATCCCGTCAGACATTGAGAGAAAACCACATCCAATAACGTCATCATTTGCTAACGTATGGCTTACATATGATGTATTGATGGAAAAACCACATAAGAGCACATTCTAACTGCTAGCAGGTAATCCCACAGCAACAACTAGCAATACTGACAGCAAAACCACACATGACTTGCAAATTCAGTATGAATTTCATTCAAGTAATTGTCATTACAACTTATATGCTAAAATGAATGCTCTGTGAGAGAACTTTAAAAATTGAAATATAAGCCTACAATGGGGGAAATTTATATAATAAAAATTTTCCAAAGCAATAATCAACTGTAAAACATAACTTCTCTTTCGACAGTTTAGACTAATCCCCAATACTTGACAATTGTATAGTTTTTTATATTTTGATGTAGATTTGAAACTACAATTTTATGCCTTCGGACTGAGTATTTGACAAACATGGGTAACGAAGTGCAGTTTTACACGCTGTTCAAGTGATTTATTTTTTATGTTTTGGAGTTTGTGAAATAAAACTTTAGTTTAGATTACGCAAGGGTAGATTTATAATGATGGTAAAAGGAGAGTATGAGAAATTATCTCGCTTGTGGGAACACTGCTCAGGAATAATGTATTCGGGCAAGAGGATCATCGACTACCCTAATTGACTGAGTTTGGGTGCTGCACTCGGGAGCACTGCTCAGGAATCAAATATTGGGGGAAGAGGGTCATCGACTACTGTAATGACAACTTGGTTAGTTAGAGATGTCATTATACATTTCGAAAGAGAGAAGGAATTTTGCAAAAAATACTGAATAGTAAATCGAAGACGCCTTTACCATATACCGGGAGTTTCATGTCTTACAAGAGGTTGATTATCATTTATATCATTATCTATTTCCCTTTCCGTAACGTATATTTATAAACAACTATGGATAACTTAATTATTAATAATAACTAAACGCACTGTACAGTAAACTAAATGATTAAATTAAATTAAATGAAATATTAAAAGTCAAGAGACAAGATCCAAACTGGGAGATTAAGTTGGAAAAGTTCTACCTTGTTTTGTTTGCGAATTTATGGAGTATTTCCGTTTCTGGGTATTCAGGATAGGGTTACACCCTTCGCCAGTACTCCTTGCACACAACGGTTTCTGCAAATTGACGGACCCCTGGACCTCCACTTCATGCAGAATTCTTGACGGTTTAGCGGACTTACTTAATATCCAAGATGATTATTTTCCCTGGTTCGTTATAAAACCCCCATAGTGATTATTTGAATTTTTAACAACAAGAACTTGGCCGCGAGCCACATTCATTGTGGTTCCGTGCAACGCAAATTCACTTGAGTATACAACAAAAAATATAATGAATTTTAATAAAACTTAAACTTTGAATAGTACATTTTTTGTGAAACATTTCAAATAAAAGAGAAAAAAAGGAAAACAAATAAGTTTCAAGAAACTTTTATTGTCTCGACAATATTGTTTCGGTCGATTCGACCATTAACTAGAGATCACTAGTAATCTTTTGTATTCTCTAGTTAATGGTCGAATCGACCGAAACAATATTGTCGAGGCAATAAAAATTTTATGAAACTTATTTGTTTTTCTTTTTTTCTGTTTGATAATTAATTTTAAATAACTCTTTCGTGTGTCGTATTAATCATATTTAACCCGAATCTATTTTGAAATAAATAAAAAATGTAATATAGTTTTCTAAATTATAAGCATCATGTGACAATAGTTTTAACTAAAATAAGAAATATTGAAGTCGTACCCTGAGTTGAATTAGTTTTCTAAAATGAATAATTAGCATGTTCCAGATATTCGCATCTGTCATATTAAAATTTAAATTAATCATTCTCGTGAATAACCGACCGATGGTTATTTAATTTTGATTGCCATTCACTAAGTCAATTACTGTCGGTTTTTATTATTGTTTCCGTAGTTTACTTATGAGTTGTTAGTGTAATTATGAATGTATGAGCACGTAAAACGAAAAAAGAGGATTTTAAAGCAATCATCCCGTCATAAAACGGAAATTATCAGCATTTTTTACTAAACAAGTATTAAAACTCTGAAAGTGAAATGCTTTTTGTCAATCATCCAGTTAAGCATTGAGATCGTAACGATTTACTCGACGGATTTTATAGTGTACTACGTTACCTTTTAAACGCATGAACCATAAACAAGTTTAACAACATCCTGAATCGCAAAACACAAAATGCAATTAGCAAAATCATTAAATTAAAGGAGCATTATAAATCCATTATGGAAATTGCGAGAGGAGGTAATTGGAGTTTATAAATTGAATGATCCCTACACAATAAAACCGTACGACCATAGTGTTAATAAAATAAGTTTGTTATTTCACTCCTATTATGCTTAACTAGCAACTTTGTAGAGCCAACAACATGTTGCAAACTATTTAAAAGTGGCCTTAAACTTGTTATAGACTTTTGATTCTTTCTAGACGATACGTGCTAAACATGTACTTTCCAAAGGTCATTATAGCATAAGCACACAAAGGTCGTAATTGGAGTCTTTTCTGGTACAGGTTAACGCAAAACCCAATGGACAGATTTTAATAGAACTTTGATACTGCCTTATATTACTTAAGGAACATAAATGGAAACGTATGTTGTCCAGCATACATAACTAGTAACTTTTTAATTATTAAGTAAGAAATTTCAATTATCAGTTTGAACAATCAATCTAACTCACTAGACTAAAAACTATAAAAAATATTTTGTTATTTTTCTTTGTCTTTATAACTTTTAATTTATTAACAACTTTAACACTTCCTCCTGTTATTGTTGAAAAATGACATGACTCGACATAACACATCTTTTACAGTATCTGAAGACGACCACGGTAGCGGCTTTGTCATGATATCGGAAATTTGCTTTTCTTAAACTATCAATAGTGCAACGTTTGTGAAACATCTTGTAAACTGTTAAAAAAATCGTGGAATAAAACACAATGCTGTTTCACTAATTTATATTGAAGCTCGACAATATTGTTTCGATCGACAGGGATTGTTATCAGGAGTACTTAAACTAAAACTTAAGACTAGTGCCAACATATTTATACTAGTGCAAGTTGCAACGGTTGTTTTTCAATCTAAATATGCTGGATTTCCAGTAGTCTTTCTTTTACCTTTTTTGGAATAAAGAAATGACTGTTCTAGATGTGTTTGGGTTTTCTTTGGAATTTAGAATTTTAAGCTGTATGTACGAATTCAGAGAATACTTCAATTGCTTATAGGTTATGAATTGAAAAAAGCACCTAAGATGATTGTATCTGTTTAGAGCGCTATGTAATGTTTTAAATAGCAAAAAACTTGGGTGTTTAATACTGGTTGGCGGACAGTCCCCTCTGTAGTGCAAAGCCAGGGGATAGGGCGTAAGGTCCCCTTCGGCCTTCTTTCAGGAACAGTTGATCGATGATGGTTAGGGAGAGATAGATGAGACAGCCAAAATGAATACAGAAGAGAAGTAAATATTTATTTGTGGAATAATATTGTTCCAGCATTTGCCTAAATAATCCAAGGAAACCCCAGAAGACTTGAACGAGGCGGACTCTCGAATGCTAAGCTATGAACTAACCACTAGACTATGTCACTCAGATTTAAATAGCCCTTGTAATGGTTTTAATATTTGTAATAAGTGCCTATGTGATCACCGCACCTCTACCAGCGTGAGCTAATTGCCGTAAAAGTTTGCAGGCCTAGCGTTCCCCACCTGTCCTCGAATAAGGAAGAGACCGCAATGGGTCGATCAGTCTACTGCACCTGCATGCTTTTTGTAGATGCACGTTAGTTGTTAGTATTTGCATTGTATTGCGAACGTGTGTAAATGACATAAATTTTTACCTCTAGAAGTCTCAGGGATACTTATTGGTATATATATGCTTAACTCGAAATATTCATATTTTTTAACGCATTCCCTGGTACATATTCTGACGGATATTGGAGGACATGCTGTACCTAATTATAAGTTTACATTTTTATTTTTTTGCAACTCCTTGCCTATTTTTGAAGGCATGAACCGCTACTGCCTGCTTGGCTACACTTAAATCAATTTAACCTACAACTGTTGGGCGTAGTTTATGTCGTAGTATCTATACTGCAAGTAAGTTCAAGGTGCTGTTACCATTACTTTTTGAATTATTTTGTATAGGCTATGCCGATGATGCAAACTGAATCACTCAATAATCTTACAGTATTTAACTAACTGAGTAAAGAAGCATTCCACCCATGAATATATATATATATATATATATAATAATATAAAATATATATATATATATAAAGAAATTGTTTACTTTCTCTCAGTAACACTTCCATTTAAAAATAATGGTTATTAGGATTTATTTTATAATTTATTTTAAGCACTATTAAAAATGGAATGCAAATTATTTCTATTTGTTTTCACACAATTTCGATGAACATCGCTATTAAAAACACCGATACAATTTACGATAATGCATACCATATAATAGTTGCATCATATTTCTTCTTACTAATAATTGAACAAGACTATGTCACGAATATGATGAAATAAATCATTATTCTGTTGAAGACGGTTATCATACAAGCATGCCATATTATGTAGTTAGTGGAATAATTATGATTTCTTGGTAATCTACCCTAAATTATCTCGTACATAAAAAATACAATGAATAAATAATAGCTTAACTTTTCAAGCGTCAAAATTCTTAACCAGAATAATTCATAGAAGGATCGAGAAAAGGGTGGAAGAAATATTTTGATTTAGAAGAAGTAGTGATACGCGCAAGGTTATTGTAGTTCTACGGATAATAATAGAGTGTGCACATAGGATTAGTAAATCTACAAAAAGCTTTTAACAATTTTAAATATGAAAATATGCTAAATATTCGGAATGTAAAAGAAGACTCTGAAGATGGAAACAAATAAAAATCAAAAAAGAGTTACCCCAGTTAACCACAAAACTTTTTGACTCTAATCTTCCGTTGAAGATGCTCACAAAGTAATTGACCGAACCACTTGTCCACAGTTTCAAAAAGTGTTGTAGATAATTGTTTTTTCTTTATTCTAAATATATTTAAGAATATACGGATGATATGCAAAGGGGCTAACACGTTAATCGCGTACGTTATTATCTTTTGTGAATGGTAGTACTGATTAGAAATAATACTTGTGACTACCGGTGACAGATATAATTTATACTTCCAGCCTCTACGTAGGAAAAATATAATCGAGTATAAATATGTTTAAACGTAATTGTTGACTAAACATTGACTAATATATTGAAATTTTTAATTTCTAATTATTTAGTTATGAGGATTTTTAAGCTATTATTATGTTACTATGCATAGTTTTTGTTGTAGTATTGTCATTGCTATGGTTATTATCTAGAAAATGCTTGTAAATCTTGTTTTCAACGTTTTTTAGTCAATGATGTTTTTATGAATATATTCATAAATTCCTGTTTTTGAAGCTCTCCCAGGTTTCCCTAGATAAATTGGATTATATTTATTGCAGAAACGTTGGGAAATTTTGTTTATGGAAGGCGTTTTTGTCTTGGAGTTATTTAATTTAGTTTTTGAGTTGCGGTTGTTACATTCAAGCGCATGTAAGTTTTTCTTTAACCTAGTTTAAAACTTAAAGTTATGTTCTCTATATTACGTACATTTCACGTTTTTCTTTTTACGAATTAAATTTTCAATATATTAAACGTTTATGTGATATCACCATTATAATTTTAAGAAAATATGCTGTAAAATAAATATTTCTTTGGTTTTTATCCTAAAAAAAGGTGTTACAGGTTCACAGATAATACGACTTTATTTTATTAATTTATTCATATTTTGAATTAATGTTTTTTGTTTAATAGTATTATGATAAAACTGCTCTTCAACCCAGTTTATAAAAGTGTGATTGTGTTAGATTATCAAGTAACACCAACTTTATATACTATATAATAATAGTGTGCTACGTACCTATAGTGCAAGTGTATCTATAGGTAGGTTTGTAAGGTAATTTTTGTGAATCAATCTTGTGATGCAAAATTATGGAACTACCTGATTATTAAAACGTTTAATTAAGGTATGGAATTAACTAATGCGTCTACTTACGTTTTGTTGAGTTGTATTCGCAATGTTTTCTTATTTGTACCAGTATTATTTTTAGTTGTGTCGCCAGTTTATAAGCATATATACGTAGATAAATGTACCTCGGCTAGAACAATAAGTCAATTTTGTTTAGTCTATCAAATGAGTTAATATGTTTGTATGTATTACTTTATTACTCTTTTGGTATTAGTATTTTTCTATTTTAGTTAGTTATCAGTTTGCTCTGTGTTAAATCGGTCGATCTTCTTTAAACTTATTTCTTAATATACGTTTAACAAACCGATACACTGCGTTTTATTGATATTCTCAATAAATAGTTTATCACGTTTAATCGAACTTTTTAATTGAAAATCACCAGTGTTGATGTGTTGAAGTGTCAATATTCTCATTCGATCGTCGTAGGTAATAGGTAGAATATGGTAGTGCCTGTGGCAAAACGCCCGCCAACGGAATTAGTAGATGACAATATGGAGGATGTACAAATTTTGATCTATTTACGTTTAATCGAACTTTTTAATTGAAAATCACCAGTGTTGATGTGTTGAAGTGTCAATATTCTCATTCGATCGTCGTAGGTAATAGGTAGAATATGGTAGTGCCTGTGGCAAAACGCCCGCCAACGGAATTAGTAGATGACAATATGGAGGATGTACAAATTTTGATCTATTTACGTTTAATCGAACTTTTTAATTGAAAATCACCAGTGTTGATGTGTTGATGTGTCAATATTCTCATTCGATCGTCGTAGGTAATAGGTAGAATATGGTAGTGCCTGTGGCAAAACGCCCGCCAACGGAATTAGTAGATGATAATATGGAGGATGTACAAATTTTGATCTATTATACTCGTACTAGTTGATCAATAAAATTATACTAATAAACACAATTAACTATTTCTTTGTAGTGTGTTGTTTTGGATATCTAATCTAAGAAAATGTTTAGTTAGTTAGTTAATTTTGTTGTTTGGCCGAGTTTTTAAAACAAATAAAACTTTTGAAAAGGAAATTCGAGTTTGTATTGTTTTGTCTTGATTTATTTAAGTCTTGCCTCATACAGGAAATAGTCGAAATACCAAAAACAGTCTATAAATGCAGTGTGGTCTAGTGGTATAGATAATATTGTAACGAACATATACGTGTGTGCGGTGTATCGATTAGCGCTGACTCACCGCGAAGGCGGCACCTTTCATGTTGAGAAAAATCGATGCCGGACAATAGACGCTCGAGAATATTTTGTTGTCATAACAAGTCGTTTTCTTTGAAAAGCGGTCGAAATATATTCGCGTGTTTTCTAGTAACTTCTCTAGGTAAATAAATAACTTTGTCTCTGGGCCAGATAGACAGTTGAATTCAGATCGCATAATATAAACTATTCAACGGTAAGATACAAAGTGATAAATAAAGTGCATTATTGTTTGTCAGATAAATAAGTAATTTAAGTTTTTTAGTAGTGTTTAAGCGATTAAATAATAGTTTTAAATAAATAATTTTTAAATAAATAAGTGAACTAGAACATTTTTACAATATTATAAATTTTGAGGGATTACCGTTTCGATTGCGGATCCGCCTGCCCTGGTTCGAGTTTTCTGTGATTTCCTAGATATTTTACTTTTCTTTTGTCTTCATGTTATTCATCTCTTCTGTCTCTTCCTAGATATTCTTAGATATATTAAGAGCCCTAGGAATAAAAAAAAACATATCAAAAATAATGCAACAATTTTAAATGAAATAGAAAATGTGTATGCTACGGGTAATGATGTAAACCGGTCATTTACGATATTGAGCGGGCAATGTCGTTAAGAACCATTTTTGTGGATTTTTACGCTAATGACCGGTCAGTAACGTAAATTCTCTGTAACAGCGGGCAATGTTGTAAAGTTAGGTTAGGTTAGGTTAGGTTATATATTATTTATTATTATATATAACCGGTTATTGACGCAAATAACCGGCCAATGTCGTTATTGTTGTCGTAACATATATAGTTCGTTTTGTAGATAAGTTAGTAGAAATAGCTCCACCATTAGGTTAAGTCAGTATATAGGAAAAGTTGAACTAAACTGTAGATAGTACTACTTCTTCTGAAGATGCTGTAGTATTCTGAAACAATTTTTAAGAATAATTTTTGTGTATGTGGAAATTAAGTGTATTTCTTTCAGTCAGACATTTCATTATTAGTTTCAGCTTCCATGTACAAGAAAACAATAGATTCAATATTCAAAAATAAAATTTTAGTTACGAATAAGCGAAATAAGTTACACCTTCCTAACTTTGTTTTCTTTTTTGCATCGCCGGTAGCCCTAATTTTAGAACGAGATGCTCATGATCTTGGGCAAGCACTCTTAACAATATTTTCAAATTATTCATAATGATATTGTCTTGTACTTATACGAGAATCTTGGTCTTGACCTTGTCTTGGTTTTCAAGAAAAGATCAAGTATCATTGACTTTTGTGGCAGTCCTACCTGAGATATAACTGTCTTCTTGATAAACACAAAAACTGTAGAGTGAATTATTTTACTTCTTTTACACAAAGCAATGATCACATTAAAAACGGATAAATTATACAAAATTTGAGGTATACACAAGGTTTTCAAAACTATGTTGATTAACGTTCTAATAATATTGATAATGCGTATGAAGTTAGAGCACACCTTATTTAATTTCTTTTAGTCGAAATACCTGTTAACAAAGGTGTAATTATTGTCGCCCAAGGAAAAGTCGTTACTAAGGAAATCATACAGTTTTTTCTTAACCCGGTCTATACTTTAGTGTTATTTATCATAAAATATTCCTGAGAGCGCAACATGTCGTTATTTTTATGAAATGTTAAATGGCTTCCAGGCAGGCACCTTGATTGTTTCTTGATTCACAAAATGAGTACTCTGGAAAATATGATACTGGAGGGCAGTTTAAACTACTCTAATTATATCAATAACACAAAGAGTTATAATAAGCGTTATTTATTAATTTTGCAAGTGGTTAGCAATACAAACAAAGTATCCCAAGAAGTCTCGTATACTAAAGAAAGTCAATAAATCAATAGATTTAAATTAAAAATAATTATACAACTGGAGAATGAGCCGAATCTATTAAATCATACTAAAGTATCATTCTGTAAAATAAACGTAGGTATAAAGAATTGGTAATAAATTAACTTGCTACTTACTCTTGCAAATGGCAGCTTTTATTGCTTATTGGAATCCGATTGACAACGTATAGATATATGTTATTATACGTCACACCTTCTTAACATTGACGTTCTATTTACCCCGCAGAAATTATATTTTCCTATCATTTCTACAATAAACCGATCGTAATAACATATTTGAATTGTGAAAATTTGACAGGTTATAAACTGTTCGAAGGTTTTACAATCTTTAATAGGAATATTTCTATAATATTGTTTTTGCTATCTAGGCCATTATTATATAGTTAAATCGGAATTAAGCTAAATACGAGGGTGGTTTGATAAGTCCGTGACTTTTAAATGAAATCATCAGGTTTTCGGCAAAAAATCATTTTATTTTTCTGCATAATCTCCATTTAGATTAATACATTTAGTCCATAGTGTTTCTAATTTTTTTATTCCCTTAAAATAAGCGTTTATTTCGACGATGATCTCTTCATTCGAACCAAATCTTTTATCATCCAGCCATGTCTTCAAATGTGGTGGATGGCATAGCAGTTTGTAGCACAAATGATGAAATTTTGCCACATTTTGAATTTGACACACGGCGGTGTTTATGGTCGTTGGTGAACAATGGCGACATTCATCGCCCATCGTGCCGACAGCTTTTTCATGTTTAAATATTTATGCTAAATGTGATGTACTCGTTCAGTTGAGATGCCACAGCCTCAGCCAACTCACGCACTTTTAACCTTCGATCATCTAATATCATTACATGGATTTTGTAAACTATTTCGGCGCCACCTTTTTTAACCACTGAATTCGATGGTGCAGCGGTGTACAGTCCCCATAGTATTTATTAGGCTTCTACTTCTTTAACGGATTGTTTGCGCAAAAAGTAATGCTTAATCAGCACATGAAATTTACTTTTTTCCATTTTTGATACATTTTATACAAGCAGCTCATGTTCCCGAAACCAGTCTTCGATCAGCAGTATCTATTACAATCCAAAAAAGAAGGTATTAAAATAAATTTTCGTCTAATTATAAAGGATCACAAATTTCACATTCGGATTGTTATCTTCGTCTAGTAATCGTTCGGAATCAACAGTGTAATTCAATGGCGGTAGGGGTACTAGCCCTCGGAGTAGTTGTTTCTCTTGATTCCATATTTATATTTATTATATAGCTTGTAAAAGCCTTTCTGCCAGCGCCCACCTGATGAGACCCGATAGGTCGAAAACGGTCGTGGGATATGGCTTTCGGTTCGTTGTGCCTACTTGGTTGGACGCGTTCCAAATGTGGGATCTGTTATCCTTTATAATTAGAAGAATAATTCAAATTGAATTATTCGTTTGACAATGACAAGCTTTTTTGTCGAAACTATAGTCAAAAGGATTTGTAAATACAAAGTGATAATAAACAAAGTAAATAAACACAGAGTAACGGCTGAATCAATCCAATTTTTAAATAAATGTATGTTTTGTAACAAATGCTTATGTTACCAACTTTTTTACTATTTTTAGTAACCAATGTTTTTATTTTAATAATACCAGTCTTGTTGTCCATCTTAAAATTGTCTAGTCAATGTGAGATGTAAAGATTTTGAAGCTTCAGATTGACCGTTGCATTAGACATTACGTAAATTTCCTAAAATAGCGTAGTCATTTTGTAGATTAACCAAAATTGTGGTCATTTTGTAAAATACCTGGTGAATTGGTTAGTTTGCACAATTACTAGGTATTTTGCACAATGTCGAAAATAAAGTTGAAGTGTCTGACTGTAATATCGAAATAATAATTTTTTTTTATGCTCAAATGATTCTTTTTAAACTATTAAGACTTAAGATACTTATAAAAATGTTTTCTTCCAAACTTTACGGCTATGAAGAGGAGGTTGGCAGGTGTAATCCAGGGTTGCTTTTGTTTATTGGTTATAAGAATTATTATGAATAATTAGAAATAGTTTTACGCGAATCAAGTCGATGGTAAAAGCTAATCCTTCATATAGGCTGCAATTATTTTCCCTCATTATATTTCGTTTCATTATTAATTATTCATCTCTTTACATACATAGTTTTAGTATTTAACTTTATGACCTTTTTGGACAACTTCGTTTGAAATAGTTTGTGTCTCGTTTTTATCTATAATAAATAGATTTTCTATTTATGATGCAAATACAAGGAAATGTCTCTTTAACTTAAAGAATACGTGTAATTAAAAATAAACAAAATTGTTGTTATAACTTACTCAATGACATCAGTCGGATGGTACAGGTACCCAAAAAAAAGGTTAAGAACAGCTGATCTAGATAAAAGAAATAGTTATTCAAGTGATGGGTGGTTTGGTTGAAATATGCGAACTAGACGATAGACATACAAGATTCATCTACAACGAAAACGATACTATGCCCCGTGTCTTTCGATATTTTATCAGATAATTGGATCTAAACTAGTTTGTACAACTAAAGCTCTTCACCGTTTGAAATCATGTTTCGTTGCTTTAACATTAGAAGGAAATAAAAAATAAATTTATGTAGCAATTAACGAGTTCTTTGTTTATTTATAGTATTTTAAACGAAGCAAATTAGTAGTTTTAGTATTACTTATTACGCTATTATCTACATCCATTTAGAGTAAACACCTAACATATTACATACTTATTATCGAACTAAGGAAGATACAAAAATATCATGTACTTATGTGAATGTGAGCAATCTTCGACTAGTGGCAAGTGTTTGATTGTTTCGTTTTCATCATATGCGAATAGTCTACAAAAGGTTACTTAAAACATAAAAAGGCAAACTCGCCCTGCTTGCAAGCGATTTAACTCATTCTCTTTCTCCTGGCTTGCCAACCATAAAATATTATTTTCCGTGATTTCACAGATGAAGAAGCTGTAAAAACTGTCACATAGTGATTATAATTTATAAAATTATATTATTTTTTCATTTATTCTGAAATGGATTCGGGTTAATTGACGAAACGTGGAAGATTTATTCATCAAGTTTACTGTTATTGGATAAATATAAATATGGAATTAACAGAAACAATTACTCCGAGGGCTAATACCCCTAGAAGCATTTAATTACACTGTTGATTCCGATGTATTCTTAGACGAATATATAACATATTGAGAAAAAGAAGGCATTAATATCCCTTTTCGTCTAAATTTTAAGGATCACAGATCAAACATTTCGAACGCGTCCTACACAGTACCGAAAGTCATATCCCACAACCAGTTTCGACCTATTGAGTTTCATCAGGTGGGCGCTGGCAGAAAGACTTTTACATGCTATAGGATAAATATAAATATGGAATTAACAGAAACAATTACTCCGAGGGCTAATACTTCTACCGGCGTTGAATTACACTGTTGATTCAGATGGATTCTTTGACGAAGATATAACAAATTCTTTTTTTCAATATTTACTGTTATTCATTCAGCGGAATTTGCGTTACACGAAACCACAACTAATGTGGATCGTAACCAAGTTCTAGTAGTTAAAAATGCAAATGAGTATTATGTGGGGTTATATAAAGAGCCAGGGTAAATCATTATCATGGAGATTAAGTAAGTCTGCGAAGCCATGAAGATGTCTCCATGATGAGGAGGTACAAGAGCCCGTCGTGTTCGGGAAATCGTCGTGTGCGAGGGTTACTGATGTTGGGTATGATTCTATCCCGAATTCCCAGAGACGAATATACGCCATCAAACCATAGGACTTAATCTCCAGTTTGACTCTTGGCTCTTGATTTATAATGTTCAACTTAATTTAATTTAGTCATTTATTACATTCCTTTATTTACATATTTTATAATTAAGTTATCATTAGTTATCTGTAAATATACGTTTTCGAAAAGAGAAAATAGTTTTTTTGTTTACCAACCGTTTGCGTGCCAAGCAAAAGGCATTCTCAATGTTTGTTAGCGGGAGGTATCTAAAAATATTTGTAGGGAAAGTCGTAGATGTGAAGTGAATATTGCATAATTATTTAAGAAATATTTTGTTTTCATTTAAATTTGTTTGAGATAAGCTTTAATAAACTACCACAGTAAAATGTGTTCCGATTTAAATATAATCCACAAATAATGGTATAAACGCTTCATTTCATGGATATTGCTTGATCCATCTCTCCTACTCGTTTGGGAGTGTAAGACCGACAACGGGTAGAATGCCCAGTACGTACAAACGAATGAGAAACATAATTCGTAAAAGTGCTCTGTCAAATCCCCTAAGATAATTAGGGATCAACGTGAAGGAAATTTGGAAAGACCAGGGTCTCATTCATCAGATATACGTAGATTATCTGGTAAACAATGATTGACAATGAAAATAAACTATATTTTGTATTAGTATATGGCGTTAGAAAAGTCCGTGTCTATCTTTGGTCATTTCTACATATTTACCATAGGTACCAAATAAATTGTAATTCTAATAAACATAATAAGAAAATAAACAGTGCTTGTTGACTGGTTGGTTTATATAACAAAACATCTTGTATATGGTTATTTAGTAAAGTGGACTGTATGTAAACGTAAAATAAAAGAAAAGGAAAATTTCAATCGCATCGCAAGAAGCGTCTCCTAATGGGTTACTGCTCTAGCATGTATTCCTATACAAAAATGGTTGATACACAAATAAGAGGGGCAAAACAGAACAAACAGTAATTCTAGCAAAAAACACTAACTCAATAGCGGCTTATGAATTACATTATAAGGAGTTCAAATAGACTACCACACTGTGCCACACAATATTACAGCTTGATATAAAACTCTTGGCGAGTATTTTCCAACATTTTAACTCGAAAATTGTTTTAACGCTTCGACTATTTTCCCACGAATTTCATCTAAATAACCGGCACAGACGTCTGAAGAAAAATGATCAATGCAAACTAGGGGAGTACATACGTGCCAGTAGAAGTGCGCAATGTGATACCCAATAACTTGCTATTACCATTTGTATGGTACTATTATTAGCATTTTACTTGGACGTTTAAAGTTTTACCCTTAGTATATATTTTAGCCATATAAGAAGGATTAAACCGCGAGGACCAAGTCGTGGGAATCCAAGAAATTATAAATTCGATATAAGTTGCTTTATCGTGGCCAATCGAAAGTCAAAATACGATTAGATGTGTACATATATCTTTTATTTTCACTTCCTAGTTACTACATTGTACGACATTTTCGGTTTTAAAGTTTTATAGATAGCTATAATTCGTTTAATTTTGGAACCTGCTCTTGTTTTATAAAGTATATCACAACAAAAAAAAGATAACAATTGTAATGTAATAGGGTTTTTTTGTAGGCAATGTGATTGTGTAGTAGAGGAGGCTACTATTTATTTCATTATTTATGGGTAATTAGTACTAACGCTAATCACACATAATGTATTAGTCGTAACACATGTATACTTGCACAAGTATCACTAAAAGTGATTTAAAAGTATATTTTTTTATCTTAAAGAACTTTGTATGCAAGTTAACATTACCAATAATGACAACAAGTCATAAAATAGAGAATGTAAGTTGTTCATAGTTTTTGCTGACGGAAATGCTAGTTTGTAATGTAAACCAATTGAAGACCCAAGTCATAAAAGAGTCGTAATAAATTGAATGTGATTGGTATTTTCGCATTATTCAATATTTACGACTCGAAATGCACTGGGAATGTTGTAGAAATGATGATTGTTTGATGAAATGCAATTGAAAACTCAAAAGATTAGATGTTATTCATATCATTCCTGAGTATCCAATGCGTTTGTTATCTACTTTACCCAGTTGAATATAGGTAAAAATAACAACAATTAAACAATTGATTCACACAAACTGCTACATATTTTATTACTTCAGTTATATTCATATTATCATGGAAGTTTTTTTATATGTTAATGATGTTGTGCAAGTACAGAAAAGCAATTATAAAATAACTCAGGCAATTGTATGTATATTTCACTAATAGAACAATAAATAGTATTTTATGAAACCTACAAGAATAATATATAGAGAATAGATAAATTCTAGAAGAGTCTAATAAGAAAAACTTTCTAAACAAAATCTTAATAATTATGGCTACCAATTTTGGTTTTGATCAGACTAAATAAAATCGGGGGGCACTAAAATTGGATATCTAAGAGTGTAAATCATTGCCTGAAAGTCAACGAATCCTCTTTTAGTACAAAACGAAAAAATGCAAAAGAAAAATCATTAGTTTTGAGGGAATAAACAATATTATTCCATTTTCAGTTTGAAATTTTGATGATTTAAGAAACTACATTATTTTCTATTCATATTTAAGAAAATTTTTGACAAGTTTCTATAAAGTATATATATATATATATATATAAATTGTAATATGAGTACAAAACACAACGGGAATAATTTTATAACCTTCGATATCGTTTAAGTATAATTATGTATTTGTTGAAAATGGCCTAGCAGTCGATATGATATCGTTAGGAAATTTGAATAAAGTTTGTGAAATTATTCGGATTGTATTTTGTACTCCCTTTACAATATGTTCTAATGTATTATAGTGAAAGTACCATAACAATAAGTAAAAAATCGAAAATGTTCATATCAATACAGATTTTCAAGTTTACTTATAATTTTCATCCACAATGACTTACTTTCGAATTTCAGTGAATGACGTTGAATCATTTGAGTTATTGAGGTCCAAATAGGATGTATTGGATGTTTTATATAGCAACGTAAGAAAAATTCATGGCCTTGTAATACAGATTTCATAATTAATGTCGAGAATCTTCAAAACACAGTTTCTTGTTTTTGAGGTTGAGCTTTTGAAGAACCACAATATATACACACGTGTTTCTTGTTGATGTCGTACCGGGTGTAACAGAGCCAATTGAAGTTAGAATAGAAGTAAATCTAGAAAGTCGAAATAATTGTTGCAACTAAAATATAATAATAGCACACGTCTGCAGAGTAATTTGTGTTTGGACTAATACAGGGAACGTATATTGTGTAGTTTTGCCCGTAATTTATAATTGGTACACGCTTCATAAAAGTGCTTAAATTTTATGGAGAGTACTTCAGAACCAAATCATATTATACTGTAGTGTACCGTAACAACTACGTGTTGTATTAAGTCACTCCCTTCCATATATGGTGTAGTTATGAGTGTAAGTCATGTAAAAATCCCTTGATCAACTCTCATATAAAAACTATTGCCATGAACACCAGCTGGTGAAACTCATTTTATTTTATTGTTAGAACGCCTAATAGTTTATTTTCCTACTAGTATTTCTATTTAAATTTGGCGCAGAACATTAATTTCTACATTATTGGTACACCTACAACTTCAACGTTTTTAAGGATAGCTTAATAGTAAAATGTGCAAATAACAAGAAAAAAAATAAGTTCTTGGTCAAGTAATTTATCGAAGCTACCAGACGTGGATCGCGATTTCGATCTTATTAGATTTCATCAGCACGTCATAGGCAGATTCGATAAATTACTGACCAAATAACTGGAGCTCGGTGTAAAGCGAATTTAAATAAAATGTTGATATGGCAGTACGTCGCCATCTAGCTACTTTTGCTGGTATTGCCGTATTTTATAATGTTATACAAGGCCCTACTAGGGTATCATCTTGTCTAGCTGAAAAGCTTTTTTAGTGTTTCACCAGTTACCCATGCTGGTGGGCGTAAGGCCCTCTTCAGCCTCCTTACAGGAATCGTGGCAATTTGGGTAGTGTGGTTAGGGAGAGAAAGATGAGACGGACGAACTGAAGACAGAAGAGAAGTGAAAGATTATCTGTGGAATATTACTGCTCCAGCATTTGCCTAAATGATACAAGGAAACCACAGAAAACTTGAACCAGAGCAGGCGGACCCGGGTTCGAACCGGTGACCTCCCGAATGCTAAGCAATGATCTAGAGCACTAGCCGCTCGGTATATGATAGTGTTATCCATCCGTCCAAACTCGGACAGTTTTGACTAATCTAAGAAATAATTTGTTTTATCTTTAATATTTGGGATAGTTAGGGTAAGCTTTTTATGAATATTTTAGTTATGCGGATTCAATTTTACATTAGATGCTTAAACTCAACGCAATCTACTTCTAAGAATCATGCCTACTGTGTAATTTAATAGCGAATTGAATTTATAATAGTTAAAACACATGCATACATAAATACACACACACCATACATTTTATATAGAAGAATAGCTAATTTATTCATCCAACTAAATACAACCATTGATCATTCACTAAAAAAGCTATTACTGTTCAAGACAGAAATTCTACTTTTATTTTCTGTTAGACTAAAATTACCTTTTCAGTGTAATATTTTTTATGCTACGTTCAGCAGATGTTCTTAGAATTTTACATTTATTAGTTACCGTGTTATTGTTGTTTCAACGCGTTAGAAATACGCTGTCGTTACGGTGTTTTCATAAATTTATTATTCCTAATTCCTCTGACCATTAAGCATATTATATTTATATACGTTTCAAGTGGAAGCTGTCCGAATAAAAAATACCGTTGCTAAAATGAGCAGTCAGCAAGTGTGATGCAAGGATTAGTGTGGTAGCAAATATTAATCACGATCGCTCATTTAAACGAGGATTAAGGACAATTATGCTAGACACGTTTCCTGTCTCATTATTTATTTATGCAAACAGGTCGTATTTTACTAAGAGGCTACTTCCTTTATTGGTCCTTATTCATTAATGTTAATCGAGCACACTTTCGTATAATTGCTTAGTATTAGTTTGTTAGTCAGCTAGTGAACATAGGCCATGGCGCCAGTTACAAAGACACCTAAGAAAATAGCACATTCGAATCTGTTTACTTAAATATTTTTATGTTTAGATTAATTATAAAAGTGGATACAGTAAACAGATTCTTGTCGTAACAAATTCGATTTAATTTAATTGATTTTACACACCAGCATACCGATGAGACAGGATTTTTTATAATAAAAAATACACATGTAGTATTCGAAAATAGTAAAAAATATTTTATTCAAATTAATGGCCATGGTTATACGTTTTCCCATCTACCAGGCAAAGTGTAAATAATCAATAGTCGTAGGCATTTCTTGTTGAAACTTTATTATCAAGTTGAAATAAAAGAACGAAAGTTTCAGAAATATTTTTAATAGTTTCCACTATAATTGTTTCGCCAAAACATTGGCATCTTCAGATGGATGATAAGTATTTTTAAATTAATACAAACAATTCCTAAATATTACAACTGAAGAGATAATCAGTTTTTGAAAATACGTTTAAGATTGGGGAATTGTTCACATGAGTTTGACGATTAAGTAATATCATTAATCTTTTATATTTATTTATATATAAAGTTCCTGCAATATTCAGGTTTGAATTTTATGTAGTTCTTCTAAGATTTTAAAATTGTCGTCAAAATCGTGATTTTTTTAGTAGATGTTCCGTATATATAGAGCCGACATGTTGTTTCGTGTAATTTCTTTTATGTTCGACGATCACTTGATTGAAAGATCTTCCCGTTTGTCCAACACAAACTTCATTACAACAAATATATTCCAGATTTTGGACCTTAATCAGTTTTGTCAGTTTAATAAATTTGGATAATGAGTAATTAGTTTTGAAAGATATAATAATAGAATAAGTTTTGTAAAGCATTCGACTTTTGGTGACATATCACCAACGTCAAAATATAATTAACTATCAAAAACATTGTTCGCTTTTTGAGCCAAACTAGTCTTTAAGCCATTTTTTTCACATTTTCGCAAAAATCGAAGTGCTGTCCTGTGCTTGTTGAATAATGTAAAATTTTACAATTTCTTTCATCAAAATGATGACTGTTTCCCATAATGCTGGGAGAAACCTGTACAAGGTTTCTTATCTGCAATGGACTTTTTATGCTCTTTAAATCTGGTTTTGAAGGATTTCGCAGCCTGTCCAACATAAATAGCATCACAATTAGTGCAGTGAATACAGTACATATACAATCTGTTAGATTTGATCCAAACAAAATGATAATCCTAATAACTAAGCCGATGGACTAATAGGGCCTAAATAAGGGCGACACAGAATGAGAATGAAAATTACAAATATTAATAATTAAAACTCAATTTAAAACAATTATATAAACAAAAACACATTAAATTAATTTCTAATTTAAACAATTTAACTCACAACATCACAAATAAACGGGGTCAAATAGTCAGTCAAAGAAGGTCTTAACCAGGCATTAAACCAAATGCTCTTACTCAGATACCAAAACTAATTTATAATGATCAACTTCAAAGGCCTACCAACAAAAGAGTGTCAAGTAGCAATAATAAGCAACGACTAATGTTCAAACTAATAAAGTACTTGTCTTGTTAAAAACGGGACGAAACACGAATAACAAAATGGATCACACACCAATAGCAAAGTCGATCACACACCACATACTAAAAATTTGACCAAACACTAGAAACTGAAACGAGCGTTAGCCACAGACAACACAGATCGTCACAAACGGTCAGGCCAGCCGTGTCTATCTTGATAAAACCGGATTGGACAGTAATAAAAATAATTGAACGAACACTGAACAAAATTAGATTACCCACTAGATGCAAAAATTGTATAAAAAAACAGAAATTAAAATGGTATTAGCTGCATACGCACGAAGCATGTTTTTTAAGTAAGTACCGTTTTGAAATTCTGCCGCTGTAGCGCTGCGGTCAGTGTTTAAGGTGTCTCCGATAATCGTGAGTCCCGCCGACTGTGAAGTCCGGGCTATTATACGATTCCTTAGTGTTAAAGGACTAAAACCGATTGATATTCATCGTGAGTGCTGTGCAGTTTACTGACAAAACATTATGAGTGATAGAATTATGCAATCCAGAACAAAAGACGTGGCAAGTTGAGCAAGGACATCGTTTTGCTGCATGATGCCCGTCAGCATGTGGCTAATCGGACCAAAGATCTCATCACATATTTTTACTGGGAAACTCTAGATCATCCTCCGTACAGTACTGATTTGGCGCCCAGTGACTATCACTTGTTCCTGCACTTGAAAAAACACGTGGGTGGTCAGCGTCTTCAAGACGATGACGAAGTCAAAACAGTTGTGATGCAGTGGTTAACAAGTCAGGCGGCAGAATTCTATGAAAAGGGTATTCAAAAACTGGTCAAACGTTATCACAAGTGCCTCAATATTGAAGGAAATTATGTAGAAAAGTAGATTAAGGTACAGGCTGTCATGTAAAAATAAAATTATTAAGGTATCTTTGTACCATTTTTATTAATTTCAAAACGGTACTTACTTAAAAAACATGCCTTGTACATCGTCATGAACAGTCAGGACGATAAACAATGCCCTTGCCATGCATAACATTGAAAACGGTGATTCCCTAATGTATGGGCCGGTCTATCTAACCATGAATGACAGAAATAAGATGGGATAAACTATACCACATATGTAAAAGCAATTTCTTAATGTAAGAGGCTAAATAAATGTTTTCAATTTAATCTTTCGACATTGCAACAGTCAGGTCCCATTCATACCTCAGGAATTGTTTATTTTAAATAATTTGGTTACGACTTTCACGGTTATTACCTATCTAACGGTGAAGTGTCTTTGTTTAGGATTTTAAGCTGTTGGTATGGAGAATTGTTACAAGCATAATTTAGCATCTTTACCAATTCCCTTGATTGTGAATCGATCTTGTTGATAATTCTTCAAAGCCTTGAGATGATGATCCCAATTATAAACACATGACAGCTTTACGGATAATCGTATCTATATTTAGGTGTAAACATGCGTTACCGTGTATACATGATAACATACACATGAATGTGGCAAGTTATTTAATTACAATACATTGATAAAACTAATAGTGTTTGTAAACTTTACGGTATTGTTTTCACATGTATTCTTTTACACTGGTCTCTTAATTTGCGATAATACTGTTACTAAAATATTTAAAGAATTTTTAGTAATGGTAAATTTTAAATACATAAATGCGATATTAATTATTGAATTAATTTATACTCACTACAGATTACTTCAAATTAATGAGGAAAAATTTGCTATTTTATTTAGGTAAATTTCGTAAATTTGTAGCTCTAGATATTTGACAACAATTACTAACGTGTATCAAGAAACAAAAACCACCAGGCAATTTTTGACCTTTTTCTAAACAGTACTGTGTGAAATAATAGGCTAAATAACAAAGAGAGTATTTTTCCGATTAATAATTATAATCTGGCGTTAGAATTTCCCCAACCCATCAACATTTTGTAATATCTTAACCTCCAGATCCAAATGATGTTAATGTGATTTGTTTGTCATTGATATTAGGATATTTTGAAATTTTAATATGCAGAACTTGACTTAAAATCTGTTTTGTCTTTGATAGATTGGTGTGCGGCGTGTTGGCTCTCGGCGCTGAAGTGATTTGCGAGCGTGTACCAGGCTTGACGGCTAGGCAACGGGAAATGTGTCGTACAGCACCGGATGCGATGGTTGCAGTAGGCGATGGAATTCGCATCGCAAGCGCCGAATGTCGCTATCAATTTCGACATCAACGATGGAATTGCTCCGGCATAAACAACCCCACATCGTTTGGACACGTTATCACAGTTGGTAAGTAACTTTACGAATTATACAATATCTAGTGTAAAACAAAAACCTTTTTAAATTAGGAATCTTTGCGGGTAATCAAAATAGTTATGTAGATGTATGTTAGATCTTGTGTTCTAATAACATTTAGGGAAGAACTTTTAATAAATTTTAATAAGAATATTCTTACACTGACCTATTAGGCCATTATCAAAGAGAGTTTACTAGAAACTAAACTGAAAATAAAGGAACGTCACTATTTATATTATGTAAGTAAGTAGGGATAATAATAAATTATACAGTTCGGAAAAAATAGGGTTATTAACAACACAATGCTGAGAGAAGCCTGTCCTATGTTTTATACTATTACTGAAGTTTTTATGTTCTTTAATTCTAATTTCAAAGATCTGCCAGTTTGTTCATTATAAATCGAATGTGCTTTAAACTTAAGTTTATAGACGCCAGATTTACAAAGTTCTGACATTTTTCCTACATCCATTATTTATGCTAATACTTCTTATACCTATTTTATTCAGTCTTTTACAAATTGTTGTATTTATATTGCTGTAATGTTTGTAATTTCTACAAACCTCATCCATTCTTTTTCTATAATAGAGGATTAAGTGCATGAATTTTTAGTTCTTATTTATGATTTTATCTGAACTGTAAATAAAAGTAAACGATTATATTTGTTAGAAAAAAATTAATTCAAAAAGCCTTTGCTCAAAACAAAAATGTTACAAACGAGCAATGTGAAATTCATAATTTCTTGTTACCCCCACTTACTAATAATATATAAATAATGACTTTCCTATACTTTTAGTTTAGTTTCTACTAATAAACCGAAACATTGTAAAATAATTTTTATTTAAAAAAATTGTAATTTAACAACTGTTTGTTTTCGACTATTGGTTTTATCTTCTTAATTAAGTACCTATCATAATAACCATGCAGTATGTTGTATATATTTAACGTTTGCTTTTATTTGAATACAATAAATATACATTTAAAAGAAACAATTGGTAGTTATAACCGTAATTCGTTACATGTGATTTGAAAATATTAATAAGTTATACATATATATCTAACATTAATTGATAGCGTAGAGAATTCGAATAAAACAAAAGCTTGCATACAAATTTACTACTCAATAAATTACATCGTGGCCCTTTTCTTTCGTTGCCGTTCATAAGTTTAAACATATCTCACATTATATGTTCACTAATTTGATAAAAACTTCCTTACATTTGAATAAGATTTATTGACTACGTAGATGTTAAGGGTTTTAACATGAATGTTAAAAGTAATAGATAGTAAATGTTTACGCACATTATAGTTAACAATATTGTTTGAATTTAATTTACTGTTTAGCGCTGCTGCAGTTGAATGCTTTAAATTTGATAATTTTAGGAGTTTGGAATTGTTAAAATTCGTTTCTGTTCACATTAACATTAATTTTAAAATGTTTACACGCGATTCTTAGTCTTAGTTTTACTACTAAATGATGTTTAAAATCACATTTAGTACCTAAAGCTTAACATAAATTTAAAATTTTAAAATTGGTGTCAAGACGCAGATAGTTAAATGTTAGGCCTTAATATTTATGTAAGGTTCTTAAAATTTATGTTCCTATCCTAAAGCATAATAAATGGAGCGCTTAATACTATAAAAGTATGGTTGAGATAGTAAGTGTACCAGGACATTCTTTCTCGCTTTAACGCGGCCTAATTGGTAGAGAGAGATATGCGGCTGGGGGAGAAGAGATCCAATCAGGCCTCGTTAGAGCGATAAAGGATGTCCAGATACACTTTCTATCTCAAGCATGTTGCTTATATTATTTTATGTTGCATCCATATATTACTTATGCCCTAAGGTTAGTATACGTATACGGACATGAAGATATTAGTTAGACTGTGGGTTTATACATAATGTAAATGCTGCTTGTTATTTAAAGTCTGTAGGTACATACCCATGTTTCACAAATTAAGTAAAATATTTCTTAATTTATATAACTAATAATTGCATTGGACCATCTTTAGATATATATACGTTCTAACGACGACGCCTCTGCGTTATTTCAAATGAATTTTCGATTCTACTTTAATCAACATTTGCACCATCTGATTATATCAATTAGAGTGCAGTTTGTTTCGACATGTGGTCAACCATTTACAACAATCTCGAACATTTATACTCTTATCCCACACAGTGTCACTATATTTAAATCACTTCGCTTGTCAAATCGAGCGTTTCTGTATTAGATAACTTGTTTGCAGCAATTAGTTGTTTGCATGTAACTGTATTTTAATTAGTTCACCGTATTTTTTTGTTTCTAATTACAGTAATGACAATTTAGTCAATAAATATTTATCTGTTAGATAGTTTTTTTTTTTGTGAAAGTTTAATTTAAAGGAAATATATCAAATATAAGCAATCAATTTTAGTTATGTGTACCCAGTTATTAAAGAGGAACCGGAAAAATGGGAATAATATTTTCAGCTTTAAAGAATCCATAGACAAATTAATTAAAGATTAATAATGACCGAAAATTTTATAATATACGTTATTAAATTGCTACATATACTGAAAAAACGATATTCCCAAATTTGGAATATTTTCTTATTCTTGATATAAATTCTTGAATCGGATAAAATACTAGTTTAAATTAAGAAAGACACATTCTTGGCGGCATGTTCTTAAAATCACTTACAATTGTTTACCAACAAAAGCGAAATTGCATTTTGGTATTACCAGCAGTGTTGTGACTAACTTCATTTACTTGCATGTACCATGAGCACATACATTTACGTTTCATTATTGCTTTGTAATAGTTCATAATTTAATAAAAGATTCTAAACTAATTCTAAATTGAAATGATGTTGTCATTCTTCGGGTGTACAGGCCGTCGTCGGTTGGAATTGCTTCCTAACGTTTCGCTAGCACGAGTGGCGAGCTTCTTCAGAGGTCTATCCATTTTCGCTGTTGGTTGTAGACTGAGTCATTTCATCAACTGGCCGCGAAAGCCTTAATTAATTCTAAATTATGTATTAATAATAATTGCTAGTCTAATTTATGTGCAAATTATTCTTAAATGAAATCAACGTTAAAAAACTCTTTGCGGTCAATAATTTCTGATTTATGAATATGTATTCTTTTCCTACGAATATAAAAATCTAAATTAAGTATAATAATTTTTTATTCAATAATATTGTAATCAAGAATAAAATTATTATTAATGTAGGAATATTGTTTTTTGTGTGTATTTGCCATTCTTTCTACTCATATTTAATAAACAAATAACGGTCAGCATTATCAAGAGCAACATAAACATTAACAACAGTAATCTGAAATTATTCCTTAAAAAAATATTTTTGAAATGATAGATTACTGAATAAAATTATTGTATGAATGCATTTTGCTTTCTTATTAAAAATCAAGAAAATGTAATAAACAAAGCATTTTATAATACTTCATTGTCGGAATATTAGAAGGTTTATTTATTTTTAAACGTACGGTTCTATGAAGAGCCCGTTTTCTGAATTATTTGAGAATTATTACCGTGAGTGGATATTCTATATTTTTTTGCTGAGACAATAAAATAACGGTATGTAAAGTACCTTTCCAGAAAAAAATAATTTGAAACATAAATTGACTTTAAAAATAAATTACGATTAAACGTATGTAAGGGTAATGTAGTTTTTGCAATCGTTGTATTTTAGCAGTAATTTTGGGAATATCAAAAATTAGTACCTCCAATTGAATATACGTATACGTATAAAATTCTATGCAAGTAGCAAAAAATTCTTCTGTTTAAGAATTGTTGCCGAAAATCATCAATAGAGGATTTTTTTATCAAACATTAATGAACTCATAATTAGTAGCCGTCTGTAGTTGTTGGTTTACAGTTATATAATTAAATTTAATGTCATAAGCATATAAAACTAAAATTACACTTCTCAATTGAAACTAAAATTAAACTGTAAATCAAATGAAGCTTTGAATAGCCGAACGCGCGGATTACCATTTTTATAACGTTAAGTAAAGTCAGTTAAAGTACACGCCATTTTCTGATTATAAAAATATAATAGAATAGTTATGCAACTGTTAAAAACATCCACGAACATTATTGTATGGGCTGTACCTACGCATTTACGGATTTATACGGTTTCGAATATTTCGTAGGATGAGTGGAGAAAGCTATATAATAAATGTAAATGTTTGCAGAAAGCCTGTTATTACCCATAATATTATTTCTACTTTTCTTACCTTTTATGAGACAAAACGTCATGATTTTTATATTTTTTCATTATTTAAGTATCCTATTGTTTAAATACAATTTATATGGATAACTTTA
The DNA here is from genome assembly GCA_963921985.1 of Agrilus biguttatus. Lineage (NCBI taxonomy): Eukaryota > Metazoa > Arthropoda > Insecta > Coleoptera > Buprestidae > Agrilus > Agrilus biguttatus. The sequence continues at coordinate 24,640,228 of OY998118.1, forward strand.
AGAAATAAACTGATAGATAAAGTGTTATCCAACAGTCAAAAGAAGTAAACTTTAAAATTAACTGTCATACAGTTACAAGAAAAATACTCGTTAACATTACAACACCATCAGTAGTGTATTTTAGAAAATAAACGAACACTTGTGTAATATTTAAGTACATAAAGAAAGATATACAATACACAACGTGTAAGATAACGTATAGTGTGACATTAAAAATTACCGTATTTTTATAATTTTACTGAATATATTGTACTTACCTTTACAACATTATTGCATTTGATTACATATCTTGTTTTATAAAACATTTGATGTAAATATATGTGATATAAAAATTGAAGCAGATTAATTAAATGGCTCCAAAGTAAATCAAAATTTAAAATTTTTTCTAACCTCTTAGAATACAGTTTTGGTTATATAGAAGTTATAAAGAAATATAATGGATACATACTATTAAAAATATGTGAAAAAATTGCAGTCTATCACATTATGCCGTTTCTGAAGTACATCTGGTCGAAAAAGAATATGTAAATGTTACCGGCCAAACCCGATTTCAGGATAAACTAATTTTGCCTAGCCTAAACGTTTAACCGTTTCAATATCGTCCGACGCGCGCAGTGACGTAGCTACGTGAAATTCGGTGCTCGATATTATGTATGACTTATGGAAATGCTTCCCATATAACGCTTTTAACGTTGCTTTATACCTTCCTTTCTTTCTCTTGAATGAAAAATTGATTTTTACGTCGCGGTAAAATAATAACCGTTCACATAATATAATTTAAACGCAAATAAATTTTTTAATATAATAACTAGAGAGTTTGTTGTGAATAATATTGAATATTACACCATTATATTAGCACAGACATTTATTTTTAACTTTTATCCTAAATATTTAACTAAAGTCTGGTTCGTTGGAATGAAGATCGAACAGAACAAAGTATAATGAAGAAAAGTAGAAAAAGATATTATTAAAAATCTACTAAAAACTAAACACAATTGTGTTGCACAACAGGCATATTAGCCGTTTTAACATTTAAACCTTAGACAGTTTATAGGAGATTTGAAAAGTAAAAGAATAAAAAATATAATATAAAAAAATAATAAAGCATTGCATTTTTCACTGAAAATTAGTTAATTATTTTGGAAAGTTTTCTTTTTTTAGAGGTGGCTGAATTCTGTAAATCTTTATTGAGTGCCTTTATTCTAAAATATTTACGAGACCGAAAAGATATCCTTTTACAATTCTCGGAACATGATACAGAAAGTTGGCATTAAGTAATTTTTCTAATTAATAAATTATCGGAATTAGAAGAGCGGAATATTTCCTCGAGTTCTTTTATCTGGACCATGAATTCTGCAGATGGCTTACATAACCCTCCCTCACTTGGATGAGAAGTCCATGTATGATCTTTATAATTCTAGTTTTAGTAGATAGTTCAAACTATCGGTAGTTATCGTTTGATCAAACATATTGAATGAATGTAATAAATGATACCAAACTTAAAATATTTCAACAATTGTTTAATGTGATCGACAATATTTTTTCGACTCACAAATTGTTTTGCTCTTGAAATGACCACACGTGATATTAATTTTTAAGTTTGGTTTCATTTACTACATTTATTCAGTAGGTAGTTTCGGAAATAGTAGCGAATGAACTTTTTCACATTATTTTGTAGCATATTTTGAAGAAAAAAAAAACACGCCTTTAAAATGTTGCCTCTCACTATTAATATCTGACTGATATATAACGGACGGATGCGTGAATGACTATAATGAGGTTCTGTTTTTTATTTTGAAATATCAATAAAATCACGTCAAATTGCTTAAAATGTTATTGTATAGGTTGTAGTTTACACTTCATTATTTTTCCAGATTGGAAATATAGAACCAATGCATACCGCTTAAAAAGAATTTCGCGATATTACAGATAAACACCGGTTTCATGCAATAATTACATGCTGTTACTCAACAAGATGCTAGTCTGTAAAACGTATAGATTGTTTGTATAATGTCTGATTCTGTGATATAGCAACAATAAATGTACAGCTAGAAACACAATACTTCATTAATATTAGAGAAATATTGTGGTATATGCTGTGAGTATCTGTAAGGGATATTACAATAGTTAGGGATCTAGGATGTTCTAATTTTAGGGAAATACGGAGATTGGCTCAAAACAGGAGGTAGTGGATGTAGTGTTACTATTATTGTTATAAAACCTATGCCTAATTGTTTCTAGCAAACGAAGAGGCAGGGAAAGCTAGTCATATATAAAACGTATTCTAAAACTCATCCTTTATTTCGTCTAATCCATTCATAATAATCATAGAGTTGTCAGTCCGAATGGTAATCTGTTATAATAAATATAAATATAAATATGGAATTAACAGAAACAACTACTCCGAGGGATATTTTATCTTTGTCTATGAATCTTTTGGAATCAACAGTGTAATTCAATGCCGGTAGGGGTATTAGCCTTCGGAGAAGTTGTTTCTGTTGATTCCATATTTATATTTATATTTGTCATATAGCCTGTAAAGGCCTTTCTGCCAGCGCCCACCGGATGAGATCGGATAGGTCGACACCGGTCGTGGGATATGGATTTCGGTGCGCTGAGCCTACTGTGTAGGACGCGATCGAAATGTGGTATCTGTGATCCTTAAAATTTGGACGAAAAAGGATTTTAATGCCTCCCTTTTTTGAATCTAATATAAGCCTTCCTCTGACTCTTTTTACTCCAATTTCTGCCTATAAAATGTGTTTAACTAGTCCTTCATGTGTCAGAAGCTGTCCTGCCAATCTATCTCTCCTTTTTCTTATTGACTTCTCTAGAGGCTTTTATTCTCCTATTGTTTGTAATACCTCCTCATTTCTAACTTTTTCTATCCAGGGTATTTTCAACAACCGCTTATAACACCACATTTCAAACGCTTTCAACTTTTTCTTTTCCGCCGCATCCATCATTCATGTTTTGCGGCCATATAGAGCAGTGCTCCAAGCATACCCTTTTAATAATTTGTTTCGAGTTCCTAAATTACGACGAGTACAGAAGTGACATCTTCTTGTTAAGAGCAACTCGACCCTGCGTATCCTTTGTTTTATATCTAGCTGTTTTCTTTTATCTTACTTCCTAGATATAGCAAATCAACAACTTGTTCTAATTTTTGGTATGCCATATTTAATCCAATTTCCACCTTTCTTACAAATTAATATTTCCGGCTTGTTTTTATTTATTTTCATTCCAGGTTCTACTGTCCTTTTTATTTGAGGCTGTCCCCAACTTCTTCATAATGGAGAAATTTTTTCCAAAACTGGGAATATATTGAGCTATTTCTTCTACAAACTTAAACGACTTTGTTAAACTAGTTATTTCAAATTGCAAACCTTAAGTTTATTTAAAAAGAAGCGATCCAAATTATGACATCATCACGTACAGAGATTTACCTGCTCATTTAGACAAAACTTCATTACAGTACGAGATCCGGCAGCGCCGACATGATTTACAAACTCTTTTTGTTGTTTTTACCCAAGTATGCAAATGTGTTTAGAATAAAAAAAGTATATGTATGATCATAAATCGCCTGCGGGGTGTTTAGCAGAGTCATCAGGTAAATGTCCCTAATTGGCGTCGTTGGAAATACGAGTATTTTGTTCGCATAATTTACTATACTTATTATTTGCGAAATTAAAAATATATCACTCGAAAATGTGTATGTCTGTTAAGTACTTTGTTTATATTTTAATAATGTCATAAAATTGTGAAATTTGTATTCTCTTTTAGGGTGATCTGACGCAGAAATGGTAACAGTACAATAATAAAGTTCCATGGTAGTTAATAAATCAATTGAGTAGAATAAAACGAACAAAAATCCAAAATTATTCAGAAAAATCAACTAAACAATAAGAAACATCTGAATCTATCGAAAGAGAATAATAAAGGAATCTAATGACAAAATAAAATATATATGCGACTTGAACAAATGAAGTTATTTGTTTTGTAGGTTTTTAAACTTTGTTTGGTTTTCTCTGAGCACCTTGTATAAATTATGAGTTTTAGCTTTGGCAAGACGTTAGCCTTAATACTTGACCATAACTAGTTAAAATTTCAACACTGTAAGTCATTTTATATGCAAGTTATTATTTTTTATAGTTTGGGTTGTGGTAGTGATCTTTTCTTTTTTAATTAAATTATCTCAAAAACTATTTATATTAGGCATACAAGTCACCTTAACATTTTATGCTTCATAAGAATTCGCCGTAAAAAAATACCATTCCATTTAAAATAAAAAAGTCGACATCAACTTCCAGTATAAGCGGTAGTGGCTGATACATGAAATTATTTTAGATAAAAAGATTATCTCTACTTCCAAATTTTCGTCTAATGTACCACTCAGTTTGAATAACCCTGTAAAAAATAATAGTTTAGCAAATAGTGGATTAGGAACAGGTAAAAATCTTTGCTTATCTATGAATGACAAGTCCGATAATTTGCCCACACTTACATAATGTTTTTCTGAAATAAATTGACCTTGTCCCAAGTGAAATAACCGTAAAATTGAATGGACACGTGAATTTTGGTCCAGGCGACATGCTTAACCATCTGTAAAAAATTAATAAAAACGTGTTGGCAGGTATTGTGTTTGCACTGGTGTCCGATGTTAAAGCCTATTGAATTTCATCAGGTTTACTGTCTACATGGCACATATGTTATTAAATACGTATTACTAACAATTGAAATATTTTATGTTTATTACACAATTAATATTCTAACCAGCAAATGCTGTTCAGGATTGTTAATTTGTTACTTACCTTGCTTAATAATTTCTGAATTTAAATTATTTTATAACTCAATCGTCATAGTCACAAGGTCGTCAGTCCGAAGACTATTTGGACAGGACACACACCTCCATTCTTCTTACCATCAGCCAAACTAGAACATCCCACAGCTCAAACTGTTTGTAAATGGTAATCTAGTGGAGGTATTCCTCTGATTCTCTTTACTCCTGTTTCTGCTTCCAATATGTTTCTGACTAGCCCTTTATGTATCAGAAGGTGTCCTACCATTCCAAACATACCTCCTCATTTTACTTCTCCTATTTTTTCGCCTTCAATTTTTATAATAGATCTACCCCTACTTCCACACCTATTGTATACCAATACTTTTATTTGCGTTTATTTACTTTATTTCCATAATTGTGTAGCCACCAAAAATGCTAAATGTTCATGTATATCAATAACATCCTTCGACATTGAAAACTTTATTAGTTTTGGAAGAATATTTCAGGGAATTTCAACAAGATACACTAGAGAAAAACGAACAATTAAGAAACTGTTAAAATTGTTGTAGAGAACAGAGACAGTTCTTTCAGATTCATGTTATTGAAGAACAAAACACAATAACAGATCTTGGTGTTACTGAATTTGTGACACCACGAAATCGAACGAAAACTGACTTATTTATTAAGGAAAAAGACATAAGAATTCATACTGATGAATTGTTAATAATACAATGTGTACATCAGAAATAGATTTGGTTCCTTTTGACCCTTTCTATATTCTAGTATGTGATTTTTTACAGTATATGAAGAAGCTGTATAGGAATTTGAGCATTAAAATCGTACTAATATGTTTGGAGCACGGCCCTGTAAAGATACAAAACATGGATGGTGGGGATGGCGGAAAAGAAAAAGTTAAGAGAGATGAGATGTGGTGTTATAGGCGGCTCTTTTAAATATTGTGGATAGAAAAGGTTATAAACGACCAGGTATTAGAAAGAGTAGTAGAACAAAAAAGGGCGTTATGGACGTAAGAAATGAAAATGAGAGATAACAGGCGGGCTGAAAAGTTCGTAGGCTAGCATAGAAAACCTTATTTATTTTTTTTGATTGAATGTGATTTTATTATTCAAAATAGTTCCCTTCGAGTGCGATGCAACGATCATAGTGATCATTCAATTTTTTGATACAATTTTTATAATACGATTTGTCTTTAGCCTCAAAATAATTTCAGCTTCGGCGATTACCTCTTCATCGGCGCGAAATTTCTGTCCAGCGGGCATCCTCTTGAGATCTGAGAATAGAAAAAAGTCGCTGGGGCCTGATCTGGAGAGTGCGGTGGATGCGGAAGCAATTCGAAGCCCAATTCATGGATTTTTGCTATCGATTTCATTGATTTGTGACATGGTGCATTGTCTTGATGAAACAGCACTTTCTTTTTCTTCAAATGAGGCTGCTTTTCTGCGATTTCGTCTTTTAAACGCTCCAATAACGCTACGTAATAGTCGCTGTTTATGGTTTTTCCCTTTTTAAGATAGTCAATAAATATTATACCATGAGCATCCCAGAATACTGATGCCTGATGCCATAACCTTGCCAGCCGACTTTTACGTCTTTCCACGTTTTCGAGTCGGTTCATTAGGTGCAGTCCACTCGACTCGACTGACTGTCGATTGGATTCCGGTGTGAAATAATGGAGCCATGTTTCATCCATCGTCACATATCGACACAAAAATTCGGATTTATTACGATTGAACAGCTCCCAGGTCCAAACACTGCTTAGAATCATCGATTCGTTGTTGTTTTTGGTCGATTGTGAGCTCGCGCAGCAGCCACTTTGTACAGAGTGGTGATGAAACATCCAAATGTTTTTTCTTTTACGTTCAAAATTGGACAGATGGGTACCGTTAGTACATTTCAACCATACTACAATGGTTCCGATGGAGGGCCTTAAGCCACAATAACTACCACATGTTATCTGTGACCCTACGATGATTGAATATTTACATTTCTATGCGCTTGAGACGTCAAACGGTTGGTGATATATAATTACAAATTGATATTAAACGACCACATCCTGGACATCGAAAGTAAATCGTTTAGTTAGTTCCATTCTTTTGTTAGATGTTTTAATTGTCCGTTAATTTCAGAGTGTCTAGCTATTTCAGCTCTACAAAATAATAATTGATGGTTATAATGGTTAGTTTATAGTTGTTAAAAATAAAAAATTTTAGTGGAACTTTCTACCACTCTTTTGTATTAACGTTTTTAATTTTATAGAATAGCCGAATCCACAGAAAATATACCTACAATTTGGTATTGCTATACGATAGTGCATGATAAAAAAATCCACAGTCACAAGATTTCACTTACTCTTTTTCAAAACTTATATATCTTGTTATTCGATATTCAGTTCGTTGTTTGGAAACATTCCTTAGGCATTTTTGTTTATAATTATAAGGCTACAAACAAACGACTATTTTATGACTGTTTCTACGTTTAGGGGACATAAGTCCATTCCAGCTCCTAATACTATCGACACAAATAACAGTGTCTAACTTATAAACTTAATATTAATATAAATTTAAATATGTAATCAACAGAAACAACTACTCCGAGGGCTAATACCCCTACCGGCATTGAATTACACTGTTGATTCCGATGTATTCTTAGACAAAGATATAACATATTCAAAAAAGAAGAAATTAAAATCCTTATTCGTCTAAATATTAAGATCAAAGATCTCACATTTGGAACGCGTCCTACCAAGTGGGATATGGCTTTCGGTTCGTTGTGCCTACTTGGTAGGACGCGTTCCAAATGTGAGATCTTTGATCTTAATATTTAGACGAATAAGGATTTTAATTCGTTCTTTTTTGAATATCTTAATATTAATATTATGTTACGAATCTGTTTCCATCATATATGTGTGACGAATGCACTTTATAATTAATTAAAAAATGGTATTTATACAAAGAGAAGTCACTAATCGTAAGACTTATTGCTATCTGTGTCTTAACAAATATGTAATGATTGTGGAGCCAAGATTCTTTGTATGGGTCTTGGTCCCGCTTGTCAAGTTATGGTTTCGTTTGCAAAACTTTTTCCGCTTCTTATATTGACTTCCTATGTTAAGAAAGTGACTTTCTTATGCCGTCAAATTACAGTTTCTACAATTTCTTCACCATTCACCTATTACTTATTGAGTTCGACCGTTTGCTTATTTACTAATTATAAGTGGAAACCTTACAATTATATTTATTTATTGAAACTACGAATAGTACAAGTACATATTTTTTTGATGTACTAAAAACACATCAAAAACCTACATGGAGGTAACTCCTGTGCTCAGCGCCTAGCTTTAACTTAATAAATATGACAAATTTAATAAATTATAATATTTGACTTAAATAATAATTCTGGAGCCTGATTATCTTCGATTCCAACGTGAAGTTAGTATGATTCTCCCGGAATGCCTTGATCGACTTCTGCTGGATAATATTTTCGAAAAATTTCGTCTAATTCCATCAAAATTTCATTTTGCGCGTCGTTGTCCCATCACCCTCTTCTTGACTGATTGATTTATAAATATCCCGATAACCAAAGTTGGTATTCCCTTTTCCTTTTCGGGCTAATTAAATACATACTCGCTTTTATCTAGCTGCGGTCCTTTTTTGCTATATCTTACTTTCTTTGCTTTCTTGCACTATTGTATTTAGCATTTCATTCATTTTATAAGCTTTCACGACCGGAATTCATAGTAGAATGATGGTTCGGGCTTGTAGGCCGACATCGACCACGGCCTACAAGCCCGAACCATCATTCTACTATTTCTTGTTTACTTTTATTGATTTTTTGTATCAATAATAATTTCGTAGAATTATAAGGGAATGTTTTTATTGATCATGAATAAATGTGAATATCAAAAATTTTCAAAGTTGATTGAAATTCAGGGAAAATAAAATAAAAATCATATGATGTCTCTCTACAGCCTTTTTGTTTTGTAAATGTAATTTTAAAAAGTAAAAATTTTTTTTTCAAGTTATGGTGGAATTTTATTTTTTTTGCAGAGAAAAGTCTAGAGTGTTTAATAACTTAACTTGAGACGATATCCAGAATAAGTTTTCGTTCAAAATGTGTAACAGTTTATTCAGAGACACACCCTGTATATATACCTATATATACATATAAATAAGACATTTTTTTCTTTTGTCATTCGATATCTATCACTGTAATGTTAGTCGCTCGCTATCTGTGTCTTAACAAATATGTACTTCCGTTTATTAAAATTCAAACGTTGTGTGTGTGGTGTGAGTTATCCTTCGTATGTACATAACATTGTGTTGTATCTTTGCCTAGTTAACTAGATCGAAACAATTTATCTGTTGTAAATGATGTAGTGTACGTTAAGTGGGCAGGTATGGTACGCGGTACGCTTTTCTAACCCACATAGAGACGTAAATTTATATGAAACGACAACACGTATAGGTACGATCTCGTTTCTTTGATGTTATTCTTGAAAACGACAAAAAAAGAGGAGAAGAATGGAAAAGAACAACAGGTTGTTAGAGACGTCTGTCGTGGGTTCTTCGTCAGCTACTGGTTTCAGAGATCAGCGATCAAGTCGTTAGTACCCACGCGGATGAATATAAATAACAGAAAGTCTGAATTTCATGTAATGACGCCCATAATAACGCGTACCGTTCGCATAAACGTTATTACTCACGGCGAACTTGTCCCGGATTATTGTAAAATATTACTTGGGGGAGTAGATGAAATAATAAGGGATTAAAAGGCAATAACTTTCTGAAACCTTCAATTCACTAACTTGTCATAAAGGCGGAATTGATTAATACATTGTTCTTTGGAAACTAAGTTATATACGTTTCGAATTAATACATACCGTCCCGAGCCCATATGTTCGGAATTAATTCATTGTAATGGTAATTATGAACATTCGAACAAATTCTCCAACAAATCGCTTTTTAATTCCAAATTGCATAGTTGCTGTATATTTGAAGTGAAAGTATTTGAAAAACATTTTTAGATACCTACATATATGGTATAATCGCTATATATTTCAAATACTATCTAAAAACTGATGATTAAAACTATTTAATATTTGTATTAAAATACTTCAATAGAGATATTTTATTTGAAATACTAAATTCTAATGCAAGGATGTATCAAATATAAACGAGAGTAGTTTTGTAAAAACTATATTTAATTATACTTCGATACATTTATTATTTTTCTATATAGTCTCTCGCTCTAGAAATCCATTTTTTTATCGGATTGAGTGAATCTTCGTGCTATCATCGTAGAAACTCTTCGAGAGTTCCCATAACCTTTGCAACACAAATGCTTCCACTACGTTATTCTCGTGAAAACGGTGGCCTCTAGGCGTTTCTTTCAGGGATCCAAAAAGATGGAAGTCACATGGGGACACGTCGGGGTTGTATGGCGGACGTTCCACCGTTTCCCAGCCTAATGCATCCAATTTTTGCCTTGTGGCATTGGCCGGCGTTGTCATGTAAAAGAATGACATTTCTGATCGATTGCTTCTTCATTTTCCTTCGAAATTATAATTTCGCGGCATCAAGTAGATCACAATAATATTACGTATTAATCGTGCGTCTATGATGTAGAAAGCCAACGTGAAAAGCACCTTTCCCATCAAAAACCACCATTAGCATTACCTTTCCGGCCGACAAGCACGTCTATGCCTTCATTGGTCCCCTCTAGCCGCTTTTTCCCCACTCCATACTCACCTGTTTAGATTCTAGCGTGTAGTGGGGCACTCATATTTGGTCACAGGTGACGATGCGATTCAAGAATGCTTCGCCCTCTTGCTGGAAACGGTTGAAGTGTCACTGTGAAATCTCTAATTGATGTTGCTTGTGATCCTCTGATAACAGTCGGGGAACCCGAATCCATCTAGCGGACGCTTTGCGCATTTTCAAGTCATATGTCATGATACCGTGGACAATGATTAATTCATCAACGATTTTCCAGGGAGTCATGCGTCGATATTCCTCAATGAGATTTCGGATCGTCTCAATGTTGACTTGGGTCACACTTGTCCTTGGGCGGCGAGTATGACTCTCATTCTCGACCTTTTCACGGCCTTATTCCTTGTGCCATGCAAACACCCGAGTTCCTGACAGTGTGCTATCCCCTAACTGTATCTGTAATCGCCGCAAAATTGGTGTTGGATTCACCCCCTCCTTGGCCAAAAAGTAATAATAATCCGTTGCTCCACAGAGACATGCATTTATGTCTATTTGTAATAGAGGGACTCAAGCGAATTGCCGTTGGTTCTACCTTCTCCCTTGCGGTACAGGCCGTCTTCGCATTTATTACTACTAGGTCACTAACCTCTCCGTAATTTAAAAAAATCAGTCCCGTTTATATTTGATACACCCTCGTATCTAGTTGTGGTAGTTTGCATTTTAATGGTGGCATTCTTCAAAGCCGTAAGCAAATTTAACCTAATGGTTCCGTCGGCGGGCAACAATCGAATATTGGCAACTTAATTACTATCAACTATCAAAGGGTTGTGGTGATTTTTAGTTAAACGATGTCGCAACGTAGTTTAGTCAGATAATTTCATAATTTTTTATCGTAAGGGGAGAAAGCTCCACAAGATAACATTACGAAGCTATTTATACGTTATCACAGTAAGAAAGGGCCTACTACCTACTACATTTTGTATCTACTTGCTCAACTGAATCAGAGGCGCAGCTTATACGTGATACGTAAGGCAAATGAATATTAAAATCACATAATCATATAAGCTTTGTCAACGATTAAAAATGTGGATACCCTAGTAAGGAATACTTGACCAGCAGATAAACTGCCTGAATTAGATAATATATGAACTACTTTTTACGGAATAATAATTTTAAAATAATTTACAATAATAAAAAAAACATTATACATATATGTTTTGTAATGTTCCTTATTGCGAATTGCCAGAGGTATCAATCGTAACTATCTATTATTGCGTCTTCATACATATTATAAAGTTTTATATATAATATTGTTGACACTTTTTCCTTTACAATTAATTTAAGTTTTTTATCAATATGAAAAGTCGGACTTCAAATCATACAGGTTTCATATACGCAATAATATTAACGAAAATTATTTAAAAAGGTAGTCGCAACAATCAATAGAATGCTTACTCGAGATTATTTTATTATTTATTCCAATTACCTGAATAAGGATCTTTGAGTGTAGTTAGTATGCAATCGTGTTAATATAATTCATGTTCCTTTGTTTACTTTTTATTGTAATATCAGTTGTTAGGTAAACGTGTAGTGATTTTTATACCGTCAACAATCGACGATTTTCGAATGAATGCATGTAATATTTCATTAATTCGTACGTCTTAAATAACAACTACTGGAATAATGGAATCCTTATCCTATTCTACTGGATTACTTTGTATGCGTGCCTTAACCGGTCTTGAAGAATTCACATCTTTATTTTCGTGTGCTGCAGAGCTCGAACCATTAATTTTAATTTTTTTCTCAGTGGAAAGGGCGTGTTCCTTACAGCTCGATTTGCGAGACCTTTTTTTCATTAATTGTGGGTTTATCTCGGCAGATACCTGCAATCAACTGTCTGTACCGTTTTGATAAAAATTTTAAGTGAAACATATGAAGTCTCCTCTATAAGGTAAATTCCTCCCGATCGTAATTTAAGTGGAATTGCATAGAATCTTTTTTACACCAATTTATTATAAAAACAAAATAAATGAAATCTAAAATAAAAAGGATGCTGTGTCGGACGTATGCACACACATTAGAATTTATACTTATATTTACATGTTTATTTAGCTGGTATATACATAATAATTATCATTATGTGTTTATTTAAACAAGTTTTTTGATTTTAATTTTAATAATATCAATGCACCGTCCAGTAATGAACTGAGTTGAAGTGAGAGTGAGACACCTCGGGACTACCTGAGTCTAAACTTCAAACTGAGGATAACGTCTTGGGAATCGAAACGTGTTTTGAACTTTCGAAATTTTCATACCTTTCTAGTTATTTATCTAATACCTCCTGAAATTTGAATGGTTGGGTATGGTTGTCGATTGTATAAGGTACTTGTTGATTCCGTAAGCGGGCGTTTAGCCACATCCTATCAAATCCTTATGACGACCGAATATTGAAATTTAGACACGCTCAACATGTATAAACATTGGTGATTTTTAATTTTAAACAATTTCGGAGTATCGAAAGTAGGATAGTTAGTTAGTTTTATCTTTTAATTAGACGTTCTATAAACTTGTATTATGAGAACAGGTAGATCCATAAAATTACTTTACAATCTATACATAGAACATAACATGAAGACAAAAATTTGGGTAGATGGTTACTGTTATCGATAACGTGTACCGCTTGTATTTTAACCATGGTGAAATTCTTCTGCAGCTTAAATATGACCCTACGACGATAGGATTAATTTACAATCGTTCTTACGCTAGCACCATAGATATTATAAAATTACTGTATGGTAATAGCAACGACATTCATATTAGATAGTGTGGCCTAATGGTTATGTAGTTAGTCCCTGAAATTAGTGATTTAATTTATTTCAAAGAGCTTCAAATGGAACTACATACATGCATGTTTTTTAACTAAGTACCGTCTTGAAATTTTGCTGCAGCAGCTCTGCGGTCAGCGTTCCACGCATGCGCACTGAGTACCTACATCTCTCATCTACGCACTGGCACCATTATAATGTGATTCGCCCTTGTTTACGTTGTTTACTGAGAGTTTAAAATGCCTCCGATAATTGTGAGTCCCGTTGACTGTGAAGTCTGGAGTCCGGGCTGTTATACGATTCCTTAGTGCTAAAGGACTATAACCGATTGATACATCGTGAGATCTGTGCAGTTTCCGGACAAAACATTATGAGTAATGGAATGGGAAGGAAGTGGGTGAAAGCATTTAAAGATAGCCGCACAAATGTGCATGACAATGCCCGTCCGCATGAGGCTAATCGGACCAAACATCTCATCACATCTTTTCACTGTTCACTGGGAAACTCTAGATCATCCTCCGTACAGCTCTGATCTAGCGCCCAGTGACTACCATTTTTTCCTGCACTTGAAGAAATATTTGGGCGGTCAGTGTTCTCACGACGATAACGAAGTCAAAACAGTTGTGATGCAGTGATGGTGATGCAAGTCAGGCGGCAGAATTCTATGAGAAGGGTATCCAAAAACTGATCAAACGTTATGACAAGTGCCTCAATATTGAAGGAAATTATGCAGAAAAGTAGATTAAGGTACAGGCTTTCATGTAAAAATAAAATTATTCAGATACCTTTACACGTTTTTTATTAATTTCAAAACGGTACTTACTTAAAACACATGTCTAGTACAATAATTAAGAATCATATCAGGCCTATGAAAGTTGTTTAATCAGTTGTTCACAAGAAAGCGGTTTGTAAAAAATAAGGATATATATGTATACGTAAATATATCATGACAGTAGACGTATTCTCGATAAAAGGAATTTTAAAAATTAATATAATGTGACACTTGGTTAGAGTTTTACTAGAAGGATATACTGAATCTCTTGCGTGTCTCGATTTTTGTCATTCAAAAGGATATTTGTTGCGTTTTAAATTTCTTTCAGTTTTAAGAATCAGTTTGAAAATTATTTTTAAAAAAATCAGCAAATGTGTACCGACCCATATTCAATTTCTCGTATTAAATATAAAAAATGTCCAGTGATATTTTACGATAAGGTTGCTTTAATTTCGTTGATTATGGTAAATGGTGATATGATAAAACGAATAAGTAGCAAAATCTGGAGGAATTCAAGTGTACCAAAGTGAAGATGAGTTGGCCGGTGGTTCTGTCACTGCAGTGGCCGGGTCTAGTTTATGGTCGCTAATACTCTTGTTTATGGGCTGTCCGGATTAAACAGGATAACACCATAATCCTGCATTTAGCCCTGACATTTTCCCATGTCTTCCATATATCATTGATGTTATTTGTGAGGATCCTGTTTGATTAAAAAAAAAAAAACATTACATAAAATATATCTTAAACAGATTCGCATACATTCGACAATTTTTATATATTTTTGCTAATAAAAATTGTTGTTCTATTAGCTAGTAAAATTATTCACACTGTGTCTTTCTTCTTTTTTACTTTTTCTTTTACCTGTACAATAATATATGGAAAATATTCGTATTGGTAGATTTATCTGAAATAATGGAATTTCTCTGAACTGAATAAAAAAATTGCCTGACAATAGATATACACAAACCAATTTCAATTTCACTAATTGTTGTATCAACTTTATCAATAAAGTACCTATGTGGTGATCCCAAAAAAACAGGATTTAATACCACAGCCGCAAATAAGTATAATGTAAGTAACCAGCTAGTAAATATTAAATAAAAAATGTTTTTTTTATACAAAAAGCGAGTTGTAATGAATCATATATTGGTTAGACTGTCAGAAATTTAAAGATCAACATAAATCAACATAAAAAATTGGACCAAAAATGCTAGTATAAAAAAAATAATTCAGACAGCATAAAACTCCTCCTTAAGAAAGAAAAGGTAAATGTTTATACCTATTAGAATATTTTGTAATTAAAAAGTTAAAAATTAAAATTATTTACTAAGAAGTTATAAGAATAACGTTGCGTTTAAAATCAACAATTCATTAAATAAATTAATTACAAGCAGTAATAACGGAATTGATAATAAGTATAAATTAGACTTTTACAAAATTTCATATAACTTTTGCAACTTATACTATATGGGTAAAACATGTATAATTTTGAATACTAGAATCAATGAACATAAAAATCCTCTCTTCGTAATAAGATTCATTCCAATTATGCTAAACATTTTTAAATCACAACCAGAACTTTAATGATAATATCAAAATACTTCATATAGTAATAATAGCAATAATAGTAGCTATAAGTATTATATATTATTATTACTACTACTTTCATAGTATTTTTATTTAATTTTTATTTTCTTAGCGTAAATTAAGTTTCATATAAGACTCCTGAAGAAACCGCTATGCATGCGAAACACATGTTTAAAACAATTTTATGTAAATATACAAAATCAAAATTTTATTACTATTTGAAAAATATCGTCAAAAATAATGAAAATCTGCTAAATGACCAACTAAACTTTGTCAATTCATCTTCATTAGATGCTAGACTTGCAACAAGGTAATTTTGTAATTCCCACTAATTATTAAAAAAAAAATAACAAAAAATAATAATTAAAGAGACTCACCTCTTTTGCCACAAAAAACTAACACTAGCGGACACGTGTTTCGCCCACTTTGAATGTGGGCATTATCAACTCGAGACATTCAAAGTAGGCGAAACACGTGTCCGCTATTGTTAGTTTTTTGTGGTAAAAGGGGTGAGTCTCTTTAATTATTATTTTTTCTTATTTTTTGTAATTTGCCATAGTCTCCGATAAATATTTTCTTTTCCCAGTAATTATTATTTATGTATAAATAGAAGGTATGAACATTTTAGTAATAATTTTATTTACTCTTGAGAAAGGCATGATAATGTCGAAAAACTGTTGTAGTTTCCTGTAATGAAGTCTGTCTTTGAAATATTTGAAAGATTTTTACACATTCAATACTTTACTACAATTGTACACCAAGTAATGAGTTGGTATCGATAAAAAATACTCATATATGAACTCTGTTGTTTCAAAGACAGTTTCTTTTCATGAAATTTTATTTGACACATTCATGAACGCATTTTTTTAACATTTGGAAGCATTGAACTTTGTATTTGGCCGTTTTATTTCATTCAGGGCATTTTGAAATTTTATTATTTTTGAGGCAGTGCTTCCAAAGATGATTTCGTTAATTTCTCAAAATAAAATTGTAAATTTTTTAACTGTTTTGTACATGTACTGTATTGTTTAAATTTTAATCCTATTGACATATTTTAAATTATCGATAAAAGTACGTATTAATAATTTCTTTCGATACAACTAACAAGCAAAAGTATCAATAGCTACAGGTTGGCAAGTTATAAGGAAAGCTCTGACCGTAATGCAAAACCATCTCATCCATAACTCTTACACCCAAAAACATACTTACAAAGCTTGTAAAACTCAAATAGTTAAAATTTGAAGGTAACTATATACTTCGGAATATGGGAATTTGGAACTTGTTATAGAAAATTACATGTTTCGAACGTTTGAAGCTGTATTGTTGTGGTTAATTATATTGAATTTTATTTTCTTTATTGCATCAAGTTAAAATGTATCAACTGAAATTCTATAATTATCTGGTAATAGTTTTGAAATATTCAACAGATTTCACTTAATGGAATGCCTTAACCTATTTTTGCACAAAATTTTCATAATAAACGCTAAAAATTGCTTTTGGCTAATAAGTAAGTGATTAGAATTTCAAATTTAAACAATTAGCAAATACGTTTTTCCTATCGCCAGAAAATTCAAAATTTACCGACAATCTTCGTTACATTAAGTACAATGGGTTTCTGTTTTCCCAAGAAATTTATCATTTTATTATTCACAAACTAAGTAAGAACTCAGAATAATTATTCTTATTTCAGTCGCTATGTTCTGCCATGGCATTCCAGTTACCTTTTCCCAACTCAATTCTGTATATATTAATTTTAATTATGAAAAGATAGACTCTTTGTTGTTTTATTTATCAATTAACAAGTGCATAAAGTACAACTTTAATAATGCAGGGATTAAAAAGAAATTCGGCACACTCCCACGCAGTTGTGGTATAGTCTAGACAGGGTTTGTAATATATTCCGTATATTATTCAAATTGGAAAGATAATGAATGCGAGATTATAATAATGGCATCGATAAAGTCAATTAAAATCTTAGCACGTGGGATAATGCTTATTCGATTCATCTTAAAAAGTAGGCGGCTGGTTGATTCTTTACGAGCTAACCCCGTTCGCAAAAACAAACATAAATATGTACGTAGAAAGGGAAAAAAACTTATAATGAACGGGTGACAACATTTACTAAAGATAAGCTGACAACTTTCGATATACTTTGAATTTTATATGCAAATGGAAATGTTGTTTTTGTTACTGAAACCAGTGGCAGGCTAATGGTAAAAGCAAAGAGCAAATATTTTTATATTTTCATACTCTACACAAGAATGCATTTTGCATTGAAATGAAGGACCATGTTTTTGGTTTCTTAAATGAATCTTTTAAAATAACGCCTGGGTTCTAATAAATAATGTGCTAATATTTATATTGCTAGCGTACTTAGGTTTGTAAAGGAAATCGGTGAAGCTATCAATAAAGAAGTAGAATAAGTACGTGGGGGTAAAAAGAAATCATATCATTGAAACCGGGCTAAAAATATAGGATTTTTATGTCCTTAACATTGTTCATTTGTAATATCCTGCAATTACAACTTACGATTAGAGATTTTTAATTATACGCTTCCCTCACTGTTAGTGATACTGTATCAACATGAAACTCTCGGCATTGTTCGATATCGCCATATTTTTATTAATTTCAAATAGTAGTTAAAACCAACTATTAATTGATTAAGGCTTTCGCGGCCAGTTGATGAACTGATGTTGTCCTTGTTCGGGTGTACAGGCCGTCGTCGGTTGGAATTGCTTCCTAAAGTTTCGCTAGCACGAGTGGCGAGTTTCTTCAGAGGTCTATCCATTTTCGCTGTTGGTTGTAGTCTACAACAACATCCGAACTTTCCGTTTTAGTGTTCTGTACCTCTAAGTAGTAAAAAATGAAACCCTTATTGTTATAGGATCAAAATCCTTTTCCTCTTAAACAGCTGGAGTTATCGAGATGACATTAATATTAAATATGAAAGTTACAAACGTAAGAGTACTGTAAATGATTCATATTTATAACTCAATCCAATAAAGAGATACGACCTTTCACAAAGTATTTTCATACTGACAGACTGACTCACTAACACATGAAGACCAATAAGGTGATTCTATTTCCGTTGAACAAGAATATTAAAATTATGTACGAAAGAAGAAGGCCTCAGAGTATAAGTAAAAAGAAAAAACGAAAATAAGTAATTTCTGATTTTATAACGTAGAATTACTACTTCCCAAATTTAATTTGGATGTTTCTTTCATACAGCGTATAACAAAATTTCAATTCAATTTACGATACTGAGTAATCCCACTAAATTCTTAAAGCTCATTTTTGACACCCTTTACAACAATTCCGAATAACCATCAGGTAGGTCGCGACTCCTAATTCTATTTGTTTGTCTTCTTTTTTTGTTTGCAATTATTGTGATTACAATACAGACAGCAATTTATGCGATACGTTAGCACCTCCCGCGAAAGCCTGGCTTTCACCTAATGTTAATAACATTGCAAATATAAATATTCCCTTTTATTGAAATGCAGATTTTTTTAGCAGATGTTAATATCGATTTTTCGTTTCTTCGCTGAAATAGATTGAGAACGATGTACATACACGGATATGAATACACATACATAAGTATATTATAACTATTTATATGTTCCTACATTACTGAGCATTCTTTATATGTATGTATGTATGTATGTATGTATGGCGTCCATCATGGGATGTAATACGTGGACATTGTTCGGAATCATAAAGCGAATCATAACTTTAAACGACTCGAACATGTAACTAAATCATCAGTTTTTCTCGGTTCTTTTATCCACGTCCATGATTTTGAACTTTCAAGTACCCATTGTCTTTTCCGCAACAGCAATTAACTTCGACGTGCATATATTAAATTATTCTTTGGCAGTATAACAGCAGAAATAACAGACAAAGAACCCAAGCAACTATTCCTTAATCACTTTACGAAAGTTATATATGCATATAAATGTAAATTTCAAAAATTGATTTAAGGAGTTTTAGTCAGATTTATGTTTCATTAGGGGCAATTGGATTTATTTAATCACAAATAATGTTAACCTAGATGAGGGAAGTCAAAATAGTAGTCATTAATTTATTAAATAATGATAATTCAATCTTCTTTAATCCCGAATACCAAGATGAATGTCCGTGTGTAACAGGTATTGTAACATAATAAGTATCCAGATTTCATAAATTTCTATTTTAAAACTTTAGAGATGGAATCATTGCTCGGCACTTGATGAAACATTTCGACTAATTAATTTAGATAAATCAAGATATCTGTTTCTTATACTATTTAATCAGAAGATCTAACAATTATTTCGGCATTTACACCGTTTTCAAATATAGTAGTACAAACTGAATACTAAATGTTGAAGATTTATTATTTTTGAAGATCTTTAAAGTATGCATTTCAATAAAAGAAAATATCAAATTCAATTTTGTCGTGTATAGTTGGTTGGTTCAAGTAGCGAGCCTTGCTAATTGCTAAAATTTGTAAATGGTTAAGTTGACATTTCTTGACATTGTGTAAAAATTTAAAATTTTGTCTATTTACTTTGTACACTTTGAAAACGGTGTAAAAGCCGAAATAACTGTTATATCTTCTGATTAAATATATGAAACAGAAACTATGTTTTTCTTTATTTATTTAAATTAATAAATTTCTATGTGGATAATGTTATTCAGTCTCGAAATTGCAAGTTAACAAATACTATAGGGTTAGTAAAATAGTCAACAATATTTTAAATAGTAGGATTCAGAAATCTATATCAGCAAATAAAAAAAGTACATTTTAAGCAAATTTTGCAAAACTGTGTTAACGAAAAATTTTAGAAACTAGTAAACTCAATATGAGTCGTTTTTGGTTGCAATTACCAGTATAAGGAAAGATGTTTATTTTTAGTTTTTGTATGTGCTTGTACCTCGGTTTCCATAAACAGTTGCTTACCGCTTAGAGGCCTAAGTGCGCCCCTGATAATGACGGGATGTACGAATGGTGTGCGCTAATCAATTATTATTATACTTTCAACAATATGTAAATGATATTTTGCTGTGAAATAATTATCATTTAAATTATTATTACAATAGGTTCAGAACTCTGTCGAAATCATCAGAAATGTCACGCATGAATTCAAACTTATTGTCTTTCATTAACAGGCCAGTTCCGACAGTAAACTGACCAATTTAATTTGCTGCTGGTTAACAACATTTAATAAATAACCACAGTCAGAAAAGTAAGCGCCATCTGTATTTTGTTGGGCTTAGCTAATAAATAAGCGATAAAAAGTAAAATCAATCACTTTTTCCAAGTTCTACTATTTTTTATCAATTGTTTAGATAATTTGGCACATTTCGATTAAACTTTTAGCAGGCAACATAAGTGCGACTGCACAGCTAACGAAAATTAAATAGTATGAAGTTAGCAGCATGACTGCAAGTTAACGAGCACGTTGTTAGTTTAGAACTGGTCGCTCTGGTTTCGGTTGTCGTCTCTGTTCACTGATTGGGAATAGATCGCATCCCCACCAGTAGGAGCAATACTGCACGGTGGTATTATTTGAATACGTAATTGAGAACACTATTAATAAATATATATTATTATAAATATAAATATAAGTATGGAATCAACAGAAACAACTACTCCAAGGGCTAATACCTCTACCGGCATTGAATTACACTGTTGATTCCGATGGACTCCTAGACGAAAATATAACATATTCAAAAAAGAAGGAATTAAAATCCTTATTCGTCTAAATTTTAAGATCAAAGGTCTCACATTTTGAACGAGTCCTAACAAGTAGGCACAACGAACCGAAAGCCACATCCCACGACCGGTTTCGACCTATCGGGTCTCATCAGGTGGGCGCTGGCAGAAAGGCCTTTACAGGCTATATTATAAATATAAATATAAGTATGGAATCAACAGAAACAACTACTCGGAGGGCTAATACCCCTATCGGCATTGAATTACACTGTTGATTCCGATGGACTCCTAGACGAAAATATAACATATTCAAAAAAGAAGGAATTAAAATCCTTATTCGTTTAAATTTTAAGATGTGGCTTTTGGTTCGTTGTGCCTACTTGTTAGGACGCGTTCAAAATGTGAGATCTTTGATCTTAAAATTTAGACGAATAAGGATTTTACTTCCTTCTTTTTTGAATATATTATTATTATTTATTTTACAAACATAAATATCGGCTAAAGGTCGTATAACTTCCATCGATTTTTTTTGTAATTACAATAATGTGTTCGTCCGATTAATAAAAACCGTTTTGCATCTATATATAAAAAAAACATTTTTCGGATACCTTTTTACAAATGCACTTACGGCTTATACAAAATTAACATATTGGTATTGTGGATCATAGGCACTTACTTCTTGTATTTCTACATAGGTACATATTACACGTCTCTGTTGGTGTTAACATGGAACTTAAAGAAAGAGCATTAGCAGTTCATTATGTGAAACGAAAAATTTATTTGACAATAAGCGCGTAAATACGCTTAACCCCACGCTGAAGAAGATGATTATCACCTTTACAGTCACCTTAAAAGTTATTTCATGACAAGCAAAAATATAAAATCCGAAATAAGTCGTGCCAAATAGGGCATTAATACGCTGTTTGAGGGTCTGTGCTGCACTTGTCCCTAATATACAACTTTTGGCTTCCCAGCTTTCGTGTAGGCGTTACAACGTAACCTTGCAATATTATCTGCCATCACGCGATCTTAAATTTTTCTTCAAATCATACCCACTTGAGGATTACTTTACACGTTTATGTTATGATCTGATATGTATTAAACGAAGTATTTTTTGTGAATTTCATGGTTCATTGTGTCCTTTAGGCCTTTCTTCAGTACATGCTTAGGTACGAGATATATATCTACATTCAGTTTGTATTTTCCGAACTCCCAAGGAACCACTGAAGGATTTAGGGAGAAGGCTATAGAGGCTGTAGCCCCCCTCCTCCGCCGGACTTTAATTGACGTTGGGTATATATGAACAATACAATGAAACTCTTTATCTTTCGAAAATTTCCCCTCTTCCACGAAAACATTAAAAAAAACTTTTTATTCTGAGCGCCGCGGTCTAATGATTTGATTATTGCTTAGGATTAGGGAGGTCACCGATTCGATTCCGCGTCCGCCTACTCTGGTCCAAGTTCTCTGTGGTTTCTTTGGATCGTTCAGGCAGATTCCACAGATAATCTTTCACTTCTCTTCTATCTCCATTTTGTCAGTCTCATCTGTCTTTCCTTAACCATCATCCACCAACTCCCATGATTCCGAAATGGAGGGTGAAGAGTGCCTTCCGCCATACTTTCTGCTTTGCACCACAGTTTTGATCGGAGCGACTGCCCGCCCACCAGTATTAAGTAGCTGGTGTGAGTTGCGAGTAGTATTGGTCAAGTGGGTCTGAGTACTACATAAACAGACTACCTCGTTGGATTATATGATGTCATATCTGATTTTGAGATTTAACAAAGAATTATTGATAATTTTGCCCTAGGGATATATTGCAGCACATTATATAAAACAGTCAATAGAAGAAATCTTAACTGCTGCGCAAATTTATGACAGTAATTTAAGTAGTTGCAGCAAAATAGAACTCAAATCCGAAATCCATTTGTGGTATCGGTATTGCGAGAATGACGAATTGAAAAATCTTAAATGGCAATCGAAACACTACAAATTTTAAAATTCAGTTTTTATTTTCATTAACGTTGCAATACTACTGCAGTTATTTGGTAAGGTTCCCGTGACTTCAAATCACAGCGGATTTTACTTTTTCATTGTTAAAATATCGTAAGAGCCATTAAGAGTGACTATGTCAGAGAAATCAACTAAACCGTTTAACAATTGGTATAAAATATCCACAAAGAAATCGAAATTTCAGTTGAAAAGACAGTGGACGCCTTTTGAAAACTTAAATATTGACGTCTCAAAATCTTGATGGGGATCTCACGGTTATTCTTATGACTCAGAGAAAATATAACATGATTGTCATTAGCATGATGCGCAAGCGATTGTTTATTAAAGAATTGCAGAATATAAATATATAATCAACAGAACCAACTACTCCGATGGCTAATACCCATACCGGAATTAAATTACACTGTTGATTCCGAAAGATTCTTAGACGAATATAACAAATCCAAGAAAAGAAGGCATTAAAATCCTTGTTCTTCTAAATATTAAGGATCAAAGATCCTACTTTTGTAATGCGTCCCACCATGTAAGTACTACGAACCGAAAGCTAAATCCCACAACTGGTTGCGACCTATTGAATCCGGTTGTGGGATTTTAATGCCTTCTTGTTTTGGATATGTAAAAATTGTATTTCGGAAAATTATTAAAAATTAATATGTTCACTCTAGATTATATTTAGCGACAGTAAATAATTGAAAATAAATATATGTAATATTACCTGATTTAAAATTATATGCTGAGGCGGAGTTGATTGGATATAATTTTTCATACGTATTAATGAAATGAATAGTAATGTTCAAATTTTTTACCGTAGCGCCTTTCAATTCTAAATCCTAGGTCCACCACTGACATGAACTCAGCACTCCGGAAATGTCAATGTATTGGTGTGTTTAATAGACTAAGATCAGCGTGTTTAATTAGCACCTTTTGCTTAGTTTTTTTAGATAAGTATGTATTAATAGAACCCGTTATATTAAAATGAGCTGTTATTATTAATTAGTGATTTTATTAATATATTTAATATTAACTATTACTCTATACAATGACATGGTACCGGAGAAACGATTGTTGATATTTGTTGTTCTTGTTGTTTTCTTAGAAAATTTCACCACCAGGTGATTATTTATCAACATTGCTTATGTCATACTAATGAGATGTAATAATATAGAAAACGCGATCTACGTCTGGTGGTTTTGATAAATTGCTGATAACGAACTTGTATTGTTCTTATTAATTTGGTTTATGTGCCTATCACGTATAGGTATAACTGGCGTCGAAGATCCAGTTGAACAAGTAGATATCTTAGTAAAACCCTTGTCTGTTAAATAAGTAAATATAGTGATGTATATTGCCATAACTAGAAATAATACGAAAATAAATAACAATTCTAATGAAAATAACAAATAAAGGTTAAAATTTTAAGGGACTCAAACAGACCTCTACAGTGTGTCAAACAATATTCTATATAAGTGCATTGTGAAACCATCAACGGATGTTTCCAACATTCAACTGGAATATTTCTAGTCACTTCGACTATTTTGCCACTAAGCTTATCCAAGTTACCATCGGTTATATATACTAAAAGGAAAAAATCATTTGGGGATAAATTGAGAGCTCTATGAAGCTATTTAATCGAATACTGTCAATTAATAATAAGATTGGAGAAAGTAACTTGTGAGAAGTTACGAACCGCTATCATATTATGAGCGAGACAATAATCTAATTGGTCCAAAATTTATTAAAATTGGTATTCAGCCTTTGAAGCATATAAGAATAATTTTCTCTTTCAAAAGGGACTATAACGGAATATTCTAAAATTCCAGTATATACATTAACTTTTTGAAAGTAGTGTGTTAGTTGCGAAATACTCAACTGTTTATTTCCTCCCGAGTAACCTAGAGCAACAGATACGTTATGACGATCATGAATAGTAAAAGAAGACTAATCAGTGAACCGAATTTGCTTAATTATATATATAACAGAGATTTCGCAAAATGTTGGAACTACCTACGGCATGCTGATGAGAACCAAAGAGTTAGAAATCGCAAAATAATTCCTTATTTTTTGAATATGTTATATTTTCGTCCAGAGGTCCATCGGAATCAACAGTGCAATTCAATGCCGGTAGGGGTATTAGCCCTCGGAGTAGTTGTTTCTGTTGATTTCATATTTTTAATATTAATTAACATGTATTTTTCGAAATTTATAGTAGAATAATGTTTGTTACGCAACTTGAAATATATATATAGATACAATTATTTATTATTGACGGTAATTATGCAATAAGTCATGTGTGATTTACTTGGATAAAACATAAAAAAGCAGATCACATTGAATAGGTTAGTTGATTAATGACTGAATATCAATGTAGCCATTACGCAAAACAAGTAAGGTACGTATCAAATTACAAATAACGTATACCTGTCTGTCAAATGGTCACTTCTGCAACTATTTCTTACTGGAAATGATCTATTATCAAGCGCTTTGTCGAGCTCCCTACCTTATTTCTGAGTGACGTTTGAATAAGATGTAGCTTTCCACCGATGGCTAAATGGAAACTGATACATGCGCCATTGTCTAAAAAGAACCATAAATGTGTACAATCGGTTACAGCATTTTGCTTTACACTTTCCCGCATGATACATACGCGCAAATTACAATACATTCTTGCCCATTATATTCACATACACCTACCGGTAGTTTATTTGTCTCTATGGTGGTCTAAAGCCGCTTTTATGACACACGATTTATATGAAGTATTGTTGTAACATGATAAATATTTTGAATTCGTAGAGCGCGTCTATCTAGTGAACATTTTACAGGCACATGTGTTTTGAATTTGGCTGGTAGAGAAGGGGGGTTGCGAAATATCTGTTATGTATATATTTATCATTATTACTCAGGATTTATGTATATATCTATGAATGTATGTCGCAATCTTTTAGTGTAACTCGCCGTTTTATGTAAAGTCTGAACATTTCAAGAAAGCGCCCAAATACATAAACGAATAAATGTTATACCCTAAAATGTTGGAACTGTCTACGGCATGCTGATGAGAACCAAAGAGTTCGAAATCGCAATCTACATCTACTAACAATATTTTCTTAAATACTTTTTTCGCCGAAGTTAATAAAACTCGGAATTAAAGCTGTGCATAAAATATATTCAAACTAACTATTAAAAATGAAGAAACAAATAATAAAATACAACGAATAAAATGCAATTGGAACGACTAAAAGGACACAGTGTAACTAGCGTAACTGACTTAAGATTTTGTTTTGTGTGTTTTATTCCCAGCAGCTACTCGTGCTGATAGGCGGGTAGTCCTTCCGATCTACACTGTAGTGCAAACCTAACCTAACCTAACCTAATTATTGTGACCAAGTCGATAGTAGAACCAAAATTTGTGAACCGAATTGATTCGTTTATTTGTGAGAGCGAGCCAAAGGTACCAATTACTTAAAAATGTTAAAATTTGGAAAGTAGATAAGAAAACTTTTAGGTGTTTCATTCTAACCAGCTACTGCCACTGATACTGGCGGACGAGCAGCCTCTTCGATCTACACTGTAGTGCAAAGCAGGAAGGAAGGGCGTAAGGTCCTTGCACGCTTCCTTTTAGGAATTTTGAGAGTGGGTATGTGGTGGTTAGGGAGAGATAGATGAGATGGGCGAAATGAAGGCAAGTGAGAAGTGAAATATTATCTCTTATTTGTGTAAATTATTCATGGAATCCACATAAAACATGGACCAGAGCAGGCGAACTTGGAATCAGACTGGTCATGAGTTTCTTTTGAACAAAGAGAAAATTTACCTTTAGAAATTTTCATTAAGTCATAAATCAAATAACAACGGAAAACATAAAAAGAATTCCAAATCAAAAATCAAAAGCTTCAAACAATATAAGATTCTGATATTAGGAGCTAGGGCTGAGTCAACAGACGGGTTCCGTGCAATACTGGAAATGTTCCTGCTTCCCTCAGAACCATCATTTGCTAGCTAGGAAAAATATTGCTTGGGTCAAATGTAAAATCCGGGATAACCGTCTGCCACACATGAATTATACCACTGGACCATTGATGCTTCTTATGAATTTTGTCGTGAAATCATAGGTTTCGATCTTGATCTTTGATTGCTTTTAAATTCGAACCTGATATATGTGCATAACGTACAAATGCATACGAAGAAAGTTGTAATGCTGCACGAGAGATGGGACCTTCATTTTTGTGTGATGATAACATTTTATTTCGACATTTATCTATAAAAATTTTAAGTTTTACTGTACCTACACAATTCATACGTATGTTTAAATTAAAAAATATATACACGTATTTATTTCTACACTATGCTTTCTGGTAGCATGGTAATTATTTATTAGTAGAAAAAGTGCATTGTTCAGATACTCTATTAAAGCTTTAGAGATCATGTTTATTCAATAGAATTTGTAATTGCCCAAGTAGTTGTAGTACCTGTTGATTTCTACGCATTTAATATTTTATTCTCACGAGTTTTAGTCAATTAGAGTTCTAATTATTTAGTTAGTTATAATATAGTAAATATAATTCAAGTGTCATGTTGTACACTTTATTGCCTCATACGCACTATCGTGACACGATTTATTAATAGTAGAAACTCATTTACATTCGGCCGTTTATCAACACCCACAAAGCTTTCTTTAATTAATAATATCAGTAAAAAGTAGGTGTTGGATACGTCTTCATCATCCATGTCATGGTTATTGAGGTATGCTTACGTTATTTTTCATGAAAAAAAAACCTTCTGCGAAATGGTAATTTCTACTTGTCACTATTAGTATTATCCATGAAAATAAAAATACTCGCCCATGAAACTTCTGCTGTTATTGTTGAATTGCTGTGTTTAATAGTTACAGAAAATGTCATACACAGTCGCATATGTTCAGGATAATTTAAATGTTTCGAAGCTATAGTGAAGGAAGAAAGTTTGTGTTATATATAATTTATTATTATCTATTATATGTGGTTTAATTTCTTTTTGCTTTTTATTTGGCTGCCCCTATTGTGCTTTCACGTATATTTTCTACGTCCATTTTTTCAGTTTTTTAATACTAACTAATGCACTAAATTAGTTTTGCTCTTTTTGTGATGTGCTGTTGGTAATGTAAAAAAATAAGACACAGACAAAGACATTTAAACTGCAAAAGTAAGAACAAGCGATAAGGGTACAATACTATGACCAACAACAAGTTCATTTCCTTGTATTTACCCCTTGAAGTATAGGCTAAACAAGTGAAAAGCTGATGAAACTGAATCTGGTCTGCAAGGAAGACCAGCTAGCGTCCTAGTTCACTAATTTTGTTATTTATTTCGTTAAGCGAGCAGTGCGAGGACTAACGTTATCGTACAGGATAATTATTCCTTTTTTTACGGTTTTTCTCTCATTGCCAGCTTTACATTGCTCATAAGTATAGCATTGTTGTACTCTGCGCTTAAAGAAAATATTTAAGAAACACAAACACACTTTCTTTATTCGAAATCTTGGTCAATATGACGTTTCCTTCTGATGCTTGTTATGAGTTTAATCGTGACAGGTGAACTAGTATATTTCCATTAGATGCTTTTCTTCCGAATTGTGATTCGATTTGGTGAATATATGTTTTAACACATGTTAAAGTATTCGCTGGAAAGACATTACCTTCCAGTTTATACACTTCTTTCAACTATTTGTACACCCTGAGTTTAGTGTCTTTATGTTCAATCATTCACACCTTCTATTGTTTTAACGACGGAAGTGTCGCTAAATGTACAATGAATGTCACGAAATATTCAAAATTCCGGACACTATAAATAATTCTATTGACTAAAAACAAATTATTGATGAATAAATATTTAGACTTCATTGTTACTGATATATTTGCATAAACTGATTGTCGATATCTAGGGAATTAGATAACTCAGGATGGAAAAATTGGTAGAGACATAAGGTTAATTAGAAACATTATCAGCAGCAGAGGAAGGAGCAAAAAGGCAGGGGAAGACCTAGACCTAGACCTTGCTATTCTAAAATAATTAGATATACGGGATGTTCTAGTTTTCGAGAAATGCGAAGATTGCTCAGAATAGAAATTATAACATACAAAATTTTTAAGAACGCTGTCATTTCGGACTCAAATAAATGTTAGTACTAGTTTATACTGTAATCAAAAATCTAGTATTGTATAAGAGCATAGGCTTTCACACCTTGAATCCATAGTAGAATTAAGATAATGGGTAAATGATTGGTTAGGTCCAGACTTTTCGTCGCTATATGCGACTGATATTTTCAGTGGGACAGGTCAGTCGTTGCCAAGATTTCGAGGTATAGTCTTCGCTCATGTTGTCACCGCAGTAACACGGAGGATGTGAGCCGCAATTGCCGACAGAACGTCTGAACTTTAGCATTCGTTTACACCACGGTACTTTAACTCGAATCTTAATCCTAATCTAGCACTAGTTTGCCACCTAGACAATTTTAGAAACTTTTTTATACATTTGCTTCATAATAACTTGGCCCTAAATCATTATTCTGACTTAAAAAACTTTATTTACTTGATTTTTCTTGGTTTAATTAAAAATGTTGTTTAATATCATAACTATCTATATATTTATTATTTAATTACATAAATTATTATTTATCTAAATGCTTATTTTCTAAATGTTCTTCTAAAATATTTATATATTTATAAACGTATTTTCATTTCAGTACCTACCGAATTGTTGTTGTTAAGCACAAATGTCAGTTTTTTGTATTATGCACCTTTTGGAGGTTAGATTATGGTTGGAAAGGTTGCTCTGATTTGAAATATGATAAACGATATTCCTTTTCACTTTCAAAAATGGTAGACTAAACTTTCAGTTGATCACAGACTGGAAAGACATCAATTAGTGGTTTTAAGTCAAAAATATTATTTTCTACCAAATTGTGGATAAAATTAGAACAAAGAAGGAGATGATTTTTTATTTACCTCTTGAACGTTAAGTATTGGTTGGTAATGTTGCTGTGATTAAAAATCACTACCCAAAAAAAGACGAAAGTTACTTAAGAACATTAGAAGATATGTCGACTTCGTTATTTACCGGATTTAATTAAAAACGGATTTTATAATTATCGTGCAACACTATTATTTATTAGTTTGTATGTTTATATCTGGGGGTAATTTCTGAAACTTCTGATGCGATTCTAAATATTCTTCAACTATTAAAAAGCTACACTATCCCTCAGTAATATGGGCTACATTTTATTTTGATGACTATAAGTTTTTAGTTAGAAATCTCAATATTTGTAAATTAAATGCGTGGAAAAGCGGCCACGTGTTGCTAGTATCGTTATACGAGTATTAATACGTGGACGTCGAAACTTCTGATACACTTTTTCGGTATTCGTTATAAAAGAAGAGGAAAGAGAGTTATATTAGTAGAAAGGTAACGTACCATAGATGTGCACAAAATAAATATCATTCGTATATATTGCCGTTAAAGCAGGTGGAAAGTTAAAAAAGATTTTGTATCGGCTAGGAATCGATCCAGGCCATTCACGTGGTAGGTGAGAATTGGTTTCTGCCTGAAAGTTGCCCGGAACAGTTCAGAAAACATCCGAATATGTACGAATTGTTTCGATTGTAACAATTTTATGATATGACCTACGATTTGATGTTCGTTTCTTATAATATGTGTCAAACAAAAAAAGATGAGGTTAATTCAGGTTGGAAGTTCTAACTATTTAATCAGAAATCACGTGGGTCGCATTTCGGCCACACTCGATAACTACGAGGCATGTTTTTTAATAAAATTGTAAAATTAAACAAATGAACTTCAACAATTTATTGTAACGATACACTCGACAATTGTTTCGGCTAAGTAACCATTAACTAGAAAGTTTTTTTTGTATAAAAACACCAATTTTGCGGAAGACGCTTCTTTAATAATATTTAACTTTCAGCGGTGCAAGGATGATGAAGCATGTTTTAATAAATAATTGTCGACTGTATCGTTACAATAAATTATTGAAGTTCGTTTGTTTAATTTTACAATTTTATTAAAACACGCTTCATCATCCTCGCACCGTTGAAAGTTTAATTTTTTTTTTAAGTGAGTACCGTTTTGAAATTAATAAAAAACGTACAAAGATATCTTAATAATTTTATTTTTACATGAAAGCCTGTACCTTAATATACTTTTCTACATAATTTCCTTCAATATTGAGGTACTTGTCATAACGTTTGACAAGTTTTTAAATACCCTTCTCATGGAACTCTGCTGCCTGACTTGTTAACCACTGCATCACAACTCTGCTCTGACTTCGTCATCGTCTTGAAGACGCTGACCGCCCAGATGTTACTTCAAGTGAGAAGATGTGATGAGTCCGATTAGCCACATCTTCAAATGCTCTCATCCACTTCCTTGTTTTGTCCGTAAACTGCACAGATCTCACGATGACTGTAATAGCGTCAATGTGAGAGAAGTAGGTACTTAGTGCGCATGCGCGGAGCGCTGACCACAGCGCTGCGGCGGCAGTATTTTAAAATGGTACTTACTTAAAAAACATGCCTCGTAATTTATATAAATTTACAATTTAGCGTATAACAAATTAAATATACATTATTGATCAAACTAATTATAGGTAAATAATGATGAAGGACTATCAAACACGAATATTTGTTTTACTTGTTGGTTTGTTCTACATGTTGGTTTATCCTACGGTAATTTCCTATTTATTTTATCTAATTGTTATCGATCTAATTTCAATACACCATAATTAATTGCAAAATAAATGTTATTGAATACACTTTACTATTACAAGAAATTATAGTGATTACAACCTACTACCGCGACTCACGTATTCTAAGATTACTGATAACACCTAATTGTACGTGTTGTAAAATAAAAAAGTTATTATGTAGCCTAAAAGGCTCTCTAACATAGTAACAAGGAACTGATTACATGTTGTCTGCCGGAGTATTGATTTGTAGCAAATTTTCTATTGTGCATAGCATGTTTAATAACATGCAACAATGTCGTACGTATCTATTATTAGTAGGAAAACTAAAGACATGCAGTTCATGTTTAGAGGCAATTTCAACACGATATAATTTCGTATAATGACTACTTTGTGGAATTTTACTCGTAGGGTATCTTTTTTTAGTTCGATATAATATTCTTGTAACAAGCAGACACTACCTGAAATATATTACCTATCCCACGAAAACACGAACGAGTATGAACATATCGACGAAATTCGTGTAAAATATAATTCTTTCTTAAATCGACTAACAAAAAAATAAAAGCAGGTATATAATGGAGAATAATGAACTAATAAACGACGTGGGACTATGGAGTATATCTCAATAAACATCGCGTCGTACTGAAAACGATAACAACTTATAAAATAAGGTCCTTTTCAACATTACTGAGTATCACAAATAATTAGCAAATGTCTACAGATGGTATTCACTACGTTGTCTGTATTTATTCATCAAACTTTGATAATATGCAGATTGATTGGTGTTCTGTCGGAACTGTTTCACACAGTCATTTTTGTGTTTTATTCCAACTAATTACTCGTGCTGGTGGGCGGGCAGTCCTTTCGACCTACACTGTAGTACAAAGCCGGAGGGTAGGGCGTTAGGCCCTCTTCAGACTCCTTGCAGGAATCGTGGGAATGGGTGGGTAATGTGTGGTTAGGGAGTGAAAGATGAGACGGACGAAATGAACACAGAAGAGAAGTGAAAAATTATCTGTGCTTAGACTCTTTGAGTTTATATGTTATAAGTGACGAAGAAAATATAACAGCACTGAACCAAAAATAAATGTATAACAGACTGATAAAATTTAATGTAGACTAGAAGTAAAAATGAAATTGAATGTAGTGAAAAATTTATGTTGTAGCCAGGAAGATCGAAAGAGAACTGATTGTAGTTATTAAAATAATATTGTAGAAAAATAGATAAGAGGAGAGCCAGAAGTTTGTTAGTCATAGTAGGGATGAATTTGAAAAGGTCGATAACATACAATACTGAAAACCCAAATGTACCGAAGAAACCCATTGTTAAATTATTATTAGGAAAAGTAAGAATTATAGACGGCATGCTGTTAGTATACAGAGTTGAATTGTTAAGAGGAATTATAGGAAAGTACTGAAGCAATTAAATTCTCGTTAAGGGAAGAATAGATACAGAGCAGGTAAAGAGCAAGTACAGAAATAGAATTGTAAGAAAAGAATATTTACATGATAAAAATGATACACTACACAATAAAATAAAATTTGAATATACCATAAATACATCTCAACACACCTGAACTAAATTGCAATATAAACAGACAGATAAAATAAGTAAAATTAAATGTAAATTAAAAATCGTCACATGTGGAATATTACTGCTCCAGCATTTGTCTAAATGGTCCAAGGAAACCACAAAAAACTTGGACCAGAGCAGCCAGACCCGGGTTCGAACCGGTAACATCCCGAATGCTAAGCGGAACTGTTTACGGCGTGCTGATGAGAACCAAGGAGTTCGAAATCGCCATACACGTCTAGCAGTTTCGACAGAACGCTAACCAAGGGCATTTCATTATTGTTGACATATAACACTAGTCTGTCTACTTCTTGTAATAATATTTTTTTATATATTAGGGTAACAAAGAATAGAGTAGGTTAGCTATTGGTAGTTCTCGCTATATCGAACTTAAGTTTGGGTAATTGACTATAAACTGTCCCTATATCCGAATGAGGCGAGGAATATGTAGAGGGGGTCCTCGTAAATTATCCTCCATTATTTTTGCGGCGGTTGCCCCCAATTGTTTTTTCACCCCTGGAGGGTTACGTTATGATTAGCAAGAATGCTTTTTAGTCGTTGTATTAATTGCCAGATAATTTTTACATCAAAGCGTTTTTCTAACTGTAACCTTTAAAAAGTGATAATATGTTGGTGGTGGATCACCACGAAATATGTGGTGATTGATGTAGGAAAGGTCTTGTTCTACCACCTCCACTGAATAATTTAAAATGTGGTTTAGTTCTGAGGATTAGCTACACACTTAATTGAAAATAAACACACTATTAAAAAAGAGAACTTAAAGTTACTACGTAATCTAAAAGGTGGTTTAATCTAGCAAAAGACCAAACTAGTTTCGCATACAACCCCTTACTTAATCCAGACAGTTTAGAAGTTAATAGAGAAACATTGTATTCGTATATTTAGTCGAGTATAAGTAAAAGCACTGCAAACCTCTGATGATGCCTTAAAAAGGCGAAATGCGTATAGCGTATATAAAAATTAAATGAAACTTCCAAATGTTATTATTAATTTATGTTATTTTATATTATTCTTGTTTCAAATAAACTAAATTAAAGGCAAGCTTAAAATGTATATTTATAGGTGGCTACGTATTATTACATTTTTTAAAACCAAGACTTTTTGAACAGAACATGATAACAATCCCTTTATTAATTTACATTAAATTAAAATTAGAATGTGTATATTGTATAAACTTCGTAGATTTAACATCGGAAAGAGTCCTTGAGTGAAAAGTTCAAATTACAAAATTTATGTTCAAATGCATTATCATTCTAAATCTAGACGAGTTTGAAACTGTAATTTTCGTTACAACAATTCATATTTATTGTTCGTTAGTGAAATATTCGTTCGTGTTTTTATGTCCATTTGACTGTTTTTATTGTTCGTTAAATTAAAGTCAGATCCGACTGATGCCCACTGCATCGCATCAACTTTTAACGTCAACAATGATTACAATTCACTCGAAAGGACCAGCGTTTGTCCGTCGCGTTATAGCATCAGAAATAGACCGTAGGATGTCAGAATAACAATAATGGCGGTTATTTTCCATTCTTGTCGTTTGGTCATAATTCCAACGTCGCAATCGACCAATTAAACCAAGTCCTTCTGCAATGTTCTCTCCGGTCTTACCTATATGCACGTCTGCCCACTACCATAAATTAGTCTCATTACAGCCAGTATTTATTGCGTTTCAGCAGTAAAATATGCCTGCGCATAAGAATAAATACAACTCTCCTCTTCGATTAAAACGCATTTCCCTTATTTGTCTCTCCAACGGAGAGAGAACTACATCGAAGGGCGCACCTTTAAATCACGTCATGAGAAACGGATCGCAAGTTTGTTATTAAGTTTTCTGCGCATGTCACTCTTCGACGCCTTCACATTAAATCTTCTTACATTTGATTGGGAGAGGTTACCAAGAGATTTGCGAGTTACAAGATAATACGTGTATAAATATTATCATTTGTTTCTTCAATGACGACTCCTTCTTGGATCTTCTTCGTTTTGTATCAACGAATTTGGTATATTTGTTGTATATTTAAATCAGAATTGCCAATAATCGTATTAAAAAGAAATACTGCTATTTTGACGGGAATAAAAGAACTTTTTCTTTTTTCTATTCTAATAGCTCCATCTACTCATCAGAAAATTTCGTTGATGGTTATTAGATTGTTCATTCAGATAATGGAAATATTTATTTTAAAGTATTACTCACCTATTGGTTATCTGTACTTGCTGCTGCCTCTAAAATGGTAAGTATTTAAAGTTTTTTAGGAAAAGCTTCTGTACCTTTACGCCTTTTATTAATTTTGTAATGAATTATTTAACAATATCCTACAGAAGCTGTAGATTAGCAAAAGGGAGAACAATGATAAATATAATCATGATTTGATTTTATATCATATTACAAACGGTACCAAGAACTAAATGTTCTTTATAGATATAATTTGGTTGCCTTGCATATACTGGTCATTTTCATAGAAATAGCTTCTCTATGTGTTGATGATAGGTTTGATAAAATCAGTTGATTAGTATTATATTACAACTTTAGTTATTCGTTTGTTCGTTTCTATCTAAAAAGATAGAAGATCTAAATAATGATTCATTAAAAATACATGTGACATTCATTTGTTTTGAAAACGAGCTCATTAGTTCGGAGGGTTTTATGCAAACGGAATTCTAGAATACGCTTTAGTCACGAATTAATCCCCTAAGTCATAATGTTTGTAAAGTACTTCTTTAGAATTTAATGGTGTTTCTTTAACTAGTCAATTTTCTGGATATGCAATATTACCCCAACATACTTCTAAGGGAATTCAGTAGTTAAACACAATTTAGAAATTATTATAATGTCCTGAATATGTAGTATTTAATAACTTAAAGTACAAAGTACAACATTTGATTTATTTATTTGAATTAATATGTAGTGTCATAAACCAACATCCGAATTAATAAAGTTTCTGAGAAAATAGAATGTAGAGCTACAGAGCTGTTTGACGCTTGTAGCAACAATATAGAAGTCGACATAACTGAGCGATATGCGATTTGCGTACATATTTTGAACTAGTACAAATTTTGGAACAGCGAATCAGTCATTTTGGTGTCATACATCATCAAAAGCGTATATCTACAGCTACGACATCTGTGGTGAGAGTTTTAAGGAAAATCTCACGGCTTAGATTAATTATATTTCCTACATTTACCTGTTATTACTTTATTAAAGTTGTTGATCATGTTTTGATGCTGTTCGTTTCATTAAAAATGGTACAAAACGTCCAATTAATGATTTATTAATATATGTACCGAGCGGTGTGGTCTAGAGGTTAGATCATTGCTTAGCACTCGGGAAGTCACCGGTTCGAACCCGCGTTCGGCTGCTCTGGTCCAAGTTTTTATGTGGTTTTCTTGGATCAGTTAGGCAAATGCTAGGGCAGTAATATTCCACAGATAATAATTCCCAAGATTCTTGGAAGGAGACTGATGATGGCCTTATGCCCTACCCTCCGGCATTGTACTACAGTGTAGGTCGGAGGGACTGCCAGCCTACCAGTACGACTAGATGGTGGGAATGAAACATCGAAAAGTTTATTTTTTTTAATATATGTGTATCAGAAAGTTACCCCGTCTTTATATGAAGGTATATTCAAAGCAAATATTCTATGAATGTTGATAAAATAATCTGCCTCTTATATAGATAACATAGCGATCACGGCGTCATTTTATTGTCACTAAATTTCTGGGACACATATTCAACGGCAATCGTTCTCGTTTTTTTAACCTACATGCAGGTAGTGGTCCTCTCAAAAATGACAAAAATTACGTTACTCGACGTGTTGGAGTAATTTTGAACCTATATTCGGAGTGATGACGATTCTCTCGAATTTGTTTTTTAAATGTATGTAAGAAAATAAGTAGCAAGTAGTAACAAGTAAGTTGGTACTTGAAAAATAATGCAGAAGTGCTTCAAATATATGTATGTGGCATCCTACCTTTAATGGAAATATTGTATTATGCTAATATAATGAAATATCAAGCTGCGTGGTTTAGTGCTTTAGATCGTTACTAAGCATTCGATAGGTCACCAGTTCGATTCCGGGCCGGGTCCGCCTGCTGTGGTCCACGTTTTCTGTGACTTCCATGGATAATTTAGGCAAATGGTGAGGCAGTAATATTCCACAGATAATATATCATTTTTTTTCTGTTTTCATTTCATATCTCTTATCTGTTTCTCCCTAATCTCCACCCATCCACACTCATGATTCCTAAAAGGAGGCTAAAGCGGGCCTTAAGCTACTTATTCTCTGGCTTAGAACGATAGTGTAGGTCGGAGGGATAGCCCATCCACCAGTATGAGTAGGTGGAGTGAATGACAGTTATTTTTTTAAACAAATAATAAAAAGAACATAAAAAGAAACGTATAAGCGGTCTTTTAAAGGGGTTCTAATCTATAGTTATAGTAACAGAAATATCCAATAACTCATTGTTCGAATGACTATAATTTAAAATAAGTACTTAATGAATAAAAAACACATCTGTAATGTTCATTGATTCTGATTTTAAAGTTTCTAGCTGTTTTACCAATATAGAATTTATCGCAAGAATTAATTCTTATAATAACAATAAAGCAGATTCCAATTATGCAAAACACTTAAACGATAATAAACATACGTTTAATAACGATTTTAGAATAATACATGCAGAAAATAATTCATATAGACTAAAACTATTAGAAGAATTAGAAATAAATAAAAACAAATACAGCCCTAATATTATTAATGAACAAACTGAAGTCAACAATTCTCCATTACTAAATTTACTTCACTTCCCACCCCCTTCTGGAACGGTTAGATATAACTTCCCAAGAAGCTACAGTGTAGCGAAACAATATTGTCAAGTGATAAACAATTGTTCGGATTTATCTTTTCATTTTTGTTTGTAATTTATTGGCCTTGTCGGTCACGCATTTTTTACGTCTCAAATTTGTGTTGTATTGTCATGTGCATTTGCTGTCCATTTCGTTCTTTTGCTATTTATGGTTTTATAATAGTACGTATCATATTTTTTCCCTTTTTAGTATTGCCGTCTCCCATTGTATTATTTTTTCTTTATCTTCAAATGTGCTTCTAGAGTTTAAGTTAGTTTATACATTTATTGGGGGTAATTTGTTGACCCATCGGTCCATTTCGAGAACGTAGATGATGCACCGACACATAGATTACAATGTTGCATTTTTTGTATTTACGGTTTTCCATCCTTCTTGTTTGTTTCGTTGTTTCAAGTGTCGGTGCATCGGAACCACCCCTCCTCTAGGGGCGGTTCTTAAATTCATATATAGTATAGATAACACAGTTGTTACAGTAAGCACAATTCAATCAATTCATTCAATTTCAACATATTAGATAAAAACATCAAACGTTTAGGAGAGATTATCTTTAGTACATTTAACATATAGCACAAATAAAATCAAGATCTCTATAAACGTATAGTAGCAATAACATATAGTTCAATCAATCCATCATAGTCATTTAATCTTCGTAAATAAGTAGCAGTCACGACGCTCATGTAAAATTAATAAACAATTAAAACACGAAGTCCGTTTATT
Organism: Agrilus biguttatus; assembly: GCA_963921985.1. Classification (NCBI taxonomy): domain Eukaryota; kingdom Metazoa; phylum Arthropoda; class Insecta; order Coleoptera; family Buprestidae; genus Agrilus; species Agrilus biguttatus. The sequence goes on from OY998118.1 coordinate 24,679,540, forward strand.
GCACCGATTCTCCCATAGGAATCAAAAGAAGTGGCACATCTGTGCACCGGTGAAATCATTCATTTCATCCACCTAATTATACAACAATAAACTGTGAAATTCGAAAAAGTGTTTTTTATTCATTAAGTATATAATAGAATTTCATCAAGTATCAGTAGATAAAATCAATTATATTTAAAATAAGAGTGAATTATTAATAGGAGACGATTTTCCCAAACATATCTGACTAAACTTAATACCTCACTTAATACTTATTGGAAAGATTATTTCTAGATTAAGAGATAAAAAAAATCAAATGTCTCAAATTTCAAAAATATTCAACAATCGCTGAACTGGAAAGAACCGGATTGGCGACAATGCGCACCTAAGCAACCTTTTTGCCTTCATAATTTATCTGTATCTATTACGATCTAGTGATAATCTATTAATCTTTATCACATTGTATGCGGAGTTGTATTTTCATAAAAGATTAATGGATTGCAAGAAGATCGTAACCGATACAGTTTGATAAAAACAATCAGAATATGTAGAGGTTCATAATCTATACTAATTTCCATACTATTTCCTGCAAATATCTTCATTAGATTATTTATTATAGCTATGTCAGAATAAACACTTTATCTCGTCTTTTCTTCCTACAAGCTTACCATTTCAACAGTGTCAAATAATACAAGGTTTACTATAAACGTAAGTACTTAGATGACAATGGCTGGAAAATGTATCGCATTATCCCGTCCCATCTTACTAAACACGAGACAAAAATGAAGACAAATATGGTTTTTATGTAAAAACGACCATCACCGTGTTAAGATGTGTCTCTAATAACTTCGGTTACGCAATAGTTACGACGTTACCTTCTTCAGCCGGTCACTTTTGACCGTCAACGTTCGAAAATAATAGCGGATTACCTACGCGTAAAATTCTTCACTAAAAGCATACGTACATACAACGTATTAACTCTATTAATACTTGTCTTAAGCCCAATTTGTCAACGGAACCTCTTTATCGTAAAATATATGATTTTTAGGAGTCTTGGCGGTGATCACGAATGAGAGGCGTTAAACAGAGAAATAACAACCACGCCAAGTTAGGAAGTCCTTTCGCACCATGTACTACGCCTTCTGAAAATGAATGCAACAATGATTGAACAAATTACCGGGTTATGAAGTTATCGTTATGTTGATGATGAAAGGATTCGAAAAAGCAATCGTTTGGAAACATATAACATACATACGCAAAACTGTAGTAACTGTAAACTTTCACGGACGGCATCTATTGATGTGGTGTTGTATTCCGGGTTTTTTGGCCGTGGTCCGTGGAATTTAATTCTTCCAGACGTTTCGCCGAACTTCGCTGACGGCATCTTCAGTGGTGACTGTGCTGAGTCGTGATTTCTGCAGTTTGCGAACGGGTTATACTGGAGTCGTTACCGTGAGTGGTTTTCCGGTTGACTGCGTTCATGTTGTTTTGTTGATCCGGTCGTTTCCGGTTGATGGCACTTTGTCTATTTTTCAGAGTAGGTTTCCAAGCTTTGCTGATGTGTAACCCATCAACTCTGTTTATGTTATTAGGGTATTGTTCTATTTCCAAAGCTTCACGTCTAGATAGATTGTAGAATCCTGAAGTTCTAACCAGGACAGTAGTATCTTTGAACTGTATGGTGTGGCCCTCCTCAAGCGCGTGTTGAGCTAATGTCGATTTCTCAGGTTGAAGTAATCTGATGGCTCGTTCGTGTTCTTTCCTCCTTGTCAATACGCTGCGATGTGTCATCCCAATGTAATCTTTACCACATTCACAGGGTATACGGTAAACTCCCGATGTTAATAGTGGATCTAGAGGGTCCTTAGCTGATCGTAGTTCATCTCGAATTTTACGGGTGGGTATAAATGTTGTTCTTATTCCATTTTTTCTGAGAATCGTAGCTATCCTATCCGTGATGTTTTGAATATAAGGAAGACAAGTTGCGATTTTTTCTTCTTCTTCGGTCGATCTGTTATTCCCGTTGTGGTGACTTCTCTGATGTATTGCTTTCTGGATTTCCACCTTCAGATGGCTCTACAAGCAAATGGTTACAGCTGCAGTCTGGAAGAATCAAATTCCACGGACCGCGGCCAAAAAGCCCGGAATTCAACACCACATCGATAGACGCAAAATTGTCTTACGTAGTAAAGGATCAGTAGAATAGTATATATAAAAAAGATGAAAATCGTAATGCAGGGTGTAAATGTGATTTTTTAATATATTGGATGAAATTATTTGAACTTGTTCAGGTGAATATTTTTATTTTTTAATAAAACCAAAGGTTTTTTAAGTTCAGATCTTTTCACTTTATATGTCAATTGGGGTGAAATGTGATTAGTATTCGTATATTGTTGGAACCAGTTGGGGTAGTATCAGTTCAAGTTTACAGCTTATAAAAATCTGAGCTAACAATGTGGTACATGAAAATCTGTAATTTATTTCAATTATTGCCATAAATGGCAGAACATGCCATAACGTCGCTATAATTCTAATTGGCGAAGACGAAGACGATCTCAATGAGGCTGTGTGCATCTGAAACTCGATTTAAAAGGAATCAAAAATGTCTAAACGGATACTACAAACGATTTGATATTATTCTTTTTGTAGAATTGACATGTACCCTCGAACTTATGTGTTACCTTTTTGCATAAATAACAAAAATTATAGAAATGTGCTTAAAGTCGTTTATAGTTGATTGTAGTAACAAAAGTGTCGGCTGCATTCGAATTCGTCCCCACAAAGTAAATACTGCTGGGAACGGTTGGTAATTATGAAAAGTAAATATACGAATTCGTATCCGCGACAGTTTTATTGCAAATTCCCAGAAAAGCACAAAATAAAGCAAAATAACGTACATGGTTGCCATGTATCATTGAAGTATACTTCTTCTTGTAATATTTTGTAAGTTGGAATAAAGGACAATGGTAAATTTCATATATGAATTTTATTTTTCCAAAATGTAAAAATGAGTTAATAAAATCAAAACATTGAGCGTTTTTCATTTTTGATTTGTACATGTAAATTTACATTTCTACCTTTAGACATTACTGTAAGCATTGTTTTGTTCATAGAATACACACAAATTATTACTAAACGTGTTTAAACACATCAGCATCATCACTGTATCAATAAATAGAGACAGTGTTGTGAACGCCATCTACTTCTTTGTTACTTATTTGTGAGATTCACTAATATTAGACAAGGTCCTTTTCTAATAAGGACTTCGACTTGTTAAACTGGTATTTTGTCGGAATTGTCTACGGCATGCTGATGAGAATCGATAAATTCCAAATCGTGATACACGTCTGATAGATTCGACAGAACGCTAACCAAGAGCATATCTTTATTGATATTGTTATTTATTGTTATCAGCTAAAAAAAACTGTTCGACAAGGGCCTCCCCGAAGATTTTCAGATTTCTTCAAAAATATAGTTTTCCGTTCTTTTGTATTGTTTTGCAATTGATAAAGAAATATTGGGTCTACAGACTTCGTTTTGTGAGTAAATGATAGACTATTAAATTTATTACATGTTCATTTCGCATTATTTTTCTTGTAGGTTGAGTAGTTATATCGAAATAAAAAGAAAATAAAATGGCTGTATGTTGACAACAATTAGATGCGCAGAACTGTAGTTACGCTAAAATATTTGTGGATATAATGTTTTTGTATTATCGGATCCTTTCATCATTAACGTAACAATTCCCTTATTTATAGTTGTAGCTATATATAGTATGTTAACCCATCCTAACCTAATCTAACTAAACGTTATTGTAGTTGTTATTTCTCTGTTTAAAGTCTTTTATTTCCGATTGCCGCAACAGATTCCCAAAAATCAATATTACGATAAAGAGGATAAGATTATGAATTAGGCTTAAGACAGGTATTAATAGAGTTAATACGTTTTTTCACAAATGGAATAACAGAAGCTACCAAAATTAGGTCTTCTTCTAAAACCTGTTATGGTACATCTGAAAGTTATAAGTTAAAAAACTAGAAAACGACTACGAAAAGGCTTTCATAAAGTAAAAGATAATAAACAAGTTTACTTAATATTATTAACATTGCAATCCATGTAACCTTAATTGTTTTATTCATTATTAAGGTACTTTTTAAATTGTAGAGGCGTACGTATTGATTCCAATGTTTGTGGTTTTATGACTGAAAATCAGCCACTTTCTGATTTAATTACATACGATACGATCTGAAAAATCACATGATTCGTTGGAGTTACAGATAGTTTTGACATATACAGTAATTTGAATGCAAAGTAGCTAAGCTAACTTGAAGGGCTGTTGCTGTTGGAATAAATTGAGTTGAGGCATCCGACTGTAGTATGTCATAGAAGTATATTATTAAAATTATTTTCATACAGTTTTATTATTAACATTTCCAAAGCAGAAGAACCTATTACTTTAACTGTCAACCTTTTTTATTTTATTCTTGTTATTCACTTTTAAATTACAGTTTGCATGTTCGCATTTGTTCTGCCATTTCCGTTGGATTTGTACGGATTTATCTTCTAGGACAAACAGGTTGGAAAGATACATTCACAACAAGTCCAGATGTACCTTTATCCTTGTACAGTAATTACTTAAAACACCCTCCCGTCGTCAATTATTCACTGTCGTTGTAAGAACTTTTGTACCGCACATGCACGTGGTTGACAGTAAAAATATGTGTTATAACCGGTGCAATTAATAAGGTCATGGGCTTACTGCGAGAAGAATGAGCAAATATGCGCCTATTGTAGTTTCCTGGTGCCCTTATTTATTATTCGTCCGAATATTTATTAGCACCAGGTGAGCATAATTTTAACATTCACACAGAAAAATATATGGAAGACTAGTTTACACGTGGTTTTTAATGACATTATACACTTCTAATAAATGACGAACGATAGCATATGAAAATGATAAATTTGGAAGGTGAAGCTGAAAAATTCAGAAACTGCTTGTAATAGCAAAAACGGAAATAAAAAATATACTGGACGAAAAAGTACTTTTTTAATAAACCGTTATGGCGGCATGTGCTTCCGCTGCAATTCGCATGTTACGTATGCGACATTCGACGCAATATCATACACTTTTTGACTTGTGGGTAGTATATTTATTGGAAAATTTTCTATTGATTAGTAGGAACCGTTTCAATGTGACTCACACAATTTTTTCAGGCATTAACCTTAAATCGCTTGTGAGGTATCATTTGTTTTTTGAGAATTTAGTTTTATTTGTTTAAATACCTGTAACTGTTTGAAAAATTGAGCTATCGTATTTTCCTTAAGTGTACGTTATTATCTTTACTTTCAATATCTGTCTAACTAATATGAGCAATCGTTGATATTTTCTTACCGAAGTAAAAGAAACTAAGTTACATACCAAACATTTGTTCATTTGAATTAAATTAAAATGATAAATATAGAAACTCATGAATAATATACTTATCTTTTTAAGGAATGATAAAAAGGACATGCTGGCGTTACAGTTTCTGATTTTAATATACATAATCCTGTTCTTGCGATATTTATCGTAACTAGAAATATAAGTATAAATAGAAAATTATTGGTAGATATACACTACAAGTAATAGTTTAATTGACCATTTAAAATAGTAAGAATAATCTGTTCCACAAGTTATGAGCGAATTATCGGCTATCAAAGTCCGCAGTTCCACTGGGACATACATGCGACACTGTGACATTCATTTATATAGACCATTAAACAAAATCAAACTATTAAATGTTACTATCCTGATAGTTCAACAGATGCTGTAATTGAAAGGTTTGCATTTTCCTTTGAGAATCGGCCATTTCTTGCAAAATCTGCCGTTTGGAAACTGAATCATAAGTTACAAAATTGTATAAAATGTACTCAATCTAACGAAGAGCGTTCAGTTCGGTAATTATATTACACTTCTAGTTAAGCGTGCGTTAACATTTCCTGTAATAATATCCAAATTATTGTATATTGTCTTCACGCCTTCTTATCCTAAGCCAATCTTTCACTTCTATGACACTAGAATATCTTACATCCCTAACTGTTTGTCAATTGTTTAGATATCTAGGCCTTCCTCTAACACTTTTTACTACTATTTCTGCTTCTAATATGCTTATAACTAGCCCATTATGTCTCAGATGGTGTGATATGAACATGTACCCCCTTCTACTTAATCATTTTTATATTGCCTTCTGTTTTCCTACACTTTCTAGTACCACCTCATTTTTATCTTTTTCTGTCTAACCCAATTGTTATTTATTATTTTACATAATTTCGTTATATATTTTGTTTACCATAAAATAACAGTCTTGTTTTGTCTCAGGCGGCAAAAGACAGTGATAAAGTCAACAGATTAAAACGAGCATTAGATCATTTAGGAACATCGTAATTTTGTGCCAGTTCGGGTAACAGCATTTCCAACAAGCGATGGTTCAAGTAATACTGAAATCTTGTTCTTGGTCGCCGTCCGTTATAACGTTCGATCGTTATAGGGGATTGCAAGCTCCACCTGTCATACACGTCATAATCGCCACCAATGTATTTGAAATACAAGTAATTGAGTCCCCCTATGGTCGGTTAAACTTTTACCTGTAGTGTATGTTCTACTCAAATAAACTTACAAAAAAGAATACAGCGACTTATATAAGTTTTAATAATGTTATACTTAAATATGTGATTAAACGAGGTAGTTATTACGCTTGATTTGTGACCAGTGACCAACATTGTGCCATAAAAGATATTCTTATGGAGCAATCATATAAACTTAATAATCTAGTGCCCCACGTATATGCAACATATGTCTATAAACGAATCCGTGGCTGTCAGGCAGTAAAATAAGGTATTTTAGAAAACTCTTTCAGAACCGCTTACTACATTGAACCAATTTCTGTTGAAATATATATCCATAAGATTTATGTCAATCTGAATCGAAAACAAAATGTAAATAATAACAAAGAAATACGGAACAGGGGTGTTTGATTCGCGCATCGATGGCTTCGTACAATTACATACATTATTGTAAAGATTGGTAAGCAGTTCCTTTATAATTAAAGGTTCTTCGTTATATTTCGACCGATAATAGAATATCTTACGAACAAGTCAGAGAGTTACCATTAAATGTTTTGATATTTTTCTTTATGAAAGTTTCAGTAAACCGTATCCATGTACAATATATCTTTGGTCTCAATTGCATTTAATTAGGAAGTAGCATTGTGACAAATATGTCGTAGCGTATTATTGATTGGCCGGCTTAAACTATACATATTGTTTTCACTACCTCACTTTTGCTCTGCGACTTCGTTCGTGTAAAAAGCGTAGCTTAGATCATACTGTAACGTTCGGGGGTTCAACAATCAAAACTCGAAGACTTTTAATCAGGAACAACAATTTATTTATACTAATATTAATTAACTTTTTTAAAACACTAACGAATAACTTATTACTAAACTTAACTTTACTACCAATTACACTATTTATTTATGTACAGTTACTGTCTGTAGAACACTTCTCACTTTTCTATTTATTTACTACGCGTCTCTATTTATTTCTCACATTATTTTCACGACCGTCAATTTATATCTGAACTCCTCACGACCATCAATTTATATCTGGACTCTCCACGACCGTCAATTTATATATAGACTCTTCACGACCATCAATTTATATCTACACTCTTCACGACCATCAATTTATATCTCAACTTTCCACGACCGTCAATTTATATTTCAACTCTTCACGACCGTCAATTTATATCTGAACTCCTCACGACCATCAATTTATATCTGAACTCCTCACGATCATCAATTTATATCTGAACTCTTCACGACCGTCAATTTATATCTAAACACTCTCCGGCCATCGTCTTTCCGCTTATATACTGTTCCGTTAAATTTCGGGAACATTCCCGAGAAACACAGAAAATTCGGGACCATTTTATTTTTCGCCGAAATATTGAACAAGTCTCCGCGAAACACAAATACGCTAACATGACCTCAATTATTACGCACACACTTGCAGTTACGATATACACGTCGCTGCTAAATCAATCACTCGACCGCGACCGGCTCGCTCACATACATGGGCACTCGAAAGCACACAAGCAAACGCGCACTCGTTACAATACTTACAACCTTATTTTCATGTCTGTTATGTCTCACTAAAAGCGGCTCCACAGATTTCAAAATTAGCCCGTACAGATAGACAAACTGGCAAGAAGTAGCCTCAACCACTCATGACAATCTCGTCTTCATGTTTCAATGACGCCATCAATATCAGTTCAGTCGTTTCGAAAATTAGCCTGTACAGACAGACAGATAGATATTTTTTAAGGGTCGCTTGTGTCTTAGTACAATATGATTACTTGTATATCAGCTTAAAAAAAGCCAGTATCTCAATATTGTAGATTTTAAGTACATGTGAAAATGTAAAGGTAGAAGAAAACATAAGAAAAAGATCCTTGAGATCCATTCGGTCAACTTGCCAGTACAATGAATAAAAAGAAACAAGGTGAATCGGATAAATTTGTTTCAAAAATCCCTAAATTCTACATTTTTGCGCTATTTTCGTACAAACAAAAAAGATATTTTATGTTGCAATTTTATTTTAATCTCTAGTGTTAATTTCTAAATTGAAAAACAAGTTGAAAACTACGATTTTGATTTTCCGTCTCATTACAATAACTTCCCCGTGACTGGGAAGCTACCAAGAAACAGTTGGCTAAAGTAGAATTAGGGTTCAAACTAAAGGATCGTGGTTTAAATGAATGGTTAGGTTCAGACGTTTCATCGACAACTGCAGCTGACATCGTCAGTGGTACTGCGATGTAAATGTGGGCGAAAGTTACACCTCGAACCTTCGTCCATGTCGCCAACGCAGTACCACTGATAATGTTAGCTGCAGTTGCGGACGAAACATCTGGACCTAACCGTGTATTTAGACTACGGCCTTTTAGTCCAAATTTTAATTCTAATATGGATTCCAGCCGTGACAGTCTATTGTTATACACTTGGTTAAACTTTACTATTTAATGTCGAAAAGAATGCAACAATTGCTTCGACCAAAGGCAATTACCAAATGTAGCTGAATTACAATACTGATATTGTTGATAATGGCTTTGGCAGAAAACAAATTATTGTCGAGCCCTTTTTGACATTAAACAGTGAAACTTGGTCAAGTATTTTTTATTTAATTTTATCCTATTACGAAATATTTTCACAATGTATTCACCATTCAAGCACTAAACTAATAATAATTCTGTCATACAATTAAAAATCGCGTTTGTTTAAAAACTTTTACTTGATAATGTACTTTACTTTTGATAATTGTATGCCGGCAATTGGAAATTATCATTGTTCACGCTCTGAACAAACTGAAAATTTCGTTTTGTATTTTATACAATCTCCACAGTCAACGATAAAAGAAAGGGTATCAACAGATTCATCAACGCCCAGTTTAAGCCGCTTATTAATTTATGGAGGAAAATTGTGGAGGATATATTGTCTTAAAGCGTAAGAGTATATACTTAAGAATTTTGGGAAACATCCGTCAAGAAAAGGATAAAAATACTAATGTTACGTACCCCTGTAATCGAAAGAAAGTACTAGTCTTTAAAATAGACATTTAATCAAGTAAAATTCTGCATATTTTACTGCAATTAGTCTTACTTTAGATGTATGCAGTATAGGAAAAGAGTATGTAATAAAGATAAATACAATTTTAAAATTAGAATAACTAATGAATCAAGAATGTTCTCATTCCTTTTCGGAAATTCGTCTACAAATGATTATAGTAAAGGAACTTCTTCAGGTATGTTAATTATACACCAACATTTCGCTTTGTGGTGCAAATACTTTATCAAAGCTACAATAAATCACAATAGATATCATTAGTTCCTACAGCAAAAAATAAAACATTAAATTATGTCAATTCTTAAATACAGCGTTTTAATAAATAGACGTCACATTTAAAAACCTATATAGAAATTAATAATAAAATAAAAGATTCAACACAAAAAATTGACATACCTATACAGAAGCGTACATATAGTATTATTAATAAATGTAGGTAATTAGGAAGGCATGTAGGTAAAATTTATCGAAAATTATCAGATGTGGATACCGATTACATTCATATTAGATCTCCTCAGCACACCATACATATACCATAGCACAGTTATCAGTAAATATCAGTAAATGGCGACATACTGCCTTTAAATCAACTTTCCTTTATAGAACAGCTCCGGTTTGGTCAATAACTTATCGGTGCTACCTATGGTGTGCTACTGATATCTATAAGAACGAAATGGCGATCCACATTTCGTAATTTCGATTAATTTTTGACCAAGAATTAAATGTTCTTTAAAAATTATGATTAAACGAGAACATCCTAAATATGGAAAGTACGATGGTAAATCAAATATAAACGGTAATTTTACTATTTAGCTTAGCACGTAATTCCGATCTAGAGGATTCGATGCTCGAGTGTTGTTTGGTTGATGAGGAGGGGAAAACCGGTAGCAGCTGCGTTCGGTTCTGTCCGTAGTACACGCCACAACACTCCCGAATAAAAAATAACGAGTAAGGAGTAGCGAAGAAAGGATGAAGGCTGTCCTTTTGGCTGTTAAAGCCAAAACCCGTCTCTCAACCGGAAAGGTGATTGCGACTGTTTTCTTTGACTTAAGGGCAAGGGGAGTTTTACTCATCGATTTTCTTCACGATCAACGAACAGTGAATGCGGCTTACTACGTAAGAGTTGTGATTTGTTACAGTCGACAAAAATCGCGTATCGAAGCAAACGACGGGATAATACCATTCGAGACGTCATCCTCCTTCATGACAACGCCAGACCACACAGTGCGGTTTTGACAAGGAATAAATTGGAAGAAATGGGCTGGGAAACCATCAAGCATCCTAATTATAGCCCTGACTTGTCACCCTGTGATCATTTTTTGTTCGCGCCCTTGATAGAATCACTTGGAGGCAAAAGATTTGAAAGCAATGACGAAGTAGAGGAGTAAATCTGCAATTGGCTGACAACTTGCCCTCAAACTTTTTATGAAGAAGGGATATTCAAGCTTCCAAATCGGTGTAAGCTTCCAAAAAGTCTGTAGAGCACGGAGGTAACTACATTGAAAAATGTTAAATGTTTAGTTTGTGTGTACCATTAATCAATAAATTTATTTTACAAAATTACCGTTTTACTGATTTACCCTCGTAGTTAGTTAGTTCAATCGTTTAGTTAGACGATTTAAAAGTTACGTAATTACCTAATTTTGTATCATGAGAGGAGACATCTTCATGAAATTACCTTATCAACCTACTTATAAATTAACATCATAGGCACGTAAAACATTATTGCATAGTGACTGGTATAATGCACCAAAAAATTTGTACGTAGCACTTTACACAAGCCAATCAAGAACATTTCTTTTACCATAACCTTACCGTGGAGCACATTCCACATTCCCACTTTACCACAACCTGATGTTTTGATACATTCCACTTCGCACATGCAAATCAGGGATTCTTTCCTTACCATACCATTAAATCAATAATTTACAATACAAAATAATACACATAAGAAACAATCACAAAATATATTCAGGTGAAACATTTATTATTACTTATATTGTTATCAGCGTTATATATTAGGTAAAAAACATTGGTTGATAGTGATGATTATTGACTATGTCATTATTTTCTAAGCTGAAACGTTGATGTTGATTTACAAAATAAACACTTTTTGCCCCTATCCTGACATTGTTTGTGTGTTGTGTTGTTACAATTTCTGTGGTACATCGTGTACAGCTTTACTGCAGAAATATTTGAATTATCTTTTAGTTATGTTAGGTGCCTTTATATTTCAAGCAACTTAAGTTATCCGATATAAATCTTTAGGTATTTTATGAATCCAAGATCTCTTTTGGGATTACAAACTTCCACATATCCTTAAGTAATTTTTGTCTGGGAGCGACAGTTTTCAACGTTAGTCTTGATTTCCTCAAGGCTACGAAACTATAAATAGCAGTCATGTGAAATTCATCAGCATGTTTCGGACTTTCAGCATCAAAGAGGAGCATCTTCGTGGAAACGTAACAAGCACTCGTGCTACGTAGTTTCTCTTGATACGTTACAGGTATTCCGAGCACGTTCGAGAATACATTGCCTACACGTCGTCAGTTTGTTTCGAAAAGTCGTCCAGTCTGTCTTCGCCATTGTCATTGTTTCCTATTAAAACTGGCAAGAAGCATATCAGTACATCAGGCCATAAATTTGCGCACGCTAATTAAGCGAACATGCGTAATACCGCAATCTGTCAACGTGGAGGAGGTGCGGTAGCCCAACATATGATACAGTAATACTTGTAAACAGAATGCTCGTATACTTCGTCAAATATGGCAACATCGTTTTCTATTAATTGCCCGCATTATCGACGGATCGATCTAGGTTTTTGTTATACTGATATCGTAGCTAATAAATTCACCTATATGTTCGTTGTAGCAATTAATCCATTTTAATTAACAATGATCCAGCAAAATCTCTCGGTTTAATGAGAAAGCTACGCCTGAACTAAAGTGATAGTGATTTACCTTACAAGCGCAAATTGAAAATCTTGTATTAAGATCAGTCGGCTAATGTTTCTTTTTTTTTAACAAAACAGCAAATCATTATGAAGTATAAGTTAAACTCGCAATGAGGGAAATTTTAATGAAAGAATGGGTGCGGTTTTGGTTTCCTGGTACGAGTTTTAGGTGAGGCAATAGAGTATCCATTGAAAAATAACAAACAATTGTACAGGGATATTGTAATAATGAAAACGTTGAAAGCAAGTGTTAATTGAAAAAAAAAATTGTTTGTCAGAAACATTATTTATCTATTTTCCTTACAGAAACCTTTCCAATACTTTTTGTCTTGAGCTGATATTCATTTTTATAAAATATTAACCATACTATTTATTGTTACTCCATAATTGAAACTTGTTAAGTATATCTAGAGATATTATCGCTTCTTTGTAATTATCTCAGTAATATGCCGTGACACTACATCGTAATAAAATCAATACCTGCTAATTTGCAATTTTATATATACGAATCCGTTTTATCATCGTTTATTTACATTTACATACATTATACAGATATCTATCATGGTTAGAATTCTAAAATATAGCATTACAACTTACTATAAAAATATACTATTCCATTTGAAATAACAAAGGCAAAGGTAACATCAAATTCCAGTATAACCGGTAGTGATAGACAGTTGAAATAATTTTGAATAAAAAGATCATCCCTACACCCAAATTTTCAAATTTGTAATACCCTTAATTTCTTTAAAATGTATAACGCACGATTCAGATTAAATAACCCTGTATAATCACATGTAAATATAGTCTTAACAAAAAGTTAATAAGTGCGAGTATTTTGTTGAATGTTATATGTAAGAATATTTAGTTTGCAATAAATTCTAAATAATTACTCAATTTTTATAAAAACTTTTAAACCTGGAGACATAATTTGTCTTAGTCGACTATCGTTCGCGAACAAGCACGCCCTAGATCAGTATTTCCCAAAGTGGGGCGTACGCCCCACAGGGGGGCAATTCGATGGTTGGAGAGGCAATTTTAGAATTGACCCGACATGACTTTACTCCTTCGCTATGGGCTTTTTAAATGCAATGCTTGATGTAGGCGACAAATTTTTTGAAAAAAACAGTTTTTTAAAATAGGGGGCTTAATTTATTAAATATAATTCCTTTGACGATACCAAAATCTCAACTGAGTGATTAGAGTCGTTAAGTGAACTTGTCAGCTATTCACTATGTTGTGTCTCTTGTCGCGGGAACCCAGGATCTTTTAAACTCGCTGAGTAACGACGTTTTTGAACAAAATTGACCTAAATTAACTCTGATATTGTTTTACAACCCTTTGTTGTAATATTATATAAGTATCTGTCAATTAATCTTTGATTTAATGTATTTATTTATATATGCTGTAGAAATTATTAATAAAAAGAACAAATAAAATTTTTATGCTTATTATATTGTTAAAGGGGGACATGGAGATTTTAGAAATGTTAAAGTGGGACATGGCCTAAAAAAGTTTAGGAAACACTGCCCTAGATAGTAATTTTATTTTACATGCCGGTGATTTATCAAAATACAGTTTAGGATGTAAGCGTAAGAACACGTAGCTCACGCAAAATGACCACTTTAGCTTTTGCTATTTCATAAATGGATCGAAAAATTATCAGAAAAACCTGATAATCGACACCCCGCTAGAGGCAGTACACAAAAACAGGGTTTGGTAATTGTCTAGTTAAGGGACCGCTGGTTCGTTGGGGGCAAAAAAAGGGGAGCGGGTGGAGATAGCTTTGTAGAATAATAAAGAAGTGGAAGTACCCTTGCCCGATCCTACTAAAACTACCGCTTCTTGTCTCGCTACCCTCCGCATTCTTCAAAGAAATATCCTTTAGTGTTTGAATCCAAAAAAAGAAGGTAATGAAATCCTTTTTCGTTTAATTATAAAGTTTCACGGATCCTACATTTGGAATGCATCCTACACAGTAGGCACAGCGTACCGAAAGCCATACCCACGACCGGTATCGACCTATCGGCTCTCATCAGGTGGGTGTTGGCAGAAAGGCTTTTGCAAGCTATATGATAAAGAATTGAATCGACCAGGCTTTAATTTCTTGTAACTCCATAGTAATGAAACAAACACACACGTGATGTTTAAGTTACAAAACTTTATTGTAAAAAACCACAATAATTATTTCCTCGACACAGCGGATTCTTCAGGTAGGAAATTAATGTGATATAATAAAATAATGTTATTCTTCCACCTGAAGAAGCCGCTGTGTCGGCAAAATAATTATTGTGGTTTTTTACAATAAAGTTTTGTAACTTAAACATTACGTATGTGTTTTTTCACTATATGATGAATATAAATATTTATATTTATAACTTTATTATTTGTATGATAACTTTCCATTTTAGAATCAATTTTCACCGACCGCGATACATATTACTTGTTTCAACCATTGTATGTATTGTATAGTATTTAATTCATCCCAATTCATTCGTTCATTATTTTATTACTAATAGTCTGTAAATTAAATCACATAAATCAACAGTCACCAGTTTTCTTTAAATACAACATTAGTAAATCACCCGCAACACCACACTGTCCTTCTCAGCCGTGTGGTTTATAAAAGTTATGTGATTGTGTTGTTTAATGGGGGGTATTTAATAAAAATAAAAAAAAGCTTGGGTGTTTTATTCCCACCAGCCAGTTATTATAGTGGACGAACAGTCCCTCCGACCTACACAGTAGTGCAAGCCAAAAGGTAGTGCGTAAGGCCCTCTTTAGGTTTCTTTCAGGAATCGTGGGAATGGGTGGGTGGCGGTTAGTGATACAAAGATGAAACAAACGAAATGAAGACAGAAGAGAAGTGAAAGATTATTTGTGGAATGTTACTGCCACAGCATTTACTTAAATGATCCAAGGAAACCACATAAAAACATGGACCAGAGTAGCCGGACCCGAACGAAGCTAGCTGGTATATATAGTAATGTTCATAGTTCTATAAGTTGGAGTGGTGTACTAGTAGAAGGGGTGAGTTCTTAGTATTGAGCTCTCATTGGTTATTTATTAGATTAACACTGTCTTTTTGACATTTACTCATTTTTAAATTAAAAATTGGTTAAGCTATTTTACTAAATTCGTTTTGCACAAATATACAATTCACGATGGAAATATAACTGAACAACTGGATTAATTTTTTATATTTCCCCGACCCTAAAGATATCAAAGGAACGTGTTGGTCCTATCGTAAATGAATATTTGGATATGCGAAAGCTCTGTACAAAGTGGGTGCCGCGCGAGCTCACAATCGACCAAAAACAACAACGGATCGATGATTCTAAGCAATGTTTGAAGCTGTTTAAACGTAATAACTCCGAATTTTTGCGTCGATATGTGTTCGGATTTATCTTTTCATATTTTGTTTGTAAGTTATTGACCTTGTCAGTCACACATTTTTTACGTCTCAAATTTTTGTTGTATTGTCATGTGCATTTGCTGTCCGTTTCTTTCTTTTGCTATTTATGGTTTTATAATAGTACGTATCATATTTTTTCCCTTTTTAGTATTGCCGTTTCGCATTGTATTATTTTTTCTTTGTCTCCAAATGCGCTTCTAGAGTTTAAGTTAGTTTATAGATTTATTGGGGGTAATTTGTTGACCCATCGGTCCATTTCGAGGACGTAGATGATGCACCGACACATAGATTACAGTGTTGCATTTTTTTGTGTTTACGTTTCCCTCCTTTTTGTTTGTTTTGTTGTTTCAAGTGTCGGTGCATCGGAACCAGCCCTCCTCTAGGGGCGGTTCTTAAATTTATGTCAATATAAGTTAATAGAATACAGATAGATAACACAGTTGTTACAGTAAGATCAGTTCAATCAATTCAATTTCAACATATTAGATAAAAACATCAAACGTTTAGGAGAGATCATTTTTAGTACATTTAACATATAGCACAAATCAAATCAAGATCTCTATAAACGTATAGTATAAATAACATATAGTTTCAATCAATTAATCATAATCATTTGATCTTCGTAAATAAGTAGCAGTCACGACGTTCATGTAAAATTAGTGTATATAGTTGTAAATAGTTGGGTGTAATAAACAATTAAAACACGAAGTCCGTTTATTGCACCGATTCCCCCATAGGAATCAAAAGAAGTGGCACATCTGTGCACCGGTGAAATAATTCATTTCATCACCTAATTAAACAATATGTGACGATGGATGAAATACGGTTCCATCATTTCACACCGGAGTCAATCGACAGTCAGCCGACTCTACTACACGTGATGAACCGACTCCAAAGCGTGGAAAGACGCAAAAGTCGGCCGGCACGGTTATGGCATCATCATCAGTAATCTGGGATGCTCATGGTATAATATTCAATGACTAGGAATCTTAAAAAGGGCAAAACCATAAACAGCGACTATTACTTAGCGTTATTGGAGCGTTTAAAAGGCGAAATCATGGAAAAGCGGTCTCATTTGAAGAAAAAGAAAGTGCTGTTTCATCAAGACAATGCACCGTGTCACAAATCAATGAAATTGATGGCAAAATTCCATGAATTGGGCTTCGAATTGCTTCCGCATCCACCGTACCCTGCAGACCTGGCCCGCAGCGACTTTTTTCTGTTCTCAGACCTCAAGAGGATGCTCGAAATTTCGCACCGATGAAGAGGTAATCGCCGAAACTGAAGTCTATTTTGAGGCTAAAGACAAATCGTATTATAAGAATGGTATCGAAAAATTGTATGACCGCTATAATCTTTGTATCACCCTCGAAGGGAACTATATTGATTAATAAAATCAAATTTTATCAAAAAATAATATTTTTTTCGATACTAGCCTACGAAATTTTCAGCCCGCCTGTCATAATAATGCGCTAGCGTAAGTTTGTTTGTTTATCCATCTCTCAGTAAACCGTAGAAAAACGGTGTAAAGTACAGTTTTCGCTTAAAGATTGTAGAAAAATGGCAAAAGGAGCGCAAAATGCCGTGAATGCGATCGATTTATATTTAAAAGAACTAGAGCTTTGTAAAGTTTCGTTCGACTTTACTAAGCAGTTTATAGAATGAAAAGTGAGAAAAGACCATTTTTCTAGTGTAGTCAGATCTTTTGCATCTATCTCGTCACCACCTATAAGCGCTATACACCACCGATAATTGCTATGCACCAAGGGGTAAAGTCAGGTTATGAAGCATCATGGTTCGGGCAGAGTGAAGAACTATTGAAGACATAAGGTTAGGCTAAGGTGGGGGTTGGTTTTCCTGATTGTCCCGTGCAATGTGATATGAGTGATATGCACTATGAGCTAAAATTAGGTTATTTTGCGTAAAAGTTTCTCTAATTGCCTTGTGTGAAGTGCTATGTACCTGTGATAAGTAACATGGTTTGAATGTATGCGTGTTCAATATTAGAAATAATTAGATTTTATAAAACAAACAGTTATTTAACACTGGACCGTAAAGAAGAAATAAGTTGATGAAATAAAAGTTGAATCAGAACTGTTAGTATTTTGAGTTTAAAATAATTTAGGAAATTTATGAAGGCGGAGCTAAGGGTTGTTAAATAAAAGTACGGGAGTATTAGTAAGAAAGCATACTTTGAAAATAGAGATAGAATTTCTGGCTTGAAGACGTTGAACCCAAAGCACCGAAGAAACCCACTATTAGAAAGTAATTAGGACAAGTATAGGATCACAGGCGTTTTGCAGTTAATGAATAGAATAGAAATATTGCAAGGGATTATAGGAAAGTACAGAGGTAATAAAGTAATTTGTAAGGAGAAGAATAGATGCCGAAGTAATATTGTTAGTTGTAAAGAGAAGAATAGATGCAGATGTTTAAGTAAGAATAAAAGGCATTTTATACATATTTACATAAATAAGTTATATACAGGGTGTTCTTATTCTATTGCTGTTGGTTGCTACAATAGTATGCACCATGGGCTAAGGTTGGGCTATGTTGCGCAAGGATTTTCCTGATTACTTTGATCAATGTACTATCGATGCACCACCGACATCCGTACTTTCCAAATTTGGACGTAGGGGTTAACTATTTATTTATAATACTTTTATTTTATATTTTATAATAAGTTTATGCATTCTATTGTATGTATATATATATATTAAAAGAACTTCCACTGAATGATGGAATTTATAACTCACAGTTTCCTTTTGCAGTACCTGTGGTTAGCTTGGGTTAGGTTAATATAAAATATTAAGTACAAGTATTGTTTTATGTATTAGTGACATGGTCGTGGCGCTAAGTGCACGCAAAATCAACAGTCTGGATGTCGGTTTTGTAATATAAAATAAACAACATTATTAAATTATTGTTAATTATTGTCGGTAACGTATTACTTGTATGCTAATTTTGCAAATAAAATCTAAAAATTACTATTTTTTATAATTTAGTGTTACATATTTTATAACTTTTCGCGTACAGTTCAAACTCTTTATGTTGCATATAATCCGGTTTCTAATAATCATAGAAGTAAATGCTATTGTTTGTCAAAGTAAGTAACATAAGATATGCGAAAACATTATAAGTTGCAATCATGAATTATTTTCAAAAAAAGAAAACGTTCTATCTTAGTGGTGTGACTTTTTCGTTAATGTGTCATAAATCGTATTTACCCAAGAAATTTGAATGGAAGGAGAGATAAATATTTATATGTATGTAAAGGAGCGCCATTTTTAGGCTGATTAAGTCATTACAGCACTAGTAATTACCAACTAGACTGAACGTTAATTTTTTCAGTTCCAGCCCACCAGCTTCTTATCCGCCACTAATTGAGGCGATATGCTAATATTTAAGATTTAAGTATCAACATCCTGACGCTCATCGTTTATCATTAGCTAGATACGTCCTTTCATTCTGAGGCTTTCTTTGCTTATACAATATTACATTTTACTAATTACTTTCTCTTATACAAAATATTATATAGATACTAATAATGAAAATTAAACAATATTATAAAAAATCAAATAAAAATCATTTGAACTTTTCTTAAGTTATTAAGAGGTCTATAGAAAGTAAGAAAATATTTTACGTGTCCTCAGATACGTAGGCAACAAGAGGGGCCAAGGAGTGTGACGGTTCGTAATGAACTGATTATAATTATAGTACTATATATCATTCATATATGCGTACTTGTCAGGACATAAACAACTGATTTATTAAAATATCTTCATTATACATGTATATAAGTATAAATCATATTACCTATAAAACCACAAAATATAACTTAAGAAAACGAAAAGCTTACAGTCCTTATGCATTAATTTTTTTAAATAGTATTATCCTGAGATACTCCACCAATCTATATTATTTTTTAACTGTTCGAATGCTTTCGTCTTGATTTGTTTTTCTCTGTTATTCTTCGACCTTTTCCTGCAAAATTGACCAAGATACCAAATGCCCTCCATTTGAATCATTTCTTCAGAAATTATCTGTATTTTTACATTATCTTTCGACTTCTAACATTTGGATAATGTTTTCGAAGATTCCTAAGTATTGAAAACAATAGAAGAAGACGGTTTTGAAAAATTCAAAGTAAGGCTCTACGGTTATGAGGTTAGAGTCATTAGTTCTTGAATATTAATATTCCGTCTCCAGAAAGGGGCGTTAATGAATCAATTAACAAAAAAGATATTTCAAAAATGTGTAATTAGGATAATAATAACATCTCTTTTTTGCTTTCAACCTCTAAAAGATTTTTTTTACGCTAACTAATGGAAAAATTGACGCATATTTTGGTTATGTTCCATATGCAGAAAGACTCGGTTCCTGTTAATATTTTCTCATATCGAATAAGTAAATGAAATCTAATTGACTGAGAATCTTAAAATTCCGTTTTTGTTTTAATGAAAGTTCATGTGTTAATGATAAAATAAGAAGCAGAAAACATAAATAAGTATGTTGCACGAATAAAACGATCTGTCACAACTAGAAATAAAGAACGCACAAATTATTCAAGAATGACACCCAAATAAAAGTGGTCTTTCAATTAATTATCATATTTATTATTTTACGGACATAATGTTACTACTTATAGTAGTGTTTCTAATTATTTATTCTATTCATTATGTTATCTTTACTATTTTGAAAGTAGTGTTTTGTTATGAGTTACCTATGTTATAAATAGTACCATTTGATTTAAATTGTATTTAACGATGAAATATATCTTAAGGAAGTCTCGTATAAGAGTACGAAACGTCGGTGTGTTGTTCCGCAAACAATAAACTCTTACAACCTTTATTGGTTTGATTTTTTTATGATTATAATTTTTAATTTTTTCGGCAAGGTTGAAAAGTTATCTACAATCTTTGGAGGTTTGTTTTTTCCAAATTCACTTGGGTAATTTCGTTGTTGGTTTGTTTTTCCATTTTGTGAATTTCGTTAATGTTGTCAGCGACGATCGTTTCGCCTCTCGGCATTATCAA
Source organism: Agrilus biguttatus (assembly GCA_963921985.1). Taxonomy (NCBI): domain Eukaryota; kingdom Metazoa; phylum Arthropoda; class Insecta; order Coleoptera; family Buprestidae; genus Agrilus; species Agrilus biguttatus. The sequence goes on from OY998118.1 coordinate 24,700,585, forward strand.
GCTGTGTGATTTGTGGTTGTTTGTTGTGGCGTATTTATACTGTTTCGTGTGGTGAGTTTGAGTGGGGTGAATATTGTGTCTGAAGTATTGTTTATTTGTATGTATGGAAATATGCAAACAAAAAATCAACAACAACATAATCAATATACAAATAAACAATACTTCAGACACAATATTCACCCCACTCAAACTCACCACACGAAACAGTATAAATACGCCACAACAAACAACCACAAATCACACAGCTTGATAATCGTCGCCGACAACATTAACGAAATTCTCAAAATTGAAAAACAAACCAACAACGAAATTATCTACAATCCCCAAATTTTGAGGGACTATAAATTTAAAAAATATTTCAAGACAAAGAAAAAGCTTCTTTTTTATGTTTCAACGGTTTTTATTAAAACTCGACGATCGTTTCGGCTAGCGAAGCCTTTTTCAAGAGTACAAAACAAATACTGAATATGGCGGGTTAAGCTAGGTCTTTAAATATAAGCTTATCAAATAAAATAAATAAATACAGGTGTACGATATACAATAGAAACCGGAAATTGGAGAACCTATTGTTAATTTATTGATGGGAAATTCAAATATGCATCTATTAATAAGTTATTTCGAAAATCTGACTGTAAGTTAGTGATGTTATCGTTTCGTTTAAAAGCTTTCTTAATTTCTAATTCTTCTAATAAGAGTCTTTTTCCTTTCTTTTCAGCATATAATAATCTAATCTAAACTATTAATATCTAAATTATGGTTGTTTTCTACACAGTGGGTGCTAAAGCCTGTAGATTTCTTTTTATCATTAATGCCCATAACATGTTCTTTTAGTCTTATTGATAATTTTCTACCCGACTAGCCTAAGGAAAAGGCATCGCAATTTAAGCAGTTAATATTATACACGCCACTTTTGTTCATAAACGATTGTTTTTGTTTATTATTGACTAAAAATTTACCTAAGTTACACTTATTAAGCGAAATAGTGTTTTGACCCAAAGCATTAAGTTTTTTACAAATTTTATTACTATAAGTAGGAACGTAAGCAAAGAACCTATAATTCGTTATTTCATTATTATGAATAGCTGAATACAATTTTTTTATTTATTAATCTCTTTTTCATTTTTCTAACCATATTATCAACCACAATGGGATTGTAACCGTTCTTAGAAGCTATAATTTTAATTGTTTTTAGTTCTTGTTTGTAATTATCACTGTTTAGCGGGTAGTTCAATAATCTATAAATGTAACTATTGAATGCTGCCATTTTGATTTGGTGTGATTGATTTGACTTTGCATTAATAATACAGTCCGTGGTTGTTGGCTTTCTGTAAATGTTAAATTCTAATTTATTATTAACAACCTTTACGTTAAGTACCCATTTCCAAAGTGAAATTAATTCTTTTATTAATACTGTTAAGATATGTAATAAATTTCTCTAATTGACATTCTGTTCCTAACCAAATACAACAAACATCTATAAATATAAATAACTATAAATTTAATTGTTATCAATTCGGTAATTTGAATGTCTAGCTAATCCGATCAATATCTGGCAACTTTCTGTTAGTCAGAGCATAAAATATGCAGACAGCATTTAATACTGTAGCAGCGTTATTGACATACGAAATAATTCTGGATCTCCTTTCTCAATCTAACGTGTCCTGAATGCGGTCTGAATCTAGAGAGAGGTACGGCTAAGAAAGAAATAGCCAATCGTGCCGCGTTAGAGCGAGAAAGGAGATCCAGAATAATTTCCTATGCCAGTAACTCTGCTATATTTACGTTTTTATGCTATAATATCTCTCTTGTACTTTATTTTGGTAGCCACTGTTTTAATACGTGTGCTACCAATACTACTAAGTAGTATATGCGATCTTGACATAAATCGCACCAGTCGCGACAGATCACGCCGATGACGGCCGTCCCGGAATGTAATCCTCGCAGTAAAATAAAAGATATGTAAACGTAAACCTAAACGGGAAGGCTTATGTAAATGTGTAACTCAAGATCCGACACTGACACACGAAACTAACCACTAATTTTTTAACGCCTCCTACCGTTCCGCATTTCAAAGGATTACACTCGTATTTCTTAATTGCGCTTTCTATTTAACAAGATTTTTCTTCTGTACTTTACATCTACACACGTAAACTGGTTATAGTTATTTCTAGGTGTGAATTGCTTCCGATGAAATGGACATACAGATGTCGTGTCGCCTTGGCCTGTTATTATAGTCAAGCGTTACATTAAATGCGACTATTTATTGCGTTTGTACTTCTTTAAGTCATTACCAGAACAACAATAGGAGTTGATGATAAGATACGTATCTACCTGTAATACTCGAAGTGCAATCACATTTATGTATGGGTTGTTAATCTTATTTCCTTTGCTAATCTGCAGTTTACTCTAACAAATTAACGCTAGTATTGTAACGGAAATGCAACAAGAGGAGATAAACTAACAATTGATAAAATAACGATTTCCCTTTCGGGTGTGCATTATATATTTTCAATATTTTATTAATAGTTTTTGTTTAATTCTTGTTCTGAACCAAAGTACTATTTTTATGTTCTTTATTTTCCCCCTTTTTTGAAAGTAACACATGGGCTGAAAAGTCCCGGGCCTAACACATAGATCGCGGTAGTTTTATTGCATTCACGTTTTTTTCAGTTAACATTAACTTTTAAAAGATAGCTATTAAAATTTCATGATATTCTATTCATTAGTTTGTAAGTTATTGTGCTAAGGCTAGAGAGTGACGCTACTTTTGTTATTTTTAAAACAATGGATCAAAAACAATTTCGTGTTTTAATTTTACACTAAATACATCTTGATGGGAAAAAATACTGTTCAAGCGAAGCAATAAGCAATGACTTAAAAACCGTTACAGAGACTCCGCTCTATCGAAACAACCGAAATAAAATAAAATGTTGGTTTGCCGACTTCAAACGTGGTCGTAGAGACAGAGACAGATGATGCAGAACGCAGTGGACATCCAAATGAGGCGGTAACACAAGAAAACATAAAAGAAATCCACAAAATCGTTTTGAATGATCGAAAAGTGAAATACATACATATATATATATATATATATATATCTATATATATCGTATAGAAAATGATCGAAAAGTGAAATACATATATATATATATATATGGCATAGAAAAAGAATTTGTTTCATCAAGACAACGCACCGTGTCATAAGTCATTTATCATCAAAACAATAGCAAAATTGCATGAATTGAACTTCTAATTGCTCCCACATCCACCGTATTCTTTAGATTTGGCTCCCAGTGACTATTGACTCTTCGCAGATTTCAAAAAAAATGCTCGCCGGCAAGAAATTTCGCTCGAATGACGAGGTTATCGCTGCAGCTGAGGCCTATTTTGAAGCAAAAGATAAACTGTTCTACAAAAACCACAACCTATTTCACAAATGTTTCGTTAAAAAAATCCATTATTATTATTATACTGTCATGTCTGAAAAAAAGTGGTATTGATATGTTAGAGCTTCGCTGGAATAATTGTGTTGCTCTTGATGGAGATTACGTTGATGAATAAAACCAATTTTCAACAAAAAAAATAACCCTGTTTTCTTTGTTAGGCCCGGGAATTTTCAGCTCATGTGTTATTTCGCAATACGTACTTACTATATCCTAAATATTTTTTGCATAGTTTGCCTTTCTTTTCCACCTGTTCTAGTCTCGTGTTTTTCCACTCTTCAATTATGTTTTCTAAATCATAATCATTTCTGAGTGTAAATTTCATCTCTTTCTTCCTGGTCTTGTTAAATTGCTCCAATCTATGGTATCCATGATTTATTTGCATTATTTTAAAATTATCTTATATTTTTCTTTTCTTATTTTTCGTCATCTTTTCTCTATTATTTTTATTAGGATAATGGAATAAACTGGGCAAGTCTTATGCAGCCGTGCATCTGGCGGTATTATGCGAAATGAGGAACAGTGGTACTCTCTCTACATTTGTTTAATAACACATGTACATTATGTAAAGGCACAGCTGTTTTTTTCTATGTTATTATCTCTTCTATAATTATTCATAAAGCAAAAATGGCTCCACGCGTTCCCCTTTTTTTTCTGAACTAGAATTGGCCTTCCCCATATATTTCTTCCGGCCTTTTTCCATCCTTCTCTGCATTATTCAAGTTAAGGTTTTTGACGCAAAAAAAGTTACAGATAATGTTATTATGTATTATATAAGTAGTTTTGAGTAGTTGTTTTCACTTAGTTTTTGTTTCCAGGTTGACAGTTCAAACGTATTAAAATGTTCCCTTTTAACGCCCTTAGCTCTTCACTCGTGTATATTTCTTTAACCAAAATATTAGAATTGTGATTGCGATACATGTAGTATTTACGAGATTGTAAACCGTATTTATACATTACTGACCTTTGTTGCATTTCTTATTATTGATATTTATCAAATAATTTAACACTTACTATTATAACCCAAAAATCGTACGCATTTAAAAACACGTGAATATTCGTTAATGTCATTGTCATTGTGTCGGATTTCCATGTTTGAAATGTTCAAAAATGGAAACGTTGTTAAGGTTGTTTAAATTGTTTAAAATTTAATATATAAACCTTTAAAGAAAACCTGTTAAATTATAATGAAATACTGCATCCACTCTTCCGATTTCTAGCCGAGCCCCGCCGCGCCGTTAAATTTTTCTAATGAAAATTTATCAGAGTAATAACAACCGCCCATAAAGTACATCTTTCAACACGACAGACCGCTACAAATTCATAAAAGTCAATAAACCAAACCTTTTCTGGTGCTTATTAGTGGATAGAAGTATCATTTAACATTTGAGTTATTTTTTATATTTCCGACGTTCACATTCATGTCTTCCCAGTTACACAACTCAAATTATTTTCTCATAAAATGGTCATTTGTTAAATTTTAATTGTATAACTCTGATTAATATTAATACGATCGTATATCACCATAACTACAACCTACACGTATAACTACACAGGTAAAAAAGTTAAAAAGCGATGTTTATTACATATAATAGAAGTATAAATAATAATCTTATTGCAGGCGGAAAATAACGCAACTAATAAAAAATTAATAAGCTGTCTTTTAAACCAATAAAATGTTAATCATTTTATAGAAAAACAAAAATTTTACTTTCACTATGTTGAAAAGATCGGAAGTGTTTTTATTCCGGTTTTAGACGATCTTTAACATAATAATTCCTGAAGATACCAAGCATATGCGTTAACAAAACGATGAATAACCGTAATCCTTCACGACGACTGTTTATACAGAAACGCAAAAAGAAGTAGTTTTTCTGTTAAACAACAGCCCAGAAAGTCTTTATTGGATTATAGTACAATCGAATTATGAAATATTTGTAAACTAGTTTTTACAAAAATGGGTTCTAGATAACATGTATAATAATAATATCCAGATCCATAGTTTCAAGATGCTGATGAAAATTATTTATAAACAAATACAGGTTGAAAAATAGACTTATTGCTTTTTTTATAAAGTCGTTGCATCAGATTTTTTATGCTACTTAATCCCTCTACAAGCTGATATATGTAGATGAGCTACGAGATCAACAATAGCTGCCAAATCGCGTGTAAACCTTACCTTGTACAATTATTGACAAGTCACAAAAATCGTAAAAAATGACTTAATTCGTTTGGTAAATGATTATATGAATATTTGGGCTAAATTCGAAACTGTTTCTTGTCTTGTCGTGTCTTTAACTTCCACTACAGCTTCAACTGGTAGTTGAGAAACTCATCAAAAACATTCTTTTTCACAAGTAGTGGATTAAGGATTTACAATTGGAAAGAGATTGCAGCAGAAAATTTAAATGTTGTATTTCAACTGATAAATATAGATGAAGCATTATAGACAATCAATTTTGTCTAAGTATAATAATAATCTTATATCAGATAACGTTATGTACATTGATTTTCCGTAATCAAGTAACGCTAAATGTAAATTACAGTAAAATTATTAATTTTAAAATGTTTTGTCAAAATAGTCGTTAAAAGTCCATTGAAAGTTTTGAAATGTGGAGATTAAGGTTTCAAAACTTATTCGCTATCTGTTTTACTGAAATTTTGATTTCTTTGTGAATACTGCATAATGCTAAACCAGTTAGTCGATTCTCTGGCATAGTCACCCTAAGATAGCTCTTTTAATATTTTAGCAATGAAAGAGTCCACTTCTCTGAAGCTAAAATCACAGGGATCTGATTGCAACAATACAGAAACATCAGGGAAAAATGAATTTGATTATAAAATTTGCAGGATTTCGATTACCGTTTGGTCCGTTTTGAATTTATTATTCTCGCATTACCGATGCCACAAAAGAATTTGGAATTTACGTTCTGTTTTGCTGCGATTAGTAGTTAAATCACTGATGTAAATTTGTGCAGCACTTAAGATTTGTTCGACCGATTGTTTTGTACGATGTGCCGGAATAACCCCCGTAGGGTTAAAATTTTCAAAAATTCTTCCTTACACCTCGAAGGATTATGTAATCCAGGTAAAAGTAGTGTGTCTGTACTACTCGGATCTGCTGGCATTTACTTACAAAACAAATATTCTCAATTATTATTTTTTCATTGTTGAGCCAAACCAGACTTTATTAGCTTCAACGTATGCTGTATACATACCCAACGTCAATTAAAGTGTGGTGGTGGTTGCAGCTCTCTCCCTAGTTACGACACTATTTTTTACTAAAAATTTATTGTTTTATTATTTACTTATTTAAATCAGTAATGATTAAACACATATTTTTCTGAAAATTCGCAGCATATCCCACAAAGATAAACAGTTATTTGTTTGTGAGACTGGTGACGCTAACTTAATCCTAGGGTCTAACTCAGTTACTTGACTTAGTATTAACTCTTAAATATAACATCTTGGCGGATATATTTGCTCATTTTTTTTTTCGTATTCAAAAACCCGAGTTGCAACCACTCGCACACAATTTTCGAACTCTATGTTATCATTTTAATCTTTTTCCATTTCATCAGCATACATTTTAACCTCTTCCTCACCACGATAATATTTTGTATTTGTACTTCTGTTATATTAAATCCGAATAATATATAATAAGTTTCACGCCAAAACATTAATTAATCTTTGAAGTAAGCAATGTGTTCATCTTAGTACATAAAAATATGGAGACAGCATTTAATACTGTAGCAGTAATACTGAAATGGCAAAAATGTGGTTCGCTTTTCTGGTTCTAACACATACTGATTAGCTGTATCTTCTCTAGCCGTATCTCTCTGTACTAATCAGTGCTTTCAAGCATTACAACAAGATAGTCGAACCACAATTATTTATCCTTTCAGGATCACCTCTACGAGCAGCGTGGTCTAGTGCTCCAGATCATTGCTTAGGATTTGCTAACTTCCAAAATTACAGTTTATTATTATACGCAGATGTTTAAATAGGCGACAGTTAAGGGTATCTAATAAATAGTGAAAATCATTATGTTCAAGATCTTCCTATGCCTTATTATTAACTTACACAGCGCTCTTTGTTCTCCTACTCTTTATAATATCACCACATTTCTAACCTTTTCTATCCGCGATATCCGCCTATAACACCACATCTGACACTTCTAAGTTTTCCTTTTTTTATCGCTTCCACCGACCACGTCTTGCACTTGTACAGAGCCTTGCTCCAAACATACACATTCAACAATTTTCGAATAATAATCCTTGGGTATTTTCAGAAGTGAGTCCTTTTCTTAAAGGTGACAGGACTCTGAACTAACCTTTGTTATATATCTCTACCGCTTTTTTCATCATGACTTCCTAACATATCGATAATCGGTGTTTCCTCCCTTCTTCTACATTTACATATGCGTTAAGAAACATTGAAACTATGTTTTTCTAGTGTATTGTTTAAAATACGTTTAATTTTTATACACACTAATAAATAATTATTTTTGATGATGGTGTATTATAACCAAGTTACTAATAAAAATACATGTTATCTAGAAATGGTGAATGCGCTGGACATTAACATGAAAAATAATACCTTAGTGTACGTTTTGAACTTGTAGAAGCATTTGAAGTAGAACTGAGTCGTTGACTATGCTATGATACAGTTGCTCTTTACTTTTCATACATAAACTGAAATGTCACTCTAATAGAGTTTCATACCTTAAAAAGAAAACGGTATTGATATAAGATAACCCATAAATCCGTCTATTTATAAATGTAGTATATTATTGGAAGGAGTTATTTAAAAAGTTAAAGTGTTTATCTTTAATCTCTATCTCTGTAAAGTTAGCCTAACGAATATATGTTCCTTTCCAAAATCTCTCATCATGTTAAAAAAACTTTTACAAAAATTAAGACAATTTAATAACACGGAAATTATTAATAATTTTCTACATATCAAACTTTAAACTTATAAAATGAGGGAAACCTTGAAGAAATCCTTAATAAGTGTACGTTGTCAGCGATATTAGCAACAGATTTTTCCTTGGAATATAAATGAATTATCATTTTAGAATTCTTTCTTCAAAAACGACTTTATCCTGGTGAGACATTTTTAATTATAACAACAACAAATGTTCATATCATATGTTCACCAAAATGTTACTATCAATCAATTGTAATAATTAAAAGTCAAATACTATAAGTTGTCTCAAATAATTCATTTATTTTGAGAGTGATCTGCACATTGATCACGTATTTTGTTAAAACCAAATACATTGTACCAACTAGCCAACATGAAATTAAATGTATTTAAAAAGTTTTGAAAATATACATTATAGACAAAAGTTTAACCGACCAGTAAAATGTTAAGAGTAATTCTTTTCACAAGGTTTCACTGGAACATACGTTCTTCCCTACTTTGCCGAAGTAAGCTACAGCATACGCCATTCCAATATCCGTTTCTGATTTAGATTTAGACGTCTGTACCGGTGGACCGAGCGGCGTGGTCCAGTGCTCTAAATCATTGCTTAGCATTCGCGAGGTCACCGGTTCGAAACCGGTCCGGCTGCTCTGGTCCAAGTTTTCTGTGTTTTCCTTGGATCATTTAGGAAAATGCTGGGGCAGTAATATTCCACGGATAATATTCCATTTCTCTTCTGTCTTTATTTTGTCTGTCTCATATTTCTCTCCCTAACCACACCACCCACCCATTCCCACGATTTCTGAAAGGAGGCTTTGAACTACAGTGTAGGTCGGAGGGACTGCCCGCCCACCAGCACGAGTAGCTGGTGGGAATGAAACACAAAAAAGTTGTTTTTTTTGTACCGGTGGCTTACATGAGCATCGTGCAAGAATACTCAAAGCAATAATCAATATTCTAGTTGAACTATTGCAAAATACTCATCTATAATTTAACAATAGACTGAGATATTGTTTGGTACATTGTGGTGGACTATTTGAGCTCCTTATAAAGTAGTTTTAATTTTTTAGGAAATTACCTATTCATTTGTATTGTTTTATTAAAATTAGCATTTATTTTTATTAGAATTTTATTTATTTTACTTACTAAAGAATAATTATTTTATTTCGTATCAGGCAGCGATAATACTGATCAAATTGCTTGGTCGCCGTCCGTCAAATGTTCGATCATTGTAGGGGAGTACAAGCCTCGCCTGTCGTACGCGTCATAATCGTCATTAACCTTACTAATGTTCCATACATTTGAAAAACTTAACAGAATCTCGTTATGATCGGTTAAACTTTTACCTGTAGTGTATATAAAGACACAAAGTCAAACATACATTCAATATGTTTTCTTTATTACTGCGATATAAATCCACAAATTCTATATTTTAATCTGCTCTGCCAACTTTTCTGTAATAGAGCTTATTGTACGAGTATCTAAAACAAATATGAACTAAAATTGTAAAAAGTTCAGGGTTTATATAAATTTACCTAAACCTTACCTTATGTATACCTAATATAAAATTTTGTGGCATAATAAAAGTGATTTATATATTTTTCTTGTTTTGTTATAGGATCTCGAGAAGCAGCCTTTGCTTACGCGATTTCTAGTGCTGGGGTTTCGTATTCTGTCACTGCGGCGTGTGCAAGAGGCAACATATCAACCTGTGGCTGTGCTCCGGCGGTCAAGTCGAAAGAGCCATCAACTCCAGGTTGGAAATGGGCTGGTTGCAGTGTCGATATTGAGTACGGAACACGTTTCGCAAGAAAATTCCTCGATGCAAGAGAACTCGAGGGTGACGAGAGAAGTTTAATGAATTTGCATAACAACAGAGCAGGGCGAAAGGTGAAATTATTATTAAATAGTTACTTATCGAATCGAAATACACCATAACTAATATAATTAACAGAAACATTTAAAAACCGCCTACTACCTACATAACAAATTAAAATTGCTTAATGATTATGATGTTCGAGAAACAAAGCAAATATTTTCAGCCATCAGGTGTTTCACTTTTTTCAGTTTTCCACACACGAACGTATCATTATGTCTTTCTATTATTTCTGCTATTTTTCATAAATACTTGACAAATTCGAATAAAACGCGATTCACATAGATTATAGAGATTTCAACTTTAACGACACTAATTAAATTGAAATTTCAAAACGGGTGGGTTTCATGTTTTATTTAAATTTTAGACCATTCACTTTAGAATACGATTAGGGGATGCCCAAGGGCCGACAATTAAGTTCTGCACTAGCGAGTATTGGAATATGACAAAAACGAATAAAAGTACAGTTTATTAAACATTAGCTATAAAATATGAAGTATATTTTTAAATGAAGTCCCTGTTTACATTAAAACATTTCATCGAACAGCGTGTGACAAGTTTCTGTATTCCGTCCAAGTGCCTGTCCATTCCAGTAACTGGCTTTACCACGTTATCGGTATTAACATAATTGTCCCTGAGATCCTTCTTTAGGTGGGAGAAAATGTGTAAGTCGGATGAAGCCAAATAGAATGGTATAGGACGCGAGAAATATATTGAAACTTTAGCGTACGAAAATCCCTTCGAAGTTATTGCAGTTGCTTGATAACATAGCCTACTCTTTTTTAGACATGCGTAATTAATTAGCAATAAATGTAATAAATTAAAGAAAAGTTTTGGATGATTCAACAATTATTTATTGTACTCGACAATATTGTTTCGACCCACATGTGTTAATTATCAAGAGTAAACAAACACTAAAATTCTGGAAAAGTTATAAAAATGGATTCCGGAAATAATGATACTATAACTATGTTATTACAAAAGTTAGAAGAAATGAACAAAAATTTAAAAGAAGAACTTAAGGAAAATATAGTTATACTTAGTGAAAAAATAGACAATAATAACAAAGAATTTAATGAAATGAATGAAAAAAATTTGAACAAATTAGTAAAAAATTAGAACAAAACAGTAACGAAAATAATGAGAAATTTGAACAAATCAGAAAAGAAACTAATGAGAAATTTGAACAAATCAGTGAGAAACTAGAACAAAAGATTAGTGAAAAATTGATTGATTGTATGGAAAAGAAAATTGAATCAATGAAACATAAAATTAAAAATGAAATTGATAAAAATTTTAAAGAAGAAATAAAACATATCGAAAACAAAGGTGTGAAAATAATAGAAGAAATGAACAAAAATTTAAAAGAAGAACTTAGTGACAAAAAAGACAATATAAACAAAGAACTTAGTGAAAAGTGGACAATAATAATAAAAAAATAGATGGAAATTTTACAAGAATAGAAGAAAATATGTTGATATTTAGTGAAAAGATTGAAAAGATAGAAAAAACAATTGGAAACTTACGAAAACGCAAGAGTTTACTTAGTAACCAAGGAAAAACATCAAAAAACAGTCGATATTTAGGCTCCGTACTAGTAATACGTATAATTTGTGTCGTCCGAAAACTATAAAATAATACTTTGAAGAAAAACTAAATAAAAATTTAAAGGTTATGTTACCTGATAATAAATACAAGTTATTCATCGAACATAATAGTGGAAGTATATGATTAACTAATATAATGACATACACAAAAGTTTTCACAAATTTTTATTGTTATCACGACTATAGTTTCACTACACTGTAGCTTGTTTACAAATTTCGGAACTTATAAATAGCTTAAACTATCAGGGTTGGTGGGGGAACAAATTTAACAGAGGTGAATTATTTAGTTCTATTTGATCATTTAAATGTAAGTTAATGTTGTAGTTTTTAATTTTATTAATCTCTAATGATTCTAATGTATTTAATCTTGAGCCTTTTCCTAGAGTATGTAGAAAAATGTATTGTTCATTGAATTCATGATTTTCTTCTATTAAATGGTTAGCGTAGTTAGAAATATTGTGTTTTTTATTGATAAAGCTTTTAAAATGTTCTTCTATTCTTGTTTTGAATGATTTAATTATTTGGAAGTATATGAAGTATATAAAACAATCCAACCATAACCCACTATTCTTCGAATATAAAAAAATAATAATAAAATATAACAAGTATAAATAAAATAAAATTCTACTTTAAACATCTATCAATTTAAAGTGAGTGCGCAGGTCATATAAAATACCAGTGGTGGAGATCAAACTCTGACTTAGGATTTTTAGAAACTAATAATTAGTAAGTGTTTTTTTTATTTAGTAAGCGTTTTAGCTATTTATTAATAGTAATTTAAGTTAAGATTTAGTGATTAATTTTCCAATTTAAATAAAATTAAAATTTTTATAGTGTTAATTTATAATTTGAATTTCTGAGTTTAAGATTGTCTCTGTCTCTTATTCTTTTTTGTATTAAGTTTAGCATTTACTAAATATAAGTGTTTTGAATTTAAAACAAATAACTTTCAATTTTTATTTTTTTTTATTTGAATATTAATAAAATTTATTCTTTTAAATAATTTAAACTTTGATACTTTTATAAGTATCTGGCGCTCAACAACAACAAATAAACTACAATTACAATCACCAATATCATTTTATAATCTCGTATATCATTTAAATTAACTATATTATCCATAGAAAAATTAATTCAGTTACAAATAGACAACATTCAACATTTTCACAAATCCCAAAAACACATTAATATATATACATAAATGATGGGGATACATATCTGAAAATTGTTTACAAAGTTGTTATTAGTAGCGGAGTATTATTTGTAGCTAATTCTATTTGGTTATTTGTTATGCTTTTATTTAAAATTACAGCTTTCTTAATTTCTAGTAATTCCAAAAGGTTTAATTTTTTTCTATTTGAAGCTGAATGTAATAATTTGGTCTTATCCAATTTGTGATTGTTGACTACACAATTTTCTGCCATTCCTGTACTTACTATTTCATTCTTTATAGATTATAAATGTTCTTTCAGTTTAATCCTAATCGAACGTCCACTTTGACCTATGTATAACGCATTGCAATCGACACAATTTAACGAATAGACAGCACTTTTTTGTAGTTTTTCCAGTCGCAATTTCGAACTTATTAAGTCTAATCAGTCAATAAGTTCTAAATCTCGAACCACATCTGGTAGTTTCGATCTTCTAACCTAGAACTAAATGTTTTTTATTAATTTTGTTTGTATACATATCACTCTCGTAAAGCCTTGTCAATCATATGAAATGCCGCAGTTAGCAGTAAATGTCAATAAATGGGGGTATATTCTCCGTAATACGCTATATGAAACATACTTCTGAAATATTTTTTTTCTTTTCTGTTAGGTTAGGTTACAATCTATTAATCAGTATTTACCAAGAAGATGCTTTGAAGTTAGTGTTAATTTAAAGACTTTACTTGTTCGGTATTTCCTTCCTAAGAAAACGAATCAATATTGACAACATATCTACTTAAACGTCCCTCCTTTTATATTTTTAAATATAAAAGTGCAAAAAAATTATCATAGAATTCCTAGGGAATTAAAGAAGGCAAATTTCTTGGTACTAGGAAATTTTTTTACAAATTCAACTGGTTTTTGTAGCGATTCAGAGCAAGAACCTTTAAGAAAGAAGAACGATATGATTATCATAATAACAGAGCGGGTAGCCAACGGGGCCTTATTCTGAAGATTTTGTTGGCCTCTTGGTCCGTAAATTCTGCTCCATTGTGTGCGAACGCGCGCATTCAAATGTTATTCAACGAGTGGGTTAACAATCGCAGGAGGCCGCTCCATCACTCAGCCTGTCAATTAGCTGAGATGGGAGACTTGCGAAAAAACGCACATCGCTAACCCGATCCCGGTCACGATCATATGCATACACGTATGAAATATTTAGAAAATACAGGGTGATGTAATGAATAGGTTTATAAGATGTTCATTAACTATATAGGCTCCTCTTATTGTAATTCTTACAAGATTAACTATGACTACTACAATCGTAGTTTGAATGGCAAAGAGCTAAGAATTAATATAACGCTAAATCTGTTTGTAAACTGTCACAATCAATGAATGATAAATAAAAAAGGGTAACTCCATAAGGTATTTGACCCAACGATATATGCATATTGATGTGATATTGCAAGTATGCATCTACGTTTGTGTGGATAAAACCGCAAAGGAATAGTATAAAATATTAACCTAGAATTTCTTTCAAAGGTAGAGCTAGTGTTTTACTTGCTTTAAAATGAGTAAATTCTATTTTATAAATCTACGTACTATGCGGAGAACTTTTAATAACCGTCGACAGAGAAAATCGGAAAAATATTGATTTGACAGAGAAATGGTTGATACATACAGCACATGACGATAACAGACGCATTAATATCATTAAACCTAAAAATGAAAATTAATTACGGTTAGAGATAATTCCTCCAATCAATTTGGCCAAACTATTGTATTTAATTACTATGATAGGCTTGATAAAGTAACAGGCAAGCTGAAAAGTTCGTAGGCTGACCAATAGATTGCGCTACTAGTATAAAATCCATATGATTTTTAGTTAGCCCTAACCTTCAAAAGACGCGTGTATAAATTTGACAGCTGTTGCACTATTAGTATTTGAGTTACAGCATTTTTAGTGAAAGATCTTTTATTACTTGATAAAAAGGAATTTCGTGTGTTAATAAAGCATTGCTTTTTGGCAAAAAAAATACTGCTGAAACCAAGGCTTGGTTTGATAAACATTATTCGGACTTTGCACCAGGCAAATCAACCGTAGAAAAGTGGTTTGGTAAGTTTAAACGAGGTGAAATGAGCACCGAGGACGATGCACGCAGTGGACGCCCCAAGAGAGGCTGTTACCAACGAAAACATCAAAAAAGTCCGCAAAATAATTTTTGATAACCGTAAACTGAAGTTGTTTGTGATAGCTGAGACCCAACCCTAAACATATCAAAGAAACGTGTTGGTCATATCGTGAATGTGAATGAATATTTGGATATGCGAAAGCTCAAGCTCTGTACAAAGTGGGTGCTGCGCGAGCTCACAATCGACCAAAAACAACAACGGATTGATGATTCTAAGCAGTGTTTTTTGCATTTGCGTCGATATGTGATTATGAATGAAACATGGCTCCATCATTTCACACCAGAGTCCAATTGACAGATCGTCGAGTGGACTGCAGGTGACGAACCGACTCCAAAGTGTGGAAAGACGGATAAGTCGGCGTCGGCTGGCAAGGTTATGGCATCGGCATCAGTATTTTGGGATGCTCATGGTATAATATTCATTCACTATCTTAAAAAGAGGAAAACCATAAATGGCGACCATTACGTGGCGTTATTGGAGCGTTTGAAATACGAAATCGTGGAAAAGCGGCCTCATTTGAAGAAAAAGAAAGTGCTGTTTCTTCAAGACAATTCACCGTGTCACAAATCAATGAAATCGATGGCAAACCTCCGTGAATTGGGCTTCGAATTGCTTCCGCATCCACCGAACTCTCCAGATCTGGCCCCCAGCAACTTTATTCTTTTCTCAGACCTCAAGAGGATGCTCGCTGGACAGAAATTTCGCGCCGATGAAGAGGTAATCGCCGAAACTGAACTATTTTGAGGCTAAAGACAAATCGTATTATAAAAATGGTATCGAAAAATTGTTTGATATATGACCACTATATCAATCGTTGTATTGCCCTCAAAGGGAACTATATAGAATAATAAAATCAAATTCCATCAAAAAAAAATTTTTTCTCTATGCTAGCCTACGAACTTTTCAGCCCGCCTGTTATCTCGGGAGTTTACTCATTTTGAATAATTGATTCATTTTCAGTTCGGTTTAATATATTGTGGGGGTTGGTCGGGTTTATTAGATATCGAATTTAATATTAGACAATAACCAGGCCTATGTACACACAAGATTTCAACTCTATTTGATACATGTATGTTTGTTCATATGTATAATGGTTTAAATAAATAAGATAAAAGTCCAAAATTAGCAAAAAAGATAAACAAGTATAATCACGAAAGGACAGAAACGAAAATGCAACAATCACATCCTTAATAAGGCCGAATACGTACACACACGCATGCAATGCAGTGACTACTCTTCTACTGGGGAGGCCGCACTTAAACAACATCGATCACAGATGTAACTGCAACCTTTTCCCTCTAATCATTCCATTTAATTCTCTTCCTTGTACCCGATGTTTCTCTTCACTCTTGTTTGAACATTAACTTAAGATTCTGGTCTCGTTATATAACGAAACAATGTTATGTAATATCAAAAATAAGAACAATTTATTTGTAAATTATAACTTTTATGGTTTGATAAAAGTTTATAACAAAGTTGTCTTATGGAAATACTACCTACATGTCGAACTATTCATCATTCGCTTATCAGACTAAGACTTTACAGAACAAACTCGTTAATATACACACTTTCTGTTAGTTAAATTAGTGCCTATGTCAAAAATTATTAACTTAACTTAAAAATTATGTATTATATGCTAACAATGGTATTTATTATTTTGACAAGGGCTTATGAAGGTATTTACTTGATAAACTGAATCTATGAAGCAACTTATATAACGTTCTAATCGCGCAACCAAAATAATAAGAAATATTTACGGACAACTTCGATTTGATCAGTAATTTATCAATAACAATTATTATGCTTTTAGTCAGAAATTTTATCGAAACTACCAGACACGGATCGCGATTTCGCTCTTGTTAGAAGCTGATAGCGTGCCATAGGCAGTCTCGATAAATTACTGACCAAGTCGAAATGTTCCATAAAGCAATTGCCTCTATGTTGTTATTATATTAACTGTTCTTTACGGAACATTTCGACTGCCTATGGCACGCTGATGAGCTTCCAACAAGAGCTAAATCGCGATCCGTGTCTGGTAGTTTCGATAAATTTCTGACCAAAAGCATTCACGTATGTAGGCTGCGTTGTTGATATAGCTGGACAAGTTTAAATACCTCTGTAAGGCCTTGTCTAGTTTGATATCTTCTGTAGCGGCTAATAACCACTAGATGGCAGCAATTACCTCTATGTTGTTATTACAGTAATTTATCGATGATACCTTACCTATGGTATGTTAAAGAAAACTATTAAGATAACAATTGTTATCCACTACTGCTAATTTCGATAAATTTTTTATAAAGAGACAAAAGAAAACACTCTTTTTAAGATTCAATTTTTTTATATTTTTAAGCCAATAGCGACCATTTCGCCACACTGTAGCTTCATCAGGTAGCTGAAATACAATGCAGTGTGGCGAAACAGTCGTTGTGGGCTTATAAAAATATAAAAATTAATCTTCAATCGAGTGTTTTCTTTTATCTCATTGTTAATATGGAGTTTTAACAAGTACAGGCTAATACGTACGGTGAATAATGTTTTAACAAGAACTAAATATTCTTAATTAAATATTTTAATAAAACACAAAGAAAGTTTCAACAATAAGGTTTATTAAACTCTTACAATTGTTTCGGCCAACGGGCCATTTTCAAAGAGTACAGATTTGTTACTAAAATTAAAGAAATGCAGCCGATCAATATAAAGGAATGAGGGTAATACGGAAATTCCTAGATGCAGGTAACTACTCTGGTAAAACCAGTTACAATTTGTATAAATGTAAAGGTGAATTGCTGGTCTCTAATTCAGTGTGGTTATTAACAATTAATTTATTATTATTTAGCGCATTTTTAATTTCAAAATTTTCGAGAAGGCTTAGTTTCTTACTTTTTGCACAATTGTGTATCAGTTTTACATTTTTATCACCTAGATAGTGATTATTGGTTATGCAGTGCTCCGGAAAACCAGTCGACATTATATTGTATTTAATGGATCTTTTATGTTCGTCTAATCTGTTTTTTAGGGCTCGGCCAGTCTGCCCTATATAAAGAGCATCACAACTATTACATTTTAATTCATATATACCACTTTTTATGTGTAATGTAATAGTTGCGATGCATCTAGGGATTTCCATATTACCCTCATCCTTTTATATTGATCGGTTGCATTTCTTTAATTTTAGTAACAAAGCTGTATTCTTTGAAAATGACCCGTTGGCCGAAACAATTTTAAGAGTTTAATAAACCTCATTGTTGAGTATGCATTCGTAAAACTTTGCCCAACATTTGAAATACCGCAGTTAGCAGTAAATATCAGTAGATGACATGTTTCACGTGAAGCTAGCATAATGACACTGGATATTAAATGTCTTTGGCAGTTTAACAAATTAATAAAAAGAACCTATTTCGTCCTTTTATGCTAATGCTATTGTAATAATAAAATCACACCTTTTAAAAAAGCGAATTTGTTTTAGGTCTTACACAGCAATTTGGTAAAGGACTGCAAATGTCACGGTGTATCTGGAAGCTGTACCATGAAAACCTGTTGGAAAAGTTTGCCACAATTTCGACGCGTAGGTGATATCCTCATGAAGAAATATTACAGAGCCCGTCCAGTTAGTTCGAGCCCGGCATCTCCAGGTTTACGTGATATCGACAATTATTTCCCAAAAAAACCTAGAAAGATCCAACTGGTTCTTAAAAAGGGTAAGATACCGATAAAGAAGCTTCCCAAAAAGGTGGATCTGGTTTTTCTTCAAATGTCACCAAACTATTGTGAAAGGGATCCAAGTACAGGTTCTTTGGGGACCGTTGGAAGAATTTGTAATAGAACATCAAGAGGTACGAAAAGTAATAGATATAGGATAATTTTTACCTTCGAACTTAAACGTTTTCATCAATTGTGGAATCTTATAGCATAAATACATGGAGACAGCATTTAATATTATAGCAGCGTTATAAAAATAGCAAATTTCTGTCTTCATGTGTCTATACTTGAAGATGAGAATTTTACAGAATTCGGTACGATTGTGACGTCTGAATGCACATCAAATTATTACGTGACCTAGACACACGGTGGTCTGTCAGCCTGGCACGTAGCCAGAGGGGCTGAAGCGCTTCCCAAAATTTCACAATTTTTAATATTTGTGCTTTTTTATGATAAAGTTTTTTTAAATATCTTTCCGTTATACTTAATGTGAATGTTTTATTGTCAGCAAGCTTATTGTTCGTTAATTTTAAGTTTATTGACCAAAAACAAAAAGTGATTTTCATCCTTTTCTCTGAGAAACTACTTCAATAATAATATTCACATCACAATAGCGTTTACCATATCGTATCAAGAAACCTTTAACATAAATGATTTTAGTAATGAAATATTCGAAAAAATTTTAGTAGGGATAAATTTTAAATACATCATATTTCGAATTTTGAAGATTCACTTGAATCCTCCACTTATTTTAATTTATATATACAGGGTGTACGTTTTCAATCTGACTTCTATACTACTAGACTGAATTGGAATATCGTTTTGAAATGTTTGTAGAAGTAGAGAATATCAAACATTTGCAGGAACGAATCATTACAGTAATGGGAGAGATTCGTCCTGAATAAACCCGTAATGCTGTCCTGGCTGTAGAAAAAAGAGTTTTAAAATGTTTAGAAGTTAATGGATAACAATTCGAACAATTGTTGTAGAATAATTTTGTCATTGGTTAAATAAACTTAACATATTTGTAAAAATAAAAAAATTGTATTAAATCAGTTTTTTTAAATTTTCTCACAAGATACCAATTGTAGATGCATAATGTCTTTTACATTTTTATTGAGGATTAAGCGGTTGATGTAACTGTATAAAAAAATATGATATTCAACACATGTTTTGACTCCATTTTTAATTTTTTTTTTAAAAATTATTGGACGAATTAATACCTTACTAAAACATTAAGAACATGTCGATAAATCATTAAATAAGATTAAAGATAACCGCGATAAAAGTAAATGCGGCAAACGGAATAATTTTAAAAAAAATGGAATAACTCAAAAACCATTCAGTATTATCAAATGTACCCTTATTTCTGATATTGAATCCAGAAATGTAAAAATATAGGGGGTTCCATTTAAAATAATAAAGTTGAAGTCAACTTCCGGTATAACCGAAAGTGATAGAAATTCAAAAATATTTTAAAATGGCAGACCTTCTGTGAAAACTCATTAATTTGAAAACGAAATTCCAGTTCAGTCCGATGATAGTCTAGGATTCAGGTTGAAAACGTACACCCTGTATATAAGCGACTACTTTATAATATCATTTACTTTCCTCGTTTTTTATGCAAAAAATGTAAAAACTGACTAAAGTTTGTGAGAGACAATAACAACAATTTCTTCCACACACATACAATTTTCATGTTTTATGAGGCTCCCTCGATCTCCTAAAATTCCAAATTCAATAAGTAAATTTACGACAGTACCCAAGCTATCGAGATCTGAAAAGGCAACTTTTATCACCCACTCATTAAAAATCTATACCACGTCTGAGTTAGTACAGTAAATGGAGACAAGAAGAGTGCAGTGTTGGTTACACAGTAGAATTCGCTTGCGTTTGGGGTATGTGGAATTATTACAAGCGGCACGTTTTGTATAAACGTTTTAAGTTTTAAAAATTATTATTTCAAAAATTAACGATGTCTGAACAAAAGAGGGAGCTTAGTTTGATATAAGCGACGTTAGGGGCAGAATCTGTTGTGTATCATGTGAAACTTCCTAACAATCGTAATTAAAGGTCGCAGATATTTGTTTGATTAATTAATTTCAGAATTGGTAATATATCTAGCTGGATATTTGAGAAGAATATAGGAACAGTAGAGTAGGTCAGGTCATAAATAATGGTCGATGCACGGGGACAGACAACTGCGGCAACAAAGATTAAAAGGAAAAAGGCGACTCAATAATGATATTTTACAACACATTTTTTTTTTTTAATTTTAATTTCGGAATAGGCTTTTCTATCTAACCATACATTAGCGGATTACTTTTTAATGTAAAACGAAAAACGGATCTAATGAGCTCAACCAGTATGCTGGAAACTATATAAGCCAAGCAGGACGTAACTTTAAGGTAAAATACTCATACTATGAAATTATTAAAAATTAAAACACATATTTGGAAAACACCTACTCAAAACAGGTCATCGATTAGATCTAGACCATAAATCTAAAATAATACATATTTGCAACAAGAGGATGA
The DNA here is from genome assembly GCA_963921985.1 of Agrilus biguttatus. Classification (NCBI taxonomy): domain Eukaryota; kingdom Metazoa; phylum Arthropoda; class Insecta; order Coleoptera; family Buprestidae; genus Agrilus; species Agrilus biguttatus. The sequence continues at coordinate 24,722,017 of OY998118.1, forward strand.
AATTAGATCTACCAGAATGAGTAGAAATTAACCGCGTAAACCAAAATAAAAATTTAATTATTTTGTCGAACGATCAAATAGACATAAATAACTCACTGTTGCTTAACTATTTGAAGTTGAGTTATGAAAAATTAAAAGCATATGAATTTCAAGGGTATCGCCAATTACAACATTTTCTGCCCATTTCGAAAAGATGAGTTGACCTTCAAGTAACTTTGAAGTCACAATAAGTATCATCAGTTGATTTCCCCTTTAGTAGCATACGTATTTCCTCTAAACATTTTTCTTATATAATAACATTTAAGCGAGATATTTCGGGTAATCTATTATTTTATTTATTTTTATTAATTTTATTTATTCACATTTATTATTAATATACTGACTATAATATTAAAAGAAAATAACTTCAACAGTGTTTTCGATTACAAAATTTTCCGGTCTTTCCATTGCTGAGGTCACAAATATGTGAAGATGCGAAAGATATCCAAAAAAGAAGGAATTAAAGTCCTTATTCGTCTAAATATTGAATATTAAGATCAAAGATCCTACATTTGGAAGCCTACCAAGTAGGCACAGCGAACCGAAAGCCCACAATAGTAAATTATTAAAATTAATATGGGGCATTGGACTATCACTACACCAACTATGTTTATTATGTTCATCCCAATTATTTCTCTAAAAGATAGTGGGCAGAGAAAATACCAGTGAAAGGTCAAACTCGTTTGACTGAACTTTAGCTGTTTATTTATTACTGTGTACTGGCAGAATTTCTATTTCCGAAAATAGCTCCTTAATTCTGCTTCAGATATCGGATTGAAATCAAATAACATTTCACAATAGCTTCCGCATCTTTTATGTGATTTGTTACTGACTTTGGCTTTTCAAACGATCCATTGTTAATCATGCTATCTTATTTCAATCTTTCAAAAGTAGGTAAATGCGAATGTTTTCTTTTGGGACAGCGAATAAAATACGTTTCTTATGTATTTTGTATCTACTCTAACAGTTTATTTGCTCATGGCATATTATGCGTATTAGAAAATATTGTTAATTGCAATAAAGTTTTTATTAATGTTCCTGAATTTCTTCATCAGTGATCTACTATGATTCAATTCGAAAATTAGAATAAAGTCAGTTGATCCCACATTCCTTAAAATTAGTTGGAAATAGCAAAAAAAACACTTCTCTAATGTATTTTGAGCAATATTGTTTTTAAGGCTTGTGTATCTCGAAACGAAAGAACATTTTCATACTAAAGGTCATGCCACGGTCTGAATACGGTTCGATCGCCATCAGATCGAACATGCCATAGTTCATATTACATTTACGGTCACAGTCAGAAATGAAATACGTGAAAAATTTTTAAAATTTTTAAATTGTTTTCAACAAAACATTTGGCTATAACGGCATTTGTGTTAGACGAAGAAGTAGACAGTGAGCGTCTAGAAGCAAACGCAACATAACGCAACCATAAATAATAAAATCGCTGTTACTGGTGACCTTCTTCTGTTTTCATTAGTACATAGAGACAATTATAGTTTCGTGATCTAGCCATGCCATATACTGTGAATACTGCCATTTAAAATACAATATTTGATCAGACCGTGCCCGGACCGTGATCAGACCGTGACTTTACCTACAGTATGAATCTAGCTTTAGTTAGATGTTTTAATAGTAAGGTGATTCCATAAGTTTTCACCATGAGAGGAGATACCTCTACAAAATTAAGTTACAAATCTATCTATACGTACGATATTGCCTTAGATACGTAGAGAAATTAGTTATATATGTTATTTACTGCAGCTGATCTACAATTTGTCAAGTATAAATTATGCTAATAGTTATCAACAATTAGTATTTGTTTTTAATATATTCCCAAATTAATCAATAGGTGTTTCACTTATCATCAAATTTCAAATATGAGCTTTTTACACTCCATTGCAATTACCTGATCGCGCGCGGTTTTTGTCATTTGATCATTGACCTGTGTAGACAACTATAAACATAAATAGGAATTTAAAAAACTTTAAAGAAATGTGGAGGGTACTTAAAAAATGTAAGCATATATAACAGGTTTAAAGTTAAAGTATCGACATAGGGAATATAATTTTTCATTCTTTAGTGGAAATTAGGAATGTTTGGCCAATTTTACTTACGTTTAAATTCCATGAGTTTTAAATTATTATGTTGGTATTTTGTGTGAACATTCCTTTATAACAACGGTATTTTACTGAGGAAATTAAACTATTCTAGGCCTAAAGGTATAAAGTTACATTTCACGTAAAATTCGTTCGAAATTACCGTACATTCCTTTGCGAATGAATGTACGGAATTGCGGCTAAATAGCAGACTAATTGTATTTTAGAATTAAAAAAAACACTTTCTAGACATAGTTTTTGGTCTGTGAAATTGCAAAAATTGAATGATATTCCTCAGGCTATCTAATGAAAAATATTTACAAGAAAATTTCATATTTCAAAAGGCGCAAACAAAGGCCTTCTTCAATGTAAATAAAGGAAAATATGTCTTTGTAATGTTGACACTTGTGCTGAACACAGACGTACAAACAAAAATATCGTCATTTTTCATTTGCATACCCATTTACATGTTTTCTCAGAAAAGCGGTTGCACTATAAAATAAAAAAGTTTTCTTGAAGAAATAAGTTATAAATTAACTAATGGTATCACGAAGTAAAACCCAATAAGTTAAACTGTCTAAATTTTAATCAAGTCTATATTAGTCAAACTGGTTGACCATTCAAAACTAGGATTAATGAACATTATAACAGTTTTATTAATAAAAAATGCGATTCAGCTTATGCTAATCACTTAAATAGTCATAAACACAATTTTAATTAATATTATAAAATTTTACATCTTAAAAATAAAAGTGTTTACCTAAATTTATTAGAAAGTATGGAGATCAATAAACATTATACACAAATTGAGAAAAATACTCCACCTTTGTAAATATTTGTTGGTTTGTAGATATTCAAATCATTCCCTTCCTTCTGTGTTCTTTTGTAATTAGGATTAATATAAATACCAGGGTTACTTAGACTAAGTTTGTCAATCATCACCTGACGAAGCCTTTGGGTGGTGAAACAGTTGTTGTTGTACAATAAATATATTTTCTTTGAAACTTCGTTGAACCGTCATGGATAAGCTTCAATTACGATTAGCTTCTACTATTATTAAGTTATTAACTTATGACACATAAATAAAACATAATCCATAATAAATAAGGGTCAATTAGGCTAGGTATGCAGAAATATAGATCGGAGTCGGTTCAGTCTGACCAGTCGGTATCATAAATTAAAAAGAAGCAGAAATTAGTGGGAAATATCTACAGATGGCGTTTACTACACTGCCTGAGATTATCTATTAATCTTGCTGTCTATGGGGTGCTCATAAGAAACAATAAGTTTAAGAGTAAAAAACTGTTTATTGGGAGGAATGATTTAATTGGCAAATAAGAAGGTGGATAAAATTTATTTATCAATGTAATTATAAAGAAAGTAAGGTTTCAAAATAAATATATTTATTGTTCACTACAATTCACATACAATTCTTTTTATTTTTGTTTATGAAGTACTTTTGCACAGCATTATTTTACATCTGAACTAATTCCAGTCTGAAGCTAGATTAATCTTAAAATATAAAATTAATAATCATAGTAAAATCATAAAAACGATAAAACAGCAATAAGCAATATAAGAGCATAAGCTTCCAAGGCCGGAATTCATAGTAGAATGGTGATTCGGGCTTGTAGGCCGTGGTCGATGTGAACGGTTTCGTCCAGACGTTTCGCCGGCAACTGCGGCTGACATCTTCAGCGGGTGCTGTGTTGACTACGTGTGCGAAGATTATACCTCGAAGTCTCGCAACGAGATGCTACGAAACGTCTGGACGAAACCATTCACATCGACCACAAGGTCCAGACAAGGTCGACAAACTGGATTTTTGGAAGTGCTCATTAATCCCAAATAAAGCACAGTTTTTGTTCTTAGTACATAAGAAATAGTAAAATTATTAGATAAATAGTGTCAAATATAAACGATAATGAATTTGTTATATTCGTTTACACTATGAACATGTTTTGTTTATTCATTACCATAATGAATAATCATATATTTTGGGGACCCTCCATCGGTACTTCTACCCACTTGGATTTACCATGTTTCGCCGGCCCTGTATACATTACATTATATATTAAATTTGGAACCCAAAAGTGTATAATCTATTTATAAGTTATAAATTTATCTTAAATGTTTTATTGAAAAATTGTTGTCTTCACGGTTTAATAAAACGGCAGACAGACTGTTCTTTGTTAACTAATGAAAAATCTGGATGATATGGTTTGTAATTAAAATATTTATTTTCTGTTTGGAGAATGTTTTTTTTGAAAATTATTTTCTTTTCAGGTACCGATGGTTGTGATTTGATGTGTTGCGGAAGAGGTTACAACACGCATCAATATACACGAACTTGGCAGTGCAGGTGTAAATTTCATTGGTGTTGTTACGTCGACTGTGACACTTGTAGTGAAAGAACTGATGAATACACATGCAAGTAACTTATCAGCACCAGTGCGAACTTTAATTATTATACACGACAAACTGTGATGATCATTTTACATGTATTTATTTTACCTTTTATGACAAATCGCTACTTACTTACCGTACATTATGTATATAATTTTACAATTTCATCAGTATTTAAAATGACATTCCAGAGTATTATTGTTTCTTGACTTAGCCATGTACTTATGTAGTTTACCATTTTAGTAACTTATGTTAGTACGCCTAATTTAATTTATTTTTCTAATAAACGCTGACTGTTTTTATTTATTCATTTCCCTTTAAAGTCAAAAATTTTACGTACTTACTCAAATAACGTAACTTCAGGCACATTATTTATAAACCGTTAGATCCTTCTCATTGTTCAAGAAAAAGATAAGGTTTTAACTAATTATTGTACTAAATTTAAATTTAACAAATGTGTATATATATAATACAAGAAGATATTAACCGAATTAAAGAAACCAAAGTTTATACGAGGGCAAATCAAATATAAACAGTAATTTTGTAAAATAAATTTATTGATTAATGGTACACACAAACTAAACATTTAACATTTTTCAATGTAACCACCTCCGTGCTCTACACGCTTTTGCTACCGATTTGGAAGCTTCAATATTCCTTCTTCATAAAAAGTTTGAGCTCAAGTTGTCAGCCAATTATGCACATACTCCTCTACTTCTTCGTTGCTTTTAAATCTTTTACCTCCAAGTGATTCCTTCAAGGGCACGAATAAAAAATAATCACAGGGTGACAAATCAGGATTATAATAATGATATAATGATGCCCGAGAGTTTCCTAGCCCATTTTTTCCAATTTATTCCTTGTCAAAGCTGCGGTGTGTGGCCTGGCGTTGTCATGAAGGAGGATGACGGCTCGAATGGACATATCCCGTCGTTTGCTTCGATACGCGATTTTTGTTAACTGTAACAACTCAGAATAGTAAGCCACATTCGTTGACTGTGAAGAAAATCAATGAGTAAAACTCACCTTGAGTCAAAGAAGCACAGCACAATCGTAAGCGCATTTCCGACTGAGAGACGAGTTTTGGCTTTGACATTTGACAGGGTAGCCTTCATCCTTTCTCCGCCACTCCTTACTCGCCATTTTTGATTCGAGAGTGTAGTGGTGGACCCACGTCTCATCACAAGTGATTTTCGATCAACAACCTTAATGATGGATTGAACATTCCCATAGCTCATACCCACTTCTGATGAGATTTGTTCAATAGTTAACCGGCTGTTGGTGATCACCTTCAACAAGCTCTCGAACAGCACGGATGTTGTCATTTGTGAGACTTATTCTTAGGCGTCGATCATGACTTTCATTTTCGACACGTTCTCGTCCGTCCTTGATTTCTCTGTTCTCTGATCCACGTTTACACTCGATTCTGAGACAGTGTAGCATGTAGTATCCCCAAACTGTGCCTTCAAACGAGTGAAAATTTCCGATGGTTTAACGTTTAACGCCTTCATTAGTTAAAAATTTTCTGATGATGCGTTGTGTAACAGATGAAGTAGTATGTACCTTGCGCTCAGTCATGGCTGTACTGCGGATAGAACCGAGCGCGGATGCCACCTAAGCCGGTTTCCCGTTCCTCATAAACCAAATAACACTCGAGCATCGAATCCTTTAGATCGGAATTACGTGCTAAGCTAAATAGTAAAATTACCGTTTATATTTGATTTACCCTCATATATATCTGAAATTATCACACTAAATATCAATGCTTGACGTTTCCGTACTCCAGACCCTGGAGAATAAAGGATGACGTGCCGGTCTCTCCTTTCCTCTCACTTAATCTGACATTAATGCCCATTTGCACCGTTGTTTAACCGAGGCGGAGTTAAGTAAGTCAGTAATGCTTAAACATAAGCCTTACTTCGTTTGCACCATACACTGCATACCTACTTCTTAAGTACTGCTTAGTAGTTCATGATTTGACAACAACACTAAATTTAGTAATTTGTGGGTGTTTTGTAAGAAATTTCCCAAAAATTTAACGAGGTTAATTATTTTAATTATTGATATTAGAAAAATCACTTTGGGCATATTTTACCTTAAAATACAATGAAAACATAATAAGAAAAATTGCTTTATGTTTAGACATAATTTTTGGATGTAGTACGTCTGAAACATTACCAGAGACAACAATGATTGTTCGTAACATTTATTTTTTATAATTCATGTATATATATACATATATATATATATATATATATTTGTTTTATGTTTAGTCATATATATATATATATATACTACATCCAAAAATTATGACTAAACATAAAACAATTTTTCTTATTATGTTTTCATTGTATTTTAAGGTAAAATATGCCCAAAGCGATTTTTCTAATATCAATAATTAAAATAATTAACCTCGTTAAATTTTTGGGAAATTTCTTACAAAACACCCACAAATTACTGGTATATATATATAGTTATCCATAATATATATTATAACGAAAACGTAATTGAAGTTTTCACAAGATACATGAGAATATCAAGCAAATATCTCTTGAGGGTATTCTTCTCTGGTAAAGGTAGAGCATTTACTTTCCTCTTTTTTATTTAAATAATGATGGTAGTCTCGTTCTAATCCCTGTCAAAACTATATCCTTATGCACCAGCCAATAAATCTATATAATACTGTAGCCTCCTCTATATGATAAGATTTAACATTTTAATCCAAAAGCGAAAGAATTAACGTGTACATACATAGAAGGTAAAAAAATATATCACACATAGTAATCTCTAGCTAATCTTTCTTGTCTTAGTTAAAATGCAATAACAGCTGCTGTAGAACTTTTTAAATTAGTTTTATTTGCCATCATATAATTACAATAGCTCGATTCAAAACAACCTGTTTTTAATATTTGATTGTTTTAGCCGTTACTTTATGGATTAACATTTTTACAAATAAAAAACAGAATAAATAGTATTCACTTTTCCACTTGTTTGTTTAAAAAACCTTTACAATTGTTTCGCTCAACATGGGTATCTTCAGAAGACGTATATAAATGTGTTTTTACCATTCTTCACTTTAGTACAGATAAATAGTTTTAACTTTTAAATATATTTGTATTGATTCGGGTGAATCGGAATTTGTCGGAAACAACTCCTTAATAATCACACGCAAAAGATATATTAGACAATATTATTGATATATCTCCAAACAATTTAAAATCAGAAACCAGCAGTATCTTATTAATAATCATTATCATACATATCATATCATCAAATTCAGTGTCTCATACTATTATAATATGATCAAACACGATTAAGAATCCTTTCCAACTCAGACAGGGAGCTGGAAAATTTGCTTCTACTGCGGCTCTGTGAATACTCCTTGGCATAGAGCCCTTCAAAGTAACTCTTAGAGGTAACACTTGAAGTGGCCGCTAGAAATCCCTTTATAGGATTAAAAACACATACATATAGGAGGAGAAGGTGGGCTCACTGAGTTCCACAAAAATGAGATCAAGGGAAGCATTCTCGAGATGCTCCTGATCGCACAAAAACCCTCTTCCAAAATATTGTTAGAGGACTGTCGCCTAGTCCTCAAAAGACTAGTGACCCTAACCAAGAGAACCTTTTTCTGGGTCCCAGATCACACTGTCAAAGGGAAATGAACATACGGGCAACCTTGCGAAAGTATTGTGCAAATTCTAACAAGCCACGAAAAACTGCGACACTTAATAACAAACAAGGATTGTCTTGCAGTTCCTTCTGTCGGTTTTGATATGAGAAAATGCTGCCCACATCCTTAGCCAGTGCTCCGCGTTATTTGGAAGCAGGTGCCGCCTTTTTTAACTGCCATGCTCTAAAAGCGGAAGACGTCACACTTTGGAGCATACACATATCAGTGACTAAATGGGGAAAACCAATAGATCATCCGTACTGTTCAAGTCTGAGTAAGCCTAAACCCTAAATAATAATTAGTTTTTACTCGGAATTGATTTTAATTTCTTATTTCAAATAATATTAAGTACAATAATTATAAAAACTTTCGGCATTGGTACATCTAGACAGCACATTTAAATTAAAAAATAAATTTTCAATCCTAAATAAAATTAAGTTCATACAGAAATTATATATTCGTTTCCTAAATGTTGCTCATTGGTTGCATTCTAACAAAGAAATGAATTTTTCCAACATTCCTGTTTTGCGTATTGTGGAAATTTAGAACAAGAACCATCTTCTGCCATCTACACGTTGGCTACTGAACAAACCAAAATAAATATTGCAAGATTACTGCATACTATTTTTAAGTAATTAAAATTTATGAAGTAAATTGTATCGCTCATAACATATGGTATAACGATAAATGTAGTTAACACTAGCTTATGCAGTCTTGGCAAGATATCTGACAAGCTTCCGCGTTGCACAGGAAATAAAACGAAATGGACCATTACTATTGGGAATATAGATACGAAATGCACATTAAAGCGATTATCTATATACAGGTATGGCTAAATAAAGAGGTGTTTGCTAATTTGTTTTCGATGTTTGGTTTAGTTGTAATATATAATACATTAAAATGTGACGTCAACTATTCTTATCATAAAATTACCTACAATATAATATGGGACAAGCAGCGAACGATTGTATTTTCTCCCGAAAATAATTAAATGTCAAAGGAAAATAATTATTTATTAATTGTGTAAAAGTACCTAATATCGATATTTTTCTTTTAAGCATTTTATGCAACAAAGAATACAGACATTTATTGTTAGGTCCATACCTTAAAAAGATTAACATTTTTAATTGTTTGTTAGGTCAAGGGTATATCTTTTTATATACTTTTTCTAGTTTCATGATATATAGGATATGTTGCAATAGATACCAATAATGCGGAAAATTGATTTTTTAAAATAGACTAATTCAGTAAAATAGAACCGTAAAAGTAAACTTATCGAACAGTTTAATGATTATGATTTTTTTAAATTCGTTTCTAACTTCTTATAACTTATAAGCATTACAAATATGGTCTCATAACAATTTTTTTGACTAAAAAATTATTTATATATGTTGTACTTATGCAACTGTCCAAATCGTCCACTGGCCGATATTTATAAGGGAAACTGGACCTAGTTGACAACGATTTTGTTTTTTCCATTTTTTTCTGTAAAACTTGCAAAAATTCTAATAAGTGCAGTGGATAGCTTGAATGTTTGGCTACAAAAGTCATGTAGGACCCATTAATTAAACCCATGATTAAGAAACACCTATAACACTTCTCCTAAAAATTTAAGAACCATATGAGTTTTGATATAACGTAATATACATATGGATACTTAGCAAGAATAAAAAACATTTGCGAGTTCCTAACTTCCTTTTCTAAAAATACATTCTTTAATAAATCAATTCCTCGTAAAAATATAAATCTGAAATGAAAACAAATTCTGCTTAAATTTATAAACAACTGTATGAACTAAAATTTAAATTCTGCAAATTATTATAGCTACATATAGTTATTCAATTACTTAGAATTAGCACAAAATTTGATATTAACCGTGAATGTAGAAGGTGGGTTTCAATAGGTGGCTTCAATTTCCGGACAATTTTACTTTGATCGTACCTAATAGATTTATATGTGTCACTAGGGGTGGATCCTGTTTCCTCATTTAATCATAATTATTAATTTTTTTTTATTATGTTATATCTTCGTCTAAGAATCCATCGGAATGAATAGTGTAATTCAATGCCGGTAGGGGTATTAGCCCTCGGAGTAGTTGTTTTTGTTGATTCCATATTTGTATTTACATTTATCATATAGTATATAAAGGCCTTTCTGCCAGCGCCCACCTGATGAGACCCGATAGGTCGAAACAAGTCGTGGGATATGGCTTTCGGTACGTTGTACCTACTGTGTAGGACGCGTTCGAAAAGTGGAAGCTGTAATCTTTAAAATTTAGACGAAAAAAGATTTTAATGCCTTCTGGTTTTTGATTACGTTATATCTTGGTCCAAGAATACATCGGAATCAACAGTGTAATTCAATGCCGGTAGGGGTATTAGCCCTCGGAGTAGTTGTTTCTGTTGATTCCATATTTATATTTACATTTATCGTATAGCATGTAAAGGCCTTTCTGCCAGCGCCCACTTGATAAGACCCGATAGGTCGAAACCGGTCGTGGGATATGGCTTTTGGTACGTTGTACCTACTGTGTAGGACGTGTTCGAAATGTAGAATCTGTGATCCTTAAAATTTAGACGAACAAGGATATTAATTGTTCTAGACAACCTGTGAATCGAATTGAGGCGATAGTGATGGCATTATTCGAAAGAGTGATTTCTGATGTTTGGGATTGTATTGCATCCATATTGTTATGTTATGTGTCAATTGACACCATACCTAACTATGCTAACTAGCCCCACAAGAACATCCAAAACAAGAAGAATACCCCACAATCCCAACCCATTGTGACTTTATATCACATCGCATTTTAAATTTTTACGTTATGAGTACCCAAAAAGCGAAATGGCAATCGACCTTCGAAAACACAATAAGGTATTCACATTATAAGAATTACAAATATTTAGAAACCAAATGTTATTTTTTATTTTCATTTTTGAAGATTAGGTTATTTGTTGTTGGAAAGGTTGTAATTCAAATTCAAACCAGAGTTACCTTCCCAACTATCACATTTTGAGAGGTTAAAAAAAATTAATGTTTGCCCTTCTCATTGTAGGTATTTGTATTGTCCATAATACGAAGACTGTTTTGTGTGTTTGATCACAAATTAGGTGATAATTTAAAATAATTTAAGCTTCATTCGATTCAAATTCGGTTCATGAATAAGTGTTCAGAGATGACATTGTTAGTTTATATATTTTTTTATTCTAATCTAAACTAATCTCCCCGAAAAAAAAAATAAGAAACAGTTTTTCTCATACTTTCCAAATGCGTTGTATGGGATGTAGTTTTTCTTTATTTATATATTTTTCTTTATTTAAAAACATTTTTGGTGTTTTGAGCATTAGGATTTCGGAAACACATTTAGGGCAAATGAATTGTTATTCTAACAAAGGCGATTAATATACAAATTAAAATTGTTGCATTTACTGCATGAATTTTTGTTATATTTATAATGGAATGTATAAAATGTACCACGTTTTTTATAAATTTTTGACTATTTATTTCATCTAATTTTCTTTAAAATGGGATGGCGATATGGATAATTTAGTTTTTTGTCATTAAAGTAGAATGAAAAAATATTGCATACCTATCTAATATACAGTTAGTTTGTATTTTCCATTTTTAACCCTTATTATGCGAATATAAGAAAATAACAAGCCAAAATGGTGTGGAAAGCTGGTTTATTCTATAACCAATACCGACGTTTCGCCCTACGTTGCAGGTTTCATCAAGATAAGTTCTAAGGTCAAAATCATTAATTGCGACGATGTAAGGACTTATGTTTAATGTACATTTGGTTGTAACAGCTAACAATATAACAAACTGCAGTCGTTAAAATAACAAATTAAAAAACACTAATTGCAACAGTTTAGTCTGTAGATATAAAATGGTAACAGAAACGACATTACATTTACGAACCTTTTAACCCCATTTTGGCTTCATTTTCTCGTAGTTAGTTTATTTATATTATTTATCCAAAACATAATGATTTTTATTGATATTTTATAAATCACTAGGATGCAGCGGACGAAACTGAGAATGGTAAAATTACAATGTTGGGCAAAAAACAATTGTTACAACCTAGAAGACATCGAGGGGGCGGCGTAGGAGTTGCATGCTTGTATCGTAGTGTGGTGCGCGCGCATATCCGATAGTCCGTTCATTGATCAGAGGCAACGACGACGGTTCATCCACCACGCAGGAGTACGGTACGAGACTAGTTAGAGTGGAGGTAGTGTGGTCGACTACGATCCGTCGTCTCCGTCGCCGTGGTCGTCGTCGTGTAGGACAAACGTAGTGAATCGCGCGCGTCGGTGGACGAAAGTCGTAGCGCGTAGGCATGACATGAAATGTCCCGTGACCCGTACGTGGGGGGTGCCCGTTCCCCAGGTCGGGGCGTGAGGCTCCCGACCGTGGATCGGTCCCCCAGCCGCAGCGGCTACGGAGGAGGCGGCGGGGGCGCGAGTCCCTTAGGAGGGCGAAAGCCGTTGCGACAAACTCGCTCAGGAAATAACTCCCCCACGGAGCATTACGGCTCCTACCACCCTGCGGCACCGTCCGCGGGGCCGTACTATCGGCCTGGAGACGAAGACCTCGGAAGTCCAATGCTGGAAGAGAGAGGACGACCGCTGGCTGCTGGAGTCGGCCACCACCACAGATCCAGAAGTGCCACGAGGTAATACATATACTTACTCGCTGGAACATTCGTAACTATTCTATTTTCATTTTCACTTATACAAAATTATCGATAAAGCCAATAAAATAGCATGTCTAGTGTATTTCCTAAATGAATGAACAGGAAAATACATAAACCTTGGATCTCATCAACTTTCCTCCTATTATCTTCTAGTTGACCTAGTTTATTGACACGTTCTTCCATATACCTACCCTTACATTGCTAAACACACTTTCAATATTTACCTTGAACTTTTCATAAATTATTTAAGATATATGATACAGAGAAATCAAGTGAATCTCCAGAAATCCTCTATAGTCTCGTTTAATTCGTATTCACATCAAGTACTTTTGGTGCAGTTGCGGTGTGGGAATTTATTGATCGACAATCTTATGCGTGGATAAACCAAATTTTATGCAAAATTTATCGCTTCCTCGAATACGTCCTTTCTCCGTTTAATTTTCTCCAAATATCAACTAGTATGTGTTTTTAATGTTGATACAGAAAACGGCGCTATCCATAATACGACCCTGTTGATTTTGCATGACCTACTTATCCATATATCTAGGAACAGTAGGTACTAAATTTCCAGTTTGATATTTATAACACGGAAAGCTTAAATAGCTAGAATTTAGTCATAAACTACTCTCTTTATTAATTCATTAATAATTATATTGTAAATAATTTATAATTTAACCTTCAAGGTACAACACAAAAGCATATTTATTGATTAAATCAAATTTTCAAAAGCTTCAAATGCGTGATTCTTATTATTAGTTACGCAAATGACTCTGTTTCAAATATTTTGGAAAACATTCTATTTGTAGAACAGTATCGGTTTTCTATGTGTTGCGCATATCTACTATCTATTTGCTTAAGGGTTGGTTTACGTAAAATCGATCACGTCAACGCGAAAATGGTATATAATTAATCTTTGTCTTGCTGATCTCAAGAAATTTTATAGACGCATCCAATAGCAATCCAATTATTCTGCGGTTATAAGTATATAGCCAATGATATTGCTATTGATGAACTTTATATAAAAATTAATCAAATACTCAATTAATTTTCCATTTCGTCCTGCTTTTGTAATCATTTCGGAGAACATCAATAATCATCAATGATTAGAATGAATGTTTTTATCAATTAATAGGTCATTTACGGTAGGTAATTCGAATTCGATATCTTATAGTTTTACCACGTATAACGAAATTATAAGTATATTTGTAAAGAAAGGTATAGATGCTGTTTTGGTTAGCTTAGATTAGGTTAGGTGATAAACATTGCTTAAATGTAAATCGTTCATTTGTCTAAAAAAGATAAAATTAGTTTGAAAATGAAAAGTGTCACATAATCCATCAAAGTTATTAATATATTGTTTAAAATTACTACGTACATTCGTTTCGCAGTTTAGCTTTAGGTGACGATCTTCAGACCCTTGCGGTTTGTTATTGTTTTTAAACGTTTATTTTAATTAATTAAACTAATATCACAACTGAATTGCCAGTTTTAACGGAACTGTTAAGGACCTAGGTTTTAATTTCAAATTCAATTATTTATTTATACTGTAATAAATTATCCCTCTACCATGAGTTAAGTACTGCACAATTAAATGTGGTGGAATGTAGACGTGTGAGTGTAAATTATACTGGCGTTTGTGATATGAATCATTCATTAACAAGCACACTCCTTTAGAAAGATCATTAGACGAAACAAAATTGGCTCATTGGTTTAATGTAATTACCCTTGAGATGTTAGAAAAATAACGTACAAGTCATAAGCGATATGTGAAATTGAACGGGTAGAGTTACGAAATAAATGCTTTGAAAACTAGTGCTGTCAGCCTAGAAACATCGAAAATAGTTAAAGAAAATTCAAGAAGAGGGCATTGTGTGAGAAAAACAGAAAATCTACTAGCTTGAAATACAAATGGCCTGAAACAAATGAATGAAACATTCAGGATGTTTATAGGAAAGTCAAACCTAGAATTAAATGTAGAAAATCGATAATCATGAGGTGTAAAATTCGGTAGAAGAAGGAAAAATATCAGCTCTTCATGACATGGAAAGGAAATAAGAACAGTAAAAAATCTGAGTTACTTAGATTATCTCTTAATAAATTATGGAGGAGATAGATTCGTAATAAGATCTAGTTCAGTTTTGGGAAACATTTGGGTATAGCAAAAACATCCATCAAGTATACTGGAAAGTAAGAATGAAACTTAATAGTTTCGACCTTTACTTGATGAAAATCCATAATCCAAGGAATAAAAATACCAAATAAGTGGATTTTCACAAATTTTATTAAAACATGTAACATGTTTCGCCAAACATTGACTTAATCAGACATGCGAGTATTTACTACTAAACTTAGTGTAGCGTAACAGTTTAAATAGTTGACTAATGGGGGTGCAATATTTAATAATAATAATAAGTTTAGTAGGGGGGAATTATTATCATATATTTGGTCGTTCAGTATTGAATTAAGTTTTTTATGGTTATTTATTTCTAAAATTTCCAGTAAATTTAATTTTTGATTTTTATTACATTTGTGTAAAATTTTTAATTTATCATTAAATATATAATTTTCTTCTATTATATGATTAGCAAAATCTGAATCGTTTTTATTTTTAAGGAAACTATTTTTTGTTCTACTGCTTGTTTTTAAAAATTTGTATTTGCACCTCCATTAGTCAACTATTTAAACTGTTTAGTAGTAAATACTCGCATGTCTGATGAAGCCAATGTTTGGCGAAACAGATTACATGATTTAATAAAATTTTTAAAAATCTACTTGTTTGGTGTTTTTATTCTTTAAGACTGAAATTTTTGGAAACAATGGTAGAATGAATTGTAATGTATGTAGCTCAAATTTCAAGCTGGAAAAAATATGAGAAAAGAGAAAAGACTCCAGACAAACATATAAAGTAGATTATGAAGTTAGCGAACACAACACCCAACTACATATTACATTTATAGGCCACGAAAAGTAAATTATCGATAAAATCTAGAAAAAGAGTTTTAAAGTACGAAGAGAATGTAGGGAAAGGAGAAAAGGACATATTAAAGAAATGTGGATCATTTGATAATAATATGAATGAGGTAGTGTAATTAGAAAGAGATAAAAGTGATATATGGAAAAGAAACAGATGAAATTTCTTGGAGCTTTTCAGACTATAAAATAGTATAAAGAAAAGCTAACAATACAACAAAACTTATGGACAGAAATAGAAGAATCCATAAAGGAATTTTAAATGCAGAAATACATGACAGCTTCACGAAACTCATAATATGCATTACGAAAATGACGCAATTGCTTCGAATTAGCTAGAGAACTATTATGTACCTAAGTTTTAATTTCAAAATCAATTATTTATGTATACTATAATAAACTATCCCTCTGTCAAAAGTGAAATACTGTACAATTGAATGTGAAGGAATTAGACGTGTGAGGGGAAATTATACTGCCATTTGTGATATAAATTATTCATTGATAACTACACCACTTTAGAAAGATCATTAGACGAAATAAAATTGGCTCATTGGTTTAATATAATTACCCTTGAGATTTTAGAGAAACGACGTGCGAATAATAAGCGATATCAAAAATGCTGGAAACTTTGGCAGAGTTGTAGAACAAACTGGTTAGCTCAAACCCCAACGCCAAAACACGACACAAAATGTCAGTTATCTTCGATCCCTGAAAAGTTCTTCGGACATTTTGTGTCGTGTTTTGGCGTTGGGGTTTGAGCTAACCAGCTTGTTCTATAAACGATATGTAGAGTACTTGAACGAGTAGAGTGACGAATAAATCCATTGAGAACCATAATCATAAGCCTAGTAACATCACTGGTACAGTAATTGCTGTACAAACGCATATTTCTAATTTCAGGTTGTGTTAAATAAAATGGAAACAGAATAGTAGGAATGGTCTTTTCTGCTTCAGAATATTCCACTGCTGTTAATCACATAACTGGTGGCATATACCATCTGCAGCGTGTATCGTGGCATGTTGAAGTGAGATTATCTAATATACTTCAACATCATAGATCGATTTATTGAAATGAGAGGTTGTCGAGGCATTAACTTATTTAAACATTGCATGTCGTAAGAATCATACATATATTAAGTAAAATGTTAAGTGTTTGTTTGCGATTTACGATTTTTCATTATAAAACTCCATGTAATCATATCCAGATAACAGTAAATAACTGGATCCCTAAAGTACCTCCGAAGTACTATTTGATGACAATGTTACATTCTTTAGGGACTGAAGAGGATTAAAAATTAAAGGCTATGTAGCCAATATAAATACTGGCTAGTGTTATGGTCCAGTGAACATGGTTTAATTGTATTGAATTAGCGGATACCTGATGGAAGTCTAACATAAAATCTAGTAGATTTTGTACTTCTGAAGAAGCCACAGTGTTGGCGAAACACGTTAATTTAATAAATTGTGGAAGTTATCAACTGTGTGTTTATTTGAACATGGTTTAGGTTAATCTGCAACGTTCATTAGATCTTACAAAACAATAACAAAACAGATTAAGTTAAACTAAATAGCGAGGAACTAGGGATATGACCTCTATCACTGTTAAGAGAACGGAACCTATCTTTATAAATATACATACTTTGGTCTGTAGTTAGTTCTCTTCAGTCCATGAAGAAAGTAATCTTGTTACCGAAAAGTACTTCAGACGTTTAGTGTCGTAATACTATCTAAAGACTTGATGGTGCACACGTTGTGAAAGGACATGATAAATTCAAAATTAATTAGAAGAAAACACATTTGGTAAACTTTCACTAATTTTAAAATTTTTAAAAAGTTTGAAGTTTAGTATCGTGTTTTGGCGTTGGGGTTTGAGCTATTTATTGTGTTCTACGAGTACCATCAAAGATTCCAGTCTTCTCCATTCAAAAATAAATTCAAAAGATTTGTTCCCCTCAAACACGACGAATCGCTGCTTCACATACGCCAATTCATGGTACATCACGTCATTGTGGACTTTGCAGTACAAAAAAACCTCATTGAAGTATTTGGCAATGCTCGATATACAATTGAAGGGGAAGATAATATCGACGAATAAATAAATATTTTTGATAAAAACTAAAATTCCGCATATTTCTTTAATCAGAATATATGTAAATAAGTTTAGATATTTTTCAAAGATTTATAATTATTGGATTAGATTAGATAATTTGGAATTAATACTATTAATTAGGTAATTGCCATTGTATGCATTAGGCAAAACTTGTTAGGTCATTTTTTTATCTGACGACTTTTCGATACATTGTTTATAAAACAATTTTATATTGCAAAATCCATCATACGTACGTTTGTAACAGAAAGCTGTGCAGCTATCTCCTCTGATAATAAGGCCTTCTGGAATTATCTGAATTTGGAAACATCAACTTAAGGATGGAGATAACTAATGCGCCTAATCGTTTAATCATATAATTGGAATTTTTAATTGGAAATCGTCCAATTTTGGCTTATTAATTGGTGCCATACATCATCGATAACGGTACCTATCCGTTTTGGGGGGGTTCAACTAGTTCTTCTGTCAATCTACAAAACGTACTAATTGTTACTTCAAAACAGATTTTCCTGAAGTTGAAAAATCCTACCAAGAAGTTTTGGACACGTAAAAGTAACATGTAAAAAAATAGAATCTTTTCTAAATCAATTTAACGACACTTCCGTAAATGCCGTGTGACTGCCTTTCGCATGTTTTTTACCGACAGAAATATTTTTTCTCTGAACCTCCTCGGGTCAAGTATATTCAGCAGAAAACCGCCGCGTACTCAGAAGAAGAGTCACTCGTAAATTCTATTGTCTTATTCTATTTTTATTCAGGCCAAAAATAATATAGGTACGTTTAGCTTTTTCTTTTCAAATGAAAATATGTAAATGTACATACAGTACGTCATAATTGTTCCTCAAGTTCATAATAGAACTACACGTTATGATTCTAATTATACTAAATAATGTTGATTACTTATAATTAATAAAAAAATATTAGAATTATTTGTTCACTTAATAAACTAAAACAATTATAAAATCTACTAGTTAAACCAGTCCAAGGTTGTACGGATCCATACTGCTGTCGATGATTAACGGTAGAGTTCCACCATAACCTAACCTAATTTAACATAATGATTCCGTCAGCGGGTGTTTAGCCACAACCATCATGTTGTGTCTAGATCATTGTTTAGAATTCGGGAGGTCACCGGTTCGAACGCGGGTCCGGCTGCTCTGGTCCAAGTTTTCTGTGGTTTCCTTGGATAATTTAGGCAAATGCTGGAACAGTAATATTCCACAGATAATCTTTCACTTTTTTAGTACATCTTAACATATAGCACAATTACAACAAGATCTCTATAAACATATAGTATCAATAACATATAGTTTCACGTAATTATTCATAATCATTTAATATTTTCGTAAATAAGTAGCATTCACGACGTTCGATAAAATTAGTGTATATAATTGTAAATAGTTGGGTGTAATAAACTTTTAAAACATAAAGTACGTTTATTGCACCGATTCCCCCATAGGAGTCAAAAGAAGTGGCACATCTGTGCACCGGTGAAATAATTTATTTCATCAACTAATAAACAGGTTCCCTACCTTTATTTACAACACTTAGCTCTACCTTCATAATTTTCCTAAATTATTTAAATTCATATTTAGAAATCTGTAACAATATTGTTTCAACCCTACGGTCATCTTCAGAGAGAAATTATATAGAAACTAACTTAAAGATAAATTCGTACATCTATTTATATCTAAGTGCTAATGTTGGGCACACCCCCTCCGTTAGATACATCTCTAATAGCTTTAAATATAGGGCTATTGAGACCTTCCGTCTATTCATTGGTAAAATTCAATTTCTTATAAATTACTTTTTGGATTTCAAGTTTTTCTAAAAAGTTGAGTTTTAATCCTTTATTTTAAGATGGATAATTGAAAGACAGTCATTGTTAATTAAGTGGTTCATCGTAACACAGTGTTGTGATAATCCAGTCGAATTTTTTTTGTCGTTTACTGATTTTGTGTTCTTTGAGCTTGACTTCAAAATTTCGTCCTGTTTGCCCTAAATATATAGCATTACAGTCATTACATTACATTACAATGCCTGATTTTTTGTTGTTATCTATTTTATCAATTTTGTTGTTAACTGATATGATTTTTCAATGGTTTTTATTACTACTTATTGTATTTATTTATTTGTAGACTTCTTAACCTAGAGCAGATATGTGGGCTTATGTTTTTATAGAAAGTAATTGGATGCCATTTTTCGGTTTTTTGTGACTTTTGTGAGAAAAATTGATTCAGAATTTGTTTTTTTAATTTTTTGTATAAAATTTTATCTATTATTATTGGATTGTAGTGTAAAACTTAATCAATGTGTTTATTTTATTTTATTATTCAGTATGTTTTACAACTACCCTACCGCGGATACTATTAAAATTTCATAATAATTATGTCAAAAAGACTAGATAGAAATTCGTAAAAGATAATAATAATAATATTTGTTCCAACGTTAAAATGGTGTAGTAGCTTCATTTCAATCCATTAGTGAATTAATATGGGTAAAGATTCCCTTGAGATAGGATATAACAGATCAAAGGCGATAAACAAAATTTGTACGAAATTAAGGGTAGGGCCACGAAGAATATTTTACTACAGAAAGTTAAATTTCTAAGGGAACAGAACAGCAAAACACGTCAATATCGAATGTAATGGGAAGAGGAATTGAGAGAAATTGAGAGGAACATTTTTAGAAGCATTTAAGACTACAACCATGACCTTACCTTCATGCTGTTAAAAAAAAATGTCGCATTTTTGATGGTCATTGGGATGTTGCCCTGTGAAACTTTTTAATTTATCTACAATGCATTTAATTAAAGTAAAAATTTTCTTTAATAACCGATTACGGAAAATGCATACAACATATATACATTTATAATCTGATAAAAGTAAGAGATTATTGGATAAAAACATATTTAGGTATAGGTACTTATCATTAATATTCATTATAACCATTAATTGCATTTAATTTAGATAATCATTAAATAATTGCATAGTTGGTAAAATTATAGAATAGAACAATAAACATATTAAAGTAGTGCTCCTTAAGGACATGCTGTATACAGGGTTTTTCAAGTTGATGGGCTATAGAAGTATATGAATCAGTAGAATGAATTCAATTCTGAAACTTGAGCTCATTTGGTTATTGTTTATGCCGCTTCTTTTAAAAATATTTTCAAGTTCGATTTACATCCGGTTATACCGGAAGTAGATGTTAACTTTCTTATTTTAAATAGAATGGCATACATTTTTTTACATTTTCCGATAGAAAATCTGAATTCATACATATTTTATAAAAAACATTACCCCGAAAATATTGACGGATTTTGAGTTATTTAATTTTTTTGAAAATTTTTGACATTTGCATGTTAACATTTAAAATACCGTAATTCATATAATTTTTGAGATTTTGTTTTATAACTCGTAACAATTATTTATAACTATTCACATTATCGAAAAGAAAATTGTGGTCTTTCACTAAAATGTACAGGGTGTTCAAATTTTGTGATCAAAGTTGGTCAACTTCAAAGGGGCATAAGTCAATTTTTTAAAATAGAATGACCCATTTTTGACTACATATTCGAATTCCTCATTGAATTTGGCGTCTATTGATATGAGACTAACCTATTTTATTATTTATACTTTT
Organism: Agrilus biguttatus; assembly: GCA_963921985.1. NCBI lineage: Eukaryota > Metazoa > Arthropoda > Insecta > Coleoptera > Buprestidae > Agrilus > Agrilus biguttatus. Next base: position 24,743,652 of record OY998118.1, read on the forward strand.
TGAGAAAATTTACAATTTGTGAAAATTTTGCTTTTTTGCACTGCATACGTATAATGTTAATGAAAGAAGTGTGCTGTGATTTCGAAAAAATTGAACAATCAATTATTCTTAAGTGTCAGAAAGCGTATGCCGTCTTCCAGACCCACAATTTTGAGAATTGTTGCAACAAAGCATCCACAATGAATAATTTATATCAAAACTACAGCAATCAAGATATTTTTAATTTATTTTATTTACATGGTGATTGTGGAAAAATTATTTAAAGAATCTGCAGACTTTTTAATTCATATACTTCTAATAGCCCATCAACTTGAAAAACCCTGTATACAATCGCATTTGTTTTGTTTTGAGGTTTATGAACTACAGATATATGTATAATGTACGATTTTAATCATTTTATTTACTAATGTCGTCGTTGGTTGTCTGCAGGCCAACTATTCGTCTTTTTATAACTTAATTCAAGGGAATAAGCACATATGAGCCTACATGAATAAATAAGTACATACCTCTCCATGACCGATCTAATTTTGAACCTTGTCTATTTTAGTCGATAGACTTTTTTGTCGGATGCAAAACGGTGAAACGTGACCGACGAAATGTAAACAGTCTTCACATTTTACTGCACGTCGACTTAAAAAAAAGAGATGAATCAGCCCAAAATTCATTCCATCACAATTTTTTAAAATCATTAGTTAAAGATACATGTAGAATTTGCTTTAGCAACTTTTAAATCATCTTAGTTTTAAACAATTTGGGCAGAGCTGAAGTTATTTACAATTAAGTTATTATTCCGTTAATAGTAGACTTCAACATACACTACAGGTAAAAGATTAAGCGACTAAAAGGTAGTAGCAAATTATCACAATGCGTAGTTCTGCTGGAAGATACGTACTCCCCTACTTTGCCGGAGCAAGGAACAAGCTTCAGCGTTGGACACCCATTTCTCGGTTAGCTCCACACGTCTATGCTGATAATTTTGACGAGCTTCGTGGAAAAATGATCGAAGCGATAAAGAATATTCCAGTTGAAATGATAAGGATAATGTTGTCACAGTGTGGTGATATTTTTGAGCCCCTTATAGAGTAACTTTCAAGATTAGGTTGGTGTTAAGATATTCCATTTTACCAATCTTGTTTGGTTTTAAAATAGCTATTTCGTTTTTCGGCAGCTGTTGCATAAGCAAACAATTAACTTCGTAAAATGAAATATTTTAACACCAACCTAACGTCAGCAACGAATTTGGTTAAATCCTAAACAAATATTAATTTTTAAGGAGTTACCTATTAACATATTTTTTTAAATATTATTGTTGTTTTTATTACAATTATTAGTTGTTTTACTATTACGTATTTTCTTATTGGTTTTATGGGAACTATAATTTATAGTAGAATGATGATTCGGACTTGTAGGCCGTGGTCGATGTGAACGGTTTCGTTCAGACGTTTCGTCAGCAACTCCGGCTGACATCTGCAGTGGGTGCTGTGTTGACTATGTGTGCGAAGTGTAAATAGTGTCTCGGCAACGACTTCGAGGTATAATCTTCGCACACGTAGTCAACACAGCACCCACTGCAGATGTCAGCCGCAGTTGCCGACGAAACGTCTGGACGAAACCGTTCACATCAACTACGGCCTACAAGCCCGAATCATCATTCTACTATGAATTCCGGTCGTGAAAGCTTATGTTCTTATACTATCATTTATATTTTGATATTTATTTTGTTTACCAGATAATATTAGTTTTATTTCGCTTCATGCGGAAAATCATAGTGAAAAGAATATTAGTACATGTATGCTATATTCACATCGTAATTTTATACCAGTCCACGTAATAACAAATGCAAAAAATGATAAATAATAAAACTAAAGTACTAAAATATTTTTTTTGGTTGTCGTCTATTGTGTTATTCGATCAATGTAGGGGAGTACAAGCAGCGTGTTGTAATCGTCGCCAACCCTGCCAATATTCCATGCATTTGAAACAGAATAATAGAATCTCCCTATGGTTGGAAGAAGTTGTTTAAAATTTTACCTGTAGTGTATAATAAAAGCTCTGTTTCATATAACGGTTTAGAAATTTAAGTAAGGATGAATAGATAAATATAATATCAGATCTGATAATGGGTGGGGGGAGGGATAGCGGGTGATTCAACTAAACCCGGGTTTTCCAGGGACTAGGCAGATAGCGATTATCATAATAGAGTTTGAAGTAAGTTTGAAACTATTTTACAATGTACGTCAATAAATGATTTGATTAAAAAATACTTTAAAAATAAACAGATAGATTACGATTTTTTTATACAGTGAATCGCATCTTGGTCCTTTTCTGTTTCTGTTATTCATTAGTGAAATTAAAAAGGATATCTTAAATGTGAAGGTACTTATTTTTGCTGATGGTATCAAAAATTATTCTCAAATAAATTCGTCTTTGATTGCAGTAAATTGTTCAGTGGTTTAGGATTAATGAACTGAACTTACGCAAAGCAATCTCTTTTACTAAGCGTAGTAACCTACTAACTCTATTATGTTTCAATATGTTGTTAGTGGTCACAGCAAGTTGAACTTCAAGACATTATTTTAAATTCGGGAGTAATCGTTCAATTTAGCTTTCAAATTGCATTGGATTCGTCAAAAGAGTATATACTATAGTACTGTATTTATATAAAACTATTGCTTTACTGAGTTATTTATGCTGTTCATGTGAACAAATTGGAAGCCATTCAGCATAAATGTAGACACCTTGTTTATAAACAGACAATGTTAATGCGATCAATACGTTATGTATTGAAAATTTCCACCAATATTATGAGCATTACAATCGTGATACCACAAATACATACATACATCTTCCGTGAACATAAGTTTTTGTTCACTGTTCTGTCGAAACTGTCAAACGTTGATCGCGATTTTGAATACTTTGGTTCTCATCAGCACGCAGTAGACTGTTTCGACAAAACGTCGGCCAATTTTTCTTACTTCCTTAAAATGGTGTCATGCTGAACACCATCTGTTGAAATTTACCATCTTTTGTGAATTCATTAATGTTTTTCAATTAATGATATCGAATAGATTCATTCTAAAGTATTGAATTATTTGTTTTTAGAATTATTTGTTGTTTTTATTGTGTTTTTTCCTATTTATTTGGTTTTTCCAATAATTGTTTTTGCAATTTTTCATTATTCCCAATTTTGTATTTAAATTATATATTTTCATTAGAAGATAATAGTTGGTACTAGTTAGCTATTAATTTTTCAGTCCAAAGGAAGAATAAAAACTTCATCAATCCACAACAATAAAATATACCACTGAAGAAACGATATTCCTATATCAGAAATATTTTATGCAAGTTCCATGATTATTTTTATTCTTGTTTATGAAATTCCTGAAATAGGTAACAAGTTAGTTTAAATTGATAAAAACACATTCTTGGTGGGATATTAATAAAATCTCGTACAACTGTTGGAAGGAGAAGGGTTGAATTTTAGAATAATCGAGAATGTTGTAGTACTTTGATGAATTATCATTATGCATTAATAAATTATTTTCGGTATTGGCAGAGAATAAATCAATTTCAATATTATAATTTTTGCAAGACGATTTTTTTTACCGAAGCTTATTGCTCGTAATACGTTTATAATAAATATCAAAGCGTGTTTAACAATGAATAAATGAATTAATCACTTTTGAATTAAACTGAGTCTTTGCTAGGCAACAGTAAATAACAGCAACTAATGCGTTGTATGGCTCGTAGAGTGTGTTTCGACAGCAAAAAAATATTCGAAAGAGAATTCGACTTACTCAAATTATGCGATTCTTTGCAATTATTCGAAATTCGATCCATAGCTTTTAAACCACCTACACCGACAGATAATTTATTTATGTATAACTGATTTGATTTACATATCTCCTATTGATTTGTGGATTCCTACATTCATTTTTCATATGTCCAGTTCTCATATATTTCATGTGTATATGTATTTTGAAGAAGTTATATAATGTTTGTTCGTATTAATGGTCATTCATCCTTTGTTATTTGTTCTGCAACTAATAAATTCAACTTAACATTGTCCTATACATATATATTTGTACCTTCTTGATGTAACATTAGTAAAATAACAGTTACAAAACTTGTTATCCAGAATCAGACTGTTATTTTACTAATGTTACAAGGTACAAATACCTATCACATCATACGACAATCGGCTTATCGAATTACAGATTCCATAAATTTATTGCACGAGCAAATTGGAATTCTGTTCAATGAATTGTCCACTTCGAGCACCAGAAGGAGATAATTGATTGCGCTATCGTTTACATCAATTAATTATAACTTTCAGGCCTTCGAATCCTATGTCGGTTCGTTATCAGTCTCTGGACCGTGGACCTACAGTGATAGACCACGAACGCGAGTTCATACCGATTAGGGATCACCGAAGGGATCGTTCCTTGGACCGGAGCCTGTATTACGACGACCTCGACCCACCTTACTCCTCCCGCTCTGCCAGACAGTCGCCCACGGCCCATCAGCCTTTTATTGGTTAGTATTTTAGATAATTAAATAAAAAATTATTTTTAGCGTGACGACGTAGCGTACGATTATTTTGTTTGCTCATAATGTATCTCTCAAGAATATCTTTTTATATACAGGGTCATTCAAACTGAGTGGTACATTAGACGTTTTAGGGAAACTAGGCATGTTACAGATTTGAAAATTTGGGAATAGGGGTTATCAAGGATAGTCTATTTAACTAAAATAATTTCAACTGTCGGGCACTTACGGTTATACCGGAAATTGATGTCAACGTTCTTATTTTAAATGAAATGGTATATTTTTTACAATGAATTCGTATGAAATATAAAATTTTAAGGTGACTTTGATAACCAACTTGTATGCCAATGTATCGAAAGAGAATAAAAAAAAGGAATCGAATGACAAAATAAAACATACCAGATGCCATTTGAAAAAATGAAGTTATTCGTCTTTGAAGTATTTAAATTTTTGATTTTTTTATGAACGCCCTGTAAAAATTGTAAATCTTACTTTTGGAATGACGCTAAGCTTATGACTTGGCTATAACTTTTTTTTGGAAGTTATGATTTTTTATAGTTTGGATTGCAGTGCAATCTTTTTTTCAATATATTAAATTATCTCAGAAACTATTCATCGTAGGCATATTGGAATAAAGTCGGTAATCAAAGTCACCTTAAAGTTTTATGTTTCATACTAATTTATATTAAAAAATATACCATTCCATTTAAAATAAGAAAGTTTACATCAACTTCCGGTATAACTGGAAGTGTCCGACAGTTGAAATTATTTTAGTTAAACTGATCACCTTTGATAACCCCTACTCCTAAATTTTCAAATCTGTAACATGCCTAGTTTCCCTAAAAGGTCTAATGTACCACTCAGTTTGAATGCATCTGTATAGCCTTAAAAAAGCAATTCAGAAGTTTATAAAAATTACAGCATCTGTAGATTTTGCATTAAAAGTGCTGCATAATTTTCAAATTCTTTTAGAAAACTATCCCAGTTCCGCATAGTTTGTTGACATTTCGTTCAGTTATGGATGCTATTCGGGTATTCTGCGTAATATTTAACTCTTTTAATAAGAAAACAAACTTCTACCAATTCTATAACTGAAAACACACGATATGATATTTTAGAATATCGTACTGTTTTTTAAATAAATGACATCATTATTTGAATTAGAAAATCTGCTGTTCCCTCAGAAGCGTATAAAGGGGGGATGAGATTTCTAAGGATCGTGACCCTCCTTTCCAAGAGTTATCATAAAAAGTCACACTAAAAATTATGGGAAACTATTATACAATTCGGTTATGTAGAGTAGGGAAAATTAGACGATGACTAACAATTCAGTAAATAATGCGAAAGCACAAAAAAATCGAATTGATTCTGATATTTTGAACACAAATAACAAAATTTCATCAACTTGTAAAAGACAAAATTTAGCCAGACAAAGAACCTTATAGAAATTCGAAATCATTTGAATTAAGTATCTAAATTTTAAAAATTTGTATTGATTCAGCCGTTACTCTGGGATAATTCATCTTAACGATAAATGAATAAACACTACTTTGTCTTTCTTCGGGTGTACAGGCCGTCGTCGGTTGGAATTGCTTCCTAACGTTTCGTTAGCACGAGTGGCGAGCTTCTGAAGTTTTTGATAGCAATACATAAATATATTTATGCGGTAAAGTAATACTGAAGTTAAATACGTAAACCAAATGTTCAAATCGATAAAAATTAGAATAAATAATAAAATGGTAAATATTGAAAAAAAATGCAAAATTTCTGTGACCAATAAGTAAGTGTTTTATGTTTTTTTACTTATAAAATAAAATATAATTTAGAATAGAAAACCATGATGTAAAAGATATTGTCTCTAGATGCTCAATACTTTCAGTTACAGGCAGCCCCTTTCTATTCAATTCAAAAATACCACACTTTCAATATCTTACTTATACTAACACGAGAGAGTTATTGCTTTGATTATAATAAAATTTTGTTATTCATACAATACTACATTAACCGAGCTCTTTTTGTATAATCGGATATTTCACACTCAATTATTAGCTTCTCTCAGTACCGCAAAATACAAGAGATGGGCTTGCGGTATGTTAGTAGAAGACGTGCACATACCAGAAAGCCTTGGACTTATGATCATAGTAACGCTTATCTACATATACTAATTAAAATTGCCTAAGGAAGTATGCATTTGTTGGGATAAAAGGTAGCTTATCTGCTAATAGAGGTCGTAGTCTATCTATCCACCATCTACCAAGTTTACTTCAAATCCGTTTAAAACCATTAAGGCAACATTTAGTAAGAAAAGTCCAAACATCTAAATATTCTAACTCTCGCATTCGTAAAATAAGTAGTATATTTGTTTCATACTACTTGTTTTAAGCGCTTTTCTTTGGTTCTATGACAATATAGAACACCTTATACTATATACAACTGAAATAGGAATATTCCAAGTTGCGATATCCTCGTATGCTCTCCACATGAATGCAAATCGTTCACACGAAGGGCGCGAGATGGGTAACTCAATAAAGAAAGTTGTGTTATACAAACTGATCCTGTCGGCTCTACAGGAACTTTCTTAACAAAATTAGAGACCAGTTATATTTCAGAAAACTAGATAGGTAGTTACATAATGCAATTGCAACTTCAGAGAATTCGTTTCTTGAATTATATTGAATAAGAGAATTTTAGAGCTTCAACTCAACTTGATTGGCAAAAGGTAATCGTTTAGCTGTATTTCGTATATGTCATTTTATTTTCAAGAAGACATAATAACATTAAACAAAAAATTCGTACAGGTGCGGAAAGCTTAATCAGTAGTTACTTTATAAGCAATTAATTATTATATTAAGGTGGTATTAATTGTTGAATTAATTTGTACCCACTACAGATTATCTCAAATTAACGAGGAAAAATTTGTTACTCTCGAGAATTGAACCTGGGACCTATGGCTTTACGCGCTAAGCTTTGGCTGCTGCTACCTCTCGTAGTTTAGTGGTCGGAGTATTGGTGCGTAATGCTTAAGGTCCCGGATTCGATTTCCGGCGAGGGCCTGACAACAGTAACAAAATTTTCTTCATTAATTTAAGGTAACCTGTAGTAGGTACAAATTAATGAAAAATTAATATGAAAATTAATGTACTAAAATTAACTTCTACTAAAAAATTATCCAAAAACGTTTTATTATTAATGATTAATAGTAATATACATTAATTCCGACGATTCTGTGACTTTGTAAGCACTTTTTTCGATGTTGCTGCTGTTATCTAACGTGGCTTAGTGGTCACATCATTGTCGCGTAAAGCCAAAGGTCCCGGGTTCGATTCCCGGCGAGGATCTGACAGCAGTAACAAATTTTTCCTCATTAATTTGTAGTAGGTAAAATTAATTAAACAATTAATATCACGTTAATGTATTGAAATTAGCCTCTATTAAAGTATTTAATTGTTAATAATTAATATTAAATTTGAACTATATTTTTGCTATTAACGACTCAAGAAAAGCATTCTGTATATCAAATTCAAAGATACTAAGTTTTTCAAATTATATGTTAAATTCACATGGAATTACAATTAAATATTTTCGGATTTTTTCCTTTTGTTTGTTCTGAGACTTCCTTACCTGCTGTAGACAGCTCCGACAAATCACTGACCAAGCCACTTACTGCAGTTAAACGATGTTCGATAAATAACCACTAACTTCCTGAAAATACCTTTTTACAGTAATATCATAATCTCTCAACACAGGAGTGCAAATGTTATTCGAAATATGATTTTACGTGTACTTCAAGCTGATAACGTTGTGTTAATTAATTTTTGTGATGATAAAATGTGCTACGGTAAATTACGACAGCATATACAACTAACTTGTATTATAGAAAATACGACATAAGTTTCACTCCATGATTGTAGCTTACATTGTTTTATTTGTAGTCAAGTAGAGTGAACGTAAGTCAAGACTAACTTTATATGCTATATAACGCAGATACGTTCTTGCTTATTTGTCGGTCGTATGAAAGAAGGAATACCTACCGTATATCGTTTAATGATTGATCCACACGTATTGTTTCTATAAAGCTACATTGCATATATAATTTAAAAAACGTTAATATTTTTATGATTGTAAAATAAAAGCAAAACGGTTTTCGGTTTGTAGTGTATATTTATACAATTTTTGAGTATAACCACATCATGTACGCGTTCTGCGTCAAAACAAAACAGATGCCACACGAGTGTCCTGTCTAAAGATACATATGCTACCATCTGCAACAGCATCCAAAATAAATGTATAGAATGTCCAAGTAACACTGAATAATCATGCTGTACAAAATGTATTTTGAACAACATTTTCTATAATTTTTTTTTGATTGAACCAAAAATTAACAGTGTTTCCATTTAAATGAAACCTCCTTTTTCGTTTCTTGAATATCCTTGATAGGGAAGTTTTGTTTAAAAAAAATCTTCGTTAAACTACAGTTTGGCCACAATGAGTCTTTTTGTGGTAGACAAATCGTTAATTTCTTTATCTTTTATTCTAATTTAACGAAAAACTGGATTAATTGGAGTCATGATTTGTATGGGTCGAGGGTGGCAATAGTAATGAACATATGCAAGGACCAGAACTAAGAATTAGTTTTAGTAATCTTGGTCTTGATCTTACACCTTGGGTTTTGATCTTGATATCGATCTTACACATTAGGTGTTGGTCCTGTACATTGGTTCTTAGTCTTCACCTTAATCTTGTACATTGAGTCTTGGTATCTTCCAGGACATTTTTACTAGTCGCCCAGCTCGAAAGGAAAAATTTAAAAAAAAGTATGCCTCAACTTTCGTTTAGCCGAAATAAGTTATATAAAAGACATTATATTTTGTTGATTTTAAGAACTTCTCTAAATAAATATAAAATATAAAGATTTTGCTGCGGAAATACATAATTTTCATTTTCCAGGCAAATATAATCGGGGGCGAATTTTTGAAGGTCTTTGGATATCGGGTATGATTGCGGGAAATTCCGAAGATTTGAGGTTGATTGTGTGTCCTAATAATAATAGGTATTCAACCACTTTAATTAATATAATTAAAGCTAATGGTGAGCCGGGAACCATATGGAGAGGGTACAGTCAACTTTCTGCGAATGGTTACCTTCATCAAATTGTAAACCACAGCGTTGAGTTTGTTGCTGATGATGGTACCCATACACAGAGAATTGAATCTCAATGGAATGCTGCCAAAAAATATTCAAGAGTTTAGAATGTTCCGAAGAAGAGGAATTTGGCGACAAACTCTGCGACTATTTGTGGAGACGGTTTTGTAAAAAAAAAACTTAGATCCGTTTCAGGAACTTTTACGAGCTATTAGATTAAAATATGGGGACTTTAGAAACAATAAGTAAAATATTCGATTAGGTTAAGTTAGTTAAATTTTCGTGTTTTTGTGTTTAACCTTTAAATTCAAAAGGAAAACATTTTAATTTAACTGACTCGGTTATTCTAAAGTCGACTAAATTTGCCCATAAAACGAAAACTGTATATTTCTGCAGGGAAATTTTAGTATTTTTATGTTCAGAGAAATGCTTAAAATCTAACGCAAAAATACAAAAATTATGCAACTGATTGCGGTTATTCTAAAGTTGACAAAATTTGCTCGTAAAACGAAAACGGTATATTTCCACAGGGTAATTTTCGTATTTTTTCGTTCAGAGGAACATTTAAAATGTAAATTAAACAACAAAAATTATGTAACTGGTTTCGGTTATTCTAAAGCCCGGAAAATGAAAATGACGAATTTCCACAGGATAATTTTTGTCATTCATGTTTCGCAAAGGTTCTTGGAACGCAAAAATTATTTTTTTTGGTTTATAACTCGTTTCGGCTAACCGAAAGTTACCAAAAGTATCATTTAAGAGAAGTCCAGTACCTCGAAGAAGTAACTTCGGACGTTTAGTATCGTGTTTCGACGTCGGGGTTTGAGGTATTTACTATTTTCTACAGTACCTCCAATGTTTTCAGTCTTCTCGATCAAGGGACCTATTGAAACCCTTGAATTATATTATCACTTTTTGTTTTCATTGTTAAAGGATTGTGGAAAGAAATTAATTAATAAAAATGCTACTGTAAGCGATTTAAACGGCGCTTGGTTAAAGGTGTTACTGTTTGTATAACATTCACGGATTTAGGACATTCTGTGTTCCAGATTCCACGAATCACAATATGTCGAGTGACAGTTTATTGTATATACATAAGTATTCAGTACAATGAATTTAAAGTGTTGTTTTTTAATATATGTTATGATCCATAACCTGCCATTATTCTTTGAAGTCCTCTAATGCAAATTTATTTGCAAATGGAACAATCACTTTATAAGGTTCATTGCCTGAAAATGGCATTCAAGTAGTTTGTAGAACGTTGACTTTATCTGTCATACATTATTCCTGAAAAATTTCGAAATTGACATCAACTAAAAACGACGCCGTCGCTCGCCTTTATAAACGTCAACAAAAGGGTCCATTGTCAATAGCCTGGATGAATCTTTTATGTATCACATGGGCCACAGCTTGTAATGTAGGGCACTCACAATCAGTCCGTCGATCAGCTGTATTCAATATCGCATGTTTATGTTCATATATACATATGAACGTATATGTGTGGTTGGATATTATTCAGTTTCATAAATGAAAATGCGATATATTCTCAGTTATTGACTTCTGATTGTGGTAGCAGAAATATATACAATAGAGACAACAAGATATCAAGATAAATTAATTTTCAGATGTCAAACTACTTTATCAGAATTAAGCAACTTAATCTAAAGCCCTACGTCAATTTAATAAATAATAATAAAAATTGGTACGCTACCATTTTAATGGTTTACTTTCTATTTTTATATAAAAATATATAAATAAATACCTTATAGAAAGTTTTAAAGTAACTGAATTAAAAAAATACTGTAAAAGCTCAAATTAGAAAATCAATAACATAAATTACTACGTTGGTCTCATAATTTGGTCCAGAAATGTTTATACTATGAGATAATAGAGTTTATACAATAGACATCTCATTAAGGAGAAACAACATAACAACAAATGGAAATGATGATGATGAAATAGATAAAGAAGAAAAATAATTTTTTTAATAGTTAACGTAATAGATGTTTTTGTTGTATACATTTTGGTTATACCTATTCTAACCGTTTTGACTTTGTAATCGAGAGAAGTATTCCAAAATTATACACTAACTATAAATTCCAACAAATTTAATTCCACTTGATAATCGGTTTGCCAAATTTTAGTTTCTCGATAGGGTATTATTGCATCGTATTTCTCAGTGTATTTCAAACTCATTGGTACTTATCAGTACACCGTAGTTAACTCAAACAGAGCATTAATCAACTTACCTGCTGCCTATGAAACAGCGTTCGATAAATAAATACAGATAGCGTAATGAACGCCATCTATAGACATTTGGCACTTCTTGTAGGTTAGTCATGCTCCACCAGCGTCTTTTTTAATAAAGATATCGATTTGTTAAGCTGAAAACACGACACAGCTAACTCCGAACAGTAGGTACGTTGTATAATTAAGTTATAATGTGTTAATAGCAAAATAAAAATGGAATACTAAATTACATATATAAATATCCGTCCTGATACCAGACTTACTATAATTATATCACCTCTAGACCCTTTTTGATGATCACTATTACTGTGGAAAGGTTGATGAAAGATGGGCTTTTATAATAAAAATTTTGAAACAGGTTTCTACTTATACAAATAGATATATTTTGTTTTCGTTAAGTAAAATATAAATCAGAGAGCAGATAGTATTTTAGTATCCCAACTTTTTAAGTACTTGACACCTTCTCTTTTTCTTTTTCAACTGATGATCGTCATCATCCCCATCCACACACACATCAGTCCCTTTCTTCTCAGTAAAACTTTACTACCACTTAAAAGATGTCTCTCATCCAATTTTACGCTTAATGCAAAAAGATATATTTACCAGTACAGGAACTAGGAGGGTTTGAGTATCCAAAATATGAGGAACTGATTCCCTCAACGAGAATGAGTTTTGGTATGCTTAAAGAAAATTGATGTTGCCAAGTGATATCAATCCGTAATAGTGTTTTGTCCTTTAATACTCAAATTTCAATAAAGAAAGGAACAAAATACTAAAAAAAATTGACTATAATGTATTAACTGTACTCTATGTCGTTGTTAGAGCATCATAAGTATATATGTACTAAAGGTTTGAACAATAATATCCATTCAAATACTACAAACATAATCTAATATCTGAGTATCTAGGAGGGGGTTGGGGCAAAATTGTAACTGGTCGTTCCCTAGATGTTTTTTTTAAAAGTACCGCTTTTTTTATTTCAAGGGTTTTATAACGGTCTAGTATTTTTAATAAACGATATCTATTCTTGTGTTATGGTTTTATGAAACATTTTGAATTAATAAAACGAAAGAAAAGAAAATTGCTTTTAAATGTTTCAAAATTTTTAATGAGAATCATTCTACAATTGTTTCGGGTTGTTAGCCCTTTATCAAGAGCAATGTATTACTGATACGGCTAACAACCCGAAGCAATTGTAGAGTGATTCTCATTAAAAATTTTGAAACATTTAAAAGCAATTTTATTTTCTTTCCTTTTATTAGGTCTAGTATTTTATCTCCAGGTAGATTGTGTAATAATTTAATATTATCTTTAGTACATATATGGTTGGTATTTATTAAATGTGAGGAAAGGCATATTTATTGGATTTTGAATTACGGTTACTTATTGCTCTTATGGATTTTCCAATATAGATTGTGGGGCAGTCCGAGCAGGTGATTTGATAAACACCAGTAGTCGAAATATCTGAGCTTTTGTTATACTTATTGTTTATTAGAAATTTGTTCAAAATAGAGTTATTGGAATAGGCTGGTTTAGTATGAAATTCTGTTAGATTTAAACCTATGCTTCTAACCTCTAGCCTTTCCTTACAGTTAATAAATAACAGCAATTGAAGTAGTAAAGATAATATAAATAACCATCTACCTAGACCATTATGAAACCCTTGAAATCAAAAAAGCTCTACTTTAAAAAAATATATCTATCGAATGGCCAATTACAATTTTTCCCCAAACCCCTCCTAGATTAGATATTAGGCTAAGTTACTACTATTTAAATAGATATTATTGTTCAAAACTTTATGATGATGCCCTAACAAGGCGAAATATACATAGAAACAATTTAGTAAATTATAGAAAAATTTCTCAGTGTTTTGTAAGTTTCTTTATTGAATGTGTTTCACCAAGTGCCAACGGCTAATAATTATTATTTTAACTCAAATTTCCTTAAGGAATGACTGGCCAGCAACTGTGAGGTTAAGGAATGGCTGGTCTTAGCAGTAACAGACGTGTTTACGGTGAACGATGTCGTTAATAAGTGGCATTACTTGTGACTGAGATAAAAAGAAATCAGTTTTTATAACAATAGCTACTCCAAAATGCTGATTTGATCACAAATACGCATGTAGTACTACTAATACTTGATTTTATGAAGGACTAGCATTTACCCACAACTTCTTCATCGTGAAACTACTTGAAAATTTTTAAAACAAGCTAAATTGTTATAAATAATATACTATTAGAAATATAACTTGGATTACTCCTGACAACCTCCTTTTAATGCTTGTAAAGTCCTATCGTAAATTAAACATTAACCGGGTGATTTTTGACAATCGGCTTTTCGTAACTGCATAGCATTATTAATTGTTCTATCTCAAAACGAAAGATGCTAGGTTTATAAATTGCGCCAGTATAGATGTAATACAGCTTTTTGAATTACTTTAAAAAAATCTGTTTAAAGTTATTTGTAGGAATCAGTTACTTGGAAAAAATTGACAGGGAAATTCCTACAATTTTTAATAAGTACTAACTATTTTGGCAGTATAAACTAAATTGATCTAAATTATATAACCTTCATATAGTTTAAATCAATTGGTCTTGACCATGAGAAACTGGTTTCGTCCAGAAAAAAATCATTTAAATGTGAAAGCGGCTGTGGTTCAAAAGACATTTCTTAAATAAATAAAGCAAGTCAAGTAATAAAATGAAAAAAGATTAGATATTGATGTTAGTAGTTATATCAAATTAATAACTTGAATTATGATATAAAAAATATCAATGCTGCTAAGACAATCTTTTTAATTGTTGAACTAGAAGAACTTTCTCAATCATTAAAACAACGAATAAAACACAGCGTTGTTTTACGAAATTATTTATTTCTAACACTCGATAATATGTTTCGTTTGTTCACGGTAATTATCAAGAGTAACAATTATACTAAAAAGTAACACTAATGCCAGCTTATTTATACACAAATTACACATTACACAGAAGAAGCGGGGAGCTCATGAAGACTAATTGGGTTTGGTTGTTTACTAAATTTACAAAAAATAAGTTTATAGCTTATTTAATTTCGAGATTTTCCAACAAAAGCAAAAAGTTAACAGTGTTGAAATTAAAAAAGCTATAAAGTTAATTTTAGGCAACAACTAGACCGAATTAATCTCGACGAGTTCCCCATTCCTTCTGTGTAACTTATAATTTATGTTTAAATATTTTAACATTAATGTTACGTGTTGGTAATGATCGTGAACGATTGAAATAATGATGCCAAGCGTTCAAAATAAATAATTTGATGAAACTGTTTTATTCGTTTCTTTTAAGTAACAAGTATGTCTCACAAAAGTCCCCCTATAGAAAGTCTCGGAACTTTTTCAGTTTAGGCTTGATATAAATACATTTTCTTTTTATCATTATAGGGGAACTGCAAAGTCAAAACTCCGACCTCCAACGAGAATTAGGAAATTTGAAGAAGGAATTAGAATTAACCAATCAAAAGCTCGGTTCATCCATGCATTCCATAAAAACATTCTGGAGTCCCGAACTCAAAAAAGAGAGAGCGCTTCGGAAAGAAGAGTCTGCCAAATACAGTATGATAAACGACCAGTTAAAGCTGCTGAGCAGTGAAAATCAGGTAATTTTTCAATTTTACATTATTTATACTAGCTGATATCATGATTTAATTAATGAATGGGACTAGGGAATACTATCTACACCATAGAAACTTCAAGTTGGTTAATACATGAACTCCAACTCAATAACTCAAAAGTTTTGCGATAAAAATAACAGACAGGAAGGGCATTACATAGATAGCTAGGCAAAGTCAGTGAAAAGTAATGAGCTTAGCATTCGATGCCGTGTATTCAATTGTAAAATTCTCATTGTATGGAATTGTAGTAATAAAATTATATAATTCATTAGATATAAGTATTTTAACGTTATTAGTGCTGTAGTTGTATTTAAATTGGTGCTTACAAATATTCAGTACACTTTTGCAGACCTGTAAACCTTTGTTAAAAATAGGAAGCAAATTGTTATACTGGTAATTTTCCCAAATTGAATTATTTTTATTACCGTATCTAAATAAAACGTCACAGAGTTCCAATAGTCCCCAGACGGTATAGTGACTCCCAAAGACAGCTGTGTAAATAGTGTTTTATACAAAAGTTAAATGATTTTTCTCTGTCGACTTAATTATCAAACTTGAGATTATGTTTTAGGATCATGCTAAGCTCAAGTTGGGTTTATTTACATAATCTCCATACTTTACTGTAAGAAAGGAAATTAGTATACCTCTCCACATGTTAGAAAGCCACGCAATATTGTTTTTGAATACAGAAAAAACAAACAAAGTTTTAGTCACAATTTGTTTTTATTGTAATCCACAATAATTATTTCGCTACACAGTGGCTTCTTTAGGTGGAAGAATATTTTAAATTAAAACTAAATACCAACAGACTTATATACAAAATTTAACAAAATGATAGAGATAAAACTTTCAGAATGAGAAGAATTAGAATATAATATTTAACAGGGGAGATTCATTATGTATAACTGGTAGTTTATTATAAGACCTTTTTTATTTAGTTTGTTTATTTATAAACTTTCTAACAAGTTTAACTTTTTTCCTTTACTTTTAAATGCAAATTTTTAAATTCTCATTAAAACTTTGGTTACTCTTATTAAACGTTCGGCATGCATATGTTGATGTTGAGTGTTTGAGGCCAGACAGATATAATCCTCCTTGAAAGAATAAAAGAGCATAAAGATAGTTATAATAAAAAACACTCAATATCGACATTTGCCGAACATTTCATAAGTAATAATCATAGTTTTAATGAATATTTTAAAATTTTGCTTTTTGGGAGTAAAGGAAAAGTGTTAAACTTGTTAGAAAGTTTATAACTATTCAAACCAAATAAAAAAGGTCTTATATTGAACAACCAGTGAGACATAATAAATCTCCCCTGTTAAACATGATTTTCTAATTCTTCTCGTTCTGTAATTTTTATCCCTACCATTTTGTTAAATTTAGTATATAAGTCTGTTTGTATTTAGTTTTAATTTAGAATATTCTTCCGCCTGAAAGAAGAAATAATTATTGTGGATAAGAATATTAAAAAAATTGTGACTAAAACTTTGTTGTTTGTTTTTTTCTGCGTGTTCAATTATGGAGTTACAAAATATAGAAAACTCATCGATTCAATTTTTAACATTGTTTTTGGCGAAAATTTCTGAATTTCGTTGAGATACGATAATTTCACAATAACATACAATAAATAATATTTAATTCTTGTTCAAACATTTATAAATATTACCAAATATGGATCTTGATTTCGATCTTATTAGATGTCATCAACACAGCATAGGTTGCATTGATAAATCACTGACCAAACCGGTTGTCCTATAAAACATTCTGTAATACGATATTAAAGAACATACAATATGTCAGGAAAATGGCAGTATGTTACTACTAATTGGGGCCTTTCATAATTAGACAGGGGCAGCAGACTGCCAAAAATATTAAACATTTATGTATTTTTGCAGCTTCATTACTAAAATTTATTAATATAATTGTAGCGACCAACATCGATAAAATAAGAACACCCTGTACATAACTTCTTTATGTAAATATGTATAAAACGTCTTTTATTCTTACTTAAACATCTGCAGCTATTCTTCTCTTTACAACTAACTATATTACTTCGGCATCTATTCTTCTTCTTACAAATTACTTTATTACATCTGTACCTCCCTATAATCCCTTGAAATATTTCTATTCTATTTATTAACTTAAAAACGCCTGTGATTCTATACCTATCCTAATTACTTTCAAATAGTGAGTTTCTTCGGTGCTTTGGATTCAATGTCTTCAAGCTAGAAATTCTATCTCTCTTTTCAAAATATGATTTCTTACTAACAGTCCCCTACTTTTATTTAACAACCCTTAGCTCCGCCTTCATAAATTTCCTAAATATTTCTATACTCAAAATACTAACAGTTCTGATTCAACTTTTATTTCATTATGTTATTTCTTCTCTACGGTCCAGTGTAAATAAATGTTTATATTATAAAGTCTAATTATTACTAATATTGAACACGCATACAACCAAACAGTAATTAAGTGTATCTACATCCGACGATTATGTGCTTTTTTATGCGGGGTAGTAAATCAAAACAATTCTCTGACTCTTTGGTGGAGTGAGTCGTGGAAATTTTGACTGGTCCAGCAAGATGGCTCTGTGAACCACTGAAGCCGTGCCTGCTCCCCTCAGTACCCACATTTACTAGCATAACATTTATGCATGTAATTGAGTTGCCATCGATTCAAGCAAGCATAATATTCTATGCTATCTCTGCGTGAGGCAAACGTAATATTTTCGGCGGCAATAGGCAATTCGTTTACATTGACAATGCTTGTGATACGTAATCTCTTACGTGTGTGTAAGTGGATTCACGTGCAATAGTTCACGTCTATTATATTATTGACTTTATTCATGTCTAGTGGAGATTTGGAACTCTCAATACAGATACAGTAAAGGAGAATGTATGTCTATATTTCAACACCTGGTGGTTGGACAGCCTTAGAGGGACAGTTATTCACTTTTTCAGGTTCACTGCTGTAGTATTAAACGTTGTCTCCGTGCTTTTATGATCTGAGGTCTAAATAGCATTTGACTAACCCTAAAATCCAATTTAATTATTGTTTGAAATAAAATCGTTATACCTATCATACGTTAATATATAATCGTTTGTATTTATTATTTATTAATTATTTGGTAACTTTGTTCCTCATAAGAGTGTTACATACACTCACTCTAGAGGAGTTACAGTGTTGTTATCCTATTTCAAAATTTGCATTTTATGTCTCACACAAAAACTTCGAACTCTATATTATCATTTTTTATCATTTTCACCTTTTTTCATTTCATCAGCATACATTTTAAACTCTCCTTCACCAGGATAGTGGACAGTAGCCCAATGAACGGATCACAACCCCCATTGCTTTGAGTTTATTTTACCATCACAATCTTTATCTGTTATATTAAATCCGAATAATTTTAAGATTTTTTTGATTAAATTTTCACTGAAATTTTGAGTAAATTGGTTTTTTCCAAAATTTAAATTATAACAGATCAGTTTGACATATCAAAAATAAAATTTGAAATCTACTTTTCTAGAATAACTTTCAAGCAGAATAAAATTTTAAAAGAAGATTTAAAAGAGAATTTACATTTTATAAGAAACACATAACACCTTTTTAACCCACTCTTCTAAATTGAGATATTTACTGTTGCTGAGTTAGAATTACATCTTAGTAAAAAGAACTCGAATTTATCTCGGTTTTCAACTGCAATTTAGGATGTCCGTCGACTCGTTGGAAGCGACATTCGTAATTTCAATGGTTCCTTAATTATGCAAAATACGTATGTATATTGTACATGTACACTTAAATCTCGTTCGTCTATTTTACCTCGCTGGTATTTTCATGAGCTGAATTTGTTAATTTCAACAATTAAGTGAAACTACTGCAATTACAGTCGAGATAACCACCAAATTAATCCGGTTTAGTACATACTATAGTAATTACAAAAGTATTTTTGGGCATAACAAACTGAAAGGTATCCGTTTGAATTTTTTCAAGTTTTAATTTTAATTGCTCAAAAACTACCAGGATGAGGGAGCAACGTTCAATGCGCATTAGTTGAGTCATTGGTCGGGAGCACATCACACATTTGCGGTCCAGCAATTTTTAAAAATGTTCATGACAAAGCGGAGTAGTCTAGTGGGCTAGATCATAGGTTAGCATTTGATAGGTCACCTGTTCGATTACGTGTCCATCTGTCCTCGTCCAAGTTTTTCTGTAATTTTCTTGGATCATTTAGGCAATGCTGAAGCAGTAATATATTTCACAGAATATTTCACTTCTCTGTAGTTTTTCTTTCGTCCGTCTCATCTTTCTCTCCTTAACCACTACTCACCCATTCCCACGGTTCCTAAAAGAAGGCTCAAGAGGACCTAACGCCCTACCTTCTGGAATTGCATTACAGTGTAGGTTGAAGGAACTACCCGCACACCAGTATTAATAACTGATGGAATGAAACATCCAAAAGTTATTTTACACTTCATTCTGCACTCCTTTCTCACTTCTATATTCGTAGTGTAATTTATAGACTCATAACGCAACTTGTCTGGTAGTGGTAGTAAACAGAACTTCATCAAGGTCAGTAGTGATGTCAGAACATGTGACTCGTTATTATTATTACCAGGATTTAGGTTTATTCAGACAAAAGCACGAGTGGTCCCATCACTTTCCCCATGTAGTCAGTGGTTAGTTTAAGCCAGAAAGGTTGTTTCCAAAAACCCTTTGGACATTGCAAGTAGTGACGCCTTCCACTTCTGGAGCATGATAGCCAAAAAGACAAGGCGTAGCAGTGGAAGAAGATGTGGATGCCACATTGCGCATCCTTGTCACAAATCCGATATGAGGGGCTGAATGTTAGTGCCAGTTATTTTGAAAAAGATACTAACTTACATCCATAAAAAATGCAAATCGTGCATGGTTTCAATGAAATTGACGATTCTTTGCAAGAAAGCTACGCAAGAACATTTCTCGAACATTTTTGAAGAGCACGAACGCTTGGTAACACATTTATCAGTGACTAAGTGCATTTTCATATCGATGGCTATTTGATTGTATTGAATTAGCAGATACTTGATGGGAGTCTAACATATTGAAATAAATACACAGTTGATAACTTCCACAATTTATTAAATAAACTTAACACGTGTTTCGCCAACACTGTGGCTTCTTCAGAAGTACAAAATCTACAAATAGATCTACGAGCAGATTTTGTACTTCTGAAGAAGCCACAGTGTTGGCGAAACACGTGTTAAGTTTATTTAATAAATTGTGGAAGTTATCAACTGTGTATTTATTTCAAGATGGCTATTTGACTAAGTAAAACTTGCGTTATTGGTGCCCCAAAAAACTAGAGGAAGCAATCAAAGACATCCACATTGGCCATGAAAAACAGTAAGTTAAATAACTTCTGGCTGAGAGATAACACGCTCTAATGTTTCCAATGTGAGGGTCCGGTGCAGGAATGCCTGAAAAGAACCGGGCGTCATTTAGGCTGTATGGTACTATAAAAATAAAATCCGTAATGAAACCGTTTATTAAATCAATAAACTACAATTTTTTGTTTTTTATTTATTTAATGTCATAATTGATATTTTTCCGCTGGACACTTTTTACATTATACTATCAAAAAATATATGTAGATAGTCAGACAATTTGCTGCTGGAGAAATTGTAAAAAATATACTGCTTATTTGGTATTCACACATTTGTAGGTATTTTTTCATAAATTTTAGATGGCTGTGTAGTGTTCACTAATTATAAGCGACTTTTTTAAGAAACTTCTAGTGCCATACTGTACTTAAAAACACGTATGTATAATGTAGTAGGCATTTTACACAGTGCTGTGTCATAATATCATTAAAAAAAAAGAAGAAAAAACCCTTAGTTTAGCGTATCAGCACACATACAATTAGTGTAAGAAGAAAAATTTAATTTCTATATTCATTATTTATGTAAAAATTGTAATACCTAACTAAATTAATAATAGAAACAGTAGAATTAGTAGCGTTTTAAATGTAGCAATTTAGTTTGCACTATTAATTAATGAACTCATAAAATTTTATTGTGATATCTATCAATTCTGATCGACTTTGTAATTTTTACCATTTTTGTTTCGAAGCGGCAAGCCACTTGGTTAAATTTAAATTTCTAGTTCATATCAATGTGCATTTGCTTATTCTGTTGTGTCGTGAAAAAAGTGTATCTATTTGTATATATATATACCTAGTACGGTTTTCGGTGATGGTGGTGTGTGTCATGAAAGAAATTTATTTTTAATGGTCATTACATTTTTTAGTCATATTAGATATATAGTTTTAGTTCTAATATTGGTTCATAAAACTATATTGGCAAGTAGCACTTCTTTTGCATAATATAGTTTAATATAAACAGTATAAGCTTTTGACTAGTAATGTGGCCGTTTTGATAAATTACTGACCAAAAGCTTATACAGTTGTTATTATTTTGATTTACGTTCTTATCACATACCTAAGCTACATCGTCGATTCAGTTAAAAAAACAGATATTCTGTTAACTTACTTTTTATCTAACAAATGAAATATTTCAGTTAGCAGCAGATATCAGTAGATGGCGGTATACTAGCATAATTATATATTATAATATATTTTCTGAACGATTCTAATATTATACTTTAAGGATTTTTAATGCTTATATCAATATTGTCTAAATTTACAAAAAAACACACTGAATTTATACCTTTCTTTAAAAAGGAAATTTAACGGCGTAATTTGTAATATTATTTCACTATGTCCTGGAGAACAGCATTTAAATTTTGAACTATTTCCTGGTTCTGATCAATTGAATTTGAAAATAGGGGATGCTTTACAGAAATTGATACATAAATGCTAAGCTAGATTTCAAATAATTATTTTGTTGGGCAACAAATGTGTACATTTATGTTACAAAGACTTTAACAAATGTTATATGTTGTATTTTAATGTTTAAATGTGTGGTTCTTTAGAGACAAAATCCCTCAAATCCTATCTAAAAGTAAGCACCCAGTATTATTAATGTTTGTTTAGTATACATTGTTACTCCTGTCGATGACATAACAGCCGAAATACATATCGAGTGAAATAAACTGAAATTTTATGGAACAAATTACCAAGTGAATTTTATTTATTTTGCCTTTATTAAATGTTCCATCTAGAGCCGACAGCAAAATCAATCTCATCTATTTAAAAAAGTTTAGAAATAATGTTACAAATCTATTGTTTAAACATTAACTGAAGCTGCATTTGCTGCAATACTAAAATATGTAAAACAATAAAAGTTAAAGGTGATGAAGTTCCTATGCTTCATTATTCATTACCATGGTTTCATTAAAGTTTTACGATGGGCTGGTTTAGTTTTTACAGTCTTCTTTCTGTTCAACTTATTTTCTCCAAGCAAGCATTCACATGTTAAGTATTTTGTGTTTAGCTTTTAAACACAAATTGCCTCATAAGGGTGTAGTTAAAATTGTAAAGTTCATGTCATGGGCTTTAAAGAGTCCGTTGTTTAAAAATTATCTGAATAAAAGATCCACTTCTTTGCTACCGGAAAACGGATGCCATAAATAATACGCCATATACGCTCCCTATAACAACCTCTTCGATTGTGTGACACCATTCATGCATAAAATACAGGAGACTGCGGCACACCAGATACTAAAATTATATGATTATTATTTCACATTAATAATAAATTATTTACATTTAGCAGGTCACCGGACCAGTCACAAGGTTCTTCTATAAATGTGAAGTTTCATATCTAAAATTTCAGAAACTCGACATTCTCGTTTCTATTTTATTTATTTACTTTTGTATTACGATATATTCCGCACGAATAATAATATCCAAACATAAGGGCAGAACATATTTTTTTAATCAAAGTTTTAGAAAAACAATGATTCAGGCTAACAGTAGCCCGTTATAAAATTGTATTATGAAGATGGCTTTTGCACTTGTATTTTTTAATTTCTTCAGTCAAGTACACAAAATTTATTCCGCCTGCGTCCGTCTTTATCGCCGCCAAATAGTAAACAATGAATACTGAATAATGCATTTTTTTGTTGTATCAGCAAAGCCAATTATTACTCGAATTTTCTCTATTAAATTTGCACTTATATGCTTCAGTTGTTATTAACTAACACCTGCAATCTCAATAATAATATCAGGCAGACCAACAGACATCAATGGGTGTATTACACACAATGGGACTGTTGGAAAAAGACGATTTTTCACAAGTAATCAGTGTCGGCTATGGTGCATATACATTCAATTATTATATTAATGAAATTTGGTGCTTACGTTGCAAAATACATAACTATATAATTTTTTGACCTCTTTACAGCACCTAAACACAAGCCGCTCCTGATTGACGCATATTTTCGGAGTATAAGTATATTTGTTACATTTTGACAGTTGGCGGTTCGAACCCGGGTCCGGCTGCTCTGGTCCAAGTTTTCTGTTGTCTCCTTGGATCATTTAGGCAAATGCTGGAGCAGTAATATTCCACAGTACCACAGATAATCTTTAACATCTCTTCTGTCTTCATTTCGTCCGTCTCATCTTTCTCTACCTATCCACACCACCCAGCCATTCCCACGATTCGTGAAAGAAGACTGAAGAGGGCCTTACACCCTACCCTCCGGCTTTGCACTATAGTGTAGGTCGGAGGGACTGCCCGCCCACCAGCACGAGTAGCTGGTGGGAATGAAACACAAAAAGGTTCTTTTTACAGCATATCCAATTATGTATTACAGAAGCTGTCACTGCCTTGTTACCACTATGACATCTAATTCTGATTTTTCTAATGGAACGTTGTAACGTTTTTAATTTCACACACTTTCGCACAAACTAGTGGCGAAATGCTAAAAAATATATTTTTATAAGCGGAAAGCTTTTATTATAAAATGTAATGAGGGTTACCAGTATTGAGGAAAAGTCGAAAAATAGGCGAAGTATTTTAAAGGACATTATCTTTCTAGTTAAAATCAAACCCAACGATTTACTTGATAGTATGATTGCCTTTACTTTTGTTACCTATACAATAAAATAATAATGAATTAATGATATTTGATTTGGTTTGAATATATTGAGCATTTCGGAAATTACACTTAAAAACGAAGATCTTCAAGTGCTAATTTTTCGTTGCACATAAGTACTTGCTACATATATTCTGTTGGCAGTGTTATATGGGCAAATGTTTGTCTGTGATAAAGCTCTTAAGGGTATTTATGCTGGTAAAAGCGTTAAAAGCAACATACCCACCTTTTTATTCTCGTTTTTGAGGTACATTATCTATCTAATTTGTTATTTGACAGTAATGAAGAATTCCTACTATAAATTATATACTTAACACTTAAGATCTTTATAGAACATAATTAATAGCACAAATTGAGAAACTGAAATGAAGTAAAATATCATCAGCCAACCAACAGGTGAAAATTTGACACGCACGTCCACAGTTTCGTACTTCAAGACACTACCGAACACCCTGCGGAAGAGTAGTTTGGACGTCAAGGCGACATCAGCAGTTTACGAAAATTTGGATGTGAATGCTTCTTACTAACCCCAAATCACAAGAGACACAAAATTGACTGCAGATCTCAGAACGTTGTTTTCGTTGGATATAATATGCTTACCGTAATACATGATTTACATCCCTGATACATGAAACATCATCAGCTCAGACAATGTGTTCTTCAATTAATGCAAAGAAGAAGTAAGACAGAAATTGACCCGATTACACCTTAAGATGGGCCTAAAAGACGAACTAAAGTATCTGAGACGCTGCAACAATAAGAATCTGAAGAAGAAGGAAGAAATGGTAAGCCAATGAGAAAGAGTTTGCTTGATCGTCGGAATCTACAACAGCCAGCCAGATTCAGTAAATACCTCAAAGGTTATTTTCATGGAAGAAATAGCGTCACGCAGCAATGATTAGAGAAATCCAAGACATCTCTACCATGAAAGTATTGAATGATGAAAGCTGGCGTCGTACTATACAACGCAAGTTGTCTCGAAGAAATCAAACTACTCACATGCCGGTGGGTCCTTCGAGACAAGGCAATTGGAAAACTCAAAGCAAAGCTAGTAGATCTAAGATTACAACGTCAAGAACGAATCGACTAGATATAGACGTTAAGTCCCGCAGCTCGGTACGCTTTAATAATACTTTCTGAGGCACGCAGTTTCTGAGAAGACGAAGTTAGTATTATTCAACGTAAAGAGCACTCTCTTGAATAGGAATCAATAAGAGGAACTTTACATTTTCCAGCCTGAAGAATTCAATGTGGGCCCAAGAAAGTCTGAAAGCTGCAGAATAGTCTCTACGGTCTAAGGCAAGCCCTGAAGAAATGGATCGACAGATCATAGGATATTTCAAAAGAATGGAACTAATTAACGCAACTGATGATCCACGTATCTATTACAACAAGGAAAGGAGCATTTTGTTGTCACTTTTCGATTGATTGTAAATAAATAAAATTGTATAAGCAAAGTTGAGGAGTTTTAATTCGCATTCCTTTAAACTAATATAGCTACAAAGAAGAGTTATAATTAGAATGATCAAATTTGCATTATTGAAATTAGAAATTAATTTAAAAAACGTAATTACTATGAAACTGTTCATAATAATTGAGACGCCTTAAATAATAAATGATTGACTAACAATAAGATGTATACATTAATATAATCCGTCTTAATATCTTCAGCGTTTCGATTAAACTGTGATTTGTAAAAGTGATCTTAAAAGTAGATCGCTTCAATTAATAAAAACATTTAAAAACAAACACTTTTTATAATGTAAAGCATAAACCCACCCAGATGTGAATCGTTACCATTACGTAAGCGAAACCATCAAGCAAATGCATTACGGAAGATAACGTAATTGTTTGGATGTCCTGGAATTAGATGAACTGTTTCTATACGTGTTGATGATTCAGCTAAGTATATGCTAAAAATAGTCATGTTTTTTTAATTATATTTCAAGATAATTAAAATTTGATTAAAATTAACTAAATAACGATTAACTAATTTCATAAATAAACTTTAAAACTCAATTAATAGTTCAAATTAAAAAAGGAAAACAACAGGAGGGCAGTCATTTACGAAGTAACTTGAGTCTCTGAGTACAAGTATGTCCTTTAAATTGCATCAGAACGTCGTTAGGATATCCTAACTTTAATAATCAAAAGTTTTAGCTTTTTGGAGAGTGATATTTTGTGAAGTAAATGGACACAACAACTAACAAAGTAATAATTTCCAAAGTAGCTTTTATATTACAGTTCAATTAGAATATAGATTTTCCAATATCTTAATCTCAAGGTACATGTGATGCGTTTTTGTTTTTAATTAGAATATCTCGAAATTTGAATGTAGTGGGGTAATTCTGGGACACATTTGAATTCGCTTTCGAAAAATATATCGAAATTGATTACCTTCCTCATGTTTGTTCTTTCAGTATTATTCGACGGCGAATTTGAATCTAGTCCCGGAGTTGCTATTGAAATTTATAAAAATCCTAACCTCACAACCAAACAAGCAAAATTAGAATCGTTTGGATTTTGAGATAGGTAGAATATTTCAAAATCAAGATGTGTTGGTACAATTCTGAGGCCAGATTCTAGTTTAGCGAATAATGATTAGTCGAAGACAACCACTTCTTGTTTATTAGTTTTATTATTGCACATAGTAATAGTCAAAAATTGCATTTTGTGGAATTGGAGGTTAGGATACATCGAAGTTATGACGTATTGGGACCATTCTAAGACCAGATTCGTCGCAAAGTACATCAGAAATGACAACTCTGGTGTTGGTTTCCTGATCCACATTGATCTCCGCCATAGTTAGTTTAGGTTGCCCTAATTTTAAATTTAATTTAACAATTTATTTATTATTCAGTAGATATAACCGTACTGTATACATTCACATACTGTTTTTTACAGCCCATTCGGGTGCCGTTACCAACAACCGAAATACAGCCAAGTGTAAAAGTTGTAATATAATATTGTTAAACCAATTTAACATCAATAACACACATAAATTCAATCATCTATAGAGCAGACACATTTAAATCGCCCTGTATAGAGTATCACAATTAAGAAGCGAAAACTTGGCGTCATCGCGATACGATTACCTTGAATGGCATGCTCCCTTTCCCCCTGGAGAAAATGTTTCCATTACTATAATGTCATTTAGAATGATTGATGAGGCTATAAATAGATCTTTTACAGCTATATGTGTTGTTTTTATTCAGGATAATATAGCAGAGAGCGATCACTGCAAAGCTAAAACATTTAATACGTTTAACAAAAAATACACAATTTTTGGAGTCGACAAAAACGCAACAGTCCTTTGTTCTTTTTAGTCTTAGTTTTGGTTTAATGTTTGCAAAATTTTATCTGAAATTGGGTACCCTTCTTAAATTTCAGGTTTGAAAATCAGGTCGAAGTCGAAGGTAATCAATTCACGATTCTGTCATTTATGAAATAGCTTATAGAGTATTCAAAAAATCCAGTTTGCGTTCTGAAGAAGATTTAAACAAGTGCGCTAGTGATTTTTAAACGAAATCTATTATCAAAACAAAAATGTGTTCTTGGTCTTGACTCGCAATTACGAACTCTCGTCAGCACGTCGTAGCTCCGACAGAACCCTGACAAATCTATTTGCTATCATCAAACTGCGTTCAATGAATGAGTACAAACAGCATAGTGAACGTTATCTATAGAAAGGATTTTAGTTTGACAAATTATTATTAGAAAAGACCTTGCTGAACATTATTGAATATTTTATAAATCTACTATTTATTAACAACTATGATCAAATCATCTTTTTGCATTAAATAATTGTTAATTGATAGTATAATAACAGTCGAAATGGATATTACCAAAAGGGGTGAAAGTGAATAAAAAATTAATTAAGGTATTTTAAACAAATCATTTTCAATGATGACAAAACAGTTGTTCAAGGTTTTCGTCGTTGTCATTGTGAAAAATTGCCTACTTCCAATTCCTTAGTAGAAAAATAAGAAATGTTTGTCCGATTTCGAAAATAAATAAAAAATAATATAATTTTTGGTGGTTTTTCTCATTACCACGCGAACAGTGCTACGAATCAAGAGTTAAGTGCTACGCACCAAGGGCTCAGTTTGCGTTAGAGTATGAAAATTGTTTAGAGAGACGATAATTAAATCTATTTATTTTTCACTTTCACCTCTTTTTGGAAACTTTATCGACCACAATACATTTTGAATATTACTATACTATCAAAAAACAATTATTTAATGCAAAGAACATGATTTTTTTGGTGCTGGAATTTAGAAAAAGTACCGACAAGTGTAGCTTAAGTTACTTTCTCCACCGAGATCCTTTTATATAGAACTATACTACTAATAACAAAATATTTCATGCAAAAACAACGTGATTTTTTTGGAGGTGGAATTCCGAAAAAGTACTCACTATCTGTACATATCAATATCATCCATTACTATTATTTTTAAGCAAAATTTGTAGCTTTTTGTGATGGACTTCTCTATAAAATACAAAGGAAACTTGTAAACAAATTGACAAACAATTTAACATTAATTGCATTATATGATTTTCCTGTTTCGTAACAAGGAATTTAACCACAATTAAATCTGTACGGGTGCGAAACGTGAACAGTGAATGCGGCGAAAAAGCAAATAATAGAATTATTTTAAATGTGGTATTATAAGTGGATAATAAAATTATAATCGATAAGAAACTAGAAGTAATTGAAAAAAGTAAAACAGAATCAATAAAGAAAATAAAGGATAGGAAGGTAACAATACGTTCTGAGACATGTTGGGCCAGAAACAGAAGTAAAAAGAAGCAGAGGAAGACCTACATTACATTAGCAAATAGTTGGAGATGTGGAATGTTCTAGTTTTTGGAAAGAGTGATAATTGGATGAAGATTGACTACCTTGTAAAATGATGAATCAAATCCTTTAAGGTACTAAATTTATATTCCAGAACAAGTCATCTGCTGATATCCGGGAGTATTTCTGATTGAACTTTTCCCGTTTTATGAATAAAACGTATAGAAGCAAAAATACATTTTCATAAAAACGAAAAATGTCACGCAATTCCGAAAAAGTTATTTAAGTTAAAATTACTATATTTTAAAGTTTATCTAAAATGTAAAGGTCATTCAAACCTTCATGTAAGTTACATAAATAAACGTAAGATTTTCGACAGTTTTCCGAGGTGAAAAATTGTATTGTTAGAGTACAACACAAATTCCAAACGACTAAAATTTGAACCTACACTTATAGCTATGTTCACAATAAGTATGTCAGAATAATCAGTTGTATCTTTTATACTTAATATTTTTTGCCACAATCGTTCTCTAGGGAGTTGTGAGAGATGATAAATCAAATACAACCTGTAAGGTGTATTCGGTGGCGTAAAAACAGCGGTAAAATTTATTAAAAAGCTGCAATCTTTTGTTAAACACGTTATCACATCGTATGACTCTCATGGAAAATTAATATTGTGTGCCTACACCGCGTATAAAGCTCTGTGGGAAACAAGACGTGAAAGGAAGCCGATACGTAAAGGCGCACAGTAATTTGACTAGCTAATAATTAGGGATGTATCGACTTTTCGGTAAATGATAGGTCGCCTACAGGAAAAAACAAATACCCCATACAATAATTACGTTTATTTAAACATTGATTATTAAAATACACTTTCATAATTTCTTCAGCAAACTTCTAAACGATCGTGTTTTGTAATATGACGTTATTTATTATTCAATTATTAAATATATAAAGATACTGTTATTAACGTATGATAGTATCTTCATGTAAATACGTTCAGAAATATTTTAATTTTTTTTAAAAACCTTTAATTAAATTACTGTTGATCGAAAAACACAGTTCAGAGATAACATCACGTAATCACTTATGAGGGTGTATTAAATATAAACGGGATTGGTTTTCCCGATCGGATTGAGAACTTTTCTATGCCATAATTGTAGAAACTCTTTAGACGTTCTTGTAACCATTGGAGCACAAATGCTTCCACTGTTTCGTTCTCGTGGAAACATTGGCCTCCAATCGCTTCTTTCAGGGGCCAATAAGATGGAAGTTAATCCAATTTTTGCCTTATGAAATTGGTCGTATGTGGTCTGGTGTTGTCATGCAAAAGAATGACACTTTTGATCGATTGCTTCTTTCTTTTCCTTGGAAATAACAATTTCGCGGCATCCAGTAGATCACAATAATATTGATAAAGTCATCGTGAAAAGCAATTTTCCAATCAAAAACTACTGTTGTCATTACCTTTCCGGCCGACAAGCGCCCCTTTATCTTCATTGGTCCCCTCTCGGCGTTTTTTCTCCACTCTGTACTCGCCTGTTTCGACTCGGGCGTGTAGCGGTGCACCCATGTTTCATCACAGGTGACAATGCGATTCAAAATTGCCTCCCCGTTTGGTTAAAATCGATTGAAGTTTCGATGGGATGTTGCTTGTGATCTTCTGATAAAAGTCGGGAAACCCGAACCCATCTAGCGGACACTTTTCAGGTCATCTGTCCCGATCCCGTGGACACCTCCGTAACTGATCAATTCATCAACGATTTCCCAGAGAGTTATGCGTCGATTTCTCGTAATGAGATTTCGGACCGCTTCGATGTTGGCTTCGGTCACACTTGACCTTGGGCGGTGAGCATAGCTCTCGTTCTCGACCTTTCCTTGTGCCATACAAACACCCAAGTTCTTGACAGAGTGTTGTCCCCGAACTGTGCCTATAATCGCCGAAAATTTTCGGTTGGATTTACCCCCTCCTTGGATAAAAACTTAATAATAATCCGTTACTCCACGAAGTCAGACACTTCTGCCTCACTCATTGTTTCTTTTCGAACTAAGGCAACTCGAGCGAATTGCGGTTAGTTCTCTCTTCTACGTAGCGGTATAGGCCATCTTCGCATCTACTACCACCAGCTCACTGACCTTTCAGTAATTTAAAAACAATCAGTACTGTTTATATTTGATACACCCTCGTATTTCATTTCATCATCATCATCATCTTCATCACTAATAATGTGCTAATATTTATTATGCTAATGTGCTTATATCTGTGATGCTAACCTAGGTAGGTTTGTAACTATATAAGGTTTGCTGAAATCAGCCAATAAACAAAATATAACAAAAAACCCTTTTAAAAGTTTCAAATGTATATTAGAAAAACTCTACATATGTTTCGGTGGATAACACCTATAAAGAGTATATAAGGTAATACTAAAATTTAAAACATGTCAGGTTTTATATATCTGCGGAGGGTTGTTAATATGGGAAATACCCAATTACAGGTCTAATACAAGATTGTCTTTAAAATCATCTAGCTGGTATATTTAATTTTTGAAGTAAAGCTCTTTTTATTTCCAATTGTTCTTATAATGACAATTTAGTGCCTTTGTTTTCTGAATGTAATAGTTTTAAATTATCTATGTTTAAATTATGATTGAAGTCTAAACAATGTGCGCTAATGCCTGTACATCTTTTTAAGTTTTCTATACTTTTTACATGTTCTTTTGCTCTAATCTCTAAATTCCTGCCCGTCTGCCCTATATAGAAAGCATCGCAATCTTTACAATTTATTTTGTAAACTCCACTCTTTTTATAAATGCATTTTTTTGGTTTGTTATTAACTTATATTTTCCCAATGTTACATTTAAGTTATAATAAGAGGTTACTTTGTTGGATCCAGTATAAATTTCTTTCATAATGAAATTTATTTTCGTCTTTTTTAAGATATTTTCTATAATTATAGGGTTGTAATCATTATTTATGGCGATTTGTTTTGTTAAGTTGAGCTCTTTATTGAGGTTAGATTTATTTAGAGGGAATTTTAATAGTCTGTAGATGATTTTATCTTATATACTCTTGATAAAGGTGTTATCCACTGAAACATATGTATAGTTTTTCTAATATATATTTGAAACATTTAAAAGCGTTTTTTATTATATTTTGTTTCTTTCATAATGTTTCATAATTCAGTCATCGACCAAACTATTTCTCTTATTATCAGCCAACTTGAAGCTCTAAATTGCAGTGGGCTTTCAATTTCAATAAACAGCTGCTCATCAATATGGCGGAATTTCGACAACATGCGCGAACTGATACGAAATTCGGCTGCGATATGAGCACGCCTTATATAATTTTAATTACAAAACATGAATTTATTACGTGTCAGGCGTATTTAAAACACCATATTCGTTCGTAGCGATCATATAGAGGTTGTGGCAGTGTCTGTGTCAGATGACATATCGGCGGAATCTCGCTATAATTAAAATGAATATGCTATCCACTATCGATAACGGTATCTTATCTATATATCTAAATTTGGACGGGTTCAACTAGTAGTTTAATAATGACGGTAAAATAAAGACTCAGTGTTTATAACTTAATAAACAACGTAATTAATAGATTTAATGATATAGATAACGAAAATGTGCCGTGCAGGACCGAGACGTGACCTATTCTTATTCACAAAACGTATTTATAGAGTATGGGGTTGGTCGAATGAGAGGGATAATGGCAACGTACGTGGGCAAAACAAGCATTACACTTTTAAACAGGGGCTCATATCCTTACATTAAAAAATTGTATAATATTTATACCCTTTTAAACCCACAGGAATGTGAGAGTAGTAATATGATACGTGTTTCGTATAATATTAATATATATATATATGTATGTATATGTATGATTTAATGAGGATATTAAATATATTGGCCTGAATGTAAGTAAAAGAATGTATTGCATGTATTTATATAGATTTTTTTTATAAAATTTTTACTCACCTTATTGAAATGGAAAAGTAAATTTAAATTAATTGGGCGCCATATATCCACAAAAGTGTATATCAAACAAAATAAAATAAAACTTAAAGTTTAAATTGGAAAATATGGTGATTAAACAAAATTAAATTTTGAAAAGAACAAATTGAAAAGATACATGAAACTACTTATCTCCGTTTGTAAGTTCCAACAAGAATTAAATTAAATATAAACAAAAATTTTCTTTTTAATTAAATTAAATCTAAAACCCGATTTAGCTAAACTTATTCTTAAACTTCTTAAAATTAAAAGAAAATTAAATATACTAAATTATAACTATATACAGCAGGCTCACTTTGACGTCCGTATATTGTTCAAAATAATGTTCAATTCCAGGTATTGCTGTACGTTTATCAAACATCAACTTATAGTAGTTAATAGATCTTTACACACTATTACAGCAATGAGTTAATTTTATTTTGTCTTTATATTTATTTTCACAATTATTTTAATTTTATTTTAGGTTAGGTTCACTCGTATTATGTTATTTTAGTTCCATAATTTTTTATTTATCTCATAAGTTGTTTTCGATGGCTGTTATTGTTATGACGATGACGTTTTATTGAAACCACTTCAACGCTAGATGTAGTGAGTATAGATATTCCCTTGTTGATTATAATGAAATTTATTTTATATTCGTACATGACTTTGATTAATTAATTTTCCTTTTTTTTAAATTCGGAACACTGACTAATACGTCTTATCTATACCAGCTCTAAACGTCTACTCTCTTTATAAAATTATGAACAGTTACTAAGCAATTTCGTTGTTTTGTAAAGCAACGAGCGTTATTTTTCCATTGAAGGCTTGGATCAAAATGTCAAAATTAAATACAAAATTTACAATATTTTACAAAATTTTCACAAATCTGGGAAATATTTACATCAAATGAAAGCTCTTTAGCAATAAAAATTAAAATATGAAATACTACTTTTATTGAAATTTCTTCTTTTATCTGTAATTCTACTTCAAAAATTCTTGTCAAAAATTTTTCTTTAAATCTACTTTTTCGCAAAAATATACTTAATTTCGACGAAATTACTCTTGACCTAAAATTAATATGACTAATTACAACTTTTTCAGTATGCAATACATAGTTATAATTTTTTCTATTACAAGTGTTTAAGAATATACAAATAAAATTCCTACACAAAATCAAATTAAATTTAAATAAATGTTTAAATTTTGGAACTTCCAATGCTGTTTAAACTTAAAAAAAATATGAAGGTAATAAAATTCTTTTTCGTCTAATTATAAAAGATTACAGATCCCACATTTGGAACGCGTCCTACACAGTAGGCACAGCGCACTGAAAGCCATATCTCACAATCAGTTTCGACATATCGGGTCTCATCAGGTGGGTCCTGGCCACCATATTTATATTTATTATATAGCTTGTAAAAGCCATTCTGCCAGCGCCCACCTGATGAAACCCGATAGGTTGAAACCGGTCGTGGGATATGGCTTTCGGTGCGCTGTGCCTACTCTGTAGGGCGCATTCCAAATGTGGGATCTGTAATCCTTTATAATTAGACGAAAAAGGATTTTATTACCTTCTTTTTTTTTGGATTGTTATCTTCGTCTAATAATCGTTCGGAATCAACAGTGTAATTCAATGCCGGAGGGGTATTAACCCTCGGAGTAGTTGTTTCTGTTGATTCCATATTTATAATCCTGATAAAATTTAGAAAATTCAAACTCTTTTACAGAGGAAGTCAAAGTATCAGAAAACTAGACCTAGAACTTCACGATATGACCAGAAAAGATTCACTGTTGTGAATATAAAGGCGTTTAATTCTGATCCCAAACGATAATTTTGAAGATAAAATATCCTTTTTTAATATTATTGAATAAAATCTTTATTTTAACAAAATTTAGATATGTGAGTAGTAATTGTAAATTAGTACGTCAAAACTTCGTTATGAAATACGGCAATAGCAGCAAAAGAAGGTAGATGGCGAAGTACTGCCATATCAACGTTTTGTTAAAACTTTTATTTGTCAAAAGAAATTAGTCTTATTATAGTGCAAATTCTAGTTTCACTCAAATAATAATATTTTAATTGAGTAAAATAAGTATCCTGACTTTGTTTCTCAAATATTAAAAACATGAAATTAAATAAAATTCTATAATGTGATGAAATGTCGTGTCTATTTGGTGTTTTGTGTGTATTTCATGTGTTTTGTTATTAATTTTAATTATATTCTTTATCAAAACCAACTTATTATAACAATATATACATATTCATACATGCATAGTTTATCGTATCATAGTTTATATTCTTCCTTTTTTAATATAGCTACATGCAGACGACGCCAACCGGACTTGAACGTTTTTTCTATTCATTTCATATTAAATTGCAAATGAACTGCTTGACCCAGATAGCTGTCTCATTTAACGTCACATACTTACTGCTTGCAGAAATGAAGCCTTTAACGAACTAGTCGTAAACGGTGGTTCAATTTTGATTAATTAAAATCGTATACATACATGTAAATGTACGCATATCCAAGCTGCCTTTCTGGCACCGACGTCAAATACCGAATTATGTTCCCAAGTAATCGTTTACTGACCTTAAAATGTGTCTCTTTATACCTATTTATTTATTATTTATTAGTACACTTACTATTCTATATATATATAAACGATATGCAGTAAAACCCACTGAGAGAAATCAAATTATCTATACACAATTTACATATATAATTTATTGGAATATTTCGATATGTAGTTTGTTCATATACGTATTTCAACGAAATATTACAATTTTTAATGCATTTATGACTTGTGGTAGTGAAATTATAAAACATCTTTTAAATAAATCTATTTTTATGGCCGTTGTCTCTGGAAATTTTTCCCGACGTTTCGCCTGCTGCTGCGGCTGGAATTCTCAAGGGTGGCGTGGTTGTCATCCCGGTGAGAACTCACCACCTAGCGATCTACAAGAGAACTTCGAGCGAGACGACCACCACACCACCCTGGGAATATCTACCGCAGCAGCAGGTAAAACGTCGGGAAGAAATTTCCAGAGACAACGGCCAGAAAATCCGAGCTCACAAATATATTTAAGATACAACGGCCGCGAAAGCCTACACATATTTTTCAATTATATATTAAGAAAATTAAACATGAGAATGCTTTTAAATGTCGCAATTAATTTTATTAAAACACTACATATGTTACGACCTGTTAGGTCTTTTTCAAGAATAATTTACTTATTGAGTGAAGTCGTAACATATGTGGAGTGCTTTAATAAAACTGATTGAGACATCTAAAAGCATTTTCATAATTAATTTGCTTCTTAATAATTACGATTTTTGAGGGAATTATTCAGGAAATTTCTATTTTAAATTTTTAGTTACTGTTTTTGGCGATTGCATCCTCACATTTTATTAATATGTAAAATATGTTAGAGATAATAATTTCCGTTTTATTATCTTTCAGTAATATTATAATAAAAATCAAAACCAAAATGGAAGCAAAAAGGGATTTATTATAGCAACCATGGCGGTTAGAATTAAAGAGAACGATCGTAATTCATTAATTCACTTGTTCCACAAATTTGTAGAAATTATAGGAAGGTATAGCGTCCTTAAGTTGTCTCCAAATAGTATCAGTAGGCAACCATGAACATATATGCATGTACAATAACAAAAAAGCGCTCCTTATTATTGAGACAACATAGCGATTGCAGCACCTCATTATTGTCTTTAAATTTCTGGGACACTTGTTTCAAAAGTAATCGTTATTCCTCACTCTATCCTCCATTATACCAACTGACACTTACGTTTCTCATTTATTGTATAGATTTTCTTCAAGGTAAATTGCATGTGAATTATTCCCTGTATGCAGATAGTTTCGAATGAAACTGATCGGAAGTAACTCTCTAATGAGAGCAACCCCTTAAATTAACTTATGCATTATTACATATTCATAGTTTGCGGGCTGTTCGGTTGGGCAATGCACACTCACCGATCGCAGAATATTTGAAGAGCAAAGGTAGATGATTGCTCAATTCAATCGTTAAAATTCTATTGGAGATGGGGAAAGTTGTAGTTCAAGCGTCTTGAGTGCTTCATGATACCTAACAACTGAGCAAGTGTTTTAGTTGTACGATGAAAAAATTTCAGTGAAAAATTTTTAATTCCTGATACTTCAGTTACGTTTCGAAAATAAACAGTATGTGATCGGTAAAGACATAATAAAAGAACACCTGTTAATTTTGAAGTTATGCACCTCCTATATGAACCACTGGGACTGATGCATATTTTTGTGTTTGTGGCGACGTTTACACATAAAATAAAATGAATAATAAATAATTAAACACCACCTGGTGACACACAGAATATACATATAAAAAATAAATTCAAGAAAATAAACACTTGGTTTTGTTTCACTATTTTTATTTGAAAAATCTCTAACATATGTTTCGGCTATTATGCCATTATCAAAGAGTTTTAAAGTAACTAAATCAGAATGGGTAAAATATTTTCTTAAATAGACTGAATTACCTGGATTTTTATTAGTGATAATATTATTCTAAGTCTTCTCTACCTGTAACAACTTTTAATAAGGGGGAAACCCCAAAATCTATTTGGTCGTTCAATAAAATTTTGCTATTGTTATTTGCTCTTGTAATTTCTAGGATTTCCAGTAAATCTAATCTTTTACCTTTATTTTGTGTATGTATCAATTTGAAATTATTTATGTCTAGTGTATGATTGTTTTGTACGAAATGGTTTACAAAGTTAGTATTTTTTGAGAGATGAGTTATTGTTTTTTGATGTACAATTAAACGTGTTTTTATTGAACGACTAGTCTGTCCTAAATATATGGAATTGCAATTTTTACATTTTATTTCATATACACCACTTTTTTCGGTTTTCTCTAGTCGCTCCTTATTGTTTACTAATAGAGAACCTAAATTCTTTTTGTTTACTACTATTGGTCTGATATTACGTTTTAGTAATCTATTTTGAATTTTAGTGTTTACTTTAGGTATATAATTAATAAAACAGAATTTGTTGTCTGTTTTACTTGTTATATTAGGATATAGTTGATTGTATAATAGTTTTTTCTGTTTTTTATTTATCATAAGGTGGCTGTAGATGGCATAATAGCCGAAACATATGTTAGAGATTTTTCAAATAAAAATAGTGAAACAAAACCAAGTGTTTATTTTCTTGAATTTATTTTGAATAATGTTTCACCAAGAGTTAAGCCAGAACACAATTAATATTATACATATAAAATTATATTTAAAAAATTGAAGAAGAAACTGGATGAATCAGATAAATTCCAAAAATTGAAAAAACACCCATTGAAAGGAGTAGCCATTTTAATAAGGTGATCTAATTGAAAGGTCGTACTTACTCAATTTTATGTGAGCACCAAATTCTCCTCGACTATGCATTTAAAAATCTACCTACTTCAAACTGTCGTCGGCAAAGTTGAAACGTTTCC
Organism: Agrilus biguttatus; assembly: GCA_963921985.1. Classification (NCBI taxonomy): domain Eukaryota; kingdom Metazoa; phylum Arthropoda; class Insecta; order Coleoptera; family Buprestidae; genus Agrilus; species Agrilus biguttatus. Next base: position 24,782,565 of record OY998118.1, read on the forward strand.
ATTTCCCTTTTATTTGTTGCAATTTCTTAAAATCATAGTAGCAACAATTTGTAGTATATAAGGATAATTCAGTTTTAAACCTATGAACTATTTATATCTCATTTCTGATATTAGACCATCAATTTTATTGTTGTTGTCTCATAATGATCATCGCTCCACTATTTAGGTTGTTCTACGTATCTTTGGTGCTGGGGTGTAGGTAGATTTGTAAGATAATTTTGTGAAGCTATCTCCTTCCATGATAAAAAATTATGGAATTACCTGACTACTACTACTACTTTCGATAATCATGATGTTGTCGTTTAATCGGAATTTTTAATCAACCATCACCAACGTTTTGACGTGTTGAGTGCGCTTAAATGTCAAGATTCAGTCGTCGTAGGATTATTGACAAGATATAATGGTGGTTGTGACTAAACATCCGTCGACGGATTCATTAGGTTGCGGTATGGAGAAACGTCGACAGCGGTACCCGTTCAAACTTGGACAGGTTCAACTAGTTTTTTTTACATTACTGTAACTAGATAAATAAATATAGGAGACTCACCCCCAATTACCACTAACACAATTTGACTGAGCGAACACGTGTTTCGAGAGACAGTCTCGCGTTGATATTGTCCACGTTTGAAGTAGGCGAAACACGTGTTCGCTCAGTAAAATTGTGTTAGAGGTAATTGGGGTGAGTCTCCCATTTTTATTTATTTATTTATTAATCTGCCATATTCTCCTTTTATCTATTACTGTAACTATTAAATGGGCTATAATTGTTTATCATATTTACTCTCAAGATAACTATAGTAGAGTTCCTTAATTGTTTAATATAATTTCAATAAACATATTTTTTAGTCTCAAGAAATTTAACTAATACTGCCTTATATGTTAACCCTTAAGAACAATAAATTATCGTCTTACTACATTTTTTAACTGAATAAATTATCTAGCAACAGAAGATAATAGTATTAATGTAGGCAAGCCATATGTTATGTCAATAAAATGAAATAGAAAATGAAGATACAACATCTACCTCTTTTTATTTTGAGTATTCGCAGTAGATAGTTACATGTGACTGCCGTTTAGGAGCGTCATTGAACAAAGATAGAGAGAGTAACACTATTTTTCAAGACTACTTACAAGACTGCACGGGACTTCCTTACCCTGCTCTAGTATCTTTATAGTTGAAACTGATTCATAATTTGATGATAAGAAGTGAACTTATAATAATGTAGTCGTTTAATTAGATTTTTCATAGTCACTATATAATATTATGCTATCTGTGGTGTTAGCGTAGGTAGGTTTGTAAACAAATTGTTAGAGCTATTTCCTCAGAAGATCCAATATTCTACAATTAGATTAAAGAATTAAACTAATTTACGGGCTTACTATCGATATCCAGAATGTTGTAGTTTTATCAAATTTTTTAGTTAAAAATCGTGAATCGTAAGCAATGTTCTCTGTACTAGAAAATGATGTAATTTGGTTATGCAACCAACAAAGCACATTCAGGGACACGTATTTAAGTTTCCCATGCGCTAAACGGAAATTTACGGACTTTAAAGATTGAAAATCATTTACAATAGCATTTAACATACAAACCAAATATATTGAAAACATAATGAAACTTCTTTAAAAAAAGAATAATACTGTTATTTACAATGATATATGTGCTATAAGTGAAAATAAAGTTAATAAGTAACGTAACTAGATTTCTCGTTGTGTGGATGATTGGTGTATGAAGTTGATAAAAAAGATGTGATGACTGTGATTAAAATGATATTAACGGTACTACTACTACCATTTACATATATTTTACAAAGTCTGATTTTATGGTTTAAATAATTATAATATTGAATTTGATAAAATATGTTTCGTATGTTTTTTTAGTAAAAAAATCTAAGGTTTGTGAAGTCGTTCATTATGTGTACTCCATTGGAAAAGTTAGAAAAATTGTATGTTAATCATGAGAAGAAAAGGGTATGTATTTTAGAACAAAATTAAATTAACTGTTTATCTTAATATTACTCATTCAGTTACTTGCTTACTTTTGCTCCTGTTACAAAATACTTCGTTTTTTGGGTCGAGGTACTACTTTTTTAATTAAATGCTGAGGAAAATCAAAAACGCTAGGTACAGCATTTTGCTCTAATTTTTTTCCCCACGGATATTAAAAAGCCATTTTCTTCAAAATGTTTGATACAAACAACGCAACTGAATATCTTGACGGTGTAAAACTTTCACGCCTTATTGCGTTCAACTATATTTAATTCAGGATCCTTAGGGAACCTTCGAAGAAATTACAAATGTGTCAATGTGTCTGATGTTCAAATTGTACTTACACATGAAATGAAATGGAAGAACCTTTAGAACTCTTTTCACGGCAACCGTATGCACAACAATATTGCACAACATATTGTTCTAATACTAAACTAGTTTTATATTACTTTAACAAAACCCTATGTACAAGAAAAATAGTGTCGCACAACATTTATTTGAAATAACTACACTCAACACTTTCTGCCTCTTAACTTCCTCAAACTTTCTGAGTGAAGTTACGAGCGCTCTTAATAATTCTCGTGTTTCTGTCCCTTAATTCGCAAAATGTGTTGTCTACCCAAATGGTATCACTTTATAAACGCAAGGAGCAGTCCAGTTATAATCACGTCTCTGGTCTAGACACATTGCTAACGGTACCTATCTGTCCAAATTTAGATGTTTCAAATTTATTACTACTACTTTATTATTTTATGGTTTTAATTAGTGGCTTTGATTAGTATACTATAAAATGTTTTAGATAAGCGAGATAACAATGTTCTGTATCTACCTTTCAAACCCTTACGGCTTTTTTATTCAATCTTTTGAAGATTCCCCTTTCCACGAACACAAACAACCCAATCACCTCATCAAATGTCAGTTAATTACCCTGCAACATAAATTTTGTAAACGCGTTTTATTGTTTCTAATAATACTGTTCCATGATGACTTCCTTACAATTCACCCAAACATCGTTAAGGAAGTTGTACTATTGTTGCTTATTTGTGATCTTATGTTACATTTTGTGTAAAGAAGAAGAAAGTAAGATGGATCCAAGTGTGCAACTTCTTAGAAGTATTTTCTCAGAATAGCGGATTTAGGGGATTATTTAAGAATTATAACGAATACAATATAAAAGTGGTTTAAATCAAAACTGTGTTGCACTTACGTAATGGCAAAAAAATTTGGAATGTGTACAGACAAACTAATAGAAATTAAATATCTACCTACCTATCTAGCTTGGGTATAGAGCAGAAGTCTGATTGAGAAAAAGGTATCATTGGGAACTGCCATATCCGTCTGCATACAATTAGTGTTGAGATACGTTTACATTGACAAATGTCGACTACGGTTATCTCCAAACGAATTGTCACTTGTCACCATCAATTAATGATCGTGACGATTTGTCTGTTCCAGTAGAAGTTGTGTAATTATAGAGAACCTACTGACATTGCTAAATTTCACAGTGGATAATGTACAATTTCTCATAAAATATAAATTTATGAAACCGTACAAATAAATTCCTGTTTAATTTATTATTTTTTTAATTAATAGTCATACGAAAAAATCCAACAAATCAAATGAGAGTTAAACGTGCAAACTGGAAGCTCCATATCAAGAAACAGTTACTTTGACATACTATTTTTAATTTTTTTAAAAATTGTGGTTTTAATGAAACAAATTGGCATTTTAGAGACGGGTTTAATAATAATAATAATAGTACTGTAAATCGCAACACCTGATATAAGGTACCGTTTAAAATACTTGAACAATTTATTAAATGAATATACTTAATATAATTGGCCTACCGCGCACATAACTCAAAACTGCTGTCTGTAGTAAATTTCTCGAAAAACAGTAAAATCTAGAATGATAGCTTCCATTTTATTATGAACTGTTAGTAATCTTACTTAGTTAACCAAGCTACTTTTTCATAAGTTTAGCTTCGGAAGTAATGGAAGAGTGTTATTAACTAGTGTTCTTCGGCTTTCAAACGGTACCCTCCACGACACAAAGTATCTGTTGCTTCGCCATCTAAAAAATTCACAATTATTATTTTTTTAATTGTAGCTATCAAAAAGTATGCGGATCAATATAATTAATTAAAATGCAGAATAATTAAATAAAAAAATACTCACCGTAATTACCACTAACTAAATTTAATATGAGCGGACACGTGTTTCGCCCACTTCACACGTGGGCATTACCAACGCGAGACTGTGCTCAATATGATAATTCCCACTTGTGAAGTGGGCGAAACACATGTACGCTCATTTTAAATTTAGTTAGTGGTAATTAGGGTGAGTCTTTCTTTATTTAATTATTCTTTTACCACAGTCTCCTATTTTCTACTTTAAAATGCAAAACTTCAATTTTTGTAATACATGTTATATCCAACGGTATTGATACCTACTGAGATAAAATGTTCCCTAAAACGTATTAAATTAATTTTAACTTTACTGTCGAAATTCATCCTCGCTTCTTTAAATTTATTAAAGATAACCCTTCAAATTCAATAATAATAATAATAAATTTATTAATCATGAAGCTACACAAACTACACCTTATAATTTAATTTTGTCCAACTAATTATACTTATAATTATGTTACATTGTTGATCATTAATTAAACTCTTGACTCACTTACATACTTAAAAATTCTAACTATGACTTATTTAAGTAATACTGCCTAGGTTCTTTTTTAAATCTGTGTTTTTTATTTCATTTTGTAGATCATAGTATCTTTTTATTTCTACTATTTTTGCTAAATAAGGTTGCCACTTTACGAGAAGGGGTGACGCAACAGAAATATTTTTTAATTAGCGCAAATAAATAAGTTTGATAGTGACATTTGTATTAATTACTCGATAGTTTTATGACAGTTGTTTCGAACTGTGCAAAAATATATATATATAAGTATACATGTGATGATTATACTGTTTACAGTGTTCTGTCTGCTAAATATGTTGTTCACTACTGTTAAAGGAACAAACAGTTTCTAATGAATTAGTGCGTAAGAAATTAAAAAGATTTCTTAAATTTATAGACAAGATAAAAACGAATGTATTGCTATGTTCGTACGTTATTGTTCCCTGTATTAAGTCATACCTTTCAGTTATTTATTTTTGTGATCTCCAAAAAAACATTAAAAAGGGTCATACTGCATACTGGGTAGTATATACAAATGGTGCATTTTTTGTGAAAATATAAATATAAAATTTAAAAAATTTTTGATAATTTAGTTTTTACATAAACTTTTTTCATTTTTTGCGACATTGTACTTATATATAAATAAAATAAAATACAATTATACTCTAAACATAAATAATCAATAAAATTAGGGTAGAAACATTCTTGAGAAAGCTTAACATGAATTTAAAACACAAACTCATGATATAGATAAAGGGTCGTTGAAAAATTACATAAGCGCTATCTTCGCACAATTCCGACTATCCTTCGCTCATGTGTAAGAAATCATAAAATACTTGTTAACTCCTCTTACCCTCTTACATAAGAGAAGAGATTAATATTTAAAAAATAGCTTCAGTGTCAAATATTTCAATTTTTTGTACTAAAAATATGTATACAAATATCAATCAATACCAATTCCTTAAAAGTTAAGTTTTTGAAAACTGAAAATAGGTCGCTTATCCAATCTTCTAAAAAATTGATAATAGGAAAGCAAATATTGCACCAACTAAATAAACAAGTTTTTTATATATGTATCCTCAACACTTCACTATTAAGACGACTATTTCTTTATTTACTTTAGAGGTTAGTTTTATCGCAAACTATCAATAAATTAAATAACTGTGGAGGTATAAATTTTTCAGAATGCTGCCACTCAGCTTTGGTTTCATGTACATTCCATAGACAGCAATTCTTACGTAACTATAAGTCTTCTGCTCCCCCCCGCAAGTAAGATTCCATAAGTTTTTAATGAACTCTCTCGTATTCTCACCTAATTTATGAACGGTCCTTAATGAACATTTCACAATTCCACGAATCCTTCAGATTCAAAAAACAACAAGTCAGTGCTTGTCGATAGAAGTTATCTTAATTAACAATTTTTCTGATTTTTAAATTCGTATGAAATAGAACGCACATTACTCCGTGTTAAAGGAAATCCTATAGTTCGAACGACCCACTTTAATATGAAAAACAAGCTTTTTATCATTATCGATTCCTAATTCGGATGTAGCTTCCTAATTCATTTTAACCCCATTTTCTGTTTTGACACATTATTCCAACGTGGAATATCCTACATTAGAGATGCATTTCTTACAGGATAACCGCCCAAACTTGTTCAATAGCTTTCATTAAATGCATTATTGTGTTATTAATTTTTGAATTAACTTGTACCTACTACAAATAACGTCAAATTAATGAGGAAAATTTTTCTACTGCTGTTACTCCCTCGCGCTCTTTTGTTCACGTATCCTTTCTTCTTTCACCCAGTTTTCGTATCTATTTACCATTGGACTTTTGAGATGGACAAAAAAGATGATGTCTCTGACATATTTTTCTAGGGAAGAATTGACCAAACTGCCTTGTTTTAAATTTATTTTTATATTAATATGGATTTTTAACTTAAAATAAACTATTAATATGCTCTTCCATATTGTGCTGTTGGTTAATACTAAATTTCGACTTACCAAAAATCCCGAGAAAATATTTTATAGGTACGTAAACTCACTAGTAAAATAAATTTCAAGTTTGCAATGAACTCATTTTTTCTGTAACAGTTTCATATTTTAGTCCTGCTGATTTTCATATGTTCCCAAAATAATATACCTTTAAGCTAATATTACACTCTAAAAATAATAATTGTTGATGGTATAGACTCAAAATTGAAAACTTAGGTAACTCATTTTCTCCCAATTTAACGCATTTGTCCTTACTGCATTTATCAGACAATCGAAACTACACTTTTTAGTGTATTATTCCTTGAAAAATTGCAAAATTGTTGCCAAGTATAGACTATAGATTAGTAAAAACTAAAAATTCACTACATCAATAATTATATTACAAACAGGTGTATAACTGAAATTTTACGAAACGCAATTTTATGGTCAACATTCTCTAGATAATCAAATTTTAATAGTTGATGATTGATCGTATTTACTTCTACATTATAAATTTTCAAAATTTGACATCAAAGCAGAAGTTTTACTTCCAATGATATACTTCAAAGCACACTTTTCGAAAGCAGCAATCGTTTGCTTTAGCAAGTACTTACTTTATCTGTCAAAGTAAATTCCTCAGTAAAAATAACGTTGGCTAGTATTCCATTACTTTTCAAAGTACAGACCGTTCTTTGAAGTACTAAGTGTTCAAGCACTTTAGAAACAAAGCTCACTCAAACAAATAAAAACTGAACAAATAGGAACCATCAGTGTTTGAAAGATGGTGTAATATTAATCCGATAATACTTCGAGTGTAAATCTTCATTAAACCAAGTCAATAGTAAATCACTCCCTCCATATCTGTTTTATCTAAATTGAAAGAGAAGTACTTATTAAGTGTATTCACATAAAATTTGGATAGAATACATAAATAAATTGCTAAATGTGTAAAAGCAATAAACTACCCATACCACAGAGAGCGTTTAAGATATAAAATATTATTACATCTATGACATTTACAAAACATTCAGACGATATGCATATATGCAGGGTTTTTCAAGTTGATGGGCTATTAGAAGTATATGAATTAGTAGATTGAATTCAATTCTGAAACTTGGGCTCGTTTGGTTATTGTTTATGCAGCTTCTCTTAAAACTATTTTCAAGTTCGATTTACATCCGGTTATACCGGAAGTAGATGTTAACATTCTTATTTTAAATAGAATGATATAATTTTTTCTACATTTTCCGATAGAAAATCTAAACTCACGCATATTTTATAGGAGGCACTACCCCGAAAATATTGATGGATTTTGACTTATTTAATTTTTTTCAAAATTTTTGACACTTGCACGTTAACATTTAAAAAAACGTAATTGAATTAATTTTTGAGATTTTGCTATAACTCATAACAATAATATGTGGTTTTTAACTAAAATGTACAGGGTGTTCAAATTTTGTGGTCAAAATCAATAAGTCAATTTTTTTAAATAAAATGCTGCTTATTTGCACTGCATAGGTATAATGTTAATGAAAGCAGTGTGCTGTGACTTCGAAACAATTGAACAATCAATTATTGTCAAGTGTCAGAAAAGGTATACCGTCTTTCATACTCACAATTTCGAGTTGTTGCAATTAACCATCCACAATTAATAATTTAGATTAATGCTACAGCTAACAAGATATTTTTAATTTATTTTACTTATATAGTAAATGTGGAAAAATTACAGAAAGAACTTGCAGACTTTTTAATGAACGTTATCCAAACAAACCTAGAATGACCAGAAAAAAAATTAAAAGAATTGAATCAAATTTTCTACAAAATGGTATCGAAAAACAAAATAATCACACGGAACCAATTGTAGACAGAGAAGATAATGAAATAAGTGTTCTTGCCTATTTTCACACTTTCCCAAGAACGTTTAAAATGCGAAACTTAATGATCATTATAAATGTTTAGTAAAAATTAAAATAGAAACGTTACTTAACAACTACAAAAGAAAACCAATTACAATTACATTAAATGTTCAATATTTCCTCCATTTGCACCTAAACATTTTACAATTCCTTTTTCGAGTTCAATTGTCCGCACTTGTTCTAAGTCAAAATTTTCGAAACAATGTCTTACTCTTTGCTCCAATTCCACAATTGAATTGACAGGGGTTTAGTACACTTTACCTTTTACATGACCCCACAAATAAAATTCTAAAGGGGTTAAATCTGGTGTACGTGAAGGCCACTTCCACAGTCCATTTCTACCAATCCATCGGTCTTCAAACATATCATCTAGTTCTTGGCAGACCTCTCGTGATATGTAAGTAGCTGCTCCATCTAACTGGTACCAGCAGTTTTGTCGAGCTCGGATGGGAAGTTTTTCGATAAAATTCGACACTGTTCAATTGTTTCGAAATCACAGCACACTGCTTTCATTCGTTTATACGTATGCAGTGAAAAAAAGCAACATCTTTGCAGATTTTAAATTTTCTCAAAAAGTGTAAACAAGGATATACGATAGTCCCATATCAATTGACGCCAAATTCAATGAGGAATTCGAATATGCAGTCAAAAATGGGTCATTCCATAAAAACAAGACTTATGCTCGTTTGAAGTTGACCAAATTTTACCACAAAATTTGAACACCCTGTATATTTTAGTTAAAAACCACTTTTTTTGATAATGTAAATAGTTATAAATAATTGTTATGAGTTATAAAACAAAATCTCAAAAATTAATTGAATTACATTTTTTTAAATGTTAACGTGCAAATGTCAAAAATTAAATAACTCAAAATCCATCAATACTTTCGGGATAGTGCCTTCTATAAAATATGTCATTCCATTTAAAATAAGAAAGTTAATATTTACTTCCGGTATAACCGCATGTAAATCGAACTTGGAAATATTTTTAAAAGAAGCGGTATAAACAATAACCAAACGAGCGCAAGTTTCAGAATTGAATTCATTCTACTAATTCATACATATATATACCGTGCAATCGGTGATATATTTTGATTCGGTCGTCTTATAGAGTCATAGATAGAATGACTAGATAAGTGCCTATGGCTAAACGCTCGCCGACGGTATAGTATGGATGAACGCCCCAATTATGATTCCTCACACATTTGGCCACGCATGTTCGTCACTGAAAACCACTGAAAGGAACTGGTAGTTGCGACCTTTAATGAATTGTTTAAGTCAGGTCCGGTCTTAGTTAATTTGTCAATTTCGACATGGAAGTATTCGTTGCACTGCTAATAATAACAAGACGGCGCAGGCGAACCACAAACTAATAAAAGATGGATCTAGTTGATGTAATGAATTGAAATTAAATAAATTATTTCTATGACAAAAAAATGTTATTTTAATAAAAAAAAGTTATCTCCGAAATCTCCTGATCTGCCATTTGTGAATGATGGCAGTCCTAGAGAAAGTTTTTTTTTCTCCTAGAGGGTATTGTAACAAATATGTCAAAGCCGACACTGTCGCCGTGTCCTCGCCGATACATTTCAATTGTATACAAAAGACTGTCCGTGTATGGCCGCCTCTGGCGTGGTCTAGTGCTCTAGATCATTGCTTAGCATTCGGGAGGTCACCGGTTCGAAACCGGATCTGGCTGCTCTGGTCCACGTTTTCTGTGATTTCCTTGGATCATTTAGGCAAATGCTGGAGCAGCAATATTCCACGGATAATCTTTCACTTTTCTTCTGTCTTTATTTCATACGTCTCATCTTTCTCTCCCTAACCACACCATCCACCCATTCCCACGATTCCTGCAAGGAGGCTGATGAGGGCCTTACGCCCTACCCTCAGGCTTTGCACAACAGTGTGGGTCGGAGGGACTGCCCGCCCACCAGCACGAGTAGCTGGTGGGAATGAAACACAAAAACGTTTTTTTTTTTGGCCGCTTCTAGTGGCGACCACGCTTTACAGAGTATGCGAGCAGTCTAAAATGTAATTCTTATGCACTATGGACAACCTGGGCCGGACAGTAGCTTATTATGTCATCGGTATAATTCGAACAATAATGCTGTAAACCTTACTACTATTAATTATTATTAATAAATCATGTATTTCATATTTAAATCGAATTTCAATTACAGTTACAGTTTCAATGCAATTACTTTCTAAAACACAAACATCAATGCTCATTAACTATTAACATGTTAATTTGAACTAGGAAATTATTTTCAGAATAATAGAAGCAAGGTATATAAGTTTTACTTCCGCCGATTTAGATGTCAATTGAAATTTTAAAAACCTAATTTCCCATTTGTTGGATATATCTCCGAAACAATGGATTTCATATAATGAGGTTGTGAATTTACATCTATAGGATTGTATATTAAAAACGACTTTAAATGTTTTAGGTTATTTAGACAAGGTACTGCTTTTTTTATTCATTTAATATACGCAGAAAAAGGTTCTTCATATAATCTAATTAATTTCCATATTTAAACAAGTAATAAAATCTGTTACTACCTCAATCAGGTAGATATAATAATAATTTTAGCATAAAACGAACAAACATTTCAACTAATAAGTTTATTAAAAACTCTATAATTCTTTCAGCCAACGGGACATTTTCAAACAGTATACATCTATTACTAAAATTAAATACGTTTAAATGGTCTACATATAGGATTGGAAATTCCAAATGTAGGTGTAATGGGTTTCGGAAGCAGGTATTATGGTGAAACCAGTTATAAATTGTATAAAATTGAAGGAGAATTACTGGTTTCAAGTTCTAAATTCTAAATTCAGTTACTGGACAGACTGTCCAATTACTGATTTTTTCGTATTTCTGTTTGAGACAGTTATCGACTAGATACATTCTATTATTCAGATACTGACATAAACGTCAGCAGCAACAATACCAAAACCCCCAAGTTATAACCAAAACTACAAAGAAAAAGCTCTCAAAAACTGCAGGAACAGAGAACGTCCGTTTGATCTACTTCAAGAAAATTGTGCATCCCAAAGTCCACTATTCGTTTTAAATTGAAACACCCTAATCATAAAGGGATTTTCGTCTCTCATCAATTTTAACAAAGAATGAAAAACAACACCTAGTAACCAGAAAACGAGAAAACTATAAAATCTTGTTTTCAGTGTTTATAATCAAATCCAAAACCAAATTTCTTTACTAACAACCCTCCTAGTAATGGTTGAGTCTTGACGAATCCCTCATCTAACACAAGATAAGAGAGATGTCAACACAAAAGAAAATAAAATAAAATACATAGGTTTTAATTACAAAACTTTTATTTGTTAACACACAGTAATTATTTCAACTCACAGAGTCTTCTTCAGGTGAGGATTAGAGAGGAAGAAGACCCCGTGAGTTGAAATAATTATTGTGTATTAACAAATAAAGGTTTTGTAACTAAAAATTACTTGTTTTATCTTATTAAAATGAAGTTACAAGAGCTAGAAGCCTCATGTATTAATTTTTTTACAAAAGAAAAATTCCTAATCTAATCATTCATTACCTGGCGGTCCTTTTTAAAGGAACTGAGTCTTGGATTTTCTTGAAAAATTTGTGAAACAATATCTTACAATTTATTTGGAAATCCTCGTCCTCCCATTTCTGTGATCTACTACACTATGCGATGCTCTTCTTCATTTGTTAAAATTGGTGATAGTCTAAAATCTTTTTATTATTAGAACTCCAATAGTAATAGAAATATCAGTTTGTCGAGAGCTAATCCTGATACTTCCCGTCACTGTAACGCGATCTACAATAACTATGTTTTTGCAAAATCTATTTTAAAAACTGTATATAATGTTCTTTGGGTATTAATGTTATTTTCGTTTGTAAATAAAGTTTAGTTTGTCACAATCACTACCACGTCTCTATTTTGCACATTATTTTTTTAGTAAAATGGAACTCTGTCTTGATTCTTGATGAAACATATTTAAATAATAGTAAAAACAAAACACTTGTTATTATAATTGATATAACAGATTATTCCAAGTGTTTAGTTACTTCTTCTTCTTATTTTCTGCCATCAAAAACGTGAAAAGATATTCTTAAATGAGCAGTTACTATACTGTTTACCTTACTTTCTTTATAAACAGTATTTAATTCTTAATGTTTGCATTAATTTTCATTTATCCTTAAACTAAGGAACACTAAATGTATGTATATTCATTCTAAATGTGATACGGGAAGCTTCTCATGATATGCCCATATTATCAATTTATGTTGTTAACAGTCACGATCGACTTCTAAAGTGGTAGGTCAGATAGGTGTTCGCATACGTATTTAACTCTTAATTTATCCTGAGAGTCTACTAGAGACGTAATTGTCAGTTAAAAGATTCCTGTTTATTATTTTGATGTGAAGGGTTAATGGTTACATTCTGTGTGTATTTAAGTTCACTTTTAGTAATAGTGTGACTGTGTCCCGTTGCACAAAATGATCGATTAATAATGGTCGTTTCCTGGGAGAAGTCTACGTATATTCGCGCGTTCAACGAGTACTTCCATGACCGGCGTTCGTTCGCTGATGGCGTTTAAGAGTTGAACGAAAAAGGATGAAATATGGAACGCTCGGAGAACGGGGGTGGTCGACGACCCGTCTCTTATTGATCGCACCCAGCTACGAACACGTAACATTCAATGAAGTTTCATTGGTCGGCGTGAACAACGCGTGGCAAGTTTCTCCTGATGACGACGCTTTTATATACGTTGTTTAAGGATGGAACAACAACGAGTAACAGTAGAAACTTACCTATGTACGTGTTTTATTACTTAGTATTTCTCATGAAAAAACTCAAAGCAATGAAAATGGAAACGGAAATGTAGCTACTTGCAGTGTAATTTTTAGGTACGTTCGAACTTGAACAAAAACTGCAATAGACTTTGTATAAATACTAAATCTATATATAGATTCAGATTCTGATATTTCTTAAATTAAAAATTTATTTGAACGTTGCTAATTTGGTTTGTTTGGCTTTGAGACTAGATATTCTCAAAATTACGAAGGTCTAAAGCTTTTCTGAGGCCACAATTGAGTTCGCCATCGAAGAACATATAGCAAATGATTACTTATTTTTCAAAGGGAGATTCGAATCTGGTTCCAAAATAGTCTTAAAATATTAAAAAGATGCCCTAATCTTAAATACAAAAAAGTTAAATTATCAACATTGGAAATTGTTTTAAATATTTCAAAATTTTGATGTTCTGGGGCAATTATGAGGTTAGATTATAGTTCTGTGACAAAAGATAACTTCTTGTTTGTTTTTTTCTTCTTGTTGTTCTTTTATTTTATTTTATTGTAATCGCTTCAAAAAGGCTAAAAATTACATCTCAACACTAAAGGAATTAGGATATCATAAAATTCTGACGTGCTGAGGCAATTCTGAGGCTATAGTTGAACTCAGCGTCGTAAATGACTGTCTTCTTCTTTTCTTCTTTTTCAGTCCCTGATTTCGGTAACCTCTGTTATTTCCTCTGCTTTTTGAGTTCTGTAAATTTTCAACAACTATTGATAAAAAATAGAGGCATATTGTTCTTTCATTGCTTGAGAACTTGAGATAGCCCGTTACTCAACTGAATGCCAGGAAATATGAGGTACTAGTCCACACTATTATATTTGGATTCAACTGGCATCGAGCCAGCTAGTTTTACTCATGTCCAGAATGACATGACAGCCTAACTAAATTCATGGTGCTATTTACTAAAGAGTACCTACCACCATTTGCATTTTCAATTTTGATTCTCTTCATCTGACAATTGACAACATTAAATTTTTTTACAATAATGATGTTGTTACTACAAAGTTGCTATTGATGTACCAAACAAAAAGTTTTAGGACGAATGTTTGATGTTTAATATGTAAATTGATTAGTATAAAAAAATTATTTTGAAGCCACCAGTCTGCTACTGCCAATTTCAAATTCAATTCACTAGCTCACTCATATTTCCTAAAAAAAAATATTTGCTTTCCATTTTTACTTTTAAATATAGTAAAGTAGTATGATGGATCTCCACAATAGATGTTGATGGGTTTATTGGTGAATAGGGTTTTTTTGGTTTATATCACTGATCATTTAATTATTTATTAAAGGTTTATATACTACACTTGTTGAAGAAACAATGAAAATAGTCAGTTTGGAGGATTTGGTAACTTGAATGAAATAGTGAATGCAGAATTTGAAGTAGATGTTGGATTTTTAGGATTATCAAAGTTCTCACACAAAAATATGACAAAGGCCTTTAAAATATACATTAGAATCAATAACAACAAAAGCATTAAATAAATGAATGCGTTTTTCCAAAAAATACTTGCTGTCAAGAGTGAAAAGACAGGAATATTTTAGTAGTTATTTAGATAATGATATTTCTTAATTTCTACCATACATGAGTTTAACATACAATGTTTATTTGTGTTTACTAAAACATAGTATTTGATGAATATTATACAGCAAGAGATACAAATGCGCTACACATTCCTAATTATTATTCTATTGGTCCTTTGAATGAAGTGATCATCAAAAAAAAAAAGAACCATCCACTGTTGGCCATTGACAGTTACCAAGAAATGTTAACTAATGAATTTTAGCAAAATCTAATGAATATATATCCTAAATATAAATACATGTATGGAATCAACAGAAACAACTATTCCTAGGGCTAATACCCCTACCGGCATTGAATTACACTGTTTATTCTGATGGATTCTTAGACGAAGATAGATATAACATATTCAAAAAAAGAAGGCATTAAAATCCTTTTTCGTCTAAATTTTAAGGATCACAGATCCCACATTTCGAATGAACCTAAGGTCGAAACCGGTCGTGGGATATGGCTATCGGTATGCCGTGCCTACTGTGTAGGACGCGTTCGAAATGTGGGGTCTGTGATCTTTAAAATTTAGACGCAAAAGGATTTTAATGCCTTCTTTTTTTGAATAGAATATATTCGTATTTAAGTATATACCTTTCATCGACTAAACTTTATCTAATCTCATCGTTGTGTAATTTCATTAGATAGTAACAATAACAACACATCACATAAACTAAACAGAAACACTACATTGTTACCCATCATCATAACATACATGCATACAAATAGTTATTTCACTAGTGAACTTTCGTCCTCTTAATAAATTCTTGCAAAGCTTCCACGATAAATTACTGATGCACTATGTATCCACTTAATATATATGTTAGTTACTTCATATTTACATGTCAATCTTATTCAGATTTTTCAACGGAAGCATGACTCTTTGATGTCAGGTACTCGCTTTTTTTGAGTTTTTTTTACAATCCGATATTCCTTTGCTTGAATTACGAATACGAGATGGAGCCATTCACTTTTAAGGACTTTTTTAAATGTATTCTGCTCTACTCATTATAGTGGGAAAGTAAAAGTAGGGGAATGAGAAAGTAATGATTAAATTGTAAAGAACAATATAACACGGGTGAAAGACATTGCCGGCAGTACCACAAAACGTAGATAGCAACAATAATAACAAAAATGGGACAAAAAATTAAAAAATAACTAGTAGAAACCTGTATAATGACACGCAATATAAAGTTAATTAAACTAATGAGTGTTACTATAGCAACATTCCTGAAATAGGAATAATTCTTTCTTTATCGTTCTAGCGCGGCCTGATTGGATCGCTATCCCCTAGCAATATTTCTCTGTACCGATCTGGCACAGTTAGAGAGAGAAAGGTGGCCCAGAAATGTTTTCTATTTCAGGATCACTGAAACATAACTAAATGCTGCCTCCATGTATTTATGCTGTAAAGTGCCTGTCTGAAATACCAAAACAACTGTCTTCTTAAGGTTATATAGTTATCTGTACGCTATTAAGACATAAATGACTTCTAAAAAAAGTTTTGTCTGTTTGTGTGTATAGGATAATATTAAATGGGACTGTACAGACATGTGGAGAAGGTTGTTAGGAGTAATTTAGGCTAATTTTGTCAAGCAGACAATTTTCCGAGGTAAAACCTATTATATAATGCAAACAATTCTCTTGCTTATTATAAATAATGATTTATCAGGGTTAAAAATAGAGAAATCAGAATGAGTAAATCTGCTGAATCAGTCTCATTAGGTACTGTAACGATTTTTCTAGTAACTGTTATTTAATGGAACACCACAATACACTATACACTGACTTATATTACAATATTCGCTTATTTGTTTTACAGGGTATTTATATTACTTTATTACTAATTAGACTTGTATGTGCAATCTGCCTATAATTGAACTGTTCCCCGTCGGTTACCTGCAGTCTATTTATAAAGTCATCGAACTTTCCAGATTAGTTCCCGCTTTTTCTGGAAAACGTCTCAAAACTGTTTTGTATTGCACTCCTGTATGTGTCATGTTCGTAATGGTTTACTATCGTGCTTCACGAGATCAAACGTGCCGGTTCGTCGCGCTTTATCGATCCTTATCTACGATTTCAGTTCATACATTACTGCACGTTAATAAACGAAAATTCTCTATAAATGGCTAGAAAATGAGATCATCTGCTGGAAAGAGGTAAAGAGATTGAGTTCGTGGAGATGACCATGTAGATCGCAAAACAAATGTTTGTTGGTGGAAGAGGAGGCATAAGGGCGCAGGGGCTGGAGGTAAAAAATAGAAAATTTGAAAAAGCAACTAACCTACCTCAAGTTTAACCTAAGCTAATCTAACCTAACTTAACCAAACTTAGCCTAATTTAACTTAACCTAACCTAACCTAACTAAATCTAATCTAACCCAAGTTTAATCTAACCTAACCTAACCAAACTTAGCCTAATTTAACTTAACCCAAGCTTAACCTAACCTAACACAAGCTTAATCTGACCTAACCCAAGCTTAATCTGACCTAACCTAACATAACCCAACCTAACACAAGCTTAACCTAACCTAACCTAATCTAACAGTAAAAAAAGTATTTTTTCTCTTCCTTTGAGACAACAGACAATAATCATTTCAAAATTTTTTACTTACTTACTTAGGTTAGGGTTGGGTTAGGTTATATGTTTTTTTTTCAAGTATTTCAGTTTCACCTTTACCATCTGCACCTCCACATCACCGCCCCCATTTGTTTAGTTTTGTTTACAATAAGTAATTTCGACCAACGAACATTTAGACACTGGAAAAACCTTATATAACTCAGATTAATAACTAATTAACTTTAATAAATAAATTCCTATCATTCGCTAGGTACTGAATAATAAATAAATATACTTACGTATTTATGTGGCCTAACGCGTAAAACATTTTCTCTTTGATGTTTGTATTCCCGTTTTTTAGCGCTAACTCTTGTGTTACCTCCCTAAATTACTCAATTGTTCGGGGGGTTTCTCGTAAATTAATTTACACAATAAAGGACTTTACATGGATGTACCCTAATGGATGGAAAACCGCGGAAGAATGTTAAACCAAAATATATAAAATTGGCTAAATTCATGCAAAAAGTGAGGAACATAAACAACAGGAATATAAACCAGCATAACGATTCAAATTCAGGACGCTTCTTTCTGTTGGCCTAAATACCGACTTGAAAACTCAGGACAAGGTTAAAGCAAATCTCGAAAATTTATGTTAGAAAAAGGAATGTTAGCTTAGAATAAAATAATTATATTAAATTCAACATTAAATACATAAAAGGAACTTAATTTATGTTAGTATATCATTCATTATTTAAAGTTATATTATACAAGGCAGAAAACAATACAACAATATACTGGAATTTCTATTTTTCTAAGGTCTAACCTATATAAATAATTTAAATGATTCAATTCTTTGATTGTGCTTAAAATAAAATTGAGCTTAGTGTCAATATATTTAGTACATTTGTGTAGTACTATCTTGTTGTCTATGCAATGAGCATCTCCATTATCAGTAAAAACTGCTATTCTATTTTCACTGTTCCTTCAGTCCAATCTCTACCAATAAGCTTATCAATCGTATTGTTTCCTTGAGATCTTCAAATAAACTGACATACTTAGCTTATATGGTTAATAAAGCGACTCTGTTATTTCTGTGTTCTCCAGAATATAGCTGCATTGATTAAAGTGAAGACATAATCAGCGAAAGAGAAGTATTGTGTGGGATCACCACCCCATTCAATATTTGAATATCCGACAATTTTGCATCAATTGATTTACTATAAACAAGTCCTATATATATATATATATATATATATATATATATATATATATATATATTATATTGTAGACACCGATAGATCAGGAAACCAATAAATTTAGAATAAGGAAACTTCTCGGATGAGTTATGACTTGAACGATTACTACTTCAACTTAGATTTTATTATTCTCAACTGCTGCAATATGTCTAGAACATAGCATCTTTAGTTTATTAATATTTAACCCTTGCACTGATTGATTTCAAGGCCCATGCAGGAACTTTAACCTCGAACTTGGCCATCTATTCATAAACATTTTTAGATGATATAAAATATCCCTTGCGTAAACTAATAGTAGCAGGACGCTATTATTGGAATAATCACAATAGAGACAGGTCTTACTTGTGGTTGAAGTTAACCTTAGTTTCTTCAATCTCTTCTTTATAGCCTAATTCCTTTTTCTTCTACATTGACGCAGTCCATATAACAAACGTCCTATTGAGCCTACAAACATCACTACCAGCTTTTATAGCTGTCAATAGTTTGTTAACCTTATGACTTATATGTGTGTCATCACTATAAACAATTCTTTGCAACATTTCTTCGAGTTTATCAGGTATCTCCACTATGACTCCTTCATTAAGCAGATTATTCAAGTGGTCAGTTATTAAATTTAAATTGCATACTCACTAGCATCTGAATTTCGAAATAATTGTTGATGTCGGCCTCTAAACCCAGTACCTAAATCTAAATCTAAAGCTAAATCTTAGTTTTCCCTGACCTTTTACTTACTCCTCACTTCAATGCAATTGATTCTTAAATTTTTGGTTAACTGACTACTTCTTCCTTTTGAACTGCGATTACTCACAACACTTCTCTATAAGTGACAGCTTGTTCAACAATTTTTATGACATCGATAGCATCAGTTATGGTATCACCACCATTATTTTCCTGTTCGTCTTAGAAATCTCCTTATCTATCATATTTAAAGAAATCTTCAGAATCTTACAAATTTTACATTTCGAGCAATCACAATTTCTCTTGAGTCAACTGACCACACTTAGAATCCTTTTTCTTCAAACATACCTTTTATTGATCTTGCACCCAATTCTCTTCAGTTGGATGTTTGTCTAGCAAATGTACCGGAGATCCAAACATATGCAAGTTTGATAAACATTCCACCAAGAGTAGTAATTAATTAAAACAGCTTCATGTTTACAGATATATTCTAAGAGATGATCTGGTCAGTTTATAACCGCTATTAATAGTATACAGGAATTCCATATACTTTTGCCAAAATATATTGAATGATTCGATCTTGGTAATTTTGGCAAGGTCCTGCTTACAAATAAACAAATCCTGTGACCTAAACTTATGCGTTCCTCCAACATTCCAAGAAGATGGAAAGTAATCGTTGAGAGAGTTGGCCGTTTTAAATATATCAGATTTACTGTTATAAGTGCTGATGTAAAACAATAATTTAAATAGATATTTAACATTTCACCTGGTAATACAAGGATATACAGACAAAAAATATTTGCAAGATGCGCTTAACAAAGATGACAACAATGCTAAGACACACTATTCCAAAAAAAAAATAAAATAAGAAAAGCTCAAAAATAAAAACATGCTCCTGGTAAGTTTTTCTCGAAACTCCTAGACGCGTATCGCGATTTTGAACTCATTGATTCTCATCAGCACTCCGTACCAACCTACCTGCTGCCATTAACTAGTATTCAATGAAGAAATACGTCGTAGTGGTAGAAAATAATTGAATTGAGCTACACCAATCTCTTGACGAACGTCGAAAACAACAAAATTTGGATTCTTTCACTAATACCCGCAAACTTGAAAAAATCAAAGGTCGCCTACCTAAATCAGAATTATTCACAGTTTTTTTTTTATTTGATCACTTAAGGACCTTTTTCGTAAAATACATTGATGTTATGCTAAAAAACAATTGATATAACTCCCTGATAAAAGAAAATCTTCCTTTAGTCATATTTTCATAACAAATTATTTATTGGTACCTACTCTGAAAACTTCGAAGGAAGAGCTACAATATTTAAATCTGATTTTAGATAGCGGTCTAGCAATTGCTAGCTTAATCTAAACACCTCTGTATTGAAAATGTTTAAGTTAAATAAAAAGTAGCGAATTCGTCAATTCAGAACTTGATTAGGAAAAATAGTAGTATATGATGAATTACTACTTACTGAAAAGAGTATAAGTTCATGGTTTAAATTTTATCGAAATCGAGTTGGATCTTATTAGATCTCATCAACGCGTCACAGGCAGCCTCGATAAATCACCGACCAAATCGAAGGAGCTCTTTGAACGCAAGTTGATAAAATATGTTACACAAGGGACTTATTAAGGTATTTACGTGTCCAAATGAATCAACGACACAAGTTTTTGCGTGTCATTACGTACTTATAGGTATATAAGCTGCTGCGTTAATTCAGTTGGACAAGTAGATACCTTACTAAAGCTCTTGTGTACCATATAAAATAATTCAGTTAGAAACAGGTATCAGTAAATGACGATATACTGCAATAATAAGTTACTATGGACTTATTCATTTACACCGTGCGCTTTAAATATTTGTAACTACAGATTCTTAATCCTAAATCTTATTAGCTATAAATGGAGTATGATAAGATTGTCTGTTCTAAATTACAAGCTAAATACATTGCTTACTTCCTAATTGCTTACAAACTGTACTCCTAATAAGTAGTCACTGACCACACGGTTGTTGTATACATAACTAACTGATTAGTCAATTACGTTTTAGGTAGGTACCTAACTATTTCATATAGTTACAATAACATTACTAATTAATTATTATTACATAAATCTACTATTACATATTATTTATGTACTAAAAGTATTTTATCGAATACAAGGAATTGCTAATTCTGTTTGCGGTGTCAAACTACATTATAATTTTGTTTTCACTTTTTGTAGATGGCTACTTTATTTGTGACTGTCTTTTATTTTATTGATATTTTATATTTTGTTCGCATGTAACTGGGAACTAGAGCAACAATAATAAAATTTACATTAATGTAATTGATTTTTGAATTAATTTTTACCCATAACAGATTATCTCAAATTAATGAGGATAGCTTACTTTACTGCTGTCACCTCGCGCAGCTTAGTAGTAAAAACCGTGGCGCGTAAAACTAAAGATCCCGGATTCGATTCCCGGCGAGGACGTGACAGTAGTAACAATTTTTCCTCATCAATTTTAGGTAATCTATAATGGATAAAAATGAATTCAAAAATTAATGTATTGAAATTAACCTCCACTAAAGAATCTCCAAATATTTGCTCGGTCTCGTGCTCTAGATCATTGTTTAGAATTCGGGAGGTCACCGATTCGAATCCGGGTCCAGCTGTTATGGTCCAAGTTTTCTCTGGTTTCCTTGAATAACTTAGGAAAATGCTGGGGCAGCAATATTCCACAGATAATCTTTCATTTCTCTTCTGTCCTCATTTCATCCATCTCATCTTTCTCTCCCTAACCACACCGCCCACTCATTCTCACGATTCTTGAAAGGAGGCTGAACGGTGTCTTACGCTCTACCCTCCGGCTTTGCACTACAATGTAGGTCGGAGATACTGCCCACCCACTAGCACGAGTAGCTAGTAGGAATTAAACACAAAATATATTTTTTTAATAATAAAAAATGTTATAGATTAAATGATTAATACTTAAATTTTAAATTAAATGATAAATGATTAATATTAAGTTATCTAGTTCAATCGTCCAGTTTGGGAATCAAATTTTGATTGAATAGTATTTTAGATTTGATTACTAATATTGATATCAAAGTAATTTTTGCATTAATAAAGATAAAAATGAATTGAATTAAACAAATACTAATAACGGTAACAGTTTAATTAAGAAAACTTCCACAATGAAGGTAGCGGAAGATTGAAATTATAAGTTGTAAAAGCAAATATATTTTATAATGTTTCACAGAGAGTCAGATTAGAATTCTATCAATTATATAATAGAATAGTATTTAAAATAGAAAGATATTTACAAAGTAAATATAGAGTTATATTTGTAATGGAAAATACAATAAAATTAGAATTCGAGAAAAATTTGTAAAATGTAGAATATACACAAACAAAATTTTATGGCGAGTAAAGTCGCCACAGTATAATTACATATACTTCAAAAAATCCAATTCGGAAGAATGCATCTGTAAAAATCATAACGAAAAAACCTTCGCCCCTGTTACCTTTTGTAAAAAAGTCCCTTTTCAGCGATCACACTTTATGTGTTATTGGCATCCAGGATCGATACTCTAATTGCTTTGTAGGAGGGACTCTACACAATAAAAGCCCTTTCTGGGCGCACTTTTCGTTGTAGACGTCGCGGCGCCATCCGCTCACTCATAACAGAACGACAGTACTGAACATTCAAACAAAACAACTAACAATATTGACATATGATATGGTCTCGCATGGTTTGATTAACTTACCCTAATGATTTATTAAGCTCAAACAATGAAATATGTGTACTTCGTAAATATTATAGTTTTTTTTACGTATAATATTGCTAAGGTTGTGCGTAAATAAGAGTCACAATATTTAAAGATACAAAGCTATACCTAGTAATCTCATTAAATGATTGCGTGTGAATCACGTAATCAACGACATCCTATTTTTCATGCTCCCTCATTTCACAATGGGAAAATAAACGGGAACGTATATTATCAACATATAAAGTTGGTTATGACTTACGTTCACCATGCTTGACTAAATTTGGAACCAAATAATTTCTATTCTCTCGCTGATAATTTTTATATTTTTATATCATTATTATTACTAGCTGTGACCGCGACTTTGTCCGCGTGGAGTTTAACAAAAAAGTTATTTTTAAAATTTTAAACGAAGTCGTTGAGACACAACCGTTAGCAATAGCCCGCTCGGGCGTTCTGAGACCGCGCGACAGGCAGCCTTTGTGATATTAAGTGGCGGGAGGGGCTTTTACAAACGACTTTTCAACTTTTATTCTTCATCGCGTGGTGAGGATCATGTAACAGGACACCCTGTATATACAAATATACATTTAAAGCAAACGATTTCAAATTTTTAGTGTAAATAATTTAACTCAATTGGTTCACCACACACTTGCATTATATTGTAACTTAATATTCTCCAAATTATACACAAGTTATAACATGTCGCAGGGAACGAATATTAATGTAACGAAATAAAAAAAAGATAAATTGGATAGAGTAAAAATTGGATTGATTCGGCCGTTATAATTGTTGTTATAATTCTTCTTAACGATAAATGAAAAAACACTACTTTGTTTATTCATAAATCCTTTTGAATATAGTTTCGACAACTAGCTTGTCATTGTCAAGCAAATGATTCAAATTGAATGACTACAAACAGATGTACAGTGGTGTGTATATATATTTTCAAAATTCCATTAATTATTAAATGTACTGAATAATACTGAGTGGTACAAATCTACCTAGTCGTTTAACAGGTTATTTTCGGAAATTATTGATGCTTTGTATACTTCTAAGGATTCTAAAATACTAATTTTAAAGCCTCTATTTACATTATGAATAATTTTAAGATTTTCTATAGTAGGAAACTGATGGCCTGTTTCTAAAAATGGTTTGCAAAATTGGAATTATTATTTCTTAATCTAAATGATCGAATGTGTTCGTTATAACGAGTTCTAAATGACCTTCCAGTTTGGCCTAAGTAAAAAGAATCACATTCTGTACATTCTAGCTTATAGACTCCAGTTTTTTCAAATTTGTCAGTTTTATCTTTTGAATTAAAAAGTATGTGTTTTAAAATTGTATTTGTCTTGAAACTAACTATTAGGTTGTTTGCAGATAGAACATTAGCCATTTTTATTGAAATATTACCAATAGAGTAGTTTCACCAAAATTATTTATGATACTCGACAATTGTTTCGATCTATGCGATCATTATCAAGCGTATTTATTACTGTCGAGTACAATTTTAAGAATGATGTTCCACAAAAAATGTACCCTAGAAAGTTTAAATATTAATAATTAAATTAGGAGTTCAATAAACGCCGCCAATAATGGAATCAGCGCATATTATTTTATTTTAACCTATTTAAATTTCTTTGTTAAGAAACTAACTTCACCAGGAATACAGTTTTCCTTGAAGTTATGCATCTTTTGAAAGCACACGTTATAGATGAAAGTTTTATAATACTTAATATTCTCGAAATTTTGGGATTTCTTCAACCGGAGTGCGCAATAACCGCATTATTTTAAATGAAATAATCCAATGTTCCTTATTTTTGGGAAAGTTTATTAAATTTTAAGCAACCTGTATGGGTGTAATGTAACTTTAAAGTTACTATTTTTTGTAAAATTGATATTCGGACTAAAGAGCAGTAATCTAAATGAACGGTTACATCACGTAATTATTTTTATTATTATTATTATATTTATTATTAATATAAGTATTACAATTACTGCAAGGTAATTTTTTTGAAAAAACAGCATCAGCATCATCATAGGGCTTCCATTTTTTCTTTAGAGGTAGGTACGGAACTAACAAAACAATTCATACAAACATTGAAAAAAGTGGCTTTATTATTATCTTATTCCAGTTACTATATCGACGCCAATTCGTGAAAATGTTTTGCATTAATATTTTAATTGGCAATTACACAACTGCACCTGTAATATTTAATAATTACACGACTAGACATGGTAACAGACTCTGTGTCGAGAAATGTCGCACTGAGTCTGAGCCCAGCTTTTTTGTTGTATAATAAAGTGAATGATGAAACTCATAACGGAAATGTATTTACTAAATTTAAGTTTTACTCTTAATATAAATTTAAAAAACGCAACTCAGACATTATAGCACATTATTATTTAATGTTCACCAAGTTAATCATAAAAACCCTTTAGAAAAAGGTCATTTTGTAAAAATTAGTTACTTTGCTAGTTTCGGACTATCGGGCGAAAATAATAATTGTTGTGCAAAATGAGCAAGACAAAGAGAAGTTCTGGTGGGCTTTTGCACAATAACAATTACAATATTGTGGCAAGTATTTTTGCATAGACCACTCTACTTCCCCTGATTAACTTAAGTCAAATTTTCTAATGGATAATTAAAGCTCAAAATTGAAAGAACAAAACGTATATCTCTTTAAATACTTATAAGTAATCAACAAACGCATGCAAACATTGCTTTCTCGTTCAAACGTGTGGAAATGCATAGGAGGTGGAGCGAAGGGGAAGATGCAGGCGTCAGAATAGCAATATTTGTATATAATAAGGAAACCTTTGGCTTTTACATAAAAATTAAGTTAGTAAGCTAAGCTAATTGCACCAGTTTACCTTCATTTTTGTTTCAGAAACAAGCAATGTTGGTCAGGCAGTTGGAAGAAGAACTTCGGATGAGAATGCGTGGACCAAGTGTTGAGATGCAACAACAAATGGAAGCTTTATATCAGGAAAATGAACATCTCACGCGAGAAATAACTATATTGAGGGATACCATCAAGGTACTCATTCAATTTTGTTAATTCCCAGTTTCTTCTTTAAATATATGAGATTCCAATAATTTTCCTACATCCAAACCGATAGTTAGTAGAAAATGAAATCCACTAAAAACACAAAAATGAACACGTGTATAAGAAATGGGTATTTCAAATATATAAAATATTTAAAAATTAATTATTGTTATTATACTTGAGCATGATTTCTAATTACTTTTTTGTAAGTCTATGTATTGGTCGTATAAACAGCATGGTCATGAAGGACCTCGGTACCTACATGGAGTACAAGGTTAATATTAAATTACAGTTATTCATTAGATGAAAAGTTCACACTTTGTATTTGTTAGTCAATGTATGATTCTTGCTAGCTAGTTTTTGTCATTGAGTTATATTGATATCACTGGAATGAGGTACTGCCTAAGATGTTGGTGAATAAAGGTATTATTGATATCTAATGTTTAGTTCCTGGTCAAAAATTTATCGACTTTACCAGATGTGGATCGCGATTTCGAACAAATTAGTTATCATCAGCACATCATTGGTAGCATAGATAAATTACCTCGTAAGACCTTGTCAAACATATGAAATACCACAACTGGCAGTAAATATCAATACATAACGACATACTTTAATAAGATATTACCGTTATCGGTGCATTACAACTTAGACACCTGTTTATTGGAATCTTTGAGAATAAATGTGTGGTAAAAGTGTGACCGATTCTAGGTCTAGCTACTACACAGTAGGTTTTTCTGTTTTCCTGTCGCTTGCAGAGATGACATTTTCCATACATTGTGTCTGATTGCAGATAATGATGCTTTTCCATTTAATCTGTATAAAACTATCAATATAACTGCTCAATTTCTCCAGTGTGACTTGGTTTTTAGTAAAATCAGCACCTTCAGTAGTTGCTTTTCTTGCTACTGCCTCAGCTTCTTGATTGTTTACATGTGAAGGACCCATTCGGGACTATATAAATATTTTTTTCTTCTGCATTATTTGAATTCTGTCACTGATGCAGTCTGGATTTTTAACTGATTCTAAAGTGGATTTAGAATCGGTAAACGTAAGGCTTTTGAGCAATTTTGTTTAAGGATTACGTCGATGGCTTTGTTAATACCAAAGACCTTCACATCCAAAAATTATGAAGAGTTCTTGTGGCATTCCTCTGTATTATTCTCTGTGAGAGTACATCCTTTTTCTTTAATAGAGCAATGTGTATAGATTTCTGTCTAATCCTCGTATTTGTTATAGACTTTTGCATATTGAAGGAAACATGTTAGTTTTTCCAAATCCGTTTTCGAAAATGTGAAAATCAGAATTTAAATTTTGGTTATTAATAAATAAAAACGTTTTCACAATTTTGCGCTCGCATATAAAAAAAATATTCCTCTCACAACAATTCTAACAAATCAGCCAATTATTATTTTGAGTAAATAAATTATAAATTTTAATAAAAAATAACTTGTATTAAATTTTGCGGGAGTTGTTTACAGTAAACCTCGGAGTTCTTAGCATAAACCACGTCAACTTGTATATTTCCGACGCGACGTTTCATTCTCAATCACTCAAGACATCTTTAGAACTTTTCCAATGTGCGTTAAACGATTTATTTTATCTCTTTAAAGATACTTACATTGCAGGAAACACAAAGGTCGGTTGAAAATGTTATAGTTAACGGCATTTTATTGGCTAATAATGTGAAATTAACTACTAGCAAATACTAGTGAAGTTAAAGAAGACTGTAAACATGTACAATTTGATAGTTAAAAAGATTTTTAAACTCCAGGAAATCTATTAACAGAATATTTACTAACAAGACAATTTTTAAAACAAATACTGAACCAATCAACATTTTCTTTATCCTAGATAAAGGGCAACTCAATAATTTACTACAATCAATAATTTATTCTTCCAAAACTCAATCGAAGGTCAAGCTTGAACAACCACTAGAAATAAAGAGCATACAATTGCCCATTATTGCCATTAATAATAATTGCTACCTTTAATACGGCCTTTGTGATTAATTCACGAAAATTAGTTCTAATTAAATAATTATAGAATGACGTGTCAAAGTCAACACTCAGGTTAATGCCATCTTCAATTTAAGCTAAAATTAGACTGCACATATATTTAACAAACTATAGGGAGTTTTTGTATAGTTTGAAAATTAAAATCAAAAATTTCAACATTACCTATTACGTTTTTCGAACTAACCTATCACTGAGCAAATACAGACAGCGTAGAGAATGCTATCTGTAGATATTTTCTACTTATTGTGGAATTCAATAATATTCAAAAAGGTCCTCTTTTAATGAGGATATCGATTTGTTAAATTGAACTCAACGGCGTAGCTAACTACGTGGTAGGCACATAACTAGAAACAACAAAACTAATAAATAACAATATAAACAACGCTTAGTTCATGGTCAGAAATTTATAAAAATTACCAGACCGCGATTTAGATATTATTAGATATCATCAGCACACCATAGTTAACATCTATAAATTATTGTTAATGTAATATCGCATTACAGGTAGTGTTTATTAGTTGATGAAATAAAATTATTTCACCGGTGCACAGATATGCCACTTCCTTTGATTCCTATGGGGGAATCGATGCAATAAACGGACTTTGTGTTTTAAAAGTTTATTACACCCAAACTATTTACAACTGTATACACACTAATTTTATTGTACGCCGTGATTGCCACTTATTTTTACGAAAATACTGAATGACTATAGATTATGATTTATTATGTGAAACTATATGTTATTAAATACTATATTTAGAGAGATTTTGATGTGATTGGTGCTATATGTTAAATGTACTAAAATTATCTCTGCTAAAAATGTTTTATGTTTGAATCTAATATGATTGAATGCTCAATAAGTCTCTATTGAATGTAAAAATACTTATTTTAACATGAATTTAAGAACCGCCCCCCAGAGGAAGGGGTGGTTTCGATGCACCGACACTTAAAACAACAAAAAAAAAGGAAGGGAAACGTAAACATACAAAAATACAACATTGTAAGCTATGTGCCGGTGCATCATCTATGTCCTGGAAATCGACCGATGGGTCAAAACAGTACAACCAATAAATCTATCGACTAACTTAACTCTGAAAGAACATTTGGAAACAAAGAAAATATAATACAATAGGGTTAATGGCATTACCAAGAAGGGAAAAAATATGACACATACAAAAACAATTAATTGCAAAAGAAAAAAACAGACAGCAAATGCACATGACAATACAAAAATTACAAAAAATCGGAGACGTAAAAAAAATGCGTGACTAACAAGGCTAATATATTACAAAGACAAAAAATAAAAAGATGAATAAATGCGAACACGTAGTATGTCACCATCTATTGATATTTACAAACTGATAAACTTAATCCACGATGCAACTCAATTAACAAAACGTTCTTTATGACAAGTACAACAACTCTCAACTTAAAAATGTTTCTACTAAATTATTTGATTATTTTTGTCGCAATAATTATTGGACAATATTCAGATTAATTACTTTGAATGTAAATGTATACGTTATTTTACAGATCGTTGATGTAAGTTTATGACATTTTAATTACTATGTAGATATTTCTGTTTTATTTACTATTCCAAAATTACTGCACATTCTATTTAATTTAGAAGGGAAACCAATCTTATATATTGCTTACAACATGGAAATATTCTCTGCATTAGGTTTTGTATATCGTACAAATTTCATTTTACTTGGAGAGATGTGCCTTTTCTGCTGAGCATTTAAATTGCAGCCAATAAAAAAAAAATGAAATTTACAACGGTCTCTGTTAAAAATATATTTATCATTTTTTTTTTACTAGTAAACGGGGTATATCACGAAGTTTTACTTAAGAGAAACGTAAAAATCAGTCTCCATTCTTCGTTAATCCAGGAATGACAGTATAAGCAATTTGCTTATTCATCGCGTAAGCTTTTAAATCCAAAACCAGCAAAATCGTAAGATTTGGAGTGCGGTTATTTTGCACCCCATTTGCGTGAATAATTAATCGTTGGTTGCTAGAAGGGTTTTCCCTGTAAGTCATAGTCTGTTGTTCTGGTTTCTCCGGGCATGACGTCCGGCTCCTGCCTGACGCGCCTCTGACCTAGAGGGTTGTTGACGACGTTATAACGGCTCTGTCCTAATTGATGCTTCATGGGTGATGCCAAGTTTAATAGTGGATTGCCCTTAGGACAGATAAAAATTTTCATTTTCTTATTGCAATGTAGGCCACGTTACGAGTCAACGTCATTGAAACCTTAGTTATTATGGGCGAACATTAACAAATGAATTAATATTTTAGTGGTGTTTTCTGTTTCGCGACGTTACAACAAATAGAAGCAAATCATATTTTTGTGTTGCGACTTGCCCTTGAAGTTTAGGGCACAACAAATGAACATTTCCTTTGTTTATGTTGACAATAAATCCTGATATTTTTAAAATTAATTTTCACTGAATCAATATATTGTGTATATGTATAAATAAATAAATTAATTAAATAGAGACCCTGATTACCAGTAAAACTGTTTGATGCAGACACGTGTTTCGACCATTTCTAATGTGGACATTATCAATGCGAGACTCTTTTATCAGTCTCCAATTTCTACAATTAATAATTGTTAAATAATATTTATATTGATATTTTAAAAAGAAATTGGACATTTCAAGTGAAATTATTAACAAAAAATTGGATTGATTTAGCCCTTACTCTGTGATAATTCATCTTAAAGATAAATGAATAAACACTACTTTGTTTATTATCACATTTTTATTTACAAATCCTTTTGATTATAGTTTCGACAAAAAAGCTTGTCATTGTCAACCGAATAATTAAAATTGAATGGATATAAACAGATTTGTCAAAACAAATGATTACAAATTGAATGAATGTAAACAGATGTACAGTAGTGTTTATATATATTTTTTAGAAATACCATTAATTATTAAATAATTATTATAAAACTGACAAATTTGAAAAAACTGGAGTCTATAAGCTAGAATGTACAGAACGTGATTCCTTTTACTTAGGCCAAACTGGAAGGTCATTTAGAACTCGTTATAATGAACACTTTAGATCATTTAGAATAGGAAAAGATAATTTCAATTTTGCAAACCATATTTTAGAAACAGGCCATCAGTTTCCTACTTTAGAAAATCTTAAAATTATTCATAATGTAAATAAAGGCTTTAAACTTAATATTTTAGAATCCTTAGAAATATATAAAGCATCAAAAATTTCGGAAAATAACTTGTTAAACGACCAGGTAAATTTGAACCACTCGGTACTATTCAATACATTTAATAATTAATGGTATTTCTAAAAAATATATATAAACACTACTGTACATCTGTTTACATTCATTCAATTTGAATTATTAGTTTGACAATGATAAGCTTTTTTGTCGAAACTATAGTCAAAAGGATTTGTAAATAAAAAAGTGCTAATAAACAAAGTAGTGTTTATTCATTTATTGTGAAATTATTAACATCTAAATATAGTTTATAATTAGTTTCTGAATTGTCTACTGTTTTCACCTTATTGTTTTCAAAATATAATGTAATTTGTACTTATAAATTAATCAAATAAGTTTCGTTTCTGTTGATAACATAGAGATAATATAATTAAAGTTGGCAAGCCATCGGAAAGAGTTATGTCAATAGAAAGAAACAGAAAATAAAGATACATCATATATCTCTTTTTATTTTGAGCATTCGGAGTGGATAGTTACCTGTGCCTGCTAAATGGGAGCGTTACTGAACGATGATATAGAGTACAACCATTTTTTGTCTTACATAACAACGCTACTTGGATGACTGTATGGGACTCGCCCTACTCTCTTCTATTATCTCTATGGTCGTTTCAAAGGAACATTGAAATAAATCGCTCTGCGCGCCAATCTGATTTTTCTAAATTTTTGGGACAAAATTTACATACCTTTACATACAGAAACAGGACTCTACGATAATCATGAAGATAAGCTTGATAACATACAGCTGATATAATTAAACCAAAAACCGTTGCACGTCGCTAGAGCGAATGACTTTATATTAAGCCAATGTTGACAAATTCTCCGGAAATACAGAGATAATGTAGAAAACAGCTAGATTGGGTTAATTTAACAGCCATTAAACTGCTTCAGCAGTTTCACAAGTATGAATTCAAAAATTCACACATCATCAGTTCCTAAAAGAATGGTTTTCAATCATTCCTGAAATGGTATTACCATTTCCTTGTAATAACTATCGATATATAACATTATAATAACGAAAATAAAACACAACACGTAAAAGCTACAAAACTTTTATTGTTAACCACAACATTATTATTTCACAACACAGTGGGATTCTTAGGTGGGCAGTTAAACCTAAATATAAAATTCTTAAATACTTAAAGAAAACAGGAGGGAATGTGGGCCAAAATATCTAAAAGATTATGGATTAAGTAATGGAGAATTATTTATACCAGTTTGGTTTCCATAACGGAAACTAACAAATTAAATAGGTTAGGTTTAACATTAAATAACCAAACTGATGTAAATAATTCTCTACTACTTCTATCTATCTGTAATTCATTACATTTGCTTCTATGCCCTAACCTCTCCCTTTTATCTGAAAGGAAAATGATTTTCTATTTAGTTCTTAATTTTTTTTTTGTATTACATTAATATGTACTTGAAGCATAATTCTTACAATATAAGCAGCATAATGTACTGACTTAAACGGCTACTTTGACAAAAATCTGTAAATGAGGGCGAAACGTCGTTGTTTTTTTTTTTAAGAATAAACTTTTACCCCATTTTGGCATTTTCCAAGCTCATTACAATTTTCAAATATCAACATTAATAAATTTTATCTCAGTTATTATATTTTTTATCTTCCGATATTAATATATTTCTAGAATGAACGAATTTTATATAAATATTTTCCACAGAAATCTATCTAATTAACAATAACGATTTTTTATTAAACTTCATATGTATTGATTTTACTTCAAATAAATTAACTTTATCTGTCATTTGAGCTCATTACAAATGTTTTTGACTACGTTCAACGTTGTAAAAAACTATGGCTGGTACTAAAACCGATGTTACCTTTCAAAAGAAGACACTTAAGTTATGCTACACACCTTATGATGGATTATTTATTTTTAATGTTCTGAGAAGAGTAATCCAATATTGTCTTCGATAAAGCCTTAGTAAAGAATACATTAAGTAGGTCATTACTGAACGTAATAGCTACACGCTTCCAAATTAATGCTACGTATATTGTATATTGGTATACTATCCTCAATTTTTTTTCACGGAAAGTGAAACAAAAGGTCAAAGTGTGGATAGACTTTTTTCTGAAAATAAATAATATTTGAGTATTTTTATAACGTAAAACCTGTTAATAGTTATACGTACAATTAATTTTTATTTGATAGGGTTCCAAACACCTACGAATTTCAATCTAATGACCCCAAAACTAGTAAAACCTTTTAATTCAAAATACTTAAATACTTTGCAATATAGCTTATATGAACACCCGTTAATCATAATAACTAATCGTAATTTCATTCTACGTGTAAATGTAGATATTTTTCATCATCAGTATATAATATCATAAGTATACAGGGTGTACGTTTTCAACCTGACCCGTACACTATCTTCGGACTGAAGTGGAATATCGTTTTGAAATTTTGATTGAATGAGTTTTCATAGAAGGCCTACCATTTTAAAATATTTTCGAATTTCTATCACTTCCGGTTATATCGAAAGTTGACTTCAACTTTGTTATTTTAAATGGAACACCCTATTTTTTACATTTCTTGGATCCCTATCAGAAATCAGGGTACATTTGATAATACAACTCTACCTTTATTATAACGGTTTTTGAGTTATTCGATTTTTTAAAAAAATTATTCCGTTTGCCGCATTTACTTTTATCGCGGTTATCTTCAAAAGTAGTTGATGGTATTTAATGATTTGTCGACATGTTCTTAATGTTTTAGTAAGGCATTAATTCGTCCAAAAATTTTCGAAAAAAAATCAAAAATGGAGTCAAACCATGTGTTGAATATAAACTAGAAATAAAAAACCTCTTTTTTTAATAGCAGCCAATATTTTTTATACACTTTCATCAACCGCTTAACCCTCAATAAAAAAATATAAGACACTATGCATCTAAAATTGATATCTTGTGAGAAAATTTAAAACAACTGATTTAATACAATTTTTTTATTTTTACAAATAAGTTTATTTAACCAATGACAAAATTATTCTACAACAATTGTTCGAATTGTTGTTCATTAACTTTATATTTTATATACTTTTTTAACTACAGCCGGGACAGCATTAAAAAAAAGAAGTTTTTTATTTCTAGTTTATGATATTCAACACGTTTTGACTCCATTTTTGATTTTTTTTTAAAAATTTTTGGACGAATTAATATTTTACTAAAACATTAAGAACATGTCGACAAATCATTAAATATCATCAACTACTATTCAAGACAACCGCGATAAAAGTGAATGCGGCAAACGGAATAATTTTAAAAAAAAATTGGAAT
The DNA here is from genome assembly GCA_963921985.1 of Agrilus biguttatus. Lineage (NCBI taxonomy): Eukaryota > Metazoa > Arthropoda > Insecta > Coleoptera > Buprestidae > Agrilus > Agrilus biguttatus. The sequence continues at coordinate 24,817,428 of OY998118.1, forward strand.
AACTCAAAAACTGTTTAGAATAAAGATAGGGTTGTGTTATCAAATGTACCCTTATTTCTGATAGGGATCCAAGAAATGTAAAAAATAGGGGGTTCCATTTAAAATAACAAAGTTGAAGTCAACTTTCGATATAACCGGAAGTGATAGAAATTCGAAAATATTTTAAAATGGTAGGCCTTCTGTGAAAACTCATTCAATCAAAATTTCAAAACGATATTCCAATTCAGTCCGAAGATAGTATAGGGGTCAGGTTCAAAACGTACACCCTATATAATAATGTTCTACGTATCTATGATAAATGTTTCCCTGATTGCCCTGTATGAAATGCCATGCACCATGGGTTAGGCTAGGTTTACCTGATTGCGTTGTGCACAATGCTATGCACCATCGACATCACTACCGTTCAGACTTGGACGGGGGAGTCAATGACTCATTATACAATAATGTTCTACGTATCTATGATACTAGCGTAAAAGTACGTTTATAAGGTCATTTTATGAAGCTATCTACTCTCATGATATAAAATTATGAAATTACCTGACTAATACTTTCGATATCCAAGATGCTGTTTAATTGGTACTTTTAATAGCAAATCGTGAATTTTTAACGTTTGAGAATATATAAAACTCAATATTCGGTCGTTGTAGGGTCGTAGAGAGGATGTGGTCTTGGTTGTGGTTAAGCGCCATGTTGAAATTGTAGGTTCTATGCACCATCGATAACAGTAGTCAACCTTCAAAATTTGGACGGGTTCAAATATTATTTATCAAAACTATAGTATGTAGAGTGTAGGGATCAACAAAAGGTTTAGGATCATACATGTAAAAAGAGAAAGGAGGTGCATGAAATTATTTTCGTCAGGATTTTATTTTATATATTTGTTGTCGTTACCAATATCTCTAAATGTACTAAATTCGAGCTGAATAGACCCAATCATTTTCGGGTAAAATGGTTGTGACGTGCAGATGGACGAACTCCATTCTTGCCATTTGGCAACAACTACGAAATTAAAAAAGTATCAAGCGAATTCATTCCGTAATCTATATGCTTGTGAAAATATTTCTCTGCGACTGACTTACTAAATTAATAGAGGAACTGAAATAGAGCCCTACTTCAGCATTTATTTTCAGAATAGGCAGAATAGTTTACGGAAATTTAAAAACAAACTGTTTATTAAAGCATTTTATTGTATCACCCAATCTACACCGTGTTTACAATTACATTTTCTCTTCTTTTTTCTCGGTGGTGCGTCAGGAATTGGAGCTCCGAATCGAAACGCAGAAGCAGACGCTACAAGCCCGAGATGAGAGTATTAAAAAGCTTTTGGAGATGTTACAAAACAAAGGCATGGGTAAGTGGCGTTAGCTGTTGTTTATTATCCTCTTTTTCTATTATTTTTATTCCTTCACCATGTTCCGCTTGTGCCTGATCTCACACACTTACTAACTCACCTACTCACTCATTCACGTTTGCGTTGTTTTTAATAATGTTATTCACCAGCGGCGCCGCAAACAAAATAATTACCCAAGAGTCTTACACGGTTACTACAGTAGTCTGTCTCTCTCGTACTAACAAGCTATTGTTGGATCAAATTGGAAGGAAACTCCTACGTGAGCGTTTAGAAATTTCATGGATAGCACGTACATTCCCTTATCCGCTTGTCAGAGGAGAAGACCAGCATGGGGGCCAATTTCCACTTACTACACGTAGATAACATTAAAGTACTTTCTCGTTGCCACTTTTTAAAAATTATTCGTTCACTTTAACAGAGATAGGTGGTTTTTAACCAGAATTTTTATAATTATTCTTCACTTATAATAAATTGCAAGTAATAGTAGGCTCACAATTATTGTAAATATCACCAGAGAATCGTAATTTCGATTAAAGTGACGTTTCTACGAGTTACTCAAAAATAGTCATTGTCATCTACAACAACTTTATTGTTATAGTGGATACGTACCTGTCTCATTATAAATATCTATCCATCGACTCGGTTGTTTGTTTATGAAAATCTGCAATTTAACGAGAGAAATAAAATAATCGTAAAAATAATGCTACTAGCCCCACTTTAATACCCATATGTGAAAAAGCAAATGAAATAATTGATTACATACATAATTCTGTAGGGAGAATGATCGACAGGAGCTTCCGTAGGGCTATTGTTGAATCCTCAAAATAGTGTACAAAATATAATTTTCAACTCACCACCAGCGTGCGATGCGTTGCTAGAGTAAGGGGCAATTGATCTCGATATAAAACACGATTCGTAAATTCACTTGTTTTCATGAATTTTTCTTTTCTTTGAACCTTTGTTTACTTTTCTACATATTTGCCCTTCAGTTGAGAACATAGGGTATACCTGAGTAAGAAGGACAATTCTAAAAGACTGTATTGGGATTTGACGGATTTCGTGAGACGTCTGGTTGCAGAAACTGGTACCATTCCGTGAGAACAATTAATTAAACAGCTTACAGTTTATGTGTAGTATCTGAATTATTTATTGTTTATATTATGGTACCAGTGTTTCTAATTATATCTCTATGCAGTGTTACAATTGGTAGTTTACATATAGCACTCGGTTATAGTGTACCTAAATATTTAACTTGAATTAATTTTTCTTTTCTATTTCTCCACCATACGATGCGAATTTATTTTAGATCAGCCTTTAAGAGTCTTTCTGCTTCCACAATATGTCTTTAATTTGAATTTGCACCCGTCCAATCGAAAATTGCACTTAATCATCTTTTTAAAGAAAATAGATCATAAAATCGTATAACCTAGTGCCTAATCATCTCAATTGTTACCACGATTCCGTGATATTGGTCTAAGACACACCCCATATCAAATCTCAAGAGCACACCAACAGCCATAGTGGTTAAAGTGAAGAAGAACTATGGACGTTATGATAAATGAAGAACGAACAACATACGTAATACATGCGTAATACGTTAGTTCGCCTGTAGCTAAAATTTGAGAAATTATTGAGGTGCAACGATCGCAAAGTTGTCTCCATAACAAGACAGGCTATTTTGCTATTGACATGTGTGTATACCAATGATTGCTACTGCTTGGAAACAACATACTGACACGAGCGCTACCTATAATTTCAACAAATTTACGGGACAGACCAAGTAATCTATCACATATGACATTCGTTCTTTTTACCTCTAACCTCCATAGCGACAGCTTTGAATGACACACTTTTTTGATTTGGAGGAGCTTGCATGAACCCAACACCTACATTGTTATTTTCATTCTTCATTCGGATTTTACCACATCCGAAAAGGAATTATCAGAATTTTTGGTATCCATACTGTCCAAACATAACCCAATTTTTATGTCACAATTCTGAATAAAGATGGTTCCAGTCACGTAAGAAAATCGACTAAGACGAACTTTTCAAAATTTCTATGACGGTATCATCTGTCTGAACACAGCGTCTTCCATTCCGCTCGTCTATAATTGCTTGGTCACCTTCAATTTCCGGGCACTACTGTTTCATCGTCGCTCACTCGCTACTCCAAATCCATAAACCTCAATCAGTCACATTTGCGTTTAGAAAACGAATAATTGAGCGCATTTTACAAATAGTGGGATTGCTTATTTCCCTGTGCTACATGTAAACAAATGAATGAACGTACAGTCAACTGATCAACCGAACGTTTCTTGGTGGAACAACAGATGGCATAAGGGGTACAAAACTCCAAACAGTGCTGCCGCAAAATTTTATTATCAAATAGTAGTATAGTTGGGGTGTTCTAATCCACCGCGTCATTAACATGGCGGATTTAAGATGGCGCCAAGTTTCTGGCAACCAAAAATTTAATATACAAAATTATCAGCAAATTATGTACAGGATAATCCAGAATTGGGTGCCATCTTGAATCCAACATCTTGATTACTCAGAGAATTATATCACCCTAGCTACACTACTGTAAATAGCCTTTACTTTTGAAATACCAACAACGAAAACTTCTACATAACCAAACCAAAGGTAAACGGATGAACTTTTAGAGATAAATTTAGACGACCTCTATTAAAAGCCACACAATTGATAGGCAGTAAAAATCAAAGTACCTTTAGTCTAAGACTCTTCGACAATGGTGTAACCACCGAAGCTCGTGTCAGAAATTTTCAATTATATTTTGTGAAACAAACCAAGTGTTTTAATTTTTCCATTCGATTAAAAAATGCGTATTTTAAGTCTTAAACGAGTATTTATTCTGTTTAATGTAGGAACTATTCATTTCATATGTATAATCAAAAGGTTGCAAAAGTATTCCAGACAGAAGGTTGGAAATCTGCTTAGTTGATTTTTGATTAATTGGGAGGAATATATTTATAGTAATTCAAGATATTTCCAAAGATAAATTAATAGCTCATTTTCAGTACTTTTATAACTCCAACTTTCATAAATTATTCAAAAACTTCTCCTTTAATTATCTTAAGTAATCTCGTTTTTTTTTATTACAATTAAATAGGCAGATACTGAAAACTACTACAATCAAATCCGAGTTCTGGATAACAGTTATAAATAAGACTATTAAAAAAACCCCAAACAAATCAAGAGTACATGAATATCCTAAACTAAAAATTTATAAGCAAGCTGTACAAAGAATGAAAACCTTTCGTGCTTGTTCTTCTTCTCAGCCGACAGGACTTAACTTTCCAAAAAATTATTATGAAGTGTGTCCTATTTGATCCAATAATAGGCCTTTGTACATGTTAATTGTAAATTTTTGACAGTACTGGAAGGAAATTGTAAATATAGTAAATATAACAAAGGGGAATATAGGGCTGAGAACCAGGAAGTATTATTCGTATCGGAAAAGTGTAAGAAAGTTCAAGTTCAAAGGTATTTATTAATGTTAACCTACAGTTTCCTTTCATTGTCAAAACAATTTAACTTTACATTGTTACTTCTTGGTTTTCGTGGTAGCTCTGTAGACAGCAATCATTGTATAATACTGTAATGTGTGCCTAACAGTAAGGCTTTATCGGAGTTTGGGGACTAATACCCGGGGTGTTGGCTCTGTTCCAGGTAAAGAGGAAGAGCGACAAATGTTCCAGCAAATGCAAGCGATGGCCCAAAAACAGGTGCTTAAATTTAGTTGTCATTCGTTAAGATAATCGCGTCTAAAGTCCGATTCAGAATTCTCTATTTATCAAATGATTTTCATCTGGTTTTAAAATGTTAAGTAAGATACATTTTATTTTGAAACGTTTGAAACTTAACTGAGTTATTATAGTTGGAATACGTCCTACTCAACTAAATTAGCAAGTACCTAACTAATCGAAAAAGTGGGCAATTGAATTAAACTGAATTATGGATATCCGGAAGACCCATAATATAATCCTTTGTCGTTTTTCGAGATATACGTTAAAGTTACAATATATTGAATTCAATTATTATGATCGACAAATATTCTGTAACATTAATATTGTTCTTGCATGTTGTGTTGTACAGAAAAACATCAAAAGCCATTTAAAATCCGCCTTCTCGTAAAATATAAACCATCATGGCTTTAGCTTTGATGAGGTGGACACTGTTTATTAAACTATATATAAACCATCAGGCTTGGTGACGAAAGAGATAGTCCATTTCGAGAGATAACTGCACAGCGTCAGGTCTTTAGAATGGGGTAGAAGTCGAAACTCCCTCCTTCTCTCGCACATGCGTACTGCGTCGCTTACCCCTTTTCTAAGAAGTAATAGAACACGCCCAATTGAGGTCATTAAGGCCATAGTTGTCGTTTACTTGTATAAAAAATGTAATTATTAACAACTTGATAATATCCAGAAGGGAACAGTGTCTCTGACTGCCTTAAAGAAAATGGAAGCCGTATTAACTGTAGAGAATCGGATAAAAATAATTTAAAATTAAACAAAAATATTGATAGTAAAGGAGGTAAAAGTAGGGTTAGAGCTAATTCGGCGATTTCCCCTTTATAATATATAAGATAAGTCAGGAAGAATAAAGTAGTAGAGACTTAAAACAAAGGATTTGAGTTGCTTTTAATAAAAATTAACTCAATTAATGTTTCATATGCTTTGGCCTAAATCACCAAGGGGTACCTGATAAAAGCAAGACACTTCTACCAAGCATTACTTTAATAATTTGACTATCAGCAGCTTGTGCTTACTTATCTCGGGAAACTGTAGAACCCCACAAATTTGTCCTCGCATGTTGAAACGGAAAATATTTCGACATTCTTTTCGTATCAAACAGATTATGCAGTCTCAAATTCTATGCATAACCTTCGCACCAGCAAATTTTCAATTGTTACCATAAAAGAGACGGATCTTCAATGACCAATGAGACTTCTTTTTTCATTAAGTAATTACGATTAGGTACGTACGTAACCTGTTAACATCGATTCTTTTTATTGCGGAATGTCTTCTTAATTTTAAATTCAGATAATGCAAAAGATTATTGTTACTTTAATTTGATTTAATATTTTCGTTAGTAATACTACTTAGAAAAATTACTAACAATAAGAATAAATTCCCTTTGGTGTGTCCTTTGTACTAAATATTTCTACGACGTCAATTTAATAAACTGTAGTTACTTACCAGACATGTGCCGTACAGGAAGGGGGGAAGGAGGCATTGGGCTTCATCCCACTCGGATTTTAACGTGATTGTCAATAAAATATTCATAAGAATTAATCACATAAAAACTTGGTACTCTAGGTATCTTCATGAGCTTAATAATCAAATGATTTCTTTTATGCGAAATAATACTGAAGGAGGGTTTAATCACAAGTGCCTAATATTATAACCTCACAACACATTATTGAGCATTAAGCTCTTGCATTGAGGTTCTTTCTCCCATTATTATTTCTCTCCAATATTCATTTTGTGAGCCCTTTCTTTAACCCAATGAGTTGGACGGCGCCTTTAATCAGGCCAATCCAAATTAAACCACTGCGGATTAGAACTCTTAAGGATTGAATAACGGAATCAACATATTTTAACATTACACTTACAAAGAAAAATGAACAAAATTCTAGAATGAAATTGATTTATAAATACCAACTGGAAATTAAATAAAATAAATAATGAGTATCTAATGAAAATGATAAGCTTATATATATATCGATTATGCATCATGTGTTAATAAAAATAGATAATTTTGAATCAGACAACAGTGCGATTATGTTAAGTACCTTCCATATAGAGATGTATCTTTTGAATGAATGATGCTTATGAATCAAAAATTTAATGACCATAACATTAATATCGTTGTAGTGATTGAGTCAGTCTATAACATAACGTGCTCGACGAAAACTAATTTCTGTAGCATGGAATGTAACCTGTTGTTTTGTCTGTGTGAATGTTGGTGGTAAAACGGCCATTTAGACAACCCTTAGAGCAAGCGGAGGGTCTAATATACACAATCCACCCGATGCATAACAAGTATAGTATATTTTAAAAAATCTGTCCTATTAATGTGTGTACCGTCATTTCCATTGCTGCTTCCTAAAATTTGAAATTCCTCGATGAGCCATAATTCAACTGACGAATTACGATTACTTTTTTGTCTTTTGAACGAAAAAAACAAAATTGGCGATGGAACGACTTCATTTCCACTTGGCAGTAGCCGACTGTTTTAATTTATGCATTGTGGATTGCAAGGAAAACCTAGTTGTGCATCGTGGACAACTAAAAAGTAAACTAAAAGGGACAGAAAAAACTAAAGTTGTTGGGAATTTTCTACAAGGTGGAATACTGCAACTGAAGCTTCCAGCAACCCAATTAATTAATCACCAAACCGTAACGCCCTTAAGACCAAGAAGACATATCCCTCAATTTGCAACATCAAGAGTTGGAATATTTAAAATTTCTCTCCGAAGAGCTAACTGTAATGTAGAACATTTTCTAAATATTGGACGTTTAATTTTCACTTCTCGTAATTTTCTGAGTTAATCAGACCTACTCAAAAAGTAATTTTTCGCTTCATTCTACTATTTTACGTACTAGAAATTCATGGTAATATATACGTAGATGGTCTCCTTATTAATTATCATGCCAACTTATTCTTCTTTTGTTATAAACGACGAATTCATATAATTTCCTTCTTCCAATATGAACGAAATGATGACTTCTAATAAAATAGAATTGCAAAAAATACTATTTCTAACTTTTTCTTAGAAACATACGTAGTTTCCATATTTTGTCTTTTAAAAAGCGATAACCTAAACAGTAAAAATCAACTAAACAAACATTTCAGAAACCGTTTTCCACACTTGATGACTGCGGTCTAAGAATTATCCTCCTTTGGTAGTCTTCAATCAAGGAACCAACACGGAGAGATGATTCTACGATCTCGACCACCAAGCCCAAAAACAATTCTTTTGCGATTGACACATTAAGCTACCATAAAAGTAAACAGTTGGCCTAACATTTTCACTTAACACTATTTATGTCGTTCATAGTTTCATCTGTTATTGGTAATCAATATTTATAGCTTGAAGACCAATGATACCCCATAAACTTTTAACAATTTCTCAGATCTATTCCGTATATATTAAAATTGCAAATTTTTTAATTAAACATTGAAATAAACGTTTTAATTAAAAATAATAATTTTAAGCCGCTTTCCGAATAACGTATAAAATCAGAAAAAAATACAAAAAAATTTTTTTATCATTGTCTACTAAATTGTTCTAAGTATGTCGTGATTGACACGATCCAAACATATTTTCTTATCGATATTTTTCTTCAGTTGTATTAATAAGTAAAACTTGGTCAAATCGTCGAACTGGATATTGTTGGTATATCATTCAAACGATTCCTACGTAGGAGATTTCTTACAAAAGTAATATTGCGGATGAGCTGAATAGGTATTTTGAATTGTCAGATAAATGGTCTTAGATTAGATTCGACTAAATGGGCATTCTGGAGCTTCTTCTGCATAAGAACTTGTAAACAAAATAGTGGAATAGTATGAGTATTTTTGGATTTTGGTTGTTCCACGGTGCGCAGTCTGGGTGCTGTATATAAAACCTGCCATCCTATATGATATCAGTAGGCTGTCGGATAGTGGCTCCCCACGTGACGTGTCGCTTCCTCCTCTGTGCAGGAGTTGCGTGCGGCCAACGAGACGTTGCGTTCGCTGCAGAAGCAGTTGGAGCTAATGCCCTCGCCCTCCAGCAGCACAATCGACCTTCTTCTGGACACGAAAAATGCTCGAATCGCGACCCTCGAGCGTACTGTAGACTTGCTGGAGCGCGAGGTCCGGCGATTAGGCGGAGGATCGCCAATTTTGCCGTTGTTTCCGGCGTTACTACCGCCTCCAATACCGCCGCAACAGCAGCAGCCGCAGCAGCAGCAGCGTTCCCTGTTGCCGTTACAGCCGCTGCCCCATGAGTTCTACCTCGTACCCCCCATTACTACTACCACCATCACCACCACCACTGCCATTGCCACTGCCACAACCACTGCCATTGTCGACCATGTTGTTCATCCGCGTAAGCAAGTAAGTTTCCTGTTGAACAATGTGCTCGTCGGGACGGGAAAGTACAACGCCAATACAATCTCGTCCCTTCCTCCATTCGATGACTGTTGTAACTAGATGTACAGACTCTCTTACTACTACTACTACTACTACTAATAAGTAACTACTACTACTACTACTTGTCCTCCGGCCCGCTTTGTTGCCTATGACCGTTTTACCACCTCGCTGTCAATTCAATGGCACAACCAGCATGTTCCCGCATGATATAGTGCATGCGTACAATGCTCTGTGTGCAGCTGGACGAGTTCCGTATGGAGATCCAACGGAGGGATCAAGAGATCCTAGCCATGAGCGCCAAAATGAAAACGCTCGAGGAACAACACCAGGACTACCAGCGACACATCGCCGTCCTTAAGGAATCCCTATGTGCTAAAGAAGAACACTATAACATGTTGCAAGGCGATGTCGAAGAGTTGCGTCAGCGACTCGAGGAGAAAAACCGACTGATCGAAAAAAAGACTCAACAGGCACAACAGGAGAGGCAGAGGGCTACTGCCGAACTAGCTGAACTCAGAGAACACATGGATATTAAAGATCGTAAAATCAACGTTCTACAACGAAAGGTAATTATATCTCACTAGATAAAAGTTTATTATTTATTAATCACCAACGGTTAATAACTTTCCCTTCATCAAATAAACAATTGCTGTTCATACCTTCTCTTCAATTTTACAGTTAGTTAAAGCGTTTTATCGTTCGTGGTTATGTTTTACATCGAAATTGTGACCATAATATGCAAACGAAAACGTTAAAATACAATATTTCGCCTTCATACTACTAAACTATCCACAACCAGTGCTGTAATTAAAAATCTAAAATACCACCATTTGTAACAATAACTGCATTTACATATACCGTTTAACTTAAACTGACATTGTACACGATCTGTTAATTTTACAAACAATTTTGTTTTATATTTGGGCATTGTATTGTGTCTAACACTTAAAATCTATCATCAAATTTACTGCCAAATTTACTTTAGAACCATTATAGTTAAAGTCATATCTAAAAAAAATCTTTATTAATCTTTCAACTAAAATTACATCATTAAAACTAACTGCAGCCAAAATATTAGAAACTCAATTTTAAAGACATTCGAGTGTTTTAATATTTAAATATAAATACTACGTCTTCAAAATGGAAAAGACACTTAACTTATGAATTTCAGTTTATTTCAAGTTTTGCGTTTATAATGACATATTCGTTTAGAATTTTTGTTAGTTTGGTGCGCAAGTGTATTTCCGTTTAAAAAGCGAACTTGTCATAGATTGAAAACCTAGAAGACCTTCTTAAAGAAAAAGACAACCAAGTTGATATGGCACGAGCACGACTGCAAGCCATGCAAGCTCACCATTGCTCTTCTGAAGGAGCACTGTCCTCACTCGAAGAAGCAATTGGTGATAAAGAAAAACAAATGCAACAACTCCGCGAACAACGGGACCGTGCTGAACAGGAAAAGCAGGAAGAAAGAGAATTGCACGAACGGGAAATTGCCGAATACAAAATGAAAATACACTCCTTAGAAAGCGAAGTAGAAAAATTGACCGTCAGACTCGATCGTGCTAATGCGGACCGTGACAGGCTGGAGGCCAAGTTGGAAAGCTCTCAATCGGAGCTTGGAAAGTCAAAGGCCGAACTTGATAAAGCTACTATAGAAGTGGGACGTAGTGGCGCCGATTGGGAGCAGGCGAAGCAAAGAATAGCACGTCTTGAACTCGAAAATGAAAGACTGAAACAAGATGTAGACCGCTCCACAAGAACATACGGTCGCAACATAGGAAGCATGCATGACTTAGATAAGATTGAATCTGATAAAACAGCTTCCGACTTGCGCCGTTGCCAAGCAGAACTTCGGGTCACCCAAGCAGATAATGAGAGAGCGCGATCGGAAGCAAGTGCTCTCCAAGAGAAATTAGAGAAATCTCAGGGTGAGGTATATCGTTTGAAAGCACGACTAGAAAATTCGCATCAGGAACAGGACAATCTCAGGGAAGAATTAGAAAGAGCACACGCTTCAACTGCTAGATTACACGCTGACAAGGAACGAGCTGCAGCCGAATTGGAAAAATTAAGAGAAGAATTAGAACGCGCTCAAGGAAATCTGGGAAAGACGCAACTCCAACAAGATAAACTGCAGAATGCTTTAGATAAAACACAAACTGAAGCGGACAAATTACAAGAAAAACTTGATAAAGCAACAGGAGAAATACGAAGGGTAAGTCTTTTACAGCTATTAAGATCGTCTCGTTCATAAAATCTAAGATTAATCTCAATTCTGCTTTGATAAAAGTACGAAATAAAACGGTGAATATAATAAAGAATTTGTATCCAACTATCAGTTACTGCATTAACTAACTATGAAACAAATAGTCATTTTCAGTTCATTTTTTAACTCGCAAATAGTTCTCGAGAAAATTGTTCGATTATCAAACACATCTCATATTATATAAAATTTTATTGTCTTTTCCCTTACTCTTTCTTGTCTTCTCATAAGTTTTCACTGAATTGGAAACAAATTGTAAATTTTATAATTGTATCTGTGCTGAAAAATTACCTAAATTCAATATTGCGTTTGTTAGTCTTCCTATTTTACTAAAATTTTCTCTGAATAATCGTTTTACTGTATTTACAGCTTCAAATAGAGAAAGAAAAGGTCACTTACGACTATGACAACTGTCAGACGCAACTCGATAAGGCGTTAGCACAAGTTGCACGTATACAAAAAGAACGAGATTCTCTACAACTCGACTTCGACCGTGTAAGAGATAAATACGAAAAAACCCAGGTAGATACGGTTCTCGTTTTCATTATTCAATTACTTCTAACAATGCAATTCATTTTACAGATCAACGTAACTCGCTTGCAGAAAGAAAAAGACACATTGGAAGATGAATGCAATAAATTCAAAGATCGAATAGAAATTCAAATCGGTCAAGTTGCAAAAGCACAAAGAGAAAAGACAGACTTGGAAAGGGATCTAGAAGTTATAAAAGAAAGATGGGAGAAGGCACATGTCATGAACCAAAAACTACAACTAGAGAAAGAAGACGCATTATCGGAAATTGATATGCTCAAAGACAAATTAGAAAAAACGATATACACATCTCAAAAAGCAATAGACGAACGTGAAAATGCCAATAAAGAAATAGAAAAAGTGATTGAAAAGTATGACAGGTAAACTCATATTTTATGTAGGAACTTAGAAATACCGTTTTTATAATCTTGGTTTTTATTTTTAGGTCCCAGAGTGAAATTTATCGAATCCAAAATAAGTTGGATGTTCTCCAAGCCGATAAAGACCGCTTAGAGCTGGAAGTCGAAAAGCAACAGCTTGTTATTGCAAAATCTCGCGATGACCAACGCAAAATACAGGAAGAATTACAGCATGCCAAAGAAATGTACGATCGAGCTTCCATGCAATTAAGTAGAACAAAAGAAACGGAAGAAAAATACAAGGAGGAAGCCGATCGCTTAAATTTGGAAATGGAGATGATGAGAGAACGTTATGAGAAAGCACAAATGGAAATAAGACGCGTCCAAAACGAAAAAGACAAATTCCATTCCGATTTAGAACGCCTCCAATATGAACTTGAAAGAGCTCACAGTCAGGCAGCTAAAGCACAAACAGCTCACGAGAAAGATCAAGAAGAAATCGCTCGCTTACAAGTAGAAGTTGAAAAATCTCATGAAAAATACGACAAACTACAGGTCGAGTTTCGTAAAATAGTTGCAGAGTACGATGCCTTACGTGAACCAACCCGAAATCGTTATTCTAAATTTGAAAGCGAAGACAGAACCAAAGAAGAGAACGAAAGGCTGAAATTAGAAGTTGAACGGTTAAGAGAGAAACTAGACAAAACTCTTACGGAATTAGATCGTACAAGGAAAGATATAGCTCTTACAGAAGCTACTAGAGGTAAATATCAATACGAACAGGAGAGAGAGAAAAGTGGTGAAATTGAACGGCTTAAAGAGGAACTACAGCGGTATCTTACTACTAATCAGCATCTCGAAACAAAATTACATGAGCTCACAATTCAGCTTGATATGGCAAGGGCAGAAGTAAACAAAGTCACCGCCAACCAAGAGAAGCAGAGACTGGAAATGGAAAGGACATTAATCGAATACGAAAAACTGAAAGATCGTTTAGAAAAACTCAAACTTCAAAACGACAAATTCGAAAAGGAGAACGAGAAACTTAAAATGGATCTTGCCCAAGCCGATAGACGTCAGACCCTTGCGGCAGATAAAGTGAAATCAGATGAACGTATCGAAATTGAAAGGCTGAAAGAAAAATACGAGAAAGCAATTCAACAACGAGATGCCACTGAAATGGAAGCTGGAAGACTGGCGAAAGAACTGGAAAAAGCACAAATGCATTTAACGAAAGCATTAGAAACAAACGAAACAACAAAGATCGAATTCGAAAGAATGGCAAACGAACTTGCCAAAATGCACGAACGAATGGAACGAGAAAAAATGGAATGGAAAACTATGGAACAAGAAAGAGATGTCCTACGGGCAGAACTACAACAGTTACGTACTGGAATAGATAGTAGAAGAACTTTGGACCACAGAACCCAGGAAACTATAGTTAAACTTCAACAAGAATTAGCACAAGCATCTAGAGAAAGAGAAAAGATGGCAGCTCTTTTAGATAAACAAGGTCGTCAAGGAGAGTCAATCGATAAGCAGATTATAAAATACGAAGCCGATATAAAACAACTCACAATGGAAAGAGATCAGCTCGTTGCACAACTAGAAAAATCTCAAGACATGCTTATGAATTTCCAACAAGAACTAAATCAAAGTGAAGAAGAACGTGAGAGATGTAAATTGGAAGTAAATAGGCTTAAGAATGAACAGAAGAAAGTCACGCAGGATGTCGAACGTGGAACCAAGGAGATATTGGATAATAGGGACAAAGAGATAGCAAAACTCCAACAGCAACTTATTACTCTTCAAAAAGAAAGAGACACGCATAGACAAAGAGCTGAAAAGGCTGAGATGAGACTGCAAGAAACGGGAGCAAGAGGTGACTCAGAATTGGAACAATGGAGGAAAGTTGTAGAACAAGAAACCGCAAGAGCTGATCAAGCTGAAAAAACTGCCCAAGATTTACAGAAACGAATACAAGCCATGGAAAAACAAATGCAACAACAATTACAACAAATGGCACAATATCAGAAAGCTGCCGGAATACGTCCCCCATCTGAGGATGAAAAAGAAATGACTCGATTAAGACGAGAACTAGAAAAATATCAAACTGATTTAAGAAATAGCGCCACAGAGAAAGAAAGACTACAGTCACAGTTGGAAATGCTCGTACAAGAATTGGAGCAGAAACAGGTGAGAGAGAAAGTGTGTAAACTTGTGTTCGCCGGAAATTTTATTTCTGTAGACACCTTTTAGGTAATTTCCTTATACATGATTTATTTCCATGTTTTGTTATGTTTGTTCTTTTTTTTAATAAAACACTGATTTGTTTTTTTAATTTTATTTATTATCTACTCCTATCCTTTCATTAATTTCGTTATTAATCTTTTTAACTATTTATTGGTATATATATATATATATATATATATATATATATATATATAAATGTAAATCATTTCATCTGCATAATAATTCTCAGCTTGATCTTCACGAGGCTACTAAGAAACTTCAAAGCATACCAGCTCAAAGACCAACAGAGGACTTATCAGCAGAACGAAAACAGTTAGACGAACAAAGAAGACAGATCGAAGAGCAAAGAAAGAAATTTGAAGAGCAAAAAAAACAAGTGGAAGATATGAGGAGAGGTACCGAAAATAAACAGCGAGCTGTTGACGAAAAGAACAAAGAGCTAACGGAGCTCGATAAACAACTGAAAAAACGAAAAGAGCAAATAGATCATTTAGAAGCATCTTTGCAAAAGGTTAATTAAAAATATATAGATAAACTGTTAGGTCTATGGTTACATTTGTTGTTTCTTTTAGACCGGAGGAAATGCAGCCGTTGCTGGAGAACTAAATAAAAAGTTAGCCGAAGCTGAAGAAAAACTTAAAAAGGCTGAAGAAGAATCGAAGCGTTCAGCAGGAGAAATGGAACGATTGCTGCAATTAGTCCAAATGAGTCAAGAAGAACAAAACGTGAAAGAGAAACAAATAATGGAATTACAACAGTAAGTTGCTTAGTTGCTTGTCTTAATTCCAGGCAATTTGTAAATATGAGGTTTATTATATTTATTTTCACTATGGATTATTTAGTCATTAGTTTATTATTACCCACTTAGAGATTTCTATTCATATATGGAAAAGGGGGGGTAAGGGGTAAATAGTAGAGGAAAACCAATTTGAGTTAAGAAGAAATAAACAATTTTAGCTGCGTACATAGTATTCGTAGAATGACAATGTTATTTAGGAAAAGATGCTAAATATATTTAGTAAAGGTATGAATGAGATACAAGGATAGAAGAGCGATGCATAGTTTGTATAAAGAGCAACAGGTAATTATATAATTTTGGCAGCAACGTAGAAGCGAGTTAGACAAGGATCCACATCATCACCAATTCCTACTAAACTATATATCAAAGGTGGAATTAATATTATTAAATACAGGAGAGCTTTAGAGTTGGGGTTGATATAGCAATATTAGCATCTAGTAGGGAGGAGTCAGAGACAGCGTTAAAGAAAATGGAAGCAGTATTGACAGTACAGCACGGAATAAAACTAAATAAAAATAAAACAAAGGTATTTATTTGTAAAGGAGATGAAAGTAAGATTAAAGCTAATATAAAGATTGGAGATGAAATAAAAGATAAGTCAAAGTCAAAACAAAAAGCGGTAAAGATATAAGACAAAGGGTAGCGCAAGGTCATTTCGCTTTTAAAGCTTAGAAAATCGAAATAGGTAGAAGAAATACAGTTTTGGAGAACGACTTTTTATGGATTCAAAACGTGGACGGTGGGCGCAACGAAAAAAAAAATTAGAAGCATTTGATGTGTTGTATTACAGGCGGGTGATAGAATAGGTTAGAAATGAGGAATTATTAGAAAGAATAAGAAAACCGGGGATCATGAAAGTCAATAAGAAAAAGTAGATATAGTATTTTAGGATACATTCTGGGACATGAAGAGTTAATTAGACATATAAGAAACAGAAATAGGGGTGTAGAGGAGCACAGAAGGACCTAGATTAGGATTACTGTTCGCAAAAAGTTGGGGATATAGAAGGTTCCAGTTTTCGGGAAATGGGAAAATTAGCTCAAGATAGGAAGTAGTAGATAGGAGTAGAGGAGCGTTTCTAACCTGTCTTCAGACTGCCTATTCTACTTATAATGATGATACAAATAAAGTGACATAATTGTACTAATTTCGACCACGGGCGGTACTAATTCGGATTAATATTTGATTTGCTTTTAATTCCATGATGAGATTGCTTGACACCTGGTATTATACCGCATACAATACCCTATGTTTCTATATAAAAGTCATTACTTTCAATTTGTACAGAAGTACAACATACCAATTTAATGAAATAATTATTCTTTGTGACAGAATCGGTTTAAATTACTAGCTAAAGATTCAGACATTATCAATTTAATTAATATTATGATTCGTTGTTCATTAGTTTTTTATTATTGTTACATGTATACTTTGTATTACAGAGCTCTTCGAAATGCTCAAGCAAAACTGAAGGCCCAACAACAACAAGCCGCACAACAACAAAAAGAGGAGGTAAAACTAACCAAATTTATATTAAACGATGTACTATCACTAACATAATTCTTCTTATAATTTTTGCTCTCTTATTATCGGACATGTACGTATATTCATATGCTTATGCACCTGTAGGCTGGTCCTGCTGGCTTTTTAAAAAGTTTCTTTTAACTGATTTCAAACAAATCTATTTTTGGACACAATCTTGCCTCATTCGTCCTGATTTACCCTTATTTGAATGCCCAAGCTCGCTTTGGTTGTGATGTAGTCGCTTATTGTTTGTTTTTTGCCGAAATTCTCCGCAGGAAAATTTCCGACAAAGAAAAGATTTGGCGGAAAACCCTTTACGAAATCCAGACAATGACTTATGCACAAAAAAAGAAGACGAACAAGACGAAAAACGTTTGTCAAAAGACGAAATAAACGAAATCGAACGCCTCCGAACTGCTCTACAACAAAAAGAAAGATTAATATTTGAACTTCGAAAAGACGACGCTGATAATCGAATTCGTGATATGGTTGAGGAACAATCTGCAACTATCGAAGAATTGCAAAATAAGTTACGCAAATACGAATGTGAATATGTAGATAGTGAACATTTTTCTGACGAATTTCTCTTAAAAGGGAAAAGAATATCAGAACTTGAAGATTCCCTAAGGGAAAGTATTGAAATAGCAACTGAAAGAGAATTAATCCTTCAACGTGAACAACATAGACGACAACAAATTTTTGAAAAGGTACGTTTTCGATTAACAGTTTGTACAATATACAAAAACTTTTAACAATAGGTTTCCAAATTGGAGCAGAGACTGTTATCGTTACAAGCGGCTCAAGCAATGCGTTGTCACAGCTGTCGACCATTTGTTTCCAGAATGAATTTTCTGGAATCTCGATTTTCTTGTCTTGTTACGGAACGCAAACGTCATTTACAGGAACTCGCTCATATGAAGTAGGTTGCACATTTATAAAAGTATTTAATATAAGTAAGTATAGTTAGACTTAGCCCGCTGATGATGATATTGAAAATAAATTGTTGAAAAGTACGTAAATACATAAAACATGTAGATACACCAGAAAGTCAATTTTATCAAAAAGCAGTAAGAAAGGCTTTGAAAGTTGCGGTCTTTTAATAGGTGTATACTACTACATGATGTGACTTTAATTTCATAGTTTTTTATTACTTCATGTACGATTCGGTCTAACAATGTTTTTTTTATATTAAAAAAAGAAAGAATTAAAATACTTATTCGTCTAAATTTTAAGATCAAAGATCTCACATTTTGAACGCGTCCTACTAAGTAGGCACAACGAACCGAAAGCCACATCCCACGACCGGTTTCGACCTATCGGGTCTAATCAGGTGGGCGCTGGCAGAAAGGCCTTTACAGGCTATATTATAAATATAAATATAAATATAAATATGGAATCAACAGAAACAACTACTCCGGTCATGGGATGTGGCTTTCGGTTCGTTGTTCCTACTTGGTAGGACGCGTTCAAAATGTGAGATCTTTGATCTTAAAATTTAGACGAATAAGGATTTTAATTCCTTCTTCTTTTTTGAATATGTTATATTCTCGTCTAGAAGTCCATCGGAATCAACAGTGTAATTCAATGTCTTTTTATTTTATGATCTCAAGAAAATCATATGATAATCAACGTTAAAATTTAATTTAAAAGTGAACATTTTAAAAAAGTTTCAGGTAATAAATAGTATATTACTATCGCAAATTTAAAACAGGAAAAGTTTGCGTTTTTATGGCAATGCCGCAAAAAAAGACATTCTTCATATTTAAATAAAATATTTTGAATCTTTACAATAGATTGTAATAAGGTATGACTCAAGAAAACATTGAGGCTAAATTAAGTAAGGTATTGAGGTTGAAATTACAACTGTAGTGCACGAAATATGCCACGAACACGCATTATGTATATAAATTATAGTCAAAAATCGAAGATTGTTGTCGTTCCTAGATTTCACTAATCAATCCTCAGGTCTGACAAGAAAACATTGTCAATAATTATCATTATTAGTATCAGGGTTTAGGCTTATTCAGACCTCAAAAGTATGGGTAGTCCATTGACTTTCCCCATGTTATCAGTAGTTCATCTACGTCCCACAGGTATCTTCCCAAAAAGACGGTATCTTTTGGAGAGTAATAGCGTCTTCAACGCAGTGAAGTAGACCAATTTCTTGCTTGATTAGGCTACCGCACTTACTTAAAATCCAAACTAAATGTGTGTGTCGACCTTTATCTATCGACTTGAACAGTCAAACGCTGAAATTCAATTTGATGCCATAATAAAGTTAATAAAAATAAGATTTTAGTATTTGTATCAAGATAATGAAAGGAATTGATAATTAGAATAATTTAATATTTCTTAATGCAACATTACTCTTTTGACAAGGTGATGCGTTGTGATAATTTGAGTTGCATGTCGGGTACATCTTCGAAATCAAGAAATTTTTCTTTGCATTCTTGTTTCATCTATGTATATTATTGTATAAAAGGTTGTTTGTTATTCCCTGTATTGAACCATCTACTGTTGTTTTTTTGTATTATCCATAACACACTTCGAGAATCTCCATTAGCGCTATCGAAGCTAAGAACAGGGATTATTATAGTAATTCCAATCGCAATTAGAAGAAGTTTTTGTTTAGATAATTTATTTGTAACATAATCCTGAGCTTGGAACACCAATCGTATTTTTTATATATCTATAAATCCTGTATGTGTACAATGAATGCATGTGATTTTATTTCCGAAACGTTAATCGTATATACTAAGTGTGAAATCCCCTTTTAATAAATACAACAAACCATGTTTAATTATTATTAATTCTTGAAGAATTTTCTTCCTCGCTTGACAACGACGGTCCAGGGACTTCCTCAATGAGATGACCTTTCCTTTTTTGTCAGTGGACGTACCTTCTTCCTCTGTTAATGGCGACGGTCAAGGATATTGTTTGATAAGATGATCCTTACTTTTTTCAGTTGATGTATTTTGTTTCTCGGTTGATGACGACGGTACAGATGTTTTGTCTATGAAATAGTCCTTCGTTTTTTCCTCGTTTGAAATATTATCTTTCTCTATTAACGACAACGGTCCAAAGGCATTGATTAATTTTCTTAACGCTAAAAAGAAATTCATATAATTACTTTAATATGTATGTAACATAATTGAACTTTCGTTTTCGATTATTTCAAACGTTTCAGTAGCACTTTTACCATGTTTAACACAAAACTTAATATTGATCGTTTATTCTCGTTTCATTTTTTGACTAATAAATATCAAAACGTTTGTTATTAAAGTCCTAACTTGGATACTAATGGACCAAACATTCACAATTCATAAATCAATCATTAGTCAATGGACAAGGCCAAAAAATTTTATGCGATAATGCGATTCCAGTTATTTTGGGGAGAGAATTTAAAAAATTATAAAAAAGATTGATACATTCTGTCATACTGTATGATTATAAACAAATGGTTTAGTTAAATAAATTAACTGTAACTGAAAAACTCTTGTCTACTCAATCTGACATATTTTTCCTGATTTATTTTAGATTACTCTTTAATTATCTTATAGTTAACACTAGACATGGCAGACTATTAAAGCATCTAATGTATTTGATAGTTTCAACCTTTACTTGTTGAAAATCCACCTTAATTGGAAAAAAAACAAAACTAAAGATTTTCACACACTTTATTTACTATTCGTAACATATGTTTCGCCAAACATTGGCTTCCTCAGACGTGAGTACTTACTACGTCACTTACACGTCTGAGGAAGCCAATGTTTGGCGAAACATATGTTACGAATAGTAAATAAAGTGTGTGAAAATCTTTAGTTTTGTTTTTTTTCCAATTAAGGTGGATTTTCAACAAGTAAAGGTTGAAACTATCAAATA
Source organism: Agrilus biguttatus (assembly GCA_963921985.1). Classification (NCBI taxonomy): domain Eukaryota; kingdom Metazoa; phylum Arthropoda; class Insecta; order Coleoptera; family Buprestidae; genus Agrilus; species Agrilus biguttatus. Next base: position 24,838,559 of record OY998118.1, read on the forward strand.
CATTAGATGCTTTAATAGTCTGCCATGTCTAGTGTTAACTTTTCAGGTCATTCTCAAGAGAGAAATTCTACTACTGATCTCTCTTGAGAACGACCTGAAAATTATTTCATAATTTATAAAATATTGCACAACGAATGCGATATACATTCAATCAATTTTATAAAAGAACATATTTTTGTTTTTATAGCGTATTCTGCTGAATATCAAATAAACTCTCAGTAAATGTGCAAATTTTAGAATAATTACAAGCACAGTCGATCAAGCTTTCTTTAGTATCTGAAGTTCTGGAGTATCCATTATAAGTAAAGTCTCAATTAAACATCGCCGTAAATAAATATTTCTTTTAGACGTGAAGCTCTTGAAGCAGCCATCAGCGAAAAGGATGCTCATCTAGCTCTCTTGGAAATATCAGGAATTAAGACAGCTCGTCAAGCTGATGAAGCTGAACGTTTGCACGCGGACAGAAAACGGCTCGTTGAAAGATTAAAACAAGAAGTAAGTAATTGTTTCTCTTATCTTTATAAATTATCCATCACTCATAAATATTATCCAATAGTCTTGACATTATAAATTTATGACTTACATAAAAATTAATTATCGCTGTTCTTTGTTTCTAAAACATTGCATACTTACACAACCACTTATTGGCTTCTGATAAATTGTTAGAATGAAAATTGACGTCTGCAGCCTAACACAAAAGTGCTAGGTACACCTGAACCAAAAGTTTAAACCAATTCGTGAAAATAGTTTGCAGGTACCAAAGTAAAAATAAATACTTTTTATATTGATCTTAAATTATGCTGTACGATATACGTAATAGATATATGCAATGTTATCATAATAAATTGCTATTTAACTACCTTATTGATACTTTTACTACTATTTGAATGAGATAAACATTATGCACCAAATAGGGCTCTAAATTAAGTACTGTTAAGACTATTTATTAAACTGATGCTACTGTTCACTTTTGATTGCTGGTATTATATCGAAAATGCCTCATTAAGGTATGAAGGTGCCTTCTCTTTTCCTAATGTATATTTATAATCAAATTAAGACAACTTATTTAATAAAAATAAATAAATAAATGAACTGAACAATAACTAAATAAATAAACAAATTAAACTAAATAAAATATTGCAAGCCAAGAGCCAAACTGGGAGATTAAGTCGAAAAAGTCCTGCCTCGTGGAATGTATTCGTCTATGGGGAGGACTTTGGGATAGAGTTACATCCACTACTCGCACACGAGGATTCCAAAACTGGACGGACCCCTCAACCTCTTCTTCAAGCAGGTTTCTTGGCGGCTTCACCAACTTACATAATCTCCCAGTGGATAGTGTCGGAATCCCTAGGAAGGTCTGCCCATCGACTAAAACCTCTCCATCTCAGCTCGTTTTTCCCAGATAATTATTTACCCTGATTCTTTATAGGACTCCACATACTGCTTATACGCATTCTCAACAGCTAGAGCTTGGTCACAACATTCGTTGTGGTTCCGTACAGCGCAAATTCCGCTGACTGTATGGCAATAAATATAATAAAATTTTGAATAACGCTTTGGTGTTTCTAAGATTAAATCGAATCTATTTTAGAATAAATAAAAAATATATATAATTTTTTTAAACTATAAGCAATATGTGACAGTATTGATTAGAGTCCCCAAAAATGGACTACAGAAGAATGAGCAGCAGATTTAACACATATGATAATATATATGTAATACGTTATATAAATAAATAAAACAACGGATTAGCTTTTAAACTTTCACTATAATGTTAAATAACTTTATAGTTGTTTCGTCCTACTGAGCCTTTTTCAAGAGTATCGAAAGTATTAAATAATTTAAAAACATATTTAGACATACAGATGATGATAAATAAATGCTTTTCGTACCGTTCTGCTTGAACTGCCAGACGTGTATCGCGATTTCAAACTTATTGGTTCTCATCAGTACACATTAATCAGTTCTGGCAGAACACCAACCAACCTACCTGCTGCCTATAAGTAGCGATTAATAAATAAATGCAGACAACGTAGTAAGCGCCATCTGTAGATATGTGCTGCTAATTTGTGGGATACAGTAATATTTAACAAGGTCCTTTTCAAATAGGGGTATCGACTTAGCTATCTACGGCGTACTGATGAGAACCAATTAGTTCGAAATCGCGATATACCTCTGGCAGTCTCGGCAAAACGCTAACCAAGAGTATATTTTTATTTTTATACAGAATTGTCTAAACATGGGATATTGCCAACATTTTGCTTATCGTTTGTGGTGTTATTGTTAAATTTAAATGATTTTTTAATTTCGAATGTTTCTAATAAATCTAATCTATGGCCTTTCGGTTCGTTGTGTAGCAATAGTAAAAATAATATCCAACATCAGAATCATTAAATATTGTAATACATTAGTTCGCCTGTCTGTAAATTTGCAAAAATTATAAGTAGCGCTGGCGTCGTTATGCTGTCTGCGTAAAGTTGGCTGTATATGAGTATAGGTAGTTTAAATTAGCTTAGGAGTATTAATTCAATTAATTATTTTACCAGAATTTTTTGTTTTATTAAAGGTTTGGAGATGTCTTGATACTGTTCATTTCACCAAATATATTAAAATATACAATATATTACAGAACATCCAATTTTTGTTTAATTGTAATTGTAATATGCATTACAAAATTACACGACCTCTTTATACTGATTGTGATAATTTATTTAACATGTTCTCTTTATAAATTGCAATTTATAATAAGTGATTACCATAATTTAACATATATAAAACAAATATTCCATGAACTTGCTCAAAATGCTTAAAATGTAAGTAGATCATTTTAAATTTGACCTTAAGAAAATATTGGTGTGCCATTACCATCAGCTACTCATACTGATGGGCCGGCAGTCCTTCCAACCTACACTGGAGTGCGAAGCCGGAGGGTAGGGAATAAGGCGCTCTCTTTAGCCTCCTTTAAGGAATAGGTGGGTGTGATGCTTTTAGAGAGAGAAATATGAGACGGACAAAATGAAAACAAAAGAGAAGTGAAATATTATCTGTGGAATATTACTGGCCCATCATTCCAAAGAAACCACAGAAAACTTGGACCAGAGTAGGCGAACCTGGAATCGAACTGGTGACTTCTCGAATGTTAAGCCACTAGACCACGCGGATCAGTCGAGCCAACAAGCCCGCATTATGGCGGAATCAATTGTTGAGTTGCTTTGATAGGCGCGCTTTAATTGACGAATTGTCACTTCAAAAATGATACTTGAATATAAATCGCGAAACTTGCAAAATATATCGTATGTGAGAACAAGAAACAAGACAGCTAGCAATATAGGTAGACATTTTATTGACACACCGAGAATAGTGGCCAGACTCTGTATTTCTAGGTACTCTACTGTTATTAACATATCGGTTATACTTCTAAACATTTAATAAACTGAGTAATCAAGCGGCCAAGTAATGTAAAGCAGAGATAGGTAAAGCGCACCCCGTTGCAGGTGGTATAAGCTACAAAGTAATATAATTTTCCCAACAATTTGCTCTGCTTGTGCACAATTAAGTATACACTGTGATCACGCAAGCGAAGAAATTTAAAAATCTTATTAATTTTAACATTTTCAGTTCACCAGACAATTTCAATTAGAATTAATTGTTTTAAAATCAAACAATGTATATAAAAATAATTTTGATGAAAACAATTTAATGCCTGTTTATTCAGGTCTTCCAAAAAATTAATTTTCTAATTTAAAAATTTTTGTAAAATCTAATGGAATCAATGTTCATTAGTAAACACAACAAATTAAAAATAATTCTTAATTACCAAGTAGAAACAAACAATTCTCCCCTGTTGAACCTTGACTTATAATTTTAATATTACTCCTTCTTACTTCTGTAAATCCTTAATATATAAGCACTTTTGTTCTCGAATTTATCAGTATTTCTTCTACCCGAAGAAGCTATTGTAAAGCGAAACAACTAAAACTTTTTTGAAACCTTGTTTGTTATTCTTAATTTATAAAACTGTAGTCTCAACATGTAACGCCTAATTGTATCAAATATATAAATAACAGGCAGGCTGAAAAGTTCGTAGGCTAACATAGAAAAAAGAATTTTTTTTTGATAGAATTTGATTTTATCGTTCAATATAGTTCTCTTCGAGGACGATATAACGATTGTAGCGGTCATACAATTTTTCGATACCACTCTTATAATACGATTTGTCTTTAGCCTCAAAATAGGCTTCAGTTTCGGCAATTACCTCTTCATCGGTGCGAAATTTCTGTCCAGCGAGCATCCTCTTGAGGTCTGAGAACAGAGAAAAGTCGCTGGGGGCCACATCTACAGAGTACGGTGGATGCGGAAGCAATTCGCAATTCATGGAATTTTGCCATCGATTTCATTGATTTATGACACGGTGCATTGTTTTGATGAAACAGCACTTTCTTTTTCTTCAAATAAGGCTGCTTTTCCGCGATTTCGACCTTTAAACGCTCCAATAACGTTACGTAATAGTCGCTGTTATGATTTTCCCCTTTTAAGATAGTCAATGAATATTATACCATGAGGATCCCAGAATACTGATGTCTACTAATTGGACTTCTGTGTGAAATGATGGAGCCATGTTTCATCCATCGTCACATATCGACGCAAACGCAAAAATTCGGATTTATTACGATTGAACAGCTCCCAGCTCCAAACGCTGCTTAGAATCATCAATCCGTTGTTGTTTTTGGTCGATTGTGAGCTCACACGGCACCCACTTTGTACAGAGCTTTCGCATATCCAAATATTCATTCACGATATGACCAACACGTTTGTTTGATATCTTAAGGTCGGGTCTCAGCTATCTCAATCAACATCACTTTACGGTTCTCAAGAATTATTTTGTAGACATTTTTGATGTTTTCGTCGGTAACAGCCTCTTTGGGGCATCCACCGTGTGTATTGTCCTCAGTGCTTATTTCGCCTCGTTTAAATTTAGCTAACCACTTTTCTACGGTTGATTTTTCTGATGCAAAGTCCGAACAATGTTTATCAAGCCAAGCCTTGCTTTCAACAGTATTGTTTCGCCTAAAAGCCAAAAAGCAATGCTTTATTAACACATGAAATTCCTTTTTATCCATTTTTTCAAATAACAAAAGCTCTTTCACCAAAAATGCTATAAGTCAGATACTAATAGTGCAACAGCTGTCAAATTTATACACGCGTCTTTTGAAGATTAAGGCTAACTAAAGATCATACGGATTTGATACTAGTAGCGCCATCTATGGGTCAGCCTACGTACTTTTCAGTCCGCCTGTTGATGTTCTTTTACAAACTTAATACTAGGTAAGTGTTTATAGCACTACTTTTCAATAGGTTTTCTTTTATTTCAGGACGAACTGAGTGTCTCTCTTCATGAGGAAAGTGATCTCGATGTTGGCCTGGAAACCGGCGACATAGAAATAAGCTTTCCCAAAGGCGGAAACACAGCATCATCCTGACATCATATGCGTACACGTACATCATCAAATCCGTTGTGTCTGAGTGTCAATCCATAATATGATCTAAGCAATAAATATAAAATAGGTAGTTCATTGAAGAAGGCTGGTTTTTGGTGTTGAACTCGTTGTAAACCGCGTACAGTTGCGAATATAAAATAATTGTGGTACCATTAGTTATTGTGATAGATCGTATTTTTTTGTTAATCCAAGCGACAATAAGACAAAAGGAACAGTTGTTATATCCTTAAAAAAAAAGTAGAATGAGGCATTATTGTTTGTCGACTGATCGAGACCCAAAGTACATTTCTTCTTTTAATGAAGAAAACGCTAACAACCTTTATTAAATATACCAATTTATAGGTAATAAATAGTTCAGCTTTCAGTATAATCGCACTGAATATGTGTACAAAGTGATTTAAAATTTACAGTGATTTTGTCGATACTAAATAGTTTGTATTATAATCATGTGTATGTAAAAACTATTAGACACCCTCATTTATCATGGGAAAAATACCCGACATTATTTTAAGCATAAGCATGGGGTAACAACAGAATAGTGCATTCCTAAAAATATGACTCAGAAATAAAACAGCTTCTATATTAAAAGTTGTTTATTTTACAAATGTCTTCAGTCAAAATCGTTCATTCATAATTTTATTAGTTTTGTAACAAACAATTTCTTAAGTAAATAACAAAGAAGAAGGAGAAGAAGACATAAAGAACACCTATTGTTTAGAAATGCACTACTTTGCGCATAATGTCATTATTTATTATATCATTCATATTTGGTATGAAGAATAATGACCACAAATTCTTCATTGCAGCCGTCGACTTCTTATAATTTAGTTAATAGGAAATAGAAATTTTTCAACAAGGTAATTATCGTAGATACATCAATTTTACAAATACATTTTCAAACAAAAGGATAATTTATTTGATTACATTGATACACTTACATAAATAGCCACATTGCTACTTTTTCGTGGACATTGTTCTGTCGAAGCTTTGTACAGAACGTTAGTTCGTCATGATATCATACGTGTACTTTCACAAGTGAGCAGAGAATGAACAATGGACTGACTCTATTAGTTCTCTTTTCGACACTAATCATAAGTTAACTGAGTAATACTACAACCAGTTTTCCATTATAAACTGTTTTTACTAGGATATATATTCTTATAGATACTTATGGTCCTTACAATACAAATTGTCTTCAGTTTTCTTATTTTTATAAAAAAAAAGCTAAACTACCTAGTTTTGTTACTTTTCGTTTATCTATTCAATGTACGTTATTAACGATTCCACGTGTTTTCAAATAATTTCACAACTAATAAAATAAAAAGTAAATTAGTACCATAAATAAATCGAAATAGACCCTACTAAAATTAAAAATTTCAAATTTTCCTCTGGTTTAATATTTTATAATACTTTAGAGCACTTTTACATGCTTTCAAAAATAAAAAATTTGCTAGAATTAGTTAAAGTCAAGGATAGCATCAAAGCAGAAATATGTAACTAAAGACACAAATATATAAACAAAAATGTAGTTCTTATTAATAATCGTCTATATATTTTCAGTCTTATACCTTGTCAAAGTAGAAAGCAATAAAATATAGTTGTTCGTAATTACTAGTAACGAATAAGTAGTAATATATAAAATCAAAACGAGATAAAAATATACAGGGTGGTCCATCAGTGCGTTCAAGTGAAATAGGTCTGTTATTATCGAAAAAAAGTTTCATTTTGAAGTTGTAGGTACGAATAAGTAGGGCAAATTAGAATTATCTCTGAATATGCAAGTTATAAAAAATTTCTACTAATACAACGTAACTTTTTTTTAATAGAACAGCCTGTATATTGTTTAATTTTTGGATTTCCATTTTTTGGCATTCACCATTTGTTGGAGTCTATACTGAATAATCCAAAATTTATGGTCAAGTGTTCGTCTGTACCTTCTTTAATTCGTCAACTGCAGTAGTAAATCAAGTCAACAAAGGAACCCTATGCGGCAAAAAGTTATACAGACACTCAAAAGAAAAGTAAAAAATATAAAAAGGTTTTCCTGAATAAAAATTAATACAATATTATTACGGATTTGTTATCATATATTTAAAAACTTTCCCTAAGTTTTTTTTTGAAAATCTGAACGTCTTTCTTTTAAGTATTAAATGTTTAAGAAAATTTATATAAATTCAATAAATAAATAAAAATTCTTGGAAACTGGTCACAAGAATTTTTATTTATTTATTTATTATTTCAACATGGTTCACCAAGAGCTAACGGCAGACACCTTTTATTATATAAATTTAGTTTTAACCATGTGTCCACTACAAGTTAAACAAGATTTATACAAAACTAGTTTATCCAAATTTTGGCTTTTTAAACACAAATTTTACTTTATTCAAATAATACTCCATGAAATCTATTAAAAGTTAGTTCTGCAATGAAACTGATTGCAAAATTAACAAGAAATAATATAAAATATCAATTAACTAATTTACTTAAATCATCATTAATAAACAATTTTGACTCGCCGTGTATATTTTTACAAAAAAAGTAGAAATGTTTTAAAAATTGGATTGATTCAGCCGTTACTTTGTGGTAATTCATCTTAATAAAAAAGTGATAATAAACAAAATAGTGTTAGATTTTTTTTTAGATAATATGAAAGAAGCATACATTTAATAGGCGTTTCCAGATTAATATGAATACAGTTACGCATTAAGGGAGATACTGGATGTCAAGTGAACTTCTGATTTTTCATTGAAATGGCTATACATCTTGAATCACTCGGTCTACAGGCCAACAACCTTATGTTGTTATATGGAGTCAATGCTTCAGAAAAAGGAAATCCAAAAATGAAACAGTGTTACAGATGTTTTATCCAGCTCCTATAATAACAGACCTATCATTCTACTTGGACGCACTATTGGAGCACGCTGTATGTTATTACATTTATCAGAAATATAAATGAGTAAACAATCCTCTTACGTATCGTATGGACGTTATATGATCGGAAATTGTTCAAGTTTATTATTTAAATAAGAACATAAAGTGGAGTGTTTTGGGTATTCTCTGCTCATTTGTAGGCCGAGCAACACTGCCATCTCGTGCCATTACTGTGTTAGAGTTGTGCGTTGTTGTACAGATAAACGCGTCCAGCTCAATTATCGATCGATTCCAATTTTATTTAGAATCGATTATTATTATTATTATCGATATGTCCATTACGATATTAAATCATTACATTCCTCTCAGAACGTTATAGCAGCTTATAGATCGTGTAACACAGCAGTGTGAAAAATGTATTTAACTTCACTCTAATAGTTAACCACAAAAAAAAAATGCATTACGGTAGCAAAATAATTTTTCATTGGTTACACGTTTTAATAACAGTTAGATAATTAACGACGTGGCTCACTTGTTTTTCTATAATAGTAAAGATGTATAATGACAGAAGTGAAAAATGTTTTAAACGCGTTTCAGTATAATTGCTAGCTTGAAACTCATTCGTTTCTTAAGAAAATTAAGCGATAGCATAAAATTACTAGTTTTTAATTTGCTTCTATAATTCGGATACATTTATCTATCGTTTTTTCAAATTTTAAGTGTAAAGACAATACTTATATATAGAATGATGTTTTTTCTAATTCTACAAAGAAAGTATACCTAATAAAAGTAAAAACATTTTAACTGGCTATGAACCGTTATCAGAAAATTACACTAGTTTCGCTAATATTGTACATAACATTGTGGAATTATGTGAAAAATATTAATCATACTCATACTTTACTACCCTCTCTGGTATTAATCATACATTGATTAAGTACTGATAATAGGTTTTTTATGGGTACTATAGAAATTGTATGTAATATTAATAGCTACAATGGAGTAAGTTTGACACAGAATTTATTGAAAGGAAATACAATAAAATTCAGATTTACTTTGTATATAAATAAGCGTAAAGAAACTGCTAATTAACAAAATGAAATTATTCTGATGTAGGCACCTACCATCAAAGTAACATATAATAACCAATCTTCAATTAAGTGAAACAGGTGTAGTTACGTCGATTACATGCATGTGTTTATAAAATAGTTACTTAAATGGTGTTAGAATTTCTAATTTGTCTTCATATATATTAGAGTATCAACATTTCATGTTTCAGCTCCCGCATTAAAGTATTGATGGGCATAGAAAAATGGCAAGCGCTGGTGAGAGCTTAATTTTTGTATATTTTCTAGTTCCTACCGAATAAATGGACCAGCGCAATAAGTTAAATGCGAAAATAAAAATTTAAAACATACATTATATGTATAATAAATATACGTATAGCTCTAAGTACTTATTATAATCAATTCGTGTTAATACTAAAGTAATAATAATAATAATAATAATAATAATGATGATTACTATTATTATTACTATTGATATACAATAATAACCAAAAATAAGCACAATAATGTAAGCGAAATATTATTACTATTCTAGTTCCGAATAATAAATATAAAATCAATTATTATCTAAAAAAATATGTCGTCATGTACATTGTCGTTCATTCCATTTTGTTCAGTTGAGTGATAGTGCCATATTTTTTATTTTTGTTAGTGATAATGATGGCATTGTGAGTTGTTGAGATATTACATTTTAGAACTATCTATTCTAGTTAGTTATACATATATACCTACTAAAAGAACTTTGCACATTTAGACTTTTAGATTTTGTAAACAAGAACGAGTATTTCTGAACGAATACCGTTCACACCTTCTTTTCGTTGTGTATTAGCAAAATAATAATGTGGTGTAAATAATGTCTTCTTGTCTAAGGCGAATTAACAAGTATCCTCTTTGCGAATAAAACAGACTACTATTGTAACACGCCAATAAGCTTTTTCAAATTTAAATAAAGTATTTGTCAGTGTCACATTATTGCAAAAATTGCATTATTATCTTCACTTTACACTCACACATTCTATTTTTACCAAAATCACTTCCACTTCGAATAATAAGAATACCTGTTAATTTTCCTTATAAGTAATTTAAAAACGCAATTGTACTGACTTACAATTAGTTAGAAATTTCTTATATCATCTTACATATCTTACTTCGTTATTATAATTTGGATCGCCTTGCTTTTTATAATGACTTGAATGATTTAGTACAAAGTGGAGTATATTATCAACGTAATAAATGTTGATTGTTAAATAAAACCGGTATTTTCTTTATCTAACAGGCGGACTGAAAAGGCTGACCCATAGATCGCGCAACTAGTATCAAATCCATATGACTTTGGTTAGTCCTAACCTTCAAACGACGCGTGTATAAATTTGACAGCTGTTGCACTATTAGTATCTGAGTTATACCATTCTTAATGAAAGCACATTTGTTACTTTGAAAAAATGGATAAAAAGGAATTTCGTGTGTTAACAAAGCATTGCTTTTTGGCGAAAAAAAAATACTGCTGAAACCAAGGCTTGGCTTGATAAACATTATTCGGACATTAATAATTAATTAAATCATTTTTGATAACCGTAAAGTGAAGTTGATTGAGATAGCTGAGACCCGATCCTAAACATATCAAAGGAGTTTGTTGGTCATATCGGGAATGAATATTTGGATATGCGAAAGCTCTGTACAAAGTGGGTGCCGCGCGAGCTCACAATCGACCAAAAACAACAACGGATCGATTATTCTAAGCAGTGTTTAGAGCTCGGAGCTGTTCAATCGTAATAAATTCGAATTTTTGCATTTGCGTCGAAATGTGGCGATGGATGAAACATGGCTGAATCATTCACACCGGAGTCCAATCGATAGATCGACAGTCAGCCGAGTGGGCTGCAGGTGATGAACCGACTCCAAAGCGTGGAAAGACGCAAAAGTCGGGGCTGACAAGGTTATGGCATCAGTATTCTGGGATGCTCATGGTATATATTGAAATGAACAGTCTTAATGAACAAATAAGTAATTTTAATATGAGTAAAGTAATAAAATGTAAATGAATAATACAGAACATGTAAACCATAACGCATGACAGTCTTTTCGACACTCCATGTAACCCTTTGTCTGTTTTCGCGCGAACCGCAACCCCGACCGATTGATAACTGTCAAACGGATGAAAACCCCTTATGTTTGACGCTCGCGGTAGTGGCCAAACGCACGCACTTCGGTAACCGTTCACACACTTCGCGTATTACCAACACTCCCCCTCGAAGTAATGAGCGTTAATTCATCTTTCGGACACATTCATCATACCTAGGAAGGTTAATTAGGTACTCGCGATACTTAGGTCCGCTCAACCCTTTCGTTAGCACATCGGCTGGTATCTTATCCGTAGACATATATTCTACACTGATTTGTTTATTGTCGTACGCTTCGCGCACAAAATAATGCCTCACATCAATGTGTTTGGTTCTCGAGTGATACCAGTTATTTTTTACTAACTTTATCGCCCCCTGGTTGTCGTTAAACAGCATGACACTTTTTAAATATAATGCTTCTTTAGTCGCATCCGATAGTCCAATATACTCCTCTTCAGTACTCGATAACGCAACTGTTCGTTCTTTACGCGCTTCCCAGTTTATTGCCGATCCCGCCAGGATGAACGCGTAGCCCGAGTATCAACGTCTATCATTTATATTTGTCGCCCAATCGGCATTTTTTGTTTCGGATATATAAACACGGTAAGCTTTTGATTGTTGTGAATATCCAAGGAATATTCCTTTTTCAGATTTAGAGTCAAATTTACCCTGATTTTGACCTTTGTTTAATACGTACGCTCTTGTACCGAATATTTGAAAATAGTTAACGGTTGGAGTTTTCCCCTTCCACAGTTTATATGGAATCTTCCCGTTTAAAGCACTAGTTGGGCATCTATTTCGTGTATAATTCGCATTGTTAATAGCTTCTGCCCAAAATGCAAGAGGAGCGCCTGCCACGAGAGTTCTATTCTTCCTCTCGGCAACACCGTTCTGTTGTGGTGTGTAAGGTGTTGTTAAACGGTGTTGAATTCCATTTCTTCTAAGAAAACTATCAAACTCTGTATTACAGTATTCTGTCCCATTGTCTGTTTGCAACAATTTTATTTTTCTTCCCGTGAAATTTTCTGATTCTTCTTTGTATTGCTGGAATACCCGTAGCACCTCTGCTTTGCTTTTTACGAAGAATATTTCGCACCACCGTGACTTGTCATCGATAAACGTAACAAAGTATCTCATGTCTGAGCATGTCGGATGCCTCATTGGACCACAAACGTCGCTGTGCACAATTTCTGGTAAGTCTTATGTGCGTTCACCAACGGTTTTAGCGAACGGTAATCGCGTTTGTTTTTCCCGAATACATATTTCGCACGTTGACAACTTTTCGTTATCTTTGATATTAAGACCATATACTTCACCACTTTTGGCCATTGCTTTTAAGTCTTTTTCATTCAAATGCCCCATTTTGGCATGCCAGATATCAATTTCGCCCTTGGAATCACTTTTTATTGACGTATTGTTTACTTGATTATCGCTTTTCCGCACATAGTACAGATTTCCTTTTCGATCTGCCCGTAAAATTAACCGATTGTTTTTGTCTGTAAGTAATGCGTCGTTTTGACGAAATGTCACATTACAACCGCGATCTGTTGCCTTCGCGACCGAAAGTAAGTTCATGCGTAAGTCTGATACATAGCACACATCTTCAAACGTGATTTCTTGATCACCCTTGCCGGTATCCACCGTTAAATTAACGTTTCCCGTTCCCGTGATGCGCGTACTTTCGTTATTCGCTAGTGTCAGTTCAGTGTTCACACGCTTAAATTTTTTGAAACTATTTAGCTCATTCCACATATGGCTTGTACATCCACTGTCTATACACCAATCGTTATCGTCCACGCGACAGTGCAGTACCTTTTCGGTAGTACTCAATAGTGTCACTTTTCCCGATCGTTTCGAACTGGACTCATTGTTTTCATGTTCCACTTGCCTAACAGTTTGGTTTGATATGGATGGATGCTTAGAACGACACTGTCTTGCCATGTGACCCTCACCATTACAACGAAAACACTTTATTTTTCTCTTTGCACTTTGCCCTGGATTTGGCCTCTCAAATTTAGCACTTTGTTTAAACTGGTTATACTTATTCGATTTTCTCGAAAATAAAGCGCCTTGCACATTCGATTCTTCGATCATTTTTCCTTCAAGTCTATCATACAACTTTGTTTTCAACGCGTCTAGCGATTCAATGGATTCTTTAAACATTGCATATGAATCCGGTAGACTACAAAGAAGTAACATAACCAACATCTCTTCAGGAATGTCTAAACCAATAACTTTTAACTTTTTAGCAGTGTCACAAAATTCGATCTCGTGCTTTCTTAAATTGTCACCCTCGTGCATACGCAACTTGACGCACCTTTTTAGTAACGTTAACATTCTTGTTGCTCTTTTTGATTCAAAGGTTTCTTTTAGCTTATCCCAGATAGCTTTTGATGACCCAAGGTCTGCAAACGGTTTCACTTTACTTGGACTGATTGCCAGTAAAATGTCTGATTCGGCCTTGCCATCGTTAATTATCCATTTTCTATAGGCTTCAGAATCGGATTCTGTCGGTCGTTGAATCATTCCGCTGACGTACTCCTATAAATCATTCTTTTTAAGAATAGCAGTCATATGGATTTTCCACGTGTCGTAGTTATCAGCCATAAGCTGATCGATCTTTATTGAAGCCGCCATTATGGTTGGCTTTAGCGCGTAAACTTATCGACTCCCGCACTACACACGAAACTACTTTTACCCGGATGAGTTTTTCACTCGTTTTTACTTATTAACTCACTAAAGGTTCCACAGGTTCTTTTTCACGTAACCTGGGCCCATAACCTATTGAAATGAACAGTCTTAATAAACAAATAAGTAATTTTAATATGAGTAAAGTAATAAAATGTAAATGAATAATACAGAACATGTAAACCATAACGCATGACAGTCTTTTCGACACTCCATGTAACCCTTTGTCCGTTTTCGCGCGAACCGCAACCCCGACCGATTGATAACTGTCAAACGGGTGAAAACCCCTTATGTTTGACGCTCGCGGTAGTGGCCAAATGCACGCAATTCGGTAACCGCTCACACACTTCGCGTATTACCAACAGTATAATATTCATTGATTATCTTAAAAAGGGGAAAACCATAAACAGCAACTATTACGTAGCGTTATTGGAGAGTTTAAAAGACGAAATTGCGGAAAAGCGGCCTCATTTGAAGAAAAAGAAAATGCTGTTTCATCAAGACAATGCACCGTGTCATAAATCAATGAAATCTATGGCAAAATTCCATGAATTAGGCTTCGATTTGCTTCCGCATCTACCGTACTCTCCAGATCTGGCCCCCAGAAACTTTTTCCTGTTCTCAGACCTCAAGAGGATGCTCGTTGGACAGAAATTTCAGGCCGATGAAGTAATCGCCGAAACTGAAGCCTATTTTGATTTTTTTAAAGACAAATATTGAATTGACTATATTGAATAATAAAATCAAATTCAATCGAAAAAAAAAATATTTTTTTCTATGCTAGCCTACGAACTTTTCGCCTGTTATAGCTACTTTACAATTGAACAGTATATATTCGTATATATGATTAAATGAAAATATTTTACAATAAAGCTGTTCAAAAGTCTCAGTTTATCTTTAACTGAATGAGAATAAAAAAAGACCTAGCAGTGACACGACAGTTTCACAGTAAAAATTCTAAATTATTATAATAGTTTATGTAACACAGGTGAATATGGATAAGGATTCTAAAACCATACATGTCATTTCCGATATTGACTCCGAATCTCACTTCAGATTTGCCTATGGAGGTTAGAGGTATTGTAAGCAAGTAGTAGCGGTAGCCAATCACCGACATGCATACCTGCCGATGTGCAAATACAAAAAAGCCCGCCTTATTGTTGAGACTACACAGCGATCGCTGCGTTTCCCTATTTTCACCAAATTTCTGAAACATTTTTTTCAACAGCGATCTTTCCCCTTCGTGGAACGGCCTATGGAGGTTATAGAGTAGAGGAGAATTATCGCCGTTAAAAATGTGTCCCAGAAATTTGGAGAAAATAAAGTGGCGCTACGATCGCTATGTGTCTATATGAATGGCAGCCTTCTTGCTCTTTAAAATTATCTACCTACGTTTTAATTATTGTAATAAAACTCATGGAATATTTGTATTAAATTGTAATTTATAAAGAGTACATATTAAATTATCGCAATTAATACATAAAGATGGTGTACTAAAAAACTTTGTAATACAGGTACGTATATTAATGTAATACTAATTAGATGCTTTGTAACATATTTAGTGAAATGAACAGCATCAATACCTTATCGAAACCTATTAAAGTCAAAAATACCGAGAAAGTAAGAAATTGAACTAATACTGCTCAGATAATTTCAATTATTTATATTTATAAATACCTAACTTGACACAGACAACATGCTGACACCAAGCACTGGCGTAGCAGGTAACGCGCCTATAATTTCTACAAATTTACGGACATACTACGTATCACGTATGTTGTTCGTTCTCCTATACTCTAATTTGTATGGAATTGCCAGAGCACATCTGAGTTTAAAGATACCCTAACCTCAAATTCCAAACACTTCAAGCTTGGACCCTATTGTGACATAAGAAATAAACAAAACAACCCAGAGAATAGCCATTTCCGAGGTATGTTTTATTGCTGAGTGTGGCCTCAGAATAACTCCAGAATACTCATATTTTGATATCAATCAATAATATGATGAATTATATCAATTTGAAAATTATAATGATGCTAATCTGGCTTGTTTGGTTTTGAGACCTAGATTTCGCGAATCTGCTAAGTGTCAAACCTGTTCTGGGGTCACATTTGAGTTCGCCATCGAAATGATTATTTTATTTCGTGATAAACTGGTAGATGGGGTGACTCCACTAGAAAGGTTTGTCCTTTTCCTATTATTAAAGACGATAAATGTAGCTTACATGTGGTTTAATAAACAATACGCAATATACTTCTGAATTCCTACCCTATAGTCCAATTCATTAGTGTGAGTTCCTTCAAACCCCTTCCCTAGTATAGGGTCTAATAATAATAGTTTAAAAATTGGATGTTTCCATTGATAGCACACTAGATCAACGTGAATTAGAAGCTAGGACCCGATTATATCATTACCGACGTACTTTGCAAAACTGATTCCGAATTGGTTAAGGCTTTCGCGGTCAGTTGATGAACTAGTGTAATCCTTATACTGGTCTAAAGGCCGTTGTTGTTTGAGATATACTAATTGCAAATTCCAAAACCTTGACCTTTTCAACCTTTTGTGAGCATTAGTAAGTGAAATAAAAAGATAAACTAATCAAGACAGAATCATGCTAATTTGGCTTTTTTTATTTTAAGAATAGGATTTCTCGAGACTGCTAGAGAAATAATTGGGCCAGATTTTAAATCAGTGACAAAATAATTTGTCTGTTTTTTGTTTGTTTTGTCCTTTTATTTTCCCTCCAAAAACTAAAAATTGCATTTTTTTGTGTTATGAAGATATGATATCTTAATATTCGGACGTGTTGAGACAAAATACTTATATAGACTGGATTTTTAAATATTTTTACTTACTATTTAATAATTCTATGGAAAAGAAATTTGTAATCTGGAGACTAAATCAGTTTATCCGCATTATTTGAAAATTGTATTTTGTAATCTTCTCGCTTAGCTCTTAAGTTACCTACAGTTCCGTTTATTAATATCATGGAAAAAAAGGCTGGTATACAAGCAACCTTTACAATCCATTATTTCATTGATAGAAAAGGAATTAAAAATAAGGTAAGGTCATACTCCTTGAGATATATCCGTTTAATCTAACTCTCGATTTTATATCGGATCCTCCATTTCAAATAATCATCATCATGCTCATCAAGAAACAATTTTAATTCAAAAAAGAAAACAAGAAAAATATAAAATATCATTTTCGTTATAATTAATAAAAGTTCGATTTTAAATAAGAGACCGTTAAATGGTTTATTTTGTGAATTGACGTAAAATGTTCTTAACTAAAACAACATATGGATATGATAAAATAATAACAATAACAGTAAAATAGCATTGTAACGTTCTTGTTTCGATTAACTCATATCATCCATATAATTTGTTACAATTAAACATCTAACTAAACAACATTGCAGTATCGTAAAACAAATTAGCAATTAACACCAAAATAGATAATTCTCATGTTTAAAGAAAAAATAATTGCATTACTCATATACGTCAGAACTAAACACCTTTCTATTTTGAGTTACCTTTATGCGGATATAATATAATACAAATACAAGTTAAAAAAAAAAAACATAAAACACGACCTTCAGAAAATTGCTGAATATTACTAATATTACTAATTTGATATAAGAAAAATATAATTTATTTCAAAATTTTAACAAATTTGTTGAACGAAAAGAAAAAATAACAAATGACGGTGATTAATATCCGTTGACTAAAGACGGCAACCTCCACCTTGTATCGGTGCCTTCTCAAGGTATCGTAGATCAGAGATCGCTTGGCATGCAAAATATTGGTCAACAAAACAACTATTTCACCTTTTCGTAACGTACACTTATTAACAATTAATTAACAAAATTACTAAACGAAATAAACAAGTAAAACTAAATGAAATACCAAAATTAATCATTAATAATGGAATATTTCATGAATTTTTAGTAGGGGTAAATTTTAAATACATTAATGCGATATCAATTTATACCCACTACAGATTACCTTATACAATGAGGGAAAAATTTGTTACTATTATCACGCCCTCTCCGGTACTCGAACCCGGGATCTTCGGCTTTATGCGCCAATACTTTTGCCACTAAGCTACGAGAAGTGACAGCAGTAACAACGATGGACGTACTCACTAAGTGACAGAACGTCGGGATCAGTGTATATTATTATTAATTATTAATAACGAAAATTTGAAGAATTTTTAGTAGTCACCTCTCTTAGGTTATGGCAAAAGCACTGGCACGTAAAGCCAAAGATCCCGAGCATGACAACATTAACAAAAGTTTTTCCCTCATTGCATGAGGTAATCTGTAGTAGGTATAAATTAATTCAATAATTAATATAGCATTAATGTATTTAATATTTACCCCTACTAAGAATTCTTCATATATTTCATTATTAATGATTAATAATTATATACATTGATTCCGACGTTCTGTGACTTAGTAAGTAGGTTCGTCGTTTTTACTGTTGTCACCTCTCGTACCTTAGTGGCAAAAGCATTGGCGCGTCAATCCGAAGATCCCGGGTTCGTGTCCCGACGGGGGCGTGATAACACTAACAAAAATTTCTCTCATTGTATAAGAAAATCTGTAGTGGGTGTAAATTAATTAAATAATTAATATCGCATTAATGTATTTCAAATATTAAAAGTTAATAGGAGATTAGCTTTGGGATAGGGTCACATCCAATGCCAGTTCTCCATGCTCACGAAGATTTCCCGAACTCTTCATGCAGACCTCATGACTTCGCAGACTTACTTAATCGTTAGATAATTATTATCCCTAAAATTTGGTCACCACTCACATTCGTTGTGGTTCCGTGCAACGCAAATTCCTCTGAATGTATAACTATAAATGTAATTAAATTTTGAATACCGTTTCCGTGTTTCCTAAATTAACCCGAATCTATTTTTGAATAAATGGAAAAACATACTGTAAAAAACACTATCTGTACCTACAGTTTCTTATATTCCAGGTGGCGCCCAACGTTTTAGCCTTATTCTTGCAGCAGGTAATTCTTCTTCGAAGTTTGTTCCAAATACTCTTTCCTACACTTTTTTCATTTATTTAACGCTTTGAAAATGTGTCGAAAGCTTTCAAAACATAGATGAATAAAAATTTGCAGAACTCACACCAGGGACGCACTCAGGAGAGGTTTGTACGAATGTGCGAAACACCATCAGCCCCAAAACAACGTCTTTTCATGTCTCTTTACATTAACACAAAGCTATGATTTTATTGTATTAAAGTTGTAAGATTTTTAGATTGATTTTGACTTTGAGAATATCAAATTATACAGAGTGTAGATATAGAACCTGTAATTTCGAACATTAATGCTATTATCATAAATGTAAAATATTTGTAATATTCGTAAATTAAACGTTTTATTATAATAATTACTACTATGAACCAAAATGGAGGCTATATCGGACAGGGCCTGGAGCACAGTGGACCATAAATCCGCCACTGCCTCCATGACATTTCAGTCACTTTAAAATAAAATATAAGTAGCAATAAAAACCATTTTATATCACGATAGAGTTATTTGACTTATAATTTGAAAATTTAATTGGGACATGTGTTGCTTTAGACGTTTTAGGGAAACTAAGATTGTTACAGATTTGAAAATTTGGGGTAGGGGTTATCAACGATGATCTATTTAACTAAAATAATTTCAACTGTCGGATACTTCCAGTTATACCGGAAGTTGATGTCAATTTTCTTACCGCACCGCAACCCAAACTATAAAAAATCATAACTTCCATAAAAAATGAAATAACTGTTTATTTTCTTTACTAGTTATAACCAAGTCATAAAGATAACGACATGCCAAAACTAAACTTCATTTTTTCAAATGGCACCTAGCATATTTTATGTTGTCATTCGATTCATTTTCTTTATCCTCTTTCGATACATTGGATGTTTTCCATTCTTTATTAAAAAAAAATCAAAATTATTCAAAAAATTTCGAATAAAATAGTAGGAAATATCCAAATGGATCGAAAGAGCATAAGAAAAGGAATCGAATGACAAAATAAAATATGCTAGGTGACATTTGAAAAACTGAACAACTTAAAATTTTATGTTTCATACGAATTCGTTTTAAATTAGAAAGTTGACATCAACTTCCGGTATAACCCTGTGTTTAAATTATTGCTGAACTCCTTTAAATTTATCGGATTAAATATTTTTATCTAGGAGTGATTTCAAAGCCGTGAAAATATACACGCACGCCATTACTCATTATTAAATATGAGGATGGTGGTGCTCTGGATATATGAGTTAGTATAATATATAATGCTTGACGATTTTAATTTTTAATGCATACATCACACGTGTTGCACTAAGTTAACCAAAACACACTATACCAAAAACTTCTTCATATGCATGCATGAAAGAATATTAACGATCTTTTTGTTGTCAGCAAGCGGTCGGTGACTTAGTGACATAATAAACGACAATTCTGTGACTGATTTATTTTGAAAACGCCCATATGGCAATGTACTATTGTGAGAAATCACAGCACTAAAAAGTTGTTTTGGGTCCATGTTTTTGTGATAACTGTGTGTGGGTAATTAGACCGAGTAGGCATTTTTTTCTCTCCGGGAACGATATAAAAATAAAGTACATACCTACTTCCTACTTAAATCACGTTTTACTAATATGTAAAACACTTACCTAAATTACAGGATTGGACGTAATTTGTCATCTTAATAACAAACTAGTAAATGTTATTTTAAAGTTTGAAGCGAATACAAAAACACTTGGGTAAATTTCACACAGTTTATTATTATAATTCGTTCCGGCTGTTATGCCATAATCCCATAATCATAAGATACATGTTATGTACTAAATGCTATCAGGTTACCTACAGCTTTTTATACTTAAACTAAATTGGAAAATTCTACAATGAGTAGGGGTGAATTATTGATGTTCAATTCTGTTTGATTATTTACAATGTTTACGTTATTTTTAATACATTTTTTAATTTCTAATGTTTCGTACATATATAATAATTTACTTTAATTTAACAGAGTCTATTGTGATTTTATGTTTTCTGTTGATATAATGATCAGATATTCTAGTACGATTTTTTGTTTTATTTATTGCGTGTAAGTGTTCCTTTAATCTTGTTATAATAGATATACCTGTCTGACCTACGTAGATTGCATCGCAGTTATTACCGTTTATTTTATATAGCTCGAACAACAATAATGGAAGCCAAGAAAATCTGTGTAAATTTAGAAATCCAAAAATGGCAAAAAAGGAGTCAAAACCTAGGCGAACACCTTAAGTTTATTCAGACTAAACTTCATGTAAGATTCCACAATATAATTTTTGATATAATCACTATAGTTATCCATGAAAGTTTTAAAATTTCCCTCTTTAGTTAATCGATTGGTAAAACGTAAAAAATGCCTTTTTATCCCAAAAATACTCTATAGTCCATTTGTAAAAGATAAGTCGGATAATACATACTGTACAATTAACTATATAAAAAATACAAGTATAGACTCTGTTAAATTAATTCATACTGTTCCTAAAAGTAAATTATTATATATGTACGAAACTTTAGAAATTAAAAAATGTATTAAAAATAACGTAAACATTGTAAATAATCAAACAGAACTGAACATCAATAATTCACCCCTACTCATTGTAAAATTTCCCAATTTAGTTTAAGTATAAATAGCTGTAGGCAACCTGATAGCATTTAGTACATAACATGTATCTTGTGATTATGGGATTATGGCATAACAGCCGAAACGAATTCGTCAAGAATTATAATAATAAACTGTGTGAAATTTACCCAAGTGTTTTTGTATTCGCTTCAAACTTTAATTGTAAACATGTTTCACCACGAAAAGCTTAGATTTAAATGTTATTCTGTTATTTCTCACATATGACATATAAGACCATTTATAAAGTATTAAATTTTGTAACTCTGGGAAATAGTACCGTACCTTACAATAATAACGTTAAAAAATAGTAAGTTTTCTAATGTTGCTCATGCTTATAACTCATTTTGCACAATACATGTATCGAATTAATCTAATAAATGAAGTATTACTCTAATGTTTGTAATGTTGTTTACAAAGAAAACGGTTACACACTTACACAATTTCTCAACAGGTAAAAGTAACACTACTCTGCGTTAGATGGCAAGATTGTTAGTATTTATTCACATAACTTTTATTTTCAGTTTATAAATTATCCCAATTATCAAAATTTTTTTTCTCTGCCTGTTTATTTGCTTATAACGTTTATTTTCCGTAACAATATAATACTTTCTTTCACAAGAAAGAATTTGTTTGAATATTTCGTTGTTAATAACTGCTTGCAGGTAATTTTAAAGAGGCAACATGATAAGACCGTCTATAATTTCTATTTAATAAATTACTTTGAATCATATCTGAAAAATTGATTTACTATTACGACATAATTTGTCATCCCAAAATTCTTCATCGAAAATAACCACCCTACTGTAACATATTTTTCATATACTTGAAATTGTAAACTAGTACCTTCCACTCGGTTAGTAACAATTAGCAATAATTTCAATAAAAAAAAGGTAATCACTAATCAGAATCAATATTAGAAGCGAGTAAGAATTAAAAGTAAGTTGGGGTGGTTAAACGGGTAATGCGCATCAAACGTTAGCTAACCACGTATACTATTTACACTTACCTAACGGTTAAGAATCCGTGCCATTTCTTCTACGTTTGCCATAAATAGTATAGTAGGTCAATGTTATTAAATTATATAGTTAATTATACAGGTCAACGTGGATCAGGAAGCTAAGACCAGTGAAGTTATTTCTGATGTAGATTGCAACACTGATTCTGAATCTGGCCTCGCAATTGTCACAGCACGTCTGGATTTTGAGATATTCCTAATATCAAATTGATTGAATAATACATCGACAATTATTCATTTCTTTTCTGGGCACTCGAAAAATAACGCACAACTATGTCAGGTTGAAAATAGATAATGCAACGAGGGTAATCATTTTTAATGTATTTTTAAAGACAAACTCAATTCTGAATACAAAGTTGTCATAAAATGTTGAAAATTCAAAATATTGTAATATCAAAGCCAAAAAAATCCAAATTAACAACATTTGCATACTGGAGTTAAAATATTTCAAATTTGAAATGCTGGGGAAATAATGAAACCACTTTCTGATTCAATTACAAAAGATACTTCGGAAATAGCTACTCTCTTGGTAATTGTGTCCTTTTATTACACGTTGTAATTCTCTCAATAATTGATTTTTTTAGGTTTTGGTATTAGGATCTTAAATGCCTGCGTACTGAAGTAATGTATTGAGGCAACATTTGACAACCCTTTTTCAATTACCAATTTCGTTGGCCTATTTATTACCCATAAGTCATTGTTTTGATTATTTTAAATTAATTTAATTCATTGTATTAAAAATTAATTCCAAATGCACTTTCTATTATTTAACTTAACAACTTTTATATATATAATATTAAATAAAGCATTTTCTTCATCGAAAATAAAACTCACTTTTGAAGTTATAGATACTATACAACTCTAAGGATGTGTATGTCTATTTAAAAAAAAAATAACACTAATGCTTTGTATTTGTAAACTGTAATATAGTAACATTAATAAGTTTTAATTCAAGTTTCATTAAAAAATCCCAAGGAAACAACATATACACAAATCTCATAATTTTTATTCTTATAGATGTTTCGTAGTCAAGTAAAATTGTACATATTTCCCCCGTCATAAAATTTAAAATGCACTGTTACACACTTTAACCAGAATAATGTTAATTACGCCAGCATCAGGTCCATAAATGCGGGACCTAATTGGTTACAATTGGTTCAATTGATTTTAAGCCGGTCCTGTTCCAGGAATATTTGGTCGTGTTTCAATATACGTCATTTTAATTTTAATTTTAACTACCCCTATAATAAACATTAAAAAATATAATTTAAAGTTACTTCTTAACCTAATTTGAAAATTTAACATTGTTTCTCCATTTTAATACATTTAAGGATACACAAATATTTCAAACTAAATATTTCACACATTTAAAACTAAAGGTTGTGCTAGGTGTATAAGAAGTAATGTCATAGGAAAGAAAGGACTTTGAAAATCTCAAGGACTATAGTAGAATTCAGATTCGGGCTAAAGGACCGTAGTCTAAATGAACAGTTACGTCCAGACGTTTCATCGTCAACTACGTCTGACATCTTCAATGGTACTGCGGTGACAACGTGGGCGAATGTGTATTCTGCTATGGATTCCGGCCGTGAAAGCCTATGTTCTTTTATCTTAAAGACTATTCGAAATTGACCTATATATATATATGACTCCTCAGATGCCGCAAATCCTTTTATACATATATCTGCACGTAGCGTAAAACCAAAAAATATATATTTTAATAGGATTGAATTTTACATAACATTTAACAATTACAAGGGAAAGTTCACATAGTTCAAATTAGGCCTACATTTTGCTTTTAATCCTTCCAATTAAATAAAGGTTTTAAAGGTTTCTGGTTAGCAATATTTTAAATCCAATATTTATCAGTATTTATAGGGTCATGTAGCTTAGGTCAATATTTTTAGTTATTTTTAATTTCCATTCGTTTATTAAAGAATTATTCCCCAGGGTTATGTGACGAACCCCCTACTTTTAATCCTGCTCTAATTATTTTGCTACCATAAACTGGTTGGGAAACCAGGGGAATCCCTACCTAAACCAATTATGCTCCACCTAACCTGTATATACCTACAAAACCGAAACCAGGAGCGCAATACCAGGTTCAATTTTATTTCGTACTTTCCTTGTGCCACAATATTTAAAACAAAATAATAACAAAAACTTAATAATTGTTTATTTTGATCATTTATTTTTGTTTATGCTCCATTTCTTATAAAATTAAATTAAAAACACTGACCGATAAAAATATATTTTTTTTTTGATGCGGTTACCTACCTACTTCTTTTTATTTCAAATGGGAAGCAGCATGTATCGCAAGCCGCAATTAAATAAGAGTAATACCCAACTAAGCAAGCAACATCAAGACCAAGACCCGATGTGCTATAGTTTTTGTGTTGGTCTCTACCTAAAGAGGACATATTGGTTGCCGAAACGCATATTAGATTTTTATACATGTTTGGATAACAGTGTTTTATTTAGACAGTATTATAGCAAAAAACTATCAGATTAAAGGAAGTATATCGCCTACTACTGATATTTGCTGCTAACTGTTGTTTTTCATTTCTAAGAACTAAATGTTCTTTAGCAAAAAGTGTATTTCTAAATTATATTGTTTTTTTTTTGTTTCTATCGATGCAACAAAAATAACATTGAAACATCCTTCATAAAAAATGTGAAGAGGCGTCAAACTTCTTGAAGAAGTTTGTCTAATACAATCTGAGCACCCCCACTTCGAATAACCATTTATGCTTCGGCTAACAATAGTCACTATTGTTGGAGGTCCAACTAGCGCGTTACTCACACTTCTGATGGCATTACTCAAGAAGACCTTGGAGTAATAATTGCGATTAAGAACGCGCCGCATTTAACAGTCGCTGCCCACATTTGTACGTAGTTCCAAACTAATAGTGGCCGGTATAAAGACTTCGACGTCGACGTCCGGAGCTGTTATTATTATGTATCAAACAGCGAATAGTTAGACAACACGAGACTGACTTCCTATCCTATGGCCAGAATTACAAGTTACTTTCCGTTTTAACTGATCGAACCGGATTCCTCGCTGCATTCCATGAGTCAATCGAAAAAAAACCTCGCGGGGTCACGGTTGGCCGAGAAACACCTCGAATACTTGATCGTCTTCACCCATCCGCGCGCGCGGTAATTGCGTCGGCTATGAATGCTCTGCCTGCTACGATCATAGTAAAACATTGATGTTAAATTTTATCTGTGAAGATGTGATGTTGATTATTTCGTCTTGGTAGTGTTATTGAAATGTTTTATCATCGGAGATAAAGTTTTTCATGAGTATGCCAACACGTGTCTATTAACTGGTACTTGCTTACTGTACCTTATAAATAGTATGTTCTTTGCACTTACAATTAGTTAAATAATTGTTTAGATTGTATTTGTTTGAATTTGTTGTATGAACTTTTGTATCTGAAGATGTATAACAACCACCATCAAGGAATTTATACCATTCGGGGCGACATGTGCTACGTAAGTAATTTTTATTTTATTGTTATTATTTGACCTATCACCAGAGTTTCGTAAGAATAAACAAATACATAACCGGCATTATTTGTCTCACCTTTGAAACAACTTAACAAATTAAATTGAATTTAATGTACAATTTTTGGTTACCTTTAATTAATAAAGTAGCTATGCATATGCTAATTTTATTTGTAAAAAAAGAATTAAATCGTCAAAAGTTACATAGAATCGCTTGTAGGACTTATGATATCATCGATTTCTTATAAACTGTCTTTCTTCCATTTCAAACTGTAAAAGGTATTTCCGGATCTTTGAGGCAAAACATTTATACAGTTACAGTTTTATTACTTACCAAATAAATAAATTATTGTCGTGTCACACACGTAGATTTCTCATTGTGTGGATATTTGATGTAAGAATGTTTGATTAATTTGTTTATGAATGTTGTATATTAACGATACTATGATATTTACAATATTTTACAGAAGTTTGATTTTATGGTATTGATTTGTGATAAATAAATGGTATGTGAATAAGTTATTATAAAATAGTAAGGTAAAGAAAACAATCGGTAGTTTCACAATATTGTTATCACAATAGTGTTAATACAGAAATAGCTTTAAACAGTTTAAACAGTTCTGAGTCTAGCTATTATGAAAACGTTATATTTAAATGTTGTGAAACTACCGAGTGTTTACTTTACCTTACCATTTTATTTTGAAAATGTTTCACCAAGTGGCCAACAACCGCAGTATCTCGATTATTTTAAGTTATTATGTTTAGTAAATTATCTGAGGTGAATGAAGTCGGTTTTAATACTATTTTTAAAACTTTGAAAGATAATGTGTTAAATGTGAGCAAAAATGAAACATGAAAAGAACGATTAAGTTAAAGAGGGATGGCGAGAGGTGCCAATTGGCATGGATTACTTATAAATTTATGGTGACAGTAAGACGTTTTAAAATATGGAATTAAAGGGATTTGATATTAGTGATATATTATGTTAACTTAAAATTTATGTTTATCAATTATGTACATATGATACCAAAATATATAAATTAAACTACAATTAATAATTAATATGAATATTTTTTGTACATAAGCTACAATTATTACGTTTACTGGAAGTGAAACTACATAAAGCCGAATTTTTCATTCATTTTTACAGTGACTAGCAAAAAAATTATTTTTTCTGCATTTTACAATTTAAATTAAGAGTATTTTATCAACGATACGGTAGAGATGCGATTAACAATAGTTGGTTATTATACAAGTTTGATTTAGAGCAATCCAGCTAACAATTATGTAGATATAATCGTATAAATATGTGTGTATCATTTAATAAAAAATAAACACATTAACTATTTTCAATTCCATATAGAAAGGTTAGTTTTTCCAAAAACACATTGTTATAAAACATTTTGATGAACGACTAATATAAAATTCTTTTTAACAATTTTACAAGTTCAAAAATAACAGAAAAAGTTGAACAAAATAAAATTGCATCAACTTGAACGATTCCAATTTACCCAAAGTATATATGAAAGTAAATAGACCAGAATTCCCAAGAATTATTTATTAAAAAACGTACTATTTATCACGTCGGTGTAGTTAAAAGATAAAATACCTTTGTTAATAAGTAGATATTTTGAGATGACGCATAGTTTTATATATCTAATAAAGCTTACGAAAATGTGAATAATACTTTACGCAGTACTTATCTACATAATGTACATATACATATTTATAAGTTTACGTCTAGTAAAATAAAATAAGTGAATATAAAATTAGCGAATGAGAATGAGTAATCAATACATTGATAGCCCTAATTTTTTGATAAAGTTGTAGTGTTTTATGCATCCAAAAGAAATGTGGAATGTCAATATTAATTAACATAAATAACTGAAATTGATATAGACATACATCATGTGGGTTTCTATTAGTAGACCTGATTAAGAAAAAACAAGTGCAAGGTACGAAATATAAATAGAAATGATTATATTAAAATTATATTCGATAATTATCATATTTGGATTTGCTTTTCCTGGAATCATCTCATATTTAACCTCGTAAAGTCTGGCGACTAGCATCCCCACATGTTTTGTTTATGTTATTCTAAGGGTGACGAAAGACGTAGGAAGGAATAGAAAGATGCGAGGGCAACATTTTTCTAATATACAGTATGTGTACAGACGTCGTGCACGATTGCAGTGACGAGTTTTGCTAGCGATGCGATGCGGTTGTTTTTGCGAGCGTAGCGATGCGATGCGTTGCATTACAGGTGCATTTATTATGCGTAGATAATTTGTGTAGTAAATTATTGGTTTACTAATGGGATTACTGGTTATATACAATATTTGATATATATTAATTATTTATATTGTGCACAGTACTCGAGAAAGATCTGATTGTGTTAACACGTTATCATTGGGCATTGTGTTTATAAGAGCTCGTTGTTGAATTGTGGCTAAAGTGCCACGACTATCTGTCACCCCAGTATTGTACAGGAGAGACACAGATTCCTAAAGTACGGTAACTTGTCTTGCGTGGGATGGGCATGGTGCTATAGCGGCACGGGGTTAGGTTTGACCTACCCTGTTGGTCTCCAGAATGTGTGTATCCCGTCTGAACGCACGGGAGCACAAACTCATGATTACAGGTAATTAATATGATTTGCTGATTGACGGATTCTGCTAAACTGGTGAAGATTAATTCGCAAGTAATCCAGAAGGGTAGGGGTTCCGAAGGAACCCCGGTGCGTACTTAATTACTTTATGATCATGTTAACAGATCGGTAAGTGTTTTTATTATTTCATGTGATAACTTCCTATGAGCGTTATCTCACTTTTACACAGTCGCCAACTAGCCAAATATATTTATACTTGTTCACGCACGTCTTCATCTCCCATCTAAGTAGATAATTATTTATATTTACTATTTCGTAATTATCGTGAGTAAAATTATCTTGATTATTCTTATTGATTTAAATGTTCTTTTAAACATTAACCAATCTGACGTCAAATCGAATTAAAAAAAATCCCCTCCCCTTATACAAGAGATACTGTAAATCCTCTTCTACCAATAATACAAAAATATTTCGTTTAATTTTTTTTTAAACTAAATTATTGGTTTTACTAAAGGGTAATTATGCATAAGTCTACTGCTCCAGACAAAAATCACTCTAAAAATTTTTCTACCCACTGGAGATTTTGCAGGGTAGAGCTAGAAATTTGAAGATGGGGAAGACCCTTTTTATATATACATTGATAAAAATGCAAATGCCTTTTTGGAATAGGAATTCCACTATGAATCCATTCATGTGATATGAAATGTATATTACGATAGAAGCACTATGCCATCCTCCCTTAAAAGTACTATTAGAACACTTTACTATCCCTAAACGTCAAAATTACGGTTATAACATGCAAGAGAAACTTACATAACCCAATCTAAACTAACAAAATAGGAAAACATCACCAAAAATATGATTAGGCTAGACTAGGTTTGGTTGGATTAGGTTATGTTAGGGTTACTTTAATTTTTTCCACGATAACGATTTTGTCTTTTAGAGATTAATAAGGTGTTGCAATAGTATTTTGAAGTATATATATATCAATATATACATATATATTTCATTAAAAAATTGCTACTGTTATTTTAATAATTAATTAAGTAATAATATAACAAATATGTATATCGTCGCTGTAGACATAGACCTTATAATTAATTCACAAAAGTGTCAACGCCAACAGTAGAAATATTTGATTGTATTTGTAATTAATTGCATTTTGAGTATACTTTAAAATAAGGATTAATTTCTTTAGCATTTTTTTACTAATTTATTTATGAATTCGCTTTCAGTTTCCATTTTATGAAATAAACAATTCCCTAGTACCTTTTCTATTATATTTCTATCTGTCGAATGTAATAAAATTATTATTAAAGCACCATCAATTTGTATTTATTGTTCTTTAAATAAAACAGGCAATTATTTTCAGAAAGATTGTTCTTAGTTATACTATTTATGAATATTAGTTCTATCTAAAACACATCTTTTAAATAAATATCTTTAACGTAAATTTTTGTTTCGTTACAATATAAAATGTCATTATTTATACTTACTCATTTTCACATAACAACATCAAGCATTATTTTTTTAAAAATCTTTTACTTTTGTTTTCTGATTCATCATCTCAATAAATTCTTATTTTTAATGCTTGATTTTGCTTTTGAATAAAATTTAAAGACATTTCGAAATATAAAATGAGGAATGTTTGTATAATTATCACAAAATAATTTTTTACGCTAATAAATTCTCTTACGTTAGAAAAGACACATTCGTCCTGCGACTATTTTCAATTTACGATCATCAAGTTGACCTTTCAAAGAAGCGAATGAACTGATGAACTTCGAATAAAAATCAATTCGTATAAACGGATAAGACACCGCTCTTCTAAATTGTATGGATTATACCTATGTATATTTACATACAATGACTACATTTACTTATAGAATTCTTATTAGGTGCCAATTAACTGTTAAATTCGATAATGTAGTATTTGCTTATTTCGTTGTATAAACATGACATTTTCAAATATATTCATTCACACGAATGAATGTGGTATTTCACTCCACCTTGAGATATACGTACATTCCAGGGTTAAAGATCTAAATGTTCATAGTACGTTTATAAGGAACTAAGCGAGGTGTATGTACTTCTACAAGTCAAAATTATCTGTTCAATGAAAATATTTTAGAAACTGGAAATACTGGCATACATGTTTATTTAATGATATCTAGTTATAGCAGTATGTCGCCATCTGCTGATAATTGAAATATTGTATGTGTTACACAAGGGCCTTACTAAAGTATCTACTTATGCAACTGAATCAACTACGCAGCTTTTATTAGTGATAGACATCTAAACCATAAGCTGTGTCGCGTTTTCGATTCAATTGGACAAGTTGATACCTTATAATAAAGCCCTTCTGTAACATATGGAATATACTTCACTTACTGGAAGATATCGGTAGATGGCGATATGCTGTCATAACTAGATATTGTATGTACTTGTTTTTGAAAGGTTCCTTCCATTTGGTCGACGATTTATCGTGACTGGCTATGGCTTACTATCCAGAATATACAGTATTTTTATTAATTTGTTATTTTAAATAGAATAGGGATAAGTATTAAGAACAAAGGGTTGGCGCTTACGTTATAGTAAGAAATGGCATGTGCGAAGTGGTGGAAAAGTTTTCCGTGATTGGTACATGTGAAGTGCTATACACCACTTATAGGTGCTATATTATGCTTAAAGGATAAGAGCATAAAGACAGTATTTAATATTATAACAGTGATCCTAAAATAGGAAATAATTGAGGTGCGACTTTCTCGCTTCAACGTAGTCTGAACGTGTCGTCTCTTCCCTAACCGTATCTCTCTCTAGAACAAGAAAGGAAAACCACAATTATTTGCTATTTCAGGATCATTGCTACTGTAGCATCAGTTCCATATACAATTAATAGTTTAAAAATTGAAATACTAATTTAATCTTGATGAAACACTTATATAATAATATAGAAAAAGAGTATTCGATATTTTGCAACTAAAAAACTTAATTTGAACATAATTAGTTGAAACATTCCAAGCATTCTTTTTGTATATTAGTTTAAAAATTGAACGTTCTCATTATTATTTTTTAAAATTTCAAAACATTCTAGAGAAGTATCTTGACTATATCATAAGCTTTTGAATTTAAGTTAATTTAGCCTCCAACTGAGGATGAAATCTTGGGTGTCAATGCGCGTATTTAAATGTTTAAAGTGCAGTGTTTCATTTAATTCAGTTCCACAGAACTCCATTTGATTTTCTTGGTTTAACATATCTATTACCTTTAATATTGTTATAACACGGCAAAGACAAACAAATAAATAACCAAGCAAATAGAAAACATACTGCAAGTGCTAAACATTGTCAGTAATGAGCCAATTTGAGGTGTTAATGTGCTTTAAAGTTGATTCTTTGTTTACTAATTAAAACAACATTTTTCGTTCACACTAATTAGTACCCCAGTAATAAAAATTTTACTATCAATGTTTGGAACGTAAATAGATCGTTGGCATGTACTGTCTGTTTAGTCTCCAAATTATCGTTTAAGAAAATCATAAATTTGTCAAACGTTCATGTTAGTTGTCATGCGAATTCTAATGCTGTCGAGATGGTCTGTTTTATGTCTTCAAGAGATAAGCGCATGAGAACGGTAAGGGCTCTTGAGGACATAGAAACGAACGTTGAAAATAACAGATAAAATAGAACCACCGAACGAACCACTCGATAGCAAAACATAATCGTAGGTTTCATTTAGTTAAGTTTTATAAGTAAATATAAGTTTTGCTTTTGTATAATAATTAGTGATAGTGAAAGTGAAGATTTTTTAATTAATGCAAATAAATATAGTTAAACAAACAAAATATCGTTTTCCTCAATATCTGAGGTGGTCCTTCGAAGCAAGATTTATCACGAACACGCTTTCACGCTTCTTCACTGTCAATTTTATTGTTGTGTCGTGGGCATATAGCAAAACTAAGCATTTTATAAAACGACGATTCTTTTAGAAAATGAATTGCCCAATTGTAAAACGTACAATTAAGCAGCAAAATTTTACATTATACCTGACATATTCAGACGTTTTGTCATACTCCTAGGCGATTTACAAATTATTTGGTTAAAAAAGGTAGACAATTGGGACCGTCGCTCGGATGGGAGGATGGGACGGAATATCTTGTACAACTTTTAGTAAGTGTTATTAGGTGTGGGCAAATATTCTAAGCGCAGGCAGGGCCGAATCATCACAAAGACAAATGTTTGGCGACCAGTTATTTGATGATCTCTTTCTTATTTTTGTGTGCTTTATTTCTTGTGGGTGAAGAAGGGGTCCCAGTAAGAAAAACTTTTCTTGGACCCTAGAGTGGGTTAGACCGACCCTGGGCACAGGGTTCACCCCCTGAAATGAAATGTCAAAAATTTCAAAAGCGATTCTAGGAGAACGATACATAAGAAAAAAAAAAACTTGTGGGTATTTCATTTCCACCAGCTACTAGTGCTGGTGGGCGGGCAGTCACTCCGAATTACACTGTAGTGCAAAGCCGGAGGGTAATGCCCTCTTTTCCAGTGAAGACTTCAATGTCCCGTAACTCACTTGGGACAAAACGAAGGCATGTATTTTTTGTCATTTTTATCCAAACTAGTGCAGAAAAAAGGATTCAGCCATATTCCCACGACCCAAAGCGAATTTCGATTTTTGGAACTGTCTGATCGGCGAGACCTGCTTGGAGGTATAATGTCCATGAATGAAATTTAGGTTTGAATCCAGGTTTTGACTGAAACCATTTATAGACTAATATGTTATCGTAAAGTCCAAAAATAAAGGAAAGCCAATCATTCTTTGAAATTGTACCAAACGAGTTATGCGATTTTTATTTCTTCCAAGTCGGTAGAAGCGACAGGTAACTTACCCATTTTTTGCAGTTATCCACATCTGTTGTTGATCTTACGCCCAAACGGCGTTATGCTAGAGAAATTTGGTATTGAGTTATGATTTTTTAATCGAACCTCTGCAAAGTCGCATTGCCATCGAAGAAATCGAAGTCCTGTATCTCACTTGGGAGAAAATCAAGGCATGTGTTTTTTGTCATATTCTGACTCTACAGGTCCAAACTATTTCAGCCAAATCCATGACCCAAAGCGAATTTCTATTTTTTAACCTGCCTGATCGGAGAGACTTGCTTGGAGCTCCAATAAATGAAATTTAGTTTTGGATGAAGGTTTTGACTGAAACCACATTTATAGACTAATATACAATTACAGTGTCCGAAAATAAAGGAAAATCTAAGCTTTATTTGTAGGTTTTACAATTTGCTATATAATTTTCTTTCTAAAAGCTTGGACGTTTTATAAAATGCCTAATTATACTATATGCCTACAACAGTTGTTAACTGTTGAATACTCGCTCTTCAATAGAGTAGGTACAAAGATTTGAATACCCATTACTAAATTGCTTTACTTATTCGTTCAATCATTAGGACTCAATTAACATACCTACCACAAAAATAGGTTAAGTTCAGAAACATTCCGATTACACATTTGAACTTCAGCTACGATATGTTAGCAAGCATTTCTTCGAAAGGCAACTCATTTGGAAATACCTTCTTCTGTGATCGATTAAATACCGATATGTTGAGTATTTAACTATAACTAAGCGACTCATAACAAAGATATACGATTTGCAATTCCAAAAGCAGTATACCTGTGAAACATTTTGTTTATGTACTTTAAGAGTTCTATTCCCATACAAATGTGTACCTTACAGCGATACAAAGTAGTGAGTCAAACAAGTGACTTAAAATGAATCAAAGAAAAAAGAAATCCATATAAAGTTATAACTAAGAATGTACTTTTGAAAAGCTAATTGTGAGGCTATTTTAATTGAAAACTGCTATTATAACGAAGCGGCATAATTTTGTTCAGAGAGTAGCACAGACTCTTTCAAAATGGTTGAATTAATAATCTGTAAACAAATACCTCTTTTATAATTCGAAAAAAATTCAGAAATGGTATATAGGGAACCAACAACAATGAAAATGTAAACTGTTTATTTGAGTTTTTGTTTTGCTACCATTCCCTAAATGCACAAACTAAATATGTTTGTATAAATGACTTTGTTTTTTCTAAATTACAATAAAATTATTATATTTACTATTTTCATTACTTATCTACTTACATATTTTCACATGTGCCTTTTATCTCTCGTTGTTCTTTTAGGATTTGATAAATAAATATAAATTTTTTAAATTTGCTACTAGATACAGTGGACACTCGATTATATGAACTAACAAAAACCAGATGTGTTCATAAAATCAAACTTTTCATACAATGGAAAATATATTTCTAACGTTGAAGGTAAACAATTATGGTTTAGTATAGCACTGCGTTATTTGCTTTTGAGATTTTTGCAAAATAAATAAAAATAGGAGACTCACCCCAATTACCACTAACACAATTTAACTGAGCGAACATGTGTTTCGCCCACTTCAAACATGAGCATTATCAACGCAGAGCTTTGTCCCTGCATTTTCGCAATACCAATTGGTCCTCAATACTAAAAATATTTTTTGCGCTTTGTGAAATTCATGCACTACTTCTAATAAACCAACTTCCATCTTCTCGTTATTTTCATCACTTTTCGTAACAATACATATACCATAACCTATGAAGATTGAATTCCAATAAAACAACTGATGATAGTATGTTTCGAGAATATACGACAAATCGGGGAAATACCGAGAAATGCTCTTTATTTCAAGATTGCCCCTATTCACTCTATAGAATCATGGCATGTTAAGTTATTGCTGTTCATTGTAATGGATAATTCATATAAAAGATGTTTCCAGAACTAAGCTGTATTTATAGAATATTTGGATTATGTGAAATAATTAAATATATATATATATATATTATAGAGGTTGTAAATTATAACAGCGGGCGATAAATAGACTTTCCCCTAATAGTTTAGTAAGCTATTTACACACGGGATCTAGCTTCTTAAAAGTAAATTATTTCCTTTTATAAGTTCCATCGAGAGTCTTTAAGAAATCTCCTAAACTTCCTTAAGAATTCCTTACGGACGAGTTTTAGCGAACTAGCGGCATCCGTCTAGAGTTAATAACTCTAAATGTGCCAAACAAAACTACTGGGCATCATTTACTCGTTTACTTTGTAGCAGTCACTTTTGTGTTTTAGAGTGAACCAACGAATTAACTATTGTATACATAGTCTGTCCAAGAAACGCGTGAACTGAGCTTCTAAAGATAACTTAAGTCGATGTAAGGACGCACACTGATTGTACTACGACAGAGAAACCCGCTGATCTGAAGCAGTAATGATTGTTAGTAAACTACAATTTTCTATGGTAACGATGAAATAATGGAGGAGCCGTAATACTGCGATCGTCGTTATATTACGGTCGTTATAGCATTGATCAGGATGTAAACTTAGAATATGTTATTATCACAGCATAAAAATACACCTAGTTGTGGTTAATTTTGTTGAAATTCGCCATAACGTATCTCACAACCCCCAAGAAAATGATTTATCCTGCGGCACCACTATTCTAATAAGAGATCGTGACTTTAAATCATTAAAGCTAGAGGAGAAATTTCTGCCTCTAATGCCATTTTAATTTTTGTTGATGATGAAAGTTAATCAACATACGAAACAAAATCTCGTTATCTAATTTTTGGTAAAAAACGTGAAAAATCTCCAGGTAATTAATTGATGAACATAATGCACGGCAGAGAACATTCCTCTTGAAATGGTTTAAGTGTTTTAATAAGGGCTGTAATTACTACAAATATGATGAAATGCTAAGATGTCCATCTGCCTCCTGTTTTAATTAAAGCATTGATCGTGTGCGGCCTCTTGTGCTTTTCGTTCATACAGTCTCATATTACAATGAGCAATTAAGCTGAAACATATGTCATACAGTATATCAAGATAACCATAACCTACGTTCACTCTACTTGACTGCAATGAAAACTATGTAACATACAATTGTCGGGCGTAGTTCATATTGTATTTGACAAACAAATGTTAATTTTGATACACGACTTCAAACGTTACTGTCTGGAGAACTTAATGCAGACATGTTGATAATGCACATGCAATCTCTCAGGAACTTCATAATAATCAGTATAAAATTAAACGCGCTCTCTGTGATCGGGCATTTAGAAACGGCAAAAACTGGTGGAGTGCGCATGCATCCGCTGTTTGTGATGCGGTCCGAAAAACAATGCACACAGTGAAAGCACGTTCCGATGTTCGCTTCACTTCGCTTGTGTGCATCGGGCCTTAAAGTTTGTTTATTATAAAAGCACTTCGCTGTATATTACGCGGAATATTCTCTTCCGGATATACTTAGAGTTTGTGTAATTTTCTTTATTTACCATTTAAAACTGCTCACTTAAAAAACTACATTTACTAGATAAGGCCAGATGCCCTAGTTGATTTACGGCTATAAATAATTTGATTACTCGTAAAAATGAACAGTAGGAACAACTCAAATAGGATTTATGATCGCGCTGTTTAAACAAGAGACTTCAGCATTTAATATTATAAGTGGAGTAAAATATTTGGCACTTGGGTTATAAGAGATCTAATACTTAGATTAGAAGTCTAAGTTAATTATCATACTGCTCACTCGTTCGAAATTCGAATGTTCATATAAATATTTCTAGTGTATACTTTATGTAGTAGAATACAATAAAAGGGCTAAGTAAG
This sequence comes from Agrilus biguttatus, assembly GCA_963921985.1. Lineage (NCBI taxonomy): Eukaryota > Metazoa > Arthropoda > Insecta > Coleoptera > Buprestidae > Agrilus > Agrilus biguttatus. Next base: position 24,876,345 of record OY998118.1, read on the forward strand.
GAAACAGTAAAACCACATGCATCCTTACAGACATACCATTGGCGGCTCGTGCCTTCAAAAATAGGTGAAAAGTTGCAAAATACCGAAAAAAAACTAAACATATAACTAGGTACAATACGTCCTCGAATATCCCTTAGAATATGTGGTACGGAATATATGCATTTTTCAAATTAAAAATATGTATACTAATATGTATCTCCGAGAATCCTAAAAGGAAAAAATATATGTAAAATGCACACAGTTACAGAGACAAGGTGGCAAACAATACATGTGTCATTTATACTCGCATATATAAAGTATAAAATATAAAAACGAACAACTAACCTACACGTACAAAGGGCATGCAGGTACAGTAGACCGATTTACCCGCCTCGACCTTTTCGCTGTCTGGGTCCAGACGAGCTGGGAACTCTAGACCTGAAGATTTTCCGCTGCCGTCACCGTTATCATGGCAACCAGATTGGACTGTCAGAGATGCAGTAGCTCTTCAATTAGGCATTTATTAAGCATAAGATCATTACAAGGATTATTTAAAATATTAGAATTCGTCCTAAGCAAGTATACTAACTTTATATAGTTCAGCTACTTCGCCTGAATGAAGATTTACTAAGAATAAAATCCCGAAATTAATGATTCTTTCAAAAATAGCTATTTAATGTAATTTTTATAAGTATTCCCCACTGATGATGAGCTTTAATCGGTTTCTAAAAGAAAAGTAAAGATAAAGTAATAGTAGTACCATTGTACATATACAGAACATTTTTTATTGCTTTCTATTAAAACTGTATACAATACACTGATTTTTATTGTAGTAAAACTTTTACTCAATATAAAAGTCTATTTAAGTCATAATACTTGACATTAATTACGACTTATTCTCGTTTCATGATATCCTATCTTATTTATTTTTAATATACGTAGAATTATTTGAGTTTTTGTTATAAAACTACAGTTTTTAGAAATTTTATTAAAATATGTAATCTAGAGAGTGCGTACTTGGGCATCCGACGATTTCCTTTTTGTAAACTTTTTTCAAATATGTTCGAAATATGGACTTACATGCTATCTAACTTGTTCTACTGCGAAATTACAGATAAACAAGACATGGTTTGTAAGAAACTTTAACAATAAATGGGCTTCCAAACTCTCCTATCTTATTATAATTTAAATCTCGAACAAGAGGTGAAACACCTTTACCAACCAAGTTAAACAATATATTCGTTATTGTCTATTTAGAGGTACATATATAGTTGTATGCAAATAAATGACCTCATTCGTGACATAATACATTAAATAAAATTAGCATGACCGGGTTGAACCCATATTAGCATGTTAAAAGTTTATTGTTAACAAATGAGAATTAGCGTAACCGTCTATTGAATTAACATTCACCCACTTCGTTAATTCGATTCGCTTCAGTGAAGACTTCAGAGACTTGTAGACGTAACATAACTGGCAATGAATTATTGAATATATCGATGAAACGAATAATAATAATGATTATAATAGCAGCCTACTATTATACTGCTGCCACTGTTTGGAGGAATCAAATACTTAACAATGATTAATTTTAATTTTATTGCAATTTTTCTAAATAAATAATAGTGCTGGTTGGAAGTTATTCGAAAACACTTGAAAAAATGACTAGGTACAGTAGGTAACTTAGTCTAAAAGTGGTGTGGTGTGGTAGGGGTGATTTTCACCAGTTTATTTAAAATTGTTGATTCCTATACGTTTTATATTTAATTCAAAATAAGCTAACTGTTTCGTATACTGTATTTTTTAATTTCGTAGGGTTCCAAAATGATTTTTACTTTTTTACCAAACAATGTAAAATATTACAATTATCTTTTATATTAAATTCGTGGTTTTCATATTTATATGATTCATAAATGTTGATCTTCCTGCGTAGTTCTTAACATGTTTATTAACTCTTTCTTTAAATGTTTAACTAAGGAAACAGTAAAAAAAATATATAGATATATATATACACAACACACAACACAAACATGCAACATTTCGTAGTATGAAATATATATGAGAATAATGTAAACATTATCGCTTATTAGTTTTCTGAAAATGCCCTTGTAGGGTGAAACAATTGTTAAAATTAAAAATAAAACAGTGGAAAATTTGTATTTATTTAGTTAATTAAAAAACAAATTAGTAAAAATGAAGTATTTAGAGATTTTTTAGTAGAGGTTAATTCCAATACATTAATGTGAATTAATTTTTAAATTAATTTTTACCCACTACAGATTACCTCAAATTAATGAGGAGAAATTAATACTGGTGTCATGCCTTCACCGGGAATTGAACTCGGATCCTTGGCTCTAACTACTAAGCAACGTCAATTTTTGTATTTTATTTTTCAGAATAATTAAAATTGGCATTGATTTCAATTCTTTTAAGCTGACTTCTCGTTGTTCTACATCCAATAAAGTGTATTTTTTCCTTTGCGGTTTGGGTTTCAAATTTGTGATATTCCATATTAGAATAAATAAATAAAACGCTGATATTTGCACTGTCACTATTTATAATGACTCTGTAAGTTGAAACCGGTCCAGTACATACAATAATAAAGTGACATTGCAAATATTAGTGTTTCATTTATTTATTCTATTAAAGTATAACATTTTGCTTATTATAATTAAAACTAAAAGCCAAAGCTTTAACACACAAAGAAATAATTCCAATACAATTGATACTAATAGTAATAGAAATGATAGAATAAGATAATTTTAATACGTATAACAAGATAATAGTACATGTTTATTACATTCCGACAAATTTGATAATATTAACAGTTGAAGGGGAATTCAATCATATATAAATAGTTTAACACATTAGAGGGGGAAGGTGTAAAAAATGTCAAATTAAAAATTATTTTTAAAAAACTAATTGCGACATTTGAAGGAACATAAAAATTTACATATGAAATATGTATACAGTATTTCTTCAAATTAAACTTTTAATATAATATTTTTATGTAGTAATTACGAAAGCATTTTGCATGTTATTTTTAAAGATATAGCGTTCAATTTTATTATTTTGTTACCAAAAGTCGGCCATATTGAACCAGCCATTTTGAATTTTAAATTTTTAATTATACATTTCTCTTCAGCGACTTCTAAAACATACTAGATATTATTTTGTGCAAGACATCTATTAAATTCATCGAGATATTATGATTTTTACCGAAAAAATTGTTTAAACAATAAATCGACAATTAGTAAACAATTTTGAGAAATAGGTTTTGAACTATTTATAAGTGAAATCAAAAGGTTTCATGATGATCCACGGTGAGAGAAATTATTCCGAAATAAAGTCTCTTTTTGAGGCATTTTGATCACTCTATTGTTGTATAATGTACTACACAAATTATTATTTATCGTTAACTTTTGCAATTAAAAAGTTACATGTAAAAATAAATTGTGCTGATTGGAATTACGATTTGAAAACAGTTGGAATTTTTTTTTAGATGTAGGTATTAATGTTAACTTAATCTACCAAAAAAAGATGAATGACAGTTTAACTTTTAATTATCTCTATAAAACTTATGAAAACCAGCTTTTCCTTTGGATTATAAAGTTTTATGTATATATGTCATTTTAATAATCATATACTACACAAAATTACAACATCGCATCATCTACTTCTTAAAATTTATTAGATTTACTGTGACAGTTCACAAGTAGCTATAAAAGCAATTCGTACCTATAAAGCAAGCAAATACTTGAGGAATTTATGTTACGTATTACTTATATAAATATTTTATGTATTTCACATACATCACCGTTTGGATGTTTTAAATCTTTAAATAGATATTAATAATACCTACATTTTTGTAGGTTTTATTGGATAATATTGACATACTATTTGAACCGGTTCAAATTAGAGCCCGCCAGCTGATATTTAAACAGACGCTGCCACAGCTTATCTATGACCGAAAATTGGCATTTAAACACACTTAAGACATTTACAATTTCCAATTAAAAAATCCCATTAAACGACATCATCACTAGTACACGCCATCCTATAAATAGACGTTTAAATGGTCTGGAAATTGCAGAATATTGTATCTTTGGACGAGTCAGCTACATTGATTTACTTTAAAAACTTACCTACGCTCGCACCATAGATATTAGCCCATTACCATACAGTGACGATTAAAGTAAAGGATTCTAGTAAAGAAGAAGTATTTCTTTTTAATAATTGCGCAGGTTTCATCGAACAGGTGACGTCTCGAAAAAATCAATATTAAAAGCAGTGAAACTCTGAGGAAGCATTTTTTTCGAAAGGCTATTGTTTGTGGCAATAATAAAATTTATTTACCCTCAGCTATATATATATATATATATATATATTATATTGATTGTAAAAAAAAATATTCATTTGTTTGAGTATTAATTTGTAGTTTTTCACAATAGGTATTGCAAATCTCTCAAAAATTAAATTGCACTTTTCATGGTACATACAGTCACCACAACAATATTCTCTAGTGTCTTACTCATGGAAGTATGTACTTATTTCTATCATTTATAAGAATCTTCATGCATTGTTAAAAAATGTATTAATTTACTTAATTCAATTTCTCCATATTCAGTTATCAGAATTAAAAACAACAGGTTTAACAACCGATCACCAGTCAATCTCAGTGTTTTGTTCATTTTAGAGGTACACTTCTCAAGTTTATGTCGTTGTTCCAATTTTCTTGTTATATAATTGTATTTCAAATATTCGTTTGAATAAAGCTTTTTTATCCTTACGAAAATGTATCTTCAAAGAAAGTAATAAATAAGTATTTATATAATTATAAATAGGAAGAAAATGTCATGATTTTTTTAACGAACAAAAAAGTTGTCGTCATAAGTTTTCGATACGATGATTAAATACAAATTGATAACTATTAAAAAAAGGTCGTTGTCCTTATCTTATCTTGTTTAGGAGGTTATTGAGTCCTGTCAATTATGTATTCATCATTGACGTAGGCAGATTTAAAAATAGTGGCTTATATTAATTTTAACAGTTAAAAATAATTTACGACAAACTGAACGTGACAAGAAAGCATTATAATCTAATAAATCTGTCTGGATAATAAAGAGGGAACATATGTCACTATCCTCCCTTACAATTATTATTAGTATCACTTTTTAATGAACATAATTGTACGAATGCCAACATAAAGTATGTACGTGGGTGAGATATAAATAAGTTTAAATGATAAATTGTATAAGTAAGTCGATAAATTATAGCATTTAGTTAACCATTGTGACGATATATATATCCGGTCCTGCTCCAAAGAGCAGAGGACGTCATCGTCAGCCCCTCGACCTCACAAGATTGCCGCGCTCAGGTCTAACTCTAGGCCATGTCAGAATGTATGCCAAAGTACAAAGGTGATTTTCATTCCTAAAGTTAGCAGATGTGGCGATCCTTCCGTAAAGGATTTACTTCCCATCAGCCTTACCTATTTCCTTCTCAAGGTAGTGGAAATATTGATCGACAAATTCAATCGTGACACGATCCTAAAAAAAAACTTTGGTGGTTTCATTCCCACCAGCTACTGATTCTAGTGAGCAGACAGTTCCTCCGACCTTCACTGTGGTGTAAAGCCGGAGAGTAGGGAGTAAGGCCCTCTTCGGCCTCCTTTCAGGAATCGTGGAAGTGGGTGGGTGGTGGTTAGGGAAGTAAATATGAGTTGAACTAAATGAATATAGAAGAAAAGAGAAAAAATATATGAGGAATATTATTGCCCCAGCATTTGTCTAAATGAGCCAAGGAAACCCCAGAAAACTTGGATAAGAACAGGCAGACCCGGAATTGCACCAGTAACCTCTCGAATTCTAAGCATTGATCTAAACCATTAGCCCTAGACATGCACGGTATAGCCTCATCCATCATTGAGTGGATTGACTACATACTAGTAAATCGATTTATTGACGCCACTAAAGGAAGATTTACCATATAGGGTAAGATGGACTTGAGATATCCTCAGAGAGGGGGGGGGGGTCCTGTCTCCAATTCTTTGGCGCTTAGTAGTAGACGAGCTCCTAGTACAGCTATGGGGGAACGACGCATTCAGGCGATAGGATACGCCGATGATATCCTTATCGTCCGAAACTCTTTTCTCTACACCCTTATAGACCCGTGCCAAAAGGACTTTCATAAGACCATAGTGAAAAAATAAAACGATTACCTAAATTATTAATAAACATAATGATATCAATACTACTACTACTATCAATAAAAATACAACTAAGCCTTTATATAATAGATACGATACGTTTGTATTTTTATCGATGTATAGGTTGTAAATATTTATATACAATGTTCCCTTCCTTCCGCTTCATAAAATTGGTTCGAGAATATCAACCGTGCCTACTACCTACATAAATATTAACTAATGATAAATACTTCGAAACCGTTATTTAACTCATAAATACCAAATTTCGTGTGGGGCGCTAACACGAAAGATAACGAATACTAATCGCTTTCGAAAGTAAAGTTTATTCACTTAAACTTTCTTTTCGAAGGAACAGTGCATCATGAACGGTACCGCTGTCGAAAACGAATGTGAAACGTTTTTAAAAATAAATACATACGGTGTATCTTTAACAATTGGACATGTAAGTACCTACTCTAAATACACTTATCTAAAGTTAAAAGTTAATTGCTTCATGCTTCACTTAATAGTTTCAAAACCTTGACTGATATCAAAGCACTCTTTCGACAGTAATCATTACCTACTGTAGAACATAATTAACCCTTAAGTGGTAACTGTCATCTGCGAGACTGCGCCCGTATTTACTTTTAAAATAAGGTTATTGTAAAACAGTATTATCCTCGAACCTACGACTTCATTTAATGCTTTTGTTATTCATGAAGTACTTTAAGTTAGATAGCGATAAAAATTATTTCCGAACAGTCTCTGAGAGGGTAGGTACGTTATGATTATTGTTAGTAGAACATTTTTGAAAAAGTATTTTATTTTTTTTCAATTGGACACTTTAATTTTTTTTACTATTTGTTGTTATATTTAAGTATTGTGGTTATTTCTTTTTTTGCTTTTAAATTAATTCTGCATTTTTATATCGATTTACAATTAATATCCCACAATATTTTTCTATTAGTTTATGACGTAATTTTAAACGCGTATGTTAAAAAAAATAGATTCTTAAGTACTCTCGGCATAAACTTTCAAATATAATTGTGTATGTTTCATAATTTTTTGTTTGATAATATTTGTAGCCTAATAGACGGAACGATACCATATCTGAATCGCCTCAGAGTAACAAAGTGTTTTATGGAATTCTTTTGAGACATTTTTGAACAGATAACTAAAATTTAAAAGAATTGTTATCACAAAAATTATAGCTCTAAGTTGCTTAAAAATATTTTTACAAATCAGACATAAAAACGATCTTGAAAAGTATAATATTAAAAGAAGAAAAAATATTTACTTGGTAAACTTTTACAAAATAATTATTATCAATCTGACAATTGTTTCGACCATTAGTCGGTCATTTTCAAAGAGTAGATACAGTCTTACTCTTTCAAAATGCCCAAGTTTTAAATTTTTGAACATCACGTATACCTCTCAGCAGTTGCATACGTGATGATTATACAAATGTACGATACTACAATCTACGCGTCAATAAAAGATCAATACCAAGTGCTTTATAATTTTTCATCTAATGATATTTGATATATATATATATATATATATATATAACTATTTTTATATTACCTATCAGTTTATCAAACTAAAGATGTTTCGGTTTCCTTCTTAATAAATAATAGTCATCTACACAAGAAAAAGGAAAAACAACTTAAAATTGGAACAAAGAGATGACAGTGTAAAACAAATAAAAATAAAAGTTAATAACAAACTTTATAAGTACAAAAATGACGTGTAGGGTTAATGTTCTTTATATATATATCAATTGCAGTTTCAAGGCTTTATTAAAGAACAGAAAAATCAAGAAGCGGTTTTAGATGAGGAACTAGCATCAAGAATCACATATTCATGATAAAACAAATAACTGAAAATTCGATTGATCAAAACATAGAAACATGTATAATTTTTAAATAAAACGTTGATATGGCAGTACATCGCTATCTACCTACTTTTGCTGCTGTTGTCGTATTTCATAACGTTAGACAAGGCTTTATTAGGGTATAAATTGTTTTTGTTCTTTTTGTGTTTATATTTCTTCTTATTAATTTGGTTTGCGTGTTCTATCACATATATAAGTTGCGCCGCCGATTCAGTAAGATAAGATGATACCCTAATGGGGCCTTATCTAACGTTATGAAATATGGCAATACCAGCAAAAGCAGGTTTTATTTAAATCTGCTTTACATCGAGCTCCAGCGATTTGGTCAGTAATTTATCGAATTTGCCTATGGCGTGCTAATGAGATCTAATAACATCGAAATCGCGATCCACGTCTGGTGGCTTCCATAAATTACTTAACCATAACTTATTTTTATTGTTATGCATAATATTCCTGGATTTATTACTACAGTAAATAAAAGGAATGTGTGGCATATACTGAAACTTGGAAAAGTGAGCAGAATTATAATAGAAACTATAAAAAGTATGCATAGAGTGAATAGGAATAGTGTGTTAGGACGAGAAACACTATCACAGGTCTAAGGCAAGGAAGTGTAATAAGCTCTCTACTATTTATAAACACTTAGCAATATTGAGCAAATAATGAGCACGATTTGTAATTCAACGCAAATATCTAGAACGAAACGTTAAAAAGAATAGATTAAAGTAATGCACATTAGGAATAGTAGTAATAATCTGCAAATAAAAATAGACGGAACATTATTAGATCAGATCAGAGAATTTAAATACCTAGGTGGGATACAAAAAAGCAAGAATCATAGAACTTTTTGCAGTAATCTAAGTAGAAACTTTATAACGAGAATGAATGTGTCCAAAAATACAACGATAGACGTTCTCAAATCACTATATAGACGTGGTTTGGAAGCATGGGTATTATTACTAAGTCTAAAGAGCAAACTACAGGTAATCAAATGGAATATCCTTCAGAGGAGTAGAAGGAGCCACAAGGCTAGACATAATAAGGTAGATGGATATTACGCAGGAACTAGTAATATCCAAAACAAGAAGGTATTAAAATCCTTTTTCGTCTAATTACAAAGGATCACAGATTCCACATTTGGAACGCGTCCTACACAGTAGACACAGCGCACCGCAAGCCATATCCCACGACCGGTTTCAACCTATCGAGTCTCATCTGGTGGGCGCTGGCAGAAAGGCTTTTACAAGCTATGTAATAATTATTTTTGCCAGCGCCCACCTGATGAGACTCGATAGGTCGAAACCGGTCGTGGGATATGGCTTTCGGTCCGCTGTGTCTACTGTGTAGAACGCGTTCCAAATGTGGGATCTGTGATCCTTTGTAGACGAAGAAGGATTTTAATACCTTCTTTTTTTGGGTAGTTATCTTCGTCTCATAATCGTTCGGAATCAACAGTGTAATTCAATGCCGGTAGGGGCATTATCCCTCGGAGTAGTTGTTTCTGTTGATTCCCTATTTATATTTATTAACTAGTAATATGTTCAATACAGAACATTATTGAGTAAAACCAGTTGAGTTGGTTTAAGCAATTGAGAAAGAAATTGACAGAGAAAACAAAGCGTGGAGTAATTCAGTCAATAGTAACATTTCTATAGTATAGGGATAATAATAATACCTACAAAAACGAAGGAGTTAACGATTTCAACAGACTAACACCTTACACTGCTTTAGTGGAAAGATTTATGATAATATACATATTAAATAACATTAGGTTTATATCAACTCTCTTTTGGAGTTTAGTAGACGATTTATTGAGACTGCTTATAAAAACTAGTTCAAAATTGCGATTCATGTATATTAAATTCGATATATTACTGACGAAAAAACGAATGTTCTTTATTAAAAAAATATATTGAAGCACTCTCCAGATAAAACAACAAAAGCGATGAGTGCTCTGTATATAAAATGATTAATCATATCTAATATTGCTTGATGGATTAAATGTGGATTTCCATAAATTATTAATACAGACATTAATTTGTGGAAATCAACATGTAGTTTTATTTTTTACAGCATGTAAAAGACCAAAAAGTACTTAACTCGATTTTTACAACTGACTGATCTACTAGTTACTGTTACTGGTAAATTCGGAACGCGCATAGCGTCGGTACATACATTGAAAACCCCTCATACAAAAGATAGATAGATACAAGAGATTTTTCACCTTCTAACCAGGTTTTTAACCTTTTCACTTTGTTCTCGCCAGTAACAATTCATGAAAAAAAAAGATTGATCGTTATGTAGGGATGTATCGACGTTGTGCTTCAAAAACCGCAGCGTCACGGAAGGCAGAAGTAGTACCAAAAAGCTGACCGTTCTACCTCAATTATACGCTGGTCGTGTTAGAGTTGGTGCATGTGCTTTGATTAGAAATGACGAACTCGCAAAATAGCAGTTACATGCCACTGAATGTAAGTTTAACTGATTTAACATTAATTAATTACTAAGTACAACGTGCTAAGAATAATGCAACTACTGGTACAAATTAAAATACTTAGTTTGGCAGGCCAAAATAAATACTTAAAATTACAATTTTCATTTTAGATCTAAATCAACTTCAAAATTCTCAAGAAATCTATAATACTTAGGTTTTATTTTTTATATCAATGAAATTGATGTTAACTCAAGAAACATAGAATAATTGAAAAATGTAGAAATTAATGTTTATCAAAGTTTTTTTGTGAATTAGTAAATCAAAATTAAGGTAAGATTGGTCACAATTTTTTATCTTTTCAACGTTTATTAGGTACATTGATAATAAGTTCATAATTTACTGGAAAAATTCATATATTATCACAAGTGAAAAAAATACCTTTTTACATTTAAATTTACTGAAGCATCACCATTTAATAACTTTTTGTTACGAAAATAATCGCTATATTTAACTGTAAACGAGTGTATATCATATAAGTATAGCGACCATTCCCAATTAATCTGTTTCGTCAACTATTATAAGTGCTGAAGAACTACAGTCGTTGTTATGACTTAAACAGTCGTTTACTTATGTGGGTTGTGAGTTTTTTTTTTATTCTGAATATTGTAAAACAGGCGATCTTGTCTAAGTTTGTTTACACGTATTATTGGTTAAATCGAATTGTGTTTACGTAATTATTCGTAAATTGTATAACTTTTATCAGTCCAAAGATTATATCAAAGAAACTAAATAAATAAATAAAATTCAACAGTTTCCAAAATTAGTAAATATACTTTTGATACTGCAGCATCATCATTAGTATAATTCACAAATTTGCAAGTAACGAAGCGATAAGGGAATTTGCGTCTCGACTGTGTTGAATCACAGTTAATCTAATGATTACACAACATTCTAATAAATACAAAGGGACTGTACTAGAAATAGAAACGCATGGGTATGTTTCACAGTTTGACACTTTTAGCTGTCACAAGAAACTCGAGAAGTATAATTAATCAAATATAATCTAATCAACTGTTAGTAAATGTGTAATTAGTTAAATATTGAGATTTTATATGCACAATTAGAAAATTGGCATAAATAAAACCTCTTTGCTCCTCTAAAATTCGTAACAAATGGATTTTTTATTGTTATTAACCTAAAAGTATATTCATATTGTATGCAATTAACGAAGTCGGCCACTGATTGATATTTTCACTTCGCATTTTGAGTACGTTCTATATATCCATAACGCTTTCAGGGTAAATCAGAAGTAGCATTTTATTATATATAATACCATAATTATTGTTTGATCTACATATGTAACCCATCAATCCACTTATCAAATAAATTAAAAAACCAAAATATTATTCTTATTAATCTTGCTTTTAGAACAACTAACAAAGTAGGTAAAAATATAAAAATAAATAAAGATAAACTTTAGAATTCACAAAAGTCAGGCGTATATAAATTAAATTGCGATTCGTGTAATAAATTTTACGTTAGGCAGACAAGTGAATAAAATAAATGAATATTTCTATTATTATAAAAATAAAACGAAAATTGTATAATAATTATTTCAACCATTTGTTCGAAACCAATCACTCGTCTAATCATAAATATACTACGTTACATTATGTAGAAAAAAGAATAAAGTGCTCTTGAATCTTTAGAAATTAATAAAATAATAAAGTATAATGCGTATTGATTATTAAACGATGAAACAGATTTTTGTTAATTTATTTAAACAGTTTAAATACAGAGAAGTTACGATAACAATCAAAAATACACGATAGATTTCACTTTATAGAAAATACTTTAAGGTCCAACTACAGGGAAATTATTAAAATGGGTCCGAAAATGAAGGTGTAATATTTAAACATATATTTACGTTCCAAGGTTGCTTAGTCGTCTATTTTGACCTCTTGAAGGTTATTTGGTTGAAAAGATTGTAATAATTTAGTTTCAAAGCCGAGCAAGCATACTAACCATAATCTCATTTTTAAAATGTGGTGATATTTGCATTACCCATAACCCAAAACCCTCGTAAATTTTCAGTAAGTGGGCTTACTTAAAACACCTATACTAATTTCTAGTTTTGAGTATTTGGGGGTGTAATTCTGAGTAAAAAAACTTGATTATTAAGGTCATAGCCCCCACCACTCAGTCTCCATCTTAAAAAGGAAACGTGATTCGTTTCTGTTAGATATATTTTTCGTAGACGCGCGTCCTACCTTCAGAAAATTTATAGCAATCTTCACATTTCTCTTAAACTATACTCTTACTAATATCCCTATCGACTTGGCAACAATTATCAAGTATAGGCTCCTCTGCCTCTTTTTACTCCTATTTATGCTCCTAGTATATCTCTAATTAGCAATTCATGTCACAAAACAAATGGATAAATAAAATAATATATAACTTTTATTAACACATTCTTGATGTACCATTAAAAATAAGTGTAATTTCTATCAACCAAAACAGTCAATAGATTAATGTCAAAAAATGTTTACGGCATAACTAAGAAAAATAAAAATTTTCTTAACGGCTTTAGAAGTTCAAGATGGCAACTACATGGGAGGGGTTGCACTGTCAGAAAACCAAATTTTATACTCGCTACTGTTTTATACTCTCTACATCTTCAATTCGCTGACTACCCAAAATGTTAACCTATGTTATGTACCAACTAACTAACTGACTTAAAGTTGTTATCAGACTTATTATCGCGGCACTCCTGGTCTATTTGAAGATGGATGCAACTACCAATTAAAATAGCGCAGGCAAATTATCTTTAATTAAAATGTAATAAATCTACAATAATATTTACCCATTGCAATTGGCACTTGACAAGTATATATAAAATCGATTGCATTCTATCTTTCAAATAAACTTTGACGTTTCTAACAGTTCCTACCTACCTATTTTCAAAAAATAATAAATTGACCATGGAGGTAAGAAAGTTTCTATATAATTATTTCTGTAATTTGAATTTCATATTTTAAATTCAAAACCCATTTGTCATAATTACCCGTTGATAATTTAATTTGTACCTAATCAATTTAGAATTTGTATTTAAATTTTATATGTACTTAGGGTTGGTACTAAATATATGTACTAAATGTAATTTATATTGCATTAAGTAATAAGTAGGTATTTATTTTATATAACTATATCTCAACTTTTAAACTAACAGATAAGAAAAACTGTAAAGCAAAAACGAAATTTCAGAAGATGTTTTGATGACGGTTTTTCATTTATTTGAACTATAAAACATATAAATATTTAAAGATTACTACAAGGGTGGTTTGGTAAGTCCGTCACTTTTAAAAGGAAAACATCAGTTTTTCGGCAAAAATAATTTCATTTTTCAACATAATCTTCTTTTAGTTCCATATTTTAATTTTTTTATTCCTTCTAAATAATAAAATTTCTCAAGGCCCTCAAAATTAGCGTTTGTTTCCACGATGACTTCTTCATTCGACACAAATCTTTTACCACCCAGCCATTTCTTCAGTTTTGGAAACAGGAAATAGTCGGAGGGGGTTAAATCCGAAGAATAAGGTGGATGACGTAGCAGTTCGTAGCCCAATTGATGAAATTTTTCCATGGTGACTACACACTTATGCACCCGTGCGTTGTGCTAATGGAACAACACTTTCTTCTTGGCTAAATTCGGTCGTTTCTGCTTCTAAACAGTGTCAAATCTGTCCAGCAGCTACAGCTCTGAATAATATTTTCCGTTGAACGGTTTACCTTTTTCAAGGTGCACGTTCACCCGTAGAAACCGACTGTTTCGATTGTTACTTGGTCTCTGGTCTCTGGGGTGACGTGATGGATCCATGTCTCATCTACGGTAACAAAACGGCACAAAAACTCGTTTGGATTACGGCTGCACTTTACATGTCTAAACATTCCTATGAACTTGTCACACAGTTCTGTTTATGGTCGATCATGGTCAATCGCGGCACCCATCGTACCGACAAATATTCATGTAAAATGTGATTCACTCCCTCAGTTGAGATGCCTACAGACCTACAAGCCTCAGCCAACTCACGTACTTTCAACCTTCAGTCATCTAATATCATTCCATGGATTTTTTCAACGATTTCTTGCGTAACAACTTATTTTGGGCGACCTGAACGTTCGGCGTCACTCAGTAAACCACTTTGTAACCATTGAAATCGATGGTGCAGAGTCCCCATTGTATTTACCAAGCCTCTCGTTGGTTTCTTTAACGGATTGTTTGCGCAAAAAGTAATACTTTTTCAGCTCACGAAATTCGCTTTTTTCCATTATTGTGGAAATTAACGAGGTTAGCTGCTTTCAATGGCTGTCAAACATAAACTAAACGTCACAGCTTGACCAAAATTTTACAGTAGTCTACCGATAAATGCCACTTAACGGAAACAGTGTTGCCATTACAGTTACTGCACGGGAAATTCATTAAGTCATTGACTTATCAAACCACCCTCGTATAATCAGCATCACTATATACAACTCCCACCAATGGAATTATTAGATTAAATTAGGTTTTGGCATGGAGGTACGCCATGCTTAAAATGTATGTGATATGTACCATAGACAATAGTACCCCACCATCCACATTTGGACGGGTTATTGTGGTACTTAAATATACCGTAAGTATTGTACCACCCTTTAACGGCGCATAGGTGACCCCTACTTCATACAGGAAATTAAATTTTATATATCAGTTTTATGTTAAAAATAATTTTACGAAAGCCGATCGTGATCCAGTTATTTATACAGCTATGACAACAGCGTTTTGACGTTATTTTCCATAGTTTTGAAATTCTTAACTTTAAGGACCCTGTAAATACAAAAAATAAACAAGTAGATTTTTATAAAATCAATATATCGTATATATAGATATATTAGGTGGTTTTATCAGACATTGACATTTATCAGATATCATATATAAAACATAATTTTAAGCTTGAGATAAATAATTATTCAGAAGAAATGTATTGATTTGTGTAAGGGGCGGCAGGTACGTCATTCTCAGAGACTGAGTGCGGTTTAATTTTTTAAGTGTTTTGTGAAATTTCGGGTTTTAGTGTTTATTTAGTTAACTTCTACAGTACTCCAATTGATTTCCTTAGATAAAATGAAGTTTTTCCTTAATTGTTTAAGATTGTAAATGAATTTTTATATACAAAAACTCGTGCGCCAAATGGCATGGTTGTACTAATGTATTAAGTAGGTAATTACTTATAACTATTAGACCCCTGGGCTATGTGGAGGAGCCCTATTCTATTTTGATCCTGCCCTTGTTATTTTTCTACCGTAAGCTGTTTCCCCAGCCAATTCAATTGTGCTCAGGCACCCTTGGTCTTAATTCGTAATTTTTTTTTAAGCCTTTATAATTTTTTGTACTAAAAGTAACTTTTTATCCATATCCTGAATTCTATTCTATTATTTTTGTTAAATAAGGTGAAAAAATTGAAATTTTATTACTTCAGTTTTGAACAAAAATAAAAATATGTTCCTTTTCTGTCTAAAATCGCGATTTAGACCTCATTGTTTCTCATCAGCACGTCGTGGACACCTGCAATAAAACACCAGCCAGTGTACCTGCTTACATTAAACAGCATTTGATGATTAAATATAGACATCATGGCGAAGGCCATCTGTACCAATTTACTATATATTGTGGAATTCAGTAATGTTCAGCAAGGTCCTTTTCTAACAATGATGTGAACTTGTTAAACTCTTTAGTTCAGTTTAACAAGTCGATATCCTCATTAGAATGGACCTTGTTGAACATTACTGAATTCCCCAATTAGTAGCTAATTTCTACAGATGGCGTTCACTACGCTGTATGTATTTATTCACTTAAAATTTTGATCATCTTGTATTATTTGTTGCTTTGTTCCGTAAATATTTTTCTGTTTATTTGTTGTAATTTCTTTAACACAGTAATCCATATTAGGTACAATTTTACAATTATTTGTCACTATACAATTACTTAACTCATCTTATCTTTTGCTGTCATTACGTATTTTGCTTATACGTATAATTTATTACTGGCTTTGACCTTTTCGTTATTATTTGTACTTAATTTTGACAATTTATTTTATGTTACTACATATCTATAAAATATACCACAATACATATCGATGTTACATATGCTACATTTAATCAGTTTTAACACATTCTTAGTTAGTTTTATTTATTGTTATTCTGACCTATATAATCCATTGGGAAAGTCCTAATATAGGTCAAACCTGCATAAATATTGAGACACGTCAAGTGAACACAAAAATTGTTTTTTCAAAAACAAAACAGACTATAAATACGGTAATCATCTTTTGGAACTAGACCATATATTTAATAATAATATTGAAATTCTACATTTTGAAAACAAAGGTTATAGATTAACAAAGTTTGATAGATAGTAAAATTACTTAATTCTACATAGTCAATACTAACCATCTGATAAAACCAAAGTTTGACAAAACATGTGTTATGGAGTTTTTTTCAAGTAACAAATAAAAGTTTCAGTGAAAATCTTCAAGTAGTTTTACCATATATTTAAAGGATGCTTATTAATTTTTAATGTTTCCTTTATCAGTTTTAAAACAAATAAAAAAATATTATTATTTACAAAAGAATATTATTGAAGAGATTTTAGGCTTTGGAGGTTTGAATACCAAGATATTTTCTATCTGAAAAAAGTTTACTTTCGCTTGAATTAGACAATATATATATATATTTTCGTTGCAGAATTCTGCAATTATTTAGCAATTTCTGAACTTGGAAAGAAAAAATAGTTCCAAAAGATTTTAATCACCCATGGTAAGAGGCACTAAAAATGACATTCAAATACAATATATTTGACAAATATATATTTTTTCCTTAGTTAGACTAATAGAATAATTGTTATGCCTTCAAACAATACTTAGTAAAATTTCGAAAGAAACGATTCCTCTTATTATTTGGTAATATTAATTTCAATACATTAATGTGATATTAATTTTTGCATTAACTTTTACCACTAGAGATTACCTCAAATTAATGATAAAAAATTTGTAACTACTGGCACGCCCTTGTCAGAATTCGAATCAGAGTCCTTAGGTAAAAATTAATTCAAAAATTAATATCACATTAATGTATTCTTCTTATTATTAATAATGATAATGACCTTCCGGTTTGATAATTTTCAAATGATTTATTTTGCTTTTGCTACAATTGTTTCGTTACACAGTAACTTCATCAGGCGAGATGAAAACCTAACATATAAAATATTTTACGTTACTTAAGTAGGTACTAAATCTAGAGTGGGGTATGTTTTTATTTACAATTAAGATTAGGCAAGGATGTGTTACTAACTTCTATTTGATCATTTAAGACACACCCTTACTTAATCTTAATTGTAAATAAAAACATACCCCACCCTAGATTTAGTACCTATTTAAGTAACGTAACGACTCTTCGAACCCTCCCCCCAACGCTCCCGTCCCTTCCCCACGACTCTGTCCTCTTCTCAATTCACTTCCCTATCCCAACCTCTCCGCATCTATTCTGGGGATGTTAAAACCTTCGGGTTGATAATCCCCACTCGAGGTGGGTTTTTAGTCACTAAGAATCTGACACTACCCCCCTTCAGAGGGTGCCTATACAAGGTTTTCCCACCTCGAGTTAAATTTAAACAAAAACAAAAGTTAGTTTGTCATCTCGCCTGATGAAGTTACTGTGTAACGAAACAATTGTAGCGAAAGCAAAATAAATCATTTGAAAATTACTAAACCGGAAGGTCATTATTATTATTCATATGGAATTTCAAAAATTAAGTGTCTCAACAATTATTAGGTACTTCTTATTATTGCTATGTCCAACATTTAATAAGTACTTATACTAAAAGCAATGACGTATTACATTTTATGTGAACATCTGTTTAATTATGTGCAGTTATGATGTACAAAAGAACACCATATTATAGTTCTCCACATGTCCCTCTTTATTTGGCACCCTTTGCATCTAAGCGCTACATACTTGGTACCAGTTAATTCTTCTTCCGCACCCACTCTCGTCGCATAATTGACCCTTGAACTCGTCGAACGTTGGAGCCTTCAGTTACCAGTACGAGCCCTATGATTAACCCGCGAAATATACCGGTTGCCTCTGATTATTTAATTTTCTAGTTGTCGTATCTTACATGATAACTGCATATACATGTTAAGATAGGAATGTCTCGTTCGCGTTGACCGTTATTAAATCTAACTCATCGTCAAATTATGTCGTGCCTTCAGGACGTGAACAAGACAGAATGTAAAACAAAAAAGGTAAACATAACAGAAACCCATTAAATATACAATTTTTGTCTATTTAAAAAGAAATCTTTTATAATTGTAAATATTAAATAATAAAGAACGGCGAACTAATAATATCCTCAGTATAAAAAAATTGTATTCCTAATTTTACGTTATTCATTGTAACATTCCTCAGAGTAAGGGATTATTTTGGAATATTTAGTTGTATAGATTTCAATTTTTTCTGGTAAGCTATTATTGATTATTTATTTATCAAATGCGATCCTAAATATCACAATCCAATAAATATAATTAAGTTAGAAGACAATGAAGTTGCCTTTCTAAAAACTTTATTTTATGTTACAAAATCTAAATAACCTTTATACTTTACAAACTACAATATCACAACATTAGGTTGTAGTCTAAAGAAAGCATAAAAACTGACTGGCTTTTGACTAGGCAACCCAATTTATCCTGTTTGTTCTGGAATTCCATATTATCATGCGACGCACTTAGCCTTTTAGTCGTGGTATGTTATCGACCAAAAGGGTTATGTCAATGAACACAACTACAACACGTAACCAATTCGAATAAATCGGTAATTTCAATTCCGCCTAGACGTTTCAGAAATAAGTGGTGCTAAACTTTTAGTAAAAATCGTGAAGTGACGGTTATAACTTGAAACTAATAAGTTAAGTGTTTAAATGTTTTGTATGAATAAATTAATAAAAAGAGGAAAACACAAACCGGTGGTTTTATACTTTTATTAAATAATTAATCTTTACCAATCATTTGGACTTACTAGACCATTTTATTTCTAATGGTTGCTTCCCCCACATTATTATTTTTTACAGCAGGAAATGATTATTTATGTAGATACTAAATCAAATCCCAAAAGAGAACAAAAATTTCACCGTTTTTATATGACGAAACTACATAATTAACCAAACATGGTTGGAGTACTTGTGTTGTTATTGTGTAGTTAAAATAAAAGTAACATGCTGAGTTCTTTAATGAGGAAGTGACATATTTATTTATATTTACGAGTCATAAATCGTTTGCGATTTTACGGTCCAAGAGGATTAGTTTTTAAATTAACGTACAACCACTGTATAAGATTAATACTTGTACGTATTCAGCGAATGAATGAAAAAAATTTTTTTTTTCTGGAAAGTGATGCATTATGAATAGTTCGTAGAATTAGCTACAAATCAAGACAAAAATTGAACAAAAACAACAGAAAATATGGAATCAATATGTCTAAATAACTTATATAAAAAAAGTAAAACTATTATTTTGAACAGTGGTTCCCAAACTTTCTGAGTTGCGGCACCTTTTATCATTAAAAAAAATTCCATGGCACCCTACCGTAAGTAAATATGTGACTTCTTGTAAATAAGAAATAGAATCCAGCTTCGCAGAAATAGGATATCTAAAATTGGAGATAAAATCCGCTGATCCTTATCACTTAGAAGGGGACTTTTATTGAAATCCAAAATTCTGTCAATTTCATGCTGCCATTTTTTTCTTTCAAATTGTTGACACAAGATAACTTGATAAGATTCTCTTTCTTCCACGAAGTAAATTTAGACTCAGTGCTAACGTTAAATGGATCTTGAGTCCATGCAAACCTATGAAATTTTCGTTTTAAATGTATTTCTCAAACTAGATAATTAGCTGTGATAAGTGCTCTTCAAACATGGTTTTCATATCTTAAGAAAGATCAAATTCATTTGACGTCAAAAGTTGCTTCAAAATTAAAAAACAATCTCTGCCTGTAAATTTATTCAATTTTCTTTTCCATAGTTGGAATTGTTAATAAAAGCTGAAATTTTCCACATTAACTTCAAAAGGCGTATGCTTTTTTCCTACAGAGGGAGATAATGGGATTTCAGCTTTTCGAAAAACAAATATCCTAGTTTTATTAATAATCGCCATTAGCAATATCTTCTGTATCTAGATAGTTTTAGCTTCTCACTTTGTTTTTAAGTTAGGCTCAATGTAAATGTTTTGTTTCAATTAATTATTAAGCTTTATAATATTTCACTGATTTAGTAAATGATATTTTGTAATAGATACTCATTTTTGTCATGATCTGATATTCCATAATTACATATCAAAAAATCCCTATCTAAGAAAAGTTTTGCTATGCGTACGTTTTGTTTCAAAATTTTTGTGATTTACAGTATCCTGCATATACACTCCTAACAATCCTACTCCTTTTTAGGTTATCCCTACTCCATTTATTAAAAATTACTGTGTTCGGTAAACATACCACAGATTTGATAAATTGTTTTTATTTTTACAACTATCTATGATTATTTATTTAAATAAATTTATGGATTTAGAGTTGTAACAAGTAAAATTAGTTGAGCTATTCGTGCGTAAGTAACTACTAAGTATGTATTAATCGCAAAAAACTGTACAGGAAATGTTTTTATGAGACTACATTTGAGATTTGATTTTTTATTTCTCCTGGAAAATGATTCCAACGACCTTGACGATTATTCTACTATTTTATTGTTTGTTTACTCAATTTACAAAAAAAGAACAATTATGTAATAAGAAACAATTTCATAAATAATGAACTGTCTAAGGTGTATTTTTTGTGAAACATCGTAAATTAATAAATAAATATAACAGAATTTATGTTCACAAATTTTTATTTAAAAAATACTCGACATATGTTTCGGGAGTTATCCTATAAATAATAATTAATCAATATTAATAATGATAATTAAATTCATACTAATATAGTATTAATTTTACTCTTGATAATGGGATAACTCCCGAAACATATGTCGAGTGTCTTTTAAATAAAAATTGGTGAACATAAATTCTGTTATATTTATTAACAATTTAATTATAATTTTTCTTCGTAAATCATTCATTCTACGTACACCTACTTTTTGTCTTTTTCAACGTATTATTTAACTAATAAATCTCATAAGTAAATTTTGCATCTTTTTCATCAACACTCAATTTTTCACAATTGTTGTTTTGGAAAATTTTGGTACCGTTAGTTGACAATGTTGACAATAACTTCATAGATAAAGTAATTATATTCTAAGCATTTTTAAGTTTTTCGTCATTAAAAAAAGGTCAAATAAATGTTGTTATCAAATAAAAATTAGTTTGTTTCTCATATATTAACATTATTTTGTAACACGATTTTTATTATAGGAAAACAAGCTTATGGCAAATGTGGCGCTACCTGAACGTCCAATGGAAGCAACATGTCTTACAGTACCAGAAAGTGATCTAGCCAGCTCACCTACGAATACATGCAAACAAAGACGTAATCAGTTCTTCACTTTTCCGTTTATTTCCAACGTTGTTATAGCAATAATAGGTAACTACTAATTTTTCACTTATTCGTGCTAGCCACAGATCAGAGAGGTTTGGTGCTAGCCTTCTTGCCAAGTATAGTATTATTATAGTATTATACGTACTTACGTCAAAACTATACAACCATAGCTCCACAATGATATAAACAAGTCATAAAAGTACTTTCTTTTTTTAAATGTTACACCATTGGTGTATAAGACATCTCCAATTGTACTACTTTCAACAAAAAATTAATATTTTGTCATAAAGAAAACAAATACAGTTCCACTTTAAATCACCTTTATTCAATACAATTGTTTCACTTAAACATAAGGATCTTCAGAAGAAGTATTAATTGTCCATTAATGATTTTGTATTATGAATTATAAATTATTATATGCTTATCTTTAAGTGAAACAATTTAAAGTGAAACTGTATTTGTTTTATTTGTGACAAAATATCCATGATAATGAAATTCCATAAAGTAGATGCCGATATAATTCAATAGTCATGAAAAAGTTTTCGAGAAAGTAAATATCTGCATAAATTACAAAATTATATTAACAGTTTAATGTTCATACCTTTATTGTTCTAATGCGATATAGGGTACTACATATTTCTATTAAGTAGTCAGTAGTATTTGTCAATTCATTTCCTTTGTCCAGTAAATTGTAAACTTTTATCATTCGATCAAAAACCAATTTAAGAATTAAAATAATTTTTTTCTCTCCGACTAATTACATTTAAGAGAAAATACTATGATTTATTCTATTTAGGCAGGTAGTAAGGTAGTATAAATGTAAAAAATCATCGCCGTATTCCTGTTATAATACAGTACTTAATTAAAAAAACTATCTCGTTTATCAACATTAAAAAATATAGATAGGATGTTAATTATGTAACGTTTGTATTCATCAGTTATACGTAGCATTTGTACGATAGTTAAAAATAAAAAAACGTGAAAAATTTCAAAAAAAAGTTTATTTGTGTTACTACAGCCGTTTCGCTATACTATAGCTTCTTCATCACGTTTTTAATTTTATCATGTAAGTTTCAACAACTGACTAGTACAACAATCAATAGTTGTACGATAATTGTTACAGTGAGATATGGCAACTGTTTATCTCTTTTCGATAGTCGTCATTACAAAACAAGCCATAACACAATTCATGTTTCAGCTTACAACATTTACATCATTATCATTTAAGATTATTGTGATGTTAGCTGTTGTAATGTACTTCAAATGTGTACATACAAACAAAGTAGTGTGCATGTATTACAACCGATTGTGATGTGTTTTAAGTGAAATAATTTCGATAATTCTTGTAAAACACGTTTACTTATATGAACTGAAAGTTAATATAATAGAACTGAATGTTCATGATTCAGCTGTGTAGGTGGGTGCATGTTTTTATTCGTTTATTGTAGTAGTTATATATGTGACTACCTAATAACAAGTGACCTACATAATTGACTGAATTTATGTCTGACTTCGTTTGGCTTTTCATTCATTATTTTAATCACATAATAGTTACAAAATCCGTTATAAACTTATCGTGTTCGTACGTACAAGTAAAAACGATAAAAATGTAAAGAAATATGTTTCTATTTAAATAAATTATAAGATGTTCACTGATAACAAACCATTGTAGAGTAGGTAATAAATCATTCGCTTTGATAAGCACAATAAGTTGGTTCATAATATTATTCGTTTCATTCTGACACCTAGTGTATACTTACTGAAAATTACACACACTTTTTACGTTTACTTATCTCCATCGTATACACTGATCATTTGAAAAGAAAATAATTCACGATCAGTGTGAAGTGAAGCAGGATCTTTATCTGCCGAAGAAATGGGCTACGGACGAATTTTACTGGTGTGTAAGTTTTCTCTGAATTGACTACAATCTTTTCATATATTTATCTATGTGTTTTATGAGACGTACATTTCGGAAAGTTTTATATCCAATAAAAGAGACAAGAATATATTTAAATCTTATTTAATGTTTGAATGACAGGAAAAATGTCTAAAGGGTCGACAATTTGCGAATATTACAGACCGCACAAAGAAATAAAGTGTAATTTTTATTATCTTGTTAAATACCTATAAAATTAAAATGGTAAAATTTTAAGATAGGAAGAATGACTTTCTTCTTTTACATATTACTCTACTCTCCGTAATATATATAATCATATTAAACAAATATAGATGTGAAATCGCACAAGAGATAACAAAAAAATTTCTGAAACCATTGAAAAACCTTTGATTTCTTTTTTTATTATCAGATATAGCTTTTTTTGAGTTAGGAACTTTTTAAACTTTTATATTGAGTTTTAAACTTACAATGACGCTCATAATATTTTTAATAAGTTTGAGCTTCAGATTCTGCTAACCTTTATCTGAAATGGTGGTTTCCTATATTATTGATTAAACGACCTAAATATGAAAATCATACGGTTGTTTAAATTCAATACCGTGGCGGCCGGAATAACAAAAGCCGCAAAGATCTGGAAAATTTTTGCTTGAAGGATATTATTTAAGGTTAAAATGAAAATTTGAGTTTCCTAAACGATTTATGAACCGGAACTTCGAACAACTGGCATTTTATCTATGATGTCCTTGCCTAAACTATAATCTTAGTCATAAAAAACGTTTGTATTTTACTGGTCTTGGTATTTAAATATAAAGGGTCAATATCCTTTCCTAATATTAACACTGAATTGGTAATATTTCAGTAAAGATGGTTAGTACTTAAAATTATATAATAAGTACTTAAATATAAATGTCACTAATTAAATCCAATTGATCAGTATCTTAGGGAATAAAAACATTTAGACAGCATTTCATGTTTTAACGTATCTGAAATAGGAAATACTTGAAGTGCGAGTTTCTAGCTATAACGTGGCCTCATTGGTAGAGAAAGATACGACTGGGGAAGAGACAGCCAATCAGGCTGCACTAAAGCGGGAAAGGCGAACCACAATTATTTGCTATTTCAGAATCAGTGCTGTAGTTTTAAATGCTGTCTCTAGGCTTTTGACTCTAAGGTCAATCATTAAATCCAAATGGTTCAACTCAGCGTTTCTACAACGTTTCGACAGTTGGAATCCTTTTTAACATTGGTACCTCCGATTGGATTTAATAGTATCTACCATTGTAATACATTTGTAATTGGATTATCTGCAATACAATTACAATGATTTCGAATAATATTTATTTGTCTCAAATAATAATTTTAAAATTAATCCAAAAGTTCTTAAAAATAGAATCTAAATTTTTTATTTCAATACGATGAGACGTGCTGATTTTTACTATCGCAGATTTATTACTTCGTATTAGGTTTTACGGTTGAAAATTGAATTCTTGTCACACTCAGCATTCATGTCGCAGTATTTAATTTTTGTCGACATATAGGCTGAGAATGAATGAGGATATTCATCTTTTAAACTGCGCCAGAGTTCCATTAACGCCATTAATTCATATTTTTCTTGAAACATTGAATCAGATGTATTTTCAATAAATGTTTCGTATTCTTAGTAGAATTAAGTTTTGGGAAAAAGTATTCAGAGCAGAAGTGAAGATGCAATACATGCATGAACGCAATTTTAAACAACGAATGATGGTACTAGTGATGGAACATTTTATTAATAATTTAACAAACATTTTTAAACCACCACATCCTGTCATAGATGTACATGAAGATTTACATGAAAGTCAGGTTCTTAAACTTATAGTTAATTCTTATGCGAATCTCAGAATTCAAACACATGCCAAGAAAAAAAACTTCAATTATTGGGTGATAAGTCACTATTAGACATAAATTACAAAACTATTTTATTTTATCATGTCTAATTTAATTTTAAAATTATATCTGTAATATTGTTGCTGTTTAATAAAACCTATATTTAAAAAGTTAGTTTTTACCTGACTTATCATTCATCCATAAGAGCCCGTAAGTAAAAGTGAGACAGCATTCCATCCGCCAGCAGCGGAACTAGTCGCACACTTGCGCTCACAAATTTAACACGTCGAGCGCGTTCCAGTTATCCCCTCTATTTCAATGTTCCTAACACACTCGGCTACGCGTGGTCGCCACTAAAAGCGACCACAGGTCGCTCATGTCGACCACTGTTATTCGCCAGTGATGGTCGTCATTAAAGGCTATTGTAAGAAGTTGGTAGTCGTGAAATTTTTCAGTCAGGTCCGGTCCTAGTTAATTTATAAATATAGACATGAAAGTACTTACTGTACTACTAGTAATAAGAAGAGGACGCAGGCGACGTGATGACTTTTGTACCCTTTTCGAAAATTTGAGATTGCACAAAGACAAATTATTCAAGTATTTTCGAATGAGTTTGGCATCATTCAATGAGGTGTTATCTTTGCTGCAAGATTACTTAAATCAACTAGCTAACAGAAAGTATAGTATCATCTACAAGATGAAAAATCATAGTAATTTATCGAAATTAATCGAAAACTGAAAAGCCAATGGAATAGGGCTGCAAGCTCTTCGCGTTTAGCCAATCTTAGCCCGTAGTCTTTGAATTTTTCTGAAATTAACCTGAAAGGTGCAATTACTTACGCAGATTGCGTTAAGGCTGTTGAATTAGAGGATTGAAATTTAAAGGAATATATCCAAATTTCATACAATCAGATTTAATGTGGCTAGAATTATTCAAAATCACAATTGTTTAATAATGGAGAAATTATAAACACTATACGATACAAGCAAAACTGCTTTTCTGTCGACAATATCAAATCAGGGTTAAAAGTTAATATTAAGTATAATATTATTTCTTTTTGAAGTTAACATCTACTTATACATGGTACTACCACTAATATTATCAGCCGCATTTTTCGACGAAACGTGTGGACCTAATCATTCATTTAGACCACTGCCATTTTGCCCGAATCTTAATTCTACTATGGATTCCTGTCTTATTCTTCAGTTGACATAATGGAATATTCTGTATTGACAATATATGGATATGTAGAGACTTGTTGTTAGTGGAAGCGATGGTTAATAGCAATTCTAGTTTTAAATTATGTGGAGCGTTATTTTTTATTATTTTGTCTTGAATATTCGGAAAAAAGCACGAATTTTTTGCGATATTCTTCAGAGATCGTAAGAAACCCCTGGGTTCCGCGGAACAAAGTTTAGGGAAAGCCACCTAAGTAACTAACCTAAACCAACGTAATCTAAACAGTAATTAATAAATGTACTGACTGATTAATTTATGTACTGACAATTTAGTATACTGACTAAAAATTCATTTATTTATTAACCGAAAATAGATTTATATACTGGCCATTTAATTCGTTGCCATTAATGAAAACACATCGAGAGTATAGTATATTTTTATTCTAATAATCGACTACCAACGTTTCACTGTATAGTTCAAGATGGATATATGTTTAACCAATGTTATACTGATAATTAGGATTTATATTTTTCGCATATTTTATTTGTTGTATCATAGAAGCCTAATTGGTTGTTTACAGAAATACGTCTATGAAAGAAAACGAAATACATAAAACTTAATATTTCAGATTATTACCGCATATATATTAATGTCCATATAATTGCTTATGTTCTGGTATAGCTGTAGAAATTTTTACATTTAGTAAATGAATAAAATAAGAAAGACCAAATTGACAACCATATTATTATGAAATCCTGCATATGATAAAATAAAATGTATTCGTGATGTTTTGACGAAAGAGAATGAAGAGAGTTTTGCAATGATTCGTGCATATATAGCATCCAGGAAATAGGCCCTTATTACATACCATGTGACGTATCAAATTATAAAAACGTCCTTATCGACAAACGTCAAAACTTTTCTATAAACAATTTAAAACAAGTTTTATTTATTTTTATACTGTAGTAATGATAATACCGTTGTTTAATAAATTAACTTTAATACTTCGATTCTATGATGTACCTTATTTATGTATTTTGTAACCGCTAATTTCTCATGTTTCAAGTAGATTATTGCATAAATCGAACTAATTTTAACGCAAATAAGAATATGTTCCTCTTTTGTCGATTATATAAATGCGGAAACTACTGATAATGCAACTTATTGAGTTGTATAGTGTATATCTCTAACATTGAAACGTTAACTTTTAAAGAATGAATTGTGCAAGAAATACATTAACAATGTTGTTGATTTCTTTAGGGTTCTGTTACATTTTGAACGTAAAAACCAATTTAAGCATATGCGATACTTTTGTTGTAAATTATAGTGTGATTGAATGTTTTATTTTCAGTTGGTGTTTTACTATTTCTGCTCGAATATGGCTATCTTCCCCAAAACAGGCTCGGTTACTTTTGTAAAGACCCCTCCATATCGGAACCGTTTAATGGCGATACAATCACCTGGGTCATACTCCTGATTGGAAGTCTTGGAGGTCCCTTGATCATTTTCTTTGTTATCGAGTATGAAGCCGAAGACAGTTTAAGTAAATACTGTTGCCTAAGGGTATGGCACTTGTATAGGGACTTCATTATTGGTGGCACTTTAAATATTATGATCGTCGAAGTGGCCAAATCCATCGTGGGAGAACATCGGCCACATTTTATTGCCACATGTGCTCCCAGCAACCATGAAACGTGTGAGGCCGGCTCTTATATTAACGACTACATTTGCACGAACACTAAGTATAGTCGATATTTTGAGGTCGACTCGTCGCGATCGTTTCCTTCTGGACATGCATCTCTCTCAGTATTCGTTGGTCTGTTTTGTGCGGTAAGTTTACTTTTTATAAAAATTCAACCTTAAAGGTATTTTAAAATTTTAATTTATTAAGATAGTTTTTTAATAAAGGATCTAAGTTATTAAGTTAAATATTGAATTTATCTTAAAAAAAATTATTTATTCAAATTAATTTAAAATAATCAAAACCATACTTTTAGGATGATTAATAAATGACTTAGCAATAATAATTAGAATGAGTAAAGACGCGATGCGCGGCTGCATATGCCGTGCACCACCCTAACACTGGTTTCTTATTCTGATTTGTTTTTGAGTTTTACTGATTGATTCCACAGGTCAACGAAATCAGATTGAATATGAAAACATGAAAATAACAGTCATTTATTAACGTAATTTATGACTCGTGAGTTCTAATTTGGTCTCATATAAGCCCTTGTACCTCAGAATTTTACAATATCCTAATCTCAAAAAAAAAATTAAAGTTTTGGTCTTTTTGAGAACCATATCCTACACTCTTCACTACAAAAGGACAAAATAACTAACAGACTATTAGTCATTTCTAAATTACAATCTGGCCTCAGAATTGCTCCAGCACATCAATATTTTAAAGTATCTTAATCTCAAAATACAGATGATACTAATTTAGCACCATTGTAGTACCTTCTTTTTCAAGGGGGTTTTCTTATTTCTATACCACTAGAACAGAAAAAAAACTCCAAAAAGTAGGTAATCATATTCGATGTAATTTGCGACATCGAACTCGAGTCCGCATTGAAATTTACAAATATCATAATCTCAAAACCAAACAAGTCAAATTAGCATTGTTCAAATTTGGATCTAAGATCTTTATAAATCTAAATTTACTGTTGTAACTCTTACACAAGCTTCTAGTTCAGTGATCAAAGATCAATTAGAAATAATTAGCCTCGATCATTTCGTCGTTTTATTTCACGTTGCAGTTCTCTCAATCAGGTCAAAAATCACATGTATTGGCATTTTAAGGTTAGGATATTGTGAAATTCTAACACGTTGAGGAATGTTGGAGGTCGGATCCGAACTCATCGCCGCAAATTACATCGGAAATGTCATCTCTGGCTTTAGTTTCTTAATACACGTTGACCAGTGATATTATAACTTCGATTTCCGCATTTCACTAAATAAAGGATAAAAAATAAAAATATGCTCTCGGTTAGCGTTCTGCCAAAACTACCAGACGTGTATCGCGATTTCGAACTCATTGGTTCTCATCAGCAAGCCGTAGATCTGGTTACATGTCTACCACGTAGATAGCTACGCCGTGGGTTCAGTTTAACAAATCGATTTCCTCATTAAAAAGGACCTTGTTGAACGTTACCGAATCCCACAATAAGTAGAAAATATCTGCAGATGGCGTTCACTACCCTTTTGTATTTATATATAAAGGATCGCTAATTTACCTACTAACCAAATGATAGGTATTAACTTATAATATTAAATATTTAGATTTAATATTGTACTAGTAACCTAAATGGAAAACATGGTAAGAGGATACGCATCACATTCAAGTGCTATTATGAACTATAAATGGTAATATAACAAGGAATGTATTCATACAAACTACTAAAACACCCTAAACCTATTAGTATGGGAGCAAATGCTAGACGATCGCAAATCGATTAAAACTACAAGATACCGGTAATACTGCCTACTCTCGTTTATAAATACGAAAGCAATGGATTTTCGATCGTCAAATATTTTGTTCCATTAGCTCCCGGACTATATTGGTTTGAGGTTAGAACACACAATTCGGAATATCATTTCTCACTGCATTACAACCTGCTTTGGAAATCAATACTGCTCTCAAAAATACATAGTCGCCGGAATTGAAAGTAGCAAGTTATTTGACTGCGATATATACACTTTATGAATGGGTAAATATTGGATATTAGGAATAACAAACTCAGATGATTACATTTAATAATCGAGATCCGTAGATGGCTGGTCATATCTAACCTAAAGATTAGCGCACACGGATTACTTTTAATAATAAATTTTCTGTCACTATCACATTGTTAAGGAAAATTAGTGTTAGTTAATATGGCGTAGCAGACATTTTTTGGCAATTATAATAAAACCGATCAGTCACAGTCTTCAGTGTAACGTGCATTTTGTTGCAACTCACAGTCAATAGTAGAGGATATGTCAGATCAAAATAAATTCTGCATTCGTTTTTATTAATTAAAATATATTTTTTAAAATTTGTAATGTTTTCTAATTTTAAAATCGTTCTGTAATACGTGTTCGCCATAATTCCAGAAATCATGGAACACTGAATTCTAAAATGCTCAACGCAGAAAGAGACGCAGGTTTGTAACGTGACAACGTGAGTTCGAGCAGATTATTGCTTCAACGAAAATAAATTGTATACTTTTGAAAATTCGGTAATAACCTCTTGGAAAAATTACTAATATAAGCCAAAAAGTTCCAACCCCCATCGTAGATGGAACATCCCTTATAATTTTTATTATTTACCTCGTAAACGATGACTCCTGTAGGAACAGAATTATCTGATTTTGAGAATGAAAATCAATACACAAAAACACAGTAGAATACGCCTAATGAGGAAACAACGAAAAAAAAAACTATTTCCGGAGTTTTAGTTTCTTTTGATACAATTTTTTGCGTAGAATTGTTTGGTTTAATTTTTTTTTTGTTCAATTCTGCACAACACCAATTTTACTGCACACATGTATTAGTATAAAATTGTAATATAACTGCGAGGGTTAACAATGTTACGTATAAATATTCTTTTGTAGAATTTTATGATAAGCATTCATGCACTCATTACATTTTTTCCGCCCGAAAGATAACACCGTTAAGTTCATTTTGGGAGTGGTTTTTCCATCCAAGATAGGGGTGAGAATTTGTTTTTGGCCTGTATTGGCAATCCGTCTATATCAGAAGTTACTAAAATCTTTATATTTAATCTTTATCTTTTCTTTTAAAAACCTAATAAGACTGTATATAAAGAAAGGCAGGTCACGGTGAACACAAATTGCGCCACGTTACGCTGCGATGCCATCTAACAAAATTTCGCCGTGACTGACACGGACCCTTAAGATAAAATAAATGTATTAATACAGTTCCTATATATATTTTGAAGTCGATAAATTCCAAAATACATAAGCATAAATAATAAGGTAACATTTTTGTTGCAGGCATATATAAATCGCCGATTGAATGTGAAAAAAACAGGCATCCTCATCAAAATGTTCCTGATATTCACATGTATGGCGTGGTCGATAACATGTTCCTTAACAAGAATAACGGATCATCGCCATCATTGGTGGGACGTCTTATGTGGTAGCATCGTTGGTGTGGTCACCTTTTTTTACACAGTGAAAAGTTTGTGTAACAATTTTGAAACAGACATTCAATTAAAACCTTCAAACCCTTCAGCATCTGCAAGTACAACAGCACTTCTTGATTTGAAAAATAAAGACGCCACGAGTGTCATTATCTAATATATCAATCAATGTGGTACTAATTAAAACAAAAAGAAAAGTTAATGAAGTGTTGCAGATATATAATAAAAATAGCAAAAATATTTTTTAGACCACCCGAGTTGTTTTCTGTGTTGTATATGCTTTCTT
Source organism: Agrilus biguttatus (assembly GCA_963921985.1). NCBI lineage: Eukaryota > Metazoa > Arthropoda > Insecta > Coleoptera > Buprestidae > Agrilus > Agrilus biguttatus. Next base: position 24,908,827 of record OY998118.1, read on the forward strand.
AAGTATTCATTGCAATGGCAAATATAACTGCTGAATAAACTAGTAAGCCAATACTTATGTTTCTTATATGTGTACGTATTTTTTTGTATTTATTTGTGTAGACCCAGTATTATTGTAAATAAAGGTCGTTGTAAGGACTGATAATTTCCTTTACCATAGATAATAAATATACTTTTACAACAAAAAATTTCGCTGTGTTTAGTTTTAAGTTTTAACCCTAATGCAAATGTGAAGGGTAGGGGGAAGGTCCTCTTCAGCTTCCTTTTTAGGAATTGTAGGAATGGATGGGTGGTAATTGGGATGGGACAGATAAGATACACAAAATTAAGACAGTAAAAGAAATGACAAAATATCTGTAGAATGTTACGGTTCCATAATGTACCTAAATAATCTAAGAAAAACCTAGAAAACTTGGACCAGGATAGATGCATCCGAATTCGAACTGATGTCCTCCCAAAAAACACTTAAAACGTAATAAAGCCTAATATCAAGAAAACATTTCTACTTGAATTTTTAAACCTGCTAAACTTTAGATCGATCCGCCTTTCCTTCTGTGTCACAAAATAATCAATTACTTTGTTATTTAAATAGGAAATAAGAACGATTTTCCAATGCGTTGCCAAGCACTATGTTTTTGTTGTACCACTGTATTACGTAAAAATGTTTTTATATATTTTAGCGTGAAAAAACACTTCTCACTTTAACGTTGTCATGAGTAGTGAACACAATATCTATACGTCTATACATATAAATAAATTAAATTAAAATTTTGTCTGTCTGTCTGTCTGTTTGTTCCGGCTAATCTCTGAAACGGCTGGACCGATTTTGACGGGACTTTCACTGGCAAATAGCTAATGTAATAAGGAGTAACTTAGGCTACTTTTATTTTAGAAATTAATTATTATTATTAATAAATACTTATTAATTTCTAAAGTAAAAGTAGCCTAAGTTGCTCCTTATTACATTAGCTATCTGCCTGTGAAAGTTCCGTAAAAATCGGTCCAGCCGTTTCAAAGATTAGCCGGAACAAAGAGACAGAGAAAAAATTGTAGAAACGTCTCCTGCCACTTAATATCACAAAGGCTGCCTGTCGCGCGGGCTTAGAACACGCGAGCGGGCTATTGCTAACGGTTGTGTCTCAACGACTTCGTATAAAATTTTTAACATAACTTTTTTGTTAAATTCCACGCGGACGAAGTCGCGGGCACAGCTAGTATATAATAAAACTGCAAATTCTAAAAATGTTTCAATTAAGTTGATGTAAATAAATAATAATTGCAAAACAGTTACGTCCTCAGCACTAAAACAAAAATCACCTCCCACCAAAAAATGACCCCCGGTTCTGTTTTAAAATTTACAGATTAACTGAGCAATCTGAAATTTCTTGAGGTAACCTTTTGTTACACGGACCAACATTATACGTTTACCGTAATTGTGAAATTGGAAAATGGCAACAAAAGGAAAACAAAACTATATTGCATTTTTCTATCGCGATTGTGCGTTTTGAATCGTTACTTTCCTATCATTAATGTCTTTGGGACGTTGAAGGACCACAATACAGAACTTCATTTCTCGTTATAGAGTACCTTATTTTCTGAATATTAAATATTAAATCGACCTTAGATTTAGATCGATTCAGCTTCGCATTGGGCCGTCGGCATCATTACAGCTCGTACTATATTGGCAACATTTTTTTACCTTTTTGAATTTACAATGTGTTTCTCTGTATAAACTTACGTAACGCAAAAATAATCAATTTTGACCCCCCTTCAAAACGTACCAGGACCGTAACGCTTGGCCTGATTTCTCTCTATCCATTCTGTTAGGTGCTTTGTAAATAGTTTCTTAAATTCAGAAAACAAACATTTTTTAATTTCCAATTTTCGATATATTTTACGTACATTTGAAGTAATGACTTTGTTGGTATTTATTAGACAACCAACACAGCAGCGATGGTACATTCTTGTAAACCTAAAAGTCCGTTGCCTTACTAAAGTGCTCGATCGAGAATATCAACTTTAAACCTTATCAAACTATTCCCGTAATTACATTTACATTTCACACTAAAACATGCTAACGAACTTTTATACAAATTTCCTCACCTACGCTACCTAGGCGGTGGAGTGATGGGAGAAGAAGTATTTTTTTTTTATTACTTATGAGTATATTATTTAAAGAAAAAAGTGAGAAATATATTTTGTTCTTTCAACTTCAAACTTTAATAAAGGCGTACTAATGAGGAGATCTAATAAAATCGAAATCGTGATCCACGTCTGGTAGCTTCGATAAATTACTTGACTTATTAATTTAGTTACGTGTCCTATCATGTATATAAGCTGTGCCGCCGATTCAGTTAGACAAGATGATACCCTAATAAGGCCTTGTCTAACGTTATGAAATACGGCAATAGCACCAAAAACAGGTAGATGGCGACGTACTGCCATATCAGCTTTTTATTTAATAACCTGTTGAAAAAACTGACATACGTTAATTGGACTAGATTGAGTGGCCGTTATAACTACTATTGTGCCTAAACTATAGGAAATATAGGTTCTGGTCTTAACTAATTTGTTATTATGTTTTCAAAACTGTTACGAATTATTTTTAACTATTTCCACTAATTCATTTGATTGTCATCAAATAATCAAATTTAAGACGTATCCCCGTTTCATTTTTAAATTCCTACATATATGATCTCATAATGTTCAACTAGTACGATTGTCAGTTCTAATTCACTACACTTAGCGGTTAACACACGATCAAGCTCTTTACGAAATGGCAAAATTTGCTCTAAATGGATTATTTAAGGTTTACTTTACAATTAGCTGATAGCGTTATACGGAGTATAGTATCTTTCCAGTGTCCTTTCCTAACAACACCGAGAGGATAGGGTACAAAATTTTTGTTCAAACAAAATAATATATGGAAATAATTTATCTTCGAAAAGATATGAAACTGATTAATTCTTTACCAATACAATTGAAACGAATATTTTAAAGCGTTAATATTTATTGCGATATAAAATTTTATACCGTCGAAAATTTGAATGAGTTTCGAAATGTAAAAAATATTATCTACCTATATAGATAACAATAACTAACAAAATAATAATTAGAAACATCTTAATAATTTGTTTAACAATTCATCAGTCACTTATTTCTCTTACAAAATTAATATGGTTATAATTATCGTTCGATTTTCTATAAAAGAGAAATTTTGTCTAAGAATGTATTTAAAATTAAAGTATCACCTTAGAGCGCTTTCTAATACTCTAAATAGCCCTTATGATGGACTTAATATACGTAGTAAATGCCTATGTGAAGACCTAAGTCGCCTGGCCGCTGCCATCTGCCATCGCGAGAGAGTTGCCATGACTACAGTGACATCAACGACAAATTTGGAGAACTAGCTTTCTTAACGCATCCCCGAATAAGGAAGATATTGCGGCGCGACTACAACTGCATGCTATTTATATCTGTACGCTAGTTGTTCATACTTACGATGTTGGCGTGGTACTAAGTTTACAAGACCAAAAGACAAAAGTTAGGGTGGCGACTATTGCAGTAAAGTAGGAGATAAAATTACTGTATCTGCTTAGAGCGCTTTCGAATGTCTTAATTAACGCTTGTAATGGTCTCAATATACGCAATAAATGTCCAATTGCATCTCTGAAAGGTAGTTGCCATGATAACGGTGACTGCAGCGGAAAATTTTCAGTCCTAGTGTTCGGACTCAAACAACGAAGAGATCGAGGCGGGTAAACCAGTCTGCTCACCTACATGCCCTTTGTACGTGTATGTTAGTTGTTCGTATTTATATTTTATACTATAGTATATGTATCCGAGTATAAATGACAACATGTCTTGTGTGTGAGCTAGTCTGTACAACTGCATCTATTTTACATATTTTTCTTACTCTCAAGGGTCTCGAGATAGTTATTAGTATACGTACACTTAACGCAAAATGTATACATTATTCAACACATGCCGTTGTACATATTCCTGTGAATATTTGGGGTCATAATATACCTAATTCTATGTTTAGTTTTTCACGTCTTTTGCAACTCTTTGTTACCGACCGTTATTAAAATATAGACTACTGCAAAATTTTGAACAAGCTGCGACGTTTAGTTTATGTTTGATGGCCATTGAAAGCAGCTTTGCTCGTTAATTTCTACAATAATGGAAAAAAGTCAATTTCGTGTGCAAAAAATCCATTAAACGTCAAAGAAACCAAAAAGTGGTTTACTGAATTTCGTTGTGGCCGCACCAGTACAAGTGACGCCGAACGTTCAGGTCAGAGAGAGTCTAAAAGAAGCCAGAAATCGTTGACAAAATCCATCAAATGATATTAGATGATCGAAGATTCAAAATGAATTGTGAGTTGGCTGAGGCTGCAGGCATCTCAACTGAGCGAGTTCATCACATTTCGTACGAACATTTGGACATGAAAAAGCTGTCGGCAAGTTCAAAGAAGCATGAAGAGTTATGGATCCATCACGCCACACCAGAGACCAGAGACCAAGGAACAATCGAAACAATGGGTTTCTACGGATAAACGTGCACCGTAGTAAGCTAAGATGAGTCTATCGGCTAACAAAGTCATGGCCACAGTTTTCTGGCATTCACCCTATTCTTCGGATTTAGCCCCCTTCAACTATTTCCTGTTTCCAAACCTGAAGAAATGGCTAGGCGGTAAAAGATTTGGGTCGAACGCTCATTTTGAGTGTCTTGAGAAATCTTATTATTTAGAAGGAATAAAAAAATTAGAAACACGATGGACTAAATGTATCGAGCTAATAGGAGATTATGTAGAAAAATAAAATGTTACGATGCCGAGTAATATTAGATCATCTCAATTTGTCCAATTGTTATGAATGGATATGACTGATTAGAAGAATAAAACAATACTAATTTTTCTTTCACAAACTTTGTACTTAAGACTGTACACTATTTCGTTGAACCTAAAAGAAATTAATCAGAAAGCATTGTATAGTTCCATAAAACCGAGCACAACTTAACTAATTAATGCCACATTAAATATTTTGTCCTTTAGATTGAATGTAGTAAATACTGCGGATATGGAGTGCTACCTTGTAATACTTTTATTGATTGAAGAAAGGACACAAAAACGTTTGTTCTGTTTTATCTATCAGTTTCGCTATACAATTTCCTTAATTTAATCATATTTGATGTTTATTAATAATTAGGCAAATATTCTATGGAATAGAACCCATATTTCTATTATTTAGGGAAAAGTTATGGGTCATTTTTCGTCAATGGTATTACTTGTACATTGCAAAGTAGGTTGTGTGTTGTGAAGTGTATAACAAGCAATTGTAAAACTTAATTCTAAAAAATCGTCCTGTAAATATGGATACCCTAAAATTTGCCAAATTTTTAACGATTCTTATTCCGACAGTATTTAAAAAACAGCCAAATGCTAAATAAATACCAAAAAGAACCTTGAGATCTTCGATTACCACAACAATGAGTTTAGTTACTTCTTTATTTCAAGAAACCTACATAAAGGATGATTAACTTTACACCGTTTCACGTATTCGCGCATGTTGTAGCGTTTTTAAGCGATTGCTATAGAGGAACTTCCAAGCACTTCTTTCTCTCTTTTAACTCTGTAGTTGGAAAGAGAGGGAAGTATTATTTGAAGCAACCCTAGAGCAATCGCTCGAAAACACTATACTCTATTCATCAATAAGACTTAGAGCATAAATAATGTATTACAATAACATTATTGAAATAGGAAGTAATTATGGATCTTCTTTCTCGTTTTAACGCGATCCTATAGGATCTCTTTTCCTTTTAGCTGTATCTCTCTCTCTCTCTCTCTACCAATCAGGTCACGTCGGAGCAAAAAAGAAGGCCTAGAATTATTTCCCTTCTTAATAGCACTGCTATAGTATTAATCTGCCTTTATGTATTTATGCTCCAATCTTTGACATATAAAGTCAAAATAAATGCACGCCGTTGGCCAATGATTGAAACCATAGCAATGAGCTGGACGTAGCAGGGTCGCATAAGGAATGGTCCATGTAAGTACCAATGTTGTGGAAATGCTTTACTCTTTCAAAGTAGCAGTTTCAATGATATACGCACAATGAAAAGTCTGCACCTGTCTGAAATTAAGTCTTTTGGAGTACCACCCGTACCTAAACTGGAGGATTAATTGTGCGGCGCGGCACACAGAATTTACGTCTTAATCATTGTTTACATGTTCTTTTTCGTTAATATGAATATAGTGTGGGATTTCGAATTACTACATTCATATTAGTCGGACTTGTTCCTGAAAATTTGCTTGCTGCTGACCATTCTAGGATCGTATCGTTCTAACCACAGAAGTATTCCTGTTCCACCTGATGAGACCCGATAGGTCGAAACCGGTCGTGGGTTATGACTTTCGGTTCCTTGTGCCTACTTGATAGGATGCGTTCAAAATGTGAGATCTTTGATCTTAAAATTTAGACGAATAAGGATTTTAATTCCTTCTTTTTTGAATATGTTATGTTTTCGTCTAGGAGTCCATCGGAATCAACATTGTAATTCAACGCCGGTAGGGTTAATTGCCCTCGGAGTAGTTGTTTCTGTTGATTCCATATTTATATTGATATTTCTATTTCTATTTCTATTTCTATTTCTATTTCTATTTCTATTTCTATTTCTATTTCTATTTCTATTTCTATTTCTATTTATATTTATATTTATATTTATATTTATATTTATATTTATATTTATATTTATATTTATATTTATATTTATATTTATATTTATATTTATATTTATATTTATATTTATATTTATATTTATATTTATATTTATATTTATATTTATATTTATATTTATATTTATATTTATATTTATATTTATATTTATATTTATATTTATATTTATATTTATATTTATATTTATATTTATATTTATATTTATATTTATATTTATATTTATATTTATATTTATATTTATATTTATATTTATATTTATATTTATATTTATATTTATATTTATATTTATATTTATATTTATATTTATATTTATATTTATATTTATATTTATATTTATATTTATATTTATATTTATATTTATATTTATATTTATATTTATATTTATATTTATATTTATATTTATATTTATATTTATATTTATATTTATATTTATATTTATATTTATATTTATATTTATATTTATATTTATATTTACATTTACATTTACATTTATATTTATATTTATATTTATATTTATATTTATATTTATATTTATAATATAGCCTTTCTGCCAGCGCCCACCTGATGAGACCCGATAGGTCGAAACCGGTCGTAGGTTATGGCTTTCGGTTCCTTGTGCCTACTTGGTAGGACGCGTTCAAAATGTCTTTGATCTTAAAATTTAGACGAATAAGGATTTTAATTCCTTCTTTTTTTAATATTTGATTTGGAATTGCTTATGAATGATATAATTTCACGCAATCCTACCAAATTTCAGTTTTTGCTCTTCGAACGTAAGGACATTGTAAAATAATTAGAATAAAAAGTGTCAATAACAAACGATTAATTAATCTATTCGTTTACACTATGAATCTGGATTTATCACGTCGCGTCGGTGCTAGAACATATCTCGGAATTATTTTTTCGGGAAGCATTAATTATATATATAAAAAGATCTTACCATAAAAGCAATAACTCTAAACATGATTTCGCTATTCATCACAAACCATCACATACCAACACCGTAATCAACGTACATTCTTTTCATCCAGTATCTCAAAAACTTTCAGCTTTTCAAGCCATAATACACTGATTTTAAATTATTTAAATTATAAATTAAAATTAAATAGAATTTACAGTATCGCTGGAAAAAATGCTAATGCTAAAAAAATGACAGATGGCATAATAATAAAAAAAGGGAATTATCGATAAATGAATAAACACTACTTTGTTTATCATCACTTTTTTATTTACAAATCCTTTTGATTATAGTTTCGACAAAAAAGCTTGTCATTGTCAAACGAATAATTCAAATTGAACGAATATAAACAGATTTGTCAAAACAAATGATTACAAATTGAATGAATATAAACAGATGTACAGTAGTGTTTATATATATTTTTTGGAAATACCATTAATTATTAAATGTATTGAATAGTATTGAGTGGTACAAATCTACCTGGTCGTTTAACAGGTTATTTTCCGAAATTTTTGATGCTTTATATACTTCTAAGGATTCTAAAATATTAAGTTTAAAGCCTTTATTTAGATTATAAATAATTTTAAGATAATTAATGGTATTTCCAAAAAATATATATAAACACTACTGTACATGTGTTTATATTCATTCAATTTGAATTATTCGTTTGACAATGACAAGCTTTTTTGTCGAAACTATAATCAAAAGGATTTGTAAATAAAAAAGTGATAATAAACAAAGTAGTGTTTATTCATTTACCGTTAAGATGAATTATCCCAGAATAACGGCTGAATCAATCCAATTTTTAAAGGGAATTATTGTTTTCAATCTACTCCAAACCAGCAAAATAAAAAACAACTAAAAAATGTGAGTGTAAAATGTTTAAATAATATTTCAGAAAAACTGAATAATATAAATAGAGAGTCAGTTATATCCTTTAAAACTGATACTTCTTTAGGCAAAAATATAAAAAAACTGTTATGATAAAACAAATAAAAACTTAAATTCTGGCGTATATTTGTTAACTTGTGGAGATTGTTATAGGGTTTGCAGATGCTAAACTAGTAAAGGTCTTTCTTTAGGATTAAGGAACATTTAAGTTAAAAAATCGTACCTCGATTTATGCCGAGCATCTAAGTAATTATAATAAGAAAGTTAAAATTTTACACATAGAAAGCAAAGGACAAAAATTATTTTTTTAGAATCTCAGAATTAAACCGTTATTATAAGAAAAATGTAATTTGAAATTGTCAAATTGAAAGAAGTAATTCAGCATTGTTGAATTTAGAATTCAGAAATTTTCCTTCCCCTCTTTAGTTCTGTATTGTGTAAATATAATAATGTTATTTGTTTCATCATTATATGTCTTCACCTAAAAAAGTTACAGTGTAGTAAGCAATAAATTTCTTTTTGAAACTTAAATTGTGTTGGTTATTATATTATGAATTTTCAACAAGTAGATACCTACAGATACCGTTTGCTACACCCGCCGCTGTTTTCCATGTCTTTCTCTGCTTACTCATTCTGTTCGATGTTACCGTTGCGTAAGCTTCACGACCTCGTAATATGTTATCAAAGAACAACTTCTAGGTGTATATGTACATACACCGTACAGTTGCTTCTTACATAAAAACGGAGTTGTAGAAATTAACGATGACTTAATGTTCTTTTACTGACAATGAGTTTTGCCAGATACAGGTTTAAGGTACATACGTATACTACAACAAATTCTACACGGGCACGTCATGTAAAGTCGAGGGACACAATAAAATTGGTTGTGAGTCAGTCCGTCAGTCTGATATCGATTTAGAACAGCACAAAGTTTCCGCGTTATTCCACGCTGATAGTTACGGTGTGTTTAATATTTACTGTATGCGAACACGTGCAATTGGTTATTAAGTTATTATAGCAAATCCATAAATTAGATTGTTGTCAGTTAACTACAATGACAAAAAGTAGTGTTAGTTATTAAAAAAAATGAAAAGGATTCTGTACGTCATACTATGTGAGTTAATAATTTAAAAATACAATATTTGTTTATTTCTGTGTTATTCTCTGATGTAAGGAATTTGATGTGTGTTGCCTAATATTTAATTATAACGTAAAATTAAAACTTAATAGATACCGAATACCTGCAAACCTTCGAACGTTCCTACAAACCTAAACATAGTAAATAAGTAGGTAGATAACTAAAAAATTAATTGCTTACATATCTACTTACATTAAACAATTAATTTGTTATAAATCAGTTCTTAAAAACTTAGTTAATTTTGTGCTACGTATCAATTACATCAATTATTTTTACTTAATGGTTTAATATGTACTTAACTAGATATTAAAAACAATGTATTTTAATCAAAGTTATAATTAATTTTTATTGCTTAAAATACTTCTTTGCCAACTTTTATTATTACTTTTCCATCTATGCACTTTCATAATAAACATGTAATTAAATCTTTACAACCACTTGAAATAATTTGTTATGTTTTTATGTTACCTACACAGGTTAATTAAACATAACATAATTATTGTATTTTAAGATAATATTTTGAAACACCTCCTACATCTTAATCTGATATTACAAATAGCCTTTGCAATTATATATACATATATATGTCAAAATTATAATAAAAACAATTATTTTAAAATTATGAAGAATTAATTGATCTGTTATTTGATTTGGTTTCAATTTATTAATAAATTAACAATAATTTACAAAAATATATTCTTGTATTAATATTATTCAGACTAAATTGTTAACTAAACTGTTACATTGAAATACTTTTAAAAATGTTTATTCTTAAATAAAATGCAATTGATACAGTATGCTTCATAATTGATGTAAAATTATTCCATTCGATTGTTCGCAAAATTGTAACATAAACTGTATTTTTAAAAAAACCATTAGGGACTAGGATTTTTCATAAAAAACACTAATTTCTTTAAATATACAACTGTTTTCTTATAAAAAAAGTTTCAGAACAAACTACATTTAAATCAAAATTAATCATTTTCTTGTTAATTGCCAATGGTTTTTGTTGAAATAGCGATTTTGATTTTGTTTTCTTGGCCTCTTTGAAGAACCTAAATGTAATGCATTGCCAACTTCATGTTAGTGTGTCAAGTAGTAGGAAAAGCTTTTGTGTTATAAGTAGAAAAAGCCCAAGAATTAAGAGTTAATAAATGTTTAGTAGTAAATAAAGAATATTGATAGAAGTGGCTACACCTTATTCCTAACACGTTTTATTATGCAAATTATCTAAAGGCGATTTATGTCAAAATTCTGCAAAATCTTCGAAAAGATTGTTAATATATTTTTATTATTCAAAACACATTATGAATTTTCAGTAATAGCGCATAAATGTAACCCCAAAAGAGTTTTTACTCATTGAAGACTATTTTTACGGTACAATTAGATATTTGAAGGTGGGGGGAGACCTTTTTCTATGTATGTATTTATTTATTAAAAATAGAAATGCCCCCCGCCTTATCACGATGTTATCATAGAAAAGAAACTAACGTATTCTGACCTAAACCCGACCTAATCCAACCTAACCTAGTTACAGTTTAAGCGACGTCTTTCTATTTTGTTAAATTACATTATGTTAATAAATAAACAAAAGAAAAGAGTTTGCCTTAAATGCTTCAAAAGTTTATTTAAAAACCTACATTTTTTTCGGTTTATATGACTTGTTAACTGTTAACCACTACATGACTACTGTTTTGACTTCGTCATCGTCTGACGCTGACCATCCAAATGTTTCTTTAAGTGCAGGAACAAATAGTAGTCACTGGGCGCCAGATCAGGGCTGTGCGGAGGCTGATCTAGAGTTTCCCAGTGAATAGATGTGATGGGATCATTGGTCCGATTAACCACATATGGACGGGCATTGTCACTCATAATGTTTTGTCAGTAAACTGCACAGTTTTCACGATGAATATCAGTCGGTTTTAGTCCTTTAGCACTAAGAAATCGTATAACAGCCCGGACTTCACAGTCGGCGATTATCGGAAGCATCTTAAACACTCAGTAAACAACGTAAACAAGGGTTAATTAGACTTACTTAAAAAACATGCCTCGTATATACATGAAAAGGGTCTCTTCTACCTTCAAACGTCAAGTTCTACACTAAACAATAGTCTTCAGTATGTAAAATAAATTGGAGTGAGTTTTGTCTGGAGCTCCTTATTAGGCACACAATTACTATTTTTTTAAATTTAATTATTGTTGTACAAACTACACAATTCGATTGTTTAAAAAATTCTAAGACATGCATCGTTTAATTTTCTTTAATTTTTCTGCAATCGAATGAGTATTGAGAACGCCATCTATAGTAATATGCTACTTATTGTGTGTTCAGCTTAGTTGCACAAACCTATTCGTTATTAGAAAAGGACCTTGTTGCACATTACTGAATCACATGTACCTATCAAATGTCTACTAATAGAGTTCACTACTCCGTCTGTCCTTATTATAATAATAATTTTTTTTAAATATATTTTTATATGGGATACGTTTCTTTATTATTTCAAATCCATAAACTGTTTAGAATTTATGTATTTTATGTTATTTCTTCACTTATTTTACCAATAAAAGATGTCTATCTTTTCATGGTAATTTCAATAATTTATTTTTGAGTGTGCAGTCCCCGAGACTTGGGATCTAGTATTTGTATAACTAATCGTAACTTTCATGCAATTTGGCTTGTGAATTTAATTTTATAATTTTACTCCTAAAATTTATTCAAGGACATGCGTAGTTAGTAGATTGTTAAAACTATTTGATCTATAATTTCAAATACAAATTACGTTATCTATACTCGGCGCTAATAGATTAAAAATATCCCATATTTATAATAATTTAATTAAACCATACTAATCTGTAGTCAAATTTTCCATAAAAAATAAATTAATATACTAAACAGAAATTTATTTTTATGCAAATAATCAAAACAGTTATGTTTAATAATGATAAATATTTGTTTCAGTATTATTAAGCCTGTATACAGTTAAGAATGTTACAAGCACGTCAAAAAAATCGGCTGGCTTTTACTGCAAAGATCCTAAAATATCCCATCAATTTAATGGAGATACGATACCATGGAATTTCGTCTTCATTATCAGTTTAGTTTATACATTTATCATTATATTTGCCGTCGAATTTCGTTTGAGCTTAAGTTTTAAATCATGCAGGTAAGTTTTGTACTGAATTAAAATTATATGCATCTTTAATTATAGAATAGAAAATCATGACTCAATTGAAACTAAAACAACGAAATTCACTGAATGTTAAGTTATGCTAACCGATAACAAAAAAACACACTAAACTGTCTTTCTTTTATTGTCTCTCATTCATACCATAAACAACTACGATATTAGTAATTATTCACAATATGGGACCGTCGAACGGAGAAGAGTGAAGAGCGGTGGTGGAAGTGGAGGAAACCATGTATAATGTAGGTGTTTTTAGGTAAGGGCCGACACATGGAGATGCTGTGGGTTAAGAGATCGCGCACATTATACCTTCACAGACCGGTACGAACCCGCACAGCGCGGACCTGCAACCTACATAGGTTCGCACACTTGTCCAGCACAGATCAGCGACTTTATTATTATTAATAATAAAATAAAATTTTCACGTTCCTCGCAACCAGAGACAGCTTCAAAACAATATCATCCGTATAGGGGAATCAACTGTAAGGAAAATAATGTACGTTACTTGTATAGGTATATGGAAAAAGTTAATGCCAGTTGTAATTCCGAGACCTTTCAAAGAACAATGGGAAAATATTGAAAAGAAAAATCAGAATACGCTGGAACTATCCCAATTGCTGAGGGGCTCTTGATGGCAAACGCGTCGTTACAGATAAACCTATAAAGTTTGGATCATTATTTTTTAATTATAAGCAGGATGAATGTTCAAATCGAAACCTACATACAACAAATGCCTTTCAGTAGAACTAACGAGCGTGCCCTGAAGTTTAGCGAAGTAAAACGAACACACTTCATTTGCGGGTCTGTGCAGATTTCGGTCAATTCCGCTGCGCACATTAGGTCGGACCAGCACGGACCAGTACGACCGCGCATAGATATTGTAGGTCAGAATTGTACCTCGACCGACGCGACCTGCTCTGATGGTCGTTGTTGGTGACGGTATGTGGTGGTGCTGGTCTACTGTGTGCTACTCCATTAAATAAATTAAAATTGGAAATGGTAATTATGTGTTGGGTTATGTTACGTTCTATTTTTAACTTCCACTCCTCCGCCCCACCTAAAAGCACCTGTTTAGTGTTCTACAAGGTCAACTTTACAACTTTCACACAATTACCATTTCCAATTTTCTCCTCCAACCTCTGCGCCTTCTTCATTCCGTCCATCCATTATCACTCCCCTCCGACCGTGGGTCCCATATTGTAAATAACTGCCAAGATTTTAGCTGTAAACTAAATCAAGCAACCCTGGTAAATAGGGCCAATAACGCGAAATTGGTCGATAACCGCGATTTGATAGTTGAAGAAAATAAAATTTCAAGTAAAGGTTGTATGAAATAACAGTTTACATATTTCAAAAATATTTTCATATATACAGGGTGCTCGGTAGCCAAGCAACTTAAATGTTTAAAATGTAACCCAAAGCTGTATCGTGTTGTATTTTTGAATTCACTAATAATTATAAATCTATAAATAAAAACTATTTTTCTCCTATGCCAGCCGTAGGTATTTGAAGCAATTTCAAAATTTTAAAATAGTCCGTAAAGTAATTAAATATGAAAAACTGTAATTTGTATTCTAGTGTAATACCAGCGGGAAGGGAGGAACATCCTCTTTACGCTATTTTTAGGAATCGTGAGAATACGTGGGTGATGGTTAAGGTCCAAGAAAATCACAGAGTCGATCAAGTGTCTTCCCGAATACTAATAAATTATATGATCAGTGGTAGTTTACCCTAATGGAGAATGACACACCATATCCCTTCGGAAATATACAACTAATTTTTTTTTAATAACTTCATAACGCCAACAAAGGACAGACAGTTTTCATTAATGGATGGTGTTAATTTTGTTATTTATTTAATTAAAACGCGAGCGCCATCGTCTTGATAATGTTGTAATGTTGACACCAAGTCGTCCCAATCTCCACTATAAAAACTTTTGAATGTGTGGCGGCCCCTATTTCAGAATGACTTTACATTATGGCTTATGGAGAAACAAATTGCCAATTAAAAAAAAAGAAGACAATATGAATGCGCGCAAAATATTCCTACCATAGCTGCAATGATGTCGACGGCCCAATTTCAATCGCAAATTACCGAAGTAAGATATGGATGTTTTAAGAATTAGACTAAATTCTTAAATGCCCTTTTATTCAGAAAATTAGGAATTCGATAATGTGTTCAATGGCTCAACGATGTAAATTAAAGGGCGATTTAAAACACACAGTCTCTATAGAAGTATGCGATACTATTTTGTCTTAAATTGGTGATCAATTTACTTTTTGTAATCATTTGATGATTTCACATTTACATTTGAAATGTACAACGAAAGTTTCTTCAAGAAACGAAAGTGAGAGGAATTTTTTCCACATAAACCGAAAACATTTTTGAGCAATACAATGAGACAACCAAGACATAGTTCATTGGCGATATTAAACTAAATGATCTTTGGGTAAGAACATTTGACAAACTAATTGATCATTTTGTGGCAGAGAACGAAAGACTGATTTATCAAAAGTACGATATAAGCAGGCTTAATGATATAAGTGGAAAATTTATCTCGAAATTAGGCTTGACTGGGTTTTAAATGTTGTGGTTTAAATTTGAACTCTCATGTCTATAACCCATGAATCACAACTGCTAGAAAACACCGCTCGGAATACAACAAAACATTCAATAAGATACAGGTAATGGTAGATATCTTTACTGGGCAATACTTCAAAATTTCCTTTCAATTAACTATCACAAACCGGACACGAACAATCAGTTTATGTGATTTGTTAATAACTGAAAAATACAATAAAATAGAATTTGTAAAACTGTTATTATAAAATATTGTTAATACCTTTTATCTTATAATAATCAGTATTTCCCATTACAAATGACGTTAGAGAAGTATTCTTGGATACCTTCAACATATTTTTCTCTAAATCTGATCCTAAAGTTATCCATTAATAGACTTCAGTTGCTTTCAAATTTTGTAATAAATCGGTGATGATAAACAGTGTTATTTTTATCCGTAACTTTTGTTGTCCTTCCCTATATACTTTTTTAAAACTTTGGAATTACCTAATTAAACGGAGTTTTTAACTCATTTAAATATCAACGTCCCAATGACCATTTTTACTTTTGTACCTTTTTAGAAAACAAAATATTTTTCTCAAAAACCCACTTTTCATGATTAACTGAAATCCTGAATGTGGCTTGAAAACACAATCTATTTACCACTCCTTTTTCATATAATTAAACATTTCTTAATGAAGTAAAGCTCTAACAAAAACAATTAAAACTGGCAAACAAAAAGCATCGATTTACATTCATTTTTAGAAGTTAATTGTCCTTATAAAGTAAACCACCCGTGAAAGGTCACTTCACACAGCAAAACGTCCATTATATTTAAGCCAAAGGGATTTTAAACAGATGAGAGAGAGGGTTTGGTTCGGATGAGAAAAGACCTTCTTTCCCTTCTCCGTTTTCTGCTTGATTTAGCGAACAATATATTTCAACTTTTAAGTGCGTTTGTGTGTTTTACGAGTTCTGGAAATCCACGAAAATTTAGACACCACCAGATTCAACTAAAACGTTGTTTCAAAGTTTTCTAATGAACAATTCCGAGTAATTTTAATTTAAATGGCTATAATTAAGAGAAGTGTTATCCATAATTATATTAAGTGACATATTTATCAGCGGTATAAATGAAAAGTAGGTTATAGAGAAACCCGATGTAAGATTCAAAAACCTTATTCTTTGCTGATTTTGCAATTGGTTGTAAAAATGTGGAACAAATGAAAAATGAAAAACAATACCTTTTCAAATTTACTATGTGATACAAAAGGCACTAAAATCATCAAATTGCACCCAAGCAAATTTTTGAGCTAACAATTTGAAGCCTTTTGATTAAAATTCGAATCAAAGCAACCGTTTCAACTTATGGACATAAGAATAATGTAAGGAGGCAACATAAAGAAGCGAGGTGAAGGCTGTTAAGGGGATAGCGCTGAAGTAGCATATGCCTAGTTACTAGCAGTTAACCATTGAACAAAGTACACAATACAATTAGTTGAACAAATTCAGGAAAAATGTAGTGATATGCTTTGGAATATGTAGTTATGCTTTGAAATAGAAAATAGTCTTAGATACATTACTCAATCTCCATCGTAACGCTATGAACGGCCAATACGATTGAGGCACAACTGTATGGGTATCGCAACCCTCCGGAAAGGCTTCACTCTCCTTGTCTATATCACGTTATGCTCTGACCATAGACGGAGAATGGACTGAGCCTTTCCTACCCTGCTGTAAAGCAAATATTGGCAACAGAATGCGAGAGAAACAAAGCGAATGTGCATCCAGTAGTTGTCTCTTTCTAGAATTCTAATCTAAGATAATAATACGATAATCACACTTGGAATCATAGGGTTAAACAGAAAAAAGACAGGTATATGCCGCACATTACCTTCGTCTCTTTCCAGAGAATGGTCAATTTTGTAAGTAAATTGCAATGAAATACTTGTTATTGTTTCAACGTTTATTATAGAACCTCTGACATATGTTTCGACTTGACGGTCATTATCGAAGAGTATTACAAGTACTGAGTACTTGTACTTACAATGTTTCATCAAGATTGCACCACAAATAGTATTTCCAATTTTGTAAGGCTATTGCTCAGTCCATTCTTTATATCTATGGCTTCGTTCATATTTCAACAATTAATCTAACCTTCAAGATGTGTAAAAACTACGTTTGCGTACCTTAACCGCAGTTAACTACGTTATGGGTTCAGTTTGATAAGTAGATATTCTTAGACATTCTTAACATTCATAAAGTCATAATTAGCAGAAAACTTCCACAAATGGCGTTTATTGCTTGTTTATGATTATTTATTAATGTTTCCGGTTCGATTTCGGGTCCGCTTGCTTCGATCAACGGTTTTCGGTTATTTTATTTAATCATTTATGCAAATATTGGGACACTAATATTCCACAGATAGTCTTCTATTGTCTTGATCTCGTCCATCTCGTCTTTTTCTTCACAACCACCACAAATCACTCATTCCTACGATTCCTAAAGGAAGCCCTAGCCAACATTTTGTACCACAATGTCGGTCAGTGGGACAGGCCGCACAACTGAATTACCGAAGTTTTTTCGTATTTCTCGATACTGTGTATGTATTACGTGCTGATGAAGATCAAGTTCAAAATCGTAATCCACGTCTTCTGTTTTGATTAAATCAATTAAAATTGGGTTATTTAATACATACTGTTTATAACAACATATTAATTTATATTCCTGGTATTCTCACTACCCTAGGTACTCATAATTCATTTTTGAAACAGACCGAGGATTTTTGCGAGATTATATTTCTACACTGTAGCGAAGATAACGAAACGGTAAATCGTTTTTGTGATGTTATTAGAAAATATATAAATTTTAATCGTGTATTTGTGACTTAGCGAGAACGAATAAATTGAACTACTCATGTCAGACCAGAAACTTGTATAAATATAAATGAGTTTTTTTTACTTGCGATCATTATTTTCCTGTCAAATTTTAAATCACCCAAAACAAGGATTTACCTACTGTAATTACCCCATTGATATACTGAAATTTATACATACACATACGTTACTTTGCAATGTCAGTAAAGTAGAACTCCCCGTTGTACATCAATTTCCAATTATTTTAATTTTGCTTCATATAAAAACCAACAATAAAGTGTATTATTAATTGAAACTCTCCTATAAATGCCCTTGTAAAGTTTCAAAGTGCTACATAATAAGGTTAATTTGAATTACAATTATTACAGTTCAATTAAACATATATTTAAAAAACGGTGAGAGCAGAAACACTGGATTTGTTTCACTTTTTAAATATTGTAACTTTCGGGGGTTCAACAATTAAAACTCGAAGACTTTTAAACAGGAACAAAAATTTATTTATACTAATATTAATTAACTTAACTTTATTACCACCAAACCCTACGTTTGGTAAAATTTGGAAACGTTCTATGACCATTTTTGGACTTTCTGACACTTAAAATAATTCAGAGGGTTGAAAATATAATATTCTTCCATACAATTTGGGTCGGATATTTGTTTTAAAAATTTTATAATTTGTTATGTATACCATTTTTGAAAGCTTTTTTTTAATTTTCAGATATATAGTCCACTGGTACGTTAACTTTCTTGTTGGGGCTTTATTGAATTTAGTTGTTGTTGAAGTTCTAAAAACTTTAATAGCTGAACATAGACCTCACTTTTTGCACACATGTATTCCTGATCAACACGACACATGTGAAGATGGAGACTACATCAAAGATTATAGTTGTCAAAACAGAAACTATGACGATCATTTTCACAACGATTCCATAAAATCCTTTCCTTCTGGGCACACTTCCTTTTCAGTATACGTGGGAATATTTTGTCTGGTGAGTATAATTAAATAAAATTTTAAAATATTGTAATTAGGCCAGTACCTAAGGACTATGGTTCACAGAAAAATCAACAATTAGGGGCGGTTAGTGTATACGTGCTGCAAAACTGCTAAAACAATTCGATATTTATGTAATTCTGCCACCCAATTACTAAAGTTTTATATAATAATTAAGCTGATGTGGTTGTCCAAATTCATCTTTTGCCGGCCGTCCTATGCGCAGTAGTAAACCAAATGAATTATCTGAGTCTTTGTTTGAGCGCGTCGCGGTATGCTTAACTGGTCTAGCAGGCGGGTTCTGTGCCCTGCTGGAACCGTGCCCGCTCCCCTTAGCACCCACATTTACTAGCATAAAGTAATGAATTTAAACGGGTAATTGAGCTGCAATTACTGTAAACTTTGCACACAAATATATGCTCCGTTTCTGCGCAAGGCAAAAGCTGTTGTTTTAGTGACAATATGGAGTTCGTTCACATTGATAATGCATATAAGACGTTATCTTTACGTGTGTGTTAGTGGCTCTAGATGCAGTAGGTATACACCTATTATATTATTGATTTTATTCATCTGGAGTTAGATACAGATATAGTTAGAGGAGAGTGAATGTCTTTATTTCAACACCTTTCGTATGCATGGTATGGACTGTAGAAAGGGGAAGCCAGAAGAGTTGTATGTCGTATGGATGTATGGTGTCATCCTGTGTAAATATCTAACGGTGTGTACGAATGTGCTAGGAATAAGTATAAATTTAGTCTAAGAAATATTTGTTATAACATAGTATGTAGTAGTTGTGACATTCTGAATGTGTTCCTGTTTGGTTCAGTAAAATAGTAACAATCTCACAATTGATTTAATTTGCTACTTATAAAGATATTTTTCAAATCTTGTATGCAGAAAAAATTGATTTAAAAAATTAAAATCGGCCTTGTCTAATATTATTATTAAGAGTGCAGGTGTTAGCCACTGAAAAGCATATATGCACCAATTTAATATATAAATATACCGAACAGTTGGATTTGCAAATGCAACAAAAAATTAATTGTTTTACTTTAAATGTTTAATTTAAAGCTTGGACGGAGGTACAGGTGACAGACTTTTGCTTCTTGGTGTATAAATTATTATTTTTGATTGAGACTCTCCTTTAGAAGTCCTTGTAACGTGCAAAGTGCCCCATAGTTAGGTCAATTTGAAATATAATTATTAGACAAATTGATTAAGGCTTTCGCGGCCAGTTGATCAACTGGTGTTGTCCTTGTTCGGGTGTACAGGCCGTCGTCGGTTGGAATTGATAGACATCTGAAGAAGCTCGCCACTCGTGCTAGCGAAACGTTAGAAAGCAATTACAACCGACGACGGCCTGTACACCCGAACAAGGACAACACCAGTTCATCAACTGGCCGCGAAAGCCTTAATCAATTAGTCTACAACAGCGAAAATGGATAGACCTCTGAAGAAGCTCGCCACTCGTGCTAGCGAAACGTTAGGAAGCAATTCCAACCGACGACGGCCTGTACACCCGAACAAGGACAACACCAGTTCATAATTATTAGAATTTGAAAACATGTATATTTATTTACAAACTCTATTAATATCAAACCTGTTTATTAGCTGATGAAATAATATTATTTCACCGGTGCACAGATGTGCCACTTCTTTTGATTCCTATGGGGGAATCGATGCAATAAACGTGTTTTAAAAGTTTATTACACCCAAACTATTTACAACTATATACACACTAATTTTATTGTACGCCGTGATTGCTACTTATTTTTACGAAAATACTAAATGACTACAGATTATGATTTAGTATATGAAACTATCTTGATTTGATTGGTGCTGTATGTTAATGTACTAAAAATGATCTCTGCTAAAACCCCTCCAGAGGAGCGGGTGGTTCCAATGCACCGACACTTGAAACAACAAAAACAAGGAAGGGAAACGTAAACATACAAAAATGCAACATTGCATCATCTACGTGCTGGAAATGGACCGATGTATCAAAAAATTACCCCCAATAAATCTATCGACTAACTTAACTCTAAAAGAACATTTGGAAATAAAGAAAATATAATACAATAGGGCTAAACAGCAATACCAAGAAGGGAAAAAATATGACACATACAAAAACCATAAGAACAAAATTAAGTTCTTGGTCAAGTAATTTATCGAAGCTACCAGACGTGGATCGCGATTCCGATCTCATTAGATCTCATCAGCACGCCATAGGCAGATTCGATAAATTACTGACCAAATCGCTGAAGCTCGGTGAAATACGGCAATATCAGCAAAAGCAGGTAGATGGCGACGTACTGCCATATCGACGTTTTATTAAAAACCATAAATTGCAAAAGAAAGGAACAGAGAGCAAATGCACATGACGATATAAAAATTACAAAAATCCGAGAAGTAAAAAATACATGACTAATAAGGCTAATATATTACAAAGACAGAAATAAAAAGATGAACATATGCGAACAAAACCTTTATCTATATTTTTTAGCGTACTAGCTGATACTTATTCTAAACACACAGTCGCATCATCAGATGATAAATCTTTCTAGAAACTTTTTGGGTTTTGTTTCGTAATTTTTTTTATCTATATTGTTTTTTAGGAATTCTATTCTATTCAGATAAAGCTCGTCATTTATTTCTTTTTCGTTATCAATAGTTAATATTGAAGTGGGACATATTTATACAGGTTAATTGCCCTTTTGGAAAGGTAGTATTTCAAAAAAAGGATCCAATTCGAGATAATCTCGTAAAGTTGAAAGGCATTCAAATCACAAACGCTTAAAAAAGGTATAAACGATTGAAGCAATTACGGATTTGACAAGTTAATTTTTGGCTTCATTAAAAACTCAGATATCAATAATAATGTTCATCGAAAAATCATCCAGTTTCATCAATTTCATGCGTAGAAAGGCTTTTACGTCATAGAAATGGAACGTATGTTACATTAAACTGATTAAAACAGTTTTGAGGAATGTGTTTAATTAGATTTAAAGGATTTGTTTAGGCGTAAAAATTATAGTATATTTACAAGCATAAAACAACTCCTATTGCTTACATCGACAAATACAAGCAATACTGGAAACTTACAATATACAGTGAAATTATGAAAATACACCGCCTTTTTAGTTTCGCTTCAAATTCCGGTATAGGCTAAAGATGAATTTGTCTTATTTTCCATAATAGCCGTAATCCTGACAACCATAATCACAGCGATAAGCCCTACAACCAAAATCCGGAGTGTTAGGTAAAGTTAGTGTTAGGTTAGGTTTTTCATCTCCGTTCCTCAAAAGTTTGAAGTTATGTCAGAATTTTGGACCGTGATAATTTTAGGTTGTCAGTGTTTTGGCTGTCGGGCTCATTATCCACTCCAAAATTCCGACAGCTTAGATTGGACTTGTCCTCCCAGTATCTCTAAAATTGTAAAAACAATTATATTATTTCGTTAAAACACCATTTTATGTATACAGTGTTGTAACACTCGTATAGAGTAGATAACGTAACTAGCAATTGAGTGAACTGCTTGTAAAAATATATTTAATGCATTACACAAAAATATTTACAATACAAATTTGGATAATTATCGCATTATTTTTATTATCAGCGTTGTGTTGCTTGTTGAACTGCTTGCTGATGAATCACTTATTGTTATGTACTGTTTGCTGTATTGAAACGTACTTTTTTTTTGTTTATATTAACCTCGAGGAGGGGAAATCGGATTCACCGTAGTGCCTACCGACTAAAACCCCTCCTCTAGAAGGGAGCTCAACCCGAAGGTTATACATCCCTGGGAGAAAGGGGGAGGGAATAGGGATTGGGTTTTGGAGGAGGGGCGGGAGGAATCGCAAAGGGTTTTCGGTGGCCCACCACAGATGGTTGGGTGGGCACTCGCGCTAATAAGCGAAACTATATTTCTGGCGGTGAGCGGGTGGGGGGTAGCTGCTCATTCTAGAAGGTGACAAGGCCTTCTAAAACGGTCATTTGGTTTGGGGACAATGGCAGAAAGTGCCGAGACGGACGGGTTCGGGTGATCCGTCACTGATGTGCGAAGGCTCGCTGCGAAACTGAGTGCAGCTTCGGGGAATGAAGGGAGACCGGTTTCTTTCAGAATTTGTGAATTTCTGACGAACCAGGAATAGTCTAGTGCGGAGCGAAGAATCCGCATGTATGTGCCTTGTAGAATCTGAAGGCGCGGGGAGTTGCGCATCCCCAGATGGGAATGGCATATGTACAAATACTCCTGATCATCGCGTTAAACGCGCGGATTTTTGTACGGGGAGATACGGACTTGTTCCTGAAGAAGGGTTTGAGTGCGACAAAGGCACCTAGGGCTTTGTTTCGGGTCGCTGTTAATTGTTTGCGCCAGTTTAGCGTTCTATCGAAGATTGAAACGTACAAAGCTTACTCGAATATATATATACCGTTCGAATCATTCAAGAACATCGCAAGAATAATCTTGAATGTTCGAGAGGAAAACTAACAAATACCTAATTGCGATTGGTTGCAGCTAAACAGGAGGCTTTCCTGCTTGATAGGCGTGGCAAAACGGGCATTCAAGTTTGCGACTGCCGAAGGGTAGCACGTGGACTTATACGTGGTTAGCTGATTTTGATATCATATTAAAAAATTAATTATGACACTACATAAACATGTCTTGAAAAAGTAAAAAATAGTTTTCTTTCAGTCTTAAAATGCGGAATTCAATAAAAGGTGAACCTATAGTTCTGAATCACGATCGTTGTATTTTAACATCGTTGCCCAATATGTCGAAAAATTCTGCATTAAACCTATATCCATAAGATGGCATTTATATTACCCCACTTTATTAAATAATACTATTTCGTTGTAAAATGTATTAAACTAAACTTACCTAATAATAGAAGCTCAATGTTTTCTGTTTGGTCAAAATACAAATATTCATTTTATTTCCAAAAAAAGTTAACACAGGTTTCTAATTGTAACCATTTGAAAAAATACTTGTCCTTATACCACTATCTCAACTTAATTTAATTAATATATAACAATTACAATATTTCTTTTGTTGTTAATGTCGTGTCAGTAGAAATACTTTATCAGGTAGTTTAAAATAAAATACAATTGAAACGATAACAACTTCAATTAAAACGGAATGTTTAATGTAGAGACCAGATAGGAAGTGAAGTGTTTTGGAAAAGAAAATATTAGGAAAACTATTAGGGAGGAGCTAGAAGAATTTTGATTACAGAAGGGAGCCAATCAGAAAGGAATGAAATTTTAATAGAATTAAAAAAAACAGAAAAAAGGAAACTGTGGTAAATGAATAAATAAATATGATTCACAGTATCTACACTTTCTTGATGGAAATTCATGATCACAAATAAATAAAACACACAGTAATTTCCACAATTATTTGATCAACTTGACGATCGTTGCGCCTTCTTGAGGCTTCTTCAGAAGTATATCTTTAAACTAAATTAACAATACGTCTTATATATTTATATATATCTATGTGCTCGGGTGGGGGGTTGACAAAAAGTTTAAGCAGTGGTGAACTATTAAGATCTAATTGGTCATTCAGGAGTAAGTTTGTGTTCTTATTTTTATTTATCTCTACCATTTTCTAACAAGGAAAATCGCCAACTTCAAACGCAGTAAAATTGTGTTAGTGGTAATTGGGGTAAGTCTCCTATTTTTGTTTATCGAATAGAATATTTACACGAAATTGTAGGAATGTTTAAAGACCTTTAGGTACCAAACAAACCCAATATTAAAATGCAATTAAAAAGAAACAGGGACCATAGACGTCATGCTGTTAGTAGGCGAAATGTGAATGTTAAAGGACTATAGAAAAGTACTAGTAATGAAGTAACAATAATATAAAAGAAAACAATCTTTTAAGTTTCAAGACCGTTTCGCCATATTGTGTCTTCATCAGGTACATGAAATACAATTTACACACAGCATAATAGAAAGGTATAGAATTCGAATAGAAGTATTTGAATAGATTTTTACATAGCAGCAATAAAATAGGATAGAAGAATAGTATTGAGAATAGAAATATTTAGAATTATATTTACATACAAGAATACGAAATAATATTACAATAGAAAATAATATACCAAGTTATTATGTCTATTACAAAACAATCGTAGCGACGATAAACAGTTTTTGAAACATTAAATAACATGACACATCCGAGTACATTTTTTATTTTGAATGCATAAATTACGTATCTCCAATAAATATGTTTTTTTTTTCTTTACAGATCTACCTCACACGTCGTCTTTCAATAAAGCCTTTACATGGCGTCGTCGAATTTATTTTAAAAATACTATGCATTACCTGGGCGTTGTTTTGTTCCTTGTCGAGGATTACGGATCGTCGCCACCACTGGTGGGATGTCTTAACTGGTTGTATAATTGGAATTTGCACCGTACTGTACATAACAAAATCACTTTGTAAAGATTTTAGTTCATTTGTAGATCAAAACAGTACAACATTATCAACACAGAAAGTATCATGATTATAACAAATACTAGCACAATTTAAATATGTATTGGAGAAGGGATCATCGTTCTAGTTAATAGTAATTTGTATTTAAATTAATATATATTAAATTATTCTTATAATGTTAAATTAGTTTATCATTTTATTTAAAACATAATAAAACTTGTACAATTCATACTTAAACAAAAAGTTACATTTCCTAGTTATGTCCTGTCTTGTCTTGAAAACTAAGAATATAGCGTGAAGTCATATGAGATATAAGACAATATCAAGACTAGCAAGTCTAGAAACTTATTTTGTCAATACCGCTTGCTCAAGATCATGAATATATCTCTTTCTTGAATTGGGGCTACCGGCGATGCAAGAAGAAAACAATGTCACGATGTTGCTAGACTATCTTTACTTTTAGCTGAATAAATTTTTATTTTTGCGGATTGAAATTATGACATCTCATGTATCATTTAGTTATGCAACAATATAATCTGGGGGATGGGAAGTCCAAATTATCTAATCAAAATATTTATTAAAACTGTTGCCTATAGAATTTAAAGTTTATAAAATTGTAATATATGCTATTATATAAAGCAAGTTAGTAAAGATTAGGTAACTTTAGAATGATATTACGATAAGCATTGAAAGTAGGCATCCTGATGCACAAACTTCTGAAGCTACATGCGAAATGGATGAAATGGATATTGCTGTCGTCGTTACACAAAGTAGGGAAATACGTACTACCTTGGAAAACTGCCCATTGTGATTCAAATAATTTTCCTTGTGGAAGAGATTATTTGTAGCATTTTACATGGTCGGTTAAAACTTTACCGGTAGTGTATATATACATAAAAGATAATTTATTCAAATATTTACCTTTAATCTTGTTATAACTATTTTAGATATTTAATATTATTTCCATTTAAAATTTTGGCAGTTTAGATATTCAAAGTCAATATAAAGTTTTCTTGAGGCAATATAGATAAATCAAGAAAATATTAAAATCACGTACCTATAAAAGAATAATACCAGACTCGAATTTTCATTATTTTCGATAACAAGAACGGAATTGTCTAGTTTTGCGGCAACCTTAATATTTTCATATTCCTACTGAAAGCTGTAGAATGAAATATGAAAAACAAAACTCAATTAAATGATAAAATTCGGGCCCAAACAGTTTTTTAATCAATTATCTTCACTATACATTGATATTTACAAGAATTAGGATGAAAGTACGATTAAAGTAACAAATATTTCTAGGTGATAACAATTACGTAGACTTCTTTTGTATTAACTTCAATAGAGCTGGACAATTGCTGTAAAATCTGCTAACTTAATTACTTATACTTCTAGTGTTATTTCTGACACTAGAGTAGTTGAATAAAGTCAAAATGCTTTTCACTTTTAATTATTTAATAGCAAACTAAAGAACTACAGTGGTAATTGCAATAAATGCAATGTTATCATGAAATAAAATAGAGGTTGGTTGAGTTCACGTTTGGGAATGTGAAATACGAATGAATACTTATTGAAATTACTATAATTGTTACTGAATGCTTTTTGAATGATTATATTATTTTTCTAAAGAAAAACTTTTGGGTGTTTCTTCCCACCAGCTACACCCTCCGACCTACACTGTAGTGTAAAGCCGGAGGGTAGGGCGTAAGGACCTCTTCAACCTCCTTTCAGGAATCATGGTAGTGGGTGGGTGGGTGGTGTAGTTATGGATAGAAAAATGCGACGGACGAAATGAAGACAGAAGAGAAGTGAAAGATTACCTGTGGAATATTACTGTCCCAGCATTTGTCCAATTGATCCAAGGAAACCACAGAAAACTTGTACCAGAGCAGCAAGACCCGGATTTAAAACGCTGACCTCCCGAATGTTGAGCAATGATCTAAACCACTAGACCACGCCTCTCGGTTATTTTTATTTTTTGTTTTCGCGGAAAAGAGGAAATCTTCGAAAGACACTCAGCCGTCCGTACAACTGGGTAGTGTTGGATTCCCTCTGAGCGAGGACCGACCAACTAAAACCCCTCTACCTCAGGCCGTTATAGGACCGTTTGATTAGGTCCTCTTCAGCCGCATCTAGTGTTATGTGTTTTTACCATGTGTTTTTCTAGTCTTTCAAAAGTATAAATAATGTAAACAGTGAAGATTAATAGGCGTTACTTAAAAATGTTTGAACAAAATTATTGGTTATTTAAAAATATTTACTTTTATAAATTATATTTGTCTATCTAATGTTATTGACCCAGAGGGTAAAATCATATCTGGTGTTACTTATTTTTATTATTCCAAAATACCCTGAACGTGCTCTAACGATAGGCTCAGTTTTCAATAGAGCATCTTATAAACCTAATGATACTCAATAAATATAATAATAAATTTATTACAAGGTTTGCTTAAATATTTATAATTAAAACAACTGTTTATAATTTTGTGAATTGTATAGAACAATTGCAATTTAACATCATAAATTCCACACTAAAGAACATTAGTATGTTATGTTCATTGAAGAATTTGCGATTTTCTTTTTAAACCTACCTAGGCTATCACCATAGATATTAGTACATTATCATATATTGATCATATAATGACATGCGGTATCTAATAATTGTTTTTAGGCCTTCGTTTTGCAAAAGATCCACGCACTAAACATTTTATAACGAATTTTTTACTTGCTTGTATTTATTTAAACAATCTTGAGTAATAACTAATTTATTTAACACTAAATTGCACTATATACATTGATTCATATAACAACTATGATTATTTATTTTACTATTTTACTGCATTTATATCACTGGGTTTACATCGTATTTGCACTGTTCATGAATACCTGTCTGTATTGAACTATTTTCTGCTGTTTATCAACAACCTATTATATTATCGTGGAACGTTTTACTATTCATCTAGAAGCAACCACACAGTAATAGTGGAGCACTATTTTCGCATTGTTATTTGTCATATACTAACTAAATTTATTACGCCGCCGTTCAAAAGCTGTCTAATATTGATTTTTATCTCGGGCACTCGTTCGTAACAATTCGTTATACATTAGAAATTAACCATAGTGTATAAAAGCGTTAAGAATGTAATATAGTAAGTAAATGGAATTTTTTGTCTAAAAAATTTTACGTCTAACTTTTGTATCTATTTTGTGCTGGTACAAATTAAAAAATTAAACCCATTTCCTTCAAGAACATGCTTCTTAAAACAGGCCAATGAGAATAAGATCCTATAATTTCTGTAAATTTTTGTTGACGTTTACAAAGAAAAATGAGAACTGTTTCCTTCTTTGATTACACCGCAGGCGCAAACTTTGTCGAGAGGAGAAATACAAAAGACGAAAGAAAAATGTAAAAAGGGTATCAGAAACTCCAGTATAATTTCATGATTGATAATACTTTACATTAATTCGAAGAGTAACCTCATTCAACAACTTTCGGCTCGGGGAAAATTAATAATTCAGTGTCCGACATAGAACGACTGTGAGAGACAGTCAAGTTTTGTTGAAAAATACCGACACGGTTTTTTAGCCAGCTAGTGGTTCATTTCCGGCGATCAAAACTAGAAGCGAATGCATTTCTAAAGGTTTAGATGAACGGTTTTTCAAACACAAGAAAAAAATACTTCCAAACTCTGCATCTGGATAAATGAAATCATTCATTTAAAAAACTCCGTTATTTGATAACGCTACAGTTGATCATAGAAAATCTGAATTCAGGTATATTTTATAGGAGGCACTATCCCGAAAATATTGATGGATTCTGAGTTATTAATTTTTTTTCAAAATTTTTGACATTTGGACGTTAACATTTAAAAAACCGTAATTCAATTAATTTTTGAGATTTTGCTTTATAGCTCGTAAAACTTATTTATAACTATTCACATTATCGAAAAAAAATTGTGGTGATTAACTAAAATGTACAGGGTGTTCAAATTTTATGGTCACATTTGGTCAACTTCAAAGGGGCATTTTTTTTGAAAATGTGAATAGTTATAACTAATTGTTACGAGCTATAAAGCAAAATCTCAAAAATTAATTGAATTACTGTTTTTTGAATGTTAATGTGCAAATGTCAAAAATTTTGAAAAAAAATTAATAACTCAAAATCCATCAATATTTTCGGGATAGTGCCTCCTATAAAATATACCTGAATTCAGATTTTCTATCGGAAAATGTAAAAAAAAAGTATGTCATTCTATTTAAAATAAGAAAGTTAACATCTACTTCCGGTATAACCGGATGTAAATCGAACTTGAAAAATTTTTTAAAAGAAGCAGCATAAACAATAACCATATGAGCCCAAGTTTCAGAATTGAATTCATTTTATTAATTCATATATTTCTAATAGCCCATCAACTTGAAAAACCCTGTATATTCTACTCTTGACATTCATTATTTACGTTTATTCAATATTGCATTTTATCGATCGACCCTTCGTGATTGAATTTTGTTCAATTACATGAGAAAATTCATGGTGTGCGTGCTACCGTCACAAATAACATACATTTGAAGTGGAGTAGTGCGCTATTACCAAAACAGTCGTCCTGCTAGAAAACAAATTTCACAGACATCTTACTACCATAAGGACACGTTACATTTTGGAGTATGTTCCTGTATACCTACAAATCGATACATAGTCCCGTCCATAAAGTGTTTTACCATACTTACTTCTGCCAAGACAACCAATTAGTTTCATTAACTTGCAAATTTTCTTTTTTAAGCTTCCCTAATTGTAGGCTCATTCTTTTTTAATAAAATCAAAAGATTGTTTTACATTTGTGTCTTATGATTTTATTCCCTTTTATTACATAAGATATTTAAATGTCAGTCACTGTTTTTGAACTGTTTTATTATATTCTACATATGATATCAAAATATTTTATTTATAAGACTTACGAAGATACCCACGGTATCTTTTTTTTAACTGTTAATATTGCTACTAATTTCATTTCATTTACCTATACCATAAAGTTTTTTTATGAATGAAACAAATACGTAATCGTATGTTGAAAGCATAAAATTGTTTTCATTACTTCAATTTATTTCTATCTAAATAGCCACTGCTTGTTAGTTAATGGAAGTAACTCAATTTAAAATCAATCGTAACGTAATACATATTGTCAAAATGAAACGACGTCATTCGTGGTTAGTACACAGCAGCCTTTTATAGCTCCATATAACGAAACTATTGGTAGTTAGTTGCCTAGTGTAATTCAAAAGCCGTTTTCCAGGCCACGGACTGCCGTTATTACTCGAACAATTTGGACTTGGACGTAACGTCTCGTCGCATCGACAACCCCAATTAATTTACAAATAGCTGTGCTTTGATGCTATTCGCTGCTTTATAACGGTGCCTCTGATGGCGTACTATTGAAGCGATCGTTGTTTATTTTTGGAAAAGGACGTATCGCGCCTGGTAGATAACAAACAACAACGAAAAATAACGTGCCTTCGCATAATTGTGTCATAACGCGTTATTCAAGGTATGAGGGCCTTTTTGAACACAAAGTGTAATAAATGAATGCGATTAGATAAATTAGTGGTACGTCGTACCGCTATCATTTTACATGAAATCTGTTACAAACAAAATTTATTATCAAATACGTTCCTAATGAAAGGACCTTAACGAGGAATAACGAAAATTGGACAATTATATTGTAACGTTCGGGGGTTCAACAATCAAAACTTGAAGACTTTTAATCAGGAACAACAATTTATTTATACTAATATTAATTAACTTTAAAAACACTAACGAATAACTTATTACTAAACTTAACTTTACTACCAATTACACTATTTATTTATGTACAGTTACTGTCTGTATAACATTTCTCACTTTTCTATTTATTTACTACGCGTCTCGATTTATTTCTGACATTATTTTCACGACCGTCAATTTATATCTGAACTCTTCACGATCGTCAATTTATATCTGAACTTTCCTCGGCGATCGTCTTTCCGCTTATATACTGTTCTGTTAAATTTCCGGAACATTCCCGAGAAACACAGAAAAGTCGGGACTATTTTATTTTTCGCCGAAATATTGAACAAGTCTCCACGAAACACAAATACGCTAACATGTCCTCAATTATTACGCACACATTTGCAGTTACTATATACACGTCGCGGCCAAATGAATTACTCGGCCGCGACCGGATCGCTCATATACATAGGCACTCGAACGCACACAAGCAAGTGCGCACTTGTTACAATATTGTCTTTCAAAATTAACTAATTGTAACTGGATCAATTACGAGCTAGAAAAGACCTATAAATTTTTATATCTGATCTTATAATTAGTAGTACTGCTGCGAATTAATATTTTTAATTTTTCAAAGATATTTATATTTCTGTAAATATTATTTTGTATTTGTATGTTTGTGTTATTGTTGTAAATTTTATTGTTTGTATTGTATGTTATATCGTATTACCTGCCTGTAAATATTCCGTTCTTGCAAATCTATTTCTATACTTGCTCTTTACCTGTTCTGTACCTATTCTTCACTTGATGATAATTTAATTGTTTCAGTACTTTCCCATAATCCCTTTTAACAATTCAACTCTGTCTACTAACCCCATGACTTTATGGTTCTCACACTATTCTTATATGATTTTAATGATAGGTTTCTTCGGTGGTTTGGGACTGCTTTCTATTTCTAGTATTTCTTATCTTGGAAGTTCCCAACTTATCTCAGTCTATTAGCACTCTTCTTTCATTTTTATGTTTCTAGCTCCCCTCTTATCTATCTTTCAAAATTCTAAAATTCAGAACTACAATTAGTTCGCATCATAACTTCCTGGCATAAACTTCGTACAAATTAACTTATTCAATTAATTTTTATTTATCAAATATATATTTTGGTTTAGTATTACCTTCTTTATTTCTAATGTACGTTCTAATGACATTTAGTTTGGATTTATTTTGATTGTTATTATATTAACGATCCCTCAGCTCCCTCAACTGTTTGCATCATATTTTTAATTGTTAACCCTACTAGTAGAATAAAGGGCCGTGGTTTAAGTGAACTACTAAGTCCAGACGTTTCATCGACTACTGCGGCTGACATCCTCAGTGGTAGTGCTGCGTTGCCAACGTCTCAAAGTCTCGACAGCGACTGGGTGAAAGCTTTTGTTCTTATATTTCTAACCCCACTGTTTTATCTTCGTATTAGATCAGTCAATCAGACCTATTTTCATATGTTACCTACAATATGGTAAAGCTGCACATATGCATAGAATATGTTTACTGTCCTCTTTATCTATCTCACAAAGGCGGTATTCATTTTGCCCAACCAATTTGAGATTTTGAGGTGGTACAAATACGTTCTGAAACCGGCATGTTCAGTAAAAGAGCTAAAGAGAACATCAAGATTTAAAAAAAAAGTTATCATTAGTTCTTCTAACTAGAGATCTGTCCATAAACGATCTAGCCCTAAATTGCGTTAGGAGTAGCAAGAACATCCAACTACGATCTTGATTTGGAAAAATATTCAATTTTAATTTTTAAACAAGAAAAACACAAAATATCTTAAAATTTTACCTACAGACAAAGTTGGCTAGAAATAGTTCACAAATGTTCAAAATGTCTTTCATCATTTTCGATGCATTTAATCTGACTTGTTTAGATTTCTACCTGTGGGGTAGATTGAAAGACCTGGTTTACCAACAACCAGGGAAAATTTGATGGAAATAATTCAAAATGCCGTCAAGAGCTGAAATTGGATTTTTTTTCTACAGAAACTATGATGGAAGACATTTTGAACATTTGTGAACTATTTCTAGCCAAACTTTGTAGCTAGAAAATTAACATATATTGCGTTTTTCTTGTATCATTGTTTTATTTTTAATATTGATGTACGTCGATTATCATGACTACGTATTTGTTTTTTCCGCATAGGTAACTTGACCCAACCGCAGTATTCAGATAATGAACAGTTTCTCGTTTAAATCTTGAACGATTTAGGTAACTTGATACTTCCCAAGGGTCTGTCAAATAAATAGTACCGTTGCATTTAATTTTTTTCCAAAAATCACGAAAATTTTCAATAGCTGCAAAAAACGCCCTGTAGTTTATCTATTTAAAATTAGATAGTTCAGAAAAAACTCTCTTTAAAAGACTATAAAATGCTCTTTCAATCGAGGCCAAAAATATTCAAATAGGTCAAAAGGTTCAGGTGATATTAAAATGAAAGGATTGGGAAATATATCGGCCTCCCCGTCCCTTATTATGATAAATGGGGAAAATGTCTCAGAGAAGAAAAATGCGGTAGTTCTCAGGCACTCAATTGATGTTTTAAAATTTGTAAGTCATCTCCCAACTTTCCGAGATACCATGAAATCTGTGTTTCTTATTTACAGTTACGCCCCCTAACGGTACAAATTTGAACTTGAAAGTAATTTCCAGCCATTTCTTTTGCCAACTATACTCGGAAGGATTGTTTTCCCAAACTTGTGGGCCTTGCCGCTGCCGAGATACAGTGACTTCACACGCTTATCGGAACACCCGGTATATTCTGATTTCATTTTAAGCCAAAAATCTTTAAAGTTTAGAATAGTTGCTAGAATTGAATGTATATTTGTCATTTTCTTTGTGAATTATCATTAGATGCACAAAAGTCTTTCCCCGAAACAATTGTTTGGCTACGCCCGTGATTCCATCACGAACAAACAAGGATTTTCTCAATAACACAAATTGATTTTCATATTATTTATGTGAACATCGATACATCTATTTTTATTTCTTCGATGTTGAAGTTATCCTCATTTCTTACATATTCAAGCACCATAAATATTTCCACATTATGCAAGTTACGCGAATCAGCCTTAACAAATACAGACTGGATTTTATTCACCATATTTCAAAAACTCCTATCACTCACAATCAGACGGCCGCTAAAAGCCAACTACTGGATGAAAGCTAAACGCAGTCACTGTAAGTTCTAACAGTATCGTGACGTCAAGCTACTGAAAAGCCATTTAGAGTGGTTCAAGAATTTATCGCAGTCATTTTTAACGAAAACTTGATGGCGAAAGTTAATTGTTGTTTTACTAGTAGGTTGATTTAACTGACTCTATACGTAATAGAAATGGTTTCATACTGATTTTCAATAGGTACTACCTCCCAACCTTATTGTTTTCTAGGGTGTCTACTTAAATTTAAGGACAACAACTAACTATAGTATTTTTACAACTTTAGTACGTCATTTTTTATTTAAATTTTATAGAATTCACAACTTCTTCGTATTTATCATATTTAGCCACCTGAGCTACATATCGTGGTTTTCTGAATTTGTAAAATACTACATATCACTCAAAATCTCAACCTTTTGATGTTTATTGCTATTCTGCGTAGAAATAGAGTAAGGAAGTTGACAGTAACGGGAAGTACTGAAAAATAACGAGACACCCAATTCTGAGATTAATGAAAAAAATATTCCATGTTACTATATGGGACTGAAGTACAAACAATTAATGCTAAACATAGATGCAGAATGGAAGCCTTAGAAATATTGTCTTGTAAGTGTATGCTAAGAGTGTTATTGGCTGAAACGCGGACGAACAGCTTGATTTTTGCATAATTGGAAGTGAATAAACGATTGTGAGCAGTTCGTCTTCTTGGAGAAGCTAGTGACAGATCAAAGTTGAAGAGAAAAGGTATGTGGTTTCTCACGCAAGAGATGTTTAATTCAACTGTAAATTTGTCGGGTCTTTCATTTACTGCAGTAGTATATGAAACGAAAGATCATGTCGAAAAGATCAGGATAGGGTCATTGTAATATATTTAACAGAAGCTTCAACCATGAAGTGTAACGAAACAATGGTAAGCATTTACAAGAATACTGGATTAATAAAAAAAAACTTTTCTGTGTTTCATTCCCAATAGCTACTCGTGCTGGTGGGCGGGCAGTCCCTCCGACCTACATTGTAGTGCGAAGCCCCCAAGTTGAAATACCTTTGCAACCTAGACTATTATAGTCTCTAGATTCAAGATTTAGTAGTTTGGCAGGGGTTCATTATATATATTTAGCTTACATCCTTTCTATTTTCATAGGTACCTTCTATCCCCAAATTTCCGCCTCATACATCATTGTACTTTCTATTAATACTTCAAAAGAGAAATATTCTCTTTTCCAGTTGTCCTCGAAGTCTTTTTCAGCACTGCTTTAAATTTTCCTGTCCATCTTTAATGTTTTCAATATCGCTGTTATCCCTTTTTCAATTTCCTCTTCTTCCCAAGTAAAATATTACTTCATCTTCTTCCTTCTGCTCTTCTACCTATAATAATTTTCTATTTTTCTACATTCAGTTCTAATCCTATTTCCGTTACATATTTATTAAACTTATTCAACATTTCCATAATTCCATGTTGTATTTCAAAATTAGTAATTACTTAATAATTTCAAAATAAAAAATTTCTAAACGTTTCAAAGGTAGACTACTATAAAATTTATGTCTTTCTCAAGCCTAAACGTAATTATTACTAAAATTTGGAATGTTCATATCATCTATTTATCCGTAACAAGCGATAATACGTATACATTTAGAGGTCTACAAACTAATTATCGGGATATACTAAATTACCTTGTTGCAAATCTCCCATTTAGTAAAGTCGTTTCGACAAAATTTGATTAGCCAATTACTAGCTTTTCATTTTTTTATAATACTTTTAATTTAATAATATTCTAATAGGTCATTTTCTTTCATTATAGAGAAGTTGTAAGCTATCTGAATGAATAAAATCATTGTTATTTATAAACTGTATTGCCAATTTAGTAGTCTAGTATTACAGCTTTAGTCTGATCCTTAGATTTCTGTTAGTTTGACCAATATAATATGCATTACAACAATTACAATTACAGTATGTACGAGGGTGTATCAAATTTAAACGGGGCTGATGTTTTTTTAAATTACGGAGAGGTCAGTGACCTTGTAATAGTTGATGCGAAGATGGCCTATACCACTAAGGTGAAGGGACAACCAACCGCAATTTGCTCGAGTCGCTTTGGTACGACAAGAAATAATGAGCGAGGCAGAAATGCATGTCTCCGTGGAGCAACGGATTATTATTAAGTTTTTTTGGCAAGGAGGAGGTGAATCCAACCGAAGATTTGCAGCGATTACAGGCACAGTTCGGGGACAACATCCTGTTAAGAACTCGGATGTTTGCATGGCACAGGGAATTTTCTCAAAGCCGTGAAAAGGTCGAGTATCCACGGGATCGCGACAGATGGCCTGAAAATGGACAAAGTGTCCACTAGATGTGTTCGGATTCCCCGACATTTATCGGAGGATCACAAGTGACATCGATTGGAGATTTCAAAGCGTCACATCAATCGATTCCAGCAAGAGGGTGAAGTATTTGTGAATTTTCTACAAAACCAATCCCGTTTATATTTGGTACACCCTCGTAGATAACTACTACTTCCAGGAGATCCATTTTTTGGTCATTGTTACTTAAATCACATTTATATATGCCAATGATATTAACTCCTAGAACAGAAATAAATGTATGCTCTTGATTAGCATTATGTAGAAACTGTCAGACGTGTATCGCGATTTCGAACTCATTGATTCTCATTGGTACGCTGTAGATAGTTTCGTCAGAACCAACCTGTCTGCTGCCTATAAAAAACGTTTGATGACTCATAGAACCGATAGCCGAAGCAAATTCAAATAGATCAGTCTTTTTCAAGACTAAACAACGAAATCATGGATGCCGACAATGGAGGAATCCAAAGACCCAGAAAGACCGCCAAAATCAACGCCGTCTCCATACCCAAGGAACCGTTTCAAACGGCCAATCGATTTGGTCCCTCGGGAAACATAACCGCCAAGGAAGATGAAAAAGAGGAACAGCCATCTATACCACAGGTAGTAATATACGACAGCCAGGATTGGTTATTACTGCTCCAAGAATTCAACTAAAAACAAATTAAAACCGACTGAGAAACCTGCTAAGTCATCTGAGAGAAACCAACATCAGATTCTGCACATACGCCGACTCTGCGAAAGGACGACGAAAGCTGGTTGTCAAAGGGATATCAACCGACTTAGAAACCTTTGAAATACAGCATGAACTTAACCAACACGAAATCAACGACTGCCATGTTTTCCGAATGAAAACACATCATATTGGTCATCGCGCCATCGGAAGACAGCGCGAAGAAAATCGAAACAATCACGTCGATGTGACATCTAAAAGTGAAGATTGAACCGCACATTGGCTCCAAGATGTGTAAAAAGCGGCGACTATCATTTAACCAACACCTGCGATAAACCACAAGACCAACCGGCCAAATGCGCAAATTGCCGAGGCGCTCATCCGACAAACAACAGAGTATGCGTCACCATCCAGAATACAAAGAAAACGAACCAAAAGACGTCCAACATCTAATCGAACACGGAATAACAAACAGTCAGCAGCAAAGCCATAAGAAAAGGCATATCATACGCAAAAGCGACGGAAGGGCCCAAAACGGAAACAGGCCTCAACCTGCAGCCCCGGTCAGACATCCTGGGTAAACTTGACATCCACAAGGTCAAGGACACGATTGTCAAGCTGGCAACCTAGTAACAGCCAGCAGCCAAACAGAAATTATTCTCGCGCTGCTGGGCAGCGCTAACGACTTTTTAGCCCTAATTTCGGGTTGAAACCACAGGGGTTGTACCCCACCAACATATAGACAGATTCAACTGAAGATGTCCAAGGACAGGAACAGGGATCTCACGGGGTATTTTTAGTGGGTATGAATCCCACACTACCTCGAGGCGTCTTAGGAAGATTTTTCCCCTACAGCCAGTGGAAAAGAAAAGGGTACCGTCTGTAGATATTTGCTACTTATTTGTTTATTTAGATTTTTACCTACTTTGTTGGTACGTAATATTACTTAGTCGTGCGTTGAAAATACTCACAAAGTATATGAACGAAACGATGTTATGGTTAATTGGTGTGTGTTCTTTTTTGTTTTTTATTTAGGTCACAATATCTTATGAACGTTTGTTTTATTTTTGTATTTTTATATTGTCGGGTATACAATAAAGATTTCGAAAAACTTCCGAAAATTGTCACCTTGATAATTGGTGTATACGATTAGGAGACCATAATAAGTGTACCTATAGTAGGAATATGAATTCCACCCGACTTCCGGTTCTCCCGGAAGTAGACCCTACTGTTTTGTTAAAAACGCTAAGTCACTATGAAACGCAAAATACAAGATTTTAATGTGCTTTAGTACATCATAAAAATATGTATTTGTACTATTGCTAGTTTCAATAGATAAATAAATAAATTCCCACCAACGCTACAATTGACAATGTAATAATTTATTGTTACTCTCATACTACTTACAACATTTTATTCTAATTTTAAATTCTTTTGTATTCTATCCTGATTTAATTTTTGCGTCTACATACTTTATTTAGCTACAGGCTCTCAGTATAAATTTTCATCCTAATAGCTTTTATATTTACCTAAAATAGAAATTCTAGGAAAAGTAATCAAATCCTGCCTCATTTAATCAATCTACCTTCTTTGTGTGTTTAAATGTGAGGGTTGTTGTCATCGTTACAACCCCAGTTGCTCGTTAACGTAGATTGCTTTGAATGTCGCATATCAAATACGTAGTAACCAGAAGGTAGGCAGAAAATCTGGAGAAGCATGTCATTATTTAATATTTTCTTTTAATATTTCATGGAAAAATAACGAGGGAACAACCCACATATGTATTTTTCATTATTATATACCTACGTCGAGACATCATCTACAAAAAGTAAAAATATTTCAGAGATATAATCCAAGATAAATATAAAACCCAGAAATAATGTATTGTTGTATGGAAAGCAAGTTTAGCTAAATATATGTAAGTCGTATAGACCGGATTAAATGCAACATAAAACGCTTGAAGTATGCATAAAAACTATCTAAATAAGTAATAAAAAATTTAAAATATGCAACATTAAATAGTTTTTAAAAAATACAAATTTTTAATATTTCGGTAAAATAATAAAAACACAAAATTTCCACAAAATTGGTATATTTCGATACTTTGCAATTGTTTCGCCTAACATAGGCTTCTTCAGAAATAATGATAATACAATAAACTTATCTAAACATTTGTCGTATATAGTAGTGGATTAGGGCGGGGGGTGAGTAAAAAGATTCATATATACAAATTTTGTGGAAATTTTGGATTTTACAGAAATATTGAAATGAGCCTCCATCAATTGAGTGTATAAAGAATAGATCATACAAATTTTTAGTTTTTTTTTTAATTCAGAACCAGCATACAATTAATAAATTACCGACAATAACTATCAATTATTTAATATTTTGTTAATCTTATAAACATAAACAATCATGTGACCTGGATCTCTCAAAATATTTTTATAAATAAGGTAGTACTCTTTGCTTTCGGCAAAAATTCAACCGTCCCATTAATTAAACTATCAATTTGACTCAAAAGTTCACTTGGTTTATTGTTCAAAATGTTTTCAATTTTTTCCCTAGGTTTACGTGGGAATCCTTCTAGCAAAGCCCTAAGAACCGTGCGAGTAATAAAGGCAGACTATTGGACTTAACTAGAAATATTAGAAATAAGAAAAACAGTTTACAGTAAGGACAACGTGGTAACTAACGACTACGTTAAACTTGATATTTTCGAACTTTTAAAATCAATCATTTAATCCTCTAAAAACAGTCAAAAATTGCATTTCTTGAGGTTTGGAATTAGAATATTTTAAAATCCCGACCTGTTGAGGCAATTCTGAAGCTATATTTGAGTTCAACATCGCAATTACGTCGTAAATGACTGCCCTTTTGTTTTCGTCCTTTTTGAACCCTGGTTTCGTTGATATGTGTCATGACAGTATAAATAGAATTATAGGTGGATATAACAGGCGGGCTGAAAAGTTCATACGCTGACCCATAGATGGCGCTATTAGTATCAAATCCAGATGATTTTTAGTTAACCCTAATCTTCAAAAGACGCGTGTATAAATTTGACAGCTGTTACACTATTACTATCTGAGTTATAGCATTTTTAGTGAATGAATTTTTTTGTTACTTTGAAAAAATGGATAAAAAGAAATTTCGTGTGTTAATAAAGCATTGCTTTTTGGCTTTTTGGCGAAAAAAAAATACTGCTAAAACCAAGGCTTGGCTTGATAAACATTATTTGGACTTTGCGCCAGGAAAATCAACCGTAGAAAAGTGGTATGCTAAATTTAAACGAAGCGAAATGAGCATCGAGGACGATGCACGCAGTGGATGCCCTAGAGAGGCTGTTACCGACAAAAACATCAAAAAAGTCCACAAAATAATTTTTGATAACCGTAAAGTGAAGTTGATTGAGATAGCTGAGAACCTAAAGATATCAAAGGAACGTGTTGATCATATCGTGAATGAGTATTTGGATATGCGCGAGCGCGAACTCACAATCGACCAAAAACAATAACGGATCCATGATTCCAAGCAGTGTTTGGAGCTGTTCAATCGTAATAAATCGGAATCGTCGAATGAGTTCGATATGTAACGATGGATGAAACATGGCTCCATCATTTCACACCGGAATCCAATCGACAGATCGGCAGTCAGCCGAGTGGACTGCACACGATGAACAGACTCCAAAGCGTGGAAAGACGCAAAAGTCGGCTGGCAAGGTTATGGCATCAATATTCTAGGATTCTCATGCTCATGGTATAATATTCATTGACTATCTTAAAAAGGGGAAAACCATAAACAGCGACTGTTACGTAGCGTTATTGGAACGTTTAAAAGATGAAATCGCGAAAAAGCGGCCTCATTTCAAGAAAAAGAAAGTGTTGTTTCATCAAGACAATGCACCGTGTCACAAATCAATCAAATCGATTGCAAAATTCTATGAATTGGGCTTCGAATTGCTTCCGCATTCACCGTACTCTCCAGATCTGGTCCCCAGCGATTTTGCGACTTTTTTCTATTCTCAGACCTCAAGAGGATATTCTCTGGATAGAAATTTCGCGCCGATGAAGAGGTAATCGCCGAAACTGAAGCCTATTTTGATTTTTTTAAAGACAAATCGTATTATAAAAATGGTATCGAAAAATTGTATGACCGCTATAATCGTTGTGTCGCCCTCGAAGGGAACTATATTGAATAATAAAATCAAATTCTATCAAAAAAACAAATATTTTTTCTATGCTAACCTACGAACTTTTCAGCCCGCCTGTTACATTACGGTATATTTTCAAAAATAAACACCACTAGTTATCACAGCTACAGTGCATCTAGTCTGATCTTCAATAGTAGGTCTCCAACCATTTCGCGAAATGAGGTCGTGAGAATTTTATTTAGCAATACATCAATTTTGTTTCCTTCAAGTTGTGGTAATGCATTTGACCCATCTTAATTTCATTGTCTAAAACATTCGTAGATCTATAATCGAAAAGTAAGTAAGTAAGGTCATCCGGGTCATACATCTGTTTTGCAGTCTTTACAGCCCTTACTAAGAAGCTTAATACACTTGAATATGTCTCTTTTCTTAATATACAAAAATGAAAAATATATTTTACCAAATGTATGCATTTCACCCACCAAGTGGTCATTATCAGTGGAATAAACTAAAACGAACGGTTTCTAAAATATTAATGATACTTAGGTAGTTGTTTATGGGGATTTAACTGTCTTCAGATGTAACAAAGATGAGAGAATTTTTAAGTTCGTAGTGTTGTTATTCAATGAATTATCTTTACTGTTTATATTTTATTCATATTTTGTACATATTTATTTATTTCCATTTGTAAATTCATTTTTATATATATTTGTAGTATTAAGAAATTTCCTTTAGCAAAAACAATATTTCTTTGTTATATCGATATGTAGGTACGTTAGGGATTTATTAGGTACCTCCAGCAAATTCAGTAGACCTATACCTCATCTGGTATTTCCTGATGTCACGCCATGCAACGTGAACTTTAATGGGTCATAATGTAATTTAATTAGGAATAAGAAGTTAACTTTTAGGAATTTTAGTTTGTAAGAGAGACAATAATTTTAAACTTCATCTCGCCAACACAAGTACAGTCTGTAACATATTTTATTTCAACGTATTATTTTCGCGAGCCATTTTTTTATAAACCTTTTTGTGTGTGCTGAAAGTATTAAATAAAATTAAATACATAAATGCGATATTAATTATTGAATTAACTTATACCCACTACAGATTACCTCATAGAATGAGGGAAAAATTTGTTACTATTGTCACGCCCTCGCCGGTACTCGAACCCGCGATCTTG
Source organism: Agrilus biguttatus (assembly GCA_963921985.1). Taxonomy (NCBI): domain Eukaryota; kingdom Metazoa; phylum Arthropoda; class Insecta; order Coleoptera; family Buprestidae; genus Agrilus; species Agrilus biguttatus. Next base: position 24,951,936 of record OY998118.1, read on the forward strand.
GCTTTACGCTCCAATGCTTTTGCCACTAAGCTTAGTAAGTACATTCGTCGTTACTACTGTTGTCATCTCTCGTGGCTTAGCCGGGTTCTAGTCCCGGCGGGATGTGATAACAGTAACAGTTTTTTCCTTCGTTGTATGAGGTAATCTGTAGTGGGTATAAATTAATTCAATAATTAATATCGCATTAACATATTTAGAAATTTTCCCCTACTAAAAATTCTTCAAAAATTAAATTATTAATGATTAAATATTTATTTATTTATTGTTTTAATCGTCGTATTTTTCCTTTACTATCGAGTGCACTGGTCCTTCGAATTTCTTCATGTGGTACAGCAGTACACTGACGAATGTTTATTAATTAGACATCGTCACATCACGCAACATTTACTTTTATTCATAAAACTACTTCCGTTGTTATCAGTTCCGTGAAGCCTTGATATGATTTTTCATTTTTATACATTAATTAAACTTCAGTCACCCCTTTCAATTTTGTCTGTTTTCTTGATAAACCTCATTTATAAGTTATTCCAAGTTTCACCGAAAATTTCATATCGAGTCGTTGTTCCATCTGTTGATCTATCTACATCATCGGTAAAAGTAAAAATGATGCCATAGAAAAAGATCCTTTTTCCAACTGTACGGTTTCCCCTAGCTATCTAACAGTCACTGACGTCTCAATGGGTCTCCCTCCAGTACATCACTTCTATCTAATTCTAAAAGCTCAGTTCAAATATCTTTTGAATAGAGTATATATTATATACATATATGTGATTTTATTTTTTATTTTCTTACATAAACTACAATCTTTCCAAGATTGACAAAGTTTGGTTATAAGATACGATAGGACATGCTGTATTTAAACCCAAAACTTTTGCACTTACATGTTAAGTACTAAATGAAGAGATTTTTGCCATTACTTTTAGTGTACATGTTATATCTCGATTTTATTAACTTGGAAGATAACATAAATTTATTATGCCGAACTAATCTCCGTAACTTCTGTAGAGATCATCACGGGCTAATTGATCGATACGTTGCAATATATAAATGTTAATGAAACAACTTTAAATGCAACTATCGTCTTGGAGAGTGTTTCTTTGTTTAGTTGCAATTCAACTTATTTAAGTTAATACCTCTGAATAAAACAACCAAACTGAAAATAATAAATATAAATATAAATATGGAATCAACAGAAACAACTACTCCGAGGGCTAATACCCCTACCGGCATTGAATTACACTGTTGATTCCGATGTACTTCTAGACGAAAATATAACATATTCAAAAAAGAAGGAATTAAAATCATTATTCGTCTAAATTTTAAGATCAAAGATCTCACAATAGGTGTTGTAAATTTGGGATGGGTTGCCCGTTCAAGGTAAATTGGGAGCAAAAGTGCCGAAGCGAAAAAATATTTATAGGAGGTTATTGTTAGTTGAAGAAAATATTGAGATAAAAGTTGCAGTAAAAGAGAGATTTTTATGATGTTGTTAGTATGCGAAAATATCGCTTATCGGTATTTCTTGGCAGGATAAGGAAAAGATAAAATATACCTATTCCTATAACCTTATATCAAGAGAAATAATTAAAAGGATTACAACATATTCGGTCTGATTGATATTAAACAATAGTTATATTTCATTGACATGCTTTTCTCGGTTACTTGTAACTACCTTCTAAGGTTAGAAATTGTACCAAATTGTAAAATCCTCTTCTTCGTTAACCTCCATTCCGTTATCTGAAAACGAATAAAACATCTAACAGAGGAGAGTTCTTCGATTCTCGGCTCTGACTAGGGCTAAGCTAGTAACCCTGTTTTTGTGTACCAAACTGTATTTATTATAATAATTACATTATATTACCTTTGTATTAGTTACACTCCCTTCCATTAGAAGTATATTTTCCCCCGTTAAAGGTAGTCCCCCATTCCGTTTCTACATTTTTCAGTTTCACTAGTAGTTTTTATCTAGGAGTTGAACTACATGTATAAGCTACTAAAGAAAATAAAGGCGAAGCCTCTGACAGAATATTACTAAAAATTGAAATAATCTATTTTCCACAACAACTCACCTCCAATGTTCTGATATTGGATTGTTTCAGCATTTACTTTATGGAAAAACATTTTTATAAATAGAAAAAAGAATAACTAGTATTTACTTTTTTCTAGACCATTGGTTCTCAAACTTATTTCGTCTACCGCCCACTTTGAGAATCAAATATTTTTTAGGGCCCTCCAATTTTTTTTGCATTACCGTATCTTAAAAATCACAATTATAGCATGCCATATGAGTCTCATCCTGTTTACTGAGTTCAAACTTACATTTTAAATACTGTTAAAACGCAACTTTATAAACATTTATAAAAAACTTTTATTCAAATTAAAATTTCAATTTCAATCTTAAAACTAATCTATGGATGAATCTGATGGTTTTTAATAAGTTTGTTAATATCAGTCTCGAATTTACTCAAAAACAGCCGTTCGATAACATTCAAACGATCAAACGATTTCTCTTTTTAGTTAGCAGCGTTGTCACAGCACTAAATCCACGTTCACGTTCACACAAATGTGATGATGGGAATGCTATCAAAAATCGTTGAACAATCGACCACAATTCAGGGAACAATTGAGACTGCAATAATAGGCTTTTGTAGCCAAAAATCGTGGTAGCCATTCTTAAATTTGATTTTAATTTCCTCGTTCCTTGTCAGTTCTATAAGTTCTTCTTCCTGGTGATACTGGGGTGATATTGCTGTGTTGACATTTGAAAAAGGACCCAACACCTAGTCCGATATTTCATACTTCTGCAAATGTCCTAGAATATTTCTTTGAAATAACTGTGGAGGTTCTCTAAATATTGACAGTAATCAAGTAAGTCATCGATGTTGAAGGATGCTGCTGATAAATTAGGGAAAGCGTGAAACTCACGTCTGCTGATATTTTTCTTGTGTAAGGGTAGTTTTGCTATGAAAGCAGCCGCTGCTTTGATGACGTGGTGCAGTGACTGAAACAGCCGTTCCTCAAATTTCTCGCAACCAAATGTTATCTATGAATGACGCAATGTACAGCAAGCACATTTGGCAAGCACAACTTAATTTTTTAAGTACGCTATGAATCCTTTGTGATGACCTGTCATAGCCGGAACGCCATCCGTAGCAGCTGATATATGTTAATGTTCTTCAAGTGAATTTCTTTTTCATCACAAAACTTTTTCAGCGTATCAGATATGGTTTCTCCTTTTATATCTCTGAATTGTCTCTAAATTTCTAGCAATTAATAACATAGTTCTTGACATATTTTCTCATCATTAATAAACCTCACGTATGACAACAACAATACTTAGAATACAATAATTAGTTGGTAAAGTGGACTCATCTGAATTCTCAACTGAGTTGAGAATTGACTTGTCTTCAAATGATTGCACAATGACTCTTCAATGTTTTCCGCCATGTCATCAATTCGTCTTTGCACAGAAGTGTTGCTCAAAGGAAATTTTCGGATAATATCTGCCGCTGGTTTATGGAACACATTAGTTATTAATTCTTTTATTGCTGGTAAAATTAACTCTTCTCCAATAGTGTGAATAGCGTGTCGTTTGCCTGTTGCCTGTTTGAGCGATTAATAAAGAGACAACATATTGTACGAAGCTCGAAGTCCGTCATCGTCTGAAAAAAGTTTTGAAACGGTTTGCTTCATTTGAAAATGATTTTTGACAAATAAGGCACATATGCGAAGACGGATTTGTGGGATTTTCAATAAATCCGTATTTAATATATTCCGCACTGTATTGTCGTGTCTTCTATTTTGCTTCCGACATGGTTTTGTCTTCACAAATACCCCCCTGTTGGCGTCCAGTGCCCACAAGGGGGCGTTATCGCCCACTTTGAGAAAGACTGTTCTAGACTTAACACTAACTAAGGATAATATTAAAATAGACATCTCAGTATACAGAAAACCTTTCTGGACGAATACAATAATACATAAAACATCGTGTTACCCCACTAAAAGAAAAAAAAAACAATAGCAGCTTTCCACAGCATGACTAATAGATTACTAAACTTACCCCTTTCGGGTGTAAATTACGATTTAGAACTGTTAAGGATAAAACAAATTGTAATTAACAATGATTACTCACATAATAGAATTGATGATCTAATTAATAACAAACAAAAAACAATGTGTTATAGATTAGTTTATACAAATAATGTTAAAAAATCGAAGACTAATTATAAGTCAACCCTATATATAGGCAATATTTCAAAGAAAATCGCATATAAACTCAAAACCAATAGATTTAAAATAGAGTTGAAAACAAAAAACAAACCATGAAAGCATTTAATCAATAATAAGGAACAAACAGAGAAAATGGATAAATTTGAGGTAAATAAATTAAATTGTAAAGCCATGTACTTAGGTCAAACAGGCAAGACATTTAAGGATAGACTTAATGAACATGTAGAAAACTTTAATGCTATATTAATTATTGAATTAATTTATACCCACTGCAGATTACCTCATACAATGACTTAGTAAGTACTTTCGTCGTTGTTACTGTTGTCACCTCTTGTAGTTTAGTGGCAAAAGCCTTGGCGCGTAAAGCCAAGATCCCGGTTTCGAGTCCTAGCGGGGGCGTGACAACAGTAACAAAATTTTCCCTCATTGAATGAGATAATCTGTAGTGGGTATAAATTAATTCAATAATTAATATCGCATTGACGTATTTAAAATTTACTCCAACTAAAAATTCTTCAAATATTTCATGTAGAAAACTATTCAGAAAATTCCACGTTTACGAATCATATAACTAGTAAAAAAAAATGGATTCAATACTACTGAGAATTTTAAAATTTTGCATTATCTAGGTAAAAGCAAAGAACTTAATATTTTGAAATCTTTTAATTATTATTAAACGAAAGTTTCTTGACTTTTCTTTGAAGTATCGGCAACCCAAGTTACAGATTTTCATATTTCTTGTAGATTGCCTATCCATATTTAACAATATAATATAATTTACGGTGTTTTACGCACACAATTTGGCATTGTACAAAATCCTCGAAATTACATTTAATTAAGGTGACCAACTATTTTTTGGTCAAAAAGAGTACACTGCAAGTATTTCATAGGTGAAAAAAAAGAAGAAAAAACGATAAAAACTTTATTTTCTTTTAAAAACATATTTTTCTCCGGAGTGGATATTTTTTGCTAAATGAGAATGTTCGTCTAATAATGTAGCCACATCTGAACAACTTTCATTCTGTATATTAAATTTGACTGTTAAGGCGGCAGATAATTGTAACGTTCGGGGGTTCAGCAATCAAAACTCGAAGACTTTTAAACAGGAACAACAATTTATTTATACTAATATTAATTAACTTTACTACCAATTACACTATTTATTTATGTACAGTTACTGTCCGTATAACACTTCTCACTTTTCTATTTATTTACTACGCGTCTCTATTTATTTCTCACCTTATTTTCACGACCGTCAATTTATATCTGAACTCTTCACGACCATCAATTTATATCTACACTCTTCACGACCATAAATTTATATCTACACTCTTCACGACCATCAATTTATATCTCCACTCTTCGCGACCATGAATTTATATCTGAACTCCCTCGGTGATCGTCTTTCCGCTTATATACTGTTCCGTTAAATTTCCGGAACACTCCCGAGAAACATATAAAAGTCGGGATCATTTTATTTTTCGCCGAAATATTGAACAAGTTTCCGCGAAACACAGATACACTAACATGTCCTCATTTATTACGCACACACTTGCAGTTACGATATACACGTCGCGGCTCGGCCGCAACCGGCTCGCTCACATACATGGGCACTCGAACGCACACAAGCAAACACGCACTCGTTACATAATGTTTTTACAGAAAGTTGCGACTTCTCACTGCTCCAATAATCATTAGTGAAAATACCCTTTCAACAGCAACATTAGTGCCTGGACAACATAAGGAAATTTCTATTAAAACTTTTAAATTTTCATGTAAGACATGTTCTACTCTAAAATTCCGAAAGATTTCTACCATCTTTTATCAACTTCTATTTTCTCATCATTCCATTTCTTCAATTTTTATTCATTTAAATATAAATTTACTCTTCGAATTTCTTCAAAGAGAAAATTGTCATTAATAACAATATCTTTTGCTTCCTTCATTACAAATTCGACTACTGAAGAAACTTCCTTCCATTCAATTTTACTATTTAGTAGGGTCCATTTGAAACAATTTAATGCTCTAAAGTTCACTATCCATTCTTCGATATATTCATAGCAAATTTTATAAAAAGTTTTAACTTCTTTTAAAAATTCATTTTAATTCAAATCATTGTCAAACTCGTGTCTGGTGTCTGTCCTCTGACGTGCCGGAAACGGCAAGAAATACGCGCGCGTGAAATTCAAATCACTGTCAAAATAATTTTAAATATTTAATTAATAAAATTGAAATAAAATAATCTAAAAAAATATTTTAGAAATACAAATGAGTATAAAATTATACACATGAGTACTTTCAGAGTACAGGATTTAAAAAGAGTACGGTTTACGAAAAATGTGTACAAAACTCAACAAATGAGTATAGTTGGTCACCTTAATTTAATAAACAGTTAGATAGATTCTGTGATACGTATCTACGTTAGCGTGTGATTTTTGGATCGCTTAATATGTACGAAATTCAAATGTGTTAAATTTAATGATATGAATAGCGTTTTATTTATACCTCAAAATACAATATTTTATATAAATTATGTTAAAAATCCAGGCAGGTCAATATTACTTAATCGCGAAATAGTGGGTCTAGCCGAAATAAAACTTATTTAAAATACAACTTGATAGTATTAAGTATGGCATAATACAAATTTGTGTGGTATGTAACAACTATATTCCGTTATTTCTCTATTTTCCATTTGATAACGGTAAATTATGAATAGTCAATTACATTATGCATGCTGGATTCACATACAAAACTAATTTGGTAATCTGAAACAAGGGCATATTTACTTAATTCAGACTGATCGTGATTCATGAACTAATTGAATTTCTCTTTATATTAATTCATCACTACATAGTTGCATTTGCATAAAACCATTTGGGATAGTTGAAACTGTATAGTTGTAGGTTAATTTAACCACGGCATGTTTATTTTATTTAGTTACCAGTTGTACCCATCCAAATTTGGTGCTGTTCTCGATGGTGAATAATACATACAGTTTAATTATGGCAGTATTTCGCCGGCTGGCATTCAGTCACTGTTATTCACGATTTTTAATTAAAAAATCCTTTTAAACAACAACATCATAGATATCGAGAGCAAGCGCGGAATATTGTACCTTTGGATGAGATAGCTCCACCGATTTACATTATGAACCTACCTACGCTAGCACCGTAGATAATACAGGATACAAATAATAAAACAAATCGGTTCTTCGGTGGTACATTTATGAAACATTTTAAAATAATAAAATAGAACAGAAAATGCTTTTAAATATTAATACGACGGATTTACCTAATGATATGAAATCACAATTTATTAAAGTTATCGATTTATGTTTAAACAAAAATTACTTCACTTACCATATAACAACAACTTTTATCAACAAATTTATGGTTTACCCATAGCGTCACCTATATCCCCTTTATTGGCAGAAATTTTTATGACTAACTTAGAAAAAAGTTTATTTAGTAACTAGCTATGCCGGCGACTTCGTCCGTGTGAAATTTGACAAAAAAGTTATTTTAAATTTTTTTAACGAAGTCGTTGAGACAACCATTAGCAATAGATCGCTCGGGTGTTCTCAGCCCGCGCGACGGGCAGCCTTTGCTATATCAAGTGGCGGAAGGCGCTTTTACAATTTTTATCTGTCTATCTGTCTGTCTGTTTGTTCCGGCTAATCTCTGAAACGGCTGGATCGATTTTAACGGGACATGAAATCTGAAATAGCACACAATGAAACCAAATCACGAAATAACACAATGAGTTCACGAATTTTATTCATTGTGAAGTATGTGGCGGTATTCGCTACAAAAGTACAAATTTCGGATCTACTTATCAATTCATTTCAATTTGTTGCTTCGCCATCGTCTAAGTCTCTATACATATCACCATATTCAACATATATTGTGAGATTGATGAGCTTGGGGACATGAATAACAGTTTAGTGTCGTTCCAGCCTAATTTTGGAACTTCACAATCAAATACAAAAATTGTTGGATGTTATTGCATATTATTAGGTATGGGAAAATAGAACTTTATTTTTTATCCAAAACCGCTACAAATACGGCTTTTACTAAAAGAAAAAATGTATGTAAGAAACGTGCCTTTCGAGTAAAAACTTATTGGAGGAATAAATCGACCCTACACATAAATTATGACCAAATTTGCTCAAGGATAGAGGTGAGGTTCAGTTTTCGCTCTTGCTAAAATTGATAACCATATCAAAAATTAGTATCTGCATACGTACGTTTTGATAATTTTTGTCGGAATCATCGACAAAGGAAGCTCTTTTTCTCCAAAACTAATACAGATGAGATTTTTTAATTAGAAGCAGAAAATGAAGCTATGGCATGTACTTCTCTAAAAAAATAATTGACGGACTTACTCAACCCACCAAGAAAGATCCGAACAATTATATATAAATGTAGGTGTGATTTTCATCCTTGCTTGGTGCCTTTATAGACAAATCTACCTACCAATTCTTATTAAATCGTATTAAGTGTTTTTAAGTAATATTTAAAAAAAGAATCAATTTGGGATATAGATACATTCGGTTCGATCGATTTTTCATCCCAGGGACCTATGGTATCTCTATGTCAGTGATTCTCAATCACTGTGTCGTGGCACTTTTGTGTGCCACAAAATTTTAGATATATAATAATTTTAATATTATTAAATAATATGATTTAAAAAGAAAAATATTTTTAACAGGAATAGATATTTAAATTCATAAAAAAAATTCATTATTTGTTTTGCAACGCATTCTTTCGTAGTGCCGGATTATAGTGAAGCGGCGAACATAGCGGAGAGCGTAGAGGAGAGCATAGCGTTTTATTAAAACTAATAGAAATAAATGCATGCGTTTATAGTATTGCTGTAGCGATATCGCAGAATTAAAGATATGTAGCAAAATATTGAGCAAAATACTGCAAAAACTTGCAAATTCAAATTTTGCCCTACAAATCGACGAAACAACAGACATTACAGGAAAAACTCAATTAATTGCATTTGTTAAATTTATTCACGAAAATGATATAATTAATCAATTTTTATGTTGTCGGGAGTTACCTGATTTTAAAACTTGTAAACATATTTTGGATGTAATTAGTTCCTATTAATAAAGAAATTAAACTTTCGTGGAAGTCAAGTATTGGCATTTGTACAGATGGTGCCGCAGCTATGACTAGACATGTAAAAGGATTTGTAGCACATGTTAAAGAACTGAATGGAGATATATTAGTTACCCATTGTTTTTTCAATCGAAAAGCACTTGTTACAAAATATTTGCTATCAGAATTGAAAATAGTTCTAAAACAATGTGTTGAAATAGTTAATTATATAAAATCAAGACCATTAAAAAGTCTTTTATTTAGTAAACTATGCCAAGCTATGGAAACCAAGTACGAAACCTTATTACTACATACGGAAGTAAGGTGGTTGTCGAGGGGAAGAGTTTTATCTCGTGTGCTGGAATTAAAAGACGAGATGAAAATGTTTCTTGAACAAGATAAATATTATGAATTTGTTCATTTGTTGGAAAATAAAATATGGTGTACTAAACTAAAATAACATAAATTCAAGTATACAAGGGCCTAATGAAAATATCTTAAACTCAACCGACAAGCTGATGGGATTCCAAAAACAAATAACTTTATGGAAGAATAAAGCTCAGGAAGGCAATATAGAAAAGTTTGTGTCAGTCCCAAAAGACTGTTATAAAACTATTAAAATAATTGTTATTGACCATATGACAACATTAGAGGAGAGAATTATTAATTATTTCCCAAAATTAGATATAAAGAAATTTGATTGGGTTCGCAGTCCATTTCTCATAACGGATACTTCTGTATTTGATTTAGCTTTGAATGAAGAAGAAGAACTCATTTTGCTTTCCAATAATCGATATTTAATTTTAAAATATTCAGAAGAATCAATTAATTCATTTTGGATTAACATTAGATGCGATTATCCAATGATAGCAAAAAAAGCTTTAAACATATTATTACAATTTTCCACATCCTATTTGTGTGAATTCATATTTTCAGCATTAACCAACATTAAAACTAAAAGAAGATCAAGACTGTTAAATGTAGAAGACGATACGAGAGTAGCATTGTCACCTTAACGACCAAATATAAATGAAATTATCAAAAAAAAAAACAAGCTCAAATTTCGCATTAAAACTCTTCTTATTATTTGTACTAACTTGTAATTAATCTCTTAATAAACGTACTGTTATTTTTGTAGTACATACTATTTTATTTCGCACATTTAAAATTGTTATCATAAACTATTTTACACAGTTTATTATAGGTAAGTAAATATTTTTTAAACTTATGCTTTTCTTTGTGTGCCGCCAAATTTTGAAATCGTTAAAAGTGTGCCGCAACAAAAGAAAGGTTGAGAATAATTGCTCTATGTACACTAAGTTTTGGGACGCCTTCTGTTGTGATTTATTATTTATAACCATTCTATTTCCTGAGAATTTACAGGACACATAATATAAATGATCACAAGTCACCATTGGTTGACAATCAATACACACCGAACAATTTGTTTCTATATGAAAAAATATTTCCAATGCTTTCATATGAAAGCTCGTTAATCAAGTTAATGTATAATTAATTTCGATATATGCCTTGCAGCAATTTTGCTTGTCTAAAATCACATTCTCCAAGATCCAGAAAAGCATTCAGTGGGAATATCCGACAGTGAAGTGGCCTCTGAGATTGATGTTCAAAGTCAAACTTCTGTCACAAGACTTTTAATGACCTCAAGATATATCATCTGCTTCCACATGCCGTTTAGATAAGAATTGTTTCAACCGGTGTTATAAAGAACATAATATTATACAGAAAATTCCACACACTCAATTCTAACCACTTCAATATTTCTCATATTGTTTAAATAAATTAATCCTCTGTAACTATCAAAACCTTAAGCCTGATACTTAGACAAAATTTATATTTGAGTCATTCTCATTAAAACCATAACATTGAAGTTATTTTTTTGGAAATTAAATTATTTTAATTTTTAATAATCTTGAGTTGGAGGCTTCACCTTTACTAATATAAGTAGCATGTAAGTCTGGTTCAGCTCCCAAATAAAAATTATTAATGAAATAAAAATGTATTGTCGGAAAGGAGACTATCTTTAACGAAGGAAAATATAGCTCTAGCGGAGAGGATTGTAACTAATACAGAGTGAAGACTTTTAAAAAATAAGCATTTCTAAGATAATAAAATGTCTTTATTATAATAAATATAGTTTGGTACACAAAAATAGTGTTAGAAGTTTTGCTCTCAGTCGGAGTACGGAATCAAAGGACTCTCGTCTATTAGATCTTCCCTTCTTCGTTAAGTTAATAGGATAACGGAAGAGAGGTTAACGGAGAAAGGGATTTTACAATTTGGAACCATTCTAACCGTAGAAAGTGTTACAAGTAACCGAGAGAGGCATGTCAATACTTGTTCTGTCATAACTTTATCTAACGGATGAGAGAAGGCAGCTTGACAATTATTATTCTATCTTACTTACTTTTACCACACATTTTCCTGACACTTCAACAGTCGTAATCACAGAAACAGGCCGTGTTTTCTCATTAACAACATACACAAAGTTGTATATATAAGAATTGAATCTTGGCTAGGCACTTGGTGAAACATATTTAATAAGATTAAGAAATAAAACACTTGGTACACTTTTGTTTCACAGTTTTTATTTAGAAAACCCTAACCATTGTTTCGGCTGCTAAGCCATTATCAAAGAGAATAATTTTACAAAAGGAACATTGATCTTATATACCTATGTAGGTGTTAGATGAACAAATTTAAGAGTGGGGAGGTCCAAAATTCAGTTTGGTCGTTTAGTACGTTATCTTGATGTTTGCAAGTTTTTTTAATTTTTAAAATTTCATACAGATCTAGCCGTTTGCCTTTATTTAAATTATGTAACAATTTACAATGTTTTGTATCAATAAAATGATCGTTTGTAATGCAATGTTCGGCTAATGCAGTGCGTTTTTTATTTTGGATGATAGATTTTTTATGTTCTTCTAAACGGTTTTTTAGAGAACGACCTATTTGTCCAATATAGAAGGCGAAGCAATGTAGACAGTTCATCAATCTAGTAATAAACATAACTTTTTTCAAGAGTGTTTTGTTTATCTAGTTTATTGTTAACCCTGTCAGGGTGGAGATTGTGTTTATATATACGCTGACACAACTCATAACAACAACACACATCACAACAATTATAAGTAACAGTATAATCAATTCATCAAGTTCAGCATTTTATCATAATTATCACCGGAAGGGTCTTCCATACATGTACATACATTTTTGTAGTAGTAACTGTATATAGTGAAAATAAATATTGCTAAGTGCAGTTATTAGTGTTCTTCCTCATAAAAGTTAGATTGTTTGCACTTAAACTCCTTCATAAAATTTGTGTGCTCCCTCAAAGGAGAAAAAAGTGGCGCGGCAGCGCAAAACAAAATAAAACAACTATCGTAGCCGTTATTTACTGCTAATATTTTATAGTATTGACTTCTTTTTCAAAATTTGTAGCATTTAATGGGAGACTAAATAGGCGGTGTATATAAGAATGAAACGCACTTAATTTAATAGAATGAGATTTATTCGAATTAAAATATAATAAGGTATCGGTGTATGTATGTTTTCTGAAAATGTCAAACTCTATGTAATTTCCATTTCTTAACAATTTTAAATCCAAAAAGTTTAACTAATTTAACTGTTCTATTTCTACTGTGAATTTAACGCTTGAGAAAAATGAATTAATATAATCTAGGAAACTAGTCAAATCCTCAGTTGAACCTGTCCAAAAGGCCAAAATATCGTCTACATAACGTGCCCAAAAGTTAATTTGCGAAATTAAGGGAAAACCGAATTGAATAATTTCATTTATATATACACTTCTTCTGCACATATCGACATGATGCAGTTTATGCTATAAGACTTTTTTCTAAGAGCTACGGAAGAGAGAGTTATGGAAGAAAACGTCAGATTTCAGTAGACACAATTTCCAGAAATATCGGAAAGAGACAACTTTGAAGTAGAACTGACTATTTAAGCGGACACCTGACTAAATTTCTTTGTGATGTTAAAACTATTATGTTGGAATTAACTGAAATGTGACTAAATCCACACAGGGAGACAGTTAATGGAGGAGAGAATCTAGGCATAAAAAGTTATATTTTTAACAGAAACATCTATGTTAGAATAGCAAAAGGGCATGGGAACTCTTGACTGCGTTTTTTTAAATTAAATATCTACCAATTTTTAACAGTTTTAAATGCAATGACCTGAATAGTCTCATCTTGTGAGAATAACCCATTTATATAAACTTTTATATGAAAATAATATCATCCAAGAAATGATTGCACCCGCTTTTAGAAAATTAAAACGTATTTCGTACTAATTGCGTTTGGTTGACGGTCTGAACATTGGTTCATTAGTTAATTTTAAAAATATCAGTACTTAAAATTGCACGGTTCTGACAAGTAACAATGTAGAGCTACTGACCCATAACAAAATGTCTGAAAAACAGCGTATTGCTACTAGTATCGTACTATTATAAAATGATAACAAAGTTAGCGATTTGAAGGACTTCTCTGCAAGATACAGACGTTATCTACACAAATTCATATTTCTTTTGTAAAACAGGATTTTCGATTACCTCTTACCTTCAAAAGATTTTTGTCTTGTCTGTCGTTCAATTCTGTTCAAATTTACTTATCGTCTCTCCATTCGTATTTGATGTCATCCAGTCATTTCTGAAGATCAAAGCAAACACGTAAAGGCTGTTTAGTAATAAAACATCAATTTGTTCTTCAACTGATCTCATTCGATGAGCGATTCTACGTGGATAGGTACAGTCAGTTAATTTTCTAGGCCCGGTCCTGCCAGGTCGATAGCTGATGAAGTCGCTTGCGCATTGCAGGCACCGACACCGTGGTGGTAGGCACTCCAGCCGTTCTGCAGGAGTTGCTAGATAAACACGGGCAACGTGAGGAACATGACTCCAGCGACAACTGCAGTTCCTTTGATCTCGTCACCGTCTAGTCCAAAAGCAGCAGAACAGCAGCGGCTCGAAAGAAGATCTAAAGGCTTACTACCCATCTCGAGAATTTTCATTAAAGAATCTTGGGGACCAATGTGCTCTAAATAGCTCATTCGCTGAAGAAGAGTTATATGAATGGAAAAAGATGCCATGACTCGAGAAATTTACAGCCACAAGGTTAGTATTAGTGGCATATAATTAATTAAATTTTATTACAATCTTAGAAACCTGTATAGACTGACAAAAGTCGTGTTTTATTATATTGGCTATGGGGATCCATATCAAATTGATTTTTTTGTTGGAAAAATGTCCCGCGGTATTGCGACTATTTTAAATTTTTTAACAATTTGTAACCGCTAATGATTGAATCAAAAATGAATAACTTTTTATTTTTTTTGCACGGTATTCTTTAAAAGTTAATTTATGCTATCATACGTACTTTAGAATTTATGAGTAGCGACTGTTTTTCTCTTTTTTTAATCTTAAAAAAGTTTTTTGTACTCACTTCTTTTACATTACTGTTTGCCATTTTTAAATCAAAGTAACAATTAAAATTAAAATCAAATTAAATTATATTAATTAAATTACTAAGAACTGTACAGTGTAGTAAAAATAACATGTTTCTGTTTCTGGCTATAACAATAGAATAGTTATATCTTTACAAAACGCAATAGGTGAGCTAAGGATGCCAATTTTTATACTTTTTAAAAAAGTCCGAATGCCTTGGTACTTTTTAACAAACATAAAATCCATTTTTCTGGATGGCCCCGGAATTCCCTAATACGCAGATTATATTAAGGTTATCCACTGTTTACTGGACATCCCAAAATAAAGGGACCTTACTTGAACAAATAATTCTATCATAAATAATTGAATAAAAGTGAAAGCCACTACACTCCATCTTTCTCGAATTTACTAATGGAAAGAAAAGACTGCAAAACTTTGCAGCTACAGAATTCCTAAACTTATTTAACTACGAGTTTCCAAGAAAATAATAAATTATAACTGTAAGTTATATAACTTAAGTTGTCTTAATAATCAGACGGCGATTAAAGTGTAATTTCATGTAGTCGGCAGAAGTACTTTTCGCAACATATTAGATTATGTAATTATCTAATTACGTAGGGCTGTGCGCATTATTTGAAATGACGAAAAAATAATTCCTGTCGAATCGAATAATAATAGTATTCTTTTTTTTTCGGATTATTAGTTTTTTTTTTCAAGTGACTGTTTTTGCGTTATTTCTTTACTTCCAATGTTGTATTTAAGTTATATTTTCCATTATAATGTAATAGTTAATAGTAGGTATCTATTATTTTTTCAGTCAATAAAGAAACAATAAATACTTTAATCCACAACAATAAAATGCATCACAGAATGATAGATCAGAAATATTGTATGAAAATTCCAATATTTTTTTATTCTTTACTTGAATAGTATTCGCAGTTGTTTTTTTGTGAGATTTAATAAAATTTAAAGTGTGAAACAAAAAAGCAGTATTATTTAATTAAAATACAACATTTGGAAATTTCACTTAATTTATTTTTGACCCAATACGCATTTCGCCTTCTTAGGGCATCATCAGGGGTTTATACAGTTTAACTACATTAAGAAGCCTTTTTTGGTTATATATACAATTTTGAACCAAATCACACTATATTAGGATTAAGAAGGGGGTTATTACTAAATTCAATTTGGTCATTTGCTAAATTTTTGTTACTCAATAATGCTTTCTTAATTTCTAACACTTCACATTTGTCTAATACTACTCCGCCATTTACACTTTTTAACAGTTTAAAATTTTCAATATCTATCGTACGGTTATTTTCAATAAAATGTATCGCTAAACCTGAACTATGTTTTTTATATTTGACATACTGTTTATGTTCTTTGAACCGAATAACAATACTTCTTATTGATTTACCAATGTATATCGTATCACAATTTGAACATTTTACTTCATACACTCCAGTTTTCTTTTAGATAAATCATTGTTTACTGTTAATTTATTATTTGTTAATATTTTTCCAATTGTGTTATTGTTGAAATAATCCAGATTAATATTGTTTGTCCTAAGCAATTTACCAATTTGTGAGCTCATACCACCATAACATGGTATTTTTCGCCAATTAGTAGTCTCATTAACTTGACTTCCTAGAAAAACATTATTAATTAATAATTTGTAACGTTTCTTATTTAGTAATCTATCAACTAAGTTCATATTATATCCATTATTATAAGCAATGGTTATATAATAATAAAAATAAAAATATCCAATTCACAGTAGAAATAGGGAATAAGAACATTAACTTTTAGAACTTAAACATTTCAATCAAACAACCAAAACAACTAGAATTTAAAATCTATAGAAAAGAAACATACTCTGTGTAACTGGAGTATATGAAATAAAATGTTCAAATTGTGATACGATATACATAGGTAAATCAAAAGGAAGTATTGTTACTCGGTTCAAAGAACATAAACAGTATGTCAGATATAAAAAACATAGTTCAGGCTTAGCGACACATTTGATTGAAAATAACCATACGATAGAGATTGAAAATTTGAAATTCTTAAAAAGTGTAATTGGCGGATATGTATTAGACAAATATGAAGATTAGAAATTAAGAAAGCATCATTGAGTAAAAAAAAATTAGCAAATGGGTAAATTGATTTTAGTAACACACCCTCCTTAATCCTAATGTAGTGCAAGTTGGTTCAAAATCATATATATATATAAGCAAAGTTGTCTTGTTAATGTAGTTAAACTGTATAAACCCCATGATGCCCTAAGAAGGCGAAATTCGTATTGGGTCAAAGATAAATTAAGTGAAATTTCCAAGTGTTGTGTTTTAATTTTAATTTTTATTTTAAATCTAATATATTTCACCAAGTGACTACGGAAAATACCTTCAATTTATAAAAAGTTAGTTGAAATTGAGAAAGACACATGATTAGGGCAATAACTCTTGATATTAGATAGAACTGTTGGTAAGAGTGAAGTAGGATTTTTGCAATACCAACAGTGTTATAGTATTGTGCCGAATCATCATTATGCGCTAAAATACATATTCGTCATTGTCACAAGATAATTCAAAATCAATATTGTCATTTTCGGAAGACGAAATTTTTTACCGAAAGGTATTGTTCATAATTCGTTTATAATAAACATCAATATATCTGATCTTTTGTATGTGTTCAACAATAAGTAAATGAATAACAATTGAATCGAACAAAGTCATTGCTAGGCAACAGTAAATAACAACGACTAGTTCATTGTAGAACTCCTAGAGAGCATTTTGGCAACGAAAAACAATATTCGAAAGAAAAAAAAATTGTTCCAATTATCCGAAAAAAACGAATATTCGACTCGAAATTCTAATCGAATATTAATATTAAATACGATTTGATTCAAGTGCTATTCGTAAACTAGAACTTCTGAAGTTTTCCGGAAGATTTAGAACGCGAGCACTTTGGGAATGTGAAGCTATTATTGTCGTAAGTTACTTTTTTTTGAAAAACAGTGTTACAAAATTGTAACATAATAAAACATCAAAAAATAAAAATTGGATTGAAGATAAAATTTTCAATTCAATTGTTTTACAAATACAGTCTGTAGTATGTATCTACTTTTTATGCTTTTCTTGGGAAAGTTTTCATATTTTTCAAGAGGGAACCGTGAAATAAAAATGGATTGTAAATAAACTTTAAAAGCAGATCAAATTTAAGAGTTAAAATAAAAAAGTCTCGTATAAAATTTATTTAAATATATGAATTTAAACGATTAACGACATGGGTATAATTTAAATTTCATGATATCATTGTTAGTATATTGTATGCGATTCACGTTCTTTATAAAAAATAATGGAAATTCTTGTAGGCAAGAGTATATTTGTACATATATAAAACAAAGTTTTCGAAATCCGCTTTTACTCTTTTTCCGTTGGAACTTGACATGAGCCAAATTTCATTAATTTCTGCTTAGCCGTCACGTTCACATGTGACAAGTTATTGATATTTAGACCGCATGTTTTCATTTTCAAACTGAAGCATATGAAGTTGGACAAACGAAAAAACAAAATTAAATTTATAGCTGATATATTTATAATCATCAACGACAACTTCAACGTACATGTAAGAATGATGATTGCATATTTAATGAATCATTTGAAAATTATGTTTCAAGTTCCTAATGGAAACAGTTCTACTTTAATTGTTATATTTGTGATATTTTAATATTACTGAAATGTGTAGTTATATTTCTCATCTTTCTACGCATTAGCTTTAAATACGAAATTCTCCGGGGAAAAAAAAACAATTGATGAATATGTTTCTTCCAAGGAAACGCGGAAGTACTACTGTCTCAATAAAATGGTCTATTGGTTACTGAAAGTAATTGGTCAATACCATAAAAATATAAGTATTTATCGAAGAACGAAGTTTAAGGTTTCTTAAACAGAGAAAACAGTTAGATTCAAAATATTCTTCTTTGATTGAATAATACAATAATAATAAAACAAGATAAAAACGCTGCCCACTTAGAAACACAAATTTTAAAGTAATTTTTATAAAATTATAAACAAATAATAAATTATCAACAAAAATGCTTATACCTTGTATTTTTCGAAATAATTATAAATCGTTTCCTCGGTTATTTCGAATTAATATAAAATACATGAATAAGAAATAAAAAATAAAACAATATGTTGATTTCCACAAATTATATAAAAAAATACTTAAGGCCTTATCATCAGAGGTATAACTGATACAACATGACGAAAAACAAACTTTTGAGTGTTTCATTCCCACCAGCTACTCATGCTGATGGGCGGGCTGTCCCTGTGACCTATACGATAGTGCAAATCTGAAGGGTAGGGCGTAAGGCCCTCTTCAGCATCGTTTTAGGAATCGTGAAAGTGGGTGGGTGGTGGTTAGGGAGAGAAAGATGAGAGGGACGAAACGAAGACAGAAGAGAAGTGAAAGATTATCTGTGGAATATTACAGCCCCAGCATTTGCCTAAGTGATCCAAGGAAACCACAGAAAAGTTGGACCAAAGCAGTCCGACCGGGATTCAAAACGATGGCGTTCCCAATACTGAGCAATGATCTACACCACTAGAGTAAGCCGCTCGGTGAAACTAAACTTACATGCGGAATATAATAATAAGGGGGTGGTGGCGGTGGTTTTACAAATAAATTAGGTAAGGGCAAGTTATTAATGTAAATTTTATTTTATAATAGAAGTGTGGTGTTGTAATTATTTATTTCTATTGCTTCTAAAAGAGAAAGTTTATAGCTTTTGTTTTTCAAATGTAAAATTTCAAAATCTTCCTTAAATTTATGATTTTCATCTATAAAGTGTTTAGCATATTGCAAATGATACTATATTAAAATGCTTTTCTAGAACAGCTTTGTTTTGGTCAGTAATACGTATAGTGTGCTGATGATATCTAATAAAATCGAAATCTCAATCCACATCTGATAATTTCGATAAATTTGTAATAACTCTTAATTATGGATCCATTTAATTTAATTTAACAATGCGCGAATAAAAAAATAAACAAGCATTTATAAAGAGTGTAACTTAATATTCAACATATTCTGAATGACAAAAACTCAATTGTTGATAAAGTAAATAATTTTAACAAAACAATTAAATATCATGAAGATGAATGATTTGTTAAGTACCACGTCATTGAAAGAACTAAAAAATGATCCCATAACAAATTTAAGTCCAAATTAATAAAATAGTAAACAATTCAAAGTCATTATGTAATAAGAATCAGTGTAAATTTAACAAATTCATCATTAAAGCTAGGTTACTAACAAATGACCAAGTTGTCCTTACCAACAACAATCCTCTCTTCAACCCTAACATAATTTTAAGGACAAAATAGTGTTTAGATAGTAAAATACTTTTCCAGTATTTTGTTACTCCTGAAGATGGCCTTCTAAGACGAAATACGAGCATAGAGAAATAATAAAGAAGTATGTGGAACTTATTCAAGAATTTTATTTTTCAGAGTCTAAGTAAAAGTTTTAATCATACTTAAACAACCTGATTTATGAAACTTAAAATTCAAAATAGTTTTTACGGACATGTGTCTAAAAGAAATTATATGTCAATTAAAAAATTCCAGTTAACAAGTAGTAAACTTTATTAACGATTAGAGAAATGTTTCAAAATTACTTCTTGGGCTTCACATCGACAAATCACTGATTGTCGAACTCGCTAAAAGTTCGGCGACTATTGTAAACTATACGAAAACTATTATGGACTCAAATGGGCCAGAGCACCGTCATGCATAAACCATAACTGTTTCCAATGGAACATTTTCAAGCAAAGAGGAAGGCCATTTTCAAGAATATTTCTGTAATATTCCTCATTTAACCGTTTTAGTAAAAACATTAAATACTCACCAATAATGTTGGTCCAAACGTACGAAAAAAATTATTAATGTCGTGATTGATTAATCACATGAGAATTGCACTCAGCCCATTGATGGTCATTATGATAATTTGTTATGACATCCCTTGGAAAATTTGCTACGTTCATTGTTCGGATTTATTGGCCTTGTCAGTCACACATTTTTTACGTCTCAAATTTTTGTTGTATTCTTCTTTCTTTCTTCTGCCATTTATGGTTTTATAATAGTATGTATCATATTTTTTCCCTTTTTAGTATTGCCGTTTCCCATTGTATTATTTTTTCTTTGTCTTCAAATGCGCTTCTAGAGTTTAAGTTAGTTTATAGATATATTGGGGGTAATTTGTTGACCCATCGGTCCATTTCGAGGACGTAGATGATGCACCGACACAGATTACAATGTTGCATTTTTTGTGTTTACGTTTTCCCTCCTTTTTGTTTGTTTTGTTGTTTCAAGTGTCGGTGCATCGGAACCACCCCTCCTCTAGGGGCGGTTCTTAAATTCATATATAGTTAACTTAATACAGTAAATACAGATAACACAGATCAGTTCAATCAATTCATTCAAAAATTAGATAAAATCATCAAACGTTTAGGAGAGATCATCTTTAGTACATTTAACATATAGCACAAATAAAATCAAGATCTCTATAAACGTATAGTATAGCAATAACATATAGTTCAATCAATCCATCATAATCATTTAATCTTCGTAAATAAGTAGCAGTCACAACGTTCATGTAAAATTAGTGTATATAGTTGTAAATAGTTGGGTGTAATAAACAATTAAAACACGAAGTCCGTTTATTGCACCGATTCCCCCATAGGAATCAAAACAAGTGACGTATCTGTGCACCGATGAAATAATTCATTTCATCAACCTAATTAAGCATTCATAAAAAGCACAACAGATTGAAGGTTTCAATGGATATACTGCTGCAGAAACCTGGGTTAAAAATGTGCTTCGATAAAATCTTATTAAATTGTTAAATATACATATATTTATTTAATAACTATAAGTAAGCAGTTTTGGACATTTGTTCATAGGGACTTTTTTGACCTTTTGGTTTCACAGACCGCGTTGGTGTAGCTTGACTAAGACCTGTAATTACACCTTGTCTATCACTTATTTCAAAGCCTTTCACCAAGAGCTAATAGCCTCAACTTTCCTAAATAAGAAGAATATTTTTAGAAATACATTATTAATATTCTATCACATATTATATGATAATACCAACACGAAAACTAAATACTTGTACAAATCAAACTAATTCTACTAACTGTAGATTCATATATTCAATCTTATTCAGGTACAGTCGACTCCCTCCATGTCAGCATATTTCTAATTGGAGTTTAATCAATTTATTCTATTAGTAGCAACCCTAACTGGCGCCCTTAGAATGCAGTTGCTACTGTAAGTCAAATTCTTTTAAGTGGAACTGTCTGTAACTTGAAAGGATTTTCTAAGTTTTGAGATCTCATTGAAAGAAAGGTATTCCCTCAGTTTATTAGAAACATTAAATATAATAAATATTCCAGAGAGATATTTCAATAATTTAGATAAAGAGTGATTTTAACAAATCACTTTTTAGGCAACAAACACGCAAACAAAAATTAGCAGGTTGGTTTCAAGACTGGTTATCACGTTGTCATATTACTTTTCGTGACGTTTCGAGAAACATGTCGCTCTCTTCTTCAGAAGGCCGTCTAAAAACGAAATATTACATCATAAATTAATATAAAATTTTAAAATAAATTCTTTTAAGTGACTTTTATTCCTTCTCTGAGTCAAGCATCCCTCGAGTGGAACAGTTGAAGATGGCAAATGTTAATTTGACTTAAAGGAAGTTGAATGTGCTCATTTATATACCATATTCATTATACATATAAAATCAAAGGGTTTGTGGTGGTTTTCTGAAGCGGCCTGATACGGTCACGAAATACGCCCCGGGAGTAGCACAATGATGCGCATATTACAAAGTAGTTATCTCTCGACGCGGCTTCCAGATTTTATATAGAAATGAATAATACAGAAGGGAAATATATTTATTTATATTCAGACATTGATGTTGAAATATAAATGCTTCTTTAATGAGCATAGAATATAAATCACCGAATAATTAGGATGTTCACCATCATAAGGCTCCATTTGTTCCCTGACTGTCCCTATAGTAATGCCCCTAACAATATTTTACTACGATTAGGATAGTTCTCTTGAAGCAGTTAAAGTTGTAATGATTTCGAAAAATAGCCTCTTGATTACATATACATATACATACTTTACATTATTCGCAACACTTAAATTTACTGGGTAAATAGTATGGTTATTATTTTAATGCTATTGGCTAATTGGTAAATGATAAAGATAGTTATTGACTATTTGAATTAATGAATTGATTACTTGAATAACTGTAATTGGCTGTAACAATATTGACTGATCGAAATTGACTGCCTAAATACAAAAAACCTTTGCAAACTTTTGGATGGGCGGGCAGTCCCACCGACCTACAGTATAGTGCAAAGCCAGAGGGTAGGGCGTAAGGCCTCCTTCAGGAATCGTGAATGTGGGTGGGTGGTGGTTAGGGAGAGAAAGACGAGACGGCCAAACTGAAGACAGAAGAAAAATGAAAGATTATCTGTGGACCATTGATCCAAGGAAACCACAAAAAACTTGAACCAGAGCAGACGTACCCCGATTCGAACCGGTGAGCTCCCGAATGTCAGGCAATGATCTACACAATGGTTTAGTTTAGACCACGCCGCTCAATACCTAGATACCGTTTATGTAACTTTTTATATTCAGAAAAAGAAAGTGGAAAGGGTGCAAACTGGTAATAAATACATAAAAGCAGGCAGTAGAGTTTCAAACCGACCGATGTCCGGCAAATAGAAATCATAAGGGTTCCACCATTAGTACTCAGAACGTGGTAAATGAAGATTTAGGAACGCAATCAAGTAATAAATCAAGGTTTGTAGAAAATTTAATAAATAAACACATACTACAACACATGACATTTCGAAAATAACACAAAATTTCAAATAAGGGATACAACATTCAAACAGAAGAATTGCGACTTTGATTACAAACTAAAATGATAAAGAAATATTTAAAATATAGAATTAAATTAATTGATGAAACACACAAAGAAATATTGGTAGATATAGATTTAAATAATTAACGAAACATAATTAAATTGATAGACGAAAAGGTTTTTTCTACTGGTATTTTAGCATAATTCAATTCAAATAAAATTTTCAGGCTATTTGATAAATATAAATATGGAATCAACAGAAACAACTACTTCGAGGGCTAATACCCCTACCGGCATTGAATTACATTGTTGATTCAAGTAGATTCTTAGACGAAGATACGAAAGATCTAAAAAAGAAGAAATAAAATCTTTATTCGTCTAAATATTAAAACCAAGATCCCACAATTTGGAACGCGTCCTAAGTAGGCACAATGCACCGAAAGCCATATCCCACAACCGGTTTCGACCAATTGGGTCTCATCAGGTGGGCGCTGGCAGAAAAAGCTTTTCAAGCTATATGATAAATATAGGTATAAAATCAACAGAAACAACTACTCCGAGATCTAATACCCCTACCGTCATTGAATTAGACTGTTGATTCAGGTAGATTCTTAGACGAAGATACGAAGGATATCTAAAAAAGAAGGAATTAAAATCCTTATTCGTCTAAATATTAAGATCAAAAATCCCACAATTTGGAACGCGTCATAAGTAGGCACAATGCACCGAAAGCCATTTCCCACAACCGGTTTCCACCAATTGGGTCTCATCAGGTGGGCGCTGGCAGAAAAAGCTTTTCAGGCTATATGATAAATATAAATATGGAATCAACAGAAACAACTACTCCGAGGACTAATACCCCTACCGTCATTGAATTAGACTGTTGATTCAGGTAGATTCTTAGACGAAGATACGAAGGATATCTAAAAAAGAAGGAATTAAAATCCTTATTCGTCTAAATATTAAGATCAAAAATCCCACAATTTGGAACGCGTCATAAGTAGGCACAATGCACCGAAAGCCATTTCCCACAACCGGTTTCCACCAATTGGGTCTCATCAGGTGGGCGCTGGCAGAAAAAGCTTTTCAGGCTATATGATAAATATAAATATGGAATCAACAGAAACAACTACTCCGAGGACTAATACCCCTACCGTCATTGAATTACACTATTGATTAGGGTATATAGCTTTCGGTTCGTTGTGCCTACCTAGGACGTGTTCCAAACATAGTATCTTTGATCTTAATATTTAGACGAATAAAGATTTTAATTCCTTCTTTTTAGATATTTTTCAAATAACTTTTTTTAAATTAGTTATTACTGTTAATAATATAATTACCAACTCTCTCGCAATAAGTTACGCCTACATCTCGATCACATCCTCACACGTTTGCATATATGTGTGAAGCCCGCTACATCACGTCCTGTTACCAATTTACACTGATTTCCTAATTACATTACTAAACCGATACAATAAAAAAAGAATGTAGTCTGTAGAATGTAGAACGAGATGTAGAGATACAAATGTACCAATGTATGTCTTGCAGAAACTATTTTTACAGATAGTATTGTTTAATCAACAATGAAACATTAAAAAGGTGATTTATCACTTCTGTAAACTATGATTAGAACATAACACTGTTATGGAATATTTCATACAGAATTAAATCTACAAAATCAGCTTTTGAAAGTGAGAATTAATTAACTTTTTACTTCATGAAATACCAAAAAGCTTGAAAATCGCTTAATTTGCAATAAAAAATTATTGCTGCAGTGTGAGTAGTACGACTTTGATTTTACATGAAATAATAGGCCTTGGTATGTTCAAAATATATCCGACAGTGATGGCCACTAGATCCAATAGTTTGTTAACAAATGCCAGTTGTTATTATGTTCAGTGTCTTTTTGGTTAGTTAATTATTATACGTACACTTGCAGAGCTAAAGATATCTTACAAGCAAATCTAGAATGATGAAATTATCGTCATTATCATGAAATATATATGGAATAATTTTCTACACATCTATGGTTCTAAGGTATGGGTAGGTTTAAAAGTGATTTTTTGGACCAATCTTCTCTCATCATACAAAATTACCATTAAATCATTTAACTAAAAGATGAAATAAAACAATATTCAAGATATTGTCGTTTAATCGTAACTTTTAATTAAAAATCACTAACGTTTTGACGTGTTGAGGATTTTAGGTACATTGATAGGATGTGGCAAGAATAGCTGTGGCTAAACTCCTCCGGTGGAATCATTAGGTTAATTTAGGTTATGGTATGGAGGATCACCATAATTAAAATGCCAAAAAAATGCCCATCCTTCCAAATTTGAACAGGTTATACTAGTCACTGTATAATAATGTAAGAAGGTGGTTTGATAAGTCCGTAACTTATTGAATTTCTCACGCAGTAACTGTAATGGCAACACTGTTTCTGTTAAGTGCCATCTATCGGTAAGCTACTGTAAAATTTTGAGCAAGCTGTGATGTTCAGTTTATGTTTGACAGCCATTTAAAGCAGCTAACCTCGTTAATTTCTACAATAATGGAAAAATAATAATTTGGTGAGCTGATTAAGCATTACTTTTTGCGCAAAAAATCCGTTAAAGAAAGCAAGGAGAGGCTTGATGAATAGTATGGGGACCGTCGATTTCAATGGTTAATAAGTGATTTACTAAGTTTCGTTGTGACCTCACTAGTACAAATTACGCCGAACGTTCAGGTCGCCCAAAATTTCATCAATTGGGCTACGAACTGCTACGCCATCCACCTTATTCTCCAGATTTAACCCCCTCCGACTATTTTCTGTTTCTAAACCTGAAGAAATGGCTGGGCGGTAAATGATTTGAATCAAATGAAGAAATCATCGCGGAAACAAACGCTTATTTTGAGGGCTTTGAGAAATACTATTACGTGGAAGGAATAAAAAATTAGAAACATAACGGACTAAATGTATCGAGCTAAAAGGAGATTATGTATAAAAATAAAATGATTTTTTTCCGAAAAACTGATGTTTTCTTATAAAAGTCACGAACTTATCAAACCACCCTCTTACTAGTATGCCTAAGGGCTAAATATGTATGTTTGTAATGGCAATCGGTACATCTGAGATAGCTGATGATAATACACTATAGAATTAGCTGACGTTTAAAATGTCTAATAGAAGATTTAAACGAACTAAATGGCCTATCTTGGATAACCAGGATGTTATTGCATATTTGGAATTTTTAATTGAAATCGCGAATGTTATGACGTCTTGAGTTTGTTTGAATGTGAATAACGCAGAATACGCTGTGGTTAAATGTCCGCGGGCGAAATTACCTTTTGTTTAAATTAATGCAACTACATTTAAGCCGATATTTTCATTATATGGAATGGCAATAAAATATTAGGTTAATAATATTACGGTTAATTTGTGGCATAATAATAGTAGACAGGAAATGTTGCCAGTATTTGTATGTTTCTCTGATTGGAATGTTTGAAGTGCTATGCAGCAAGGATGAAATGCTATGAAAAAGCGATAGGTACTATCGACAACGGTACCCATCTGTTCAAATCTGGATGGGTTTACTTACTATTGTATAATAATTGATCAATTTGAAACTTTATAGGATGCCGTTAAAAATGAGATACGGCTTTTTTACTCTTATGTTAAAATCCACTTTTTTGTAGACTCTACGTTTAAACAAACAAACGAAGTCAATTTTATGCAGAAACCCAACAAGGTAGCTTTATTTATTTTGGTTATCAGTCATATATTTTCGCCTGTTTTAATTTTTGTAACCATTTACAATCAATATTAATAACCTTTATTTCATCTTACACCAAACATTTCTATTATTAAACTGGTTTTGGTGCATATTTGATGAAACACGATAAATAATAAAAATAATATGAAAAGTTTCAACAATGTATTTAAAGAAAATTTCTTACATATAATTAATAGAATCTTGGTTTACTTGATGAAAATTGAATATCAACGATGAATAACAACACATATTTGAAATTTTCACTTTTTTATTCTCACTTAACAGGTTTCGCTACGACTGTACCTTCATCAGAAGTAGGTACAATACTTAACCTACAATTGTTTCGACGATACCGTCACTATCAAAGACTAGGTAAAGACACTAAATTAAAAGTTAAAACCAACCGGTTAAATACCTATTGACAAGATGTACAAATATACATACACAAATCTATTTGTAACAACCAATTAGCCGATATGGGATCCTGGAAATATACATACGTAAACATATCCGTAACAACTAATTAGCCTACATGGAATTTTCAAACAACATAATATCAACTCACAATAAAACTATTGTATTCTGGGTAACAGTAAGGGTGTATTATTTGAGTACAATTCTTTCTGGTTATTTACTACATTTTTTCAATCCGATAAAGCTTTTTTAATTTCAAGATTTTCGAGTAAATTTAATCTTTTGCTTTTTTGTCCGACATGATTTAATTTAATGTTGTCTAAGTTTAATGTATATTCGTTGATATTACATGTTCTTTAGTTTGTTTACCTACTATTTGATAATGACGGTCTCGTCGAAACAATTGTAAGAAGTTTCCTTTAAATACATTGTTGAAACATTTCTATTCTGTTTTTGAAGGGGTCTCTAAAGTTTATTTTGGTAAATACCTAAATAGGTAAACCACACCAATCCAGAACTCCAATTAATTCTTATTTTTTAAATGCTTCGTTACGAGTGTATTTCCAGGAAATAATTCTATTTACATTAACACAATTACAACTGTGCATTCTATCAGCATTAATAGCCATGAAGTTAATAGAAGGGCTTTTAGTAACATTTAAATTTTCGTTTCCATGAAATTTTACTAGCGACTGATACCGGAAATCAATAATGAATTCTCCTGTCGGTTGCCAATAAATTCGCTGCAAATATGTTCACCTTTATCCAATAAAGGACATAAATTTGTAAACGGCGCAATGCCAAGAGGGCTTTATTGTCAAAGCAAGCCGGGTAACAAGGACGCAGCCAATAAAAAGAGACGTCGCCGTAGTCCGGCATCTAGATATCTACTACATCTCTTAAATCTCGACGGTCGGTGTTCTTACGAAATGTGAAAAATGATTATTATCGACAGCTCAATCGCTCCAAATGGCTACCGAAAACGATCAGGTGACATTTCGGATAAGAATAATATTAACGACTTTCTCAAAATATCCGATATTTAAAAGAAAAATTTATTGGAAAGTAGGCGGTTTTGTTTCGAAAGGTATATGTGTAGAAAGATTCCAAACAAAACAACCAACATATTAATATGAAAAGAAGCAATGGGATTTCCTTTTTCAATTATTCTTACTAAAGTAATCGGAGTAGAAACATTTTTTATACTGTAACGTTAAAATAATACACTTGATTTAAGTTTCACAAAAGCATCTATCGATGACGCATTCGACAGTTATCTTATTATCAGAAAGATTTTACAAATTAATTTATGTTAATAACGAATATTTAGATCTTGATAGAAAATTTATCGGAATCATGAAATGTGGATCCCGATTTCGATTTTATTAGATCTCATTAGCACACTGTAGGTATTATTGATAATCTGCTGATCAAACCAAAGTTGAAATGTATCATATTACAGCCAATATGTCGCCATCTACTGCTATTTACTACTAACTGTGATATTACATATGTTTGACAACGTCTTACGAAGGTGTCTACTTGACAAACTGATTCCACCACGCAACATATGTTACGTAATAGCCATGCAAACCAATTTAGTAGAGAACATTTCAGCAAACGAAAACAAACAGTGATTTGTGTTACAAAATGTTTTATTAAAGACCACAATGATGATTTAGCAACACAGTGGCATGTTCAGGCGGAATTTATTACTAAACGCAAATTAGTACAGAATCACTTACATTTAAATATGGAGGGGGTTAAAGTGGATTACAAATTTAAGAATAGTGAATTATTAATGTCCAGTTGATTGTTGATTATTAGTCCTTATTTATTTCTAGCTCTCCTAATAAGTTTAATGGGTACCTTTGTTTTCTGTGTCTAATGGGTACTTCAAACTCGTCATTATAATTATGTGTCTCTTCTAATAAATGTTGGGCATAGGTGGCATTGGATGTCTGATTTGTATAGCTTTTCTGTGTTCATTTATTTTTCCTTTGAAGCAACTACCCGTCTACCCTATATACGATTTATTACAAGACCCACAGTTCAGTTTGTAAACTCCTGCTTTTAAATTGTTATTTGTCGGATCCTTATTCTTTATTAGAAAATTACCAAATGAATTATTAGTTTTAAACAAAATGCGTAAATTTGTGATTTTTGATATATGTTTCCCTATGTTGACAGAAATGTTTCCTATATACGAGAGTAAATCAAATATAAACGGTAATTTTACTATTTAGCTTAGCACGTAATTCCGATCTAGAGGATTCGATGCTCGAGTTTTGTTTGGTTTATGAGGAGGGGGAAACCGGCTTAGGTAGCAGCTGCGCTCGGTTCTGTCCGCAGTAGAACCATGACTGAGCGCAAGGTACATTCGTCTATTGCACAACGCATCATCATCAAGTTTTTAATCAATGAAGGCGTTAAAGGTTAAACCATCGGAAATTTTCGCTCCTTTGAAGGCACAGTTTGGGGATGCTACACTCACTGCTGTCTCATAATCGAGTGTATACGTGGGTCAGAAAACAGAGAATTCAGGGATGGGCGAGAAAATGAAAGTCATGATCGACTCCCAAGAACAAGTCTCATAAATGACAACATCCGTGTTGTTCGAGAGCTTGTTGAAGGTGATAGGTGATCGCTGGTTAACTATTGAACAAATTTCATCAGAAGTGGGTATCAGCTATGGGGGTGTTCAATCCATTATCACTGATGAACTTCTTGTTACAGTCGACAAAAATGGCGTATAGAAGCAAGCGACAGGGTATGCCCATTCGAGGCGTCGAGACGTCATCCTCCTTCATGACAACGCCAGACCACACACCGTAGTTTTGACTAGGAATAAATTGGAAGAAATGGGCTGGGAAACCCTCGAGCATCCTCTTTATAGCTCTTAGATCCTTGACTTGTCAACCAATGAAGAAGTAGAGGAGTATGTGCGCAATTGACTGACAACTCGCCTTCAAACTTTTTATGAAGAAGGAATATTCAAGCATCCAAATCTGTAACAAAAGTGTGTAGAGCACGGAGATAACTACATAACTACATTGAAAACTGTAAAATGCTTAGTTTGTGTGTACCATTAATCAATAAATTTGTTTTACAAAATTACCGTTTATATTTGATTTACCTTCGTATGTAAACGACTTGTAAAGAAAACAAATCTTCCATCTGTTCTTTGAAGAAAATTCTAATACATGTGTATTTATAATTTATTAAGGTGTAATCTTGCCATATAATAAGCGGGAATTACCAACAGTAATAGTAAATTTTAATTTATTATTAGATTGATTAAATTTTGAGGGTAATTGGGCTGGTATATAAATATTGAATTAACAGAAACAACTACTCCGAGGGCTAATACCCCTACCGCCATTGAATTACACTGTTGATTGCGATGGATTCTTAGACAAAGATATTCAAAAAAAGAAGGCATTAAAATCCTTTTTCGTCTAAATTTTAAGGATCACAAATCCTACATTTCGAACGCGTTCTACACAGTTGGTACGGCGTAGCGAAAGCCATATCCGACGACCGGTTTCGACCTATCGGGTCTCATCAGGTGGGCACTGGCAGAAAGGCCTTTACAGGCTATATGATGCATATAAATATAAATATGGAATCAACAGAAACAACTACTCCGAGGGCTAATACCCCTACCGCCATTGAATTACACTGTTGATTGCGATGGATTCTTAGACAAAGATATTCAAAAAAAGAAGGCATTAAAATCCTTTTTCGTCTAAATTTTAAGGATCACAGATCCTACATTTCGAACGCGTCCTACACAGTAGTCACGGCGTAGCGAAAGCCATATCCCACGACCGGTTTCGACCTATCGGGTCTCATCAGGTGGGCACTGGCAGAAAGGCCTTTAAGGCTATATGATGAATATAAATATAAGTATGGAATCAACAGAAACAACTACTCCGAGGGCTAATACCCCTACCGACATTGAATTACACTGTTGATATAAAGATATTGGTTATATTTTGTTATGCCTGTTAAATTTTTAAACTATTCTCAGATTAGTTTGTAAGAAACTCTTTGATACCTAATGACTTACGACGCTTCAGTTTTATCAAGAAATACTTTTATGAAACTTCAACCAAAATGTTTTATGTTAACGTTATTTTATTTCTTATAAAAATTGGGAAAAGTTTGAACTCACTTTTGGTTAAAGAAGTGCATTTTGGTGCGTTTATATTATTTGTTTTGATGACAAAAATACATAATAAGTTATAAACCGTAAATGAACAACGTTCAATATGAAGTTTACTGGTTTACTCTAAAAATGCTGCTATTACTATCAGAGACATGATAGCAATATTGACATTAGGTGCCTATACAGTATCATAATAAGCTCTTACGTTAGTAATCTCACCTCAAAATCCCTATCGACATCGATACTATCCCGGCGATCACGTCAAATGAAACCTTAAATAGTACACGCTTAGAAGGATTTAGATTTCAACCCCTTCTCCAAAGAACTTTTAATCGTGTCTGACGGTGAAGACGATGTCTTAAGGATCACTGACACAGTATGGAACAAATTCGTTACATACATGTATTATTATTTAAATAAATAGTTTTTAATTTAAATCATTTCAAATTCAATAGGTTACTATTATAGTGACAAATTTAAATAAAATTGATTCAACTATTTTACCACCATTGTGAAATTATTGTAGTTAATATAAGTTCTATAACAAGGGAATATTCTCGTCCGCCATTTTCGATCAATCAGATGGGGGATGGTAACTCGGTGGTGTTCGTCTAAATTATGCATTTAATCCATAATAATACACCTACACATTCACAAAAGCAAATAGTTAAGTAATAAGGAAGGTTGGTGTTTGCATTCTCCATATTTCAGCTTATTTCTCCCCATCAGATGGATCCAAAAGGGCGGACGAGAATACCAATGTTTTAGAGAGCTCTAGTTAATATAGAACAAAAACGATTCACGTTATGTATAATGCAATTACAGGGAAAAAGATGCAAATGCAGGATTGATTCCCCTAGAGCCTATATAAATATTAGTGTTTGGTACATCAAAGCTATTCTTAGTATATTATTTTCGTTGTTGTATAGTTAAGTTTAAATTTTGTTTATCCACGTAGAATTTTAAATAGTTTTGTTGCTTGTATATAGGCCATTTACGCAAAATTTTAGTATTGTAAATATTTCTTGTCTACGAGGAATATTTTTTATGTAAGTACCGTTTTGAAATTCTCCCGCCGCAGCGCTGCAGTCAGCGATCCGCGCATGCGCACTGAGTACCTACACACTGACGACATTACATTCTGATTCGTCCTTGTTTACGTTGTTTACTGAGTGTTTAAACTGCCTCCGATAATCGTGAGTCCCGCCTACTGTGAAGTCCGGGCTGTTATACGATTCCTTAGTGCTAAAGGACTAAAACCGATTGATATTCACGTAAGATCTGAGATCTGTGTAGTTTACGGAAAAACATTATGAGTGATGGAATGGTAAGGAAGTGGGTGAGAGCATTTAAAGATGGCCGCACAAATGTGCATGACAATGCCCGTTCGCATGTGGCTAATCGGACCAAAGATCTCTTTGGTGACATCTTTTCACTGGGAAACTCTGGATCATTCTCCGTACAGCCCTCATCTGACGCCCAGTGACTACCATTTGTTCCTGCACTTGAAGAAACCTTCAGACGGTCAGCATGTTCAAGACGATGACGAAGTCATAACAGTTGTGATGCAGTAGTGAAGTGAACAAGTCAGGCGGCAGTTCTATGAGAAGGGTATTCAAAACCAGGTCACTGGTCAAACGTTATGACAAGTGCCTCAATATTGAAGGAAATTATGTAGAAAAGTAGATTAAGGTACAGGCTTTCGTTTAAAAATAAAATTATTAAGGTATATTTGCACGTTTTTTATTAATTTCCAAACATGCCTCGTATTACTGCAACGGTTCTGAAACGGTTATCATTTTTGAGTTTTCGAAACAGTCAATAACTGACACATACAAGGGACCAAGGGTATCTGCCGAGGGTACCTGTGTGTTGAAAGTCACGATTTTGTCAATACATAGAATAAGTTCTTTATAACTTTTATACAATTTTATCTAGACTCCATTCTAGCTACTGACAAAATCTTTTTTGTTTTCAACAATTTAGTTTAGCTTTCGTATAACATAGAGCACATAACATACATGCGGGCAACTAAACATTGTGCAGTGTAAATAAACCTCTAAAAACTCACTGTGAATTGATTACCAAAAGAGAATTAAGATAAAGACAATTTTTTAATATATAACATCTTAATTAAAAAGTGAATTTAAAAAAGTTTCGCCCTAGTGTAGTTTGTGTATGTCACTATTCACTTGAGCGATGTGATAGATCACCAGAATCGACCTTTTTTATTTCAAATGTTGCAATTAAAAAAATCTACAGGCTTAAATGAGATACTTTGCACTAAAACTACTATAATAGTTACTTCAAAATTATCAGCTTCGACACATCTTAAGTTAGAATAAATTTCCCTGTTTAACAATCGTAGCTACTTTCATAACTTTCATTTTATAATGAATGTGACCATTTCAAAATCCTAAGTACCTTTTATCTTATCGTTGGTGTAATGTACTTGATTAAAGCAATTTATAATTATTTTTTACATAAATTTCATCTGTTTTGAAGTGCATTAAATATGACCTCTTATTATAAAAAGTAAACCTTCAAGTTATTTACACAAAGATGTTCATTGCACACTTATTAAATATTAAGTATACTAAATAAAGATCAAGGTGATCGCCCTGTAGTAATAATGTACCTGGTAATAACAAAATAATGAGCTGTTTACTGCAATATAGGAAAACCAAGCATGTTAGAAATTTTCATTGATAAATAAGTCAAACTATTTTAATTTCTAATAAACGTTATTTTTATTATTAAATCAATAAACAGAACATAGTTTGTATTCTATGCTGAAGTATTAGAAAGAGAAGGACAACAAGGGGCGCTATGAAACTCAGTAAGGAAAAGAAGAGATAGATTGGTAGGATACCTTTTAAAACATAAAACCAAGATAGAGACATATTAGAAGGCAGAAAAAGGAGTAAAAAAAAGAAGAGAAAGGCCTAGATTAGATTACTGTTCGCAAGTAGTCATGTGTTGTCGCCGTGGTTTGACGAACTTATTACAATAATTGTTTTGCTCACGAAAATTTTTCTAACAAATGAATCCACTCGTTCGTTTATGTATGATATTTATTAACCACTTAACTTACAAATACTTACGACTTAACAAACGTATTAACAAAAACCTTACAAAAAAAAGAACTTGAATTATGTTGCGTGGACTCTATATATGAAAAAAATATATAGCGCGGAAACCGAATCGACTGTTTTTATCAAAGATTAAATTGCAACTCTGCAGCTTCTGGTCTAAAAACTACTGATATATTTTTTTATTTTTCGAAAAGAGTGAGGGATGTTTTGGAGTTTGGGAGGGATTTTTGACGGGGTAAATTTTGTTAAAGGTGATATAGAGATACAATTATTTGTAACCGAAGAAAGATAGAGATATCATAGGAGGGATGATCTTCCAAATAATAGGCGTACTAGAAAGGTCGTTTACCGGTTCTTCTCGTACTATCACGTGTACAATACATGATCGGAAATTTGGGAACAGATGCGATACGGCTTCTAAGAAGTATAATAAATGGGAAAAACTGCAGTTTACATTATTGGCGGCTAATCCGTATTGAACAGACGAAACTGAAAATATGTACAATAGAATTTGATACAGTGAACAATTAAATCTTGAACTATCTGCAAATAATAAATCACAAAAAGAATTATAAAAATACACGTTGAAAAAGTTCAACCGATAAAAATGAATTTTGAGACGCAACATTGGGAATTTAGGACGTTCTAGTTTGACGAAAACGGTTGGCTAAAAGAGTGGAGGTGCGTATCGAACCAGTTGTCGGACTGACGATAATGATTTTAAGATAGAATTTCCAATGTCTTTATTCAACTTATGCTCACTTTTGCGGAATTTTTGAAAGTGTCAGCGGCAACCCTTTTAAAAAAAGTAATATTACTCATAATAGTTAAAAATCGATAAATACAAGTTTTCAAGCTTTATATAACAGGCGGGCTGAAAAGTTCGTAGGGTAACAAATAGATGGCGCTACTAGCATCAAATCCATACGACTTTTAGTTAGCCGTAACCTTCAAAAGACGCGTGCATAAATTTGACAGCTGTTGCACTATTAGTATTTGACTTTTTAGCATTTTTAGTGAAAGAACTATAGTTACTTTGAAAAAAATTATAAAAAGGAATTTCGTGTATTAATAAAGCATTGCTTTTTGACTATTTGGCGAAAAAAAATACTGTTGAAACCAACGCTTGGCTTGATAAACATTATGCAGACTTTTCACCAGGAAAATCAACCGTAGAAAAGTGATATGCTAAATTTAAACGAGTTGAAATGAGCACCGAGAACGATGCACGCTGTGGACGCCCCAAAGAGGCTGTTACCGACGAAAACACTAAAAAAGTCCACAAAATAATTTTTGATAACCGTAAAGTGAAGTTGATTGAGATAGCTGAGACCCGACCCTAAAGATATCAAAGGAACGTGTTGTTCATATCGTGAATGTAAATGAATATTTGGATATGCGAAAGTTCTATACAAAGTGGGTGCCGCGCTAGCCGCGAGCTCACAATCGACCAAAAACAACAACGGATCAATGATTCTATGCAATGTTTGAAGCTGTTCAATCTTAATAAATTCGAATTTTTGCGTCGAAATGTAACGATGGATGAAACATGGTTCCATCATTTCACACCGGAGTCCAATCGACAGTCAACCGAGTAGACTGTGGACAGCACGTGATGAACCGACTCCAAAGCGTGGAAAGACGCAAAAGTCGGCTAGCAAGGTTATAGCATCAGCATACTAGGATGCTCATGCTCATGGTACAATATTCCTTAACTATCTTAAAAAGGGGAAAACCATAAACAGCGACTATTACGTAGCGTTACTGGAGCGTTTGAAAGACGATATCGCGGAAAAGCGGCCTCATTTAAGAAAAAGAAAGTGCTGTTTCATCAAGACAATGCACCGTGTCCCAAATCAATGAAATCGATGGCAAAATTCCATGAACTGGGCTTCGAATTGCTTCCGCATCCACCGTACTCACCAGGTATGGCCCCCAGCAACTTTTTTCTGTTCTCAGACCTCAAGAGGATGCTCGCTGGATAGAAATTTCGCGTTGATGAAGAGGTAAAAAGTAATCGCCGAAACTGAAGCCTATTTTGAGTTTTTTAAAAACAAATCGTATTATTATAATCGTTGTATGTATCGCCCTCGAAGGGAACTATATTGAGTAATAAAATCAAAAAAAGATAATATTTTCTATGCTAGCTAGAGTTTCCCAGTGAAAAAATGTCACCAAAGAGATCTTTGGTCCGATTAGCCACATGCGGACGGGTATGGTCATACAGAAAAACGATGCCCTTGCTCAACTTGCCACGTCTTTTGTTCTGGATTGCACGGCGCAGATTGTTCATGTCTCACAATACGAGGCAGAAACTCCATAAGCAATACTCCTTTTCATCCTTTTCTGTCCCAAAAAATTGTGAACATGATTTTCCGGGCAGAAATTGTTTGCTTAAACTTCACTTGTCTGGGTGAATCTGAATACCGTCATTCCATGGACTGTTGCTTTGATTCTGGTGTGACGTAGGCCACCCGTAACAATTTGGCTTAAGATATCATTACCTTCGTTGTGGTACCGCTCAAGGAAAGTCATGCACTGTCTAAATGTTTGGTTTTGTGCACATCCGTCAACATTTTCGGTACTCAACGTGCGCACAATTTTCGGTAAAATTCAAGTGCTCGGTCACAATGCCATACAAAATACTGTGAGAAACTTGAGGAAAGTCATCACACAAGGAGGAAATCATAAAGCGTCCACTTTCTGCACCAAATCTTCATTAACGACCCAAGGACGCCCACTTCGTTGTTCATCATGCACCTTTGTGCGGCCACCTTTAAATGCTCTCACCCACTTCCTTACCATTCCATCACTCCTAATGTTTTGTCCGTTAACTGCACAGATCACTTGATGAATATCAATCGGTTTTAGTTCTTTAGCACTAAGGAATCCTATAACAACCCGGACTCCGGACTTCACAGTCGGCGGGACTCACGATTATCGGAGGCATCTTAAACACTCAGTAAACAACGTAAACAAGGGCGAATCAGACTGTAATAGCGTCAGTGCGTAGGTGAGACATGTAGGTACTTAGTATTCATGCGCGGAATGCTGACCACAGCGCTGCGGCGGAAAAATTTTGAAACGGTACATATTTAAAAAACATGTCTAGTATGTAGCTATTCTGATTGAATATGATCAACTTTCTTTTAACAAATTGCAACCATATTAATTAAGTCAGTCACACCTATTATAAATACTTTACGAACACATCCCATTCAGTTGCTTCTTAATAAAAGAAGTTAATTTTTAGAATGTTGTTTCCCTAACGTATAAACATAATTTCTTATTTCTTTTCTTTCATTCCCGTTTTTTATATCAGTGCCTTTATTTGACGATCAAAATAAAGCAAATCGGGTGAACTTTCCTCTTTTATGTGTATTTCTTGAAAGTATTAGTCAACGGCATGCTTATTATCTAAATGTTATCTTATATATAATCTTCGGTACTGATTGTGTGCGAAATCTAATTTTCATTTTCTGTTACTTTTGCAAATAAAGAAATACGGTTAGTTGAAGCTAAGGAATAATTGGGAATCAAAACATTTGTGATGCAGTGGTTAACAATTAACAAGTCAGGCGACAGAGGCAGAGTTCAATGAGAAGGGTATTCAAAAACTGGTCAAACGTTATGACAAGTGCCTCAATATTGAAGGAAATTATGTAGAAAAGTATGTAATGTGCAGGCTTTCATGTAAAAATAAAATTATTAAGATATCTTTGCATGTTTTTTTTTTATTTCAAATCGGTACTTACTTAAAAAACATGTCTCGTTTTTGTTTCGTAAATATGTTGTAAAAATGAGAAACTGCCTGATTTATAACTTTGGCCTTCATGGTTTTGTTTAGTTTAATTTACCAATTTCTAATACCAATTATATATTTAAGTATACATACATACATACATACATACAAATTTTATGATTGTTTAAATTCAGATTTTCATTGCAATATTATCGCACATAACTAATTGCAATTAAATAAGGAGTAAGAAAGATATCTTTCCAATTCAGTTTAATTGTTCTTTGTAAAGGAATTTTATTATTTTTGGTAAATACCCTACTTTTTCCGTATTTTTGCTGATGAGGAGAAGTTATAAATCATAAAACGTTGGCAAGCTTCCAAACATTGGCAATTATTATATACTAGATAATTAACAAAGTATCTAAAACGAAAATTCTTTCTGTCGATAAAATAAAATAAGCCATTTCTGCAATCTACAACTGCGTAAATTTTTGTGTAGAGACTAAACCGTAATTAAAGTGATAGTTAATGTTTAGTCTGCATAGAGCACAACAACTTTTTTAATTAAAATCTGCGCTTTTTTAATTAATTATCTGCAAAGCAAATATTTCACATTTACCTACATCTACCTACATACAATGCATTTTAGAACTTCATAGGTATACAATACGAACACAACAAACAAAAGAGCAATGTATGCAGCGCAACGGCTCGTAGTTGGCCATATTTCATGCTTCGCCACACAATAGCACATCTCCACGTCTGGTGCAATTTGTTTCATCGACGGAACTGTTACGAACACAGCACTATTCATCTCAAATTATCTATTTGGAATACGCTGAATTTGGAGGGGAAACCGTGACAAATTGAATTAACCAAAACTGTTTATATTTTCGACAGTGGAGTTGAAAACGATAAATTCTGGAAATTTGTAAATCAATTAATCTTCTATTTATAATTATTTCATCGATTCATAGCTGCATTTGTGTATAAGCATTTGGGGAAGTTGAAAATTTGTAGTTGCAAGTTAATTTTATTATAATAAGATTATTGTACGTACGTATTTGTAATTATTTTATTCCCGGGCAGTTTGCAAAACACGTTCACGGGCCGCCACTGCCATTAAGTAATGATAGGCGTGAAAACTAGCCGAATTCTCGTTTGTCATTAAAAGTGTTCTACTCCGAGCCAAAGATTGAATGATAACATTTTAGAATAGTATATTTTCTAAGAGAGACTTGGCTTTCCAAATTAAACGTGTTGGAGTCAGTTCCACTTTCGATAAAACATTAATTAAACCTAATGAGTATTAACTCGTTCTTGTATCCCACAGCACAACGAAAAACATTATTTTCTTGTCTCCTCTCAAACCAAACTTGTTATATGCTATTGATTGTATTGATCTCTACTTGACAAAATAGATAATAGCAAGTGACATAAATAAAAAACAGTTTAGTCATTCACAAAGTGATAATAATAATAAAAATACAAAACTAAATTATCGATTTTCTCATAAATTGAACAACAAGAAAAGGCCAATAGTATAAGTCAAGTCACGATCTGATCACGGTTCGGTCACAGTCAAATCAAATTTGCCACCGTTCACATTATACGGTCACAGTTAGTTCACAGTGAAATAAACAGTCAAAAATGAAATCTGTGGAAAATTTTCAAAATATTTATGTGCTTTTCAAAAACACATTTGCCTATTATTACACTTAAAGTAGATGAAAAAATGGAATTAAGCTTCCATAAAGCAAACGCAATGCAACCCAACCCTAAACTAAGAACCAAATTCACTGTTACTGTTAACCTTCTTCTGAAACATTTTTTAAATAAGCATAAATAAAAAAATACACTATAATGTTTCAGGAAAAATTATCATCGAACTCTATAATTGTTTCAATTGATTAATTAGTCCCTTTCAAGAGTACGTTGAAACAATTGTACAGTTTTATAAATAAAACTTTCTGAATTTTTATTTCTTTATGATTATTTAAAAAAGTTAAGTTTCCGAAAAACCCACAGTACGGTTATTTTTACCGTAATCTGACTAAAATGCATACAATCAATTGGTTTATTGTCACCAGTCCAGACAGGTACGATCAAAATATCGTTGGAGAGAAATACGCCGCCAATTGACTGGACCATGATATATCTGGCCGCAATCGAACCATGATCAGACCGTGACTTGACCTATAGTATGAATCGGTCTTAAAGCTGTTAAAATTACGAACAGAAGTGCGAAATTCGACACTTGTTATTAAACATACGGAAAGCGGTAAAATCGCCCAAAAGGGTGAACTAAAGAAACTAGAACTACATATAATTATAACAATTTATCTATTTCAATCATAGTACCAGAAGGTAGAGAATGCGAAATTGTGATAGTCAAATAAATGAATAAAGAAATACTTACCCATTTACCACAATTAGTTTTACTGAATGGATAAGTGTTTCACACATATATGGACATTATCAAGCCTCTCACTCCTGATAAATATTTTGAGAAACTTTTTAATAAGATTTCCATTTCTGCTATTGTTTAGATTCTTTTATACGATCTTTAACACCGCTGAGGTTTTTCTAAAGAACATGTTTAATTTTGTTCATTTGGCTAAAATTTGCTTATTTAAAACATTGATTAACGAATGAAATGAAAAGTTGTAGTAAAAAGCAGGTAAAGGTTATTTCTGACATCTTAGAAATCCTAAGGGTATCGAAGAGAAGAAAATATTTGTACGGAATTGGTTTAACTGAAGTTTTTAAATTATGTTAAATTAAAACGCTTTTAAGTCTCACGAAAAGTGTAATGGAAACTACATATTACGCCTTTTTCAAGAGTATTTCTAGTACTATAATTTATTTCAACATTGTAACCACTATAAATTGTTTCAAAATGTTTCAAATACAGCGTATCGTGTATTCTGTACTGTGTTTTAATAAAATTCAATCTTTATAATTGAACATTGACGAATAATTGAAATCGAAAGGACCAATAAGCTTAGAAAAAAACATGTGCGTATTTTTGACTTGAAGTTGTTAATAATGAGAAATATATGACAGATCGACGTAAGTTGCGACGCTGAGTCCGTCCATACCTGGCCTCAAAATTGCCATAGCACGTCAAGATTTTAAGATAATCTAACCTCAAAAAGAAATAACCAACAGGGTATTAATTTCCAAGGTATCATTTATTGCTGAATTAAAATCCAGTCTCATTATTGCCCAGCTCAACAAAATTGTGAAATATTTTAACTCCAAAATCCAAATATTACCAACTTAGCTTATTTGTATTTAAGATTAGAGTATCTTGAAATTTCAATATTTTAGGGAAATTCTATAGCCGGAATCGAGTTCTCCCTTGAGAAAAAATCAATTACCTCGTATATATTTTTATTTTCAAGCCGACATAATAGTTATGCTTTTTTTCAGGAACCCGAGTTTGAAGAGTAGAAAAAAAAATTAGAACGAATATCATCATTTTCGATATATTCTTCTATGGCCAACTAACATGTCGTCCCAGAAAAGCTTTAGTACTTTGCAGTTTGGAGAAATCTTTGTCTCAAAACCGAAGAAGCCATTTTTAAATTTAAAGATATAACAAAATCATAATGAGCTGGGA
Source organism: Agrilus biguttatus (assembly GCA_963921985.1). Lineage (NCBI taxonomy): Eukaryota > Metazoa > Arthropoda > Insecta > Coleoptera > Buprestidae > Agrilus > Agrilus biguttatus. Next base: position 24,994,507 of record OY998118.1, read on the forward strand.
AAATTATAAGGCCAGATTCTGATTGAACAACAAAAGATACAATATCTATTATCTTGGTTGTTTCGTCCTTTTACGTTTCGAAATAATCCTCACAAAAGGGTCAAAATTTTTGGAATTTGAGATTAGTATATCTCAAAATCCAGACATACTGTAACAATTCTGAGGCCATATTCTGAATCAGCGTCGCAGAGTACGTCTAAAATGATATATCTGGTCTTAACCTCCTGGTCCACCTTAACCTGTGGTTTTATTCACCTTTGGTCTCAACCTCACAGGCAGACCTAAGCCGAAATCGATTGTTGAATAAAAGGTTCGTCAACGATTCGCTTCTTACTCATCCTAAAAACATACCGTGACGAGAAATTACTAAAATTATCAAAATTTAACTGATAATTTACCGAAAAGCTCCCCTGGCCTTTAACCTAATCACATTAGTGAAATCTTTATCAGCTATCTCTCAGAAAATATTTTCAGAGATGCAATATAAAACTACAATGTTTATCGATCGCGTAAATAATGTTTGAAGCGAAACTGAATCAATTTACTGCGTTATCCAACGAATCCGGTTGGAAAAGCTTCGCGCAAGCATTTACGTCCATACAAATACATTTTCTACATCAGCATAACCACTTTAAAGGATATACGAATAGTTACTTCAAAAATGGGTTGAGAGAAATATATGTATATATGATGTATATGAGTGTGTATGTGTGTGTGTGTGGTTGTATATGTGTATGTTACCCGTGCGGTTTCTCTTCTCTGGTTTTGGCGCAGAGTACAAACGCGACAAACGTTCCAATATTGAATGTCGCATAATCCGATTACCCTAAAAGTTCCTCTGTTAGCAACGTAAAGCAAGCACATCTCGATAAGATTTTCAGAAGCAGAGAAATGTTGAAATGTTTAACAAAATGTTTGATATTGAAAAATGATCTTGACTGATAAGCCGCATATACCACAAGTGTAATGAGCTACTTCTATAAAGCACTTAATTGCTAATTAAGCTATTATAAACTATCATGTTTATCATCATAACGATAAGTTGAATCTTCAAACCATTGAGAGATACAAACACGATGAGAGTGGATTAAAATTAGGTCAACGTTTTTAAGGTAAAGAAGAGTAAGAGAAAATAAGACATACTAAATATTTACTATGACAAAATACAAACGTAAACAGATGTGGTATAATAAAACATTATTTAACTATATATCTTGTACTTTTTTGGGAATTTTACAACAATGTTATTTCAAACAAAATAATTTGGACTCAACTAATAGCAATTTTTTAATGGTTTCTAACATTTCTGCCCGGCCTGGGGTACTTAAATAGAGCTTTTTTGAGTACTGTATTATAACTACGACGTATGTATTAGAATTACAAAGAAATAGTAGTATAAATTTCCTTGATTCAACTATACACAAAATAATTTATAATCTATCTACCATAAAAAAGCACACAGATACAATAATACACTCAAAATCATTTCACCCAATTTCGCACAAATCAGCTTTCCTTCTCTCCAGCCTAGATTATTAGCAATTCTCATGTCTGTTAATAACTATAAAAAACAGCTTAACAGAAATTACATTATTGCTTTAAATAACTGTTTTAAAATTTCATTAGTTAATAACTTATTAAACAAAAACTTACTTGGGAAATATTTAGGTTAATATAGGAAATCATGTTTCTAATTTCACTGATTCAGTAATTTCTTTTAAAACTAGCAACTCTTTGGGTCATTTCATAAAAAATAACAAAGACGTCACTAAAAAAGATCTAAAATCAGGATACTAGAACATAAAAAAGTTTTGAAAACAAGTCTACTAAATCCCCATTTACAACAACATTTACTTCTAAATTATCATAGTTTTAATGACGAGTTTTAAATATACATACAGAGAACAAAGGTTTAAAATTAAACTTATTAGAATGTTTAGAAATTAGTAAATTAAGTAGTTTAGGCCTAATTACAAATGAACAGTTAGATATAAATAGATCAGCGCTTTTAAATTTTTTTTAATGTGTAGTACTTGGTTCTATCCCTACCATTTTATTTTAGTATATAATGATATTGTATTAATTTTAAGTTTAGTCAACTTCTTCCACCTGAAGAAGCTACAGTGTGGAGAAATGATCATTGTGATTTTACAACAAACGTTTTGTAACTTAGACTTTCTGTTTAATTTCGTCGTGATTATGGAGTTACAAGAATTAAAAGCAACCTTAATTCAATTTATTACAATTGCCTGTAATATTAATTTTTATTTAGAATAACTAATTAATATTTTTATAATCGGTTAACATTTATTGAAGATTAAAGTTCATCTAAAAATTATTTAGAAAAGATTTAATTGTTTAAAAATTTGTTTTCACAATAAAAGAGAAATACTTCACCAATTAACCATAATTAACTGAAGCCTCTAAAATTTACTGACAATAATGCCCTGTCATAGTTAAAATATTTAGTTTTATTTACTCATAAAGATCTAGAGAAAAATCTATTATTCGTATATGCTTGATTATTTAAGACAATCCACTAATTGTCTTAGAATCAATGTAAGAAGGTTTTATTTTTTTAATTAATTTAGATTAATTTATTCTTCTGCTTTTAAGTTGGTCGCTTTTTCAAAGTATATGTATACAAAGGTTTTTGACTTATTAGAATTATTACATTTTTTAAATTATCATTAATAACATGCAGTTCAAGCCTAAAAAATAAAACTTCTTTATCTCAAAACTAATTCTAAAATGTAAAATATGAACAGTTGAACTCGCACTCTTATGCATAAATTTTATGATGGAATTTTTTGCATATTCATACTCGTCAGATGACGCTGAATGCAGATAAATACTTCAAAACGCGAAAATCAGGAACAAATGTTTTGTAACGTGTTTTTAAATTGCAAAAATAAAGTTTTTTTAATTTGTTTGGCTCATTCTAACCAAAAAAGTTCTCTTGTAAATTTCCACTCAAGTAAATAATTTTCAAGTAATAAACGATTAAAAAAAAATGGAAATTTTACAATTTTCAATTCGCAACAACAATATAATAAGGAAAAATTTTGAGTTAGTCAATATTCTTAAATAATGTTTTTCACCAAGTAACAGCCAATTCAATTAATTAATTGTTTTAACAACCCTTGACATAATCCTAATGAATTTGTACAAATTATTTTAGACTTATTTTAGAATTTTATTTTTAGAATTATTTTATTGTTATCAATAGCCCTCGGAGTAGTTGTTTCTGTTCATTCCATATTTATATTTATCAAATTATTTTAGTCTAAAAGGTTTTTTTTTAATTGTTAAATAGACTTTTTAGCCGAACTCAATTTTTGCAATTTATTTAAAAAAGATGTTTTAAACAAGTTTTATCCCGATTTTAAATATTGATCCATACTCAGGGTCATTTTCCGAATGCAAATATACAAAAAAAAAAGTATGGAAATTTTTTTCGAGGTTTTCGCTTCCCTTAAAGGCCTTGAATCATCACATAATGCTGTTCCTCTGTTTGGTTACTATGCGGTGCCTCTTTCAAAAAAACTGATTCTCGATTACGTGCTACCATTATTACAGGTACTTCAAAGTTTACAGCATTACTTTGCCTTTAAATTTTGGTAAATATTGTTTCATCCAATCTTCATCACGAATTTACTTTGAACCGTTCGATTTTCACCACACTACCCTCCCAATTCGAAAGATTTTATATTCGCAACCATCAGGAACGCTGAAATTCAGAGAGCCAATTTCGATCGAACCGCGTCTGAATAGATTTCCAAACATCAAAAATAATTGAAGTAATATTTAACAAAGACAAGTAATTTTTAATAAGGGATTTACAACCGATAATCATTTATCACGGGAATATATATATATATATATATTGTATATCAATATTGTATATATATAATTTTGTTAATCCTGTTGGTATTTAAAAAAAATAACTTTACATTATTGTTTTTTTTTTATTGTAATTTTTCAATCTTTTTAATTCTGTTAGTATTAATTCCCCCACTGCCGTATTATGTTAATATAGATATAAGCCCAACCACCCTGAGATAGCTGCACCATTTACCTGACGAAGCTACTGTGCTAGAGAAACAACTGGTGTGTTTTATTATATATTTTGTTTAGTTTCAATGTGTCTCAGGCTAGGAGATCTTAGAAAAAGATAGGACTAACCGCCAGCTATCGTTCTAGCTCATTTAGCATTACCCAGGGTGCACATGTAGACTTCTTCTACGGACGCGAGCTAGGCTGCACCCCATATAGATAATAACATTATCTAGAGACTATGTAGCACTAACTGCGGGACATCGGCAAACACACCACGAACATCAGCACTTAGTTCGGTATATTCTGCGGCTGAGTACTGTGCACCGGTATGGATGAACAACGCACAAACCAAGAAAGTCGACACTTAGCTTAATATAGCGATGAGAACGATTAGTGGCTGCATCGGAACTACTCCATCCTATTGGCTCCCAACACTCAGTCACATACCTCCATCTGCCCTAAGAAGACAAGACGCCCTGATAAAAGAATATAAAAATAATAATTAATAACACGCAACTCCCCATCCATGAGGATATTCCGGATCTGGCAATAAATCGGCTTCGATCTAGGAAACCGCCAATGTTATCAGCGCAACAACTGGCAGCCAACAACTTCAACATCAACTCCGAATGGCAGACCCTCTGGACTGAAAATGCCCCACCCGATGTACAAAATCTCATTGACTCAGCTGTAAAGTATATGTAAGATATAACATATATGGAAGACCTTAAACCGTATCAGAACAGGACATAGTGTGTGAACCCATAACCTCCATAAATGGGGGAAACAATCCAACCCAGGTTGCGACTGCGGCGACCCAAACCAAACAATTAGCCACACAGTGACAGAGTGTAGATTGAGGCATGTCAAGGAGATATGAAGGACTTCTTACACACTACACATTCAAGCCTTGAATGAATAGCTGAACTAGATTTTTAATATAAAAGTTTTATATTTACCCGTATGTCTGTTTGTAACTCGTACATTTTTATTTTTATTATTATTATAATTTACCATTTTTTCTGCCATACGCTAAATAAATAAATATATTTTGTGAAAGTGTAATTGTTGGTTAATAATGTATTTGATAAACTGCGGAATATTCATCGCAAAGCCGAACTCGCGTTTGACTGGTGTATTTTTCTATAAAATCATTACCTAAAAGGCGAAATAGAACAACGAAATTTTCTTAATGTGTACACTGTCCCAACTAACAGCACGTAATTGATTATTGTTGCTTATTTACTTCTGAGTTTCTGGCCCGCTTTCTACGCGGTGACTAATGGATATTGACATTACTTCAGATCGTTACTTTAATTTTTCCTGCATCAAGACGAAAAGCTTCAAAAGAAAATAATTTAACAACAAGCTAGTGGAAAACTATAATAATTAGGAATACTATGTTTTTTCTACAGACAGCGTAGTGTACGCCATCTGTAGAAATTTGTTTGTAATTTTGGGTCTCAATCATATTTAATAAGGTCCTTTACTAATAAGGATACCGACTTGTCAAACTGAATCCACAGCATAGCTATCTACGTGATAGGCACATAACCAAATAAAACAAAATATTTCTTTAGGTCAGTATTTTATTGAAACTGTCAGATGTGAATCGCGAGATTTTCATCTTTTCGGTTTTCAACAGCTCGCCGTGGACAGCTCCAACAGAACATCGTTCAATCTACTTGCTGTCATTAAACCGCGTTCAATAAACAAGTAAAGACGGTGGATTCAGATTGTGAAAAGACTGTTGTATATTATGTATTACCTTTTTATTTTTTTATATTAGAATTATTAGTCATGCATTTTTTACTTATCGGATTTTTGTAATTTTTGTATTGTCATGTGCATTTGCTGTCTGTTCCTTTCTTTTGCAATTTATGGTTTTCTTGTATGTGTTATATTTTTTCCCTTCTTGGTATTGCCGTTTAGCCCTATTATATTTTCTTTGTTTCCAAATGTTATTTTAGAGTTAAGTTAGTTTTTTGACCCATCGGTCCATTTCCAGGACGTAGATGATGTACCAACACATAGCTTGCAATGTTGCATTTTTGTATGTTTACGATTCCCTTCCTTTTTTTGTTGTTTCAAGTGTCGGTGCATCGGAACCACCCCCTCCTCTGGGGGGAGGTTCTGAAATTAATACTAAAATAAGTATTTTTACATTCAATTGCCGAATCAATTCATCATTCAATCATATTAGATTCAAACCATTCAAAAATCAAACATTTTTAGCAGAGATCATTTTTAGTACATTAACATATAGCACCAATCACATCAAGATCTCTAAACATATAGTATATATCACATATAGTTTCATATAATAAATTATAATCTATAGTCATTTAGTATTTTCGTTAAAATAAGTAGCAATCGAGGCGTACAATAAAATTAGTGTGTATATATTTGTAAATAGTTTGGGTGTAATAAACTTTTAAAACACAAAGTCCGTTTATTGCATCGATTCCCCCATAGGAATCAAAAGAAGTGGCACATCTGTGCACCGAGAAAACAATCTTATTTCATCAATTAATAAACAGTGTTGTTTACACTTTCTACGATGATTCATTGAACGCTGTATAATGACAGCAGGTAAATTGTTCGGTGTTCTGTCGGAAATGTTTAGGACGTGCTAATGTAAGCCAATGAGTTGGAAATCGCAATCCACATCTAACCAGGAATTCCTTTACAGTATGTTCTTATCTTTAATTAAACTTCCGACGTACAAGCTACGTATTTAAAGGGGAGTCCAGGGTATCCGAAATTAAAGAAATAAAAATAATTGAACTTTGATAAAAGAAATGTAGGTATGGAATCGGTAGCGCAGAATAGAAGAAGAATTTTGAAAGCAATAATTTAAACTGCAACGAAATTAAATAAAATTATTGAATTGATTTGTAAATATTTTATCATTAATGATTAATAGTAATATACATTCATTCCGACGTTCGGTGACTTAGTAAGTACGTTCATCATTATTACTGCTGTCATCTCTCGTAGCTTAGTGGTAAGAGCATTGGTGCGTAAACCCAAAGATCCCGGGTTCGTGTCCCAGTGAGGGCGTAACAGCAGTAACAAATTTTTCCTCATTAATTTGAGATAATCTGTAGTGAGTACAAATTAATTCAATAATTAATATCACATTCAGATTCGTGTCTTTAAAATTTACCCCTACGAAGAATTCTTCAAATATTTCATTATTAATGAAACTAAATAACGTGCATTTACAATATTTGCAACTTGTAGCGATCGATGTCCAGTTAAAAGCGATCAAAAACTTCGAATGATTGTTATAAAAAATGAAAAATAATACCCTTGTCAAAAAAGAATTTCCAAATAGTCGAAGACTTCCGAAAATTTGGAACATTTTCTGTTTGAGACAAAGACACAGAAAGTTGAACATTTAATTGTGACAATATAAATACAAGTTGCATAAACCTAAAATGTGCTATACCTATGGAATTCAATTGATGGGTATGCAGCCTAACCGATACAGTAAAATAAACTAAATACTTATTATAAATATAAATATAAATATAAATATGAATATGGAATCAACAGAAACAACTACTCCGAGGACTAATACCCCTACCGGCATTGAATTACACTGTTGATTCCGATGGATTTTTAGACGAAGATATAACATATTCAAAAAAGAAGGAATTAAAATCCTTATTCGTCTAAATATTAAGATCAAACATCTTACATTTGGAACACGTCCTACCAAGTAGGCACAACAAAACGAAAGCCATATCGCGATAGGTAAAAACCGGTCGTGGAATATGGCTTTCGATTCGTAGTGCCTACTTGGTAGGACGCGTTCCAAATGTAAGATGTTTGATCTTAATATTTAGACGAATAAGGATTTTAATTCCTTCTTTTTTGAATATATTAAATACTTATAACACACAAAAAGATACATCCCCATATTAGGTGAAAAAAGTCTTTTTTATTTATGCTCTCACCAAAAACACGTGCTTTCAATATTTATATTAAAACAATATTTACATTATAATACACACATCATAATATAGTATATAACTACAAATGTGCAAACACGAAATTCTGTTTGTGTACTTAATAAAGAGAGACTGATATCGAGAGCACTAAAATTTGAATACTAAGCTTTTCTCGTTATAAATGAAACTTATATAAGCACAGTGAATGCAGCTACCGTAAGCTTGGGGATTTTACCTGTAGTAATTATTGTACTCATTCATTCTGTGGTATTCCCTTAAACTTTTCATGAATATTAAGACAAAGCGTCAAATAATTACATTTTAATCCACTACCGTAATTTATGACTATGCGGTTACATTACAAAATACATGTTAACATACTTTTAATAATTTCAATTGAATTGTCTGTTGGATAATTATGAAACATCGTTTAAATTAAATAAAAATATATATAAACAAAATGCTTTTAGATGTTTCAAATATGTTTATTAACACACTCTACATATGTTTCGACTTCCGAAGTCTTTCTCAAGAGTAATAGATATTTACTAAATTTAAACTGTAACTTAATGTTATTTATAACAAAGTCAAAAAGTATTTATAATTAGGTATTGCAAGTAATAAGATGTACAGGTACAAGTATATTAGAGGTAGTTATGCAAAGGTATGGTTATTTAGAGAAAAACCCTTGTCGGGTTGTAATTCTTCAGAAATTGGTCAATCACCGGTGTGTCTTGGAACTCGGATTTATCATTTGTTATGTTACAATTATTTCTAAAGGCTTTTTTAATTTTGAACTGCTCTAAAATATTTAGACGTTGGCCTTTATTTTCTATATGTAATAGGTTGAAGTTATCTCTGTCAATTTTATGGCCATTTTCTAGGCAATGTAGGCTTATGCCTGTAGATACCTTTTTGTTTTTTATATCTGTTTCGTGTTCTTTTAAACGTATGTTGAAATTACGACCTGTTTGACCAATGTAAAAAGAATTACAATCCTTACAGTTCAGCTTATATATACCACTTTTTTGTAATTTATCGGTTTTTTGTTTGTTGTTTGTTAAAATGCTTTTTAAATTAGTTTTATTGATTAAAATTGTTTTTATTCCTGATTTTTTTAATTCAGTACAACTTTTGTTGTTATTATTACTAGTATAATTAATTAATTTGAATTGTTTGTCTTCTTGTTTACACTTATAAAATTTGCTCAAAATTAGTTTTTTCTTTTTGTTTCTAATCAATTCATCAATTAATTTAGTTTTATATCCGTTATTCTTAGCAATAATTTTTATAATGTCAAGTTCTTTCTTATAATTCTGTTGGCTTAATGGGAAATGTAATAGTCTGTGAATCAAACTGTGAAAAGTTGAAAGTTTTATTTGCCAAGACTGTTTTGATCTTGCGTGTATGATGGCGTCAGTACTTGTGTTTTTCCTATAAATATCATAATGAAGTTTATTATCTATAATTTTAACGTTTACATCTAGAAAATTCAGACCTTGATTTACATCTTGGTTTTCCATTGTAAATTTAATTCTATTATTCAATTTGTTGAGGTAATTAAGAAATTGATTGAGTTGTCTTTCTGTTCCTGTCCAGATACAGAAGATATCGTCAACGTAGCGTGCCGAGTAAAATATGTTATTTGTTAAACTATGTTTATTGTTACTATTTAATAGTTTGTTTTCAAAATCTGACATAAAAATGTCTGAGAATAGCGGTGAAATAGGCGAGCCCATTGGTAATCCTTCGGTTTGTTTGTAGTAGTTATTATTAAAGCAGAAATAATTTTGGTTCAAACAAGTTTCTATTATGTTTATTAGTTGAATTTTATAATTGTTATCTAATTCTATTTCATTTAATAACATTTTAATGATATTTATGAGTTCCCTTGTAGGTATTGATGTAAACAAGCTACTAACATCGAAAGTTTTGCATTACTTGGTATAAGTAAATTTTTTGTATTATTTATGAATTCGTAGGAGTTTTTTATAGAAAACTTAGGATTAAAGTTGATTATTTTTGGAATGATTTTTGTTAGTTCTTTACACAGTTTATATGATGGAGCATTTATATATGTTATATATTTTCATTTAATACTTTTAATCGTTTAATGCTCCAATAATTATATAATAGCTTGTAAGTATTTCATGATAGGATATTTATGAAACATAATAATAAAGAAAATCAAAAAGCTGCTTTTTTATGTTTCAAGAAAGTTTATTCTGAAACTCTACAATTGTTCCGACATACGATGCCTTTATCAAGAGTATATTCCTTATACTAACCTTAATAGTGTTAAATGGTCTTAAATACCTATGATTACAGCAATATTACCTAAAAACAATACATAAACAGAGAACCTAATGGAAATGATTATTGGAAAAGCCTAAATGAGTATCCAACAACAAATTACTTTTAAATTATGACTGGAGGTTGGTAATGTTATCTTTATTACTAGAAGCTCTCTTAATTTATAGTCTTACTAATAAATTGAGACAGTTATCTTTTTTTTCGGTATATAATAATTTAATTGAATCGATGATGCTTTTATTTATTAAATGCTACAGTGACCATTTCACCATACTGTTCCTTCTTCAGGTGGAAGAATAAGTACTGGTCCTATGGATTTTTTACCTTTTGTTATGTCTGTTATGTGGTCTTGCTGCTAATAATAAAATAATTTATTTCTGAACGCTCATTTAACTTTTCCAATAATCATTTCCGATAAGTTTTAATATAGTATTTAGATAATATTGCTGTAATCATTGATAAATATTGAACGTTAATATAAGATATATAATCTAGATAAAGGCTTCTCATACCGAAACAATTGCAGAGTTTCATAATTAGCTTTCTTGAAACATAAAAAGGCAACTTTTTGACTAACTGTATTATACTTAAATAACGTTATGATGGTTTTTCAAATTTCTAATACTTGAATATTTCCAGCTGGCGTCTCCTGGTGGTCATCTTTTCGTAACAAGGCAACCACAATGCATGGGCCAAATTCTCGCTGCTTTGGCTGTGTCTCTTGGCCCTTTCTCCGCTGGTCTGGGAAAGGGCTACAGCTCTCCGGCCATAGCATCTTTACAACAAAGAGATGCGAATTCATTCCCTGTTAGCGGACAGGAGGCATCATGGCTAGCAAGTCTCTCCCTCCTGGGCGCTCTATTTGGAGCTCCTCTTGGAGGGGCTGCAATGAGATGGGGAAGGAAGCGTACTTTACTTTTAGCTGGATTACCGCTCTCTGGGTGCTGGATTATGATCTCCCTAGCTTCTAACGTAGAACTGATTTGTTTTGCTGCTTTCTTAAGTGGTTTCCTTGTAGCCATAGTACAACTCGCTGCTCAAGTTTATGTAAGTGAAATTGCCACACCATCAATTCGCGGTGGACTTAGTGCCCTGTTGAAAGTAGCCGGCCTTATAGGGGTGTTGATAGCATTTGCTTGTGGAGCAGCTCTAAACTGGCGTCATCTTGCTGGGATTATTTCTCTTGCACCGGCAGCAATGTGTGTAGCTGTTTGGAAAGCTCCGGAAAGTCCGGGATGGCTTGTTTTACGAGGAAGAGATGCCGAAGCCGAAGAATCGTTGAAAGTTTTAAGAGGAAATAACGTCGATTTAAGAATGGAATTAGGAATTCTTAAGTCGTACGTTGTTTCAAAGAGGGTTCGAAGGAACCCGGTAGTATTACTTAGCACTTTAAGGAGTTCCACATTAATATCGTGCGGTCTTATGTTTTTTCAACGTTTTTCAGGTGCAAACGCTTTTAATTTTTACGTGGTTAGTGTGTTTAGGCAAACCTTTGGTGGTACCAATCCTCATAGCGCCGCCATTGCTGTAGCGATGGTACAGTTTTTGTCGGCACTGTTATCTGGGCTTCTTGTAGATAAAGCTGGTAGGTTACCCTTATTGGTGGCCTCCAGTGTGCTCATGTCTTTGGCCTTAGCCTCTTTTGGCTCTTTTGCCTACTACGAAGATGCTCATCGCTCAACGTTACCCCAATTAGACTGGATACCTCTTCTCTGTGTCCTTGTTTTTACAATTGCATTTTCGTTGGGTATAAGTCCCATTTCCTGGTTACTTGTTAGTGAGCTTTTTCCCTTGGAATATCGCGAGATTGGAACCTCATTTGCTTCAACCTTCAGTTATCTTTGTGCATTTGCTGGTGTCAAAACGTTTGTTGATTTTCAAGAGCTTTTCGGTCTTCATGGAGCCTTTTGGTTTTATTCAGCCGTATCAGTGTCTGGTTTATGCTTTATAGTTTGTTGTGTACCAGAAACAAAAGGCAGAGATCTTAATGAAATTGATACCAGTACTAGGTGATTTCTCTGCTCGTTTTTGTATTTTGAACTGAATCACCTAAAACTTAAACATCAACTTTAGATTGGCATGTGAATAAAACGGCTATAATTTCTTTTCTGCAACCTATAAAAAACAATCATTTCTGAAGTGGGACCGAAGTGTTATTTTAAATCGTTATAACAAGTAAAATATTTTAACAAAACATATCATGGCAAATAGCTCAATAAATACATAGATAAAACAAAATTGCAATGAATACATATAATAAAAGCGCAACACAAAATAAAGATGCCGTGTATCCTTATAAACAATTATACCTTTTTACCATTTGAGACCGATGTTTAATACTCTAAACGCGGCAGCCATTTACAATTTCAAACGCAATTTCGAAGTAGCTATTTATTTATATCAGACGGTTGTTCCTAATATTACTTATTCAAAAAATAAACTACTACGTTTTTACGATATTTTCTATAATTATTAAATTTAGTGTACAATTTCAACTTATTTTTAATATCTACATTTTTTGTTTGTCATTGTTTTTAATTTATAAAGTATATGAACAACTTTTATATAGACATCATAAGAATTAGATTATTGTGAAAAATGCGTTTGGAAACAATTCCAGGGAAAATAAAATCAGAATAACAAATGTTGCACGCATATCCAGCCATCTTTAGGTGCGACCATGTAGCGTATATACTATTGAAATAATTAAATATTTTAACTTTTGACAAGAAACAAAAATTTAATGAAAAAATAAATTTACTTATAATTAAAATTTTCGATATTTTTTTCGCAAAATCTCAATAAAGTCTAAATCATCTGCTGTATAATTTTCAGTAGATAAAACGCTAGGACTTTTATGATCCATCTTATGTCGTCGTTGTCCTTCTAAAAGTTTCAATTAATTTCAATTTTAAAAAACTTCGCTCTCCTGTAGCTATAATAGCGGAAATAGTTAAAAGAATATATACTGAAATATGATAAATAAATAAAAAAATCTGAGAGACATAGAACACAAGCACGATCAATTTAAAACCATACGTAGTCATTAACATGAAATAACATTATCAAAAAAGTTAGAAGATTAAAACCTGAGATACTATTAAAGCTACAATTTAAAAATATCAAATATTATTCTTTAAATTTCATTAAAAAAATATACACAAAAATTCGGTAGATAAACATTTAAAAATCTTACTAACATCAAAATTAGGAAAATAAGTATAATATAATAAATACGGTAATATTTTTTACAAACCTAGACAGCACTAGTCTTATTATGGGTGCAATCAAAATATTTCCCAGGGGCACTACAGAAAGGCTAAGGTAATACTCAAACAAGTCGTTAAATGCTTTAAAAAGGAGGGAAGGGCAACACGAAGTGAAGTGACCTATGCTTAACAAAAGTATAATTCCGACACTGTAGAGAAATGCCCCACACCATTATGATAATTTCTTGAATTATATGAAAAAAGCCAATTTAAATACAAAAATATGTAGCATAGTATAAAGGAAATTGTTAAAAGAAATAATATATTTAAAATGAATATCTAAGCAATGAAAACTTGAAAATAAAATGGCTTTATGAAAAATACAACACATAATCCCTCCATTTACGTGGATAATTGATTCCATAACGTATAGATGGAACATCCAGATCCCTTGAAATTGTTAACAAAGTACAAAAAATGAAAATGATTAGCAATGGTCAATTTTCTGATAAATATCTCATATGAGCTTTCTTATAAGGTCTTCACCTTTCACTGATTGTTTATTTTCTAAACGTAACTAAGGCATCGATCGTTTAAGATTTTTCACATACTTTTTCAGTAGTTGCACCACACCTGGAGAGTGATGATAAACCAGGACTGACCACACTAAACCCAGGCGTATAGTAGCCTATATTGTGCACCCCTTCAAGGTTAGTATGGTTTCGAAGGTTGTTCTGATTAAATTTCAAATTATGGCAACCTTCGCAACCAATACCTAACACTTCTAATATATTACCCTTGCGAACTCTATTTACAATATGGACGATTTTAGTAGATCAATGCTACCTCTGCGCACCCTTAGTAACATTAACACACGATTGAGTATCCCTCAAAATATTAATTTAAATAAAAGAAACGTTAATATATAAAAGTATTTTGTGTACTAAGAGATATCCAAGTATAATAATTAGATTCCTGTCCAATTTTACCATAACCCTTTTACAATAGATATTCGCATAGTGAGGAGTAATAGAACGTTTTTTACACCTAATAAAGAAAACAAGAGTAAAGTTTCAAAAATATTTTTAATTCTTCACAACAATTGTTTCACCAAGACATTGGGTTCTTCAGGTGAAGATGTTCTGTGAACAATTAAAAATCTTTTTGAAACATTACTCTCGTTTTCTTTATTTGAAATGGAGTTTCAATAAGTAAAGCCTAGTATCATTAATTAAGTTTTTTTCACCCTTTATTAAACCATATGTAATAGGGGTGTATTTTAAATTTTAGTAGAATTCTTTTGAACATTACCACAAATTTACGTAATCCTACGTCATTAATCTAATTAAAGCTTTTCACGTTGCAACAATTCTGAGATACAGTCTTTGATAATGACGTAAACGTCGAAACAGCTGTCAGGTAGATTTAAATTAAATTTTGTGAAACTTACCAAATATTTTTTATCTTTTGTACTTAAGTTGCGAAACAACCGTATCGATTAATTATGATACATGCTTAACAGAAATAAAACAAAAAAACACTGGAATGTTTTCTCTAAGTTTTTACTATATCGACAACATCGTTTCGACCGATACGGTCATTATCAAGAATGTAATAAATACAGTGTAAAATGACACATGGTGTTTCAATTTAAAACCTGGAATTGCAAACAAATTAAAGTCAATCCACGTAAAAAATGGGATAAATTATTTACTATATAATTATATTGTTATTTTTAGGTTGAATTAAAACTGATTTTTTTAATTTTTACTTTAGGTATTTGGTGCAAGGTCAAACTCCGTTAGTCATGTGAACGTATTGAATTTAAATAGTAATTAAAAAATAGCTGATACATGCTACCAGTAGGTAATAACTAGGAAACAATTACTGCTTGAATTTACAAACACAAGCAGTTTTTGACCATACCTACAACAATAATCAATTTTTTTTTGTAAAATAATTTGTTTTTGGTAATAATTTTAATAATAACAGCTATATTCGTACGTTTTGAGTTTAAAAATATACGTAAATAAACATTTGATTGAAAACTTGAATAATTACACAGGTCAGAGTGGATCAAGAAATTAAGACAGAATCAGGACTAGAATATGTATATGAATATGAAATATCTTTACTCAAAATCTGAATAAGGTTAATTTCTATGGTACCAGAATCGAGTGCGCCGTCGAATAATACATCGAAAATGATTACCTTCTTTTCTGATTATTTTTTCAGCTCTCCATTAGTAGTGGTCTAGAAATCGAAATATTTATTTCTATTTTTTTCTATTTAGATATTTTTCTAAGACGAATTCGAATCTGTCTCCAGAATTATTGTAGAAATTTCGGGATATCCTTATACAAAAAGGCCAAAATTTGTATTTTTTATTTTTGGGGTTAGAATATCTTAAAATTGTGACATGTTAAGGCAATTATAAGGCCAGCTTTGTACTCAGTTGAAATACCCGATTACTGTTTTCATTTTAATCCCAATTTCCACAAAGTGAACCGTGAGTTTCCATCAAGTAAGCTAAGATGTGGTTAAAATGTTATAATTCAAATTAAGTACAGTTACAGTACATTGAGACTTTTTGTTAATTTAAAATCACGTATAATATCTACCATTACCTTTATTGAAGCTATCAATTTCATAAAAGATCTCGAGCACCCACTTATATACTACTGATAAACCTTACGCCTGTAGAAATAAACGTTTTTTATTTGTCTGCTATCTGTGTTGCAAAATAAGTGTAAAAACTGCAAAAAAAATGAGCTTATTTATTTATTGCCTTATCATACTAAATTTTTGTTAATTGTCTCAATTGCTTAATGTATATATGTATGTACAAAATGTTCCAAAACTAAAGACAATTAATTGGTAACATAAATCATCGAAATGTTTTGGTTTCTGTCACAGCAAAGTTATTATTTAACATTAATCGTAAAATTGGAACCAAACATTATATCAAAATGCAAATTTCGTTTATACTCATAAAAGAGTAACATAAAAAATTATGGCAATCTTTCTTATACTACACCAATCAACAACAGATGTTGAACTGAAAAACGTTTGTAAAGATTGAAGGTCAAGGTTCATCAAATTTTCTAATGTTCTTTAGCAATGTACAGTATATCAGTTTTATTGAAGAATATATTGACTACGAATTTGTAGTTAATATTAAATTTATATAGAAACACATACCTAACGCAAATGGTACATTGTAAAAATATGCCAATTTTTTGCGTAACGCTAATGACGAAATTGTATAACTTAGCATTACCAGAACAATACATAATAAGAACAGGTGCATCTATAAATAAGACGTATTGTAGTTACATGCGTTTTGTAGCTACTGAAATGAACAAAATATTCGGTAGAAGCCGTTTGCTAGTAAGTTAGTGAAGATTTAGGGAACTTTAGAATGATATTACGATAATCATTAAAAGTAGGCATCAAACGATGTAGAAATCAATTCCAATCAGCTCAAATAGTGATCTTAAGACAATATTTATATCTATTTTTTAGAAAAATTTCTTAAGATTCCAAATTAAAAATTTTTAGAAAGAGAAATTTTGTAATAGAATAAATTTTTGAAGTTATTACTTCTTTAGGTTTATTCAGTAATCATGCGAGACAATAATATGTAATGAAAGGTTCCCAAGTATTTGACAATAATTTTTAAGTCTTTATAATAATAGAAATCTTTATTGTATTATAAATGTAGCTTTTAAAAGCTTTACTACAATTAAAAAGATTAAAAAGGTCATTTTAAAAAGTTTGTTTTCTGTTATACCTTTACCTTTTAAAACTCAATCAAAACAACCAGATTTAAGGTGGATTAAATATGTATATTTACAATAATTTCTGCCGTTTCAGTTTACCTTGTGAATCATAAAAAATAAAATTTGAATATTTATTTATAACATAATGTAGAGATCAATTTGATCAATTCGAATTATACAAAACTCCTATTATTTTCATTTTATTTATATTTCAATTTTTCTATTGGGATTTTAATATGATTTCTAGGATGAATATTCGCAATTATATATTTTATTTTCAAAATTTTTAATCTGTAACAATTCAACTCTTGATAATGACCCGCGAGGTTTGAAACAATATTGTTTAGTACAATAAATATTTTAGTGAAACAATTCCATTGTTTTTGTTACTCAAGCCCTTTAATAATTTTTTTAAAAATGTGTCACAAAAGTTGCGATAATAGCTCTATCAATTATATTTTATTTTCTTTCCTACTCTCATTATTTTTGCCTCGACCTGTACATGACATGCCTCTTTTACGTCATTCGAAACGTCACAATGTATATGACAAGTACTCGATACGTTAACCAATCAAAAACAGCCAAATACAACAACATCCTGGGCTGACGAATAGATATATACTTGTGTACATAATTTGTTAATAATAAATGGGAGTCGTAGTACTAGAATTTCACTAGTGAAAACAAATTAAATCCTTCTAAGATATAGTTTGTGAATTATACAACAAAATTTAATCGGTTACTTGCATTTAATAGAATACATAAGCATAATGGAGGCTTTTCCCGTAACATTAATAGTGAAAGTTCCTAATCAACAAATTGAAGATCAAACTGTCAAATGTGAATTGTCATGGACTATAAATAAACTCAAACAACATTTATCGGAGGTACACCCTAGTAAACCGGTACGTTTAAATGCTTTTCATTTTGTTATTATTAATATTAATTGATGTTAAATGTTTCTATTTTAGCCGAAACATGAACAGAGGCTTATTTATTCAGGCCAGTTGCTCCCAGATACAGCTTGCTTGAAAGATATTTTACGGCAATATGAGGGCCAAGAAGTTCATACAGTACATTTAGTGTGTGTTTCAAAGAGTGATATGTTCAAATGTCAATCTTCATCTTCAACCGTGACCAGTAGAATGCCTTCAAGTACAAATTCTAGCAGTAATGTAGCCTCAGAGAGTAACGATGTAAATACAGAACAAAGAGTGCCAAATTTCCAGTACCCAAACATGAGTCAATTCCCGAATTATAGTCAAATGGATTCTAATCAGTATGCCCTTCAGATGGCATGGATGCAACAAGCTTATGTACAATACATGATGCAGTACATGAACTCGTAAGTTGTATATTAAATTGATGTAATTGGTTCAATTGTGTTCAGGAGTGGGTGTTTTTTTTTATAGAGCTACAAATCCTAATTACAATAATACACAATCTACAACAAATTTAAATCAGAGAAATGTTGCTGAACAGCCTCAAGTAATAAATAGACCTGCTGCTGCTGCAAGAGATCCAGATATTCCAGAAAGAGACTGGCTTGATGTTTTTTACATGGTTATTAGAATGATGGTGCTATTCAGTATTGTATATTTCTACTCAAATCCTTTACGTTTTATAGTTGTACTAATGTTAGGTGTTGTCTTTTACCTATACCAAACAGGATTCTTTAGGAACTTTAATAATAATAATAACAACAACAATACTCCTGCTGACCATCAAAATGTAGAAGAACATTCACCATCTGTTTTGACCATAATGTGGACATTTTTCACCACATTTTTTGCCTCTTTAATTCCAGAAATACCAAATGCAGTATAATAATTATATTTTTCTTAAATAGTAATGGTTCACTTCTGGTTCTCATGTTTTTTGTTTGGGCGGTAGTTGGCATATAAATGTTTGTTCCTTAGATAGCTTTATAGGACATTTATTATTTGTGATATTACTTTTTTACATTGTATATGAAAAATCTGTATAGTCCTTATTAATAATAAGTTGTGTTATTCTCATCTCCAATAAATGTATTTATCTGTTAAATGTACCTTTTCCAAAATTTTATTTTTAGACGTTTTTATGTAATAAAAAGGATTTTTAACGGATCATTCTTTGTGCTTTAAAAAATTAACCATTCATTAAAAGTAGAGATAATCTTTTAAAAATATGACGTAGTTTTAAAATGCACAGAGAATTATATGTTTATTAAACTGTTAAATGCTTTAAATGATAATTTTTATTTTTCATATTTATAAGTAATCCAAAACCACTACAGAACGTGAGATTGTAAATCTTACATCTATTACATGGTAGAGTTGCTTACAATTCAGTCTAGATTAAATAAGCACAATAAAAATTATTACACTTGTTAGATATTGAAAATCAAATTTGAATTAAAAATGATTACAATTACTTTCTTATTCAAGAAGTTTTGTTTTCAACATGTTGGCATTATGTTCACTGTTTCAGTAAAGTCATCGTCAGATTCTGCTGATTTTCTATTTTCTTTACGATTTCCTTCTGAGTTATTTTGTTGTATTATGTCTGACACAAGAGCGCTAGAATTGTCAATATCTGCAGTTGTATCTATTACTACAGAATTAATATTTGATTCACCAAAAATTGCACTTTTTTCTAATTCGTTTGCAACATAGTCTGTTTCCATAATATCTGGATTCATTACATTATTTTCTGTATAACACTGATATTCCCTGGAATTTAATGTATCCACATCTTTAAAATTAGAGTTATTACTTTGCAGTTGGCTGTTTTTAAGTTTTTCCTCTCTAATTTTTCTAGCTTGTTCTTGATTTTTTCGTATTCTTTCTTTGACTTCTTCAGAAAGAACTACTTCTTCCTCATTATTAGATGTATAGAACTGTTGAGAAACTGGCTCTTGATGTTGTAGTTGATTTGGCATTGATGATTCTTTACTTAGACTATCAAAAATTTCATCCCATCCATCTTTTTCTGTAGTTTCTTCATTTTCCTCCACAACATCATTTTCAATATGATCTTCATCAAGTATACCAAGGCGAATTTTTTTTACATAAGTCTACAAATTATAAGGATCAAATTGTTTATGCTATATATATATATATATATATCAAATATCGTACCTGAACAATTTTCTTTGAGCCTAATTTTTCAATTTTTGATATACATTCATCAAATGGATATTTAGGAAAAAGCCTATTACACCAATATTCATAAGTTTTCATCAAATGATTCAAATCGTCTTCTTCATGTCCAGATCCTCTGAATTTAACATTTTTGAAAACACTTTCCAGAGCAACAAGTCCTTTTGGTCCTCTCAATGTGTCAGCATTTAATTTAGGTTGTGGATTACGTACTACCTTTTTAGATTTAATTAATTTAGATTGCTCACTTACGTGGCCATCATTTGCTTCAGGTTCAATATTTATATTTTCATGAGGTTGATCCTCGTCTCCTGATTCTCCATTATTTGATCCTAAATCCTCATTCTCTGATTCTAAATTCTCAACACTATGTGTTTCAAACATTATTAAAGCTGGTGAATGTTACACTTTTTGAAGATTACCAGTTATTACACTTCCTAATGTCCTGAACATAAAAGTTGGCGCTATTATTTAAGAAATTTGTGGGTTATGGTTTTTATGTTTTTGTATTTAAGATTGGTTGAATTGGTTAGTTGTAAGCATCCACTACACATGATGTAAAATCCACTAGGCAAATTCATCATCACTATTACTTATGTCATTGCTTCCTTCACTATTTTCAATAAATAAATTATTAATATTTCCTTCGTTGAGTCTTTTTAAAAATGACTCTAGAAGCTTTTTATTCAGTTTATCCGTTAGTGTAATTTCACGCACAGGCACAGTTTCATCCTTTTTTGGAGAAATTTCAGAATTTTCATTATTTACACAAGGCATTTTATTTTTAGCACGTACTTTTTATACTTTTAAAAATATTTATTAATAATTTTTTCACCGGATTAACACCATAAATTACTTTTGTTTAAACTTTCGATTTTTGCTAAACTAAATTAACGTTGATCAGTAGTTTATGAAGTCCACATTTAGCACAGACATTTAGCACAGGACATTTAGTATAATCATAGATAAGAGATACATAGTCTATCATTCTATTAACTATTATTCTGTATTCAGCCACAGATTAGAGAGGTATTCAGCAGCATTATCTCAGTGATTCAGGCCAAAAAAGAAACACCAGAAGAGTCACGAATATACCCGAAAAGTTAAAAATTTAGTCGAATAAAAATAAAGAGTCGAATGAACATAAAAAAGGTTATATCTGTAATCTCGCTTGTTGGATTACGTTAGGTTGTGGTTGCACTACATTTTTTTAAATTTTAACTGTTGTTCCTAAATAATGCCTTTTTTAATTGAATTCGACATTCGGCAAAATTATGATTCCACCAGGCGTATCGGCTATACTGTTGTCGATAGACGGTTTAAGCAGCTATCTTCAGTCGAATTGTTGCTTTTCTTCTCATTGATTTATCAAATTATCCACGTTGTTAATTAGTTTTCTGTTACAGTATATAAATGATAATATACGGTTTGATTTGTGGAAAATAATACATTAATAAGATTTTTATTTTTTTTAGATTTTTTTAAAATATGAAACAATGTATAATCTGGAATTGTGGCGTTCTTTTCGAAATTATTAAGGTAAGATTTATTTTATGTAAAATGCACGAAGCTTACGCATCCTCCGTTACCGCAGATCACCTATATGCGATATGTCACAAACAGTTGTCTAACGAAGATTGTAAGGCTTCGTGGTTTTTGTTACATTTTGTCTGCATTTTTTTTTTAAAAATTTGGAAAAAGTAATATTACATACAAAATTTATATCACAACACATTTCGAAATTACTGATTTACATGCGGTATGTATTTTTTATTCGGGTATCGGATTGTTTGTACGATTTACAATAATTAAGTAAACGAGTAATATGTAATTCACCACGCCATATTTAATAATTAGACAAATCTTGAAAATTTGTTTCTATCGATTGATATTATGAATAATAACAGCCATCACAATACTAGCGTATAAACAAATTAATTAAAATAATTCAATTGTATTGTTTTCGTAACAAAATATATATTGTTTTCCTTCATTACTATTTCTTGATCTAGAAAATTAGTTTTCGCTTTCATTTGTTTCTTTTTTTTCACAGATACCTTTTGAAATGCATCTTTTCCCTGTCTGCCAGAATTCTCCCCTTAACAGTTCAATCTCCACAGACAGCTATTTCTTTAAGTTTCAAGTTTTAATAGGAGCTTATTGTCGAGAGGTAAGAAGACTAAAAATATTATTTGTTTAAATTATTTCTTAAAATATTCCGCAGAGTTGAAAACGAAATAGGTAGGTATTCATAATTACTTTAACCACTTCCAAACCACTGACTCGGTTATTACTATATTCTCTTGTCTGTCCACTCATAATTTTTAAATATATAGTATAGTTAAAGCTTTTTTTATAAACGATATCACAATGTTGCAACCTTACTTCCTAAAATTTCATTTAATAATGTTCATATTAATTTTAGGAGTCCTATAAATGTAACGTAAATATCAAATAAAAAATAAAAATTGTCTCTGGACACTTACTAATTCCAATTTTTTCTTTTATATCCTACAATGACTTTATTAATTATTAATTAAAGATAATTATGACAGATCACAATCTGAAGTTTATTGGTTAACAAAGAGGTTATAACTTGGAAATGGTTAGTTCTTGAACATATTAGGAGCTTGTAGCACCAGATAGTAAGAAAAATCATTCATGAATATTTTTGCGACTTGAGATTGTTCGTCAAACGATCCCAAACAATTAGTAGTTCCAATTTTTATATATTGTTCATTGGACAATTGATTGGCAGTTTATAAACGAATCATTGCTCATTGATTTGTGAAATAATTATTACAATTATTAAAAGAGTTATAAAAGGTTAATATACTATCCACTCTACATTTAGTTTTCTTGAATTGCAAAATGTCACATCCAGTTTTATTCCTCATATAATAATTGCCTTTGTTTATGGTTAAATGAAAATAATGTTCTTATTTTATTCTCCATTTAGTTTCAATGGAGGGACTTGAAAATGACTTTTTCTCCCTGGATATAAGGATGAAAATTTTTGGAATTTGACTTTGTTCGTTAAACGATCCCAAACAACTAATCGTTCTAAATAGTTTTTATATATTAGTGTTATAGCTGAATAATTTAGAAAAGTATCTTTCTTAATCGATTTGCAAAGTAATTATCACAATTATTAAAGGTAATGTTGAAAGGATTATGTATTACTTACCAGTTTTAAATTTCCTTAATTATTTATATTTAAGATTATTCATTATCAAATACACTCGACACATTCAGAAATTAATATCTTTACTTTCAGTTTTTACATTCAGTTTTCTTGCAAAGTTTTCGTTCAGTGAATAGTGCACAAATTAATTTTGGGGTCCTATTATGTAATGTAAATTTAATATTAATTCTTCAATTGCAGAATGTTACAGCCAGATTTATAACTGATGTCATAATTTCGTATCTTTGTTGTTAAATGCAAATGATGTTCTTATTTTATTCTCGATTTAGTTTAAATGAATGGACTTGAAAATGACTTTTTCTCCTCTGCATATAAGGATCACAATGTCCAGCCTCTGTTGCTGAAGAAGGAATTGTTTAGGACATGGAATTGGTTACCCATTGGAGAATTGAGAAACGTGTAATACCAGAAGGTAGGAAAAATCGTTTATGAATACATTTGTGTCTTGACTTTGTTCATTAAACGATCTCAAAGAATTGATAATTTTAAATAGCTTTTATATATTTGTGTTTGGGAAAATAGATGAGTAGTTTAGAAAAGAATCTTTCTTAATCGATTTGTAAAATAATTATTACAATTATTAATGGTAAAGTTGAAAGGATAATGTATTGCTCACAAGTTGTAAATTTCTGTTATTATTTATATTTAAGTCTATTTATTATCAAATATACTCGACACTTTCAGAAATTTGTCTCTACATTCAGTTTTCTTGCTAACATTTCGTTCAACAAATAATGTACATTTTAATTTTGGTGTTTTATATGTCTATGTAATGTGTACCTTATATGAGAAATAAAAAATTGCCTGTGACATTATTAAATCATCAATTGCACAATGTCACAGCCAGTTGTATAATTGATGTCATAATTGCCTATCATTGTTCCTAAATGATAATAATGTTTTTTTCTCTCTATTTAGCTTGAAAGAAAGGTCCTGGAAATGCCTTTTTCTCCCCTGGATATAAGGATCAAAACGTCCTGTCTGTTGCCGAAGAAGGAATTGTTTGTGACGTGGAATTGGTTACCACATGAAGACCCCTGGAGCTTGTTGGTCCAGAAGGTAAGAAAAATCATTTATGAATATTTTTGGTGCTTGAGTTTGTTAGTTAAACGATCCAAACGATTAATAGTTTTAGTTTCTATTTATTCGTGTTTAGGAAAATAGCTGAGTAGTTTAGAAAAGAATCTTTCTTAATCGATTTGTAAAATAATTATTACAATTATTAATGGTAAAGTTGAAAGGATAATGTATTGCTCACAAGTTGTAAATTTCTGTTATTATTCATATTTAAGTATATTTATTATCAAATATACTCGACACTTTCAGAAATTTGTATTCATATTCAGTTTTCTTGCTAAAATTTCGTTCAACAAATAATGCACATATTAATTTTGGAGTCGTATATATGTAATGTAAATCTTATATGAAAAATAAAATATTGCCTGCGACATTATTAATTCTTGAATTGCACAATGTCACCGCCATTTTTATAACTGATGTCATAATTGCCTATCTTTGTTCTTAAACGAAAATAATGTTCTTATTTTATTGTCCGTTTAGCTTCTAAGAACGGTGTTGGAAATGCCTTTTTCTCCCGTGGTTATAAGAATACAACATCCTG
Source organism: Agrilus biguttatus (assembly GCA_963921985.1). NCBI lineage: Eukaryota > Metazoa > Arthropoda > Insecta > Coleoptera > Buprestidae > Agrilus > Agrilus biguttatus. The sequence goes on from OY998118.1 coordinate 25,019,798, forward strand.
TCTGTTGCTGAAGAAGGAATTGTTTGTGACATGGTATTGGTTACCTGTTGTGAACCTGAGGAGCTTGTAATATCTACCGGAAGGTAGGAAAAATCGTTTATGAATATTTTTGAGACTTGAGTTTGTTCGTTGAACGATCCCAAAGGATTAACAGTTTTAGTTTTTATTTGTTTGTATTTTGGAAAATACATGAAAATTTTAGAGAGGAATCTTTCTTAATCGGTTAGTAAAATAATTATATTATTACCATTATTAAAGGTAAAGTTGAAAGGATAATGCATTACTCACAAGTGTTAAATTTCCGTAATTATTTATTATCAAATGCACTACACTTTCAAAAATTCCACTATTTACATTTAGTTTTCTTGCTATAATCTTATTCGACAAATAATGTACATATTAACTTTGGCGTCCTATATCTGTAATGTTAATCTTATATGAGAAGTAAATTATTGCCTACGACATTATTTATTCTCATATAATAATTGCCTTTTTTATTCTTAAATGAAAATAATGTTCTTATTGTTTTCTCCATTTACTTTCAATGAAGGGTCTTGGAAATGCGTTTTCTCTCCTGGATATTAATCACAACGTCCAGTCTGTTGCTGAAGAAGGAATTATTTGTTACTTGGAATTGGTTACCTGTTGGAAACCTGAGGAGCTTGTAATATCTACCAGAAGGTAGGAAAAATCGTTTATGAATATTTTTGGTACTTGGGTTACTTAAATATTTGTGTTTTGGAAAATAACTGACCAGTATAGAAAAGAATCTCTTTTAATCGATTTGTAAAATAATAATATTATTACAATTATTAACGGTAAAGTTGAAAGGATAATATTTTACTCGCAAGTTTTAATTTTCTTTAATGGTTTGTATTTAAGTTTATATACTACCAAATACTCTTGACACTTTCAGAAATTCCTCTCTTTACATTCAGTATTCTTGCTATAATTTGGTTTGTCAAATAATGTACATATTAATTTTGGGGTCCTATATTTGTAATGTAAATTTTATATGAGAAATTAAATATTGCCTGTGACATTATTAATTCTTGAATTGCGCAATGTCACAGCCAGTTCTATAACTGATGTCTTAATTTGCCCATCTTTGTTCTTAAACGAAAATAATGTTCTTATTTTATTGTTCGTTTAGCATCTAAGGAGGGTGTTGGAGATGAATTTTTCTCCCCTGGATATAAGAATCATAACGTCCAGTCTGTTGCTGAAGAAGGATTTGTTTGTTAGTTGGAATTGGTTACCATAAGAAAATCCCAGAAGCTTGTAGGTGCAGAAGGTAAGAAAAATCGTTTATGAATATTTTTGGTACTTGAGTTTGTTAGTTAAACGATCCCAAACGATTAATAGTTTTAGTTTTTAAATATTTGTGTTTTGGAAAATAACTAACCAGTTTAGAAATGAATCTCTCTTAATCGATTTGTAAAATAATTATATTATTACAATTATTAAAGGTAAAGTTGAAAGGATAATGTAATATTCACAAGTTTTAAATTTCTTTAATTATTTATATTTAAGTTTATTTATTATCAAATGCACTACACTTTCAAAAATTCCACTATTTACATTTAGTTTTCTTGCTATAATCTTATTCGACAAATAATGTACATATTAACTTTGGCGTCCTATATCTGTAATGTTAATCTTATATGAGAAGTAAATTATTGCCTACGACATTATTTATTCTCATATAATAATTGCCTTTTTTATTCTTAAATGAAAATAATGTTCTTATTGTTTTCTCCATTTACTTTCAATGAAGGGTCTTGGAAATGCGTTTTCTCTCCTGGATATTAATCACAACGTCCAGTCTGTTGCTGAAGAAGGAATTATTTGTTACTTGGAATTGGTTACCTGTTGGAAACCTGAGGAGCTTGTAATATCTACCAGAAGGTAGGAAAAATCGTTTATGAATATTTTTGGTACTTGGGTTACTTAAATATTTGTGTTTTGGAAAATAACTGACCAGTATAGAAAAGAATCTCTCTTAATCGATTTGTAAAATAATAATATTATTACAATTATTAACGGTAAAGTTGAAAGGATAATATTTTACTCGCAAGTTTTAATTTTCTTTAATGGTTTGTATTTAAGTTTATATACTACCAAATACTCTTGACACTTTCAGAAATTCCACTCTTTACATTCAGTATTCTTGCTATAATTTGGTTTGACAAATAATGTACATATTAATTTTGGGGTCCTATATTTGTAATGTAAATTTTATATGAGAAATTAAATATTGCCTGTGACATTATTAATTCTTGAATTGCGCAATGTCACAGCCAGTTCTATAACTGATGTCTTAATTTGCCCATCTTTGTTCTTAAACGAAAATAATGTTCTTATTTTATTGTTCGTTTAGCATCTAAAGAGGGTGTTGGATATGAATTTTTCTCCCCTGGATATAAGAATCATAACGTCCAGTCTGTTGCTGAAGAAGGATTTGTTTGTTAGTTGGAATTGGTTATCATAAGAAAATCCCAGAAGCTTGTAGGTGCAGAAGGTAAGAAAAATCGTTTATGAATATTTTTGGTACTTGAGTTTGTTAGTTAAACGATCCCAAACGATTAATAGTTTTAGTTTTTAAATATTTGTGTTTTGGAAAATAACTAACCAGTTTAGAAATGAATCTCTCTTAATCGATTTGTAAAATAATTATATTATTACAATTATTAAAGGTAAAGTTGAAAGGATAATGTAATATTCACAAGTTTTAAATTTCTTTAATTATTTATATTTAAGTTTATTTATTATCAAATGCACTACACTTTCAAAAATTCCACTATTTACATTTAGTTTTCTTGCTATAATCTTATTCGACAAATAATGTACATATTAACTTTGGCGTCCTATATCTGTAATGTTAATCTTATATGAGAAGTAAATTATTGCCTACGACATTATTTATTCTCATATAATAATTGCCTTTTTTATTCTTAAATGAAAATAATGTTCTTATTGTTTTCTCCATTTACTTTCAATGAAGGGTCTTGGAAATGCGTTTTCTCTCCTGGATATTAATCACAACGTCCAGTCTGTTGCTGAAGAAGGAATTATTTGTTACTTGGAATTGGTTACCTGTTGGAAACCTGAGGAGCTTGTAATATCTACCAGAAGGTAGGAAAAATCGTTTATGAATATTTTTGGTACTTGGGTTACTTAAATATTTGTGTTTTGGAAAATAACTGACCAGTATAGAAAAGAATCTCTTTTAATCGATTTGTAAAATAATAATATTATTACAATTATTAACGGTAAAGTTGAAAGGATAATATTTTACTCGCAAGTTTTAATTTTCTTTAATGGTTTGTATTTAAGTTTATATACTACCAAATACTCTTGACACTTTCAGAAATTCCTCTCTTTACATTCAGTATTCTTGCTATAATTTGGTTTGTCAAATAATGTACATATTAATTTTGGGGTCCTATATTTGTAATGTAAATTTTATATGAGAAATTAAATATTGCCTGTGACATTATTAATTCTTGAATTGCGCAATGTCACAGCCAGTTCTATAACTGATGTCTTAATTTGCCCATCTTTGTTCTTAAACGAAAATAATGTTCTTATTTTATTGTTCGTTTAGCATCTAAGGAGGGTGTTGGAGATGAATTTTTCTCCCCTGGATATAAGAATCATAACGTCCAGTCTGTTGCTGAAGAAGGATTTGTTTGTTAGTTGGAATTGGTTACCATAAGAAAATCCCAGAAGCTTGTAGGTGCAGAAGGTAAGAAAAATCGTTTATGAATATTTTTGGTACTTGAGTTTGTTAGTTAAACGATCCCAAACGATTAATAGTTTTAGTTTTTAAATATTTGTGTTTTGGAAAATAACTAACCAGTTTAGAAATGAATCTCTCTTAATCGATTTGTAAAATAATTATATTATTACAATTATTAAAGGTAAAGTTGAAAGGATAATGTAATATTCACAAGTTTTAAATTTCTTTAATTATTTATATTTTAGTTTATTCATTATCAAATACTCTAAAATATTGCCTGCGACATTATTAATGCTTGAATTGCACAATGTCACAGCCAGTTTTATAACTGATGTAATAATTGCGCATCTTTGTTCTTAAATAATAAAAATGTTCTTATTTTATTGTCCGTTTAGCTTGAAGGAAGGGTGTTGGAAATACCTTTTTCTTCCCTGTATGTAAGGATCACAACGTCCAGTCTGTTGCTGAAGAAAGAATTGGAAGACCTTAGGAGCGTGTAATACCAGAAGGTAAGTGGATTGATTTATTTTTTTTGGGACTTAGGTGTGTTCGTTGAACAATCCGAAACAATCAATGTTGTTCATTCGAAAATAGTTTAAAAGTTTATAAAAGAATAAATACATAGAACACTAATATTTTCGATGTTAATTTGTTACCATAATGTAAGGTTGTGGACCTGCTACTATGAAATCATTAATAGTGAAGAGAAACTTTGTTTATTGGTTTTTGAAAATGATCGTGTTAAGGACTTTGATGTAGACAAATTACGAATTATTAATAATGTAACAATAAATTAAGAAAGCGTAAATACTGATGTATTAAATTATGAGCAATTTATTGATGCAAAAATTGCTTGGGGAGTTGTTACTAATGTTTTCAATAATTATTAGTAAGGAATTTTTCTCAAACAATATCGCATTATTAACTTTTGCAATAAATAGGTTCAGGGTAAATACTTCAAAATTCCAACTGTGGCGTATTGCTCTAGAAAACTAGATAAAAGCGTTTGTTAATGTTTCAAGGGATTATTTGAGGAATTCATTATTAATACTGATTTCTTTTTAGCGTTTAGTATTGTTCGTATTGTTCAGTAGTGCGATCAATGTGGTGCTGCTTCTCGGATTATTTTATTGTTGATGTATTAATACTTTGTAGTGCCGATTATTATTGTTTTTCAACCTGGAATTTGTTACAAACGGAGAAAATTCGCTCTTAATATGATAATATTGAAATATATTTTTATGGAATAATTGTTTCATGTTAGTTTTAGTTATTAGTTTGAATTTACTAGTTTAATAAACATCAGTCCTTATAACTTGAACAAGCCTTAAAAAAATCGTTCATTATTTTTATGTTCTCTTGCATCAACGATCTGCTTTGACTTTTTCTTAATTCTATTGAACAATCCAAAGTCGATTAAAAATACATAAATATTTTATTTTAATTATTTTACTAGTTATGTTTACATTTTATTCTTATACCTCGATTTTTGTGTATTATACGTGTTCAAACCTACCATGAGTATTTCTGACAAGCTGTTCTTAAATGTAGTTTTATCTTCGTAGGATTTTTTGGCCCTTCTCAGCCACGTCTTCTTCCACCTTAATGACGAGAAAGGCTACCGTGGATTTGATGACGATTTCAAGTGAGAAGTTCTAGTGATTGGCCTAGTATTCTTAAGCTACTGTTGACTGGATTATAAATGGCCTACTACTGTGGTACATTCCTTCCTGCGCTCAGTTAGCTGATTGTTTTACTATTAACTTATTCGCCTTTGGAACAGTAGATTCTGCACTTAACTAAGGTGAGAATAAATTCAAAGTTAATTAAAAATTTCACGTTACTAATCTGTTACCACCCTATCTGTTTCAGATCGCCGGTGGAGAAGACAAAGAAGACCGTAGTTAGAATGCTTCTTTATTTTATTTCAGTAGATTCTTTATTTTGCATGTAATTTAGTTTATTTTAATTGAATTTATATTTTGTTTTGCATGTTATTGGGTTCATTTTATTTTAATTCATATTTTGTTTTGCATATTATTTAGTTCATTTTAATTGAATTAATATTTTGTTTTGCATGTTATTGAGTTCGTTTTATTTTAATTCATTTTTTGTTTTGGATATTATTCATTTTAATTGAATTCGTTTTTATTTTGCGTTTTTTTTTTATTTGCATGTTTCTTGCTTACCTCCGCTTTGCTTACTGCACATTCTTACTATTTTGCTTCGCATTTACACTACGACGTCCACATGATTCAACGTTTCGTTATCGTGTTCAATTCTCTTCTCAGCTTTGTGGGCCGAGGGAGGGCCTCCCCGAACGAATCCCCTTAGCCTTAGCTATTTAGTTGTTCTTTTAAGGTACCTTAGGTACTTTAGCGCGAGTCTACCCTAACGTTATTTCATTTCAGACGGGGTACAGTGGGTTATCTGGAATAGGAGGAATAGCCGACTGCCCAGCTTATTTCGTCGAAATCTGTCCGATCTTTTCTACCAATCTATTAGTCTTTGTCGTTAGTCCTGCTAATGCTCTATTCGCTTATAGATAATATGGTATTTCCTGAGAAGACCGAAGACATCGTATTTCTTTCTTTTTATTGTGCTTTATTTGAAATTTAATTTGTTTTCTTGTATTTCTCTTACAGGTACTTTGTTCTTTTTACTTTATAAACTGTTATATTAATATAATCGTAATTTTAAATGATAATTAGCCTTTTCAAATTGAGTTTTTGCCATAATTGTTCAAACCAAAAATTATTTTATTAGTACTTTTAATCATTAGAAGTAATTTGGGTGGATAGGGTGGCTATTAGGGGAGATGCGGAGGCCACAGAGTGTTAGGGGGCCTTTTTGTCCCAAAAATAGTATTCAAATATTAATATAACAGCTTATGAGCAACATATTGTACATAATTTTGTCGTTCTCTTATAGGTAAATTATTATATTTATTTTAAAACAATATATTGTGCATAATTTTCTTGTAATTATAATAAAATCTTGTTGAAATGTATTTATTCTTGATTGATAACACTATGGTAACATGTACATAATTAAATAATGTAAATAAATTATTTGTTCCGAATAAATAAGTGTATCAATAAATAAATGAATGTTTTTGTATAGTAATTTAAAATAAATGTATTTGTTCTACATTATTTACATTACTGTTCTAATTAATAAATAAATCAAAATTATGGCTCGTATTTGTTTTACTCTTTGTCCACTACTAATGTAATTTATAAATAAATCAAAATTATGGCTTTTTTACTCGGTGAGAGTAGTATAACATAATTTCAGTTACTTTTTCTTTTGAACACTAGCAATACCATGAATAAATTGTTTTTAAAAAGATAACTCCTTGGACTTGTGGTCTAATACAAATGTTTCAAAATTTTCAGATTTGCACAATTCAGTCAACAAATAGTTTGACAAACAAAATTTGATTTTTTAAATCAATATACTTTACTTAAAGCCTTCTTTTTTTAAATGCTTTATTGAATTTAATGAGTCGGTTAATGAGGTAATCAGACAATTTCTAATCTTAACATATTTATTAAAAACCACTTAAGAAAATACAATACAATTATTTAATCATGTTTATATTTACATAAAACCACTAATAGATTAATTGATTTATTCAATACAAAATTTATTAGATACAATGCAGCTTGATTTACAAACAATTCACATATAGTATAATTAACTTCAAATATATCTTTAATACAAATTGACAAGAGTTTTCTACAATTAAGTACGATAACCGTTTACACTTTATGCTTTATAAACTGTTATATTAATATTTGAATACTATTTTTGGGACAAAAAGGCCCCCTAACACTCTGTGGCCTCCGCATCTCCCCTATAGCCACCCTATCCACCCAAATTACTTCTAATGATTAAAAGTACTAATAAAATAATTTTTGGTTTGAACAATTATGGCAAAAACTCAATTTGAAAAGGCTAATTATCATTTAAAATTACGATTATATTAATATAACAGTTTATAAAGTAAAAAGAACAAAGTACCTGTAAGAGAAATACAAGAAAACAAATTAAATTTCAAATAAAGCACAATAAAAAGAAAGAAATACGATGTCTTCGGTCTTCTCAGGAAATACCATATTATCTATAAGCGAATAGAGCATTAGCAGGACTAACGACAAAGACTAATAGATTGGTAGAAAAGATCGGACAGATTTCGACGAAATAAGCTGGGCAGTCGGCTATTCCTCCTATTCCAGATAACCCACTGTACCCCGTCTGAAATGAAATAACGTTAGGGTAGACTCGCGCTAAAGTACCTAAGGTACCTTAAAAGAACAACTAAATAGCTAAGGCTAAGGGGATTCGTTCGGGGAGGCCCTCCCTCGGCCCACAAAGCTGAGAAGAGAATTGAACACGATAACGAAACGTTGAATCATGTGGACGTCGTAGTGTAAATGCGAAGCAAAATAGTAAGAATGTGCAGTAAGCAAAGCGAAGAGGTAAGCAAGAAACATGCAAATAAAAAAAAAACGCAAAATAAAAACGAATTCAATTAAAATGAATAATATCCAAAACAAAAAATGAATTAAAATAAAACGAACTCAATAACATGCAAAACAAAATATTAATTCAATTAAAATGAACTAAATAATATGCAAAACAAAATATGAATTAAAATAAAATGAACCCAATAACATGCAAAACAAAATATAAATTCAATTAAAATAAACTAAATTACATGCAAAATAAAGAATCTACTGAAATAAAATAAAGAAGCATTCTAACTACGGTCTTCTTTGTCTTCTCCACCGGCGATCTGAAACAGATAGGGTGGTAACAGATTAGTAACGTGAAATTTTTAATTAACTTTGAATTTATTCTCACCTTAGTTAAGTGCAGAATCTACTGTTCCAAAGGCGAATAAGTTAATAGTAAAACAATCAGCTAACTGAGCGCAGGAAGGAATGTACCACAGTAGTAGGCCATTTATAATCCAGTCAACAGTAGCTTAAGAATACTAGGCCAATCACTAGAACTTCTCACTTGAAATCGTCATCAAATCCACGGTAGCCTTTCTCGTCATTAAGGTGGAAGAAGACGTGGCTGAGAAGGGCCAAAAAATCCTACGAAGATAAAACTACATTTAAGAACAGCTTGTCAGAAATACTCATGGTAGGTTTGAACACGTACAATACACAAAAATCGAGGTATAAGAATAAAATGTAAACATAACTAGTAAAATAATTAAAATAAAATATTTATGTATTTTTAATCGACTTTGGATTGTTCAATAGAATTAAGAAAAAGTCAAAGCAGATCGTTGATGCAAGAGAACATAAAAATAATGAACGATTTTTTTAAGGCTTGTTCAAGTTATAAGGACTGATGTTTATTAAACTAGTAAATTCAAACTAATAACTAAAACTAACATGAAACAATTATTCCATAAAAATATATTTCAATATTATCATATTAAGAGCGAATTTTCTCCGTTTGTAACAAATTCCAGGTTGAAAAACAATAATAATCGGCACTACAAAGTATTAATACATCAACAACAATAAAATAATCCGAGAAGCAGCACCACATTGATCGCACTACTGAACAATACGAACAATACTAAACGCTAAAAAGAAATCAGTATTAATAATGAATTCCTCAAATAATCCCTTGAAACATTAACAAACGCTTTTATCTAGTTTTCTAGAGCAATACGCCACAGTTGGAATTTTGAAGTATTTACCCTGAACCTATTTATTGCAAAAGTTAATAATGCGATATTGTTTGAGAAAAATTCCTTACTAATAATTATTGAAAACATTAGTAACAACTCCCTAAGCAATTTTTGCATCAATAAATTGCTCATAATTTAATACATCAAGTATTTACGCTTTCTTAATTTATTGTTACATTATTAATAATTCGTAATTTGTCTACATCAAAGTCCTTAACACGATCATTTTCAAAAACCAATAAACAAAGTTTCTCTTCACTATTAATGATTTCATAGTAGCAGGTCCACAACCTTACATTATGGTAACAAATTAACATCGAAAATATTAGTGTTCTATGTATTTATTCTTTTATAAACTTTTAAACTATTTTCGAATGAACAACATTGATTGTTTCGGATTGTTCAACGAACACACCTAAGTCCCAAAAAAAATAAATCAATCCACTTACTTTCTGGTATTACACGCTCCTAAGGTCTTCCAATTCTTTCTTCAGCAACAGACTGGACGTTGTGATCCTTACATACAGGGAAGAAAAAGGTATTTCCAACACCCTTCCTTCAAGCTAAACGGACAATAAAATAAGAACATTTTTATCATTTAAGAACAAAGATGGGCAATTATTACATCAGTTATAAAACTGGCTGTGACATTGTGCAATTCAAGCATTAATAATGTCGCAGGCAATATTTTAGAGTATTTGATAATGAATAAACTAAAATATAAATAATTAAAGAAATTTAAAACTTGTGAATATTACATTATCCTTTCAACTTTACCTTTAATAATTGTAATAATATAATTATTTTACAAATCGATTAAGAGAGATTCATTTCTAAACTGGTTAGTTATTTTCCAAAACACAAATATTTAAAAACTAAAACTATTAATCGTTTGGGATCGTTTAACTAACAAACTCAAGTACCAAAAATATTCATAAACGATTTTTCTTACCTTCTGCACCTACAAGCTTCTGGGATTTTCTTATGGTAACCAATTCCAACTAACAAACAAATCCTTTTTCAGCAACAGACTGGACGTTATGATTCTTATATCCAGGGGAGAAAAATTCATCTCCAACACCCTCCTTAGATGCTAAACGAACAATAAAATAAGAACATTATTTTCGTTTAAGAACAAAGATGGGCAAATTAAGACATCAGTTATAGAACTGGCTGTGACATTGCGCAATTCAAGAATTAATAATGTCACAGGCAATATTTAATTTCTCATATAAAATTTACATTACAAATATAGGACCCCAAAATTAATATGTACATTATTTGTCAAACCAAATTATAGCAAGAATACTGAATGTAAAGAGTGGAATTTCTGAAAGTGTCAAGAGTATTTGGTAGTATATAAACTTAAATACAAACCATTAAAGAAAATTAAAACTTGCGAGTAAAATATTATCCTTTCAACTTTACCGTTAATAATTGTAATAATATTATTATTTTACAAATCGATTAAGAGAGATTCTTTTCTATACTGGTCAGTTATTTTCCAAAACACAAATATTTAAGTAACTCAAGTACCAAAAATATTCATAAACGATTTTTCCTACCTTCTGGTAGATATTACAAGCTCCTCAGGTTTCCAACAGGTAACCAATTCCAAGTAACAAATAATTCCTTCTTCAGCAACAGACTGGACGTTGTGATTAATATCCAGGAGAGAAAAACGCATTTCCAAGACCCTTCATTGAAAGTAAATGGAGAAAACAATAAGAACATTATTTTCATTTAAGAATAAAAAAGGCAATTATTATATGAGAATAAATAATGTCGTAGGCAATAATTTACTTCTCATATAAGATTAACATTACAGATATAGGACGCCAAAGTTAATATGTACATTATTTGTCAAACCAAATTATAGCAAGAATACTGAATGTAAAGAGTGGAATTTCTGAAAGTGTCAAGAGTATTTGGTAGTATATAAACTTAAATACAAACCATTAAAGAAAATTAAAACTTGCGAGTAAAATATTATCCTTTCAACTTTACCGTTAATAATTGTAATAATATTATTATTTTACAAATCGATTAAGAGAGATTCTTTTCTATACTGGTCAGTTATTTTCCAAAACACAAATATTTAAGTAACTCAAGTACCAAAAATATTCATAAACGATTTTTCCTACCTTCTGGTAGATATTACAAGCTCCTCAGGTTTCCAACAGGTAACCAATTCCAAGTAACAAATAATTCCTTCTTCAGCAACAGACTGGACGTTGTGATTAATATCCAGGAGAGAAAAACGCATTTCCAAGACCCTTCATTGAAAGTAAATGGAGAAAACAATAAGAACATTATTTTCATTTAAGAATAAAAAAGGCAATTATTATATGAGAATAAATAATGTCGTAGGCAATAATTTACTTCTCATATAAGATTAACATTACAGATATAGGACGCCAAAGTTAATATGTACATTATTTGTCGAATAAGATTATAGCAAGAAAACTAAATGTAAATAGTGGAATTTTTGAAAGTGTAGTGCATTTGATAATAAATAAACTTAAATATAAATAATTAAAGAAATTTAAAACTTGTGAATATTACATTATCCTTTCAACTTTACCTTTAATAATTGTAATAATATAATTATTTTACAAATCGATTAAGAGAGATTCATTTCTAAACTGGTTAGTTATTTTCCAAAACACAAATATTTAAAAACTAAAACTATTAATCGTTTGGGATCGTTTAACTAACAAACTCAAGTACCAAAAATATTCATAAACGATTTTTCTTACCTTCTGCACCTACAAGCTTCTGGGATTTTCTTATGGTAACCAATTCCAACTAACAAACAAATCCTTCTTCAGCAACAGACTGGACGTTATGATTCTTATATCCAGGGGAGAAAAATTCATCTCCAACACCCTCTTTAGATGCTAAACGAACAATAAAATAAGAACATTATTTTCGTTTAAGAACAAAGATGGGCAAATTAAGACATCAGTTATAGAACTGGCTGTGACATTGCGCAATTCAAGAATTAATAATGTCACAGGCAATATTTAATTTCTCATATAAAATTTACATTACAAATATAGGACCCCAAAATTAATATGTACATTATTTGTCAAACCAAATTATAGCAAGAATACTGAATGTAAAGAGTGGAATTTCTGAAAGTGTCAAGAGTATTTGGTAGTATATAAACTTAAATACAAACCATTAAAGAAAATTAAAACTTGCGAGTAAAATATTATCCTTTCAACTTTACCGTTAATAATTGTAATAATATTATTATTTTACAAATCGATTAAGAGAGATTCTTTTCTATACTGGTCAGTTATTTTCCAAAACACAAATATTTAAGTAACTCGAGTACCAAAAATATTCATAAACGATTTTTCCTACCTTCTGGTAGATATTACAAGCTCCTCAGGTTTCCAACAGGTAACCAATTCCAAGTAACAAATAATTCCTTCTTCAGCAACAGACTGGACGTTGTGATTAATATCCAGGAGAGAAAAACGCATTTCCAAGACCCTTCATTGAAAGTAAATGGAGAAAACAATAAGAACATTATTTTCATTTAAGAATAAAAAAGGCAATTATTATATGAGAATAAATAATGTCGTAGGCAATAATTTACTTCTCATATAAGATTAACATTACACATATAGGACGCCAAAGTTAATATGTACATTATTTGTCGAATAAGATTATAGCAAGAAAACTAAATGTAAATAGTGGAATTTTTGAAAGTGTAGTGCATTTGATAATAAATAAACTTAAATATAAATAATTAAAGAAATTTAAAACTTGTGAATATTACATTATCCTTTCAACTTTACCTTTAATAATTGTAATAATATAATTATTTTACAAATCGATTAAGAGAGATTCATTTCTAAACTGGTTAGTTATTTTCCAAAACACAAATATTTAAAAACTAAAACTATTAATCGTTTGGGATCGTTTAACTAACAAACTCAAGTACCAAAAATATTCATAAACGATTTTTCTTACCTTCTGCACCTACAAGCTTCTGGGATTTTCTTATGGTAACCAATTCCAACTAACAAACAAATCCTTCTTCAGCAACAGACTGGACGTTATGATTCTTATATCCAGGGGAGAAAAATTCATCTCCAACACCCTCTTTAGATGCTAAACGAACAATAAAATAAGAACATTATTTTCGTTTAAGAACAAAGATGGGCAAATTAAGACATCAGTTATAGAACTGGCTGTGACATTGCGCAATTCAAGAATTAATAATGTCACAGGCAATATTTAATTTCTCATATAAAATTTACATTACAAATATAGGACCCCAAAATTAATATGTACATTATTTGTCAAACCAAATTATAGCAAGAATACTGAATGTAAAGAGTGGAATTTCTGAAAGTGTCAAGAGTATTTGGTAGTATATAAACTTAAATACAAACCATTAAAGAAAATTAAAACTTGCGAGTAAAATATTATCCTTTCAACTTTACCGTTAATAATTGTAATAATATTATTATTTTACAAATCGATTAAGAGAGATTCTTTTCTATACTGGTCAGTTATTTTCCAAAACACAAATATTTAAGTAACTCAAGTACCAAAAATATTCATAAACGATTTTTCCTACCTTCTGGTAGATATTACAAGCTCCTCAGGTTTCCAACAGGTAACCAATTCCAAGTAACAAATAATTCCTTCTTCAGCAACAGACTGGACGTTGTGATTAATATCCAGGAGAGAAAAACGCATTTCCAAGACCCTTCATTGAAAGTAAATGGAGAAAACAATAAGAACATTATTTTCATTTAAGAATAAAAAAGGCAATTATTATATGAGAATAAATAATGTCGTAGGCAATAATTTACTTCTCATATAAGATTAACATTACAGATATAGGACGCCAAAGTTAATATGTACATTATTTGTCGAATAAGATTATAGCAAGAAAACTAAATGTAAATAGTGGAATTTTTGAAAGTAGTGCATTTGATAATAAATAATTACGGAAATTTAACACTTGTGAGTAATGCATTATCCTTTCAACTTTACCTTTAATAATGGTAATAATATAATTATTTTACTAACCGATTAAGAAAGATTCCTCTCTAAAATTTTCATGTATTTTCCAAAATACAAACAAATAAAAACTAAAACTGTTAATCCTTTGGGATCGTTCAACGAACAAACTCAAGTCTCAAAAATATTCATAAACGATTTTTCCTACCTTCTGGTAGATATTACAAGCTCCTCAGGTTTCCAACAGGTAACCAATTCCAAGTAACAAATAATTCCTTCTTCAGCAACAGACTGGACGTTGTGATTAATATCCAGGAGAGAAAAACGCATTTCCAAGACCCTTCATTGAAAGTAAATGGAGAAAACAATAAGAACATTATTTTCATTTAAAAATAAAAAACGCAATTATTATATGAGAATAAATAATGTCGTAGGCAATAATTTACTTCTCATATAAGATTAACATTACAGATATAGGACGCCAAAGTTAATATGTACATTATTTGTCGAATAAGATTATAGCAAGAAAACTAAATGTAAATAGTGGAATTTTTGAAAGTGTAGTGCATTTGATAATAAATAAACTTAAATATAAATAATTAAAGAAATTTAAAACTTGTGAATATTACATTATCCTTTCAACTTTACCTTTAATAATTGTAATAATATAATTATTTTACTAACCGATTAAGAAAGATTCCTCTCTAAAATTTTCATGTATTTTCCAAAATACAAACAAATAAAAACTAAAACTGTTAATCCTTTGGGATCGTTCAACGAACAAACTCAAGTCTCAAAAATATTCATGAACGATTTTTCCTACCTTCTGGTAGATATTACAAGCTCCTCAGGTTTCCAACAGGTAACCAATTCCAAGTAACAAATAATTCCTTCTTCAGCAACAGACTGGACGTTGTGATTAATATCCAGGAGAGAAAAACGCATTTCCAAGACCCTTCATTGAAAGTAAATGGAGAAAACAATAAGAACATTATTTTCATTTAAGAATAAAAAAGGCAATTATTATATGAGAATAAATAATGTCGTAGGCAATAATTTACTTCTCATATAAGATTAACATTACAGATATAGGACGCCAAAGTTAATATGTACATTATTTGTCGAATAAGATTATAGCAAGAAAACTAAATGTAAATAGTGGAATTTTTGAAAGTGTAGTGCATTTGATAATAAATAATTACGGAAATTTAACACTTGTGAGTAATGCATTATCCTTTCAACTTTACCTTTAATAATGGTAATAATATAATTATTTTACTAACCGATTAAGAAAGATTCCTCTCTAAAATTTTCATGTATTTTCCAAAATACAAACAAATAAAAACTAAAACTGTTAATCCTTTGGGATCGTTCAACGAACAAACTCAAGTCTCAAAAATATTCATAAACGATTTTTCCTACCTTCCGGTAGATATTACAAGCTCCTCAGGTTCACAACAGGTAACCAATACCATGTCACAAACAATTCCTTCTTCAGCAACAGACAGGATGTTGTATTCTTATAACCACGGGAGAAAAAGGCATTTCCAACACTGTTCTTAGAAGCTAAACGGACAATAAAATAAGAACATTATTTTCGTTTAAGAACAAAGATAGGCAATTATGACATCAGTTATAAAAATGGCGGTGACATTGTGCAATTCAAGAATTAATAATGTCGCAGGCAATATTTTATTTTTCATATAAGATTTACATTACATATATACGACTCCAAAATTAATATGTGCATTATTTGTTGAACGAAATTTTAGCAAGAAAACTGAATGTGAATATAAATTTCTGAATGTGTCGAGTATATTTGATAATAAATATACTTAAATATGAATAATAACAGAAATTTACAACTTGTGAGCAATACATTATCCTTTCAACTTTACCATTAATAATTGTAATAATTATTTTACAAATCGATTAAGAAAGATTCTTTTCTAAACTACTCAGCTATTTTCCTAAACACGAATAAATAGAAACTAAAACTATTAATCGTTTGGATCGTTTAACTAACAAACTCAAGCACCAAAAATATTCATAAATGATTTTTCTTACCTTCTGGACCAACAAGCTCCAGGGGTCTTCATGTGGTAACCAATTCCATGTCACAAACAATTCCTTCTTCGGCAACAGACAGGACGTTTTGATCCTTATATCCAGGGGAGAAAAAGGCATTTCCAGGACCTTTCTTTCAAGCTAAATAGAGAGAAAAAAACATTATTATCATTTAGGAACAATGATAGGCAATTATGACATCAATTATACAACTGGCTGTGACATTGTGCAATTGATGAATTAATAATGTCACAGGCAATTTTTTATTTCTCATAAAAGGGTCACATTACATAGACATATAAAACACCAAAATTAAAATGTATATTATTTGTTGAACGAAATGTTAGGAAGAAAACTGAATGTAGAGACAAATTTCTGAAAGTGTCGAGTATATTTGATAATAAATAGACTTAAATATAAATAATAACAGAAATTTACAACTTGTGAGCAATACATTATCCTTTTAACTTTACCATTAATAATTGTAATAATTATTTTACAAATCGATTAAGAAAGATTCTTTTCTAAACTACTCATCTATTTTCCCAAACACAAATATATAAAAGCTATTTAAAATTATCAATTATTTGAAATCGTTTAACGAACAAAGTCAAGACACAAATGTATTCATAAACGATTTTTCCTACCTTCTGGTATTACACGTTCCTCAATTCTCCAATGGGTAACCAATTCCATGTCCTAAACAATTCCTTCTTCAGCAACAGAGGCTGGACATTGTGATCCTTATATGCAGAGGAGAAAAAGTCATTTTCAAGTCCCTTCATTTAAACTAAATCGAGAATAAAATAAGAACATCATTTGCATTTAACAACAAAGATACGAAATTATGACATCAATTATAAATCTGGCTGTAACATTCTGCAATTGAAGAATTAATATTAAATTTACATTACATAATAGGACCCCAAAATTAATTTGTGCACTATTCATTGAACGAAAACTTTGCAAGAAAACTGAATGTAAAAACTTAAAGTAAAGATATTAATTTCTGAATGTGTCGAGTGTATTTGATAATGAATAATCTTAAATATAAATAATTAAGGAAATTTAAAACTGGTAAGTAATACATAATCCTTTCAACATTACCTTTAATAATTGTGATAATTACTTTGCAAATCGATTAAGAAAGATACTTTTCTAAATTATTCAGCTATAACACTAATATATAAAAACTATTTAGAACTATTAATTGTTTGGGATCATTTAACGAACAAAGTCAAGTTCCAAAAATTTTCATAAACGATTTTTCCTACCTTCTGGTATTACAAGTTCCTCAATTCTGCAATAGGTAACCAATTCCATGTCATAAACAATTCCTTCTTCAGCAACAGACTGGACACTGTGATCCTTATATCCAGGGAGAAAAAGTCATTTTCAAGTCCCTCCATTGAAACTAAATGGAGAATAAAATAAGAACATTATTTTCATTTAACCATAAACAAACGCAATTATTATATGAGGAATAAAACTGGATGTGACATTGTGCAATTCAAGAAAACTAAATGCAGAGTGGAATTTCTTAAAGTGTCAAGAGTATTTGACAATAAATAAACTTAAACACCATACTTAAAGAAATTTAAATCTTATGGATAGTATATTAACCTTTTTTAACTCTTTTAATAATTGTAATAATTATTTCACAAATCAACGAGCAATGATTCGTTTCTAAACTGCCAATCAATTGTCCAATGAACAAATATATAAAAATTGGAACTACTAATTGTTTGGGATCGTTTGACGAACAATCTCAAGTCGCAAAAATATTCATGAATGATTTTTCTTACTATCTGGTGCTACAAGCTCCTAATGTGTTCAAGAACTAACCATTTCCAAGTTATAACCTCTTTATTAACCAATAAACTTCAGGTTGTGATCGGTCATAATTATCTTTAATTAATAATTAATAAAGTCATTGTAGGATATAAAAGAAAAAATTGGAATTAGTAAGTGTCCAGAGACAATTTTTATTTTTTATTTGATATTTACGTTACATTTATAGGACTCCTAAAATTAATATGAACATTATTAAATGAAATTTTAGGAAGTAAGGTTGCAATATTGTGATATCGTTTATAAAAAAAGCTTTAACTATACTATATATTTAAAAATTGAGTGGACAGACAATAGAATATAGTAATAACCGAGTCAGTTTTAAAACCTTACCCAAAGAATTTCAACATTCGAAATAGTGGTTTGGAAGTGGTTAAAGTAATTATGAATACCTACCTATTTCGTTTTCAACTCTGCGGAATATTTTAAGAAATAATTTAAACAAATAATATTTTTAGTCTTCTTACCTCTCGACAATAAGCCCCTATTAAAACTTGAAACTTAAAGAAATAGCTGTCTGTGGAGATTGAACTGTTAAGGGGAGAATTCTGGCAGACAGGGAAAAGATGCATTTCAAAAGGTATCTGTGAAAAAAAAGGAACAAATGAAAGCAAAAACTAATTTTCTAGATCAAAAAATACTAATGAACGAAAACAATATATATTTTGTTACGAAAACAATACAAGTGAATTATTTTAAACAATTTTTTTATACGCTAGTATTGTGATGGCTGTTATTACTCGCAATATCAATCGATAGAAACAAGTTTTCAAGATTTGTCTAATTATTAAATATGGCGTGGTGAATTACATATTACTCGTCTACTTAATTACTGTAAATCGTACAAATAATCCGATACCCGAATAAAAAATGCATACCACATGTAAATCAGTAATTTCGAAATGTATTGTGATATAAATTTTGTATGTAATATTACTTTTTCCAATTTTTTTAAACAAAAATGCAGACAAAATCTAACAAAAACCACGAAGCCTTACAATCTTCGTTAGACAAACGACGCACCAAAATGCAAAATGAGCGAGAAGGAAATACGTCATTGACTACATTAGTAAATTTAAACATTTTTGTTAAATCGTCGTTTGTTGTTGCAAAAACGCTTTAATAAAATTTAAATATATTAATTTCAACCAATTATCACTATTATTAGATATAACAAGACATTTTTGTATTTTAATAATAATGGAAATGCAACTGCCTACGGGATTATCCGAACGTTACCGAAGTTGACGGAAAGAATCCGATGTAATGGCGAAATATTTAAAATTCAAATCATTTGAATTATTGTCAAATAGCAAATAAGGCGCACATTTCCAAATTTCTTATTATTTACTTCACAGAAAGGAGGTAATGTTTATTACTTCATTAAAAAAACAAACACTACGTTCAAGGGGTTTTGTTGGATGAATAGTTCATGTAATCATTAAAAGTTATTAAACCGTGGTGCTATTAAATTAGAGGGTGAAATTTGGAGAACGGGGTAAAAGTGCACCATTTTAGTTTTGTAAATATAACTCGAAAACGAAACAAAATTAGGATAGGGTCACTTTTTTGTAAAGAATAATATGTTTCATTTCAACACGTTCAAGGTTAGTTTTAATATAAAATATATAGATTGGAAAAAGTTTTTTTTACAATTCTGTACGTAGAGTTGAAAGAAGATTCTGATAAATTTTTCCAGTACACGAGAACGGACTTAGAAACTGCAATATCTTCATAAAATTGTAAAACCATATCTTTTAAAAAGAAAAAGAGTAAATGTCATTTCCTCGGAAGAAAGACTTTTGTTAACATTGAGGCTTATATAATTATATTTATTAATTATTGTACTGTAATCAGTTTATTTTTTTCAATTAAATTCATTGTATACTTAAAAATATTAGGTATCTGGCTTCAGGTTATGAACTGCTGTGCTGCTTGTTGCTTTGTTACATACAATTGGAGAAACCATAGTATACAATATAATTTTTGAAACTTGCTCAGCAATCTAGAAAGCTTCAAATAAACTAGAGCGAGCGACTCTCCCATCTACCATGGATAAACTGTCTTCTCAAAATCTGGATGACTTAATAGGAAATATAGTAGCCACAAAGCTGCATCAAGTAAAACTAAGTGACGCAAAAAAGACTGTTTTCTTTAACTCAAGGGGAGTTTTACTCATTGATTTTCTCCACGATCAATGAACAGTGAATGCGGTTCACTATTCTAACTTGTTACAGTTTACAAAAATCGCGTATCGAAGCAAACGACGGGGTATGCCCCTTCGAGGCGTCATCCTCCTTCATGACAACGCCAGGCCACACACCACAGTTTTGACAAAGAATAAACTGGCTGGGAAACCCTAGAGCATCCTCCTTATGGCCTTAACTTGTCACCCTGTTATTATTTTTTCGCGCCCTTAAAAGAATCACTTGGAAACAAAAGATTTGAAAGCAATGACGCAGTAGAGGAGTATGTGCGCAATTGGCTGACAAGTTTTTATGAAGAAGGAATATTCAAGCTTCCCAATCGGTGGCAAAAGTGTGTAGAGCACGGAGGTGACTACATTGAAAAATGTTAAATGTTTAGTTTGTGTGTACCATTAATCAATAAATTTATTTCACAAAATTACCGTTTATATTGGATTTACCCTCGTACATATGTACATAAGTCGCAGGTACTTGTATCATACATCAAATAAAACGTCCTCGCATTCTACGTTTATTAAAGAGTGTGGGACGACTAATCACATGGTCCACGATCGCCTGAGTTCATTGTCACTGTCCATATGTACAGGGATGTTTTAAGTAAAATCGTCAAGTTAAACTCGTATCGTGAGACATAGGAACCTTCTAGTGAAAAAATAATTTATTTTATAGACTTTTTTGGTAACCAGGTTATGTAGATTGAATTGGAAGATCTTGAAAGATATTTTAATTAAAAACGTACAATCCTTCATTTAACCGTAAAAAATAAACCTTGTATCGCCTACAATAACATTCTTATAATTTTAAAATATAATTACATAAGTTGCTCATAGGATTTTGCAATTCACAACCACATATAAATATATGTATATATGCATACATACAATCGTTATCAAGCACAACTCCACTGAATTTTAAATTATAAAATTACAAATCACTACAAAATTGTTCTTAATTATTTTCTTTTTAACAATTACGTTTCATGGACGTTTTTCTTTGTTATCATTGAAAAATTGCCTACAATAAATCAGAATTATATTCTTAATTGAAACAAATACGATAAGAAAACATCTAGCACATGCCATGGTGAATAACATGTTCATACACTAATTATGTATTTAATAAATTAATGTTTCTTTTTCTATTCCCACCATACAAAGTGTAGTTTTTGTTATCGTATTTACCGATTTTTTTGCAAAATTGAGTATAAAGTACAGCACATTAAATCATGTCGTAGTTATATACATACAGTAAATGGAACATTGTATCTTTAAAATAGTTGCCAGTTTACAAAAGTATGATATATAGGCATTTTTACCTATAATTCTCTGCTGTTTTTGCAACTAGCAAAGAAACAAATATTCATTTTACTATGTTTACTAAAGCACTTTGGAAGTAAATATTTGAAATAAAAATTAACAATTCGCAATACGTTACTTACAATTATTCATAGTTTGTGAGTTTTATAAATTGATAATAATCATCCTATAGTATAAACGGTAACATGTTAATAATGACAATAAGCAAACTAAAAAATGTTTTCGTTGGTGTTTTCTTTCCTATTTTTCAAACTTTTGAAATTATTACTTTTGTGACTATTGATTCGCCTTTGTCTCAGACACAAAGGATCGATCTTCCTAAATAAAAACAATCAAACTCAAAAAAGACAAAGAAAACAACAGCGAAAACATACTTCAATTTAGATCTGAAAAAACAACATATCAATTACAAAAAATGTATAGTCTAATTTAAGCTGCCTGGCAGATCACATTTCCTTAATTATATCAAATATAAACTATCACATGTCAATAGGACTCTTTGTTTAACATCTTCGTTTTTTCTTGATCTTCGTTGCCTTACAATTACTGACGTTTGTTGTTTTAATAGTCGAATAAAATTTATGCATTTCTTTAGGAGAAACGTGATGAGATGTTATTACATATTTAATTGCGCATGCACTGAAGTTGTGTTTTTCATATTTAAAATCGGGATTATGTAAACGTTTGATTTTCGCATTCGAAGCACAAATACCTGTAATGCCAAAGTAAAAATAATTCTGCGGTATAAATTAATTACGTGAATGAAAAGAAGGCAAAGTAAATTGAAAGTACTATAAATAAACAAACAAACAATACTTACTAAAACAACCAAAAATTTAAAATTAATTAAATAATGGTTGTAAACGAATAATAAATTGAATGTGAATTATCGTTGAATGACACTTTAAAACACATTTCGAAATAGGATAACGTTTAAACATGGACAGCAAATCCTGGCTTTTAAGGTAATGCAGGACATTCATACATTTTATAAATAAAATAATTTTTTATAAAAGTATTTGGATGCACACTAAATTAAATTACATACCTGTTAAGAAAACATCTTCTAAATAAAACAATGGAGTTTCTAAGGCAACTGAGTATAGTTTAGATGCCACATCTACAGAGAACACATACCCCGATCCTGATAGATAGTCTGGGTAAATTTTACCCGAAAACATATAATTTGGAGCATACCTTTAAAAATACAAATAAAAATTACTAAAATTACAACTTTTTGATTCTCTTTACTTTTCATTAAAGCAAAACATCATCGACATAAGGGATGACAACTATTATTTTAAGTAATATTGTTGTTCAAACTAAGAAACTTAGACCTGACTATAGAATAAAACATTCTGCATTTACTGGTATACAATTGTCGTTTTTATTTTAAAAAACGTTAGCATCATCACCACATGAATGTAGTTCTAAGTAAACACATTCTTAATTTATTACATCTATAGGGTTCTATTTACAGTGAACACATGAAAATGAATAGTGGTTTTGATAATTTTACAGATTGTGAGCCTTCAGGATCATAGTATACATGAGTGTCCTTTTGAACTGTTATGAGAAATCATTTTTATTTTTACCTAGACTGAGGGATACGTATAAGTATATGCCATATTTTTTGTGTTTATATTAAAATAAAATGGTTGTCTACATCTAACTTTTATTTTTAAATAGGACATATTAATCAATATACACAATTAGGAAACCATAGTGTTATATAATCTCTATTTAAAATATTCTTATGTTTAAGTTTTATTTAATGTTTCTTGTGACCATATTTATACTCAATAGAGAACCAATCGTTTTTTATCATTAGTCCATAGAAACAACTTTTCAGTAATTTGTTTTTTAGGATTTGATTATAAACCTTTAATATGTTCTTCTATAAAATTTGATTTTGTCACTCAGAATTAAAGCGATGGTTATAATATTGTATTTTGAGGTCAAACCAATACAATTTTAATTTATTCTCATTAACAATTTAGTAAGTCTAAAAACAATTACATATGTCACTAAAGTATCATTTTTAAAAAATATAGCAAAATTATCTTGCTTCAAATAATTTTTTTGTATTAAATTTAGCAGGAAAGCAAAGAACAATAGATGCTAAAGATCGAGTCTTTGAAACTGATTTAAACATCAAAAAAGCTGTTAGAAAAACCACAATAAATTTTTGTGAAACTTTACAAAGTGTCTTTTTCTTGGTTATTTTAAATAATGTCTCACAAAATACCTTGTGAATTATCGATATTCTATATCAACTAATGTTTGCATTACATGTACAATTCTTACCATTTATTGTTGCTGTTTTTGATTGGTTTAGCATGGCAAATTAGCCTGCCAGTGAGAAGATCATGCTTCAAGGAATTATTAAGAGTTCTTATTAAAGGAGCTGTATTTACAAAAGTATCATCATCACACTTCATAACATAGAATGTGCTGTTGCTGCAGTAAGTATGAATTAAATTTAGCATAGCGACTGATTTAATTGTCAAATTATTGTATGAGTCAATAAAGTTTCCTTGAACTATATCATTATAAAACTTATTTTCGTTTTCTATTTCTCCCTTAAAAAAAGGTTATGTAAAAATTTCAAACGTAACTTGATAAAAATAAATACTTCTTACTTGTACTGTAAGGTTAAGAGTTTCTCCTAGTAAAAAATAGGTTTTGATTGACTTTCCATGAACAATTTCATTTGAAGACCATGTTTTTCTTATAGCATTACGAGCTGCAAAGTTTGAAGGGGTTGATACTACAAAAATCAGTAAAAATACCGACTGTTCACAAAATTTCGCAGGTTTCCAGTATAATAAACTTGAATTTGGTAAAATATAAGTTGATATATTCCTCGATGTATTAAAATCCCAACCCTCTACTAGGGCTAAAATAAAGTAAATGAAAATGTAAGCAAAAAGTGCCTGCCTTCATAAACTACCTTCTGGTTGATTAAGAATGTTGTACAGATATATATTAAAAACTATGGCAATAATAATTAGAACACTTATCCAATGTTTTGCACTGAAAATTTGCATATTTGAATGTTGAAGCACATTTTATTTTTTTCTTGCTGTGTTGAGTTTTTTCTTTCCTTCCATTACTTTATAATGGTAAAAGGCGATGATATGCTATTTAATAATCAGTGTCTTGTGCAACAATTATTTTTACATATTGTTCCATGTACAGGTGTTACTAGTATTGTAGTATTATTGTTATATAATATTACAATCATAAAAGAGTTGAATAAAAAGAATAATTCCAATATTTTTGCCTGAAATGATTATAAAAATTATCGATTAATTATTAGATATAATTTATGAAAATTGTTACCAAAAATTTGCATAATTGGCATTTTATTACACGCTACACATAGTTACGATTTGTTCCTGTGATAATCGTTCGTTATTGGACACATTGAACAGAACCAGAGAACAGAACGAACAGAACTATTTATAACTCGTTCCGAAATCAAGTGATTTGGGAACGTAACTATTATGGAACGAGATGTGACGTTCCGCAAAAATCACCGCTTATTTCCATCACTAAGTCTAAGGCTAATATAATATTTTACCCTGTTATTTTTGGTAAATAGTAAAATCAGTAAAATTTTTAGGAAAAATTACTTACGATATTTGTTTTCGTAAGGTGATAGCGGGGCATATGATGAGATTAAAACCGAAAAGTTGTGATCCCTTCTCTTGGGGAATTTTGGATATCTCAAAATGTTTTTGATTTCCCACGAGTACGGTAGGTTGTAGAGAAAAAAAAATTGTGAACCAAAATTGTAGAGAATAATAATATTATCTACAATTTGCCTCAGGCAGTCGCTGCACTGTAATCTAATATGTAAAAATCAGAGGGCGCAAAAGTTGTCAAAACACGTTTTTTCCTAATATTAATTCGAAGATTTTTTTTGCATAATAATGTAAATCTAAAAGTTGTAGAGCTGAAAAAACTTATATAATTTGTATGAATTTTTATTTCGTACGATGTACTGTTAGGGAGATATAGCGCTTTGATTTTCTTATAACTATGAATTCTCATTATCCTATGCAAGAAAACCAATTGAAGTAGTGTGAAACATAACTAAATAAACACTGAAACTCGAAATTTCAAAAAACATTTAAAAACCTAAATAACCAAAATGCTATTGTCAACATCCTGGTTGTGCTTTTCAGTCCCTCCATAGTTCAGAGGTGGTCTAGTCTATCTTGAAATTTCTTGCTTTATCAGGCTACTATAAATGCCAACAGCTGGTTCTGGACCAATAAGGTGTTTCTGCGCATCCACTTTAGCAAGATCATCTGAAAGTTCGTTTCCTTATATGCCATTATGGCACAGGATCCAGAGCAAGACTACCTTTGGTTTGAGTTGCTAGTCTGTAGAAGGTTTGATAACAGTTCTGTAACAGCTTTGACTTGGTCGAATATCCTCTAAGGGTGTCACACACTTTTGTAGTCAATGAATATATAAATGCTCCCTGTGACGCTTTTTGCCAGCGTCACACAAACGCATCGAGTAATAGCTATACTACTCAGTGGTAGTAAATGCCTACTCTTACTTCGGTTATGGTTAAACATGTTATTATAACCAAATAAAATCATCTAAGAAAATTGTCATAACTTTAATTTTGCACAATTTCAATTCATCTAGACAAGGTTTGAATTTTTGCAAACTTTTATTTGTAAATGTATACTCATAGTTATAATTGTTCATTTAATATGACCCAAGGCCAGCAAAAACTAGTGATTCAATCATCAAACATGAAACCGCACTTTTTCAAAGTATTAATTTTATAAATGTACATGCTATTCAGACTCCTCATGGAAAAGTTCATGTTTTACAAAAATGGTTCTATCCATATTTTCCTAGTTAGCTTCGTTTTACAAGGGAAAGTTGAAAAGGGCAAGTGAATACGTCTTTTTTTTAGTAACATAATCAGTTTTCTGTTAAAAAAAATAACCGATTCAATTTTTATCATTTATGTGCTACACAAGATAACTTAAATTATACGTATACAACTAGATAAGGTGAACAGCTCGTGCCCATATGCAAAAACTTTCAATGGATTGTCGTCGTTTTTTGCATATTCCCATTCGGAATCAGGATAAAATTTAAAAAATAATTATTTTGAATAAATTAAATAAAACATGTTTTCTTACCCGACCAGTTATTTTATGTTATTCGACTCATTTTAAACAAAAAGGGTTTCTTATAGTTTTACTCTGAATTTGATAGTTTTTTAATTACAAGCGATGAAAAAAACAAAAAACACGAAATTTGCAATGCACAATAACAATATTAAAAAAAATGTTCATAAAACAAAACGATGCTCGCAAGTTTTGCAAACCATTCGATAAATTCTTCAACAGTGACTTCAGTGTCATGATGTGAGTGCAATAAAGCCAAACCGTTCAAGTTTTCCTGTAGCATTTTTTTATTACAATACAATTAATACTTACAATTACGGTGTTTTTGTTGTTTTTTTAATACAGTTGTTTTTCAAGAATAAGCTGTCATAGTTTTATTTGTTTTGCGCTAATGCGTCACTTCTTTCTCCTATAAAAGAACACACGAAATTTATTTTCGGAGTTACATAAATCAATTACTCATTTGATAAATACATACGAGTAATTGCACTTAGTGACATTTATTTACACTATTTACAATTACTGATATAAAGATATATTCTCCATAAGTAACCCAGAAGACCCTTTGTAAGATATATTGATGGTGGATTACTGATTGATGTGATTGATTGATTGATTTAAATGGTATGTTTCAACAGCTGAACTGATCTGTCTGATTTTTTATTGAGGAATTGTATATATTGTTAAGTATGACATACCTAGACGTTCAGCAATTAAGTAAGTCATTATGAATGTATAAATAACAAAATATGCCTTTCTAACAATTAAGCAAAAATGCCATTAATGACTAAGGCACTTTCTCATGGCTTTGGAAAGTAAGCAAAACGCCCTTTTTTCCAAAAGGGATAAATAGACCTAAAAAGATATTTTTAGTTAGTTAAGCTAGTTTCCTTGTACCGTTTGTGGAATAAAGTCTCTTCAGTTAACTCGTTTGTTTTGCATTCTAATTAAGTGATAATATACTGTGGTATAATTATTATTAGAATTGCTCAATTTCCGTTAATAAGGAAACGCGAGAGAACTCAATGTGTGAATTAGTGAAATTCGTTAGTTCTTCGTGTATTTTAATATTAACTCTGTGGAAACACTCTGCTTCCTGAATAATCCTATCCAGGAAGGAAGATCTGCGACGGATATAAGTTTATCTGCGAACCATAAACGAAGTTCCGCCGTAACAATATAAAGATACTTTCCACCCTTACAGCGCAGGGGGGGGGGAGAGTGGCAACCAATTGTGTTTGAATAATATTTGAAGTATCTGGTTTCTAAATATAGGCATGTCTATAACTATTTAAAAGCGTCGTTGCCGTCGTTATTGTTCACTTTCAAAGGGTCAATACACTTAAGATTATAAATGATTTCTTTACACAAACACAGAATTTATGACTATTTCAGTTAAACCGTCAACAAATGTAAATATCTAATATTCCCAAATTAAGGTTTAACGGAAACAAGCAGCTAAATGTACTCTAAATTTAAACAATGTTAGAATGTACAATAGCATAAAGATTTTCAATTAGTTGAAGTATTTTCCAACTAAATGTAGTTAGTTGTTTATTAATCCGCGTTTTCCAAAATTCAGTACTTATTTAGGTTAAATAAAATTTGCTATTTTAAACTTAAAAATCATTTTTACATATTTTTGTTTTCGTTAAAAATGAAGGCTGTCATTTTTTATTATTATTTTTTTTTTGATATTCAGGGGCAACTTCATACTTAGATTTCTCACATAAATTATTCACAGTATTGCAGTGATCTATAAATCACAGAGCTCTTGGTGGTGGAAATTTTCTTCATCCTTCCCTCCCACTCGCGCCTCCTTGATCCGCCATTGGAATGTATATGCTAATACAAGAGACAAAGATTTTTCGCTCAGCGACCTATCTTGATCGCTACAAACCCTAAGGATTTTATAACCGAGGTCGTTATAGGTAAAATTGATTGCACAGGGTGGCTAAATTTAGATGTTTGTATAGGACAACACGGTAACTGTAAGAGATACAAAAAATACATGCCACCTTTTCAAAGTCTATTTTTGAGAAAAAAACTTAAAAAAATTTTTTTTATGTTTCATTCCCACCAGCTACAAGTGCTGGTGGGCGAACAGTCCCTCCCACCTACACTGTAGTGCAAAGCCGTAGGGTAGGGCGTAAGGCCCTCTTCAGCCTCCTTGTAGAAATCGTGGGAATGGGTGTGGTTAGGAAGGGAAAGATGAGATGGACGAAATGAAGATAGAAGAGAAGTGAAAGATTATCTGTGGAGTATTACTGCTCCAGCATTTGCCTAAGTGATCCAAGGAATCCACCGGGTTCGAACCGGCGACCTCCCGAATGCAAAGCAATGATGTAGAGCACTAGACCATGCCGCTCGGTATATTTGTGAGGTAGATTTATTGGTGCATTCAAAAAGAAGTTTAAAATGTTGAGTTTTCTAAATAAAATACACTGGCGTATGAATAATTAAAAAAATCTTGCACTTTCGAGTAATTGGCTATGCTTTTATTTTTATCATTGACAGGGTTTACGCTTATTTAATTTTCTAAAGCACCAATTTATCTACTCCCCAAAACTGGACTCTCAAAAGGAAAGTATCCTTTGGATGTTTTGAGCATTGCAGGGCAATGGTAGAGAATGGTGATAATCCGAGTTTGTTCCTGTGGTTGCTATTCTCCGTAGCCTGTTTGTCACAAGAGTCCTGGTTCTGTTTTTGCTGAGGCTACACTTTAGATAAAAAGATATTTTTTTCCTCTTTTCAAATATATAACAAATTATATTTAACATCTCGTTCGATGTGTAAGTATTTAATAACAATTTTTTTTTTCGTAGTAGTTTCTAGTAAGGCAACTTTATGATGGTTACATGTTACTCATTTTAAAGGGCGTGGTATTAATTTGCATTTTCATAATTAACTCCCATTTTATCTTAAGCCTATAAAATGTCTTACGAAAAATACGACATGTTGGAATGCTTTATACAATGTAATAACAATTCTGATGTGGAATCCGAAAAAAAAATTCAATAGTTTCAATTCAATATTAATTCAAAACCTCGTCAATTTTATTTTTGCAGGAATATAATAAAAACTTATCAATAAAGGGAGTTTTAACCAAACAAATAACTAGTAATAATAATTAATATAACATCAATTAAAGTAAATATTCAAACTGACGACCGTTATTCTCAATACAAAAATTAGACCTCCGAACACACACTATGAAATTTTGTCATAGTTCATTAAAATCGTTTGGTTTACTTTGATGAGATTTTACCTTGAAAATGTATTTTTTGTAAAACACTCCAGATTTAAGGTAATATGAAGTTAACCATGAATATGCAAATTTAAACCACGCACTTTAAAATGAGGAACTGGAAATTACTATCATAAACATGACAGACGCATATTAAAAACCAATATAAAAGATGCAAAAGTTAACACATGGGATTAAAAGTTCCGGGCCTAGCACATAGATAGCGCTAGTTTTATTGCATTCACATCTTTTTAGGTTAGTACTAACCCTCATTAGTTTGTGAGCTAATTGTGCTAAGAGTGACTTTATCTAGCTACTTTTGTTATTTTCAAAACAATGGATCAAAAACAAATTCGTGTTTTAATTTTACACTGCTTCTTGAAGGGAAAAAATACCATTCAAGCGAAGCAATGAGAAATGGCTTGAAAAGTGTTATAGAGACTCTGCTCCATCGGAAACAACTGAAACAAAATAAAAATTTGGTTTGCTGATTTCAAACGTGGTCGCAGAGACAGAGACACTGATGGTGCAGATCGCGGACGTCCAAATGAGGCGGTAACACCAGAAAACATCAAAATAATCCACAAAATCGTTTTAAATAATCGAAAAGTGTAATTACGTGAGTTAGCTGACATCGTAAAGAAATCAAAAAAACTTTGATGTGTTAGTTTTATATTGCATGAGCATTTGACTATGAGGAAGCTCTGTTCAAAGTAGGTGCCGTGGTTGCTCACTGTTCTGTTGCTCATCAAAAATAAGAACGTGTTGATGATTCTGAGCAGTATTTGGCCATGTTTAAACGTGA
This sequence comes from Agrilus biguttatus, assembly GCA_963921985.1. Classification (NCBI taxonomy): domain Eukaryota; kingdom Metazoa; phylum Arthropoda; class Insecta; order Coleoptera; family Buprestidae; genus Agrilus; species Agrilus biguttatus. Next base: position 25,050,906 of record OY998118.1, read on the forward strand.
CAAATCGGATTTTTTGCGTCAGTATGTGACCATGGATGAAACATGGTTCCATCACTTCACTTCACTCCGGAATCAAAATGATCGTCGTCTGAGTGGACAGCAACTGATCCAAACCTGGAACTTCGTCTAAAGCGCCCGAAAGCACAACAATCACCTGGAAAGGTTATGGCCTCGGTGTAATATTCATCGACTATCTTGAGAAGGGAAATACCATCAACAGTGAATTGTAGTAATTATATATAATTATTGGCCAGTTTGAAGGCCGAAATTGCAAAGAAACGACCGCATATGGCAAAGAAAAAAAAATTGTTTCATCAAGACAACGCACTGTGTTACAAGTCATTTTTCATCAAAATAATGGCAAAACTACATGAATTGAACTTCGAATTGTTCCCACATCCACCGTATTCTCCAGATTTGGCTGCCAGAGACTACTGGCTGTTCACAGACTGTTCACATAAACATTCTCGCTGGCAAGAAATTTCGTTCGAATGAAGAGGTTATCGCTGAAGCCTTCAGCCCATGTGTTAAACTACAAAAATAAAATACTAAAACCCTAAATTACACATGTCCAAACTTGATCACTCTGTACAGTCAACCACATAGCGATAAACTCGGTTTGCAAAGAAAACTAATTAAAATTAAATGTACGTTTAAAAAAACTCAAACTTTGTATAACCCTTTGACCTTTTTCTAGTTGAAAACTTCATTAACAGAACACGCTACTTATGTTCCTGTTGACCAAAAGATTTGATATACGTGCATAGATTGATGACATTCTTGATGATAACCTTTCGTCGCAATTAAGTTTGTTGGTGCTATTTTATGCAATTCTTCAACAATTTGCTTTTTAACAAGTGGCATCATCTTCTGCTCAATAATATTGTTTCTTTCATAATTTTTCAATTATCGTTGAATTTATCTCAACGTTATTCATTATATGTCCAGCTGCTTGTGATGCTATTAGTAAACCTAATTTATCAATTAATTCCCGTGGAACATGCTAGTAAGTGTAATTGATTAGACTTTTATCCCATTCAATAAGCATAAGCATTTTAAAGAGTGTTAATTAATTAAGATATAGGGTAAAGCAAAACTTAAATAACGCTGATTTATAAAGGTCATCATCATCGTGTAATTTATATCAGTTTTTTGTGGTATCTTCCTAAAAAAAGTAAATTATTCATCGGAAAACGTATCACAACCAAAAATCAACAAATTAATTGAAAACTTACCAAGTTTTAAAGGTATAGTCTGAAATCGGATGGTGTGCAAAGTTATAAAATTTTTAATTTAGTTAATAAATTCACACAAAACTTAAATAATTACTAAAAAATTCCTAACTATCCACAAAAATTTGCTTTGGACCACTTTGAAATTATTAATTTCTTTAATTGTAATGATTTATCTGAAATAGGTTACAATTACACCATTTATTAATCATATATTTCTTAGAATTGCGGTCATCTGTATAATAATTTCTATAGGTATATGTAAATTCTCATTTTAAATAAGAAGCTGATTGATGGGTAGGTCTAGAAACTTGAAATATTGCACACTTGAAATATTGCAGACAGAACCCATTAAGGAAGTACATTCTAAAATTCAGGCCCTAAAATAGGTGAAATAGGGATTTAAAATTTGAATAGAGAACACATTTCACATGGTCCTATTAACTTGAAATAGTAAAATTGTCAACAAAAAATAAATTATGAAAGACGTGTTTTAAAGTTTGTAAACTGTAACATCTAACGTGGAATGTTCTCGTTAACAACGCTCGTTCCAGTGAGAGAATTCATTTACAATTTTGAATTAAACTTATTTAAGAGTTAAGAGAAACAATAATTTATGATTAATCACAAAAAGAGCTTTTAAATGTTTTAATTAGTTTATTTAAATACTAAATACATTTTTTCACCAAACAAACTTAAAAATATTGAAAAAACAAAAAGACGGAATTTTTTTTAACAATTACGAGATTTTATAAATCAAAAAGGCTATCCTTAACAAAAAAATATTAACCATTCACCAACTAGAGTTCGGAAACAACCCCCTCCTGAACCTCAATCTGTTAGATTAAGTCAATATATATGTAATGTCTTTAACATTGTATCTTTAATAATAGTTTACTCCTGACGATGCCTTAATAGGGCGAAATATACATTGAGTATTATCAATAAATTTACAGTGAAACGACTCTAAGTGTTTTATTCGAATTTTTTTTTTGAATCAAAATGTTTCACCAAGAGCTAACGGCGTCCTCCTTTTTTAATTACCGTAATAATCATCATCATAGAGTCGTTAGTCCTAAGATTGCTTGGACATGCAGCTTCACTCTTTTTTATCTTAAACTAATATCTACATTTCTTTAAAACGGAAAGATCTCAAAACTATTTGCTTCTTTTTACTCCTATTTCTGCCTCTAATATGTCTCTCTAAATAGCCCTTAATGTCTCAAAAGGTGTCGTAACAATATCTTTTTCCTTATTGATTTCCATAGCGCCCTTTGTTCTTCTACTCTTTCTAATACCTCCTCATTTTCAATCGTTTCTATCTACGAAATTTTCAACAAGCGCCTATAACATCACATTTTAAACGTTTCTAAATTTCTATTTTCCGCTACGTCCACCGTCCACGTTTCCCATCCATACACTTTTAATAATCTATTTTTAGTTCCTAACTGATCGCGAGCACAGAAATGATTTATTTTTATTGATAGTTACTCGACCCTGCGCTATCCTTCGTTTTATGTCTATACCCCTTTTTTCATTCTGAATTACCATAATATTTACAATAAATTCAAACTCAAAAATAAAATACAATTTAAAACTACATAATATACATAACTCTAAAAAATTAACAAACTAATCTGTAACTCACTTTAAACTACAAACATGTATTATATCTATGGTCGTGTCGAATTTTTTGTTACTAATTTTTTTTAATTTTTTTATTTTATCAACTTTATATGCAGTTCTAGTTGTATTATAATTTTCGTTGTTACCACGTAATTCTGTTTTTTTTAAACTATTTATTATATTTATTAGTATGTATTAACAGAAAAACTAGTACCTAATTAATTGTAAGCTACAATTTATTTAGTAAGATAGTTTTCTGATATATTATAGTCTTGAAAAAATTTAGAACCAAACGAAACGTTGGTAGTTGTTTCTACAATAAAATAGTTCAAAAACTATCCTACCTGGTTTAATTTTAATACAAGGAAAGGTTTATATTTAAAATGGTACAATAAATATTTACTGATCAGAGTAAGTACAAATATAATTCTCTACTAATAAATAATCGTTAAAATTAATATTTTGAAAGTTATTAACATACATCTGATAGAAGGACATCTGGATTTTCGTGACTCGTCGAATTTACTTATTATCGGACATATGTTACAACGCAGATCCGCTAAATAGAACTTGTGCACACCCTACATTCGTAATAGTTTCGCGTATTGTAAATTTTATCAGAATAGTACTGGAATAATAAGCATAACTTTGTAAATTACAAATACCAAGGGGCAGTATATATCAATATATTATATGATATTATAATTAATGGAAGAAGTATGTTTGAAAACTCAATAACAAATGCGGATTTACACTCATATCAACCGTATGCAGCCAATATGTTTATTATATTATTATAAATATAAAATTAGCGTTGAGTAGGAAGGATTTTTAGCATTGCCTTATGAATGTCTGCAACTGTACGTGAAACTGACCTAGGCTGATGGAAATTGAGTATTAGTAGTTTCTTTAGTCAGCAGTGCTTTTGAATTTTTATTATGCGAACATCTATAATTACAATAACGATGTAGATTTCGTTTAATATAAATTAGCCTTAAATTTTGCAGGGTAAATACAATATGATGATTCAAAAATTACAAACAGCTTTAAAATAAGTGAATTTGAAATTTGGACATTACCAATAACTCGCAGTCAGAGGTTAGAGTTGCATGAATTTTCTGTATTAGTACAAACAACACCTGTTATTGTTTTGAAAACTCCCTATGTGTTATGATTCGTATTAAGAAATTGAATAGTTCATATGTCGATCATTGTGATTTGAAATCAAGATTACATATATAGGATTTGTGAAAAGAGACTTTACATTTCCAGACAGAGCAAGATTTTCAGGAGTACCGAAAATGATTATCATATTCAAATTTGCCGTCTTGGAAATTATTGATAAATTTTGATGCTAGTTGTTGTCTTGTCGTTTGGTTTTAGTTCAAATTTTTTAGCTCAGTTAGCGTCGTCAGAAATTACAACATGAAAGGTCTAAACTAGAAGTTTGAAAATAATTTTTTTAATTTTGTTTTTCCAATTAAATAAGGGCTTGGTTTACTGCTTTATAAGAATATAAAACCTCAATTTTCACCTCTGGCAGGATAAGATTCTTTTTTGTAATTTTTACTAAAGAACTGGACAAAAGTAAATAAGGCAAAAAAATTCGGAATGAATAAAACATCATCAAGGTTATAAGTATTTAAGATCAAACACTTTTTCATTCCAATTTATTATTATTATACACATACGCTGCGGTCTTCATCGGGTAATTATTCCATATTAAAGGAAATGAAAAGTTGATTGAAATGTGTTTAGCAAACAACAATTAATTTAGTGAAAAGGCGGACGACGGGTATCGACAAAGTACCAATAAAAATATGAAAAGCTGTGAAACAGGATTTAAATTACTTCAACTAAGGGTAGTTTTCTATATAAACAAAAGTTTCTATTTGAACATAATAATTATACAAGTACATTGGGAAACAATTAAATTTTACAGAATAGGCACTCATGAATAAATAATGTTCCGTTTTTGTACAAGAATCTCCTCAGAACGTTTGGATTTTGAGGTATTTTCACCTCAGATTCAAAAATTTTAATCTTTGACTCTTTTGTGAGAATAATTAAGTCAAATAAAACGACAAAACAACTAAGATAATAGCTATTTTCGAGGTACTTGTTGTTGCTGACTTCAGGATTGTCCTAACATTTTGAGATTTTAATTTAATAATACCGATAATTTTAATTCGGCTTTTTTGTTTTTAGGCCAGCTTTTCTTGTGTCACACTTGTGTTATTTATCGAACCCTGGGCAGCGTTGACCAACAACCCGACCTTAGAATACCTGACAAATTCTAAACCCTCAACAGACTAGTGACCCAAATCAAAATAGTCTTGCTCTGGGAGCCGGGCCACATGGGAAACGAGTGAGCAGAATACCTTGCTACAGATCCAGATGTAGACATCCGCAGAGCCTCATAAAACAAAATATTATAAGGTGAGCCGGTTCAGAGCTATACAAGGTCTGTAATACACAACCATGATGTAGGCAGGTAGAGGCCTCCTATACCAACTGCAGAAATAGGGAAAAACAAATTCTCAACCTCTATAGGAGATATAGGAGATAATCCTTACAGGACATGGAAAACTGGGATACCACAAGAGCAAACTAGGATGAACATTCTTTTTCTTTTATTGTTGTTTTGTGATGAGGAAATGAAAAGTGCTATCCATATCCTCTGTCACTGTCCCGCGCTGACCAGAAATAGGTATCCTTCTTTGGCTTCACTACTTGTGACGCCCAAAAAATACTCTGCTTTTGCGAAATTTCCATTGATGCTTAGGCCAACTTCATAATTAAAAGGGAAAGGTCAAGGGATTATCTGTACTACTGAACTTAATCTTCTAGAAAATCTAGAAATCAAATACACCCCTGCTTCTTACAGAATTGTAAACATAGTTATAGTCAGAATACCTACATGGTATATATATACTCAAACTCGCTTAATAATTTTAGTTGCTGTAAACTTTTGAATCTATCTCCATAAGAAAATAAGAAAAGAAAAAATAAATTAACAAAATTTCGATTTTGAAGTTGAAATATTCCAATTTTATTTCACGTTGTACTATTCTTAAAAAAGCCAATAATTGCGTTTTTGAGGATATCTTAAAATCCTAAAGTATTGAGGCAAAACGTCGTGTTTTGAAGGTGAGTTCCACGGACTTCAAAGTCGTGGCTTTTGTGAAAGGATTTGTCATATTGAAACCAACTTTTTCAAAAATTTAATAATTTAGTTACGTAAAATCCTCATTCATACAAGTAAACGACTGAAAGTGTGGCTCAGCAAATGACACTTAGAACCTAACCCACATAAAACACAACTAACCCTGTTCACACATCCTAGACGCTCTCTTGAACCTACTCTCTCCCGCACCGACATCAATATCAAACTATTCAACGAACTCATAAACCACCAAAAACAAATCAAATACTAACTACACTCGAGAGGGTTCGAAAACGCGCTAACCTGTTTCTCTCGTGAACGGTCGAATTAAAACATGCGACACCTAAACACATTTACACACGTACAAAACATTCGTGACACTAACCACAACCACAAATAGACAAATGCACTCTATTCTAACCACTGAAAGATGCATACTACGTAAAATCGCGCGTCTAGATCGGCTATCACTATCTGAAACGCTATACGACAACATTAACATAACACAAATTCCCAATCGCATTAACGAATTACAAATCAGTTTTACAAACAGAGCCATTGAAAACAACAACCCGATCTCCTCAAAAACCCTTAAACACTAACCAAAACGACTAAGACGAAAACCGAAAAAGAAAATCTATTTCCCCCCTGCCAAACTTCTGGCAAAACTCACAGAAATTCCCGAAGAATACTCTGAATACTTCAAAAACCTACCTCTTGCCATTAAATAACACAGCCATATACACAAACACACACATATTTAACCAACAAAACATATACAATCATATAATATCCAAACTAGACGGCTGAAGAGGACCTAATCAAACGGTCCTATAACGGCCTGGTAGGAGGAGAGGTTTTAGTCGGTAAGAATCCGACACTACCCAGTCGCATGAGCGACTGGGTGTCTTTCGAAGCTTTCCTCTCCTCCCCGAAAACAAAAAAAATCACACAAGAGAGCCCTACTAATATAAGTTTGTTGTCAATTGAATATACAATTATGGAATTGTGAAACATTAAAAGAAATTATAAATGATTTCACCTCCTTCAAAACCTATCTATCACAGTGTTAATAATATAATTAAAAAATGTAAAGTACAATTTGGTTCCTACAGTACGTAACAGGTATATTGTGTTGCTTTTCTTCCTTCTACTATTATCATTATGCATTCTCTACATTTTTATTATAAACAGCTACTTGTAAAAGGTCAGAGTTTAATATTTTTTCATAAAAAGTATATTTCTTTTCTTATTTCACACACACCTTTCCCTTAAAAACTGTGAAAGTAAAAGTACTTGTGTACCCACAATAATAAGATTCTTCGAATTATACAAATAGTTAATACCTATCTAAATTAAAATTTATATTTTTTGGTTTGTGGAGATAGTGGGGAAGGGACGCCAGAATCGAGCTTTCCTCCGGGTGACATTTTGTTTTGACACGACCTTGTGAGGCAAATCCGCTATATTTGGACTGATCGTCACAAATTAAGTCGTAAATGATTGATTTTTTGTTTTTTTGTTTTCCACTATCTGATTTCGTTGACCTGTAAAATTATCAAGATGTTTTGTAAACAATTAGGATTGGTTATATTAAAGTAATTAATTCTAAACTGCTTACTTAAGAAAATAAAACAATTATTAGTGCATTATCATTAATTATTATGTTAATGTTTTTCTGTATGTCATCGTCAACATAATATATAAAATTAAAATGAATATTTTATGCTTACAAACGCTGACATAGACAAATTATACGTGTAAGAATGTCCTAGGAGGAGCATGTATTTTTTATTTCTGAAATATTACATTATTACGTAACTGTAAAAAACAACTTCCACAACCCTTATATTTAAACAATAGTACAGTTTATGATAGTGTTTCGTAGGTATCCACGGGTATCGGAAGAGCTCTTAAGATTTTCCATAAACCTAATCAAAGATCGTACGTTTGATAAAGAGATAAATTGATGAGATGCAAACTCAAAATCATAAATTTCGCTATCAAAACTGAAAATTGTTGTAAATAACAGTATTAAAACTTGTGCTTACTATCATGATTCTTCTAAACGCATTTACCGAAACGATTATAGCTTATCATCCATAAAATATAATGTGAAAATGAAAATTTAGGAATAAAGAGTTCGTGGCACATTCATTGTGAAACATCTTTAATTCAATCAAAATATAAGGCAAATCCAAAAATACAGTTGGAAAGGTTTCATGTAAATTTATTGTAAAATTCTTAACAAAGTTATTTTAACAATCACCTCAGTTTTAAACGATACAAGGGTTGCTATTTATATTTTGAACCTTGGAAATACAATGTGTTTACAAGCACCATCTGACATTTCTAATTGAAAGTTTGACTTTTCAACTATAACCTTCTTCAGAACGTTTTGTCATTTGAGTACAACTTGTGTTGTTTAGAGTGACTTGAAAATTTTGTCTCAGCGAAAAAATGGAATTATATCGTGAACATTTTCGTGCGATGATTTTTTACGACTTTCGACTTGCGATGATGAAGCTCCATACTTCGCCACTGTGAAACGCTGGTATAACGAATTGAATTGAATGAAGGTCGTTCAAAATCAGTTATTGGTTGTTGTGCCAGAAAACGTTGATACTGTGCGCGAACTGATATTGTAGGATAGTCATGTGACTTATCGTGAGATTGAGTCATCCTTGGGCATTAGTGTAACGAGTATCAATAAGATATTGCATGAACATTGAGCTGTGAAGAAGATTTGTTCGCGTTGGATCCCGCATAATTTGACAGAAGCTCAAAAAGATATTCGTGTCAATTGGAGCACAAGAAAACTCAAGAAATACAATTGCGGTGTATCAAAAGCTGCATACAACATCTACACATGTGACGAATCTTTGATCTATGCATATGAGCCCGAAACAAAACAGCAATCCACCGTATGGGTTTTTGCAAGACGAGCCAAATCCGACAAAAGTGATTCGAACGCGATGCACTTCGAAGCAAATGATCGTTTGTTTCTTCGGAATAACTGGACATGTGGCAACCGCGTCGTTAGAGTAACGTAGAACGGTGAATCCTTATCTGAATAGTACACAACCATTTGTTTGCCAGAAGTGCTTGGTCAAATACGAAAAAAAAGTGGCAACGAAGGATCATTCTTCGTCATGGCTATGTTAGCTCTCACACATCGGATGAAACAACAACCTATTTGACTATTTGATTGGCCAAAACACAAAATGACTTTTTCGTATTCTCGCATATCAAGAATAAATTGCGCGGCCAATGTTTTTCGGCGCCAGAAGCAGCCATTGATGCAATCAAAAATCATGTTTGGGAGTGGAAAAAGTGTTAAAAAAATTGGCTCGAGCGCATGCAAAAGTGTATTGATCATCATACTTCGAAAAACAACAAAGACTTTTTCGATAATAAGTTACTGTCTTTTCATGATTAGGCTCAAAATATAAATAGCAACCCTTGTATATGAACTTGTATTATATACTTGAATGAAAATTTAAGCTTACAAACGCAGGAAAAAACAAATAATGTATGTGCTAAGTAAGCGATAATATTCATTCCTTCCGAATTGTTCTAAGCTGAAGTAACTCTTAAGGAAACAGTTTTAAAAATAATCTGAGCGAACACCGAAAGCGAAAATCGATAAGGCGTCACCTTCTTATGCAAGCAGTCCACATTCTAAATTATCATCGGTCAAAAAGCTGATGTACGCTTCTTTTAAACATTGAATTAGAGTAGCAAATACTCAATCTGTCTTACGAAGGCAATGTTGTAGCGAAACATATGCTACAAAATAAAAAATTGTGAAATCTTAAAGTGTTTACTTATTTGTATTTAACATGGATTTTCATCAAGTAAAGGTCGAAACAATTCAATCATAAATTATACGACGAGATGACACAAACGGGAGTGCAAATGTAAAAGGAAGTTACCAGAAGTTTCAGGAAGTATATTAAGTAGTATAATTCATTTTAAATATAAAATAGTTTTAATTGTTATCTACCCGTACATTTATAAGCAAATGAAACTTTAGAACTAGTTTAAATTTACCTGGGGTATTACCAGTACTCTTTTTCATTTGTTGGTATTTTGTTATAGTTATATTCAACAATAATTACAAAAAGTTTGTTTTAAAATAGATAAATATTCCATATTTGAGCCAGGGCCGTAGCAGCCCATTATATCAGGGGGGGGGGCTGAGGGACTTTTTGGGTGGGCGCAATTAAAATAATTGGAAAGCTTCAAAACAGTTGTAATTTTCGCAATTTACAGTCATTAAATTTTCGCATTAACACAAACAAATCAATACTCTTCGTATAATTTTTTTCAAACGCCAAATGAATTAAATTAGCTTGTCGTTGGTGCTTTATAGATATTCTTTGGGGTCTGTTGATCCGTATAAGTACCGAAAATGCTGACTTGCAAACAGCTGTACTACATCCAAAGGTACGACAAGTCGCTAAAAGCTTGTAGGTGTCGTCAAATGCAATTCGTTGGGTATTGGGGTATTGGCGTAATGGCAAGTGTTATTACAGTGAGTTGGGATGCGGCGACGGATCGACCTGCTTTTTTTAAATATAAATTCGATGTGGAAATTTCGAGACTTCTCAAATTTCCTATAAATGCTGGCTGTTGACTGAGGAGGGGACTGAGATCCTTATAGGAGGGGCTCGGCCACCTGGAGCTCCCCCGTGGCTACGGCCCTGATTCGAGTTTTTAAAATTTACGGCGCGCGCTAGTTTTGTGTCCCAATTTGCAACAGAGATCGCCTAACTGTATGCAGGTTCTCATTAGAGGCACACCAATCGGCGTTTAAACGGGTAAACGCGTACATGCGTAAAGTAGCGTTTTGAAATTAATCAAAATCGTGCAAAGATATTTTAATAATTTTAATTTTACATGAAAGCCTGTACCTTAATCTACTTTTCTACATAATTTCCTCCAATATAGAGACACTTGTCATAACGTTTGACCAGTGACCAGATTTTGAATACCCTTCTCACAGAACTCTGCCGCCTGACCTGCATTACCACCTCTGCATTACAACTATTTTGACTTCGTCATCGTCTTGAAGACGCTGACCGCCTAGATGTTTCATCAAGTGCATGAACAAATGGTAGTCACTGGGCGCCAGATTAGGACTGTACGGAGGACGATCTAGTTTCCCAGTGAAAAGATGTCACCAAAGAGATCTTTGGTCCGATTAGCCACATGCGGACGGGCACTGTCATGCAGCAAAACGATGCCCTTGTGCAACTTGCCACGTCTTTTGTTCTGGATTGCACGGCGAAGGTTCCTTACCATTCAATCACTCATAATGTTTTGTTCGTAAACTGCACAGATCTCACTATGAATATCAATCGGTTTTAGTCCTTTAGCACTAAGGAATCGTATAACAGCCCGGTAGGAATAGGGACTAGTTAATTTCTTGCGCCAGTAATAAATGATAAAGTAAAAGATTTACAATTTTGACTTTATAATACAAAGCCGGAAAAATTAAATTGAACGTACTCTACCATACTGCGTAGTGTGCAACTCCGGAGGTAGCTTGTGAGGCGAAAATGAACTTGCCTCATTTAAACCGAAGCTAAAGTCACGAAAAAAAAAAACGATGCACAAGAAATTGAACAAGCGCACGCAGTATATTATTATTGTACGTTGGGTTTATTGAGTCCAACAAGGGCGACATTTGTTTATGTTAATTCGAGAAATTCGAAATGACAGTACTATACAGTTAGAAATTCGTTTTGTAGACTTTTCTAAACTAGAATTTGTAGCGTTTATCGATTCTCGAAAATTTCAAGTTTTCAGTAAAGAATTACCTTGCGTCTTTATTAAATGCCTATACAAATGTATTTTAAAAAGATAGTCTATCAAATTTTAACTATTCGTTCAACAAGCATTGCGGTAGAAAGACATTTTTCTTGCTTAAAGAGGTTAAAATCCTACCTGAGGAGCACTACGTCACAAGAACAACACTATAATAGATAAATTTGCAAGTAAGAAAGACACATGTATCGATTATGGATTTTGTATAATATAATTTAAGAAAACAGTAATCTCACCACATTCATTTCAAAAATTATTGGCAACTATTAGACTTTTTTGGTAATTAGGATTTTCATTAATTACGGTATAGTTGATTAATTATAAATTAAAATTATGTGGGTGTTATTATTTTAGAGAGTGTAGGGCTACATGCGAGAACCTCGCAAAGGTCAACGCGTCACAGACCGATACCTTAGAAGTTATGTGGAAAGTCGTTAGCTTAACCTTTTCAACTCCTTTCTTTAGATAAAATTTGTCACCCATTTTAAAGAAGTGTGCCCCAACCCTTCTTGGGGTCACGAGCCGCCACTGAATTATTCACCCTTGCTATAACTTGTATTTACTTGTTGTGATGTACATTTAACATGGTAACAATTTAGACATATAGTAGTATATTTTCGATATGTAAGTATTGAAGTAGACATTCAAAATCAGTAAAATTAATCGAACCCGGTCTATTAACTGACAGTCGGACGAATTTAGTATATCATTTAATTTTAAACAATCATTATTTTTTAAAACTTTGAAATTAGTTAATGTTAGGATAGGAATATGATTAAAAGTTTTCAAACCAAAAGAGTGGTTTTTAGTCCGTAACAGTAATCACAATCCGAAATTAACTAGTTATATAAAAATTATTTTAGCGTGTAACGTACATTTGTCCATTTCTCATTGGTCTTTCGAGCCGAATCAGGTGTTTGAAACTATCAGAATAATTCGAGAACATTCCATAATAATATATAAACAGGTGACTAGTAGACAGTCGAATACAGTTCTGTATGATAAAGACTTTAAAGTATCAATTATAGAATGAAAAACATAACGTCTGGTTTCAAGAAAATTTATTATTGCCACAATGATTATTTTGGCACACTATGTCGTCTTAAGGTAAAGAAGTTATATAAATAAAAACAAAAAAACTTAAACTTTTAGATATTTCATTCCCACCAGCTATTCGTACTGGTGGGAGGGCTGTCCTTCCAACTTACGCTGTAGTGAAAAGCCGGAGGGTAGGGCATAAGGCCCTCTTCGGCCTTCTTTCATGGATCGTGGGAATGAATGGGTGGTGGTTAACAAGAGAAAGAAGAAACTTATATACTAACGTTACATACTATAGAGAGGAGGATGAAACAAACAAATTTCTGAAAATTTAGTAATGGAGTATTTGCAACGTCAATTTGGCTATTCAAAATAACACCTAAATTGAATAATACTTGCTATTTGGGCTTGATTGCCGTGGTCTAGGATTGTTCTAGACTATGAGACTCGTTACGTTCCCTGATGCCAACCACAGCAATTGGCGAAACGTTCATAAAAATTTATTATAATATAAAATATATTCTTAATTTTTATCTACACAAAAGTAGACATATTTTGCCCATATACACGATTAAATAAGTACATTTGATTATCGAAGATGGTAGTTCAGACTTTGAGTACTTTTGCATAGAATAAGGTTGTTCGTATTGCAGGAATGTTTCGAATATAGCAGATGCGTAATATCCAGGCATTACTGTATATTTTCAAAAAGAAGCCATCAAAATCCTTATTCGTCTAGATATTAAGAATCAAAGATTCCACATTTGGAACGCGTCCCATTAAGTAGGTACTGCGAACTGAAAGCCAAATCCCACAACCGGTTTCGACCTATTGGGTCTCATCAGGTGGGCGCTGGCAGAAAGGCATTTACAGGCTATGTGATATATATATATATAAAATCAACAGAAACAATTACTCCGAGAGCTAATACCTCTACCGGTATTGTATTTATACTATATATCTGAGTAGTTAGTCAAACGTGTCTAATAATAATTAAAAGGATGTCTTAAAGGTAATTTAAAATTATCTATCCCATGGGTTACACAAAGACTTTACCAAAGTTGCTGTACTGCGAAAACGTTATTATTTGGTACATTCCATATGTATATAGTAAAATAAATAGTGGTAGTAATAGTAGTCAATACTGTCTACAGTTTTGACACGCAAATCCATGTTAATTCTTCTTGAGCATCTCATCTTTTGTAAGTAGAATTACTGACAAGAGACTTAATAACGCGGGATAACGAAGGTTTTTCCGAGATATTTTCACTTCTTCAGGTGTGGATGGTTGATTCCATTAAGTTGCGGAATTTTCAATACGCCTTAGTAAATTTGATATACCAGGTTTGCTTTTTCAATTGTGGTGGAACTATAGCGGTTTACATTTTCATCTTCATCAACTTATAAGCGCCATTTGTCGTACCAGTAAGGGAAGCCAAAGACCAATTTATTACAAAAAAATAAAAGCCTCAATAGCTCACAAGTACATTTTAGTATCCTTTAATGTAAAAAGTCTTTTCACATCTATTCCAATTCAAAAATTGACTCCAATCATTCACAGAAAAATAGCTGAAAGTACTCTTAATAATTCTGAAAAAGAAGTTTTTTAGAATTATTAAAAACATGTTTAGACCAAAATTACTTTCAACTCAATAATAATTTTTATAAAGAGAACAATGGCTTCCCCATGGAGTCACCTCTCCCGCCCATATTAGCTGAAATACATATGTCTTATTATGAAGATACATTGTTTGCTTCCAAGAATTGTTTGTTGAAATGCCTACATAACATCAGATGATGTATTCGCTGCATGGAGTGGCACCAAAAAATAACACAATTGTGTCTAAGTTAATGTAAAAGAATATTTCAAAATCATTAGATAAATCATCTACTCCAATAAATTTCATTGATAAATTAGCATCAAATTTAAGAACAAATTAAAAACTATATGAATTCACGCAATAGAGACCGATAACATTAACCTTAAAAATTTATTGGAGAATAACCTGAAACGGACATGTTACAAAAATGCGGTATTTACTAATTATTTAACAAAAATTATGATGCGTCTTAGATAGAACAAATTGGGAGGGCTCTTGGGATTAGGATGAAAGAACACATTAACAACATCAATAAAAAGGTTAAAAATACGGGATTTTCAGAACACTGTATTGACACCGGCCACAACTTCGATCAGGTTAATGTCAAAATCTTACATTGCAACGTATCAAAAAGTAAAAAATTTGTAAATAAAAAAAGCCCTAACTCATAAACAAAATTTAGTAAATAATCAAGTTGAAATAGTATCTGAATCATCCACTTTCCTTCTATGTGAGATGTAGTAGGTATAAATAAGTTTATGTAAGTTTTAAATTTTAGTAAATTTTAATTGTACTCTTGATAATGGTATATGACCCAAATAATTATGAGTTGAATCAATAAACTGGTGAAACATTGTCAACATTGAAGAATAAAAGCTATAGTTAGCCCAAATTAACCGGTAACTGTAATTTTTCGACATTCATAGATTAAGTAATATCAGGGTAGTTAAAAAAAAAATTAAAAACAGTAAACTTAAGTGCCTGTATGTTATATACGAATGGTTATATAAATGAGAGAAAAAAATACAAGGGGCACTACTACGACTACATTATAACCGGAAGCATATAACTGAGTTTAGAAAAGGCATGATTTTGTTATAAGTTTTTATTTATAAATCTAAAGTGATAATTATAATTGCTAAGTTAATAAGAAGTACAAATTGCATGTTTAGACATATCTATTGTTTAACCTGGCAATTTAATATTTACGACCCGCAGATATTTTGTAGGAAATTTTATAGAAAAATGTTCTTACTAATTTTTTTTTCCTATCGAGAGAAGATGAATAAAGGTCTCAAATTTTGGATAATCTTTGATCTTCATATTTTAGACCGTTCTATTATTTAACCGGTCAATGGACTCATTCATTTCCTCCTATTTAGCTTGGTTTTCTGAAGGGAAACAAACGTTCAAAATAGAAATACAAACAAATACATAATTTGTAACTATTAGTAAGATGAATGCACATATATAAATTTGTACATACATATATTACAGCGTACGTATAGATAACAATGATTTTATAAAAGTAGCATTAATTAATGTGGTGGATAATGTCTGCTGTCAAGGAAATGGGTATTTTGTAAGATTACATACGAATACTTAAAAAAATACATATTCATTTTTATATGTTACCTACCTACTACACTGGATCAAAAAAATCGACAATGTTTTTTTTTATATGTCATGTTTAATAGTTTTTGAAAGAGGAAATAATATGCTTATTATAATTTGGGACCTTGATTTTAATATTTACTGGTTCCTGAACGTAATTTTAAATTTTACATTTAATTAACATGAGATGATTTTCTTAGTTACGTATGAATTTTGTTGCTTTAACGAGACAATGTACATAAATGTCCCAAATATTTTTTTATACAATATATTAGTCTACAAAAAGGGTCTGTAATGATTTATTGATAACTCAATCCTTTCAAAAGTTATTCAAGATTAAATCATGTAAAAATTTCCCTCTTTTATGATTAACAGGGACACTGCTAGACTAGTCGATTTTTTTAAACCAGTCTAATACATGCATCTATATGTAACTATTTGTCAGTAATTACATATCATATTACGTTAATTAATTATAATTAATTATTTATAATAAGTACATCATGCGATAACTTTATGCTTCAGCAGTTATAATGTTTATATAAATTGGTATATGCAGTTGGAATAGAGACAGTTTATACAATATCAAATATTTCTTCAGAGAAGTTCGAACCAATCATGATACGAGACGCGGTTCCTGCTGGGATATCCTATTTAGTGCTTTTATTTGTGTTAGCCTTTTGTTTGTATAAGTATTTCGTAAGAAATTTCGACTATTGGGAAAAAAGGCAAGTTGAATTTGTGAAACCAATACCGTTTTTTGGCAGTCTATCTAAAGCCTTCCTTTTTCAAAAGACCACAGGATTCTTACTGGCAGACTTTTATAATCAAGTGCAAAAAAGATTTTTTGGTATTTTTGTTTTCAATAAGCCAGTTTTAGTAATTAGAGATCCAGAATTAATAAAGCACATTCTGATAAAGGATTTTGATCATTTTGGGGATAGAAGTAATCTTGCGGACGAAAATATTGATAATATTAGTGCAAACTTCTTATTTCTCGCAAAGTATAAAAAATGGAAAATTCTTCGATCAAAGACATCCCCAATATTTACATCTGGAAAGATAAAAAATATGTTCCTCAAAATGGAAAATATTACTGACGAGATGAATGAGTACATTGACAAGAAAATGTCGTTTACAAATCCTGTCATGGATGCAAGGGAATTATGTAATAGATATTCAATGAATGTTTTAGCGACGTGCATTTATGGATTAGCAGGAGGCTGCTTTGAAGACAAACATTCGATGTTTTATGAAATTGGACAGAGAATATTCGGATTTAGTATATTAAATGATCTCAGGCTTTTCGGATACACGATTAACAAGTCGTTTATTAAATTAACTCGTTTGAAGCTGTTAGATTCTTACGTGATGAAATTTATTACTCAAACTTTTGGATCTCAAGTTCAAGAAAGAGAAGAAAATAATTTTAAATTTAACGATCTTATAGATATTCTTGTTGAATTGAAACGTGCTGGAAATGTTCAAGGAGTTGATTTTGGTAAATATAAAACATTTAAGATTGTTTCTGTATTTTTAGAGATTGATTGCAAAAAATCAAACCAAAAGGTAGTGACTGATTGTTTTATAATTATTTTATTCTTATTTTGAATTTACTGTAAACTGATATTGTTCAGTGGTCACCTTTGAATAGGAAACATATTTCAATTTGTATGGAATTAATTGTATAAAACTTACGAAGGTGTTTTTGTTCTACCGTTTTTTTTTGTCAGATGTAGATTATTGATCTGTGAAATATTTCATCTCCATATTTTCCAATTCTAAATTCTCAAATGTCCTACTAATTCCCTAAACGCCATAAGTGTTTGCAAAATATAACTTTTGATTCTTCAAATATCTCCGGTAGACATCGAGACTCAGAAATTTATCTACTTTATCTTTTCGTATACTTTACATTTATACATTTAGTTAGGACAAAATCTTTTGGTGCAATTTTTGTCTGGAGCACCACAAAAAAACAAATATCATTCCAAAAAAATTTTACTATTGTAAATTAGGATAGGTTAGGGTAGGGTTAGGTTAGGTTAGGTCTGTATTTTGAAATTTTTAATTTTTTATCTCCACGTCCTGGGCCTCCACACACTTGTTTAGTGTTCTACAAGATCATCCCCACCCACTGAGCGACGCTTTCATCATATAATCATTTACCCAAAACCGATTTTTATTGTTACAAGAAGCTTGACAGTTGTTATATATATTTTATTGATCCATCAACATCTAATGGCTGGAGAGCTCTGTTGTATGATGATATAAATTATTATATCTTTTACAGATGGAACTACGGTTCTTGGCATCGCTGCTCAGTTTTTCGTTGCTGGTTATGAAACAGTTTCGACCACTTTGTCATTTGGTCTATATGAACTTGCTCTAAATCAAAACATACAACAAAAATTAAAGGATGAATTAAAAACTGTCCTTATGGAAGATGGAAAATTAGACTATGGAACAATTCATAAAATTCCTTACTTAGATCAAGTAGTTAAAGGTATAATTTAAACTAAGTTTCACATTAATGTCCATCATAACAACAACTTATTTAGAATTACTGTTTATATCACAATTATTGTGAAACACCATATTTAATAAATAGGTAAAGAGTATAAAAACAACTTTGGGTACAAGTTTCACTAATTTATTGTTAAATACTCAATAATATTATTTCGACATTCACGTCATTTTCAAGAGTAATATGAAATTATACTAAAGTTAAATAATATTGAGCTACATATATATATATACATGCGAGATATAAGAATTAGGAAACACCTCCAATTATTAGAGTCCGACAAAAAAATAAATTTTCTTGATCTAATAATCATTCGAAACAAAAATTGTTTAAACTTCGAGATCTATAGAAAGCCTACAACTACTGGTAACATAATCCCTTTTGACTCTAATCAATCAACGAGAATAAAACACATGGCCTTTCACAGTCTACTTTTTAGATTAATTAATATACCTTTGTCCACAGAAAGTTATAATAAAGAACTAACTATTATTAAACAAATAGCTCTTGAAAATAATTTCCCACCAAAACTAATTAATTTTAAATATAAAAACTACTCCGAGGGCTAATACCTCTACCGGCATTGAATTACACTGTTGACTCCGATTTATTCTTAGACGAAGATATAACATATCCAAAAAAGAAGGAATTAAAATCCTTATTCGTCTAAATATTAAGATCAAAGATCTCAAATTTTGAACGCGTCCTACCAAGTAGGCACAACGAACTGAAAGCCATATCCCACGACCGGTTTCGACCTATCTGGTCTCATCAGGTGGGTGATGGCAGAAATGCCTTTACAGGGTATATTATAAATATAAATATATAAATATAAATATGGAATCAACAGAAACAACTAGTCCGAGGGTTAATACCCCTACCGACATTGAATTACACTGTTGTTAGGTCGAAACCGGTCTTTGATCTTAACATTTAGACGAATAAGGATTTTAATTCTTTCTTTTTTGGATATAATTAATTTTATGTTAACTAAGAAGCAAAGACCTACATATACAAAATTTGTTGTTCAACCAAAAAGCTATTATTACTGATAATAAAAAATTTTGTTTTCTAAATTATGTTAAAGGAACTAGCTGTAAAATTAAGAAAACTAGATTTAGCTCCAATAGAAGTAAATAAAGTTAACTTTAATACTGTTTTAGTTAATAATAACACAAAAATAAATAATTTGGAAAAAAGTGGTATTTACAAAATTTCATGCATAGACTGTTACGCTTTTTCATTGGCCAATCAGGCAGAGCCATCAATTTTCGAATAAACGAACATCTACAAGTTATTAATAATAATAAATGCACAACTGGGTTATCCGAACATTCTATTAAAAATTCCCATTCGATAGATGTAAATAATGTAAAAAATCTACATTGTATAAGCAAAGGTAGAAAATTAAATTTAATGGAAAGTCTAGAAATAAGATTAGCTATTAAAACGAACTCAAATATTGTCAACAACCAAATCGAATTACACACCATAAACACACCCCTCCTAATTGGAGGTATTTCCTAATTCTTATCTCTCGCATGTACATGTTTGTATATATATATATATATGTAGCTTGATATTGTTTAATTTTAGTATAATTCCTGCAAATTATACAGTATTAGAAATCATTCATAAGTTCGAAACTTGTGGATGCTAACAAAATGTTAGAAAAAGTACTTATTCAGGCAAAACCCAACTAGTTCGGCTATTACAGGAAGAAACGGAACCATGCGAAACCGCTGTTTGTAGTTTAGCTAAAGTTAACATTCTCCGTAACAGCAGAATTCAGGTTTGGGCTAAAGGGCCGTAGTAAGTGAACCGTTACGTTCAATGATGTTATGACATCAATGGTATGCACCCACGAATTCAGTTCTCGTACCAGGAAATCTGATTGACCTCTAGGTCACCCTGTGTATCGTAAGCCTATGTACACCGATCAATAGGGCAGAAACGAGCCATTTTGAAAACTTTTATTTGCCTTTCTTTTATATAATGAGGCACAATGCCTATACCTAAACGTACCCTTCGCCGCAGGACCGCCCACGTTACGTATCCTTACCATACATAAAAACAGTCGCATCGGGAAGTTATTGAATCGCCACATCAAAACCTTCTTCAATCCTACATATCAGCTACGTACCTTAATAACATCAATTAAAGGTCCTAGAGGCTCTCTAATGTTCGCTGCTATTAATAGAATACCCTGTTCTTGCGGAGTAGTCTACATTGGAACTACAAAGCGCAGCATTAAGACAAGAATAGCTGAACAGGAACGTAGCTGTCAATTCTTACAACCTGAGAAATCGGCCTGAACATTCAGTAGCGGATTCTAACCATATTATTAACTACTGTTTTATCTACAGCTTCGCAGTATTACACATGTGTGAATAGATAACCCACCGAAATATCCGATGAATTTCAACAGAAAAGAAGAAAAACATCAATTGAATAAAGCATGGTACCCATCCCTAAAAAGAATACGCAAAAAGTTACTAATCCACCGACGAGCCATCCACACACCATGCGTCCACCAAACGAGCCAATCAGATGCTGACGCCGCCACATTACTCCCACAACTCCTTAGTATAAATATCAGTTTATAACCAGATTACAGGCTGAGCGGCATGATCTAACGGTTTACATCAAAACTTAGCATTCGAGAGGTCGCCGGTTTCATTCCGGGTGCATCTGCTATAGTCAAAGTTTTCTGTAGTTTCCTTGGATCATTTGGGCAAATGCTAGGGCAGTGATATTCCACAAATTGTCTTTCACTTCTCTTCTGTTTTCATTCCGCCTGCCTCATCTGTCTCTATTACACAACCACCCACCCACTCCCACGATTTTTAAAAAGAGGCTGTAAGGGACTTACGCCCTACTCTCCGGATTTGCACTGTAGTGTAGGTAGGAGGGACTGCTCACCTATCAGTGTTAGTAGCAGGTAGAAATGAAACATGCAAAAGTTCGTTTTTTCAGCTTACCAAGGGGCGTGATCTAGTGGTTTAGATCATTGCTTACCATTCGGGAGGTTACCGGTTTGATTTTCCTGTTCCGACTGCTTTGGTCCAAGTTTTCTGTAGTTTGCTTGAACAATTTAGGAAAATTCTGTGGCGGTAATATTCCATAGATAACCTTTCACTTCTCTTCTGTCTTGTCTTTATATCGTCTGTCTCATCTATCCTTCCTTAGCCGCCACCCAGCCACTGCCACGATTCCTGAAAGGAGGCTGAAGAAGGCTTTACGCACCACACCTTCCCGACGAAACGTTTGGATGTAACCATTTATTTAGACTACGGCCCTTCTAGTATGGATTCCGGCTGTGAAAGCCTCTGTTCTTTTATTCCCTGTAATAGTGACCAAATTTCTGATGAACTTGAATCGGTTAGGAATATTAAAACGTATTAAATACAAAGTTGTGAACTAGTCAAAAAAATCCAGAGGACCACGCAAGGCGGATGAAATTTTATGAAGAATTGATGGAAAGTATGAACTGAAGTGAAAGATTTATTGAACAAACTTGGTTTACTAATGAATTTTCCTTTTCTATTTCAATCCATCTGTTGCTGTAGGATACTCGAGAGAAAACAAACACTTGAGTACCTGGCAATGAACGCAGTAGGTACCCTCAAAAGTTTAATGAATGAGATGGAATTTAAAAAAAATCCATTATAGGTGCTTTCGTTATTAAAGGCAATTTATTGTTTGAATTCAGTAAAAATATCTTAATTTTTTAAGAGAGAAATGTATTCCTACACTTGCAAGGGTAAATTTTAATTTTAATAAAATTTGGTATCAACAAGAGGGTAGTCCCACTTGTAATGCAATAGCGGTTCGTAACGTTTCAGAAGTTACTTTCCCCAACGGAAGTATTAGCGAACTGGTAGGGTTCAATTAAATGGCTTCTCAAAATTTCCGATTTATTCCAAAATGGTTTATTCCTTCTGAAATATCTCACCGAAAAAATGACCAAAAACCATCATGAACGTTCAGGTAAATTGGATGTGCTGCGTGGAAAAATAGTCGAAGCTACAAACCGTATTCCAGCTGAAATGATTAAAAGATCTAGTCGATTTTTTTTACAACAGACTGAGACATTGTTTGGCAACGTAGCACTGAATGGTGGTCTATTTGAACCCCTTATGAAACATTTTTTAAGGAGTTACCTACTAACCTTTTTTTATTTTTTTTTAATTAAACTTTTTACTTTTTTTTTATTTGCCAGAAGATAGCAGCTTTACTTTTCTTCAGACGAGCGATGGTATGGTACTGAAATCTTGTAAGTTCGATCAATTAAAATAAGGTAGAACAATAATTGTAATAATTGTAACGGGTATAACAGAAAAGCAGTACAAAAAATCCACCAAAAAATCAAAAAAACATCAACAAAAAAGAAAACAGAAGAAAAAGAAAAAGCAACATTGGCCACATTCACACACTTCGGACCCCATACATACCGAATAACAAAATACTTAAAAAAATATGCAAAACTAGCATACAAAACAAACAATACAACAAAGAAGAAAATAAAAACCAAGATAGAAAAAGAAGATAAATATAACATATCAGGGGTCTACAAACTCAAGTGTAATACCTGTGACAAAAACTACATAGGACAAACTGGCAGAAAAATAGTCCAGCGATACAAAGAACACTTAAAATCATACAGAGAATGGAAAAACGACTCTAATTACGCAACACATTTGCACCAAAACCAACACAGCCCAGGACCCATAGAAGAAACACTACAAATATTACACTATGCATCAAAAAGCAAAAAACTCAACATCCTAGAAAACATGGAAATATTCAAACAAAAAATAAACAACAATATAATCAACATACAAATAAACAATACGTTAAACACAATATTCACCCCACTCAAACTCACCACACGAAACAGTATAAATACGCCACAACAAACAACCACAAATCACACAGCTTGATAATGCCGAGAGGCGAAACGATCGTCGCTGACAACATTAACGAAATTCACAAAATGGAAAAACAAACCAACAACGAAACAATAATTGTTATCAACCCTACCGAAATTCCATGCATTTGAAATACATGTTATAGAATCGCCTTATGGTCGGTTAAAATTTAAGAATTAAAGTATATATGGATAATCTATGACTTCATTTACGTGAATGTGTTCAAAAAACAGACTGTTCTCTCTTACCAGCTGGGAAAGCAGAAAAGTAAAAAAATGTTAAAAATGTGTGGAGTATTAGAATGTGCACGTGAGAACGAGTATCAAAGCGTTGTTGAAAAATTGAATGTTATTTTACCAATGTTTGTAACAACGTTCATAAATATTATATCATATATATGTTGATATACATTGGAATAATGAATTAATAACGATACCCACTAGTATTGGATACTATAACAAAGAAGTACAATATGAATTCTCTGTATTAAAACTTAGGGGAAGTAACGTTATCTCTTATTATACGCAGCTCTTATTCTATATATAAGAAAAAGAACATAATTTTTAAAGTGAATTTTGAATATTTCACATTAAAACACAATTATGACAATTTTTTCTTTTTACTTAGTTAGAAGCCATGTTAACTGCTTAAATGTGGGCCATTTTTTCGCTACAGAGAATAGCCGTCTAGTTATAAATAGTTTATACTGCATTTATGAACATACGTTAGATTCATCTCTGAGATAATAAATTATGTCCGAATTTCAATCAGACATTCCTTGCGGGTACACATTGGATGGCGCTAATGCAGCCGTCGAAGAAAAAGTTACTTGAGACATTAGGACAGAAAATGTTTCTTCCCTTATATTCACATGCGCCTTGAGCAACCTTACTGTTCATGAGTAACAGAGGTCTTTTTAAAATTTTTCTGAATAAATATGCATTTAAACGGACAAAAACTCCAAAAACATCTGTTTACGGTTAATAAACAATCGACCGTTGGTAGTATTTTTTTTAATGACTGGAGACATTGTAATGTGGTTTTGTGTTACCGTTATTGACAATTTCTAATTTTTTAATTGGCTGGTAACTTTTAATTCAATCTTTTAGAAACATTAAGAAAATATCCAGTACTTCCTTATTTGGACAGATATTGCACAAAAGAGTATCGGATTCCTGAAAGTGATTTGGTACTGTATCCTGGTTCAACACTCTATATTCCAATGTTTGGCCTCCATTACGATGAAAAATACTTTCCTAATCCCAATGGATTTGTTCCTGAAAGATTTTCATCTGAAAACAAAGACAGCTTTCCGGCAACAGCATATTTACCATTTGGTCTCGGGCCCAGAATTTGCATAGGTATACATTAATTTCAATAACAAAAACGAAATTAAACTTTATGTACCTCTATTTGAATTATTTTCAGGAGAACGATTTGCTTTGACATCAACGAAATTGGCAATGGCAAAGCTATTGTTAGAATATGATATTGAACCATGTGATGAAACGCCCATTCCAGTTGAATTTAAAGCTAGTGGAATTACATTGATGCCAACGAAGAAACTACTAGTTAAATTTAAGAAGACAGTCGACTGATATCATTGTAGATATGAATGCAGAACATATGTTACAATGATAACATTACATACAAAGAAGCTTTGAACATTTTATGGTGTTTTTATTGTATAAAATATCTATTAAAGGGCGTATACGTATAATAATTTTATTACAGGGTACATATATACACCTTCCTAATCTTATAAACTTTAATTATTTCTGTTTTAATATGAGGGCGGCCAGAACAAGTTTTGAAGATGTATAAACTTATAGACAACCGTTTACGTGAATACTTACATAGATACACTTGGACTATCACTATATATGTTATTTTCCACGGATTCTGCGACGTCGAGTTCGAATCTGGCCTCAGAATTGCTTGAAAATGCCATAATTTCTATATGTTCTAACCACAAAATCCAAAAAATACAAATTAACACTTTTTTGTGAGCAACGAAAGGTTAAAATAATCAAAGGAGTAGTTACGAGAGTATTTTGTAAAATAAGTTAATTGATTAATGGTACACATAAACTAAACATTTAATATTTTTCAATGTAGTCACCTCCGTGCTTTACACACTTTTGCCACTGATTTGGAAGCTTGAATAGTTGTCAGCCAATTGCGCACATACTTCTCTACATCTTCATTGCTTTCAAATTAGCCCATTCCATCCAATTTTTTCCTTTTCAGAACTGCGGTGTGTGGCCTGACATTGTCATGAAAGAGAATGACGTCCCGACGTCTCGAATGGGCATACCCCGTCGTTTGCTTCGATACGCGATTTTTGTCGACTGTAACAACTCAGAATAGTAAGCTGCATTCACTGTTTGTTGATTGTGAAGAAAATCCATGAGTAGAACTCCCCTTGAGTAAAAAAAAAAACAGTCCCAAGCACTTTTCCGGCTGAGAGACGGGTTTTGGCTTTAACATTTAAAAGTACAGCCTCCATCGTTTCTTTGCCAATTCCTACTCGTCATTTTTGATTCGGGAATGTAGTGGTGGACCCCCGTCACATCACAAGTGACGATACGCCTCAGAAAACCCTCACCTTCTTGTCCTGTCTATTATCGATTCAGAAGTCTTTTTTTGATCTCCGACCTGACCTGTTTTTGATTTTCGGTCAACAACCTTGAAACCAAGCGAGCACTAATTTTTCTGAAGCCAAGTTCAACAGTGATGATGGATTTAATACTCCCATAGCTGACAACAAGCTCTCGAACAGCACGGATGTTGTCATTTGTGAGACTTATTCTTGGGCGTCGTTCATGACTTTCATTTTCGAAACGTTCTCGCCCATACCTGAATTATCTGTTCTCTGACCCACGTATACACTCGATTTTGAGACAGTGTACTCAGTGACACCCCAAACTGTGCCTTCAAACGAGTGAAAATTTCCGATTGTTTATTGCCTTCATTGGTTAAAAGCTTTGTGATGATGCGTTGTGCAACAAACGAAGGTACCTTGCGCTCATTCATGACTGTACTGCGGACAGAACCGAGTGCAGCTTCTACCTAAGCCGGTTTATCCCTCCTCATAAACCAAACAACACTCGAGCATCGAATTCTCTAGATCAGAATTACGTGCTAAGCTAAATAGTAAAATATTTTCTTAACCTCAAGATCAAAATGATACTAACTTGCCTCTTTTTCGATCAATGTAATTTTCATAGGAGTGCTTATAAATATTTGTGAATTTTGCTTCAAGTGTTGGCCTTTTGTATTCTTTTTGACAGTATCAGAAATAAATCAGATATCAGTAATCGATACCGCATTTCCACTGCTTCGAGAACTTACTGGCCGGAGATCATTGAAAACGATATTAGTGGATTTCGAACATGATGCTGATGTATTTTGAACAGAAGGAACAGGCTCTAAGTAGTCTTATTCAGCATTATTATTCTTAATTATTCATTAATATAACAACAGGAAGAAAATCTTTATCAGTGAAAATTCCAGAATTAATGGGATTTATTGCTGGAGCAATGAATTAAATAACAGTCTTGTTAATTACTGCTACAGAAGAATATGCTTCTCTGAAAAACGAAGTCAAATCATAGAGATTAATTTTTTGGAAGTGACTTGTTTTCATAAATAAATCACCCTCATATCGAAACGCCTTTTTTAGTTGCTCGTAGAAAGAGGGGAGGAATTGACAACATGTCGATTCCCTGTTCTTTGCAAAAAGTATGAATTTTCAGTTAAAAAACATACGTTCTTCGATAGTTTGGTTTCACGTGATGGACAAAATGTTTCAGTCAAATTAAATAGAAGTCTTCGTTGCTCCAACAGTTATTTGAAACATGACATCCGGTAAATCACATCTTTGGGGTTGCGGAGACATTCTTTTGCAGGGATAAATAAACATTGAAGAAATGTATTTGTCAGACGCAGAGAAACAGCGCTTTACGCTGACGGCCTTTCTTCTTTCAGCACCAGTAGCAGCACTGTCCTTTAGGCTGTAGGACATTTGAAATACCTGTTTTAACAATCTTAAACATGTGACTACAATGGAACTTTATCTTTACCATGATTTCATGAATATTTTTAAAAAATGGTCAATTTCCTACCTATTGAATGCTGTTATGCTTCCGTACGGAAATAGTGAGATTTATTCGCATAGACTCATAATGCCAGTCTATTCTAGCCATCCGGTGTGATTTGTTAAAACTGTTTTGTTTGGTATAATCGAAAATCATGTTCCGAAATTCCTTTGGTGTTAAAACGTAAAACATTTTGGCCAAAATTGTGAGGCAACATACAATAACATCTTCATGTTCAGTTGACAAAATCGATGTGCGTCCCATTTTTTTAAATAATGGCCTTGTAGGTTCTCGGGTTTTTCGCATTCATAAACTAATAATAAGGCCTTCTTCAAATCACATGCCTTCAATTTGGTCATTTCTGTTCTTCTTTTGTAAAATATTGGCATGGCTAAATCAAAACGTGAAAAAGAAAAGTTGTACTTGTCATATGTATAATGCCTGTACGGGTAATCACGACTACTGGTCGTCATTTTCCTTCGAATTTGGTTGTGATTCCCCGATTATGTATAAGGAGTTCAACTTTAAGGTTGGCTCGGAGTAAAATATTTGCTGGCTTACATGTCCATTCTTCCACTACAGTCTATGCACTTAATTTACGCATAGGCAAGAAATCGAAAACTGCTTTATTTACTTATTTTCCACTTATTTTAACAGTTGATGAAATTATAAAATTGTAATTCTCGAGATATTAGTGGACCAATTCTTTGAAATTAGTTTGTACGATCGAATACTCGGTGGCGCCATAAGAATCATTTGTATATTTATTATTATGTATAGTATTTACTGATGTTACGATTATCCGCTGATTATCATGTTCTTTGAAAAAGAGACTTTCAATCGATAATGCCAAACATCATCTACCGTGGCGGTCTGGTCTACTTAGCCTTAAGGGCGATATTCTCTTAAACGGTTATGCGAATCTTGACCTTATGAAACCAACTTACTTATGTCATGAAATGGATAACATTTCAGTGTAGGTATGATAATAATATTAAAAAATGAGAAACATACTAAGAAATCATACTCAGAGATAGTTCTCATAGGATCGAGATTCATACAGTATGCATGAAATTTCAACGTCATTTGGAATATCAATGAATATTGCGATAACACATTCGGATGTTGAAGGGATACATTTCTAAACACTAGGAACAGGGGGTTGATACATAGGGTGAAATTTCCCTATTTGATTTTAAATTACGTCATTACCTCAATGCTGAACAATGTAAACAAATATAGACTTCTGTATGTTTAATTAAATTTCCGAAGGGCAGAATTGTTTTTCTATTTATTCATCTGCTTGCGAGGTTTCATAAACATACCTATATCTCCAAGTTATACTTTTTTGCAAAGTTTGTCTATTTCATCCCTGTTCGCCACCCCTCTTGTTCCCACACACGATCTGTCCATCTTTCGTGAATTAAATTAAGAATATCGAGGTTTACATTTGTTTAAATTTTTATTTCGATGATCCAATTAAAAAAACTAAGACACTTTTAACCTCTGAATGTACCATCAGTTCCTCTGAGCTGTCCGTCTGCTTTGATATGCAACTTTAGTTTTATCCGAACATATTATCGTAAAAATTGTTCACATTTCGGATGACATTGAAATCTCAATAGATTTCCTACTCAAACTCTGATTGGTTTTAAATTCGAACGTGAGTAATGATATTGTATTGGGTGCACAAATATATCTATGGAACATATAAATGCCTACGGTAATATTGGAATACGAACCATCACATAACTCTTGCAGTTTATTGTCACTAGCTCTTGGACTAATAGATAATGCTTCCCACATTCCTAATTTTGCGGACCTTTCCTCAAAGAAAAATTTAAGCGCTTAACGATTAAAAATATATTAAAAATTCGCATTCTGGGAGCACTAACTTTAAATATTCTGTAATTTTGTTATTCCTTGATGTTTTTAATAATTCCAATAATTAGCATAATGGTTACTGCTAAGTTATAATTAACTTAATTGATTATCATCAATTGTTTACAAAAAATACGTCATGTAATAACTTTTGTTTTATTATGTTTTGCGCTGACGCGCCACTTCTAATCTCCTATGAGGGAGCACACGAAAGATGATGGATATTCGATGCACATAAATTCGAAAACACGAACTTTACTTAATCAACGTTTATTTACAATATATATACAAATAGAAATCTTTCAATATGATAATTATTGTTGGGATGGTTTAGTTGAAATCTATTGCTGGTCTGTCTCGAGTTCTGAATCTTTTTATATATATAAACTCAATACCACCCTACCGCGATAGGGATAAGGGGGTAGGTACTTAACAATTATGCTGAGGCAGGTAAGACGTCGGCTCCAATACCAGGTAAATAATATCGGGTGCACGACGTGTTCAAAGAATTCTAGGTAAATATGATGATCAAAATTTCCAAATTAATGTACCCCAAGTTTGAATACAGGTAAACACAAGTCTGAACATCCCTCTATACATGCAGATCACCCACCATGCACTCTCCACGCATTCGTTTACGTACCCTTTCGTTGAACATACGATACCCCTACCACCCTACTCCTTATATCTGAGGGTACATGAACTGCTGTTATTAATACAGATGCTCCTACCACATTTCAACGACTATGCGTCTCATTTCCCCTTTTTTAAGATTAAAATTCAAACTATGTGTAATAGCACGCAGTCTGAACATGCCGCCCCCTTTGAAAGTTCGAAAAACTTTCAAAATTAAATATGAAAAATATGAATAATAATAACTTAATGCTAGATAAACAATAGGTAAATACGAAATACAAATAGCACAAGAATGATAATATGTAATTAATAAACCATGTAAGCATTATGGTAATGATTATGAACAACCTAAGTCTATGTTATCCTAATAATGTTCGCCAATAAAAATAGAAAGTCCTTGCACTCACGAACCGTATATCGGGAGAACACACACTTTGTTCACTGATCTTTTTATAATCGAGCCACTACCGATTTTCACCGACACTACCCTAACAATCTTGTCTGCTCCAGGATGGACCTCCGTTACTCGCCCAAGCCGCCATTTAAGAGGAGGCAAATTGTCCTCTTTTAACACTACGAGGGCGCCTTCTTGTAGTAGGCTCTCCTGATTGCGCTTCCACTTGGTCCTGGTTTGGAGCTCGCTCACGTATTCCTTGCTCCAGCGTCGCCAGAAATGTTGTTTAATTTTTTGTACATGCTCGAATTTGCTTAGACGATTGTCCTTGACATCAGTCAACGACGGCTCCGGCAAAGAAGTAAGAGTGCGACCGATTAAAAAATGAGATGGGGTTAAAGGATTAGGATCGTTTGGGTCGTTTGATAGGGTAGAAATAGGGCGTGAATTAAGTATTGCTTCGATCTGTATTAGAATTATATTCTTCATACGTTAATGATGTTTGACTGCCGACTCGCATCAAATGCCGTTTCACAGACTTGACACCCGCCTCCCAAAGTCCACCAAAATGTGGAGAACGTGCAGGAATAAGATGCCAAGTTACACCAATTTCATTTAAATGGTTTGCTATTTTTAATTGATTACTTGGATCGTTCAGCATGTCATAAAGATCAATAAGCATAGATTTTGTACCAATAAAATTAGTCCCATTGTCAGAATAAATGTTCAATGGGACACCGCGCCTAGATGTAAATCTACGTAGAGTAGCCAAGCATGCTTCTGCACTCAAACTCGTTAGAAGTTCTAAGTGTATTGCCTTCGTAGAGAAGCATACAAATACACATATATAACATTTTAGTGATTTTGCTCCTCGTCCTTTCTTGTCCTTAATAATAACAGGCCCAGCGTAATCCAAACCGCAATTGTAGAAAGGAGGAGCTGGTGTTACGCGTGTTTGAGGAAGTGATCCCATTAAAGGTATGGTAGCCTTGGGGTTTGCTCGAAAACAAGGTACGCAGTTACGTAATACCTTTTTACAATATTTTTTCCGGAAATAGGCCAATACCTTTCGCGCAAGGATGCCAACACCTGATTCACCCCACAATGAAGTAATCTTATATGCTCGTTTTTGACAATCATACTAGTTAATGAATGACTAGGAGGTAGAATAATAGGGTGTTTCTTGTTGTGGTCGAATAATGAATTCTGAAGACGACCTCCTACTCTTAATACATGATTATCGTCTAAAATGGGATTGAGTGATAGCAGTTTACTGCTGTTTTCGATTTTTGCCTTACTTAATAAGTCATTTATTTCGCGACTGTAAAATTGTAATTGAGCGCATTTTATCAAAACGATTAATGAATCGTGAATTTCAAAATTTGTTAACGCACCGTTGCGCCTAGCTCCTATCTTGCTTTTACAATTGTGTTTAAAGCGCAGGCAATACGCAATGACTCTCTTAAGTTTGTTCAACTCTGAATATCTAGAAAATATTTGTAAATCCTGACAAGTGGAAACGTTAGCTACGATTTTTTCTTCAGGTGGGTCAATATTAATAGTTGTTGTAGTGATCGGCCACTCAGTTTCGTCGCAGGAAAGCCAATATGGCCCGTTCCACCATAATTGTGAAGTTTGAAGTTTTTTAGCGGATAAACCTCTGGTCACGAGATCAGCAGGGTTGTCCTTGGAAGCTATATGCCTCCAATCGCTGTAATCTGTTAAGGCCTGTATCTCTGATACCCGATTAGCTACGAAGACCTTCCAATTTGAAGGCGATTTAGCCAACCATGCTAGTGTTATTTTTGAATCACACCAATAAAAATGTCGATGAAATTTAATACCTAGAGTGCTAATCACCTTTTTTGATAATTTTGCTAAGAGCAAGGCGCCACATAACTCTAGTCGTGGCAACGAAATGGTTTTTAAAGGCGCGACGCGGGATTTTGAACATAGCAACGATGTAGAATATTTACCTAATTTGTCTCGACTTCTAATATAGACGCAAACGCCGTATGCTTTCTCGGAAGCATCCAAAAACCCGTGCAATTCTACAAAGCATGCATCCTTTAACATAACGTGTCGCGATATGTGTATGTTTTTAATATCTTCTAATTGATCTCTGAATGATAACCATTTCGTGTTTAGTTCCAATGTTACAGCTTGATCCCACGTTAATTCTGTTTGCCAAAGAGCTTGAATGATTAATTTTGCATTGATTATTATCGGACTTAACAACCCTAGTGGGTCAAATATTCGGGCTGTCGATGATAAAATTGATCTCTTTGTTACCTTGTCCCTTTGGTTAAATTCTTGAATATTATACTGAAAAGTATCGCGAGAGGAATTCCACAGAATCCCAAGAGTTTTGGTTTCTATGTCATTGCCTAATTTGATTATATTATCAACTGAATCAGTATTTGTGCTTATGTTCGTTAGAATTTGTTTATTGTTGGAATTCCATTGGCGTAACTCAAAACCCCCTGACCTTAATACGTGACTTATATCCTTCCTTAATCTACAAATATCTTCAAATGAATCTGAACCTGTTAGCAAGTCATCGACATAGAAATCTCGTCTAATTACTTCACAAGCTAGCGGATAAGCGTTAGTATGTTCGAATGATAATTGCTGAAGGCACCGAGTGGCCAGGAAAGAAGCGCATGCCGTGCCATAAGTCACCGTATTTAATCTAAAAGTGTTAATTGCCTGGTCAGGACTTTCACGCCAAAGTATCAGTTGTAAGTTACGCTGCTTTTCATCGACGAGTATCTGGCGATACATTTTAGCAATGTCGGCCGTAATAACGAAAGCATGTAGTCGAAATCTTAGCAAAATTGAATGTAGATCACTTTGGACGGTGGGACCAACGCACTGAATATCATTTAGTGATAATCCCGACTCTGTAATCGCGGACGCGTCGAAAACTACGCGAACCTTGGTAGTTGCGCTTGATTCTTTAACCACGGCATGATGTGGGAGATAACAAAATGGGCCTTGAATATCTTGTTCCGAGATCTTCGTCATGTGCCCTAACAATTCATATTCAGACATGAATTTTTTATATTCTTTTTTGAGATCACCGCATTTGTTTAATTTTCTCTCTATTGAATGAAATCGCCTTAATGCTTGCTGTTTAGAGTCGCCTAAATCGTTAATCGAACGCTTAAATGGTATGCTAACGATAAATCTACCCTCTTTATTTCGTCGATATGTCGAAACGAAGTGATCTTCACAAAAGGTCTCTTCCTTTGAATAAATATCACGTTTCTCATGTTCATAATTGTCTAGTTCCCAGAATTTTTCTAATTGTTTGCTTAGGATTGTATTATTGTCTTGAACACTGCAACAAGACACAACATGTTTTCCTTGTTTATTCTGATTATTTGTTTGATATATATTTCCTCCTAAAATCCAACCTAATTTTTTTTTTTTTAGAATTGGCTTGTTTTTACCTAAGTTAATTCTTCCTACATTATTAACTATTTCCCAAAACAAACCGGCTCCGATCAAAATATCTATATTACCTGGAACGTTACAATTACTGTCGGCCAGTTTAATATTTGCAGGTATGCTCAATTCGCTTAAATTAAATGGGATACTAGGTATGCTGTCGGTTATTTGTTCTAAAATGAAACATGAAATTTCCGCACTATAATCGTTAGTACGAGATTTTATTTTTATTGAAGTTTGGAATTTTATATTAGTTAGAGTGTCACCTATGCCACCTACAGATAAAGGACATTTAGATTTTTTGAGACCAAGCCTCATGCACGCTGCTGTGGTAATGAAATTTGATTGAGAACCTGCGTCTAGCAAAATTCTACATTTTCTAAATGAGCCATGACAATCTGCTACATTCACATACGCGGTTGATAATAGCGTTTGACTTGGAGTTGCGTTGCCAGCAGAATAGTTTGTATAGGAGACCGCCCTTGTTAAGGATGCGTTATTACTGTTATTACTATTAGATGTTGCTGTTATGCTATCAGAATCTTGATTGTTATCTTCAGCCTTACTAGTTTTATTAATATTTTGCTTGTTTTCTCGTTCTTCAATGTGAACGAGCGTATTATGCTTTTTATTGCATTTTTTACATTTTTGTGCAAGGCAATCTTTCAAAAAATGATTCTTTCTAAAGCAATTTAGACGGAGTTTAAGACGTTTGATTTCTGTGATACGTTTGTTTACATTTAAATTTAAAAATTCCTTACAATTGTAAATGCTGTGTTCAGCTGCTCTACAAAAATGACAATAATTAAAAGAAGTGCTAACATGTGATTTTGAATGACTGCTTGTTTTGTTGTTATTACTAAATGAATTGTAATTAAGTTTGTTGACCTCTAGTGATCCTAATATGTTGCATCTGTTTTCTAAAAACGTTGTGAATTCCGTAAATGTCGGAAATTCACCCTTTACTGTTAATGATTCCCATTCTTGCCTAGTATTGTTACTTAACTTAGAACTAACGATGTAAATTAATATGGTATCCAAAGTCGGTTGTTCATAAGTTTTCAAACATTGAATTAATTTTAACGTATCGTCCAAAAGGCATTGCAAGGAATGATAGGTGTCTTTTTTCATTGGCTCTATGTTAAACAATGATTTCATGCTGTTTTGTACAATTAATTTTTTATTCTCATATCGTCGTTTGAGCAAATCCCAAGCTACTGCATAATTGTCTGATGAAACCTTTAATGTTTTAAGTGACTGGGCGGCGTCGCCCTTAACTGACGATTGTAAATAATAAAATTTATGTATGTTAGATAATTTAGAATTTTTATTTATAAGCGCGTCAAAGGCATCGTGAAATTCTAACCACTCTTCGAATTGACCACTGAAGGTGGGCAAAGTAATGGTTGGTAACTTTAAGAGATCCCCATCTGGTTCATTTTCATTATTTTTACTATCTGATTGCTTCTGTTCTTTATTAGTCGATATATTATTATCAAGTAAAGTTTTAGCGAATGATGTGATATCATAAAATGAATTTTCGAATTGCTCTATATCATTTTCATGCTCGGCATCGTCGGACAGGCTTATTATTTTAGAATGAATTTGCTCATACTCTTCCATAACATTACTAATGGTTGAGAAACGATCTTTAATTTGCGTGACATGCTCATTAGTGATTAAAGCAATTTTCGAAATAGCGTTTACACCATTTTTAAATCTGATCAAACGAGATTTGAGTTGAGCTCTTTGTGCAATTACAACCTTTAAATCTGCCATATTGACATAAATAATTGAACGATCGAAGCGATACGAAAAGGATAGGAAAATAACAGGAAGTCGCACTTACCTTGTATATGCCGTGATGATCCTTTCTTTGGAGATGATACGTGATCTGGAATGCGGAACGAACTGCTAGTGATGATTTGTTGATTATGTTGATGATGATGACGATGAACTGCAGACTGTTGATTGCTTTGTTTGTTGGTGATTACGTGATGATTCGAAAGGACTTCTACTTGAATAATTGTCACGATGGTTCACGAAGTTCGTACGAATTTTTTATTTGCACCTTATCCGGCTCGAAGGACCAATGTTTTATTATGTTTTGCGCTGACGCGCCACTTCTAATCTCCTATGAGGGAGCACACGAAAGATGATGGATATTCGATGCACATAAATTCGAAAACACGAACTTTACTTAATCAACGTTTATTTACAATATATATACAAATAGAAATCTTTCAATATGATAATTATTGTTGGGATGGTTTAGTTGAAATCTATTGCTGGTCTGTCTCGAGTTCTGAATCTTTTTATATATATAAACTCAATACCACCCTACCGCGATAGGGATAAGGGGGTAGGTACTTAACAATTATGCTGAGGTAGGTAAGACGTCGGCTCCAATACCAGGTAAATAATATCGGGTGCACGACGTGTTCAAAGAATTCTAGGTAAATATGATGATCAAAATTTCCAAATTAATGTACCCCAAGTTTGAATACAGGTAAACACAAGTCTGAACATCCCTCTATACTTGCAGATCACCCACCATGCACTCTCCACGCATTCGTTTACGTACCCTTTCGTTGAACATACGATACCCCTACCACCCTACTCCTTATGTCTGAGGGTACATGAACTGCTGTTATTAATACAGATGCTCCTACCACATTTCAACGACTATGCGTCTCATTTCCCCCTTTTTAAGATTAAAATTCAAACTATGTGTAATAGCTCGCAGTCTGAACAACTTTTACAAGCCAATTTTATAATTTAGTTTTTCTGGGGTTGATATATATATATATATATATATCTGTTATATAGATCTATGAGTATATGTAGACGGAGTAAAGACAACAACGTTAATTTGTTTTTGATCGAATGTTTCAGAGTCGTTCAAAACCATCATGATGCAGGACATAATTTCCGCTACGGTATTCTATTCAGTGCTTTTATCTGTGTTAGTTTTTTGTCTATATAAGTATTTCGTAAGAAATTTCGACTACTGGGAAAAAAGGCAAGTTGAATTTGTGAAACCAATACCGTTTTTTGGCAGTTTAACTAAAACCTTTCTTTTACAAAAGGGCATAGGATTCTTACTGGCAGATTTTTATAATCAAGTGAAAAAACCATTTTTCGGTATTTTTATTTTCAATAAGCCAGTTTTAGTAATTAGAGATCCAGAATTAATAAAGCACATTCTGATAAAGGATTTTGATCATTTTGGGGATAGAAGTAATCTTGCGGACGAAAATATTGACAATTTTAGTGCAAACTTCTTATTTTTCGCAAAGTATAAAAAATGGAAAATTCTTCGATCAAAGACATCCCCAATATTTACATCTGGAAAGATAAAAAATATGTTCCTCAAAATGGAAAATATTACTGACGAGATGAATGAGTACATTGACAAGAAAATGTCGTTTACAAATCCTGTCATGGATGCAAGGGAATTATGTAATAGATATTCAATGAATGTTTTAGCGACGTGCATTTATGGATTAGCAAGAGGCTGCTTTGAAGACAAACATTCGATGTTTTATGAAATTGGACAGAGAATATTCGGATTTAGCATATTAAATGATCTCAGGCTTTTTGGATACACGATTAACAAGTCATTTATTAAATTAACTCGTTTGAAGCTGTTAGATTCTTACGTGATGAAATTTATTACTCAAACTTTTGGATCTCAAGTTCAAGAAAGAGAAAAAAATAATTTTAAATTTAACGATCTTATAGATATTCTTGTTGAATTGAAACGTGCTGGAAATGTTCAAGGAGTTGATTTTGGTAAATATAAAACATTTAAGATTGTTTCTGTATTTTTAGAGATTGATTGCAAAAAATCAAACCAAAAGGTAGTGACTGATTGTTTTATAATTATTTTATTCTTATTTTGAATTTACTGTAAACTGATATTGTTCAGTGGTCACCTTTGAATAGGAAACATATTTCAATTTGTATGGAATTAATTGTATAAAACTTACAAAGGTGTTTTTGTTCTACCGTTTTTATGAAAAGTTTTGTCAGATGTCGTAGATTATTGATCTTTGAAATATTTCATCTCTATTTTTTGCAATTCTAAATTCTCAAATT
Organism: Agrilus biguttatus; assembly: GCA_963921985.1. Classification (NCBI taxonomy): domain Eukaryota; kingdom Metazoa; phylum Arthropoda; class Insecta; order Coleoptera; family Buprestidae; genus Agrilus; species Agrilus biguttatus. Next base: position 25,089,038 of record OY998118.1, read on the forward strand.
TCTTATTAATTCCCTAATACGCCATAAGAGTTGCGACGCTTTCAAGTATAAAACATTAACGTTTCAGTATCTTTAGAGGTCAATTGTAAAAAGTAGATAAGTTAAGTTATTTTTTACAATACTGATATATTATTAGTTAGCAATTGATCAAGATGACTGAAAACTTTTGCGGTGTTGTAGAATACAATAAATAATACATAGCAAATGAGGTTTTGATTTTTTTAATGTATTATTGCAAATTAATGATTAATGATTTCTTGTCTCACATTTATGTAATCATATTTTTTAAACAATTTTAGTACAAAACGTTACTCAATTGATGTCGAATGTCATTAATTCTGGATTGTTAAAATATTTCACCTCAATTTTTTACAGCTTAGTTGCCAAATTTTTTACTAATACCTACCCTCATATGTATATGTGAAAACAACCACCTTAATGTTTGTTCAGATTACCCCTTCTTTGAACCCAACCATAGAGCTCTTGGGTTGTGGGTCCAAGTAGATCTTCTTTAATTGGTGAACTGTAAATTGTTTTGTTGCTTGTAGCCTTACGAGCAAGAATAAAGTTTTCGTCAAAATAAACAAGTTATTTAAGTTAAACAAATCAAACAAAGAACACAAGAAAAGATAGGATTTGTGTCTACAACTACTGAACATCACTTATAGACTCTCTGTAGACTGTTATAATAATAAGGGAACTAATGGAACAAAGGCTTGACGATCACAAATCCATTGGTTACACATTTATTGGTTAGGGTAGGTTTAAGCAAAGTGCACCTTATGCGTCAGCAACATCGAATAGGGTGGATGGGGTTTTAACGGGGTTGATAAATTGTATAAAAGTAGAAAAGCTGAATGATGTCAAATCGGCAGAAATTTGTGTCAGGTGTCATTTGTAACATATAAATAAGAAAGTCAATCGTCAGCTATACTCAGCTGGTCGGAAAATGCGCCAGGTAGGGTCACAATGTGATTGAAATTCGGAAAATTATTACTAATACCAAACATTTTCATGAGATGATTTTTTACGACTTTCGACGTGGATTATCAAGATAGAAGTCCATTGATCAAATTACTTCGACTTTTGTTAATGAATCCCCATCCTTGGCTACTGTGAAACGCTGGTATAACGAATTTAATCGTGGACGAAAGGCGTGAAGGTCGTCCAAAATTAGTTATTGGTTGTTGTGCCAGAAAACATTGATGCTGTGCGCGAACTGATATTGTAGGATTGTCATGTGACTTATCGTGAGATTGAGTCATATTTGAGTATCAATAAAATATTGCATGAACATTTAGCTGTGAAGAAGATTTGTTGGCGTTGAATCCCGCATAATTTGACAAAAGCTGAAAGAGGTGTTCGTGTCAATTGGTGCAGAAAAAAGCTCAAGAAATATAATTGTGGTGCATCAACAGCTGCATACAACATCTACACATGTGACGAATCTTTGATCTATGCATATGAGCTCGAAACAAAACAGCAATCCACCGTATGGGTTTTTGCAAGATGATCCAAATCCGACAAAAGTAATTCGTGCGGGAAGCACTTCGAAGCAAATGATCGTTTGTTTCTTCAGAATAACTGGACATGTGGCAACCGTGCCGTTAGAGTAACGTAGAACGGTGAATTCTGATCTGAACAGTACACACCCATTTGTTTGCCAGAAGTGCTTGGTCAAATACGAAAAAAGAAGTGTCAACGAAGGATCGTTCTTCATCATGACTATGCTCTCACACATTGGCTGAAACAAACACCTATTTGACTATTTGATTCGCCAAAATATGAAATTGATGGGACATGCTCTGTACAGCCTCGTTTTGTCACCAAATCACTTTTTCGTATTCCCGCATATCAAGAATAAATTGTTCGGCCAATGTTTTTCGGCGCTTGAAACAGCCATTGATGCAATAAAAAAACATGTTGGTTCGAGCGCATGCAAAAGTGTATAGATCATCATGGGGAATGTTTCGAAAAACAACAAAGCCATTTTCGATAATAAGTTACTGTCTTTTCATGATTAGGCTCAAAATATAAATAGCAACCCTCGTATTACAATTATTATAGCGTGAAATACATATACTATAAATAGTTAATTTTATTTATCGACCATTACATCTACGTTATACATTTTTTATAAATTGTTCACTAAAAATGTATTAATTTATGAGCAGACCGAGGGCCTCTGATTTTTGCGGTTTCGAATATCCGAGGGGCTTAGTCTGCCATTAATTTGACATCAGTAATTACTTTCCGATTTTCAATCTTACTATGGTTATATCTGACGTACTTTCCGACCAAATAAGCAAGGCCAACGCTGTCTTTCTTATTTAATGTTAAATGCGTTACGTGAAACAAATTCCAGCCGATTTGACATTATTTTAACTTTTCTTTCTTTTTAAATTTACAATTCTCCTAAAACCGTCCCTGGCCTATTCGACATGGCTGGCGCATAGGATGCACTTTGCATTAAGTCCATTTTAGGTAATAAATGTGAAACTATAGTCAAGCATTTTTTTTTATTAGCTCCAGGCATAGGCATCGCTAACATGAGGCGGCTGCCCCTGGCACCTCAGAGACCAGATTTTTTTAAATTAAATATTATTTATATTGAATTGCAATGAAATACTTGCAATTTCATTGCAATTTATTTACAATGTTTCATCAGGATTGCACCACAAACAGTATTTCTATGATTTATATTGCTAAAAAAGTTTTTTCATAATAACGTATATGGACTCCATTATTACTTCTTTTGGAAAACGGTTTGTTGAAGAAAGCACTCCATCGTTCGCATTGTCTAATTCGACGAAAATCAAACTATGTTCGTAAAAAAAGTCCCACGGAAGCTTACGAAACAATTGTGGCAGGGAAAATCTAATGTAACTGAGTTGGACATTGTTGGTGTCCTAAAAAACACGACAGTGTTCTTTCTAGAAACGGGTAAAGCTTTAAAAATTTTGATCACTCTACCATGCAAAATGTATACTACAGAACATTCCTTTAGCAGCCCGAGGCGAATTAAAACCTGGCCAATGGGTGTAATGGTGGAAAGTTGCCTCAATGGTTTTGTGATGATGAGTGTTCATGGCAAGATTATCTTTGATAACCTAGAAGTTTTTAATATCAAAGCAGGAAAAATTTAGTAGAAACCTAAGAAGACTATGTTTTAATTAAAATTTCTTTTTTCTTGTAGTAACAGACGAAAACTTTACAAATTGTATTTATTTTACTCACAATTAATATCCTCTATCTATAATCTTGCCTTCCTCCCCATTGACTGGCGACACCCTTAGCTCTAGCATTATAGAATGATTGATAGCAAACAGTTGTTTCTACCAGCAACCTTGAGGTTGGTCGCGCACGTTCAATTACAAATTAATATTTATGATTTCCTAACACTAGACAATGTTCTTTAGCGGTTTGTTTTCTTCTTATTTTTAATTCTATTTATTTTAAGTTTCCCTGCTGGATACTATTAAAAAATAGTAGTCACTTATATTAATATATTATGAATGAAATAGTCAACTGTATTTTTAATACAATTTAAGTTTTGTACGGAGCATTCATTGTGAAAAAGCATATTAAATAAATGGTTAAAAACAAACACTTGGTTATTTTTCACAAAATTTATTATCAACTCGACAATATTGTTTCGACGAAATTTCGTCATTCTCAAGAGTACAACAAAAATATACTAAAGTTATAATGGGTTCTATTCTAATTTATACCTGGTTTTGGGGTTTTACCCAAATTACGCAACAGGACGGGTGTATTGTTGTTATACAGTTCCGTTTGTAAATTTACGATATTCTGTTTATTTAAAATAGCTTTTCTTATTTCTAGGTATTTTCTAGAAACTTTAGTATATTTTTGTTGTACTCTTGAGAATGACGAAATTTCGTCGAAACAATATTGTCGAGTTGATAATAAATTTTGTGAAAAATAACCAAGTGTTTGTTTTTAACCATTAATTTAACTGTATTTTTTGTTTTTCGTATAGTGATAGTAGGCTAATAAAATTTGGCTTGGATTTTAGTGGTCAGTATGTTAAACCTTTTGGTTCAACTGGTGAATATTAGGTAGGTATGTTCGTTTATATATTGACCGAAAATGGCATTAAATACTGATCATTTAATTTGTTGATACAAAATTTGGTTTGAAGCTCTCCTATTCATATCGTATTTTCATATTCATATAAATTATTATATCACATTTCAAACTGAAGGTATTTTATTTTACAGATAGAGCTACAGTTCTTGGTATCGCTGGTCAGTTTTTCGTTGCTGGTTATGAAACAGTTTCGACCACTTTGTCGTTTGGTTTGTATGAACTTGCTCTAAATCAAAACGTACAAAAAAAATTAAAAGACGAATTGAAAAATGTCCTCATAGAAGGTGGACAATTAGACTATGGAACCGTTCACAAAATTTCGTATTTAAATCAAGTAGTTAAAGGTACTTTAAAATAAATATGTAATACACTTTTATCAGGATAAAATGTTAATAACTATTTATCCATAACACATTATCCACAAAAGCAATTCCTGTAGAATAGGTATTGATTAAAATTTTAACGAATCCACAGCTATAATCAAATAATGAAAGGTCAATCCAAAGACAAATGCGTAATGCGTATTTCATTGATGAAAAGATATTTGTATTACGTGAGGAGGCTACCGAGATTGGCCAATACATAGGAAGTGAGGGAGAAAATTAACGAATGGCATATGTTTTGTGTGATTTAATTTAATCCTAGCTAGTGTCCAAAACTATTAAAGGATTCTACTGTCGTGTCGGTATATTCAAGGTACTTGGACAGTTAGTCCAGCGATATGCTACCTTGGATATGCTCTCTGAGTTCCTGAACCATTACTTATCAGATCGTCTGTTGCTTGGCGGATCCGATAGTTATAATCATGTTAATAATGATGACGATAAGCAGCAGTAATGACGATGTGACTGCTCTAAAAATACTACAAGTGGAACATATGAGATGCTACTGTAATGTGGTTGGATGTATGATGGCAAATACAGGTCTACCATTTACAACCCATTCACACCACAACCACACGTTTCTGATTGTCCTATGTCCTTTAAAAGCTTATATAACTATCAGTTGATTTTTATTTAAGTTACCTTCAATATGTTTCGATTAAAAACGTCGTCACTATGTAAGTTCCAATTGAACTTTAACCCTATTTATACTTTATTCGCGCTATCCTGTGGAACTCGAATTAAGTGTATAAGAAAATGTTCGAAATATAATTCAATCTATCACAAGGTGGTATTTATTCACCTACAGGCCACCCCGTATAAGGATCTCGCTAGTCTCTTAAAAAAATATATACCAATGATTTTAAAAAATGTAGAAGGGCTATAATTTTAGGAAATTGGTTTAAAAAGTAATTATGTATAATTAAAATTGTAAGTGATCTTCTTTACCAACTTTGACATGATCTAACATTTTTCGAAAATTGACTAAGTTCCATTTAGCGTAACGCCTGCTTAAAGGGAAACGATTGTAATCTGTCTGTTGATAGAAGCGTCATAAAAACCGGCTCTACCATTTCGAAGGTTCATCTATAGAAATATTTAGTCAAAATGATAATTAATCTAAAATCTGTTAAGGTTAATTAGTATGTGAAATTTTGTAGCATTTTCTTCTTTAATAATTACAGGAATCGTAATGTGGTTATGTGTTACAATTTTAGTTTACAATTTATTATTTTAACATCGATTGAACTTTTGTTTTACTGCTAACTAATAATTCAATTTTTCAGAAACATTAAGAAAATATCCAATACTTCCTTATTTGGACAGATATTGCACAAAAGAGTATCGGATTCCTGAAAGTGATTTGTTACTGTATCCTGGTTCAACACTCTATATTCCAATGTTTGGTCTCCATTACGATGAAAAATACTTTCCTAATCCGAATGGATTTGTTCCTGAAAGATTTTCATCTGAAAACAAAGACAGCTTTCCGGCAACAGCATATTTACCATTTGGTCTCGGGCCCAGAATTTGCATAGATATACATTAATTTTAAAAACAACAAAAACGAAATTAAACTTTATGTATCTTTATTTGAATTATTTTCAGGAGAACGATTTGCTTTGACATCAACTAAATTAGCAATGGCAAAGCTATTGTTAGAATATGATATTGAACCATGTGATGAAACGCCCATTCCAGTTGAATTTAAAGCTAGTGGAATTACTTTGATACCAACTAAGAAACTACTACTTAAATTTAAGAAAACACTTAAATGAAATCTTTTATGATCTGACTACAGAACATAGACTAAAATGACTACATAATACACTTATAAGTTTTATTGTACAATATTTATATTAAATTAAATTATTATATAATACGTATATATGCCTTTTTTGTATTAGAAACCAGAAAACTGTCGTACCTGTAGAGGATTTGTATAGAAAAATATTCAGAAATGGTAACAAGCGGGGTTGTGTTTCTCAAGTGGAAAATATCTTTCTAGAAATAAATCTTATCGACAATGACTATATATCGGCTTTATTCTAATGAACGGACATTAGTGAGGAAAATAACAGACTAATCGCGTCTATACGGTATTACGTTATATAAAAAAGCATGTCTCCATACGCTTGTCAAAAAGAAAAACGAATCGTATGGTATGTACGTAGATTTTCATGAACTCAATATTTATACGATGAAAGAATAGATGACCAATTAGACCGTTTAAGTAACGAAAGGTTCTTTACTTCTCTTAACATAGGTTGTGGGTTTCACCAGATATCCATAATCTATTTATTAAATGGGGTTTGTTACGTCCATTACGAGTACCTACCTGCACATGCTGTTTGGACTCTGTAATGCTACGTTTCATAGCTGAATCCCGCCTATCCCACACTTTTCTCCTTTTTCGGACCCTCCTCGGAACGGCCTGATCGAACTTCGTGTCTTAAGACCATCGGTTGCTAACATTTGCTATCAGTATTCTTCTCACAATTCAAAACCGAAGATCTTGTTTTTCGTCCCTCACCAGAGCCGGTTATGACTTCCTTGACTATTGCATGACAAACAGTGTCATGTTGAATTTGATAAGACCGTTAATTCAATCCTCTTGCACTTTTGGTTCCCTTGACTTAGAAACTTTGCACCAAATTGTATAGATATTTCCTAGTTTGTTCTGTAAAAAAGAAGCAGTCAGGACTACTATAAGGTAAGACAGTGATACCAGAGAAACTACCTGTTCCAATTTTTCGATCCCTAGTCAGCTACCGTGGAAAAATTCAAATATGTCATAGTTCCTATTGATGATTTTTCTAACAATTGCAGTTTAATACCCTTGTCTACACTGCAAAACAATGGTACTCGAAAAGCTCTTCAAAATTATATTCCTTGTTTTAGTAAACCGAAGTTACTAATAATGGACAGTGTTACAAATTTTCATAATTTATGCACTTGCAAATTCCTAGATGAATTCATTATTGATTATCTTTTCGTTAGTGCTGATATCCATAGGAGAGATGGGCAGGTTAAGGGCTATATGCTAACTCTTATAAACCTCAATGATATCGAAACTACCAATCAGAAAGATAGGCCAAAGAACCTGTGGAAGATCAAATAATTTTGAATACGACACTGCAAGAAACAACTCAGACCAGTCCCTCGGAGTCATTGATGGCGATCGAAACGATTATTCCATTAATTCAATCTTCTTTGGAGAGCCTTACAGTTGACTTGTCCTCTATTCAATACATAGAAATCGAAAAGGAAAAAATTCGTAAGTGAGTCACATCAAGTGGTGCGTAAGTTTAATGCTTGAATTGTAAAGGACGAGACAATATTCAGTAATTCGTTGAGGATTTTGTGTTGCTTTATCCTGGCACCAAGCTGCTTGCCCGTAAAGTGAACTGTGAGTTAATGGGAGCTTTAGAAGTTGTGGTTGTCAGGTTGGAGAATATATATGAACTCATAGTAGTTGGTGCTAATGAGCATTTACGTCATTAGTCGAAGGATGGGTTGTTTAGATGCCTTGGAAAACAACGTTAAAGATGCTAAAGGTAGTAATAACATCGCAGAAAATTAACAGGACCATGAGTTCAGCGTGCTCTTATGTTGTGCCTATTGGAAAAGGGTGTTCCCATATTGTGCCTTATCAATTGAATTGTAGTTAATGAACCATGAGGATTATCTTACTCCATGTCCCATGTGTTCGAACCATGCGATTGATTTTGTCATATTGTGCCTTAGTGTACAGCATAAGTACTAGAATCGCTCAGGGTACAAGGGTATCATAGTCCGTGAGAAAGAGATGTTCTAATGTTGTATCTGTGTTTCGTAATTATTATCGTATTCTTCTTAATGGTGGTTTCCTTTTTTCTCCGTTAGATACCTGAAGTATAGAAGAAATGATGACGACAAGCGGTTTCCAGTTTCGTTGGGAAAATCACTCGCAAAATCAGAGTCGGTGTGAGTAATTATTTCAATGATTTTAAGTAAAAATTATTGTTTTGTACACTTCACAAACATAGAAATAGCCATTATATTCATAAACACTTAAGCAAACCCAATATTAAGCTATTATTACATTTATTGTGTACCATTAGGTTTATAAGATGTGACTGAGCCTATTGTTAACCCAGGTTCCGGGTATTTTTGAAAGTCCGTCTATCATAAATTTAAATAGCACCAGATTTAATTTTACCCCCTAGGCCAATAACATTATCTTGACAAGACATCAAAATTCATAGAAGCAAATGGGCGTTTTTATCCCCATATAAATTTTAATCATCCAATAATTTTGTTTAGCAATTTAAATAACGCCTATTGATATTCAGCGTTATTAGTATGTATACCTTAGAAAGACGGCAAATTTTATTCTCACGTAGGCTTCATAGTAAAGAAACACCCCATCAAATGGAGCCCTTCCGTCACGTACCTTGGCGTTGTCTTCGAAAGAATGCTATCCTGGCGTAAAAACATCTTATCCATCCGTGAGAAGGCCCTAGGTGCCTTCGTCTCCCTCAAGCTCTTCCTTGGAAACAACATCGTGTCTCTCCAAACTAAAATCCGCGCGTTCAACGCGATTATGAGGAGTATTTGCACATATGCTATTCCCATCTGAGGCTGAGCCCCTCCCCGCCGCCTTCAACTCCTACAAGGCACATACATGCGGATTTTTCGCTCCACATTAAGCTATGCTTCTCCCTTATTTCCCCGTAGCTGCACACAGATTCGCAGCAAACCTCCGCACTTCAGTGACGGGTAACCAGAACCCGTCCATCTCGGTACTTTCTGCTATTTTCCCCAAACCGAACGATCGTTATAGAAGACCCTGTCACTTTCTACAATGAGCTGCCACCCCTCCCGCTCACCGCCAGTTTTTCTAGTTTCACGTTTTAGCGCGAGTGCCCACCCAACCATCTGTGATGGGCCACCGATCTCCCAACACTTCCTCCCTCCCCATCTCCCAACCTAATCTTACTCCCACTCTTTTTCTCCCGGGATGTATAACCTTCGGGTTGAGCTCCCATTTAGAGGAGGGGTTTTAGTCGGTAGGCACTGCGGTGAATCCGATACTACCCTCTCGGCGGTGTCTTTTGGAGATTTCCCCTCCTCGAAAATAGTCAAAACAAAAAAAAGTCAAATTTCATATTCAAACATTTAATCATTTTAAACATTTATACAAAAAACATTTCAAACATAGTAGCATCACATTCATTGTAAATATCAGTGTAGTTTTAATTGTTATTAAATAATTAAAAGTTGAAAGGCAGTTTGACTCGCATCAATTTGAACTACTCTAGTGTGAGAAATAACACTAGAAGTGTGAACAATTAAGTTTGCACATTTTACAGTTATCGTTAAATAAATCTTATTCTTATACGTTTCTATCAACACCTATGTATGTGTTCTGTGTTCGATCAATAATATCAGTATTTATGTTAAAAATGATGGTTATCATTATAATACGCTTCTATCATAATTACAACTAGTTTTAGAGATTTTTCTAGACGTCCCTTTAAGACAAGGTCAATGTTTATATTTTTAATTTGAAGAATTTCCGAATGCGGCAATTGTTAGTAAAATTTGAATACTTGTACTCACATAATTCTTAAATAGTAACTAGTTTCGATCATTACTGGATAACAATACATAATAACAATGATTTATTTCATTAGTAGTGTTTATTAATCAAGCAAGTTACGAAAATCTTCTATTTTTATACTTTGTGACTTTCAAATATTATAATAATTTACACACACTTCGAGACAAACCTTCGAAGCGAGCAGATCTGTGACAGCCTTAGAGAATTAATAAGACAATCAACATTGCGGTTCCAAAATCGAAATCAGTCTTTTTCAAGACTAAAACTACAGCAGCCGCGATGGACGTCGACAGTGATGGTTTTACGAAGCCAAAAAGAACAGGAAAGCAGATAGCAGATAAGCAACATGCGGGAAACTCACCCATATCTAAAATACATTTGGACAACGTCAAATCTAGATACTACACCCACGCCGACCCTACCAATAGACGTCATAAGTTGGTTGTGAAAGGATTACCGCCGCGACTGGAAATTTACGAAATAAAAGAAGAACTCGACAAAATCAACCTTACAGGATGTGAAGTTCACAGAATGAAGTCACGCGGACAGGAGTTACCGATGATCCTTGTAATCGCGCCAACAAACGACCTAGGCGACCAAATAAGAAAAATTAAGATTCTCTGCCATCTTCAAGTCAAGGTGGAAGAATACAAACGAGGCAGAAAAACAGGACAATGCCATAGGTGGCAAAGGATAGGCCATGTACAAAGGAATTGCAAGATGGACCCTAGATGTGTCAAATGCGGAGATTACCACGAGACAAGTAAATGCTTAAAACTGAAAGAACAACCGGCTAAATGCGTAAACTGCGCCGGACCCCACCCGGCCAGTTACAGAGGTTGCCCCGCTTTCGACAACAAAAGAAAGGAAAACAAAATCCAACAGATTAAAGCCAAACAACAAGCACAGTCTAAACCAAACTATTACAGCACAAAACAAGGCGTGTCGTACGCCAGTGTCACGAGAGGCGAAAAGGAACCCACAGCGCTTATAACATCATTGACCGATTTTTTTGGAAAACTTGACCTTCTGAAGGTCAAGTCAGCGATCATAAAACTGGCCGAAGCTATACTAGGAGCCAGCAGCCCTATGCAGATCCTCGTCGCGCTATTAGGCAACGCACCAGATATTTTAGCCACCTTCCAAGGCTAAAAAGACCGGGTCGTACCGACCAACAGCACACATTTAGTTTCCGTCGGAGAGGTCCTAGTGACCGGTACGCGGAATCCACAGGGGCTTTTTAGCGGGTAAGAAGAAGATTTTTCCCCGATCGCCAAGAGAGAAAAAAATATATATTATAAGCGATTTTTGTAGAATTATAAAAAAGAAAAAAGTACAAAAAAAGATTCGAGAAATAAATTATTAAAATGAATTGCGTCTAATGCATTTCAATATTTCGATATTATTGAACTTATTTATTCAAGTTATCAATTTTTATCGGAATGCATATAGCAATAAATATTTATATATAAATATAAATACCGCAAGTATAATTTCATTAGAGTTCAATTATGGACTCGTACATGAACTTATCGTCGGTTCTTCCATTAGTGATTGTGTTTGTATCAATTTTTTTACTATACGAGTATCTCGTAAATAATTTCGATTATTGGGAAAGAAGAGGAGTTAAATTTGTGAAACCAGTACCATTTTTTGGATGTTTGTCAAAAGTTTTCCTTCTACAGAAAAGCATAGGATTCTTGCTGGCCGATTTTTACAATCAAATTCATGAAAGGTTTTTTGGAATTTTTGTTCTAAGTGAGCCAGTTTTAGTTATAAGAGACACAGAATTGATTAAACGAGTTCTTGTAAAAGATTTTGATCATTTTGCTGATAAAAGTAATTTGCAAGATGAAAATATCGATAATATTACTGCATACTCTATATTTTTCTCGAAATATAAAACATGGAAAATCGTCAGATCAAAACTATTACCGTTGTTTTCATCTGGAAAATTAAGGTGTATGTTTTTCAAAATGGAATGTGTCGCAAAAAATATGAAACAATACATAAGCAATAAAATGTCAACAAATCAGTGCAATTTAGATGTTAAGGAATTATGTAACCGATATTCAACGGATGTGATGGCTTTATGTATCTTTGGAATGAATGGTGGTTCTTTTGAAAATGAACACTCAGAATTTTACCAGATTGAACAGCGTTTATTTGGATATAGTATACTGAACGATCTCAGAATATTTGTACATACAGTCGGAAAATCATTTGCTAAACTAACTCGTTTGAAACTACTAGATTCGACAGTGGTGAAATTTTTATACGAAACCATAGGACCACAAATCGAAAAGAGGGAAAAGGACCAGTTAGAAAATAATGATCTTCTTGATATCCTTGTAGAATTAAAACGAATCGGAAATGTTCGTGGACTTATATTTGGTAAGTAAGATAATTACATATTTATAATTTTGTAAAAACATCGCATTTACAAGTAAAAAAACAATAAAGCAGTAAGATTTTCATTACGTACAATTTACGTAGAAAATAAATATAAACTCCAGAAAAATGGAATAGCTTCATAAAGGAACTGTATTGTTGTAAAATTCAATCAATATACATCATTGGGAAAATTTTAAGCACGTCTTATCTTTAGTTTTATGATTAAATTTGTTACTTTTCTGAAAAACTAAAAATTAATTTCGAATATGAATAGATGAAGGAAAAGGAAGAAAGCATACTGAAAATTAAACAATATCTTATGAAAATTTCCACCTCATAATACACCATCTGCGATCGTTTATTGCCTCACTAATCGTCAAATGGTCCTTATCTCACCTAAGGTTCACTTTCATACTTTTATTATTGTGTATAGCTGGATGCACTCCTTTGTTTTATCGTAATGGAGATGTTTATTGTTGTCGTTTCTCATTTTATGTATTATTAACTTATCATCTTGCATGTGTTGTAGCCGTTTACACGAAAATAATTGCTTTGTCTATATGTTGTCCTAAAAGCTACTATTTTTTTCTTTTGATTGTTTTCGAACTTTATCTCTTCCTCAAACAAGTTTATCTCAAATTGTTTATTTTCTGACCCATAAACAATACAACTTCTGATTAGTGATGTGCCTACATGTACCTTAGCTTGTTTTTAGTCGTTTCTTCGGAGTAATCGTGGAGTATCTGAACACAACAAGTTAAATTACATTCAACAAATAAAAACAACAACCTAATGACTATCAAAACTAAAAATACAAAAAAAAAAAATTAATAATCGTATTAAAAAAGATAAAAAATTACTTAAATATTATACAGGGTTTTCAAGTTAATGTACTATTAGAAGTATATGAATTAGTAGAATGAATTCAATTCTGAAACTTGGGCTCCTTTGGTTATTATTATGCCGCTTCTTTTATAAATATTTTCATGTTCGATCCGGTTATACCGGAAGTAGATGTTAACTTTGTTATTTTAAATAGAATGACATAGTTTTTTTACATTTTCCGATAGAAAATCTGAATTCATGTTTATTTTATAGGAAAATATTGATGGATTTTGAGTTATTTAATTTGTTTCAAAATTTTTGACATTTGCACGTTAACATTAAAAAAACCGTAATTCAATGAATTTTTGAGATTTTGCTTTATAGCTCGTAACAATTATTTACAACTATTCACATTGTCGAAAAAAAATATGGTGTTTAACTAAAATATACAAGGTGTTCAAATTTTGTGGTCAAAGTTGGTCAACTTCAAAGAGGCATAAGTCAATCTTTTAAATAAAATAACCCATTTTGACTGCATATTCGAATTCCTCATTGAATTTGGCGTCTATTGATATGGGACTATCGTATACCGTTGTTTATACTTTTTGAGAAAATTTACAATTTGTGAAAATGTTGCTTTTTTGCACTGCATATGTAAAATGTCAATGGAAGCATTGTGCTGTGATTTCGAAACAATTGAACAATCAATTGTTGTTAAGTGTCAGAAAGCGTATGCCGTCTTCCAGACCCACAATTTTGAATTTAATTTCGAAATCACAGCACACTGCTTTCATTCAAAGACTATTATTTTCAGTACCATTGTCTTGACTATCAAGTAAAATTGATAATAAAAATATAACTAATTTACAGTTAGTACATAATAAATGTACGTCCACAATCAATTGAGTTGAAAATAATCGTTTCTTAATCAATACTTAATAAAATCTACGAAGGTATCTAACAGTTTTCATTATGTATGGTTGGTATATTTTCGATCAACTGTGTAAACTGTTTCGCCAATAATTGCTCCATTATTGCATTTTTAAATGGTTATTGTTTGTAATCTTAACAAACTCGCTTTTAGAAAAAGTAGATTCAGTTTAAAATCATTCTATTTTACAGACCAACAAAGAGTTGTTGCTCTTACTGCTCAATTTCTTATGGCTGGTTACGAAACGGTGACTACAACTTTGGCGTTTGCCCTCTATGAACTTTCCCTGAATCAAGATGTACAGCAAAAACTGAAGGATGAGATAAGAAATGCTGTAACTGATGATAATAAATTGGATTATGACACCATTCACAGACTTTCTTATTTAGATCAAATAGTCAAAGGTAAGTCTTACTTTTTCTATAAAGAAGCTGGCTTATAATGACGTGAAAACTAAACTACAACTGAGTCATAGGGACTAAGATGTCAAAAATTGGTTATAAAAAAACATTAGATAAATTTACGAATAAGTATTTTATACATCTAGAATATTTTTGCGTCGACAACGCGCTTTCACGACCATTTACACTGACTGCAGGGGTACCACAAGGAACAGTACTCGCTCCACTCCTATACAACATCTATTGTTACGATATACCCCAACCTATCATTAACACAGTCAGCTTAGGGCAATACGCCGACGACACCGCCTACTGGGCAATCGGAAACACCTCGGAATCTTGCAATCAAAAACTGAACCGCGAAATCAAATTGTTTGAAGTGTGGCTCAGTAAATGGCGCCTAAAACCGAACCCCAACAAAACACAATTAACACTATTCAACCATCCTAGACTCTCCTAAAAACCTGCTCTCTCACACGTCAACTAAAATATACAATCATTTAACATCTCAATCACACGGCTGAGGAGGACCCAGTCAAACGGTCCTACAACGGCCTGAGGGGGAGAGGTTTTAGTCGGTAGAAATCCGACACTACCCAGTCGCATGGACGGCAGGATGTCTTTTGAAGATTTCCTCTTTTCCACGAAAACAAAAAAAATATATATTTTGCCATCGTGATAATCTCGTAACCAGTTAATTCATTTAAACAGTGAGAGAGAGCATGTAAGAGTATTGATACGTAAAATGCTCTTACCACTGAGCTACTAAATTAATGATTAGTTATAATATACATTGATTCTAACTACCATTGATGTTCGCTGGTCTCTAGATCTCTCTTTTGGTATTTTACAATCAGTACAATTCATATTTATAAGTACATCAGCGTTAAGTATATATATTTGTTACATTAATGTGAACTAGTTTTCGAATTAATTTTTACCAAATACAGATTTCCTCAAATTAATGATCTCACCGCGAATTGAATCCGGGTCCCATACATATTCCATTCCCGTGATAAGGATTGCGATGATTGAACATGTACGTTTCCCTTGTCACATACTCCCCATATGTGTATGTCGAAACACACATAAGTTAAAATAATTTTTATTCAGATCCAACTTTTTTGGCTATCCCATGTTTTTAACTTATGGCGTAGAACGTTCTAACGTTTTCCAACCGTCCCCGTTCTCGCCCTTATCGTAGTTTATAAACTACCGTCTTTTTAATCAATTTTAATCTTGCGTTGAAAATGCTCACAAGATGAGTGAATGAAAAAATGTCAGCGTTTTGTAAGTGTTGTGGTCAATCGGAGTAAATCCGTTATAATTTTTTAAAGAAATTAGAATTGTTACTTTCAAAACGACGAATATCCCATAAAGTAATGGATTTAGGCACGGGGTATGTTTAATGAACCGGAAGAACATTATTAGGGCAAAAGATATAAAGGATTCTTTGAACTAATTTAGGCTTACCACAGACTTTCTCAAATTAATGAGGAAAAATTTAGTACTGTTATCACGCTCTTCCTGGAAATCGAACCCGGGATCTTTGGATTTACGTATCATTGATACGTATTAGGTGTACAAATATGAAAGTTCGTTTTATTTTTTTTATCTAATATTTTTTTGTGAATAAACCTGTTTTTTTAACTTGTGTTTGTATTTATCTTGTAGAGTATTTAAAGCGCTATCTAATGCTTCTTGAATTTTTAAAAAAGGTTTGCATATAAAATTTTAAGACAATTTTATAAATGACGTCAGAATCGCCAAAAAAAAGAGCATTTGCGGGAAGTGCTTTTGTTCATATTTAATTGGAAGAAGAATGCCGTTGAAGCTCACAAAATGATTGCTGAAGTTTATGGTGAAGATGCGATTACTGCTAGAGTCTGTCAAAAATGGTTTAAGAGGTTCAAATAAGGCAATTTTGACCTGAGCAACAAGGCTCGCGCTAGACCACCGAAGCAATTTGAAGACCATTATTTGCAAGCCTTGCTCGATGAGGATGATGCCCAAACGAAGCAACAATTAGCTGACGCGTTAGGTGTGACGCAGCAAACAATTTCGAACCGTTTGAATGACATGGGCAAGATCCAGAAGGATGGGCGATGGGTGCCGCATGAACTGACTGAACGCCAGCAAGAAAATCATTCATGCTTCGAATCATCACTGGTGACGAGAAGTGGATCTATTTCGATAATCCAAAACGAAAGAGATCATGGACGGACCCAGGAGAGGCGTCGAAGTTGACTCCGAAGCCCAACATCCATGGAAAGAAGGTGTTACTCTGCATATGGTGGGATCAGAAGGGTATTTTGTATTGCGAACTTCTCAAACCTGGTGAAACAGTTACGGCGGCTCGTTATAAAGATCAATTAATCAATCTGAACCGAGAAGTTGAAGCAAAACGACCAGAATGGACCACAAGACACGAGTGCCCGATATTGCTTCACGAGAACGCCAGACCTCATGTTGCAGAACCGGTCAGAAACACCATAAAAGACCTGAAATGGGAAGTCTTACCCCTCCCGCCCTACTCTCCTGATATCACTCCGTCCGATTATCACTTGTTTCGGTCGATGGCTAACGGATTGTTGGAGCAGAAGTTTACAAAACATGAAGAAGTTAAAAAATGGCTCGATGAATGGATTGCATCGAAACAGCCGAAATTCTTTTTTGATGGAATCCATAAGTTGCCCATAAATTGGAACACTGTTGTTGTTAATAATGGTTATTATTATTAATAAAAGTTTACTTGAAAATTGTTTGGAAATTTAATTTTTTGAATCGTAAAAAAACGAACTTTCATATTTGTACACCTAATAAAATGTTCTTACCACTAAGCTACTAAATTAATGATTAGTTATAATATACATTGATTCTGACTCTGGCTTTATAAATATATTGGCCGTTGTTACTGCTGGAAGA
Organism: Agrilus biguttatus; assembly: GCA_963921985.1. Classification (NCBI taxonomy): domain Eukaryota; kingdom Metazoa; phylum Arthropoda; class Insecta; order Coleoptera; family Buprestidae; genus Agrilus; species Agrilus biguttatus. The sequence goes on from OY998118.1 coordinate 25,106,615, forward strand.
TTTCACAACTTAGTAGTAGAGGTGGTAAAAGCTGGAGTGAAGGAGTTTTCGTCTGAAACGGCAATAACTGGTATCAAGACGGAGTCGAAGAATTGCCAGAACGATTTGCCATTTTCGAAGTGTTAGATGAATAAATATCTTTGTGAAGTAATGTATTAAGAAGCCATGAATGTTATTAAGCTTTTTATTAATCCTAGTATTTGAACTAATGAGAAAAGGAACAGGATATCAAATGAACTCTTTATTTTTTATAAAATGGCCATGAACCATAAATGAGTCTTTATAGACCGCATAACAACCCTACATGAAGTTGAAACAAACTACAGGATGTTGTCTGAATGAATTTTAAAAAAGTATGTTCGTTTTGTAGCAAATGTGCAGCAGCTCTCATAATAACCGAATGATTATATTTGAACGTACATTACCTATGACCAGGCACTGCATGTGTACAGCAGTAAACGGACGCTGTACGAGAACGAGAGAAAGCCAGCAATGGCCCTCACTACTCGCGCTCTCCCTGTCTCTTTTTTTTTGTTTTAGTGGAGGAGAAAAAATCTTTAAAAGACACCCTGTCTCTACTTTCCTTGTCAGCTTTATAAGTTGAGCGAGTCAGAGCGCGAGTAGTGGGGGTCTCCTCCCTCTCCACGACATGCTTACTGTTGTACTTGTACAGTGCTTGGTATTTTGGGCTATTTTGATTAAACTTTGAAGCTAGTAACTCGCTAATCATGCATTTAATCCTAAAATGATATTAATAACCTTTTATTACAATTTTGCGCTCATTCCAATGATCTGCTTTCTTGTTCCTACCTTTTTGACTACTTATAATTATAAATCATTATCACTTTTAAATTTTAGAGACGCTGAGAAAATATCCTGTACTACCCTACTTAGACAGATGTTGTACAAAGGAATATTGTATTCCTGACAGTAATATAGTATTACAGCCTGGATCGGTAATATACATTCCAATGTTTGGTCTTCACTACGATAAAAATTATTTTCCGGACCCAAATAAATTTATTCCGGAAAGGTTTTCAGAAGAAAACAAAGGCAGCTTTCCCTCATCAGCATACATACCATTTGGTATTGGACCAAAAGTGTGCATAGGTAAAAACTTAATGAAGACTTGAATTAAACGTAATATGTTGCACCTATTTTTCGGTTTTTAGGAGAACGGTTTGCCTTAAATTCGACAAAATTAGCAATTGCCCAACTTATGCTAGATTACAATGTAGAACCATGCAATGAAACACCCATTCCTGTTGAATTCAAAGCTAGAGGGATTACCTTGATGCCAACGAAGAAATTAATTATTAGTTTTAAGAAAACCAATGAAGCAATATAACAAAGAAAACACAATTATCTATATCTATTGACTATACCTTGGGCTTATGTATATATTAGACACCAATTTGATGGGAATATAATAAATTAGTTTTAATGTATCATATTTGTTTGTTACTTCCTGTATGTGTCAGCGAAAGGGAATGGATAACATCATTCCCTTTTTAATGAAGTGACGGTTGTAACAATTTGAAACATTTGGTCGGCTTCTATATTAAAAAAGAGTGGGAACAGACCAAATTGTGTTCATTAATAAATGCTTAATTCTAGTTAAGTTTACTATTAGATTTTACCTGCATGGTTTCTTGTGTATGTGGCTAATTAATGAAGGCATAATCTATGTATTTAAATCAAGAGATTGAAGTAAGAAACTATACATTTTATTATAATAAGGGACGCTATGGCAGTATCAGAAGTCAGCCTCGTAACTGAGGGGGGCAAACACTTGACATTGACGCCCCTTCCCTCCATCATTTGAGATTTATAATTTGAAAAAGTCATGTACTCAGTGGAAAATTTTGTGATAAGGAGAATAATAAACCTTTTATTATAAGAACATAAGCTTTCATGGCCGGAATTCATAGTAGATAGTAGATAGTAGATAATAAAAGATTCGGGCTTGTAGGCCGTGGTCGATTTGAATGGTTTCGTCCAGACGTTTCGTCAGCAACTGCGGCTGACGGCGGCGTCATTTTTGAATCGTACCGTCATCTGTAACGAAACATGGATATGCACCACTACACTTCCGAGTCGAAACAGACGAGTATGGAGAGGATAAAAGGCGGCGAGAGGGGATCAATGAAGGCAAAGACGCGTTTTTCACGTTGACTTTCTCCGTGATCGACGCACGATTAATGCGCAATACTATTAAAATTTACTGAATGCCGCAAAATTATCATTTTGAAGGAAAAGGAAGAAGCAATCGGTCAGAAGTGTCATTCTTTTGTATGATAACGTTAGGCCTCATACGGCCTTATATGGCCAATGCTACAAGGCAAAAATTGGTTGTATTAGGCTGGAACATCCGCCGCATAGCCCCGACTTGTCCCCTTCTGACTTTAATCTTTTGGGTCCTTGGAAAAAGCATTTGGACGCCAATGTTTTCATGAGAACGATGCAGTGGAAGCATTTGTGCTCCAATGGTGACCGGAACGTCCGAAGAGTTTCTACGATGATGGCATAAGAAAGCTCTCAATCCGATGGGAAAATGTATTTTTATGATGGGAGACTATGTAGAAAAATAGTATATGTATCGAAACCTAATTAAATATAATTCGATTTTTTACAAAACCAATCCTGTTTATATTTGATACACCCTCGCATAACAATATAGAAAGTTGGTAATAAAAATAAAACAGTTTCTATATTGAATCTTGTACGAATTAAAGAAATTATTTATTAGACGAGTTTCATTGAGTTATGAATAATTGTACAACTTCCTTTCACGGAACAACTTCGGCTTGGCCAGTGATTTATCGATGCTTGTGTGTTCATGAGATCTAATAAGACTGTAATCGCGATATACGATACATCTGGTAATTTCCAGACTTTTTGACTAATAACTAAATGTTCTTTATGAATTACTGTTGTTATTGAAAATTTATCAATATAAACTTTTACATTTTCCATTCTCATCAGCTACTAATGTGTGGATAAGCTCTCCCTCCGATCTACACTCTAGTTCAAAATAAAAGTAAAACAAACAAAATAATTTCCACTGTATATTTTAAATTCTTAACAATTGTTTCACCCTACTACTTAAAATACATAACGAAGAGTATGAGGTATTAGCAAGGGACCTAACAGATAAGTTTCATACAAAAATAAACTAATTCTTAAAAAAATAAATAGAGACAGCGTAGGAAACTCCATCTGTGGAAATTTGCTACTAATATTGTCGATTTCAATGAAACACTGAATAACTTTTAAATTGTTTTACTGATTTGTAATTATCTCTTACAATTGTTTCGGTCTCTCGGCCATTCTCAAAAAGTTATTCACAGAAACTAAACTTAAAACTATTTGTGTAACAATTTATAGGTACTATTCTGTGTAAATGTATATAGGCTTATGAATATGAATTCTTGTTATTTAATTATTGCTATATATATAGGGCTTTTCTGAACTTCTGTTTGCTATTTGGTAATGTTTTTATTTAGTTGTATGGATTTTTCTAAAATAATAGTAAAACCCATGAATTACTTATTTCAGTAGATGTAATCAATTTGTTTGGATCAATACCTGTTCAGGAATTACCAGAGTTGATTAGGCGGTTATTAATAAAAAAGAAAACAACACCAAAAGTTACAGAAGATATAATTAATTGTGTACATATATGTCTACATCAAAACTATTTTCAATTAAGTAAATCAAAATGCTGGAAATTTTGATGGAGTTGTAGAACAAACTGGATAGCTCAAACCCCAACGTCAAAACACGACACAAAATGTCCGAAGCACTTTTCGGTAACAAAGTTATCTTCTTCAGTGACTGAAGAGAACAGTTCTCTTCACTTTAATAATAAAATTTATAAACAAAAAGATGGTTTACTCATGGGTATGGCATTATCTCCATTATTAGCAAACATTTTTATACACAAATTAGAAATTAAAATTCATAATAGTAAATACAAAAATAACATTACACTTAAATGTTATGTCGATGACATCTTGGCAATATGAAATAGAGACATGGCATAATTAAATAATTTTATTGAATTTATAAATAAACTATACGATAGAATAAAGTTTACATTAGAAATAGAAAATAATAATAAACTTAATTTTTTGGATTTTTTAACTTTAATAAAATCAGATAATAAAATAGATATTTCAGTCTATAGAAAAATCTTGTGAACAGATAACATAATTAATAAAACGTCATGACATCCAACGCATCAAAAATTAGCAGCTTCCACTTGTATGATTAATAGATTGTTAAAATTACCTCTCTCAGAAAACAATTTTAATAAATAATTAAAGTGCATAAAACAAATTGCCAAAAATAGCGGGTATTCCACAAAATTAATAGATGACCTAATTAACAAAAAACGAAAAGTAAGATGTATACATAAATGATTAGAAAAATCCCTAAAATGATAAATGTTACAGATCAATTTAATAAATAGCAAATATTTCAAATAAAGTGGCAGGAAAAATCAGTATGAATAAGAATATTAAAATTTCATCTAAAACGCCAAATAAGTTATTAAAATATGTAATCAATAGTAGAGATTAAAAAATGAGTAAAAGCGGAGTGTTTAGATTAAATTATAACACATGTAAGGAGGTATATATTGGCCAAGCAGGGGGTCCTTTAATGAGAGAATAAACGAACATATTAAAAATTATGCGGAAAAATCGACATTCATGGCTACACAAAAAGTTGTAAACATGAATTTAATGTTGATTTTAACTATGAAATGCTACATTACATAGAAAAAGGGAAAAACTACATATGGTAAAACCTTTCGAAATTAAAAAGCATGTCAAACAAAACAATTGTGAAAATTTAAATGATATAAAAAATATGTATGAATCTATAATTCTCAATAAATTAGTGGGAAACACCCCACACCCACCTCACCAACAATGTAAGATAGGATACAAGTCAGCTTGTAAGTGGTAGCATATTAGTATGTCTTCTGAAGATGCCCTAGTGGGGTAAAACAATTGTTAAGAATTAAAAATTGGAAATTATTTTGTTTGCTTTACTTTCCATTATCATGAATTTCCATAAGTAGAGGTAAAAACAGTCAATTCTAGTTCAAAGTCATCGAGGACAGGCTGAAAAGTTCTTTTCAGTGGGTATGGGCGCGTAGTGGTCGAAGTTAGGCAAATGTGGCGATCGAAATGATGACAGAATAGTAATGAAATATTATCTGTGGAGTATTGCTGCGCTAGCATTTTCTTAAATGATCCAAAGAACCCACAGAAAAACTTGGACTAGGACAGGCAGGCCCGGAATGTAACTAGTATCTTTACAAATGCTAAGCGTACTAAGTAATGGACTAGACTGCGATTAGTATATGATGCCCGTTTACATCATTGTTTAACTAAGACGGAGTTAAATATGTAACGCTTAAACATTAGTCTTAATTAATTTTCTATTTAGATGAGTAAGGATTTTTAATTCCTTCTTTTTTTTTTGATATTTTTTAATTTCCAATTCGATTACACTGTATGCTGCCCTGCTTAGTTGTTTAAGGTTTGGCAGTAACACTAAAATTTAGTGATTTCTAGGGTTTTTGTGAAGAAGAATTTTTAACGGGGTTATGTGTAAGGTACGAAATATAAATAGAAATGATTATATCAAAATTATATTCAATAATTATCATCTTTGTATTTGCTTTTCCTTGAATCTCATATTTAATGTCGTAAAGGCTGGCGACTAGCATCCCCACATGTTTTGTTTATGTTGTCTAAGGGTGACGAAAGACATAGGAAGGAACAGAAAGATGCGAGGACAACATTATTCTAATATACAGTATCTGTATTGACGTCGTGCACGATAGCAATGGCGAGTTTTGCTAGCGTAACGATGCGTATGCTTTTGCGAGCGTAACGATGCGATGCGTTGCGTTGTAGTTGCATTTATTATGCGTAGATAATTTGTGTAGTAAATTATTGGTTTACTAATGGGATTACTGGTTATATACAATATTTGATATATATTAATTATTTATATTGTGCACAGTACTCGAGAAAGATCTGATTGTGTTAACACGTTATCATTGGCCATTGTGTTTATAAGAGCTCGTTATTGAATTGTGGCTAAAGTGCCACGACTGTCTGTCACCCCTACTGTACATACTTGTACAGGAGAGACACAGATATCTCCGGTGATGCCTATAGTACGGTGACTGCCTTGCGTGGGGTGGGCATGGTGCTATAGCGGCACGGGGTTAGGTTTGACCTGCCCTGTTAGTCTCCAGTATAGGTGTTATCCCGAGAATGCGGATATCACGTTTGGAGGCGCGGGAGCGCAAACTCATGATTACAGGTATTTAATACGATATGCTGATTGACGGATTCTACTAGAACGGTGAAGATTAATTCGCAAATGATCCAGAGGGACAGGGGTTCCGAGGGAACCCCGGTGAGTACCTAATTACTTTATGATCTTGTCAACAAGTCGGTAAGTGTTTTTATTATTTCATGTGATAACTTCCAATGAGCGAGAACGCCTGTTTGTCGTCATCTCACTTTCACACAGTCGCCAGCCAGCCAAATATATTTATACTTATTCACTCACGCCTTCATCTCCCGTCTAAGTAGATAATTAATTATGTTTACTATTTGCTAATTATTGGTGAGTAAAATTATCCTGATTATTCTTATTGATTTAAATGTTCTTTTAAACATTAACCAATCTGACATCAAATCAAATTAACTAATTAATAAATTAAATAAATAAATAAAAATAGATAAAAAAAATCCCCGCTTACCCATGTCATTATGGTTGAGTCAGCTGCAAGGGCTGTTTACCACAATTAACCGTTTAAGGAAGCCCTAGTGAAACGATTTCTTTATTCATGCTACAAAAAAGATGGTTTGGGCGTATTTTACCTTAAAATATAATGAAAAAATAATTAAGAAAGTATTGTGTTTAGGCAGCTTCCACAGGTTAATCTTTTGAAGTAGTACATCTACAACATCATTACAGACAATAACATTTATTTTCAACAGTAATTTATTTATGAAATGCTATAAAAATAGTTTTATTCTTATCAAAACAAAAATATAATTGATCTTATACACAAAATATTTTTTTTGTGGGTTTTATTCCCACCAGCTACTCGGGCAGTCCCTCCGTCCTACACTGCCTCCTTTCAGGAATCGTAGGAATGGGTGGGTGGTGTGACTAGGAAGAGAATGCTGAGACAGACGAAATGAAGACAGAAGAGAAGTGAAAGATTATATGTGGAATATACATGAGAAAATCCAGGAAATATCTTTTGGAGGTATTGTTCTCTGATATAATATATTTGCATTTTCTTTTTTACTTACGTATTTCAATAATGATGATAGTCTTTCTCTTGTCCCTATCGAAGCATCAGCTACCAAATCTACATCATACTATAACCTCCCCGAATCATCATCTCTTCACATTATTTTTATTCTGCGATAAGTTGTGAAAAAATACCGAATTACTATCTAAAATGTTAAAATATGCTTGTCTGGCTTAATCTTGGAACAACTTTTGCTTAAAGATAAGGATCTGCTACGATTAATAAATGCTACTTAATCTGCGATGTAAAAAACACTATTTAAAGGTAAATAGTACTTATTTATTTCGATACAAATGGGTGTGAATATCCCTGCTTCAGTAAATTCTTAAGTTAGCGTTGACAATGAACTTTGGAGCCCTATGCGGAAACAAGGCCGTTGCAATCCAGAAAGAGATGTAAACACATATCAGGTTTAATAAATACAGCAATAACTGAAACGTAATGCGACAAAGAGGTTAAAAGGTAAAAGTTATTATACGATTATAAAATAAATAATACTATTATTTGAAAATATTATACCAATTTGGTATTGAAATATCATAAAATATATACCTATCATCATAAAATATAATGTTACATTTCCTACCTAAACAATAAAATACATACTTGTGTAAAGAATACACTATATAGAAATAGGAATGCCTGAGATATTTTTAAATTGCGCATATTTTGCCAGCTAATGATAAATTATCCTCATTAATCAGAAGACTCATTTTTATTTACAATTACGTATAAATATCACAGTTAATCGTATTGAATGAGAGTTGTTCAACTATATTTTAGCAAGTTAAACAGAATATTATGGATTCGTACATAAACTTATTATGGCTTATTATTTCGGTAGTGGTTTCGTGTTTACTAAGTTATTTACTATACATGCATTTCGTAAATAATTTCGACTATTGGGAAAAAAGAGGAGTTAAATGTGTGAAACCAGTACCGTTTTTTGGAAATTTGTCGAAAACTTTGCTTCTACAAAAAAGTATAGGATTATTACTGGCCGATTTTTATAACCAAGTTCAAGACAGATTTTTCGGAATTTTTTTTTTGAATGAGCCAGTGTTAGTAATCAGAGATCCAGAATTGATTAAACAAATGCTTTTAAAGGATTTTCGCTATTTTGCTGATCGAAGCAATTTAGAAGATGAATGTATAGATAATATTAGTGCAAACTTCCTGTTTTTTTCAAGATATAAGAAATGGAAAATTATGCGGTCAAAAATATTACCAATCTTTTCATCTGGAAAGTTAAAGTGTATGTTTTTTAAAATGGAAGCTGTCGTAAAAAATATGAAATTATACATAAACAATAAAATGTCAGCAAACCATTGCAATTTAGATGTTAAGGAATTATGTAATAGATTCTCCATTGATGTATTAGCGTCATGCATCTTCGGAATGAGCGGTGCTTGTTTTGAAAATAAACACTCAGAATTTTATGACGTTGGACAAAGAATATTTGGATTTAATTTACTAAACGACCTTAGAATTTTTGGTTATACAATCAATAAATCTTTCATTAAACTAACCCGTTTGACACTATTGGATTCCACAGTTGTGAAATTTATACGCCAAACCTTGGGGTCACAGATTGATCAAAGGGAACAAGATAACTCGGAAAATGACGATCTTATGGACATTCTTGTGGAATTAAAACGAATTGGAACTATTCATGGACTTTTATTTGGTAAGTTTGATAAATACTGGTAATCGAAAATTACATTTTTTTTTTAATTTTGTATTGAAATCGTTGTGAAGAAATTTGAATAATTTTCATCTGAAGAAGCTAATGTTTTAGGGAAGCAAGTTTGCAGTGATTGCAATCAATACACTTTTGTAAACTGTAGTGTTTATATATTATTTATCAAAAAAAGACATTTATTTATTGTGATACTTTACTCTCGATGATGCCTTAATAAGTCAAAATATACATGGAGATATTAAAACAACATAACATGTTGTTTATTTAATCGTATACAGAGTTATTATTAAATTCGTGATACTGTCCAAGTGCTTGTTTTAATTTATTATTTGAAAATGTTTCACCAAGAATTTACGGTTTGCAGCATCTTATTTTTTAATATTTTCCTATTTAGTTTCGGTAATTGATAGGGAACTAATAGTTTTGAATTCTAATGATTGACATTGTTAACATTTATAAATTGATTATTGTAATATCAAACCATATAACCTAATTAATAACATCCCCAAATTCCGTTAAAATGGTAGACAGGTATTCATCTATATACCTGTCTATCACTGGTATTTTTTGGAGAATATTCACCATATATTCGTCATATGTGCCTTACTTAATTATTCGATGCTAACCGATAGTTTTATCTATTTGTTGAATTTCTTCTAAGCCATGTAACACAACTTTTGACTAATAATATGCAAATATGCGTTTTAATTTGTTTTTGGTGTTTAATGCACCTTTTTTACATCGACGGTTACTCATTTTAATCTTTCTTAAGTTGTTATATTACTACTGTTGTTATATACCTTAATGATCGAGTTCTCCAACAATTTTTGGTTTGCTCTTACATCTTGGAAAACTGTGTATAATAGCTTGCAAATAATTAGAATAATAATTCCTTTATTTTAGTTTTAAATAATAATAATTTGTATTATAGATAGACCTAGAGTTGTTGCCGTTACTGGACAGTTTTTCCTTGCTGGTTACGAAACAGTATCGACAACTTTGGCGTTTGCCCTATATGAACTTTCTCTGAATCAAGAAGTGCAGCAAAAATTAAGAGATGAGCTAAGAAATGCTGTTACTGAGCAAAACAATTTGGATTATGAAGCCATTCACAGACTTCCTTATTTAGATCAAGTAGTTAAAGGTATTTTTATTTCTTATTAAATAAACATATCTATGATTATAAAAAAATCCTAACGAAATATTAAAATAGAATAAGTTTACCTAGATAATTAAAAAAGACAAATGGAAACAAAAAAAAAACAAACCCTGCTAACATACTGGAGAGATTTAGATTTTTTTTATATCTCGAACGCAGATTAAGCAGACAAAATAATCTAAATATCGTTAGTTGTCTCAACACGATTTAATGTGGGTTTCCCTTCTTGTAACTCCACGAATATTTTGGTTACAAACTATTTATTGTAGAATTAAGATTCAGGTTAAAGGGCAGAGGTTAGGTCCAGACATTACGTTGGCAACTGCGTCCGACAGCGACTGACACTTTACCCACGTTGTCACCTCAGTACTTCTGAAGATGTCAGTCGCAGTTAGCGACGAAACGTCTGAACCTAACCGTTCATTTAGACCATGACTTTATAGCCTGAATATTAATTCTATAATACTATGGATTTCGGTCGTGAAAGCCTATGTTCATTAATTTTATTGATTCCACTATGATTACTTCGCCACACAATAACAAACTTCTTCCACCTGTTATTAAAAAGTGACTACAAAATTTCTATTTCCAAAATCTTCAAAATTTCTATAGAGACGTAAAGGGGACTTATTTAGGTCTAACTGATCGTTTAAGAGTAAATTTGTTTTTATTTTATTTATTAATTTCCATTGTTTTTAGCATATTTAATTTATTATTAATTGATTCAGTATGTAAACTAATATATTCGTTATTGAACTGATAATTTTCTAAAATTAAATGTTTAGCGTAATTAGAATCGAGTTTTTTATATTTAAATGACCTGTAATGTTCGTTAATTCTTTTTTTAAAATTCCTTTTTGTTTTACCTATACACATCTTATTATATGATCCACATTTCAATTTATAAATTCCTGATAGGAAACCTTTATGGTTTTTATCTTTTTAACTCCTACACTCAATACCAAACAATGAAAATTATCGTTATTCGAATTCTTAAACTATGATGTAGAAAAATCTAAATACGCTGAGACAATTCTGAGATAAGATTCGGAATCGGCGTCGCAAAGAACGTCAGAAATAATATCAAACGATATCCAAAAAAAAAAAGAAGAAATAAAAATTCTTATTCGTCTAACTACCAAGGATCACAGATCCCCACTTTTGGAACGCGTCCTACTAAGTAGGCACAGCGAACCGAAAGCAATATCCCACGACCGGTTTTAAACTATTGGGTCTCATCAGGTGGGCGCTGACAGAAAGGCTTTTTCAAGCTATATAATAAATATAAAAATGGAATCAACAGAAATAACTACTCCGAGGTCAAAACCGGTCGTGGGAGGATTTATTCCTTCTTTTTTTTGATATCTTTTGTATTTTCGTCTAACAATATTCAATCGACTCAACAGTGTAATTCAATGCCGGTAGGGGTATTAGCCCTCGGAGTAGTTGTTTCTGTTGATTTCATATTTATACGGTCTTAGTTTCCTTATCCACGTTGACCTGTGTAATTTATTAATGTCAACACTAATTTGTTTTTTTAATAGATAGGGATATTCGAGAAAAATACAATTATGAGATAGTTTGGTGAATAACAAATTACAGAAAAAACTTACATTATTAATTGGAATGAAATTTACGATTCTAAAATAAACCTATAATCTGTTGTTTGGTCTGAATATTAAAATAATAACTCTGAGACGACGAAAAAAATAACCTAATTGATCTTTCATGTACCAGAAAACATATTAACTTATTTACCAATTGCAAATGGATAATGATTTTTAACCTCTAAGTAATTATTATTCAAAAATGCAAGTTTGTTTCAGTTGTTGTACTTGTATAAATAATGATATAATGAACGTTAATTTAAAAGGAAAAATACTTTATTTAATGAGAACTGCAAGTCAGACTAGCGGCAGATGGCTTTCGTATTATGTCATTACTGTTTTACTGTTTCACTAATGTTAGTATTTGACGTTTAAGTACAAAATATGAGTAATATTAAATACGAATTGCAGCTTCTTACATAATGGCATTTTTGAGATAGATCTAGTAATAAAAAACGTTTAGAACCGGTGATTTTGATGCTTTCTCAAATCTCTGATTTTGAAATAATCCAACGATAGCAACATAGCTAAAGCAAAAATATTTTAATTTCCTTTTGCATATGCGACAGTGGTTTGGTAAGTCCGTGACTTTTAAAGGAAAACTTCAGTCGTTCGGCAAAAAATTATTTTATTTTTCTACATAATCTCCTTTTAGCTCTATACATTTAGTCCATCATGTTCCTAATTTTTTTATTCATTCTAAATAGCGATATTTTTCAAGGCCCTCAAAATAACCTTTTGTTTCAACGATGATCTCTTCATTCGACCCAAATATTTTACAGCCCAGCCATTTCTACGTTTGGAAACAGGAAATGGTTGGAGGGGGCTAAATTCGGAGAATAAGATTGATGGCGTAGCAGTTCGTAGTCAAATTGATGAAATTTTGCCAAGGCAACTACACACGTACGCACCCGTACATTGTTCTGCTGGAACAACCCTTTATTCTTGGATAAATGCGCTCGTTTCTGCTACAAAACAGTGTCAAATTTGTCCAGCAAATTTGATAATATTTTTCGCTGATCGTTGATCGTTTTACCTTTTTCAGGGTAATCAATATATTCAATAAGAATTACACCGCATGAATCCCAGAAAACTGTGGTTAATGGTCATGACTTTGTTAGTCGATAGACCAGTAGACCCATCTTATCCTTCTGTTCATCCATTGAAACCCACTGTTTCAATTGTTGCTTGGTCTCTGGTGTGGCGTGATGGATTCATGGATCCATGTCTCATCTATGGTAACGAAACGGCGCAAAAAATCGTTTGGATTACAGCTGTACACCCTACATCTCCAAACACTCCTTTGAACTTGTCACACGGTGGTGTTTATGGTCGATCGTGAGCAATCGCGGCACCCATCGCCCATCGTGCCGACAGCTTTTGCATGTTTTCCAGTTGAGATGCCTACAAACTTACAGCCTCTGCCAACTCACGCACTTTCAACCTTCGATCATCTAATATCATTGATTTTGTCAACGACTTCTTTTGGGCGACCTGAACGTTCGGCGTCACTTGTACTGATGCGGCCACAATGGAACTCAGTAATCCACTTTTTCAGATATTGCGCGGAAAATTCAAAAAGGACTTATCAAACCACTCTCGTATAAGTAAATTAGTTGCAAAATATTATTTATTTATCCGGCTGAGGGCAAAAATGGTTAACTTTAACATCCTGTCACAGTGTCCATTGATAGTAGTAAAGGCTTTGCAATTCGCATTTTAAACCTATTGAACTTTATTAATGATAAATAAAAATGATCAAAGGAATTTTTCAAAAAAGGACCTTCCAATTTAATACCTATTGAAAAAAAGTGAAACTTTAGCTATGGTAGATCTATTTAACAAAAATCATTAATAAAATAGCTAAAAATAGACAAAAGAACCTTCTGTGATCTACAGGAGCCGGGATAGCATTGTTTAAAAAAAAATCATAGTACACATATATAATGTTTAATGGCTAAGACTTTCGCAACTATTAACAAAGCTTTTAAAATTACTATTAACTTTATTTCTAAAATTTGAAATTATGATGGGCGGAAGGGAATGTTTTCAACAATCGAAAACAAGAGATAAGGTGGTGGGGTAGTAGGTAAGGTAGCATTATTGTGCGTGACAGAAACGAAAATCCAAGTTCAAATTGGAATTTACTACACAATTTTGCGATATCTTAACTTCTAAGCATCGTAGAACCTTCTTTTATAAAATCTGGGGTACTTCGAAGAGAAGATGATAACTAGCATATTCTTACGTTTGCAAGACTAATAAAAATACATAAAAACTACCAAATTCGAATGCAAATTTTTCTTCTCCATATTATAAAATATTGTCACATTTGTTATCAACTGCCTTTTTTTCTTTCCTGCCTTTAGGCCTAAAGCCGGGTTAACATTAGCGAACTGTAACAAGTAACGTAACAGTTACTGTAACCAAATTTCTTAGCGTAGACGCGTTAAAATCAAGCTCGCGAACTCCTCGTGAGCGGGCTCTGTAACAACCGCCGCTTGTCGGCTTTTACCACGAACACAAAGGGGTTCCCAGCAGACTCGTGGACGCTATAAGGTGTGTAACTCAAATGTGGACGTTCTTGCGAACATAATAAAAAATCAATAATGGAGTGGAACGATGAAAAGTGTCCGAGTTTAATTGATATTTATAAAAACACAGGAATATTGCGGGATCCGAAAGATACTAATTATTATAAAAAAACATTTGAAAGAAGATGCATGGATTGAAATTGGTGTTGCTATGGATACCACCGGTGATAATTGCAAGCAAAAAATGGTAACTCTGCTTGCGTCATATAGACGAGAGAAAATGAGAATAAAGAAAAGCACGGGAACTGGAAAAGGTAATTTTATTGAATTAATAACTGTTTTAATCTGATGCAATCTTTATTTATAATAAATTAACGTTCGTGGCAGAGACATAAATCAATCGTTCACTGAGAGCCTAGCCTGAACACTGTGGATCCGATTGCTCGCAGTTAGTTACACGTTGATTATGGACGTGCCGTCCACATTAAATAGAGGTTACAGTAACTGTTACGTTACATGTTACAGTTCGCTAATGTGGACCCGGCTTAAAATATACATGATGACCTACTGCCTTTTTGTTTTAAAAATTAATTCTTCAAATTTTATTGTGTTTTTATATAGAAAGCCATTAATTATTGTAAATTTTAGAGACGCTGAGGAAATATCCTGTACTACCCTTTCTAGACAGATTATGTACAAAGGAATATCGCATTCCTGATAGTGATTTAGTACTCCAACCTGGTTCGGTAGTATACATTCCAATGTTTGGTCTTCACTACGATAAAAATTATTTTCCGGATCCAAACAAATTTATTCCGGAAAGATTTGCTGAAGAAAACAAGAGCACTTTTCCATCAACAGCATATGTGCCATTTGGTGTTGGACCAAGACTTTGTTTAGGTAAGCGCAGATTTTAATGAAGATCTGAAATAAGCGTGACTAGTCGCCTTTTTTAAATTCATTTTTCAGGAGAACGGTTTGCCTTAAATGCAACAAAAGTAGCAATTGCTAAACTTTTGCTAGAATACCACGTACAACCATGCAACGAAACCCCCATTCCAGTTGAATTCAAAGCCAGAGGAATTACTTTAATGCCAACAAAGAAGCTAATCATTAGGATTGAGAAAATCAGTCAAGCAACATCATAAAGAAAAAATAATTACCTTGTTTTTTTTAAATTTAGTTGCAGAAATACTATAAATAAATATAATTTGTTTGTATGTTATTATTACGGTTAGGTTAAGTATATACGTTTTCCCGTACCATATTTGTTTGTTATTTTGCGTAATGAAATGTATGCTAGAAGTCTGAACAAAATTAGGTAGAAATTCATTCAAAATGCTTTTTGTAAATGGCAACAAATCTAATACCCTACTTAAATATTTTTTTATGTGTATCAACAAATATAATCAATTATAAATTCAGAATTATTATTAGTAAGTCAGGTATTTTGATTTTTTTTATATTTGAATGTAATATGCATATGTTACAGTCAAATTAGGAAAATAATCTAGTGACTATTATATTATATCCAGCTATTAGAGGTGTCTACATCCTATCAACGAAATTTAGGTAAAGATATTATCGAGGCTGTGTTAATTAAGTAAACAACAAATTAAATAAAGAAAGACTCATCCTAATTACCACTAACTAAATTTAATATGAGCGGACACGTGTTTCGCCCACTTCACACGTGGGCATTATCAACGCGAGTCTCAATCCTTGATGCTGAAGAAGATATTATTGACCAACGCCTTGCATTATGCGCTGATTGGGGCTACTCTTTTAATCGCACCACATTACGCATGTTTATTAAAAGCTATTTGGATCGCAGGGGGAAAGTTATACGAAAATTCAGGAATAATATTCCTGGACATGAGTTTGCTGCAAGTTTTTTAAAAGGAGATAAGGAAAGGTTTAGTCTCAGACTGTCAGAATATTAAAAGGGCACGTGGTGCAGTTCTGCTCGAATATTTCAACAATTTAGAAAAGGAAATCGCCGATATTCCTCCCAGCAACCTTGTTAATTATGATGAGACTAATCTATCAGATGATCCACAGTTAAAAGAGGTTGTAAATATCCAGAACGGGTATTAAACTCATCAAAGTCGTCTAGGTCCATAATGTTTGCGGGTGCTGCTGGGTTCTTGTTGCCTCCCTATGTAGTTTACCGGGCGAAGCATTTATATTCGACATGGGTTGAGAATGGACCTGGGGGAACTCGCTTCAATCGAATCATATCCGTCTGATTCGACAGCGAATGCTTTGATGACTGGTTGAAAACTATTGTTGTGCCATATTTTTCTAAGCTACAATTTTAGAATGGTCTTCTTGCCCTCTAATTCAACCCATCTTACACAACCGCTCCACGTAGCATTTCTTAGGCCTCTCAAGATTAGCTGGAGGAAATATTTGTCGAAGTGGAAGATGGGACCAGGTAAGAGAAAAAGCTCAGT
Source organism: Agrilus biguttatus (assembly GCA_963921985.1). NCBI lineage: Eukaryota > Metazoa > Arthropoda > Insecta > Coleoptera > Buprestidae > Agrilus > Agrilus biguttatus. The sequence continues at coordinate 25,123,430 of OY998118.1, forward strand.
TCCTAAGGACGTTTTTCCGCGGCTGTTATCCCAACTTATGCGTGACATCGAGAATGCCAGCAATAACTCAAAGGCAGATTTCAAAAAAATGCGGCATGGTGCCTTTTGATTCGTCGAATGTGCTTGAACGCGTGCTGTCCGCTGAAGTTGGTGGGGTAGAAGCGGTTGCAAATAACGTTAGTGATGTAGATGTATCACTGACTGAACTGCTGCATGACTTGAGAGGGACAGAAGACAGACCTGCAAGAAAACGGAAGCCCAGAATAACGATGGAAGCTGGGAAAAGTGTTTCATTCGCCGAAAAGTCATGATGGCTCTGAAGTCGATTCACCTTATTCTGAGCCTGAAGAATACTCTGACCAAGGCAACATTTCAAACCACGATTCACACGATGCCAATGATCCTACTAGTGGTCCATCCACAGTCGCAGATGATGGCATTCATAACGCTGGGGAAACCAGTTATACGCCCTACAAACTTAATCCAGATGATTTCGTAATCGTCAAATTTAGAACAAACAAAAGAGAGTGGAGGTTTGTAGCAAAAGTTGAAACTGCAACGGAGAACAAATTGACTGTAAAATGCCTCCGTAAACGAATAGGGATAAAGGATGACTTCTTCATATTTCCGGATGTTGATATTTGTGGCGTCAGTCATGAGCAAATTGAAAGACTAATCATCCCGATAAAAATCGTAAGAGGGCAATATAGATTCCTTTGTGACACAATGTTTTTAGAGTGATTTTTCTTAAATATTTGCACTTATGGGTTAAGGTCTTGTTCCTTGTTTGTATATTCACTTGTTATTTACGTTCTCAGAGGTATTCTTGTCAAGTTTTTGTTCATTTTCTGTATATCCAATATATGTATTTACCAAAATGAATAAAGTATGCGTTTCAATAAGGCAATTTTTGACTGTCATTTGTGATCTTATTCGTCCGAGGAATGGGTATATAGGCTTATTTTGCCAATTTTAGGTGACCCTATTCACCCCTTCTTTCTGACCAATAGGATCAGAGAATTAAAAAAATATATATAAAATTATAGATAATACATAGATCAATTCCGAAAGCGGGAATCGAAATTGGAAGCGAAAACCCAAAGTTCAGAAAAATTGGATTTGAAAAATCTCTTTTCCGTAAAAAAGTACAACTGTTCAACGAATAATGTGAAGAAAAAAAATAGTTCTTAAAGCCGCAGTCATATATCCCAACAAAACATCTTAAAAACACCGTTGAAAATTATGTGTATTTCTCCTATATGGACAAGCGGAACAACATCCTAAATTGTACATCTATTTAAATGTAAAGTGGATATGGGTGTAGCTTATTTGAAAACAACCTCCAGAACTCCAGTTACAATACTCTGAAATTATTACAAAAAATGACAAATTGAAGATTGCGCTGAAGAACCCAATATATATTAAAGGGCTCAAATTATAATATCCATCCTATTTTATATTCCTACAACTTTTAAACATGACAATGAAGAAAAAAAATGTTGATTTATTGAACTAGTCCAAGTAACACATTAGCTACACTAACTTTAAATTAAATGAAGAATAAAAAGAAAGATTAGACTTTCACGTAATATGACATCCAGACTTCTGAAAGTTTTACAAATATATTCATATTACAATTAATGTAAAATATTATAAATATTAATAAGAACATAATTTTTTTATTTACCTATACAAATCGAGTTGACACTACAAGAATAAGAAAAAGCCCATTCAGTTATTACTGTTTATTCGCCGATAGCATACAATTTTCTCGTTTTGTAAAACACGCAATACTTCGTAACTTAAGCTATTAAAAATATTTGGTTGCTATGTATTTTATAGTTAGTTGTTGTAGTTCTAAAAGAACGTTGGGTATATTTTGTACTTTTTGTTCCCTGACAATAAGATGTCATTCATTAAGAACCTCCATTTCGTACAATACTTGTTCAATATAAAAAAGAATTGACTTACAAAAACAATCATACCGAACTAGAGCTAGCAAAATGCTATACAAATAATGTTTAACTTACTGTAATTGATGTAACAGAGACAATAAAGGAAAATATTATAAGCACTACTGTTTTGTTAAAAAACTGATGTGTATTTGCTTCATAATTTTTTTAATGTTCAGTTTTACATCCATCTCAATTAAAAAAAAAGTGATATTCTAAAATGTGATGTATATCCAAAAGATAAACTTTCCAAATGTTTACAATATGAAGGGTATTTATTCATCTCCAATACTGTTGCATTTATGGACCTTAAAACTTAACGTTAATTAATGTTTAGTTATATGCTACATAGTAAATGCAAAATTCACATGAAGAACATATGTAACTAATGTATAGTATGTATAAAATATAAGCATGCAAAAATTACGTTCACAAAAATTGAAATAATTCGTAAAAATTCAAATTAAAATTAAAAATTAAAGAAGTATTAGCTTAACTAAAAAAATGTTGAGAAACTTCAGACTGTTGACAGTTTAATAGTTTCGATTATCGGTATTGTTGTGGACGCTGAAAGAAAAAATAATTATTAGCGATTTTAAAAAGCATATGGAACACTAAAATTGCATTAACAGAAAATATTAGTAATTACGTTTGTCAAAAAAAAATAATAATAATAAATAAATAAAACTAAAAAGGCCTGGAAAATAATGTTACCAAAATACAAAAAAATATATAAAACGTATTAACTATTTCAAATACATAACATGTACAATAAACAAACGTACATATATGTCTCGTTTATAATAATACAAGTAGAAGAAACTTTATTAACTAAATTGTTAAGATCATTAGCCTTCTATAATACAATTTTTTACAATTATGACTATAAATAACAAATAATGGAAAATGAATGCAAAGCTACGTTTTACACCGTTACACTATGCCACTCGGTGTGATCCTCTGGTTAAAACAGAACTAGAGCGGTGGATGCGTCATTACCCCTTTAAGAAAGTGTAGGTACATGATCAATTTTAATTTTATTTGAAGAATTCGCCGATTTTCGATATCTAGGAAGTGAGATAAATCTGGATGAAAAAATCGGTAGACATAAATCAATGCACAGAAATCACATCTGTTCTTTAAATCGGTTAATTTATAAATTCGAAAGATTATTAAGAATGTTTGGAGAACGGTTCTGTATGGATGAGAAAGGCGGACGGTGGGCACGGCCGAGAAGAAAAAGTTAGAGAAACGTTTGAGATGCAGTGTTATAGGCAGCTAATGAAAATACTGTGGATAAAAAAATGTTACAAATGAGAAGGTATTAGAAAGAATAGAGAACAAAGGGTGCTTTGGAAGTCAATAAGATTAAGGAGAAATGGGATGGTAGCACATCTGAAATATGTAGGGTTAGTTAAGACATATTACAAGCAGAAATAGGAGTGAAGAGAGTCAGAGGAAGACTTGCATCAGATTACTGTCTGTAAATTGTTATGGTTATAGGACGTTTTAGTTTTAAGGAAATGCCAAGATTAATTGTTAAATATTATCTTGTCAGTTTTCTTTTCTAATTTGAAATGCAAGCAGCATATACCTTCGATATATTCCTATAAGTAATCATTCTTCAACATTTTGAGCACATATCACATCCAATAAAAAAACATATAGACAAAGGTTATTACTGCATAAATTTAGTTAAAAAAATGCCACTGACAGAATACAAAAGCAAAACTCTTAATCGTTTTTACCATTTCTCCTCAAGTAATAGTTGTACCACTATGGTTGTCCAAATGTCACAAGATTTTGGCTGCAATTATTATTGCATTATACATTGTTGTATTTACATTAAAAGATAATTAAGAAGGTTATTTATTACAAAATTTCTTTTCATGTGCATATACCACAAACATTTTTTGTATTGCTTCAAATTTACGGTAAAGGCGATAAAATTATCCTCGAAGAGAGCAGATGGGTTTGTGGGAGGATTAGTGATTCCTTGTTACCAAACGTAGAACAACAAAATCACTAGTCTTCCACACAACACCACCCATTGTTAGTAGCAATAACTAGGGGCTCTAAACCTGATTAGTTTCTTCTGACGTAGCAGTTATTTACAGCTTCTCTTCCACCACACCATCAACTGTTAGTAAAGAAATTGCGTGCGCCGTACCAAAAGATGAACGTTGTTAAAAGATGACAAATTGTACATTAAATGAATGAAATGGTCAGTAAAGTAAATTTGTTGAATCGAAAGTGAAACGTATTTAATAAAATATTTTCTTTAAACATCAAATCAATTTACGTATAACTTTCGAATTGACGTATTCTATTTATTAACAAAAAATTGAATACTCTTATATAAAAAAAATTAAATACTTAAACTACATTATTTTGAAAAACATTGAGATAATATATCAGTACATAAGAGTAGCAGTCTTAATCTTTTATTTTATATTTCTGGTCAGTTAATCAAAACCAAATGATAAAAGGTGGACAGAAATATACTTTTTTTACCTTTGTTGTAGGAGATATTGTGCCATTTGAATTTGATTCGGCGAGCCAGTTATAGTAATGATACGGTCATTTGACCCTGGAAGTGGTTCGTCTATAGTTATTCCGGCTCCAGAATCCGCCCGTATTTTTCGTATTCTTCCTCCCCCTTTACCAATTATTGCTCCAGCTAACTAAAAAAAAAGTCATGCATAACTAAGTAGTTTCTGACATTGTACTTATAACTTTCATTAAAGTAACCATCTTCTATACAGAACTGATAAAGATAATGAATACATAATTAATTAATCTTTTAAGAAAGAAATATTGTTTCTAACAATGAAATTTAACTTAACGTTAAAATTAACTTACATCTTTGGGAATGGTGACTTGTGTGGAATTTTTACCGGGGCCATTTGGGGGCATGCCGCTACCCATTGGAGGTGGTTGGTTCATCCTTCCGCCACTACTCATCCGACCACCTGCACCCGACATTAAACTCCCGGAAAGGGGTTGGCTCCCAGCTCCTCCTCCTCCCACAGAGCCACCGGGACGATTCATCGGAGAGTTCCATGTAGAATTTCTCCCAAACCCACCTCCGCCGCCTCCAGGCATGTCATTGCCTCGAGATGGTGGTAAATTGAATCCACGATCATTACCTCCTCCAAAACCTCTAGAGGAAGGTGGAGGACCACCTAAATTACCGCGGGGATTAAATCTACTGAAACAAAACCAAACACACTTTAATGGGAAGTATATATGATTATAGGTTTATTTAATATTTCAATATTTCAGTTAAGCATAATATTCTTCTTTAGAAAGAATACACAACAATCCATATCTAATTAAATTAGAAGTTACTTCATATCCTTATGATTTTTTAATTTAATAGTTTTTACAAGGAATCATACCCTCCACCCATATTTCCTCCCCTTCCACCGAAGCCTGCCCCTCTTTGAGGTGGAGGTCCACCATTTCCGCGGCCGCCAAAATCACCACTTCTCATGCTTCTATTACCCATATTAGACGGCGGTCCCCTATTACCACTTCCACCGGGTCTACTTCCACCACGTGGACCACCCCCTCCTCCTCCTCCGCCAGGACCTTGGCGGGATCCCCCTGCATTTCCTCCACCGAATCCCCCGTATTCTTCTGAGTAAAATTCATCGTAATTATGAGGATCATAAGGATTTACAGCACCTTTTATAGGATTCTGAAATAAATTTAAAATAAAAAAAGAACGTCATCATGCCTTTATAAATACGAAAGATAAAATTCTTACCGATTTAAGTAGAAGAAGGATTTCTTTTATTGTATCAATACATTTATCTGGCGATCCTATGATTTGAATGACTCGGTCCGTACTTTGAGGGGCACAATTTGAAAAAATTTTAATTCTTGTACCAATTTGCTGAAAAAGAAAAGCGACTTCAACAACAACTCAGTTGTAAGATTTGTTTAAGTGCATTTTTTTTAATTCGCTATTGAAACTGTTTCTCTTTAATGTTATGATAATTACTAATTAGAGTTTGGAATTTAAATTTATTATATATTAAATCTTTAATCTACATTATTATTATGTTCGACACATGGTCGAACAATTAATCCAATTTCACTTTTGTCCGACTAATTCGTGTATTTAGAAATCCATTTTGTTAATTATTTAATACAAATACAAAGGTCAAAATAAGCGACGTGATAGCTTAAACGACACAAACAATACACCTGGGAAGACAGCTACATACATTTTTAATATGAAGTTCGCGAAGGTAAAGTTGAAATAAAAACAACTTTGAATTTAATATGAACTAGAAAGTGCCTGACCTACGTCGACTCGAAGTTTAGCTGTTATTTTATATATAGAGAGCTTCATTGGATATCCAAGCACAACAAAAGTGCATTTAAAAATATACTATTCCAGAGAAGTTTTGAATAAAAAAATAGAATATAAAAAACTTTTAAGTACCTTTTTTTAAACTTGCCAAAGTAGCTGTTTTAAATAAGTTTAGAAGCATAAATTTATTTTTACGTTAAGTCTTTATCTTTATTAGAATAAGAGATTATTCAACTTATTCGAGTCCGCCCTATCTGATTATCGGTTTTGAAAGATTCAATGTTTTTGGCTACTGTTTCTGTTTTAGCGGTTCACGTGGCATGGCGCGACCTCAGTCGATTTTTACCCTTTATCGATTGCGCCAGAAGGGTCCGACAGACATTACTGTCGCGCCAATGTGACTCCACACGCGACTCAACGGGAAATATGAATATGACTAACTTGAAAATACTTACGAATACCTTTTCCTAATAAAACTTAAACTATTTTTGGTACAATTTTTGTGAAACTGCATGATATCAAACACAAATAAACTGGAAGTTTCACAAAATTTTATTAATCGACTCGACAAATTTGTTTCGGTCGATGCAGTAATCTTTTGTAATACACTCGTTAATGGCCGCATCGGCCGAAACAAATTTGTCGAGTCGATTAATAAAATTTAGTGAAACTTCCTGTTTGTTTTTGAATGTCTAATACCTTTTCCGTTTGCTGCCATTTAAATATTCGCCAACAGACTGCGGCAATAAATATATGTATTACCGTAAGTGTAAACAAATTGTAACAAATGTGTGCAAGGTTATTCTTTCTAAAATTTTCACCCTATTTTGCTAGGTTACTTTTGGAGTTAAAATGGCGTTTTAAAACATATATTTATATACAATTGGATTCATAATAAATCACAGATTTAAAATATAAAAAATGTTCGATTTATACATGATATGGTTTAGTCGGCTACGTTTTTATAAAGCACCATATACCTGTATATTCATCCGGGACATCATAAAATACGAAATCCCCTACAATCACTGCTTGGTTGGTACGTCTTTTCAAGTCGAAAAATAACAGTGAAAAGTGTTCATATAAAAAGTTAAGTAGACCCTATACACTTATCAAGCAATATGTTGTGGTTTTTATGAGTTCAGTATTATTTATCGAATAAGGTACATATTGGTATAAATACGTATGAGTTAAGTAAAAAATTAGGTAGATACTTCTCATTATCGGTAGATGTTTACATATAGAGGTAGCTCAGAATCTCATAAACATTGACCTTCGGTCACGCAGTAACAATACTCCGTCTTTTTATATGAATTATGTCTCCCAAAAATATTGCTCCTTAGTTCATCCCTGATTGTATTATGTCAATAGAAAGAAACAAAAAATGAAGATCCACGATTTACCTCTTTTTATTTTGAGCATTCGCAGTAGATATTAGCTAAATAAAAATAGAGACAGTGCCACTATTTTTCATCTCACATAACAACAAAACTTACAGGGCTGCATGGAATTTATCTACTATTATCTCTATGGGTTGTATAGGTGGGTAATGATTGAACGACTCTTAAAAAGAATCGTGGAGTTGTGGAGAATATGAGCACTCAGCGCAACGCACGAACGAGCTCCTCGGACCACCGTCGTTCAAATAAACGAATCGTATTATCCACCTCTAATGGGCTGTATAGCAAGGCACATAGTTAACAGTCGAATTATTTTTTTCGTAACATACAATATAAACGCAATAAGGTCTGTCTCTCGCGCATTTTATGGCTCATGAGATTTTGAAATACCTCTACCGGTACGGGAGTTAATTACTTTAACATGAACACATTATACATAACACCATTTCACCATTTATGTGGCGAAACCATCTAACTTTATTGACATAATTTCTAGAAGAATGTTATCAGTAATGAATATGATAAAAGAACGGTAGAACGGTAGAACACTGTAGTCAAACGCGTTTTTCGTTGAACTTGTTCAAATATTAAAAATACATAAAATTAAAAAACACTATATAACCAAGAATCAATAAATCAATAAATTTAATTTGCCTATTTCTTTTTGAAATAATTTAATTTCTAAAATGGAACGTATTTACACCAAGGACATGACTGCACGTACTGCTCCACCAGAATATCCCACTGTCAGTGTTACAGTAAGGACATCTATACGTTCATGACGCTAACAACTAATTCTTTTGTTTTTAAAAACAATATAGTAACTAATAAAGATAATTTTATGATGAATAGAACGTACAATGATATAAGTGGATACTAATTTTCGCTCAAGTGCAACAGTTAGTCTTATGTTTGGCTCTATGCAATGGTTTTGTATTATTCTTATTTTGACAACGATTTATTTATAATTGAGCAATTAAAAATTCAATCCGTTTTGGGTTTGAAACTAAATCGTTAATAACACCTCGTTCAAACGTCTATTGTTGCTTTTCTATTAAGTTAATCGAAGCTTCTTTTTTTGTTTTACATTTCTACATATTTGACCCGATTTCGTTCGTAATAATTAAAAAGACTTAAGGTGACCGATTGCAGTAACAAATGCAAATTTGAAATTTTCAATTTTTTGGTTAATTTTTGCATGAATATCAAGTATCGGTAGATTTAACCATCCTTATACGAGATAAAAAAGGTTGTGTACGTGGTCTTATATAAGGTTCCATTTGCCATTTTAAGTACAAAACAAAAAAAAAAGAAATATTAGAATAAAATTCAATTTTATTGTATTACGCATATTGATAATTAAATCATCCCGTAATAATATCATAGATTGAAGGGGTAGTTTGAGTGTTTGAGCTAATAAGTTAAAGTGGTGTTGGGTTTTAACTATTTCTTACTACAATGGGTATACGATAGGGTCGAATATTGTCTTGAGTTTATTTGTGATAATTACAATTTTTAACTTATTTTTAGTATCTTGTTTGCTCTAATGGTTATGTGCCACCAAACTCTCATTATCATGACCTAGTCGTCTTTAAGAATCCATAATTAAACGGACAAGTAGACGTTATTTCAAGCTCGAACTACAGAATAAATTGTTAGTTGAAGTTATGTTCTTTAAAACTGATATTAATAGGCAATGTTAAAAATAATGAGATGTGTTTCTTCGAAGTCAGTATTTAATAAAATTTATTGCTAATACGAGTGTTACTTGCCAGAATTGATTATCAAAAATTATTAACATCCTTAAATACTAAAAGTGTGGCACAGCAATTTAGGATTTAAGAGGGGTTGTGTCGGATGTCTAACATCTTAAAACATTCGCCTTTTTAATTTCTCAAATTTAGAGATTGCTAATTGGAACAATACAGCTTATGTTATTTTTGTATTTAATGTTTTATATAAAGTGGTTTCCTTTTGCTAATAATGCTTTTTTATCTGAGACTTTATCTAATAGAATATGCATGTATTAATTAAAAATACTTGTTACCTACATCCGACAAATTACAGAAGTATTTTCATTTTTTATTACTGGACAAATGTTTTGAGAAAAAATATACCAATGAATACGTAAATGCAAGTGGTTCAAATAGTTGTCACGAACGACTTCTTGGCAACGTTCTTAGTGTAATAAAATTCGGAATTTATTGATTGTAAATCTAATTTTGTTTTCCGTGGTACAATTTTTTGATCCGTGTTAAACTTAGAAGCTTGAATGAGCTTAGATGAGCAAAAATTAGAGAATCAAACAAAAAAAAGACAATTTCATACAATTAATGCAACGACAATCGGATTTTTAAATAATTTACTTTATAAAACAAAAGAATTGATAAACAAAGAACAATTTTATGTGATTATATATGGTACATCAGTTTATAAAAAGCTGTTAAAAATCATTTGTAATTCACTTACATCTCTGATTTCTTTAATTTTACTTCCACCTTTTCCGATGACACAGCCTGCCTGGCTCTGGTGAATCATCATTCGTAAATCTAAATCTTCTCCATTTCCCATACGACTTCCATTCTGCAAGAAAAAATTAATTAAAGTGATGTCTTGATATAAATCGACATAAACATATAAATACATACATGTAGTTCCTATTTTAAATTATAAAAATGTTTGATAACAAAGAACATCCCTTTTCACAGCAAATTATTACTGAACGATATTTTTAATATGGTAGGCCAATTATCATTAGGAAAAATTAAAATTATTACAGTATGTGAATATTTGTATTACAATTTGGCGCTGTTTTACAGAGGTAGGTATTTTCGCAACAAGACAATATTGTTGAGCTGAGATTATAAATCTGTTGTGATGCAAAAATTTGCAGGGGGGCAAAACAGCACGTGAATATTAACAAAGAAAAGGTAATTTTTAAATTTTATGGTATGCTCGTAAGAAGTTCGACCCTGTATCTTGTTTAACCACCAGAAGGCCTTTTGGCGCCATCTTTAATTTATATGTTGGTTTACTTAATATACAAACAATTTTTATATAATGAAACGAATGTAATTTGAAGCTGGCATTTACCTTGCTTTTAATATAATTTACAAACAAGTACTAAGGCTTGGTCAAACAGGAGGCGGACCGAGCTGGTTGTCCGTCACTTTATATAACGTAAGATTACATTAGCAGATATTAACTCGACTCACAACTAATAATCGGTGAAACTTGCCGAACTTTTCTCTGTTTTTAAATTGTTTAATGCACTCGTTTGACTTATCGTCTCTCTTGACTAAAAGCGAACATGAGAAGTTACTCTTCTTCGTCTAATAAACTGTTTGATATGTTGAATTGAATTGAAAACAAGAGAAAGACGAATTCAAGAAATAATGAATTGATGAAATTATACAATATTCTCTTGATAGCAATTGTTTTCCTACTGGTTCGTCTAGGCGTCGCATTTTGATCGACCATCCTAGTCCGCGGTGGACTACGGTTGTTCGGTTCGCACAGACAGCTTCCCTCCTGTTTGATTAAGCCTTTATATTTACGAATATAAAATGCTATTTATTTCGTCCGCGCTTTTAAAGCTTTATTATCCGGCATTTATATATCATTGAAAGCTAATGATTATGATTGGTCTGTTTGTAGCTCTGCAATGATTAATTATAGTGATAAAATGTTGTGGTATCTACGTTATTAAAATATAACATAAAAATCGTAAATGATAATTATATTTTTTTAGTGTTGCTAATTGTTCTGTTTTTGGAAAGAGTTTTGTCAACTGTTGGTATAGGTACTGGAATAAAATACAGTATGTATAGAACGGGATTACTTTGTTAAGATAAAATGAATCGATAAAAACATCAGGCATTATTGTTATTGTTTTAAATTTCCAATTAGGTTAACTATAAAAAAACCATTATTAATCAAAGTCATTTAAAACGGGGTATGCAGTTTCTTACCATGGTCTCATAATACAATTGAAGTAAAGTACTGAAACAATTCTACAAAAGTAGATCGAAAAGCATTTTCCGATGATTCATCACTAACATTAAGTTTCTAGATTTTTGTAAGTTAGAAGCGTTTGAGATGTGGTATTAATGAAAATACCGTGAATAAGAAAGGTCAAAAATGAGGTCTTGGAAAAGAAGATAACGAAGGGGACTATGGAAGTCAATAGTTAAAAGGATAGCTTGGTTGGTAGGATACCTTTTGAAATATGAAGGGATAGTTAGATACACTTTGGACTGACGACTCTATGATGACGATTAGATCATTTTCATTTTTGAATATTCTATTAAACGTTAGTAGCTATTATTTTGAATATTGTAAAAGAAATTGAAACGGTATCCCATGTAATTCACATGTAACGTGGGAATTCAAAAAATGATAATAAAATGTTTAAAATGCTTTTTCATATATTTTTGTGAGACTTTTTCATTAGAAACTTCACTTTTATACAAAAAGTATAACAAGTCTAGGGTAAGAAGCTACATGTCTTGAAATGTTACAATCTAGTGGTGGGTTCAACTTAAGAACGTTTCTTTTTCGACTTCAGAATGGTCCAAAAATAACCCTAAACAGCCCAGCTTCTTTCACACTGATAAAAGTAATGAATTAGTTTAAGTTTCTTCGTACACAGTGATTTATATTATTGTGTTATATGCGTTTTTTAATACACTTCTAAAAGTCAACATTATCTTAAAAGAAATAGTTCGGTTCACAAGGATGCATACGTCTCTTTTATGTACCTGTGTAAGTTTGATTTTGTTAATTAAAATCAGATTATACCCTTAAACGATGTGGTGATATGACAAATTGTGCTGATATATATTTAAAGCCCTTACGCACTATGCGACTTGGTCGAAGTGATAATCGCATCCAAAAAAATGACAAACTTTTCGGTTATATTCAAATACTGACGATATAAAATGCGGTTGCTAGTGCGCTAGCTATCCCCTATCTAACAACGTAATTCATTGGTCGCTTGCGCGTTGTGCTCGCAGATTCCCATCGGCGCTGTGATCTCTTGGTTGCGATGGTCTGGTCTAGTACGCGTTCAAATTTTATGCAATCCGATTTCGTTATTGTAATAGGAATTTTCCAAACTTTAAATACACAAAGTATATTTTATACATGTTTAGCACGGAAGTTATGTAAAAGTTAACAAACTTTCTAATTTATGTACAAGGTTTCTTCATGTACCAATGATATTAGTTTAGTGATAAACAGACAAATATGACTGCTAACACGGTCAGATCCATAATGTTATCTCACAATGTTATTTTAATAAAGTATATTACATGAACAAAAATTTACTTTGAATTAATAAATAATTAATTTTAAACCAGGTGACCAGATGTGTTTGTTTGCTGTATATGTATATGATTTAAATTTATGTAAATTAGAAATATTTATGTAGGTAAAACAGTTTGATTAATTAGAATATAGTATCCAATGGAATTCTTTCAATATATCTAGAAAAGCATCCAATAAAAATTTATTATTATTATTAGGTTAGGATATGTTATGTCAGGTTAAGTTCTTATGACCCTTGCGTATAAAAAATATCAGAAAAGAATAACAATTTCCTTCTATTACATTTTCGCGCATTGAAACTAATTCCCCCTATTTCGTTCTCTTAATAGTGAGCTTTCCAATGATATGACACTGCGCCCTGGTGAGCATGCCATGAAACTGAACCGCCCATAGAGATAACAGAATTAGAGTTACGTTGAGTTTACGTTTTTTTGTTGTATGCATGTGCGATATATAGTGTGTCTAAACAAACATAGAGAGAGTACCACTATTTTTTATTTACAGCTACAAGGAACTTGCCTGCTCTATTCCATTATCATTATGGAACCGCCGTTAGTTCAGGATTTTATATAGGTAGTTTAGATGACGTTAAAATTAAACTAGCTTTTTTTGACGTTATCTCGTATTGAAACATTCCCTATTGTGTTCCTCTATTTATGACCAATGCAATAATATGTCACGTGCTCTCGGGGGCGCGTCTTAAATACTGAACCGCAGCTAAAGTTTTTAAACAATTTATTCTTTTTTATGTCAATGTACATTTACATTAAACGCAAGGTATATATATATACTCGCATATTACCAATTCACCGTATAATGAATATTCTCATCAAATTCAAAAAGCTATTTGGCACATTTCATAATTCATGTTTTTTACTTCATTTTATTTGTATGAAATGTAAAAGAAAGCTTATTTTATCTATTTTCTGTTATATCCCATTTAAGAATGTGATGTTATAGAGTACAGATAAAATGATTTTAATCTACTGGTAAAGTTAATAAAGTTATAAACTAAGTCTGGTGTATAGGTTTTCCAATAAATACTTCTTTCCTAATCCGCATTAAATCTCAATATGGAAACTTGGAGAATCAGAGTAAACGAAATAGTTGCCCATCTGGTTATTGAATTAAAAAATTAATAAATACTGCTGAAAATCTTTCACAAAGTTCATAGAGCAAATTAAGATTTGCACTTCTTAATAAGAACACAAAGTAATAAAAATAATGGGTTTCTGTTTGCAGCTAGTTATAAAACATGTATGTAATCATAAATGCGACAAAATAAAATTTTAATTAGATGAAAGTGTAAGTTTTCCGTTGTAGCGAAGGTCATGAGCGCCAAGAGCAAAAAACTAAGAAACGTTTTCGGTAATAATCGAGTGTCACATACGACAGAGCTGGAAGAAGCTCTCATCAAAAGTGCTTTAGCTCATATGCTCAAAGCCCTTACTTAAACTGCATTTGATCCTGGGAGCCTCACTTACATTTTAAAATTGAAGAATCTCGAATTACTAATTACTTTACTTCGAAAAGTAATTATATTCTGAAAAGGGCCGCAAGCACATAAGGGCTTGAGTTAAACCAAAAAGGTTTCAAGTATTTCTAAAGCCGTTTTGATGGATTTATTATATTCCAGGTTGTTTGCAATACATAATTTTGAACAGGCTTCAAACAGTTTGAAAGATCTTAAAGCCCTTTAAATAAGAATTATAAAATACTCCAAGTACAGTGTTTCTAAGATCTGAAAGCACATTTTCAAGAACAAACCACTAAAGCTAATACCTTTTTGTTTTCGTTTTAATTTACTTTTTACTAATTTTTTTTTTTATTTTAATTATTCATCGCTTGAAGGTCAGGTCATGACAAATTTCGCCTGGTGGTACTTATGTTACTTATTTTGTAAGAAAATAATTTTAATGTGCTCGTACCCTTATGCGGTCAGCGAGTGCGCCCTCTTGAGGGGACACCGACCTCTGGCAGTTGCCCCTACTTACGACACTGAAGGTGATAGAAGTCAGAAAAAGGAGTGTATGTATTATGCTATCTGTAAAAGACATTCATTTTCTTGGTGGTTTTGCAGTAGTTGATGGCGCTCTACTATGCTAAACGTTTCGCTGTCACACAGTTGCATTAAAGCTCCCAGCCCAATTGCCAGTAAGGAAACTGCTAACAATAAACAGTCTGGAATACTGAATACCTTCACTGACCGTGAACACCTAAATACTACTTTTAGCTGACTCTTTGAGAAAGAAAATTGAATTTTTGAAAAATAGAAATGTAGGTTTTAATAAAATAAAAAACCAATGTCTGGGTTTTAAAACTTTCAGAAAATAATTTTCCCAATTTGATTCTACAGCAGAATGATTTCGGTTAATCTAAGCATTTTTTTTTATGAAACGGATATTTAAAGTGCATATAATATTTCAGATTGACTTACAAGCACTTATGCAATATGATGATATTACATATATATTTTAAAAACAAAGATAGAACAAATAGTTTACTTATCTATTAAAACAAAACTACTACCTCTGCGATAATAATACACGTTATTTGTAATTTATTAAAACTTCACTAGGTCGACTAACCATTTATTCAAAGCAATTGTCGTAAGATCGAGGTGAAATCGCAGACATTTTCGGGCAATCCCATGCACGTTGAGGAAACCACCCACCGTCTGTTTCGTAAGACAAAACGGATTTGAGAAAATGGCGATTCGGATAATCGATATTGTATTGTATATATCGAATATGCGATTAATATTATTACGTAAAACAGGACAGCTTTAGGGTTAGATATACAGGAACAAAATTTAGATTTGCGGATGATATAGCAGTTTTAGTATATTTTAAGGAGTTATAGACCATCTTAACTAAAATGGAAGCGGTAGTGACAGTAGAACATGGAATAAAAATAAAACAAAAATATTGGTTTGATTTGTAAGGGAGATGACAGTAGAGTAGCGTTAGAGCTACTATAAAAATTAGAAGAAGTTGTTAAACAGTCAGTTAAATCATAATGAAAAGAGCGGTAGAGACATAAAACAAAGAATAGCGCAGTTGCTTTTAACAAGGTTAACACTTCTGTGCTCGCAAAAGGTTAATTTGGAAATTCCCAAAAAAATGTTAAAAGTACATGTCACAATTATATTTAGGAACATGTTGGATGAAATACAAAATAACTGACAAAGAAAGAGAAGAGTGCAGCTAGTTAAATAGTTATAATTCACATTTCTTGTGGTACTTTTAGTGCATTGGATAACCATAAAAGGGCATTTTGATGACAAATAATCGAATACTAATGAGTTAATTAAAAAAAGTGCATTTCAATTCAGCCATGAACTGTTAAAAACATTAGAAATATAAATTAAATATCTGATACCGACAGTTTAGTATTATTGTTGAATTTTTTATGAACTCGTAACTTAAACGATCCGCCTACATATGAGCTGGAAAATCGACAAACGATACGCATTGAAATATATGATGAATAATAATTGGTTATGTTCATGGTGATGCTACGCTGTGTGTTTTATTAAGTAATTGCCTAGGCATATACTATCACTTATGATTTTTTAATGCTATACATTTTCAACACTTCTTTTATCTTCTTTGTCTCATAAAAGTCATGAAGTGACCTTCAAACATAATGCTCTACTATCTATTACTAACCACTGGTATTACATTATTAAATATAGATTCGTTATAACGATGTTCCGAATTTAATTTTAAAGTCGTGCACGATTATTGCATGAATATTTGTCTATTAAGAAAAATTAAGTATGTGTCTTCTTGCAAGTACTTTACAATTATGTTATTTTTAACGATAATTTTGTTTTATTTTATTGTATTTTGAAGTTCGAGACATTTAGGTAAACAAATGTACTTACTACATATAAACGTAAGCCGGGTAGCTATTTAGGATATGACAGAAAATGGTGTTGGCATGAATTATTATGTAGCTTATTATAAATGAAAGTTTTTCATGTTGCTACATGATATGTTTCAAAAGCATGGTACTCACTGCCAAGTTTCTCAATTTTATATCGCTGCCAATGACATTATTTACAGGAACCAATGGAAATATTTATGTGTACAAGATGACTATTAACTTAAAAATAGTAGAACGTATAAAATAGTTAAAGTCTAAGAAAAGACGAAGAAGTCTTGCTTATCGACACATACTTTTATACACCAATAAACGCTCTTCAACATCGTATTTACAAAGTGAATCTTCAGTAGCCATTTATCTGTTATAGAAATAGTTCGATGACACTACCGATGCTCCTTTGGTGGCTGACGATACATTTAATTTTTTTATTAGTGGTTGAACCGTTATCGGTTATGCATTAGAACTTACATTCCAAAAACTGGTGATAACCCTGGTGGTAAACGGGTGTTTATCCACAGTCTATTTATGACAGCCATGATCGAATATTGACATTTAAATAAGGCCAATATATCAAAAATTCTCAATTAAAAATTTTCATTAAACGATAGCAACCTTTAATTGGACGTTAAAATGGTCAGCTAAGTGCAGAACATTATATCATTGGACGAGCTAGTTCCATCGATTTATTTTACAAACCTACCTACGCTAGCACCGTATATATTACCACATTCTGATACAGGGTCACTCAAACTGAGTGGTACATTAGACGTTTTAGGGAAACTAAGCATGTTATAGATTTGAAAATTTGGGAGTAGGATTTTTTTTCTGAACGCCCTGTAAAAATTATAAAGCTTAGTTTTGGCATGACGTCCATTTAAAATAAGTTGACATCAACTTCCGGTATAACCGGAAATGCCCGATAGTTGAAATTATTTTAGTTAAATAGATCATCCTTGATAATCCCTGCTCCCAAATTTTCAAATCTGTAACATGCTTAGCGTCCCTAAAACGTCTAATATACCACTCAGGCTGAATGATCCTGTATAGTGAATATTTGAACCCGTCCAAATTTCGACGATGCATAGCAGTTATATTTTATTATTATAAGTGTATTCCGGGCTTGTTGGCTGTGGTCATTGGGTTTCACTCCTGACGTTTAGCCTGCAGCTGCGGCAGGCATTCTCAAAGGTAGATGGTCACTGTTGGTCTCGGTCGAAGTGTTCGTCGGCGCTCGTTGTCGCTGAATGACTCTATGTATTATATTGCCATTCAGCGACAACGAGCGCTGATGAACACTTCGACCGAGACCAACAGCGACCATCTACCTTTGAGAATGCCTGCCGCAGCTGCAGGCGAAACGTCCGGAGTGAAATCCCAACGACCACGGCTAACAAGCCCGGAATACACTTATAATAATGAAGACGCCGGCCGTGAAAGCCTACATTCAGTTATATTTTAACCGTGGCGTTCCTACATACCGCTACCTAACGATTCCGTCGGCGGGCTTATAGCCACAGCCACCGCCACGTATTAACTATAACTTTACGACAACCGTCCAAACGTTGATGATTTCTTATTAGAAATTCTCATCAAACGACAACTTCCTGGATATTGAAAGTATACTTAAGGCACAGTTACAATATTTAATTAGGCGTTTTAATAGTGGGCGAATCTCATAATTTTGTATTACTAGAGGAGATAGTTCCACAAAATGACCTAACAAATCTTCAAATACGCTAACACCATTGATATTATCACATACATTTATAAAGTAATGATTATTAAGGATGGCCATTTCGAGACCAATTATGTATTGATAACAATAAAAATAAATATTAAATAATATTACCACATACAACTTATTTATATAGAAATATTTAAGAAAAGTAAAAGAATTTCAAATCTGCCTTACCTCTTCCAAACAGGGGATAACATCGTTGATTATATTGCAAACAGTTTCCATATCTGAAGACAGTGTCAGCATTCTGAAAGAAGGTTGAATATGAAATTTATAAAAAATAAAAAAATAATATCAATCACCATGGACTACCAAATGTAAATATTACCAGTATCATCAAGAAAAATTTCCACCTTTAATCTATAAAATCGAGAATACTTTAGAAGTTACAAAATGAAATTGATTTTTATACTTTTCTCACAGTTCATTTTAACATTTTCTGTACTTTTATGGAACACTAATTTGCCATGCAACACAGAACAGATGCATTTTCTGTAAATATTTATAAGCAATACCAAAATGTTATTTAAAAAAACTTCAAGCGATTAGAATACACATCAAAAACATTTCCTTCATAAAGCTATGAAGTCATTATTGTAGTGATCTAAACTAATTTTAAATTGGATACTTTGTAAAATTTTAAACTGAATACATAGTAGGTTGTATTACCATTTATTTAATATGCACCTTATACAGACCATTGGGTTGGTAATAATTTGTACATTACAGGTGTATAATAAAATGGTAAGAACTATTATAAATATGGTCCACCATAAATAAGGGTAGTGGTGTTATTATCAACGAAAATTTGAAAGGTAATTTAATATTTTTCAAGGAAACCTTGTTGTTATTTTATTCGTGGAAATCATTTCAATAAATACAAACCTAGGTCTCATCTAAAAAAAAAGTTACATATTAAAAATTAAATGTCCGTGGTTAGAGTTAGTAAAAACAGCTGCATCGACATTGGGATGGACGACTCTTTCTCTAATGGAAATTCTAAAGAGTATAAATGACTGACGTTTTGGTTGGCCGTTATTATTTTTTTAACGGTTTTGAAGCAATTGACTCATAAAGGTATCTGTAGATGTACATGTTATATAATAATTATTATAACAACGCTTTTGGTGTTGATAAAAAGACCTAGAAAATAAAACGTTGTAATGGTAAGGGAAGTATTACTCCTCCAAGTAAGAGGAATTTGTTAATTGCTTCTGTAAATAAGGTGGACATGAACAAGTTAAAATGAATGCTATTTTTTACATCCTAAAATAAATGGTGGCGTTTACAAAATCACAAATCATTAAGTAATGAAAAGGTAAAGGTTTTCGCAGACGGCGTTATCTAAAGCGGGCTCGATACTTGGGCTTGGATTGGTTCTTCTCCTTTGGTGAGAACACTGATTGAGTCGCTTATCCGATGCGACGTTTCGGCAACTGCTACGAGGGTGGTTTTATAAGTTCGTGACTTTTAAAGAAACACATCAGTTTTTCGGCTAAAATTAATTACATCGCCCACCGCGTGAATCCCAGAAAACTGTGCTTTATGGTCATGACTTTGTTAGCCGATAGACCAGATGGATCTATAGACCCATCTTAGCCTTCTTCGGTGCACATTCACCCGCAGAAACACACTGTTTCGATTGTTGCTTGGTCTCTGGTGTGGAGTAATGGATCCATGTCACATCTACGGTAACGAACCGGCATAAAAACTCGTTTGGATTGCGGCTGTACGCTGTACATTTCCAAACGCTCCTTTGAACTTGTCACTCAGTGGTGTTTATCGTGAGTAATCGCGGCACCCAATGTGCCGACAGCTTTTTCATCTCTCATGTTTTCATGCAAAATGTGATGCAATCGCTCAGTTGAGATGCCTACAGACCTACAGACTCAGCCAACTCACGCTCTTTCAACCTTTGATCATCTAATATCATTACATGGATTTTATCAACGATTTCTGGCGTAACGACATCTTTTGGACTCTCTCCGACCTGAACGTTCGGTGTCACTTGTACCGGTGCGATAAGGTAAACCACTTTTTAACCATTGAAATTAACGGCGCACCGGTGCAGAATCCCATTGTACTCTTATTTCTCTCCTTGGTTTCTTTAACGGATATTTTAGGCAATAAGTAATGCTCAATCAGCACATGAAATTCACATTTTTTCGTTATTGTGGAAATTAACGATAATATATACTAAACGTCGCAGGTTGCTAAAAATTTTACAGTAGTCTACCGATAAATGGAAACAAGTGTTGCCATTGCAGATACTGCGCGGAAAATTCAAAAAGTCACGGACTTTTCAATCCATCCTCGTATATTTGGCATTCTCAGAGGACGTAGCGAGGGATGCTGTCGGATGAGAACCAATGGCGGAGGAAGACCTATTCTTTGTGTTGACCAATCAACATGTGTGCTCTGTTAGAAGTTGAAAATCAACAAATCAGTAATCATTCCAATTAACGACTGCATTTCATTTGTCAAAAGTTTGAAATTTGAGTTTATCTTTCAGACTATTTGGAGAAAATATTCGAGGATGTAGAATAACCTCATTTGAATCAGTCCTCTCCTCCATGGTACAGGGAAATTCTAAAATATTTTAATTCCGAGTCAAATGTCAATTTGTGTTGACCAATCAACATGTGTGCTCTGTTACGAGTTGAAAATCAACAAATCAGTAATCATTCCAATTAACGACTGCACTTTATTTGTCAAAAGTTTGAAATTTGAGTTTATATTTCAGACTGTTTGAAGAAAACATTCGAGGATGTAGAATAACCTCATTTGAATCAGTCCTCTCCTCCATGGTGCAGGAAAATTCTAAAATATTTGAATTCTGAGTCAAATGTCAAACATTATGATTTCGCGACTCCTGAGGAAATGTACAGTCAGATTTTTTCCCATTTTGGATCAAGTAGTAAAATCACGGCGGGATAGGTTCAGCATAAATACATTTATTTAAATGTCTAGAGAAGTCTTGCTATCAGCGCATAAGAAAAGTCGAATGCTACAAGGATATTTATTCTGAAAACTATCTTCTAGGTGACCGAGACATATTTTAAATCTTGGTTAAAAGATCGGGCAAAGAAATGAAAAGTTTAAAAAACAATGTTGAATTTTTGCAAGAAAACAATTGGGCAATCAGTACTGTATCCGAATTTTCTAAATTCGTACATGTTCTTACAATGATTCCCTGTTCTTTATGAACGAATGAAGTTGTTCAAAACTAAAACATTTTAAAAGTTACATTTGATCAACGATGGGCCAAACAATATTAAATCATTTTGCGATGTTCCATATTTATCATGATGTTAACGAAATAGATCGGCGAATTCAAATTATATTTAAATATTCTTATATGCATTTCTTAGACATTAAATTGTCCATTTTGATACATGCAATTTTTTTATCTATTTTTTTGATGAACCAAATTATATTCCCTCTCCGTCGCTCCGTCCTTGTGTCTCAATCAATATTCAACACACAGGCTGAATCTGTTCCGCCGCGCCTGAGGAGAATCAATCCTGAATTACGGCCATCAAACCCGAATATCGAGCACTCTTCACAAATTAATTAACTTAATTAAAATGAACCCAACTTCTAGAAAATCCTTTCCATGTTAGTTTACTGCATAAAAAAAGCAGAAAGAGTAAAACCATTATGTATAAATGAGGATTTAAAGATGTTTTTATATTACGCGAGCAAATGTTTGAATCTCTTCTATTCCACTTTACTAACAATTTTCTGTTGCGAATGTTCTGTTCGTTAATAAGCGTTCCAGATCCTTTTGTATATTTGGTTAAGAATATTTAGAACAGAATGTAAGTCTATTACGTCAGCTTTTATTAAAATATTAAGAAGATATATTTTATCGACGATCTCTAGTATTCATTAAAATTGTATGAACCCACTGACCTATCTATAATAATATTATAGTAATTAAAAAAACCTAACAAACCAGAAAGTTACTAACATCACTGACTAACTGTTTTGGCAAAAATTGTTTCGAAGAAGGGCTTACAATTAATATTATTTGATATATGTATTTATTTATACACATATAAAATGTGTCGTATCAACACAAACAGACAAAAGATATTCATAATTTGCTTGTTAAAACGAAACAATCTTGGTTCTATTCCGATGTAAAAGGTCACTTGGAACGGTGATAATATAGTATCTATATAAAAGGTGGGTCATTGGCTCTATCAAAAATTTATAAAACTTCTAATTTAACCATTGAATATTGAAAATTTCATAAATTTTACTCTGAGCGGAAAGGAAGCCATAACAATTCAATGTTAGCTTAGGTTAGGAAAGTTATCCTGAAGATGTATCCATACGATAATCACGAGTATATGGTAATATTCAACCATTTAAACACAGTATTGAAGATAAACGAAAACAATAAACGTCTATTAAGCGGAAAATATACTACAATACTTTGTGGCTTCCCAACTTCATACACAATGCAAAATTCGTTTTGTGAAAACGAACACAATGCATCCGAACAAGCTAAAATATTTTACCGCGACGCGTTGTGATAACGAGAAAAGTATAAAAACTAGCTACCCGTGTCGGTAACCCACCCAAGTAGCAATTTACAAAAATTTATCAAAAATTCCTATTTAAGAACAAAATCCTGGACAAGATAGCTTCACCGATTTGCTTTACAAACCTACCTACGTTAACACCATAAACACCCTAGCACACCTTATAAAATAAAATGAAAAGATCTGAACTAGTTCAAGTGTATTTTATTGTTATTGTTTAACAATACTTACGTTTTTTGAGCTTCTTAAAAGTGAATCGTTGTGACCATAAAAGATGATAAGGTAAAATCAACAAGTAAGTTTTTATCAAAATAAATCAAGGAAGTCCTGTGTTATATGAACAAATAATTTTTAAAATTACACATTGTTTTTAAAGAATTGTATTGATGTTACCATATTATCTTTTGTGATTAGTTCTCTTTGAAGAAACTCAAGAAATTTGACCGATCTGTTGGGTTTTGTTAAAAAATAAAAAATAATCACCTGAAAAAGTTGAGACCTTTTATCCTATAACATATCAATCAGAATGAAATATGCATACTATTATTATTTAGAAAGGACTAATTAATGAAACTCATCAAAATTTGGGCGGATAAGCACCGCTAGCGATGGTACATAGCATTTTCACATATTAGTACAGGCGAAATTCCGTCTGCGGGTGTTTAGCCACACCTTATTTATGACCGCTATTACCGAATTTGAAATTTAAACGCCCAACATTTTAATTAAAAATTCCTATTAAACAACACCATCCTGAATATCAAAAGCATCTAATAATTAGGAATTTAAATAATTGCAGAATATAGCTTATGGATTTCTATTAAAAACCTACCTATGCTAGCACCATAGATATTACCACATTACTATATGGTGAATATAGATCACTTAAAGTACGTCTCAGCTCGTTTGACAAAGAAATTTAAATTACCAATATTACCATATACTCTTATCACCGTTCCAATCTCTTATTTCTTTAATCTTTGAACGAGGGTGATTATTTTGCGACAGGATCGTATGCTACTTTAGCTACTTTTTTTGGAAATGCTATTGTGTTTATTATTGAAACATTCGATTTAATTTTCATGAACGACTAACGAAACATTCTGTTCACAATATACCTTCTTAATATTTGTAATTGCAGCTAACCTACGAGTATTAATGTCAACCTCAGCAAAGGAGCGATACATGATTCATGGTAGATCTTTTCACTATCGCTATCGAGAGACAAAGCTGAATTAGTATTAGCAGCTCTTTGCAGGGAATTAATTGATCGTATCCTAGACTTAATAATTTTGAATCCATACCAGGAAAATTGTTGTCTGGTGATTCTTTGTGGGTTGAAAATTAAGTAAACTTGAAAGTGTCGGGTATTTACAAAAATAAAATGTATATGGTAAAAAATACAGGAATAATATCATGCATAAAGGAGGCAATAACAATACAGATATTTCTTTGTTCATACAGTGGTCATTGCATCAAAATTTGCAAATACTTTGAAAGAATAATTCCTTACAAAAAACACTCATAAATAATTGTGATCACATTTATAAGTAACAATTTTAATGAGGAAGTTATTTCATAGATCGGTATAGAACAATTTTTTGGCATTATTTTGATTACTTAAAAAAATGACTGGAAAACAAAGTATGAACCAAAAAGGTGGATAAAGTTAAATGTGTAATTTTCAAAATATCATTTATACAAAATGCTGCAAATTACAGGGGCTCAGTTTTATTTATTTACTTTTATATTTCATTCACAGATGTATATCACCCTGTGTTACTTTTACTACGAATAAATATACATAGATGTTCATTATCAAGTGGAGTGTATCAGAACATTCATTTTTTAACAATTATTATAGTTAGGGATTTAGTAGTTTTAATAGAAACCTAGTTGCTCAGATCACCAGGGTGAGTTTACCCACAATTCTGTTGCACATTTCAGAAACATTTGAGGAATATAAATTTATCACGCGTCAAATTCATATTGAATAAAGATCCTTAAAAACGTTTCGATTCATTTGTATTAATAATTTTGTGCAAATAACAGTCAAAATATTATTTTCACTTTATACTAATATAGACCAGTACAATCATACATAAAAACGCTAAAATCGTAATGCGTGATATAGTTATTATTTTTTGATATGTTGTTAGGACTAGCAAGCGTATAATAAACCCAAGTTTGCAGCTTCAAAAAAACTGTGTTTGCTTCGTAACATGTGAAAATCTGTAGTTTTTTCAGTTGTTATCATGTAACTCATAATATGGTCATCTTCAGATATTAGTTGTTATTACCATTTTAAAAGTATATTAAATTTACAACAATTTAAGCCCAACCAATGTTCTGTGCATCCAATTGTTTTCGAGATATAGCCATTCTTTCTCCTGTAATGGTAAAACTTGCCACAACATCGCTATAATTCTAATCGACGAGGATGAAGACGATCCCAACGATCCTCTGCTTTGAAACGAACAGCTGCAGACGGAAAACTTCCTTCAGACTCGGAATACGAGCGTGATCAACCAGTTCCCTCGAAAAAATCAAAATATTGAGCGTTTTCAATTACTGACTTGTACGTCTTTTTTTTTAATAAGAGATGTAAATGTAAATATACGTTTTTTTGGAAGAAAACAATGGCCATATCTAGAAAACAATTGGACGAACAGAAATGTAGTTGAGCTTAAATTGCTGTAAATTTCATGTACTTTAAAAATGGTAATGACGACTAATAGATAAATGCACAGTTTATATATGCGTTATAAGGTAAAAACTGAAGAAAAAAATTGCAGATCTTACACAGCTAGCACAAGTTTTTCGAGACTGCAAACTTGGATTTAAACTGGTCCTAGCAATATTTCATTTAATGTCTAATTTTACTAGCCTAATAGTAATACACATAAGATTTAAGTTAAAAGTACACCAAAATCATCTAAAGTAGCGTCTTAGATAAGGAAGCATTCATTATACCTAATCTTTTAATGGTTTAAGTTAAAAAATGATATTATACAACGTTTATACCTATAATTAAAACTACGCAGAAATTATAATATTAATATACAAAAAAGCGGACGTACAGTTTAAACTATAGAAAGATCATAATTAACTCATTGTTGAATAAAACATTTAGAATATTTTACTTCTGCTGCGAGATTATAACCAATTGTTGAGCAAACATCTTTAAAAGTGAACTTCAAACAAACCGTAATTTACAAAGAAAAGAGATTTATAGTTGAAGCAATCCTGTTCTGGAGTATGACTATTTCATTGATAATAAAGACTTTCATTAGAACTGCTAATAATTTCAGTATCAATTATTCTTTGAAAAGTATTTCGTTTGTAGTACTATATATAGGTATATAATGGGATGATTATGTACAAGACATCTTTAAAATAAATTCAGCCACTACTTTAGATGGTTTTTAATTTAATTCTAGTTACACCGGAAATCGACACTGACTCTCTTAAGAATTGTTGAATTAAAAGTCATGACTGTAATAAAACGATTAACAACGAAAATTTACCTTAAAAAATATACAAACCGAAAAAATAATAATGTTTTTGGATATTTATTGTATACGTAAATAATGAATGCGATTCTACTTTTCCAAATATTATTTTCCATTTAATTTAATTTTATCCTACAATATTCCTCCGATGTTCTGATTAATGGACGATTACACGTTTAGTGTTACGTCAGTGTAGGTAGACAGTGCAACCAGGGTCGGAGTGAGCACAAAAAATAGAGATATTTTTACCGTTCAGGGCCCGGACAGTCAGGGACAGTAATCGAGGCTTTGTACTGTGGTGGGCGATGTGTTGGGCCGTGGCAACAATATCAATGGGCAGAGCAGTAGATAACAATGGCGGACGGGTGGGCAGGTGGACCAAGCCGGGGCGGGGCAGAAGACATTGATAACAAATGATACAATTGTTTAAATGCTGCAACCTCAAAATCACAAGTGTATATGTGCAAAGTGTCAGAAAGGGTAGAGGAACTGGGTACATCAAATGAAGGGAAGGTAAATCAAGTGGATGTGTTATGGGTTTCAATGCTACTTTTATTAAACAATCTACACTAATCTGTAACACATGTAGTTTTGGTGATTTAGTTAACTTTTCAAATGTCAATCTATTTGATAAGGCTCTCGTGGCCACTGCTTTACACGCGAGTCTTAGGCTGTATCTCGCCATCTATTGATATTTACTGCTAACTATACCATCTATTTAATACAAAATAAAATCAAAGAGACTCATCCCTGTATACCACAAACCTTTTTATTAACGGAAACGTCTTTCACCCATAATTGAAGTGAGCTAAATACCTAATAAAAAAGTTGATGGTCTACAGCGGTGAGACTCATTGATTTTATTAAATTTAATTTACCAAAGTCTCCTTTACCTTTACTATTCTAGTTACTTCATATGTTTGGCAATGCCTTACGAATATATCGATAGACTGTGATATACTGCCTGTAATATGATATTAAATTAACTTCCTTTGGTCGATAACTGATGTGTGCTAAAAAGTTCGAAATCACGATACACATCTGGTTATTTCAATAAATTTCTTTATTACATTCAGTAAAAAATTTGAACACAAACGGTTCATTTTTATCAAATGTTTTTTTCAATTCTTATCAATTTTTATAGTTATAATGTATTCTTAAAATGTCACTGTCATTTTATCATTTTATTTATTATTCAAAAATTTCAATAGCCCTTCGAAAAAACGGAAAATTATTCAGTTTTACAATATCTTATTTGAATAAACTTAGGGAGACAAGTAGCAGGTTTAAAGCACGAATTGATTGCTGTTACATATGCTTAGACATTATGATATATTTTTAGCGGTATCTCCATTTCTTGCACATAATTCCGAAAAACGTTCAACAATTTATGTCAATAGCACTTTCCAAGCTCTTTGTAGCTGTACAATTTATTTGTGTTCAAGTTGAGGCAACAAAATGTAAAGACTGAATAAATACAATTCTAAAGATGTTATTTGGCGACGTGAGATGTATATACAGATTGGTGGGGTGGGATAACAAAGGAAGGAGGGAAAACATTTATGACAACCTTTGCACGGGCAAAAAACGACTAAAAAAACAAAAAGTAATTCTTAATTAAATTTAGTTGGTAGTTGCAAAATTTTGTACAGTTTATTTATTATTAGTGAACTTTAAAATTAAGAAGTTTACGATTAATGAAATACCTAACACTTAACACTTCAGCTATCTTTCCGTAAAGAAATTGGTCTGTTTGAAAAACAAATACTGATATCAATTGAAATTAGACAAGGAGGGTGGAATATTTACAAATGTGACTGCTCATATACGTCGTCAAGGCAATGGCGTGAAAATGTATGGCAAATTTGGGCCATTATTTATTTGGCAGAACAAACTAAAAAAAAAACATTCCATGCGTCGGACAATAAATGGGCAGTAATGGTAGAAAATTGATGGCCTCTCCTATTTACTGTCAATGTTAGAGTGTTAGGGGGAAATGAATAAACCAGTTACAGATAAAAAATTAAGTTAGTGACTTTCTGTTTTTAAATTAATAAAAGAAAATAAAAATAAAAATCATTATTAGATTCTGACCTGGCTTCTTAGTTTTGAAATGTTCTGGCCACCCTTTCCTATGATGGCACCGGCAACCTGGAACAAATGAATAAATCGTGTTATCTAGAGAGTCCTTTTGTACGCATTAATATGTTTGTAGTTAGAGAAATTGTCAGTCCCAACTTGTCTTAAAAAATTAATTTTCCAATAGAGTACACGTGTGATTGTAGAGGTGGGCAATACTATTCTTTCTGGTGAATCGATTTAAACGATTTAATTTCATTCACGGTTCATTTATTTGAACAACAATGGTTCGAGAAGCTTGTGCGTTGCCCTGAGTACTGTGGCGGTGGTATCGTATTTCTCGCGACCCCGACGCGATTCACTATGATGATCCATTTGAACGAGGTACACCGTAAGCAGTGAATCAATTCATGCGATACTTTTTTAAATTTTATTCAAATAAATGATTCGTTCAATCATTGTCCATCTCTATGCGACTGTATTTATAAACAAATGAATACTGGTAGATCTAGAATAGGTATATTACACTCATTTTTACCATATTATGATAATTTGAAAGAAACTTGTTAAATTGGAAACTAGTAAAGTCACATCCAAAAGTGAAGTTCCTTCATCGTTAAGACGTCAAAAAAATCATATATCGTTACAAGGATTTGACGAAAATAATATACAATATACACCGTCTTGTGCTTTTGGATTTTTGTAGAGAATAACACCAACTATTGCCGTTTTTTATCGTTACTATTACTATTATTTATAAAATTTGCAGTTGTATTTGCATAAGATGAAATTTGAGTTATAACTGGATACGCTCGGATTAACGACAAACATGAAATTGTTCAATTTTTTTAAAATTTGATTTTAAATACTATTTTAATGACTCCGACCTAAAGGCTATTATTCCTATTAATGCATAAACTGCAACCATCGACAATGCTACCCAAATACGAAAACGAATCTAGTGGAAAAAGGCCCGTCGACAGAAAATCGGAATGATCACACACCACACAGTCTAACTACATACTAGACTGGAAGGTAATCAGTTAGGGATTTCAATACAAGAGTCTCTAGCTAGCCATCACACCCCGAGAAGCGAGGAATGTAGTAGAATGTCCAATTTAGTTAAAAAAAGGAAAAAAACTATCAAAATGAAAAACCTAGAGCAACCATAACTTCACTTATTTCACCAAATAAAAGTTCCGTATTCTAAGGCTGAAATAACGTTTTGGAGATTTTGTCCAGGGATCATTTTTCCCTCAAACTACAACAGCCACCTTGATAGTCGGTGGCATTACTTGAAAGAAAAATTTAAGCAGGCAAAACGTAATATTCAACAGCTAGTTTGTCAGATGTATGAATATATTAACACTTTATGATTCAATGTTTTGGCACTTCTTTTGTTTTACTGCGTTTGGTATTGTTGTCTGGTCTCTTTTATAAATCACATTCACTCAAAAAAGAAAAAAAACAGTTTCTTTGAGTGTCAGTTTTTTTTATAATAGTTATCTTTCAAGCATCAAAATATTTTGTTTCAATTGTATTTTTAAGAAGGCTTTAATTTTATTCAAATGTTACAAATACTTACGGATGACACTGTAATAAATCTAACAGAAAATGTACATAAATTGGATAATTGGTAATAGCAGGCAATACGTCAAAACTTTATCTTTTGTGAACTGTAGGCTCACCGAGGACCCAAAGAGTAGTAATTTATTGCCTGTAAAAGCTTAAATTTGATATCTTATCATCCATAAGATTAAAGAAGGGACTCACTCATCTAATTCCAATTCGGTATTCTTATTACATACCAATGTTTTTTATGTTGCAGATTTTAAGTAATAGTCAATGTTCAAATTATTAAGAAGACATAGGAATAGGTTGTAGGTATATAAATAAATTATTGTTGTTGTTGAGTAATCATGTTTTAAAGTATTAAAAGAAAAATAAAGTCTGTACCTTCAACAGTTTTTTATAGACCATAGCACAGCTCATTAACTTAGGTTTGTATATCTCTTTATAAGTACCTTCCTACTTCACTAGTAATAATTAATAACACTATTTTGTCACCACACATACAAGAAAACTTAAATATTATTCCCATATTTCAACAATCATATTAACTCATGCATAATTAAGTCTGTAATTTGGGGTACATTACTCATAATAATAATTTATATGCTTTCTTTATAATCTATTTTCTTTTTAATTATAATAATTTAACGTCTGACAACTGGACGCAGGTCAGGGGCTACACAAGATATATGAAAGGACTTGTTGATTTACATATTTTATCGATCACTTTCGCTTCAGCATTAATGACAAATATACACTTCGCCTTAATAACTGGATTAATTTAAATCTTATTGGTGATAATCAAAAACAGTATTGGTACAGGTCTTAATGCATTTAGACCAAGACACTGCGGTGATTGCGAGATCTATTTCTTAGAGCGCGACATCAAGACCATAACATTTGTTATTGAAAAAAGCCCCAATTTAACATGATCAGGACTCGACCATGCAATACCAAGATCAGGGCTGATGTGATAAATTTTTTACATACATATCAATGTTTTTCGAGGTAAAAAAATGAAGTTTAATTAATTCGTTTTACATCTGGTGAAACATATTTATACAAAAATTTGTCAATGAAACAAATAATAATAGTAAAAATAACATGTAATTTTCGGATAATGTAATTGCCAATTGTGATTAATTCTACTAAAAAAACTATAATGTGAATAGTATTAAACCAGTTGTATCATTAAATTTTAACATTAATGATTAACTTAAGAATAATGTTAATTGGAATATAAGATAGCCATTTTTGTAATTCTGTGAAAGAGAATGGCAAGAGATAGTGAAGTCATCAAAATTATTCATAATTGAAGTTGACTAATACTTTCAGTTATTCTAGTCAGACAAACATCGGCAATTTTAAATTTAGATGCAGTAACCTATTCAGAATAACGCAGACTTTTCTAGGCTAACAAATATAAACTTCATCTGTAGGTAGTAAGTATCTATTATTCTGTTTTACTCTTCACTAGCTCCAGGGTGAAAACGCAAAATTGAATAAGATTTGGCAGATGACTGGGTAACGTACGAGGGTGTATAAAATATAAACGGGATTGGTTTTGAAAAAATTCGAACTATTTTTATTATATATATTTCCGCTCTAAAAATACATTTTTTCACGTCGGATTGAGAGCTTTTTTATACCATCATCGTAGAAGCTCTTCGGACGTTATTGTAGCCATTGCTTCAATTGAGTAGGTCTCGTGGAAACGTTAGCCTCCAAGCGCTTCTTTCAGAGACCCAAAAAGATGGAAATCACAAGAGGACAATTCGGGGCTATATGGCGGATGTTCCAACCTAATGAATCCAATTTATGCCTTGTGGCACTGGCCGTATGAGGCCTGGCGTTGTCCTGCATCCAGTAGACCACAATATTGCGCATTAACCGTGCGTCAATCATGGAGTAAGTCAACGTGAAAAGAGCATCTTTATCTTCATTAGCCCCTTCTCGCCGCTTTTCCTCCATTGCATAATCAACTGTTTCGACTCGGACGTGTACTGGTGCACGTGCACCGTGACGATCCGATACAAAAATGCTTCACTCTCTTGCTGGAATCGATTGAAGTGTGTGGCGCCGCGAAATCGCCAATCGATGTCGCTTGTTGTCCTCCGATAACAGTCGGGGAACCCGAACCCATCTAGCGGACACTGCGCATTTTCAGGTCATCTGCCACGATCCCGTGGACACTCTCGTAACAGATGGTCAATTCATCAACGATTTCCCAGAGAGTTATGCGTTGATTTCCCTCAATGAGATTTTGGACCGCCTCGATGTTGGCTTCAATCACACATGTCTTTGGGTGGCGAGCATGGCTCTTGTTCTTGACCTTGTCACGGCCTTCAGAAAATTCTTTGCCGTGCAAAAACTCGAGTTTTTGACAGGACGTTGGATTCATCCCCTCCTTGGCCAAAAACATAATAATAATCCGTTGCTCAGCAGAGACATGCATTTCTGCTTCGCTTATTGTTTCTTTTCGTACTAAAGCGACTCAGGCTAATTGGGGTTGGTTCTCCATCCTCCCTAGCGGTACAGGCCATCTTCGCATCTACTACGACCACGTCAATGTTTACATTTGATACACCCTCGTACTAAAATTTCCTGCGTTCTATGTTAACTATAGAAAAATAAGAATGGGCCGCGCATCATCATTTAACCGTGTACTCTACTGTGATGTAGGTACTTTTCGATTATGTCTTCTAAACTATCAGGAAATCTCTCGTGACCCACCGAATTGACACGCATTTTCGCGGTTGTCGTCAGTGTTCACGCGTTACTACAAACACAATTCACGTTTGTACTAAATAGGTGGTTACATGTCCACCATCTCAAGCATCAAGCAATGTTTAACTCTGCAATATCAATTTTTACATTTTAAAGTCTTACTTTAAGTTATGTTTGAAATTCTTCTAAATGAGTAAGTTTTAAGAATGAGCTATAAAATAGAGCAAATAGAATATATTGGTCAGCGGAGATCTAGGAAAATACTACTGTTTGTTCTATAAAGTATTAACAATAAAAGAGCATTCAATTTTGTTGACATTTATAAATGCATTCTTAATGTATCGTTGTTCATAATGCTTGATGAATCCGTTAATTACAAAAATTATACGGTCTTTAAAATCAATGATAACAACAGTGATTTAACGCATAGTTATTAACAATCAGTACAACAGTAATTATAGCATTTAATTATCTACAGGCTCATTACTATGTATTATTAAGTATATTGACGAGAATCCCGACAGGTAGGTACGAATTGAATATGTAAAAAACACGATTACCTATCACTAATGACAAATATTTTGATTAGCATGAGTGGGAGTACAATAAAATTTGCTCTGTTCAAACGAATACTATTCTTCTAATAATTTTCATTATTTGATAAAAGGAGTGAGGTGAAGTAGACGGATGAATGGACTTGGAGCATGAAAAAATGGAGACAGCATTTCGGCTCCTGGTACATGTTGATACAACTTATACATATAGGTACATAAATGGAGTTGTTCATACGGCCACAAATTTTGTATTTGAGATACAGATTTTACATTACTTTATATGGAACTGCTCAGACTTGCATGTTCGTACGTGGCAATTTTATGTAAGAAAGAAAATATGGAATCTACCGTTTTTGACAACGAAAGATTTGAAAGTTCAAAGGCTTTCACGACCAGCGTCAATATTTAAAGAAAATATTTCCCAGCTTGTGGGCCGTGGTCGGACTGGTTTTGGAACACCAAACGTTTCGTATATAACTGCGATAGACATCTTCAGTGGAGATTGCTCACTGCTTCCGTAAACCCCACCTATAAATACTCCACCTTGCACAGTAGTTCCGTCATTGCCTTCTCGATCACCACATAACGACCAAAACCAATCCGACCACGGCCCACAAGCCCGGAAATATTTTCTTTAAATAACGAAAGATTTATTAGTTTGGTGGAGCCAAATGCTTATCAATGGGACACATCCCATAAATAAAAAAACAGCAGTATTGGGTGTGTTTCCCAACAAATTTTGAAGTCTTGTAGCAATCGTCAATACAATAAAGAAAAAAAAGTTTCTTTGGTTGTCCCTAACTTTGTTATCGGATGGAACCACACAGTCCTTTTTATCTTCTATTTTTTCTTTATTGTTAAATACTATAAATGAAGATTTTTTTCCACCTTCATCTTCTATACCACTGTACATGAAAATGAAATGAAAGACTGTATAAAATACAAATGGTGAAGGAAAATTAATACGGTTTCATCTTCAAATCGACCTAACCGAAAAATCCAACTACCATGACAACATGTACTTTTGAGAAATGGTTCATGAAATTTTTTCCAAAAATGAAAAAGTTTTAGATCATAGCTTTAGAAAAGAAGCTTATCACTCAAGAGTTTCTGAACAGCACCCTACTTTTCCATGGACGTAGAACCAGTTGCAGAAGTGATTACACTTAAAAATATAAAATTCGATAAAACATCATACATACAGCCCTTACTCTCTGCAAGAAACAAGTAGGACAAAATACATTATTGATACGATGACTTTACAATACGGACTTGAGGTTCTTAACTTCCCCCTTCTCATTGTCAATAAAATCCATTTGAAATGGTCTGAGAGACGGCTAAAAATTATTATGACAGGGATATAAATAGGACGAAATGGTTTCGGAGATGAAAACGTGCTTACAATGTGGAAGGAAGCTTTGGAAACACTTGCGGAACAAGCGTAAAGCAAATTTTTCAAGTGAAATTCTTTTTGATTGTGAAACTTTAATTATAAACACCAACGATACATTAGATTTTAAACGTGATGAACTATATATAAATAAAAACAAATTTTGTACCTAATTTCTGAATTGTTATTCATTAATAATTTTCTTTTTAAAGGCAAATAATTTATTGTACTCTAATTAGAAGTCAATAAAGAAAAATGAGATAGATTGGTAGAACACCTTTTGAGGCATAAGGGGGCTAGCTAGAGACATATGAAATATGAAGGCCCATATTGATTACTGTTCGCAAATAGTTATGGATTTAAAATGTTTCAGTTTTAAAGAAAAGATTGGCTCAAGAGTATAAGGAGGGAGTGGAAATGCGTGTCTAACCAGTCTTCAGACTAATGAATTAATTATTACCAATATGCAAGCATACTGAAATTAAAATTATTAAGTAGCGCACTATTGATTGCCTACACATTCAAGATGGACGATTTTCGGGGACGAACATGATTGGCTGATTTTTCAAAGCAGCGCCTAAGCACATCTTATGTAGTTACATCATTCATTTATCACCATTTTGTGTAATAACCACCTAGTAATTATTAACACTGAAATGTACAAACAAGTACAAACTTTTCAAAAATTAAAAATTGCAAATTTTATAAATTAGGTTTTACCGTTGATATTACAAATGAAGACATATAATTTAGGTACAAAAGTAGAATGTTTTTGCAGAGATTCTGTAAAACATTGCACGTATATTTTATGAAAAATAGAATCATCGTTCATACCTTACTGGGAATAAGAATTCTAACTTCTTCATCACCACGACGAGAGCGCTTGTATGGGGCACCCATGTCACCGTCAGCCTCACGCTTCATGGCTAAACTTGCCTGTAACAAAAAGATAAAATAGGTAACTTTTATTCAGTCGTTTTTAAATGAGGGCAATAAATTTCCCTAAAAGTTGAAAGAGCAGGATTAAATTTCCTGAGCAATAAAATAAAACTGTGTTTCTACATTACATTACTTATTTAATGCTAAAAATATGTAAGAAAGAATGTGTAAGTAAATCCTTATCAAATCCCCTTCAGACTTATTCAAATGTGTAGGGAAAGAGACATTTCAAAAACTTTTCGCATTTTTTATCAGTGCCTGCAAAAACCGCTTGGTTATCTGGTTTTCGATTAACCTAGGTTTTAACAAACCGAAAACCGACTATTTAACACCATCAGAGCGAGTACTCTCTGATGCAAAAAACATCGTTTCAGCCAAAAGAACTTGTTTAAGAGGAAACAGTAAATATGTCGTTTTTTCTGCACAATAATCTCAACTGTTAGGTAGGCTTAAAGAATACAACAAAGAGAAACTTTAGGCAAAAATTGCTTGGTTATTGTCGAGTTCGAGTTTTATTTTAAATGTATCTTTTAAGAGTTTTACGTTTGTTTTGTATTACGTTTTAGTTTGAGTTTACTTTCGATTTTTAAATAAAAATAATTTAGTTAGTCTACTATTTTCTCATTAATTTGTAGTTTTAATTTTTAACTCCCGATTTCAGTCAGGTTCTATTAATCTCAATATTCTCAGTATGTATTTGGTATTCGTAAAAATAAATAATAAAATTCGGCAGAAACCGATTAATGGGCTAAAATCAGTTTCTAGTTTAAGTTAAAATCGCGATTAACCGATATACGAAAAACCGGTTTTCGGTTTAGGTCGAAACAGCGGTTAACTGAAAACCGATTAACCGAAAAATCTGTTTGGATTATCAGTACTATTATTTACCACAATCACATTATATTTCAATCAAAATTGAAAAGGATAAAATAAGTTGGGGATTTATATTTATACGTACTTGATTCATGCTATTTTTCTGATCATTTATCACACTGTAGTAAAACAAAAAATCAGTTTAATTAAATGAAAAATTTGAAGATACCGTATAGGTATAATATTGTACATGGTACATTGTAAAGGTTGAGTGTGTATATAATTCTGAAATGCGTGAAGTTGGATACGAGTTAGTGTAATTTCGCTTTCGAATTAAAAAATTCTTCACTCGATATTGTATGAACGCACCATAAAAAATAAGAAAAGGGGAGTGATGTCGGATGACATTCGGACTCGGATATAAATTATAAATTTGTTTCAGTATAAAGCATTACAATTTCAGCTATAAAATTCTATTGTTTCTTGTATCCTACATAACGTTAACTTTCTATAACGAATGAAAATGCTTGGACAAACATTTCACAATCCTGGAAAATGAACAGATTAATAAAATTACAACATATCCGGAAATCCTGTATACCTGACAACCCAACTAATCATCATCAGTATAAAATAATGTTCTACATAATTATGTGTGGTGTAATCGTATAGGTAGGGTTGTATGGTAATTATTTTTCATGATTGACATATGTAAAGTTGTATGCAGTAAGGCTTCATGTTAGGTTATGGGGGGAAATGTTTTCCCGATTGACATATGCAAAGTGCTATGAACCATGGGTTTAGCTTATGGTAGGGGTCGTTCATAAATTACGAAAGGGATACTTCCCCACACTTTTGACTAAAGAAACACAACATATTTATCATCCCCTCCCCTTTTACCTAAGAAAAAGATTCACTATTAAGACGAATGTTTATTTATCCGGTATTTTTATAAATAGAGCTTTTAATAAATTATTTTTAATAACTTTATTTTATATTTATACTAAATTAGGCATAAGTGGAAAATCGATTAAACAACTCTAATTGGTAGTTTACAATATTTTCGTTGCGGGAGAGAGCTTTCTTGATTTTCAAGCTTTCTAGAAAAGATAACTTTCTACTTTTGTTAATAATGTTCCGAGAAGCCAGTTTTTTTAAAATCTTTTTTACTAATACTATAAATATGTTCTTTTATTCTAATGTTTATAGCTCTCCCGCTCTGCCCAATGTAAAGGGCATCACAGGTATTGCACTTCCTTCTATAAATACCACTTTTGTCAAACGTAGGTTTAAATTTAGATAACAAGAATTTCAAATTGCACTGATTGTTTTCAGAGTTACATTAAATTTATTTAACACATGTTTAAATTTATGACTAACGGTGTTGATGAATTTCAGACTGGTAATTTGTTTTAAGTTGAAGGTGTGTCATTACCAGGGTTGTATAAAAGCCTACAAGCAATTCTTCTTTGTTTGGAACGTAAAAGTTATGTACCTTGCGGGGTTTGAAGCCATTATTTACTGCAACATGCTTAATGATATTAAGTTCTTTTTTGAAATTAAAATCAGATAACGGAATATTTAAAAGTATGTTTAAAAAATGGAACACATGGAACACGGCAAGTTTAGTCTGTTTTGGATGATTTGAATCAGCCGGAATAATTGTATCAGTTGTAAGAGGGTTTTCTGTAAATTTCGAAAGTTAATTTGTTATCGGATTCAGAAAAATTAAAATCTAAGAAATTAATCTGTTGAGTACTTGCTTTTCGGTTGACAAATTAGAAAAAAGTGGTATTTATAGAAGTAAGTGCAATACCTGTGATGCCCTTTACATTGGGCAGAGCGGGAGAGCTATAAACATAAGAATAAAAGAACGAATTTATAGTATTAGTAAAAAGGATTTTAAAAAAACTGGCTACTCGGAGCATTTTGCACCTCCTTTAACCATAATTTAGACGAAGAAAATGTAGTAGTTTTACATAGCAATATTAACAAACGTAGAAAGTTATCTCTTCTAGAAAGCTTGGAAATCAAAAAAAGCTCATCGATTCCCCACTTATGGCTAATTTCTAGTAATATATAGAGCTGATTTAGTTTTAAGACTTTAGTACTTATTTTATTCTATTCCTTTGAAAATGGTCGTGTTGACCGAAACTTCTTAGGTTTTCTAATACAATTTGTTGAAGTTTCCCACTGTGTTTGTTTTATACTCTACTAAGTATGTTTCACAATAATTGCACACTACAAAGTGTTAAGTTTAAATGTGAAAAGTTTTTCTCGGATAAAAGTACCCGTTCGAAGTATCTCCAACCTACTTTACTGTAAAGCCTATATATGTATAGACCCATCATAAACGAATTCGGAACAAACTATCCATCCGCCATTGTAAATACATACTCGTAAAGTCCTTGAATATAGTTCAATGAGTTCTATAGGAAACGAGTTTAAAAAAATATGTACTGTGACTTAATTACTACGGAATTGATTCAAACTGGAATGGAAACATGTTGCTCATTCAATGTTTCCCTTCAAAATACACTCGCAGATTTCAATTTGACTGATGGATTTTGTATTCCCAATAGTAATTCAAAAACTTTCTATCATTAGACTATTAGACTAATTGAACCAGTCCAAATGAGTGCCGTAGTCATTTTAATCATGGCGATCATTCATACCGTAGTCTAACCTAATCCTTGGGTGCATAGCACTTTAAAGACGTATTAAATTAGCACAGCTATTGTAGCACACTAAGTAAAAATATCGTAATAAATTAGAGTGTATTTATTTATTACATAGAATTTATTGCGTGAAAAGAAAAATATGTATATATTCCCACCATTACCTCACCTAAATCCGTGGTGGTTATCACTTATTCCTAGTATATAGCTTTTCATCCTTCTGCATAGAACTTCAAATATGCTAATAATCGAACATCCAAATGCACTCAACAGTTTTATTTAAAATTATAATGCCACAAATTAACCATATTATAACCAACTGGATATCGAAAATTGGTTAGATTTCAGTCTTTTATTAGGCGTTTTAAACAGGAGGTAATTTCATAATTATGTGTCATTAGAGCAGATAGCTCCACAAAATTGCCCTAGACACCTACCTAGGCACAATTGATATTAACACATTATGATATAGTGATGATGATGATCTGATAATTACAAAGAAAAATAACAGACGCATCATTTTTTTTAGAACCTGTCTGTAACAAGACTAATTTAAATATAACCTAGGGGATCACCAGAGCCCTCCAAACTTAAAATCTCTTAGCTACTGTACTGGAATCTAATTGCAGTGCTTTTTATGTTACCTTTGTTGTGCTTGATAATTCCAGCTATTCACCCCATTATAATTAGATGCACTGATATTCTGTACATTTGCAGTATCTAATTAACTTCACACTTAGACATTAACTTAATCAGTTCTCATTGATTCAGTTTTCCATTAAACATAGCCAGTCACCTGGTCGATTTCAATAATTCATTTAAATCAGTTATCAGTCATTAGCCATTTGTAAAAATATCCGTGCAATGAGTTAACGTTCCATTTTAGATAATTCATTTATTTATTAAAACGTTT
Source organism: Agrilus biguttatus (assembly GCA_963921985.1). NCBI lineage: Eukaryota > Metazoa > Arthropoda > Insecta > Coleoptera > Buprestidae > Agrilus > Agrilus biguttatus. The sequence continues at coordinate 25,163,793 of OY998118.1, forward strand.
GAATTAGTTTATCGTTAGGATAAGACTTTAGTTAAATGTTAAAATCAAAACTTTTATTGCCTAACGGTAAAACAGTCACGATACGAGATAGCTATATAACAATTAATTAGCACGTGACCAACAGTGTTTGTATACTCGGCAAAATAAACTATAATTAGAATTAATTTGGGATTTGCACGTTTTAGTATTTTTGAATACAGTCGAAATGAAGATTGTTAAAATTTGTCAATTTTTTTTAGGCTATTAGGAGCTCTTAAAATATTGTTTTTTGCTAGGATTTATATCATAACAACAATTTGAATACATTTTGACTGGCAACATTATATATTTGCGCAAATCACTTTCATGTGGAAGATGATAGAAGCACAATAAAGATACATTTCTATTACGTAGTTCGTGGTTGTGTGACGTTATGAGTGTGTTCCTGTTTGGTTCATTACGATAGTGACAGTCTGGCAGTGGATTCAGTTTAACTTTGCATCATGTGGAAAGATTTTTTCCAATACTTATATGAATTCGTTTCAAAAATAAACCACGACCATTGCCCAATATTTTTACTGAAACTGCAAAAACAGTTCGACTCTTGGGTGCAACGATAATAATGTATTGTTTTTTCTTATGTACTTTTTGGCATGAACGGATATGGGGATGGCAGATTTTTGCTTCTATGAACGATCGTAGGATTGAATTAATATCCAAACAATAGGTCAATAAACATTTTCAGAACACCAGCTTCATATGATTAGTAGCAACCACTGCATTTATGCATTTTTTGTATGCATCATTACACAATACTATTTTGTGGATTTGTTCTTTTATACTAATTATTTATATGATAAATATAAATATGGAATCAACAGACACAACTATTCCGAGGGCCAATACCCCTACCGGCATTGAATTACACTGTTGATTCCGATGGACTTATAAACGAAAATATAACATATTCAAAAAAAGAAGGAATTAAAATCCTTATTCATCTAAATATTAAGATCAAAGATTTCACATTTAGAACACGTCCTAAGTAGGCACAGCGAACCGAAAGCCATAACCCACAACCGGTTTCGACCTATTGGGTCTCATCTTCCAAATTGTGGGATCTTTGATCTTAATATGTAGACGGATAATGATTTTAATTCCTTCTTTTTTGGATATTTTTAATTATTTATTGGTACTAAGAGAATTAAAACATCCGCTTCACCTTATCACGAGCTGCCACTGCATTGCATAGGTAGTTTGTATAGTATTGTATAAAATTTATGTATCAAAAGGATATTTTGAAATAGTAAACATACTTAAGGCAGATTACATATTATCGACTGCATATTACATGCCAATCAAAATTTAATTTGTATTATTCTGCTTTGAGATAGCATTATACAATGTAATATGTGTAAAATATAGCATTCAGTTTTTCATTGTAACAACACCTTTCTGCTTAATTTACGAAACTTTTTATAATTCCCGCTGGTAATAATACATTTACTTTATACAGAGGTAGGTATTATAGTTTAATAATAGTGAAAATATTATAATGCACAAAAACGATTTTTGTTGGTTAACACAATAATGACCTTTTTATAATATTAATATGTGGGCTTATTCAAACATGCCTACCTTCTTGATTTAAGATGGAGGAGAGTTTATAATAACACGTTATCTACTATAATAAGTAATTAGAGTTTATGCGCTGAACAACTGCTGCGCTCGAAAATATAAACTCGAATTTATAGTACGACGACTAAACATGACACACTTCAATAAATTAGTAAGCTGTCTGTCACTCTACACGATTTAGAAATAACTGGTTAGTAGAGGTAATGCTTGTATTTTAAAACAAGCAAGAGAGTTAAAAATATTACTGCTGCAATTCTTTATTTTCATCGACATGATTTAAGGTCAAACAAACAATATCTTTATAAATTTGTTTCGGTAGTTATGCCATTATTTAAAAAGAAGAACGCACTTTAGATAAAGAAGATAACTATAGCGAATAGATGCCGTAACTATTTAGTTTTAGCCTAGTCTATGGAGTAGTTGGCTTGGTTGGAATCTGCAGTGGTAATTAAAGGTAAATAATCTGCTTTACCAAATAAATGAAGCACAAAGTTTAATATCCACAATATATTGTGGAAATTAAACTGTGTGCTTCATTTATTTGGTAAAACGAGTTTCCATCAAGTAAACTTAGATATGATAAATCATAATCTGCTTTACCTGCGACTTCGTCCGCGTGAATAATGTTAATAATATCTGGTAATTATCAATTTCATGTTTTGGGTACAAACTATTTATAATTCTTTATAATAAATGCAATTGTTATAACCAATAAACGATTTAAAAAAGTAGCCCAGATCGCTCCTTTTCATGTCTATAAAGCCCCATCGAAATCGTTTCATCACTTCGAAAATTTTAGAGTATAATAACATGAAGATAGTATTTAATACCGTAGGAGTGATCCGGAAATAGCAAATAATTGTGGTTTGTCTTTTTCGTTCTAACGCGGCCTGATCGATCCACAATTAGTTGCTATTTCAGGATCATTACTGTAGTATTAAATCCCGTCTCCATCTTTTTATACACTAAGCTACAGAAAGGCCAAATTTTGTCATTTGTGTCTTAATAGCATACAAATAACCATTTGAGCTTAAAAATACAGTTATTTTGATATTATAGCCGCACAATTCAATTCAATTTATATGTAGCTATGTGTAAAACCGACTTTAGGGGACTATTCTCGGGTCCTCGCAAATAATGGGGCTTCGTTTTCATAAGACTACTTTTTTAAATTTAAAAAAGTTTGAAACAATACTGAAAATTAAATACTCTTGTAAGTACTAAAAACTAATAACACAGGTCAACGTGGATCAGGAAGCTGAACCAAATATATTATTTCCGAAGTACTTTACTACACTGATTCCAAATCTGGTCTCAGAATTGTCACAGCATGTCTGGATTTTGGTATATTCTACCTTCAAATTGCAAAAAGATACAATTTTTATTCTTACGTGAGCATTACTATGTGAAACAAAAGACAAAACAACCAAGACTAACCATTTCCGAGGTAGTTTTCGTCGCTGAATTAGAATCTGGCATCATAATTGCCCTAGAACAATATATATTTCGCCATCGAAGAATACATCTATAATAATCACCTTCTAGAATTGCCCTAATATATTTAAATTTCAAGATACCCTAATATCAAATTCAAACAAACCAAATAAGAAATATTTGGATTTTGGAGTTAATATACTTCCAAATATTGATAAGCTGGGAAAATTGTGAACCTAGATTCAGCGACAAAGGGTGCTTTTTTGGTTGTCTTGTCCTTTTATTTCACACTGTAATCCGATCAAAAGCCCAAACATTTAACGCTAGAATTATCATAAATCCTGACGTGCTAAGGTAATTCTGATACCAAATATGGACTCAGCGTCGCAAAAAATGCAGTCATTTGCCCTTTGTTTCCTAATTTTCAATTTTTGATTTCGATAACCTCTGTAATTAATAACAAACATATTAGAGGCATGTTGTTTTTTTGATCGACAGTACTGCTTTTAATGTTGTCCTTCTTCGGGTGTACAGGCCGTCGTCGGTTGGAATTGCTTCCTAACGTTTCGCTAGCACATACGGATAATTTCAACAGGAAGGAGGAGACCCTTAGACTGAATCAGATCTGGAACCCAATTCTTAGGAACGCACGAACCATACCAATCGACACATCAAAATCTACTGAAGCGGAACAAGCTCCGCCCCCTACCCACAGGCATAAATACCATCTGCGTAGAAGAAAGGAACAGTCTACAACCAACAGCGAAAATGGATAGATCTCTGAAGAAGCTCGCCACTCGTGCTAGCGAAACGTTAGAAAGCAATTCCAACCGACGACGGCCTGTACACCCGAAGAAGGACAACATCAGTTCATCAAATGGCCGCGAAAGCCTTAATCAATTTGTCAGTACTGCTTTTATTGCATGGATTCCTTTGATTATTATAATAAAACTAAATGTATACTATTCTATCAGTTTAATAAACAATAGCTTATTTTCAGGGAACAAAACTGCCAGTAAATATAAATACGTTTGTCTTTATTATTTCTTTAGACCTATGCCTCACTATACTTAAAACCGGCACTGTGTATGTATTAAAATAATATTCGAAATGAAATGTATTCAGCCTGAAAAAATTGAACATCAAAAATCCTTGAAGTTGTATTTAACATATCTTGATGAACGGACGAACATATTGTCATAAACATAAACTTATGTAGGTACTACCCATGTACAATGACATCCATACAACAGTAAATTATGAAGCAGGAGTGTTGATATAAAATATACTTATAGTATCTAACAAGTTGTTAATGTTAACTAGATAATTAAATATTTTGTACAGATCCCATTAAATAACAGTGTGAACTAAATCATAGTCAATTTCCCTTGGCAGCAGTACAAGCAATAAAAAATGTCACCAAATAAATTATAGAGAAATGTTCTCTTTTGAAATGAACAGAACGAAAAGTGTGATTCCTAGATAACTTAATTTGAATAATTTAACGTGTATTATATTTATATTGTGGAATATATAACAAACAATACGGAAGTATGGAAGTATGATAGCTACAAAATTTTTTACATGTGTATGTATCAGTTTTAGCTTAACGATAATTATCATGTAATTAGTAAGAAAACAATAAAAACCTCCAACAAGTATATTTAATTCAACTCGACAATTGTTTGGTCTAAAGAGCCCTCTGAAGAGTACAACTATACTAAATATAAAATGTTTGTTTTCTCCTCAAGTTTCTAAAGTCTGGGTTGCCCTAGGGGTTATTGAGGCATAAGGAGTGTGGTGTTTCGAAAGCAAAGTTCTTGTAGATTATTCACTAAGTTGTTATCTCAGATTAAAGCATTCTTAAATTCCAAAATTCCAGCAAGGTTAGTTTCCTATGTTTGTTTGACAATGGACAAGTTTGCATTTATTTATGTGCTTTGTAGACGATGATCTGATAGACCCGTAGTGCATTTTTTGCTCTTTATGATTGTCAAATATTCGTTCAGACGCATTCCTAAGGCCCAGCCGTTTCGAAATATATAAATGGCATCGCAAACTTGGCAATTGATTTGGTATACGCCACTTTTTCGTTTAAAATATAATTTTATTTTATTGTTAATTAAAGATGAACCCATATTGTACTTACTCACTTCAGTTGCTGTTAGATTAAATTTGCTAAAAAAAAAATTTATAGCTTGCATTATTAAAGTATTTAATATGACTAATTTTATTGGAGTTGTGCATATAGTGTATCTAGAATTTTAGTACGTATTTTTATGTTTAATAAATTATAAATAATAGCTGGTCGAAAATCGTTGTTCTTGGCTATGTGCTTATTGATATTCGGTTCTCATTTTTAAGAGTAATATTTACTAATGTATGTAATAAAGTAAAGAAATTTGATAAGTTAATTTTAGCAGTTTGATATGAATATGCCGGTATTACAGTGTCTGTTGTAGTTGGGTTTTTATAGATTTTATACCAAATATTGTTATTGTAATGAAAAAGTCGAGAAAATGCAACTGCTTATCTGATTCTATTTTCATTGTAAATTTAATATTTTTATTTAATGAGTTTAAAAAATTATTTAAGTAATTTCCTATGGGTCCCTGACCAAATGCAGAAGATATCGCTAAGAAAATACACCTCGTATGTCGACGGAAGTATTTATTGCCGAAACAAATTGCATTCTAAATGGCTCATGAAAACATCTGGCAGTATGGGCGATAAAGGGGAGGAATAGGGAGACCTTCCTGTTAGAAAATTTTGCCTTTAGGTTCAAAATAAGCCTGTGATAAATATATTTTTATTATTTCTAAGAACTCTGCTTATCTTACATTTGCTTCATAGATTAATTTTGTTATTATTTCTTGTAATTCAGATATAGGGTCTGAGTTAGCCGAAACAATTGTCCAGTTTGATTAAATATACTTATTGCAGTTTTTTATTGTTTTCTTACTAATTACGTTATTTAAACATGCTTCATTAACCCTGCACTGTCAAAAATTTGAATATTGATAATTAGTATGCTTAGTATTTGACAGTAGATATAAGCCATTACACACTTAGTGTTAGCTTTAAATGAAGCGAGGTCCAGATCTAAGAAATTTGAAAACAGGCCTCCCCGTAAATCTGTTTATTCCCCATCGAAATTTAAATAAATTGCGTTTTCTTGTCTTTAGTTCTTATAGAATTCACTTATTATTTATTGAAACGATTACATTAGACAACAATAATTATACAACCCAGGTATAATAGAATAGCGTACATTTAAAAAATTTATTTTATAATCAGTGATCAATTTTTTAAATCAATATAATAATAATAGTACTGCTGACGACAAACACAAAATATTATTTTTAATTATTAGTTTTTAGTACTTACAATAGTTTTAGCCATGAAACTTTAGACATTAGTAATGAAACTTATGTGTTCTTAGTCTGAAATGAATCTATTATTTCATAAGTATGATTATTTGTAACTAGATGTTAAATATCAACTTTAATAATCGGAGAAAGATTAACTTATAACAATAAATGTAAATGATATAGCACAGGTAGATGGGTAGAGGAGGAGGAATTTTTTCGAGTGTTTCTTTCTCGTGTATGTATCCTGAGAAGTGGTTCAATTGCTGGCCCGGTCGCTGGTGTTTTCACAAAATAACGATCTAATCGTTTATCTTCTACTTTGTTGGACAATTGTCCGAAAATGAGACATCACATATTGCCAGGGTTGTCCCTGGGCATTGTACGTAGGTCAAATCAAAATTTGTTCGGACATTGTTTTGTGTCGATTTGTTATTTATGACCGGAGGTACCACTACAAAAATAAAGTAGTACCAATGGTTAAAATATATATTACTGCTAGTTTTCCAGACGTTTCACTGGCTATTAATTAACATTACAGCAGTACGATTGTTTACTGAAGATAATTATCAACCACGAAATAGGTACTAAGTGACATGCTTTTTTTGTGCATGCTTTTAGATTATGGCCTAGTCACGCAGGTTCTAATCTTTTCTTATCTAACCACATAAATGTTCATTGAGAAAGCCGCAATAAATTTGCGAACCACTTTTACGTAGCAAACACAGTTCTTGATGCACATTACAATATTCACCCTAATTTTTCTTGTCGCTCAGTGACTCATTTCGTAATCTCGTTTAGGAATCGAAACAAAAAAAAGTTGATATCGTCTATGTTGCAGTTCGGGCGGTTTCTTTTTTCAGGATCGTTGCGTGAGCGTTAACAGTAATTATTTATGTTTTCAAAGTCCCGTCACCTGTCGCGTGTTACTCGCAAATATTATTGCAAGACACGACAGCGTGCGCGTGCGCGCGCGCCATATTACTGACAAACACGTCCGTCCATGAGAAAGAGTTACGACTTTGTTATTGACGCCACTGAAAAAGGGGTAGGTAAGCAGAAGAGACACTGTCTATGAAAATACTTTTAGGTCTTTGTTCCTGAATATTGTCAGGATAGGTAGTAGATACATAATATAATTTGTGGCTATTGAATGCAAAAGGGTAAATTTGTACTAAAATACACATTGAACATTTTAAACCCCACTTTTATAATTGATTTAATCTTCAAAAAAGAAGGAATTAATGCCGGTAGGGGTATTAGCCCTCGGAGTAGTTGTTTCTGTTGATTCCATATTTATATTTATAATTGATTTAATGTTACCTTTAAGAAGTTACAATAAATGGATCTTCGTGAGTTGTTTTTTAATTATTTAAGTAAATAAATGATTTAAAATTTTAATTTGACACTTTTCAACATCGGTCGAAGGGGGATAAAATGGATGGAGGTGGCGAGGATGACCTTGTAGAATACTAAAGCATTGTTTTTAAGAGAGGAAGGGGTGATACCTAATCTAAAATAGTACATAAAATTCTACTGGCCATCGTAGTTTTGTCACATTATGAGTGTACAAGCCATGTATTATGAGATTAATAGTGATAAGGCGCCTTACAGCTTTACGTATTACTGTGCTGACAAGTGGCGACTTGGCTTATGTAAATTTTTTTGGAGTGTTGTAGCAAATTAGTCAGTCTAGTCCATGCATATATCTATAGTATATAATTACTCTCCGTTAACGAGTAAATGAGAACATTTTCATTCAGCTCATTCTGAATTGTACTTCCTTCGAGAGAATAACAAAAAACAAAAATAGAAAAATCTGCAGTATTTCAGTTTTAAAAGAAGAAAATTGGAAGAGCTCACACATTTGGTCCTTTGAGCCGGATTAGTTTCAAACTGGTTAAAAATAACGGAACTTATAGAAAGTATTTAAACCAACACTCATTCTGGCATTCAAAGATTATGAAGAATCCTTGAGGGACAGACAAAATGGACATCTTTCGAATAAAGAAAAGCAAAGGATTAGTGTGAATCTAGACTTATTTGATTCCTTGTGTTTCCTCGAATTTAAATAAGCATTATCGAAACTTTAATTAACGTGATTCTAATATGTCAACGTCTTTATCGGAGCAAAAAAAAACTCACGGTAATGAACTCTTTTCCTAAATAAAATAGACGAAAGTGATAACCGTATTGGTAACTATAATGTAGACGATGGTATTTTCCAAATTAAAATTAAAATTCAAAAAATGATGGTATGGCATTGAGATGACGTTAAAATCGGTAATACACAATTATAGTCTGATAATCAATTGTCCACCATAGCGTAAATAATGTGATTATGTATTAATGTGGAATTGACGCTTCCTATAACGATAACGTCCCTTTCTATAACGCATTTTACAGTTTAATCCACGAAAAATAACCGCTAGACAATCGTGATATTTTTTAATACTTAACGTGCTATTTTAGAAAAGTGACATTAAAACAAACGTTAGTAGTACAAAGCCATACTATCGTAGATTCATTGTGGATGCTGGTCCACTCCAACTTGGAAACTTTAGGCATTTCAAATTCCTGTCGATGGTTCTGACGCTTTCATGTTAACAATAACAATGAAAAAATTGGATTACCAAATTCTTAGGGAATTCGAAAATAATTTAACAATTGTAGTTCCGACTCTCTTTAGCTTAATAGCATTTATTGAAAAGAAATGTATGGTACTCGATTCTATGAAACAAGGAATTGGAAAGCAATCAAAAACAACCGATTCTTCAATCAAATGGAATTTCTTGACTTACATAAAAACGTTGAGTATTGCATTTAAACAACCTCATGAATTAAAATGTTAGAATTAATTTTTCGCCTTGAGTACATCAGAAATTATACAACAAGTACCCGATGAAGAATTAGAGCTTAAAGATTCCTTTCATTTAACTTATTCAGGCATTAATAAAAAAATATCGTTTAAACTCTGTGTAGTTTATGATGATTCCGCTAAATATCTAAAAATGTTTGTTTTTGTTTTCCTGATTTACTTTTTGACCATGATGAAGCATGGGTTAAGGCAGGAGTGAAAGATTTATGTTTCTATCAAATCGTAGGGTTGAATAGTTTCAAAAAATGCCCAGAATAGCACTGCATTACTCTATTACTGCAGAAATAGAAAACTAGTTGAGTATAGAAAGTAAACGATTATATTGAGAAATTAAGGAAATGTTTTGTGGATACTGACATTTAAAATGTTGCATTGTTCCTGCACAATCGTGTACAGAAACGAAGAGTCGTGGTACAGATTGCTTGATAAAAGTGCAAAATGGATTGGTTTAGCTCCCTGCGATTACATATATACGTAGTACGAAGGATTTGGGAGATAAGGAGACAAAAAATAATAGTAAAGATAAGTCAGGTTTACATTACTCTTCGTTAGTGAAACTGTTGGCTGTTGACATTTCTATTTGAATTGATAGTAAATACCTAATGGTAACACGGAAACATAAGTTGCAGAACTGACTAAATATAAATATAAACAAAGGTTTTTATTAATATGTTACTAACGCGGTCTGGTTGGTAGAGATGATATGGAAGAGACAGCCAATCAGATCGCGTTAGAGCGAGAAAGGCGAACCACAATTATTTGCTATAGTAGTATATATATATATATATATTTGATATACGTATTGTCACGAATTGTTCTTGCGGTTTGTTGGTTTAGTCCTAATTAACACCGTCCTGGAAAAGATAATGGATATTCTCGGCATTCCTAGATACGTCTAGAACATTCTAGCAACGATCAATAAAAAGACAATAGTAACACGAGAAGATAGTGGAATGTTCTGGAAGGGACGAGTCGGTTTGTTTACATCGTGCGTTGACAAGTGACAGGAGCGATAATCATAGAGTGGCGGCAGTGGAACGCAAGGATAAGTAGTAGCGAAGTATACGGCGACGGGAGAAATATATTTACGTGTGTGAAAAATTATGTAGACTTGTGTTACTCAGAACTGAAGTTAATTTAACTTTAGTTGTTAATAAATTTCATTGTTTTAGTTCGTTTAATTGTGTTTTCGTGACTGAACACGTCATAGTATTTTACTGAGAGCGCAATGATGAAAATTTTGGAAAAGGCAAGAGCGCAATTAGACTTATATCTTGATACTTATTGCATATGTTACTCTAAAAGAATTTGTTTGTCCATTTACGTTACGTAATTTTTGTTCCGTTTCTTTTTTGTTTCATATTAGTAAGTATATTTAAGTCCGTAAGTTATGATTGGTGCGCGTTTTTCAAGATACCGGCTCGGAAATTCTATAAATGCATCATTAAATACTCGTTATGTATTTACACATATCTATTATTTGTGAAATAAGTAGGTGTATCAAGTTAAAAAAATATAATAGATGGATACATATTATAGTTTTTCTTATTATCTGTATAAAATTGAAATGTTGGATAGTTATTTCGTAGGGAGTGTCCGTCATTTGCGCGTATGAGGTCTGTCCTTAGGTCGTTGATATACTAGCAGTTATTACGGCCACGGCCCTCGGTTGAAGACATAAGGGCTAATGGTAACGAGAGGGAGGCGAATAAAGATATCGCGAGAAGTGTCAGCATACCAATATTACAATTTTTCACGACTACCTTCAGTTATTCGTAGTCTTGAGCTGTGACAGCTTCAGAATATTGAATAAATAAAGCAGTAAAGTGCTTAAGACTTGCGCCAGTTTACTTATGCAAGATGTGATACAGATTTGCAGAACAATTTGGAATTTCTAACTAAGAAGTATATTTTACTGAAGCTATTTTCAACGTGCCATCCGTAAATTTATACTTTAAATATGCCAAATGATCTCTGTGGATTAAACAATAGATGCAACAACCTACCACGTGAACATTTACATTTTCTGGTTATTTATCTTTATGCCAACGTTATCATTATCACATTTTGAATGTGTTCGCACCTATGTTTACACTAACAATAGCTTATTGTCCTAAATACGCCTCTATGTTGTCATACACGAACTGCGTACGTTCTTCGGTAACTACTTAATTGAGTATGTAATTCGTTATTTTAATTTCGTTGACTATTAACAAAATGATTTGTTCATAAGTACCACCCACTATATTGTTACAATCGTAAACCAAATCAACATAAAAATATTAAAACAGTGCTTTGATACACTATTCAAAACCAATTGTACCTATTGCAATACAATAAAAACTTTTCAACAATTTAATTACGAAAAAAATAAAGATTGCTAATTTTAATATTTATAACTTTTTCATTAAAAACGACAACTGCAAATTCTTCCCTTACCATTCAACACCAATATAAAATGATGTATAAGGTGAAAATATGAATGATCGGTTAGTACTTTAAAGAAACATTGTAGCGGAGTAAAACGGAGTAATTAAAAACTTCTTTTTCACAGTTTCGTAGTAGGACACTGGCGTTATGAAATAAATTATTTATTTTTAAATGCACCATATGAATAAATGAAGTAATGGAACAATGTCAAACCAGTGCACTACAGATTAGTTCTGAAAATTAAAAGTCAACGTAAACAAGAAAAATTGAAAAATATGTACATTAAAAAAAAACACGTCTTGGCATACGCTGCTAAATATATTCACATATATAATACAGGCAAAAAATTGACCGGCCATGTAAAATGTTAACCGTCCATAAGATTGTAGCACGTTATTGGAAATTAAATACATTATAGCATTTATGAACGAAGACAGCATTTATCACTATACCAGCGTTCTTGAGGTAGGAAACATATCTGGACCTCCTTTCTCGCTCTAACGCGGTCTGATGGGTTCAGAGAAATACGGATGGGGATCCAATTAGGCCGCGATAGAGCAAGAAAGGATGTCTAGATATATTTCCTATCTTTATGCTCCAAAAGATATTATAATTTACAGTACTCTCATACTTACCCAAGTATGTTGGAAAACAATCGTCGAGACTGGAATATTGTTTGGCACAGTGCGGTGTTCTATTTGAGCACCTTATAAAGTAATTTTTAAGAAATTACTTATTACATTTTTTTTCATTAGAATTACTTATTGTATATAACTTGTAATAGAATTACTAATATTATCTGTTTTGCAAATAACAATATGATATTTTTTTTTTGTTTGTAGGGAAACCGTTACATTCTGAACTTAAAACGCTAATGCTAATTCTCTAACGAAATAAAAAACACATCCTTTTTACATGTAAACTTCAGTCCAATTTTCAGTGACGAAATTCGCTCTCTCGGGTTTGCTATTGTTATTGAATTTAACATTTATTCTTGCTGAGTATTAATTTTGCGGTTTCATGTAGTGTAACATGTTGTTTTCTGAAGTGTGTTGGCGGCAAGAATGACTATTTAATAAAAACTAAATTGTCGAGATAAAGGTTGCTGTTCTGAAGGGTTATATTTTAGCATTTAATCTACAAAGTTATGAAATTGGGATTGAAATTTCGTCCGTTCTGTGTTTGATATCGTAAGTGACACTAGGAGGGATATCTAATAAAATTATATAGCGGAATTTACATACGACACATTGTGCTAAAATGGAAGGCGAACCGAACTAAAAGTGGTAAACAAAGGCGGTTTCAGACATATAAATATACACGTGCTGATGAGACCATCTGGTGTTTGCGATAAATAACTAAGCAAGAACTTATACGGTTTTTAAATACAGATACTACTTATAGCATAAGAAATGATTTTAAAACTACATTTTCCTTTTACGTATGTACATGGATAATTATGAAATTCAATTATGCACTTCCACCGTATACCTGGTTTTAAACTGAATGTATGCCAAAATTTCGTTCAACATATTAGGGCTAGAACTACCGTTTAGGCTCGACTTCGTTCGCATAATACTTCGAAAAAAAATAACAACGAAAAGCAGCTCGAAACACTAATGATAACGTCCTCCACATGCCTGTTAAGTGCCATCGAAATCGGTTCAGCCGTTTCCAAGATTAACCCGTACATACTGACAGATAATTCCTTTTAAGGGTCGTTTGTGTTTTAATAACACACAAATATAATTTTATTTAAATAGTCATTTTGACAGAAATATTTAAATCGTCTTAATTAGTTGCACAGATCATTATATTTATATATAAGCTGAAATAATTAAAAAAACAGCGAATGAACAAATCGCGGGCAATAACTAGTAGAATATTATATCATGTTGACAAAAATATTTAGGTATTTTACATCAATTACATCAAACTGTTCCAACCAGGTAAATTTTGGTGATAATATTCACTTTCACAAAAAAAAGCATCAAGAAGTTGATGACGTCAACAAAAAGTACCACGTCATTTTTAGTCATATGGATAGAATTATATATACTAAATAAACTGAATTATTTGACAACATATATTTACTGATTTTGCTTATTGTGGTTAGTGTTTGACTAGCCTATTAACCGCATTTTAACTGTTTGAGTTGAGTTCCTCACGGAAGTTTGTTTTCACGCACATAAATGGCCCAATCTAATTGGTACTTAATTTGTTTAACATGCAAAGAATACTAATGAAATTTAAATTAGAAATTGACCTGCCTAATCAATTATAGGAAGTTAATGTTGAAGAAAACAGGTTTATTTTTAATTAGTTTTGAACCATTGCATAAGAATAGAATTTGATCTGGTTTCTTTTCATTGTCGGTTAATAATCCAAATTGCAATTGAAACTAATACAACAGAATCGTGATGGTGTAAACTGTGCATAATGGAAACTCTTCATAATGTGACCATCGTTTTATTAAGCTAGACGGTCATCTACCGCGTGCAAATTAAACTTTTGGTTATAGAAACGACTGTCCATTGGAATTAAAAATCGAAATTTCGTCGTTGCTGTAAATATGCTATGTATTTGGTACTTCCCTAGTCGTATTAGCTGGAGAGATGCAGTTTTATTCGTCAATTCATTGTAGATACGTATTCATCGTTAGTAGCTATGTTATATGCGCGTTTTGTATCTATTATAGGTGAAATGTAGCTTAAAGAATTAAAGTGTCTTACTCTTTATGAAAAGTCGGTAATTCAACAATTAAATAATGGGTAAGGTGTAACGTATTTAGCAAAACAATTCGGTGCAGCAAAATCTACAATTTGTCAGATAAGAGTTTTGGGAGTTTCCCCGAATGGAAAAAAAATTATATTAGTTTCTTGATCAACGAAATACAATTTTTATTGTCAGTGGCGAAATAATTATACAAAAAGTAGCAAAATTAATTAATTCAAAAATAAGTGAAATATATAACCAAGTTGCTTTGTGTTTATTTTAATAATTTTTGATGTTTGCTACATATTAAATATAACATTCGTTGACGAGAAAAAACCGATAGTATGAATAGTTGTTTCTTTTGTTTTTAGTTCACTCATTATCGCAATTTTACTATAATTTGAACAATCGGGGTCTGTACTTTGATTATGAATGCGGTGCAATACTCAAAACTACCTAATGCGCAGGTTCTAAAGGTTTGTTTTGTAGGCCTATTTTTTTTTAATAAAATGTAAACGAATAATAAATTCAGAAAAAGTCCTCTGTACTTTTATTGTTAATAATGAGACATAGTATTTGAAACAACGACCATCCCTTCAAATTGTATACAACAAGAGTAATCAGTGAAATTCAGCAAAATCTCATATATCTGCAAACTACTGAAGCGGGGCCTTAAGTGTATTACAAACTTTCAGCTTCGAACGTATCAGACTCGACGTTTATCGGGCTTCCGTGCTACTTTGTTTTCCGCCACGCGCGGCCTTGCTCACGCCATCTGTTCGCTCATTTCACTTTATTTTCGTCATTTTATAATATAATTTAAATTCATTATTTATTTATATCTACTTAAAATGTAAAACAAAAGTATTTAAGAAATATGTACGCATATACACAACCGTGAATATACACACGTATATGCATAATGATAATATTTATTGTTTTAAGCTCCGGAAAATACTACGTTTAGTCCTAACGCGGTTCTGATCAGGAAAACCTGATGCTAACCAAAATTTTTAAAGGTTTAGTCATCCTGCTTTGGTCCCGAGCAGCAAAACTTCGTGGAACATTATTCTGTACAAGATTAGGTTATCATACTCTGGACTTTACTTGTTTCTGAGCATGAATATTTTACGAACGCCCTAACGGGTACTGATATATTCTCAGATTATGCCCAAGGTTGGTTCTAGTCGGGTATGTATTATTTAAAAAACATAGATCCAGCTTTGGTCAAATCGTACACATTTTTTTGTCGCTACATCCCGGACTGGCATGTATGTCGTAGCAAAAATCTAAAATCTGTCATGCCACAACATGTCTTATATTCACTGTTCTATAAAGAATTTACCTAAAGCTTATACGGATTTTAATGTGATTTAACGTTGACGAGACATACGAATGAGAGTATATTTAAAATAAACGGGATTGGTTTTGTAAAAAAATCGAACTATATTTAATTAGACTTCGATATTTATACTATCTTCCTACATAGACAGAAGAAGGGAGAAGAGAGAGCAAACCGCAATTCCCTCTAGTCTCTTTAGTTCGATAAGAAACAATGAACGAGACAAGTGCAAAAATTGGATGCAGTAGGTTGGAAAACGTTGGAACATCTGCCATATTGCCCCGACTTGTCCCCTTGTGACCTCTATCTTTTTGAGCTTTTTTATGATATCATCGTAGAAACTCTTCGGACATTCGTGTAACTATTGGAGTACAAATACTTTCACTGCGTTGCTCTGCATGGAAATTTTGGCCTTCAAGCGCTGCTTTAAGGGGCCCAAAAAGATAGAAGTCACAAGGGGACAAGTCGGGGCAATATGGCGGATGTTCCAACGTTTTCCAACCTACTGCATCCAATTTTTGCTTGTGGCATTGGGCATACGAGGCCTGGCGTTGTCATGAAAAAGAATGACACTTCTGACCGATTGCTTCTTCCTTTTCCTTCGAAATGACAATTTCGCGCCATCCAGTAGATCACAATAATCACAATCTCAATATAGCGCATTAATCGTGCGTCGATCATGGAGAAATTCAACAGGAAAAGCACCTTATCGATCAAAAAACACTTGTCCATGGGCGGCAAGCATGGCTTTCGTTCTCTACTTTCAGAAAATACTATGCAAACACCGGAGTTTTTCACAGGGTGTTGTCTCCGAACTGTGCCTATATCGCCGCAACATTTTGGTTGGATTCACCACCTCCTTGGCCAAAAAATTAATAATAATCCGTTGCTCCACGGAAACATGCACTTGTCTCGCTCATTGTTTCTTATCGAACTAAAGAGACTAGAGGGAATTGCGGTTTGCTCTCTCTTCTCCCTTCTTCTGTCCTACTGAAACATCTAAGTTGGTTTTTAATAATGACGATTTTCATATTAGCAATTAGCATTGCAACACTGGTCTTTAAACGTCTCAAAACTTCAAAGTCTTATCACACATCAGCATGTTAAAAAGCTTAAAAGTTCACTGGCTTTACAAATTTTCCAGTCTACAAAATTACCCCCTTCTTTTAGTGTTCTTGCATAGACACAAAAGTGAGGCTATGAATTATATGACAACATACATCAGACATCACATTCAGTAGTGGAATATGATAACGCTGAATCCTTACGCTAATGGAACACATTTTTTAATGAAGAAACCAATTAGTGTGCAACACTTGGTGGTCAATTACAAACCACAAAATTAATAATACCCAAAAATTACTTCAGGGGGAGTGGTATCTAGGAAAACAGCCTTTGCGAAGAACAAATGATTGTTATCGTCGCGCTAACCACTACCTTATAGTTTAATGATACGTTATTTTAAACGATTGGTCATATTAACGAGAATCATTCTAAGAAGACTATTTATAAAAAATAATGTTAATACCATACTCTTTATTAGTTACGGCACAGTAAGCGAACTATCATTATATCCAGAATGTACATTACTATCATTTTTAGTTTAAAATTAGATAACACTTGAGTGTAGTTCATACAAAATTCGGCGTACTAATCGAAAGAATTGCTCCAAAATACAATATAACAAAAAAAAATTGAAAGTAATTACTTGGAATTGTAAATCGTTCGTTTTGAGTTGTTAGCTTCACTAAATGCCACTATACCAGAGACATTGTATCTAGTAAAATAGTTGTTTTTTAATACATAATCACTTAAATGTGAGCAATTCAAAAATTAGAAGATTTTCCTTACCACTTTATAATCGTATATAAATTTCCAATTTTGGATCGGCAGCGAAGAAATACAATACACAAAACAATTAATTAAATGGACAAGTTGATTAACTTATTAACCAATGTTTAAACAATAGCGGAGGAAAACGATGTTAATTATTTCGGTGTTTTTTGCAAACTGTAGCAATCCAGCAATTAAAATTCGAATAAAACGGAGGAGGCGCAAACCCATAGCCTCTTAATTAGCATAAAAATTTGGCTAACAATCTCATTCGACGTTTACATAATAAAAATAATAAATATCAACAAAGCAAAAGTTCTAGTACGGAACAGATGTACTATTACTAAAGTAGTTGTAGAACCTTGAGTTTGCAAGCACACCTTACGATATTAGACCTTGGCAGTTGAAGAAATTTCTGTTTACAAAACGAGCCGTTTGCATTGCAAATTAGTTTTAGTTGTTTTCATTCCTTTGGTATGAAAGGTAATCCTAATAGGAACGATCCAACTGCAGCCATGCTAAAACTCGGTTAATTATCGTCGATATAAATATATAAATATATAAATATAAATAATATGCCTATATGTAGCAGATAATTTGAAAAATCTACCGTATACAAAAACGGTTAGGTTAAGGGTATTTATATCGGTTCATATGAATACTACTTCAATGTGCTAGACATCAATCAATGTAGTTACTGACTGTAATTCAAACTGCATATGAGGGTTGCCATTTATATTTTGAGTCTTAGAAATACTACGTGATGACAGGCGCCATTTGACGTTTCTAACTGAAACTTTCATCTTTTTAACTATAACCTTCTTCAAAACGTTGTCATTTGAGCACAATTTGTGTGCAACATTGTTTGCCAGAAATGCTTGGAGAAATACGAAAAAAGAAGCAGCAATGAAAGATCCTTCTTCATCACGACAATGCGAGCTCTCACACATCGGTTGAAACAACTACATGTTTGACTGGCCAAAACATCGAATTGATGGGTCATGCTCCATACAGCCCTGATTTGTCACCAAATGACTTCTTATTCCCGCATATCAAGAATAAATTACTTGGCCAAAGTTTCTCGGATCCTGAAGTAGCCATCGATGCATTCAATAACCTTGTTTTTGGAGGTACTTCAATCGGAGTAGAAAAAGTATTACGAAAATTGGTTCGAGCGCATGCACAAGTATATTGATCATCATAGAGAATACTCCGAAAAACAATAAAGATCTTTTCGATAATAAATTGCTCTTTTCATTATTAGACTCAAAATATAAATAGCAACCCTGGTATAAGTCACTACCAAAGTAGCAATGACAAAAGTGAAACATATTTTAAGTACGATTAAGTACATTAAAACATTCCGCCTTCTGTAAAGCGCTAAGTCGTACTCGAGTATGTCAGATTTTGCAAATTGGCTGTGTCGTATACGCATACTAACCACTAGCGAGTAGCGAATGGTGCTAATGATAAGAAAAGTAAACAAAATATTCCTATATAGAAAAAATAGTGCCTCCACTGAGGGTAATGATACCAGCAAATTAAACATCACTGTCGGCGCAGCAATTGCCGGTTATTTGAATATACATGCTGGATTTCTTCGGGAAATTTTCTAGCACATTCAAAACTTCCTTCTTCTGAATGTTTTTGTTTATTTTTCAGTAATTTATTTTTCTTTTTAATGTTAACTAGGTGCCTCTTGAATAACATGTTCGGAAAAAAATAACAATTTTTATAGAATCATTTTATTATACATACATCCTTATAGTCTATGGTGTGGGATTGCAATAGACTCGCTCGGTCACACCTTTAGGGTTGGCCGTTTATCGTTCGTTAATCATAGAAAGTTATGGTTTATTTTGAAGGGAAAACACTCAAATTCGATGAAACTACAGTTAACGTGGTCACAACTTGTGTATGCCCTGACCTCCAATAAATTGATTATTTACCTATTACTGTATTGGTTGTTGTACCTCTCGTGTAACTGAGTCTTAAAATTATCAACAGGTCGTAAGATACAACATTCAGAACATTTATTTATATTGAAACATTTATGCTGGAAGTGGAAGTGATTATAAAAATGTGGAAATGGTTAAATTTGATATTTTAATAAATTCTCATATGAATGTCACTATATTTTGTATTTTCTGAATCCATTTGGCAGAAACTGAGAAATTAAATAATACTGCAAGTGGTAGTTAGTGAAATAGGTATAAGCAAACAAAGCGCAGCATAATGCTTGCTATTATTTATGTTTTCCTTTACCATTATTTAAGATACAAGTAAGTCAATGGTGGGTTGGGGTGGCTCGCTTAGTGGGTGCATACTTTAAAAATTAGAAGACAAATAAATAAAAATAATAAAGAAGCAGTTAACCAATCCAAATATGTTCTATCAATACACTGTTCACTGTACAGTCTGTTTTCAGGAAATTTAAAATATTTATCTAAATTATACTACTGAATAGAACACAAATCCACAAAAGCAGACATTTTTTTATAAATATCCTGTTTCAGTTTTCTTATAATGTCTTTATCTTTAACAGTTGCTTGTTTTCTAATTTCTAAATGTAACTGAAGCATCGGCCGTTTAAGATTTTTCAATGCTATTTTTTCATTATACGTTGTCGACAAAATAGCGACGGTATACAGTTTGTCATTATTGGGATGCAGGTTTTGAGCGAACTAAATACATTTCTCAGTTGTTAAGTAATATATGACACTGAAGTCACTCCAAATACATCTATACCCTCCTCCAAGGTACCGTTAACTGTCGAAAGGATCAATGGTTTGTCTTTGCTGATCCACGATAAGACCGCATTGCCACAATATAAATTTATTATAAGCAATACCTGCGTTTTTTGAAGGTTATATATCAACTTCATGTGCGCTGAACAGATATATACGAGCATATATTTATACTGTGTTATTGATTTACAGCTTCCAAACTATCAACACCAAAGTTCAAAGTGAACAACTTCTCTAAAAGTTGAAGGAGTGCATTGGTTACTTAGTCTTGCAGCGCCGCTACTGAGGCAACATTATTTGTATTTAGCGCTCCTTTTTCATTTGAAAAAGCGTAAAAATAAAAAGTAAATAAATTTAAAGGTCATAGAAAGTACAAATTTACCTATATAGCTATATAGTTTATTTTTTTGACAAGTTGTCAACGATTTTTTTCTGTACGCAATTTTATAATTTTCATAATTAAATAAAAAAATGATACTTATTAATTGCTGTTTTTAACGTAATATTAATGCATAGCTTTACCATAAAAGTGAGGTATGTTCTTCACGACATTATTCGCATATTTTGTTAGGCATGGCTGCAGATAGACCGTGCCCAAAACACGATCCGGTTCATCATTAAAACTATTGCGGAAGATCGAGCCCACAAATAATATACGACATCACTATGCAATAGTTGAGCATGGAAGGCTCGATGGTTCTAACAATTCGCAATATCTTAGGAGCGTACCTACCGTACCTACTTGGTTTATTACACGCAATACATATAAGAATGTTAATTTAAATGCCTTGCCAATTGCGGAAAAGAATTAGTTGTGGTATGTGGGTCGAGGATGTTTATGCGTACCTATAGGCAAGTGATTATGAAGAAGTGTAAACTTTCTAAGAACAACTTTTATAATTTTTATAACGTTTACAATGTTTCTTAAAAAAGTTAAAGTTAAAATTAATTAATTAATTTTTACAGATTTAGGGAAGATAGTTTTTTGAAACGGCTCTACCGAAACATAAACAACTTAGGCTAGAAATAGAAACCTGTATAACGCATATAACTAAGAATGTAAATTGAACAATAAAATAGCATACGTATTAATAACTACCAACTAAATGGGTTTGATACCTATCCTATTTATCTATGATAAAAAGATGTGGATATAAATGTGTGTACCAATCAATTAAACTATTGTCCATAAAAATGTTAAAAAAATCAATGAAATGGTAAGAAAGACCTTCAGGAAGACATTCGTGCAGCCTATTTTAAAAAAATATAAAAAATTAAATGAAAAAATAATTGTTATTTATTTTAAATACCTAATCATATGTAAAATAGGTTTTTACTGTTTAAAAAACAATGTATTTCGCCTTGTTTCAGAATTACTTTAGACTCATATGTTGTTTTTACTTTTATCAAACAAATGAAGTAAAAATTAAGATACAGCAGCATTTTCATTAGATTAAAATTGACACGAGATAAATATTTACTTTGAAAATGAAACGACGAACTGAAAAATATTTAGGAGTGTAATAGACGTTGAAAACAGAATTCACGCAGAAATAATAATAATAATAACACTACGTAATTATGATATGTTGTAAACATCATTCAAGTGTATGTGAAAGATATCATTTTACACGTTCTATTTTAATCTGCTTTACAACAAGGGGCTTGCTATCTATTCTACAAATTATAAATACCTACTTATACATAAAAATTATCGATAAGTTCGCAAAGAGCATGAACTACGGCTAACAACCACGTGGTTCTGTTTTTGTACAATTATCGTAAATGAAAGCCACTAATTCAAGTTCAAACAAACATTAATACTATTATGACTAATAATGTACTTACTATATTTATATATCAGAAATGTATAGTATTCGATGGAGAAATTAACCTATTCAAACCAAAGATGATTTATTCCTTAGAAGCACTATTGCATATTCAACAAAATGTCTAAAATTATGTACAGAATGAAACGAACAGACACTACGTTAACTATTTTATTCGTCGTTTGCTGCGTGTGAGCACGGCTACGGTTGAGTTCGTTTACGCGGTTCACGACCGCACCTGCCTTCCAACTTGACTACAGCGAAACAAACGTCAACAGTCAAGACTGGGAACTCAGACGCCGACGCAATTGTTAAGCACCTATGACTCGAACTTCTTAAACCGAACGAATTATACTCGGTCATTTACCGATATTTTCTTATGGTTTGTAACCACGTCGTCCGGTTTACAAAGGTAAAAAATGATGTGGCAAAGTTTGACGAAGATCACTTTGAAAGTGAAGCCGAGCATTTCTTAAGTCAAAGAAATACACCTAAACTTTAATATGAAATTTTGTTAAATGTGCGTTCTTTCCAAATATTCTGCTATACAATCAATCATTTGTAGATAGTATATAATGCACGCCTATATATTTTTTAGTCTAGTTAAAATAAAATTTAGTGTAATTGTGCACGAACGCTCTATACGTATTTTTTTAATTAAAGTCAAATAGACTTTACATCGGCAGTGTTAGTAAACATTTCGAATTGCTAAATCAATTTTTTTTTCGATTATGTACATCCATATTTTGACTAAACTTTTATATAACTAAAAATTTAAAAAATGCCAAAAAGTGTAAACAAAACCATTGGTGACGTGACCTCCAAATAAATAATGGGTCGACTTTAATATTGTGTGGTATGATAGATTGTAAGTCTTCGTCTGACGGGGAGAGGTGCGAAAACACAAAAACAATAGTTTTTTTTAGGTTTCATCATAAAATTTTACTATTTTTATTACATAATTAGTAACCCTCAGCGTGGTAGTGTGTAAGAGAGAGAAGGGGAGGAGGTAAGAATGGTAGGAAAAGCTTCTTTCTGTGTAAAAAGTGTAATTTTAAATAAAAATTGTTGTTTCATTTATTATGTATTATGTAAGATAGAATATGGTTTCAGCACCTCAAGATTTTCCTATCGTCGTCACCCCTTAGGATACTAATAGAATATTAGAAATAGCAGAACTTTATGGAATAACTTCAAAAATCTTTTTTTTTTGTTTGTTTTCCGACCTGCTCTCACCAGGAAAAAGCTTGTCCTGCCCCTCTTCCCTAACGTGTCCTCCTTTATATCGTATTATATTATAGTCGATCATAAATAATTTTTTCAATTAGGGATGTGTGTAAATTGCAGGTAAATTAGCTTTCAGTGTATGCAGGGCCAAACTTTCCAGCTATAGTATTCTCTAGTTAGATTATTAGATAAATATTTATCAATTTGCTTTTAGACAATCTGCATTATCAAAATATACGACAATGATGATTATGACGCAAGACAATTAGCATTGACAGATTTTTTTGTTGTAGTAACGATAGGTAAATCCAAACAGAAAACGTGATTTACGATATATAGTTGAATTTTTAACGTGTTCGTATTCGAATAATTAGTGAAAATAACTTGTCCCTTGCTTGTCATAAGATATTAAGTAAATTAGGTGTCATTAAAATTAAAATGTATTTAAAATTAAAATTAAAATGTATTTAGCACACTATTTGTTCAAAAAGAAGATTTGAACGCTTTGTTCCGGTTGGAATAATAATTTCGGGAAAATGAAAAAGCGCATGGGTACTGAATGTAATTTTTAAAATAAATGTTAATGAAATAATTTTGGTGCGTAAGGATGTTCCAAAAACTATTTTCTTTCGGACTTATCAGCCATTATCCATGTAATATTATTGCGTTAAGCATTCATAATTTTGAAACAATTAAATGAGCACCCTGTATGATATTGCCTCAATACACCATCGATGTTTAAATGCCGAATCAAAAGGGTTCAACTACATATAATGTAATTTAAAATAATTGTAAATTGTCGAACAATAACATTTATGAATTGAAAGAGGACAAGTTTTATTATAACTAAGATTATGCCTTTATCAAAAGTATAAGATGAGTACTAAAGATTAAAAGTGAACAATGTTCTTAAATGTCTAAAATTAGTCTAAATGCATATAAACAAGTAAACACATATTGCACATTATTAATAGAAAACCCTAAGCATCTAATAGCGGGTTGTTCTTGAACTGTAATTTAGTAATATTTTATTTACATTTGAAAGTATTCTTAATTTCAAATTCTTCCTGTAGATTAAGGCATTTACCTTTCTTTTTTTGATAAATTAACTTGATGTTATCTAAATCAATAGTTTTTTTTAAATAATGCTTGCTAAAAACCTTTTTATTTTCGTAAATATCTTGTGCTTGTTTGTTGTTTTTTAAAAGTTTTCATATTTTACAACATTTGTTTACTGAAATGGAGTGTTTTCCTAAAAGTTTTCCTTAGTCTTTTGGCAATTTTGTAATTAATTAATAAGACTAAAAAAAGTTATTTTCATTATTACTGACATTAGAATTTTTCTCATGTCCTTGCTACCATTTGGTTAGGTACGAAAAGCCAATTAGACCAAATTCTAACACATTTAAATATCATTAATAAGAGAATAAAATTAACAGTAAAAATAGATAACGAGAATGATTTAAATTTTCTAGATTTGAACATAAAATTTATCAATAATAAACTAGTTCTAATCTATGACAAGAAATAAAAATGTCAGCATTTCGTAGTTACGTTTATAGACTACTAAATTATTTTCAAAATGAACAGGAAGTTAATAAATAAAAAACAATATTCTGCCGTCAGTAATAATAAAAATAGCTTCAGTTTTATTAAGTACATTCCGAATTATAGTTACAAAATTGCCAAAAAAACTTAAGCATTCAGGTAAACACTCCATTTCAGTAAACAAATGTTTTAACATGGGAATACTTTTAATAAACAACAAACAAACACAGCTCTTTCATACTAAAAATGGCATATATAAATTTATCAATTGTTTAAATTGCGATGCTTTTTACCTTGGTCGAACAGGCAGGAAACTATGAATAGGAATACAAGAGCATATAAAAGATATTAACGAAAATAAAAAGGGAACAGGTTTTTAGCAAGCATCGTTTTGAAAAAAATATATATATATATATAATATCACATTAATTTACTAAGAAAAGAAAGGTAAACGTCTTAATCTACTGGAATAATTTCAAATTAAGAAAGCTTTCAAATGTAAACAAAATATTACTAATTTACAGTCCGAGTTCAAGAACAACCCGTTATTAGATACATGTTTAGGGTTTCCCATCAATAATGTGAAATGTTTTTACTTGTTTGTATGGATTTAGGCTAAGTTTAGATATTTAAGAACATTGTTCACTTTTAATCTTTAGTATTCATCTTGTGCGTTTGATAAAGGCATAATCTGCCGAAACAATTGTAAAATTATAGTAAAACTTGTGAAACATTAAAAAGCATTACTTTGTTTTATTTAAATTTATTCTAAAAATGTTTCAAAATTATCCAACCGGGCAATCGTTACAAATTAAGAACATTTATGTTCTTCATGTAATTCTGTTCCTTTTACATACTGGAGTATGATTAATGCTGCGGCCAATAAACCCGAAAGAAAATACTTTTTGAAATAATTTCGTCTAAAGATCAAATATTTGTTTATTATGTTTATGTAAATTTATGCTTAATAAATAATCAACTAACATAATTATGAATTATTATTTTACAATAATCGGGTAGCATTAATCATCGATTAAATCATGTGTTTAAAATGTATAGAATTATATGAAGAACATAAAATATCTCAAAATAATGGAAACCGTTTCATCCTTACCAGAATTAACAAAATTTTCGACTACTTTGTAAGCAAGTGGTCGGAGAATGAAAGAGTTACTATAAACATATGGAACGTTTATCAGTAACAACACCGCAGCAATAATTCCGTGAATGGGTGGAACCATAGATTGAATTGTATTCTAAACAAGCCCGATTCCCACATTAACAATTTAATAGCACAACTATAAGTGAAAGCAAAAATATACGACCATTTGATTGATCGAAAGTATTTAAATTTTGAAGGAAAGAGAAGGAAGCCGAAATATGTTTTAGATGAAGTTAAGTCCAT
Organism: Agrilus biguttatus; assembly: GCA_963921985.1. NCBI lineage: Eukaryota > Metazoa > Arthropoda > Insecta > Coleoptera > Buprestidae > Agrilus > Agrilus biguttatus. Next base: position 25,190,166 of record OY998118.1, read on the forward strand.
TAAGTGTCTTCATGCTCTGGCGTTTATCCAGAAACTTGAATAGCGAGAATATAAAAATAAAAAAATAATAAATAAAAACGAAAACTAATGATAAGACAACGTTCTACCATGAATAGCTTTTAAACAAGCCAACAATTGTTTTCGTTGACAGTCCAAAGCCTGTGTAAATTGTGAAAAAAAGCTTATAATTCATGTAGACCAAGTTTTAAAAATGCAATTTATATACTAGGTATGTATAATTTTGCATAATAAGTAAGAGGACCACAAATGTCTAGGTCCGCATTTGTCCCCACTCCATCAGTTCTTGCTGTAAAATTTTAATAAATTCAAAAAACTAGATTTTTCAATTTTTTTGTGATTTAACACATACCCAAATATTTTATTAATTCGAATGTGGAACAGGTGTGTAAATTAATAGTTTCTATTCAATTTAAAATAAAGTTCTCTTAATGACAGTAATTAGCGACATGCTCCTCTTACACTACTCTTATTTAAACAATTTATAATTCATAACTTAAATATTGTCTACTGACTAGTGTCGCAATGATTTTTTAAAATCATAACATGAAATCATTGAAATCAAAAATTCAAACAGCAAATTCGCTACTTTTCTGATTTTGTGCTTTAAAACATTTTATAAAATAAGTAAATTACGATATTTTCTACACAAAAATAAAACAGATGGTCCAATAATTGATATAAATTGCTATTTGATGAAAAAGTATTTCATACGGGTTTTATATAATTATTTAAATTTAAAACTTTAAACATCGGAAGGAAGACAACTTCGCTAGTATAATTAATTATACAAGAAAGTACGTAAGATATTAAGTAACTATATAAAGCGTTAATCGAATAACATACCTACAATACATAAATGTAAGGAAGACATTAAAATACATATTGTACGATTATGGAATACAACTTTTTCGGGGTTGTTGTATGATGCATTCACTTTCTATATTAATTTTTGCTAATTAGATAATTTGCAACGTTTATTTCACACAATTATTACAACTAAATTTCTCTGAATAATAAAAAAGTAAAATAAGTTGAAAAACTAACTATCATCGAGTTTTCTGCAACAAAGTTTTATCTATTACTTATCATTAGTTAGAACGTTTTTAAAGATACACTGTGAATTCAAGGAATAATAGTTTGTATTGTTACTCACTAAAATCAGATGATGTAGAAAGTTATTGAAAACGAATGTTTAAGTAAAAAATGAAAGAGAAATGTTGCAATTTTATTTTATTTAAAAAATTCTTGGATTTTGTGACGAGGAGAATAACTCGCCTCCCTCATCTTTGGGCACACTGGCAATGTTAAATACAAATAAGCATTTTAAAACCACCCCACTAAAATATTAGGTAAAATGGTTACATGATTTTTTTTTCTACATGACTACTCAAAGTAAGCCCTGTATTTAACTTGAATATATTAATTAAGATTTAGAAAAAACATTACTTACCCCTTAGTTGTATTATCAGCGAGATGCTCCCGTCTCAGCTGTTACAAGTGATTGCAATCTGCAAATAAAAACAATTTTAATACATGCACATTGCGAAAACGTGGACAAATAGCGACAATAATATCTCTCATTACGACATAAACATTTAAGTGCCTGCTGAACAACATACGTTTTTGTTAACAAACGGAATTTAAATGTTTTTGGTAAGTATAAACTTGATTAAAAACAATTCGGTAGCGAAGTAAAATTATGAAATTACCTGAAGATAACTGTTTTTAACAAATAAAATATTTCAGTCACTGTTACTTATTTAAATTTATTCTTGTTTCAATTTTATGATTACCTATTTTAAACAACATGAAACAAAACAAAAATAAAAAAGGAAAATTACTTCTTGATAGAAGGAACAATACTGAAATGAAATTTGAATGCACTTCAGTTATAATACACGTGAACAAGCTTGATAGAAAGAGGAGTTGATTAAGATATATATTGTCGTTAATTGTAGTCGAAACAATGGCAGTAATAAACAGGTAGGCTTTTTACGTATTGACATATTAAATTTCAATAACTCCATTCATTGGATTTATAATTACACAGGTATTTATTTTATAAATCACAATTTTATACTTTTATGAAGTATGAACGAAAATATAATTTTTATTATAATAGAAATGAGAAATAATATTATTCTATATTAATCTAAAAAACAACAAAACATTTTTTTAAACAAAGTTAGGATTCACATCAATCGAGCTTAAATAAATAAAGTAATCAAAAGCACAAACGGATGTCAATAAATATATGAATAATCGATGTAGAAGTAAAGTAAGTACCATAAGTCGAAAACACATTTTTACGTATTCAATCTGCCCTAATACAAATTTAATAATTGTCGTAATTAGCGTTTCTGTATTTGTACAAAAATGCAAATGAACTGGCCATTGAAAAAAATTAATAACAGCTTCCACAATTTCAAACAGAATTTCCCATAACAAAAACAACGTAAAATTTCCGAGAATACCCTCAATACAAAAATAATTTTCAATCGCTTTAAATATAAATCTGCCTATATGTCGCAGGCTAATAATAGAAACAGTTTTTTAATCGAATTTCTAGACGATTAAATAAAAAACAACTTTTACCTACCATTATCATCCTCCACGTATTAGAAAAGAGTAACATCTATTGATATTATTTTTGTTCACAGATATGCAACTGTTCGAGTTTAAATACTAAAATTGTATAAAATCTATTTTACTTTCTAACATGGTGCATTAATATTGCAGACAAGTGAATGCCTTTGTTATTTATTGTACTGTGATCAATGATCAATCTGTAGACGTGATAGTAAGTTAGTTGTCTTACATCAGAATGTAGAGGCCGTTGATGAGCAGTAGATGGATGAATGTGGAGATCGGTTGGCTATCGCGATGGCACTTTATGAACTGACCACTGGTCATTAGACTATCACTTTATCATACATATCATTCAGGACACATCTCATTGGTTTAACGACAACGCGTACGTGTCGACAATTGATTGTTGTATCGTAACCATGACAGTTTGGAAAATACAAACAAACCTCCAAACCGAACTTCAATATTACAGGGTAAATGAAAAATACAAAACATTAATGGTTGCTAACTCACGTCTATTACAAGATAGAGACCTGTTATTAGGTAATTATTTCCGCCGAGGCTTTCATCTTATCATTTTTTTATCGTGTTACATTATCGACTTTTGTCGATATTCAATCTAAATAATTTATTTGAAAGGACAAATTGACTTATGTAGTGTACAATTAATTTTTAATGGGTGTTGCCGTTAGAGAAATTCATATAATAGTTTTTTAAAGCGAATTAATATTCAAATATTATTAAAAGTTGGCACACATCATTTTTCATTAAAAAAAATAATAAGATATTTATTTACAATGAATAAGAATTCTAGATTTGAATTGGTCAAATGGTGTTTATAAATTTTTAGTTAATAAAACAATATGGATATTGAAATATGCCAAAGATAAGATATGTTTCGTCGTCACGTAAAGTAACGCACGTCAAAAACTTTTTTGGGACCATCTATATAATTCATATCACACTGGCCATATTTTATTCATACAAATATATGTGTAGCACAAGTTTCTTTTTTCACTGTGTTGCGAGAGTTTTAAAAAATGCAAAATGGAATAGCTTTAACCTAACTTAAAACTTTCGAAACACGAGAAGGGTAATGGTGGCCAGTAGCACACTTCAATCGGCTAGAAACTTCTACATAATCACTAAAGCGAGTTGCCCCGGATCCATAAAAATTAGACAAAATTATGTCCCAAAGGTAATAAATTTATACTTGAACCCACCAAGTATATAAATAAATTTATAAAACCAGTCAATGGTTCGACCTGTTAATAATCTACTAAGGTATTCTTATTATATATAGTAAGCTTTTAACATGAGTATGTCCATTTAGCAGATTACGTTCAAGTCCCGAACTGAACACGCTCCAGGTCCGATAACTAAGAATATTTTGATTGGAGTGCGATCGGCTTTATAAGATTTTAAGACTGGATAAACACTATCACGGTTTACTCTCAATCCGGTCTTGGTTCCATAAATTTTCATAATGTCCGCACATTGGTCTTCTGGCACACTAATCAGTCTCGATCTAATACTTCTGGGTATAGCGATTTCTATACGATTATTTATTAAAGTGCGTATTCACAATAAGTCTCACCCTGGAACGCCGATTTCAATCAATCGAAATGAATTTAGTGGAGCGTGGTGAAACCTGTCCACGATAATAACAATGGTGTAAGCTTCGGTAGTTTGTGTAGTTAGTAACAGTATGTACTACAATAACAAAAGTAGATGAAATTAATTTTCAGTAAGTAAAAAAGGAGTCGGAAAAACATGGAATTTTGAATCTTGTCACTAAAGCACGCATTTACCGTACTCAAATTAAAGCAAAAGTGATAACAACTAGTTCCTAATAATATTTTTTAGTTAGTCAATAATTAAATTTACATTTTTAACCATAACCTTCTTCAGAACGTTTTGTCATTTGAGCACAATTTCTGTTGTTAACAGTGACTTGAATATTGTCTCTCTTAACTCGTGAACATTTTCGTGCGATTATTTTTTACGACTTTCGGCGTGGATTATCAAGACAGGAGGGCGTCAAACAACTTCCTTCGACTTTTGGCGATGAAGATCCATCCTTGGCTATTGTGAAACGTTGGTATAACGAATTTAATCGTGGCCGCTGTTCGTCTAAAATCAGTTGTTGGTTGTTGTGCCAGAAAATATTGATGCTGTGAGCGAACTGAAATTGCAAGATCGTCATGTGACTTATCGTAAGATTGAGTCATCCTTGATCATTAGTATGACAAGCATCAATAAGAAATTGTATGAAGATTTAACTGTGAAAAAGATTTGCTTGTGTTGGATTCCGCATAATTTGGCAGAAACTCAAAAAGATGCTCGTGTCAATTGGTGTACAAAAAAAACTCAATAAAATCGCGATGCATCAAAAGCCGTGTATAATATCTACACATGTGACGAATTTTGTATCTATGCATGTGAGCCCGAAACAAAACAGCAATCCACCGTATGGGTCTTTTAAGACGATTCGTGCGTGAAAAGATAATTGATATTCTCAGCCTTCCTAGATACGTCTGGGAAATTCTAGCAACTATTAATAAAAAGACAATAGTAACACGAGAAGATTGTAGAACGTTCTAGAAGGAATGCTGGAAACTATAAAAGGGAGTGCACTGGGCGGACCGAGTCAGTTTTGTTTACATCGTGCGTTGACAGTGACAGGAGCGATAGACAGACGATAGTCATAGAGTGGCGACAGTGGAACGCGAGTATAAGTAGTGGCGAAGAATACGGCGACGGGAGTAATAGATTTACTACTGTGAAAAATTATGTAGACTTGTGTTAATCAGAACTGTAGTTAATTTAATTTTAGTTTTTAATAAATTTCGTTGTTTTCGTTCGTTTAATTATGTTTTCGTGACTGAACACGTCAAATAGCAACCCTCGTACTTATAAGGTAATTGTAGTTGGTCATCAGATCATCATTCCGCAGATTGGATATAGTAATTTGCAAACTAATTATATAATAGTCGTATTTCGGTTCTGTCGATAATAATGAAATAATATTTAGTAATAAAATTTGAATATTTTGGATATTTTTTTAGTAGAGGCAAATTTAAATATATTAATATGTTACATTAATAATTACGTTTAAACATGACCAAACACTGCTCAGAATCATCAACACGTTCTAGTTTTTGGTCAACAATGAGCAATCGCGGCACCCATCCCACGTTGAACAGCGCTTTCATAGTTAAATGCTCATGCTCATGAAATATAAAGCCAACACGTTTTTTTTATATTTTTACGATGATAACTGACGCAATTTCATTTTTCGATCATTCCAAACGATTTTGTGAATTTTTTTTGTTTTCTGGTGTTACCGCCTCATTTGGACGTCCACTGCGTTCTGCATATCAGTGTCTCTACGGCCAAGTTTAAAGTCAGCAAACTAACGTTTTAATTTGTTTCGGTTGTTTCCGATGGAGCGAAGTCTCCATAACTTTTCATACCATTGCTCATTGCTTCGCTTGAACGGCATTTTTTCCCATCAAGAAGCAGTGTAAAATTAAAACACAAAATTGTCTTTGCTCCATTGTTTTAAAAACAAAAGTACTCTACAAAACGTCACTCTAGCACAATAACTCACAAACTAATGAATAGAATATCATGAAATTTTAACAGTTGTTAAAAAGAGGTGAATACAATAAAACTAGCGCCATTTATGTGTTAGGCTCGGGACTTTTCAGCCCATGTGTTACTTGATTAATTAATTTATTTTATTTACACATGAAATATATCCTCCACACAAAAATAATGAGTGGGGTAAACAAAATTAACCACGTATAACATTTCAGAACAATATCTTTCGCATTTTTCTTTTTGGTTATTATGAACTGGATGGCGTATTAAATTGAATAAGAGATAACAGTTATCGTGTATTATAGTTTAGAAAAAAAAAAAAAAATGAAATCGGTAGATTCAAGATAAGAATTTAATGTACCTCCAAAGTTAGTTTAAATTTATTTCCAAACATGTAAGTAATCATGATTGCATTTATGCATGAATTCACCAATTTTATACGATAAACACAAAAGGCGATACTGTAGAAATTCGATTAATAATTTATAACTGCATTGATATATAGAATACATACAACCAAAACATTTTAATTTAATTTAATTTAAAATTTATTTTACAAGAGTATTGTTTGAAGGTCGGTAAGTTTCTGGCTTATCAGAAACTTCAGAAGTACATAAAATGAAACCTAACACTTTATTGGCATCAAATTTAAACAATATTTCTAGAATGAGAGTTAATAGGTAGGTAAATATGGGTTTGAGATGACGCCCAAGTCTCCTAATTCATTCACATGTTTTAGTTCTACTCAATCAGTAGTACATGAATACATAATACGCGATTAATCCTCAAAATGAGATATTTTGACATTAAGCTGTTTCTTTTACACCAGGCTACGCTACTGTAGCAACATTGGAACGTGTATCTAGTTAAATATCACTATCGATTTTGATTTCAGCAAATAAAAGGATTTCAGAATATTATATTGCATTTGGTGCTTCATTTGTCTATCTTATGGAGAAAAAGGGGCTACAATGTGGTTCTTGAGAAACAGCAGATGTCATAGTCGAAGGATCTATAGAGTTATACTACAGGAGTAAGATCAATTACTCAGAACAGGCAACAAAAGAAAGTAAAGAACTATGAATGCCTTAAGTAGTCAAATGAAACAGAATTAGTATACTAGTTGAACCCATTTTAAAACTGGCGATCCTTCATACCGTAACCAAATCTAATTGCTTGGTGCATACCGCTTAACATATACCAAAAAGGGAATTCTTTTTTATTTAATAGTCAGGTAAACATATAGATAGCATGGAAATAGCTCCACAGAAATACCTTAAAAATGTATCTACACACTAAGACTATAGGAATTACCACGTTATTATATTATAGAGACGAGTCATATTTTAACACTGACGTTAAGATGTTCGCTTTTCAAAATCAAACAACAAACTGATGTTGTGATAATTTAAAGCGAACTTTTGTATAGGCAATCTTTCTTGTTATGTTGATGTAAATACCTAGTGACAGCAATTACCAATTATCAGTTAAGATGTTTACATTACTTTATCGGAATATACCACTCCGTAGGGGGTTGATAAGTATTTGACCTTGGTAAGCTTATAAATTATGTTTGCAAACAAGTTTTAACTACGAAATATGCAGATAAAACATAAAATGACCAAAATATGCACTTTAACCAAATAATGGGTTAAATATGCATTAGAATATGCAGTTATGCAAATGCATAATTATCCGAACCCTAGTGATGACTGATAAAATTAGACGGACCGATCAAACAAATATCTCGTGATGTGAATTTTGAGATTTGCTTTAGATATGTCTTAAAAGGTAGGGCTATATTTTTGAACACCGAAGGCATTTATAAATAAAAGTCTAGGTTTAAATAAACTAAAACAGGCATAATTAAATGATTTATGCTTTCTGTTTAAGGTCGTTAATACTATTGTGGACGCACCTACCATTTCACTTTTTGACTACTTAAAATCAATTTAAGATTCAAAAGAATGTTTGAAACTGCGACCATGAAGACAGATCTTACAAAATATGGTTCAAAGTACTAGATACTGCTAATGAGTACACTGGTGAAATAGACCTATTCGGAGTTACACTTAATGCTGTCAAAAATCAAATTAAGAAAAGACTGTTAGTATAAATTGTTAACCAATTTTCTTGCATTTTACTGTTTTAAATTATTATTTTATATATAAAATGCCGCTGGGCGTCAACAATTTCATTGTAGTATGTTTTTTATCTTTATGATAGTTAATACAATAAAAATTCCGTTTTTTCAGTATGTTAAGATAAAATAAAAATGAAACAGCTTGAAGGTAATAAATAAATGATTAACCTTGTTATAAAACAATTTTCAACGAATTATACATTATTTTAAAGTCAATTGCTGTTCTTAAATTAAAATTCCACGCTAACATTTAAACACTTTTCTGTTAATTATAACAATAGTTTACGCTTGGCAACCTAAGCTAACATTTGTTGACAAATACCTACGAAAAATTGTACTCTTGTAGGCGAAAATGCTTTGCTCTTTTGATACCACGAACAATACACGTACCTGAGACGGCAATAAGTACGACACTATGGCGTGGCGGTACTTTTTGTGGAAGCGGTCCAGACCGTATTGTTAGAGCATAAATACGAGGGTGTATCAAATATAAACGGGACTGTTTTTTTTTTAATTACGGAGAGGTTAATTACCTGGTAGTAATAGATGCGAATATGAACTGTACCGCTATGCAGAAGGGAAAAACCAACCGCAATTCGCTCGAGTCGCTTTAGTACGAATAGAAACAATGAACGAGACAGAAGCTTTTGGACAACGAGGGGGTGAATCCAACCCAATTTTTGCGGTGATTACAGGCACATCTCGGGAAAACACCCTGTCAAAAACTCGGGTGTTTGCATGGCACAAGGAATTTTCTGAAGGAGAGCCATGCGCGCCACCCAAGGACAAAGCCAAAATCGAGGCGGTCCGAAATCTCATTGAGGGAAATCGACGTATAACTCTTTGGGAAATCGTTGATGCACTGACCATCAATTACGGGAGTGTCCACGGGATCGTGACAGATGACCTGAAAATACGCAGTGTTCGCAGGATCACAAGCGACATCGATTGGAGATTTCGCAGCGACACATCAATCGATTAAAGCAAGAGGGTGAAGCATTTTTGAATAGAATCGTCACCTGTGTCGAAACAGGCGAGTATGGAGTGGAGAAAAAGCGGCGAGAGGAGACCAATGAAAGCAATGACGCGCTTGTCGGCCGGAAAGGTAATGGCAACAGTGTTTTTTATGGGCAAGGTACTTTCGACGTTGACTTTCTCCATGATCAACGCACGATTAATGCGCAATATTATTGTGATCTACTGAATGCCGCAAAATTGTCATTTCGAAGGAAAATGAAAAGGAAAAAGCAATCGGTCGGAAGTGCTATTCTTTTGTATGACAACGTCAAGTCTTGTACGGTCAACGCCACAAGGCAAAAATTGGATGCATTAGATTGGGTCACGCTGGAACATCCGCCATATAGCCCCGATTTATCCCTTTGTGACTTCCACCTTTTTGGGCTCATGAAAGAAGCGCTTGGAGGCCAACGTTTTCACGAGAACGACGCAGTGGAAGCATTTGTGCTCCAATGATTACAAGAACGTCCGAAGTGATTCTACGATGATCACATAAAGAAGCTGTCAATCCGACAAATAAAATGTATTTCTATGGCGGGAAACTATGTAGAGATATAGTATAAGTATCATAGTCTAATTATAGTTCTAGTGTTTTACAAAACCAATCCTGTTTACATTTGATACCCTATCGTAAAAGGAGGCAGCATATAATATTGTATCAGTGTGCTTGAGATAAAAAGTGTATTTGAACATTCTTTCTTGCTCTAACGCTGATTGGCAGAGAAAGATAGGGCTAGGGAAGAGAGATCCAATCAGGCCGGATTAGAGCGACTGTGTAAAGAATGAATGTATGTGTTTACGGTCTAATGTCCAGACTTGGAAATGACACCCCGAGATGACACAGTACAATATAAAATGAAGTTATGGTAAGTTTCGGGGAGTATATATGAAGCTTCTACAAAAAATTGACACCATTCCATAGACAGTCTGATTTAAGTCGGTAGAAGATAGCTGATGTAAATATTACGAAAACGACTAGTGCAAATAGTGATATAAATCAATATCCTCATATTATTGTGTAAAATAAATTGCATTTATACGTGACCTATTTAAATAAATAAGTATAACTAGAAAATTCGTTACACCAATTTTGATAATTTTAATTGCTGTACCTTAGAAAAACATAAGGAGGAAATGTAAAAAGGGACAGAATGTTCGTCAATAAATTGTAGCTTTTTAAAAATTTACTCGGTAATCGCGTTCCACTTTTTTTACATCGCTAAACTACAAGTTAAAACTGATGTTCAATTCCCTCATAAAAAATGAAAAATAAGTAGTCTGGTACGCTGAAATTTCGGTAACATAAAGTTAAACAAACTTTTATGGAATATTTATTTTAGTCTTTACAGACAATAGTTTATAAGTTAATCCTGTTTACATAAAACTTGAATAAGAAATTTAAAAGATGAACAATATAAATTAGAACTGATGTCCATTAAATATCTTTTTGAAAATTTACAAATGCCGTTATCCATATAGACCTAAAATAAAAAAATACCAAAACTCGGTTGGTAGTACAAGTATATGTTACGTATAGAGTGTGTTCCTAAAAGTGCTGTACATCACAACTATTTTAAAAAACGTAAGGGCACGTTAATTTTACAATTTTTAAAAAAATATTCTTGTCCATGCAGTTATCATAAAACCTGTCAAGTGGTAGTGCCACGGATAAATTATCTTTTAATAATTTCAATTAAATTGTCTGTTGGATAATTATGAAACATCGTTTAAATTAAATGAAAATATATATAAACAAAATGCTTTTAGATGTTTCAAATATGTTTATTAACACACTCTACATATGTTTCGACTTCAGAAGTCTTTCTCAAGAGTAATAGATATTTACTAAATTTAAACTGTAACTTAATGTTATTTATACAAAAGTCAAAAAGTATTTATAGTTAGGTATTGTAAGTAATAAGATGTACAGGTACAAGTATATTAGAGGTAGTTATACAAAGGTATAGTTATTTAGGGAAAAACCCTTGTCGGGTTGTAATTCTTCAGAAATTGGTCAATCACCGGTGTGTCTTGGAACTCGGATTTATCATTCGTTATGTTACAATTATTTCTAAAGGCTTTTTTAATTTCGAACTTTCTTTTTACATTGGTCAAACAGGTCGTAATTTCAACATACGTTTAAAAGAACACGAAAAAGATATAAAAAAACAAAAAGGTATCTACAGGCATAAGCCTACATTGCCTAGAAAATGGCCATAAAATCGACAGAGATAACTTCAACCTATTACATATAGAAAATAAAGGTCAACATCTAAATATTTTAGAGCAGTTCGAAATTAAAAAAGCCTTTAGAAATAATTGTAACATAACAAATGATAAATCCGAGTTCCAAGACACACCGGTGATTGACCAATTTCTGAAGAATTACAACCCGACAAGGGTTTTTCCCTAAATAACTATACCTTTGTATAACTACCTCTAATATACTTGTACCTGTACATCTTATTACTTGCAATACCTAATTATAAATACTTTTTGACTTTGTTATAAATAACATTAAGTTACAGTTTAAATTTAGTAAATATCTATTACTCTTGAGAAAGACTTCGGAAGTCGAAACATATGTAGAGTGTGTTAATAAACATATTTGAAACATCTAAAAGCATTTTGTTTATATATATTTTCATTTAAATTAAAATATCTTTTTTTTTAAATGAGAGCCACTATTCTTTGTTGCACTTCTAGAAAGCCATTATTGTCCTGAGTACACTGGTGTGCCAGTGTAGGGTTTGTTAAAGAGGGAAATATTTGATAACAACAAAATTGTTTGTCACCGATCCGAATTAAGGGATTTCAACAGTGAAATCCGCTACAACGATTGGAGAATAGAAAATCTTCAATAAAAAATATTTGTGTTGGAGCGGTTACGTTACAAAAGATCTATGAAGCTTTCTAGGATTTCTGTAGCAGCTAATTTAATCTGTTTCAATACGCTGCTTTAGGTTATCTAAATTTTGAGGCATGTTTACGTAGATAGTGCTTTTCAGATTTCCCCATACGAAAAAGTCAAAAAGGTTTCAATTGGGCCATCGATTTTGCCATTCCAAATGACCTATCCAGCGATTCAGTAACAGTTGATTTAAATGATTTCCCACTGCTCTTGCAAAGTGTGGAAATAACCCATTTTGTTGGAACGAAATTCTAGATCAGTTCCATCCAACTGTGGCGCTGGAAATAAGTGGCCACTTCTTAATACTAAGAAATGAAACACAGTAATTTGCATAAGTTTCACCAATTAATGTACGATAATTTTAAGAACTCTTGAAAATGATCTTATAGATGGAAACAATTATTGAGTTGACAATAATAAATCGTAAAAACTTATCCAAATTACTGTGCTTTACTTCTTAATATTTGTTTTACAGTAAATGTACCATCCAAAGCTTAGATTTAACTTTTCTCACAAATCCCGCCCTAACATTAACCTTTTGTGGATGTTTGGTATGGACTTCCTACATCCAGTGAGGATTTTCATCTGACCAATACTGACAATTGTGTTGGTTTACCGTTTTATTCAACGTAAAACTAGTCTAGTCGAACAAAACAATGTTGACAGTGACAGCGGATTGGTACACAGTTTTAGCAAAATTCATTTCATCTTTTTAAATTTCCGCTAATATTCGCTTTTGAGACAGTATTGCCGAGAATTCCAATTAAAAAGTAGTAAAACAATAAATCGCTTACCTATTATGTTATATTGAAGATGTTACACATGACAATTTATTTTTCTTCTAATAAATACAATACATTAGAAATATGGCAAACAAGACTAATGTAAGACGACTAATCAGATCAAGCCAATCATTTTGCTTATCAGTGGTTATATTAGTACCTAATACACATATTTCTTCTTAGTTTTGAAATGAAAATACATAGAGATATAGATATTTATGTATTTTGCAGCCTAATTATTATATATTACTAATGTAATAATTTAATGGATCTGCACCTAACCTGGCTTTAATGTATTTGTGCAAAATCGCTTTTTGCCGACCGCCCTATGTTGAGTAGTAGAGTACATAAACTTTGGATCTTTATCAGACACGTAGGGGTTATCTTTTATATTATTGAACTGGGATTCACGACGGATTCTGTCTGTGCACTATCCGGAACCGCACCGCTTCTCTCAGCTCCAGTTTCTAATTGACTCTTTGAAAATGGCCTAATTAAGCCAAAACAATTGCAAGACCAACAGCAAACGTTGGTCGTAGACATTGATAGACCTCTGAAGAAGCGAGCTTCTTCGCGCTAGCTAAACGTTAGGAAGTAATTCCAACCGACGACGGCCTGTACACCCGAAGAAGGACAACACCAACAATGAACTAATCAAATAAATTAATTGAAACCGCAACATTCATTACCTAACCAAAATGATGTAGCAACGTTGACATATCTTTTTAAGTGCATTTAAATTTTCTCATTTTCAGTACAGCTAAACGTGAGCTGTACTATTGCCAAACGCAATATTTCACAATCCAGTTGATTAGAACGGATTTTAGGCTTCCATGGCCGGCGTCCATTGCATGATGTGGAATTTTCCGGGTCATTCTGCCGTGGTCCTCTCTTCCTCTTTTACTGCTAGACGCACGACTCGAACGCGGACAGTTCAGTCTCAGCAAAGAAACCAACGACAGCGGTTGGAATCTACTGAGTCAGGGTTGGCGAAACGTCTAGCAGCAGAAGAGGAAGAGACGACCACGGCAGAATAGCCCGGAAAATTCCACATCATTAAATCCAGTTGATTGTTCAGTTAGCCGGTATCGAAAACAGGGGTTCTATTAGTTGCCTAGGCCTATTAGCTGCTACATAATGCACTACGATTTAGTTTTCAGGAATAATTTTGCTTATATTCTTGGTTCTTATATTTGTAGCCTTCAAGATCAAAACTTCTTTCTTTAAATATAAATATTATGTTAAAAGAAAACACTTGATATTGTTTCACTTTTTTATTTAATAGAAGACTGACATGTTTCGGCTATGAAGCAATTATCAAAGAGTTAACTATACAACTAACTAATAAAAACAAAATTCTTATAAATAGATATACAGAAGACCAAGGTGGTAGTAAGTAATATTATTTATTTTTTATTTGTCCCTGCAACTGATTTTAATAAGGGGGAAACCCCAAAGTCTATATGGTCGTCCAGTAATATTTTATTGTTATTGTGTGCTCCTGTAACTTCCAGTATTTCTAGCAGATCTCGTTTTTTACCTCAGACAAATGATTTTAGCTTCTACCACCTTATTATTTAAAAGAAATTTCTTTATTAGTACAGTTAACTCTTTGATAAGGGCTTCATAGGCGAAACGTCTTTTCTGAAATAAAAAAGTGTAACAACACCAAGTGTTTAACTTAGTATGAATATGAGAATATGCTTCACCAAGAAATTAGCCTAAATACAATCATGGTTGTCCTTCTTTAAAGTTCGAGGACTAGTAAAAGTAACATCTTCATATCCTTGCAGATATTTATTTGTTTCTATTTTCAATGCATTTTTGATAGTACATGTGTCTTTTTGTTATTCTTCCTCAAATTTCTTCTTCTTCTGTAGAATAACCTTTATACAATCTTGATTATGTCTGCCCCAATACCTTAATAATGTCAGCCTTTGTAGCTAATGGATGAAATTTATTATAGAAGAGGTTATTCAAACCGTTTGTGAATTTTGTAAATACAGAAGAAGTGTTACCAATTTTCTATATCTTCTTTCCCCAATCCGTGTCTTTATAGCGCGCAGCAACTAATGTCAATTTTCTATTGTTTTTTTAATTTACCCAACAAAAATTCAAATATATCTTCATTTGTTAATATGTTCGCGTCTCGCCTGCCTTCGACTGCTAATCATATTAATACTTATTAAAACTTTAAGTGTCATGTTAAAATTAATGAAAGTACCGGTTTTCGAATTGCATATATTTCTTTTAAAAACCGACAATCGTTAATTCACACCTATTTACTATTTTGAAAAAGTGTCAGAAGAAATGTTTTAGACACTCAGTTTATGTGCACCAAAGGTAGTTTTTTTTTTAAATCATGTGCGTGCGATGTACCTTATGGCGAGGCTCTTCATTTCTAGTCGGCTGCTACCTATTGCCTAGTAATCATTTAAGCATTGAATAAATGATGACGAAATGTATTAAAAATGTAAAAATATCGGTCGAATGAGTAGAGTGCAAAGGGTGGTCGGGATGTTACGGACGAATCGCCACCGTCCTAGTGTCCATGTGGTGTGTCGTGGTGGACGCGTTGCTAAGTGACCACTTTTACCCAGCACACACGCGATATTATCGTCAACCGATAATAAGCCGATAGATAATTGAGGTTTCCGGTAAGGGACCGAGGGGAGCAAGATGTTCTCTACCTTCGACCCCTTTTCCTATCGGGGGACATGAAACGCTGCAATTTTCTAACTCATTAAATATTAGCGCCTACTAAATTGTACAAATGTTACTGTTAGGTGGTGATTAATTGTTTGGAATAAATACTGTAACAGAAATACATTAAACAGTGTTGCGACAAAGTGAGTCTATTCTATTTAGAACAAGTGTCGCATTATTTTATTTGTCACATCTTCCAGCATTACAACGTTACTTCCGGCGTTTTCACCGGAAGCAAATTCACATCGTTCATTTTAAATGGAATGGTTTCTTTTTTAGTCAACCTATAATTGTATTTGCTCTCAAGTTTGCATTCTAAAAGCAAATTTCACCATTTAACTTTTAAAAACTGAATCGATGAAGTCGATAATTCTAGTAACTCCATAAACACAAGGTTTAACTTACAAAATATTTCATTAAATTCCACAATGACCATTTCGCCACGCTATCGCTTCTTCAGGTGATAGAAATTTAGTAAACTTAAAAATAAATACAACATACTTATATACTAAATTTGAGGCTGAATAATAGAAGGGGTAGCTAATACAAGTTACAACTATGTAGTAGGAACTTATTATATATTTAAAAGAGATGATCTATTGACATCTATTTGGTCATTCATAATTATGCCTAAACTATTGAATTTATTGATTTCAAGGCATTCAAGCAAATTTAACTTTAAACCTTTCTTTTCTATATGTAATATTTGAAAATCGTCATCATTACTATCTGAATTTAGAAGTAAATGTTCTGCGTATGTTGAATTATTGGACTTATTATCAAAACTCTTTTTGTGTTCGCGTATCCACTCTTTAAAAGATCTGCTTGTTTGGCCTATGTAGGCAGTTCAGTGTATAAACGTCCGATTTTAAATTTTTGTTAGAGGCGTCTTTATTGTTTTTATTAGGTTGCCTAAAGAATTTTTTGTTTTACCGAATCTGTAAATTTTGAGATATGTTTACCTATATTAAGAGAAATATTTCCCAAGTAAGTTGGAGATTTATAATTATTATTGCTTTTAATTCTACAAGTTTAAAGTCGCTTTGTTTAGTTTTTTTGTTTAAAAGTTTTTAACTAGAGAAACCGTCATTTGAAGCAATTATGAAAATTCGGTTAAGTTCTTTGTTGTTATTAGTTAAAGACATGGGTACAGGTAATAGTATGTGGAGTCTACAGTAAAAAAAGGATAACTTGTGTAATATTGGGGGAAAAGATTTAGCATGTATTTTTGTATCTATATGAAATTGTTCAACAATACATAACATAAACGATAAACACTCCTTTTCAATGTACCTCAAAAAATCTCAAATTTAGTATATAAGTATGTTGTATTTATTTTTAATTTTAGTAAATTTCTTCCACTTGAAGAAGCCACAGTGTGGTGAAATGGTCATTGTAGCATTTAATAAAATATTTTGTATGTTAAACATTGTGTTTAATTTTGTTGTATTTAATTTTTAAAGTGGTTATTGTTACAACTGTAACTATATTTTAACAATGCGTTGAGCATTTAGAACAAATTTTCAATTGATTCAAATAAACTTGACAACTTGACATTATCATCGACCGACAGCGTTGATTTATTGTTTATCTCAAACAATTGAATTCTAACAAACTAACTGCCAAAACCGCTCAACGTTAACAATAGTAGCCGAAATGACCATAGCCACCTTAAACAGTTGACAGAATTAAGTCAATTATTTACAGTTACGCTATTGAAGTGTCGGTTTATAAGGAAATGACAAATAACTAATTTCTTCTTTATTTGAAATTTTATGTTTATTAAAATGCTCAATTGAAACAATTTGTTGGTATGTTGAAAATAATTATGCCTACTATAATATTATTTATCAGAAATAAAGTGCAACAAGTAACATTCAGCTTATATCAAAGACCCTAGAGTTGATCAGAAAATAAAAATGGCCCCCGTTACTAAACACTGCTTCTTACTGTTTCCAATACTTGTTCTAAACCTTCATATTTACAAGAAAATGCTTAAAATTTGTACTAAAACTGACAAAATATGCAACAATAAATTATAAAAAATAGTAATCTATACTTTTCTAATATAAAATCAGCATATAATTAATAAATTACCACCAATAATTAACAATTGAGTAACATTGTGTTACTCTTGTAATCATAAGCAATCATGTGTTCTCAATCACTCGAAATGGTTTTATAAGTGAGGTAATAATAATTACGACCACTTTCCAGTGAAAACGACTTTTTATTTCAACAGAAGATTTCCGAGCATCGATTGTCCGGTATCGATTGGTCCCAACATCAAACGTGCCGCCTTCGAGTGCGTCAACGCCAATCGATTCTTTGCACACACGCACACGTTGACTACAATATCTACTTGTCCAACTAAATCGACAACGGAGGTTAAATACATAATAGGCACATAAACCAAATTAATAACAGTATTCAAGTGCTTGGTCGATAATTTATTAAAGCTGCTAGAAGAGGATCGCCATTACGATCTTATTAGATCTTATCAGCAGGCCATAGGAAGTCTCGATAAATTATTGATCAAATCGAAGGAGCTCTCAGGCACAGTTCCGTCCTTTGATTAGACGTTTTAATAGTCACGTCATTTCATAATTTGGTATCATGATAGAAGATAGCTCCTCAAAATTACCTTACACATCTACCTAACGCGAACGCCATAGATAAGTAACATATTTTTATAGTGATGCTAAACAAGGGCCTTATTAAGGTATTCACTTTTCCAGGTGAATCGATCTGATACGCACGTAAGCCAAAATAATGAGAACGTTAGAAGTTCTTGGTTAGTAATTTATCGAAACTACCGATGAGATGAGATCTAGTAATATAAAAGATTGCGATCGTTGCTATAAGTTACGGTCGAAGAACTTATGTTCATGTTTTTCATAAAATTGAAGTAAACCTACAATTCTCTATTGGATTTATTTGACATTTTATCAAGTAATTACTGGACTATTTTCCAGAATAACCGCAAAACTGTGCGATAGCAGCCCATACACGCTTATCATATGACGAGTAGCACATTGTACATAAAAACAAAAAGTATCGATAGTTACGAGGTAGGTCTCCAATTATAATCTTTCCTCCATCTTCTTAAACCCGATCAACTTGTGTTAATTAGTGAAAACAATATCAATGGACCAATTAAAAAATGGTTTTAATGGTTTACATTTTGTTAGATCAAACACAATAAGTGCATTACAAGGTGCATCACAAACAACAGACGTAACTCGAATTGCACGCAAGGACATAAAATTACGGAACATTAGGTTATCTGTAATTGACGGACGTTTAGGCAATTGGCTGAAATTTGTATCAGTAATTGGCAAAAATATAAATCTCGATATGTTGATAAATTTAATTAGTTAAAAAATTATCTAGCGAGATAGGTTGCACGAACCATCGAAGCATTAGGCGTATGACATAAATTATACCTATGCTTGGAACAAATTAAAATCGCAGTATAAGGATTCAAAGGTGTTGTTCAGTTTTCATTTAAGTAACTTATACGAAATCCCTATGATACGTAATTTGTTCTTTGAACTTCGAAAATTAATTAATGTTTCAACAAATCATCTACTTGCTCTCTAGGTACCTAGAGATAAAGAAAGCACCGTATTGATATCGGATGATGATTTATTTAACTACTTCAAAATTACATTATTTAATTAAAGAGTTAAATAGTAAGACATTCGGAAAAACAGTAATTGATAATTCTTCTTACAAGAAAACAAACAACAATAAATAAGTAGAAGTTTCCATAAGCAATTACATTATAAAATTATATACGGTTAACAACTCTAAATAAAAAAACATGTGCATTATGTAAGGGTGCACAACCATTGTGCGTCTGCGAAAGTTTTAAAAAGCTTTCGTAAGACAAAGCATAAGGTGTATTCGACTTAAGACCTAGACAATCAATTATTTGTTTAAACGTCGTATTTCCTACAGGGGTGTTTATAAAACGATATGTCCAGACAGTGGAAAAAACATTGAATTCAGACAATTTCCAAAAAACATCAATAAAAAAAGATTGTTTTAGGTAACTTATTAAACTCTTTTTTATATTCTTTGCGAACCATTATTTATATTTGATTACATTACAGCCATTCTTTTTTGTCGTCATTTTGTATTTATCAGTTTGTTTCTTAAATGATTTATAAATACTACAGGTGCATAGGTGTGTACATTACTTTAATCTTGATGAGAAATAAATAAATAATGTCAAAGTTTAAAAGCGTGCTTACACGTAATAAAGGTTGGTCACTTATCAAGGTATTACGGGGTATGGCGACAATGGTTGAACGGTGTTTAAGATAACGAAATTTGGAAAATAAAAATTTTAAAACAAATAATTCAACCTCATGAGAGTTGAGTCGCCAATATGATGTTGGCTTAGACTTCCACTCCTTCCTGTCCTAAGCAAATCTTCACATTTTCCTAAAATTATGTTACAATCACATAATCTAGGTCTTCCTCTACTCCTCTCTTTACTTCTATTTCTGCTTCTAATATGTCTCTAGCTAATCCTCACGATAAAACTACTCAGTGCATTGTGCTGTTTTCTTAATTAGATTAATTTTACAGATTGATTTCAAGAAATACAAGTTCCTGAGAGACTTAATAGTAGTTACTTCATTAAATTTATTTCTACCAGATTTTGAATAAACAAGTGTACTTCTTTTCCAAATCCAGAAAACACTTCCACTAAGAAACCTTTACGAGACGTACATACACGTATGTTGTCATCCGGACAATTAATTTTTTGTAAAAGTGAATTTTTACGGCCTATAGGATATAGGATGAGAATTTTCCGGCCTAACAAAGCGCGGACACGAAGAAATGAAAATCCCAATCGACCACGGCTCGTAGCGACGCTACCGAACCTTCGAACCGGCAACTACGGAATCATCGGCATCTATTGAAAATATTGGACCCAGTTTCGAATTAAACGTCTGAAAGAAATGGAAGTTCCATTTGACCATGTCCTGTCAGCCCAATTAACTTTTGTTTTAAATTAATTTGCTATAAGAAATATGCAGAACAAATAAAAATTGTAATTTTCAATAAAACCTTGACATTTATTGAATTTAACATGAGGTATTACTTATTTGAAATGGTCCTATTGAGAGTATAAATACAAAACGCAAAATACCTATTTTAATTTTCTATTTGTATTTTAATAGATTTTTAATTGATTTTCCATTTCATTTAATATATAAAATGGCTTAGCATTTTATCTGATACATACAATGGCATAGTTTCCAAGTTGAGTTTTCATAATGTTAATAGAAGCCAAAATCCCAATTAAACGATTTGACTCGATTTCTTTGGAAACATGGCCATTGTCGAGTAAGACTTTTTGTATGACAATGATTAACTTTTTTTTACAGAAAACTTGAGCTGTTACATGAAGATTTATTAAAAGGAATAACAAAGAATCTCAAAATACCAATAGGTTTTTATGTTATGTTACTTTATATTAGTTATATAGTATTGCTCGATATGATTACTGACACATTAGAAACCAAATTACCCAACTTCTCCTTATACAAACGCGAATGAATTTAACAGAAAACAATAGAATAATATACACTATAATAGAAAATATCTATTTACTTTAAGGTTTGTATTTCGAATGCACTTATCACAACTATTTTACATTTTGAATTTAAAATAGAGAACTATTTCATGTTTCTATTAAAAAAAACTTGTACGTGTTTCATTCACACCAGCTACACATGCTAGTAGGCGAGCAGTCCCTCTCACCAACACTGTAGTTCAAAGCCGAAGGTTAGGGCGGAAGGCCCTGTTCAGCCTCTTTTTAGGAAACGTCGGGGTGGGTGGGTGATGGTTAAGGAGAAACAGATGACACGAATGAAATGAAGAAAGAGAAGTGAAAAATTATCTGTGGAATATTACTGTACCAGCATTTTCAGTTGTAATATACGATTAATTATACTTATTGTTTAGCATAAAGTATAGTAAATTTACTTCATTAAACAGTATTATTCTTTATCTATTTCAAACACATCTTAATAATCGTTTCGCACACCTCTGAATTTAACAAAGTTGACAACCTAAATTATTTAGAACAAATTTCGACATTTCGTGGTTGGTTTTCACGTAATATTAATTTATACCTTGCTCGATTTTATTACTGAGTAATCATCAATTCGCAACATTGCCTTCCTACAGACATCCTACAACTCACTGAGGTGATATCAGTATGTTTTTCAAATAGATAAACTCATTTTAATTATACCGACAAACTATTACACATACGCTGAGCTCTAATTCTATTAAAATACAATAAAACGTTGATATGACAATGACAATGCTTTGGCTGCTATTGTCGTATTTCATAGCAAAAGCAGATGACGACATACTGCCATATCAACGTTTTATTTAAATCCGCTTTACGCTGAGCGATTTGCTCAGTAATTTATCGAATCTGCCTATGGCGTGCTGATGAGATCTAATAAGATCGAAATCGCGATCCGCGTCTGTTACCTTCGATAAATTACTTGACCAAGAACTTATTTTTGTTCTTAAAAATACAATAATTAATGAGAAGACCATTAGGATACTGATAAAATTTAATCGTTCCAAATAACATGAACATGACCAAAACAATTAAAAAATAGCACAAGGATGATTTCTATTGCCATAACAGTTAAAAACTTTCAATTTCTTAGTCATTATTTTAGTTGTTGCAAAGATGTTTAAATATCTAAAGTAGTCGACATATATACTTCTGTTATACATTATTGTCAGGAGCGGTTGAAGAAATATGAAGTGAGAAAAAATCATTTAAAAAATAAATGTCTATCGTTGCCCGAAATTAATATTGAGATTGCGTTGAGATTGAGCTGGTAAGTATTATAGATGCTAATAATGGCCAGAGCACTAAGACGTGACGCCATCACTCGGAGGTCTACGGCTCTGCTATGCAGAATATACGCAAATTAAAAAAATTAGGCGCTTCCTGATTAAACGAAGCAACCAGACGAAAATAAAAAAAAACTCGTAATAACAACCATTTGTTTTTTATTTTTAAAACACGAAGTTAAAAAAACAGATGAGGAACAGTTAAAATAAATGAAGTTCTCAAAAATTTATAATCATTCAGAGTAATTGTAGAAAGCAACAACATTAAATTATATTACTTGAGTACCTTTAGCACTGTCTGCACGTTAAACTTCTCATTTATAAATGGTATCAAATTCTACATTATCACAACAAACTAACTTTCATTGTTTCAAAACGTTAACCCGACTGGAATAGGGGTAGAACCTGTTGTAACAACTTTATATTCACTTCCTATAGATAGGTTCGGAAATATAATAGATAGTGTTCAATTCATACGAATGAAACTTTCGTTGTTCTGCCTTGTTCTTTTGACTATTCTCCAACATTTGAACTTACATATACAATTCAAGGAAGCTTGCTGTTTGTTTTTTCCAACCCTTTTAAAGAAAATAAAATAAAATCACAAATGGAAAGGAGTAATTGTAACATTTTCAGCTGTTGTTCTTCGGAAAAATAATTTAATTTAATTAAAACATCCACAGTGTAATAATTAGAGTGTACCAGTTCTCCGGACATACTGGGGCTGTATTTAAAATATTGCCTGTTTTTATTATAGGCAAGTCTAAATAATAGATTATTTTATGTCAAATGTATTAACAGCAATCCGAGTCGACCACCATACATAGTATGTTCAAAAATTTCCCAAACAAAAGTTGTCAATTTTTTAAACGGTTTTTAAAGATTGTAATTTGAAATTCTGCCTCGTTTTTCGTATCTATCTCGAAAACTGTCAAAGTAATTGAAATGCTCCAATGAGATAAAATGTAGAGAATGACTGGATCTTCGGAAAAAAATTCCTGGAAAAAAATACCCGTAAAATTATAAATTTTTGAAAACTGACACTTTTTCAGAGGTTTTTTCCTTTATTATCGATTAAAATAGCTGCGATTGAGACATTTCAGATTCTATTGTAAATAAATACATGGTAATATACTATATTAAATATTATTGACCAAAAATAAATATTTTTCTGTTATAATGACTGGGCTATTAAAACAAACTTAATTGTTCTTACCTATTCCAAATTTCAAATATGCGGGCTACATACGTATATTATACATATAGTTAGTAATAAATATAAATATGAAATCAACAGAAACAACTACTCCGAGGGCTAATACCCCTACCGGCATTGATTTCGATGGATTCTTAGACGAAGATATAACATATTCAAAAAAAGAAGGCATTAAAATCCTTTTTCGTCTAAATTATAAGGATCACAAATCCCACATTTTCAACGCCTCCTACACAATAGGCCGAAAGCCATATCCCACAACCGGTTTTGACCTATCGGGTTTCATCAGGTGGGCCCTGGAAGAGAAGCCCTTACATGCTATATGATAAATATAAATATGGAATCAACAGAAACAACTACTCCGAGGGCTAATACCCCTACTGGCAGTGACTTACACTGTTGATTCCGAAAGATTCTCAGACGAAGATAATTCCATATTTATATTTATAATATAGCCTGTAAAAGCCTATCTGCCAGCGCCAACCTGATGAGACCGAATAGGCCGAAACCGGTTATGGGATTTGGCTTTCGATTCATAGTACCTGCTTGGGGGGACGCATTCCAAATGTGGGATCTTTGATCCTTAATATTTAGAAGAACAAGGATTTTAACGCCTTCTTTTTTGGATATATTATATTCGTCTAAGAATCTTTCGGAATCAACAGTGTAATTCAATGCCGATAGGGGTATAAGTCCTCGGAGTGGTTGTTTCTGTTATTTATATTATTTGGTGTAATTACAAATGTCTTTTTTTGTTTTTCTTTTAATATTTTTAGTAAAGTTCTGCATCAAGTATTTTAATTAATAAATGATGTTTCTTCTTATTATTTTGTTTATTATTATTTAATTTAATAATTTTGATTATAATTATTATTATGAATATTTATTATTCATATGCTTTTTTAACCATAGTTTAGAACACTGTTTAAAAATCACTTTGTTTTAAACATGGAAATCATTGATTTGTTCGTAATGCATCTGATATGCCTTTTTATGCTGTTTGTTTTACCTAAATATTAAAAAAATAATAAAATACAATCACGAAAGGAAAGGAGTAATTGTAACATTTCAGATGTTGATCTGCGGACAAATCATTTCCAAAAGTTAGCATATCGAGTTTTACGTATATTTCCTTATTTTCTAAGTCACTGTACTTGTAATGGTGGTAAACTCCTGACGAAAGTTATTTTGAGTTTTTATTGGTGGTATACTTTCGTTACACATTACCCTTTCGACAATTAAAACATATTTTAGATTATAATTAACAAGCATTATTATATTGACAACAGACAATGTTTCTTTGAACATTTCCCGAAAACACCTTAATGTCTTTGCTTCATCTCGAATTGGAAAACGTAATTTTTGTGGCATTGCTATACTACATGGATGTTAAAACATTTAGAAATTTATACTTAGAGTTCAGCAGCAACTATGTCTGAAGAAGACAACATCTGTAATTAAAAAAAAAGCGCGAATATATTCCAGAAACAAAAAATTTACTTGTTTTTATTACTTGAAAATGAATCTTCCCCAAGTGTCAACCAATTAATTTTTTTTTTACTGTTTAAATTTAGTCGTCCTATATAAATACATCGAGTTTCTAAACCTTTCCAGTAACAGCTGTTTAGGTGTAACCGGGTTATGCTTTTTAAGGGGAAGTAATATGTTTTCACCACACATAAGTTGATGTTAATTTCCTGAACGACAGGAACTACCAAATAGATACCCGAAATGTAATACTTAAAATTACTCTAAAATAATTAATCAGGTATCTTAATATTTTTCCTAGTTTGAGCTATTTAAAAATGTTTAAACATTTGAAAGCTCTTTTAAATCCATATATGTATTATCAAAAAGATTTCACAGGTGTCCACGAGTAGCTGGTAGGAATGAAACACACAAGTTTTTTTTTGTAAAAACAACACCATATTTGATTACTGTTCTCAATGCCTCCATTTAAAGGAAACCTTTTAATTATATAACTCCACAACACTTGTTCATTTGGCCTCAATTCCGTATTAATGATATCAAGGTCTGTTCTCCGGGTTTTTATACTTGGACATAAAAACAAACACTCTTCGGTTCTTTATACGTACAGTAAGTACTCACTACGCATTAAATGCTTTTAGCAATGTTACACAACCGTGATTAGAATATTTTATTATAGTAACCTACTAATACGTGGGTGATTAAAAGTATCGCACAGCACTTATTGCAGTTACCATAAACTAAACATTAAAAAATGATTTGCTGCAATTAACAATAATTGTTTGAATAGTTTTAAATGTACAAAATGGCAAAATTTTAAATATCTTCATTTTTGTGATCTTTAAAAAACTTTTTCGATATTAATTAAAAACAAAAGACAATGGAACTTATATCATTTAAAAGGTGCTGTTTCATTCATGTATGTTGTAGCTAAGGCAATAAAGTTTTTTAAAAAAAAAGTGTGACATTGTCAGTGAACCGAAACCGAGTCGCCCGCGTGACAGTCCAAAGCTGCCTAGGGTAGATCCGAACAATTTTATGGTATTATATTTATGATTTTATGCTTCTAACTGTTTTAAAGTGTGAAACAGATTTCATATTTCATACTCATATCAGTGTGAAATGTATAGTCGATTAGCAAGTAGGTTTATAAAATCTCAACCACACACGATTACTAGTTTATATATATATATATATATATATATATATAAGTAATCTAATGATACACCCAACCATTGTTTAAAAAGTAATAATCTAAAGCATTTCAAAAAAGAATGCTTTAGACAAAAAGTAAAGTTTAGGGAGCAAAAGAAGGTATTATATTTATTTTACTTTGACGTTATAAAGATAACTTAAAGGCCAACTTTTTTTTCATACAGTAAGCTAGGTAAGTATATATTCCCAGAATTACACATTGAGCACAAAAATACACTTTTGTGAAACACTAATCTAATGCAGGTCTTCCCCTACCTCTTCTTATCTCTGTTTCTACTTCTAATATGTCTCTAACTAGCCCTTCGCATCTAAAAAGGAATCCCCTCCCACACACAAAAAAAATGCACTCTACTCACTAAACAGCATTTCCGACTATTCAGTTGGATGCCTCATTTGTTGTGACTAGTATGCCAAGTAGTTAAATAGAAAAAAGCAATTTAGGTATGTAAGAAAATAAAACTGGAGAATCGTACATTATAATAGACAGTAGTAATAGCTAGTGCTAAGCCATTTTAGAATCTCTATTAAGCAAACAATTTTTATAAAGTTTGGTCATCCATTGTGTCTACCGGGCGGTCATTATCGAAGTGTATTTACAAATACAGCAATCAAAATTATATTAATAGTTACATGATTTTCATTTTCTATATGTAAAATTTTTATATTATTTAAATCTAAATTATAATTATTTTATTGTTATGAACGAACGTAGCAGATGAGGATCGCTAAAGGGCGACATGGCAGAGCATTTAATCTCGTGAATAATGGAATTATCATGAACACGACATACAATAGCGTAACATAAGAGTTTCGATATGCTTTTCAGAAAAATCAACAAAAGACCGTTAAATTAGAGGATTTAAAAATTAAATGAAAACTCCAAGGCACTACAGGTACAAATAGCAGAGAATTCTGTAAAACTGGAAATATTCTCTGATCGACGAAAAAATAGCCGAAACAGAAGACAAGCTTAAGGAAATGGTTTAAAATGAAACGTTTATAGGAAAAGTTGCTAGGCTCAACTATACCAGCGAAGATCGGTAACCAGTTTTTGGAAAAGAGGGACAATATGACCTTTATTAAAGAAATAATCGAAGTAAAAGAGGAGCATGCCTTTCTACCGAAGGTGCCCATGTAGTTAGTCATCCACGTTCAACGGGAAGACACCATGGACTACATTCTTTAAACAATTCGAGGCGACCGAAAGAGTGAATGTATGGACGTTGGAAGAAAAAAACACTGTACTTACACTAGCTTTACGTATAATGGTAGAGAAGTACTAAAGTTATATTAGTACCGAAAGAACTACTAGACTATCAACAGCTGGTAAAAGAATTGGAAATGCGTCTACAGTGTGCAACTCAGAAACCGGCGTTAAAAGAAAGGGAAAGGTTTGCAAGAATATGAAGCAGAAAATATTCCAGGTGAAATAAAAGTTGGACGTCGGACAACAACAACATTGATGGGCTGAGGGATGACGACACACAACAGTAACTCCGACTTGATCACTAACAGGCTTCACAAAGATAAGTGCGCACGTTACACGAAAAATCAGGCGAACAGAACAATGAAACGAAGGAGCAAATGGTATGCCGGTTAGTCATTAAGATGACTAAGAGGTCAAAACCAGTAAGCTACTGGAACTGTGAAATATTGGGCCATGTGAGAAGCGCCTTCAATAACGAGGAAGCTGCTTAAGAGCGTATGCCTCGCATTTAGGAAAAACTAGTCAGCTTCGACGCGACGGAGCGAATATCAAATATGGAACAGGAAGCCCCAGATTTAGTTGCACATTGTCTTTTTCTTACGGGACTTCTAAACAGACAGCAGTTTAGTCTCTGCTGGATACTGGAGTAATTAGAACAAATAATAAAACCCAAAATTATGAGAAAACCTAGGAAGCTTTCGCCAACCCAATAGATACTACGTACCGCTTAAGAGAACAAGTGGTAGTATAAGCACATGGTAGCTAATCATACCGAGAAGATTGGTAAGAGTTTTTCAGAACCTTGACGGTTCTTCAGGAGGGTATTTTGATATATACAAACATCTTGGAAAAGTATGTGAACGATTTTACTGGGTCAACCGTAGGAAGAACGTTGAAGGCTGGTGAAAAAAGTTCACGACTTACACAGTGAGCAAAGAAACCACAAAAGCAACAACGCCATACGTCACTATGTCGGAAACCTAAGAATTGCCATCGATATCGCAGGACTATTCCCAAAAACGGAGAAAGAAAATATGTACGTGAATTACTTGAGGAAATGAGTTGAGGCATACGTTCTTCCCAACCAGACAACCACCACAATAGCGCAAAAGATTGAAGTTTCTCGCCAACCAAACTTCCGAGTCTGCCGCATTTTAAGACAACTGTAGAACTTCATCCTTACGTTCACCAAACATAATGGTAGAGCGAATGAAGAGGACTATAAATAACTACTTGTCCAAGATACTCTCTAAACACGTAAGAGACTGGGATCGTAGTCTGGTTTTACCTCATATCGATCATCGATACACGAAACAGCTGAACAGACACTTGCAAAAGTTTAGCCTGGAACAGGGACAAAACTGGTGAAGACGCCTTTGGAGAAGTTTATGTTAGCGAAAAGGACTTACGATTTTCATGAGGATGTACATTCCCAAATGAACCTGGAATGCTAACAGAGACCCAAGTAAATAATGAACTGCTTAATAATAAACCATTTAAAGAAGCCATTGTATTTATCTATGATCTTAAAACAGGATATCAACTTCGCTGTCAATTTTCTGAATCGACAAGTCAGTAATCCCAAAACCAGTCACTAGAAGATGGTGCAACGAGTGTAAATATATCAAAGGAACCATGATTAATTCTTTCTACATTCACTTGATGGAAACTCATTTTAATAGTAGAATGATGATTCGGGCTTGTAGGCCGTAGTCGATTTGAACGGTTTCGTCCAGACGTTTCGTCAGCAACTGCGGCTGACATCCTCAGTGGGTGCTGCGTTGACTACGCGGGCATACAAGCCCGAACCATCATTCTACTATGAATTCCGGCCGTGAAAGCTTATTTTCTTAAACTCATTTTAATACTTAGTAAAAAAACATATATATATATACCGTATTACTTTTGAAGAAGCCTAAATTAAGCGAAACAATTGTTAAGTTTATTAAACAAATTTTGTGGAAATTTCTAGTGTTTTATTTTTTACTAAGTATTCAAAGGAACCATGCATCTTCGAATATCCTTTGGTGAGATGAATTTACAAACATATACAGATTGAAACTATAATGGCACTAAACTAGACATATTAACCAGTGGAATCCATGTAATGTATAGTGGCCTAATTGTATGGATAGAACAGCAAACAGCACCTACAGCGGACAGCACAGTGTGCAGTAAGAGAATTGGATTCGGCCGATTATGGCTTAGTTAAGCATCAGTTCTGTGAATTAGCCTACTGAATTATTTATTGACAACTGAGTTGCGAACCGTATGTTGGAGAATGCACAAGAAGGGACGCTAATAAAAGGAAAGAAACATATGGAGAAACAGTGAGGATAGGAAGCATGTGCTCTAAGCAACTTCCTGATATCTTCAGGAGGTAGTTGTAAACAGCTTGTACCATAA
Organism: Agrilus biguttatus; assembly: GCA_963921985.1. Classification (NCBI taxonomy): domain Eukaryota; kingdom Metazoa; phylum Arthropoda; class Insecta; order Coleoptera; family Buprestidae; genus Agrilus; species Agrilus biguttatus. The sequence continues at coordinate 25,220,376 of OY998118.1, forward strand.
CAACCAGTATTATTTTAGTAAAAAAAAATCTAATTAAAATAATAAAAACATTTATTCATCTTTGTCAATTGCTTATATTAAAAAAAAAAAAAAAATAGAGCACAGAGTACTACGGGTATATCTGGAATATTTTGGAAACAGGAAATTAAGTCGGAACATTTAATTTAAATTTAAATAAAATAAGAATTGAACATAAACAAAATAAAAATTATGCAATAACATTATTAGGAAATTATTCATTAATAAAACTGTATATAATAATAAACTCTTGGTTGATAATTATACAGAACATTATACAAATTCCGCACCGTTATTATTATCAAATTTAATGCAATTAGGATGCCCTTTGACGTCACTAATGTTTTAGTATTTAAGGGCTGGAATGTAATATCAATTTCAGTATTTGCAATTACTCTTTGATGGCAAACCCCCTCGAAAAATTGCCGGAGCATTGATAAATAAACAGTTGGAACATACCAAGAGATTAATTGGGGATGCCAATTCTAGTCCAAATAATTTGAAAACCGTGAAACCTTTTGTTAACATCAAATTCTATTTTCTGTATGGCATTAATGTTCCCTGACCCAGTTAAATGGTTTTCACAACCGATAGGGTGTAATATAATTACAGTAATCAATTTTACTTCTATTATATAAAAATATATCAGTAGTAGGCATTTAAATCTATTTTATCTTTATTTTTTAAAATTAAAATTTCTGAAAATCAAGAACCAAAAATCACATTATTAGTATACATAATGTGGGTTAATTTATAGAGTGTATGAAAGTACTTACGTACTTTTACGACTAAATAAAGTAGGTCAAAGGTGAGGACCATCGATATTCTATTGGACGAAATTTCGTTATTGTATGTTGAACAGCTTATTGTGCCAAATAATAAGGTATTGTATAGAGTATTGTTGTTATGAGGGATTGTTTCTAATAATTAGATATAAAGACTGATACAATGTGCTTTTTAAAATAGACAATTTCTTTTTATAATTTAGGTGAAGCTCTTAATCATACTCTTTTTTATTATTTTACATATCACGTCAATTTTTCTTTGTTTCCTAAGGTAAAAGTTAATTGCTCACTATAAAAAAATTCTATTCTCTATTTACACCGTGAAATTTAATATGAATAGGAATATGAATTTGGTCTATCTAGTTTAATAGATTTGAATATTATGTTTGTTTTATAGTTCCAAAAAATAATTAGACCATTGTGAAGTAATCTGTGTGTGTGTGTTTATATATGTTACATGATAGATAAGCGTTAGTTAGACAAAGTAAATATATAGACACTAGTACATTTCTCTAGATGATTATGATATAAACTCTGTATCAAAATTTAGTTGACGTATTCATAAAATCATGTTACTATAAGATAATTATTTTTTCTTTTTTTTTTTTAATTTATATATTAATGCTAGTGACATTTGTTATGTAATATCACCCAATTATCAAATATGAGTGAAATAATTTTCGAAAATATTTTTTTTGTAAACCTTGATTACCTGCAATAAGTTACGTATTAATTGTTTTTATCAGCAAACAAAAGCATATAGGAGCCCATAACGGCCATTTCTGCGTATCCCGAGCGCCTTAGTTCAAACTCAGACCACAGATGTCGCAACGGTGTATATTACGCCGCTATCAATTCAACAGCCAGTAGTACTGCAATTTATTTATAAATTTGTGTTATTTCATCAACAGTGCCTCCGTGGTTCAGCGATGTCGTGCTGAGTTATATGGATCAATTCATCTGAATAATGTTTTATTTTTAACGAACTAACTTTTTTAAAAATTAACTTTTCAATTTCTATTGATATGTTAAAATTCCCTTATAGTAAGTCATTAGTAACATTGAAAATTAACTTTATAAGCAAGCGCGTTACCGCTGCACTACAGCACTAATGTAGATGGTACACAATGGTAAAACACACATTTATATTTAAATTACGGTACTGCTGGCTGTTATTACATTGACAACCGCATAATGAACACCGTTGCGACATCTGTAGTCGGAGTCCCAACTAAAAAGCTTGGGGTATGTCGAAATGGCTGTTATGGGCTTCTTTCTATATACTCCTGTGTTCACATATTTTTATTTAAACAAATAATAAAAAGGGAAATTCCTTCCCAAGTAATCTCAGACAGTCTACAATTTCGAGAAAAAAAAATGCTTAAAACACATACCTATACGTCTATCAACAGAATCAATTTCTGCAATAATTATGTACTTTAATCTGGTTCTTGATCGATTAATTAACCCGATCATAAAAGAAAGTATACTAGCGCAATTTATAAGTCAATTAATTTAAAAATAATAACTTCTTCTTGGAGATATGCGTTATTTTGGCAATTTTAGATTAAAATGATAGTTATGAATATTTGTATATCCATATGAGACAGAATTTTCTTAACTAATATCTTGCCGTTATTGTATATACACGTTGATTGATCTAAACCCTTCATTAGAAGTTTATAGAGAACGAAAATAAGTGCAGATTTGGAACTTTGTATGCTTCTACAAGACAGTGTATTCAATACAAATATATTCTAAACTGTTTTGTATCACCGGATGTACTACAAGTGCGCCGTTACTTCTTTAAATTGAGGGAAACACTGTTTTAACTTTTATGAGAATGATATGATCAGCTAATACTTTTAAAGTTATAATTAATTCAAGGCAAATATTTTAGTAAAAGCTGTGACTGAAAAATTGATTACCTCGGAATCCAAAAAAGTTAGAAGTCTAAACTTTTTTCGATAAAAACCTCAGGGCTGATTTTCCAGCGATTTTTTCTTTTAATTTTGAAACTTTCAAATGCATAATAATTTATAGGTACGGACGACTATAACAACAAAAAATATATTTTTTTAAATATGCATTTATACAAATACATAAAAATAACAAACAAAAAAACATTATCCGTATTTGGGTGATTGAGGTTTATTTTGTAACAAAAATTAAAAGAAACGCCAAATACAAACAGTATTCAAGAAATGTTCCAAATTATGGTACATTTGGGTCGATATTACAAGAATAATAAAAAAAAACACAAAAATAGAAATATCAGAAAAAACAATCCAAATTTGATATTTGAGACGATATTGGAGAACGAAATGTCGGGAAAATGCAAAATACAATGAATTTCCCAATAAGTGCTCCAAATAGTGGGGAATTTAGGTCGATTAATAAGAAAATGACGAAAAACGACATGAATATGAAGAATTTTGGGAAAAAGCCCAAATGAATGTTACATGGAACGATTTCTCAAAAGTGGTCGGAATAAACAGCAAAACACAGTGAAATCCGAAAAAATATTATTCGTGCGTGAGCTAGGGAAAAATAAAGAGAGTATTCAAGTAATGTTCCAAATTGAACGGTATTTGGATCGATACTAATAAATATATATAAATAAAATAACGAAAATATACAAATCATTTCATTTTTGTTTTTAAAAGCTCCATGTTTTTGACTATGTCAAGTGCACTGACAATTTTTTTGATACAAATTGATGCTTATATTAAAGAGACGAGCAATAGTCTTCTAGCAGGCCCAAAAACACAGTAACTTACGTAAATTTGATTTATGAGTTTCCTCAAAAAGTTTGAATAGGAATGAAGAATATTTGAACAGGGCCATTTTGAATTAACCGTATATTGGTGGATAGAGTAGCCGAATTGTAGAGGACTTACACATTTATTGAATGATATCCACATTTGCAATTAATAAACAGAACTAATCGCTAACCACTGCATTATTAATAATCCTAATTTAGATGTCGATAACTTCAAACGTTTACCTAATGTTAGTAAAGGAAAAAAATTAAACCTACTCGAAAGTCTAGAGATAACAAAAATTGTAAAGAAAAACCTCAATGTAACAAACGAACAAATTGATTATTCCCTATCCCCTCTCTTAAAATCGACCCTCTACAACATTAAGATCCATTAATACTTACGCACTTTGTAACAGCCTTACAAATTTTGAATACTCTTTTGATAATCGTGTAATAACCTAAACGGTATCGTCAAGATCCAAATAAAAATTGTGAAACCTATATAAAGTGTTTTATTATTCTTATTTTATTATTAAAATGTTTCACCAAGTGACCAACAGCCGCATAATTTCCATATCTATATAATGGCACTGAATTTAACCGTTTCGACAGCTAAGGTAGGTATCATTCTCAGTTTGAGACTGATTTTATTTAATCTACAGCGCTGTTTGAAAAAAAAAAATGAAATTATTCGTATGAATGAGTATACAATTATAAGTTGCTACATTTAGAAAAAAATCGCTGGAACTCGGAGTTTCGTTCAAAAAAGTTGAAAGTTCTTACTTTTTGGTTCCAAAGATAATAACTTCTTGTCACTGTTTTCATTAAAACTTTTACTTTGAAGTAATTACTTATAAATTGAAAATGTCAGCTTTAGGGGTATAAATAACACCCATATAAATTAATTGATTCAGCCATTACATTATGGAAAATCATACTGCAAACAAAAATAAAATTCGAGGTTCAATTTTCCACTGATTTATTTAACAACTTTGTTTAATTTTTTGTTTAAATTTAACAATTGTTTCACCCTACATGAGCATCTTTAGAAAACATAATAACATGAACATGTAAAAAACTACTCAGGAAATTCTACCTTCATGAACCATATAAATAATAAAAAACAAGATTTTAATTCAAACGATAATTTTAAAATTTTACACTGCTTGGAAAAAGGTAAAAAACTTAACATCTTAGAATCATTAGAAATTAAAAAACAGATAAAACAAAATAATGATTCTTCCTTAAACGAAATTGAAAATGTTTTTGATTCAATAATTGTAAACAAAATTATACAATGTACCCCTTCCATAACCCCCTAATCAAACATAGCATGTATATATAGGTAAGATAATATACGTAATTTGTTATTATGTCATCTGAAGATGCCCATGTTGGGTGAAACAATTGTTAGGTTGTTAAATAAATCAGTGGAAAATTGAACCTCGAATTTTATTTTATTTTTGACCCGTATAAATGTTACCTTTAAATTTAATAAGGTGTTCAAAAAATAAGGAAACAATGGCGCACTTTTGGTACCTAGAACGGGAAAGTCAGCTTCAAAAATATTTTCGTTAAATAGATTAGATCCCTATGAAAAGTTATCTACGCTTCAAATCGACATCTGTTTTCGTTGTCTATAGAGCAGTTACCTGTGTATTGTGTACTATGACTAGATACCTATAGTGTGTATCTTATTATTCAATAGACGCTTTGTCTAAAAAATTATCTGAAAAGTAGATACATTAACCAATGGAGGTAGGTACCTATACTTTTTAGAGGTTATAGGTTGTGGATACTGTTGACGGTGAAATATACGTAGGTAAGTACCTAATAAAACATTAACAACCAAGTGTATGTAAATACATAGGTAATCTTTTAGAATATGTACTTATTAACAATATTTAAGTAGTATTTTCAAAAACATCTTCCAACAAATACTTATTTATATATCTATCTACTTACTCGGCGAAGGGTCTATATCTTTGAATACGAATATTTTTTTTATAAAACAGATACAAGAGATAATAGGAAACCGAACAAATATGCCAAGAAAATAAGTTGTTTTTCAAGATAACGAATTATGAGGCAAGCACGTTTCGAAAATTGATGTTTGCTTAGGCATCATATAAGAAAATCTAGTAAATTTTAAAAAAAATCCACGTCTCCACGCAGAATTTTATTAAGCATTTAAATATAAAAAATTGTTTTCTGTACCAGGTAGATACGTTAATGAACGTATTAAACGATGTAGCGAACATAATACAAAGGTTCATTTTAACTAACATTACAAGGCACGAAGGTACCTCCTATTACGCGATATCCACATGTAGCAGTCAAATATTACTATGAATATAATTCCAAATAAAGCACTAAAAAAATATTTAGCCTGCCATTGAAGACAAATAAGCACGATCAATTTTAGTACGTAATAAAAATGATATTACCTACCTATTATCAAATACATTATCACGCTATTAACGTGGATACATGTAAACCGCTTGCTTTTTGTTTTATGTAGGTATACTAATGTTTCCCACAACGTGACCAGGTTGAGGTGAAAAAACTATTAACCATTAAACAGTAATAAGAAATTACCTTTAACCTTAAAAAAATATAAAAACTACCACACGATCTAGGGAACATATTATATTTTAGTAATTAACCGCTTACACAAATAATTTGTTTACTCTCAAACCAAGCACCAAATGCCGGTTGTTTAAAAGGGTGAATAAAACATAGTTTAAAGCGTAAAATTTAAATCCTAATCAAAATGCCTCAATAAAAATATTAATACCTATAAATAATGCACTTACCGTATAGTTCTGCTTTGAAGAAAACTAAAAAAACAAGCACTTTTAAGAAGTTCTCCAAAATACTATCAATGGCGCTCACAATAAAGATGATAGAACGTTCCCGTTACAGCGCAAGCTCGTACATCGAGCGCATGACGCATTCAATGGTTACTTGCTAAAATTTCCTGCGAACCAGACCTTGCTGCCACCTATTAAGTACTAGCTGACACAATTCATTTAAAAAATTAATACAGATATTTACACGAAAGTCGACATTCAGATTTAAATAGTTAAAAATGAGCACTGACTCCCAAAATAATTTAAATCTTGACTCCCTATTAACTGAAGAATCTCTGCTTAAAGTTGGCATCAAGAAAGGTAAGTAAACATAAAGCCCTTTATTAGTAATATCAGATGATGTGTACTTCAAGAGTTTGTTTATTAGCTGCAGCAACATTAGATAATGCGAAACAAAAATTGAAAAGTTTACAAGTAAAAATAGAAGAGCACTCTACTAGTTTAACAACAATAATAAATAAAAAGACTGAATTATTACAACAGCAATGGGTTAGTTTGTATTTTATTGTAAAAAAATTATAGTCACAAATCGATAAATTGAAAAAATTATTTTAAGCAAATTCTTAATCAGCAAGAACAGAAATCAAGAGAAAGAATGAAGGAAAAAATGCAACTACTAATTATGCAAGATCAACAAAACATTCTTCTCGAAATTCTAGAAAACAAGAAGGGTAGGTACTACGATACGCTAGTTTATTGTTTCACGGTACAGTAAAATACGATTACTAAAATTTTAATTCAGCATCGTCAGATATAAAGAGCTACTTTTATATATGTCTACGATTAAACAAACTTATAAAAATTGTATAATTCTGTTATAATAAAGAAACACTTGGAGTATGTCACAATTTTTTATTGATAACAGAAAACTTAATTCAGAAGCGCAACAAAATGCTGAGTTATCAATGAAAATTAAGAGATACTTCAAAATGTTTTACCAAGAGAAGCAATAATCAATTTATAGATTTTTTATTCTTGTGGAATTCCGAAACCTAGATAATTTTATTTTACTTATCCACTTTGTACATAATAAAAACTATAGAATTTATTTATGTACATAATAAACATCCCGGGACTGTAATTATGTACATTGAACATAATTAAAATTTTTAAAATAAACTCTGTGTTCGCACTATTTAATGAATGTACAGTTTGTAGTTCTTAATTTATCAAGCTAAAAGAGGATATAATTTTCTTGACGCTAAATTTTAATTTAGCATGATTAAAACTTTACAAAACATGATAGTATTTTCACGATATTAAACGAAAATTATATATAATATTGATAGAAGTTGGGCGGAATTTCTTCTTTGAACCATCTTTTTGAATTATTGAAAAGTAAGATATACATTTATTTTGTTCTATCTCAGAGTAGAGTTTTAATTATTTCCTTTGATACTCATGAAAATTATATTATATTACCCTTTACATTTTAAATAAGCAATTTGTTTTAATAATTTCCCAATCAAAGTATCAAAATCTTTTTAAATTGTTTTTATACATTGCAGTTGTTCAAGAAAACTTTGACTGTAAAATCTATGAGGAGCATTTGACTAACATGTCTAATGAAATTATTTTAAAAAGAAAGAGATATGAAAAGCAATTGTATGATCTTGAACAAGAAATTGGAAAAAAAGAAGAACAACTGAAAAAGGTTTTCAACAGTTTTAATAAATGGGTATTAGAAAACCATTAAACATTATAGAAAATATATCATGTGTTTATTTTACATTATATAGAGGTTTCAATAAATTTGCATTAGCTTTTTGCATTTCAGCTATTTGTGTGTTTTTGCATCTTTGGATTTGTTTAATTTGCTTCTCAAGAATTTTACGTCTTTGTATAATTTCTTCCTGCAATTCTATTCTCTCTTTTCTTAATTTAGTGACTTTGTTGGTCAGTTGAATCTTTTTCTGTTCCAAATATTTTCCTCTTAAAGTTGTAATAGGAATTTGTCCTGTAGTCGGCCTCCTAAAACGTAGTTTATTTAAGATGAGTTTTTTTAAACACCCTCAACATTTTTTAAAGTATAACAGTCAATTGATATATAGACATGCACACACTTATTTTTTAATTTACCAAGCAGGATGTGCTTCAGCATTAAAAGTTAATTTGTTAAGAACATCGAATTTTTTGGGTATATTTTCACTTATTATCAACTTTTCGAGTCTATCTTGGATGGATGTAACAAATGCTTTTCTTATATCATGTTTTATTCGAGACGAAATGCCATTGTCAGCTTCACTACTAAAAATTATGGGTTTAAAAACAGTTAAAATTAAATTAAACATGGTAAAATATTATAAATAGGTTTATCAATGTCGTTATTTTTTCAAAATAATGAGATAGTAACCATAAACATTCCTTACTTGTGTGAAGTTATTTTATCTCCAACATTTTTTGCTATGTCGATTAGCATTTCCTGGAAGATTTTAGCATCCTTTGGATATACAACCTCTTTATCGCCACTATCAGCCATTATTTGGGTATAATTTCATTTTATTTTTCAAAAACTAAACATAACCGCACTAATTGGCACTAATGGACAATTTTAAAAGTTCGTTATTTTTCATAGATACTATTTTTAATTTATTACAGATTTAATGTAGTCGTTCGAGTTTTAGGGTAACTATCAAACACTAGATGGCACAATGAGTATGTGGATGCCAGTGGTGTTTACTAGGTATTACTAATCTTATACATACAGTATAATAAGTTCATCATTCATGTATTTGTTATAACGTTCTTAATTTTAAAAGGACAGGTCTGTTTAATAATAATATTATTTACTCTTTTATAATGTGTTAATGTTTGCAATAGAAAATTATTTCGGTCAATTTCAATTGATAAAATTAAAAACTATGGAAGATAGAAGGGCTAAATGTTTGTTATTTTAAATTGTTATCAAAATTATCAGATACATCGATAGAGGAAACTTTTTTTATCTGGAACTGTTGCACATATCATTTTTCAATGAGAGACAAAAATTAAGCTAAGTACGTACGTTTCCAAAAAATTAAAAATAATTGACGTATTTATTCAACTCTTCAAAAAAATTCCGAACAATTGTATCCGAGGATAGGGGTAATTTTCACCCTTGTCGTGTTTCAGTTTTATGAAAATTGATATTTAGATTAGAAATTAGTACCTTCAAACACATATTCCGTTTCAAATTTTATTGAAATTGTACTAAGCTTTTTTGGGTAATCAAAGATAAACGATTTTCTTTTAGTACATTTGGCACACCCTTACGGCCAAACCAATCAATGTAGTATATACGAGGGTGGATCAAATATAAACGAGTCTTTTTAAATTGCGCGCTGGTTGTTGTTCAAGGCGCATCCGGGCGTTAGGAACTTGAAGTGGGGATATTAGGTGGCACGGAAATGACGCGTCATATTGCTGCATTCGCTTGGTTAATACCTATCATAATGAGTGAGGAAGAGGTGCATAGAAGCGTTGCGCAACGAATTATTATTAAGTTTCTTATACGTGAAAACGTGAAACCAGCTGAAATTTTTCGCAGATTGCAAGCACAATCCACAATTCGGAAATGAAACGGTTTCGTGGCCACGTGTAATTTAAGGATGGTCGTAATCGTGTCGAAAATGTAAATCATCCTTGTCGTCTGCACACCAGCATTTCGCCGGTTAACATTGTAAGCGTTAGAAACCTTATTGAAGGGGACCGCCACGCCACTGTGCTTCAGATATCTGGTGAAGTCGGCAACAGCTATGGGAGTCTCCACACAATCATAACGAAAATATTGGGATTCCGGAAAATTTTAGCTCGTTGGGCTCCACAGTTGCTGAGTGACGATCAAAAAGCTGCTCGAGTTCGCATCTCTCAGGCGCTTCTCGCTCGATTTAGAGAGGAAGATGATTTTTTCCACAAAATTGTAGCTTGCGATAAGAGGGGTGCTGTTGGTCGAGTTTCTGCACGAGCAAAGAACCATTAATGCAGCCTACTACTGTCTGTACTACTGACTTCTCAGTCAGGTAAAACTTGCTTATCGCCGAAAAAAGAGGACAACGCACCCCATTCGCGACGTGTTACTCTTGCACGATAACGCTAGGTCTCATACCGTGAAACGCACTGGGTTCTGCTGGAACACCCTCCATATAGCCCAGACCTATCCCCTTGTGATTTGGGCCCCTCAATGAACCATTAGGAGGCGAGCGGTTTCAGACCGACGAACAGGTGGATGCGTTTGGGCGCAACTGGATAGACACCCGCCTTGCTTCTTTTTATGGAAACGGGATGAAAAAACTAGCAATGCGTTTACGATGACGTATTTAAATAATATCACCGTGTAGTTCTAAATGATCAGGATACGAACTCGAAACAATCAGTGAACATCAACGACTGCCGAGGCCAGTGACACCAGTTCTGCTCCCGCAGTCGTTGGGTCCGTTGTATGTCACAATTCTCAACACTACAAAGAAAGTACAACTTCACCATGGTATTACAGGCCGAGCATACAGGAGTAGTAAGCCAACAACTACAGAGAAGTAGAAGCACCCAACTTCTAGTACTTTGATAACGTTGTGTCGTTCTACTTGTTTAAAATAAGCATAAATTATTATCAAATCACCTTTGATCTACGGTTTACACACGTGTTATCTCTCCGGAGATTCACCTCCGTCTGTCACTACCTACCGACCAACGTATCACACGTGTACTCCTTTCGGTCACGCGCCATTCACTTTCCACTAGAGATAAGCACGCCACTCACTCCTTCTACATCTTGTAACTAAAAATACATACATGTAAACATATAGGATCATTATACAGGGTTACTTAACTGCGCGCTCTGGGGCGTGGAGAACCTCTACATCTGCATATATAACAGGAGTGCTATTAAAACAGTGCCATAAGGGAATAAAAGGTAACGAAATAACGGACAAACTGGCCAACACAATCGGCAGCTGGTATCTGGGACACGGTAATCAGTTCTGAGGTTGAATGATGGAAGTCAATAAGTATACCGAGGTGTGGAGTAAGATTTAGAATAACCAAAGTCTTCATAAAAAAAAAACGAGAGGGAAGAGTGGACGAAACAGATACTTGAATTGAATAGGAAGAAAACACAAAAACCGTGAGAGGTATTATTACAGGTCACGATACCTTGCAGAAGCACAGACACAGAATAGGATTCGAGAGAGACTGTCACTGTAGATTGTGTACGGATGCAGATGATACGTAACTGCACATCATATTCCAACGTTCTGTGCTAGTGGAGAGGAAGCGCCATTGCCTACATTACCCCTTTATACTGACCAAAAGCTTTGATGTTAAGAGCATCAGAAGGATCCTACTCTTTTGGAAATGGATCCTTCGATGACTCGACTCGGCACCTGAGGAATGCCAAGGGACTACCCATGCGTCTGAAGAGAACTGTATGCTCCAACTCCTACCATTTAATAACAGTAATTAAAAAAAAACAAGAATAAACCAAAGTAAGGTGAATTACTACAGCATAATTAAAACAACCACCCAAGGAACTAACAAATTAATTTTTAAAAAATAAAAAGTAATAGCGACCTTGTCTTATTAACATAAAATCATTTTTTTGTTTATTGCTAACGTGAGTCTTGATACTTGACTTTTCGATCTTCCCTCTATCGTTATCTTTAACACGAAGCTCTATTCAAATAAGGCTTACTATAAAAAGGTTTTTCTATATCAAGTAGTTGTGCATGCTTTTTTTAATCATGCAATTGACTGTGGCGTTATCTTTGCTTTATAATTATTACTTTTAATAGAAAATAAAATCACAAAAAGATACTTTCACAAAATATATTTAAATAACAATTGTTTCGGTAACACAGTAGCTTCTGCAGGTTGAATGTAGTGCAGGCTTTTTTTAATTTTTGCTATCGGGGAAGAGGGGATATGTTCAAAAGACACCCAGCCGTCCGTACGACTGGGTAGTGTCGGATTTCCGAGGAAGATGTCCTCGGACCTACCAACTAAAACCTCTCTACTTCAGGCCGTTATAAGACCTTTCCATTCAGGTCCTCTTCAGCCGAAACAGGTTATTACAGAGTTGATATTTATAGAACAGGAAAAACAGTGGGGGCAAGAATTAGAAATATAACTGAATATATCAAAATAGTACAATAAATTGAATAAACTAATCCTAAAATTAATTAAACCTAACAATGATGATTATTAAGCACAAATCTCACGATGAATTTCAACCGGTTTTAGTCCTTCAGCACTAAGGAATCGTATAACAGCCCGGACTTCACAGTCGGCGGGACTCACGATTATCGGAGGCATTTTAAACACTCAGTAAACAACGTAAACAAAGGCGAATCAGACTGTAATGGCGTCACAGCGGCAGCGGCAGAATTTCAAAACGGTACATAAAAGTTAAAGTTCTGAATGAATGTTTTATTTGCATCTCATAAGGGTAAATATATTTTGTGAAAGTATCTTCTTGTGATTTTATTTAATCGTTATTATTTTTATAAATATAAATATAAATATGGAATAAACAGAAACAACTACTCCGAGGGCTAATACCCCTACCGGCATTGAATTACACTGTTAATTCCGATGGATGCTTAGACGAAGATATAACATATTCAAAAAAGAAGGAATTAAAATCCTTTTTCGTCTAAATATTAAGATCAAAGATCTCACATTTGGAACGCGTCCTACCAAGTAGGCACAACGAACCGAAAGCCATATTCCACGACCGGTTTCGATCTATCGGGTCTCATCATGTGGGCGCTGGCAGAAAGGCCTTTACAGGCTATATTATAACAGTGTAATTCAATGCCGGTAGGGGTATTAGCCCTCGGAGTAGTTGTTTCTGTTGATTCCATATTTATATTTATATTTATATTTATGTTTATAATATAGCCTGTAAAGGCCTTTCTGCCAGCGCCCACCTGATGAGATCCGATAGGTCGAAACCGGTCGTGGGATATGGCTTTCGGTTCGTTGTGCCTACTTGGTAGGACTCGTTCCAAATGTGAAATCTTTGATCTTAATATTTAGACGAAAAAGGACTTTAATTCCTTCTTTTTTGAATATGTTATTATTTTTGTTTAAAGCAGTGAACTTTATAATTCGCCCTCGTAGTTTAAACACTTGACGCAATTTAATGAATGTTATAATGTCAATTAAAAAATTCTGGCCTATATAATTATTTTACGACAATCTATCGTGTTTCCTGATAAATAATTTATGAAATTTTGGCGTGAAGACGTATGGCTCGTTATACGCGATACTTTACATCCCTTAGGTTGGCAATTTCGGAAGAAAAGTTGGACGATAACTGATGGTCTTTATTCCCGGAACGCGATCCTTAATTCCTTTATTGAAGCAATTTTCCTCTATAATTCGTCTTAACAACTAAGATCAGAGATTAGAATTCCACTCCAACGTTGTGCAGCTCATAAATAAGTTCGTAAGCATAATTGCTACAAATTTGAGGTTGTAGGCCTCCTGAGAATAGCTTCAACCTGATTATTAAATCTGTTCTTATTCATGAAGTTCGTTGCCAAGAATTTATTTCGTAAATACAAATGCAAATGGATAACCAGATACGTACCTACCCCTTAAAGTATTTCGTACCATTTATACAACAACAAGGTTCACATTGTTTTAAATAGATTTAATTCTGAAACAATAAAAGCACTGGTTGTAAATTTGAACAGTGGTTGGTTAGGCATAAATTTTCTAAAGAACCCACGGTTAAGTTAAACATTAAAAATCTGTTGAAATTTGCAATCAGTGTCAAAGTTATAATAAATTTCATCCAAGCATCAATAGACCCAATAATACATATTCAATTCTTTTGCAAAGTTTAATTTTTTTTTTAGTTAAACAAGATTTAAAATTATACTGACGTGTAAAATGCCAATATACGTATTTTAATTAATTAGTCAGGAACATATTTAAGCCCAATATTTAGGAGTATTTCTACTGATATAGAATGATTATCTTAGAAAAATCGATTATAGACATTTACTGTATACTTATCAATTTCATGTAATGGTAGAGATCTTGGGGTTTCATTCCAAAAACAAACGCCGCTCCCAATGTTATAACAATAATCTCATCATTAATTACATTTTTCTTTAATTAAGCATTGATTGAAGTTTCTGTTATTTTAGAACTATGAGCTCCGAATTCCATGAGTAAATGCCTATGATACTATACATAGAATACTAGACGACAAAGTAACCGCGACAAAATAATCGCGTAGCAAGTTAATCAGGGAAATCCTATTCCACCATAACCTGACCTAAAGAAATAATAAAACGAATAAAACAGTTGGTATATTTTTCATACGTTTATTGATGGAACTCGACAATTGTTTCGACAGGGGTCTGTCATTATCAAGAGTAAGCAGAATTACTAAATATATAAATGTGCGCAAACATATTTATACTGAATAATAATGATGGGAAAATTTTTTAATTACCTAGTTTGAACAAAATTAAAGGGGAGTTGTTTGAATATGTTTCTATTTGGGAATTTATAATGTTATGGTTGTTGTACATAGCTTTTTTAATTTCTAAATTTTTTTATTTTTTGGTTGTATGTGTAGTATTTAAAAATTTTTCATTAATATTGTGTTTATTTGAAATACAATGTGTAGAAATACCTGTACAATTGTTGTTATTTAAGATACCTTTTAAATGCTCTATTTTACGAATGTTAATGGATTTGCTTGATTGACCAATGTACACGGCATCACAATCATTGCATTGAATTTTGTAAACGCCGCTATTATCTAGGGGATCAAATTTTGGTTTATTATTGACAAGTAACTTTTTAACAGTATTTTTATTGGATACAATGGCTGTGATACCTAATCTTTTGAGATGTGATTTTATAATTTGACTGATTTTTTTAACATAGTGTATGGAGCAAAATACTTTATTGGAAGGATTATGAATAATTTGGGGGTTGTAGAGTAGTAGGCGTGTTTTATTTTTAAGTTATTAGTTTAAGATACTAGAACTAGATACAATCAAACAAATAGCTGTAAACAATGGCTATGATACCAAAATCGTCGATAGTACATGCCAATCAAGAATACCTACCTCCACCATGATACAACACTGAAGGAATATTTCCTCAAAATTCTAGGTTTATCGGTTTAGGCTGAATACGTTAATCTTAGGAAAGCGTTCATTTTTCTTGTTGTCAGCTATTTAAGAGTTACATAAAGACGCTTTTTTTTAAGTAATTAAAAAGTTAGCTTGTTGAGCTGTTATCTTAACTGAAGTATACAAATCTTTATTTCTTATATGTTATTTTTGTCAATAAGGGTAAGTGACGTAGTGCACAAGGACGTCGAAGTCGAGGCTCTAGGTATACCAAAATGTTACAAAAGTTCAAACCACTATGTCCTGAACTTCAGATAAGACAAGACTTTTCATTATGTTAAATTGAAGTTGGTTAAGTTGGGTTAGATCACGTTAGTTTCCTTTTCAAATTTTCTAACTTTCACCTGCACACTCTGTCTCCGCCCTGACCTTTGAACTAGACCAAACTGATTCATCCAATCGCTCTTCGGATAAACTTGTTTGGTCTAGGCAAAACTATTAAATTCCGAAATCGGGTTTAATTGGTAACATCGAGATAAAATAACTACAACAAAATAACCGTATAATAAAATAACCGAGACAAAATTATGGAAAGTAAGATTGACATGTGTGAAGTTCTATGCACGAATTCCAATTAAAAGCGTCACTAAACAGACTGTAATGTTAAACAAGGTCCTTTTCTACTAAGGATATCGACTTGTTAAACTAAACCCACGGCGTAGCTAACTACGTGATAGGCACGTAACCAGATCGAACAAAAGTAAAAATATGCTCTTGGTTAGCGTTTTGCTGAAACTGACAGACGAAGCACAACGAAGTTTATATACGAGGTATGTTTTTAAGTAAGTACCGTATTAAAATTAATAAAAAACGGGCAAAGGTATCCTAATAATTTTATTTTTATATGAAAGCCTGTACCATAATCTATTTTTATACATAATTTCCTTCAATATTGAGGCACTTGTCATAACGTTTGATCAGTTTTTGAATACCTTTCTCATAGAACTTTGCCACCTGACTTTTTAACCATTACATCACAACTGTTTTGAGTTCGTCATCGTCTTGATGACGCTGACCGCCCAGATGTTTGTTCAAGTGCAAGAACAAATGGTAGTCACTGCGCGTCAGATCAGGGCTGTACGGAGGATGATATAGAGTTTCCCAGTGAAAAGATATGATGAGATCTTTAGTCCAATTAGCCACATGCGGACGGGCATTGTCACGCACATTTGTGCCTCCATCTTTAAATGCTCTCACCCACTTCCTTACTATTCCTTCACTCATAATGTTTTGTCCGTAAACTGCACATATCTCACGATGAATATCAATCGGTTTTAGTCCTTTAGCACTAAGGAATCGCATAAGAGTCGGCGGGACTCACGATTATAGGAGGCATTTTAATCACCGAGTAAACAACGTAAACAAGGGCGAATCAGATTATAATGGCGTCAGTGCGTAGGTGAGAGATATAGGTACTCAGTGCACATGCGTGGAATACTGACCGCAGAGCGTCGGCGACACATTTCAAGACGGTACTTACTTAGAAAACATGCCTCGTATATATCTGAATTGAATTCTTTCTTAGTATGATATTTATTGTTTTTTATCTTTCCTAAGGAGTTATTGACTCTAAAAGATACAAGGGAGGTGCTAACTTTTGAAATATTTTTGCCTAAAGTTAAAAAAGTAATAGGCTAAAAGTGTCAACCAGTTAAAGTTTATTTTTAATTTAGAAGGATCAACTATAGTTAATGTCGTTTTGTTAAGTTTGTTGTTATGCACTTTTGTTAGTATCGGAATATTGAAACCGTGGCAAGATCTTATTGTTGCTTAAAAATAAGGTAATTCATGAGGCTTTTCTCTGTCCATTAATTACCGGGTGAATTCTGGTATATAACCATTAAATCACAGTAGATGTTATAAGGTCTCGTTTAAAATATTCTTCCTGATATTTTCTTCCGAAGGGGTATTTTTTCTGGGGTCTTCTTTTTTTAAGGATTTTTTTTATTTCCAGGATTATATTTTTCGTAGATTCTTTTGGGGAATCCCGCCCAACTATCCATATTCTAAGGGGTTTCGATGGTTTTCCATTGACAGACAAAAAATATTCTGTAGTTTAGGCACTTCAACATAGAGAACTTTTAGAGATTTACAATATTTTAAGTAACGTATTTGTTAATTTCAGACAAAATCTAATGTGTTTAACGCTTTTGTAATTTAAAATTGCTTTTGAGTTTTTATCTTCGTTGTTTATTAGATTTAATTAATGAATTAAAAGCAATTTTCTCTGTTTCGAAAATTTCTATTTCGTATACAGCCTGCATATTTAATATTGTATAAACTACAAAATTAACTTTTGCATCAGTTTTGACCTCGTTGTATCTCCAAATGAAGCATATTTTTTGCTGCTCAGTTAGTCAATTTATTCACAGAATTTATTAAGCGCCTCTTTGAGATTAGTTCCGGCTAGTAATCTGGGTTTTGTGACCCTTTGTATAGGTAGGATTACTCAAAATTAACTTTACAATAGGATTCATATATAATCCGGTTATTTACAGCTATGGAGAACCCCAGCAAAGTTATTATTCCAGGCAAGGTGAAATTACAATAGCAAAGTAACCGTTATGTATTACCATAACCTTATGATAAAAATTTAATTTGATATATGTAGAATGAGCACTTTTGATAAATACCTACTTTATAGCAATGTTTGGTTAATGTTTGAATTAATTTTAACCACCGCTACGATGGCAGAATGATAAATTGATATTTTTCTATTAATGTATTTAAGTTAAATTGTGTAACAACAACAAGAAGTGTTTGTCTAATCTTTATTGTATATCCATGACGTAAGCGCAATCTATCAACAATTTTATAGTACGTAAAAATACGAAATTCGACGAGTGGCGTGTAATGTGCACAATATAGAATAGAAATAACACCTTGTAGCACTACAAAAAAAATTGTACTGGTAACAGCCAAATGTATATTTTGACTAACAAGTAGTCATTCTGAATGGTAAAAATAAACTCAGATTTAGAAAACAACTTTTTTGTGCAGTGCAAAGCCGGAGGGTAGGACGTAACGCCCTATGCAGCCTTCTTGCAGGAATCGTGGGAATGGGTGGGTGGTGTGGTTAGGGAGAGAAAGATGAGAAGGGCGAAATGAAGACAGAAGAGAAGTGAAAGATTATCTGCGGAATATTACTGCCCCAGCATTTGCCTAAATGACCCAAGGAAACCACAGAAAACTTGTACCAGAGCAGCCAGACCCGGTTTCGAACCGGTGGTCTCCCGAATGCTAAGCAATGATCTAGAGCACTTAACCACGCCGCTCGATCATAATCTGACCGACAAACAAAATTAAACTTTATATACGTTTAGTTACCACCTATATTTATTGAAATAGATCGAATAGGGTAGGTAGTGAACTATCTGATTCTTCTTCGTAGGTAAATTTTATAGATTCACATTTAAATTCAGCAAATTTTATTACTTAAAACTTTCGAAACTTTAGAAAAAAGCATCCACTGCAGCACAAAAAACACAATATAAATGATATTGTTAAAATTATATTGAAACAACAAAAACGTAAGTTTTTGAAAGATTATACAACCTTACAAAAAACAAATGAAAGTAAAATTAACCATAAATTTAGATATCATACAAAATGTAATAGAGACATGAAAGGAATATATAAATAAATAGAGATTTAACCAGTAACAATAACAAATTTAAATTAGGCAACCTCCTAGGTAATCCAAAAGATAAAGATAATGTAACTTCGTTATCAAGAGTTTATAAAATTAATCGTTTAGGACTTGATATAATAGATTTTGACAGAAGTTTACATAAGTTTAGTTAAGTGTAATCTAGCTATACGTTTTAAAGAGCATTTATTCCATCGATCACAATATTGAATTATTGAAAACATGTAACTGCTACATTAATCTTAAAGTGAGAATGTATGTGTATTAAGAAGTGTATGAATTCTCCTATGAATTTGAAATTACCTTTTACCAAGAGGAGGATCTACAGACTAAAATTTCTCACCTCGGGTCATTTGATTAGGTCCTTTTCAACCTTATATGATTTATATTGCCATAATTGAATTGATTAAGTGATTTTTGTGTATGCCTGTGTTAATATGTGTTTTGCGTCTGCGTGAGACTGAATCTACGACACAACTCAGCTTATACAGTTACGTGATAGATAATTTTATTTTAATTTAAAATACTATCGAAGGCGACATACTGACTGTAACCTGATATTACATTACATCAACTTATCTATTATATCGTTGCTTAAAATTTGGGAGGTTACCAGTTCGATTCCAGATCCGGCTGCTTTGGTCCATGTTTTCTGTGATTTCTTTGGATTATTTAGGCAATGCTGGTGCAGTAATATTCCACAGATAATCTTTTACTTCTATTCTGTCTTCTATTCGTCTATCTCATCTTTCTCTCCCTAATCACCATTCATCCACCCTCACGATTTCTGGAAGGAGGCTGAAGAGGGCCTTACCTCCTACCCTCCGGCTTTGCACTACAGTGTAGATCGGAGGAACTGCTCGCACACCAGTATGAGTGGCTGGTGGGAACGAAACACTCTAAAGTTTTTTTTTTCGGTGATTTAACGAAACTGTCTTTAGAGTGTTGATGAAATCTAATAATTTTGATAACAGTGGTATTGTCGATAAGCTACTGACCAAAAACTTGCTGTTTACTTTTGTTAATTTAACTGACGTTTCTATCATGTATATGAGCTGCGTCGCGTCAAAGATTCAGTTTGACAAATAGGGGCACTGACTGAAAAAATTTTTGCTCAGATCAAATAAATTGTGTAATAGTAAAACAGCTGTTCATTTAATTTTTCACCAAAAAGATTTCCAAAAAAGTATGTTTCTTTGAATTAGTTCATTTCCAATGTATTCTCCATACTAAGGAGTAAAACTGCACAGAGTCTGGGGCAAGTTAAAAGAACTGACATAACGTAATTAATTAAAAGAAGAACAGTAGTTTATAAACATTTTAAATACTACAGTTAACAGTTAACATCACTAGATAACAAATTGACTTTGATGTCCATGTGCACCGTTGTTTAACAAAGACAGGCTTGAGTAAATAACGCTTAAACATAAGTCGTCTTAATTTCCGACCGTTTGTACGGTACGCTTACCTACTAGGATTTTTATTTATTTACTTTGGTGAAAACGAGACAATCTTAGGATATGTTATTCGAATGTAGTTATTTTCAAATAAGGAATATCAAATTCAGAAAGAAACTGGTGTAAACGTTTGTATATTGTACCTTAAATGTAATTCTCTAATAAGGCTTGTAATAACAATAGAAAATTATGTTCCATGCTGAATGGGATCCAGCTATTACGGTAGTTTCTTTTATGTATAAAGTTGTTGATATGAAGATCCTATGCATGTCTAATAAAACATCAGAATGAAGCAGATACGTAACTTTGGAAGGTACTCGAGTTGGAGCAAACTTGTCAAATGTAGCAAAGTTGTTTCATAATAATTTCATATTCCAACTACATTCAAACAAACACGTTAATTTGTAGTTCTTTATCTTGTTTCCTAAAATGCTTGAAATATTCGAGATGAAACGAATACATATGAAAATATAAATAACACAAAATTGTCAAACATTAATTGCATTATATTCATAAATATTATAATATACAAGGTGTTTCGTGGCAGAGTTTGGTTAAGTTAGTTAAGTTAGTTAAGTAGTTACGGTTAAATTAAAAATAACTCACATATTCTAGGGAAAATGTTTTTATTTAAAAAGCTTGTTAAAATGATAAAACTGATTAAAAGAATATACTTTTGTGGTAATTACTAACATTGCAGCAAACGGCAGTTTCTGATGTTTATTTGGTATTTTTGAAAATCTGATTTGTCCTTTTGAAAATTTTCCTTCCCGTCCGTGAATAGAATCCTTTGTGGAAAAGTAAGAAAAAATTGTTCGATTTCGGAAATATTCGGGCTCCAATTTATGTTTTTTTTGGGTTCCTTTCTCAACAGAATTGTTTTTCATATCAATATACTATTAATAAATGATTATCTAATGCAAAAACAACGTGATTTTTTAGGGTAGGAATTCCAAAATTTTTAAGTTGTATTGAAAAAATGTTAAGTTCTTAAAGCAGTTTTTTAAACTTAAGGGAACACCCTCCACAACAATTCGTTTTTTTTAAACCCTCTCCCAACCCTAGGCATTTAATATTGCTTTTCGCACTTAATTTCTGGCTCCATAATCTCATAAATACTAAAACTAATAAACTATTGGGTGTCATTCCCACTAGCTACCAATATTAGCAGTCTCTCCAACCTACTCTGTAATGCAAAGCCGGATGGTAGTGCGGAAGGCTCTCTTTAACTTTCTTTTAGAAATTGTGGGGGTAGATGGGTGGTAGTTAGGGAGAGACGATAGAAGAGAAGTAAAGGATTATCTGTCGAATATTATTGCTTTAGCATTTGCTTAAATGATCCAAGAAGACTAGGACCAGAGCAGGCGTTCCCGGAATTGACTCTGTGACCCCCGAATTCTGAGCTATGATCTAAACCACTAGACCACGCGAGAAGGATAAGATAGGGCTCCGAAAGTTCTCCAAGATATGAACGTTGGAGGTATCATTGAAATAAATTCTGGCCGTATAATGACTTTGTATTTCTTTAATAAAAAGTACAGAATCAAGCACCACCTTAAATAGGACTGGTCTTCGGAAAAAGTCACCATTCCGTACGACAGCGATCTACGGTTCACCCATGGGTTTAGAAACTCAGAGAAGATTGAAATTGGTATTTATAACTGCCGAAGTGGGAGCAAGAATTTACTTTTCAAATATAACATATAACAAAGTTGAAGCTCTTAGAGGATTACCTTCAAGGGATTGCTCTGGGTCCGGGGCCATAGCGGCATAAAGTAAAATGAACTCGCAGACTACCTTGCAAAAGTGAGTGCCCAATACCACCTCACTGATCTAGAACCAGCTATTGGTACTTGCGGTAGCTTCATTAAACAAGAAATTGCGAGATGGGCCACTTAAGTGTTATACCTACAGAGAATAGGAACACATTCAGGATCTAGGAAGGCAAAAGCCTTCACCTGCTTTACCAGCTGTAGAGATTAGGAAGGATAAATTATTAGCCTCAGCAGGAATAAAGCTATTATGCTTGTGGAAATCCTTACAGGCTACGAAGAACTGCAATAACACAGCAATAAGCTGGAATTATCCATTAGTTTTTCTGTCTTCTCTATGATGAGGAAATGGAAAGTGATATCCATATTCTCTGACACTGCCTCTTGGCTACTATGCTCTAGAAGAGGAAAACGTCAGTGCCCGTAACTCCCAAAAGATACTCTTCGAGGCGTAGGCGAAATTGGTGACTTAAAGGGTAAAGCCAAGGGAGCACTCCTACTTTTGAGGTCTGAATAAGCCTAAACCCTAACAGTAATAATAATAATATAGTTTTGTTCACACAAGTACGATATTCCTTATACATATAAATATATCAATGGAAGGTTTTCAGCAAATAACATACGATTTTAAAAATATAATAATGTATTACTGACTTTTTTCCAAACAAAATCCTGTTAGTTTTGATTTAAAGCTATTCGTTTGTCTACATTCATTTTCAATAATTTATATAAAACAGATGAGCTCAGCATAAAATTTCTTGTTTGTATTTTCTGTTTGTTTAATGAAAAACTGAGCAAAAAATAGAATATCCCTATTAAACGCACATTTCAGTGCTTTTAGAGGTATTCGAATTCAATGTAGCGGGTAAGCATTATGGGGAAAAAACATGTCGCTATGTTTCAGTAAACAGAACAGGGCGAAACGTACACGTAACCGTTTGTCATTGTTTTATTTAGTGAAAATATTTGTTTTAAAAATTGCAGTTTCGATGCATTGAACAGTTTATTTATTCATTTACTAGTAGATTACTTTGTAAATATAGAGTTTGGCCGAAGTTGTATGGGATGTGTTTCTTTTAAATCATGTATACTATGGACAAATTGAAAACATGTTACATACAGCTTCTCGGAACTCGTTACCAGTGAGGTTGTCAACATTTATAAACACAGGGAAAACCTAATGAATTTCGACGTACACCATTTAAACTACCCCCTGATAACCTTAGAGTCCAAACATTTATAAAAACATTATTTTGCTTGATTTTTTTGTCGGTTTAAACAAACACCTGTTATACCAGACTCAAAGATAAGGTAAAATTTTTTTGGGTTGTTTCAATCTCGCCAGCTACTAATACTGATGGATGGGCAATCCCTCCGATCTACACTGTAGTACTAGTAGTCGAAGGGTAGAGCGGAAGGTCATCTTACCTTGTTTTAGGAGTCGAGTGGGTG
Source organism: Agrilus biguttatus (assembly GCA_963921985.1). Lineage (NCBI taxonomy): Eukaryota > Metazoa > Arthropoda > Insecta > Coleoptera > Buprestidae > Agrilus > Agrilus biguttatus. Next base: position 25,244,280 of record OY998118.1, read on the forward strand.
GGTGTGCCGTTTTAGGGAGAGATACATGAGATAAACGAAATGATGACAGAAGAGAACTGAAAGATTATCTATGTAATATTACTCTCCCAGAAAATTATTTTTTCAGAATGATCCAATCAAATCACAGAAAACTTGGACCAGGGCGGACGAACTCAAAATCTAACCGGTGATCTTCACACCAGAAAACGCCGTTCAATCAAAAGTATAAGTGAATTGACACTTAAAGTACATTTCTTATCTTTAGAATACCTTTTATAGCAACCGCACTCATGGAGATCTCTTTTATTTCGAATAGGCAGTTGAAAAGACAGATCTGGACTTTTGATTGGATTCTATCTTTTCTGAATTTGCAAAACTCATTTTAACACTAGTTGAAATAACTTCATTTATTAATTGCAATTTTACGATGGGTTTCTTTAGTGATTTAGGTCGCTGCTCTATTTAATCATATTTCTTGATACTTCTTATCTCAAAAATTTCCATGCTTTTGTACTTCTCTATTGGTACCCTACTCTTATCTACTACTCCTTTCTCGCTGCTCTATTTAATCATATTTCTTGATACTTCTTATCTCAAAAATTTCCATGCTTTTGTACTTCTCTATTGGTACCCTACTCTTATCTACTACCCTTTCTCTTACCTCACAGTTTCGATTTCATTCTTTTTTTTCTTCTCTGAAGGTAATCGGTGATTATGTTACTTCGCTGCCTTCATGTTCATTCTATTTTCATTGTTGTTGTTAAGTGTGTAAATACATGTCGATTGTTGCGTTGTTATTTAGTGTTTAATTGAGTTCTACATAAAATCCCTCATAAACTAAAAATAAAAAATAAAGTATGTGTGAAATTTTTGCGAATTAGTTAGGTCACCCAATTAAACTACATTTTATTGATGATTCGCTGTAGGTATAAAAAATAAGGAAATGTAAAATGAGCAGTGTCAATTTTTTAATAGACTATCATTTTGCAATTGGATTCGCCGTGAAAATTTTTAAGAAACGCGCAGCATAAAAAAACAAAGAGTGTAAGAGAAAATGGGCCGTGAAGCTCATTTTTCCCGCCGTAAATCGGAATTCTAATTTTCCACCATCGAGCAGTGAATCCCTTAACTCGTATATTACTTTGACTAAATTTTCCAGCAGATGCGATCAATGTTGTCGAGAACGGAGCTGCATACATCAATAACCGCCACATACATTATAATGAACCAGAACAAAATCTGCTTAAACTGGATGGCATACTGTTATTAGAAATAACGAGGCTCCTTTCAACAAAGATCAATTAAAACTATGAGAACTAGAAAGAAAAGGAAAGGAATTTATGATTATAAACATTTTTGGGTATATTTTTTAAACTTTTGATGTAGATGATTTCTCTTTATCGAAACAGAATTTATTCCTTCTTAGAAATTCCTTTCAAAGATCAAATGTATGAAATTTAGAAAAAGGGAAATTTGGGTTAAATTAGGGAAAACATTCTACTTTAGATCCGAAATAAACTGGCCATAACACAATGCAGACGTATTTTATCCTTTATGAGAAAACAAATTAGTGAATAAAGCGCGTCAGAAATTTTTGAAAAGTTCACACTTACAATCACTACTACCAGCCTTAAAGAATTACTAATTCAGTTTAAACGTTTGTCTTGTTTCATTTTTACGTTCCATCATTACGGTATTTGATTAGATATGAATAAGCTACCACTTGTATGAGACTATTTTGTTTTCATTGCAATCCACTGATTAATGTTTATTTACGAAATTCTTATATTCGCACATATTACCCAAAAAGTCGTTAGCTCTCGGTTATATTTGATAAGAATAATACTTTTCTGAATATTTACGAAAGAAGATATCTACGATTCTTTCAAAAATCGATTTAAGACTCAATTTCTTGATTTTAGACCTTTACTTCCGTAGCTTTTATTCTCTGTGGAAATGATTACTAGATTGTTCTTCTACTTTTTAGGGATAACCTCTCGTAAAATATGGAACAGTTCCCCATGGGTGTTTTCTCAATTGATTTTTGTAATATTTTATTAAAAATCCTCGGCTGCGTATATTTTAACAATTCTAAATAAATTTTTCTCCTTTCGTTATCTTCGATAAAGTGAACTAGATGATTACTTTTTATTGACGAGGATGGCTTGGAGGTTGATTTGTTGTCTCACAAATTGTCAAATTAAAGCTGAAAGGAGCGGATTCTATAAAAGATAATGAAAATTACAACATATTTCAAACGAAAATGTATTTATAAGTAGTAGTCATATGAGTTTAGGCAGCTTACATTTCAAAAGACATATACATGATTAATTTCAATTAAACCCCACCATACTGTTTGTGGATTTACAAGCGTTATATTTTAAACTTTTAATTCCAGTGAAACTGACAATAGCTAATAGCTGCCTCACTTTACTATAAAAGATATATCACTAGAACACCAAAGATGTTTCCCCATTATCAGCTGTATTTAGACTGAAGTAAATATTTCCAGGTAGCCCCAATTTGTGAATTGTATAAGACATACTGCATATACTGATAAAAAAAACTGTATATTTGCTAACATTTAACATACAACATAAATGTATACTAGGATTACAAATTTTACTGTATTAATTTAAAATTACAATACAATTTCGCCTAATTTTAACTATGTGTTTGTAAATACACGAAATAAAGTTGAAGTTTTTCTATTTCTTTGTAATAATACAATATGAATTGCATTTTGATAATTGTATTGTACTTTCAAACAAGAAAAATGGTAATTTTACTAGATGTGTTCTACATACAATATAATAATTTATAAGTTAGAAATATTTATTCATAGGCTGAGGCTTTTACAACCGTCGTTGATCAACGAGAGTTCGTTGTTCGGGTTTGATGACCGTGGTCCAGGATAATATGGATTGACGTATTTTTACATAAAAGCACGAATGCTTAAAAAATACCTTACAATTCACAAATGGATCGTTAGACTTTAAAATATTGACTGCTTGATCTTCAATATAATGACATCCTGAGAGGAGAATTCTACTCTATTTCGATTTTAGTAAATTAATTTAAGCTTTGTTCATTGTTTTTGCGATTGGTACATTTTATACTTTATGCTTTTATATTTTGTATATTTATACTTATTTAGGTTATGACGTGTGACTAACAAATCATTGTTTATTAATTGTTTTGTGTTGCAAAATGTAATTGCAGTTTTATGTTATGGTGGGATAGAGCTTCTTGACTGCTTAGTGTTAGAAAAGAACAGTAAGCAGATCTAGATTTCACATACAACACACTATAACTTCACCACCAAGTTCAGGATATGATCTTTACTCTGTTGGTATTATCTGAGTTAAAGAATTTTTTAAGTTAAATTGCAGAATATTTGCAACGATGATTTTTTGTGTATACATAGCTTACTATATTAAAGGTATTGATTAGAAGATAACAACAGAATGTAGGCAATAACTGGTATTTTTATTTGTATTCGTCGATACTCAAAGCACGCCAGGACTAGTAAACTTAATATGCTTGAGACAGTTTCCAATATAAGGCCCAGACTAGTGCTCGCAGCTGCGAAGGCTTTTAATTTGAGAGTTGGGACAACAAGCACGAAGTTCAGACTTATTATTGTTCCTTGAGGAAAAGAATTTAGAAGGAAGTTCGACTTAAGGAAATGTTTTGTTGGTGTTGCTGTTATTGTTGTTGTTACAATTTCGTTCGGTATAATCTGAAACTTTATGATTGCGTTCAATTCAAAGAAAAAAAAAACGGGAAAACTATAATTGTCACGTTCTGTAACCTTGAATTAGGTAGGTGCTTTTATAGGTTCATATACATTTCTTTCGTTTAAATTATTAAAGGTATTAGTCTGTGAAAACAAAAATACGATATGATGAATATGACAATTAATTACCCGGAAAATTTTTATTTATGAAACAAAGGATAATCATCAACAACATCATGTTTAAATAAATAAAAGAAATAAAAATTTCTTTTTTATGTTTCAAAGAGTTGATTTAGCTCAACAATTGTTTCGACGTTTTACGTCTTTATCAAGTGTACAATGTTGTGCAACATCATATTTATCCCCTTAAGAGTCCTCGCCACCCTAGCTTGCATTCACTTAAAAATTTAGAAATCGCTGTCAAGGCATTGGTCGAATTTTTTTTAATGCCCTGCATGCCCAAAAATTAATATCCCTTAAGGAATTTTATCAAAAAAGTCGCAGGGAGCAAGACCCGGCGAATACGGTGGATGATAGACTAGATTTTAATCGAATATCGCGAAGATTGAATATTGTCGGACCAGAGGTGTCTCTTAGAATTCGCTCTCGCTGAGGCACAAGTTCTTGGTGTATGATGTGTTTATAGTACTTGCGATTCAGATATCCGCCCTTTTCTGGTCATTGGCTCACCTTCTTCGACTTACTGCATGCTCTGCCGCTTCATTTCTGGGTTGTATTCGAATATTCATGACTCATCCCACATGATAACCTACATTCTGTATTAAGATTTAATCACAGTTAACTAATCGCGGCAAACATCAACAACGCGTTACCTGAATATTGATTCTGTGGGAGTTATATATACAAATATATTTTACTCTTTGGTAAGTAAAGGAGGTTGAGCGGTTGTTTATTTCTTGGTGAAAGATTTTAATAAAAGGAAAATTGAAAGAGAGAAGAAAACACTTTGTTTTGTTTCACAAATTATTTATTCATTTAACGACACCGTTGTGGCATTTACGTCAATATCAAAAGAGGAGTACGGTTAACACTATATCTATGTCAGAAACTTAGTAAAAAACTTTTGGGTGTTTCATTCCCACCAGCTACTCGTGTTGGTGGGCGAGAAATCCCTCCGATTTACATTGTAGTGCAAAGCCGGAGGGTAGGGCCTTTCAAAAATCGTGGGAATGGGAGGGTGATGGTTAGGGAGAGTAAGATGAAATGGACGAAGTGAAAACAGAAGAGAAGTGAAAGATTGTATGTATGATGTGGGGTAATATTTAGGAAATTTAAGGAAGTATTCTTTTCATTTTCTATTGTAAATTGAATATCTTGGTATAACATAATTGAGTGATATAGAAATAATTATATTTGTCTTTCTGCGCCTGTTCAGATGCAAAGGATGTCATCGACATACCTGCCTTACTTATACTGACATATTCCTTCACGCGAATTCAAAATAGTCAACAAATATTAAATTAAGTAGCTTCCATTGCCTAGTACATAGACTCCTCACTATTTATTTAAATAAAGTTAACTTGTTGAAAGAAATTAATTTCTTAAAAGTGTTAATAAAAAATGATGGGTACTGTAAAAACATAGTAAATTCACTATTATACGAAAAACAAAAGAAATCACTGCAAAAAACTCTTTATGCTTCTCCAAATACAAAGGATGAACAACAATACCATTAACTAATGAAATATGTAATAGAGTACACAAAACCGCTGTATCTAACAATGTAAACTTAACTTCACTCCTAGTAAATAACAAAGAAAAGGTCGACTTATTACAAAAAAGGCGTCTATCGATTAAATTGTAAAACTTGAGGCCAGACTGGTAGAGCACTAATGGTTAGGTTAAAAGAGCACGAGAGGTCAATTTTACAAAAAGATAATTGTATAGATAAATGAATAAACACTACTTTGTTTATTATCACTTTTTTATTTACAAATCCTTTTGACTGTAGTTTCGACAAATAGTTTGTCATTGTCTAACAAATGATTCAAATTGAATTGATATAAACAGATGTACAGTGGTGTTTATATATTCCATTAATTATTAAATGTACTGAATAATACCGAGTGGTACAAATCTACCTGGTCGTTTAATATTAATATTTTCGAAAATTTTTGATGCTCTGTATACTTCCAAGGATTCTAAAATATTAAGTTTAAAGCCGTTATTTACATTATGAATAACTTTAAGATTTTTTATAGTAGGAAACTGATGGCCTGTTTCTAAAAAATTGTTTGCAAAATTGGAATTATCTTTTCTTAATCTAAATGATCGAAAGTGTTCTTTATAACGAGTTCTAAATGACCTTCCAGTTTCGCATAAGTAAAAGGAATCACATTCTGTACATTCTAGCTTATAGACTACAGTTTCTTCAAATTTGTCAGTTTCATCTTTTGAATTAAAAAGTATGTGTTTGTCTTAAAACTAACTGTTACGTCGTTTGCAGGTAGAACATTAACGATTTTTATTGAAATATTGAAATTATTAAATTTAAAAAGGAGTGTAATTGTCGGTGTGTTCCTGAAAAACACGCTATAACATCATCCACATACCAATACCAAAATTTTATGTGTTTATTCGTTAATGTTGATTGCATAATTTTATTTTCTATATTTTGCATAAATATATTGGCTAATAAGGGACTTAATGGGGAGCCATGGCTAAACCTGATCTTTGTACAAAAACTGTTTATTGGAGTGGCAGTAATTTTGATTAAGACATAATTCAAATGCTTTAATGATCTCAGTTTTATAATTAATGTCTATACTGCTTTGATTAAGGATGTCTTTCATTAGAGGTAGGCATTCTCTAATTAGGATATTCGGAAACATGTTTGTGACATCGAATGAAACAAGCAGACTATTTTGGGGGATTTTGAGGTTTTTCATTTTTTCTGTTAATTCAACTGAGTTTTTTCTACTATGTCTTGGATAAAACTGTGCTACTTCTATGAATATTTTATTTATCTTTTTTTCTAAATTATATACAGGGCTATTTATAAAGGAAACCACTGGTCTTATGGGGGTATTCTCTTTGTGATTTTTAATTAGACCATAAAGTTTTGGTGGAGACGGATTCATACAAATCAATTTATATTTCTCAAAATCGTTAAACAGCTTTTTACTATTTGAAATAAATTGTCTTGTTCTTGATTGATAATATTGTGTTGGGTCTTTACTTATGATTTCTAGTTCTGATTGAATTTTATTCAAAATATACCTTCTGAAACTATTATTTAAGCATAAGAATTACAACACAGATTTAGTATTAACTGTACTCCTATCTTTTGGCAATTTCCTAAATGCCAAAACGGTATTGTTATGTGAATAAATAATTTTTGAAACAAAACCAACTGTTTTTTCTTCCTTTCATATTTGTTTGGTAAGTGACGGGATTTGTGTGTACAACGTGCAAGATATTGAGATTGGTTTGACCTTAAAATGGGGAATCCCTGTTTTGGTCATATTTGACATTTATGATATTTGAACACGACACTGTTTTTTATGAACGTGACCAATTTGATTAAGCACTGATGGACATTCCCCTATGTACAGTTTTTGGTGTTTGGTTTCTGTCATAATTTTGGATATGGTTCGTGGCTAACTTATATATATATATATATATATAAAATGAGTAACAATGAAAATCAGATGGTAAAAGGGTTCACATAGTACATCAGAGTCATGTCTTAAACTATTAACCAGGCATACAAAACTAACACCCTGGCTCAGATACCAAATTAATTACTAAAACCAAAAGTTTCAATAGCTGTAATCAATACTTCGCAATTGCAATATTGTGAAACATTGAAAGATCAAACCAAAAGTACTTATCCTGTTAAATCCTCGATTTTATGCCAGAAACCATATATATATACATATATTCTTGGTTGTTTGATGCAAATTAGTTAATGGTTCACCCATTTTTAATATTTAGTTAAGATTGGGACTGTTCCCGATCGTAGTGTCTGCGGCCTATACCCATTACAGTTGTTTTGTGTCTGATGCATTTTGGTTTCTGGCATAAAATCGAGGATTTAACAGGATAAGTTCTTTTGGTTAGATCTTTCAATGTTTCACAATATTGCAAGTGCGAACTATTAAATCTTTTGGTTTTAGTAATTAATTTGGTATCTGAGCCAGGGTGTTAGTTTTGTATGCCTGGTTAGTAGTTTAAGACAGGACTCTGATGTACTATGTGAACCCTTTTACCATCTGATTTTCATTTTTACTCAGTCAGTGTTATACAAATAGGTTATATATTTTTACTTCATGAGTGCATTAATAAAACGTCAATGACATTAAAATAGAAAACTCTTACAGTTTAAGATGATCTTCGAACTGCAGGACTCTCTCCTAAATGCTTCTGAACAACATAAGATTATACAATCCATATACTTATGTGGTTTGTTTTCATTTTCCGAAAGATAACGGTCTGAATCTGAAAGTTTTAATAAAATTAAGGTGTATTTGGTGCAGTTATTGTGGAACAAGGTAATATACTAAATTAATAAATAAGTAGATAATTCCAGACATTTTACTAATTTATTAATATACTCGACATATTCTTTCGTTACCCTCGATAACATCTGAAGCTGTCGATTTACTTATTAAGTTTATTGTGCCTAAAGGGTTAGTAAATTTTAAGATGTATTTAACGAAATTTTTAGCAAAAAAGTAATTAGAATCAGTACGAAAGAAAAAAATGTCTCTAAGATTAATTTTGGATATTGTAGAGTTTACAAATTTGTTTCAAAGCTCAATGTTTTATTTAATATTACTTTCTATTTCACTTTTCATAGAAACTATGTCGTCCCTTCTACATTAACGTAGATATATTTAGAATGGTAAGTACTGACTAATAAAATAAGGTTGGACATGCACCGTAATACTAAAGGATCATTGATTATGCCTAGCAAAAACAATTTTACTGTCATTTCGTGTTTTATACTTTTCGTTTTGAAAAGCAGAGTTCTCATACAACAAGTATATTTATACTATATGAAAAATTCTTCTTCTTGTATTTATGTATCTATCAATATGAAAAACCACGTGGTTACATAAACTTAACAACTATGAATAATATAAAAGTAATAAAATGTAACAAACAAGCAAAATATAAAAATGTATAAATTTGTAAAAATTTAGTGATAGTGTAGGTTTATATTACAATTAGTTATTATGTTCTTAGTTAACTTATGATTAATGTTTATTAGTTATTTTTTTAATTGTATATTTATTTTTTGTTTAAAATTTAAAATAATTTATTTCTGTGTATAAAAGCCTAATATTGTATAAACTGAGGTTTAATAATTCAGTTGTTAATGTGGACGCTTCGAAAATGTGTTCTTACGGTTATTGTTGTGTTCACGAAACCTAATATGTAAGAGCCTTTTAGTTTGGCCAATACAGTTTATATTTGAATTGAGGTATTAAAATTTTGTGTAAATATTTGATTTACAGAGTTCAAAGATTTTATGTGTTAGGTACGGAATTGAAACAACCCTGTACATGAGTTGGTGGAACAGAAGACGGCAATTTAGACTAGTCAGGTCAGGGCATGTTGGCCGGAAAACGTTCAAGGTTATCAGGTGTATGATATACTCTTATATCAATGTTAATATGATACGTTCGATATTTTCGTGCCTAAAGAATAAAAGGAAAGACAGTGTATTTGTAACCAGTCGAGAGGATACATCAATTAAATTTATTATTTCTCTAACATATGATGTAAATATTGTGAAAATTCATTTTAAAAAATAAAAACGAAATAAAACACTTGTTAACTTATTCACAGGTTTATTGACGAACTCGACAATTGTTTCGACCGGGGTCTGTCATTATCAAGGGTAAAAAGAATTCCGCCAACTGCTTTATTTCGTTTTTAGTTTTTAATATTTGTTTTATTTAATCGTTGGTGCCAGTTTTTGAATCTAAATAAACAATCTTACAACCCTCATCCAACTTTGATTTCTAAACATTACATGGACAGTGTTTTTCAAAACAATCAGAAATTAACTATTTGGAGTGTGCTTTTAACTCCTGTTTATCCTATTAGAACGTTTTCTTGATGTTGTTTGTCTTTGAGAAACAAGATAATTCAGAGTTATTATATCCACAAAAAGAAGGTATTAAAATCGGTATTTCGTCTAACGGATCACAGATCCCACATTTGGAACGCGTCCTACACAGTAGGCACTGCGAACCGAAAGCCAAATCCCACAACCGGTTTCGACATATCGGGTCTCATCAGGTGGGGGCTGGCAGAAAGACCTTTTACAGGCTATATGATAAATATAAATATGGAATTAACAAAAACAACTACTCCGAGGGATATTTTATCTTCCTCTAAGAATCTTTCGGAATCAACAATGTAATTCAATGCCGGGTTATTAGCCCTCGGAGTAGTTGTTTCTGCTAATTCCACATTTGTATTTATCAAAAATTAATATTCAAATACTAACATAAGTGGGGATATCAAGTGGGAAAGGGATGCTTTTACTATAGATTTTTATAAAGGCCTTCGTTGTAATAAATTATTTAGTCAAACTCTATTTCTTTCTCTTCAGGAGGTATTATTTTAGAGGTCAAAACCAATTGAATGCAAAAATAAATATTTTACTCATCAACACAACACTCGTTTCGCCTTTAGAGTAAGGGTTTTCTAGGTTGGATTGCATGTTTTTAATTTTTTCTTTGCTTATAGTTGGTCTGGAAGATACCTTACACCAGAGGTCATGCTGGATATTAAAAGTATTATGGGAATTAATTTTTGCTTGTACTGCTAAATTTAATAACGTTAATAGTCTTTTAATCAATACATTGACTTTTTTAATTGCTATGAGGATATGTAATTGACCTAGATGTTGCATAATCGATTAATAAGATTTAGAGCAAGGCCTAATTTGCAAGATTATGACTAAGAAGGGTACCAAATTAGCTAAACCAAATCAGGAGGAAGATAAGAAATGATGTAATTTGTACTATGTACAGCCAAGGAATTTAATTTTTAAAACTTCCATATGAAATAGTTTCTAAGATAAATGCCGTTTACCTACCTAACTTTACAGAAATAATAATCAGTTATTTTCTTTTGTACTGAATAATACCTATGAAATTTGAAATACGACACACCCTTGAATGTTTATTAAGTGCACATCGACTTCTATATACTTAACTTGTTCTGGTATTTTTAATAATATTTAGTGATGACGCGGTAGGGAACTTGTAAAACATATTTAATAATTACAATAAAACATTGTGTTGTAATGTTTTACTAAATTCAAGGAAGGGTGCATAAATTTTCTCGTCCTTATTCAATATATCTGTTAAACATGTTATGCGATGTTGACACAAGTCCAACGTTCAATTTCCCGATTATGTCTTAATTATAATATAAATTAGCGTTGTTACATGTATACAATGATGTGAACGGCTTAAAGGAATATTGATGGTCGTAATAATAGACTACAGGGGCCTGTGATAGAGAAAATTTAGCGAAATGTTACCGTCTACCAATGCCGGCGTTAGTAATTATTTGATTTATATGATGATTAATGTCATTTCAACGTATTTCACGTTGATATTTTTTATTCAAAAAAGAATGAATTGAAATCCTTATTCGTCTAAATCTTAAGATCAAAGATCACACATTTTGAACGCGTCCTACCATGTTACTTGGACACGTTCAAAATGCGAGATCTTTGATCTTAAAATTTAGACGAATAAGGATTTTAATTCCTTCTTTTTTGAATATGTTATATTTTCGTCTAGGAGTCCATCGGAGTCAACAGTGTAATTCAATGCCGGTAGGGGTATTAGTCCTCGGAGTAGTTGTTTCTGTTGATTCCATATTTATATTTATATTTTTTTATTAAAATTGTATTATGCATCAGTAGTGTTTGTACAATTTTGTATAACCCGTCATATATATCAATGTATAATTAAAAAAAACCTGACGAAAACTTATCGGCAGGTACGAGAGGTTTAGCGTGCAGCGTTTATCGTTTAAAGGTTTATCTGCACGCCAAGACAGCATTAAGATGGTAGGTTGGTCACAGGAAGTCATGTAGAGTTTTCCTGAGTGTCAAGGAGGTGAGTGACAGTTCGGAATTGTCCAAATCGTTATAGAACGTTCAAGATGGGGAACAGTGTAACAGATCAATACAGCCCTTAACCCAGTATGCAGACTAACAATCAACTGCCTCTCCGTATCCAACCCAATTTTCTTGTAGGAGCCGAAGCTGGAGTTCTGAGCCTCCGTTCCCCGAGGTAACGGTATAGGCATTCCAGTGGCCATCGGTTACTCCGGAGGGATGTATCGTACTATGTATTCGGGATTAAGCGAAGCGGTTGCCCTCAATGGCCCTTTTTCGAAACTTGTAGATGTTCCCATGCTATTGTCACTGAAGGTACCGGTGACCTTACGGAGATTGCCTCCCTGTCGACGGGTTAGCTATTGTGACGTGTTCAGTCACGAAAACAACGAAATTTATTAACAACTAATATTAAATTAACTACAGTTCAAATTAACACAAGTCTAAACAATTTTTCACGCTAGTAAATCTATTTCTCCCGTCGCCGTATTCTTCGCCACTACTTATACTCGTGTTTCAATGCCGCCACTCTATGACTATAGCCTATCTATCGCTCCTGTCACTGTCAACGCACAATGTAAACAAAACGGACTCGGTCCGCCCTGTGCACTCGCTTTTATAATTTTAAGCATTTCTTCAAGAACGTTCCACAACCTTATCGTGTTACTATTGTCTTTTTATTGATCGTTGCTAGAATATTCCAAACGTATCTAAGAAGGTCGAGAATATCCATTATCTATTCCAGGAAGGTAATGTTAATTAGGACTGAACCAACACAAACCGCAAGTACAGTTCGTGACACTATGTTTGTGTCAGCCAGGGTCGTCTGCCCACCAGTTACCTGCTACATCCCCTCGGGGTTTTAGGTGGCTATCACGGTACATCCAGGTCGGTGCTGCTGGGTCTTCGTTCATATCCGTGAACTACTTCCTACACTACGCTTGCGCCTTCAGATACCCGAACGTTCTTTAGTTTCTTTTAATACTTTTAAGAGAGAAGCAGACAAATTTAGCGTATAGTAAGCATCACACAGCGCGGAGAAGTTGTATTAATGTAGGCATTCCTCTGCTCTAATATTTCTCTAATTAACCAGTTATGTATCAGAACATGTCCTACTATTCTATTTCTCATATGTCTAGCACTCTTTATTGTTACATTCTTCCTAATACCTCCTCATTTCTTTCATTTTCTATACACGGTATTTTAATCGTATTTATAACATAACTAGTTCACGTTTTCGGGTCGACTGTGGTATATTTTTGTTTTGATATCAATGTTTAGTCGTTTAGGCATGTTAACTATTTATTACTATTCTAAGATAATGGTAATTATGCACTGCTGCGACGTCTGTGGTGAGAATTGCTATAGTACTAAGGCGCTCGGGGTAGTATCGAAATGGCCGCTGTGGGCTTCTACTGTTATTATATAGGTGGTAAATGGTAGTACTGTTAGATGGTAACATAATGAAATAATTTAATAAAAAAAGAATTGGGATTTTACTCTTGACGTTTTGCCTGCAGCTGCGACCATCAACCTTTGAAAATGCCTGACGCAACTGCAGGCGAAACGTCAAGAATAAAATCCCAAAGACCACGGTCTACAAGCTCGGTATACATCCATAATACTAAAGACGCCGACCGTGAATGCATTTAGCTATGTTCAAGACAAGAATAATAAATGAGTTGGGTGTAGAATTAAGAAAATTGTTCTCATATCTATTAATACTTACTATACCTACAAATGTAAACCAATAAATAAATAACTATACATTTAAAAACATCAATGCCAAAGACTCTTAGCTACGTATTTTTTTAAAACTATACCGTGTTTGCTTATGACTTTAGGAATAATCTGTTATAGTACAGCGATTAGAAAGTTAATCTAATATACTGTACCAATTGAGAGAATTGGTGTTAAAAGATTAAGCAGTTTTACGTTAAAGATTGTACTTTTAACAGTGTTTATGCCGTTTTCAATAAAGGTTAATGAGAAATATAGAATGGACGCACGGTGTTGCCTACATGGAATAACAAAATTGTTGATAAGTTCCAGGCTGGCATGAGAACCGTGTTAGATTAATTTTTTGTCTAAAGATAATGATAGTAGTTTCTGATTTCGACTACATGAAGAAAGTGAGTTTGGTAGAAAGTCAATTTATCTTATTTAATTAACAGGACGATGCCGGTGTTTCGACCAAGTGAGAAGAGCAAAAAATTCGTCAAAGTAAGGAGCTGAATACCAAGAAGCTTTCTCGGAAACTTGTAATTGTTGGCCACACATTTATAAGCTGAAGTTCCGAGGAGAATAACTGAAAAGGTTCCGCAGCTTTTCCAACAAGTAACTTTTAAGGGAAACCGCTCAAAGAAAAAGGAATGAAGGACGATTTAGAATTACAATGACGGCGATTAGTTCTTTTGAATGTGCTCCTGTGGCTCCTTCCGGGTTAAGTTTACTTAAATTACCCCCCTTGGCCTCAAACGCCATCATTTGAATACTTTTAAATTAAGTTATTACTTTATCATTCGCTTTTACTGTTCTATACCTGCTGATATCACTTATTATTACATTTATTATCTGGCATTTATTTATTTATTTAATCAATATGCATAATTATTTAATGTAGTCGTAACATAGGTAAAGTAAATATTTAATAATGGAAAAAATAATGCAGTAAAAATAATATTATAAACTTGTAACAATGAAGATAAGTATTTATAGTAAACATAAATATAAATTTGGAGTCAGGACCGTATTATAAGCCCTAAGAGAATACATCCAGCACCAAATAAGGGTTAAAACGTTAAAACTAGTGCGCAAACTTTCTATTTTCACTATCAAATTGCATGATGGCACACGAATTCTCAAAGGTAGCATACTGTAGTTTTACAAAGTCTAATCGACGAATTATTAATAAGGTAATTTAGGTTAAACGATTATTTAGTTTTAGAGTTACGTATGTTATAAGGAACGATGCTAATTTTAAACACATTATTGATTTATTACCGATTGCCGAACGACGAGAGCTAATGGTAGGTAAATTTAGTTTGGCTAATTTAGGACTAAAGTTATGATCACACTGGGACATAGGGTTTTCACTTTCAAATACACAGTACCTAACAAAGCGGTGCTGCAAGAACCTTGATACGGTAAATGTGTAGGATAATCAACTTACACTGCAGTGTGTAAGCTGTGAAAGCACTAATATACAGATACAGCAATGTTGTTGTTCGGATTTAACTTTTCATTTTTTGTTTGTAATTTATTGGTCTTGTCGGTCACGCATTCTTTTTACGTCTCAAATTTTTGTTGTGTTATCATGTGCATTTGCTGTCCGTTTCTTTCTTCTGCCATTTATGGTTTTATAATAGTATGTATCGTATTTTTTCCCTTTTTAGTATTGCCGTCTCCCATTGTATTATTTTTTCTTTGTGTTCAAATGTGCATCTAGAGTTTAAGTTAGTTTATACATTTATTGGGGGTAATTTGTCCCATCGGTCCATTTCGAGGACGTAGATGATGCACCGACACATAGATTACAATGTTGCATTTTTTGTATTTACGGTTTTCCATCCTTTTTGTTTGTTTTGTTGTTTCAAGTGTCGGTGCATCGGAACCACCCCTCCTCTAGGGGCGGTTCTTAAATTCATATATAGTATAGATAACACAGATAGTTAACATAATACAGTTCATTCATTCAAATACAGTAAGCACAGTTCAATCAATTCATTCATTCAAGAACAATTAAATCAATACATTCATTCAAAAATTAGACGTTTAGGAGAGATCATCTTTAGTACATATAACATATAGCAACAATTACAGCAAGATCTCTATAAACGTAAAGTAGCAATAACATATAGTTCAATCAATCCATCATAATCAATTAATCTTCGTAAATAAGTAGCCTTCACGACGTTCCATAAAATTAGTGTATATAGTTTGTAAATAGTTGGGTGTAATAAACAATTAAAACACGAAGTCAGTTTATTGCACCGATTCCCCCATAGGAATCAAAAGAAGTGGCACATCTGTGCACCGATGAAATAATTCATTTCATCATCTAATTATACAATTGTACTATTTGTAAATTTAACTGTACTATGAAAGGTAGTCTGGGCTTTCGAGTTAATGCAATCCAGATGAGCATTAAACAATCAATAAACATGATCATGTAGATATTTTCAATAGCAGCCCATCTATTATTTTGTATAATTCTTAGTAGAAAGAATAAACTAACTGTCAATAATAACAAATACAAAAAATTTTCACTAAAACATTTATTTTTTTCAACAATTGCTTCTCCCTACAAGGACATCATCTGAAGAAGTGATTTTAAAATTTCATATTTTTTTTTGTTTATGGGTAAGAGGGAAATATTCAAAAGGCACTTAGCTATTCGTACTGGTAGGCGGGCCTCCGACCTACACTGTAGTACAAAGCCGGAGGGTAGGGTGTAAGTCCCTCCTCAGCTTCGATGCAGGAATCGTGGAGGAGTGGGTGGGCGGTGGCTAGGGAAAGAAAGATGAGACGGACGAAATGAAGACAGAAGAGACGTGAAAGATTATCTGTGGAATATTACTGCCCCAGCATTTACGTAATTGGTCCAAGAAAACTTGGACTACAGCAGACGGACCCGGAATCGAAGCGGTAACTTCCCGAATGCTAAGCAATGATATAAATCACTAGATCACGCCTATCGGTCAATTTCATACAGACTATCTACTATTTATACTAAATTCAAGTTTAACACAAAAAAATGAACAATTTAATATACCCTAATCAATGAAAATCACACTTACAAAACATTAACATATTTAGGATATCCAACTAAACAGGTTTCATCTTTACTAAATAAACATGATTGTAAAATAGCATTTAATACTAACAATAGTTTAAATAAGCATATTAAAAATAACAAAGATGTAACTGAAAAAATCAACAAATCAGGTGTTTATAAACTTAATTGTAAATCCTGTGATATGTTTTACATTGGAAAAACTTTTCGAAATTTTAAAATTAGAATAAATGAACATAGACATTCATATATTAACAATAAGACTGACTCGAATTATGCAAATCATTTACATTATAATAATCATGAATTTAATGAAGAATTTGAAGTTGTACATTTAGAAAATAAACCATTTAAACTGTCACTTCTCGAAAACTTAACAATAAACAAATTTAAAAATAGCAATTTGTTAATTAACGAACAAGTAGATGTAAGTATTTCGCCCTTACTAAATATTTTTAATGTCCCCACCCCCGTTTCTACAAATAGTATTTAAGGACAAAATCTGTAATAGCACTTAAGTAAATCGTATACTTCTGAAGAAGTCACAAAGTGACGAAACAATTGTAAAGTATTTTTAAAATTATATTGAGATTTAACAACGTGTGTTTTATTTTATTTTATTTAAAATGAATCTCAATCAAGCAACAGTAGACTCCATCTTATTTATCTATAATAATGTAAATATATACATTTTCAGTTTCATTTGTTTATCTTTAATATGTTCTTTAATTTCTATTGATTCTAATATATCAAATCGATTTCTTTTTTAATGTCTATATCTTCCACTACAATTGAAAATTTATTAACAATAAATTTTTATTTAAACCTGAAAACCTTATTTTACGAAGAAATTAATTTTTTCCTCTTATGGTAGACATAATAGTGATTAATTCCTATAAAATTTGAATAAAATTTTTATTGAGTTGTCTAGCGAATATTACGTTGAGGTGATGTATAGTTTTCAATAAATGTGGAATTACATTTCTTTTAGTTCCTTGCTAAACACATGACATTTTTGAACATAGAATAGAAATTATGCGCAGGCTGTAATTCTCCACCAAATTGAAATAAATCCTTTAAATTCCTTCCAATAGTAATTTTAATGAATGAAAACCGTCAAATTCTTGACATGTACACAATAAATCCTCCATGATTTACCCATCAATTTCCAAATATCTAATTAAAAAAATAAGGAACATCAGCATTTTAATGCTATATCGATGTAACTACGCATTTGATGCCTTTACTAGACTTAACAGCAGAAACTGCGAAGATTCATTTTCTTTATTGTGCAATGTTTGACTGCCGGCCATAAATAATATTTTTATGGAGTTTATCAGGCTATCTACTGCCTTACGGATACTTGCTGATAATATACACATGTAAGGGCCGTGGACATTTATGACTTGGGAGTTAGTGCACTGGAAGAAGGTGCTCGTTCATGCGTCAATTTCACACGAATTTATTGTGGCATTTGTAAAGGTTACGTGCCGATTTTCAGAAAATCTCGCTTTATTCCAAAGACCATATTTTCGATGCTTTCCATCTGATCTTAATCGATCAATGTTTCTTTCTAAACTTCAAATATTGAATGAAATATGTACGAGGTGTATAAATGAAGTAATGAGGCACGTTTTATATATTTGTTTTCGAATATTATTACAAGTGAATATTGTTACCATCAAAATAATTCTCTAGGAATTTCATACAACGCTGAAGATGGTTCATTCACTCCTAATAGCAGCGCTCGAACTTAGATACAAGATTGGCCTTCAGGTAATCCGTTGTGGTTGCTTGAATGTTTTCAAATGTCCTAAAAATACGTTCCTTCAGATTAATTTTTAATCTTGGGAAGAGGAAAAAGGCAAGGTGCATTGAATTTAATTGTTCTTGATAATTGGTCTCACACGTATGGCCCTTTTTCTATGTCCTGTAAAATGTTGATTTTCTGTTGAAGCATAAACTCCTTGTGGGTAATTTTCTAGCTACTAAGAAACCATATTAGTATACTTTTAATATTTGACTTGCTCATTCGTGTTTTCTTTGGGCTATAGAGAGGTTGGAGTGTGCTCCTATATACTCTGGCGTTTAGTTTTCGAATCGTACTCAAATACCCAACTCTCATCACCAGAAATGATACTTTCCAAAAAATTTTGATCATATTCAATTCACAATTAAATAAAGAAAGACTCACCCTAATTATTTCGCGTTGATAATTCTCACGTGGGAAGTGGGCGAAACACGTGTCCGCTCATATTAAATTTAGTTAGTGGTAATTAAGGTGAGTCTTTCTTTATTTAATTATTCTTTTACCACAGTCTCCTATTTTCTGCTTTGAATATTCAATTCATCCTAAAAATCAAGGCACATTTACTTCCCAACATCCTTTGCAAGGGCTGTTGGAACCATTTTCATCCCCAATTTATTGACCAAAACCAACACCTCCTTTATCAAGACCCGACAAGCAAAATATGACGTCAGTCAATTCAGGGCGACGTGAGACACCGATACTTAAACGATACGTTCACATGCAAGTGAAAACATTGCGTATCGGAATAGAAATGAAAAATATAACGTTTAAAATTATGTTTTAACATCCAAATAATGTAAAAAAGACACATGTATAACAATTTGTTGATTTTAGATAGTTCTACGACAGTAACATTAACTACTTTTAATGGAGAAAGAAACGAAAGATTGTGATTTCCACACTACCTTTGAGGTATCACTTCGTCGGTGCGTTGACCTATTATGATGGGGGTCTCGCCAGTAGCCCTACTCCCATATTTTATAAATAAATATAAACTAGAAATAAATTTAATAAATTATCTTAAATTGTCGAAGACAAATAAACGAGTAGTAATGACGTGTACACCAAAAGATGTAGCTTCCGGTAAAATGTAAGGAACTGCATTTTCTTTCAATTTTGGATTTTTCAAATCAACTGTTAAAATCTTACCTGTTTTGCAATCAACTTCTGAAATAGTGTAAACAATATCGGTTACCTGGAAGTGAAGATGGCAGGCTACAGAATGCTCCGATATTATAGAATTTTCTCGGTGTATTACACTTAATCACTTACGAAGATATTCAGCTTTGGCATACTTGAAGATATGAACTTTAGTCTTATTTGTTTCATAATTGCTGCTGCAATTTGGCACACAACACTTGTTCACCATGCTCGATGTTATAATTATTATAATAAACGATACACTGAAAATATTCCCAGTGTCTCAGTATGATCACTAAATATTGGAAAATTACACAATAACTTTAATTAGCACCAGCTACGATTTTGCTAATACTTTCCGTGTTGTAAGCAAGGTTTAAGTAACTCTGAAACAATTAAACGTTTTCGTTTCGATACCGTATCTTCCGCCGGCGCCGTCTCGCACTCTATTTAATGTAAAACAATCGGCCTTTTTATTGTGACGTCATACGTATTCTGATAATTTGCTGTGAGGCTTGATTAAAGGAGGTGTTGCCAAAACCTGATGAATGGCGGTGTGACTCAAACTCAGTAATTTTTCGATCATTCTGAGTCTTAACCGATGATCGATTCTTACAGCTAACTGTTCTCCGCTGCGTGGTTTATCTTCTCTTTTTTTTTAAACGCGTTAAACTACCGAGAAACCTGGGCTCTTGACAGAACACTATCTCCGTAGGCCTGTTGAAGTTTTGTTGCATTGTACTGCGCTCAAGCAAATCATGATAGCATATCGTTATTCGAAAGAAATGTCACTAATTTTTAGAATACACTATGAAAATTGTATTCACGAGAAAAATGATTTTGATCCAACGCTACGTTATCAGTACCATTACTTAATTTACACATGTCGTATACCTAGTATTTACTAACGTTAGACGAGTATATATGTATACTGAGTTCACCGAAAATTTATACAAAAACAACGGTAGACACTCGTATAAAGTTCTAACTAACTATGAGATAAGAAACTTCACATTTCAGAAGTTTTGAGTATTTGGTTTGATATAACTAACCGTTAACCATGGGGTCACGATTCTTGACTATTATGTCGTATGTTAACTTTGAATAGAAATTCTAACATTACAATAATATCATCATCAGCAGAGTTCCATTCTGGCCGTACATAGCTATATACAGGTACCGTATGCTTTTTTGTGGTGAAGTGTAGGTGTAAGGAAAAAGCGCGTAACGTTTTACCTTTCCCGGTGTACTGCTATATCACATTAATGAAATAACTCTCCAAAGTGGTTTTAAAGTTTTAATTCATAAAAAAAGAAAACGGATATTTACAAATAATATACAAAAATTAAACTATCGTAGAAAACTAACAAACTAATATTAAAAAAACAAAATAGAAACGAGAGAAAAAAATTGACGATTAATTTATAAAGAAAGGCGATGAAAGCTAACTTGCTGTGGAACGTGCACATGAATACTGTCATTTGTTCCGACATTTGATAACGATGCCTCTCAAGAACAATGGTTACTGTTAATCGCTGATGCGAATAATATCGAACATTGTTCATTATAATTTTTAGTCTAAACAAGTCTCCGTCGCCTTTTGTATACAGTGTGAAATAAAATTATGAAATTCCATTTACAATTTTGCCCTAAAAATGTCTTTGAGAGAAACGAACAGTGGGCTTTGAAAAGTGTTTCTGGGCTTTATTGCAATTCACTAATTGAACCGGACAATTTTTAATGTAACTTACTTTTCGTCGCACGTCGCAATGAAACTAGTTGAACCTATCCAAATTTGGATGGATGTATAGCAATGTAGTCAACCATGGTGTCTTGCACTTACATTTTCATCATGACAACCTTGCATACCGTTACCTTATCGTATACCCTAATTATTTAGTGCATAGCGCTTATCCCAAGTGCATAGTATTTTACATATGCCAATTAGATAAGTCTTTTTTACCATTATCTAACTTAAAAAATTCGTCACACCATTATCCTTAAATATGGAAACAGACAAACACACAAATGCCTACTTTACAGTACTATTGTCACATATTGCTTATAATTCAGAAAATTATATAAACTGTTGATTATTTCACTAGTCACATATTGAAACTTATACATAGTAATAAAATAAATGAAAAACTAGAAAAGTTTCAAGAATTGTTTATTTGTAACACTACAGCCGTTTCGCTATACTATAGCTTCTTCAGGTGAAGTTCTACAAACTAAGTCTATCGAAGCAGTATTTATACTTAAGAACTAAACTGTTTGGTAGAGGGGAGGATTTTGAAATTTAAATTTAAAAGTGGTGTGTTGGAAACCTCTAACTGATCATTGAGGATTACATTTTGTTTATTATACTATTATATTAAAAATACTATAATTCTCAATGATCAGTTAGAGGTTTGCAACACACCACTTCTAAATTTAAATTTCAAAATCCTCCCCTGTACCAAATAGTTTAGTTCTTAAGTATAAATACTACTTCGATAGACTTACTTTGTAGATCTTCACCTGAAGAAGCTGTAGTATAGCGAAACGGCTGTAGTGTTACAAATAAACAATTCTTGAAACTTTTATCGTTTTTCATTTATTTTATTAAAATTATATAATTATTTTTCATTTATTTAACAGTAGATTCGGGTTAATTTGTGAAACACCGAAGCGTTATTCAAAAATTCATTATATTTATTGTTATACATTCAGCGGAATCTGCGTCGCACGGAATCACAACGAATGTGGGTTGTGACCAAGTTCTAGTTGTTTAAAATGCAAATAATCATTATGTGGGATCCTATAAAGAGCTAGGGTAATTCATTATTGTGGGATTAAGTGAATCCGCGGAGCCATGAAGAAGTCTGTGTGAAGAAGAAGTTCAGGGTTCCGTGGAGTTCGGGAAATCGTCGTGTACGAAGTGTGAAGGCGTTGGATGCAACCCTGTTAACAATATGTGTATTTTATAATATATGTATTTTAGGTTTATTTGCAAGGTAGTTCGATTTTACTACCATTTTTAGATGAATCGTCCTACCCCTATTAGATGTAACGAATTATTGTATAGACCAGTCTTTTTCAAAGTGGGCGATAAATTGGGGGGGTGTTGAAGCGGTTTAGGGGGGCGATTGCTGATTTGTATTATTATAAATCAAAACCTAGATTATTTCATTCTTGTTCCTGCCCAGTTTAATTGTACAGACTATAGAATAAATAATTTATCACAGCTTTCGTAGGCAGCCCTGGAGCAATCAAGGTGCGTGTTGTATTTTATTCATATATGTTATAAAAGCGCGTAGTTTCACTCATTTCATTAACGTTTTTCCGTGCAATCGTTAGCAAGTTCTTTAAATTCGATACTTTACTCACGTATTTGTGAAGACCAAACCATGCGGAAGCAAAAAAGAAGAGACGACAATACAGTGCGGAATATATTAAATACGGATTTATTGAAAATACCACAAATCCGTCTATGTACCTTCTTTGTCAAAAGTCATTTTCGAATGAAGCGATGAAGCCTTCAAGAATCGGCTTCATTTGAATAAAATGCATTCAGATAAAGAAGATAAAAATGTGGCCTATTTTGAAGACCTTGAAAAGAAGTATACAGCTTACAGCTCAGCCAACCTGTTCAAATTTTTTTTCAGCGGCTTCTAAGCAATAAAAGAAGTAATAACTAATGTGCTCCATAGATCAGAGGCAGATGTTATCCGAAAACCTCCTTTGAGTAGTAGTTCTGTGCAAAGACGAATTGATAAGATGGCGAAAAACAATGAAGAGTCATTGTGCAATCATTTGAAAACAAGACAAGTCTCAATTCAGTTGGATGAGCCCACTTTACCAACTAATGAAGCATTGTTGTTGTCATACGTGAGGTTTAATAAAGATGAAAAAATATACATGAGAAATAAGAACTATTATTTGCTAGAAATTTAGAGATAGATACAAAAGGGTGAACCATATTTGATACACTGAAAAAGTTCTGTGATGCAAATGAAATTCCCTTAAAAAACATTAACATATATCAGCTGCTACGGATGGAGCTCCGGCTATGACAGGTCTTCACAAAGGCTTCATATCGTACTTAGAAGATAAAGCTCTAAGTGCCAAATGTACTGTACATTGCGTCATGCATAGAAAGAATTTGACTGCGAGAAATTTGAGCGAATGACTGTTTCAATCACTGCATGTCATCAAAGCAGTGATTAAAATCCGAAACAGCCCTTTTAATGACATATTATTTAATCAGCTTTGTGTTGCTAATGATGAACATTTCAACCGATTGCTGTTTCATACAGCAATAGTTATGCGTTGGCTATCAAGAGGTACTTGTTTGACTCGATTTTACAATCTGTTTGACTCTGTGATAATGTTCAGAGTTCTTGGAAAACAAAGACACAGACACAGAATTACGCAACAACCTCATCACATCAAAGAATGATATTGCATACTTGACAGACTTGTATAAATTGTTTAATGATATCATTCTCCAATTTCAAGGTGACGACTTCAACTTCAATTTGAATTGAACAAAATTGAAAAATTTTCGTTGCTGCTTTCGTAGCCAAACTGCTCTTACACAAGAAAAATATCAGAAGACGTGAGTTTCGCTCATCAACAGCATCCTTCAACAACGACTACCTGCTTGATTAGTGTTAACATTTAGAGAACCTCCACAGTGATTTCAAAGAACGATTACAAAATATTTTAAAGTTGGAAATACCGGACTGAGTGTTGGACCCTTTTTCCTCAACACAGTAGTATCGTCCCAGTATCATCAAGAAGAAGAACTTATTGAACTGACAACGAACGAGGAAATTAAAATCAAATTTAAAAATGGCTACCAAGACTTTTGGCTACAAAAGCCGCAACAAATACCGCGATTGTTCCCTGGATTGTGGTCGATTGTTCAACGATTTTTAATAGCATTCCTATCATCGTATTTGTGTGAATGTGAATGTGGATTTAGTGCTGTGACCACGCTTCTAACTAAAAAGAGAAATCGCTTGCATGTTATCAAACGCGGTGACTTACGGCTGTTTTTGAATAAATTCGAGCCTGATATTAACAAACTTATTAAAATCAGATTCATCGTTCGCATTGGATTAGTTTTAAAATTGTAATTTAAATGTTTATTTTAATTTGAATATTTTTTTTTATAAATATTTACAAAGTTGCGTTTTATTGCTTTCTTTATAACGGTATTTAAAATGTAAGTTTGAACTCAGTAAACAGTATGAGACTCATACGGCATGCTATAATTAAAACAATGATTGCGATTGTGATTTTTAAGATTCGGTAAAGTTAAAAATTTTTGGGGGCTCTAGAAAAGAATTGATTCCAAAGTGGGCGGTAGACGAAATAAGTTTGAGAACCATTGGTGTAGATGATTGTTTAAAACGCTCAACATGTGAAACTGTTTGCCTTTTTCCATGTTTTATTTAACACATTGAAAATTTTTAAAACATAAAACTGTAATTGTTAGCATTGTGGAGCGAGACGTGTGTATGTTAGATTATAGCTACTCAACCAAAATGTATTTAAAAAGTTAGTGTTAAGACCGCAATAACTTACTTTTCAACATAATATCCTTTTGAGATCTATTGATTTTAGACTTCGTTAAGTAAAGAAGTTGTAATTAATTTTTCTAGTGTATATTGAGTCTAATTACGCTAGGCAATCTTCGGGTGGGTTCTGACTTTGATTTGGTAGCAGCTTAGTTGCTACAAATCAGATCTACTCAGTTACCACGAGGAACCCATTATTCTGAGGTGTAGGCTTAGAGCAGAATGATGAAGTAGAGAGCACTTGTGGGGTTAATGACACTGACAAAAATAAGGTGAGATGTTTTCAATTACGAAAGGCAGGAGATCCAAATGAACTTGTAACAAAGGATCATTAGGATGGAGTTTTAAGGCGTCGTTACAATAATATGTTGACGCGAAGATTTAAAGACCATGTTTTCATACTGGAGCCGAAGAGTTCAAGTTAGGTTCTTAAAAAATGCACACTGCTAAAGCTACGATTTTCTAGGATAATGGTGCTGTAATTTAGCGGTCGTAATAAACCATTCTTCTTGCATTTTATATGTTTGCGGTTTGTTAGATAGCGGTGGACAAAACGGCCAAGTAATACAGCAACAGCGTCATTTTCGTGACAGCCGTCATATAAATGAGATACTGTCTATATGCGACGTTTTCTAAATGTAATGACATACGACTGTAATTGATCTGAAGAAATATTTTAATAGTAAATGTTATATTCTGTAAATTATTTTTTTGTACATATAATATACACATTTGTAGCTGAAATATTCGAAACTTTTGCAATAAAGATATGACAAGTTTTATTATTGCCTTCAGAAAATTGAAATATAATTGGTATTGTGTTGAAATTTTATTGTAGTGTTTAACACGTTATCTGTTTACGCGTTAGTAAATGCGAATAATAATCTTGAAACAATTTAAATTTATAACTTCAAATGAGTACATAGGGGTAACATGAAACTCTTGGTATTATTTGCACATATTTTTATTTTTCTGTTATTGAAGTAGGTGTATTATTTCAATGCTCGTTTTGTGTTTGAAGTCTCATAATGCAAATGTGTTTTTTAACAAATCATTTCAAATTGGATATTTGCCTTTAATAGACACTTGTAAGTGTATTGTATGATAATTAAATAAGAAGTTATCGTTAGTTTACATTTACTTCGGGTGAATGTGATGATAATAAATTATTTCAAATGTCAGGCCTAAAATCATAACTTACACTAATAATTTTGGTGTCATAAAAGTTGTTCAATTTGCATAGAGTCATGGATTTAATCGAATATTGTCTGATCCTATATGTAAATGTAATAGAATAATTTAAAACTGTTTAGCAAAGCTCTCGTTCCAGCTAATATTGGTTATAGTCTTTTAACTTGCGATTAGTTAAGTTTTTCAATTTTCTCTCAATACCCATATTCTCACTATTTCTACTTTTTATTCAAAATAGTTTAAATGAATATCTTTCAGAAGAATACTTATGTTATGTTCCGGTCAAATTTAGAAACAAAATGAAAATTTTAAATGTCCTTACTGAACTGTCTACTTTAAATGACCATTGCCGCTTTAAGAAGATAATGCGAAAGAATTACATTTTCTGAAAAAAGGGACAACTGCAAAGAAAACTTGATTGCTCTTGTGTTTCGATTTTCCCGAACTTTGTAACGGTCGCCAAGGAAGGGGAAAATTAAATAAAGGGGATTTTACTGTCAGGCTGGCAGTTTTCTATTAAGTCCGTTCTTGTGACAGTCGAAAAGTCAGGGCTAGTATTCTGGATATAAGAAAATTTACAAAACATTTTGCTGTAACATTTGCCTTATTTGTTTTGTTTTTTCTGAAATTAATACACCTACTTAATATCGCCGAAAATTACGTAAATCATTGAAAACACGCGACGGTTTTTGCATTATGGGTCATATGTATAAATGCTACAGTTAAATGTTAAATCTTATAGTATTGTATGCTGCCTCCATGCCGTGACCGTTAGCTAATAAAATTCACTGTTTTCATTTAAACATTTAATTAAATCTTATACTAACAGTAAACTAATTTCAGCGTATGAATAGTTGGTTTCGAAATTTACAAATTGCTTTATGTCTATAGCCATAAAGCGCCCGCATAAAGGGTCTTACGCAGCATACCTGGGCGAGAGTTCGCTGTGCTTATATGTTACATGTCTGACAACTGCCTAACGTGAATCTACATGCGTCATTGATCCAATTATATCGAAGTAAAGACGATTAAAAAGAGTTTCAATTTTCTCACAATCACTTTAGTTAGGTTACGGTGTAGGTATTAGTTTATTGATTAGTACACAGTATTATACACGTACCACACTTACACCCTATCTAATTAGCAATTAAAAATTTTAATATGAAATGATAAACCATTAAAACACCCACAGTGTAATAATTAGAGTGTACTAGTTCTCTGGACATACTGGGGCTGTATTTAAAATATTGTTTGTTTTTATTATAGGCAAGTCTAAATAATAGATTATTTGATGTCAAATGTATTAACAGCAATCCGAGTCGACCACCATACATAGTATGTTCAAAAATTTCCCAAACAAAAGTTGTCAATTTTTTAAACGGTGTTTAAAGATTGTAATTTGCAATTCTGTCTCGTTTTTCGTAATTATCTCGAAAACTGTCAAAGTAATTGAAATGCTCCGATGAGATAAAATGTAGAGAATGACTGGATCTTCGGCATAATAGTCACTACCCTTTCCTGGAAAAAAATACCCGTAAAATTATAAATTTTTGAAAAATGACACTTTTTTAGAGGTTTTTTACTTTATTGTCGATTAAAATAGCTGCGATTGAGACATTTCAGATTCTATTTTAAATAAATACATGGTAATATACTATATTAAATATTATTCACCAAAAATAAATATTTTTCTGTTATGATGACTGGGATATTAAAAACAAACTTAATTATAGAGTTCCTACCTATTCCAAATTTCAAATATGCGGGCTACATACGTATATTATACATATAGTTAGTAATAAATATAAATATGAAATCAACAGAAACAACTACTCCGAAGGCTAATACTCCTACCGGCATTGATTTCGATGGATTCTTAGACGAAGATATAACATTTTCAAAAAAAGAAGGCATTAAAATCCTTTTTCGTCTAAATTATAAGGATCACAAATCCCACATTTTCAACGCCTCCTACACAATAGGCCGAAAGCCATATCCCACAACCGGTTTTGACCTATCGGGTTTCATCAGGTGGGCGCTGGCAGAAAAGCCCTTACATGCTATATGATAAATATAAATATGGAATCAACAGAAACAACTACTCCGAGGGCTAATACCCCTACTGGCAGTGACTTACACTGTTGATTCCGAAAGATTCTCAGACGAAGATAATTCCATATTTATATTTATAATATAGCCTGTAAAGGCCTTTCTTCCAGCGCCCACCTGATGAGACCCAATAGATCGAAATCGGTTGTGGGATTTGACTTTCGGTTCATAGTATCTGCTTGGTATGACGCGTTCCAAATGTAGGATCTGATTAGAAAATCTTGTTTCATTTCAACTATGTGATCCTGTGGTGCAGGGTGGTGGAAAGGGTGGAAGGTCCTTTTCAGTTTCTTTAGGAATTGTAGGAATGAGCGGATAGTGATAGACGAGTTGGATGAAATGATGAAAAAGGAAAGTTAAAGGCTTGTCTATGCTATTTTACTGTACCCGTTTTTTCTCACACCACCCGAAAATCGAACCACTATCCTCCCGAATATTAAAATATGGTTTAACCACTAGACCATCGCGCCCGGTATTCAATTACTACAAAACAAGCTTTAGGGTCACACTATGCAATGGGCTCCTTCAGCTGAACTCAGGATTAAAAATTTCAAAAAAGTAAAAAGTAAAGATGGAAACGAAGAAATAATGTATTGATCAACAGATTACAGCGCTTACAAATAACAGGTCCACTTGTAAAATTAATTTAATTTAAAAATAAACTTAACCCGATTTGTAAAGTAACAGTTTGTACTCACAATAACGTTACTGTAAGGCATCCTATTGGAATAATGAAAAATCTTTTGAATCTTTCATTCCTGCCAGCCATTAACGTCGGTTGGTGGATAGTCTCTCCAGCCTACTCTCTGGTGAAAAGCTGTAGGGTAGGGTGGAAAATACTTTTCAGATTCGTTTTTAAAAATGGGTAAATTGTGGTTAAGATAGACAGATGAAACGGACGAAATGAAGATAGAAGGAATGTGAAAGGTCTGTATGTAATATTATTGTGCTTTAACTAGACAAAAAGTTTAAACGAAATGCTCTTCCTCTTCCACAATCCTTGTTTGCTAGTAGGTACGTGAACAAAGCTAATTCATTTCCCTGATTCTATAAAACAATGAAAATTGTATTCAACATTCATTTTAGTGTCTTGTTTCAATTAAAATATTGGAATTTAAGTCGAAAATAATGAAAGGTTATGATATAATAAGGACTGCTTTTGGAAATTATTAAAGACCAAGTAGTAATTTCTTAACGCAATCACCTTAATTCTCGTGGTAAGAAATAGTCTTAAACTAACAATAAAGGCTTACTTACCTACTTACAATCATATTATCGGTAATCTAATTCTTAAATTTTTGTTCTTTAGAACTAGTTTACATTGATATCGTCAGTGCATGTTTCACTATAATTGGTGCTCTGGGCAGGATTTTTAATGGCGTCTTTTTAAAAATAACCAACTAGAAAAGGAAAACCTTGCTCAGACATTTTTTAAAAGTTACTTCATTCAGAATGCTTAAATTTTAACTTGTTTAAACTCAAAATAAATATGGAATCAACAGAAACAACTACTCCGAGGGCTAATACCCCTACCGGCATTGAATTACACTGTTGATTCCGATGTATTCTTAGACGAAAATATAATATATTCAAAAAAGGAGGTATTAAAATCCTTTTTCATCTAATTATAAAGGATCACAGATCCCACATTTGGAACGCGTTCTACACAAGCTTGTAAAGGCCTTTCTGCCAGCGCCCACCTGATGAGACCCGATAGGTCGTGGGATATGGATTTTGGTGTGCTGTGCCTACTGTGTAGGACGCGTTCCAAATGTGGGATCTGTGATCCTTTATAATTAGATGAAAAAGGATTTTAATACCTTTTTTTTGGATTATCATAGCTTCCTATAACATGCATTAGAAAACTTAGCTGTATTGCTTTGATTATTTTTAACTATTATTCAATTTTAGTTATCATTTGAGTTTTGCTTATTTTATGACTGAGTTTAATCAAATTGCAATGGGGGAATTTCATTTTGGGATATTACTAATAGTATAAAAACTAAATAAGGCAATCGTCTTCGGCGATCCTGCATGTCGGTGCCCTCGGTCTGTCGCGCTACTGGACTTTACCCTAACGTTTGCACTGGGTATCGTAAAGGGTTATTTTATATCTTGTGTATCGACAGTATTACCTATACTTAAACGAGAAAATTCTAAAGCAGGATTAGGAAGCTTTCTCTTTAAAATATTAACAACTGTATCATCACTTACGGATACTAAGGATATCATTCAAGTTACAAATATAATAATTATCTGATCATGGTGTTTTTAAATTTTAGAAAATTATCAAATTTTATTCATATTGTAACAAATTTCCTAGTTTCTTGTATTTATTTAATGAATCATAAATAGTAACTAATTGATTTAGCACTAAATTATACTATATACTCTTGCTTGTATCGCTGGGAATGTGTCTTATTTCCACTGTATTCTAACACGTGTCTATATTGAATTGTCCTAGGCTGTTTAACAGTAACCTATTTTTCTAGAAACAACCACTCGGCTATCCTTTATTGTCAAACTTTCTTTGTTTTGCATATTATTATTTGTCATATAATAAATTCATGAAGCCGCCAATTAAAGGCTGCTGACTATTGATTTTTGCCTCATGCTCTCGCTCGCAACAATACGTTATACAAGGGCCATCCTTACTAAGGTATCTACTTGTCCATCTGAATCGACGACGCAGTTCATATACATTATTAACGCCATTCGGGAGGTCACCGGTTCGAACCCGGGTCTGGATGCAGTGGTCCAAGTTTGGATAGGAGGAAGAGGAGGCTGAAGAGGGCCTTACGCCCTAACCTAACCCTTAGGCTTTGCACTACAGTGTAGGTCGGAGACTCTCCGCCCACTAGCACGAGTAGCTGGTGGGAATGAATCACAAAAAAGTTTTTAAAGTTTTTTTCTTTGTCTAACATATGAATTAGTTACGTTCTGAAGTTTTAATGGTAAAATCAATTTGAAACATGAAGACAAATAAATATATGAAGAAGAATCCTTGGTTATGTTCACACAATTTTTTTATTAATAAAACTCGACAATTGTTTCGGACAAAAGCCATTTATAAGAGTACAAATTTAACGATACTACACTGAAGTAGCAAGCTAAAAGTATTTATCGATGAGAATTTATATATATATTTATATATATATTACTATATATGATATTATTTTAAAATTATTATTAATAATTTTTAATGAGGATTCTAAATATATTGGCATGAATGTAAGTGAATAAATGTATTGTATGTATTTGTATAAAATTTTCTTATAAATTATTAAAATGGAAAAGTAAATTTAAATTAGTTGAGCGCCAGATATCCACAAATGTGTGTATCAAACAAAATAAAAGAAAATTGGAAGTTTAAATTGGAAAATATATTGATTAAACAAAATTAAATTTGGAAAAGAACAAATTGAAAAGATATATGAAACTACTTATTTCAGTTTGTAAGTTCCAATAAGAATTAAATTAAATATAAAGAAAATTCTTCTTTTTAATTAAATTAAATCTAAAATCCTATTTAGCTAAACTTATTCTTAAACTTCTTAAAATTAAAAAAAAATTAAATGTACTAAATTATAATTATATACATCAGACTCACATTGACGTCCGTATATTGTTCAAAATAATGTTCAATTTTAGGTATTACTGTACGGTTATCAATCAGCAACTTATAGTAGTTAATAGGTTTTTACACATTATTACTAATCCTTTAAGCCCTATCTTATCAGAATTTTTAATATTCAAAAATTGCATCCACTACATTAGATACGTAGACGATATACTAGTATGTTTTGGCGGTTCTGATAGACAGTCAGAAACTTTCCATAACTTTTTGAACAGCTTACACAAAAACATCAATTTCACTATAGAATAAGAAACAAACAAGTCCCTAAATTTCTTAGACCTAACAATCCCACGTGACAATTCGCAACATAAATTTAAGATCTTTCATAAACCTACACACACAGACACCATTATTCGTGCACAAACGTTTCAACCAATTTCCCATAAATTAGCAGTCTTCAATTCTTTTATACATCGTCTAATCAACGTACCTTTGTCAATAGATCACTACCAAATAGAATTAAACAGAATATACACTCTTGCAGTTAATAGCGGTTACAAAATTTCATTACTAGATAAATTACTTAATAAGAAACGTAAATCAATAACCCTAAGTAATATCTACCCAATAGTAAAAACCAAGCCAACTAGATTCGATTGTTTTTCTTATTATGGTGAGATTTCGTTATAAGTCAGTAATTTTGTAAAAATTCTGTACACCTGTTATATTCATTCAGTTTGAATCATTTGTTTGACAATGACAAGCTATTTTGTCGAAACTATAGTCAATTTATCGTTAAGATGAATTATCACAAAGTAATGGCTGAATCAATCCAATTTTTAACACTTTACTTTGTTTTAATATCATATTATTTTTAACAACAGGCTGCTATTACAATTTGTACAAAGATTGCCATTAACAAACGCTCTAAAATAAATTTTAACGAAGTAGCAGTTTTTTGTTAAATACAAAGTGGTTTTAAAACAAAGTAAAGTTTTGTTTAATTCATGTACAGATCTTTTAGTCAGTAGACACTGATATTCAAAAGAAGTTACTGGTATGTCTAATGTTCGAAATATCCACAGGAAAGCGATATAGTAATTATCATGTGAACAAGCAAAGCACTGATCCACCATTATTAACTCCATTAAAATGCACGAAACTTTACAAATCCCAAGTCTGGAAACGTTTAAGACGTAAATATTCCTACATATGTATACACATTATAAGTTCTTACCGAAGATAAAGTTATATGGCGTTATATGTGTTGTAGACAAAGAGACGTAATTCGCTATTAAAGTTCACTTCATCTTATGCTGCTTGAAAACTAATTAGTTGACTCCAAAGTAAGTCCATGTAATTTCCGCCTTTCATATATATAATAG
The DNA here is from genome assembly GCA_963921985.1 of Agrilus biguttatus. Lineage (NCBI taxonomy): Eukaryota > Metazoa > Arthropoda > Insecta > Coleoptera > Buprestidae > Agrilus > Agrilus biguttatus. The sequence continues at coordinate 25,277,688 of OY998118.1, forward strand.
TCTCTGATGTAAAATGCCAATTTAAGCTTTTTTCCCATTGGACTCCTTGGGTTTTCATCTTGAACGCGTTTACAAGCAAGTACATTTCCCTACCAAACTGAATGGTAAACTTTTCCAATTAATGTTAAATACGCTGTTTGATTCAGGTCTGTTTATATAAACATAGATAAATGAGATGCAAAATAAGAATATTTCAAAGGAACAAGTACTAGATTTCATCATGTAACCTTATTAATTAACTTCATCCAATTTATACTAACAAAGTTATTTTAATAAATTGAAATATTCGTATGTTTTAACAGTTTAGTCGTTAGGACTATTTTTTGTCTGTGAATTTTCGGAGGACTTAATAACGACGAAATAAAACTGGTTAACGAAGAAATAACAACAACATATATTAACAAAAATAACAAAGACAGGCGAGAGTATAATGAGACTACTGTAGAAAGATTCGAGAGGAACTGAAAAGTAGAAAAACTGAAGTATTTTGAAAACTGTAAAAGAGAAGAAAGGGTAGCAGATAAGAGTGGGGTATCAATAAATCGGAATTTGAATAATTGGAAAATACTATAGATAATAAATACTAAGATGTAGATTACAGTACCAACTACCGAAGAAACCCGTTAAAAAAGTGCAATTAAGAATGAATACGGAGTACAGGCGTCATGCAGTTATGTTAATGTGTTGTTGGTCCTAAAGCTAATAAAACTATTGTTACTGTTTTTTACAAAATTACTGACTTATAACGAAATCTCACCATAATAAGAAAAACAATCGAATCTAGTTGGCTTGGTTTTTACAATTGGGTAGATATTACTTAGGGTTATTGATTTGCGTTTCTTATTAAGTAATTTATCTAGTAATGAAATTTTGTAGCCGCTATTAACTGCAAGAAAGTATATTCTGTTTAATTCTATTTGGTAGTGATCTATTGGCAAAGGTACGTTGATTAGACGATGTATAAAAGAATTGAAGCCTGCTAATTTATGGGAAATTGGTTGAAACGTTTGTGCACGAATAATGGTGTCTGTGTGTGTAGGGTTTATGAAAGATCTTAAATTTATGTTGCGAATTGTCACGTGGGATTGTTAGGTCTAAGAAATTTAGGGACTTGTTTGTTTCTTATTCTATAGTGAAATTGATGTTTTTGTGTTAGCTGTTCAAAAAGTTATGGAAAGTTTCTAACTGTCTATCAGAACTGCCAAAACATACTAGTATATCGTCTACGTATCTAAAGCAGTGGATGCAATTTTTGAATATTAAAAATTCTGATAAGATAGGGCTTAAAGGATTAGTAATAATGTGTAAAAACCTATTAACTACTATAAGTTGCTGATTGATAATCGTACAGTAATACCTAAAATTGAACATTATTTTGAACAATATACGGACGTCAAAGTGAGTCTGCTGTATATAATTATAATTTAGTACATTTAATTTTTTTTTAATTTTAAGAAGTTTAAGAATAAGTTTAGCTAAATAGGATTTTAGATTTAATTTAATTAAAAAGAAGAATTTTCTTTATATTTAATTTAATTCTTATTGGAACTTACAAACTGAAATAAGTAGTTTTATGTATCTTTTCAATTTGTTCTTTTCCAAATTTAATTTTGTTTAATCAATATATTTTCCAATTTAAACTTCCAATTTTCTTTTATTTTGTTTGATACACACATTTGTGGATATCTGGCGCTCAACTAATTTAAATTTACTTTTCCATTTCAATAAGGTGAGTGAAAATTTTATAGGAAAATTCTATACAAATATATACAATACATTCTTTTACTTACATTCATACCAATATATTTAGAATCCTCATTAAAAATTATTAATAATAATTTTAAAATAATATCATACATAGTAACATATATATATATATATATATATATAAATTCTCATCGATAAATACTTTTAGCTTGCTACTTCAGTGTAGTATCGTTAAATTTGTAGTATGGATGCAAAACGTGGACGGTAGGCGCGGTGGAAAATATATATATATATATATTTGGAAATACCAAGTGGTACAAATCTACCTGGTCGTTTAGCAGGTTATTTTCGGAAATTTTTGATGCTTTATATACTTCTAAGGTTTCTAAAATATTAACTTTAAAGCCTTTATTTGCATTATGAATAATTTTAATATTTTATATAGTAGAAAACTGATGGCCTGTTTGAAAAAAATGGTTTGCAAAATTGGAATTATCTTTTCTTAATCTAAACGATCTAAAGTGTTCCTTATAACGAGTTCTAAATGACCTTCCAGTTTGTTTAAGTAAAAGGAATCATATTCTGTACATTCTAGCTTATAGACTCCAGTTTTTTCAAATTTGTCAGTTTTATCTTTTGAATTAAAGGGTATGTGTTTTAAATATGTGTTATATGTCAGATAGTTTTAAGACAAACACATATTTAAAACACATACTTTTTAATTCAAAAGATAAACCTGACAAATTTGAAAAAACTGGAGTCTATAAGCTAGAATGTCCAGAATGTGATTCCTTATACTTAGGCCAAACTGGAAGGTCATTTAGAACTCGTTAAAATGAACACTTTAGATTATTTAGATTAAGAAAAGATAATTCGAATTTTGCAAAATTCAGATTCTTTCTGTTGGGACATGTGACGGCGGAGAGTTCAGATCTTTGCAGGGATATATTTGTTTGTAAAAAGACAAATGCACAAAATAATAAAAATACAAACAACTGAATTAATCCAAACTGAAATTCGTTATGTGGGCAATACAAAATTAAATAGCGTAATTTATTATTTTTTTACTTACCTCAAAGTAACATATAGTTGATCAGTAGCTGTTATGAGCAATATTACAACATTTGAATGCTTCAAATACGTTCTAATTTCACATACTGTTCATCAAAAGTTGCTATGGACATCTTAAAATAATAATAATTAAAAACATTTATTGAAAACTCTTCTAAATCAGAATATATAGTCCCAGATGAACCTCTAGTCCACAATAGGATGTATCCAAAGGCAATTATTTTTCAACTGCCGTTTTATAATATAATATGCAACAACGTCAACAACGCCTGATGTTCACGTGAACGCAAAATAGCGCCATACGTCTCTTGTGAAACAGGACTCAGTGTTGAGATTTTATAGACACCGACCAGAGTAAAAGTTGTAGTAATACGAGTAGTCTACCTTAGGCTGACCTCAACTTTGACCTCTAACAATATTTCCGATGTATTCTTAGAAATGGCTTTCAGTTCGTTGTGCATACTTGGTAGGACGCGTTCAAAATTTGAGATCTTTGATCTTAATATTTAGACGAATAAGGATTTTAATTCCTTCTTTTTTGGATACATAAAAACATAACAAATAATCAAATAGAATTAGCTACAAATAACACTCCGCTACTAATAACAACTTTTTAAGAATTTTTCAGATTTGTATCCCCACTATTTATGTACATCTATATATGTACATACATTTGCAGTTTTAATTTTAGTGTTTGTTTACTCTTGATAATTACCACATGTGGGTCGAAACAATATTGTCGAGTACAATAAATAAGTGTTGAAACATCCAAAAACTTTTGTTTTATTTATTACATTTGTTTGTAACCTTTTATTTTCCACCGCGCCTACCGTCCACGTTTTGCATCCATACAGAGCAATGCTCTTAATAATCTTTCTTACAGAAGTGATTTGTCTTTGCTTATTAACCTTCCGCTATCCCTTGTTTTAGGACTAGCGCTTTTTCCATTTTGTTAGATATCGAAAATCGACGACTTCTAGTTTTTCGTCTCTTACTTTTATGTTGGCTCTAATCCTATTTCACCTCCGTTAGATATAAATATTTTAGTTTTATTTTTATTTATTTTCTTTCCATGCTTTACTGTAAATAGTGCATCCACTTTAAACATGTTAAAAAATATGATAATAAAAGAAATACTGAATCAAAATTTAAATTACAAATACATATCTCGGTGATAAATTTTACATGAGGACATTTACTTTTCGATTACTATGTTTCATACGTTATTGTATTTTCACTTACTTTCACTTCGCTATAAATTTTAACAGATATATCACAGGTTGATATTTAAGTAGCGATCCTAATAGTTCAATTTTCTTCACAATAGGGTTCGCTACAAGTTTCACGATACATTAAGCGGCTTGCAGGTGAAGCAAAAGATTCGGTGCAGTAATGATTTATGTCGTCATTAATCTTACAAGAGAACCTCTAACCGAATTAATAAATCAATCCTTTACACCAGGTATTCAACCATCTATTTAGTTTCCTCTTCTAATCGTTGCTGTTTAAAGGGGAACGGTGCGGTAGTTTAAAAACTATTTCGGCGCTACTTAAACTAATAAGTTACGAAATATGATCAAACAACAATTATTACTAAAAAAGTATTAGTTATAAAGAGTGATTTTGAAAGTATTGAACTATAATTTGTTCAAATATTTCTGTTGTTAGTATTGTAAAAATTTTATAAACATTTTACTTCTTCTATACAATTTGAAATTCAGATTGCTATTGTATTAAAAAAAAAAAACGTACTATTTTCACCATAGACTGCTCTATTTTAATAGCTGTATTATGATATAGTTCTGTAAGGTTTTTGTAAGCATTTTAATGCAAAATGCAAAAGTCAGTTTCCATTATCCCATCCTACTCAGTTTAATTGTTGCAAAAAAATAGAACATAACTTGTTTTCTGTCATTGTCATATTCCTATTCTAATTTTTGTATTTTGACCGTGTTAAGCCTTCATATGCTGTCAACGAAGGACAAAGAAATGTTTGGCGTTTCTCAGTTGATAATTACAAATAAAAAAACATTAATACAACATGAAAGTAACAAATAGAAAATATTTACAAAATAAACGATTGTATGAAAAGTACAAAAGGCACAAACAACACACATAAATATAAAAACAATAATTTAGATATATTTAAAGGCCTTTCTGCTAGCGTCCACCTGATGAGACCCGATAGGTCGAAACTGGTCGTGGGATATGGCTTTCTATTCGTTGTAGTACCATGTAAGGGTTGGAAAAAAGAAGCTCTGAGTGGAGTGATAAGGGAAAATAAGGAAACGGAAAACGGAAAGTGACGGGACATAGTTCAAAACGTAGTATGTAACGGACCAAGCAGATCCCTTCGGTCAGACCGACAGTAGTGAGTGTGAGGTTGAAGGGGTTGTTGCGTCAGGGCGCATTGAAAGAGGTTCATCGACCGAGTCTTCCTTCTGATGGGCAGCAGACACCTTGGCGTCTACAAAGTGACTACTGAATGGCGTGTTTTATGATCGTGAATATTTATTTCCAAGCCTTACAAGTATCTTCGGACAGGAGCCCGAAGAGTAGCATACCAACGGTACTGAATTATCTATGGATATCTTTTAAATTCTTCATTTTTTTTTTAAAGAATTTGGTTTATTTGATGGTAGTTGACCATTTCGCTTTATGATTATACGAGGGTGGTTTGATGAGTCCGTGACTTTTAAAGGAAAACGTTAGTTTTTCGGTAGAAAATCATTTTATTTTTTTACATAATCTCCTTTCAGCTCCATACATTTAGTCCACCCTGTTTATAATTTTTTTATTCCTTCTAAATAATAAGATTTCTTAAAGACCTAAAAATAAGCATTTGTTTCCTCGATGACCCCTTCATTCGACCCAAATCATTTACCGCCCAGTCATTTCTTCAGGATAGGAAACGGCAAATAGTCTGAGGGGCAATCAATATGAATTACACCGCGTGAATCCCAGAAAACTGTGGTCATGATTTTTTTATCTGACAGACCCATCTTCTTCGGTGTAGAATCCCACTGTTTCGATTGGATTGTTGATTAGTCTCTGGTGTGGCGTGATGGACCCATGCCTCATCTATGGTAACGAAACGGCAAAAAAACTCGTTTGCATTGTGGCTGTACATCTCCAAACACTCCTTTGAACTTGTCATAAGGTGGTGTTTATGGTCGATCGTATGCAATCACGGCACCCATTGCCAATCGTGCCGACAGCTGTTTCATGTCCAAATATTCATGCAAAATGTGATGCACTCGCTAAGTTAAGATGTTTACAGACCTGCAGCCTCAGCCAACTCACGCACTTTTAACCTTCGATCATGTAATATCATTCCATGGATTTTGTCAACGATTTCTGGCGTAACAACTTCTTTTGGATTCTCTCCGACCTGAACGTTCGGCGTCACTAGTTCTGGTCTGGCCGCGATGAAACTCCGTAAACTACATTATAATCATTGAAATGGACGGTGCAGCGGACTCTCCATAGTATTTATCAAGCCTCTCCTTGGTTTCTTTAACGGATTTTCTTTACGCAAAAAATAATGCTTAATCAACACACGATATTTACTCATTTCTTCCAATATTGTGGAAACTGATGAGATTAGCTACTTTCAATGGCTCTCAAACATAAACTAAACGTTAATGCTTCCTCAAAATCTTACAATAGTTTACCGATAGATGACACGGAAACAGTGTTGCTATTACAGTTACTGCGCTAGAAATTCAAAAAGTCACGGACTTACCAAACCACCCCAGTATGTTGAAATGTTTATTTAATAAGGAAGTTGAGTTTGTGTTGATGAATGACTGCTTTTTACTTTTTGTTCTGAAAATAAACTCACAACGTAAACTCATTAGCCATATTTTATAAAAAAGGAATCGTGATGGCAGGCCAAAATTTAACAAAAATAGAAAACAGGGAAATAAGGAATTGAAGGAGAAATTAAAACAAGGATTATAATGCAGAAGAGAGGAAACGACAAAAGAGGAAAATATACAAACAAAGGAAATGATAAAGAGAAATGGTAAAATATAAAAAATTAATTGAAATTAAAACTGCATTTTAAAATATTCGTGAAAAAGATGCATTAATACGTAAAAATTTAATCGTTACACCGGCTGCTGTATCAGATACTCGCATTCAAATTCACATGCGTGCATAATTGCGTATAAGATGGACAAAGAAGAAATTCTTCTTTTGTAATATTTAACAAAAAACAAAAAAAAAAGCCGAAGAAAAAGACAACAATGTGGATCCATCCAATAGTAGAGTTAATGGAAAACAAAGAGAACCTTTACTTTATTCTATGAAGAATTGTTGCGAGACTCTTCAAAATTAGTTGCAAGTGTACTGTTATGTTTTGTTTCTTTATCCGAATGTTATTTATGGGATGTGTCTCACAGACACGCATACAGTTCCACCAAACTAACACACTTTTCATTACCGAAAACGATTAGCATAAAAAATAACCGCATCTGGAGAATTACTATTGTGTTGGCATTTTTTGCAATAACGTCATAGATCACATGCAATGGCTTTTATTTTGTTTCAAGTACAGGTACGTTATTTAGTTGTGCTATACTGTAACTACAATAGATCTTATTATTAAATAGATACTTTGCTTCAATGTTTATGTTTATGAAGTATAAATTAACAGACAGATATATACATTAAATAGATTATATATTTTAACAGTAGCATAACATACAATAACAAAATAATACATTAGAGTCTTACGCATATAACTATCACATCATGAAGCAATGTCTACAATGCCATCGTGTTGAATTTATTACTCTACATCAATATATGTTTTATTCAAATTGATGCTTTCAAGTCTCGTTTTGTTAGGATATTAGTAATGTGAACTAATTAGCTAGATAATCGTAGGTACGTCAATTGTTCAGAAAACAGTAGCTACAACATTAATTCAAACTATATAGATTAACATCCTGTTAGATAGGTAGACGCATTTTGAATAAGTTTCATATACCTTTTAATAAGTTATTGTTAAGCGAATTTAATTAATTCAGAACCTGTTGTATTCAATAATTGATACACAAATCTGCAGGTTATATGATTTAATACATTCAAATAATATAATTTAGTCACACATGCTTTAGTAAAATATCGATGAATGTATAGAAATGAAAAAACAATTCTTACGCTAATAAACTAAAAAATATTTATTTCACCAGATGTATACGTTTCATTTTTTTCTAAGTAAATTCGAACCTAGTCCATTTCTACATTAGCCTTAGTACTTGTAATACTCTTGAAAATATCATAATAGGGCGTAATGCGCATCGAGTTTAGTCATTAAAAAATGTAACCATTTTCCAAGTGTTTCATTTATTTAATTGATTATTCACAATGGATCACCAAGAGCTAACGCCAGATACGTTTTATTCTTCAATATACCAAATATGCGAAGAGAAATCTCGAGATTTCGATTGTTTAAGGTCCTTTGTTTCTGGTATTGTTAAAAATGTAAAAGTTCCTGTTATAAACTTTATTTAGGCATGAACTTGTGTGAAAAGTTGTTTCGAAAATAAAAAGCGACGATAAAATTAATCTTGCACGCGGACGCTCAGAAGCAAGCGGCAGGTACGAGTATTTTTAGCTTTCATATTCCATTGTATTATAATGGCTTAAACAATGTATTTTAGGAAGAAAATCAATTGATGATGAATTAAATTAATGGAAGAGAATACGATAGACGCCTAAATACGAGAATAAAGGAATTAACAGCATTGACTGATTTTTCAACAGCAACGACCTTTACAACTCTACATGAACATTTGGGTATGAACAATGTTAACACAGAGGGAGTCCTAAAAATTTACTTAGCACACTGTTATAGTGATGATGGCCGCGAAATATACATTACAGTTAACTGTTTGTTTTTTTTATTTTCTTACAAATTTTAAAAGTTTTTTAATAATGTTTTAAGTTCAGTTCTCAAATATATTATTTTTTATGCAATAAAAATGAAAGCCTTTAACGAGGAGAGAACTGATATTCAAATCCGAAATAAAGCATTCTGGTTAAAAGATATTCCATATAATGGTTTGACTTCTTATCCGGTGAAAAAGAATCCATTTAAAACAAACGAGGGCGACTAGTTGGCAACTCTATAACGTGGCGATAAAATAGCAACGAAATGGAACGATTGCATTTTAAGGAAGTTTGAAATTCGTATAAAGTTTGGCGAAAATGCGACACAGAGGAAGCTTAAGGAATGAAAAATCTAATTGTACTTGTAACAGTAATATACCTGCCTATGGCTGAAAAGTTGGTAACACTCCTTTCACATACTACCATCGCTGAAAATACGAATTCTATACGGAGAGCATTTTATTGAAAAGTAATAAAGAAAAATTGATTGTAAGGGAATTGGCTATAAAACATGATAAATTTCTCTTTAGACCCTAGAGTTAAGTTAAAACTTTGATTTATGTTTTTTATATAAAATTGATTAAACAAACATGACGTGAAAGATAAGTTTGTAGACATTTCGGTTCCTTCTCAAACCACATACATCTAAATATTGATGTATATTATATAAAATGTATTAGTTTTGCTTCAATTATAGTTTTAGTTATTTTGCATCTTTGGTCAATATCGTTTTTGTTACTGTAGTAGAATCTGGTTTTAAATAAATAAATAAATAAATACAGGCAATTTTGTTGGAGCTGCAGCGTGCTGATGAGAACCAAAAGTTCGAAATTGTGGTCTACATCTGGCAGTTTCGACAGAATAATGATCAAGAATATACTGTCATGTGTAGATAACCCATCGTACATTAAGAAGGGCCAAGGCCTATAGTGTCGGTTGCCGAAATGCCATGGAATATTCTAGAATAAATCCACTCCCTATAAATAAAATTGCACGTTGCAAGTTCGGCAGGCAGTTTTAGTTATCAGGCGGATAGAGGCTTACGTAGGGAAAAGAGAGTTATTATTATTCAGTCTTCAATGAATCTAATATAGATTTAGTTTAATAAGTAGATTTTTCATTTTTAAAGCGTAAGAATAAAGAAAATGGTGCAGTAAATAGTCGAAATCTTCAGGCATGCGTAAGAAAGTATCGAAGTAAAATTTATTAGTATTGAATTTATCTTTAATTTTTAATCAATATTAACATGCTAATAAAATTGGTGTAAATAGTTAATTATGCTGTTCGCTCTGTAGATATACATGTTATTGAGAATCCATCAGTCTCTGCACAGAATGAAGAAAGTAATTGATCATCTGAGGCTTTGCGTTGGAGGATTTCAAATGTCAACATAAAGATGTAGGCGTGATAATAAATTAACGAAGCTTCAAAAAATAATTTGACGGCAACCCTGAACTTGACATTGACTTTGATTTTCCCCATATTCATTACCGTACTACAGGTTTGGATTCTACTGAAGAAAATTAAACGCTTCTTATTAACACAATTTAGAAATGCTATCCAGGGAATGTGTTTGTTTGTTTTTGGAATTCAAATCTGTTATGTAAAAATAAGGGATTTTGTTTAAAAAGATCGTATTAGAAAAACAAATAATATAATGAAATCAAGGTCAATTACAACGTTACCTATAATTCGCCTTTCTTCCTGCATTGTGAAATATTAGATAAGTATTTTTTCTTTAATGTTTTAAATTAGAGGGGATTCGATATTGACTCAAGACCCGATGTGGCATACGAACAGTAATGAAGAAATATACAAAACCAGGATACCAGGGGCAAGTTTCCTCTTAAAAGTCACCTTTAATATTTATGTTTCCACAGGAAAAAAGATCGGTAGGTACTATCATCATATTATAGAATTCTCGAGAGGTTGCATGTGAACCAATTATTTAACGACATATGGCACATATTCTCATTCATAAAGCCTTAAATTACAACGGGCAATTAGGCTGAAATGTATATCATACAGTATATCAAGTTAGTTATGACTTACGTTCACTTTACTTGATTGTATTGAAAACGATGCAAGTTTCAATTGTCGGGCGTAGCTTATATCAGATTGACAAACAAATTTTAATTTAGATAAGCAAAATTGATTTCAATCAATACTGTCCGGATTGCTTCGTACGGACAAAGTTAATATCTCAGGAACTTCATAATATATATTATTACAATACCATGCAGTTAGTATATATAAATTTGGTATCGCTATATGGACATTTTTTTATTGTCTTCTTAAAAATAGTCTGAATTGAATTCGTTTTTGCTAAATTAATTTTCATTCTTATTAAATTTCTTCACAATGCTGCCATCTACCGGTATCGTTACGCACCATGTAGATAATATCAGTAGAAGCTCCACACAGACAATAGAATTACTGTGGACCAGCTATCAGAAATGTATTATATTAATTAAAATGAAAGAGGAAATGAAAATATATCGTCTACCTTGTTTTGTGTTTTTTTTGCCTGTGGCGGTCAATACACCCTATTTGTTTCACTTGTATAATAACATTCTATCTTAAATCCTTTGTATTATATTTCTTTGTGTATCTATGTAAATATTTCTTAACATTACCCTCTAAAGGTTTTGTATTCTATTCATCTGTGCCAATAACTTTTATTAGTGTACTTTCCAATTTCAACTTCGCGTACTAACCGCATGACGTTTGTCCCTCGCTGTCCTACCTAATTGCAATTTTACGATGGGTTTCTTTGGTGACTAGGGTCGTTGCTCTATTTCGTTTCGTATCAAAAAAACAAAAAAAAACTTTTTTGTGCTTTATTCCCACCAGCTACTCGTGCTGGTGGGCGGGCAGTCCCTCCGGCCTACACTATAGTGCAAAGCCGGAGGGTAGGGCGTAAGGCCCTCTTTAGCCTCCTTTCAGGAATCGTGGGAATGAGTGGGAGGTGTGGTTAGGGAGTGAAAGATGAGACGGACGAAATGAAGACAGAAGAGAAGTGAAAGGTTATCTGTGGAATATTACTGCCCCAGCATTTGCCTAAATGATCCAAGGAAACCACAGAAAACTTGGACCAGAGCAGCCGCACCCGGGTTCGAACCGGCGACCTCCCGAATGCTAAGCAATGATCTAAAAATATTCGTAAGGCACCTTGCACTGGGCTGTGCGAGGTAGTGTGGGATTAATACCCGTGTGATCCCTGTTCCTGTCCTTTGAAATCTGTCTGTGTGTTGATGGGGTACAACCCCTGTGGTTTCATCCCTAAATTAGGGCTAAAAAGTCGTTAGCGCTGTCCAATAGCGCGAGAATAATTTCTGTTTGGCTGCTGGCTCTTACTAGGTTGTTGGCCAGCTTGACGATCGCATTCTTGACCTTGTTGATGTCAGGTTTGCCCAGGATGTCTGTCAGGAGCTGCAGGTTGAGGCCTGTTTCTATTTTGGGCTCTTCTGTCGCTTTTGCGTATGATACGCCTTTCCTTATGGCTCTGGTGCTTGTGGGCGAGTCGCTGACTGTTCATTGTTCCGTGTTCGAGTAGATGTTGGACGTCTTTTGGTTCGTTTTCTTTTTGTTCTGGAAGGTGACGCATCCTCAGATGGGCGCCTCGGCAATTTGCGTATTTGGCCGGTTGGTCTGGTGGTTTGTCGCAGTTGTTGGTTAAATGATAGTCACATATACACATCTTGGAGGCAATGTGCAATTCCTTTGGACGTGTCCTAGCCTTTGGCATCGGTGGCATTGTCCGGGCTTTCACTTTTGGATGGCACAGCGTCGTGATTGTTTCGATTTTTTTCGCGTTGTCTTCCGATGGCGTGATGATCAGTACTATAGGAAGTGCTCCCGAACGTGTTTTCATTCGGAAAACATCTCAGCCGTTGATTTCGTGTTGGTTAAATTCATGCTATATTTCAAAGGTTTCTAAGTCGGTTGGTATCCCTTTGACTACCAGCTTTTGTCATCTTTTCACAGAGTCAGTGTAAGTGTAGATTCTGGTGTATGTTTATCTCAGATGACTCGGTCGGTGGCTGAATTAAGGAAAACCTTGATCCCGTCTCTTGTGTTCATGGCCTTGTCGATTTTAATTTGTTTTTGGTTGAATTCTTCAAGCAGCAGTATCCAATCTTGGCTGTCGTAGATTACTACTGGCGGTACCGATGGCTGTTCCTCTTTTTCATCATGCATGGCGGCTATCTTTCCCAAGGGATTAAATCGATTAGCCGTTCGAGGTGGTTCCATGGGTGTGGGGACTGCGTTGATTTTGGCGGTCTTTCTGGGTCTTTCAAACCCTCCACTGTCGACATTCATGTTTTCGTTGTTTAGTCTTGAAAAACAATTTGAATTTGCTTTGGCTATCGATTCTTTAATATCAATCGCCGTCCACGATTCGACTTTTGAGTACTGTTGTCTTCATTTCGTTCGTCTCATTTTTATCTCCCCAACCACCATCCAATCATTCCCACTATTTTGAAAAGGAAGGGTTTTCACCCTATCCTTCGGCTTTGTACCACAGTTTAGATATGATAGACTGCCTGCCTAGCAGCATGAGTAGCTGGTGTAAATCAAACACCCAAAGATATTTTTATTTTTATTTTTATTTTATATGTAAATTGCAATAGCGATTAATAATAACAACATCTAAACTGTTGTAGATCAGTTCCTTATTATTTTTGAAATTGTAAAGTTTCGTAATATGCCAAGTTTTAATTATACAAGTAGTTATCCTATTGATCAGAAAAGGAGATAGGCAATACATAATATTACATCTATACAAAATTTGCGAAGGCAAACAAAATTAAGTGAAATATTTTGAAAGTGTAAATGGCACACCAAAATTTATAAAGAATTACTCAGGAATAGTAATTAACGTTGTTTTAACTGCTAGTACACACAATGGTACAAACAGATCTTAATTAGTCACACATTAATTTTACAGATTAAAAGTTTTAATGGACAAACTTATTCACTTCGATAGGAAAAACTTCAACAAATTGCTGTAAAACTGCTGACTGTAAATCAATAAAGCATTAAAATAAATGTGAATTTTATAGAATACACTGGCAAGTTATTGTTTCATATATTTTTTATTGTGTCTATCAAAATTATTCGCTTAATATAAATGTGCTATTTCCAAGTTTAGGTTGAACATGTAACACCAATTTTATTAAACTGGCATTGCATGTAGAATTATTCTCATTTCGGGAAAGTAATTATACGAGGGTGTATTAAACATATATGGGATTGGTTTTGTAAAAAATTCGAACTATATTTAATTATACTTCGATATATATACTGTTTTCTACATAATCTCCCGCCCTAGAAATACATTCTTTCAATTGGATTGAGAGATTTTTTATACTATCATCGTAGAAACTCTTCAGACGTTTTTGTAACCATTGGAGCACAAATGTTTCATTGCGTCATTCTCGTAGAAACGTTGACCTCCAAGCGCTTTTTTCAGGGGCCCAAAAAGATGGAGGTCACAAGGGGAGAAGTCGAAGATATATGGCGGATGTTCCACCGTTTACCAATCTAATGCATACAATTATTGCCTTGTGGCATTGGCTGTATAAGGCCGTATGAGCCCTGAGATTGTCACTTGCACTTCTAGCTCGCTCATTGCTTCTTTTCGTACTAAAGTGACTCGAACGAATTGCGATTGGTTCTCCTTTCTCCTTAGCGGTACAGGCCATCTTCGCATCTAGTACTATCAGGTCACTGACCTCTCCGTAATTTAAAAAAATTAGTCCCGTTTATATTTGATACACTCTCGTAATGCAATATTAGTATTGTGCGGTTTATAGTTATAGTTATATTAGCTCGGGAGGGTACCTGATCGTATTAACCTACTTAATTGGTTTACAATTTTTGAAAATTTAGAAATCAATTCAAAGTAGAAAGATAGAGACTGTGGCGACTAAACAAAATTACATCAAAAGAGACGTACCCCTACACAAAACTTTAACGAGCGGACACGTGTTTCGCACACTTCTTATGTGGACATTATCAATGCGAGACTGATCCGTATTTTGCCTTTGTATCAAACTATTCCGGACTGAAGTTGTTATTAAATCTGACATTTTTCATATTTTTAGTGTTCTTTTGTTTATATATTTTGTATTTTATTTAATTTCTTTAACATCTCAAATTATTAGTTCAGTTGATCTATGCATTAAACAAAATTATTTCCATTTTAATTCCGAAATGACGATGGGTAATTCCATAAGCCCATTGTTTGCTGATTCATCTATGTACAACTTAGAAATGCAGATTCAAAAACCTCCCACTGTTTAAAAGTCGTTTGTATTGGTATAGATATGTTGATGACGTGATAGTTTGTTTTACAGGTTCACTTAAACAAATTGATAGTTTCTTAGAACAATTAAATAATTTACATGCGAATATAACGTTCACAGTAGAAATAGAGGAAAATAATAGCTTAAATTTCTTAGATTTAACAATGTCAAAAATAAATAATAAACACGATTTTGCAATATTCCATAAACCCACGCATACAGACACAGTTATTAATAATTTATCAACACATTTGTACCAACACAAACCTGCAGCGTTCCATGGTATGTTATATAGATTGATAAAAGTACCCATGACATTAGATAATTACAAAAAGAACTTAACATCCTAAATAACAACAATTATAATATTAATTTAGTAGATAAGATTTTAAGAAAAATTAAATTTAAATTAGCATTACAATCAGTTTTCCCAAAGATTGAGAATAAAAACAAAAAATATGTTTCATTAACATATATAGGCTTTCCTTCTGAAATAATTAAAAATATATTAAGTAAAAACGTACGTACGTCTTTGGTATCGGAGATTCTATACTTGTAAGTTAGAAAAAGTTTCTTCGTATTAAATCATGAGGTAGCATATCTTGATGTGCGAGATTCGTAAAGTACGATTATTATGTTCTAATTAATATTGAAACATATTTTTGAGATCGCCAACCATTTTTACAATTTACAGAAAAATTAACTACACAAGAATCACATTATTAACTTTCGATGCTCCCCTCATCGTAGGCTAAAAGGATTCCGATCTTTCGGATTTCTTCTTTATGAATACAACTGTGTCACCCTTAGAATATCATATTTGTGATTTAAAATACACTTAAATTAAAGTAAATGCAAGCACGAAATGAAATTGATGTGTTCTGATCACGTAATTTGTTTTGATGATAAGATTTCATTGTATAAATGTTTTTTATGTTAGGTAATTTAAGTGTCCTAAATTCTTTCCTATTTGTACACATCCTTCTAATTTACGACCGTGAAAACTGTACTATTCGAATCAAAATTGGTAACTTTCGAATCTTGTAGGCTGCCAACAGCGACATCTTACTTTCTAAAATCATATCTACCTTTTTATGTGTTATCTCTGTCTTCTCACCCCCTGTTACTCAACTACACCCACATTCTTTTGTACCTTTCCCTCCTCCATATTATCGTAAGTTTATGTATGTAAAGTTAAATTTAACAAGAGAAGTATATTCCACAGATAATCTTTCACTTCCTGAAAGGATGCTGAAGAGGGCCTTACGCCCTACCCTTCGGCTTTGCACTACACTGTAGGTCGGAGGGACTGCCCGCCCATCAGCACGAGTAGCTCGTGGAAATGGAACACAAAAGAGTTTTCTTTAAGAGAAATATTCATTAGTCTACCGAAGAGGAGTCTTCAATTTCAAATTATATCGAATCATATTGAACCGCTCGCCGAGCATTGTTAACACTTTTATCTTGTAAAAATCAACGATAGCAAGGTACAAATTAATGTAAATAGTGTATTCATATAAATTCAACTGAAAAATAAATATTGTTACTCGCTTAATTTTGATTAGCGAATCTTCACTAGTTATCTAAAATAATTGTGAAGAAAAACATAATTTAGAATCCAATCATGAAACTGTACGTTGATTGGTAGCTGGGATATAAAAAATATTGGATGTTTACGTTACTTTTCATGTTATTAACTAACGGATTTCTGTACATCCTACTATGAATATTTCAAAAGTAGGTGGAGAAACAGCGTTGAAATAGAAAACATTGAGGCATATGATGGTAACTAACATGGTAGAATATTTCAAAATTAATGCTATCTATTTCGCCTCGTTGAATAAGAAGCATTTAAAAGGCGGCTTAGGGCGTTATTTAGAACAAGGATGTGCGCACGTTGAATATTTATAGGAAGTTTTCGAGTGAGCTCTGGCACGTTTGTCTACTAAGTCAGGACTAGCAAGCGCTAGCGCCATATCAGGCAGGGTTTTCGTGAATGTCGAGACAGCCCTGACCTTTGGTCTGGAATTTCTATTGCGGATGCAAATCCACTTGTATAGTCAGCAAAGACAAGGCAAACATTGACGACAGCTTGTATAGCTCAACGACGCGACTAACCGTAAATAGATAATGGGAAAAGACCAATTGTTTTTGTAACAAAAGAAAAATAAACAAAACAAATTTTATTGTACCAAAATGTATACAAAGTGGCTCCTTTAGATAGAAGAAGTACCACAACTTCAACTACTTTTTGTTTGTTTTTGGGGAAGAGGGGAAACCTTCGAAAGATACCCAGCCGTCCGTACGACTGGATAGTATTCCATTCCCTCTAAGCCAGGACCTACCAACTAAAACCCTTCTACCTCAGGATGTTATAGTGCCGTTTAATTAGGTCCTCTTCAGCCGTTGTTGTGTGGAGTGTTATGAGATTATGGTTTTTGTTGAAAAACTTAATCTAGGTAACAATTCACTTAAATACTAATTACAAGGATGGAAATGAACTACAGATTGTTTTAAACATTTAACAAAGGAGAATTCTTATTGTCAAATTGATCATTGATGATGAAACCTTTCCTTTATGAATTTTTAAACTTTCGTATAGACTTAATTTTAGACCTTTCTCTTCTATGTGTAAAATTTTCTAATTTCCATCGTATATATGATTATTTTCTATTAAATGTAGAGCATAAGTGATGTTGGCGTCCTTATTTTCAAAACTTTTTTATGTTCTGTGATACGATCTCTGGAACATTTACCTGTTTAGCCTATATATGGTTTACTTTTGTCGTAACAAATTAATTCAATAAAAAATTAGGCTAACAACATAAATTCTAATTTTAATTCACTCACATATCTAGGTAATTTTTCAGTTAAAGTAAGTATATGCGTCTTTAATTACACAAATTCAAGGATGTTTTCCTTTATAACAAACAACAATCCTGAAAAATACTCAAAAAAATAGTAATGATATTTCAAATAATGATACCAAATCGGGGGTATATAAACTAAATTTCAGTAGTTGCATTAAATCAAATATAGGCCAAGCAGGTGGATGTTTCATAGATCGTGTTAAAGAACATAAAAAGTATTTAAAATAAAATCGCGAACTCTTTGCTTTATATTTAATAGAAAATAATCATGGTTACAATGAAAATTGCAAAATTTTATATTCTAAAAAGAAAGGTCAAAAATTAAATTTACACTAAAGTTTAGAAATTAATAAATTAAATAAAATAGGTTTGACCATTAATGATCTATTATACACAGATAATTCTCCTTTGTTAATAATTAGTAGAATAGGTAGTTTATCTTCTCTCTTGTAATTCGTATTTAAGTGAACTGTTACCTAGATTAAATTGTATTATATTAAATTCAATTCTCAAAGAGAACTACAAGAGCACTCTCTGAGAATGGCCTAAAGGTTGAAACACGTGTAAGAGATTGTTAATAAATTTTGTGAAAACGTTTCTGGTTATTACTATTTAATATTATTCAAAACGTTTCAGAAGGAACCTAGAACAGAAACAATTCGAATTATTAAATTGTTTACTTCTTCCACCTGAAGAAGCCACTGTGTGGCGGAATGTACAATCTGGTACAACCAAATTTGTAAAATGTAACTGCTGTTAACATTTTAAAACCTTAATCGATACAATGATATTATCTATTGGTTAACTAACTATATACATTATTTACTAAAACTTCTAGTTTCTTTCTCCTAATTTATGAACATAATTGGCATTAATGCTTAAATAGGTTTTACAAACTATTTCAATACTTCTTTAAATGTTTTCATATCTTTTTTAATAATTCTTGCATGCTTCTTAAGTTTTTCTATATTATTTTAATGTAAATATAATTTACGAATTTTTATGTTATTGTGTAGGTAACTTTTCTTTATTTTTATTCGTTTTTCAAAATCAATATGTGGAATGAAGACTGAAAAATGTTTTTGTGTCTTTTCACCAGTTATATACAATGCAAAGGAAAAATTACGAAAAAAAAAGTTACTGTCTAATTTTTTTTACTGGGAACTTGTGTTTATATTTTTTTCTTTTCAGGAAAATTAAACGAACCATGTCCTTCTGCTTTTTCAGAACCTTCTATTGTATTCCTGTATATCTGATTCCAATGCTTTTAGTCTTTAGTCGTTTATGAACTTTAGGTCTAATTTTTAACTTTTTAATACCTAATGTAATTATTTGACTTTGACCTTGTCATCTGATTTATGATTTTAGAATACACATACTTAATGTTCGGCCATTTGATGAATTATGGTGTATTAATGTTCCTTTACGTATAGTTTGCCTAATTTTAGATAGGACGAGTGTTCTAAAATTACGTATCCAAAATTATGAACCTAACTGCATGTAGTCTGGAAATTCTAAAAAAGGAAATAGAAATGTCTTAGGTGTTAAATTCACACTAGCTACGCATGCTGATGGGTGGACAGTTCCTCAGATCAACACTGTAGCGCAAAGCCGAATGAAAAGGCGGAAGGACTTCCTTTGAGAACCGTAGGAATGGGTGGTTGGTCGTCAGGGTTGGAAAGATGAGACGAATGAAATAAAGACAGAAGAGAGGTAAAAGCTTATCTATAATATACGTATCATGTTTTCATTATGGTGATGTTATATCTTAGGTGCAATAGGATAACTAAAAAGCTTACTTCTCACACAGCAATAATTGAAAAGGAGTATTGTTGAAAATTACTTGACCTTCCTTACAGTAAAGTATTACGTTCGTGGTTAGTGATCTGTCACGATTTCGAGCTCTTTGGTTTTCATTAGAACTTCGGCATCGTAGACAGTTCTGATATTTTGTTTGTTTGTTTCACAAAGTCCTATTTGATTAAGGTTATCGATCACCTTGTCAGAACCGACCGCATAATGGTCTACGTGATAGGCACGTATGCCTAACAGAACATTATGTTCGTGGTCAGTGATCTGTTCAAACCGTCATACGTAGATCGCAATTTCGAACATTTTAGTTCTGATGAGGGCTTCTTAGATAGATTCTTCACAGCGCTAATTAATTGAACAGCGTTAGATGAATAAATCAAAGTAACGTACAGAACGCCATTTGTATAAATTTGCCATATTTTGTCGTATTCAATAGTGTTCAACAAGGCTCTTTTCTAATCAGCATTTCAACTTGTTAAACTGATGGCGTTCATCACACCGTCTGTAGTTATTTATGGAAATTTGTTCCAAGGCAGCAAGCAAATTGGTGGGTGTTCTGTCAAAACTGTTTACAGCGTGCTGATTAGAAATAAATAGTTCGAATTGCGATCAGTGTCTGACAATTTGACCACCAACTTAATGTTCTGATAGGTAAACGTGCCTATCATGTAGACGTTACTCCGTGGGTTTAGTCTGACAGATCGATATCCTCAATTGAAAAGGAGCTTGTCAAACTTTAATTAATTCACAATTAATAGCAAATTTCTGCAGATGCCATTCACCACACAGTCTGTAGTTATTTTATTGGAGTGTTTATATTAAAACTTTATCCACCCTTTCCGAGATAGTATATATGATTATTTATTTATTATATCTGCTACCAAAATTGCTTCAATCGTGTATCAGAAATTTGTTTAAAATGCTTAAAAATATTGATACATTTGTCATAGAAACAGTTTTTTAAGATCCTTTTTTCGTATTTCACAAGTCAAAATGTATACATGAAAATACATAACGTCCCTAGTTGTACGTCGAGTAAGGATGTTACAAATAACTTTCCTAATTTGTCGCTATTCAGTAGCTCTTGTCTCATTAAAATAACATTCGGTGTGATATCATTTTAGAAAAATACGTAGCTTTAACATAACATAAGTTCTAAGGCAATCAAATCGCGTTTGTTTATGAAAAATTGTTTATGATTATATTTGTTAGAAAGAAGTTCAATTCATATACACACTCACCACTATAACTTAACATAATCTTTCATCTGGTTCTTGTTCGAAATTAATAGTTTTTGAAAGTATCGTTCGGATATTTCATGTTTACTAACGCCAAGAAAGCTGAAGTGAACCACACAATTACGTGTATTTATGACTGTCACGCATGGATTTAAAAAACAAAAAACAAGAATATAACAAAATAATCGAACATTTCATCTGCAAGAAGAGCAGTTTCTCCGAACGATGAAACAATGTATAAGGCTTTGTCATGAATAGAATTGCTTCACTACTCATGTGCCAAAATAATAGAGTTTGGTGTACATGGCAAATGTTGATGAAGGTAGAAATTACTTCGCCGTTCTTAATAAGAATCATGCTTTCAGTTACTGGAGAAAACCGAATGAGAAATAGTAGACATACGTAGTAGCTACCTACTCTACATGTCTACTGGTGTATTCAATTTCCATATAAATGGAAAGTTCAAAACTGAGCTAACCCGTCGTCCGTGTGCTTATTGGATACTATAAATACCTACTCTTTTTCATAAAATTTTGTTACTATAACAGAAAAGAGCAATCTAATTAGTAGACGACCTAAATTCATTGAAGCAAGTAACAACGAGCACCTTACTGCAGCTTTTACTGAAAAGAGAAATAAATACTCATTATGTACAGAGAACAATATACGTATTCCGACCATCAAATACGAAAATTGAGGTTGGCAAAATTTATATTCAGCAATTTTATTTCTTTCAAAATACTCTCCAGTATTAAAAGAATCCTGTGAGTTCTTAAATGTCAAGTTCTTCATCTACCTCATCGTTTCACTTTTTGTCGACTCCACTCAATATCGTCTATGGATGACGATTTTGCATTTAGGAATAAAACGAAATGGCCGAGGTCTAGGTGTGGTAAATAGGGAGGATGTTCAAGCGTAGTGACTGAATTATGACCTAGAAACTCACTGCTGAATCTGCAAGCACATGATACACAAACACTAATGTAAATAAGGTCTCATGTGGTCATCTTCGTATTAAGGAATTTAAGAAAATGTTATATATAAAACTAATTTATTTTTGACTAATAACATCTTGTCAAATTTCTTAATACCCAGATTAGAATATTTTTTTTAATACACTGGATACGCTTTGTATAAGAAATTATTATTTAACCCCCAGTAATTTCAAAAAAGGAACAATAAAGATCGAGAAAACTCCTGATCTTTCATTATATTTGCAGTCTTCATGGTTTTCACTAAAGCGCTGACTCCATTTGACAAGAACTATTTTCTGTTGTTCGTTATTTCCATAAGCTGTCCTGAACTTTTCATCAACTTCCTGAACGTATTGTCGTTTCAGCAAAAACTTGATGTTGAGACGTTGTTCTAAGGTTGATGTTAATTAATCTGCACCGTTGCCAAGAGTAAAAATCGCATCAGAGATAAAAACTATTCTAGCTCTACCCTTTTCTCTAACGCTCTAATAATGGTTACTGATGCTTCAATGAGTTTCTCTTTTGTTACGCAGCCAGTGAACATGGCCATATATTACATTAATCCAACCCTAAAAGCTCAGTTCGCGTAATTATTGGACAGACTATTTATTTACTAACTCAGTTACGAGAAAGTTAAAAAAGGAACTTTGTTGCTAGATGTAAATAGTAAAACAGTTCGTTTTATAGGGTGTTCGAATAAAATTTAATGTTCCAGTTTAGATGCCCTTCAAACTATAATGAGCCTTTATCAACGTTAATACATATATGAGATAATCAAATCGCATGTTCGCTTTCTTAACCGTTTGCTATACATAATTAGTTTGTCAGTATTGCTTTACAGGTCAGTGTGTAACAAATTTAATTTATCAATAAATAATAAATAAATAAATGCTGGTATTACTCGTCTAAAGGCCCCGCACATTCCTTATATGTGCATGTATGTATTACTTTATGACGTCCTGATCAAAAGTTCCTATAAAAATGAACAGTTTTCAAAATATCGAGGTCACACGGATCAAAAATAGACCGTTTCTTCAAATTGAATAGATGAAGCGTTTAATGATTGTAACTCCATAATAAGTAAAACAAACACGTATAGTTACAAAACTTTTATTGAACACAATATATATTTCGGCACACTGTGCCAGGTGTAGAAGTAATATTGTAACGAATTTTCTAGATCAACTTATTTATTTAACGAATATTTATTTCCAATGATTTATTTAACACTTACACGCTACTTAAAACACTTAAACACTAATGCAACAACTTATTTATATGACCAGGTAAATGCGCTATTTATATCACTTAGTATATCGTATTTATATTACCATTCTACTATCAACCGTCCACTGTAAACTTTAAACTGTGACTAAACTGTAACTGTGTACTTTAAAACTAAACTGTTTCTCTAACTATACTGTTCTTGACCGTCGACAACATAATATTTATAGAGGTATCGAAGGTTCTGGAGTAATTAGGAATGACCTTCTGATATTTTCTCGAACTCCTATTATGTTGTTGTTTACCTATTGCTATCAAAGCGCCGACCGACGACCGTATTCGAGGAACTCGTCTTATCTGTTTCCGGAACTCGTAGCCGCTCTTGTACACACACATACAGGCTCGTTACAATATTAACCAAACCTAAAATATTTTGACTTACATACTAAAATTAATAGCTAAAGAGAGAAGGGGGTTGAAAAACTAAATATTTAATGGTGGGGTATTTACAACGTCTGTTTGATCATTTAGAATAACTTGATTTATTAAATTTGCTTATTTCCAAAGACTGTATATTTAATTTAATTTCCTTCTTTTCCAAGTGTAAAATTTTGAAACTACCACTAAAACTAAGTTTATTAACTAACAAATGTTCCGCATACATAGAATTAGAGTTATTATTTTCATAACTTTTTTGTGTTCTTTAAGCCTCTCACTAAAACATCTCCCTGTCCCTATATAAACTTTATTACATGTGCCGCAATTTAATTGATAAATTCCTGATTTAGCATTTTTCTTAGTAGGGTCTTTGTTATTTTTTATAAAACTTCCTAACGTATTATTGGTTTTAAACGACACAAATGTATCTATAAATTGGGAAATAAATTTACCTATTGTTAATGAAATATTGCTTAGAAATGAAATTGAACAAAATTTCAAGTGTTTTCTTCTGGTAAGTGGGTATAGTAAGTTTAAAGTTTTGTTTTTTAGTTTTTTATTTAAGATTGACGTAATTAAAGAGGGTTTATAACCATTATTGACTGCAATAACGTAAATTCTATCGGTACTGATAATAGTCTAAAAAGACTAGATAGGAATGAATAGGAATTAAATTAAATTTACTAGTCTTTGGAAATAAACAAATTTAATAAATTAAGAGTTATTCTAAATGATCAAACAGACGTTGTAAATACCCCACTATTAAATATTTAGTTCTTCAAGCCCTTTCCCTCTTTAGCTATTAAGTTTAGTATATAAGTCAAAATGTTTTAGGTTTGGTTTATATTACTTTTACACCTGAAGAAGGCACAGTGTGCCGATATATATATATATATTGTGTTCAATAAAAGTTTTGTAACTATACGTGTTTGTTTTCTCAAATTTCAGGCTATCAGGTTAACTTGAAAAGTAAAACGTTTTACTAAAAACTCCGAATTATTAAGTTGTAAGTTATTAGATGGGACCTTCGATCGTGACCATCCATGTTACCTTCAAGGTCATTTAAAGGTCAAGGTGAGCTTCATGTCAGAATTATATACATATTTTTATCATGGGAGTGTAAAGTTTGAAGACTATATATTTTGTAACGAGCCTGTATGTGTGTGTACAAGAGCGGCGGCGAGTTCCGGAAACAGATAAGACGGGTTCCTCGAATACGGTCGTCGGTCGGTGCTTTGATAGAAATAAGTAAACAACAACATAATAGGAGTTCGAGAAAATACTAGAAGATCGTTCCTGATTACTCCAGAACCTTCGATATCTCTATAAATATTATGTTGTCGACGGTCAAGAACAGTTTAGTTTTAGTTTAGTATAGTTTAGTAGTAGTATAGTTAGAGACACAGTTTAGTACACCGTCACGGTTTATAGTTGATAGTAGAGTGGTAATATAAATACGATATACTGAGTGATATAAATAACACATTTACCTTGTCATATAAATAAGTTGTTGCATTAGTGTTTAAGTGTTTTAAGTAGTGTGTAAGTGTAAAATAAGTAATTGTTTAAATAAATAAGTTGATCTAGAAAATTCGTTATAATTTAAATGCAACGTCCTACAATGATACATGGTGTTCCTTCATACCGCAACCTAATTCACTATCACATCCTATCAACGAGCGAATATTAATATTTAAACACGCTCAACTCGTCAAAATGTTGGTGATTTCTAATTAAAAAATCCGATTAAATGTAACCCACCTTCTTTGATTCAACGTTGATAGTTCGGTAATTCCATAATTTTGTATAATGAGAGAAGATAGCTTCACAAAATCACCTTATAAACCCACCTATCCGCTAGCACTATAGATATGAATATTATAATAAAGTGATTATGATGATTATTTATTTAATATACGTAATACAGATTTTTTACATTAAGCTTTATAATAGTTTGTGAGTATGAGACAATTTATTTTGTATCCAATGTGCTATTGTAGTAATTAAACGATGTGTTGGTTGGAATTTAATGAAACATTTTTAAATAATAATTCAAATAATTAGAACCACTTTTAAATGTTTCGAAATATAATTCATAACAACCGTATAATTGTTTCGATATAATTATACCTCTTTTTAAGAGTAATCAAGTTAGATCTTCATTAAATTTTCTTAGTAAGCTATTTGTCGCAACTATAGTCAAAAGGATTTGTAATTAAAAAAGTGATAATAAACAAAGTAGTGCTTATTCATTTATCGTTAAGATGAATTATCACAAAGTAACGGCTGAATCAATCCAACTTTTAATTGTACAATTGTTATAAATTATATTCTGAAATTTTAATTATTAATGAATTATTGTATTACGAAATTAGCACAACGGATTGCGTTTTTAACATCTGTCTGGAGGAGACGAGAAATGTATGATAGTAAAAATATAATTTCATAGTTTAATGCTTTATAATATAAAGTACTTGTAATCCCAGTTGTATACTACTTGTTTTTAATGTATAAGAACGTCGTACTTGAGAACCGTTGTAATATAGTGTAGAGTAAATCAACAAATGGGGCAGGTTAAATAAAAGAAATATCAATCCACTTTGAACCCGACCTATTTTCCAATTTCTCAAGTAAAGTTTATTTATCCTCCACGCCAATTCTAATACAGACAGATAGCATCGTCTTTTTATCCTTCTAAAGACTAACAAGAATTGTCCGTTTACGGTTGAAGTATTAATTTTCTTTTAAACTTTTCACTTCAACATTTATTTCAAAGAAGTACGTTGAAACTGTTTCAGTTAATATAATCAAGATAATTATTAGGGTTTCAATTCAACAAATTAAATGGTCAGTAGGTGTAAAAATACCAAACGGTCGGTATATAAATAACCACTGGCTGATGCAGTACCTTCTGTCTCAACATCTTAATTTATGTTTATTTTTTTAATGATGTTCTCAAGATAGAAAATACACCACGTCGTCTAGTTATTATTAGTTTCAGTTCTTCCGATTAATATTTTTTAATATTTATTTGTAGTAATTTCATTTTTCCTTTTAAAGTGATGCACCTCTTGGGTTACGGTTATTGAGGTTGTCCTGATTTGAAATTTAGTCACTAACACAAACGTAAAAGATTACGTTTTACATGCATTCTTAATGTAAACAAAGTGCGAAATATTATTATTATTGATGATGTTTTAATTTGTTTCAAAGATTTAAAAAGACAACTAAATGTTCTATTTAGCTTTATTAATACTATTCCTACGTCTATAAAATTCACTTTGGAAACTGAACACAATAAATCAATTAATTTTTAGATCTTCATATAATAAATATAACACATGAGCTGAAAAGCTCCGGGCCTAATAAAGAAAATTTTTTTTTGTTCAAATTGGCTTTATTCATCAACGTAATCTCCATCAACAGCAACACAATCATTCCAGCGCCGCTCTAATATTTCAATACCACTTTTGTAGAACAGTTTATCTTTTGCATCAGCTTCAACGATAATCTCTTCACTTAAGCGAAATTTCTTGCTGCCGAGCATTTTTTTGAGGTCTACAAACAGCTACTGGTCGCTGGGAGCCAAATCTGTAGAATACGGTGGATGTGGGTGCAATTCAAAGTTCAATTCATACAGTTTTGCCATTTTTTTGATGGATCCATGTTTCATCTATTCTCACATATCCACACAAAAATTCCGGTTTACGTTACGTTTACGTTTAAACATGGCCAAATACTGCTCAGAATTATCAACACGTTCTTGTGTTTGGTTAACAGTGAGCAAACGCGACACCCACTTTGAACAGAGTTTTCTCATAGTCAAATGTTCATGTTCATGCAATATAAAGCCAACACGTTCATTTTTACTGAGATTTTTACGATGTGAGCTAACTCACTTTTTCACTATTTTACCTTACCACAATTTTGTCGATTTTTTTGTTTTCTGGTGTTACCTCCTCATTAGGACGTTCACTGCGTCAGATGCGGCGGAGTCTCCATAACACTTTTGAAGACATTGCTCATTGCTCGGCTTGAACGGTATTTTTTCCTATCAAGAAGCAGTGTAAAATTAAAACACGAAATTGTTTTTGATCCACTGTTTTGAAGATAACAGTAGCAGCGTCACTTATAGCACAATAACTCACAAAGTAATAAATAGAATATCATGAAATTTTAACAGCTGTCTTTTGAAGGTTAGTACTAACTGAAAAAGAGGTGAATGCGATAAAACTAGCGCTATCTATGTGTTAGGCCCGGGAATTTTCAGCCCATATGTTACAAAACAAACATAAATTTTCTGTTTATCACAAAACCACTCATTCTGCATGTAGGACGCAAAATCATTTCATCCAATTAATTACAAATTAGGTTCATTTCAACGTCTGTTACATAGAATAATTAACATTTCTCTAAATAAACAACACTAAGGTACTGAACCAAATAGAATGTTTTATTGCTCAGAACAATGGTTATTCCTCAAATATGATTACAAACTTTACTTAATTAAAATCTCAAAAATAAAATCATTAGCTTAATATATCCGATGGACCATTACAAAAAAACTAATAATTTTTGCTTTATAACATATGTAAGTCAAATATCACAAGAAATTAGCAGATTATTAAAAAAATATGTTACAGCTTCCTTCAGAACCATCAATATTATTTCCAATTTAATAAAAAACAATAAAGATAAAGCAGTAAAACATCAAAGTCAGGCGTCTACTTATTATAGTGCGGAGATAATATCAGACAAACTGGGAGATCCTTCAAGCAACGTATGAACGAATATCGAAGAAGCTTCAGTTTGGAAAAAACGGACGGAACATATGCGGAATACCTCTTACCAGAAAATCAAACAATTTAAAATATTAAGTTCATTAACTAAAGGAATAAAACTTAATCTAATGGAATCCATATTCATCAATAAATACAATAAATTTAATACGATTCTTAATAATCAAGTAGAAACATGAGAATCTTTCCTGTTGAACCTTAACGTATAATTTTAATGTTACCCCTTCTTACTTCTGTCAATCCTTAGTATATAACCACTTTTGTTCTCAAGTTTATCAGCATTTCTTCAACTCGAAGAAACTATTGTATGACGAAACAATTGTTGTGGATAATTAAAAATGTTCTTGAAACATTGTTTGTTATTCTTAATTTATGAAAATATTACGGTCGCCTCATGCATAGGCTGAGAATATTACTCTTATCTGAAAAGTCAGCATCGATTGCAACTCTATTACTCGCCTAGATTATTTCATTTATGTTAGTAACTGTGAGTGCTCAGAGGAGCTGGCACGGCTTCAGTGGTGCACAGAACTACCCTGTTGGCCCTTCTAAGCATTCAGCGACGCGCTTAACCGAAAACTCAGATAATTTATTTGGTTTACAACTCCACAAAAGATGACAGTAATTAGGTCTCAAAAATATACAAGCATCCATTTTTTTGTAGTTCTACAGCTCTGCAGCATATACATATACACTTGCCGTCCACTAGCGTCAATTGTACCTTTAATTGGGGTTTTTATTGAATATTCTGGTTTACTGTTATGATAATAACACTTACGTTGTTAATAATGGTTTCTTCCGGAATTTTTGTTGTCCATAATCTTCTATTATGTGTGTCTAGTGGTTTCCAATTACATTGAAGTTTAGGTATTTTAACGGTAACTTTTAGTTAATTTATAGTAAAAAATAGTGGATACCGAAATAAAGCGTTCTGACTAACTGAAAAGGTATTTTGCAGATATCGGTAGTACTGAACACTGGATTCTGCACCTCTTTATGGTTAAAACCGGAAGCATAAATACTGTGGTTTGAGCATTATTCAACAGAAATCATTACTGAAAGTATTCGCAGATCAGACTCTTCAAGCTGATTTTAAAACAAATGCCTTCACTGGACTTTTGGGTAGCATTACAGGATCAATTTTCGGAGCTCTCAACAAAGTGGTGAATTTCCTCTTGCTCTTCGGCACAATTTACTCATATGACACTGATAAACCCTAAATACAAAAGTCGACTTAATACTGAATCAGAACTTAGACAAAACTGCTCCTAAAATCGACTCAATTTGCGACAAGAAGCAAGTTTATTAATGTCTCGGCGCACTAATTTATCTCAGGACACATACAAGCAAGTCAACTCTAAAAATACCTATACGGTTTTCTGAAGTTTCGGCTCGCGAATGGAGTTAAAGAATGAATTAATTCCATTTTGGAAGTAACTGCATTACGAATAAAAAACTATTTTCCTCAATGGCGAGATTCTTTAAAATGAGTTGGCATTTGTCTCGAAAATTCGTGGGATCAATAGATAAGTGAGAAAAACCCTGACTTAAAAGAAGACTGTGGTAAGAAAATTAATTATAAGAGTTACCCATAATTACCACAACTAATTTTTAAAGACGAACACGTGTTTCACCCAAGTTTGGTGTGGCCACTATCAATGCGAGACGTTTCAAGAGAAATACAAAATTGTTTACTGTTTTACTGTGTTTATCCTGATAATGTTCGTTACCGATCGAACCGAATTCGTTAAGAACCAAAGTTCTTTAAGTGAAATTACTTCTCGGTGTTTTACCATCTTGTAATAAATTGCAATGTTTTACTGTATTCGATTTTATGCATTATATACTTTTGTTAAATGAAAAGTTTAGTATAAATATGTCTATGGCCAACACTATTTTATTTGAAGAGTTCGATTCGGTTGACTGAAAGGACAATAATTCTGTTAACAAGTTAAATTCATATAGAATCAATAGTTAGTGCATTTAACATAAATTCCATATATTTAGTATGCAGTTTAATGTTAAGAGTATCTTGCATCTATGAATGTTTTCTGTTTTCGTTCAAGTAATTCTAATTTTTTTTTATAGTTCGTCTAATGCACTTGATGATAGTTAACACAAAAAGAAAGTTTTTGTTTAACTTTTTTTCAAACATTTTTCAAAGTCTTATCAAAGTGGTAGCTTTAAGAAACATTTCATCGCATTTCTTGCGAAATTCTTCCTTGATGTAAATTGAAGAGGTATATATATATATTGTCACGTGTTAAATCACGAAAACACAATTAAACGAACGAAAACAACGAAATTTATTAACAACTAAAATTAAATTAACTACAGTTCTGATTAACACAAGTCTACACAATTTTTCACACTAGTAAATCTATTTCTCCCGTCGCCGTATTGTTCGCCACTACTTATACTCGCGTTACACTGCCGCCACTCTATGACTATCGCACGATGTAAACAAACTGACTTGGTCGGCCCAGTGTACTCGCTTTTATAGTTTTCAGCATTGCAGTTCTACAACCTTCTCGTGTTACTATTGTCTTTTTATTGAACGTTGTTAGGATATTCCAGACGTATCTATGAAGGCTAAGAATGGCCATTATCTTTTCCAGGAAGGTGATGTTAATTCGAACTGAACCAACACAAACCGCAAGTACAGTTCGTGACAATATATATGAGACCAACACAAACATGATAAATGGGTAAAATTTAATTTTCAGGCTGTTAGAGAATTCACTATCTTTTCTGTCAGAACTACTTCAAATGTTGAAATCATGTTAGACATTTGAAACTCCGAATTTATGATGTAATTCTAGCTGTCCTTTAGATTGGATACGTATATAACACCGCTTACATGCGGCATTGA
Organism: Agrilus biguttatus; assembly: GCA_963921985.1. Lineage (NCBI taxonomy): Eukaryota > Metazoa > Arthropoda > Insecta > Coleoptera > Buprestidae > Agrilus > Agrilus biguttatus. The sequence goes on from OY998118.1 coordinate 25,308,905, forward strand.
AAGTTATTACAGACACTTTAAAGTCTAGACATCGATGCGAATTCATTCTCAAGCGACAGAGGTCGTCGGTTTTCATAGATACGTAAAATCACGCATTTTAGAAGTTTTATACGTTCATTGTCAACAAGAGGACTCAAATTCCGAAAAATATATTTGTATGAAATTGTATTTAAAAGGGAGCAAAAATAAGCAACGCAAGAATTTGTTTAACTAAAAATCGACAAACGAACTTACAGTAATGCATCTGGTTTTAGAAATAATACATTAATGCAATTTAATATTTAAGTCATTTTTACGCATTATAGATTACCTCAAATTGATGCGGAAAAATTGTTACTGCCGTCACGCCCCCGTCGAAAATCGAATCTGGTCCTTGGCTTTAGGTACCAAAGCTCTGACTACTACACTACGATAGGTGACAGCAGCAACAACTAACGTACTTACAATTGTTAGAGATGTAACGTGCAATATCTATTCTGTGAGAGCTTACCAGTACAAAAAACCAGGATGGTAGGCTTGCTCCATAGTCTCCTCTGCGTAGAATGGATTGGTCCCAAGATACCACGGAGTGGTGCCTGAAGGTTAGCGATGCGAGTAACCACAAGGTTCTGGACTATCCAAACCCTTAGATTAGTTCAAGAGCCAATACAGCCCCTAACCCAACATGCGGGATTTAAACCAACTGCCTACTTGAGTTCGACACTAATTGGTGGAGGAAGAGCCGAACCTAGACTCATGGGTACACCCGCCTCCGAGGTTCAGGTATAGTTTAATTTTAGTAAGTATATATGTTGTACGAATTCATATTCGGGGTAAACATAATAAGCCATACGTGGCCATCCCGGTCGGTCGTCGGCTACCCCGTGGTAGCATAGTACGGTGACGTGGCGATCGATAAATGGGCGCGGACCTGTTTTGTGTTGTCCGTTGGTGGTTGAACGTTATTGCGACGTTAGTACAGCGTGGTATGTCTCGGGGGTGAAACGTGCGTATGTCGTACCGTATATTATAATTACTATTTCTGTTTCGTTCATTTTCACTTTGTTTTTCAATGTATTGTTATTTGTTCTTTTATCGTTTATCGTTTTCCATGTAGTAATATAAATAAACTCTTTACATTCAAACTTGCATTCTGATAAGCTTCGATTCACACAAAAACCTCTAACAGGTTATGGGCCCAGGCTGCCCAGATGCAAGTAGTGTAGAGTAGCGCGAGTGAATAACCTAAATAAAGAAAATTAAGTAGTGTGACGGGAATATAAAAATTGTACGTGTGTCGTATTGAAAAATTCCAAATAACACAAAAGGCCAAGATGAGTTCTCAAGGCTACGCGCGAATAGAGTTACTTTCTAAAGATAATTTCGACACTTGGAAATTACAAGTCAAAGCTATACTCATCAAAAACGATTTGTGGGAATATGTAAATGGATCCAGAGAGAGACCAATAGTTGACGAAGAACAATCCAAATCGCAAGAAGAAGCAGAGGAATGGGATATTGCAGACAGAAAAGCTCATTCAGAATTAATTTTGGCTATCAGTCCTTCTGAATTAAAACAAATAAAGAACTGTGAAACATCAAATGAAGTTTGGCTAAAACTGCAGGAGATATACCAATCTCAAGGTCCTGCTAGAAAAGCCACTTTATTAAAAAGGCTAACGTTACATAAGATGGCCGAAGAGGATGATCTTCGCGAGCACATTCGAAACTTTTTCGATACTGTGGATAAACTACAAGAAATGGAGATCGATATAAACAGAGATCTACTGGCAATAATGTTGCTGTACAGTTTACCAAGTAGCTATGAAAACTTTCGATGCGCTATTGAATCAAGGGACGATCTTCCATCACCTGAAGCGTTGAAAATTAAGATAATAGAGGAAAACGACGCACGAAGATCAACATGGAAGGAAAAATCGCATGAAGCCATGATAGTTCATAAATATAGAAGACAATCAGATGAAAATTCACCTAAGCAGAAAGAGACGAAGAAAATAAATAATAAATTCAAGTTCAATTGCTATAGATGTCGTAAGCCAGGACACAAAGCATCCGAATGTAGAACAAGAATTTCACCGACAGAGCACGTTGCGAGTAAGGCTAAAGAAACAACACTCTTATCATTAGAGGGTGCTTCCTTTGCCAATAACACAAACAAATGGGTTCTCGACAGTGGATCAACAGCTCACATGTCTGGAAATTCTGCCAAATTTACACGATTGATGGACACACCACATCGACAACTAAACTTAGCTAGTAACGCGAGTGCATCAATAGATGGTAGTGGTTCGATGAAACTGTGTTTGCAAAATAAGAGAAAATCAACTAATGTAAATCTAAGAGACGTTTTGTACGTTCCCGAGTTAAGAACCGATTTACTTTCTGTAAGTAAAATCACGGAAAATGGGTACAACGTAAACTTTAACCGCGATGGCGCCGAAATTCGAGACGCGAAAGGACACGTTATCCTTAGTGCCGAAAGAAAAGACGGTCTTTACTTTATAAAAGAAAGTTCAGCGACTGCCAATGTTGTGTACACACGAAAATCAAAAGAATCTTTAAAGTTATGGCACGCTCGTCTTGGACACGTGAATGAAAAACATTTGAAATCGCTAATAACACGCCAAATCATTAGATGCGATCCAAATAAAAACGAAACAGTGAATCCGTGTGAAACTTGTCTAAAAGGCAAGATAACTAAACTACCGTTTCCAAAGAAGTCAACTCGATCTTCAAAACTGCTGGAGATAGTGCACACCGATATTTGTGGACCGATGCGAGTTAATTCAGTCGGGGGTGCGCGTTATTTCGCGACATTCATTGACGACTACAGCCGATGGTGCGAGGTAAGATTCTTAAAAAGTAAAAGTGAACTTACCGGTGCATTTAAAGAATATAAATCGTTCGTCGAAAAACAAACGGGAGAAAAGATAAAAGCTGTTCAATCAGACAACGGTACTGAATACTGCAACCGCGAGTTTGATATATTTATAAGTGAACAAGGTATCAAAAGACGTTTAACAAATACTTATACCCCAGAACAAAACGGTATCGCAGAACGGAAAAATCGGACTCTATGTGAAACCGCGAGATGTGTAATGATTGATTCCAAGGTTCCTCAAAGGTTGTGGGCCGAAGCGATATCGACGTCCAACTATATACGCAACAGATGTCCGTCAAATTCTATCGATGGGAAAACACCATTCGAACTATGGACGGGTCGTATTCCGAAACTAAACTATCTAAAAGTTTTTGGTTGCAAAGCGATAGCTCTAAACAAAAGTCCTACGAAAGGCAAGTTTGAACCGCGAGGGCGCGAGTGTATTTTCGTCGGGTACTCCGATACAACGAGAGGTTACAGGGTTTGGTTCCCTAAAGAGCAAAAAGTTGAGATAACAAGAGACTTAGTGTTTATCGAGAATATTTCAACTGACGCGAAATTCGATGACTTCGTAGACGAAAGTATTTTTCGCGACAAAAACACTAACGAGCATGTTAAACCGTGGGCATGCGTAGAAGTTAATACGAAACCTCACGAAACTGAAAAAGTGATTCGCGAACCGAGTACCGACAGAACGAGTGAAACCGAACAACGTGGAAATCCCGTAATTATGGAACGAAGAGGGCCAGGACGACCACGAATCATACGAACCGGACGTCCCGGACGACCTTCCAAAGCACCAGCCAGGCCGCGTATTCAAGATCGAAATGATAGCAGTGAAACAACCGAAGATAGAAGTAATTACGCGACTGATTATGAAGCCTCAGATTTTGCATGTGTTGCCGAAATTCCAATTTCAGAAGCCATAGAAGGACCAAACACCTCGGAATGGTGGGAGGCCATTAAAGAAGAATTCCATAACCACTTGAAGAATGGAACATGGGATATCGTAAGTCGACCTGATAACAAAAATACAATTGGATGTAGAATGGTTCTACGAAATAAGTACAACACAGATGGTAGCATTCAAAGGAGAAAAGCACGCCTAGTGGCGCGAGGATTCAGTCAGAGGCCAGGAATAGATTTTAGAGAAACATTTGCTCCTGTCGCCCGAATGGATTCGATCAGAATGGTAACAGCCTTATCAGTTCAATATGGTATGGAAATGCATCAATTGGATGTAACTACGGCATATTTGAATGGCGAAATAGATGAAGAGATCTATATGGATATACCGGAATTTTTCGAAGATATGTTACCAGAACTAATTAAAGAAATAAGATCTCCTACACAACGTAAAGCTACAGAAAAGATGTTAAAAAGTCTTAAGCCAGGAAACAAAGTATGTAAGCTAAATAAGGCAATTTACGGACTAAAACAAGCCGGACGGCAATGGCATTTAAAACTTCGGGAGGCATTATTGAAATTAGGGTTAAATCCAACAAATGGAGATTCATGTGTTTACCAAGCCAAGAGTGGAGAAAAATTAATGATAGTTGCCGCTTACGTAGACGATCTTATCATTTCGTCGAATGACCAAGAATGGATCTGTAAAATTAAAAGAGAATTGGGAAATATATTCCAAATCCGAAATCTTGGAAAAGTGAACCAGTGCCTTGGACTGCAATTCAAGCAGACAAATGAGGGAATATTCATCAGTCAGGAAGCTTACACGAATAGTTTGTTGAAAAGGTTCAAAATGGAGAACTGTAATCCAGTTTCCACTCCAGTTGACCCATCTCAAAAACTTACTGAACCGAATGTACCTTTAACTGACAAAGATTACCCTTTCCGTGAATTGATAGGATGTCTGATGTACCTATCTACATGCACTAGGCCAGACATATCCTATGCCGTCAATTCGTTGAGCCAGTTCAACAACAAATATGGAAAAGAACACTGGACCGCAGCGAAACGTATCCTACGTTATTTAAAAGGCACTGAAGAACTAGGCATAATGTATTCAAATGACGATAAGCCCATTGAAGGTTTTGTCGACGCTGATTGGGCTGGATGTATCAAGGACCGAAAGTCCTATACAGGTTATATGTTTAAGTTCGCCAATGCAGCAGTCAGTTGGGAATCAAGGAAACAGCAAACAGTTGCCTTATCGTCGACGGAGGCGGAGTACATGGCCCTAACCAGTGGGACAAAGGAAGCGATGCATATAAAGCGCTTCATGAATGAAATTCTGGACTTACCAATAAATACATTAACAATATATAATGACAACCAAGGATGTCAGGAGTTGGCCAAGAATCCCATCTTCCATTCACGCACCAAACACATCGACGTGAAGCATCATTTCGTTAGAAACGCAGTGGAAGACGGATTGATACAACTCAAATACTTACCCACAAAAGAGATGATAGCAGACATTTTAACGAAGGGTCTGCCTGGAACGTCACATCGTGAATTCACGAAGAACCTAGGTTTGACCACACCAGCAAGTCAGTGATTTTTTTTTGGTAACGCTCATTAGTTTAAGGGGGAGTGTTGTACGAATTCATATTCGGGGTAAACATAATAAGCCATACGTGGCCATCCCGGTCGGTCGTCGGCTACCCCGTGGTAGCATAGTACGGTGACGTGGCGATCGATAAATGGGCGCGGACCTGTTTTGTGTTGTCCGTTGGTGGTTGAACGTTATTGCGACGTTAGTACAGCGTGGTATGTCTCGGGGGTGAAACGTGCGTATGTCGTACCGTATATTATAATTACTATTTCTGTTTCGTTCATTTTCACTTTGTTTTTCAATGTATTGTTATTTGTTCTTTTATCGTTTATCGTTTTCCATGTAGTAATATAAATAAACTCTTTACATTCAAACTTGCATTCTGATAAGCTTCGATTCACACAAAAACCTCTAACAATATATGTTAAGTGAATTTAGAAATAGTTTAAGTATAGTATTTCTTCTACCTGAAGAAGTTACTCTCTGGATTAATGATCGTAGTACAATTTAATAAACTCTTTTGTAACTTAAACCTTGTGTTACTCTTCGTTATCGATATAGCTCTGTATAAATCAGGCCCACTCATGAGGATGTATATAATAAAATTATTTTAGAATGGTTAGCTTATGATGGCGAAATTTAAAGTTTAAGATAATGTATCTGTGGAAAATGCAAACATTTCAACTTGTAATTTTAAATAAGAAAGCTAGTCCATTTTCTGTTATTGCTATTTTAATTTACTTATAAATAAATATTTGTTTACAAAAGGTAATTGATCGAAAACATCAATTTTAGTATAATAAATGAAAATAATCATGTTAATTTATCAAAATGTCAACTTGCTGCAATAAACTAACTGCAGTTACTAATTAGAATTAATAAATGACAAATAAATAAAAATGTTTAAATATTCTGGCACTATAATAAATTATTAAATTTGGAAAAATGGAGATCCCCATATATCTGGTAAAGTGTGTAGTGTCATAAACGAGAATAATTCATACAGAAATTAATTTGTAAATAATGAAAACAAAATAGAGGCATGAAAAATAATTTATCTATACAGAGCGATTTGTTAAGGCCATGGTGGTTCGAATCTCGTATACTATTAATTATAAAACGAGCAAATTCAACATTTGTAGAGAAACACACAACTACGGCCTAAAAATGTTTTATAATATACTTTATGATTCAGCAAGAAGGGCTGAGGATATGTTATTTTTTCTATGTGGATTGCTCAGTATCTTATGATTATATTAAAGAGAACTTGAAGAATAGATTATTTTTGGTATATAACATTAACTTCAACAGTTACAGAATTATTTCAATTTCAAACAAAAGAGTTAGAAATTTATTACTCAAAAGCCAAATAAAATTTTCAGGTATAACAGTGATTATGGGTTGCTTATTAGGTTTAGCTAACAATTTTGGATAAATTGTAACGATTAAGCGGTAGGGTAATTATGAAACATTATATAAATAAGTAAATCAAGGAAGAAAATGCTTTTTTATGTTAAATAAGATTAACAAAACTGTACATTTGTTTCGGCAGGTTAGTGCCTTTCTCAGGAGTACAGCGATAATTACTAAAGTTTAACAATGAACAAATATACGTATCATTAACGTAACCGTGTCGACAAGTACACATTCAAATAAACAACATAATTATAATAATATTAAATTAGTTTTGGAAAGACCTAAATATGTGTCTAATGTTACATTATTCATAAAATCCAATACAATACAAACCACTTTTATTCACAATCGGTTGTGTTTGTTTATTGTTTACTAATAATCTACCTATATTATATTTATTAAAAGATATAGTGTTCTTACCTAAACGATTAAGTTTTTTACAAATTGTATTACTGTAGTTAGGAAGATAATTAATAAAACTGTAATTACTTTTATCTTTATTCACCCTCTAGTTATGACGAGATATGTACAAATGTCAATGCGCTAGGGCAACTCTGGGACCAGATTCGTGTTTGTTGTCGAGTATCGAAAAATATTACATTCTCTTCTAATTTTTTTTTGCATTTCTCAATTAGTAGTGGTTTGGAAATCGAAAGATCTCTCGCAAAAGAGACACTATATTGGTGGATTGAAAAAAATAAACATGAGGATAGTAATTTTTGATACATTTTTCAAAGGCGAATACGAATCTTTCTCTAAAATTACCGTAGAACATTAAAATTTCGAGGTATTCTTATCTCAAAACAAAATAAGTCAAATTAGTATCACATGTATTTTGATATTAAGATACTTTAAAATCTTGAACTTCTGGGGTAATTCTGAGGTCAAATTCTAATTCTATAATGAGAAAATACTTTCAAACTGACTACTGTGCAGTCTTGTTCTTTTACTTCAGGTAATATTTTTCTCGAAAAGGCTAAAACATGTATTGTTTTATTTTAAAGGTCCGGATATCTATAAATCCTTACAGTGCTGTAGAAAATATTACGACCACTACAGCTAGAGATTACCGCTCTAAGTCATAACCTTATTTTAGTATTCTTTTAAGGTATTGCTTAGGAATTGAAATAGTAATAACACAAATGCATTTTACTTAATCATTTGAATTATGAAGTATTACAGCTCAAACCGTCAAAGAGTTTTATAAAATCCATGTACACAAAAATAAAGCGCGGTAATTCCCTGCAGAAACATCTTCAATTAAATATAAATATAAATATGGAATCAACAGAAATAACATATTTAAAAAAAAGCATTAAAATCCTTTTTTCGTCTAAATTTTAAGGATCACAGTAGGCTCAGCGTACCGAAAGCCATATCCCACGACCGGTTTCGATCTCTCGGGTCTCATCAGTTGGGCGCTGGCAGAAAGGCCTTTACATGCTATATGATAAGTATAAATATAAATATGGAATCAACAGAAACAACTACTTCGAGGGCTAATACTCCTACCGGCATTGAATTACATTTTTGATACCGATGGATTCTTAGACGAAGATATGGCATATTAAAAAGAAGAAGAAGAAGAAGAATCCATCGGAATCAACAGTGTAATTGAATGCCGTTAGGGATATTAGCTCTTACATTTATATTTATCATATAGCCTGTAAAGGCCTTTCTGCTAGCGCCCACCTGATGAGACCCGATAGGGTGAAGCGGGTCGTGGGATATGGCTTTCGGTACGCTGTGGCTACTGTGTAGGACGCGTTCGAAATGAGGGCTCTATGATCCTTAAAATTTAGACGAAAAAAGGATTTTAATGCCTTCATTTTTTTTTTATCTTCAATTAACGTACTTTAAACCGATTCTGTTACTTTCTGTTTATGTTACGGTTGGATCTTGGCATTTTACCGTCTTTTGAATATTCATCGTCGACAAAAAATTGAATTACCCTAGAAACTGTTACTCGACCCTTTGTCTGGTAATTGAACCAAGAGCTCCTAAAGTAGCTGTGAATTACCTGTGTATTATTTTCGTTTGACGACTCCATTAAACAGATGACGCAGTAAAAAAGTACTATAGGCTTGTGGGTTTGTTACACGAAAAGACACAAAAACAAGCAATATAACGGCTAGCCTTTTCCTATTGCACAGTTGTCAAAATTTCCTAAAAGATGGATACTTGATCTTTGAATCCCTATAATTTCCAAAATACCCATCTAGGAAGTAAGATAAGTCAGGACGGAAAAAATAGTTTAGATATACAGCAAGGGATAGCATGCGATTGAGTGACTTTTAAGAAAAAACCGTTACTTCAGTGCTCATGATCGGTTAGTTTAGAGCACGACTCTGAAGAACACGGATCGTGGATGGTGGGCGCGGCGGGAAATAAAAGTTAGAAGCATTGGAAATCTGGTGTTATAGGTCTACAATAAAAATACTATGAACAGAAAACGGTAGAAATGAGGAGTTGTTGGAATAAGTAGGAGGATAATGAGAGATATGAAAGTCAATAAGGAAAAGGAAATACACGATGGTATGACACCTTCTGAGACATGAAAAGGGCTAGATAAAGACATTTTTGAAGAAACGGGATTAAAGAGAGGCAGAGGTAGGCCTGGATAGATTACAGTACGAAGATTGTTAGAGATGTAGAATGTTCTAGTTTTAGGGAAATGTAAAGATTTGCTCAATGGGAAGGAGCGGATGTGTGTGAATAAACTGTCTTCGATCTGACTGATGATGATAATGATGATTGCTTGTAATCAATTACTGTTTTGTTTGTAAGAGAAAAGTAATTTAGAAAGTTATATTGTGGCGGTCAAGATAACCTATTTATTTCAGTTTTATAATGTAATATTATATTTTAAATATTTTATATTATACTTCTTTGTGTGTCTATATAAATATTTCTTAACGTTATATTTTAAAGTTTTTGTATTCTATTCACCTGTGCAAATAACTTTTATTACTGTACTTTCCGATAATCTTTGCTAACATTTCAACTTCGCGTACTAACCGCATGACGCCTGTATTTCACTGTCCTCCCTAATTGCTATTTTATGATGGGTTTCTTCGGTGATTTCGGTCTTTATTCTATTTATTGATATTTCTTATCTCACAAATTTCCAAGCTTTCGTACCTCTCTATTGGCACCCTACTCTTATCTACTACCCATTCTCTTACGTCACAATTTCGTTTTCATTTTTTTTGTCTCTCCAAGTTCGATCTGAATAATCCGCCTGTAAAAATCTTTTCCTTCCGTCTTTTTTGTTATTAAATATATTCTTGTTGCTACAATCGTTATTGTTATTTAGTTTAATTTATCGATTTACTAAATAAACGACACGAGAATCTAAAGTATGTATGTTTGATTAAATGAATTAACGGAAAAATATAATAGAGAGGTAGTAAAAGAATAATAATCAAATTAAAGTGACTTAATAGTGAATAGTTATTTTAGACAAGCAAATAAAACTTTGCGACATATTACAAGTATTTGTTCTATACGAAATGCTGTAGTAGATAATTTCGTAGCTATAAACCAATCACCACATGAATATGATTCTTTAGAAATTGAACAACACACCGTTCATAATGGCCTTCACTTATGGTTAGGTTAGGTTAGGTTAGGTTAGGTTAGATTTCCCTTATAATTCGACATATATGAGTTGTTCTCATGCCGCTGCCGAATTTTGTACCAGTTTGCGCACGTCACCCGCAGTAAGTTCCTCCATATAGAATGCCTAATAAAATTTAATTCTTAAGTAGGTTCACTTACTACTGATTGGCTACAAATTTAAAATGGATTAGTTTCGAAGACCAACAAGATTGACTGATTTCTTAAAGCTGTGCGTAAACATACCTTCTATAGTTACATCCTGGTTAGGTTAGGTTAGGTTAGATTTCCCTTATAATTCGACATATATGGGTTGCGCTCATGTCGCTGCCGAATTTTGTACCAGTTTGCGCACGTCACCTCCAGTAAGTTCCTCCATATAGAATGCCTAAAAAAATTTAATTCTTAAGTAGGTTCACTTACTACTGATTGGCTACAAATTTAAAATGGATTAGTTTCGGAGACCAACAAGATTGACTGATTTCTTAAAGCTGTGCGTAAACACACCTTCTACAGTTACATCCTGGTTAGGTTAGGTTAGGTTAGGTTAGGTTAGGTTAGGTTAGATTTCCCTTATAATTCGACATATATGAGTTGTGCTCATGTCGCTGCCGAATTTTGCACCAGTTTGCGCACGTCACCTCCAGTAAGTTCCTCCATATAGAATGCCTAATAAAATTTAATTCTTAAGTAGGTCCACTTACTACTGATTGGCTACAAATTTAAAATGGATTAGTTTCGGAGACCAACAAGATTGACTGATTTCTTAAAGCTGTGCGTAAACACACCTTCCACAGTTACATCCTGGTTAGGTTAGGTTAGGTTAGGTTAGGTTAGGTTAGGTTAGGTTAGGTTAGGTTAGGTTAGATTTCCCTTATAATTCAACATATATGAGTTGTGCTTATGTCGCTGCCCAATTTTGTACCAGTTTGCGCACGTCACCTCCAGTAAGTTCCTCCATATAGAATGCCTAATAAAATTTAATTCTTAAGTAGGTCCACTTACTACTGATTGGCTACAAATTTAAAATGGATTAGTTTCGGAGACCAACAAGATTGACTGATTTCTTAAAGCTGTGCGTAAACACACCTTCTACAGTTACATCCTGGTTAGGTTAGGTTAGGTTAGGTTAGGTTAGGTTAGGTTAGATTTCCCTTATAATTCGACATATATGAGTTGTGCTCATGTCGCTGCCGAATTTTGCACCAGTTTGCGCACGTCACCTCCAGTAAGTTCCTCCATATAGAATGCCTAATAAAATTTAATTCTTAAGTAGGTCCACTTACTACTGATTGGCTACAAATTTAAAATGGATTAGTTTCGGAGACCAACAAGATTGACTGATTTCTTAAAGCTGTGCGTAAACACACCTTCCACAGTTACATCCTGGTTAGGTTAGGTTAGGTTAGGTTAGGTTAGGTTAGGTTAGGTTAGGTTAGGTTAGGTTAGATTTCCCTTATAATTCAACATATATGAGTTGTGCTTATGTCGCTGCCCAATTTTGTACCAGTTTGCGCACGTCACCTCCAGTAAGTTCCTCCATATAGAATGCCTAATAAAATTTAATTCTTAAGTAGGTCCACTTACTACTGATTGGCTACAAATTTAAAATGGATTAGTTTCGGAGACCAACAAGATTGACTGATTTCTTAAAGCTGTGCGTAAACACACCTTCTACAGTTACATCCTGGTTAGGTTAGGTTAGGTTAGGTTAGGTTAGGTTAGGTTAGATTTCCCTTATAATTCGACATATATGAGTTGTGCTCATGTCGCTGCCGAATTTTGCACCAGTTTGCGCACGTCACCTCCAGTAAGTTCCTCCATATAGAATGCCTAATAAAATTTAATTCTTAAGTAGGTCCACTTACTACTGATTGGCTACAAATTTAAAATGGATTAGTTTCGGAGACCAACAAGATTGACTGATTTCTTAAAGCTGTGCGTAAACACACCTTCCACAGTTACATCCTGGTTAGGTTAGGTTAGGTTAGGTTAGGTTAGGTTAGGTTAGGTTAGGTTAGGTTAGGTTAGATTTCCCTTATAATTCAACATATATGAGTTGTGCTTATGTCGCTGCCCAATTTTGTACCAGTTTGCGCACGTCACCTCCAGTAAGTTCCTCCATATAGAATGCCTAATAAAATTTAATTCTTAAGTAGGTCCACTTACTACTGATTGGCTACAAATTTAAAATGGATTAGTTTCGGAGACCAACAAGATTGACTGATTTCTTAAAGCTGTGCGTAAACACACCTTCTACAGTTACATCCTGGTTAGGTTAGGTTAGGTTAGGTTAGGTTAGGTTAGGTTAGATTTCCCTTATAATTCGACATATATGAGTTGTGCTCATGTCGCTGCCGAATTTTGCACCAGTTTGCGCACGTCACCTCCAGTAAGTTCCTCCATATAGAATGCCTAATAAAATTTAATTCTTAAGTAGGTTCACTTACTACTGATTGGCTACAAATTTAAAATGGATTAGTTTCGAAGACCAACAAGATTGACTGATTTCTTAAAGCTGTGCGTAAACATACCTTCTATAGTTACATCCTGGTTAGGTTAGGTTAGGTTAGATTTCCCTTATAATTCGACATATATGGGTTGCGCTCATGTCGCTGCCGAATTTTGTACCAGTTTGCGCACGTCACCTCCAGTAAGTTCCTCCATATAGAATGCCTAAAAAAATTTAATTCTTAAGTAGGTTCACTTACTACTGATTGGCTACAAATTTAAAATGGATTAGTTTCGGAGACCAACAAGATTGACTGATTTCTTAAAGCTGTGCGTAAACACATCTTCTACAGTTACATCCTGGTTAGGTTAGGTTAGGTTAGGTTAGGTTAGGTTAGATTTCCCTTATAATTCAACATATATGAGTTGTGCTCATGTCGCTGCCGAATTTTGTACCAGTTTGCGCACGTCACCTCCAGTAAGTTCCTCCATATAGAATGCCTAATAAAATTTAATTCTTAAGTAGGTTCACTTACTACTGATTGGCTACAAATTTAAAATGGATTAGGTTCGAAGACCAACAAGATTGACTGATTTCTTAAAGCTGTGCGTAAACGCACCTTCTACAGTTACATCCTGGTTAGGTTAGGTTAGGTTAGGTTAGGTTAGATTTCCCTTATAATTCGATATATATAAATGAGTTGTGCTCATGTCGCTGCCGAATTTTGTACCAGTTTGCGCACGTCACCTCCCGTAAGTTCCTCCGTATAGAATGCCTAATAAAATTTAATTCTTAAGTAGGTTCACTTACTACTGATTGGCTACAAATTTAAAATGGATTAGTTTCGGAGACCAACAAGATTGACTGATTTCTAAAAGCTGTGCGTAAACACACCTTCTACAGTTACATCCTGGTTAGGTTAGGTTAGGTTAGGTTAGGTTAGGTTAGGTTAGGTTAGATTTCCCTTATAATTCGATATATATAAATGAGTTGTGCTCATGTCGCTGCCGAATTTTGTACCAGTTTGCGCACGTCACCTCCAGTAAGTTCCTCCATATAGAATGCCTAAAAAAATTTAATTCTTAAGTAGGTTCACTTACTACTGATTGGCTACAAATTTAAAATGGATTAGTTTCGGAGACCAACAAGATTGACTGATTTCTTAAAGCTGTGCGTAAACACATCTTCTACAGTTACATCCTGGTTAGGTTAGGTTAGGTTAGGTTAGGTTAGGTTAGATTTCCCTTATAATTCAACATATATGAGTTGTGCTCATGTCGCTGCCGAATTTTGTACCAGTTTGCGCACGTCACCTCCAGTAAGTTCCTCCATATAGAATGCCTAATAAAATTTAATTCTTAAGTAGGTTCACTTACTACTGATTGGCTACAAATTTAAAATGGATTAGGTTCGAAGACCAACAAGATTGACTGATTTCTTAAAGCTGTGCGTAAACGCACCTTCTACAGTTACATCCTGGTTAGGTTAGGTTAGGTTAGGTTAGGTTAGATTTCCCTTATAATTCGATATATATAAATGAGTTGTGCTCATGTCGCTGCCGAATTTTGTACCAGTTTGCGCACGTCACCTCCCGTAAGTTCCTCCGTATAGAATGCCTAATAAAATTTAATTCTTAAGTAGGTTCACTTACTACTGATTGGCTACAAATTTAAAATGGATTAGTTTCGGAGACCAACAAGATTGACTGATTTCTAAAAGCTGTGCGTAAACACACCTTCTACAGTTACATCCTGGTTAGGTTAGGTTAGGTTAGGTTAGGTTAGGTTAGGTTAGATTTCCCTTATAATTCGATATATATAAATGAGTTGTGCTCATGTCGCTGCCGAATTTTGTACCAGTTTGCGCACGTCACCTCCAGTAAGTTCCTCCATATAGAATGCCTAAAAAAATTTAATTCTTAAGTAGGTTCACTTACTACTGATTGGCTACAAATTTAAAATGGATTAGTTTCGGAGACCAACAAGATTGACTGATTTCTTAAAGCTGTGCGTAAACACATCTTCTACAGTTACATCCTGGTTAGGTTAGGTTAGGTTACGTTAGGTTAGGTTAGATTTCCCTTATAATTCAACATATATGAGTTGTGCTCATGTCGCTGCCGAATTTTGTACCAGTTTGCGCACGTCACCTCCAGTAAGTTCCTCCATATAGAATGCCTAATAAAATTTAATTCTTAAGTAGGTTCACTTACTACTGATTGGCTACAAATTTAAAATGGATTAGGTTCGAAGACCAACAAGATTGACTGATTTCTTAAAGCTGTGCGTAAACGCACCTTCTACAGTTACATCCTGGTTAGGTTAGGTTAGGTTAGGTTAGGTTAGATTTCCCTTATAATTCGATATATATAAATGAGTTGTGCTCATGTCGCTGCCGAATTTTGTACCAGTTTGCGCACGTCACCTCCCGTAAGTTCCTCCGTATAGAATGCCTAATAAAATTTAATTCTTAAGTAGGTTCACTTACTACTGATTGGCTACAAATTTAAAATGGATTAGTTTCGGAGACCAACAAGATTGACTGATTTCTAAAAGCTGTGCGTAAACACACCTTCTACAGTTACATCCTGGTTAGGTTAGGTTAGGTTAGGTTAGGTTAGGTTAGGTTAGGTTAGATTTCCCTTATAATTCGATATATATAAATGAGTTGTGCTCATGTCGCTGCCGAATTTTGTACCAGTTTGCGCACGTCACCTCCAGTAAGTTCCTCCATATAGAATGCCTAAAAAAATTTAATTCTTAAGTAGGTTCACTTACTACTGATTGGCTACAAATTTAAAATGGATTAGTTTCGGAGACCAACAAGATTGACTGATTTCTTAAAGCTGTGCGTAAACACATCTTCTACAGTTACATCCTGGTTAGGTTAGGTTAGGTTAGGTTAGGTTAGGTTAGATTTCCCTTATAATTCAACATATATGAGTTGTGCTCATGTCGCTGCCGAATTTTGTACCAGTTTGCGCACGTCACCTCCAGTAAGTTCCTCCATATAGAATGCCTAATAAAATTTAATTCTTAAGTAGGTTCACTTACTACTGATTGGCTACAAATTTAAAATGGATTAGGTTCGAAGACCAACAAGATTGACTGATTTCTTAAAGCTGTGCGTAAACGCACCTTCTACAGTTACATCCTGGTTAGGTTAGGTTAGGTTAGGTTAGGTTAGATTTCCCTTATAATTCGATATATATAAATGAGTTGTGCTCATGTCGCTGCCGAATTTTGTACCAGTTTGCGCACGTCACCTCCCGTAAGTTCCTCCGTATAGAATGCCTAATAAAATTTAATTCTTAAGTAGGTTCACTTACTACTGATTGGCTACAAATTTAAAATGGATTAGTTTCGGAGACCAACAAGATTGACTGATTTCTAAAAGCTGTGCGTAAACACACCTTCTACAGTTACATCCTGGTTAGGTTAGGTTAGGTTAGGTTAGGTTAGGTTAGGTTAGATTTCCCTTATAATTCGATATATATAAATGAGTTGTGCTCATGTCGCTGCCGAATTTTGTACCAGTTTGCGCACGTCACCTCCAGTAAGTTCCTCCATATAGAATGCCTAAAAAAATTTAATTCTTAAGTAGGTTCACTTACTACTGATTGGCTACAAATTTAAAATGGATTAGTTTCGGAGACCAACAAGATTGACTGATTTCTTAAAGCTGTGCGTAAACACATCTTCTACAGTTACATCCTGGTTAGGTTAGGTTAGGTTACGTTAGGTTAGGTTAGATTTCCCTTATAATTCAACATATATGAGTTGTGCTCATGTCGCTGCCGAATTTTGTACCAGTTTGCGCACGTCACCTCCAGTAAGTTCCTCCATATAGAATGCCTAATAAAATTTAATTCTTAAGTAGGTTCACTTACTACTGATTGGCTACAAATTTAAAATGGATTAGGTTCGAAGACCAACAAGATTGACTGATTTCTTAAAGCTGTGCGTAAACGCACCTTCTACAGTTACATCCTGGTTAGGTTAGGTTAGGTTAGGTTAGGTTAGATTTCCCTTATAATTCGATATATATAAATGAGTTGTGCTCATGTCGCTGCCGAATTTTGTACCAGTTTGCGCACGTCACCTCCCGTAAGTTCCTCCGTATAGAATGCCTAATAAAATTTAATTCTTAAGTAGGTTCACTTACTACTGATTGGCTACAAATTTAAAATGGATTAGTTTCGGAGACCAACAAGATTGACTGATTTCTAAAAGCTGTGCGTAAACACACCTTCTACAGTTACATCCTGGTTAGGTTAGGTTAGGTTAGATTTCCCTTATAATTCGATATATATAAATGAGTTGTGCTCATGTCGCTGCCGAATTTTGTACCAGTTTGCGCACGTCACCTCCCGTAAGTTCCTCCGTATAGAATGCCTAATAAAATTTAATTCTTAAGTAGGTTCACTTACTACTGATTGGCTACAAATTTAAAATGGATTAGTTTCGGAGACCAACAAGATTGACTGATTTCTTAAAGCTGTGCGTAAACACATCTTCTACAGTTACATCCTGGTTAGGTTAGGTTAGGTTACGTTAGGTTAGGTTAGATTTCCCTTATAATTCAACATATATGAGTTGTGCTCATGTCGCTGCCGAATTTTGTACCAGTTTGCGCACGTCACCTCCAGTAAGTTCCTCCATATAGAATGCCTAATAAAATTTAATTCTTAAGTAGGTTCACTTACTACTGATTGGCTACAAATTTAAAATGGATTAGGTTCGAAGACCAACAAGATTGACTGATTTCTTAAAGCTGTGCGTAAACGCACCTTCTACAGTTACATCCTGGTTAGGTTAGGTTAGGTTAGGTTAGGTTAGATTTCCCTTATAATTCGATATATATAAATGAGTTGTGCTCATGTCGCTGCCGAATTTTGTACCAGTTTGCGCACGTCACCTCCCGTAAGTTCCTCCGTATAGAATGCCTAATAAAATTTAATTCTTAAGTAGGTTCACTTACTACTGATTGGCTACAAATTTAAAATGGATTAGTTTCGGAGACCAACAAGATTGACTGATTTCTTAAAGCTGTGCGTAAACACATCTTCTACAGTTACATCCTGGTTAGGTTAGGTTAGGTTACGTTAGGTTAGGTTAGATTTCCCTTATAATTCAACATATATGAGTTGTGCTCATGTCGCTGCCGAATTTTGTACCAGTTTGCGCACGTCACCTCCAGTAAGTTCCTCCATATAGAATGCCTAATAAAATTTAATTCTTAAGTAGGTTCACTTACTACTGATTGGCTACAAATTTAAAATGGATTAGGTTCGAAGACCAACAAGATTGACTGATTTCTTAAAGCTGTGCGTAAACGCACCTTCTACAGTTACATCCTGGTTAGGTTAGGTTAGGTTAGGTTAGGTTAGATTTCCCTTATAATTCGATATATATAAATGAGTTGTGCTCATGTCGCTGCCGAATTTTGTACCAGTTTGCGCACGTCACCTCCCGTAAGTTCCTCCGTATAGAATGCCTAATAAAATTTAATTCTTAAGTAGGTTCACTTACTACTGATTGGCTACAAATTTAAAATGGATTAGTTTCGGAGACCAACAAGATTGACTGATTTCTAAAAGCTGTGCGTAAACACACCTTCTACAGTTACATCCTGGTTAGGTTAGGTTAGGTTAGGTTAGGTTAGGTTAGGTTAGATTTCCCTTATAATTCGACATATATGAGTTGTGCTCATGTCGCTGCCGAATTTTGTACCAGTTTGCGCACGTCACCTCCAGTAAGTTCCTCCATATAGAATGCCTAATAAAATTTAATTCTTAAGTAGGTTCACTTACTACTGATTGGCTACAAATATAAAATGGATTAGTTTCGGAGACCAACAAGATTGACTGATTTCTTAAAGCTGTGCGTAAACACACCTTCTACAGTTACATCCTGGTTAGGTTAGGTTAGGTTAGATTTCCCTTATTATTCGATATATATATATGAGTTGTGCTCATGTCGCAGCCGAATTTTGTACCAGTTTGCGCACGTCACCTCCAGTAAGTTCCTCCATATAGAATGCCTAATAAAGTTTAATTCTTAAGTAGGTTCACTTGCTACTGATTGGCTACAAATTTAAAATGGATTAGTTTCGGAGACCAGCAAGATTGACTGATTTCTTAAAGCTGTGCGTAAACACACCTTCTACAGTTACATCCTGGTTAGGTTAGGTTAGGTTAGGTTAGGTTAGGTTAGGTTAGATTTCCCTTATAAGTCGACATATATGAGTTGTGCTCATGTCGCTGCCGAATTTTGTACCAGTTTGCGCACGTCACATGCAGTAAGTTCCTCCATATAGAATGCCTAATAAAATTTAATTCTTAAGTAGGTTCACTTACTACTTATTGGCTACAAATTTAAAATGGATTAGTTTCGGAGACCAACAAGATTGACCGATTTCTTAAAGTTGTGCGTAAACACATCTTCTATAGTTACATCCTGGTTAGGTTAGGTTAGGTTAGGTTAGGTTAGGTTAGGTTAGGTTAGGTTAGGTTAGGTTAGGTTAGGTTAGATTAGATTTCCCTTATAATTCGATATATATATATATATGAGTTATGCTCATGTCGCTGCCGAATTTTGTACCAGTTTGCGCACGTCACCTGCAGTAAGTTCCTCCATATAGAATGCCTAATAAAATTTAATTCTTAAGTAGGTTCACTTACTACTGATTGGCTACAAATTTAAAATGGATTAGTTTCGGAGACCAACGAGATTGACTGATTTCTTAAAGCTGTGCGTAAACACACCTTCTACAGTTACATCCTGGTTAGGTTAGGTTAGGTTAGGTTAGGTTAGATTTCCCTTATAATTCGACATATATGAGTTGTGCTCATGTGCTGCCGAATTTTGTACCAGTTTGCGCACATCACCTCCAGTAAGTTCCTCCATATAGAATGCCTAATAAAATTTCATTCTTAAGTAGGTTCACTTACTACTGATTAGCTATAAATTTAAAATGGATTAGTTTCGGAGACCAACAAGATTGACTGATTTCTTAAAGCTGTGCCTAAACACACCTTCTATAGTTACATCCTGGTTAGACATAGGATTTCGGGATTTCAACCATCTTAATAGTGGTGAATGTAAGGTTTTTCAATCAAGGAGAGTATTTTGTGAGGATTTAACATTATATGTTACTTATAATCATCATGTTTGTATATTACCTCAAATTAAATGTTTGGTAAAGCAAAATCTAAAGCAATAGGAAGCAAATAAATGAAGAAAAGTTTCAAATTTAATTTATTGAACACAACAATTGTTTAACCAATATATTGGTTTCTTCAGGTGAAGATGAGTCTAATTAAACAAAAAATTCCATAAAAAACATTAAATCTTATCTATCCCGTTATTCCTTCAAATTCACATAATTATTACTCTATCACATATTTAGGAGATATTTCTTTAAAATTAAGACGTATCCTGTTTAAATGACATAATCTAGTTACTTCTTTCAAAACCAGTAATACTTTATCTAAATTTATTAAACATAATAAAGATAATACTAAAAAATCTTCAAAATCTGGAATTGATTTGGTTGAAGATATTTCATGCATAGGATTCGTGAACACAAACGTAGCTACACCAATGAAAAAACGTATTCTACCTATGCGGAACATTTGTTTCTAGAAAAACACTCTTTCAATGATAATTTAAAAATTTTAAAAGAATTATCCAAAAGTATTAAGCTCAATCTAACAGAAAATTTGTATATTAATAAATATAACAAATTAAATGTTTTACTTAACGACCAAATTGAGGTCAATAAGTCTCCATTGCTAAATTTATTTCAAAAATTTAATGCATCCACTTTATTCCCACTTTATTTAATCTTTACCTTTTATATATAAGCTGATATTTGTAACTGTTTATTAGACTCATCTTCACCTGAAGAAACCAATGTATTGGTGAAACAATTGTTGTGTTCAATAAATTAAATTTGAAACTTTTCTTCGTTTATTTGCTTCCTATTGAAATATGAAGTTTCAACAAGTAACGCCTACTACAATTAATTATTTAAAATCTAAATCCATACCAATGCCATGTAGATAGATGGAGATATTCAAATGGTCGTAATAATTTTCATGGCCACTTGCAAAAAGAGAAAAAGGGAAAATTCTAAGCATTAACTTTAGCTCTTCATTCAGTCTAAGTCAATTTATGTGATGTATTCTAAGGGATATCTATTTCTAACAACTTTTATGTTGTTAAACTATACTAAAAGTTCTCTGTAATTAATCACGAGCAAAGAAGGCCACCTACAATGTAATTACTTACAACATTTCATTAAACTTAAATGTTTTCGCTACAATAATAATGACCTCTTTGCTTGATTAACGAATAAGTTTGTTGATTTCATGACCACTTCAAATGCTTATACTCATTTCAAAACTTTTTTGTTTTCGTAATTATTCAATCAATATAAAATTGTGTTTATCTGTAAAAGCATCATTTAACAGTGTATATACTATAGGACAAAAGTAAAGCAACTTAAAGAAAGATCCTGTAAATATCTTCATAGATCATTTAAATATTCGATCGAATATATTTTCTCTTAATTTGGTATCTTATGTAAAATAAAATAAAACATTTTTAGAAACATTGATTGTCGTTAGCTGTTAGATGTAATGGTTTGTCCATTAGGGTGCGTTAGTGACGTGGCGGGTAACATCGTGCGTCGCGTCGGTGGTGAATAGTAGTAGTGAGAAAGTAGTCGTATGTGAATGGTCATGTTTTATTATTTGTTTCATCTTTTATATTCTTTATCCATTGCTGACTCTTGTATAATCATCGTATCTATGTTTGTACTAATTTGTTTAATTAAATATACGTAAAAGCACAACAGGTTATGGGCCCAGACCCACGCGTAAAATCGCCTTGAAATTGTCGATCGCTACAGTCGTTGCAAGTACACGCGTGTTGTTTCGCTGCTACCGGGGTGAAAAGGCAAAAACTGACGAGATGGATTCGCACGTGGCGCATATCGAATCATTAAACCAGACGAATTATGATGGAAGCTTCAAATGGAAGCCTTGCTAATTAGAAACGACGAATTGGGTTACGTGAGCGGTATAGTGCAGAAACCGACCACAGCGGCAGATAATCAAACTACAATTGAAGCCTGGAACATAGCAGATAACTAAACAAAATCTGTCATCATTCTCTCAATTTGACCATCCGAATTAAAGCAAGTGAAAGGGTGTGATACGTCGAGAGATGTTTGGCTCAAATTGGAAGGCATCTATCAATCAAAAGGACCCGCACGAAAAGCTACACTTCTAAAACAGTTAACTCTTCAAAGAATGGAGGAAAACGGCAATGTCAAGGAGTACCTTAACAAGATCTTTGATGCAGTGGATAGACTAGAAGAGATGGGAGTTAATATAGACCACGACTTGCTCTCAATCATGTTGTTGTATAGTCTTCCCGAGAAATTCGAAAACTTTCGATGTGCAATCGCTACCTACTCCGGAAACTCTCCGAATAAAAATTGTGGAAGAATACGAAGCTCGTCAACACGATATCCAAGGATCTACTTAAAATGCATTACAAACGAGGAGTTATCCAAAACGTTACGTAAAGAAGCATGAAGGGGATAATCGGAAGAAGTTGAACGAACTCAATAAACTGCATTTTAAATTTCGCTGCCACAAATGTCGAAAAATTGGACACAAGGCTGCTGAATACACTGAATCCAAAAGAAGCAATCCGAAGAACAGCAGTGATTCCACATTCTTCACTACTCACGCAAATCAAGTGTTTAACGTTCCCAATACGGGATGGTGTTTAGACAGCGGTGCAACATCTCATCTGTGCAAAGACCCTAACGTTTTCGCGAATTTAACAAAAAATGATAACGGTCACGTGAATTTGGCAGATGGTAGTGCGGCCGCCATAATCGAGAGTGGAACGGCAAAACTTCTCAATGAACTGCCGAATACTATTTCAGAAATCATATTACCGAATACGTTACATGTTCCTAAATTAAAAACTAACCTCATGTCAGTTTCCAAAATTACTGATCGCGGATTCGAAGTATTATTCAAAAGGAACACAGCGGTAGTGCTAGATAGTGCCGGAAGCGTCAGAACGACGGCCGAACGTATCGGAGACTTATACTACGTGCGCGAGTATCGCGAATCCAAGCCTGAACGCGCATCGTTTACCCAAAACTCAACAATCCCGAAGCTATCACTCCATGAATGGCACAAGCGAATGGGGCACCTCAATGTAACAGATCTAAAGAAAGCTTGGCGGAACGGTTTACTCACTGGAGTCGATATCAAACGAGAAGACATCAACCTACAGTGCGAAACCTGTATTAAGGGGAAGCTGTCGCGATCCTCTTTTCCCAAGAATCATCAGATAGCATCTGAAGCCCTAAAAGTCATTCACACTGATGTATGCGGTCCCATGCGGACAGAATCCAAGGGGAAGGCAAGATACTTCGTTACTTTCACTGACGAAGCTACACGCTGGAGCGAAGTTTACTTCATCAAATCAAACGACTAGGTCTTCGACAAGTTCGCGGAAGTCAAAGCTAAATTTGAAAATCTCAAGGGTAAACGCGTGAAATTTTTACAAAGTGATAATTGCACCGAATACGTTAACCGAAAATTTAACGAATTTCTGAAGTCATCGGGAATTACAAGAAGATTATCAATACCCTACCACCCTCAGCAAAATGGATTGGCGGAGCGACGAGACAGAACCTTATTAGACATGGCGCGATGTCTACTATTACAAGCCAATTTACCACCAAGTTTCTGGGCGGAAGCAATTAACACAGCCAGCTATTTACGTAATCGCAATCCAACTACTAGTCTAAACGGAAAGACACCCTACGAAGCATGGCATAGTAAACCACCAAACGTATCTCACCTAAGAATATTTGGCAACAAGGTACGTTATCTCGATTCAACTATCGGAAGGGATAAGTTCAGATCCCGTACCAAGGAAGGAATATTGGTAGGATACTCGGAAACTTCAAAAGGCTACCGAATTTGAAGTTTCAATGAAGAAAGAGTTGAAATATCTCGTGATGTTAAATTTACGAAGATGAATTCTCAAGATTCCAAAGTTTTCGTAGAGTTCTCTCCCAATGAAATTGAAAATTGTAAGTTGAGTGTCCCGATGTCATTGAATTCGAAATGGAGAACCATGAACCCAACGTTGTGGTCCATTCAAAAGAATTAGAAGAAAATGACGAAGTTGAAGAGATAAGGGGGCCTGGAAAGCCAAGAATTATTCGAACCGGGCAGAGAGGTCGTCCAAGAAAAGAATACCACATTATACAAAGGGAACCTGCAAATGTCCAACTAGTCGAAACCGGACACCAGGCATTTTCTTCAGAAGTCTCCATGAAGGAAGCGATGTTTAGTCCTCAACCTAATGACTGGCTAGACGCCATGGCAGAAGAAGTGAATTCCATTATCAAGAATGACACCTGGAAACTTGTGAAACGTCCTAGAAATAAAATCGTCATAGGCAGTAGAATAGTTCTCCGAAATAAGGTTAATTCTGATGGAACAATGTCGAAAAAGAAGGCTCGTTTAGTAGCGCAGGGATTCTTACAAAAACCGGGAGTTCATTTTAACGAAACCTTTTCCCCCGTGGCAAGATTGAGTTCCATAAGAATCGTTGTATCCGCTGCAGTGAAGTTAGGAATGAAAATTAGGCAGCTAGACGTTTCAACTACTTACCTAAATGGGATATTGAAAGAAGAAACCTTTATAGAACCACCTAAATTATTAAAAGAAACGTTAAAAACAATTACAAATTCGAGTAGTTTTGACAGTCAAAATAAAAAGTCAGCAGGTACAATGCTAAATAATCTCAATTCCGACGACGTGGTGTGCTTATTGAAGAAATCCATATACGGTCTCGAACAGGCTGGAAGAAATTGGAACAAAAAGCTAGACCAAGTTTTGAGAAAAATTGGATTTAGTCCGACCAATGCTGATCCATGTGTCTATACGATGAGACGAAACGGAAAGTGGGTATTCGTCGTAACTTATGTAGACGACATCCTTATCAGTTGTAATGACGAACGTATCATCTCGAATATCGTGAATTAACTCGGAGCTTCGATATCAAAAATCTCGGGAATGTGCATAATTGCCTAGGCATTGAATTTCGAAGAAAAGGAAATGAAATTCATCTAAGTCAACAAGGTTACATCAATGAACTACTTGAAAGATTCGGAATGACGGACTGTAAACCAGTCGCTACCCCGATCGATCCTGGAACTAAATTAACAAGATCCGAACATAAAACCACTGAAAGTGATACAATGTTACCTTATAGAGAGTTAGTGGGTGCCTTGAACTAACTAGCAGTCGCCACGAGACCGGATATCAGTTTTGCATGCAGCTTGCTTGGGCAATTCAACAACTGCTACAACGAAATTCATTGGGCAGCTGCGAAGCGAGTATTGAGATACCTCAAAGGTACGCAATAATTATGTCTATCTTATTCACCCAGTGATGATCCACTTTCTGGATTTGTCGATGCCGACTGGGGTGGAAACTTGGCAGACAGACAATCTCATACCGGTTCATGTTTTATTTGGAATGGAGGTGCAATAGTTTGGGAATCTAGGAAACAGAAATCCGTGGCATTATCTTCAAATGAAGCTGAATATATGGGCCTCTCAGACATATCGAAAGAAGCCATTTACCTCCAGAAATTCCTCACCGAATTGGGCACGGCAATCGGAAACAACGTTCCTATATATTATGATAATTTGGGAGCTATACAGCTTGCAAGAAATCCCGTGTTTCACGCGAGAAGCAAACATATCGACATACGCTACCATTTCGTGAGGGATGTACTTGAGAAGAACGTCATTTCGCTCAAATATATTCCAACAAATGACATGATAGCAGACATCCTAACTAAGGGTTTATTTAGACCAAGACACCAGATCGTCATCAGTCAACTAGGTTTAACCTCCCGTCGCGTCGAGGGGGAGTGTTAGATGTAATGGTTTGTCCATTTGGGTGCGTTAGTGACGTGGTGAATAGTAGTAGTGAGAATGTAGTCGTATGTGAAGGGTCGTGTGGTGTGCGGAACGGTTAGGCGGTATTATTAACTACATTCATGTTTTATTCTTTGTTTCATCTTTTATATTCTTTATCCATTGCTGACTCTTGTATAATCATCGTATCTATGTTTGTACTTATTTGTTTCATTAAATATACGTAAAAGCACAACATTAGCGTTTGTAAATACATTATTTAATAAAAAGGAATAAAATCATTCGTAATAAAAGTAAACCAATTTTTACAAAAAAAACCAAATATTTAAAGTGTTATAGAAATAACGATGTCATATAAGTGTTAACATTACAATTAATGGGATATCCCTTGTATCGAAGATGCCTCTTTAAGGAATAGTAGATTCGGGGTTGGCTTGGCTTGCGAGAAGTTGGTCAACAAAAGCAAAAATCTCGATAAATTACTGTTTTTTTTTGTTTAAATTTAACTCGAGGTGGGAAAACCTTACATGGGCACCCTCTGAAAGGGGGTAGTGCCAGATTCTTACTGACTAAAAATCCACTTCGAGTGGGGATTATCAACCAGAAGGTTTTAACATCCCCAGGGTAGATGTGGACAGGTTGGGATAGGGAAGGGGGGGGAGGGGACGGGAGCGTTGGGGGAAGGCGTTAGGAAGACGGTGGCCCACCTCTGATATGAAGGGTGGGCACTCCCGCTAAAATGCGAAACTAGGACTAAGCGAATAAGGGCGGCTCAGGATAAATTACTGACAAGTCGAAATGTTCCGTAAGGAACAGTTAATATAATAAAAACATAGAGGCAATTGCTGCCATCCAGTGGATTTTATCTACTGAAGATATCAAATTAGACAAGGCCTCACAGGGGTATTTAAACTTGTCCAGCTAAATCAACAACGCAGCCTACATACGTGATTTCACTAGATGGCAGCAATTGCCTCTATGTTTTTATTTATGGAGGTAGTTTTTGATTTTGTAACTGATATCATTAATAAAAATAATGTAGCCAAAATTATTTTTACTAGAAACTGGATTAGGTTGATCATTTTGGATACATTAATTTTATTAACGATGTCAGTTACAAAATCAAAAACTACCTTCATAAACTTGACATTGTCCCCATGCTAGTTAATAAAATCAACTTAAAAAGCCAATTAGTTAAGAACGCAACTAAATTGAACATATTAGATAAATGTGGTGTGTACAATGTATCTTGTATAAATTGTTCAGCATTTTATCTAGGCCAATCAGGCAGATCTATCAATGTTAGATTAAAAGAGCATGTATATGCAATAAAAAACAAGAAAAGTTCTACGGGTAACTATAGTTTAGATTTAGATTCAGTCAAACTACTGCACAATGTTCAAAAATTAAATTTATTGAAGCGCTAGAAATTAAGAAGACCGTTAATAGTAAAAATAATATTGTTGATAACCAAATAGAATTGACAACAGTTTATTCACCTTTATTATTATGTGATTTACTAAATACATTAGATTAAGTGGAATTGTACCTAATGATTGGTTACCTTAACATATTGTTATTGGTAAGCTAATTAATGTATTATTTTTATTGCAAGTTAATATTGTATGTCATCTATAAATACTGCTGTATACAACGTAGGAAATTTAGTAACAGATTTTCTCTTGATAATAACCTGCAAAGGTTGAAACAATATTGTTGAGATTTTAATAAATGTTATAAGTGAAACTTCCCAGTGTGTTGTTACTAGTCGAAATTTTACAAGAACTCATTTTGATCGTATCCATGGCCAACTATGATAATAAAAATTGGATTGATTCAGCCGTTACTTTCTGATAATTCATCTTAACGATAAATTAATAAACAGTACTTTGTTTATTATCACTTTTTTATAGTCAAAAGGATTTGTTAATAAAAAAGTGATAATAAACAAAGTAGTGTTTATTCATTTATCGTTATCTATGATAATTATTACCATATCTAAAGTTGGTATGACCAAACGATTATAACCATTATTACATGATCTTGCTTGTTAACTTGCCTCGTTATAGGACCCCACATAGTTCTTATATGTATTTTCAACAATTACAACTTGGTCACCATCCATGTTCATGGCGGTTTATAACAATACACATAATAAAATTTTGAATAATTCTTCCACGTTTAATAAAATAACCCGAATCTTTTTTAGAATAAATGAAAAAATAATATAATTTTATAAATCATAAGCACTATGTGACATTATTACCTTTTGGGAACGATGTGTCATCGACGAAATTAAATTTTGAGCCTTAATATGCAAACTCAAGACTGGAGGGACGACTTCTTTCAAAAACCTGTAGAGTTTCACTTCAATTAATTTGCACTAATTTCTAATTCAGCAATTATTCTTGGTACTGGCATCCTTGGATCTCTTTGAGAACTATTTTGTATTCTTTTATCCATCTAGAATGCAGTAGGCTATCTTGATTTCGCCATTTTTTTATGTTTTCTTTCAATAAGACGTCAAATGTTTTGGGTATACTGAGAAACTGCTTTGAAATAGTAGTCACACCCTTTTTATTAGATCTTTATACAAATTTGTTTAACTTTTGATATAGTTATTTCCGTGATAGCAGCCAGTAAGCTTTATTTACCCATACATTTTCTTATTTAAACTTCAATCGTAGACTCTTCCTTTTTGTACAAAACCGAACGGTTCTTTTAAATTTATCGTGCTAATAATGTTTTTGGTTTGCATAAATTTTTACATTACTAGATTTATTGACGTTTGTAGTATGGTGGTCTCATAATAATCAATAACTTACAATAGTAAAATTTTATTTACTCAACTGGTTTTGATTTCTTAGATCATTACTTTTCATATTGGCTTTAATACTATTTTCACTCCCTGTACATACCAATATTTGTATTTATAGGCATAAATATTTATGTATACGGTATGAAATGAAGGTAAATATTGCAAGTGAACCAATATTAAATTAATGAATTTGCAATGAGAACTAAACATAGCATTCATAAAACATAATTTCAATTTTATCGGATGTTTTGTTACTAACAAATCGTTTAATAATGTACGTGTCAACTTTATAGCCGGATTTTGATGGATTTTGTGGTCCATTGTTTCATCTGTATAAAGAATGAATTCACTCTAGCATGAATGGAAAATATTTATTGGTAAATAATAATGAAGCAAATAACAATACGTCCTTTATTACTTTAGATAGGAAATTGAATAAAATCTTTCAAATGGTGCAAAGGATTATCTTTTGTGTTTAATACAAAAAGTGGAATTACCGAATACTTTTGATGTAGGGCATTGCACTTCAATGGTCAAGTTTTATTCTGGTCCTGCTCGTTGTTACGGTATTACCCATGTTGTGGTTCTTTTGATTTGCAAAAATTCGTTTTAAATAAAAATCAGTATTAAAAATTTCTGAAAAAGGGAACGGGTCGATTTATGCATATTTGTATAAAACTTCAAAAAAAGGTATTCAAGTACAAATATTATACTATTATTAAATTCGTATTTAAATGTAAATATGAACACCGTAGAAGTATTTAAAATAATGAAAAGTGCTCCAGTTTATTATATGCTTTTAAGGGATTAAGGATATGTAGTTAAATATTAGTAAATTAGTTTGACATTCTTGTAACCAATCTTATGCTAATATTAAATCTAGTATTTCAAAACCGATCCAGTATTTCAAATAAAATACATTCATTGAAGTATTTTAATAGAAATTATAAATACTTTTAATCGTAAGTATTTAAATTATATTTGAAATACCACAAAAGTATTTAAATATGACTTTCAAATGATTTTATTTTAAATAGTTGGTAGGTCTGATTTTAGGTGACCACAGGTAAAATATACAATGTGCAGTAAGTATTTGGTCTATTGTTAACTTAATGTTAAAATAAATTAAAGCGACAGTAAGGAATTATTTAAAAATTCCATGTTCATAATTTTATATGAATATTTTCATAAATTTAATTTTAATTTTTTTAATACGCCTAACCGATTCTGTACTTTAATTGATTCTCACAAAGCATCTTTCTTTATTGTTGAAGCCGAGTGTGAAATGAATTGTATGACAACCTTATACAACAGTCGAAGTCTCGCACGTGCGCAGTTTAAAAGAAAAAATAATTTTTATATTTGAATTACTTAATGTGCCTGATGATAAATTTTTAATTTAAGCTTACCAATTTTATTTATCTCAATTTCAAACCATCCCAATTACTTTAATTGTTTGATTAAGTTTTCACTGTATGAGATTCTAAATGTTTTAATGATCTTGAAAGTGAAACTAAAACTTTGACTATATCGTAGTAGATTTGTAATAATTTAAAAGATTTATAACGATAAATGAATAAACACTACTTTGTTTACTGTCACTTTTTATCTATAAATCCTTTTGACTATAGTTTCGACAAAAAAGCTTGTCATTGTCAAACGAATAATTCAAATTGAATGAGTATAAACAGCTTTGTCAAAACAAATGATTACAAATTGAATGAATATAAACAGATGTACAGTAGTGTTTATATATATTTTTTGGAAATACCATTAATTATTAAATGTATTGAATAGTACTGAGTGGTACAAATCTACTTGGTCGTTTAACAGGTTATTTTCCGAAATTTTTGATGCTTTATATACTTCTAAGGATTCTAAAATATTAAGTTTAAATTCTTTATTTAGATTCTGAATAATTTTAAGATTTTCTATAGTAGGAAACTGATGATCTGTTTCTAAAATACGGTTTGCAAAATTGGAATTATCTTTTCTTAATCTAAATGGTCTAAAGTGTTCATTATAAACGACCTTCCAGTTTGGCCTAAGTAAAAGGAACCACATTCTGTACATTCTAGCTTATACTTGTAATCATTTGTTTTGACAAATCTGTTTATATTCATTCAATTTGAATTGTTTGTTTGACAATGACAAGCTTTTTTGTCGAAACTATAGTCAAAAGGATTTATACATAAAAAGTGATAATAAACAAACTAGTAGTAGTGTTTATTCATTTATCGTTAAGATGAATTATCAGAGAGTAACGGCTGAATCGATCCAATTTTTAAAAGATTTATATTGATCTTTCAACATATTCGTCAGATGAGGTACCATCATCAAGGAGCCCTTAATTTGTTACTGTAGAGCTAGTAGAATAGGAAAGTTGCATTTTGAACTAACACAATACTCTACTTCTATAATTTCGGAACGTTTATATACGTAGATGTACTAATATTAAATTTTATCAGATCTTTAGCTTCATAATACATACACGTACAGAGGACTGTTCTGTTTACGGATAATTGGTTAACCAAAATGCCGAGCACAAATCCAATATGAAAGACACTCCAGATCGGATGCGATAGCCATTTCCGATGCAATGATATATATTTTATGAGCCCCGAACTGCACATGAGATAATTTGATTTCAGGAAGCATAGCGAAGCATCCGGTGCAGCTAGTTTCATTTGTGGATTTGTCGTCAAATCCACAACAAATTCAGAACTAGAAAATCGCAAGTCTGCTGTTGTTTAAAATATTTTCAGGAAATCAAAACGGATATGTTCGCAATACAATTTTTCTGGTATTCTTAAAGTCAGTTTGTTTTTGTAAATTACTCAAATATTGTTGTTATGTCATGTTATGTCCTCTTATTTAGTTCAATTAATTCATTGAAAGTCATAAATTCTGAGAGTATTTGGTAATAGTTAATAATAGGTAGGCGATATTTGTTGAAACATTACAACTAAGGCGAATAATAAGAAAGTATAGTTTCACAAAATTGTTTTACCAAAAGATTTGCTTCGTTAGGAGAAAATGAATCTAATTAAAACTATTACAAAGATTAGCGTAAATACTGAAAGTAGAAAAATTGTGGCAATAGAAACAATAAAAAAGGAGGAAGTTGGGGAAGATATTTAAGTTTTTAAAATAAATTTAACAATAGGGAACTATTTATATCGATTTGACTGTTACGTAAAATACTCAATTTATTATATTTATTAATGTAAAGACTTTCTATTAAGTTTAATTTACGACTTTTTGACAGTTCTTTTAAAGTATGTAAATTATCATTATAAGAGTATTTTTCTTATAATACATGTTTTACATTAGTAGAATCAACTTTTCCATTGGTATACTTTATATTATGGTCACTAATCCTCTGAGGGATCATCAGTTTGTCCAATATAAACTTGATTGCAATCTCCGCATTACTGCATATAAACTATAGATTTATATACATTATCAGTTCTTTATCTTTATTATATTTGATAAATTTGGATAACGTACTACTGGTTTTCTTAGAAGTAACTATTGTACCTGATTTTAGCAATTCCCGACTTATTTTTAGAAAAAATATTCTCCAGACATGCGACTGAATTATAATTATTTTGTTTAAAATTAATTACAGGATAAATTATATTTAAAGTTTCTGGTTTAATAAAGATATTATTAAACTAACCACATAACCACTATTGATAGCTGTGTGAAGTATTCTGTCTGATAATTAATTTTGTTTAACGGGAGATGAACGAGTCTATGCAACATAGAATGGAAACCTTTTATTTTGTAATAACAATTATTATGCTTTTGGTCAGAAATTCATCGAAACTGCCAGACACGAAGCTCGATTTCGCTCTTGTTAAGCTTTACGTGAATTCACGTATGTAGGCTGCGTTGTTTATTTAGCTGGACAAGTTTAAATACCTCTGTGAGGGCTTGTCTAGTTTAATATCTTTTGTAGCGGCTAAAATCCACTAGATGGTAGCAATGGCCTGTATGTTGTTATTAATTTATTTTGTGAGTAAAATCATGGAATAATTTGGTGTGTATAAATTATTTTTAATTGTTTCCTTCACTCCATTTTGATTTAGTTTGTTTTAATCAGATTCATCTTCACCTGAAGAAGCCAACGTTTTAATGAAACAATTGCAGTGAACAATTAACATAGCCCTGATCGTTTATTTTATTTTAATAACTTTTATTTGGTAATCCTTATTTTAAGATTTTTGAGTTATCCAGATGCTTGTTTAAAATACCTACGGAGAATCAGAAATTTCCATTTATTGTGTACCTACTTTTTCATTTTTAATAAACAAGTGATAATTTTCGGCCTTAAAAGTACAAAGCCAATATAAGTAACAAAGAATTTTTTAAATTAAACTTCTATTAAGAATAAACTAAAGATTTAAAAATCAATTTTGAGAATAATAAATGCTTGAGGTGTTTCTCGTTTTATTTCATCGTCAAAATGTATTAAAATGGAAATAATATAATTCCAACATTTATTTTCAATGTTATGTTTGAAAAGTTACAACATACTTCAACATCAACAAACAACTATTTCCTGTAAAATTGGTGTAACGAGGTATTGATCCTTATATAAATTGGTTAAAATCAGGATGACAAAGTTTCTGTTTTTAAGAAAGAAAAACGGCTTCTTTACAATTAATGAGTATCGCAATTTAAGAGAGACTGACCGAATGGTAATAAAAATAACAAGCGGGTTGAAAAGTTCGTAGGCTAGCATAGAAAAATTATTATTATTTTTTGATAGAATTTGATTTTATTATTCAATATAGTTTCCTTCGAGGACGATACAACGATTATAGCGGTCATAGAATTTTTCGATACCATTTTTATAATACGATTTGTCTTTAGCACAAAATAGGCTTCAGTTTCGGCGATTACGATTACCTCTTCATCGGCGTGAAATTTCTGTCCAGCGAGCATCCTCTTGAGGTCTGAGAACAGAAAAAAGTCGCTGGGGGCCAGATCTGGAGAGTACGGTAGATACGGAAGCAATTCGAAGCCCAATTCATGGAATTTTGCCATCGATTACATTGATTTGTGACACGGTGCATTGTCTTGATGAAACAGCACTTTCTTTTTCTTCAAATGAGGCAGCTTTTCCGCGGTTTCGTCTTTTAAACGATCCAATAATGCTGCGTAATAGTCGCTGATTATGGTTTTTCCTTTTTAAGATAGTCAATGCTCATTGTCTAATATTACCATGATAATCCTAGAATACCAGCAAGATGAAAATGAAAAATGAGAGTAAACGGTTGACAATATTTTTACAAAACTGTAAGAATGAAATTTAGAAGATGAAAGTTAAACTAGTTGAAGACTTAGTAGAAGATGAAATTGACCATAGGAAACTGAATTAGGAAGTGTTAGTGTTTTGAAAATGAAATTGTTACGAAGACCATTAGGGCGGAGTCAGAAGTATTGAGATTAAGGTAGGAAACCAACTGGACGAAAAAGAAATGGATAGAAGAAATCTATCATTAAAAATTTATTAAGAAGGGACAATAGTTATTGCTGTCATGTAGTTATTATGTGAAATAAAAATGTTAGAAGGGATTACAGGAAAGTACAAGTAATGAAGTTATTTATACAGAGCACAATAGCAGGGTACAGATACAAAAGATTAGAAGTAGAATATTAGGATAGATATAGTAGTAGTACCTAATATGGTAATATAATAAAAATTGAATAGAAAAGTTTGAAATATTTACAAAGAAAGGCAGTAATAAAATAATAATATAATAGAAATGTATACAAGAAATATTAAATAATAAAATGTTGTGGCGAGCAGGTATGCGCGGTCACAATGGTATAAATCTTCTTACAAGTATATATTTTACTCAAAGCAAACCATTTTTTTTTGTTATTGTGCTGGAGGTATTTTCCTTGCTTCGTTCGTATGTAAACTTTTGGCTGATTATTTGAGTTTTAAATAAATATGTCACTGTTCACCAATTCTCTGTGTGTCCGCCACATTTGTCCACAAAATCGAAACCAAATTTTAAAGTTACGATTACAACTTTTAAAGACCAGCGAAAATTGCACGAAAATATTGCCGTTGGGATGGGTAACAGTTATTTAGGAACAATAAATTGATCATAATTAATATACATATATACATATTCAGTCATTAATTGAAATATCAAAATTTATGTGTATGTACTTTTATGTAGTAAAATATACAAATGGTAAAGTAATTGTTCTGTGGAAGTCAATTTAAATTTTTTACCTTTTGTTTTTACGATAGCTTTTTCTCTAAATAAGACGTGATATATGACAGTAATTATTTTCATTTTCTCTTAGATAAATAACTGCAGACGACCTAGTGACCTCATCCATCTATATAGGGTTTCCACTAATTGTATGTTCACTATTGTTTAATAAGGTCTTTTTTGTTTTAAGGATATCGACCTCCTTTTGAGGAGGACTTACTAACTAAAACTTCTCTACCTCAAGCTGTTCCCGGTCCTTTTCAGTCGTGTGTATGCTTATATGTGTGAATGATTTGTGTCGCGATCCACATCTTGTACTTTCCAAATGTTATTGCTTTAAAATCTTCGTTAAATTCATGTATATGTGTAAGCAGATGATTTACATATTATGCAATACATGTAGAGATAAATAAATTTTAAAATAGTCAATTGTTAATTAACGAACAAATAGATTTAAGCCATTTGCCATTATTAAATGTTCTCTGCCCCCTCCATTACAAACAATAAATAAGAAAAATCTGTATTTTATAACTTTAAGTTCAATGTAAACTTATGATGAAGTCAAAGTTTGGCGAAAGGATTACGTGTGTAATGGACCTTTAAAAAATTTACATTAGTGTGTTATTTTTTTAATAATGAATTTCAAACAAGTGTCTGTAGACTCTATACGATATGTATAATCTTCCTATTAATTTGCTTTACGTGTTTAATATCTATATAATCTGCGTCGTCGATTCAGTTAGTCTGACGTATGAAATATTTCAGTTAGTAGAAAAAAAATAGTAGTAGATGACGATTTTCTACCATAACCAGATACTATATGACGTTGTTTTAGAATGTATAATATGCTAAATTGATACAGGAATGTGAAAGGTTTTTGGACTCTGGATATGCACATTTGTTGGAGGCGACAAAATAAAACAACAAACAGTAACAAAATTTAATTAACACACAAGAAAAAGAAGACTGTAGATTGAAATAAGAAAGTAGAAATTTTAAGACGTAGATATTTTAGTAATTAGAAGTAGGAAGGTTTTATAAGAACTTAACTAATTTGAATTTAAATAATTTAGGGATATTACGAAGGTGGAAATAAGGGTTGCAGATAAAAGAAGAGAACCAACAGTAAGAGAGTATAATTTGGAAATGCCGATGACAGAATTTATAGAAATAAGACGTTGAACCCAAATCACCGAAGAACCCATTGTTCAGTGCTCATCATTGTAAACTTAAAACTTTTTTGTGTTTCATTCCCACCAGCTACTCGCAGCTGTAGTGCAAAGCCGATGGATTTCCTTGTAGGAATCGTGGGAATGGGTGGGTGGTGTGGTTAGGGAGAGATAGATGAGACTGACGAAATGAAGAGAGAAGAGAAGTGAAAGATTATCTGGGGAATATTTCTGCTCCAAAATTTGCCTAAATGATCCAAGGAAACCACAGAAAACTTGGACCAGACCAGTTGGACTCGGGTTCGAACCGGTGACCTCCCGAATGCTAAGCAATGATCATCAATGTGTCAGTGAATTGTTTATATTTACCTGCATATGGAATGTTTTGCACACAATAGGACAATTCAACCCATCCCATTAAAATTACAACTGGAAGTCCCGACAATGTAATGTACCTTCGGTATTTTCAAAGTAGTACGTGTATATAGCTCATTTACACCAACAGTAGGTATTTGTTACCTGTTATTGTTAAAATTGTAGTTGGTAGGGAAAACAGATGTGCCGTTATTAGGTAAATGGTATTAAGAAATTAGTGCAACAATCTCCCTGAAAGCAACAAGTTTAACTTTGTAGATATTCATGTTTTTTCTTGTATAATACATATCTTAAGTTTTCAAAGTGTTTGATTTTATTTACATTGGAGAAAAAATTGATTATAGTGGTTATTCAAAAATAATTGATTTTATCCAACACCAACTATTAAAAAGTAATTAAGACAGGTACAGAATCACAGGCGTTATGCAGTTTGTAAATAGAATAGAAACATTGAAAGGGATTATAGGAAAGTACAGAGGTAATAAACTAATCTATAAGAGAAGAATAAATAGAGAAATTTAAGTAGAAATAAAACAGACACAATTTACATATTTACATAAAGACATTACATATACAGGGTGTTAACGCTGGTCGCTACAGGTTGAATAAACAATAATCCATAAGGATGTTTCCCATGGTATTTGGTGACATGTCTGTAAATATAAATGATAAATATACGCTTGGTAAGTTTATAACTAAAAACAAGTAAATATACCTGTAATCGACCTTTTCGGATATGATTTCGATTCTTCAGCATGCACATTTTTAGATAATGACGTAAAAATTGAATTAGTAAACAGAAAAAAAAATAAATATAAATTATCCTTTGTATGGTTCAATTTACACTAACCTACTAAGGGAATGGAAATGGTATGTAGGTATCGGTGAACAATGATAAAAATAGATATTATACTCTACAGTAGCCATTAAAAGTAATACCATAATGATTCGTTTTTTTACGCCTCTATTCGTCAAATTATCGAAGTATTATTTTCTCTACCATCAATTTAATAACCTTAACTTATTTATTATGTAGTTGTGATATTCTCATTTAGTATTTATTTGAATTTATAAGTAATTGTAGGTAACAGAATTTACGTTGTACGTATTTTAGATTAAACCGTAGATAGTCAAAAATTTAAAAAGACCAGTTGCGTGTGGAAAATATGTCACATAAATATAGTTAGTTTCGGGAAATTGTTACAACAGAGTTCATGTTTAATAAATAGTTAATTATTAAATGATATTTGGTTCGATTATTTATCAGCATCAAATACTGTTCTTTGTTATGAATAATTTTAACTTTAACTACATTAGATATTATTCCTAATAATTTACATTAGAATTGTCTTCTTGCTTTTATGCTCTAAGGGCCACACACTCTACTTTTAAAGACTCAAATCAATGTAAATGCTATTAGTGGTAAGTTACACTAGTTAAGTACATTAAAATGATATTAATTTTTGAATAAACCTGTACGCACTACAGATTGCCACAAATTAATTAGGAAAAAATTGTTACTGTTGTCACGGACTCGCCGCAGTGGGTACAAATTAATTAAAAAATGAATATGATATTAATGTATTTAAATTTGCCTCTATTAAAAAAAATCATCAAAATATTTCATTATTAATAGTTACACTATTTTATTCAACATGTATTATGATTCGTTTATCGTATCTATAAATTGGGTTCTAAAATTATTGTATACCAGTATGACGCAAGTAGGAGGTGATCTTAAAAATCTACTATATATTTTATCATTACGAAAACAAATGTCTTAAAACGGACAATTGCTCATCATAGTGCCATTATAACGCCGCAAAGATTTGTCATAATGTAGTCAGCTTAATTAAGAATGTAAGACGGTTATTTGGAAACCTAGATCGATCTTTATTGGCGTATTAATTGGATATATACGTATGAGCTGAACAAATTAATTGGCCTTAATTAATCAATCATTATTTTGCACTTTTATAGTCGTTTTAAAAATGTATCGCCTTCGTTTCGAAAGTATTACCTGGAAATATAAAAGTTTGTGATGTCAAAGCGTTTCGGTAAACTACGACTATTAATTGGACTTTAAAAATCATTTTTTCCCAGGCTGCAGAATGAAGCTATTATGTCGTTCATTTGCTAACCTGCTTTGTATGAATACCGTGAATAGAAAATTATTACGTTACGAACAAACAAAAGAAATCTCCTCCTAAATAATCCTTTGTCCATGAGTGGTGCACCTTTGCTGCGATAAAGACAGGCACAAAAACTCAATTTTTCCACTTCGCCTGTGTCACGTTATACGTACGTTTCTTTTTTGGTCGCAGGACAGAGCTGCCAAACCAGATGTCGGATAAAACTGTCTCTCTTGTATAACTCCGGTCACCAGGGGATTGGGGAAAAGCCGTCACCGCACCCGTATCCGTATCCGTGCACTGCAGGTCACTCGTTGGAAACAGATTACCGCCAGAAACAAATTCATTAACCCGATCTATTTCCCTTTAGCTCTGTTGGGTTTTGGTAACAAACTTATAACTGGAACGTAAAAAATTAAACGTCAATCTTCAGTCTAACGAATCAGAGCAAATAGAGGATTCGAAGTAAATCATAAGCAATTAGTACAAATCTACAAAGTGGTAGTTGGTTAAAAATTATTATTATTATTTATTTGTATCCTTCAAACACAGAAAGTGCATGGAATATTTTATTTACCTATTCATAAACAAGTTAATTTTTTCTTCAACTATATCTTGCTATGGATGAGTTATTAATTGTCAATCTATGTATGTATGTATGTATGTAATGTTCATATTAGACTGGTTAAAAAAATCGACTTTTACTTTTATTTTTCACATGTGTAATAGTTTTAGGAACAGAAAATAAGACGCTTGACTGAGCTCTCACTATAAATCTTTAGTAGCTCTTCAATGCAATTTTACATTTTTCATTTAATGAACATCGGAAAATTGTTTGTACTTTTAAATTTTGTAGCTCAGAAACGAATAAAATGGACATAAATGTATGATACACATTTTTATAGCGAATTATTTTTTTTGTTCCTCAATTTTAAAAAATATTCAATCATCTAAAATTTCACTCTTTTTAGAGATTACTTATTAACAATTATTAATTATTTATATCGAGTTATGGTAGTATACGGCCTCTGTTGTTACTGAAGTTTTAATATTCTAGAAAAAAGCCTTTCCGAGGTATCTACATGTTCAACTGAATCGACGATGTACCTATGTACGTGATATTAATAAGAACGGTATATGGCGGAGTTTTCTTACTCTTTCTTTGGATTTTCGTATTCCTTTATGTAAATATAATTCCAAATATTTATATTCTCAATACTATTCTTCTATCCAATTTTATTCCCGCTGTATAAACATCTTTTCAAATACTTTACAATTACAATTCGATTTTTTTTGTATCTATACTTTTCCATTATGCTCTGTGTAAATTACTTTATGACTTGTACTTTCCTATAATCCTTTAACATTCAAATTTCGCTTACTAACAGCATGACGTCCCTGTTCCTTCTTCATTGCATTTTAATGTTAGGTTTTTTTGGTATCTCAGGGTCTTTCCTTTCCTACAATTTCGTGTAAATATTCTATTCAAAATTCATACCTTTCTGATTGGCTTCCTTCTGTAATCAAAATACTTATAGATCCTCCCTAATAGTTTTCCTAATGTTTTCCTTTACAAAAACACTTTACTTTCTATCTGCTTTCTGTACGTTAAACATTTCCAT
Source organism: Agrilus biguttatus (assembly GCA_963921985.1). NCBI lineage: Eukaryota > Metazoa > Arthropoda > Insecta > Coleoptera > Buprestidae > Agrilus > Agrilus biguttatus. Next base: position 25,349,141 of record OY998118.1, read on the forward strand.
ATTAAAAAGAACAAAATTAAATTATGTTCTTAGTGAAGTAATTTATCAAAGCTACCAGACGTTGATCGCGATTTCGATCTCATTAGATTTCATCAGCACGCCATAGGCAGATTCGATAAATTACTGACCAAATCGCTGGAGCTCGGTGTAAAGCAGATTTAAATAAAACGTCGATATGGCAGTACGTCGCCATCTTACTTTTTAGATCTAATGAGTCGAAATCGCGATCCACGTCTGGTAGCTTCGATAAATTACTTGACCAAGAACTTTTCTTTACGTGTCTGTCACGTATGTAATCTGCGCCGCCGATTCGGTTAGAAAAGATGATACCCTAATAAGGCCTTGTCTAACATTATGAAATACGGCAATAGCAGCAAAAGCAGGTAGATGGTGACGTACTGCCATATCGACGTTTTATTTCCATATTAATTGAAGTTGTTATAGTTTTAATTGTGTTTTATTTTATTTTGGTTATACCTACCTGAGGTATTTCTATCAAACAACATTAACAACAAAAGGTATAAGTTCTTGGTCAGTAATTTATGGAAACTATATACGAGACGTGGATTACAAGTTCGATCTTATTAAATCTTTCGATAAATCACCTGCCAAATCGAATGAGCTCTTTGAGAGTAAGTTTCCGTTTGGTACATTCAATATATTACTAATTAAGAACTTATACTGTTACTATTAATTTAGTTTACGTTCATATCAGGTAAATAAGCTGTGCCGTCGATTCAGTTGGACAAGTAGATACCTTAGAAAGGCCCTTGGGTTAAGTTATGGAATACTTCAGTTAGCAGCAGGTATGAGTAGATAGAGATATGTATATACAACTAGAAATTATATCGACTTGGTTTTAAAGAATCCATTCGAATCGGTCTTTGTTATACTGGTGAGACGATAATAAGATCTAGATTTTTAATCGTTCAAATGTGCAAAGACATGATTATATTTCAAAAGAGTAAAAAATAAAAACACTTGGTAAACTTTCACTTATTTATTATTCATATTCTTATTAGTATTCTCTTGAAGCAATTGTCGAGTTCGCTCAATAAATAAGTAAAATACATTAATGCGAAACTAATAATTGAATTAATTTGTACCTACTACAGATTACCTCATATTAATGAGAGAAAATTTGTCACTTCTGTCACGCCCTCGCTGGGACTCGAACCCTGGATCTTTTTTTAACCGCATTAATGCATTTAAAATTTAGTCCTACTGAAAATTCTTCAAATATTTGATTATAAATAAGGGAATGTTTACCAAGTGTTTTATTTTTGACCCTTTTGAGATATATTAAGATTGAAATCGTGACCCTAGTTAATTATTTATTAAAAGTTTCGTTCGTAAAAAATAAAACTTTGTAAATATTAACATAAACAGAATTTTTTGCTAAACTTTTTTATTGATTTTATATTAGTCTTAATTGTGATTTTTTTAATATCGTTATATATTATAGTTTTATATTTATAGTCGTGTTGTTGTTAGTTAAGTGTTAGTTTGTAATTATGTAATACAATTTAATAGACATTGCTGGTGAGGCCAGTTTTTGGTGAATAAACAAAAATTATTTGAAACTAGATGTGTTTTATTTCGTTCAACATATTTGACAATAAGTTTCAACATGCAACAGCTTCTACAACAAGAAAATAATTTATCACAACTTTCTACCAGTTATTAGTCGTACTTAATAAAAAAATTGAAACCTAGTAAGTTTATTAACATCGCATCAACTATTTATGCAATTTTTTAGCACCTTAAAATAAACAACCTTATACCCTCTGAATTTCTGAATTAAAACTACTTAGTACTAGATTAGATAAGTTATTTAGACCATTTCGATTTAAATACTGATCGTTCATATTTAAATACTGATAAAAAGGATTTGAAACACCGACTAGTAAAATACACGCCAAGTGGAAATAAGGTCTACACAAATTGAATTATGATTATATAATAAAATTTACATTGGTCAAACAAGACATGCATTTAACAAATGAATTAACGAGAATTAAAAATCAAATTATTTAACTTATGCAACATACCTTAAAATCATAAATTTTACATACTGAAAATAAAAGGTATGGATTGTTCCTATATGAAATCATACAAATCAATTAAGTTAAAAATTCAAATGTACTCCTGAGTGATCAATTAGATATTAACAATTCACTTCTGCTTAATCTCTCTGGCGACCCCGTTAATTTTTATGTTTTACTTTTGATGAAGCCTTAAGAGTGTGGAAATTAATATTGAGTTTTATGCTTAAATTGTAAAATTAATATCCATCATATGAAAATGAGGTTATTAAACTCATTAGCTCTGAATATATTTTTAGTAAATGCAGGAAACACTTTTCTCTAAGTAGTAACCATATGGTATAGTAGTTAAAACGTTAAAACTTACTTGAAAAATAGAAATACGGCGAAATGGTTTTTAATTAAAACTTTTTCATAACAGTGCGCTGAAAATTACTCATATGACCATAACTTGCGCTATCTGCATCAAAAAACTTCATTTTCTTGAATAATTTGAAGAAGATAGATGTTCGTAAAAAGGAACTTGCGTAATTTAGTTAGTTACATTTCATTTTCTACATTTCTACAAATGTGATTATTTCGTTTTTTAAATTTACTTCAGAAGTTAACGGATTAGAAGTCTAAGAAAATAAGATGAGATTCGAGATACTTTCCGTATTTAAAATGGATGAATATTTGGAAAAGTATATGAACTCTCTTTTGATCAGAAAATACGATCTCATGTTTAATATTGAAGTGAAATTAATCACAAACACTATTTAACAATTCAAAATTCAGTTATATTTTATAAAGTCAACACTACACTAAATTTAACAACACACAATCAATTACAATTTATTATTCATGATGCTGTTGTATTATAGAGTCATTATTCTAGTAATTACAACACAAAACTAATTAACTTTGGTTAAAATTTTTAACATCAATCCAAGTATATAAACGAGTAAAGTAGGTTCCAGGGGGCAAAATATCAAAAATGGCCCATAGGAAAGTTGTCAGTAGTTTTTAAACAATGTTTAGGTATTGCAATTTACAATTTTGTTTCGTTTTTCGTATTTATTTTGAAAGCTATCAGGGTAATTGCAATTCTCGAGTGAGATAAAATATAGATGGTTTAAAATAACATTTGCAAAGTATCGGTAAAAGTAAAAAGGTAAAAAGCCCTCGAAAAAGTATTTTTTTTTAAATTCGTAACATCGCTCATTTAACATTTTTACCAGAGACCTTCGGGGTAAACGTAGTGATTATTGTGCACAATAAGTGAACCAAAGATGTCGGATCTATAGTTTCTGCAGATTTGCAATTACGAGGGTGTATCATATACTATTTTTCTACATAGTCTCCCACCCTATAAATATATTTTTCCCATCGGATTGAAAGTATTTTTATGCCATCATCGTAGAAACTCTTCGGACGTTCTTGTAACCATTGGAGCACAAATGTTTCAACTGCGTCGTTCTCGTAGAAACGTTGATCTCCAAGCTCTTCTTTCAGGGGCCCAAAAAGATGGAGGTCACAAGGGGACAAGTCGGGGATATATGGCGGATGTTCCAGCGTTCGGTATCCAATTTTTGCCTTCTGGCATTGGCCGTATGGGGCCTGGCGTTGTCATGCAAAAGAATGACACTTCTGACCGATTGTTTCTTCCTTTTCCTTCGAAATGACAATTTCACAGCATTCAATAGATCATAATAATATTTCTCATTAATTGTGCGTTGATCATGGAAAAAGTTAACGTGAAATGAACCTTGCAGATCAAAAAACACTGTTGTCATTATATTTCCGGACGACAAACGCGTCTTTGCCTTTATTGGTACCTTCTAGCCGCTTCTTCTCCACTCCATACTCATAGGTGACGATGCGATTCCAAAATGCTTCACCCTCTCGCTGGAATCAATTGAAGTGTCGATGCGAAATCTCCAATCGATATTGCTTGTTTGTTCGTGATCCTCCGATAAAAGTTGGGAAACTCGAACCCATCTAGTGGACACTGCGCATTTTGAGGTGATCTGTCACTCCCGTAACTGATGGTCAATTCATCAACGATTTCCCAGAGAGTTATGCGTCGATTTCACTCAATGAGATTTCGCACCGACCCGATGTTAGCATCGGTCACACTTGATTTTAGAAAATTCCTTGTGCTATGCAAATACCCGAGTTCTTAACAGTGTGTTGTCCCCGAACCGTGCCTGCAATTCCTGCAAAATTTCGGTCATAGGTCACTCTATCTTGCCCAATCGACGTATGTCACATTTCAGAATATATAATTATAGTCACCACAGGATCTTTTTTTGTAATGCTCTCTCTACATATGAGTTCATTGATCCATTACAATTATTCTGATAGTTTTCGAGATAAATGCAAATAACAGAACAGAATCGCAAATGGTAATGTTTGAACATTGTTTAAAGACGAAATAGATGATTAAGATATCAATGGAATCATGAGTAGTACTTAAAGGAACCACAACCTTTCTTACGCCATTTTTGATACTCTATACCCTGGAAACCTATTTTACATGATGGTATAATCTGTTCAATTTTTTTATATCAAAATATCTGTTGAGACCGGCCTATATTATTACCAAAAAAAAAACGGATAAAAATGTCTAATGTCTAAATGTCTAGCCTACTTTCTTCACTCTTTGAGTACTGTCTAGTATTTTTGTATGAATAAATGCTCCTGCTACTCAATGCCTACTGAGTGCCTCCTCAGTCCATTTTGGAATACGAGGGTAAATCAAATATAAATGGTAATTTTACTATTTAGCTCAGCACGTAATTCCGATCTAGAAGATTCAATGCTCGAGTGTTCTTTGGTTTATCAGGAGGGGAAAACCGGCGCTCGGTTCTGTCCGCAGTACAGCCATGACTGAGCGCAGGGTACCTTCTACTTTGTCTGTTGCATAACGCATCATCATAAAGTTTTTAACTAATGAAGGCGTTAGATCGTCGGAAATTATCACTCGTTTGAAGGTACAGTTTGCACAGGTTGGGGATGCTACACTGCTACACTGTCTCAGAATCGAGTATATACTTGATACGTGGGTCGAAAATGAAAGTCATTATCGACGCCCAAGAACAACTCTCACAAATGACAATATCCGTGCTTTCGAGAGCTTGTTGAAGGTGATCACCATCAGCCAGTTAACTATTAAACAAATCACATCAGAAATGGGTATCAGCTGTGGAAGTATTCAACCCATCGTCACTGATAAACTTGGCTTTAGAAAAATTAGTGCTCGCTGGGTTGTTGCTGTTTTATTTTAAAATTAAAAACAGGTCAGGTCGGAGATCAGTGAAAGACTTCTGAATCGATTTCGGCAAGAAGGGGAGGTATTAGTTTTTTTTAGGCATATCGGCACTTGTGATGAGACGTGGGTCCACCACTACACTTCCGAATCAAAAATGGAATGGCGAAGAAATGATGAAGGCTGCTCTGTCATAGCCAAAGCCAAAACCGGTCTCTCAGCCGGAAAAGTGCTTGCGACTGTTTTCTTTGACTCAAAAGCAAGGGGGGTTTTCCTCATTGATTTTCTTCACGATGAACGAACAGGCATTCACTGTTCTGTGGCATACTATTCTGAGTTTTTACAGTCGACAATAATCGCGTATCGAAGCGAACGACGGAGTATGCCTATGCCCATTCGAGACGTTATCCTTCTTCATGATAATGCCAGGCCGCATACCGCAGTTTTGACAAGGAATAAATTGGAAGAAATGGACTGGGAAACCTTCGAGCCTCTATAATACTCCCTGACTTGTCACCCTGTGATTATTTTTTATTCGCGCCGTTGAAAAAATCACTTGGAAGCAAAAGATTTGAAAGCAATGAGGAAGTAGAGGAGTATGTGCGCAATTGGCTGACAACTCGCCCCCAAACTTTTTATGAAGAAGGAATATTCAATCTTTCAAATCGGTGTCAAAAGTGTGTAGAGCACGGAGGTAACTACATTGAAGAATGTTAAATGTTTAGTTTGTATGCACCATTAATCAATTAATTTATTTTAAAACATTACCGTTTATATTTGATTTACCCTTGTAGCTACTTCTACGTGGGAACTTATGAACTTATGCACGTAGCCTAACGATAACGTGTATGTTATCGTTATTACTACTGTAGTATGAAAATTTTTAATTCATATAGACAATCAATTTTTTGTTGTTTCTTGTTTAACCATATTACAAATCACTGATGTTTTTGTCTGAAACATTTCCATTCAGATTCCCTTTGAATAATTTAAACCACTGCTTCTATTATTAGATATACACGATAATATTGTGGTACAGGTCACATTATAAAATCTCTAAGTTACTGTTCATACCATACATTTGTGAATACTTACCACTTGATTTGAACACGCTTTTGTTAGAATGAAATTATTTTGCTATTACGCAAGGTTGTATTTTATGATCAAATACAAATGAGTCTTTCAAAGATTTATTATGCAAAATATTTTTTTATAGAATTTCAGAGTAGTGCTGTATAAGTTTCCAAACAATATCCACGTATATTGTTATTTAAAAAAAGGTTTATGTTCAGGGTCCAAAAGATGTAGTACGTATTTATTAAAATATACTAAGCATATGGTAAATCTTTGCCACAGATCGAATCACCTTGAAGTCGTTGTTAACAGGAATTTACCATAAAATGCACCCGGTGGAGGTTGAAACATGAAACTGAAGGGTCTTGTGAATTTCATTGTTTATGCTAGCTAGTACAGAAAGGGAAACTAATGTCATTCACTTTGGGATGTATTTATTTTAAGCACTGTATTTATAATATTAACAAAAATTTTGAATGCAGGGAACTATTCTCAATTTCCTGACCGTTTATATTAAATTTATAATTTATTCTCCAGGGTGGCAGTCACTAATTGAATTACACTTTTGATCATGATGGACTTCTAGACGAAAATATAACATATTCAAAAAAGAAGGAATTAAAATCCTTATTCGTCTAAATTTTAAGATCGAAGGTCTCACATTTTGAACGCGTCTTACCAAGTATGCACAACGAACCGAAAAAACATCCCGCGACCGGTTTCGACCTATCGGGTCTCATCAGGTGGGCGCTGGCAGAAAGACCTTTACAGGCTTTATTATAAATATAAGTATAAATATGGAATTAACAGAAACAACTACTCCGAGGGCTAATACCCCTACCGGCATTGAATTACACTGTTGATTCAGATGGACTCCTAGACGAAAATATAACATTCAAAGAAGAAGGAATTAAAGGCCTTTCTGCCAGCGCCCACCTGATGAGACCCGATAGGTCGAAACCGGTCGTGGGATGTGGCTTTCGGTTCATTGTGCCTACTTGGTAGGACGCTTCCAAAATGTGAGATATTTGATCTTAAAATTTAGACGAATAAGGATTTTAATTCCTTCTTTTTTGAATATGTTATATTTTCGTCTAGGAGTTCATCGGAATCAACAGTGTAATTCAATGCCGGTAGGGGTATTAGCCCTCGGAGTAGTTGTTTCTGTTGATTCCATATTTATATTTATATTTATATTAATATTTATAATGTAGCCTGTAAAGGCCTTTCTGCCAACGCCCACCTGATGAGACCCGATAGTTTGAAACCGGTCGTGGGATGTAGGTTTCGGTTCGTTGTGCCTACTTGGTAGGACGCGTTCAAAATGTGAGATCTTTGATCTTAAAAATTTAGACGAATAAGGATTTTAATTCCTTCTTTTTTGAATATGTTATATTTTCGTCTAGAAGTCCATCGGAATCAACAGTGTAATTCAATGCCGGTAGGGGTATTAGCCCTCGGAGTAGTTGTTTCTGTTGATTCCATATTTATATTTATATTTATATTTATATATATATTTTTTTTGTTTAAAAAAGTTTTCGTTTTGGTAATGATATGAATTTAATTTAATTTCAGGTAATTCTGCAGTTTACCATTCGGAACACCATTAAGTAACTAAACTTGATCATGTAAACAATGTGTGTCCAAACAAAATAAGTTGAAAAATTGAGTAACAATCTTCGAAAAGGTATGTTCTTTGAAGCAAATATCATAATGTTAAATTAAATTTTAAACTGATTAAGTCAAATTTATAAATAAAATTTATATAATTTCCAAAACAAAAACATTTCTAAGTAAAACAAAAATTTAGTAGAACTAAACTTTTTGTATTTAGTTTTAGTCTGATGATAGTTGAATAAATCGAAACGTTACAAATTAATTAACAACATCGTTTTAATTAATGACCGCCACCCTGGAAAATAAATTATAAAAACAAAGGGAATGTTTCAATAGTGAATTAACTTCCTTGTCTATATGTTTCTCTGAAAATGCAAATTATTTATATGTATACACAATTTTCTCATTTATAAAACAAATATTGGTTAAAAAAAAGAATGAAAAGCAAATATTTACGTAGGCTATATATTACCTTTATTAAAGACAAACACAGTTTTTAATAAATTTGGGAAAATCAATTTCTTCTTGTTGTGTTATCTGAAAATGGATTTCTGTGTGAATGGATAGTTTTACTATATCGATGAAGTGGTCAATAAAAAACAATGTACACTTTTATTGTAATTTACACAATTTATGATTTCTAAAATATATGCATATATTCTTTGGAACAAATTAAAGGATGTTTTTCTTATCACAACAGAACGGTTGATAAACTTGTTATCTTCTCGTTGTCCCTTAATTACAGGGAAATAGATGAAATTCACAAGATGTGAGGTCGAGACTGCAAGGAGAATGCTAAGGATACTCGTACAAACCAACGATTTGATGAGGTACGGTAGGAAGCTCACGAAGAGTTATTCGCAGGTCAACATTTATAATTTATTACCTTTGTTCATGTTTTTTAATTAGTTTATATCAGAATTACCAGGACCCATAAATTATTGTCTGATAGGCATACTACTGTTTTAGCACGGCACTAGTTCATTAAATCATCATCACCGTATTATAATGTGCTAGTATCTATGGTGATAGTCTATAGATAGTTGCATAAGATTATTTTGTAAAACTATCTTCATTCATGATAAAAGATTCTGGAATTGCCTGAGGCTGACTATTAAAATGTCTAGTTCAAGGATGGAGCTGCGCCTTAGGCCTGCTTTCGAAATCCAGTGTTTTATTTAATTAGAAATTTTTAATAAACACCACCACAACTTTTGAATCTGATTAAATATCAATATTCTGGTCTGGTAGAGTCATAGATATGATGTGATATTGGCTGTAGTTAAACGCCCGTCGACGGAATCATTAGGTTAAATAAGGTATAGAGAAACGCGATTGTTGAAATATATAATAAGTGCAATGCACTATCTACAGTAGTATCTGTCTGTCCAAACATTGACGGGTTCAACTAATTATATATAATAAAGTATCTAAAATATTTATGGTTTCTAGTGTATCTTAATTTGTAATGGAATGAGCTCACTATATAGCTATGCTATATATACTCGTACCTATGTGCAAGGTTTATAAAATTTTCCCGTGGAATTATCGCCTCTCACGATATAAAGTTATGGAATTAACTGACAATCGAGAGTGCTCTAGTTCTACTTTAGATATTCAGAATGTTTTCGTTTAAATGGAATTTTTAGCTAAAGGTCACAAATAGTTTCGTATGTTGAACGTGCTTAGATAGGATGTGATTAAACCGCGACGATTGAATCACCTACGTAACAGTAAAAGAATAATTTGCATTGTCGGGTAAAGTAATAAAACTGATTTACAGGTTGATTAAAAATTGTTGTATACCCGTGTCATCCATGGTCATATATGCGAGCAGGAGACGATTCAGAAAGTTAATTCAAGAAAAAACTACTACTATTTTGTAAAACGCACTAAAAACATTAAAACGCAAATACGTTACATCAATACACAAAAGTCTGACTATGGTTTAGCTCACAAGTTTAAAATAGAGTTAATTGATGATACCGCTCATAAAAATATGAGCGAGGATTCCTTGGATTCGTACTGATGCCTAGAAATATGTGCGAAAGTTTTTTATGAAAATCACCTACAATTTTCCAACGGGAAATTGTTCCTCTAACCGTCTTAACAATACTACATTATCATTTTTTTAAATTAATATTTAATATTGTAAACAATTTTCCTTTCACTTTCATCTTTAATATATTTTTTTTTAATTTTCTTAAACGTTAATAGTTTTCGAGTTATATACAAAAAAATAAAATCGTTTCTAATCAAATTTAAACTATCAACGGTGCATTTATTGTGAAACATTATGTAATAAATAAAACAAGAATCAACATTCACCAATTTATTGTCACTCGACATATGTTTTGGGCATAGCCCATTATCAAAAGTAATAACAAAAATAAATAATGTGTAATAAAAGGACCTATATATACTTATTTTAGCGTAGTACGTAATAGTGGGGCTACTAAATTTCCTAGTTCTAATTGGTTGTTAACAACATTTAGATTTTTAGACAAGCGTTTCTTAATTTGAAGGGTTTCTAAAAGGGTTTGTGGCGACTTTACTTGCTATAGTTTTTTGTTTGATTTTTATAATTGTAGTTTTATTGTGTTTGTCTTTTCAAATATTATTCTTTTATTATTTTGTAAATATTTCAATAGTCCTTTTCAATTTCGGTTTTTATTGTGTCTCTTCAAATATTTCTATTCTTAATACTATTCCATTATTGTCACTATTTAAATATCTTTTCAAATATTTTTACTAAATTCCTTAAACCTATAAAATTCTATTGTCTGCTATTCAAATAACTTTATTGCTGTACTTTTATATAATCCCTTTAACAATTCAATTTCGCGTACCAACAGCTTCACCTATATATTTCTCGTGCCTTCCTAATTGCTATTTAATGATGGATTTCTTCTGTGGTTTGGGACTAAATTCTTTTTCCTAGTATTTCTTATCTTGAGTAATTTACAACTGTACCATCTTCCAACTGGTTCCCTACCTTAATCTGAATAATTTCCTCCACTCTAAACTGTCTTCCTAACTATTTCATTTTTCTAAAATAACTTCACTTATGATTTCGACCTCGGTTAATTACTACCTATTTCTTTATAATTCATCTCCTGCCAGTTTATTGTCAAGTGTTGTTGTTGTTAATTAGTTGTTAGCGTTTGTCTCATTTAGTTCAATTCTTATTCGTCTTCATTTGATACAAAGTCGCTTTTATTTTAAAGACAATAATCAAAATGCAAACTTTAATATTTTACGTTTTACAAAATTTATGTGGAGGAATTTTTACATTATCGGTATCGATATTATGTTTATATAGAGTACAATGTTCTGAAATTCCAGTTTTTATACATTTTTTCTTTACGTTATGTATATGCTTTTTTAAACAGGTTGATATAGATATACCAGATTTTCCAATATAAATGGCGTTACATTTATTACATGACAACTGGTAAATACCACATTTTTCTATTGGTTTGATTTTCTGTTTATTATTCACTAACAATTTTTTTTACACTAAATGTGTTATTTTCCATAGGTGTTAAACTTAATTTATTTAATTTATTTTTATATTTTTGGTTAACAGGATTTATTTACCCTAACGTGCCCTACAAACTATTAAGAAAATTTGGTTACGCCTAGAGGTCAAGAAATTGAACATCCGGAGACAATATCTAAGGGAACACTTTTCGTACATATATACTGAACTTTCCAAGAGATCTTACGAGAAAAAGTGTATTATGAATTATCTAAGATAGTTCACATAAATTGTACTTATAATATAAACATAATATCGATACCGATAATGGAAAAAACATCCTTGGCAATTTTGTAAAAAGTAAAAAATTAATCGTTTTAAAAAATCTAGAAATTAAGAAAGCCTTGTCTAAAAAAGTAAATGCTGTTAACAACCATTCAGAACTAGGAAATTTAACATCCCGACTATTACTTACCACGCTAAAATAAGTATATATAGGTCCTTTTATTGTACATTATTTACTATTGTTATTACTCTTGATAATGGGCTATGCCCGAAACATATGTCGAGTGACAATAAATTGGTGAACATTAATTCTTGATTTATTTAGTTTATTTAAAACCCTTTTTAAAAAATTGACTAGCTAATAACTTCTGAATTTGTTTATGTGATAATTCAAAACTTTCGTACATTTTTCTGGGCATCATTCTAAATTTAATGAACTAGACTACGTTAGGGATTGCAATATGAAAGTAAAATGAGAATAGCAGTTGACAACATACTCACAAACTGTAAGAATCAAATTTGAAGATGCAGAAAAAAAAACTTTTTGTGTTTCATTCCCACCGGCTCCTCATGCTGGTGGGCGGGCAGTCCCTCCGACCTACACTGTACTGCGTAAGGCCCTCTTCAGTCTCCTTTTAGGAATCGTGGGAATGGGTGGGTGGTGAGGTTAGGGAGAGAAAGGTAAGACGGACGAAATGAAGACAGAAGGGAAGTGAAAGATTATCTGTGGAATATTACTGCTCCAGTATTTGACCAAATGATCCAAGGAAAGCACAGAATACTTGGACCAGAGCAGCCGCACCCGTGTTCGAACCAGTGACTTCCCGAATCGTAAGAAATGATCTAGAGTACTAGATCACGCCGCTCTTTGAAGATGAAGAGTAAACTAGTTTTAGACTTAGCAGAAGATGAAAATAATCGTAGGAAACCGAATTAGGAAGTGTTAGTGTTTTGAAAAATGAAAATGTTATGGAGACTACTTGGGCGGAGCTAGAAGGAATTAGATTAAAATAGGGAACCAATTGGATGAGAAAGAAATCTCGAAAGTCTGAACATACAAAATACTGAGAAATAGATAGATAGAACATTAACCCTGACTACCGAAGACCTACCATTAAAAAGCAATTAAGAAGGGACGATAGTAATTGCCGTCATACTGTTAGTACGTGAAATTGAAATGTTAAAAGGGATTACAGGAAAGTACAAGTAATAAAGTTATTTAAACAGAGCACAATAGCAGGATACAGACAACAAAAGATTCAAGGTAGATATTTACACAGAAGAATAACATAACAAGATTTGAATAAAATACTTTCAAATATTTACAGAGCAGGACAGCAACAGAATAATAATATAATAGAAATATATACAAAAATAATAAAATGTTGTGGCGAGCTGTTAAGCGCGGCCACACTACTGATCCAAACGCATAAGTGAGATTGAAAAACATTAAATTTCTTCTCTTTAGTTACTAAACGAATCAGCAGACATATTTTATTTGTACACATGCTAACTGACTGACTAACTCTTAACGACACCGCTCTTACTTTCAATCGATACAATAACCCATTACATCTGATAGGGGTAGGAAAATTCACCTAGCAGTGGTATTACAAGCGACCTAGCTAGCAAATAACCTCAAATATATATTTTATAAAATACACAAAGTTGAATAAATTTTGTAATTGTTTTTTATGTTTATTATTGGTTACAAACAAATCTACTTATACGCTAGCGCTATAGATACATAAACACATTATTATGCATTATATTTGTCTAGGCTGTATAACTTACATAACGACGAATTTTTATTTTTGTGGTTTTAGTTTTTACTTTTATTCTAGTAGTATAATCTTGAAAAGGTTGAATTTGTAACAATGCCAATTTTTTTAGTTTCTGACAGCCGACTGTTTACGGAGAAGAAGCTTTTTAGTTGTATTACTTTACTTTAGAAACTTTGAAGGACGGAAAGCATTAAGAAAGCTAACATTGAATGCATATCGTTGTATTTTGTGATCACGAGCTGTTCTTGTCACGATTGACAAACTGTCACGGTCTCTAGCTCAGGAGTAGCTCAGGATAAAGAAAAAGGTTGTCGTTTTTCTTAAAGAGTCTTGGAAAAAGGAAATAAACTTTTCAATCGTTTCCTTTGGGTAAACTTTAATTCGTTTTAATCAAGACAGTTCATCTTCTTGTGCTCGTCTGTAGAACATTTTTGAATAAGTAACTGCAAAATACAACCCCTACTTCCCTTACGGTTTCTGTTCTCATAAAAGAGTTTAATACCTTTTTTACTAACTCTGACATACGAATTTTGTTTTTCCCAATTCGAAATATGGTATTATTAAACGATTATCGAAAACCAATAAACTAATTAACAATATAAATATAAATATAAATATAAATATATATATGAAAATATAGATATAAATATGGAATCAACAGAAACAACTACTCCGAGGGCTAATACCGCTACCGGCATTGAATTAAAATTGTTAATTCCGATGGACTTCTAGACGAAAATATAACATATTCAAAAAATAAGGAATTAAAATCCTTATTCGTCTAAATTTTTAAGATCAAAGATCTCACATTTTGAACGCGTTCTTCCAAGTAGGCACAACGAACCGAAACCTACATCCCACGACCGGTTTCAACCTATCGGGTCTCATCAGGTGGGCGTTGGCAGAAAGGCCTTTACAGGCTACATTATAAATATAAATATAAATATAAATATAAATATAAATATAAATATAAATATAAATATAAATATAAATATAAATATAAATATAAATATAAATATAAATATAAATATAAATATAAATATAAATATAAATATAAATATAAATATAAATATAAATATAAATATAAATATAATATTAAATATGTCAGGTTAGGCAGACGATGGAAAAAAAATCGTACAAAAATTATAAGCCTTTTCATGGGAGGTAAGGAAATAGAGGACCGTTAATTACAACATCAGAAACGTGGTAGACACAATAAGTTTAACACATTTACTTCTAGTTGCACATCATCATCATTGTTTATTTCGTGAGAATAAAAATATTTCTCAGCATTTGTACTGCTGTACTACATAGAATTAAATTATACTCGAAGGACCAATGTTTACAGTTGAACACACAAAAAGAAACTATTGAAGTTGATAAGTATATATTTACAACAATAAACATAAAAGTGATAATTGTTTATGAGGTTCTTTCGTTCAGCTAGTCTACTTTCGGACTCCGTCTTAAATGTTATAAAATACCTTATATTAATTTTCTCCCCCTAAACTGGTTACAATAAGGTATGATGATGAAGAGAGAAGAAAAGAATAAGATAGTACAATACAAATAACTACAAATGGAATGTAGTAGGGTAATAAAATAATAATAAATGCAATTCTGAAATAGAATATTACGTTACAATAACCCTAAATAGCATGCAAAATAAGAAATATTATAATGGTTGGAATGTCTAGCCGTAATGGGGTTTTAGCAATGTCTAACTCCTGAATTCAGGTAGAATTTAACTGTTAAAATTATATTATTAAGATTTACTAAAAGTGGAACTTAAATAAATGTACAAATAATAATAATGAATATTGAAAAATACGCCTATGAAATATGAATATTAATTGAAAAAACTTACAAAAAGCATGAATACATACAATACAACCATACGAATTCTAATGTGTATAATTTAAATTCTAACTGTATACAAAAAAAATGTTTCTCGAGCCGTAACAATCATTGTCATTATGATCAACATAGAGTCATTAGTCGGAAGACTGGTTGGATATGCAATACACTTCCTTCCTATCTTGAGATAAATCTTCGCATTTCTCTGGAACTAGAACATTCTGAATCCTGAACTATTTCCGAACAGTGTTCTAATTTAGTTCTTCCTCTGTCTCTTTTTACTCCTATTTATAATTATTAAGTTTCTAACTAGCCCTTCGAAGGTGTCCTTTCAATAATATGTCTCTTCTTTTCTTTATTGACTTCCATAGTGCCCTTTGTTCTCCTACTATTTCTAATACTTCCTAATTTCTAACATTGTCTTTCACCGGTATTTTCATTAGTCGTCTATAACACTACATCTCAAACAATTCTAGTCTTTTCTATTGCACCGTGCCCACCGTCCTCGTTTCGCAACCATACAGAGCCGTGCTCCAAACCTTTTAAGACCTTTAATAACCTTTTTCGATTATCTAAATTAATCGATTACGAACTCAGAAGTGATTCGTTTTGATAAAAGCGACTCGACTGTGTGCTACCACTTATTTCATGTCTATACAGCTTTCTCAATCCTGACATATCTAGCTTATTAGATATCGAAGATCAGCGAATTCCAGTTTTTCGTCTCCAATGTTTATATTAGCTATAACCTTTCTCTTACCTCCCTTACGAAGCAATGTTTTCGTTTTAGTTTTATTTATTTTTAAATTGTCAAGATCAATTCCGTCAACATCATGATAAATATGCAACATCCCAGTAGTACTCAATTTTTTTCCCCCGTAGTTGATCGAATGTAAATTTTAATATGTTTTGCTGTTGAGAAACTTCATTCATTCATGAAGAAGTCGAAAGAATTTAGATAATTTGGGTGCATAACCGATTGTCCAATTGTATTCTTACAAAAACTAGACATTGTCTTTTAAACTTGTATCTCATTAACTACTCTTTTAAAAAAAGATAAGAACATGCATCGGTCACTTAGAAGATTGAGTCAGAAAAATCGTCGTTGCAAATGTAGACCATTGACTTCCAATTTCCATCTACACTTATAGCAGAAGTCCCTAATAACTTAAATTTTGCAGTATCCATGTTGAACCTTTCCCGAAATGATTCGATAACTCTATTGAAAACAGCAGAAAAGAAAATTTTGTTAGGAATCATGAAATGATAATTTTTTGGCATATGACTTGGAATCAAAACGTTTTGGAGGTACATAACACGAAAGTTTACTATGATTAATTACATTGTAATTATAAATATAAATATAAATATAAATATATAATCAACAGAAACAAATTCACCGAGGGCTAATACCCCTACCGGCATCGAATTACACTGTTGATTCCGATAGATTCTTAGACGAAGATATAATACATATTGGTTTTGGTCCGTGGTATCTCCAATGATCGAACTTTCAAGTTTAAAGAGGATTTAGTCTTCATTATTCTTACTCATTTATTTGTGTTATTTTACAGTAGCATGTCAAAACAGACTCTTATTTACTAACCGTGGAAACATATATAAACAATATCATAACTAAACTACTTAGATACAATTTGTTTGATTCTGAACAAATATTAAAATCAACAATTTTTGATTTATCTCAACACATATTCAAAAAAGAAGGAATTAAAATGCTTATTACAATGTTGATTCCGATGGATTCTGAGGAAAAGAAGGAATTATTATATTTATATTTATAATATAGCCTGTAACGGCATTTCTGCCAGCGCCCACCTGATGAGACCCGATAGGTCGAAACCGATCGTGGGATATGGTGTTCGGTTCGTTGTGCCTACTTGGTAGGACGCGTTCCAAATGAGAGATCTTAGATCTTAATATGTAGACGAATAAGCATTTTAATTCCTTCTTTTTTGAATAAATTGTAATTGTTTAATAAATACAGGTCTGTTCTACATAAAAAAATTGTCCTTATTTATTTGTTTTTGATATAAAATGAAGTTGGTATATTTTCTATTTCATCAATTTTAATAAATACACTCGGTATATTCATATATTATAAAATATTCTTTAAATAATAATTTAATATTGTTCACCTATATCCATGGTTTCAAAACTGTCGTTACCTAATGACTCCCCGTCTGTGATGGTAAGAGAAAAATTGTAAGTATTTTAATTTTAACTAATACGTGGTAAGATACATCAAAGATTCTAAAACTTATAAAAGTTTGCTGCTAGCAGTGGATAGTGATTACCATATTTAAAGGAAAAGAGGCGTTCGAATAGAAGTAATGTTATGCAAGCAAAATGCAATTTTCCTTAATTTTGCTTGTCTACATAACTTCTCCTTCAATCAATTCTCCATAGGAATATAAATTACTTCTCGTTATGGATCGCTTCACTTTTAACAACATGAGTACAGTACATACTGAGTGTTTCAAAGATCGTATGCATCTCGAGATTTCGGAATTGAATTATACCAAACGTAAAAGAAAATACAAATTGACCTTGTCCTTTTAATGCCCAATTCATTAGTTGAGGGTGCAGTTCTTTTTACCATGCACGTTTCGATTCGTTTGGAATTGAGGAAGTTACGTGCATACGAAAAATTAAACACTGATTCACGTTCTCAATTTTCTTCTGTAACTTAATTATATCTATATACTTTTTCGATGTGTTACTTTAAACGAGAATCCTTAAGAGTTTTATTTAACTTGATTTGTTGTCTACTTGTCTCCTATAGATCGTGTAAGTTATCATAAACGGTTGAATTTTTTCATATCAATATGTTAGGCGACAATGCGAAATAAACTAAGTGTTATGAGTATAAATTTAGTATAGCAAACGTCCGAAGATGGGGATCATTTCTTTTTTTATAAATCCCTTTATATGGATATGTAAGTAAAGGACTTAGCGAATAAAGTGAAATAGATTTCTTTAAAATAAATACCAGTAAAAAGTAACTTTTATTTAAGAAATAACTAAGTAGTTAAAAATAAATTATAAAAATAATAAATGCTAGGAGCGTTGAGTTTTTAGTACATTTAAATGTTTTAAGTCAATCTTAAACACTTGATTTATAAAATATACTTTTTATTTATATTCATTCATTTTTTCAAAATTTCCAAAATCGGTTAGCTTAAAACTTCAATAGGTATTGTAATAAAGGTATATGTATAAGTCATAGCATTGGAAATAGGTACACTTATATGGTTTATCACTAATACCAAGGAAAATAAGGTGTTTGGCTCAAAGAGTAGAACCTTCTTATGAACATGGATTAATACTCCAGCTGTGATGCTGAAATAGGAAATAATTGTGGTGCGACTTTCTCACTCTAATGGAGTTTGATTGGCTCCCATCCCTAGCGGTACGAACAAAAATACACTAGGAAAACTATTAATTAACAACAAACTAAATAAAAACAATACTTCAAATAAATCAGGAGGATATCAATTACAATATTTAGACTGTGATGCTATATATATATATGTATATATAGGGTAGATTAGATGCAAGTTTGAAAAAAGTAACTCAGCTTGAATCATAATATAATATATATATATATAATAATAAATAAATAAAAATTGACGATTGCCATGTTTTTAGGGCTTTTATGGCATTCATTTTGTTCGCTGGTGATATTTTTGTTTCAATAAATGACCTTTCCAATTTCTAATCTTTGTCCTTTGATAATGTATGTTTTTCTGAAGTATAATAATGGGCAAAGCCTGTATTACCTTTACAAGTTTAGATTGAAGAAATAATAAAAATCATGAAGTTTCAAGAAATATATTGAAAAAACGTTCACTACAAATTTGTTTCACTAAACATTATCTTTTTCAGGTGAAGATTGAACAAATATCGTTGATTCAAACAAATATATACAGAAATTAGCTACTACGTGGGAGGGATTTGGTTGTCTAAGTTTAAATTTAGTAGGGGTGAGTTCTTAATATCTAATTGGTAGTTTAAAATTCTATTTTGTTTATTATATTTGCTAATTTCCAAACTTTCAAGTAGATCAAGTTTTAAACCTTTATTTTGAATGTGTAGGATTCTGTAATCTAAGTTAAAATGATGTTTTAACTCAATAAGGTGGATTGCATTAGCAGAATCAGATTTTTATTTAGAAAACTCCTATGATGTTCAATAATCCTTATTTTAAAAGATCTACCTGTTTGACCTGTATAAACTTTCTCGAAATTATTACGATTTAATAGGTAAACACCAGAGTTAAACCCCTTAGGTGCTTTACATTTATTATTTTAAATAAATTTGCTTAAACTGTTGTTTGTTCTGTGCGATACATAGGTGTTATTAATTTGTTGAATGTTCTTACCTAATTTTACAGATATATTTCCTAAATAAGTGAAACTATTAAAGTTGATAGGTTTAGGTTTGACTATAGGGTACATACAATTTATGATTTTGTTTTTTAACTTTTTATTTAGTAAGTTATCAATAATACTACGTTGGTAACCGTTGTTTTTAACAATAGTATAGATACTAACTAGCCCCTAATTATATTGGTCTGTTTTTAAAGGTACATTAATAAGTCTGTGTAAATATGAATTGAAAGCTGCAAGTTTATGAGTAGGATGAAACGATTTATCGTGAATAATAGTATTTGTCTGGGTGGGTTTATGAAATATTGCAAATTCGTGTTTGGGGCCTACTCTAGTTATTGTTAAATCCAAATAATTTAAAGATTTATCTTTTTTTATCTCTAAAGTAAATTCAACTTTTGGTGGTAACTGTTAATAAAGTTGTGAAATATGTTAAGTAATTTATTTGAACCTGTAAGACATACAATAATGTCGTCTACATAACGAAACCAATAGAGACAATTTTTAAATAAGGGATGTGAAGCTATTTATCTAGATTGTTCATAAACATTTCTGTTAATAACGAGTGCATTTCCCATTGTTAGACTTTCTTTTTGAATATAAAATTATTCCTGAAACTGTAAATAATTATGAGATAAACAAATTTCTAATAGTTTAATAAAATCAATAGTGACATATCGGTCGGATTTACCTATTATTAGCCTATTATTTATTATTTTTCTATTATATCTTGGGGTGGAATATTTGAAAACAAATTAGTGACATAGAACGATATAACTTTACAGTTAGAAGGTAATGTTACTTTGGAAATTTTCTTAATTAATTCTAGAGAATTTTTCATCGCAAATGTTGATTCGAAATGAGTAAAATTTGATATTTCATTGATTAAAAGAGCAGGGGGCCTAAAGGTACGCTACTGCGGGTCTAATGGGAGCTTCCTAAGGGGTTTCACTCTGGTGTTTACCTATTAAATTGTAATAATTGCGAGAAAGTTTACACAGGTCAAACAGGTAGATCTTTTAAAATAAGGATTATTGAACATCATACGAGTTTTCTAAATAAAAAATCTGATTCTGCTAATGGAATCCACCTTATTGAATCACAACATCGTTTTAACTTAGATTACAGAATCCTACACATTCAAAATAAAGGTTTAAAACTTGATCTACTTGAAAGTTTGGAAATTTACAGGTATAATAAACAAAATAGAATTTGAAACTACCAATTAGATATTAAGAACTCACCCCTACTAAATTTAAACTTAAATAACCAAATTCCCCCACGTAGTAAATTTCTGTATATATATACGTTTGAATCAACGATATTTGTTCAATCTTCACCTGAAAAAGATAATGTTTAGTAAAACAAATAAATGTCTTTTCAATATATTTCTTGAATCTTGATTATTTTTATTATTTATTCAAAAGATATCTAAACTTGTAAAGGTAATACAGGCTTTGCCCATTATTGTACTTCAGAAAAACATAGATTTTCAAAGGATAATTTCAAAATACTACATACAATTACGAAAAGTAAAAATTCAATTTCCTCGAAATATTAGATATTGGAAAGGCCATTTATTGAAACAAAAATATCACCAGCGAACAAAATGAAGGCCATAAAATTCCTAAAAACATGGCAATCATCAAATATTATGTACCAATCTATTATATTAATACCTATATGTTTCTTTTGTTAGGCTGATAGACTTAAGCCTATTCTCTAACGAAAGCAGTCTTGAGAACGGTCGCGAGACTGAAACAATTGTAAGACGAATTATTATAACCCAGTGAAACAGACAATAAAAAGAACTCATCGTTTTATAAAATCCAAAGTATACAAATAATATTTAAACTGTCTTCTGTGGACTTGTTGTGAAACATGGTTATTAAAAATAAATAAAAACAACTTTAGATGCTTCACTTAAGTGAGTTTAATTTATTTGTTTATTTTTAAGAAATAATGACCCTTAGAAAAGAATGTTCATGAAGAACAGCAGAAAAAAGAAATTACACGGTGAATCAAACATTTGAAAGACTGTTCGATTCAGTGTTTTATTCACCTTTGCTGTCACATGGACTTGTTTGATCGAAGGAACGGTAAAAGCTTTTGGCACGTGCATGCCCATCCCTTTAATTGAATTCTTTGTCAGTTTTGTGATCAATATTTGCGAATGCATATTGGATGTTAGTGACGGAGACGTATGGAACACATTATTAAATTCCGTTGCGACAATTCCGTTTTTACTCGTTGACCGGGAATTCCCTTCCATTCATTCACATTTTTGCAGGGATTAAAAAGAAACCTCGAAACACAACAAAACCATTCCAGTTTGCTCCTCTACTTTTTTCCCATTATCATCTCTTGAAAAGCTTTATTTATCGCGGTCTCATCTTGTGCCAAGTGCTAGCAAACAAAAGTTAAGTATTTTAAGGTCGTCTCTTCGTGAAACGAGACAAAAAATTGCAGTTTCTCTAGAAACCATAAAATTAAGATTGCAAAATAATAATACTATAAAGATAAGTACAGACACAACAAAAATATAATAATTTGATATCGAAAACCCATAAATTTAAAGAGTACTTTCAACGACAATATATAGGGTTTTTATGTTGATGGGCTATTAGAAGTATATGAATTAGTAGAATGAATTCAATCTTGAAACTTGGGTTTATTTGGTTATTGTTGATGCCGCTTCTTTTTTCGATTTACATCCGGTAATACCGGAAGTAGATGTTAACTTTCTTATTTTCAATAGAATGACATACTTTTTTTACATTTTCCAATAGAAAATCTGAATTCATGCATATTTTACAGGAGGCACTATCCAGAGAATCTTGATGGATTTTTAGTTATGTTTTCTTTTTTCATTTTTTGACATTTGCACGTTAACATTTAAAAAACCGTAATTCAATTAATTTTTGAGATTTTGCTTTATAACTCGTGACAATTATTTATAACAATTCACATTAACGAAAAAAAAATGTGGTTTTTAACTAAAATGTACAGGGTGTTCAATTTTTGTGGTCAAATTTGGTCAACTTCAAAGAGGCATAAGTCAATTTTTATAAATATAATGAACCATTTTTGACTGTATATTCGAATTCCTCATTGAATTTGGCGTCTATTGATATGGTACTATCGCATACTTTTGTTTATACTTTTTGAGAAAATTTACAATTTGTGAAAATGTTGCTTTTTTCCACTGCATACGTGTAATGTTAATGAAATCAGTGTGCTGTGATTTCGAAATAATTGAACAAACAATTGTTGTTAAGTATCAGAAAGCGTATGCCGTCTTCCAGACCCACAACTTTGAGTTGTTGCAACAAAGCATCCACAATGAGTAATTTAGTCTACTACTACTGCAATCAAGATATTTTAAATGTATTTTATTTTCATGGTGAGTGAGGAAAAATTAGAGAAAGAACTTACAAACCTTTTAATGAACGTTATCCAAACAAACCGAGAATGACTGGAAAAGAATTTAAAAGAATTGAATCAAATTTTCTATAAAATGGTACCGGAAAACAAAACAATCACACGAATCTAATTGTAGACAAAGAAAATAATCATTCTCGGTTTATTTGGATAACGTTCATTAAAAAGTCCGCATGTTGTTTCTGCAATTTTCCCACATTCACCATGTAAATAAAATAAATTTAATATATCTTGATTGCGGATGCTTTATTGCAACAATTCAAAATTGTGGGTCTGGAAGACGGATACGCTTTCTGGGACTTAACAACAATTGATTGTTCAATTGTTTCGAAATCACAGCACACTGCTTTCATTAACATTACACGTATGCAGTGGAAAAAAGCAACATTTTCACAAATTGTAAATTTTCTCAAAAAGTATAAACAAAAGTATGCGATAGTACCATATCAATAGACGCCAAATTCAATGAGGAATTCGAATATGCAGTCAAAAATGGTTCATTATAATTATAAAAATTGACTTATGCCTCTTTGAAGTTGACCAAATTTGACCACAAAAATCGAACACCCTGTACATTTTAGTTAAAAACCACATTTTTTTTTCGTTAATGTGAATTGTTATAAATAATTTTCACGAGTTATAAAGCAAAATCTCAAAAATTAATTGAATTACGGTTTTTTAAATGTTAACGTGCAAATGTCAAAAAATCAAAAAAAAAAACAACTAAAAATCCATCAATATTATAGGGGTACTGCCTCCTATAAAATATGCATCAATTCAGATTTTCTATCGGAAAATGTAAAAAAGTATGTCATTCCATTCAAAATAAGAGAGTTAACATCTACTCCCAGTATAACCAGATATAAATCGAACTTTTAAAGGAAGCGGCATAAACAGCCATGAGCCTAGGCCAAGCATGTTTTTAAATTTCATATGAGGGCAACCTCAAGTAACCAAAACGTAATTATTGACTTATTACTTTATAATACCTTTTGTATTCTATATATAAATGTATTGTTTACATACGTTGAGTTTTTGTAGAAACCCAAATTAATTTTATGTGCATTAAACACCTTTCTACAGTAACCATAATCTTTTAGAACCAAAGGTACTTAATGTATTGCCATATTTAGTTTACGTTAATAATTATTTAGAAAAGTTTACTTAGCTTTACTTTATTAGTCTTTTCGTTATTAATTGGCTGTAAGTTCAGGTTTAATGTTTATGTATAACAGTTTACTTTTCCACAAGGAAAATTTTCATTTGCCTGAACAAATACTAGCTCTTTGAAGACTTTGCAGACATTTGTAAATATATATATACTAGGTAATTACATACTTTACCTTTTTAAATAGTCTCGTAGACATTTGTGAGATGTTCAGATATAGTCATGAATGTGTTTTATTGTTTGTTTTGAAATGTTTTGTTGTATACATTCGCACTGCATCATTTTAAAAAATACTCGCAATACTCTTCTTGTGTACACGAAAGCCTATTGTCTTTAATTTGCATAAGAAATTATGTCACAATGAATCTATTATCAGTTAATTTTTAATTATCATCTACAATGCAATAGCATAGACATAAAATACTAAACAAAAATACATATATGTTTTTGTCAGTATTCTGTCGAAACTGTCAGATGTGGAACACGATTTTAAACGCTTTAGTTTTCATTAGCATGACAGATGGCGTTCATTACGCTGCCTGAATGACTAAAAATATTGCAATTTTTTTCGTGGGCAAAGACTAACGACGAATCTCTGAATATCATTTCATCCTCCTCCAGTACTTCAAATTTCGTTTTGTATTGTATATGTATATAAATCGTGAGCATTTAAATCCAAGTAGTCTCAGAAAGTAACCTAACCTAACCTAACCTAACCTAACCTAACCTAACCTAACCTAACCTAACCTAACCTAACCTAACCTAACCTAACCTAACCTAGCCAGTAATTTATTCCATTTTGATCATAAATTAAATTAAGTAACTCTCCATAACTTCACATGTTCCCTGTGTTCATCTCTTAAAATTGTATATAAGTCCATTTGTAATGAATTATTGTTATGTTCATTATCGAAAAAGCCATAGTGTTGTCATTAAAATTATTATACATGTACAATAAAAAATTTGTTGAAAAATTAGCGTATTAGTTACCAGATTTGATTTGAAGTTTTAAATTTTACAACAAGAATTATCTCATAAATTACCTATATACGTAAATAAAAGAGATTTCTCAGACTACATGTTTAACCTTATTTAGATAATTCTTTCAATCATCTGAACACAGTCAAGATCTCAAAGACGATTACATTTTGGAGATTGGTCGTTTAGAAGCACCCATGAACCCAATATAAATACACATTCAGTAAAATTGGCGACACAATAAGTGACCAATTCAGATACGCAGGAGGAACTTGATGTATGGCCTCCAATCCCTTTCCAAACGAAAAGAATGCTATCTTTTATCGAGTATTTGATTGCTTCGTTCTACCCATAAGTAAAAATAGATAACAAATGTAAAAATGTAAAAAATTACACCCATTACGACCAAGTCGTATTGGTATAAATGATTCAATTTATATCAAATGCTCTTTAGTTTGTCGAAGTTTAAAATTTTCTCAATTTAGCGTTTTTCAATTACTAACAAACGAAGCATTGTTGTTTATGTCACTTTTCCCTGCACCGCCACATTATCTCTGAAATTAAAATATCAATTCAACAATAACATAATTAGTGAATATGTCAATGCTAATCTGCAAAATTCGGCATACTCAATAAGAGGTAGTGTTCGGTACGACAATGACCTTTCTAATTTATTAGTGTATTATTGTATAGTTATAGTTAAGTTTAAATTTAGTTTAGGCATGTAGGGTTGTAAATAGTTTCTTTCTTGTAAATAAGTAGTTTAAGCAAATGTTGTATATTGTATATATTTCAATTTGACCATTGCCGCCATTCATGGAACGGTATTACCATTTGGCTTTCAAACCAGGCAATGACTCGCCATTGATACAAGGGATCAAGGGCATTTTTGCCAAAGGTACCTGCGTTTCAACGTCACAATTTAACAACGTAAAAGTGTAGTTACCATCTAGACTTCATTTTGTTCATACAATCATCAGTCATTTTCAAAAATCAAACTTTTTTGCTTTTTTACATAGTTCACAATACGTACATGCGTGCAACTAAAAAGTGTACAGTGGAAATAAATGTTAAAAAACCACTGTTCATTTATTTCCAAACAAGAAATAACAACGAGGTTATTCTTATAATAACCTGGAATATTCGTTCCTAATGATATTCATCCTACAGGTAGGCAACTATTAAAGAGAGCAGTGTTGTTTGTTAAGTGCGTTACTAGGAATTTATACAAATTTTCATATACTGCACTGACGTTAGGGCAGCTCACGTTTAACCATACTATGAATAGGAATATATTTGTGACCTAACTTCAAAAAAGTTCTTTCACCACTTTGGTTAGCATATGGTTTCAATTAGTTTCTTTGATAGGCACCACCCCAAGTGCTATTAAAAAAAACATGACAAATGAAACAAAACATAAAATGTTATAATAGAAACTTATTTGAATTCGATAAATGCGTTCTTGATAATCATCTTTCGGATCCAGACAATATTAAACTTTTACACATTTGGAATAACAGTAATAAGTTAAATTTATTTGAAGATTTAAATATTAAATAGTAGCCAGGGAAAGAAACCAAGGGGAAATATAAGAAGTGTGGTGAATTCAGTTGGGCAAGTAGATATTTTACTAAGGCCCATGTCTAACATATGAAATACTTCAGTTAGTGGTGGATATCAGTAGATGATATACCCCTATAACTACATACCACTTCAACTTGATTTTAATCTGATGAGTTTTAATAAGATTGCGATCTACATCTGATAGATTCGATAACCCTTATACTTGATCTTTTAATTTGGTATGCACGCCTATCTGCCTGCACGAGCTTTGGTAAGGAAAATCATTAATTTAGTGTTTCGTAACAGAGACGACTTTATATAACACTAAAAAAAGTGTTTTAATGTGAGACCTGAGGGGCGGAGGGTGGAGGTGTTTCAGACAGAAACTACACCAAAAAGTTTTTTATTGTGTTAGCTCAACTTTACTTAGTTTCTTTGCCAAATTTTTAATTTTTTACCTCCATCTCTTGCGCCTCCGCCAACACTTAAAAATACGTTTTTAGTGTTCTACAAGTTGATTCACACATTTCCACCCTCGAACCGATGGTCCTCATCTACACTACTATCATTCCAAATTTTCATTCACTCCACTTACCACAATTAAAAACACTTGTTTGATGTTCTACACGATCAACCCCATGCGTTTGGCACCCCTACTTCCAGTCGAGAGTTCTTTATCAAAACTATTAATTTCGTGTTAAATACTGCAAAATTAATAGTTTTCATTAGAAAAAAATTTAAATGTCCCTTCTACTCCTCCGTACAAGACTGGTTTTTGATAAGACACGCGATATTAAATGTTAAATTTAAATAAACATAATCAATGTATCCGTACCTTTAGGTGAATATAAAATTTAGGAATTTCCTAAATATGTCAACAGAAAAACTTGGTATAACCAGGAAATTAATTTCTAAAGGAGCTGTGGCCACCAAAAATGTCTTAATTTTTAGAGTTATTATTCTAAATATACAAAACAGTAACGTTACCGGAACTAAATTAAAGAAAATGTTTATTTTGTTTTAACAAATTTTTGCAATTCTTAGATGCTAATATATAGAGGCGTATTAAAATATTAAACTAACTAAACAAGTGTTCGTTTATCTTATAAGTAGGTGATTCAAAAGAAGTAGCCTAACTTACAGTATTTTATATTTGCCCCTTGGAATCAGTTCAGGTATTTCGAAAACTAGCTCGTGCAGACGATTTAGTTATATGAGTAGATACCTTCGTAAAGCTCTTGCTTAGCATATGAAATATTTCAGTTACCAGCAGATATCAGTAGATGGCGGTATTGTCTCATAACTAGATAATATATTAAGCTAATGAAATGTTCAAAATGCTCTTCGTTTTACTTGTTAACTTTTGTAGATAATGAGGTAGACTTTAATTCTTTGAAATTACTAAATAGGGAAATAATTTATGATAATTAAAACTGAAGCTAATTAAATTTCTTAATTCTTTACTAAATTTTTACATAATATTTAGTGAATGATTGCTTTATGTATAAAAATTAGCATTGTTGATTTTTTTATGACGAATATCGTAGTAAGTTGTGGATTTAAAAAAAAGGGAATAGCTTAATAAAAATAATAATAAAGTAATAAAAGATTAGTAGAGTAAATTATTATCTAAATTAAACACAGGGTGTTTGATTCAAATTAACTGACTGAAACGTAATCCGGAGTTTTGATGCGCCCTGTAGCTTTAATATCAGTTTACGCCCAGGTGAGGTCTTTTAAATTAGTTTACATCGTAATCTTTATTTTTATAGGTATATAATTGTAATAAATAATTTTTAAAAAGCTTGTTTTTCCGACTATTGATTTTTTAACTATATGTACTCAAAGGTACGTCGGTAATATGCTGCAAATTCCCAAATATTTACTTATTATAGCTAAATGAAATACCTTCATATTAAGGGAAGTCAAGCTTCTACTAAAGATATTTGTTTTATGGCATCTTTGTAATAAATGGTCTTTTCGGATTTTAGTTTCACGCCAGCTGTTTTGTGTGTACGTGATAGGATAAATACAAACTGCCTCAACCGAAAAAAATATCTTTACCGTTCTAACAAATCCTTAACCTAGTTTTGTTATCGTTTGGAATAAGAATTATTGTTTTTGTATCTTTCGCCGTTCCCAAAACAAAAGATATCTATTATACCGCTGCGTATTGTTTGTTCTTACAACGTTAGCACGGAAATAAATAATTTTCTGTTATACGAAACGAGTTTCTAACCATTAGCAAAATACCGTCTTTCAATACTTTACATTTCCTTTGTTTCAGCTGAGATATAATCACCATCAGCTAATGCAGCACCTTGAAATTTCCACACGCAAAATATCAATAAGATTGGCAGGTATAAAAAATTGTATAACTCTGTAAAATAATCGTCGCTGTTTACTATTGTTATTATTATTAATTTCTTCTTCTTGGTTAAAATTTGTGTTCCTTTCTCGTTCCGTTTTATCACGCTAATGCAAATAGACAAATAAATACCAAGGTAGTAATCGATAAAACATCTTACTGAGCACAGTTAAAATCAATCATTATTTAAATTCGTTTACTTGAATTTAATTTGTCATCTTTTTGTATCGATGAATGAAGAGGGATTATTAGGGTGAAAAATAACAGTTCCGATTTCACTCAAGTAAGTATATTCGTAAAAGGAAAGTAATTTGAATTAATCAAAATACAACTTTTTGAATTTCTGAGTTTTACCGGCAAACCTTATTGTAAACTAACGTTTACTTTTCTGTAAAGCGTTTTTTTTTAAATTAAAACGGGTAATGTTAAAACACGAAATAAAAACTTGACTTTCAGGGAATTATCATATGCATAATAGGGTCTTTTTTCCTATTAGCTTACATGTTAGTTGAAATGGTATCGGATTTCATCATCTTAATTTCTATGAAGGTCTTCATTTGTGTTGTTTTATTTACCATTGTACGTTAGTTTTCCATAAGCAGAAATCTTCCATAAGTATATTTCGTACCTCTAACGAGCGCAACAATTAAAAAAGACAAATAATGAATATTTTACAAACAATTAGACGTGAAAATAACCCATAAAATGCAAGTGCTGAAATCAATTCATTATAAGTATTAATACATGAAAGTAGAAGCTTCTGGTTTACTTTTTTGCTATTTATTATAATAGGAGGAGAATAAAACTTATACCGTTAGAAAGGTGTGATGAGATATATTTTGATAATATAAAAATCATTCGTGTATGCTGCTTAATCTGGTAGAAAAGCAAGAAAATTTCTGCATGAACCAAACCCAGGTTATCCGCATGATAAGCGAGCAACGCTTTTTATCCGAATTTGCCCAGATCAATCAAGAGATGTAGAAAGTAGGCTCAACATATTGTTTATTGTATTTAAGTCACGTAGGATAATCAAATAATTTGATTTTTATTATAAACAAAACTCTAAGTTAGGTTACCACATCTATTTCCAAAGGCTTAATTATTAATGGTCGATTTTATTGTTTTGTTAATCTGGTTGTTTCCCATTAATACATGTAGATTTTGTTATGAACGAATGCCACAAGCTATTGACATTGATGGCACCTTTGAAACGTCCCAAAAATTGGAAGTGAACGGCGTGGGCGTGAAATATTGGAAGAAATAATCAAAAGTATTATACGATCATATAAATAAATGAACAGAACGCGACTAGGCAAGAGCCCATATAGGGGACTTGTTGCAAGTACTGCGTGGAGAAAAGGGTGGAAGAAATGTTAAAAAAAGACCAATTTTGGTTAAGAAGAAATAAGGGAACACGTGAAACCAATTTTAACTTTAGTGGTAATAGTAGAGAAAACGATAGAAAAGTAAAAGGGTGAGTACATAGGATACGTCGTAGAATTAGAAATATCGTTTAACAATTGAAAATGGGAAAATATGTTAAATATGTTTAAGATTATGGAGTGATACAGGGATAGGACACTGATAAAGGGTTTTGTGGTGGTTAACGCTACACATTAATAATACAATTTTTCTTCTTTAATATTTTTTGGTTTATAACAGCATTCAAATATTTACTCTATTCAATTCAAAATATTTTCTTCAAATTTTATAGCTACGTAAATATGTT
Organism: Agrilus biguttatus; assembly: GCA_963921985.1. Taxonomy (NCBI): domain Eukaryota; kingdom Metazoa; phylum Arthropoda; class Insecta; order Coleoptera; family Buprestidae; genus Agrilus; species Agrilus biguttatus. The sequence goes on from OY998118.1 coordinate 25,380,193, forward strand.
CAAAATTCTTTCGTGTAAATGTTCCTTAATATTCTATTTCTTTGTGTCTCCGTGTCTGCATAAATTTTTCTTAATATTCTATTCTAAATCTTTTATATTTCATCTATTTTCTTAATTGCTATTTTATGATGGGTTTCTTCGGTAATTTGGGTCGTTGCTCTATTTCTTGATATTTCTGATCTCAAAAATTTCCAAGCTTTCGTACTTCTCTATTGCTACCCTGCTTTTATCTACTACCCTTTCTCTTACTTCACAATTTCGGCTTCACTTCTTTTTTCACTCTCAGTAATCAGTTCTTATCTTGTTTCGCTGCCTTCAGGTTCACTTTTCTATTATCGCGTTTCCATTTCTATTTTCATTGTTGTTCATTGTTAAGTTTGTAAATATATGTTGATTGTTGTATTGTTGTTATTTAGTCTTTAATTGTGTTCTTCATAAAAACCAACATAAACTAAAGTTTGTATAAAGAACAGCAGGTATTTATAGAATTTGGGCAGCAACGTAGAGAAGTAAATGTTAGGAAGGAACGCACACTGTCATTTAATCTAAATAACGTAGTTGCGACGAATATTTTAAAATGCCGGACAACTCAAGGGATAGACATACAGGGATAAAAGATTAGCATGCGTAGATTTGCGAATGATAAAGCAGTATTAGCGTAGCGAATTAAGGATTTGGAAACACCCGTAAATAACAGGCGGGATGAAAAGTTCGTAGGCTGACCCATAGATGGCGCTACTAGTATCAAATCATTATGATTTTTAATTAGCCCTAACCTTCAAAAGACGCGTGTATTTGAGTTATATAATTTTTAGTGAAGGAACTTTTATTACTTTGAAAAAATGGATAAAAAGGAATTTCGTGTGCAAATAAAGCATTGCTTATTGGTGAAAAAAGATAATGTTGAAACAAAGGCTTGGCTTGATAAACATTATTCAGACTGCACCAAGAAAATCAACCGTAGAAAAGTGGTTTGCTAAATTTAAACGAGGCGAAATGAGCACCGAGGATGATGCACGCCTTGGACGCCCCAAAGAGTCTGTTACCGACGAAAACATCAAAAAAGACCACAAAATAATTTTTGATAACTGTAAAGTCAAGTTGATTGAGATAGTGATTGAGATAGCCTAAAGGTATCAAAGGAACGTGTGGTCATATCATGAATGAATATTTGGATATATGAAAGCTTTGTACAAAGTGGGTGCCGCTCGAGCTCACAATCGACCAGAAACAACAACGGATCGAATCGATGATTTTAAGCAGTGTTTGGAGCTGGGAGTTAAATCGTAATAAATCCGAATTTTTGCGTTTGCGTCGATATGTGACGATGGATGAAACATGGCTCTATCATTTCACACCGGAGTCCAATCGACAGATCGACAGTCAGTCGAGTGGACTGCACGTGATGAACCGACTCCAAAGCGTGGAAATACGCAAAAGTATGCTGGCGAGGTTATGCCAGCAGTATTCTGGGATCTGGGATGCTCATGGTATAATATTCATTGACTATCCTAAAAAGGAAAAACCATAATCGGCTACTATTACGCAGCATTATTGGATCGTTTAAAAGACGAAACCGCGGAAAAGCTGCCTCATTTGAAGAAAAAGAAAGTGCTGTTTCATCAAGACAATGCACCGTGTCACAAATCAATGAAATCGATGGCAAAATTGCAGGAGTTGGGCTTCAAATTGCTTCCGCATCCACCGTACTCTACAGATCTGGCCCCCAGCGACTTTTTTCTGTTCTCAGACCTCAAGAGGATGCTCGCTAAACAGAAATTGAGCGCCTATGAAGAAGTAATCGCCGAAACTAAAGCCTATTTTGAGGCTAAAGACAAATCGTATTATAAAAAAGGTATCGAAAAATTGTATGACCGCTATAATCGTTCTATCGCCCTCGTAAGGAATCATATTGAATAATAAAATCAAACTATATCAAGAAAAATATATATTTTGCTAGCCTACGGACTTTTCAGCCCGCCTTTTAAAATGGATGCGATATTGATTGCAGAGCATCGAATGGAACTAATTAAATATAAGGGAAAGTAGAGTTAGGCTTGCAAATTGTCAGGGATGTAAGATGTCCGAATTTCAGAGAAATATGTATATTTTCTCAGAACAGGTATTGTGAGGGAGGTGCGTGTCCAACCAGTCATGTTGACTCTAAGGTGATGAATTGTGTTCATCATCAGCTTAAAATCAATTATTTATATTATGTATTTATGAGTATTATTGAAATAAATTTGAAATACTACAAAATTTGCTACAATTCATTCAAAGAAAACCTAACAGAGAAAATAGTGGTGTAGACGTTTTAGTAGAAATTGAGAACAACATTTTTGTAATATGAGCACTTTGATGACACTTATTATCTCCTTACATGAGATACATTTTTAAGTTACTACGACAGATGTCGCTCATAAAATAAGTAAATGTGATCACCGGAAGTGGTAAATAGGGAAAAAGTTACAAGGCATCACTAGTAAACGAAGATACATAAGGGCCGTGTAACATGTTGTGGTAGTTATAAAGAATTATAATCAATCTTCTTGCTAACGACTGAAACAGAGCAGTCGTGGTCTAGTAGGAAGCAATCTTCAAGTGACTGATGGGCCTCTCCAGTTGGTTTAGCTGGTGGATACATGCGAAATAAACTACTTGGTACTTTTTATTTTGCTAGAACTCGTAAGTTTCGTATTAAAGGGGAAACGAAAAGAAATTACTGAGGAGGAAAGCTTCAAGATCGTTTTTTGTTTTTGGTATGTCGAAGGAGACGTTAGCTTTTTATATTTATAAATAGCAATTTAATATAATAATATGAGCTTTATTAAAACAATATGTTAATTATATACAAAGTATAAAGGTGCGATTTTTATTCTTCTTCTTGTCCTACTAATTTCCTCTTCCACAAGATTTCTCTCCTCCTTTTCAGGTTATCCATTCCTTCCGGTTGCGTTCTCCAATTTTTTGTAGAATATCCTGTTTCTCTACATCGCTCGAAAATGTGTTCAAGCGTCTCTGGCTCCTTTTTACATAATCTGCATAAGTTCTTTTCTTCTTCTTCCAATACCTTGACGCTCTATTTTCACTTCTCAATCTAAATCTTGCAGTTAATTGTACCTTGTTTTTTCCCTTTACTCCTTCATTTTTCAAATAATAAGGTTCTTCTCGTTTCCATTATATCTTGTACTCTTGAGTGAATTTCAGGTTTCTCATTTTGTCTCTCCTTCTTTGTTTATCAATATCTTTCGTTAAGTTTTCTAGGTCTTTCCATACACTTCTCTCATTTTCCAGCTTCCATATATAATGTTTGGTTGACCATCCTCTCTCCATTAAAAAATTCTTCCTTTATTTTTTCCATCTCCCTTGTGATTTTATTTTCTTCCTTTTGCAAGACCGAAATATTGTCCTTAACTTTTACGCACTTTTGGAATTGTGTTGTCTTCGGAGTTTAATACTTTTTCTTCGTACTATAAGGCCCTTTTTCAATATTTTATGGTCAGTTTTTCAGTTTTATTTTCTTCCTGAAGAAGGTATTTTGGAGTACTCTTATCCAGCTTTAGAGTCCATTTAATATATATGTCTTGAATAGTTTCGATGTCTTTTCTCTTCTTTTCTGCCCATTGTAGTTTATTAAGCAAACATGTCGATTATTCGTTCTTAATGTAGTATTGTTATGAGCGAAAACCTGTTGCAAAAATGAATAGTCGGCAGCCCTTACGGTCTTTATTGTCAGCAACATTAATCCTTTAGTAAATGACAAGTAACAAGATACAAAATATTGTTTGTGAGAATATTGGAGAACTGAGTGGTTGCTTCTAGAAAAACGCTAGAACGTTCGACGATAATATAACTAAATTGTTGACAAACAGTCGATGACAGTTCGATGACAGGTGTTAGTAAACAGTGCAAATAAGAAATAAACCCAGTGATATAAATAAGTAAAATAAATACTAATATCATAGTTGTTATATAAATAAGTGTATATAGTGTAATTTAGTATTAAATAAATTAGGTATTATTCAAGATTGCCTAATTAAATACGAGTAACTAAAAAATTCGTTAAATTATTATAACAAATTAAAGCAAAAAGCGTATTGTTCTGAACTAAGTGATAAGTTCTGGCGTTTATTTAACATTGTTTCATAGTTCTCTAGTATGTATTAACCCACTTCTGACTTCTGCTTTGCTGGCTTCATGTATTCATTCTTTTAGACATTCAAAGGTATATTATAACGTTGGCTGTTGAAAAATATAGACTAAAAAGTTCACGGCCTAGATATGAAAACAAATTTGATACTTTATTTGTACATCTCCCAAAATTCTACATACAACTTTTTGTAACTTAGAACGCGTTTTGATACCTAAGTTGTCATCTGTACCACCTATCTCAACACGCTTCTTTTATCTGGTTTCTAAAGCCATTAGAAAATTATTCCTCTACATCCTTGAAATAAGCGTTGACTGCAGCTTGGATTACTTCGTTTCACAAACACTTATTTACTCCTAACTCCCTCTTTATATTGAGGAAAAGGTTGTAGTGGTCCCTTTTGTCTTTTATATATTTATATTTATGCATACCTATGTATTTTTGTATGTATTAGCATTTAAGGGTGAGTGACGTGTGTCTAGGTGTGTGTGCGGTTATAGACGATTGGTTGCGCCCGTATGGGGTGATCGCGTGTAAGTCGTGCGTACTGGCGATCGGATGATGATAAGACAGACAGGGATGTACTCCCGAGTAGATAACAGGTGTGTCGGACCAGAAGCGGACCGCTGATCGCTGTGTGTTGTGCCGATTAAGCAACATAAACAGGAAAAGTTTTCTGTTGTCATCAAGAAAGAGTTGCTAACTCTTTCAGGAGCTAACTGGTCATTGTTGGGGTGACTCAGGATCATTTTATACCCGATAACGAGACGGATTATCGTCATCATACGATCCTGTCAAGGCCTTTTTGGTCAGGGCAGTTACTTTACACCAGACTTGCGGGCACGTCAAAATAATAGGGTTAGAGTAGGTATGGAAACATGAAAAATATATAGAACATCTACCTCTTTTGATTTTGAAAATTCTCAGTAAATATTTACCAACCAATTAGGTGCGTCACTATAAATTAAGTCTGAAGGTACATGCGCAATTAAACAAAAATACCATAAAGTGATTGGTTTACGCAAAAATAATTCTCTGAGGAAAAAAATAAAAAAGCGGCGTAAAGAAAAATTGCCCCCTCCACAAAAAGATCTAGCGAATAATATTTTAAACGAGACTTCGTAATCTCTCAAAAAATATATCTATAGTTACATTATTCGCATAGTGTAGACTACGAAATATTTTATTTGTCGGAACTACGCTATGACTCATTGAATAATATTTTTTTAACTTTTGACCTCTCAGTCTGACCTATATAAAGTTTGTTTCCATATACCTGATTTGTCTTTCTTTTTTAGTAAGGTATTAACTGTTTTTGATTTTGTTTGAAGAGTTATTGGTTGTAAATAATATAAAGGAGTTTGTAATTTCTTTAACTATATTTGCTTAAAGTTTAAGAAATATATTTCCTAAAAGGGTCAATAAATCAAAGCTTGATTTGTTCATTTTTGGTGTTAATTTTACCTTTTTTATAATAAAAGTCATTATCGTCAATTGTATGTTATGAATTTTGACTTTGACTTATTTCTTCAAACTTTTATATTTACGAATTTATTTCCGGGAGGCTTTTCTCTAGTGGTTAATTATCGGTTGAATTGCGGTATTTCATTATTAAATTGCACTAGAAGTTTTAAGGACTTCATTAAAATAATTTTCTGGGAATTTTCATTGGAGAGGGCATTTTTCCGGGGAATTTATTCCGGGGATTTTTCTTGTATTCAAAGAGAATACCACTATTGTTTATCTCTCATAATACCACCACTTACAGAGCTGCATGAGATCTGCCTACTTCATTCCATTGTCTCTATGGTAAGGGCGCCCGTTGTCTCAAAGAAAAATCATTTAACGTTTTAACAAACCTCGTTATTTTTTCACTTTTCGTACATTTATATTATTATATTTTAAAATATTTATAATATTAGTAAATTAAATGTTTTATTATAAAAGTTATTACTATGAAGCAAAACGGGCGCTATATCGGACAAGACTTATGGCGGAATCGACCATAAATCCGCCACTGAAGGATCCATAAAATCCTTTGAAACGCCTGCGATATCAAAAGATATCGAACAAGATCCTATTCCTGTTTCACATAAAATACCGGGGTGGTTAATACTATTATCAACTCGAAATTTCCCATATTCTCCGAACTCAATTTAGCGGAACCATAGACTCACGATCGTAATTGTTGTCAAATTACATTTGATAAAATATGTTGTCATGGATCTATAATTTTTAAATTCCTCTTGTTAAAATTCTAAACGGAGGAGTTATATCTAGAGAACCAGCTTGATATTTAAGTGTAAGTACATGCATCTTAATATAAGTAAATAAATTCCTTGGAACAGGTGCTGTCACTTTTAAAAAACTACTTAAAGGTCAAGTAGAACAAAGGAGACGTGGTACAATCAATAAAGTAAAATAAAATGAAACTGGAGACTCACCCCTAATACCACACACTGTTTAATAAACGGACACGTGTTTCGCCCACTTCTACTGTGGGCATTATAAACGCGAGACTGAGGAGGGGTGAGTCTTCAATTTCATTTTATTTTACTTTACTTAAAGGTCAAAAGTATAGATTTCAAATTTTGTCTAACTCAAGAATCCAACGAAGCGGTTAAAAAATACTCTTCTTAGGATTCCAATACATTTTAACAGACATTTACTTTACAATAAATGAATCAGGATTTAAAAGTATGTGTTACCACCGTTATGCTAAAACGACCCCTCTAGAAATCGTTTTAAATATGTATGAACTCAAAGGCCTTATCATAGTGCGAGTTCACAGTCAATTGGTACATGGATGAAAACCATGATGGGAAAAAGCGGTGTGGATACCTCTGTGTTTACTTCTCACAGCAATAGACATGCTGTACCTTCAGTTGCGGCCCATGATGGGGTCAGTCTTGTTCGACATTCAGAAACTTGATTAGAGAAGTTCAAAACATTTGAAAATTTACGACCAGACATTTATTTTCCCACAGTAACTTTCGGAAGTAATATTATTAGGTGAAGTTGTTACTTATGACACTCTTATTTATTCTTAAAAATTTATATTCAAAATTTTTCCATCGTATGACTAAACTACTTTTGTGTTATACAATATTTTTTTGTATCGTTTGTGTACTTTAAATATTTACAAGTGATATTATTTACGCCAAAGAGACCTAAAATAATTAAGTTACCTGACCTGAATTTCTATGTAAATAAATATCCACTCAACTACAAACGAAAAATGCGAAAAGATAGAACACCTTACCGAGCGGCGTGATCTAGTGCTCTAGATCACTGCTTAGCATTCGGGAGGTCACCGGTTCGAATCCGGAACCGGCTGCTCTGGTCCAAGTTTTCTGTGGTTTCCTTGGATCATTTAGGCATATGCTGGGGCAGTAATATTCCACAGATAATCTTTCACTTCTCTTCTGTCTTTATTTTGTTCGTCTCATTTTTCTCTCCCTAATAACAACACCCACCCATTCCCACGATTCCTGCAAGGAGGCTGAAGAGGGCCTTACGCCCTACCCCCCGGCTTTGCACTACAGTGTAGATCGGAGGGACTGCCCGTCCACCAGCACGAGTAGCTGGTGGGAATGAAACACAAAAAAGTTTTTTTTGCAACACCATGTCTTTGAAGAAACAAGAGTATAGGTACAGAGCAGTAGTATTAGAGGGTAGAAGGCAAATACCGTCATGATTTCTCTATCTTTGAAATGTGTAGCTTGAGGCAGGAAACTAGGTACTACAAGTGAACTTATTTACATCAATGATGTCAACATATGTTACAATAATTAAAATTGACTTTCACTTCAGGTAGTTAAGTTCGTTTAACCTTTAATGTGATAAAACTTTAGACGTGCCTAAGGAGTCAAGCATGGCAAGACATTGTGAATGGCAAGACACGTTCACCGCTACAATTACAATCCCCCGTGTGCGTGACGTATGATCGTATTCGTATGTTTAGCTGATGATTTCATTTGTGTATATCGGAGTGAATTTAATAACAATAGATCCTTTCGAATAAGTTTAGATATTTCACATCTATCGGCCGTTCAGTGAAGCCTATTTTATTTTAATTATGTGTCGATACCTAATATAGTTTACTGTTCTACGTTACGTAATATGTATCGAATAACCCTTAAAAGTCCTTAATTTTGCTACAAACATCGAGTTTAAAGAATTGATCGAAACCATTAAGTGCGCTTTCCGGTTTAACACCAATGTAAGCAATACGATTGTCAGATTTGATTCATTTCCTGAATACGTTTGACATGCTTTCCTATCCGAAAGCAGAGACACATAGAGAGTAGATTTTGTATGGAATTCGTGATTCGAATACGTCTGGTACTTTAAAGATGTGGCCGCGACCTCAACTTGGTTCGACACATTCCAACTTTACCATTCAGATAATAAATTCTTCACAGTAGCGGCGACGATGCTGAACCGATGCCCTTAACGTAAGCTTTATTTCGTAGACTTTGTGTGATTGAATGTGGAAGGCACTCAAATACACGTGCTCTTTTTACGTATCTCACTGTGTGTACTTAGGATATGAAATCTTCGGCGGTTCAAAAAGTTGACAATCGTGCTTAAACAAATATGGTTGAACGCAAAGCGCGTACGAAATTTATGGACTTTTTCGTCGCTTTTTATCGTATCTTTTCTTCAAAGACTTTGACGATTCTCTTCGCAAGGTTCAAACGATGTATGCCAAATTCCTTATGTGTTCAATGACATCGAAATATAGGCACTTCAGATGTATATATGTGTATATATAAATATCAGAGACCTTTCTAAATACGTCCACTCATATTAGGCTCAGTATTTCGTGACGCAGGTAAATTGGATTATTATCTAATCACCTTCGATATGATGCATCTACTTAAAGGCTTTCTGTGAGTCTCATTAATTTAATGTACTAAACATTGTCGAAAAATAGAATAGAATTTGACAGGAGAAAAATTAGATTATACAAAGTATACTCATTAAAAAACACAAAAGAAAAATGTTGAGCTAATATGCGTTTAATAATTATTGAAAAATCAGAAGAATACGAATGATTATGCTATTATCCAAATTTTTAAGGATGGGAACAGCCACTGTATATCCATATATATATAAAAGAAATTCGTGTTAGTTGCACTGTTTATAACTCAAGAACGGCTGAACCGATTTGGCTGAAAATTGGTGGGGAGGTAGCTTAGAACCAGGAGACGGACATAGGATACTTTTTATCCCGTTCGACCGCGTTCCCGTGTGACGTGTCATAAAACGTCAAAGAGAACACAAGTCACTATAAAATGTGGTATAACAAAAACGCATCTGACATGGAATAATAAAACGGAAATGACAGCTAAACGTAATTTTGTCTGTGGTTAGGAATGGTTAAAAATTTTGAATCAGTATTAACAATGCTGCGACCAAGACGATCGAATATTTCCAACAAAGCCGTAATGCAAGAAATATACGAAACATGAAAGGACGAAATAAACGCTTGCCTAAAATCATCGAATATATGGCGCTATGTGAAGAAACTTCAGCTAACAACAAACATGAGAGTTGCATTGCTTAATAATACATCTGCTGAAGATTTATCTGAGCAATTGCTGAGTATAGGTAATGGTCGAGTACCTGTCGAAGAATCGAGCGGATTGATTTCATTTCCTCACAATTTCGGTAACTTTGTCTCATGGAAGGCGAACTTATCAACAAAGTATTCCCAAGCATCATTAATAACTACAAAAATAATTAATTTTTGAGTGAGCGAGCAATTTTAGCGGCAAAAAATAAAGATGTAGATGACCCAAACTACATAATTCAGAATGAGATCATTGAAACAATGCATTCATTAAAATGAATTGACTGCGTAACAAATGAAGATGAAGCCACCAACTATCCAATTGAATTTTTAAACTCCTTGGATGTGCCTGGCTTACCACTGCACAATTTACGACTAAAGGTTAGCTCCGTAGTAATCATGCTTCGAAACAAGAACCAACCAAAACTGTGCAACGGTACGCATTTGGTGTTAAGTAAATTGATGAACAATGTGATCTACGCGACGATACTCAAAGGAAAATTCGAAGATGAGGAAGTTCTCATTCCGAGACCACGATGATCCCAACCGATATGTAGTTTGAGTTTAAAACACTTCAATTTCCTACCCGTCTTGCATTCACTATAACCATTAACAAATCACAAGGCCAATCCATGAAAGTTTGTGGTGTGAATCTGGAAAATCCATGTTTTACCCATAGTCAATTATATGTGGCATGTTCATGGGTCGGAAAACAATCTGCGTTGTTTGTTCTTGCGTATGATAATAAAACAAAAAATGTCGTGTATCACAAGGTACTTAACTGAAGAGTGCAACATATGCAACAAAATACATGAACAATAAAGAATCATTAAAATACTTGATTTTTTTATTTGTATTGCCAAATAAAAAATTGAACTTAATAAAATCCAAAATCTGCTTATTTATTGCTTCTAAGGCGGAACAAAGTTCACCGGGTCAGCTAGTTTTATCTATAACGATACGATGCGACTATTGAATATTAACACGTGTTAAACGTTGGTGATTATTCACATAAAAATTAGGATTAAACGACAGTTATTTGGTTCTATTCTTGGGTTAGACGTTTTAATAGTTAAGCAGCTTCATAATAATGTAACATGATAGAAGATAACACCACAAAATTATCTTCAAAAATTAAATATACATTAGCACTATCAATACGTAGAACATTATGATATAGTGATGTAAAAGCATGAAACTGAAAAATGTTAAAATTATAATGTTTACCTGTTAATCGTCTATCAAATAATTCATTTTATTAAGAAACTATAAACATAGATGAAGTTTCAGCTCGGAAAAACAAAACAAATTGTAGTTCTTATCATCTAAAAAATATACGTACATAAAAAGCAACATATAATAGACGTGGGTGGTTTGATAACTCCGTGACTTCTTCAATTTTTAGCGCAGTAACTGTAATGGTAACACTGTTTTCGTTAAGTGCCGTCTATCGGTAGACTACTGTAAAATTTTGAGGAAGCTGCGACGTTTAGTTTATCTTTGATAGCCATTAACTTTCACAATAATTTAAAAAGTGAATTTCGTGTGCTGAATAATAGATCGCGCACATTATACTTGCACGGGACGGCACGGACAGAAAATATTTAGTTGAGTATGCAATGTGGAAATATGTAGTTCGTAGGAAGCAATTACTGACTGACCAATTAGGCTTAAGCAATTCTCTGCTATTGAAATTTTATCAACAGAAAAACCCACCCTTGACAACTTAATGTATATGTATAAATACAGTAAATTGTCTTTGTTACGTTAAGTATATTTGTAGCATTTGTTAAGTGCAATAAATAACTTTATGGAAATTACAAGTGTTTTATTATTTTTCTAATTCTACAATGAATTTATATCAAGTAAATGTAGATTCAGTTAATTTTTCAAAAATACGTGTTTTTGCCACATTTGAGAAATTTTGACTCTGTTTATGTATCGGGAAGGGATGAATTCTGTAGTATACATGGGGGCAACGGCACTGAACAATGCATAAAGGTCAGTACCTACCAGTGACTTTCCTCAAGTCCAATAGCATAAAATTTTGAAAGATTGACTTCAGCTGGTCCTTTATCAGTCGCCCTGTTACCTGACCGAGTCGATTGTAGTCTTTGCAGCTTCAATACCAACTATTTCTGGAGTTTTCTAAGATCACCCAATACTTAGATGTTTGTTATAATTGATATTATCTACTCTTACTCAATGATGTTATACATTTCAATAAATTATGTTCTGCTTATGCTAGAAATTTAAATGGATACAAATGTAACTGTGAAGCAGATTTTCTAATTCTCTATGTAGAAAATTGTTTCATTAAGTTAACATCACTAGAACCATTATAAATAAACAAAAAGCAAATGTCATATGGGAAATAGGTGTAAATATAACATTTGTATTTTTGGCTGGTAATTGCCGAATCATGAATCGTTAATCTTGCTCAAATATTTAATCAGTTCAATTAAGTAACGAATGACCTGTTAATTAAACCAGAGATTCCTGTATTGCAGCCGCAATGTCGAAATCGTTGTGTATGTTACCCTGTTCTCGTTACCCGAGCGATCCACTGGTCCTTTAAACACAGTAACTGACTGTTGAAAAAAAGTATATTTCGTATTTAAAAAATTCAAAAATCTGTCTAATCTAAACGAGACACTGCCTAAACTAAATTCAGAAAGTTTTTTACCATTTCTACTATATAAAGGTTTCATTTAGTGTATAAATACATCAGGGTAGTATATAATGCTCCAACAGCGTGCTTGAGATAGAAAGTTAATTTGGATATCATTTCTCTATCTAAAGCAGCTTCCTCGGCCGTATCTCTCACTAGCAATCAGTCTGTGTTAAAGCGATTAAATTGTCTTATAGTTAAAATTAGAGGAAATGATTCAGTGATACTAACGACATCCTTTGTCGAGATTGTGGTGGAAGTAACCATGTTCACCGTTTTGTTCGTATGTATTGCAATCGTTAAAATTAATATACTATATCAATACTGATTTATTTGAAAACTGTAATTAAAAGGCCAAACATTCAAAAGTCGACATTTGAAAAATTTAGTAATTTCATATAAATAAATCAATGATGGCGGCATCATATAATATAGGTAGTGTTAAAGAAAAATCATCATTTTGGTTCATTTCCAGCTACAAGAAGGTACAGACTGTTATTTCTTAAAGCTTAAGATTAAATAAAGCAATATTTACCGAAACTGAAACCCTATGTAATGGTGTTTATTTACTTTTGAATGTCAAAATAATACAATCAAAGCCCAAATTCCGTACTAAAAATTTATGTAGAATTTCGGGATTCAGTGCTTTTTTTAGTTCAATTCCACAGAATGCGATTTGACTTCCTATATTTTTGAATATTAGTTAGATTTATTGGATAGATAACTTGTAGCTGGGATTAAATATTTTTAACGTAACCGTTCTGTCACCTTCACTTTACAATAATGTGCTAATATCAAGGGTGCTAGCGTCTAGATAGATTCGTAATGTGGTCTTTGTGAGTATCTCTCACGATAAAAAATAATGGATTACTATTAAAAAGTTTAATTAAATGATGGCAATCACTAACGTGACATTTAGAATATTATCGTCTTATTGGAATTTTTATTTAAAAATCAGCAACATTTTGACGGCATAGCAAGAAGACTATAAACAGGAGAAGTAACTCTCGATCTAAGACGTAATATGTTTTACGCCAAATAGCATTATCAGTAGTGGGAGGGACTAATAAAGAAGTAACCATGGTAGTCTACCATCGACAACTATACTTATCCGTTCAAATTTGGACGGGTTATACTGGTTTATGTAAAAAATTTAATTAATTTTTCAATATAAACAGAGATATGGTTTAAATCTATGTTCAGACAGGTCAAAAAACTGAAGATGAGTATTGGAGCAAGTGACTTGTTGCGTACCAATATTATTGTTTTCTTTGAGTTTTACTTACAGTTATTGAACATCCAAACTCAATCTTAAGATAAACCAAGGACATAAACGTGACAAAAAAAATGTAACGTTATAGTAAAATTACTTCTAGTGAACAAGTTTAAGCGGTTTTCACCGAAAATACACGGTTTCGTTCATGTTCATTGCAAACAAGTGTTAAAACGATGGCTGCTTGTTTACATTTCGGGTAGCGAAAAGGTAATCAAGTTTCAGCGCTTTCACTGTCTTACAATCAAGTTAAACGGATCATGCATAATCAGCAGATGGCAATTTGTGCTGTGTAAGAAAAAAGTTACAAAATTCAAATTAGATTTGAAATACAACGGAGAATAAGAAAAAACGAAGAGATAACAAGAGATAGGGATCCAAAAATAAAACTAAAGATTTAGACCTAATTTTTATATTGTTCTCAGAAAAAAAGAATGAACCAGAAGGTAAATTTGTCTTTATGAAATTACTCATATGTTTGTACGATCTATAGTTCTTAACCAAATAATAAAGAACATTATGTTCTTGGTCGCTATTTAATTATATTTATTAATATAAACTATAGTACTTATTTTGAATGCTTGGCAGGGGTTTTACGAAGGGTATGTAATTGATAAACTGAATTCACGAAGGAGCTTATATTACGTGAATAGACATGTAAACCAAATTAATTATGAACATTTAGCTTTGGCCAGAAATTTGTAGAACTTACCATGGGCAGTTTCGATAAATCACTTACTAAATCGAAGTTAACGGAGTATCGTTAAAGTAAATTGATTTAAAATCGAGTTAAAGGCACTCCATCACCAGATTTTTACTCCTAACTGTAGTACTAAAATAAAAACTTTTGTGTTTTATTCCCATCAGCTACTCGTGCTGGTGGACTGGCAGTCCCTCTACCCTACACTGTAGTGCAAAGCTGGAGGGTAGGGGGTAAGGCCCTCTTCAGCCTCCTTGCAGGAATCGTGGGAATGGGTGGGTGGTGTGGTTAGGGAGAGAAAGATGAGGCGGACGAAATGAAGACAGAAGAGAAGTGAAACATTATCTTTGGAATATTACTACCCCAGCATTTGAATAAGTGATCCTAGGAAACCACAGAAAACTTGGACCAGTGCAGCCGGACCCGGGTTCGAACCGGTGACCTCCTGAATACTTAGCAATGATCTAGAGCACTTGACCACGCCGATCGGTAGTATTTCGAACATGGACATTGGGAAGAAGAGAGAGAGGGCGAGAGAAGGGTGATTATAGAGGAGAGGGTGAATCCTCAGGGGCTCGGGTGGTGTCCATACAGTTGTGCCTAAAATTTATTGACTTTCATGGATCAGTTACAATGAATTTATTTGTAACTTGACTTTCGTTTGATACATAAAATAAAACTCAACACCAGATTTTATTTTAGATTTTACTAATATATTTTATTAATTTCTGATAGTCTTCGTTTGATAATGCCGTCAGAAGTTTGCTATTAATAATATGAATAATTTGCCACCCTTATAAAATTGAAAGAAACTAAATAATTATGTAAGTCATTGTAAAATTGGAGAGAATTGTTTTCAAATTATTTTTTTAATTATAAACTAAATATAAACTTTAAAGTAGGTATATCGCTATTTTTTCTTGATTTTCAAACAATTTTATTTTAATCTATTGTAACTGATGTTATGTCCTTATATATTCCTATGTAATAATTTCAAATGCTTGACAGGGTCCTTGCTCCTGTGAGCTATTATATTATCTAAGTGTTGGATAGTAGTGGAACATGCTCGTTTTATTTTAAAGGTTAGCGGTATGAAATATTTAAAATATTGTTACGTACAAGTAGGCAATTTACGAGAAACATAAAGATCTGTAATGTGGGTTACCGATATTACAAATAAAAGACTTTCAGAACAAATGAAGTGACTATAAATAAGCTTCCGTGAAATCGGCGGGACACTTCTAACAACCAGGCGACAGAAGACTAAAACTAAAGAAAAGAGAAGTAAAATAGTAGGCGAAAGATTTGTAAATGGTTAATTGTGGTGTTGTTTGAGAATTAATTAACGAAAATAAATAGTTTGATAGTGACAATTGAATTAATTGGGCGATATCGATGACAGTTGTTAGCAAATACGTTACAATATTTACTTTTAAAGAATATGTATATAGGCAAATAGTTGTAAACTTATTCTATTAATGACAAAAATATGTTTTAAAGCTTACTACTTTACTAGCTACATACAATTGATTACTTATTTATTTTACCAACATTGATGTGTTACAATGACGTTAACAACAGACGAAGAGACGAGATTGACTGTGGAATATGTCGAGTCAAAAGGCAAGTTTTGGCAAAACGAGAGTTAATGTGAAGATAAAATAAAATCCGGGACTTTGCTTGACACCCAAGTTACCGAATCGTGCGTATGAGGTAAGAGAAACAAAGATTATAATTTTTGGTGTTTTAACGATACCCACTAACATTAAAAAACTTTTTATTTAGTAACATATGTTTAGTTAAACATTGGCTTCATCAGACAAAATTGAGTATTTTCTCCTAACAGCAATATCTACTTGAGTTGGCTGAATAGGTACTGCTATAACTTGGGGTGGTATTTAGTGAAAATAAATTCAGAAGAGAGGAGTTATTACCTTAAATTTGATTGTTTAAAATTATTCCTAGTTTTTTATTTTTTTTTATTTCAAGATTTCCTAACGGTGTTAATCTTTGTCTTCTATTAGGATAATTAATTTTGAATATTAAAACCTTGGAATGAATAAATTTAAAAAAATAGGAATAATTTTGAACAACCATATTGAAGAAAATAAATTCCCTGTTCTGAATTTATTTTAAATAAATTCCAACCCTCAATTGTAAGCATTACCTCTATAAGCAACGCAAGTAGATATTGCTGTTAGATTAGTACTCAATACTCAGTTAGGTCTGATGAAACCAATGTTTGGCGAAACATCTGTAATAATTTTTTTTGTGTTTTCTTAATTTTGTTTAAAAATGAATTTTTATCAAGTAAAAGTTGGAACGATTCCTATGAATTTTCAATAGTATATATTTCTCATATCTATCTCCCTATACCAGCAAATGTAAATACAAGTACAAATTCAGTGAGTATTATTTACTTGTTCTTTTCGTTACGTAAAGTTTCACATTAAAAATTGTAATTTGTTAATATCATACGTTTTACGTGTTTTAAGTGTACAAAATGTAGTTAGTCCTATCGTTGAGGAAATGCAGAATCATGTAGAACAAATATCCTCCAATACTTCCTTTCAAACGACACATAATACATACATATATTCCATATATGTATATAGTAAGATAAGAAGGGTTTGGTTTAATGTAACGTTAAATATAGCAGTCCCTTTGTTTGGATTAGTTCTAATTCTATTTGCATCTACCATAAACGATGCTAGTGTTATCAGAAGCTACATACATTATCCTTAGCAGGATTAAAGAGCTGTACATGGCTTTCTGTTACATCCATAATATAATTTATTATTTTAATTATAGGACCCAGTAAATGATAAATATCTAACTGCGTCCCATATCCAACCAGCACGAGATCGTGGCTAATTTCAGCTATGAATTATACTAACACTAATTAGTATTAAACTTATTTAACAAGCAAATATTATTATTTGTGTAAGACATCCACTCAAAATCTAGGTTTTTATTCAAGCTGTACTTATTTTATTGTAATAATTGTATCATGTAGTATTTATTTATAACTTTTTACGTTTGATTGTTACTTTGGGGATGACTATTTTTGCATTAATCCAGATAAACATGAATTAAATAGAGCAATAATAGTAATAATAAGAGTAACAATTCTAATTAACAAAATCTTAAGAATGAAGCTAGCAGACGATTGAAATTATAAGTTAGAATAGTAGATCGTAAGTCACACTAAAATTCGAAATTGGCAGTATATTATTTTGGAAGATTCAATTCTTAGGAATACTCTTTAGGTAGGAATTAAAAGTATTCAGATGAAAGTAGGGAACTAAGTAGAAGGTACTATAGTTAGAAATTAATTAAGATAAGAAATACTTAGAATAAAATTTAGAACCAAATCACCGAAGAGACTCATCAAAATACAGCAATTAGGAAAATACAAGAAATATAGTCGCAAACCTTTTATTACGCGAAATTTTACTGTTAAAGGGATTATATGAAATTAAGGAAATAAAGTTAATTAAATACAGAACAATAGAAACGTACAGATACGGATGAATTTATGATAAATTATTGAAAAGATATTTACATAGCAAGAATAATAGGAAAGTATTTAGAATAGAAAGATTTGAAGACATATTTACAGAGTAACAATAGAACGGCAAATATAGCAAAATTTACAATATCAGGAAGATTTGCAGAAATATGTATGTTCATGAACAAAATTTTATGACGAGTACAGTAAACTTTAAATTTAGAACACCCATATTTATTTAAGAAAAATGTGACTAGTAATAAAAAGGCATGTGTGTTTATATACACGCGGTGGAAGTTCTACTTTCATTCAGGATAGTTTCGTTTTTTATTTGGTAGAAATCCATCATTATGTAAGAAATAAAAACATAAAAGTTTTTTTTTCAGATTTCTACTATATTGTTATTAAACATAACAGTTGTTTCTTCAGATGTAACTTACAACTAAGTTATTTGGAAAAAAAAACTTTTTTGTGTTTCAGTCCCACCAGCTACTTGTGTTGGTGGGCGGGCAGTACCTCCGACCTACACTGTAGTGCAAAGCTAGAGGGTAGGGTGTAAGGCCCTCTTCAGCCTCCTTGCAGGAATCGTGGGAATGGTTGGGTGGTGTGGTTAGGGAGAGAATGATGAGACAGACGAAATGAAGACAGAAGAAAAGTAAAAGATTATCTGTGGAATATTACTGCCCCAAGGTTTGTCTAAATGATCCAAGGAAACTACAGAAAACTTGGACCAGAGCAGCCGGACCCAGGTTCGAACCGGTGTCCTCCCGAATGCCAAGCAATTATCTAGAGCACTAGACCACGGCGCTCGGTATCGATAAAGTGGCTTCTACTCATACCTAATTGTAGAAGTTCTTAAGTATTACGATAATAATTTGGGGAAACCAGGTAGTTACATTATAAGCAAAATCTTAATTGAAAATACCGAAAGTTACTAGAAGATTAAAACAATACCATATTACAGACACCTTAATTACAAAAATACCTACAAAAAACAATGAAATAAACAAAAATTGGAGAAAAATGTTTTTTATTTTGAGTAACATCATAATTGAAATGTACAGAAACAAATTACAATAAAAAATCAGAACAATACATATTAAAGACAACTTTTACTTAAAATATACAAAAATTACAGTAAAATGAAAACGAAATATAATAGCAGATAAAATAAATTTCAAAGGGGGAATTAATTAAATCAAGTTGGTCATTTAATAATGTGTTGCAGTTTTTAAGTTTATTAGCTCTAATGTTTCCAAAAGATTTAACTTCCTTAATTCAAAATTTTCATCAAGTTTATGTTTTTCATTATCTAAATGTATGGCATAGTTGGATTTATTGTTTTCTCTAGAAAAACTATCCTTTTGTTCTTTTATGTGTTTTTCAAAGGCT
Organism: Agrilus biguttatus; assembly: GCA_963921985.1. NCBI lineage: Eukaryota > Metazoa > Arthropoda > Insecta > Coleoptera > Buprestidae > Agrilus > Agrilus biguttatus. The sequence continues at coordinate 25,399,468 of OY998118.1, forward strand.
CTATCAGTCTGGCTTATATAAACCTTACTACAGGAATCGCAATTAAGTTTATATACACCAGACTTTTTACCTTTATCTATTTTACTTTTATTAATTTTAATCCACGATTATATTAACTTATTTTTTGCTTGTATATCATCGTGGTTGATTTTTTTATAAGAATTATTAATGGTCATTAGTCTTTATAAGGAGGGAATTCAGATCAAGATGCAGCTATAAATAAGTAGGGTGTTAGATCTAAAAGCTATACTGACATTTGAGTCAATCAGATTTTTAATTATTTTCCGTGTCGGTATGTATGTAAGTGTATAATAACGGTAATTAACTTTATTGTTTATAGATTTATGATAAACTTTATTAATCGCTTGTTTTTTAAGTTTTTTCGTGAGTAACTGATCCATCAGCAAAGGCATGTAACCATTATTAGTTGCTAGTTGTTTAATGAAACCTAATTCTAATTTAAAGTTTTCAACGGATAGAGGAAGAGATGTCAATATATGGATAAAAACAAAAATTTAACAAAAACCTAACCTAACCTAACCTAACCTAATTCTAATTTAAAGTTTTCAACGGATAGAGGAATAGATGTCAATATATGGATAAAAACAAAAATTTAACAAAAACCTAACCTAACCTAACCTAACCTAACCTAACCTAACCTAACCTAACCTAACCTAACCTAATTCTAATTTAAAGTTTTCAACGGATAGAAGAATAGATGTCAATATATGGATAAAAACAAAAATTAAACAAAAACCTAACCTAACCTAACCTAACCTAACCTAACCTAATTCTAATTTAAAGTTTTCAACGGATAGAGGAATAGATGTCAATATATGGATAAAAACAAAAATTAAACAAAAACCTTTTGTGTTTTTATTTCTTACTTTTCTTGACCTCAAATGTTAGAAAACACGTTCAAAATCGGTGCTTACAGTTGGTACTGCTGTACTTAGTTGAATTCTGTTAGTGATAGGCTAAACATGTCCACTATCCAGGGGCAATATTACATCTATGATAGCCATGGTGCAATCCAAGGCTCACTATGACCTAACTATGGACTTAGGTATTTCAGAAATCATAATTAATATTTTACATGAATGTCGCTAGACAGAAGTGGACCCAATCTCAGTCAAAGCTTTCAATCTCTCGATGATGTATACTCTAAAATTAATTATAATTAGATAACATACGATAGTGTAATGACAAGCTCATAACAATACTAATCATGTTACAGAATTTGCGAGCTTGGCACTGGGTTATTAGGGAATTAGTTCGTATGCGGTGAGGGGGTGTTCCTTTTTTGCTTATGATTTTGTCGCGTATTTACTAACAGCTGTTAGCAATATCACGTAATTAATACAACTGTCATTATAAAACTATTTATTTTCACTAACTAATTCTCAAACAACACTACAATTAAAAATTTTAAATTCATTCACCTACTATTTCACTTCTTCACTCTTCGCTTTTCGCCTTCTGTCGCCTGGTTATTAGAACTAGTGCGCCGATTTCAAGGAAGTTTATTTATAGTAACTTCATTTGTTCTAGAAGAGTGGTTCTCAAACTTATTTCGTCTACCGTCCACTTTCAGAATCAATTATTTTCTAGTGCCCCCAAAAGTTTTTAACTTTACCGCATCTTAAAAATCACAATCACAATCATTGATTTAATTATAGCGTGCCATATGAGTCTTATCTTGTTTACTGAGTTCAAACTTACATTTTAAATACTGTTCTAAAGAGAGCAATAAAACGCAACATTGTAAAGATTTATAAAAACTTTTATTCAAATTAAAATAAACACTTTAATTTCAATTTTAAAACTAATATAATGCGAATAATGAATCTCATGGTTTTTAATATGTTTGTTAATTTTTGTTCAGGCTCGAATTTACTCAAAAACAGCCGGAAGCCACATCGTTCGATAACATACAAACGATCAAACGATTTCTTTTTTTAGTTAGTAGTGTCACAGCACTAAATCCACGTTCATTCAAATACGATGATGGGAATGCTACCAAAAATCGTTGAACAATCAACCACAATCCAGGGAACAATCGCGGTATTTGTTGGGGCCTTTGTAGCCAAATGTCTTAGTAGCCAATTTAAAATTTGATTTTAATTTCTTCGTCCGTTGTCAGTTCTATAAGTTCTTCTTCCTGATGATACTGGGATGATACTGCTGTGTTGACGTTTGAAAAAGGATTTAACACCCAGTCCGGTATTTCCAAATTTAAAATGTCCTGGAATCGTTCTTTCAAATCAGTGTGGAGGTTCTCTAAATGTTGACAGTAATCAAGCAAGTCGTCGTTGTTTAAGGATGCTGTTGATGAGCTGATAAATTAGGGAAAGCGTGAAACTCACGTCTGCTGATATTTTTCTTGTGTAAGAGCAGTTTGGCTACGAAAGCAGCAACGAAAGTTTTTCAATTTTGTTCAATTCAAATTGAAGTTCAAGTCGTCATCTTGAAGTTAGAGATTGATATCATTAAATAATTGATACAGGTCTGTCAAGTACGCAACGCAATATCATTCATTAGCGTGATGAGGTTGTTGCGTAATTCTGTGTCTGTGTCTTTGTTTTCCAAGAACTCTGAACTTTATTACAGTCAAACAGATTGTAAAATTGAGTCAAACAAATACCTCTTGATAGCCAACGCATAGGGATTGCTGTATGAAACAGCAATCGGTTGAAGTCTTCATCATTAGCAACACAAAGCTGATTAAATAATCTGTCATTAAAAGGGCTGTTTCGGATTTTATTCACTGCTTTGATGACATGATGCAGTGATTGAAACAGCCGTTCACTCAAATTTCTCGCAACTGTTGTCTATGAATGACGCAATATACAGCAAGCACATTTGGAACTTAGAACTTTATCTTTTAAGTACGCTATCAAACCTTTGTGATGACCTGTCATAGCCGGACCGCCACCCTTAACAGATGGTATAATGTTCTTCAAGGGAATTTCGTTTTCATCACAAAACTTTTTCAGTCTATCAAATATGGTTTCTCTTTTTGTGTCTATCTCTAAATTTCTATCAAATAATAGTTCTTATTTCTCATCTATTTTTTCTCATCTTTAATAAACCTCAAGTATGACAACAACAATACAACAATGCTTCATTAGTTGGTAAAGTGGACTCATCCAACTGAATTTAGAATTGACTTTTCTTGAGATGATTGCACAATAAATCTTCAATGTTTTCCGCCATCTCAACAATTCGTATTTGCACAGAGCCATTGCTCAAAGCGATTTTTCGGATAATATACTTATTTTATTACTGGTAAAATTAAATCTTTGCCAATAGTATGTGATTTTCCTGTTTGAGCGATTAAAAAAGATATAATGTACGAAGCTCGAAGTCCGTCATCATCTTGCTTAGAAGCCGCTAAAAAAGGTTTTGAAACAGTTGGCTGAGCTGTAAGCTGTATACTTCTTTTCCAGGTCTTGATAATAAGCCACATTTTTATCTTTTTTGTCTGAATGCATTTTATTCAAATGAAGCTTATTCTTGTAGCCAAGAAGGCTTCATCGCTTCATTCGAAGGTTATTTTTGACAAAGAAGGCACATGGGCGAAGACGGATTTGTGGGATTTTCAATAAATCCGTATTTAATATATTCTGCACTGTATTGTCTTGCTTATCTGTATTGTTTTTGCTTCCGACATGATTTTGTCTTCACAAATACGTGAGTAAAGTATCGAATTTAAAAAACTTACTAACTAACGATTGCACATAGCATCAAAGTCTTCTATTTGTGTGCCAACAATTTGTATTTAACATGAACAGCAGTTATAATTACTTCATTTCTGTCACTATGTTCAAGTTATTAATGAATGTCAATATAGCAGTACGTGACATTCAATTTAATTTGTTTCTAGCAATGTACACGGCAGTTGATTTTTTTATTTTTGTAAAATAATACAGTACATTTGCGGTTAGTGGTTCATAAATGTTAATATTATCGTAATATCATACAGCTGAACAAACTAGATTTCCCGGACTAATGAAAGGGTAATTTTCAAATAATTTACAAGAGCATTTATAATCATATTTCGTACAGCAGTTCACACTCATTCATTAGATGTCAATCAAAGTTTATTAAACGCTATTCAGAATAACAGTTTCGTATTTCTATTCGACATAGAATATATTTCGCGCAAACCGCTTTTACAAGTTATTACTAGTGGAGTTTGATTTTAATTTAGGAAAAGCGGCTACAATATGAAAACTTTAGGTTATCAATTCATTTATAGAAAACTTCGTCTGCATGGTTCATCATAATAGAATGAATAAATGTTGAGAAAGTTTCTATATCCGTATTGGAGAAAATCGGAAGTCACAAAAAGTGAGATATGACCTTAGCTTGGCCCTCATGGATTTTTATGGGTTTAAAATAAGTATTTTGACATAGGTTTTTAATCTTTCTGAAATTGGAGCTAGCAATTCTGTGTTCTTTATAAAATTTTCAATTTGATGTCTACATAATTCTAAAGATCACAGCCAAGTTCAAATAAAGGGTTATCATCAAGACCCTTAATAATAATAATTTTATTACTACCGGGATTAGGATTTTTAAAACCTCGAAAGAATGGATGATCCCTTGACTTTTCCCTTTTAGTTACCTATCTCGTTTACTCTTTAAAAGAAACATCCTAAAAGGAGAATATCCTACGGGCGCCGCAGGCAGTAATATTTAGTACAACGTGGCAGCCAAACATGAGACACCTAAGTCCAGCCAGGGCAGAACAGTGACAGAGGATGCGGATAGTACATTCCATCTCCTCGTTGTAATAACAATAGGAACAACTGGTGGTTAGTCCCAATTCATTCCTATGGTAGCGCAGTTCTCTGTGGCCTGTGAGGGATTGCATAAGTGTCCTGCTATTTTTTTCTGAGGCTGCGAATTTGCTCAAAGGAATTTTTCGGATAATATCTGCCGCTGGCTTATGGAGCACACTATTATTAGTTATTACTTCTTTTATTGCTGGTAAAATTAACTCTTTGCCAATAGTATGTGATTTTCCTGTTTGAGCGATTAAAAAAGATATAATGTACGAAGCTCGAAGTCCGTCATGCTCTTTTCAGTCTTTGAAACTTGTTTATCTTTATAGTTCTGAAGAAGTCCATCTCGCCATTTCTTGTTTAATGAGGCTTTTGTAAATTCCAATAGCAGGTTTTGGGCTAATGAGGTGTTGTTAGGCACCTACTTCCACAAGCACCATCTACTTATATCCACGATTTTTAGCATTCAGGAGGACATCGGGATATTAAGGAATTAGAACAGTAACGATAACATATGTTTGAAACACATTATTGCGATCTGAATTTAACTATAACATATTAATATCGAATTAATTGTCCTTTTTAAGCTCATAAAAACGACCCTTCTTTCTGTGTGAGCTGAATTGATTTTGATGGAACTTTAGAGACATGAAGAGGTGGTTATTAAGAGTGTTATAGTCTACATTATGTCTGGAAATCTATTTGTATGGGATAATCTTCGAAATGGCTGAATAGATTACGATGGGACATTCAGGATGTAAGAAGGAGGTTGTTTGGTGGTGCCTACGCTAGGTTTTGTTCGTCTGTCTTCCATCTGTATAGGCTAATCTTCGAAAATGCTAAACCGGTTTTTAAGGCACTTAAGAGAAACGAAAAGGTAATTTGGGCTACCTTTTTTACGCAGACGAATTAGCGGGGAAAATGCTAGTTCTTTAATGAACTTAGTGAGTTTATCACTGTTTAAAGCAAAAAATTCTTATTGTCCCCACAATAATTATTTCAGCACACAGTGCCTTCTTCAGGTGGAAGAATTTTACAAACTAAATTACAATCAGAACTCATATATACTAACTTAGAATCTGAAGGGTAGGGGTAAAATGCTTTAAATATTTAATAAAGGTGAATTACAAAATTCCAACTGGTCGTTCAAGATATTTCCATTTTTACACAATTTATTTATTTCTAATTTTTCTAAAAAATTAAGTTTTATTCCTTTATTTGCAAAATGTAGTACCTTGAAATTTTCATTGAATTGATGTTTTTCATCAAGTAAATGTTCTGCGTAAGAAGATTTAGTATTTTTATTGTTAAAACTATTTAAATGTTCTTTTATTATTTCTTTCAAAGTTCTCCCAGTTTGTCCCACCTATACTTTCCCACAATCTCCATAGCTAAGTAGATACACTCTTGATTTTTCTTCTTTTTTAGTTTTATTTGTATTATTTTTTTAAATATTTCCTAATGACGTATTGGTTGTATATGAAATTTTTTTATTAGTGAATTTAGAAATGTAATGGCCTATTTTGCTAGAAAAATTGCCTAAATAAGTTAAGAAGTTAAAATTTGAACTAAATTAACTAAACTAATTTTATACTAAACTTAATGTTTATTTATTTACCTTTTTGTTTAACAAATATTTAATTATTATCGGGTTATAGCCATTATTGGCTGCTATTTGATAGATTCGGTTTAATTCTATTTGAAAATCTATCTCTGTTAAAGGTAAAGATATTAGTCTAAATATATTCAAAAAAGAAGGAATTAAAATCCTTATTCGTCTAAATTTTAAGATCAAAGATCTTAGATTTGGAACGCGTCCTACCAAGTAGGCACAACGAACCGAAAACCATATCCCACGACCGGTTTCGACCTATCGGGTCTCATCAGGCAGAAAGGCCTTTATAGGCTATATTAATAATACAAATATAAATATAAATTTGGAATCAACAGAAACAACTACTCCGAGGGTTAATACCCCTACCGGCCTTGAATACACTGTTGATTCCGATGTATTCTTAGACGAAGATACAACATATTAAAAAAAGAAGGAATTAAAATCCTTATTCGTCTAAATTTTAAGATCAAAGATCTTACATTTGGAACGCGTCCTACCAAGTAGATACAACGAACCGAAAACCATATCCCACGACCGGTTTCGACCTATTGGGTCTCATCAGGCAGAAAGGCCTTTATAGGCTATATTAATAATACAAATATAAATATAAATATGGAATCAACAGAAACAACTACTTCGAGGGCTAATACCCCTACCGGCATTGAATTACACTGTTGATTCATATGTATTCTTAGACGAAGATACAACATATTAAAAAAAGAAGGAATTAAAATCCTTATTCGTCTAAATTTTAAGATCAAAGATCTTACATTTGGAACGCGTCCTACCAAGTAGATACAACGAACCGAAAACCATATCCCACGACCGGTTTCGACCTATTGGGTCTCATCAGGCAGAAAGGCCTTTATAGGCTATATTAATAATACAAATATAAATATAAATATGGAATCAACAGAAACAACTACTTCGAGGGCTAATACCCCTACCGGCATTGAATTACACTGTTGATTCATATGTATTCTTAGACGAAGATACAAAACATTAAAAAAAGAAGGAATTAAAATCCTTATTCGTCTAAATTTTAAGATCAAAGATCTCACATGTAGAATGCGTCCTACCAAGTAGGCATAACGAACCGAAAGCCATACCGACGACCGGTTTCGACCTATCGGGTCTCATCAGGCAGAAAGGCCTTTATAGGCTATATTATAAATACAAATATAAATATAAAGGCCTTTCTGCCAGCGCCCACCTGATGATACCCGATTGGTCGAAACCAGTCGTGGGTATGGCTTTCGGTTCGTTGTACCTATTTGGTAGGATGCGTTCTAAATGTGAGATCTTTGATCTTAAAATTTAGACGAATAAGGATTTTAATTCCTTCTTTTTTTAATATGTTATATCTTCGTCTAAGAATACATCGGAATCAACAGTGTAATGCAATGCCGGTAGGGGTATTAGCCCTCGGAGTAGTTGTTTCTCTTGATTCCATATTTATAGTCTAAATATATAAAAAAACATGTGTTTTTGTTTTAAACTGTGGTCATTGTGGAGTTTCAAGAGCTGAACGCCTCATCAATCCAATTTTTCTATCGAGTTTATGGGGGTTTCTTTATTATTATATTCATATATACTAGTTATATAGTTATTATTAATATGTTGTATTAAACGGCGACTTATGAGTCATTTTATGGGCACGATAAATCGCTTAAATCCCGGGTATGTTTAATAAAAAATATTATTAACTAATTTAATTGACGGTTTTGTACGGTGTATGTTCCATACGTATATGTTTTATACATGGAAATTCTCGACGATTTATTGAAAGTACATTTACTTTAACGCCTTTTGAAGAGAGGAATAAACTTTACTCCTTGGCAGTATCATTTGGACCCCTTGGAAATAAACCTCTTTCACACATTTCGCCGTAGATTTACTGCCCTATAAAGGTCCCTTAACCGCCAAGGTGACCCACGTTCATGATAAAAAAAATAAGACAGTCCCTTTATGAGCCATATTTTCTCAAAGTGCTTGTGCCCTTTACTTTTCTGCTTAATCTACATTGGGTAGCTAAATGCTTTTCAAGTGCAGCGACGTAATACGTTTTAAGCTTGTCATTTACACGGAGATAAAAACGATGCCATTAGATCGTAGCTTTATTTTTTATACCATTTATCAATTACAAAATTGATAACAATATGTATACACTTTATGTTGAGTTGGTTCAGGATGTCGCTTTAATTGTAAATAACAAAATGTACGCTTCTATCAATTTTATTAATAACATTAACATTAAGTTTACAAATGTATTCAATAAATAGAATCTAAGACTTGTTGAAAATAACAAGTGCAACTTGACCTTAAGTACTTTCAAGAACCACACCAAAACCAAATGTATTGGATAAAAGTGGCAATTATAAAATAGAATGTAACAGTTGCGATGCTTGATATATTGGAAAAAGTGGTAGGGCAATCAACGTTAGAATATCTGTGCATGTAAAAAGTATGGACAAATGGACACGAAAACAGGCTTTGATCACTTGACATACAAAATGTTACTGTACTCCATAGTGGTATCAGAAAAAGCAAACAATTCACTCCTAGAAGCGCTAGAGATTAAAAAAGCCCTGTCCAAAAATCTTAATTTAGTCAATAACCATACGGAGTGTGATTTTGTAAACTCCCCACTCATTTTAGGCAATTAAGATTAAGTATTTGATAATGGTCGTGTGACCGAAACTATTAGGATATATACTAAATCGGTGAAACATTCTACGTTGTCTTTTTACTTTTGTATAGCTTCTTCATTAAAGGAACAGTTTTCTCTAATAATTTCAATAAACGGATAAATTTGATGTTTTAGCATTTTTGAAGTAAGCGGTTAGCCAACTGCTCTCATTTTAACAAATAAAATAATAATTAAGAATTAATTTGGCAGTCAGCATCAAAAGTGAGAGGCACCAAACGCATTACTACTCTTTTCCTTAAAAAGAAAATGGAGGCGTCCGTATAACTGATTGACGTATCTGCAGTAAATGCAGTTGTCATCGTATCGAGCAGAACATAATTGTTGCAATCAATACTGATGTTTGAATCTAACGAAGCCTTTTCCTAACAATAAACACACCATTGGAGAAAGGTAGAGAACCAGTTTAAAAAGAAGGATCCCATAAATATCTCCATAGGTTTTTTAAATATTCCATCAAATGTATTTTCCCTTCCTTTGGTGTCATATATAAAATATAAAAAAACATTTACCGATATATTGGTTGACAAACACGTCTAGATTTACCAGCAATTTAAATATACCTTAACCAGTCAATATGACTGGTGTATAAGAAAAAATTCTCATCGTGATTTCCAGTCTTTATTTACTCTCAAAAATTAGTAAAATGAGTTCAAAAATAAAATATTTTTTACACGAATGGATTTATGGACGTTGTCAAATAACAAAACATTTAATTTTTTACAGTTTGTCGCTCACAATTTCTACATATGTAGATTTTGCTACGTGTACACTTTCCGCATAGACTTTTTTTGCATTTATTGCAAATATTTGTAGTCTTATTGTTATTGCAGTATCCTATTTGACACCATTTGCGTACAGAAACCGTGCCATCTGTAGTTGGTATACATGCTTCGTGTGGTTTTTGCCTTGAAGTCTGATATTCTGAAGCAAGTTCTTCTGCTAATCGAAACAGAAATTCTTACCGTGAGATATTTTCTCCTGTTGTGTTTTTGTGTAATATCCAGCTATTTATTCCGGCTAAATCCAAAATATTGAAAAACACTTGAAGTGGCCACCTTCTGGAACCAGACTTCACCGTATATTTTCGTGCCATTTGATCAGTGACATCGACGCCAAATTTAGTTTTATCATAAAACGATACAGTTTCAGGTAATTTTTTAGCAGTTTTATCAATTTTGATGTGTTTATGTTTTGTACTTAGTATAAGTACTTTTTTATTTGGTTTGCTCTTATAAACAGTAAGTGTGCATCCATTAGATTGGTACAACAACGTTGAGAAACGTGCCATGCTGTCTTTTTGCAGTTTGCAATTTTTCGGCAGTTCCCTCTTGTTTGCGCGTATTGTTCCAAGTAACGAAGTGTTTTTAGATCGTAATTTCAACGCCAAAGGAATACTTGTAAAAAAATTATCAGTTGTTACAGTTCTACCCTTAATTGTATACGGTTCAAGAAGTTTCATTACGACAAATTCGCTTAGGGGAGTTGATGCATTTCGAGTCTTGTCTTTTCTTAAATATGGAAAGCCATTTATCACATATTTTGTTTCTACATCAGACGCCAACCAAAATTTGATGCCAAATTTTTGGGGTTTGTTTGGCATATACTGAGTAAATCTGCATCTAGCCTTCGTTGGAAAAAGTTGCTCATCTACGGTAACACAAGCTCCCGGTTTGAAGCAATTTTGACTGTTTTCAATAAATTTATCCCAAACTGCTGAGACTAAAGCGAACTTGTCTGTTTGCAAACGTTGACTCCTCTGATTTCTTTTGTCGAACCGAATGTATCATAAAATATCAGTAAAATCTCGTCTACTCATAGTGCTAGAAAAAAATGATGGTCCCCACTTGTTGTTCCACAAATATTGAAGTCTCAAAGTATTTCCTTCGTATGCCCCACGTGCGTACTATATTGCAAGAAATGCCTTCAATTTTTCTTGCGTAATTGTCCAGGATTTCCCCGAAACTCGAGAGGCTTCTCTCTGTACAAATTCGTATATATTCCAAAATATGATTGTCAATCAATAATAGGAACGCACTACTTAGATTTCCGTTCATAATGTTTCTTTTAGCATGTGCTGTTAGTCCGTGTACATCCTTGAAAGTACTATGAATTGGTAATCTACCAACAATACCTCCTTCTTCAATTCTCGTCCAAATAGTTCCGTCTGCAGCAATTTCAGTTTGCTGATTTGGTACGTTACTTTCACCTTCATCTTCAGAACTGGAAGGGAATCGCATGCATCGTCTCGTACGTTTGTTTGGAATATTTTCCCAATCACTGTCACTTGACTGATCTATATTGTGTTCATCAGGAACTTCCTCATCACTACTCAAGATAATAGCACTGTTTTCATCATTGCCTTGTGGATTAATTTGTGTATCTAATAATTCACCGTCGCTATCATATAATTCACTTTCCACATCTGAACAATCCTGAGGCATGCTGGTTGCATTTTCTAAATATGTAGAAACTTTTATTCGTTTTGACATTATCAGGGGCTCACGATATGCAGGCTACTTGCTGAAGAATATATTTTTGAAAATTTTCAAATACACGTAAATGTTTCTTACCTGTGTCACTGTATGGGTAAGATGAATGATTGCGTTTGGACATCGCTTGCAATAAGTACTCGTAAAAAATTCGCAAAGATACCGTAATCACCTAAATCGCCTCGATTACGATAACGTAATGAACAAAAGACGCATGGGCACTATTTGTATTTCCACTGTATTTGACTGGTACTGGTATAAATAGAATTAAATATATATTTGTTACTAACATATATAAAGTAAAATTAAGTTCATAAAATGTATTATCTACTTATAGCTACAAAAGTCATAACATTAATTTGGAAAGCAAATGTTTAATGTCTCTAGTAATTTTGAATTGAAGTTGCACGACCAGTCAAAATAACTGGTCTGGTAAATCTAGTGTTAAATATTTTATTTAATGAAAGGGAGCAAAATCATACGAGACAGAAGTAAAGCAAATTTTATAAAAATTATATGTTATTTGACTTGTCAATGGAAAAAACAAACAGTTGACAAGCTACAGAAATAACAATGTTATAAAAGCTTTATTTTAATAATTAATAGGGTATTCATTATTGACTATAACCATCTATCAGTTATGCGGCATTGATTAAATTAAATTTTGGGCCTCAGTAATTGGAAGATTTGTCCAAGCCTAGTTAATTTTATTAATCCGAGATTTCTTGCTTGGAAATCTTGTGGTTCGAATCCAGAGTTTAATCTCTTCTTGATGGTACTCAAAATGGTTGAGGTGCAGTGATTGTGTCGACCTGAACTCCGTTTTCGTGAAACCACTCCTGAACAGGGCGAGATAAGTGTTTCGGCACACTGTAACGTTGAAAAACAAACTAGAAAGGTATCTCCCATTCTGCATACGGTAACATAACGTTTTTGAACATGTTCCTGTATACCAATCGATCCATAGTCCTGGCTGTAAATAGTAACGGACCTATTGCACACTAAAAAAATAATCTCATAAGAATACACTACCATGGATTGTGCTTTGTTATTGATGTGACATACTTCAGGTGAAATTTCGTATTAATAGTTTTCATAGTAACTCAGATCTAATAAAACATATTTCAAACTGGGGTGATCTGTCGATGACGTGTCCTGTGTGTGATAAGGTAAAAAAGAAGATCTTGATAACTTTTTAAAATTACTAAATTCATTCTCCACAAATATTCAATTTACAATGGAAATTGAGATTAACAATAGCATAAATTTGTTAGACCTTATTATATTCAAAGAGGATAATACCTTAAATTTTAACATTTTTAGGAAACCTACCACCACAAATGCAGTAATCCCAGCCAATTCATGTCAATCAAACAGTATAAAAATGGCTCCATTTAATAGCCTAATACATAGAGCTTTAAATATACCAATATCAAAACCCACTTTCAAACAGAAATAAGTAATATAAAAAGTATTGCGTCGAACAATGGCTATAAACCACATACAATAAACAATATAATTAGACGTAAAAAGCGCTTATATATTCAAAATATGTTATATAATAGAAGCAAAAATGTAAATAAAACGACAAAGGATTACTGTTCAATTAATTATATAGGTAATGTAAGTAATAAATTAAGCAAGAAATTAACGAAATTAGGATTACAATGCATACAAATAAATAAATTAAATCGACATAAATTATTAGTTAACACTAAATCTAAGGTTGATTGCATGGATAAAAGCCGGTTATACCAAATTACGTGTAACATGTGTGATGCTATATATATATATATATATATATGCCAGACAGGGTGAGATATCAGAACAAGAGTGAAGGAACACATTTATACTATAGAGAAAAATAAAAACTCTACAGGTATATCCGAACATGGTTTAAAGTGTAAACACAACATCTCATCTAATTCGGTCAAACTATTACACCATATTCCAAAAAGTAAAATGTTAAACCTTTTCGAAAGATTAAAAATTTTAAAATGTCAAAAGAACAAAGTTAATCTAGTAAATAACCAAATAGAATTAAACACCAACAATTCACCCCTATTACTGTTCGAATTCCCTCATTTACAAACTTAGTATAAATAGTTAAGTGAGAAATCTAAAAATCAGTACAAACATCTGTATCCTTCGATAAAGGCCTAATAGCCGAAACGTACGTCAGGAAAGTTCAATAAAGTTTTGTGAAATATCCTAAGAGGTGTTTTTGTATTCACTTCACCAATTAATTGTAAAAATGTTTCACAGTGAATGCACCACATGCAGCATTAATTACATTAACTGAATGCCTCATACCGTTAGAATTAAAGTTTTTCTAACTAATTTCATCACTAAATATTTTTTTCCGAGTCTTAAGTTTTCCAATTCAAATGCCGTCCTGCAAATTCAATACTGGCACGACGATTTATTTAAGGAACCAATGATTTCTTTCTATACGTCTGATATTGAGCTTTACCTCAAATTTACTTCATTAAACAGTCCTGGGAATAAAATATTACTAATTCAGGAATTTCAGAAATAATTCTTGGTGCTGACATTCATGGATCACTTTGAGAACTTCTTTTGATTCTCCTATTTACCTAAAATTTAACTTTTTGGACACACTCAATTTGGGCAAGAGAAACTTCCTGGAAATAGTAATTAAACTCGTTCCTTTTCAAAGACGTTCCCCACAACTTGCAAATATACAAATTGGTTTATGTTTTGGTAAAACAACAATAGATGAGGATGATTAACCCATACATTGTCTTATTAAACTTACCTTAGGTATAGACCCTTTCTATTTGCATAAAATAAAAAATTGTATATAAAGATAAAATATTTGAAGCCGTGAATGTTAACCAATGGTTTTGGAAATGTGTCGTTATATTATACATATGATCTCAAAGTAAGGGAAAGTACATTTGTTGGATATGAAGATACCTACGAGATATTGTTTCTTAAATGCTGCTTTACTTTTGCCCGATAGCGTATTTCAGCTGAATACACACAAATTATAATAATTTAAAATGTCCCAAGTAGTTTCGTCACTATCTTTTTTTATAATTTCATGGTAGTATTTCTTAATGCAATGTCTCAAGCAATTTCAGTGCTGATAAAATGTTCCTTCAATACTTTAATATGGTAGTACTATTTCTCATACTTTTATTATGGAATAGACTTAAAAGTTATCACATTTTAAAACAACACCAAACCCGTGAATTTCCGAAGATGCGGGTGAATTCATTGCATCGAATGTCCTTTTATTCCTAATCTTTGTTTTACCTCTAAAACATCTTCTGTACAAGCGATATTTCATTGAGTCGGCTATTTGTTTACGAAATTTGTTCAATTTTCTCATTTAAACCTCCACGCAGTATCAAAGTATTAGAACAAATAGAAGAAGTTCCTTTCACATATCTCTTTTTATAATTTTGAAAATGCATTTTATTGTGAAAAGCATTTACTTTGATTTGAACGTACTTTTCTGAGATAATTTGGTTTTAGTCACACACAAACCTGCCATCTGTATACAACCGTTTATAAAAGCAGAGAGAATGAGATAAAGGAAGTGCTCGCTAATATCAACACCGCATAGCAACGGCATAAGTGGTCTAACAAAATATCAAAATAGGTATTATTTAAACTGTCTATGGTGCAATTATGATGAAACATTTTTAAATATTTTAATAAAACACAAAGAAAGCTTCAACAATAAGGTTTATTAAACTCTTACAACTGTTTCGGCCAACGGGCCAATTTCAAAGACTATAGATTTGTTACTACAAATTAAAGAAATGCAGCCGATCAATATAAAGGGATGAGGGTAATACGGAAATTCCTAGATGCAGGTACCTACTCTGGTAAAACCAGTTACAATTTCTATAAAAGTAAAGGCGAATTGCTGGTCTCTAATTCAGTGTAGTTATTAACTATTAATTCAGCGCTTTTTTAATTTCCAAATTTTCGAGAAGGCTTAGTTTCTTACTTTTTACACAATTGTGTAGCAGTTTTACATTTTTATTATCTAGATAGTGATTATTGGTTATGCAGTGCTCCGAAAAATTAGTCGACATTATATTGTATTTAATTGATCTTTTATGTTCGTCTAACCTGCTTTTTAGAGCCCGGCCAGTCTGCCTTATATAAATAGCATCGCAACTATTATATTTTAATTCGTATATACCATTTTTTGAAAGTTTATTTATTTTTAATTCCTGCCAACATCTTATAAAAAAGTCAGAATCATTCAAGTTAAAAAATATGAATTCGCAAGCACCTGTACTTTATGCTCTACCGAAGATTTATAAAGACGACATTCCATTAGGACCGATGGTCTCCTACAATGCACCTAGTTTTAAGCTTTGCAAATTTGCCAATTCTATTCTAAATAAAAACATCGACTGGAAATCAAAATTTAGCGTTATTAACTCGATTGAAATTGTTTTAAAAATTAAAGAAGTTCCAGTCCCAAATAATGCCTTGTTTGTTTGGTTTGATGTATGCGGTTTATTTACATCCATACCGGTGGCTGACTTAACCAATTAATAAAAATTTGGAAAGTGTTAGGCTAGGTTAGGTTCTTATTACTTTAGTTCATAAAAAAATATCAGAAATAGAAAAAAAAATTGGTTTCAAACATTTCCTTTTATCACATTTTCGCCTATTGAAACCCCCATATTGCGTTCCCCTAATAGTGAGTTTTCCGATCATACGACCCCCCGTCCTCTAGTGAACATGTCCTAAATATTAAACCGCCTCGAGTTCAGGATTTTATATAGATAGTTTAGGTTATGTTAGGTTGGGGTAGGTCATAGACATAAAGATAACACTGAGCAATAGAATCACAATGTTGACCATTCCCAAGAAAGAGGCAAAGTGAATGCGCGACCTATATCTGTTTATTTCTGCACTTCTATAATGAGAAGTGTAAATATTAGCATTTTAGGGGAAACCGAATTTCCGGATTCTAACTGTGTCCTCTTTATGAAATCTCCATGGCGGACCATGGTGACATCAATAGTGTTCGACGTTTCGCAAGAGACATCTTGAGGAGCTTTACGTTGTTGATGCAAGGTTTACAAGTATAGTGCTGAACTGCCAAGGGGATTTCATAAAGAAGACACAGTTAGAATCCAGAAATTCAGTTTCTTCAGACGACGGCCGCGAAAGCCTACATCAACTTTTATTAACATTTTAGGTTAGGATTCTAAAATGGGACAACTACTGAGCTCACGTTCGCTTTGCTGTCAGTATTTTCTTTACAGCTGGACAAGAATGGCTCAATCCGTTCTCTATGTTTATGGGATTGGTTAGGTTAGGTTAAGTTATTTGAAGATTAACCTACATACTGATGTTCAGAAATGGAAAGTTTTTGTTTTACATTTCCCTCTTTGACATTTCCGCACATTCAAACATACCCTATTGAACCGCAGCGGAAACTTTTATCTGTCACATATTACACATTTTTACACACTACTTAAAAATAATGTGACACGAAATTTATTAAAAACTAAAATCAAATTAACTACAGTTCTGATTAACACAAGTCTGCACAATTGTTCACACTAGTGAATCTATTTCTCCCGTCTCGCGTTCCACTGCAGCCATTCTATGACTATCGCCTGTTTATTGTAAACGCACGATGTAAACAAAACTGACTCGGTCCGCCCAGTGCACTCGCTTTTACAGTATTCAGCATTCCTTTTAGAACATTCCGCAACCTTCCCGTGTTACTATTGTCTTTTTATTGATCGTTGCTAGAATATTCCAGACGTATCTAGGAAGGGCGAGAATATCCATTATTTTTTCCAGGAAGGTGTTGTTAGTTAGGACTGAACCAACACAAACCACAAGTACAGTTCCTGACAATAGGCACATTAAATGTACTTGCGGTACTAGGCTGAAATGATTCTCTCCGGCATTGCTTTCTCTGCACTATTACGAGTCGAGTCGTTCTGCCGGCTCTGGTAATAGGTATTTATTTCCTCATGCTTATATATCTGCATATTATATATTTACCTTCATTAAACGGTCACAGTAAAGGTGATTAAGTATGACGCCACCTGTATTCGTTGTTTTATTTATTAGTAAACAACTCATTGCGATGCTTCGAAATGAGTATCGCAAAGATTATAAAGCACTCAAATCAAGTTTCACCCACGGGAGAGGTTGTTTTGTATGGTATAGCAGAGTTACCGAATGAAGGTAGTATATTTAATGATTACTTACTTGTACATAAATTCCCAAAACCATATTAAAATCGGATCGATAAGCCATTTTGCGGAGTGAGACGTTGTCACGTTAAAATATATTATCCGATTTGGTACCAACAAATATTTCTCTCATGAACATACCTTTTTGTATTTGGAATTTCGGTCACGTTACAACTAAGAAATCATCTAGGACGTGAACATGCTACAAGTTCGTAGGGTAATATGTTTTTCGTGAAAATCCACAAGAACACTAGGTGTCTCGTCTAATTTGCGATTATTGTAAAATATGAGGCAATGATGTTATGCCGTCGCTAATAATGGTAAAAGCGACGACCAACGGGATCGGCAAGTGGCCGTACGTACGAGCGGTGGAATTTTTGCCACGATAACGAGCGTTCACGAGCGTGACAGAAAAAATATGTGGTGCGCAGGATACGAGACTGTGATGCGTAAAGTAGACCGTTAACGAGGTAGCTCTCATTCTAGTCGACCGGTTGTTTGTTACGCGCGACCAAATTCCGATTAAACCGCTACTTGCCAAGAATCGCCCGAATAGATGGAAGCGGCGGACAGCACACGGCACCCTTCATTATAAATCACTGACAAAGTGTCATGTAGCAGCCATGTTTACATAGGGGCGGTTTTGTTTTGTTTCGTTTTTATCAAACATCGACGTGTTAGAACAAACGCTGTATTTTCGTAAATTGTGGATACCGCAGGCAATTCAATTACTATTACGTTGACATTAATGCGTTACCTATACTAAAACGTGGTTGGTATTGAAATTTAATCAAATAAAATTAATTCACAGTGCAGCACTTTCAACCAACTGGATGCATATTTTGACCTTTCGAAGCAATTAAACACGCGCTATTGTATATACAATTTGTAGAAACATTATCGGCTTAGTTAAGGAAACACTAATCACTTTTCCTAAGTACCTGCTGAACACTAACATATTTATAGTAAGGATTAATAAGTAAACAGTATACGGATAATCACTTTTACTCTAAGTTGACGATATAAATTGTAATAAAACCGACACGGTGTAAGAGCTCATCGTAGTTATTAAAACTATGTTAAGTATTTAGGGATTGCAAGATGAAAATAAAATGAGAGTAGCAATTGACAATATATTTACAAACTGTAAGAATGAAATTTGAAGATGAAGAGTAAACCAGTTTAAGAATTTTTATTATCACGATAATTATTTCGATACCACAGTGTCTTCTTCAGGTGAAGTCTAATACATTAAGTAAATTACATTCTTCTTAATACTATACTAAATTATAATCTAATGTTAAGAGGGGGTAAGTAACTAAACCTACTAGAAAAAATGGAAATACACAAAATATATAATTATATTTTTGCAATTCTCCACTTTTAAATATTTAATCGTAAACAATAACTTACCCCCTCTAAACATCAGATTGTAATTTAGTATATAAGAAGAATGTAATTTACTTAATGTATTAGACTTCACCTGAAGAAGACATTGTGATGTCGAAATAATTATCGTGATAATAAAAATTTTTTGTAACCATTAAACAGTGTTTGTTTTATTTACTATTTAACATACAAAATACTGAAAAATAGATAGATAGACCATTAATTCTGACTACTGAAGACCTACTATTAAAAAGCAATTAAGAAGGGACAATAGTTATTACCGCCATACTGTTAGTACATGAAATTGAAATGTTAAAAGGGATTATGAGAAGTACAAGTAATAAAGTTATTTAATTGGAGTACAATAGCAGGGTACAGATACAAAAGATTCAAGGTTGAAAATTAGAATAGATATTTACATAGAAGAATAACATAACAAGATTCGAATAAAATACTTTGAAATGTTTACAGAGCAGGACAGTAACATAATAATAAAATAATGGAAATATATACAAAAATAAGAAATAATAAAATGTTGTGGTGAGCACGTAAGCGCGGCCACAAGTATGATAATAAGCACCTCATAATGTGTTTAGAATTTCATAATTGTTGTTACTGCAGCCCGCATGACGACAGCACCGCCTGCCTGGTTTTATTATCACTGGGGAAATGAACATGTTTGAAAAAAAAATTACAATAAAAACGCCGCTCAACATGAAACAAACGCCAGAGATGTCATTTCCGGAATGGTTTACAACCCTGACTCCGAAAATAGGCTCAAAATTGCCTTAAAACGTTAAAATTTTGAGATATCCTAATCTCAGTTACAAAAGATACAATTTTTGACCATTTTTTAAACATTACTACATAAAATAAAAAGATAAAATAACCGAGAGAGAAAATATTTCCGATCAATCTTTGACCTCTGAACGAGAACCTGTTGTCAGGGTTACCCCAAAACATCTAAATTTTAAAATACTTTAATCTTAAAATCCAGATGATGCTAATTTGTCTTGATTGGATTTGAGATTTGGATATATCTCAATGCTCTAGCTTAACTCAGGGTAAAGATTCGGGTTCTCTGTTGAATCGAAAATTATTACCTTTTTGGTGCAATGCGTGTTCGATACAATAATAATAAGATTTTATAAAAACAAATATTTATTGAACACCGTACAGAGAATAAGAAGATTAATATGAAGAAACAAAGGCTGAATTAGCACTGACGATTTTTGAATTTAAATAATTTAGGAAAATTTTGAAGGTGGAGCTAAGGGTTGTAGATAAAAGTAGGGAACCAATAGTAAGAGAACATAATTTGGAAATGACGAAGATAGAATTTATAGAATTAAGACGTTGAACTCAAATCACATCAGAAATCCATTATTAAAAAGTAATTATGCGTTATGCAGTTAGTAAATAGAATAGAAATATTGCAAGGGATTATAGCAAAATACAGAGGTAATAAAGTTATTTGTAAAGAGAAGAATAGGTAGACAAGTTTAACTAAAACTACAGAAGACATTATTTACATATTTACACAAAGACACTACTTATACAGGGTTTAATACATGTTGTTGGTCGCTGCACCTTCTTTTCTGTAACGTTAACACTTTCGTGTAAATTATAACTTAAGGTAACCTCTTAAGATCATTTTTACGATCCCCTTCATTTCCCGAGTTCTTGGAAAAGTATTATTCTTCAAAAGACCTGTTGTAAGAGATTTTTCTAAAAAAACGCCGCTCAACATGATTTTTCTAAAAAATCTCTTAGAATAGAATGCGAAATCTCTCATGCGAATTTTTATTAAATAAATACGAGTACCTGCCCAGCAATGAAGACGAATTTCAGAACTTCTGCAAAAGAAGCAAATATGTTTTTATTTTTATTTGGACGGGTTATACATGGATAACCTAATGGTAAATCCAGGTCCTTATGATACTAAAGCGTTTTAATGTTTTGTCTCAATCAAGTTTCAGTATATTAGTTTTGCCTGAAATGTTTCACTCTTTCATGAATAACTATCGAAGGATTAGATAGAGATTTTAAACTTGGATCTTTCTGGAACATAATATTAAATGTGAACATTACAAGCAGAGTAAATTGAAAAATTAACAATTTGAACGGTTAACTAAATATAAGCAGAGAGTTAACTAAATATTGTATAGGCAAATCTATGAACGTCAATTCAAGACGATTATTAAATGCAGAAATCCCTTATTACTTCCGGTGTAAACTTTTTGAGAGTAATCTCGTATAATCAAACTTTGAACTATATTAGAATGGAGATTGGACGAAGGAGTAAAAAGAAAAGCAAATTGAGTACGAATGAAATTAGATTTTTTTATGGATAAAATAATGCACTAAATTCTATAAATTTGTTTCTTGCGCAAAAACCATTTTCATTTTTAATTCGCTCTTGTTTCTGTTCACTAGCTTTTAGATTATTGGTATATCTTAGAATTTAAGTTTTGTAAATCAGGGAAAACACCTGCATTAGAGCGAACCATATTTCAAAATAAACGTTGTGAAATTATAATAATAACTATTATATATACAATTGCAAACGTAGGTAATTATATTAAAGATCATTTTGAAGTAGTCGAATCTGATGTTTTCAGACTAATATAAAGACAAAATGGTGAAATTATTGAAAAGCTGCTACAATGGTGATATGGGAAAAGAACGATGAAACAATGTGACTTTATTAGGCGAATTCTTTCACAGGACCGTTGCACTAATATTTTGAAGTTGAAAATTATTATTCTCTCATGATTGAGCCACCTTGCTTCAATGTTCGATTTCCGCCCCATTTACTTTTATTCCTATCAAAATTTACTTTATAATTATGCGTTAAAATTAGAAATAAAGCTGTAATTTATAGATTGCTATTTTTTACCTAAGTGATTCTTTGTTAAACGAAATAAGGTTTTGTTTTGTTTTTACTTATATCGAACGAAAGTGTTAACATGTACAGCGGCGTCATTAGAACTACGAAGATAAATCAAATACAAACGGTAATTTACTATTTAGCTTAGCATGTAACTACGATATAGAGGATTCGATGCTAGAGTGTTGTTTGGTTTATGAAAAGGGGGAACTGGCTTAGGTAGCAGCTGCGCTCGGTTCTGTCCGCAGTACACCCATAACTGAGCGCAACGGACCATCATCTGTTCCACAACGCATCATGATCGACGCCCAAGAACAAGTCTCACAAATGACATGATGAACATCCATGCTGTTCGAAAGCTTGTTGAAGGTGATCACCATCAGCAGAATATCATCATCATATCAGCTATGGGAGTGTTCAATTGATCATCACTGATAATGTTTGCTTTAAAAAAATTAGTGCTCGGGGGGTTCCAAGGTTGTTGACCGAAAATCAAAAACAGGTCTTGTCGGAGATTAGTAAAAGACTTCTTAACCGATTTCGACAAGAAGGGGAGGTTTTGTTGAAGCGTGTTGTCACTTGTGATGAAACGTGAGACGTGGGTCAACCACTACACTTCCGAATCAAAAATGGCGAGTAAGAAGTGAAGAGGTGGCGAAGAAACGATGAAGGCTGCCTTGTCACAGTCAAAACCAAAACCCGTCTCTCAGCCGGAAAAGTGTTTGCGACTGTTTTCTTTGACTCAAGGGTTTGTTTGAGTTTTACTCATTGAATTTCTTCATGATCAACGAACAGTGAATGCGTCTTACTATTCTGAGATGTTACAGTCGAAAAAATCGCGTATCGAAGTAAACGTCGGGGTATGCCTATTCAAGACGTCATCCACCATCATGACATCGCCAGACCACACACCGCAGTTTTGACAAGGAATACATTGGAGGAAATGGGCTGGGAAACCCTCGAGCATCCTTCTTATCATCCATCCATCCCTAAGTTGTCACCCTGTGATTAGTTTCTGCTAGTGCCCTTGAAAAAATCAGTTGGAGGAAAAATATTTGAAAGTAATGAAGAAGTAGAGGAGTATGTGCGCATTCGGCTGACAATTCGCCCTCAAAATTTTTATGAAGAAGGAATATTCAATCTTCCAAATTGGTGGCAAAAGTGTGTAGAGCATGGAGGTAACTATATTGAAAAATGCTAAATGTTTAGTTTGTATCTACCATTAACCAATAAATTTATTTTACAAAATTAGGTGTATATTTGATTTACCCTCGTATGACGTAGGTATAGATGTAAAGAGACTATTATTAATGTACCCGTTGTGATTGTAATTTGACCCAGAGCAGAGCAGAGACTTTGTGGGGTAAAAGGTGTTGAAAATAAAAGACAGAACACAGTTGCAAAAGCATAAAAAAAGGATAAACAAGAGATAATGTCGCCAGCATGGTGTTATAAAAAACAAAACGTTACCACCCTTGGTTTCAGTGATTTCGTAGATAACTAGCTTTATAAGTAACGGTTTAAATTGTTTCTTCCACAAACAGCTTTACGTTAACTAACTATTTCCTTGTTGGGTTCTCTTGGTATGTGTGATTATCTTTTAGAATTAGAAACAAAAGTTTCTTTTACTGATACACCTAATTTTGCGAAGAATGTTTTGTTCTCAAATTAAATCTGCTTAGGGTAATTTTTTTTTTAATTGAAATTCATAAAATATCATAATCAAACAGGTAATATGATGTAAATGTAACATAGAAATCATTATAATGAGATGAACATAAGTTTCTTTTGTTACAAACAGCATTGTTAGTATGTTACACGAATGAGAAACGTAATTCGTTAAACAATGTTCTTCAACCATGGTATCAGGGATCAACGCGAATGGAATTTGGAAAGACCAAAGTTTCATGCATTTTTATCAGATTTCTGTTGTACACTGTAGTAATACTATGGGATTATAAAAGTCCATACCAATATATGACGAGTTATATATTCATTACTATACAATGTACATTAATAAAAGGCAATAGTTGGAAGTAACTTGATTTTTGGAATAAAACAGCGAAAAATTCAGAAATTCACCGCTGTTAACTATAATCTATAGTGAAATTATTCACTATTAATGATTTTTTGAAATACAATACTTAGGGTTTAGCCTCTCATGCACATGCTGATGAAACTCATTTTATATTTTTTCGTTACTGACTACGACAACTGACGAGCTTTCAGAATAATTGTCAAAAGTTCTATCCAAAATATCGAGAAACAAGTCATCAACCCTACTGTAATTTAGATTTCCTTGTGGATATTTCCTAATCGTATACTGTTTAGTCGATTCTCTGCCATTTCTTAAGACATTTTACCAAAGAAATGGTCCACTCAGCTGTGGCTGAAGTAATAGAACTCGCTGTCGAAACGTCGCTGAAGAATAAAGAGTCATCCATTCCAATTATTTCTTAGTTTTAAACTAAAAAATCCCAAAGAAATTGTTCCTATTGGTCTAGAAACCAAATTGGTTTGACGAAAGTCAGTAATAACAACACCACTGGTATGTAAGTAAGGTATCTTTTGTAACAAGAAACAAGTTTCTCTTGTCTTGAGCGCGATTACCATCCTCTAATGACACTGAATAATAATCTACCTATCCGTTGTTTCAGCTTTTCTCGGTCTGTTATTACGAACCATGCATCGTTGCATCGGGAACAATAACGTTCACATGAAATATGTTGGTTGAATTGTTATGTAAATTCATATCCCTTCCCGTTCTCTACAGTTACTATAATTCATCTCCAGAAGGAAGTACCAAGTAGGCAGGATCGCCTGAAACGTTTTCATCCAACTTAATTCTGAGAATACAACGTTTATTCTGCTGATATATAAATTAACTGTGTACTCACAATTTTAAGGGGTAAAACAGTCTACAGTTTAAGTATTTACTATGACGATTGTGGAATTACGTAAAATGTTATTATAAATAATATAAAAGTTGTATTGAATATATGTGTGAGGCTCATTCAAAACAAGTCATTCATACAAAATAATTGGAATAATCATTTAATAGCGCATAATTTATCAATATTGTAGAATATTATTTATTGTGACAATAATCATAATGGATAAAACAAACAAGAAAGAAAGAGAAAACGAACATAAAAACACTTATACAGTACAAAATCGATGTAGTATAAAACATGCTTTCAAAGAAACCTACAAAACTAAAACTACAATCTGTCCCTCAATATTCACCTACTTTAGTTTTTGGAGGAGTTATAAAAATAAAAATGGCAGGGAATTGTCAATTAGTAAGACCTAAAGGATTTTTCAGTATTCAATTTGTAACTTGTCCCAACGTTATTGTGAACAGTTAAAATATATGGAACATTAAGGGTAGTTTTCACAATCATGTTGTTTATTTAATTAAGTATGCGGAATGCTAAATGAAACCTATAAAACTCAATTATTTAGAAAAACTATAAATACAAAAAAGCAATTGATTTAAATTTGAATTACTAACGAACATACAGAAGGTGATTTATAACAATAGAGGTGTCAAACGTTGGTATCTATAAATAAATAGAATAAGTACCTTATCTTTGGTTTAATTTCGCTATTAGCTCTATATTATGACCAAATAGCCCGAAACAATTGTTAAATGTTTTTTAAATAGCAGTCTAAAACTGCCATTTTGTGTTTCATTCGTATTTTCTTTAATATATTTTACAATAAACCCACCACGAATGCTATTAAAATTATTGAAATCTATATTCTAGCTACATTATCCTAGTTTAAAATGTAGTAAATAGAAGAAAGAAAAACAGTTGGAGAGGTTTCACTTATATTTATTCAAAAACTCTATGCACATTTCACCTTGTTAAGGCATTATCAGGAGTATGATTAATTACTAAAGTTAAAAACATATTGGTTACTTAAATACTAGAACTTTTAGGTGTTATAAGTTTTGGGTCTAGGAGGGGGTTGTTACCAAATTATAACTGGTCGTTTGCTAGTTCGTTATTAAACAAAACGGCTTTTTTGATTTCTAAGATTTTATAGCGATCTAAGACTTTTCCTTTTTGTGTGTGGTGTAATAGTTTTAGATTATTTTTATCACAAATATGATTATTTTCTATTAAATGTTATATGAAATAACCTGCTCTGACTATTTGAGAATATACATTGGAAAGTCCAAACGATCAATTGCCACCCGCTGTAATGAACATATTCGTAAGGCTATACACAATAATCATTGTTCTGGTCTTTCCTCTCATTTAGTAGAAAATAACCATACTTGTAACAAAAATAATCTAAAACTATTACACCACATACAAGGAGGAAAAGTCTTAGATCGCTATGAAATCTTAGAAATCAAAAAAGCCATTTTGTTAAATAAAGAACTAGCAAACGACCAGTTAGAATTTGGTAACAACCCCCTCCTAGACCCAAAGCTTATAACACCTAAAAGTTCTAGTATTTAAGTAACCAATATGTTCTTAACTTTAGTAATTAATCATACTCCTGATAATGCCCTAATAAGGCGAAATGTGCATAGAGTTTTTGAATAAATATAAGTGAAGCCTCTCCAAGTGTTTTTAGGCTAACTATCTTTTTAATGTAGTAAATAGGTTTGTATTCCTTGTCAACAGTCTTTTCAATTTACCTTGCTCGATTTCTATTTGTTGGTGGAGACTGTAGAGTCGAATAATATATTCACAAGTTAGATGATAAAAATATTGCATAGAGAAATAAAATTGAAGGAAATTGCACTTTGTTTGCCTTAGGTTACTTCTAGCGGAATTTGCTTTCTCCATT
This sequence comes from Agrilus biguttatus, assembly GCA_963921985.1. Taxonomy (NCBI): domain Eukaryota; kingdom Metazoa; phylum Arthropoda; class Insecta; order Coleoptera; family Buprestidae; genus Agrilus; species Agrilus biguttatus. Next base: position 25,426,372 of record OY998118.1, read on the forward strand.
AAAAATGACAATCAAAGTAGCTCTCGGCACCTGATAAAAACTGGCAACAAATTGGTTAACCGGAATGTCATAACCAGATATGATGTTCAGAAGTTGTATCTAGAACATGATGTGCAGTTGAGTAAGCAAAAATACAATTTTAAGGTAAGGTTTCTGAATAAAATAAGTTTAAAAAGTCATTAACAGAATTAAGCACACAAAGTTTCAAAAGGTATTTTTATTATAGACATAAAATTGCTTCACCACAGGAAGAGGTGGAGGGGAGGAGGAAATGAAGTTATGAGAAAATGTTGAGTCAACGTGAATCTTTACAATCGCTTTGGTTATATGATATTTATTCCTTTTTACTAATATTTATTGATTTCCATCCCTTCTTATTTTTGATGTGTAAGAGTTCATAATGTAAACTAGTCAAATTTTTCCAAATTTGGACGAATGGATACTGTTGTTGATGGTACATAGCACTTACGTTTTAAATAGAGGTATGGAATCAACAGAAACAACTACTCTGAGGGCTAATACCCCTGCCGACATTAAATTATACTGTCTATTCCGAAAGATTCTTAGACGAAGATAACAATCCAAAAAAGAAGGTATTGAAATCCTTTTTCGTCTAATTAACATATAAAGGATCACAGATTACACATTTGGAACGCGTCCTGCTAAGTAGGCACAGCGAACCGAAAGTCATATCCCACAACCGTTTTCGACCTATTGGATCTCATCAAGAAAGGCTTTTACAAGCTATATAATAAATAAAAATCTGCCAGCGCCCACCTGATGAAACCGGTCTTGGGAAATGGCCTTCGGTACGCTGTTCCTACTGTGTAGGACGCGTTCCAAATGTGTGATCACTGATCCTTTATAATTAGACGAAAAAGAATTTTAATACCTTCTTTTTTGGATTGCTTACGATTTAATTATGGCGATCCTCCATATCGTAACATGATCTAATCCCTTGATACATTCCACTTACCATATTCCAATTAGGGAAACCTTTCCCATCATAACATCACCAAACTGTCGAAGCACTTATTACTGATGCATAGCAAATCAAATGTGTTAATCGCAGAAACATAAAAATATAGGCAACATTTTCTTTCTAAAATTATTTTGCTACAAATTAACCAGGGTGTTAATCAGTTTTATTGCTTCTTGTTACAATGAATGTATCGGCGGAAATTAGATGTACTCGCACTAATTCTTGCAATAGATGATTTATCCATCAGGCATTTAGTCATGGTTACTATCATAGTCTATCTACGATCGAATATTCATATTTAAATATGCACAACACATCAAAATTCTAGAATGTCCTATTATCACGTCATCTATACCGATTTTCTTAATAAAGCTACCTATGTTTGCACCATAAATTTTAGTACATTATTACTTATTGATAATTAAAATTGCTTTTTATAATTTTCTGCAAAAGGGTACGCCAAATATCATTAATGTAATGTAATGTTTTTTTTCACGATTGTAATATTTATAGTTTATATACAGTATTACAATCTGACCAATATAAATGATAAGCTCCTGCATTAAGGATCTTAATTCCCTTTCCACATTGTCCGTTAGTTTTACTAAATTTTAATTTTCATTTGTTGTTTTTGATCAGTCAATAGTTCAAAAGTTTAGTTTAATGCATTAATTCAGCAGGCACGAATGAGTCGATTGAGAGATATGAAAACAACAAAATAAAAATATAATTGTTGGTTAATGAAAATTTAGTTATTAGTCATAAATATATGACACCGATAAAACAATATTTATCAAGATTTCGTACTTGATTGAGGATATATTCAAACGCTTGGTAGCAGAAGAGGGTGCAATAATCTTTTACACCCTGTAGACGTCAAGTGTCTACGAAATTCCGAATAAGTAGTTGGGTTGGTATAATTTAATACAAAACTGTGAATTTTGATACGACTTCTCACCCAGATCGTGCATAAATCTCTTCTTCATCGTTAAACAGCTTTGGTTTCGGAAAATATGTGAGATGGGGTTGTTAGAGTCAGATGCGGGTGGCTCTGTGTCGTCTGGCAGGCGAATCTTTTGCAAGCTGGCACATTGACAGCTCAAATTTACTGCAGCTTATGTTAAGGGTCGAGTTCTATGCAAATAGGGGAAATATGCGATCCACTGCCGCGGGAGCCTTCATCTCAACTACTGATAAGCAAAGAAGGGGATTTGTATGCAAGGTGAAGCTGCTTCTAGAAACGATGGCTTTTTTTGTTGCACCTACTGCTCCCTATATGCTTAGGTTGTATGCGCGTTTCGTCGAAATCGGAACCCCAAAAGCATATTCCTAAATTGGATTCGTCGATTGGAATGAAACGCTTGCTACCATTTCACCTCTCTGATTGCTTGAAACTAACGGAAAATACTAGAAGGCAAAATAGGAAAATCCTATTATTTTTGTTCATTTCATTGAAACAAATGCAAACTGGAAACAAACACTTTGCTTAATCAACAACGTTAGAAAAAGGCTTATTTCTATCAAATTGAAGCTACGTCTGTTTCGGAAAATCCATTCTTCCTATTTATTTAGGTCGCTATGTCGAAACATTCAACTTTAAACTTTCTTCTAATCAGTTGCCTTGGCAGTAAACAATGTATTTAACTCTCATTTCAGCGAGGCATTGCTGTTTTAGTTTTCAGAAGAGAAACCAAATTTAGAAATTTTAATACAATCGTTCACTTTTTCTACTACTGAATATTATAGAATACTTTTAAAAACATTAGTGAGACGATCAAGGTGCCCATACATGTTTCTTTTGAATTCAAAAGGCTTTGTGTTTGAATTTCGGTCAGTATGGTATTGTTACGACGAGATTGAAGTTTATATTGAATTCTGAAAATAATTTATTTAAAAAAATATTAAAGTTGTATTGGGTAAATGATGTAGGCCACATCCGAAATAATTAAAACAATAATTTGACAATTGTTCATGAATAATTTAATCATTTAATGATATTCACTCATCACTGATCTTTCAATATTTAAATTTTGGCTTAACCTACTAATCTTGTGGAACGTGTTAGTTTCCAATTTTAAATACTTAAATTAGATTGGTAATAAGTATTTTCACTTTAAAAAAAGGGGCATGTAAACAATTATCAAGACTTAATCTCTGCGTGCCACGCACGTGATTCTAAAAGTTGCCTTATTATGAGTATAGGTAGGGGTGGTTCGTCAAAGACTTAATTTCAGATAAGTGCGGACATGTCATTCAATTGTGTTATTTTTTTTTAGTAACAACGATAAGTGGATGTTTGTTATGGATTTAAATATTGCGTTAAGTTTTAAAGAAACAAGTTTAGTTTGTAACGTTCGGAGTATTTTGTAGTCGCATGTTGTTTTTAGAGAGGGGTAGTTTTATGGTAGGCCAGGTAGAAAATAAGTCAAGTGCGCATATAACACAGTTCGAGACGGACAGTCAGCGCAGTCGGTTGGTTACCTAAGAATATTTGTATTAGTACTTATCGCTTCTTGAAGAATCATTCAATAAATTTTACATATACGCAATTTCATTGTGTTATTTCTTCGAGTATCTGCCAACAAATTGTATAACAGTGTAACAGTTAATTTAACAGCATATATATTTTACAAAATTTTGGTACCTTTATGGACTGCTTCTAATACTACCCTCTCTAGCATTCTTTTTCCTATGATAATAAGGTTCCATAACTAGAAAAATGTGAATCTACTTTGTATTCCCGTTTCGCTAATTTAAAATTTGAACCTATTTTAGTACCGATTCATCAACAATATTTAGGTATAATCCATCCGACCTACACTGTAGTGCAAAGCCGGAGGGTAAGGTGGAAAACCCTCTTCAGCCTCATTTTACGAATCGTGGACACGGATGGGTAATGGTTGGAGAGAGAATCATGTAGCGGATAAAATTAACATTAAAAATACGTGAAGAATTATCTGTGGAATAGTACTACTCCAACATTTATCGAAATGATAAACAGAAACCACAGAAAAACTTGTAACTGGTTTCGAATTAGTGTCCTCCCGAATATTAAGTTATGATTTAGACTGCGAAACAAAATTAACGAAGTACATCATTAATATTCAGTATTAAGGTACGTATATTAGACGTTTTCGAGATCGAATGTTGTTACAACGACTAAATCACAAACGCTTCTGAAGATTTTAGCTGCAGCCGCTGACGAAACGTCTATGGACCACGACCCAAAAGCCCGGTAAGTTATCGTAAGTTGATTGACGCCGGTCGTGGAAGCCTATATACTACAATTTATTTACACTGTTATTGTAGTGTTGTATACCGAACGAGGGTGGTCCTAGAAGTACCAAATCTAACTAAATAAAAATTTGAGAAAAAATTATCTTTGTTTTTTATATATGCATGTATTAGCTCCATATAATTTTTTCCAGCTATATTAATAGCGCCGATACCCTGATTACAGTGGAAGTCGTCGAAATCCTTAAACTAGCCATATCTTCATTGCTGGCAAATATTTTATTAGCCAGCCATTTTGCAACTTAGAAAACATGAAATAATCCAATGGAACTCAATATGTGTATTCGGTGCAATGAAAACTACCGTAAAACAAAGAGAAAAGACGACTGGATCAAATGTAACACATGGGCTGAAAAGTTCCAGGCCTAACAAAGAAACCACTTTTTTTTGTTCAAAATTGGCTTTACTCATTAACGTAATCTCTATTAAGAGCAACGGAATCATTACAGCGCCGCTCTAACATTTCAATACCACTTTTGTAGAACAATTTACCGTTTGCCTGAAAATAGGCCTAAACTTCAGCGAGGTCTGCGAACAGCCAGTTGTCGCTGCGACCCAAATCTGGAGAATACGGCGGATGTGGGAACAATTCGAAGTTCAATTCATGCAGTTTTCTTATTGTTTTGATGATAAATGATTTGTGACACGGTGCGTTGTCTGAAGAGAGGACAATGCACCCCTTTAGTTAGTTTTTAAATAGATGCTGTAAAGAAAAAACGTTGTAGATCGGAGGTCGTTTTGTTTATTTCAATTTTATTTAATAAAGTTGTTTTACACTTGCTCCAACCGTTTATTTGATCTGCTACTCAGCCAAGTAGTAATTACAAGAAATATCCACTGCATATATCCTTTCTTTTTGTTAAAATTGTGCATATGACTGTATATTTCTACAAGGTAGTGAGATGTAGTTGCTAGACCTTTAGATATTCTAAAGGATCTCGTGCACTTCTATTTTCTATCAGGACTGTTGTTGTTGAGTTTTTGGAAATTTAAGGTATTTTTGAAGGATTTTCCTAGGTTAATAGTGGAAAGGCGGTGTGTCGGGTTTCGGTGGTGGAATGACGATTGTATCGAGGTGAAGTCTGGGGGTTTGCCTCAATAACACGTGGCCTTACCATTTTTTAGTTTAGTCATGTAGTAATAGTCTTATGTAGTAGAGTAGGACTATTATATTTTTAATCGCAACTATAGTTTAAGATTATCGAACAATCATTTTTTGTCATTTTTATCCTACTAATAAATCATGGATCCCGTTCCGCGACTAAACAAAATATATGTTGAGTGTTGGACTAAGACAGACGTGATAAATGTGCTCCGTATTTGAAAGCTAAATTGTAGTGGAATTTCGTGAATGATTAAAGTAAATTTTTGGGGAAAATGAGTAAGATTAGATGTGCTATTAGTACAAGTAGTGCACATATCATTTGATAGTACCAGCAACATGATATATTGTATGACTTCTGGTTGCCTTGGCTTCCAGGGGTCGATCCGGGCAAGCATAGGTTGTATCAACTGTAAGAATTGGTTTCATAAAAAGTGTGCTGCTTTAAGTGAAGACAAGTTCAAAAAGTTTGCAGCAGAATATAAAAAAAGCTTACTGTATCAACTGGCAGTACTGAAGATGTCACATCGAGGCTAATTTTATTGAGTCTGACAATGATGAGAGTGATGAAGTCGTTAACCATTCGCCACTGTTAACTAGCAGAACTAAAATAGAGGAATTTTTCAAGAAGTACATGGATCCCTTTGAGGAAAAAATTTTAAAAAATCGAAAACAGTGTTGCAAGTATTTGGTTAGACTATTTCTCAGCAATACAATCAATTAGATAAAAGAGTCAGCGTGGTTGAAAATAATACTATATGCATTATCTATTGACATGAATAATGTAATATCTTTAATTTACGTAATAAACGTGAAACTGAGGTTATAGTCTTCAATTTACCAGAGTCTAAAAGGACAATTGGCGCAGATCGGCGACAAGATGACCATGAGAAAGGAGCAGCATTAATTACGCAAGAGTTGTCAGAGATCGGACCAAGGCATAAACTTCGCCGGCTTGGTCAATCAATTGCAGGGAAAACTCGCTCATTGTTGCTAAATAGTCCCTCCGCAACTGATGCCAGGACCTTATTAAAAATCAGGCCCGCCAGAGAAACTAACATTACGTTTAAACCTAGCTTAACTCAGACTCAACAACATCATCTCAAAGCTTTAAGTTCTGAACTTAATACCTTAACCGAAAAGGGTGACATTAGCAAAATCATATTATATGGAATACCAAAATAAGCGAATTTTTCACCAAAAGAAGTACATTTCGGCGGATAACCTACTTATCTACTACCACAAAAATCGTTTTGAATGATTGAAAAGTGAAATTGAATGAGTTAGCTGACATCGTAAAGATATCAAAAGAACATGTTGGCTTTATATTGCATGAGCATGAGCATTTGACTATGAAAAAGCTCTGTTCAAAGTGGGTGCTGCGTTTGCTCACTGTTGACTAAAAAGAAGAACGTGTTGATGATTCTGAGCAGTGTTAGGCCTTATTTAAACGTAACTAACTGGTTTTTTTGCGTCAATATGTGACATATGTTGAATGGATGAAACATGGATCATCATCATCATCACTTCACTCCGAAATCAAAACGATCGTCATATGAGTGGACAGCAACTGGTGAACCTTGTCCAAAGCACCCGAAAGTACAACAATCAGCTGGACAGGTTATAGCCTCGGTATTTTGGGATGTGATGTGCGTGGTGTAATATTCATCGACTATCTTGAGGAGGGAAATAGTATCAGCAGAGAATATTATATAGCGTTATTAGCGTTATTGGAGTATTTGAAGGCTGCAAAATTGAAATTACAAAGAAACGACCACATATGGCAAAGAAAAAAAATTGTTTCATCAAGACAACGCACCATGTCACAAATCATTTGTCATCAAAACAATGGTAAAAACTACATGAATTGAACTTGGAATTGCTCCCACATCCACCGTATTCTCCATATTTGGAGATTACTACCTACGACTACTGGCTGTTAGTAGACATCAAAAAAATGCTCACCAGCAAGAAATTTTGCTCGAATGAAGAGGTTATCGCTGAAGCTGCGGCCTATTTTGAGGAAAAAGATAAATTGTTCTACAAAAGTGGTATTGAAATGTTAGAGCGGCGCTGGGCTGATTGTGTTTGCTCAATAAAGGCAAGTTTGAATCAGAGAACCCGTGTTTTCTTTGTTAGGCCCCGTACCTTTTAGCCCATGTGTTACTTACAATTAATAACAATGATCGTGAAGAAGTTTTTATTAACTTTAGATATCATACGTACGATATTATAATTGGGTGCGTTTATTTACCACCACTATCGTCCATTAATACATATAATAACGATGTGGTTTCAATATTGTATGTAAAATATAAATATCCTAACAGCAAACTACTGATCATTGGTGATTACAATCTCCCCAGCAGCTATCCTCAAGAAGATTGCAAGGACGTTTTATACAGCGAGATGCTCTGGGTTAATTGTCAGCAATATAATGAAATCCGCAACCTAAACGACCTTATTCTTGACTTCTTGCTTCAGCAGCGCTGATACAAAGGTGGACAAAACGGAACTTATAATCTACAAAGACAAACATCACCCAGCGTTAAGCGTACATATCTATATCAAAAATAATCTTAAATCAAACAATACACCAACTTACGCGTTTAAAAAATCCGACTACTTAGGACTGAACAGTTTCTTTTTTAGAAGTAACTGGGTCGAACTATATAAATTGGAGTCTCTCGATGACATGGTTAATTGGTTTTATGAAAAAATTAACGAAGGAATTATACAGTTTGTCCCACTCCACGCAAATAAGATAAACAACTATCCTCACTGGTTTTCAAGAGAGTTTATAGATAAAATTAGACTGAAAAATGAAGCGCATGTAATTTATAAAAAAAAAACAAGAAGAAAAGCCGGCTATAATAGTTTCCGAAGATTAAGATTAGAATGTAAAACAATTAGTGAAAAATGGTATAAGAAAAATACAACAATAGTTGAAGATATGATTAAGTCAGATGCCAGGTTATTTTGGAAATTTGTCAAAAATAAAAGGCGGGACGATATCGTCATTCCATCTTCGGTGTCCTGGAATGGAAAAAGGACAACGGTGGAAGTGCAGTAACTAACTTATTTGTATATTCCTTTAAAAGTACCTATGGCAGTAACTCAGACAATATTACTTCTTCGTCATTAATCCAAGCGAAGAACAAATTGATCAGGATATCAACTTGTCTGAATTAACGTTTGATTTGATGACGTCTTCGAAGAACTATGTAGGCTGGACGCAAAAAAAATGCTGGACCTGATGGGGTGCCTAATCTGTTCCTAAAAAATTGTGCCGCTAGACTCACTAAGCCGATAATGTATTTATTCAGTAACTCACTGGAATCCGGTGTTTTTCCGTCAGCGTGGAAAATCTCTTTTATCAGTCCGATACACAAATCAGGGTCTAGATCCAACGCGGCTAGTGACAGATCAGTCTGCCTACAATAATCCATTTCTAAGCTGTTCCAAAAAATTGTTTTGCCACAAATAAATTTCTGTTTCAAAAATATCATATCGACAAAGCAACATGGATTTTTTTAGTTGAACGTATTGAACGAAATGAACCAAGGTAAGGTACGTGCGTACATTCTACACGGATTTCAGTAAAGCCTTTGACACGGTCGATCAGGACATAGGTCGATATGGTGTAAGAGATAAAGCACTGAATTGGTTTCGCTTGTATTTGTCAGGAAGATATCTACATGTACGAGTAAATGGCTACACTTCAACTGAATACGAAGTGACTTCGGGTGTCCCACAAGGGTCACATTTAGGACCAATCCTCTTCAACATCTTAATTAGCGACATATACGCTGATGATTTGAAAATATTTAGAAAGATAACTAGCGAAGGCGACGTCGACCTTCTCCACCAAGACATCGACAAACTTAGCAGGTGGTGCACGGAAAATAAGCTTAAGTTAAATAGACGTAAATGTGTGGTAATGTCCTTCTCCCGATCGTTACATTGACTACCTGCAATTTATCAACTTAATGAACATCAACTCGTGGAAGTTACTTCGACAAAAGTTATGGATGTAATCATTGACAATAAGTTAAACTTTTCTAGTCATGTTGACAAGATAACGTCAGAAGCATACGGAGTACTTGGATTTATACTCACATTGGGAAGATAATTCATTGATGTCCATACGTTTATCCGACTCTATACAACTTTAGTCCGCCCAATACTAGAATATTGCTCCATTATATGGTCCTCACACCAATCTTTTTATTGAGAGAGTGGAAAAAGTACAGTAAACGCTCGGTAAGTTTATAAAGTATTATAAGCACACCAGGGGAATAAATATGAATACTAAGGAATTGTATGGTCAATTTAGGATTAGCAGCCTTTTAACTCGGCGACAAGTTGCGGATCTTACTTTTTTTACAAGTCTGTTAATGGACAAATTGATTGCACAGAAATTGTGGAGCAATTCGACTTTGTCTGTTCCAAACATTTCCTAACATATCACAGATTGTCAAACGCTGAGAATTCTTCCAAGAGTTATGTATGTTTCGGGTCAAGAAACAAAAAGGTGAATCTAGTCAATCAATACTGCTCCAATATTAACTTTTTTGGGGGTTCGATGTCAACTTTTTTTGTCAAAACTAAAAAATATTGTACCTTTCTACTGATATACATATAACATTTTACTGTACTTAACTGACATACACAAACATTATGTTGTATTTCTTGTATATAGCCAATTGGAGTAAATAAACGCTAAATACTGAAACAGTTGTGCTCCTTTGTCCTGTTTGCTAATTTTCTAGTCTTTTGCAGTGCGTAGGGTCTTACGAAAATTTTCGGTTGGTTTTTCTTTGTGTTCTATTCCCACCAGCTACTCGTGCTGGCGGGCAGTCCCTCTGATCTACACTATAGTGGGAATGGATGGGGAGAGAAAGATGAGACGGACGAAATGAAAACAGAAGAGAAGTGAAAGATTATCTGTAGAATATTACTGCTCCAGAATTTGCCTAGATAATCTAAGGAAACCACAGAAATCTTGAACCAGAGCAGCCGGACCCGGGTTCGAACCGGTGACTTCCCGAATTCTAAGCAATGATCTAGAACACTAGGCTGTGGGGGGTAGCTGATTTTTCTGTGAAAGTTACAATTAACTGGTATCGTTTTTCTGAGGCTGTTCAGTTCTTCTTTGAAATATGCAACTCACAGATGCGTATGATTTGGTTCTCAAGGATGGAAGTTGGACAGAATTTGGAGGTATCTCTATTCTTCTGAGCTGACTCTCTGTATAGCTTGTTATCAATTTGTCACATGATTAGAACGGCCAGAATAGGAAGCTAAGTTAATTCATTATTTTTGTTTTGGAATCTGAACTGAGTGTGAACAATAATTAAGATAGTGTAGACGTGGCCAAAATACTAGTGGCATAGTCAGTCTTTGTTCTATAACTTTTATGTTATTGTAAGTGTACATACTTTTTAAAAGTTTTTAAATAAAGTCAGTCTAATCTCAACAGGTTATGGGCCCAGACGTATTTTAAAGCAACTGTTATTAACTTTGAGATTGTTAAAGTTCGGACACGAATACGTGAAACGGGTAGTTTGGAGACGCCAAATTTAACAAAGAGAAAATGGAGACTGATAAAATTAGAGTCAAAAAATTGCGAGATGCGGAAAACTGGCATCAGTGGAATTTTGTCGTACAAACATTGTTGGATAGCGAGGATGCCCTGGATGTCTGTAATGGAAATGAAAAGAAACCAGGAGCAGGTATTGCTAACTACGAACAACTATTTAAAAGATGGAGAAAAGTTGATCAAATTGCAAGAAAACTAATAGTCACCACCGTCTAATCTGGTCCATTGCAACTGTTAATTAATTGCGAAACAGCTGAGAAAATGAGGACGAAAAGGACTCTGGAGAGATTCTCCAGAGTCCTTTTATTGGGGTCTGTAGAATCCAACTACGCGGCTATTAACGGAAGAACTTCGACTGCAAACGAAAGTAAAAGAAAATGAATCTGTGGCATTAATGTCGAAAGTGAAGTTGCAGGTCAACATAAGGAAAACCCGAAAAGTTTCAAGTAAGAAAGTGGGTTGTTCTACATGTGGCAAACGAAATCATGTACAAAAGGTCTATTACGGGTGTTATTCGTATGGATCAAAGCAACATTTAATCAGAGACTGTCCTACTAACAAAGATAAGAAAAACGAGCCGAAAGAACAAACATTTGTAGGACATATAAATTCGAATGGTAACCTGAATTATTGGTTGATAGATTCTGGTGCATCTGCTCACATGTCAAATCGTCGTAATGGTTTTTGTAAATATACTGAATTTTCTACGCCATAAATAATTCATGTGGGAAATGTGGAGGAAATAAAGGCACTAGAAAAAGGCAACATAAAGATTGAAACATACACAGAAGGTAAATGGTTACCAGGAATGATGCACGATGTATTATATAGTCCTGACATGATGTATAATGTTTTCGGTAAAAAGTGCTACCAATTGGGGTGTTGATTTTACTTTGAGCAACAATGGTTCGCGTTGTGTGTTTCAACGGAATGGAAAAACCGTCGCAACCGGGATTGAGGACAACAAATTATACGGAATCTTGTTAAAAGTTGTGTTACCGGAAAATACTCTTATTGCAAGTCATAATGATGCTTTGCAATTATGCCATGAAAGACTGGCGCATCAAATAAAACGGCATGTGCACCATTTTCTATAAAATGGGGGAATAATGGAACTCGACGATGGATAATTTTGGGATGGGTGCATGCTTGGTAAAAGTCACAGGCAAGGGTTTGGTAAACTAACTGAAATCGCAAGTAAGGTAAGAAAACTAATACATTCCGACGTTTGTAGCCTCGTGAGAATCGAAAGTCTCGGAATGAAACGGTATTATGTGCTGTTTAAGGATGACTTTACCGCGTATCGGAAGTCAAAAACAAAAAGCAAGGAATATGCAAACAATGACGTTAATGTATTTCTGTGCAAAAGAGGAATTAAACACACGGTAACGGTTCCGTACATTCCTTAACAGAATGGAACGGCTGAGCCCGAAAACAGAACGATAATAAAGGCTGCACGTTCAATGATGCACGCGAATCCAATTTACCAAAATTTCTATGAGCAGAAGCAATGAATACTGCTCTGAACAATCTAAACAAAACGGGTCCAACAAGACTGACTGGAAAGTGTCCATTTGATATGTGGTTTGGCAAAAAGTCTTAAGTGTAAAAATTCAAAATGTTTGGAACAGAATGCTATATGAATATTCCCAAAGAAAAACGACTGAAATTGGACAAAATGGCATATCATGAGTACTTTGTGGGATATTTGGACGGTGTAGAGAGGTATCGCATTTGGGTACCTGAAATGCAAGACATTGTGGTGAGCCGTGATGTAACTTTCAAGAAAGAACGAGTGTGCAACAGTACGTCGCCCAATCGACGACGGAAGCAGAGTTTACCAGTGCGACAAGTGCATCAAAAGATGTGATTTGGTTAATGTGTTTAATGTGTTAATTAAACTTATCAAGAATCCTGAATTCCATCAGCGTACAAAACATGTAGATGTTCGGTAGCATTATATTCGAGATTTATATGAAAAGAAAGAAATTAATGTTCAATATATATGTAGCGAAGACCAAATTGCTGATTTAATGGCAAAGGCCTTGGCAAAACCAAGATTTATAATGTTAAGGAATACTTTAGGTTTGTGTAATTGTTTCGAATGGTGTGATTCACGTTCTTTCAAATTTTTGTTTATTTAAAGTTATTATATTATGTTTTAGGGAGAGTATTGTAATAATCTTGACTGAGTGAGAGGTGGTTTCCGATAAGGAAAGCATAATATACGAACAATAATTAAGATAGCGTAGTCGTGGCCAAAATATTAGTGGCATAGTCAGTCTTTGTTCTGTTAACCTTGATGTTATAACAAGTGTTTGAATAAAGTCTGTCTAGTCTCAACATATTTCATACCCATTCCAAAGTGAAGTTAATTTTTTTTATTTACTCTTTAGAAGGAGTTTTAGCTCCACTTCTGTATGACAACTTCTTAGTAGTAATGTACATAACAGAATCAATTCACAAAATTCTTTGGAGTTCGATCTTCAAATTTCTATGCTTAGTGGATTATTTATTGCGAATACATCGATTTACACAATCGGTTGGTTCATAGTCATATATTTAGTACGGGCTTAAAAAATTTGGGGACATCTTCAAGGCTAATTCCTTCTAAGTGTATGATAGCATTTCTTATCGGGATCATCGTGAAAAGGGAGACGACGTCATACAAATACGCTCAAATTTTATTTTTTGAAAATGCTGCGATGAATGTGTTTATTACTATTTTAAACAACGCTTCTTTTGTGAACCTTCTGAAAAACATAATAATCCTTATGGTAAAGCCTATACGGGCCCCAGTATTTGTTTATCATATTCTAGTAGTGACGTTTTTTTGGTCAGGTCATGCGTTGTTCTTAAACTCCCTGTTCTAGGGTCTCGTTTTCCTTGTAGGTTGTGAGAGTTAGTAAATACTGAGTTTTCTTTTTGTATATACTAGTGTTTAAAACTACGGTTGTGTGCTCTTTGTTCCCGACTTCGGCTTTGATGATGTTGCTTTTTGATGGTTGGCATCCTTGAGATTTTTTGCTGCTTTGGTTCGAATTTTCTTCACTTAACTGTTTGAGAAAGTAATATTCGGTTGTTTCCACCTTCTACTTGAACGGAGATTTAATTCTCAGATAATTTTCGATCTGATATATTAGTTCTGTAGGTCAGATTATAATGCTTGCTCCAATGCCGTTGCAAGGAATTTCTGATTAGCGCAGACCAACACCTCCAAAAGTGACTTCGTGTATTTCATAAAAAAAATCAAGGAAGTTCGAGTAAAGCCAGGAAACGTTATTAGAACCTTCAATGTTGTCGCACTTTTCATGATGGTCCCAATCACCGATACCATCAAACATTTAGAATGAATTGTATTTCCAGTAGGACAATCGATTCTTTATTAAAATCGACGAAACCGTCAATCCCAATAATCGACAACTTTTATAGGAAGAAATTTGGCATAAGAGCACTCCTTTCATCTTCTAAAAAACGACCCACTGCTTCTGTTACTTGGATGATTCCTTCGTGGTTTAGAGTCATGGAATCATGAAACTAAAACTTTTTCTATAACACCTAAATGGTGTAAACACAAAAATAGAATTGAATTTTGTAATGGAAACAAACGGTTAACTTCCCTTTTTGGGCGTTCACCATCCTCGTCAAAAAAATGGCATACACATTTGTCAACGACTTTGTCTCAAAGGTGACTTAAACAAAACCTTGTGCGGTACTAATTGGCACAATAAAAAGTAGCGTGGTCATTAAGATATAAAAGTAGAGTAAAAACTGCAGACTGCGTAAACTGAAAAATTGGCTGTCGTAAAATGTGTTTTGCAGACGACACGAGTGCACAAGATACCGGCATCGAAATTTACAATCGTGTAAACAATTGGGAGAAGCATGGCATTGAATATTGAAGAAGCAATGAATCCGATGCCACATCATCCCAGAGTGCCACCGCCATAAGAGATTTCGATTCATCTCCACACTATCATCACATCGTACGAAAATTCACCACCGAAGATGTCGTTCGCAAATTTTGGAAGAATAACTCATACCTAGTTACCTTCTACTATGGCAAATCACTACTTCATCGATTGATGCCAGCCGTGAATGCCTAAATTCAGTATAAAAATGGGGTATTTTGAATACGTACTCAGAGGGAAAATAAAAAGTCATTATTGAAGGTAAACTAGAAGGAAACAGGAACCCAGGAAGATAAAGTTTTACAAAAAGAATAGCATCAATGATAATCATGACGAGTAATGCAGTTAGGATTCTTGTATTTTCGTGATTTGGATTAAACTTTCTTCTAACCTAAACAGTAGTTACAAACAAACATCTTTCAGTTAGCATGGCAGAGAAAATATTATTTTTCAAAGTCAAAAGGAGTGACAGTTATATAAAATAAACAGAAGAGACGAAAAACACACCAAAGAAATAAGTAAAAATGCAATTGTAGTAACGTTCCCATATAAGTAATTCAATTATCATCGATACATACATAATAATCACGACCAGCATCTGAACTTTGGATACTGCCGACATGCTTAAGGTTAGCTTTAACCTCAATACTCGTTACTGTCAAACAATTGTTTAAGTTTTAATTGTAGCAAACGTCTTCTATCATAGCATAATGGAGCACAATCATGACCACTAATCCATTTTGAGTTTTAGAGAGACATGCCTTGGGTTACGAGTAGTTTTAACCTCAAGATAATTTACTACCAATAATAAATTGTTAGTAGATATTCCATAAAAAATACCTTTTGAGTTTAATTTGTGGTAAAATTAGCGTATCACAGTACCGATCATTTATTTGTCATTATAAAACCACAGAAACCACAAAAAAACGATGATTATTATTATGTAAAACATTCCAAATCTTTATGAAGAATGATAACGGCCATGAACATATTTTGGGCAGCGAATATTAATCCTTTGGGTTAAGATCTTTTAACCTCAAGACCAGTTGCTATCCACCAGCATATGTTTGTCAACTGTTGAACCACAAAACCAATATCTGAGTTTTAATTGTGGTAATCACATTGTACCATGGCACTGTACACACTTGTTCCTCTTTCTACATCAGGGAACCACATATAAATAATTCAATGATCATGATCCTATAAAAGCTCCATCAAAAATTTCAATGGAGAATAAACATTATCAACAACATTATGAATATAAAATAACATAGTTTAGGCTGTAGACGTTCATGGCTTGTGTTAATATTAGTTTTAACCTCAAGACCATTTACAACCAACACAAATATATCAGTAATACATAAATTTTGATGGAGAAAGAAAAACACCAAATTTATATTTGATAGAAAAAAAATTCCAAATCAACTTTTATGAAGAATATTCATGACCAGAAGCATATATTGGGTTTCGAATTTTAATATCTTGTGTTAGGAATAGTTTTAACATCGAGAGTACTTACTATAAACAATAATCATTGTTGGGGTTTTAATCGTGGCAAACATATTGTACCGTAAAACTAT
The DNA here is from genome assembly GCA_963921985.1 of Agrilus biguttatus. Lineage (NCBI taxonomy): Eukaryota > Metazoa > Arthropoda > Insecta > Coleoptera > Buprestidae > Agrilus > Agrilus biguttatus. Next base: position 25,442,843 of record OY998118.1, read on the forward strand.
ACAACGTTTATTCCTTCTTTTACATTAAGAAATTACAGATAAATAATACAATGATTATACCCATGTTAAAGTACTACTACATAAATGATGATAACCAACATGTATGGTGAATAAGCTTGATCAGTAACGTTATGTTACTAACATTTTTTAAGTTGTAGACATTCATGGCCTACATGAATAATGGTTTTAATAAGACAAGTTAAAACCAACAAAAATATATCAAAAATAAATAAATTAATCCAATTAAAGATATTTCCGTTATACTATATAAACTTCAATATCTAAAACTTTAGCAACCTAAAATATACTGATATAATAAAGAAATACAAAATAGAGAACGTATAATTACTTTTTTGCTACAAAAAAATACACTAATGTTTCTTCAACTACAAATTTCTAATTTAAGGTCCTTCGGAAGAGGCCAAGCTGGAATGAGGGTCTCGTATCATGCACAATTATGATTATTTCAAATAAATCAAACAATTAAAATAAAACGAAAGAAAGTTTCACTAATTTTAATTAAACTAGATAAATTTGTTTCGATCGATGCGGCAATTTACACAAGTATATAGAAAAGTATAATTTATCTGCTGGTATTTATATACATTACGTTATTATATTTCTTCCACCTGAACAAGTCACAGTGTGGCGAAATAATTATTGTAGAGTTTTTATAATAAAGAGTTATTGTAACCCAATTACTAACATTAAAACACAATAATGTAACGAATTTTCTAGTTCACTTATTTATTTAACAATTATTTATTTACAACTATTTATTTAACCACTTAAACACTATTACCAAACTTAAAATACTTATTTATCTGACAAACAATAATGCTTTATTTATATCACTTTGTATCTCACTCCTAAATATTTATATTACGCGTCCGGAAATCAAATATTTACTGAAAGAATTTATTAGAAAACACGCGAAGATATTTCGAATGATTTATAGAGAAAACGACTTCTTATTTCAACAGAAGATTTTCGAACGTTTATCGTCCGGTATCTGTCGGTCTCAACATCAAACCTGCCGCCTTCGGTGCGTCAGCGCTAATTGTTTCATCCCACACACGTATACTTTCGCTAAAATAATATCCCGTTAATTAAATCAGTTTTGGTTGTTTGGTGTTGGGAGTCACATAATTACATAATTATGCATGTGTGTGTAATGTCCATTTTATGTACATTATTTATAAGGAAAAATATAAATATAAAAAGATGGAGTAAACTAACTAGAGGAAATATACACAAAAAGGAGAAAAATGGAGATATTATGCAATTAAATAGAAAATAAGGAGAGAGATGTTAATGACTAACTGAGAGTTGAGACTGAGAGTTAATGATTAAGAATGACAGCCAGGATGATTCAATCTAAGTGGTTAAATAATTTTGATATCAATAGTTTTTCTGAATTGAATGTTACTGGAATAAGAGAAGAAGGGTAACCATTTCTGAGAATTTTAGTTTGACGTTAGTTGAAGCAAGAATACCAGGAATTTTGTGAAAGTGACCGCGACTAAGGCAATATGCATTAAAAAGTGAAAATTGACAAGATGCAGAAGAGTGTCACTTTCTACTGGCGAAGGTAAATGGGTACGAGCGTGAAGATTCGAATAACAACAATTAAAGGTACAATAGGAAAGGTTCAAAAGGGAATTGTAATGAACTTGAAAGGAAAATAATGAAACTGTTATGTTGAAAGTATGCAAGGGAAAAGTAAAATTTGGAATACATAAAAATAGAGATTTTTAATAAGGGTGAATATTACAAAATAAGTAAAAGTTGGAAATTTAAAATATGGAAATCTGAAGCATTAGACACATGAAATAAAAGGACAAGAAATGACAGATTTCCAAAGTAACAAAATAAATATGTAGCCCTGGCAGATGCTAGTGTGACAATAAAGGCCATACAATAACAATGAGTCTAAAAATAATAAATTTAATTCAAATGTAGTTACATAAATGAGCAAGACACATAACAAATCTATTTTAAAATAAGATTATAAAAGGGGACGAGTTAGGTTAACTGCAGCCTAATCTGACATAACTTGAATGACATCTTATAGACATTTTACAATTAATAATAGCACCCTCTTCTTATTTATTATTATGGAAAACCTTGTTTCTTCAATTCTTCTGTCAGACAATTCTTACTATTTAAATAATAGTATCTGAAATAATTTTTAATACTTTTCAATTTGTTTGTCAGACTATTACAATATTCGCTGTATCAATATTACTTCTTCATAATTAATGTATTTTTTAATGAGAATTGTTTTATATAATTATTTTTAAAAATATCAGTTCTTTATTAGAGACACCAAGATTTATTACTTCGATTAAAGTTTAACGCCATTTCTTTTCTAATAGAATGGTGCTATCGAATAATTGTCACAAGAAATGTCAATTTACTTAAAAAATAGCAATCATTATCTACGTAACAATTGATTTGGCTAGGTACAAAATAGTTTTCAGATAAAAAATATTTATTTATAAGTGAATAACATTACTCTAAAACTTAATTTTGAAATAAAAACAAAATATTATTAGCACATTAATGATTCAATAAAATTCTTAGCTCATGCCTCATTATTAGATATGAAAGAACATACAGATATTTATTTTTTTAGGTAGACCAACTTTTTTTATCTTGATAATATAACACCGGCGGTTAGAAGAAAGGTCATTTCAAAAAGAAACAGGTACCATATTTTAGTAGTTTACTGGCCTAAAACGCGGTTCGACACTTGAGGTAGTGACCAACAATGATATACCTTAACTGATCATCCTCAGTTAGGAATGTGGAATTTCAGATTTTAGTGTTGTATTTTGAATTGAAAAACAGTAATATCTCAGCGTTTAAAATCTTTGGATTGCATTAGCAAAATACCGAAAATTTTGAAAACTAAATTATAGCCCAACTTCACACAAAAAAAAGAAATAAAAGACTAATGCTAAACATCTATGCCAAAATCCTTCTTATATATGAAAGCTGCACATAAACAATTAAGTGTAGTATAAAAAAAAAAATATTTTACCCAAACAGAGCAATATTAATCGAAACAAGAAGCAATTATATCACGTCTATTTAACAAAATTTTTAATGAATTAAATATTAAGTCTGAATTGGTTAATAATAAATAGTATTCTGCAGCCAGACCAATTCAAACAAAGAAAAGGTATAATTTACAGAAGAAATTGTAAATTTCAGAGGGTTGTTTTATCAAGTAAGTTCTTTTTTAAGTACATTTACAAAAATAATAGAAAATAAATTTTAATAAAAATTTAATAGTCTGGCGTTTCATGTTTTTGGCATGTATTTCTACTACGGATTTCAGTTTTTATAATTGTAGGTGTCGTATGACGTACATTTCTGTGTTATGGGAGCTTGAAGTATATACAATATAAAATTCAAATCAAATGTAGGTATACAAAGGAGCAAGAAAACACTTAAAAACTAATCACAATAAGATTTAAAAAAGGGAAACATCAGGTTGATTACAGCTGATAAAAACAATCAAATGAAACTGGGACCGAGAATAAAACGATTTAAAAGACAAAAAAGTAAAGATAATGATTTCTACGCACTACGCCAATTCGCATAATTAATATACCCAACCAAATCCAGGTCCACGCACAAGTAACATCAGAGGAAAAATAGGGAAATACTGTAATCCCAATAGTCTACTAGTCCTTCAAGAGGGGATGTCCCATTGCTGAAATTCTGGCATTGCTGCCCGCCGACCTTTATGTCTATTAATGTTGGTGGCATTACTGCCCGCCAACTTTATTACCCTCAAAATTAATTTAAATTCATAATTAGGTATTATAAAAGTATAAAACGACAATTTTAACGTCACAAATTACGGATTCGATTGAATTGGTTGAAAGTGCTTGGGGTAAACAACAAATTGTGTTAGAGAAGGTTACGGAACATTCAAAAGTTGTTCTAATCTTTTCGATCAATTTTACACTCTTCACGTCGATCTGAAAAGCACAGAAAATTACATGGGTGTGCGCCTGGCTATATATGAATTATTACCAAATAGAAAAAAGGATACGTAGAAGAGACTGTTTGAATTGATAAAAAGTTGAGTTCCAACGTTTAGTCCAAAATATTTGAAAATTGATTTTGAACAATTTACAATTTTGGCCTGCAGAGAAGTATTGCCTAATACATGATTAAAATGCTGTAATTTTCATTTCAAACAGTGATTATGGCGAAAAATCCAAGAATTGAGATTATCATCTACATATCGGGCAGCAATGCCACTGTATAATCTCTTTTTTAATCAGGCGGGCAGCAATGCAACTTTTTCAAGGCGCGGGCAACAATGGGACGGGCAGCAATGGAACTAAGTCCTTCAAGAGGCTTTTCGTTTCTAATAAAGGGTCTTAAGAGGGACACATGTACCAAAAAGGTACTTCCAATGAGAAGTGTACTAAACGGTTTCGGATTAGCTCAATGAATGGGACAAACAATTTTGGATCAATCTCAATAACAAATCGGTGAATTTCAGTAGAACTAACACTCAAACTAAACTTTTTTTACGCACCAATTATGCGAATACGCGTAATATGTATTTACTATGTAATATACTCAACCAAATGTAGGTCCACGCGCAAGTAACATCAGAACAAAATAGAGAAATACTACTGTATCGAAGATACCTTCGCAAGGTATCGTAGATTGATTTGTTGATTGATTGTAAAAGATTGGTCAACAAAACAACCAGTTTCCCTTTTCGTAACGTATATATAACAACTAATTAACTAAATGACTAAACCAAATAAACAAGTAAAACTAAATTAAATATTCAAAGTCAAGACCCAAGAGTCAAACTCGGATATTAAGCCCTATCTGATTTTGTCTGAGGCTTGATGGAGTATATCCGTCTCTGGGAATTCGGGACCCCTTCTTCACGTAGACTTCTTCATGGTTTCCCTAACTTACTTAATCCCCCTATAATGATTTGACCTAACTCTTTAAAGGATCCCACATAGCGCTTATTTGCATTTTCAACAACTAGAACTTGGTCACGACCCACATTCTTAGTGGTTTCGTGAAACGCAAATTCCGCTGGATGTATAACAATAAACATAACGAAGTTTTGAATAATTTTTCCGCGTATCGTAAATTAACCTGTATCCATTACAGAATAAATGAAAAAATAATATAATTTTATTAAAGTACTATGTGACATCTCCCTTTTCGAAAAGAAGTACGTCCCCGTGATTCACGTAACGTTAAAAGTGACTAAACCCAGGAACAGCTTGAATAGGATAAACAATCCTAAGTCACTGGGACTTTAGATTGTCCCTAATATATCGTGAGAGCTCTCCAGCGTCTTTGTAAACACTATAATCGCGCTACATAAAACACTAAAAATAAACGCTGTTTCAAATAATTACCTTAATTGAATAGCATAAACTGATCAGAGATATTAGCAAAATAACGAAGAAGCCATATCGTGGTGACACATATTTTAAGTGAAATAAATAATTTAATGGAAATTACAAGTGTTCTATTATTATTTAAATAACGAAGTGTTTTCAAACACATAATTTAATATTGTTTGGGAATGCACTTTAAAATTTAGATTGTATGAATCTAGCTACTTTAACTTATTCGAAATAATGAAATTCAAATTGAATCCAATTACTTGTAATAATTATATAAAGCGAATTCTACAAAAAAACAACAGACTTTGTAAACTGAATGTAACAGTAAGCGAACAAAACTTCTCGAAACTACACACCAAGACCACATGGTGTTAAGCAGTGGATTCAGGTTTGCATGAATTTGCGATGGCAACTGCACGAAGCCCGCATGTAAAATGTTGCGCGGATACATCACTTTTGATTTCTACGACGGTTAGCGGCAAATGTTTCGTAATTCAACCAGTCGCGAGGCTAGATTTCTGTCCCGTTTGATAAAATTGAAATGCTGTGAGTTTTGCTTCGTGCAAGTTCCATGGCCTGATCACAACTCCGAAGATAATTGAATACAAGAGCGAGAGAAACGGCAAAAACTTAAAAAAAGACAGCATTAGGAATTAAATACAATGCGAATGTGTTCTTCCTTTGCCAGTCTAAATTATGTTATACAATGCAATGTTTGTAAGGATGTAGTTATCAGAGTCTGATAAGCGCATTTTTTAAATAATGAAAAAATTAGAAGTAATCATCATGTTAAATTAAATAGTTAATTTCAATTATAATATAAAAATTGCTTTTTGTAACGCAATATAACCTTAATTAATCATTATCATTTAATTTCAACTATAATTTATTGTATGTAAATAGTTTCATCGACAATGTTGTTTTTTGATGAGGAAATATTAACAGTCGGTAATTACTGAAGAGAAATAAGTAAATTTGTCTATAACCTTTTGACATATACATGAATAAATAAACGCCCTAATTATATGACATATCAATGGGTAGCCTAAACCGTGTAATATAATAATATCATATGATGGTATTAACTCAACTTCGTACATTTACTATAAAATATTAATTGGATTGATTCAGCCGTTACTCTGTGATAATTCATCTTTACGATAAATGAATAAACACTACTTTGAAATGATTGATTGCGTTGGCTGTTACTTGGTGAAAGTTGGAATCTATTTTAAGTAAAACACAATTAAACTTTTCACAAATTTGTTTTATTTTCACTACTACAGTTTCGCTACACTGTAGCTTTTTCAAGTGAGTAATACACAGTACTGCTTAAGTTTACACAAAACATCCTATTTATAATCTAACTTAACTTAAGGGGTGGGGGTTTTATTTTGAATAAGTTTAATAATGGTGAATTATTTAAATCTATCTGGTCGTTTAGCAATAGGTCCGGATTATAATTTTTAATTTTATTAATTTCTAGTGATTCTAGAACATTTAATTTTGTACTTTTTCTTAACGCATGTAAAATTTTGAACTCTTGATTGAAATTGTGGTTTTCAGCTTGTAAGTGGTTTGCATAATTTGAATTCTGTTTATTATTTTCGTACGATTTTAAATAATAAAATTTAAAAAAATTGTGAAAAGTTTAATTGTGTTTTACTTAAAATAAAAAAAAACACTACTCTGTTTATTATCACTTTTTTATTTACAAATCCTTTTGACTGTAGTTTCGACAAAAAAGCTTGTCATTGTCAAACGAATAATTCAAATTGAATGAATATAAACAGATTTGTCAAAACAAATGATTACAAATTGAAATAATGTAAACAGATGTACAGTAGTGTTGATATATATTTTTTAGAAATACCATTAATTATTAAATGTATTGAATAGTATTGAGTGGTACAAATCTACCTGGTCATTTAACAAATTATTTTCCGAAATTTTTGATGCTTTATATATTTCTAATGATTCTAAAATTTAATTTAAGTTTTTAGCATTTATTTAGATTATGAATAATTTTAAGATGTACAGAATGTGATTCCTTTTACTTAGGCCAAACTGGAAGGTCATTTAGAACTCGCCATAATGAACATTTTAGATCATTTAGATTAGGAATAGATAATTCCAATTTTGCAAACCATATTTTAGAAACAGGCCATCAGTTTCCTGCTATAGAAAATCTAACTATCTATACGGTTTAATCAATATCCTGTGACTGCGAAAAAGTACCCTAAAATACAATTAAAAAGGAAACGACCCATTATCCATTAATTGCATTTTAGTTGTCTTTGTTTATTAATTTCTTATATCTTTACTCTTCTGATCGGTCCGATTTAGATGGATTATAAAATGTTTTTCAAATAGCAATTAAGTTTCCAGATTTTTTTATTTGTTTTGCCACTTTTTGTGGCTAGTTCAAATTATTGTTATCACAATAAAAATTTGTGAAAAGTTTTGTGAATGTCATTATATCAGTTAATAAGTACAACTTTCACCAAGTAACAGCCAATTCAATTAATTATAACTGAAACTTACAATAATTATTACGATTAAACTACTGACAAATTATTGTTAGTAACGACACTGGTTCGCTCCTTCTTGCCATTCTCCAATTAGAACTCATCTTGATATGGTTCAAGTAACCTCTTCATTTGAAGTCGTTCCTTTCGAGTACGTTTCTTGCTTGCTCAATTTGAAGAAAATTCCAGGCAACCTTTAGGCGTTGCCTTCCATTCTGACAATTTCAATTTGCAGAATACTCTGGTTCTGTCCCCGTTGTTTCAATTTTTTCCTATTCAGTGTAAGGATTTCTCATTGAAAACAAGACAATAAATTTACTTCTTCTTAATCTCCAAATCCAAAATTACATTCCGTTTACTCCAGTATCCAGCAGAAAAGAACACTGCCTTCCATTTATAAGTCTCGTGAGATAAAGATTGTCAGCTCGGTCTTCTATAGTTTTCGTCATTGCAACTAGACATCGAGCCATTCTAGTGTTTCTGTTTGCGGGGCATATGCTCCTAACCTTAGAAGCTTACTCGTTCGTGGAAGCTCTTCTCACATATCCGTAGCAGTAGAACTTTCTGGTCTGGGCTTCCTACTCATCTTAGTTACTATCTAGTACCATTTCCTCCAGCGTTTCGTTGTTTGGTGTGCCTAATTGTTTGTGTTGCATGCATGTTAGCTTTCATTTTTGACTCGGGCTTATGTGTCGACATGATTTTTAGGTCTGTCTAATCACAGTCGCTGTTATATGTCATTATCTCTCAATCCATCTGTTAATGATTCAACAGCCACGGTATCGTCAGTTGTATTTGGATAGGCAAGGTGGACTAGTTGAGAGTAAACTGCTTTGAATTTTTGCAAACTTTCCCCTATCTTTTGATATCTGTTTCTGTATTGCACATGATGGATGATTGACAAATATGAAAATTTCTCTTCCGACGTCCATAAGTTAATTTTTATGGCCGACTTGTTTCAGGTAAATATTCATGTGCACGTTCGATGGAAGACCATGCTCTTCTTTTAGACGATGGCTTCCTGGATACTACTATCTCTCTTTTCAGGATCTTGTGTATAGTTGAATTCAATAAAATTTTATTTTTATTTTTCACCTTTAAATATATTTAATTAGTTCTAACTTTTCTTCCAATGTTTTATTTAATTTTTGTTTCATTTGTCTTCACATAAAAATGCCTCCTGATCATAAACAGTTCTCATCAGAGCCTCAGGTGGTCGCCTCTGTGGGGTAGTCTTATCACCAGTTTTGTCTTCCTCTCGTCGTTGCAATTTTCTTGTCATGTCGGTAACTTATAAAGCGGTCAATATTTTCCCAGTTTTATTAGAAAATTATTTTCTACTCGCCTAAGTTCAACATCATACCTGACACCAGTTAACAAGATTTTTCTAGTGGCATGTATTTTAGCAAGTCTTGGATATATACCTAATTTATTTAGCATTAAAATAAAATATATACAGTTATTAAATTACAACAGATTATTTATTTTTGTACATAGTTCTATTACTTTGTTAGTGCTTGGACTTATCGTTCTTGGACTATTTATGTAACCTGTCTGTAATCCAATTATTCTCCGTTGGGTACTCGTTCCTAAATTAGTTTCTGAATTTTCTGGAATATATCTCTAAAAATTTTCGTTTACAATATATATAAATATATTATTTTTCCACATAGTCTCCTACCCCAAAAATACATTTTTCCCATTGGATTGAAAGCTTTTTTATGCCATCATCGTAGAAAACCTTCGGACGTTTTTTCAACCAATGGAGCACAAATGCATCCACTGCGTTGTTCTAGTGGAAACACTGGCCACCAAACGCATCATTCAGGGGCTCAAAAAGATTGAAGTAACAAGAGGATAAGTCGAGGCTATAATGCGGATGTTCCAGCGTTTCCCAGCCTAATTCATCACTTATTGCTTTGTGGCATTGGCCGTATGAAGAAGGCTGGCGTTTTATACAAAGAAATTATACTTTTAACCGTTTGCTTCTTCCTTTTCCTTTGAAATCACAATTTCGTGACATCCAGTAGATCATAACAATATTTCGCATTAATCGTCCGTCGATCATAGAAAAAGTCAACGTAAAAAGCACCTTTCCGATCAAAAAACACTGTTGCCTTTACCTTTCCGGCCGACAAGCGCGTCTTTGGTGCCACCATGCAGAAGAAACTTACCTTTTTACTAAATACCAGTCTACTTAACATTACCACATCTTCTAGGTATTCTCCAATATAAATAGTATGTACCAAAATCGATACGTATGCAGTGTCCCCCTAGTAGCGGGGAAACATTCAACTGAATATTGGAAACGCCATAGCCATCCAGAAAATTCAGTTGTAGGTTAGTTATACGTAATTATCATGATTTTTGAATAGCCCGGTCTTCTCAACTTTCAATAAATTGGCACCTCTAGTTATTGGCATGGATACCACTTCCAAAAATACAGGAAGTTCTGAAGTCAAGACACTAGTGTTACCTTTCTCACCAGTGTATGTAGTTTCAGATTCAATATCTGTAATTTGTGATTTGTAATTTGTAATTTATTCAAAATCTCTTTAGAAATTTTTTTAGAAAGTTTGAATACATTTGTGCAAATAAACTCAATGTGGTTTTTGTATTAATCAAAAAGATAACCACCATGCTTCACAATGAGTGCGACACACAGTCAGTTAACTTTATTGGATATTATTTTATTCTAATCAGTTGTACTTCCCAAATGTCGATGTAGGGGCATTTATTCTATACATATCTTGTGCTGTGATTTTATCATTTTAATTTACTCTTGCAATTAATGATGAAGATACCGAAAATATAAGGATCTTGTTACAATAACAGCGAGTTACACTCCTATGAGAAACTCGAGGATATCCCCTCGAGAAATAAGCAGGGACTATATATAATAATATACCCTTGACCTTGGCGGCTCGTGGTCAATTTTTCGGGATTGTTAATCCTCAAATGTCTTAACTGATTTTTATTTCAAGAAAAAGATGATGTCAGAGGTGTGACAGCAACTATTGGTTAAAAATAAGCACATATATGGCAAAAAATATTAATTTAAACCACAAATATATAAGTATATAACCTAATTTACAAAAAACTGCTAACGAACATAAATACCTCGAAAAACAGTTTATTTTTCTCGCCAGGGCTGTTGACCCAAACCTTGTCATTACACTGCTTCAGAAAGCCCTATAACATAATGCAAATTAGATCGGGAAAACTCGGCTAACACTCGCCTCCGTTTAAGTAATGCGGTCATCGCAGACTGCCAACTAATAAATATCAATAATCAAATCGGTACCACCAAGGAGATGCAAAGTAGTGCGTCGCGCCGGCGATGTTGCGGAATTAATGAATGGTTCGAGTTTATAAGCATAGAATAGTTAGAATAAGAAGGCAATTAACAAATTTCAAAGGTAATGAAAAAATATATTATTTAATTTATATCATTATTATACTTTTGTTTGGAAATAGATTGGGGGGAGGTCATTACCAAATGACCTAATGGAGGAGCTGCGCCTGCCCTTGACTACTTTAATCAGTCCAAATTTGGGCAGATAGGTACCGTTACGACATTATCATGGACATCGAAAGTAGGCGTATTAGTTAGTACCATTCTTTAATTAGATGTTTCAATAGTCCGTAAATTTTATGTTGATGTTCATTTATTTTGTTCTATTTTCTATCTGAAAAGCAGGAAAACTATGGGGTAGATTTCTACAGTTAACGGAGAACTTGTATGCCTGATAATATTATTAACCGTATCCAAGTTACTCATATTTATGTATGAGAATTTGTCAAAGCGATACAAAGTAGGTACTTAATGTAATGATACATTCCGTTGTAAATCAGACCACTACAAGATAGGAAAGTTATAAAGCAATCGACGGGATGCAATCAATAACCAAATGACAGCGTCTCAACTCGGGATTGAGAAAATGTTTGCATAATTAATTTTCTTACGAGCAGAGCGCTCGAAGGGGGCAATCTTAGAGCAGAAAACGATTTTTCAATTATTCATTTCGGAAAAAAAGTACCTAAGTATTAGTCTTTGTCGACGTTTCACTTCAAGCTCAGGACTGATGATGTATTTAATAAAAGGCTCGAATTTAATCAGGAAAAGCCATATTTATCCGAACGTTAGTGAGCAAAAATTTGTCTTTTTAAAAGCACAATGGACTTTTAACTGAAAATCGTTGTATAAAAAATATAAAAATATATAATAATGTATCATAGTATTTCTCATTTATACAAAAGTTATTCTTATTAAAATACAGCTAAATTTCTAAATTCTCATACATGATTAAGATGAACAATAAGAATACGATAAATTACAATTTCAGATGAGTCTCATGATGCCATTAAGAGGCTAATTATGATGTTATTACTGTAACAGTTAAATTTATTTATTATTAATAATAGTAACATGATCTAGTCCAATCTGCTCCAACACACAACTGTCAGGTGATTTATATAAATTCTTTGATTCTTATCTGTAGCAGAATATACGTGTTGTTTCTCCAGTCCAGTTTAATTATTGAAATAATAACACTTAGTTTGTACGAAATACTCAAGCTGAGTTGTACGTATTTTCATTATTTAACTAGCAACTAAGCTTAGTCCAAGCCCGTTTGTTCTGACATCAGGTTGTGCAAATAGTTCAGAAGCTCTATTCCTTTAAAATTGCAACAGTCATTGGTATGATGTATATTCAGCAGTGGCTTGTACCTGGCCTGAAGGTTCCTAGAAGAAAACAAATGATTGTCTTCAGTAAACACAATTGCATTAGCATCATACAAATTATGATATATACAGTGTGATAGTACGTTGAGTGAAACATTATTTTTATCGCAAGTATATTAAAAGGTATAGATCAATAATTTCTCAGTTGGCTGTTATGTTATAATAAACGAAACTGTTTGTCTGGTAATCGTACATGATGATTCAATGTGGCCACTACACAAAACCTCTCACCTTACACTTAACCCAAGTGATGGTCTTACTTACCCTTCTAAAGCAGGCGATCCGGATTCAACCACTCCTTTCTACCAACCACCTCCAACCGCAATCGCTTATGGCCCATTTCCTTTCGAACATTGGATATTGTTCCATCGTTCGCCATCATTTTTTAGAACGATGTTCCCTAATGATGGCTAGTATACATAAGCAGCTTCGTCTGCCTCATCAACCATCAAGCGGCGTGGTCTAGATAGTATCTTAGTATTCGAGAAGACACCAATTCGATTCCAGGTCCGCCTGTCCTGGTTCAAGTTTTCCTGCAGTGTACTTCGATCATTTAGGCAAATGCTGGGGCAGCAATATTCTGTAAAGAATTTTTCCCTTCTCTTCTATCGTCGTTTCTTTATTCTCATCTGTCTCTCCCCATTCTTAATTTCCATAATTTCTAAAAGGCCGCGCTACTCTCCAGCTTTCCTCTAATGTACAGGTCGGAGGGACTGCCTGCTCACCAGTGTCAGTCACTTGGAACAAAATACGTAAAACTTCTTTCCTATATAGTCAGGTTAGTCCAATTTTAGTACTGTACAATTTCAGCTCTACACATCAAGTAGTTCAATACAGTAATACAACAAAAAAAATCATCGGTACATAGTAGTAAGCAGTAAAAGTACTCTTTCCTTTTATAAAGAAAGTTACTATTTAAATAGTAAATGCAGTTATGATGAAGCATTTTTAAAATATTTTTAATAAAATACAAAGAAAGTTTCAACAATAAGGTTTATTAAAATCTTACAATTGTTTCGGCCAACGGGCCATCCATACCGCTGGCTGACTTAACCAATATTTTATAATGTATTCTTTCAAACTCCGAAAAATTAGAATTACTTAATATTTAAACCGTTTGTTCAGAACAAAGTTTTTTCAGTTTCGTTAATATTTTTTTTATTCAAAAACAGGGATTCCCTATTGGTTCACCCTTGTCACCCATAATGGCCGAAATTTTTATGACTTATTTCGAAAACAAAATATTTTCTAGCAATAACCTTTTAATTAAAAACGTTTTATTCTGGTGCCGTTACGTAGATGACGTTTTTTGTATTTTGTCAGACACAAAAAGGCAATTAGATAGTTTTCTCAATTTTTTAAATTCTATCAATAACAGTATTAAATTTACAATGGAATTAGAAACAAATGGCTCTTAAAATATTTTAGATCTTACAGTATTCAGAACTCAAAACAAAATAGCATTCAGTATTTATAGAAAACCAACAACCACCGACACGATTATCCCAGCTAACGCGTATCAATCTGCTCAAATCAAACACGCAGTTTTTCATAGTCTGTTACATAGAGTAACCAACATCCTAGTCTCAACATCAAATTTTCATAAAGAACTCTCTAAGTATAATAAAACAAATAGCTACCAATAACGATTACAAAGTTGAATTAATTGACAATTTACTAAAAAAGGAGCAAGTAAGAAAAATTCGTTCCGTATTATTTAAAACTCCTGTAGAACACACTGCGCAAAGTTCTAAAATAAATTATATAAAAAGCACTAGTTGCAAAATTAAAAATCGCCTAAACAAATACAACTTAAAAGTCATCGAAGTAAAAGAACCTTGAGTCCCTTCTAGCTAACAACAAGCAAAAAACAAGTAAACTTTCAAAAAATGGCATATACGAATTAAAATGTAATAATTCCGATGCTATTTATATATGGCAGACTGGCCGGGCCTTAAAAACCAGATTAGACGAACATAAAAGATCAATTAAAAACAATATAATGTCGACTGGTTTTTCAGAGCATTGCATAACCAATAATCACTATCTAGTTGATAAAAATTTAAAACTGCTGCACAATTGTGTAAAAAGTAAGAAACTTCTCGAAAATCTGGAAATTAAAAAAGCGCTGAATAATAATAAATTAATAGTTAATAACCACACTGAATTAGAGACTAGCAATTCACCTTTACTTTTATACAAATTGTAACTGGTTTTACCAGAGTAGGTACCTGCATCTAGGAATTTCCGTATTACCCTCATCCCTTTATATTGATCGGCTGCATTTCTTTAATTTTAGTAACAAATCTGTACTCTTTGAAAATGGCCCATTTGCCGAAACAATTGTAAGAGTTTAATAAACCTTATTGTTGAAACTTTCTTTGTGTTTTATTAAAAATATTAAAAAACAAAGAAAGTTACCTTAAAATTATTCAAATTTTGTAGATAACTTTCAGCATCACTTCGGTTTATTCACATCCACGAGCCGTCCCTGCTTAGATTCAATCGATTAACAACAATAGTTATGTTTTGCAGCGCATCTATTAGTCCATTGCCGACGTTTCGTTCTAGATCACAAGGAACATTTTCGAGGCTCTTCCAATTTAGACGGAAATCTAGACTGCCAAATATAACTTCTTATGATGGAACCCTTTGTCAAGGTGACGTAGTTATTTTCTCAAATGGTTTAATACGTAGTTTAATAATCGAATATTAATTAACTGAATAATAAACAAAATATACGGCGTTTCAGAGCAAGTTTTTTCAGATTTGTAGTACATTTTGCTTCATCTTCATGTCAGTAGCAACAATAGTGTTTGATTAAGCCTTTTAAATATTTGAATTAGTAATTTACAATTACTGAGAGACTTAATCAGTCGTAAGAAGAGTAATTTGGTTGGAAAATCATTCAAATTTGTAGTTAACGTAAATAGTTTCTAATAGTTACTGTTACAGCTATAAATGCAATAAAAACTGGATAAATTGAAGTTGTCATAGTCCATAGGTCAAAGAGAATAGCAATTACGCTCCTTAGCCTTTACAATTATTTGCGGTATCTCAAATTATTTCAATTTTGTAACTCTAAAGGTGAATTTCCCACGAGATACTAATATATTAGTGGATACTCTGTAATACGGAGGACTGTATGTCGAAGTTAGTCACGTAACATTTTGTATTTTAGATTACTTGTGACTACAAACTGGAAAAAACACGTATATCTTTGTATATAAAAAAAGGTAGATTAAGTAACAAATTCTATTTTGAAATACCTCAGCTGAAAACTAATTACTAGATTTTTTTAATATTTCCCTTTAAATACACGTTGTTGAACTTCCACTTACTGATAATATCCAGAGAGTTCCTTTTAGATCTCATCCACAGATCTGAAATTGATGACTGAATGGTATTCTTTTTTAAAATGTTGATCTACAGAAACAGTGGGGTGCAGGGGGTGTGGATTGACCTTTATACGCGGACATTTGTGGTTTTCACACACTTCTCATTTCTTAATAAAAAAAGAGATTCCTAAGTTTCAAAAAATTTTGCTGATATATTTGCAAATGGATAAATAATATATAGATAGTATGTTCAAATTTTCAACAAATTCTCTCTGTCACATCAATTCGAAAAGTTCTGTCATATCTTGAAATTATAAAATTGTCATAGGAATACATGCTAATTTCTTTATTTAACATTTATTATAATTAAAGTTTTATTTAAATACCTCTAAGTTTTGCAAGGTTTTTAAAAATATAAATGTCCTGCTATTTCAAAGTCCCATTCAAATCTCTCTGTTATTTCTTTATGACGTCAATCTCCTTAAATAACTCTCAATCTCTCTTTATTCTTCTAGAAATCGATTAATAAACCACTAGGTGTGTTGAAAATTATGTACGTTTTGCGTTTTCATTTACAATATTCATTATTAGTATTTATTCAAAGAACCAACCATATTAATTTAAACGCCAAGTAATTACAAATATTAGTTGTATACACACTTCGGTAATTATATTGATATTTTATTAATGATGAATGGATACTACAGTTTCGCATAACTTTGTACTTACTTATAATTCAATTATAATAATTATATCAATATGTAAAATTATATTAATGATAATAATATAATTTGTTGCCTTTTAGCCGTACTAAATTGCGCCGAATGCAGATGTCAATAAAGCCTTTAATTGAAGATATATTGGAAAGTTCTGAATTTGATTGATGTTGGTGGTGGTTGATGAATTGAATTAATGCATAATTAAACATTGTTAACATTATAAAATATGTAGTTGTAGATCTATCTACAACAGCAATCGTTATTTCATGCGCATCTAATTGCTGTTTTGTACTTTACATAGGATTAATGAAGTTTGGGATTGGTCGCCTATTAGACATTCTAGCCAGAAGCAAACGAACCTGAAAACTTGACTACAGGAGGTTTCGTCATCACTTTCGGTTTTACGGCAGATAAACTAAAAGTCTGTTTTGTTAGGTGAAATAGCAAATATTTATGCAAAATTTGAAAATAAAATTGAATTGAAAGCAATTTTATTAAATAAATATTGTATTTCAACTCAATATTTATTGATTGATTGATATTGACATTTCGAAATTATAAAAAAAATTGACATTCCCGAACAAATCAACAAAATGAAACTGCTTATAATTCAATATTATATATTCGAAAGATGACTGGCGAAACAGCTGATTAAAAGAACTACTGAGTATTCAATTATGACGTGGGTACTTAAACATTTTCAATGATTAAAGAACATTTTTATTTTAAACAGAAGAGTGTGGGTTTTTAATGCTGGGGTTCTATAAATTAATAGAATGCTGTGTCTCCAATACAAATTACTATCTAAATGGATTTATCGAAGTTACTTTATAACTGTGTCCTGGTTTTAAACTAAACCATCCACTTTGGTATCCTGTCTTCTGAACTATAAAGATGATAACCCTAGTTAACCTTTTCGGTAAAGTGAGCAAAAGTACCTCGTTGCCTTGCCTTATCAATCATCAGCCTGAGCCGTCCGTTCATAACACAGTACCCACCTTATGAGAATCCGTCCCGGATTATATTCTGCCGTTCCTTCTTAATGGCGATATTTGCAGTTCTTGACCAAACACTACTTTTAAATATGCAAAAAAAAGAAGGCATTAAAATCTATGTTAGTCTAAATATTAAAGATCCCACATTTGGAATGCAACCCACCGGACAGGTACTACGAACCGACAGCCAAATTTCACAACCGGTTTCAACATTTCGATCTTTAAAGGTGTCTGTGCATTGGTTTCATGGATCGAAGATGAGTACGTGTTAAAATACTATACCAGTTTCCCTGGTGTTTGGAGGCCATTTTGAAGAAATACTCGTCATTCGTTCCGCTAATTAATTTGTTCGGGAATGTAGATACTTACCTCGGACCTTATGAATGCCTGATAGTCTAGAAGTATAATGGAACTTTACACTGGTTAGTAACGATGCATTTATATCCATTATGTGTTTCTGGAAATGGTCCTACTACATGGATTCTACTTATCGAATGAGTTCTCGACATTCTACTGATGCGTGAAAACGTGTTGTAGCTTCTGTGGTCCCTTGCAACCTGGGAAAGTAGAGTAGTGTAATGCTTGTAATGCTCAAAAGCAGGTTGGCAGTTTCGTTCCCAACAAAACAGTCTATTACCTTCGATAAATCATGTCAGGTGCTTAGTAATATTAACAAATCTGTGAACATATTGTTTGTTGTAAGTGCATAGTTCAAGGATCCTTCTGACTTAATGTACATGAGTAGTTACCGTCCACTCATGCGCTGGTTTGACCTTTTATGGATGGACTGAAAAGTAGTTGTCCCAGTTAGATATCTGTCCACTAAATGAGCTGACATTTCTTAGTACTCAATTTAGTTGAACATTTCTAGCATTCGAAATACCTTGTCTACATTTTTCATGTTGTCGTATAAGTCATCCATAATCTCGGACATTACTCGAGCTGGCACATATGTGTAACCATTGCGTTGGAAAGAAACTGTTATTATACAAAGGAAAATGCATTCCTGTCCTTCAAGAGGTTATAATTTAACAAACACTGCATCATTTTAATGGCAACTACAACCAACACAAATGGGGTAAATCTTGATTAAAAGTAAGAATGTTCTGGATTCATCTGAAGGCATATCAACGAGGTTTAAACTCTTAAGGAACTGTAATTAAGTTCCTAAACCCTCAACAAAAAAGTTTCCTACTTTGGGTATGTAACTATAATGGAACTAAGATAAAGAGATAGGAGGTTACTTTGCATAACTGAGCGTCAAAACCATCCTGTAGCCCCGGGACCTGCCGCTGACATATGCATCAACCTTATCAACGAAATGTGGCGAGACTAGTTAAACAAGAACACCAGCGAAAGTAGGCAGGACAGAAGAATGCAAGAACAAAAGATAAGAAAAGAATAGTTGTTAAACTGAAGAGAGAGAAGGCAAGGGCACTAGCGGATATTTTCACAGAAAACGAGGTCTGCACTATTACAGGAAGTTTAAAATTAGACTAAATGTTTTTTTCACTGTTTCTGTGAACATGAACGTAAAAAGATCAATCAATGTTGTATGACACGATGCCCAAAAAAATCATTCCCGTTAAGAAAAATCATTAGAGTCTAAAGGGTGTATGTGAAACTGGATTGCTAAGGGATTACCGGTTTATTTAAGTAGACTACAAGGTTCATACCATTCGAATAGTAATAATATTAATAAGTGATTAATTCTGTGCAAAACATCATTTGATGCTCTAAAAGGTATGGGCTCCATTACAACGGTAATGGAAGTTGATTTAAAAATGCACTGCCTACTACAGGGTGGGTCAAATGAGGCTGAAGGATGTAAACCATAAATATCTTTAGCAAATAGTTTATTATTTTTTTTTAAATTTAATGTAAGGAAATATAACATTGAGCATTTTTTGGAGCTCCGTATGAAAAATAGCATCCCTCAGATTACCTCCATACTCTTTTTGTCAAAGATGAGCTCTTTCCAGGGTATTTTGCATTACATTTCACAAAGTTTCAGGCTGCAAATTTATTATTTCTACACAAATATTGTTTTTGAACTGCTGAATGGTTTGTGGTTTGTTCATGTATACCCGATCCTTTAAATAGCTCCATAAGAAGTAGTTGGGTGCTGTCAAATCCGGTGTACGGGAAAGCCAAACAAAATACGCATTTCGTGAAATAAGTCAAGTCGTTCACCGAAAAGGTAATGCAGTAACTCCATTGTTGCTCTGGCGGTGTGCGCAGTGGCTCTATCCTACTGGAACCACAGTTTAGGATTATCATCTACCATCGGACGCAAGCATAATACCGCACCATACCGTGTATTTAAGAGGATGTAAGTACCCCAGAATCTGCAATTTTGTTTGTTAACACAACCATGTAAATAAAAATGAGCTTCATCGCTCATTAACAGGTTATTCAAAAAGTTTTCATTTTCTGCACAAAACGATTGGCATATTGCAGGTGCTGTTGAGGGTCCTGGGGCAACAAGTCGTGTACCATTTGAATCTTATATGGAAAGATTCTGTTTCAAAATCCGTCGTAACGATAATCTGGAGATGCCCAATTGGTTTGAACGACGACGAGTTGACAGAGACGAATCGTTGATTACACTGCCGGACAGCTTCCACAGCTGCGGCGGTGCGCACAGTACGCACAGTACCTCTTCCTGGACGATTTTCCACAGACCCCCGCTACTCAAACCGGGATATTAAGTTTCTAATTAACATTAAAATGCTGACGGTATTAAAATAATTGATCTGTTCGAAGAATACAAAAAATCAACGATTTTTACTCGTTGTTGAGCACCAAAATTATCCATCGTAGATCTCCAAATAATACTCTTTAAGGTGCAACAAAAAAGATTGTTATAATTCAAACAGAAAGAAAGTTATGAAATTATTGGACCCTTCAGCCTCATTTGGCCCACCCTGTTATATGATTAATAAATTGTAGAAAGTAAAAGTAAAATTTATTTGCAGCTGAAATAATTACTATCATATCGACACCCATAAAGGGAATTTTGTATTAAAGGGCTTTGATTTAATCATTATCGAAATGCTATGCATGTATCTAATACGACAAAATTTCCATTTACATTACAAATATAAATTAGTCAAGAACTGTCCATTATCGACATGTGATACCTAACGGATGTTGAAACGCCTTCGTATGGAATTGGTTAACCAAGTTCAATTACGATTAGGTACTGATGGTAAACATGTTTAGTAGCCACTGATCATTTTTTATTTTAAAGCAGCAAATTTTTGAAAAAGCAATAAGAAGTTTGGGCCAATTAATGCCATTGAATTACTTTCTCAATGACTGTTTCTGTGCATTTACATCGTAATTAGAACAATGGGTTTTCTCATCACAAGGCACCCTATTAAGAGAAAGTGCTTCAACTACCCGAGTGCTCTTATTAACCAATTTGAGTTGGAAGCAACCATGTATGGTATTTCACATGTACTTGGGCTGTTTCTCTTAATCGATTAATAATAAATATCTACAATATGGTTAAGTGCTTTACCAACGCTGTTTAATAACGTTTAGACGGATTATAATGCGACTGAATGTCAATAAAACGTATTACGATTTCAAAAATATAACAAGGTGATTATTAATGATGAAATATTTGAAGAATTTTTACTAGGAGTAAATTTTAAATACATTAATGCGATATTAATAACTGAATTAATTTGTACTTCAATTTACCACAACACTTTAAAAAATGCGGACACGTGTTTTGCTCACTTACGTTGTGAGTGTTGTGGTAAATTGAGGTAAGACATTTTTTGAATTTTATTATTTCCATACCACAGTCTCCTTTTCAATGCTTTTGCCACTAAGTTATGAAAGCAGTAGCAAAACTTTTTGCTCATTGTATGAGGTAATTTGTAGTGGGTACTAAGTAATTCAATAATTAATATCGAATCAATATATTTAAAAATTACCTCCACTGAAAATTCTTCAAATATTTCATTATTAACGATTAATATTATATACATTGATTCCGACGTTCGGTGACTTAGTAAGTACGTTCGTCGTTGTTACTGACACCTCTCGTAGCTTAGTGGCAAAAGTATTGGCGCGTAAAGCCAAAGATCCCGGGTTCGAATCTCAGCGAGAGCGTGACTGCAGTAACAAAATTTTCCTCATTAAAATGAGGTAATCTGTAGTGGATACAAATTGATTCAATAATTAATATCGCATTAATGTATATAAAGTAGTTATGTTTTACCATTTTAATAGTCTTACTTGACAATTTTGTTTCGGTAGATAGCTACCATTATCAAGAGTATATCTAAGTACCAGGATTTATAAAGGTGTCTACAAATTTTTATGATTTTCGGGGGTTATTATCTGTATATGAGAACTGGGTAGTTTACTGAATCTAGTTCTACGTGGTTATTTACTAAGTAAAAATTTTAAAATTTTTCATTTTTAGATTTCCAGGTTTTCCAATAAAGCTCTTTACTTTGGCTGATATTAGAGTATAGGACTTAGCTTTTTAAGTATGTATGTTACGATTGGTATTAGATCAGTGCTCGGAAAACTCTTTTTTTATCGCTATTTTTATAGTAGTTGTATGCTCTTTTATGCGTGCATTTATTGCTTTCTCACTTTGATCTATATAGATGGCATCACACGATTTATAAAATATTTGACAAATTCCGCTAGTATATTTGTTATCTTTTTTTGGTTTGTTATTGAGTAAGAGACTTTTTATGGTTATATTGTTAGTTTCCATGACCTGAATATTGCTTGTCTTATCTATTTTTAAATTTCTAAGACACGTTATGGATATAATTAAGTATTAAAATGCTGTATTATAATGAAATGAAAGGAATGCTGCCATTTTGTCAGTTTCTAATGTTAGATACCATTTGTGTATGGTACATATCAACTAATGTACCTATACGTTCTAATCGCAAAGTCAAAGCCATTAGTAAGTAATTTATTTATACACAATTAATTCTAACACAACCTTAGGCTCTAAGTGTATTTTATATTATAGTGGATTTATGCTGTTGAATTCGTAATTTATGTCATATACGACGTGCCTTTTGACTATAGTTTCTTCAAAAAAGCTTGTCATTGTCAAACGAATAATTCAAATTGAATGAATATAAACAGATTTGTCAAAACAAACGATTACAAACTGAATGAATGTAAACAGATGTACAGTAGTGTTGATATACATTTTTTTAGAAATACCATTAATTATTAAATATATTAAATAATACTGAGTGGTACAAATCTACCTGGTCATTTAACAAATTATTTTCTGAAATTTTGCTTTATATATTTCTAATGATTCTAAAATATTAAGTTTAAAGCCTTTATTTAGATTATGAATAATTTTAAGATTTTCTATAGTAGGAAGCTGATGACCTGTTTCTATATGGTTTGCAAAATTGGACCTAATCTAAATGATCTAATGTGTTCATTATAGCGAGTTCTAAATGACCTTCCAGTTTGGCCTAAGTAAAAGGAATCACATTCTGTATATTCTAGCTTATAGACTCCAGTTTTTTCAAATTTTTCAGTTTTATCTTTTGAATTAAAAAGTATGTGTTTTAAATATGAGTTTGTCTTAAAACTAACAGTTAGATTGTTTGCAGATAGAACATTAGCGATTTTTATTGATATATTACCAAAGTACGTTAAAGATATGTATTTGTATTCTTTTTTTTAATTGTTCTTGGATCAAAACCATTATTTTTTGCAACTGTTAGAATTATGTTTAGTTTATGTTTTAATTTTTCGTTTGAAAGGGGGACTGAAAAAGCTCTGTGTAGCATAGATTTATATGTTGAAAGTTTGTGTGAAAGAGGGTGATTTGAATTATTATGAATTATTACGTCTGTAAATGTTGGTTTTCTGTAAATATCAAAATTTATTTTACTATCTGAATATTGAGGTCAAGAAAATTGATTTTGTTGTTCTGTTCAATTTCTAGCGTAAATTTTATATTGGGGTGAATTGTATTAATAAAATTTAAAAAGGAGTGTAATTGTCGGTGTGTTCCTGAAAAACACGCTATAACATCATCTACATACCTATACCAACATTTAATGTGTTTATTCGCTAATGTTGATACGTGGTATGACACTGCGCCAAATACGCTGTACTGCATTATTAAATCATGAGATTAGACGATATTCTTTTCCACAACGGAAAAATACATTTCTGTGTACGAAAAAAAAATGCAACCTTGGTGGAATGCCGAAACTTCGGAAATCGAATTCGAGCTGATGAAGCGTGCAAACAAACGGCATGTCATCAATATATGCTAAATATATTGTTTTACAATTCATCAGTATGGTAAAACAAGTAATTTATACTTACAAACATTACCAATAACATGAAAAGTAACTAAGATTGAAGCTAAGGATTTGACCAATGCATGAATATTGAATTTTTTTTTTTTAATTAAACCATGTTTATGTATAATCAAATGGATTAAAAAAATGCAACTTATTGATTTAAATAGTATATAAGAAGTACACACATTTAGACAGATATAAAGCTCACTCTCGTTCTTATAGCACACTGCCTATTTCCAACCGCTGCTCTTCTAAGGTGGAAATATAAAAAAAAACTTACAAACTATTTGTAACGTGCAATACTTCTACTTTAATCGTAAATGCATATACTTATATCGTAGTTTCGTTGATAGTACTAATGATTGATAATTAAAAAAATAAAAAGTGCAAGTAATTGTTATTTACTAATTTTGTATTTTATTTTATTTCTACAGCGCCTGTGGAGTGTGGTAATTTTCCTTAATCTTGCACTATTTTATTTACTGTACACTTGTTTGAGTAACGAAGTTATAAATGAACTACGCAATATGGAATGTATGTGGGACGGTAATTAATAAATACTTGACAATTCTTTCAACCAGGTTATTAAGAAGAAGGTATATAATTTAATAACCCAATAGCAAAAAGAGAAATTAATACTAGAAAGCCATCATTAAAAAATATTAGTAGCTTAATTCTTTAGTGAGTTCGTGCTCATAATTATTAGTTATAATTTCACGGCAGAAGCAAAAGTAGAAAACCGGAAAAGCTACGCGTGTAACTAATAAAATCGTTTCTTTAAAAACGCAATCTCTTAATATTTCGTATGGGTTTGTACGACGTTATTAATCAGTATATTTAATTTGGTTAACGTTAAAAAGTAGGAAATGAACAAAGTTTTATGAAATTTTGTTTTCATCAATAAATTGAAAAGTTTTGAGATAAGGATCCCTTGTCGAATATTTCATACTTTATGCCTATCTAAATAAAGTGGGCGTCGGAAATGCTTCAAGGAAGGCGGGCGTCGAATGGCAGTTATTTAACATCACAAAGTAGCGAAAAGCAAGTTACCAGATTCACATATTTGAAGGATCAAAGTAAATCATTCCGTTACAAGACTTTAAAGGCGTATTTGAAAGCAACGTGATATCAGTTTAGAGCAAATATACATTTTGTACAAATGTTGGCTATTATTGAATAGAAGCAAAACAACTTAGGGTATTGTAAAGAAAGGATATACTGCGAAATTAGGGAAACTCTGAACATTCAATCTTACTTCTAGAACGGTACTATTCATTTATTAAATATTATGAAAAACATTGTAAGATTGAGGGGAATTTTTGTATATTTGTACGTTAAAACCACTCTTCAGTTTAATTAATCGGAGTGTGATCAAAGGAGGTGAGAAATATAGGTAGACATGGCGGGAATTATAATCAATAATTAAAATTAATCACTTTTTCCTGCTGCAAACAGAAATTTTTGTAATCTAATCCCAATAACGCAAATAGTCTAAGATTTTATCAAATACTCTTTGGAAATTTTTAAGTTCGTTACTAATAATAAAGGTAGAATCAATGAAACTCATTTGGACCACACTTTTTCTTTAGTACCTTAAAATAAAATATTAACGGTTAATGATGAGGTAGACAGTACATTGGGATTTTTATATGTCATAAATTCAATAAATAACAATGATCAATAAATAAATTAATGCGATATTAATTTTTAAGTTAATCGTTCATCCAGATTAACTTAAATCAATGATGAAAAATTTGTTAGTGCTGTTACGCCCTCGCTGGGATTCGAACCCGGACTCTTGGCTTTACGTATCAGTGCTATTACCGCTAAACTACTAGAGCCGACAGCAGTAACAACGACGAACGTACAGTCGCCGGCATCTAAGGTATACAAAAGCCAGTAGCAGCTTTAGGGCGGGGTTAATCGACCGGTAAGCAGAATGATAACTGCTCAGCAAAGTTCAATCCCCTATCGTCTGCCAAGCATGCTTCGTAATAGCCGCTTCTTCTGTTTAGCCTAGCCTACAATTTCTACTGTGTTCGTTTATTCTTGTAACCACCCCTTACGTTGTTAAAAGGTCATGTAAGTCTTCGTATTTCGTTGCTACGTTTTCCATTTCTAGTAATATTCCAATACGATCGGTTATCCTTACTATATATGGTAAAAAGACTTTTCCTATTGGAGTTGGTTTTTGTTTTTGTTTGGTGTACTTAGGACGTAAGGATCTGATGATTTTTTGATATGAGTAACCGTTGGCGCATAGTGTCCTGCTAAAGTGTTGATCTTCATAAATACGTACAGCTCTTTTGACGTGGATGGTGGTTTGATAATTTATGAAGGTATTGGTCTGGTGTGGGTTGATTTTCCATACACTTAGTGACCCAAATTTCCATTATTTTTTCGAATAGTCAACACATCCAAGAAGTTTTACGTTCTTTTCCTTTTCCAAAGTGAACTGAATTTGCGATTAATTTTATTAAGATGTTCTAAAAAATCCAAGAGTTCTTGTTCACCATAACTTCATTTGCTTGTTGTTATTTTTATTTGCTAAGCATGAAACTTCATCAGATGACAGGTGCGCACCCACAATCTATGCACGGTAGTGAAAGCGAATTATTTGCGGGGGTAGGAGATATGTGTTAACCACTACGAATCTGTAGGCGTTACATAACTAGAGTATTTCTTACGCTGGTTAAACGGTACGTACGCACCAATGTTTATTGAAATCGTACTAAGTGTTTTTGAGAAATTGAAGAAGAACGAATTTCTTTTGGTAGGTATCTTTAGCGCCTTCTCATAGGCGAACAAATCGCTTTGGTATATATAAGTTATATATATAGACATATTTTAATGTGGTTGCTTTATGTGGGTACCATGTACCCGGAGTTTTGAGATAAATTGTATAAGCCAGTACATTAAACGTAAAAAGAGGTAGCAGTGCTATTTCAAAACCGTTTAGATAAATTACCAATAAAACATGGAATACTAATAATTTATTTTTATTACTGTTATTTTAATTATGTGGACTGCATATTCCATCATAAATTTTATTCAACATAAAGCATAAACTTAAACCTTTAATTTTTCTTATCTATTTAGGCGATAGACAAATTTAGAACAAAACAGCTACAATGCTACCCTTCTGGAGTACGACAGGATAATGATTTGCGCAGCCTATTAACAAACGGTATAAAGGAAAGCCATGCATATGCTACTTAATAAACCTTTAACAATAGCATTAACGAAATAAAATTTAATAAAGTTTAATAGAGTTCTTGTGTTGAATGTTTTCATCACCTGTACTATTTCTGTTACTATTTTCACTTAATGGAAGTAGAAAATAGGGAAAAAAATGTTAAAGGTGATGGAAGTAACGCTTGTATCACAAGTTTTCATTTGGATAAAATTTTATAATAATATTCATTTCAGTAAAAGAATATGTTTGAATCGCGCAAAATGGATGATGAAACAAAAATGAAGGATTACGTTTAAGTTCACCGTTTAATGGTATGACATAAGCATCTCGCTCTCGTGCACAATTTTTTGCTAACTCACAGTCAGTATCATTGTAATAAGTGTACAGTGACTCTTTTTATAAAGCCTTGATCTACAACGTTTTAATACGCTGCTTTTGTATCTTACAACATCAGCACATAAATTTCCAACATGTAGACGGAAGTATTCATTAATAGCAGTGCATTTAGGATTCATTCTATAAAGCAAAGAAAAAAGTATGCAAGCAGATCGCAAAGAAAATATTTAATTTATACTAAAATGGCAGGGGCAGGTTTCAGGTACAATTATTTTAAATTCTTTAAAGTCAGCGCCAAGACAATGGGAATGTTGACGAAAATATGTGAAATTTAAATTGAAAGTATGTTACATTTAGACGGCTTACATCAGTCTATTAGTATTCAAGAGCAAGGGAATTTTGAAATTTGAAATAACTTGTCTTTTTCCCAGAAAATTTCCAAAATATTATTCCTTATTATTATTCCCAATACCTATGCATATCTTGTAGTATGAGCCAATTAATAAAATTAAAAACACACTCCTGAAAATACTGGATGAGCGGAAGAATATATACTTAAAACTTCATTAAACATTGAAGTTTTTCTCCTTAACGCCCTGTTCTTAACAGAGAATCACAATTACATTGTTTTTTTGCCTTAACAACACTTTTTTCACCACGTACTTAACACTAGAAGAAACTGAGAAGATCGTAAAGTAGCTGCTTTATCAGATACACCTTAACCGAAGACATTATTAGCATCATATATGGTATTTACATTTTACGTTTGTAAATTATACATATATATAAGGAAGAAAGTTGATTGTAATGTTTTTTGCTCATCGAAATTGTAATCCATATGATGCTTTTTGATGTACCTACTAATGTAATGTGTAATATTATGAAAATCAGTGTACATGTATCTGAAATGAGCTTTAATAAGAACAGGCTCTGGGTTGATGATTTAAATCAAAACGAAATAGGTATTGTATAGAAGAGGTAATAGAAGAATTGTATTTACTAGCAACTCTGTAGATATTAGTGATCTAAACCTTTCTGCAGATTTCTTGGATCGTATAAACTATAAATAAATCATCATCACGTCTGTCTCGTCCGTCTTTCCCTAACCACCAATACCTGCCCATATCCGCGTTTTATAGGGAAGGCTCAAAGAGGCCTTCCACCCTTTCTACCACTTTTCATAAGTGTGTAGGTCGTTGTGATAGCTACCTCCAGGCATAAGTTTGTGGGAATGAAACACAATAATGATCATTAATGTAATATTTATTTTTAAATTGGTATCTCCTACAGATTAGGTCAAATTAATGTGCAAAAATTGTTTACTGCTGTCACCACGTATCTCTTGTGGCCTAGTCGTAAGATCATTGGCCCGTAAATCCAAGAGTTCGATTGCCAGCGAAGCCAAGACAGTAGTAACATATTTTTCCTCATTAATTTGAAGTAATATGTAGTAGGTACAAATTAATTCAAAAATTAATATCACATTTATGTATTTAAATTAGCCTCTACAAAAATCTCCAAAACTTTTAGAATAATAATCGTTTTAATTGAGCTATTCTCCCTTTAGCAACGCGTTGCACCGACTTTGAAAGGTGTAAAAAGCGTTGGATTGCTGTTTAATAACAAAACAGCTCAATGCATTCCTCAGTAAAAAAGGAAACGATGCTGTGTAAATGACAGAAGTGTCTATGCAAACGTAGACATGAACACTGCATTAAATGGTATACCTTATCAATAATCTGAACCAAATACAACTGAAAAATAAATTAATGTCATTATCATATATTTATAAATCCTTTGGTTATCTTCTACAAGGCATGTATATGAAGATCATGCCGATAGTCGTTCTGGTGCAGTAATAAACTGCGCACTGAGAATTGACCTTAGTAGGTATTATATTTCCATAACACAAATTGATTATTTTTGCAAATTGCCATTATTCTCAATTTTATCTCATTGTAAATTAATGGAACAGTTAAAGTTTCTGGGTAGTGCTGCTTAGCAGATGACATTATTAGTGCGTTCCGTTATCATGACTGAAACTTTATTAATGATTCGTAAATTCAAATATATATTGAGCAAAATTTGATCAAAATATGTCAGTACAACTACATCACAGCCGGTCCAATTTTGACGGATGGATACCGTTCTCGATGGTGCACATCATTTACATTTTATCCATAGCATTCCTCCACAATATAACTTAATTGCACTGTCGGCATGCTTTTAGCTACAACCACTACCATATCCTTCTTATGATCCTACAACACAACGATTGAATATTAATATGACATATAGACAAGCTTAATAAGTCAACACGTTGGTGAGTGAATTCAACTGAGGATGACACCTTGTGTGTTGAAACGCATTTTAGGTTAAACGTTTCATGTGAAATTTCGGAGTTTATTGTTTTATTTATTTCCCCATCAAAGGACAATATTCTAAATATTGGAATTAGGAACTTTAGAACTTTAGTTAATTTAGTTGCTTAATCGTTTTAGCACTCAGGTAATTCCATAATTTTGTATCATAAAAGAAAATAGCTACACACAATTATTTTACAAATCTACCTATACCCTCGTATCATAGATACGTAGAACATTATTATATAGTGATAAAGAAGAATTGTAACTATAGGTAGCTTTCGTAAATACTTAAAATATCTTCAAAAAGAAAAACATGTCCTTGGTCAGTATTCCGTAGAAAATTCCAGACGTGTATCGGGATTATCGAACTCATTGGTTCTCATAAGCACGCCTTGTACAGCTCGGATAAAACACCAACCAACCTATTTGCTGCCTTTAAACACCGTTCGACGAATAAGTACAGACAGAGTAGTGAAATGCCATCTACAGAAATTTGGTACTTATTGTGCGATTAAGTAATACTATTTAAATTTTGTTCGGTGTACTTTTTGTGAAACATTCTTCTAAAAGAGTATGAAATCAGATTAAACACTAGAGGGTTTCACTTTTTAAAGACTTTATTTTTCAACAATATCGTTTCAGCCAATCGGCCATTCTCAAGAGAGAGTACAAAGATTACTACATTTTAAAAATCAAACACTAAATTATAATAATTTAAAGGTAAATGGTGGGGTAGGTTACAATTTATGGAAGATGAGTGGGGAGTTGTAGGTACAGAGTTATTTCTGGTTGTTTACTATATGGATATTTTTATGAATGGCTTTCTTAATCTCTAGGTTTTCTAATAGCGATAATTTCCTACTTTTTTCTATATTCCTATGAAAAGTGTTTGTTTGATTTATATTAATATTATGATTATTTAAGGTGCAGTGTCCTGCTATACCTGTTTTGCAGTCTTTTTTATTTATAGAATATCTATATGTTCATTGATACGTTTTTTAATAGAACGGCCACTTTGACGTATGTATGTTGTATCGCAGGTATCATAGAACACTTGATAAATCTCACATATCTCTAGAAGGTTTGTATTTTCTTTATTATTAGTTAATACTGAGGTTAGGTTGAAGTTATTTGTTTCAATAATATTATATTCAAAACATTTTTGTATTTTATGTTTAACTTACGCGCTTTATTTATCAATAAAACGAATGCTTGCAAATTTATGATTCTGAGTGTATCATTGTTACTATTATCGTTATATAAGTTTTTTGTTCAAATTCTTATCTATTAATTTGTGTGTATAACCATTTTTTGAAGCGATGTATGTTTTATAATATCAAGCTCTTTGTTGAATTCTTCTGGGGACAGTGGGATATAATATAATCTATGTCAGCATGTTTTGTTTGCAATGGATGGTACGAATCTGCTGGAATTATAACATCTGTTGAGGTAGGTTTTCTGTATATTCTATATATATATAATGTTGTCACTAGTTCTGGTTAAGCTTAGATCAAAAATGTTGATACTGTTATTGATTTATTTTTCAATTGTGAATTGGTTGTTTTTGTCTATTGTGTTGAGAAGATTTAAAAATTAATCTAATTGTCGATTCGTACCCTTCCATACACAAATGACATCATCTTCATAACGAAACAATTTGCTGGCCTTATTTATAAGTGGGTTTTCCTTAGTAAATAAACATTATTCAAACCATGCCATATAAATTTTAGATAATACCTGCGATAAAGGAGACCCCATGGGTAAACCATCTTTCTGTTTATAAAATGTTTCCTCGAATTTGAAGTAATTTTGTTCGAAACACAGCTAAATTAACTTAATCGGCCGATTGGCCGAAACAATATTGTTGAAAAATAAAGCCTTTAAAAAATGAAACCCTCCAGTGTTTAATTTAATTTCATACTCCTTTGGATTAGGTTCAACAAGGTCCTTTTATAATAGGTATATCAACTTGTTAAACAAAACCCGTGTGATATTTTTATTAGAAAAGGACCTTGTTGAATATTACTGAATCATTACCACAAGTATCTAAATTTATATCATTTGATGTAACCAATCTATTCCCGTCAATACCACCTAAAGATGTAATAAAAATTGTAATAACTCTTTTAGAACACAACAACACAAATCCTGTTATTACTGAAGAGATAATAGATTTACTTTCAGTGTGTATACAGCAGAACTAGCTAGAAATTTTCAAAAACGATAATGGCCTAATTAGGGGAAATCCCCTTAGTCCATTACTACATATCTTTATGTTTAATTTGGAAACTACTTTACAAAAATTATCTTTACTCAAGCATTGCTTATATTACTATAGACACGTAGACGATGTTTTTGTTTGTTATACAGGTATAAAAACACAATTAAACCAGTTCTTACAACAAATAAATAACATTCACCCGAATAATAAATTTACAATAGACGAATGAATAAAAGCATCAATTTCTTAGATTTAACAATTTTAAGAATTGATAACAAACACACATTTGCTATTTTCCATAAACCCACACACACATATATAATGATAAACAACAGATCTTTTCATCTACAACAGCATAAATATTCTGGTTTTTATTTCATGTTATATAGATTGACTAGAATACCTATTAATATAGATAACTACACGAGAGAACTTAACATCATTAATCACTACGCTAATATTAATAACTATAACCCTAAATTAATTGATAAACTTTTAAATAAAATTCTATACAAAAATAGCATAAATAGTATTTTTCCTGTAAATGTAAAAGAAAATAATCAATTTCAAATTATTACATTTCTTGGTAAACCTTCATTAAATATTAAGAGTTTCTTAAATAGCAAGAATATAAAAGTTGCATTTAAAACTATTAACACACTAGCCAAAAACAACAAAGATAAAACATATAAAAACAGTAAGTTAGGAGTTTACAAATTAGAATGTGAGTCAGTGACAAATTTTACATGGGGCAAACGGGGAGATCATTTGAAAAACGTATAAAAGAACATTAGAATTCATTTAAAAACTTAAAAATAATTCTCATTATGCATCACATTTAATTAATGAAAAACATATATTTAATGACGAATATACTATTTTACACACCGAAAGCAACCTGATATATAAATAGAATAAGCTTGTGTTAATTTTAAGAACTTATGCATCATCTGATGAAACCACAAAGTGGAGAAACAATTGTCAAGATAATTAAAAAGTATGAAATCCTATAATAAGTAGCAAATTTCTGCAATTGGCGTTCACTGCGCTGTATTTATTAATTAAAATATCTTCTCATTGTTTTTTGATACTCTGTAAAATAAAACTCTCAGACTCATTTTATTAGTAGAGAACATGCTATCACTGTTTAAAAAATTGCAATATACCATAAAAGTGTATTAAATAAGAGGCGCAGAAATTTCAGTTCAGTTACCTCTGATATTGACTGTATCAATGTTTAGGATTACAAATCGGATTGCATATGGGTAAATGTAAACCTAATTTAACCATTCCTGCTTGTTTTACACTCAACGAATACCATATCACGGGATTAAAATAAACATTTATATCTATCTATAAGTGCAAATACTTCAATAATAATGAACGATTGAAGTAAAAAATATAACATAAATGTACATATTTGTATTCAAAATATTATTTATTTGTATAATGATGTTGAAAAAAGCACTGTGCCGAAATAATCCTCATGGATTATAAGTGGATTATAAAACAGGACTGTGGAAACATTTATTTGTTTGTTTTGATTTATATATATTATCAGTGGTGAATATGTACTCTAAATTTTATACAGGGTTAATCACACTATACGGCACCGAATATTATGGCCAAAATACGAGACTTTCAAAAAGTTTAACTTTTGGGTTATATGGGGGTCTATTATTTTCATTTTATACAGGGTGTTCCAAATGCCCTAAAAGTATCAAAGTTATGTTTTTTAAATGGAACGCTCTGTATATTATTGCACTTGTGGATTGTCTGATAAAAATAAGGGTCTGTTTTGATAAGGTTTATAGTTCCTAAACCTTAACGTTTTTTAAATAATTTGAATTTTATCAAAATCTAACCTAATTTTCATGTTTCAAATACTTAAGAAGGATTTAAGTTATGTAGGCGAAATTTACAATGAAATGTTACAATAGATCATATTTTATATCCCAACTATAATAAACTTGTCATCTTATACAGGGTGTCCAAAAAAACTTAAGGTTTAGGTATTATAAACCTTATCAAAACAGACCCTTATTTTTATCGGACAATCCAAAAATGCAATAATATACAGGGGTTCCATTAAAAAGACATAACTTTGATACTTTTAGGGTATTTGGAACACCCTGTATAATATGACAATTGTTTTAAAAAGTAACCATAATAGACCCCCATATAAACCAAAAGTTAAACTTTTTGAAAGTCTCGTATTTTGGTCATAATATTCCGTTCCATATAACGTGAATAACCCTGTATATGCTACGTTAATTTTAAACTTGAATTGATTAAGGAAAATAATTTCTTCACTCGTTAAAGTGAAGCAAGCGGGTCCTGCTGTATTACCAATAACGCCATAAGTCCTTTGAAATATAAAAAATGAATAAATTAAAAAGTATTTCATTAAAAAAACATTTGCATTTACATTTAATCGTAACAAAATGAGAATTACTTTTTGCAAATAACGTCTTTTAAAAATAAGCAGTTACGGTCACAGCGCTCCTGTAAGCGACATCTACAATTTTCGATGGCTGCGCGTAAAGTCGATTGTGTGATGTTAGCAATTCCTTGTATCGAGAACCTTTTGAAGTTGGACTTTTATTTCAAAAATATAATTTTCTCTCAGTCCTTTTAAGTAACTTTATGAGCACGCTTCGATTTACGTCGTCTGTGATGCTGAATGTTTCATAATGTCTTATACTCCAGGGACTAAACGATTTCACTTTCACCTCTTTTATTGTAATCTGTGAAGCTCCTTTGGTTCTTCAAGGGAACAAAGATCTAGATCTACAGATGCTTTAGAAAAGTACTGTAGTAGTCAGGTAAACTTTTAGTACGTTATTTGTGGAATAAGTACTTCACTGAAATATTGCAAAGTTATCTTGTTAAATATAAATATGGAATAAACAGAAACAACTACTCCCAGGGCTAATACCCCTACCGGAATTGAATTACACTGTTGATTCCGATTTATTGTTTGACGAAGATATAACAAATTCAAAAAAGCAAACAGGCATTAAAATCCTTTTTCGTCTAAATTTTAGGAATCACAGATTCCACATTTCGAACGCGTCCTACACAGAAGGCACAGCGTACCCAAAGCCATACCCACGATCGGTTTCGACCAATCGGGTCTCATCAGGTGGGCGCTGGCAGAAAGGCCTTCATAGGCTATATGATAAATATAAGTATGGAGTTAACAGAAACAACCGGTCGTGGGATATGGCATTCGGTACGCTGTGCCTACTGTGTAGGACGCGTTCGAAATGTGGGATCTGTGATCCTTAATATTTAGACGAAAAAGGATTTTATTGGCTTCTTTCTTTTTTTAATTTCGTATCATGTTAGATTTTGACAATTATTAAGGTCACGTATCCTAAGAAAAATGAGAATGGTAGGACACCTTCTGCGAAATGAAGGCTTAGATAGAGATATATCAGAAGCAGAAATAGCAGTAATGAGGGACAAAAGAAGAAAAAGATCTGGATTAGATTCTTGTTTACAAATAGTTAGGGATGTAAAATAATCTAATTTTAAGGAAATGCGAAGGTTAGCTCACGATAGCAAATAGTGGAGGTGCGTGTCCAACCAGGTTTTGGACTGATGACCCTATGATGATGACGATGTACATGGTATAATTTATGCAAACAATTGAAAAATAAAATTGGAAATATTTCTCTAAACAGAATTACCTCTATGACATTGAAAGCCCAATTAATAAAAATATACGTTAATTAATAACTGGAACAAAATTTTGGAGTAAATGGATTAAAGAACATAAAATAATGCCATAATAAAAATTACATGGACATGGTAATTCAGGGGAAATGAGATTTGCAAAAGGTGACTTTTTAAGATTTTTAGGAGGTTCCCCTTTTAAATTGCAATTGTAGATTTCAAAATTTAAAAACAGTTTTCAGGGAAATGAGCCCTGAAATTTTTACATTCATTAAAAAAGTGATAGAGCTCTAGGAGTTAGGATGAAAGAACATCATAAATCAATTTCACAAAAAAATCTTTGTAGCGACTATGCAGAACATTGTATTGTAAATAATCATACGTTAGACCAAGATAATATCAAATTAATTCACAACACACATAAGGGCAGATTGTTAAATTTACCAGAAATGGTCGAAATTAATAAAGCACTTTTTTAATAACAAATTAGTAACAAATGACCAAACAGAATTCCATTTATCCCCACTTTTAAGAGCTAGCATACACCCTAGTATTTAAAACCTAGAAACTCTTTTGAGAATGCTGTAGCAAGCGAAACGACTGTCGTCAAGGACTAAATTTCAATAAATATTGTGAAACTACCAAGTGTTTTCTTTACCTTACTATTTTATAAAGTAGTATGCAATGGAAGGCACGTCATACCGTGTTAAAATAAATCCTCTATTTTTTTGTACTTCTTTTACATATATGCCGATCAAGTCTTCCTTCACTATTGTTTCCTAAAACGTACATAGGTTCCTAATTAACATTATTTTTTATTTTTACACGTTAAAGATGAATGTCTTACAGGAGGATCTTTTCTATTTGCTTCAATGGCTTTGATCAAGTTATTCCATTTCCACTTATCTATTGCTACTCTCAGTTTTTGTACGCATAGCTATTTAATTAGAAAAATTCCACAAATTTTTTTAAAATCTGACAATATTGCTTAGGCTGTTATGCTACTTTGATAATGTCATAATAGCCGAAACAGTATTGTCAGATTTTAATAAAATTTGTGGAAATGTACCAAGTGTTTGTTTTTATAATTATTTAACATGTTCCACCAAGAGCCAAGCCAGGATTCAATTTCATTAGCATAGCTATTTGTCGGCTATGTCCAAATAAATTGAATTTTTTAGATGGACGCCTCACATTGATTTTTTATGTATAGATTTAGATTTTTAGGTTAAAAAAAATTACAATGTACTCTTGCTTGCGTGCTTTGCTATTGGTAGGTACTAAACACTGATTTAACAGAAATGTCGAAAAATGTTTATGTTCATTTACATCGGATGCATAAAATTCCACGCATCACAAAAACAAATAATGGAAATCTGACAGGTAACCGGTTTGCTATCTATTACTTCCACTTCATTGATTTGTCTATCCGTCTATTTGTAGTGCATCCGTAATTCGTTTGTCTACCAATGGTATTGCTAATAAACCACGATTTAGTGTTTTGTTAGATTTGAAATTTTCAACTCTGTGGAATGTGATTTCGGATAATTCATAGCATCATAAAACCTTGGAAAGTTGTTTATTTTCCCATTTGAATTTATATTCTTGTGGTGTTGCGGGTGATTATTAATATGATATTTATTTAAATAAAACTTGATGATGGTTGATTGATGATATTTACTGTACAGACGGTTAGTGGTGAAAATGATGAAAGAATTGAAATGAATTTAATATTGAATGGTAAAAAATGTGCAATGGTTGAAAACGAGTATTATCTGTAGCAGTCGGTGAAGAAGTGTTGATTTGAAAATAGAAAGTTAGTATTTTGGTTTGTGTATGAATGATAGAGAAGAAAAGAAAGTTGTTTCTGAGAATTAAAAAAGGCAAGACAGTAGAAAACATGTTTGTAGAAAAGGCATGCTCAAGGGTGTTAGTAATTTTATACAAAATATTTACAGAGAATTTATACAAGACAATTTATACACAAGTGAGGAATTTCTTTATACAAATTATAATACAAAAATGAATATGTCTAAATACAATAGTGGGACACATTCTTATTAACAAATGTAGGATGTCAATTGAGTATTATTTACATATAACCTTTCTCTATGTTATTTTTCCATGGTAACTTCATTTTAGTTTCATAAATCCTATTTAAACAAAGCAACAGTTAATATATGGACCTATCAAAAACAAACATACAATAACCGTGCGTCTACTGTACATACTAAGTATGTATGACAGATACATACATATCTGCACAAAAAGTGCAAAAAAAAATGTATCCACCGCAAAGTTAATTGTATAAAAGCGTTATGGGAGTCGTTTAATGCGAATCTTTTTAAACAAAAAAGAAACTTCAATGTAAAAAGTCAGTTCATGTTTTCTTGCTTAAGGCAATCGTACGTATTATTCATATGAGTTAATTAACAGTTTAATTGTGTTTCCATGAAGAATTCAGAACGAGTCGAGAAAAAAGTAAAATCAAAATTGTACTTATAATTGATGTTGTTGTAGGCTGTATTTAAAAAAGGTTGACGAAGAGTAAAATACATAAAAATGTGTACTTACAAAACTAATTTCAAAGTCCCTTTTAAACAACTCTATAAAAGTAGAACTTCTGAACTATTATTATTTTGCGTTAGAAAATAATGTAAAACTCAAACAATATTCGTTGCAAAACAAGACTAAGAAAAAAAAGACGGGTGCACAAACCACCAAATCCCCATTAATTAATTTAAAAATGTACTATATTTTATTTATTGTAAAAAAATTATGTTGATTTATTTATGCTGTAAGTCGAGCTCGAATTCTTCCCCTACTGTCGTACCTCACACTTCTGTCTATTTGAATATATATATCTGTCTTATTGCTGTACAGCGAATCTCTAACCACACCACCCACCCATTCTCACGACTCCTGCAAGGAGGCTGAAGAGGGCCTTACGCCCTACCCTTCGGCTTTGCACTACAGTGTAGGGTGGAGGGACTGCCCGCCCACCAGCACGAGTAGCTGGTGGGAATGAAACACAAAAGATTTTTATTCCTCTACCATTATTTATCGATTAAGTTGCTGTGACAACGAAGCAATTGTTGTATGTAATAAAAATTGTGAAAGTTTATTGTTTGTTTTACTTCTACAACGGTTTCTATCAACTTTAACCAAGTAATAGCCGATTAAATTTCAATATAATAATATGCCAATACCTATGGTGCTAA
The DNA here is from genome assembly GCA_963921985.1 of Agrilus biguttatus. NCBI lineage: Eukaryota > Metazoa > Arthropoda > Insecta > Coleoptera > Buprestidae > Agrilus > Agrilus biguttatus. Next base: position 25,481,927 of record OY998118.1, read on the forward strand.
CGTATAGGTAGGTTTATAAGGTAATTTTGTGCAACTACCTTTTCTCATGATAACAGGTTATAGGATATTTTCTCATTATGGGATTACCTGACTATTAAAATATCTAACTAAAAGATGGAACTGTGCTATTGATATTCAGTATGTTGTTACTTTATTAAAATTTTCTTTTAAAAATCACTAAATCTTTAATGTGTTAAGAATGTTGAAATGTCAATATTTGGTCGTAGGTGTCATTATGAACAGGATGTGGCAGGGGCTATAGCTGAACGACAGCCGACGGAATCGTTAGGTTAGATAAGGTTACGGTAAAATGGTTATAATGTGAATGCTATGCACCATCAGTAGTAGTACCCATTTGTTAGCAGATAATTAGTATTACTAACTACCCAGTCGATCGTATGACTGTGTAGTGTTGAATTCCCTTGAGGAGGACCTACCAAGTAAAACCCCTCTATCTCAGACCGTCAGATCTTCTGACTCTGGTGGGCAAATTAGTGTTTCTGTTGTAAGAAGTTAGTGTGATCTCAATGTTGTCCTATAGTCTTTCCGATGGGAAGGCTATTGAAAAGCTCTGGCCAGTTATGCTGCCCAGTAATTTATTAGTTCTCTAACGAAATTTTTATGTGTGTAGCAGTGATTTCGTGTTGCATGTTCGGCTGTATTTGTCAGGTCTTTATTCATCGTGAGTGTTAGAATTATTTACAAGTTTTTGATTTCTTTTCGTAGATTATTTGTATGTTGTATAATTTGACGGTGATATCAATGCTGGAGAATGTGGGTCTTTAGGATGAGTGAAGATGAAATTTAACTGGATTTGATCTCGGTTTGACTGAAGTCCCGACATCCGCCTTACGAGACAGCACAGGACTTGATAGAGAATACGTTCAACATAAACGACTAGTGGAAAGTGGAGTGGATCATCGAACTATCTAAGAATGCTCTTATTAAGTATAACCCCACGCAAAAACTTTAGTGCTTTTTGGCTCCGAGACATGAAATAGACTTCGCACTGAACACAGACGATGTGGCGAATTCATGTGTAGGAGCAACAGCACTTATAATGCAAGTACTCGCTACTCATACGTTATACCCATATGACGTAAGCACAGCGAGGCATGTTTTTTCTAATATTCACTTGATTGATCGCTAATTACCTCGTGCACGAGTGTGAAGAGGTTGATTGATTCCCTTTTTGTTTGTGTTTTAGTGAAATAATTATTTATAACAATGTGATATTAATTATTGAATTAATTTGTACCCACTAATTAATGAGGAAAAATTTGTTACTGCTGTCACGCTCTAGCTGGGACTGGAAACCTCGAACCCTCGAACTGATTATTAATGATTAATAATAATAAATATTCATTCCGATGTTCTGTAACTTAGTAGATATATTCATCGATGTTACTGATGTCAATTCTTGTAGGTTAGGTTAGGTTAGGTTAGGTTAGATTAATTATTTTCTTGTGTTGTGTTGTGTTTGCGTGTTTTACCGGTTACCCTTATATTTAAAATGCCGTATTCCTGTTGTGTACCGGGATGTCGCGGAAATTCAGTAGTCTGCCAGTTACATTTTGCTAAAAACAATATTATAAATTGTACAACGGTAATGGATTTAAAAAGCGGCGAAAATATAACTTAAGTTTAAAATATTTCTAGACTAGAACGCGATGCTGTATCCACTCAGCTCTTCAATTATTTTTCAAAAACCTTAAACTGCAACCAAGTAAGGATGAAAAATTCTACGAACTGTAAAATTAAAATTTTGCAGAGGCGATTAAAAATAGTAAAACCCAGTTTGAAACAAATCAAAAACCATTTTCGTACTCCAATTATAAAGTTTCTTGTCGTTTTTAACTCGTTGCAGTTACCCGAATGCTACTTTAAAATTAGTAATCTACAAAAAGTTAAATTGTTTCCTGGGCCTGTAATAACATATTCCGTAATAATAATAATATGCTTTAAAAGTAAAAACATTTTTGTATGAGAGCGAAATAACAACACTTTAAATCTGACATAAAACCTGATTTGAAGGCCCCTTTTACCTCTAATATAAATGAAGTAAAAAAAGTCATTTAATATAGACAAAATCTTTGAAAAAAAAAATGAACTTGAAAAACTAAAAGTATTTTATACCACATTTAAAATTTATTAGATTTAATCGTGTCAAATATGTCAGATGATGAGAACACAGTTTTAAATATAATTCTGCGTTAGCTTTTATATCTGAGCAACTGAAATTAAATTTACTAAACAAGCAATATATGATTGTTCAAATAATACTATAGTTTTAGCCTCCATCCTTCAAACAATAAGTCCATATGCTTACACATACCTGAGAAATTTTGGTGTAGAAAATAGTGAACATTTGCAAGAACGACTCACTACAGCAATATGAGAGATTCCTGAACAAATCCTTAATGCTGTCCTGGCTGTAGAAAAAAGAGTTTTAAAATGTTTAGAAGTTAATGGACAACAATTCGAACATTTGCTGTAGAATAATTTTGTCATTGGTTAAATAAACTTATTTGTAAAAAAATTGTATTAAGTCAGTTTTTTAAAAATTTTTTCACAAGATATCAATTTTATATGCACAGTGTCATACTTTTTTATTGAGGATTAAGCGGTTGATGTAATTGTATAAAAAAAAAAAGGGCTGCTACTTAAAAAAAGGTTTTTTTTTCTAGTTTATGATATTCAATACGTTTTGACTCCATTTATGTTTTTTTTTTAAATTTTTGACAAATTAATACCTTACTAAAACATTAAGAACATGTCGATAAATTATTAAATACCATCAATTACTTTTGAAAATAATTGCGATAAAAGTAAATGCGGCAAACTGAATAATTAAAAAAAAAATGGAATATCTTAAAAATCGTTTAGAAAAAAGGCAGGGTTGTATCATCAAATGTACCCTTATTTCTGTTTAAAATAACGAAGTTGAAGTCAACTTCCGGTATAACCGGAAGTGACAGAAATTCGAAAATATTTTAAAATGGTAGGCCTTCTCTGAAAACTCATTCAACCAAAATTTCAAACCGATATTCCAATTCAGTCCGAAGATAGTCTAGGGGTCAGGTTGAAAACGTACACATTGTATATCTAGTACAAATTTATTAAATTGAGACAATTCGCTACCTCTCTGTAGTGACATCACGCGAGAGCACAGAGTCCTTGTGTTCTAGGTGTTGTTGGTAGGAGCCGTTGGCGAGATTCGTCGAAGTTTGGTTGTGGAGCTCCTGTGCATTCCATCCTCCACATCTACAGAATTATAATGGGGATTCCCTGAAATTACTATTACTAAGCAGAAACGTAGTTTATGTCTGATAAGCTTAGACATTGATATAAGTAACTTATGGTGCGATCCGAAAAAGAATACCATACAGTTAAATAAATAAATCTGGGTTTGGTTTTAAGCCCGATTTATTGAGAAATTTATTTAATTGTTAGATTTGCAAGTTCAGTTTTGTATAAAAAGACTTCGCATTGTTTCCCTGTGCCTAGTAGGATGTGCAATGAAGAAAAGAACAACTCAAAAAAAAAAGTTTAGTTGTTTCATTCCCACCAGCTACTAATACTAGTGGATGAGCAGTCCCTCTGATCTACGCTCTAGTACTAGAGATTAGGGCGCAAGGGTCCTTTTAGGAATCGTGAGAATGGGTAGGTGGTTGTAGAGAGAAGAGGCAAATGGGACTGATGAAATGAAAACATAGGATGTAGTACTCTATTTTGACGCCATCTGTGTTAGGGAGGGTACTATTATTAGTTTAAAGGGTTGAACGTTATGGGTTGGTGATAGTGATGATCGATCGGTGTGTGAATCAGTAGTTAGCAAGTAGTTTTTTTATGTGCACGACATTTTATGTTTCTTTCCTTTTATTTTATTTTATTTGTCCATTTAAAAGCCATCATTGTATGTATATTTTGTAAATAAATGTATAAAAAGGATCAACTACAAGGAGTAGTAAAAAATTGTCTGTGGAATATTACTACCCCAGCATTTCCGTAAATGGTCCATAGAAACAACAGAGTACTTAGAACATAACAGGTGTTATATCCAGCCTACGTTATCACAGGGTGGCGGCAGTATACATCAACCCCCGAATTCCTTCGTCTAGGCTAGTTTACAAATAGTACTGTACCCTGCATCGACAGTCAGTCTCTTTACGCTATAGCCAATAATTCGCTTCTTCGAAATATTGTCGGTAGTTATCAATTGTAAGTGTAGTTTATAAATGTGTTCTTTTGGAATAAATGAATGAGTTTTTCGAATTTAAAATCCTTTTTTAAAAATCCAACCCTTTGGGCATTCGACATAACTCAGGCGGACTTTTAGACCTCGCCACTCGAGTACCTAACGAATGTATTGTATAAATAGATAAAATCCAAGCAGCTGTTAGTAGAACGGAAACACCAAAGTTCATTTGTTTCTTCAATATAATTTTATTGTTATTATTAGCTCCTGCGGCGGCTAGGGTTGGTTCATATAAGGGATGCTAAATTGCAGCATTGGTAGCTAAAAAACAATGTATTTTTAATGTCACCCACAAATCTAGTCACTTTCTGATAAACATAAAGTATGAATTTTCCTGTAAACATATTACGTTTTACAGATTATTTATGTTCTAAACGTATCTCAGGTATCGGCCGTTTATGATTTTTAAATATTTATTTATCAATATTTATACGTACTTACTGAATGGATGTTGTCAGCGTCTTGGAAATATTCGAGTTTGCTTTGCAGACAATGTTTACAAAATGTTGACACGTTAAAAAAATCGCAGCCTCTTTTGAACGTCATGAATAGTAATATTGATCCTGTTCAGAAAATTCATAAAGCTGAAGGTAGTTATTATTGTAAACGACAATAGGCAAGGAAACGCGATTTGCATAAATTATAAATATCTGGTTAATTATTATGTAACTGTTCAGTTAAGTGTTTTAAGAGGGAAATAAAATATACATTAATTAAATGACTAATTTTAAAACATAACTGATTGTAAAACCTTTTAAATGAGAAAGAAGAGTTATCCTTTGCAATACGATGTTAATAATAAAATTAAACAGTATCGGTAAAAACGGAATAAAATTAATACGTCAATAATGTAATCAGTGTTTAGAAAACATTTCATTTTTTTCTTAACTGGCTTAAGAAAACAATTCTTTGTTTTTTTATGGGTTGATAGCACAAAAGGAGAAACTTAAACTGCAGTTTAAAGTTAGAAAATCAGCATGACAACCTCAACATTTTCGATGTTACACTGAAAGATTCGGTGTACATTAGATGCAACATCGGTATTAGCTCAAGTAATTAATCTATTTGATGTCAGAATTTTATTATGACTCATAGAACCACGTTATGCAGAGTGTTTAGTGGTTTTTGTTGTACAGGGTGGGCCATTAAGTTGAGCGGATAGGAAAAAATCGTGAAAAATAAACGAAAAGTAATATCATTACGAGTGTATATTTAAATTAAAATACACAGATGGGAAATTATTTTTTAAAAATAACATCATCCAGATGTGCGCCATCTCGACGTAAGCACTTTTCGAATCTGAACCTCAAATTTGAGAAAACTCGCTGACATATAGCAGTCATTTTCTCACGAATATTCTCCTTTAACTGATCTACCCTGTGTAGTCTATTGGTGTAAACGCAACTCTTCAAGTATCCCCAGAGGAATAAATCACAATGAGTCAAGTCTGAATTTCTGGGAGGCCAAGGAATATCATCTCGGCGCGATATCAGTTTACCTTCAAACATCTCGTTGACGATCGCGATTGATTCATTAGACGTATGGCATGTCGAGCCATCTTGCTGAAACCATATCGACTCATTAAATGTTTCAAATTGATGGAGTTGAGGAAAGAAAAAATCGCGCAACATTATTGTGTAACAGTCAGAATTTACTGTTATAGTCTCATCTCATCTCTCAGCTCATCCTCAAAGAAATAGGGACCTATGATTCCTTGTACCGAAATAGCCGCCCAAACTGTAACTTTGGGCGAATGCAGTGGCTTCGGTTTTGATTTGGGTTTTTCTGTTGCCGAAAGTTCTGCTTTTTGCATGCCCATTTAAGTGAAAATGAGCTTCGTCCGAAACCAGAATATTGTTCAGAGTTGGAAAGCGCTCCAACATTGTTTGGGCAAAAATACGGCGTAGGCTATGGTCATTGGGTTTCAATTCCTGCACTAGTTGAATTTTGCATGGATGCAGTTTTAAATCTTTTACCCAAATTCGGCGCAGGGATGTTCTTGATATGGCAAGCTCAGTCGACCTCTTTCGGGATGATAAACCGGGATCGCGTCATACGAAAGTCCTAACTTCTTTAACTGTTTCCTCTGTGCGTATTGACCTTGGGCGTCCCGCAGGCTTGTGATTGAGTGTGAAACCCGTAGCTTCCAACTTTCTGACCCACGACCTGATCACACTTTCACTGGGACACTGCTTTAAGTCATGCAATCCGTACTTGGCACGAAATAAACGCCGCACAACAGTACACGAGTCGCCATTTTTGTAATAATGCTTTACGCAGAACGCACGCTGCTCACCGGAGAAACGCTCCATTGCGACTGAATTTCCGAACAGCAAGCTAGTCACCCCCACTAGTGCTGTCCAGATTCAGTGGTGTTCTTAAAATCGTACGTCTTTCTAGCCCACCCTGTATAACACCTAAAGGCGGCATGCACTCTTAGCGAAGGTTTTCTGACTTAGTGGTGACCAGCAACTACACTACTTACATTATACAGCTTGTGTCATTAACAAAAGTTTGTATTTATTATTCATTTTCGAAAAAGAACTTAAAATATATAAAACTTTAAAGTAAATAAAAGCTTATTTGTTCATGATTTGTTAAGGTAGGTCTACATTTTTCAGGTTTAATGGACTTGGCATACTTCTCTTCATTTTAAAACTGTATAAATCGGAATTTTTTGAAACGACTCAGAAATTACTAAGCACAAGTCGTTCAGACATGCTTACCATGCTTATGCACAGCCATAAGTTCAATTAACCAATTTAATACGAGGACATTGCCATCCCTTATGGGCGCCATGCACAAGGACTCATGATACACTGTGGCATTCATACCATTTGGAAAAGGAAAAGCTTTAAATTAGTATACCACTGGTCCGGTATGCTTCTGCTAATTGCGTCTCACTTTGCATGTCTCTATCAATAATTTTGGCCAAGAGAAAGGTACGGAAACTCGTCAAAATACAGCTACTCACGAAAATTTAGTTCAAATAAATACATTGTAAGAGATAAAATAAAAAATTATTGCTTTTTTATGTTTCAAAATGTGTTTAATGGAATGGATTTATGCCGGAACAATAGTAGAGTTTAACTAAAAACTTCTTTAAACACATCAAATGCCCATTTCATGTATTTGATCTCATTTATTAGTAATATGTTTCATAATTATAATTATCAACTTTTTATCATTACAAGGAAATACTTATGAAGCTATCGCGGACATGAATCCATAAGTTGTTCCATGAAATACGAATTAACCCTTAACTGGTATCATGTTCTCCTGAATCATTACTGGTATCGTGGGTTTTTTGAACACCCCAAATGTAATTGTTTCCAGAAAAAAAAATTGTGAATTATTCGAAGTCCTTGCTTTCTATAGCAAGTTAATGACTTTAAGACTAAAAGACGGACAATAAATGAATAAATAATCGAATTTATAAGTGTTGCAAGAGAGAGGCCGAGACAAAAATTACTAGTCAGCAGCCTTTGATTGGCGCTGACATAAATTTAGTATATGACAAATAACGAGATGCAGAACAAAGAAAATGTGAGAAAAGTTGAAAACTGAATGGTTGTTTCTAGGAAAACATTAGAACGTTCCACGATAATATAAATAAGTAATATAAGTACAGTTAAATAAATAATCACAGTTGTTGTATAAATAATCGTATATAGTGTATTTTAGTGCTATATAATCCAGTTATTACTCAAGATTATTCAAATAAATGCAATCAGAAAATTCGTTACACAAGGACAGATAATAAATGGATGAAGTATTACTTAAAATTGAAATGAAACAACATATTGTTTGGTAATTGTTAAAATCACTTAAAATATTACAAGACAAGGAAAGCTTCAAGCCTTTGTAATAAGAAAAACTATTTTTGGTTCATAGGTAAGAAACTGACAAGGGTGCTTTCCCCCTAATTACTTTTTACTATTTTTGAAAATTACCATGTTTTTGTATATTATTCAGCGTGTTTGTTTGGTCAAAAATAGGTGATTGTAAGGTTCGGGGGTTCAACAATCAAAACTCAAAGACTTTTAAACAGGAACAACAATTTATTTATACTAATATTAATTAACTTATTACTAAACTTAACTTTACTACCAATTACACTATTTATTTATGTACAGTTACTGTCTGTATAACACCTCTCACTTTTCTATTTACCTACTACTCGTCTCGATTTATTTCTCACATTATTTTCACGACCGTCAATTTATATCTCAACTCTTCACGACCATTAATTTATATCTGCCCTTCTTTCGGCGATCGTCTTTCCGCTTATATACTGTTCCGTTAAATTTCCGGAACATTCCCGAGAAACAGAAAATTCGGGACCATTTTATTTTTCGCCGAAATAGTGAACAAGTCTCCGCGAAACAGAAATACGCTAACATGTCCTCAACTATTACGCACACATTTACAGTTACGATATACACGTCGCGGCCAAATCAATCACCGGCTCGCTCACATACATGGGTACTCGACCGCACACAACCAAGCGCGCACTCATTACACTAATAACGAACTGTCCATTGTCGTTGCCACGTTTTTCATCCAATATCCTACGTATCAGCTTCTCTTATCGAAACACGCGAGAAAAAGTTTTTATATAAGAACGACAAGTTACAAAAAACAGACAATTGTATATGTTAAAATTAATTAGTTAACTGTAAGATATGTCATTATTATAATTATGTACTAAATAGTGTTACAATCACTGTTATATATGTTACTGTTATGTTTTTATGAAATGCTTTATTTTTTTCACGTATTATAATTTTTTCTATATAATCCAATAATCTGAACATTCCAATAATCCGGCACCCCTAATATTTAATAGTGAGACTCTAATGTATTTCTAATAATGAAATATTTGAAGAATATTTTAGTAGAGGTTAATTTTAATACATTATTGTGAATTAATTTTTTACATTTATATATTGAAATTAATCCCTACTAAAATATTCTACAAATATTCCATTATTAGAACTATTTGCTTCTAAACCCAAAACAACTAAATCAGAAATGTGCCATTATTTAGGAACCTATTACTATTACGTATATTTTAATATATATAATGATGTGAGATTGTAGTACGTTCGTTGTTGTCACTGCTGTAACCTCTTGTAACTTAGTGGTCAAAGCGTAAAGCCAAGGACCCGGGTTCAATTCCCTGCGCGGGCGTGTCTACAGTAACAAAATTTTCCTCATTAATTTCAGGTAATCTGTAGCGGGTAAAAATTAATTCATATTAATGTACTCAAATAGTTTTAGTTTATAATTTCACATCGTTATCATAGAGCAGCCAGTCCAATGACTGGTTAGACACCCACCTTCACTTGTTTCAATTTTCACATTTCTCTAAGTATATTTTACGAGTGTAAATCAAATATAAACGGAAATTTTACTATTTAGCTTAGCACGTAATTTCGATCTAGATGATTAGATGCTCAAATTGTTGTTTGGCTTTTGAGGAGGGAGAAACCGGCTTAGATAGCAGCTGCGCTCGGTTCTGTCCGCAGTACAGCCATGACTGAGCAGCGAAGTACCTTCGTCTGTTGCGCAACGCGTCATCATAAAGTTTTTAACCAATGAAGGCGTTAAACGTTAAACCATCGGAACTTTTCACTCGTTTGAAAGCACACTTTGGGGATGCTACATACTACACAGTCTCAAAATCAAGTGTATACGTGGGTCAGAGAATAGAAGAGAATTCAGGGATAGGCGAGAACGTGTAGAAAATGAAAGTCATGATCGACGCCCAAGAACTCACTCAACATCCGTTATCTGTGCTGTTCGAGAGCTTGTTGAAGGTGATCGCCGGTTAACCGGTTAACCATTGAAGAAATTTCATCAGAAGTGGGGATGTGGGTATCAACTATGGGAGTGTTCAATCCGTAATCACTGATGAACTTGACTTTAGAAAAATTAGTGCTCGCTGGGTTCCAAGGTTGTTGACCGAAAATCAAAAACAGGTCAGGTCGAAGATCAGTGAACGACTTCTGAATCGATTTCGACAAGAAGGGAAGTTTTTTTCGAGGCTTATGGCGTATCGTCACTTGTGATGAGACATGGATCCATAACAACACACAAAAATAGCGAGTAAGGAGTGAAGGAGTGGCGAAGAAAGGAGGCTGCCCTCTCAAAGCCAAAACCAAAACCAAAACCTGTCTTTCAGCCGGAAAGGTCTTTGCGACTGTTCTCTTGGACTCAAGGAGAGTTTCACTCATTGGTTTTCTTCACGATCAACAAACAGTGAGTGCGGCTTACTATTATGAGTTGTTACATTCGACAAAATCGCGTATCGGAGCAAACGATGAGTTATGCCTATTCAAGACGTCATCCTCTTTCACGACATCGCCAGAGCACATGCCGCAGTTTTGACAAGGAATAAATTGGATGAAATGGGTTGGGAAACCCTCGAGCATCCTCCTTACCATCCATCCACCCCTGACTTGTCTCCCTATGATTATTTTTTGTTCGCGCCATTGGAACAATCACTTGGAGTCAAAAGATTTGAAAGTAATGAAAATGTAGAGGAGTAGTTGCGCAATTGGCTGACAACTTGCCCTCAAATTTTTTATGAAAAAGGAATATTCAAGCTTCTAAATCGGTGGCAAAAGTGTGTTAGCACAGAGGCGACTACATTGAAAAATGTTAAATGTTTAGTTTGTGTGTACCATTAATCAATAAAATTATTTTACAATTACAAATTTATATTTGTTGTACCCTCGTAAATTAAATTTCTAACAAAATAAAAGCAGATACAATATTTATTATTACTGGTTGATTATTATTAGTGATAAAATCCAGAAACCCAAAAGGTGGTAGTAAACAATCAAAGGTTTTTTAGTCAATAACATATAAATCTTTTGAAAAAGTGGACCTTATCAAGTGGTCCATATTTTTCAGCCTGTCTATCAATTTTTAAAACCAACACCGAAGAGTTTAAGAAAAATAAAGATTCCTTTATAATATCTCAGTAATATCATTCTTTAGGTGATTCTAACTGGTTATATCTCATTGGTTATAAGTAAACATGTTTTTATATTCCTTTATAAAAGTTGCAATTTTGTACGGTTTATCTATGCACATAGTTCCAACTTTGGCTTCCTGTTTTATTGAAATTAGTTCTACTGTTTTTAAATAAATTATTAATAACTAAGCTTTTTCCCGAGTAGTTGCTACTGACAAATCAGCGGGAAGTTGGAGATGTTGAGCGTCAGCTTCGCCCCTTTGAGAGTTTCAGGAAGTTGCCGCTTCGTGCGCAAAGCGCTCGGCACGCACCGACTGGGCAACGCCAGTGTTACACAGGACACCGCGGTCCGATATGTTCCTTCTACGCATCCTAGACGGCCGTGGAAAACTCGAGAGGTGCGACATTAACTAGCGCACCTACTCCTCTCGCGTTCGTCGCGTACATTTAAGGGCAGCAACAAAACAATAACAACAACAACACAAAAGTGACTAGGTGAAGTGTTGTTTCTTGTTTCTTTTCATACGTGGACAACAAGTTCGTATGTTAGTTGTTTAAGTCTTCAACAATTTTCCAACGAACTTTCTAACAATATGTAAGTTTTACTCGATCTTATCCTTATTATTTTTTTTTTCGGCACATCAATTGGTAAAGTAAGTGAAACTTGCCAATTACGCACTTTGTAGAAAGTTCAACCTTTACGTTGTAGTTTGATTGAACTCAGCAGTAAAAGTATTAATGAGAAAATTGAACAAATACAAAAAAGTTTTAGGATGCAACAAACAAATTGTAAAATTTTACACTTTATTGTTCAATACATTAAGATGTTGATCGTTCTGGTAAACCTGCTTCCTGCTTATACAATATTATTATTCGTAAAAGTCATTATTACAGAACTGCGTTTTATTCCTGGACATTGATAATAATTTTAATGTTAAAATATAATAATTTAATTGTTTTATTTGGAAATTTTTATTTATCTTTAACAATAGAAATTTTAATGGTATCCTTAAATTATTTTAATTTATTTCAATGTCCAAAGAATTTAACAATAGAATTTGTTTCGAATGGATTGCTTTTAAAAAGTATCCATCAAAGGTGACTTCTACATGCAGTGATGGCAGTATTTTTCAAAATTCCTTTTATTCCTTTTGAATTTTCGGTCCCATAGAAATGTTCAATTTGTTTGAAATAATTTCTGTGAAGTAATAATGATTGAAACCTAAATTTTAATTATAGGAATTCGTTCAATTTCACATAAATTCCATATTTTAACATTTAGTTAAATAGAAGAATACAAAAACATTTGGATCCTATTGAGCTTATTTAATCGGAATTTATATAATAAACCCACCCATGGAAAGTTAAAAATGGAATATATTTCCACGTTAACATATATACAATACAAAAAAACATTTTTTTTTTATCGAAGAAGTTGTTTATTCATAAAAAATTAATCAGCCTCTCAAAATTTCAGTTCAAAATTCTTGGAAGTTTCTTAAGAATTTTGGAAATTTTTATTCTACGCATTTCATGATTTTTCGAGCGACCATCAAATATCAATATTAAGACGTATTTTTTCACGTTCAGTCAAAGTTATAATGAAATTTTGAAAGTCTTATTAATTTTTTATGTTTAAACATCTACAGTAAGAAGTTTAATAAAAAAATTTGATCTTTTATAACTTTTGTCAAATATTTAAAATTCATGACCAACCTTTAAAGAGCGTTTAATTCTATTAAATTATTTAGGGTATTCATTGATCAAAATAAGCTTATAGATTTTCATGGCAGATTGATAATGAAAAATTTGTCGGTTCTTTGCGCTATCCTAATTCACATACACTGAATTTCAATTTTAACGATACATGATGGAAATAGTTAAAATTCCAAAATTTCCCCTTTCTAATTAATTGCATAGTTGAACCGACGCTTTTACGATAATCGGCCACTTGCTGAACTTTTTTCATTGAACGCAGTTATGATTTTGCTATTTCCTTATATGACATTTTGAAATATCAATTATATACTCATAACGTGTGTTGGATAAATTAAAAGTCCTACAATTGAAATTACAATAATCATAAAAACCTACGACGATTTGCAATCACGGGTAACATTAAACAGCTACATTTTTTTTGTCTTAATCCCTTGAACGTTCGATTATGCGGAAGGGCAGCCCTAATTTAATTTAAAATCATAACGTAACATACTTGAAACGTGTTACGAGAAAATAGCGAAATTCATATCGCGTTCTGGGTAGAAATTTCGGTCAGTGCTCGATTTTGGTAATTGCATACAACATTTAAACTTTAATATTGGTCATGCTTGGAATTGTTATTCATTATCTGTTAAACAAAGTTCGAATTCGCGAAACTGTTATTGTAGGGAATCTTTGGAATTCTAAGAGTAATTTTATATAAATAAAAACAATTCATAATGGAGGTTTACAAAGTAACAGCGTTCTCTATTAATTAGTATTTAATTTGTTCATATTACTCTTTTTAGGCAATCTATCAATTTATAAAAGTAAAACTTTTTAAAATAACTCATACTATGTAACTTAGGGTCGGGCGCATTATTTAGTTTTAGTTTTAATTCTACCGAGATTTATTTTTTTACATAATTGCAGTGTTTTTTTTTAATGTAATACGTAAGAAAATCATAAATTACTGTCATTTTTCGTATACTTTATCTCATCTCAAAGAGGCACGTAATATATTGAGGACCATTCTTCGTCGTTTCTCCAATTTGCATTTTTTAATGATGAATATTTCTTCTAAATATGCCCTTGTATAGTGAAATAGTTTTTGAGAAATTAACAAAATCTACAGTATGGGAAATTATTGTGTAGGTATTTACTTTTTTATTTCTAATGTTTCATTATAAATATGTTAGGTATGTTATATACTGATTTAATCGAAAATTCCAAACGAATATCACATTAGTATACGATAATCTTAAATGAATTAAAGTCACCATTGAAAACTGGAATTAAGAAGAAAACAGAAAACAAGAAAAAACACTCGATTATATGTGTACCATTACAAACAACGTCAGTTGCCCTTTAGCAAACTGTAAATCAATTTTATGAGTCTAAGCTAAAGATATGATTGCCCAAATGACAATTGACCTCAAAAATTGACACGGTTATGAAACCGAGAAATGTTTTCAATACAACAATGATCGCAAAAGCGTGAAAAGTCTTTGATTGGCGTTTTGTTCAGTACACACACAAGTAAATGCTGCAATTCGAAGTAATTGCTACGATGTGTTAGTAGTTACTTCTAGGTAATACGCAGAGATATTATTCATTGAAGGAATTAAGTTAGGGACTGTTCTAATTACTCTCGATACTGTATTAATGTAACATATACCAATGTCCATTGCAACTTTCTGCTCCAGGGTCTCCTGTTACCAATTTTTGTTATATGTAACCACATACATATATGCTATTATGAAATGCTTATCACAATACCTAAACATCGCAAATACACTTTCCTTTGTTTCTCAGGTGATAACTGATAAAATACTACCCATTGTTTCTTGGGTATTAGCCAAGGAATGATTGGCCATCCTTTGCACATTTGTTGTGTTGCATCTGCACAGGAAACTACGGTTATAACAACTATTAACATCATTCCAAAAAAAAATTAAAATTGCAAATTGATGTAGAAGAATGGACAACTTGCGATACATATTGTGACGTGTTCAGTGAAGAAACCACAATTAAACGAACGAAAACAATGAAATTTATTAACAACTAAAATTAAATTAACTACAATTCTGATTGACACAAGTCTATACAACTTTTCACATTAGTACATCTATTTCTTCCGTCGCCGTATTCTTCGCCACTATTTATACTCGCGTTTCACTGCCGCCACTCTATGACTATCACCTGTCTATCGCTTCTATCACTTATCAACGCACGATGTAAGCAAACTGACTCGGTCCGCCCAGTGCACTCGTTCTTATAGTTCTCAGCATTCCTTCTAGAACGTTCTACAACCTTCCCGTGTTACTATTGTCTTTTTATTGGTCATTGCTAGAATATTCCACGTATCTAGGAAGGCCGAGAACATCAATTATCTTTCCATGAAGGTGTTGTTAATTAGAACTGAACCAACACAAACCGCAAGTACAGTTCGTGACAATATATTCGATATAATTTCGTCTTTTATTGTAACAGCTTTCTGGCTTGCACAACCATAAAAACATTACATGTGTGCACAGTTTCGCTTAAAATAAATTAATCAACTTATAGATTGTGTAGTAGACACTACAAAACTTTGAGTTTTTACTTCTTACTTCTTTTAATTTTTAAATGGAAACTTCTATGTACCATTCTACATAGTACTGTATACTTCTTTAACGTACTAAGTGTAGTAAATACTTCACTGACGAAGTAGGCATTTGATGCGTCAGAATATACCTATTAAGTTTTATGTATGCCAATCATTATCTTGTTAAACTAACACTGTAGAGGGTACAGCTGTTATAAAACATACAAAGCAAAAAAAAATAAAAACATTATGGATAATTTCACTTTATTACAGTTCCTGTAAGTTTTGGTAACTCGACCATTATCAACCGAGGGAGTTTTTCTCTGGTTTATCTAATTTAGATTTAAATTTAGATAACGAATATAAGATTATAATTATTATTTTGTACTGATGTTACATTAATTATTTTAAGTCCTTTTTTATATTCATGGGCAATATTGGTAAAAAAATTGTTAAATATGATTGGTCTATTACTAATAGTTTATTGTTGTACAGCAACTCTAGTAGACGATAAACAATATGTTAAGTATAAAACAAAATCCAATTGGGGTTAAAACATTTTGCAATTGTAAAATCAACCACCGATATGTTGCCTTGGGTAAATCCTTTTTCAAATATTATTTTTGTTATCATAAATCACACCATTTGAATAAGATAATGTATTAACAAAATAATGTACAAGGAAGAACTTTTATACATAAGGCAAACCGTCGGTGGTTGGTTTTACAATTAAAAAACGTTTAAACTATATTTGGATTTCATTTGATACCTACTAGTAAAAAGGGTAAAATTCAAGGATATTAATGGAAGCGATACTAATAATTATAATCTGAAATATTCGTTATCTAAACTTGATGATGTCGGTGTCTGAATTAAAAAAATTATATTTGCGTGAAGCAAATTAGGTATACCTAAATTTTACAGCTTTCTTCAAAATTGCAAGAGATGAAGTGGAGTTATGTGGTATTGAATTAAATAAAACACTAAAATCTAAAATTTCACATAAAAACGATTAAAACTCGCACCCATAGGTGTCCTCTCGAATTATATTTTTGCATACTCATTCGTGAACATATTAATAAGAACCACATTAGACTGTGAGCTAAATTATCTACTTAAAAAATTAATTGCAAAATTGTAATTTAAAACAAAAGTGATTTTTTAAAACAAAACTGATTGAGCCATTCGAAAGAACGAGAAGTTTTACATACAAAATGGTTATAAAGTTCTTCTTCAAAATAGAAACTGTAAGCCGTAGATGTTTTTTTACACACGAAAATCTGGCGTGACATCACGTCAGTGCAGGGCTTGGCGAGCGCGATGCACTGAATGCTGTAAATTGTATTAGTATAAGTTTAGTTGAATGAAGAATGTTGCAATTAATGAATTTGTATCATTTCAAGCTTGAAAAGTTATGTATATATGTATATATATATATATATATGATTAGTTATAAGTATATTAATTTGGGTCATAGTGAGATTTTCTATGAAATTGATTGAGGGTCGGCATTTTTTTAAATTTCTAAGTTACAAATTTGAAAATTTTCACAGTTTGCTCCAATAAGATGTGTCGCTAAAATTTATCGAGGCATTATTATTTTTACCTAAAATATTATATTATTTGTCTTCTACTAAAGGTCATTCTCGGTTAGAGTTCTAACGGGTATTAGGTTTCTAAAAGCTTTTATGTGGTATTTTGAGATTTAGCATTTTATTTTGTTCAACAGTATAGGTATTGGAAATATTTTTAGGATTGTCTCAAAAAAAGATTGTTTGTCGTAAAACAAATGAAACCTAGATATTAAGAGATTTTTAAAAAAGTTACCAGTAAACTAGTACTTCTTTCAAACAAAACCTACGAATATTAGCTAACAATAAGATTTATTTACCTAGAGTGTTGCTACCCAAGCATATTTGATTTAATTCTGCCCAAGGATACGTCAAATGAAATATAACTTGTAACATAACTCCAGGATGATGTTATATTTCGTTATTTTTCAATTTCAATTTCCATTTCAATTTGCTACCGCAGGCATATGTACAGATTCTATAAAAATATTAGAGCAATATATAAAACTATTGTATCTATGGCAAAGCTACAGTCTTTTGATATCATCGGATTTCTGAGTGTTACTTCGTTTTCTATACTTTTTAATGTTTTTGAAGTAGGTACATTATTGTTATATTTTATTTCTAAAATTACTATTTAATGACCGTGGAAAAGTGGCTCTTTTGGTTCAGTTCATAAATATCAATTAATACCTTCATCATGAAAAGTATAAAATTAATTTCAACTCATTTCCTTCATCTCGATAAGTTCGGCTATTTAAACCAAACTCCTTCAAAAGTTAAATGAGCCGAACAATGAATAAAAAGTTAAACAAGGAAACGATGGAATTTTTTCTACCATTTTTACAAATTTCGTTGTATACTATAGTAAGGAGGTTAAAAAAACAAATACCATAGTTATGTCACAGTTTCATGTATTTTTATTTGAAAAAGTTTTTTCATTTTATTAATATAATATTTAACTCGAAAGTTAGTTCCGTATAAGGTAGTAATCTGAAAAAAAAAAATGTTTCAGTGATCAAAGATTTCTTTCAAGGTTTAGCTATAACTAGATACTGCGGTACTTAGTAAAATTTACCAACAGGAGCCAAACATCCAAAAGTTTAAAATGTAATAAGGCAAATCATGTTAAACTAATACCAAAAACAATAAAATCATGTAACCAACATTGTTCCTTTCTATTATGTTAATTTTTCTTTTTCGTTACATACCGATTTTTTATAATTACCTAACGGGTCTATGCTTTTCGTCTACTGTAGTACAGTCGTCATAAAAGGGTAGTTCTTTCAATAAAATATTCAGTATATTTGGAGGAACTATTCCCAGCACACTTCCTTCCCTTTCTTATCAAGTCCAAAATTGCATAACAATTGTATCTACTGCACATATGCAAAGAGATTTCTCTATCTTGTAAAGTAAAATTCATTTAGCGTGATTTTAGTATTGAATACTAAATATTTCAGCGTGGGTACCAACAATACATTTCATACTTTTAAAAATAAATTACTCAATTATTCATTTTCACTTGTTCGAAATTATCTTGTCGCTATAAAGTCTAAAGAATGAGACATGAAAGTTAAATGTTAAAAAATAGTTGTATGTTAAGCTCATTAGCTCGAAGCAACCAGAAGGATAGAGGTTACCTAATAACTGTCGTAAAGATTTCCTACTGGCTGAAAATCCTTACGGAAACTTATGTACCCAAAACTTGAACACAAACTCCTTAGTTAAACGCAAAATAAATAAAACTATATTATAAATATATGAAATCAACAGAAACAACTACTACGAGGGCTAATACCCTTACTATCAGGGATTTTAATGCCTTCTTGTTTTGATAAAATTATATTTATTGTCACTATATAAGAATGTGATTATATCAATGGTGTTACTTTAGGAGAGTTTGTAAAGCAAATCGGAGGAGCTGTGTCATTAAAAATACAATATTCTGTAATTAACTGACCATTTAAATGTGTAATTAAAAGATGAAAATAACTAACTACGCCTACTTTCGATATCCAGGAACGTAATTTGTGGGAAACAATAGTCGAGAATTACTAAAAATATTCCATTGGAAAGACTTGAGGAAGGGTGGACGGTTTCGGAAGGTTTGTGTGAAGCATTTGCCTATAAAGAAATTTGCAATTTTTCTCTGAAAACATGGTTATTTCTTATTAATATTACAAACCGCATTAAAGTTGAAGATCCTACGCAAATTATTCGAAACTACCTAATCTACTTCAAATTGTTTTATATTACCTACCTTATGTCCATAAATTGTATTGCAATAATAGTTTGAAGAGTTTTGCGTTTCATGCAACCATATCACCTAGATGCTATTAGGGATAAGCCGATACTCGATACTTTGTTTACAATACCAAGTATTTTAGTATCGATAAAACGTAATCGTATGTGTACTCAGTTGTTTCAAAGACAGGTTTCCTCTGAACAGATTATTTGACAGACTCATGAACAAATGTGTAATTTTTTAACAGTTGGCAGCCTTATTTGGTCATTTTATTCCATTCAGGGAAGCATCTTGAAATTTTATTATTTTTGGGCAGTACTATGAATGCGAACATTTATCGTTAATTTCTCAAAATAAAATGGTTGATTTCTAATAAATTTACAATACTTAGTGCAATATTTATCTTTTAATCCTACCTATATGTTAGAAACTATAGATACAAGTAGGAATTGATAATTCATATTAGGTTACATTACATTACATTGTTTCGATAGAACTACCAAGTAAGTATTGATGCCTAATATAGTATTGTTTCTATTGGTGGTCTATAAGAAGTTATGTAAAGTTAATAATGTATAATGAGAATATAAAAGAAAATAAAAAAGAAAACGAAAATAACAATGAAAGTTCATGTTTTATAAACACCGGAACGACCGCACTGTCTCCGACGCCCTATCTTATCACGTACCGATAAACACACGCAACTGCAACGAACTTTCTGGTTCGGACGCAGGCCGAGCAGCGTGGTCTAGTGCTCTAGACATTGCTTAGCATTCGGGAGGTCACCGGTTCAAACTCAGATCTGGCTGCTCTGGTCCAAGTTTTCTGTGGTTTCCTTGCATCATTTAGGCAGTAATATTCCACAGATAATCTTTCAATTATCTCCTGTCTTCATTTCGTCCATCTCATATTTCTCTCCCTTACCACATCATCCACCTATTCCCATTATTCTTGCAAGGAGACTGAAGAGGGCTGTTCAGGACACTTTAGATATTAGTTTTTAGATTAATTTTAGTGAGTAATGGGTTAGTACTGTTATAGTTGTTTTCTTGCTTTGTGATAGTTCATATTTGGATTTAGATAGTAAGAATGCAAAATTGTCGGTCTTTCGCACTGAACGTGTAATTTAGTTTTTAATAGAAAAGTCCGGCAACTACATCTGCTGCCCAGAACGGTCGAGGGTGTAGGCCAGGTAGCGCGGATCCAGTACACAGGTTCAGACTTGTTCCTTCACTCTCATCCCACTTTCCCCGCAATAGTAACACAAATGACAAGATATTTGCGAGGAACAAGTTAGTTACATTCTGAACGAGATGAGTGACACTTTGTCAGAATATTTGATCATTGCATTTCTCGATTCTTAAAAGTTACCACCACGCTTTTATTATCCATTAGTTTCGTTGTTAACGGTAATTAGTTTAAATATAGGTTAAAAACTAGTGAATAAAGCATTTATATTTCAACTGAGAAAATACCGCTCGTGATATTCACAGCAAACAAGGGCCTTACGCCCTACCGTCCGGCTTTGCACTACAGTGTAGGTCGGAGAGACTGCCCGCCGCACTGACGATTATGTGAACTCCCAGCTTATAAGGGCATCGATTGCGTACTATCACGATCGCCACGCTGCTTATACGGTTTGCCGCAAAAATAAAATTCTCACAACAGTTTCATACTTAGACGTTAGCTGCTGAAACAATCGCCCTGCGACAGTATCTGTGTAGCGTCTCTTCAATTTATTGGTGTTACATCATTTGAATTAGATTGAGCGTCTACACTACGGGAAAAAAGTTTAAACAGCACGCTGTGTCAAATAATATCCAGTCTGGTGTAAAACTCTTGAGAAGTGTCTTCCAACATTTCAACTGGAATAATGCTTGTCGCATCGACAATTTTTGCACGAAACTCATCCAAGTTATCGGCGTAGACGTTTGAAGCGAATGAGAAATGGATGTCGTATGGGGTAGGTAGGGTTGCTCCAGCAAAGTAGCGGAGTGGGCAAATTCCATTAAAATTGTGCATGATGATACGCATATATAATATATACATTACTACTGACCTGTGAAAGGCATTACTGTTAATATTTTACAGTGCAGTTAAATATTTTTCCCACGAGTATATAATTTGAATAAATTAAGAATGTTAAACTATTCTGCTCTCTCCCTCTCTTCCGCTCTTCTATCTCAATTAATTATTTTAGAACAAGAACATCAGCAGTCATTTGCAACGGCATGCGCCTTTTTTCTATCGTGCAACTGTGTTTCTGAAACACCCTACAGCATTTTCCTGTCAAGTAGATGAGTATATGTGTATGCATGTAGTTCCTTTGCTTGTATTTATAAGGATATTGAGAACGTATTTTGGACGTTGTTCAACGTAGTGGAAACTCATTTCGTGATGTACTGTTCGTCTTAATATTTTTCGCGATTACTTACCAGGACAGCAATTGCAAGGACTTTTTTGATAACAAAAAATCATTTCTAAAATAGAGAATATGTAACCGCACGTTGTATGGAGAAAATGCTACGATTTCGAAGAGAAAGTTTACCTCTTCGTTCACCAGATTATTTCGAAGCTCGGTTCAGCGTAAGCATTTCTCCGACCATTTCCATGGATTGAACTGCAAGTTTGGCTATTTTTATTCTCGTGTTATATTGCTCATTATCCTCGATTTAGAAAATTGCACTCTTCTCTACATCCGTTTTGGAAAGTAGTGAATGACATGGCTTAAAGTTTGTTTTCCTTATAGATTTTAATACTTGTGTAAAGAGATCTATAATCCACTTTTTGTCCGATGACACTATAAATTGTACCAATAAAGTATGGAAAATGTTTGATTTACGAAAGAAAATGGTATTCGTAACTACATGTAAATTTTTTGTTTTTATAATCAACTACATTTTTACGAAATTTAAGGAACTCAGTATGTCCTAAAAGGAATTACTAATTTCAAGGGTTTTCATTGGATGAATTGTTTAAGAATGAAAGGGTGAAATTTGGACAAGGAGGTAAAAATGCACTTCTTTTAGTGTCCTTAAATATAACTTGAAAACGAAGAAAACTTCAATTGGAACATTTTTGTGGAAAATTCCAATTTTCCATCAAAACGGCGTATTCAAAAAAATTTCACAAAATTTGTTTCTGGAAAAAATATCTAAAACGAACAATTAAAAAAAACACAAATCTGTTCGTTTTATTTATTTTTTACTATTTTGCGTATTACTAATTTAGAGTAGAGGGATACGAATTGCTTCATAAAAGGAAAAGTAGATTTAATTTTCTTTAAAACTCCGTGTTGGAAATTTTGTTTTGATAAAAATTAACTGAGATGCACCCATTCAAAAGATAGCTATTTGCAATTTTTACTACGTTTACAGTAATACTGTTTTGAATTTTATTTGTTTTATAAAATAATTGTTTTCCACCGAATCCTTACTTCTTGAAATAAGTTTAAATATTTATTTATATTTATGTAAACGATTATTTACACTGTTTAATTTTATTAAAAATCTCAAAATTAGGAGTAAGATTTCTTAGTCCTTGGAACCTCGGAAATTATTTTTTTGAAGAATCTGACAAAACTGTGAATCTTTTGATCTATATTAATTTGTTAATTTATTACGTTTTTCAAGTTAAAAGGAAAAGTAATGCCTTAGGTCCTTAAAAAATACCTTTCACATTTTTTTATTAGAACAAAGAATGTAGTTCAAAGAGATACCGATTAAGTGCTAATGAAATCCACGCTTTAGATTCATAAAGCATCAGGCTTCTTTTGTCTACTTTTTTCTTATGAAAAAAAGAACAACTTTTTTTATTTCTATTATTAAATTTTTCAAACTTAACTCATTGTTTTTAAGATAATAGTTTCCGGACTAGGAGCTGATATACCAGCCTTTGATAACCTTAACCTGAAACTTTCTGAGTATTACTGTCTTAAATATAACAACCTTTCGTTCAGAGTAGGGTTTTAGTTCAAATTTGACGGTGATGAAATAGAAGAGTTTTGGGGCACGCATTATCTCCACACCTTTCTATTATATAGTTTCCATAAATAGCTACGTCATTTGTATCCTGCTTACTGCTAAAAACTACCAATCTCCTCTTCTGAAAAGAGTTCACATTCTTCGCAGTGATTTGATCACTGCACGATTTTGTTAAAGTCACAGTAAAAGAAAAATTTTGAGTGTTTCATTCGTATCAGCCGATAATACTAGTGGACGGCAGTTTCTCCGACCTATAGTGTAGTCCGCCGGAATGAGTGAGTAATAATAAGGGAGAGATAGTATTGTTAAAGAACGAAATTGAGTAACTTTCAATAACTTATATAACCTAGTCGTTAGATCCCATTTAATATAGAAACATGTTTTAGATTGAAAAAAATAAAATAACTAGTCATGGCAGTAAATTTGACGCTATGGGCCTTACATAGTTACCAAACTCTACAACTAACTCGATGAAGCACTTTGTATACGTGACTAAGTAATTTATCAAAACTACCAGTTGTAGATCGCGATTTCGATTTTATTAGGTTAGGTTAGGTTATTACGTCATAAACAGTCTCGACAAATAACCGAATAAATTAAAGGGCCTCTTTAATAGCAAATAGATATAATGTATAGTATAATAGGATATCGTTATCTGCTGATATCTGATTAACGTTGCTATATCCAGAATGACATTATGGCTGGGGTATAAAACTGACTGTTAATGGGAAATTATCATTCTTTTATAAAAAACTAAGGTAGTTATATATTGGGTTTGCAAAAAAACAAGTGTGATAAAGGAAACGAAATAGCAATTGTTTATTAGTTGATGAAATAAGATTGTTTCACCGGTGCACAGATGTGCCACTTCTTTTGATTCCTATGGGGGAATCGATGCAATAAACGGACTTTGTGTTTTAAAAGTTTAATTTGATTGTACGCCGTGATTGCTACTTATTTTTACGAAAATACTAAATTACTATAGATTATGATTTATTATATGAAACTAAATGTTATTAAATACTATCTATATGTTTAGAGAGATATTGATGTGATTGGTGCTATATGTTAATGTACTAAAATGATCTTTGCTAAAATGTTTGACGTTTGAATGGTTTGAATCTAATATGATTGAATGATGAATTGATTCTGCAATTAAATGTACAAATACTTACTTTAACATGATTTTAAGAACCGCTTCCCAGAGGAGGGGGTGGTTCCTATGCATCGACGATTGAAACAACAAAAAAAAGGAAGGAAAACGTAAACATACAAAAATGCAACATTGCAAGCTATGTGTCGGTGCATCATCTACGTCCTGAAAATCGACCGATGGGTCAAAAAATTACCCCCAATAAATCTATCGACTAACTTAACTCTAAAAGAACATTTGGAAACAAAGAAAATATAATACAATAGGGCTAAACGGCAATACCAAGAAGAGACAAAATATGACACATACAAAAACCATAAATTGCAAAAGAAAGGAACAGACAGCAAATGCAATACAAAAATTACAAAAATCCGAGAAGTAAAAAATGCATGACTAATAAGGCTAATATATTACAAATACAAAAACAGCAATTAAAAGTTGACTAAATCGTTAAAATGAGGATTTTGAGGATAGTTGTCTTTCGTGCCTATCTACCCATTTTTAAAAGAAAGAAAAATCATCTGGTTAACCATAATTTTTTACAGTGAGCAGTGAATTTACTCTTCTGAAATCTCTAGTATAATTTTAAAAAGCGCCAAAATTGTTTTTATGCCAAACCGGAATCATTACTCAGCAAACTTTGATGGAAAAGTTTATGTGTTCGAAGCAGTTACGTGTTTGCGCTATAACTATGCAGTTTATCGAACTAGCTTTTAATTAAGCCTTTTTGCATCAATTAATACTTACATATTCGTGGCGCTTAGGGTCAAACGAACTGGAAAATACTGTGGCACTTACAATACAGGTTGTTTTGTAAGGATTTGCCGGTACCGTATGGCATGATTGATTGTTATTAATATCTTAAACGGTTTTATAATCTTTCTTATGGCGCACTCAAAATGACATTAGCTATCAGAAACTTTTATCCCCACATAAATAACTGACAAAAGAGAAGGGTTAACGTTAAAAATTTTAAAACGCTGTTTCATTAAAAGGAGATATCGATCAAGCTGTGACGTAAATTTTGTGCAGAAATCAAAACCGCGCACTGAGTTACAAAATTGAACACACCTTCTTATACCACTGGATGACTATAATCACTTAAATAAAACGTAAAGAAACTTATTTTACAGAGAAATATGGTGAGTGAAAGAAACAGAAATGAATTTGAACGGAAGACTGATTTAGACTGATTTTTCAATAATTTAGAGGTTATGTAGTAAATGGAGGTAAAGAACGCATATTACGCTCATATGTTGATGTTTTATATGACTATTTGATTTGATCTTGAACAAGCAGCCGCCGACTTTCTTTCTTAGAATTTTGTTTTATTAGGAATACGATATTTTAAGTGGGTTAGAGATAAACTCGATGTGAAAGAAGCCAGGTTCGAAATAGGGACATTTAACATGTTGTTAGTAGAAATAAGCAATGTTTAGCTCTTAGTCAGAAACTTATTGAAAGTACCAGATGGGGATTGCAATTTTAAATCATTGATTAACTACTGACCTAACCGAAGTAGTTCCATAAATGGAAGTTGATTTAATATCGTACTGAAGGCAGTATGTGGCCATCTATTGATATTTACGTCTATCTGTTGTTCTTTGTGATTTTGGTTTATGTGCCTAAGACGTAACATACGAGGGTAAATCAAATATAAACGGCAATTTTACTATTTAGCTTAGCACCTAATTCCGATGTAGAGGATTTGATGTTCGAGTGTTGTTTGGTATATGATGAGGAGGAAACCGGTTTAGGTAGCAGCTGCACTCGGTTCTGTCCGCAGAAAAACCATGACTGAGCGCAAGGTACCTTCCACTTCATCTGTTGCACAACGCATCATCATAAAGTTTTTAACCAAAGAAGGCGTTAAACCATCGGAACTTTTCACTCATTTGAAGGCACACTTTGGGGATGCTACACTGCTACACTGTCTCAGAATCGAGTGTATACTTGGGTCCTGGGTCAGAGAATTCAGCGATGGGCGAGAACGTGTTGAAATTGAAAGTCATGATCGACGCCCAAGAACAAGTCTCACAAATGACAACATCTGTCATTCGTGCTGTTTGAGAGCTTATTGAAGGTGATCGCCGGTTAACCAATTAACTATTACACAAATCTCATCAGATGTGGGTATATCAGCAATGGAAGTGTTCAATCCATCATCACTGATGAACTTGGTTTTAGAAAAATTGGTGCTCGCTAGGTTCTATGGTTATTTACCGAAAATAAACGAATAAACAGGACAGGTCGGAGATCAGTGAAAGACTTCTGAATCGATTTCGACAAGAAGGGGAGGTTTTTCCGAGGCGTATGGCGTATCGTCACTTGTTATGAAACGTGGGTTTATCACTACACTTCCAAATCAAAAATGGCGAGTAAGGAGTGAAGGAGTGGCGAAGAAACGGTGAAGGCTGCCCTGTCAAAGCCAAAACCAAAACCCGTCTCTCAGCCGGAAAAGTGCTTGCGACTGTGCTGTACTTCTTTAACTCAAGGGGAGATTTACTCGTTGATTTCCTTTACGATCAACGAACAGTGAATGCGGCTTACTATTCTGAGTTGTTGCAGTCGACAACAATGGCGTATCGAAGCAAACGACGGGGTATTCCCATTCGATACGTCATCCTACTTCATGACAACGCCGGACTACACACCGCAGCTTTGACAAAGAACAAATTGGAAGAAATGGGCTGGGAAACTCTCGAGCATCTCTCTCTCTCTTCCTTATAGCCCTGACTTGTTACCCTGTGATTATTTTTTGTTCGTGCCCTTGAAAGAATCACTTGGCAAATGATTTGAAAGCAATGAAGAAGTAGCAGAGTATGTGCGCAATTGGCTGACGATTCGTCCTGAAACTTTTTATGAAGAAGGAATGTTCACACTTACAAATCGGTGGCAAAAGTGTGTAGAAGCAAGGAGGTAACTACGTTGAAAAATGTTAAATGTTTAGTTTGTGTGTACCATTAATCAATAAATTTATTTTAGAAAATTACTGTTTATATTTGATTTACCCTTGTCTACAGGCTGCGTGATGGATTCAGTTTGTAAGGCCTCGTAAAACATTTAAAATACCACAGCTAGCAGTAAATATCAATAGATGGCGACATACTGCCTGTAACACGATGTTAGTAGAAATATAATTTATTATTTTTAAAAATACGAAAAACATAAGTTGTATACAGAGTGATTACAAATTAATTACAATTAGTATATCATCATCATCATCATAGGCTTGTCAATCCTATACTGAGTCAATTTCTGAAAGCCAGAGCAAACCGCATCCTTAACTATTTGAGACAGTAATTTAATTAAATTAATATTATGTTCAAAGTAACAATAGGACAAACTGTAAAAATGTAAAAAAATGTATCAAAAGACAAAAATTGAGCTAACTTGAAATAATAGAAATTGTAAAAGCTAAAAATAAACAACTTAATAGTACTAACGTTCAGGCAGATTTTTCGGTGTCACTCTTAATAAGATCAATTACCGAGCACATTTAATTCTTGAAAATCCCACCACCTTCGCACAAACGTGTATAAAATCTGTAAAACTCTTGTTAAAATCCTCTTTACATTCGTTGATAATGAACTGAGAAGTTCGAAGCAAATGTTCGATATTTTGAATAAATTTAGTGAAACAAAAACGAAGTGTATTTTTGAATTTTGAATTATTAATTTCCGTAATTTAATTTTGGTTTTTTTCTGCCTAGATATTAAAGAAGGCAATGGTTGCCATATAGATAACTCAACGAAATGTCAAAAACGACCATAATTAATTTATGCCAACTAAGAACGATATCAAGCGGAATTAGGGTTGTGGTATACTGTAAAAAAGATACTTGTAGATGTCCTATTGTCAAATTATGTAAATGTATTTATAAATTTAAGTTAGTGGAAAACCTTGTGTATGACTATTTTATTTTCCACTAATTTCCATTGTTGCTTCTATCTAGAAATTTATCTTCACCTTATTTTTTTAAAAATTCTGTCTTGTTCATTTCTACGTTTTTCTATAAACCCTTGCTTTTATTTTACTCTCCATCTAAACTGTTATTTCTTTGGCTCTTTACTACCAATTCTGGGCTACAAATGCCTCAAGAGTCAGATCTAACAATAAATACTGAATGGCCTGGTCTAGAGGTCTATATCACAGCTTAGTACTCGGTAGGACATCTATTCAATTCCCGGTGCTCCTGCCCTTTTATTGAGAATTTTGCGTCGATAATGCCACCATTAAAGTGAGCTAAAAACGTGTCCGATTTTTTAAAAGTTAATAGTAGTAAATATGGGTTACCTCATTCACCATTTGTTTTTTTGTTACCATGGTCTCTTTTACTATTCTTGTTGTAGCTTTACTAGACATATTTTATCTAAAATACAATAAGTTAGTACAAAGTTTGCAATACATTTCTTGACTATATTTATATATCCAAAACGAAAATGAAATTAGTTTAACCTATCATATTTTTGACAAATTAATTGCCATTAAATCTACGCCGTGAATAAAAATTACAACCTATGGTAACATTATCTACTATTTAACAAGAGTAAGGGAGTTCCTGATCTGGCCCTACCATAAAAGAATATCTTCCCAATTTTTGCTGGAATACAGCTAAGCTGCTTCATCGTAGAAAATACACACTTGAAAGATGAGATTTTATTAATAACAGAGAATATCGTGCACTTCTGACAATAATAAAAGCTCCTTCGTAAGTGAATTGTTCTGTAACAAAACAATCATTTACAATTCACAAGGTTTTACCTGTGGCAACAAAAACATATAAAGTGTTTGTGTTAAACACTTTCTTATGAATATGTCTTTTTAGAAAATAACATAATTTATTAGAAAAATTACAAAGTGTAAATGCGTGAACACTAGGTCTAGTCTGAATCTAGAATGTTTTCTATAAGCAAAATACATCGTAAAATTGTTATAATAATCTTATTCATCATGAGAACTAAAGCTAGGATTGTAAGCATCGAAATAGCGTCTTATTATAGTGGTAATGAAATAATGTGAAGATGTGTCTTATTACAGATATAATATATGTATATTACCAAAATCAAGCATAGGCAGTGTTGTAGTCACCACGGAGAAATCCAGTTGAAAAATTTAAATTGACAATTTAACGTTTAAAAAGAGCTAGCAGTTACTCAATGTAACAGGATTAAATTTAAATAATACAGATTAGCAATATTTCTTGAACGTGATTTTCTCTCTAAATTGGCAAAACTGTGTCTCCATTAATATGTCAATGTTGTCTACCGGTGTAACGGTATTGTCAACATCCTTTGATATTATTTCCTTTCAAGAATGTATCCAATAAGCATTTTAATTTTAGGTTTGTTATTATTGCTCTCATTAATATTAGCATTGAGGGGATAAATTCATTTTTTAATAAAAATATAAGAGATTTGATTTACCCTCGTAGTTCAATTAAAATATTTTATCAACACAAAATTGAGTATTTAGTGTCAACAGGAATATCTACCTGTGTTCTTAAATAGGTACTGAATATCATTGGGGGTAGTATTAAGTTAAGAAAAAAAAATTCCGGTATACTAACTTATGAATAAATTCAAAAAATTTGGAATAATTATGAACGTCCAAGTGGAAGGTAAAAATCAACTGGCCTCTTCTCAAGTTATTTTAATTTAATACTACCCCAATTATATGCAGCACCTATTTAAGCAACTCAGGTAGATATTCCCGTTAGTATTAATTCCTCAATTTTGTCTTTGAAACCAATGCTTCGCGAGACAAATATTACTATATAAAAAAGTTTATTAAAAACTTAATCTTAAGTGTTTTCTTAATCTTGTTTAGAAAGATCCTTTGTTACTTCTTGTGCCTTGTAATTCATTGCATTGCCTTTGCTTATTTCTGGCGTTGGTAATATTATACTTCCTCAAATGACCCATTATCCGCAATATAACGGTTGTTCAAAAGTTACATTATCGACTTCGCCGTCATCAGTTGCATTCGATTCCAAAGGAACATGAGATCGCTCTGACCGAAACCACAGTCGGATATAGCAATAAGATCGACCGAAAACATTTCTGTGGCGTAAGAACCTCTTACTCTGTTAGAAGATATCAAGCACAGAGGCCAACCTTGCCATAAACTTTGTTGAAACACATTTCGATTAGTGTCTATCTAGTGAAATAGTAGAACCAATAGTTATCAGTAAGGCCCACGAATTTAAAATGAGGCCCAGTTAGTGGATCTTATTCTTTACGATAGCTCTCCGATTTTATCTAAGAATTTTAAGTAGAAAAATTATTGTCATATAAAGTACACTTAATATATTAAGAAATAATAAATATTCTCACCTTGCTTTACACGTTTAAAAATTCAGAAAATTACTTCAAGCCTTTCTACTAAATTGTAAACACTGTACACTTTTGTGTCTATTCGTGACCAATGTGTATCGCTGTATGGAAGATAGGCTAGAATCTGTGAAAAGGTATTGCTCTATGATAAAACAAATTACTTATATACTGTAGTTAATATTGAATGTGGGCATTGTTTGTCGCACCTTTATAGCGTAAAAATTTCGAGACAGGATTCAATACTACGTAGTGATCCTGAAATAGCAAATAATTGTTATATCTTTTTTCACACTAAAACGGCCTGATTGTCTGAATCTTCCATAGCCATTTCACTCTCCACTAATTAGGCCTCGTTGAAGCGAGAAAGTCGGACCACCTTTATTTCCCATTTCAAAATAGCTGATACAGTATTAAATGCTGTATCTATGTTTTTATGCCCTAAAATCCTGCCTACTTTAGTAACTAGCGGAAATTGAGCGCGCAAATGTTAGTTAAGTTTTTGATACTTACCGCAAGCCTGATGGTGCCCTAAGAGGGTAAAGTATACATGAAGTTATTTTTAATAAATCAGCGAATTTTTCTTGGTCTGTTTTCATGCTTTTATTAGATACATATTTATAATACGAATTTAATTTTTCCATATATTTTAAAGCGTTACTAGACTATTTTAAGCATTTATAAAATACTAACTACCGAAAAACATCCACTAATAATTATTTATTTTTCTCATTCAAATCAATGAACATAAAGTTAGAGCAGGGTACCAGCAAAGTAAGGAGTAGCTTTTACTATTACTTACACCTTCTAATAGTCTGCGGATTTCATAATAAAAGAATCAGTTAAGAAAAGAAAGCAGAAAATAATACAAACGTTTAATAACAATAGACGTATCCTATACGAATAGTCCATTATATTGCATAACACGTTATTAAAATGCCCAATTGTCTCATTATTAAATACTCCTATTTTCAAGCGCATTAATACGTACAATGAAAGCGAATAACCACTTAATTTTCACTAGAATTCTTCAAAGAATTGATTGGTTTTCATTGGGAGTGTGGCTTCTTTAGAAAATACAATATCTTCCATAATACGAATTATTATTTCCAAATAGACATCATAGTACATATATATGTGGTAAATCGATACTGAGAGCCTTTATTTTCATCTGTGATACTTTATAATTCAACACATTAATTTATCTTTTAAAACTCACGATTTAGGTGTTTTATTACCCTTTTAATGAAAACCAAAGGTCCTCAAACCTTTTGAGCGGTGAACCACTTCTCAGAAAAGCAACACGTAGGTACTAATCAGATATTTCGTTAACAAAAAAAATGGCTTTTCACAATTATCTGCAAACCGTGGTTTGCTGTAGATAAATAAGATTAATACAAAATTTACATACACTGAGAATATCTAGAAAATGGCGTCCGTGAAGTCAAAAGTAGTTCATTAATTTTCTCGTAAATAATAAATAAATGCCATTTCTAAGTTTTCCGGTTGGCTTCGCCATATGTTTGTACTGATGTATTAAGTTTTGTTTTTCCTTCTAATTTTCCTGACCTACATACATACAAATCGACGCGATCAAAGAGCAAGCGTAACAAATACCCACCTATATTTAACAACCATGAAACTCGGTTAAATTTCTTATAGGATCTCAATTTTTTTCTCTAGAAATCCTTAATTTTTCCAATTACGAAATTTTATTTTTATCAGAATTACCTGTTTATTATTGCTATATTACTTATTTGATAACGAGATTTATCAGCACAGTTAAAAAAATACAGACATCGTAGTGAATGTTATCTGCAGATATTTAGTACTTATTTGTATTAAGTAGTGTTAAACAAGATCCTTTTTAGATACGGATTGTTTTTTCAGTTGGTTATACTAAGTACCACATTAGACGATTCGAAGGACCAGTGTTTTTTATATATAAAAAACACATTTTTTTGTTTTTTGGTTTTATTAACTATATACACATATAACTTAACAATAGCGAAAAGTATTTAAACTTCGATTGTATTATAAAACTTGATTTGAAATTCGTTGATACTAATTATGTTATAAACGTTTTCTTGTTAATGTTCTCTTACTACACTGGTATATAAAATCTTGTTTCTTATAATTTTAAAACTACATCTGGTACCTAATATTAGGTAGAGAAGAGGGGCTCTTTGACTGAAGGTAAGTTTTACCACCCCTACTCGACCGAAGGCATTCCATGGAATTTGCTGATAGCCAAAAATGCGATCAACACTTACTACTAATAAAATAAAACCATTATAAAAATTGCAAATTCTCAACACGGATATCGACTTGTTAATCCAAACCCACAGTGTAGGTAACGCCGTGGTAGACACGTAATTAGGTAGAAATATAGACATGCTCTTGGTCGAAACTACTAGACGTGTATCTCGATTTTGAACTCATTGGTTCTCATCACCACGTCGTGGAGAGGTCCGGCAAAACATCAACCAACCTACGTGATCCCCATAAACAGCGATTGATAAATAAATACAGACAGCGTATTGAACGCCATCTGTAGGTATTTGTTTCTTATTTGTGGGATTCAGTAATGTTCAACAGGTTTCTTTTATAATAAGGATATCGACTTGTTAAACTGAAACTATGGCATAGCTAACTACGTGGTAGGCACGTAACCGGAGCGAACGAAAGGTAAAAATAAGCTCTTGCTTTGTGTTTTGTCGAAACTGCCAGACGTGTATCGCAATTTCGAACTAATTCGTTGTCATGAGTACGGCGTACGATTTCGACAGAACGCCAACCAACCTATCTGCTACTTATAAACTACGTTTCTATCTGTAGAAATTTTCTACTTATTTGTAGGATTTAGTAATGTTAAACAAGGTGCAAGAGCATATATTTATTTTTGTTCACACAGTCTTGGATTAGGTGCGATTAGGTAATCTGTACTGTGTAGTGAATCGCTTTAATGGTAACCAATATAATGAAAGATATACATCCTTTGTTTTTGTTTAATCTACTTTATTCGTATTCGATTACAACCTTTATTCATTATCTTTATAATATATTAAGCTTAAAATCCAAGTTCTCATGGATATGTGGTTCTAAATGAATGAAGATTGTTTTCTTCTTTTTACGGAATTTTGAAGCGAAAATTCTGAAACTGTTGCATTATTTGTAAATGTATTTTTAATTTTATAAATGGACGTTAATCTAACTAAATTATTTAGAGATTTACATTCCAAAGGATTTAGGTTGTCCCCTCAAAGGACAAATTCACAAATATGCTAGAGGAACGTCTCGTTAAAAGCATAAGCGTAACACAAGAATTAGTTGTCATTTCAATAAAACCATTAGTGAATTTAACAAATAAAATTCGTGATCAGTAAAAATATGTTTTTGGAAGTCGTTGTAAAACGTGCTGCAATCCTGAATTTCTAGGTGCTACGCAGATGTTGTTTGCATCGCTGCGATTTATCTTAGCTGACGTTTCGTCAGATGATCTTTTAAGGACTCCTCTAAAATGGATAAATTATCTAAAACAGAGATCCCCGAAGCTTTCCTATGTATTTGAACACGAAACGTTGACAAGAGGCACACTGATACGCTTTAAACCCAGAATAATGTTCTATGTATCTATATATGATGCTACAGGTAGGTTTGTAAAGTAATTAAGTGTAGTTATCTTCTCCAATGCCAGAAAATTATGAGATTACTTGACTATTAAAACGTCTAATTAATAGATAGGACTAACTAAACAGCCCATTTTGGATTTCTAGGATGCTAATATTCCGATTTGATGTGAGTTTGAAAACTATCCATTTTGTTGTGTAATGGGCAGTTACTTAGAAATAAATAACGATAATAAATTATATAACTTTTATGCAACCACTGATATCTGCTGACAACTGAAGTATTTCATGTGTTAGGCAAGGGCGTTACTATGGAATCTGTTGGTTTACTATATAAATAATCACGTTGTTTTCTTATTCGTGTTTGACTATAGTATTGTAACGAATTTTCTAGATCAACTTATTTATTTAAACAATTATTTATTTTACACTATTTATATAACACTTAAACACTAATGCAACAACTTATTTATATGACCAGGAAAATGTGTTATTTATATCACTCGGTATATCGTATTTATATTACCACTCGGAAGCTAATTGTAAACTCTAAACTGTGACTAAACTGTAACTAAACTGTAACTGTCACTGACCGTCGACAACATCGTATTTATAGAGGTATCGAAGGTTCTGGAGTAATCAGGAACGACCTTCTAGTATTTTCCCGAACTCCTATTATGTTGTTGTTTACTTATTGCTATCAAAGCGCCGACCGATGACCGTATTCGAGGAATCCGTCTTATCTGTTTCCGGAACTCGTCGTCGCTCTTGTACACACACATACAGGCTCGTTACACTGCCCCCTCCTTAAGGGTGATCCGTCCCGGATCACATTCTGCCGTTCCTTCAAGGGATCATGCCTGTATTTGCACTTCTGTCCCTTAAGGCACCCAGTCGTCATATAGAAGTAGCAATGCACCGTCGTTGGCTGTGCGGGATCTCGTTGGGGATTGTTGGTGTATACCATTTATTCCGACGCTGCTCCACTGGAACAGGACCTCCAACATGCTTCGTACCACCCTCCAGTTCAGTCCATCCAGCCCACATCCTATCCTGGCATGGCTAACCTTGTGGTACCCGTAGAAAGCAGTTGATCCCTTAGTTCCACCAACGAATTCCATAAGGAGCGGTAGGTTGGTTTTTTAGACGACTCCTCCTTGGTGACCAGACAGTAAATGGATCGGTTCCTGTCCACCAGACTTTTCATTCCATCTCGAAGTTGGTCCCGTAGCTCCGGCAAGCGGCCAAACTTCCTCTTGAATACGGTGGCAATACCGCGACCCATCCTCAAGTCTTTGGCCACGCAGAGAACCAGCGAGTCCGAAGCAGTAAACAAATCTTCGTGTCTCTCGGAGGTGACACCAAATCTAGAGTTGGCATACAAGCTCGGTGCGGCCATAAATTTGTCATAATGGGGGTCCGGAGAGCGAACCTGCGATCCGTGCTTCCTCGTCTGAGTCGTCGTCCTCGAATGCTTTCACTATTCTTCTAAGTTTCTTTGATGAACCTTCAATGTTTTTCACCTTCGATACCTTCCCAGACACTCATTCAGCTGCTCCTTATCGCTATTCACCTCGCCATTAGCTTAGTCTTCTTCTCCGTTCCTTTGAACGATCCTATTTTCGTCTTCTTCCTTGTCTTCTTCCTCTTCTTTTTCTTCTTCTTCTTCCTCCTCTTCTTCCTCTTCTTCTTCTTCCTCTTCTTCTTCTTCCTTTTCTTCCTGATCTTCTTCCTCTTCCGATAGATCAGATCTGATAATAATGCTTCCTCTTCTCCATTATCAACTAAGTCACTACCGCATTTCTTTTCTTCTTTTGACTGCTTTTCATTAGAAGATAAGGGCGTAGACTTTGTTTGCCATTCTTCATAGCCATTCTTCATAATTTTGCTCCGCAACTCTTCCCTTAATTTTTGGAGTTTTGCCCCTGGTTTCTCTATCACGACAATAGGTTCATCTTCAGCATCTACAGTCATTACTACAGTTTCTTTACGTAATTCTCCGCCATCAAAACAAAGCACTTGTGTGTGCGCTTTATTTTTATGTATTCTTTTTGCCAAGGCGTGATTCAAGAAACGCCCTTTTAATTTAGTTATTCCATTAGCTGCTGGTTCATCATCACCAAAAATTACAATCTCATCAGGATTTCCACTTAATTTTGGTTGTTTGAAAGGGTTAAGCTTTTCTTTCAAAAGCTGTAACTTTGTAGGTTTGTTTGTCGCATCTTTGAATTGTTCAATGTTAGTAAAACTTTGTATAATATTGTTCAATATTCTTTCTTCTTTTTCAGTAATCGCTGAATCCTCCGCAATATCTCCAGCTTTAGCAGAACTCAAAACTCCCTCTGAATTATCTATTTCGACTTCGTCTAAATTAAAATCGTACACAAACGTATCCACGTCCAAATCTTTATTCTTTTCAATCGTAGAACTTTCAGTGTTATGATTATAATCATTATTTTCTTTACTAGAAATTTCATCAAAGTTTGTTTCTGGTTTTATCTGTAAATCTTCTTTTGTCTCATCTATTTCCAAAATTTCATTTTCTTCTACAATTTCCATTACTTCTTCAATGATTAATGAATTGGACTGCTCTTCTGGAGTATTGCTGTCTTCATTCTTTTGGATTGTATTTTCACTTTCTTTTAAATTTTTTGTCTCTGTTACACCTAGTACTTGATGCTGATCTTTTCTACTTTTGTCTTCATTAACCGATTCTCTTTTTTTCCTTTAATTTCTCTTCCAGATTTTCCAATGTGTTTTCCAGACTTTCTTTCAATTCCTTAAAATATTCTTTAAAATTTTCTTTTAATTTTTTTTCCAGTTCATTATCAAATTCGTACAAGTCAGGATCGAAACCCTCACGTATCAGAGCTTCCTTGAGTCACCCCTGTAGGGTGATCTTGTTACCAGACGGATCTTCGTCTCGCTCTTCAAGTTCGTTTTTCAGCTCGGCAACTTTCAACTCTAACAACTTTTTCGCCATTTTATTTCATTGCTATTTTTTTTTCTTCTTCTAGAAAATTCTCTTCTTTGGGGATCGATTGGCTGAACACCCCACACCTGACACCAATTGTAACGAATTTTCTAGATCAACTTATTTATTTAAACAATTATTTATTTTACACTATTTATATAACACTTAAACACTAATGCAACAACTTATTTATATGACCAGGAAGATGTGTTATTTATATCACTCGGTATATCGTATTTATATTACCACTCGGAAGCTAATTGTAAACTCTAAACTGTGACTAAACTGTAACTGTCACTGACCGTCGACAACATCGTATTTATAGAGATATCGAAGGTTCTGGAGTAATCAGGAACGACCTTCTAGTATTTTTCCGAACTCCTATTATGTTGTTGTTTATATATTGCTATCAAAGCGCCGACCGACGACCGTATTCGAGGAACCCGTCTTATCTGTTTCCGGAACTCATCGTCGCTCTTGTACACACACATACAGGCTCGTTACAGTATGATAGTATGAGACACTGAATTTGATGATATTTGATATATATAGTACATGATGATGATTATAGTAAGACACTACTGAATTTTTATGGTGTTTATTTACGAAATGAAGGATATGATTTATTGAGGGGTATACTAATACTAAACTTAAAACTTAAAATTAGCTGTATGTACAGAAATGAATTACTATAAATGAATAAACACTACTTTGCTTATTATCACTTTTTATTTACAAATCCTTTTGACTATAGTTTCGACAAAAAAGCTTGTCATTGTCGAAACTATAGTCAAAAGGATTTGTAAATAAAAAGTTATAATAAACAAAGTAGTGTTTATTCATTTATAGTAAAGATGAATTATCACAGAGTAACGGCTGAATCAATCCAATTTTTAAAAATGAATTAACCCACAGGGGTAAAGAATGATAAAAACAGGTTGTTTTGAATTGAACTAGAAATATGTACTGTACAAATTCTGAAGAACGGTTGGCTATTAATTATAACTATATAATGGTAAGCAAAACTAACTGTACAATAAATAAGAGTTGCAATAAAGCAAGAAACAAATAACTAGAAATAGCGCTGAACAAGCGATATATATATATATATATACAATGAGACCCTTCCCGGACTTTCGAGTTCAGATGAATTCCTAAATTTAAGAACATAAGCATTCACGGCCGGAATTCATAGCAGAATGATGATTCGGGCTTGTAGGCCGTGGTCGATGTAAACGGTTTCGTCGGCAACTGCGGCTAACATCTTCAGTGCGTGCTGTGATGACTACGTGTGCGAAGATTATACCTCGAAATCTCGCAAACGTAGTCAACACAACACCCACTGAATGTCAGCCGCAGTTGCCGACGAAACCGTTCACATCTACCACGGTCTACAAGCCCGAATCATCATTCGACGTCCTAAATACTGAACAGTATCTACTTGTTGAACTCAATCAGCGACACAGCTTGTAAAAGTACATGATGGGTACGTAAACCAAATTAGTGAGGACAGTATAAGTTCTTAGTCAGTTACTAGACGCGAATTGCAATTTTGGACTTATTATCTAATGATATCGAAATCGCGATTTACGTCTGTGACACTGCTCTTGTTATCTTCTTAGGACATTGCATTGTGATTAAAAATTATGTATTGTGTCAAAAATAATAGCCTTCAGGCTTTGTATACCTATATTTCGTCGTGTTTAAAAAAAACAATGGTTAAAAGTATACCATAACAATCCTTACGATATAATTTAAAACAGAAAAACTTTGTAGCCGAATCAGTATTCAGTAACTATTGCAAAAACTGTATTTTTGTCGGAAGCCTAAAAAGTACTTTCCTTCACTATTCTTATTCTTTTCTGATACGAAAATATACCTTGATCATAAAGATTAATATATTTAGATTATATTTGTATAGATGATCTACGGTCGGATATTAAAACGTTTTCAGGTTTTTGGTTTAATCATTTTGTGGTAATTATTGCATTAATTGTATTTTGTGTGCTCGATTGGTTTTACCTTCAATTTGAATTAACTACATTGATTAGTAAACCGAATTTGTTATTCTCAAGTCTCAAACGCTTGCACAAATGTAATGCATAACAGAATTCGTGTTAGTCAAATGAATGTGGAGGGGACCTGGATTGAAGAGAAAACATTTGAAAGCACGACTAATTTGTGTGTGTTTTTTGTATTTCAATGTGTAATAAACGAAAATTAAAATTTTTAGGTGTCAACTAAAATTATCTGTTTCTTCTGGGTTAAAGTTTAATATAAGAATACCAACCACTTCCATTGCAAAGATTAATTTTGTGGTTTGATGAAAGTCTATTTTAATTCCATGACTCTCTAACCTCCATACAGATTCGTGATCCTGGAGGTCAAACTCACCATCCTTTCCTCCTAATTTTAGCTCAAAAACAAATACAAAATCAGCGTGAAGTTTCCTGCCTGATTTTTAGAAGAGAAGTTTCTCATAAAAACTCCAACTAAAACAAAAATACATTCTTTGGTGCTGTTATCCCTATGATGATTTATTTCATAAATTTAGTATGGTAAAGTTTCATTAAAATGTGTTAAATAGTTCTTGTACGATATTAACTGATGACAGGAAAGATGCTGGTCAACTTTGTGGAACAGCTACAGATCACACAATTTAACATTAATTCCTAGCTAACAAAACAACATTGCTACGCATTATTTTCTTTTATTACAGTATTATCTTTCTCGTAGAAATAAAATAACACAAGTTACAAACACAACCTATATTTATTTCTTTCATCCACCTGAAGAAGCCACTGCGTGGCGAAATGTGCATTGTAATACAATAAGTTGTGTTTGTATCTTGTGTTATTTTATTTCCACGATATAATGGAGTTACAATATTTAAAAGCTTCCTCGATACAATTTTTATTATCTTTCTATCAGTTTATGAGCATCAAATTGTTGTATGTATGTTACATTGTGAGCTTACATCTGTTGCTTATTTATTTTCATTTTTTTACATGTATATCTAGTTTCCAATACAAATCAATATACTCAGTAATATGTAATAGATTTAGTATTTATTTATAAATCAAACCGTCTACTAGATAAGTTATTCTTGTACATGTAATATACTTTGTCTAATTAAATTTATTACTTACTTAAATAATTTAGTGTAAAACAAAGGTAATCGTTTATATGAAAGCTGAGTAAGTCGTACTTTTTTTAGACGGTTCCTTAACTAGATCGTATTGGAAGATTGATAAATTTTTACGAATCTTCTGACGCGTCTATTACATGAGATACGAGGCAGTGACCGCTTAAATTGAAAATAGTCTATCCTGCTTTTTACATCATATTTCGCTTGTAAAATATCGTCGAGTCACTAAATTATTGCGCCATGCACAAAAAATAATGATTTATACTTTCGATAACTTTAAACAGTGGCGTCTATATAGATAAATCACAAGAGCATATAGTAACCTCTAGTTTTTCGATTAAGGAAACATTTTCGTTTTTGTTTATCTTCAAAACATCAAGCGTAGAAAAGTTTACTGTTTGCTATTCACTGCCAGCAATTAAGCAATAAAAGTTACCGCTGCATCAGTTTTTGACAGAGACGTGATTATAATATGGACCGAGCGTAAGCAATATTCTCTGTACTAGAAAATGATCTACTTTGGGTATGCAACCAACAATGCACATTCGTGGACACATTTAAATTTCCCATGCGCTAAATGGAAATTAACGGACTTTAAATATTGAAAATCATTTAACATACAAACCAAATATATTGAAAACATAATTAAACTTCTTTAAAAAAGGAATAGTACTGTTGTTTACAATAATATATATACTATAAGTGAAAATAAAGTTAATTAGTAACGTGTGAATAATTGGTGTATGAAGTTCATAAAAAATATGTGATAACTGTGATTAAAATGATGTATATTAACTGTACTACTACTACTATTTACATGTATTTTGACGGAAACTCCGTATTCATGGTAGTATTTTAGAACAAAATTAAATTAACTCTTTATCTTAATATTACTCATTAAATTACTTGCTTACTTTTGTCCCTGTGACAAAATACTTCATTTGTTGTGTTGAGGTACCTACTACTTTTTTAATTAAATGCTGAGGAAAATCAAAAACGCTAGGTACAGCATTTTGCTTTAATTTTCTTTTTTCTACGGAACTGAGTATTTTACGGTTTAAAACTTTCACGCCTTATTCCGTTCAACCATTTTTTCTTTAATTCAGGATTCTTAATGAACCTTCGAAGAATGTATCAGTGTATCTTATGTTTAAATTGTACTTACACATGAAATGAAATGGAAGAACCTTTAGAGCTTTTTTCATGGCAACCGTATGCACAACAATCTGTAACCATATTGTTCTAATATTAAACTAGTTTTATATTACGGAAGTAATTCGCCATGGACTCTTGGTGAAACATTATTTAAATAAAATATGAGTAAATTAAACACTTGGAGGAGTTTCACTTTATTTTATTGATTACTCTATGTACATTTCGCCTTGTTAGGACTTCGTCAGGAGTATTTACAGTACTAGTTTTATATTACTTTAAGAAAAAGTAGTTCATAAAAGGTTCACAAAACCCTATGTACAAGAAAAATAGTGTCGCACAACATTTATTTGAAATAACTACACTTAACACTTCAACTGCCTCAAACTTTCTGAGGAATGTTACGAGCGTTCTTAATAATTCCCGCGTTTCTGTCCCATAATTCGCAAAATGTGTTGCCTACCTAAATGGTATCACTTTATAAACGCAAGGCACAGTCTAGTTATAATCACGTCTCTGGTTTTTGAGGTATACGTTTCACAAAAACCTACCCAACCATTAGGTTATTTGTTATCTTTTAGGCTACAAATTGCTTAAGTGATGAATAGTCACGGCGTAAAACTACTATGAAATTTTTGGAATTTAAAATACATCAAATAATAGTTACAGTGGGTAGGTGTGTTCTACATTAATCGATAGTAAAACAAAGTTTATTATGTACAATATTTATAAGAAGTTAGATACACAGAGGAAGTAACTCTCGGAAGTATGAAGTAAAGTAGAAAATAAGAAGTGAAGACGGACTTGATTGATTGAGTAAGTTTAACTGGATGAGATGGAGTTAGAGTGACTGATTCTTACAGAGTGACTGACGTTTAGTGACTGAGCGATCTAATTTCTACTGAGTGACTAACTTAATAATTCTTCTTTAAAGGTTTTTGATGAAACGAAATCTGAAAGAAATGAAAGGAATAGGGGAACCTTTCCTGAGGATTTTAGTTTGGCGTTATTTTAAGTAAAGATACCCAGAATTCATGAAAACTGACCGTGACGAAGGTAGTAGACGCAAAAAGTGAAAATGGACCGCATGTAGAGAAGGGTCACTTTCTACTAGCAAGGGTTAATGGGGAGAGCATGAATTCTCGAATAACACCAACTAAGGGTACACTACGAATGGTTCAGAAAGTATATAATGAAATTGAATTACGTAAAAAGTAAAAAGGAGAAGTGAAATTAGGAAAGTATAGAGATAAATATCATTAATGGGTATGCCGAAGAACACAAAAGAAATTAAATTAATAAATTAAAGAAATGTAAATGTGAAGGATTAGACACTCGAAATAAATTGTATAAAATACAGAAATACATAAAATTAGTATGGAAGATACAAGTGTGGCAATAAATGTCACAATCCTATCAATTTATTACGTTAAATTCTTCAGTTGGTATCAGGGGGGCTGGTTTATATGTTCTATAGACCTGCAGAACTACCACAAAAATCAGATATTTATGTAGTTTTGCGACCTAATTACTAAAATTTATTGATACAATAATTATGTAAAGTGTATCCACATCACGTCTGACGTTGATATGTAGGACGTCTTAAGTGGTGTAGTAATCCAAACGAATTCTTTGAGTCTTTGATCAAGCGCGTCGTGGAATGTTTAACTGGATCAGCAGGGTGGGTCTATGTACTATTGGAGATGTAGAATCCATATTTATTAGTATAAAACAGCAAATTTAGGCGGGTAGTTCGTTTACATTGTGAAGCATGTGAGACGTGTGTGTTAATGGCACCACCTGCAATAGATGCACGTCTATTATATTATTGATTTAATTTATCTTGAGTGGGGATTACGAATTTTCAATACAAATATAGCCAAAGGAGAGTGAATGTCTTTATTTTAACACCTGTAATCTGTGTGAACCGTGAATAGAGGAAGTTGTATGTGTAGGTAGCGGTGATTTGTAACATCCAGCCCAATAAGTTTACTAATCTCAAAAATATTTATTCATCTGTAGTGGTGGAATAACACTGGATAATCAGCAACTGTTCTAAATATTCATGTACTAGGTTGTAGTTTATTAGCAAAAATCCAGTTTCGAAAACGTACTGTCTAATCTACATCAATCACTATCGTATATTTGAACAAGAACTATAGTACACGTGTGACGTTTACATCTACGAAATTTATGAATGTAGTAAATAATTGGTTTTATTTTACAATTTAGCTTACATTTTAAATATACTTATGCTGGGCTATTTACTGACATCTCTCAATGTAATTTTAGACCCTAAGAATTAATTAAATTACAGGTTATCTTTTATCCTTTGATAGTTAAGATTTTCAAGAAGAGTTTACAACCTGCAGAAACTTATTTGTATTAGAATTCACTGATATTGCAACATTGCAAAAATATCAACAATTTTAAACAATGTTCCGGATGTCTGGAAATATTGATCCTACGTAATTCAGCTTTCGCAGCTATGTATGAAATTTTTCATTTTTTTTAATTACCAACAATTGAAAATTACAACAATTGCAATGGTTTTCCGTTCATAAAATTTTACTAAGGGACCGATTTTTACGTTTGATACCTCATATTGTAGAATATTTTATTTTCTGCAA
This sequence comes from Agrilus biguttatus, assembly GCA_963921985.1. NCBI lineage: Eukaryota > Metazoa > Arthropoda > Insecta > Coleoptera > Buprestidae > Agrilus > Agrilus biguttatus. The sequence goes on from OY998118.1 coordinate 25,526,275, forward strand.
CATTCCTGGTATAACTATTCATAAAAGTAATATTTTTTACGTAAAATAAGAGAAATCAATTTTGCGGCTCTAGTTTGTTTTTAAGAAAGTTTCCACATCACTTTGCTTCTGTCTAAAGATGAGAGACCTTAAACAGTACCTCAAACAAGAATTTATCGCTTCCAAAACCAACTTCTAAATTTTTCAGATTAAAACGAATAATTTGCCTCTTCTAATAATACTATTAAAGACTAGTACGTTTTTAAACAAATAACTGTTGCAACATTTTAGTCGTTTGATTTCACATGTCAGTAAAGTAGGAGGCTATTTAATTAACGTCTCTCAGGCTGGAGTGGCGGACAGACTATTCGATTTTATCAAGTCAAGCGAATATCACATGCCATTGATTCGATCCGCCAGTCCAATTTGAATTTTCTTCATTCCAGTTCAAATACGATTAAACGGGTTTAAGTGTAAACATAATTTGTTTAATTCGTTAAATGTACGATTAAATTTCAACAGACTAGCGTAATTAAGAATAATTGTTTAATGGTATTAGTTGTATCTGTCGATGTTTCCTTTCGCATAATTAGCCAAATTTAAAGTAAATTACAGTAAATTTGCTAATTGCGATAAATACAATGATCTTTTTTGGTTAATTTACAAAATAACTATACTGGATGCGGAAAATAACAGACAGCGATTAATAGACATTGTATCGAGCGTTGTGTAAAGCACAACTCGAAAGGATTAAAGACAATTCAGAGAAAAAATAGCGTACAATAAATAAATACATTTTTAAAAGATATTTTCAGAAACATGATATTTTGTGTGTATCACAGTTTGTAAAAAACAGTAAAAATAAATGCAAAATGTATATTAAGTTCAGCCTATAATTGTGTTTCTGGACGTCTTCCTTATTTTTTCGGAAATTCAATGAATATTTTTTTTTCATAATATTCTTGAGAAATCTACCCAAATACCTCATTTGGATTATTTTCTCTGATTTATTGATTATTTGATTTATACGATTTGTGATCTGTTTATTATTATATTAAAAGAGATATACAGGACTTTTTTTAACAGTTTGCTAGGCTCGTTAGGATAAGAGACAGTGTCGAGTCAATTTTCCAATACTTTTGGTAATAGAACTTATTTAAGTTTTATAAAACAACTTCTCTATATCAAACTACCAGCTCGAAGTGTAACTTACCCTTCGATAACTAGTAAGTCAACTTAATTAAGTTGTTTACTTCTGACTTAAAGTAGGAAATAGAATAACTGTTGCAATGAAGATATTTTTAGATTCCCAGTAAACTACGCCTAAGGGTAAGAAACCCTTATAAGTTTAATGTAAGATTAGAAGTTTTGCATTGCATGACGATAACAAGTTATTTGATGTTTGTCAGGAAATTGTAAAAATATCTAGCATAAACAAAAATAAATACGGTGACTATGAATCATATACAGGGTTTTTCAAGTTGATGGGCTATTAGAAGTATATGAATTAGTAGAATGAATTCAATTCTGAAACTTGGACTCATTTGGTTATTGTTTATACCGCTTATTTTAAAAATATTTTCAATAGGGCGTTCCATTTAAATTAATCAAGTTACAACCCGTTAAAGTTCTTACTTAAGTAGTATTAATTTTTGAACACCCTGTATAAGGTGAGGAGTTTATTATAATTGGGATATAAAATATGATCTATTGTTACATTTCATTCTAAATTTCGCTTACATAACTTAAATACTTCTTAAGTATTTGAAACATGAAAATTAGGTTAGATTTTGATAAAATTCAAATTATTTAAAAAAACCTTAAGGTTTAGGTATTATAAACCTTATCGTAACAGACACTTATTTTTATCGGACAATCCAAAAATATAATAATATACAGGGGGTTACATTAAAAAAAACAACATAACTTTGATACTTTTATGGCATTTGGAACACCCTGTATAATATGAAAATAATTTTAAAAAATAACCATAATAGACCCCCATATAACCCAAAACTTAAATTTTTTGAGAGTCCCGTATTTTGGCCATAATATTCCATGCCGTATAGCGTGAATAACTCTGTATATCTTTCATACATGAACCTCTTAAAAAAATCTAACTAAAGATTTTGCAGCAGGATTCTCTTTATTTTACCGACACAAATAATTTCACGAAAGTCTATAAAATCGACTGTACGACTACAAAAGTTAAAAATTATTACATAAAATGAATTTCAATTTCCGACATACCTACGAATCGATTATATTCAAAATTCGTCTGCAGAACTTAAGACTATATATCCCTAGGCGCCTTTCTGAGTATAGATAGATATTTCTTTTCATCTCGGTTCTCACGTTACTCATTTTATTTGTTCACCCATCTATGTGTCACAACATTAGGTAAACTTTTTTCACTAAATGTGATGTTTACATTTGATTATTGTATCCATATATACCCGGAAATTGAATATTAAAAAACACAATCCACAACCTATTACATAAAATATTCTTTTTACTGATACATTCGTGAATTTGAATTATAATAAACTCATGTAACCCGTCCAAACGTTGACGGTACCCATATTGGTGGTATATGGCACGTTACACAAGCCAATCAGGGAAAGCTCTCGCATTCAACCTAACCTAACTTAACCTAATCCAAGCTCTTAATAAATATTGACGTTATAAGGAAGGAGATAGCTCCACGAACTTTAAAAACCTGGTACCATAATTACATAAAACATTATATCATAAAATCACTCCATTGATAAACTACGCCAGGAACCACAAATATATATTATTAGTATTTTTAAGTTAGAATATTATTATATAGTGATCGTTTAAGCAACTTTAAAGTTTTCCAATAACAATTATTATGCTTTTGGTCAAAAATTTATCTAAACTGCCAGACACGGATCACGATTTCGCTCTTGTTAGAAGCTCATCAGCGTGCCATAGGCAGTTTTGATAAATTACGGACCAAGTCTAAATGTTCCGTAAAGAACAGTTAATATAATAACAACCTAGAGGAAATTGCTGCCATCTAGTGGATTTTAACCGCTACAAAAGATATCAAACTAGACAAGGCCTCACTGAGGTATTTCAACTTGTCCAGCTGCGTTGTTGATTCAGCTGAGTTGATACCTTCTGTAGCGGCTAAAATCTACTAGATGTCAGCAATTGCCTCTAGATTGTTATTATATTTAAACTTTTGTTTATTCGAAACATGCAAAGTAACCAATTTAAATTGAAATGTATTTCTCATGTAAGCTGAAAGTTTCTGTACTGTTTTAACCAAGTAGACAAAATAAATAATAGTAAATTATATACATATACAATTGTTAAGATAACATTCTCCTATTGCTAAGCATCTGTTATATAAGCAAATTCCGTGAAGAAGAGGAACAAGCTGTTTGCATCCAAAGCAATTGTTATTTTAGAAAATGTGTAAACTTTCCTCAGTTTTCTTATTCCCTCAATTGCCTCTTTTCTGAAAACGTTTCATTAATCTGAAGGAGGCAATCTTTAGTTACGTTTTGACACCTGAACCATCTCCTCAGTCACCAAACCAAGAATGTTATTAATCTTTTGCAAGATGACGCACGGAATCTTATTAATTGAAATAAAATGTACCCCTAATTTAGTTCGAATATAATAAGTAACTGAATTAAACAAGCAAATGGTGAAGTGTATTAATATTTGATTAAGGTAAGGGTGGTGTTTGTAATATTGGATCAATTCACCATTTGTCAAGACAGACTGTACAATTACGGGTGATTTTTGCTGCTTTCTTTTTTAATATTTCGCGATTTTATTTTTTACCTTTGGATATCAACGTTATTATTATTTAGTATACAGGGTGTACGTTTTCAACCTGACCTCTAGACTATCTTCAGACTGAATTGGAATATAGTTTCGAAATTTTGGTTGAATGAGTTTTCACAGAAGGCCTGCCATTTTAAAATATTTTCGAATTTCTATCACTTCGGGTTACACCGGAAGTTGACTTCAACTTTGTTATTTTAGATAGAACCCCCCTATTTTTTACATTTTATAATACAACCCTACCTTTAGTCTAAGCGGTTTTTGAGTTATTCAATTTTTTTTTAAACTATTCCGTTTAACACATGTTTTGACTCCATTTTTGATTTTTTTTTTTCAAAAATTTTTGGACGAATTAATATCTTATTAAAACAGTAAGAACATGTCGATAAATCATTAAATACTATCAATTATTTTTGAAGATAACCGTGATAAAAGTAAATGCGGCAAACAATACAAGTGTTATTATTGGTAGCAGATTTTGTTCATCAGCATTGATTAAATGTGTGTCCTAGAATTTCATGTAACTTTTGGTTTTCATATTTTTAGGCCACACTGTTGCTTAAATTGTTGGCTTAACATATTGTGCTTTAGCCTGAAATATTCTCCATGAAACTTCAAGCTCAATAAAAATGGCCTTATCAATTTTTCCGAGGGAAAGCTCACCTTCACACAGAATTATTATAGCGAATGTCGACCAATCTTTGATTTCCATTCTACCGTATTTAAGGGCAAAATGATGAAGGACCGGAAGTGGAACAGTTGTCAAAAGTCGGCGTTTAATTCTTTGTTGGACAATTATTATTTTAAAAAATGTAACACGTTTTCGTCACGCTGTTCACCCATTCTTATATTGCCGAGAATAGTGTTGTATAGTATAGTAAATAATATATGTCGCAGAATTTTGATAAAACCCGAGATTTACTGTACAATAGCCCGATGATGCCGAAAGGCAAAACATCTGTCGCAAACCAAAAATTTTAACAAAAATTCGTAATGTGGAAAAACAAAGAAACAACACAACATTATCATCAACGAATTTGGAAAATCCCTACATCAAATTTAATAAAATCCCTAAAGGAGATAAACACTTCACGGAGGATGTTAAAAGGACCGTTTTATATTGTCATTTCCCAAAAGGAATGAAGGGATTTGACCAAATCCCTTAACTCATTTAATGAATTTACAAAATATTACTTCTACTATATTAAAATAGCTTATTTAGTAAACCAAATATTTTTAAATGTAGAGTATCTTATATAAGAATGATCATACAAAATATAAATTATTTATTCTAAAGGAGATAGCAAAACAAATACATTAGAGTTACCAAAACCGATACATTTTAAATTTTATCTTTGTGGTTAATGAAATTTAATCATAATATTCATTTATTTTTATTAAAACACGTTGTGGATTTGTGGCATCTCGAGTACCAGGTGAAATTCTCGTACTTCTTTTAGAGGCACAAATATATTTCTTTTGTGTTAAACTTTGGATTTATCATAGGAACAATTCTTGAACCCTTGATCTCCAAACAAGAATATTTTTTGTGCAATCTCACCCAAAATTTTTAGCTTTCATATTTTCAGCTGACCTTTTTAGGTTTTTTGCAGTATGGTGTAGCGACCAACATCAATAGAATAAGAACACCCTGTACATAACTTCTTTATGTAAATATATATAAAATGTCTTTTATTCTTACTTAAACATCTGCACCTATTCTTCTCTTTACAACTAACAATATTACTTCGGCATCTATTCTTCTCCTTACAAATTATTTTATTACCTCTGTACTTTCCTATAATCCCTTGCAATATTTCTATTCTATTTATTAACTGCAAAACGCCTGTGATCCTATACTTGTCCTAATTACTTTCTAATAGTGGGTTTCTTCGGTCCTTTGGGTTCAACGTCTTCAAGCTAGAAATTCTATCTCTCTTTTCAAAGTATGCTTTCTTACTAATAGTCCTCTACTTCTATTTAACAACCCTTAGCTCCACCTTCATAAATTTCCTAAATTATTGTTCGGTGATATAAAGACATATTTTAGTTTATAGTTATCCTTATATGTTTAGAAAATATGTTTGTACTATATATCTGTCTGTACATAAGTGTATTCAAATGTCTACGACCGGCAAAATATTTATTATCTGGTTGACCCAAAATTTTAACTTCTCGGAGGGTTGGTACTTGAATTGGCAAGACAGAATCCAGATGTGTTTTCAAGTATCAACCACTTCCATGTTCTCCAGCTTCACGTGGGGGTTGGAGAAACATATAAGACTATCTATTTTAAAAAATAAGCAGCAGTGTTAAATTTAAGTTTTAACTGACTCAATTCATACTCGATTCAACCAATAAAAATCCGAAATCAACACAAGTCATATTAACAATAAACAACATTGTATATAAATATCAATAAATTGTATATAGGTGTACAGTCTATAATTTAATAATTTATCGAAGTGTTATCACCAAAAATAATAAACGGCGAGTTAACGCCCAGCTAATACATTGGTCCTTCGAGCCGGATATCAGTGAATTAAATATACACGTGTCCGCAATCTCTGAAAAAAATTAGTGAAAATCATCGAAACGTTTGGAACAAAGGCTTTCAACTTCCAAAGGTCCAGACCGCATCCAACAAGCAACACTATCGAGAATTAAGCATATACACTCCTGTGGTATAATATCAAGTAAGTGGATAGCATTTCCTTTATACCCTTTCCTACATAGCAAGTACTCATTTCATTCTTATTACAATGGCCGCATTAGCTTCATTAAAAATTAAAAGAGAAACGATTAAAAATAAATTAGACCGGTTTGACAGTTATTTAGCTGAATTTGATCAAACTAAACCTTCTAAGAAACAACTTATTACACGGTATGAAGACGCGAAACCTTTGTTAAAAGAATTTGAAAAAATTCAAACTGAAATAGAGTTAAAAGACGAAAACGAGATAGCTACCGACGAGCGCAAAATATTTGAAACAAACTATTATAATATCATTAGTGAGTATGGGGACAAAATTGACTCAGTTGGGGAACCTCAAAGAAACAATTTCGACAATAATATTCAATTACCCAAAATAGATTTGCCTCGTTTTGATGGTAAATATGAGGAGTGGCTTCCATTTTATGATTTATTTAACTCTGTAATTAATGAAAATAAAAACATTGGTAATGTAGAAAAATTCCACTATTTAAAAATGTGCCTTAAATCTGAAGCAGCTCAGGTTATTAGTTCGTTAACTGCCTCTGCCGATAACTACCAAAATGCCTGGCAGTTATTAAAAGACAGGTACCAAAACAAACGTTTAATTATTCAAGGTCACGTAACCGCTTTGTTTAATCTACCTAGTGTTCAGAAGGATTCGGCAACTTCATTAAGAAATCTGTTAGACAGATTTAATACAAATTTCAGATCATTAGCTACTTTAAAACTGCCAACAGATAAATGGGACGTTTTGTTGGTTTATCTAATAACCACAAAATTAGATTTTGTTAGCAAAAGGGAATGGGAGTCTACACTTATTAATGATGTGCCTACTTTACCTTGTATGTTAAAATTTCTAAATAATAGATGCCAATTATTAGAGTCTCTCCAACAAACTAGGGAACGTAATGCAATGTCCGAACGTTCACACAACAATAACGAAAATTCAAACAAATTATTAAAACCAAGATTTAATAAACCAAATACCTTAACTACTACAGCGAATATCAACAAACCTTCATGCCCTTTATGTAAACTAAATCACTATATTAATCAGTGTGAAAGATTCATCAAACTATGTGTTCCTGACAGAATAAAATTTGTTCAAAGAAATAATCTTTGTTCAAATTGTCTTAGATCAAATCATAAGCTTCGCGATTGCTACGCTAGTGCGTGCAAAACATGTTCTAAGTTGCATCATACCATGTTGCACTTAGAAAGACAATCAATTACAAACGAAATTGTAAACACAGACCATTTAGTACAGGAGCCTTCTACCTCTGTCGTAAATCATTCTGTCAATATGCAAGCGTCACAAGTTCTATTATCAACTGTGTTAATTTTTGCTTACAATCACAAGGGCGAACCTAAAAAATGTAGGGCTCTATTAGATGCTGGCTCTCAGTTAAATCTAGTGACTGAAAGTTTTTGTAAACAACTATGCTTACCGATTTCCAATGTTAATATTTCAATTAGTGGGATTAACAGTGATGTTTCTAAAGTCAACAAACAAGTTACAATAAAGCTACAATCAAGGATAAATTCATTCTCGAAACATGTTAAATGTTTAATATTGCCGAAATTAACCGATCGACTACCAAGTATGACTTTTCCAATTAACAATATTAGTATTCCAGACCATCTTAGTTTAGCTGATCCTACTTTTAATATTTCTAGCGAAATAGATTTGTTGATAGGAGCAGAATTGTTTTGGGATTTACTAACTATCGGGAAAATAAAATTATCTTCTTCGTTAACACTACAAAAATCTCATTTTGGTTGGCTAGTAGGCGGCACAATTCAATCTTCACAACCTATTAAAAATCAATTTTCATGCAATTTTTCCAAATTAGAAAATGAAATAGCCAAATTTTGGGAAATAGAAGAGACAACTAACAAGGGTCACGATAATTCTACTCCTGAAGAAACGTTGTGTGAGACACATTTCATAAACAATTATAAGCGGGATGATAACGGTCGATTCGTCGTTAAATTACCGCTGAAACAGTACATACACTTAGGAGATTCCTATGAATTAGCCTTGAAACGATTTTATAATCTTGAAAGGAAACTTCAGAAAACACCCGATTTAAAGAAAGGTTACGTTGAATTTATGCACGAGTATTTACAATTAGGTCACATGGAACCGATTTGTGATACTAATCTAACCAAAAATTCATATTATTTACCGCACCATGCTGTCTTCAAGGAAGACAGCATAACCACCAAAATTCGCGTAGTGTTTGATGGATCGGCAAAGACCTCAACAAACAAATGTCTTAATGATAAGTTGTTATTAGGCCCCACAATACAACAGGACTTATTTTCTATTCTAACTAGATTTAGAACATATCAATACGCCTTAACCGCGGATATTACAAAAATGTACCGCCAGGTAAAAGTAGATGATAACGATCGTGATTGGCAAAGAGTTATTTGGCGATCAGAACCAAGCATACCATTACAAATATATCGTTTAACAACAGTAACGTACGGTACAAAATCAGCACCGTTTTTAGCCATTAGGTGCCTTCAGCAATGTGCAACCGATGCAAAATCAAAATTCCCTATGTCTCATGAGGTAATCATGAGGGACTTCTATGTAGATGACTTGCTTACAGGATCTAACAATTTAAACGACCTTTCAATTATGAAAGACCAAATTTCGGAAGTTCTAGCGCAAGCAGGGTTTATTCTAAGCAAATGGGCATCTAATGTGCCGAATTTAGTATCTAACTTTCACTCAAATGAAAATGTAATGCTTTATGACAATCAAGATGTTAAAACTTTAGGTCTGTTATGGAATCCAGCCGCAGATATTTTTAAATTTAATATTAACGAAAATAAGATACGCGGTATATGTAAAATCACTAAACGAAATGTCTTATCATGCATTTGTCAAATATTTGACCCATTAGGCTTAATATCACCTATTATTGTCACTGCAAAAATACTTATGCAAAAACTGTGGTGCTTACAAATTGGGTGGGATGAAACACTGCCATCTGATTTATATACTTTATGGTTAAATTATCTAAATCAAATTGAGAAAATTAACAACATTTCTATACCGAGAAGCATATTGAATTGTCAGTATACATTTACCGAAATGCACGCATTCTGCGATTCTTCAGAAAAGGCGTACGGCGTATGCATTTATATAAGAACTTTAATGAATAATCAAAAATACAATTGTCAATTGTTGTGTGCAAAATCTAGGGTCGCGCCACTCAAGGTTATTTCATTACCGAGGTTGGAACTGTGTGCTGCAGTTTTATTGGCCGAGCTAAAAGGGAAATTGTTGCAAGTTTTAAACATTAAAGTCGATCGTCATTACAATTGGACGGATTCCACTATTGTGTTATCGTGGCTTTCCTCTCCGGCAAAAAACTGGAAAACATTTGTAGCGAACCGAGTATCCGAAATCCAAACTAGTACTAATATCAAAGATTGGTACCACGTAAAATCGGAAGATAACCCGGCGGATATAGTTTCGCGTGGTATTTTAGCAGAAAATCTTATAAACAACAACTTATGGTGGCACGGGCCGTCATGGCTACAAAATAATTCTAAATTTTGGCCCGCTCAAACCAACCATCACGATACCGAGTTAACACTAGAAAAACGAACGTGCAATATTGTTATAACTAAACCAAATTTCATAATTAGCATTGTATCAAAATACTCATCTTATACAACTATGCTCAGAGTAATCGCATATATTAATCGATTCACATATAATTGTAGACATGCAAAAACCAAACGTACAGGCAATCTAGATCCTCATGAATTACAAACAGCAATGGAACACATTGTAAGGAGTGTACAAGGGGAAGTTCTTGAAAGGGAAATACGAAATCTTATGGCTAAAAAACCTTTAAATAACAATAGCAGTCTCTTGTCACTTAACCCGTTTTTAGATCAAAACCAATTATTAAGAGTAGGTGGTCGATTAAACAATTCAACCATCCCATATCATACTAAACATCAGCTAATTTTGCCAAACCATCACATTACCAAAATTATTATCTTGTTTTATCATAAAAAGAACTTTCACGCTGGACCGCAATTAACATTATCCGCATTACGCAATAAATTTTGGCCCATCTCAGGCAGAAACATTGTCCGAGGTGTTATACGAAATTGTATTACATGTTACAAGACTAATCCGTCTAATACAATCCAAATAATGGCAGATTTACCTGCATTTCGAGTACAACCCGCTAGACCTTTTATTCATACAGGCATAGACTATGCAGGGCCAATTTTTATTAAGGAACGGGGTCGAGGTAAAAAATCACATAAAGCATACATTGCACTTTTTATTTGTATGGCAACCAAAGCAGTACATATAGAACTGGTAACAGACCTGTCTTCAGATACATTCCTAGCAGCACTCCGACGATTTATGTCAAGAAGGGGAAAAATCGCACACTTATACTCAGATAATGCTACGAATTTTATCGGGGCTAATAGGGAGCTCCGAGAATTGCATAAACTTGTTATGTCAACCGATTTTAATAAAAACGTAATCGATTCTCTTGCCAGTGAACTTATAACCTGGCATTTCATACCTCCTAGATCCCCACATTTTGGTGGGATTTGGGAGGCTGGAATTAAATCAGTAAAGTTTCACATGAAACGCGTGATAGGTAACGCTAATGTTACATTTGAGGAAATGAGTACATTGTTAGCCCAAATAGAATCAATCCTTAATTCACGCCCTCTCACTCCTATTCCCAATTCCGCAAACGAACTGGAAGTCCTAACGCCAGGCCATTTCCTTATTGGCTGTCCACTTAATGCTCCGGTGGAACCTGACGTCACACATATTAACATTAACCGACTTTCTCGGTGGCAACGGATCCAACAACTGTCCCAACACTTTTGGAAGCGTTGGCAAAGAGAATATTTAACAACACTCCAACAGCGATCAAAATGGAAAAGAGAAGGGCTTAACCTGCAGATAGACAGCATTGTTCTAATAAAGGAAGACAACCTACCACCTCTCCAATGGTCTTTGGGGAAGATAATTCAGCTACATCCTGGACCCGACGGCCTCACCAGAACTGTTACCGTCAAAACAACCAAGGGTGAATTCAAGCGCGGAATTTCGAAAATCTGCCCACTTCCAATCGAACACCGTGAGTGATTGTGATCGTGAAGTGTTAAAAAACAAAATTCTACTCGTTGAACGGTGAACCCTTCAAGGCGGGCGGAATGTTCGGTGATATAAAGACATATTTTAGTTTATAGTTATCCTTATATGTTTAGAAAATATGTTTGTACTATATATCTGTCTGTACATAAGTGTATTCAAATGTCTACGACCGGCAAAATATTTATTATCTGGTTGACCCAAAATTTTAACTTCTCGGAGGGTTGGTACTTGAATTGGCAAGACAGAATCCAGATGTGTTTTCAAGTATCAACCACTTCCATGTTCTCCAGCTTCACGTGGGGGTTGGAGAAACATATAAGACTATCTATTTTAAAAAATAAGCAGCAGTGTTAAATTTAAGTTTTAACTGACTCAATTCATACTCGATTCAACCAATAAAAATCCGAAATCAACACAAGTCATATTAACAATAAACAACATTGTATATAAATATCAATAAATTGTATATAGGTGTACAGTCTATAATTTAATAATTTATCGAAGTGTTATCACCAAAAATAATAAACGGCGGGTTACCGCCCAGCTAATACAATTATTTTAAACTCAAAATACTAACAGTTCTGATGCAACTTTCATTTCATTAGCTTATGTCTTCTTTACGGTCCAATGTTAAATCAATGTTGTTTTATAAAATATAATTATTACTAATATTGAATACGCATACACCAAAATGGTATGAATGAATTCCAGCATATTCCATTCAACAAACAGCATGACATATTTTTTCATCGCCGCCAACTGTTTCTATTTTGATGCAATTAACATTGCAGATGGGAAATAGCACTGTGCATATCCTTATTTGTTTATATCATCTTTTTACTAAAACAGTTTAAGAATATGGTCAAATTATTTAGGGATTTGGCAAAAATGTGTTTTTATCATTTCCCTACGATAAATGTGTATATATAATATAAAACTTAAGGACAGCATTTTTGCAATTTTCTTGCTTATAAGTAGTTAGATCTAGAATTATTTTAATAAACTTTATTGAACATTCAAACAAAAATAATATTTGAATTTGGAAATTCGTTTAAGATCCTTAAATTGTCCCAAATCTTCGGTAAGATAACTACTTCTTTGAAAGTTTTAATGTGTTAACTTTCAAAGTTAGGACGCATTCATCTTCTTTTATTGCTGGTAAAGCGAGTTACGTTTGAAACTAACTTTAATAAATAAGAAAAGTAAACTGCTCATTATTTTCCCTGTATTATACGTAAAAAGTTCACATCCATTTGTTTTGCTCTGTTTTATACATTCACAAACTCAGGTGCTTCTGAAATAACTACTTACAATAGGATTTCTTAGATAATAAATAAATAAATTTTTAACCCTTATTGGTAAATTTTTGTCGTCTGACATTTATTCGATTTAGAAATAGAAGGAATAGGTGTACAAATCTGTAAAATTGGATAGATTCTATTTTAATTTAATGAAAATCCATTATCACCATAAAAACAAAACTTTTTAGATTTTCACAAACTTTATTTATAACCGTGATGATTATTTCGCCAGAAAATTAGTATTCACTACTGTAGTCGCCAATATTCGGTGGAATTAACATCAGGATTATAAATAATTTTTGTGTAAATTTAAAAAATTTTGTTTTTATGGTGAAATCTGTAAACTTTGATTTAAGTCTGCTATTAGTTTGTAATGCATAAAAAGTTTTAAGGGCATATTGTAAAAACCAATGGTATATTAATGACTGCAAGTTAGCGAGTCTTATTTTGAGAACAATGTCATTTGACACTATGTTTTAGTTAATTTTTTCTATGTTTTCCTATTTTTGTGAAAGAACTACAAAATCTAGAAGCCTCGTTAATTATTCTTTTAAGAAATATGGTAGTAATTTTACAATTACTCGTTGGAAGTAACAAATAATGAACAGATATTTCTTGAGAAATAGAAATTAATTTTTAATTTTGATATGTTTTCGGATGTATAATTTACTGATATTTAAGCTAATCCTATCAATAGCTGAATTAAATTACACCCTGACGTGTTTTTTACTTTTGAACATTAACGTCACTCCGTTTTCGGGAATTTCTGCACCTATCTTATTTTTTTTATATATTTCTAGCCCATTATCCTATTTCAATAACGTATTCTTATAAAACGACAAATTTGTTTATTTTCTGTCTCTAGTATATTGAGTGGACTCTGTTATGCCTAATTCACTAGCCAATAATGACTTGTTGAATTTGTATTGTATCGATGGTCTACATTATTCGCAATTTATTTACTTACTTATGAAGTTCCTGATACTATATGCTGTAATTGTTATCCAACCACTCAATTCATGAACTAAGCGATTTTGAATCATAATCATTTAAATTTTTCATTTACTTCATTAACTTTTTGTTTCACAAGAACCTTTCGAGACACAACACTAATTTATTTATCTATATTTAATTTGATTTTATTTATCTTGAAAATGAATTCATCGAGAATCAATAAAATTTATTAATTAACATATTTCACAAGATATATAACAGCCATCGATGTTCTGTTATTTTAAGAAAGACGAGAATTTGACAGAAAATAAATACCTTCAATTAAGAAAGGAAAGGTTTAGGAAAGTTGTCGTGAAACTACATTAAAAGTAAATCACCAATTCATGCTTCAACAGCTGTAAATACTTAGGAAGAGAGAGTCGCAGGACTAAATCTGGAAAGATGAAAGGTAAAAGTTGGCGCTTGGGTCACTACAAAGTAAGATACATTTAATGGCCCGTCCAGCATCAGTCTAAAAACCCTGAATATTTATAGAATATAGTTACATTTGAACGAAGTGTTTTTTATTTTTACGTCACCGAAATTTTAATTTGCTTAATCATCATCTTCAGTCGTTCTTCATCAAAGTTTATTAACATAATCGTAAAGTCTATTTATATGTATATGAACACTTTTTCTAACGTGACTACATTTTAATAGCATAATACTTTATATACCAGTTTTAAACTGATTGCTGAGATTGAGTAATTTGAGTCAGAATATTATGCACCAACTTATTTATCTAGTCTTACCCATATAGAATGCATAAGTGTGTATCTGTGTGTGTGTGTGTGTGTTTTAAAAATAGCACAAATTAAATTATTATGAATGATTGAAATTTTATAAATCCAGAGCCAAGGGTTAAATTGTGACAGTAAGATTTTTTCTGCAGCTTGATGGAGTACATCCGTATTTGGGAATTCGGAATAGGGTCACACTCAACGCCAGTACTCCTTGCACACGACCCTGGTCGTCCTCTTTACGCATATTTGTTCATGGCTTCACAGACATTCTTAATCTCCTCGAAAATGATTTACCCTGACTCTTTATACTACCCCACATAGTGCTTATTTGCATTTTCAAAAACCACAACTCAGTTACGACCTACATGCGTTGTGGTTCCGTGTAACGCAAATTCCTCTGAATGTATTAAATAAAATGAAATTTTGAATAACGCTTCGGTGTTCCATTATACACAATCGACAGCAGCTTTACCCATCCGTTTAAACTTAAACGGGTTCAATTAGTCGTATATAATAATCTGGTAACATGCTAATGAGATAAATAGGGATGTTTGTAATGGAAATCGGTGCTGCTGACATAAGTGATGATAGCAAATTATGGAATCAAGTGACGACTAAAACGTCTAATAAAAGAATGAATCCAAATAAGTAGTCTATTTTCGATATCTAAGACGTTGACGTTTAATCAGCTTTTAATTAATAAGCGCCAGTATTTTGACGAGTAGGGTGTGTTGAAATGGTATTATTAGGTTGGATAGGTTGTGTTTAAACATACGGCGGCAGAATCACCTATTGTAGAAATTAAAGCGATCGCATTCGCGTTCACAAATTGTTTTATTGTAGCGATAAGCAATAAATTGATTTACTTTTCGGCTAAATAAGAATATGACTAGTTTGTTGCATAAAAATTTTAGGTAAAAGGTGGTATTTGTTTTTGTATCTCTCTCAAGATTTTGTATCAATTTATGGTGGGAAAAATTACCCTGATTGGCAAAAACAATGTTCTATGCATCAGAGATAAGTATTATGTACCTCTTTAGATTAGATGAGGTTGAAGTTGAAACGCTACTAGTCCGTTCAAGTTTGGATGGGTTTAACTAGTTGATAATGATCCGTTGTATACAATTCTTCTTGATATTAATTTGTTTTGTTTGATTTTTAAGAAATGTACCTAACCGAACCGAACATAGAAATTATCTTTATGTCTAGATTTCTTTAATCATAAGAAGTAATTTTCAAAAACGATAAAATGTGGGTATCACACATGCATTGAATAGAATAATTAAACAGCATCCCCTGACGGTAAATATTCAATAATAAATAGCTAGGGTGTAAGGTAAGGGCTTAATTGTAAAACCTTCTCGTGGACTTAATTGCTTTTGCTCTGCCTGTTTCAAGCGACTGACATAAGATCGCTATGGGGATATCAACGCTACTCATATCTCTTTATGCTATATTGCATTAATGTTACCTAATCTCCTCTATATTTTGTACTGTTCTCGGTTATATCCCTAAAATCTATGAATTGTTTATTCTATGAAATACGGAATAGGTATTCCTGTCTGAATGTTTGTGACAAAGCAATTGTTACGTGTTATCCCACTAAAAGCCCTCAAAAGTCTACATTTATATTTAATTTCTAACTGTTAAGGCAAGGTGAGCTTCTTATAATTACAGTACATGTAGAGTATAGGGCGAAAATGAACATATTTATTCATATGGAAACATATTATCAATAAAAAGAAAGTGAAAATGGAAGACATCTTTCTTATGGAACACACCATAATTGAACTAGATCACTTATAATTTACGTAAGGAGAGAGAAGTACGTAATGAATAATTATCTGGGTTAGTAGGTCATTGCCTGGAGAATTTGTTTTTCGACGTTCCATGTGGCTATTTTCAAAGGAAATTTGGAAGTCTGTTGTGTTTCCTTCCCTTCAGCTGATGCTGGTGAATGGAATGTCCCATCTACATAAACGGTAGTGAAAAGTGATGGGTCGTGAAGAAGTCTTCTTCAGCCTCCATTAGGAATTGTAGGAAGAAGTGGGTGGTAGTGGTTGTGAAGAAAAAGACGAAATGGTTGAGTTAAAGATAGAAGAAGAGTGAATGACCGGGAATCGAATCTATGATTTAACCACTCATTTGAGTTTTAATATTGATTTTTGGAATTCGTATGCAATCCTAGCCACAACTACAAGAACTGTGGTGAAGTTCCAGGCGTGAATGATAAGCTCTCCTCTCTATAGTACATACCTATGGGCTTAATGATGAATTTAACGAAACGTCAAAAGAGACTGAAAAGTACCTTCCGCCCTACCCATCACTTTTCACCACACTGTAGATAGTACCAGCTGGTGAGAATAAAATACGATAATGTTTTTAAGGAGTCTTAACCCTGTGAGTACATTGATTGAAAACTCTAAGTAGAGTAGATGCCTACCGTAGTTATAGAGGAAAAGTCCTTAAGACTACGACGCGTTAACTTGAATAATACTTCAAGAATTATACCTAATTTAAGCCGACCATGAAAATCTACATTCAACAAACAAAATACTTAAATTGTAAAAAATTGTTATTCACTTGTGTAGTGTCATTTTGTACGTAATCAATGGACCCATTGAAGTTAATCGTTTCGTATTTAATTGTAGTGAACATTTTACTGCTAGAGATAAGATTTATGTGAGTGCAATTTAATAATAAAAGACTCATATACGTAGAAATTTTCACCTTTCATTGTACAAATAGCAGAAAAAGGTGGCAATTTGACTTACTTCTAGTAATACGATCCTTCATTTGATCTATCAATAAGGGAGGTATTAAAATCATTTTTCATCTAATTACAAAGGATCACTGATCCCACATTTGGAACACGTTCTACACAGTAGGCACAGCGCACCGAAAGCCATAACCCACGACCGGTTTCGACCTATCGGGTCTCATCAGGTGGGCGCTGGCAGAAAGGCTTTTACAAGCTATACAATAAATATAAATATGGAATCAACAGCAACAACTACTCCGAAGGGTAATACTCCTAACGGCATTGAATTACACTGTTGATTCAGAACGATTATTAGACGAAGATAACAATCCAAAAGGAAGGTATTAAAATCCTTTTTCGTCTAATTGCAAAGGATCAGAGATCCCTCATTAGATAATTAGACGAAAAAGAATTCTAATGCCTTCTTATTTTTAATATGTTATAACAGTGTAATTCAATGCCGGTAGGGGTATTACCCTTCGGAGTAGTTGTTTCTGTTGAATCCATATTTATATCTAATGTGGAAGTATTTAAATAATCTAGTGAGTAAAGTTTGCCATAATACATAGTCTTAAAATTTTTTGAAAACTTAGTTTTATTTTATTTTTAAAAATGATTTGTTTCTCTTATTAGATTTCTCCTTCATTCTTGGTGTATTACATTTTATTAAGTGTATGAAGCTGTGGAAGTGTGTGAATACGACATACCACTATACACATGTATGTTTAGTCTGACGGAATATTTTGGCAAGTGAACCTCAATTTTATGCGATCTTTAAAATAAATAAAACTTTGGTAGAATGTGAAGTGAACCAGAATTTGATTGCTTAATAATGAATTAAACCTTGACACATATGTTGATGTTCACTTAAACTTTCCGTATTAAAATAGAATCCTAACATGTAAGACCATGGTTTCTATACTGTTAAAGAAAATGCATCGCCTTGACGCCACTAGTGACCTCCTTGTTCTGCTATAAAGATACAAAACAGCGTAGTGAACGCCATTTGTAGAAATTTACTACTTGTGAGATTCAATAATGGCTAACAAGATTCTCTTCAAATAAGGATATCAACTTGTCAAACTGTACCGACGGTGTAGCTATCTATGTGATAAGAATGCAACAGAATTGAACAATACAAAAATATAGTCTTGTACAATATTCTGTTCAAACCGTCGGATGAAAATTGTGATTTCGAAAACTTTGTGCGCCAAAGACAGAATACCCACTGATCACTTGTCGCCATTTAACAGTGCGTTCGATGAATATTTAAAAACAGCCTAATGAATGCTATCTTACTACTTATTGTGGGATTCAATAATTTTTGGCTAGATTCAATAATAGAAAAATGTAAAAAAGAAGGTAATAAAATCCTTCTTCGTCTAATTATAAAAGATCGCAGATCCCACATTTGGAACGCGTCCTACACAGTAGGCACAGCGCACCGAAAGCCATATCCCACGACCGCTTTCGACCTATCGGGTCCCATCAGGTGGCAGCTAGCAGAAAGGCTTTTAGAAGCTATATAATAAATATGAATATAAATATGGAATCAACAGAAACAACTACTCCGATCATTTATAATTAGACAAAAAAGGATTTTTTTACCTTCTTTGTTTGGATTATTATCTTTGTCTAATAATCGTTTGGAATCAATAGTGTAATTCAATGCCGGTAGGGGTATTACCGTTCGGAGTAGTTGTTTCTGTTGATTCCACATTTATATTTGTATTTATAGAGAATGTGTTATTGGTCCTGTTCTATTTGATTAGATGCCTATCGTTGATAGCTGCGCCTTGGATCCCGTTTGATATGTCGTTCTCCTAATTGAATAGGACCAAATTTTTACAGATAGCGTTCATTACGCTGGTGGCTACAATTTGGCTCATTTAGATTGTGATGTACACAACTGATAATGGTTAAAATTTGTAGAAACAGATTTTTTTCAGGTTAAACCATTATACAAATCGTGAAATTAAATTAATTATATCACTAATAATAATTTCACTGCTAATGTAAAATAAAAGCCTTTATAATAGTTTTGGTATAATAAATGTGTTATCTAACATTAACAACATCATTTACGAATATTTAGTTCTGTGCGTTGTAGATATTGGATGAACTTCAACGAACTTGGTTTATTAATTTACTTGCTTAGGTAGAAAGTCACGAACAAATTAGAATCGTTACTGTTATTACAGTTATTTTGATTTTTATTCTACGTGACATTTAGATGCACGCAACAGAGATGCCATAAAAGCTATTAGGGCTAACGTTTTAGTTAATTTACTGTAATTATAGATAGAGACAATTATCAGACTAGTTGATGGTGTATTAGATTTATGTTGTAAACTGTGATCCAAAATTGGAAAAACAGCTTTGACGTATCCTTACATGTGCTGCTGTAATTCTAATAGAAGTAGATATACCTACATAATACGTTTTGAAATTTGTGTGTCACTAGTTCAATCCGTCCAAATTTGGAGGGATGATTACCGTTGTCAACAAGATATTTTCCTAGGATGTATTTTAAATTAGTAGAATTAGTGAAAAATCTCAGGCCTACTGACTAACTAACCGTGTTAGTTGTCAGTATACCCTCTATAATTACTCAGTTACTATTTTTTATTATTGTGTGTGAAACAGTTCAAACATTTATATACTGTATCAATTGATTTTAAAATTTAACATTTACTCCAGTTGGATATTTGTTTATTAATTCCTTTGTAACGAGATTTGGTAACGAGCCGAAAGATGTAACAAGCTAAATTTATATTTTGTTATTTGACAAACGAGTGGTGCATATATTCAAATTTAGAGTTCAACTTTCTACGTCAAATGCAACTTTACAACAACTATACTGTAAATAATGATGCTCTTATGACCGTTCTCTCTGCAGCAACATAAAGAAATCAACGCCAAAAAGTTTTCAGTTCTTTTTCTCGAAGTGCTTCCTAAAATACCGAACGACGAATAACTTTTCTAACATTCCCATCTTCTAATACTGTCCCATGAGTCTGAAGTCCCGTAGAGCTTTATATGACTTTTACTTAAGCAGGTGGGACGAGATAAAGCCAACATTACAGAATCCTGATAGCTTTGTATCAAACGGCAAGACATTTGACATTATTTTTCTAACTACTTGTTTTAATAGCAAACATAATATTGTTGAAATAATAATAAACAAATGAAATTGCAAATAAATGTCTCAAACAGTTTATATTAGAAACTCTACATATGTTTCGGCTTATTAAGCCTTGTTTACGAGTATACAAATGCAATAATAAATATTAATGTTACAGTACAAAATATTTATAGCTGGAACAGGGGTATTCAACCATTGTTTGTTGGAAAACCCAAGTAGTAATCGATAACAGGGTATTTATTAAATTCCAGTTGGTCATTTATGATATTTTGTTTAAGTTTTATGGATGTTTTAATTTCAAATTGTTCAAGTAAGTTTAACACTTTTCCTTTGTTTTCTGCATGTAATAATTGTATATTCTATTCGTCTAAAAGGTGGTTGTTTTCTATACAATGGTTGCTCATTCCTGTTTTAGGTTTATTATTATTAATATCTTCTACATGTTCTTTCATTCTGCACTCCCAATTTATTTCTGTTTGCCCTAAGTAAAAGGCATCACAATTTTTACATCACAGTTTATACACACCACTCTTCCAAATTGATTAAGGCTTTCGCGGCCAGTTGACGACTGTAGACTACAACCAACAGCGAAAATGGATAGACCTCTGAAGAAGCTCGCCACTCGTGCTAGCGAAACGTTAGGAAGCAATTCCAACCGACGACGGCCTGTACACCCGAAGAAAGACATCAGTACACCACTCTTCTTTAAATGACTATTATTTGGTTTGTTATTAATTAACATATTACCTGTATTGATTTTTTCAATTCATTGCAAATTTTATCAGGCAATTTTGGGACATAATTAATGAATTTATAATTTTTATCAATTTCTGTTTTTACTGTATAAAATTCTTTATTCAACAATTTTTGTTTTTTATTTAAAATAAGTTTCTCTACCAAATTAACAAGGCTTAATAAACCGGAACATATGTAGAGTTTCTAATATAAACTGTTTGAGATATTTATCTGCAATTGCATTTGTTTATTATTATTTTATAAAATGTTTCATAAAAAACCGAGAAATATTTTGTTGTTTGTTGTCGTGATGAAGAAAGTTTAATTGTTCAATACATTATTGTGATTTAATTTTTTTGAATTAATTTTTACCAACTACAGATTACCTCAAATTAATGACATTCGATTCTGTGACTTTGTGGCCAGAGCATTGGTGCGTAAAACTAAGAACTCCGGTTCAATCCTCAGCGACAATTTTTCCTCATTAATTTGAGGTCATCTGTAGTTGGTAAAAATTAATAAAAAAAGAAATAATTCACGTAAATGTATTGAAATTAATATCTACAAAAGAGTTCTCCAAGTATTTCATTGTTTATTTGTCTCCTTAAAGTAAGCTACATGTATACAAAAAAGTTGAATATGTACACTGCATTCACATTGCACAACAAGGAAATATTCGTTTGCTTCTTGCTTCGAGATGAAAGACCGACATACTACAGGAAATGACATCTACAGCATCTAATACTTATACTCGCTTCGAGCAACTCATCCACGTATTCGACAGCTAGCAAAATTATTTTTCAGAAGTAACGAGCGTAGAAGCTGGCTTAAAAATTTATATATGAACTGTTTTCTAAGTTGCTTACGCTTTCCCAATTTCTGCATACAAAAATAATGTAGGAATTTGTAAATCATTAAGATTCTGCTATATAGCGAATAATACAATGATTTCCTATGAAACTCTTAAGTAGTTATATAATAAGATATGATCTGAAGTTTCTGACCTCTAAACTACAAAATACAGGAATTAGTGGCAAGCTCCAAACCTGGCTGGTATTTTACCTTTGGCAACGACAGCAGGCAATCCATTCAATTTTTTCAAGTTACATCTGGTGTTCCTTAAGGTTCATACTTAGGACCGATTTTATTGATCATATTTATTAATGGCATTGTGTATGTCATCAAATTCGTCAAAATTCTGATTTATGCCGACGATGTCAAGCTTTATGATACTATAATATGTATATCAGATACTTACTCCAAAAAGATCTCGATGCTCTTTTAAAATGTTCCATTGATAATCCTCTATAACAAAACTAAACGTTGAAAAATGTTATATAATATCCTTTTGTGAAAGTACTAACAGTCCTATTAAATTTAACTATGTTCTTGGTTCTTTCAGTATTAATAGTGTCTCTGAGATATTTGATTTTGGAATCACTCTCTCATCTAACTTCTTTTTCAATACACATATCGAATCAATTGCCGATAAAGCTCTTAAAACATTTGGTTTCATTTATCGATCTTCAACTAGTTTCTACAGCTCAACTTCTCTTATCCGTCTTTATAAGACTTTAGTTCTACGTATATTAACATATGGATCAATAATCTGGGCCCTGTATACCGCAAGAAATATCGACTTACTTGAAAAAGTTCAACATAAACTTTTAAGAGCACTATGTTCAACTTTTAAAACCCC
The DNA here is from genome assembly GCA_963921985.1 of Agrilus biguttatus. Lineage (NCBI taxonomy): Eukaryota > Metazoa > Arthropoda > Insecta > Coleoptera > Buprestidae > Agrilus > Agrilus biguttatus. The sequence continues at coordinate 25,549,333 of OY998118.1, forward strand.
AATGGCCTACACCGATCACGAATATAGCCTGGCGTACAGCACATTCAAACCTCCCAAACTCATGCCAATCCTTTCTTACTACGACAATTTATACGCTTATAAAATCAAACATAACCTCACCAACAGCGTAGAATTATCCTTTATGTTCTGTTCTAGGAATACCTCATTTCGATTACGTAATCTAAGAGAAATATTTGAATCAAGATCACTTTCAAGTGTCTTCCATTCCTAGGCTTTGCCGCTTCTACAATATATATGATGACCTTGTAGATTGAAATTATTTGTCAAGTTTTTGATAAATATTTAGTGAAAGATGCTTTTCAAGCTTGACCGTGTGAGAAACAGCACCTCTCTTTTTACTACCGTCAATGCCATCGTTGTCCTCCACGTGTATGAAAATTTTAATAATTAATAACTTGATGTTAAATAGGATTATCGTGATCAATTTTATTGGAGATAATGGAGATATTAGGTTAGGTTACGTATGTTAGTAGTGTTGCTGTAAAATTACCGTTTTTGGTTTTGCCCTAAAAAAGGGACCATTTTACATCGAATTCCCGTCACAAAACGTCGCTAACCTACATAACTTTATACATTAGGTAAAGATAAATACATAAACTGTGTAGATTTATACGAGAATTGCTTGTATTGTGTTAGGATATTAAGTTGTTAATATATTGACATTTTATATCCTGTTTTGCGCTTTAATTCGTCAGAATTTGCTACGTAAATGCCACACAAACCCACTCGAGCGAAGCTGTGAGATAAATTTAATAAACTATTGTTCTTTAAGGAACAATCAAAATGTATAAGATTTTATCTATAATGGCAAGTGAAAAATAAAACTCACAGTAAACACCGTACAACCCATTTAATATGTCAAATGCAGCCGTTATCATCCGATTTTTATATCTATAAGTAATGCTTCAAATAGGCGGTACACTAACGGCTTCCGTCTTTAGTCGATCTACTATAAATCAGGAACGGTGTCTCCTATTAATCGGGTGGTATATCATTTGTGGCAGAAGTAATGTTAGAACTAGAGTTCCTGCAGCTATTGGAAATTAATGACTCGGCCCAGGCAGATCATGCAAGATCGGAAGGTAGTCTGTCCGGAGATAACGTTAATATTGATTCGATGGACTCAACTTAAATTTTATACGATTAAATTCCACAATGTTCAGAATAATGTTTGAGAATAATCGAAGCATTTTTACTTATAATAACAGTAGGTATTGAAATATCCAGATAGATCGAAAGAGGGTAAAACAAGGAATCGAGTGACAAAATAAAATATGCTAGGTGCCATTTAAAAAAATGAAGTTATTCGTGTTTGAAGTTTTTAAATTTTGGATTTTTTTCTGAACATCCTGTACAAATAATTAACTTAGTTTTTGGCATGACGTTAGCCCTATGACTTGGCTATAACTAGTGAAAATTTCAACATTGTAAGTCATTTTTTATGGAAGTTATGATTTTTTATAGTTTGGGTTGCGGTGCAATCTTTTTTCAAATAAATTAAATTATCTCAGAAATTATTCATCGTGAGCATACAAGTTGGTTGGTCATCAAATTCATCATAACAGATAAAATAAGAATGTTGACATCAACTTCCGGTATAACGGGAAGTACCCGACAGTTGAAATTATTTTAGTTAAATAGATCATCCTTGATAACCTCTACACCAAAATCTCCAAATCTCTTACACGCTTAGTTTTCCTAAAACGTTTCATGAAAACGTTTTCTTTGAGGTAAATAAAAAGAAACCATTGTGATTATAAAAAAATAAAAATAAAAGGTCTTACACAAAGCACATGTGAGCTAAACACGTTTACAAATTATTGTGGTTTAAATGGGGTAAAACCTTCCATTTTTATTTTCATTGAGGTAATTTCCACTTGAACCTTTGAAGCTAATTGAAATATCGTCCACATACAAAAGTACCATCAATCTAAGCAAATATATAAAAAACAGTAAAGATGAAACCGATATATTAAACAAATCAGGAGTTTATAAGGTACAATATAAATCTTGTAATATGTAATATGTACTATATAGGAATGACATGTAGGAACTTTAAAACTAGATTTAATGGACATAAAAGATCATATATAAATAAAAAAGTAGACTTTTATTATTATGCATACCATCTAATTATTAACAGCCACGAATTTAATGACGATTTTCAAGATCTACATGTCGAAAGAAAAAATATAAATTATCATTACTAGAAACTATAGAAATAAATAAATGTAAAAATATTAATTTGTTAATAAACGAACAACTAAACGTAGGTAATTCCCCATTACTATCCCCCAGATTTAGACTATGCGTCGCAAAATTATGTACCAATGACTGTCCCTTTGTTATTTTCGTTTTCAATACCTGATATACTTAACCTGTCTTATTGTAAATATAGTTATCCGCATATCGTCTGTATTCCAGTTAACTTCGCTCAATTTTTAGTAAAAATTCACGCACAGGAGAAAAATCCTGTTCCTGGTCACAGTATGGGATGCATTTTATCAAGTACCTACCTCCACAAGTTCTATAACAATATTTCTGCATGTTATGCATTACTTATATTCTCTACAGTGTAGGCTGGCAGGTTGTACAAGCGGGAGGAATGGACGTGTGATCGAAGCAGCTAATTCTCACTCACTCTTCGTAAGCTTCTCTAAGCTTCAGTTTTAAAAACAACTTACTTTTATTCTAGGTGTAAACCATCATTAAAGTGACATTTCTATTTCAAAGTAATTCTTTGATACTAAGCCGAAATATTTGTAACGAGTGCGCACTTGCTTGTGTGCGTTCGGGTGCCCATGTATGTGAGCGAGCCGGTCGCGGCAGAGTAATTGATTTGGCGGCGACGTGTGGATCGTAACTGCAAGTGTGTGCTTAATAATTGAGGACATGTTAGCGTATTTGTGTTTCGGGGAGACTTGTTCAATATTTTGGCGAAAAATAAAATGGTCCCGACTTTTCTGTGTTTCTCGGGTATGTTCCGGAAATTTAACGGGACAGTATATAAGCGGAAAAACGATCGCCGAAAGTTCAGATATAAATTGACGGTCGTGAAGAGTTCAGATATAAATTGACGGTCGTGAAGAGTTCAGATATAAATTGATGGTCGTGAGGAGTTCAGATATAAATTGACGGTTGTGAAGAGTTCAGATATAAATTGACGGTCGTGAAAATAATGTGAGAAATAAATCGAGACGCGTAGTAAATAAATAGAAAAGTGAGAAGTGTTATACAGACAGTAACTGTACATAAATAAATAGTGAAACTGGTAGTAAAGCTAAGTTTAGTAATAAGTTATTCGTTAGTGTTTTAAAAGTTAATTAATATTAGTATAAATAAATTGTTGTTCCTGTTTAAAAGTCTTCGAGTTTTGATTGTTGAACCCCCGAACGTTACATATTATAAGAGATTCTTAGTTATAAATTTTGTAAAACGTTAGAACACAGTGTTTTATTGTAATTATTAGTGGTTAATGTAAAAATCATTAAACATGTAATTCATACATATGATTCCGATGTACTCTTGAAAAAAAACTTATAAGTCGAAAGAATGTAAAGTTTTTTATTGAACCTTTTGAGACATTATATATCGTTTATATATACTGTGATCCTTCCTGTCGTATTTTCTATGTATTCCGAACTTGTTTCTGGAGGAAATTTTCCGAGGTATAGGTAAACGGTAATAAATCGAGCGGTTAACGTAAAAAAATAGACGAGAGTAGCATTCGACTTGCTTATTTTCTTGAACAATTTTTACCGTTCCGTAAAAAAGATTCGTAGCGTTTATATTTGACATTCTTCTAACGTTTCTTTGGCGATACAAAAGATCAAAAATATTACGATCATGGTTTTCCTAAGTCATTTTTGTCACGTATCGCTTTATTGGTAATACGATCCTTTTTGTTGTTTATTTAGAGAAATATCATCATCTTGTTCAATCCAACTTTGTTTACGACATTTTCACGGACAGATCAGATGAAATAAAGGAATACTGAATAAATACGCTTTTACGTTTGCAATTACCGCTTAATCTGATATAATGCATTTTTCAATTCCCTAAAACAAATTTTATTCTGGAATAAAATTAGTCAAAATAAAAAGGTCGTTTGTGCTATAAAAATGTAAACATCTACATGAAATTGTAGCGACCAACATTAACACCCTGTATATGTAATGCCTTTAGGTAAATATGTAAATAGTGTCTGCTGAATTTCTACTTAAATTTCTCTATCTACTCTTCTCTCTTTTAAAATAACTTTATTACCTCTATACTCTCCAGAGACGTGATTATAACTAGACTGCGCGTTGCGTTTATAAGGTATGTCATTTGGGTAGGCAACCCAATTTGCTAATTAAGGGACAGAAACACGAGAATTATTAAGAGCACTCGTAACTTCACTTAGAAAGTTTGAGGTAGTTGAAGTGTTGAGTGTAGTTATTTCAAATAAATGTTGCTCGACACTATTTTTCTTGTACATAGTTGTGCATGCGATTGCCGTGAAAAGAGTTTTAAAGGTTCTTCCATTTCATTTTATGTGTAAGTTTTTCTTGTCTATCCGTCACCCTAAATTCTTATGTATACTGTCGCCTGCTTATTATACCTAACCACCTACCCATGTCAATTGACACCTCTCGCATATCTTTCTCCAACTTACATCTTCTCATACTTCTTTTCTTCTCATGATTAACATACTATTCTTCTAACTTTCCCAAGAGAGTACACATAATGAACGACTTCACATACCTTAGATTTTTTTTACTAACAAAAACTTACGAAACATATTTTATTAAATTCAATATTACCAACTATTATTTAAACCATAAAATCAGAATTTGTAAAATGCATCTAAATAGTAGTACCGTTAATATACATCATTTTAATCTCAGTCATCACATCTTTTTATCATTTTCATACACCAATCATTCACACAACGAGAGATCTACTTGCGTTACTAATTAACTTTATTTTTACTTGTAGCACATATATTATTGTAAACAACAGTATTATTCTTTTTTTAAAGAAGTTTAATTATGTTTTATAAGTATTTGGTTTGTATGATAAATGCTATTGTATGTGATTTTCAATCCTTAAAGTCCGTAAATTGCCGTTTAGCGCATGAGAAACTTAAATACTTGTCCCTGAATGTGCTTTGTTGGTTGTTTACCCAAATGTCATCATTTTATAGTACATTGCTTATTGAATATTTCTATTCTATTTATTAACTGAATTACTCCTGTTATTCTGTACCTGTCTTAATTACTTTTTAATAGTGGGTTTCTTCGATGATTTGAGTTCAACATTTTAATTGTATAAATTCATTTTCGGCATTTCCAAATTACGCTCTCTTACTATTGGTTCCCTTCTTTTATCTACAACCCTTAGCTCCACCTTCATAATCTTCCTAAATTATTTAAATTCAAAATACGGAAGTTCTGATAGAACCTTCCTCGTATCAACATCTAAATATCTACACTTTAATATTTCTACTTTCCTATTTCAATCTATAGTATTCTTTTTCTTGTGTGTTAATTAAATTTGGTTACTGTTTATTTTTTTATTATTTCATCGCTTCTAACAAATATGGACATCCAGAATCCAAAAAATAAATTCGATGGAAACCGGCTAGGCAATATTTCCTAATCAAGAGAGAGAATAAATAATCATAATGGTCGGTAACAATGCCTTGGAAGATGAAGCATTTTATGATAGGCTTGCGAATATTTCGGCTTATAACCCTCCGAAAATTACGAGTGGTATTAATGAGCCACTTATAGACTTTATTTACGGTCATATTCATTTAGCAAAGCTGCAACAGCGATTATTGCGGCGGAAATGCAAATCCCGAGGCCGAGCGCGCTCCATCAGTGTGCCATATCCAAATTAAATTATACAACAACATAAACATCTGCAGCTTTTAGCAATTAACTTTTAAAACTAGTAATAGCCGAAGCAGGGTACACAGTTTCCGGACTATGACAGCAATATTTTAACCGTGCTAACTATTCTCGAATAGGAAATTATAAATTCAATTATATACCTAAATCTACTCAAATGCTGAAACTATGGTCAATATTATTAAAGCGAGCTTTAAATCATAATCCTTTTTAAAGATATAATCGTTTTCTATAGTTACATAGAAGCTACTTCTTCTGTCTTCTGAATAGATCTGAAAGTATGTTTGCTCTTTCATTCCTTCCTCAGTCTGAATCATAATAATATTATTGAGGGCACTTATACTTAGATCTAAAAAATTAGGCACACCGTTATTTTGAACCTCTAATGTAAATTGTATATTTTTATTTTTTGAAATAATTAGATTTAGAAAAGATAGTAGTTGTCTGTTTGAACCTGTCCAAACTATGAACATATCACCTACATATCTATTCGAAATGTGAATGCATTTCAACAATGGATTATTAGAATTAAACAAATTAATCTCAAAGTTATTCATAAAAAATATCCGTCAATAAAGGGGATAATGGTGAGTCCGTTGGTAGTCCATTTAATCATTTGTAAATTTTATTGTTAAAGGAGAAATAATTTTGTTCCAAACAAGTATTTAGAAATGATATTATTTCACTTTCTCTGCCTCTTTTTGCTCCTAGTTCTGCTTCTAATATGTCTCCAGTTAGCCCTTTGTGTCTCAGAAGGTGTCATACCAGTCAATCTCTCCTTTTCCTTATCGACTTCCATAGCGTCCTTTTTTCTCGTACTCCCTCTAATACTTCCTTATTTCTAACCTTTTCTATCCGTAGTATTTTTAATAGCCGCCATAACACCACATCTTAAACGCTTCATCCAGCGTCCATGCTTCTCATCCATACAAAATCGCCCTCCCAACATATACGTTTAGTACTCTTTTTCGATTTCCTAAATAAATCGATCGCATAACATATTTTGTAAAAATAACAAAAGAAAATATTTTCGCTGAAATATACACTAATATAAAATTGCATTGAAAAATAAGTAATACGGCAGTTTCCAGCTTGGCGAGACCACCAGCAAGATCTGGCCAATAACGTGCTGTTTTGCATCCGCTTTTTCCTCGTTTCCTTTTATGTGGTTATGACCCTTGATTACAGCAAAACTACTTTGGTTTGGGTCGATAGTCTATTGAAGACTTAGTGGTAGTGCTCTAACAGTTTCGATATATACATATATATATATATATATATATGGTACCAAGCGTTTCCCAGGTACAACAAGCAGTGGCTATTATTTCCGCCTGATAAACTGGCCCTATGATAGTGAATGCCAATTAGACTCCTTTGTGCTCCTAGACCATTCGGAGAACTATAGGCCACCATTACACGGAGATTTTACTGGAGGACCAGTCTTCTTTAGGGTGGAGACTGATCCTTTAGTTTTGTCATAGACGCACGTACCCGTGGTCAGGGGGCACCTCAAGGGTACATTCCCAGATTACGTCCTTGGGGAACTCAATGAATTCCGTCTTACCCTCCTTTTTGTGTTTGTCTTTAATTGTATAAAGGGCGTTTATTGCTGCCGTTAAAGGTCATTTTGAAGGGTTCAAAGGCAAGGAGCATCGCCAGAGCCGGCGTGGGGTACTGAAAGATAAGTTACACAAAAGTAAAGTACCTTGACACCTTACAGAACATGTTATTTGGTCCACAAAATACTTTATTTCATTTTATTATTGCCATGAAAATATAACTTACCTTAAAGGTCCAATTAAAAGTACTTAAGCATCTTTGTGTCTTCGGTAGAAGCCATAAAGTGGCGAACCCATTGTTAAGTACAATAACAGGTGTGGAAATAATTCATTAGTGTTTTATTTTAAAATAACTTATTTTTATCCAAAAAAAGAAGGAATTAAAGTCCTTATTCGTCTAAAACTTAAGGATCAAAGATCCCACATTTGTAACGCGTCCTGTTGATTCCATATTTGTATATATCATGTAGCCTGTAAAGGTCTTTCTGCCAAGGCCCACCTGATGAGACCCAATAGATCGAAACCGATTGTGGGATTTGGCTTTCGGTTCGCAGTGCCTACTTGGCAGGACACGTTCCAAATGTGGGACCTTTAATCCTTCATATTTAGACGAATAGAGATTATAATTCCTTCTTCTTTTGGATATCTTTCGTATTTTTGTCTAAGAATCTTTCCAAATTAACAGTGTAATTCAATGCTGATAGGGGTATTAGCCCTCGGAGTAGTTGTTTCTATTGATTCCATATTTATATTTAACTTATTTTTATGTGGCCAAATTATCATGAAATAGCAATAATATTTTTACTCTTGTTTCTTTAGATTGATTGAGTATAAGTAGGGATGAAAATAATTTGAAAAAGTTGTTAATATCTCCTACTTTTCGTACATTATCACAAGGTCCGACATGAAACTATTTTTGTTTGCTACTTGGCAACTCGCTCGCTGCTCAAGATTGGCCAGAAAAATTTTCACTAATCTAAGTGTTGTTCCATGCTGCTTTGCTAAACTACGGTCTGCTCATTACTAATCAAATTGCGATAGGCCTTTACTTTTATATCCAGTTTGCTCGTTTTTATTTTTCTCACACATACTTCCGATTTATAATCCCTAACAAATAAAATAATATACGATTTAATAATAAAAAATAATATACTTATGCCGAAATATATAAACCTATTAAGATTAATGTAAGTTTACAAAATAAAATTGAATATTTTCATAACTGTGCTCTATTCCATACATGAATAATTAATTAATTTTGTATATAACTATTGAAAACATTTTAGAATGTTAATGTATAAGCTACATATCGTTTAAATAGTTAACGAGTAATTTAAATAACCAAATAGCGAATTGATGAGAGTTTCTTGTCATAGTAAATTAGTCTAAGGAGTATCCGATATATTTCCTAGAGATAAAATCAATATTTCACGTTTAATCAGTTATTAACGTAGCACGTCTTCAGACAGTTCATAAATATTTCAGTTCTTTGAGGTACGACAATCTTTCTAATGAAGTGACTGATGTAGCAGAGAAGATGTAACTCGAGAGGTTCTCATGTTCGAAAGGATTTATATATATAAGGAGTGAAGATCATGAAAACGCTAAAAAGGATTTAGTTATAAAAAAAATAGTAGAACAAGTATCTCAAATTTTTAAGCATTTACGAAAAAGCAATAATGAATACAATAATGGTTGACAAATATTTATCATTAAGAAATAAGTATTTTACTACGCTTCATTTTAGTTTACTATACTAAACTATTTTTGAATAAATATATATATATATATATCGAAACTGCAACACAAAATGTTGACTGATCAAGAACTTATTGACAAAAATTGGGTGGAATTGACCCGCGCCGATTGCAAAAATAGAGTGGAGTTTGCCCATGCCGAGTTATAGAAAAATCTAAACAACTACTAGATCATTCGATTTGGTTCGAGAGTAACCTAGTAACGTCCATCAAACTATATAAGCGACAGCGAGAGACGATTTAGTATAATTGACAGTTGACGGAGAATGGTTGACAGGTGACGGAGAACAGGCAGTTACAGAAAGAGAAGTTGTCGACGAAAAGTGTTTACGAGAATTTTAGAACCGAAGTTGTGTTAAATAGTTAAGTTTTGTTGAGAGAGTTTAAATATATGAGTTTGGAGCAATAAAGTAACAGTACATTAATAAAAAAATAACCGCAAAAAATGTAGACAAATTTCCAAGTGTTTGTTAACTAAACTTGTGAGTCTTGCCTTAACTTACATTGACTGATTGAAATTGCAAAAGAATAACATGAATATCGACGATTAGTTAGTAATTTTGTCCTCTAATTAATACATTAGTGTAATAATAAATTATAATTTCCCATAACTTCGCAATAAAATATTAAGTAAAATAAACGTAGAAATTAATAATAGATAAACCTAAAGGCAATATCGCGTGAGTAGTTTCATTTTATAGGGCTGAAAAAGGCTTGTATTTTTTACTGGTAAAAGTAAAAGTACTGCGAAGTAATAACAAACTGAGGACTTGCTCGTCTTGTATTGGACTCCAATGGCATCATGGTGAACTCATAGATTAAATTATAGGTACTACCATCAAATAAAAGCTAAGTTAGAGCACAGGATAAACATATAACGAAAGCCACTACTTAAGGGTTTACTATGTTCAACAGTACAAACTAAAACTTTAGAATTTGAAAACAAAACATCTGTAAATGCTAGTTCCTAATCCAAAATATTCACGCTAACTCTGGCGGAAGAGACCTAAACGAAGTGGTGACCCATAATTCAAAATCCTATGAGGCTCATTATAAGAAGACCAAAACAAAATAATTAATAAAAGTGAATTAGAAATTCAATAAGTAAAAAACCAAAATTTACAACAAAATTTTACGACAAAAATTCAAAAGTATAGTGATATAAAATAAAAATAAAAACGATTTTAATAAAAATAAATAAATATCTAGGATAAAGGGAATAGAACGTCTCTGTTGGTTTTAATCAACAACAACCCTGACTCAGGGTTTTTCGAAAAATCAAATTTCGAAAACATAATGATCCTCAGATCTTATTACTAAGAAACAATAGATCGCCACGTGGCAATTACGCAAAATTCTTTCTTAAAATGAACAACGTAGATTATTATCTTTTTAAAATGTTTGGATCAAACACAAAAGCGAAAGTTGGATTGGACTCCAAAAATAATAGCCATTTAACACCCGGGATAAAGGACACAAAATACGCCCACTATTAGGAGCTGTCTGAAGAATAGTTTGTAAAATATTTTGGGAAATGTGTTTTTAAACCAAGAAAAACCCATAACAAGGCAGTGAATCAAAGATAAGAGCAATTGCTCCAATTTAAAAAGATGAAAGGTGGATTTAAAAGCATAAAACAAATTAAATATCGATATTGCAACCTAAAAACGACAAACGTTAATTAAGCGGTTGTATATATATATATATCTGTTGTAATGTTTATTGGCAGAGTTTCCATCGCGGGAAAAAGCAATTTTGTCAATTCTCTGAACGGTTCAACTCCAAACCATTGTTCCGATAAAAATCAAACTCGAACGACATTCTAGCGATGTTACACAGTGTAAACTAGTTTCCATTCAGTACGTTTCTGCAAAAAAAATACATAGATGACTACCCAACATTTTGCCTTCCATGTTACACGCATCAATTCCCCATGTATTGATGAATGGCAGCTTCTACCATTCGTAGCATTCAGTTTGATCAAATGACCTGGCCATTTCAATTTCGGAACAAATTTTCTGATTATTTGTGTTTGGTCTCTTCTCGTAAACAGGAGCGAGATTTTCACACAAATAAATTCACTCATATCAGATCACCAACTGCTCCAATTTTAAATGCATAAAACCAATTTAATTTGGGCACGTTGTAAAATTTTCCAGCTTCACAATTTTTTTATCAAATAGTATTCCGGAATTAATGTATCGTACTCTACGTTTATACACTGTGGGTAAACGTTTAACCGACAATGTAAAATGGTAAGAATAATCCCTTCTATAAGGTAGTGGCAAATTATTGGATATTATAATACCACGGTTCCGCTGAAACGTACGTATTTTCCTACTTTGCCAGATATCATAGCTTCCGTATTATCATGCTATGAAACGCTGCTAGTTTATACTGGACTAGGTAGTATGATATATAGATGATTAAACTTAGAACTTGATGATTGTTATTTCAGGATAAATAGACACTAGAATTACTTAGTCTTACATAGTAAGAACTCACAATCCGAGGAAGTCAAAGTTTGGTAAAACGTGCGTTATGAAATATGCTTCTATTAACAAATAAAATAAAAATTATTATGTTTTTGATGAGAAATTTATCGAAATCGCCAGACACAGATCGCGATTTTGCTCTTCTTAGAAGCTCATCAGCGTGCCATAGGCAGTTTCGATAAATTATTGACCAAGTCGAAATGTTCCATAAAGAACAGTTAATATAATAACAACATAGATGCAATTGCTGCCATCTAGTGGATTTTAGCCGCTACATAATATATTAAACTAGACAATGCCTTACTAAGGTATTTAAAAACTTGTCCAGTTGAATCAACTGCCAATGCCACGCTGATAAGCTGGTGGTTTCGATTAATTTCTGACCAAAAGCAATTTGCGTGTGGTATTGATACACCCATTTCTCATTTGGCTTCAGACGTCTGTGCCGCTAATTGGATGAGCTTCGCAGAAACAAAAATAATCCATAAATAGAAATATAAATATGGAATCAAAAGAAACAACTACTCCGAGGGCTAATAGCGCTTTTGATTCCATATTTATATTTATATTTATAATATAGCCAGTAAAGGTCTTTCTTCCAACGCCCACCTGATAAGACCCGATAGGTCGAAACCGATCGTGGGATGTGGCTTTCAGTTCGTTGTGCCTACTTGTTAGGACGCGTTCAAAATGTCCGATCTTTGATCTTAAAATTTAGACGAATAAGGATTTTAATTCCTTCTTTGTTGAATATGAAAAATAATCCAAGTAAAAAACGATGATGATGCAGTTGAGATGTTGGAAAATATTCGTCGAGAATTTAACAACAGATTGGGATATTGCTTGACACGGTATGGCGTTTTTTTTAAGCCCCTCATAATATAATTTTTAAGAGTTTACTAATTAAGTTCTATGTTTTTAATAGGGTTATTATTTACTAGTATTATTTACTTTGTTTGCGGAATTTCGTTAATTATTTTTGTTTACACTACTAAGACTATATATTTGAAATAGATGTAATGGAATTTCCCCGTGGTCAGTTAAAGTTTATCTGTAGTGTGTATATATAAATATAGTTACCTCTAGGTTACCTACGTGAAGCAGCAAGGCCTGTAGTGTGGATTTCTGAGATTCCATAAGACTAGAATTTTATAGAAAATCATTCTGGAACCTTCTAAAACAAGTCTAGTTACTATAAACAAGCTGCCGCGAAGTCAGCCATCATTAATTCGAGTTACGAGATTATAGAAGGCAAAGAGCGATGAAGTGATTTAGTGGGAAAGCGAATTATTTATTATTAATTGGTGTTGTTTAAAAGAAAATTAGTAGAAATAAATAGTTTGACGGGGTTAATATTTCGTTTTGGTAATGTGTACAAAACGACTGCTTACGTGTTCCATACCACATTCTTGTTAAATGTAAGTTAGCTTTCTTAAAATTATGTCATATACCTACTTATAGCAACAAACAATTTCGGCATGAATTAACTATGTAAAAATTGTATCTGTACAAATTAGATACTTGCATATTTTGTGACTTCATTACTAAGATTTATTATTATAATAATTTTGTGTACCTATGTATACCACATCCGACGTTTATCTTCTTATGTAAAGTTGCCTTCATGAGAAATCTTTAGTGCTCCTCCTGGTCTAAACGCCAAAAGGATGGAGATCTATTGGAAGCTGCGCTTTAAGTAACTATAACATAATTATAAAAAGTTTAGCAACAAAAATAGGTGAAGCATAACTAATTTGTATTTGCTATAATTTTAGATTTCTCCCTTTCAGAAATGTTGTATTCATTTGTATAAACAATAAGAAAGTGGTTTGGTTTAAAGGCCGTCGTTTGTTGGATGCTGGATGTAGACAGTCTATATCCAGCATCGGAGATGGAAGGACCTCTGAAGAAGCTAGCCACTCGTGCTAGCAAAACATTAGGAAGCAATTCTAACCAACGACAACCTTTAGGCCCGAATAAGGACTACACTAGTTAATCAACTGGCCGCGAAAGCCTTATCCAATTTGCCACCCCTAACTACTTAATGTATATGTATAAATACAGAAAATTGTCTTCGTCACGTTAAGCATATTTGTAACTTTTGAAGAAGCCACATCGTGGTGAAACATAATATATGTTAAGTGAAATAGATAATTTTATGGAAATTACAAGTGCTTTATATTTTCTAATTTTACAACGGATTTCCATCAAGTAAATGTAGATTCAGTTAGTTTTATTATGTAGGCACTACAATTTTTTTACTGTACTACAGCATCTTCAGGTGAAGAGTTGATAGTTTATAATAGTCATTACTGAATATCAATGAACACAATGTTACCTAATTTAAGATTATAAACTCAGACGTAATTTATTGTCTATATTGTTACATATATGAATTGATGAGATGAAAAGCAGTATTCAATTTTTCTACTGCACCCCGCGCCCTCACTAACAGTTCTAGATCCTAGAACCTATATCCGCCCCTGAATAATGTCCTATTAATAAGGTTAAATTCCTTATTATAATGTAAGTGGAAACGATGCTCTAAATAAAACAACAAAAATGATAGGTGGTATAGTATAAACCATTATAGAAATCTCAGTGATACATTATACAACAGATTACGTAGAAATCTAAATATCAACTTAGTTAGTTCAAACAAAACCAATTTAAAAAATATTTTCGTTAACAATAAAATAGACCAAATAGACAAATTAAAAAAATCAGGCGTATACAGAAAAAAATGTATAGATTATGTTGCAATCTATATTGGGAAAACTGGTCGTAACTTTGAAATTAAATACAAAGAAAATGTCAAATCAATTAAAGAAAACAAAAATTCCACAGGATTGTCACAACATCATAACAAGAATGGACATTTGATAAATAAAGACAATCTATCAATTTTACATATGTTAGATAATAGTAAAAATTAGACCTTTTACCATTGACCAAATTGAGAGTTTTTCCAGCTCAATATTTAGAGCACCGTTTCCATTTACTAGATAATAAGGAATTTAATTTATATGTATACTGTATAATTAACTTAGGGTATAAATAATGAATATCTTTACTTTCAATTTAGTTCGTGTATGATCTCTTCGAAAACGATTGAAAATCGAAACAATTATTATGGTCTTCTAATAAAAACTTTGTGAAAATTATACCCAGTATTTTCATTTACATCTATTATATATATTCTTCAATATGGTTTAATTGGTAAACTGGTAAAAGATGATAAATCTAGAAACACGAGGGTGGGATGCTACAATATCAAAAATACATATGAACACTGAATATGTATTTGATGAAAACTTTCTGATAAATTCTTGTGTGAGAGACTGTGTCAGTCTTATCCTTCAGAAGTTAGAAATAAGCGTAATGAAGAACATTACTCTATTTTCGGTCTTGTCAAAAAGGTAAACATCTTTGACATTAACAGCGAGTCTAGCGACACATATAAATAATACATATAACATTTTAGGGTTCTATACTATATACATTAACTAACTTTACGGGAAATTTTCTATTCCGCTAACTGAATTCCGACAATATGTAGCACTTAGTATTTGATCGATGAGGTTCTATAAAAAGCTTTCGTTTGATCTATAATAATGAAAAATAAATCTAATAGAAGGCGAAATGTTATGGCACTGTCATTACTACAGACGGTTATATAAAGGAGAGCTTTGTCGTTATATCTCGGCATTTTGCAATCTATTTCAAGAAGGAAATAAAGTGGTTGCTGTTCCTACGATGCTAAATGCACAAAAATATTTGTATATGGTGTAACGAGAAAGTTTTGTCACAAACACTAACAAGAATGTTTAAACGCAATTAGGCATTTCGATACTATTATGTTCACAACTGCATCTCTAAGACACATTAGTGTAAGCAGGGTCATACAGCTCATTATTAACACCCATCAGTATCTATGTTTCGGATTATTATATTATTATTGTTTACGCTTTGTCTTTCCAAAAGGAAAGTACTCATTGGTCGCGCGGGCGGTGACGCATGTCAGCCAAACCAGTAGCAGAGGATGTGTGATAGCACTTTCTACAATTTTATCACAGAAACGACCGGAAAGGCTAGTGGTTAATCCCAATTTGTTCCTGTGGGATCGCTGGTTTGTAAGAATTTCCATAAGACGTCTGCCTTTCTTCCTGTCGATGTTTAAAATTAGTAAATAATATAACACTTGTAATTTCCATAAAATTATTTATTTCACTTGACATATGTTTCACCACGATGTGGCTTCTTCAGACGTTAAAAATATACTTAAAGTGATTAAGACAATTTTCTGTATTTATACTTATACATTAAGTAGTTAAGGGAGGGTTTATGTGTGGATACAAATTCAATAGCGGAGAATTTCTTATGTCTAATTTGTCATTAAGTAATAGATTAGTATTTTTATATTTATTAATTTCCATGGTTTCTAAAAAATTTAATTTAAGTTTTACATTCAGTATGTAAAATTTTAAAATCTAAATTTAAATTATGTTTTTTCTGTAATTAAATATGTAGCGTAATTGGAATCGGTTATTTGGTATTTGAATTAATTAATATGTTCTTTGATACGTTTACTGAATGATCTACCCATTTGTCCGATGTAAAGATTACTGCACGTCCCACAATGTAATTTATATACTCCTGATTCGTAACTGTTAAAGATAAAACAATTATTGAAACAAAGTTGTTGAGTTTTTATTAAACATTAATTGAAGCTTTCCGTTTGTTTTTGGTCATTTTTGTGATTAATTAATCGTGGATCTATAAAATCTGAATCACCACCTACAAAAGTTTTATTCATTTCACTGAAAACAAAAATGACACAATGAAAGAGGGTCATAAATAAAAGAATAAATAAAATTAGTAATAACGACGAGGTATTGTATTCATTAACACTTCTAATGATGCGGCAACGTCTTGGACATCAAAAGGAGGCGCGTCAGTTAGTCCCATCCTTTAGTTAGGCATCTAGAAGATCAGCTAGTTGGAAAAAATTGTTTTTTGTTTTCGGGGTGAAGGGGAAATCTTCAAAATACACCCACCAGCCGTCCACGCGGCTGGATTTTGTGGGATTCCCCCAAGAAGGGTGCGAACCAACTAACGCCACTCCCCTTCAGGCCGTTATAGGACCTTGCGGTCTTCTTAACCCATTTAATGTTAAAATATTATTAGTTTAATACTTGAACAATTACAGGAAGGTCTGAGTGTTTCCCAGTAGTTGTGTTAATATTTCTGCTGATGTTTCTGCTGTTTGTAGTAGGTTATCCATCACCAATTTTATTAATTTGAACTTAGTAGGTCTAGCTTTCCTAGTATGTGAGTTGTCTTCTTGATTATATCTGTTGTAGATGCTTTGGCATATGACATTCCAGGTCGGACTCTGTTTCTGTTTGCTTGGGTCGGCTCTGTTGGGTTTGCTACAATATTTAGTCCGGCGCAATTGTACACATTTGACGCGTCAAGGAGCCATGTCATAATTTCTTTGTACATGCCCAATCCTTTGGCAGCGAAGGCACTGTGTAGGACGTCGATGGTTCTCCTTTGGTGCCGTAATTAGTACCAGTGACAGTGAAGTTTTCTTGTATCTGGACTGTATTATTTGTGTTGTTATTCCTCTTATTCCGTTGTTTAGTAGATATTTGCAAACGTCCTTGGTTTCAAGCTCTGTCGAGTTCGATAGGTCGGTTGTTAGTGCTGGAGAATATGTATAAAATTGCATCAGACGTTTCTAATAGTTCAATTACTTTGTTGTAATCTCCTTGGGAGAGAGGATAAATTTTGATTCCTTCCCTGGAATTTGCTGTTTTTCCGAAATTAATATTATTATTGTTTAAGGTTTTGCAAAGATCTGACCAATTTTCGTTGTGGTGTACGACAACTGGTGGTATCCTTGAATCATCTCATTGTACAGCACGTAAAGTCTCGTAGTAACTCATTATTGGTATATAAGTTGATTCTTTCAGGGACTGAGCGGCGTGGTCTAGTGCTCTGGTCCAAGTTTTCTGTGGTTTCCTTGGATCACTTAGACAAATGCTGGGGCAGTAAGCTGGGGCAATAATATTCCACAGATAATCAGCACGAGTAGCTGGTGGGACTGTAATACAAAAAAGTTTAGTTTTCTTTCAGGGTGTAGGAAGCTCTCGCACCTTTTATTGGTTTGACTATGCCCTTGTCTACCTCCATGATGTTGGGAGTCTTAACAAAGATTGATTTTTTTTTATCGTTGTCAGTGACTGAATTGAGGTCGCTAATACAAATAAAACCTTCGGACAAGATAGCTCCACTAACACACAGCTATCACAGCGTAACATAAAGTAAAATTCAGTGTTGATTGCATTAAGTTTTATGGAAAAGAAATATTTAATGTATGTATGAAAAACTGAATATTGTTTCAATGTTTATAAATTTAGTAAAACATTGAGGTTACTAAAATGAAGAACATATTTTGTACCAATATTTCACATATCATATTGACTAATTCTGCTGATATCAATTTTCATTATATTTTATAATTAACAAATAAATATTCGATTTTGATTGTTAATAAGAGAAAGTCCAACCATAACGACCTACTTTATTTTAGTTTAATATTTTCGGGGATATTCGAAACAGAAGAGCAATTGAATTACATTTTAATTATACGACTACGATTGTACAGGAAATTGAATTGTACAAATACAACAGAATAACATTGAACAAAACAACGTGATGTTTTCCTTCTATCGTTGTATTAAGAGTGAAATAAATATAATTATAAGCACAAAGAGTGACAAAATACAAGTGGTAATTAGCATGTCAAGAATTTGGTATTAAGAAACAAAATAATAATATACAGGGGTAGAAGTTTACGTAGACCAATTAGAGTAACACATTTTTTTTTGTTACCATTCTGTTTCGATGTCAAATACGTCAGCTTTTCCTTAAAAATTAATTAGTTTTAACACGGAAAATCCATTATGTGGAGCAGATTTCGTTTGGACAATATTTTATCATATTATAACGTTTTACGCAAATCAGTTTTCCGTTGCTGATAAGAACCAATGAATTCGAAATCATTTAATTCACACAGATGTTACTACAACAATTTCGACAACAATCTTGTTATTTTCAAAAAATTCAAATAATAATAAATACATAAAGAGTAGTCAGAGGTATTTGCACTAATTAAAACATCATATCGTTTTTTTTAAATTTTTATATATAATTTGCCAGTACTGTATCAATACATAATTAACAATCAGCTTCAAATCTAACTAAATTATTTATAAACAAAAATAATAGAAAGAATAAGAAATACAAAAAACTTGAGTGTATAAGTTGAAGTGTTCAAATTGTGGTTTCTTCTATTTGAGCCGGGTAGGGAGATCTTTCAAAACTTGTTTGAGTAAGAATTTTCGCTGATTCAATTTATAAAAAACAAATTTAAATTTTAGGAACCATTTCTTAGAAGGAACTCGTTATTTTCCATCTATTCGAAAATTAGAAATAATACACAATAAGAAGAAAAGTTTTAAATTAAATATTTTGAATTCTCTGGAAATTAAATCATATAGAATCTGTAGAAATAATCTAGTAAATAATCAATTGGAAATGTCAATGTATTCGTAAATTAGTACATTCGCTGAATGACGCGGTCTAATGATTAAACTATTGTTTGTTTTGTTATTAAAAAAGCCATTGCAATTGTTTCGCCAATCTTTGTCTTCGTCAATCGTGGGTACCTACCTACTATGCAAAACCGAATGTTTAGCGAAAAAATTGTAATAGTAATTGTTTTGCAACAAAACAAATAAAAAGTTTTAGTGATAACCTTTAAGTTACCTTCCTATGTATTTACTACAAATATTTATTAGGTAACCGTCAAGTCAATCAATCAATTCCGGGCCCGCCTGCTGTGTTCCAAGTTTTCTGTGATTTCCTTGGATTATTCCAGTTAATGCTGGTGCAGCAATATCCCACAGATAATCTTTCACTCCTCTTCTGACTTCATTTCGTCTATCTCATCTGTATCTCCTTAATTACTACCCACCCACTCCCACGATTCCACGAGGCTATAGCCACTACAGTGTAAGTCGGAGCTAATTTTTTTTAAAAATTTTATTAAGCTCAGTAGTATATATACAGTTGGTGGGAATGAAACACCTAAAGGTTTTTTGTTTTGTATCAAACGTAAGGGAAATAAATAAAAAGAAGTTTCACTTAATAATTTAATCAGTCCCGACAAATTTGTTTTGGCCGTATTGCGGCCTTTACAAGAGAATACAGAGATTACTAAAGTATAATAGAAGTTACAAATTTATACAAAATATAAGGTACTTGGATGTTACAATTTATATAAGAGTAAGGGGGATATATACGTCAGTATTTCAATTTGATTATTGACCAAATTCATATTCTTGTGTAAAGCCTTTTCAATCTCAATATTTTCTAATAAAGATAATTTTCTAGATTTTGGTACATTTTTGTGTAAGTTTTTTATGTTATTTAATTCAAACGAGTGCTTTAGGCTAATACAATGGTCCACCATACTACTGTAGTTTTGTTTTTTTTTTATCACAGGGAGGAGAAATTGGTGTACCTGACTTACCAATGTAAATAGCGTTATAGATGTTAAAAGAAATTCAATATATACCACTTTTTTTCTAATGGATCATTAAGGTCTTTGTGATTTGAAGAAATAGATATTAAATTAGTGTATTTATTTTATTTTTTTGGCCAAGTAGTTCTAATTACGAGGCGATAAAAAGACGAATAGCGAAGAAGTAAAATGAACGACTGAGTTATTAACTATTAATAGTGGTGCTGTTTCAAGAATAACTAAAAAAATAAATTATGCGACAATATTAAATATTTTCAAAAACATCCGTCCTTTTGAAAAATGTTAACATGTGCATTTCCTTAAAGAAAACGTTGTACCTGGATATTTGAGTATAAATAAATGCAAATCCATTAACACATATAATGTGCGTTTTAATTTAACGTATGTTCTTCATGCATCTGGCTTGTAGCAATGTGCGTACCTGTTCATTTCTCTAACGAATCTCGCATGGAATGAGACTGCAGCATTTTAACGTCATACGCCGCGTTGCATCTTAATGTTACTACGGTTTGCGAGCCATTCCGCTCGATCTCAAAGTAATTCATTCGGAGGACGAGTTTTACAGCTAGTTCAAAGTTTCTTGAAGATTATTTTAAATGAATAGTAACTTAATTCACTTTAGGGTTCTGCATTCTAAAAAAGAAACGGAACCCCTTAGATCACTGGACTTTCTCAGAAATTTGATAAGGTAATATTTCTTTTCTATTCCACATTTCCACATGTTATGCTATAGTTAATACTATAATAAAACATCTATAATTGTTAAAGAAGTTATAATTAATTAATTATAATTAATGTTACCTTATAGGGAGGGTAATGTAAGTGCAATAGTTTAGACAATTATGTTTTAATTAAAGAGAAACTGCTACTTTCAGCATTAATACAATGTAGTCAATTTGTATGGGTTTTTTGACAATTCCTAACAAAATCACTTTAGTAATCAAATGTAAACTATTTGTAAACCGTCTTCCTCTATCACGGAACTGTAAAGGTAGGTACATGAAACGTCTATACATATTTCCATTTTGGTTGTGTAACATGCATAGAGAAAATTTTAAGCTTCCCAAACATGTACATCGATTTGGCTAGATTTTCGTCACCGCTTCCCCTTTATTGTACTCTGTTGGCTCGACTCCAATCGTCATGGTTTAGTTTTTAACATATCTACTGTTATTCCTCACTAAAAATATTATTTTGTAAGTAACGTAAAGTATTCCTACCATCCGGTTTCTTGCTAAGAACAAAGAGAATTTAGAGGTTTCTGTTTTAGTATGATCTCTTGCAGTTTCTTTTTAGAAAATACGGTATGTCAAGGTCGGTACAAAAGGAAATAATAAATTACAACTGTTAGTGTTTATACAACTAGCTAAATAAACGTTGATATTTCCTTCGTTTTCCGTATCTCATTTTTAGAAAGCAATATTTAATAATGTTTTTTTATGGCTGTAGGCGATACATGTTGAAATTCCATTCTAAAGTATTTCAGAAAAATAACACATACAAACTTTCAAGAAATGACGATTTCAATAAGAACAGTATCAGCTCATGATCAGTAAATTCAGCAATTTGTAACTTACATGCAGTCTCGTTAAATCACCGACCAAATTGAAGGAGCTCACTGAAAGTAGTTCTTGTAATATCTAGTTATGACATTATATCGGCATCTACTGACATGTGCTGTTAACTGAATATGTTACACAAGGGCCTTACTAAGGTATCTACCTGTTCAATCGAATCGACGAAGTAGCTTATACAATAAATAAGAACAGTAAAACTTCTTTGTTAGTAATTTATCGAAATCATCAAACGAGGATTTCTATTTCGATCTTATTATATGTCATCAGCACGCTCCAATAA
The DNA here is from genome assembly GCA_963921985.1 of Agrilus biguttatus. Taxonomy (NCBI): domain Eukaryota; kingdom Metazoa; phylum Arthropoda; class Insecta; order Coleoptera; family Buprestidae; genus Agrilus; species Agrilus biguttatus. The sequence continues at coordinate 25,571,533 of OY998118.1, forward strand.
CGCTACCTAATAGTCGCTGTTTATGGTTTACCCCTTTTTAATGAATATTATACCATGAGCATCCCAGAATACTGATGCCTGATGCCATAACCTTGCCAGCCGGCTTTTGCGTCTTTACACGCGTTGGAGTCGGTTCATCACGTGCAGCCCACTCGGCTGGCTGTCGATTGGGCTCCGGTGTGAAATGATGGAGCCATGTTTCATCCATTGTTGCATATCGACGCAAACGCAAAAATTCGGTTCTATTACAATTGAATAGCTCCCAGCCAAAAACACTACTTAGAATCATCGATTCGATCCATTGTTGTTTTTGGTCGATTGTGAGCTCATGCGGCATCCACTTTCTAAAGAGCTATCGCATATCCAAATATTCATTCACGATATGACCATGACCAACACGTTCCTTTAAAATCTTTAGGGTGGGGTCTCAACTATCCCAATCAACTTCACTTTACGGTTATCAAAAATTATTTTGTGGACTTTTTTGATGTTTTCGTCGGTAACAGCCTCTTTGGGGCGTCCACTGCGTGCATCGTCCTCGGGTCCTCGGTACTCATTTCGCCTCGTTTAAATTTAGCAAACTACTTTTCTACGGTTGATTTTCCTGGTGCAAAGTCCGAATAATGTTTATCAAGCCCAAGGCTTGGTTTCAACAGTATTTTTTTTTCGTCAAAAAGCAATGCTTTATTAATACACGAAATTCCTTTTTATCCATTTTTTCAAAGTAACAAAAGATCATCCACTAAAAATGCTATAACTCAAATACTAATAGTGCAACTAATAGCTCCATCTATGGGTCAGCGTACGATCTTTTCAGCCTACCTGTTATATATAAAGATATAGCTTTCCAAACGGTGGATCTTTGATTCTTAATATATAGACGAACAAGGATTTTAATGCCTTCTTTTTTTGGATATAAAATTATAGTGCTTATTAATACACTAAAATAATAATAATGCCTTATTTATCAGCCATTTACAGAGCAATGAGTTAGTATAAAAATTAATTAATGACCCAAAGAGTATAAGGTGGGGGTTTTTTATTTCTATCTATTGTTATTTATTTAATTTAATTTATTACTTAGTTAATTTGATTTGATGTCAGATTGGTTAATGTTTAAAAGAACAATTAAATCAATAAGAATAATCAAGATAATTTTACTCACCAATAATTAGAAAATAGTAAACATAATTAATAATTTACATATGCGGGAGATGAAGGCGTGCGTGAATAAGTTTAAATATATTTGGCTGGCTGGCGACTGTGTGAAAGTGAGATGATGACAAACAGGCGTTCTCGCTCATAGGAAGTTATCACATGAAATAATAAAAACACTTACCGATCTGTTTCAAGATCATAAAGTAATTAGGTACTCACCGGGGTTCCTTCGGAACCCCTGCCCCTCTGGATCATTTATGAATTAATCTTCACCAGTCTAGCAGAATCCGTCAATCAGCAAATCGTATTAAATACCTGAAATCATGAGTTTTCGCTCCCGCGCCTCCAGACTTGATATCCACATTATCGGGATAACACCTATACTGGAGACCAACAGGGTAGGTCAAACCTAACCCCGTGCCGCTATAGCACCATGCCCACCCCACGCAAGGCAGATATCTGTGTCTCTCCTGTACAAACTGGGTGACAGACAGTCGTGGCACTTTAGCCACAATTCAACAATGAGCTCTTATAAACACAATGGCCAATGATAACCTGTTAACACAATCAGATCTTTCTCGAGTACTGTGCACAATATAAATAATACATATATACCAAACATATATATAACCAGTGATCACATTAGTAAACCAATAATTTACAACACAAAGTATCTACGCATAATAAATGCACCTGCTACGCAACGCATCGCATCGCTACGCTCGCAAAAGCCTACGCATCGCATTGCTACGCTCGCAAAAGCATACGCATCGTATCGATAGCAAAACTCGCCTTTGCCATCGTGCACGACGTCAATACACATACTGTATATTAGAAGAATGTTGCCCTCGCATCTTTCTGTTATAACATAAACAAAACATGTGGGGATGCTAGTCGCCAGTCTTTACGACATTAAATATGAGATTCAAGGAAAAGCAAATACAAAGATGATAATTATTGAATATAATTTTGATATAATCATTTCTATTTATATTTCGTACCTTACAAGAAGAAAGAGAAGAAAGAAAGAATATTAAGTATAGAAATTACAATTACTTTTTACCAAGTTCATAACAATTTTTAAATTGTCAAATGTAATGCCACACAATAGACATATCCTATTGAGGTTGTTTCACAAAAGTTACATATAGCATAAAGTGGGGCTTTAGGCATAATACTTGTTTTACATTTCTGATTATAGTGCTAATTACTGATATTTCAAACTGAATTTTTTCTAAGAGGCCAAAGCACTGGATTTTATTGTGCAAAAGATAGAATAAAAAAGTTGTTGAAATTCAGATTCATATGCCTAAACAAGGTACTCCAAAACGGTTGGTAAGATGCTTATACGAAAGTCCTCTCTGAGGAGGGTATGTTCCATCCAATTTAAAGGGTAAAAGCTTGAGAAGTCTCCTTTGAATTCTTTCAACCATGCTCTTATTATAAGGATGCCAGATGACACAAGCATATTCAAGCCTTATTCTAACTCAAACAATATACCGTGACTTAACTGCATTTACATTGAAAAATAACCTGATTCCTTAATATTAATGAGGAAAAAATTGCCGGGACACGAACTAGCGAGGGCGTGACAGCAGTAAGAAAATTTTCCTCATTAATATGAGGTAATCTGTGGTGGGTACAAATTAATTCAATAATTAATCTCGCATTAATGTAAAATAACCTGATGTTTCTAAGAAGTCATACGATTTAGAAACATCTGTTACTATATTGGTAATGTGGAAAATTTGGTAACAAAGGTTTGGTACCAAAAATAACACTTACAACTTTACTAGTTTTATGACGATCTAGTTTGGTACCACATTGGAAACTGATTATTGGTTTTTTATAGAATATCTAACAATTTCGTTTTTGATAATATTTAGAGAAATATTATTCAAAATAGAAGCATATTTGTAGAAATAACAATTCAATAAATGAGAATTATTTGTATCTATTTGGTTACTCGTAATAATTTTGTTTTTTTTAGTAACTTTAAATGACTTAAACTTTTTAAACTTTATGTTTAGTAAAATAAATTTTAAAACAGATTATCTGAATTGATTATGCGACAAAATTGAATTGAAGTTAACGAATAGGTACGTTTAGAGTCTTCCATTAAATTGAGAAAAATGCCGACAAAGGTTCAAAATCACAAACGACAAATACGATTCTTTAACGTTTATATACCGTGAAATTTAATTGACATCGGCCAATTAATTTTTTGTTTCGAAGGTTATTAGTCCAATTAATTAGAAATGTTTCGCTCGTCATTTTTACAACTCTTCAGCTCAAGTGCATTATATCCAGTAAAAGAGATCAATGAAAGTGCACATGTACCGAGAATGTGTCAACCATGATTATTTGTTATTATTTATTACTTGATTAAATTAAAACAAATTCCGGGTGAAATCATTAACCTTGCCTTCTTCTGAACTTTCTGTATTGATTTTTAGTTAAAGTGTTCTATTACTAATTTTAATATGAAGCTGTACATTAGATATACTTTTGTCTGTGAGGAACTTTCAAAAGCTGAAGGATATTTTCTAAGTATGTCAATAAATAAAGGTAAAACAAAGATTTTTGTTTTGTTTTTATATATAGGGTAACATAAAAATAAGTTTTTATTATTTAGAGAATACAAGACAAGGCATGCAATATTGTCGACAATTTTCTATAAAATATTTGAGCTTCTACTGAAATATTCTTATTAAATACTATATAATAATATTATATAGTTATATTCACCTATGATTTACATAAGTTATGTTTATCTATGATTCACATGTAGGCATAGGTGCCAATTTTGCGCGGTCTCATATGTTTTATGAACTTAGATGTATTTTAATACCATATCAATTTTTATTATCAAGTATTGTTTTAAAAAGGATAATTGAAGTTTGTTTTCTTTCTTTATAGTTAGTTATGATTTGAGTTTCTTAGAATTAAGTCTTGTAATTTCGAGTTTTTTAATAAAAAATGTTTCGAATTCCCGAAACTTAATTTGTGGTAACTTACTATTACTAATGATATGTATATATCTGAAGTTACTAGCGTATGTACATTTTTAATGTTGTTCTACCTATCTATTATGTAGGCAGCGTAGATGCGTATGTAAGCCAAATTGGTAGCAATGTGATGGTAGAACACTTTGCAATTAGATGATTATTAAAATGTCTAATTAAAGGAACTAACTAACGAATGTGTCTATTTTATATATTTAGGATGTTATCGTCTAATCGGATCATATAGGTAATTAGGATGGTATGGTATTTTTAAAGCGCTTTCAATTTTCTTCCAGAGATATACTACTTTATCTGTAAAGAGTAAGAGACTAATTATGAATGGGTTTCTCTTTGGAGATATCCTAATCTGTAGTACTAGGAGACTATCCACTCATGGTAGAATAATCTGAAGATTAACTTGTTCAATTTTCTGTAAAAAGAAAAATGTTGATTTTTGTGTGTGCGCAGAATCGAAAGTGTGGATGCTCAGAGCATTAGATTGATTTAGGCTACAACTTAGATCCTAACAACCATGAAACTTTGACAATTATTCAAGTAGTAGAGAAATAAATTAAAAAACTTTAAAATAAAGAAAACTATAACTAGTAATAACAATCAGGTACAAATCGTAGACCAACCTTGCCTTTCCTTCTGTGTAAGACGTCATGTGTGTTTTAGTAAATGAATAGTACCCTTGAAAATGATCAAAGACCGAAAGAATTGTTAACTGGTTTATTTAACTGCAATAATATAGTGATTTCTATTGGTACATTTGATTATTATGAAACAGTTGGCCTAATTAATGAACTATTTTAGACTATCCACAATAATTAGAAACGGTGTGTAGTCGCCACAATCTTATAATATAATAAGTTATGTTAACATTTATTACTTATTACTATAAATAAAGCTTTTCGGTAAAAGTTGAATCATCCAGATAATTGTATGAAAGGCAACCCAAACTAATATATAAATAGCCTGAATTAAGTTACTAGATAGGAATCCTTCTTTCTGCACCTACATTGATTGGTACGAGAGTGTATTAAATATAAACCAGACTGAACTCGGGTGTTTGCATGGCACAAAGAATTTTCTGAAGGTCATGAAAACGAGAACGAGAGCTATGCTCGCCGCCCAAGGACAAGGATGACCGAAACTGTGTTTTTGATCGGCAAGGTGCTCTTCCCGTTGACTTTCTTCTTAATCGGCGCACGATTAATGCGCAATTTTATTGTGATCTACTGGAAATAAAAATTTCATTTCGAAGGAAAAAGAAGAAGCAGTCGGCCAGAAGTGTCATTCTTTTGCATGACAACGCCAGGGCCTCATACAGCTAATGCCACAACGCAATAATTGGATGCATTAGGCCGGGAAACGCTGGAGTATCCACCATACAGTCCCGACTTGTCCACTTGTGACTTTCATCTTTTTTGGCCTCTAAAAGAATCGCTTAAAGGTCAACGTTTCCACGAGAACGATGCGGTGGAAGCATTTGTGATCCAATGGTTATAAGAACGTCCGAAGAGTTTCTACGTTGATGGCATAAAAAAGTTCTCAATTCGATGGGAAAAAAGTATTCCTAGAATGGAATACTATGTAGAAAATAGCATATGTATCGTAGTCTAATTAAATATGGCTCGAATTTTTTAAAAACCAATCCCGTTTATATTTGATACAACCTCGTATATCTACGAACACGCATTTAACGACAAGTGTATTACGATAATTTCATGTAATATGTACCAATTCTCACAACTGTACTAAATTTTTTATAGTGACCGATATTTTGTTGCATAGTTTCATTCTTCCAAAGAGGACTATGGTTGTGCACGGAAATTTGAAACCGAACGTACCGCCATAATTTCGGAAATTCACATTCATTCAAGCCGAAGTTGATTGATAAAAGCAACTTGATATAATATCAAAGTATTCACAGTATATAGCCATCCACTGATATTTAGGTACTGCTAAATGTTTGACAAGGTTCTTACGTCTGGTAGTTTCTACATATTATTGACGAAAAACTTTATTGTTCTTTACTAATTTGGTTTACGTTCGTATCACTTGTATCATCAGCGTTGTAGATTCAGCTTGACACAGAGCGGCATAGTCTAGGTAATACATTAATTAGTATCCGGGAGGTCACCGGTTCGATTTTGGGTCCAACTGCCTGATCCAAGGTTTCTGTGGTTTCCTAGACAAATTCTGGGGCAGTAATACTTCACAGATAATTTTCCCCTTTTCTTCTGTCTTCATTTCATCTGTCCTTCACTAGCTACTATCCACCCACTGCCACGACTCCTAAGGAAACGCTAAACAGGGCCAACCGCCCCTCGCTCTGGCACTACTGTGTAAAGCCGCATGTCTAATCGGACGGCTCGAAATGGTACGATCAGAACAGTTTAGTTTGCGTGTAATTATATAGGTTGTCGCGCTTTGGATTAGTTTAATCCTTAGAACATAGAAACATGCTTAAGATAGGAAATACATGTGGACATCCTTTATAGCTCTATGGTGACCTGATTAGTAGAAGAGATACGGCTGGGGAAAAGAGATCCAATCAGCTTTCGTTAGAGCGAGAAGGGATGCCCAGATACAGTTTCTATCTCATGCACGCTGCCATAGTATTGTATTCTGCCTCCGTGTATTTATGCTCTAAGGTTTAGTCAGCTTAGTCTATCCTGCTCGGCCCAGAAACACCCAATGATGATAGAAGAAGACAAATTGGCGATTGTTGCGATGATTGTTGACTATTGTTTAGTAATTGTTTAGTGTTCTAGCTATAATATACAATTAATTTTCATACTTATAATTATACAAAAAAAATCATACAAGAGTTGTTTTACCATTGCTATTGTAGAACTTGTTTAAAAAAGTTGCAAGTAAATGTTACTAGAAAATCGGGTAAAATAACATTAAGCTAAAATTAATTGTTGGTAAGGTGTATACATTTCTGTTTTAATCTATGTATAACTATTTATTTTATAATATATTTAGGATTCAGATAAACATCTTCGAAAATGTAAATACAATGGCAACGTGCTCGAAATAGTAAGCGTATCTGGACATACGTTTTCGCTCTAATGAGACTTGAATGTATCTTTCTTCCTTAGCCGTATCTCTCTCTACAAATCAGGCTGCGTTAAAACGAGAGAGAATGTCCAGATACTCTTCCTATTTCAAGCACGCCATTATAGTGTTGTACAGTGCCTGCATGTTTTTTATGTTCTAAGGATTAAACCGATTTGAGTCGATTCAGTGAGCTTTTTAGTCAGGTCGGAGGGACTGCCCGCCCACCAGTGTTAGTAGCTGATGGGAATGAAACATTCAAATGTTTTTTTTTTTTTCGGTTTAATATGTAGAAACCTTCGTAAGGCATATCTTAAACATTTGCTGTACTACCCTAACTAGTAAGTAGGTAGTGATTATTTGAATTTGAGTTGTCATTATAATAGTAGACGTAATTATCATTATCCATGCAACAATAACCATTTTAAATTATCTCCTCACTTTCTGTACGTAGTTCATGTTAACTAATTCTATCATTTAGCGGTTTTAAAAGTCTTTGTAAAGCTTTATGAGAGTTCATACACTTAAAGTATTAGGATGATGACAGAACTGGCAAGACATACGTAGAAAATAGCGAGCAAAGTCTATCTTTACTACTCAGTTGAATATTTTATAAACATAAGAAGCTTTAGTGACAAGTCGACTTATGAACTTTCATGAAAAAGCTGTTACTTTATTCCCACATGAATATGTTATGCTGCTGAATATTAAGCGCCGTTGTAACTACTTCTGAATATTTATTTACTCATTATACATATTAAAAATATACTTAGAAGAGTGCTTCGCCATTAAAAATACTAAATTAATTATACATATTTGCCTAACATGTTGATGAAAAAAACAGTCGTTTCACTGTATTTTTACGTTACATCTATATGCTAATAGTATTATTGATCTTCACGTTCCTATAAAATTCTTTTTTGAGTTTTTACGACTTCTGAAGTGGTTTGTGGAGAAGAGACGGCTAAAGCGTAAATAGATGGGTTCATGTAAAAGTTGCTATTGGCCTTTTCTTGTCTAATTCTAGTTATAACAGACTTCAGTTTTAATTTGAGCTGCGATTCTTGCAGATAAAGAGAACGATTTCTTTTTTAAAAAGAGGAGTATGTGTTAATATGAATGGACCCTCGCTTGGTGCGGAGGACGAAGGAAGGTGATGGGGTGCTTTTAGTTGGGTGCAGACACATTGCTACTTCGGTGGTGTGAAGCTGAAAGGGAAACAGAAAATAGAAGTTATGAATGACGTATGATACAAAAGATGTATTTTAAGATGGAAGTAGACCGATGGAAGTAAAAAATCGAAAATGTGAAGAAACACCTTACCTAACCTGTCCTAACCTCGTAACATACTTAATATCGATTATGATATACTGCTGGTTAATGGTTTTACGAATGATATCGGTTATAAATTGATTTATTTGCATTAGTTTTACAATAAAAATTTAAAAAGTGTTTAAAGTTAAATTTTTAATTCATCTTTTGTCAAATAAAATAAATCAAAGATTTCTATAATGGGACAGGATCGCTAAAAGATTTTGGTAATAACTATTAAACAGTAAGGGAGTGACTAGACAAATTGGAAATGAAGTAAACAATTGGGACGAAATCGTATTCACTATTGATGTTTTGTTAATCAGTTAAACTTTTGCTCCGTTTATTTATATATTACTGCAGCTGTACACGTGATTCTAAATACAGAGTTAATGCACCAGGGAGTTAAAACCCATTTAAGGGTTTAAATTAGACAGCACTACTTTACAGCCAACGATTCTGATAAATAATTATTTTAAATATTTTAATATTTTTAACTTATTTAATAAAAAATGAGCTCAGTAACGATCCGCTCAGTTTTATTTTCTAAATAAAATCAAACCTTAACTACCTGAGCTAGCAATCTAAATATAGAGGAAAATTATCAAAATAAGTAGTAAAGTGTTTTGTTTATTATGGAAAGAATAGTCTTAGTTGAAATTATTTTGAACCGGATATTTATTTAGGCCCACTTATAGTCAACAACTTCTGCGTCAATTGGTTCACATGAGAGTTGCTTTTGTCAATTCGATTTCATTTTCACCGTCTTCTTTTTCTCAAGCTGCTTCTAGACAGCTATACTTAGGAATTTCATGAAATAGCTTTCTACCGACAGACAAAGGTATGCGCATTTTCCCTTAAGGATTCTCAATATCGAAATGAGATCAAAAATAAGGAAAAGGACAGACAATACTACGTAGGAATATATTACTTATTGAAGAAATCTTCCAACTCTGACCATTTCTAACGTCAAGATTTCGTTCTAACGCTAACAAAAGTTGGTAATAACATCTGATATAAAAGAAATAGACAAAGGTGGTATTTCGGATTAAATCGGTTCAGTCTGTTACATGCAACATAGAGGCAATTGCTGCCATCTAGTGGATTTTAGCCGCTACAGAAGATATCAAACTAGACAAGGCCTCACAGAGGTATTTAAACTTGTCCAGCTATATCAACAACGCAGCGTACATACGTGAATTCACGTAAAACTTAACAATAACAATTATTATGCTTTTGGTCACAAATTTATCGACACTATCAGACACGGATCGCGTTCGACATCTTCCATACCGTTCCATACAATTGCCTCTATGTTGTTATTATAGTAACTGTTCTTTATGGAACATTTCGACTTGGTCAGTAATTTATCGAGACCACCTATGGCACGCTGATGAGCTTCTAACAAGAGCGAAATCGCGATCCGTGTCTGGCAGTTTCGATAAACTTCTGACCAAAGGCATAATTATTATTACTGTTACATTCAGTCAATCCAAGTCATTACTCTATGTAGTCTAATCAGACAATCAAACAATTAAATGCAATAAGGAACTCAGTTCAACGCAGCAGTAAAGTTTTTACATTAAACATTTCTGTAGAATAAATTTAAGATGCAAGCATTGTACTAATTTAGTAGTTGCAGCCTTGTACTTCCTTAGAGACTAAAAAGCTACAAATATAATTCAGTCTTTCAGCTTTTCCTTTATAAGATCTACATACTTCCACTTCCTCTTTTATTTTCTCCCTTGTACCATTCTTTTATCATGGTTTAATCTCTTTTTCTCTCTCACACACACACATTTTGACTACATTCTACATGTTTCATACCTTATATTTGCTATTCGCTAGTATCTCTACACGATATTACTATAATCTTTAGATTCATATTCTTTGTATTAAAGTGGGTATTGCAGCTTGAAATACTTTCCACTACTCATTCTTTATAAAATCTGCTGATGTTTCTTGTATACAGGGCGAGTCATTTATCTCTATACAATGAAATATCTTCATTGGATCTCAATATTTTGGAAACAGTTTTAGACAAAGGTTATACACCTTGAAAGGACAAATCAGCTGATGACCTTGACTCGACTATCCAGGTCTTTACAGATAAAAATGTACACTTTTGACTCCTCAACGGGAAAGAGCGAAAAATTTGATAAATGAGAACTGGAAGCCTAAGATCATTATACATCCGACTACATTTCTGTGTTCCCACTAAAAACAAAGGTCAGATTGAGGTCCCACTAAAGGTCATTATAAATATACATCTCTTATATAAAACATTTCCGGAAATAATAAGACTCAATTAAGACATTTCATTGTCTCAAGATAAATGACTCACCCTATGTATATCGTGTTTTCTAACTTCCATGTTTAGGGGTCCAATAGGGTCAATTACAGTCTCTCTAACTAAGGATAATTTCTCGCATGTCAAAGCGCATATTACATTCTTAAACGTTTCATGTTGAATTTCGGGATTTTGGTTTATTATTTATTTGTCTGACACAGTAATTCACTAAATTATCTATAATAATATTCATTATAAAGTTCTGTTATGCGGTCGTATCTATTGAATTTGAAAACAGAATTTCAAAGTTATTTAGGAAATCTCGTCATCAGCGTATACCTCCCTGCTTTGTTTAATACAACCACCCAACAGATAATGCCATTACTGCTGCAAAGCAGCGAAAAAGCGGATTATTCGATTTGCATTGCTCCATTCGAAACTTCTGTTTAAAACTTTAAATAGCTGAAGAACGTTAATCGGTAGCATTGTCGGTTTTACGGTTTGTGAATATTTTTTAATCAAATTAAAAAGGCATATTCATGCTTAATGTCCGATTAAAACCGAAAAAAACGTTCTGCTTTTGTGAATTTAATCATATAATGCACTGCCGATAGGTAGGGTATTATTATGAAAAAAATAAATAAAACACACTACAGAACATACAATAGATATATAGCACTAATGGACTCGGTAAAACATGTCTAAATGTTTGAATAATTTCTAACATTCAGAACATATCTACAGGTTAAAATACTGACTATCTTTCCTGTTTTTTGATTAAGTAGAATAAAAAAAAGACTAATTTCAAAATGTAGTACCGTAAAATTATAAATCTCTCATAATATTTTGACAGAAGAATCTATATCAGTCTAGCATCATTAATGGTTTCTCTAGAATATGTTTAGTTAATTTCTATAGGTGTCAATGACAATTACATTATTATTCCGTTGGAAAGCAACACTGCAAATTGAACCCCCGGCCTTCTTACTGCCGACAAAAAAAACTTTTTGAAATTTTCACTTATATATAGCAGTATGCATTAATACCCAAAACATTGTCTTTCGAACCCACATACGAATTTCCCCTGTCCTAAACTTAACAGCTTATTAACTAAAATATATGCTGGTTTGAATATGATCCGTCAAAGTGAATAAATTAAAGCTAACCCTGGGCCTTATTGAAAGTTCTGCAATCCTTATTTTTAAATTGTAATTTTCATGTTTGAAAATATGGCTGATATGAAGAATCTCTAAGAGATGCTGTAGATATCTCAACATAATGTTTTGAAATATTGAACGTCGATTAGGAAGACGTTGTGTGTTGTCTCATGAAAAGAAAGAAGAACTTGTTGCACGTTATTTACATTAATCGACTTTGAAAAATTGACATGCCGTTTATTCCAAAAATGCTAAAACACCAAGTTTACCGGCTTATTGAAATTAATGGGAAAAGCAATTTGTTTAATGAAGTAGTGAAAGCTGCTGGAAGAAGATACTTTAAACTTTTCTTAAAGCTTCATCTTGAAGTAACTCAACGTAAACAGCAACCCGTGAACCTAGGACGAATACCAAAATGAACAAAAATATTGCCTCTGGAATTATTAACCCGTAACATTGAGCAAGTAGCTTCTGATAGTGATGTTAACATGCCGTTGTCAGTTTTGACATGTGACAAGATGATTGTTCCAATATCAGTGGGAAATTTGAAAACGGTCCAAAAAGATACGACAAATTGCTGGTTCTACGATTTTCTAACCGTACCTAAAAGACTAAAAAACCGTCGGCTAAGCAGAAGAAGATAATTAACTACCAGGAACGGAATTATTATTTCGTTCATGTTCTTATCGTATAATAATCCTTAATATTTTTTTAATTGTTTTTGTGTTTACATATTTATACAATTTCTTTCTTTAAGAGAAGAATAAATTTTCATTTGAAGAAAAGACTTATCTTTACCTACAGAAATTTCAAAAGAAAGATTAGGTGGGCCTTGTTTGTTTCAGGTACCTTATTTGAACTTTGTAATTTGAGCCAATATGAAATATAGAATACGTTCCTTGTATCGTTGAATATTTAACTGATCTACACGTAATCTCTCTCAACACCGTTACTAAAGTTTAGCCGCAAACACATAATGTGCAATTGTATAAGTAGAGGGTAGGAAATATCCACAGCCCTTAAAACTAATATAATAGCGAACAACAAGCAGTGCCAAGTGGAAACGCTTTACCCGAGCATCGAAATTATAACGTACATAGTGTATACAAAAGTGTAATTCGGATCTACCTTCTCTTTGTTGTTATATGTGGAGTCGTTTTTCCAGTTATGATGGATATTAAAAAAGACTACTTTTGAGTGTTTCATTACCACCAGCTACTAATGCAGGTGTGGAGGCACTACATTGTAGTGTCGGAGGTAGGGTCGAATGGCCCTCTTCAGCCTCGCTTTTAGGAATCGTTGGAATGGGTGGCTGTGGTGTCTAGAGAGAGATAGATAAGATGAAGTAGAATATTGCCGCTCCAGCATTTGCCTAAGTGATCCAAGGAAACTACAGAAAACTTTGATCAAGGCAAGCGGTGACCTCACGAATTCTAAACTGTAACCATGGGCACTAGATCACGCCGTTCGGTAAAATGGGTATTTACTGCCCTTTGCTTATATACATGTACAATGTGGCGTTTAGCCCCATCCACTTACCGCAAATCCACAATAATTAATTAAGTTATAATGAGTGGTTGCTTTAGACGGGTTACCAATGGGCTCCCCCATTTCACCATTATTGGCGGATATTTTTATGGCAAATTTTGAGAAAACCTTGTTGAAAATTTAGTAACAAAATATGTAATAGCCTTAATAAACTAGATATAAGCACTATGTCTGTCAATAAATGTAACATTGAGAAAATATTAGTCAATAACAAACCAAAAAACTGCATGTACAAAAAGAGTGGAGTTTACAAAATAAATTGTAAGGATTGCGATGCTTTCTATATAGGGCAGACGGGCAGGAATTTAGAGACTAGAACAAAAGAACAAGTTAAAAATATAGAAAACTTAAAAAGATCCACAGGCATCAGCGCACATTGTTTAGACTTCAATCATAATTTAAATATAGACAATTTAAAACTATTACATTCAGAAACCAAAGGCACTAGATTACCATTACTAGAACAATTGGAAATAAAAAGAGCATTACTTCAAAAATTAAATATAACAAACGACCAGCTAGACTTTAAACAAACCCCTTTATTAGACCTGTATTTGGGTTTTTCCCATAGTAATAACCCTCCGTAGATATATAAGACCTGAACATGTTTTAAATTATAGTATTATCTTATAATGTACTCTTGATAAAGGTGTTATCCACCGAAACATATGTAGAGTTTTTCTAATATACATCTGAAACATTTAAAAGCGTTATTTATTATATTTTGTTTATTTCATAATGTTTCATAATTCAGTCACCGACCAATCCATTTCTCTTAAAAAAAATCGATTGAACATCTTAGATATCAATAGTAAGACACTTATTTAAGTAGTGTCTTTCTTTTATCTACACTAGCAGATGCCGTTCAATGAAAAATTTAATGTCGTCGAAGGCAAGGATTTTGGACAATATAGCAGTAAATAAGAAGTTTCGAAACTGTTTGACAGGAAATTTATGACAGTGAAAAGAGTAATTGCAGGGTAATAAAAAAACATTTTTGGGTGTTTTCTATCTTAACAATAGTAGCAGATATTTCAAGTGAACTGCAAAGAATGTAAATTATTGGCCGTAAAACAACGAAAATGGATTTTTTTTAAAATATGATGGGCGCAACAACATTGCTGCCCAAATTTTATAAGAATCTGTTACTTTTCATACGAGGGTAAATGAAATATGAACGGGCGCGAACAGAAAATAATCACAGGGTGATTGATGATGAGTCAGTGCTATAAAGAGGATGCTCGAAGGTTTACCAGCCCACTCCAATTTATTCCTTGTCAAATCTGCGGTGTGTGGCCTGGCGTTGTCATGAAGAGGATGACGTCTCGAATGGGCATACCCCATCCTTTGCTTCGATACGCGATTTTTGTCCACTGTAACAACTCAAAACAGAATAGTAAGACGCATTCACTGTTCATTGATCGTGAAGAAAATCAATGAGTAAAACTCCCCTTGAGTCAAAGAAGACAGTTCCGGCTGAGAGACGGGTTTTGGCTTTGACAGGGCAAACTTCATTCTTTCTTCGCCACTCTTTACTCACTATTTTTGACTCAGGAGTGTAGTGGTGGACAGGTGGACCCATGTCTCATCACAAGTGACGATACGCCTCAGAAAAACCTCCCCTTCTTGTCGAAAGCGATTCTGAAGTCTTTCACTGATCTCCGACCTGACCCGTTTTTGATTTTCAGTTGGAAGCAATAGCAATCTTGGAACCCAGCGAGCACTAATTTTTCTAAAGCCAACTTCATCAGTGATGATGGATTGAACACTTCCATTGGTGATACACACTTTACCCACTTCTGATGATATTTGTTCAATAGTTAACCGGTTAAACGCCGATCACCTGCAACAAGCTCTCGAACAGCGCGGATGTTGTCATTTTGTGAGATTTCCTCTTGGGCGTCGATCATAACTTTCATTTTCGACACGTTCTCGCCCATCCCTGAATTTTGTGACCCACGTATACACGTATACACTCGATTCTGAGACGGTGTAGCATTCCCACATCCCCGAACTGTGCCTTCAAACGAGTGAAAATTTCCATGGTTTAACGTCTAATGCCTTCATTAGGCCTTTCTACCTTCCCCCTAAATCTTTAATATCCGCATATACCTTCGTCTTTGGTTGTACTATAAGCAGAAATAGGCATATAGATCTGCATTTATACTATAAACATAGTTTAAAATTTAAAAATTTTTGTGTAGATACTCTACATATAGAACAACATTAAAAAGTTGTGACACGATCCAGGTGTTTTATTTTATTACGAAAGTCATGCAATTTATGGATAAACTAAAGGTGTAAGCAGTTATAAATAAAGTAATATAATCCTACAATTATCAGCTGATTGTGTATAGCCTTGGGCGCTTCTTCGTTAACGAGTGTATAGTGATTACAACAGTTTGAATAATTTCAGTTCCTTCTACAGGTTGGGCCAAATGAGACTGAAAGATGTCAAACATAAACAACTATGGCAAACAATTTATAATTATTATTTTTTAATATTAAGGAAATATAACATTGAACATTTTTTAGAGCTACGTATGAAAAGTAGCATCCCTCAGATGACTCCCATTTTCTTTCTTAAAAGATGAGCTCTATCCAGGGCATTTTGCACTACTTTTCGCAAAGTTTCAGGCTGCAAATTTCTTATTTCTGCACGAATATTGTCTTTGAGATGCTGAATGGTTTGGGGTTTGTTCACGTATACCCGATCCTTTAAATATCCCCATAAAAAGTAGTCGGGTGCTGTCAAATCCGGTGTAGGGAAAGCCAAACAAAATACTCATTTCGTGAAATAAGTCAAGTCGTTCACCGAAAAGGTCATGCAGTAACTCCATTGTTGCTCTGGCGGTGTGCGCATTGGCTCCATACTACTGGAACCACAGTTCAGGATTATCCTCTACCGTCGGACGCAAAAAATTATCAGGCATGGTCCTATACATAGACCCGGTTATGGTTTGTGGCTGGCCTTCCTCATTTTCAAAAAAATATGGACCAATAACCCTGTCAGCCATAATACCGTTCATTTAAGGGGATGCAATTGACGTTGGTGTAATGCTCTAGGATTCTCAGTACCCCAGAATCTGCAATTTGGTTGTGTTAACAAACAAAAAATAAAATAAATAAAAATGAGCTTCATCGTTCATTATCAGGTTGTTCAAAAAGTTTGCATTTTCTCTGATCATCTGCACAAAACGATTGGCATATTGCAGGGGCTGCTGAGGGTCCTGGGGCAACAAGTTGTGTACCATTTGAATCTTATATGGAAACATGTTAAGATCCTGTTCCAAAATCCGTCGTAGCGATGATCTAGAGATGTCCAATTGGTTTGAACGACGACGAGTTGACAGACAAATCGTCGATTACACTCTGCCGGACAGCCTCAGTACACAGTACACACCGTACACAGTACCTCTTCCTGGACGATTTTTCACAGATCCCCGCTTCTCAAACCGGAATATTATGTTTCTAATCGTATTTTCACTGGGAGATACCCTTACATTAAAATACTGACGGTATTCTCGTTGAGTTAAAATAACTGATTTGTCCGAAGAATAAAAAAGTCAACGGTTTTTACTCGTTGTTGAGCATCAAAATTATCCATCGTAAATCTCCAAATAATATTCTTTAAGCTGCAACAATAAAGAATGTTATAATTCAAACACAAAAAAAACTTATGAAATTATTGGACCCTTCAGTCTCATTTGGCCCACCCTGTGTTTATTCTAACATTATGTAAAGTAGGTGAGCAACCAGAAGGGAAAGGCCTATTATTATTAATCCTGTCAACCCGTTCGACCCTTAACTGTTAAACAATTCAGTAGTTTACATATAACTGTACTAATTACTTTGAAACATGAAATCGATACGGCTTCCGTAACAAACATTATTAAACTGTTGATTAGTGAAAATGTTCGAAACCTATTTAGTTTCAACACTCACAGGAGCGGGTATGCAGTAATAGAAAAATCGCATTTAGTGGCCGTTCATATTGAAAAGTTTAATGGTTGTTACGGTAATGTTATGCACACAAGGATGTGTTTGTAGGATCTGATTTTAATTTACTATGGAAAAAAGAAATTAAATTCTCAATTTATGCTTTATAAATAACGTATAATTGCCGCTAAAATGCCAAGTAAAAGTTTATCGTTAAAAATCGAAAATGCAATTGTGTGTTAATTAATATTGACACAATAATTTTTAGCGTATTCGAAGCTTGACATGTTGGACGGTAAATTTAATATATGCTGTATGTGTACATTTACGAAACTGAGGACACAAGTCCAAATAGAAGTAGGTACGAGCCTACGAGCTAGCAAATTTTCAAATATGGCCTTGGCAGTTCCAATATTAGCTGAATAATCCGTTATTTAAAATAGAGAAAAAACTTTTTTGTGTTTCATTCCCACCAGCTACTCGTGCTGGTGGGCGAGCAGTTCCTCCGACCTACACTGTTGTGCAAAGAGGGTAGGGCGTAAGGCCCTCTTCAGCAATCTTTCAAGAATCGTGGGAAGTGGGAATGGGTGGATGGTGTGGTTGGGAGAGAAAGATGAGACGGACGAAATGAAGACAGGAGAGAGGTGAAAGATTATCTGTGGAATATTACTGCCCCAGCATTTACCTAAATGATCCAAGGAAACCAGAGAAAACTTGAACAAAAGCAGCCGTACCCGGGTTCGAACCGGTGACTTCCCGAATGCTAAGCAATGATCTAGAGCACTAGACCACGCCGTTCGGTAATATGGAGATGCGATTTTCGAAATTTTTAGAAAAGTCGAAGTATCCTAGAAACTACTAATTTTTGGGATAGAGTTGTATTATCTAAGTTGATCTAGAAAGGTTTTCAGAATTCAAATCCATTAAAAACATAACAAAATTGGTGTGAATTCCGTTACAACTGGAAGTGACAGATGACTCTGATTTGTTTGAAGACTCTATCGGCATTTGAAAAATTAAGTCCTGAATAGATGAGTTTATATACCCATCAATTCCCACGATTCCTAAACGAGGCACAAGAGGGTCTCTCGTCCTACCCTACATTTTACACCACAATATAGGTTGATGGCACAATATGATCTGTCTACATACAGATACATTTAAGTAATAGCATACGGAAGGTATGCTGAGAAGTAAATAGCTTCAGTTTTATTTTTCATATGTAATATGAGCTGATAAAATAAAACTGTTCACTCAAGTTGTATCAGAGAGTGCAGAAGCAACATTTACTTAGGGGTTTTTAATGTAATAGACTAAATTATAGAACTTACTTGACGTCGTCTATTCTAAATGGAATTTCTTTAAAATATTTAATTTTACAAAAGAGCTCTAAAATGAGTCACCAGCACACGACTGCCTCAACTTCTTTGTTTTCCGCGAATCACAGTCCTCCCAGGGCCTTCTTTGGAAGCCCAAACACTACTGGCTATGCAAATTGCACCGGAAAGTTTTGGAATACCGGCCCATTGTTCTTAAAAGAAAGTCGTATCCAAAGTGAACTATGTTTTCAATTTATTTCTACTGTAATTTTTTCTCTACACTTTATTATTCACCGGGACATTATCGCGGAATACGACCGATCCACGGGTAAACTTCCCGGCGCCTCGGTGGGCTAGTCTAAGCCTGGGTGTGAGGCTTTCCTTTAGTACGACAAAGCAGAATAACGCTGCAGAGTGGGGCAGCTCAACTTATTCCTCTGTACAAAGCATACAGTACTAGGCATTGAGTGTCAGCAATTTCGTCTACTGTTGTCTAGCTGTCTTTAACTGCCTAACTGTTGCCTGTATTCAAACTCGTCTTGGGAAGCCTGACGTACATTGTGTTTTCTACATGTTCTCTTTCTAATATATTAAACACTTCAGTTAGCTGCAGATATGAGTAGATGGCGATATATTACCATAATCAATTTGCCTTTAAAGAGATACTTAGATTTGGTCGGTGATTTATCGGTATCAGGACTGCCTATGGCGTGCTGATAAGATCTAATAAGATAGAAATAGCGATCCACGTCTGGTAGTTTCGGTAAATTACTGACCAAGCTTAGGGACTGTCCATAAATTAGGTAACGTAAATTAGGAAGAGGGATTCTGGCTAGCGTTACGGTCCTGTTACTTAGAGGATGAAAGACGCAACAATTAACGAATTTTGCGTTCCGTTATTTATAGACAGCCCCTTACTGCGATTTACAGGATAAACATTGCCCAAAAATTCTCTTGATGGCTGTAAAATTTTAATCTAGTTCTTCACGAAACAACTTTTCCCAAATTGGCAAAATTCATAACTCGAGCTACAGTTATTCAATTTTTAATTTGAAAAAAGGAATTGTTTGTAGTTGTAGTTATTCTGAACCTCCGGAATGGGTAGAAGTAAATGTTATGCCAGAAGGGAGTGTTTGATTGAACACTTACCATTGTGAAGATAAGATTACAATACTGCTAGGACTAATGACAACTACAGTTACTTATTTAAATTTTTATTGACCAATCATTTTCGATAAAGCGATCCAGCCGTTGGGCAACTAGGTTTTAATGGTTACTTAATGATCGTATCATAACATTGTTATTATTATTATCTATAAAATTTTGTATAAAATTTTTTTAATGTACGTTTAATAATATATCTTTTCCCCAAATCCTAAATAAAACACCTCTTTAAACCCCTGATCGTGGTATCCGTCATTATTGACACTTTTCACAATCACCCAACCGCAAAATCCGTTGACTTTTATTGTATCTTAATAATATTTTCAAGAAAGAAGGAATTAAAATCCTTTTCCAAATTGTTGTACTCTATAACGTATGAAATAAGATGCAGACTGCTCGGCGCTTGAGTCAATTTAGCACGTGACTATTATTCTAAATTTTACCTGAATTTTTAATTTTTTCCTTTAGCTGTTTAGGAATATTTTGATATCTTCATTTTAGCTGAATTTCGAAAAATTAGCTGGAATTAATACGGCTGTTTCGCTTTATTTAAAAATATTTGCTTTTCTGTTAATCGAATTCTTTGTAGAGAACGGTTACATTTCAAACCGCTTTCTCGGTATGTGTATCAATACAATTTAGTAGCAATTAGTATTTTTAAGTTCATCAATATTAAAGTACACTTTTTTATAAAAATTAAATTGTTTGGAGCTTATGACAAAATTAAGATTGATATTTCCAATAAGTATTAATTTAAGAACTTTGGACTGTCCGATGACGTATTGGCACGTTAAAAATTAATTATATACAATTACTGAACACCTGCATAAAGTTATTAAGGAACAGAGAAGAAAACGTGAAGTATGCAGAGCTGGCGGAGATGGGAATACCGTTTTTTCTAACAAATGAAATGGGAAGAGATCTATGTTTTGCGTAAGGTAAAAATTAAAATATGCACATATTTAAAGAATGAAAAATTACTTTTCCTGTTTCCACATCACGTTTTTCACTAATAGTATAGTATACAATGAATTACATATAGAAACTGCTTATATTTTATGCTTTGGATTATTCTTATGTGGATGTGTGATCAATGGCGGCTGGTGATGAAATAAAGCGGGTTTTCAGAAAATGTTTTCTCACTTATTTTTCGAAAATTGATTCAACCAATTCCTGCTATTGCTTTATCATCGTCAAAAACTAAAAAAGAAAAATAAAATAATACATATTTTTATTTCACCCAAAAGTCCAACTGTTCATCGAGCAAACTCCTCTATTAAATTGGCGCTTATAAGTATGCTTTTCCGCGGCTAAAAACCCGCAGTCTGAATAATACAATCGGGTAACGGCCGATCTACATCTTTTAATAGCTTTTTTACATTTGTGTATTCATAAACCCTCTTCAAAAGCGAAAAATAAACTAAATCAAATGTCATATTGTTAGTATTGTATCGAATCCAACAAGAACACACTCAGAACATTATAACAACTACGTTATAACAAACATTTTTTAAGGCTAATATTATATCTGCTCCTAGCACATACTACCCCATTCGCTCATTCGTATACATCTCCGATTAGGTACTTCTGCACCTTGCGTGGTCGGTCAAAGCCGTAAGATACGTATTTGCACATGACCACAGCAAACACTAATACATATTATGAGGCATGTTTTTTTAAGTAAGCCCCGCTTTGAAATTAATAAAAAACGTGCAGAGATATCTTAATAATTTTACTTTTACATGAAAGCTTGTAGCTTGATCTACATTTCTATATAATTTCCTTCAATATTAAGGCACTTGTCATAACGTTTGACCAGTTTTTGAATACCCTTCTCATAGAACTCTGCCGCCTGACTTGTTAATTGTTAACCACTGCATCACGACTGTTTTACTTCGTCATCGTCTTGAAGACGCTAACCTCTTCAAATGCAGAAACAAATGGTATTCACTGGGCGCCAGATCATAGCTGTACGGAGGATGATCTAGAGTTTCCCAGTGAAAAGATGTGATGAGATCTTTGGTCCGACTAGTCATATGCAGACGGGCATTGTCATGCACATTTGTGCGGCTATCTTTAAACGCTCTCACCCACTTCCTTACTATTCCATCACTCGTAATGTTAACGATTAATATCAGTCGGTTTTAGTCCTTTAGCACTAAGGAATTGTATAACAGCCCGGTCTTTACAGTCGGCGGGACTCGCGGTTATCGGAGTTATCGGAGGCATCTTAGATACTCAGTAGCCAACGTAAACAAGGGTGAATCAGAATAAATACATTGACTCTCCTTTATCCTGTACTCTACACTATAATTTCCACACGTATTTATCTCTCATTACTATATCTAGAAGGAAATATCAATAATATATATTTATACCAATCATTGCTATAATGGATCATTAAAAACATATACAAAACAGTATTGCTCCTTAAAATCTACGAGAAGCACACAAATTAGAGGAACATCAAAAACTAATTCCTTGCTGTTTGAAATATCCCGCCTCGCGCATTAGCAGTTGTTTGTTAACTCTGCATTAATTGTAAATTAATTACGGTTCCAGTAATGCGCAGAACACCTGTTTTGGCCCAGTTAATTATACCACGGCGCGCTCTACCAAATTCATTTGGTTTGTTACTCATAACTAAAACCGGTAAAAGGTTATTTTGAATAAGCACATCAGCATTAGGTGTGGTGCAGATACCTTATTTAATTTAATTAATCTTAATAATTAGACTGCAAAAATACTTAAATAGACGTTTAAAAATTGATAGCATGAGTGTTGGGTAGCAGTGTATGTACGTGGGTGGAAGTGAGTAGTGTATTATTGGAATATAGACCTAACTGCGTATGTCCGGAAATTCACTGCTACAATAATAATAAGAAGAAGAAGATGGAACTTATGTATTAAGAATTAGCATACAACACTTTGGAAAACAAGAATGTTTTCTCTTATTTTCGACCACAAGAATAAATAAAAGACGCAGACCTAATAAAGTTTGAAATGTTGAAATAATATTCAATGTATTATTGTATTTCCAAGTTATTAACCCAAGAAACGATATTTATAGAAGAGAACGGCAATAAAGTTTAATAATTGGAATCAAAAATCTTTTTGATCAATGAATAAACCGATAATATCATTATTCGTTAACGGTGTCAATCAACGATCCCTGAAATTAATGAAACGTTATGTAATTTACGAGCCATGACAACGAGTCTTAAAAATCTTACTATCTACTAAACTTTTATATGATTATTTTTAGCTTTAGGTAATTTTATCTTTAGTGACATAAAAAGGGCTGTTTCAACCAAGAATGCAATTTAATTAAAAAGTAAATCGTGACTGCACAAATGCATTTTAGATACTAACACTTAGATGAAACTATAAGTTTTAATAGTAGGTATCGTTAAGAAATATGCCAATACCTAACGTTGAGCTTTTATAATGGCACTAATATATTACAACATTATACAAAATTAATAACAACTAGAAGTAATGCGATTGCTTATAACTTAGTTAGTGAAACATTCTAACAATAAATTGTATGAATGGCTCACTGAACCCATATCTTTAAAGAATGGCATAACAGCCGAAACAATATTATCAATATAAATATAAAAATAAATATGGATACAGAAACAACTACTCCGAGGACTAATACCCCTACCGGCATTGAATTACGCTGTTGATTCCGAACCGGTCGTGGGATATGGCATTCGGTTCGTTGTGCCTACCTGGTAGGACGCGTTCCAAATGTGAGATCTTCGATCTCAATATTTAGACGAATAAGGATTTTAATTCCTTCTTTCTTGAAAATATTATTAAGATACAATAAAAGTCAACGGATTTTGCGGTTGGGTGATTGTGAAACATTGTAATAACAAAACACAGAAATACATTTTGTTCTTTTTCACAAATATATTTGGTAATTTCTTACAATATCGTTTCGATCTTGCGATCGTTGTCAAAGAGTTGCTAGAGAACTAAATTAAAAGTTAAGGGCAAGACTATTTATAGATTATACCTGAGTAGGGTGGTAGTTAAAACTTGTTTACACATTACTCGTAGATTTACTTGAACGATGCCCTAAATATTGGGCTGGAGAATCCCTCAATTTGGTCGTTTGTAACATTTAATTTGAAATGCAAAGCTTTTTGAATTTCTAATTTCTCTAACATATCTAATTCTTTGCTATTACTTAACTGATGTAGAATTGATAAATTATTTTTATTTAGAAAATGGCACAATGAATTGCAGTGTTGGGCTAGACCTGTAGAATTTTTGTTTTCGACAATGACTTAACATGTTCTTTATGTCTAATATTAAAGTTACTACCTGTATTACCGATATTTAAGGCATCACAGTCATTACATTTAATTTTATAAACGCCTGATTTTTTAAATTTATCGGAGGACCCTATTTTGTTATTAACCAGTAGGTGTTTTATTGTGCTCTTATTAGAGCTAATTACACTAGTACTTAAATTCTTGCGAAGAAATTTACATAACTTAGGGATATACAAATTTTGTATACATCATTTCCCCAATTTACTAATGTCACTCTTACAAGAACATCAGGCACTTATGATATTGATATTTGTTCTATGCTTAGCATCTATGGCCCCTTAACCACATGTATTACTATATCTGCTCGTTTTTGGTCCTCTTTCCAAATTTATAGATCGTTTCTTAGAATGTTGTATTAAGTATTATTTTATCTTAGTAATAGAATCACTTTCACTGGTGCAATTTTGAAGAAACATTTTCAATAACAACTTGAAATAAAAAGAGTATTTGAAAGTTTCAACTAATTTATTAAATCAATCTCTGACAGCCGTTTCAACCTAACCGGTCATTATCGAAGAGTACATTAACAAATACTGAAGATATTATTATATACTAGACCTTATATAATTAGATAGTTAGTGACGTCATATAATTAAAGGGATAACCAAGTATACATTACAGACCTGATAACAATAAGGGTGTGGGATTTATACACAATTCTGTTTGATTATTTACAAGAAATTTATTATTATGTATTGCTTTCTTGATTTCAAGATTTTCTAATATTGTTAGTAAATAGTTTTTATTTTCAGTACGGATAATTTTAACGTTATTTAAATGTAAATTATGGCTATTATCTATACAATGTTCCGAAAACCCTGTTGTATACTTTTTATTTTTTATGCTGTAGACATGTTCATTAATACGGTTTTTTATACCTCTGGCACTCTTTCCGATATAGATGGCATCGCAATTTTCACAATGTAGTTGATAGACTCCATTTTTATTAGTATGTATTTCCTTTTGTTTATTGTTTACGAGATAAGAGCCTGTGGTAGCTTCAATTGGAAATAAATTTAATTTATGAAATCTATTTTTTAATTTTGAACTAATGTTTCTTACAAAATTAAGAGCACAAAAAGTAGCATTTTCCTGGTTTGTTTGTAAACCGGAAGTAATTATCGATCTTGCTTGGGTTCTTAATTTCTTGTTTAAAATATTATCAATGACACTTGTTTTATAACCATTAGCTGTGGCTATTTGTTTAATGATTTAATTATATGACGTTACTAACTATCTAATTATATAAGGTCTAGTATGTAATAATATCTTCAGTATTTGTTATTGTACTCTTCGATAATGACTGGTTAGGTCGAAACGGCTGTCAGAGGTTGATTTAATAAACTAGTTGAAACTTCCAAATACTCCTTTTATTTCAAGTTGTTATTATCTTAGTTTTACATTGTTCCCATTGTACAATATTTGAGCGTTTGAAGGTTAGTAATTTTTCTTAATGGAAATTTTTCTTCTTTTGGGATCAATTACTTATCATGTCACGACGGTGTCTTGCTGTAGTTTGGACAGAATCGCCACTGCTATTGTTATTAATGTGAACTGCTACTTCGAATACCTTCGCCTGAGTCCTAAGTAAGCCTTTCCAGCTACATTTTGATAAATGAAAGATTGCTACGATACTGTCATGTCCTTCTGTTCATTGTTATATGACGTTAATTAGAAACGGGTGACATGCTTATCGAAACTTCCTCCTGGCATACCTTCATGTAGACGTAATACATACAAACACGATACGGTACGTATTATCAGCAATCAGCAGGTGTTGGTTGCTACGGAAGGGGTTTCTGTCTGACTGAATTAACTGGTGATAGAATTTAAACGTAGGTATGAATCTACTTCTAAGAAATGCGACTGTTACTCTACCAAGATGACTAAAGCAGGAAGGAAGCAGTGGCAAAGATCTAATAGAAAGCATCGCACAGGAAACTTTACAAGTTCGAACTTAAACTTCCAACAGTTTGTGTTGGTTCTTGCACGGTTGTTAATGATACGATGGGTTAATGGAAATAATTAATTACCTTTCTTCGAAGGCAATTAATTAATAATCTTATACTATGAAGGTACTGTTTTATACTAGCTGGAAGTGCAAATGGTTTGAAAGAAATGATTAAAAGATTCAGGAAGTTTATAGGAAAGTTCGGTTTAGAATGATATGCTGAAAAAATAAAATCATGAGGTGTAAGAAACCTGGTGATCAGTCCCTGAAGAAGGTAATTGTGTTACCGAAAAATATTTCGGGCGTTTGGGTCGTGTTTTGACATTGGGCTTTAAGCAATTTATTGTATTGTTCAACACAAATATAATCTTTTCATGGTATGGAAAGGCGAGAGAAATAGTAAAAAAAATTAATTAACACCTACCTTACATCTCAAGGAATAATGGAGGAGATAGGTTGCGAATTCATAGCCTCGAAAAAAAAAAACTATACTGTTTTAGGAATAATTTGGAGCATAACAGAAAGAATCTTCAATGATAACTGAATTGTAAGAATAAAGCTTCTTGAAGCACTGACAGGAAGAATTCTAATTTTAACCTAGCTGAGCTCTAGGATCGGAAAAAATATAAATACAAAACAAATACCTTTATTTAGTTTTTTTAGACGATGAAGTTGGCAAACACAACACCAAGCTACACATTCCATACAACATAAATAATTTGTCGATAAAACCCAGACAAAGAACTCTATAGCACCTACGAACAGAAAGTATGGAAAAGAAGGAAGTATACATTAAAGGAATATGTGTGGAAGTGATATAATGGGGTGTGAACGAAGGAATGCACACAGAAGGAGAGATGGTCCATTCAATACTATAACAAAAGCGTATGGACAGAAATAGAAGTTATGAAGGACTCTCAAAGGCAGAAATGGATGACAGCTTTACAAGGCTCCAGATATGACAATTGTCTGGATAGTGATCGACCAATATATTTCAAATATATGTAAAAAGAAGACTGAAAGTGATGGTACGATTTAGATTGGGGTGGAAAACAAACAAACTATTTCCGGATGACACAGCAAGATCGACTGTAGAACGTCTGAAGACTCTCCGAAGAATTCTTTGTGGAGAATGCGAGAGATCATAATGAAGAAGGAAGAAAAACAAAATGATGATGATCCACTTAAATGTTCGTTGATAATAACCTATTCCTCGAAGCAATTGTAGCACTTTTCTATTAAACAGTTAAAACAGAAATGTGTCGTCGTCGCTATTTCTGTATTCCATATTTTTCTCTTTAATTCGACTTATATAACTATTTTAAACAACTTATTGAAAATAGACATATCTGTATGTATATGGAAGTTATTTAAGGTTCAAAGTTACAAAAAACGCTTTTAGATATTTCAAGTTTTGTTTATTACAACACTCTACTATGTTTCGACCGACTAGGTCATTATCAAGAGTAATACTTATTTATTAATAATGAAAATATTTGAAGAATTTTCTAGTTGAGGCAAATCCCGAATTAGATTGCCACCGATGGCGTGACAGCATTGACAGTTTCTTCCAAAATTAATAACATTTTAGTGTACTTATTTATTAGTCTATATGTATAGTACCTCAAAGTACTAAAAAATCTCATCCTCCTTCCTAGTGGAATGTTAGTGAAATATATAGTATTTACTAAAGGGTACTTATAGTCAATAGTCTAGAATACCTTCAGAGCACTTTTTCGAAGCTATGAAGCTTACAAATTTCCTGAAAACCTTGATGTTTACTTTCTTTGAAACTGTTCACCGCACGTGAAAATGAGTATCGGTAGACATTTTTTAAAAAAAATCATCTTTCTTTTTTATAGCAATTTTACGTCACTTCCGAGTCGTAAAAAAAGTGTTTGTACTAAAAACTGATTAGGTATTATAACTCCTTACTTTGAATAAATTTTGTAATCATGACGATATCGTTGATTATTTTAAATATTTTGTTCAAAATAATGCTATAAAGGCAATTTAAAGTAAAAAGTTACTATCGGGTTTTTTATTGAACCTAAAATCTACAATGATGGGACTATTAGTTATGACAGTATTTATAAATCAATCAATTGTTCTTCTAGAACGTTTCGGTAACTTTGAAGCTGACTTTAGCAATTACGTTTATAAGTATTGTCTAGTAATTCTTCCGCTTGCTGGCAAATATGGAAAATTTGTAGGTTTTCCGAAATGTAAAGTGGTGAATCTGTAAGTAACTCGATATACATATAAACCAACAGAACTTTCTTAGTAAACACCAACATTAACGTCTGAGGAAACTAACTTTAATAAAGTATAACAATTAGCTAATGGGTAGGATGTATCTACTAGTTTCATAATATAAGGAATGGAGAGAACGTATCTACTGGGTGTATAAATAGCTAGTATTTTACGTTTAATTGCCCCAATGCTTAAATGATCAATATTTAAGTATCGGGTATGTGTTAACAATTTTATGTTAATATCAATTACTGATACTATTAAACCAATAGGCAAGAGAGGAAGATTTATTCTGTATATGGAGTGGTACAAATAGGTTACTCAATTAATTTTTAACAGACGAGGCATGTTCCTTAAGCAAATAGCGTTTTGAAATTCTGCCACTGAAGCGCTGCGGTCAGCGTACTGCGCATGCGCACTGAGTACCTACATCTCTCACCTACGCACTAACACCATTATAGTCCTATTCGCCCTTGTTAACGTTGTTTACTGAGTGTTTAAGATGCCTCCGATAATCATGAGTCACGCCGACTGTAAATTCCAGGCTGTTATACGATTCTTTAGTGCTAAAGGGCTAAAACCGATTGATATTCATCGTGAGATCTGTGCAGTATACGTACAAAACATTATGAGTGATGGAATGGTAAGGAAGTGGGTGAGAGCATTTAAGGATGGCCGCACAAATGTGCATGACAATGCCCGTTCGCATGTGGCTAATCGGACCAAAGATCTCTTCACATGTAACTGGAAAACTCTAGATCATCCTCCGTACAGCCCTGATCTGGCGCCCAGTGACTACCATTTGTTCCTGCACTTGAAGAAACATCTGGGCGGTCAGCGTCTTCAAGACGACGACGAAGTCAAAACAGTTGTGATGCAGTGGTTAACAGTTGATAACTCAGACGGTAGAGTTCTATGAGAAGGGTATTCAAAAACCGGTCAGACGTTATGACAAGTACCTACCTCAACATTAAAGTAAATTATGTAGAAAAGTAGATTAAGGTACAGGCTGACTTTCATGTAAAAATAAAATTATTAAGATATCTTCGCACGTTATTTATTAATTTCAAAACGGTACTTACTTAAAAAACATGCCTTGTATATCGACAACTTAAAAAATAGGATCGAATTCACAATGGAAACGTAAACGTTAAAAAAAAGAAATTAGAATATGATATCTACAGGAAAGCCACAAATACTGATGACATTATACAAAGGAAATCCAAACAATAATGGCAAATAAAACTCTCAACTTACCACAGCTTAACTCACATGTTGTTAAAGTTTCTTCTAAATTAAAGAAAAACATGACATAATATAAACAATAGCTAAGAATAATGGTAATAAATCCCAATTAACTAAAAACAAACAAGAAAGGCCAATTATAAACATGGAAAAGAATTTAAGGTTGATTAATTATGCTAATAATAGATATAACAAGATAAGTAAAGAACTAAGAAAGTTAGGTATAAAACCAATTTCCATAAGTAAAGTTAACTTAATAAATATTCTAGATAATAAAAAGGAAAATGCCAATAAACTACAAAAAATTGGTATTTATAACTTAAATTGTATACAGCGATTATAAAACAATCATGAAATGGACAATGAAATGTTCGAGATCCTATATGTAGTAAACAAAGGTCAACATTTAATCATTCTGGAACATTTGAAATGTAATTTTCAATAATTGCATCAAATATACCTATCTATAAACACAAACCCATTACATCTTACCTTTTATAAATAAGAATTACTCTTCATAAAGTCCTATTCGGTCGAAACAATTGTAGTATTTTAATAAACAAAATTGAAACATTTAAAAGCGTTTTAATGTGATTAATTTCATTCTATCAACAGGTAATAGTTTAGTAGAAATTCTTCGTTCTGTTGGAATTCAGTAATTTATATAACCTGCAATTATATTCGGATACATTCGTTTGGATAAAATCAATATCTTTTAAGTGTCCTTTAACTATATGTTAACTATTTGTTCAGTTGTGTAAACAAATAACATAAAGTTCACGTATTTGTCATATAATCATTTCAAATGTACATAAATATTCGAACGATAAAATACATAGACTTGTTGTTTTAGTAAGGCGGCTGTATTTTACTACAATATATACTTTTAATTAAACATTTATATGGCCTTTGTGCACTAATAAATTAAACCAAAAGTTTAAAAGTAAATATTTCCATTATGATGTCAGCGGATTAGTTTTTGTTTACTAATGATTCTTCCATGTTTTTTTTTTGAAGCAGAAACTTTTAAATCGATTTTATTACATTTAGGTCTTGGTCAGAAATTACCAAATGTGGGTTGCGATTTCGAATTTATTAATTATAATCAGCACATCATAGATAGGTTCAATAAATTACTGACCAAACCGAACTTGTTCCGTAAACGGGGTTGTTACAAACAGTATATTACCATCTACTGATATGTACTGATCACTGAAGATAACGGAATCTTTTGTTTCATTTTTCTTATTCACCATACAGATTATGGATCATGATCCCTTTCAAAATGCTACCCTTCCCTATTTCACCACTTCACTTCTTTTGAAGATATTTTACTTCTTAAAGAAGTCTTGACATTGGATCGACGGGCTTTTTTGATGACAGAGACTTATTTCCCATCAATTGTGATTATTGTGCATTATCTCCGTAAACTTGCTTCAATGATAAAACTGTTTTCATGAAATATTTCCCCCCCACTTTACGCAAACATTCAGGTTTCATTGTTCCTCCCGTAAATCGCACATTTATAAAAACGCCACGAACGCCAAGTCAGTTAAATGTTCTAAAAATGGTAGTAGGTTAGTGTATTGGGTTTGTTTAAGAAAGTAGGGGTTGTAGTGGCGAGTAGAAAACGGTTTCCGTCATCAGACTCCTCTCCGAGTGTCTCTGTAACGCCAAGTTGTAGGTACATGAATAGACCCTTTGTAGTTAATTAAATAACAAATAACTTTTATTAATATGTTTGTTATGTAGCTTAATAATAAAAGTTTATAACATAGAATACAACTAGAAACAATAATTTTAAATATGCACAGAGAGCATTTTGTTTACCGGTTTAGAGGTTGATAGGCCTATTATTATTAGTGCTACAAGTAAATGCTAGCTATAAAAAAAGGTTCACATAAATCTATTGTTTGACTTGCGGTTACGGAGATATTTCTATGAAAAAATATACCCCTTTTTCTTCAAGGTGGCGGATGAATGAGGGAGGGGATTATAACCGAGAAAATGGAGACTTATGTCTCATTTGTACTCACTACTACACCCCATACATATTTGAAGTGAAACAACGAAAGTATGAGGATGGGTTTTTCGTATTCTATAACGTAGAATCATTGGAATCTTAAAAGAATGGTTTAACAGGAATACGTTCTACGCAACTTCTGATTCAGAATATTTGTTACCGCTTGAAGGTTGGCAACCTTCTGAACAATAGCCTAATCTAAGGAAATGAAATATAATTTAACATTTAACTTGTTAAATATTTATAAGTATTACCCATAACACGATATTTAGGATGGAAGTCGAAATTTGGCATATGGGTCTATAAGGCATGTTCAAAACACAATGCGCCTGTAAGTTTTGGTCGGTAGGCAAATTCGACTGTTGTATACAACTTAAAATCCTTAACCTATCGATTTTTAATACATGCGTTTCTGCCAGTGTTAGCATTGTCCACCATCTGGACGTTTTTAAGCGTAATTGTATTGAAACATAGGGTAATAACTATTTCCATTGCTTTCATAGTTCTATGTAAGATGTAAAATAGGAGGGTGGAGCCACATCAGAGATGTAGGATAAGCGTGGAAGCGTTTCCGTTTGTGCCCCAACAAAACTCTGAAAATCAATTTGGTGCAAAATTTCATTAGATTCGACAGGAGGAAATCTGGGGCTCTTTTGGAAATATTTACAGGCCACGCAGAACTACGCTACTACAGGAACAAGTTGGGACTACCTACTGATTTTTCCTATGTTTTCTATGACGAGGAGATAGAAATTGCTGGAAGTAGTGGCGGTAGACGTCACTATCCGCGTCGCCAAAGGGATACTCTCCTTTGGGGAAGCTTCTGTTGAAGAGTACTCGTGATTTTGAGGTCCGAATACACCTAAACTCAATCAATAAGAAACTCCTCATGTGACAAACGTACTCTTGATTTCAGTTATTCATCTACCAATCCAATTGATGTTGATCCAGATTCAATCGTTGTCACATTGTTTTCACAATTTTGTCACCCCAGTTTGTTGTTAGCGGTCCCGAGCATTGTTCGTTTTTCACGTCCTCCTTTTCTTCTTTAAACGTTTAGTACCATTTAAAATTATTGCGTTTGAAATAGCATTTTCTTCTTAAACTATCCGAATAATAGTGGGGGTCTACAGGATTTTTCAAGTTTCATCCAACACGCTACATATGTAACTCTTGAAATACCACTGAAGAACATCTCACCACGAGCTCAACCTATACTTTAAGAATTTTCAATGGCATTTTGTCTTATACGTTCTAACCTACAAACATCATCCACCATCATTCAAAAAATGTACTCTTGGTATTTATTTAACAAACCCTGTATGTTCGTAGGTAGCGCTTGTGAATTTAAGATTACAACACTTTTAAAGAAGTAAAAATGGCAATTTCAAAGGAACAAACTGGTTATTGAGAAATAAATAACTGAAGTGTGATAATTAAAATTTCGTTTGAAGTAGGATATGTTCTTTACGCTCCAGTTACTACTTTTGTCGATATAGCCGTTTGAAATTCTTAAAGACGACAATGGGTATTATACACGTGCCGAAAATTTCCTATAAATTGATTAGAATTAAATCATTTTATATATGGTGGTAGTGTATCTACTTCCACGTCTCAGAAAACGGAGAATTGCTCTTGATAATCAAGTTAATTTTCTTCCTTCAACAGTTTTAGGAAAGGGGTTGCTCCATAATCATCACATTCTATTGATTATGTGTACAAACTTGAACGTGGGAGAAAGTTTTCCTTTAAACCAAATAGCTACACTAAATGATTAAATTATCTTATTAGACGCGAACCTTAAACGTAAATTGAGGTAGATTTATAAACACTTACGTACAATCTCGCGAAAATAATCTCTCTCTGCCGTCTGACATTAATTAGAATTTGATGAGCTTGACTACCTTTCGTACACTAGGCATAAGAATTTCCAAACTACAAGAAATGAACGAAAATAGGTATCTCATCTAATTATTATAGTTATTTAATTACGCTTCTTAGTTTGCGTGACACCCATGATGTTCTTGATGAAACTGAGAACATCAGAATTTTCTATTTGAGCATAACCTGACGTAATTATAAAACTCAATTATCTTTTGTTGATTGTTTCCATCTTTAAGTAATCTAAATTGCCTTTAATTCTGTCAAAGATACCACAAAACTTGCAAAATAAATTCTTGCTTACATTTCATCTTTTAATCTATACTGAATATAGTTCAGTTACCAGTACTTTTTAAATATATTTTCAAAAATATATTTGTATCGTTTGACACAGCCGAAGTGAGTACCTATTACATCAAATTAGTCGAATGACGAAGGAAAGCGAGAGAGAACATTACAATATTCGATTCATGAACCGTTTTGATACTGTTACGGTGGACAGAGCTCCCCGTACCCTGCGCCTACCACACATGAAAAATAAATTAATGTACGGTCGTCGTTTAACTCGTCCTAATTTTCTCTCGAATAAGATGTGTTCACATCAAAAAATTTCTTTTTACATAACTACAGACTGTTAGCCTATAGCATATTTTTAATAGAAATATGTAAAAGCGTTTTTCAATTATGTATTATAACATTAACAAATACTTATCAAACAAAGAATGCTTATGAAAAAAAAACTTTAATTAGATATAAATAAATCTATTACGTGGTTTGTTCGTTTGTCCATTTGACGAATTTTGGTTAATTCTCATGTTACACAGTTACTGTTTGTATAACACTTCTCACTTTTCTATTTATTTACTACGCGTCTCGACTTATTTCCGATATTATTTTCACGACCGTCAATTTATATCTGAACTCTTCACGACCGTCAGTTTATATCTCAACTCTTCACGACCATCAATTTATATCTGAACTTTGAACTGAACTGGGCGATCGTCTTTCCGCTTATATACTGTTCCGTTAAATTTCCGGAACACTCCCGAGAAACATAGAAAAGTCGGGACCATTTTATTTTTCGCCGAAATATCGAACAAGTTTCCGCGAAACACAAATACGCTAACATGTCCTCATTTATTACGCACACACTTGCAATTACGGCTCGGCTGCAACCGGCTCGCTCACATACATGGGCACTCGAACGCATACAAGCAAACACGCACTCGTTACAATACTGTTCAGAGCGATGAATTTGAGGGCGATGAATATGGCGTCTGCGGTGTTATTTATTTGTACGTTGATGATGGTATTTTTTCTATTACTTTTGTATGTCTCCCTATTAAAGGACGTCATCATTACCAAAAATACCAAAATAGTATCATTCAACATAACAAGCCTGTACACCAACATCCCAACACAAGATACCATTAAAATAACAAAAAACCAAATGACAACGAAAAATAAAACAAATAGCGAAATTCAAGGATTTACAAGATTACTAGAAACAATATTAAACCAAAATTACTTCCAATTTAATAACGAGTTCTACAAATACGATAAAGGCCTAGCCATGGGGAACCCAATATTTGGAATACTATCCCAAATATATCTGCAATCATTAGAAGAACAAATACTAAACAACATCAGGCAGAAATACAAAATATCAGCCGACATATTATGTATGTTAAAGAACAAGATACTATCTTGTATTATTTTTATTATTATTGTACAGGATGGATTTATTTTATTTACTTCTATTCAAACAGATGTCTCAGTCTGTAAGACTCTTGACTTGTTGATGGGGTTGCGATAGAGTAGGTACTGCTGCATCGCGTTTCTGTCTCATCCCTTATTAGCTCACCCGTCCTGACGTAGCTAAATTATCATTACGTGGCGGCTATACAGGGGGTTCCACGGGATACCGTTAACACGGCCATTCTTGTTTGTTTTTATTTTTCTGAAATTGCAAAATTCCGAGCCAGTATTTGGTATTGACAATTAATATTATTATAAAAATTATTATTACAATCATATGTTTTTTATTATTATTTTTTTATATTAAGCGGGAACGCCACTTCTTCAGCATAGTGGGACTGCCACTAGCCGGAACAACAGAAATTATTATTATTATTTATTACTATTATTTATTATTAGCAAGTTCAGAGGTACACGCCTTACCGTGCACAAACGGGCAGGAAAATAGTACAAAGATACAAGGAGCATATAAAATCTTACAGAGAAGGGAAAACCGATTCTAACTACGCTGCCCACCTACACCAAAACCTTCCTAGCCCAGGTTTTATAAAAGAAACCCTCACAATATTACATTACGCTCCAGAAAGCAGAAAACTAAACATCTTGGAAAATATGGAGATATACAAAAGTAAAATAAAAAACACCATCATCAACGTACAAATAAATAACACCTCAGACGCCATATTCACCCTCCTCAAACTCATCGCTCAGAACAGTATAAATTCACATCACCAAACAACATTAGATCAATCAGCTTAATAATGCCGAAAGGCGAAACGATCGTCGCTACAACTCAAAGAACTACGTAATAGACCAAGCGAATTTGGTAAGAAGAAACCATCAAATATAAATAAATCTTTATTATCCTTATTCGTTCCCTGTTAAAATTTCCTGAAATAGTTTTAGAACAGTGTTTAAAATGTAGAAATTATATTTTACAGATATATCTGCTTCAACATAATTTCATTTTATACAACAACGTATTGAAATGCACAGTCGTAGAAATATTTTGGTTTCCTTAGAGTACACAGGGCACAAACTCCGCCTTTGTAGTGAGGAACATGGAAAACTAATTATTAATTAGTAAGCAATTACAGTGCTGTATTACTACTCAAACTTTTAGAAACACTTTGAGCTCCCTAATCTACTCAAGACAACTACTTGTCGAACAAAACACAGCTGCCACTGTTAATAAATTACTACGTACAATTACTGCAATTTCAATTTATGAACGCTACAATTGGAGGAAGATGTGAGTTGTTAAATGGTGAAATTTTATTTCTCCATTTTCAGTTGTAGAATATATATAATAAGCAATTAAATAGATATACAAACAATATACATAGTAAGGAAGTTACGTGATGTTTAAGGCACTAATTTAGCAGTTAATCTATTAGCACTTCATTAAAAGTGTTGAATTCCTTTTAAACTTCCATCGTCACAACAAATGAGCACATAATAATAGTCGGAATTTGAAGCCAATGTTTTTGAAATTATATGTGGGAAATTGTAGTCTTCAGTCTTCAGACTTTAGTCTTGCGTTGATAATACCTTCAATAGATGTGGGCGAAACACGTGTCCGGATTTTTAAAACCGTTTATAATACATAGGGGTGAGTCTTTTTGATTTTATCTTTTTTAATCACCACAGTCATCGTTACTATTCTATTTCCAAATATCTAAATTTTGATTTTTACGTAATGTAACTTTTTACTTGCAAATTAATATTATTGTTCTTACTTGATTTTGATTTTTATGTTGCAAAATTTGGTTCTTCAATTATTGAATAGTGAATTTGAAATTAACTTTCATTGGTCATTTTATCTTATTAGGTATCGTATTTTAAGACCGGTTAGGTTATCTGTTTAGGGTCCCCTATTGGATTGGGTCTCTTCCGGTACGATTGGAGCGATGATTTTATGTTAAAAACTGGACCAAAAATATGGTTTTGTTAAGACATCTTACGGACTTTGGTATACGTTGTTGGATACAACTGACCTTTAGTTAACCCTTACATTTGCTTTTATGCCTGCATTATGCTCTGAGTGGGCCCTTATTTGGTCCTGTGTCCTGTCATTATCACCATTGAATCAAAGTCGAAACCCATTTGTAAATTTGGCCTGTTAAGTAAATTCCCGATTCATCGGAATTCTGCAGGAAACCCATACGAATTTAAATGATGGTAGGGAATTTGTTTGTGAAGATTTGAGAAATACTTTTTAGTTTAGTTCTTCGTTATTTGCTTATTGTGAAGTGATGCTCAAGTTTAAATTGTAAGAAACGGCTCCCTTGTTAAGTTTTGAGTTGTATTACGATAATGTTTTCCTTTCATGTAGTGATTATTATTTGGACTCTTCAAAAGTTGTTCGTTATTATTTTAAAATTAATTTAATCTGTGTAGCTCGGTCGAGTCACTCGGTACTTTCAAATTGAAGTGTACTCAGATCAAATACGAATTACTTATGGTACTTACTCTCTGAAATTTCAAAATCGATCTGTTCAACTTATTTCTGATCCAAATGAAGTAAAGCATGTTCAATTCGTCTGTTCAGAAATAATTTGTAGTTATCAACAAATACGTTTCATGTTCAAAAAAAGAAAGCATTAAAGTCCTTTTTCGTCTAACTTTCAATTCGAACGATTCCTACACAGTAGGCACAGCGTACGGAAAGCCATATACCACTGTGTAGGACGCGTTCGAAACGTGGGATCTCCTTGAAAGTTAGACGAAAAGAAGGATTTTAATGCCTTCTTTTTTTGAATATGTTACATCATCGTATAAGAATCCATCGGAATCAACAGTGTAATTCAATGCCGGTAGGGGTATTAGCCCTCGGAGTAGTTGTTTCTGTTGATTCCATATTTATATTTATTTAAATACGTTTCAACTTGTGGCAGTTTGTTATAAACTTTATGAGATGGAAAGAACAATGTGTTTATGCGATAAAATCCTTTTTAGTTGAACGTCTTTTAAAATAAGCAGAAGTGCTCTTCAGAAATGTGTTGAATTTTAAAAATGTATGTACGATATGTTCGCTAGAAAATTCTACATCGAACAAACTATGTTTGAAACTTGAAATGTAAGCAGAATTTGCGGCTACGTCTTTCTAAAAAGCGATATTACCGAGATTGACAGGCTAGGCTTTGTAAAATATCTGAAAACGTGTAAAAGTTGTCAAATAAATAAAGACGTGAAGCTTTAGAGAGACGATAAAATGCAAATGAGGCTGCGACGAATCAGTTATTTATGGGTTGCACAGGGACCCACTACTTGCTTAATTTGTTTAGAGATATACAGCTTTCCAACTTCACTTAATACCTGGATTTGAATAAATTGCACAAGCTACAAGACATTTTAAACTGAAAACAAAGACTTATATAGTTAAAGGAGAGAGAAAAGCGCAAAGGGAAAAGCATGTTCTAAGTGAAAGATTAATTATCACTTGCGAACGGGAATTATGCACAAGGCCGTAATTGTCTAATTATACTGCATCCGGTGCGTTTCCTAAATTTCCGCAAAAGAGGAGTTTTAATTAAAAATTGAAAAAGAGAAGAACAAGCCAAATTCTTATTTTACTCTATAATGAAATTTGTACAATTTTTTATAAACGCACTTTATTAATAACCCAACCACTAGTAACTTTTAAACAAATTTATCTTAACGATAAATGAAAAAACACTACTTTGTTTATTATCACATTATTTATTCACATATCCTTGTCACTATAGTTTCGACAAATAGCTTGTCATTATCAAACAACTGAATAATACTGAGCGGTACAAATCTATCTGGTCGTTTAACAGGTTATCTTTGGAAATTTTTGATGCTTTATATACTTCTAACGATTCTAAAATGTTAAGTTTAAAGCCTTTATTATTTACATTATGAATAATTTTAAGATTTTCTATAGTAGAAAACTGACGGCCTGTTTCTAAAAAATGGTTTGCAAAATTGGAATTATTATTTCTTAATCTAAATGATCGAAAGTGTTCATTATAACGAGTTCTAAATGACCTTCCAGTTTGGCCTAAGTAAAAGGAATCACATTCTGTACATTCTAGCTTATAGACTCCAGTTTTTTCAAATTTTTCAGTTTTATCTTTTGAATTAAAAAGTATGTGTTTTAAAATTGTGTTTGTCTTGAAACTAACTGTTAGGTTGTTTGCAGATAGAACATTAGCGATTTTTATTGAAATATTACCAAAGTACGTCAATGATATATATTTGCATTCTTTATTTTTATGTATGGGTATATAGACTTCCATGCTATTTTAAATTGTTTTTTACGGATTTAATTTTGAATTGTTCTTGGTTCAAAGCCATTATTTTTTGCAATTGTTAGAACGATGTTTAACTCATGTTTTAATTTTTCGTTTGAAAGGGGGACAGAAAAAGCTCTGTGTCATAGAATTATATGCTGCAAGTTTGTATGAAAGAGGGTGATTTGAATTATTATGAATTGTTACGTCTGTGAATGTTGGTTTGATGTAAATATCAAAAATTATTTTATTATCTGAATATTGTAGGGTGAGGTCAAGAAAATTGATTTTGTTGTTCTGTTCAATTTCTAGCGTAAATTTTATATTGGGGTGAATTGTATTAATAAAATTTAAAAAGGAGTGTAATTGTTGGTGTGTTCCCGAAATACACACTATAACATCGTACACATACCTATACCAAAAATTTATGTTT
This sequence comes from Agrilus biguttatus, assembly GCA_963921985.1. Lineage (NCBI taxonomy): Eukaryota > Metazoa > Arthropoda > Insecta > Coleoptera > Buprestidae > Agrilus > Agrilus biguttatus. Next base: position 25,611,645 of record OY998118.1, read on the forward strand.
TTATTCGCTATTTATATATTTATCTTATGTATTAATGATACCCTTCGGCTTGTTTATTGATTTGGGATAATCTAGAATTATTCTTTTCTCATTACAATTTAAGGGACTTATTGCATTTCATTGATAGATACACCTACGTTCCAACCACAAACATGAAACCTTTTTATTCGCTGTAAAAAAGACACTCAAATAAATCAAAATTCAGTCGAACGGCCACACAAGATCGACTCATGTTAAATTTGACGGATGTATACCGACGCAGATAAGAAATGTTCGCAAAAACGTTGGTTTTTTCGCCCTTGATATTAAATAAATTATGACAATTGGACAGTAGATTATTATGAGGTGTATGTTTAGCAAAAACTTGAAACTGAGTCCAGGCGAGATTTCCAAGATAAATTGAATATTCGGAGTAAGTCAAGTTGAATCAGTTCGAAATATCACTCAGGCTGTTTAAGGATGTCGTTTCCTGAATACAACGCGACTGCAAACTGATACTAATATATTTCTTTTAAGGCACTTTTTAATTATGTTCAAATAAAACGCTGAGGTTTGGATTTTAAAACGTTTCATTACAAATCGCTACAATTGTTTCGTCATACAGTGAGTTCATCAGGCGAAATGATATACAAACATTGATAAATTTTGTATCCTTCTTAAATAGGTAGGGATAATTTGGGGTGGGGACGCAATTATGAGTTTAAAATTTTAATTGATCATTTAAAATTGGAAAAGTGGGTGAACGATGCGACGAAACCGGAGCGACGCACGGACTGCGGTTTCTTCCAATAATAGTATAGTCTACCTCACAAATTCACAATGGTGTCATGAGAAATGTGCGAAATTTTAAAAGTATAATGTTAGCAATAGCAAAATTTATTAATAAATCAAGTTAAAAAATAGTTCGTTAATACTTTCGATAGTGCAATGTTTGTAAAACATCATGAAACTTGTAAAAATATAATAAAACAAATAACGTTTCACAAAATTTATTATACTTGACTTAAGCTTCGATCGATAGCGATCATTATCAAGAGTGTACTTAAATTTCGATCGAAACTTAAGTCAAGTATAATAAATTTCGAGAAACGCTATTTTTTTTGTTTTATTTTTAGAAAAAAGAGTTCTTTTTTTATATATAACTCGAAAATTATTGATATCTAAAAAAACAAAGATTAGAAAATGCTGCTATTTATACACTTGAAGGGGAGCAAAAGAATTTTACCTGTTTTTCTTAAAATGAGCCTATTATTAATTAGCAATTCTTTTAGAGTTTGCGTTTATAGTTAAAGCCGGGTACCTTTTAACAGAAGTCACTAAAATTATTTCTTACAACTATACTTTATGAGATTATAAAATTAAGATGTTTTAAATAGTTGTGGTCTATTAGTTATTAATTATTTAATCTAACAAAACATAAAAAATCAAAACGGGAGATTCAAATAGCTTTCTTATTTATTTAAATTATTATTAGATACTGTTTTTATATACGAAAATAATACTCATATAATCATATAATCTTTAAATATGTAATACTGTTTGTTTAAGCAAATTTTATCAACTAATAGATTAGTTACATGTTTTTGGAATTTATTTTTGTACCATTTTACTTTTTGGAAAATATGATTTTAAATTAAAAAAGTGCGTAAATATTTTTTTTATGGTTTAACACCGATCTTTTATATTCTTAATTATTTAAATATAACATTAAGAAACATTTTGTTCCTAAAATTAATCATTTGCAATTCTCTACAAGGTGAAAAAACGTGTTTTGTGTATTATCTATTTTTGTATTAATAAAAAATTAAGTACATGTCGGAAAATGTCTATAATTTTTGTAGAATTTTTAATTTTAATAAAATAAGTTTACTTCTGTACATTTTTTCTAAGCCCTCCTTCGTATGTTTACGAGCGGTATCAACAATTAACGCCATTTTCAACTTCTGAACTAGACCAAGAAGCTTGTTTCTTGTGGATCATTTCATCTTGTAACGTTACGAATTTAATTTTTATTTGTATTAATTAAACGTGGAATTTCAACACGTACCTAATTGTTATATATCATCAGATCATGTACATAGGTACTTCATATTGTTAGCTATAAGAAACTACTATTTGGCTGAAATGTCTATAGACATCACAGTTAGAATTCTGGACATATCTACTTGAACCACTTATCATCCGGTGCTGACGCTTTTAACATGCGGGCATTGTCGACCGGTTATCACAGATCTCGTTGATGATTCATTTCATTATATGTTGGCTTTTGTAACGAGAACGAGGGTGCTTAGCAAAAAGATCGTGCGGCTTTTGAATTACGAGGACTGCCTTAGTACAAGATCTCCTAGTACTTTATTACCACTTCTGTTATTGTGGGCTTCTGTATACAACCGAATCCAAAATTTTCAAAGGATTACCTTTAACCCATACAATACAAAAACATTCGAAGTGTCATTTACTACACTGTTGGTCAGTTTTTACCCAGGAACCTATTTCAATGAAGTCACAACATTGAGAAGTTGTTCCTTATACAACAAGAATTATATACGTACTTTTATAATACTTGTCAAAACGAAAATACATAGCAAAAGAAAATATTCAATTGTCATCATAAGGTAATCAATTTGAAGACTGGTTGAATATGCACCTCCACTTCTTTTTTCGCTTTTCCTGAAAACTATGACATCCCACATCTCTAACTATTTCCAAACAGTAATCTAATATGGGTCTTCCTCTGTGTCTCATTACTCTTCCTTCTGCTTTTAGTATTTCTCTAACGAGAAGGGCAAATGTTTCAGAAGGTGTCATATCATCTTACATACCTCTCCTTCTCATTATTGACTTTTATACCGCCCTCTGTTATCGTACTTTTTCAAATACATCTTTATTTTTCCATCCACTTGTATTTTCATCATCCGCCTATAACACCACATTTCAAATTCTTCTAATGTTTCCATTTCCGCCTCGCCCACCGTCCACGTTTCCAACTGTACAGAAAATAAATAATTAAATAATGCAATAATACAAATCTATTAGATAAATATAAATGTACCACCTGATGAGACCCGATGGGCCAAAACCGGTCGTGGCATATGAATTTCGGTACGCTGTGCCTACTGTGTAGGACGCGTTCGAAATGTGGGATCTGTGATTTAGACGAAAAAGAATTTCAGTGCCTTCTTTTTTGAATTGACAAATCTATTAATTAAGAAAGGTCTATTACCAATATCAACGCCCTGTAGGCACCTGTACGACTTATAATATGATTATTCACAAATGGGACGTACAGTTTCAAGTGGGTCCTAAAACGCAGGACCAAGCATCCAAACGATTTGAAGGCTTAATCGAGGAAATTGTCATCAAAAATTTATAGTGCGATCCGTTAGCCTTATCAAAAATTTATACTTGAAAGCAGGTGTAGGTTCTAGTAGGTCTTCCCATGAATAGATAAAGAAGTACAGCCTTTTGAATGTAGACTCAGAAAATTGTCCTGGTCTTTTAGGACAACCTTTGCCGGCTAAGTATCAAGATATCAGAATCACGGGAACTCTGCTCAATACTTCCTCAAATACAGTGTGACAGTGCCTACCAGCCACAATACTGTATTGTATATTTTCGTAGTTTCCTGTTTTCATTTTATTGTGTATTGGTGAATCTATTGTTTGCATTATTTTACTGTGTAAATATCTTTTCAAACCTTCTATTCTAATTAGAAATAGCTTTGTTATTTCTATTTTCAATAATCCCTTTATAATATTTCAACTTCATTTCAAAAGCATGCCTATTGTTTTAGCTAGCATACATCCCTACATGAAAGCGGTTTTTTTCCTCAATTACCTGTTTAAAATTGTATACCTTCATTAGGATGAGTTTCTATAAATTCGTCTCTTCGTCCTTAGTCTCAGTCCTTTCTACAACATTATTTCTACTCAGTAACCTGTCCTAGCCAAAAAATATTCTATGAAGATGATTCCGGGTCCGCCCCTTCTGGTACAAGTTTTTGTGTGGTTTCCTTGAATTATTTAGGTAAATTCTGGGTCAATAGTATTCCACAGATAATATTTAATTTATTTGCAGTCTCTCTCTAACCACCACCCACCCACTTCTACAATTCATAAAAGGAGGCTAAAGAGGGCTTTACGCCCTACCCTTCCGCTTTGCATTACATTGTAGGTGGGAGGAATCGTGGGAATGGGTGGATGGTGTGGTTAGGGAGGGAAAGATGAGACGGATGAAATGAAGACAGAAGAGAAGTGAAAGATTATCTGTGGAATAATTACTTTCCCAGCATTTGCCTAAGTGATTTAAGAAAACCACAGAAAACTTGACTAGAGCAACCGGGTTCGAACCGGTGACCTTCTGAATGCTAAGTAATGATCTAGTGCACTAGACCACGCCGCTCGGTATGTTTAGTCATCATCATCATCGTTATATCTATTTCTGTTTCTTTCTTGTATTCACCATTTAATGGTTGTCCTTGTATATAAGTGCACTTGTGCATATGTTTGGTTCACTCATTGTCTGTTGTAGGTATTTTATATTTTATTATATTATATTGTCGGTGTTGCCTTATATTATTTACGAACACCAAAACCTAAAAACAGAAAAGCTCATTAATCGTTCATTCTATGAATTTTCGGATGACTTCCTTTTAATATTGTCTTTGTAATAAACCTTATTGGCAAAATATTTGGTGTTAACTTCAAAATAATAATAAATAAATCTCCACTATAGCTACGTCTAAATGTAATGAAGAACTACGTGTTTATATAGTATTAAATTGTGTTTATGTATGTAAAATAAATACAAAGTTTTAAATCGTAGACGAAGTAATGGGTTATAATTAACTAAATTATTGGATTTTATATTATGAAAATACAATTAATTTTTTACCAGATATGGCGGATATGTTTAATTAAAAAAGCATATTTTGAAATTAGGACTATTCTATCAACAAACTAAGTTTTTAGAACACTTAATTGTAACTGCCAGGAATGCTGTAGTAGATTTACAACAAGTTGTTACAAAGAAATGTATTGGACTAAAAACTCATAAATTACAAATCAAATGTAGACTGGTGTTAGTAATCAACCGTTCCAACGCATTGGTTGACAATGATAAATGGATTGATTTCCATCGCATGTACCTGCTAGTATCTATATATTAGTCACGTAGAAACCTGTATTTAATCAACTAGGATTTATTTTATCGACGTAACTTTACGTATTTAGTCGATTCAGAGACTCACAATATAGCACTGGAAGTCGCACATTAAGCACATAAGGATATGTTAAAAAATCCTTCTTTGCAGATAAAATTACTAATAGTAAGAGCATTAGAACATTGTTTTCCATCAAGTCATGTGGAAGTAATTTTCTAGCAACATTATCAGGTTTTACATATACATGACGGAAAGAAAAGTATTGCTTGTCTATTAAATCATTTACCATTTATATTATTGTAACGAGTGCGCGCTTGCTTGTGTGGGTTTGAGTGCCCATGTATGTGAGCGAGCCGCTCCCGGCCGTGTACATTGTAACTGCAGGTGTGTGCGTAATAACTGAAGACATGTTAGCGTATTTGTGTTTCGCGGAGACTTGTTCAATATTTCGGCGAAAAATAAAATGGTCCCGACTTTTCTGTGTTTCTCGGGAATGTTCCGGAAATTTAACGGAACAGTATATAAGCTGAAAGACGATCGCCGAGGAGAGTTCAGATATAAATTGACGGTCGTAAAAATAATGCCAGAAATAAATCGAGACGCCTAGTAAATAAATAGAAAAGTGAGAAGTGTTATACAGACAGTAACTGTACATAAATAAATAGTGTAATAGGTAGTAAAGTTAAGTTTAGTAATAAGTTATTCGTTAGTGTTTTAAAAGTTAATTAATGTTGAACCCCCGAACGTTACATTATTTTTTATTATAATAATAAGAATTTTGTCTTAAGTATTCTATTAGGTTTTCTTAAATCACTTAGGCAAATGCTGGGAAAGTAATTATTCCACAAATAATCTTTCACTTCTCTTCTGTCTTCATTTCATCCGTCTCATCTTTCCCTCCCTAACCACACCATCCAACCATTCCCACGATTCCTCCCACCTACAAGCGGAAGGGTAGGACGTAAAGCCCTCTTTAGCCTCCTTTTATGAATTGTAGGAGTGGGTGGGTGGTGGTTAGAGAGAGACAGCAAATAAATTAAATAATATCTGTGGAATAATATTGACCCAGAATTTACCTAAATAATTCAAGGAAACCACACAAAAACTTGTACTAGAAGGGGCGGACCCGGAATCATCTTCATAGAATACTTTTAGGCTAGTATTACTGGAAGGGAACATGATTTTGAGGTAAAGCGCATACTCCAGCTTGGGTCACCTTGTTTCTATTTGGTCGGCGATTTATCCAGAATGCTTAAAGCGTGCTGATGCAATCTAATAATATCGATAGTTTCGACAAATTACTGATCATGAACTTATATTCTTCTCCTTAATTTAATTTATGTGCCTATCACACACGTAAGCTACGTCGTCGATATCTTAATAACATATGAAATACTTCAGTTATTAGGCTGTATTTATAAAAATGAAGCATTTACTTGCAAGTAAAACATAGGAGTAAAGGGTTTTGCTACAATTCATTTTCATAATCTCTCTACCTATTTCTTTCAAGGAAATGCTTCGGGTAAATAAAGTAAAAGATACATATTCCGTTGCGCAATTTCGACAAACAAGTTGAACCTTCAGTGTTCAATCGAGGCGTGTTTTTCGCGAACGCGGTTTATTATTTTATACTTGAAAACTGTTTGCAATTGAAATGAGGTGTAGTTGATCCTCCTGATTTATTTGTGCAGTGTTGAAAATTAACAAACTTAAAAAATGTCTGGGACAGATAGTAGTGAATAGGAAGCTAGTGAAGATGTGACCACTGATATGATGTCCAAATGTATGTTCTATCTCAACACGCTCTGATGTAAGCAGTCTGTTGAATGCTACCTGATATTATTCGTGGGGGTTGGGGTAGGGAGTCATGAGACACGATATTATTCCATATCCACTGTCCCCTAGTAGGATAGCGTTTCGTGTTCTTTTCAAGACTTCACACACTGCCGAATAATTCCATATATGAGAATCATGAACTGATCCGGGACAACTTACATTTATACTAGTTATAACAAAATTCTGGTCATATATGGCTTGCACATTAATACTGCTCAAACCTTTACGATTTACATATTCGTCTCCAAGTCAGGCTGGCTTTTCAATACGATTGTGCGTACAGTCAAGAGCTCCAATAACTGTTGGGAAATAAAACCTGGTCAACCACTTCTCTTTTATTTGCATGATTTGATTTACTGTGTTTGGGAACCGAATCCATTCGCTGGCCTGTTGTACAATCCGCTCAAGTACCTCATGAAATATTCTGGACACTGTGGGCTGTGTACATCCCAATTCTTGAGAAATTTCGCTCTGGAATCCAGAGTTCGCACAATAACGCAGAAATACTTTAATTCTCTGCACAGGTGACAGGGCTGCTCCACGAGTTTCGGGATTCACAAAAAGAAAGTGGTCCGCCAACCACACAACATTCTCCTCCTCAAATCTAAAAAATCTGAATTTGGAATCCGATTCACGTTGCGTACGTCTTGGTTTGTACTGTTTCCTTGTAAGTAAATGCATCATATTATTAGCCATAACAAACACAACACTGAGACCATACAAACAAAGGTCACTTATACAAGTCCCGGATATATTTTAATACATGAAAACACTCCTAAAAATACACATTTTTTTACGTTACAAGCTGTGTCATGACTGGGTAACTACTAAAAAGTTGAAAAGAGCGAGAAAAGTTGTTATAAACCTAGATTCCTTTTTTAGAAGGAAATCCTTTAGTTTTTGAGCAAATGCTCCTTTTTATAATTACGCAAAACGTAAAACCTTTTACTTTAAAGCAAACCATCGAAACCTTTTCCTTCACTTTTTTTATACATATATCTGGAAGGAATTGCTTCATTTCTTAAAAGCAAAAGGTAAGGCTTTTTATAAATACGGCCTATTAGTACATGTCCGTAGATGACGATATCCTGCCATAACTAGATATAATGAGAAGTAAGTAAACAATTCAAACATTTAAAACTGAGCTGCTTGCTAAACGTTGGACCCATGTTCCTTATGGATAATTGCGTACAATCTGTGAATTTAAAAAATTGGACAATCTTTTTTTAAGGAAATGGAGCCATTGCAACAAATAACTGTGGTACACCACTGACACGTCACGTGTTTCCTCAAATTTCCATAAATATAATAGAATTAGAGTAAGTAAGCCATCAAAATACCATTTGGAAGTTTTAGTTTCGAAATAAAAGGCCAGGAAAGGGAGAAGAATAAACAATTCATGAATTCTTCACAAAAACAGCGCTCCGGTCCGCATTGTACTCTTCGAAAAATATGTTTAACCAAAAATCACCTGATTTTATGAGAATATCGACCGTACTCGCCGGACTTTGCACCACGTACCTTCTTTTGTTCCAAATATCAATTTTGCGTTAGAAGGATTCCATTTTGAGTTATTAGAAACCTTAAGAAGTATTTAAGACACATAGATAAACAAAATATAGAACCCTAAAAATAAAAATTATGTAAGGGCACAAAAATGACTATATTAATCCCCATTATTGGCAACTAATAGTTTTACAACATGACACTTGTGCTGCTCAAATAAAAAGTTGTTTTTCTATTTGTTTCAGACTCTCTGGTGACAACAATATTTATTTATTGAAGTGAAGTAGAGGAAATATATACTGGAAGCAGCGGTAGGTAAGTGCTAGTTTTCATGGAGTGAGAAATTCAACGGGACATCTAAAGTGACTTGCAGAGTAAATAAGTATTTACCGGACAGGAAGTGAAAATGTACGAACTTCCGACATATCAGTGGTTTCAAATGTCCTTTCGAACTCGGTCTTCTAACAAAGGATAATACGGACGTAAAAATGGGTCTTTCTTCGATATGGACGTTGCTTATTTTGTCCATTTTTGTGGAACTTATGCTGGACACATTCACTCAAGGTAAGTGAAAGTATAATAAATAGGGGTTATTTCATTTTTTTTATAGCCGAGTATATTTTACATGAAATATACTTGTGATAATAGTCTTTCAAGTATGCTCTAAGTTGTGTATCTATATGATTTTATCGAAGAAATTAGGCTTTAAATGGTAATAAAAAACAAATTAAATTACAATTCGCTCAACGAGAACGCATTGTATACACTATATAAATATTATGAAAGAAGAATACCTTTTAGTTACAAAAATCCCACAAAATTCTCACAAACGAGACATAAACTTCAGAATAATTTCTAAAACACTCTTGATTATATACAAGAACAAACGGAGAAAAATAAATAATTATCTATTATTACGAGAAAGGAATTACAAAAATTGAAACTAGGAACCCTCTTGCACGTTTAATTTTCACGATTCACTGTTGTTTCCAATAATATCTTCATATAAAAATTGATGCTAATTATTGTTGTTATTACTTTATTACAGATGCATTTTTTATATCCAAACGAACTACTACTGTAGTCAAATGAAACATATTTTATGGCAAATATATATTCGAAGAGCAGAGTTTTTTCACAAATTTTATTATGACAACAATATCGATTCAGCCGATAGGGTTATTATATCTAAACATTTGTGGGATCACAAAATAAAAAAGTTCATTCGGTGTATTTAATAGAAAATTTAATTGGGAATAATATAAAAACAGCGTACAGAATTAACAAACAAAGATAAATAATGTATATTAATAAATTAATTGGAAAAAATAAAGAAAAACATTCAACAACGTCCATGCACAACTACTATTGGACTATTGCTCGGATGATGTGCACCCCGTCAATAGCATGCAGACATATATGTACAAGCTTTTCCCTCTTCTCCTTCCATTTCACTTTCCCTGTTGTACACGCAGTTTCCTAACAATTTCTTCGCCTATATATATACAGGGTCATTTAAACTGAGTGGTACATTAGACGTTTTAGGGAAAACTAAGCTAAGCGTGTTACAGATTTGAAAATTGTGGAGTTGGGAGTAGGGGTTATCAAGGATGATCTATTTAACTAAAATAATTTCAACTGTCAGGCACTTCCGGTTATACCGGAAGTTATGTCAACTTTCTTATTTTAAATGGAATGGTATATTTTTTACGATGAATTCGTATGAAATACAAAATTTCAAGGTGACTTTGATAACCAATTTGTATGCCTACGATGAATAGTTCCTGAGATAAATTAATTTATTGGAAAAAAGATTCCACCAATAATGTTTAGACGATAGAGAAACGACTTTTTAAATTTTTTCTTGTTTTATTAAAAAGCATTTACAGCGAATATTTTGGAGCTACCTAGACTAAGATCTAATAGTAACTGACTTAAAAATAGTAATCAAACAAAAGTTAGAATAAATCGGTAACGCTAGATTTTATAAAGTTAACGTACGATGGTTGCATGGGAAAACGCAGAGAAAAGTGCTTGCAACGCGTTTCCCACAGGTATACCTGACTTAACTCACCGCAATCCAAACTATAAAAAATCATAACTTCCATAAGAAGTGAAATGACTTAGAATGTTGAAATTTTTACTAGTAATAGCCAAGTCATAAGACTAACGTCATACCAAAACGAACCTTTATAATTTGTACAGGCTGTTCCGAAAAAAAATCCAAAATTTGAAAACATCAAACACGAATACATCATTTTTTTTTAATGGCACCTAGCATATTTAATTTTGTCATTCGATTCCTTTTTTGATCCTCCTTCGATGTATTGAATTTTTTCCATTCATTATTAAAGGAAAATCCAAAATTATTCAAAAATTTTTAAATAAAACAGTAAGAAATATCCAGATGGATCAAAAGAGGTTAAAAAATGGAATCGAATGACAAAATAAAATATGCTAGGTCCCATTTAAAAAAATGAAGTTATTCGTGTTTGAAGTTTTTAAACTTTGGATTTTTTTTCTGAACGCCCTCTGCAAATTATAAATCTTAGTTTTGGCCGACATTAGCCTTATAACTTGGTTATAACTAGTAAAAATTTCAACATTCTAATAAAACTTAAGCTATTTTTGGTGCAATTTTTGTAAAACTGCATGATTAATTCAAAAATTGAAAATAAAAAACAGAAAGTTTCACTAATAATTTAATCGATACCCGACAAATTTGTTTCGGCCGATTCGGCCATTAACGAGAGTATACAGTGATTACTAAAGTCTAAACTAGTCGTATTGCATTATATACGTTACCATTTGTAAAAGAATAGGGGTGAATTGTAAGTAAATAGTTCTGTTTGATTGTTAACCAAATTCGCTTTATTTTCCAAGGCTTTTTTAATCTCTAAGTTCTCCAAAAGTGACAATTTTCTATATTTTGGAACATTTGTATATAGAATTTTAAAATTATTTACATTAAATGAATGGCTAGAGTTAATACAATTATCCGCCATACCGCTCGAATTGCTTTTTTTATTTTTGATAGCAGAAAAATGTTCAGAACATTTATAAATTAAATTATCTCAGAAACTATTCATCGTAGGCATATAAATTGGTTATCAAAGTCACCTTGAAATTTTATGTTTCATGCGAGTTCATCGTAAAAAATATACCATTCCATTTAAAATAAGAAAGTTGACAATCAAAATATAAATTTTCTCAAGTATAAACAAAGTTTTACGATAGCCCAATATCAATTGACGCCAAATTGAATTAGGAATTCGAATATGCAGTCAAAACTGGATCATTCCATTTGAAAAAATTGACTTATGCCCCTTTGAAGTTGACTAACTTTGACCACAACATTTGAACACCCTGTAAATATTAGTTAAAAACTACATTTTTTTAGATAATGTGAATCGTTATAAATAACTGTTACCTGTTATGAAGTAAAATCTCAAAAATTAATTGAATTACGGTTTTTTAAATGTTAACGTGCAAATGTCAAAAATTTTGAAAAAAATTAAATAAATAAAAATCCATCAATTGTTTCGGGGTAGTCCCTCTTATAAAATATGCATGAGTTCAGATTTTCTATCGGAAAATGTAAAAAAAGTATGTCATTCCATTTAAAATAAGAAAGTTAACATATAGTTCCGGTATTACCGGATGTAAATCGAATTTGAAAATATTTTTAAAAGAAGCGCCATAAACAATAACCAAATAAGCCCAAGCTTCAGAATTGGATTCATTCTACTAACTAATATACTTCTAATAGCCCATTAACTTGAGAAACCCTGTATATCACACATTCATTCCTAGACACATTTATATTTCAACTTACGTTCAATTTATGTACTGCTAATATCCAGAGGGTAGTTGAAGTACATCGACAAAGTTTATGTTTATAGCATGTCTAAAAAATGAAAATGATTATCAAACAGTTCTAATAGACTTATTGACTCGTAAATATTAAGTGAATCTCGCTAATTAGCACAAACACAACTTAATTAAAGCACGCGTGCTTCTTCACATTCTATCAGGGTATTATCTTCATAAGAGTAGTACTTATGTATCTATATGTAAAACCTATAATTTATACAAAATTAAATACATAAGTATGTTTGAATTTACCGAAGATGGGTAGGACTGATAATACTCAATAATTATTAGGGAAGTAAATTTATACGAAGGGGATAAAGACGAAGAATATATGTATGTAATAGGTAACGGAGCGAGATCCTTCAAAATTAATTTCATAAATTCCTTAGTTGACTTCAGTCTCTAATTTGTCTTTAATGATTTCTGAAAGCATAGCCGCCTTTTTACAGTACCAGGCTTTCAGTGAAGCCCGTTCTTCTCATGTATACGTACCATGATAGCTGTCTCTTTTTTTTGTTTGTTAACTGTTCAGTATTTAGGACGTTACCAGAACCCGAATGTTCCGAGAAGGGTCTCATTGTATGTATTTCAGTTGTTGAGCACTATTTCTAGTTATTTATTTATTGCTTTATTGTCATCTTTATTTCTTGTAAAATATAGATAGTTTAACTTATCATCATATAATTACAGTAGCCAGACGTTCGGAATTTGTACCGTACCTATTTCATAGTTCAATTAAAAACAACTACTTTTTATAATTCTTACCCTCCGCATATTAATTCATTTTTGTACAAACAGATAGTTTTAAATATAAGAATATAAATATAAATATGGATTTAACAAAAACAACTACTCCGACGTCTAATACCCCTACCGGCATTGAATTACAATGTTGATTCCGATGTATTATTAGACGAAGGTATAACATTCAAAAAAGAAGGAATTAAAATTAAACCATGTTAATATATAAAAGGTTAATATAGGGATTGTTATTAAAATAATTACGTTCTTTTCTTATTCGTGTTTGACTATATTATTATAGACACTAAATTTGATGATATGATATGTATGGTAATGGTTTATTTACTATATTATTATTTATAATTAGGACGCGTTTAAAATTTGAGATCATTGATCTTAAAAATTTAGAGGAATAAGGATTTTAATTCCTTCATTTTGGATATAAGATAGTTTTAAGTTTAGTATTCATATATCTCTCAACAACACAAAATCTTTCATTTAGTAAATAAACAAAAATATAAATATGGAATCAACAGAAATAACTACTCCGAGGGCTAATACCCCTACCCTACCGGCAATTACACTGTTGATTCCGATGGATTATTAGACGAATATATAACATATTCAATAAGAGAAGTCATTAAAATTTTATTTATCGTATAGCCTTTCTGCCAGCGCTCACCTGATGAGACCCGATAAGTCGAAACCGGTCGTGGGATATGGCTTTCGGTACGATGTGCCTACTATGTAGGACGCGTTCGAAATGTGGAGTCTGTGATCCTTTATAGTTAGACGAGTGGGGATATTAATGCGTTCTCTTTTTGAATATAATAAATAAACACCATCAAAATCCAGTGGTTATTAATAATAACCATTATCATACATATCATATCATCAAATTTAATGTCTATAATAATATAGTCAAACACGAATAAGAAAAGAACGTAATTATTTTAATAACAATCCCTATATTAACCTTTTATATATTACCATGGTTTCTCATGGCCCATGTCTCGGATCTGTGTTACGGTTTAAAAAAACGAGATGCACGTATTTGTGAACACATAGTATTTATTTACATATTTAATTAACCTCAAATATTTGAAAACACTTTTAAAGTTAGATGTAAGCTGCCGTTGAAAGTTGTCACTTCCGTCACATGCTACCAGCGAAACTTCTGTGGCATGCTAAAATTTTCCTCTCAACACCCCAAAAGAAGTACAACATCATAAATATTTAAAACGGTACCTAAATAACCACAAACAGTCATTAAACGCCTTCTGTGGAGATTAACTTTTAATTAGTCCTTTTTAATTAAGAATATCTACTTGTTGAGTTCAAGCAATAGCTATCTTACGTGATATGAAGAAACAGAAGCTACGATCCGCGTGAAGCAGTTTCGAGAAAATACTAACCAAGAACTCGTTGTTCTACTATAAATGACAGATATTTATGCAAACAAAGTTCTTACGATACACTTTTAAACATAAAGCTTGTAAAATGTTTGTTTCTATTGGGAGACTTCTCACGCTTTCGGCTATAAACAGTTATGTGTGAGTAAAAAATATTGAAATATTTCCCATCTTTAATATGAATACTTGATTATTATTCACACAGAATGGTTTTTAAAATTATAAATAAGATTACACAAATTGGAAAGGTAGTGTGTAGTAATTGAAAATAAGGAAACTCAAAAATTAATAATACTATGTAATGATTCAAATCTTTCAATTGTCTCTAACAATGTCGATGGCTACTAATAATTAAGACGGTTTACGGACAAATCCATTTTATTAATTTTATATACATTTTTAGAAAAATTGACTGACCGGCAATGCGGATATTGACTTTTATAATTGGGTAACGTACATATTATTATTGTATTCGAGCGGAATTTCATTTTTGTTTACTGATTTACTAAAATACTATATAGTTACAAGTTTATTATTCGAGTGTGGCATGTGATACATCAAATCATTAAAAAAAAACAGTTAAATTCAAATAGGGAAGGATCCAATATGGTTTTCATAAAATAAATTGAAGTTATTGCGTGTTTCTCGGAAGCGACTGTATAAAATAACCTTAATGTGACACCATCCGAAAAAAAAAAATTAAAAAAGTAAATAGGTTTTCGATAATTCTACAAACAAAAAAGCTAGAGCACAGTTTCCAAATTGATGTTTTTCGATATTTTTCCTATAACTTCCCAACATTCGTTTTGGAGGAGGTACGGCATGCTAATCAGCACAAAATTCTGCACTACCTTTTGTCTTTAACCGTCTCTGTATCTTTACTGTTAACAAAGATAGTTATGTTAGCCTACGTCTAGTGGTAGCTTATAGCATAAGCACATCGAGGTAGCATTTAATACTGTAGCAGTAATCATGAAATAGAAAATAATTCTCGATTATATTTATTGCTCTAAGGAGGACTGATTGGCTGTTTTTTCCCTAGTCAACTAGTGGTTTAGTAGTTTAGATCATTGTTTATTATTCGGAAGGTCACCGCCTGCTCTAGTTCAAGTTTTCTGTGGTTTCCTTGAATTACATAGGCAAATGATGGGGCAGTAATGTTCCACAGATAACCTTTTATTTCTTTTCTGTCTTCATTTCGCTAACCACACTACCCACCCATTCCCAAGATTCCTGAAAGGAGGCTGAGGAGTGTCTTACGCCCTACTCTTTGTCTTTGCACTACAGTGCAGGTTGGAGGGACTGCTTGCCCACCAGTGCGAGTACCTGGTAGGAATGAAACACAAAGAAGCAAAAAAATTACGTCGTGTTAGACGAGAAAAGAAATTCAAAATTATTTCCTACGCCAATAACGCTGCCATAGTATTAAATGCTGACTTTTGTGGTTTAAGATGAAACAGCCAGTATAATATGGCGTTGATTAATAAACAGCAATTATAGTTTAAAAATTGACGTAGGCTTTCACGGCTGTCGTCTGAAGAAACTGAATTTCCGGATACTAACCTGAACTGAGTTCAGCACTAGCGTTGGAAATAATGCATTAACAACGTGAAGTTCCTGAAAGTGTCCCTTGTGATAGGAGACGAAACGTCGAACACTATTGACGTCACCATGGTTCGCCTTGGGGATTTCATAAAGAAGACACGGTTATAATCCGGTAATTATAGTTTATTGTCTTGGTTTACGAATATACGGTAAGGTGTTGATACAAATATGCATTTTATCTGTATATAGAAGTTAGAGACAGTAAAATGTAATACTGCAATATAGTAACATATTTAATGTTATATTCATGGATATTTTTACATACCTTTAACAACACAAAGTTCTTTCTTTCTCTGTCTCTCTCACTCTTTCGGTAAATTTATTGTGCTTAAATTTGAAACTAGGTACGCAAACGTTCGCGCTCCATATATTTTCTTATATTTTACGGTAGCAACTTCATACTAACTCCGCATCATATTAAATATTATTTGAATTTATAGCCCGTGAACGTTCAAATCCATCTGGGTATTAAATGTGTGAAGTGCGAACGACCACCTTACCTTTAATGGACACTTACTTTATAATTTTAGGTACTTCCGGTTACAAAACAATATCAAATTTGTAGTAAAAACGAACATATTAATTATCGCTCACAAAATCTTTAAGTTCGCATTTCTTTTATGCATGCAATAACTGAATGTCATCAATTATTCCTCTCGTTACTGAAAAAAAGGCAACTTTTGTATGTTTCGTCACCATCAGCTGGAAATGCTGAAGGGCCAGCAGTCCCCACAACCTACGCTCTAGTATAAAGCCGGAAAGTAAAGCGGAAGGCCCTCTTTAGTTTCCTTTTAGTCACTGTTAAAATAAGTGAGGGGTGGTTGGGGAGAAAAAGTGAGAAGGGCGAAATGAATACAAAAGAAATGGGAATGATTATACGTGGACTGTTGCTGCTTCAGCATTATCTTAAATGCTCGTGGTATAAGCTCAATTATTATTAAATAAATAACTCTAATTTAGTCGTTTGGTGTTTTGAAATAACACAATATAAGAAAGGACCTGATTGATTGAGTTTAATTGGATGAGATTGACTAAATTAGAATGACTGTGAGTGACTGCCTTTTAGTGACTGACCAGATAATTTTCGTTCAAAGGGTTTTTATAAATGGTGTGTTAAAAAGTGAAAGAAGTAGGGGAACCGTTTCTTAAAATTTTAGTTTGGTGTTATTCAAAGTAAGGATATTATGAATTTAAGGAAAGTGACAATGACGAAGGTAATTTACTTAAAAAAGTAAAAATAGACCTGATGTAGAAAAGGGTCACTTTCCACCAGCGAGGGTATATGAGTAAGAGCGTGAAGATTTGAATAACACTAACTAATGGTACATAGGAAAGGTTCCAAAGGATTTGTAAGAAGTTAAAAGGAATAGAATGAAATTGAAAGAAGCAACTATTATGTTAAAAATACAAAGGAAAAGTGAAACTTGAAATGTATAGAGATAGATACTATTTATGGTTTAAGTAGTAGTAGTAGTAATTTATTTCGGTAAATATATGCCCTCGTTTAAGGGTCAGCGAGATAGTTGATTTCCGGACGCGAAATATACGGGGCATGTTTTTTAAGTATGTACCGTTTTGAAATTCTGCCGTCGTAGCGCTGCGGTCAGCGTTCCGCGTATGCGCACTGGGTACATACATCTCTCAGCTACGCACTGACGCCACTACAGTCTGATTTGCCCTTGTTTACGTTGTTTACTGAGTGTTTAAGATGCCTCCGATAATCGTGAGTCCCGCTGACTGTAAAGTCCGGGCTGTTATACGATTCCTTAGTGATAAAAGACTAAAACCGCTTAATATTCATCGTGAGATCTGTGCAGTTTACGGACAAAATAATATGAGTGATGGAACGGTAAGAAAGTGGATGAGAGCATTTAAAGATGGCTGCACAAATTACCATGACAACGCCCGTCCGCATGTGGCTAATCGGACTAAACATCTCATCACGTTTTTTCACTGGGGAAACTCTAGATCATCCTCCGTATAGCCCAGATCTGGTGCCCAGTGACTACTATTTGTTTCTGCACTTGAAAAAAGATCTGGGCGGTCAGCGTCTTCAAGACGGTTCACGAAGTCAAAACAGTTGTGATGTAGTGGTTAACAGTTAACAAGTCAGGCGGCAGAGTTCTATGAGAAGGGTATTGAAAAACTGGTCAAACGTTATGACAAGTGCCTCAATATTAAAGGAAATTATGTAGAAAACTAGACTAAGGTACATGATTTCATGTAAAAATAAAATTATTAAGGTATCACTGCACGTTTTTTATTAATTTCAAAACGGTACTTAAAAAACATGCCTCGTAAATATTCAACGGCGAGATACAAAGTGATATAAATAAAATGCATTATTGTTTGTCAGATAAATAAGTAGTTTAAATTTGTTAGTAGTGTTTAAGTAATTAATTAAATAGTTCTTAATAAACAATTATTAAATTAATAAGTGAACTAGAAAATTCGTTATAATATTTTTAACGTGTGGTTTACTTACGTAATGTTTTTATAGAGTAGGAAGGTCTCACAGATACGTCAATTTTTGATTGCGGAAACGCGCCACTCGTCCGGGTGATTTTGGCCAAGACGTCTTCGTCGGAAGTGCCAAGACGCCTTAATTTCCTTTTCTCGCTTCTAGGTCGTAACACGGTTAAGGTAAGTTATCGTCTGTATTAGTCATAGCGGAGCGCAATTCACTCAACCGTATTCCGGGTAATTGTCTTATGAATGTCGTCGGGGACGCTATTGTCCCCGTTGATTTATAGAAACAACCAAATTACCATGAAATGAAGCGTCTTGCTCTCATAGTCGCTTGAAAACATCATACACAGCACCGACCGATAAAATTTCTCCGAATATACTAAAGCAAATACATACTAATTGGTTTTTATAATGAAAACGCTCGTTTACATTTGTAAAGGGCAAATTACCAGATGTGGATCACGATTTCTATCTTTTTAGATATAGGTAACATGGATTGACAAAACTATACTTTTCTGAGGTTAGTTAATTTCATTAAATATTAGTACTTTTTGTTTTGACAAGCATATAAATTTTTTATCAAAATCGCTTCATCGAATGCGAAGAAAAGAATGTTTTCTGATTTTAACGTTTTCTTTTATTTTTCGCAAACCAGTTGAGGTTAGGAGCTAAAAATTTTTGGATCTTAGTAATTTTATAGCTCCAACATATCCTAAAAATTTTGTTCCAATACCTTTTAGGGATAATTTTCATATGCTCATCTCCCTATGCTTTTTCAAGCATAATCTTTATTTCTTCTTTCACAAAATATTAGCACTATTTTTAAATAAATTTCGAGAAATGCCGTGACTGACAAAAATCCATAGAAATACAAATACCGGTAAGAGAAGGGCAATGCTCCTGGAAAAACAAACCCGAACGTGTTAGCTAGATTTTTCAATCAAAACTGTTAATAAAAATAATTTAGGAAGGCTATTCCTAAAGTACAAACAAATGACTAATGAACTAACAAAAAAGTACGTACAAATAAATTTCAAAAATTGTTAAGCTTTTTATAGTGACCAAATTAAACTGGCCGTTAAAAAAGAAAAATGTGAACATTAAAAATATGTATAAAATGGTAGAAAATGTATTGGTATAGGCGATCACTGTATAACCCATAATCATTATCACTTAATTTTATTGCATATACAAAATAATGCCAAGCGACTCAATGTTTTTGAAATGGAAATAAACCAAATCATCATAAAGGGTCTACCCGTAAGCCCACACATAGCTAATGACAAACACAAAGGAGTTTCCTCTCTATTCAATTGTTTACAACATTTAATACTATAAGACGAGTTAAGACCAAATGTACATTTACTTTAATTAAAATGGTGCAACTACCGAAACAGTAATTCTCAAGTAATTTCTAATATACAAAAGAAACTAACTAAGCGTTTTATTTATTTATCTACATAATTATTTAAATTAGTTTCACTGAGTGCCCGACGAACTTACTACTATGATATATAATTTATTGAAATATTGAAATATGTAATTTTTATGCATATATGTAATTTTACGAAATGAAACACCAATTTTTTATTAATTTAATTTTTTAATTTGGTTTTTGTGATTTCATCCTCTAATAAATTGTGAGATATGTCATTTACGTTATTATCACCGAAACAATACAAATGATAAAATAATGTTTGGACTGTTGTTATTCAGGAATTACCAGTAACCAGTAAAAGGGATGCGGCTGAGTACAAAAAAAAAATTGTAAAAACGGTAAGAGTGGAGATTCCACAATCTAAAAGATACAGAATGAAATTACCGTAACTGATTTGGAAAGCTTCTGGTATTGAAGGGTTCATTATTAGCGAAAGATTTGTATAAGAAATATTCCAAGAATTTGAAAACTGACTTTAGATTACAGTAGCTGTTTTATAGAGAAAGTTTACTATATTTGTTACCATCCACATTATCACCTCTAAGAAATTGTGAAATTCCAAATGGGCTTTATTTAAATGAATCCTTAAAATTTAATGTAACTGTTACAAAGTGTATAGAAACTATTTTGTGTGTTTCATTCCCTCCAGCTACTAATATTGACAGGCGAGTAGTCCCTCTAGCCTACGCTGTAGTGTATGGCCGGAGGGTAGGGCATAAGGCCCTATTTAGCATCCTCTTAGAAATCGTGAACGTGGTAGGGTGGTGGCTAGGAAGAGGAAAATGAGACTAAAGAAATGAAACCAGAAGGAAGATGAAAGATTATCTGTAGAATATTACTGCCTCAACATTTTGCCTAAATGATCCAAGAAAACCACAGAAAACTTTCACCAGAGCAGATGGATCCAGAATCGTACCGGTGACCTTCCGAATGTTAAGCTATGATCTAAAACACTAGACCACGTCACTTGGTATTACAAAGAAATGTAATTAGAAATATTCGTTAATAACGAATTAATAAACTGATATAACCGAATAAACATCAGCCTTACAATTCCACAAACCCAAAAAAGTTAGATGTTCTCTACTTCATATAACATAATATACTTAAGTGTGCCTGCTATGAAGTCACTTAATTTTAATTTTTACATATTTTATTTATATTACGTATAGCTATATTTATTAACATTTGAAATAGCGGATGGATAGTGAATCAATGTCGATAATTCTACCGCTGAAACCAATCGTGTGCATGTTCATAATTAACTAGTTGCACCCGTCCATGTTTTCATTTTTGTTGATGGTGCATGCAACTTACAGTTTAACCGTGGTATTCCTAAATCGAGTTTAGTCATTAGTCCTATTTTCTGTTATTCTCAACTGCGACAAAAATATGCACTTATAGATCTCGTTTGGAAGTTCTGCTTTCTGAGATGATTAGGATAACACTAAAAATTATATCTAATGAGGTAATTACATTATAAATCTGTAACGAAAAATTAATTTGAAAGTATTTCCTAATCCTATTTAGAAAATTCAAAGAAAAACATCGAAACATTGATGAGGGCAATTGCTTAAGTATTTGCATAAAATTATCCATTTCTTCTAAGACTTATCGGACGTTTTCCGAGCAGTTCATTTGAATTTCCTCTTTATTGTAATAACTTTCTTTGAGATTGAATGAAAGATGTAGGCAATTTTTTTAAATATTTTTTCTTCAGTCCATTTTCGTACTCTCCTTCTTCAACTTCGCGTTTCTTTATGTTTATATGGAATTTTTTTGATCGTACCTTTTATTTCTTAGAGATTTGTTCGCTTCCATCTTACGCAGGCTTAATACGTCTATTGTAATCGCCATAGTTTCTTTCAATAGGCCGATCTGAAGGGAAGAAACTTCTACGTGAAGTTCTAGATTTCTGTAGATTTTGGTTTTCTCGTTTTCCTATCCTTTTTTTAAAGAGGCGTTCTATTATTACGAACATAATGGTTAACGAGCTGTAGGAGCATATAATCGAATTAGCTTTCTATACGTCCGCGAATAACTATAGTGGAAGCCCCCCTGCTTAGTCAAACTGAAGCTAACAAATGCGAGGGTTACTATTGTCAAGCTTTTTTTAACAATGGTTTTATATTTACTGGTCGTTTGCTGGTTAAGAAAACAGAAAAGATAATTAGTTGAAATAGCCTTTGCAATTTGTAGCATTAACAAAAAATGAATAATTGTATAAGTACTAAACACACATAGTTAAACGGATAAGTTAATAACTATGCCCTCTCAATTATTTTTATAAGGTATGGTTGAACAATAATTGTTTATTAATAAATTAATTAGGAAAAGATAAATTCAATACGATGTACTGATTCATCAACTTAGTACTGTGGGAGGTGCAAATTTTATAAAGAAGATGGAGTCGCCATTATTTCCTGTATTAGTAAACATTTTATTTTGAAAACTTATTCACTTCAAATAATAATTTAGACAACAATATTTTTAGTTGGAAATAATATGTAAGCGACGTGTTTTGTATTTGAAAAGGTTTAATTATATTTTCGTAAATAATGAAGCAGAAGTAAGTTTTATGGACATTGTTTTATTGCATTTGTTTAAATTTGTATTCATTCCAATACTTCTATTTACGAGGGTAAATCAAATATAAACGGTAATTTTACTATTTAGCTTAGCACGTAATTCGATGCTCGAGTGTTGTTTGGGTTATGACTAGGGGGAAACCGGCTTAGGTAACAGCAGCGCTCGGTTCTGTCTGCAGTACCGCAGTACAACCATGACTGAGCGCAAGATACCTACTACTTCGTCTGTTACACAACGCATCATCAGAAAATTTTTAACCAATGAAGGCGTTAAACCGTCGAAAATTTTCACTCGTTTGAATACACAGTTTGAGGATGTGGGGATGCTACAGCGTCTCAAAATCGAGTGTATACGTGCGTCAGAGAATTCAGGGATGGGGCGAGAACACATTGAAAATGAGAGTCACGATCGACGCCTAGGACAAGTCTCACAAATGACAACTTCCGTTATCCGTGCTGTTCGAGAGCTTGTTGAAGGTGATCGCCGGTTAACCGGTTAAATATTGAACAAATCTCATCAGAAGTGGGGATGTGGGTATCAACCATGGGAGTGTTCAATCCATAATCACTGATGAACTTGACTTTAGAAAAATTAGTGCTCGCTGGGTTCCAAGGTTGTTGTGATAAGACATGGGTACACCACTACGCTTCCGAATCAAAAATGGCGAGTAGGAGATGAAGAACAAAAGATGAAGGATGCCCTGTTAAAGCCAAAACCAAAACCCTTCTCTCAGCCGGAAAAGTGCTTGCGACTGTTTTCTTTGATTCAAGGGGAGTAGGGTAGTTTTGCTCATTTATTTTGTTCACGATCAACCGATCAACGAACAGATAATGCGGCTTACTTCGAGTATTCTGAGTTGTGACACTATTGTTGTCAACAAAAAACACGTATCGAATCAAACGACGAGGCTCGCTCATGCCCATTCGAGACGTCATCCTCCTTCATAACAACGCTAGGTCACACCGCAGCTTTGAAAAATAATAAATTGGAAGTAATGGGCTGGGCATCGCTAGCCCTCGAGCATCCTCCTTATAGCCCTGTCATAGACTTGTCACCCTGAGATTATTTTTAGTTAGCGCCCTTGAATGAATCACTTGGAGGCAAAATATTTGAAAATAATGAAGAAGTAGAGGAGTATGTGCGCAATTGGCTGACAACTCGCCCTCAAACTTTTTAGGAAGAAGGAATATTCAAGCTTCCAAATCAGTGATAAAAGTGTGTAGAGCACGGAGGTGACTACATTTAAAAATGCTAAATGTTTAGTTTATGTGTACCATTAATCAATGAATGTATTTTACAAAATTACCGCTTATATTTGATTTATCCTCGTATATATTGTGCAGTAATCTGTCAACCATAAAATGTTAGTTTCGATAAATATACAATAAAAATTGTGTTTTCTACTAGCTTGTACCCCACGACTTTGCTCGCGAGTAATATGAAAACACGCGTATTTCTTTCATTATATCGTCATTACACACTAACGACTAAAATACCTACATGTACCTATAGATGTACTGAAGAATAATCAATCATTACATAGTTAGCTAATCAAAAACTTTTCGAGCATAACACTTAGTATCAGCGGGATATAAGAGATATAAGGGATAAGAAGAGTGAAAGTTTTGTAAGAAGCACTACATACTAAGTTAACTACTTTACGGTTTCTTTTCTACAATGTCTGCAATTAACACTTTCACAGTTAGTTCAGTTGCGCTGTTGTTTGCTTTTGTGTTGGGGGCGAAGTAGTTTAAAAAGAGCAAACAGAAGCAATTACTTAACGTCTTTTAATTGTTGTGCTTTCAGGTGTTTTATATAAGCGCAGCAGATAATGTTTTCGATCCAACTACTCTGATTGGTTGCAAGTATTTAGGTAATAACTAAAATTAAACAAAACTACTTTACAATAACACAGACATATTTCAACTGCTTTTCGTGAGGTTGTTCTTTTATTTTCAATTTTATTTTCGTCTTAATAAAGTAAAAGTTAAAAGCTATGATCGTATATTGCGTAAAAGGGTACTTTACTTTAGATTTACAATGCTGTGAAATAAAACTGATTGTAGATAAAAGGAAGGTATCCATTAAGTAGAAGGAGTTGAAACTAGATAAAAGTGAAATACGAATAGAAGCTGCTATATGTCAGATTTCTTCAGGAAAATTTAATAAAAGAAGTTCATAATAATTGATTACCTTACAATAATTTGAATTAATAAGTACAATCAGCGTAATGAACGTCATTTGTAGAGACTTACTTCCTATTCTGGGACTTAATAGTAAAAAAACAAAAACACAAATAACTTCAACAACAATATTCAATTAAGCTCGACAATTGTTTCGACTAAGCAGCCATTATCAAGAGTACAACCTATACTAATTCTAAATATGTACATCACAGTTTATATATTACTACCCCCAAACATTTTACAAGTTCAAAATAAGTAGGGTGTTAAGAAAACACAATTGTTTTTGATTATTTACAATGTTTTTCTTTTCAGTTATTGCTTTTTTGATTTCTAAAAATTCAAGAAGAGTTACCTGTCGACTTTTTTGTTGACAATGTAATAATTTAAGATTGTTAAAGTTAATGTTGTCATTCTTTTAGGCAGTGTTCTATTATGCCCGTAGCATCTTTTTTGTTTTTTATGTTGGCTAAATGTTTAAAACAAATTTCGAAAGAACGGCCAGTTTGTCCTATCTAGATTGCATCGCAATCCTGACAGTTCAATTGGTAAACTCCATTTTTATGTTTTTTATCCGAATGTTTGCTCTTATTGTTAATTAGCACGGTGCCTATATTGAATTTATTGATTTCTGTAGTAATAATGTTAAATTTATTTAAATAGTTTTTGATTTTGTAACTTGAATTTTTAATGTAGTTAATCGAACAGAAAATATTATCGGAGTTGGGGACCTTTTTATCATACATATAAAGCATGTTTTGAACCTTTTTGTGCGTTTTTTGAAATAATAATTTGTCGATTATGTTTAAGCGATAACCATTATTTTTTGCTATATGATTAATTATATTTAATTCTGAAAGAAAGTCCTGTCCTGAAAGAGGGATTTTAACTAACATGTGTAGAAGACTGTGAAAGCTAGCGATTTTTATCTTAAAAGATTGATATATTTATTATATCCGTTGTGGTTGGTTTTCTAAAGATTTTATAGTCAAGTTTGCCGGAGATAGCCGCCAATAGCATCATAAACGGAACTATCCTTGATGTGAGGCTTCCGCAATTGCAACTAAATATACAACAACAAGTGGATCATCATAATCATAGAGTTGTGGGGACCAATGTCCCACTATCTTATTTTTAATATTCATCTTTGTAAATTGGTTTGTACAAATTCTATGTAAATATTTTGTATAAAGTTACTAACAGCACTGAGCATTTCTTTTTTTATAAACCTTTTTTCTACTGTCTAGTTTTTTTCAATTCTCAGAAACAGATTTCTTCTCTTTTCTTTCATTCACAAACAAGTCAAAATTTCCATCCCTTCGTTGTCGATCGCTTGCAACGGTCAATTATAAAAAGTACCGTTGCCCGATCCCTAGTAAAACTACCTCTTCGTGTCTCGCTACCCTCCATATTCTTCGAAGAAATAGCCTTTACTGTTTGCATGCTAACTTTCTATTTATAAATTAACACTTTTTCACCGATCGCGATAGATATTACTTGTTCCAACCATTGTACACATTTTTCATTCCGTATTCAATGCATCTCAATTCATCCGTTTATTATTTCAATACCAACAGTTATGTATATAAATCACATTACTCAACATTAATCAGTTTTCATTAATTAAGCGTATTAAATCACCGGCAACACCACAGATTCGTCAGATTCTGAGGAAATCTTTGCGTTCCTATAAGACTAGATCATCTTACATTTCTAATTATTTGCGAACAGTAATCTAATATAGGCCTTAAACTGTCTTCTTCTACACCTACTTTTGCTTCAACTATGCCTCTACCTAACTGTAACTTCTGAAACAAATGATTGAGTAGGCCTCTACTTCATGAAAGTTGATCATCTTTATTTTTAGAATAAAACATCTTAAGAAACTTTCACTTATTTTATTTAATCTTTTAACGAATTTGTTTCGACCTACAAGGTCATCTTCAGAAGAAGGAATCATAACTAAGTTTTACAATTCTGTCTTAAATACTAAGGTCTAATTCTAAGATGAAGGAAGTAAATGTTTGGTACACATGTTAACTAGAGGGGAATCAAATACATTTTAAATTTCATTTAAAACAGTTTATTATATTTTACTCTTAAATGATTTTTAATTTCAATTGCTTCTAATAATGTTAGTTTTTTACCTTCGTCTTTTACATGTAGTATGTTTACATTTTCCTTATTATTGAAAATGTAGCCTTGTTCTATTACATGGTTCACGAATGTGCAATTTTTGTTATAGTTTTTACAATGTTCATGAATACGATCTTTAAAGCTTCTGCCACTCTGGCCTATAATACAATTTAATTGCATGAATTACAAAATAATTTAATAATTTAAACACCCCGCATTTTTGAAGTAAATCAGTTTGATGTTTTCTATTGTTCAAGTATTAGCAATAGATTCCGAAATTGCTGCAAATAACAACCCCCGTTAGTAACATACAAAATTGTCAGCATATTAGAAAGAGTTTGAAAATCAAAATAATTTAAGTAAATTTCAAAAAGTAGCAACCTCCATAAGAGAAAGCAAAAACCGAAAATTTACTTTTTACAAAAGTGGATACAGGGAACATGATAATAGCGTTAGACAAATCCAATTACATTCAAAAAGTAGAATAGTTCCTCAACAACGATAATTACGTAATTATTATCCAACTTCTCCATATTAGATACTAACATAACTATATGATTTGCAAATTTAAGCATGCTAATCCTTTGTTACTCTATATCTATCCTTGAAGGAATCCTGTCTTTAATAATATTTACCGTACCTTTTGTATTTAGATTAAGAGGTAGCGTGTGACAGTACGCATTCCTGTCTAGTTCCGTTCCTAATATTTACTGCTTTATGTTGCTGCTAAAATTCTTTAACTGTCTGTTATTCTTAATAGAAACTGTATTTCACTCTATTGATTGTTGAAGCCATCACTTATTGAAACTGTCCATACATATATAGAAAAAGATAAACACAAAACGTTTCAAGACGTATATTGATAAACACTGCAATTGTTTCGCTTAAGCATAAGCTTCTTCAGGTGAAGATATATTATATATTTGTTATCCCTGTATCGCATGCCCTATATAGTTAAGTGTATTTAGCATCATTCCCATTTACCAAGTGGATAATTTTATAAATATAAAACAATTGTAAAATATCAATGTTTTCAAAGAATATACGAATATAGATAACCGTTACCTACAGTTCTATTTGAGTTAAATTTATTTTCAAGTGTCTATTGTTATTCGAAACTGTACCTGAACATATTTTGAGGTAGCATTTATGAAATTCAAATTCTTTTACTAAGTTCTTATTGACAATTATTATTGCTAATTGTTGTATATTAATTGAAACTTCTCAATATAACATAATCTGAAAGGACATTTGAAGTACGAAAGATTTTTGATGAGTGCCACTCGAAAGGGCTTTATATTCAACTACATTTAACGTTTCCGTTCTCGTAGAAATGAAAACATTGTTAAGAATTAAACGTTAGAAGAACAAGTTACCAGTCTTTCCCTAACAAATTGCTCGCTTGAATATTTTTACATTGTTAACATTTTGAAAAATAGGTATATATACCATGAGGTTTCATTTTTAATGTAAAGGGGCTGTTATATATATATTTGCAATAAGTACTTCGCCTTTAAACGAACTTTAGGTCTATGTTGTTAGGTAGAAAAGTGGGTTTAGAAACGCAGTAAAGTTGTTGTATGTACATATAATTAATTATGGTAGTAGTATGAGTAGAGTTACATACAAAATATTTATTCAGTAGTTTCAAAAAATTAAATGGGCTGTTTAGATAATATAAGGGTATAAGAATTCCAATAGCAAATTCTTATTTTCCAACTCGAAATAGGAAAACAATCTTGTTTAAACTGTGACTGTGGTACATATACATGTACTATAAAATTAGTTTCACCAAAATCTTAAAACATGGTTTATGAGGAGGGGAAAACCGACTTTAGGTAGCAGCTGCGCTCGGTTCTGCCCGCAGTACAGCAATGACTGAGCGCAAGGTACCTTCTACTTCGTCTGTAGCAAAAGGCAGCATCATAAAGTTTTTAACCAATGAAGGCGTTAAACCGTCGAAAATTTTCACTCGTTTGAAGGTACAGTTTAGGGATGATACACTGATGCACTGTCTTAGAATCGAGTGTATACTTGGGTCGTGGGTCAGAGAATTCAGGGATGGACGAGAACGTGTCAAAAATGAAAGTCACGATCGACGCCCAAGAACAAGAGGAAGTCTCACAAATAACAACATCCGTGCTGTTCGAAACCTTGTTGAAGGTAATCACCATCAGCATGTTAACTATTGAACAAATCTCATCAGAAGTGGGTATGCATCATCACTTATGAACATGGCTTTAGAAAAATTAGTGCCCGCTAGGTTCCAAGCTTGTTGTTGTTCCAACTGAAAATCAAAAACAGGTCAGGTCGGAGATCAGTGAAAGAGCTCTGAATCGATTGTGACAAGAAGGGGATGTTTTTTTTTAGGCGTATCGTGACTTGTGCTGAGAGGTGGGTCCACTCCTACACTCCCGAATGAAAAATGGCGAGTAAGAAGTGGCGAAGAAAGGATGAAGGGTGAAGGCTGCCCTGTCAAAGCTAAAACCAAAATCCAAAACCAAAACCCGTCTCTCAACCGGAAAAGTGCTTGAGATTGTTTTCTTTCACTCAAGGGGAGTAGGGTAGTTTTACTCATTGATTTCTGTGTTTCGGCGATTATTCATCGGCGCGAAATTTCTGTCTAGCGAGCATCCCCTTGAGGTCTGAGAATAGAAAAAAGTCACTGGGGGCCAGATCTGGAGAGTACGGTGGATGCGGAAGCAATTCGATCTCCAATTCATGGAATTTTTCCATCGATTTCATTGATTTGTGACACGGTGCATTGTCTTGATGAAACAGCACTTTTTTTTCTTCAAATGAGGCCGCTTTTCCTCGTCCACTCCTACACTCCCGAATCAAAAATGGCGAGTAAGAAGTGGCGAAGAAAGGATGAAGGATGAAGGCTGCCCTGTCAAAGTTAAAACCAAAACCCAAAACCAAAACCCGTCTCTCAACCAGAAAAGTGCCTGAGATTGTTTTCTTTGACTCAAGGGGAGTAGGGTAGTTTTACTCATTGATTTTCTTTATGATCAACTAACTGATCAACGAACAGTGAATGCGGCTTACTACGTGTGTAGAGCACGGAGGACTACATTGAAAAATATTAAATGTTTAGTTTATGTGTACCATTAATCAATAAATTTATTTTACAATATTACCGTTCAGGTCAACTTTCCAGACCTGGTTGCATTTTATAATCCTAAAGTTCGTCATGATTTTTACAATGTCCAAATTTTCCTCAGAGTAGGTAAAATTTTTATAATACTAACACAGCGTTAAAAATGTACGTGGTCTGGTAGAAAAGTAATGAAACTGTTATCGCTAAAAGTATATCACCATGGTGGCAGATAATCGGATGAATGTGCACCTTGACCTTCCTGGCAGAACCGAAAACGACCCCTGTCATACGTCCATCCTCGTCAACTTGTTCTCGAAGTTAAAAGGAATTTCTATAATTCCCAAACCTCACTACCCCTATTAGTTCAATCGTGGCTCGTGCTTTGAAAGGGAATACCATAAGACTCGTTACATAGACGTCATAACCTTCATTGTGAAACCAGTTAGAATAAAGAAAAGTATAACACTTTCCACAATATCAGTGCCATTTTCTCCTGGCAAAATACCACAACTACTCTGAGCATCTTGTTAGCCAGTTCCAAGCTGCAAAGTCCCAATTTCTTCGAATCTGAAGATTGAGATGGGGTAACCACTCAATGAGTTTACCTCAAATGACTTAAATACTAATTGGAAATAAGAAGTTAGTATGACCGCGAAATAATCTCGCGACGATAGTGCGCACATTCTACTTTCAAACTACATTAAAACGTAAACGTTTGAACGCTTTCAAAATATGACGTTGAGATAAAAAATGAATGTTTCCATTTAAAAGTCATAACTTAACATTCTACTCTTAAAACTATCCTTCAATGTAAAAGCAAGGTCTCAGTCAAGTAGGTCTTTGTAAGTATAACTTTCGATTGATTTATTTTTCTTTGTGAGATAGGGGGAAGGCTCGTTTCTTTTCAAATACTCCGTATAATTATCGTTACGTTGTTGTGTGAGTAACGATGTAGAAGTAGTGTTCAAAGAGATTCATAAAAGTTGTTGGAACAAGACCATTACGTTAATAGAAGTAACATTTTTCTATTATTGTGCCGGAGACATTATCTGCATACATAACCATTTGAGCTTTAGATTTTATCATCTGTAAGTTTTTAATAAATGTGAAATCGTTTAACATTTCTTTCCTTGTCTGCTGATACCTTTGCAACGCAACTTGAAAACATTTTGAAGATATTAACAAATCATAGTCGGAAGTTATTTAAAACTAACCCGTCCAAATTTTGGTGGTACCGCTGTCAGTGGTTCATAGCACTTTACATTAGTCAATCAGAGAAACCTTTCTCACTATAATCTTCAATAAATTACTTTAAAAAACAATGCTTCACATAAGAAACAGCCACAATATACATTCCCTTGAAAGATATACTGTTAATTTACGTATTTCCTAAACCACCTGAATCACCTGCTGGATGTAATGCATTATTGTATCGATTGATGTTTAAACCCGTTGAATACGTGAATAGTTGCTATTATAAAGTAAAGGTTCCGACTAAACGACAACATCATGGGTAGCGAAACTAATCTTAAGAAACAGTTTCGCTCTTTAATCTAGTTGCACAATGCCCAAGATCAGCTCTCCTAGTCGCACAAGATAATCTTACGCATGTAGCAACTAGATACAGACGACTTAGACGGACGAAATGAAGACAGAAGAAAAGTGAAAAATTATCGGTAGAGCACGACTATCCCAGAATGTCCTTAAATGATCTAAGGAAGCTACATAAAACTTTTATCGAAACAGGCGAACCCAGAATAGAACCAGTGCCTTCCGGTATCCTAAGCAATCATCTAAAAAATCTGAAGTTTACAAAACTGAGAATTTATAATATTCACACCACCAAAATGCATTCGTTGGGGTAGGTAATTGACCTTAGTAGGGTTCTAGTCCCGGCGAAGGTATGACAGCAGTAACAAAATTTTCCTCACTGTATGAGGTAATCTGTATAGGGTACAAATTAATTCAAGAATTAATATCGCATTAATGTATTTAAAATTTACCCCTACTAAAAATTATTCAATTTGTTCATTATTAATGACTAATCATATATGGATATTCAAACTGAGTGGTATATTGGAAGTTCTAGGAAAACTAAGTCTGTTAGAGATTCAGGAGTAAGGTTTATCAATGTTAATATTTTTATCTAAAATAAATACAACTGTCCGCTACTTCTGGTTATACCGAAAGTTGATTCAAGGTTGTTATTTTAAACAGAGACAAAACTAGTAAAGAATAAAAATCTGGCATCTATTTACTAGAATAAGGGCATAGTAATCAGGTGTATGTTTGGACAATCTTGTAGATGCTTCAAACAAAAGACCAGTGAACAGAAAAGGCGTTACATTAATGAACAAGCCGAATCTTCTTACTCAGATCATTTTCTAAAAGAAAAACACGCCTTTAATGACAATTTCCGAATTCTTAAAGAATTACCTAAAAGTCAGTAACTAAGTTTAATTTATTCGAATGCTCGTATATTAATAAATATAACAAATTAAAGATTTTTCCTAATGACGAATTTAAATTATATAGTTATCCATTATATCACTTACTTTTAAATACTTAAAGCTTCCTTTTATACCTATCCCTTTCCCACTCCTTCACAATTTGCTACTGTTAGTATTTAAGCAATCCTTGTAACAGTTTTAATTAGACGTATCGTCACGTGAAGAAGCCAAAGTTCTGGTTAAAGAATTGTTGTGTACAATAACTTAATTTTGGGAAACATACTTCTTTTGATTTGTATTATTGATTATTTTAAACAGAATGGTACATTTTTTACAACGATTTCGCATGAAGAATTAAATTTTAAGGTGACTTTGATAACACACTTATATGCCTACAATGAATGTTTTGTTTATTTTTTTTTTTCAAATGGCACCTACCATATTCTATATTGTCATTCGATTCTTTGTTTGCTCTATTGATACATTTGGATGTTTCTTATTGTTTTATTTGAAAAAAAATCCAAATTTTTTACAAAATTTTAAATAAAATAATGGGAAGTATTTGAATGTATCAAAAGAGGATAATAAAATCAACTGAATGACAAAATTAAATATGATATGGAATTTGAAAAAATTAATTAGTCGTGTTTGACGCTTTTTGTTTTTTTTTCTGAACGCTTTGTTTAAACCATGAAGTTTAATTCTGACATGAAGTTGGCCTTTAAACTTAACTAAACCTATTAAAATTTTCAACACTATGTCATTTTTAAGAAAGTCGTGATTTTTTGTAGTTTGGGTTTTTTCTACAAATTAAATTATTTCAGAAACTATTAATCTTAGTTGGTTATCAATGTCACCCTAAAATTTTATGCTTCATATGAATTCATTGTAAAAATTAACCACTCCATTTAAAATAACAAGGTTGATATCCACTTTCCATACAACCGGAAGTGGCAAGTAGTTGAAATTATTTTAGATAAAAAGATCGTCCTTGATAAACACTACAGCCAAATCTCCAACACGCTTAGTTTTGCTGAAAGATCTACTGTACCGTTCAGTTTTAATAACACTGTATAGATGATCAAATTTCAAGTGTGGATGGCTATAGAAATAACAAGGCAGGCTGAAAAGCTCGTAGGCTAACATAGAAAAAATTTTCTTTTTTTGATAGAATTGATTTTATTATTCAATATAGTTCCCTTCGAGAGCGATACAACGATTATAGTGGTCATACAATTTTTCCATACCATTTTTATAATAGGATTTGTCTTTAGCTTCAAAATAGAATTCAGTTTCGGCGATTACCTATTCATCGGCGTGAAATTTCTGTCTAGCGAGCATCCCCTTGAGGTCTGAGAATAGAAAAAAGTCACTGGGGGCCAGATCTGGAGAGTACGGTGGATGCGGAAGCAATTCGAACTCCAATTCATGGAATTATTCCATCGATTTCATTGATTTGTGACACGGTGCATTGTCTTGTGAAACAGCACTTTTTTTTTTCTTCAAATGAGGCCGCTTTTCCGCGATTTCGTCTTTTAAACGCTCCAATAACGCTACGTAATAGTCGCTATTTATGGTTTGCACCTTTTTAAGATAGTCGATAGTCAATGAATATTATACCATGG
This sequence comes from Agrilus biguttatus, assembly GCA_963921985.1. Lineage (NCBI taxonomy): Eukaryota > Metazoa > Arthropoda > Insecta > Coleoptera > Buprestidae > Agrilus > Agrilus biguttatus. The sequence goes on from OY998118.1 coordinate 25,645,769, forward strand.
GTATCCCAGAATACTGTTGCCATATGCCATAACCTTGCCAGCCAACTTTTGCGTCTTTCCACGTTTTGGAGTTGGTTCATCACGTGCAGTCCACTCTACTCGATTGACTGTCGATTGGACTCCGGTGTTAAATGATGGAGCCATGTTTCATCCATCGTCACATACCGACGCAAACGCAAAAATTCGGATTTATTACTACTGAACAGCTCTAAACACTCAACGATCCGCTATTGTTTTTGGTCGATTGTGAGCTCGCGCTGCACCCACTTTGTACAGAGCTTTCGCATATCCAAATATTCATTCACGATATGACCAACACGTTCGTTTGACATCTTTAGGGTCGGGTCTCAGCTATCTCAATCAACTTCACTTTACGGTTATCAAAAATTATTTTGTGGACTTTTTCAATGTATTCGTCGGTAACAGCCTCTTTGGGGCGTCCATTGCGTGCATCGTACTCGGTGCTCATTTCGCCTCGTTTAAATTTGGCAAACCACTTTTCTAAGATTGATTTTGCTGGTGCAAAGTTCGAATAATGTTTATCAAGCAATGCGTTATTAACACATGAATTTTTTTTATCCATTTTTTCAAAGTAACAAAAGTTCTTTCACTAAAAATGCTATAACTCAAATACTAATAGTGCAACAGCTGTTAAATTTATATATGCGTCGTTTGAAAGTTAGGGCTAATAAAACTCATATCGATTTGATACTAACAGCGCCATCTATGGGTCAGTCTACTAACTTTTCAGACCGCCTGTTAAATCTTTTAGTACTTATATAGAAAGACATGAGTGAGCAGTGAATATTGTAATACATGCTTTCATAAAATCTCAGTTATTAAAGTTGTAATTATTTTCATGTCTTGGCATACTACCTGTGTATGCATTTGCATCATTCAAGTTTAAGCTTTGGAAATACATACGTAAACAAAAGATGAGCTAATTACTTTCCTTTATGTTATGAATTATTAATTTCGCTGCTTGAAAAACCAACAAGAGATTTACAGCTTTTACTCTAAAGAGGGTGAGTTAATTGCTGTGAAATTCGCCTGCATTTTAAATAAGTTGGCTGCTTTGGTTGGACCCTTTTATATACTAAGTTTGGTGGAAAGTTTTTTTATTAAAAAAGTTGCGCCAGTTGCTTTCTAATTAAAACGTATTTACTATTGCGTGGATTAGTAAACACTTTAATCGCGACTTGCAAAGTGGTTCTAACACGGTTTCGTCCAATTTATTGCCTACTTGAGTTTTTAATGCAGAATATTAATTTTCATTTGAAATCACCGGGGTAATTTCCACATTTACTAATTAATCAGTTATTAAATATTTATGTAAATGCAAAATTATTTTTTATGTTAACTTCTGGTTTGGGAAGGAAAAGCACATTGAACATATTGATTAAGAAAACACAATTTATTCAGACTCGACAACATTATTTCGTTCTCAAAGACTATTATTAAGAGTACTTGTGCTACTAAATTTAAAACCTACGTATATAGCCATTTATACTTATAACCTGTATAGGTGAAGTAGGGTTGAGTCGTAGTACGTTTCAATGCGATCATTGACTAAAAATTGTTTTTTGAAGCTGTGACTTTTTAATTTCAAGATTTTCAAATAAAGTAAGTTTTTTGCCTATTTTTATATTGTTGTGTAAGAATTTTGTTTGATTGGTATCTATATTGTGATTGTTATGTATACAATATTCTGAGGAATCTGCTTTTTTGAATTTTCTATTGATAGAGTATATGTGTTCGTTAATTCTTGTTGTTAGAGTTCTTCCACTTTTTCAAATATAGGTTGTTTTCAGTTATCCTGGACTACAACATAATGTAAGCCATGTGATTATTTTATTGTTGTTTAGATGTTGATCGATGGTAGATTGGTATTATAATTAAACCCGGTGGTTCGTTTTATTTACATATTTACACTATGTACAGTTTGTTGACGATAATTAGAAAGAACATTTACCGAGAGAGTATTGCGTTTCGTTTAGTAGATGATGATAGTTTGTAGATAATTGACAGATAGATTGATTGATTGAGTGATTTTTGATGCATATAACTCGACCTGAACTTGAATGTTGAATTTTTGATTTGAATTACTTGATTTGAACTGCTTGATTTGATTTCCTTGAACTCTCGATTTCAACTCTGGATTTGGACTGCTCTTATTTTTTTATTAGAAGGATAATTTATGCACTAGTTGATAAGATGGAAAGGGATGGGAGTGTGGTTTAGATAAAAGAGAAGAGTGATGAATGGTCAAAAGTGATAGAGGTGGAGATTCAGAACTTGTTGGTGTGTCTGTATAGGATTGTAAAAATAATCGGATTTTGGAATAAATTGACGGACGTTAGGACGTACGGTTAACAGAGTAATAAAATTTACTGCAATTTTTATGGAAGGTTTACAGGGGTACATTTAGAAAGGGATTCGAGGGATGACCGCAATTGAAAAGGAGCGGAAAATGATATTAAAACAATACTAATAAAAATAAGGGGTCGTACCAGTTGACCAAAACTAAAGTTTCGACTTTCACAAAAGGCGTAGGAAAAAGTTAAATAATTATTTTAGATAATAAAGAACAACTTGATAGTCCTTTAAAGACGCAATATAGGTTGTGTCACAATTATTACAAAAGTGTTGATTAACTTACTTTTTAAAAAGGATTTTCTTTTTGACTTAAAATTGTTTAGTATGTTGCTAAGGTTATGTTTGTAATGCTTCTCAAAACAAAAACAATTTTTGGTCAAAAATTAAATAGAAACGTACTCCGCCTCAATCCCACTTTTCCCATATGAGTTGCAAGTATAAATCACTGTATTTGTAGGTTTTAAATTTAGTAGCCCAAGTGTAGTAGAAATGCGAAGGAACTGGCAACTATTGGAGTTAGAAAGGCAGAACACGTAGCTGACTAACTTACTTCCTAATTAAATTTCTCTCGCTTATAATTCTTTTCTGATTGATTAATACTTTGATTTCTGAATCTCAATTTTTAAAGGATCCTTAATTAACCCATTAACCGGCTGGTAGCTGTTAGCTTACAATTCGGAATACTTAATTAATTGAACCCGAAGTTTGGATGGATGGGTAGCGCTGTCGCCTATGCATTGCATTTACATTTCAACCATGGCCTTCCTCTATACCGCATTCTATTTTAACCCAATGATTACGTCGGCAGGCGTGTACCCACAGCCACTACCACATATCCTATATATGACCCCGCGATAACCGAATATAGATAATTAAGCACGGTCAACATGATAAAGCTTTGGCGATTTTTTAATTAAAAACACGAATTTCAACTACAACATCCTGGTATCGAATGTAGGCGTATTAGCTAGCTTCGTCCTTTAGTAAGACGTCTTAAAAGGCAGCTAATTTCTTATTTTCGTACCACAACAGGATATATCTCTACAAAATTACCTTTTGAAACTACCTATATGCTAGCGGCATACACACGTAGAGCATTATCATATGGTGATGATTTAGATATTCCATTATTGTACTAGCGACCTAAACGGTTCGAGTATTCGAAAACTGTACAGTAGTTATTTTTAATAACGCCTTTTCTTGTTCCAAAACAAATTTTATTTAGGTTCATAGATGCAAGGCAATTTGCCAAATATTTATCTTTTCCGGTTCTTCTCAGCACGTTGCGTGGAACATAGGCAGGATATTTATATTAACAACTTTACACAGTTCAACTGTCCTTAATAACTCCATCATTCCTTTATCACCAAAGTTTGACCGTTTAATGTCTGGTTTCCCATTGCCTTTACGAATATTGTTATTTGCGGTAATATTTATCAGTTATCTGAATTATTGGAGACTTTCTCACCCATCGGCTTATATATGTGCCCTCTGTAGGACAGCGAAACCGTATCGGATGTGTTCGATTTTTCGATCGTACTCCCAGTTACAGGCGGTTACTCTTCTAAGAAATGGCCAGAGGGACCGTTACTTAACTTTGATTTCGTTAACATAGGTCTGAGCCATTTCACTACGCAGTTCTACACTTAGGCCCGGCGCAACATGAGTTGCAGCATGGTGACCTGAAACAGGATTAGTTACAGTAGGATTTAGTAAGTGAGATTTTGTAAACCACAAGAATAATAGTGATGGCGTTAGATGGCGTAATTTATCTACCGTGACCTGAGTGTTGCAGTTATTATGCTGTAGTTTTTCAGAGAATCACGGCGTTTCTTTATAGGTATATAGTCTAATTCAGTTAGGATTTTTAGAAGAAAATAATTATATGTTTTTGAAATTTTGAAAGTAATCTGTTATTGCCATAGTTGAGTTAAACTACTCTAACAGAATTGCTATCCAACTTGCGATATTCGTCGCGGTGACTGAAGATTTCGCCGTTACTCACCCTGCGTCACCTCATTCAGTTGCGTCCCATTTTGCGCCAGGCCTTACATCTAATAGCATCCTGTGAAACATGGCTGTTTGTATGATGACAGGTAGTGGAGTTGTTTTTATGCAAAACTTTTAATGGTAAACTGTCTGCACTATGACTTTACCTTAAACAAGCGGATGATGAAATTTGACGCATTAGTAGTTTCTGGATAAGTAAAGGATTTGAATGGCTTCTTGTTTGAATATTTATTCTACTACAATAACACGTACCCATAACAATTTATGCTGTAATTTATGGCTTACTGTTTAAATAAGTAAATTTATTTGTTTATATTATAAACCGGAGACCAAGGAAAAGTTGTGTCAGATCTTGAAGGATGTCCGTCATGTACTTTCTATTTAAATAGATATGATATCGGCATAATGTAAGTTTTTAAAATTGATATAATACCATGTGGTAACATTCTGGTTCCTGATGATCAAACGAAGCACTTATTGAATTACGTAGACAGGTCCTTTGGGAACTGTATGTGTGTATTGTTGTAAGCTTGAGTGATGCAAGTAAATAACGTAATATTTGAAAAGGTTGAGATGCGTTTTAGAGAATGTTCTAAATGAAAGAAGATATAAGAAATATTTCTTCCGTTTAAAAGGTAGTTTTAGAAGTATATTTTACGTTAAATAAATGAAGCATTGCTAACGGTCACCAAACTATGTTTTCAGTGCCTGTTTCTTTAAAATGTTAAGACAATTTGTGATAATTTCTTAAAATTATTATCATTATGTAAGTATTTCACAGGACTATTTTTCTTTTTTTTTATTCCTGTCTTGTCTCTCAGCCTAAAAAGGTAGTTTCATAAGGATATACCTTTTGTGTTGTTTACCTGGTGCATGTTCCTTGTTAAAAAACTAGAGACCGATGATTGAATAACGCTATTATATTTTCTGGGACGCTCCCAAAAAAAAAACACACAACACAAACACGAACCTATAGGGGGGCGCGACCATTATCGCGTTGGCGTTGCTTTTATTATGTCATCGTGAGAATTTATCGAATGTGTAGGTCGTCTATCTTTCCTTATAAAATCCCAATGTTAACGCGCGAAAAGGAAATTGAATTTACGATTTTTCGTTTCGTGGATGAGGACCGTGCTGGGTCATATGACGAAATTTGTTTACGAAATAATGTCTCAGAGAAATGACAAATAGGTGTAAGCCTATTTTAAACATTAAACTGTCGCCATTGTGAAATATTTTCCAACGTAAAGTGTCTTAAATCCTTCAGCCTAAGAAAATACACACACCTACAGAATAAAAATAGGGAAGAACGGGCACGTTAATTTCCATAATACTGGATGGAAATTCACAAAAGAAAACGGTGCGCATACGTAACGACTTATATTCAAAGTGAAATTTCTTTTTCAGTAATAATGAAAAATTTGAAGAATTTTTAGTAGGGGTAAAAATTTTAAATGCATTAATGCGAAATTAATTATTGAAATAATTTGTACCTACCCGTATTAATGAGGAAAAATTTGTTACTGCTGTCACGCCCTTGATGCTTTTGCCACTAAGCTACGAGAGGTGACAGTAACAACGACGAACGTACCTACGAAGTTACCTCTAGTATCTTAGTGGCAAAAGCATTGGCGCGTAAAGCCAAAGATCCCGGGTTCGAGTCCCGGCGAGAACGTGACAGCAGTAACAAATTTTTCCTCATTAATTTGAGGTAATCTGTAGTGGGTACAAATTAATTCAATAATTAATATAATATCTCATTAACGTAATTTATTTTTCGTTAGTTGAAACATAAAAAATTGTAAGTTCCAAGACTATAACATATGATGTAAGAAATATGGTGAATCTCATTATATTTAAATACGGCAAGTCCGGGGCAAATGTCCACAACATGTAAAATTTATAAACAAAGGAAGAACCAAAAATTCATAGCTCTATTAGTACGTTATTAAGCCATAGCTTTCAGTTACAAATTTTTTTCAAAAACAATTTTAAACTGCGACACTGAAGTAATCGACTCATTAAATAAACTTATGTTTCCCTACCAATAAATATTAACAATTACCTACATGATATGTATTTATAACTAGTAAATACTATGCATATCTAAAAAAAATACACAATATAACATAAATGTGACAAAGATCGAGGGTATATTTCGTTTTCGGAAATCACTAATTTTAATTTAATGGGGTGCATTAAACAGACTGTATTATTCATCACAAAAGTTCCACAACCAGGTAAATAAATGAATTCGTCGACATCCAATATCTGATTAACATAGTGTATGATTCGTTAAACCACCTATTAGGTAAAATTTGTTGCCACAAGCAATAGCCAAAGAGCAAATCTATCTAGTGGAATTGTTTAGAATCAACAACTATAACATACTTCCTGAATATATAATATGACATGTTAATAGTATTAAAAAATTTAATTACTGAACATCGTACCATTAACAATCATAATATCAATATAGACTCTGTTAAAAAATTGCATTCAGCCAACAAAATCCGAAAATTAAATTTGTTAGAAAATCTACAGATTAAGAAGGCTGTACATCAAAATTTACCCTTGGTTAACAACCAAACTGAACTTCTCAGTAATAACATCCCGCTCTTAATTGTAGGTATTACCAAATAAGTATATGCTTCTATAAATAGCTTGGTAACTTTATTTAACTTTAATACAATTTCATGTGTCTTTTGAAAATGGCTTAACAGTCGAAACAATTTTGTAAAGAATTAAATAATAAATAAAGTGAAACTTGTTCAAGAGTGTTTTTATATTCATCTTCGCATTTTACTGATTTAATAAAATGTTTCACAACGAGTGCACCACAAATTCTTTGATTCATTTGATCTGTGATCTAACTATATTCGACAACAATCTGCAATGATCTGAGTTTGGAATAGGTCCGCAATCTGAGTTCATATAACAGTGTCTTTATTTATGTCTACTTGAATACCTTAGAAAGCATATGAAAGGAAAGGGTTAGCGACACTTATTAAATTTAAACAGTTTATGTAAACAATCGATTGCATGAGCAGTGTTCACCATCGTTGTATCGATTAGTTGAAGAACCGCAAAAGGATTATTCATATATACTTTAAGGCATAAGCCAAATGTTGTTTATTTCGTTCGTCCATAGTATCTGTAAAAATTTGCACAAAAAGTTTGGATCCATCCCAGAATTACATGGATCGCTGCCAATGGAAATTTGGCGCAATAATAAGCTCGCTTGTTTTGGATCAATTTATCTCCGCGATTTCGGGCAGATGCTCGTAATTTCGAAATTAAATTTATAAAATTGGACCGAGTTACTGGTCGCCTTGATTAATGCAGATTATTTGATAACGCTCTCAGATGCGCTTTCGAACTATTTCCCATATATAACGACCTCTGTAACAAGCTGCTGCATCGGATAAAAGTTTTAATAATCTATAATTGAAGATATTTTATTGATAGTGCCTACACTTTGCAAAATTCAAAACGACAAATTGTGTACGTAAAAACTTGAAGTTTTATGTACAGTACTGAGTAATTCAAAACTAACAGGCCCGTAATCAAATAAATGTTATTGACTGTTTTGGGAAAAAAATACTTTATGCACAATTTACACGGTCAAATCTTAAAGATTTTTTTCCCTTTCTAGCCTCTTCCCCTTTAAATTTACTATTTTTTTGTAATGTCTCCACAGCGGCTATTAATTTAAGTAATTTTGGTTAATACTGCTTGTGGAGTACAGTTGAGAAAGGCTTTTTGAAAAGTCATTAATACGTATTTTATTTTTTTAAATGTATTTTTCAAAAAATCACAATTTTTATCTATGCTTTGTTATCAGGACTACCTAAAAACACGTGACAAATTGGTTAAGGCTTTCGTGGCCAGTTGATGAATTATTGCACCTTATTCGGGTCTAAAGGCCGTCGTTGTTTGGAATTGCTTCCTAACGTTTCGCTAGCACGAGTGGCAGGCTTCTTCAGAGGTCCTTTCATGTGGACTAAATACAGCATCGGAGAAATGTTAGGAAGCAATTCCAAAAAAACGACGGTCTTTAGACCCGAATAAGGACTACATTAGTTTTTAAAAACATATTTGCTACAAACATTATTCATATTCTATCCTTAACAATAAAAATAATGTTAAATATAAAATCTTAAAGAAGTACTCCAGAATAAGAAAAAATAAAACTTTTATAAGTAACATTCAATTCCTGGTTCCAACTTATCGAAACTATTATTGAATACCTTTGTTGAATACCAGCCCAATTAATATTATTCAAATTTGCTATAGTTAAAAGGTCCTCCTCATCATCAGAGGACAGCATTTTGAAGACTGGACGTAGCAGCCCGGGCACCTGATGAATATACGCATCTTTGATGGATGTTCATTTCATAGGTATAAGTTTTGTTCTCGGTTCACGGAAACGAGTTTTTAAAAACTAATTTATTTTAATGCAAAAACTTACAATAATTTTACAAGAACGTTATCGTACGATACCACCTAATTACTAGACAACTTATCGGCTAGATCAACACTGCCCGAACAGTCCAGTGTCGCCACCTTTATAATGTTATCTTATCACACACTGACGTCACAACGGTACACTGTTCACGGGTCCGTAACTTATACGCAGTGCATATGAGGTTTGTATCATATGCACTTCATTCTCACTTCACTTGAAGCGTCTCAATGCTTCGGTGGGCGCTCTCCCTTAAACAGGCTTCACACTGAAGATGCACACCGCAAATGTAACGCAACGTAACTGTTACTCCTATGTCCTGTACAATTTAAATGTATATCGCACACTGAACAGGCATTTGTAGCGTGAGTCTTTTGTAGCGTACAAGCTGTCACGCCACATTCTTTTAGGATAGAACTTGTTTCATTATTTTGGCGCAACGTAAACCACATGAAAACGAATGACAATTTGGAATTTTATAGTACTTTTATTCAAGAAATTGAGCGGAACCCTGCAATATATATTATAACATGTGATATGCGAAAATTGGATTGATTCAACCGTTACTTTGTGACAATTCATCTTAACGATAAATGAATAAACACTAGTTTGTTTATTATCACTTTTTTATTTACAAATCGTTGTGACTATAATTTCGACAAATAACTTGTCATAACTTGGCATAACTTTGCTATTTGTCGAAACTATAGTCAAAAGGATTTGTAAATAAAAGAAGAGATAATAAACAAACTAGTGTTTATTCATTTATCGTTGTGACATGCTACATTCTATAACATGAAAAAGACTTTTTCTTGTCATATGATAACTCATCTGAGACTTTGAAATTATCAACGGCTGCACAAGGAACATGGTAAGGATGAAACCAGTTACGTATTCTTTTATTACTTCTCATTAGACTCCATATTAAATAATCATCAGACGATATTATGATGACCTGCAAGTTTTGTCTACAAATGTGGGACGATTTTGGTATGCGTATATACGTCGTACATATGAGACTTCACAAAGGTCAAAGTACAAACATAATGACTACAAATGCGTTTTATTTACATTGGACATCTTCGGTGTCCGGCCTACCTTAGCAAATTACTGCTCGTTCGAAAACAAAAACAAGTATCAAATATGTTTGTTTTATTAAATTTCCTGTTTTTTCGAATGTTGCAATCAGTTTCTTGACAAAACAGTAATTAAATAAGGTATTTGTAAAAATCTTTAAATTGTTAAATAAAAAATGTAGCAACAATTTTCTTGCGGACTCATTCTAATATTATTCTACACACGTTCTAAAATAAATAATCGATTGGAGAATTTTTCGGAAGTGAAAATCTAATTTGACTTCCCTAGTAAGGTGTTCCACGGAAAACGTTGTAATGACGCAATGTGTTAAAAGAAAAAGTAATGTTGAAGGCAATTAGGAACGTACATGCGCATGGGGAACCAATGATGAAGGAAAGCTTATTTTCCATGTTAAAGAAAATTCTGGATTTGATTATTGACTAAAATTGTTGCAATCGGGAAACAGTACCACACTGCGTAAATCTAAAGAATACGTGGAATCGTGAAGAAATTTATCTTGGTATTAACTTTGTGTTTTAAATTCGTGTGAAGTTTGGTAATGAATACTGCTTATAATTTTATATCTGTATATTGAGTCTTATTATATTTTATTTACCCAAATATATAAATAAAACATAAATCCCAAAATTTTACATAAAACGTTTAGAAACCTAGTGTTTCGAAACCAAAGATGTCATCCCCAGTTAAGTTAGAGATTAATCTAAAATCTGTAGCGTATCATATGATTAGGTTAGCTTATGTTAATATATGGTTAAGATCTCTCTATAAGAAACTTTAAAAGTATGAATAGAGACAGGGCATTTAAAACTATCAATGAGGAGATCGTGCTAGGAGTGGGGTTTGAGGTGGGTCATACTGCTAGGGTAGGATAGAAAAGAATAAACCTTTAGTAACAAATATAAAATAGTAAAATTTGTCAAGTTGACTAATAGACGATGTGGCAACTCTATCTAGTGGAGTCGCCTATTATCGCCAGCTAAACTTCCTCAATACATGCTTTGGCATAACTTTGCTGGGAAGATGATTAATTAATTAAATTTGAAAATAACCTGAAAATAACCGAGTTTGGGATAGTAATCGTCTATAAGTAAATGGTTATCGACATTTATTAAATTTAAACAACTAGAGTATATTTCATGGTTACTGTTAATCATGTTGGATCTAACGCTAGGAATTTATGTTCTATTAAATCTAGGTAGAGCTAAATGTTCCTTAAATATTACGTTAACTAATTAAAGAAAATTTATCTCATCTTAGATTTAATACAACTGAAACAACGAGCGTAGCCCTCTATGGGGTATGGGCTAGCCCTTCGTCTCGTATGAACCTCGCAAGGCTTTGTAGAACTTTACTTTTTTCAATTTTTTTCAAGTTTTACGTTTTTTCGACATTTTCCTGTAAAATCGATCCAAATGTCACCCCTTTGAATATTGTATCGAAATTTTTTCGAGTTTTGCGTTTTTGGAACTTTTAAACACCCCACACCATCGATTGTTTCTTCCAAAATTCTCTGTATTTTTGCTTTCTTCGAATTTGTTGCAGGTGGTTCTCATGAAATAAAATAACGGTTGCCCATGATCAACTAGCAGATGACAATTACACTGCAAATCTTGCTGTATTCTATTAATGCACATTGGTGTTGTAAAATGAATGCCCAAATGCTGATTAAATTAAAAACAAGAGTTTCTAGATGGCGATTTTTATACTTTTGATTGGCTCAAGAATACTTCAAATGATAATAAATCAATCATGAGAAACTTGATTTTCTCTTACTAACTGTTTAAATAGTAGTTAAATTAAATCCTTATCTAACGTATTTTAGATGAACAAAATGTAATAAACTTCGGTAGTATGTAGAGTGTAAAAAAATTATAATATATAGTAATATTTAGAACTGCTTTCTACTGCCTCTGTGTACTTTCTACAAAAATCTAGTTATGTCAGTACATCGCAATCTACTGATATTGTTACTAATTGAAGTATTTAATATGTTTTACTAAGGCATCTACGTATCCAACTGAATCGACGACTCAGCTTATATATGTAATAGGCACGTAAATCACATTAGAAGATCGAAATCGCAATCAACGTGTGGTATATATTACTAATCAAGAACAAATACTGTTCTTATTTATTTTTATTAAATAAAATTAGACAGACAGTTATATTGCACCCCCCCGCCTCATGCAAAACGATAGTGTAGGTAAAGGTATTATTTTCACTTACAAAAAGAATTATTGGTCCTAATTTGACCCCTCTTCACCAACCCGCGCTTTAACGAGTTTGTTACGCAAAATAGGATTTTTGAAATTTTGCGAATTTTAAACTCAAGAACTATAGGACTTATTGAAAAATAACTTCGAAACTTTTCTACTTATTTTGGTTTATAAAATATGAAAAAGAATCTACGTAAAAGTGTATTGAAGTGTTCAATTTCTTTTGAGCATCTGTCGTCTCAGCAAAAACGATTGCGCAAATCATAATTGACGACCTTTGAAGCCAATCCGTATGGAATGATATCTGGTTGTTGCATTAAATGGATTGTATTGCGAGTGATCGCTTATCGGAGACTCGGGAAGACTACGATATCACTCTTATAAATGTCGGCTGCAGTTGTGGACGAAACGTCGGCAAAACATTCCTACAGGTTGCGGCTTACTATCCCGGAAAATAATTCATATTCAAAACAAATTAAATCTAATTTAATTATGCTAATTTAAAATCACTATCTTATTAATAATTGAACTACAATTTACCTATTATTTAGTTCAGGTAATACGTACATCAAAAAAGAGAGTTTTTATATAAATTTATAAAGTAAACTTTATAAATTATTACAGGAAGCAGGAAAAGTCATTTTCACATTATCTAATGTTTGTTTTACTTTACCCACTCTTTAAAATAAGGAAGTTTGATTTCATGATTATTAGTAATTTCAAAGTAGGTTCAGTTGAGATCCGACACATTTGGGTGGTGTTCTAATTTCCGAAAAGCTAGAAAACAGTTGAAAACGTCTGTAGGTCGCAAAAGTGAGCTTTTAATTCATTGTTATATTCAGTATTCATGGTATTTAACAAGGTCTTATTTGCTGAAAGACAACTTGTGATAATCTAATAGATTAAAGGACGATTCGATTCATACGCAACGTCATGTCACGGTATTGTTACGTTAAAGTGTGTTCATAAATTGATAAACTGTCATTGAACAGCCACAACACGGAATGCCAATGGTATGGACCATTAACCTTTCAGCATTTTCGCCAAAAATGTTTTGTCGTAGGGTCTTTGCAGGTCTGAACGAGCAGCGTTACCGAACCGGAAAAGGAGCAAAATTGGAGCAGTATGCAGGTAGTATGGTTGTTCAGCATAAACGACGAAATCCTGACACAGTGCGTAAAAAAATATCAAGAGCTGTACGAATATGTCTAATGCTCTTCTTGTTACTTCAATTTTCGGTTTTGCAATTTTTTGCGAGTAGATAGCCACTAATCTTTTTACATCTTTTCCACATAACTACACAAACCTCGCTAGTGTCATTACGGTTAATGCGAATACCGAACAAAATTGACGTAATGTTACTGTAGTATAACGGTTTGCTGACGTTACGTAGAGGGTGGGATATTTTTGTATGTAATTACCAAAAAATAATTCTTGGTTACTTCTCTGCATCGTACCGTCGACTAATTCAAACCTGTAGAAGCATGTAAGATAATGAAACATCTACAGCATAATTTTATCTTTGTACCTTTGTACTAAGGAAGATTATTACATGAGTTTTCCTCGGGTACCTACCTAGTATTGGTCAGGCATTCGGGACTGTTAGTTCACGCTATCACCAACTACGAGAATGTATCGAATATAAACGGGATTGGTTTTGTAAAAAATTCGAACTATATTTAATTACACCTCGATGCATATACTATTTTTCAACAAAGTCTCAAAGCCCAAGAAGTACATTTTTTCCATCGGATTGAGAGCTTTCTTATGCCATCATCGTAGATACTCTTCGGACGTTCTTCTTCCATTGCGTCGTTCTCGTGAGAACGTTGACCTCCAAGCACTTCTTTCAGGTGCCCAAAAAGGTGGAAGCTACAAGGGGAGAAGTTGGGGCTATATCGCGGATGTTCCAGCGTTTCCCAGCCCAATGCATCCAATTTTTGCCTTGTGGCATTGGCCGTATGATGCTTGGCGTTGTCATGCAAATTAATGACACTTCTCACCAATTGCTTCTTCTTTTTCCTTCGAAATGACAATTTCGCTGCATTTAGTAGATCACAATAATGTTGCGCATTAATCATGCGTCGATCATGGAGAAAGTCAACGTGAAAAGCACCTTGCAGATCTAAAATAACTCTTACCTTTACTTTTTTCGGATTTCGGACCACCCCAATTTTGACTTTGGTCACACTTGTCCTTGGGCGGCGAGCATGGCTCTCGTTATCGACTCTTTACGCCCTTCAGAAAATTACTTGTGCCCTGCAAAAGCCCGAGTTATTGATACGGTGTTGTCCCCGAACTGTGCCTGTAATCGCCGCAAAATTTCGGTTGGATTCACCCCCTCCTTGGCCAAAAATCCGTTGCTCCATGGAGTCATACACTTCTGCCTTGCTCATTGCTTCTTTTCGTACTAAAGCAACTCAAGTGAATTGCGGTTGGTTCTCGCATCTTCGCAACTACTACTACCAGGTCACTGACCTATCCGTAATTACAAAAAAAATCAGTCCCGTTTATATTTGATACATCCTCGTATATAGAGACCCATCCAAGACGTGACCACATCATCGTTGAACTTCGATACCATTTAACGTTAAACAAGTCCCCAAAAAATATCGGTATACAGTTCGATAGTATTAATGCTTTATTTCCCATATTTTTGAAATGATGATATTTCCTTTAAATCGCTTCATTGTAACTTTTTATGGAGCGAATTTATAATTGTTGTACAAATAATTTGTTTTCTGTAAGTTGTAATACCTTACCTATTGTTGCTTTTCTTGAAATTCTTATAATGGTTCTTTCAATACCAAATCAAAACGTTATTTTCATAAAACGGAATTTTGTCAGACTCAATCTTTTATATAATTCTATATTCTTATCAGAATACTCAGTGAGTTTACCGAGCAACTTTCACTAATGAGTCGGTTAGGCTATATTTGCTACTTCCCGATCAATATCATTTGACTTGGTTTAGTATGCATCCTATGATGGATGATGGGCACGGACTTCGGGTGGCTTTTGTTTGACACGAACGAGAAAAGAAATGAAAGAAGGATAATGAGACAACTGAATGAGTAGAAACAAACGTATAGAGATGCGTACCTACGTAAATAGATACCTACAGCTACAGGAACGCTTATGTGTAGTGTATAGTTATCTGTATATACAATATATTAATCCCGAGCTTTCCTCGTTAACGTCAGCAACTTTTAACAATTCCTTTTGTTAAATTTCGCTCACTATCTTTTTTTAATATCGAATGCAATGCATAAAATGTATGATTAAAGTTGTGACGCGTAAGGAAAGCTGCAAAACTGTTCAAAAGGAATCATCTTTCTTGCCGTTTGAACAATGGTAACAAAACTACTATCGCTCCTTTTCATTTTACATCATTATCGTAAAATAAAGAGTGAACTACACAATAGAGTTATCAGAGTTGTCATTTTTACTGAATTTACTTTCCATGATTAGTTCTATTTAATATTGAGAAATTGTAGTTCCTTACTTTGTTTAGAACTGACAATAATTTCATTGACGGCAATATACGAAGGTAGTTTGAAAAGTTTCCGACCTTCACGTGAATATTGCAGAATTCGTCAATAAAATATGAAATAAATAAAATGATAATTTAATAATGTGGCGATCGATACACCCTGCATATAACATTCTATATATAAATATTCTTTTGTATTATATTTCTGTGTGTAAATATTTCTTAACATTATCTGCTAAAACATTTGTATTCTGTCCATCTGTGCTAATAACTTTTATTGCTGTACCTTTCTATAATGCCGGCTAACATTTCAAGTTCGCATGACGTCTGTCCTTCGCTGTCCTCCCCTAATTACAATTTTACGATAGGTTTCTTCGGTGATTTGGGTCATTGCTCTATTTAGTCATATTTCTTGATATTTCTCGTCTCAAAATTTACTCTTATCTAATACCCTTTCCTTTACTTCAGAATTTCGATTTCATTCTATTTTTTGTTCCTTCTAACTAGAAAGTCCGATCTGAATCTTCCAACTATAAAAATCATTTCCGTCTTCGTGTTGTTAAATATATTGTTGTTGTTACTATCGTTATTGTTGCCTAGTTTTATTTATCAAATAATTAATTACCGAACACGAGAGTCTAAAATAATAACATAATATAACATATATAATAGAATATAATAATAGTAAATAAAATACTTTTTGGGATAGTCATGGATATCTTCAAGCGGCAAAAGTCATCATAGAGGCATACTACGCATTATTAGTTGACAAGCTGAAAGCAGAAATTGCGGAAAAACGGTCACATTTTCAGAAAAAGAAAATCCTGTTTCACCAAGACAATGCGCCGTCTCACACCGCAGCGGTTGCCATGGCGAAAATCCACGAACTGAAGTAAACTGCTGACCATCCTCCTTACTCACCCGATCTAGACTCAAGTGACTTCTTTGTGTTCACTCGTCTAAAAATTGCGCTCGGAGGACAGCAATTTTCATAAAATGAAGAAGCAATCACTTTCGTGAACAATTATTTTGCAGAGAAAAAGTCCGAGTACTTTTTGGATGGGCGAATAAATCGCAGCATTGCTGGGAGAAGTATCTAGACTTACAAGGAGCCATGTAGAAAAAAATAAGAAAAAATGACTTGTAACATTATTAGGTCGGAAATTTTTGAGACCACCCCCGTACATCACTTTTTCAACATACTGTAGATGGCATAATTTTTGATACAAAAAATGCAATTATTTTCAAGAATTTTATTTAAAAATACAATAAACAACCGTTCTTTACTAAAGGTAATCATTTATCATTGTAACACGTAATTTATCTATTTATTACAATAATTTTCTTCGAATTTTTGTTCTTCAAAAACATCTTTCATATTAATACTGTCGCCAACCTCCTATCAAATACGCGAATGCTATGGCATTCGTATCTTAAAGAACTTCATTAAAATAATCAGCTGAACGTGAGCTTTTAAAAAAACCCTATACGGTATATTGTGCAAAAGCTAACTCAAAATCTTTACATTGATTTATTGTTCGCATTTATTCCATTCAAAGTTTCATATTATATTATTGCTGGGTACTTCAGTTTAAATTCTGTGAAATTCATTGAAAACGCAACACACAGCGTGCGGACCGTACTTTTTAGGTTTATCAAAGTTTCAATTTGATACCTTCTGCTAATAACACTCATGAATGTATGTAAATTGTAAAAAGTATACAGGTAATAATAGAAAGTTGAGCCAACGTTTTTATGCCACCTTAAAACTCGCCATAAATAATTATTTAATACTTTTTTTTAATTAATAATGAAGGGATCATTTTCTTGCAGTAAATACAAATTTCTGTGAACTACAACTGCCTTGTATTTATTTAACCCTAAAAACGTCATCTTTCACGGTCAAAACAACAAAACTAACAGCAGCTAATGTTAAGTGCCTGTAAATATTAAAAATATTTTGTCTGTTTTATATATATACATCTGTTAAGTTTAGTTTCTAGGTATTTATTATTCTCTTTGTATATTGGCATCTTTTGTGCCCATCAATTGTAAATACGTTAAAAAATTCCAAAAATAGACTCTGGCCCCTTTATGATACCCCTTGTAAATACTTTACGCATCGGTCATCAGCCTTGAGAACACCACCAACGGTTTTGTGAATTACGCTTGGGGGTGTTTAGCTTCAAGAGGGGGATATTTTTCACTTTGGGGCGTTGTCTATTTTTTCACACTATTTAAGTAGAAATAAGAAAAAATCACAGAGAATTCCACTTGTAGATTCAATCAAACTACATTATATTCTATTCAATTCGAGAATTCAACTTGTAGATTCAATCAAACTACATTACATTCTATTCAATTCAAATCAACCTCATAATTATATCCAAATCAATCAAAACAACAAAATCAAATAAGTGTAAATAGTGAATAATAAAGTGTATATTAGGAAAAGCAGTCCATTTTATCATATTTAACCAAAAGAACCTTCGGCGGGATACCGCCAAAATATCGAACACCCAAACAGCTAATACTTTCTTAGTAGACAAATTAATTACTAACAAAAAGATAAAACAAGTTAGGAAACTTCTACATAACAATAGTCTCAGTTTTATATTTATATTTGGTAACCATGTAAGCCATAAGTGTAAGGTTTATTTACGTAAACTAAGCCTTATAGCAATCGAAAACAATAATGTTATATTAAAGTACCTTCTAGTCAATTACAAAAGAAAGAAAGGATAATTAGATATGTGAGGTATTTACCAAATTTATTGTAATATATGTGATGCTATCTACGTAGGGCAATCTGGTCAAGCGGTTTCCACCAGAATAAGAGAGCATATTGTACGATATCAATAAAAAATACTCAAAAACAGGTATCTCAGAATATTGTACCCTTCACAAGCATAATAGTAACTTAAATATTGTAAAATTGTTACACACCAATATTAATAAGAGCAGAAAGTTATTAATGCTAGAAAATCTAGAAATACGAAAAGGGCCATTTAAATATAGTTAATAATCAATTATAATTTGGAAACTTCTCACACACTCTTACTTAGTGAACTTAGTTAGCATATATAAATATATTACATTTGTCACATCAGCTGTTATAATTGTTATGGGAAAAAAATACACCACGAGTACCTAATGGTTAAACCTATTAAAATTTAATTACATTATAAAGAAAGTAAATTAATTGCAAGAGAAAGAAAAAAATACTTAAAGACAAACTGAGCGTACGTTCTATTTATAGGAACATGTTTTAAGAAGCATTTTACCACTTCTAATCCCATTCCGAAGTTCGCAATCGACCCATTGCGATACAAGTCACGTAAGTTAACAGGAGAGGTCGTAATGATCATCTGTGTGTTCGATAAACGCATACATACATAAATTATCATAAATGTACCGTAAAACCGATTTATGAGGAGCCGTAAGATACGGCTGGTCAGCTTTATAACGGCTTTGAAGCTACTATTGTGTTTCAGCGAGAGATATAATTCAAGTAGGCGACGCCCGCGATGTCCCGTCATCATTATGATGTCGAACGTTTCGGATAAACTTCGGTGTCATATAAGTGAATGATATTGAGAACTTGATCTGATTCTAAATACCAAATTTTTCCAACGGAATAATTCATATTCAATATCAAATTGGAAAGTGAATCATGAACAAATTTACTTTTGAGTTCATTTTGCCAGACACACATTTGTCTGACACGACTTAGCTGCAAAAGGTTCTAGTTCAGAATTTAAGAAAATTGAACGTTTTAAAACTGGTAGAAGTTATGAAGAACATTAGTTTCTGTTCAGAAATTTAGCGAAATTACCAGATGTGGATCGCGATTTCGAATTTACTAGTTTTCATTAATTTATTATAGTTACCTTCGGTAAAATACTAACCATACCGAACTTGTTCACATAATTTCAGGTAGTATATCACTATCTACTGATAACTGCTGTTAACTGAAACATTTCATTTGATAAACGAGAGCTTTTCAAAGGTATCTACTTATCCAAGTGCATCTTCAACACAGCTCATGCATGTGATACGCAAATAAAATTAATTAGAACAAAAGTTCTTGGTCAATAATTTATCTGAAGTACCAGACGTGGATCGCGATTGCGATGTTACAAGATCTCATCTGATTCAATCGAAACTGCCCATGGCGTATTGAGATTTAACAAGATCGAAATCGCGATAAACATCTGGTAGTTTCGATAAATTACTGATCAAGTAGTTAAATTGTTCTAATTAATTTGGTTTAGGTGCCTATCACGTGCATAAGCTGCATCGTCGATGCAATTGGACAAGTATATCACCACATAATAGTGTTCTAATTTAACAATACTAAAATATATGTATATGTTACGGGTAAAGTTAGATAAGCGAGTTAACCTAGGTTTACCCGCGTAAACTGCGTAATACCCAACACTCTTGGGTAAAGTTCAAAATATATTTGGAATTGTACACGTTTCGGGCTTTACCCGGGTAAACCGCGTTTTATCCGCTTTCGCTTGGTTAAAGTTGGATATACATAAATGACAAGGCCATTAATGTTTGAAAAACATATATAATTCAAAAAACATATTTTACAAATAAAAATTAGAATTCTAAAACTGTATTCTCATAAAGGTAATCTATTCACGAGTACTTATTTGTTCAAACAAGACAAGCTCCTGTGACATTTCGAGTTGCAAAGATTTCCAATAGCTTTACCTAACCTAACCTAACCTAACTTGACCACAAGTCCGTTTTTGACAGATTTCAACTTTTTTGACACCCTTCACATAAGCGCAGATATAGCTTAAAAACACCTTGAGTTATTTATGGTACATCCAACTTTAACCAAGCGAAAGCGGATAAAACGCGGTTTACCCGGGAAAAGCCCGAAACGTGTACAATTCCAAATATATTTTGGACTTTACCCAAGAGTCTTGGGTATTACGCTGTTTACCCGGGTAAACCTAGGTTAACTCGCTTATCTAACTTTACCCGTAACTTATATATATGTACATCCATAACTAGATATTATTTTCATAAGATACATGAGAAAATCCAGAAAATATATTTTGGGGGTATTCAACTTTGGTGTGGACACAGAATTTGCTTTTTTCTTTCTTATTTTAATACTAACGATCGTCTCGCTCTTATCCTTGTCAAAGTACTAGATCATTATACACTTGCCACCAAATCTACTTAATCCTGTAACCTTCTCGATTATAATAATATTTTTAAATTATTTTTATTCTGCTATAAGATACCAAAAAAGCTGAAATACTGTCGAAAATGTTAGGACATGCTTTAATACGATTCAAGCCTGGAATAATTTTTGCTTTAAGTTAAGCATCTGTTCCGATTCTTAAATACGACTTGACTTGCGGTAGGAACTATTACTGCCTCTTAAGAAGTACTTAAAGATAAGCCGTACTTATTTACTTCCTCAGATAATCTTTCACTTCTCTTCTGTCTTCATTTCGTCCATCTCATTTCTCTCTTCTTAACCACACCACCCACCCATTCCCATGATTCCTTAAAGGAAGCTGAAGAGAGGGCCCTACGCCCTACCCTCCGGCTTTGCACAACAGTGTAAGTCCGAGGAACTGCCCACCCACCAGCACGAGTAACTGGTGGGAATGAAACACAAAAAAGTTTATTTCGGTACAAACGGGCATGAGAGTTTCGATATTTTCTCTCTAATTATTGACAAGACGTATACAAGAACCCTATACAACTGTCCCCTGCACTATGAAGCAGTATACGTTATGGATACATGTGGACGTGTTGGGCGTTTTAATTGAAGTTTTAACTTTATATAATTATCAGGTAGAAATCTCTGAAATATGTTGACGTTTATTTTTCGCATTAATTGTTGCCTCGAACTATAGAGGAAAAGGTAAGGTTGTATATGAGATACGTATCCTCACGTCCCGCTAGGTCATCTTGAAAATATCGTCGAATGTAATGAAAATCCAACGTCCTACTAAAGGAGATCCGTTTGAAAAATAACTCCCATTCAGTTCAGTTTCCCAAGTGACAGTTTTTCTTTCCTCTTATACGTATGTGTAACTGTGTTCAGTTTTCATATGCGCTGCACCAGACAGTTTATTCATAAATATTCTTCAGTCTCACTGCTTATTTCCATTTGAATATAAATTGGATTCTGGTGTCATCAAGTTTCTAGCACTCGTCGACGTTTGCTAGGGACAAACACTTACTTTTATTTTTCGTTCGTTCGTTTTGAAATGCTTTTCAATTGAAAATGTTATTCGAAGATATACATGAATTTTGATACTACTGCTGCTTTAATATTTATATTTCTGTTATATGGTAGTACAGGTATTTAGTTTATTCTGTACTTTTCAAACGAGCGGAGCCGTACAAACCATTCATTCATGTTGGCTAATTGGACTTCATTAAAATACAGTTTAATGAATATACCATTGCTAAATTAGACTTTCAAAGTTTCCTAAAAATAGATATTTCTCAGTATTGAATACTAAAAGCAGAACGCAATCCATTGCGATAAAAACACTGGCAATGTGCAAAGGTTAACACGCTTCCACGCGGGTCTAACGGTAAATATCACAGCTTAATACTCGGGACGACACCCGTTCGATTTCGAGTCCGCCGCTTTCCTTAATCCAAGCTTTTCTTAGGTTTCATTGATATGTGTAGGCAAATGCTGGTCAAGTAATATTCCACAAATAGCCGTTTAATCCTTTACTTTCCTTATCTCATCCGTTTTGTATTTCCCTTTCGATTCACAACCACCTATCGATTCCCACGATACCTATTTTGCACTACAGTGTAGATCGGCGAGACATCCCACCCACAAGTATAAGCTGGTGGCAATAAAACACAAAATCTTCTTTTCTGCAAACTACAACAGTCTTGATTCAACCAAATCACAATGAGAACGAGACAGTCTGGAATAGAAAACCAATTTACAGCTTAATGTTGAAATAATATGTACATAAATTTCCGAAGTAAAAAATACTTGGCATATATATGGTATCCGAGGTGTATAAATTAAGTAATAAGACCGATCTTTTTAAATATTTCCCCTCGAATAGAGTTATAATTGAATATCGTCTCCTACAAATTAATAACCTTGGGGTGCCACACAGCTTTGGAGACGATTCTTCCACTCCTCAAGCAGCGCAAAAACTGGGGTACTGAAATAACCTTCAGCAGGTCGGTCACAGCTATTTGGTTGTCTTCGACTGTCCCAAAATGGTGTCCCTCGAGATGAATTTTCAATCTTAGGAAGGGAGAATTTCCAGCGGTTCTCTCTCTCATCATCCGTCGACTCTCTTCCTTCTGAAAATCTATCAAACTACCGAATAATCTACCTTCTTCACAAAACGCTCTCCGTCTGCTGAAGTTTCTGTAAAGTAAGCAGAACCACATTTTTAGAAGGTATTACAAAAGCCGGTTTCACGAGAAAAACAACCGCAGGCAACCAAATGACTTGATCTAGTTAAAACTCGTACTGAATGCGTATCACATGTCCACCTGTCGCTCCTCGAATTTCCATGCTTCCAGCTTTGCCAGATCTAACACTACCTTGTTAGTCTCATTAGCTATTTTGCACATCTTAAATAGATTTTGTAAACAATTGTAGTAAAGAGACCAAGAATTGAAGAAAATCACTGACTATTTTAATTGAACTAATATAGTTGGTAAAGTAATTTTCATAAGACATTATCGAATTCTTTTAATATATATCTATAATATAAAATAAAGAAAACGAGAGCAAAGTTTTAAAAATATTTTTAATTGTTTTCCCAAAACATTGGCTTCTTCAGGTGAAGATGTTTTAATTCAAACTCTTACAAAATAGGCTTAAATACTAAAAATTGATATATTCTTATGGGGTGGGTAACAACGAAAGAAAGTTTGAGGTTTAAGAATATGAATTAGAATATCTTCACCTGAAGAAGCCAATAGTTTGGTGAAACAATCGTTGTGATAAATTAAAAATGTTTTTGAAGTATTTGTTTGACTCTTTGACATTATAAACAAATCATCAAGAGTGAAAATTTAGAAAGATAAGTACCTATCTACATAAAATTTTATAGTAAAAATGACCAATCACTTTATAAAAGGCGGCCACACTCTAAATAAGTTGTTTGTTTTCCATTAATATAATATACATGTAGTGAATGTCTGAGATTGTGGCTTTTACATAAGCAGTCATTTTACAAATCGGCTGAAGACACAATTGTAATAATTTATGTCGTTGTTTATAAAAATTTGCTTCTTTAAAATTACAATATTAAATGATTTATATAAAGTCATCATTACAGTTATTATTCATTTGAATTGATTGAGACAGCAGAAGAATTTAGTTCTACAGAAATTCATATTTATTTTGTTTTAATAAGTTACCACGAATTTTCCTTACTTCAAATATTTGTAGACAATTTTCTGCTTAAAAGCAAACAACTTCTAGTTGGTTTGCCTCTGTAACATAAATTCGACCCCAATTTAAATTCAAATTGGTTGGGAACGCAATGAATGAAAACATGCCATTGAGATTAACATCATCACCAATGTGTATTTTTTATTATTGGCAGTCAATAGTTTTATGTTTTAAATAAAAAGCAAAGAAAATTTTGATGCATCTTTTTCAATTTAATTGATTATTATGGTTTTGTAAATTTTTGTATAAATTATATTTAGGGACCAAGTAACTATGAATTGAGATTCTTATGCTAAACTATGTTATATTACACGTGGTGTATCGCAATTTACTGATAGGAGGGTTGCTATTTATATTTTGAACCTTGGCAATGTTAAGTGTTTACAGGCGCCATTTAACGTAACCTTCTTCAGAATGTTTTGTCATTTGACCACAACTGTTGTTGTTTACAGCGACTTGAAAATTTTGTTTCAGTGATAAAGTGGAATGACTTATCGTGAGATTGAGTCATCCTTGTTCATTAGTATGACGAGCATCAATAAGATATTACATGAAGATTTAGCTGTGAAACAATTTCCTTGCGTTGGATTCCGCATAATTTGGCAGAAGCTCAAAAAGATGCTCGTATCAATTGGTGCACAAAAAAGGTCAAGAAGTAAAATGGCGGTGCATCAAAAGTCGTGTATAATATCTACACAGGTGACGAATTTTGGATTCATGTATATGAGCCCGAAACAAAACAGCAATCCACCGCATGGGTCTTCAAAGACGAGTCAAACCCGACAAATTTGATTCATGCGCGAAGCACTTCGCCTGTTTCTTCTGAATAACTGGACAACCATGCAGTTAGAGCAACGTAAAACGATGAATTCTGATCTGAATAGTACACAATCACTTGTTTGCCAGAAGTGCTTGGTCAAATGCGAAAAAAGAAGCGGCAACGAAGAATGTTTCTTGATCATGGCTATGCAAGCGCTCACACATCAAGGGTCATGCTTCTTACAGCTCTGATTTGTCACCAAATGACTTCTTCTTATTCCCGAATATCAAGAATAAATTGCGTGGCCAACGTTTTTCGGCGTTGATGTATTCAAAAACCATATTTTGGAGAAAATTTCAATCGGAGCTGAAAAAGAGTTAAGAGGATTGGTTCGAGAGCATGCAAAATTGTATTGTAAATAAATTAATGTCTTTTCCTTGTTAGGCTCTAGATGTAAACATTTCATTTGTTTGGTAAGGGCATTTTGTAGTTATTCACTTGAACTAAATGTTTTTTAAAGCAAAACAATTTTATTTCTTACGTAGGAAATAAAAACACAATTGTTTTTTTTAGATTTCTACTTATATTGTTTAATAAAACATAACAGCTGTTTCGGTAGGTATACTACCTTCTTCGGATGTGAATTACAACTAAGTTATACAAACAAAGTGGCTTCTATTTATACCTAATTAGGAAAGTTCTTAAATATTACAATGATTATGGGAGGACCAAGTAGTAACGTTACAAGTAAGTAAAATAATAATCGAAAAACAAGAAGTTATAAGAAAATTAGACAATACAATAAAAGACTAAATAATAACAAAATAACTGCAAAATAAAGTTTCAAATTCGACAATACAAATAAAAGACTAAATAATTACAAAATACTTGTAAAGTAAAGTAAAATAAAACAAGGTTTGATTGAAAATTACTAGACCGAATAGCAATAAATAAGAACAAAACAATATTAAAGACAACAATAATTAAAATACTGAAAACATACAAACAATTGAAAAAGAAACTAGGATAAATTTAATAACGGAGAATTATTTAAATCCAGTCAGTCATTTAATAATGTATTTTTTTTTTTTGGTCTATTTATGTTATCTAATGTTTCCAATAGATTTAACTTCCTTCCTTTATTCGATGTATGTAATAAGTCGAAATTTTCATCAAATTTATGTTTTTCGCTATTTAAATGTATGGCATAGTTAGATCTATTATCTTCTTTAGCAAAACTATCCTTATGTTCTTTTATACGTTTCTCAAAAGCTCTACCAGTGTGGCCTATATAAACCTTATTGCAGGAACTGCAATTAAGTTTATATACACCAGACTTTTTACCTTTATCTCTTTTGCTTTTATTGTTTTTAATTCTTTTTAAATGTATGCGATATATTGAGCTTATCTACAATCTCACGTGCTGTGCTATAACTATTTAAATTGGTAATCGCTTTGATGTTGACTGTCATCAGTTTTAACTGGACTGGCTGATACTTGCGCATTTTTGAGTGAAAAATCACCAAAATAAGACATGGCAAACCACTTTTGACACTTCATTTCCATCAACGTTTCATATACTTGTGATGTATTCCTGTTTTTTCGGAAATAATACAATAAAGTATGTCTGAAGTACACGTTTTATTCTTCCATTTTTAAATTGAGATGAAGCGAAAGTAAACGACCATTGGATACAATTTTACTACGAATGGCTTGTGATTCTAATATTGTGACAAAATAATGGACTGTTTTAATACCATTAGTGGATGGTCAACTTTGCTACGTTATTGCTCAGTCCATTTTCTATGTCTATGGTTAAAACGAACTATTGAAAGAATCCGCAGTCATTGATTACAACTTTTTGTCGTGGCACAAGAATTTATTTTAATGATCTGACATGCTATAGTGAACAGCTAAATAGCCAGTATCTAGAGTACTAACCATACAGTATAGCGGAAACTATTGTAGACTAATTTTTGAATATATTTGTTGAAGTAAAATTATGTTTTGAGTTCCTTAATTATTAAAACATGCTTCATCCTCCAGGCACAATAAAAAGTCTAAATTCTATTACTTAATTAAAGTAAAGTTTTCACATCAAATATTTTATTTGTGGTAGTAACGTTTAAATTCGGGATAACTTCAGTTTTGTGGAGCAAAGGTGGCAGACAAGAAAATAATTCAAAAAACTGGAAGGAGTTTATTTAACGTATAAACAACTGGAGGACGGATCAAAAACAAGAAAAGAAGGAATAAGGTCTTCTTCACAATAATATGGGAAAAGATCTGATCCCAATTAACATCATAACGTTTTCAAAAGGTTTCGTGCATAGACAACTTTGCTATCAGTAGGTTTAACGTTTCGTTGGAGACTGCTAGACAGGTTCATTATTCAGATCTGCATCCACTGTTCAGTCTCTAGTGGTCTCGGGCTGTCTCAACGATCCATCAACTCGTTGGATCTGATAAAATATAAACCTGTTACATGTTGTTCCTACATTAAAGATCTACATAAATAACAAATAATAATCTTGGAGTCTCTTTTACAAAAATACATATATAATAATAATAAATATCCCTCATAATCAGAAGATCAGTTTTAATGTAAATTTATCTATCTGTGTGCGTATTACCTTTGCCAAAATTAAATGTAGCAACTGTTAGACATAAAATTTGTGTACAGAACACAAGAATTCGTTATAAGTCAAAATTAAAATACCTTTCATTTGGATATTTTAAACACTGTCCCGAATTTGCTTAGGACTTTTTACAGATAAGGTTATTTATTATTCAGTTCAGACACCGAGGACAGAAGCAGAGAATAGGACGAGGTAAGCGAACGTAAAGTTTATACTACTTAAATCGGTTACGGCTGTTCAATAAACCTATACTGAAGTTTGTCTTAATTCCAATCTAAATAATATGTGAATTTCATAAAAAACTGTTACTAATTACGGATTTTGTATGTATTTTTACAAAAGACTTATTTGTTTTAATAAAACTGATTCGGAGATTGCAAAGAGGTAAACCATAATTTTAAAGAAATATTTTTTTCTGAAAATATTACTAGCAAATGTCAATTCAAACCAAAGGTATGACTTAATCTAATCGGTTATTAGGGAATAACTAATAAGCATCCTCTAGATAACATTAAAAATCAATTGGTAACTTTTGTGCTCTATTTATAACAACATACATCTCAATTTTACAATTTCAAATTTGTATCTTTACGACATTTTGCAGAAAAATTAATATCCTACAAAATTTTAAGTTCTTAGTCAACAGTTTATCTAATGTGTTAGATTTGGATTGCGATTTTTAACTCATTATTCCACGTCAGCACCTCATAAGTAGTTGCTATAAATTATTCACCACATATAAGCTGCTCCATGCAAATAAGATGACCAAACATTAAATAAGGGGCAGTATGTCACCATCTGTAGGTATTCTATAATGGAATAATATTTTCAAATATGAAATGCTACATTTAACGTATCTAATATCCTGTATATTTTAACAAACAATATTTTATTGAAGTCAAATATGACTGAACCATACTATTTGATATCTAAAATTACAAATCCTATTCTGTGTGAGTTTCTAAAGAATTGAAAGATATTTTCTTTGGAGATTGATTATGATTACAGTAAATAATCAATTCAATAAACTTAAACCATTCTATATGCTCTCTGTTCAACCGTATGCCCTATTTGTGTCCATTTCTATGTGGTGAATTAGTTTGTCTATCTGTATTGTTCTTTACAATAAAATCGTGGTATTGTTACATCCCTCAGATCCATAAATGCCTATTTAAGTCAGTAGTACAATGTTAGAACAACTAAATTAAATGTTACAATTGTATGCTAAGAACGATTACAGAATTTGATCGATTAATAAATCAATCACTAGAGGCGAGTTATCATATTCAGTCACCCTCATGGTTGCAAATTCGCTACCATTTTCTACGTTTCCCTACAAATACTATAATAAGGTAGGTTTGTTTTGAACTAATTCGATCAAGTATTAAATTATTGTAATTGTTATCTTTTTATTAATATTCAATTGTTAATTAACTTATTTTCCAAATCAAATAATAAATTAGTTTATTATTAGCAGAAGAATTGAATTTATAATTAGGCTACCTTTGCAGTACCTACGTAATATTGTTCCCTTGTTGTAGTTACATGAGTGCTTATTTAATGAATCTTACGTGATATAATGGATGTTGTTTCCAAAACACAATTTCGTTACTGTCCCTCATTATTATCTTAGAGTACCTAAGTCCGGTTGGTTTGTTTTACGCCATCAACGCTGCAGAGATCATGTACATAAGTAGTAATTAGTTTCCAAAGTTTTAGCTAATCTTGTAGCTTCCCGAATCTTCTGTGTACTACATCCTTTCACAGAGTTTCGGACTTAAGAAAACTTTGTGCTTCTGTAACGAATACTACCCCTAAATACCAAGAAGATGAACAAACTGATACAAAAACACGATAGCTAACGGATGTTGTATGGATTCAGTTTCACTTCTCCGTGAAAAAATGGTAACGCAACTCGGTAAATGAAAATCAGATTACCTTAAGTGCTTAAGTGTCGATACGTATTCAGAGTGAAATTTCCTACACTCTGTTCCAGTTAATATAAAAGGCCTGTAATTCTCTAGAGTTTTATAACGTAGAAGATAGAAGCAATTTTGACCGAAATGCTACTTTAAGCAGAAGTTTGATAAACCAAGTCAGAAACTGAAACATAAGTTGACTGGGGTAAAATGAGAAACGACGGTTCCAACTTCAAGTACTACTGCTACGGGTCTAATTCTTGATCCTTAATATTGCTCCATTAAGTACTTACGTAAAGTCCATGCTAAGAACATCAATTCTAAATGTCCTGTGGCCATCAGAAACACAGGGTCCGTCCAAATGAACGTGTAGATTTGAAAGGGTTGGTGCACCAAAAGTAATAATTAGATAAAACAAGTATCAAAGGATGTATAAATATGGGAAGTTTTGTGTTATATACTTTTTTTAGGTTTTCAAAATCTCGTCGTTAAAATATAACCCTTTTACCACAATGCAAGGATCCAGGCACTCCCTGAGGGACCAAGTCTCGTTAGTTAGCATCTCCCTTGAAGCCATTCTTGTAATCTTGCCCTTTAACTTATTAATGGTCACAGTTAACGCGATCCACTACCACCCATTGCAGTTAAAGGACGTCAAATCAACGGCATGATTTTGATCTCATTGTACAACTATAACTTCAAATTATACATCAAAACCGTGATTTCCAATTTTTGCAAATCCAAATCTTCATTAAGTTCAGTAGTCATACATTTGATGTTCTACCGTATTGGAAGATAATTAACAACATTGTAATTTCTCATAAAATTACACGGTCGGTATTTTATGAATCGAGTTACGTTGCTATCTTGTACTGCTGTGTCTAATGCTTAATTGCACATGTTTCGCTATACTTGGGCCGGCATTTTCAGTGTCTTATACTGATCATGGTTAGAATAAATAAATAAAATAGGAGACTCATCCCAATTACCACTAACACAATTTTACTGAGCGGACACGTGTTTCGCCGACTTCAAACGTGGACATTATCAACGCGAGACTATAGTTAGCATCATTAGTAACCTAACGTGAAAAGTTATCCGATTAAAAGCTCGATAAGTAAAAGATAACACCAAAACTGCTACTCGTGCGGCGCCCACTGGGTAAAATTCTTCACCGTTACAATTTATTTCATGTGATGAAAAACTTTGAGTTCTTGAAAAATTATTCGACTTGTTTTAAGATCAGATTTGACTAATGCCTTTAATTGATACGTACTTCTACACAATGCGTTCGTAACGAGTTTGCGAACCGAATGTTTCATTAATATTACGTACCTAAATTTTTGGTTCCTATTTTTAATAACATAACCTTAAACAAAATGAATATGTCAAAATTAAATCCGAAAAATACAACAGTTTCACATACTTAGGTAATATTTCAACAAAAATTGGTAAATGTATTAGACAAATAACTAACAGTACTATTGCTTTTAAAACTAACAATTTGTTAGGTAAACTAATATTAAATAATAAATCTAAAACTCCGAAAGAATTGAAGTCAGGAGTTTATTGTTTAAGTTGTTTAGAATGTCACAAAGTTCAAAATTAAATTATTTGGAGAGCCTAGAAATTAACAGATATCATAAAAAAGACCTAGCATTAAACGATCAAATAGAGTTTAAAAATTCACTTTTGCTAAATATTTTTCTATAACACTCCCCCTCCCCTCTTAGGTTAGACTTGTACATATATATATCTTGTACAGATCGAAGTTTGTCAAATCATCACCTGATGAAGGCAATGTTTGGCGAAACAATATTGTAGTGTCTACAAAATAAAATATTTTTGAAACTTTGTAATTTTTAATTAAACTTAAACATGATTAATAATTCGTTTCAACCCGTATTAGCATCTACTATCAACAAATAAAATGAATATTGATAGTAAACACAGAATATTTGCAGTCAAAGTACAAAATCCACACCTTAAAAGAATATATACTTCAGGACTTACTTATACTTTAGTTTTCGTTCGCTTAAATTATTTCTAATCGTCTATAAAAAATAAAATTATTATAGGTAATAAAATCTTCAAAAGCAATTGCCTACATCATTCCTAATAATATCCTCTTCATGTGTCCGGATTCCCATCTAAATCGGTTCAGTTGTTTCGAAGATTAACTCGTACAAACAGACAGACATATAAAAAAGTATTAGGAATTATTTTTATCTTAAAATCATATAAATAACCATATGACCTTTGGCTATTACAGACAGTCACTTCAAATTTCTTATATGTATAGTTAAGAATTTATCCCAATATCGAAAGATAATCATTAGCAATATAGATACCAACATCCCTTTTGCACAACGGTTAATAAATTGATTAACAAAACATTAATGTATATAAATTAACCTCTAGTAAACAATTCTCCACATATTTTATTTATAAACTGATTAACATTAAAATGTTTAACAAAGAATGGAATCATGGTCGTAAAAACCAGTATGATGTTAAAACCGAAAAGAACATCGAGTGTGTAATTAGAGTATGTAACAATTGTTAAATTCTTCTTAAATTTTTTCGTAAATCAAGAAATGTTCTAGTTCTGCCCCTGATAGTCCACGATTTGGATTCCCAATGGTACCTTTAGTATTAGGACGATTTCCGTTATGCAGTACCTTTTTTGTTTTTTTTTACAATGTTGGCATCGGTAATATCGTAGGTATTGGACGATTCTGGGAGCACATAAGGTGTCTTATGTTCCCGACAGTAAATATTACTGCAATTTTCGGCTATGAATTTCAGAAGATACCACATAAAAGTTATAAGTATTTTATGACATTGCTATTATTTACTCTCTAAAATTTAACTTCAGAATCTGATTTATATCCATTAACTTTAAACCAACTCATGCCTAATGTGGTACTAGTAAAGTTAATAAATAGACCTAGTTGATTTTTAGTTAACAGAAAGCAGAACCGTACACGTAAATATGATAATAGAAATATTATTAACAACTTTTATATTTTATCGACAATAACATTGTTTGGGAATTTAATGAGTTATTGATTTTCAAAGATAGAAGCCAATATTATTAATCATCCATAACCGTAAAATTGAGTTTGCAGGCCCTTTGTAAAGAATATATTGATATCTGAAACACTATTAAGTGTATTGAAATAGTTTTCTCACATACTAAAACGATTCGCTTGTTGTGTAGATGCTTCGAAATGAGTTCAGCTGTCGGGTTACGGATGCCCTGACAACAATGACGCATAGGATGGTAACATTTCCAGAGTGACCCCATACAGTAAAACGTATCCGGCAGCAAATGGCGTGAAATGGAATACGAAATACGAAAGCACAGCTTAAGTGGAAGTTCTCGTTAATTTTGAATTTCTATGTTGTGGGCAAGGGTCACTCGGTAACCATCTAGTGTAGTAATATAAAGTGTATAATCTTGCTTTAGAACGTTCTACATATCTTTATTATAACTGTTTTATGACAGTAATGCGAACGAATGAATAAAGAACTAAAATGTAATTGTTGATAAAAATCAAAATGGTTTCACTAAATAAAAATAACATCTGCGGATGATTAGGCACATTCAGCGAATTGAAACCGACAAAAGCTATGGTAACTGAGTCGAGAATTTTACGTAATGTGAAATATAATATAGGAACATGATCATTTTATAACAGGAACACACGCAGAATATTTGGGACTTCAAGGTACGTCAAAATTTCTTTAATTTCATGGGAATCAGGAAATGTAAACAAAGAAAATAAATTTAGTTCTTTTATCCCATTAGTTGAACACATACAGGGCAAAATACAACTGTTTTTCTTGGGAAATTGTTCTAAAAATAAGCCTGTATTAATTCTAATAATATGTAGTTCTACGAGGGTAAATCAAATATAAACGGTAATTTTCTTCATTGCTTTCAAATCTTTTGCCTCCAAGTGATTCTTTCAAGGGCGCGAACAAAAAATAATCACACGGAGGATGCTCGAGGGTTTCTCAGCCCATTTATTCCAATTTATTCCTTGTCAAAACTGCGGTGTCTGGTCAGGTGTTGTCATGAAGGAGGATGACGTCTCGAATGAGCATGAGCGAGCTCCGTCGTTTGCTCCGATACGCGATTTTAATCGACTGTAACATCTCAGAATAGCAAGCCGCATTCACTGCTCGTTGATTGGTTGATTGTGAAGAAAATCAATGAGTAACTGATTGAAACTCCCCTTGAGTCAAAGAACAGACGCAAGCACTTTTCCGGCTGAGAGACGGGTTCCGGTTTTGACTTTTACAGGGCAGCCTTCATCCTTCATCCTTTCTTCGCCAATTCTTACTCGCCATTCTTTATTTGGGAGTGTAGTGGTGTCTCATCACAAATGACGATACGCTTTAAAAACAACTCCACTTCTTGTCGAAATAGATTCACTGATCTCCGACTTGACCTGGTTTTGATTTTCGGTTGGAAACAACAACAACCTTGGACCCCAGCGAGCACTAATTTTTCTAAAGCCAAGTTTACCAGTGAACACTCACATGTCTGATACTCACTTCTGATGAGATTTATTCAATAGTCAATAGTTAACAAACTCTGTAACAGCACACAGCACGGATGTTGCCATTTGAGAGACTTGTTCTTGGGCGTCGATCATGACTTTCATTGTCGATACGTTCTCGCCCATCCCTGAATTCTCTGCTCTCTCACCCACGTATTCACTCGATTCTGAAACAGTGTAGCATGTAGCATCCCCAAACTGTGCAAACTGTGCCTTCAAACTAGTGAAAATTTCCGATGGTTTAACGCCTTCATTGGTTAAAAACTTTATGATGCGCATTGTGATTGTGCAACAGACCAAGGTACCTTGCGCTCAGTCATGGCTGTACTGCGGACAGAACCCAGCGCAGCTGTTACCTAAGCCGGTTTCCTCCTACTCATAAACCAAACAACACTCGAGCATCCAATCCTCTAGATCGGAATTACGTGTTAAGCTAAATAGTAAAATTGATCTGATGGATCAATATTGTTGTAATATACAGTAAAAATCTTTTGAACAATTGTTTAAATTCAACTAAATTTGAAAATGAAACGTATATAAAAAACAAACACTTACGTACGTGATAGCTTCCAAGAACTCAAAAGCACAAGCCAAACTATCACAACTTAAGAGTTTTGATTTCTGAACAGCGTTTAAAAACGTTGTTGTAATTTAATTTATTTTTCTCAAATACTTGCTACGGAATATGGCTGCATCCACCGATCCATTAATTATGCTGCAAGCCGCAGGTATTCGCATTACTTTACGGAGGAATGGTACTATGGATTGCAATAAAAACGAGCATCGCTTAATAATTTAATTAAAAGATAAAATTTTGCTTAGTATTTTCATGGAGCACCGTCTTCGACACAAATTCACTCAAATGAGCAGGGAATGTACGTTTGAAACATCGCATGTGTATTAAACAGTATTTTATAATTTCTGATTTTAAAATACACGGGAATGCAATACGCGCGTTTTAAAGTGGTACAAAGACAATAAAGCTAGAACGGTTAATAGCCGCTGAGAAAGGAATTGTTATAGTCCATACTGGCTAGTAAGAAAAATTATGTAGCAGCGTGTGGTTTTTAATAGACGATGGGCTGCTTATACCCCCTGAGCTACGGCTTCCTAGGACAACGGTGCAGTAAGTGAAAAAACTTTTGGGCGATTCATTCCCACCAACTAAACATATTGGTGGACGGGCAGTCCCTCCGACCTACATTGTAGTGCAAAGCCGGAGAGTAGGGCGTAAGGCTCTCTTCAACTTCCATTCAGGAATCGTTGGAATGGGTGGTGGTTAGAAAGAGAAAGAGAGCGACGGTAATAAAACGTTGTAATTACATTCTTTATAGGTGCGGTGTTTTTGGTAAGAGTAGACAACATTGCCAAGCGAAAAAGCCGTTCCGTTATTTTCGTGGCTGCCGTCATAGCGGTGAGGGACTATGTGTGGAACGTACTTTAACGGTGATGACGAACGATTTCTAGATATTTTCCAAAGTTAAATATTGAGTCCTGTAAATTATTCGTTGTATAAATAAATAACATACACATTTATAGTTGAAAAATTTGAGCCTTTTTTAATACAATAAAATTAGCTCAACTATTACCTTCATATTGTAAATTACATTATATTACCCCCGAATTATATTTACTGTATTTCTATACATTCAATTCTAGACAACTTATTTATCATTGTAAGGATTATTTACATTTATCAGTCCAAGAATGTAATTAGCCTCGAAAATATAAAAATTTGGAAACATAAACAACATTACCCTCAGTTCCTATATTCGACATTTCTTATTGAAATACTGAAGCCCGAATGATATTACTTGAAGTGTAATAGCAATTACAATTTTAAACAATTAACCGTGGTAACGCAGCCATTAGTTAAGGGTAATTGAACGATTTGGTTGATACAGTATAATTTTTTCTAATTTTACATCTGCAGTCAACGTTATAATGGCCGTTGTGGCGGTCAATACACCTTGTATATAACATTCTATGTATAAATATTCTCTCGTATTATATTTCTTTGTGTATGTATGTAAATATTTCTTAACATTATCTGCTAAAACTTTTGTAGTCTGTCCATCTGTGCCAATAACTTTTATTACTGTACCTTTCTATAATTCCGACTAACATTTCAACTTTACATACCAACCGCATGACGTCTGTCCTTCGCTGTCGTCCCTAATTACAATTTTACGATAGGTTTCTTCGGTGGTTTGAGTCATTGCTCTATTTGGTCATATTTCTCGTTTCAAAATTTTTCATGCTTTCGTACTTCTTAATAAATTATATTGGTACCCTACTCTTATCTACTACCCTTTCCTTTACTTAAAATTTCGATTTGATTCTATTTTTTCCTTCTGACTAGACTGTCCGATCTAAATCTTCAAACAGTAAAAATAATTTCCGTTCGCTTTCTTGTTGTTAATATTTTGTGTTGTTACTATCGTTATTGTTATCTAGTTTTATTTATCAAATCATTAATTACCTAACACGAGAGTCTAAACCGTAATATTTCACTAACGGCCGCTTTAAAACTGTACCGTTACCCTTACAAAAAATGTCATTGTTCAGATATTATCATGCCACTAAATTTATATCTTTATAATCATTACTCAATCTGCACGAACAATTGGAACGGTCTACAAATATTAAAATAACAATGGCATTAAATACACCCTACACAAGGGTGTGTGCAATCCTTAGGATCCTCTACTTTACTCTTTCCATTAGTCATTAATAGGGACATGTTATAGGCAGATGTTGGAGTAAAAAAGGCAAAGGAAGGCCTTAATTAGATTACTGTTAGCACATAGTTAGCGATGTAAGGTGTTCTAGTAGTAAATATTGGGAAGGAGTGTACAGCTGCTGGCACGTAAGGAGATTCAGCGACGGTCAGATTGACAAGTAGGTAGGCGGAGACTTTTAGCATAGCAATAAATGAAAGAGCCAATAAGAATATAGCTGGATCGAAACGTCAACTTGTAGTTCAACGGCGCGTATCACTGAGAGAGAAAGTACTGAAGACGGAACATAAGTGAATTCACTGAACTGATTTACTTACCCTAATGGGGTTTTAATAATGTATGCGAAGTTAACAATTAAAATTTCAATATCATCATGAACATAAGGAGAAAATCATGGTTATAAGTACCTAATTATATGAATCTAGGAATAATAGCTAATTTAAAGATTATTAGGTATGCATAGAAATAAGTAGACAAACAAAACAAAGTCGAATGAACAAAACTTGATAATATGAATTATGTAGTGTATCTTACCCGGATCTATTTGTTAAGGCATTTGTTAGGAAACTTAGTTTGTACAATCGATCTTTTTATTTGTTATTTTTATATTTCGTAGTGTCGTTTATAGTTGTACGATTTGTATATGTACCAGATATCATAAATAGTGTTGTTTAGTCTGGGTATCAGGTTCGCTGGTGGCGATAGAAGAATATCGTGGTTAGTAGTTGTAAATATATTATTTCGTTACAAACAACCACTTCTCTACTCTGCTAATTTGCAACTGTTTACCACTACGCTACTGAACTTTGCTGAGCAGTTATCATTCTGCCAACCGGTCGATTAACCCCGCCCTAAAGGGGCTAGATTTGCCACTGCGCGTCCGATGACTTATGGCATTTGAATCTCCTTACGTGCCGGCCACTGTAATTGCATATCGCCCAACCAGTCTCCACACTCACTACTGAGTCTATAATGATAAACATTATTGCACAGGACACACAATTTAACAAAATCATTCATATTGATGCATAAACATATACTTTTAGTTGTGTACAATATAACTACAAATTATATTTTTCGTGGGGTTACTTAGGCCATAATACTCACTCAATCAAAACGAGTGGATTAACAGCTCATTGAATAAAATCGATTGCATAGAGTGGAAGCTACGATCAAGAATTTACATAGACCATTTAATTCTAAAAACCCGTCGTTTGCTTTTCTGGGGTAAAAGTAATACATCCATAAATATTTGCTGGTTATAGGCGAGACATGTTGAAACTGCATCATATATATACGTGAGTTAATAAAACAAACAATATTTCAAAAAACAGTTTTTATTATTCACAACTGTTTCGCTGTGCTATGACCATTAATTCTTCCACTTGAAAAAGTTGGAGTATGGTGAAACAATTATTGTGAACAATTAAATCTGTTTTTTTTGAAACTTAACGAATGAATTAACGAATTATTGTAAGTTTGTATGCATATTGGGGGCATAATGAAATCGCTCCACAACATTTGTATGATCATATAAATAATTAAATTTAATAACTTTCACTTTTCTGGTTTACACGATGTCTTAACGTATAGGTACTAATTTTTGCTTTTCATAACCATTACGACCTCCATTTATAACAGCAGCAATCACTTTTGTGAAAAAATATCTTTATCAATAAGATCAATACCAAAAATTAATGTCATTTGGGTGAAGCTGAACTTCTATCGTAATTGGATTTCATTTTGTGTTTATAATTTACAAAATCACACATCTGGTCGAGACAATATACAAAAGTTTGTGAATGCATTATAGTGTTTGATTAAAGTTTTATTATTAAATGTTCAAATAGTAAAGCGATTCATAATTAAAATACATACTGGAGTTGGATTTGATTGATGAAAACTCATAAAAGCTCAAACCTCGTATAAATAATACTCAAAATTGTTAATTTTTACAATTTACATTGAACCCACAACGATTGGGTTGGGACATCATATCAATAATCATATATCAACTGTTCGATAAAAATGACTTTGAAATTTGATAAATCATGAGACTTGCAGCAGCTACTGTTGGACTGCGTTCCGCAGTTTTTGTAATTATTATTAAACATCTCTTGCAGTATTATCAATATCCTCGTCTGTTTATTATTAACTTACAGTAGTTAATACAATTATACAAATTTTATTATGACGTCTTGAAAGAAGTCTATTATTAAGCACGTTTTGAATCATACCGTTGAGTTGGTTAACAATATTCAACGATACTTTAATTTTTTCTCTTCCTTTTTGTATTTCATTGCCCGCTCACCAGCTAGTAGTGCTGGTGGGCGGGCAGTCCCTCCGACCTATACTGTAGTTCAAAGCGGGAGGGTAGAGCGTGAGGCGCTGTTCAGCCTCTTTGCAGGAATCATGGAAATGGGTGGATGGTGTGGTTAGGGAAAGAAGGGTGAGATGGATGAAATGAAGATAGAAGAGAAGTGAAAGATTATCTGTAGAATATTATTGCCCCAGCATTTACTTAAGTGATACAAGGAAATCACAGAAAACTTGGACCAGAGCAGCAATGATCTAGAGAACTAGATCCTAGACCACGCCGCTAGGTTACTTTAATTACAATTGCCACAAACAGTAAACTTTTACAGGCAGTCTGAGTATCGGCATTGTTTAGTTTTGGACGGTTGTTAATAAAATTCTTAGAACAATGTGGACATTTCCACCCCTATTTGTCCTATAGCCCTGTAACTTTTACATTTATTCCAATAGGTAATAGCAAAAAAATGATTTGTACACACGTCTAGAAAAGGCTCAAGATATTCACAATACTTCTTTTAAAATAGAAGTACAAGTTAAATCCACTAGATGGCAGCAATTGCCTCTATTTCATTTTTACAAGTCTTTTCATCTCCAGTCTTATCATCTATCGTATGAAATGTATCGTATGTTATGCGACCTTTACCTATTGATTAATCAAATGTTGTGCTAAATGTTAATGTTTCTATTTTTTACAATATGGCCAATAACATTCAGCCTGGATTTGTTAAGGCTGACTCACGTAATTTGCCTAAAATAGACATGTTTGTGGTGCTTGAGTATGTATTTCAATGCCGAAAAAATACATAACGTTAAACATTGGCAGCATGATTGGTTTCTTCAAATATAATTTTAAACAGAAATCTATAATTCTTTTCTTCTTGAATATATTTTACAGATCAACAAGATAGACTTATGGTAATGAAGAAAAAAAAATAAATTGTGGAACAAATAATACAAAGTGTTTAGTTTTTGTCATTATTTAAATGTCCCACTAGGAGCCAAGTCAGAATTAAAATATTGAAACCAAATATGTGCATAGATACAAAGCTTAAGCCAATTCCACAAAATATAGGATAAACGATTATGAGATGAATTTGATAATTAATAGATATGTCAGAGGATAATAAGCGACATTGAATATTTACAAAAGTTTTGAGATTATTACAAGGGAGAACTTTCATAATCATGCGAGCTATTCCACCAAAGAAATATCACTCAAATTAAAAGGGGATGCGAAAAAACTTAAAATCCTAGTCAATTATAACCTGATCAAATCTGCCGAAACACTTATTTATT
Organism: Agrilus biguttatus; assembly: GCA_963921985.1. Lineage (NCBI taxonomy): Eukaryota > Metazoa > Arthropoda > Insecta > Coleoptera > Buprestidae > Agrilus > Agrilus biguttatus. The sequence goes on from OY998118.1 coordinate 25,686,103, forward strand.
AACCTTGAAAAATTCAAATCACAATCCCCACTTCTGATCCCAGATTATATGACATATACGATAATATGTGGAATATTACTGCTCTAGTATTTACCTAAGTGGTCCAAGGAAACCACAGAATACTTGAACCAAAGCAGCCGGATAAGAAGTCTATACGAATTATTACATTTTTTCAATTTGCACTTGTAACTCGGTTTCTTATTCGGTTGGAAAACCTTTCATAGCACTCGAAATCAATGTCAAGATGCAATCTGATCGCGAATTTATTTTTCTAATATCATGTCATTCTGTGATCCATTTAGGATTAGGAAAAATCATAACAATGTGATGCATCAGGAAATGACTAAAATTCTCTTTTAATGACTCGACTATATATTCTCTTTGGAAATTCATTAAGATGGTGTGAAATAATATATTGTAAGATTTATATCCTCCTTCACGATAAAAACAGCACTATCAAATTATTATTATTATTAATATAAATAGTAAATATAACAGTCAAATTATATATATATATATATATATATATTATCATGCAATATAATTTAGTCTAAGCCTAAACGTGATTAGCAAAAGTTATTGATACTTAGTTCCACAATATTATAAGGTTACAGGCATCTATCTCCAAGCAAGCTCTTTATGTCATACTACACCTGTAGATTTCTGTAATATTTATATCTTATATTCTTAAATATTCGATTAATGCGGGCTGCATTAACCCCGTACGATATAAAGCCCTTATACGATTCTATTTTAACGACTACTAGAACTGCAAAATATCACAGTATTGAGAAGGGAATTGTAGCTATCAGATACAACCACGTTCAGTTGGGTAGACTGTTTTGTTTCTATGCTGCGTGTTAGTGTATAAAACTTTTCAGTCGGCCCTAGTATATATAATGAAGTAGTCGTCCTCTCAATCTGTCATATGTAATTTCTTCTTCAGCTCCTTCCGCCAAACTTACGGATATAAGCTTCCTTATGCAGATGTGCTTTTTCATAATAAATAAGCAGAATCAGTTACAACTCATACCTCACTGAATGCATATTATCGAACGTAGCGAACAGGAACTTTAAAACCACAATATGCTTTGTCTAAACTTCACTTAGCATGCTCCCGTTAATTATGACGCCTACTGCATGGTTTACTTGTACATGTACTATTTGATAACAAACTAAATTTTACCAGCTTCACAGATTTGTACATAATACGGAAACTGAAGAGAGTTTTGCAGAGCAAATGTTACATACAGACGTGTCTCTCAAAGATGAAATAAAGGATTAGCAATTTCGGAGGCTGAACAATAACGTCCTCGAATTGGATGATACCAGCAACAAGAAGTATCCTCTTTTGATTTAGTTAATCCATCATTATAATACATGGGCTGAAAAATCCCGGGTCTAACAAACAAAACACGTTTTTTTTGTTCAAAATTGGTTTTATTCATCAACGCAATCTTGATCAAGAGCAACACAATCATTCCAGAGTCGCTCTGACATTTCAATACCAGTTTTGTAGAACAATTTATCTTTTTCCTCAAAATAGGCCGCAGCTTCAGCGATAACCTCTTCATTCGAGCGAAATTTCTTGCCGGTGAGCATTTTTCTAAGGTCTGTGAACAGCCAGTAGTTGCTGATAGTACTCTCCAAATCTGGAGAATACGGTGGATGTGGGAGCAATTCGAACTTCAATTCATATAGGTTTGCCAGTTTTGCCATTGTTTTGATTGACTTATGGCACGGTGCGTTGTCTTGATGAAACAATTTATTTTTTCTTTGCCAGTTACAGCCTTCGGCCTTTGCCTTCAAACGCTCCAATAAGGCTATTTAATTACTGCAATTCACTGTTGATGGTATTTTCCTTCTCAAGATAGTCGATGAATATTACATCATACACATTCCAAAATACCATAACCTTTTCAGCCGATTGTTATGCTTTCGCGCGCTTTGGACGAGGTTCACCAGTTGCTGTCCACTCAGATGACGATCGTCTTGATTCCGGTGTAGAGTGATGGATCCATATTTCATCCATTCGACATATGTCACATATCGACGCAAAAATTCCGGTTTACGTTACGTTTACGGTTAAACATGACCAAACACTGCTTAGAATCATCAACACGTTCTTGTTTTTGGTTAATAGTGAGCAAACGCTGCACCCCCTTCGGACAGAGCTTTCCCATAGTCAAATGCTCATGCAACGTAAAGCCAACACGTTCTTTTTACTGATATCTTTACGATGTTACCTAACTCACTCAATTTCACTTTTCGAAGACGATTTAGTGATTTTATTTATGTTTTCTGGTGTTACCGCCTCATTTGGCTGCTGACGTCCACTGCGTTCTGGTGCACTTCATCATCAATGTCTCTACGACCATGTTTGAAGTCAGCAAACCAACGTTTTGTTTTGTTTCGGTTGTTTCCGATGGAGCGGAATCTCCATAACACTTTTCAAGCCATTGCTCATTGCTTCGCTTGAACGGTATTTTTCCCCATCAAGAAGTAGTGTAAAATTAAAACACGAACTTGTTTTTGATTCATGTTTTGAAAATAACAGAAGTAGCGTCACTCTCTAGCGTCAGCACAATAACTCACAAACCAATGAATAGAATATCATAAAATTTTAAAGGCTGTCTTTTGAAGGTTAGTACTAACTGAAAAAGAGGTGAATGCAATAAAACTATCGCCATCTATGTGTTAGGCCCGAGACTTTTCAGCCCATGTATTACAAGGGTGAATGTAATCAAGATTTTATCGCTAATGAGAGGAAAAATTATATTAGTTATTTATGTTCTAATACAGTTATCCGTTATAAATCAAACGGTTTGTCTAAAATGGTTAAACTAGTGCCATAATTGTTTTCATGTTTATGGTACATGAATGTCAGTAATACGATATTAATTTATCAACTCGGCCATTTTCGATAAAACCAATTCTAAAGAATCCCGGGCGCCATATGAACAATAAATTGTATTTATCTAACAACGAACCGCGTGACGCGGGACGTAGCATTCTGGTCTTGCAATTTTTAGGTCGCTGGTTCTAGTCTAACAATCGACACTTTTATTGATTAATATTTAACTATTGTGCTATTCTGGTTGCCCATGTTGGGTCTGTATTATTTTCTAGGCATGAACCATTATAGTACCAGTCGTGGTTGCTACCTTGTACTTATTACTGGCCTGTGAGCATAGCGAAACGTTTATAAACAATGTTACATTATAAAAGGTAATGTGCTAATTGACTCTGGGCAATAAAAAGCTAATCTATTTTGATCATTTTTCTCTTTCGGACTTTGCTTATGAAATAATTTTCTAATTCATAAAATAATGGATAAATTAGATAGTTGATATACCATTTTAATAGGTCTATAGTTAGTGGTGTCCTTTAAATTAGCAATATTTTGAAATATCATTAAATAAGTTTGCTGATGTAGTAGTAGCATTTCAGGAATAATGCAAATAACAAAACAAGTATGGGCGTCTCGTTAGAGATTTTTCTGATACAACGAACCCTTCGTTATGGAGACATCGCTATCCATTTGCGAAAATTGTAACCTCATCATTTATGAAAATGTAGATATCTGTATTGGTTATGGCGGGGTTTCTTCATTAGCAATTCTAATCGTAAGTTCGGTCATTTCCTTTGGAACAGGAAATTGCTATAGAGTCTACGAAAAGGGTTTTTATATGTATACAAAAAGGTCGTTTCTTGAGAGTTTTTCTTCTCCCGTTGATTTCCGATAACTCCCCGAACAAAGTGTCAATCAAGTGGTTACGGTGTATAAAATCATGCCTAATACTAAATTCCAGAGTTTGCGAACATTCTTTCTAAAGTCAATTTATACGAGATAAAAAAAACGTATAATAAAAAGAAGGGATGTAGCAAACTCGTGATCCATATGACCACCACATCCGGATTCGATTAGAAGTTCAATAAATCGGTTTAACTGCTATTATCCCCGGGGAGAAATTGCCATATTTTTTATAGAATTGCAAGAGTAAAATATTGGAAATATCCTCGGAAAGTACGTGATATCTAAAACGCGATGAGTTGAAATTTAAAAAGCCGTATATATATGATAGAAAAATCAATTTATTGAACTTTATGATTTACTACGCTCTACTGTGTTATGATTAAAACTGTATAAAAAGTTTACACTTTTTTTACGATTTTAAAACAAAATACGTATTAATTAACGTAGCAATACGTTAGTTTTGTTTTAAACCTTATTAATTATTTAAACGTTTATCAAAAGATAATGTAGAAATTCAAATTTACTTTATGTCTTATTTATTTAAAAAAAAAACAACAGTCATTTCGGCATACGCGCCATCCTTTAATCAGTCATTTTAGTCGTCAGCTAATTGCAGAATGTCCGACGATCTGCCATTTTTTTAATTGTAGGGCCCTTATGTAAATACTCTGTATATTCCATTAGTACTTTAAAATGTAATATATATGTTATTTTTGCTAGGAGCTTCGAGCTCTCATTTAATCAAGTAAATCCAGGAACTCTTGATTAAGTTTTCTCGAAGTATTTTGTTTTGCTTCTGCAAAGGTTAAGTATAGTAATTGAGTCATTTTTGGATGAATATATCCGGATTAATTTATCAATAACAAAAAACACTATTTTGTTAGAATATCCAAACAAACAGATAAATAGACAGAAAAAAAAAACAATTTCAGAAGATTTTCACAAACTCTATTAAATCCTAACATGTTTCGCTTTTATATGAAGAAGCCAAAATTTGGCGAAACATATGTTAGGACTTAATAAAGTTTGTGAAAATCTTCTGAAATTGTAATTTTTCTGTTTATAATGGATTTTCATTAAGATCAAAACTATTCAATTTTTGAGAGAGATAGTTCCATAAATGCTTCTTCCGTTGGCTTACCCTAAAACACTAAAAAATATCTAAACAGGTTTGTCTGTTTGTGTATGAAACATTAGAATTTAAGTGAAACGTTGATATGGCAGTATGTCTCCAAGATAAGGCCTTATTAGGGTATGATCTTGTCTAACTGAATCGGCGGAACAGCTTATACACGTATTGGATACGTAAACCAAATTATTAGCTCGTTACGTACTGCCATATCAACGTTTTATTTGAATCCGCTTTTACCGAACTCCAGCGATTAGGTCAGTAATTTATCGAATCTTCCTATGGTATACTGATGAGATCTAATAAGATCGAAATCGCAATCCGCGTCTGGTAGTTTCGATAAATTACTTGACCAAGAACTTATTTTTGTTCTTATACATTATAATTGATTTTTTGCTTGATATTTACATTTGCATATTTCATGTAAACTATTAAAACATTAATACATATATAAGTTTGAAGGCTTTCACGGCCGGAGTCTATATGATGTAGTTTTTGTTCCATATATGGAAGAAATCAACATTCCACTCCACCACGGCTCCCTAGCCCGGAAAAACTACATCATATTAAAATATATGTTGAAAGAGGGTTTTATAACACGTTAAAATATTATAAAATACGTGGGAGCAATAGCTGTTCTTAACCGTTCTCTCTTTTGTTCCTTATGTAAAATATGTCAGCCATAAGTTGTATTCCATTACATCAGGGTGCATTTTCCATTATCCCTACTGGTGTACTCTAGTGATTTATTTTTCCCTTAACACCATTTATTTATATCTACCTCAGTTCTTCTATAGGTACACCTCTGTACATCGTATAATTTGTAACCTGTCAGCTCACGGTAACGCTTCAGAATTACAATCCGTTACACGTTTCTTTTGGTTATTGTCCAGATGACAGAAAAGACAAAACAAACATTCTACATTTATTAAATCTATTGTAGACGTGACTCGATTTTTATCTCATTTCTCTGTATTTTTTGCCAAATGTACTAAAAGAAAAGAATAATATCAGTTTATAACGAAGTGATAATATCTATGGTACTACCGTAGGTAGGCTTGTAAATCAAATTGGTGGAGCTATCTTGTTCGAAGAACAAACCTATTGGGGTATTACATAGACCCTAAAAATAAATTACGACCGAATTTGTTTAAGGGTTGGAGTAGTTTTTGCCCTTGCCATATGTCAGTAAAATCGATAAGCATGTCAAAAATTAGTACCTCTATCAAATTTTATTTATATTATATATTATATATATTCGAGTTAATACATAAAAACTATACTTCCTAAGAATTTTTGATGGAATGCATCGAATTCATCGATAGAGAAAACAATCAATAAGAGACAAGAGATGAAGTTAAGGCACGTACTTTTCCAAAGAATAAATCATGGACCTACTTATAAAATCATCCAAAACAGTTCCGAATAATTGCACCTAAGTAGGGGTAATTTTGCCCTTGACGTATTTTAAGAACGTTGATGTGTTCTTAAAAAATTAGCACATTCATACACACATTTACTTACCAAATTTTATTGAAATCGTACCAGTAATTTTTGAGTAATCGAAGGAAAACTATTTTCTTTTTTGGTACATGACACCCTCTCACGGGCAAACGAATCAATTTGGTATATAGATAAATTTGCTTCAAATAACATATTTCGATCTCAGAAACCTATTGTTGCTGTACGTACAGGAAGTTTTGAAACACCTTGTATATAAATGGTCACAATCCGAAAAGTTTGCACGAAGCAACTTCGGTTTGGTTGGTGACTTACCGAAGTTTCTTATTGTGTGATGATAAAAATTAAGAAAAAGCAAATTCAAAAAAATTAAATACTTGGTTTTTTGCTTCACAAATTTTCTGAACATAAAATAACACTTTTCAGTTCATTTTCAACTACTAATTAACATATATTTTAATAATCAAATTTGTGAAAGAACAAACCAGGTGTTTAAGGTTTTGAAACATTTTTTTATTACAGTGTTTCACTAAGTACTCTAAGATACTAAGTAGTTAACGATAGTACAGTTAAATTATTAAAATTATGAACTTCGAAACAGCGATTCAGATATGGTGGTTTCGATAAATTGCTGACCACCAACATAATTTTCATAATTTAATCAATTTGTGGCAGTAAATTTCTATAGATGGTGGCTTTAGTATGTATAGTATCATCCCTGTTGACAATCTAAATGAATTAGTTTCTGAGATCAGGCAAATATTCGGGTAGGTTTGGACCAATTAAAGACTAGTTTAATTAAACCAATTTAGGTATTATTTGTAAATGTATGTTACCGATTTATATACAAATCTCGCGAATTTAAATTTAGCTGAAATGTTCTGTTTGATACATAAATAATTTACGTAAGCTGTGTTCAGTAATTTTTTCGATGAGGGGGTACGGTGAACTTTTGAGTGCATGGCAGTGCACTTAACGAAACGTATATTTTACTCAAAAAGCAAAAACAAGACTTAATGAGGTTCTTGTTATTTGCGAAGTTAGAGTAAGTGGAAGGACTGCGAAGCGTTTCGTTTAGAAACACAATTCAAGGTTTACAAGAAATATTATTTGTTGTTGCGTCGATAACTTTAACTAAAAGCACTTTTAGACGTTTTATGCTTCCTTTACCGAAAATCTCGGTAAAATGTATGAAAATGTGAGTATTATACGAATATTTAACTACCAACCACAAAATCATTCAAAGTTTTCTTTGAATGGAATATTTCCTAGTAAATTATTTAAAAAGAAGAGAAATAGGTACGTAGATGTTTTTTAGAAAAAAAAAAAATTGTTATTGAAACCTTGGATATATGTATTTCAAACCATAAATGTAAAGTAAATAGCCATTCGAACTACAAAGTAGTCTGTAATCAGGGCAATCATAATAAGCACTTTCATCATAATATATCTCAGCATATAGTATGTATAATCAATAATGTATCCAAAGCCTACATTAAACAAAGGGGTCATTATGAGGTGTGTCCTGATGTATCGTATGTTTTTGATAGAAATAAATGATCACCATATATACAATTTATTGTTTGCTACTGCAATAGTTATCTCAAACAACGTTTTTGTAATATCTTCTCATGTAAGCTTATTAAGAATGTGCGTGTGAGAGGTACAGTCCGAAACGAAAGTGAATATTAATTAAGAAATTATTGAAATATATGTTTAAATATGTGTGTTAGCAGCTCAACCTTTTATTAATCTTAAAAATAGTATTATTTTATATATTGTCACGTGTCAAGCGTCAAGACTTGTAGTGTGGGTTGTCGTCATTCCAAGAAGACTATAATTTTCTAGAACGTACATTCGGGAACTTTCGAGAACAAATCTAGTCTCTATAAATGAACTGCCGCGAAGTAGTAGTTTCTATCATTGCTTAGTATTCGAGAGGTCATCGGTATGATTCCGGATCCAACTGCTCTTGTCCAAGTTTTCTGTACTTTCCTTGTATCATTAGGCAAATGCGGGGGCAATAATATTATATAGATAATCGTTCACTTCTCTTCTGTCTTCATTTCGTCCGTCTCATCTTTCTCTCCCAATCACACCATCCACCCATTACCTCGATTCCTGAAAGAAGGCTGAAGAGGGCCATACGCCCAGCCTACTATCAGTAGGAGTAGCTGGTGGGAATAAAACGCTAATGAAAGTTATTACTGATTGACAGTTCCAAAAGGGGCGCGGAAGCTTAAAGGGTGTGGTTCCCGAAATATATAGCGTTAAAGAGTCGTTATTTGGATAAGTTCTGACTGATAAAGCTTACATACATATATACATATTTGAGGTTATAGTGAAGTTTCAGTATAGAAAAAAGTTTCAGTAGAGAAAAATGCATAAATCTGCGCAGATACGAAATTCTAGTATGGAAACAGAAATCAAGTTTTAAGCTCCCACCGAAATTTTCAAAAGAGATACGCCCCGTGTGCGTGTGTGTGTGTGTGTGTGTGTGTGTGTGAGCATGAGAAATAATCAGCCACGTGGAAGTTGAAGCAGTCTGGTTTTTCCCCAACATTTCAAAGTGAAAGTCTTGCTGATTTTCTCTTTGTAACATATCTCCTTACAAGCATCATGGAGGTAACTCTATTTGGCAAATATAAAATATTATCATGCGCCATTTTGTGTCCTGGTTGGTATTAATTTCTAGCTGACCCTTACCTTACCCACTATATATCCATAAATATCGAACTATTGATCAATTACCTATGAAATCTACTTTCATTCATTCTAGTCATCGGAAAATGGAGATGATGCTTTTTCACTACAATAAATTTATATTTGATTGGTGAGTTAACAGAAAATTAATCTAATTTGATGTACTACTATACCACATAGTAAAGCCCGACGATTGTATTTATTTATCACTGACACTAACAACTAAAAGTAAATGTAATTAATGAACAACGAACGGCTACTATTTACTGTTTATGAAGATCTTTACCTTAGCTAGTCTGCGATAGGACATTTTGCCATTTCAATAATTTACCTTTATTTTTACTGCCCTTCCAAAACTGGAAATGAACAAAATCATCATAAGTGAAACATTACCTAAAAATTTTATCTTAGGTACGCTAACTATGTTTAGCCAGTACCTACATAAAAAAGTATATATCTATATTTGTGAATACATATCAGTATTATATACACAATGAACCTGGACTGAACCATCTTTTGGAAATCTCCGAGGCACTTGAAGGGTACAAAAGAACTAATAAACTCATTTGCTATTCTGTTAACAACTATATTTACAATGAATCCCCCAAATTGTATTTTTGTAAATACCTTCTTAAAATTAATAACGATAGGAACCTAATGATACCGAATGGCGTAACAGCTGTCGCAAATACAACACAGAAAATCATAACATGGAAAAGCAAAATTACAACTCAACATTGTCATCAACGAATTTAGAAAAATTCCACGTCAAAAATTACATTATATACAACTCTTAAACGTTTCGTACTACCTAAATGCGAAATATTTATAGAGAGTAAAATAATCTCTAAAAAACAAATAAAAATCCCACATATTGGATCTTGCCTATAGAGGATCAAAAGTGAATTGAACCAGGATTTTTAAAATACATTGGATTTGTGATAAACTGCACCATGGTAAAGGAGTTTGACTGAGTTGCTGGTAAGTACGGATAGATGGAGAAGAGAAGGAGAAGAAAGGAGACTGTAACACGAAAGTCATAAGATGGAGGAGAGAATAAAAATAATGGAGACGATGATTCGAACGCTATTAGATGGATTTGGAGAGAAAAAATGACAAATGGGTTTAACTTGAACGCTATAAAACGGCTTTGAGCTACAATGAGAATCCTATTAAGCAGTAGAGTTTTTGATGACAGGGAAGTAGAGGCATGGAGAAAATAATGTCATAATTCGAATTGTTTATGCGATAGGTTCATTGTGAAATATTTTAAATAATATGAAATTGTTTAAAATTAAACCAAAAACGTTTTCAAAAAATTTATTAACAATCTGACACGTTTTTCAACCTTTCGGCCATTCTCAAAGAGAACTACAAGAGTACTCTCTAAATGTATCAAATATTTGTAAAGCGTTTATTTTTTACTTTGGTTAACGATTGATTGAAATTGAAATTAGAAAAAATCAAATGAAAATACATTTCATAGTTATTATTTAAATTGTAAGTTTTAATGGAACACTTCTAAATCAGCTGCACAGGTCACTTGACGTTGTCATTTCTATTGGTAGAACACAAAATAGCGGATGATAATACTTATGTATTTGGTGTTTCAGTAATTCTACATCGCACATAATTCTTTTTAGATAATCATCCTTCCTCTATTTGCACATCATCCAGATGAATCTGTCCCTTTGTTTTCCTAGTATGGACATTACTATCCTGTACAAATGTTTGATAATTACTTTTTCTTTAGCACTTTGGACTATCTGAAAGGGTATTTGACCATTGACACCATCCATGCGAACAACCCGTGATATTTATTAATAATTTCTTCAGATATTCGAATAAAAATATATACAAAGTATGGAACATGAAACTGTATTGTTTGCTGAATGAATTTGAATGAGCTTAATATATGCTGTTTGTATTATCACACCGATATTGTGACAAGATATCAGTTATGAGTTGAGAGTCTTTAATGCTTAGTTGACGTTCAACAATTATAAATCGTCAAAGTAATGCCTAAATATTCCAAATACTTGATTGGATCTCGCGGAAGGCCCTCTTCAGTCTCTGTTTTAGGAATTGTGGAAATAAGTAGATGTTGGCTGACGATAAACATATTAGATAATCTAAATGAAGACAGACAGAAGTGAAGTAAAAGATTATCTGTGAAATATTATTGTTCCAGAAATTTCCTAAATAATTCAAGAAAACCATAAAAAAACTTGCACAAGAGCTGATGGACCCGAATCCGTGCTAAGCTATGATCTAGACGGCCAGACCGGAATCCGAATTTACGTGGTTCTGAGAAATTAAGAAATTAAGAATTAATCCAGTGCTTTGCGTTATGGATGGTACCAACTGGTTATTCATGTATGACTTATCATACTGAAACCTGTTAATGAGCTTTAAAGACTTGTTCAACGGCATCTCATTTGAGTTGGAGCAGTACAGGAAAAATAATTTAACCCTCATTCAACCAATTCTCCTTGGGTGTTTTTTAGTGTTTTAACACTGATTTAAAATTTTATCCATTAATAATATTACTATGTATTATTGCACCATACAGGCGACTCGTGTTAAAATGCAAACTATTAAGTAAAGGTTAATATCACTATCTCATATTTGATTTCTATTCAATTTAATACCGAGCGGCGTGGTCTAGTGCTTTAGATCAATGCTTAGCATTCGAGAGGTCACCGGTTCGAACCCGGGTACGGCAGCTCTGGGCCAAGTTTTTTTGTGATTTCCTTGGATAATTTAGGCAAATACTGGGACAGTAATATTCCACAGATAATCTATCACTTCTCTTCAGTCTTCATTTCGTCCTTCTCACCATTCTCTCCCTAACCACACCACCCACCCATTCCCACGATTCCTGCAAGGAGGTTGAAGAGGACCTTACGCCCTACCCTCCGGCTTTGCATTACAGTGTAGGTCGGAGGGAGTGCCCGCCCACCAGCACGAGTAGCTAAATTTTCTTTCATTCAAAATTGTGAAAACTGGGCTTGTCTTCAATCAAATTTAATCTTACCTCAAAAATATTTTAAAAATCTATAAAATTGATCGTCGTCAAACCATGATAAACGAAGCGAATAGGGAATTCAGAGGAATGTCGCCCTTCATAACATATGCTCATTAGATTCTGTTGAGGCTTATCACGTTTCTTGACGTTTGTGTCACGTCGGCGACGAAGGTCGGGGAGAATATGAACTTAAGGGTGACGCATGTAGGGGAACGTGTTGCGAAATGTAATATCCGAAGATACATAACTCGGCAAAGTTTATTAAAAGAATATTTTAAATTAAGATTTACGGTTCGAAAGCATTCGCCGCTCGAGTGTTAGCTTTAAAATGAGACGCATTCTTCTTAATTAAACCGTTCGCTTGAGCTGAAAACAACAATGAAACACTATGAAAAAATTAGTAACGGTAAATAACACTAAACGTTAAAAATGGCTATTATCAATCGATAAATTTATTCGCCTTAAAAAGGAGGAATTAAAGCTTTTAAGGGTAAAAATAAATAGGATTTGCAGTAGATAGATTTTATCGTTTAAATGTGTTTCGATGCAATTGGAATAATATATAAAAGCCAAGGATATGTTGGTACTACAAAGTGGTGACTCAAAAAGTAGTTTTTTCCTCCGAATTGGATGAACAGATTTGATAAAAAAACAGATTTGCTTCAGATGCTTCCCAAGAAAATGACAGCAATTTTAATTGGTATTAGCCTTGAAAAGAATATAATCCTATTTTTTTCAGTTTTTCTACTATTTCGAGCACCATTATGGAATATCCATTTTAAATACTCAATTACTTACTAAGTCACAGAACGTTGGGATCAATGTATGCTATTATTAATCATTAATAATGTAACATTTGAAGAATTTTTAGTAGGGGTAAATTTTAAATACATTAATTCGATATTAAGTATTGAATTACTTTGTACCGACTACAGATTACCTCATATTAATCAGGAAAAATCTACCCCTACTAAAAATTCTTCAAATATTTCATTATTAATGGGTATAAATTTCTTTTTATATTTTTATTGTTTTCGAGATTCGATAAGAAAAGACACTACCACAACCATGGAGATTAGACTAAAGGAAAACGAACAACATACGCAATACATGTGTAATACGTTAATTTGCCTAAAACATCTTACAAAGTTGCAACATCTTTATTTAGTGATTACCATAAAATGTAACATATTTACTTATTATTTGTTTATTATTTGCTGGTAACCTGTGTTTCTCTAAGAGTGTTATATGCACTCACTCCAGAGGAGTTACAGTGTTGCTATCCCATTTCAAAATTTTCATTTTTGTCTTCGTTATAGCTTCAAAATAACGGAAGCAGAACAAGTCCGCCACGCACCTTATTTCAAGCCAAGCCAAGAACTTATCTTAAATCTAACATCTTGGCGGATATATTTGCACATATATTTCTTTTTTATGCAAAAACCCGAGTTGCAACCAATCGCTCAAAAATTTCGAACTCTATATTATCATTTTCAACTTTTTTCATTTCATCAGCATATATTTTAAACTCTCCTTCACCAGGATAGTGGATAGTGGATAGTAGCCCAAAGAACGGATCACAACTCCTATTGATTTGAGGTTATTTTACCATCACAATCTTTATCTGTTATACTAATTCCGAATAATTTTAAGATTTTCTTGATTAAATTTTCACTGAAATTTTGAGTAAATTGTTTTTTTTCCAAAATTTAAATTATGACAGATCAGTTTGACATGGACTTTCTTAAAATGCTTAAAACGTAGGTAAATCATTTTACGTTTGAGAAAAAAAAACTCCATTCACAACAGACAACATCGCATTGAGATCGCAATGTCACTTTATTTTCTCCAAATTTCTGAGACACAATTTCATCTGCGATCGTTCTCAAATATTCAGACGTGTATAGGTTGGGATTAAACTTCATCATTGTGTTCAAAAAGCATCGCTGTAAAAAAATAGGATTATGTTTTCCCCAAGGTTAATACCAATAAATATTTCTGTCATTTTTGTTTTGAAAACCTCTGTAGGCATCTGAACCATATAAACTTTTTATCAAAATCGGTTCAACCAATCCGAACAAAACAATCTTTTTTTATATTTATTATTATTCTTCGAAAACCAGTTGAAGTTAGGATCTGAAACTTTCAGTTTCTTAATAAATTTACGGTACCAACATGTTCTGTAAATTTCGATCCAATATCTTGTGTGGGCCATTTTCATATGCTTATCCCCCTATATCCTTTAGTTTTGGAAAAGCATTCACTTATTCAATTAACATAAATACTTAAAGCAAAAGAAAATAAAAATAAAAAAAGCTGATCGCATACGTGTTTCGTCTATCATTGAAATAACGGAAACCGTGGAACCAATTGGACAAATGCAGGTCGGCCTATTAGAGGTTTGTAGAACGTTTCGGCAAGTCTTAGCTCTTTTGCGACTGCCCCTGTAAATATGTTGTCTGTCATATAAAGAGAGAATTTTAGTACGTAACAAGTATCTATTTTGAAATATGTTGACAGTTGACAGGAACAAACATTTATAAGTGTAGGAGGTCCTTAACGGAAATTGTGTACCTTATAAGTCACTTCCAACACGTCAAATTTTGAGAATAAACAAGACACTCAGGACTTAATTTATTTTCCATCAAATGAAATCATTTTTTTAGCACTTAATAAAGCGAATGACAAAAGTATTACGTGGGTTCTCTTCTCAAGGGTAATAGCAAGCGAATACAATCAAGGAAATTATTTTATTAAACTTTTGATTTCTTCCTGATAAAAGTTAAGAAAATTAATGTGAAATATTGCGTACCACATAAAGCCGAGAAAGCATGATAAAGTTTGGCTATATTTCTTTTTAATGTTGAATTGTGGCAAATGTTGAAGTTCTTTTGAGGATTTGATCTAAGATTATAATTAAAGATAACATGATTTATGTATATGTTATTTTCCGTTTCTTTTACGCGGGTGCGAAGAATAAAGTATTTCTTTATCAAAGTGGCTTATTATTTTTAGTTGGCACACATCTCGGAATCAAGCGAGTAATCACTTGGGGTCTATATATCGACCAGCAATATTTTATGGAATTTTTAGTTTTCATAAAGATTAATTTTGACTAAAGGGTACATTTTGTGGAAAATTAATGTTACGAATGTTAGTTGTTCAGTTATTCATTTATGCGTTCTCATTTAGTTTTGGCCTAACCATTGAGATGCGTCAGTCAAAAATTTAAAAAGAAGGTGTACTCAAAGCTTCAACAAGGCTGCTATATAATTATTAAACCATTTTTGAAAAATATATACGTAGTACATTATATAATTGCTGATGTTTTTGTTTACTAATTATTAACAATATTATTTATTTTTTTATTATTTAATTGTTACTATCATAATTATTCAAATGTCGCTCAAGGTAAATCGAATAAATATTCTTCAAATAAATTCCCAAATGTACCTTTTTTGCAGTCTTTTCCTTTACACAAAAAGAAAACCGGCTGGGCCGAATGTTATAATATTTCCTTCAGATCACATTGTTATTGATACACTTCCATGGGCATCTCAAAGAAGTCAATATAATTTTTAATTCTTCGTCTCCAAATAATGTTGGAATGCTATCATTATAAGCTTGAAAGTATAAAATTTATTTAAAACTACGATTTTGATTTTCAGATCAATTACAGTAACTTCCTTATTAATAGCGGGGAAGGGGTTAAGAAAATATATTTGTAAAATAATCAAATGAAACTGTGCAAAATTTCGAATTGAATATTAATGATTTCATTTGAATGTTTAGTTATATATAAGAATTTGTAAATACAAGTGAAGCATTTATAATATTTCATTCGAGATTTTCCACATTTCTATAGACTAACTTTACAAACATTTTTTCTACAGTTTCGGGTGAAACAAATTTTTTAAATAGTTAGTCAAAAATTAATTCCGCTTGAGCTTATGAACCACGAAAGTGATACTTATACAGTGACAATGAAACAATGAAGACTACAAAATAGAAATAGAGTATTTATTTTTACTTCTCTTAAAACAATTTTATAAATTTATGAAAAGTAAAACATCCTGATACAAACAATAAAACTAAGTCGGAAATTTTGTAAACCAGTCACGCCTCCTTGTATCTCCTTCTTTTTGCTCAAATTGTATTTAGATAAGGAAAGAACAGTAGTTTCACAGAAATCGAGTTTATTCTCCACCAATATACTCTTTAGCACCACTTTACGGTTTCGCATAAAAGTTTTACATCAAAAATTAACATTGTTGAGGTTGATAGATTCCCAATTAAGCTGTAATTAGGTAATCAAACATTGCAAAATATCCTGTTATTATGACAACGATTCACCCAAGGCTTAGTTAGTCTCATTTGTGAACTTAAATTACGATATACGAGGATGGTTTGATAAGTTCGTGACTTTTAAAGAAAAACATCAGTTTTTCGGCAAAAACTCATTTAATTTTTCTAAATAATCTCCGTTTAGCTCGACACATTTGGTCCATCCCGTTTCTAATTTTCTTATTCGATGATCTCTTCATTCAACTCAAAACTTTTACCGCCCAGCCATTTCTTCAGGTTTGTAAATAGGATATAGTCGGAGGGGGCTAAATCCGGAGAATAAGGTGGATGGCGTTGCAGTTCGTAGCCCAATTGATGAAATTTTACCATGGTGACTTCACACGTACGAGTATGCACCGGTATATTGTCCTGATGGAACAACACTTTTTCTTGGCTAAATGCGATCGTTTCTGCTTCAAAACAGCGTCAACTCAATCCAGCGGCTCTGAATAATCTTTGTCGTTGATCATTTTACCTTCTTCAAGGTAATGCATATGAATTACACTGCGCACCGTGTGAATCCCAGAAAACTGTAGTCATGACTTCATTAGCACGTTCACCTGTAGAAACCCGCTATTTCGATTGTTGCTTGGTCTTTGGTGTGGCATAATGGATCCATGTCTCATCTACGGTAACTAAATGACGCAAAAACTCGTTTGGATTGCGGCTGTACATCTCCAAAAACTCCTTTGAACTTGTCACACGGTTATGTTTATGGTCGATCGCGAGCAATTGCGGCACTCATCAACCATCGTGCCAACATATTTTCCATGTCTAAATATTCATTATTCATCGAAAATGTGATGCACTTGCTCAATTGAGATGCCTACAGCCTCAGCCAACTCACAACTCACTCACTCTCAACTTTCGATCAATTAATATCATTCCATGGATTTTGCAAACGATTTCTTTTGGACTCCCTCCGACCTGAACGTTCGGCGTCACTTGTACTGATGCGGTCACAACGAAACCTTAAACCACTTTTTAAGCATTGAAATCGTCGACGGTGCAGCTGTGCAGAGTCCCCATAGTATTTATCAAGTCTCTCTTTGGTTCCTTTAACGGATTTTTTGCGCAAAAAAATGTCTGTTAAACATAAACTAAACATCACAGCTTGCTCAAAATTTTACAATCACCATTGTAACTGAACTTTTGAATAACAGTATGTACATCTTTTGTGAACAATTTTTTAGGTCGGTCTATAAAGAACGATACACGATTTATTTTATAAATACTTTGATTTATAACATTGAATTATAATTTTTTCTCACCGTGCAATGCGAACCAATTGAGAGACGTGTTTTATTATGACTCAATTAATCAATAAAATAGTGAACGCTTCCAAACAGGCTAGAAGACTACTGGGAACACCCATCCCACAGCAGTCATTTTATAATACAATAAAAGCCTAAATGTGTTTTAAAAGACTAAGTGTGCCTGCACCACATAGTATAGGTATACAAGAAAATACCACTCTTAGCGATTCCCCTACACAAAATTTGATGGGATAGGTTAGGGTAAAGATCGAGGACAGCTTTTAGTCCACACTTTGTCCGAACTTCTTTTGTTCATTGCAGGAAACTTCAATAAATTCAGGTTACTAAAAGTTTTTTTTTCCATTTGATTGATAAAACGGACGTCGCGTCTCGCCGCATCCCTTCTTAAGAAAGGGCACAACTATGTCATTTCGTTAAATGTCATAAAAGTCGTATCCGGCGTCATCGGGTCCTTTAGCGACAAACGTGCCTTTCGGTGACATTTTCGAGAAGAAGCAATTTCCTTCGAGTGCTCTCCATTCCGATTCCCTTACTGTTACTTTCTTATTTCCTTTCATCAATGTCACAATGAACGTATTTACTTTCCGATATTTGAACTTCATCTCGCATCTTTAAATCTCGCTTAGAAAAAGTATTTTCTTCTCGATATATACAACTTACAACAGTCAGAAATTTATACATTTATAATTGTTCTCAAATCAGGGTTGGCATATTTAAATCAAAATGATTTAAAATACGTGTTTTAAACACTGTTTAAAACACAATCTTACTAAAAGTATTTTAACAAGTGTTCTAAACTATGTTTAAAACACGAAAACCATTTCATATTAAACATTATTTAAATTCTTTCAGCTACAGTAAAGGTATTGATTATACGTAGTATACGAAATAAGGAAAATATCTCATTAATAAATAATAAGAAACATCGTTTATTTATTAAAATACTTGATACAGAACATTACTAAAGATATTAGAAGGAAAACACACAAAAAGAAATTTGTAGTTGAACCAAACAATATAAATAAATTTTATTTATTTCTATTTAAATGTTGGAAAATAACTATTAGCTTTGCAGCCTTTTCTGTACCCAATCGATTCCCTACATCGGAATAAACAAAACCAAACGTGGAAAACAATCTCTCGATTCCTGCACTTGGAGCTACAGTTGAGTGTATTTCAATTACTAAATCCATTGTTTTAAGATGGATTTGTGACTTAAGCGATAGCCACCACTCAGGAGCTCTGGCGCTGCTTATAACATGATCTTCAAACATGAAATCATGGAAGGAAGCTGTCACAGCTCTATATTTAACGATGTCAGTAAATGCCATTTTGCGAGAGGTTTAGATGTACGTTAATGAATCCGAAACGTTTTCATTTGTAAGGCCTTTACCTCTATATTTTCTTTGCAGTAAGTTACCTGTATAATGAGCAGCCGTAATTGCCATATAAAATCTATTATTAGACTTTTGTAGATCACTCAGACAATATTGATGTTCTTTAAGTTTATCCATGCTTGTGTCACTTCCCCAATAGTACAAGATGCTTTTTGTGAAATATCGAGGATGATTGCAATATTTTCTAGTTTCTTGAATAGATTTTGTGGATTAATTTTCAACTGTGTATGTAATGTATGAATTAATACCATCGGCGTTGTTTAGACATATGTCAGACATGATATGCCAGTTTTCCAAAAATTTTTTTAAATAGTCTACCATTGTATTCCATCTGACTCCTAGTAGTAATGCTATTGCCTTTCCACCAGCCTCTATATATTTTTCTTATCGAAAATGTGCATACTTGAAGTATTTCAATATAATATTTACGTCATTAGTAATTTCAGACAAATTCAAGTCACGCGCTAAAAGGTTTAATATATGGAAGAACATCCAATAGTAATAATGTCTGGATAATCGGTTAGTTCTTTCTGGTAAGCTAAACTTTCGCGGATTTTATTCATGTTTGCTACATTGTCTGCGACGAAACTTTAAACTGTACCATGAAATTCTTCACATTACTTAATAGATTCAGTAGCAGTCTTTACCAGAAAATCTCCTCTCTCTGGCTCTCAGCTCCAGTATCTATTGTATCAACCAAATCACTTGTTTTCTGTAGAATTTCAGAACCATAAACACAAATAATGGAATCATTTGGAAATTACTCTATCCAACAAGAGACTAGTTGAGTAATTTTCCTTTTAATTCATCTCGTAGTTTGTCCTGACTCAAATTGTAAACTTGGTCCAACAGATTAGTTACAATTTGTTTTATGTTTGATGGTTTGTATTTTGGACGAAGCATTTCTACAAATTTTAAAAATTCTGAATGTTCTACTTGAGTGAAGGAGTGTTTGTGGCGTATATAAAATGTGATAGTTGCAGATCTATTTTCTTATTGTCTTCTACAATGTAGCCTTCATTCATCAAAAAAAAAAACGTTTATTTAAAACATGTGTTCAAAATAAACGCAAAAAGAACTGTTTAAAACATAGAAACATATATTTGAAACACTTTGACCTGTTTATTTTATAAATTTAATAAAAATTTAGTTTTTCCAACCCTGTTTCAAATACAATTAAACATGTTATTTTAATTAAATAGAGACGTATATATATCATACGCAGCTATAGTTAATTAATTAATTGTGTATTTCCTAACAGGATGTTTGACAAGGTGTTTTCCTAATAAGGATATTAGCTTGTTAAGCTGAACACACGGTGTAGCTAACTCCATGGTAGGCACGTATCCAGATGGGACAAAAATAAGAATATATTCTTCATCAGTATTTTGTCGAAACTGCCAAACGTGGACAATGATTTCGAACTCTTTCAGTTTTCACCAGTACACTGCAGATGTCTAGGACAGAACACAGTATTCTTTTTTTTTAGTTTTTATCCTCGAGGAGGTGAAATATTCATAGACACCCCCGAAGGTGGGGGTAGTGTCGGATTCTAACCGACTAAAACCCCTCCTCGATCGGGGAGGGCAACCCGTGGGTTATACGTCCATAGGAATAGTTGGGAATCGGATTGGGTTATGAGTGGTGGTGGGGGGGGGGTATTTAGGGGGAAAAGGGTGGTTGTGGTCGGTGGCCCACCTCGGATGAGTTAGGTGAGCACTCACGCTATATAGCGAAACTAGAAATGAGCAATGGGGGCAACTCAGTGTAGAAGATGACAAGGCTTTCTATAACGGTTGGATGGTTTAGGGACAGAACACAGACCAACCCACTTGTTGCCACCAAACAATGAATAAATACAGACAACCTAATGAACGTCATCTATAGAAATTTGCTAGTTGTTTTGGAACCGATGAGTTCGAAATTACGATCCACGTCTGCCAGTTTCGACAGAATATTAACCAACAACATATTCTTATGATCATAATGTTAACTTATTAAGGGGATTCAGTAGTGCAACGAAAGTTCTTCAGGGCATTGATCACAACTAGTAATTCGCAATTCCTATCATTTGCATCATGCGCAAATCATTCTTCATTTGATTTCAGACAGATTGGGTCTAGCGTAGAGATGCAAAAAAGAATGGTGAAAAGGAAATGGAAACCCTAAGTAGTGTGCACAATTGTTAATAGCGCGTTTGAGTATAACATAAATATTTCTTTACTTTTAATACGTTCCAAATTAAACACTATGAATCGGATAAAAAACTTCAGCAAAAGTTGTAGCCAGAACAAAATAACGCATGTCCGATACCCGAAAAGTAATTTATTTATGAGAAAGTCAATTATTAATTTTAAAATGCTCTGTTTCTATTTTAATTTTGTATCCATAAATAAACAGTGTAAAACGTTGTCTTCTAATTTCTTGACCCATGTACGACGGGGATCTATCATTTCAGAATGAATATATAAATTTTTTTTCTCCATTTTGCTCAAATAATATTCGTCATCTCTTATAGTTTAACGAAACTTTTTTTCGGAGTAATTTGTCTCTTGATTAACCATCAGGTAACACAAAATATAGAAAAGAAATCGAAATCAGTCGACTAGATTGATCGATCATTTTGGGCGGAGCTATCATTTACTTACCCTTCTAATCAATCGCAGGCATCGTAACTAGACCGTGTTATATTCTAATTTTTCGGAAATGTTGGGTTTTGCTTCTAAATACTGTGACCCACCGCTGGAAAATCAGTAATTGATGTTTTTGATAAGTGAGAAAAACATAAGGATTTACATTAACGCAGTAAGTTTTTAGTTTTTAATCATTTGGTCGTCAAATTTATCTCTAGGTATCTAAACTTAATATTTCCTACAGGATATAGGTATATTTTAGATAAAAATGAAAAAAATTAAAAAATGACTCTCTAAACGTTCGAGAACATATCTTTGTTTACCTTTACCACAAAATTTAGAATCTCCGTTCCAAATATTAATCTGATGATATCTGAAAACAATTAGAATTTGTTTATGCCCCAGTTTGTATAGGTACTACTGAATCCCCTTAAGAAAGAAAATTATACATAAATACTGATAAAACAGATTGGAATCCATATAAACGCCGCGTCGTCAAACGGAAAAACAAAAAGATACGGAATCTCACGTTATGATGCGAAAAATAACTAGAAGCAGAAGCACAGTTCCCATTTTCAATTGGCGAACATAATGTTTTATAGTTATGTGTTATCTGTGACAATAAAATTAAATCGTAACAAGTAAATTTGAAGCCTCAAGAAATATGACAAAAGGTTTTATAGTTTTCGCAAAAATAGAAAGTTGAGGCAGTATATTTAATATTAGTTTTAATCATTAATAATGAAATATTTTGACGAATTTTTAGTAGATATTAATTTTAAACATTAATAAAAAAATTTTTTAAAAATTGTATGAGGTAATCTGTAGTGGATATAAGTTAATTCAATAATTAATATCGTATCTTGTTACCACAAAATTTGTTACAGATCACATAGCTATGAATTATCTGTTTCTATTTTTTTGGTATGACTCGACACAGTAATTTTTGCATAGAATTCATATATGAAATATTTTCGATCAATATTCGATTGAACAAGTTATTTGGAATTCTGTAGTTGCTCAATTATTTATAGGATTGTTAAGGGCGTATATTAAACCTATTTATTTGTTTATATTTAGGTAGTTCAAATCATTCATTCTATTATTTATAGAATCTAAAGAATTGATTGATTAATTAAATTAATTGTACGGTCAATTTTACTTTAAATGTTGGGTTAGTGAGACAAGTTTAATCAGTTCGTAAAGGAAGAGAAATCATGAAGGATCTTAAAATGTCAGCTTCAAACTCTTAACACTTTGGTCACGTTGAAATAACATACTCTCCGAAAGGATATGCCGTCAATCTTTCTTGAAGATAACCGATCCTTTGGGCTTCAATATACTCCTGGCAAACATGCCTCGATCGAGGCGTCCTTTGAAAGTTTACTTCAGTCTCTAGGTCATGACACGAATAAAAAGTGTTAAAAATTCACTTCTCTTAAAGAACCTCCAGTACAGTGGATGCCTGTATGGCAAATACAATTTTTCCATTACAATATATATTTGTAAATAATATTCGTGGTTTACGATGTATGTGTGGCATAGCCATACAGCTTTGAGGAACTCATTTCTTTAGAAGTAATTATTTAATAAATAGAATTAAATATTACACGATAACCATTAAATCAGAAATGTGGATGTGGTGACAAAAATGTACTACATATTGTATTTAACGCTTATACTACTTTTGTGCTTTATGGTGTGAGTATACCCACATACTTTTATTTCTTTTAAGGTTTTAATAGTCGGTAATACTTGGTGAAACTCCATATCAATAGTAACAAAACACACAATATGAAAATTTGCACAACAATTTTCAGATGGAAGAATTGTGAATTTAAATCATTGTTTGTCGCAATGTATATATAATTTGTTATATTTGTTTGCACGAGGCATGTTCTTTAAGTAAGTACCGTTTTGAAATTCTGCCTGCGAGCGCTGCGGACAGCGTTCCGCGCATGTGCACTGCCTACCTACATTTTTACCTACACACTGATGCCACTAAAGTCTGATTCGCCCTTATTGACGTTATTTACTGAGTGTTTAAGATGCCGCCGATAATCGTGAGTCCCGCCGACTGTGACGTCCGGGCTGTTATACGATTTCTTACTGCTAAAGTACTAAAACCGATTGATATTCATCGTGATATCTATGCAGTTTACGGACAAAACATGAGTGATGGAATGGTAAAGAAGTGAGTGAGAGCATTTAAAGATGGCCGCACAAATGTGCATGACAATACCCGTCCATATGTGGCTAATCGGACCAAAGATCTCATCATATCTTAACACTGGGATACTCTAGATCATCCTCTATACAGCCCTGATCTGGTCGCCAGTGACTACCATTTGTTCCTGCACTTGAAGAAACATCTGAGCTGTCAGCGTCATCAAGACGATAAAGAAGTCAAAACAGTTGTGATGCAGTGGTTAACAGTTAACAAGTCAGGTGGCAGGTATTGAAAAACTGGTGAAACGTTATAACAAGTGCCTCAATATTAAAGGAAATTATGTAGAAAAGTAGACTAAGGTATAGGCTTTCATGTAAAAATAAAATTATTAAGATATTTTTGCACGTTTCTTATTAATTTCAAAACGGTACTTACTTAAAAAACATGTCTCGTATATTTGACGTTCAGAAATCCTTTGATTGAAAAATCTGTTCATTTTTCCAACGTAGACTTTGTTGTAATTACCACATTGTGTCTATTAGACTACTTCAGTACGTTATCTGTCTTTTTTTAAAGAAACAAAGACGTCACTTCAATATTAAAAAATTACATAATTTGCCTTTGAACTTCTGTTTGCAATTCTTCAGCTTTACGTAAACTCACCTGTTCCTTGGGTAAGTACTCGGTATGTTTATTTATTTCATATTAAATTATACATTTGCCAAAACACTGTTCCAAACATCATTACTGTTTGAGATGGTAGTAGGAGAGTGGGTTGTTAGTTTTAATCCCAGTTTTTGAATTTTAATATTTTGTGTTATCTTCGAAACAAGGGTGCCTTGGTTTCTTTTAAATATTCCATTGCCTGTCAATGACGAGGGATATTATTAATATTGTAGAGCATTAAATTTTCTATATCTTTGAGATGTAATTTTTCCGGCATATTGAATATTTACTAAGCTCTCCCTATATATAGGACAGCACTATGGTTGTAGTCTCCAACACTTGACTATATTTCATTCAACATTTATTATATTCATGTAATGCCTTCTTTTTTGGATACTATTAAATTCCGAAAATAGAACTATAAGATGAAGCAATGCACATATTTGAACAAAGTAAACCCCACTAAATTTTTGTAAATGAGACTGTTACTACATATGTAGTATACTTATACGGTATGTATTTCCACAAAGAAAACAAACGAAAAATTCAATAAAATTTACATTCAAATGAGCTAAATGGTATCTAATTCTGAGAAGATTCTGTATACGGGCTACAAAATAAAACCTCCTTTTTGCTGTACAAAGGCACAACTATGTTCTTTAGGGTAAGTTAAAGTTTAAAATGTTTAGAAGTTAATGGACAACAATTCGAACAATTGTTGTAGAATAATTTTGTCATTGATTAAATAAACTTATTGGTAAAAATAAAAAAATTGTATTAAATCAGTTTTTTTTTAAGTTTTCTCACAAGATATCAATTTCAGATGCATGGTGTCTTATACTTTTTTATTGAGGATTAAGCGGTTGATGTAACTGTATAAAAAAATATGGGCTGCTATTTAAAAAAAAGAGTTTTTTTTTATTTCTAAGTTATGATATTCAACACCTTTTGACTCCATTTTTGATTTTTTTTTTCAAAAATTTTGGAAGAATTAATTCCTTACTAAAACATTAAGAGCATGTCGACAAATCATTAAATACCATTAATTATTTTTGAAGATAACCGTGATAAAAGCAAATGCGGCAAACGGAATGATTTAAAAAAACAAATGTAATAACTCAAAAACCGTTTACAATAAAGGTAGGTTGTAATATCAAATAGGGGGGTTCCATTTAAAATAACAAAGTTGAAGTCAACTTCCAATATAACCGGAAGTGATAGAAATTCGAAAATATTTTAAAATGGTAGGCCTTCTGTGAAAACTCATTCAACCAAAATTTCAAAACGATATTCCAATTCAGTCCGAAGATAGTCTAGGGGTCACGTTGAAAACGTACACCCTGTATACGAATGAATTGTACATTACTCTGCAATGCTTATTTTCTCATATATCGTAGCAAAGAAAGGAATTCTAGCTCAATTTGAAAATAATTCTGAAATTACTAAAAAAAAGTGTTTCTTGATTGACAATAAGAACTATAATTTTAAGAAATGTATTGATAACAATCACTACAATTGTTCCGCTAAAATAATATTTTTCCAAATATCGCCTTGTCAAAAAAGAAAATGAAAATTGGAATATTGTGTTATTCTTGATTAATTTAGTATACGTAATCTTGATATCGTCTTCTTAAATAATATTAAAATATAAAATGTATGCTCCAATAAGATTAGTAATAGGTATATGAATAAATTATTTAGGCATATATATTTATATATAGGGTTACTCAAACTGAGTGCTACATTAGACTTTTAGGAAAACTAAGCGTGCTAGAAATTTGAAAAGTTGGGATAATATTTTTGTCTAAAATAAATTCAACTGTTTGCCACTTTCGGTTATACCGTTTGTTTTTTAAATAGAATGATACCTATATGTTTTACAACGAAGTCTTATGAAACACTACCACAACCCAAACTATAAAAAACAATAACTTCCAAAAAATGTCTTAGTTGTAGTCAAGTATTAAGGCTAACGTCAAAATTAAGATTCATTATAACTAAAGGGCGTTCAGAAATACAGCAAAGCTTGAAAATTTCAAACATGAATAACTTCATATTTTATTTTATCATTCGATTCCTCTTTTTATTTTCTATTGATAAATTTGAAAAACGGCATATTCGAATAACTACACTGGTGCAATCTTGAAGAAACATAGTGAATAAAAAACACAAGGTCACTTTTGTTTCAACGTATATTTAAGAAAACTATTACAATTGTTTAATAATATTATTATATATTACTCTTTGATAATGACCTGTTGGTTGAAACAATCGTATGAATTTTCTTAAATATACGTTGAAACAAAAGTGACTGTGTATTTTATACGGCATATTCTGTTTGTTTGGCGATTTACATTTTTGAATTTATTAATCAAAGCTAATGAGCTATGATACAATATGGAAAATTTTAGGTTTTATTTAGTTCAGTTCCACAGAATTCCATTTGATTTTCTTGTACCTTATTGAGAAAATCAAGTCAGGTTTTCAAGTAAAATGTTATTGGTATATCTCGCCGGAATATTATCTGTCAGATTTAAGATTTTATAAATTTAAAAGTATTAGAAGGAAAGCAAGCAGTTTCTGAGTTTACATGTATATACACTAATTTTTGAAAATTTAAAAGTTTTTTAGAATTACAATATTTCCATTTGTCAGCTTTACACACAATTAAATTTTTACCTTTACATTTCAGTTTAGAGGTTTTATAGATAAGGTTAAATTGTAGTTGGACCGATAAATTATTTTACTATTCGTAGGTGGCCACATTGCTATAAACAAATTTCGAGATTGATTAAATATTTAGTGAAACTTTCTGCTTGTTTTATTTATTTTTTTAATTGAACTGTTTAGAGTTAGCGGCTTAATGTCCTATTCTGCTCTTTACATTTAACTTACTTGAATTGATATCTATAGCAATATTACTGGTACTAAATCTTTCCATTTTATGTTTGAATTATAGGCTGTTCCCCTTCCGTATTATTACGTTTGTACAAAAACTGTAAATTCATATTTTGTTTCAGGTTGTGACGAGACATTCTCTCTCTAATGAAAGCAGTAAATTTTGGTTTCTCGATTACGGAAGCAATTTGTTAAGGTTTCATTCGGCACCCTACTCGAAATTTCTGAGTCGAAACCTGCACAATCCATAACACAATATAATATAAGTTAACAAGATTTTCGCCCGTACCGTCTTTCATTTTTCGCTGATAGCCCCAGATTAAAGGGAACAAGAGAAAGATTTATTAACGAAAGGAAAGCGAAATAAAACTGTACAATTTTTTAGAAACCGAAAATTGAAATATCCTTCAACTAACCGCAGTTATTTATTACATACTGTTAATTAATATCAAAAATATATTGATTTTCAATTGTATTGAATTAGCGGATACTGGATGGAAGTCTAACATATTGAAATAAAAACACAGTTGATAACTTCCAAAATTTATTAAATAAACTTAAGACGTGTTTCGTCAACACTGTGGCTTCTTCAGAAGTACAAAATATACTTAAAACTACCTAAGAGTAGATGACTATAAATAGGGTAGTGCATCTTCATTAGAGTGAGGGAAAAGATTTAATAGTTGTGAGAGGTTCATATATACTTGGCCATTAAGTAATACGTCTGTATTTTTATATTTTTTAATTTCTTTATATTCTAATAGTATGTTTTAAACTTTGATTTTAATGTATAATTTTTTTAGATCTAAATTAAATATATGATTATCTGCTAACACATATTTGGTATAGTTAGAATCGGTTTTTTTGTTTCTATATGATCTAAAATGTTCGTTCAAACTAATTCTAAAATTTCTTCCCGTCTGACCTATATAAATTTTGGAACACGAATCGCAACTGAGTTGATATATGTCTGGTTTTGATAATTTCTCTACTTTGTCTTTATTATTCTTTATATATATGCTAAGGTTATTATTCGTTTTGTATGATACATTTATATTGTTGTCTCTGAGAAATTTATTAATTGTTAGTGATGGTTTCCCTTTATATGTTAAAAATTTGAATTTTTTATTTCTGTTATCTTTAGTGAGAGGGAAGATGTTTGAAAAATTTTGAGTGTATGAAATTTTTTATTAAAGAGTGTGAATTATGAGCGGGTTGTAATTATTGTTTATGGCCTTTAATACCAGTAATAACTTATCCTAATATGTAAAACATAATAATGATAAAATTAACAAAGAATCAAAATCTTGAGCTTATTTAGTGGAATGCGGACACTGTAATCAAGTTTATCTGAAATAAACTATCAGATTCTTCAAACAAAGGACTAGTGAACACAGAAGATGCTATACCAATGGGAATGTTGGTTCTCCTTATGCAGAGCATCTATTAAATGAAAAACGTACTTTTAACGATAATTTTCACATTTTGAAAGAATTGCAAGAAGTCAAAAATTAAACTTAACTTAAAGTCTTCATATTAATAAATACAATGAATTGAACGTTGTACTAAACGATCAAACTGATGTTAATAGTTCTCCTTAAATAACATTAAATCTGTATTCAAAAACTTAAAGTTTATCCCATCTTTTCATTGTTATCCACCCCATTAGAATCTATCAATTTTTAATATTCAAGCTAATTTTGTAAGAACTATAATTAGGACATCTTCACCTGAAGAAGCCAATGGTTTGGTGAAACAATTGTTGTGAACAATTAAAAATATTTTTGAAACAGTACTCTCGTTTTCTTTAAAAAAGCCTGATACCATTAATTATTAAATGTTCCAATTTTATTTATTAATACACTCTATAATTGTTTCGACAGACTATGTCATAATCAAGAGTGTTATTTATTTACTAATTACAAAGGGCAAGATGTAGTGGATTTGTATTTATAGATACAGGTAATTTATTAAAAACTGGTGTATCTTTAAATGTTTCTTACTGAACACTTTTTTAATATTAAATTATTCCAGTACGTTTCAACGTTGTTCTTTATTTTCTACATTTAAGATTTCGAACTTTTCATTCTTTTACTTTTTGTCTTACCGAATACGAGTTTACCACAAAGTTAGTTACGCTGTGGATTCAGTTTAACAAGCCAATATCCTTATTAGAAGAGGACCTTGTTGAACGTTACCGAATCCCAAAAATAAGTAGCAATGAGAGAAAAAGAAACACTCTTAAAGTTTCAATTTTTTTTATTTAAAAAGTCCACAACGACCGTTTCACCACACTGTGGCTTCATCAGGTGGATGAAATACAATAACTCAATTACATTCTACAACCCTTATAGATATACTAAATACAAAACTAAGGAGGGGGTTTAAAACATAAATTTAATAAAGGGGAGTTATTCACATCTAGTTGATTGTTCAATAAAATTCCTAATTTATTATAAACTAATTAATTTCTAAACTTTCTAATAGGTTTAATTTCTGACTCTTACTTGCTATGTAATTTTTTTTTAAATTTTCATTAAAATTATGATTATTATTAATTAGGTGTTCGGCATATGATGAACTACTTTTTTTAATTCAAACATTTTTTTGTGTTCTTCGAGACGTTCTTGAAATGTTCGACCTGTTTGACCTACATATATAGAATTAGAATATCTACATTCTAATTTGTATACTCCTGATTTAAATTTTATATCTAGTTTGTCTTTATCATTTCTAATTAATGAACCCAAAGAATTATTCGTTTTAAATGAAAAGCGACTATTATTTAATTATTTACTAATTTTTAACGTTAAATTTCCTAGATATGTAGATGAATTAAAGTGAATAATAAGTATCAAATTTCTGCAGGTGGTATTTACTACGCTGTCCGTAGTTATTTATGTTTGGATAAACAATTTATATTCGTATAAGTACCAAATATTGTATAAATTAGAGGTGAGTTTTGTCGTAGAGACAGACAAACAGAGTAACGGACCGAGAAAGTTCTTTATTGATTATGGAACCCTAAAAAGTTGCACCATTATCGTGTTCACGAGTATGTCGTTAAATTTACAGTATTAACACTTAATGCATAATTAAAAAAAGTTTCGTTATCTGTTTACGCTCGTTGCAATCATTTGTTAATAGTGTATTCAGAAAGCACCATTACAAACTGTGCAAACTCACTCTTTTATCCAAAACTCATTTTATCCCTACCGTTGCAGTAGCTTTTATCAGAACTAACGAGGATAACGTCAGCAACAGTTTCCAAGCTGACTTTGTCACTTCTGACTGTGTTTACATTAAGCATGGGTGGCGAAAAACTAGTATCTACCTACGTTGCGTGAATCCTGCAATTTCATTAAACGAAAGATCGATACGAATAATAGAACACGCGCCAGAGCTGCTATTTGGTCTGATTTAATGCTAAATGGTTACGTATTTGGATAGAAGGCGAATATTATTCAGTCCTTGGCAGAGCCGCAGCGAGCTTTCTTTTTACATTGACCAAGGCTGGATCACACCATATATGTTAGCTCAAAACGCCTTGAAAATAAGAAATGTTTCAAACTGTAAATTTATTGCCTTGCTTGCTGCGTATGTTATTTTTAACCACCCCTCCGCCAGGAAATTAAATGTTTTTGTGGGAAAAGTTATCTCATTCGGCCCAGTGTACTAAAAAATTGTAAACCCACAAGGTTAATTATAATAATTCACGGGTGATGTATGACAAGCAATTAGAGCAATTAGATAATACAAATTTATAATAATTCAAACATGCTACAATAACTGATCTTATTATTAATTTTACGGTGATGTTTTTGTTTATTCAATTGCTTAATCCTAACTAAAAAACCTATACAGCCTAAAGAACTGCTAATTAACTCTTAATTACTGTAAGAAGCACTGAATGTTTTAACCAATAAGCGATCATTTTTTGTTATCTGTACTCGAAATTAGATCTGGATGTAATTTACTATAAAACAAATTTGTTTCTTCAGAAAACTGAATCGAAAAGCTATCGAATTATATGAAAAAGAAAAAAGTAAAAAATGTTCTTAATTTTTTTTAAAGATTTACAATAATCATGCTTTCTCGCAAACGCATAATTTGTAAATCTGTAGATACGTCCCTGATTCGATTCGGTCTATGACACTGTGTATGGCGTGCTAATGAGATTTAATAATATCAAAATCTAATCGCTATCTGCGTCTGGTGGTTTCGTGGTTTCGAGTTACATAATCTCTAAAATTAATGGTTATTATTATCAATAATGAAATACATTTAAAAATTTGTTTTGTAAAAATTAACCTCTACAATGAGGTTTAATACAAATGCATTAAAGTTAACCTCTACAAAAATAAATTTCCGTGTATGTCTATAATGATAATAATATACATTAATTTCGACGATTCTGTGACTTTATAAGTATGTTCGTCGTTGATACTACTACAACTTTTAGGAGCTTAGTGGTCAGAATATTGATGCGTAAAATTCGGGTTCAATTCCCGGCGAGGAAGTGACAGCAGCAACAATTTTTCCTCATTAATTTGAGGTAATCTGTAGTGGGTAAAAATTAATTAGATGTATTGGAAATAAAATGTCTAATCCCAATTAAGCAACTCATCCATTTTTGTATCGTAACGGGTTTATAATTATCTTAAGTGTCTGCACTAAAATATAATCAGACAAAGATTAAAATCCTGCTTTAGTAGAATAACTAAATCTGCTTACTCGTAAAAAAAAACAAAAATAGGTGGAAATGTGCTCACTAATTTAATTATCTTGTAAAAGAGTAATTTGTGACTTACCATTAGGTTTTCCTTAGGGATTCATGAAATATCTTGAAACACCAACAGCCATTAATTAGAAAAACGACCACCATTCTTCGTTAATGTTTTTTACCGCCTCCGTCATTTACCTTATACATTAAAACTACTAACGATAGGTAAAGCGCAACCATATATACCTATAAGGCTACCATTTTCCACAGCTAAACACGGTATTTTGTTGGTCGGTTAAAACAATTGCATAAATTAAATTGACCATTTAGGCCGCCATTTTGAACTTTAGATCTGATTAGTAGCTTTACTAGTTATGCAAAGCATATTTAACTAACAAAAGTGGAGTACGGTCCGTCAGCTCCATACAAAGAAATGAAAAGAGGAAGTGTTATAAGAATCCATCTTTGTATTGATACTTTTCCGATTTGTTACATATTTAAAGCATAAAAACATGAAGGTAGCAATGGATACTATAGTAGCGTTAATAGCATAGGCAAAAATCCTGTTTCTCCTTTCTTACTCCAACGCGACCTGATTGCTTCTTTCCTAGCCGTATCTCTCTCCACCAATCAGGCCGCGTTAGAGTGAGAAAGGAAATCCAGAATTGTTTCCAACGTCAATAACGCTGTTATAGTATTAATGCTGCATCCATGTATGTATGCGCTAATACATCTTATGACAGAAAACAACTGAAATCGAATTAGCTGTCTCAAAGGAGTACATGTGTTGTTAGGTGTAAATAAAAACTCTACTCTGCCAAAATTTATCGCACTCTAGAAATGTCTTAAACGAGCACGTGTTTATTTAAAAATGTCAGTTAATCATAAATTAATTTATGTAGAAGAAAGTGGGTTAATTGCGAATACTTAAGGCAGAACTGAAATAAACGAATCAGATAAAATATAAATACAGCTTAAAATTTAATTAAACCATTTTGTTATACATTCTCATAATCAACTTAGTAAGTTTCTTAAATTAAATCAATTTTTAACAAAAAAAAAACGAAACCCTTGATAACTGGGATTATACACAGCGTGTGGGGTAATTACGAACGGTGCTTGGAGTAGTATATCGAACATACCTTCACCATTTATCGTAGGCGCTTCTAACAGGTATTTGGAATAAGAAAGGTTGGTCAATCAACTATTTTTCCTTTTTGTAACGTATATTGTTAATGATCTGAACAATAATTAAATGAAGAAATCAAATGAACAAATTAAACTAAATGAAATATTGAAAATAAAGAGGGAAAAGCCACTCTAGAAGATTAAGTCGGAAAAGTAATAGCAAAATAGAGGAAATTGCTGCCATCTAGTGGATTGTAGCCGCAAACTTGACAATGCCTCACAGAAGTATTTAAACTTGTCCAGCTAAATCAACAACGCAGCCTACATACGTAAATTCACGTAAAACTTAACAAGCTTCTAACAAGAGCGAAATCAAGCTTAGTGTCTGGCAGTTTCTATGAATTTCTGACCAAAAGCATAATAATTGTTTTTGGAAAAGTAATACCTTAGTTTCTCTATGGCAGTGGTTCCCCAAAGCTATTTCGTCTAGCGCCCACTGGCGCCCCTCAATTTTTTTTAACTTTACCACATCTTAAAAATCACAATTGTAATAATTAATTTATTATAGCGTGCTATATGAGTCTCATTGTATTTAAACTTACATTTTAAATACGGTTCTAATGAGAGCAATAAGAGGCAACTTTGTGAATATTTATAAAAACCTTTATTCAAATTAAAATAATTATTTTCTCCTTTTATATACTTCTGTATGAAACAGCAATCGGTTGAAATCTTCATCATTAGCAACACAAAGCTGATTAAATAATCTGTCATTAAAAGGGCTATATCGGATTTTATTCACTGCTTTGATGAGATCATGCAATGATTGAAACAGCCGTTCACTCAAATTGTTGTCTATAAATGACGAAATACGCATTCAGAAATTTATTTTTTAAGTACGCTATGAATCCTTTGTGATGCCCTGTCATAACCGAAGCGCCATCCGTAGCAGCTGATTTAATGTTCTTCAAGGTAATTTCTTTTTCATTTTTTCATCACAAAACTTTTTCAGTATAGCAAATATTGTTTCTCCTTTTGTATCTCTGAATTGTCTCTAAATTTCTAGCAAATAATAGTTCCTGACATATTTTCTCATCTTTAATAAACCTCACGTATGAAAACAACAATACAACAATGCTTCATTAGTTGGTAAAGTGGACTCACCCAATTGAATTAAGAGTTGACTTGTCTTCAGTTGATTGCACAATGATTCTTGCTATTGCTAAAGGATTTTTTCGGATAATATCTGCCGCTGGTTTATGGAGCACATTTTCTTACTTATACATACATCTTTTATTGCTGGTAAAATTAACACTTCTTCAATAATGTGAATAGTGTGTGGTGTGCCTGTTGCCTGTTTGAGAGATTAAAAAAGGTATAACATATTGTACGAAGATCGAATTCCGTCATCGTCTGAAAAAAATTTTGAAACAGTTGGCTGAGCTGTAAGCTGTATACTTCTTTTCCAGGTCTTATAAATAGGCCACATTTTTATCCTTTTATCTGAATGTATTTTATACAAATGACCTTGTAGCCTAGAATTCTGCATCGCTTCATTCGAAAATTATTTTTGACAAAGAAGGCACATAGGCGGAAACGTATTTCTGGGATATTCAATAAATCCGTATTTAATATAACATATTCCGCACTGTATTGCTGTCTCTTCTTTTTTGGTTCCGACATGGTTTTGTCTTCATAAATACGTGAGTGAAGTATCGAATTTAAAGAACTAGCTAACGATTACACGCGAAGATGTTAATGAAAATGAAAGAAACATTACGCGCTTTTATATATGTTAGGATTAAAATACAACACACACCGACAGGAATATGACGTACATGTATAAACTCGATTACCTTATTCGACGGAATTTATACTGAGCAAGACATAACAAGTATCAATTATTCTGCCCCTTCATACAGGATTGCACAAATCGCGTTATTTACGTTATTTAACTAAAACTTGTTAAAGGTTGATTGCTCACAGGCTACTTACGAAAGCCATCATAAATTATTTATTCTGCAGACTATACAATTAAACTGGGAAGGAACAAGAACGAAATAATCTAGGTTTGGATTTTAGTTTTTAAAATAAAATACAAATCAGCAATCGCCCCCTTGAACCGCTTCTACGCCCCCCAATTTCTTCTGGGCCCTTTACCGACCCCCTGTTGGCATTATATATGGAATATATCCGTTTTTGGGGCAGAATTTGGGTTAGGGTAGCACACAAAGCCAGCATACCACGATACCCAAATTTGACGGACCCCTGGATCTCTTCATCACACAGGCTTCTTGACGGCCTCGCCAAATTACTTAAGCTCCTCGATAATGATTCACCTCGGCTCTTTATAAGATTTTAAATTAAATTTATAATTTTAAACAATTAGAACTTGGTCACGATCCACTTTCCTTGTGGCTGCTTATGCTGAATGTATATAATTTGATCCACTTTAATTGTCCGCCATTACCCGAACACACAAAAAATGGCAATATTGTAACGTTCGGGGGTTCAACAATCAAAACTCGAAGACTTTTAAACAGGAACAACAATTTATTTATACTAATATTAATTGACTTTTTAAAACACTAACGAATAACTTATTACTAAACCTAACTTTACTACCAATTACACTATTTATTTATGTACAGTTACTGTCTGTATAACACTTCTCACTTTTCTATTTATTTACTACGCGTCTCAATTTATTTTTGACATTATTTTCACGACCGTAAATTTATATCTGCACTCTTCACGACCGTCAATTTATATCTGAACTCTTCACGACCGTCAATTTATATCTGAACTTTTCACGACCGTCAATTTATAACTGAACTCTTCACGACCGTCAATTTATATCTGAACTCTCTCGGCGATCGTCTTTCCGCTTATATACTGTTCCGTTAAATTTCCGGAAAATTTCCGAGAAACACAGAGAAGTCGGGACCATTTTATTTTTCGCCGAAATATTGAACAAGTCTCCGCGAAACACAAATACGCTAACATGTCCTCAATTATTACGCACACACTTGCAGTTACGATATACACGTCGCGGCCAAATCAATCACTCGGCCGCGACCGGTTCGCTAACATACTTGGGCACTCGAGCGCACACAAGCAAACGCGCACCCGTTACAATATGATATTTTTTTAAGGATAGAATTACGTAACTTGGAAACATCGTTTGATTAGCTTTTAATTTACTAAAATTATTTATAATTTTTAAATTGTATACCTAAAATATTTTACACGTAATAAAATTTACTCAAACTATACAAATAATTGCTACAAAATCAATTTAACATACCTATTACATAGGTAGTTTAACGAAGCATGCACAGTACATAGGTTATTCTTTATGTCTGAGATTGAACGTTGGTTTCGCTATCCTAACAAACAACTATTGTCACTATTGTGATCTCCCACAAACCCCACCGCTAACAGTGACCCCTCTTAAATAAATTTAATTCGTTTGTAATTAATTAAATAAATAAAACACTTAGTGTAAGTTTTACTAGTTTAATATCACTTCTGACAAATACTCTTTGATAATGACCTATGCTTAGGTCGAAACATATATGTCAGAAGTGATATTAAACTAGTGAAACTTACACCAAATGTTTTATTTATTCAATTAATTATTAACAATGTTTCACAATAACTGCACAAAACACACTATTGAATTTATTAATTCGTTTGTTTGTTTTCAAAAAAGAAAGAATTAAAATTCTTATTCGTCTAAATTTTAAGATCAAAGATCTCACATCTTGAACGCGTCCTACCAAGTAGGCACAACGAACCGAAAGTCACATCCCACGACCGGTAGGGGTGGTAGCCCTCGGAGTAGTTGTTTCTGTTGATTCCATATTTATATTTATATTCGTGTTTGTATAGGTTCATGTAGTATTTCTTAGAGAGGGATCGTAACCATTTAATAAGATGCAATTTTAAGATTAATTGCGTCTCTAACTGAGGACGACACCTTGCATTCTAGGTTTCTAAACGTTTTATGGATTTTTGGTCTTTGTTTGTTTTATTCATTGAATATATCTTGTCCAGCAATTGTTTTCTCACTTCATGGCTGAGTGTGAGGCACTAGACTTGAGTCCGACTCTCGATTATGCCACAGAAAATATCCCATACACCTTTCTAGCATGGCATTATCCGTCGTTTACGATTACCCAACATTCCCTTAAGAGAAAATGTGTGAATATCTGCCAAGTTCGGTCCCTTGATGGTATTTCGCACGCTTAGCACGTTAACTGCGGTGCAGATCGCCGGCAATATGGATCATTCATAAGTTTTGTGTGGCGCCAGAATATGCCGATCCTCACATCTGTACAGCTCTATCAACGCTCTCTCTCCCGTCTGAAGATATTTATCTACAAAATCATGCGCATGCCATCAAAATAATGTACCGCATCAAAGACATGTAGAATGCTGCTGTGAACCGATATTTTTTAGATTGGTAGCCCGTGGTCGGTGGTAGAATTGTAATCTACCAGACGTTTCATCTTCTACTGTGACAGACGTCTTCGGTGAACTGCGTGATGAAATGTGAGCGTGAAATTATGCATGTAGCACTATTTATGATGTATCATATACAGGAGCAATTTGCGGTGTTCGGTGGGTACCCAACAGGTTGTATTAACGAAGCATTTTCAGAAATAACAACTTTAAAAAGTAACTTGAAAATCATAGATTTTATAATTATATACATTAACTCTCCATGAAATTAATATTTATTAATCATGATAAGAAATAGCTAGTGTTTATATCATGGCATAATTCGGCTGGAGGAAGATAAATTTTATTGTCCTCATACCCCAGGTAATTAATCGACCGGAAGCATCAAACTTGAACAAAAATAAACAAAATTTAAAGTAAACGTAGCTTGAGGTCATTTATCGGAATACTTTTCTAAACAAGATGATGAAATTTGAATGTTTTTAAATAAAAATAACTTATTATTACCTTTTCGCCCTTCAAGCAGGGTTCAAAATTAACTTTAGGCTACTTTGTACAAAATAAATTCA
Source organism: Agrilus biguttatus (assembly GCA_963921985.1). NCBI lineage: Eukaryota > Metazoa > Arthropoda > Insecta > Coleoptera > Buprestidae > Agrilus > Agrilus biguttatus. The sequence goes on from OY998118.1 coordinate 25,724,453, forward strand.
AAAAGTGTTCGTTAATGAGCTATTCCATTCGATTGCGTAAATTTGCTTTTCTCTTCTAATAATCTGCTTTCAACTTTCGGTGGAACTAACTATAAGTTTTATTTATATAAAATAATACTAAAACCAACAGTATTATCAAACATTAAAATTCGCTGATGTCTGAAAAGTACACTACGTCGTCCATTTTGAAGCTTAAACCCTTAACAGTGTTATTCAAAGCGATTACGTTAAATCCAATTGGGGAAAAAACAAAATTTTAAAATAAAAATGTAGAACATGCTAGAACACTATAGGGCAAATATCAGATTCTGTGCTATTTTCTGCTAATAATGGTGTGACCGTTGTTTATTGTTGTCAAGACGGCGCATATATTGTTTTTAATTACTTATTTATATTTAAATTGTTATATTGTAAAATAATCTCTTAAAATTAGAAAACAAATAAAAAGCCCACATATTGCATCTTGTCTATAGAGGATCAAAAGCGAATTGGACCAGGATTTTTGATATTCATCGGATTTGTGGTAAATTTCACCATGGTAAAGGAGTTTGACAGAGGTGTTGGTAAGTACGGATAGATAGAGAAGAGAAGGAAGTGAAAGGAGACTATGACACGAAAGCCACAAGATGGGTTTGCAGGAGAGAAGGAAAATAATGGAGACGATGATTCGAACGCTATGCGATTATGTCTACTTTATCAATTATTGAATTAATTTTTACCCTATAGCGGCAACTACAAATGTAAGAATTATATTTACTTGATGGAAATGCATTGTAAAATTATAAAACAATATAACACTTGTAATTTCTGTAGTAGTTATAGTGAACGTGAAGAAAAGTCGAGATCCGTGAATGTATTTTTCTTTATTTACAAATTAGAGAGAATGCATGTACCGACCGATGCTCAGACAACCTTCGACTCCCGCTCTTTTCTTTTTGCCGACCCCTCAACAACCCCGCACCTGCTGCTCCTGAAAGGTACCGCTCTCGCCGACAAAGTGTTTGTCGGAGCATCAGTACCGTTACAATAACAATACAAATACATACAATCTTAATCATAAAAGCTACTACAGTAACAAGTCTACATACAAAAAGAACTCTATACACACGCTTACCGATACCACATTTCTATAAAATAATTTATTTCACTTGACATATGTTTCACCGACTGTTCGCCGCTCTCTGGTGAGAGTTATACATACATAAATGCATGTATGAATATGATGTATAATATATTTTGCTACAGTGCAGTACCCGGACTGGGGATTAGGCTTTTCACAATCGGTTTATATGGTCGTGCGGGTACCAACCCCATCATCAACTACCCCGTGTCCGACGTACGCATCGTTTAGATCGCATTTATAACTGTTTCCCGTTGCTGCCCGCGCCATGAAAATGTAGCATTGCTGCCCGTCAGATTGAAATAAAGATTATACAGTGGCATTGCTGCCCGCGTCCGTGCTTGTTTCATAATAATAATAATTTAATAGGTAAATATTTTGATACATGCAGAAAGGCATATACGTATATCTTCCAATGTTTGAACCTAATTTTCACGGGATAAAATATCATATACGTATTCAAAAAAGAAGGAATTAAAATCCTTATTCGTCTAAATTTTAAGATCAAAGATCTCACATTTTGAACGCGTCCTAACAAGTAGGCACAACGAACTGAAAGCCACATCCCACGACCGGTTTCGACCTATCGGGTCTCATCAGGTGGGCGCTGGCAGTTCGTTGTGCCTACTTGTTAGGACGCGTTTAAAATGTGAGATCTTTGATCTTAAAATTTAGATGAATAAGGATTTTAATTCCTTTTTTTTTTAATATGTTATATTTTCGTCTAGGAGTCCATCGGAATCAACAGTGTAATTCAATGCCGGTAGGGGTATTAGCCCTCGGAGTAGTTGTTTCTGTTGACTCCATATTTATATTTAAATTTATATCACATATGTGTATATCCATCTTAAAAAATTAAAAACTTGTTTTTTGTAGGGAAATATATATTTTTACATACTATATTATACAGAGTCTTATAATCATACTTAGCCCAGCTAATAACACAACTTAAGAATCTATTAAATAACACAATCTTTTTAAACCTTTACAAATGTAACCAGTGTTTTCTATTTCGTCAATGGTCCTTTTCAGTCTCCTGTCGACTTGTACATATTTCGTTGCTCTTCTTTTCGGAGACATATTTAGCTCTCCTAGCATGAAGGATATCGTAATAGGCAGAATCATGTTTTAAATGTTTTAGAAGTTTCATGATGTTTGGATGCGTTTTTCCAATATTTCTGTTAAGTTTTTTTTTCTATTTGGTAATAATGCATATATAGCCGGACGCACATTCGTGTAATTTTCTATACTTTTCAGATCGACGTGAAGTTTGTAAAGTTGATCGAAAAGATTAGAACAACTTTTGAATGTTCCGTAACCTTCTAATACAACTTGTTGTTTACCCCAAGCACTTTCAACCAACTCAATTGAATCCATAATTTGCGACCTTAAAATTGTCGTTTTGTCAAATTATTTTATATGATACGAATATGTAATACTTTTATAAGAATTATTACATATGCATTATAATACCTAATTATGAATTCAAATTAATTATAAGGGTAATAAAGTTGGCGAGGAGCAATGCCACCAACATTAATAGACATAAAGGTCGGCCGGCAGCAATACCGCCATTTCAGGTAAAATATTTTTGCGGGCGGCAAAGGGACATCCCCGTTTCACCACGATGTAGCTTTTTCAGAAGTTACAAATATACTTCAAGTATATATATTGTAACTTCTGAAGAAGCCACATCGTGGTGAAACATATGTCAAGTGAAATAAATAATTTTATGGTTTGTTTTCTTTCTTAATATTTGACGTCATATCTTTCATGCCAAAAGCACATTGTCTATAGAAGGTCGGACCCTAATAAAACGGGAGGCTTTTATGATAGGAGCCAAGCGACCAAGCAGCCTACAGTAACATGATTGGGAAAGAAAAGATCGGGGAGAAAATGATTATTCGTTCTATCGTCTTCGACACGATAAGTTTTGTAAATTTTGTACGTTATTGTTTTTGTACATCACAAACAGTTGAAGATCTCCGAGTATTTTACTATTAATTCTGATACACATAACCACCATAATCCACTACAGATTACCTCAAATTAATGAGGAAACACTTTTTAAATTTTAAAAACGGAAGTAGAGCTATCGTAGAAAATGAAGTAGAGATACACAATATAATCGACGATCCTCATAATATTAAATACATGAAATCTAAGTTATACCATACAAGTGAATCCGATTTGATTAATGGTAAAAATAACCGAGTGTAGGGTGGTTTTTCTCTTACTAATGGCCGAGTCAGCTGTAACCTCGAAAGTTGTTTGCTTTTAAGCCAATGAATAAATAAATTGAATGTAACCACGAAAAGTGCTAGACAGGGGCGTTCATAGTTATATATATTTACATTATAAAAAAGAGACCCTAGATAACAAATAAGGTGCCTACGCTATTAAGGCGTAATATTTTTCGAAGATGAAACATTTTAGTAAAAATAACAAGAAAGAAATAGTTAAACGCAGTTTTGTTATAAACTGGAAAAATGATAAAAACAACAAAATATTTATATTCACCAAACTTTTATTACTCGACATATGTTTCGAGAATTATCCCATTATCAAGAGTAAAATTAATACTAAAATAATTAAATGCTAAGTTAAAATTTATACTACGGTAGTTGACTTAATAGTTGGGTGGAGATTTGTCCTAATTCTAACTGGTTTTTAACAATGTTTGATTTAATATTGATGGCCTTTTCAATTTCTAAGTTTTCTAACATGCTTAATTTTTTACTTTTAACAATATTGGTATGTAAGATTTTGACATTATTTACATCGATATTATGTTTGAACAAGGTACAGAGTTCTGAGATTCCTGTTTTTAAACTATTATTCTTTATATTATAAACATGTTCTTTTACACGAGTGGATATCGATCTACCTGATTGACCTATGTATATGGCATTACAGGAGTTGCAGGATAATTGATAAATTCCACTTTTTTCCAGTGGTTTCATTTTCGTTTTATTATTTACCAACAGGTGTCTTAAGGTAATATTATTATTTTCGACTGCAGTTATACCAAATTTTTGTAATTTATGTTTGTATTTATAACTAATAGAGTGAATAAAATGTAACGGTACAAATTGTTTATTGGATGGATTAACACTGAGGTTATTATTATGCAAGAGTTTTTTTACTATTTTCTGTTGTTTTTTGCCATTAACATTAAAGGCCATCAATATTAAATCAAACATTGTTAATAACCAGTTAGAATTAGGACAAATCTCCTCCCCACTACTATTAAGTCAGCTACCGTAGTATAAATTTTAACTTAGCACTTAATGATTTTAGTATTAATTTTACTCTTGATAATGGGATAATTCCCGAAACATATGTCGAGTAATAAAAGTTTGGTGAACATAAATATTTTGTTGTTTTTATATTTACAATGTTTCACAATATTTGCACCTTAAACAGTTTATTATTGGAAAAATGATTTTCATTTCGACCACTAGGTCATTATCAAGAGTAGGTAAGGTACACTCAAGGATGCATTACCAAGAGTAGGTCATACTCATAAGGATCGATTGGTTAAAACGAAACTTTAGATTTCGAGTTTTATAATACAATAGTGTTGTAATATTTCTTAGTTGTTTTTTTAGCAAATATGTGTAGCTGCTTCATATGCTGCATGCCTCATTTTAAAACAATTAGGGAGGCATTTTAGATTAAATTATCAGCTGCTAGCGTCACTGCTGAAATGAAAGGTCCAATTATGATTCATGAAGACAACAATGCTTGCATTTGCATAGTAAACGAACCATCGAGATACAAAATATGCAAGTAAATTGGCATCAAACATTTCACCTGGGAAAATTTTGAGAAAACGGTATTAATATTTAAATAAATAGCAACAGGACAACAACAACAATAGCATTAGAACTACGTTTAAATTCAGTCAAACATTAGAAAGCATTTTTACAAAAACAAAACGGAAAAAGAGTAATAAGAGGAAGAATTGTATCTACGTAGTCTAAAGTAGGTGTGGTTCTTCATATGTATGTGAAACTAAGAGATTAGATTGAAGGAACATAAAACATATGAAAATGGGCGACAAACATAACGCGTTGAGTACACAATACAACATTCTCTTGAATAAAGCTAAAATGATCAATAAAGAAAAATATTGTCGAAAAATGAACTCAAAGAAGCAGTATTTATCCAAAACAACCACAAAATATTTATTGTACCTACCGTCGATATTCCCACAGTGCGGTAAAACATAATTAAAAATACTAGAAATTATGCGGATTTTGGTCACTTGCTGAAAGATTTTAATAATAAAATAAGAATAATAAAACACTGGGTATAGGTTTCAGAATTTGCATTTGGATCTTGACGAGCTTAATGCTTAAGATGGTGAATTTTAGGATAGGGGATAGGGAACAATCAATTTGTTAGTTTTGTACAGCTTTTGTTATCTCTACTTAGACTAGATTTAATATTTTCCCTTAGTAACATAATGTAAAATTTTGAAATAGTAATCAGTTTGGATGTCAAACTTTAACATAAGTGTAGAGATAACAAAGGCTGTAAAGAACGAACAAATTGATTATTCCCTATCCCCTCTCCTAAAATCCACCCTCTAAATCATTAAGATGAATTAGCTGTTAAGTACTTTGTAACAGCCTTACAAATTTAGTTCTTTAGTACTTTTTTTATAATGGTGTAATAACCGAAACCGTATCGTTAAGATCCAAATACAAATTCCGAAACCTTTGCCAAGTGTTTTATTATTCTTATTTTGTAATCAAAAAGTATAATGTTGGCTTTCACGGGATTGTCTTAGAATGGTAAACATGTCTGAGTGAAATATTGAATGGTAATAAATGTAGAGAAAATAGCAATATATTCTTGGTCATAATTCTGTCGAAATAATCAGACCTATCAGCATATATAGACATAATACAGACCAACCAAAGCTGTTGCTGCTAAGTTTGGTAAATAATAACAGATGGCGTTGTAAACGACATCTACGTGACGACCAACTACTTATTTTTCTGCGTTCCCTAGTACACAGTTAACACGGCCGTGGGTTCAGTTAGATAAGTCGATATATCTAAATAATAAAGAAATTGCTGACTACTAATGAACTAATAATTTGCGGCAATAGATGGCGTTCTGTAAGATAGATCAATTTCACCAGGATATTATTTGGCAGGTATATTGGCGGAAATGCCACTAGCAGACAGATTTATTAGATTGTGATGTAAGATGACAATAATATAATAGATATATACATATAATAAAAATAGACAAGCTCAGTAATTTACTATAATAATTTTTGTCTCATTAGTTTGTTTATGGGTTTTCCTAATCTCTGGAATGAATGCAGGACTATCTTGTAATTGTAGTTGAAATAAAACAGAACGAAGATTTATTTTTGTTCAAAAATTTTATAAACAGTATTATCATCTAATGCCGAGTGCATAAGGTTTCGAGTTTTATAATAAAATATGACAAATGTATTTAATATATCATATAATATTAATATTTTTATTATATGAACGATTCTTGAGGGTCCGAATTATATTTGTGTTATTGTTTTCACAAAAGTTGATCTTTAGTTTATAGTCAACACATGTAGGATTCTAATGGTATAACTGAGGAGATTTTATCAGAATAAAAGAAAACAAATATTAATGCTTTTCGTAAAGAGAACATTGTCAAGAATTGACTAGTAAGACTTATATTTTAGTGACTCTAATAGTCCGTATAATTCTTCTTAATTTAAAGACATGTCTTGTGAATTATCTGGGTTTATTATAATCCTTTATCTATTTCTAAAGCCATGAGCCTCCAATAGCTGGAGTAGTATGCTATATGTATTTTAATACTGAGATTTTTCAATATGCAAGTTTCTAACTAAATGTAACACTTTAAAATACTTATTTACAAAAAGAAATCTGAAAATTTAAATTGTGTTACGTACATAGGTAGTATTTTGAATAAGATAAAAAGAAAAATATCAATACTAGTTTTATTTCATATAAAACCGATTAGGTACAATTATTTTAAATAATAAATATATACATTGCATTTAACATATACGGTCACAATTTACATAATACTTAAAACTAAACATATTTATAAACGAAATATTTTGATATTTTGTATGAGGTAATCTGTAGTGGGTGTAAATTAATTCAATAATTAATATCGTACTAATGTATTTAAAATTTACCCCTACTAAAAATTCGACAATATATTTCATTATTAATGATTAATATTATACACATTGATTTCGACTTTCTGTGACTTAGTAAGTACCTACGTTCGTCGTTGTTGCCCATATCACCTCTCGTAGCTTAGTGGCTAAAGCGTTGGTGCATAAAGCCGAGATCCCGGGTTCGTGTCCCGGCGGGGGCGTGATAACAGCAAATTATTCCCTCATTATATGAGGTAATCTGTAGTGGGTATAAATTAATTCTATAATTAATATCGTATTAATGTATTTAAACATATTTACGTTTATTTCATTCATCTCATTTTTCCTAACCTCTGACTTATATTTCACTTCACTCTTCCTACTCTAGACTATCTAAACCCTTTTATATTTTCTTTTTATTCTTCTCTTCTTCTTCCTCCTCTTCTTCTTCTTCTTCTTCTCCTTTATCATCTTTATTCTCTCTTCTTTTCAGTAAAATTTCTTGCATCCTTGCCAGTGATTTTCTATTTTTAATTTGTTCTAACCAATTTTCAGTTTTTCCCGTAACTTCACATTTTTCGAAAATGTCCTTCATTGTTTCTGCTTCTTTCTTACGTAATCTACAGACTCTTTCTTCTTTTTTCAACCAGTATTTGTTTGCTTTTGTTTCTGATACCAACCTAAATCTTGCCCTGATTTCTAGTTCTTTTTTCTTGTTTGTATTACTTGTAAAATAATTTGGTTTTCTTTTGCGTTCTGTGGTGCTATTTGTCTGCACTATTTTGCGAATCTTGTTTCTCTTAATTTCTGGGAACAATCCTGTGTCCATTGGCATCTGCTTCTTTCTTCTGCTTCTGCCGCCACTTTGTTTCCCTCTTGCAGTTTATGGTTGAAGTAATTTTCTGCTGACCATCCTAGTATCCATTTCTTTCATCTTCTTCTTTCTTTGTTTCTTCCATCTCTCTCCATGTTGCTTTTCCGTTTTCTTTCTCAGATTCGTAAGATGTCTTTTTTTAATTTTGATGCATTCTTTGATTAGATCGTTTCCCTCCTCCCTCGTTTTTTTTTCCTCAAACGTTATTGCTCTCTTTCCTTTGTTAGTATCTTGTCTGTTTTTGTCACTTGATATAATATATTCGTCGGTGTCGTGTCATCCAATTTCATTGTCCATTTGATGTATTTGTGTTGAATGCGTTCTAGTTCCTTATACTTCTCCCATCCCCAAACTTCAACTCCATACATCATGACATTTTGAACCAATACATCAAACAAGTACATTCTTTTAATCCAATTGTCTTTGAAACTCCTCTCTGCTATTCCCAATACTGTACCACATTCGCTTTTTTGGCTATATGCTTCATATGTGCTTTGTCACTGTTGTTATTTTGCAGCATGTACCCTAATTAATTGAATGTTATAACTTCTTCTATCATATATGCGTCTCAAGAAAGTTCTGATTTTTTTCTCTCCCTCTTAATCATGCTTTTTGTCATGTATTTCGAGTTCTCTTCGTTGAGTTCCAAACTTCTCTCTCTTATAAACTTTCCGAATCTCTTGGTCATTTTTAATCTTTATCTTTTATCTTTAAGCTGTAATAATTGTGAGAAGTCAAACGGGCCGTCCTTTTGTTATTCGAATACGTGAACATTATAGCAATTTTTTAAATAAAAAAAAAACACTTACAGTCGTAACTTCAATCATAAATACAAAAAAATGCTTGTTCAAAATAAATACATGAAATTATATCTTCTCGAAAACTTGAAATTTAATAGATACAATTGAGAAAACAAAATTTTAAGGATGTAAGGAATTCTCCGTTACTAAATGTTATTCGCAACTTCTATAATAATAAATAATTTGTAGCTATATATTCGGTAGATGATCTTAAGTTCGTAATATGTTCACTTCAAGAAGCTTATATGTAAGCGAAACAATTGTAGTGTTTATCAATATACGTCATGAAATTTTTTGTGTTGTTCTTTTCTAAATAAGTATGGATCAGTTTCAACAAATGAAGACTTCAACAATCAATCAATTTAAAATATCGTATATAATTAGCTAGTAGTTAGTTAGAATTATTGTATCCAGTCCTGTGTAACAGTAATTAAGTTACTTTCATAGAATTTACATTTTTAAAGTTTACTAGTCAGATAAATAAATAAATAGCTGAACAGGTAGTTAATAAGACGAAGAAAGAGAAACGAAGTAATGTTCACCAATTTACTTATTTGAAACTCGACAATTGTTTCGGGCTTTGCCCATTATCAAGTATTTCAAGTATTATCAGTATTGTGTCATTAAAGATAATGGGCAAAGCCATATTTTGGCGATTAATTGTTTGCCAAGGAATTATTATTATTTAATTGTTTTTAAATGGGGATGTATTGGATCAAATCATTTATTTTTTATGAAATTATCACACACCGTTCAGTATTATCCTGGTTTTCAATTTTAAACCATTTTACTCTATCGCGTGTGATTTCGCATATTAGTAGCGAACAAATATACATCCACAATCCATCATAGTATCTTTCTTAACAAAACAAATGATCATGAGACATGTGCTTTTCCATAGGTTGTATTATTAAAATATTGCACTTTGATAATCTAAACGTGAAGAAGGAACGATTTCATTTCAAGATAACTAGAAAGTACAAAAAGTTGTACTAGTCGAGCTCAACGCCTCCCTGATCAAAGCTTAGCATGAATTATCTTTGTTAGATATAGAAAATTTGAAACGGTGTGTTTCTTATTTCCTTTTCGTACCCACTTAAGTATTCTAGAGTACTTTTCACTTATTTTTACTCAGTAGTAGCAGTAAGCAAAACAAAAAAGAGCCTTCTTTGAAGTTGTTTTTAATATTAAAATTTCAAGTGAACTAACAGTTTCACTGCAAATTGGGCTTTATGGTACAATTGAAAGCAGGGATATAATATTAAATTTGAATCACTCACCATTCCACAATTCGTAATTGACAAGAGATCGTTCTTTTAATCCTTCATTAATTGAGGAATATATACTTGTATATATATATATAGTACGTACGTATAACACGGAAAACGAATAATAAATAATAAGCCTTCTTTCGCACTGAAACCACGTAATGCGGTTGAAGGAAAAGAATGTGTTTTCACGGAATGTCTGCATATATATCTGTTTGTCTGTATGTGTTCGTATATAAGTACATCTGCCGTCCTCGTTGTCGTCCGCTTTAGTTGATGTCGGCTTTTGCTCTGGTTTTATTAAAATTCCTTAAATGTTCGTCGACGTCTATTCTTCCCAAACAGTGGAGATCCATAAAAGATAAAATTCTCGTTTTGGTTGTTTGTATGCGCGAGCGTGTGTTCCTAATGCATCACTTCACTTTTTTCTCAAAGGAAAGCATCGTTCCGTATCTCGTCAGTCTCTTAAAAAAATATATACATAAGAAAGAGGTATACTTCCAGTGCCTTCTTATAGATAAGGGCTTTTTATTTAACTCTTTTCATTTGTAGAGAGAGGAGGAAAACAGAAATTAGCAGAGGGTATGCATTGTGAAGAAAAAAATAAAATAAAAAACTGTATTCTAAAAGAAATAACCTTTTTTCGTCTAATTCCATACGTTCGTTTATCCTTGTGGATACAATACCTACTTAATTTTGAAGCTTTTGGACCTACAATTATAAATTCTGAATTTCAATGTTATTGTGTTTATTATTGAAAATTGCTTTGACTTCGTTCTATAGTAGATTCAGTTTGTAAAGATGCCTTTTGCACGGCTTTATGAAACATATGGAATACTGTAGTCAAAGGTAAATATCAGTAGATGGCGATTTACCGGCTGTAATATGATACTATATCAACTTCCTTTTAATGGACAATTTCGGTTAGATCAGCCGTGTGGTCTAGTGTTTTAGATCAATGCTTTAGTATTCAAAAGATCATCGGTTCGAATCCGGGTCCGGCTTCTCTGGTCCGAGTTTTCTATGGTTTTTTTGTCACTTAGGCAAATGCTAGGTCAGTAATATTCCACAGATAATCTTTCACTTATCTTCTGTCTTCATTTTGTCTGTCTCATCTTTCTCTATGTATAATGTAGAAATATGGAATTTTTAAAAGCTGCCTGTTGCTTATCTATGTACTTAAACATTATGTAATTATACTGAATTCGTGGCAGTGGTACAGACAGGAGTTTTTCACTTCCCACAAAATGTACGCATACGCATGCTTAAATATTTCCATCATCCATCAATATAATAACGTCGCTAAAACAAATATGGTTGGATACTTTTAGAAATAACAATATTATAAAAGTCAAACGAAAAATATTTCCAAAAAAGAAGGCATTAGACATCCTTAATGACTTTTTATATGGATACGTTATCTTCATCTAGGAATCTTTCGGAATCGTAATACGATATTTAAATTATTAGAAATAAAATAATTGACTTACAAGCCTAGGTATAGATATGAGCCTGCAGTTTCAAATATTTAATTTAGATGTATTTATTAGTGACCTGTATAGAAAACGTGGTATGCGGATACTTTGTTACTAATTAATTAAGGTGTCTAATATTTCTTTTTGCGTGCGATTATTAAAGAGTTGTTTCCTATAAATTTGGGTAGCTACTTTGTCTTTTACGTTTGTTTTTGCCGCAGTCAGCTTTTTTGTTCGCACGTGCATCCGCAGGTGGGTTGTTCGAAGTCGTCTTGATAGAGACATCGAGAATGAAGGAGCGCTCTCCAATAAATAGAAAACAATTTAATTTATCTAAAAGTTATGTTGAATATATTTTAGTTGTGATAAAATTGTGTTATTTAATATACAGTCCACTCAAGACAAGTAATGATTTAAATTAGTAACTTGTCCCAACATCGAAGTTCAGTTTCCGACCAGCAAGAAGGGAACCCATCACCCGAATCAATACATAAGGTACGAGTTGTATTTTTTTTAAAATTCTATCTGTTTGAGAGTGTTCCAGAAGGAGGAGCTTTGGAGTATGAAATAATCATGTTTTTTATAATATGATAACATATAGCTTGTATCATGCACTCGATAAATCTCAAGTGAACTTAAGGGTGCAGTGGTAGTACATGAAACGTCCTGACAAACCTAACTAAAGGGTTGCAGGTATTAAATTTTTGATTAATACACAAATGATTTGCTTGTAACGTCTATTAACACTATTTACAAAATATATATTTGGTATCGATCAGGTGCGGGAAGAAGTTGAAAGAATAGCGATATGAATCACAATCGGTGCGGTTTTACTATGTATGGTTGTGAGGGTGTGCGTATACGTTGCTTATTTGGCGGCGATTTTCTCAACACTAACCTAACTTAAGAGAGAAAAGAGGCAGAAGAAATAGAAAAGGAAAGACGCAGTAATAAGAGATAGAGATAGAGATAGCTGTGGCTATGATGAAGATATAGGGTTGTAGGCAGCTGTAGGTCATAAGGGGGTGAATACAAGGTACAAGACATATAATTGTGGTGAAGAGTATTAGAGAATGGCAAAGAAAAGCTGCAGCAGTAAATTATACAATATTTTACAACATAGCCAGTGAAACAATCGACATACGATAAAAAGTGATACCTCCTCTTCATCTACGATTGACTAACCAAGGATTCAGAATTCTTCGATGGGAAATGCCAAAAAAGTGGGAACTCACAATAATCCTGGTGTTTTTCTACCAGGGTGTGTTGAATTCCTAGTGAGACGGGTCAACCTCCTATACAAAGTCTATCACGTGTTATACTCACCAGCAAGCATAAACGGCGATTTCTTCAGGCGCTCCATACCTGCAGTCTGAATTTAACTAACTACTTCTACCCACATTAACTATTTATTAGTTTCCTCTCGAGAATTCTAGGTTATTCTGCTTTTCCCATATTTTCTACGAAAATAAACTTGAATGTCGGCCTTTGTGTATAAGCAGTATCGTTCGCTTTGATAACCGGTTCACTTCTGTACGACAACCATTTAAATACTGCTAGTAGTCCAGTAGAGCAAGTAATTTAGTAAAGGAATATCTCGATGCAGCAATGCAATAAACATCCAAACATGTACGTATCATAAATATTTTACTCTAGCAAATAGTGCAAAAGAACGGTATTGAACAATGATCAATTGCAAGCAGTTGTTCTCATTTGTTCTCCCTACGGACCCTTAAGATAGCATTACGCTAAGTTTTAATGTTATTTTGTACAGAAAAAATCCGCTCTAACAACGGAACAGAAAAATGGAATCTTAAGTTTTAATTGAGCACACATATTATGCAAAATTGCTTGTATGTGTTTTCATTTTTGGTTTTAACACGTCCTCGTTTACAATTTTCCCTTTGTGTGAATGAGGTTATACACGCGGGAATTGTTAACGGGGAACGAGCTGCCTAGATGCGGTGAGATCCAACCTGGAACTTGCTAACTGCAGCTGTGGTTAATTTAGTCGGTTAGTGAATGCCACTGTTTCTACCACCGGCATTTGTGTGACATTGGCAGCCTGAAGGGTTGACAACAGATTCAGCTATGAAATTCACAAAAATACGCAGTTATTATTCTAAACATAGTTAACCAAATATGGGAATGTATTCGAAAGCAATATACCTACAAAATTTTCAAATAAGGTGTACTAACTATAGATCCACGTAGTAAAACGGTATTTTTTATATGGATTGTTGGTCAAAAACGATTTCAGAATAAATTGATTTGATCTTCAAGAAATACTTACATAAAAGTCCGGACAAATTTTTTATACTACAAAATCGGGTGGTGGGATATACAAATATTTAGTCAAAAAGTGGTTATTTATACACTTCAGTTTGATCATTAAATTTTATATTAAGCTAGATATTCCAGCAGTAAATCAAGTTAAAAGAATATGCATCGAGTATCAAATTCAAATTTAAACTTATTAACCATAATATACACCTACTTGTTTTACAGTTTTTCCTATATTATGTTAAAGTTATATAATACTATAGAGGATATGTATGTATGTTTGTTTGCACCCGTATACAGTCATGGTTTACTTAAACTAAGATTTGAAACTAAAACTAACTTACGGAAGTAATTCGCCTTGGACTCTTGGTGAAACATTATATAAACAAAAATGAGTAAATTAAACACTCGGAGGAGTTTCACTTTATATTATTGATTACTCTATGTACATTTCGCCTTGGAGTATTTACAGTACTGAAGAGACTTACAATAATTTTGGTTTAAATATACCTACACATTATGATCAATTAACTTAGGGTCACGTTAGAAATAGGCAACAACAACTTAAATTTCCTAGATCTCAATCTAAAAATAGTCAATAATAGAATCATTTTCGATATATACAGGAAAAATGCCGTCACAGATACAGTCATTCCGGCAGGTTCTAACCACCCCGTGAACATAAAACTAGCAAGTTTCCACTCTATATTAAATAGACTAAAAACACACCTCTATACACTGAAAATTTCACCAAAGAATTAAATATCATAAAGGCTATAGCTAATAATAATGGGTATAACTGTAATATTATAGATAAAATGCTGTCAAAATAATAAAAAAAAACCTCTATAACTCAATTTATCCAAACAACAACAACATTGAAAGTTGCAAACAACAAATTTGGCGAAAAATGCCATTTTATGGTAATATAAGTATTAACCTAGGTCACAAATTAAAAGAATTTAATTGTTACCCTGCCTTTTTCAATAATTTCACCTTAAGCAAATTTTTGGTAAATAACAAATTAAATAACAAGAGCAACAACCCTGATAAAAGTGGCGTTTACGAAATTACCTGTTCTGATTGCCCTACTGTTTACATAGGAAAGTCCAAAAGACCTATATCAATTCGTTTTAACGAACACATTAGAAATGCTAAATACAATAAACATGCCTCTGGACTTTCCTCTCATTTAATAAACAATAAACACACTTGCAATAAAAACAACATTAACTTATTACATCATTTACAGGGCGGAAAAATTTTAGACCGATTTGAAATTTTAGAAATTAATAAAGCTGTTTTGTCTAACAAAATATTATCTAACGACCAAGTAAAATTCAGTATTAACCCCCTCTTAGACCCTAAGTTAATAGATCATAATATGTAGGTATATTTAAACCAAAATTATTGTAAGTCTCTTCAGTACTGTAAATACTCCTGATGATGCCCTAGCAAGGCGAAATGTACATAGAGTAATCAATAATATAAAGTGAGACTCCTCCAAATGTTTAATTTACTCATTTTTTTAAAACTAACTCAACTAAAATCATAGTTAATGGTAGAACCGTAAAAGCTAAAAGTATTTTCATTCGTATATTAAAAGTTGCTAATGTTCAAGTACTGAAGCTTAGTTGCATCGTTTCATAGTGTTTTTTAACTACCCACATTTTTTATTTCTTTTTCAAGTGATTTGTGCTTTTGGGTCTGAGTAGTTTCAATACTGATGACAATTCATTAAAGGTTTTAGTAGCAGTATATATATATATATATACATGTGTGTGCATTTTGCCCTATCTTTATTTTGTTTGTTGGTAATGGTAGGCGTTTATTTCTTGTTTTGATTACCGAGTTAGTATGAAAACATTTAATAATTTGGTTAAGGTATTCATGATTAAATTCAGACAATCTTCTAGCATAATTATTAATTATTTCTCGACGATTCACTAATGATATTCGCGGTAATCATCTTCAGGAAATCCTCGAATGAAGGGATACTAATCCGCACTGTATTTGGTAATTCGAACTCCCAATTAGGTCGCGCACGTTGGCAAATGTTAGCGAAACCCATGGTCAATATCATTTAAGCATTTGATTGAATGCGTTTATTTGATAAATACTGTCGCGTGCTCGAACGACGGTTCTGCAAAGGTAGTCTGTTAAGTTGTCACTTTGAGGTTTTAGAATATATATAATATTTATTATAAATTTCATGGTCCGTATGTCCGTATGTTTCAATTCACAAATTAATTTACCTAACAGAAAAAATAAAAAAATGCTCATGGTATTTCGAATTCTTTGGTTCGCATCAGCACGGCGAAGACAATTTCGATAAAACATCGAATTACGTGTATGCAACAATTAAACACCGTTCAATGAATAAGTGCAGACTATGTTTGAACGCTATATGTAAGAATTTGCTACCTATTGTGGAATTCAATAATGTTGAACTAGAATATCGACGGCGCAGATATCTACGTGATGGGTTCGTTACCAAATAGATCAATAGCACATCTTTGGTCAGTACTCTGTTGAAACTGTCAGACGTAGATGGCTCTTTCGATGTTTCATCATGACGCCATAGAAATCATCGACATAACACCAACCAATAATAGGAATCAAATGGTTTAAAATCGCGATCCACGTCTGACAGTACTAGCCAAAAACACATTTTTCTAATGTTTGGTAACGTGCCTGTCACGTAGGTAAGTCGGTTTGGTTTGAAATATCGACATCTTTATTAGAAAGGGACCTTGTTGAACATTGTTGAATCCATATAAATATAAATATGAAATCAACAGAAACAACTACTCCAAGGGCTACTACCCCTATCATCATTGAATTACACTGTTGATTCCGAAGATATAACATATCCAAAAAAAGGAAGGCATTAAAATCCTTTTTCGTTTAAATTTTTTTGAATATGTCATATCTTCGTCTAAGAATCCATCGGAATCAACAGTGTTATTCAATGCCGGTAGGGGTATTAGCTCTCAGAGTAGTTGTTTCTGTTGATTCCGTATTTATATTTATATTTATCATATAGCCTGTATAGGCCTTTCTGCCAGCGCCCACCTGATTAAACCCTATGGGTCGAAACCGGTAGTGAGATATGGCTTTCGGTACGTTGTGCCTACTGTGTAGGACGCGTTCGAAATGTGGGATCTGTGATCCTTAAAATTTAGACGAACAAGAATTTTAATGCAAATTTAAGTAGCACATTCCTAAACATGGCATTCACAAGTTGTTTGCATATATTTATTGAACTCTGTTTAATAGCACCAAGAATGTCAGTTGCTATTCTGTGGAAGTAAAAAAAGTATGAAATCACCATGCACGTCTGACAGTTTCGACAAACTACTGACCATGAACATGTGTTTTATTTGTGTAGTTACATGTCTGAGTTAGCTAAGGTGACTTTAAAAACTTAAATTTGGCTGAGTGAATTTAAAAATTTTTATACAAAAAAGAATGTACGGAAATAGAATCACAACCGACACAAACTCCAAAATATACCCACGATCGGAAGAAATTAAAAGAGGGAACATTGAACTAAACTCAAAATACAAGGTGGAAATACGATTAAAGCAACTGTCTACTGCAAAAATAAACAATATAAATTATAGGATGAAAAGATCTGAACTTGTTCAGGTGAATATTTTTTGTATTTTAACAAAACCTATTGTTTCGCTTGTGTTTTTTAAACAATATGGATATCACTATAAATTGCGTTGATTGTGCAAAAAAGAAAACACGCGTGTTGAAAGAACGGAGTTTACAGGGGAAGGAACAAATTAAAAGTTGAAAAGAACCATTATAGGATTAAAAATGAAACGAAGTTCTAAGGTTGTTTGAAGCGAAGAAATTGCGGAAGAAGGAAGTGAAGAAAACAATCAATATGATTTAAATTTTTATGTTTGCCTGTATCAGAACGATAATTTTAACAAAGAACAAAATATAAATAACACAAATGAAATTTTTTTCCTTTCTACATTTAATAACAATATTTAATGTAGTTAAATAAGATGCAACAGTATACCTACATATATTGTATGAAAGATAATTATATTGAAATGATTTTCCTTATACGATTGTTGCAATAAATAATGAGAATTTCTCTCATTGAGAATGATCGAGAGACCGAAACAATATTGTAAGAGACAATTACAAAACCAGTAAAACAATTTAAACGACATTTAGTGTTTCATTGAGATCGTCATTCTTTATTAAGAATATTTTACGTATTTCCGACCGCAAATACAGTATCTAAAGTTACTATTGTTGCAGTTTCATATTTACATTTTTACATAGGAAATGAAGCAGTCTTGCTTAATCACTGACAAAATGTCTCGATGAATAAGATAAAAGCGATAATTAAAATATCAAAGGTTATTTGGAAACAAAAACGTGAATTATACTCCAATAATTCTAGGTCGGATTTAGCCTGTAAATTAAATTATACCCAGCAGAATAATACGTGAAAACGTAATTTCATATTCATATTCGAGCAGCAGTGCAAAATGGCGTGTCGGTGCCGATGAAACGGCACGCCTACACTAACCAAGTGCCATCATTTTACGAATAATTCGGAAACTTTCGACAGTTTCCCTCATTACCAATGCAAAACAGTTTGCCTTTCCCGCATACTTACTGCCGCAAAACATGTGCTTGTAAACTTAAATTCGTTTATTTTCTTTTTGTTTACTAGGTACTCCAATACGAATATCGATAATAGTTACAAATATGTCCACAAGTCTAGAGCGTCACCACAGTAGCCTAACATTTGACTCACTGTTTTCCTGACAGTGGCATAACACAGTTTGAATTCAAGTTCACATTAAATATTAATTTGATGACATATTATTAATAATCAATTTGTTTAGTTTCAATCATAATTGTCAGGCATGTCGATTGTCGTTATATCTTTTTTGGAGAGGAAAGTAAACCAATAAAGGATTTAATGTGGCTAAAAAATTTCAATCATTGTAAAACCACCTTCTAGTTATTGTCCGATGTATCCAGTTCTAGAACAATTTTTTCCACATTATTTTTATTATGGGAATTTAGGCTTATTCAGGCCTTAAAACTACGGGTGGTCCCATGGCTTTCCCCATCTGCTCACTGGGTTGTCGACTTCCCAAAGCTAGCTTCTCAAATAGAAGGTATCCATTAGGCAGTGACATCTTCCGCTTCTAGAGCATAGAAGCTGAAACGGCGGCGCCTTCATCCAGACCAGGGCAGAGAATGCAGATGCCACTTTCTGCTTCTTCTTAAAAAACTGACAGGAGGAAGTGGAAGTTACTCCTAGTTTGTTCCTGTGGTATCGGAGTTTCCGTGGCCTGTCCGAAATTTTACAAGAGTCCTGGCTTTACTCATATTGAGACCGAGAATTTATTTTTGTCAATCCTTGGAGTTTATAGAAGAGATGAAGATCGTTATCTGCCTTCACTGTGATTGTGTTTCGAGTCCCTGTATAGCTTTAAAGCAGCCCATCTCGCAATATATTGCTTGATTAAACTACCACAGAAAAAACAGCAACTTGTGGTCCGATGAGGTGTTTTTGTGTACCTGTTTTCGAAAAGTTGTCCGCGCGTTCCTTTCCCTTTATGTTATTATGGCCTGAAATCCAATACAAGATTATCTTGGTGGGTTCCTAGTCTGTTGAGGGCTTGGTGACAGTTCTCTAACAACTTTGATTTCATAGAAAATCTTCTGAGGGCATCTAGTGCATTTTTGTAATCAGTGTATATGTATATGCACCCGGTAGTGTTGTTGGCCAACGAATCCCAAACACATTGAGCAATGGCAATTAATTCCATCTGAGGAAGAGTAACATTAATCTGACCTAAGGTGATGAATTCCTACTCCTACTTCGTCGGTTATAAATACCGATTCCACTATTTTCTGTATTTCTGACCCCATGAGTGGCCAGTGACCAGTCATCTTTAGAAAGGTTACCTGATCCTGCATTTTGTGCTTCCCTTGATCACATTATTAGCGAACTCGATTCTTACATTACATCCAATACATTTCTGCTAGACGGTTTAAGGTTGTATGATGGCATCTACATGAATATCAACATGTTGATAGTAGATGCTAGTACTTGTTGAAACGAATTACTAATCACGTTGAAATTTAATTAAAAATCACTATGTTTCAAAAATATTTTATTTTGTAGACACTACAATATCGTTTCGCCAAACATTGGCTTCATCAGGTGATGATTTGACAAACTTCGATCTGTATATAACATATTTCACAAACCAACCCACAAAGACATCGTAATACACGCCAATTAATTTTATCCCATGTCACAAAAATTTGTCATATTATGCGGAACGTCATACGCCACGCTAAGTTGACCTCTTATTAATTAAAAAGTGAAAAAATAACGTAACTTTTTGTTGAATTTATAACAATGATTGACCGATGATCAGCTTGCATTATTGGGCCACTCATGCTAGATCAATTGTCCAAGTTTATTCTGGAATTTTGTAATTTTTTTATAGTTATGGTATTTGAAGGTCACTATTACAGCATTAATTTGTCGGAATTGTAGCGCATACTGCTCAAGCAGTTTAGAGAAAATTGCTTTTAAAGAATACAGTGTACTTTATATATACGAAATTATAATCATTTAACAACGAGCCGTGTGGTACCAGGAATAGCATTCTGGTCTTGTAATTGCAAGGTCGTTGGTTTGGGTCTAATAATCGACACTTTTATTTATTCGCTTTTAACCATTGGCCTGTTCTATTTATCCATTATTGATCGATTATCGTCTGCTATAGCTGTGGCCATAGTCGGTTCTAGGCATCAACCATCAACGGAGTAGTCGTGACTGCCAGACATGTGTATTCCAGGCTATAAACCATAGCACCTAATATATAATTTTACACATCTGTTGAGATAAAGCGAACGCAAAACCGCTAAGAATCCTTGCTCTACAAAGCAAATTTTTGTATACAATTCCTCCGCAAATCATTCTGATGTTCCGTCAAACAATCGCATAAACCCTTCAAAATCTAATTAAAACAGTTAAGGAGTGTTGTACTTAAAATTTAAAAAAATAATAATTTCACTAATGGTATTAGTTTATATACGAAGCCGATACTGTTAGATGAGTTTTGAAACTATTAGCTAAGTGAAATATGCCACCATTGTATTTAGACCATGATACACCAGGCGTCACCTTTAAATTTTATTAATAAATCTACAAATTCTTAATTGTAATATGTTTTCCGATGAAAACTTTACTGGTATTGTAGGTTATGCCATTAAAATTTTATTAGACTGTCTCAAAAAGTTTCTCTATCCTTTTTTTATATCTATTTCTGATTTATTACTTTAGCTCATTAAACTTTTTTTGGTCATTAACTTCGTTACTTATTTTTCCCAATATGTTGACTTATCTAGCAGTCATTCGATAATGGAAATACCATATTTT
The DNA here is from genome assembly GCA_963921985.1 of Agrilus biguttatus. NCBI lineage: Eukaryota > Metazoa > Arthropoda > Insecta > Coleoptera > Buprestidae > Agrilus > Agrilus biguttatus. Next base: position 25,745,877 of record OY998118.1, read on the forward strand.
AATTCGGTAGAACATAACTATCACAGCTAAAAGCATTGCTTGTTACTAGGTACTTAAAATTTTATAAACTGTCTTAAAGACCGCTTGACCAGAAAGAGACATTGAATTTAGAAATATTTCATATCGGCGTTTCCTTTGCATAATTTAGAAGGAAGGAAATACTGTGGGAAATGCATCGTGCTGGTAGATTTTGTTAGGACCGGTTGAAATATTGATATTGTGCTTATCCAGTCGAGCGTGAGCGTAAAACTGCTGCCGTATATGATTTCAGAAAGGGATAAAAATTCAAAAATTCAACAGCGGCACACAAGCAACGAGTACCTACCGTGTACCGTGTACCGTGGACATCGTAAAAAGAGCAGAGTCGCATGAATGCGGCGTTCCACTAATTGCGACGGGCAAAAAGTGTCCGCTTAAATGTTTAGCAGATTATAGCTGATAGCAGTCGGTATGTTGTGGGTGACAACGTGAAATTTATGGCGCTTGGGAATGAAGGGAGTAAAACAAAAAGTGATATAAAGATAAATGGTCGACATCAGCGCCAAGCTGACGAATTCGTCTTCTCTTGGATAATTCAATTCCAGTGGAACCGCGCGACCAAACCGACGCTATGAGAAAAATCGACCAAACAGTGACTTTATTAAGTTTGTTATTCTACTCGTTATTCCCTTTAACCTCTCTTTTACCTCAAACTGATTTATCATCAAAAATGGTTACCTTTTATTGAATAAAAACATGGTTACATGTGAAGTGTGTTCATTTGGTTCATATTTCACAAGGGAAAACTATGAAAAATTACTTTTTAAAATTTTGTTCGCATATATTCATCTTTTTATTTTTTGTCTTTGTAATATATTAGCCTTATTAGTCACGCATTTTTTACGTCTCCGATTTTTTGTAATTTTTGTATTGTCATGTGCATTTGCTGTCTGTTCCTTTCTTTTGAAATTTATGGTTTTTGTAATTGTCATTTTTTTCCCTTCTTGGTATTGTCGTTTAGCCCTATTGTGTTATAGTTTCTTTGTTTCCAAATGTTCTTTTACAGTTAAGTTAGTCGATAGATCTATTAGGGGTAATTTTCTGACCCATCGGTCCATTTCCAGGACGTAGATAATGCACCAACACATAACTTGCAATCTTGCATTTTTGTGTTTACGTTTTCCCTCCTTTTTTTTGTTGTTTTAAGTGTTGGTGCATTGGAACCACCTCTCCTCTGGGGGACAGTTCTTAAATTCATGTTAAAATAAGTATTTTTACATTCAATACATCAAACATTTTTAGGAGAGATCATTTTAGTACATTTAACATATAGTACCAATTACATAAAGATCTCTCTAAACATATAGTATTTAATAACATATAGTTTCATATAATAAATCATAATCTATAGTCATTTAGTATTTTCGTAAAAATAAGTAGCAATCACGGCGTACAATAAAATTAGTGTGTATATAGTTGTAGATAGTTTGGGTGTAATAAACTTCTAAAACACAAAGTCCCTTTATTGCTTCGATTCCCCCATAGGAATCAAAAGAAGTGGTACATCTGTGCACCGGTGAAATAATTTTATTACATCAACTAATAAATAAATTTTATCAAGTAGCTTCTTATTTATGATGAATAGAATTAATATTTACTATAAAGATGAATGATGATTTATTTCTCTTCGCTTTCTTTGAAACTGATTGCAAATTTTATTTTACACGCGATGTTTTTTTTTTTGTAATAAGCGTTTGTCATCTTTTTTATCTATGTTTGTTACAAGAAACAGCTCATTATTATTAATTCGCTCTGATTAAAACAGATAAAGACAAAATGGCTAAAGCAATATTTTTTATTGATGTGTGAGATTAAATTAAAGTATTTTATCATCTATCAAGAGTTGTGTAGTTAAAACGAAAAACAGATAGACATATAGATAAAAGAATAGAGTAGACAAGTCCGATACAATCCTGTGAATAGAGGTGTTATGTGAGATGAGAAATCTCCATCTTTGTTTAGTAACGCTCCTAATTGGCAGGAACAGCTAACCATCTAATACGATTACTTAAAATTTTGGACTTCTGTACATGAACATTTATACGTGGAAATTTCTTTTCTGAAAATCCTTATTAAAAGTGGTGATAAAATATGGTCCATTATGTCGGGGATATATATTATATATATAAACAAAAAGAAATGGAGATTACAATTAGGCTTCGTCGTCTGCTAATTATATTAAGCTCAAGGTGACGTGTAATGTATAATCCCTTTTAATTTTTCAACCGTGAGTATAAACCACCTGGAACTTAGGTACTAGGAGCTGGGAACCAACATTCAACTACAATTGTTGCGGGGTAATTCGCTACAATAACATTAGCTTTTTATATACTTAATAATTTTTTCTACTTCTAACCTTATATTTTTATTTAATGCGTCTTTGAGGCGTGCAAAAAGGGTAAAATAATAAAAAATTAATATTATCTTAACTAAAACAAGCATGTGAAAACAGGACTATAAATTCAATATCAAATTTCAGTTTGTTATTCCTTCGTTCCTTTTTGAATTTTATAGGTTATTTAGGTAATATGCCATGATAGTCCTAAAACGCTTAGCGATCTTATGCACCGTCCTTTCCAATAGGGCGGCCATAAGACGAGATAATACTAACATATATTCGATATTTTTCAAAATAATTCGAATATCTCTTGTTCTTGTATTACTCTTGCATACCTATTGTATTGATTTATTTTTAGTCCTACCTCAAGATATCTTCGTATTGTGTTTAAAAATCTAAAATATCAACACTACCCAAGAACATATTTTTATATTTGATCAATATTTTAAATGTAAGTAATATTGAAATATATAAATTTTTAATTGTGATATACTGGTACTGGCCAAAGATGAGTTATTCTATTTGTTTATCTTAATATTGTATTAAAATCTCACACGAGCAGGTTGTTGTTAATATTGTCTAGGTTTTTAAAACAATAGAAGAAAAGAATGAAAAGGTATATTATTGACTCTTGCTGAAGCTAAACCATCTAGTGATTATTGTAAGTTCATGCACACTAAATAGAGGGATTAAGTTCGATATTATATTACTTTGGCAGTTATGCCAGTCTGATAATTTGACATGTATTGATACGTTTATTTATCCGTGCTTTTGTCATGCTCAAAACAAAGTAGTAACCCGAATAGATCTTAATAACTCAAAACCTCTCGTATATTTATTTTTATTATAGGTGCTTGAGAGCGCATTATTAAACATGCAAATGTACAAGTGTACGTGTAATATATTTATCTTATTTTTAGTTATGGGAGAGGTCGGAATGGTTCGTGTAATATACGCACTGCCGGTGTTGCCCTTTTCTCTTTTCCGAAATTGACCGAGACACTGGCGTGTGACCAACCGTGCTTCGAAATTTTTGCCAATGCGACAAATGTCTTAGACGTTTTCTATTAATTTGTATTTTAATAAATATTCAAATATAAATGTATTTTAAATAAAGTTGATAGATTGCGTATTGCATTCTTTGTGAAACATTTTAAATAAAATTGAATATGGGTATTTTGAGTAACAATCAAACACGGTTATATTTCATGAAAAATTTATTTATTGTTCTCTATAATACTCACTGTAACACCATAGGTCTTGATAATTACCCGCAACGGATGAAACAATATTGTAGAGAAGAATAAATAATTTTTTTGTGAAACGTAACCCAGTGTTTAATTGTTACTCAAAATACACATATTGAATTTTATAAATGTATTTGTCAAATAAGCGGCGAAATATGAGAAGTTCCACGGTAAAATAAATTATTATTACACTTTACTGTTGAGACATACAGGATCATTCACACTGAGTGGTATATTAGACGTTTTAGGAAAGCTAAGCGTGTTACAGATTTGAAAATTGTGGAGTTGGGAGTAGGGGTTATCAAAGATGATCTATTTAACTAAAATAATTCTAATTGTCGAACACTTCCGGTTATACCAGAAGTTGATGTCAACTTTCTTATTTTAGATGGAATGGTATATTTTTTACGATGAATTCGTATGAAACATAAAATTTTAAGGTGATTCTGATAACCAACTTGTATGCCTACGATGAATAGTTTCTGGGATAATTTAATTTATTGAAAAAAGGTTGCACCGCAATCCAAACTATAAAAAATCATAACTTCCATATAAAATGACTTAAAATGTTGAAATTTTTACTAGTCATAGCTAAGTCATAAAGCTAACGTCATGCCAAAACTAAGCTTTATAGTTTGTATAGGGCATTCAGAAAAAAAATCCAAAGTTTAAAAACTTCAAACACAATTGGCATCTAGCTTATTTTATTTTGTCATTCGATTCCATTTTTTATTCTCTTTCGAAACATTGGATGATTTCCGTTGTTTATTAAAAAAAAACAAAATTATTCAAATATTTTCAAATAAAACAGTAGGAAATATCTATGTGGATATACTACTCAGTTTGAATGACCCTGTATAATTATTAACCTGTATCAAATTAGTTAAATATTGCATTATTTACTTTTTACAACAATAAAAAATTAGATGCATGATTTTGATCAGGAAGGGCATATATCGTAATTACAAGTAAACACAACCTATCGAAGTGTAATATCTATTACAAAAACAACAACTTTAACTAAAATCTTAGGCAGAATAACATAAACCATAACACAGACTTTGGTTCAGAAGTGATGAATTTTCTTCAATTTCTCATTATTAAAATAACTTCAAAATTGCAAATGAACTGAACGAATTACCTAATTTAACAAGCTAGTCTATAATGATGTATAAATTGGCAAATGCTTCATCACAGCTGAAAATAATTTCGTTGAAGTATCTACTCATTTAAATAAATTTATTTATTTGTCGAATCTCTTATAATTTAATTGGTGTAATTAAATTAGTGAATATATTATGAACCATCCACATTTTTAGGATTTATTTCTACTTCAGAGATCACAAAACTTCTTGACCGCATGTTTTACATTTTTTTACCATATGACACAGTTATAGGTTAATATTCCCTCAATATGACTTTTTAAAATTGAGTTGATTATTAATCATAGCTATTTTCAAACACATAAAACCAACATAGCTTATTATTTCTGTGGCACTTCAAATGTTATTTGCAAAATTTTATTTTCTTGAGATTTTATGAATTGAAATGATGCGCGATGCATGACATATTCTCGTCAAAATTTTAGGGTTAAACCAAAAATATATGAATTAACAGTTTAATATAACACTTTTCTAATGAAACTCTTTACTTTCTTTTCTCTAACTTTTTATTACTGAACAATTTGACAATTCAGCCATTACCAATCATACCTCTGATTTTAACTAACAGCTCTTCTGAAGCACAGTTTCAGTTCCAACTTTTCAACTGGAGCCTAGATATCCTCAGTTTTCCCAATGACATGAAGTGTTTTCTTCAAATGTAAAATAAAAATCGAATTTTATGTTATTATTAATCAAGAGTGTTTGAAGCGAATAAGTGCAGTTTACACTATCAAATCCATAAATACTCCCCAAACTAATGAGGAAACCAAGTCTAAGGATGAAGAGTAGTCCTTTGCTACGAAGAAGTTTATCAACACACCGCGTTTAATTCCGGCAAATTTAATTAGATAAAGGAAACACAAACAGAAATCAAAATTCGAAATAAAACACAAGTGTTTAAGAGTTTAACAAAAAACTTTTTATCACCTGAAGAAGCCTTTGTAAGGTGAAACGATTCGTCGTGATATATTAAAAGTTTTTTGTTAAACTCTTAAACACTTGTGTTTTATTTCGAATTTTGATTATGGAGTTTAAACATATCAGTGCCTATTCAATTAAATATTACAAACAGAAATGTTTCTGTAGATGGTAATTTTATTAAATAGTTAACAATTGTTTCGAACCTAATCGGCCATTCTCAAGAGTACAGAAATTGTAATTAGGATTGAATTTCTTTTGTATTCGCGGAAGAGGGGAAATCTTCAAAAGACACCCAGCCGTACGACTAAGTAGTGTCGGGTTCCCGAGGAAGAAGTCATTTTTTCCGTGTTTTTAACTAGTGAGATTTGGAGGTAAGAATTTGGATTCGTGGAATCTTTGCCCTGTTTAGGAATCAATATCATGTTAGAATTTTTCCAGTTAGCGAGATAGTAGCTCGTTTTTAGTATTCCATTGAATATAGAAATTATAAAATCGATCGCGGGAGGAGGTAAGTGTTTTATAATGTTGTTAGTGATACCGTCTTCACCGAGTGCTTTGTTTTGTAATTTCGTGGATATTCGTTATATTCTCGTGTGTTACTTTACTCATAATATTGTTTTGTGTGTGTTGTGCGTTTATTAAAATGTTACTGACGTGGTTGTCTATTCGCACGGTGTGTGTAGCATCGTGGTGTGGACCGACGTATGTAACAATCAAATTTTGAATAGTATCCGCAAATTCGTCGGCTTTCTCTTCTGGAGTATTGTGTATTTGCCCGTTGTTAACAAGGTGGCTTATTGTTGTTTGCTTTTGACCGGTAATTACATTGAGTTTATTTCAAATGTCGGAACCGTTATGATGATTTAATTAAAGTTGTCTGTCATCGGGTTACGTGGTATTTATTGATTTTTAGGCGTACAAGTGCATTTATTCTTTTCCATTCGGTTTTTATGATAGGGTTTCGCGTTTTCTTTTGATTAATTCGATAACTTCGAGTGGGGTTTCCTTCCTATACTGATTCTTTCAACCGATGCTGTTACGTTTAACAGTTTTTTATGCATGCATTATAGGAATCTATCACGGTGTCGATGTCGTGTTGATTATTTTACGTTTGTCGTTTGGGTATACATTGTACTGTGCGATGTGGTATATTTCCTTACGTGTAGCTAATGCTTCGTGTAGCGCTAATATGTGAATTGAGCCAGTGACTTAGGCATGTACAATGTTATTTTTGTCAATTTCCAGCTGTATGTGCTTATTGTAGAATTTTTCAAATCTGCGAATTTAATTTAACGTGGATAAGCCATTTTAAGAAATGGGAGAAGGTTTTAGGAGGTAAGGAGTAATAGAAATGTGGATGTGGTTTCCTCTGAGGACAAAACAGACATTGTGCTTGAAGAATTGGGCTGAATGCCGAGAAATAACTTCCTCAACGAGTTTGGAGTTTGAGTGGATGGAGAATAGGTAAAAGGATGTAAAACGGATTGGGCCTTCGACCTAATGACCTCTTCGAGTTCGGGAGTTTCGTCATTCGACATTTCATCCACAGGAGGATCGATGCACTTGAGGCGAGCGATTTTGGATGGTGTTAAGGATTTGAGGTAAAGTCTGTTTGAGCACCTGGAGTCGAAGGAGAGGTGTTTGCCCTTGCAGTTAGAGCAGGATGGAGAGGAGTTGCAGGAGAATGCGTAATGTTTGCCACCGCAGCGGTTGCATAGGGGTTGCTGGTTACAGGATATGGTGTTGTGACTAAATTAAAAGTATTTACCACATTAGTTGGTTAAGGTCCTAGAGACTGAGAAGGTTCCCATCGGTAGATTTTCGAAAACATTTTGAATCCTTTTCGCAGAAGGATGCCTATGGATTTCGAGCAGATGGAAATTACTCTGAACAAAAAATTTTCTTTACCAGTTTGCCTTGACTTGATATGACAGACATTTTTAGCGTCGATCTTCTGTTCGCGGAGAGCAGTAGGATGTCGGTGGGAGAGATGTTTAAATAGACTAAACGGAAAACGCAGGATAAGGTCGATTTGAATTTGCGAGTTTGCGTAGGAGTAGGGCGATATCTTGAGGTTTTCGGAAAATAAGGCTTTGAGAGGCGATAACTTTTTTATAAGGTCGGGATCCTTAGAGATAATGAGGGGTTTGATACCGCGATAAACAGTAAGAGTGAAAAGGAGTATTGTCGGAAGGCTTTTTAAGCTTGAATAGAGTGATTTCTGATTCAAAAACTTCTCTGAAATATCCGTTAGCGTCTAGATGAGGTTGAGGAGAAGGAGGATGAGGAAGAGAAATATTAGCTACGCCGATGGTTTGCTGTCTTGAAAGGCTGATCATAAATCGGCGATCTAGGTCTTTCTGAGTTGGTGGTGGCCATCTTTCACGTAGAAGATTAAAACCGCTTTGTATTAATTAAAAGTAACGAATGTTGCAGACAATTAAAATGTGTGTGTGTGTATGTGTGTATATGAACACGAGTGTTGAGTGTTTAGTTATTAGTAGTCTAACAGAGTGAGTCTTAATTCAAATGAACTTTGCGTACTCGGTCTCTGTGAATGTAGGTTAGTTTCAAAATAAAGTGGTTACACTTATTCTTCTTCTGGGCTGCTCTAGTTTAACTGAAAGAAAAATTGCTTCGCTTATCGAACATTTCAAATGTGGCGAATGTCGTCTGCTGGATGTTGCTGCTGATTGATAGGTGGATGTAGGTTGCTACTGTCGGCTGATAACTTTGCTCCGCTCCAAGGATCGGTGCGATATGAGATTATAATTTTTTTGCTTTCGGGGTAGAGGGGATATCTTTGAAAGACACCCAGCCGTTCTACGACTGGGTAGTGTTGGATTTCCTTTGAGCGATGACCTACCAGCTGAAACCCCTCTACCTCAGGCCGGTATAGGACTGTTTAATTAGGTCCTCTTCTGCCGTATGTAGTATAACTTGTTATGTGTTTCTAATTTTTATTAAAAGAGATATGTATGGATGTCTGTATGTGTGTATGGGTGCGTGTGTGGGTGTGTGTGTGGGGATTGTTTATTTGAGGGCTACAACTTCGAGGTAGTCGAGGAATTCATCAGGGAGGTCGGGAGAAATTGTCAATAATTTGACAGGTGGGAAGGGAATTTTCCGTTTGGGTTTTCTAGACATTCGGAGGTGTATGTGGGCGAGGGTATACGTAGAGACAGGGATGTTGTTATCAATGGCTCGTTTAAGAACTTTTATTGCAAGTTGGTGATACGCGTAGGGATTGGCGTGACATTGACGTTGTCGTACAGTATATCCGATGGGAAAAATTTGTGTAGTATCGCGATTTGAGATAAGATTTTTCTTTTTGTTATGAGGATAGAGTGAGTGTGGATTCGCGTTGATGTGGTAAGTGATACGACCCGATAATCTAAAAGTGGTCTTATGAATGTTTTATATGTATGGAGTAGTGTGACTGTATTTCCGGATTTTGTTTTACCGTTTATTAATGAAATTAAGCTTGCGCATATCCGTACGTGTCTTAATGTCTTTGGCCGGGTTCAATATGTGACTGAAATTTCATTTGTGTTTGAAGCGTTAGTCGAGAGTTGAATAATTTTACGTTATGTCAATTGAGGAGAGTCTGTTTCTGAGTCCGATGTGAGGATTTCTGAATATGAAAAGTAGGGTTTTGCTTGGGTTCGGTTTTATGCGCTATTTACTGAGCCACAGTTCTAATTTCTTTAATTGGCAGTTCAGTTTGTTACTGCACGATTGAGAGGTTTTTCCGGTAACCCAATAGGCGGTATCGTCTTTGTATTGGGCTAGGCTTATACAGAATTGGGGGGAGCACGGTGCTTTGGGGTACACCCGTGGTTGGCGCGAATTTTCGAAAGAGCGTATTACCAATTTTGATTTTAGAAGGTCTGTTTGAGATTAAATTAGAAATACATTGCTTTTTTACCTAACTCGAGCGGTGGGGATTACAAATAATAAGAACATAAAATTTAGAAATAACTAAAGATGTGCTATAGGTTAAAATTTTTGTCTGATGCAATGTTCAGCTAAATCAATCAGTATGTTTTTTAGTACTATGTAAATATTTTTTTAACCGCACATTTAATGAACATCCGCTTTGACCAATATAAATAGCTTGGTAATGTTTTCTTTATTAAGATGTTCCTCCAAGAATACACCTACGATAGTTTAAGTATTAATTAGACAATGTTTTCCAACCATATCCTTGGCTTCATGAAGTTACATAATTAATAAAAACAAAATAATTCTTCTTTTTATTATATACCTATTGCTTTTACCGTAACCATTTAATAATTAATAATAACTAGTTCATCCTGTCCAAATTTGGGTCGATAAAAATTTTAATCATTCTGAGATTCCGCCGACGGACATTTAGCCACAGTCGTTGTCACATACTATCCATAGGAGCCTACGACTCGAAGACAAAATATTGGCATTTCATCACGCTCTACACGTCGTAATAATAAACGGTGGTAATTTTTAAGTGAAAATTTCGATTAAATGATAAAAATCTGGATACCAAAAAATTACCTGACGACCAGTTTGATTCCTTGATTAGATAGGTAATTCCATAGTTTTGTATCATTAGAGGAGATAGCACGACAAAAGACCTTCCAGACCCACCTAAATGCTATCACAATAGATAAGTAAAAGATTATTTGTTTAGTGATGGTAGCCGGTAAAAGTGATGATTCCGTTATTCTCACGATATTGGCTATTTAATGCGGTCATTATTACACTGACCGTAACATATAACTACATACAAATATATACATATGATACTCAGTACTTTAATAGTGTAGGATCATTGGTCATCAAACAAATGAAAAGTGGATTTCAATCAGTTTATTAAGAAAAAAACAAACTATTCTAGTCACCATGCAATATACCATGAATAACGACTGAGGTATATATTTGCGTACGTTTATTAATTTTAATTTGAGCTTTATGTGGAGTGGAAAAATTTGATGCAAAGAAATTTTAAACGATGCTGAATGTACCATTTATGATTTTTTACTACGTTGTTTTATGAAAAGCGGTTTGACAATAATGTAGCTTCACTTCCAATATTTCCTTTCAATTTTACGAATGAATTCCTGCCATATGAGTACGCCGACAAAATGGATTATTTACTGAAAGAAAACAACTGATATCGTGAGCTGAGATGTTTCCTTTGTCGAATACATGGTATATGAAAATCAAAGCACGATATCATCGTTTTCTTCCACTTTTAATGTATTAGTTTCATAATTAGGTAAACATAGGTACATTTATATGTAAAACAGTGATAATAAATTCAGCATTTTCCCATTTTTAATTATTTTTCTTCACGTATTTTGGAAAATATATACTTTCAGAAAGTGCAAAAAATTAAACTATTTGTTTCAACCATTCACAGTGGTGTCTTCCCTCCCTAAGAACTATATAAATAAAACATACTTTCATATTGAATTGAATCTTTAAAAGAATATGTTTTTGATTCGCTTTGAATCGTTCTGGACTGCAACTTGATGAAGTCCAGGTATTTGTGTTGAATTTTTTGATTGAAGTAAGTCGTCTGAATTAATGTCTTTAAGCAGGTTTCATAAAGGTATATTTACACTTTTTATAACGAAAAATACTGGTAACAACTAACGGGAAGCGTTGCGTCACGATTGAGTTGTCGTTTGAATATTGATTAATTGATTAGACTTGTTGTTGATATAAGTTGAATATAGCTGACAGATAGATAGTTTGATGTGAATTGATATTGCTTGTTATTATTTCTTTTTAGGAAAAGGTTATTTATAGGTTTTAGAATAAGTTGGAAAGGGATGGAGGTGTGGTTAAATTTGATGAGAAAAATCATGAAGGGTGTTAAAAGTGAGGAAGGTGGGATTTGAAAGTTGTTGTAGCATATTGGTGTATGGTTATAAATGTGACAGAAATTTGATACAAATTGACGGATGTTAGGATTAGGGGGTTGACAGTTACAGCTAGAAAAATTATTGGAATTTCTGGGAGATTTATGGTAGTGCAATTAGGAAAGGATTCGAGACTAAATTGACAAAGGAAAGGAACTGGTAATAAATTAACAAAGGAGCTAAAAATCAGAATTTAAAAAGTGAGCGTGAAAACGTTACGCATCTTGCGATGATAATAAAGCAGTTGGTGGTCCAAGGGACGCAACAAAGTACTTATTAAAACGTTATAGGTACTTTATTAATATATAAAAATATCCCAACCCTCCCTTGTTTAAAATAACAATAAAACAGCAATCAATTCCTTGAAATTCAATTGTCAGTTTTTCTCTATTACTGGTGTTATTTCGGTAGACCTTCGCCAATGGTTGAAGCTTTATATATTACGGCATTTCTTCTTTTTCTCGGAGGGTAATGCTGCTGGCCTGCCACAAAAGACGAGAAAGCGGATAAACATTTTGATAGGGTCGACCAAACATGGTTTACAGGGGCTTGTAATAGTCCCTAAGGGCAGAGGAAATATCACTCAAACCGGATGCAGCATCCATTTGCTGCCGTATTTCTTAGCTATCACAAACTAAACTCGCTCAATAACGACAAAGACAAAGCTTTAACTGACCACTCACGCACTTTAAGTGATGTATATTGAACTTTTAAAAAATTATAGACTTTAAGTTATTGTTGCATATACATGTGTATATTTACAATTATAAAAGATTACAAAAGCACTGTTGCAAAAGACTGACACTGAAATTCTTTTAAATTTTAATTATAATCTGTCCTTCAAAGTTAAAATAGCTTTGTTCAAAAGTTTGCTCCATACATTAATTACTATACCATTATGCACTTGGAATTTCAACAAACAATTACAGATCATAAAAACTATTGCCTATAATAATTGGTATATACCGAAATTAAATGAATGTTTGATAAAACATAGTGTTTTGATGTATGAGAAAACATTTTTATTGAAAGATGTCTTTCTTGAATTCCCACAGTTACACGCCAAAATTAATTGCGAGTAATCTAATCAACTTGTTGACGAAAGAAACGATGAAGATTGGTTTTAAATATTTAATAAAAACACATACACTATTTATATTTATAACAAGATAACTTAACACATATCGAAAAAAGTAAGCTCTTTTACTTGTTTGACTATTGAATAATTGTATGTATGGAATATGCATGATACAAAGAAACTCTTTTTGAATGACTTTTAGAATGCTCTTAAAAATCTGGCAATTAACCTCTGGTTTTTCAGCTTAAATAAACTATAATAAAGTGGGGGTTGACAAAAGCTGTTGCTAGCCAGAGCAACAACCCCACAAGTCATTGCATTCCTTCAGGTAAACACCTTGGTTAATTTGGTAATTTTACTAATACCTTAAACGTGACAATACAATGAAAGTTTGACGATGAACATAACAATATAATAATAAAATAAAATAATTTTGAAAATATTGTATGCCAGTTTACGCTTAAAGGAAATAAATATAATAAATAGTTGTTTGCACTAAAACCAAAATTTGGAGAATGAATACAACAATGAGATAATAAAAGTGAATGTAATTTTGAATATAATGCAAAATAAAATAAACACGAGTTCGTACCAAATTTAAAATTTCCGAGAAACTATTGCTTGAAATGCTACTCATACACAACGCGTTTTTATAAGGAAGCAGATTTACAACAGTTATAATGACGACACCTCATCTAAAAACATTTATTAAATACGTTAATGCGATATTCATTATTGAATTAATTTGTACCCACTGCACATTACCTCATATTAAAGAAGAAAATGTAATTACTGTTATCACGCCCTCGCCGGTAGGGCGTGACAAAACAAATTTTTTCCTCATTAATATGAGGTAATGTGTAGTGGGTACAAATTAATTCAATAATTAATATCGCATTAATGTATCTAAAATTTATCCCTATTAAAAATTCTGCAAATATTTCATTAAACATTTATTGTTATCTAAATTATACTATAAACGTAAGTAATAGAATAAAAAACAAACTTTCCAAATTTAATCTGACTTTTGTAGAAATCAATAAAAACCATCTCCATTCAATTTTGGTTAACAACAAAACTAAAGCTAATCTCTTAGAACAAAGTCAATCAGGCAAATCTATTCAATGTGGTATAAATGAATATGTTGAAAATATAATAAATTGTAAGACAACTATGAAACTTGCGGAGCATTGCATCAATCACAAGCATAATAACAATGTTAACTCTGTGTAAGAAATACTTTCTGCCAACAAAAGTCTAAAACTAAATTTACTAGAAAATCTCGAAATTAAGAATGCTGTTTATTAAAATTCTCTCTTGGTTAATACGTAACCAAACCGAATTAGTCAGTAATAATACACCCCCTTAGTTGTGGGATTTACAGGTAACAAGTATAAATAGGTCGTTAACATTATTTAACCTTGCTGTAATTTCATGTATTTTTTGATAGTGACGTAAATCTCAAAAAAATATTGTTAAGAATTTATAATAAATAACGTGAGTGTTTTTGTGCTCTTCTATAATTTTATAAATTAAAAATGTTTCACAGTTAATCCGACACAAACTCGTTAAGTTTTATATAGTAACATAATGAAACATTTATAATAAATATACGTACATAGATATCCATAGCTAAGGAGCTGTTAAAATGTAAGTTTGTGTTTGCTTGTGCAAATATAACCTATCTATTGTTATAAATCGTAGTTCCATCTAAAAAGTGTTAATGTTTTTATAGGCTATAAAAACCAAATAATAGAACTTCAAGGCTGTCTTGCGTTGAAAATACTCAGAAAGTAAGTGAGCGAAATATGTTGTAGTTAATTGGGGTAAGACCTTTTTGCTTTTTAATTATTTCCATCACCAGTCCCCTTTTGAATTTTGCAATTATAATTAATTATATTATAAGCGTGACGTAAAGAATTTGGTTTTCTTAAATTACTTGGTGGTAATTAACAAACAATAGATTGAAAAAGCAAAAAAAAGGAGACTGTGGTATAGAAATAATAAAATTCAAAAAATATCTTTCCCCAATTTACTACAACATATTAACAAAAATGCGGACACGTGTTTCGTTATCTTACGTTGTGAGCATTTTCAATGCAAAGCAGCGTGCGCATTTCTGTTAGTGTTATGGTAAATTGGGCTAAGAATTTTAAACAGTAGATTAGTAAATATTTTTTTCAAAATAATTTTTAGGATGAATAAATAGCTATTAATTTCTAAAATAAAAGCAGCCTAAATTACTCCTTATTATATTAGCTATCTGCCAGTGAAAGTCCCGTCAAAATCGATCCAGTCATTTCAGAGATTAGTCGGAACAAACAGACAGACAGAAAAAAATTGTAAAAAATGTTATTTTGGTATATGTACCATGTATACATCCATATGCAGTTAGTAAAAAGTGGTTATTTTGATATTACAAGCAGACACTACAATTTTATTTATCTCTATATATTTTGGCTAAAGGATAAGCTAACATATGTTGTTTCTCAACATTCTTAGTTATATATGTATGTATAAGTTTAAATAAATAAAAAAATTCCTAGAATCTACCTGCATATGATCAATTTATCATTCACATATAAAGATTCTGTTAGGAATCCTATGAGACCCTGATTTGGATCATGTAGGTCAACCTGATCAGGGTACCTTGGTCGTGTAAGACGAACGAATCCGAATCGAATTAATTCAGGCTTTACATATATGATCCGGCTCTGATCATATTTTTCTTTTTAAGCTCTCTCAGGGCAGTTGGGATGCCGGGTCAGAACCCTTCAAATAGTTGCTAGAATGATAAACTTAATGTTAACTAGATTTTCCTCAAAGATTTGTACTTGAGTAAGGATGCTTTCGAAAATACTTTGGTGGAGTGTCGCCTCATTATGCCTAGTTAATCAAGTTTAGATAATGAACGTAACCCACAGGCGATATATAACTATTTCAGTCCGTGTGATCGTTTGTATTATATTAGGCAATCGGAAGGTTCATTAAAAAATGGGGTCAGGCAATAAAGGTCTTCACAGTGTCTAATTTCAATAATCTTGTTTTTATTTTCGGTCGCTGAATACGAATATAGGTTTACTTTTGTCTAAAGTAAGGGCAACATTATGTAAAATGCAGTTTATTTAAAATTCCTGGAAAACGAATTGAATAGATCTTTGTATTCATCTCGCTGTATTCTTTAGATAATATATATTGAAATTTCACTGTGTAATCATTAAGAAATTTAAAAGAAATTAAGAGCTACTTGAAGTTTGCAAAAACATTCTGACCAGAGATATGAATTCTTAAAACATTTGTAATACGTTTTTGTGAATTATTAAGCACAATCGTAAACGTGGAGTAACAAGGTTTTGAATTTTAACCTACACAGCTTTAAGATATAATGCATAAGCAACATTTTGGGAAAATTTCAATGTTAAATATTAAATAGAAGTAAATGATAAGCGTTTAGGGATGATGCACTAGTGTGCGATAAACAACTATTATTCATTCTTTCTCTATGACGATAATCATTAGTTGTAGTTGTTTAACGAAATATACTTAATTTAAATTAGATAATTTGGAATATTTTTTGCTAACTAACATAACTAATCAACTTTTTAATTAAAAAAGTCGAAAAAGAACGCCAAACATGAAGGGGAATATTTTCAACAATAATTTAAAAAAACATTGAGTACTCTCCTAGTCAAGACTAAAGGATCACAAAGGAACCTTTTTAACAATTTTTGTTCCACAAAACGATGCTTCTGAGACATTCCTTTTTGACCCACTGTTTTAGGCTTTAAGGTCAATGTTGTCTGTTGCGCATCAATTATAGAACCGTTCAAGTCAACATTAAATAGCATCGTACATCTTACGCTACGGCCGAGCGGCGTGGTCTAGTGTTCTAGATCATTGCTTAGTATTCGGGAAGTCACCGGTTCGAACTCGGGTTTGGCTGCTCTGGTTCAAGTTTTCTGTAGTTTTCTTGGATCACTTAGGCAAGTGCTGGGGCAGTAACGTTCCACAGATAATCTTTCACTTTTCTACTGTCTTCATTTCGTCCGTCTTATCTTTCTCTCCATAACGGAACCACCCACCCATTCCCACGATTCCTGAAAGGAGGCTGAAGAGGGCCTTATGCCCTAACCCTTCGGCTTTGCACTACAGTGTAGGTCGGAGGGACTGCCCGCCCACCAGCACGAGTAGCTGGTGTTAATGAAACATAAAAAGGTTTTTTTTTACGCCACGCTTAGGAGGTGGTTAAGGCACGCTGTACGCTTCATGTGAAACAGCACTAACATGACGCCAGTTCTATGTAATATAATATACTTTATTAGAAAGGAAGCATTTTTGCATAAAATAGCAACTCAAATTTTAACACGTGTTTTAAAGCGCAGGGTATATATAGCCCCTTAAATCAATTAAGGTCAGATTAGTGCCGAATGAATAATTTAAATTGAAATATTCTGAAGCCAATTCTTTTTTCTGTCCATTGTAAATAGTATTCGTTGTACAAAAGAACTGTGGGAAAGGGAAAAGCTATTCATTATAAAAAAAAAAAAAACAAGTATTTACGTTTAAAAGGAAAAAATAAAATTACTTTTAAAGTCAAACTCATAAAGCACCGAAACGGCACGTGTATGTAAAAGAGGGAACGTTGAATGTTTGCACATGAACGTGTTACACCAAAGTATCAAAGAGACCGACTATGACACCACATACTTCCGTCACGTTTTCGAAAGCCTCTCGTTGTAATCATTAATATCACCAACAGCTTGGTCATTTTCGTAATAGGAATCAAAAGTGTTAAATTAGAATGCCTTCAAGCCGGTCTTGCGAATCGCAATTAATATCGCTAAACGCGATTTCTACTAAAAATGCGCAAAATCTGTTGTCGATAGAGATGTTTAAAATAGAAATCAAAATAATCAACCCATATTTATTTGTCGATATTACTAAAGTTCTTTTAGATGAAAGAAGTGTATGTAGTTTAACATTTTTTTAATTTAATTAAAAAGGCTTCAAAAAATGCGGATTTTAGGATTTCTTAAACAAAACATCAAAACCCAAAACTATCGAAAAGTGTTTTAGATTACCCAATGTTTTATATCGAATTTGCTTTATTTAATTTAGGCATGTTTTTACTGTTATTTTACTCTATTATCGTAACTAACATGAAAGTATTTGTCTATTTAACAAAAAACAATCATGCCTAATTCACTCAATTTGTTATTTATGTTTGGGTTTTGCTCAATGGTCTAATGTGAATATTTAATAATATAATTTATTGTAAATATAAATATGGAATCAACAGAAACAACTACGCCTAGGGCTAATGCCCCTACCGGCATTGAATTACACTGTTGGTTCCGAACGATTATTAGACGAAGATAACAATAAAAAGAAGGTAATAAACTCATTTTCCGTCAAATTATTAATGATCACAGATCCCACATTTGAACCGCGTCCTACACAGTAAGCACAGAGCACCGAAAGTCATATCCAAGGACCGGTTTCGATCTATCGCGTCTCATCAGGTGGGCGCTGACAGAATTGCCTTTACAAGCTATATAATAAATATAAATATTCGAAATAAAACACAAGTGTTTAAGAGTTTAACAAAAAACTTTTAATATATCACGACGATTCGATTCACCTTACAAAGGCTTCATCAGGTGATGAAATGTGAATTAAATATAAATATGGTATCAACAGAAACAACTACTCCGAAAGCTAATACCCCTGGTGGCATTGAATTACACTCTTGATTCTGAACGATTATTATACGAAAATAACAAAGAAAAACGAAAAAAACAGAAGGTAATAAAATCCTTTTCTGTCTTATTAATTCAATGCCTGTAGGGGTATTAGCCCTCGCAGTAGTTGTTTCTGTTGATTCCATATTTATATTTATATTTATAATATAGCCTGTAAAAGCCTTTCTGCCAGCGCCCACCTGATGAGACCCGATAGGTCGAAACCAGTCGTGGGATATAGCTTTCTGTACGCTGTGCCTACTGTGTAAGGCGCGTTCTAAATGTGGGATCTGTGATCTTTTATAATTAGACGGAAAAGGATTTTATTACCTTCTTGTTTTATAATTTATTGTATTCGTTATCATTTTGTTTTGGCTAAAAGTAATGATACAATTAAATTTAATACAGTATCCTTAGACCTCCTTCATTTTCTAATAACATTATAGCATTATCACCACACCACAAATTTTTGGAAGATAGATAAAATAAATAAACACATTGTTCTTGTCATTCATTTTTTGGATTACCACTACCTACCACTTTAGTGTAATAGGAAAAATTAGTAAAGATTAATAGTAACATGAATAAATTGCTTATTTATATTTTATATCATCTTTCAGTTTTGTAATCATGCTAATAAATGAAAATAGACTAACAAGTGTAAAATAATTATTCTATAAAAATTACATCAATCCAATAATGACTTCTTAATTACAATGAATATTATAATAAATTTAATTCAGTCGTGAGGTTTAAAATTAACTTCCAAAATAAAACGAGAACGAAGACAATAAATCACTTAAATCATACCATGAGTAAAACCCGAATACAAATAACAAGTACCGTTGAAGTAAGAACTTCCTCTCGTTTTGAAGTGAATTGTTTATGGGATTTTTTTTAATGTATGAATATTTTGATGACAATTGCCTTTGTAATAGACCAACCGTATTCTATATTATTTCGTAACAATTTCAAAACAAATATTAAATAAAAACTATATTTCGAACAATTAGATCGTTTTTAATTACTAAGTTCTGATAATGTTATTATTTGTATGTATCGAGGTATATATAAAGGATATATATATATATATAAAGGAGGCATTAAAATCCTCATTCGTCTAAATTTTAAGGATCATAGATATATCTTCGTCTAAGAATCCATCAGAATCAACAGTGTAATTCAATTCCGGTAGGGGGTTCCATATTTATACATACATGTATATTGTGAGATTGATGTTTATATATATAGTTATTTGTCTTCAATAATAAAGGTAAAGTTATGGTTTGCCATGTTGGCAGCTAGCAAATGTTATGCATAAAGAGCAAAGGTTAGGTTTAGCAGGGAAATTGATTTCCTTGGTTAGGTTTTGTAAAGTGCTCTGCAACATCCACATCAATACCGTCCAAATTTTGATGGGTATACTAATTAGTATACAGGGTTATTCAAACAGAGTGGTTAATTGGATGTTTTAGGAAAACTAAGCGTGTTAGATATTTGAAAATTTGGGAGTTAACAAGGCGTTATCAAAGATGATAAAAATCAAAAATTATTAAAAATTTTCCAAATAAAACAACAGGAGGAATACGAATGTATCAAAAAAAGATAATTAAAGGAATTGAATGACAAAAAAATATGAACTAGTAGAGTTCTTATTTGGGTCTAAAGGCTGTCGTTGTTTCCTAACGTTTCGCTAGCGTGAAGGGAGAGCTTCTTCAGAGATCCTTCCATTACCGATGCTGGATGTGGACTGTCTACATTTCAATTCCAACTAACGACGGCCTTTAGACCCGAGTAAGGACTACACTAGCTCATCAATTGTCCGCGAAAGCCTTAACCAATTTGTCAGAAGTTACTCGTGTTTGAAGTTTTTAGACTTTGTTTTTTTTTTCTAAACGCCCTGTATAAATTATGGAGTTTAATATTGGATTGACGTTAGCCTTAAGACTATAACTGATAAAAATTTCAACAGTCTAAGTCATTTTTTTCTGAAAATTATGATTTTTTATAGTTTATATTCTATAAATTAAGTTATCTCAGAAACTATTCATGGTAGCCATAAAAGATGGTGATCAAACTCACCTTAAAATGTTATGCTTCATACAAATTCCTCGTAAAAATATACAATTTCATTTAAAATAACAACTATATTTGCTAGGTATCTATGGTGCTAGCGTATTACTAGATTTATGTGGTTATTCATCGTATGGTTACAGATGAGATGTGGTGGTGGGTGCGGTTAAATACCCGCCGTCAGAGTCAATAGGTTAAATTAAGTTGCAGAATGAAGAAACGCTATGGCTAAAATCGAAGTAGTATTCATCCGTTTAAACATGGATGTTTCCAACGATTTGTAAGATTCTTTACCTTATGTTTGACATATAAGCTAAATCTGCAAACGGAACATCTTTAGAGTTTTTACGATATTTCGATTGTTTCTGAAAATTTAAAATTGTTTATAAGTGTATTTAAGTCCCATTTTTGAAAATGTCTAATAATTTCCAAGCGAACCTGTCCTGATTGTACTTTGAATGTAATCATGAAGCTTATTTAGCATTACAAAAAGTAATTTTACTAATCACTTTTACCGCTTCGATGTATTTTCGATTAATGCAAGGTACGACTCGTTTTAAAATCCGTTGCATTCTCTAGTTTGCAAGCATTTTAATTGTTAAAAACATTACTTCGATTTTTGTTTCCACGTAATTCCATTAATTTACAGTTGTTGGATTGCATTAAATCCAATCCAGGGTTAAATTCTCTCTAATGAAGTATACAGCTGAAGGATAAAGCAAAAAGAATTTTCCCAGTTTAAAAGGCGTTTCGACC
This sequence comes from Agrilus biguttatus, assembly GCA_963921985.1. Taxonomy (NCBI): domain Eukaryota; kingdom Metazoa; phylum Arthropoda; class Insecta; order Coleoptera; family Buprestidae; genus Agrilus; species Agrilus biguttatus. Next base: position 25,767,139 of record OY998118.1, read on the forward strand.
GGCATTTTCGCTTCATCTATTAATTAAGACCAGTATGAAGCGTTTAACCTTTGAACTAGAAATGCTAATGGTGGAATCTCGTAGGTACATTAATTATATTTTGAAGTTCAGTAAATTGAATTGCAGGTTATACAGGGTATACGGAATTAGTACAGCTATTGAAGAAAAGATATATATTTTAGTGGCAAAATTTGAATAAAAGAAACACTTTGTTGTTACGTTTCACAAGTTTAATAAGATTTTTCTAACATGTTTCGGCTATCATGCATTTTCAAAGAGTATTAAAAACTGCCAGACGATGTACAATATTTCGTTTAAATAGATAAATAACTAACCTAGACAGCTAAGTGTTTACTACGGTCTTTAATAGAGGGAAAATCCGAAATCTGTCTGTCCGTTTAATAAAATTTTATTGTCATGGTTCGCTCTTGTTATTTCTAAAATTTCTAACAACTCTAGTCTTTTACCTTTATTTTGTGTATGCAGTATTTTAAAATTATTTAAATCTAGAGAATGGTTATTATAATTGAAATGATGTACTAAACTTGTATTTTTTGATTTGCAGTAGATCGATTTTATGCGTTCAATGAGTCGTTTTTTAAACGAACGTCCTGTTTGACCCAAATATATTGCATCAAAATTGTTACATTTTATTTTGTACACTCCACTTTTTTCGGTATTGTTTTGTCGTTCCTTATTATTTACTAATATTAATATATTATTTTTATAATTATTTTTGTTAACAACTATAGGGGAAATATTATATTTTTGTAGTCTTCTTGTAATTTTTTTACTAGTGTTTGGTAAAAAGTTAATTAACCAGAATTTTTTATCATTTTTGATATCTATTTTGGGATAAAATTCATGCATTATCATTTTCTTCTCTTTTTTATACCGATGTACCGACTTTCAAAGCAGGGTGATAAAATATGCAAACAAAACATAAAACATGTGTAAGTCGCATGACGATGCATCGTCAAAATTCTAAACTAAAAATTTAAAAAAATAATAAGTTATGAAAGTATACTTACAGCTAATCATAAATTTTAAATAACACAATGGAAAATGAATTGTGAATAAACATATGTGAAGAAATGTTGATACTTGGTAATGCAGAGTGAACATTTTTGAGTGTTCAACCAAAGGTTAAGTCTTCGACTTTTTTATATATCTTTTATAGACAGTAAGCAAAGCCCAACTGGTAAAGGTGAATTATCTTGTTTTAACGTTTTTCGCCTTAGGTGAATTGATCGAATTATTTTCCACGGGAAGGCGTATGATGTTGATAGCGTTCACTATTCGTTGGACGCATCCACTATTTCCTGCTTTAATGTCGTTTTTATTTTAAATATTTCAAAGTTATGCGTTCATTTTCACACGAGAAGTTACATGATTCACCGCGAATACTGTAACGCCCTAACCCAAGACGTTCATGATCAGAAACTATCAGAAGAGAATGGCGCTTCTGAAATTAATAGTTATCGAGTGGCATGAGTCTAGCGATCTAGATCATAGATTAGCATTCAAAGTTGCTGATTCTATGGTTCCTTTAATGCAGAAGTTTTAAGGTGGTAGCACTTAATAAATAATTTTCTTCTCGTTTCTGTTTTCTCATCTTTCCACACATAAATGAGGTTATAGAGAGCCTTCCGCCCAATCTTGCAGCTTTGCACTAGAATGTAGGTTCGTGTTAGTTACCGGTGGGAACGAAACACAGAAAAGTTTTAACACGCCAACGTTGGACGTTCATCGTACACGTATTCATAGTTACACGCGAGGTCCTGTCGGATATGGGTAGTATCGTTGAAAATACGCAAAATTTCATAATGGGCGGTGTACCAATGTTGTACATTTTTTAAACAGTTTACTTCTTTTTTAGGCAATTTTGAGCCTAAAATTATTCCAAATTTTAGAATGAATTAAACAATCAGTATGTTCTATTAACGTTATTTGATAATATTATAAGGGATGTTTCTTTTATTAAAAATTGTTGCTAAAACATTTAAAAGTACCAACAATTTTTTATGGAGTCTTTGTGATATAATATACATAAATAGTTAATGGGTTTGTAAACTTCCACCATTACATTCCTAAAACTTAAATACGTAGGATTACCCTCAAGTGCAAACAATGAGAAGAACTGCTTGGATGGCTTAACACGGTTAATACGCGTCAATGAGATTGTATAGAAGTCTAAACGGCACATTTATATAATATCGTCATAGCTTCTTCTTCTATAGACAAAAGCATTTTTTGAAACCTGCCTCGCCTCTTCTTGATTATCCAATTTGGAAGCCACAGAAAGATAAACAAAGAAGGTAATTGAGTGGATCGAACATATTTATTATCATTTTCATACTTGCCCTGTCTCTATTATTTTGTTCTGGTTCACATTATGCAGAGTCATTGTCAAGAGAAACTTATTAAAATTTAACAAATAGTTAGTTAACATCAGAGATTATTGCCTCCAGAAACGTTATGAACCTGAACAAAATAATTAAGAACTAATAGTGCTTGTTAAAATGGAGCTATAAGAAGTGAAAGCGCTATCGATTTTGTTTCAAGCAAGGAGGATAAAAATAGTGAATTGGCCCCAGACGGATATCTGAATAATTTTTTAGAGAATTTTAATACCAATGAGATATGTTGATCCTGTAAGTTTTACACCTCAATATATTACGGTATTTTAATAGATTGAAACATACAAATAATTAGAGAACGTTTTTTGTTAAAACCGATAACCGATTTGGATGAAATTTAGACACATTGTAGGGATATATACCATAAAGGGTACGCACTTCGATCTCTGTCAACAGATTATTAAACACTATTAAAAACTTAATCAAATTAAGCAATCTAAACAAAAATTGAAGTAAACATTTACTTATATTGTTGGAACTATGCTTGAACCAAAGTTATTTTGATTTTCAGAACAAGTTCGATGAACAAAAACCTGTATTAGCAGAGATTTAATGGCCAATTTCCAACTAATATTATTTAGTTCCAATAATAAACTAATTAACTTTATCTTTTCATAGTATCGGTATGTTGGTGATATTTTCTGACAATTAGATATTTTCTGACAATTAGATATTTTCTTAAATTTCATGAACTTTTTAGACAATAATGTAAAATTTATTTATAGAGAAAGAAGTAAACAACATCTAAAACTTTGAATAAATACAGACAACGTTCTAACCTCCATTTGCAGATATTTGTTACTTATTTTAGGATTAAGTGATGTTAAAAGAGGTCCTTTTCTAAATAATGACATTGACATGTTAAACTGAATCCACGGCGCATGATACAATAAAGCAAGGTAAGACATCTCACCGTTTCAATATCGTCCGACGCGCGCAGTGACGTATCTACGTGTGATTCGGTGAGTGGATATTATGTATGACTTATGGAAATGCTTCCCATATTGGCTGCTAACGTTGCTATATAGCTTCTTTTCTTTCTCTTGAATGAAAAATTGATTTTTACGTCGCGGTGAAATAAAAACTGTTCACATAAGATAATATAAATGCAAATAAAATCTTAATTATAATAACTAGAAAGTTTGTTGTGAACAATATTAAATATTACACCATTATATTAGCACAGACATTTATTTTTAATTTTTATCCTAAATCTTTAAGTAAAGTCTGGTTCATTGGAATGTAATCAAACAGAACAAAGTATAATAAAGAAAAGTAGAAAAAGATATTATTAAAGATCTACTAAAATATAAACAGAATTGTGTTGCATAACAGGCAAGTTAGCCGTTTTAATATTTAAACCTAAGACAGTTTTATGAAATTTGAAAAGTAAAAAAATAAAAAACACAATATAAAATAATAATAAAACATTGCATTTTTTACTAAAAATTGGCTAATAATTTTGGAAAATTTTCTTTTTTTAGAGGTGAGTGCCTTTATTCGAAAATATGTACGAGAGCGAAAAAATAGCCTTTTATAATATAACATGCTACTGAAAAGCTGGCATTAAGTAATTTTTGTAGATAATTTTTTGTAATTAATAAATTATCGGAATTAGAAGACCGAAATATTTCCTCGAGTTCTTGCATCTGGACCATCAATTTTGTAGATGGCTTACATAACCCTCCCTTACTAAGATGAGAAGTCCATGTATGATCTTGAGAAAGCACTCTGGAAGCATCATTATTTTGGCTAACTTTATGGCATATATATACTGCTAGATGTTCTAAGCCATCATACTGGATGTCACTTAGTTCTAGCTCAAGATTATTTGAAGGTGCTTCACAATCTTCATTTAATCTAACTGAAAAAAAAAACTTATATATGATTAATTGTTTTTTTTTACAAAAACAACAGAAACTCTTAATGTATGTATAACTCAAAATCCTTTTTAACGGTATAACCGTAAAAAGTGGGCTTTTATTAACCATTATCAAAATATCAGCACTACCATTTGTAAAAGATTAAATAAATTAGGTATTGTTAGTATCTGTTCCAATAAAACTAATTTAATAAGAATAAAATTTCAAATTTTGATAAAAGTTATAAATCAGTTGTCTATGAGATCGATTGTACGGACTGCCAGGCTGTCTATATAGGACAGACTGGTAGATCCTTTAACACTAGACTTAAAGAACACAAAAAATCGATTATAGATAGAAAATATCATACTGGCTTCGCGCAACATTGTCTTGATAGTAACCATAATTTTAGTGAAGATAATTTTAAAATTTTACATAGTATAAATAAAAGAAAAAGACTAAACTTTTTAAAAAAATTAGAGATTCAAAAGGCATTTTTTCAAAATAAAATTGTTACGAATGAGCAGTGTGAAGGGCATAAGAGCCCTATATTTTTAGCGCGTTGGCAGAAATTGTAATCTCCCCCACTCATATTTGTAGTATATATATATATATATTGACGCATTTTTATTTTTAGTTTAGTTTCTATTTCTAACTCTTTGATAATGGCCTTACTAGCCGAAACATTGTAAGAGAAATCTTATTAAATTTTTTGTAAAACCTTTACATATTGTTTGTTTGAATTTTATTATTAAAAATGTTTTACAATATCCCAACCGCGTCTTCGTTAAATATTATTTGAATTTTGTGTTCTTATTAATGAGTTTCGATTGTATATTAAACAAATATAACAAATTAAAAATTGTACTTAGCTACCAAATTGAGACAAATAACTCTCCATTGTTAAATTTAGATTCCAATGCTTAATTCTATTTACAGCAGTTCCTACTATCCTCTCAAAATTTATTCCATCAACCTTCACTAATATTTAGGTAATATTTTGTAAGTTTATATTCAGAATTTTCTACCTGAAGAAGCCATTGTATGGCTAAGGAGTTTTTGTGTTATAGATTCAATTTTTTTTTTAAATATCATAAATTGAAATCTATTATTAATTAATGAGCATGCAAACAAATTTAAAAAGGCCTTGTCTTGATTCAGCAAACTTCTAGAATTATAACGGTAGAGTTATATCGATTGCACAAAAAATGTTTGTAAATTTTTATGGCCACCGCTGACTTAATCGAGAGCTTAATGCATATTCTAGCGAGTCATAAATTTTAAAGCCTTACCATCCACTACCAAACTTATACTGCACTAAACATCAACAAAGCGGGTGAATTTAAAAAGGAATAAAAACGTTTTTTCCGCATAATACTCTTATGGAGGAAAAAACGCAAAAAAGTATTCATAGCGTACACGAAAATATGTGAATTTTCATGTAATTATGATTGTATTTTCGGTTCTACAGGTTGCTTTGAAAAGATAATAGGAAAGGTTTAAAATTTGTTTCTTTGTGAAATTTAAAAACACATTTTCATTCTTAATTTCCTGGTAAAATGTATAATCCAGTAATGTGAATTAATGTTTTACCAACTACAGATTACTTCAGATTAACGAGAATAAATTGTAGCTGTTGTCATGCCCTCGCCAATAATCGAACTCGGGCCCTTGGTTTTACGCACCAATATCTGACCACTAAGCCACGAGATATACGAAATACTTTTTCGAAATTGGCCATGTATATTTCTGCTAATTAGATGAAAGTGGAGAATTCATAGGGAGTGCTTCCTTTTGTGTATAAAACTTGTTTTAAAAATTAAAATAATTTTGGTTCAAGCAAAGTTCAAAGTTCAAAGTAAATCTTCACTCCCCTTTTTGTTTATATTGCCTAATTTAATTATGTTTTTAATACTGTTTGATAACCTTTTGTCAGAAACTGAAGTATATGCCTATTATGTATCTCTATGGTGTGTCCAAATTTCATTCAAATCGGTTAAGGCGTTTTTGGAAAAACTATTTTCTAATACGTTGTGTTTTTTAATGTATTTTAAAACCGGACTAGATGGAGGCGTGAAACTTACAGGATCAAAATACCTCATTGGTACTAAAATACTGTAAAAAATGGTTTCGATATCCCTCTGGGGCGATCCACTATGTTTATCGTCCTACGGCCTTTTATAAGACGAAAGAGAACGATTGGTTTGAATACAATCGATAGGGCGTTCACTTTTTGTAACTCTATTTTAACAGGCACAATGTTAGCTCTTGTCTGTCTGATTAAGGTTTATAACGTTACGGTATGTAATAATCTTTGATGATGATCATTAATCATTAAGTATTTTATTGTTAATAATTAATAATAATATACATTAATTTCCACGATTCTGTGACTTTGTAAGTACGTTCGTCGTCGTTACTGCTGCCACCTCTCGTAGTTTAGTGGTGAGAACTTTGGCGCGTAAAGCCAACGGCTCCGGGTTTGATTCCCGGTGAGGGCATGACAGTAGTTACAAATTTTTCCCCATTAATTTGAGGTAATCTGTAGTTGGCAAAAAATTAATTGACGAACTGATGTTGTCATTCTTCGGGTGTACAGGCCGTCGTCGGTTGGAATTGCTTCCTAACGTTTCGCTAGCACGAGTGGCGAGCTTCTTCAGAGGTCTATCCATTTTCGCTGTTGGTTGTAGACTGTATCAACCGACGACGGCCTGTACACCCGAAGAATGACAACATCAGTTCATCAACTGGCCGCGAAAGCCTTAATCAATTTGTCAAATTAATTGACATTAAAATATTGAAATTAACCTCTACAAAAAGTGCGTAAGATTATCGACAGAGTAACTAATGAAAACTTGACTTGTAAGAGGACACCGGTTCGCTTTGCGATTGCCTTGGTCCAAGTTTTTAAGTAGTTTTCTTAGTGTAGCATTTCAAGCAATAGTTTCTCGGAAATTTTAATTTGGTACGAACTCGTGTTTATTGTATTTTGGATTATATTCATTTCCTTTGTTAAACGTAAATATCTTCAAAATTACATTCACTTTTATTATCTTATTGTTGTATTCATTCTCCAAATTTTGGTTTTAGTGCAAACAACTATTTATTATCTTTATTTTCTTTAAGCGTAAACTGGCATTAAATATTTTCAAAATCATTTTATTTTATTATCATATTGTTACGTTCATCATCAAACTTTCATTGTATTGTCACGTCTAAGGTATTAGTAAAATTACCAAATTAACCAAGGTGTTTACCTGAAGGAATGCAATTACTTGTGGGGTTGTTGCTATGGTCTTGGGAATTCAAGAAAGACATCTTTTAATAAAAATATTTTCTGACACATCAAAACACTTAGATTGTGTAAATGTAAATAAATGCTAGGTTGGTAATACTCCGCAAATAATCCTTCATTCTTCTTTTATCTGCATCTCCTCCGTATACTCGTTCTATTCTTACCCATTAATTCCTACGATTCAGGAGGTTGAAGAAGACACTTTGCCCTAGTGACCACTTTTCGCTTTGTAAGAATAAAGCACAATAACATTTAAAACTATTTATAAGAAGTTCCATGACAGAAATAAGTAACTTACTTGTTTGCTATTTGTTGTTTAAGATGAGCAAATAATATGAGAAATTAATTTATTTTTTTTAAATTTTAGTATTACCTATTTCTATTGAATAAAACGAGATAGAATTGGGTATATGTATAACCGTTATACATGTTTTTCTTACATAAAACATTTCAATGAACTTCCAATAATAATTCTACTTTTCATAATTTCGGATATAAGGGGAGGAATGGACGTTTTTAGCATTTTTTATAGAAAATCTTCTATGATAGAGACACATTAAGACTTAAAATTAGATTACGAAGACAATTTTTAAAAGATACTTGCAAATAATTCTTTGAAATAGTTCCCCCCCCCCACGACAAATTAAATTAAAAACCTTTTTTATTTCACTTCTTCTTTTGTGTGTTTACAATTGTGACTTATGTTATTTAATATGCTTTCTGGTTATGTCAAATTGGTTTATTTACAATTCTATTTTGTTCTTTACACATTAAATTTAATTTTAATTCACAATAAACATTCCAGGTATTTCAGTGCGGTCAGAAGTCTCAGATTTAAAACCCAGTCACAATTCGTTGCTTTATCTTAAAGTTTATTAAATATAAATATGGAATCAACAGAAACAACTACTCGAGGGCTAATACCCCTACCGGAATTGAATTACACTGTTGATTCTGAACGATTATTAGGCGAAGATAAAAATCCAAAAAAAGAAGGTATTAAAATCCTTTTTCGTCTAATTATAAAGAATCACAGATCCCACATTTGGAACGCGTCCTACAAAGTAGGCAATGCGTACCAAAAGCCATATTCCACGACCGATTTCGACCTATCGGGTCTCACCAGGTGGGCGCTGGCAGCAACACTTTTGCATGCTATATAAAAAATATAAATATGGAATCAACAGAAACAACTACTCCGAGGGCTAATACCCCTACAGGTATTGAATTACACTGTTGATTCTGAACGATTATTAGGCGAAGATAAACATCCAAATAAAGAAGGTATTAAAATCGTTTTTTGTCTAATTATAAAGGATCACAGATGAGACCCGATAGGTCTAAACCGGTCGTGGAATATGTCTTTTGGTACGCAGTGCCTACTTTGTAGGACGCGTTCCAAATGTGGGATCTGTGATCCTTTATAATTAGATGAAAAAGGATTTTAATACCTTCTTTATTTGGATTTTTAAAATTTATTATTTCCTATTGGTAAAGGAACATCAGCTAGAACTATATACAGAGGACACTTTACTCAAAGATAATCTGTAATATGAAAAAATTTCTAGAACAGTACAAGCATAAATGCGTTACTTTCGATACAACATCCATATGTTTGTTAACAAGGTAATATGAAAAAGTTGTCAAAAAAGTATTTTAGTCGATTCGTTTCCAGGATTTAAAATGCGCTTTTCTGATCTAGTACGTGATGATTAATTAATTAATGGAAGTGCACTCTGAGTAATAAAAACAGCATCCAACGAATCAGAGGGAACCTTTTCTGGCTGCAAGAAGAAGTAGGCAGTAGTTGTTTCAATAAACTACAACAAGGATATAAAAAATAAATTTAAATATAACTTTACAAACGATGTTTATTGGTACAACCAAATGCATACATTTTGACTACGAAGTAGTCATTTCCAATGGTAATAATAAACTAAGATTAAGAAAAGATTATAACTAAATATATTCTAAAAAACTACCTGTAACTTATTGAAGACTATTGAACAGAAGGTTGTTGGTGAACGGCAGGTCAAAATTCATCAAAGAATTCCTAAATTTATGAATGTAAATACACTCGTAAACATTTAGGTCGATGTAATTGTGACAAGATTTTAATGGTTGCCTCTTATTTGCGTACAACCGACTTGCGTACATGTCTCACTTGCGTACAAATTCTTACAAGGGTGGGCAGCAGGGAAACAGGTATCTGAGAATATCTGTTACCTTTTCCAACTTGCGTACAAATAATATATAATATTATATATATGCATGTATTTAATATGCATTTATATATAAGTATACCTACCAACTGTACATAATAATGATAACTTTATAATTTACTTTTTGTAATATATTTAAAAATTAAACAAATTAGGTATATCTACATTTATTTGGAAAAATACATACGACTTTAATTGCCATTGTTTTCAAAAAAGTTGAAATATCTCCACTTTCTTCATACCTTTTAACCTTGCTACCCACTATTATTATTACTTGTACACAAGTGGGACGGTTTTTGCAGTTGTACGCAACTTGGATGTAAACAAATAAGAGGACTCGGATTTTAATAGTTCAATATTGCGGTGTACACTATGTCCCGTGTTTAAAGCATGGTATGCAACTGCTGATTTTTCGGCATTGTTCTTTTTTAAGTGTTACAGATGTTATTTTAAACGTATGTCTAGATTTCTCTTAGTTAAGCCTATGTAAACCTTATCACACTCTAAACAATTAATTTTATAAATTCCTGACATTAAAGTTTCGTTATCTTTGTCTTTTGGATTTCCTAGGACACTACCTAATTTTAATTTTTGATTACTAAAAACTGGTTCTATTTCTAATTTTTTACAAAGTCTTTTTATGTGTCTATTAAAATCAGTATTATAATTGAATTTATGCCTTACTTTATTGTCTTTTGTTTTATCCAGTCTTTCAAAATTTTTTGTTGTTTTGAATTTTTTTTTATTAATTTCATTTATTTTAAAGTTATGTTGAAGTGCAGTATTGTAAATATAGTTTTTTTCTTTTTTGAAATTTTCTTCGTCCATAGGGATATTGAATAATCTATAAACTATAGTCAAAAGGATTTAATAAATAAAAAGTGATAATAAACACAGTAGTGTTTATTCATTTATCGTATAAATTAGGATATTAAAAGCTGCTAGTTTATGTCTTTTATCTGTGTAGGAACTGTTTAAAATGTATCTATTTGTGTCAGTAGGTTTTCTAAATATATTAAAAGATAATTTGTTATAAATTCTAGTTATTTTTAGATCTAAAAAATGGAAGTGACATCTCCGATTCTTCTTTATATGTGAATTTAATAGACTTATAACATTAATTTATGTGATTTAAACATTTTTTAACATGGAAATTTTTATCCACTATTGCAAACATATCATCCATGTAAGTCACTCGGTACTCATCCGTACTTCTAATCATTTACAGCAAGGATGCTTATTCTGCACACCAACACTTAAACAATTAAAATTGACATGTGAAAATCAAAGTGATGTAGACTAATTATAATATTAATATCTAATAATCTGCTACGGAGTAATTCAGTCTTCTGAGTGTTGTTGAAGACTAATTTGTATTCAGCTTTTCAATTTCCACAAATTGATGGCATTATAGTAGCGGTAATAGCAATCAGGTATCCCTTATTAAAGAAGTAATGGACAAACTTTTGATGAGAGTTGGATAAGTTTGTGGGGAATGGTGTGGAAAACTTTTTTTCATGATGAAACGGACAAACGGGTTTCATCTCACATGCGGCAGCTTTTCATAACATTGAAGAAAAAAATGGCCCCAATGGGTTTTTACCTTCCCAGACCTATCGAACAATTCTAAAGAAAAAGTAATTTGACAGCGAGCTACTGCAATGGAAATCTATTCAGTAATACAGCATGTCCCATAACATAAAGAAAGCACAGCCACTTAAGTAGGTTCTTGATTGTGCTATTTTGGTGTTTCACCATAATGAACAATTCTAATAGTTCCATTAGCAATTTTGCCCAACAAAAGTCGAATTTGCTCGTTTCTAAGGTATTGATTGTACTGTGACAAAACAGTAATTTTAGAAATTCTGATTTCTGTATATGTAATCAAGAAGCAGTGCTAAAAAAACATTAAAAAAGTTTTGTGATTGACATATTAGCATTTAGTGTATGATTATGAATACCTTAATAAAGAAATCTAAGTATCAATGTCAGTAACTCGTAACACAGGAAATGTAATAGCATATGTGACTGACGGAATAGACACTAAAGCGCATTGAAGCTTTTTATGATAATGGTACATATCCTTTGAACTAACCCTGCAGGTGGTGTATCTACGATCGGGACTTGTTTGGGTTAATCATCAAAATAACTATCTTCCCTTTTCGTAATCTACATTTATAAGCAACTATTAATAACTTTACTAATAAACTAAATAAATCAATGAACAGTACAATAAACTACAAAATTAAATCAAATAAAAAATTTACACCAGGTGAAATATTAAGAGTCAAGAGCAATTCTAGGAGAAGTCGGAAAAGTCCTTTCTTGTTTTGTATGCGGCTTCGTAGAATCTATCCGTCTCTTGGGAAAAATTTGGAATTGGTTTGCACCTAACGACAACTCTCCCTTCGCAGATTTATATCATATCCTCGACAATTATTTACCCTGGCTCTTTATAGGAACCCACATAGTGCTTATTTACATTTTGAACAAACACAACTCAGTCACGACCCACATTCGTTGTGGTTCCGTGTATCGCAAATTATGCTGAATGTATAACTATAAATACAATGAAATTTTGAATAACCCTAAATGAATCCGAATCTATTCTAGAACAAATGGTAAAATAATGAAATTTTATAAATTATAAGCATGACATGAGAGAAGATCTTCACGAACTAGTTCACCATTCAAAAGGAACACATTTTATAGGGGAGACTAGGGAGGTTTGAGACAAGGATTCAATGAGACACTTGATTTATTTCGTGAAATCAGTTATGTAATGCCATCCCGTATAGTAATCCAAGCGTTGCGTCAACTGTAATACTGCTAAGACGACAGTCGATGGTTTACAAAACGTGATTAATAGTGTATGTGCCAAATTGTTATGAAAACAATAAATATATCTCACTTTCGTTGTTGTTTGAAAAAGATTAACGTAAAAGTTGGAACAAATTTTCTAGGGATAACAATATTAAGTATCTTTTGAATTAAATGTATAGCACTTAAGTAGATCACATGTTCCATAGAAAATTTAACTTAGATTTTTTCGTAAAACTTCACTTAGGGAGGTATGAGACAATTGATTTGGGGAGCCGTGAGACGTCTCAAGTCTCCCCATTTAATAGTAGTGAAGTGTTTCCGAACGCCAAAAAAGTTTTGAAATTACTTGGGAATCTTTCTTATGCCTCAGTTTTGGACAAAAAAGACAAATCGGGTAGTTCCTCTACCAGATATTATGAAAACAGCAGTACAGGAGGTACTGGAAGGAGCTAAACTTCGTGCGACAGCAAGAAAATATGACATAGATAAGCAAATCCTTTCCAGATACGTGAAGAAAACAACTTCGGACCCACCTGTTGCTGACATATCTTACTCACCTGATTTAAAAACTGCGTTAGTATTGACCCCTGTGGAAGAAGCCCTGTTATCAGACTCCATGCATCAAAAATGCATCATGGTTTAACGGTTTTATGTGCACCTCAACTTGTCTTTCAGTTTGCCAAAGCCAACAAAAAAAATATCCAAAAAATGGGACGAACAGTCCATTGCAGGTTACGATTGGCTACGCGGCTTCAGGCATCGTCATCCTGAACTATCTTTGAGGACTCCTGCGTCGACCAGTTTATCACGAAGTACAAGTTTTATGCAACTTACAAAGCGAAAACGTGGTTCTTCAACAATTATTACTGACACGCCAGAGAAAAACGATTTAGAAACTGAAAGTCCCTTTGTAGAAAAAGTAAACAAGCTTATGCATACGCCTCATTCTTCATCAAGTGATGAAAATTAACTCATTCTATCAGCTGAAAGCAGTGAAAATATTTCAAATGTTGAATGCTATGAAAGAGAATTGCTTCAAATTAACGTTCTTGAAGATCTGAAAACAATTGTGAAGCTGAAGACTTGTGTCTTGCTCAAGTTTGCCACAAACACTTCAATTATTTATTATGTGGGTTGTGCACTTTTGAAGCAAGAAGATGAATATGAAATTAAATTTTTACGTCGCCAAGGATCAACTTACAAATTTGTTTATTCAGAGGTAGTAGATATTTCTACTATCCAGGAACTGGACATTATTTTGAAACTACCATCTCCGAACGATGTAGGTGGAACTGAGAGGATAAAATCTGCCTTGCCTTTTTGCTTAGACTTCAGTTACTTTACGTTGAACTATGCAGTATTTATTGTTTTTGTCTGTATTTTAAGAACAGTACATTGACATAAATAAGTATTTTAAAAATATATGTATGTGTCTCAATGCTCTCCCGTAGGTGTCTCAACTCTCCCCCATTCAGGGAGCTTTGAGACGATATGTCCCATTCATAAAAAGTGTATGCAAAGAATGAAAATATTATTTTGAAATAATTAAAAAATATAGAAAATATAAATAAAAGGCACCACTATCGAATCCACTGTTTGCAATTTTAGTATTACATATTGCTAACATTTTAAAAGACAAAATCTATTTTTTGTCTCAAACCTGCTTAGTCGCCCCTAAATATGTTTAAAAAATTAATAGACGCTTTCTCAACTAATTCCACGTGGTAGCAATTTGGAGTTTGAGGGAACGCTGCTGTAGACTATATTACAACTAAATTCGATCGATCTGAGAGACTTGTACTCTATCAGAGATGTCGACCTTATAATAACAAGACTTCGAAGAAAGTTTAGTCCATTGACGTCCACGGAGACTTCTGAGCTTCATTGAGGAAATGTTTGCGTAGTAAAAGTTGTTAGTAAACATTTAAGTTAGCACCAGCTAGAAAACTTCGTTAAACACAAACGTAACTAGTATTGTAACAAAAGTTTTGTTTAATAACCAAACGGAAAATAACAAAATATGATTTAATCTTGTTAGTGCCAATTCTGGGGCAATTATGTACCCCAACTTTCGTTTTTTAAGAATTCTTTTAATTTAGATAATTTTACCTGCCGCTTTCAAATATTCTACGAACTAACGTTATTTTTCAGCAACATATAAAATTGAAATAATTCTCAAAAAGGTAGGCTGCGGTCATTTTGTACCTCAGTTGGATGTTAGAGAAACAGTATTTGGGGTAAGACTATGCCTCACTTGGTTGTCAGTGTGACAGTAGACGCCAAACAGGGGGGTGGTAAAAGACCCAGAGAAAATTGGGAATCGTTGAAGCGGTTTAGAAGGGCGATTGCTGATTTGTATTTTACTTTAAAAGCAAAAATCAATACCTAGATTATTTCGTTCATGTTCCTGCCCAGTTTAATTATATTATAGAATAAATAATTTGTCACAGCTTTCATAGGTAACCTGTGAGCAATCAAGCTTTAACAAGTTTTTGTTAAATAACGTAATACCGCGATTTGTCCTATCCTGTATGAAGCGGCAGAATCGTCAGTACTTGTTCTATCTTGCTCAGTACAAATTCCGTCGCATGAGGTAATCGAGTTTGTGCATGTTCGTCTTATTCCTGTCGGTGCGTGTTGTATTTTAATCCTATATAAAAACGCGTAATGTTTCTTTCATTTTCATTAGCGTTTTCGCGTGCAATCGTTAGCAAGACCTTTAAATTCGATACTTTACTCACGTATTTGTTAAGACAAAACCATGTCGGAAGCAAAAAAGAAGAGACGGCAATACAGTGTGGAATATGTTTTACTAAATAGGGATTTATTGAAAAACCCAGAAATCCGTCTTCGCCTATGTGCCTTCTTTATCAAAAATGTTTTTCGAATGAAGCGATGAAACCTTCTAGGCTACAAGATCATTTGAATAAAATGCATTCAGATAAAAATGTGAGAAATTTTTTATAAATCGTTTCGTACAATCATATGAGCAACATGATTTGACCATTTATTTATTATTATACATTACAAATAACTGAAATCACTTCCATTAAATTCACTTTATTAACACTGATACACCATTTAGTACCCCAACACAACTACCACCCTTCACCTTTAATTACCACGATCAAATTACTCACATTTTCGTGAAAACTTGGTTTTCCCGCGTTACCGCAATGTTACTTTTTCCATATGATTACGTATAGACAAAGTTTAGTCCAATAACTAAGATCAGAAATTTGAAAAATTGGTATAAATGTGCATAAATTCTATAGTTTATTAGATGTTCTGGTATTTGGTATAACTTAGCATTTATGAACCCTACAGTTTATTAGAAATTGTAGTATTTGTCATAATTTTTCACTTAAAAATTCTACAGTTTATTAGAAATTTCGATACTTGGTATAATTTCTCACAAAATAAGAGCTGGTTAAAGTCATATTCATCCAGAAATATAAATCACGTAATCCTTGCGTTGAATACATTTACAAAGCTTTATAGAATACGCACGATTACTTGACAGTATGGAGCGATTACCTTACCCACTTGATTCGTTTTTCTAATACAATTTTTATATACCTTCATTATCGGACATGTTTTGATCGCGCTTCATCTTAAAATTGTTGGAGCTCCAAGTCGAATATCAATTACTACCTATAGTAAGTTAAAACTGGATTTTGAACATGAAAAAGAGAATGAAAAATATAAATGAAAAAAAGAATGCGAATACAATGCACATCTATACTTACTAAAAAGTAAAAAGAACTTTTTCAAAATTCCATGCCTTTTCGAATTTTAATTTTACTGGTACACTGCATATCCATAGTTAGTTATAGAAATAACCGAACTCGGGTTGTATTTAATACAAAATATGTTCACTCTATCGGTATTGGTCGCAATAGTTTGGATTACATCCCAGTATGGTATTCATTTCGATTGATTAATGTATTGTTAACCGTTTGTTAATATTTTACTGGACCAACAGCGGTTCTAGAGAGTGAATCGGACTTAAATCATTAAAACCGTCGTAAGGATTCTAATGAAAAATCAATACAATGGTATAAGAAATGTAAATAAAATCCAGTTGGAAAGTTTTACCAATTTAAATGTTAGTTAACTCGACAATTGTTTCGACCTACAAGATCATTTTTAGGTGTTAATACATTACTAAACGTAAAGGCTTAAAACTAACACATTTATAGACAACTTGAAAGAGGGGTTATAACACTTGGTTATTCATAAAATGTTCGAAATTATGCATTACTTTTTTGGTTTCAAAAGATTTTGGCAGAGACAGTTCTTTTTTTATTACATCAGCGCGTAATGTTTTTTTCATTTTCATTAGCATTTTTGCGTGCAATCGTTAGCTACTTATTTAAATTCGATACTTTATTCACGTATTTATGAAGACAAAACCATGTCGGAAGCAAAAAAGAAGAGACAATAATACAGTGCGGAATTAAATTAAATACGGATTTATTGAAAATCCTGCAAATCCGTTTTCGCCTATGTGCCTTCTTTGTCAAAAATAATTTTCGAATGAAACGATGAAGCCTTCTAGGCTACAAGATTATTTGTATAAATACATTTAGATAAAAGGATAAAATGTGGCCTATTTTTAAGACCTGGAAAAGAAGTATACAGCTTACAGCTCTTTGAAAACTTTTTTCAGACGATAACGGACTTCAAGCTTCGTATAATATGTTATCTGTTTGTTAATCTCTCAAACAGGCAACAGGCAAACCACACACTATTTACACTATTGGAGAAGAGTTAATTTTATCAGCAATAAAAGAAGTAATAACTATGGATTGCTTTTTTGGTTTCAAAACATTCTGATATGTTAAATGAATACAATGTTCCATAGAAACAGAGACTTTCTCTTTTTTATTAATGCGATATCCTATCTTTTATTGCTCTTCCAGTTTGGCCTCTATAGCTTGCATTGCAAGAGTAACAGATGATTTTATAAATGCCACTTCTTTTAATCTGTTTCGTTTTAGTTTTATTTTAACCAGTAGGCTTTTGAGATTGACTTTCAACGATTAACACGATGAACTTTTTAAGTAAATTCCTATACTCAAAGTTTATATTTGGAATGAAATTAAGGGAACAAAGGTGTTAGACAATTTAGTTGCATGATTATTCTTCTAAATGACTTTGTTGACTTCTTTATCTTTATTTTTGGTTAGTAGTTTATGAATATTAGGATGCTTCACAATAATGTAATAAAAGGAGGAAAACTGTCGTTAGAATGTCTTTAACTCAAAAAAGAAATGCATAATTGCGAACGTCTTATGAATAACCAACTAGGATTAAGCAATGTTATCACTCCACTTACTATATGTTAAGTAGTCTATAAATGTAATATTTTGAGATCATTGTGTTTAATAATGTATTATATTTAGGAAATGATCTCATACATTGAAACAATTGCCAAGTTGACAAACACTAGATTGGTGAAAAGGTCGGACTTCTCCAACTTTTTATTCACTACTTTTTGCTTTCTTTTTAAATTGAGTTTCAGTCTGAGGTATTGAATAAAATTTGTTATGCGAGCTTTCTTTATATTTTCAGTGTAACTTGAAAGTAAGTTATTTACCATAGGTTACGATCCAGACTTTAATAAGAACTTATGAGTTTCTACAACAGTGCGACAATGCTACAGCATTAATGTATCGAAAATGGATATATAAAGACATTTCGTTGTCTGATACGTATGTACCTAACATATATGTAGCCTAAAGTCTTATTTTTGATCAGTAAAAGTAAACAGTAAACAATAAAAGCTGTCGAAGCCGTAAGGGATATGGTTCGCGAGGAACGGTTTATTTCTCTAGGGAAAATATCTTTACTCTGGCTTTAAAAATTTAAAATTCACGTTGAAGACGAGAACTGCGATTGGAAATTTGAAATAAATTTTAATCTTTCAAGTTTCTTGGAGAGGGGAACTTATTGCATTACCCATCGATTCCTCCTTAGTTTTCTTATTTTCCGATAATAATACTTCATAATTATCTCAACACAGGAAGCGTCATTACAAAAATTACATTATTTTCAATCAATTGATTGTATTTAAATAAATAAAAACCGTAGATTAACAAAGAAACAAACAGCTAAATCTTTTGACTAAAATTTTAATCAAATGTATCCCGACAGTTTTTTCGAGAAATGATGAGTCCGAGTATGACCTCAGAGTTGCTCGAATATGTCAGGAAATTGGGATATCCTACCCTAAAATTCTAATGCACTGAAGCAGTTGTGAGATCAGGTACTGATTAGTGTATTGTTAGTTTCGTTTCTTTTAAATCACCATTTTCTGACCTCTAATCATTGTATTGATATTGCATTACAATTATACATTTACATCTCTATATTCTGTACTATTGTACACAGCAAATGTTAAATGTGATGCACATAAGTGTGTAATTTCATTGTTAAGTCGTTTCTATTCCCATTTTAGGTTAGTTATTATGAAATCAGCTTTATAAGGTGTAGTATATAGCACACCATAAAGCGTGTGGTTTTAATTAATCTGGAAGCTGCCTTTTATTGGAAATTCTGAAACTATTATTTCATTTAAAATGTCAGATAAACCTACATCTGCATCTATGTCTGTGTATACATCGATTCCGACGATTCTGAGACTTTATAAGTACGTTCGTCGTTGTTACTGCTGTCATTTATTGTAGCTTAGTGGTAAGAGCATTGGCACGTAAAGCCAAACATTCCGGATTCGCAGTAAAATTTTTTTTAATTAATTTGAGGTAATCTGTAGTGGGTACAAATTAATTCAATAATTAATATCACATTAATGTATTCATTTCTCGGTGTTCTGTACCGAGCGGCGTGGTTTTTGTGCTCTAGATCATTGCTTAACATTCGGACGGTTACCGGTTCGAACCCGAGTCCGGCTGCTCTGGTCCAAGTTTTCTGTGGTTTCCTTGGATCATTTAGGAAAATGCTGGGGCAGTAATATTCCACAGATAAACTTTAACTTCTCTTCTGTCTTAATTTCGTCCGTATCACCTTTCCCACCTTAACCACATCACCCACCCATTCCCATGATTTCTGCAAGGAGGCTGAAAAGGGCCTTACGCTCTACCCTCCGGCTTTGCACTACAGTGTAGGTCGCAGGGACTGCCCGCCCACCAGCACGAGTAGCTGGTGGAAATGAAATACAAAAAAGGTTTTTTTAGGTGTTCTGTAACACGTTAACTTTCTCAGTGTAGGTACGTCTTAATAAAATAAAAATAGCATACGTATACTTAAATTAATTTTAAGGAAAGAAGGGGTTGAAATAACACACCGTATAAGGTGTTTTTACAATAATACAACCAAAATGGGATTAAACCCGACTATAACGAAGTTACACACTTAGGTGTGTAAAAATAACACACTTAATATGTAACCCTAATGTTGGTCATCACGGTTGGAGCATATTAAAATATTTCCATCAATTTCAATATTCACAATTTGACAACTACTTCTGCATAATTAATTATGTACATAATCACGATCAGTGACTGGTTCTTTATTTTACTTTTCCTATCAAAAATAAAATTGTAATATAAAAAGATGATTATATTTATGGTTGTAGTGGTTTACTCAACAGGTTTTCTTCGAAATCAAAATCTTGCAATTTCGTGGAAAATCGAGATAAAGAATATCGTGGTCAGAAACCTTATTTGTACACCTTTTAATACCATTGGCTTAGCTTTTTTTTCGCTTACAAATAAAATCTGCTTTAGATACTTACGTATGCAAAACCCTTAGCAAGTTTAAATATTCCTGTCGTATTGAAATCCCGTTTTCCCAACACAACCACATTTGACATATTTTAGATCCCGTCAGACTCTAAAGTTCATTCCAAAATAAACAACATTAATTTTTTAAACAAAACAAAAACTTTATTTTTATATTTATATTGATAGCAATAATTGAAAATATAAATTAGAAAGAAAACTTTTACTTACTTTCTGAAAATTTAATGTCGACTTGAGGATATAATTTCCGATGTTTTGCAATTTTCAGAAGAACTGCAGTGTTTATGCAAAAAAATTGTGATAATGTCTGTAATAATGATGTTGAGATACGTTTCCAGTACTTTTCAATGAAAATAAAGAGTACGGTTAAACTTACCGGGCTTTTGGGTCGTGGTCTATAGACTTCTGAAGATGTCAGCCGCAGACGCTGACAAAACGTCAGGCAACAAAAAAGCCTATAGACCACGACCCAAAAGCCCAGTAAGTTATCATTATTCTATTGACGCCGGTCGTGAAAGCCTTCATACTACTATTAAATAGTAAATAGCTTTTCAAAAATAAATATTAGTTAAAAAAGGAAACCCAGTTTTTGGACAACAGTTGAAATTACTAAATGTGGGTCGCGTTTTTAAACTTATTACACCATAGATAGCTTCGACAAGTAACTGACCAAACCCAAGATGCTCCGTAAAAGAAGTTGTTGAACATATAAAATACTACAGTTAGCAGTTGTACACATCAGTATACGGCGATATACTGCCTGTCACGTGGTATTATAAATTTTATTTATTTATGAATCAAATTTATAATAAACCGAATTCTGTACTGAAAACTTCATCCAATTATTCTATGGTTAAGGATGATAATAATATTGCTCCTATCTTCTAACTACTAGGTTCAGCTAATTCGACTCTATATGAACACTCTGTTGAAATATTATATCACTCAATATAACTTGACCATTAATTTACGGATCTTCTTTTAATTTTGAAGCTTTCAAGCAATAGACCGTGAAATTGACTGCACCCCAACGTTCACTCTTCCGAGTATTTTTAGCCCATTTCACAATTCTAGCAATTCTAAAGACCTTTTCGCTTTCTACAAGATCCGCTTCTTTATTTCTTTCAACATAATTACATTTATTTGCGTTATATAGGCACAACAGCGGGGGCTGTCCAACTACCCCCTTCCAGAGTTTCTATACAAATACCAATAAGTAAACATATTTAGATTTTCACAACATAAGAATATACATACATACATATCAGTAATAAAGGTCAAGAAGTAACTCTTTTAGAAAATTTAGAGATAAATATTTATAAAAAACTAGGAATAATCTTTAATGATCAAATCGATGGAAATAACTCCTCTGTTTTGAACCTATTCTAACGAAATACTACCCCCTTTGACATATAACTATTTAAGAAATGTTCAGTAGACAAAACTGTTAGTAGTATGTACTCAATCTGTCTGAAGAAGCCAATGTTGTGGCGAAACATATGTTACAAATAAAAAAGTTGTGAAAATGTGTTTACTTATTCGTATTTAATACGGATTTTCATCAAGTAAAGGTCAACACAGTTCAATTTCCACATAAATGTATTGTTTAGAGAAAATGGAACAATAGGTTGATCGATGACTTTTATTAAATAATAATCAAGGCAGGCAAATATATAACACAAACCTATCAAAACTAATAGCCCTGCCTGCCTGCTTTTATTTTACTTTAGTTCTAATGACGGGTGATTGGTTGAAATATTTAATAATTAAGTGAAGTTCGATGTTCTTCTTTCTTTTATTTAGTTCTTGTTTAAGTGTTTTTCAAACTTGTTACTGGGACTTGGTTAAATCCTTGCTGATAGATAATGATCTATCGTTCAAATACTTTCTATTATGAAATACGATTCAAGCATTACCCTTACTGTTATGGTTTTATTTAAGTTAAATTTATGGCTTATTCTCCACACATTAATTTTATTTAGTGAAGAAAGAAATTTCAAACCAGAATCAGTAAAAGTTTTAGAGACAGTATGGAAATCTTTTTTGTCTGGATGGTTACAATCTCTTCCAAGTCAGATATAGTAATATTTATCTCCTTTTTTGCCTTTCTTAGACATAAAGTTTTGTTCAATGCCATATTCTATGGCGTGTGCTCTTGTTTTTGAGTCACTACTTGTTACACATATATATACACTTAATATATATCTCAAGGTGGTAATTTTATCTTAATGGTATTTTTTTTTTTAAATTATTAATGATGAGAAGAGAATTCACAGAAGTTCTAGCATTTCATCTAATTTCATCTAATTTCAAAACGACTTCATCAAGGTTTTCGGAACAATCAGACTAACTTGAACATGACCTAGTTCAGGGAGTTGTATTGAACCAATTGGGTAATAAATTGAATAAATTATTATCCACATTTAAATGTTCGATATCAGGGTTATCGTTAGATTCAGAACTTTTGGACAACATTCTTGTTTTAGCAGGTTGCATTTTCCCTCATTCTTAACAATTCAATACATATTAGCATGTCCATCAGAGCACTGCACGATTTCTTTTGCAGCACAAAGCATTTGTATTGAGGCGTTTTACTTTTATCATAGACATGTTGTCGTTGTTAAAATTCAAAGCAATTGAGTTTCTACAGAGCACATCCATACACGTCCTTGTTTTAGTTATTAATATAGCAACTTTATAGACACCCTACAGTTTTTAGAGGTTATTCGGCATATTGTGTAACATATAACTAAATGAAAAAAAGCAACACATTAGCAACCAGCTATGACAAATTTTCGTTTAACTGCGCCATATTTTGTAAGCTCCTCCCGTTTAACAGATTTCATTTGTCTTTGATTAACTTCCTGGCAGTGTGCAGAACACACCTGATTTATATTCTTGCGCCGCCACTGAGGTGTACGGTATATTTGGAAAAGCGAATTATTTTTCAATAAAGAAAAGTTTAAATAGTTTGGTAATTTTAAAAGTAAAATTGAAAAGGAAAAGTTTAATATAGAAGACAGCGCATGTTCGTCGAAATCTCAACATTTTACTCGATACGTGAATAGGTGTTTATGGTCTGTTAGGAAAAGTTTATTAGACACCGAAGGAGATAAAATGATTTTGGCGTATTTCGAAGCCCATATCGACCCACCTATTCAAGCGAAGAAGGACTCCCGGGGGAAATGTCGAATGACTACGTCGTTTTCGGTATATTTCAGCGAGCACAACGCCTCTCGTATCATCTCATTTAGCCAGGCAGGCAGCCAGGCGACGAACCAACCAATCCCCCTTTTCCAGGTACCTACTAGGTACTAGCCGCATCCGCGTTAAGTTTTGGCACTTCGACCGCACCAACGGCTCCCGCGCAACTTTGTGAGATGATTTATAAAACGTCCCAAGCAAAATGCTTAATCTCCCCGGTAATTTACTTTAGTCAAGGTGAAGGCAAATTTACGAGCCACTGAACACGCGAGATAAATACCACTAATCTTCTTCCCTTATGCTGACCTCGCTTCACATACAAAAACGTCGTCGTCTTATAACGTCTAGGATTAAAGCTGAGATGGAATTTTTCTTTGCGGGACACGTTTACAATTACGTATTCTTAATTAAAACAGTGTGTTTATTAGGAGCCTAACGAAATTCGCACTAATTAATTAATATTCATACCTATTTCACATTAAACATGTGTTCATTAAAGTAGTTTTTGCACAACTCCACTTAGCTAAATAACATGAATGCATCACCTACTTTTTTTAAGTAAGTTAAACTCACTCGTATGAACGATATTTTTAAGAACAACTTTGCATGATGTGAAAAAGAAAATTACATATAAATATACGAGGCATGTCTTCTTAAGTAAGTACCGTTTTGAAATCAAATCAAAAGCAAAAATATCTTAATAATTTTATTTTTACATGAAAGCCTGTACCTTAATCTACTTTTCTACATAATTTCCTTCAATATTGAGGCACTTGTCATAACGTTTGACCACTGACCAGTTTTTGAATACCCTTCTCATAGAACTCTGCCGCCTGACTTGTTAACTGTTAACCACTGCATCACAACTGTTTTAACTTCGTCGTCGACATGAAGACACTGACCGCCCAGATGTTTCTTCAAGTGCAGGAACAAATGGTAATCAGTGGGCGCCAGATCAGGACTGTACGGAGGATGATCTAGAGTTTTCCAGTGAAAAGATGTGATGAGATCTTTGGTCCGATTAGTCACATGCAGACGGACATTATCATGCAGCAGAACGATGCCCTTGCTCAACATGCCACGTCTTTTGTTCTGGATTACATGTCGCAGATTATTCATGTCTCGCAATAAGCTGCCGCATTGATTGCCTCATTACGAGGCAGAAACTCCATTAGCAATACTCCTTTTCCTCCTTTTCTGTCCCAAAAAACTGTGAACATGATTTTCCGGGCAGAAATCGTTTGCTTAAACTTCACTAGTCTGGATGAATCTGAATGCCGCCATTCCATGGCCTGTTGCTTTGATTCTGGTGTAACGTAGATCACCTCTGTTTCATCACCCGTAACAAGGGAAGTCAATGCACTGCCTAAACGTTTAGTTTTGTGCACATCCGTCAACAGTTTCAGTACCCAACGTACCCACAATTTTTGGTAATTCAAGTGCTCGGTCACAATGCCATACAAAACACTGCGAGAAACGAGAAACTTGAGAAAAGTCATCACAAGAGAAGGAAATCATAATGCGTCTGTTTTCTCGCACCTTTTCGTCCATTTTCTGCACCAAATCTTCATTAACGACCGAAGGACGCCCACTTCATTGTTCATCATGCACATGTGTGCTGCCATCTTTAAATGCTCTCACTTACTTCCTTACCATTCCATCACTCATAATGTTTTGTCCGTAAACTGCACAGATCTCATGATTATATCAATCGGTTTTAGTCCTTTAGCACTAAGGAATCGTATAACAGCCCGGACTCTGAAATCTTATTATTTAAAAGGAATAAAAAATAGAAACACGATGAACTAAATATATCGATCTAAAAGGAGATTATGTAGAAAAATAAATTATTGTTTTCCGAAAAACTGATGTTTTCATTTAAAAGTCACGGAGTTATCAAGCCATTCTACCTATAATTTTATTACAAAGTCGTTACCAAAAAATACCGCTGTAATTTCTAAACTATCTAGACAAAAAATGCGAAAATTTCTAATTATAGACCTTAAGTAATTAGTTAGGGTTCAAATTCGTAAAAATCTAATCTCTATCTCGATCTATAATAACCTCTGAAATGCTGTCAACAAATAACTCAATGGTAAAATAAAAGTTTAAAACCTATTTAAGATTTCTTAACTAAAATTCATCTGATCATATTTGAAGGCTTTACCCTATACCCTATTCACATACATCTATTCAAGGAGAAGATAAATTCGTGGCATTGCGTTGTGAAGAACCACTGAAAGGGAATAAAGCAGGAAAATGGTGTCACACATCTCCATTATATAACATTGATAACCAGGTAGTGGAATACATTCCATTATATAAAATATGCGATAAAATTATGGCTGTTATCCAAAACTACACAGGGTTATTCAGGCTGAATGGTACATTAGACGTTTTAAGAACACTATGCGTGTTAGAGATTTGAAAATTTGGAATTTCGAATTTTCATTTAAATAAAACTATGGGAAACTAATAAAACACACAGTTCAAATGTTCACTAATTTATTTAAAATTCCTCGACAATTGTTTCGGGCATTAATTATTAAATAACGTTTCACACTAAATGCACCTTAGAAAGTTTAAATTCGACAATGGAAAACATCCGAATGTATTGGAAAAGGATAAACAAAAGAATCGATTGGAAAAATAAAATATGGTAGGGGGCATTTGAAAAAATTATGTTATTCATGTTTGTAGTTTTTTAATATTGTTTTACAGTTCTGATCGCTCTGTATAAATTTTGAAGCTTAATTTTAGGATCAGGTTAGCCTTAACACTTGACTATAGCTGGTAAACATTTCAACACTCGATGTCTTTTTTAAGGAAGTTATGATGTTGTATAGATTGGGTTACTGTAGCGATCTATCTTCTATAAATTCAATTATTTCTGAAACTATTCATTGTAGGCACACAAGTTGATTATCGAAGTTACCTTAAAATTTTATAGTTCTTACGAATTCGTTGTAAAAGATATAGGATTTCGTTTAAAATAACAAAGTTGACATCAACTTCCGTTATAACCGGTGGTGGTAGCAGACAGTTGAAATTATCATAGATAAAAAGACCATTCTTGATATTTTCAAATTTCTAATACACTTATATTTCTTAAAAGGTCTACAACTCAGTTTATATAACCCTTTACATATACGGTTAGGTAAAAATTAAAATAGAAATATGTAAAGGATATATCAAAAGAATATAGAAAAGAAGGAAAGTATTAGTTATATTTTAAAATATGATTACAATTTGAATACTAGAAACTTGTTTAATTCAGCCAGGCAGTTCTAATTTTTAATTGTATTTCCCTGTGTTTCACTTGTTTGGACTAACGGTATAGTGCCTACCAGAGGGGTAGTGAAAATATATGTAGACAGACCTCAATATTGAATTACGTTTAGAGCATTTTGAGTGTTAAATTCATTATTGAAGATGAGGAAATAATAATTGAACGTCCAAAGAATAAAACGTAATTTATTATAAAATATATGTTACTAATGATAAAGTAACACCAACCATACTCAAAGGTCTTAATAGCTGAAAATGTAATATAATTTGTAATTGTGGAACGATTTACGTATTTCTGAAACAAAAAGTATAATTTGGATTAGGTTTAGAAATAAAAAAAAAGAAATTTAGGTATTACTTGAAAGGAACTTAATTTTGATACAATCAAAAACCAAACAGGGGAACCGTTTCCCACAATTTAACTCGGGCACCACTTTGTTAGAACAAAGTAGTGTAAACATAAACAAGTTGTCTTGGGGTAGTACAAGCAGTAGTTACTGAATCCACCCGACCGAATCAGAGCTCGAAGTTTTCAACAAAAATAACACATAAACACGTAATAAAGGAAAATTAAAACAAGTACAATTTTGCAATAGCCCCAAAAACTACAAGTATCCTACCCTAAAATGAAACAATGTCCTGTGGCTCCCAGATGAGTTCCAAATAGGTATCTGGAGACTTGTTCAATGTTCCAAACAGTCTCTCAGTGAATCCAAGAGTTACAACATCAGTTGCCAGGACCAATTTAAAACTCACTTAGAGCACATAACACAATTAAAGGATCAATTATGTCCAGCAGTATAGATTAAAACTTTATATGTAAGACTCAGTTATTAACACAAAATCTTCACCTCAACTCTCCCAAAAGGACGCAGTAAGAGAATCTAACGGGGCTAGAACAATAACAAATTAAACATAAAAATCAAATTATAATTATAATATAATTTTAAAACTTTTGCAAAATTTTAGTAATGAAACAAAGAAAAAATTAACTAATTACAGTTCTGTTATTACTCTTGATAATGGGCTATGCCCGAAACATATGTCGAGTGACAATAAATTGGTGAACATTAATTCTTGTTTTATTTATTCTATTTATTACATAGTGTTTCACAGAAAATGCACCGTGGATAGTATACATTTAAAACATTAATTTTTAAATGTTAAGGCTCAAAAATGGGTTACTAAAAACACATAATGAGAATATCCCCATGAGATCAGAAAAGAATTATTGGACCTCCTCAATTTCAAAGCAAAACATGCAGTAAAAAAACTCTTAATTTTATAAATAAAACAAAAGAACTAAATATACCAACATAAACTCATTTCATTTGACATAAAAAAACTTTTTTACTTCGGTACCGGTACCTGAAATTTTAATACTATTATCGATTCTTTGATAAATAAAGCAACTTTAAGCATTTTGAAAAAATAATACATCACAATCTTGTTAAATTCGTGCTTAGGACAAAACGATTATTCTTTCAATAATAAATAAAGATAAAGAACTGGTCTACCGATGGGATCTCCTTTTCCCCCGTTGCTATCTAATGTTTTTATAAACCAATTTGAAATTACTTTGTTCAATTCTAATAATTAACTGCTAAAAGATATACATACGTGACATACATCTGTAGATACATATTTTGTATATAGCTAGGTACCAATAGCAATTAGACTTTTTTCTAGATCTAATAAATTCAATAAATAAAGACATACAATTCACTATTAAAATAGGAAATTGAAACAGAAAATAAAAATGGTGCACTTAATTTTCTAAATTTAAGTTTAAATATTATTAATAATAAACTAATTTATAATATATACCGCAAAAAAACCTTTACAGATGCAATTATTCTTTTGGATTCAAACCAAAAATTTTCAATTACATTATCAACATTCCATACTTTAATACACAGATTAGTAACTTATTCTTTATGTGGAATCAATTTTAATAATGAAATATTATTTATTAAACAATTAGGGTTAAATAATTAGTAGGTATAATAAAAATCTCATAGGCAAGCTATTCAAAAATAAACATAAAAGGATCATATTGGAATATTTTTATAATAGTAAATCAAAAAAAAAGAAAAATGGCGTCCAATTCGTTATCTAAATAATTTTAGTCGTGATATAAACAACTATTTATGTAAAGAATTAAGTTTGAATATTATTAGTTCAAATAAAAACACTTTGAAACAGTTCCTAATAAACAATAAATTAACAAATAATGATGTGTTTAAAAAGTTTGGAGTTTATAAAATTAAATGTGACAATCGTAATATATATATATATATATATATAAAGGAGACTTTTTGTTTAATTGTAATAGTGTTTATATTGGTAAAATAGGATGAAGTTTCGACATTTCACGAACATGAAAGATTAGTAATAAATAGAGAAAACTGCAAGGGTTTATCCCGATAATGATTGGATAATAAATGCACTGTTAGTAAAAATAACCTTTCTATACTACATGTTCAAAATAATGGCAAGAAATTAAATTTTTTAGAAAAATTAGAACTTCAGAAATCATTAACTTCATATTTAAACGTTACTCTAAATTAACAAATTGAAGGGTATAACAGTGCATTATTTTGTGTTCTTGGAAATAATGTCGAGAATTTCGCTATATAAAACTTTCCCTACGTATGAATTGTTTATTCTATTACTGTATAAACTAGTATTTTTGTAATCCTCTTTGATAATGACCGAAAGGTCGAAACGTATATGTTAGTTAGAGTTTCTAGTAATAAAATCTTGTGTGAAATAGTCTGATTTTTATCATTTTTTTATATTCAGACAAAGTTTGGCGAATCGTGCACTATAGAATTTGTTTAAATTAATAAATAAAAGTTTTAGTGAAAATCTTCAAACAGTTTTATTATTCAATTTAAGATTGATTTTCATCAAGTAAGAGTCACGTCAATCAATTAGCAATCTTTACCTTAACAAAACTGAATCAAATACCAGTAGCAAAAATGGATAATACAACACAAGCCAAATTTTATAAAAAAAAAAAAACGGAAATGAAAAACTCGGCGTTGACAACAGGTATTACAAATGTACGTTTGTCATCAAGAACAGTCAGGGCGACGATGCACCCTCGCTATATACCGAATGGAACACAAGTTGACGAAAATATACAAGCCAATCACGGTCGCGTGCTATGACCAAAAAACACGGTATGACCAAATAATTACATCCTCCTCCTACCAAAGAGCAATCTACGTAACTCTGTCAGAGTAAACTTCTAGGTAATGCGTTTCTCTACCAAATAAAAAACAGTTCAAAAGATGAAAAAGCAAAGAAAAGGAGACTGCGGTATGGAAATAATAAAATTCAAAAAATGTCTTACCCCAATTTACCACAACACTTTAAGAAAAATGCGGACACGTATTTCGCTCACTTACCTCGTAAGCATTAATTGGGGTAAGACATTATTTGAATTTTATTAGTTCAAAATATAACTATGGGAACTCGATTGTAGAATATTTAAAGGAATTGTAAAATAGGATTTTAAAATATAAAATCTTGATTGTATTATAATAAACAAGTTGTACTAGTGAATTATCCACAAAAGTATGTTACGTTTTAATTGTAACATAAAGCAACTAACTGCTTATGCATTGATCAAAGTTGTTTCAAGTTATATTGGTATTATTTTCAATTGATTAGTTGGTACCTATTGTGTATCAAGAGGGTTCGCTTTATCATCATCAGCGAAAATGATACGTAACTTTTACTGTAGCAGTCTCTCCGCGTACTATTGTCAAATGGTTCAATTGGAAAGTTTGAAGTCAGGAGTATGAATCTGAAGAAAAAACCTGTTAAGTTCTAATTTGATCGTTTGGCAATTTGGGTTGCGAATAGACGACACTCATTTAAGGAAAGACTTACTGTACAACTAGCGACTCCAAACAATTCAACCTTCATTGCCCTCGTGTCAATTGTGTTCCAAAAGTGGAAAGTTCCCGTTCTCTCAATTAATACTCGAAGCCGTTACTTAGAATTTCTGCACTACCGCGAGCGAAGTTTCCTCGCTCGCAAACAACCTCCATTTAAATTGAAATTGGCAGGGAGGATTTGTTGAATGCGTCGCTAACCAGCACACGATACGACGGAACGCCCCCCTCTCTTCTCTTCGCCTTTTACGCCTTTTATCGATGATAGTTTGAAAAATGAGACTTTTCGAAAGCTCATCTAAGTTTTTCAATATACTTATGGCTGCCATCCAAATTCGCATACACGTAGATATCTATCCTTTCGGAAAATGCATTATACTCAAGTCGATACCCACAGAGCCCTTCGTTAACTAAGTAGAGAGTGTAGCACCTGGCAACCCTACGAGTTTAAGAAAATAATTTATTAAATTTCAAACAAATACAACATTTTTATTTTAGCATGAAATAAAATTTAAAATAATTATATTAAGACAAAAAAAATGGTTGAAATAATATTTAAATACTTTTAAATAAAAAAGAATCTACAAAAACCTATCTCAGAAGTCAGTTCAATGAAATATTGTTATTTTAGAAAGAAAATTTTATTTCTGAAAATAAATGAAGAAAATATCAAAAAGAGAAAAAGAATTTTAAGATGATCGTTATGCAAATTATACTTAATATAGCAATATTATTTTAACTAAAATTATACAAATTTAAATTTAAATTTTATAAAAAATAATATTATTCATTTAAGAATTACTCTAAAAACACTCGAGTTTCCTGATTTTTCTAAAAAGTTCTCAAATTAGACTTACTACTTTGAAGTTCTTGTAGTTATAACGTTGTATTATTATTATTACTATTTTTAATTAAAAAAACTTAACTTAAATCCTTTTCTAAGCTGAAGACTTGTAATGTATTTGTAGAAAGTCCAGTCACTGATACTACTACCCTTCAATTTTTAAATTTCACTTTAAATTATTTTAATTTATAAATTGTATTGAAGAAGCTTTCAAATATAGTAACTCCGTATTAATAAAATAAAAACACCACTACGGAGATAGTTACAAGTAAATTTTTATTGCAACACTATGCACATTTCACCAAACAATGGCTTCCTCAGGTGGAAGAAGTATTATCTATAATATATATATCTATATGATATGGCTTTCGGTACGCTGTGCCTACTGTGTAGGACGCGTTCCAAGTGTGGGATCTCTGATCCTTTATAATTAGATGGAAAAGGATTTTATTACATTCTTTCTTTGCAAAATTACTAAATTTAGAATACGAGTTATCCTGTTAAACTTTCCAATTAGCTAAATTGAATATGTTTCTTAAACTTTTATTTTAAATATTTTAAATTTTGACTTTTACTTTAATTTGTTTAGTTACTTTGTACGTTACATTTTTGACTAAAATCTGTGAATATCATAATAAATAAATAAACTGTAAAAAACATAATGTAATAAATTGTAAAATAACCACAAATTTCATGTGATACAATAAAAATATTTTTTTTTCTTGAAACTTTGTGGTTATTTTACAATTTAATACATTATAAATAAATAACTTGTGAATCATGCCTTTGTGATAAAGTAAGTGTCTTGAACCTTATTACAAATGTCTCAAAAAAAATCCTACATTTACTTCACTTTACTCTTTTAAACAACGGATTTGTAGGTTATAAAAATTATATTTTTCAAAATAAAAGTGTATTAAATGTGTTTAAAAGGAAAACTCGCGTAGTAATATTATTTTCAAGAATATTCAAATTAATTTCTCAAAAGGAGGTCAACTTTAAAATAATTTTTTACTGTTGTTAGAAAAAAATTCCGATACAATATAATTATGTGTATTCTGTGCAGTTTTCTTATTATAAATCAATTACATTTGTAATTTAAAGTGTTGGTTGGCTGTATTTGTCATATGAATTACTTTTAATTAGAATTGAGGCATAAATAATACTACATTATTATTATTATTATTATTATTATTATTATTATGACCTGGTGTTGTCCTTCTTCGGGTGCACAGGCCGTCGTCGGTTGGAATTGCTTCCTAACGTTTCGCTAGCGCGAGTGGCGAGCTTCTTCAGAGGTAGTCTACGACCAACAGCGAAAATGGATAGACCTCTGAAGAAGCTCGCAATTCCAACCGACGACGGCCTGTACACCCGAAGAAGGACAACACCAGTTCATCAACTGGCCGCGAAAGCCTTAATCAATTTATTATTATTATTATGTTATTTATCATTTGTGTTATTGTATCATTTTTTTATTTTTGTTTTTAATAAAGTGCCTAAGAGGTTAGCAAACCAAGTCAACAAAACGTTGCTAAGAAATTACTTCAACATCTCGTATTTTTCTTCTGCCGATCAGCTGAGAAATCAAGAAATTTAATCTCCTAAAATATTTATATCTAATAAATCGTAAAATTTCAAGATAATTAGGAGAATATTTTAAAAGATATTAAATAAACAAATTAGCATGCATTCTTGTAAGAAGTGCATAACTTTGTAATAGGACAGTTTGAAGTGATGTGACAGAATTTGATGAAAATTAAAACATATTATACATTCGCCGTTTATTTATAAAAATTTCTACAATTTCTCTACACCACCTGTCCCACACCCTACAATGTAAACCTAAACCTACTTTATTACATTAATCATTATGAAAAATATTACTGCTGCTGATAGGTTGGTTTATAAAGTATATTAATGTTGATACTAATTTTTGAATTATTCTTTACAACAAATTACCTCAGATTAATGAGGAAAATATTGTTACTGCTGTTATGTCCTTGCCGGGAATCTAACCCGGGACCTTTGGCTTTACGCACCTATGACCCATACGCCACGAGAGGTGATAATAATAACAGCGAACGACGAACATACTTACAAAGTTACAGAATCGTCGGAATCAATTTTTATTACTATCAATCATTAACAATAAAACATTTTAGAGAATATTTTAGAAGAGGTCAATTTTAATAGAATAATGTTGATATTAATTTTTGAATTTTTTTCTTACTATAGATTAGCTCAAAATGACTAGGAAAAATTTGCTAATCTACTTTGGTTTATTAAAATTGTTGGTTAGTGAAAATACATTAAGAAATAGTCTGTAAGGTGGGGGCTCCTCGAACTTTCAGTTTGCTCAGGGGATTTCATAAAATCCGGCAAAACTAATTAATAGTAAAGTCAGTCATGGTTACAGTTGCTTACGATTGTTGCGGAATATGATTCATGTATGTATCGAGATACATTACAAAGAATATTTGTTTTTTGAATGAAAGTGTTTTTCACAGTAATGCGCAACATAGAAACAAAAGATGAAATGGAATCGTGTATGAGTGCATTGTAAGCGCGGTTAAAGCAGTGAGCAACAATCGAAATTGAACTGCAGAAAACATGAATGGTATAGACATTAAAACGTTGGTGAATTTTATTTATTAACTGTGATTAAGCGATAACATCCTGGATATTGAAAGTAAAAAATCCTTTCATTAGACGTTTTAGTAATCAGGTAATTCCATGGTTTGTATAATGAGACGAGACAGCTACACAAAATTATATTACAAATCTACCTCTACACTCGAATCATAGATACCCACAACATTAACATAAAGCTGAACATAATCTTTAAAGATTTCAACGACAAATTCGCTCTTAGGTAATTATATACGAGGGTGGATTAAAATTGTGCGCCGGATGGTTGTTCAAGGCTCATCTGGGCAAATTCCGGCGGTTTCAAATTTTTGTACAACGAAATTACGGCATATTCGCAGTTTCATTACAATTATTGATCTGATTCGTTACTAAAAGTAAATTTCTTCAGTTAACTCTTGGTGCTTAATTATAAAATTTCCACTGAAAAATGGCAGCTTTCTGTTCGCTGCCAATAGCATTTTGCAACGAACAATTTCTTTTTTTTAAATTTTAAGTACTAATTTCGCCATAAAAAATAACAACAACAGTGTCGTCTTCGTATTTTCATAATAATATTAATTGAATATAATAACCTAATAACAGTCTTAGCTAGTTTCAAAATTTTACTATTTATTATTACATTTACCTATCAGATACCTATATGTTGAGTTGTAATTTTGATTTTCCATTTCACGAAAATTCAGTGTTGTATTTGCGACAACTGTTTTTCCTCTCGGAATCATCCTGATGTGCTGTATTAGGGCGAATATGGTGTCTGACTTATTGTTTATCTGTATGTCTATAGTGTTCTTTTTGATTTTTTCTTTGTAGATTTCTATATATTCAAGTACATTTAGTTTTTCGCTTTTTGGACTTATTTGTAATGTTGTGACGGTATTTTCTAATGTTTAAAGATCATGAAGTGGGGATATTAGGTGATACGGAAACGACGCGTCGTATTACTGCGTTCGCTTGGTTAATAGCTATTAGCTATCACAATGAGTGAGAAAGAGGTGCATATCAGCGTTGCACACCGAATTATTATTAAGTTTCTTACATGTGAAAACATGAACCCAGCTGAAATTTTACGCAGATTACAAGCACATTTCAAAAATAAAGCGCTTTCCTGGCAACGTGTAAAAGTTTGGTGCAAAGAATTTAACGATGGGCGTAATCGTGTCGAAAATGTAAATCATCCTCGTCGTCCGCGCATCAGCATTTCGTCGGTTAACATTGCACGCGTAAGAAACCTTATTGAAGGGGACCACCACGCCACGCCACTGTGCTTCAGATATCTGGTGAACTCG
This sequence comes from Agrilus biguttatus, assembly GCA_963921985.1. Taxonomy (NCBI): domain Eukaryota; kingdom Metazoa; phylum Arthropoda; class Insecta; order Coleoptera; family Buprestidae; genus Agrilus; species Agrilus biguttatus. Next base: position 25,802,709 of record OY998118.1, read on the forward strand.
GTATAAGCAATGGGAGTGTCATAACGATGGGATTCTGAAAAATTTCAGCTCGTTTAGTTCCAAAGTTGCTGAGTGAATATCAAAAAACTGTTCCAGCTCGCATCTCTCAGGCGCTTCTCATTCGATTTAGAGAGGAAGGTGATTTTTTTACACAAAATTGTAACCTGCGATGAGACGTGTGAACACCATCACACCAACATCAAAAGGAGCAAGCATGGAGTGGCGGTGCAAAGATGAATCAAACCCAGTGAAGCCGAAAACACATCTGTGGCAACGTAGCACGGTTTTTTGGGACTGAAGAGGGTGCTGTTAGTCGATTTTTTTCACGAGCGAAGAACTATTAATGCAGCCTACTACTGTCTGTACTACTGATTTCTCAGTCAAGTAAAACTTATCGTCGTAAAAAAAGGACGTACCCCATTCTTGACCTGATACTCCTGCACTATAACGCTACGCTTCATACCGCAGCTTTAACGCAGGCCCAAATCGGTGAAATGCACTGGACTCAGCTCCATATAGCCCAGACCTATCCCCTTGTGATTTCCACTTGTTTGGGCTCCTCAAAGAATCACTATGAGGCGAGCGATTTCAGATCGATGAACAAGTAGAGTCGTTTGTGCGAAACTGGATAGACACGCGCCCTTCTTCTTTTTATGGAAACGGGATGAAAAAACTACCTGCTGGGGAATATGTATAGAAAAACAAGGGGATATGTCGAAACATAGAGAAATATGTGTTTTTGTGAAACTTTTCAAAATAAATGTTCTATGAACAAAGGCTCGTTTATATATGATCCATCCTCGTATTTATTACCAATCTCAAAGTATGGTGAGGAATATTATGTTATATCTCAGTTAACCTGCATGCCACAACTAGCAAGTTATATGATGTGATGTATAATGGCATGCGTTCAAGTTATTTGAGAGTATTGATTAAAAATTTTTGTTGCAGGTACGTTTTAAAATAGATGGCTCATTAGGAGCATCCCGATGAGGTAGGTAAGTTATATGTTTAATTTTTAAATTGATATTTTCAAAAGAGAAAATTACTTTAGCGTTTACGTAAAATAGCCGTTTAATTCAATACGCTCTTAGTTGAAGTAAAACTAGTAGCCCAAGCAAAGTACGATTTCGTGGTTTCCGCTAAGTTTTGTATTGTATGTATCTGTTTTTATGCGTCAAAACGTTCATTTGATGTTAAATAATACCAAAAATCAGTAAGAACTTTGCTATTTTTCGCATTGCATAGACAGTTAGCATTCAAACAAAGAAATATTATGAAGGCTATCACGACCGGCGTCAATAGAATTAAGATAACTTACCGGGCTTTTGGGTCGTGGTCTATAGGCTTTTTTTGTTACCTGACGTTTCGTCAGCGGCTGCGGCTGACATCTTCAAAAACGTCAGGCAACAAAAAAAGCCTATAGACCACGACCCAAAAGCCCGGTAAGTTACCTTAATTCTTAATATTAGCTCTAGCAAATTATATATAAAATTAAGTGCTAGAAAAAAAATTTTAGTCCAATGGAATATATAATAAATAACCTAGCCAAACCACAGGGGACTTCTTCTAAAAACTATATTTAATTATTAACAACACAGCCTAATATTTAATTTTAAAAATGAAGCGGGTACATATGTTCTGCGGTCATGGTTAGTCTATAAACAAACATGGTGTCTATTTAGCTAGTATACAAAGTAAAAAATAAATAATATGCTCCTGTATACCATGTCCTGGGTTGCTTTATAGAGAGTTTGACATTAAAAAGGTCTTACAAAAAAAATTTAGTAAATAAAATTTGAAAAATCGATGGGCAGTATGGTCTTTAATTACATAGAAAATACAAATAAGTAAAATAGGACACTCACCCCAATTACCTCTAACACAATTTTACTGAGCAGATACGTGTTTCGCCCACTTCAAACATGTGCATTTTCAACGCGCAACTGGGTAATGCCCACGTTTGAAGTGGGCGAAACACGTGTCCGCTCAGTAAAATTATGTTAGTGGTAATTGGGGTGAGCCTCCTAATTTTCAACGCGCAACTAGGTAATGCCCACGTTTGAAGTGGGCGAAACACGTGTCCGCTCAGTAAAATTATGTTAGTGGTAATTGGGGTGAGTCTCCTAATTTTCAACGCGCAACTAGGTAATGCCCACGTTTGAAGTGGGCGAAACACGTGTACGCTCAGTAAAATTATGTTAGTGGTAATTGGGGTGAGTCTCCTAATTTTCAACGCGCAACTAGGTAATGCCCACGTTTGAAGTGGGCGAAACATGTGTCCGCTCAGTAAAATTATGTTAGTGGTAATTGGGGTGAGTCTCCTAATTTTCAACGCGCAACTAGGTAATGCCCACGTTTGAAGTGGGCGAAACACGTGTCCGCTCAGTAAAATTATGTTAGTGGTAATTGGGGTGAGCCTCCTAATTTTCAACGCGAAACTAGGTAATGCCCACGTTTGAAGTGGGCGAAACACGTGTCCGCTCAGTAAAATTATGTTAGTGGTAATTGGGGTGAGTCTCCTAATTTTCAACGCGCAACTAGGTAATGCCCACGTTTGAAGTGGGCGAAACACGTGTACGCTCAGTAAAATTATGTTAGTGGTAATTGGGGTGAGTCTCCTAATTTTCAACGCGCAACTAGGTAATGCCCACGTTTGAAGTGGGCGAAACACGTGTCCGCTCAGTAAAATTATGTTAGTGGTAATTGGGGTGAGTCTCCTAATTTTCAACGCGCAACTAGGTAATGCCCACGTTTGAAGTGGGCGAAACACGTGTCCGCTTAGTAAAATTATGTTAGTGGTAATTGGGGTGAATCTCTAATTTTTACTTATTTATTAATTTACCACAGTCTCCTTTTTTCTATTTAGAAAATACAAATTTTATAAAGAGCTAAATAGCGCGCAAGGAGTATTGAGACTAAGGACTAATTATACGTAAAAATATATTCCTTAATTTTACGCTTGAAGAGCTATGTAAGATAAATATATCACATATTTCTAGTAAGACTATGGTTAACAGAGTAGTAAATATAATCAAGACTACTGATAATCGTGATTATTTGTGACAATGGACTGTACATAATGTGAGCCAGAAACCCCAAATATTTATGCTGTAATTTCTCAATATTATAAACAGACTGTTCGGTGTAGGGCTTCCAGATGTGGGAACCATAAAGCAAAGAAGGGAGAGCTAGCATCTTGTATAAATGAATAATCGGTTTCATGTTTCGAATATCCTTACAATTCCCAAAGACCTGTAGGCCCTTGACAATACACAGTCGACTTGCCTCTCAAACGTAAATGAAGACTCCAAGATAATACTGCAGGTTATTTATTTGTTATATAATGTTACTTATTAATATAAAAGCGTATTAAAATAAATATATGACAAAAACGCGATTTTTCGGGACTATTTATAATTACATTCCATTTATTTCATTTTTCTATTGCTTAACAACCGATTAGTTGCAGCTGACTTTATTGTTACTTCCTTAGAAACATCCCTACAGTACCCACCTACGCGACTAATACTGTCAGTATAAAGAGTGTAATCGAAGTTTATAACATTACTAGTCTTAGAAAATGATATCTCGCAGCACTTTGAGAAACAAATATCAAAATGATTTATAACACACCAATGGTGTAACACATTGGTACCATTCTGAAGCGCAACGTAGCCTGACTCGCTATTTATTCTAAGAAATTGACTGTATGAATGCATTAGGTAAAGTTATTCACGAACAACACGAGAAAACAGTGGACCAAGGTGCGAACCCTGCGGGATTCCTGAATCATCAACATAAGCCGACAAACGGTATGCCCAACTCTTACGATCTGACAACGATTGATGAGATACGAAGAAAACTATAGCAATTAGGATCCATCAAGGCCTAAAAGATAAATATTATTGATCAGACGTACATGACTCACAGAATCAATGAGTTGATATCTCGAAATATAATATTATATCAATCTGACTAAGAGTTCTCGAAAAATTACTGTTGTATATAATACATTAGCCAGTAAGTTTTAGACTATAGTAATTTTTTATATTTGCTTACTTACTATAGCAAATGGTCGCTTCGGTCTAAACAAATTAATCGAGTATTCGAAGAAATTCTATGAAACGTTGCTATTTTTTTCCTTTCTTCTTCTTTAATTGAAGTATGCACTTGCAATTATTCAACTATATGTTCAATTCTTGTTATTCACGATAAGAGTAAAACAGTAGTAGTTACATTTTCGGCACACACTAATTTATCTTAAGTAGTAATGCCTCATGTGAATAGCAATATCAATCAATAAGTGTCATTTATTAAAATATTTATAGAAATGATTAAGTCTTAAATTTACTGGTTTCTTTGTGGTTTTATTGATAAAAGAAGTCATATCGAATTTCCTAAGAGGTCAGGTCAAGCAAGTAATTTCCAAATTCATAATGGATTGAAGGAAGGAACCGGCCATCAGCTGTCTCTAATTAACAGTAATTAGGGTCATACCTTTCTCTTAGAAAGCATTAAACACAGCCCGATAATCTGAATGTTTAACTCCGATTACTGTTCGATACCTAAAACTTCATTAATGAACTTTGATTTTCAGCAGTGAAATTTCATTAATCAAAAAACAATTATTTGCCTATAATACATTATAATTTAAATTTTGGCCGGAATTATTTGTTTCAGAAATATTGATACATTTTTAACGCATTTATAAAAGGAACTGTGGCTGAATTTTTAATACAAATAAGTGACACTTTTCATGAGGCTTTAAGGCTTATGAAAGCTACAGTATTTGCTTTATTGGGGGTAATATTTACATTTAAAAAAAATTGTCATACGTAGTACATATTCAAATTTCATCGCAATTTTCTAAGAAATACGACACTATGTCTTGCAAAACTGCCTCAAGAAGGTCTATCTGCGATCCGCTGTTAAAATTAATAACTCATACGGTAGATACCAAACGTTATTGCTTCTTGAATTACAAATGTAAATGTTTTAAAACAGACGAAGAAAGGCAAATATATAATGGATAGAGTTAAGAGAATGAAAATAGAATATTTTAGATGTGTACTGACAAACCAAAAATAGAAACCTAGGTACCTTAGTATTTAAAGCAAAAAGTAAGGAGAGAGATCACCTGGAAGATGAAGAATATTATGGATAAAACATTTAAGGAAGTAGCCAGAAATGCGAACCTGACTGATCGCCAGACTGGTCGCAAATGTCTTAAGAACTATAGTAGATAAACACCGCCAACTCATAATACAAAGACTATGAATTGTTGATAACAGCATTCCTTCAGTTCAAACTTCTTTACTGCCCCTAAGAATGTTTTAAGTGGAATTGGGGCAACCACTTTGTCAGAATTTATGTAACGACTCTGCTTAAAACACCTTTATATTATTATTTATGACAATTTGTTTGAGGTGTTATATAAATTGTCATTTAGCAAATTCCGGCGGTTTCAAATTTTTGTACAACGAAATTACGGCATATTCGCAGTTTCATTACAATTATTGATCTGATTCGTTACTAAAAGTAAATTTCTTCAGTTAACTCTTGGTGCTCAATTATAAAATTTCCACCGAAAAGTGCCAGCTTTCTGTTCGCTGCCAATAGCATTTTGCAACGAAAAATTTCTTTTTTTTTTAATTTTAAGTACTAATTTCGCCATAAAAAATAACAACAACAGTGTTGTCTTCGTATTTTCATAATAATATCAATTGAATATAATAACCTAATAACAGTCTTAGCTAGTTTCAAAATTTTACTATTTATTATTACATTTACCTATTAGATACCTATATGTTGAGTTGTAATTTTGATTTTCCATTTCACGAAAATTCAGTGTTGTATTTGCGACAACTGTTTTTCCTCTCGGAATCATCCTGATGTGCTGTATTAGGGCGAATATGGTGTCTGACTTATTGTTTATCTGTATGTCTATAGTGTTCTTTTTGATTTTTTCTTTGTAGATTTCTATATTTTCAAGTACATTTAGTTTTTTGCTTTTTGGAGTTATTTGTAATGTTGTGACGGTATTTTCTAATGTTTTGGGTCGTGCCTATTTTGTTTTAGAGTGTTGAGCGTAGTTAGAGTCTGTTTTGTATGTTTCAGTAGGGATTGATGTATTACTTGTAGCATTATTTTATTTTCCGGCCTTTCTGTTCAATATATGTTTTTGTTATAGGTATTTAGTTAATTTTGTAAATTCCTAAATTGTCGTAAGGATCAGTTTCTTCCATACTTGTTCTCATTTTGGTTTTACATTGTTGTTTGTTGTGGACGCTATTTTTGTGTGTTTCTTGAACAGCCTTGTAATTCTGAATATGTGTATTCTCGTATATGTAAGGGAGGTCCATGACTGCTAATTGATATTTTTGTGTTCCTATATATTTTTCAATTTTTCGTTCTCTGTATCGGCTATTGTGGACTATTTTTTGGATAATTTTTTTTGTAGTTATTTATGTAACTTCCATTTATTATACATAATATGTCGTATTTGATGTCTATGAGTTTGACAATTTCTTCTTCGGACGTTTGCAGGTATATTTCTGATAGTATTCCTGATATTGGGCTCCCCATGGCTAGGCCCTTATCTTCTTTATAGCACCTATACCTACATATGTGTGTGTGTGTGTGTGTGGTATGTGTGGGTGGGTGTGTGTCAATACGAATCAATAAACACGTACATTCAATAAAAAATTGCAAAACAAGCACTGCAGAAAATTGTATCTCAAATATGCATAATATTAGTTTAAGTAAAACATAATCACAATTGTGTATTAGAATATTGTTAAAAGCAGAAAAGTGTTCTTCTTATAAAACATGAAGAATTAAGAAAACCACTTATAATAATCTCAATACAGTAAACAACAAAAAAAATATTATACATATAATTTCCCTTCATTTTCCACAAATCATAACTATTTTCACTCCAATATTCTTTAAAATTAAATTCAGAATATTGTAGAGGAAATATGTCTTCTTAATTAATATATATTTCAAATTTAATTAATAACGACCTACAAAAATATACAATGGTGGTTGAAGTAGATGAAAATTTTCTATATTGATCAATTGCTAAACTTATTGAAAAACAGTTTATAATAAGGAAAGTTAATATTGTCTAAAAAATAAACTGAGTTAGTTTTTAATCAATAAATAATTTAATAAATAAATTTTCAGGATGGGGTCCATAGGCAATGGTCACAAATCTGAGTTTGAATCAGCAATCTATAAGTGACAGCTACTATATATGTACATGTATACGTAACACAGACATAAAAAAACTTACGACGTATATATTTATTAGTTAACATATAACAACTGTAACAACACCATGCTCGTATGGGCATGTTTAACTTAGCATATTTGTAGCTACATACTATTTACTATTCTAAAATGTTTATCTCATAAACTCGACATACATCATTCAAACCGTAGCTTCTAAAATGATAATAGAATATTTTCCATGAGAGTTATTTACCATATCACTATCTATTCATTTAGAAGTGAAATATTTAGAAAATTGTTTCATGGGTAAAAATTGATTGAAAAATTAATTCATACTAATGTATTAAAATTCCTTAAGATATTTTTTTTTATTAACTTATGTTGTATTGTAAGTTGTACGCTATTGTATGATATATTTCTATAATTGAAGCCCAGTAAAGGATATGAGATTGTAGTTCACTTTATTTTAAGAGCAAAATGTCTGATTTATTCTTCTTTTTTCTTTGAAAACGTCCTGCGGATGAATTTAAATTTTGAGACATTTTTATGTCTTTTATAAATTGATGCAGTTTGGAAAAATAAAGAAAGGAGAATCCAGCGTGAGGACTAACGCATTCTGAACATTTTTCATTCAGTAAAAATTGCTTTAGAATTCAGAAATCTTTCGTCTCTTGCAGAGTTGAATCACGAGGTTGTTACATTTAACCTTTCAAATATTCAGAAATATTAGAAGCAGAGGAAAAATTGGGGCGCATGCACATTCTAGACTCAATAACGGATATCATGAAATACTGACTGAATTTTGGATAATAATCGTCGTACTATGATGACAAGTCAATATGTTGAGAAAGTTTGAAAAATTTAAATAGAAGGTGGGATAAACATGATTAGCACAAATTTTCACCATGCAAACTAATAAACGGGATCGATATTCAGGCTTGATGGATGTGGTCTAGGGTTGTTTCTTTGCCTTTCGTGAGGACCCCAATGGAGTCATTTATCCTATGTTTCGCCAACTGTAGTAGATATCATCCTACGGGAACGCAGCGACGGCGTGAAATCCATCGTTCGATTGTGCTAAAAAAAAATTCTTTTATCATGGAATGTAGGAGATGTGTCAGGACAAGTGTAAGGACAAGGAAGTTTTTTTAGTGGGTTAGAATCTCGCACTACCCCGCACAAGACGTTGCAGGATGTCCTATTAAAATTTTTACCTCGCCAATAAAAAAAAGAGGAAAATAAAAAACTACTACCTACCTGTTCCCATAAGTCCTAAAAGGATTTCTTCCGTCCTACCCTCCAACTTTGCACTGTCATATTGGTAGTAGAGACTGCTCGCTTACCAGCATTAGTAACTGGTGGGAATTGAACACCCAAAATTTCTTTTCTAGAGTTTTTTTTTGTTTAAGCATCTATTGTGAATCGCTTGAAAATGATACGTTTTGTATCGAAATAGTATTTTAATAGATGAAAAATAATAAATTGATATAAAACAATGAATTCATCCAACTTTTGGATTGATTATAATTTTTTTGTATGTCGTTTAATATTTCCTATATTGAGCTTTACAATGCATCTCTTGTATTAACTGTAAATTTGCTTTCCAAATGTCAATAACAAATTTATGGAACAATTTAGTTTGTATTTTTTGCTTAGTTGGCAAAAAATCAAGTTGCATACGGAAGTGTAGATTTTAGGATTTATCACATCTAATTTGTTCTTCCGGCAATCTATACGTTTAAATATTTAATTATTATTAAATTATTATTCATCATACTAAGAAGTTGATCGTCATCAAAGTGTAATCATTGAAATCTTCAATTGCTTGGAGAATTACTAATTCAAAGTGCTTCTTTATTGCATTGATATTCTATAGAATTAATTATGAATGACCTTCTCGTGAATGAAGAGGGAAACACACCCACGGCCGATTAAAAGTTTATAAGTCATCAATTACCAAGTTCAAAAACAGAGGTATTAAAATCCTTTTTCGTCTAATCACAGATCCCACATTTGGAACGCGTCCTACACAGTAGGCACAGCGCACCGAAGGTCATATCTCACGACCGGTTTCAACCTATCGGTTCCCATCAGGTGGGCGCTGGCAGAAAGGCTTTTACAAGCTATATCTTCGGTGCGCTGTGCCTACTGCGTAGGACGCGTTGCAAATGTGGGATCTGTGATCCTTTATAATTAAGGATTTTTATTTTAATGTGTTAAGGAAAAGTATATAAAATTAAAGAAATTTTCCTAGCTCCAGTTTAGGTTCTAAAAATTAAAAAACAAAAAACAGGCTAAGAACTAACCTTCATGAAATTTTCAGATTTTTTAAAGTAAATAGTGAGGCAAGAGATTTTAATTTCGAAAAAACGATAGCGCCACCCTGTGACAACTTAGAGAGCTGAAAATTTAGCTGAAGGAGTTTTCAATTATGTCCTTTGGAATGGCCAATTCGAAATTACAATCAAGCAAGAGGCAATTTTCACTATCTTATCCCGCCATAGCCTTTCAGAAAAATCACGATTGAAATAAATACTATTCTGATTCTTTGTCATTGTATCTACTGGGACAGGAAGTTTTGTTTTATGAAGCAATTAACGGAACACCCTGTATAGATTCCTAGATTATTCGTAACAAGCTAAACTGAACAAGCAATGTGGAGATTATTAAGTGCGTTCCTTATTCGATTTAATAAAGCTATAAATTATCTGTATTACATTCTGGCGTCCGTTCAATTGTTGAATAAAATTACAACGGTATTTAAGGCTACAAAAATGCAAATGCAAAAGTACCTATCAAGCAATCTGTGCACAGACTGTTATTAACTGCACTTGTAAAAAAACAAAGTGCCGTAAGCATCATCGAGTCTATTCAAAATTCACACGATAAAATAGATCAAACGTGCATGTGCTTGATACGACTAGGTACTACTGCAAGTTTTCACTCAACAAATAAAAAAGATATGTCCATATGTTCGTAGCAGAATACACAACATACCGATATGGAACGTCAAAAAGTTTAATGAAACTACATTTTTGAACAGATTATAAACTGATAGATGAATAGAGACAATGTGAAACTCTGGTATAATTTACAGCAATTGTGATACCACAATTTTGTTAAGTAATATCATACCAAATCGTTTAATCACATATGAGTGCGTTTAATAATATGTAGAGAGGTTGCGGTTGGGAACTAAAACATTTTGAATATATTAAAAAAACAAACAAACACACTTATTCAAAGGTTTTACAAACTTTAGTAAGAATACTCTTACAATTGTTTCGGCTTAATTCAACCATTCTCAAAGAGTCAATTAGAACCTAATTAAAGATAAACAAACAACTATTTATACCTCACATGTGGGTGGGGTAAGTGACCCCACTTACAGTTTTTGGAAACATGCACGACATATAGGGCTATTGTGCCCTACACACTGTTCATTTTTAATATTTTTATTTAGAAAAAACAAATCTAATCTTTTGCTTCTATTAAGGATATGTAAAATTCTGAAATTATTTTCCTTGTTCAAATTATGACTATTTTCAAACCAATGTTGGGAAAAACCAGCACTACATTTTTTTATCAACGATTGACTTTTTGTGTTCTTTAAACCTAATTCTAAACGATCTTCCTGTCTGTCCTATATACATAGCATCGCAGTCTGAACAATGAATTTCATACACCCCAGATTTACATAGTTTGTCGGAATTTGTAATTTTATTGTTAACTAATAATTTACATAAATTAACTTTATTTGAATATATGGTATTAATTCCTATTTTAGCTAATCTTTTACACATACCTGCACTAATATTTTCGTAATTATTAATGAAATGCCAATTGCTATTTTTAGCAAAACATTTATCTGAGTATATTTCCCTAATAGTATATTTGAGAATGACCTAATTAAGCCGAAACAATTGTAAGGGTATTCTTAATAAAGTTTGTAAAACCTTTGAACAAGTGTTTGTTTTTTGAATATACATATGAGTGCGTTGTGTTTGTTTGTTATTATTAATTAATAATTACGGATTCTCTAATAAGTTGAAGACTTATAGGTGAGGCAACTATGTCATTTTCATTCACACAAAATATTTTGCTTCTGACTCGTCAAGTCTATTACTCAAATGCAACATAGTGTTTCATTACAGAAGAAGCCCGTTTCATTCCCGAGAGTTTGTCAGATGATGAGTTAAATTACAAACCAACCAATATCAAAAATATATATATATGCGTTATAGGGAATTTTATCACTTAAAGCAAACACCATTTTCTTTTTACAGATAGTTATAATTAATACCTTACTATAACTTGGTAAGTTTTCTGTGGCTATGTGAAAAGTTGAAATGTGGATTTCTTTATCTTGAACATACAACAGGTCGGCACATTCATATGAACAATTTTTCCATTCTTAAAAATAATCGATGGCACATTATCAATCACCTGTTATTCATCTTATTAGAAGCACACTCGTATATATACTCAGTTGTACGAATTACATATTGTCTCATTTCCCTCTGTATCACGCATTTTGACCTTCCTGCAAAAGAGTGGGTTATTTTGTTGATTGTTGATAATGTCACTTGCTGAAACGTAAACATGATGAAGTGAAAAATACACACAGTAAAAGTTTGAAATAAATTTTATTTGTATTGCTACAATATTGTTTCGCTATACAATATCTTCTTCAGGCGAACACAAATTTAGTCTACCACGCAAGTATTTATACCTAAGATAACTATTAACAGTGTGGGTGGCAGGGTAGGTAACTAAGTTAAATTTCGCAGTGGAGAATTTGTGATTTCAAATTGGTCGTTTAGAATAATATTTTGTTTACTGAATCTATTTATTTCTAGTTGTTCTAATAAATTGAGTTTAATCCCTTTATTTTCAATATGTAAAATTAATTAGATGTTCTGCGTATGTTGAATCAGTTTTTTTTGTTTTCTTTTATCTTCACACTTCCTTTAATAAGGCAGGATCGCAAAAATAATTTCAATGATTGGTTGTCATGAATCTAAAATTTAATAAACATTATGGAAGAAGTTATAAATTTACTAAAAAGAATAATCTAAACCCGTGCGATAAATTATATTATGATACTATAACAGCAACTATTTTGGGGTGGTCTGTACCCCATCGATTAATCAAAAATCACACATGCATCCTCAATCCCTTCCCCTTGCCTGTTCCCTCCTATATATACGTATGCAGGTTTATATTTCTACACACTCACAAGTCTGTTATACTTTAATCATCATTTTTTTTTGTTTATGTTAAACAGATTTTTTTACACACCACAAACTGCGTTTTATTTTTGATACGGATAAGTTTGTTGATTGTGTAGGGTGAAATTAAAATAGTTAGGAAAATTAAATGAAATTTAATTTAAAAGTGAATAAAAATATATGAGATAAAACATGAACTAAGTAATTGTTAAATAATTATAAAAGAATAACTAACAATACTAAATTACGAGTTTATGGCCTGACTGGTCCTAGATGACTTATCTGAAATAAATAAACAAAACCAATATGTGAGCAACCAATTAAACCAAAATCACAATCATAACGACATAAATATAAATAATAATTCATGAATTTGCAACTCAATTATTTCCAGATCACAGGTATTAAGGGTCAACTCGCGAAATACCTAGTAAAGAGTTATCTACCATGGTAAACATGCATTCATTTCAGGTACTAAGGGTCAATCCGCATAGTACCCACTCTATAACAACTAGTAGAGTATGAAGGGTCAACTCGCATAGTGCTTAATTAAAATGCAATATTAATTTATAATAAATAAAGTAAATTAATTATAAATAATTTAATAGTAAAATTGATCAACTAACCTATTATTTGAAAAACTGATACTTTAAAAAATTAAAACACAGATGAACAATATCACACAATTTATAAATATCTATATTGATCGCTTACGAAAGACTGACTTATATGGGATGGTTTTCCCGAAAGCAGAGTCCGTGTTTATAAAAGAGCTGCATATTCGGACCTTATAGTACCGTTCTATTAACAAAGTCTGGAGAATTCAAGTTAGCGTAGACTAAATAGTAACAGCCAAAAGTTGGATCTGAAAATTACAGTGTGAATAGAAAAATTCCTTTATAGAAGTTACTTACTTCTTACACAGTATGAGGGTAATTATGATTGTTATTTAAAATAGTCACAAATGACCAAGCTCACTTTGGAAATAACCCTCTATTAGTCCCTGATATTGTACCCCCTCTGTGTAACCATCCGCTACTATTTAGCAGCTAATGTTGGATCTGAATATTACAGTGTGAATAGAAAAATTCTTTTATAGAAATTACTTACTTCTTACAATTATGAAAGTGAAATGTACAAAATAACAGACATAATCTCTATGACACATTTATGAGGATCAAATAACGCACTTATGTGGGTTTTATAACACAATTGCAAGTGTGTTATATAACATATTTCTGGGTGTTTTTAACACGCTACCTTTTGCAGTTAAATTATTGGAATTTATGTGGTCACTTAAGGGTAGGTCGAGCGTATCCTTTTTAATTAAGAGAATCAAATGTCTTACGAGCAATTTGCATAAATACTTAAAATAATATGTGCTTGTTTACAGGGTGTAATAAAATCTCTAAAATTTTAATTAAATAACGAACTATGTCATTACCCTGCAACACATATACATATCATTTTAGTATTTTAATTTTTCACAACGACATTCTTCGTCGAAACAGTTGCCGAGGATTTGGCAAATTAAATTTCCTTGTGCCCTTCTCTGTTCATTACTTGACAAACGATCCTCTAATAGAAAATATATGAATTTGAACTTTTCATCATTTACATACTTACAACAAGCAATAAGTTAATTTGAATAAAATTATTTATCATTCAAACGTTCATACTGAAAACGAAACAATTTTCACCGATGGATCGACGTTATAAGGACATTGAACTATGTGACTAAAACGTTTCTATTTAATTTTGATCTACAACTGTGTACTAACTAAATATTTTAAATTATTGTAACGAGTGCGTTATTGCTTGTGTGCGTTCGAGTGCCCATGCATGTGAGCGAGCCGGTCGCGGCCGAGCCACGACGTGTATATCGTAACTGCAAGTGTGTGTGTAATAACTGAGGACATGTTGGTATATTTGTGTTTCGCGGAAACTTGTTCGATATTTCGGCGAAAAATAAAATGGTCCCGACTTTTCTATGTTTCTCGGGGGTGTTTCGGAAATTTAACGGAACAGTATATAAGCGGAAAGACGATCGCTAAGTTCAGTAGAGATATAAATTGACGGTCGTGAAGAGTTCAGATATAAATTCACGGTCGTGAAAATAATCGAGACGCGTAGTAAATATATAGAAAAGAGAGAAGTGTTATACAGACAGTAACTGTACACAAATAAATAGTGTAATTGGTAGTAAAGTTAATTAATATTAGTATAAATAAATTGTTGTTCCTGTTTAAAAGTCTTCGAGTTTTGATTGTCGAACCCCCGAACGTTACATTATAAATACCCACATTTTCCATTATACTTGATGAAATTAGAAATAACTCATAGACGTGATGAAACGGTTCTACCTAGTCAGTTAAGTAGAAAAACTAGCGCATGTAGATAACCTTTTGAAACGTAAATCGAATCACAGCTGCTTCGTTTGTCGAAGTCTTTATGTCGTTCTTCGACAGTTCCGATGCCGATTACTACCCGACTGCTTCAGAAATAACTCCTTTATCGGTCTTTGCTACAATCGCATTTTCATCCCTAAGCGAATTTTGATGTACCAAAAAAAAGCAGAAAAGCTTCTGTCTTTAAGTTGAGCATAAAGTGAAAGACTTTTTATTGTCCCCCTCGATTTTCACTAAGCCTAACGATTGTTTGAAAGTAAGGAGATTTCCGAAACTTTTCTTCTTTTTTCAGAAGCTTAGCTACAAAAATTTCAGCTGTATCGCAGTTATCTGATATTTTAATGCTTGCTTTTACCATATCAAGTTTCAATTACTTCTTAGCTCATATTGAAGTTGAAAAGTACAGGAAAAAGGTTTCAATAGGATGAAATAATATTCATTGACTTGCAATAAAAAGCTAAGTACCTGCTCAATTTAATTAATAAAGAACATCAAGTCCTTAACCAGTAATATATCAAGACTACCAGAGGTGGATTACGATTTCGAACTTATTATTTTCCATCACCACGCCATGGTCAAACTGAGTTTTCATTGTACCGTTTAGGCAAACACTCGGTCAATAATGTCCCACATATAATCTTTCACTTTTCTTTTATATTTATTTCATCCATCTGATCTGTTTCTCCCTAACCATAACCTACCCATCTCTACAATTCTTAAAATTAGGCTCCGGTTTTTCACAGGAGTGTAAATTGGAGAGATTGCTCGCTAGGGTGGATCGAAAAAATTATTTTTCCGAGTATCGGATTCTAACAAAGCTCAACAGATGCGTATTTTCATTTGTTTGAAATAATCATAAATTGGGTTTTAAGTTCGCAAAGGGCTTAAAGTTTATAAAAATGAGAAAAAACAACATGCTCTTTATTTAAACTCACATATGCAGATAAAATATTATGGTTTGTATTAGCATCTATCTTCTTTATTTTATATTTATATTATTTATATACTCTATATGTGTTGCTTCAATTCTGGTGGTAACGTAGAAGTGGATGTTTTGTAGTTGTACATTAGTTATAGTAGTTTAGTACAACCGGGTGCTTATTTAGGTAATTAAAATTAACCCCTTAATTCCTAGGACAATGTAACCCTACATATGAACATTTTAAGATATAATCGAATTGCTATAAGAGAGTCTGTTCGGTGCCTTTGTATATAGTTATAAATATTTCAATAGATTAATATATTTTTAATTTAGTATGTATATAGACTTAGATTGTATTTCGAGCTGTACATACTTTAAAAGTTTCTGTTGTTTTTGTAAAAAAAACAATTAAACATGAGATGTGCTATGTATGGATGTGATGTGGACAACAAATCAATGAATTTCGGTAAGAATTTAAGGCTTTTACTTTAAAGATTTAAGATAACAATTAAAAATAAATGTCTGTGCTAGTATAATGGTGTAATATTTAATATTGTTCACAACAAACTTTCTAGTTATTATAATTAAGATTTTATTTCCATTTATATTATATTATGTGAACAGTTTTTAATTTACCGCAACGTAAAGAGAAAGAAAAGAAGCCATAAAGCAACTTTAAAAGCCAATAATATCGGAAGCATAAATATTATCGCTCACCGAATCTCACGTAGCCACATCACTACGCGCATCGGATGATTTTGAAACCGTTAAATGTTTTATCTTGCCTTATTGAATCATGTATAGACCCAGTTAATTGTTTTTATGTTTTTAAACCTATACCACTATCACTTAAATGTTGTGATACATATAGCTTGCTCGTCAGGCGATCACTGGATTTATTATAGACACAAACATTTTGCTAAAAAAGCAAACAAGACTTTCCCGTAGATTTCATTACTACGCCGCGTTGGTAAAACCTAATCATATTAAAGCACTGACAGTTTTCGGACTAATTCCTAAAAACATGAAAGTGGTTTTATGGAGGGCTGCAATATGCATTAGTAAAAGTTTTAATAAAATTTATCTCGAAAGCGAAATAATACAGAGAGTGCAAATGAAGATTTCGGTATGACGTCGGCCTTTGGTAATTACACATTACCAGGAGACCTTTCACGTTACAGGAAACGAGAATTACGAGGATTTGTAGTATTTTTTGAGGTAGCTTGATGTTATTATTGTTCGACTGTATTGTAGGTTCGGCTAAATAATAATTTTTATTGTTACGTTGCATTCATCGAAATCCAGCGGGGATAAAATACGAAATATGCAGGGAATTACAAAAATTGATTTTAATTTTATATAAGTAAGACAACCAGGCGAACTAACACGATTAAGTATTTATTTCTTCCGCATAGTAGTGATAGTTGGGATTATGGTACGAGATTTTGTTTCCACGTTCCAGAACGTTCTTCATATGGGATATAACGAACAATGAAGTGAAGGGGTAACGTATCGAAACCAAAATCAAAGAGTAAATAAAACGCGAGTACAGTTTCAAAAATATTTTTAATTCTTTACAACAATTCTTTCACCAAAACAGTGGGTTCTTCAGGTGAAGGTGTTCTAATTAAAGTTCTTACAAAATAAGCTTAAATACTAAAAATTGATAGATTCTTATAGGGTGAATAACAATGAAAGGAACGGATAAACCTTTTAACATCAGTTTGGTCGTTTAGTAGAACGTTCAATTTATTGTATTTATTAATATAAGGATTTTTCAGTTAAGTTTAATTTGTGACTTTTTGGCAAATTGGTTAATCAATACAATAATGCATTACACCAAATAGGGGTAAGACGTTTCACTTAACAGTGGCATTACAATCGAACTATCTTGCAAATAACCTGCAATAGATATTTTACAAATAACAGTAACTCTTGCAGTTGAATATATTTTATGCTTGTTTCCTATGTATATTGTTATTTGTTTTAAGTTATTAATGTAAAGTTGTGGTAAAGGTTTGATTTACTTGTGTAAAGTGCTATGCACCATCTGTCAGTTTTATGCACCACCGACATCTATACCGTCCAAATTTGGACTGGTTATACTAGTCTCTTTAATAATTATATATATTTATCAATATCTACAAAACTTAGAATTATCATATGGATATATATATGTATATATATATATATATAGATGGAGAGATGCATAAGTGGTAATAAAATCATTTGCCTTTTGAGGTCATAACAAGAGCACCATTTCTCTATATATTACTCCCTTTAATTTTTAGGGAACTGGTTGAGATGCTGATGTCATTTTGTAGAAATTCGATTACTTATAGCCCATTTTGTTCATGAAAGCAGGTACGATGAAATTATAAAGTTAAAAGCATCAAAGTGAAAGTAAATGGGGACTTGAAATAATACGCGTGTCGTCGAAAATTCAATTATCACGATTTAAGTGAGTCTTGAAGATTCCTTAACTGTCACATTCCAAATGGAAGCTGTTATGTACAAGTCCCAAAGGTGTAATCTTTAAACAAACGAAACGTCTGGGTAACAGCCTTATCTGTCCTTTGACATTTACTTCAGCGCAGGGTTAAGGAAGTTACACCTTGTAAAATTTCATTTGTTTGGATTACATTTACATATTTATTCCTTTCATTAGCATCTACTGTTGTGGTTTGGTTTCTATCGACCAAATTATAATTAGTAGTACCCAGTACTTAGTTACTGATCAACAATATAGTTTTTATGTTTGTAAAATGGTTTTTAATTTACTAACCAAGCAAACCTTCCTTGATAAACACAACTAAGGGCGAAACGTCGGTTCTTATTTTTTAACAATAAATAACCATTTTGTCCCATTTTGGATTTGTTTGAGTTTGCGAATTCTTAGAACAAGAAGAAGAAATGAAACCTTTAAATATATATGTGCTTTACTACGTTAACGATTACTTTTTTAATGGATACAAAAATAATTATACAATTTTGCATTTCTGTGTTAGGGATAATATCTATACCTAAAACAAAATGTCAATAGTGTTGCTTAATTTAGTAATTACTAGCAAACAAAACCTATAAATGTTTGAAGCTTTAAGGCCTATACCGTAATACAATAGTTGTTACGTTTTACCGATTTATATCAATTATTAAAAATCGACCATACGTTTATTCGTAATTGTAAATTCCTCAATCCTGCTCATGCCTCTTGAGAAAACAGTTATAGACGAAGTAGATTTTACACTAGTATTAGCAAGAATGTCAGAATTTCCAAGGATTTAGCTAGACGATGTAGGTAGGAGAAACTAATTTATTAAATGGCTAATGTTCACTTAATTTTCATTTATTTTTGAAATGATTAATGGGTACACCCTTACCGGTGTGAAAATTTTCTGTTTGATGAATTTTATTGCTCATATCTATACCTAAAATGCTGTAATAAATATTCATATAGTTGACAATATCTACATACAGGCTTCCAGATATTAATATTATTATTATTATTATCATAACTGTACTCAATACTATCATTTTCTTTAATGATTGTACTAGTAAGTATTCCATTAATTTTGTTCAATAATTTTCTGATATTATCACTGCTTCTAGTTATCTCATCTCTATTATACGAGGATGGTTTGATAAGGCCGTGACTTTTAAAGGAAAACATTAGCTTTTCGACAAAAAAATCATTTTATTTTTCTACATTATCTCCTTTTAGCTCGATACATTTAATCCATCGTGTTTCTATTTTTTCTATTCCATCTAAATAATAAGATTTCTCAAAGCCCTCAAAATAAGCTTTTCTTTCCACAATGACCTCTTCATTCGACCCAAATCTTTTACCTCCCAGCCATTTTTTCAGGTTTGGAAACAGGAAATAGTCGGAGGGGGCTAAATCCGGTTAAATCCGAAGAATAAGTTGGATGGCGTAGCAGTTCGTAGTTCAATTGATGAAATTTTGCCACGGTGACTACACACGTATGTCCGGATGATACAACGCTTTTTTATTAGCTAAATGCGGTCGTTTCTGCTTCAAAACAGTATCAAATCTGAATAATACATGCCGTTGATTATTTTACCTTTTTCAAGATAATCAATATGAATTACACCGCGTGAATCCCAGAAAACTGTGGCTATGACTTTGTTAGCCGATGGTGTGGCGTAATGGATGCATGTATCCATGTCTCATTGTGGTGTTTAACGAAACTCACTAAACTCCTTTTTAACTGTTGAAGTTGACGGTGCAGGATCCCCATAGTATTGATGAAGCCCCTCCTGGGTTTCTTTAACGGATTTTTTCCCCAAAAAATAATGCTTAATCAGCACACGAAATTCGCTTTTTTTCCATTACAGTGGAAATCATCGAGGTAAGCTGTTTCCAATGGCTGTCAAACATAAACTAAATGTCCAACTTGCTCAAATATTTACAGTAGTCTACCAATAGATAGAACTCAATGGAAATAGTGTTGCCATTACATACGAGGGTAAATCAAATATAAATGGTAATTTTGTAAAATAAATTTATCGATTAATGGTACACAAACTAAACATTTAACATTTTTCAATGTAGTCACTTCCGTACTCTACATACTTTTGCCACCGATTTGGAAGCTTTAGTATTCCTTCGTCATAAAAAGTTTAAGGGCGAGTTATCAGAAAATTGCACATCGCGCACATACTCCTCTACGTCTTCATTGCTTTCAAATCTTTTGCCTCCAAGTTGTTCTTTCAAGGGCGCGAACAAAAAATAATCACAGGGTGACAAGTCAGAATGGAGGATGTATGGAGGATGCTCGAGGGTTTACCAGCCCATTTTATTCAATTTATTCCTTGTCAAAACTGCGGTGTGTAGCCTAAAATTATCATGAAGAAGGATGACGTCTCGAATGGGCATACCGCATTTTTCGATTTTTGTCGACTGCAACAACTCAGACTGGTAAGCCGCATTCACTATTCGTTGATGAATAGAACCCCCTTGCCCTTGAGTTAAAGAAAACAGTCGCAAGTACTTTTTCGCCTGAGAGACTGGTCTTCCCGATTCTGAGACTGTAGCTCTGTAGCTTCCCTTGAAACGAGTGAAAATTTCCGATGGTTTTACGCCTAACCGCCTTCGTTGGTTAAAACTTTATGCTGATGCGTTGTGCAACAGACGAAGTTATCTTGCTGTACGGTGGTACTGCGGACAGAACCGAGCGCAACTGTTACCTAAGCCGGTTCCCGCCTCCTCATAAACCAAACAACACTCGAGCATCGAATCCTCTAGATCGGAATTACGTGCTAAGATAAAATGTAATATTACCATTTAAATTTGATTTACCTTCGTATACTGCACAGGAAACTCAAAAACTCACGGACTTATCAATCCACCCTCGTACATAAGTATGGCATTGCAAGTCACTTTGTTTGAAATGTTTGTACGTTTTGTATTCGTTTTATACCCGTTCATAATTCGTATTTATTTTCCATGTATTACACATGAAATCTACGAGTATCCTATGACAAGAAATCAGAATTGCCTCTGTTGTCAATTTGTATCTTTGGATCATTTTGTAGTGTTTTCCTTTTCGATTATTATTTTTTTGGCTGAATTTAAACTTAACCGAATTTCATTGATAGGACGTCAGCACCTTCTTTTGGATCATGCATTAATATATATATATATATATATATATATATGTTGTACCAATTTTGAGAATAAGTAGTTTTCCTCAATTCTTTATACATATCAGGAGTTAATAATTATGGGTTAGTTGAGGCTAGGCAGGACTATCTTTGCAACTGAAAATAGCCCTCAAAGTTAAGAACTTGAAAATGTCGTTAACGCTGGGGGTTCTTGTTTTTAAATTGAGATGTTTTTATAGCTGAATAAATAACCGGTTAAGTATCAAATTTACTGATCCTTCATTAATATTGATGTCATATTTATTGATCAGCTTAGAGCAGCGGAAAAGTAATTTTCTGGGTTTCGTAATATAGCTTCTTCAAAGGTTACTATTTCCTATGCTACATCGGTTCTTGTAATACTCAATTTGATTGTAGGCTTGTTTTGCATAACGAAATATTACTACATAGTACTACTATTACGACCATCCTTAAAACAAATTAGGAATCATAAATAGGAAAACATGTCTTCTATTGTGAGCATTGTCATACTGTGGGCCCATGAATGATTGTTCTCGCGAACGTATAGTAAATAATCCGCTTAGGGTTCTTTCATGGTGTCTTTTATAGGTATGTATCAAAATTCTAATATTTTTCTTCATTCATCGTTGTTCGCTCCTGTAATTTTATTCTCGTGTAAAATATTTGATTGTTGTTATTTTTGTTACCCATTTATCTTTCCGACTTTCATAAGCGTTAATTTTGCAATTACGTTTCGCCTACAAAGAATAATCAAAATATCAACAAGAAAAGGTTGAGAACATTTTGATTTTATTAAATTCTTTAATCTTGTGTATTAAGAGAAATTAAGATATTTTGCTGCAATATATCAACTTCATGATAACTACTATAATAAAAATAACCCCATTTTTCCTTTTATTTTAATAATATAGCTTCATTTTTTTAATTTCACTATAAAAAGCAGTTTACCTAAACACCAAATTAAAGAAATTCTAGAATAAAGAGAATCTCCCCGTCAAATCATTTTCTTTGTTTGTATAGTGCCAAATAAATATTTTTTGAATAAAATAGAAATCTAAAAGGGTTAGAAGAGACTTACCCCTAATAACCACAAACCTTTTTGTTAAATCGGATACGCGTTTTGCCCACTTTGTTTGTGGGCATTATAAACCCGAATATTCCTATTAAAATAGAAAATATGTATATTTGTGTTAATGACAAGAGCATTGTTTCCGAAATAGATAGATTCATATATCACGAACTTAAAAAAAAGCAGTTTTGAAATTTCAAATAAGATTTTCTTAATAGATGTTTTTGATCTGACGCTAGTTCGTTAAAAATAAATTTAAGAGTTTATTTATTTAATTCAAGGAAATATGTTGCTGTTGCAAATTATGTTTCTTTTACCAATTGTAATAAGTAATAACTGCGATAATTAGGTCAAACAAAAAATACTCTAAAAAAATTGGATTGATTCAGCCGTTACTCTGTGATAATTCATCTTAACGATAAACGAATAAACACTACTTTGTTTATTATCACTTTTTATTTACAAAGCCTTTTGATTATAGTTTCGACAAAAGAACTTGTCATTGTCAAACAAATAATTCAAATTGAATGAATATAAATAGATGTACAGTAGTGTTTACATATATTTTTTGGAAATACCATTCATTATTAAATGTATTGAATAGTACTGAGTGGTACAAATCTACCTGGTCCTTTAACAGGTTATTTTCCGAAATTTTTGATGCTTTATATACTTCTAAGGATTCTAAAATATTATGTTTAAAGCCTTTATTTACATTATGAATAATTTTAACATTTTCTATAGTAGGAAACTGATGGCCTGTTTCTAAAATAAATAAATCGCTAATGTTCGATCTGCAAATAACCTAACAGTTAGTTTTAAGACAAACACATTCTTAAAACACATACTTTTTAATTCAAAAGACAAATTTAAAAAAACTGGAGTCTATAAGCTAGAATGTACAAAATGTGATTACTTTTACTTAGGCCAAACTGGAAGGTCATTTAGAACTCCTTATAATGAACACTTTTGATCATTCAGATTAGGAAAAGATAATTCCAATTTTGCACACCATATTTTAAAAGCAGGCCATCAGTTTCCTACTATAGAAAAATCTCAAGATTATTCATAATCTAAATAAAGGCTTTAAACTAAATATTTAGAATCCTTAGAAGTATATAAAGCATCAAAAATTTCGGAAAATAAAGTGTTAAACGACCAGGTAGATTTGTACCACTCAGTACTATTCAATACATTTAATAGTTAATGGTATTTCCAAAATATATGTATAAACACTACTGTACATCTGTTATATTCATTCAATTTGTAATCGCATGTTTTGACAAATCTGTTTATATTCATTCAATTTGAATTATTTGTTTGACAATGACAAACTTTTTTGTCGAAACTATAGTCAAAAGGATTTGTAAATACAAAGTGATAATAAACAAAGTAGTGTTTATTCGTTTATCGTTAAAAAATACTTCATTTAAATGATAATTTAGTAGAAAGATACTTCAATTCAACTTTTTTTGTCAGTGTAGATAATTTTCAATAATTGAGTGTTAGAATCGAATGGTCTCTTTGTTAGAGTCGCTACTCGGGTTTGCAATGTGCGGCTCTTCTTTCAAGCACATCAGTAAAACTACTAGAACGATATACATAGAAAGCAATAGCCTGGGCGTACGGAATGTACTCTGGCATAGAGTAATATCCTTATAAAATTTAACAACGTATCTTTTACAAAGAACCGTATTTCAGTCTGAAGACATCATGCGAAATCAGTGTCGTCTTTGCATGGGTTTGACAGTCGTAATTTAAATAAGATATAGGACAAATGCGCATTCTATAAATATGCATGGGCCTTCTTGAATATGGAAAAGTATTCCAAGCTGGAGCTCTGTTGAATAATTGCACTATTTCGATTTCAGTTGTGATATGTCTTCACAGCCAGCGACCATTGCATATTCAAATTCGTTCTTCTTCAACAACCGCGCTTATATGAAATATTGAAGCAAATCGGAATATGAAAAATTTAAGCAATGGAGACAACGTTTGTATATCGTTATTAATAAGCAATTTAACTTTATAGAATTATCATCACCCAAAAAAAAGAAAAATAATAATTTATAAAACAAAATCATTAAAAAACGTAATTATATAAAGACAGACCCGCCCTAATTACCACTAACTAAATTTAATATGAGCGGATACGTGTTTCGCCCACTTCAGACTTGGGCATTATCAACGCTAGACTGGTTCTAAAATTTAAAATTATGTCTATTTATAGGGGCCGTGGTTGAAGACCGGAAAGATAGTTAATACTTGAATAGTTAATACTTGAAAAAACCAATGTTTTAAGCCTATGGAAAAGACAACTTTACAAATGTATGCTTCCACAAACAAGTAGGGAAATAGATTGAAGGAATGTGTGTGTTCAATAACCTTAATACATCCAGACAGCCTTTATGAGACCATATTATGTAAATAACGCATGCTTCACTACATCATGCCTAATCAGGGAAAAAAGGAAAAACAATTAACGAGCGTGTTCAGTAACCACAGTTAGGAAGGCCTAAAGGGCCAATATTAAATGCGCATGCTTCACGAATTGAAAAATGTAAAGGAAAGGAGGTAAAACAGCTTAATACTAATAAGTTCAAGAGTACTTAATCAATTAAACCTAGTGAAATAGCTGAAACAAGACGGTCCTCAACCACCGCCCCTATAAATAGACATAATTTTAAATTTTAGAACCAGTCTAGCGTTGATAATGGCCACGTGTGAAGTGGGCGAAACATGTGTCCAATCATATTAAATTTAGTTAGTGGTAATTAGGGTGTCTTTTTTTATTTAATTATACTTTTACCACAGTCCCCTATTTTCTACATTAAAAAACGTGAATGCGAGATTGATAAGGACTATAAAAGATATTTGCTACCTTAGAAAATATGGAACAGTATTGTTATGTGATTCATTGCAATTTAATAAGGATTGCGATAAATAACCATAGACAACGTAGATCGGGATTTCAAACATGTTTGTTGTAATATTATTGCTCACGTTACTCATGACCAATAATGTAACTCTAAAACCGAATGTAAACTTGCAAATCGGCGTTGAAAAGCAAAGATACGTAATAGTATTTACAAGGTTTTAGCAGTATAGCATACAGTTGGGGAACATCGGCTAAGCGAAGTTGCGGCTATTTAATAACGATATTAATGTATAGATGGCGTTCATTACGCTACTCTGTAGTTAATCCAACTGTTAGCCAACCCGAACTCGGGTCCGGCTGCTCTGGTTCATATTTTCTGTGGTTTCTTTGGATCACTTAGGCAAATGCTGGGGCAGTAATATTCGACAGATAATCTTTCG
The DNA here is from genome assembly GCA_963921985.1 of Agrilus biguttatus. NCBI lineage: Eukaryota > Metazoa > Arthropoda > Insecta > Coleoptera > Buprestidae > Agrilus > Agrilus biguttatus. The sequence continues at coordinate 25,828,542 of OY998118.1, forward strand.
CTTCTCTTCTGTTTTTATTTCGTCCGTCTCATCTTTCTCTCCCTAACTACACCACCCACCCATTCCCACGATTTCTGCAAGGAGGCCTTACGCCCTACCCTCCGGCTTTGCACTACATTGTAGGTCAGAGGGACTGCCCGCCCACTAGCACGAGTAGCTGGTGGGAATGAAACACAAAACGTTTTTTTTTTCCAGCAGCAGCTTCGGTACGTCAGAAGTTTTACTGAGCGCCGTGACTTATTGGTTTAGGACATAGCTTAATAGTATTCGGGAAGACACCGATGCGATGCCGAGTCCGCCTGTCGTGCTTCAAGATTTGCTGGGGTTTCTTTGTATGATTTAGGAAATTCCTGAGACAATAATTTTCCACACATAATCTGTCGCTTTCTTTCTGTTTTCATATCATTCGTCTCAACTCTCTCTATCCATCTACATACAAGCCAATAATTCCTTCAATTCTTAGAAGGAAGCCTACCATACCCTTCTGGAGTTGCACTAAAGTGTAGGGTGCAGGAACTGATCGCACACCCGTATTAATAGTTGGTAAAAATGAAACAAGGAAGAGCGTTATTGGTGGCTGAAGAGAAATTGTAAACAGTAATTCACATTTGGCATTTTCTATAGAATACTGATCAAGACCTTATTGAAGATTTATGATAAAAAAGTGTATGGAAACCTTTTCTAATTATTATATTTATGGGTCATATATGAAAGCGTTGTTGACAAAAAAAGAAATAATTCATGAAGAGGTGTGACACCACGCTGATACAGTATGATAAGGAAGTGGCTCAATTTGTTAAACAGTATTTAATAATAATGGTGTACAGCAATAGAAAGAAATAATAAAATACTATTTAACTTGACATCATATTTAGGCAAAACATCAATATCTACTACTAGCTGTGGTATTTTATATATTTAAAAAGGTTTTACGAGGGTGTCTCCTTGACAAACTGAATCTACTACGCAGTTTATACTACTCGAAAGGCAATCAAATTAATAATTTGGCAGTTGGTCAGCAACAAATCAAAATTAGTTGATGCGGATCACGTTTTATCATGTCGAAACGCGTCTAAACATTTTCATGTGGAATTTTGGATTAAAATCCATTAATTTGAATAATGCAGCAAAAATACTGGTAAATTAATTATACACTTCTATTCGATATCATTAACAATTGTTTCGACCTTTCTAGGGTCCTCATGGGATTTAAGAGAAAAAGCACTTTCCATTAGTTCTTTTTTTTCCCTCTTTGAGGACAACCCAAATAAGTTGAATAGGTTAAATTTCAGAACAAAGCTAAATATTTCTATATATGTTTATTAATTATTACGAATTATCTGCCAAATTAATACTGAACCTGTTAATGCTTTGAACATATCGATGAGTTGGTGTAGACATTTACTGTACAGCATGTAGCTAACATATTGGTTTAATTGGAATTACAAATAGTGAATGACATATAATGCTAACAGTCGACTGATAAAATAATTCAGCACGCTTAGTAACATTACCAAACAAATATTGGAATATATTCAAAAAAGAAGGAATTAAAATCCTTATTCGTCTAATTTTTAAGAGTAGTTATTTCTGTTGAATCCATATTTATATGTATAATATAGCCTGTAAAGGCCTTTCTGCCAGCGCCCACTTGATGAGACCCAATAGGTCGAAACCGGTCGTGGGATGTGGCTTTCGGTTCGTTGTGCCTACTTGGTAGGACGCGTTCAAAATGTGAAATCTTTGATCTAATACCCCTAGCCCTCGGAGTAGTTGTTTCTGTTGATTCTATATTTATATTTATATTTATATTTAAAATATTGGAATATTGGAACAAGCGATATTCGTTCAAGTTAATTCTCATTTAAAATGAAGCCGTAGTCTATTTCCAACATAAACAACTTCATCTGCTATACTTTTATGACCATAAAACTATCATCACTATATAATAATGTGCTAATAACGCTGAAAAGTCCCGGGTCTAACACAAACATGACGCTACTTTTATTGCATTCAACTTTTTTTCAATTAGTAATAACCTAAAGACAGCTGTTAAAATTTTGTGATATTCTATTCATTATTTTATGAGTTATTGTGCTAACAGTGACTTTATCTAGCTACTTTTGTTACTTTAAAAACAATGGATCAAAAACAATTTCTTGTTTTAATATTATACTGCTTCATAATGGGAAAAATACCGTTCCACCATACCATAGACCAATTGCTTGAAAAGTGTTAAGGAGACTCCGCTCCATCGGAGACAACAATAAAACGTTGGTTTGCTAACTTCAAACGTGGCCGTAAAGACACTGATGATGCAGCGGAAGTCCAAATGAGGAATACCAGAAAACCAGAAACCATCAAAAAATCCACAAAATCATTTTGAATGAACGAAAAGTTAAATTGCGTGAGTTAGTTAAAAAGCTCTGTTCAAAGTGGGTGCTGCGTTTGATCAGTATTGACAAAAACAAGAAGGTATTGATGATTCTGAGCAGTGTTTGGCCATGTTTAAACGTAAACGTAAAGTAAACCGGATTGTTTTCATCGATATGTGACAATGGATGAAACATGGATCCATCACTTCACTCCGGAATCAAAACGATCGTCATCTGGCACAGCAGTGAACTAGCAAACCTCAACCAAAGCGGTATTTTGGGATGTGTGTGGTGTAATATTCATTGACCATCTAGAGAAAGGAAAAACCATCAGCAGGGTATTGTAGTAATTATACATAGTTATTGGAGCGTTTAAAGGTCGCAGAATTGAAATTTCAAAGAAACAACTGCATTAACAACTACGTTGATGAATAAAGCCAATTTTGAACAAAAGAAAACGTGTTTTCTTTGTTAGGCCCGGGACTTTTCAGCCCATGTGTTATCTATAGCAAAGATATGTTTGTAAGGTAATCGTGCGGAGGTTTCTCCTTTAACGATACAAACTTACAAGGTTACAGTGGTAACTAGTAACCATTACTGTAGTAAGCAATCAATTGCCTGAAGGATCCTATGTTTAGGTGAAACATGTTGCCAAACAAATAATTTGTGAAAATAATATACAACTGTTCTTGTTCTTTAATTTGGTTTGGGTTGCTGTAGTCTTTAAAGTTTATTGATATAGTATCTGCTAAACGGAAGAATACTAAACCATTTTGACAAATCGTCTATTTGCTCAAAAGTTTTATGAATTGCAAATGTTTCAACTAATTTGATGTGCGTACATTTAAGAAAAAGGTAAATACATGCTTATTTTTTATAATATGGTTCTTCAATTGTATTACTTTGTTTTTGGCCTTTCAGCCTCATGTAGAAGGGCGTCGACTAATGATGTCTTTCATTGTCTTGACGTTGTTTGCTATATTTATTTTCACAATAAAATAATACGCCTTATAATTTGACTTCTTGTTGTTTTCGATCTATAAGTGCTCAGAAAATTTATTAAAAGTATCAATAAATGTTATCGATGCTCTCAGTTGTTTCATATTTTATTAAAAATAAATTAAAGTATTAATAAAACTGTAAACATTGGTAGTGCTGTAGAATACAGTAAATAGCCCAAACTCCAACTGGAAATCATGACACTATACATCCAAAGTACTTTCGGTAACTTCTGGGTCTGAAAAGAATTAAAAGTAAAGGCAAGATAAACATCAATACGAGGTAATGTTATAGTCCAGTGAACATAATTCGGTCTTTCAACTGCAATCTTCAGTGTACCTTACAAAACAATAACAAAATAAGTTAAATTAGACCAAATAGCGGACAGCAAGGGATGAGACCCTTGTCACAGTCAAGAGAGCTTAATCTGCTTCTATAAATAGAGAAGAAGGTAACTTTGTTACCGTAAAGTACTTCGGACGTTTAGTGCCGGTTTTTTTTTGTGTGGGATTTAATTAATATATATATATATATATATATATATATATTCGTTTTTGGTGGGAATCTTTCGACTTAGTATACTTCACAATCATAAATATTTAACTGTTAAAGACGATGTAGATATATTGATTCAGCTTTTTTCCGAAATTTGGATCAGTTAATCAGGCTGGTATAAATATCAACAAGGGGTTAAACCGAAACATGCTCCTACGTTGACGTTTTGACAGATGAAATGATAGAAAGCCACTCACTACATAGATTACTTTCCGAATGATGCCGTTGGTAGTTTAGTTTCAAAAAAGCTTTTAACTTAATTTCAGCCTACGGAAATTCCTTTATCTCTCGTTTCCCGCTATTCTCACATTCACTGTCAGCTTCTTTTCCCTAAACACTCTCATTTTTCTCGTTCCTCGCTATCGTTAATTTTCCAATGAAGTTAAACGATTCCTTAAAAGTAGTGCCGTGTCGTAGTTGTTTTTTTGTGTGATTAATAGTGGAGATTTCGAAGTGCATGCGGAAGAAAAGACTTTAGATGTAAGTGCTTCGGATCGAAAGGAATGGCCAAATTGAAGCAAAAGGATAATTATTCAGAAGAAATTACCATTTAATATATATTTAATATACTTTATGGAAAATGCAGATGTATCTATCAGTTAACTCGGGATAGGTTACGTTATTAGCAGAAGTCAAAAAAATACAAACTTACTAAAGGATTAGTTTTTATTACTACCAATTAGGTTAGAGGGGAGAGCTCCAATGGCACAGAGATCGGTCTTTGTGAATACGGTTATAAAGGCAGTAGCTTTACCAAAAGTTCCAATACTGCATAAAAACAAAATCTTGTACATTTACAATCAGATGAAACTTTTGAATTTTTTTGTAACAATAGGACTAGTTTTGATATTACCTGTTGTATTACCAACACTCTTGTAAATTCAGAATATTGTACGTATTGCATCTGAATCTGATCGCTGTACTATCCATTCTTTTCTTGTGCTTTGTAAATCCAGTTACTTACCCCCGTTAAATTTCGTATTTACTTGTATTTCTGTACGTTTTTCATGGTAACAATTTTTACATATTGTAACATAATACATTTAGTATTCAAGTTTTTAAGTAGAGAATCAGTAGTACACAACAAATCACAGTTTAGATCAAAATCAGTAAAATGTACGAGGGTAAATCAAATATAAACGGTAATTTTGTAAAATAAATTTCTTGATTAATGGTACACACAAACTACACATTTAACATTTTTCAATGTAGTCACCTCCGTGCTCTACATACTTTTGTCATCGGTTTGGAAGCTTATATATTCCTTCATAATAAAAGATTTGAGGGTGACTTGTCAGCTAATTGCACACATACTCCTCACTTCTTAATTGCTTTCAAGTATTTTGCCTCCAAGTGATTTTTAAGGGCGCGTCAGGGCCATAAGGAGGATTATAGAGTCTCGAGGGTTTCCCAGCAAATTTCTTCTAGTTTATTCCTTGTCAAAACTGCGGTATGTGGTCTGTCGTTGTCATGAAGGAGGATGACGTCTCGAATGGGCATACCGCATACACCATGGTTTGATTCGATACGCGATTTTTGTCGACTGCAACAATTCAGAATAGTAAGCCGCATTCACTGTTCGTCGATCGTGAACAAAATCAATCAGAAAAACTCAAACAAACCCTTGAGCAAAGAAAACAATTGCAATCACTTTTACGGTTGAGAGACGAGTTTTGGCTGTGACGGTCAAAAGAGCTGCCTTCATCCTTTCGCCTTACTCGCCATTTTCAATTCAAGAGTGCAGTCGTGAACCCATACCTCATCACAAGATTACAACACCTCAAAAAGCGCCTCAACCTCCCCTTCTTGTCGAAATCGATTCGAAGTCTTACTGATCTCCGACCTGACCTGGTTTTGATTTCCGGTCAACAACCTTGGAACTCAGCGAGCACTAACTTTTCTAAAGCCAAGTTCATCAGTCATGATGGATTGAACACTCCCATAGCTGATATCTAGATACCCACTTCTGATGAGATTTGTTCAAAAGTTAACCGGCTGATGGTGATCACCTTCAAGAAGTTCTCGACAAGCACGGATGTTGGATGTTGTCATTTGTGAGACTTATTCTTGGGCGTCGATCATTACTTTCATTTTCGACACGTCCTCGCCCATTCCTGAATTCTATGTTCTCTGACCCATGTATACACTCAATTCTGAGACAGTGCAGCATCCCCAAACTGTGCCTTCAAACGAGTGAAAATTTCCGATGGTTTAACATTTAATGCCTTCATTGGTTAAAAACTTTATGATGATGCGTTGTGCAACAGACGAAGGTACTTTGCGCTCAGTCATAGCTGTGCTGCGGACAGTGCCGAGCGCAGCTGCTACCTAAGCTGATCCTCATAAACTAAACAACACTCGAACAGCGAATCCTCTAGATCGGAATTACGTGCTAAGCTAAATAGTAAAATTACCGTTTATATTTGATTTGCCCTCGTACATTCTTCCACATACTCACAATTTGTTTTTACAAAATATAATTAGAGAAGTTCTGACAATTGCTTCGATATTTGAATCATTTTCGGAGTACAAACAAGAAATCAAATGTTTCCCTCTGTATTTAGGCACTTATTATGGCGTTCTACAAATTTGTTTATGCCCATATCGCAGAAATTACCGGATGTGAATACGTTGTTGTTTTTAAATCCCTAGTGTCAAACTGCTGAAAGCCAAGAATCCCGTATTGGTAAGAAAACAGATGGTAAGCCCTTGGCGCAAGGTTCGAGTTATACAGTGTTTGTGCCCTTCCAAACGATCTAATAAACTCTGGAGTTTGAGCAGCAGAGTAAGGTCGTGCATTATTATGCTACAACAAAACTCCCCGTGGCAGTTGATCACGTTGCTTATCCTGAATGGTGTACTGAGGACTCCTTAGAATTGTCACGCAGGAACGTCGGTCTTGATGAAGTTTGGTATAAACTTTGCACACAAATTCGTTTATCGTCACATACGGTGGCCCTACCGCAGTTTATTATCGATATTGTCTACATTCTCACACATTTCCACATCTGGTCATTACTCTGCGTATTAGAACTGAAGATACATACATTTGGTCTATTGCTGATTAAAATTGTATCGAAGTAACGTGTGTTTTATTTCCACCAGCTACTAATACTGGTGAACGGGCTGTTCCTCCGACCTACACTGTGGAATGGTAGGGCGTAAGGTCCTCTTCAGCCTCCTTTTAGGATGGTGTTTTTTTATAGGCTGTATATAGCCTATAAGACCAGTATGTTCCTATGTAAAAGCTTCTAATAAAAAACTAACAAATAAACTTTGGTCAATCATTAAAAAATATACAAAATTGGATTCCCCTTTCACTACTTAAAATTATTTATTATTTGCAAACGATGTTTCTAATTCAAAATTGAATAGAAATGATATACTAGTATCGTTCGATGTAACCAATCTATTCGGTTCAATACCTACGAGGGAAATCCCATCATTAGTTCAAACAATCCTTGAGAATAATCGGGTTTTACCAAGTATAATACAAGAAAATTTAAACTTACTTTCAATTTGCCTAAACCAAAATTATTTTAAATTTAATAATAACATTTATATACAAAATGAAGGTATGCCCTTATCTCCCATATTAGCTGATATATTTATGGACAACTTGGAACATATTATTCACAAAAGTAACCACAAAAATAATATAAAGTTTTGGAAAAGGTATGTAGACGATGTTTTTGTTGTATGGAGTGGTACAAATAGACAATTAAATATATTTCTAGAATGCCTGAATAGTTCACACAATAGGATTAAGTTTACTATTGAAATCGTAGAAAATAACTAGTTAATTTTTTTAGATCTAACATTGAAAAAACAGAATAATAAAATAGAAATTTCCGTTTATAGAAAAACCACTCACACAGACACAAAAATCCATAAAGATTCTTGCCACTCCATACAACACAAAATTTCAGCCTATAATAGCATGGTCTATAGATTATGCAAATTACCATTAAATAAAATTAATTTTGGTAAGGAAGTAGCTATTATAACGCAGATTGCTTATAAGAATAGATTCGTACTAAAAATTTGTTACTAAAAAATATTTCTGAAGTATTTGTGTACTTTTTGTAATTTTCATTAATTTGCCTAAGTTAACGGTTTTTATATCTTTATAAGTACATTGTTCTTTAATAATTGTTAACCTATAATCTTCTTTCAACAAACTACGCTTCATAGACTCTATAGTCCATTTCAATGTTTGCTAATTAAATGCTGTAGATTCTATTGAATTAAGAAGCCGTACTTGTATTTTTAAATGAAAAATTTCATAAACGAAATTTTATTAAAGAGCTGGGTTAAGCGTCTATCATTAGCCGTTAAATTCACTTTGCCTAAAACTGCTCTTGAATCGTTAGGTATTAACCGAAGCGAAACATGAAACTGAGCTGAACCTATTGAAAGCATTTCCTGATTCAATAAATGCAAAGGCCAGCCAGGATGTATACCAGTTTATTTACATGTATGTTGTTTCACAGAACTATCAAATGCTTGGCAAATCTTGAAAGAAGAATGTTGTTTTTTTCAGTAGCGTTCTTTCATTTTAATCATTTCCGTATGAATGCTAAAATGGACTGAAAAGATTTTTGCGATAAAGGAAAAGTTTTTGAATTACCCAACGAACAGTATAACAGAAGTGCCCGATTCCATTACATTTAAAGCCGTCATTAATTACGTCAAACATTACAGTGGTAAAGTAGCGGCATCATTAAATGAATAAAGGCATTTATTAAAGAATTTAGATTCAATGTCACTCAAAGAATAAAAATTGATGAGTGTTGGAATTATTTGTTAATCCCTCAACTGAATGGAAAATTTCGACTAAATATTATTAAAACTACATTGTATGCTATCAGGGAATTAATTGAACAAAAAGAATGATATGGACGGTTCGTTGACATAGAAAGAGGATTTTAAACATACATATCTAAAGAGCGATTGATATATGAATAATTGCTATTGAACAATGTATTATAATTAATGTTGAAACAAAGCTTGACTAACAAAAAGTTTTATAAGGGGTAAAAATAGAATTACAAAAGTAGATGATATTTGAAGTGCAAAGATGTTTCTGTTTAATGCTATGCACCTCTTGAAGGTTAGTTTATGAATAGTGGATGATGCCTTTTTCCGAAACGATGCTATATATTATTACGTGAACATCAAAGTTGTTATAAGTATATAGACTTTCTTGGCCGTATAATCTATATTAAATTCAGCTTCGGGCTAAAGGGCCGTGGTCTAAATAAATGGTTAGGTTCAGATGTTTACTTGGCAACTGCGGCCGACATCATCAGAGGTACTGCACTGACAACGTGGACGATGGTTAACCTTGGCAGTCGAGACTTAATAGGTATAATATTCACCCACGCTGTCAACACAGTGCCTCTAATGTTAGCCGAATTTGCATTTAGACCGCAACCCTTTAGCTTCAATCAAAATTGTACTGTTAAAGTTGTTGTTGTTGTTGTTTACATCCGCTCCTCTGCAGCTCGTGGCTCATGCGGATGTGACTGCTAGGCTCTTGTGGAAGAGGTAGCTACACCGATTTTCGTTATAAGTGTAATTACGCTGCAACCATTGATAATACCTCATTACAATATTGAATAATGACTTGTCACCTTTATTTAAAATGATATTGACTAACCTTCAGCTGATTCGCGATGCTGTCATAGACATTAATAGTATATGAAGAGAAGGAAAGGTACTTACAACCATTGCATACAATAAAGGCAAAAATTCTTAAAGAACATGAGATAACATGACGTAATTTCTTTCTATTTCTGCGAAATCGTTGTTGATGGTCTAAGAACTGTCACGGTAACCCCTTTTTATCGCAAAGTGTTCGAAGCGCTAAAGCTAATTCAAAGTAATGGCGACTACGTCGTTTAATAACGTGTAATGGTTATAACAAACCGTCTCTGAAAGGGCTTCTGCTTATTTCAACCGTTTGTGGCTTACAAGAAGAAGAAAAAATAAGTGTTAGGCCTTTTTATAAGAGAAAACGTTGTTGTATGTAATTCCCTTGTGGAGAGAAGCTTTCGAGATCACTCCAGCGGCTCTTGATGAGGAGCCGGAGAAAAATTATTTGTCTCTTTTAAAAGCCATTTTCTTAATATCAGTTATATCAACTTTAAAACATAGCACAAAAGATTTTTCATAACTGTTAGGACTTTCAAAAATTAAGCACTTGTCGGTGGAGATCTAATGATATTACTAACATCATTTTCGTAAAGTGTTTTTGAAATGGAAACCATAAAAAAATACCTTAGATTATATTTTTAACATATTTCAACTGAGAGCCCTTTTCGATAACAATTTAATTATTAAATTTCGACAGAATTAATTAACTGAATTGATTAAACTAACGAGGGATCTTATTAGGTCTTCAGTATTTCAAACTATTTACTACCTGGTTGTAAATATCAGTCTGACCCTAAAACCTTCTGAATCTTTTTACTTCTATTTCTGCCTCTACTATATGTCTAATTAGTCCTTTATATGTCAGAAGATGTCGTACCAACATATCTCTTCTTTTACTTGTTGACTTTCATAGAGCTCTTTGTTATCCTACTATTTTTTATACCTCCATATTTCTAACTTTTTCTATCCACGTTCCGGCTTTAAGTGAAACGAGGCCCAAATCAAAACTTTAAACAGAAGCCCATCTTAAGGATGCAAAGATAGATTAATAAATTAATTAATTAAATAAAATAGTAGTTTTCTTGTCTCAGTTTTTTTTAAAAAAAAAGAGATAATAGCATATATAATAATAATAGTATTATCGATCACAAAACCAATATTCCTCCCATAATTGTATTATTAATTTTAACTTTTTAGAATGTGGTGTTATAGGCCGCAGTTACAAAATATCGTGGATAGACAAAGTCGGAAATGTACAGGTATTAGAATTAATAGGAGGACAAAAGGTCATATGTAAGGGCAAAAGGAGACAGAGGAGGGCCTAAATTAGATTACTGTTCACAAATAGTTAGGGAAGCAAAATGTTCTAGTTTTAGAGAAATACAATCAAGATAGAGAAGAGTGGAGGTGTGTATCTAACCAGTCTTCGGAATGACAACTCTATTATGTGAGCACGTACCTATTTTAAAGAGGGTTTCATTTTCAGTATAATTTCAGTTTCATTTTTTTTATGGGTCTATGAGACCTAGGGCTGTAGCCTGTAACGACGGCACTATGTCTACGCTTCTAACTTTTTCCTTTCCACCACGCCCACTGCTCACGTTTCGCAACCATACAGTGCCGTGCGCTAAAGAAACATTTTCAATAGTTTTTTCAAGGTCCTAAATTAGCCGATGGCGAGCACAGAAGTGATTCTTTTTTTTAATAGCTATTTGGCTCTGCGTTATCTTTTGTTTTATGCCTCTACCGCCTTTTTCATCCTGACTTATATGACTACCTAGTTATCGAAAATCAGTGACTTCTTCGTCATCAATTTTTATATTAGCTCTAATCCTACTTTAACCGCTCTTACAAATAAATGTTTTTATTTAATTTTTATTTATTACATTTCCATGCTCAACTGTCAATACCGCTTCCATTTCATTTTCAGCAGTTTTGAAATGATCACCTCATAAAATTATAAATAAAACATGGTAGTTCTTCATACTACCTAAATGAATTAGGGAGATTTCGAGATTATTCGATTAGTTTGTGTCTCATCTCTAAAACATCATCAGCGAGTTGTGAAAAAAGCAGTATTACTAATACCATAGATAAAATAGAAAAGTATTAGATTGCCTGCATAAGTAAACATTAAGTGAATAGCCACTAAAGAATATACGACAATCACCACCAGATGTAGAGATCAAAGACCCTATAGATTCTTTTGTGACGTCATCTATCTCATGATTCTTCGCTGCCAAGATAAATCGACTGATACCTCATTTAGTAAAATCGATTCTATAAGGCGGAAATTACGGTCCACATCCCTTTGAACGTACGTACTTGTATATGCATACGAACTGTTACATTCAAATCCCTTCGTTTGCTTTGTAGTAAGTCGAACAGCAGCAATATTTAAAATTGGAAGAATACCTACATTGTGTTAAATAAAATGACATGAAAAATTTTAAAGTTGGAAATGGTCGAATGATATTCTATGCCACGTTTTAATGTAGGTACCGTACCTACTTTCTCTGACTCAACTTCATTACGCAATTTTGAGCAGGTATACAAGCGTAATACTTACCTACACAGTACTTGACTTCTTGGAGTTTTGCCAATTTACTTCAGTTACGAGCAAAGAGATAGAAAACAATAAGGTCATAGCTGCTGTTTCTTAAGATATATATATATAACCGAAGCTATTGTAGCTGTCTATAGGTCATGTAATTTTTGTAAATAATTATTACAATTACTATTGCAGCTACAGAGTTTCTAAATTCCATATTATCCCAGAAAAGTATTAATTTCAACCAACAATATTCAAAGCCAAAACGGGGTGTTAGAGTTTATGGATTAAATAATTACAGGAGCGATATATATTGTCGAGTACCGAGTGACTTGTAGTGTGAATAATACAAAAAATGGAATAAACCGCCTTATATCATAGGGAAATTTAGCGATGAAAACAAGACAATACCGCACTTTAACATAACTTTAAAATAAATTAAATGAATAAAATCTTTTCAAAACAAAAAAACTTTTTTGAAAGGAACACAACTCTATATAAAACAAAAGAGAACAAAATAAGACGCAAATTCAGTTTAATAGACATATAAAAAGACTTTGTAAAAAATTATAAATAGAACCAGAACTTGAAGAAACATCTGGGCAGTCAGCGTCTTCAAGACGATGATGAAGTCAAAACAGTTGTGATGCAGTGGTTAACAGTTAACAAGTCAGGCGGAAGAGTTCTATGAGAAAGGTATTCAAAAACTGGTCAAACTTATGACAAGTGCCTCAGTATTGAAGAAAATTATGTAGAAAAGTAGATGAAGGTACAGGCTTTCATGTAAACCTAAAATTATTAAGATATCTTTGGACGTTTTTTTATTAATTTCAAAACGGCACTTAAAAAACATGCTTCGTATTTCTTAATCACTAAACTCTTACAGCCTAGTGGCTATTAATTTTGTTGACTAAAAAGTTACTTCTGACTATTGTCAATTATCAGTTAGTCAATGTTTCTATCGTGCTAACTTATAGGTAAGTTTGTTTCTTGCGATAAATAACGAAATTACCTCTTTATTAAAGCATCCATCTAAAACATTTAACTAACTAACGCGTCTGCTTTGGATACCTAGGATGTCGTTGATTTATCGAAATTATTAATTGAAAATCATCAACTTTTTGACGTGTAGAGAGTATTTAAATGTCAATATTCAGTCGTAGTAGGGTCATAGATAGAGATAATGTGATAGCATCTGTGGCTAAACGCCTACGAAATCTCGCCATTATTAAAGTGTATGTACTAACGATACTTATCCGTGTAAATTTGGACGGGTTCAACTAGTTTTATTATTGTTATGAATAAATCATTAAAAGCGATTCAGAAGTAAGTTAGGGTGACGAGATGGGTAACCGATTTCTTCTTTTCTTTTAGATATAAAAGCCAAAGTTTAGCCTGTATTTTTAAAATTATGGAAAATGATACATTCTTATACCACCATAAGGACTTTATTCTGAATTTAACAATTGGTCACTTGTAAGATGTTCAATATGCATCACGGAAATTGATGAAAACAGCCCTAATCGATATTTTTCAGAGGTACCTAAGCTATTTAACAGTTACAAATGGCGTTATTTGGAAATAATCCCATTTAATTACAGAAACTGTTTTTCTTGCAAATAGTGTAATAATAAAAATAAATAATAGTGTAACTCTCAATTATGAGTGGTTAGTGTGACTCAAACAATTTATTAAAACTACCTGAATCTTTTAAAGTTTCAGTTCGTATTTAGACTGCGGTAAAGGCAGAAATTAATTACCACTAAAACTTTTTAATGAAAACACATTGTTTCACTGTCTCGCGCATTAATATTCGACGAAACACGTGTTCGCATTAAATCACTTAGTGGTAATTAGGGTGTCTGTGTGTAATTTATTTATTCTGTTTATTGATTATGTATTACTTTCATGAAATTCTGATTCGGTTAATTAGCTATAAACCCATATTCTGTGGAGTTAATGAATAATATTTTTTGTTGTCTTCCGAATTTATAATTGGGTATACTGAATTTAGAACTTTACTGTTTGGTTTCTATTTAATAATTGATTAATTAAGCAAATATTATAGGCATTATTTATCATCCCTTGATAAACTCTATTTAATTCCTTTTCTGGAAATTTTGTGATGATAAGGGTATGTTAACTAGTTTGTGTAAACTTGACTGGAAATATGCTAACATGTGAAATAGGATGAAACTATCTATTGTGAGTGATTATATCTCTCTGAATCTTTTTATGAAAAATTGAAAAACTATGTTGATTGCTAATATTTTGAATTGTGAGGTCCAAGAAGTATATACATTTTTGTTCGTTTTCTAATTCTATTATAAATTTTGTTTTTGAATTCAGGCTATTGATACAAGGCATGTTTTTTAAGTAAGTACCGTTTTGAAATTAATAAAAGACGTGCAAAGATATTTTAATTATTTTATTTTTAACTGAAAACATGTACCTTAATCTACTTTTCTACGTAATATACTTTAATGTTGAGGTACTTGTCATAACGTTTGACCAGTTTCTGAATACCCTTCTCATAGAACTCTTCCGCCTGACTTGTTAACTGTTAACCACTGCATCACAACTGTTTTGACTTCGTCATCGTCTTGAAGACGCTGACAGCCTAGACGTTTCTTCAAGTGCAGGAACAAATGATAGTTACTGGGCGCCAGATCAGGGCTGTACGGAGGATGATCTAGAGTTTCTTAAGAAAAGATGTGATGAGATCTTTGGTCCGATTAGCCACATGCGGAGGGGCATTGCCATGCAACAAAACGATGCCCTTGCTCAACTTGCCACGTATTTTGTTCTGAATTGCATGGTGCAGATTGTTCATTGACTCACAATAAGCTGCCGCATTAATTGTCTCATTACGAGGCAAAACACTGTGAACATGATTTTCTGTTGCTTTGATTCTGGTGTGACGTAGGCCACCCATGTTTCATCACCCGTAACAATTTGGCTTAAGAAATCATCATCTTCGTTGTGGTATCGCTCAAAGAAAGTCTACCTTAACGTTCGTTTTTGTGCGCATCTGTGAACATTTTCGGTACCCGTGCGCACAATTTTTAGTTAATTTAATTCAACTGCTCGGTCACAATGCCACACAAAACACTGCCAGAAACTTGAGGAAAGTCATTACATAAGGAGGAAACCGTAAAGTGTCTGTTTTCTCGCACCTTTTCGTCCATTTTCTGCAGTAAATCTTCATTAATGACCGAAGGACGCCCACCTTATTGTTCATCATGCACATTTTTGCAGCCATCTTTAAATGCTCTCATTCACTTCCTTAAGAATCGTATAACAGCCTGGACTTCACGATTATAGGAAGCATCTTAAACACCCAGTAAACAACGTCAACAAGGGCAAATCAGACTGTAATGGCGTCAGTATGTAGGTAAGAGCTGTAGTTGTTCAGTGCGCATAAGCTATGCGCTGACCGCAGAGCTACGGCGGCAGAATTTCAAAACGGTACTTAAAAAACATGCCTCGTATAATTTAGAAAACGATCGAATAGACAATTTTTTATGATTATTTTGTGGTAATCTGTAATATTAAAAAATTGAAATTGGTAAAATTAATTCACATTAATGATATAACTTTTTAGATTTAATACTCTGCTTCTCCTTAACCAACAATATTTTCCTACGTACACAGGCATGACTCAATCATCTAATTTTGATACCTACAAGCTAGTTTCCTCATATCATATTGTTTACGAGTTTTGTACAATGCAATATTGTTTTAACCGCATTTCCTATTTTTTATAGTCATAGCGTACAGCTCGTATCGTATTCTTTTTGAAATACATAATACTCTTGTTGCTTTCCTTTTAATGAAAGCTTTTGTTGTTTCATCAAATGCGAGTTTGCAAGTGTGGGTATTTAATGTATATATACGTTATGTTTGTATTGTATGGCGGAAAACAAGTTCCGTCGATGAGGCATTATTACTACTAGAGGTTACAACTCTGTCGTAATGAACCTCATTGGAAAAATTTCTTCAACTCTTCCATTTCCTAATTTCCACTAATTCCTTATTTCACTTCGCCAGAGCCACGGGAAAGTTTTCTTGCGACCAATGCACAGTACCTTAGCTACTAACTTTTGTTTCCCCTCGAAAATCGTGAAACGTTTGCACAAATTGGTTCGAACTGAATTAAAGGTTTTTATACGACTTCCTTTCAGAAATCGCCTATTAGATTACAGCGCCGATCAATAAATAACTCGGTGGCAGCAGTCCAGACGGATTTCACATAAATCAACTAAACGGTCGGTCGGGTCGTTGGTCGGTGCTTTGTTCAGACAATTTAATATTCCTAGTGTCCCCGACAACGAGTAAAAGCACTTCAAATAATTTCATAGCACAATCCGTAAAAATGACTTTTGCTCGTTTTAATTAGAAAAATACACAAAGCTAATTCGCTCGTTTAATATACCTACCGCTGCAATCATGAATTAAGTGCATATTCCAGCCTTAATCTAATAGTAATTGCATTACCTCTCGAACCAACTTCTCACTGGTGAAGAATTTTAATTTTGAAATGTCGTTAAATAACTGGACTTTCTTAAAAGCTTAAAAAAAGGAACTAGGACCTTAATGATTTTTGCTTCAACTGATGTCCAGAGAAAATAAAATCCTTTCAAAAGAAAACTATTATATATTCCATTATATAAATGAGATTCCGGTATTTCCCATTCCCAACTTAATTGAGCATCTACGGACATCCTGTTTAGATCGGGCACTATTCTTATACATGAAATAAAAAGATCTTTTGTGTTTCGTTCCCTGCAGCCACTACTACTGGTGACCGGGCGATCTACACTATAGTGCAAAGTATGAAGGTAGGGCGTAAGGCCCTCATCAGCCTCCTTTGAGGAATCGTGGGTGTGAGCGTGTGATGGTTAGGTAGTGACAGATGAGGCGGACAAAATAAAGTCAGAAGAGAAGTGAAAGATTATCTGTGCCCCAGCATTTTCCTAAATCATCCAAAGAAATCACAGAAAACTTTACCAGGCCAGGCGGATCCAGAATCCAACCGGCGACCTCTCGAATGTTACACTATGATCTAAAATATTAGACCTTTACCTTATTCAAGCAGCTTCCCTAATAGGTTAGGTTACACACCCCGGCCAATGCTTTCATCGCGTCGGAACAAGGACACCCGTGCGCACTTTTACCACCAACGCAGTGACCCGGCCCAATGCACCTACTTACCACACATGTACTTTGTACTCAACATTATTGGTTGTGGACCACAAGGAGTCTCCAGACCTTTCAATGACCTTCGAGATTCCCATGCGATTGTTTATTAATGATTCCGTTAACAGCATCGATGTTAACTGATGATTGATCTTCCGGGCTTGACGTTGTTGCCCTATTCGAACATTGTCTCAAGACCACTTACTTCGTATAGGATAACAATGTTTACGAATAAAGTGATGGCGTTGCTATGGGGAACCTGTTAAGCCCGGTTATAGCGAAATACTTTATGGAAAAAATCGAACAAACAGCTCTGGATACCGCAGACTATAAACCGCTTTGTTAGTTTCGCTATGTTGATGATGTGTTCGCCATTTGGAGCCACGGAAAACAGAAACTTAAAGAGTTCCTACATCACCTCAGTAGGCAGAACGTTAGAATCCAGTTCACCATGGAGGAAGAGAAGGACAAGAAGCTGTCATTTCTAGACGTCCTGGTACTTAAGAAATTCGATGGACGAATGGGTCACAGAGTGTACCGATAACCCACTCACACAGATAGGTACCTACACAAGAGTTCAAACCACCATTCAAAACAAAAATTTGGATTAATTAAGACCTTAACCAACAGGGAAAATAAGATATGCGAACCCATTTATTTGGGTGACGAATTAAAGCACATCGAAACTTCTCTAAAAAACAATGCTTACTCTTGTAAAGAGATAAGATGTGCTACGAACCCTAGGAAGTCCAAGGTCACGAAAGAAGAACCTGCCTACAAGGGAAGAGCTTTTCTACCATACATAAAGGGAGTCACGTATTGGAAAAATCCTGGAAAAACACGCTATTAACACCATATTAAACCTACCAGTACACTAAGGGACCTATGGAAATCGGATAAGGACGAAACGGACCCACTCGCAACGCCAGGTGTCTATCGCATACCGTGTAGCTGTGGACAGGTTTATGTCAGCACAACAAAGAGGAGCATTGCTACCCGTCTGTCTGAACATTTAAGATGCTGCAGACTAGGATACACGGAAAAATCTGCCGTCCTAGAACATGCCCTTACGCAGGATGGACACAGTATATTGTTCTATAACACCCAGGTTTTGTACAAAACAGACCACTACTACGCCCGGCTTCAAAGAGAATCCATAGAAATCTTTAAAAATAAAACAAATACAATAGAAAGGAAGAAGGCACCAAGCTAAACAAAATTTGGACACCAGTCGTAGCAAGAACAGAAATGCGCCCATTGATCGTTACGACCACCACTAGCCTCGCCCCTCAGACTGACAATATAAATTGCGAGAGCAACGCAACGGTAGCCACACTCGACAACCGACCGCTGAGATCGTTACGAGATAGAAAGCTACTCCACCGCCCGCAACACCTTTGATAATGTTAGCCGCAGCCGCTGACAAAATGTTAGGTAGTATACCAACCTTTAGACCACGGCCACAAAGCCCGGAAGATCATCATCAGTTAGTTGACGCCGGCCGTGAATGCCTACACAACTTGAGCATCGATATTGCCTTCATGTCGACGATTTAGCTATGCAGGTGTTTTTTCCTCCACTTCAGTTTCACAGATAAGTACTGGCATTATTGGTTCGTTTGCTTGTCTCCTGTCAAATGTGTGGTAAACCAGGCGAGTGTTGCCAGCTCGACAGCGACTTCTCGCACTACACTTGCCACCAGATGCCTGGCGTCCTTTAACTTCCAGATAATTTCAAATGGGTAATGATCCCACCACCACTACAAGGGATATGCTAAAGCAGTTCGAGGGCCACATTCAAGTTCGCCGTCGAAATGTACTTCCTTTTATTATTTTTTTATTTGAACTCGTCATAGAAGTGCTCTCAAAAAAGAGGGTATATTAGAATTTCGACATTTTGATGGCGAACTAAACTCTGACCTGAGAATTATCCAAACCCATTAAAATTTTGAAATTATGATATTTCCAAATCTTAAAGTGCTGAGAAATTGCATTTTTTTTTTAATTTTTAGTTTAGGATATCTTTTGAGGATTTTAATGCTAAGTTTTTGAAATAATTCTGAAACCAAATTATGTTCGAAATGACTATTCTCTTGTCTTTTGTCTATTCATTTCCTGATTTTGTGGGTGTGTGAACTGATAAATGTTAAGAAAATATACTAATTTCATAAAATAAACTACGAGATAGAACAAAAACAAACATATACGTAGCTTCTCTTATAAAGCCTGGGTAAGCCATCAAAGTCCTGTTATTCATATCTGGCAATAACATTATGTATGCACCATTTTCTCTCTAATTTTTTGTTTTTCATTACCATGAGGTATTATCACCATTAGCTAACTAGCTAATATATTTACTTAGGACAGGTTTGCTTAAATCTCTAGTAGGAACCTCGCTCTGTTTAGGGCTACTATTTCAGTTTACTTAAGGTACTTATACGATAATCCTGCTACTAATAAATAAACGTTCATGTATTTAAAAAGTATATGGTGGTTGTTAGTACACTGATTTACAATATTTGAACATATTTTCGTGTAATTCTCACTTAATATTAAAATGTTACAAAAAGCGACCGAAAAACCAATTATCTTAAAATTTAAAATGGCTATTTATAACTCATTCTACTTCTCATTATAATCATGGAGAACCGTTTAGAAACAAGCTATGTCCCGAAATTCGGAATTCAATATTCAAGAGAAACACTTTTAAGTAACTAGAAAAGTAAATAATGTAAACAGGACAAAATACAGAAAAAGGTCTTTCAATCTAAATGACGAATTCTTGCTATTCTTAATTAGCACGCTCTTCCTGCTGGCTATTTCATTCATTCATTCAAAATACTGTTTAAATTGTGATACCCAATAGTGTGACTAACCAAGCATTTCTCTTTTAAACATATTAAAACAAAGTTTCAACTTATTTATTACATTTTTCATCTCACAGAGCCATCTTCAGAAGTTGAGGGGTATCTAAACTTATTTTTAATACTCTGTTAAAAAAAATAAGCATTTGTACTATAAATCTATGTAGTACAGTACTGGATAAATTTGGTTTATGGATTTTACATTTGTTTGTATTTTTTTTATGTACAAAAGGTGACTTGCAAAAATTATATCATGGCAAAGGCAGCTATTCTACCCCCATTTCTGGCCCGCCCTTGCGGTTATGGTAATAGACAGCCCTTAATCTCCCACTGATAACAAAAGAGTTTTGTAGAAGTATATGTGCGTAGATGGGAGTAGATGGCAAAAACTGAAACGTAAATCTCTATGCTCTAGATACAGAAATGGGTCATATTTATTAAGTGTCCATTATATATTCTTACCTGGGAAACGCTGAGGATTACACCTATTATAATTGAAAAAAAAAATGAAAAGACGGAGTTACTCTTTATACATATTATGCTATCGATAAGTGATCAGCTGGTGATCAAAATACATCGTCATTTTAAAATTTAAAAAAGCATCAGTGCCAATCAGCAAAATATAAACCAAATTCCTGATAACAATTCTGTTAACTTTAATGAACGTAAAATCTTTTAAAGCCTATATTTAATATTCATTTAAGGCTCCTTACGTTTAAGTATAGCTTCGGGCAATTGTAGCCAATATTGTGGGTATATTAGGAATTTCAGCATAATTAAAGAGCAGATCATTAGGAATTAAATAAGACAGGAATGATGAAGTATAAGTTACGAATGAAATGAGACATATGGCATATTATAACCTTACGTTGAAGTTCATCAGATTCTATACGATAACCTGTGTATTTATGGGAGAAGTCAGGACCTAAGAAAGGTAGGTAAATGTCGTTGAAACATTCAATAAGACGCACCTTAAGATAAATGATTCGAAGACTTCATAATAGGACGTGAACAAGGATAAATTATGATGGAGCTTCTGTTACAATGAAATATGATTTTTTTTAATCAAACGTAGGTTGATGTTGTCATTAAATTAAATAAAGTTTGATCAGCGAAAATTATACATCAACATTGTCACGAACTGATCTTTTCCTGTGATAATTTCCTCTAGAAGTTTTTTCATTATTTTTTGTTACCGTTCATCCACAAATTGAAATTAAAATACGTTTAAGCGCTTTAAATCTGATCATAAATAATCGGTAATCTGATTGTATTAAAGGTTTAGACAGTGGATGGTATGGGAATAATGGAAATATACTTTTTTTCAAACAAATCATATGGTTTCTGTATTTATACCATTGTAACAATATTAAATTATGAAGACTCTGACGTCCTTGCTTATTTAGTACACAAATAAATTTATTCAACATATCAGCGACACCATGAGGTCACCGAAAGTCACGTAATTCAGGATGAATACTGCGGAATTGGAAAAAGCAGAACAGAAGGCATTACAGAAGCAAATAAGAAAAAGGGGAGATAGGTTGGTAATAGATCTTCTGATATAAGAATGGCCAGTTAGAGACATACTAGAAGCAGAAATAGGAGATACAGAGGGCAAATAACAATTAGTTAGGGGTGTAAAATATTCCAGTTTTAGAGAAGTGAGAAAATTCGCTCAGGATGGGCAGGAGTGGGGGTGCGTGTTTAGCCAATCTTCCCCGACGATGAGTAAGTTACAGATATATTAGGAGCAGAAACAGGAGTAAAGGGGAACAAGGGAAGAAATACTATACAAAAAAACTATTTTACAAAGCCTTTTACCATACTGTACGAAGCCAGGATGGACCACTAGTATTATCTATTGCAAATATGCCGCAGATAATCTAAAAAATTTGGAATTATCTAAAATGGCTAGGTAACTAAGAAAACAGCTCAACGACCAACTGAACGTTTTCAGATAACGCCAGCCGTGAAAACCAGAAACGATGTTCTAATAGCTTATATAAACAAATAAATAGTTTTTAATCATTTTTAGTACCTGATTGGATAACATGGTGTCTTAATCAATGAAACTACTTCACAAATTACTGTAGGTGAGATGATGGCGGCCTAAGTCGACACAATTTTTTTTAAACAGCGGTTACCTTTTCCCTTCACACTACAGCTAAATGTCAGATACCCTAATGCAAAATGCATTATGTACAATAACTGTAAGGAAAAACGCGTAATGAATAACTCTTCTGAATGTATCGATGTACCAGGTTAAAAATTAATTGAATCTTAATGGCTTTATGTATTTAATTCACAAAAATACAAATATTCACAAATACAATAAAAAAACTTATCCTAGAACTTAATAACAAACAAAAAAAAAACAAAATGAACGAGTGAAATAAAAAGGACTGATTATATGATTAAAGACGAATAATTAATTGGTTTTATGACAATATTTTGTGACTACAATGTTGTTGGCTACTTTTTAACTAAACGTGACTGACTCCTCAAAATGTTTTTTGTTTGCTTTCGTGGAAGACGGTAAATCTGCGAAGGACATCCAACAAATTATAAATGTTTTATTAATTGTTGTCCTTAAAAATAACTCGCCGTATTTGAGAAACCGAACAGTAACATGTATGTTTGAAGGCTATCACTGCCGGAGTCTATATGATGAGGATTTTCCGGGCTGACGAGCCGAGTGGAGTATTTCTCACTTCGAAATGTTTCGTTCAAAACTGCGCCGAACATCATCAGTGGAAACGATGACTTCTAAGAATTCTTCTCGGAGGTTCAGGAGCGTCTGAGTATTTCTTACTTCCGACCACGGCTCGTCAGCCCGGAAAATCCTCATCGAACAGTAACAATCCGGCTAAACGTTTCGTTATTCACCAACGAAAACAGCACATACCATTTAGTAGTTTAGCCCTATCCTAAAATGCCAAATTTTACTGATTGGCTTCGTTATATTTATTATCATGATTCATAGGTGTATGCTGTATAATTATGAGCCTTACACCATTTAACAATTGTCGAAAGTGCCTTTATATGTTTTTCTTGGAGCTCGTTGTCTTCCGCTAGTTTTCGCTTTAGGTTGACTGCATCTTCAATTTAGAAAATGAAATCCATGCCGGAAATCCGACAGAAATTCTTGCTCGAAAGAATACCGACAACGTAAAACTTGAAATTGAGAGCAATAGGCATATTACGTGAGAACAGTTACCAGAAACTTTCCGAGCGAGGAGTGGGTGTAAATACGTCTGTAATCAGGGGATTCCACGGACAATGTGTTCTTGAAAATTTTAAAAAGACCAAGACAACTTTTCCTGTCAGTATAACAATAATAATTATAAAAACGTGTTAGGAATCTTTAGGTTTAGAACGAATCAAATTAATTTGGATCTTAATTTAAATTTTACATTTCCAGTTTAAAAAATAAAATAAATGAAGAAAGTAATTAGCCGAATGCTCTTGGTGATACATTTTTAAAATTGATAGGATTAGTAACACGTATCTAATCATACTCCTGACGATGCCCTAACAAGGCGAAATGTATATTGAGTGAATTAAATCTACTATATAAATAAGTGAAACTTCTCCATGTGTTACGAATCCTATCAAAATAAATGAATGATACAGTTATAGGGTAAAATTAAAATAGTCAGGAAATTAAATGAAATTTAATTTAAAAGTATATGAGATAAAACATGAACTAAGTAATTGTTAAATAATTGTAATTAAAAAAAGAATATGTGAACAAGCAATTAAACTAAAACCACAACCATAACGACATAAATATAAACAATAATTCACGAATTTGCAATTCAATCATTTCCATATCACAGGTATTAAGGGTCAACTCGCATCATACTCAAAAACAAAGCACTAAGGGTCAACTCGCATAGTGCTCAATTAACATACAATATTAATTTATAATAAATAAAGTAAATAAATTATAAATAATTTAATAGTAAAATTGGTCACCCAGTGAATCAACTCACCTATTATTTGAAAAACTGATACTTTAGAAAATTAAAGCACAGATGAACAATATCACTCAATTTTTAAATATCGATATTGATAGCTTACGAAAGACTGACTTATATGGGATGGTAACAGCCCAAAGTTGGATCTGAAAATTACAGTGTGAATAGAAAAATTCCTTTATAGAAGTTACTTACTTCTTACACAGTATGATGGTAATTATGATTGTTTGTTATTTAAAATAGTCACAAACGACCAAGCTCACTTTGGAAATAATCCTCTATTAGGCCCTGATATTGTACCCCCTCTGTGTAACCATCCACTATAAATTTCAATATCCAACAGTTTGTTATAATTATTTACACCTACGGATGCCCTTATAAGGCGAAATACGTATAGTGTGTAATAAGTAACAGTGAAAGTATTTCAGGTTGTGTTTTTATTTCTAATCGGATTATGATTCACCAAATGATAACGACGACTATTTTAAATTTATGTATTTTAGTTACTTTATTCCAAACATTGGATACCATCAGAATAAACTAAAAATTATTTTTGTTGCAATCATAAATAAGAATAGACAATTTCTTATAAGGGCTGCATTTTTACATTAATACTAATTTTGTTATCTAAACTTACTTTATTATTTCATTGAGTTTGTGTTCAGCTACGTATACTTAAGATGTATGTTATAAATCTGGACCCTTGCGTTTACCAATCACGGAAGTAAGTTTTGTGATTAACCGTGAGAAACGCCGTAATCCCGTAAGATTACGGGAAAAAACCGGATTATGTTCCCTCGTTAGCCACCAGAATGGCTAAAAACAGCAAGGAATCAACGAAGACTATTAGAAGTCTTCAGAAGAGATGAGAGTGCTACAGGGGATGATGGAAAAATAATAATTTGCCCATATTAGATATAATATTTGAAATTGCATATATGCGTATTATTATTTTCAGATTCGTTTATTAATTACTTTATAATTGTAGATGACATTAAAAAAGAACGAATGTGTGTCGTAACACATGTTAGTGACAGTACCAAAGTGTGCTTTTCCTCCATTTGTGATTATGTTTCATTAACTAAAATCACCGGACACTTCAAAGTACTTATTAAAATTTATATACATAAAAAAGTGTTATATACGAGGGTAAATCAAATATAATCGGTAATTTTACTATTTAGCTTGGCATGTAATTCCGATCTAGAGAATTCGATGCTCGAGTGTTGTTTGGTTTATGAGGAGGCGGAAACTGGCTTAGTTAGCAGCTGCACACCACTACACTCCCGAATCAAAATTGGCGAGTAAGGAGTGAAGGAGTGGCGAAGAAAGGATGAAGGCTACCTTGTCAAAGCCAAAACTAAAACCAGTTTATCAGCCGGAAAAGTGCTTGCGACTGTTTTCTTTGACTCAAGCGTTTGTTTGAGTTTTACTCATTGATTTTCTTCACGATCAACGAACAGTGAATGCGGCTTACTTGTTACACTGTTGTTGTCGACAAAAATCGCGTATCGAAGAAAACGACGGGGTATGTGGTATGCCCATTCGAGACGTCATCCTCCTTCATGACAACGCCAAGCCACACACCGTAGTTTTGACAAGGAATAAATTGGAAGAAATGGGCTGGGAAACCCTAGAGCCTCGATAATCCTCCTTATAGCCCAGACTATGCACTAATCACCCTGTGATTACTTTTTGTTCGCGCCCTTGAAAGAATCATTAGGAGGCAAAAGATTGGAAACAATGAAGAAATAGAGGAGTATGTGCACAATTGGCTGACAACTCGCCCTCAAACTTTATGCGTTTATGAAGAAGGAATATTGAAGCTTCCAAATCGGTGGCAAAAGTGTGTAGAGCACGGAAGTGACTGTGACTACATTGAAAAATGTTAAATGTTTAATTTGCGTGTACCGTTAATCAATAAATTTATTTTACAAAATTACCGTTTATATTTAATTTACCCTCGTAAATAAATGTTTACTACGTATTCAAGAGATTATATGATTGCGGTTGTAAGTGTTAATTACATCGTTGAGCATGCCTCTCACTGCACATATACATACATACATACATACACAAGGAGTACATATATCCACTAAACCTCTATCATCTCTACAACTCGACAGCCAGGTTACATGTTGTTGGAAGATAGTTGCGTCTACAATTTTACTTCCTGGTCCCCGTTTTTTGTTAAACACTTTGCGTCCTTGATTCGTTGTTGCATATGAAACATTCACTTCAAACTTTGATACTAACAATAAGTCTAAACGATTAACTGCTTTTACTAAATGTTGTTTGCTAGATCAATCCATAACAGTCACATAACTAACAGCTCATAACTTTATACGAATGGTTACCAAAGGCCTATTTATTTATTTCAAGAAATCCTTGATTTGGGGCATCACAATGTTATAGTCCATATATAAGCACATAAATAAATTAATTTTAACTTAGCACTGTATTTTCTTAATTGTTGTGCTTAACCGGTTTTAGCTTAGAAAGTCATTTTCAACAGTAATCTTCAGACTTAGATTGCGGCTTATTTGTATCTATAGACTAAGGAGATATCTGGTAGTTTACTTTAGAAATTACAAATTTAAATAGTGGCTTTTGTTTGATGGCAATCTGGTTGTGTAGCAGATTAAATTTTTCGTCTTTATTATGTTCATGTTTCTAAGGATTTAAACGGGCCTAAATTTCTACTTTCCCTTCAATATTGCCATCAGTACTATCGCACTCGTAATTGTTTTGTACAGAATCTTTCTTCATTAAACCTATAAATCTTTCATGATCTTTTAGTGTAGTTATTTTCTACCAATTTGATCCAAATGCATACCGTTCCATGAATTGCATTAATAGTTTATATAATTTTGAACGTGGTTGTTTAATGTAAAAGCTGTTTTTGTATTATTCAAATATTTTAGGATTATATTCGCGAGTAGATATATTAATTATCTAAATTTTACCTAGTTGTCTCTTAACCTAGAAAAAGCTATGCATTACACAGGTCATCGGAATTAGAGGTGCAAAAGAGGAAACAGGGTAGTCATTTACGAAGTAATTTGTGATAATAGTTCAAATATAGTATAGCATTAGAATTGCCTTACCACGTTAAGAATTCATGAAATCAGAAAATGCAACTTTTCGCCTTTTCGAGAGAATTACAGAGTGAAATGAAAGGAAGTTGTTGTAACCAAGAGTGAAGCCATTTCCATATATCTTCTGTTAATGAATTACATCTGCCCTCATATATGTCACAGCACATCAAGAATTTGAAACATTTTGATTCCAAAATCCAAACGTTGCTAATTTGACGTTTTTTTTTTGTTTTTAGGTTTACGGAATCTTGATATTTCAGTACTTTACTGCAATTCTGGAGCCAAACTGGAGCTTAACATTGAATAATACATCGAAAATGATTACCCATTAACACAATGCTCTCTCTTTTTCGTCGAGACAACTATAGAGTTAAAAAAGAATCGGAAAATTAAGTAATCACTGCTGAAGTATTTTCGATGGGGAACTCAAATATAGTCTTAGCACTTTGTAGTTTCGAGAATTTCTGCAGTCTCAAAACCAAACAAGTCAAATTAAAATATGAGGCCACATTCTCTTTCAGTAACAAATTATACCCCGGAAATTACTACTCTTTTGGTTACTTTAGACTTTTATTTCACGTAGCTATGATTACAAAAGGGTCAAAAGGTTTTTGGAATTTGAGGTTACGATATATCAAAATCCACTGTGGTATTCTAAGATCTGCGTCGTAAGGTACATCGGAAATGGCATCTGTGATCTCAGCTTCCCGATGCACGTTGATGTGTGTTATCTATGGGTTCTTTATACAATTTTTGATACCGACAATTATCTAAGTATTATATTGTTACTATAATCATTGGTCAGCCGAACCAGTCCGTCGCACGACAATAAAGAAAGTGATAATGCAAAGTAAACATTAGTTTAATTTATCTATGTTTAGCAGTAACTAAGATACAAATCATCGGTGGTGCAAAAATAGTTACATACCTATGTGTATCTATTTTCATCACAAATTTTCCTAGTTATCGAAGTTTATGGAGTTTCATCAATCCGAAAAGCAAGCAGTTCAAATGAAAGTTGTAAACAGGAAACTACAGAATTCCTGTAATTA
This sequence comes from Agrilus biguttatus, assembly GCA_963921985.1. NCBI lineage: Eukaryota > Metazoa > Arthropoda > Insecta > Coleoptera > Buprestidae > Agrilus > Agrilus biguttatus. The sequence goes on from OY998118.1 coordinate 25,856,875, forward strand.
TTGTAACCTCAAACTCCTCCGGCCATATGCAAGGCATGCACCGCATTTAATCTGTGATAACAGGGGCTTGTAACAAGTTTAGCCGAAGCTCTTCTTTACACAAAATGCTGAAAAGCAAACATAGATGTGCTGCAGAATACTAACATCTCTGGTTATTTATGTTGCTGTTTGACCATTAAACTTATGATGTACCACAAAACTTTCTTGTACAACCACTTTATCGTATAATTTTGGCAATGGTTCAACATAATATTGCAGATTTATTTGTATAAAAAAAGATATATGTAACTGTCGTCAAAACGTTGAATAGAAGTGACCAAAAACTGGTCTCGAAAGAAAACATAAATTCATGTATTTTATAGCCTTTAACAAGAATGTAAAGTACCAACATAGAAAAGTGAAGTAGAAGTGCTGCTAATTCTTGCTGGAAGTAGGAAGGACAGAAAAAACAAACAAAAATAAGGAAAACCAACAAGCTTATCATGACTGAATGGCTTACGCGGGATCAAGGTTGGAGCCGATTTTAGCTTGCGCATCATGCGTAGTAATTGGCAAGACTGGACCAGGTGTTATTCCACGGAAAGGGTGAAGCACTGAATTTTCCGATTATGCTTAGCAGAATGTCTAGAATTATGCATAATATTTATAAAGAAAACATATAAAATTTAGAAATAGCGGGTTATTTCAGAAGCCTGATTGGTAAATATTCGAAAGAGACTTAGTTAACTGCGTTGTTTTGGTATTAACGCACTACCCGACTTAAAGTGTATTTGTGATGGTAGCATGCACACAATGAGTTGTCGTACGTAACTGAACAAAATTCAATCACGGAGTTTTGATCGATAAAGACGTAATATTGATTACACTCAGAAACAAAATGAATAGCAAGGTATATAATATATATTATACTTAGGATTTACAAGTGGATGGCTCAATCATAACTAACACTAAAAGAATACAAACTGAAAACCGTAAACTACGAATTTGTTTTAATGATTCCCTGCCATCCCGTAGTGGTCCAATAATAAGGACAGATTCAAAAATGGAAACTCCCACAAAAGTTAGAAACATGATACTGTTTCACTATATAGCTATGTTAAAGCTTTTAATAAACCACGCTCTTTTGGTAGTAATGAAACATGTAATTGAATATCGGCAGGAAGATTTGATATAGATTTCCTTATGGATGGAAATATTATATAACATACATGAGTTAACTCAGAAGAAAAACACATGATGGATAGTTTCACCAATTGACTTACAAACTCAACAGTATTGTTGCAATATTAGTGGCAAAAGCATTGGCGCGTAAAGCCAAAGATCCCGGGTTCGAGTCCCGAAAAGGGCGTGACAGCAGTGACAATATTTTTCTCATTAATGTGAGGTAATATGTCGTGGTAACAAATAAATTCAATAATTAGTACTGTATTAATGTATTCAAAATTTACCCCTACTGAGAAATTCTTGAAGTATTTCATTATTAATTATTATTATTGAAGGAAATTTAGCATAATTTACATTCATTATGGTTTCGTGTGTAATAAACCAAAAAAAAAAATGAGAACATAATTTGAGGATGAGATACTTAAAGTTTTATGGTTATAAACACGATATAATGGTGGTAATAAACATTATTAAAATATAATGTAGACAAATGAAAAATTAACTTTATTAACGTTAAAATTAACTTATTTATTTCAAACCGATAACTTAGTCTAATCAAATAGTTAAATAAGTAATGGGAAGTAAGTTTCTTTATATGAACTGGTTTTTATTCTAATTCTATATATAGAAAATGTTGTAACACAAAATTAACAACAAAATTGGAAAAGGGCAAATTCAGAAAAAGCATGGGTTCTACTTCCATCAAATCTTTCATAACGAGGAACGGTAACAGCATAATGGCCTATTACTAAACCCTTGTGATTGTTTGATGGGTTGAACTCTGACGTTAACTCCTTTGTGTTAGCTACAAACGCTACTGACCTACATAATTTCTCGTGTGCCATCTTATAACATCAGTCACCTCAGCTGATTCCTTCAACAAAACGATCGCTACATAAAAAACCATACACTTAACGTTCAGTGCTTTTGTCGAGTAAGACAAAATAGTCAAATTGCCATTATTATGTTAGGATAGGCTTATTGGTACGAGGATAATTTTCAAAATTTCTAAAGTTGCAAAAAAATTTTTCGAATTTATTTTCTAATATTCAACATCTTCACAATCTCGGCAAATTCTCCTCTTTTTATGCCACTCTAAACAGGGCCTGTGAATTTAATCCAGTTTAGATTGTGACGTTCTTATGCCACAAACAAAATGTCTTCTACATTGACTTTTCTTCTTCATTATCTTTCCTTCCCTTAACAATTCCTATTGAGACATATTCCTTGTTCACATGACCAAGATTTCTTGTCTTCAAGTTTTTATTATTTATCATATTTCCTAGTACACTCCCTGCAGTCATTATTCCTAGAATATTTTCGTTTGTTGTTCAGCTGTTTACAGATTTTAGCAGAAATTATGACCTCTACGACTAGTCATATGGTAACGACTTATTTTAAATCATAAAAAAACTGAATCAAATAAGTAATTTATTTCTTGAATTTTAATTATTAAGGGCATCACTTAAACATGCTACTCCTACTGTTTTAGATTCACCCAAATCTGTAATTAGTGTAAGGCATAGCAATGACTTCAAACACCCTTCACGACGCCTTCTTTTCGACAAACAGCTTTCTCCTTATAACCTTTCTCTGTTTCTTAGAAACAAACAACTTTCTATTTGCTGGCAATTTCAAGTCTAAAATATATACATGTGTTGATGGTTCTTTTTTCGGGCTGTTATGGTCGTAGATATTTGCTGCTGTTGCTGCTTCCTCTGCTGAGACTGATAAAATCAGTTTTATTATTTATTTTAATCTCGAGAAGGGGAAATCTTCTAAAGATACCCCCAATTTAGGAGGTAGTGTCGGATTCACCCCTCAGAGCGTCTCCGACTAAAACCCCTCCTCGAGTTGGTAGATCAACTTGACGGTTATGATCACCGGAGAGAGATGAGAGAAGTTGGAGGAGGGGAGAAAGTTGACTGAGAGGGGGAAGAGAGAAAAAGGAAGGAGATTGGGGAGACGTATTGTAAAGTCTCTCTTCTGGACATTGCTACCCTCAGCATATATTAATTAGAATCGACGCTTCTTATAAGTCAGCCATTATATTTTTTTGGGGGCTCAAAAAGAGTGTTAAATACAAAATACGTACCTACTCAGATAAAATAGAGTCATACTATATACTATTATTTGTGTCATCGTTTCGCCTAGTCATGGTTCATTCAAATGTAACTATCAGAGTTTTTGTTTAAAACGAATTTTATGGAAGATACGTAAAATTACGCAATAATTTACCTCGACAACGGGCCTGTATGGAGCAAACGAGGACAATCTGAAATTTGTCGATGAATGCAGACCTTATACTCCAATTTCGGTTTTTGAAATTACATTAATGTATTAATTTATATATTCTTTGAAGGTTTTGCATTTCTAGGTTAGCTATAATTCAATTTTTGTATTGTTAATTTTAGGACCATTGGTATCGCCTGTTTGAGTTATTAAAGTGTCATCAGCGCACCTAGTTCGTTATTAAAATTAAAATCATCTTCAAAATATTCGAGTTCATTTTGTAACACATACTTAAAGTAGAGATTAAACAAGAAGTAACTGATTTAAGAAATTGAATGAAAGTTTCTGAAAGGTGTAATGAAAATCAGCATCAAAGTTGTGTAACATTAGCTTTTTCTCATATCAGCCGCTCTAAACTTAACGTGAATTTTAAAGATAAAATTAATGAAATTCCCTTGATTTACTTTAAGGACGCACTCAAGCAAGCTTAAAAGATACTCGGTTTATTATATATGTTATAATATTGAAACTGAAATCCATGCCTGGAATCCTGCTCCTTAATTTGCATGATTTTGCGGCCTTTTAAATTCCACACTTCATTAAGAAATCAGTTACTCAATATAATGTTCGTCTCAAATCAGTGACGGAGAATATGGCTACATTTGATTAGAAGTTAAATGAAAACAAATATAAAAACGACTTCAGCTTGTTTGTCTGTTGTCTATTGTACTGTCTCTAATTTAGGAATATATCTGCTACAATTTAAAGGATTTCTCTATCATTTACCGATTACTACTGACACCTCTACTACAGATTTTGTGAGTAATTTGCTCCATGTTATTATCGAATTTCATTATTTGTTTCTATTTTACTTTAAGTTTGTTGAGTTTATTATTTCTGTTATCTTTTATGTTTTTATTCTGTAATACAACCTTTGATGTTCAGGAGTGCAACATTTATTTTTTCTACTGTTATGTATTATATATGTCCATTGCAATGTTTTTTAATTAGGAGATTTTCAACGTTTCTGATTTCAGCTCTCGAAAATTATTCAAGGTGAAAATATAAAATGTATAAAATTTGAACTCAATCTATGAATATTAAACACTGACACTAAGCGATTGAAACACGCAAAATCCAGTTTTGCCCTTTACGTTATGTAACTATGTCTATATGAAAAATGAACACATTTTTATCATCCAAAAAGATATTTTAAATTGATTATTTTTAACTTTTGGGTCTTCTATTCTATTTTTTACATACTTCACGAACCTTTCGTTGATAATATATAAATTAGCAAGGAGCGAAGCAGGTTTCCGCTATTTAAATGTATTGTTATGGTTATGGGTACCTTTTTATTACTGTAACGTGTTTAGTCACGAAAACACAATTAAACGAACGAAAACAACGAAATGTATTAACAACTAAACTTAAATTAACTACAGTTCCGATTCACACAAATCTACACAATATTTCACACTAGTAAATCTATTTGTTGCGTCGCCGTATTATTCGCCACTACGTATACTCGCATTCCACTGCCGCCACTCTATGTTCGCGCGCTCCTATCACTTGTCAACGCACGATGTAAACAAACTGACTCGGTCCGCCCAGTGCACTCGCTTTTATAGTTTTCAGCATTATTTCTAGAACGTTCTACAACCTTCTCATGTTACTATTGTCTTTTTATTAATTGTTACTATTATAGAATATTCCAGACGTGTCTAGAACGGCCGAGAATATCCATTATCTTTTCCAGGGAGGTGTTAATTAGAACTGAACCAACACAAACTGCAAGTACAGTTCGTGACATTACTTACTTATTCATATACCATTCTCCTGTTTTATCCTGTTTATTTTTCGGCGAATTATATTTCAATGAGTGTCGAATACAATAAATAGCTTCAATGCCTAAAACACGACACCGAAGTACTTTTCGGTTACAAAGTTACCTTCTTGAAACACTCACAGTCTCTTTGATTCACAATGGACATAACTACTAGTTTTAAAGACCATTTAGTTCTTGGTCAGTATGTTATCGAAAATGCCAGATGTGAATCGCGATTTCGAACTTATTAACTTCGATTAAACACTGACCAAACCAAAATTGTTTCATAAAAGGAAGTTGACATAATATTATACCAACGTAACGTTTGAGATACTATAGCTAACAGTAAATGTCAGTGGATGGCAATGTACTGGCTGTGAAACATTATTTTGAATTTATCTGTGGACGCGTTTCTTGTTTGTAATATTATTATCAAATTCTGTATGTGTAATGTTATTGTTACTGATTAAATAGAAGTACAGGATAAGTAATAAAAATATGTTCTTGAAACGTTAAATTATTAAGTTTTCTGTTAAGCTTTTCCGTCCCTTCACATCATAGAAGAGTAAGAAAAATAAAATAAAAAAATTATAAATATATAGAGTGAATTATTGGTAGATTGATAACCCAATTTGCAACATTTTACTCCATTATGTCGTTAATTGGATTATAGCTATTTAATAGCAAGTGGCCAACTAAAACGACAAAAACAGTTTTTCAGATGAATGATGTGCAATTTTTCCGGACCGAGTAATATGCAAATGTGCAACTGCAATTTCGTCGCGGAGTAAAGCGTAAATCTCCTGCAACTCGTGTTGAATTATTTAGTATCATTTTTATAGAGAGGAAGAGAGGCTTTCGAGAAAAGCTTTGCATATACATAACTTCGTTTACACATTTTAAAGACGACAATACGTTCCATAAGTAATCGAGTTATGAATTACGAACCTTGATTACCATTAAGCTAGGTACCAGACAAACCTCAGGAGTATTAACCAAAATGTTTAATGTCAAAAGTGAAAAATCCTGTTACAGAACAAACTAGAAAACCAGAGCTCTTGCCACAATCCAAGACATCACCCCAAAACTTGGAGCTTTAGTATTTAATGGAGTATGTTGTTTATATTTTTCAGACAAGAAAACACAATTCAAGTAAATTGTTATTAGGTTTCATTTTGTATTTCTTTTGGAGGAGGATACCAAGTTGGTTTAATTAAAATAAAGAAGAGTTAATATATCAGTCTCAGATCTGATTGCGTGGTTGCTACCTCTATCTGTTTTTTAATCAAATTTTAAATAAATACGTTTCTACGAGGTTGCCTATCAAAATATGGTCCTGTTTTTTTAGTTGGTTTTTATATATAAAAAAATACACTTTTTGTTTTTTTTTTTTGGTTTTATTAAATATATACACATATAACTTAACAATAGCGAAAAGTATTTAAACTTCGATTGTACTATAAAACTTGATTTGAAATTCGTTGATAATGCTTATGGTATAAACGTTTTGTTGTTAACGTTTCGACATGAATCCCTTACCACACTGATACATAAACTCTTGTTTCTTAAAATTTTAAACTACATCTGGTACCCAATATTAGTTAGAGAAGAGGGGCTCGTTGACCGAGGGTAAGTGTTACCACCCGTACTCGACCGAAGGTCTTTCTTGGAATTTGCTGATAGCCAAAAATACGACCAACACTTACTACTAATAAAATAAAACCATTCTAAAAATTACGAATTCTCAACAACTATTTTTAATTAAAATTTATCTCTAAATAAATTTGATCACATAGTTATATAAAATAATACAGATAAATTATAATTAATTTGAAATAGAGACATGTAAAGAAAGAACAAAAAAATTGCCGTTTCTCACTCTCATAACGTATTATAATGAATTATGAATTGAAGTATTTTCCTTTTTACATGATGGGATACGGCTAAGTATTATAAAAGGGCCCGCATGTTAAAGATAATTAAAAGCGAGAGAGAATTAATCAAGAAAATATATATTACAGAAGTAATTCGCAATGGACTCTTGGTGAAACATTGTTTAAACAAAATATGAGTAAATTAAACACTTGGAGGAGTTTCACTTTATTTTATTGATTACTCTATGTACATTTCGCCTTGCTAGGGCATCATCAGGAGTATTTACAGCACTGTAAATATTATATTATATATAAATATATATATAAATATTATATTATATATATATAAATATTTATAGTACTATAAATACTCCTGATGATGCCCTAGCAAGACGAAATGTACATAGAGTAATCAATCAAATAAAGTGAAACTCCTCCAAGTGTTTAATTTACTCATATTTTGTTAAAATATATATGATTTTTATATATCGCATATGTTTAACAAACGTAATTGTTAATTGTAAATAAAACAACATGGCGCAAAAGAAGAAATCCAAAACAATGTGCTTACAATTTTGATCGTTTGGGTGTTTTAAAACGATACAATAAAAATAATGCAATCGGGTGCAAATAAAGTTTAATATATACATTATAAACAATCATATACACTGATGAAGAATAAAAAGAAAAAAACAAGTAGAAAAGAAGGTGTGGTAATAAGGACTTGATGATTACGTAAGTTTAGGTGTGTTGGAGGAGTTAGAGTAATTCTGAGTGACTGACTATGTGTGACTGACTAACTGTGATTAACTGTCTGATAAACTAACCTCTAATGTCTTGTTTAAAGGGTTTTTATAAAATCATATGTTAAGAGAATCAAAGAAGTAGGGGAACCGTTTCTAAGTACCTTAGTTTGGCGTTATTCGAAGTAAGGATACCAGGAATCTAGGGAAAGTGATCGTGACGAAGGTAATTAACGTAAAAAGTGAAATTTTGAGCGGATGCAGAAAATAGTAATTTTCTACTGGCGAGGGTAAATGGGTGAGAGCGTGACAATTCGAATAACACCAACTAAGGCTACAAAAGGAAAGGATTTGTACAGAAGTTAAAAAGAATAGACTAAAATTGAATAAAGAAACTATTATGTTAAAAATGCAAAGAAAAAGTGAAATTTGAAATGTATAGAGACATATATTATTTATGGTTATGAAGAAGAATACAAAAGAAATAGAAGTTATAAATTCATGAAACAGAAATGTGAAGGATTACATATGCGAAATAAAGATGTGTAAAGAACCATAAATCGTAAAATTAGATACAGAATGTACAATGATATATGTTATTTACACAATATACAAAATTTACAACTTAAATTTACAACCCTGGAAGAGGCGAATGTGGCAGTAAACGCCACAAAATAAATCCAGGCTCAAAATCAAACGCAGCTTGGTGACGTGCGCAGAGTGAGTCACGGCGAGATTTTGTAAACCACAAAAGCAATAGTAACTTCGTTAGATGACAGCAGCGTGACGTGACGCAGTTCATGCTTACCATGACCTGCGTGTGGCAGTTTCTAGAAAATCAGGGCATCTCTTCATACATATATATTCTATAGACTAGAATTAATTGGACATTAAGATTAATGGAAGAATTGAATGATACAAATTTAAAAATTTGGCAGTAACTTCTTGTACAGTCTAAAAAAGTTTCCACTTTTATCGTGGGTGGAACATCTCTTATAATGAGAAAAAACATCCCCAAAATCCCATCCCCTACTCGATATGTCGATGTAAATCTGGCACCCTTTGTTCTTGTCTGATGTAAACTATAAGAACGAAATTGTTTAGATGAAATGAATTGAATAAATTTTAATTAAAAATACTTGTGGCCATAGGTGATCCCATAGAAATATATTCCTCTATTAATAGTTATCTCTAAAAAAATAATTTTGAATTAGAAACAAATGAAGATAGTAATCACGCAGTTGGATTTTGGACTAAAACTATTTAAACAGAAATATTCACTCTATTTGTCACACTTTTTATTATATACTTGAAATTATCTGTTATCTATTATAACTAGTATTTAAAAGTTGTTACGGCACAATAAACATTTTCTTTTTGTATATAGTTAGAATTTAAGTTGTACATATTAAAAGTCGTATAGTTGTGTTGTATATATTCACGTTTTTTGTAAGTTTTATCATTTAATATTCATATTTCATAGGCGTATCTTTAAATGTTTTAAACCATCATTATTATTATTTGTACATTTATTTAAGTTTCACTTTTAGTAAATCTTAATAAAATTTCAACAGTCAAATTCTACCTGTATCAGGAGTTTACACATTGCTAAAACCCTATTAGGGCTGGACATTCCAAACATTATAATATTTCTTGTTTTGTATGTTATTCAGGGTTATTGTACCGTAATATTCTGTTTCAGAACTGCATTTATTATTATTTTATTACCCTACTACATTCCATTTGCAGTTATTTGTATTGTACTATCTTGTTCTTTTCTTCTCTCTTCATCATCACATCTTATTGTAAACAGTTTAGGGGAAGAAAATTAATATAAAGTATTTTATAGTATTTCAAGAGAGAATCCGTATGTAGACTAGCTGAGGGAAAGAACGTCATAAACAATTACCACTTTTATGCTTATAGTTGTAAATATACATTTATCAACTTCTATACTTCAATTTGTGTATCCAACTGTAAACATTGGTCCTTCTAGTAGATATAATTTAATTCTATGTGGTACAGCAGTATTTGTACGCTGAGAAATATTTTTATTCTCGCGAAATAAACAGAAGTTACAAAATTAATGGACGTTGTAGTATGGAACCCGTTATTCATACTAATTAATTATAAATAAAATAAAAGAAAACCGAGGTTGGTGAAACTATTCTTAATTGTTTTTATTTTTATTTATAATTCATTGTTTTATTATGTTTTGCGCTGACGCGCCACTTCTAATCTCCTATGAGGGAGCACACGAAAGATGATGGATATTCGATGCACATAAATTCGAAAACACGAACTTTACTTAATCAACGTTTATTTACAATATATATACAAATAGAAATCTTTCAATATGATAATTATTGTTGGGAATAATACAAACAGGTAAATGTACCCCAAGTTTGAATACAGGTAAACACAAGTCTGAACATCCCTCTATACTTGCAGATCACCCACCATGCACTGTCCACGCATTCGTTTACGTACCCTTTCGTTGAACATACGATACCCCTACCACCTTACTCCTTATGTCTGAGGGTACATGAACTGCTGTTATTAATACAGATGCTCCTACCACATTCAACGACTATGCGTCTCATTTCCCCTTTTTTAAGATTAAAATTCAAACTATGTGTAATAGCACGCAGTCTGAACATTCATTATTAAAATATTTTTCACAATAAATGCACCTTCTTCAACATTAGCTGCTCGCTTAGCTGTGGATGTGATCTAATAGGTAGTATATTGTTTTAAATTTAATTAAATAATAATTTCTATTACTCTGTTATTTTAAATGTTTAATTAGATGTGGGTGTGCGATATTACCGAACTAATATTCGTCACATATCATCTCGTATATGCTTAAGATGAACCAAAAATGAGTACTCTTGCTTTGTTTAACGTTTTATTTTTACAAAAACATAACACTATGTACAAGATCCTTAATATAACCTTAACCTACACCTAACCCGTTATGTGCAGATTTCCTTATTAATTTTTAAAGCTTATTCAGATTGAATAAGTGTAACCTATACGAGAGCGCCTACTCATTGTGAAGATAAAAACAGTTCTTTCCTTAAATTCTTTTCGAACTATTACTGCCTCTTGCCTGTACCCCCCTTGAATATTTTGTTATTACCCCTTGTCTTACAAGTTCAAGTAGACGTCAAACGCCTGAACCCCAGGCCAAAACGGCTCAAGAGAAATTTAGCAGGTATAATCGCAAAAATTTTCAAACGTAGGTATGTTTTTCAAAAAGTAACAGACAACAGCTTCATAATAATTTTGAATATGTTTTAGTTAGGAAATCTGAACAGTGGTTAATATTTTCTAAGACAGACTGTAACAGTTTTTTTTTTTTTTTGAAAATTTAGTTTTATAATCCCTTGTAAAGTTTCACAGAAATTTTAGGAAATAATCAGATTTATGAACTTTTAGTTCTTCATATGTTGAATAACAATTAGGATTATGATCACAACTTGAAAGTATTGTACCACAATATATTATAAATATAAATATAAATATAAAATTGAAATAAACAGAAACAACTACTCCGAGGGCTAATACCCCTACCGGCATTGAATTACACTGTTGATTACGATGGACTCCTAGACGAAAATATAACATATTTAAAAAAGAAGGAATTAAAATCCTTATTCGTCTAAATATTAAGATCAAAGATCTCACAAGGTATCAACAGTGTAATTCAATGCCGGTAGGGGTATTAGCCCTCGGAGTAGTTGTTTCTGTTCATTTCAATTTTATATTTATATTTATATTTATAATATAGCCTGTAAAGGCCTTTCTGCCAGCGCCCACCTGATGAGACCCGATAGGTCGAAACCGGTCGTGGGATGTGGCTTTCGGTTCGTTGTGCCTACTTGGTAGGACGCGTTCAAATTGTGTGATCTTTGACCTTAAAATTTAGACGAATAAGGATTTTAATTCCTTCTTTTTTAAATATGTAATACCAATTATTTCTGATACAACTATTGTTCTACCTCCATGTTCTGCTCTAAATATTTTATTATATCTGTTGAACACTTTGTTTCTAATAAATGTGTACATTTTAAAATGTTTCTCAAATCGCATTGGTAAAGCCATAAAGGAATCATAAAATGATAAATTCGTGTTTGTCTCGAACGTCCAGCAGCATTTGTTCGACGGCATCTTATATCTGGACGCTAAACAAAAGTTTCTAGCGGAAATTCTGATTTAAAATCTCACATTTTTGATTTATTTGCATGAGTTTCCTCCGTTGTGATGCACAACGATAACGCGCCGCCACGCTCCGCTTGAAGAGAATTGGAGCAATAGATCTCATTGTTCCAAAGTTTGAGCATGCCACCGCAAAATAGCGAACACACATCCAACCGAACGCGGACCACGCCAAACACTAACACGGACAGAATTACATACTCACAATGCATAAAGTTTTCAAATGTTCCTGTCTCTTCTATTCGGAAATTGAGAATGATGTTATCTATTGAAGGGTTATTACGAAAAGAAACTTTCAAATCTGTTCCTCTAATTTAAAAATAAAGCAAAGCAGAATAAAACTTTTAAAAGCTTGTTCGGTGACAACCCAGACATTTTTGAAACAGGTTTGTGCTGAATTGTACGTATTTATTTGCTGCGCCCTAATGTGTAGTGTGTGTTTATATGTTTTATTTTTCTATTCCATATAATTCTATTATTCTATATATTTTTTGTCTAGTTGTGTAAATATTTGTATATTGCAGTTTCTTGCTTATGTATCTATATATTAGTTTTAGTTAGAGTTAAGAGCAAATAAAAATATGTTTTACCACCACAAAAGTGCACGTACTTGAGGGGGCGGGCCTATTTGTACCGAGGTTAGGTTAGGTTAGGTTAGGTTAGGATAGGTTAGAAATTTGCAAGGGTGCTTGCGGGGGTGTACCAGCCACCACAAAAGTGCACGTACTTGAGCGGGCGGGCCTATTTGTACCGAGGTTAGGTTAGGTTAGGTTAGAAATTTGCAAGGGTGCTTGCGGGGGTGTACAAGCCACCACAAAAGTGCACGTACTCGAGGGGGCGGGCCTATTTGTACCGAGGTTATTTAAACAAAACAATAGTCAATTTTGAAACAGATCACAAATTACAAATCCAAGATCACGCTATTCAATTGTGATTTCGATTCGATTACCAAATTTACCAAACCAAGTTATCTTTTACATTACCAAATTGAAAGTCTACATATCAAAAAATTAATTAAGTATAAGCCGTGTACATAATTCGTGTACATATTGTAAATAAAGTGCAAAAAAAGAAACTACTAGAAGTGTTATAATTTACCAAAAGCGTATACGGGAAAGTCACCATATACTTCCGCCACCGAACGTTGTTATTAACAAAAACGAATTTGGTGCATTAATATAATTTGTTCTAAAATACACATATTTAGGGTTAGGTTAGGATAGGTAAGACTCTTGTGGAAGCAAACTATTACGAAGGAAACAGGCTAATCAATAAAAGACAAAGAGTTAATACTGCAAAAGTTGTGTCCAATTCTACATCCAAAAGATATTCTGACGAACGAAAAGTTCTGTTACATCAATATTGTACGTAACATTTCTAATAAAATTTGCAATAAGTTGAAACACAGTTTGTCAATACAAATTATTTAAGAAAACTAATATGATATCGTTAATAGATTGTGTGTCGCACTCATTATGAAACATGATTAATAATTATTAATGCAGAAACCAATTCTTTTGAATAATGGCGTAACTGCCGAAACAAATTTGTAAATTTTTAATAAAAATATTTGTGAAACTAAACTCAAAGTGTTTCTCTATTCATTAACTAATTAAAAATAATATGAACTAGACCAAAAATAAGATAATAAAGATACAAAACGCTTAGACGACCACGAAAATTCTATATACACTGATAAATAGATAGTATTCTTGAAAAAGGGATCAAATCCCGAAAAATATGTAGAGTTTTATTAAAACCTTTGAAACATTTAAAAGCGTTGAAGTAAAATCAAAAACAAACAGTAGATATGTAAAATTTTACCAAATTTTATTAAAAAAAATCCTAACAAGTTTCGATCACGCGACCATTTTCAAAGGAATAGAGTAAATCATATGTTATATCCCGATTTTATTAAGATGAAGATAACATAAATTTATTATGCCGAACTAGTCTGTAATTTCTGGGGCTAATTGGTCGATACGTTGCAGTATGTAAATATTGATAAAACATCTTTAAATGCAACTATCGCCTTGGAGAGTGTTTCTTTGTTTAGTTGCAATTCAACTTATTTAAGTTAATACCATTAACTTCTGAATAAAACAATCAAATTGAAGATAGTAAGTTTAATAATTAAAAGTCGAATCACATCTGAGGGATGAATGCCCTTGTACCAATATTTATAACATTCTATTTCGATATCTATGGCTGTTTACTTAAATTATGAGAAAGTTAATATTGTTCAAGTAATGTTGTTTCTAGTTTATGAAATACTTATCTATAAAATATTTATGTCTAACACATATATTAAAGTACTAAAAAACTGACACAGCTGTATATATATATATATATATATATATATAACTAGAATTAACCAGAATAAGTCGAGAGTCGATGAAACTTAACTCTATCTGGTTATTTACAAGATTTTGATTTCTAAGATTTCAAGAAGGGATATCCTTTTACTTTTGCTAACGTTACTATGCAAAACCACTACATTTTTCTTATCTAAATTGTGGTTAAAAGAGGTACAATAATCCGAAAACCATTATAGTGTATAAGTATAGGTATCCCACTCTGCCCAATCTAAAGGGCATCACAAGTATTGCACTTAATTTTATAAATCTCACTTTTTTTAATTTGTCTGCGGTTGGTTTAAATTTAGAGAACAAGTATTTCAGTCAGAATTATATTATATTTATTCAAAATATGTTTAACATGATGACTAACGGTGTTAATGAATTTTACAGACTAGTAAATTTTATTTTTAGTTACAGATGTATTATTAAAAGGCTTATATAAAAGTCGACAACCATTGTTCTTTGTTTTGAAGTTAAAAATTTATCTATGGTGCAAAGTACAAATCCATTATTTACTGCAATATCTTTAATGATATGAAGTTCGTTTTTAAAATTAGAATCAATTAACGGCATATGTAAGTCTGTTTAAAATTGAATGTATTACGGCGGTACCATTCGAAAGAGCGTAAGCAGGTAAACAAATAATTATCGAGGGTTTGTTTATTAAGAAAGGAATTGAGCACAGGGATCATACAGGTAGCAAATAAAAATACAGATGATAAGAACAACATTAACGTTGTAATGTTGCCAAATATAACTGGTTTGTAAGGGGCGGGAGAAATTAATAAAAAAAGGCACTACCTAACCTAACTTAACCTACCAACTGCTTCAAAAAGACCTCAAATCGCTCCAGATATTTTAAAAGAAAGCAGGCAACATGGCTTGTGCTCAATACGGGTGTTTATTTAAACACATGCAGGTAAGAAAATCTTTGTGCTCAATTCAGGCGTCCGTTTGTGCTCAGTTCATGCTTATTAATCGTTTTTGTGCTCAATTCAAGTGCACCGTATTACGGCAAGTTTAGTTTGTGTCGGATGGTTTGAGTTAGCTGGAATAACAGTATTAGTATGAGAGGGTTAATTTATTATCAGATTTAGAAATATTTAGATATAAGAAGTTAATGCTGCTCTTGGATTCTTTTTCTATGGTAAATTAGATGTTATTATTAATACTTTTTAGGAAATCTAGAAATTTATCTAATTACCTCATTGTGCCTTTTCTTTATTTTTTATTACCGAAGAATCTATTTAACTTTTGATATGTTTATCGAAATAAACAATGAAATGTATCAACCGAAAGGAAATTTATCACACTCAATAATAATAATGATGATGATGTCAATATATTCTCCTATTTTAGAAGAATAAGCTCTTAAATACAATTACACAATTTAAGATACATTGGAAGTAACTACAATTCGCTTTTAAAACTTATAATGATTATTTTATTTAGTGTTTCTTCCATTGAATGTATAAAATGTAAACAACCAAGTATTAAACAATGAGTGTGCACTCTACTGGTAGATAGAAACGGCATCTCGTAGTGGTAATCAATATCACACCTACATATATATGTATGAACGTCAACCTGTTTAATCTAAGCATATTTTACACTGTTCAGGAACAGTGTACCACCTGACGAATACGAAACACCACACAAGCAGATAATTGAATAGGTATCGTGTGTTTGGTCGGATAGATTGTCAATTACACGTAACATGATATAACTATTGTTACCTCACGTAAAACTATAACTGAAATGACCATTATCATAGACAGAACAACTGAGCAACACCTAGTTGTGCAAAACATTATGTTAATGTTTTATATAGGACATATTTAAAACAAGAAGATAAATATTTAAATTTTAACTTAAATGAATAAAACTTATTGCATAACAAATGCAATCAAATAAAAGATAAAATAGAATAGAGATAGTAACTAATATTAGTATGTCGAGATTATGGATGGTCAAGTATGTCCGAAATGACACATATGAAAATAAACAAAAAGAAATATGTGAGCGTCTAATTAAACCTTTAACGCAGAATTAATCAAGATGAACGAATAAATAATAATTCATAAATCCGAATCACCACTTAAGTAATAAGGGTCAACTCGAATAGTACCCACTGTATAACCAACCAGCAATGTATGAAGGGCTAACTCGCATCATACTCAAAAACAAAGTACTAAGGGCCAATTCGTATAGTGCTCGTGCTCGGGGTCCGGCTGCTCTGGTCCAAGTTTTCTGTGGTTTCCTTGTATCACTTAGGCAAATGCTGGGGCAGTAATATTCCACAGATAATCTTTCACTTCTCTTCTGTCTTCATTTCATGCGTCTCATCTTTCTCCTCCTAGCCACACCACCCACTCATTCCTACGATTCCTACAAGGAGGCTGAAGAGGGCTTTACGCCCTACCCTCCGGCTTTGCACTAAATGTAGGTACTTTAATTATAATTTCAGTAATTTATACTTTTATTCTCACTGTCGACAACTTTCGTAAGACTGAATTGTATAACATACATTCCAAGAGAGCAGTGTCTGTGTTTATAAAAAAGGGTCTTATAAAAAGTCAAGAATTTGAGCTGCACCAGAATACTGTAATATGAATAGATTTTCATTTTATAAAAAATTAATAACTTCTTACATGAAATACAAAATAAAAACAAAAATGCTGTACCGACCAACGTCAACTTCAAAACCCTGCAGTTGTGTAAATATTTAAATCTTTTGTGTATATTTCTTTGTGTATTTATGTAAATATTTCTCAACAATATCTTCTAAAGCTTTTATATTTCTATCCATCTGTGCCAATAACTTTTATTACTGTACTTTCCTATAATCCCTAGCAACATTTCAACTTCGCGTACTAACCGCATGACGTCTGTTCTTCGTCGTCCTTCCTACTTGCATTTTAATAGTGGGTCCCTTCGGTGATTTGGGTTCAACGTCTTGATTCTATAAATTCTATCTTCGTTATTCCCAAATCACATTCTCTTACCATTGGTTCCCTTCTTTTATCTACAACCCTTAGCTCCACCTTCATAATTTTCTTAAATTATTCAAATTCTAAATTCTTTCGTTCTTATCTTACTTCGCTACCTTCCAGTTGATTTTCATTATATATCCATTTTTCTTTTATACTCTTCACATCCGTTTATAAATATACGTTGCTATTTGTTGTTGCCGTTATTTAGTGTTTAATTGAGATCTACGTAAAAACCCTCATAAAACAAAATACGTTATTGTTGATTCAACTTGATACAAAACAACCTATTAAACATCAGTCAATAAATACACAGGAAATTATGTCAATTAGGCGGACTAATGCAAATATGTTCAGGTCGGCAAATTTAAGAAAAATAGAGAAGAAATAAAGGGAGAGCCGCATTTGGAGAAAGAGGGTGACAGGTATGCGCCCTCGTTGTCTACGTACCGATAGTGATTGAAAGCGAATTACTTGTGGAGGTAGGAGAGAAGTGTTGTCCACTGCGCATCTGAGAGCGTGACAGAACTAGAGCGTTTGTTAAGCTGGTTGTACTGTCACAACAAACGGCAGCGATAGCAACCATTTTCCGTATTTCTTGATCAAGGAGTTATGTAGCGCCCCATAAGGGTATATACTATTAATTAAAATTATGTGGCTACATAGTAAAGATTCCTGAATTAATTAGGTAGATAACTTTAATCTTGCAGAATAAAAATTGTGTTTCAATTAATACTAACTTTTAATTGGACCGAATTAAAACGGCACCTCGTCTTTATCTTTTGGAATTTTCACGAAGCACGAAATTAAAGAGCAAAAGGTCGTGTTATGGAGAACGAAAGAAATTTGAGCGCAATGGCAAAAGGTAGATTAGGAAGACGGAAACGTAAGAATTGTTTTTCTATTCATTGACTAACATATCACGCGAAAGTATAATATGTTACAATCCTATAAACATTAAAGATCAAATATTGTTTGTTAATTACCTGTTTTCCTAAATAATGTACAAAACGTTTAATAACTATTTAATAAAGAAATTGACGCAAAATTATCTAATATACAAAGAGACGACTCCTTATAACTAAGGCTGCTTCTTAATTCTTTTATAATTTGTGTGTTTCTTGTGATGATTGATAACAACTTTTAATATAAATTTAACTTTATTCCATAAATTAAACATTAAACACTTTGTTTATCTTTCTCATGAAAATAGGACAACAGATCCTAATAATGCAACAATTTCCGGTTTCAATTGACTTAGCTGAAGTAATAATGTTAATAATGATAACAATAAACGAAACCCGAAGAAATAATATATTAAAGAAAATTTTTAAATAAGTATACCGAAATAACAGTATTTTCAAATTATTTAAAAAGATTTATAATTAGTTATTATTGGTCTACAACGAGTAATTGAAATGTTTTATCTAGTGCCATGAAACACATCTCTATTATTTATTACACATTTAATCGTTAAAATGTACTTGGTCAGTTGCAATTCTGCTATTGTAAGGTTAATATTAACTTAGTCAGATTATTTTCAAAAAAAGAAGGCAATAAAATCCTTTTTCATCTAAATTTCAAGTATCACAGATCCCACATTTCGAACGCGTCCTACACAGTAGGCACAGCGTACGGAAAACCATATCCCACGACCGATTTCGACCTATCAGATTATTTCCTAGTAGTTGATAGAACCCATGTGTCTTTAAAACTGTTTCTAAAGTTTAATGTAAAGACAAGTTGAAATGAGAGAACGGTGCTTTTTAACGTTTCTTAGTAAATAAAAAAACACTGTCGCAAGTAATACGGTTCATATCGTATACAGACAAATTTAGAAAATACAAACAATAAAACGATGAATAAAAAGTACAAGAAATACAAAAAATACTAGTTAATGTGAAAAGAATGCAGATAATATAACTTACTGAGAGTTTGTTTTCGGATTGTATTCTATGGGATGTTTTGAACAGAATTTTGGATAAGGTAATTGAAGGGAAAACAACGTATTAAGTGAGGGGTGCATGCAGGTACAGGTGAAGATGAGGAAAAAGGAAACAAAGGCATACACAAGATTTGAAATTTAATTTACATTTGAAATAATATTTATAAAAATATTAATTTGACAATAATGTGACAATTATGTTTCTTTACTACACAACTTTATTAGGATTATGTATTTCTAATAAAAATGTTTACCTATATTTTTGTCATACATTTAAATAACAATTAAGGTTTACGTTCTAAGTTGCTGCGTCTGAAACGTTACTTTAAGAATATTTTATCAGCTGTACGATGTAGCCAGTTGATATTTCCAATTACGAAAAGAAAACATTCCCTTCTTTTCCAATATTTCACTCGTAAGCCAATTTTTCTATTCCTTACTGACAAGATTAAATTAAATTCGTAATAAGGTCGTCAGGCTTTTGTCTATGCTTTTAAATGAATTCAATGAAGGAGACGTTTTTATTCTTATTTTATACCATTTGTTAAAACGCCACACCGCATTCTCTCGAAGTTTTCGACTGGATGCGAATGTCGTGCTAATTGAACGCAAACCTGACTGCGCCTCGCATTTACAAGCAAGAAGATGCACTGGCTTCCATTTTACGTTGCACTGATTTTATAGAGGACTAAAGGAAATTAACTTGGCATGAAGATAAACACTAATTACATCTAGTGCATGCTTATTTTTACAAGAGTTACAGGCTAATTTGCTGAAATTTATGACTGTTATTTAAAGCTAACTTGGCTTAAATTGCTTCCCATCCGTGCCTGAAGGGTAAGATCCTAATTATGTCTTATTTTCTTTCCACTACAAATTTGGTATTTACAATAAACGGAAATAAAAACGGAATCACATAAAGTGCCGGTTTATGAGCTCTCAAAATTTTTATCATTCTCTTCGAAAGAATAGTTTTGTAAAAGGTAATCGAGTGTGTATACAACTCTCTTTCATATTTCCAACGCATTAACAGTACATTAAATAGATAAAAAAGTGGGTTAAACGGGTCTCGGAGCTATGCTATCAAGAAAAGTTGTAGGCAAGAATTATTGCCAATCGACACAAATCAATGCATATAGAATGTACTATTGAGAAAGATGTGGTAATCCCCCTTAAAGTCGAATTTCATAATTCCTGAACTTCTAACTGCATAAAGTAAATAAGAAGTACATTTAAGTAATATTTACATTTTTCATTATTTCCTTGTAACCGTAAATTTCATGCATTAGTCTGTCTAACGATAAGTAGTGATCGAACTGTTTCTATTTGAACAAAAAATATTAAATAGTAGTAGTAGTTGCTGATCAATTGTTACAGTAGAATTCATATTCGGGCTAAAGGACCGTGGTGTAAATGAACGTTTACGTCCAGACGTTTCAACAGCTGAGACTGACATCTTTAGTGATACTGCGGTGACAACGTGGGCGAAGGTTATACCTAGAAGTCTTGGACGAAATTTCTGAAGGTAACCGTACATCTAGACCACGATCCTTTAACCTGAATCTAAATTCTACTATAGATTCCGGCCGTGCTAGCCTACGTTTTTAAAGTATATACAGTTAGAAATATTAAGAAAACACCAGTTTGATTAATATCCATATAATTGTATAATCACTTAAAACGCGTTTCGCGCGCACTGCGGCTTCTTCAAAAGTTTTACATAAAACTTAATCTATTTTACAAGGCTTGTTGTTGAATACTATTGGGGTGGGTTGGAATAGGAAGAGGTTCAGTAATGGTGAGGTACCTAATTTTATTTGTTCGTTTATTAAATTGTCACTATATTTATGCTTATCTGGTGTTTACAAAATTTCATGTAACAATTACTATATAGGAAGAACTTTCAATATTAGAATAAATGAATATAAAAAATCCTACCTTCACACAAAAACAGACTCAAATTACGCAAGGCATTTAATAGACCATGACCATGTTTTTAATGATAACTTTGACATTTTGCATACCACATTTAAATTGTTATTTCTAGAAATAGTAGAAATAAATAAGCATAAAAATAGTGATAATTTAATAAATGAACAAATAGAATTAAGTAACTCACCATTGCTGAACCTCTTCCCTATCCCCACCCACCCCAATAGTATTTAACAACAAACCTTGCAAGATAGATTAAGTTTCAAGTAAAACTTCTGAAGAAGCCGCAGTGCGCGCGAAACACGTGTTAAGCGATTATACAATTACATGGAAATTAACCAAATTGGTGTTTTATTAATATTCACAATGAATTTCCATCAAGTAAATGTAGATTCGATTATATATACATACAGTTAATTTGACATTGACGATTACTCTCACAATTACATGCTATTATGATATATATCATTTGCTGAAATGATAATTGAACGGCTAATTTATAAACCTGGTTCGGTCTATGTAATGATATTATGTGGTAATTTTATAAAACCGTAAATAAATTTTGCCAAAGCTATGTGTATATATAAATGATTCTACTCTCAATTTACAAAAAGAAACTGTGAACTGTGTAGGACTACATTTCGCCAACTCAACAATGAATAATTTATATTTTCTAACAACTAGAATTTAAAGAACATTTTCTAGTGAACATCAGAGGATCAAAGTTTGATACCCTTAAAAGGAAATTTCCTTTGTATTTCATCATGGGAGGAAAATACTGTTTCTTAAAGCTCACAAATTCTATTTATTTGTATTGCTTTTTCACCCGGTTTCTAAGTTATTTCTTAAAATATATTCATATATAATATACTCCTATTTCCTTAAACAGGTACGTTAAAATTTCCAATGAAACACTGTGTTTATTAAAATGATAGCTTAAAAATAAATCACTATATAATAATGTACTACTATCTTTGTTATGATGCTCGCGTGGGTAGGTTTGTATAAGAAATCGGTTCAGCTGAAATAGCTTATGATAGAAAATTCTGGAATTAGCTAACGATTAAAACGTCTAATAAAGAAAATGAACTAATGAACGTGCTTACATTCAATGTCCAGGATATTGTCGTTTAATAGGAATTTTAATTCGAAATCAGCAATATTTTGACTGTTTATCGTGTTCAAATGTCAATATCTGATTGTCGTAAGGTCGTATATAGGATGTGGCAGTGGCTGTGGCTAAAAACCCTCCGACAGTGCCATTGGGTTACGGTTTAGAGAAACGTCATGGTTAAAATGTCATGACAGAAACAACCATCCGTCCAAACTTGGACGGGTTCAGCTACTACTACTATACTTTCTGTGCGTATTATTTAAACAAACTCTCAAAAATATCTATGAAATTATCTTGCATCATATACTTATTGTTAGTAAGCCATTTTGGCCACTGAGCGAAAATACTCAGAACACATTCTTGATAAATTAAAAATTTACAAAATTACGAAAATCTTAACAAATGCATAAGTATCATATTGGAATTTATTTTTTATTTTTTCGCCATTTTAGGGTAAGCTCATGGTTCGGACTAACCTAATCTTCAAGATGAGGAAAACATCAATTTAAAAATTTTAATTTGTAAGAATTTGTTTTACGAAGTCATGACGTGAAACTTGTCGTTTGTTTTCGATAGTCACCAAAATCTAAACCCGTTCATTTAACTCTCTTAACAAAAATTAACTATTTAACACAACTTCGGTACTACAACTCTCAAAACCACATTTCGCCGATAACTTCTATTTCTGTCAATTCCTGTTCTACGTCAACTGTCAACTATTCTCCGTCAACTGTCCTAAATCGTTTTTCTTTTATTTAATTTATCCTCGAGGAGGGGAATCTTCAAGAGACACCCCCGAAGAGAAGAGTAGTGTTGGATTTTTCGAAGCGCCTATCGACTAAAACCCCTTCTCGAGAAGGGAGATCAACCCAAAGGTTATGGATCCCTGGGATAGTTGGAAACGGAAAATGGATTTATTGTGGTGGTGGGGGGTATTTTGGGAAGAATGGTGACGGTGGCCCACGTCAGATGGTTTGGGTTGACACTTGCACTACAAAAGCGAATCTAGGATTAAGTGAAGTGTGGCAGCTCAGAGTGGAAGATGACAAGGCCTTCTAAAACGGTCGTTCTGTTTAGGGGCGAAGTCGGAGAGTGCCAAGATGGACGGATTTGAGTGACCTGACACTGAGGCCGGAAGATTTGCCGTGAATTTGGTTGCAGCTTCGGGGAATGAAGGTAGGTCGGTTTCCTTCAGCATTTGGGAGTTTCTGATGAACCAGAGGTAGTCGAGTGCGGAGCGAAGGATCCCCATATAGGAGCCTTGAAGAATTTTAAGACGGTGGGGATGGCGGACCCATATGGGAATGGTGTAGGAGCAGATGCTCCTGATAATTGCGTTGAACGCACGGATTTTGGTTTGGAAGAAGAGCTTGAGAGAAATAAAGGCGTCCAGGGCCTTGACATGGGTGGTTTGTATTTGTTGTCACCAAATAAACTTTATGTCAAAGACGACGCCAAATAAGTCCTAAATCGTCTATCGCTGTCACTTATATAGTTCGATGGACGTTGCTAGGGTACTCTCCAACCAAATCGAATGATCTAGTAGTGGTCTCGAGTTTTCTAGAACTCGGCATGGGCAAACTCCACTCTATTTTTCAATCAGCGCGAGTCAATTCCACCCAAAACGCCCCATCCATCACAATACCTTTGTTCTAACTTGTTGCGTGCCTACCACGTAGATAGTTAAGCTATGGGTTCAGTTTGACAAATCGATATCATTATTAGAAAAGGATCTTGTTGAATATTATAGAATCCCACAGTAAGTAAGAATTACCACTGTAGCAACTTCATAACACCGAAGCACATTGTAGTTGTTTTATATATATACAGATTGTTCAGCAGTTTGAAAGACATTTACCAAGCGATTAGAATAACCACGAATATGATACCTAGAGAAATGTCTACATTTAACTAAAATAAACTGAAGTTTTGGGGTTGCATACTGTTTAATTAGGTGATGAAATGGATTATTTCATCGGTGCACAGATGTGCCACTTCTTTTGATTCCTATGGGGGAATCGGTGCAATAAACTGACTTCGTGTTTTAATTGTTTATTACACCCAACTATTTACAAACTATATACACTAATTTTATGGAACGTCGTGAAGCCTACTTATTTACGAAGATTAATTGATTATGATAGATTGATTGAACTATATGTTATTGCTAGTTTATAGAGATCTTGCTGTAATTGTTGCTATATGTTAAAATATACTAAAAATGATCTCTTATAAACGTTTTGTTTTTATCTAATGTGAATGAATGAATTGATTGGAACTGATCGAACTGTATTAAGTTAACTATACTATATATGAATTTAAGAACCGCCCCTAGAGGAGGGGTGGTTCCGATGCACCGACACTTGAAATAACAAAACAAACAAAAAGGATGGAAAACCGTAAATACAAAAAATGCAACATTGTAATCTATGTGTCGGTGCATCATCTACGTCCTCGAAATGGACCGATGGGACAAATTACCCCCAATAAATGTATAAACTAACTTAAACTCTAGATGCACATTTGAACACAAAGAAAAAATAATACAATGGGAGACGGCAATACTAAAAAGGGAAAAAATACGATACATACTATTATAAAACCATAAATGGCAGAAGAAATAAACGGACAGCAAATGCACATGATAACACAATAAAAATTTTGAGACGTAAAAAGAAATGCGTGACCGACAAGACCAATAAATTACAAACAAAAAAAATGAAAAGTTAAATCCGAACACATACCGTAAAAGTTTTTTTATGAAAACTTATTAAGAGGCAGTTAAAGAATTAAGGTGTAACAGGAAATTCTTTTGAAATGACAGACAAAGAAAGATTCTCTTTGGAATAATTATATGGGTACTTAAATACCTTTCATCACAAGAAAAAAAAGAAATATTTGTTGAAAAGTGTGGTTTGTATTAAATAAGAATACAGGTCCTTGATCAATAACTTATCGAAACTACCAGATATGAAAGTCGACTTCGATATTATTAGATCCTATTAGCATGCAATAGGCTGTCTTGATAAATCACTGACCAAATCAGAGGAGCGCTTTAAAAGCAGTTGATATACTATCTAGTTATGATAGTATGGCACCATCTACTGATACCTGCAGCTCATTGAAGTATTTCGGATGTAGGACAAGGGCCTTACTGAGTTACCTACTTATCCAACTGAATCGACGATGCAGTTTAAAGATATCCACTCTTTCATTAAATTGTGATTGGTTGTATACTAGGAGTGACAGTTTCCATTTTTAATTAATCACCCTGTATGATAGAAGGTGTTTATTTACGTAACGCATTTTAAGTCAGTGTCATAAATATATAACACTCGATCACTTCATAATGTGCTCAAATTACGTATATTTGGAACCCTCTTCCAGGCTCTTATCACATTCACATATACCGCTCTAAATGATATCATTTGCGTCTATGCAATACATACAAGACACGTTATACCTGTCTCCTCAGTTAATGGTTGTAGTAAGTGATGGATGAAGCTATTAAGTGCCTCCACCTAATATAAATTTACTTGAATATACGGAAGAGCGGAGAAAAGGAAAAAGAAGGAAAAGAAATTACGGAGCTTACCTAAGCCGTTTTACTTGTGACGAATCACGAAGGAAGTGTGAGGAGAAACATAATTTTTTCTGGAGGCTCAAAATAAAAAATTCAATTTCAAGTTAAACAATTCGTTTGAAAGAGACCAAATCTATCTACTGGTTCATGCGATTTTTATTACATGCTCAGTTATTTAAATTATGTCACAAATAGGATTATCCTAAATCATGCATTATAATTCTGCCAGTAGTCTGTTTTGTAATGGAAAAGTCCATAAACAAACGATACCAGATTCAAAAGTGTTGCTTCTTGTTCAAAAAACAACATTTTATGCATGGGCGGCAGTAGTAATCTATCTGGTTTATTTTTCTACTCATTTTCTTGGTTCGGAGGTCATTACACATTACTTGTTATTGTGAAGTTCAAGCTACCTTTGTATACTTATTAATTGTTCGATAAATATCATTACGAATGAAGGATTTTCCACATTATTGTATAAATAAACTCATTTGTGAATTTTCTTTTGGTAAAAAATACACATTGTTTTTTTAGAGAGGTTTATTTACACTGTACACTGTTTAGATACATGAATATAAGCTATGTTCAACGAGCTGAATTATGAACGGCTGGAAAGAAGTCTCGATGGAGAATCTGTAGAAGTTATGATAGAACTTATTATATATAATGACAAGTTGGTGATCAAAAAGCCAAGCACCCTTGGTTGATGCTATCGTCCCCTAAATTAACTGCAGGTTATTGCTTGTTTCAAAATCCCGAATGACAGCCGTTCCAAGAACGGCTGCAGCAATAGAAAAGATATATTAACAATGCAAAAAATTTGTTTGCAAAACAATCACACGAAACTAATTGTTAACAGAGAAGATAATGATTCTCGGTTTGTTTGGATAACGTTCATTAAAGAGTCTGCAAGTTTTTTCTGTAATTTTTCCACATTCACCACTTAAATAAAATAAATTTAAAATATCTTGATTGCTGTAGTAGTAGTAATAGTAATCTAAATTATTCATTGTGGATGCTTCATTGCAACAATTCAAAATTGTGGGTCTGGAAGACGACATACGCTTTCTGACACTAAACAACAATTGATTGTTCAATTGTTTCGAAATCACAGCACACTGCTTTCATTAACATTATACGTATGCAGTGCAAAAAAGCAACAGTTTCACAAATTATAAATTTACTCAAAAAGAATAAACAAACGTATACGATAGTCCAATATTAATAGACGCCAAATTCAATGGGGAATTCGAATATGCAATCAAAAATGGGTCATTCCATTTAAAAAAATTGACTTACACCCCTTTGAAGTTGACAAAATTTGAACACCCTGTACATTTTAATTAAACACCACATTTTTTTTCTCGATAATGTGAATAGTTATAAATGTTACGAGTTATAAACCAAAATCTCAAAAATTAATTGAATTATGGTTTTTTAAATGTTAACGTGAAAATGTCAAAAGTTTTGAAAAAAAATAAATAACTCAAAATCCATCAATATTTTCCAGATATTCCCTCCTATAAAATATACATAAATTCATATTTTCTATTGGAAATTGTAAAAAAAGTATGTCATTCCATTTAAAATAAGAAAGTCAACATCTACTTCCGGTATAACGGGATGTAAATCGAACTTGAAAATATTTTTAAAAGAACCAACATAAACAATAACCAAAGGAGCCCAAGTTTCAGAAGTGAATTAATTCTACTAATTCATATACTTCTAATAGCCCATCAACTTGAAAAACCCCGTATAATTAAATATATAATAAAATAATTCAGAAATGTCTTCAGTGAACATTAATAATGATTATTATCTATGTCTTAGTGTAATTAGAAATTATGTTTACGTTTCTCATTTGAGGAAAAGGGCAATAAAAATTTATTTTAAAGGTGTCAAAGGATTTTTTTTTTAGATATTAGCTATTTGGTAATCTGGACCTCATTATCCTTTTCGCGGTATTGGAAACGACTTGGTTCATTATTTTTGAATATTATGCTTTTAAATTCCGTAACGTATTTTAAATCTTGCTTTTTACCCACTCACTTTTTGTAACTGATTTGCGTCTCTCTTTACCTTGAGGTAGAGCAACAAATCATTTTCAAACTGGCGACACAGTAGAAAGAGTCTTTTCATATATTCTTAGAATAAAAGGAAAGCATTGAAGTGTATCATGTCATCTACGTTTAATGGTTGTCAAAGAGAGGAAACGTATATATACATATAATCTCGCAAGGCATCTCGACGTCAGTCTCTTAAAATCTATTATGCTAAACATGAGGAAATATTTAAAATCATGTGAGTTCTTTTGTGGAATGTACCTCCAATATTCGTTTTTCTTTTTTATTTGTTAACAAACGAAAAGATATCAAATCAAATCTGCTAGTACCCGAAATATATTCATAAATATGAACGGACATGTGAAGGTAAATGGTAAAGTACCAGGTATTTGCAGATCAATTGATTTTAAACGATTGTGAATCTTACTTAATGTATTATAATAAACAACATATTCAATGGTAAACAAAAAACACATTAAGAACAGATTTATGTCACAGGTAAAGTTAGATAAACGAGTAAACCTAGGTTTACTCGAGTAAACTGCGTATTACCCAAGACTCTTGGGTAAAGTCTAAAATATATTTGGAATTGTACACGTTTCGGGCTTTACCCGGGTAAACCGCGTTTTATTCGCTTTCGTTTGGTTAAAGTTGGATGTACGATAAATGACTCATATAACTCAAGATGTTATTAAGCTATATTTGTGCTTGTGTAAAGGGTGTAAAAAAATTGAAATCTGTCAAAAAAGGAATTGTGGTTAGGTTAGGTTAGGTTAGGTTAGATTAGGTTAGGTTAGGTTAGGTTAAGCTATTGGAAATATTTGCAACTCTAAATGTCACAGCAGCTTGCCTTGTTTGAACAAATAAGTACTCGTGAGTAGACTACCTTTATGAGAATACAGTTTTAGAATTCTAATTTTTATTTGTAAAATGTGTTTTTTGAATTAAATGCGTTTAACATTAATGGCCTTGTCATTTACGGTACATTCAATTTTTACCAAGCGAAAGCGGATAAAACGCGGTTAACTCGAGTAAAGCCCGAAACGTGTACAATTCCAAATATATTTTGGACTTTACTCAAGAGTCTTGGGTATTATGCAGTTTACCCGGTTAAACCTAGGTTTACTCGTTTATCTAACTTTACCCGTAACATATATACCTAATACTAATCTACACGTAACTTATTTAAAAAAAAACGTTGTAGTTTTTGTTTGCTTTCAAATTCAGCTCAGTCTTTTCTCTCTATTGATGTATGCGGTACTGGTTTATGATTTAAAAAAAACTCGCAGTTAAAAGAATGCAATTCGATTTATTGTTTGTTACCCGTCGGCACTACCATAAATTTACATTATGAAACCTACAAAAGTGAGCCAAACTAGAATAACATCTATAACGTTCCATTTGAAAATTATTTTCCATGCAATAATAATTATTCAAATATAATATTTAAAATGCTGTCAAAATTTGGCAAATATATACCCCAAAAGTTTTTATCTGAATGACTCTATTCTAGAAACTTTTTTAAAATGATTTTATATATTGTTCATATGATACGAACACCATATGTGTGTATATTTATCAAGGATTGTTACTAAAAACTAAACAGACGTTACATTTTTATTAAGGAACTGCTAAAGGTTTAGAAATTAGTCTGTTGATTAAAAGTATTTAAACGGTGAATAACAACACATATACAATACTCGTATTGTACCTACTTCTGATGAAGCTACAGTCGTAGCGAAACATGTTAAGTGAGAATAAAAAAGTGAAAATTTCAAATATGTGTTGTTATTCACCGTTGATTTTCAATTTTCATCAAGGAAACCAAGATTCTATTAATTTTAAAAGTATTTGTCTGGATCACGTCAATTTGGATTGATAACTATCCAAATAAAGCCTCCAAGAAAATATCATCCAAACGAATGATCGCAAATTGTAGCTTTTAACGAAATCGAATAAGATGCATACATTTCGTTAAGTAAGTTGGACGGAAAGCTGCTCGTAGTTCTGAAAGAAAAACAAGTGGAACTTGAGTGAAAAATCGCCATATTCTCTACAAGTGACTACAGAATACGCAACATCTGTATTTTGAGAATCATCTCGTTCTTAATATGTGACGGAAGAAAGGAAGTTTTAAATGAAGCCCATCAACTTGAACGTCGTATCTCTTTTCTCTTAGCTGCAATGAGGAACACGAGATCGTTGCAACTTTTAAACAAACTCTTAAATTTAACATCACGATCGCGTTCCAACGTATTTTTCACTGGGACTTTTCAGACGAGCAGGAAATAGCTCATATCGATCATTCCCTTTTCTCGTTGGATTTAGTCGTATGCAATTTTTTTTCTCCGCTGGCGGAAATGGAGTTAAAAGGATGGCTGAGCAGTAATCTGTTGGTAGGTGCTTCCAAAGGATTACGGCTTACTGGCTTGAATAAACTGGATTGATTTCGTGTTGCTTTTGCTTTTGCTTTTGATTTTGCTTTTTTAATGCAAACACACGTAACGTAGAGCAGCTGCGATTGGCCGCATGCATCAGAAAAAAATATACGCTCATTTAAACTTTCGGTATGTTTACGTAAATGTCAGTCTATTTGGCCCTTTTGTGGTAAACGGACTGCTACTGACTTTACTTAACAAAATAGCAACATGGAATGGAGAGCAAATGTCAGTGCAACGTAAATACCTGCAGGGCAGGATCACATTGCATTATGAATCTAAAACACTAAAGTTTCGTTAGTTGGTTAGTTCACTGATAAACATCCGTATTATTGGTATGACAGAAAAATGTAACATAGCATAATTGTTTAAGAGGTACTAATAGTGCCTCCTGAGTCTTAAGAGTACTATATATAGGTTGGAGTCTACGGATGCTTGATTAAAATTCATAATGAGGTAAATAACACAATATTGTACATATCAATAACTTTTATTGTACTTGACAATTGTTTCGTCACACTGTGACTGCTTCGGAAGTAATGCAATAATACTTAAAAACTAAACAATGTTTTGTCCTTAAATGCCATTTCAGGGGGTGGAGATAGGGGTAGGAAAGATGTTTAATTATAGGGAGTTTCCTATATCTAGTTGTTCATTTATTAACAAATTGGTATTTTTACATTTATTTATTTCTATAGCTTCTAATAAGGATAATTTATATTTATTGTTTCCGACATGTAGCATTTGAAAATCGTCATTAAATTCGTGGTTGTTTTTAATTAGATGGTATGCATAATTGGGAGTCTGGTTTTTTATTTATATATGATCTTTTATGTTCATTTAAAGTTTTAAAAATAACAAAAATAATTGTAAAGTTGCGTTAAAAACTAGCAACAGTCTAAGCAAATATATAAAAAACTATAAAGACGAAACCTATATATCAAACAAACAAAATCAAACCGATAAGGTGCAATGTAAATCATGCAATATGTTTTATATAGGAAAGATATGTAGGAACTTTAAAACTAGGCTAAATGAACATAAAAGATCATATAAATAAAAAAAAATACTCCAATTATGCGTACCATCTAATTAATAACAACCTCGAACTTAATGACAATTTTCAAGCTTTACATGTCGAAAACAATAAATATAAATTATCCTTATTAAAAGCTAAGAAATACCAATTTGTTAATAAATGAACAACCAGATATAGGAAACTCCCCATTATTACACATCTTTTCTACCCCTAACTCCACCTCCTAAAATAGTATTTAAGGATAAAACAATGTTTAGATTTTAAGTATTATTGTATTACTTCCGAAGAAGTCACAGTGTGATGAAACAATTGTCAAGTACAATAAAAGTTATTGAAATTTACAATATTGTGTTTTTTATCTCTTAAGAATACATCATATTAATCCATAAAAGCCAAAATCGCAGTATTGGACAAGAAATTAAAGTTACTTAAGCTGAATATAACATATCCTAACCTAACCTAATCTAATCTAACTTAACCTCAGCTATTCTAACCTAACATGGCATAATCTAAGTACAATTCAGGCTACGTAGAGATAATAAAATAGACTAAGAAAGTTTCAAGCAGTCCTGCAATTAGTGGTGTTATGTGAAATTTAGAATAGTGGTCCTTTCTCTATATTTTTTTAATAACAATCCGCGCATGTATAAAATAAAAAAATGGTAAATGATGTATCTTCATTTTCTTTTTCTTTATTGCCACAATACATACCCGATGACATGCCTACACAAATTCTATTATTTCCGTAAATATGTAAGATTGAATGTGATTACTACTAACCGTCGTATTTAAGATGTGTCACAAGGCTCTACAAAAGTATCTACTTGACAAATTGAATCCAAAACGCAGCTTATATTAAGTGACAGGGACGCAAACCAAATTAATAAAAAACATTCAATTCTTGGAAAATTTTTATCGAAATTACATGGCGTAGATACATTCGTAAGATCCTTGTCAAGCATATGAAATACTATGGTTAGCGGTAAATATTAGTAGATGGTGACGCACTATCTATAATACAATTTTCAATCAATTTTCTTTTAAGGAACTTCGGTTTGGTCAATAATTTATCCATGCTACGTATGGAATGCAGATGAGATTTAATAAGATCAAAATAGCGAGTCACATCTTGTAAATTTTTACCAACAACTAAATATATTTTTTTAATTTGGTTTATCAAATATATAGGCTGCGTCATAGATTCTGTTTGTCAAGTAGATACATTCGTAAGATTCATGTCGAACATATAAAATAACGCAGTTAGCGGTAAATATCAGTAGATAGTGACATACTGTTTGTATTTGGAAATTTTATAATTACATTTTTGAAAATAATTTAAAATTCGAAAACTACATCTGCGTATGCATGGAAATTGAAAATATTTTCAAAAATATGAATTTTCCGGGAACACTACTAATTACGAACAAACAGTTCGTTACATGGTAGAACCTGGGAGTTTTACATTAATTTATGATAACATTATAAATAACAATTTTTATGAAATAAATGTTTTGACATTATTCAGTGCCTGAAAATGAATGAAATGTTTATATTCCATTGTTCGTAATTCTTGGTATTTTAACAATTTTTAACATGGAATATTGTTGAACGTGTTTCCGTGAATGGTCTCATTAACTTCTCCGCTTTTAAGCGATTTAACGCATAAAGTGAAAACGCCAAAATAGTTAGCAACACGTTATTTATAATGTCTTTGACATGCTACGTACGCTTATATGTGTAGGTGGGTAATAACAGAAGCTTCTTAGATTTAAATAGGTTTCGCATAAACTGTGACAGTGACGGATTATTACTTTCGAATGTACCAACCAGTTTTACCCTTTAGCTTGTTTAAGTTCAGTGTTTGCTAAAGCTCGAGAGGAATTTAACAAGCTTAAATTTGCAAGGGTTTCTGGATGTACTTAACTCTGCAGTTGTTACACAGCAAAAGGTATTCCCACAGGAAACAATACATGATGAGAACAGTAAAAAGAGAAAACTATTTCCAAATGACCAAAACTATTTTGCTTACCAGGAATTTAGAGAATAATATGTTTCTAATTAAAAATTGTATCACATAATTTCAGATTCAAACCAGCTGAGAATGAATGTAGGTGACGGTTTGTTTTGTTCCAAATTCGCTTGGATATTTTCGTTGTTTGTTTGGTGTGCCATGTTGCGAATTTTGTTGTATTTATCAGCGACGATCGAAAACAAAAATGATGTAGGCTTTCACGGCCGGCGTCGTTAGTATCTATGGAATATTCCGGGCTTTTTGGACATATAGGTGTGAAGAGAACTTCCTCCTGAACCGGAGCTAACATCCCAGTTGACAGCAGGAATGATACTTTATACATCAGGTTCCCTTCCGTGAAATTCGGGTTCAACCGTGAAAACATTCTAAAACATCCGTTCAAAAACATTATCTATAACCACATGATTAGTTACTAGTTCTCTTACCTAGTTTCTCATCAGTTCAAAGGAAAATACATGAAGCACCTCGGCTGGTATGAAAGTCCTTCTTGTGCTACCAGAAATACTTTGTTTACGTTTCACCTTCATAATTTTCTCTTTCTTTGCTATAATAATATGAGGGTTACTTGCTACCGTGCTCATTTTTTTTTGGGACCGAACTGCAGCAGTCAAGTATTATTATTCACAATAATGGCTTGGTTTCTACGAATTCCAGATGGCTAACAGAACACAGACTCTGTAGGTCGGGGCTGTACGTACCGTCAATACACAGAAATATGTAGGTAATGTTTATACAGCATTACACGCACAGAAAGTCATGTATTGGCTAGATAAAATTCAGTAACAGTCACCGAGCGGAGTGGTCTAGTGCTGTAGATCATTGCTTAGCAGTCCGGTCCCAAAAAAATGTTGGAGCAGTAATATTCCACAGATAATCTTTCACTTCTCTTCTGTCTTCATTTCGTCCGTCACATCTTTATATCCCTAACCACACCATCCACCAATTCACACGATTCCTGCATGGAGGCCGAAGAGGGCCTTACGCCCTACCCTTTGCATTGCAGTGTAGGTCGGAGGGACTACCCTCCCACCAGCACGAGCGGCTGGTGGGGATGAAATACAAAAAAGTTAATTTTTTTTCAGTAACAGACAGATAGCGACCAGTCTTTGGTAATCAGGCTTCCGCTGCTAAGACTTTATGTATGTTGATTAAATAAACGTGTAAAAATACATTGGTTCATCTTTTTATATGTCATCGCGCCTGTACAACCCCTTATGGACAATAAACCTAAGGCTTCATATATATTTGTTTATAACCCTGTATGTAATAATTAATCACCGATGTAATTTTCTATTGATAGTTATAATTATTGTTACCATTGTTATTATTAAATAACTGTACATTTTCTAGCATGTGTCGTTATAAATACAAAAATCTGAATACGATTAAGTAGCTATGTATACCTTTGCAAGGTGGTCTGGACAAACTTTATTTTAAAACAAAAACTCATTTTCAAAATTTCATTTATACACTTTCCATTAATTGAGGGTAAGTTATACTAAAATATTTTTAATTATTCGCAAATTTTGAGAAAAAGTGTATAATAAATTTTTTTTCTCTCGTAGAAATGCTACGAAACGAAAATTGGACTTTCATTAGAGAGTTACTTTGAAGTTCTGAAAAGAGGGTTAAACAGTACTCCGAAACGAAGCAAAAAAGCAAAGAAGGATGATCTTCTACACAGCTAGGAGCGATAAAAAATAATTCGTAGAGTCAAACTCGGAAGAAAAATGGTCAACTTTAGGCAAAGTAGTTCCAAGTGTTCCTTTGGTTGCTGAATAACTTGATTAAAAAAGGAACATTATCTAAAACTATTACTCTCTTAAAAATAATGGAATTACGTTGGTTTCACAGATTGACTTTAATTACAGGAGGGGAAAAAGACTAAAAAGAGATCATTTTCATTAATAATTTGGTTTTGCCTCCAAGGAAACTAATAATAATAAGTCATTAAATATACATAATAAACGGTTTGATCTTAAAAAAAAACGAAATAGACGAAACTTTCGAAGAGCCAAAGATTTACTGAACTTTTCTTAATGATAATCAAAACTTATCCGGTAAAGTAATAAAACCAATCAAATGATGATACAGTGCAACTACATCTAATTTTTCAATATACGATATATACAATACGGGTATCGTATATTCTGATGTATTCCATAAGGTAGTAGTAAATTATTGAATATCATATATATTTAAGAGACAAATAATATTCCAGTTGAAATGTTGGAAAATAGGCACCGAGAGTTTTGCAATAGACTGTGATATTGTTTGGTAATATATAGAAGTCTGTTCGAGAGTAATTTTTAAAAAGTTAGGAATTACTAGAGAATAACACACATTGTAATTTTGTGCCACTTCGGGTGACAACATATTCAATGGGCGATGATATAATTAGTACTCAAATCTTGCTCTGGGCCACCATCAGTATTGTTTGGTCATTGTAGAAGAATACGACTATCGTACAGGTCATAATAATCTTCAACTCTATCAATTTTCTATGCATCTGAAATAGATATGGTAGAATCTCCCTACAGTCGGATAAACATTTACCTGTACTATATACAGATAGTATACGATGCAAAAGTTTTTGGTTTATTCTAAAACTGTTGCTACTAAATATAAATTTCCATCAACATGCGCAAATTATTGGGCATTGGCAATACCGATGCCCAGCGATAACACGCAAGAGACACTGAAATAATTATTTTCGCATTAACCTAATACAATGAATATGCTGAGCCGTGCATCAACAGATCATAACAATGAGAATCAGGAAGAGGAGCTTTATATTGCTTGTTGCTTTGAAAAGGTCGCAAAGCAGGTTAAATTCTTTTTTTTGTGTTCGTTTGTTTTCAATAATCTTTGCCGCTACTCATTCGACTCGTTAAACATTTATTTTATTTTTGTGTTATTAATAATTTTTGTAGAAATTGAAAACAGAGAGGATATAACCATAAATTCACTGTTTGTTCTAACAAAGACGCGATTTTCAAAGTGACGAACAATTTATTAGATAGAGTGAGTGGATTTAAAAACTCATTAACTGATGCCAAATATTTTTTTTTGTGGGGACATTTAACTTAATGTTTTAACAAACCGACGTTGTTTTCTTGGTTTTGCAGAATGAATTAACTGACATTAATTTTAGCAAGAACGTGGCTAAATAATTTGATTTATAGCTTGGAAAATATTTGCAATGCCACGGACCACAATTTCAATAATTAATGAATAAATTGAAAGTATTTGCCTTTGTCACTTGGTAAAATATATTATATTTAAAATAAAAACAAAAATAAAAACATAACACTTGGAAATTTCACTTAATTTGTTTTTGATATTGATAATATTTTTCTAAGAAGTCAAGTTAATGAGACTAATAATTGGCGAAAAATCCCATATTATGGTGATATGAGCTCACAAATTGGTAAATTGCTTAGGACAAACAATATTAATTCCGCTTATTTTAACAATAATACAATTGAAAAAATATTAACAAACAATAAATTAACAGTAAACAATGATTTATCCAAAAAAACTGGAGTGTATAAAATAAAAAGTTCAAATTGTGATACGATATACACAGGTAAAACAAAAAAAAGTATTGCTACTCGGTTCAAAGAACATAAACAATATGTCAAATATAAAAAAACATATTTCAGGTTTAGCGACACATTTGATTGAAAATAACCATACGATAGATATTGAAAATTTGAAATTGTTAAAAAGTGTAAATGGCGGATTAGTGTTAGACAAATATGAAGGGTAAGAAATTAAGAAAGCATTATTGAGTAACAAAAATTTATCAAATGACTAAATTGAATTTAGTAACAACCCCCTCCTTTATTCTAGTGTAGTGTAAGTTGCTTCAAAATTGTATATATGCAGAATTGTCTTGTTAATGTAGCCAAACTGTATAAATCCCTGATGATGCCCTAAGAAGGAGAAATGTGTATTGGGTCAAAAATAAATTAAATGAAATTTCCAACTGTTGTGTTTTTATTTTTATTTTTATTTTAATTAATGAATATTGGTGAAAAAAATCAATAATGACTAAATCGAAAATTCTCAAAAAACGAATAACGGAAGAGGAAATGATAATTTCATCCATGAGATTTCAGCTATTTCCTTTCACAAGGATTATTGCTTTGTTTTTATCTAGGTTGAGATATAATGGTCTTCATCTTATCCTATTCCCTTACCTCTCACCTCCTGGCAACAGTGAACCCTTACCTGCCCGTTAATTAATTATTATGCTTCTAAAGAATAACTACCGTTATCAAATTTTATGGATTTTAATTAGTACATACAAAAATATAATATATCGAAGACGCAGGTCTGACCTCTTTACTGCCGATAGCCACGTATTTCACTTAGACAAAGCAATGGATGTTCATCGGTTACGTAACTGAAGTTTCCTCTATTTGTTGCTTTTTTTTGAAAGTGTGTTAAATAAATGAACATTTTCTTGTTTGATGTTTTGTTTACCAAAACCTTAATAAATTTCATAATAAAGACACCGTAGATAATTTATTTTTAATAATGATCCTTAACATATTCATATCAGATGAAATTATTACAGCGGCAATTGAATATTCCAACTTCAAACGAAAGACAACCAAAAATAACAAATAAATAGTATTGGGAATTTTCTCCGAAAATAAATCAAAAAACGGAACCAAAAGTCTCGGTAGAGTAATAAATGCACATCTGTCTTTGATCTGTTAACGTTAACTTTTGGGGCGCGATGATTTTGGTGGGATAAACGGTTCGATAAATAAAATTATTGACCGAGACAACTCAAGGATTACCTGCTGGGTCTGGGATAATCGTTGTTTCTTGAGTAGTTGGTGGTTCACGAGAGCAGGGGCACCGCAGGTGTCTGGAGAAGATGCTGATGGTACGGAAAAGTTAGTGAGAGTCAGTTGTAGTTGTCTTCAATATGCTGCAACAGTAGCATTGAATCAACCGAAGTCCATGACGGGGGTAGACTAGACAAGGATGAGTAGCTTTTCCACTAAAAGGTACTTGCCTTGGTAAGATAACTTTGCAGATAAGGGAGGTTTTTGCTAGAGTGGAGGTAGCTTTGTAACTAGAGAGGCTCTGCTTTAACCTTAACTGCGTCTTCTGGACTTTATAGAGGACATCTAGTGTTTATATTCGAAGATTACGATCATCAGAGTTGCTGTATGTAGTGATTGATGTTTAAACAATGGAGGCAGGAAGTTTGTTGTCACCGCATAGTACGGTGGTGATAATTGATATTTAAAAAGTGAGGGTGGACAGTTCTATTTGTATTTGAACCTAAATGAAGACGGGATAGTTTTTCTATTTGTATGTGGGCTCAACAATAGCGTTTGCTTCGATAGCCTGTACATAAGTGCCCAAATCTTATGAAACGTGAAGTGTTATAATCGGAAAAGTTTGGTTTACAGATGGCGCCAAACCATGACTTACTTGATTTTTAGGCATCTTATTTGCATTTTTGTAACTTCGGAACTATCTATAGTGTGCTAATTTACGAGAAAATGAAATACAAATCGTAATCCACGTGTTGTACAATCGATAAACTGCTGAGCGAGAACTGTATCACAAAAGGTATCTACTACACGATATGTAGTTGTTTATTAATCTCTCTCGTGGTCAGCAGCAGCATGGGTTGTTCGATATTCTATCGGAATTGTCTATATGGCGTGGTGATGAAAACCGACAAATTAAAAATCGTGATCTACGATATTTATTTTTATTTCTACAAAAATCTTACAAATGTGAGATTAAAATTGAAAATTAACATTATTGTTTTAGAGAAAATGAATTCGAGAAGCAAGTAATACACATTCTAATATTATTCATTTCGTGTTGCAGAAGTATGCTTTATTGCTAATCCTGGCGCTTGCCAAATAGTGCTATATTTTCTGCTGGAAGTTCCAAACTCCAATACAACCACTCGTTGAAGTAAAGATTGGATTACCAGTATCGTCAGGATTATCCGTGAATCCTAAATCCTCGCCACAAACCAATTCAAAATTTGTGTCTTCTGTGTCATTTTCTGCTTCTGGCACAGAACTTTCTCAGAAAGGCATATCGTTACTTTCAGTTGTCCACTGCAACAGTACTTCTTCTACTTTTGATGCTATTATCATATTTGTTTCACATATTCACTCAATGCAACATTTATTTCAATTGAATGACAATTATAACAAAAAGACACCCGCAATTCCGTGTACCAGCACCTGATAATTATCTAACTCTCAGTCATCCCTGAACAAGTCGATATGCGAAAATTATTAGTAAACGGGCTTCGGAGAACAGTATTATGCAAATACGAGTTGTTGTGAAATATCAAAATTGTGTCATATACTTCGTTTTAATTTTAATCTTCGTGGCCGCACTTGTCTGTCTTGTTTCTCTGCAACACCCACCGTAATTTATGACCTGACCTACTGTTCCTATATTCTGCTCAATACCCAGCTGTATTTTAACTATTTCGATCCTTTTTTCCCTCTTCCGTCCTCTATTTCTTTCGCTTCTTATTACTCTTAAATTAGTGAGCATTAAGTATTATTATTTATTTATTTATTTATTTAAGGTATAGCACAACACATGGTAAATTATAATAATAATAAAAATAGAAATGTACGAGTTACAAACAGACATATAGGTAATTTATGAAACTGTTACTTATATTAAAAGATCTAGTTCAGCTATCCATTCAAGGCTTGAATGTGTAGTGTGGAAGAAGTCCCTCATATTTCTTTGATATGCCCTCAATCTACACTCTCACTCTCACTATGTGGCCAATTGTTTGGTTTGGGTCGCCGCAGTCGCAACCTGGGTTGCATTTGTGGAGGTTATGAACACACACTACATGTCCTGTTCTGATACGGTTTAAGGTCTTCCATATATGTCGTGGTTGGTCGAAGCCATCTGGTTTTACAACTGGGTCAATGAGATTTCGTTCATCGGGTGGGACATTTTCAGTCCAGAGGGTCTGCCACATCGCAACAATTCACCGCACCGCATCAATTTACCGCACTATAATAATTATTTATTGTAGATATTGTAAATAGTTCTTTAATAGACGTATTATTAACAATTCTGCAATTATTTAATAAACAAATACCTGCAAAACTTTAATTAGGATTGCCAGGAAGTTTGACGTGATACACCACAGAAAAACAAAGTCCACTCCAATTTATAGTACCGCGTGAAACACGGAGAGCTAATTGTTTTTTTCGATTTCTAACCACACTTTATTATTTTCGAATCAAGTGTGTGTTAAATAAAGGCATGTTAAGGGAATATCTAAATGCTCATATCGATTAAAACTATAGCAAGAAAATTATAACTAACCAAAATCTCAGCGGACTTGAGCCCTGGTTTATGCATCCTAGGGTTTAAGACTTCTTCTTGTCCCCCATAAATGAAAATTACTGTTGTTAAAATGTATAAGGTGTGCAACAATGTCAATATATTGTCACTTTTATAAAGGTATAATATCCACAACCTAGTGCTCTTTCTTCATACATATGTGTATAAAATGTCCCGTTTAAAATAATAGCAACGCTGGTGAAGCTAAAATTACGACAGTTAAACTGCAAGCGGTGACAGACATTTCGATGTCTCAAATCATAAAGCAAAAGCAGTTCATTTGAATAAACGGGTAAATTTACCATTACGAGAGTAAGTACCCCTTGTCATTCTCTGAGAGGGCAAACTAACTACTGACATTACAATATTAGTATTTCGTATGCTTTAAGGAACCTACAGCATTAGCAATATTATGCAAATTCAGGAATACAACCACACAGAAGTGAATTTGTAATATAGTTAAGTGAGTGACCCTACCTCCCTTTTGAGTAGTTTGTGTAAAATAGGTGTACTATTATAACATTTTCTAAGCTTTTTATTATGTTTAAAAAGTTACAATGTCTATTTTATTACTTCAGGGATATGAAGACAAAATAATTGAAGTCAATGGCAGTTATCAGCAAGCAAATATAAAGTTTGTTACGAAGTTCTGAAAGTTTTAGCTACCTTCTGAATGCTGGATAAATATACATACATACATACTGACAAATTTTCATACATAAATAATGATCTAAAACAAATAAACCACGCAACGGTAGGCTTTTTAAATCGAAACTTTCATTTCTTATTCAATTTTTGATACTTTAAGCATCGTACCTGTTTTAAGTTGTCCTGGACTACAACTTAATTTAGGCCAGGTAATTATTTTATTGTTGTTTAGATGTTGATATAATTAAACTCGATAGTGGGTTTATTGGTGATATTTACAAAGAATACTAGCCGAAAGAGTATTGCGTTTCATTGATTAGATCAGTGATTCTCAACCACTGTGCCGCGGCACTT
This sequence comes from Agrilus biguttatus, assembly GCA_963921985.1. Lineage (NCBI taxonomy): Eukaryota > Metazoa > Arthropoda > Insecta > Coleoptera > Buprestidae > Agrilus > Agrilus biguttatus. The sequence continues at coordinate 25,898,809 of OY998118.1, forward strand.
TTGTGTGCCGCCAAATTTCAAAAGTGTGCCGCCAAATTTTGCAAATATATAATAATGTTAATATTATTAAATTATATCATGTTGGCAACATTTTATACAGATCGAGATTACGAAGAGCAATCTTTGGTGTAGGCGACATTGGAGTGACGTTGCTACTCTGTGGATTTGAAAGACTAGGAATAATAGAGAATAGTAGAGCTGGTGGGATTCAAAAAACAAATAACTTTATGGAAAAATAAAGCTCAGGAAGGCAATTTAGAAAAGTTTGAGTCAGTCCCTAAAGACAGTTATAAAACTATTAAATTAATTGTTATTGACCATATGACAACATTAGAGGAGAGAATTATTCATTATTTCCCAAAATTAGATGTTAAGAAATTTGATTGGGTTCGTAATCCATTTCTTATTACGGATACTTCTGTATTTGACTTAACTTTGAATGAAGAGGAAGAACTCATTTTGCTTTCCTATAATCGAGATTTAATTTTAAAACATTCAGAAGAATCAATTAATTCATTTTGGATTAACATCAGATGCGATTATCCAATGATAGCCAAAAAAGCTTTAAACATATTATTATAATTTTCCACATCTTATTTGTGTGAATTCGGATTTTCAGCATTAGCCAACATTAAAACTAAAAAAGATCAAGATTGTTAAATGTAGAAGACGATATGAGAGTAGCATTGTCATTTTTACGACCAAATATAAATGAAATTATCAAAAAACATGAAGCTCAAATTTCGCATTAAAAATATTTTTATTATTAGCTTGTAATTAATCCCTTAATAAACGTTTAGTTATTATTGTAGTATATATTAGTTTATTTCGTATATTTAAAATTTTTGTCATAAACTATTTATGCAGTGTATTGTAGTAAGTAAATAATTTTTATCTTTTTCTTTGTGTGCCGCCAAATTTTGAAATCGTTAAATATGTGCCGCAAAAAAAAAAGGTTGAGAATCACTGGATTAGATAATGGTAATTGGTAGATATTTGTGATATTGTTGAAGTGACTTTTGAAAGATATAACTCGAACTGAACTTGAATGTTGAATTCTTGACTTGGACTGCTTATTGAACTCGTTGAACTCTGTTATTCTTTAAAAAGAAGTATAATTTAAGTACTAGTTGATAAGATGGAAAAGGATGGGGTGTGGTTTAGATAAAGCAGAAGAGTGATAAATTGTTAAAAGTGACGGAGGTGGAGATTTAGAACATGTTGGTGTTTGTACAGGAGTGTAAAAGTGATCGGATTTTGTAATTAATTGACGGAAGTTAGGACACATGGTTAACAGTTTTACAGGGGTCCAATTAGAGAAGGACTCGAATGATGAATGTAATTGATAAGGAGTGGAAAATTATAATAAAATAATATTAATAAAAATAAGCAGACGTAGCAGTTGACCAAAAGTAATGTTTCGAATTTCACAGAAAGTGTGGAAAAAAGCTAAATAATTATTTTATATAACAAAAAACTGGATAGTCGTCGAAAGACGCAACAGTACCTTATACAAGGTGATTATTTTTTATGAACGACAAATTCCGATTGAGATGGTTGTGAAATCGTTGTCGGTCTATTTGGAATGGTTTTACACATTATACTGAATACAAATGTTACTTATAGGATGCAAACCTTACAGCATAAAACTATACAGGCAGCATATAATATGTAGTATAGCACCGTTCTTGAAATAGGAAGTGTATCTGAACCTCTAACCCTCTAACGCGAACGGAATGGATTTCTCTTCGCTAGTTGTTTCCTCTCTACAACAGGCCATCTTAGAGCGAAAAAGAAGGTACAGATACAATCTCACCAAAGCTTCTTTAGTATTATATACTGCATTATGGCTGTAAGGTTTGCGCGCTGTAAGTGACACTTGTATTTAGTATATTGTGTCTAACCATTTTGAATAGACCCCCGTTCTGAAGAACGGCATCAAATCATTAAATTTCGCTTCGAAAGTCTGTCGTTTGGGATATTGTTCTTCTACTATTTAGAAAATTTATACAAAGATTTTGGCCTTCGCCCATGGTCAGCTTGTGCAGGTATTAAAGCCTCAAAGTCATCACTTAGTCGTTACTTTAACGGGTTTTAACCAGAATTGCCTTGCAATCCAGAAGAGATCCTCTTACATTCACAAAAAGGCACGGTTTACACTCTGGTGGAATAAATTCCCTAAAAATGAAGCTAGAGATAATGTTCCGGTCTGTAATGATCGTTACCGGACCGTCGCCAATAAATATTTCTTTCAAAATATGGATGACATTGATCCTAACGAGATGTAGATGCAACAAGATGGCGTCACGTACCATAGAACGAACGTAACCATACATCTATTGCAAACGAATATTGGTGATAAATTCATTTCAAGAACTCAGCCCGTCTACTAACTGAACAGGTCTTGGGATTTGATGCTTCCAGATTATATCTTATTGGACTACATATAATCATTCGTTTATGCTAGTAAATAGCAACACTAGACGCATTAAAAAGCGATATTGTTCATGTGATTCATAACATGCGGCCAATATTACACGAAAACATGACAAATAATTGATCTAGCAGAATGTATTCGATCAGGAACAGACGTGCTAGTCTAGATATTAATGCTAGATACATATTGGTCATTCAAATTAAAGATATTTTTGATATAAAGTTAGGTTTCGTAGAATTTGAAAAAAAAAACTTTTTGATGCCGACACATGTTTTGCTCACTTCTTAATGTGCACATTATTAATCCTTTTTAGACGTAATTAAGTTGAATCTGATTTCCATTTATGTATTTATTCAAGTTTAAAGTTCCATCAGGCTTAGAAAACACCCTATCTCATCTTAATTAAATTGCTTTTGATTTTGTGATTGCCAATGACCGTCTAATAGAACTTAAAATATTTCAGTGGAATTATCGGTTATTCCACTTTTAATGGGGTTAAAAAATTTTCAAATTGTAGGAAGTATGTAAATCAGTAAATCTTTCGAAGAATATTATAATTATTTTAATTTTCTCTGAAATTTGGACAATTTCGGTAGAAAATGGTGACTAAAATTATTTTAGTTGGTCTGTATGGTATATATATTTTTGTTTTAATCGATGCAAAACAATTTATTTTCTAAATACATTTTTTATAGTTTGTTTATAGATATCAAACTAAAGCTGGCAGTAGAGGCATTTCAAGATTATTGTGAGCAAAACAACCACGAATTATCCATAGACAATAACAAGCTATTGCATATTGTCGAAAAAAGCAAGAAAATATCATACTTAGGAAAACTAGAAATTGAAAATGCTTTAATGCGGAAAAATAATATAACGAAGAACCAGATATAATGTATACAACAGACCTAGGGTATTGCCTACAGTTTTCCCGAAATACTCAAAATATCTACCTGCCTTTGTAGATAATTGTAGAAACATGTACTTAGATTTAGTGTACTCTTTAATAATAACTACTTGGTCAAAACGGTTTCGTCAGAACTAATAAAGATTTTTTTAGAGAAACAAATACAAGTGATTTTTCATTTAACGTATTACAAACTGTTTCACAAACACTCTACCTTACACAGTTTAAGTATATCTTGAATTCAGACAAAAACTTTGAATTGATAAATGTTATATACATCCTTAAGCCTACGGTGTAAATGCTCACAACCAACTGCATGGCAATATTTTAAACGAGCTTCGAATTATTTAGTCAAGTAATAAATACATAATAGTTCGGTAACGGAGGTCTCTTTTAAATTAATTTATCACTGATTCGTTGGACAGGCCAGGGCAATTTATTATTTACATACTTCCCACAATAGATCATTTTTTAATCAGCATCATTTCATTTGACCATGCCTGTCCTATTTTTCAAACCAACCGCAGAACGTATCTGTTATCCGTGTTTACTTGAATGCTCTATTAATCCTTTATTTGCACATCAACCTGAAGTTACGCTTACATAAATATTTAAAGTAGTCTATTACATTGTTTGTCTACCTATCAACATGGTCTACTCATTAGATCTTCGTTTAGCACCAGTTCGATTCCGGCTGCATTTGTGAAGATTTTTCCTCGGTTTCCTGGGATTGTGTCTGAATCTTAAGGCAGTAGTATTTCACAAATGGTATTTCGCTCATCTAGTCTATCTGTCCCTAACCATAACCATCCGTTGCTTCGATTTCAAAAAATGATCGACGAGGGTATCACTCGCTACCCACCAATTTGCACCACATTATAAGTTAATAGGACAACTCTATAGTTTTAATAAAGTTGATCATGTTTAACCCCTAATATGTATATACAACATTATTTTTAGTATCAAAATATTTAAAAACAAATGAAAAACACACATGAAGTTTAAAAATAATCAGTTTCCGCTATAATTATCATTATCATATCTTCACCACCTGAAGAAGGCACAGTGTGCTGAAATAATTATAGTGGAAACATTAAATATTTATAAACTGTAAGAGTGTTTTTTATTTATTTTTAAGTATGATGTTATATTACCTGAAAGCTTCATCAATTCTATCGGAATATTTATTAGAATGATGATAATACTTAATGCCAAAAGAATATTGAGGGAAGATAGTAACTATTTCTGATTTAGTTTCTTATGGTCCTAATGTATAGGTTACAAATGCTAAATTTTACCAATAATAGAAGATGACCCAAGAAATAATGTTGGGTGGAAGTAGGAAGTTAGAAAGTCTCAACTGATATACAAAATGTCACATACGCGTTAAATGTTAGCTATTTGTATTTATGAAGGTTGTTTTTTAAAATTCGCTTGAATATTATAGTTGTTGGTTGAATTTTCCATTCTGCGAATTTTGTAATTTTTGATTTTTGACGACGCTATTTTTATTTGTATTTTTACATACTTTGGTTTGACGAGAGTTTCTTTAATACAAATATAAATAGCAGTCGTGAATCTTTTTCAGATTAGATGGAAAAATAGTCTTAGTCTTCTTTTTTTCCTTTAACCTAACCAAACATTATAAAACACTGTATTATAAAATACCTCAATTATGGGTATACCCGTCGATGCGTAGTGGGGCCTAAAGAGTTTATAGGTAAAATTTGAGACCGTCGAAAGGAGTTTACGTCATGGGCAAGTTGGGCACGTTCTTTTATTATAATTTTTATAAATAATAATTTATTTTACATTCCTTTAAAGTCAGATTACGCTTGAAATGTTTGCCCCGATGAACCATCATTTCATGGAAATTTTGATAACCATGAATAACTCTTCTATACAGTACCCTCACCAATTCTTCCAAGGATCTGTGCAAATCAGACTCTTCCTGCTAAGTACTAACATTGCACCTACTCAAGCAATGCTGGTATCATTAACGTACTATTAAGCATCCGTGACAATAGAATTTTTCTGTATTTTGCTTATTGTGCATAACCAATAAAGTATTACTATGTAAAAATATTGTCTTTTCTAAAAGATATCTATTCGACCATAACCTTTTTGGCTAAGTTAAGGTGTAAATTTAACAAAGCTACAAAAATTGTTCATTTTTAAAAATTAAAATTTAAATCAAACAAAGTTGGGAATTTCACTTAAGACTTTATTAAGAAACTTTATACGTATTTCGCCTTATAAGGTCATCTTCAGGAGTAACAAAAATATACTAAGTAACAAACAGCAAATGAACTAATTTATTGTAGAAATTGGATTGATTCAGCCGTTACTTTGTGATAATTCATCTTAACGATAAATGAATAAACACTACCTTGTTTATTATCACCTTTTTATTTAAAAATCCTTTTGACTATAGTTTCGACAAATAGCTTCCCAATTTGAATCATTTGTTTGACAATGACAAGCTATTGTCGAAACTACAGTCAAAAGGATTTTTAAATAAAAAAGTGATAATAAACAAGGTAGTGTTTATTCATTTATCGTTAATTTATAGTATATCCTAAGAAGGTGGGAAGGAAAGTTTTAAGTGATATTCCCAAGTATGTTTGATTAAAATTTAATTTTTAATTTTGAATCATGTTTCACCAAGTGATAACGGTAGATACCATTCAGTTATGTTCATTTTTATTAGACTTAATACTCGTGAGCGTTCTGTTGTGCTTGCAGTGATACTTATAGGGGAAGGTATATTAACGAGCTAGTTCCGGAAAGCTAATTTAACCACTCGTTCATTCCATTAAGTCGTTCGCTTCTATTATTTATAAAGTACATGTGCATTGTGCACAATACACCTGTATAATGACAAAACTCACGCAAACGTTGGCATTCACAGCACTAAAGGTGAAATTAGTTGTAGATATATACGTAGACCGTCGTCCATCACAAATAGGTTGCGGTTTTGTCTGTCTGTACATGTTATAAGGGTCATACTGCCTTAATGGGTTCATTTACCGAGAAAATTAGAACTAAGGAATCGTTGAAAATCCGCTTCAGAAGCGTTTCATCCCATTCGATTTATTTCTCACCAGACGTGGCTGCCGTCATTGAAAGCAACCGCTGAAAGGAAAGCTCTTAATTGATGACTAAAGTCGATACTAGAAGTAAATCTCCGAATTCCATCTAGGCTTAAAGTGGATAAATAGATTGCAATATTGATTTTCAACTGAAATCTATTGAGATAAAACAAACGACGTGTACTGATGGAATATTAAGTCAAGCTTTCATTATTTTGATTTAAGGGATTTTGGACGGTATAGCAAGGGATGAAGATAATGTTAAAAAATAATCGCAATTGAAAATAATAGAGATGAAAGTAGAATATGTATTTTTAATAACAGCGTATGTACAATCTAACCTTTCTTTTACAATTTCTTCATGATATCCAAACAAAATCTTTAGATATATTCAAAAAACAAACACACTTGTTCATAGGTTTTACAAATATTATTAGGAATACTCTTACAATTGTTTCGGCTTAATTAGGCCATTCTCAAAGCGTCAATTAGAAACTAACTAAAGATAAACAAACATAACTATTTATACCTCACATGTGAGTTGGGGAAGTTTTTGGAAACATGCACGTCATATAGGGCTATTGTGCCCTTCACACTTCATTTTTAATATTTTAATTTAAAAAAAGACCTTTTGGATTTCTAATTTTTCTAACAAATTTAATCTTTTGTTTTTATTAAGAATATGTAAAATTCTGAAATTATTTTCTACGTTACAATTTACGCTTGAGATTGAATCCCAAATTTCCTTAACCTTTTTAGACTTGACAATAACACAATAATAATACCTTAGATTTCATCATTCCGGCTCACTCAAACCAAAATTTTAACATAAAAATGTCAACATTCAATAGTTTGATACATAGGGTTATTTCACTCCCTCGTAAAGAACAACAATATAAAAACGAAGTTCATATATTAAAAACAATAGCATTTAATAATGGGTACTATCCAGATATTATTGACAAAATATTAACTAAGAAATAAAAAAACATACTATTAGGGAAATATACTTAGGTAAATGTTTTGCTAAAAATAGCAATTGGCATTTTATTAATCGTTACAAAAATATTACTGCAGGTATGTGTAAAAGATTAGCTAAAATAGGAATTAATACCATATGTTCAAATAATGTTAATTTATGTAAATTATTAGTTAACAGTAAAATTACAAATTCCGACAAACTATGTAAATCTGGGCTGTATGAAATTCATTTTTCAGACTGCGATGCTATGTATATAGGGCAGACAGGAGGATCGTTTACAATTAGGTTTAATAAAGAACACAAAAAGTCAATTGATGATAAAAAATGTAGTATTGGTTTTTCCCAAAATTGTTTTGAAAATAGTCATAATTTTAACGTAGAAAATAACTTCAGAATTTTACATATCCTTAATAAAGGCAAAAGATTAAATTTGTTAGAAAAATTAGAAACCCAAAAAGCCTTTCTTCTAAATAAAAATATTAAAAATGAACGGTGTGAATAGAGCAATAGCCCCCACTCACATGTAAGGTATAAATAGTTATGTTTGTTTATCTTTAGTTAGTTAGACTTTTTGAGAATGGCCTAATTAAACCGAAACAATTGCAAGAGTACTCTTAATAAAGTTTGTAAAACCTTTGAACAAGTGTGTTTGTTTGTTTTTTGAATATATTAAAAATGTTTTACAAGTTCCCAACCGCAACCTCTCTAAATCTTTAGATGTAGAGGTGGAAGCATATGTTAATTATAATTCATTCCGCACTGCCCATACGTCGAGTTAACGGAGTGTAGGTGGTTTTCTTTCTCTTGTTTGAAATTTGAGTTGTTTGGCTAAAATGATTTTGACGATTATGAAATATTTAGAAACACTATATAAACTTTATTAAATAAGAAACAAAACTATTTATACACTTTGATAGTATTGTAGACTTGGTGGAGAAATTTCAAGTTAGAGGAACGAAGCTTACGTTTGATTAAATTGTTTGAATTTGAAATTATTGGAAATTCTTATATTGGTTTTCGATACTACTGGTTTCGATTTTAAACGATATATATTGTTAAGATAGAAAGGGAAGAAAGGTGTGGTTCAAATAGTTGGTTCGATAATTGATTAGTTAGGTTAGATTTGTGGGGGTTGTAGGAGAGATTGCTTTGCTAGTGCTTTGAAAAATATTAGGAAAATATAGATAGAAAAGGATGTACACTAGCGGATGTCGTTCTAGAAAAAATTTAACTGTCGTCGAAACCAAGGATTTTGGACAGTACACTGAATAAGAAATTTCGAAAATTTTTGACAGCAAATTTATGATCGTGGAAAGAGTAACTGCAGGGTAATAAAAAAAGGACTTTTTGGAATTGTCTATCTTAAAAATAGTAGCAGATATTTTTAGTGAACTATAACGAAAGTAGATTATTAGCTATAAAAAATAAAATAGCTTTTTTAAAAAATGTGACGGTTGCATCAAAGTTACTGAATTTTGTTGATCATAATTTTCAATGAAAGACGTAGCAGTGATAATAACAATAATATGGAAATACAATTGCAACTAAAGTCATCCCAGTGTCATACTACCACAGTTTTCATTAAACAACTTTAAAAGTAGGCTTAAATAAAATTTCAAGATTAAATTATTTAAATTACCAAAATTTACACCTGAATTAAAACTGAACTTATATTACAATTAAATTCAGATCTCAAATAGAGTATTAATTACGTTGAATTGTTGTATATCAAATTATGAAGGTATTAAATAGTAAACAAGCCATCATTAATAATTATACGGAATTATGTAAATATCTACAAATCATATTTAATGTGGCACACACGATAAAAGTTAAAAAAACACCAACATTCCTTTGCTGGAATCGGAAACAGAAAAGTTAGCGTTCCAGATTATAACGGGGTTATATTCACCATAACAATAGCTCTTGCGGATGTCTCGTCGAACCGATGAGGAAATATGATCATTTTACAAACTTTGTGACATCCATATATGGCTTAATTCAATTGTGGGGACACGAGAATGAGCTTCTATACTTTATAACAAAGTAACGAGTTTTGTAGTAGATCAGCTGTAATGTGATCATCGAGGACATGCTATAATATGAAAAGGTTGCAAACCAGGATACAATGTATTGTATCCATTTGATCCCTTTATAAAAACTGTATTAGTTTGTCATTAGTAAGTTATCAACCCTATTAGACGTAGAACACGATTTTGAACATATTACAGCTTAAAAATTAAAATTTAATTCAAACAAACTTGGGAATTTCACTTAAAACTTTATTAAAAACCCTTTAGAAGTAACAAAAATATATTAAGTAACAAACAGCAAATAAATTAATTTATAGTACACCCTAAGAGGATGGGAGTTGAACAATGTTTGGGTCCAATAGGGGATTATTGCCAAAATATAGTTGCTCGTTGGTGATATTTTTATTTTCTTTTTTAGCTTTTTCTATTTCTAAAATTTTACATTTATTATTACATCATTTAAAAGGAGGTCCAACACTAGATAGGTATGAAATTTTAGAATTAGAAAAAGCTAAAAAATACAATAAAAATATCACCAACGAGCAACTATATTTTGGCAACAATCCCCTATTCGACCCAAACATTATTCAACTCCCACCCTCTTAGGATGTACTATAAATTAATTTATTTGCTTTTTGTTACTTAGTACATTTTTGTTACTCCTGAAGATGACCTTATAAGGCGCAATACGTATCGAGTTTTTAATAGAGTTTTAAGTGAAATTCCCAGGTTTGTTTGATTTAAATTTTAATTTTGAATCATGTTTTACCAAGTGATAAGGGCAGAACCCTTAAATTATTACAGCTTATTTGCTTGCCTATGGCGCGCTGAGGAGATCTAATAATATCGAAATCACGATTCACGTATAATTTCCGTACGATGGGGACAGCTCGATAACATCCCCTTACCCTTAAGCTAGTTTTTTCATAGCTCATTTAAAGGTACTCATGTGAATATACTCTAAAAGTCTCAACTGCTGGCATATATATTTACGGGGTAAGTGCAGGCAGTCCTTGTAAATTGAGGTATATTTTGTATTTCATGTAGAACACAAGCAAATATAACATATGAACATAAAAATAACTGAATGGAATGGAATAGAAAAAATTGTTTTCTTTTCATCTTACCAACATATGTAACTAACTTCATACTTTCATTCAAGTAACCTCATTTTGTGAGGTAGTTATTTTTGTGATTTGAGTTCTTTTCTTCACTAAAAATTTTTTGCTCTCAACAATAATGTTTCCGTATTGTTACTTAGTAACAATTATTTCTTCTCCCGAGAATGACCCTCAAGGATTAAAATAATATTGTCGAGAACAATAAATTTTTAGTGAAACATTCCCAGTGTTTCGTTACACCTAATTTCTTTCTAATTTTTTTAAAAAATGTTAAACAACCCTTGCGATACACAGTCTATTAGTTTTATTTTCTCTTAGTTGATAAAATTAAGGTATAAATGATATTTCTAAAAGTAATTTATCATCTAACTATGTACCTACAGTATAAAGACTTCCTTGTTAATCTCAATGAGCGTGTGCGCCACTGATTTCATGAGTAAAGATAAATGCTCACAATGTGTGCTGTGCAAAAAGCAGTCAAATATGCGCGCCAATAAACGCCCTTATATTCGCCAACGCTTGCTTGTTTGTTTTCATCATTACGTCTACTTTGTTTTAACTTTTCGATTATGACATAGTTCAAACTAATCAGATTTACCATAACTTTGGCTTATAACCACCATGGATCGCTCCTCATAATCATAAAGCATTAAATTTAGTTAAGCCGTTGTCGGCTTTAATGCGAACAATAACAAAAAAGCTATTCTGATCTGTGTTATGTGTAGGTTGATTTAAATGATCCTACTGTTAAATTATAAGCGTACCCTTTTTGGACTCTTTGTGTTCTTTTGAGGGAGATGCGAAGTAAGAAGTAATAATAATTGTAAGAATAAATATAATTAAACAAAAACAGAAATGAAAACAGGAAACTGAAAAAGTTTGAAGAAGATTTAAATGAAGGCTGAAATTTAATTTTTTACGAAAATAGAACTTGAAGGTAGAAAGGTTGTATTAGAACTGTTAGTAGTTTTGAAAATTAAACTAGGGGAAGATAGATTAGAAGGTAGCTAGGAACTTGTTAGTAAAAGTAGGGATGAATTTGGAAAAGGTCGATAACACGAAATACAAGAAAACCAAACCACCGAAGAAAACCACAATAAATTTTTCATTAGGGAAAGGTAATGTAGTTAGTAAAAATAGCTGAATTGTCAAAAGGAATTACAGGAAATTACAAAGGCACTGAAATAGTCCTTATGTGAGGAATAGGTACAGGGCAGGTAAAGATCAAGTATAGAAATAGAAATACAAGAAAATAATATTTCCATGATACAATAACAATAAAATTTACAATGGTTGTAATACACAAATACCTAATAATACATATAAAATTTTTTTATAACAATTAAAATAAGAAAAAACACTTTTAAATATTTCAGAATATAATTTATAATAACTCTACAATTGCTTCGGTATCATTATAAATTTCTCAAGAGTAACCAAGTTTCTTACTGACATTTAAGACCAAAACTTTTTGTAAACTTTTGGGTGTTTTATTCCCACCAGCTACTCATGGTGGTGAGCGGGCAGTCCCTCCAACCTACACTGTAGTGCAAAGCCGGAGGGTAAGGCATAAGACTCTTTTCAGGAATCACGGGAGTGGGTGGTTAGGGAGTGAAAGATGAGACGGACGAAATAAAGACAGAAGATAAATGAAAGATTATCTGGGGAGTATTACTACTCCTGTATTTGCCTAAATGATCCAAGGAAACCACAGAAAACTTGGACCAGAGCATCTGGACTCGGGATGGAACCGGCGACCTCCCTTCTGCTAAGCAATGATCTAGAGCACTAGAGCACTCTACTCGGTAACATACTTAAGAATATCTTATCAACTATTAATATATTTATATATTTTTGTACGAAAAGTCCTATAGATTTATTACTCAGGTTGAAAACTGATCATTTTCTAGAGTTTTCATACATGAAATAGTTGCAGATTACATTAAAATGAAGCCACTCACGTTTCACTCACAAGTATCAGACAAATGTTAATAATTTCAAAAAGACGGCTCTGTATTACTCCACGCTACACGTACTTTTTACATTTTACATTTACATTTTGTATACAGTTTTAAAATACATCTATTTTATTAATAATTCTCTTCACCGCAGGATTAGGCTGCTTGAAAAAGCAGGAACACTATAATCCTCGTCTGTAAAAGCCTTCAACATTAAGTAGCTTGGAGTCATCAAAGGATTTTCGAAGGAATGTCTTTAACACGACCGGAGCTTTCAAACTTTTATGGCACTCTATATATTCGATATTTAAATTCAGCTTACATGGGCTGCCTATAAACATCGAAGCTGCATTAAATTGGCACTCACACACTTAAAGCTATTCTAACATTTTCACCCTATAAAACAGATTAAATCGATATAGGCACTTACACAAGAAAACGTATTGATGCATTAGGCGTATCTGTTCAATAAAAAAATAATTACCAAAAATCACTTCTCCTGAACAAACTGTCTTGTTTTCATTTATCGTTTTTAGCCATCTCGTTAAAATTAATGTTTTAGTTATGTGTAGTTAAAATGTACTGTATAAAATACCTTTTTAATAAGAGCATATTTAAAAAGACAGCATAGTATAGTACTTATCAAGTTTGTTTTTCAAAAGCACTGTATAAAAGATAAAAAATGAACCCTTGTGGATAACTTACAAACAAGAAGGCCACTATATAAAAAAATAGACAATAAGCATTTACAACTTCCAATACCTGATTCACTCTTCTTACATGTTTTTTTTTTCAAAATACCTTTGAAGTTATATCTTTTTCCAACTGCCACCCTCCCAATCCATCCCACGACTCCTAAATCCTCCCAATCCTCCGCTTTGGACTAGAGTGTAGGTCGATGGGACCGCTCACTGGACGCCATTAATTAGATAGCTGGTGGGAAAGAAATGCAAAAGTTCTTAAAATTACACTTCGTTTAGCGCGTTGAGGGTAATATTTCATCATGCAACGGAAGTTGCGCGCGCACAGTTAGCGAATAGTTAGCAGCTTGGATTAGGACTTGGATTTCAATTAAATAAATATATAAGTAGATATAATGTACATTCCGGTTAAATAAATATGTAAATAGAAGTATAACTTCTAACGTGTGTACATGAATTGATACATCAACTTCTTATTTCAAAACTGAAGTATTTTAGGTTACCTTCTCATCAGACTTTTTTCATTAAACATATAGGTAAACATTATAAGCTAAACATGATTAATTTTACTGAAATCGTTATCCTTCTAATGTAAGCCTTACTGAATTTTATTTTAAACTTTATTTAGTAAAACTGAGGTGAAGGGTCAGCTGTAAACACCTTCGCAATAATTTTATAACCTTCAAATGTCAACAGATGAGAATTTGTATCTGTACAGTAGTATTCGAAAGTGTATCAAAAAAAAACAAGACTGATTTTTTTTTTAATTACGGAGAGGTCAGTGACCTGGTAGTAGTAGATGAGAAGATTGCATGTACCACTAGAAAGAAGGGAGAACCAACCGCAATTCGCTTAAATCGCATTAATACGAAAAGAAACAATGAGCGAGACAGAAGTGCCTGAGACTCTGTGGAGCAGAGGATTATAGTTACGTTTTTGGTAAAGGAGGGGGTGAATCCAATCGAAATTTTGCGGCGATTATTACAGGCACAGTTCGGGGACAAAACCTTGTCAAGAACTCGGTTGTTTGCATGGCTCATGGATAGGTCGAGAACGAGAGCCATGCTCACCGCCCAAGAACAAGTCTGACCGAAGCCAACATTGAGGCCATCCGAAATCTCATTGAGGGAAATCGTTGATAAATTGATCATCAGTTATGGGAGTATCCATGAGATCTAATTAAATATAGTTCGAATTTTTTACAAAACCAATCCCGTCTATATTTGATACACCCTCGTATTATAATATTGAAGGTTTTGTTTAATAGGATTTATTTTTTTAATATATAATAAACAAATCTACTTTTCTGACATGTTATATTGTCGAAAAGTGGTCACCTGTGATCAGTATTCATCGCCATTTTGAATATCAAATCACTGATTAATACTACTACGCGTAAAGGGGCCTCACAACGCATCCTTCGTCCACGATTGAGCGATACTGTGAAACACAGTTACAGAAGGAGTAGCAGATATTGAAGCCATTCCACGTCTAGCAGAATCTCATGTAGGGAGTTCTGTACTGAAAACGGCTTCGTGGGTCATGGGTCGTGCAATTTATTTAAAGGTAAGCTTTGAAAAATGGAAAAACTAAAATACCACCTTTAGTTAATCGAGCTTCGTTAAATTGTCTTCTATTTAAGTTTACTTCACAATTGAAAAATTTGAAACCCTCCATGAATGACTTTTTTGTAAATGCATTTTTGTACTTTTCTTTATATTACTGTTCAGTAAATGCAGTAATACAGATGTTTTTTTGTTTTAGAATTCAGATTCCTAATTGAGATCTAGTTGCTCATTTGCAGTTATTGTGGAACTAGTGTGGGTTTGGGGTATGTTTAATTTGCGCTACCTGAACAAAATATCTATCTGCTGGGTCTATGCTGTACTCAATTTGCACTACCTATATAAAACCTGTTCTTGGGTTGTGTCTAGGTTCAACATAGACAATTTTAGGGATGGCAGTTGACAATATATTTACAAACTGTAAGAATTAATATGAAGATGAAGAGTAAACTAATTTAAGACTTAGCAGAAGATGAAATTGATCGTAGGAAACTAAATTAGGAAATGTTGGTGTTTTGAAAATGAATATTTTACGGAAACTATTTGGGCGGAGCTAGAAGTATTTAGATTAAGGTAGGGAAACAATAGGAAAAGAACGAAATCTTGAATGTCTGAACATACAAAATACTGAGAAATAGATAGTTATTAATAAAAGGAATTTTTGTCAGGTTGAAAAAAATAAAATTAACCGTTACGGAACGCCTGCTAGATATAAAATATTTAAATTGATCCGAAACGACGTTACCTTATCATTAAATTCAGTAAATTATAATTACTTTAGGTTACTTTGATTTGAAACAAATATTTATTTTCACCTTATTTTAAATAAAAACGATGGTCTGTGTTGCTTTGAATACTGAAAACCCACAGGGTGTAGAGCAAGGTCGTATTCCTATATCAGGGACTGGTCAGACGAAGCGAGGAGAGTGTACAGTGTCTTGTCATGCTTTTTACCCTTAGACGTGTTTAAAGATATTCCATTTCAGAAAGATAGTATGAATTTCCTGGCATTATACTCACCTAATATGTACTTTTACATATGATGGGCAGTTCTTCCTATCAGGTGTATTGGTCGATTGAATTCAGTGGAGCGGCCATCATCGAAATTTGCCTCTTGACTTTTTTCTGTGCGCATACATAAAATAGGAAGTGTACATCAATAATTATAACTAGTAAAAGTGACGAACTTAAAGCCCAAATGAGACAATAAATAAGATTAATATGTAATCACCTAGGTACTTCATAATGTTCTTCAAGAATATGGAGATCATCTTAGATGTATCCATGCTGTTGGTTGTAGCCAATTTCAGCATTTAGTAAAATAAGGTTTACTCAGACAATTATTTCAATGACTGTTTGAAGTAAACTGCCTTTTATTTTCTAAAACAGTTTAATGAAAATGTGTGGTGTAATATGATTAAAATTTTGTATACTTACAATCTGAAAGTGGAGGTTTCAATTTGAAAAAACGTAAGTCGTGCGATTTTTCCTTTTCGGGCCACCCTGCATACGTAAAAATTACTATAAAATATACTTACATAAAAAACAAAAGATGGCAGATTATGCCGGAAAATACGTAATTGATATTTTACAGAATTCGTTCCAAGAAGTAAGTAGTACAATTGGAGAACGTTAATGAGTTTTAAAATATTAATGCTACTAATTCGTCACACCCTTGTTTTTGAATATACATAATAAATCTCTAGGATATTTGGACAATAGTACATATGAATATTTATTTTTTATTGTGAAAGCAACGTGTTGTGCATAATAAGTGTAGTTTTACGGTTTGTATCTCTGGGATTATGGAGACGTAAATAATCTCCAATGCAATTGACTGTCGTAGGTACACCAAGTTTTGCAATAAAAACTTTAATTATTAATCCAACCTTTCAACAGAACATGCATTAAAATCAGGTTCGTGACGTGAAGTAATTTAACTAGATAAAATTGGTAGGTGTAGATATGTAGACACATGTTTCATATTGTTGAGCAGAAAATTAAATGAGAACCTCAAGTCAAAATAATGAATGTTGCGTGCTGTCGTATTTGAATTACCGAATAGGAAATTTCTATTGACAGTCTATTTATGGGTTTCGCAGATGTTTTTTAAAGTAAAGTATTCTTTCGAATCTTCTCACATTCTGCTTATAATTTATAATTTTATATTACTTGTTGATTTACGAGACACGGAAGCTTTATTCAAGATTTGATTATATTTATTGTTATACATTCAGCTAAATTTGCACTGCACGGAACCACAACGAATGTGTTTGTGGCCAAGTTATAGTTATTGAAAATTCAAATAAGCACTATGTGTAGTCCTATAAAGAGCCAGGGTAAATACGATGGTAACTCAAATATAAATGGTAATTTTACTATTTACCAGAGGATTCAATGCTCGAGTCTTGTTTGCTTTATGAGGAGGAGGAAACTAGCTTAAGTAGTAGCTGTGCAAGGTTCTGTCCGCAGTACAGCCATGACTGAGCGCAAGGTACCTTCGTCTGTTGCACAACGCATCATCATAGAGTTTTTAACCAATGAAGGCGTTAGGCGTTAAACCATTAGAAACTTTTTACTCGTTTGAAGGCACAGTTTGGAGATGCTATACTGTCTCAGAATCGAGTGTATACGTGGGTCAGAGAACAGAGAATTCAGGGATGGGCGAAAACGTGTCGAAAATAAAAGTCATGATCGACGCCCAAGAACAAGTCTCACAAATGACATGATGAACATGCGTGCTGTTCGAGAGCTTGTTGAATGTGAACACCATCAGCCGGTTAACTATTGAATAAATCAGAAGTGGGTATGTGGGTATCAGCTATGGGAGTGTTCAATCCATTATTACTGATTAACTAAGCTTTAGAAAAATTAGTGCTCGTTGGATTCCAAGGTTATTGACCGAAAATCAAAAACTCTGAATCGATTTCGACAAGAAGGGAATTTTTTTTTAGGTGTATCGTCACTTGTGATGAGACGTGGGTCCACCACTACACTCCCAAACAAAAATTGGCGAGTAAGCAGAAAGAGTAGCGAAGAAAGGATGAAGGCTACCCTATCCCTAAACCAAAACCCGTATCTCAGCCGGAAAGGTGCTAGCGGCTGTTTTTTATTTACTCAAAGGGAGTTTTACTTATTGACTTTCTTCACGATCAACGAACAATGAATGCGGATTACTATTCTGAGTTGCTACAGTCAACAAAAATCGAAAACTCGTGTATCGAAGCAAACGACGGGGTATGCCTATTCGAGACGTCATCCTCCTTCATGACAACGCCAAGCCACACACCGCAGTTTTAACAAGGAATAAATTGGAAGAAATGAGTTGGGCATAGCTAGCCCTCGAGCATCCTCCTTATAGCCCTGTTATAGACTTGTCACCCTGTGATTATTTTTTGTTCGCGTCCTTGAAAGAATCACTTGGAGGCAAAAGATTTGAAAGAAATGAAGAAGTAATGGAGTATGTGCGCCATTGGCTGACAACTCGCCCTCAAACTTTTTATGAAGAAGGAATAGTCAAGCTTTCAAATCGGTGGCAAAAGTGTGTAGAGCACGGAGGTGTTTAATTTGTGTGTACCGTTAATCAATAAATTTCTTTTACAAAATAACCGTTTATATTTTATTTACCCCCATATTATAGCGAAGATTAAGTTAGTCCGCGAAGCCGAAAAGAAGTTTAACTGAAGGGGAGGTCCAGGGGTCCGTCTATTTCGGGAATCATCGTGTGCAGGAAGTACTTGTGAGTACGGTTTGGTTCTTGGCTCGTAACATTTTAATATTTCATTTAATTTAACTTGTTTATTCGTTTTATTCATTTAGTTATTGTTTTGTTAATGTATTAATTAATTTTTATTAATTAAATAATCAGTAGTTGTTTATAAATATACGTTACAAAAAGGGAAGATAGCTGATACCTTGAGAAGGCATATTCGATACGACTGTGGGGACCTACGTCCCACTATTGCATTTAGTCATATTCATTTTTGTATTTAAATTTGTACATAAAAATTCCTCGCTTTTGTATAAATTGTCTTGTATAAATTCTATGTAAATATTTTGTATAAAGTTACTAACATCCTTGAGCATGCCCTTTCTACAAACTTGTTTTCTACTGTCTTACCTTTTTTTAATTCTCAGAAACAGCTTTCTTTTCTTGTCTATCATTCACACACCACTTTTCATAGTTTTTTACATACGTTGGTAAATATCCCACTCGGAGAACAAGATTTCTTCTCAGAATTAAATTTAATAAAACACATAACTGTCAACAATGGATTTTGTCTGCATGTAGTTGACAAACTATTGACGAATAAAATACGCAAAGAAGTCCAATACATTATTTATAAGATCGATAAAGATGTCGCCAATTCTAAAAAGATTTTGTGTTCTATAATTTATATCAGAAGTTGTAGTTACAAAATCAAAAACTATTTAAGTAAATTTAAATTGACTCCTAACAGAAATCAATATATTTCATGTAGGTTCAATGTCAATTAATAATACGAGAATATCAGCGATGCCCTGATATGTTGGAAAACCATAATTTCAATATTAATAATTTGAAGTTACTCCATTGTCAACCCAAAAGCTGAAAATTAACTCTACTGGAGTTTTTATAAATCAAGAAGGCTCTAAAAACTAAGAGGAATATTGTAAACAACTAGAAAGAATTGTTCTCCTTAAACACCCCACTCCTTTTGAATCTTTAATATGTTTGTAAGTGTATCTATATAAACTGTGTATTCCGGTTTTTAAATTTAGTTTAGTTGTATTCTAATTAATGGCTATTTAACCGAAACAATTTTTAAGTAATTTTTAAATATATTTCTTGAAGTTCAATTAAGTTTTGTGTTCTTCAATTATAGAATTTTCTATTAAATGACAACATCCTGGATGCCGAAAGTAGGTCACTTAGTTAGATAATTTTAAATAATATTTTGCACTAATGGTTAGATTAACTAACTGTAGTATGTTAACAGTTTCTTAATTTGAACGGCAACGAATTGACTTCTTAAAACATTACTTCACTTCAATATTTTCGGAATGCTCACGGCATTTAAGTCTAGATTAGGGCAATTATATCAAAGAATTGGCAATAATAGAAGCCTATCAGTAGATGCTTACGCCAGTCGTCGACGCCGTAAAGCTGTGAAAAGTAAAATTGGGTCAAACCGGTGTGCGGCAAATGTAATTAGGCGTCACAATGTGAACCCAAATATTTGCATTGTGGGATTTCAGCTAAAATCCATTCATCTAAAGCAGGCGCTGGAAAATGTCCTTTCAACACAAGTGCAAAAGGCGTTTCACCGCAACAGTGCCATAAATTAATGCTACTGTAAATATTTACCACAATGAACCCGTCTACCATCAACCACGACTCAATTTTGTTTATAATGCTTTGGGGTTTGAAATATAGAGTAATGTTTTTCGCTACATTTGCTATTCAGAGAGACAGAGCATAAATGAAAATATATTTATTTACCCATTCTTCATATTGCTTTCGAAAATTTTTATGATTATGAAAACCTGATAAAGTCGTTGCTTTATGCGTTTACCTCGATACGGACTAGAAGTCAAATTCAATTTTGATGTTATAGTCACCAAAAGGAATATTAAAATTGAGCCGATTATTGAAGCTTTATCATCTTTTCATAGCTTCTAGCATTTTATTGGTGTTTAAAGACAGACAAAGGCTGTTTAGTTAAAATCTTTTGAAATTGTAGGATGTAAGCTAAAGTTATATAAATTGTGTGTTTGGGTACTAGTACTGGGATTTCTTTAAGGTAATTGTATTCCGAATCTAATTAAAGCTTATTATAACAAATATTATAATTATTTACTTATACGAATGTTCATGTTAATTTAGTATAACAAAAGGAAGATTGTTGTGAGTTCCAAAATTAGTTTTACTATCCACTATGACCATTTCGTCCCCTGGCATCATGACTTCATCAGTTGAATTAATTCCAATAAATCAAAGTACATTTCAATCCTTATATAATTACTAAAGTAGGAACAAAATTACAGTATGAAAGGGGAAACAAGCTATATTTCCAGTAAAGGAGAACATTCAGGATCTATTTGATTATTTAGTGAAATCTCTAATTTAGTACAATTATTAATTTCTAATTTTTCGAGAAGACTCAAATGGAAATATTTTATACCTTTG
The DNA here is from genome assembly GCA_963921985.1 of Agrilus biguttatus. NCBI lineage: Eukaryota > Metazoa > Arthropoda > Insecta > Coleoptera > Buprestidae > Agrilus > Agrilus biguttatus. Next base: position 25,919,774 of record OY998118.1, read on the forward strand.
TATGTTACCATAGACGATCCGCTAATAGAATTACCTCTAAGATATAAACATAGTTATTATTAATATAAATATAAACATGGAATCACTAGAAACAACTACTCGAGGGCTAAAACCCCTACCGAAATTGAACTACACTGTTGATTCCGAACGATTATTAGACGAAGATAACAATTCAAAAAAGAAGGTATTCAAATCCGTTTTCGTTTAATTATAAAGGATCACAGATGTCACATTTAGAACGCGTCCTACACAGTAGGCACAGCGCTCCGAAAGCCATATCCCACGATCGGTTTCGACCTATCGGGTCTCATCAGATGGGCGCTGGCTTTTACAGGCTATATAATAAATATAAATATAAACTGTGTAGGATGCGTTCTAAATGTGGAATCTGTGATCCTTTATAATTAAACGAAAAAGGTTTTTAATACCTTCTTTTTGGATAGTTATTATTGATTTCGATATACCTTTTCAGTTTTAAGTGTTTAATTTATATTAATTATTATATTAAACGAATAGAGATGCTCTTGTGGATGGAAGAACCAAGAATGGCCCTGTTTCCAATAATTAAATCAGCTTCTTTGGATAAACTAGAATCTATTTGTATTGCTACAAACTCTCTAGAGAACAATAAACGACAAAATTTACAACATTGGAACTATCATCAATAAAAATATTACAATTAAAATATATATATTCCAATTGAATTTTTTAGATTTTTGCAAAAACTAAAAAAAAAACATTTATTCGACATTTACTTAAAGAAACACATATTAAAAGCCATAATTTAATATGAAAAACGAGAGATTTATTCAAATGTATGACAAAAATCTCTACTGAGCTGATATGTGTTTCGCCTACTTTTTAGGTGAATATTATCAACGTGAAATTCACAGTTCCTTTTCTTAATTAATTGAAATGTTCAGAACACCATTATTAAGGAAATATTGGAAGATAACGCTTTCAATCAGAAGGAGTAAAGGAAGTATGTACTACTGAAATTGCTGAAAACATCGAATTTCAATTTCTGATGGAAAAATATTCTATTTCCCGGATCGGCGCCGGCGCCAGCGTTCTTGCCACCTGAGGCAAGACATGAATATGACATCTCTTATCTTCTTTATATAAAATGGAAATGCTTTTCTTTCATCGAAGAGTTTAACCATAATGGAAATTGTTGTCACATGCAAAATTTTCAATGTGGAAAAAGGTTGATAAATTTGCACAATGAGTGAGTGGTTAAAGTAAAACAATAATTTACATTTGCTTGGGATATTCGAATTGGAATCTTCATCAATACAGTAGTAAGTCCTAGTTGTAAGGCTGGTTGGAGACGCACCTCTAGTCCTTCGTATCTTTTCCTCCTTTTACTCCTGTTTCTGAATCTATTATGTCTCTAATTAGCCCTTCATGTCTCGGAAGGTGTCTTACCATCCTATCTCTCCTTTTTCTTATTGACTTCAATAGCGCCCATTGTTCTCTTACTCTTTGGATGACCTTCTCATTTCCAACATTTTCTGTCCAAGATCGTATTTTCATCAGTCGCCTATAATACGACATCTTTGCGCCCACCGTCCATGTTTCGTACCCATACAGAACCGTGGTCCACACATTTACTTTTAATAATATTTTTTCAGTTTCCGTATTACTCGGTCGCAAGCATAGAAGTGATTTCTTTATGTTAAATGTGTCTCATCCCTGCGATATCCTTTGTTTTACGTCTCTACCGCTTTTTCCATCCCGACTTATCTCTCACTCCCTACTTATCTTCTTCTCTATATTAAAACTAATTCTAATTTTTGTATTTGTTATAGTCCATCTTTCACCTCCCTTACAATACAACATTTTCATTTTGTTTTTTATTTATTTTAATTCCATGCTCTACTGTCAATAAAATCGCTTCTATTTTATTTAAGGCTGTCTGTAGGTCCTTTCTATATACTAAATGATAGCACCCGCAAATCTAAGCATGCCAATAATTTTCCCCTGCATACCTTTCCTCATTAATTTGAGGTAATCTGCAGTGGGTATAAATTAATTCATTAATTTATATCGCATTGATGTTTTTATCATTAAAATGTCTGCCGTGAAAGTTTTAGCCTTTCAATAATAATCATCTGTTGGATTCCAGAAACACATTTTTTTCACATATGTCATAAAATTTAAATATTGTGTGTTTATTCAACTATATACGTACCAATTATGATTGTATTTCTGTATGATAAAAAAAAAACATAACTATACATTTTATCTCTTTTAGAAAACTAAATATGAACACAAATTAATTTCTCGTAATGTACCATATGTTAATGGAATGGAAAAGCATAGTAGAGCACTATCATATACCGTAACAGAAATTTGGGAACGTTTTAAATTCTCGATGGTCGTTTTCCAGAACCACGCTGTTTTGTAAAGCTCCTGTTCATATACTTCATAACATTCAGGCTACAACATTGATATCACAACGAGTACTATTACCAAATATACAGTTTCAATAAGAGAAAGGTAACAAATATTCTGATTGAAGAGATAATATTGCATTGGAGAGGAATAGTGTAATCTATAGTTGACAGAGTAGAACAATACTTAAAAGACAATGGCAACTAATGCTTGGCAACATTATCGCTAACTCTTAGTGTCCTCATAATAATTCCTTGAGGGCTTTTTACTTACTTATTTTGACTATGTTATAATATATTTAATCTTGCTATAATATAATAGTTTAAGTTATTATTTTATACCAAAGTTTTGTAGTGGTTATGCTTCTTAATGTTATATTTTTAATCCACATTAAGCACTTGAGAAATGAAAATTATTATTGTGACTCAAACTTGAGAGTTGATGTAGGAATAATGAAATTTCTTTTTTCTTAGAGAGTCAGCACACGGAAAGGAAACGGTGTAGCTGTTCCAGAATTGGCATTTTCATTTTAAATTTAAAAATCGATGCAGCTTAACCCAGTTATTAAACAATTTTCTCCGCAAACATTTTACTCTATTGAATACTTTTTCAATTTTCACGCGTAATATACATCTGACTACCGCAGCTGAACACGAATTGAACGTCTCTAGTGCCTTTACTATATTTACAAAATATTGTGGGAAATGAGTTTTTGAAAACTAATTCCTCTACCGTAGTACCCTAGAAAATTATAGACGTCATAAATCGTATTTTTAATACAAGTACTGGCATTCTATATATAAGTTACTCACAGTACGCTGATCACGTAACAAAAATCTAATCTAACAATTTTAGTTATGCTTAATTTACATATGTATTTTTTGCAATTAAATTAATAAACGAACATCTTGAAACTAGTAAAAGGAGAGATTCTAAACAATTTTAATACTTATTCTATTTTTATTTAACATTTTATTTTATATACCTCATAGGGAAAAGCGTGTTATACTGCCCCTATTGAAGTCCATGATAAACGTTCTGAAGATGTTAAGTTACTAATTTGTTTTACTTGCTTGCTTATCACGTACATAAGGCATTTGACAAGTATATAACTTCGTAAGACCCTTGTCAAACTCTATGAATTATTGAACAGTAAATAGTAAATATTTATAATCTATCTATAATTCATATACTGTCAATTTTTTCAATTAATCTATAAAGATTTTAATGGAGGCTTGCAATTCATATAATGATCATATTATACACAACAGAAACAGAAGGTTTGGTTACGAAATATTTTATTGTAAAATCCACAATAATTATTTCGCTATACATTTTCTTCTTCAGGTGGAATAAGTTTCGACGGAAACTATAAAAAAATACATATTGAAAACAAAGTCAACAAGCTAAACCTTTTAGAGAGCTTGGAAATCAACAAATTAAATAAAGAATGCTTGTTTTTAAATTACCAATTAGATTTAAACACATAACCTTTGTTAAATATTTAATTGTATTTATTTATTTTTACCCCTACTCCTTCTTTAATCTTAATTTAGTATATAAGCTCATTTGTATTTAATTTTAAGTAAGATTATTAGTCCACCTGAAGAAGCCACTGTGTGGATTTTACAATAAAATATTTTGTAACCAAATCTTGTGTTCCTGCTATATAATCTATAAAGTATTTATTACATAACTAGTATAACCCGTCAAAATTCGGACTAATTCGCGAAATATTTATCACAATAACCTAACCTAAACCGTACATACATGGTACATCGAACATGCCAATCAGGGAAACTATTCCCTAACATAACTTAATATTTGGTACATAGTACTTATCCTTGCCACATAGCAATTCACATATGCCAATGAGGGCAACCTTTACATAACAACAATAACTATCGGACGTGACGGTATACCGTCTTTTGTTCTATTAGTTAAATAATTGGTCTAGTGGACTGTAGCTTTGTTGGTTTTTTATTTACACGAATATTTACACACAAGATGTTTACGCTTATTAAAGATATAAACTATCGGTATTCTAACTTATTGTATTTTTTTTTTGGGGTATTGTCGGATTTTTACCGACTAAAACCTCTCCCCCTCAGGCCGTTATAGGACCGTTTGATTAAATCCTCTGTGTAATTGTTATGAATTTGAGTATTAATATCTTTAAAGAATACGACACCCCCTCAAAGTGCATCTGTTGGGGTAGGTAGATGACCTGACTGGTATTACAACTGGTAATACCGAAACCCTCATAAATTTGGTATTTCCGCTATTGTAATATTATTGAATGTACCTACACTAAACGGCTATATTTACAACTACAACCTAAGCCTACCTACCTACCAAAATAAAACTATATAAATCTATTGAAAATATTTATAACTATAAGCAAAGGTACCGAACAATAACCACACATCAATAACTTAAAACTTAGGTATGATATACGAGGCATGTTTTTTAAGTATATCCCGTTTTGAAATTAATCAAAAACGTTCAAAGATAATTTTATTTTTACATGAAAACCTGTTCCTTAATCAACTTTTCTACATAATTTCCTTGAATATTGAAGCACTTGTCATTGTTAAGTTTGACCAGTTTTTGAATACCCTTCTCATAGAACTCTGCCGCCTGACTTGTTAACTGTTAACCACTGCATCACAACTGTTGACGCTGACCGCCCAGACGTATCTTCATGTGCAGGAACAAATGGTAGTCACTGGGCGCCAGATCAGGGCTGTACGGAGGATGATTTTGAGTTTTCCAGTGAAAAGATGTGATGAGATCTTTGGTCCGATTAGCTACATGCGGACGGGCGTTGTCATGTAGAAAAACGTCGTTTGCTCTGGATTGCACGGCGCAGATTCTTTACCATTGCATCACCCATAATTTTTTTTTTTCGTAAACTGCACAGATCTCACGATGAATATCAATCGGTTTTAGTCCTTTAGCACTAAAGAATCGTATAACAGCCCGGACTTAACAGTCGGCGGTACTCACGATTATCGGAGGCATCTTAAACTCTCGGTAATCAACGTAAATAAGCGAGAAGCAGACTGTAATGACGTCAGTGCGTAGGTAAGAGATATAGATACTCAGTGCGCATACGCAGAACGCTGACCGCAGCGCTGCGGAGGCAGAATTTCAAAACGGTGCTTACTTAAAAAACATGCCTCGTACATACGAAACAGTCACTAAATATATTCAGTTGAATGGTTTACTGTATATTTATGGCAGGGTAGGTTATTTGCAAGGAATTTCTATTGTAACACCACTGCTCGGTGAAACGTCATACTTTTATTACATGTAATGCATAATTGTATTTGTTGATTCTGAGACAAGTTCAACTGTTGGTACTATTATGTAAAAATTCCAAATAAACGACAACATCCCGTATACCGATGTAGGCAACTTAGTTATTTTCATCCTCTAATTAGACGTTTTAATCGTCTGCTAGTTGCAAAATGTCCCACGATCGTTTATCTAAGCTTTACAAGATAAATGTAGAAGCTTGTATACGTTGAAATATATCCATAATTATATCCAAACAAACAGAAGTAATGTTTCAAGAATATTTTACTATAAATTCACTACAATATTGTTTAGCCACACTGTGGCATCATCAGGTGATGATTTGATAAACGTACATCTAAATTACAACTATTTACACTAAAAAGATAGGGAGGGGTGTTTAAATTTTACCTATTCATTTTTAACATTTCTAATGAATTTAATTTTAAAAGTTTATCCTATTTATGTACAATTTTAAAATCAGAATTAAATTTATGATTATTATTTAGCCAAATGTTTGTTCATCTTACAATTTTACAAATAAAGGATAAACACCCAAAATTAAACATGTTATATACTTGTAGATTTTGATAGATCTGTCAACATCGTTAATAATTTGATGATTTGTTTCAAAATGCACCTTTGATATTTAATATTTTAAAGTATTTATTACGTTGATAAAGTCAAAGTCAAACACCTTATATGTAATTTTTGCTACCACCTCCTACAGAAATTCTTAATTGCTCCCACGACCACACGTAATCATTCGTAACTTAATTTCTTGAGACATGGAACTGGCAATGTTCATTACCTACTTACCTGATTATGCTAATTCCTGAGACATAATTTTAAACACAGTAGGAACTGTATAAAGAACAATTTGCTTCGTGTAGATTAACAAAAGTGGCAGGTGAGGAACGGAATACATTCAGCGCCCCCTCTTTCGTGAAGTATATATTTTAGTTGGGTAGTTACTACGGTTCCCATGAGGAACACAAACATTTGTTTGGAATAAATTTACTTACATGGAGCAAATGAGGTTTAGAAGGTCTCATTTAGCGAGCAAACCAGACAAAATCCGTTTCGATATAAACAAGTAGAATGTTTGACAGTTTCTCCAAAATGATGTTCAATTCGCTTAGGGTCACCAACCGGATTTCACTACGTGTAATCATGTAGAGCTTTCATTAAACCCATCTGCCAAACTTAGTATCAAATAGCTTTTAATGCTTTAAGTTTGTTGTTTATCTTATGCGTCTTCGGTGAAGCAAAACACATTTTGTCGGGACTAATGAGTTCTACTAAGATCTCTTATTAATTTCGTTTAGGTCCTTATCACGTCGTCGATTCTATTGGATAAGTAGATACCTTACTACGATCCTGCAGAGATGGCGATAAACTATAACAACTAGAAATTATTACAAATTACTCTAACAAATGGTTCGGTATAGTTGCCATTTTTAGAGTTTAAATTTAACCTAAGATACATTTGGTTTTAAGTCTATTTAAGAACACCGTCGGTTGAACCATAGATAATTACTGTAATTTTTTAATTTAGTAAATCTAACTAATATTACTATTCAATAAGCACTTATTAAAGTGGCATAAAATACTGTGCATGCACTTAAAATTTACTAATCAGGAATAAAAAGGTTGTTTAATTCTACACATTTATAAAGTTAATCTCCAAAATAATAAAAAAATGCATTTGTTGGTTTTAGGAGAGAAAGCAAGTTTGTATAAACATTGCAGTAGAATAATGACAAACAATTCGGGACAACCATTTTTTTCTGAATTAATATAAAACTAAATAAAATAGAAGCATTGTGTTAATTGCGGAAAGACAATTTCAGAATTGCTGTATAATAATTGATATTTGTGATATAGGTAAAGTTGAAGCATTTTAGACACCAAATATATTTTTTATTTCTTTTAGAATATTTAAAAAACATAGTAATATCTCTGATGCCACTTTGTGATAAAAGTTCAAATAGATAAGTGTTTTCGTAATTTATGAACGATGGGTCAAGGAGGTGCTAGAAAGTTTTTTCTAGGGCGTTCTAAAATCGGGAAAAGTCAAAAAGGACGTTAGAGAAAAAAGCAGCTTGACATTAGAAAGTTATTCTCGTCTGAAAATTGCTTCTACCAAAATAAAAATTTTGAAACTTTTGTTTTTATTATTTTCACTTATTTAATTAATGGTTATAACATTTTACATTGCTTTCAGTCTAAATTTACTTTATAAACATATACATATAAATAAAAATTGGGCTCAAAGTGAATACTTTGCCATTTTTAGGAATACTAATATTAAGGGAAAAAGTATCTCAACCCAACTAAAAAAGGGGAAAACATTGACAGAAATTGATTTTTCAAATTAATATTAGTAGAAACCTACAAAAATTTAGTAGTTACGGACTTGATTATGCCAAAAGTATGAAGTATAGAGTTTTTGCTGAAGATTATATCTTAGCCACAGGATGTGGTTATAGCGATTTCGTACTTGTTCTAATAAACAGAAACAAACTTTTTTGTGGTCATTCCCACCAGCTGCTCAAAGCCGGAGGGTAGGACGTAAGACCGTCTTCAGCCTCCTTTCAGGAATTGTGGGAATGGGTGGATGATGTGGTTAAGGAGAGGAAGATGAGGCGGACGAAATGATGACAGATGAAAAGTGAAACATAATCTGTGGAATATTACTGACCCAGCATTTGCCTAAATGATCCAAGGAAACCACAGAAAACTTGGATCAGAGAAGTCAAACCCGTATTTGAACTGGTGACCTCCTGAATGTTAAACAATGATCTAGAGCAGGGGTCGGCAACCTTTTGACAGACATGGGCCACATAGTGAAAAACGTAGATAAAGGCGGGCCGCACTTGTAAGATAATTTTGTACCTAATAGATATCTACCTAGTTATCTATTGTAGGTAGGTACCAAAAGTGATATTAAAAATACAAAATTACTTATTTTTATTTATTTAATACACACGACAAAGGAACAATGAAAACAAAATGAGGGGAAAACAAAAACTAATATGAAACAAAGACTTCAAAGTACTTGAAAACTAGTTAATAAAATAATTAAGATAATTAAAAAAAATAGTGTAAGGTTCGATCCTGTATTTGAGAGGCTATAAGTTTTCATGTTTGTTGTTGAAATTCTTAGAATGGCTCTCAAATGCTCATCTGTGAGACGAGAACCATATTTATTTTTTTTTTCTAATTAAGAATTGAAAAAGTTTGTTCGCATAAGTAAGTACTACCAAAAACTGTCATTAACTGCTGAACAAATCTTTTCAATTTGTCGAAATCAGATGGCAAACTACTGTAAAACTTAACAAGATCGTTAATTTCCCAGAAAAAGTTTTTGAGAGTGTCATTACATTGGAGATCAATCACATTCATTTGTAAATTATTCGGTACACCTCAATATCACATGAAAATGGGTTTGCAAAAAATTTCAATTTACTAGAAACCTTTTCAAAGTCGCCAAATCAGAGGTTGAATTGATTTTGAATTTGTATTAAAATGTCTTTAATTTTATCAATTTTTAAATGTAAATTAATTCCTGCTTCCTCGACTGCCTTTTTACAATTCGAGAAATGGTCAAATTTATTTTCGTCGACATGTTTTATGAAGCACTTAGTCTTTATTTGAAATGCGCTATCGTCAGTATGCATATCAGAGATTAATTTGTTTTTACCTTGCAGTCTCACATTCAGCGTGTTTAACTCATGAGTTAAATCTGTCAGAAATACAAGCTCTGTTAACCATTAGAGATCTGTAAGCTCTGGAATTAGTTTTTCTTTTTCTTTCATAAAAGCGTTGATGTCTTTTCTGAGATCAAAAAATCTTTTGAGTACTGCATCTACTTAGCCATCTCACTGAATATTTAGTTTTTAAGTTTTTGTTAACATTTAATAATTAGAATTTTTTCCACTGAACTCAAAAGAGCACTTTGGTGCAGAGCATATACGAAACTGCGTTCGCTCCTGTTCATCGCTTTCACGATAGATGGTGCGTCGATATAATTTTCGTTTTTTAGTTTCATCTATCATATTAAAAAAAGGCTTTTAATTTCAAATGCACTAAAAAGTAAAAAATAATTATTAAAGTACTACATTAAAATGATTACAAAAGAATAATTTGTAGTACCCACCTAAAGTTCGCTACTCTAGTGAACTAATTATTTTAGGTATTTGCTGTACGAATTCTCCAAGCATCTCAATTCATTACGAATTATACGCTGTGATAACGAATATAACATTATTTATATATTTGTACTTTTCACTGGTTATACCACTCAAAATTGCTTCATGAATATTTTACAAGCGACAGGTGATTGTATTCCTATTATTCATTCACTTTTGTTAGTCGTGGTGCATCCCTCAAAAGGATTAGAAACTGCAGAATACGATTTTTTTATTTTTATTTAAAACACCTCAACATCTATTACCAGAATTGTAAAAAAGGATTAGCTTAATATATTTTATACATAGAGCATGGGAAAAAGCTCGTAATAGTCTAGGAAGCCCTTTATAAGCGTGACATATTTCGAGATTTATGTATATCTCTTTGTAGGTTATTCAATAATTTAGAATCATAAAATTAAAGACCAAAATATTTAATTCAAATCATCCAAGAGTCATCAATTTCATAGTTATCAAAGAAGTTAATAGAGCAAGCATTGTTTTGGCTTTGTCATTCAGAAGTTTGCAGCGATAGAGAATAGGAGGCTACATCTTCTTAAGACAGTTTCTTAAAGTATGTTTCCTCGAAAACACGAAAATACTGTTTAATCCATTTTCCTCCTTGATTATCATCCATTTTACGTTACTTAAAGTTTAAGACTTCCTCTTTTTAAAACGATTTTTTGTTTCTCTTCAGATGTAGATGGAGATCCAAGCGGAGATTTAAACGACTTGGGAGTTACATTCCCGTCACCGGAGGAGATCAAGCCGGTGGAATTTGTAACGGAGAACAGCACGATCATCACATCTCAAACCGGATCAAAGGCTCTACTACCTTGTGTCATCACTAACATTGGAGATGGAATGGTGAGTTGCAATTTTAAAGATACTACAAACCCGATTTTCTGCTGCTTCAGTTGTATCTATAACAAAGTTTCCGATAGAACTTTGTACATGCATAATGTGCTTGATACAAAACCAAAAACTATGAAAATAAATATTTGTATCAATATTTAAACCTAGCAGTTATTTTTTATATCAATCAATTGATAACCATTTCAACTATTTGATATTTGTGTTTTTGTTGTTTCGTCGATTTCGTCTTTTTTGAATTTTTCAATTTAAAGGTGGCTACCAGATTGGAATGTAAAGCGTAAATCACAGAGAAGGTGTACTAATGACAATAATAGATATGTTTTGTGTGATTAAACCTAGCTAGCTTCCAAAAATTAGTTAGGAGATTGTACTGTCAGTGTATTTAAGGTCCTCGAACAGTTAGTCCATGTCCTCATGCGTCCTCAGTCATGTGATATCTTCGATATTCTCGAACTTTAGATTACCTACCAGTGTCAGCTGTGTTCGTGGACCATTACTTCTGAGTCCATCTTCCTCTTGACGAGTCTAATAATGATGATGTTGATGATGAAGATAAGTAAGAATCAAAGAGCCAAGGTTGTACAGTTAGTTCATGTACTCATGTCTTACAATCATGATCAACATAAATGATAATCTGACAGGTGATCTGAAGTTATAGAATAAGCGTGATTATCAGTTTTTTTTTGTATTATAAATATTTTCGTATCCCTACTATATATATATATATATATATATATATATATATATATTTAATTTATTTCGTATGGCCCTTTTTATTTCTGCACTTTCTAGCATTGATACGAGCCATATTCTTTAAGTAAGTACCGTTTTGAAATTCTGCCGCCGAAGATCTGCGGTCAGCGTTCCGCGCATGCTCACTGAGTACCTACATCTCTCACCTACGCACTGACGTCATTACAGTCTGATTCGCCCTTGTTTACGTTGTTTACTGAGTCTTTATGATGCCTCCGATAATCGTGACTCCCGCCGAATGTGAAGTCCGGGCTGTTATACGATTCCTTAATGTTAAAGGACTAAAACCGCGTAAGATCTGTGCAGTTTACGGACAAAACATTATTAGTAATGGAATGGTAAGGAAGTGGGTGAAAGCATTAAGTGATGGCCGCACAAATACGCATGACAATGCCCGTCCGCATGTGGCTAATTGGACCAAAGATCTCATCACATCTTTTCACTGGGAAACTCTATATCATCCTCCGTACAGCCCTGATCTGGCGCTCAGTGACTACCATTTGTTCCTGCACTTGAAGAAACATCTGGGCCGTCAGCGTCTTTAAGACGATGACGAAGTCAAAACAGTTGTGATGCAGTGTTTAACAGTTAACAAATCAGGCGGCAGAGTTCTATGAGAAGGGTATTCACAAACTGGTCACTAGTCAAACATTATGACAAGTGCCTCAGTATTGAAGAAAATTATGTAAAAATGTAGATTAAGGTACAGGCTTTCATGTAAAAAATAAATTATTAAGATATTCGAAAAGAAGAAGGAATTGAAATCCTTATTCGTCTAAATAATAATATCAAATATCTCACATATGGAACGCGTCCTACCAAGTAGGCACAACGAACCGAAAGACATATCCCACGACCGGTTTCCACCTATCGGGTCTCATCAGTTGAGCGCTGGCAGAAAGGCTTTTACAAGCTATACAATAAATATAAATTTAAACATGGAATCAACAGAAACAACTACTCCGAGGGCTAATACCCCTCGTAGTTTTTTGCTTTTATTAACTTTCGTGTGTAACAATTTTACATTATGTTTATAAAGGGTACAGTGTTCAGAAATGCCTGTTTTTACGGATTTTTTATTAACATCGTACATATTCTCTTTTAGTCTGGTAGAAACAGCTCAGCCAGATTGCCCTATATGAATAGCATTACAAGTATCACACGAAATGTAGTAAATACCACACTTATCTAATTGCGTATTCTTTCACTTGTTGTTGACTATACGATTCTTTAATGTAAGAGGATTATTTTCGACTGCTGTAAGGCCTGGTTTCCGCAAATGAACCTTAAACTTATGGCTAACATCATTAACAAAATGTAATGTTAGAAACATTGTTTCTCTTTCTTCGTTTATTCAACAATGTTTCACAAAAGTGCACCGTAGATAGTTTGAAGTTAATCATTTAATATTAGTTTCACTTCCTAGTACGAAACTACCCTCCAAAGTAATCTAAATCAATGAAACAAACAAACGGGGCATGCACTTCCACACTGTTTATTTTACCTGCAGTGTTTATAGACGAGAGAAACCTAGTGGATGATTGTTAATGAACAGTACTGTTATACACATAGGAGGATTACATGTAAACACTTTGGATGTTGCGATGTTTGTACTGCCAGCGGACAGCAATTACCAGCGGTTACAATATCTTGCTTTGCATCATCAATACACGAACTATTGACAGTTAAAACATTATACGTATATACGAACGCATAGAACATCTAAATTACATGCTGTAAATAATATAGAAATTTTATAATATAGATATAAATCTCTATACAAATAAAACTTAAAATTATGAAATTTTACAATATTTTCAAACAAGGAGGGCATTAAAATCCTTTTTCGTCTAAATTTTATGGATCACAGATCCCACATTTCGAACGTGTCTTACACACTAGGCACAGCGTACCGAAAGCCATATCCCACAATCGGTGTCGACCTATCGGGTCTCATCAGGTGGCCGCTGGTAGAAAGGCCTTTGCCTTTCCATATTTATATTTATATTTACAATATTTATTGAAACCATATGTTTAGTCATATGTTTAGAAAAATTCATGTTTACTATTTAGTCTAGTGGTTTGTATAGCACGTCAATATGTAGTTATGACAACATGTTATTATAAAAAGTAGTACGCTATCAGAACTTGATAGAGAATCATTTTGTATGTATATGAACTAGTTTTCAATAAACTAAGCTCAAGTGTTGGCGAAAATTGTTGTTATTTTCAATTCCAACATTAACATTGGTCCTTCGAGCCGGATAAGAACTGAGAACTGCGAACTACAAACTGCTGATTACGAACCATATATTTCAACCTTCTGATCTGTACATACGCATTAGGTGATTTAGTGACGGATAAATCATTTCGTTTATGAACCTTGTGACCACATCGAATATCGAACAATTTTCTTGTGACGCTTCGGTAGATTTTTTGGTGAACTACTCCGTAACTTCAATCTACTCGAATCTACCTTTGAGGGTCCAGAACTTCCTGTAGGGGATACAACTACAAGGATAATTAAAATATAGGGGTTAGAACAACGGTTCCTGTCATAAATTCTCGTCCGTTGTCCCCTATGTCTGATGATCCTAATGACCTTACACCCTTAACTCCTGGTCATATTTTGGTGGGTAGGGCACTTACATCCTTTCCAGATCCAAACCTACGAAACATCAAGGAAACTAGGCTAAATCGATTCCAGCATTTGGTTCAAATGGTACAGCATTTTTGGGAGCGTTGGAGAACAGAATATTTACATCAGCTTCAACAGCGCACGAAATGGACTACCCAAGCTAATATGGACTTGAAATCAGGAACAATGGTAATAATCCGGGATGACAACCTTCCATCACTCAGATGGCGTATGGGACGGATTTTACAGCTTCATCCAGGCAAAGACAACATAACCCGTATTGTATCAGTAAGGGTATCTGACGGGATTATCAAGAGACCTGTCACGAAAATATGCATTCTACCAATAGATGATTGTCAGAGAAAATCTCAAGAAATCGCCAAAAACGAAGTCCATTTATTGCAGAACATGTGTGTCAAGTGAGGTGTTGGTGTTAGTAATTTATAGAATAAACAATGTTCAGTGACATTGTTGCACGTTAGTATTAATTAGTAATAGTACCAACCAGTTAGAATGTAATCAAAGTAGTATTCTTTATTATTATTCTATTATGTAACTTGTATATTCCTTTTTTTGTAACGATGTTTATGTAATATTTATAGATTGTACTTATAGAAAAAATAGTATTTTTTAGTGGGCGGAATGTTTAGTCATATGTTTAGAAAAATTCATGTTTACTATTTAGTCTAGTGGTTTGTATAGCACGTCAATATGTAGTTATGACAACTTGTTATTATAAAAAGTAGTACGCTATCAGAACTTGATAGAGAATCATTTTGTATGTATATGAACTAGTTTTCAATAAACTAAGCTCAAGTGTTGGCGAAAATTGTTGTTATTTTCAATCCCAACATTAACACCATAACTTTTTCGCTACACAGTAGCTATTTTAAGTCGAGTGCCAAACACATTATTATCCTAAATTATATCTTACATATACCTTAACTGAAAGAGAGGATTACATTTGAATAATTTTAATAATGGTAAAGTTGATTTGGTCATTTAACAATAGTTCTTGTGGTATCGTGTGTGATTTAATATCGTTGATTTAATGAAAACTGGTGAATGTTGGTTTATGTGGTTTATTTACAAAACTGTTAGTACTGAAAAAATAAATGGATGAATTGAGTGGAATTGAATGTTGAATGAAAAATTGTGCACTGTGGTCGAAACATGTTATATCTATAGCGGTCGATAAAGAATGTTGATTTAAAACTAGAAAGTTAGCATACAAACGGTGACGGTTTTTTCTTCGAAAAATACAGAGGGTAGCGAGACAAAAAGCGGTAATTTTATTAGTTATCGGGTAACGAAGGAATACAAATTTTGACTTGTTTGTGTATGAAAGAAAAGAAGGCGCTTTCTGAGAATTAAAAAAGGCAAGATAGTAGGAAACAAGTTTGTAGAAAAGGGCGTTAGTAACTTTATACAAAATATTAACATGAAATTTATAAGTACAAAATATTTTACAAAAGCGAGCTATTTTTATATTCAAATTGATATACAAAAATGAATATGAAAAATAAGATAGTGGGAAATAGGTCCCCACAATATAAAATATTTTTTGTTGGTTCCCTAATCAGATATGTTGTTTACTCTAAATAAGTATATTAAAATTTTAGCAAAGAATGGGTAATCACAACATAGTAAATAAATAAATAAAACAATGGAATATTTTCACCAATTATATTTATTCTATTCGACAGTACCTAACGTTTCGATATATCTACTTTATAAAAGTAGGGAGGAGTTTCTTTCTAGTTCCAATTGATTCTTTATAAATTCTTCTATTCAATGTATGGCTTCTTTATTTTGAGCGACTCTAACAATCATAACGTTCTACCTTTGGTTACATTTGCGTGTAAAATTTTTATATTGTCTATCCTAAGCTATGACCTAAACTTAAGCAACGATCTGAACAGTGTTTTTGTTTTTTAGTTGTTATTGGTGACTACATTTTTATTAATTAATTAATTAATTAATGTTTCTTTATTGAAATTCTGAACAGATAAAGATACATTTGTATCCTACTTATTTGATTTTCATGGATGATAATGGTTTACGGCATATAATTAATTATAAAGTAATTTTGTTAATGGAACAGAATAATTTATTTTCGAAATAACTCATTTATATGTCTGCTAGAATGGGAGAGAAAGTGGGCCCCATAAGGAGTCCATCTTTTTGTTTGTAGAACTTATCAAGTAACCCGAAGTAATTTTGATTAAGGCAATGGTTTGATAATTTGTTGGTTAATATCCCTTCGTGAAATTTGATCTTGTTAAAAACAGTTAATAATGTTAAAAAAGGTACATAAGTAAGCAAATTGGTTACGTCAAATGATAATGGTTGGGCATTTTAATGAAGTTTCAAATTTTGACTTTATTTACTGTAGTGTATTGCTATATGTTTTAGATGTAGGAGTAGGAAGTCTATGGAGGGGTGTGGCAACACACGTGTATGTGAACATGTAGTTTTGTTTTTTATGTTCTATTAAATTGTTATTAGTTAAATCTGGATTTTATTGAAAAGCATATCATTTACCAAATCTAGAGAACTTTAAATGGTGAATTTTGAAAAACAATTTATTGATTTAGTTATGTAAACAGTATAAGTTCTTAATTTGGTTTACGTGTCTATCCTGTATTTTAACCTGCGTCGTCGATTCAGTTGGAAAAGTACATACTTTAGTAAGACCCTTGTTTAACTTATGAAATGCTTCTGTTAGTGGCAATATCAGTAGACGGTGAGGTAATGCTGTGGCGTACGTTATGTGAAATTCATATACTTTTATTGCCTTCAAGAAATGTAAATAAAGTGATCTTTATGTTTTATATCCATGTAAATATGTTCAAAATTCTTTTGTGTAAATATTATTTTGTATTCTATTTCTTTGTGTCTCTGTGTCTGCGTAAATATTTGTTAACATTCTATTCTAAAGCTTTTGTAGTCTATCCATCTGTGCCAGTTACTTTTATTACTGTACTTTTCTATAATCCCTGCTAATATTTCAACTTCGCGTACTAACCGCATAACATCTGTCCTTCGCTGTCCTACCTAATTGCAATTTTACAATGGGTTTCTTCGGTGATTTTGGTTGTTGTTCTATTTCGTCATATTTCTTGATATTTCTCGTCACAAACAAAAAATTGTGTTTCATTCCCACCAGCTACTCACGCTGGTGGGCGGGTAGTCCGTTCCACCTACACTGTAGTGCAAAGTCGGAGTGTAGGGCGTAAGGCCCTCTTCAGCCTCATTGCAGGAATCGTGGGAATGGGTGGATGGTGTGGTTAGGGAGAGAAAGATTAGATGGACGAAATGAAGACAGAAGGGAAGTGAAATATTTGCTGTGAAATATTACTGCCCCAGCATTTGCCTAAATAATCCAAGGAAACCACAGAAAACTTGGACCAGAGCAGCCGAACCCGGGTTGGAACCGGTGACCTCCCGAATGCTAAGCAATCTCGTCTCAAAAATATCTCTTATCTACTACCCTTCCTCTTACCTCACAGTTTCGATTTGATTCTTTTTTTCCCTTCGAGACAATGAGTTTTTGTCTTACTTCGCTGCCTTCGTGTTTATTCTATTTTCATTGTTGTTGTTAAGTGTAGATATATGTTGATTGTTGCGTTGTTGTTATTTAGTGTTTAATTGAGTTCTACATAAAATCCCTCACAAACTAAAGGTGCCATAACTAGATATTCTATAAAGTTACGTTTAATTAGTAATAATGTACAGTTTATAACTGACGCTTTGTGAAAGTTCCCTTTTATTTGCAAAGCAATAATATTTTTTATTTTGCAAATGAAAAGCTTCTTATGATTTTCAGATTTACTTTGTGGTAAAGTCTGTATATACTGCACGTATTGTTCCTAATTAAACGTAAATTTCCGAGTGTGTACCATTTCGTAAAGTGAAAACATTTCGTGGGACGTTTAATTTCCATAACATAATTATAATTCTCTCCAAGCGGAAATTCAATCTCCGCTGTTCGCCAATTTTCTATGCCGCTGCAGTAAAATATTTCGACGGTTCTTCTTGTATCCGCTTGGGTAAATTCACCTTTCCATTCCGACTAAAACTAATGTTGACAGAATGCACAACTGCTTTCGAAAAGTCGAAAGCGAGAAAGCTCAGGCGGCCAAGATCTCTTTAGTAAACAGTTCGGATGCTTACTGCTCGACTAAAAGCAATTATACAGTTCCACATTATTAATTTCGTTAGGGCATAACCCGAGTCGGCTTTTTAACAATAAAGGCGTCATCGTCGACAGCAAATACCTTAATATAACTTAATATTAACGAAGAAAATCCGAAGATAGCAAATTAAGCTGATGAAGTTCCGGAATGAATTAATGAATGAGACCAAAAAGGGCCGATCTAACGAGTACCTATCATTGGTAATGTGAATATTAATTAAATGGTAATCTACTATTTAAGTATTATTAAATAAAAAACTAAATGAGTTTTGAGGAAAAGGCAAAATTGAATTAGAAGTTCTGCGCCGTATGGACGACTTAACCTATACAACAATGCAACTGTTTTTATCTATTTTTGTTAAGTAGTTGTTTGTCTGTTTAATAAATTTAACCCATGGTCACTGAATGGATACGAAGTTCTATACAAATGAATGTACTGTTAGTTTTTTGAACTACATGAAAATAATTAATCGATCACCTCTTCCTTTATTGCCCTCAGCATAAATGCAAAAGTACAACATTACAAACAAAAAGTGATAATGATGATTTATTTTAAACATAAAGAAAGTATAGATAAACAGAATAAGAATAAGAATTGTAACATTAGTGACACGCGTATTCCATAGTATTTATAATCGGCGAAAATAAGAAACAAAAGTAATATGGTTGGTTTGTTGCAATAACTTCATTTACATATTTTTTAACATATTTACATTATTTCAAATAAACCGGCAAAAACTAGTTGGTATTGGTATTATACCTAGTAAGTAATGAGACAACATTCATTCGATTCTTGTGACCAGCTTTCTGTTAACTATAATATCGCATTTTGTATGTAGGCAAGTCATAAACTTGACCGATCGGGTTGGAGTTATGGTTCTTTGTCCGGTCCCATCCGATCGATAGTTTGACTATGGGAAATTTCTACTTTCTAGGTACCTACTATTTGAATTCGCTTGTGTATGTATTTGCTGGTAACGAGGATCAAATACTTTTAAACTGTTATTGCCATTTTTAGCGACCTTTGTCAAACGCACAATGTCTTGTTTTATCAATATTCCCCTTTTGTATTTCGTTGCTGTAATTCAAGTTTTTAGTGTTTCATTAAATCCAATAGTAAATTCAGTTATCCAGTTTTTTTTATTTACTTACAATCTACAGAAATTACTGAGTCAAATTAATTTGGGGCACAGTTGTGGTCTAGTATATATAGGAAACTTATAATCTCCTTGGGAACTCTCCGTATGCTAAGTCCTCAATTATTTCCAATGGTAAATTTTGAATCCATAGCCAATGGCTGGCCAATTATTGGTTAGCAATTATAAAGTTGTTGCATTATTTGGTCACTCAAGTTAGATTAATGGACCATGTATATCTTAGATTTTTTTTTACATTTATGTTATTTAACGATTCACAATGGAAGATTAATTTGTTACAGAAATAACGCGCACTGTTCAGCTATTTTCCAAAAAGTAGATTTTAAAGAATATACACAAAAAAAATAAAAACTGTTATCGTTTGGAATGGCTGCCCCAATATTAGGTTACTGGCATCAACCATTAAAGAATCAATCGTGGTTGTCATGAACAATCCCAGCTAGAATGCGTGGCACCCAATACCAGCCCAATGCTTAGAGACCTTTATGAAACCTTATAAAGGAAGGACTACCAAGTAATTACCCTTCGCCAATAAAATTAGCATTTTTCCATACTGTAATAAATAGCCTAATTTCTTTATCTTTATTAGAAAATAGTTACAATAAATACTTACAAGTTATTAAATTAATTTCAAATAATAATGGATACAATATTTCGTAAGTACCTAGACAAACTATTGCACAATAAAAAACAAAAACTAATAAAAAAACTGTTGTATAATAATGACCTCAACGTTAATTCTATAGACACTAAACAATATGTATCTTTACATTTCATTAACTCCGTTAGTTTTATGTATAAAAAAAATTGCAAAAACTAGTAAAGTAAAATGAAATTGGAGACTCACCCCTAATACCACACACTGTTTAATAAGCGGATACGTGTTTCGCCCACTTCTACTGTGGGAATTATCTCGCGTTGATTATACCCACAGTAGAAGTGGGCGAAACACGTGTCCTTTTATTAAACAGTGTGTGGTATTAGGGGTGAGTCTCCAATTTCATTTTACTTTACTTTATTAATTGTACCACTCCTCCTTAGTTCTATTTGCCAAAACAAGTTTTAATAGTAATAGAAAACAGTAGTGTCACAAAAACACGTATTAGTCAATAACAAAACGAAAACAAAGCCACTTGAAAAAAGTGGCATTTATCAATTATTATGCAATAAACGTAATGCTAGATTAAAAGAACATATTTATGACATTAGCAAAAATTGTTTAACAACTGGCATCACTGAGCATTGTACCTTGTTTAAACACAAAACCATTCTCTAAAATTTAGAAATTTAAATAGCTACCAACAGCAAATCAAATATTGTTAATAACCAATTAAAATTAAGGCAGACTTCATCCACCCTTTTGTTAAGTAACTTATCGTGGTATATATAACGGGGTAACCCCAAAACATATACCGAGCGGCGTGGTCTACTACTGTAGATCATTGCTTAGCATTCCGGAGGTCACTGGTTCGAAACCGAATCAGGCTGCTCTGGTCCGCGTTTTCTGTGGTTTCCTTTAATCACTTAGGCAAATGCTGGGGCAGTTATTATTTCACAGATAATCTTTCATTTCTCTTCTGTCTTCATTTCGTCCGTCTCATCTTTCTCTCCCTATCCACACCACCCACCCATTCCTACGATTCCTGAAAGGAGGCCGAAGAGGACCTTACACCTTACCCTCCGGCTTTGCACTACAGTGTAGGTCGGAGCGGCAGCCCGCCCACCAGCACGAGTAGCTGGTGGGAATGAAACACAAAAAGGTTGATTTTTTTTCGAAACATATGTCGAGTCGTAATAAACAAATTGGTGGACATGTTGTGTTGTCTTTGATTTTACTTTGTACCAAATAAATCCATAATAACCTGCTCTAGTTTCCAGAAATAAACTGTGAAACTTCTCCACGATGTTTTTATTTAGTTTATTAATAACAGAAGAAATTGACAGCAAGTACGGTAGAATAATTTTAGGGAATACAAGTGTATTTATTTCTTTTTTACTCTCAAGATGGATTATATAATTCTGATAGTAATTTTAAAAATTGCATTGACTATCGGTAATATATCCAAAACATACATAAAAATACTTTATATTCAAGAAATAGGATTTACAACTACCCACAAAAACGATTAATAAACTGAAATGAATCCAACAATGTAAAGCTATTATGATATCGTTATCGACTTATTCCTGTTGTGAAGCCACCGAACAGTAATTACAAAGCCCTAGGGACAAATACAGCGCCACCTGCAATCTATCCAGTTACAACTATCGAATTGGCGGTTATACACATTCTCGAAAGATATTATCCGATTTTAACTACCAGAAAATGGCCGTATCGTTGCAATAACGCAGTCGGAATTGTCGGTAAATGTTTGTAGAAACGGGAATAACATTATTACTTTATGTTGCCAAGTTTGAGTTTACGCTAATAGCGCTGCCTCCCAATGGAGACCTTAAACGGTTCAACCGTACCCATGTGAGAGAAATGGAGGACTTTACTGCAAGATTAAAGAATCTCAGTAATCTGCATAATATAGCTATTGAGACAGTACACTAGAACTCTATGTGCATCCCTTATTATCAAGAACAAACTGATATTAAAGAAAGCTTGCGCGGACAAAGTTGTAAACAAAAATGTAACTTTTTGACACAACAATATTTATTTAATTGAATAGGCACTAATATGTGTAAACTCCATTATAACGTAGGAAATAAAACACAACTCTTTAATAGTTTAAAAAAAATTTTTAATAAATCACGACTAATCGTTTCTCCTTATTAAGGCTTCATCAGGTGATGAAATGTATAAAACCAAGAATAAGTAACAACTATATATATATACAACTCATTAAGTGGGGGGGGATAATTAATAGTGGTGAATTGTTAATATCTATTTGGTCATTAAATATAAGTTCTTGATGATTATATTTTTTAATTTCAAAGGATTCGAGGATACTTAATTTGAATCCCTTATTTACTTGGTGTTAAATTTGAAATTCAAAATTAGGTTTGTGCTGCTCTTCGATCAGGTGGTTGACGTACGTAGAGTATTTTTATTCTTGGTAAAAGCATCTGAATGTTCCTTTACCCTTTCAGAAAGGTTCCTTCCTGTTTGGTCTATGTACACTTTTTGGTAACTCCCATAATTCAGCAAATAAACTCCTAAACAGTTGTATTTTATTTCCTACGTAACAATATTCATATGGTGCCCTGTAGAAATAGTGTTTGTTACGGAATGAAAAAATCTTTCTATACTATAGATTTACAGAAACTGGATGATACTGGAGAGAAACAATAATTTTTGTTTAATCGTTTAATCAAAGTTCTTTATCAATAATTTCGAATGAAACATACTTAATTGATTGATGGAATCTACTTAGATAGTAATTGGTTAATAACGCCTGGAAATAATAACACTGTTTAGTTAGGCTTAATTGGGTTTGCGTGTCCATCATGTAATATAAGCTACGTCGTAGATTCACTGTGTCAAGTAAATACCTTTGTAAGGCCCTTGTCAGACTTATGAAACATTAGTGAGGAGCAAATATCAGTAGATGGCGATATACTGCTTGTAATATGATATTATATTGTAGTAGTTATAGTGAACGTGAAGGAAAGTCGAGAATGTTTTTCCTTTATTTACAAATTATGTACTCGAGAAAGCATGTGACGACCGGTCCTCGGACAACATTCGACTCCCGCTCTTTTACTTTCGCTGGCTCCTCAACAACCCCGCTACCTGCTACCCCCGAAGGATACCGTTCTTACCCACGAGCGACAAAATGCTTGTCCGAGCATCAGTTACGTTATAATAGATATACCTAGATACAATACATATACATACAATCTTAAACATAAAAGCTTATATACTAAAATAACTAGCCTACATACTAAAAGAACTCTATATACATGTTTCTCGCTACCACAATATCAACTTCGTTCTACGCATCAATTTCGGTTTGGTCAGTAATGTAATCTGGTAATTTCCATAAATGTTTGACCAAAAACTAAAGTTCTTTATTTGTTTATGTGCATTATGTACACATTACTAAACACTACAATTCACAGATATTTGAATATATTTCAATTGTTTTTTCAATAAACAAAACACAAAACTGTTCACAGGATTTATTTATTTAACACAACTATACTTTATCAAGTGATGAATGAAACTTTATCAATGATGAATGAATTGTGGTTCACAATTCATTCATCACTTGATAAAGTCCATAATTCATTTACCACTTGATAAAGCTGCAGTGTAGCATAAATTAGATTGGGTTAAATAAATAAATTCTGTGAAAAGTTTTGTGTCTTGTTTATTGAAAATGGATAATAACTCACACAAGTATCAGCTAACTCAATCAAACATTTCATTTTGATAATTACTTAGGTCTACTTTGGTAAATGTCTTGTTTCTTGTATTGATTTGAATCGGTTGCATTTATTTAAGCAATTGAAATTTGTTTTGATTTTTGTAGAGGTTTTCCTGCTATTTCTGTGACGACGAAATGAAAAGTTCTATCCACATCCTCTATTATTGCTCACTTTTTCGCAACGTCCAAAGACTACTTTCCTTTTTTCTACTGGCCTTTCCTCCACTGAAATCGCCCCCTGAAGTACGAAATTTCCCATTAAAAAATAGACATACGGTTCACTGGGTATGTGTTCTCAGGAGAGTGCAATTTAAGGCCTAAAAGTAGCCACTTCTGTATTTTATCCGCTGTCTGTAAAACCGACGATTACATTTGGACTGAAACATGACAAAGGGAAACGTGTTTTATTATTTATAAAGAACCATAAATTCCTCTGTTGGTAACCAAAAAGCAAATGCAAGCAGAATGTGAAGGCTAAATTTAAGGATTAAAAACTGACATTAAAATTAAATGAAACAAGTTGAAGAAGTAATACATAAAATTTTCAATATGTACATAATAGATAAAACAATGTAGACTTAAACACCTAACAAAGAAAAAAAAAGTTAATTGTATTCTATCTTTAGGTATATATTGTCATGATAGTTCTTATACAATAAGAGAAAACATATTTATATTGAAATTAGAGCTTTTACTTTACATATGAATAACAAAATATACAGTTTTGATAATTTTCTAATTTTAGAACATGTTATTCTCACCACATTATAAAAACCCAGATAAACTCCATACTTAGACAAATTAATCTTTTGGATCCTATTTTTCACTTCCAATCTTGTAAAATTTCTATAAAACTGTTTTGAATAATTAATTCTTTGGAAAATCAAAATTCTTAACCTAAAATTTTAAAAATTTATGTTTATGTTTATAATTTGAACTTTTGATAAATTCTTTTTACCAAAATAGAAGGAACGTTTAATTTTATTCAATTTCACTCAAAAAAATGGGGAATACTATAATTTACTAAAATCGACACCAAAAACAGTCGAAATTTAGACCGTTTCGTTAATATTTGAAAGATGAATAATTGAATTAATGAAGCAAAAGTTACCTGTGATTTGAAACAAAAAATAATCTCCATAAATTCCATAAATATAAATTAAAAGGATATCACAAACTGAAATACATTAACATAAAGAAAACATAAATTAAAAAAGTGATATACAGATATAAAAGAAAATTAAAACAAAGTTTAAGGTGAGTTATTACCTGACTGTAAGTGAACTTCTAATTTAAAAATAAATCCATAAAACTTAATCCAGAACTCAAATACCTTTAATAAACAAAGTGACCAGTGATACAATTATATTAATTTTATTAAAGAACATAATCACAAATTTTAATATAATAGTGGATCAAAGACATTAACCGTGAAACTATTGACATTTGGACCCATCGTGTGCGTCAGTCTATAAGAAGTAAATTGTGCACAGGACCGCTCTTTAAATTTTTAGGAAATAAGGTCAGATATTAAATATTTAAATTTAACTTTTACTTAATTTAGATAGTTCTTTGTTTTCTTTTTGTTATTGTGAAATTTATTCAGAAAGCTGCATCCATATTTTTTTACTTCTATATTTTTTTTCTTTTTCTTAAAATTCGATTCTTTTCTTTTGCATTAAAAAAATAATAATATTAATCTTCATTATTTATTTAACATAATTTGTATTATTTTTTTTATGCAAATAACTTACTTCTGAGAAAAGAGTTTTTATGTTTATAATATCTTTTTTGAAGATTATCAAGTCAATAAACCTATTAATTTTCTCAATTTAATAT
The DNA here is from genome assembly GCA_963921985.1 of Agrilus biguttatus. NCBI lineage: Eukaryota > Metazoa > Arthropoda > Insecta > Coleoptera > Buprestidae > Agrilus > Agrilus biguttatus. The sequence continues at coordinate 25,945,501 of OY998118.1, forward strand.
TTAATTTAATTGATATCGTAATGGTATCTGGCCCACCATTTCAACAATTTTAACACAAAACATCCCATTCATTATTTAATTAAAAAATATATATCCTCATCACATTAAGATTATATATATTATACTACAATATATTCTAATGAATGTAGAATCCGCCTGTTTTTTGCCTTATATGAAAATTTTGCTGATCTGAAACGTTAACCTGGAATTTAAACTATATTATAAAATGTGAACTAAAAAAATATTATAAATATAAAAATATAAATATAAATATGGAATCAACCCCTACCGGTATTGAATTACACTGTTGATTCCGAACGATTATTAGACGAAGACATAACATATCCAAAAAAGAAGGAATTAAAATGCTTATTCGAAACCGGTCGTGGGATACGGCTTCGGTTCGTTGTGCCTACTTGGTAGAACGCGTTCAAAATGTGAGATCTTTGATCTTAATATTCAGACGAATAAGGATTTTAATTCCTTCTTTTTTGGATATGTTACATCTTCGTCTAATAATACATCGGAATGAAAAGTGTAATTCAATGCCGGTAGGGGTATTAGCCCTCGGAGTAGTTGTTTCTGCTGAATCCATATTTATATTTATATTTTTATATTTATAATATAGTCTGTAAAGGCATTTCTGCCAGCGCCCACCTGATGAGACCCGATAGGTCGAAACCGGTCGTAGGATATGGCTTCGGTTTGTTGTGCCTACTTGGTAGGACGCGTTTAAAATTTGAGATCATTGATCTTAATATTTAGACGAATAAGGATTTAAATTCCTTCTTTTTTGGATATATAAAAAAATATTGACAATTAAAAGGAATATTCTACCAAATTAAAGTAAATCAAAGGTACCTTGTGTTTTCCAAATCCAAATTATGGTTTCAATCTCAAAAGGAAAATAATACAAGTTTATTCCATTAAAGTAAAACCAAATATCATAATACACAAAATGCTCATAATACTCATGAAATTATGACTATCAGACTTATACTAATTTGTCCCAAAACGTTCGAAACACCAAATACCTTTACTTAAGGCTACTTATCTAAATTCAAGTTAATCCTCGGAAATTTATAGTTCTGACACAAGGGCTAATCGAAGTTCAACCGCTTCGATATGTAAAACGATTAAAACGAAATCAAACACTTCCTGCTCACTTACACCATTTAAAATAAATGAGACAGTGGACTCTGTAACGTTTCCATTGTTTCATCCCATGATTGATGTCCTGCCCTGTTCAATGTTTCCGATGTTCTGCTCGTTAGGAGAACGAAAAGGGGAGAAAACAAATAACGTTATAAGCTTACATTATGGACGGTCGTTAATATCAAACTATTGATGCTTTGATGGATGTTCCTGACACGAAGAGGAATTATTTAGTGGCTGTCAAATTTATAACTTGATCCTGATACCCGTGTCCACTCTGGCACATTTTCAAAACCAATTTTAAATGTGATCCAAACGTAAACCACTCTTAATTGTAATCACCAATTTCACTGCCTTATAGACAGGCAAGAATGAAAAAACATGTAAATAAATTTATATTTGCTCTTGCAACGGACTAGAATAGACTACCTCATAGGTGAGCTGTTATTTATATAAGGTTGTAGTGCAGTGTAGATGAAAAAATATGACCTTTTTGAGGTACTCTTTAGGGCATAATAATCTTTTTGACAATCAGAATTTCCAAATTTTTAAAACAAAACACAGAAACACAGTTGTTTGTTTTTCACAAATATATTTAGTAATATCTTACAATATTGTTTAGATCTTGCGATCGTTGTCAAAGAGTGCTTAGAGAACTAAATTAAAAATTAAAGGCAAAACTATTTATAGATTGTACCTGAGTAAGGGTGGTAATTAAAACTTGTTTACACATTACTCGTAGATTTACTTGAACGATGCCCTAAATATCGGGCTAGAAAATCCCCCAATTTTGTAACATTTAATTTGAAATGCAAAGCTTTTTAAATTTCTAATTTTTCTAACATATCTAATTTTTTTACTTTTTATTTTTTATTTTTGGTATTATTTAATTGATGTTAGAAGCACTCTTTGACAACGATCGCAAGATCTAAACAATATTGTAAGATATTACTAAATATATATATATATATATTTGTGAAAAACAACAAACTATGTTTCTGTGTTTTGTTATTACAATGTTTCACAATCACCCAACCGCAAAATCCGTTAATATTACTAAATTTTTATTTTACTAAACAAATCGTGTTGACCGAGCGGTCATTCTCAGGAGTACAATCAATATTTATCCTGAATAAGCTTAAAAGGTATTTAAATTCACAGGTAAGAAAGCTGTATACAAAACTATAATGATAGAAAAACTATGAACTTAAGGTTTGGACAATAACAAGGGTGTGCTGTTTGTTGAAAGTTTTGCATGATCCCCTACAATATTTAAATTCGAATGTATTTTAAATTTCAAGATTTTCCAAAGATGTGTAATTTTAAAAAAAAATTATTTCATTCCAGAAACTATTCATTAAAATTCATATCTGCTGGTGAAGTATGTAGATACATGCCGTCAATAATTTAATTTCCTAAATAATTTAAATAGTATCAATGTTAAAATAAAATTCACCCATTAATATTAAAAAAAAAAACTTCACAGTTGTGCACAACTAAATTTAATAAAACATATAGATAAAAATAACGGTTAGAAACCCACTCTAATATTCAACATACTTAATAAAGACTTCGTTCTAAAAAAGTTCTGTCCATTCTATATATTTCATACAATAAAAGATCAAGTCATACCTTTTGTTCTATCAACTTATTAAATACATCAACAAATAAAATAGCATGACGATTAATAAAATTAAATCTGTTTCCTCTAGATATATACCGTTGATTGAATATTAGTATTATATAATATAGTAAATAAAAACAAAAATGTTTTAAAGAGAGCCGGAGCTATAAATTAAATTGTAAAGATTGTGATGCAATATATATAGGACCAAGTCGCCGATCATTTCAAATAAGGCTAAATTAACTTGAATACTCTGTAAAAAGCATCAATGTAACTAACGTGACGGGGGTGTCAGACTGTTGAGTTTTGTATATTTTATTTTGATATTTGTGCTCATGAGCGCTATTTTTTACTGTGGGGTGTCTCTTATCCGCTAGCATTACGAGAAAGGAGTAACATTTTGTAACACGAAGACAACGCATCGCAGGCTGTGCGGTGCTTCATTTTTGCTAAATGATGTAACCTTGATTAAAGTTTATTTGGTTAATCGTTAATAAAATTTATACACAGTCCATTCATTTTCCAAAACAGACAATTGCAACAGCAAAAATCACAAAATCTATCGAAATAATATCAAAATTTTGTATATTCACCGAAATAGCAAGAAATTAAATTTAAATATTATAAATACAAGCCTTCAACAATTACACTACAACTATTGTCGAAACTTTAGTTTCGTGGTTTTTCCAATATTATAATTTAATTATAACAGTTTCGTTACTATGATGCCTATGATACCTATGACCAATGATCCCACAATTGGAACGTGTGCCACCAAGTAGGCACTGTGAACCGAAAACCAAATCCCACAACTGATTTCGACCTATTGGATCTAATCAGGTGGCAGGAAGTCCTTTACAGGCTATATGATAAATATAAATATATAATTAACAGAAACAATTACTCCGAGGGCTAATACCCCTACCAGCATTAAATTACTCTGTTGATTCCGAAATATGTTTAGACGATTTATGTTTATCATATAGCTTGTAAAGGCCTTTCTACCAGCGCCCACCTGATGAGATCCAATAGGTCAAAACTGGTTATGGGATTTGGTTTTCGGTTCGCAGTACCTGGTTGGTGGGTGGTATTCCAAATGTGGGATCTTTGGTCCTTAATTTTTAGACGAACCAGGATTTTAATGCCTTCTTTTTCGAATATGTTACATTCATCTAATAATATTTCGGAATCAATAGTGTAATTCAATGCTTCTAGGCTACTAAGCCTCGGAGTAGTTGTTTCTGTTGATTCCATATTTATATTTAAACGCGGATTCGAACCGATGACCTCCCGAATGCTAGGCGATGGTCTAGAGCACTAGATTACGGCTCTCGGAATGCAGTAACTTAAGTAATTCTCATTGGTTCAACTGTAGAGGCTCTCCTAGTTGCTGTAATCTTTAAACTTCCATCTTTTAATTTCTAACTATACTCGGAGCTTCCTCGCTTCGAAAACTGTTCTTTTTCCTTCAAGCGACATATTTTTACATTCGATTTGTATGTCATACCGTTTTATGTACGGCCAATAATTGGCAATCTAGTCTGGCACAGTTATGACAACCACGACTGTTCTTTTGATGGTTGATGCCTGGAGCCTAGTATGGGTTCAGCCATGGCAAACGATAATCGGCCAAACGTGAGCAAATAAACTGGACCAGTGATTAAAAACGAATGAAGAACTGTACATTATAAGATTCGAACCAGTGACTACATAATTACAAGAAGAGAATGCTTTGCCATAAGTCACACAGTTCGTTGCCAAATCGTTAAAATTTATTATATGTAAGGCTAACAGCATCCTTTAGAATCGATTTTCTCGCAACTAGCTGAATAATGCGCATTATTGTTAGGAAAAATTATTCTTTTGTTGCTGGTCTTCATTTACCATAAATATAAAAAAATTACTCGGATATACATTTGCCACTAATCTAATATGAGTGGCCCAAAAATGCAAGTCCATCATTAACTAACCATTGCTAACCATTTCTTTTGTAGGATAACACCAAATATCCTAAACCAGCAGTTTTAATAATGTTAATAAATGTAATAGTGCACTTGACAATTATTTCGGAAACAATTGTCGAACGCTTTCAATATGCTAGTGAAGCAAACCATTGATCACTTTACTATGCTTCACAATAAATGCATCGTTACAAGTACTAACATTAATACAAAATACTCATTGAAATTTTAGTCCTGTCGAAACTCTAGTATCCTTCAAACTGGTAGGTATATGTCCGAATGCAACTTTTGTTTATGAAATAGATAATTGTCATCCGAGACCTCATAATCTCTATATAATCACGTTTAAAACTATAAGACGTATTGTTATCGACTTCGAATTATTTTGATGTATCGTTATTCGTACGAGGGTAAAGCAAATATAAACGGTAATTTTGTAAAAGAAATTTATTGATTAATGGTACACACAAATTAAACATTTAACATTTTTCACTGTAGTCACCTCCGTGATCCACACCCTTTTGCCACCGATTTGCTTCGATCGATTTTTGTCGACTGTAACAACTCAGAAGAGTAAGCCGCATTTCCTGTTCATTGATTGCTGATCGTAAAAAAAATCAATGAGTAAAACTCCCCTTAAGTCAAATAAAACAGTCGCAAGCACTTTTCCACCTGAGAGACGGGTTTTGGCTCTGACAGGGCAGCCTTCATCCTTTCTTCGTCACTCCTTCACTCCTTACTCGCCATTTTTGATTCGGCTGTGTAGTGGTCATCTTATCATCCCATCACCTCATCACAAGTGACGGTACGCCTCAAAAGAACCTCCTCTTCTTGTCGAAATCGATTCAGAAGTCTTTCATTGATCTCCGATCTGACCTGTTTTTGATTTTCGGTCAACAACCTTGGAACCCAGCGAGCACTAATTAAGCCACTAAGCGCTAAGCCAAGTTCATCAGTGATGATGTAATAATGTAATGTAATTGAAGTAATTAATTCGTTTAAAATCTCTATTTCTTGATAAAAATCCGAATCACTTGAATTAAGTATAAGCAAATTAATGAACAGTAACAATTTTTTTATAAGAATTATATGTCAATGTTTTAATTTACTTAAAATTATAATAGTTTTCTTACATACCTTTGTTGAATTATTAAATTCCCTTCTGTTGAAATGATGAATCGTCTGGTTGTGTCCTCAGGGCTACTTGGAGTTGTGAGACCGCTTAAGATTTTTGGTTGTTTTTAATGAGTCGGTTGTGTCCTCAGAGCCAATTTAGATTGGGAGACCGTTGCAATTTTCGAGATTTCTCGGTATTGTATCGGTTGTGTCTTCAGGGCTGCTTGAACTTGGGAAACCGTTCACACACATTGGATCTTGATTTACACCTTTCCAAATTATCACTACACAGGGTCTTTCTGTTTCGCGAACACGGGATCACTTTTCCGAATCAACGCTTACAAAAATCGGAAAGTTTTGTGAAAAATCCTAGCCTGACTGCGCCAGTTAATTTACTTCCGTCAACAACATCTTTTAAATAAAGTAAATATTTTTAATAAGTGACTTTTGAGTGGAAGTAAATTAACTCACACAATTTCTAAAGATAATACTATAACCAATTCATGTATAAATACATATATACAGTTTGTCACAAACTGGAGAGTGACAACGTTTCCGAAACATACCTACATACGTGCTTTGTGAAAATAAAATTTCTTTTTAAATTTTTATATTTACTTTTTTGTGTTTAATTTCCACCAGCTACTCGTGCTGGTGGATGTGTAGTCCCTCCGACCTACACTGTAGTGCAAAGTCAGAGGGTAGGGCGTAGGCCCTCTTCAGTCTCCTTTCGGGAATTGTGGGAATGGGTTGGTGGTGCGGTTAGGAGAATGAAGACAGAAGAGAAGTGAAATATTATCTGTGGAATATTACTGCCCCAGCATTTGCCTAAAAAGAACACAGATAATATGGATCAGAGCAGCCGAACGCGGATTCGAACCGGTGACCTCCCGAATGCTAGGCGATGGTCTAGAGCACTAGATTACGGCTCTCGGAATGCAGTAACTTAAGTAATTGAATCTATTACCATCCTCTAGATATTATATATGACTCTTACAATATTAGACTCGCTAAATAAATAACGCATTATACTACTGAACTTAAGTTAGTGTTTAGAGATAATTTTAAAGAGCTTGAGTTATCATTCTTAACATAAATAAACTGGGTTTAAGTTAGAGATGTATGTAGACATCCATTTTTATAAAGTGGTGCTTTCTGTATGTCTTATTCTATGAATACCTGCCATAATAATAGTCATCGGTTACCTAATTGAGACTTTCCTCTGCCTCTGTCAACTCCTATTTCTGCCTCTAATATGTCTCTAACTAGCCCTTCATGTCACAAAAGGTGACCTACCAATATATCCCTTCTTTTCCTTATTGATTTCCTTTGTTCTTCTACTTTTTCTAATATATCCTCAATTCTAACGTTTTGTAACAATGGTATTTTCAACAACAAAACTTTTTTTAGTGTGCACCCCAGAAGTCTTTCATTGATCTCCGATCTGACCTGTTTTTGATTTACGGTCAAGAACCTTGGAACCCAGCGAGCACTAATTAAGCCACTAAGCCCTAAGCCAAGTTCATCAGTGATGATGGATTGAACACTCCCATGGCTGATACCGACTTCTGATAAGATTTGTTCAATAGTCAATAGTTAACCAGCGATCACCTTCTTCAAGCTCTCGAACAGCACGGATGTTGTCATTTGTGAGACTTGTTTTTGGGCGTCGATCATGACTTTCATTTTCGGTACGTTCTCGCCCATCCCTGAATTCTCTGACCCACCTCACTGATACACTCGATTCTGAGACAGTGTAGCATCCCCAAACTGTGCCTTTAAACGAGTGAAAATTTCCGATGGTTTAACGCCTAACGCCTTCATTTATTAAAAACTGTATGATGATGGGTTGTGCAACAGGCGAAGGTACCTTGCACTCAGTCATCACTGTACTGCGGTACTGCGGACAGAACCCAGCGCAGCTGCTACCTAAGCCGGTTTCCCTCTCCTCATAACCAATCAACACTCGAGCATCGAATCGTCTAGATCGGCATTACGTGCTAAGCTAAATAGTAAAATTACCGTTTATATTTAATTTACCCTCGTAATAGACGTAAATGGAACAGTTATTTAACCGAATTGTCTTCAGTGAACTGATAAAAGGAAACACGTTTGTGATCGCGTTACACAGCTGCTGATATTACAACAAACTTCGAACTAAAAGGTTAAAGTTTCGTCTTGATTTATTGTAGGTATTGTCAGAGTACGTGAAATTCTGCACACAGTTTTCTTTTAACAAGTGAGCATCCTGTAACAGCTTGGTAGGTAACATGTAGTTATGCTACAATAAAACGAAGCGTTTATGTGCATATGGCATCTAGCAAATATTAATGACAACCCTAATTCAGACGCCAAGGCAACTACAGTAATAATTGCTCATTATTTTAGAGAGGCTGCATAAACATCTTCGTTTTTAAAGTTCACATTTAAATCAATCATATTAATTATCTACTATATTTTAATTGTTCGGAATATCAGAATATACATATATATATATATATATATATATATATATATATATATATATATATATATATATATATATATATATATGTATATTCTGATATTCCGAACAATTAAAATATAGTAGATAATTAATATGATTGATTTAAATGTGAACTTTAAAAACGAAGATGTTTATGCAGCCTCTCTAAAATAATGAGCAATTATTACTGTAGTATATATATATATATATATATAATTGTTTCAGGGTTACAAACTGTTTCAGGGTTATAAACTGTTACTGTACAAAAAAAAAATAAAGGAACCTATTCTTTTATTCCTCTTACACCGGTGATAAATTGATGTTATATATTACAGCGAAAAGAAATTTTACATTGTGCTGTTTATTCGCCAGTGCACTAGCTGAGGTTAATTGCAAATATGAAAATATTGATGAAAAGCTAAAGACAATATGTAAAGCTATAAAAATGTAATACCTAAGAACTTATGACATAATGTTCTGTAAAAACAGTTAATCTTCCGACGATTTCTCTGATCTATTCTTTTTTAGCAGCAATACTACTACCGAAGTCGAGGTAGTTTATTATTATATCGAAAAATTCAATGTGGCACCAGCAATTGGTTTGGGACATACATTTTTATTGGATATTTCACATCTACGCGTACGACTTTGTGAATATTTTTTTTATTCGCCAGATCTAGCCCTCTCGAATTTTTTTCTGTTCCCAAACTTGACAAAATGGCTCAGTAGTCAAAGATTTTCCAACGATGAAGAAGTGATGTCGGCAGTTAAAGGCTTTTAGACTCTCGTGTCAGGTAATTAGTAATTTGATAGATAAAATTAGACAACAATAATGCTCGCAACAACAACAATATATTTAACGACATTAATTTTTACAGTTGGAAAATTCAGATTGGACTGTCTAGTCAGAAGGAAAAAAGAGAATGAAATCGAATCAAAATTAATAAAAATCACTTGGCTAGATTATATAATCTACTCTGTACTCTTGATAATGACCATTGGCCGAAACATATGTTGTGTTCTTTTTTCAATAAAATATTTGTGAAAACTTTGCCAAGTGATTTTTATTAATTTTGATTCGTTATCATGTTGTTTCACAATGAGTTCACCAATCAATCTGCAGGACTGAGAATGAAATCGAAATTCTAAAGTAAAGGAAAGGGTAGTAGATAAGAGTAGGGTACCAATTAAGAATAACGAAAGCATGGAAAATTTTGAGACGAGAGATATGACCAAATAGAGCAATGTTTGATGATTCAGATCGGACTGTCTAGTCAGAAGGAAAAAATAAAATGAAATCGAAATTTTGAAGTAAAGGAAAGGGTAGTAGATAAGAGTAGGGTGCCAATAAAGAAGTACGAAAGCATGGAAAATTTTGAGACAAGAAATATGACCAAATATAGCAACGACCCAAATCACCGAAGAAACCTATCGTAAAAATGCAATTAGCGAGTACAGCGAAGAACAGACGCCATGTGGTTAGTACGCGAAATTGAAATGTTAGCCGGGATTATAGGAAGTTACAGTAATAAAAGATATTGGCACAGGTGGACAGAAAACAAAAGCTTTAGAACATAATGTTAAGAAATATTTACATAGATACACAAAGAAATATAATACAAAAAAATATTTATGCAAAATAGTTTGAACATGACCGCCACCGCCTATTTTGAGGAGCAAGACAGCTCTTATTATAAAAAAGGTATCGAAGTTATTGAACGTCGCTGGGAAAAGCGTATAGAGCTGAAAGAAGATTACGTTGAAAAATAAAAATATTTTTTTTCCAAATTTTTTGGGTTTTATTTGTTGGGTACACTAACTCTCTAGAAGTTAACACCTTTTTCGACAATTTCATGAACATAAAGTTAAAAAGAACTGCCTACCTTGTTTGAAAAAGGCTTATTCATTAAACACTTCCATGTTTTACAGATTGATTAATTGTAATAAAGATTTTGATATTAGTCGAACATATTATCATGTTCGATTATGCTATTTCTTAGTCTATAATGAAATTATAAGGTACAAAATTTACTCGTTATAATTTGGAAATCCAATATGTGCATTAGATTGTTCTTGTACTGTCCATACTATAAAATTGGGTACTGTGTCTTACAATAATAATTAATCCGAAAACCACTTACGTTGTTGAATCGCGTTCTACCAGAACGTTTATTTAAATAAAACTAGTAGCGCAAATTTGATTTTTGAAGTGCTTATTGGGAATGCTTCCTACATATTAACTAAAAGTTTAAATTTACTTAAAACTGGAGGAACACGATAACAAAAAGGGAGTGCATAGGCCAAATGGTGGTGGTTGATGATTTGTTACTGATACAAATCAATCAAGACGTCGACTACGGCACAACAGCCCGGAAAGTGTATATATGTCTGAATACACAAAATAAAATACTAAATTTTACATGCCCTTATTTATTTTTATATATATGTTGTTACAAAAAACCATACATTACCGAACTCATAATTTACACATCTTACAAAATCATATCTACTAATGTTATTGCTCTTTTACTGTAAAATTTTATTATTTATAAATTCCTATTTGTAATTAATGAATTTTTTAGTAAGTCTTGATTCATTGTTAAGGTTAAGGTTCTTCCTTCATAGTCGTAATGCATATTTTTCTTAGAAACTCATGTACTTCGTATCTTGAATTTGGAAGTTTGGGAGCTAGCTGCAAACGTTTATAATTGATGCATTTACGCATGTTACGTATGCCTTTTGATGTTATTAAATCCACACAATTCTTGTTTTCACTGACTTCTTGATAAATTAGTTTCGACGGTCTTTCCGAAATGTCTTCTGTGGATTTTCTCTTCACCGAATTACTATTTTTTTGCCGCATAAGATCACCTTCAATTGGATTATGATTATGTTCACCACACTTTCTGGAAAATTTTGAATTCAGAGTGTAAACCCTTGCATTGCACGTTTTAGTAGTACAACACGACAAAATTTTTTCAATTTTTCAAACAAACGATACTTGAACTTTTCGAATATTAATTGTTGCTTTCCGCGTTCACTTGAAATTTGCTGAAACTTAATTTTTCTTTTACACACTAACTATCCATAATTTTTGTAACCACTTGGTATTTATTAAAACCACCCCTTCCATATTTTGGAGTTTTAATAATTACTATTGGCTGTTCAAAGACTCATCAGTATCTACTTTTAGGAATTACCTAATACATATATAATTAGAGTATCTACTACCTACCTAGGCATAAGGTTCTGTCAGCAATTCAGTCACAGATAATCGTCCTCCTTAATTGCCCTTCTACCTACTAAAATTTGGTCCGCAGTTCGGATATCCCCGCTTATTATTCGGGACGTCACCTCAAAACGCGTCCGGCTGCTCTAATCCAACTTTTCTGTGGTTTCCTTGGATTACTTAGGCAAATGCTGGGGCAGTACTATTCCACTTTCACTTCTTTTTTGTCTTCATTTCGTCTCATCTTTCTCTCCCTAGCCTCCGGCTTTGTACTACAGTGTACGGCGCGGGGATTGCCTACCCACTAGCGTAGTTGGTGAACATCAAACACCCAAAAGTTAAAAAAAGAATTGTTTGCAAACCTCAGGTAAATTTGCTTATCTACAGGTAATTTATATATTGAACGAATATATAAAAAAAATAGCTGAACAAAAGAACAAAGAGGTAATCCAAAATATAACTAATATGAAAAAAAGTTTTTGATTTGAAATACTTATGCAATTATGATTAATTGAATGTATCTTATAATACCACTAAAGAGGACCTTTTTAATTTTTCCACACAAAAACAATCCATACAGAATTCGATTTAGTCTTTCTAAAGCGAGAAATGAAGAATGATCATGAAGCTACTGCGACAAAGTATTTCAGACAAATTGACCCCTCAAGCTAAGAAGTTAACAGTGGCGTTTCCTGAACGGTTTATTTATTTTCAAACCATATTTTCTCTTTTAAGTAGACAATATCTGACTCGAGTTATTCCCCAACGGAGCAGCATTCGGGTAACAGATCTTCCGTTTCATTTTAACTGTTTCGATAAAGAAGCGGAACCTGCCGTTGGAGACCTAGTTCTCGAATTATTTACATATTTTCTGGATAACGACCGAAATCTGTTCTTAGCGCATTGATAAAACAACCACCAGAAGTCGAATTTGAATAGCAGCTTCGACACATGGCAGCATCTGGTCGCTTAAATGGGTAACTTTCTTGATAAAGTGAAATTGGAAAAGTTTTGATACACTTCGAGCCGACATGAAGCAGATATTATTGAAATGAAAAGAGTGGGAAACAACGCATTTATGTGATACACATGTATTTTAAGCTTAGGACAAGTTTTCAGGTTTGTGGTTGTCATCAGCGAAAGGTTGTAAAAGTCGATTTCATTTTGTATGATAAAAGAGACACATTTAAACTCGAGAAGTTTTACAATATCAGAAATTTTATACGGGATCGGCATATGGCCAAAATGTGTGTGACTGGAATTCAATTTATGTACCTACCTAAATTTTATAGGAAATCGTATCGTAGCTTGGAATATGATGTTATTGATGTTAGATATTACGTTAGTACATAAACTAAATCGTTCAAAGCGTTATGGATGTATCCATTTTCCGTAAATCAACTCTAAAGGTCGCAGGTATATAAAGTGCGAACAGGTTAAATATTACGTTCTAAGAATCTAAGGATAGGCACATTTGAATGATTTGAAAAATTCTTTTAAATTACTTTTAGGTTATACGAGGAAAGCTGCTTTCACAAAATTTATTTATAGATGCTATTGCACATTTGGCAGCAGCTTCGGTGTGATATTGATGTTAGATATTACGTTAGTTCATAAACTAAATCGTTCAAAACGTTATAGATGTCTTGAATGTGAATATTTGTTTGAGCCGACGAAATAATAAAGAAATTAGGAAAGGCTTTTTCAGAACTGAAGAATTTTGAATTTAAATAATTTAGGAAAGTTATGAATGTGGAAGGAAGAGTTGTAGATAAAATAAGGGAACCAATGGTAAGAGAATGTGATTTAGAAATGTCGAAGATATAATTTATAGAATTAAGACGTTGAACCCAAAGCACCGAAGAAAACCCACTATTAAAAAGTAATTAAGACAGATACAGAATCACAGGCGTTATGAAGTTAGTAAGGAGAATAGAAATATTGCAAGGCATTATAGGAAAGTACAGAAGTAATTAACTTATTGTTAATAGAAGAATAGATACAGAACAGGTAAAGAGTCGTTCTAGAATGAGTTATGAAGAAAGAAGATTTACGCAATAAAAGCAATAAAATTTACACTGGTTATCTATAGTTGAATAAAGTATGTACAGTACAAAGATTCTTCGTAATAAATGCTGGATCGCCACAGATGTATCCATTTTTCAACTCTAAATGGTCACAGTTATATAAAATTCGAACAGGCTAAATATTACCAATTAAGAATTTATGTATTTATAGGCATATTTAAATAATTAATAATGAAATATTTGAAGAATTTTCAGTAAGGGTAAATTTTAAATATAGTAATGCGATAATAATTGTTGATTGAATTAATGTGTACCCACTGCAGATTTCCCTATACAATGAGAGAAAATTTTGTTACTGTTACGCCCTCGCTGGGATTCTAACCCAGGATCTTTGGCTTGCTTTTGCCACTAAGCTACAAGAGGCGCGTAAAGCCAAAGATCCCGGGTTCGAGTCCCGGCGAGGGTGTGACAATAGTAACAAAATTTTCCCTCATTTTATGAGGTAATCTATAGTGGGTATAAATTATTCAATAATTAATATCGCATTGATGTATTTAATAGTAGCTGTTATTTTTAGTTAACTGTTGTGAAAGTAAATTATTGGCCATAAAAAAATAAAAGATTTTTTTTAAAACGCGTAACGGACGAAACAGTGGTTATGTTCTATCAACCAGTCTGTACCATTAATTATTTTCATCAAGCTAATACATGCAAAGGTCAAACTTATCGATTTCATAACATTATATTTTGGAACAATTGTTAGGAATGCGATATATTCACTGATACTGAAGAAGAACTAAAATTATAAGCATTTAAAGATAAACTATAATAACAGCAAACATTGAACATTTGGATGGCTAATGGTTAGTCATACTGCATAGGAGGAATTTATAATCAGAAATCACGCTTTAAAATAGGTTACCACATGTTTGGGTAGATTATGGTTTCAACAAGATTTTATAAGGTAGGACAAATAAGAAATAAAATAACAATAAAGAATATAAGCAAAAGCATATATTGATTTTAATAATTTTCTCATATTACATCGTTTATTTATTTATTATTTAAGTATGTAATGGGCAATGCTTAGAGGAAAAGCCAGTACTCTTAACTAGGGCGACGTGACACTTTTCCTTTCATTCATATAAACATATGTGTTTGTGAATGTGTGGCTGTCTACGTGAAATATTTTTAATAAAAACCACATGGATCAAAACATTTCTGGGTAAATATGACCTTTTCAACACTCAATTATAATGCTTGACTGCATCACACAGATCCCATCAGTTTAAATTAAACGAATATCATTATATCACGAATTTTTTACATTTATATTTAAATTATATATTCCCTCTTAATAAAGAAGATGCAAATATATATAATACGGAAGTACATTGTACATACAATAATTCAAATGTCTCATTTTAAAAGAATGTTCCTACGTTTTATGGCCTAGTTCATGCACAAGTTAATTTACATCCACTCAAAAGTCACTTTTTAAAAAGATTTACTTTATTTAAAAGATGTTGTTAAAGGAAAGAAGCCGTTACATTTTTACATATAAGATAAAATGATGTTGTTAGCTTGAGAGCTAAATAACGACTTAACATTACATTGGATTTGATTTTACAAGTTACAATAAGATGATTACCTAATCAGGGTGTTATTCTTGGTATCAACCGTCGTCAGGCCATTCTCATGGGAGTTAATCTAAGTCAGCGTTTTTAACAAGTATACATTGAAAATAGCCCTGATGACTCCTCCCTCCTTAAGGTGAAATCTTTATCGTTAAGAATTTTGGAAATAATGAAATATTTTGAACCGACTACGTATTAAAATTTAAAAAATACTTATACTATACTTGGCGAGGTAAAGGAAACGCCTTTTCTAGTTGTCTTCCCTTATCGTCACGTTTTTTAATTCTATTACAATAAATCTTTATTTTATTTCTTACAATTATAAAAATAACAATTAAGATTAAAACGGTTATAATCACTGAAAATGTTATTGTTGTGATGGACACATTGTCATCGTCACTATATTCGCGAACAATCGGGTCATTAGACTGTAGTGTTAATTTTGACAATTGATCCAAATCGATTGACTTTAAACTTAGTTGGATTGATTTCACATTAGTTATGTTATCTACAACCGATGGTAAATATGCAGGGGTTTCCTGTATCGTACCTTGTACATTTACATATTTAAATTCTTAAGTTACGAAAGACAAAGAATAGGGTAAGTGCCCTTTAAATTATGGACATCTTCCATCCTACGATTAATATGAATTAAAGTGAATTTTGCTAAATTAAAACATATTTTTCGTTGTTCAAAGCTTCAACTAATTGATCAGTAATGTTGACAGGAATACATCTATAATAAGAATTTCCATAATGAAACATACATAAAGTTTGCTTCATTTCTCGAATATGTTGTTCACTAATTATTCTCGTATGTGGATAGTTTAAATTTGCAAAACTAATTGATGTTTGTAATTTTGTCACTACTGATTTTAATTGATAGATAATAATACCTACAGTATAAATATTTGCTTTCATACTTTCTTTCTCTCTTATCTGGTTAACTGAATTTTCAATAGCGATAATGTTAGATGAAATGTTACGAAACGTGTCCTTAAAATTTTTAATCATTTTCTTATTAATAAGTAATTGTTTATTAAAGTGAGTTATGACATTTTCTTGATTTTTTTCAAGATTCTTTATCGCACTATCGTATCGTGCACCGCCATCAGTATCTAGTATGCCTGAAACAGACTTGAAAACAGAGCCTAAAGCATTTATTAAGCCACGTTTTTCCCTTTCTGATCGTGATCCGGTTGTGTTTTCAATAATTGTTCTTTAAGTTGTTCACCCTGCTCCCTGTACCCTGTTGTAGATGTACGATTTCGCGTAGAAGTCCAAAGTCATTTGAATTGTCTGCTATTAATATTCGTATTCATGATTATCGGATCCTAATATATCAAATTCTGCGTGAAAGGGTACTACAAAGAATTTTAATAATTGACCTGGATGAAACAAATCAATGTTTAAGCACTTGTTATGTTTAGTTTCAGTGGTGGTGGTTTTTAAAATAAAATTTTCGGAGTAAATATATTCTGAAAAAAAGGTATTAGCTATATTTGGATTAATTAAGGAATTGGTTGTTTCTGTATCAATCAAAATTTTTAACAAGTTCCGTCGTCTGATTCTATAATTAAATTGCGTAAAGTGTTAAAAAAAAATTATCGCGTAAATTAATAAGGTTTGGTTGTTCGTTTATATTTACATTGTTTCCGAGGCATGTTGTCGAAAATTTACTATATCTGAAGCATTATGATTTTGGACGTCTATTTCTTCGTCATTGTCATATGATAAACCTATATCCTGCATTGCGGTCGTCATTCCGGTATCATAACTGTTACACGGGAAATTTTCCGTAACCGAAGGGGCTGAAATATCAAAATTTAGACAATTAAATTCGTAGACATGCTGACTACACTCATTAGATTCGACTTCGGCGAAATTTACACGTGGTTGTCGCTAATTTTTAAGTGCTATTCTCTGAAAGTTACTAGATCTTAGACTATTATTTTGGGCAGAATTTGGCATCTTTCTTGTATTAAAATCATTAGTAGATTGCCTGAAATTATTTGTAATCGGATTCGTCTGTCTAAATTAATTAGGATTTTGAAGTGTGTTTCTTGGTCCACAATTATTTCGTGTACTGTATGTCGAAATCGCCTGACTAACTTGCGGATATGTGTAACGAAATTATTTCGAGGTATGTTGCTAGAAGAATTTAGATTTTTGAAATTATTATTATTTATAGGTCGGTTAATAGGAGGTTTTTCTATCTCAAATACTTTACTTTTTTATTTTTATTGGGGGTGTTTTGAAAAGAAATTTAGCGTGGTGTTTGAAGCTGCAGAAAATATTATTTTCTTTCACGTCTAAAATGGTTTGTAGCATAATTGGACAATTGTTATAAAGAACTTCAATAGCAGTTTGTTAATTCACCTCTTTGTAAAAAGGTTTTTGGATTTCGGGAATAGCCGGACCCATACGAATTTTAACATTTAATTGTGTTTACTTTCATTCTGCTTCAGTTTCATATTTTTAAATTGTTGTGATAAAATTTTAATTATTTTATCAGTTAAATTACCAAATTTAATACGCATGGCATTTATAAGTGTTGGACAGTCCAACATGTATGGTCTACAGGCTACAAAACTATTTGCGTCGCTCATCAATTTATTACAAATATTCATTCATGTTTCGGCAATAGTATGACCATATCTTTTATAAAATGAATTCACCCTGTAGCGGCAACTACAAATATAAAAAATATTTGTTTTTTAATATTTGACAGCATACCTTTCATGCCAAAAACACAATGCCTATAGAAGGTAGAACTCTAATAAAATGGTCGACTTTAATGACAGCGACGAAGCGACTTGCCGACAGTATCATTCGGTAGTTCGTCTTCGACACGATATGTTTTTTAAATTGTGTACGTTATATATTTGTACATAATAAAAAGTTGACGATCTCCGAGTTTTTTACTATTAATAATGATACATATATCCACTATAACCCTAATGATAAATGTTTCTAAATTTTCGGATTTACTGTCGAATTTTGGGATAATTTCTCCGTAATTTTTTGTCGTAGCAATTAACTGTCCTGTATTAGCAGGCATAGTTATTTTTCTGTTATCAAAACTTAAAAATGGTTCCTCTTCAAAAATATATTCGTTTGAATTTAATGTAATTGAAGTAATTAATTCGTTTAAAATCTCTATTTCTTGGTAAAAATCCGAATCACTTGAATTAAGTATAAGCAAATTAATGAACAGTTACAATTTTTTTATAAGAATTATATATCAATGTTTTAATTTACTTAAAATTAGAATAGTTTTCTTACATACCTTTGTTGAATTATTAAATTTTCTTCTGTTGAAATGATGAATCGTCTGGTTGTGTTCTCAGGGCTACTTGGAGTTGTGAGACCGCTTAAGATTTTTGGTTGTTTTTAATGAGTCGGTTGTGTCCTCAGAGCCAATTTAGATTGGGAGACCGTTGCAATTTTCGAGATTTCTCGGTGTTGTATCGGTTGTGTCTTCAGGGCTGCTTGAACTTGGGAAACCGTTCACACACATTGGATCTTGATTTTCACCTTTCCAAATTTTCAGTACACAGGGGTCTTTCTGTTTCGCGAACACGGGATCAGTTTGCCGAATCAACGCTTACAAAAATCGGAAAGTCTTGTGAAAAATCCTAGCCTGACTGCGCCAGTTAATTTACTTCCGTCAACAACATCTTTTAAATAAAGTAAATATTTTTAATAAGTGACTTTTGAGTGGAAGTAAATTAACTCACACAATTTCTAAAGATAAAGCTATAACCAATTCATGTATAAATACATATATACAGTTTGTCACAAACTGGAGAGTGACAACCTTTCCGAAACATACCTACTTACGTCCTTTGTGAAAATAAAAGATATTGAATCCATTACCATCCTCTACATATTATATATGACCCTTACAATATTAGACTCGCTAAATAAATAACACATTATACTACTGAACTTAAGTTAGTGTCTAGAGATAATGTCAAAGACCTTGAGTTATCATTCTTAACATAAATAAACTGGGTTTAAGTTACAGATGTATGTAGACGTCCATTCTATGAATACCAGCCATAATAATAGTCATCGGTTACCTAATTGAGACTTTCCTCTGCCTCTGTCAACTCCTATTTCTGCCTCTAATATGTCTCTAACTAGCCCTTCATGTCACAAAAGGTGACCTACCAATATATCTCTTCTTTTCCTTATTGATTTCCTTTGTTCTTCTACTTTTTCTAATATATCCTCAATTTTAACGTTTTCTAACAATGGTATTTTCAACAACGAAACTTTTTTTAGTGTGCACCTCAAAATTTCAGATCTTCTCCTCAACTGAAAGCAACCTAATTTTTTAGTATAAGATAGTTGATATAATATACGAGTGTGGATCAAATATAAACGAGCTCTTTTAAATTGCGCACCGGATACACAATGAGTGATAAAGAGGTGCATATCATAAATGTGTTGCGCAACGAATTATTATTAATATAAATATAAAATGGAATCAACAGAAACAACTACTCCCTGCCAGCGCCCACCTGATGAGACCCGATAGGTCGAAACTGGTCGTGGGATGTGGCTTTCGGTTCGTTGTGCCTACTGGGTAGGACGCGTTCAAAATGTGAGATCTTTGATCTTAAAATTTAGACGAATAAGGATTTTAATTCCTTCTTTTTTGAATTATTATTAAGTTTCTTACACGTGAAAACGTGAAACCAACTGAAATTTTGCGCAGATTGCAAGCAATATTCGGAAATGAAACGCTTTCGTGGCCACATGTAAAAGTTTGGGGCAAAGAATTTAACGATGGGCAAATCATCTTCGTCGTCCGCTCACCAGCATTTCGCCGGTTAAGATTGCACACGTTAGAAACGTTATTGAAGGGGACCGCCACACCACGTCACTGCTTCAGATATCTGGTGAGCTCGGCTCAGCTATGGGAGTGTCCACATAATCATAACGAAAAACTTGGGATAAAAAAATATGAAAAATTTCAGCTCGATGGGTTCAAATGTTGCTGAGTGAAGATCAAAAAGCTGCTCGAGTTCGCATCTCTCAGGTGCTTCTCATTCGATTTAGAGAGGAAGGTGAAATTTTTTTGCACAAGATTGTAACCTGCGATGAGACGTTCGTACACCATTACACTCCAACATCAAAACGAGCAAGCATAGAGTGGCGGTGCAAAGATGAATCAAACCTAGTGAAGCCAAAAATATGTCTGTCTACAGGCAAACCTGTAGCTGCGGTTTTTGGGACTAGAGAGGGGTGTTGTTGGTCGATTTTTTTGCATGAGCGAAGAACCATTGATGCAGCCTACTACTGTCTGTATTACTAACTTCTCAGTCAGGTAAAACGTGTTTATCGCCGACAAAGCAGGACGCACCCCATTCGTGACGTGTTACTCTTGCATGATAACGTTAGGCCTCATACCTCAGCTTCAACGCAGGCCGAAATCGGTGAAATACACTGGACTCAGCTGGAACACACTCCATATTCGCCAGACCTATCCGCTTGTGATTTCCACATGTTTGGGACTCTCAAAAAATCACTAGGAGGCGAGCGATTTCAGATCGATGAACAGGTAGAGGCGTTTGTGCGCAACTGGATGGACACACGCCCTGCTTCTTTTCATGAAAACGGGATGAATAAACTACCCATGCGTTGGGAAAAATGTACTAAATGTTTTATGAAAAAAGGTTCGTTTATATTTGATCTATCCTCGTATGCAATATATCGCAATCTACTGATACTTTCTACTAACTGTAGCATTTTAGTTTTAGTTTGATACGGGCCCTATTAAGGCATGTACTTATCAAATTGGTACTATGGCGTAGTATAGGCACGTAAACCAAACTAGTAGAAAACGTTAACTTCTCGATCAGTGATTTCTCGAACATACCAGACGTTGATCGCGATTTCGATTTTCACTTATTATTTCATTTTCATCAGCATGCTATAGGCAGTTTCGAAACATGATAACAGTTAGACAGCTTACCTCATTTATTGAATGATGTAGGTATTTGTCATTATTTTATCGAATTGGGTTTATGCTACACATAATAAATATCATCATCTGCTGATAAAAATTTGAGATGATCTTGCTATACTTACATTACTATTTTTAAAAGAGGTATCAGTAACGTGTAAAACATAGTTAAGAAACGTGAGCTACTATTACAAATACCATTCTATAATTAAATAAAGTGAAAATGGGCTTTCGATGAAGCTTCGGCTTACATTAACCCATTTTAATGGCTGTGGTGGGGTGATTGTAAAATATATTGAATAAAATTGAAAGAAACACGAAACGGTAATTTTACACTTTTTTTTAGAAGTTCTCAAACCTTTGTTTCGACCTAGTCGGTCATAATCACACAGTTAATACAGAAACTAAACCAAAGATAAATTATTACTTCTATTTATATCTAGGTACCAACGTTGGACGTACCCCTTCCGTTAATTGCTTTGAATATAGTAAGTTAGTCAAAGTAAAATTTAAATTAATAAGTAGTTGAGTTTAACACCTTTATTTTTAACGTCCATGACAGAAATGCAACTGCTATTACTTGAATGATTCAATGAAATGCAATATTGAGCTAGTATGATGAAGTATTAATTATTTGTGTTCTTTCAGTCTAGTGTCAAAGGTACGTCTCGTTTTCCCTACTGACTTTTTATTAACATCGTGCATATGCTCTTTTAATCTGGTAGGTTGTTGGAGTTAGATAGTTATTGTTCAAAATAAGACATACATATTTCAGAAAGGGGTGACCCCATGATGAGTTCATCTTTCTGTTTGTAATAACATATTTATTATCGAATTTAAAGTAATTTTGACAAACAGAAACAATTGTCGAGTTTCAAATAAATAAATTGGTGAACATTACTTCGTTTCTCTTTCTTCGTTTTCTTCTTCTTTTGTTTCTGTTTATTATTTTATAATAACCGTTTTTCCACTGGAAGTTTCTTCTTACATTCTATGTAATTTGCCTGAGGAAATAGGTTGGAATATAACTCCCAATTGCGAAATATAGCACCAAAATTAATAAATTCGTTCTTAGTAATGTATTTTATTTTTCAGGTATCGTGGATTAGACGAAAAGACTATCATCTTTTGACTGTAGGCGTTGTTACGTACAGTAGCGATGCTCGTTTTCAAGTGATCCATAGTCAACATTCAGAGGTAGGTGTTGGTTGTTACTACACACAATTTTTAATATCTTTAAGATTATCCATAATTCATTCAGTTTTATTAGTTTTGGAGTTTTTTACGTTTGTAGCTTATTAGATTGTGTTAAATACTGTATTGTACTGGGGTTACATGAATATTCGAAATTTTGGAATACCACATTGCATATAATAATATTTGAGTTTAAGTTCAAGTCAAATATTGCAATTCTTAAATAATTCCAATTGTTTTTAAAATATCTTGCTTTGTCAAATACTTGGTCCGTTTTAAATAAATCATAAGATACATATAATGATCATAATAATGATGATTCTGTAGTATTTTTTATCTATCTCGTTCTGGAGAAATCAAAACATAGAAATTACTTCTTGTGGTAAAGATATCCAACAAAAGTTGAGCTTAAAAAGTGAAATAAAGAATAAAAATTAGGTATTAAAAACTATGATGATAGTATAAACTTGGTCTTATACGAAATCTAAAAGAGATCTATAAATTACTAAGGAAATAATGTTAGACAGACTAAATGATATGTTAAAACTTACCACACGAAACAAGATATTACAAATATCTTGAACAGTCAATTGAAGCAGGCGGGTTTGACAACTTAAAGGTTAGTGTTTTCAAACATAGCAAAGAATAAATCAGTAATATAGAGAAATGTATGACGTTTGGTACACCTACATACTCTATCTCGGATACAGGATGCGAGATACGGAATTTAGTAGATAAAATAGCGGCTGCTGTATCTGATACTCGTATTTCGTATTTCATTTACATGTATAGTGGCGTAGAAGAAATTCCTTTTTTATAGTATTTAACGAAAAGAAAAACAGAAAAGAAAAATGAATATATGGGTCCATATAATAGTTGAATTAAGGGCAACTAAGGGAACCTCTTCTTTATTGTTTGAACGATTGCTGCAAGACTCTAAAATTTTTTGGGAAACACGTACCCAGCACATAATAATTTATTGAATGTGTCCTAAACTAAAAAACTTTTCATTGTCGAAAACGGTACGTTCCATCTTTTCCTCCTATCTGATTTTATGAATATGACTTTTCGCACAATAGTTTGAAATTGTATGTAAGTCTAACTAATTCCATATAAAGTAATCTAATATCTGTATCTCAAATAGAAAATTTGTCGACGGTGTAGGTAGAATCGAGATGCAGAATTTTTTAATCCGGATTACTGTATCTGCAACTCGGCTGCATGTGAACAGCTCCGTATAAATACCACATGGGCTGAAAAGTCCCGGGCATAACAAAATTGGCTTTATTCATCAACGTAATCTCCATCAAGAGCAACACAATGATTTCAGAGCCGCTCTAACATTTCAATACCACTTTTGTAGAACAATTTATCTTTTGCCTCAAAATAGGCCTCAGTTTCAGCGATAACTCTTTATTCGACAGAAATTTCTTGCCGGCGAGCATGTTTTTGAGTTCTGCGTCACTGTTCAAGTTCAAGTTCAACAGTCACTAGTCGCTGGGAGTCAAATCTGGCTGGCATCCGCTGGTGGATGTGGGAACAATTCGAAGTTCAATTCATGTTGTTTTACCTTTGTTTTATTGTTTTGATTGACTTGTAACACGGTGCGTTGTCTTAATGAAACACTTTTTTTTTCTTTGCTATATGCGGTAGTTTCTTTGCAATTTTGGTCTTTGCCTTCAAACACTCCAATAACGCTATTTAATTACTACAATTCTCTGTTGATGGTATCTGTATAATTAGATGATGAAATGAATTATTTCATCGGTGCACAGATGTGCCACTTCTTTTGATTCCTATGGGGGAATCGGTGCAATAAACGGACTTCGTGTTTTAATTGTCTATTACACCCAACTATTTACAAACTATATACACTAATTTTATGGAACGTCGTGAAGCCTACTTATTTACGAAGATTAATTGATTATGATGGATTGATTGAACTATATGTTATTGGTACTTTACGTTTATAGAAATCTTGCTGTAATTGTTGCTATATGTTATATGTACTAAAGATGATCTCTCCTAAACGTCTAACTTTTGAATTAATGAATTGATTGAACTGTGCTTACTGTATTAAGTTAACTATCTGTGTTATCTATACTATATATGAATTTAAGAACCGCCCCTAGAGGAGGGGTGCACCGACACTTGAAACAACAAAACAAACAAAAAGGATGAAAAACCGTAAATACAAAAAATGCAACATTGTAATCTATGTGTCGGTGCATCATCTACGTCCTCGAAATGGACCGATGGGACAAATTACCCCCAATAAATGTATAAACTAACTTAAACTCTAGATGCACATTTGAACACAAAGAAAAAATAATACAATGGGAGACGGCAATACTAAAAAGGGAAAAATACGATATATACTATTATAAAACCATAAATGGCAGAAGAAAGAAACGGACAGCAAATGCACATGATAACACAACAAAAATTTGAGACGTAGAAAATGTGTGACCGACAAATTACAAACAAAAATGAAAAGATAAATCCGAACAGTATCTCCCTACTCAAGATAGCAAGATAGTCGACCTCACGCACATCCCAAAATACCGTTGCTATAACCTTTCCACCTTTCCAGCAGATTGTTGTGATTTTGGGCGCTTTGGACGAGGTTCCAGGTTTGAATCAGTTGCTGTCCACTCATATGACCATTTTTTTGATTCCGCACTGAAGTGATAGATGATGAATCCATGTTTCATGCATTGTCAGATATCGACGCAAAAATTCCGGTTTGTTACGTTTCAACATGGCCAAACACTGCTCAGAATCATCAACACGTTCTTGTTTTTGATGAGCAACAGAACAGTGAGCAAACGCGGAAATTTCACTTTTCGATCATTCAAAACGATTTTGTGGATTTTTTTAATGTTTTCTGGTATTACCGCCTCATTTGGACGTCCACTGCGTTGTGCATCATCAGTGTCAGCTAACCAACGTTTTATTTTGTTTCGGTTGTTTCCGACGGAACGGAGTCTCCCTAATACTTTTCAAGCAATTGGTGTACGGTATAGTCGAACGGTATTTTTTCCCGTCAAGAAGCAATGTAAAATTAAAATACAAAATTGTTTTTGATCCATTGTTTTAAAAATAACAAAAGTAGCTAGATAAAGTCTTAGCACAATTACTCACAAACTAATGAATAGAATATCATAAAATTTTAACAGCTGTCATTTGAAGGTTAGTACTAACTGAAAAAGAGGTGAATGCAATAAAACTAGCGCCATCTATGTGTTAGGATCCGAACTTTTCAGCCCATGTGTTACATGTAAAAACTGTAAGTAATATACGCATATCTCAGTATCCACGTGTCTCATAGGCTTATGTACATCGTCTCTATCCGCCGATAAAGCAAAGTGCAATAAATGGCGCCACTGGTTTTCGAGGAGATATTTCACATATAGGATTTCCTAAATTTTTGAATGATATTTATATTTAACAATGACTATTTATTTGCTATTGACTTCTACACGATCGATAATTTCATTTCATTATTCTGTTTTATTCCAAACTAGTACAATAAGTCTACTTCCGTTAGTAATATAATGATGAATAAGACCGTCGACTGTAAGGTATGTCTGCAGCTAAGTGAGTTTTAATAGCATGAACTGGACCATAATAATTTTAACGAGCACGGAGTGCCTTTAATGGATAATAATTTTACAAGATTTTCTATTTCTCAAATTTCATGGAGTGCATTTATCGGCACTTCTTAATTTCGGTTTACTTATTTATCCAGTTCAATTATATTTTTCATAATTTAATATCCGAACAAAGTACGTCTTACCCTTTTTATCTATTGTTGTATATTCTACTTGAAATTAAAAACAAAAACGTCGAACGATTTAATACAGTGTGAATTCTCTGTAACGAAACTATTTATTATATAATACACATTTATTAACACAGTTGGTTTAATATTTAAAATCCATATACTCTTACTAACCCTCTGTAATGAAATATTCATTTCATATAAAAGTGAAACTGTATATGTAGGTAGAAATTATTTTTGAACATGTTTGAAGCAAAGGGGAAGAGAAAATAATGATAAGAGGGGTTTTGAATCCATTCGACCATCATAATATTGTTTATGTAGAAGCTTCATTTGTAAAAATGTGTAGCTTTTTTTATACTTCACTAATATTCTTTATAATGAAAAAAATTGTTCGGTCCCTTGAATTTAGTTTTAGTGATATTATCTGTATTACAATATGGGTTAAAAGTATCGAATCTGAAACACACATATGTGTTCATAGTTATGGTTTGTGGTTTAAACGGTGTGGCTACAGGTAAACCACGTGTTTAGTATTAAGAATGCATATAAACTAGTCTACCAACTGAGTTTGCGCGACCATTTTGGGGGATGCTGACTGTTATCGATGGGTCTGCCATTTGCGATCGTTATTAGTGGCTGCACGTGGCAAATTTATGATAGAAGTGACTGTACTGGTTCATTTTTGTTATATTCATTGGTTTCTTCTTTGAGTTAAGTAAGGTTTTTATTGACCACGCGATATACGTTAACATCTCTTCCTGCAAGGCTGCGTACAACATCAACACTGTAGAATCCATTAAACTAACAAAATTATTTGAACCCACAACCAAACAATACGGAGGTTGAGTTCAAAAATAGGGCAAACCAGAACATCATGATTTAATATTTGGGAAGGCTCCCTTTTGTTTTGGTGGAGGCTTTCCTCTCACTTCCATGAGTTATTTAAACAAATACTACATCAGGAATAGTCCATAGACAATCTTTCACCTTTCTGGTGGTCTGATTTCATCCGTCTTTTCTATTTATCTTCCACATATTCATCACAAATTGTAAATAAAGTTTAAGAGGTTCTTACACTCTCTTTATGACAAATATGTAAGTCACACCAGCCGACGAAATCATTAGGTTAAATTAATTAAAATGTACTTGTAGGTGCTACGCATAATCGAGAACGGTACCCATCCGTCCAAGTTTGGACGGCATTTACTAGTACTTAAACAATTATCGGCACATTTTAAACATTGAATTAATGTCTTGATAAAACAAAAACAGAACACCATGATTTAATATTTAGGAAGGCTCCCTTTTGTTTTGGTGGAGGCTTTCCTCTCACTTCCATGAGTTATTTAAACAAATACTACATCAGGAATAGTCCATAGACAATCTTTCACCTTTCTGGTGGTCTGATTTCATCCGTCTTTTCTATTTATCTTCCACATATTCATCACAAATTGTAAATAAAGTTTAAGAGGTTCTTACACTCTCTTTATGACAAATATGTAAGTGACACCAGCCGACGAAATCATTAGGTTAAATTAATTAAAATGTACTTGTAGGTGCTACGCATAATCGAGAACGGTACCCATCCGTCCAAGATTGGACGGCATTTACTAGTACTTAAACAATTATCAGCACATTTTAAACATTGAATTAATGTCTTGATAAAACAAAAACAGAACACCATGGTTTAATATTTGGGAAGGCTCCCTTCTGTTTTGGTGGAGGCTTTCCTCTCACTTCCATGAGTTATTTAAACAAATACTACACCAGGAATAGTCCATAGACAATCTTTCACCTTTGTACAATGGAGACGGCAAACTGTTTAAAAATCAATTAACTGAACATTATCAATATTTGGGACAATGTTGGAAGACAAAATTCCTACCAAATTATTTAACTACTTTGTTCCACATCTCTGTAATTGACATTACAACTACTCGCCTTCATCACGGTGGATATCCCTTATCAACAATGCTGTCACACGGAGAAAAATAACCATGTCACGTATTTTGTTCTTTTTCTTAATGATTCATTCATGTTCGCGTGTATGTTTAAATACATTATGTGAGATTACAAGATTTATATCACTGTTTTCTGATATGATTTTGAGAAAATCATAGTTTTATAGTTTTGTACCGATATTTATGGAAAAATTTTACTTCATTTTAAATACTACTGAACCAATGTCAAGTTTAATTAAATATCTATCACATTTATAATTTGTTTATTAACGTATTTTTGTAGGTAGTTAAATTATTCATTTTTGCGTAGCGATTTGTTTCTGTATATTTTTTATCGACCAACGTTTCTTCACTAGGTAGTGACTTATGGATAGAGAATCCAATTCTGGTATAGATATTAAAAATCATATCCTAGATTCAAGAGTACAACATATGGAGAAATACACACTATTATTATAAACCGAAATTGTTTTAATAAATATATAAATATTTATTAAATACAGAGTGACTGTGAAGAACTATCAATACATAAACGAAAACGATAAACGTCTTATAACTTCACAAATTTATTAATCGCAAATGTAGATTTCAACCACTATGTGGTCATCATCAGTGCACAAACATAATAAACAGAAATAGAACCTAATTAGTCTAATTTATATATTTTTGGCTACAAGAGGGATGAGAGGTTGTTCATTATGTTTTCTTTGAATTTATTAATGTAAACAGCTTCGCTAGTAGTAAGTTCGTGAAATTTAGTACAGGGTGTAACCAATTCTAAATTATTTAAATCGAAAGAATGATTGGTATCTGGAAAATGATATGCTACTGCAGATTTCTCCGGGTTATTGTTTTTTAAATGTAGGGAATGTTCGTTAAACCTAGTGTGTATATTCCTTTTTGTTAAACCTATGTAAATTTTGTTGTAATCATTACAACTTATTTTGTAAATTCCCTTTGTTCTAAAATCATCTTTATCTTTAGGGTTTCCTAGCAAATTTGAAAGTTTATTCTTGTTGTTAGAGAATACTGGTTGTATATTTAGTTCCTTCGTAATATGTTTTATTGTTTTAGTAACTTTATTATGATATATGAACTTTTTCCTTACTTTATTATTTGAAAGATGTAATAGTCTAGTAGAATTCTTTGTTTCTTTTTTGTTTAATTGTTTCAAAATGATTTTGTCTATATCTCCTTTATTAAAACCATGTTCTTCTGCTATGTTTAAGATGTGATCGTATTCTTTTTTATATCTTTCTTGATTTAAAGGGACGTTAATTAATCTAAACATTAAACTATTAAAAGCTGCTATTTTGTGGTTTCTACAGGTATATGAATCATTACGTATGTATCTATCGGTATGTGTTGGTTTTCTGAAAATGTCAAACGTAAAATTCAAATTATCTTTGATAATCCTTAAATCTAGAACTAGAACATTATTATTATATTAATACGACGAAACTCATCCTACACATTTTTTCGGTATTTATTATAAAAGGACCAATGAA
This sequence comes from Agrilus biguttatus, assembly GCA_963921985.1. Lineage (NCBI taxonomy): Eukaryota > Metazoa > Arthropoda > Insecta > Coleoptera > Buprestidae > Agrilus > Agrilus biguttatus. Next base: position 25,975,162 of record OY998118.1, read on the forward strand.
GGTTATATCATAATAACAGTACCTTCATTTCCATAAATGTGCAAATTATAAGGCAGGTAAAAAAGTAAAATAAAGTTTTACATCGGTCATGAATCGAGCCAGGGCAGCTCACTTAGCAGGCGAGTATCGGTTTCTGCCGGAAGATTCTTAGGGCAGATCAAATAACATCCGAATACGAATGAATTGTTGCGATAGTAATAATTTTGTGCTATTTATAATTTTAAAGGTGTGATTGTTTTAAGGTGTCAAATACAAAAGTTGACGTTAATTCACTCATATAACCGTGAAATAAATGTGTAGGTGTCATTTGATTGGAAAGCGAATTGGTCGAATTTGGGATACACGTGATAATAGGTTTAATTAAATTTAAACTATCGAGGGTGCATTTCTTGTGAAACATAATGCGAATAATTAAAAGAAAACAAATTGGAATGTTTCACCAAATTTTATTGTTATCGACAATATTGTTTCGAGCTACGTGCTCATTATCAAGAGTAACATAATACTGAAATTACAAATCTTACATGTCAATTTATAGGTAACTTAGTATAAGAGGGGATGAAAAATTTCCTAGTTCTATCTGGTTGTTTACAATATTTTCTGAATTTCTTAAAACCTTATTTATTTCTAAGCCTTCTAACATAAAAAGTAGGACAGACAGGCCGAGCTTTCGAAACTAGAATAAGTGAACATGTTAAATTTATAAATAAAAAAGACATTAAATCAGGAATTAGCGAACATTGTGTTACCTTAAATCATAACTTAAATTTAGAAAATACTAAATATCTACACATACATGTTGCTAAAAGTAAAAAACTTTCTATGTTAGAATGCTTAGAAATAAATAAGACTTTAAGAAATTCAGATAATATTGTAAACAACCAGATAGAACTAGGAAAATTTTCATCCCCTCTTATACTAAGTTACCTATAAACTGACATGTAAGATTTGTAATTTCAGTATTATGTTACTCTTGATAATGAGCACGTAGCTCGAAACAATATTGTCGAGAGCAATAAAATTTGGTGAAACTATCCAATTTGTTTTCTATTAATTATAATAGGTTTAGTTAATACATCAAAATATCTTCACCAAATTGTTAACAAAATTCTAATAAATATTGATGTACAGAAACTCCCACCATTGTGTTATCCCAATAGTAGGCTAACCTTTTATATGACCCTTCCCCTTGGTAGGTATGCCCAAAATACTGAAGGTTAGATTAGGATAAGATAAGTTAGGTTAGGTTAGGTTAGGATAAGATAAGTTAGGCTAGTTTATTATGACTTTACTACATATAAAATATCAGAAATACTGACTAAATTACTACAGGTACAGTCTCGCGTTGATAATGCCCACGTGTCCGCTCATATAAAATTTAGTTAGTGGTAATTAGAGTGAGTCTTTTTTTATTTAATTATTCTTTTACCACCGTTTCCGATTTTCTACTTTTAATTAGAAATAGGATATATTTTTTTAATTTACCTGTGCGACATTTTCGCGCTTTGAGACCTCCCCTATTGTGTTCCTCTATTCATGACTTAAATATTGGTTTCATTTAAACTTTTGCTGTTACATATACAAATGAAGATAAATAACTAAATTATATTTATACGATAGGACGTTCGCCCTTATTTGGTATTATTAACTAAACTTTGAAATTTCATTTATTTTTCATTCTATGACTGTTTGGATTTAACAGTTTGATAAAAAAGAGATTTCCACACTTCAAACCACATAATGTTTAAGTAAATTCAATTTCGCTAAATTTTTTTATTGTCGTATCTTCATTTTGGTTTAGAACAACGGAACAATACTCGCAGTCCAATAATTTATTATAAACATGGCTTCTCAAATTGTAACAAGTGGGTATCTGTGTGTTTCAAATTCTTTCTCCTTATAAAAAGTCTCTAATGAAATGTAAAAAGAATTCTGTCAATAAGATATTTGCATTTAATTTTCTGTAGATACAATTACATCATGCCGCCTTTTGTTTTCTAAAATTAAATTTGTAATTGAAAATGCGAGTCTGAGATTATATTGTTGCACTTTTCGTTATTAAGTTAGCTAAAGAGTTAAGACGTCTTGACAACGGGAAGCCACCGAATATAACTCTCGTTTCAATTTAGACGATATCCAAGTCGAAACTGAAACCATTTCAGTCGGAGAAAAGAGATATCGTGTACGAAGTGGTTGCTATTCATAACGTTCCCGTTGGCGGCCCGTTACTTTAAAGGCAACAATGACTGAAAACTCTTCCAAAGTAATTACTTTAAAAGTCAAATCTTGTTTCGCGTGTGTAAAATCCATGAGGCTAGAGCTAAAAACAAAGGAAGCACGATCCGTGTAGTAAGTACGGTGAAGTGCTTCTTTCGTGAAGAGCACCATTAAAATTCATGTCTTCGTCTAGAGAAAACTTCTTCTTCTTCTTCGTCGTCTTCGTCTCCTTTTGCCCTTCTACGGCAGCCAACTGATTGCCCTCGAGAGCTTCCGCTCTATTAATCACCACGATTCTTCGAGCCGGGAAGTTCGTCCTGTCGCCGTTGTCAGTTTTTTTTTTTGCTTTTGACAGTTTAAAGCGAATATTTCAGCGGAGCTGCTACGACTCTTTACATTCCTTCTGGATCCATTCCAATTCGCTTGTTAAGCGAATTAACTCTTTTTATTAAAAGTGCAAATAGCGAAGCGCTTGGCTAAGGCCATGTCTACTATATAATTTTTTAAGATGGTGTGGCGCTCAAAAATTCTGTCTTCTGTCGTGTTCTTTTATAAATTGTTAAACACGTAGAGAATATGATCATAGTAACGAGAACGACATTTTGGAAGTGGACAGGTTCCTAACTTGCTCATCGATCTTTAAAAATATACAATGAAGCCCTCCGTATTATTATGTTACTAGCATAACCCGTAAATATTTGGACAGTATTTATAGTGGTGGTGCATTTAGCATCTACGGGTAGCGGAGAGCACTTTACACAGGTCAATAAGCGAATCGTCTCTCACCATAACCTAACTTAAGCCCCTCATGCATAGCACATTACACATTTCAATCAGGGAAACCTTTTCCTATTATAACAAATATTGTATATGTATAGAACAAAGGAGACGTGGTACAATCAATAATGTAAAGTAAAATGAAATTGGAGACTCACCTCTCGAGTCTCGCGTTGATAATGCCCACAGTATAAGCGGGCAAAGCACGTGTCAGTTTATTAAACAGTGTATGGTACTAGGGGTGAGTCTCCAATTTCATTTTACTTTACTGTATATGTATATTTTTTATAAATTAAAAATTCGATTGATTCAGCCGTTACTTTGTGATAATTCATCTTAACGATCAATGAGTAAACACTACTTTGTTTATTATCACTTTTCATTTACAAATCTTTTTGACTATAGTTTCGACAAATAGATTGTCATTGTCAAACAAATTATTCAAATTGAATGAATATAAACAGATGTGTCAAAACAAATGATTACAAATTGAATGAATATAAACAGATGTACAGTAGTGTTTATATATATTTTTTGGAAATTCCATTAATAATTAAATGTACTGAATATTACTGTGTGGTACAGATCTACCTGGTCGTTTAGCAGGTTATTTTCGGAAATTTTTGATGCATCATATACTTCTAACGATTCTAAAATATTAAGTTTAAAGCCATTTAGGTAAATGCTGGGACAATAATATTCCATCGATAGTCTTTCACTTCCCTCTAACCACCACTCACCCACTCCTTCCAATCCAAAAAGAAGCCTAAAGAGGACTTTACGCCCTACTATCCAGCTTTGCATTATGTTTAGATAGGAGGAGCTGCCCGTCCACCAGTATGAGTAACTGGTGCGAATGAAACACACAAAAAGTTTTAAAGGGGGTAGTGGGGGTACATCAAAAAGCGTTTTCAGCAGTGGATAGAGCTAATTATGTGTTAATCATAGTGAACTATTATTGTGTGTCGCGTAATTTGTTTACATTAAGAAGACCATGTTTACATATGTATATAATAAACTGTCAAATTTATTTGATATTTAACGGTTTATGAGATAAATAGTCTCCTAAATGTAAGCAATTAACGCGAAATTATTACACGTTGATTATTATATTAGAATTTTCTTATTTGCTATAGCTTTATTAGCATTAACGGCTTTATTTTATACTAGTCTCACATTATCGCAATTTATTTATAAAATAAAAAACGAAGAGAAATATTATGCTGGTGGGATAATGCATTTTTTCTCATTTAAACATTTTTACATAGTAAAATTTAACAGTTGGAATTTATTGTTTACCAATCAATGGTTTTTGCTTTTATAGGTAACAATTTAAAGATGTTTTAAATTTATTTAATCCACTTAAGCATTGAAATGTATTACTCGACACATAAGTGAGGGATATCTCATCTATTCCCAATATTTCAGAAATAAGATATTCAGAAACTGTTGAAAGAGTAAATTCTATATGCGTCAATGATTAACGGTACCTACGTGTTGCAAGTACAGATTTTTCGTGATGCCATTTGAATGGAAAACGTTCCTCTGATAGTATACATGAACGTCGATATCTTTACAAATTGCATGATGACGAAGCTGCCAGTTCAATCCTAAAGGAAGAAGCAGCAGGTGATATTCGATTACCGAGAATAATAGTTGGCATATGTGGCAAAGATTGAATCGCAGCATGTTAAAATTGTCCCAACAGCTGAAACTGATATGGATTATTCGCGCCGTTGAAGCATAACACTTACAAGTTAGATTATACACCTTTATTCATAAATTCTCATAAAACTATCTACAGAAATTTAAAAGCTAGTTTGCAGTTTATTATTATGTAGAAATTAACAAAAGCCACCAAGACCAATCTGTTTAAGTTGGTCTATAATTCTCTAATGGGATGGATGGATCGAATGAATCTAAAAATCGAACTAAAATCAAATGTTAATTCATGACCAGGATAGATAGATTTAGCTGTGATACTATCACCTTTAAAATCTATTCAATCGTATGCCCTATAGGCATATGGCACAAATAAGTATTTTCTGAAACTCCTTCCTCTTTATGCGCCCTATTCGCTGCGGACGAATAGCTTAATACATGTGAGTCTGAACCATTATAGTAACATATCTACGAGTGTCTTCTCCTAGCAGGACCTGGTCTGCTCTGTACCGTACCCTGGACCAGTATCTGTAGGAATATGTCATCGAGATATTCGAGTTTGGGTCTTTTAATTGTGAAAGTAATGTCCCTTACTTTTCGGATTAATATAATCAGTCTAAGATATTCGTAGAAAATGTCGAATATCAATTTATAAGACACCGAAGGTATTACAAAATGATTTGATTAGTTGTAAAATGTACAAGTAAGTCGCGAAATTTTACATTATGACTAACATATTGACCCACCACTAACCAAATCTAATCTTATCTTTTCTTGAATATGTTATTTCTTCGTCTAAAAATCCATTCGAATCAAGAGCATAATTCAATTAGCCCCCGGAGTAGTTGTTTCTGTAGATTCCATATTTAAATATAAATTAACATACTAAAACAATTAAAGTGATTTCTGTCTTTTTGTAGCACTCCAGACAAAAATTTCCCAATAATCTGTTTTACTATTTTAGATTACGATAGGTTAGGGTTGATTTACGTTACGTTAATTTCTTTTTCAAATTTTATATATAATATATCAATATAATAGACAAAATGTTTAGTTAAAGAGAATATATTTATATGATTTTTTTAAAAAATAAGCATAATATAAGTTTGTTATTTGTAAGTAACAAAAAAAAACACCAAAAATATTAAAAGAGCATGACTATTTCCAAATAAGGACTATATATTGTGATGCTATTTACATTGGTCAGACAAGTCGCAGTTTAAAAATAAGCTTACGGGAACACAAGACATTGATTCAATATATATGGCACAATTTAGAGATTATGTTAATCACAGCATCTTAAAAATTCATGATATAAATACTTATTACATAAAATTACTTAACGGAAAGGAACGCATCCGTTTCAATTGTTACAAAATTATGTTAATTCGAAAAGCCAGTTGACAACGTAATCAGTTAATCGGCAAACAAGTAGATAATAACTGAAAGATTTTCTATTAAAAAAACTATAAAGTATCTCCATTTTAAAAACAATATTATAACCTTGACCAGGTACTCTTACAAGTATCGTATGTTCTCAAACCATCATTAGTAATAACTACTTGGTAATGGCATAATGGTCAAAACAACAGATAGATTTAAGAATAAATTGTTTGTAGGAATAAAACACCATGTGTTGTTTTTTTTTTGGTTCCTTTGAATACATTATCCTTCTATAAATGTTAAATATATAATTATTTAGATGAAGCGAAAATACATTTTCATTTATAATAGTACACAGCTATTTGTAGGGCATCATTAAGAGTAGACCAAGTACTGAAACTTCGAGTTAAAAGAGTTTCTTTAATTATTTAATGAATTGTTGACCTCTCCATATAAATGGTCCAATAGACAGCTTTTTTACGAAAATAAAGCAGATCATTAAAATTTGGGTTTCATTTTTTCACCATTCAGGCATTCATTAATCTTGAAGATGTAACCTTTACTACGGGCAATGTAGTAGTTTGTAATGAAATTTTTTCGACTTATTAAAGAAGGGAAAATTAAAACTTTGTAAAATGCGGAATTATTCTAAGAGGGAGTTCTGCAAAATTACTTTTGATGTAAAAGAAATAAAATAGCGTCGTTTGCCTCATGCGCATTAATAAGTCAAAAGCCATTTGTATTTTATTCTTTTTTTACCTCTTGAAAGTTGAAATTGAATCTTTCCAACCATAACCTTACCTTTAAGAGATTAAAAAAAAATGAAAATTACCATTTCGTTTTGTAATTATTTGTATTATAAGCACATAACATGAAAACCCTCCTGTATTTTTGATGGTCGCCCTAATTTCGTTTTGAAGAACCTTCTAATTTACCCTCAACGGTCAGGGTCAGATTTCGGCAATTGTGTACAACTTACGCTTTTGTAACCGTATCTGACATTTATGCAAACGAACTTGTACGTAAAACTTTAAACAGTAGTAGACCACGGCCTGTTTATGTCTCATTTAGGATTAGATATTTTAATTAAATAATGGGTATTGCTATTCTTCAATTAATACGTTAATCTAAAGAACAATATATTAATAGAAAATAACCAAATTACAAACGTTTTCAAGGTAAAAATGAAGTCATGAAAAAAGAAAGATACTGTTGCGAGCGAAAGCATGAGACAAAAATCAACAGTCGGAAATCTTTGATCAATTTAGTACATGACGTGTTTGATGCATAAAAACAATAAAGTGCAAGAATTGTGGAGAACTGAATGACTACTTCTAGAAAAACACTAGAACGTTAATATATATATATATATAACGATAATATATATATATATATATATATATACAGGGTTGCTCATTAGTGCGTCAAAGTCCAATATAGACTTTATTAAATGAAATTAGAGAAATTTATTTTTATGAAAATGATGCAGTATCAAAAAACGCATATTTTAAAAATAATTTGACATATACAGGGTCATCCGCTAAACCGGAGCACGTTCCAGGACACTTTTTTTAAATGGAACACCATGTATATTTTTTGTTTTTTATAATCTACTTAAAATTCTCTTTTCAATGATCCCTTGGTTTTTGGTTTTGGATGATGCATTGTTGAGTTATTAATGAAAATGTAAAAAAAATGGTTGCGACAGAATTTGGCATTTTAATTCAATGCGAGAGTATTACGATTAGTTAAGACGAAATATTTTGAAGTTATGTAGCCAACAGGTGTACTAACCATAAAAAGTAATTAAATAATAATTTTATTATACAGGGTGTTTTTTACGGTGCAGTCAATTTAAAGATTTTCAAAGAGCGATTTCTCAATTTTTTCAAATGGAGCACCCTGTATATTATTGAATTTTTGTAATGGTGCGTTAATTATGTTTAATTTCTGTTAATAATATCCTATACCTAAACCTCATAATTTCAGAGATAGTTTTACTTTTATATTACTACCAGCTAATTATTTGTTTTTGATTTGATCTAGTGTGCTTACGGGACAGATTTAACAAGTTCAGACAAACAAAAGGTAATAAATAAGTACATAATAAGTTGAATAATGTTAAGACGTTGATGATTGTTGAGAATTGATTTGTATTAGTGATTTTTACAACTTTTATCTTCATTATTGTCATTGTTGTATTATACCAATTTGATTAGTGAGTGTCGTTTAACCCAGAGAATTTTTGCCCAACGTTATCCTAACAGAAGACAACCTTCAGTTAGAAGTTTGGAAAAACTTAAGGAAAGGTTCATTAGGACGGGAAATGTTAGTTACGAGAAATGTGAAAGGAGAAAGAAGACAAGTGACGAAGAAAACTTGAATTTTTCGAATGGGGGTTGGAAATTTAAAGGATAACACCTAACTTATTCCAAAACGTGTTATTTTAGTTTATCTGGCCCGTAAGCACACTAGATCAAATCAAAAACAAATAATTAGCTGGTAGTAATGTAAAAGTAAAAATATCTCTGAAATTATGAGGTTTAGGTATAGGATATTATTAACAAAAATTAAACATAATTAACGCACCATTACAAAAATTCAATAATATACAGGGTATTCCATTTGAAATAATTGAGAAATCGCTCTTTAAAAATCATTAAATTGACTGCACCGTAAAAAACACCCTATATAATAAAATTATTATTTAATTACTTTTTATGGTTAGTACATCTGTTGGCTACATAACTTCAAAATGTTTCGTCTTAACTAATCGTAATACTTTCGCATTGAATTAATATGCCAAATTCTGTCGCAACCATTTTTTGACATTTTCATTAATAACTCAACAATGCATCATCCAAAGCCAAAAGCCAAGGGATCGCTGAAAAGAGAATTTTAAGTAGATTATAAAAAACAAAAAATATACACTGTGTTCCATTTAAAAAAAGTGTCCTGGAACGTGCTCCGGCTTAGCGGATCACCCTGTATATGTTAAATTATTTTTAAAATATGCGTTTTTTGATACTGCATCATTTTTATAAAAATAAATTTCTTTAATTTCATTTAATAAAGTCTATATTGGACTTTGACGCACTAATGAGCAACCCTGTATATATATAGGTGTTAGCAAACAGTGAAAATATGAAATAAATCAAGTGATATAAAGTCATAAAATACAGTTAAATAAATAATCACAGTTGTTATATAAATAAGTGTATACAGTATAATTTAGTGTTAAATAAATCAATTAGTAATCTAGATTATTTAAATACATATAAGCAACTAGAAAATTCGTTACAACACAAACAAAATACCTCGGAGTAACTCAGACATAGTTTCCTGGACTTAACTGATTCAAATCGAGAGCTCGAAATTCTCAAATAAAAATATATGTATAGTAAAAAAAAGTATTACAGACGTAATTATATTTGCAATATTTCAAAGCATATGCAAGAGAGCCCATGCAAAATCAAGGAAAACTTGTTCCAATGATGAATTTATGCAGCAGAGTCGATGAAGAATTTGTGACTTTTGGTTAATAAGTCAGAGATGCTCAATTCTTAATTATTATTGATTGATGAAGAATATTTAGTTCTTGGTCAGAAATTTATAGAAATTATTAGATATTGTTGGTACTTATCAACACACCATAGCTTTGAAAAATCACTAGCCAAACCGAAGTTGTTCCCTGAAAGGAAGTTGATATAACATCATGCTACAGTCAGTATATCACCATCTACTGGTACTATTTTATACTTTGGTTGTTTGGTTTATTGAAACGACACAATAAAAGAATGCCTGCGGGTATAAATAAAGTTTAATATGTACACTATTTATAAGTAGTTATATACACAAATGAACTTGCGATAGAATGAAGAAAAGTAGAAGATAAGAAGTGAATAAGAACTTGAATTAAGAATTGATTGAGTTAGAATGACTGCGAGTGATTGACCTGATAATTCTCGTTCAAAGGGTTTTTATGAACGGTATGTTAAAAGTATGAAAGAAGTAGGGGAACCGTTCCTAAGTATTTTAGTTTGGCGTTATTCGAAGTAAGGGTATCAGGAATTCAGGAAAAGTGACCGTAATGAAGGAATTGGCGTAAAAAGTGAAAATGGACCGGATGTAGTAAAGGATCACTTTCTACTGGGGAGGGTAAATAGGGGTGATTATGAAGATTCGAATAACCCCAACTAAGGGAACAATAGGAAAGGTTCGAAAAGGATTTGTAAAGAAGTTAAAAATAATGGAATGAAACTGGATGAAGAAACTATTATGTCAAAAAATACAAATAAAAAGTGAAATTTGAAATGTACAGAGATATATACTGTTAATGGATGTGAAGTAGAATACAAAAAATATATAAATTCAAGAAATCGAAATATGAAGGATTAAGCAAACAGAAATCATAAAATTAGACATTGAATATACAAAAACATATTTACAACCTATACAAAAATGTACACAGTTGCTCATTAGAGTTTAGAGTCACTGCCTGGGTACAGGCGAGTGTGGCAATAAACGCCACAATACGTTTGACAAGACCTTACGATAAATTTTTAACCGAGAACTAAATGTTCCTTATTCAGTAAATTTCATAAATAACAATATTCCATCTGTAATCCGATATTATTGGTTCAATTGAAGTTGGGTTGATAGGATCCAATTGGTATCTAGTATAATCAAAACATAGGAGACCGAATAACCGGATGATGACCACAAATTTTAAGTAACAACCTAATAAATTAACATCAACCAATTATTATTTAAGGAAAACCAACATAATAAGCAGTATAGCTCGAACTGAATATTTTCACCCCAAAAAATCTCGACTCTACCGCAATAGTTAACACGGTTAATTTGAAAATTGGTTCATGATATCACTAATCAATGTCAAATAACATGGAAATATTTTTCAAATAATTAAAGATTAATTATAATAAGCGGTTCTCCAGGCTGATGGGCCGTGGTCTGTTTGGATTTTCTCCCAACGTTTCGGCTGCAACTGCGGCAGACTTCTTCAGAGGCGGTGTGGTAGTCGGCGTAGTGTTCGTTATGGTGGTTCTGCGTTGAATGAACCACACCGCCTCTGTAGGTGTCTGCCGCGGTTGCAGACGAAACGTTTAGGAGAAAATCCAAACAGACCACGGCCCGTCAGCTCGGAGAACCGTTTATAAGAATTAGACACCGGCCGTGGAAGCCTACACTCTTCAATTAATTAAAGATTAGGTGAATTATATTACAATCACACCTACTTCTACGAAAATTAACAATAATTATCTATTAGTTGATGATGATGAAAATACAAAGAAGTTCTAATTGGTTAAGACTTTTGCGGCCAGTTGATGAACACGTGTAGTCCTTATTCGGGTCTAAAGGCCGCCGTTGGTTGGAATTACTTCGTAACGTTTCGCTAGCACGAGTGGTGAGCTTCTTCAGAGATCCTTCCGTCTCCGTTGTTGGATGTAGACTGTCTACATATAAGGACTACACTAGTTTAAAGAAGTTCAACCTTTCAAAAAAACACTCAGATACACACATATACCAAAATTTTCAAAGTAAAAACTAAGGAGTAACATATAATTATCAGTGAGCCTTCTGCTCATTGAAAATTACAAAACTTAAAAGGTGTAATTTAATAATATAAAACAAATTTAATTGAGGTTTACAAAAAAATCAACACAAAACGTGGCAACGCTGAGGTATAACATAATAAAACTATCAAAAGTACTTATTTTGTACATATTTTTGAAACAAACAGACCCAAGGCAATCCATTTGATATCCCTCGTAGCAAAAAGAATGAAAACTGGGAATACATAGACCACAAAATAAATTAAAATCACTCCCATGTAAATGACGTGTCACATACACTGCTCGGTACGTCTTGTCTCGACGAAAGCCAGTGGGAAGACTTGTGGTCAAGAAAATCGATGCCAGCCTTCAGTGGATCGACCTGTCTTGTGCTATGTTTCAATAAATCAAGAAACACAGAGAATAATAATCATACATTAACCAAACAGTAAGCATAACGCTCCACCGAGCTTAAACATTCCGATAAAATCTTATTTATATGTAACAAGTTCTTCACAAAAAAACCGTTACAAGATACACATCCTGTCTTTTTTATTAAAGCTGTACGGCATTTTTCACTGTTCATTGATGTTAAATATTATAATAGTAAAAAATCTAAATGCAGATTGAAGACCCATTCCCAATTATATCTTAGTCCAACCCTGTTGTACCTGATCGAAATCGGAATGTACATACAAAATTTATTCCCTGAAAAAAAAATAAATAATAATCAAGTCATCAAAAAAAAAAAGAAAATGTTTGGTTAATTGTCAGTTTGTTTATTAGTCAGTTTGTTATATTGTCAGTTTTGATTTTAATTAAAAAGTCATCAATTGCCTCTTTCGATATTTTTTTATACCCAAGTTATATCAACCCTTTCAATACAATCAGTTGGTAACTGTCATTCTTAATTTAGTTTTGAATCATACTGCTTTCCTCTCTCCTGACAAAATTTAGCCCTATGAATAATATGTTATATAAGTTATAATGTTAATTAATTCCTTGGTAGAGTAATTGTAAACCATTTTTTAATAATGTAAAGGTAAACACAATTTGGACGTTTTACACTGTTTGTTAGAAACCTCTAACAATTCTTTCGACTAATTAAGTCATCTTCAGACATTATTAGAAACTAGTATACCATAACTCTCTTAAGATGACTGAAAAAGTTGAAGCAATCTAAAACTTACAAGTTCTGATTTTCATTACATTATCAGTTAGTTATGTTAATTAGAGCCTTTTAGGGGTAACATAACTATATTTATTGATAAGAAACTACCTCCGTTTTTTTCTGACCTTATATCCTTTAATATTTTTTCGATTTTTTCATAGGATAGCAAAAGTATTCACGTTTTACGGCCTTCAGCGTAGTTATGTTTTCATATAAACTTTGTATTCATCCTGCCCTTGTTTAAGTTGACCTAATTGTTTATCGGTTAAGATAGTAAAATAAACAATATGTAGCTAAATTCAAAAATAATTACATTTAAAAGAAAATTATTAATCACATGTATAATTCTACAACGTTCACCTTGCCCAATTTTCTGAATAAACCAACCTAATAGAAATGACTTTTAAGCTATGGATAGTATATGTCACAAAAACATGTCTTACTTTGTATATATTGAACACCTTTTCATTACCGCTAATATTAGCATATTTTGTGTGTTGTAATGTTTTACGTGATATACGGATTAACTTTGTTTTCACAATAAATACTGTTAATATTTAATATTTAAACTTACTGATGTCTCCATTTGTGCATTTTTTATTCAGAGTCTGGTCGCTTTTCTTTTAGAGCCTCCAAATCATTTTTATATGGGGATTCAGTCAATTTCGTAACTCAAAATTAGGTATACACCCCTAAATTGGACCTTTGTACGTTTCCCAAATTAAACAAATTCAATTTAAGAGGCGTTCAAGGTTCCAATTTAAGAAATCACCATAATGCCTAAAATTAGCACTATTTATTGAACTGAACCTTAACAATCTAATTGACATTCAAAAATAATTTTTAGTGAATGTCTAAGCAATGATTAGTTAAGTTACTACTCTATAAAATGGTTATATTTCAAGAGTCGAATATGTGTTAGGTGTGTGACCATGAAGATCGGCAGTGAAGTGTTGGTCTCTACAGCAACGGCGGAAAGTGATATCATACACGTACATCGTATATTCCACGGTCGAATACATTTTCAAATGTATGGCTAGTGTCAAAAATGTAGTTAAAAAAATCAATGTAATACTAGTCTAAAATAATAATTGTAACTTGAACTCTTTCTTGCAAAAATTTAAATCAAAATTGAATGCCTTGGAAAAAAGTGGAATATATAAAATAGTTTGTAAGATTGCGATGCGTGTTACATTGGGCAGAATAGTAGAACCATAAAAATTAGAGTTTCAGAACATCACACTAAATCATCAGTTAGGTTTGAACAACCTTAATGTCCTCTACAGCGGCATTAGCAAACGTAAGTAATTGACTCCCTTGAAAACTGTAGAATTTGAAAATCCTCTCGCTCAAATGCACACTTAGTAAATAATCAAATAGTTAAGTTTTGTGGATTCCCCACTCATTTTATATAATTAGGATTAGGTATAAATACTATCGCACTAGTTCTAAACATTTAGTGTGGGTTTTACTCTTTAGTATTTGATAATGGTCGTGTGATCCAAAATTTTTACGAAAATTATTAAATTGGGTGAAGTTTCTACGTTGTTTCATTTTTACATTTACTCTCAGCATGTTTACAATAAGTGCACCCCCATAGTGTTTAATTTATAAAATAAAAAGCTGTTCAGTTAATTTCTGAAGTTTGTTAAGTTTATTTCAAAGCTATTTAAACTTTTTTGGTGCACTTTTTGTGAAACATTCTTCTAAAGGAGTATGGAATTGAATTAAACACTGGAAGGTTTCACTTTTTAAAGACTTTATTTCTCAACAATATTGTTTCGGCCAATCGGCCATTCTCAAGAGAGAGAGTACAAAGATTACTAAATTTTAAAATATCTAACACTAAATTATAATACTTGAAGGGTAAGTAGTGAGGTAGGTTACAATTTATGGAAGATGAGCGGGGAGTTGTAGGTACAGAGTTCTTTCTGGTCTTTTAGTATATTGATATTTTTATGAATGGCATTCTTAATCGCTAGGTTTTCTAATAGCGATAATTTCCTACTTTTTTCTATATTCCTATGTAAAACTTTTGTTTGATTTATAATAATATTATGGTTATATAAGGTGTAGTGTTCTGCTATACCTGTTTCGCAGTCTTTTTTCTTTATAGAATATATATCTTCAGTGATACGTCTTTTAATAGAACGGCCACTTTGAGCTATGTAAGTTGCATCGCAGGTATCACAGAACATTTGTTGAGAAACGAAGTCTTTAAAAAGGGAAACCCTCCAGTGTTTAATTTAATTTCATACTCCTTTATTTCAAAGCTTTTGAAAAAGAATTCAGAGAAATGTTTGATGAAATGCACAGTCATATTATCGTATTACAGGATTTAGCTGCATAAACAAGTTGCTCACTTAATAAATTATCCTACTTTTGCTTCACCGTGGTAAATTGGTGAACGTTTTTTGCTCCAATCTTTCAGTCTACCTTTTACAAAAGAAACGCAAACTAAGGAAAATTTTAATTAGGCTATTCAATTACCTCCAAAGAACTTTACGGGGGTTTTAAATTAATTTAGCTTCTTTTCAGATGAACCTGTTCCTCATTAACTAAAAATAAAAACCGTTTCTATTTTAATTGTATCTCGACCATTAGTATTGACCGTGATGTTGACCGGCACTGATTAGAATCAGACTAAAAGAAAATATTGCTGCTTATTATTTGGCTGTAAAAATTTGATCCTTAAATTAGTAAATTCATTTCCTATTCAATATTATATTTAAAGTAAGGAACTACTTGTAGTACCTATAGCATAATATATTGGGAAAATAATACATAATTCTTATAGTTTAAGAACGAAGACACCGTTGAAACATATTGATAAATCTAAATCAAATAAAACAGTTGGAGTAGACTCATGTTTTCTTTAATAAAAAAAACATTTCTGTGTTTCATTCCCACTAGTTAATCGTGCTAGTGGGCGGACAGTCCTTCCGGCTTACACTGTAGTGCAAAGCCGGAAGGTAGGGCGAAAGGCCCTCTTGCAGGAATCGCGAGAATGGGTGGGTGATGTGGTAAGGAAAGAAAGATGAGGAGGACGAAATGAAGGCAGAAGAGAAGTGGAATATTATAGTCCCAGCATTTTCCTAAGTGATCCAAGGAAACCACAGAAAAACTTGGACCATAGCAGCCGGACCCCGGTTTGAACTGATAACCTCCCGAATGCTAAGCAATGATCTAGAGTAGTAGACCACGCCGCTCGGTTTTTTTAACGGTACAGTCTATATACATTTTGCCTTTCAAGTCATCAGGAGTAATCAATATACAAAAATATAGCTTAATAATTCCGGGTGTAGGATTGGGTTGTTCCCGGATCAAGTTGATCATTAGTTTATTTATTTATTTTTATTTATAATTGTTTTTCTGATTTCCAAAATTTCATAATTATCTAAAACTTTTTTTGTCGACTTAATAGTTATATATTATTTTTACTACAGAAATGGTTATTATTACTGCAGTGAATAGCCAGACCGGTGGTGTTGTTGTTGTATTACATGCTACGGGCATGTTCTGTAAAATTGAACAAAATATAATTATGGATATGTATTATGCATTCGACTAGTTCTTTGGAAATAAATATGTCAACATATTGAATACATTTAGTAGCTTTCAGTGAGTTTTTCTATTTGTTTATAACAATACGTACTTTACTACACAATAAAGAAGAGAAATTTCCTAGTTTTCGATAAACGAAATTGCAAGTTAGACAAACAGTTGAATAGTAAACGATATTAGGGAATTGTATGGTTAGTGAAAGAATAGTAGGGTTGCCGAAAAGCCAGGAATATATAGATCGTGTCTTATTTTGCTTCAAAAACCAATACAATATCAAAAGAAAGATGCACATATGGTATACAGGACCATATCAAGATAAAAGAGTTGTGAAATTTATCCTGCCAAGACCGCTTCCTCAAGATATTAAGTATATACGAGACATGTTTTTTAAGTAAGCACCGTTTTGAAATTAATAAAGAACGTGCAAAGATATCTTAATAATTTTATTTTTACATGAAATCCAGTACCTTAATCTACTTTTCTACATAATTTCCTTCAATATTGAGGTACTTGTCATAATGTTTAACCAGTTTTTGAATACCCTTTTCATAGAACTTTGCCGCCTCACTTGGTAACTGTTAACCACTGCATCACAACTGTTTTGATTTCGTCATTATCTTGAAGTCGCTGACCACCCAGATGTTTCTTCAAGTGCAGGAACAAATGGTAGTCACTGGGTGCCAGATCAGAGCTGTACGGAGGATGATCTAAAGTTTCTCAGTGAAAAGATGTGATGATATCTTTGGTCCGATTAGTCACATGCATACGGGCATTGTTATGCAGCAAAACGATGCCCTTGCTCAACTTGCCACGTCATTTGTTCTGGATTGCACGGCGCAGATTCCTTACCATTCCATCACTGATAATGTTTTGTCCGTACATTCACAGATCTCACGATGAATATCAATCAGTTTTAGTCCTTTAGCACTAAGGAATCGTGTAACAGCTTCGACTTCACAGTCGGCGGGACTCACGGTTATCGGAGACATCTTAAACACTCAGTAATCGCGATGTTGCAAGACCTTCTTACATTTACTTGAATAATTTGTTATTGAATCTTGGAAACTTCGTTTTTGTAACTACATGTTAATAGGGAAATTAATCACAAAATTAACGTTACAAAATTTTTTATTAACCACTATAATCAATTTGCTACACGGTGGCTGCTTGAGGCGGAAGAAATATTGAGGTTTTATTTGTTCCTTTTCAATTCTTAATTTGGTTGACCTGTATTATCTGAGCAAAGCTTTGTTAACTAAATATCTACTTTTAAGTGTTGTCTTTGTAAATATTAGTATTTTTGCTTATCTTAGAATGATGAAAGAACTGCTATTCGTACTGGTGGGCGGGCAATCTCTCCGACCCGTGAAAAAGAAAATCACTATGTTTTAAAAATGTTTAATTGTCCACAATAATTGTTTCGCAATACACTGGTTTCTTCAGGTGAAAGAAATATTGTGTTACGGACAATTAAACAATTCTGATACCTAGTGTATTTATTATTCTTGTTGTTAATTTTTTATTTAGAATTATAAAAGGAGTAAAAATGGAAAAATAAGGATAAATATCAACGCCCATTTAACAGGTGCTAAACGTTGCTAAGAAATAACAAACAATATACTTTCTTAAACATTATGATGACTTTTATTTGTAATTAAACATCCTAATTACATAAGGGAAGGAAGAGTTTGCTAAAAAGCAGTAAAAAAACAATAAGATAGAACCAGCACAAATTAATTACCAAAGTAATGAGTCTAGTTTTACAGCCATCGTTTGGAAAAATCAGGTTTTTTCTGGGCGTTACAAGAGTAATGCCCTTCTGTTCTACTTTTTGGTGTGATTAAAATTAATGTATCTCGTGTTTGGACTGCACATATCTGCGTAACAGTAAGTTCATTACGTTTTAAGTAGACTAAAATAATCCTTTATACTTTTGCAATGTTTTCAGAGCGAACCGTTACAGGCTTTTAATTATTAGGTTGTAAGAAAGTATTGGGTACCAATGATTGTTTATAAAAACTTCTCGTACGGTTTTGCGAGGATCGGCTTCGATTAAGGCTCTCAATTGATCGTTAATAACCACAGATGCTCTTCATCTTCAAGGCTTTCGTTACCGCTGCGGAATTTCTTGATCCACCATTGTGCCGTATGTTCATTAGTGATTCCTGGGCCAAACGCATCGTTCATGTCACGAGTTGTCTCGACAGTTTGAACTGGAACAAGAAAATTGTGCTGACTTTTCTCATCCGTTCTGAAAAAAATGTTTAAATAGTTCTAATACAAAACTAACACACCGAATAGATAGAGCAAAAAACGCACTTTAAAACGATACATAGCATGACTATATTTAATCAAAATTTTATTCAAAAATAACTCATAAAGGTAAACAATATGCAAACCGCAATAACTTTTTCAACAACCCAATATTAATTGTATGCTAGTTTACATTTTTTTGTCTAGTCTTAAAAATTTCGTTATCTCTTAAATTAAAAAATTGACCTGGTCAATTAGATAGAAATATCCCCTTTATCATGTAGAATCAATATTGGGATTTCCAAATTGACCCTTATTTAAAACCAACTGTACATATTTATTAATCCTAAATATTTTATTATTTGTGTTATACAGCAACCGTTTATGGACCCGCCTAGTTGGCCGAAACAAATTTAGTTTCAACATCCTGAAATGATTGCAATCAGTTCTGTTTGTAGATATGCTGGGTAAACATCCCCATCTAAATTTCATTTTACATATCATACAGAGTTTTTAGCAATATCAACAATTATAGTTTCATTGACGGTTAGATTGGCTACACACCACCGTACAGTCAGCACGTTAATTTGGGCTTAGCAAAGTGTTATGGGGGCTTCATCGGGGTTCAGTTAGCGAATCGGTCTTTTTAATTGTCGTATAAAAATTAATTTTCGTTACAATGCGATCAAGGAGCGACTCACTTTGATTGTGACGAAGAAAACATCGATAGTAGATAAAATACAATAAGGAACTGTAGTCAAATATAACCAATAAATAATACACAGAACAAACTGGATAGATCAAACGCCAAAACAAAATTCGGTCAAACTGTCGCAATATTCAGTGGACCTTACAAAAACAATAACAAAAGAATTAGATTAAATGAAAAAGAGGAGAGCCCGGAATAGGACCCTTGCCACTCTTAAGCGAACTTAATCTATTTTTATAAATAAAAATGCTTTCAAAACTATTTAGTAAATAATTATGTTTAATTTCCTTAACTAATTTAAGGTTGTCAATATTTATTCTATGATTTTCAGTAAGAATATATTAAGCAATACTAGATTTTTCACTTCTACCAAATTTAGCGTGAGCTAAATGCTCTTTAAACCTGACCAAAAGACAGCGCCTAATCTGACCAACATATTTCTAACTGCAATCTTTACAATTAATATCATATATCCCCGACTTTTCTAGAAACGGAATTTTTTCCTTAGGGTTGCATAGTAATAAACTTGGTTTTGCTTTTATCTTTTTGAAAATTTGAGGATCTAGACATTAGGTTCTTAAATTTAATCTTATTAACCAATTTATCAATAATTTTAAGGTTATAACCATTGTCTTTAGCAATATTTTTAATAGTACAGAGTTCTTTATGGTACCTATCTTTTTTTAAAGGAAAACTAAGTAACCTATGTACGAGGAAATCTAAACTAGCCATTTTGTGTTGACAACAATGATTAGAGTCATTGGTTATGTATCTAGAGGTATTAGTGGGTTTTCTATAGATATAAAATTCTAAAGAAATCCCATTTCTTATAACCAGAACATCTAAAAATGGTAGTTTACCATCTTTTTCCATTTCAATAGTGAATTTAATGGAAGGGAAACGTGAATTTAATTTAGCAAGGAAATCTTGAGGATTTCCATAATTTAAATCAAAAACAGCAAAAATGGCGTCTACATATCTTAGCCATACTCAAGAAAAAAACTGTTCCAATGTTAGACATTTTGTGTCGTGTTTTGGCGTTGGGGTTTGAGCTATCCAGTTTGTTCTACAACTCCGCCAAAGTTTCCAGTATTTTTTGAAATAATACATAGATTAATTGAATTTGGAAACATCGTGTGAATCAATCTAATTCATGAAAGTTGTCACTTTTATTTTTGATAACCATATTGATTGCTTCCCTCTGCTGCTACATTATTTTCTGGTTTTACCGACTGTGAGCATCATCTATTCGTTTAAGAATTGATTATATTTCTGATTTCAACTCTTTCTTGCATTATATCCATAAGAGTGTAGAAAACATAACGACTGTGATATAAAGACTTAGACATATTTATCAACAATTCAATTAGGTTCATAATTCTTTCATCAAATTACCAAACAGAAATGTGTTACTTCTATGTCTTTAATGCTCTTGAATGGAAGACTAAAGTGCAGGTACTATTTCATAAATTCGTGGTAGACAATATAATTCAACGGCAACATTGTCCTCGAATATAGTACGCTCTATTAGCATCATAAAGAAAACGTGAAATCTGCACTTTATATGTTAAAATATGCATTAGGGTTACTGTTAATAATTTTATTTTAGGTTAAATTATATTGTAGCGGATATGGAGGTGTTAGTAAACCATTACGTGGTCTAGTTGAATATACGGTTTTATTATGGACGCTACCTAAAACTAATAAATAAGTAAAATTCAAGATAATATTATGATCAATGCAAATAGAATCCATTGTTTAACGATCACACTCTTCTATTTCAAAACTTTTTTGATCACAAAATTATTTTTCTATAATATGAGCGTTTTTAATTAATTTTGCATCTACTTGCTTTCATCTGTTTCTTAATATTTTTTTTTGTGAATTATATCTGTTAAAAGAACTCAACCAAAATCTATAATGTACCATAAGTTAAATATAAACCCCTACCGGCATTGAATTACACTGTTGATTCCGATGGATTTTTAGACTAAGATATAACATATTCAAAAAAGAAGGAATTAAAATCCGTATTCGTCTAAATATTAAGAACCAAGATCTCACATTTGGAACGCCTCCTACAGTGTAATTCAATGCCGGTAGGGATATTAGCCCTCGGAGTAGTTGTTTCTGTTGATTCCATATTTATATTTATATTTATATTAATAATATAGCCTGTAAAGGCCTTTCTGCCAGCGCCCACCTGATGAGACCCGATAGGTCGAAACCAGTAGTGGGATATGGCTTTCGGTTCGTTGTGCCTACTTGGTAGGGCGCGTTTCAAATGTAGCACTTACGATCAGCATCGAAAATTACAATACATTTCTTCACAATTCAATGAAATAAAAAAAAAAAAAAAAGAAACAGGCGTTCGATTTGGCTTCCTATCATTATATAATAAGTAATTTTATTTTTGTGTGCAAATATTTCATTACCAATAAGCTAGTGGGAAATAAATTAGGCTATGTGACTTATCAATAATTATATTTACTCCAATTATCTAATGTTTGTAGTAACCCAAATTTAATTAACTTCATACCGTTTATTGCATTTTGCTGTTATGAACATTGTCAATGATTTTAAGCTTTTCATTTTATGATGAATTTCATTTTGTATTTATTGTGGCTGCAATATGTTAGATATACCATTCGTGCTTTCATATAATTTCTTCCAATACTCCAACATCCTTTTTACAATTATTTCAAAAATGGAATTGCTTTCAATCTCACGTTCTCGTTCTCAATCAATTCGACTTCGTTCAGGATAAAATTCCTCAAGAGCGCTTTGGACACGATCCGATCCTTCAAGTAGAAATAGTAAGGAATTTCCTTCAGTGACGCATTAAATACGTTCCACGTAGATTAACGGAAGCCGTTAGACAACGATTGCTGAATGAAGTCGTCCTAATAAAACCTTTTTAAGTATCTTTTAGATTATTGAGCTAAGGTCTCGATATAAATAAAATTATTGCTGGGTTTTTTATGTGCGCGCATCACATGAAAGGCTATTTGATATATTAATTGTTGATGTTCCTTTCTTATTTATTGTTAAATTAATATAAATTAAAAAAAAATCACGTGCACCACCGTACACGTGAGAGAAGTAAACCTTCATTAAGACTACAGGATAAGAGAGACTAAAGGTATGTGTGAGAGAGAGGGAGAGAGAATAATTGATTGATAATTTATTTTTATACCTAGTGTTGGACATAAAGTAGAGAGAGAGAAAGAGGGCATTTCGAAAGAAGCACAACAATACAAAATTTTCTCTTTATTCAATATTTATACTGTCATTAGTTGATGCTTCAATTGGTAATATTGTTATTATCGGTTTATGATAACTAAAAATGATATATTTCTTCGCGATTCTACAAGGCATGCTTTTAAGTAAGTACCGTTTTGAAATTAATAAAAACGTCCAAAGATATCTTAATAATTTTATTTTTACATGCAAACCTGTTCCTTAATCAACTTTTCTACATAATTTCCTTGAATATTGAAGCACTTGTCATAACGTTTGACCAGTTTTTGAACTCTGCCGTCTGACTTGTTAACTATTGCACCATCATCTTGATGTCGCTGACCGCCTAGATGTTTCTTCAAGTGCAGGAACAAATGGTAGTCACTGGGCGCCAGATCAAGGCTGTACGGAGGATTATCATCTAGAGTTTCCCAATTTCCCAGTGAAAAGATATGATGAGATCTTTCGTCCGATTAGCCCTATGCGGACGGGCATTGTCATGCACATTTGTGCGGCCATCTTTAAATGCTCTCAACCACTTCCTTACCATTCCATCACTCATCATGTTTTCTCCGTAAACTTCACAGATCTCACGATGAATATCAATCGGTTTTAGTCCTTTAGCACTGAAGAATCGTATAACAGCCCGTAGGTGAGAGATGTAGGTACTGAGTGCGCATGCGCGGAACGGTGACCGCAGTGCTGCGACGGCTTAGTTTCAAAATGGTACTTATTTAAAAAGCATGTCTAGTATATTACAGAGATAACGTGAAAGATTGCACTGAGCGAATGCATCACATTTTGCATGAATATTTGGACATGAAAAAGCTGTTGGCACGATGGGTGCCGTGATTGCTCACGATTGACCTTAAAAACCACCGTGTGAGAAGTTGAAAGGAGTGTTTGAAGATGTACAGCTCAATCCAAACGAGCTTTTGGACCGTTTCATTACCGTATATGAGACATAGATCAATCACTCCACATACAGGCTATGATTAAGATGGGTCTATCAGCTAACAAACTCATAGCCACAGTTTTCTGGAATTCATGCGGCGTAATGCACATTGATTACATTAATTACCTTTGAAAAGGTAAAACGATCAACGGCAAATATTATTTACGGCAGCAACTGCTGGACACAGTTGACACTATATTGAAGCAGAAACGACCGCATTTAGGCAAGAAAAAGGTGTTGTTCCATTAGGACGATGCAAGGGTGAATACGTGTTATCCGCCTTATTCTCCGGATTTAGCCCCCTCCGACCATTTGCTGTTTCCTAATCTGAAAAAATCACTGGGAGGTAAAAGATTTGGGTCGAATGAAGAGGTCATTATATTTAGAAGGAATAAAAAAAAGAGAAACACAATGGACTAAATTTATCGAGCTAAAAGGAGATTATATAGAAAAATAAAATGATTTATTGCCGAAAAGCTGATGTTTTCTTTTAAAAGTCACGGACTCATCAAACCACCCTCGTACTTCACCAGGTGTACTAGTTAGAGATATTGCTTTGTTCGTGTATTTACTATAGATAGGAAAGAAATCCTTAATAGTTGGGAATAGTTACATTAATTTATTTTGTTAGTCTGTTAGAAACGAAACAAACACAGAGTTTAAGTTGCCAAACTTTATTGCCGCCACAGTTATACCTTACCCACACTGTGACTCCTTCTGGTGGCAGAAGTAATAAACTTACACTAATTATTAAATCCTTAAATAATTAATATTGTTTAACAACTGATACATATTAACCTACATTTAATTGTGATGAGTATTACAGAATTTGTTTAGTTTGTAGACTTTTTAATAAGTTTAATTTAATACTTTTCTCTGCAACCCGTAAAACTTTAAAGTCTTGTAATCGACCGTTTATATCACATGCCGTCATTATAAGAGGCGTACTTAAGACTCTAAGATACTATTTGTCCAAATATGTACAAAACATGAAAATCGACATCTTATCTTGTACTGGTGATCTATAGTATTCAACATGATTAATTAGTGTTAATTTTACTACTCTATAATCTGCATTTATTCACCTGTAGTGTTAGAAATAGCTCAATAATTGTCATAAATGTTTAGGTGTTGGGTTTTACTGCAAATAATCAATTTAAGTTGCGAAAATGTACGTTTAACGTCCATAGAGGTTCCTGCGACATATTTAGGATATGTATAATTTTTTGTTCCATAAAACCTACTTTTCGAAATCACTCAATCCGATTTCCAAAATCGCGTGATTTCACAAAAATTATCACCAAAACGAGTTGAAAGTAACCCCACGTAGAATACGACAATTCGGTGATTAATAAGCTCAAATCAATAATTTATTATTATATAATCTTGTTATGTTATAAATTCAATATCAAAGAATGGAAAAAATATTTCAAATGAATTGAACAACGTTGTACATTTCTACTGTAGGTTGTCGTTGCAAGTTCCTATAGAACTTGATACCCATTCACACCTCAACTCTTTTATCGGCGAAGCTAACAACCCCGAACATCGCTTTTACCAAACATGTCTCTCTTCTCATATTTATGCTTTTGTTCAGATTAACATAATACGATTATTATATTTATTAAAGTTGTAATGCTATTATAACATATTACGATATATAGGATTAGCCTCCATCCAGGATCAATCTCAGTTTCATGTGACGCTGACCTATGGCTTACAAACTTTTACGCAGAAATAACAGATAAAATGCTTGGTGTTGCTAACAATTAGCGTCACAGGGCACATCTACACATGAGAGAGAGATGCAGAGACTGGGAAGAACAAATTCTCAGTATTAGTAGAAAGTAAACCAGGACTCTTGTGGAAATCCTTAAAGCCATTGGAGAACTGCCATATCCCAGATCTAAACTGAGTTGAACCACCAATTCTTTATGTCGTTTCTGTGACGAGGAAATAGAAAGTACTATCCATTGTTTCTGTCACTTCTAGCTGAACGTAGGTTCCGTTTTCGTTGTCATCCGCTAGAAACAAAATATGTTACCGAGGCGTTAAAATGATACTTCTCTATAATAAATATAAATATGGAATCAACAGAAACAACTACTTCGAGGGCTAATACCCCTACCGGCATTGAATTACACTGTTGACTCCAAACGATTATTAGACGAAGATAACAATCCAAAAAAAGAACGTAAGAAAATCCTTTTTCGTCTAATTATAAAGGATCACATATCCCACATTTGGAACGCGTCCTACACAGTAGGCACAACGCACCTAAAGTCATACCCCCGACCGGTTTCGACCTATAGGGTCTCATCATATCTTCGTCTGATAATCGTTCGGAGTCAACAGTGTAATTCAATGCCAGTAGGGTATTATATTTATTATATCGCTTGTAAGAGCCTTTCTGCCAGCTCCCACCTGATGAGACTCTATAGGTAGAAACCGATTGTGGGATGTGGCTTTCGGTGCGTTGTGCCTACTGTGTAGGACGAGTTCCAAATGTGGGATCTGTGATCCTTTATAATTAGACGAAAAATGATTTTATTACCTTCTTTTTTTGGATTGATACTTCTCTCCTGGGATGCTCTCCTTTGACGCTTAAGTAGAATTGGTAATTAAACAGGGGAAGTCAAGAGACCACCTATGCTCTCTAAGGTCCAAGTAAACCTAACCCAATAATTACAATAATAGCAATAGTATTACGACATTTACTAAAACCGGACATCTTCCCTTTATTTAAAACATACATAAGAGTGGAAGTGTGCTCCATGATCTTACATAATAATAATTCACATTAATTTGTGTGTTTTATTATTAAATTGGAAATATTATTTCCAACATGATTAAAACTTATATGACATACAAATAAATAAAACATCATAAAAGCTAAATTAAATTGTCCGATATAAAACTTCTTATTTAATCTGCTTCTTCAATATTTGCTCTTTAATAAACTCTATAATCATATTTTCAATATTGGCGACATTCGATTTATATTTGCTAGACCTCACCAGCTACCTTACCCGCGTATGTGTCGTAAATATGACCAAGAATATATTTATGATGTAGACAGGCTTATAAAGGACTATGTCAAGACCATTACTCGTGAACGCAAAATGGTCTCAATTTTGTATGCGGTAGAAAATGATTTTTACTAAATTGTCGGTAACATAAAAATATTTTACAGGTGCTATCAAAATTCATAAACTGAGACCTCACCGCGAGAATTATATACTCACGAAGGCAATATTTTCTTGTACGTATATGACGGTTATTTCTTCTTCTTAATCGCATCTTATTTCATTTACGTTGCAAGGAAGATGAATAATTCCTAAAAGAATTACTTCCAGTAGATGTAAGGCATTTCGCAATGTTTTATTTCACTGATTCGTTTCAAACAGTTATACATTATTGTATGATGTTCATATGTGAATTCGCTTTTGCTACAGTTCATTACAATTCATTATAAATGATACCTGTGACCCCTGCTAAGTTTATCTCGTCTAACACTAAAACTGTTGACTGATATTAGGCATGACTACTGATTTTGTAGATTCAGGACTTCGTGCATCTTCGAAGTTTTTCTGCTACGCTTAAATATATTTCCTCCACAAAAGAGAATCAAATCAAACCGCGAATTTCAGTTTTCCTTGTTTCTAACTTTTACTCAAAGCAATTCTGTTGGAACTTAAGGTAAGATGCGTATCTGGACACCCTTTCTCTCTAGCGCGGTCTGATTGGATCTCTCTTCACCAGCCGTGTCCACTAATCAGCCCGCGTTAGAGCGAGAAATAATGTCCAGAAACACTTCCTATCTCAAGCACGCTGTTATGGTTATGTACGCTCTCTCCATATTTTTATGCACTATGGCTTGTACAGTTTTCAAACAACGAGTTACACTCAGAATGACCTGAGATCACAAAGCAATGCTACAAATTTAAAATCGTACGCATTCTCCTATTTTGCTTGCGACACCCTGTTGGACTTTTTTAATAATCGTTGATTACTAACAAAGATATCAGCTAGTTATTAGTGATGTAAAAAGCCTGTGATATATTTAAAGATTTTTTTTATTTAAAACAATACAACCGTCTGATTTACTACTTTATTATGCTAACAAACCAACGAACGAATAAATACAGGTCTAAATGAACTAGACTAAACAAAAATAGGATTAATAAACGAAGATTAAAGATACAACAGTGTACAGTATCAATACAAAAATCGTTGCACTCCTACACACCCACTTCTCATTTAGTTTCAGGCGTCAGTGTGTGAATATATTGCAACGTTCGGGGGTTCAACAATCAAAACTCGAAGACATTTAAACAGGAGCAACAATTTATTTATACTAATATTAGTTAACTTTTAAAACACTAACGAATAACTTATTACTAAACTTAACTTTACTACTAATTACACTATTTATTTATGTACAGTTACTGTCTGCATAACACTTCTCACTTTTCTATTTATTTACTAAGCGTCTCGATTTATTTCTCACATTATTTTCACGACCGTCAATTTATATCTGAACTCCCCTCGGCGATCATCTTTCCGCTTATAACTGTTCCGTTAAATTTCAGGAACATTCCCGAGAAACAGAAAAGTCGGGACCATTTTATTTTTCGCCGAAATATTGAACAAGTCTCCGCGAAACACAAATACGCTAACATGTCCTCAATTATTACGCACACACTTGCAGTTATGATATACACGTCGCGGCCAAATCAATCACTCGGCGGCGACCGACTCGCTCACATATATGGGCACTGGAACGCACACAAGTAAGCGCGCACTCGTTACCATATTAAAACATTAAATCTCATTTCTCGTAGCTTCTCCTGTATTCAATCAAAGACTTCCTAGATTTACCGATTTATCTCCAAATTTGTTTACCGATACATAATCTTTGCATTTCTCTGAAAATAGAACATCTTACATTCGTAACTATATGGGAACAGCTAGCTAATCGAGACCTTTCTCTCTCTTTTTTTACTCTTATTTCTGTGTGTTATGTCTTTAGAAGGTGTTCTACTAATCTATCGCTCCTTCTCCTTATTGACTTATACTTATAGTGCCCCTTATTTCCCTACTAATTCTAATACCTCCTCGTTTTTAACCCTTACTTGTTCTAATAACACCACCACCCTTATATTATCTTCGGTAGTAAGCACTCTAAGTCTGGTGAAGCCAATGTTCAGCAAAACAATTGTTAGTGTGTTTAATAAAAGTTTTATTATTTTATGGTGCTAATTGATGCCATTAAATAACATTGGATGGATAAGTGCAAACAGCATGCAAATTTCATTTGTAAAAATTTCCAATTGTCAGTGCAAAACATTCAACTATCAACAGTATTTCTATATATAATAATATAATAATTTCAATTTAGTTTTAAATATGTAAATAGAAATATAATTCCTACCGTGTGTAGTACACACACCTCTTTCTTTATAAATTTACGTTCTTGTAGAAAACAATAAGTTTCATTAAATTAAGTAAGGGTTGAAATAAATGCATCAACTATAAATTAATGAAGTAACCTTGATGAGATATAGGTGTTTTAGAAAACTACCTCGACTTTTAATAAACATTTCTGTTGGCGTACGGGATGACACAGTTTCTTTAAATTGCTAGCATTTCTTTCTGACATTATTACATTCATTCGTGTAAGTGTTTGAAGCTTCTTCTTTTTGGTTATACGTACAACAAACGAGTGCTAACTCGACAACTTCTTCATGAAGCAAAAAGAAAAGTACATATATATATATTTAGGTAGGTATAATGCAGGAAGCAAGGCGCAGTAGAATTCTTTTATTCTGACACAAAACACAGAGTTACATTACCGTTTCTATGCACATGTAGACAGACAAACATATACGTAGCAAGTTCTATTAACTACTAAACAACACCAAATCATAACTTGTTAACAGCGATATAATTCTTTCTAACACCTAAAAGGCGCTCTGTAAACTACTTCACACGAAATAAAAATAGGACGTAAAGAGGTGTATGTGAAACGTATGTTACGTTCTTAACAAAATACATAAGGAATAAAACAAAAGATAGCCTCTACTGGGCTCATACCTGAAAATGTTGAAATTAAATTAATCCTACGAATTTCCCTTTATTTAGGAAACTAATTAAGAAATCAAATTCAATTGCATAAATAAACATTTGAAAACCAGCAAGTCACTGCGCCTTTGCGGAAATTGCTTGTTCTGATATTTTAGGAGGCGAGGACTTAGACAACTTGTTTGTCTAACCCGTTGGGTGTTACACCACTGATTTTTGAGTATATTACCTACTCTAAAAAATGTATACATATGGTAAATCATTTTCTATGATATCAAAGTTTCACTTTGTATGTGGAAGGTCCTAAATCAGCAATTTTCTTTTAATCTTTTGATTTAATCAAGGAATTTTGCGAGAATTTTGTGATCAAACTGTTTTTTAATTGAGCCAATTCTACTCTTAGGGCATAAAAATTGTACTTTACAGCATATTTTTAATAAATCATTGTTTTTTGTTCGACGTTTGCTTTTTTCTTTACAAAAACATATGTGCCCTTTGTTAGCTTTGAACATTTTATGGACAAAACGAACAATTTTCTATTGAACATTTTCTAAAATTCCTTGTTTGAGTAAATTAACTAGAAAATTAATTCGGAAATAAAATGTCGATAATTTAATTTGTTTGTATATTTAAGACATTTTTCTATATTGTTACCTAAGTGACTCAAGTAACTGCAACGTCTACCATTATTTCCTCTTCTAGATTCGGCGTATTTATGAACTCTCAAATCTTCGTATTTTATTTGATTGAAGTAGTCGCTGTCTTCCAATAACACAACAAATTTCATTCCTACACATACTTCTTCCTTGTCGATTAAGTTTGACCAGCAGATAATACCGCCGTGAGGCCTTCTCAAACATTTGAAACATTATACCTACAGTAAAGGTCAATACAGGGCGATGTACGAGGGTGTACCAAATATAAACGGGACTGGTTTTGTAAAAAAATCGAAGTATATTTAATTACACTTCGATACTTATACTATTTTTCTATATAGTATCTCGCCCTAAAAATACATTTTTTCCATCGGATTAAGGACTTCTTTATGTCACCATCACGACTCTTTGGACGTTCTTGTGACCATCGGACACAAATGCTTTCACTGCGTCGTTTTCGTGGAAACGTTGGCCTCCAAGCGCTTGGTGGAAGTCAGAAGGGGAGAAGTCGGGGATATATGGCGGCTGTTGCAGCGTTTCCTAGGATAATGAATCCAATCTTTGCACTGTTATATTAGCCGTATGAGGCCTGGAGTTGTCATGCAAAAGAATGACACTTCTGACCTATTGTGTTATGGACTATTACTATTCTACGAAATTTATTACTGTTTTTCCCGGTGACGTAGTTGTCGCAACAACCCTAATTACCTGGCCGCCTACCTGGCCTACCCCTGGCTACAACCAAATCTGTACACTACAACTCTATCTATCTATTTTAATTTTTTTTTCTTTCTCAACAATATATTTATTTTGTTTTTTTGTCGGTTTACTCATTTTCTTCTTTTTTTAATTTGGTTGTAGTTTCCTCTAATGTTCCTCCTTTTTTTTTAAAACCCCGTTTTTGTTTTTCTTTCTTTTTTTTAATGTTTTTTTTCTATTTTGTTTATATTTGTCATAGAGATACGCTTCTTTTTTCTACCCTTACGTTTTAATGCATGCCCTATCGTTTCCCGCTATCTGCTTTTTTATTTTTCACCGCGAAATCAGTGTTAAAAACAAAATCGTTTTTAGCATTGATTTTCGCCCTTCTCTCACCACCCCACTCTCAACCTCTCTTTTTCCCAACCCTTGCATGGTATTGGAGTTTGTATAAATACCCGTGCTTTCTTCAGTACCAGGCATCTCTGACATTCCACCGACCCACGGCAAGGAAGAGAGAGATCCTCCCAGTACCCGTTGATCATATTTTTATCTTTTTTTCACTATCTGGCTATCTCCGATATTCCACCCACCAGCGGCAAGGAAGAGGGAGCTCTAGCCAAATAGCTAACCCGTTGCGATCAACCGACAACATTTTTGTATATATATTTCTTTGTGTATATATATTTTGTGTTTTTTTTAAATTGTCCTTTTGTATATATGTTTTTTTTTTGTAAATAAACAGTATAGTTGTATCAATTGCTTCCTCTTTTTCCTTCGAAATGACATTTTCGCGGCATCCAGTAGATCACAATAATATTGCGTATTAATCATGCGTCGATCATAGAGAATGTGAAAAGCACCTTGCCGATCAACAAACCTACTTAGGTCACAGTTCTCCTTGGGCGGCGAGCATGGATCTCGTTCTCTACAGTTTCACGGCCTTCAGAAAATTCCTTGTGCCATGCAAACACCCGAGTTCTTGACAGGGTGTTCTCCCCGAATTGTACCTGTAATCGCCGCAAAACTTCGATTGGATTCGTTCCTCAACGGAGACATGCACTTCTACCTCGCTCATTGTTTCTTTTCGTACTCGACCGAATTGCGGTTGGTTATCTCTTCTCCCTAAAGGTACAGGTCATCTTTTCATCTACTACTACCAGGTCACTTACCTCTCCCTAATTTGAAAAAAATCAGTCTCGTTTATATTTGGTACACTCTCGTAATTTCTATGACATCCATTCACTTTATTCTACGTTTTTCGGTTTATATGACATGGCGATGAGAACTAATAAGTTCGACATCAGGATACAGGTCTGAGAGTTTCGATAAATTACTTTCCAAGAGCTTGCTGTTCATTATTTTCTATTTCGGTTAATGATGAATGCTGATCGAACTGCATACACTAAATGTAGGTTATGTAACCATTCAAATAATTATTAATTATACACATACTGTCGTGATTCATATAATGTTGTAGAAACTGAGATCTACAAAAATTTACTAGTAAATGGCAATTCCATGTAAATGTCAATCTGCAAAAGAAAATGCTGCGTCAATATAGAATTAAAATTATTTTAGATTAAAATTTAGTCGTTATTCCGGAAACATGTAAGAGGCATGTTTTTAAGTGAGCACCATATTGAAATTCTGCCGCCGTAGCCATGCGGTCAGCGTTCCGCACATGCGCACTGAGTACCTATATCTCTAACCTACGCACTGACGCCATTTCAGTCTAATTCGCCATTGTTTACGTTGTTTACTGAGTGTTTAAGATGCCTCCGATAATCGTGAATCCCGCCGACTGTGAAGTCCGGGCTGTTATACGAATCCTTAGTACTAAAGGACTAAAACCGATTGATACTTATCGTGAGATCTGAAATCTATGCAGTTTACGGAAAAAATATTATGGTATGTGATGTAATGGTAAGCAAATGGGTGAGAGCATTTAAAGATGGTCACACAAATGTGGATGACAGTGCCCGTCCGCATGTGGCTAATCGGACTAAAGATCTCATCACATCTTTTCACTGGGAAACTCTAGACCATCCTCCGTACAGTCCTGATCTGGCGCCCAGTGACTACCATTTGTTCCTGCACTTGAAGAAACATCTGGGCCGTCAGCGTCTTCAAGGCGATGACGAAGTCACAACAGTTGTGATGCAGTAATTAACAGTTACCATTCAGGCGGCAGACAGTGTTCTATGAGAAGGGTATTTAAGAACTCGTCAAACGTTATGACAAGTGCCTCAATATTGAAGGAAATTATGTAGAAAAGTAGATGAAGGTACAGGCTTTCAAGTAAAGAACAAAATAACTAAAATATCTTTACACGTCTTGTTTTTTATTAATTTCAAACTGTACTTGCTTAAAAAGCATGCCTCGTACACTGCGTAATATTGTATCAAACATTTCAAAAACAACTTCCTTAAGTAAGAGATAATTTTCAATTTTAAAATTTGATAAAGTGTTTTTGGTAATACGAGAATTTAAAATATTGTAGTAGTACTAGGCATTTTGTCCATCAAAAGTAAAGTAGAACAAACAGTTTTTGTTCAGTATTTTGTGGAAGCTACCAGCACACAAGAGACAGATCGAACAAAATATTGACTAAAACGAAGCTGTTCCTTGGCAGCAAGGGAATAGCATGGAAATGTAGTTATGTATATCGTATTCCGCATTTAAAAGATATAGTTACAAAAATTGCAACCATTATTAAATAAATTGACTAGTCAAGTTTTTTCTATAAATGGAAGTGTCATATCACCCATATATTTACAACATTTCATACCACCATTGCTATTCATTTAAAAAACCAACGGAATGTTACTGATGCATATACGTAATGAATTCAAATATGTAATTATGTATGAGGAATTATCGTACAGAATTAAGTAATACCCTAAAGTATAGTGTTTATGTATAAAAGATTATTTGACTTGGTACGGAGGGTCCTCTAATTATGATAACTAGTTACGAAAAGATTATTTTATCAGCATCAATACATAGGCTTAATTCGAAAACTATTGTAGACATTGAATGCTTCTTGTAGGTTTTTATTCGTTATCTACGTCCATAAAAACAACTGCCTGGTACTTAATTACAACAAAATACGAGGCATGTTTTCTAAGCACCGTTTTGAAATTCTGCCGGCGCAGCCCTGCGGTCGGCATTCCGCGCATACGCACTGAGTACCTACATCTCTCACCTACGTACTGACGCCATTTAAATTTGATTCGCCCTTGTTTACGTTGTTTATAGACAAAACATTATGAGTGATGGAATGGGAAGGAAGTGAGTGAGAGCTTTTAAAGATGGCCGCACAAATGTGCATGATAATACCCGTCCGCATGTAGCTAAGCGGACTAATCATGTTGAGCAAGGGCATCGTTTGCTGCATGACAATGTCCGTCTGCATGTGGCTAATCGGATCAAAGATCTCATCATATCTTTTCACTGGGAAACTCTAGATCATCCTCCGTACAGCCCTGATCTGGCGCCCAGTGACTACCATTTGTTCCTGCACTTGAAGAAACATCTGGGCGGTCAGCGACTTCAAGACGATGACGAAGTCAAAACAGTTGTGATGCAGTGGTTAACAGTTAACAAGTCAGGCGGCAGATTTCTATGAGAAGGGTATTCAAAAACTGGTAAAACGTTATGACAAGTGCCTCAATATTCAAGGAAATTATGCACAAAAGTAGATTAAGGTTCAGGCTTTCATGTAAAAATGAAATTATGAAGATATCTCTGGACGTTTCTTATTAATTTCAAAACGGTGCCTACTCAAAAAACATGCCCCATTTGTTCTTCTTGTTAATTAATCATTATATTGGCTTGAAGAGCACGAATACACCTGACTTGGTCCTTTTTAAAAAAAAAACATCCCTACAGTTGGTTATTTTGACAATGAATTCGACTCGGTTACGTAGATCTTACGCCATCAATCGATCATTTTCTTCTTCTAATTTTTCGAATGACCTCTCCTTTTTCAGGATCAATATTCCATTTTTCAATTTTCCCTTCATCATCATACTTATCAATCATCATCATTATCAGGATCATCTAGTTTTTCTATGCACTAGTCTCAAAGGGTTCAAATTAATCCCTTTAATCTTTTTTAATCTACCAATCTTTTCCTTCTCTGCCACATTACAATACCTTAAATCAAACTTCAAAAATTCAAGTAAAATTCGTTTCAAAATTCCATTGACGTTTGGGCTTCGGTTTGTACTTTGACATTATATCTTGGCTTTTGAAAATTTAGCCCCGCCTTTTGAAATTATATCCTGGACAAGTCTTACCAAAGTTTATCAAAATCTGTAGTAGACAACATATATAAAATGACTGTCTGGCATTTTCTATAAAATATGTTCTACTTTCCTTATTTATATTGTTTATCTTGGCCCCAGCCGACTTGTTACTCGCATAATAACTTCCCTACAATATTGTTTAGTGATAAACATGTGAAAATAGTAACAAAGACAAACATACAAACGTCAATTAGTTTCATGTTTTCCGTTAGTCTTGATAGTTTTAGTAATAAAAATAGTAGCTTCTATTTTATGGTCAACCTAATAAAATTGTGTCTAGTTGTGTCTATTTATACAATTCTGTTTAAACGACTTAAAGCTATACTGATAATACCAAGTTTAGTAATCACGAATACTAATGTTTAACATACCAAATTAGAAAAAATTCCCTCGAAAGGAAAGTACCTGTGATAGATCCAATATATATAGTCAAGTTTTTTTTATGGAAATGTTAACGCAGCTGTTAGCTCTGATAGCTATTTTAATAATCTACAACAGAAAAACTTCATTTTTACTGCGTCTATAAAATGTTATAGTATAAATGGATTTTAGCGTGTAAAAATGTTATTTTACCTTTCATGTAATTTATGATGGAAAAGTTTTAGGTATATTAGTAACATTTTTCCTGAATGTTTGACATTTAATGTAAGTAATATTTCTCTATATCGATATAATAACGACCTCTGCAAAAATGTCTCTCGACCTGTTATGACAAGATATTCGCCAATGATAAATACTAATTACTGCGGTATTCGTTTAATCTATTCTCGTTTTACATCAATTTTCAAGATCAGAAGAAAGGCCTTATACAGACATCTGTCCTTTGTAGTTGAAATGATTTATGAAAGTATCCGACACATAAAATATAGGTTTTTTACGTTTCCTTCGAAATCCCATTTTTTATCGCTTAATGTAGGAAAAGCTTTTATCAACAGCAAATTGAGTATTAACAATATTTATATTTAGACATTTCTATGGACTCTAGGTAATGTTGAAATGATACGACAGGTATTTTTTAAAACTTTCTTGAATACAAAGTACCTATTTATGAAATTTAAAGAAAAAGTGCATGAAGCAGTGAATAAATGCCTCACCAATTTGATATGAATGATATTAGAAAAAAATATTTTAAAATAAATTATCACAGGATGGGAAGGTAAATTGTGGTAGTTGGTGATGTTTTGCAAAAGTTTCAATA
Source organism: Agrilus biguttatus (assembly GCA_963921985.1). NCBI lineage: Eukaryota > Metazoa > Arthropoda > Insecta > Coleoptera > Buprestidae > Agrilus > Agrilus biguttatus. Next base: position 26,011,619 of record OY998118.1, read on the forward strand.
CTAGAAAAGACAATAAACAAATAAAACTGTACAATTCATACAAAATTCAAGAAAAATTGTCATCTTGGGGCTAGAATTTATAATCCTGTGGTTAGGATGTCCCTGCTCAGGGAATAAAATGTTGTTAAGCCAAAAGAATACAAAACAGGTTATCATGTTACGATATTACACGACTATTTTTAAAATTCGAAAATGGTAACTAATTTTGTTTCATAATTTCGTTCATGATTACGTAAAGTAAAATAGAAATTAAAGGCATTCTCTTATAAGATTATCTTTGCTGTAATCCGAACTACGCAAAATAGGGGTACCTACTCATGTTAAGTAGTTCTTTCTTTGAAACGGTGTCTAATTGGTCACCTATTTTAATTATTCGTTGTTGATATTTACTATATTTATTGGAAAAGCTGAGGCTATACTGGCAAGGTGCTATATTTCCTCAGGTCTATTCCACAAAGCAAGAGCATGTGAATGTGACAACTATTAAGAAACTTGAAATTTTCGAATTGTGGATATACAGGAGAATTCTGAAAATATCATGGACGGAACACGTTACAAACAAAGAATTCATGAGAAGAATTAACAAAGGAATGGAAATTGAAAAATATGCACCATTATTCAATTAATTATACACGGAAAATCCCGGGTAAGAGAAATAGTGAAAGGAGAAGAATCTTAGTACCAATAACAACTTGATCAGCTGCCTTCGAAGTCCATGTAGGAGATGGTATATGAAGAAAGAAAAGAAGAAACGATTAATGGTACACTTTTGTAACTTAATATCTCAAGATCAATCATTTACGTGTCCGTCTGTACCGTGAGTTAAAAACACGGTTTCGCCTCGTTATTTTTAAAATATTGTTGTAGTGTTGCAATGATGCACCCTCTTTCTCCCATACATAAATCTTCTACACTGAAATTATCTATTTTTGTCCTTTGTATATTTATATTTCTAACAAATTTCCTCTCATATCTATGTCGTTTATTACCGCCTTCCTTTTTCCCTATTTTTTCCACATTTCCAACCATTAAAAGATGTCAAGAGAGTTAACAAATAGTAGGTCAGTAAAACTAATTAAAAACGAGAACGTGTACGCGAGCAGCACGAATTTATACCTATCTATAATTGCAAAAATTTATATTCACCTTATTACCGGATTAAGTACTGTAAAAATTTGTAAAAATAAACCTAGAGTGTATTAATAAAAACCAACTACCTGAGAGCCTCTAATTATGTTTGTCAGGAACGCAGGCTAGTAGCCAGAACTTTCTTTGGGGGGGCTTCTTAATAGTCGAAAACAGAATAATGTGTTTTAAACTATAGGCAGTTATTATTGTATTTGTTGCATAAAAAATGAGGATCATATATGATATTATAAAGAGATCGCTTATATACATATATGAGTCCGAGTGCAATTTAATCTTAAATTAATCTTCAAACTTCGAAATATAAAAGGAAAATGAACAACATGTTTGTTTATTCATGTATAAATATTGTAAACTAAGGCATGTAACTTACATAGTTTCTCGATTTGATGAAGTAAAAGTTATAGTAATGTGAATATTACCTATTATTAAAATGGCCGCTCAGAGAAGGAGTAATCTTTTTTTTTTAAAGCATAAACACAGAGGTGTTTTTTATGTTTTCGTGGAAAAGGGGTAATCTTTATAGACGCCCAGCCGTCCGTACGACGGAAGGAAAGGTGTCCTCGGACCTTCGGACTAAAACCCCTCTACCTCAAGCTGTTCTAGGACCGACTCCATCGGTCCTCTTCCGTTATATGGGAATTAGGGTGTGGTGATTGGGATTTATTTGTTTTTGGGTTTACATAGGGGAGTGTAAAGTGTGTGATTATTTCATGGAATCAGGTAGGGAGTTAAGGTAATCGGTGTAGTAATCGGGAAGGTCGGGAGTGATGGCCAAGAGTTTGGCAGGCAGGAAGGGAATTTTCCGTTTGAGTTTAGATGACAGTCTGTGTGGAATTTGTATTAGAGTATGTGTGGCGATCGGGTTATTCCTATCGATAGCCCTTTTAACGAAGTTAGATTGAATTGTGGTCATGCGATTTGTGATGGATAGGTGGGATGTCGACGCTGTCGTATAAAATATCCGAAGGGAGAAACCTTCCGAGTCTGTCGATTTTCCTTAAGATTGCTCTTTCGGCGCCGAGGATGTCACGCAATTGAGGGTCTGTGATTATTGAGAGTGAGGTTGCCCGATAATCTATTAGTGGCCTGACGAAATTTTTATACGTGTGGTAATAGATTTGCCCGTTTCCGAAATATATATGTGTGCAAATTGGTAAAAAGAGATATGGCTGGAAAAGAGAGATCCGATGAGGTCCCTCTAGAACGATAAAAGATGTCCAGATACACTTTCTATCTCAAGCACACCACTATAAATAGTACTGTATATCGCCTCCATATGGTTATGCTACAAAGCTGTTTGCACACTTGGCGCAGAAAGTAGCCACACGCTGAGGACAGTGGCCCTTACGAGCCACGCTCTGCATCAGAAGGCCGTTCTCAATACTTGAAGCTGACGGCAGCGAGTTTTTTACGGCGCAAACTTAACCACTGTCACTATCTACTGTTTGAACTGTATCGGTTTTGACACAGTTATTAAAATTCCTATCTAGAACCGCCATCTTTCATAAACGGCAGACCAGCAGGTTTCGGTGATGACATTTTTATTAAAATAAAAAAGTTAAACACTGGAATTAAGCAACTCCTGGCCGCTTCCAGTGGTGAGTGTACGAGTGAGCTTAGACATACCTAAAATGCGTCAGCACATACATAGGCATACTACTGAAGAAGAACAAGCTTGCTGGCAATAAAAAGATCATATTTATTATAATGGAAATGCAGTTAAAAAAGATATTCTCATACTACCTTATACCAGCCCCCCCCCCCCCCCAGAGACAGATATATTCCACGAGAATATAGACAAATTAAAGTAAGACTTTTCCGACTTAATCTCCTACAGTGTCTCTTGGCTCTTGATTTATAGTATTGTAGCGAACGTGTTGGTGTGTGTGATGGGTGAAGCACTCCGAGGGCGGCATATTTGATGTCGAGACCAATTGATACCGGACAATAGACGCTCGAGAATAATCTGTTGTCATGACAAGTTGTTTCCTTTGAAAAGCGGTCGAAATATATTCGCGTGTTTTCTAGTAATTTCTTTCGGTAAATATATGCGCTCATCTCCGGGTCAACGAGTATATAAATATTCAAGGGCGAGATACAAAGTGATATAAATAAAGTACATTACTGTTTGTCAAATAAATAAGTAGTTTAAGTCTTTTAGTAGTGTTTAAGTGTTTAAATGAATAGTTGTAAATAAATAATTGTTAAGTAAATAAGTGAACTAGAAGATTCGTTAGAGTATTTAATTTAATTTTGTTATTTGTCTCATTCAATCATTTATTCCATTAATTTATTTATTTATTTAATTAATTATGTTATCATGTTAAGAAGAGGGAAAATTATTGTTTTGTTGACCAACTATTTGCAAACCAAGCAACCCGTAATCTACAATTATTTAAAGAGGCATCTTCTGTACACATAGTAGAGGGATTCAAATCTAAAACATGTATCTATTTAAGTGATTATATAATTATTCAAAATCAAAAATCAGAATTAGACATTCCCCTATAGAGTTGCCCTTTCTAAATAATAAATTTAATTATTAACATTGTGTGAATTTATGTTCGATAAGAGAGAATTTTCCATTCACTGCTGTTTTGAAGGAATTTTATTACCAAGCAGTTCCCTGTCTAAGGGATAACGACCGCGTAAAAGTTAAACTACAACCTCATTAAAATTGCAAGAGTGACAATTATTGGCTGTTGAACACTGGGTTTTATTACCAAAAGCAACAACATCTTTATGTAAAATATCCTTATAAAATTGTTTCCGTAATATAATGCGCAAAATTCTTAATTTATTTTTAATTTGGGGATCCTACCAACACAAAATGTAAATTTTCCATAAGACAATGTAACATATTCAAAGGAATATTAGCAATTTCTCATTAAGTAGCCCTACTAAAAGTAGTATAGTATGTGTTTTGGTAATAACGCACACTGTGATTTTTCATAATCAAATTGAACAAATTCAAATGCGAAGGGTTGGTCGATAACATGCAAAGTTGAAAGAAGTTAGAAGCAAGAATGAACGTTAAGAGTCTAGAAGATATGTTGTACAAATTATTTACAAGTTGAGGACTTAATCACAACTTTTTTTGTTTTCGGAGCAGAGGAGAGATCTTCGAAAGACACCTAGCCGTCCATACAACTAGGTAGTGTCGGATTCCCTATGAAGATGTCCTGGAATATACCAAATACCCTCTATTTCAGGCCGTTATAGGACCTTTTAGTTTAGGTCCCCTTCAGCCGTGTGGAATTATAAATGTTAAATTATTATGTTGTGAGAGTAGTTTATGTGTGTGTGATGTGCGTGTTAGTGGTTATTTGACGGAGTCGGGGAGGTGTCGAAATGATCGAGGAAATCGTCAGGAAGGTCGAGAGTGATTGCCAATGGTTTGGTGGTGGGGGGAAGGAATTTTCTGTTTAGGTTTTCGTGTAGGTTTGTGGGGAATGTGTATTAGTGTTTATAGCTAATCACTAAGCGAACATAAACTCAAAAACGTGAACTAAAGAGTTGTGCCAATGGTTCCCTGCCATCGCGTAGTGAGCCAACGATATAGGTAGAGTCAAAAAAGGAAACGACCACTAATGTCATAGACAGGCTTAAAACTAAATTATTAGAAAGTCTGAAAGAGATGTACATGGATGGTGACTTTCCCGGAACCAGAACATTTGCAAAACTACCAATTATTTCTTAAGCAAAGCCAGTATACTGCAAAAATACAAACAAATAACAAACTATTTGCAAATATTACATATTAAGTAAAGTTAACAAAAGAACACAAGGGAAAATAAATACCACAAACGAATTTTACAACTATTTCAGCCAATTTTGATAGACGCTAAAAGTTTTATTGACTAATTCAAGCAGACATCTCCTAAAAATAAGACTATTACTGGTACAATCCGGAACTGGATAAAAACAATTCCTGGAACAGTATATTTGTGGTAATTGATGGTAAATCTCTTTTGATTAAAGATTGCTAAATAATTTAATTAAAAATATAAATCATTTTATAAGTAAAGTATTTGAAAATATAAATATAGGTAGTACATAATTTGTCTGAATGAGATGAAATTTTAATAGGCCAATATCTAGTGGTAACCCCACTTCTGCACAATTAAACCTAGATTCTGCAGAACATGGAACTGCTGACTTCTTAAAGATTATTAAAAGCCACTATATTTCTATTCTGAAATAATTTCCATTTGATAGATTAAGGTTCCAGGAATTTCAAACAAATTAACGCTTTAGTAGAAAAGTATTCTTTTATTATTTCAATCCAAATCTGATGTTTACAATTTGTCATAATTTACCTGTACGATTAACATTTATTAATCAAAGCGTCTAAAGTAAAATGTTTATAAGAACGCACTGCAAATTTTAACAACACGCAATTTTCTTAAGTATTTTGAAACACTTGTACCATTTGTATCTATTCTTCTAAATACGTTTCATTTAATTGACATAGTTACATTATTTATGTTTTAATAATATTTTTAATAAATATAAATCGTCGAAAATTGATAATAATAGCTTTTTGTAATGGATGCAGTTGCTTGAGTTAGGTGTTTAAATTATTAAGGTTAGCCGTTATGATATTATAGATTTCCGGAAAAATTCTTCGTAGTACTATTACATATTATAAAATGTTGCCTTGTGTAAAATAGAATGATTCAAACAAACAATAAACTAATTCTTAACATAACAAATAAAAGGGTGTCTTTCCTCTCGGCAGATCATACCCCGACTGACTACCCAACTACCCTGCTACCGTGACTTAAAGCAAACTGTACGTGCAGCTATCGATTACACAAACCTCCTGGCAGTCACGTACACTCTCAATTACTCAACACACACACACAACACACTCAAACTATTGGACTACACTGTATATATGCATGTATTGCTTCTATAAGAATTTAATCAATTTGAAACATATTGGAGAAACTTTTGCTATCAACATTAAAACTACATGAGTACCGAGAGCAATAATGTATTAAGTATCGAAACATTCTAATACTTTATCCTTTACTACGAGGGTAGTTTGAGAAGTCCGTGACTTTTTGAATTTTTCGCGCAGTAACTGTAATTGCAACACTGTTTCCATTAAGTGCCATCTATCGGTAGACTACTATAAATTTTTGAGCAAACTGCGACGTTTATGTTTGACAGCCTTTGCAAGCAGCTAACCTCGTTAATTTCCACAATAATGGAAAAAGTGAATTTCGTGTGCTGATTAAGCATTACTTTTTGAGCGATTTCAATGGTTAAAAAGTGGTTTACTGAGTTTAGTTGTGGCCGCCGAACTTTCAGGTCAGAGAGAATCCAAAAGAATCCGTTACGCCAGAAATCAGAAATCGTTGATAAAATCCATGGAATGGTAATAGATAACCGAAGATTGAAAGTGTGTGAGTTGGCTGAGGCTGCAGGTCTGTAGGTATCTCAACTGAGCGAATGCATCACATTTTGCATGAATATTTGGACAGCAGCTGTCGGCACGATAGGAGATGGTGCCGCGATTGCACACGATCGACCATAAACACCACTGTATGACAAGTTCAAAGCAGTGTTTGGAGATGTAGTATACAGCCGTAATCCACACGAGTTTTTGCGCCGTTTCGTTACCGTAGATGAGACATGGATGCATGAATCCATTACGCTACACCAGAGACCAAAAACCAAGCAACTATAGAAACAGTGGGTTTCTAAGATGGGTCTATCGGTCCATCGGCTAACAAAGTCATGACTACAGATTTCTGGGATTCACACCGTGTAATTCATATTGATTACACTGATTACCTTGATAAAGGTAAAACGATCAATGGCAAATATTATTCAGAGTTGCAGCTGCTGGATAAATCTGAAACAGAACAACCGCATTTAGCCAAGAAAAACGTGTTGTTCCATTAGAAAAATGCACGGGTGCATACCTGTGTACTTACCATTACAAAATTCCATCAATTGGGCTACGAACTGCTATGGCATCCACCTTATTCTCCGGATTTAGCCCCATCCGACTATTTTCTGCTTCTAAACCTGGGTGGTAAAATATTTGGGTCGAATAAAGGGATTATCGTGGAAACCAACGCTTGTTTTCAGGGCCTTGAGAAATCTTATTATTTAAAAGGAATAAAAAAATTAGAAACACGAATGCATCGAGCTAAATGGAGCTTATGTAGAAAAATAAAATATGTTTTTGCCGAAAAACTGATTTTTCCATTAAAAGTCATATCTTTATATCACTATGCTTAACATCCCGGTAGTTGTCTTCAAATCAGATGATGTTAGTTACTCAAGTCTAGTATCATTGTTAAACAACTCATTACACATGTAGCTCATATGTTGTATTTCGGTTCTTATATTGACTAAGAATAAACATCTCATTGACATTTTTTTATTCCAATTGGTTTCTTTATCTACTACCACTCCTGTTGTTTTCACGAGCTGGAAGATGTCCTGTATGAAAGTAGTGGGCAGCAAGGAATAGTTTTACCTTAATTCATGTTGTCCTCTGGTATTTCCCAGTGTTTGTTTAGTTTAACCCGCGTACCATATCCTACACTTACAGGGAAGCTTATAGTAATTCCTTTATTTTGTCTCTTTTTTCGTTAAAATGTGTATAAACAGACTTCTTTAAAAAACAGAATACTTATCTAATAATTGTAGTTTTAAAACAATTGTCAATTTTGTAAGAATTCTGTATGAATCAGTGGCAGCCAAATATATGAAGAGCATCTTCGCTTATTTTCTGGATAGTACTAACATTTACTTAATTACTTAATTTTCACGATATTCATTCTTTTGTTTTACAATAAATGAACTCTGATCCACCATTGTACGTCTTATCACATATTGATACACAGAGCTTTTTCAGTCCCCCTTTCAAACGAAAAATTGAAACATGAGATAACATCATTCTAACAATTGCAAAAAATAATGGTTTTGATCCAAGAACAATTCACAATTTAATACGTAAAAAACAATTTAAAATAGCATGCCAGTCTATATACCTATACATAAAAAACAAAGAATTCAAATACATATATTGACGTACTTTGGTAATATTAAAAATAAATCTCTAATGTTCTACCTGCAAACAACCTAACAGTTAGTTTTAAGACAAACACAATTTTAAAACAGATTCTTTTTAATTCAAAAGATAAAACTGACAAATTTGAAAAAACTGGAGTCTATAAGCTAGAATGTACAGAATGTGATTCCTTTTACTTAGGCCAAACTGGAAGGTTATTTAGAACTCGTTATAACGAACACTTTAAATCTTTTAAATTTTGTAAACCATATTTTATAAACAGGCCATCAGTTTCCTACTATAGAAAATCTTAAAATTATTCATAATGTAAATAAAGGCTTTAAACTTAATATTTTAGAATCCTTAGAAGTATATAAAGCATCAAAAATTTCCGAAAATAACCTGTTAAACGACCAGGTAGATTTGTACCACTCAGTATTATTCAGTAGATTTAATAATTAATGGAGTTTCCAAAATATATATAAACACCACTGTACATCTAATTGTATTCATTCAATTTGAATCACTTGTTTGACAATGACAAGCTATTTGTAGAAACTACAGTCCCTAGGATTTGTGAATAAATAAAGTGATAATAAACAAAGTAATGTTTTTTCATTTATCGTTATCTATAATTATTTGATGTTTTAATTATATTAGACATTGAAATAGAAGCCAAAGAAAAACCTTTTGGACATGTATTCATCTTCGAAATGTCACGTCTAAGCGATAAATCTGTCATTTAAAGCCCTATTGGCTGCGGTTACCAAAATAAAAATGTGTAAATGAGAATGAACACAATGCTCTCCGGCATTTTGCTTCCAAGCGGGGCCAACTACTTAAAGGCTATGATTTATTCTAATTGCGCAATATATTTCCCCAAATTGCCATTGTAGCAACAAAAGTGGGCTTCTGATGCCAGATAAAGCCGGTCCAAAATGTATATAACATAAATCGTGATAGACTTACATATCTGATATTTAGATATACTTAACACATGCCTTCTTAAAAAGGATCGCTGTGGCAGCGGTGTCTGATTTCTGTTTATCAGTATAAATTACATACGTTAACGAAAACAAAAAAAAAACACGACACAATAATTTGCGACGTAATTAGCAGTGCTGAGTCCTAATTTAGTCTCAGAATTGTCTTAGCACGCCAGTATTTTAAAATAGTATAACTACAGGATCCAAATGTTTTTAGTTTGGCATTTTTGAATTTCAGATTTTGAAATTTTGATATCTTAACGCAATCTGGAGCCAGATTCTAGTTCGTCTTTGAAATATACATGGAAAATGATTACCGTCGTAGTGTTTTTTGTTTTTAACACGCCGAGTCCTCTCTCTTGCTTGAGGACACGACTGTGAAGAATTGAAAGAAGAATAAGAATACAAAATACTCATCCTCGACGTATTCCTTGATGGCGAGCTAAAACGTAGCTCTAGAAAAGCCAAATTAGCATCATTCAATTTTTTAAATAATGATATTTATAAAGAAATGGCTATACTCTTGGTGCTTTTGTCGTTTTCTTTCCACTTAATGTAATGTCCACAAAGGGGTCAAAAAGTGAATTGAAATTTGAGGTTAGGATTCCTCAAGTAACAGATGTATTGTGATAATTTTGAGGCTATATTCGATATCATCTTCTCAAAGTACGTTGAATATGATATCTCTGGCCTTATTCGCCTGATGTACGTTCACGTGTTTTACTAGGTAAATAATTAAACTACTCTTTAACGGAAAAATTCTTTCTCCACAACTTTAACTTGCATAATAATTACACAGAGCGTTTTGATGTTAAGATTTCATTGTACAAATGTTCTTTATGTTAGGTAATGTAAGTGTTCTAAATCCTTTCCTGTTTCTTCACATCTTTTTAATTTTATATTGTTCCAATCAAAATTTGTCACTTTCAAATCTTGTAGAAGTTCCCAACAGCGACATTTTGGCTCCAAATTTATTGCTTTAATTGTCAAGGGTTTCGTTGTTACGGTTAATTGGTCCCTCAAATTATACCTTGACCTCTTACCTTCTAAAATCATATCTATACTTTTTATGTGCTATCTCTGTTGTCTCACCCCGTGTTTCTCAACTCGATCCACATTCTTTTGTCTCCATATTGTCGTAAGGTTATGTATGTAAGTCAAATTAAAAAAAAGTCGAGAATTCATCATTCGACCGAACAGAAGTCTTCAATTTCAAATTAAATAAAAGCATATTTAACCGCTCACCAAGCATTGTTAACATCAATATCTTGTAAATTCAAAAAATCAAAGGACAAGTTAATGTAAATAATGTATATATATCATCTTCAATATAAATATTGTTTCTCGATTAATTTTGAATAACAATCCTCACTAGTTATTGAGAAACTCGCTCTTACTCCAAAATACTTATCAACAAAAAACACAGAGGGTGGTTTGCATAAAATCCACTCCATTTGAAATTAATAAAAATATGAACAGAATCTGGAACATGCGTGTGTTTACTCATTTTTCTTGAGGATTTACTTGCGTCAGGAGTACCGAGTAACATTTTTATATGCATAGTTAAGAGACGCCATCTACTCGTACTACTGAGTGGCTACTTAAAAAAATAGGAGTATCTCTTTAGATTAATTTGGAATAACTATTTTTGAATTGGGATGGGAACTTTATGCATATCATACTTGTGAGTATATCGCACGATGAAGATACACAATCAATTGTACAGTGCCCGGCACCTAAGGAGATTCAAAAGCCATAAATCATCGGATGCGTATTAGCAAAGCTTAGCCCCTTTAAGGCGGGAATAATCGACCAGTAAGCAGAATGATTACTGCTCAGCAAGGTTCAGTAGCGTAGTGGCAATTAGTTGCAAATTAACAGAGTAGAGAAGGGGTTGTTAGGGTAAGTAAATCCGTTGAATGAATTCACTTGTGTTTCGTGTTTAGTACTTTTTCTCTCAGTGATACGCGCCGCTCAACTACAAGTTGACGTTTCGACCCAGCTATATTCTTATTGGCTCTTTCATTTATTGCTATGCTAAAAGTCTCCGCCTACCTACCTGTTAATCTGACCGTCGCTGAATCTCCTTAGGTGCCTGCCACTGTATCTTTTACGTGCAGCTGGTTGTCTCTAACAAACTCATTGCATCCTGAAAAATTTGCTCCGAACTATACCTTTATAATAATTCCTACTTTAACTGATTTCACTAATTCTTTGGATATTAACATAATTGTCACTTAATGGTTTAATAGTTGAGGAATTCGATAAAACAAATTTTAATGTAAAAACTTAAATTGCATCTATATGTAAGCTACGATGTATTAAAATAATGCATTAAAATATTAATTCCGTTTTTCTTAGGAACATAGGAATTCCAAAAATTACCGACTTCTCTCTTATTACTGTCATATTAAGGATTGATAATTATATTTTCATGTGTTTACATGTATCTACAGAAATCAGAAATTAATTCTCCCCGGTTCGATCTCCTCTAGACTAATATTGCATCAGCATCAATGGTTGTTGAAAGTTCACTCCTACGATTTTTCGGCAGTTTATATCAATTGAACTATTATTTACTGTGTACTAAAAGAATTTGCTCGCATATGATTAGTTTAAATCAGGAAGAAACAGACAATGAATAAATATAAAATTATGTACGTATGAAAAAAACTCGTGTTTAGATACATTCACATTTTGTTTTCTAATAATCAACAAATACAATTTAATGCACAATATATGCCAAGAAAATGACCTGAATTTGAGGGTTCACGAAAGACACAGACCATATCATGATAATGATGATAGTTGAAAGAGTCGTTAGGTTTTATTATACAGTAGCAATGCATAAAATACTGTTGAAATCTATTAGCATAAGTACTACAAGCACTATCAACAATATAACTTTAGATAAATTGAGTTAGCAAGTTTGTGGGAATTACGAACGAAGGGGTTTAGTGACGGATTAAATAAGTCTGAGGTTAAGAGCTCCATATTGATTTCAATAAAATTTCGCTAGAGTTTAATTCGAATATCTATTCATTCATTATTATTTACAGAAAACAAGAATAATCATCTGGTACGTACTTATGAGTATGTTTAATTTGAATAAATAATTATTATGAAATAAAGTTAAATTAAAAAGAATCAGAGAAATAAGTATTGTATTGGAAAGAAAAACTTCTATTGAATAGTATATTATTTATGTTTTTACTTAGAAGAACATTTATTTTTGATTTTTTTAATACTTAATGTCCACCTTGAATTATCACTACATAATAATGTACTAATACGAAGGTAAATCAAATATAAACGGTAATTTTGTAAAATATTTTATTGATTAATGATACATACAAATTAAACATTTAACATTTTCCGTGCTCTACACACTTTTGCCACCGATGTAGAAGCTTGAACATTCCTCCTTCATAAAGTTTGAGGGCAAGTTGTCAGCCAATTGCGCACATACTCCTCTACTTCTTCATTGCTTTCAAATCTTTTACCTCCAAGTGATTCTTTCAAGGGCGCGAACAAAAAATAATCACAGGGTGATAAGTCAGGGCTATAAGGGGGATTATAGAGGCTCGAGGGTTTCCCAGACCATTTCTTCCAATTTATTCCTTGTCAGAATTACGGTGTGTCGCCTGGCGTTGTCATGAGTGGGGATGACCTCGTTGTTTTCTTCGATAAGCGATTTTTGTCGACTGTAACAACTCAGAATAGTAAGCCGTTCGTAGTTATCACTGTTCGTTGATCATGAAGAAAATCAATGAGTAAAACTCAAACAAACCCTTGAGTCAAAAAAAAAACAGTCGCAAGCACTTTTCCGGCTCTGACAGGGTAGCCTTCTTCCTTTTTTCGTCATTCCTTAGTCGCCATTTTTCGCCATGATTCAGGAGTGTAGTGGTGGACCCACGTCTCATCACAAGTGACGACACGCCTAAAAAAAAACTTAAACCTCCCCTTCTTGTCGAAATCGATTCAGAAGTGTTTCACTGATCTCCGATCTGACCTGTTCTTGATTTTCGGTCAACAACTTTGGCACTAACCACAACCAGCGGGCACTAATTTTTCTAAAGCCAAGTTCATCAGTGATTATGGATGGAACACTCCCATAGCTGATACCCACTTCTGATGAGATTTGTTCAATAGTTAACCAGTTAACCTTCAACACACTCGAACAGCACGGATGTTATTCTTGAGCGTCGATCATGACTTTCATTTTCGACACATTCTCGCCCATCCATAAATTCTCTGACCCAAGTATGACGTATACACTCGATTCTGAAACAGTGTAGCATGTAGCATCGCCAAACTGTGCCTTCAAACGAGTGAAAATTTCCGATGGTTTAACGTTTAACGTCTTCGTTGGTTAAAAACTTTATGATGATGCGTTGTGCAACAGACGAAGTGGAAGGTACATTGCGGTCAGTCATGGCTGTACTGCGTACAGAACCGAACGCAGCTGCTACCTAAGCCGATTTCCCCCTCCTCGTAATCAAACAACACTCGAGCATCGAATCCTCTAGATTGGAATTACGTGCTAAGCTAATTAGTAAAATTAGCGTTTATATTTGATTTGCCCACCTATCTATGGAGTTAGTGCAGGTAGGTTTGTAAAGCAAATCGATTGGGCTACCTCGTCCGAAGATACAACCATTTCCTTGTCTAAGTTAAATTTGAAAGTAACTAACGTGTTGTTATTTTTTCGGAATTTATATTTGTAGTTTAGGACGTGTCTATATGTCAATATTCTATTATCTTGAGATCATAGACATTCTGTGATAGTAGGTGTGTCTAAACGTCCGCCATAGAAATCTCGTCACAATTAAAATTTTAAAGAGCTATGTACCAAAGATAACGGTACCTATCCGTTCAAATTTGGACGGGATCAACAAGTGATTAAATTATAAGCGTAACCAGTTAATCGAATATGAGATTTGATCGTTTAATATTAATACATCTACACTTTAACCAATAAATATCTACCTACCACCCTTTTAAGAAATATTATTTCTCAAGTTGTAGTTGTAAACAAAATTTGTACAGTAATGTTTATGGCTGAATTTAAGTGACGTAATACAATTTGTACCATACTTAAGTAAATTATAATTAGAACTCTACTTGTTTGCAGGACTGGACACTACAAGTAAAATATGTGCAAACACGAGACGCTGGATTATATGAATGTCAAGTTTCATCACATCCTCCCACAAGTATATTTATTCAGTTGATTGTCGTAGGTAAGTCATCACGTAGAGTATAAAGGCAAATATATTTAGACGCAAGTTAGTATTTTGATTTCATTGGTTATTCTGGTGTACTGGCATTAATATAGGGTACCATACATATGTACATAACTACGTACTTCTATAATTGGTTTCTACTTTACCTATTTTCTTTTTATTGTTTCCAGTTTAGAAAAGTGGTCGTTATTATTTCTCGAAATTAGAGACGTAAAAAATAGATTGGAAAATCATAATAAGGTGTAATATACAGTAATAAATTAGGTCATGTGGAAATTACCCTTGTTTGAGTGTTTCATGCAATTAACAATTTAAAAGCCTTCGTACTCCACACTACGGGTTTTCATGACTTATGTATATAAGTATTAACAGGCATATAATAAGAATAGTATAAGTTTTTGGTCAGTAATTTATCGAAAATACTAAATGTGTATCGCGATTTAGATTTTATTAAATCTTATCACTACACTATAAGCAATATCGATAAGTCACCGTCCAAATCTAAGGAGCCCTCTAAAAGTAGTTGATATAATATAAAGTTGCAGAATATCGCCATCTACTGATATTTGTTCTAACTGAAGTATTTCATATGTTAAACAAAGGTCTTAGTAACGTATCTACTTCTCCAACTGAATCGACGACGAAGCTTATATACGTGATAGGCACGTAAACCCAATTAATAGGAGCATTATAAGTTTGTGGGAACCTATGTCCCTCTATCTAATGTTTTGTATAAATTTGATTTAAATATTTTGTATAAAGTGACTGAAACCGTCGAGTATGCCATTTCTACAAACGTGTTTTCTACTGTCTTGCCTTTTTCAAAATCTCAGGAACAGCTTTCCTGTCTTTTCTTTCATTCACAAACAAGTCGCAATTTAAATCCCTTAATTGCCGATCGCCTGCAACGATAAATTATAAAAAGTACCGTTGCCCGATCCCTAATAAAACTACCGCTTCTTGTCTCGCTACCCTCTGCATTCTTCGAAGAATAACCTTTAATGTTTGCATGCTAACTTTCCATTTTAAAATCAACTATTCTTCACCGACGGCGATACATATAGCTTCTTTAGACCATTACGCGTATTTTACTTCAAATATCAATTCAATTTAATCCATCCATTTATTATTTCAATACTAACATAAATCACATAAACTAACATTCATTAGTTTTTATCAAATCAACATACTACATCACTCGCACCACCACAAATTCTTACTAAATAACTTATCGAAACTGCCAGACGTGGATTACAACTTCAATCTTATGGGTTTAGATGCCTATCACGTATATAAGTTGCGTCGTCGATTCAGTTGGGCAAGTAGATACCTTAAGTTAGTAAGGACTGTGTAGAGTGCATTCGGAAAAACAATGAATGCGCAGTAGTTTAGGTAGTGAAAATCATTATCAAAATTCATTTACCACTGATCCGTTGGTATTATTAAAGTTTCATAAGGCTGTGCAGTACCTACGTATCCAATCCTTAAAATGGGAATGAAAATAAGAAAAATTCACACCTAACCAGTTAGATATTCCTTTGATATGATCGTATCCAGCCTCAGTGGTTATATGTGTTCTACAAACTGTCAGGAATATACTCACATAAAATAAATTTATCGTGACTTTCAATTATTCTCCATTGCCTTTATTCAAGTGTAACTACGAAATGAGGAATTGGTTATGAATAGAAGATTCACTGGTTCTCAGTATATAATCAATCTATAATGATATTTTCAGTAAATTAAGTCAATACGCCCTTCACTTTAGATGAGAAAACTTTCATACAAATCCAAAATGCAGAATATAATTGACTATTCATGATTTACTGCTACTAATGGCAAATTGGAGAAATGCATTTTTTACATTCCACACAATTTCTACTCTGTCTTATTGCACATATTAGATATTGTTGAATTGTCTCTTAAATAATTAAATACTTTGGATAGACCCATTTACTTATCAATTGAGTGGTATTAGCATGCAATTTTTCTAACTCCTTAACATAATATCTAAGTTTTATTCACGACGTAAAACAGTCACATTAATCTATTAACCCATTTTTATAAGATTCTGTGTGCGTAATCAACACGGCCTCCACGAAACAATCCCAACAGTACTAACTGAAGTTAGCAACAATACATATAGAACTCACTTGAAATATAGAAAAGTGGCTAGTTAACAATAGCATATGGAATTCAAATGGTAATCATGATTCTGGTATTTTAAAATAACTAGAAATAACATGTTCTAGGTGTAGTTATAATAATTTCATTAATTTTAAAACTTTGAATATAAAAATTGTTTTTAGGGCAGTAACAGTTCTCAAGCTTACTCCTAGAGCTGTAGAAACTCTCTACAACAACAATAGTTTTAGAAACATGTCTTTTAATAGTATCGATTTATTACATATTACTTCACGAACAGCACTCACTGATAGTAGCGAACTTTCTCGTTCTTAAAGTAATTTAATAATTTCTGCATCTGTTGAAATTGTGAATGTAGATGTTGACCGGGCAAAAGGAAAACAAACATTACAAATTACAAAACGAAGATGGAAACAAAAAGCACGCATTGGCTATAAATAGTTGAGCTATTTTTGTTCAAAACTTGCCGTTTGTGATAATTCCACATACCCCAAACGCAAGCGAATTCTACCGTGTAATCATACACTGCAGTCCTCTTGTGTTTCAAAGTTTACTTCAGTGTCGGAGTTTTTTAAACTAGTAAAATCACTTGTTCACATAAAATTTATTCAGTTTCAAAATTTTATAAATTTATAATCCCTTTCGGAAGCCTTCCATTACTTTCCATACCCCATTACAAATAATATCACACAAATTTTTCGATTCAGTATTCGTAACGTCTTACAGAATGACTTTTGTGAATAATAAGCAGAAATTGTGAACTGTGACGCACACGTAAGAATTAGAATTTCAATGAAGGTTCATTTTATAAATCGTTTCAGAGGCAAAGGCGGAAATTTCTGGTCCTACCGAAAAGTACCTAAAGCCAGGATCAGGTTTGCGGTTGCAGTGCACTATATCACAAAGTACGGAGCCGCCACTCTTTGTCTTCTGGTATCACAACAACCGCATGATCAATTACGACGCAGATAAGGGAATCAATGTGACAACGGAACTGCCAACTAAAACAAGTCTCCTGACGATAAACAGTGCTGCCACCAAACATTCCGGAAATTACTCCTGCGTTCCTAGTAACGCACAACCAGCAAGCACGTACGTGCATATACTAAATGGTAAGTAAATTTAATTTATAATAAACCAAATTAAAGAGGTTTGTATGTTAACCCTTCACCTACAATTATAGTAAAAACTGGCAACACGTGCCTACTTCGCCAGGTATTTGACTTACAAATACTGAGATTTTAAACTGAAAACTTATATTTATAAAAAAAATATATCCTATTGTAACGAATTTTGTAGTTCACTTATTTATTTAACAATTATTTATTTACAACTGTGGCGGTCAATACGCCCTATTTATTTCACTTGTATAAAATAAAATTCTATCTTAAATCGTTTGTATTACATTTATTTGTGTATCTATGTAAATATTTCTTAACATTATCTTCTAGAGCTTTTGTATTCTATTTATCTGTGCCAATAACTTTTATTACTCTACTTTCCTATAATCCCTGCTAACATTTCAACTTCGTGTACTAACCGCATGACGTCTGTCCTTCGCTGTTCTCCCTAATTGCAATTTTACGATGAGTTTCTTCGGTGATTTGGGTCGTTGCTCTATTTCGTCATATTTATTAATATTTCTCGTCTCCCTACTCATACCTTTCTCATACCTCACAATTTCGATTTCACTCTTTTTTTCCTTCTGACTAATCAGTTCGATCTGACTCTTCCACTTATTAAAATCATTTCCTTCCGTCTTAATATTATTAAATATATTGTTATTGTTGCGATTGTTATTGTTATTTAGTTTAATTTATCAATTTACTAATTACCTGACAAAAGAGTCTAAACAACTATTTATTAAATCACTTAAACGCTACTAACAAGTTATTTAACTATTTATTAACTACTTATTTATCTGACAAACAATAATTCATTTTATTTATATCACTTTGTATCTCGCCGTTGAATATTTATATTACGCGTTCGGAGATCAACTGTCTCGCTGACCCAGAGACGAGGATAGGTATATATTTACCGAACGAAATTAATATAAAACACGCGAATATATTTCGACTGCTTTTCAAAGAAAACAAGTTGTTATAGCAACAGAATATTCTAGAGCGTCTATTGTTCGGCATCGATCGGTCGACATGACGGTGCCGCCTTCGAGTGCATCAGCATTAATCGATATACCGCACACACGTACACATTTCTTAAACCATGTTATTGGCGATAGTGCAGCTTTCTATCATTTAAAGAATCATTAAAAACGGTTAAGTAATTCCGGAGATTACCTTCTACATATAAACAAACAAACTGTTGCACAAGGAAGTGGGGAGGTGATACAGTTCAACACAGCAGTCGTGCGAATTATTTAATCACGACGTCACAGTAGATCGGTGAACAACACATTAAAGCCAATGACTCGTTCACCATTGCCCACCAACAGTTTTGTTCACCGTTCAATATTCGTCGTTTAAGTGACGCACGTAGCTAATACTTGATTAGAACGTGGGTGCAAAATTTCCGTACAATAAGTTCAACCATAAACAATCCATGGCCAGGTCACAGATGAAATCCAGAAACGGAATAAGATATTGAAACGCGCAAGTCTATGCAGAAGAGACCGTCGTCTTTGAGGCTTCCGAATGCGAAAATATACGGAAGTTTAAGCAAGGAAATGAAGCTTCGCCTTCTTAATATTCAATTAGTGCAGGGTCTTAAGCCAAATAAGGGACTTAAGAAGGCAACTTTCTACCGAAACGTACTTCGGACAGTTAGTGTCAAGTTTTGGCGTTGGAGTTTGAGCTATTTACTGTGTTTTACAACACCGCCAAAGTTCCCAATCTTCTTCATTCAAGTAATTATAGATTATGTAAGGAGTTTTGTGCAGAAATGCTAAGCCGATTTCAAACTGTAAACACTCTTTTAGTTCAGCGACGAAACACTTCAATTTAAGTGGATTTGTGAATAAGTAAAACTACCTCTGTCCACCAATGGAATAATTCCCGTGGAGCAACCGTGACTGTTGAAAGAAAATGTGATATATATTAGTGGGATCTAATGGAAGCACTCGAATCAAAAGTGATATCGTTAATCCGCTGTGTAAATAGAATACAGGAAATTTCGATTTGTTTTAAAAAACAAAGTATAGAAAAAAACGTGATAAGAAGAAATGGGGATCATTTCGTTCAGATTTTCTGCAGTTAATTTTAGAGTCTGGCCCAATGTAACACATGGGCTAAAGAGTCCTGAGCCTAACAAAGAAAACACGTTTTCTTGTTTAAAATTGGCTTTAGTCATCAACGTAATCTCCTTCAAGAGCAACACAATCACTCCAGCGCCGCTCTAACATTTGAATACCACTTTTGTAGAACAGTTTATCTTTTTCCTCAAAATACGCCTCAGCTTCAGCGATAACCTCTTCATCCGAGCGAAATTTCTTGCCAGCGAGCATTTTTTTGAGATCTACGAACAGCCAGTAGTCGCTGGCAGCCAAATCTAGATAAAACAGAGGATTTTGTGATTTTTTTTGTTTTCTGCTGTTTCTGTACCGCTTCATTTGGACGTCTACTGCGTTCTGCATCATCAGTGTGTCTACGACCATGTTTGAAGTCAGCAAACCAACGTTTTATTTTGTTTCGGTTGTTTCCGATGGAGTGGAGTCTCCATAACACTTTTCAAGCAATTTCTCATTGCTTCGTTTGAACGGTATTTTTTCCCATCAAGAAGGAGTGTAAAGTTAAAACACGAAATTGTTTTTGATCGTTGTGATTGAATGTTTTGAAAATAACAAAAGTAGCTAGATAAAGTCACTCTTAGCATAATAACTCACAAACTAATGAATAGAATATCATGAAATTTTAACAGCTGTCTTTTGAAGGTTAGTACTAACTGAAAAAGAGGTGAATACAATAAAACTATCGCCATCTATGTGTTAGGCCCGGGACTTTTCAGCCTATGTGTTTATATTTACCTCCATACTCAACTAAAACGAAAACATAATTATACTGTGAATAAATTTCGATTGGCAGGTAATAAGAGAATAGTGATCGGTTTGTAATTATAGTTAGTTTCCTATTTGGTAAATATTTAGAACCATTTTCGTTTTCAAACCATTAAATGTAGATTTTAGTATTTGTACGTGTTAAGTCTCAGTCAGGTAATCTAAACTTACTATTACAAAACTTAATACGCTGTATTAAGTTTTAAGTCAATAAGACATGGTGGTTAAATTGGGTTGGAAGGTTTTGACTCTTGCAGACTATATTTACGAACAACCAATATATGCAAACTACATGAAGGACAAAGGTGAATATATGGAACTATTGCTAACGATTGGGAAAGTGAGTCGAGTTTTGGAGTTAATATCTTCCTTATATGTAAAGTTATGCCTTACTTAGTAATATGAAGAGAGTAGCCAAGCTTCTTTTGGAGCACATGCCTTCTGAGTCATTTGAACGCCTGGAAGGTGGGGTTTTCGGAACTTCTAACTCAAAGGAAACATGAACTTAGGCAACACAAAAATAACGGATTTTTTAAGTAGAACCAATTGACATTAATAAAACTAGCAACCCTTATTGGTCGTCATAAAGGATACATATCGTCTATTGTATGTTCCGTTATAACTCAATAAAGCAATACATCTTCAATGCCAATGCATCCACTGCCCTCGTCTTGCAAGGTCGAAATAGTTGCAAGAGTGAGAAAATGTAAGTCCAATAAATTTCCCTAAAAAGTTATTTACATCTCCAAACAGTGCGAGTGGCTTTCTTACTAAGTATAAATATAAATATGGAATCAACAGAAACAACTACTCCGAGGGCTAATACCCCTACCGGAATTGAATTACACTGTTGATTCCGATGGATTCTTAGACGAAGATATAACATATTCAAAATAAGAAGGCATTAAAGTCCTTTTTCGCCTAAATGCCAGCGCCTACCTGATGAGAACCGATAGGTTGAAACCGGTAGTGGGATATGGCTTTCGGTACACTGTGCCTACTGCGTATAACGCGTTCGAAATGTGGAATCTGTGATCTTTAAACATTAGACGAAAAAGGATTTTAATGCCTTCTTATTTTGAATATGTTATTTCTTATTAAGGTAATGTAAGTAACGTAGGAAATATTTATTGGAATGTTCAATTGCTGGTTTAATATAATTAAAAAAAGTTTATAAATAAGTAAGTGCTTATTATATACCGTACATCATGTGGGAGCAACGTTAAGAATGAGTGTGTAAAACAGGTCTTTCATTTTTAATAAACTTTAAATCCGCATAGACCCCAATTTATGGATGTTCTAAAGCTTCTTCCGTATAAGCATATTCTTCTAAAGCACCCTCTACTCTTAATCTTCCGGGACTTTAAAGAAGAGGATTTTGAATGAAAAGCATACAGTGAAAAAGTACGCATGTTTTCAAGGATACCCATCCTTTTAACAGTTACAAATTGCTAAAGAAAACTGCGGCAGTAAAAGATATCGCTGTATATCTTGAAAATACGTATCAGCATATTTCAAATGTACGTTTATGTAGGTATAAAAAATAAGAAGAAATAAAGAAAATAGCGGTAATAATATCCGGTCACATATTTTCAACAGAACATCTTAACTTATATATATACATCTTAACTTATATATATATACATATAGGTTATGTTTTGATTCGCTATGAATCGTCCTGGACTGCAACTTGATGAAGTCCAGGTATTTGTGTTGAATCTTGATTGAAGTAGCGTTTGTAGTCGTTTCAATTAGTCTTTGAGCTGGTTTTATATACATATATTTACACTTTTAACAACGGAAAATACTGGTAGCAACTACCATGAAGCGTTGCGTCACGATTGAGTTGTCGTTTGAATATTATTAATTGATTAGACTTGGTGGTTGGTATAAGTTGCCTATAGCTGATAGATAGATAGTTTAATCTTAATTGATTTTGCTTGTTATGATCTCTTTTTACAAAAAGGTTATTTATAGATTTTAGAATAAGTTGGAAAGGGATGGAGGTGCGGTTAAATTTGATGAGAACAATGATGATGGGTGTTAAAAGTGAGGAAGGTGAGATAGGAAAATTTTTGTTGTACTGTATTGGTGTATAGTTATAAATGTGACAGAAATTTGATACAAATTGACGGACGTTAGGATTAGAGTGTTGACAGTTACAGCTAGAAAAATTATTGGAATTTATGGAAGATTTATGGTAGTGCAATTAGGAAAGGATTCGAGACTAAATTGACAAAGGAAAGGAACTGATAATAATTGAACAAAGGAGCTAAAATCAGAATTTGAAAGTCAGCGTGAAAACGTTACGCATCTTGCAATGATAATAAAGCACTTGGTGGTCAAAGGGCGCAACAGGGAATCACGTCAAACCTCCAATAAAAATTATCTCGATAGTCCTATTAAATCTCGTTATTAATTAAACAAGTCAACGAAATTATTAAACTGAGAGACACCAAATGGATAGTAATTTGCTACGTAATTTGTGTCGTTCAATTTAAATTTATTGAAAATATTCACAGCACCTTTATGTTATCCTAACGGAAAAATTCAAAAATACAATTTTTGGCCTTCTCGGGAATATTACAACATGAAATAAAAAGGCAAACCAACCAAGAGAGTAGTCATTTCCGAGATATTCCTCGTATCTGCATTAGAATCTGACCTCATAATTGCCCCAGCACTTATTATATGCAAATATTTTTACTTTAAAATACAATCAATCCTAATTTGGCAGTTTTTTATTTCAGAGTAGGCTTATCATGAAATTTTAATATTTCAGGGAAATTCTATTTTTTGAGTATCCTCTCTATTTCAAGGATTACTATGGAGAGTTGAGAAAAGAATCGAAAAGAATGTAATTATTTTTAAATTAATTAAAATGAGAAATCCTAATCTCAAAACAAAACATATCAAATTAGGATCATTCGAATCATTAAATTAATATTTATCAAAATTTGAATATGCTATTCTGAGGCCAGATCTGGAATATGCTTCGCAAAGTTCATAAATAATGATAATTTAGTGTGTTTTTATTGCAACTAACTCAGAGGTATGTTAATTTGGATTTGTAGCCACCCGTACCCGGGTGTTACTTAATTCTAATAAACTTCCTATTGCATATTTATTTTGCAGCTCATTTTAAGTTGGTTCTCATTGAATTAATAGGTATTTTATTAATCGAAGTTTTTCCACTTATTTTTCTTTATCAGGCAAATAATTTCTTTTCCATAAGTTTTTGTTACGTAACTGTTTCTTAATTTTTGGTTTAATTTGATGCAACATCAGCAGGAAATTATTTAGTTTTAAATTAATTTTTGTGTGTTAATAAATAAGACAGAGACAAATGGTGCCCCAAAATCGTGCAGTTTTCCATCAACTTTGTATCTCGTAGTGACTGTCACCAAGCAGCATGGTCTAGTGCTCTAGATAATTGCTTATTATTCGGGAAGTCACCGGTCCGGCTACTCTGGTTCAAGTTTTCTGTGGTTTCCTTGGATCACTTAAGCAAATGCTGTGGCAGTAATATTCCACATATAATCTTTCGCTTCTCTTTTGTCTTCACTTTGTCCGTCTCATCTTTGTCTCCCTAATTACACCATCCACCTATTCCCACGATTCCTGAAACAGCCACCTTCTTACGCACTACCCTCTGGCTTCACACCACAGTGTAGGTAGGACGAACTGCCCGCCCTGACTGTCAGTAGTCACTTTTTTTATGTTGGGTTACGAGTGAAAGCGAGTATGGTTAAGTTGGACGAAGAAAGGAGACAGAAGATGTTCGCGTGTAGTAAGACAGGTAAGAGAGCTCGATTGGTAGTTATGATATTAAAGGAGGACAGAATCATCGCACCCCGTGTTTTGAGTTTGAAGGTAGAGAAGGGTTGTAGGAAGATAAAGGGAAGGCCGCGAAGCGCGATTCTCATGCAGTGGAAAGGGTAAAATATTGGGTATAAAAGAGCCAACAAATCCATCCATCCGAGGCAAGGAAGAGGGAGATTCTGCTACTATGTTTTAACTGTTGTGTGAAAGGTTAAACATTGGCTGGCTCTGCCTTCAATCTTACATTTGCTTCTTCTACGCATTCGTAGAAGCTTGGCCAGTTGTTTTAGGATAGGTTCATAATAAATTTGGTATATTTAACTCAAAATTTAGTAACATAGATATGACTAAACTGGCCTGAATGTTTAGTCAGCAGGGGTCTAGAAAGAACTTCCTAGTTAGCACTCTGATTAATTCAGGTGAACAGGAATTACCATACACATGGTTTTTGGTTTCCTTTTGAGCCACTAACCGCTGATTCGAGTATCTCAGTGCTTTGCCTATATTATTATTCAGTTACAGCTTGTCCAAATTATAAGGCGAAACTCTCATTGAAGAACTGTTGGTCAAGGAGGAGAAAGAAAGTTGTCGTACTTTGTTGTTCTGAATTGTCATAAAATCCATTCACTAGGGTGATTCAACCAACCATATAAAAAGGGTGATGTACATTAAGTTGTCATGTTCTACAAAAAATATATACAAACACAAACAAACTATACCATATTCCCGTGATGAATGACAATTTTAGACAATAGGTATTTTAATAATAGAATCACTGTTAGCGGTATAATCTTGATGAAACATTTTTGGTAGAGACGAAAAGAGTATTTGAAAGTTTCAACTATTTATTTAATCACTCTGACAATTGCTTCAACCTGGCGGTCATTACCGAAGAGTGGTTTAGAAATACTGAAATTAAAAACTAATTTTAGCCCTTAAATACCAAAAGTCCGTGACGTCATGGGAAAACCTAAATATATATAACATAATATCTACCTATAGGTCCGACAATAATAATGGTGTATAAAGTTCCAACTAGTTATTGACCAAAAATTTATTGTTGAATAATGCTCTTTTAATTTCCAAATTTTCTAGTAACTTTAACACATGGTTTTTGTTTTCTGTATGCAACACTTTAACATTGACGTTATCTAAGTTATGGTTGTGTTTTAAACAGTGTTCTGAGAAACCTGTCTATTCCTTTCCATTATTTATGCAATAAAGATGTTCATGAATACGAGTTTTTATGGCTCTTGCGCATTGTCCGATGTAAATGGCATCACAATTGCTACATTTAATTGGTATATGCCACTTTTATCGGGTTTTTCCGATTTTTGTTTGTTATTTATAGGTATTTTAACATGTCCTATCAATGATAGTCCATGGGATTACAGCAGGTGTAACTATATTAACGTTATATTCACATCTCCTACGACTTTCCTGCTTCTCGGTCAAGATGAGTATGTGAGAGTATCACCTATGTAATTAGTTGGTGCACGTATTGACTACGCCAGACTTTGTACCAACACCGAACCTTTCGGTAATTCATTTATTTGTTTGTCATATCTGTTAAAACCTTAAATTCCCTGAGGCATTATAAAAGGAGCTTGTCTTCTCCGAACTGATATCAAGGGCATTTGCGAGTATACAAAGTTGTTAATAAATCTTTCGTTCAAATTTTTGTGTTTTCTTTGTTAGCACATATAACTTGTGCGGAACTCATAAAAGAATCAAATTTAATTTCTACTATCACAACGTAAGTAAATGGTCCTACCACTATTGACGATCACTAACACTGCCATTTTCTTCGTTTAAATAAATATATTTTGAAGGTTTATGTTTTCGTTTTATTTGTTGTTTACTCATCCGGCACTCATTTGACGGAATCGTACCCGACCCGGGATGATATGATCACAGATTTTACTACTTTTTTCTTAATAAATGTTTAAGGAACGATTTGAGATATACAGTTATTTCGAAATTGATTTTTTAGTTAAGCAATTTCTTTTTGTAATAAAACATTTTCCATTGAAATAAAGCCACATTTTATAGAGATCCTAAATGTCGGTTTATATAAATCAAAAGAAGAAATATACGAAAAATAAGAATTAGTGGGGAAGTTCAAAAAGTAACGATAAAAACGCTCAACAGAAAAAATATTTATTCGGTCATTCGAATCTACATGCTCCTTCGCGAAGTTAACATTATTTAAACGCAAGATATCCATTGTTTTGATTGTACGTTTGTCTTAGGTGTATACTAATATGTTCGTGTTTCATAAAATGCCGTTAATTGCTTTATTTTAATAATAGGTTATCCAGAGATATTTACCATCTTAACATTACTTAGCGGTCCTTCAATAAGATATTAAGAGTTCTATTAATCATTTAATCAGTAGGAACCTTAAGTAGTCGTTTAAAGAGCTCAGCAACTTTTGTTCTTGTACGACATTGGAATTCGGTAAACCACTTTTGAACCACTTCATGCAATGAAGCAAAGTTCCCTTGGTATTTTCGTAGCTTTTGTTTAGTTTCCTTTATGGTATTCATTCTCAAAAAGATATTTTTTACTTCACTGTGAAATTCGAAAAAGTGTTTTTTATCCATTAAGTATATACTGGAATTCCTTCAAGTATCAGTAGATAAAATCAATTATATGAAAGATATTTTTTATAAGCATACGAAATTTAATAAATATTAAGCATTTGATAGGTCAAGAAAAAATTTGTTTGACGCCTGCATTTCGTTTGATGTTTGTGAAATTTGTGCATTGCCAATTTTTCCATGAAAATTAAGGTATCCAAAAAATTTAATGGGTTGATACGTATATTACTTGGTTACAGACTATTCATTCACTTATGTTTGCAGCCGATAAGAAATATTCGAACTTATATCATATTTTTGCAAAGTACCGTCCTTAACAATTAATACATTCCATCAGACATCAGAAATCAAATTCGGAATTCTTCCTTAAATTCCTCTCATGAGCAACCCTTCATGCACTTTTTGGCGTTAGGAAATAAACCAAAGTCAGAAGGGGCGAGATCAGGACTGTGAGGAGGATGTTCACTTTGATACCCGTTCCCATCAAATAGTTATATAATAGCTCTATGAGTTAGTGCATTGTCTTGACACATGAACTAGGAATGAGTCTCGAGTTTATAATTCGACTTAACAATTCTTAAAAAAATTAAGACGCACAAGCTCCAGTTTACTGTATAGTAGATCGGGGTTGCTTTGCATGCGAAAAGTTGGTCAACAGAATAACTATTTTTACTTTTCGTAAAGTATATTTATAAACAATATAAATAATAAAATAAATTTATAAAGGGCCGCAAAAATAAATTAGTTGATTAAATCGAATAAACAAATTAAACTGAACAAAATATTAAAAGTCAAGGGACATGATCCATCCTAGACGATTAAAGTTCTACCTTAGTTTGTCTGCGGCTTCATGGAGGGGAATTTGGGACGCCAGCACTCCTAGCACACGACAATTCCTAAAATTGAGGGATACCTGGACTTCGTCTTCAAGCGAACTTCCTAACGGCTTCGCTGACATACTTAATCTCCTGGATAATTATTCACCCTGGCTCTTTATAGGATCCCACATAGTGATTATTTGCATTTTCAACTACTATAACATGGCCACAACCACATTCATTGTGGTTCCGTGCAATGCAAATTCATCAAGAATGTGCAAAAGCTCCTCCTATTGTCGATAGGTGATACATATGTCTTTTCGTATTGCTTTCTCTACAAATACGAGAAGCGAATTACCAGTGTTCTACGAGTGTAGACATCATTGACGGTTCTTCTAGAGCAAATACGGACAGCAATGGTTGGTCGATGATAAAATTGAATTTTTAGGCCACTGTTGCTGATTCAAATTGATAGATAATGCGTCTCTCAGTTTTTTTTAATCGTATTTTTAGTAATACCAGGAAATCTAGAATTTATATAACTGAACACTAAAACCCTAAATTTCATAGAACGTCTAAAAACTTAAAACGCTTTTCAATATCCAAGGCGTCATCCTCAGTTAGACATTGATAGTACTTGAAGATCAGTCATACTACATTCATTTGTTGCAGTAGTAACATGCACTATTCAGAAAATTTCGAGAAAATCGCTTCTAAAGAATACCGTGCGCCTTATGTAAAATAAATTGTAATAGAGTGACAACGAACTGTGTGACTCGGAAGGTAACGTTCTGGTCTTGTAATCGTGAGGTAGTTAGTTCGAGTCTTACAATTGACATTTTTATTCATTCGTTTTTAACTACTGGGTCATTCGATTTGTTCGTACACGGCCGATTATTGTTTAGACTCGTTGCGTAAAAATAAAGAAAGTAATACTAAACAAAATAAATATTTGATAAATAAATATTAAATGAAGAAGTTAAGTTGTACGAAGTTAATGCCAGGATGTTATGATGCGAACTGATTGTAGTTATGAATTTTAGATTTTTGAAAGATAGATAAGAGGGGAGCTAGAAACATAAAAATGAAAGTAGGGTGCTAATAAAGTGAGAGAAGTTGGAAATTTTCAAGATAATACTAAGAAATAGAAAGCAGTCCCAAACCACCGAAGAAACCCATCATTAAAATCATATTAGAATAATGTAAGAACCATAAAGTCATGGAGTTAGTAGACAGAGTTGAATTGTTAAAAGGGATTAAAGGAAAGTACTGAGGCAATTAAATTGCCATTAAGTGAAGAATATGTACAGAACAGGTAAAGGGGAAGGATAGAAATAGATTTGCAAGAACAGAATATTTACATGCAGGTAATACGATATACAATGCAAACAATAAAATTTACAACAGCAGCAACACAAACATACAAATACAAAATAATATTTACAGAAATATAAATATCTTTGAAATAAAAAATATTAATTCGCCACAATTGTTTGCTACGTCTGGGCCGATATTAGTTTGTAAGCACCAACCATTGAGGGACTAATCATGGAAGTCATGACTGTGCCAGACTAGATTGCCTGACAACCAATTTTGACACAATTATTGTTATGAAAAGGGTATGTCACACCAAATTACTGGAAAACTTATCGTGGTCAAGAAATTTATCATAGGAAGATACAGTTAATTATCAATAATATTACTTCTATCTACCCTCAAGTTTAAATCATACAAAAGGATTTATTGGACAGTCATTATATACATTTCATAAAAATTATTAGGAAACTTACCTCCAAGTGCTTGCACAACAAGCCTAAATCAAACTTATTTTACCATCGCTGTCAACTCTGTTATGGTTAGTTAGCGAATACCAGAAAGAAAAACCCAGTTCCTTTTTTGCTAAGTTAAGGAAATGTTAACAATGTTGCTTGCATTATTTAGTACCTATCTTTCCTAATTATGTGAATACAAAAGACCAACAGCATTTCGCCAGTGAAATGGATAATTTAGTTCCTCGTTAGCGCAGTAACTCTTTGTATAGTTGTTGGTAAGTTGGAAACTTGGCCTTAAGTTTATAAATTTATAAGTTCACTGAAGTAATTACAAACGTTTCTCACCTCAGAAATAATTTGCAGCATTCAATAAATATTACAAAGTTAGAACTAATCTAACAACTATACGTAAATTACTAAATATCTAAAAGTTATAAATACTTTTAATTAAAATCAAAAACATATTTCCACTTAATTTACAAACCTATAGTCCATTTTATACCTGCATATTTGGCATGTTGATCAACAACGGTGAATTGTTGATTTCACTAAAGCTCCAATGCTCATGAATACGTACATACATATATGTATATATTTATCAAAATATTTAATCAATTGCGTACATTGAATGCATTACCCTTTTTCGAGTGGCAAAGAATGCGCGTGAAAGTTGCAATTTATGCAACCATATAAGCAAAATATGACACATTGAAAGTATGTTCATAAAACTCTACTTCAACACGAATCCAGATATGTTTTTACTTTATTTCAGAGATGATTTTTGTTATAACTTCATCGTACACTTCTAGCCAATATGTTCTTCTCATTGTAGATACTGAGCGCAAGATAACATTTGTTTTTTACTAATTACTAATTACTACTTCGAACTTTTTGTATAATTGTACCACATATTATACACCAAGGATCATAGAAGAACGCCGTGTTGTAAATATAACTAATTTAATATATAAATTACAACTACGAACTATCCTAAACTTATTATAATGAAAATTAAGAATTAAATTCTATTCGTGTCTTATGAAAATAATCAATTTCAAGTTACTCTCAGCGAGTCTACAAAGAACTGATAACTAAAAATTAAATTTTTTGTAAAGTAGGCTCTGAACACAATATCCCTCCCAACAACAACTGTAATACGTGCACAGTAACAATGGGACAAACCCTCATCTGTGCTTCTAAGAATTTGCCTACGTGACAGTAGATTTTAATATGGAAATATTTCTATTACTAGGTACAATAACAATAACAATATGAACCAATAACCATAAACCTTACACTAAAATTATAATAATGTACCAAAATGTTTATGACACAAAATTCATGTCGGTATATCACAAAATAAGGTTCGTGTTCCTTAACAACATTATTGTAGTGAATATTTTTATTTAATTCCTACTTAGCTGGGTTTACAGCATTCAGCAAACCTCACGAATAAAACTTTAATTGACTTTATTAAGAAAAAAAAGGAAAAAGTGAACAAACAAAATAAAAACATCTTTTCTTCATTAAATCTACAGAAAATCTGGTATTCTTACCTTAAAACTAGCCACAGGGGCGTATACCACCTTCACCACCTAACCTAACCTAACCTACGGCTTTTCTTATGCATCCATTTCACTTTCGTACACTCTCTTCCTCGCTTATACTTATGCACAGCTCTTACTGACATTCTACGACATCTGCTAATCATCATTCTCACAAACAGCACTCGACTTAAAATTGGAAACTTAAATCTACCTACCCTAATCCCTAAATATATGAATTAACTCTACACAAACATAAAATGTTGTGTTCATTATTTCCGATACTACATTACATTCCTACTGTTCTTTAGTTTTGTTTTGTATTATAATATTGTATTCCATCATTATTTTCAACAAATGACCATTAAATTGTTGTTTATATTCACTAGCCATCGTACAACACAATTGAAAAGCTACGTTCATCAGAAAGAAGGGCAAGACCAAATAATAAATTTATATAAGTAGAAAAGCTATTTAATTTGGTGAAGTTTAAATTAGTAAATATTCAATTTATAAAAAAATAATAAATAATAACACCAGCAATAAAATTAGCTTATTGATACAAAGTGTAGGTAATAAATCAACAATACCGCATATGATTGCAAGGTGACGATTGCTTGCGATGATCGATTTAATGCAGTTCCATTTGCGAACCAGAGTAAAACAAGCACACGAAGGGTGTAAATGATAAACACTATTATATATGACTTTGTGATCCAGACGATAACTAGGTGAATATATTATCATCCGTTTGTTTTTTGGGAAAGAAACATGGGAACATAATGAGATCTTCATTTTGTGTTTACAATGCTAAACGTGATATAATTTCACTGAAAATTGCACGATGAATAGTTTCAGAAATTTATTTGTTGCAACTTGATAGTATTATTTAGGTCCTAAGGGAATATTATCAAGAGTAATGCGTTACTAAGCTCTACGGCTACATAGTATATGCTTACAGCGTTCTGCTGAATTATTTTCTGGTTGTGAATTGTAAAAGGAATAGTACCTTCTCAATTTCATTTTTAATTAAAGGCGATTTTACGGTTAGCTATGTGTAGTTCTGCAATAAATAGATACTCAAAACAATGAACATCTAGTCGTCCACTAAATATCATATTACTAAAAAATATTCAAATCTCGACTTCTTGATAGCCTTATCATTAGAGTAATTCTAAATATTTTCCTAGAAAATGGATATCTGAAATTCTTGGTTGAAGAACTAGAGTCATCAATTCATAACTCAGATAAGGCCTAATTATAAAAACAAACACTTAGTATAGTTCCACAAATTTTATTAAAATCTGACAATATTGTTTCGGCTGTTATTCCATTGTCAAAGTGAATAGTATTATAAATTTAGGGTGTATTTATGTACGAATGGTTAGAAAATAACGCCTACAAACTTGAAATATACACGTACCTATCCACATAAAATATAAATTACAGGTTTGTCCTAATAGCTATATTTCATAACCGGGAAGGCCCAAAATCAAACTGGTCATTTGTTACCTGTTGTTGTTAAGTTATTGCTTTATTGATTTCTAAAATTTCTAACAGATTTAGGCGTTTCCCTTTATTGCAATTATGTAAAAGTTTTATACGATTAATATCTATGAAATGATTATTTTCTATACAGTCATCAGTTAAACCTGTATTCTTCTTACAATTTAGAATTTATTTTTTATCTTCGTTAAAACGTACCATTAATGAGCGACCAGTTTGGTCTAAATAGACAGCTGGATAGTTAAGACATTGTTTTTCTAATTATTGAACATGTTCCACCAAGAGCTTCATCAGGATTTAATTTCATTAATATTAGAAAATGCCTCTATTATTTTTTTTATATTTTTGGTTTCTCCTTTTATATCTTCATAAATA
This sequence comes from Agrilus biguttatus, assembly GCA_963921985.1. Classification (NCBI taxonomy): domain Eukaryota; kingdom Metazoa; phylum Arthropoda; class Insecta; order Coleoptera; family Buprestidae; genus Agrilus; species Agrilus biguttatus. The sequence goes on from OY998118.1 coordinate 26,044,633, forward strand.
TACCTAATTAATTTGAAATTTCCAAACAAGGAACTTGAGGGACTGAAATTCCTTCCTACTATTATATTTCATTGAGTCTACAAATCACTAACCATTACTCCATTAGAATTTATGTTACAATTTAGCAGTGTAGAAATGTCAAAATTGCAACTACCGGATACAAATAACCTCTTGTTGAATGGATATTTGTATATAGGTAGATGTATTGGAATCTACATAACTTGATTAGTAGAAATAGAGGACACTGTTTTGTGGTGTTTATTCCCACTCGCCTTTGCCAGGGCTGTCAATTTTATATTGTGTATCTCTGTTTGTATATTCCATGTCTAATTTGATAATTTCTGTTTCTTTAAATATTTTTATTTCGCATGTCTAATCCTTCAAATTTCTATTTCATGAATTTATAACTTCTATACATATCTCTATACATTCTAAATTTCACGTTTCCTTTGTATTTCTTACGTAATAGTTTCTTCTCTCAATTTCATTTACAAATCCTTTCCGAACCTTTGCTATTGTACCCTTAGTTGGTGTTATTCTAATCTTCATCCTTTCGCCCATTTACCCTCGCCAGTAGAAGGTGACCCATTTCTCCATCAGGTCCGTTTTTACTATTTTACGCCAATTATCTTCCTGAAGGTTATTTTCCCTAAATTCCTGGTATCCTTACTTAGAATAACACCAAATTAAAATCCTGAGAAACGGATACCTTACTTCTTCTATTCTTTTAAAATACTTCATAAAAACTCTTTGAACGAGAATTATTAAGTCAGTTACTCACAGTCGCTATAACTCAGTCAACTCTTCCAGTTAAACTCAATCAATCATGTTCTTATTCACTTCTTATCTTCTACTTTTCTTCATTCTACTGCAAGTTACTTCATTTATGTATATAACTACTTGTAAATCGTGTAATATATTAAACTTTATTTATACACGCACGCATTCTTTTATTGGGTCGTTTAAAAACACCAAACGACCAAAGTGGTAAATGAAGAAACTCGAAAATGCCCTCATTTAAACTGGTTTAAACACATGTTCCCTTAATAAATTTTCTTAGTGGTAATTAGGATATTTCTATTTATCTTTATTGGTATTTTATACTAGCTACAACAAACAATATGTATATATATTATTATATATATATATTTATACACTACTTTTATACCTAATTCTGTTGCTATGTTTAAATTTTATACATTATTTCTATTAACATTAGGTTTTATTTTGAAATTGAACCTATGTATATATCTATTCAACTAATTTATCCTAATACTTATACTTGTAATTTAGTATACAGGGTTTTATGTTTGTAACTTAGTTTGCTAATATCTCACCTGAAAATGGCACTGTGTGATAAAATAATTATTGTGGATGCAATAAATATAAATTTTCAACTAAATTTATTAAAAATATACATTGTGTTGCTAGTATGAAGTTTAATGTATTTAGATTACCAATTTTCAAGTTTTCTTGTTTATTTTAATTATACCATAAATAAAGATGAAGACTAGTAAAGCCGCAACAGTTAATTTTTCTTTAAAAATAAAAGAGATTCAATTTTGCTGATCATATGATAGAAGAAAATCGTATATTTAATGATAAATTAGAAATTTTTCACAAATGCAATAAAAGTAAAAATTTAAATTTACTGGAAATTTTAGAAATAAATAAATATAGAAAACTCAATTTAATAATGAACGACTAAATAGATGGTAATAATTCCCCCCTACTAAATTTATTTTAAATGTATTTCCATCCCCATTAGTTAACTATTTAAACTGTTACGCGACACTTTAAGTTCAGTAGTAAATACTCGCATATCTGAGGAAGCCAATGTTTGGCGAAACATGTTACATGTTTGAATAAAATTTGTGAAAATCTACTTGTTTGGTGTTTTTATTCCTTGAATTCAGTATTGTTTACAGAAACACAAAATTACACACAAAAATCCGCAAATTTTATTCAATACAACTTCAACAAAACATTACAGAGCACTCAGAACAAATAGGATTCTCGCACTGACGGCAAAGGTGTACCGTTTTTCTCTTTTATCTCGGATCACAGGTGCAGCAATTTGTCTTCATGAGGTGGTTGGTATTACTCTCCAACTCGATGCGGCAAATACAAGTTCGCAGTTCATATGTGAATCAGACGCTTCCAACTGTTCTTTATAGATGGAGTAAAACTACTTCATTACCCATTTGTTTTACAAAGTCTGATTTATTTTTTGTTTCATTTTATTGTACGAATAATAGATTAGGCGTATAAAAGGACCTTACACCAACCAGTTATAATAAAAAATGAAATGAAAATACAATCGTAAATGTTTCTGCAGGTAGTAATTTCATTAAATACTCGACACTTGATTCGAACCTAATCGGTCATTTTCTAGATTACAGAAATTGTAATTAAGATTCAATACAAGAAAGATGTTTCATACACACTAGCTACTCATAACAGGGGTTGGGCACAGTACCTTCGATTTACACTGTAGTGCAAAGCCGAAGGATAGGGCGTAGGGACCGTTTCAGTCTGCTTCGTGTGACTCATTTCAAACAAAATTAATATTTAACCAGAAGTGGCAAACAGTTGAAATTGTATTAGATAAAAATATCATCCTTAATAACCCATACTCCCAAATTTTCAAATTTCTAAATCGCTTAGTCTTCCTAAAACGTCTAATATACCATTCAGTTTAAATAACCCTGTATATTGCAAATCTATGAAGCACTATATGTTGGATATCTTGGAATAAGCATAGCTATTGAAAGAACACGATATTTATATCAAAAACAATATAAAGAATAATGTTTAGATTAGAATTACACCTTATGTATTAAAAACAATTCATTTGTTACACCACGAAAATAGTCGTCCTTTCAAACAAAAAATAAGAAACAAGACATTGATAACAACAGTTTCTTAGATTTCATCATTTAAAATAGTTTACTGATAAATAAGCTGTATCCGCCAACAATCCTCCGATCCTCCTTCATCCGTTATCACTTAAAATCTTATAAATATATAAGACACTGTACTTCACTCAATATTCTTGTAAAGGTACTCTTCGAAAAGGACTAATCGTCCGAAACAATTATAGAGTGGTTAAATACATGACATTAACATTTCAAAGCTTCTAATTTTAGATACTGTATTTGCGGTTGGAAATAGGTAAAACATTCTTCTGGTTTAAAACCAGTAAACCAATTTAAACGTTATTAAGTGTTTCACTGAAATCTACAATACTATTTCAAAGCTTTTTATTACATTTTAAAAATTCATCATTTACAATGGTTTAAGGATTCTCGTCTAAGCAAAAATATGATTCACCTTTCATGCAATTATTAAAACTATCTTTTGTTGTTTTTACAATGCTATAAAAGATGTATTGAGTTTGTATTGGTTACTGCCCCTTGTAATTGTAACAGCATACAAGACAAACAACGTTTCATTAATGAAACGGACTATTTAAGACCTCGTTAGTGCAGAAACTCTTTGTTTAGATAGTAAGTTAGAAACTGGGCTTATGTTTGTTAAATTATAAGTTCACTAGAGTAATTAAGAACATTTCCGATTTAGAGTTATGATATCTTACAAGGGGTTGTATTTCAGCGGTTTTCAAGTATCTCATTAAAAATATATATACATGCTCACGATAAATTTCTTTTGTACACTATTATTTATTTGACAAGTTTTAATGAACTTAAAGTTTCTAAAATAAAATTATGAACAAAAAATTTGAGTAGGTACTTCGTAGAGCCATAACTTTTTCTCAAAAAACAATTAAATTAGAATGCGTTCATAGAAGTTTAACAGCTTTTATCCTTTTAGCCTTTCTATTTTTGTATGGATCCTTAACGGCTAAGAAGTACAGAATTTTAAAAATTTGGCATTAGGTCATATCAGTATTGCCTCCCATAAGGCCCCGTTTGACTAATTTTTAGGTATATTAGATTTTTTTATTCTTATTTTATAAAGTACTCTTGATGTATAGAAGTTGGAAGAATGGTCGATATTTAAAATGAAGGTCTTATTATTATCCACAAATACACGAAGCGCTTTTTCAAATTTATTTTTCGTTTCTATTTTATTTAAAGGTGCCTTAAAACCTATTCTAATTAAAAAACAAGCTCCATTAATTTCATTCCGAATGTAAATTTCAAGTTAGAAATTCTCTTGAAAGGTTTAATATTACGACCATGGAAAATAATAATATAAAACTCAAAAACATATTGGTTAACACAAAAACCTACAGTAGAAAAAATAAAAGGAAGTGGCATTTACAAAATATATTGTGGCGGTTGTAATGCTAGTTATATTGGACGAACGAGCAGAGCCATTGAAACAAGGGGTTTCAAAACATTTCAGTTATATCAACAAAGAAGTTATAAAGAAACTGGTTGTGTGGAACATTGCCTAGATCCAAAACATAACATAGATTCTCGATAGCAATATAACTAAAGGCAATAAATTGTCTCTTTTAAAATGACTTGAAATTAATGAAGCAATAAACAAATCTGAACGTCTAATGAACAACCAATTAGAATTAGCTAGTATTAACACCCCTCTTATTTTAGATAACCTATAAATATGTTAGCTGTAAAATTTTTTAATTTAGTAATTTTAAGAACTCTCGACAATGATCTTGTAGATCGAAACAATTATTTAGTGGACAACAATAAATTGTTGAAAGTTATTCATATTACTGTGGTTTATTTCTTAATTATTCTGTAAATTCCAGCCACATAAAAGTGTGTTACAACCTGCGTTTCAGGTAAATAATCGCTCAAGATATTCTTAATCAGCGTTCGAAGCCCGATTTTTTTCAAACTTCGCAGAAATAGAAGTATCTTGATTTGTTTAGTGAACTGCAAAGACCGCAAAAATTACGTGGATTAGGAATATTTATTGGGTATTACTAAGCAATCATTATACGTTCGCAACAACTATTGGTCTTGTTTCTTCCGAAACACTCTTAGAGAATATCTCTTTTCCTGGCACAACATAAAAATAATAGAAGATGTGTAACGATATGCACTTGTAAATTATTAAAAATAACAAGTATTTTTTAAAAAACCTATTCTTTTTCTGAGTTTAAATATACAATGCTGCGTTTAATCTGATTACAAATTTATTTCTTCAACTAGTTTATGCAATGTTTACGTCCTGATAAAAAAAAAACATTTTGCAAGAGTACAGCGCCTTTAAAACCAGGTAAATATACCAAACATCTACAGCGTCAATTATGAAAAATTACCCTAATAAGCAAGTCTACCTTGTGGTTATTATTTTGACATATTTTGTAAAATAGGTTGCCTAGTTCTAAAGCGAATTCCTTAAACAACTGATACTGTAGGCACGCTATCACTTTATGAGATGGGCGGGGCTGTAGGCAATTCAATTGTACTTTGGATAACGAATCCTGCCGATGCATAAATATGGATTGATACTCGTCAGATGCGTACTGCAAATTTATCAAATTTGTTATAAAATAGATGGAAATTATTTGTTACTATTTAAATTTAAATAAATAAATAAAAATCAAGAATAACAACAAAACATAGAATTATTTCGTACAACGTGGAAACTCCAAACAAAAAAAACTAATAATTTGCAATTAACAAACAAAAAATTACAATGTACAAGATGGGAAGATTTAAGTATAGATTCCAATAAATTTAGAAAAATATTTATAAAAATTGTAGTATTACTTACCCAGGTCTATTCGATCGTGATATAACTCACCTACGTTATTTATGAAAATCTGCTGTTGTCGGTTCGATACACTGGCTATTAACGTAATTTGAAAGGGTTATTTGTAGTTGTTAAATGAAAGGCAACAAATATGTGACACCCTAACTTTATTATGAATGCAATGATAAAATACCAACGAAATCTCAGTAATATTAAGTTAAAAAAAAAAGAATGCCAGACTCAGCGTAGGACTAGCGCGGGAAAGAGTATGGCAGAGAAACCCACGATCGTAGCCCTACAAATTAGAGATGTGTATCATCCGTAAAATATGAACTATATAAATCAAAAATATAACTCTGTGAAAGGATTTTATAACGCTGAAAAGGATGCAAGTAGAAAAACACGCAAAAAAAATAAAAACACTGAACCAACACACCCGATACTTCACTACATTCTAAACACCAAGAAAGAATTTGTTTTTTTCTTTAATGTGAAATTATTTACAAAATACTGATTTGCATCGCCGTCTATGGGTTATGTATGTTCTTCAAGTGGGGCGGAGAATTACCCCCAAGTTGTTTACCAAAGTCCACTTGGTACGTCCCTTTGGTTTTTTCAACTTTTTCAAAATCTAAAATTTGGCAGTGTTTTTATTCGTTTGTTGTTGTAGAGATCTTTGTAGCAATGTATGTATAAATTTAATCTGCGAACAAATGTTATGTTTCGTTTAACTTAATTGAAGCGATGCTTGGGAAATGCGAGCATTAATAATTCTTCACATTTGTCTCGTGCAAAATTGCATTCTACCGTTATAGCCGAAACGTTGTCTGCGCTGAACCAAGATGCGGAAGAGACGTGGCATTGGCAAGTGCTCTCACGTATTTAGCATATATCACAGCGCTCGGTATAGGATTACGCCATAATTTTGCCAGCGTTATCACCTCAGTGCACAAGTCATGATGAAATAGAGCACGTGGTATGCTAAACCATTCCCGATTCCGGTTGATAATGCAGTCTCTTGAGTTCCCTTAACTTGTCACAACAATTGAGAGGATTTATTAATCAATCAACATGCATATACCAGTAGATGTATTAGGTGAAGATCAACAGAAGCTTATTGAGAAAATCGAAATTTTGATTTCAAAGTGTAACTTATAAACACTTGATATTTTTTACTGTCTCTGTTTCTTTTATACCATTATTTATGATTTTCTATAGGGTGTTGTAATTTTGAAACAAAAGTCGCTTTCAAATCAAAAAAACCTCTGAAGAATGTTTGACTAGTTGAAAACTACAATGGTACTTTGAAAGCAGGCTTTCACGGTTGTTGTTTACAGTAAAAGCTGTGATCGATTGATTTTTCATGACATTACGCTGCCTATGCTGTCAGCTTCTTCAAAAGGAATCAATCGACCATGGCGGAACCCGGAAGAAGTTTCTACTACAATAGTACTTACTTGGTGGAGAAACAATATTGTGGGGTTTTTGAAAATACGTTTATGAGTGGGGAATTATTCACATCAGTTTGATCATTAAGTCATCTATTTAATTTATTATATTTATTTATAAATGAACTTTTTGCTTCAGTTCAGCTTTTGACTTTTAAGTAGTTCTTTTAAGATTTTTAAATTGTGATTTTCTTTTTGTAGATGTTCCGTAGATGATATATAGACTGGAGCTTTTTTTGTTTCGAGGATTCTTTGGTTGATCTTTTCGTTTGTCCTACATAGACTTGATTAAAATCCCCGCACTTTAACAAATAGACTACAGATTTTGAACCTTTTTCAGTTTTTTCTTTGTTCTATTCAATAAATTTGGATAATTAGCAATTAGTATTGAAGGGTGTAGTAAACATTATCTGTTTTGCATAGAATTCGACTAACTTTTTGTAAATACAAATAAAATTCTATCACGCACATTAGCGATACATCACAATACAATTTTTAATTATTCAACTGGAAGCATTAGATGCTGTGTTAGAACGTCAGTATTAGAATCCCTCTAACACTGACGATTATATATATAGTAAAATTCCTTAACTACTAAAAAGATATCAGCATGTCCTTATTATTAAACATCTTTAATCTCCACCCCTACAAAACGTTATATAAGAACTGTACTCTATAAAAATTGAGGAGTTTAAAACTCACTTCTTTGATTAATACACAGTATAGTAAAAATATGAAACTCCACTATATAAATGTCATATTTGTTTAAAACTCACGAATTTTTATATTAATAGACTTATATCTATATAAAAAATAGAAAGCAATGGTGAGTTCACAATTGCACTTCAATTGCTTGCATATAATATATCATTAAACAAAAAATTCAAGGTTAATTATTACCTTCAGTTTACAAAAAAAATTTTTATTGTTGCATACAATTAGGAATTGTCTATTAGTTTATGCTTAACAGTAAAACATTTCCTAATTGATTTTTTCTTAAGCAATTAACCGTTTTATTTTCCACCAGCCAAGTCGGTTTTATTATTAAATATTATTTAAATGATTAGTACAGGTAATACTACCATGAAATGCCTGCAAAAAGCTAATTTAGAAACTGTTTGCCGGATTCTATACCTTATAGATTGCTTATCTATAAACTGTCAGTTATATAAGTTTAAAATATTCTCCGTTATAACCTGGTGAAACATGATATAATTGGATATAAAACCTCTTGAAATACTTTCACAATAATTTGTGTTTTAATAAGAGTGAAAGCATTTTAAGTTTTATTTCTAATTATATAAGTTGTTTAAGTTACCACCTTTCTTTATTGAATGAAATATTGTGCGGAGTAAGCTAATTTACTGTAGCGACCAACGTGAACTATAACACCCTGTAGATAATGTCGTTTGGTAAATAAGTAAATCTTTTGTGTATGTTGCTTTGTGTATTTATGTAAATATTTCTCAACAATATCTTCTAAAGCTTTTGTATTCTATCCATCTGTGCCAATAACTCTTATTACTATACTTTCCTATAACCCTTAATAACATTTCAACTTGGCCTACTAAATTCTATCTTCGTCATTCCCAAATCATATTCTCTTACCATTCGTTCCCTTCTTTTATCTACAACCCTTAGCTCCATCTTCATAGTTTTCTTAAATTATTCAAATTCTAAATTTTTTAGTTCTTATCTTACTTCGGTACCTCCGAGTCGATTTTCATTATATCTCCATTTTTTTATACTCTTCATTTCTGTTTGTAAATATACGATGTTATTTGTTGTTGCCGTTCTATAGTGATTAATTGAGTTCTACATAAAAGCCCTCACAAACTAAATTACTAAAGATCGACAGTGTTAGAGGGATTGTGTAAATATCTTCAATTTATTGATCCACCAATACTAAGGACGTTGGTTTTATTTCTGTGACGGTATGAGCTACAAATACTAATACTACTTATACATTAAAATTTGCTCCTCCGATGTGATTTTAAGTATAGGTACTTTCCGTAATCTGTAAGAATAAACAGTGTAGCCGTCGTAGTCTTAGTCTTGGAGATTGGCGAAGCTTTGTTCGTGATAATGATTCCTTAGAACGCAAACAATACTATCAAGTCCGAATTAATAAATTACTGAAGCGCTATTCTGTTGTTTTCAGTGAAATTATATCACTTCTCGCAAAAAATTTTATTAAAGAAATATCACATGAAGGTCCCACGTTCCTTTTCGAAAAAATGGACGGTAATACATTCACCTGGTTATTGTCTGGGTCATAAAGGCAAATAGAACAGTTTTTATCATTTACACCCTTACTGTGTGTCGTAAATGGAAAAATGGAACATTCAATCAATCATCGTAAGCAATTGTCTCCTTGCAGTCATACGCAGTATTGCTGATTTATTACTTACACTTTGTATTAATAAGGTATTGTTTATTGCTTTTTATTAAATTGAAAATATATTAATTTAAACATAATTAAAAATAAAATACATAATAAGCAAAATGCTTACTTTTCTACTTTTGGCGACAGTGCCTTTATATTTCGTATTGTCGTTCTTCCTGGGGAAGGTAGTCTTTCAATTGCCTTGTATTGTAATAACTACAACATTGAATACTCAAAAATATGGAACATTAATCTAAGGAAGAAATTACACATATTTAGTTTTACCTCTGATGGTTAAAATAAGAGAAATCCGAACAAACGGTGGGACTCTCAAACAAAAATCGCAAACATCAATCAGCATATGCAAATTAATAGAATCAAAGCTCGGTTTTTTATGAAACATTTTATAAAATAATAATAAACAAATGAAATTGCAAATTATTGGCAGATATTTTCATGTCAAACTGAAGAAATAATGTATTATATTGGAAAAGGTATGTGGACGACGTTTTCTGTGTATGGTATGTAACGAAATTTTTGATCCATCTTAATGGTATTAATCAAAACATTCAATTCACGATGGAAATAGGCAATGAGTTAGGCCTCAAATTTTTAGACTTAAATATTAAAATTATTAAGAATAAGTGTGAAATAGATATTTCTAAAAAACCAACTTGTTCGGATAGCATAATACATAATAATTCAAAACAATCTTATTCTATTAAACTAGCAGCAATACATAGCCATATTCATAGATTACTAACTTATCCCTTAAATAAAAAACATTATGATAAAGAATTGAATTTAATAAAACAAATTGCTCATAATAACGGGTATAAAAATAATTTGGTAGAGAGACTTATTAGAAATAAAAAACAAAAATTGTTGAATAAAGAATTTTACACAGTAAAAACAGAAATTGATAAAAATTATAAATTTATTAATTATCTCCCAAAATTGTCTGATAAAATTTGCAATGAATTGAAAAAATTAGATATAAAAACAATTTCAGTTAACAAAATCAATATAGGTGAAATGCTAATTAATAACAAACAAAAAAATAGTCATTTAAAAAGGGTGATGTGTATAAACTGTCATGTAAAAATTGTGATGCCTTTTACTTAGGACAAACAGGAAGAAATTTGGAATGCAGAATGAAAGAACATGTAAAAAATATCAATAATGAAAAATTAAAACAGGAATGAGCAACCATTGTATAGAAAACAACCACTTTTTAGACCAACAGAATATACAATTATTACATGCAGAAAACGAATGAAAAAGGTTAAACTTACTTGAACAATTTGAAATAAAAAAATCCATAAAATTTAAAAAAAATATTACAAATGACCAACTGGAATTTATGAAACACCCTGTTATAGATTATTACTTGGGTTATCCAACAAACAATGGTTGAACACCCCTGTTCCAGGTATAAATATTTTGTACTGTAACATTAATATTTAGTATTGCATTTGTATACTCGTGAACAAGGCTTAATAAGCCGAAATATATGTAGAGTTTCTAATATAAACTGTTTGAGACATTTATTTACAATTTCATTTGTTTATTATTATATGCAAATTACTGTTGAGGAGTTTGGCTCATTCGACAGAAATAAGATTATGCTTTGATCATGCCACCCAATCTCCTCAACGACTATTTAACTATACTGATGGAATTTTTGCAATTTTGTTCAGATCAACATTGTTCCTTTGAACCGAATATCTAAAAAACATTTCGTCGTTTTTTGGTGTTAAATTCTAAAGTTAACCAGCAATGAGTTTTTTTTGTAAATATGTGTTATGATTGAACACATTTATTAATCAACATTATCTGCTTCTTTAAGTTCTTGTTTACTAAGTATTTTATGTGGTACAACAGTATACCGACGAAAATCACATTAAGTTCTTTTTAAAATTAACAAAGCTCTTCAGCAATTGCTAATTTGTATCCAACAAATAGAAGAACTCCATGATCAAAAGTTGTCGTTTTATGATTAAGTATTTCACAGCAAAAGGTAGGGTTTTGTCAATTTTACATGGTATGTGCTTTAACGTGAATGTCAATTTACTTACCTACTCTAAAAATAATATTTCTTGAAAGGTAAACATCTTCATGGTAGGATTTCTAAAGTTCTCGATATCTCAATTTGCGGGTAACAAATCGAACGAAGTAAATAAATCATGTTATGCTGCTCGCGTTTCTCATAAATGTAAGATAACAATTTATCACATTTATGATCGATGAGGTGACATGTGAAACCGCGTTATTATGAATCATTGCGGGGCGAATTGCTGGATCGGGTCGTTTCGCTTTGAAAATCCTGCTGTTCCGATTTCCTCGCCGAACCGTATCTATAATACTCAAATCCTTTCGAAGATGTATCGTCCTTCCAATCTTTTTAAGCCGTGTCGGCTTCGTTCACGCAATAAAACGTCTTAAAAAACTAAGCGTCAGAATAAAAGCACAAGTGTTGGCAGTAATAGCGTTGCCTTTAAAGTTTGTTAAGACTGTTGACATAAAAATGTTCTATATATATAATTGGCGTTTCTAAAAGTTGGATAACTAATACCTTTATGTCACACTCACCATATAATAGTACACATATGTCGAGGAAGTTGTAGATTTCTAGAGACCTGAAAATGGGCACGAACCAGGGCTTTATGTCGCGTCCACACAAGAACGAGTTAGAGACTGTAATCCGAGCTGAAGGCGAATGTGACAACTACACGAGTGTGCTAAAGTCCCTAAACAAGTTACATTGATTGCTTTTACTGTCCTGGCCATAAAGATAAATTAGAGAAGGCAAGTCATCGGCAATATATAAGTCAATAGAGGGAAACGGAAAATTAAGATACATCATCAGCTACCTCTTTTTAAACTATCAATAGTGACCATTTGATAATTATATTTTAATAAATGTAATAAATAAAACACAAGTTTCTGGATGTTTCAACAATAATTTAATGTACTCGACAGTATTCTTTCGACCCACATGTGGTCATATAAAAAAGTGGTGTCTATCCGTTAAATTGTGTTGATTGCAATGTGATATACATAGGTCAAAGTGGACATTCGATTGGTATTAGGCTAAAAGAACATTTATACGCTATAAAGAATAAAATACTAAGCACATGAATGGCAGAACATTGTGTAGTCAACAACCCTAAATTAGATAAAGCCAAATTATTACATTCAGCTTCAAAAAGCAAAAAATTAAACCTGTTGGAATCTCTAGAAATTAAGAAAGCTATAAATTTAAATAAAAGCATAACAAATTACCAAATAGAATTGGCTACTAATAATACCCCGCTACTACTAACAACATTGAAAACAATTTTTCAGATATGTATCCCCACCATTTATGTACATACATATATATATATACATATACACACTTTTGTAATTTTAATTTTAATGATTATTTACTCTTGATAATGACCCCATATAGGTCGAAACAATATTATCGAGTACATTAAATTATTGTTGAAACATCCAAAAACTTGTGTTCTATTTATTACATTTACTTCTTTTTATTTTATGTGTTTGTGATAGATAGTGAGGTGTTTTAGATAATTAGAGGCGTTACTAAACAAAGATAAAGAGAGTGCCGCTATTTTTCATCTCATATAACACCCTTATTTACAGAAGCGCATGAGACTTGACTACTCCATAGTCGTGGCATGGCATTATAGCAAATGAGATGTGTCGTGATGGTTACTTCCTTAGAGCATAAAAAAAAGCATAATTAGATGGAGACAGCATATAATAACTACAACAGCGTGCTGAAAATAAGAAGTGTATCTGAACACCCTTTCTCATTCTAACGTAGCTTAATTGGATGTCTCGTCCCCAGCCGTATCTCTCTCTACCAATCAGCCCATGTTACCGCGAGATAGGAGATCCAGATATACTTCTTATTTCAAGCACCCTGCTATAGTTTTATTTGCTTCCTCAATTTTTTTGTTCTCAGGTTATAAGATATGTTTTCAGATAAACAAATCACATAGTTCACAACTGGGGACAAAACAAAAAGTTTTCGAATATATTGATCAGTGGTGAGCAATTGTATCCCTTTGAATTTATAAACAAAACAAACGAAGCGTTGGCTATGGGTGAAAGTTGAAAATAAGCTTAGGTATTATTACGGATTCATGGTATGCGTACAGTTCAGTGCCAATGTTCATTCGCCGGTTGCCGAGATTCGAATAAGCAAAGACAGGTCATTGATCTGTCCATCCGTTAATTTTATATTGGAGGTGGGGTAACAAGTGTTTTCAATGTCTTCAATACCATATGATATATAACAACTAAGCAAGTGTTTGAGATTGCTCAGGACCTGCACCGACTTACATTGTGACAAATTGTGATTGTAAACCATTGCAAAACGAATTCCGTCAATGTTTTACTGACATTCAAAAAAACTTTTGCTTTTGTGAAACGAATAAATGCCTGTATAAATTCAACAACAGGTCTAGCTAATAATACTATACTTATTTTCTAAACTTAACATTAATAATATTATGAGATTTTATACTACTGTCCCTATTTCCTACATGATATTTATTCTATTCTGTTAGTACACTATCAACGTTACCTTTTTTAAACTCCTTTGCTAAATCGTTTATCAAATTAATTTGATAATCTGTCGAAGCAATTTCGTTAGGGAATTTCAATAAAACTTTTGTAAACGTCTGTACTAACAATGCCATTACCAAAAGAAATGCGATTCTAGTCACTTTTCTGATGTTGTTTTGCAGTTCTATTTTTAATACCGGAACGATTTGTGCTAAATTCCGTTGCAATCCTTCCAAAGGTAGTGAAAAAATACAGCGTTCGAAAGCTGTCGATAAATGACCTAATTAAAAAGCCTCTAATTGTAAAATGCTTTTACAATGATACTTCATAATTTTAAATATAGTTGTTTTTAAACAACATTAATTTCTTGATCAGTAATTTATCGAAACTGTTGGAGGTGGATCACAATTTCTATCTTATAAGATTTCATCAGCACTTCATAGGCAATCTCGATAAATCACCGACCAAATAAAAGGAACTCTTTAATAGCAAGTTGCTATAATATCTAATTATAGCAGTATATCGCCATCTACTGATATATTCTGGTTATTGAAGTATTTCATAGTATTTTTGTACTTCTCCAACTTAATTGACGTCCAACGACGAAACATAGTACGCTAAGGAAATCTAAGATTACCAAAATAGTAATTTACGTCTGATAGTTTGATAAGTTACTGATTAAGAAGTTAAAATTTCTTGTTAATTTGGTTTACGTGGCTATTAAACTACAAGCACATCGAAAATTTTTAAGGGGGTCATTTGACCCAGTATGAACTGTAAACAGGACGATGTTGCTAAATGAAAGAATAACCTAAGACACTGTGCCGTAAACTTAATTTGATATTCATATTTGGCTAGTTTACTTGTAAGAAGAAAAGTGGCCCGATTTAATTTGAATGTAACTAATATTTTTAGCTTTTTATTTATCTACTATTTTAATATAAATAATTATTACACTTAACTGAAGCAAATGACTAGGTATTACAAAATAATACAATATGGTGGAGGTGCTTGGCGTCATTTTCATTAACAATAAATAAATAATTTAAAGATATAAAATAATAGCAAAGGCACTAAAACCTTTCCGAAATACAGTGACCATACAAATACATACATCTAAATCGAGGCCATACAAGGGTGTTTGTTCAAAATTTTTTCTCTATTGGGTGATTTTTTCATCTTTGGAAGATGTTAGAGGAGAAGAAAAGGGCGGGTGCGGAAACATTTCTCATAGTTATTGAACGAAATTTGTCGTTATGATTGTAAATATTATGGGTCAGTGCATTGGCATGGTTCGACATAATATTTTTCTGTGATATTTGATCCTTTTTCGAGAAAACTCAATTAATATAGCACTTATGAATTTTTACGAAAATAAAACAACAAAAAGGTTTCACGAAAATTGTATTGCTTTACTACAATATTGTTTTACCACACAGTGGCATCATCAGGTGATGAATATAACAAAATAGACTTAAATTATCCTATTTATATACAATATAGGGGTGGGGGTTAATTCTTACAATTTAAATTAAGTAAAGGGGAACTATTGCCTTCTAACTGATCATTTATTATTATTCCTTTTTTCTGAAATCTATTTATTTCCAGTTGTTCTAGTAAATTTAATTTGAAAGATTCGTTTTGCCTATGTAAAATTTAAAATCTAAATTAAAGTTGTGGTTATTTTCTATAAGATATTGAGCATAGGTAGAATCTACTTTTTTATTATTGAAGCTACTAAAATGTTCATTTATTCCGGTGTTAAATTTCCTACCAGTCTGAGCGACGTACACTTTAGGACAATCTTTACAAGTCAATAAATAAACTTCTGAACATAAATGTTTAGGAGTTTTACATTTATCATTTATTATATATTTTCCTAATGTGTTAGTAGTTCTGAAGCTAATAAAACTGTTGTTGATATTTTTAACAATATTACTCGCTTTTAGTGAAATATAACCAAAATAAGAAAAACAATCGAAACTATTCGGTTTTGTTTTTATTATGGGGTAGATACTTTTTGTAGTTTCTATTTTAACTGTTTTGTTTAATATTTGGTGTACTAGTGAAATTCTATATCCGTTGTTAACTGCAATTTTATAAATTCTGTTTAATTCGGTTTGGAAATCATCATTAGACATTGGTACTTTTACTAAACGATGTATAAAAGAGTTAAAGGCAACTAGCTTATGGGATATAGGATGAAAGGAATGTGCATGTATGATGGTGTCTGTATGGGTAGGTTTGTGAAATATGTTAAATTTATGTTGAGAGTTAACACGAGTGATAGTTAGATATAGAAAGTTTCGGTAATTGTTTATCTCTAATTCTATAGTAAATATAATGCTTTTATGCAAACTGTTTAAGTAATTAAGAAAAGTTGATAACTATCTATTAGTACCGTTGAAACAGACTAATCGTAAAAGTAAGGATAAGTTTCATCAAAGACTGCTACTACCATAAAAAGCACTCATAAATGCTGCAAAACTGTTTACCTTTTTGGAACACCATGCACCGCGAGATGTCCACTGTTTTAATTGATCCTTTAATTGAGATATTATACTGTAACGTATTAATATTTTTGGTCAGCACTGTATTATGAATTTTATCGACTATTGATCTATTTAGTTTTAAGTCATTTCATTTGATAGAGCAGAGCTTATAAAATACATTCTTAGCATTTTTTGCTTCTCAAAAAGATAATGTTTTATCAGTACATGAAATTCACTTCTTTCCATAATTGCAGAACACAAGCGAAGATTGTTTTCACCATTCGACTAAAAATTGTTTTTTTAATAGGCGTTCACCTTACCAAGGAACTGCTATAATGGCTGAATACAAGTGCTTCTGAATGTTCTTTCTATAGGTTGGTTTTTGTATTAGAGAAAACTTTCTTTGAACATTTAAATTGCGTCCTTTTTGACTCGCCTGTGTATGATGAACGGTGGCATTTCTTAGTTAAGGAACTTTTCAATTATTTAAACTGTCACTTGCCGGAGTAAACCAAATTTAAATAGTTTATCGTCTCCTTCTTCCTTTTGGCATTCAATGTTTCCATTATCGTATTGTTGTAACGTTTAAACTCTTAAGATGATATTTTATTTTTGAAAGAAAAGAATTTTGTATGTACTACGTCATCCTACTTACTATTGAGCTTGTTTTTTCTCTTTTATTTTAGATTAAGGTTATAATATTCATGAACGATCGATCTCTGTTAAAATTGACAAAGGTTGACTATGATAAATCGGACTAAACTAATGGAGCATATACATACATAAACACAACACAATAGAGAAAAAAATGATGCAGTAAACATATACAGTAGAAGTTTCAGCTAAAATATAAAAAACTAAAATGATACATGAATAGCAATACTTTTGGAAATTTGGGTTGTTTCAATTTATAACCGTTTTCACTCTCAATCGATTTTTCAGTCTATGATTACCAGTTAGCTATAGCGTTTCTATGACATATTGTGAATGTTTTTCGTCTTTCGCACATCATCTCATAAAAAATCCAAGTATCTGTTGAATTTTTAATATTAAAAATAGTAACATTATTGTTTAAACTATTAAATTTATCATATAGTGATTAAAATTCGATAAACCAAACCATAAAATTCAACTAAATCTGATCATAGTTTCAGCTAAACGCCAACTTGATTAAGCTAGTTATTTATGTGGCACCCCATTTGATCGATCTCCATTAACCGAAAATGTCATAAGTACTTGATAGAAGAATTACTGTGGTGAACGTGGATCACAGTGCTTACACCAGTGATGTCACATTACGAAGCCGCTTTCAAATCAGATCTTCTCGAATCATATATTAGAATTACCATAGCATGTCTGGATTTTGAGATATCCTAACCTCAAGTTATAAAACCAATTTTTGACCCAACAGCCAACATTTGGATTTCAAAGTCTTGGTGTGCTGGGACAATTCTCAGGCTACATTTAACAAATTACGTCGTAAACAACTGCTTTATTGTTTTATCCTTTTTATTACTTAATTTCGAGGACTTATGAGTGACTATTAAATAATTTAATAATAAATTTTAATTAAATTAAACTATGGATTCGGTTTTTAGAGAATTGAGACTAAATTTTAGTTCACACCATCAGAAAAAATGATTATAAAAGAGCAGAAATACTATTTTTAATGTACTTTAATGGAATATAGGCAAGTTATTAACGATTTTGAGTTATGACAAAATGTTTTTAGTGATCGGAATCTCAACGCGGTTTAAAATCTTCCAGAAGATTAACATAGGAGCGGGAAGTTAGTTGAATCCAACCGTTTTAAATTTGTAAATATAATTTTAGAATTCAAGGTCAGTTATCAATAATAATTTCACAGTTTGCATTCGATTGTGGCATACCTTCTAGCAAAAAATGAAAAAATTAGAACTTGCAATCCTAAGGAGGCTTTCCATATGTATAACGTTTAAATAATGAAAACTTTATAGTGTCTATCTATCTACCGACATTATTTTAAAAATAGATTAAATTTGTATTACAAAATTAACTGATTATATTATAGTTAATACTCAAAAACATAAATAAGTACCAAACAAAGCTAAATAAGCATTATATAGAATCCATCGTGAGCATGCTTTATTATTATTATTTTTTTCGCTCACTGTGCGCAGTTATATCTATATCACAATTTCTTGTCGCCAGTAATAAACTCATACTGTAGAAACTTCATAGAAACGATACAAAATGTCGACAGTCCGATGAATACGTTTCAAATACGGTGTGGTTTCAGTATTTTACACTGTGGTCTCTATGTTATGAAACTATTGTAACCATACAATTTTGCAAGTTATAAATTGAGGAATGTGATTAGAAGAAAATATAGAACACACGCCTTTCCTAGTTCTAATGTTTCATTGAATATTTGAATTGGAAAACACTAGTGTTTTTCATTTAAACTTTACTTATCATTGTACTCTTTAAACACTAGTGGAGTACAATATTTATTAATAAATGGTTATAAAATTCTGTATATCTGTCTGTTGATATGCGAATAAGTGCTGCTGGCTTAAGTATTATCACTTAAGGAACACGTAATCACTCCTCGCGAAAAATTAATTGCGCAAAGTCTATATTTTTCTTAGAGCGACGATCAAAAGAGTTTATATTCACTATAGGAATAGTTTATTAAAGTATAAATACAAAAAAAAACACAAAAACAATAAACTTAACATTAAACGACAACAGGATGAAAAAAAGAAACGCGTGCCTCGTCTGAGACCGATAACGTTAGACTGCTTTGAAGATACAAGTTGCTATGGTAGGGTTTTGGGGGTGACGGGAATGCACAACAGAACCGGTTACAATCGACCATCGACAACCGAACCCTCTCCGCCTCAGGCAACGAGCCATAGCCTTGAACCAGTGCCTATCGATTAATAATTTATTTCTTACCGTTGAAGGTTTGAGTCCATTTCTTGGTTTCTTTGATAAGGGTCAGCATTTACAACTGAAACAGCGTGAGCTTGTACAATATTGAAATCCAAGCACGCTTTTGCCTTACGTCCCGTCCCTGAAAATCTACGCATTCCTTCCATTTCCTTGAACGCTGAATGTCAGTGAACGGGTGCCATGATTTTTCCAAAGTGATTGAGTACTTTGGAGATTTACAGACGATCGGCGTTCGTTGCCAATATAGGCAGCTTTCCAGCATTCCGCTTTTCAATTTACATAATTTATCAGTGGTCGGTCACCCTCAGACCTCCCTTTCTCTTTCGAAAAACGACACCGGAGGCTTTGGTCAGCTCTAGGGATCGACTATTTTGTCGGAAAGAGCGATCGTTTAAAGTGGCACTCCTTAACGATACCAGCAACAGAATTCAAATAAAACGTCCAACACTGACGCTTAATTCTCCCTAACTTAATGGCTTCATTGGACAGTTTACAAATTGTATGAGAATTAATCAGCGTAAATTTTTCCTAATCTATCAGTTTTAACAAATTGAAATACATTTATTGCATGAATAAGTAAGTAAGAAGAAAAAAAATCCTAAAAATACAGAAAAACTAAACTGACAAACAAAAGGTGAATGTTATGGAAAAAAGGAATGGTATCATACATTATATCCAAAAATAAATAAATTAAGCGGCGCAGCTTTCGGCTAATACACTCAATATTAGTACATGACAGAAGTTGCCTGTTATCTGGTTACATGATAAAACTAAGACTGAATTAACTGATGACAACCCTTAAAATAGTCAAAATAAAAAACGAAACAAGTCAAAACTCTCAACAATATGTATCAGAACCAACTTCATAAGAAACAAAGTATCCATCTACTACCAGAATGTTGGGAGCGTCAGTGGCTTCGACAATTTGATTCACAAATTAATCCTTAAAACCGTTATCTCTCTCACCGAATCTTGGCTGCATCACACAATTCCTGAGAAATTATCATCATTATGAGGATACAATGGTTTTAGATCTGATAGAAACCTTAATGCAACGAACCAAACAACAAGCGATATGTGGTGTCTATATCGCTGTTAATAGCAACCCTAGTACAACCTTACAATCCATTAAGATCATTACTTCTCCTATTTTTCCATTTTAGCGAGTAAATCTTACAAATTTTCTTCTGTCAATTACCTAATTTATCGTTCTGCAGGCAGTATATCGCGATCTACTAATATTTACTGCTACCTGTGTTACTTAATGCATTTGACAAGGCCTTTCGAAGGTATCTATTTGAGAAAATGATTCTACGATACAGCTTATATTACGTGGCAGGCACGTAAACCGAATTAATATAGAACATTTAGTTCTTGGTCAAAAACTTATTGAAATGTGCTGATGAGATCTAATAAGACCGAAATCATGATCCATATATGGTATATCGTTATATTTTTCTCTAAGAACTAAATGCTCTTTACTTTATTTTAGGTACCAGGATATCAATGGTCTCTCTTCAATGTACAATGCTAAATTTCAACATAAAATTCGTAATTCTGGTCAGACTGTTGACAATCATCTCAATTCTTACAAATTAGTAACTAGATTAATAAGGCAGGAAATGTTTCCTTAAATTGTTGTATTTTACATTAAACGCACGTGTTTTAATTAAATATTACTACTTCAGAAACTATTTTAATCACGAATTCACACTTAAACTATTAAAATTCAAACTATGTGGAAACAAATAAAAAATTACACCTCTCTAACTGTAAAAAACTATCTTAGGTCTTGTTTTTATGAAGTAATCTCTTTCTCTCTATTACACCAATAATTCTATTGGTTTTCCAAAAGAACTCGTCCGAAAATAATAGTAAATAAAGATAAATAAAAATATGTACTATTACTGCTTTGAGAGGTTAATTGAATAGGGTATGTCCAAAAATAGGACACAATTAGTGCGGTAAAGTCATTTCGGATACCGTTAGGCATTCTATAAAGAGTCTTTATTACACATCATATATGTTAATGATCAAAAAGGTGTCATCCAATATTGTAAATTTATACTTTTTATAGACTATCATAAAATGTTCATTGGATTAACTAAAAACAATCGTAATAATTATAACTCATAACAAGAAGACTTTGCTGCACTAGGTCAAGCATAATTTGACATACGATTTACCAAAAAGTACAAATGTTATATTCTAAATCTAAACATGAACCAATTCTTGACTACCAAATCAATATTAAAATTGTACAATTGCGTACTATTTCAACCATTACAGACTTGGGAGTTACTTTCCAAAACAATTTTGGATTACATCAATATATATACATCAATTAAACTATTATTACACTAGAAAGTTACATTACTTAAATTTCAAATGTTGAAGATTTTCATATCACTAAACCAATCATAACTTTAAATACATTAACGTGATATTAATTATTGGATTAATTTGTACCCACCTCTCGTACCTTAGTGGCAAAAGAATTGGCGCGTAAAGCCAATGATACTGGGTTCGAGTACCGGCGAGGGCGTGGCAGCAGTAACAAATTTTTCCTCATCAATATGAGGTAATCTGTAGTGGGTACAA
Organism: Agrilus biguttatus; assembly: GCA_963921985.1. Taxonomy (NCBI): domain Eukaryota; kingdom Metazoa; phylum Arthropoda; class Insecta; order Coleoptera; family Buprestidae; genus Agrilus; species Agrilus biguttatus. The sequence goes on from OY998118.1 coordinate 26,066,775, forward strand.
ATTAATTAAATAATTAATATCGCATTGATATATTTAAAATTTACCCCTACTAAATATTCTTTAAATATTTCATTATTAATGATTAATTAGATAGACAAGTTTATTAGGTTACCACACTCCTTGATCCATGATCAAAATCAACTTATTTGATGTTAAGAATATTAATTTGAAGTATTCTGGAATTGAGCACTACAAAGTGGCCTTTGTAATTTAAATTAGTTTTGATTTGAAATAACTTCAATTTAAGAACAACACGGCCCGAGTTCATAGTATCATTAAAGTTCGGACAAAATGAGTGTAAATGAGTCACTCAGTCGCTGCCAAAACTTCGAGGTGTAACCTTCGCTTGCGTTGTCATCGCAGTAGCATTGTAATGTCAACCGCAGTTGCCGAAAACACAACTGGACGTAACCGTACATTTATACTACGGTCCTTTAGCCCGGCTCTTGATTCTACTATCACTTCAATTTGTTGGCAATTTTTTCGAAAACACAGAGCAATGTAACAGGTGGGCTGAGAATTTCGTAGGCTAGCATAGAAAAAATTATTATTTTTTGATAGAATTTGATTTTATTATTCAATATAGTTCCCTTCGAGGGCGATACAACGATTAACGATTATGGCGGTCATACAATTTTTCGATACCATTTTTATAATACGATTTGTCTTTAAAAAAATCAAAATAGGCATCAATTTCGGCGATTATCTCGCCATCGGCGGGAAATTTCTATCCAGCGAGCATCCTCTTTAGGTCGGAGAACAGAAAAAAAGTCGCTGGGAACCAGATCTGGAGAATACGGTGGATGCGGAAGCAATACGAAGCCCATTTCATGGAATTTTGCCATCGATTTCATTGATTTGTAACAAGGTACATTGTCTTTTTTCAAATGAGGCCGCTTTTCCGCGATTTCGTCTTTTAAACGCTCCAATAACGCTACGTAATGGTCACTGTTTATGGTTTTCCCCCTTTTAAGATAGTCGATGGTCAATGAATAATATACCATGAGCGTCCGAGAATACTGCTGCCGATGCCATAACCTTGCCAGCCGACTTTTCCGTCTTTCCACGCTTTGGAGTCGGTTCATCAAGTGCAGTCCACTCGGCTGACGGCTGACTGTCGATTGGACTCCGGTGTGAAATGATGGAGCCATGTTTCATCCATCGTAACATATCGACGCAAACGCAAATATAAGGATTTATTACCATTGAACAGCTCCAAACACTGCTTAGAATCATCGATCCGTTGTTGTTTTCGGTTGATTGTGAGGTCGCGCGGCACCTACCTTGTTGAGAGCTTTCGCATATCGAACTACTCATTAACGATATGACCAACACGTTCCTTTAATATCTTTGGCGTCTTAGCTATCTCAGTGAACTTCACTTTACGGTTATAAGAAATTATTTTGTGGAGTTTTTTTATGATTTTGTCGGTAACAGGCTCTTTGGGGCGTCCACTGCGTGATCGTCTTCGGGTCCTTGGTGCTCATTTCGCCTCGTTTAAATTTAGCAAACCACTTTTCTACGGTTGATGTTCCTGGTGCAAAGTCCGAATAATTTTTATCAAGCCAAGCCTTGGTTTCAGCAGTGTTTTTTTCGCCAAAAAGCAATGCTTTATTAACACACGAAATTCCTTTTTGTCCATTTTTTCAAATTAACAAAAGTTCATTACCTAAAAATGCAATAACTCAGATACTAATAGTGCAACAGCTAGTAAATTTATACACCAGTCTTTTGAAGGTTAGGGATAACTAAAAATCATATGGATTTGATAGTAATAGCGCCATCTATGGGTCAGCCTACGAACTTTTCAGCCCGCCTGTTACTACAGCATACCTTCAGTGACATTATTTATTATTGTGTATATCTCGCTGAATCAATCAATTATATAAAAGTAAACTGAGTTAATCCCGTTTACTCGTACAATAAATAAATAACCTATACTTACCTAAATATGTACCTTAATACTATTTAAACCATCAATGGTGCATATTTGATGAAACGATCTATAAGAGAAATAAGATAGAACAGCATTGTTTCGCAAATTTATTTATAGTCACCTGTAGTGTGATTGTTTCAGCCGATGAGCTAATCTTCAGCAATGACCTTTCGGCCTAGATAATTGTAAATTAGAGACTTAATATATAATTGACACGTTACTACGCTTTATTATGTTTTTGTAACAAATATGAAAATTTTGCAGTGAAAGGATACTCTGTAGAAAATCGCGTCAAAAACTGAAAAACTATTCTCGAAAACATATTATCCTACTGAAGTTGTTTTTTACGATTTTAGGTGAAAATCCTGCGGCAATGCAGCATGGAGGTCGAGGATTCTCTTGGTTGCGATGCAACCCCACAACCTGGATAATTTGCATCACAATTGCCATCGTCATATGCTAGTGTGCACGTACTAGAGCAGCTTTAGTGGACTCAAACAAAAATGGAGCAAGTAATAAGGTCAAGGCAAACATAACGCTCACAGGAATCAAGCGAACGACAGAGTGAATACTTATCAAAATTTAAAACAATTTCTTGTGATCTGTAAATTCTGGAAGTGACTGAGTGCTAGGTATATAGTGAAATTGTTGTTAAAAAACAACATTCTGTTTCAATATACTCAGCGTCAATAGATAACCGAATAAGAAGTCACAATTTATTCGACGCAAAGTATATTTGCACAATAAAAAGTGGCCACCAAAAAGTTTATTGACAGTTGTCACTGTTATAATTGCATAAAAGTACACTATATATAGCATTTGAGTGTTTTTAAAAAAATTAAATTTACGGCTTTCTATACATTATCTACAAAAGACTAAAAATCAGAACATGGAAAAGTGCAGGCTTCATCCGTAACCTAAATGAAATTTATTTTTACTTTTTATTTGTATTTTAAAAAGAAAGTACCTTCAATCGTACTCAAACTGAGTGGTACATTAAACGTTTTAGGGAAACTAAGCGTGTTACAGATTTGAAAATTTGGGAGTAGGGGTTATCAAGAATGATCCATTTAACTAAAATAATTTCAACTGTCGGGCATTTCCGGTTATACCATTGATGTTGAAGTTGATGTCAACTTTCATATTTTAAATGGAATGGTATAGTTTTTACAATGAATTCATATGAAACATAAAATTTTAAGATGACTTTGATAACCAACTTGTATGCCTACGATGAATAGTTTCGGAGATAATTTAATTTATTGTAAAAAGATAGCATCATAACTTCCATAAAAAATGACGTAGAATGGTGAATTTTTTACTAGTTATAGCCAAGTCATGAGGCTAACGTCATGCCAAAAGGAAGCTGTATTAGGTGTACAGGGCGTTCAGAAAAAATATCCAAATTTTAAAAATTTCAAACACGAATAACTTCATTTTTTCCACTGGCATTTAGTATATTTTATTTTGTCATTCGATTCCACTTTTTATCCTCTTTCGATACATTGGATGTTTTTCATTCTTTATTTAAAAAAAAAAACAAAATTGTGAAATAAAACAGTAGGAAATATCCAGACGGATCGAAAGAGGATAAATAAAGGAATGGAATGATAAAATAAAATTAAAATTATTCGTGTTTGAAGTCATTATGTTTGGATTTTTTTGCTGAACGCCCTGTACAAATTATAAAACTTAGTTTTGGCATGGCATTAGCCTTATGACTTGGCTATAGCTAGTAAAAATTTCGCCATTCTAAGTCATTTTTTATGGAAGTCATGATTTTTTATAGTTTGGGATGCGATGCAATCTTTCTTTGAATAAATTAAATTGTATCAGAAAATATTCATCGTAGGCATACAAGTTGGTCATCAAAGTCACCTTAAAATTTTATGTTTCATACGAATTCACCATAAAAAATATACCATTGCAATTAAAATAAGAAAGGTATAACCGAAAGTGCCCGACAGTTGAAATTATTTTACTCCCAACTCCCAAATTTTCAAATCTGTAACATGCTTAGTTTCCCTAAAACGTCTAATGTACCACTCAGTTTAAATGACCCTGTATAAAAGCACTATAATAGCAGACGTAATCGTTAAGAAAGTGAAAAAATTTGGAACTGCAATCATCTACAGAATTATACCTGTATATTTAATCAGAAAATTAAATTCTACAACTAAATCAAAAAAATACAATTTATTAACCGTACTTCTATTTCTATGCAAAAATACTAATATATAAGAAAGTAACTTTTTAAGATTTTTAAGATATATTTCTTGTATACATAAATCTGGCTTTCCATTAACTGACAGGTATAACAATAAAAATTTGTAATTAATAAAATGACATCCAAGGATGTCTTATGACATATATACCACGTCTTTAGAAAATGTGCCTACGCATGGTAATGATCGTAATACGAAATTCAGTCGGAAGTTACCTATAATTTTTCCACAGTATAACTAATTTGGAACATAAAAACATTTTTCCATGGCAGTAATGTATACAACAGCAACTTGTCTAAGTTTATCGCAGTCGATTCCCAAAGTTCCATATAAAAAGTCAACACCTAAATATAGATGGTATAATTTTAATTAGGTACATGCATTACCTAAAGTGTTTTGTCCAACAAAGGTTTCTATCTGTTTCTTGAAATATAAATCACGTTTTCTCTTTTTAGTTAGCATTTTATTGTGGTCCCTTTCCTTCTATAGTAATGGTAACATTATTTTCTTTAGTATCGCAATAGAATAAAGATAAATAAAAATAGGTACTGTCACAGCCTTGAGAGGTTAAATGACGAGGGTAAATGGGTACGTCTGAAAATAGAACACAATTGGTACGGAATACATTTACTCAAAATAAAAGGTTATTTTAAAATTCTCGTTTTTTATTTATTTTAAAAACAAAATGTGTTTAGTTACTCCATTTATACAAAATAGGATTCAATTTCTATAATTAATTACCTTACTTTCCGCTTGTCAAAACTAAATGGCGCGAACACAATTACAATAAAATAAAAACAGCATTTGAATGTTTAAATTATTATATTGCAAACAATGGCATTTATAGATAAACAAATTTTAACCGGCAGTCATGATTTACATTTATTATGCACTCCGAATGATAATTGAGGCAATGTATTTTGATGTTACATTACAGTTAAAACGAAATGGATTCAAATTTTAATTTTGTTAACAAACATGACATGAATCAGAAGATTGAAGGTGGAATATCAGCAAATTGGTTTCTAATTAATTAGTTGGTATCTGTTTTTAATAAGCTCGTGATATATACAAAAAAAATCAAACTGACAGTTTTTAAAAATGTCTGAAAGAGAAATTATATTTTTTTAAATAAAATATAGCAACTAATTGACTTTCCTTTACTCGTTTCAACAAAATATTCCTTAATAATTATTTCAACCAACGGCTATTTTTAAGAAAATTGCTAAATAAGTGTTAAAGTTGTAGTGGATTTTGGATTTTTATTTTTGTAATATTTCATTTTCATTCTTGGAAAGATTCTGGTGAATGCGAATTGAGTACAAAGTCATGTAGGTCCAATTAATTAAATCCGTATTTAGGTAACCTTCTAAAAGTTTGCTACTATGCCAACTAACCCCAGCTGCGGGGTTGATTGACATATCCCTAGGGGTGAGTTGACATAATATGTAGAGACTGGATTTTATGCAACATAAAAAGCTTGAATTATGTATGAAAAGTGACAAAATATGTAACATTAAATAATAAAAAGTTGAAATCACTGTGAGGTAACTGGGCAATATTTGAATTTGAGTGCCATGTTAGGACGGATTGTTGTTAGCAAATGTTCACACAAATTGAATATGTGTATTTTGAGTAACAAACAAACACTGTGTTACGTTTCACGAAAAAATTATGTATTATTCTCTACAATATTTTTCAACCTTTGAGGGTCATTATCAAGAGCTATGGTGTTAGGTTTTCGTGAAACGTAACCCAGTGTTTGTTTGTTACTCAAAACACATGTTCAATTTAATTTAAAATATTTCACAAAGAATGCAATACGCAATCTATCACATGTTTACACGTCTCATTAATAAAACAATAAGTGACAAAATATGTAACATTAAATAATAAAAAGTTGAAATCACTGTGAGGTAACTGGGCAATATTTGAATTTGAGTGCCATGTTAGGACGGATTGTTGAATTATTATTAAATTTTTATTTTTTTAAGAGTTATCGTTATCTTTTAAGTTCTAAACAACTATTGTCTCCCACCACACAGCTTCTGTAACAGCTACTAAGCATTTTCTTACAATTTGTACAATAATAAGTGATTTAATTAAAGGAAACAAAATCATTAAATGAATATATTCATCTGATGCTTCTAATGGAGACCAAATAATAATGTCAATGTATTTTGCATCGGGATAAACATGTTAAATAGGTTTTAAGTTTGTTAATACAAACAAAGAACTTCCTTCAAGGCACATTATGTATGCTACAAAATTTATATGAATTTAATTTTGGTTTGTTAGAAATAAATATAAAGTATTAGCGTTGAAAACACACATGGTATAAATATTATATGATATCTATACTTAAAACTTCAGCAGGAATAAATACATTTTATAACATAAACCTAGCTACATATTTTCATAATGTATTAATATTTTAAAATTCCTAGCGGTAGCATAATTTTCTATTTAACTAAAATTATTCCATAAATCATAATAAAATAAACTGAAAAGTAAGTAACATTATGATTTACATTGAAACAAATTGGAAATAAATTCGTATTTTAATTATTGATTGAAAAATTAATATTTGTTTTAGTGGAATGGAATGTTAAGGCTAATTGTTAAAATTATATTACGTAAGTTATTATAAAAAGTAACAATTTTAATCTGATAGTAAATATTTTGATAACATGTTTTGTTAGTGATATTTATTAATATAAATACATATAGGTATAAATGCATTCAATAAATGTTTAACATTTTCCCTTCGTATTGTGTAACTATAGTAACCATTCCAACAATTTAAATGTTTTATAATATGTAACTATTTATTTGACATATTACACAGAACAAGGCGCACAATAAATGCAAACTTTACCTATGAAATGTATAAACTTTTTGGTGGCACTGAGGTTAAATAATCGCAAAATCAAACATTAGGGGATACGACAAGTTAACGTTTTAGTTTCGATAACTGTGCATAGAATAAATATCGATGTAAATTCCTGTTCTAATTTTATAACTTAAATTTATTTCACTAAAGGTGTAACTGTTTAAGTCCTTCCAAATAAACGAACGTTTACTGGTGTACGTTTTATTGTTTTAATATTGAGTTTTTAAATGATATTTAAGCTCACATTTCAGTTTCAGTTAGTATATCGTCATCTACTGATATTTACTACTAACTGTAGTATATCATGTTTCACAACGGACATACGAAGATATCTACTTGATCTAGTACAGTAGAGTATTTGAACACCCCAAATTAAATTTCTTATAAAATTGTGAAGAATCAATTGAAATATTTTAAAATACGGAACATCTTCGTTGGTGGATTATACCGGAAGGATCACTGCTGGTGCTTCTAACAAGAAAAACATTTTTGGTTTATTATGGCAGGGGTGTTTTTTCCTTAATTACTTCTTACTATTCCTGAAACTTATCAAGTTGTTTTTATGTCTCAACGTGTTTGTCTGACCCAATGAATAGGTGATTTGGATCCATGACCGCTGCGTTCACTGGTAGATTACTGTCCTATTATTTGAAGACATCTGGTACTTCTTTTTCACTATCATCTTGACTAAACCCTGCTGCAATATTTTGCACCTCAGCTGCTCTCAAAGTTCGTTGAATCATTTCCAATAGTTATAGTTAGCACAATTTAAGAAACTGCTATGGTGGAGTGATTGTACACGCAATTGCTATTGTTTCAAAACTATTTAACTTTTGTAAGAATATTTAACACACTACATTAGGACATTATAAACCTAGGAGAATGTATAAAATATTAAACCATTAAAACAAATTCAAGTATGTTATTGTAACAAAAACATCACTAGTGGAATGTTTCAACACTCCACGATACAAGCTGAGGGTTAAGTTAGTTTGCATGCCTATCACGTAGTATAAGTTACGTCTTAGATTCAGTTTATTAAGGACATGAATCCTATCGTAAAGCCCTTATCAAACATATCACGTACTACAGTTAACAACAAATAACTGTAGATGGCGATAAACTGCCTGTAATACGATATTATTTTCCTCTTACGTAACAATTTAGGTTTTAGTCAATGATCTATCGACGCTACCTAAGATATGCTGATAAGATCTAATAAGTTAAAAATTGCGATCTGCGTCTAGTAATACCCATAAATTTCTGACCAATAACCCAATTCTTTATTTTGTACTTAAGTTCTTTATTCTGGTTCAAATAAATATATTTGTGTGGAGTGAACGATTTAATAATGCCTTTCAACCATCTTTTGTATTAAAACATGGAAATGGAATGATCTATTTGAATTTATATTTTATGAGAAAAGAGATCTTCCTCGGTGCCTTTTTCCCAAATACTACTGTAACGAGTGCGTGTTTGCTTGTGTGCGTTCGTTCGATCCGGTCGTGGCCGAACCGCGACGTGTATATCGTAACTGCAAGTATGTGCGTAATAAATGAGGACATGTTAGTGTATTTGTGTTTCGCGGAAACTTGTTCGATATTTCGGCGAAAAATAAAATGGTCCCGACTTTTCTATGTTTCTCGGGAGTGTTCCGGAAATTTAAAGGAACAGTATATAAGCGGAAAGACGATCGCCGAGGACAGTTCAGATATAAATTGACGGTCGTGAAAATAATATCGGAAATAAATCGAGACGTGTAGTAAATAAATATAAAAGTGAGAAGTGTTATACAGACAGTAACTGTACATAAATAAATAGTGTAATTAGTGGTAAAGTTAATTAATATTAGTAGAAATAAATTGTTGTTCCTGTTTAAAAGTCTTCGAGTTTTAATTGTTGGATCCCCGAACGGTACACTACTATAGCTAACTTATTTAATCTCAAATTATAGATCAGAGCTGATTTAGATGTTTTTTGTATACAAATTTAGACGCCTCGGGCAGTTAAACTAAGGAGTGTTTCTCAGCTACGCTTCATTGAAATCTGTTGTTTAACATCTTCCAACTATAAAATTTTCGGTGATGAAACGATGAAGGCTGCCCTGTCAAAGCCAAAAACCGTCTCACAGCCGGAAAAGTGCTTGCAACTGTTTTCTTTGACCCAATGGTTGGTTTTTTACTCATTGATTTTCTTCACGATCAACGAACAATGAATGCGGCTTACTATTCTGAGCTGTTACACTGCTGTTGTCGACAAAAATCGCGTGTCGAAGCAAACGACGGGGTATGCGGTAAGCCCATTCGAGACGTCATCCTCCTTCATGACAACTTCGGGCCATACACCGCAGTTTTGAAAAGGAATAAATTGGAATAAATGGGCTGAGAAACCCTCCAGCATCCTCCTTATAGCCCTGACTTTTCACCATGTGATTATTTTTTGTTCGCGCCTTTGAAATAATCATTTATAGGCAAAAGATTTGAGACCAATGAAGAAGTAAAGGAGTATGTGCGCAATTGGCTGACAACTCGCCCTCAAACTTTTTATGAAGAAGAAATATTCAAGCTTCCAATTCGGTGTCAAAAGTGTGTAGAGCACGGAGGTGAATGTTAAATATTTGGTTTGTGTGTTAATTAATCAATAAATTTATTTTACAAAATTACCGTTTATATTTTATTTACCCTCGTATTTCCGAATGATATAGCAGTACTCACATACAGTACGAAGGAGTTAAATAAAATGAATGCGGTATGGATATAGACCATAGAATAAAAATAAATAAAAAGAAAACAAAAATTTTATTATGCATGGGTGGCAGAAGTAAGATTAGAGTTAATATAAAAATTGGAGACGAAAAATTAGAAAAAGTCGTCGATTTTCCATACCTAGGAGGTCACATAAGTTTTGACGGAAAAAACAGTGGAGACATAGAACAGAAGATATCGCAGGATCGATTCGTTATCGTGGAGATGGGCACACCAAAAAAGGTTAAAAGCGTTTGAAATGTGGTGTTATAGGCGGCTCTGTTATATACTGTGGATAGAAAAAGTTAGATAGGAGGAGCTATTAGAAAAAAATAGGAGAACAAAGGGATAGGTTGGTAGGACACCTTCTGAAGCATGAAGGACTGGTTATAGACATATTAGAGCGGTAAATAGAAGTAAAAAGAGGCAGAGAAAGGTTTATTATTATTGTTCACAAATAATTAAGGATTAAAGATGTTCTACTTTTAGAGAGATACGAAGATGCATGCACAATCAGTCTTCTGACTGACGACTTTACGATGACGAGATGAACTTTTATTAAAATAAAGAACCAGATTTGTTTGAAAAAAAAAATTGGTTGAATTCATAATTTGGCTACAGTGAACATATTGCGAACTTTCTTGGGCACCCTATATACATATAAAATTTTATTTATTTTTAGTATTGCAAATCAATACCCTTTAAATAAATGTTATCATGGTAAACCATTATCCTCAACTTCTAACATATAATAGTTACTTATATAGGTTACCTTATTTAAAATTCTTTTAGTCGAACATTATTATATAACTGGTCAAATTACGTTTAGGAAGTTCCTTTTAGCGCGAGAAAAGAGCATTGTAACAGGCGGTCTGAAAAGTTCATAGGCTGAACTATAGATGGCGCTACTACTATCAAATCCATATGATTTTTAGTTAGCCCTAACCTTCAAAAGACGCGTGTGTAAATTTGACAAATCTGACCCCCAGCAACTTTTTTCTGCTTTCAGATCTCAAGAGGATGCTCGCTGGACAGAAATTTTACGCCGATGAAGAGGTAAACGCCGAAACTGAAGCCTATTTTGATTTTTTTTAAAGACAAATCGTATTATAAAAATGGCATCGAAAAATTGTATGACCGCCATAATCATTAATCGTTGCTATTATTATTATTGAGTAATAAGATCAAATTCTATCAAAAAAAATATATATTTTTTTTATACTAGCCTACGGACTTTTCAGCCAGCCTTTATGTAAAATTAGAGCGATCACTTAACAGGAAATGTAGACAAATTTTATTTTATTTAATTTAGTTTTAATTTACGTCATTAACCTACTTTCCTATAATTATTTAATAAATTGTTATCGTTTCTTGTTTGCGATTTCACCATATTTTATAATTACCCGGTTTGTCTTAAGTCTACGTTCAACGCCTTTAACTTCTTACACAATCATCCGTAAAATAAGTTTTAATTATTAAACTTCGGAATTTAAAAAACTCCATCTAAAATACGTCTTTGCTTCTTAGGATCTTAATTATATATTGTTTATTTTCGAATACCATACTTTCGCCTTCCTATCTGGTTCTGAATTTAGGTTGATTATTGAAATTACATTTCAACAGATAGGCTTAATTATTATTATACCCCATGAACAAAGGAAATTTAGGAATTTGCAACTTTTGAAAATTAGGCTTGATTAGTATCTTTGGATATAATCTTCCTGTTGTATTGTATATGGAAAGTTGACAATTATTGAAATTTATAGTTCTGTATATATTATTCTATATATATTACATTCTTACCCTCTCATGGGGTGCTATCCACTTTTTCTAAGAAGGCAGATCCACCCCAAAAACGGGGATATTTTATCTGAAATTGTAGCATTGCTGCCCGCCAACTTTATTACCCTCATAATTAATTTGAATTCATAATTAGATATTATAATGCAAATGTAATAATTCTTATACGTATTACATATTCGTAACATATAAAATAATTTGCTCAAATTTATCGATATAGGTACCTATAGACAATTTAATAAATGTACCAAATAATACACACCAGTAGGGGTCAATTAATTATATTCAAGTAGGAAATCGTTCTAGTTTCACGGCACGGCCGGAGAGACAGATTCCTCTGTTGTTATTAGTTTACCTAATATATAAATATGCTGCTCCCATAATGTATTATTTAGTCTCTGACAAAACGACAATTATAACGTCACGAATTATGGATTCGATTGAGTTGGTTGAAAGTGCTTGGGGTAAACAACAAATTGTGTTAGAAGGTTACGGAACATTCAAAAGTTGTACTAATCTTTTCGATCAACTTTACACTCTTCATATCGATCTTAAAAGCACAGTTACAATGACTATTTTATTGATCAATGGATGGAAAATGACCTAATTGAAGATATGTGGAATTGTTACGGAGAGCGGCATCGCACCACAAATATATGTGAATCGTGGCATAGTCGACTTAACAGAAATATTGGAAAAACGCATCCAAACATCATGGAACTTCTAAAACATTTAAAAGATGATTCTGCCTATTACGATATCCTTCATGCTAGGACAGAGCTAAATATGTCTCCGAAAAGAAGAGCAACGAAATATGTACAAGTGCACAGGAGAATAAAAGATTTTTAATTTGTGTTATTAGCTAGGCTAATTATGACTATAAAACTATGCACAATATAGTATGTAAAAATATATATTTACCTACAAAAAAAAACAAGTTTTTAATTTTTTAACATGAATATACACATATATAATATTTTATGCCGCAAAAATATCAGGTTCAAACTTTGAAACATATCTTTCTAAATTAAACATTCAATATCATCTCCTGAATGCAAATATAAATAAAATATTTTTAAACGAGCCTTAGGTTTTCGCCTTGTGTGTAATACTTATATGCCTTTCTACATGTATCAAAATATTACATAAATTGGATATTTATTTGTATGCAAAAACATTTACTTATTAAATTATTATTATTATCAAACAAATGCAGAGGCGGGCAGCAATGCCACTGTATAATCTCTTATTCAATCTGGCGGGCAGCAATGCAACTTATTCAAGGCGCGGGCAGCAACGGGACAGGCAGCAAACCAAAAACATATTTATACTATAGTTTTAGGTCTATTGCATCAAAACCTGTAAACTGCAGTTCCATTATAATTCTCAACTTAACACATAATAAGCGAATAAACACATTCTATACAAATCTATAATATCCGTTTTTTTACAACAAAGACGAGAAAATAATGACATTATTTTTTGTATCTCACAACACGATTTAACTAAAAAATGATATACTTTACAACTGCACTCTTTCTTCTTCCTTTTTAAGTCTACGTCATAATGAAATTTTCAGGGAAAATAAAGGCCGCTTGAGAGTGATATCCATTGCGACTTAAAATAAAAAAATGTTATCGCGATAACGGACCATACGAGAGAACATGCACCCTTAACGAAATATTCGCCCCAGAACTCTCAACTTACCCTTGGTGCAAGTCTCGAATGAGGAAAAGCAAAAACAGTGTTATTGTCACTGCTAGCCTTTTTTTGCTCTCAGATAACAACAATCCGTTTTACTAATTAACTTAATTTATTTATTCAAAACAAGACGTTATATTTTTATAAAAATTCTCTTAGTCTACTTATTAACAAAATCGTTTGGCCAAGTGTCGATCGGAAAAGTCAAACGCTAGTCCACGACATGGGCAGGTAAATCAATTCCTGTCCCCGAACAATTGCCGAAATATTTTTTTTATAAAAAAGGGATATAAACTAGACCAGCAGGAATATTCTTCACTCGTCCAACGATGAGCTATCCCACCCAGCGCTTGAAACAGTAACATGTAACGATTTTTATTCCGCCACAACTTATCCACAAAGATGTTTGTTTGTCTTTAATTTGTTACTTAGACGTATTTGTTGTAGAAAAATTTCGTTTTTTGTTGGTTAGATTGGTTCAATGATATGCCCAATAAAGTCTTCAGTTAAATATTACCTTACCACACATACTTAGCATGTGCGTACTAACGTTTCTATATTATGCAGTTATTTTATTTTTTAAAATACAATTCAGAAAGTACGAGAATTGGCAAGTACATAGTATAGCAAACAGAGCATTCATTATAAGATACTTATAAATAACAATTATTACATATAACAATGTAGTATGGTATGAGAGTAAATAAAAATAAAACGAAAATATTATTAGATGTAAAAGGGTGGTGAAGGTAGACTTAAAGCTAACATAAAAAATGGAGACGATAAACCTAGAAGAAGTCGCCTATTATCGGAATTTATGAAGTCAAATAAGTAAATGCGGAAAAAGCGGTATAATAAGACATAAACCAAAAAGCGCAGGGCCGAGTCACCTTTAACAAACAAAAATCACTTTTGTGCTTCTGAATGGTAAATTTGGAAGTTTGGAAAGGACTGTTATGTGTATGTTTGAAGAACAGCCCTCTATAGCTGCGAAACTTGGACGGTAAACGCAGAAAATAAAAAGTAACAAGCTATTAGGATGTATTATTACAGGAGGATAATGAGGATACGGTGCTTAAAAAAGATTATAAATGAGGAGGCATCGAAAAAGTGGAAGAATATAGGTCACTAGAAAAGTCTAGTAAGGAAAAGAAGGATAGTGGGACACTTTCTGGGACATGAAGGGCTGCACAGAGATATAAAAAAACGCAAGCACAAGTGAATAGAAGCAGAGAAAACACCAGATTAGATTTGACAAATTACTTCAAATGTGTATAACATTTAGCTTTATGTGTCAATTAAATTCGTTATAGTTCGCATTAATAAACAATAAGTAACAGTTTTTATACGATTTTTACAGAGCCTTATAAACGCGAATTACTCACTCAAATATCAAAATAGCATATTTCACAGCTATGTTCCACTATATCTGCTATGTCTACCAACTGTCTCAATTTCAGTTCTGAGTGTTCTATCTTTTGGTGAAGGAGCGGTCGATGTCTAACATCAACCAATTTTTGTTCTTTATAGCTGAAATAGAACTAACTAACTTATTATTTTATAGGAAACTGCTGGTAAGAAATTCCTTACTACATGGTTATGTTTGCGGTCTTTACATAAAATATAATTAAGTTTACTAGAACAGGCGATTGCAAGTACATATTTTTTAAAAGAACGATGAACACCATTTCGTATACAATGCGTTTTGGTTTATTAAAAGAAAAAGACATCACCATAATATCATTTTTAGTAATTTAAATTTAGAAACCTTTCTTAAATTCCTTTTTTATATTTTTCCCGATATTTTTTATAAAACTCCAAATGATGATGTTTGAAATATTTTACTTACTGTCAACATTTGAGCGTGTTCTACTTAATATTGTGACGTGTTCAGTCACGAAAACCTAATTAAATGAACGAAAACAATGAAATTTATTAACAACTAAAATTAAATTACTACAGTTCTTATTAACACAAGTCTACACAATTTTTCACACTAGTAAATCTATTTCTCCCGTCCCCGTATTCTTCGCCACTACTTATATTCGCATTCAACTGTCGCCAGTCTATGACTATTGTCTATCGCTCCTGTCACTGTCAACGCACGATGTAATCAAAACTGACTCGGTCCGCCCAGTGCAGTCGCTTCTATAGTTTTCAGCATTCCTTCTAGAACGTTCTACAACCTTCTCGTGTTACTATTGTCTTTTTATTGATCATTGTTGCTGGAATATTCCAGTTGTATCTAGGAAGGCCGAGAATGTCCATTATCTTTTCCAGGAAGGTGTTGTTAATTAGGACTAAACCAATACAAACCGCAAGTGCAGTTCGTGACATTATGGATCTTCTCGTAACAGATAAAACACTTCAAGTAGCAGAAGATATCAGTAAATAACTATATACTGTCATAACTAGATATTATATCAATTTGTTTTTAAAGAGCTCCTTGGATTTGGTTGGTAATTTGTCCAGATTGCTTATCATCCGCTGATGAGATCCAATAAGATCGAAATCGTGACCCACGTCTGGTAGTTTTAATAAGTTACTGACCAAGAACGTATACTGTTCTTATTGTTTTATAAGAGCATCGGCAGAAAATCGCAATGTCAATGTATTCCATTAACATGTGATCGTTTATAATAAATAACTGAACGGCGTAGTCTAGTAGTTTAGATCATTGCTTAGCATTGAATTCAGGAGGTCACCCGTTCGGATCCAGGTCTGGCTGCTCTGGTCCATGTTTTCTGTGGCAAACGCTGGAGTAATAATATTTCCACAGATACTCTTTCACTTTTCTTCTGTCTTCATTTCATCCGTCTCATCTTTCTCTCACTAATAACCACCATTCTTGAAAGGAGGCTGAAGAGGGCCTTATACCCTACCCTGCGGCTTTGTACTACAGTGTAGGTCGAAGGGACTATCGGACCACCAGCAAAGTATACCAAAACTTTTTTAAGTGATCAGCTTGAAATAAAAAATAAACAAAAAACAAAAACGCTCTTTCGTTTAATGGTTTTATCTCCTTTGTAATAATTATTGGCACATATGAATAATAACAACGAGAGGGTATCGGATTTATATATACGTAGCTTTAATTTATAACGTGGTCCATTTTACAGAAATCAATATAAATACGTTTCACATTTTTTTAATTAAAATTACATTATGTGTTTTTTCGAAAACATTAGACGTTGTTTGTAAAATTTAATATTTTGTTATACGCCTAATGATGTCCTAATAAAGTAAAGGAGACATTGTGTAGTATCAATAAACATTTTCTGAAACGCTTTAAGTGTTACAAAATATTTTTATTGTTTCTAGAATAATTAGTTCGGCACAGTGTGCCTTCTTCAGGTCGAGAAGTGATATATTATAATTTCTCTACCTGAAGAAGGAACTGTGTGCGGAAATAATTATTGTAGATACAATAAAAATATTTTATAACCATACGTGTTGTTTTCTTTCTATAATATGAAGTTACAACGCTTCATCTATTCAAGCTTTATGTGTGTGTTTCTCAAAGCCCACTTTAAAAATTTTCAAGAGATAACGTACATAAGTTACTTAGCCTATTTTACATTTATATTAATTTTCATACATATTTTTTATAAAACTACTATAACAAAACGTATTTATACATTAGTAACGCTGAATAGTCCGTAACCTTTATATGTTATATTGTTTTATTATTCCTATTGATGTTAACAATAATTGGTAACTCAGAGAATCTGTTATACCAATTTGTGAAACAATGAAAAAGTTGCAGATATTGCAACAGAAAAGAAACTTCCGAAGTTTCGGTTTCCATTGTCAGTAACTGGAGGTGTGGGAATCAAATTATCTGTGGAAAGAGAAGTGTTTAGTATTCAGCGCTAGCAAGGAACAGTTTAAGACAATTTAAAGGTCTGCTCTAGAACTATACAACTACCTGACATTAAATCTAAAAATCTAAAGTACACTACATGAATGCAGTAACAATTTTCTATAGTAGATGTTCATACGAACATAAATTGTAATCACTTCAGAAAGTTTTAAATTCAGTTACAACATATATACCTAAAATACAAATATAAGAAAAGTATAAAATATAAGTGGGTATTTTTACGTAGCAATAATTTGGTAATCGTCATCTTCCATTGCTCTCGGAAATCTAGGGTAGAAACTTGGGGTCTCAGAATGATAAATTTTGGAACTAAAGACAAAAATTAAAAAACACATATCAAGGGGGAAAATGTTCCGCTGTATACATTGTTCACAATCTGAAAGTGTGTGAAGTGTTTTTGTTTGAACATATTGTAACGAGTGCGTGTTTGCTTGTGTGCGTTCGTGTGCCCATGTATGTGAGCGAGCCGGTCGCGGCCGAGCCACGACGTGTATATCATAATTACAAGTGTGTGCGTGATAAATGAGGACATGTTAGCGTATTTGTGTTTCGCGGAAACTTGTTCGATATTTCGGCGAAAAATAAAATGGTCCCGACTTTTCTATGTTTCTCGGGAGTGTTTCGGAAATTTAACGGAACAGTATATAAGCGGAAAGACGATCGCCGTGGACAGTTCAGTTCAGAGTTCAGATATAAATTGACGGTCGTGAAAATAATGTGAGAAATAAATCGAGACGCGTAGTAAATAAATAGAAAAGTGAGAAGTGTTATACAGACAGTAACTGTACATAAATAAATATTGTAATTGTAGTATAAGTTAATTAATATTAGTATAAATAAATTGTTGTTTCGGTTTAAAAGTCTTCGAGTTGTGATTGTTAAACTCCCGAACGTTACAATATTTATGTAAGGAATAACCGTTGCTGAAATACTTTAATTAGAAGGAGTGAACCAAAAAATGTACATTATCCAGTTTACAACACTATTTCTAGTGTAGTAATACTCATACTGAACAATTACTTCCGATAGTAGTAGTTAGGCTTAAACGTTAAACAATAATTTCTTGTAAAAAAGATTCATGGATTTAAAAGTGACTGACTCGCGTTGATAATGCCGACGTGTGAAGAGGGCGAAACACGTGTCCGCTCATATTAAATTTAGTTAGTGGTAATTAGGGTGAGCTTTTCCTTATTTAATTATTCTTTTACCACAGTCTCCTATTTTCTACTTTAAATAGAACGAGGCAGGCGATATTAATAGCAGGCCATAAAGTCTGAAAACTGAGTCTACATTATTAAGTTTTATAGTGAATGATTTTAGAAACATAAAGTAAGATACTTAAAAAATGTAGACAGAATAGAAAAAAAATCGGATAGTGTCGGCTAATGACAACAAAAACATGTCATTGAGTTCTCAGTCGTAGGAAAAGGTTATTTAATTAAGTTTTATGTCTTAGGCAATAACATGGAGAGGCAGAATATTCTGAATAAACCCAGATAATCAACTTATTTTTTTAGTAGTTTTTAAAAAGATTTTATGTATCATGTTTTAAAAGTTCAAATTTACTTAGTTGATTCTAAATCGAAGAGACACCTAACTAGATTCAGCAACGAACAAACGACCTTAAAATTAGAAAACCTTGCGTTCAGAAGAATATAGGGGCGATCGTTAACGGGTAGGGGACGGAAACTTTCACTAGGTTTTGGTGATTTTATTTAAATTTTTGACTATACATGAATGTCGAAAATAAGCTTACTATAAATTATCCGTCTGATATAACTGGATTAAAGCTATGCGAAGAGTTAATTAGAAACTTATCTCCTGTTAATGGAAAAGTTGATAAACCTAGCCCTCTCGTTATACTAATTTTCATTACATGACATAAACTAGAGGATTTGTATCAAATGTCTGGCTAACTATGAGCATATTGCTAACAATACCAGTGACAGTAGCTGCTGACGAAATGAGTTTTTAAAAACTTAAGTTAATAAGAACATGAATATACACAGACAGCGTAGTGAACGCAATCTGTAAAAATTATACTGATTTGGTACTAAATCCCACAATAAGTAGCAAATTTCCATAGATGGCGCTCACTATGCGGTCAGTATTTATTCATCGAACGCTGTTTAATGATACCAGATAGGTTGGTTGGTTTTCTATCGCAGATGTCTATGGCTTGCTGATGAGAACCAAATAGTTCGAAACTGCAATACACATCTGGCAGTTCCCACAGCATACTGACCAAGAACATGTTTTTATTTTGATTATAAAAACAGATTTGAGATCAACTATATCGCAAGATAGACTTTCAAGTTAGGAACATAAGCCATTGAACATGAATTAGAATCAGAGCATGATAAACAAGATATCATCAAATATTTTGTAGATAAGAAACCGTGAAAAGTGAATTTTGTATAGTACACAATCCAAGCTGATGCAAAACTACTACTATGTACACTGCAAAAGATAGTGTGTTACAAAACACATATAAAATGTTATAATCACACATAGGTGAATTATTTGATACTCGTAAGATGTAATATATATTATGTGTGTTGTTTTACATATTTGATTTTCACAATCAACTTAATCAAGTTAATAAATCTGTTTAGCATAATCAAACAAACTAATTACACACTTGAGTTGTAGAAGCAACACATATAACAATAATTAACGCATTTTAGAATATTACGCACTCAGAGTTGAATTAAAAGTATAACACACTCGTTGTTGCGTAATAATATAGATTTATATAAAGGAAGGCAAGCAAAGAGAAAGAACCGCAGATGTATATGTGGTTTTTGATCGATAGATGGGGTACCGACTACTCCAAGTCACTTGCTGTACATGTATGAACCTGATCGCACGTATCTGAATATTCGATCTTAACTTTCTAAATTTTATAATTCTTGTTGTTAAATTTTTAACTCCTTCTTAAATTAAGTTTTATATTCAAAACATCATATGATTTATAAAATTGTATGTACTATATATTAAATACCTTTATATTGCACATTATTTTAACAAATTTTTATTGAATCAATTTATTGAAGTATACGTTTTGATGAATTAAAAAGAATACACACTACAAAATGTGTTTACCTAAAAAATAACACATTTTAAAAAAGGGCGTTGAAACAAGATACCGTGTACTGTGTTTCATAATAACACACTTTAAAGGGGATTAAAAACCATTACCATTACTTACGTGTGTCAAAATAACATACTTAACATTTTTAATAAGTTGGTGAGCCAAAATCGAAGGTAGTTTCGTACAACTAAAGGTGTGATTTATCTAGTAGTTTTATTAAACTAAAACTTCACTCTCCTGATTAAACTAATAATTACTTATTATGTTTAATTGACCTGAGCTGTGCAAATTGGTCGGTAGGATGGAAAATGTGTTAAGTACAAAGGTTAACTTAAAAGAAGAGAATAGTGAAAAGTGATGGAATAATAATGGAATTCCGCATTCAATGGAGCTTTACATGATTATCTACAGTCAAAGCAAGCGGACGTACAAAAGAAATTAACATTGCGACTTCCGAAACGCGATTTCATTTTCAATTTACTTTTAATAAAACCCAGCGAGACAAGGTAAACATAAAATACCTGAAAAGGTCCACTCTCGTACCGCTTTGAACTTCCCAACAAATTATTTGTAGAATCATCCAAGTATTTCAATAAAGCTTTCTGTAATTAAAAAAACAAAACACTTGGTATAGTTCCACAAATATTATTAAAATCTGACAATATTGTTTCGGCTGTTATTCCATTATCAAAGTGAATAATATTATAAATTTAGGGTGTATTTATGTACGAAAGGTTAGAAAGTAACGCCTACAAACTTGAAATATACACGTACCTATCTACATAAAATAAAATAAAAATTACGGCTTTGTCCTAATAGCTTTGTTACCTGTTGTTGTTGTGGTATTGCTTTATTGATTTCTAAAATCTGTAACAGATTTAGACGTTTCCTTTTATTGCAATTATGTAAAAGTTTTAAACCATTAATATCTATGGAATGATCATTTTCTATACAGTGATCAGTTAAACCTGTATTCTTTTTACAATTTAAAATTGATTTTTTATCTTCGTTAAAACGTACCCTTAATGAGCGACTTGTTTGACCTAAATAGATAGCTGGACAGTTAAGACATTGTATTTGATAGACTCCATTTTCGTCTAGCATATGTTTTTTATCTAAGTTATTATTAATTAATAAAGAACCTAAATTAGTGTTGTTTACCGAGATGGGGGTGATTTGCAATTTCTTTAGTTTATGGGAAATGTAGTTGGAAATATTATGTACATAATTTAAAAAGGTGAAAGATTTTTGTTCAATTGTTGATGTTGATTCAATTTCATTAAAGCTTTCTGTATTTCTAATAATCGTTTGTACATCTTTAAGTGATTGTGTCACATTTAATCCAAAAATACTCTTTCATTGTTCATAATAAAGAAGAATACAATTTGACCTTTTTATAATAAAAAACGTTTCCAAAAGTAGCAGTAATTCTATAATAAGATTTCCTGCTTTTCCAATCGCTAAGTTATTAAGTAAGTATTGGTCTTTTCACAAATAAAGGATTAAAGAAATGACATCTACAAAAGTTATATGTGATGAAAGACGAAATTGATAATGATTCTCAAGTAAATTGATCTTAGTTTTGATTATCATGATTATTTGGAGGACTTAATTTTTTCCATTCCAATCAGATTCAATCGAAGAAAACAAACACTTTACTCACCGTCCAAATTTGAATGGTACATAGTACTTAACGCTTGCTGCTTAGCACTTCACACAAGGCAATTAGGAAAACCTTTCCGCGCGTTTACCTAACCTTAGTCTTTGGTTGATACCACCTTCATTTAAATCATTGCATTCCACTATATTATAACCTAATATAATCTAATGGTTCCGTCTACGGGCGTTTAGTCACAGTCACTACAACATCCTATAATGACATTTAAACGCACTCAGCACATCAACGTTGGTGATCTGTAAATAATAATTCCAATTAAACGACGACATCCTGGATATCGAAAATAGAACGTTTAGTTATTTTCATGCTTTTGTAAAACTTTTTAATCGTCAGCTAGTTACAGAATGTCCTACCATAGGTTGTCCCAATTCTACTAATTTATCTTACATACGCATTTACGCTGGCTTCATAGGTAAATAGAACATTATTGAATACTTCCTTGCAAATGTACGTACGCTAGGAACCACAAATAAGAATTGCTAATATTACTAACTTAGAACATGATGGTGGTTGGGTATACAATGAAGATTTATTAAATGATGATAAAATTTGAAGTTTGAATCCTGCAGTAATTCATATTTGAATGACGATTAAATGTACTTAATGACATTTAATTTTCAAAAGTACTTTCGTAGATGTTTTGGTGTTTTTTTTTTAAATAGAAATATGGAATCAACAGAAACAACTACTCCGAGGGTTAATATCCCTACCGGCATTGAATTGCATTGTTGATTCCGATGGATTCTTAGACGAAGATAACAATCCAAAAAAAGAAGGTATTAAAATCCTTTTTCGTCTAATTATAAAGGATCACAGATCCCACATTTGGAACGCGGTAGGGGTATTAGCCCTTGGAGTAGTTGTTTCTGTTGATTCCGTATTTATATTTATTATATAGCTTGTAAAAGCCTTTCTGCCAGCGCCCACCTGATGAGACCCGATAGGTCGAAACCGGTCGTGGGATATGGCTTTCGATGCGCTGTGCCTACTTGGTAGGACGCGTTACAAATGTGGGATCTGTGATCCTTTATAATTAAACGAAAAAGGATTTTATTAGCTTCTTCTTTGTTTTTTTTAATGAAATTCAATTTTTATAGGTGAATAAACATGGGTAGTGGGTGTGGTATTATTGTTAAAGTTTTCTAAAAGTACACAATCGTTTCTGTTTTATGAGTTTCATTTGGAACTATGCATATGCCTTTCAAAATTGATTTCCTTCAATGATTAATTACAACGATGACATGTTAGTAGCAAAATTGCGCAAAATAAGATTTTCTCAAGGAACGTCAGGTTGCGATCGATCGTTTTGAACATGTAACGTTTCTGTAAGTATATACGGAAAAGTGAATGGTGATTATTATTTCAGTTCAGTAGATTTCATTTATACCATATATTTACAAGGTTGTACTGGGCAGAGTGGCCTTTGTGGTAAACTTTTGTTGAATATAAAATCTTTTGATTATTACAGAGCATTTATAAAACCATGTAGATACATGAATATCAAAATTTTATAAGCGCATGTCTTATATTCTCCTTCGGACTTCTATTTCCAAACTTTAAATACTTTTGATCCTTGTTTTTTCTTTTCTTTATTGGAAATTGACGGAATTTTATAAGGCGGCGATCTGCTCCACTTCATATTATTATATTTTTAGATAAAAATATTCATTTGCCTTTGTGAAGTTTGTACTTCTGAAGTTAAGTTTGGAGCTTTTTATTAAAGCGGGGGTAGACCACATTATCCATCATTGGTTTAAAACTTTAATAAAACACGAAGAAATCAAATTTCCTTCTAGGATGATATATTCAAATATTTCCCGAATGAGTATTTTTCTTCTGCTCAATTAACAAGATATTAAAAAATAATGCCGTTAGGGTTGGCACTATTATTCCTGATAAATCTGCCAGGAAATGTCTTGAGGAGGTTGATACCATGAAAAAGTAGGAGACAGATTTTGAAGGTACATTAAAAATAACAAGACATCCATGTTTAAAACATCCTTGCAAAATCTCAAGGTTATAAGAAGAATAGTTTAAGAGAAATTAATTAAATTAATTAATGTCTCAATTATATACTACAACTACACTGGACCGTTAAAATAAAAACAATTAAACAATTCGCAGCACGGAATAGGTCCAAGCTAGTGGAATCAGTGTTACAAAAGGTATATGGTAACAAAAAGGTTAAGTTGTTAGAGAAGGAAGTCAATAAAGTTAAATCCCACAAATAAGTAGAAAATATCTACAGATGGTGTTCAGATACGCGCCTAGCGGTTTCGGTAGAACACTAAGCAAGGGCATAGTTTTATTTCTGTTGTAAGAATTCAGTCCTATGTGGGTTTAGCACTGTCTACCTTTACAGGTTGTAATGTAAAATCTAACTTAAATACAATAAAACTAGGCATTCTTACGAGAACTGCTTAATTTCAAGACATGATACGATTTTTCAAAGTAATATGACAGAGAGAGCTTAATGCATACGTTTTTTAATCATTTTCAAAGAGATCTGTAAATTTTCAAATTGAATAGAACCGCGTGAAGACCAGAAGCGCCCCCTCTCGGTATCAGCGGAACTATTTGCACACCTATTTATGGTATACATCCATCGTAACTTATAGCGTATAATATTTGTCTAAGTTTATCTGAAAACATTTGAACATATTTAAAAATATAAATGAATAGTGCATGTTTGATAATCCATCGTTGTATATTTTATTAATTTCTTTCAACACTAACACAACTCTTCATATACATCATATCATTTGTGGAGTTACTATGTTGCAAGGCGCTAGTATAATGTAAAGGAAAATTGGACCTGGGCGTATTTAAATTGGTTACTCTCAGTTGCAATTTAATTATTTCAATTTTCTATTTTACATATAAACAAGGTACATGTAGCCTGGAACATGCAGGATCATTCAAACTGAGAGGTACATTAGACGTTTTAGGGAAACTAAGCTGAGCGTGTTACAGATTTAAAAATTTTGGGGTTGGGAGTAGGGGTTATCAAGGATGATCTATTTAACTAAAACAATTTCAACTGTCGGGTACTTCCGGTTATACCAGAAGTTGATGTCAACTTTCTTATTTTAAATGAAATCGTATATTCCTTACGATGAATTCGTATGAAACATAAAATTTTAAGGTGACTTTGATCACTAACTTGTATGCCTACGATTAATAGTTTCTGAGATAATTAAATTTATTTGAAAAAAGATTGCTACCGTAACCCTAACTACAAAGAATAAAAAATCATAACTTCCATAGAAAATGACTTAGAATGTTGAAATTTTTAATGGTTATTGCCAAGTCATAAGGCTAACGGTAACGTCATGCCAAAACTAAGCTTTATAACTTGTACAGGGCATTCAGAAAATGGCACGTAGCATATTTTATTTTGTCATTCGATTCCATTTTTTATCGTCTTTCGATACATTGGATGTTTTCCATTATTTATTTAAAAAAATCCAAAATTATTCAGAAATTTTCAAAAAAAACAGTAGGAGATATCAAGATGGATTGAAAGAGGATAAAAAATTGAATCGAATGACAAAATAAATTATGCTAGGTGCTACTTAAAAAAATGAAGTTATTCGTGTTTGAAGTTTTTAAATTTTTGATTTTTTCTGAACACCCTGTACAAATTAAAAAGCTTAGTTTTATTACAACGTTAGCCTTATGACTTGGCCATAATTAGTAAAACTTTCAACATTCTAAGTTATTTTTTATGGAGGTTATGATTTTTTATAGTTTGGGTCACGGTGCAATCTTTTTTCCAATAAATTAAATTATCTCAGACACTATTCATCGTAGGCATACAAGTTGGTTATCAATGTCACCTTAGAACTTAAAATTTTATATTTCATACGAACTCATCGTGAAAAATATACGATTTCTTTTAAAATAAGGAAGTTGACATCAACTTCCGGTATAACCGAAAGTGCTCGACAGTTGAAATTATTTTAGTTAAATAGATCATCTCTACTCCAAAATTTTCAAATCTGTAACATGCTTAGTTTCTCTAGCATTCAGTTTGAATGACCCCGTATAATAACTGCACAACCTGATAGAGAATGAAAATTCAAATCAGAAAATCCTTTGTCATTGTTCTAAGGAATGTCTTTAGTATATAACTTACATTTCAAATTTAGTCCAGGATATTAACTAAAACGTAACTCTAAAAGAATACTAAGTTAACGTGAAGTCACAACTTCAGAGTTTGAACTATCCCATGTGTTTAATTGGTTTGTTGCATTTACAACATCACATTTTACCTCACTCTGTTCTAGTGTAACTAAGTGAGTAAGAATTTTTAGAGACATTCCCATAGGAACTTTGACTTATTTGTTTCACAGGTCACATTGGTGAAACGTGGTCATGACTTTTAGTTACACCTTATTTATAGGGTAGAGAAAAACTCCCGGAGGTTTTTAAAAATAATTTAACAGTATAATAATTAATTAAGATGTATACATTCACGCAACTAAATAAATGATAACGTTATTAGTTCAATAACAATAAATTAAAACTAACACACTAACATTTAAATGTTCAAAATTGCTAGGAGCAGCGTCCTTACGTTGAAGAAAATTGCCGATGATTGTCGCACACTTGTCTATTGTAAGTTAAAAGTAAGTCAATTCCACTTTTTGCTATAATACCGTAGCGCACCGTCTTCATGAGACTTTTTATTCCAAGATTGATTAAACAGAATAGTCCATAGGGTTGAGATCTTGCGAGTTTAGCGGACAAACGTTCTTACTCTAAATGCCAGAAAATAACTGAATGATCTAATAATAGCTCGAATCCACTCCAGAATAGCTCGAAGAAGCCGCTGCTAAAAGTAGCGTTGATGCATGTTTTAGACGAACTTACGGGAGTAGCGCAATTGAGCACCGAAAACAGGTAGTATTTGAGAACACCCTTCAATTGGGTACCGAATGAAGATCGAGAGGATTAACTACCCCCTAGTGCGAACAGGTAGGTATGTACATAATAACTAATCAATTAATTAGAATACTTAACTGTATTAGGATTATAGCTTGATTTCAAATTTGATTATGCAACAACCATGAAAATGAAAGTAACTGTTAGTGAGCAAGGGCAACACACCTAACTTGACCTAACCTTACAAGAGTCAGTCGGCTTATCAGTGTTTGTTCAATATAATTAGTAATGAATGTACAGAATACGATTTGTTTTTCGATCCTCAGAATGTTGTCATGTACAAACAAGGTTTTGAGGTTACGATGCATGTTTTATAAGTAAGTACCGTTTTAAAATTCTGCCGCCACAGCGCTGCTGTCAGCGTTCCGCTCATGCGCACTGAATAACTACATATTTCACCTATGCACTGACGCCATTACTGTCTGATTAGCCCTTGTTTACGTTGTTTACTGAGTGTTTAAGATGCCTCCGATAATCGTGAGTCCCGCCAACTGTTATACGTTTCCTTAGTGCTAAATGACATAAACCGATTAATATTCATCGTGAGATTTGTGCAGTTTACTGACAAAACATTATGAGTGATGGAATGGTAATGAAGTGTGCGAGAGCATTTAAAGATGGCCGCACAAATGTGCATGCCCGTCCGCATGTGGCTAATCGGACCAAAGATCTCATCACATCTTCTCACTGGGAAACTCTAGATCATTCTCTGTACAGCCCTGATCTGGCGCCCAGTGTCTACCATTTGTTCCTGCACTTGAAGAAACATCTAGGCGGTCAGCGACTTCAAGACGATGACGAAGTCAAAACAGTTGTGATGCAGTGGTTAACAGTTAACAAGTCAGGCGGCAGAGTTCTATGACAAAGGTATTCAAAAGCTGGTCACTGGTCAAACGTTATGACAAGTGCCTCAATATTGAAGGAAATTGTGTAGAAAAGTAGACTAAGGTACAGGCTTTCATGTCAAAATGAAATTATTAAGATATCTATTAATTTCAGAACAGTACCTACTTAAAAAACATGCCTAGTAGATCAGCAACATCAATGCTCATGTTGCCCAATTAAACGGTAAGTTTAAGAGAATTCCTGCTGGTGTGCTATATTTGGTACGTAAAAGTGCCCAATTGCATGACTCCGAAACGAACAGTAGAACAATGTGCGACAATCATGGGAAATTATATGTACAGAAGTTGCAGGTGGAAATTTTTAATAACTAGTGTAAATGTTATTGTTTTAATTTAACAGTAATAAGTCTAATAGAAAGTTAATATTCGTTGCTTAGTTGCATGAATACATCTGTATATCCAGTCCTACTACTTTATTGTAATATTTTTAAAATTCCGAATTTTTTCTCCCACCCTTTCACTCGAAATTTGCCCTCAACAAGGAAAATTGTAAATGTTCTATTTTGGATCTGCTAAGATTATTATAAATATTATAATCGAATACTCCAGTCAATATTTAGAATCTTTTATAATTTATGCAAAATTAAATGTCCGTAGTTTTTTATACGGCAGTGTACAAAACAAAGGCGCAAATGTTATCTCAGTCAATTATAACGGCTCTTGTGTTATTTCGTTGCAAGGATCATTTTATAGTTTCTTGTTACATTACGACGATTACCGGATATGTCTCTTTTTTACTTCATGATATTCTACATATAGTTAACAGTTTGCATACACACGTTTACTAAGTTTGACGCATAAGCAATAAGTAGAGCGATATCATATGCTCAGTTCTGTGAACTCACATATGGTTAGTTGATTGCATAACTTGCATAGATTCAAAGAGGTCAATATGAACTAATTATAGACCAATGAATACGGAATGGTATAATATATTTAATTTACTAGTCCATTTAGCAAAACTTTAT
Organism: Agrilus biguttatus; assembly: GCA_963921985.1. Classification (NCBI taxonomy): domain Eukaryota; kingdom Metazoa; phylum Arthropoda; class Insecta; order Coleoptera; family Buprestidae; genus Agrilus; species Agrilus biguttatus. The sequence continues at coordinate 26,095,549 of OY998118.1, forward strand.
ATCCTGCAACTCTTACAGACAAACCGCCATTGAAACGCTGAAACGGACACACCCATTATCCATATTTTTATTTATCATTTAACCTCTTAAGTTCTTTCTTCCAGCGCCTACCTTATGAGACCCAATAAGTTGAAACTAGTTATGGGATTTAATTTTAGGTTTGTAGTGCTTGCTTGGTTGGACATTCTCCAAATGTGGGATCTTTGATCCTTAATATTTAAACGAACAAGGATTTTAACGCCTTCTTTTTTGGATATCCACATTTTATATTTCTTATTCTATCGTCTTACTTTACAATTTTTATAATCAATTAACTTTCAACGAATTTCTTGTAAGTTGTCACTTGACGCATAATTAAAGTTGAAATTTTAGTTCACAAATCATAATGAATGGTTGTTAGAATGCTTCCAGTAGTCATAAGTACGCGAAATGTCAATTATGTCATTAGAAGGCCATGAAACACTCAAGCAACAACTTCGACGTAAAGTTCATGAGAGTAGAGCATGTTCTAAAAGCACTTTAAATTTTATCATCGTACTAGAAAGTTACACGCCATTCGGATTAATATTTCCATAAATTCGCATTCCCGCTACTAAATAAAATTTCATTCTTTGAATTGAATCCAGTTGAAGTTAAAATCTTATTTTAGGTACCTACTAGCAATTTTCCTCATTCATTATTAAATAAAACTTCACGTTCCAGAAGGTAGTAGTAGAATCTATATGTGCGAATATATAGCTTCACCTTTTCATCTAATTTGGAGAAATTTCATGAATAGAATATTTCATTGTGGCGTTTATTGCCACACTAGCGTCTGCTAATGCTATAAATTTAATTGGAAATTCTGTACATTTTTAAATGTGTTATTTTGGATACAAGGTTACTCAAACTGAATCATACATTAACGTCTTAGGAAATCTAAGCATGGTAGAGTTTTGAAAAATTGGTAGTAGTGGTTATCAAGGATGGTCTTTTTATCTAAAATAATTTCAACTGTCTGCCACTTCCATTTACACCAAAGGTTGATGCCAATATTGTTGTGGCGACTTTACTTGCCATAATCTTTTGTTTGATTTTTCTAATTGTAGTTATATTGTGTTTGTCTTTTGAAATATTATTCTTTTATTATTTTGTAAATATTTCAATAGTTCTTTTCAATTTAGGTTTTCATTGTGTCTCTTCAAATATTTATATTCGTAATGCTATTCTATTATTGTCACTATCTAAATATCTTTTCAAATATTTCTACTAACTTCCTTATACCTATAAAATGCTATTGTCTTCTATTCAAATAACTTTATTGCTGTACTTTATATAATCCCTTTAACAATTCAATTTCGCGTCTATATTTCTCGTACCTTCCTAATTGCTATTTAATGATGGGCTTCTTTGCTGGTTTGGGACTAAATCCTTTTTCCTAATATTTCATATCTTGAGTCATTTACAACTGTACTATATTCCAACTAGTTCCCTACCTTAATCTGAATAATTTTCTCCCCTCTAAACTGTCTTCCTAACTATTTCATTTTCTAAAATATCTTCACTTACGATTTCGACCTCGGTTAATTACTACCTGTTCCTTTATAATTCATCTCCTGCCGGTTTGTTGTAAAAAATGGTTAGCGTTTGTTTTATTTAATTTAATTCTTTATTCATCTTCATTTGATACAAAGCCGCATAAATTTCAAAGACTATAATCAAATCCAAATTTTTATTTTAAATAGAAATGTATATTTTTTGCGGCGAATTTGTATGAAGTATAATATTCTAATGTTACTTGGATAATCAACTTGTATGCCTATTGCCTACGATGAATAGTTTCTGAGATAATTTAATTCGTAGAAAAAGGATCGCAATCGCAATCCTAACTATATATAATCATAACTTTCATTAACAATGAGTTAGAGTGTTGAAACTATTACTAGCTATAGTCATGTCTTACGGCTAACGTCATGCCTAACTTCAGCTTCATAAAGAATACAAGGCGTTCAGAAAACAAAACAAATCTTAAAAACGTCAAATACGAATAACCTTTTTTTTCTAATGGCACGTGGCGTAATTTATTTTCTTATTCCATTCATTTTTTATCCTCTTTCGATAAATTCGATTGTTTGCCATTGTTTTATTTCTATTATATTTCTTCTATCTACCCTTAATTATACTTTATACTATTCCTTTTGTAATTTCGCTTTTCTTTAATTTACTATTATCTTGGCAGTTTTTATTACAATTTCATTATATAAATTTTTATATTTTCTACAACTCCTTTTTGAGTCTCTTCTCTGCTAAAAGTGACAGAAATGTGTAGAAATTGAGGTTCCTTTACCAGATTCATTCGGAATTAGAACAGCAGGATAACAAATACAACTTAAGTAAAAGGCGGCATACCAAAGGCAACGAATGACTGAAATCAGATAAAAATTTCATTTTCTACAAAAAAGGGTCCTTATTGCGGGTCGCTTTAAATTTTGAGTTTATTAACACACTCGCCTCTGTCATTGAGATAAATATATGTTTTAATTTTGTGCATTTTGTATAAACGTTTTAATTTGTATATATAGGTACCTTTTTTGTGAGTTTTTATCTTATGTATTTCTATTTCGTTATTGTAGATCACTTGCCTAACTCTATAGATTTCTATTCCTTGAATCTCTGCATTTCCTATCATTTTATTCTTTTGTACCCTTCTTCACAATTATTAAAAGATCTCAATTTCTATCTTCTCCAAACTGCACTTCTCCCTTGTTTGCTTTTAACATAATAGTTTCTCCTTTCAATTTCATTCGATTTTTTTTTAACTTCTTTACAAATCCTTTTCGAACCATTCCTATATTAGTTTGTATTTACCCTAGTCAAGAAAGTGGCCCTTTTCTACATCCGGTCCATTTTCACTTTTTTACGCCAATTTCATTCGTCACGGTCACTTTCCCTAAATTCCTGGTATTCTTACATTGAATAACGCCAAACTGAAATCCCCAGAAATGGTTCCCTTACTTCTATCACTCCATAAGGTTCGATTCATAAAAACCCTTCAAACCAATATTAGTACCCCAGGAAACCTCAGTCAGTCATTATAAACTAGTAAATTTCAATCATTCACGATCAATCAATCAAACCAAATCACACTCAGTTTTTCTGACATCTCTCTTCCTATTAATGAAATTGAATTCTGGCTTAGCTCTCGGTGACACATGTTAAATAATCAGAAAAAAAACACTTGGTATAGTTCAACAAATTTTATTAAAATCTGACAATATTGTTTCGGCTGTTATGTCATTATCAAAGTGAATAATATTATAAACTTAGGGTGTATTTATGCACGAGAGGTTAGAAGGTAACGCCTACAAACTTGTAATATACACCTGCCTATCTACATAAAATAAAAAATACAGGTTTGTCCTAATAGCTAGATTTAATCTGTTTTAAATCTGTTAGAAATTTTAGAAATCAATAAAGCAATAACAAAACAACAACAGGTAACAAATGACCAGACTGATTTTGTGCCTTCACCGTTATTAAATCTACCTATTAGGACAAACTCGTAATTTCTACTTTATTTTATGAGGATAGATACGTGTATATTTCAAGTTTGTAGGCGTTACTTTCTAACCTTTCGTACATAAATACACCCTAAATTTATGATATTATTCACGTTGGTAATGGTATAACAGCCGAAATAATATTGTCAGATTTTAATGAAATTTGTGGAACTATACCAAGTGTTTGTTTTTCTAATTATTCTCTCTCCCTAGCTATTTATCTTCATTGAATCGAATTTATAATAGTTAATTTTTATGTATAAATAATGTACATAAATAGGTTTTACACAAACATGCAAATTAGTTTAGTTGTGTCTTTCCCAACTCATATGACCAAAATACCTACCACCAATTGACAATATTTGCTGTGTTAGATGGCTATTACTTACTTTCTTATTTGTTTTATTCTGTCTTATGAGTGACTACGTTCTTTTGTCTACCAACCTTTGTAAACATACACGGTAACATTAGCTGGTCTAGCATTGGAAGGTACGCAAGAGTAATTCCCAGAATGATAAAATTCAGCTCGTGGAGCAACCAGTTCACTACCCAATCGTCCAATTCTTATGTTAATACCATTTGTCATGTCGAAATTAATCATTCTGTCCCTGTGATACCAAAAAATGTACTCTGGATCTTCATATTCATCTTCTACATAACAACTTAATCGTAAAGTCGATCCAACTTTAAATACTTTTTGAGGATCTCCAAGTATTTCGGCTTTGGCCTCTGAAATTAAGAAATTATTATGAAAACCCTTTTACGTTTACTATGAACCTACATATTTAGAATAAGTTATTTAAAATAAATGAACATAATTAGATTAACCTATAACAAAGACGACAATTAGATGGGTTGAGATGAGGAGGATCTCTCACTCCCTCCCTTTTTAATATATTTGAAGGAGAGGTAATAAAAAATATAAATCTAACGTTGAGAAAGTATTAATGGGGTATAGACATTTAAAACTGATGAATATCTCAAAATGTTTATACCCAGATGATTTGGTGATTTTTGGTAATAATAATGTATTTTAACGTACGAAATAACATTGGCAGTCATTCCGGTGAACATTGGTGAAGACTGTCTTTAACTATTTTGTCGATGGTATAATGATTTAAATAAATATAATTTCTTTGTTTCACAATAAATGAAGAAGTTTTGTCTAAAAAAGTATCCATGTTTATATGAAATTATAGTCTCTGCATGGAACGCTTTCAAATGTTTCAAATAGTACTTGTAATAATGACCTCAATACCTAACTGAAAACCTAAACCGCACGGCTGCTACTCGTTTGCCACCACGAGCAGATTACCATAGCAACGATGATGTCAGTAGCAAATTTACGGGCCTAGCGTCCTCGAATAGTGAAGAGTTCGCGTCGCGGCGAGACTGCAGCTGCATGCTCTTTGAACATATACGTATTTGAGCTATTGGCACGGCGTAGCGTGAATATTATGAAGACAAACCATTATATGAGAAGCAAATAACTGCTACACCTATTAGAGTATAAATGGTAGCATGTGTTGTGTGCGAGGCTGTGTTTATGTTTATATTTTACATATGTATTTTATTCCTGTAAGTATCGGGGATACTTCGTAGTTATACCTATATTTAACGCGAAATATTTATATTATTTGACACATTCCCTTGTACATATACTGAAGAATATACGACGGAATACTGTATCTAATCCTATGTTTAGTGTTTATTGGTTTCTGCGACTGAAGATACATCACCTATTTTTGAAAGCACGAGCCGCCAGTGCAGAACAGCATGGGCAGAAAATACGAAATAAACGCAGACAAAAGTCAACAGTAGAACCAGGCTAACAAAAGCTTAACTATGTCACGTCCATGCGTAGTGGCTATCACATACTTCCCTAATTAAATTATTCACATTCAATCAACTTGCAATGAGACATCAAAACGAGCAAGCATGGAGTGGCGGCGCAAAGATGAATCAAACCCAATGAAGCCGAAAACACGTCTGTCTGCAGGCAAAGTTTTAGTCACGGTTTTTTGGGACTGGAGAGGGGTGCTGTTGGTCGATTTTCTGTAAGAGCGAAGAACCATTAATGCAGCCTACTACTGTCTGTACTACTGACTTCTCAGTCAGGTAGAACTTGCTCATTGCGGAAAAGGAAGACGCACACCATTCGTGACGTGTTCCTCTTGCACGATAACGCTAAGTCTCATACCGCAGCTTTAGTGCAGGCCCAAATCGGTGAAATGTACTAGGCTCAGTTGGAACACCCTCTATATAGACCTATCCCCTTGTGATTTCCACATGTTTGGGCCTCTCTAGGAATCACCAGGAGGCGAGCGATTTCAGATCGATGAACAGGTGGAGGAAGACGTTTGTGCACAACTGGATAAACACCCGCCCTGCTTTTTTTTATGAAAGTTGGATGAAAAAACTACCAATGCGTTGGGAAAAATGTATAGACAAACAAGGGAGATATGTCGAAAAATAGAGAAATTTGTGTTTTTGTGAAACTTTTCAAAATAAATGTTTTATGAACAAGGGCTCGTTTATATTTGATATATCTTCGTATATAACTACGGCATCGAGAAAAGTCATGAGGGAATGGCTTAGAAAACGAAACATTCCATATGCTTATCACATGTTTAAATTGTATAATTTAACTAAACTTCATATCCCACACTATAAAACCTACGAAGTAGACAAGTTATTGGAGGAGAAAGGTCACTTGGTATTACAAATTCCAATATATCACCCAAAGCTAAATCCTATTGAGTTAGTTCAGGCCTCTATGAAGCAATACGTGGCAGATCATAATGTTAGGTTTAATTTTAATGGTGTAGTAACCTTTTACAACGAGTTTTTTGAGTCGTTTACTTTGGAAGAGTGGAAATCTCGTTGTGATAATGTGAAATAGGTGGAGCAATTGTTTATAGATAGCGAACCTGCTTCAAACCTAGCTATGGAATAAAGTTTCAATTAATTTACAAGGTGGTGAAAGTGAAAGAGAGACTGACTTATCATTAGAAAGCAGTAATTCAGATTCTGACTATCAAGAATTGAACCTTTGTAATTATTAGTAAAATAAAAATAAATTCAATAAATAGATAGAAACTATTACATAATTAACTTAATTAGCTATTTATGATGCAAATTTGTTTTGTTTATATTAAATCATTAAATTTAAATCTGAGAATGATTTGTTATGTAATTTACTTTAGATATCTTCATAAATTTAATAGAAAGTGAGAGGTAATAACAAAAATAGAAAGAAATAGTAAGACCTAAAATGGATATGTATGTAATAATAAATGTACAGTGCAGTTACATTCACCCAACCTTCTGCTTAAAATTTACAAGTTCGAAAAATCGGTGCGTTTACGTCATCCTTTTCCCTCCAAATACTTTCTCTGTTTATTTCAGCACAAGTTTTGTATTACGGTCAGAGCTTTTCTTAAACTTGTCCCATTGTATAAAAGTATAGTTAAACCAGCATTTTTGCGTGAAGGTGAGTCTTGCATATTTATTAGCGAACTAAAAGGGAAATTTCAACTATCAGAAGTGAAATTCTACAGAAGAGTTAAATCAATAAATAGGAACAAGAAATTAATTTATCAGAGAAGAGCTAAAATGAAAGACAGCAAAGATGCAGCTATGGTGGTTTGGGCACCTGTGTTGTAAAGATAACAATTAACATGTCAAACAAATCTGGATAACAAATGGACAAGGAGAAAAAGAAAACATATGTTAGAGTAAACTTGGGACGACAAAATAGAAGGATTGTTAAAAAGACATACAGAATACTACAAGAAGCTGTCTAGCCCAGGATCAGAATAGGAAAACTGATATTTTTCAGAAACGTTAAATAACTTTCAGTAGATTCATTTCTAATTTTACTATTTGGTAAAAAGCTTCCTGTTAATTACATAACGCACATTATCATCAAATGCCTGTAGTTTATAATTGCAAACATACTTGGTTAAATTATTAAAAAACAAACCCTAGAAATGGCAGAAATGGACCACACATCTGCACTCAGTTCCAAATACGAAATTGAGTACATCCAAAAATAACTATTAACATAATAATTTTTTACATTATTTGAGATTCTTAATTAAACAATCTGAAAATTCCATCGTATGATCATTTTTGTAGTTCTTTTAAGAACATATTGCACCCTCTAGTTGTTTCCCAACTTCTTATAATAAAGTATTTTCTAAACAATGTCTCTACAGGCATTTTTAAACCATAAGGAAATTACAGGTTCCTATGTATCCTTGAGAGCTATTTCAAAGGAGTCTGTAATACCGTAAGAAATCAATAATGGACATCCTTTAGATTTTCGCGACATCTAACCGAAATGCCACCTACTAACTGACTTTCACAATAACGTGGAAATGGTTTCTTACAGTATAGATGAGGCTTTCTGCAATTAGATGACCCACCTAGTCCTGAAAATATTTGTAATTTTCAATTTGATTTAATTCGTTCAAATGTTACTCCATTATTTAAAAAACGTTATCTATGTAGGTGCTACTGAAAATTGAGCGCAGTAATGTATATATCAACATGTATTAAAAAATCCTATTAATATTAAATAGTAGATATATACAAATTATCTAATCTATTCATATGTGTAGGTATTATTGTATTATCATTATATTCAAATTTAAACAGTCTTTATACTGAAATTGATATAAGAAGCCGTTTTGACGAAATAAGAAAAGAAAAGATTCAGAAAAAATACATATCTAACACATCAAAAATACATGTCAATTACTAATAAATAAACAGAGGTTTGGCTAAAATAATACGAAAATGGTAAATCGAAAACAGTTCCCCACTAAACTTATTATTATTCATGAATTCATGATACTTGTGTTCAGAAAACATTTTTGAACGTTACGAGTTCAAAAATTGTAACCAAAGATATCACAACGATGTCATTATTTATGACTTTTTTGTACTTGTTTGTGGATAATAACATTACCTAATACTTCAGTAAGACTTTTTAATTGATAATAGTAATAATGGTTTACTTATTTGAAGAGTTATTGCTTACCAATGACTCGTAAATGCACTGTCCACTTTTCAACTTTCTCCGAAGAAACAGCAGCCCAACATTCGTAACTCCCTTCGTCTGAAGGATTCACAAGGGCTATTAGTAAGTCCCACTGCACATAGCGAAACTTGTCATTGCCCTAAAATAAGTTAGTAATTGATACTAATGACAGTAATCGCATGAGTAAATTGACTTCTTGCCTTGGGATTTAACATATCGCCTAAAACAATATCGTGGAAACAATCCAAACAATAATTAGGATTGTAGTATGTAGGCTTTCACGCCGGCGTCAATCGAATTAAGGTAACTTACCGGGCTTTTGGGCCGTGGTCTATAGGCTTTTTGGTTGCCTGACGTTTCGTCAGCGGCTGCGGCTGACATCTTCAGAAGCGTTTGTGGTTTGATCGTTAAAGCAGCTTTCGATCTCGAAAACGTCTAATGTAATATGTGATAGACCACGGCCCAAAATCCCAGTAAGTTAATTCTTAATTCGAATAATTAGGATAGGTTAGGTTAGGTACTTGGTCATATGGAGTTATGAAGTGTTTTTGTTTAAAATATGTTCAATTTTTGATAACGTTTGTGCAAATCCAAAAAAAAGATATATTATGGAGGCTGATGACATCATTAAATGCGGGAAAATTTCATACAGCAAGTTATATTTACAGAGCTAGCATCATAAATTTTTGTTTACAATTCCCAGATCTGAAGGAAAATTCGCATCGTATAAATTGATAGATAAAAAAAAAATCAAATGAAATGTTCATGTAAAGCAGAACTGTTTGCTAAATGATCACATGCAATTTTAATATACAGAGTTATTCATACTGAATGGTACTTAGAGAGTAGGGGGTTATCAAGAATGATGTTTTTATCTAGAATAATTTCAACTGTCTTCCGGTTATACCGGAAGTTCATGTCAACTTGGTTATTGTAAATGTAATAGTATATTCTTTACGACTTTAAACTAAAAATCATAAAAACGATTTAGAACGTTAAAATTTTTACTAGTTATAGTCAAGCTTGAAGGATAAGGTCATGGTAATTAAATTTCATAATTTATACGGGGCCTTCAGAAAATAAAAACAAAGTTTCAAAACATTAAACACGAAGAACTTTATTTTTTCAAATAGCACCTACCAATATTTTATTTTGTCATTCGATTCCTATTTTGATCCTGTTTCGATATATTCGGATGTTTCCTACTTTTTTAATATTAAAATTGTTGAATGATTTTGGATTTTTTTCAAATAAAATAATGGGAAACATTCAAATGTATCGAAAGAGAATCAAAAAGGGAATCAGATGACAAAATAAAAAATGACAGGTGCCAATTGCAAAAATTAAGTTATTCGTGTTTTTTAAACTTGGCTGTTTTTTTTTTTTTTTTGATCGCCCTCTATAAATAATGAAACTTATCTTTGGCATCGCGTTGGCCTTACGACTTGAGTATAACTAGTAAAACTTTTAACCCAATAAGTCACTTTTTATGGAAGTTATGGTTATTTAGTTTGGGATACGGTAGCGATATTTTTTCTATAAATTAATTCATACGAATTCGTCTTAAACAATATACCATTCCATTCAAAGTAACAAAGTTGACATCAACTTCTGATACAGCTGGAAGTGGCTGACAGTTGAAAATTCTTTTAGATAAAAACATCATCCTTGATAACCCTCCTCCCAAATTTCCCAAATTCCAAGACGCTTAGTTTTCCTAAAACGTCTAACGTACCACTATGTATATATATACCGGTATGTCCATGACTTTCATAACCTCAAATGTTTATTGTTTACGGATTTAGTATAAAAAAGTATGAACAATTATAATTAAGTCGTATTTGTATTGAATGTACAAGTTTTGCGAGTTACAAGATCTGTCGTGCATTCCTAATTTATTTGTAATGTTTATAAATAATTTATTTGCAGATGGAAACCAATGAAATACAATATCTAATTTTTTGTTTATACGACTACTTCTTCGCTATACAAACCATTCAGCCCGCTGATTTCGCTCTGGATGAATGTTTAGCAGAATCCATTCTTATTATTCGCGACAAACAATAACTAATTCAGATACTATACATAAACAATGAACCGCTTAATTAAATGTTCCACTAAATATTCTCGCAAAATATTATCAGTGTCTGGCCAAATTCCAAATTCATGTTTCGAATTTACTATCAACTCTGTTCATTTTGTAAATATTATATATACATATTCCGCAAATAATATTGATTTTGTACACCTATTTTTGTCAAATTGGTGTTCGTCAAATGAAACTTGTTGTGGTTTTATTAATAAAAATTCCTGTTCATTCAATTTGTAATTTAGTTTGATAGAGCAGAGCAGACTTGAAGGTACAACAAAAGTACGCTATAATGTTACATAGTGCTTATAACTTAGAGAATGATATTCCGTTTTTTGATTTATTCAAAAATAGAGTTGGGTTAATTTACGAAATACGGAAGTGTCATTCAAAATTTCGTTATATTTATATTTATACATTTAATGGAATTTGAGTGACACAGATCCACAACGAACGTGGGTCGTGACCATGTTCTAGTTGTTGAAAATCAAATAAGCACCATGTGGGGTCCTATAAAGAGCCAGGATAAAGCATTATCCAGAAGATTAAGTAAGTTTACGAAGCCTTCGAGAAGTCTGCGAGAAGGGGAAGTCCAGAGACCGTTGAGTTCAGGAAATCGTCGTGTACGACGTACCTCGAATTCCCATAGACGGATATTCTCCATCAAGCAGCAGAAAAAAACAGGTAGGACTCAATCTCCCAGTTTGGTTATTGGCTCTTGACTTATAATGTTTAATTTAATTTATTTATTTGATTTAATCATTTATTTATTTATTAATGAAGTTACCAATAGTTGTTCATAAATATAAGTTTTCGAAAAGGGAAAATAGTCTTTTTGTTGGCCAACCTCTCGTATGCCAAGCGACCCCCGATCTAAGAAGCATGGAGGAGGCATCTTCGATATAATAATGAACTTTGCAAACACTGTTAATAGCTCAAACACCAACGCCAAATCACTACACTAACTCCAAAGCACTATTCAGTAACAAAGTTACCTTCTTTAGAGACTAAAGTCGAGTTCTCTTCAGAAGATGTCCTGATAGAGCGAAACAATTGTAAAGATCAAATAAGATTACAATGGAAATTTCTGTTATTTTTCATAAATAATTAACTTGATCATTGAATACTTTGCTTGGCTATTCATTCTATTTTGCCATTCTCATTGAAAATAAGATTAATAAGGGGCACGAGTCACGGAGCACGGGTTAGGTTGGGTTGTAGGATATCTTTTAAATATTTCTTCTCCTTCATAAAAACGAACTGCATTACTCAGGAATGAAGAATGCATAAGATCACTACGATCAAGACTATCACCACTTAACCTTTCAAAATGACGAATACAGTAATACAAAACCACGAACATAAATTCCGGAAATCGTTACTAGTAACTTTAATCTTTTAATGGTCCCTGTCTAGGTTTCTACAGTTTTCTTACCATTATTATTTCTGGACCTCGAACTGAAAAGCGTCTGTCATTGATAAGAGTTACGTTTCTATAAGTAAGTTGAACACCATCGGAGGTCTTGTACCATGTTACCTAAAATAGAATAACCACAAATTAACAACAAATAACTACAGACGCCATCTCAATTGGTTGTGAGTTCATTAATGTTGACAAGGTCAATTAACAGTATTTACAATAAGTATTTATGAATATATGCACATTACATATACTTCTTGAGTAGTCGATTGTACATTACTTTACTTTAACGAATAAAGTTTACATAATATAAAAAAGGTCTACCAAAAATAAGAATTTTGTTTAACATCAACATAGATATCACTTGATACAAATAATAGAAGAATATATATTCTTTTATAGTTTCTGCTACCAATCAAGAATTTCGCTTTGAAAATATATACTCATCTGATGCGGCATTATAACCTTTTTATTATTTTGATATTTGTAAATTTATTTCGTGTTCTGAGATTCTGGATCAAATAGACGGTAGCTTATTCTATAGCTTCCATAAAGCTACTATTAAATAAATAACATTTACTTTGTTTTAATATCACTTTATTTATGTAAAGTGTTTATTTAATCATATAGATTAAATATCATAAAGTAATCGCCAAATCCATTCAATTTTGGCTTTCATAGGGCTTTCAAATTCTCCCCGTGCATACGGGTAATATGGTTATTGGAGTGAGGAAATAAGGCAGCGTGGGATAGTTGTGCAAAGTGAAGTTAGATTACCTAATCGTAAATGATTTTAATATGGGGAAAAGGGAACAATTCGAAAAGTAGATTGTACTTCTCAATAATAGTTAAATCAAAGATTATTTGATACGAAATGCGGGCAATGGAGCACAATCTTCGCAAATTGCTTCAAAAGGAATGTAGGTGTCTTAAAGTAATAACAGACACCTTAAACACTGAATTCAGTTACATTTACGATCATTTTTTTTTTTTTTAGAAAAAATGACTATAATATTTTATTCAAAACTGGTACTCATCGTAATCGATTTTTCGGTCGTCAGTTTCCTTCATTATTATGTCTGTTTCACTGTCTAAGGAATTGAGACTACCCTTTGCAATATGAGATTTATTTTGTATTCTACGCTTCATCTTACTATTCTTCTGTAAAACGGTTGGTTAAAGTACTTATGTTTTCACATAGAACATTGATTTTTGATTTATTTTATTTTTTTGCTTTTCTCCTTAACTTTATAATCTTTTCCTCATTCTCTCTTCGTTTCCTTCTTCGAAAATTGTTTTCAATGAAGTCAGTATCTCTGCATGCTATTTTTGCTTATTTTGACAGCTACTTGGTCCATATATGCATGTAGGTAAACCATTTTTAAGAGTTTAATAATTAACCGTATTTGGCGTGACTCTCGGCATAACTTGATGGCAGATATTGTTCTTCAGTATTGTGCAAATTTTATTCTTGGTTGTGATTGTTTTCTAGAAGGGAGTAATTAGTCAATACTAAATATATGATCACCGATAAGGAATCTGTTGTGTATCAAAAGGGTAAAAGGTATATTGCTCCAATGAGGCTGTCGACATTAAATTACAATCTCCCTATACATGAAGCCACGTTTTTTAGTCATAAAGTAATAGATTACGATATCTATTTTAATCAGCACAATCGTATAAAGGCAAAATACCAGTAAATAATTTATGACTTGTGTAAGAATGGGAGAAAATATTTACAGTTGTATTCACAGAATAATATCACTAAAGGCATCTATTTGTATAAATAAACACAACAAATCACACCTTCTGGTGCTTTGTTGTTCTTATCTAAAGGAATAGTGGTATGAGGGTACTCTCAACTGCTTGCTGGAAGTATATATACCGGTGACGAAAATATTTAACCGACAATGTAAAATGAAACGGTAGCAATGTGTTGAGCATCAGAATGTGCAGTTCCTCAGGACTGCCGTACGTCATAAACGTCATCAATCCTACTAACTTTCTATACTTTGTACTAAATTAAGCACATGTCAAACTTCCACACAAGAAATAAAATGAACTCCCATCAAGTGTGAGTAGAATAAAACAATAATATTCTATGCATTTGAAATACATTTCACAGAATATCTCTATGGCCGGGAAGATTAAACGTTTTCCTTTTCCTGTATGTATAACCCAATGCGGCATATTACTCTGGTTTAATCGAGCACATTATATTATATTTTAAGTCAATTCTATCACTTACTATTCTTGATATATTGGAGATTAGAGGTTTCCGGGCTTGTTGGCCATGGTCTAGTTTGGTTGAAAATTCTACCTGACGTTTCGTCATCAACTACGGATGACATCTTCAGTGGATTGCCGTCGACTGTGTGGTTGAAATACTCTATTCGGTGCTGCGTAGGCTTGGAGTTCACTGCGTGGTCGAAGTACTCTACTCGACGTCCCATTGGTAAATGACCATGGCCAAAAAGCCCGGAAACCTCTAATCTCCAAGTTAACTCCGGCCATGAAAGCCTACATCACTCTTGATATATTGTTTGAATAGATGCTTAAAATATACTTACATTATAGCTATTTTCTTTATTATAACGGATACCACAAGGCAACACTGCAGTTGTGCTTATCTGTGCTTTTAAATCCTTGTCACCGTATTGAAAAAGCTTCGACGATTTTCGTCGGGAGCGATAGTGAGACATGGGTGTTCTTTGTTCCTGGATATCATTTTTCCGTGCTTTATATTCCAACCACTCTTTAACGAGGTCTTTATCTACAAAATAAATAAAACTGTGCAATTACAAATATTCGATAAGTAGATTCTACTTTTTATTTTATTTCTAGTGGAATTACTGGATTATTGATTTAATCAAATCGAAGAAATATCTATTGCCAAATATTTAAAATATCGACGATTGAAGATAAAGTACATACTGAAACATTTCCATAATTAATTAAAAAGTGCAACGTTTTAAATAATGTATTCACCCAACAGTTTCTTCACTACACGGTGACCTAATCAGGTGATGATTTAACAAAACTTAGACAGTTACAGTGCAGTTATTAGCTCAATATAATGGATACGATGCAAACTTAATCGACAAAATAATTTCCAAAAAACAAAAGAAGTTAATATTAAATAAGTTCTACGCAGTGCCAGAAACCAAAAACACCTTGACATACAATTTAATTAATTATATACCTAATGTAAGCACACAAATTTGCCGTAGACTAAGGAAAAACAATCTAAATTCAATATGTGTAAATAAAAACAATTTAGGTTCTCTTTTAGTTAATAATAAAGAAAAAATAGATGTATCCCAAAGAAATGGTGTATATGGAGTAAAATGTAAAAGCTGTAAAGTGTTTTATATTGGTCAGACTGGTCGAGCCTTAAAATATCGTATAGACGAGCATGTAAAATCTATTGAAAACAACATAAAATGTACAGGAATTGCTGAACATTGTATAGTGAACAAGTATTCCTTAGATTCACAAAATGTAAAATTATTATACAATGTAAATAAAAGCCAACGGCTAAACAAACTAGAAATATTAGCGATAATCAGAGCCCAGTACCTGAATCAACAAATATGTAATGACCAACTGGAATTTGGGATTTCCTCCGTATTAAAATTTGTATTATAAATAGGACAAACTACCTTCAACCTTTAGCACTTACCGTTTACTCCACCTTTTGAAAACGACGTCACAGTCGAAACAATTGTTAAGGTTATTTTAAATAAAATTTATGAAACGTATACCAAGTGTTTTCCCTTCAACTAATTACTAAAATGTTTCATCAAGTGCCAAGCAACCAATATATTTCTAAAAGTTTGGTTATTATTTAAGCTAAATTATATCTGATTAAATACAGAGAGCGTAGTGAACGACACTTATACAAATTTGCTACTTTTTGTGGAATTCAGTAATACTGACCAAGAACACATTTATATTTTAAATTTTATTTATTTCCTTGTTGTTTAATAGATATATTTTTAAATGTTATTTCCTCTAGTGCATATTTGAGGCTGAGCTTTGGGTGTTCCTTCAACCACTGTACTGAAGATGCCACTTGCTAAGCATGACGAAACGTTTGGTTTTATCCAAGGGACACGACAACACTACCCAAAAACCCAACCTGTTTGCTGATTTTTCCTAAAGATGATTTTCTCGTGGTAAATATTAAGTAAAATGTGATTAAACTGCAACTTCGTTGTGGAAATGTAAATTGGTTAATTTTAAGATTTTTGTAGTGTTATAACGCGTTTTCTTTCCATTCTTTTACAAGTTAATAAACTTACTCCTAATATTTCATAATAAATTAATAATATTTTTAGGGTTCCATGCCGAAAGCAGCCAGCGGAAATCAGACTGTTGTGGTAAATCTGTCCGTCTGTCTCTCTATAAGTTACCTATATATCTATCTATTTATTTGTTTGTCAGATTAAATACAATTTTAATTAGAAACCTCTACTTAAAAAGTAGTTTTCAGATGAAAACAAAAACTTAGGTAACTGTTTGCCACAAATAATATTAGATACTAGAAATAATTTATTGTATAAGACGAATAGATCAAAAAACAAATACATAATTAATAATGAAACATTTGAAGAATTTTCAGTGGGGATAAATTGTAAATACTGTAACGAATTTTCTAGTTCAACTTATTTATTTAACGAATATTTATTTAACACTTACACACTACTTAAAACACTTAAACACTAATAATAAATGCAACAACTTATTTATATGATAAGGAATATGCGTTATTTATATCACTCGGTATATCGTAGTTCTGTATTTATATTACCACTCGGAAGCTAATTGTAAACTGTTCAACTATAAACCGTAAACTGTCAACTGTAAACTGTTCCTGACCGTCGACAACATAGCATTTATAGAGGTATCGAAGGTTCTGGAGTAATCAGGAACGACCTTCTGGTATTTTCTCGAACTCCTATTATGTTGTTGTTTATATATTGCTATCAAAGCGCCGACCGACGACCGTATTCGAGGAACCCGTCTTATCTGTTTCCGGAACTTGCCGCCGCTCTTGTACACATACAGGCTCGTTACAATACATTAATGTGATATTAATTATTGAATTAATTTATACCCACCTCTCGTAGCTTAGTGGAAAAAGCATTGGCGCGTAAAGCCAAAGATCCCGGGTTCGAGTCCCGGCTAGGGCATGACAACAGTAACAAATTTTTTCTTCCTTGTATGAGGTAATCTGTAGTGGGTATAAATTAATTCAATAATTAATTTCGCATTAATGTAAATACATAATTTTTCACGGTACAGAAGTACAAAACCCTCGGGTAGTTCGCTTTCGTATTTGATTTCATGTTGGCGTGCGTGAATAGTAATTTTATACGTTTTATCAACTGCTAGGAAATAATAATAAATATAGTTTACCAATCAATAGCGTCAGTCTTAGTTAGTATAATTAATGGGAATTGGTGATAGAGGCCATTCCTCTCTTTATCTTTCACAGATATGTTCATTTTATTACTCTGGTCTTCCCTTTAATTGAATTTCAAGTCCTTCGTAATCGGTATATCGACATTTATTTCAGTATGAAAAGCCGTTGTCTCAAACAGGTTCGTAAGAAATAATGGTTGTTCCTACTCTGTCGTCATCAGTCGGTTACATAGAACCCGCTCGTTATCTGAATCGTTTTTGCTATTTATCTATCGAAGCGGGCTGGCACTTCTTTACGTCGCGATGCGGCGCGTCACGTGGCGTCAACACTTCTCCGGACATCTTCGAACAAGCGCAGCATTTGCAAAGAAATAAGATTAATGAGGTGTGCTGCATTAGCGAAATCTACCGGAAATTTTAGAGAAAGGATGGCAATCATGGCAAGACAGTCTTGGCCCTACTCGTCATCTCACGTACGTAGTTGCTATCTAGACGAGTCAGCAAAAAACATAATGACTCCCTTGTAATGCTAACAGGAAAACCGAAACCAGCAAATACTTCATAAAACTGTGCTTTCTAATAATTCTGAATATCGATAAATAAGTGTTTAATAAACGCAGAAAATTTGGAAGGTATATAGGATATTGCCTCCATTTTGTTAAGTTCATATAATTAGTAAATGCACTAATCAAGAAGTAGGGCAAAGCCTCTCTTGCAAAACAGTGCATAACTGTTGCTAAAAATACTGGAGGCTAATTATAGCCTTCAATATTACGTTGGCATACTGTAAAATATAAAATGACACTTTGTCATACTGTGTAAAATATATAAAATAACCGAAAGACGAAACTGAGTTCGTCTCATCCAGTTAGGGGAAAGAGAGTTGAATCGTTTGGGGGAGGACAGATGGTTCTCATACTTTCAACTTTTGTTCTTAGTACAGATTTAATTAATAATGATTTTTCAGCCACAGTCCCAACTTGAACTGCTCCGGCAAAATCACAGCAACACAAACCTGTGATTGTAATGTGCTTTAGGAAGAGATCGACGTGAAAAGTGAAAGATTGTTTGTGGAATATTACTGCCCCAGCATTTGCCAGCATGACCCAAGGAAACCACAGGAAACAGAGCAGGGTATGAATCGAAGCGGTGACCTTCCGAATATTAAGCTATGATATACATCACTAGACGACGTCGCCTGCTCGAGAACGCCATATTTATGAATTCCTGAGCATCCTGGTTCGAGGGCAATGACAGGTTAGTTCTAGGAATTACGTTTCTTTTAGGGTGTACGTATTTCAAATATTATTGTAAACATAGAACCTAAAGTGTATTTCTCTTACCCGCTACAGGTGGTCCAACTCTCCTAAAAGCGTAAGAGGGACAGACCAAGCATTATCCATGAAATAAAGTTTTGTAGACCATTATTTCTATATTTGCTATTTTAATAAAAATTGAACTAAGAAAACATTAAATAAATACAACGTTAAATGCAATAAAGGAAATTCGTAAGTTTCGGATGTATTGGTAATGAATTATGAAAAACAAATAAAAAAGCTTTCAATTTTTCAAGTGTAATCCAAAACGTAATAATCATCAAAACTGGAAACTGCGTAGTTGTTACCTGTAACTTTTCCAAAAGCGATGGCATTCACCCTCAATGAAACATTAAGTATATGAACAGCAATAACAAATAGAAGTAATGTGGCATTCACGGATATAAAGTCGATCTTGACGACCATTCTGCTCGTATTAATAAAATATCTGAAATAAAATGTGAAGGATACTATAAGGTATAAATGTAATTTATATAATTAAGCATTAAAGTAAAACACATTTAAAGTATGAATCCTCTCGCGTTTTAACACATTATAATAGCAGTAATCCTAAAGATACTCCTGTAGAAAGTGTCTTTAAGCTACTTATCATTGAGTACCCTACACCCTCTCACCTATTCAAACACGTTTAGCAATAAATATGACAAAAATATCTAAATAATGGCAACGGAATTCCTGTAAGCAGTGAATGAAGATCACCATTTATAAAAACTAGAAGCCGTTGATAGCCAGTTGCATTTTATAAGATTATTCTTACTTGGCGGTGTAGGATTTAAATACATATTCATTAGGGTCGGTCTGCCCACAGTTCCACTTTTATTGTTGATTTGTTGTATAAAAGCGCGCGTACTGTAGTACCTAACGCCACTTTTGTATAAAATTACAGCAAATTGATTATAAGGCATTTTAATAGCAAATGTAAGAAACCGATGGTAATTGATCTATTAGCAAACGAGATCACTTCTTTAATACGCAATGCTTATATCAAACATATGCTATTAGAATACTTTTTATAACTTTATAACACCTTATCTGTTTCAAAACTTAACTTTTAGCAAATATAAATATGGAATCAATAGAAACAACTACTCCGAGGGCTAATACATCTACCGGCATTGAATTACACTGTTGATTCCGAAGGATTATTAGATGAAGACAACAATCCAAAAAAAGACGGTATTAAAATCCTTTTTCGTCTAAGCCTTTCTGCCAGCGCCCACCTGATGAGACCCGATAGATCGAAACCGGTCGTGGGTTATGGCTTTCAGTACGCTGTGCCTACTGTATAGGACGCGTTCAAAATGTGGGATCTGTGATCCTTTGTAATTAGACGAAAGAGGATTTTAATATCTTCTTTCTTTGTATTAAATGTTTATAGCCTGCAAATTCAATAGAAAGACTGTTGAATCAAACAAACAAATAAGAGTGTGGCAACATTAATTATACTTCTCGGAATAAAAACAATATCTTGTTGGTGTAGATGCATATTACAGATGTATTTAAACACAATATTTTGTTTTGGGTAAATGTTTGTTTTTGTCTTGAGTTCCAAACAAAAAAATAACTCCAAATTCGTTTTTTACTGTGTTAGAAAGGAGTAGGTTAGATCAGGGTAGAGTTAGGCTATGTTAATTTCATTTTAATATATTTAATTTATCAGTTTCACCCCATGCGACTCCACCCCTACGATACCATTTAAAAACACTTTTTTAACAGTTAACTCATATACACAATTACCATTTATCCCATTTTTAATGTCCTCCCCAAATAAAATCATTTATAATGTTGTACAAGGTCACTCCCACTATCATATCCGTTTCCCCGTTATCCGAGTGAGGATCCATACATCCAAACATTTTGCGCTTTTTGCATATTTAAAATTAGGTCACAAAAATCAAACAATATTGTTACGTCATCTAATTTTTATGTTCTGAAGAACAAAAAAATGATAAAATAGTAGGTTCAATTCAATTTTATTCTTATCAAGTTTGATCTTCATTTTAAACACATCATCCACCTCTAATGTTTAAGCAATAAGTACAATATATCCTTTTAGATAAATATTTATAACCTAAAACAGCAATCTAATGACATAGCAGTTGTATTGTAAATTTTAATCCAGAAAAACAAGCGATTAAAATCCTTTTTCGTCGATTAATAGTTCGGAATCAACAGTGCAATTCAATGCCGGTAGGGGTATTAGCCTTCGGGGTAGTTGTTTCTATTGATTCCATATTTATATATATTATATAGCTTGTAAAAGCCTTTCTGCCAGCGCCTACCTGATGAGACCTGATAGGTCGAAACTGGTCGTGGGATATGGCTTTCGGTGCGCTGTGCCTACTGTGTAGGACGCGTTCCAAATGTAGGATCTGTTATCCTTTATAATTAGACAAAAAAGGATTTTAATAGCTTCTTTTTCTGGATTGTTATCTTCCTCTAATAATCGTTCGGAATCAACAGTGTAATTCAATGCCGGGGGGGGTATTAGCCCTCGGAGTAGTTGTTTCTATTGATTCCATATTTATATATATTATATAGCTTGTAAAAACCTTTCTGCCAGCGCCTACCTGATGAGACCTGATAGGTCGAAACTGGTCGTGGCATATGGCTTTCGGTACGCTGTGCCTACTGTGTAGAACGCGTTCCAAATGTAGGATCTGTTATCCTTTATAATTAGACAAAAAAGGATTTTAATAGCTTCTTTTTCTGGATTGTTATCTTCGTCTAATAATCGTTCGGAATCAACAGAGTAATTCAATTCCGGTAGGGGTATTAGCCCTCGGAGTAGCTGTTTCTGTTGATTCCATATTTATGTAAATTTTTATGTTTATATGAATATATAAACTTTAAATACACACTACAAGGTTAGTGTAAATCACTTTGAAAGAATACAATTTCTTTATGTTTAGACATATATTTAAAAACAAGTGTTCTTAAGATTAGTCGACCTTATATAGAATTTCATTAAACTTGCTGTTCATTAATGCAGGCCAAAGATATAAGGCAAAAGTGAAATACATACTTTGATAGACAGAACCACTGGTATTAGTTTTTTTTTATTGGGACTCCCGAACAATCTTTTTGACATTTACATCAAAGTATCATCAACTTCTTTGAGAAAGCGATGTTTTGAGATGAAAGGCGGAAAGTAGATTAGTTTTTTATTGACATCTTATATTCATTAAGGCTAAATAAAACTTCTTGTTTTCTATCTAATATACTTGGAAATATCATGGAATTGTATACATACGTTTCGGCCGCAGAAAACTGTTTCCACAATTATATATACTCTGAATTTTATTAACAGTTATTATTAAAACCAAATTTCTACAATTTATTCAAAATTTTCTAACAATTACGGATAAGTACGCATTTCTTATGAATTATTAATTGTATCCTTAAACGGTATTTGAATAATACTGATAAGGTTCTACCATACAGGGTGTACATGTTTCGTCAACTTTTGGAGTGCGATATTTGAAAATTTATATACACGGATTTAACAACATGTTCTATGCAGTAAAAACATGTAATATGACACTTTATTTTATTGATTACTCTATGTACATTTCGCCTTGCTAGGGCATCATCAGGAGTATTTACAGTACTGAAGAGACTTACAATAATTTTGGTTTAAATATACCTACACATTATAATCTATAAACTTAGGGTCTAAGAGGGGGTTAATACCGAATTGTACTTGGTCGTTGGATAATATTTTGTTAGACAAAACAGCTTCATTAATTTCTAAAATTTCAAATCGATCTAAAGTTTTTCCGCCCTGTAAATGATGTAATAATTTAATGTTGTTTTTATTGCAAGTATGTTTATTGTTTATTAAATGAGAGGAAAGTCCAGAGGCATGTTTATTGTATTTAGCGTTTCTAATGTGTTCGTCAAAACGAATTGATATAGCTCTTTTGGACTTTCCTATGTAAACAGTAGGGCAATCAGAACAGGTAATTTCGTAAACACCACTTTTATCAGGGTTGTTGCCCTTGTTATTTAATTTGTTATTTACCAGAAATTTGCTTAAGGTGAAATTATTGAAAAAGGCAGGGTTAACATTAAATTCTTTTAATTTGTGACCTAGATTAATACTTATATTACCATAAAATGGGATTTTTCGCCAGATTTGTTGTTTGCAACTTTCAATGTTGTTGTTGTTTGGATAAATGGAGTTATAGAAGTTCTTTTTTAATTTTTTAAACAGCATTTTATCTATTATATTACAGTTATACCCGTTATTATTAGCTATAGCCTTTATGATATTTAATTCTTTGGTGAAATTTTCAGTGAGTAGAGGTGTTTACAAGTCTATTTAACATAGAGTGGAAACTAAACTTACTTGTAAACACACCTCTACACACTGAAAATTTCACCAAAGAATTAAATATCATAAAGGCTATAGCTAATAATAACGGGTATAACTGTAATATTATAGATAAAATGCTGTTTAAAAAATTAAAAAAGAACTTCTATAACTCCATTTATCCAAACAACAACAACATTGAAAGTTGCAAACAACAAATCTGGCGAAAAATCCCATTTTATGGTAATATAAGTATTAATTAATTCGTTTTGACTAACACATTAGAAACGCTAAATACAATAAACATGCCTCTGGACTTTCCTCTCATTTAATAAACAATAAACATACTTGCAATAAAAACAACATTAAATTATTACATCATTTACAGGGCGGAAAAATTTTAGATAGATTTGAAATTTTAGAAATTAATAAAGCTGTTTTGTCTAACAAGTCTCTTCAGTACTGTAAATACTCCTGATGATGCCCTAACAAGGCGAAATGTACATAAAGTAATCAATAAAATAAAGTGAAACTCCTCCAAGTGTTTAATTTACTCATATTTTGTTTAAATAATGTTTCACCAAGAGTCCATGGCGAATTACTTCTGTAATTTATTACACCATAACTTCATCTTCAGTTATCTTCTGGAACTGGCACAATTTTTAAAACCGGCTAGGCGGAATTGAAAGAAGCTAATAAATTTTAATTAGTTGAATCATGCATGCGTATCGTCGTCAATGGTATCCAGTAGTTAAATCTTAATCATGGTGAAGTTCCGTCAGCGGGCGTTTAACCATAGATGTAACTGAATATTGTCATTTAAACATGTCCGGGTCAAAAATTCACTATTTTCAATTAAAAATTTAGATTAAGCTGAGACATCCTAGATGTTGAAAATGAGCACATTATCTAAGTCCATACTATAACGAGACGTTTAAATAGTTAGCTACTTTCAGATTATTGTATCTTAGGAGGAGATATCTCCACCGATATGTTTTGCTAATATAGTGTCTGCCCACACTACAGTACGTTACTTCAAAATGATGTACGATATACATAGAGGGATACCATTTTCTACAAGTATTTTATTATTACAAAATTCGAAATATTAGAACTAAAATGGTTCACACCTGTTGCCCATAATCTGTGCTTTAGTAGACCTAGCTAAATAAGTCAAATATAAAATATACGTGAATTAAATTAATAGTATATAATGACTGCAACTATGGCAGACCGACACTCAAGCAAGTCTCCCGAATGACCATTAATGTAAAAAGAAAAACATCAAGTGTAGATTTAGCAGCACCAGGTACTTTTGGAAAAGAAATATCTATACAGTAAAAGGTAATTGATTATTTTTGTTTAATTTTAAAACAACTTCTAAATGTGCATCGATGTTTAAGCAGAAAAGGTTGAAACAGACACAACACAACTTACCTTTTATATTTTGTAGGTTATTTTATAGATAAGTTAATGAACAATTCATTCTAGTCACAACACTTATAACAAACCGACCTGCAGCAAGCAATTTTTAGGTAAAACCAGAGTGCACAAAAACTAAACTATGTAACGTACATACTTCTTTACTTTGAAATGTAGTCGAACATCAACTGCGATTTATATCGGAATTAACTGAAACTATTTTAAGTTTAAGAAGTGTTACTTAAATCAATTACCTTGATATCCAAATAAAACATAAATATCTTCTATCTAATAGGTATATAAAAGAATGTTCTTTTCAAGAAACGAAAACTGAGCAATGCGTTAAATAAACGATCGCTAAAGGCAGACCTACTCTGGATTCACGTGACAAGAAGGCAGGAAAGTCGTCAGGACGTCTGGCGCCTGGATTCGTTCGCATACCCATTCTACAGGTCCCACAGGGTTAAAGTGCAGTGGGGTAAAGAATGTCGCTGTTTGTTTGCGAAATCTTACAATGTAGGGTCTCATTTATCATATAAAGTGGAAATTCTTATGAATTGTTCTTTTTTCTCTAACATTTTGTTCAATTAATTTGAAATAAATTCCTTCCATTTGCATTTTCAATTTTGTAGACGCGAGAAGCATTTCAAACCTATGATTTCCATTAAGAAACGTCTTTTATTTATAAAGACATACATATATATCAATAAACAATAAAATAAATTTAATTTAAATAAATATCTATAAAATGGATTGAAGACAAAAATTAGGTTTATTTCATCGATATTTAGTCCTCATTCGTTGAAAGACAATTTTCAATTTTTTTACACAGTCCTGCTGGAATACTCCTTCAAAACCGCAATCATCAACGTTTAAACAAATGTCAAGCAATATTTTATTTTGATAGGAATATATATTTTCAAATATTTGATTCATAAAGATCTGTATTTTAAATAAAAATTATTATGCCTTTGGTCAGAAATTTATCGAAATCACCAGACACGGATCGCGATTTCGCTCGTGTTAGAAGCTAATCAGCGTGCCATAGGCAGTCTCGACAAATTACTGACCAAATCGTAATGTTCCGTAAAGAACAGTTAATATAATAACAACATAGAAGCAATTGCTGCCATCTAGTGGATTTTAGCCGCTGCAGAAGATATCAAAGTAGATAAAGCCTCACAGAGGTATTTAAACTATTTAAATTTATTGAGACTGCCTATGGCACGCTGATGAGCTTCTGACAAGAGCGAAATCGTGATCCGTGTCTGGTGGTTTCGAAAAATTTCTGACCAAAAGCATAATAATTTTTATTAATAAGCTTTACGTGAATTCACGTATGTAGGCTGCGTTGTTGATTTAGCTGGACAAGTTTAAATACCTCTGTGATGCCTTGTGTAGTTTGATATTCTCTGTAGCGGCTAAAATCCACTAGATGGCAGCAATTGCCTCTATGCTATTATTATATTGTCTGCATTTATTTTTATTTCCCGTCTCTCATTCTTAAGATTTCCATTTCTTGAATATGTGAATTTTACTTCTTTTGTACCCTCTTTCACACTTATTAAGAAATCTCTATTTCTATGCATTCCAAATTTCGCTTTTGCCTTACTTACTTTTAACATAATAGTTCCTGATTTCAATTTCATTCTACTCTTTTTAACTTATTTAAAAATCGTTTTTGAAAAACGCCCAATTAAAATTCTCAGAAATGGCTACCCTACTTGTTTCATTGTATAACATTCGATTCATAAAAACCCTTCCAATCAAACTTAGTCACTCAGCCAGATGTAGTTACTCACACTCAGTCATCCTAACAGACTTTAACAAATCTCTCGATATTTTCTACATGTCATTATTTTTTAGAAATTCCACAAAATTTGAGAATTACAAAACTAAACAATGATAATTGTAATTTGAATATTTGATGGTTTCTTCTTACCAAATTCGCTTGGTCTATTACGTGGTTTGTTGGGTTGACCATTTGGCGAATTTTCTTTATTTCTCTTGCAGGATCGATCGTTTCGCCTTTCGGCATTATCAAGTTGATTGTTTGGTGGTGTGAATTAATACTTTCTTCAGCGATGAGTTTGAGGGGGGTGAATATAGCGTCTATGGTGTTATTTGTATGTTTCTTTGATGACGCTGTTTTTTATTAAACTTCTGTATTTCTCCATATTTTCCAAGATGTTTAGTTTCCTGCTTTTTGGGGGGTGATGTAATATTGCGAGGGTTTCTTCTATAGAACCTGGGCTATGTAGGTTTTGGTGTAGGTGAGTGGCGTAGTTAGAATCGGTTTTCCCTTCTCTGTAAGATTTTATATGCTCTTTATATCTTTGTAGTATTTTTCTGCCTGTTTGTCCTACATAGTTCTTTTCGCATGCGTTACATTTAAGTTTGTATACCCCTGATCTGTTGTATTTGTCGCAATCTTCTGTCTTATTCTTGATTTTTCTTTTGATTGCGTTATCCGTTTTGTATGCTATTTTGATATGCCTTTTTTTTCTCTGCAAGAGAAATAAACAAAATTCGCTAAATGGACAACCCAACAAACCACGTAATTTTAATTTGGTAAACAATCGATTAGAACTAGTTACTTCCAGTTCCCCCATTTATCCAATCCCAACTATAATCCTATACACCCCTCTTCTTTTACATTTTAGGTAGTTATAAATTAGAGCGTTATTATATTAACTTTGGTAACCTTAACTCTATTCTTTTAAAACAAAATTGTCGAAAAAATTGATTGTATACTTGTGAAAAGCTAAGCTACATTGAGAGTTTTAACATATACTAATTTATAAATTTAATGGACTTTGCACTTGCACAGAAGTAAAAATAGAATCCTTAAAAAATCTCGAAATTTCTGTACAGCAAGACTATTTTTTCTATATTCTTCGTTATTTACAACATTTTATGTAGAAAGAGATTTTCCTACTAGTTAACAAGTGACCTAATTCCGTTTCAAAGGCGCGCCGTTGAAACCACAAATGCTAGAAATGAAGCATCAATAATTAATGGATTGATTTCGGAATTTCCCAGAGAGTTGATTAAAAAACAGGGAACATGAGAAACGTAGAATGAAATATTCATTACCAATTACTACAATAAATTTCATTTTATAGTTTTCAGTTGCTGCGACTATCAATTAGTAAATGATAATTGCTTGTTTATATTACAGAACATCGGAGTTTACTGTAAGACTACTCCAATTATTCTTTGCCTACTGTAATTTATTTATTTTTAATTAAAATTAAAAAAATAAGAATGCCCGAAATATTACTATAAACTATTTTTGGTGACTTGTATTTTAAAAATGAATAAAAAAAATGTCCCTTTCATTCAATAATAAGTTAAACACATAATTAATAATAAATATTTAAAAAAATGAGACAGTTGAGGCAGGTGGTGTTTTAACAATTTTTTACTGCCAGGCTCCATTTTCGTTAACATCGCCACGTTCAGCGATATGTAGTTCTGCTTTGATAATAAATTAGAGATT
The DNA here is from genome assembly GCA_963921985.1 of Agrilus biguttatus. NCBI lineage: Eukaryota > Metazoa > Arthropoda > Insecta > Coleoptera > Buprestidae > Agrilus > Agrilus biguttatus. The sequence continues at coordinate 26,123,647 of OY998118.1, forward strand.
AAAAGCTTCTGTACTATTTCGTACAATCCAAGGTAGAAAAGTGGTATTTATTTTTGAAGCCAGAACTCCTGGTGTCCACGTATGAATTTTACTTTAAGTTTTTGATTAGTTCTACGAGTCCCTCTTCCAATTTCAATTACTTTTTAGTATCTACATTTTCAAAAGGATCTAAAACACAGGTGGTATAATAAGGTTCTTTTTTAACAACTTGCCAAATATGGATACAATCATTCTACATGTATAAAATTTGTGATAACAATTCCAATCATTCATTTGAATTCAAAATTTGTACAAATAATACATTTCGAATAAATGTAAAAAGTAATGTAGTGAATATTTTCATTTAATTCCTACTTAGCTGGGTTTACAGCATTCAGGAGACTACAGGAATAAAACTTTAATTGACTTTATTAAAAAAAAAAAGAAAAAGTGAACAAACAAAATTCTTCATTAAATATACAGAAACTCTGGTACACTCTCTTCCTCGCTCATACTTTAACTCAGCTCTTACATTCTACGACATCTGCTAATCATTATTCTCACAAACAGCACTTGTCACGCTCGACTTAAAATTGGAAACTTAAATCTACCTACCGTAATCCCTAAATTTATAACTTATGTCTACACAAATACAAAATGTTGTGTCCATTATTTCCGACACCACAGTAATTTAATTGTTCATATTAAACACCCTGTATCTTTTTAACATTTAATCTATGTATTCCGCAGACGTTACGTCGAGTTCTTATGAAGCATCTTTATAAGTGTTGTACGGTAAAAATAAAATCCGCATATTGATTAAAAACCCATGGACGCAAAGTAAATATGAAATGTACAACTACTCTATTATATTTTCAAATAAATGATTACGAGATTCTATTTAGAAAAGTACATTCACCAAAAATATTACTAAAGACGAAAGTTTGCGGTACTTATATGTATATTACGTATATTAAAAAATTGATGTTTTTAATGGTATATTTGAATTTCTATTTCTAGAAATTATTTTAAAAAAAATGGTTGAAACAAAAATTTTATACATCTTTTTCAGCTCTTATACTTCACCGCCATAATCTGAACTTTAATAATTTGTATAATCCCAAAGAAACATTGTATTCCTGGTGAAGCAAGCTTATTAAATAGAACCCTGATTTCAGTTAGGAATATACAGGGAATATCTGTGTAATAAGTTTACTATTTTCCGAAGAAACCACAATGGGGTGAAACAATATTCTTAATAATATTTACTGATGATGCAGTAGGAGTATTATGAATCATTTTTAACACTAATAACGAAAAGAAAGTCGCTTTTTTATGTTTCAAAAAGTTTATTAAAGAACATATTGTTAACAAATATAATGTTACCAACGATCACACAGACTTTGATGTACTCCAGTAATCGATTACTACCTAGGATTTTCCAACAATTAGATAATTAGTGGATATATATATTTATAGCAGTAAACCTTTCTTAACTTTAGTATACATTGTACTCTTGATAAAGACGTAAGACGTCGAAACAGATTAATAAACTTTTTGAAACATAAAAAAGCAACTTTCTTTTCGTTATCAATATTCTTAAGTTAATTTAGTAAAAACTGTGTAATTCATAAAGACCTTTTAGATTTATTTGTAATATACTATTTGGAACAAAAGTAGATATTCTCTTAGGTAGCGGTCTATTGAAACTGTCAGACTTGATTTCGCGATTTAGAACTCATTGGTTCTCATCAGAATGCTGTAGACACTTCCGACAGAACACCATTTTTTATGTTTTTACTTTATGCTCGAGGAGGGGAATCTCTAAAAGACACCCCCCTAAAGGGAGGGGGGTAGTGTCGGAATCGCTCGAAGAGCCTACCGACTAAAACCGCTCCTCCAGAAGGGAGGTCAACCCGTATGCATACCTGAGATAGTTGGGAACGGGAAGTGAAAGATTGCGGGTGAGGGGGAGTTTGGAGAGAAAGGTAAAAGTTGTCCCACCTCGCACTCGCGCCAAAAAAGCGGAACTAGCAACAGAACACCAACCAACCCACCTGCTGGCCTATAAAAGACGTTTGATAAATAAAAACAAACAGCGTAGTGAACGCCATCTCTATTTATATCATATTTTATCGAGTAATAGTAGATAAGGTCAATAATAATGTTTAAGAATATAAACTCTTTATCCTTTTCCCTTTAGTTTTATAAAGCAATTATGTGCTGGCCGACTTTTTATATTATTTAGCAATTACAAGTAATTAAAGGTACGCAGGGAACTTCCACGAGTTTCTATTGGAAACAAATTGCAATACGATTCGAAAACATCAATTGCAACACATTCCGCATCTCATGACCTGAAAAGCCCTGATCGATTACAACCAGTGTACGTAGATATCTACCAACAACGAAGATCTCTGTCAAGGTAGACTAGTGGTAGGCAGAAACGTTTTAGCGTGTGCTACATCTAGCAAAACTAATGGTGAAAGCATTAGAGGTACACGTCGAGTAGAGTAGTGCAATAAAACATTTTATCAACTAGCAAGCCTTTTAAAATTACAATATCCTCTCCTTCAGGAATATTTGCGTTTACGACGTTGTAAAATAAAAGTAATAAATAGAAGTTAGGGTAGTTGTTCCATTTAGTGGACATATGTCCGTTTTTGGAAATCAATCATATTAAACAGAACTATTCCATTCAGCTATTACTTCGGTTGGCATCCTTAGAGAACGTGTCGAGAGCGTAAAATTCTTCTCAGCGATTATGCTGACACAGTTATGCTCGTTTGCAACGTCGTTTAATTAAAATGGATTTTAGTGATTCTTAAATGCGACTTAACCTGTGGTGCAAACCATCACCTCCTTTTAATAACTATAACTATTTTTTGTGTACGGCACTACAATTTTAATGTTCTATTCCTTCTGAATCTAATCGTATCTTATTGGTCGAGAAAGTACTCTTTTCCATCTTAGTACTTACCCCAATGTAAAAATGATTTATGGCTTTTCCGTCTCAGCTCGGCGAACGATCTATGCTTAACGATAAGTCGAATTTATTTACTTCGGTGCATACGGGCATAAGGAGGAAAAACAATTCTATACCGCCTCCATCAAGCCCAAATATAGAGCTCCCTTTAGATTATTAACATTGTTGATTAACCTTTACCACACCAAACTAAATGTTAATCAACAAAGAGAAGAAACCCTTAAAGCATTAGCGAATTATTTGAAGTTAGCACCGAATTGAGCATCAAATTTTTCTTTCGAAAATAAATTATTATTATTTGAATAGATTCGAACTTCACTTGATGAAAATCCAATATCATAATTAAAAAAAAGCCATTGATTTTCACAATTTTATTCACACACGTGACGATCGTTTCGCTAATAATATTAGCTTCTTCAGACCGGTAGTGTTTACTACTAAAGATATGTAACAATGAAAGTACTTATATACTAAGATGGTCTTTATAATATATTTAAGAGGGGGAGATTATTGCATTCTGCTTGGTCGTTCATTAAATATCTATTTTTTTGTAATAATTAATTTCCAAAGCTTCTAATAGTGTTAAGTTAATTTATTTACTTAAATTCTATATGTAAAATGTCCAATTTATCGTTAAATTGATGTCAATCTATAGTGACATGGTTGGCATAAGTAGAATCTATTTATTTTTTGTACAAGAAGAATGAAGATCAAAAAGCTACTCGAGTTCGCATCTCTCAGGCACTTCTCACTTAATTTAGATTGATTTAGACAAAAGGGTGATTTTTTTTCTCAAAATTGTAACCTGCGATGAGACATGGGTGCACCATTATACCCCAACATCAAAACAAGCAAGCATGGAGTGACGGCTCAAGATAAATCAAACTCAGTGAAGCCGAAAACACGTCTATCTGCAGCCAAAGTTTTAGCCACGGTTTTTTGGGACTGGAGAGGCGTGCTGTTGGTCGATTTTTTACACGAGCGAAGAACCATTAATACAGCCTACTACTGTCTGCACTACTGACTTCTTAGGCATGTAAAACTTGCTTATCGCCTAAACCCCATTCGTGTCGTGTACGATAACGCTATGCCTCATACCGTAGCTTTAACGCAGGCCCAAATCGGTGAAATGCACTGGACTTAGCTGGAACACCCTCCATATAGCCCAGACCTATCCCCTTGTGATTTCCACATGTTTGGGCTCCTCAAAGAAACACTAGGAGGCAAGCGATTTCAGACCGATGAACAGGTGGAGGCGTTTTTGCGCAAATGGATAAACACCGGCCCTGCTTCTTTTTATGAAAACGGGATGAAAAAACTACCAATGAGTTGGGAAGAATGTATAGAAAGACAAGGGGGATATGTCCAAAAATAGAGAAATTTGTGTTTTTGTGAAACTTTTCAAAATAAATGCTTTATAAACAAAGGCTCGTTTATATTTTATCCATCCTCATATACAATACTAAGCTGAAAATATGAATCGTAAAAGCGGCCACAGCATCTATCTATCTATCTGCAATATTTACTTAAGCAATCTTTGTGGCAGTTTATGTCGAAAGCAAACATTTCATTTATCATTTGGTCTTCTATTTTTAGGTCTATGCGAAATTATTTAATTAGTTGAAAATGTTCTACTGATAATATTTTCCTTTTGTAGATTTCCAAACTAATATTGCTGGAATAAGTTGAAACGTTTATATTCTGCTTCATGTAGGTACATGAAATCCATTGGAAATTGTGCATTTGTTGACTAAACTTTTTACAGAGTAAACTGACTTTGCGCAACGCCATTCCCCCCTTCTCAACTACAGGTGGCCGTCTTACAAAACACCGATTTCGCTGTCTGAAAGTTTAATAACTTTGGAAGGAATACAATATACAAATAATTTTAAGAAAAAATTTGGTTTAGTAGTTTCGCATTAAATTTATTACAAATTCTGACTAACGTTTCGGCGATTGAGTCATTTTCAAAATGTATAAAATACTAAGAATAAATACAGAATGTTTAATAGATCTAGTGTGCAACTGTTAAACCATGTGTTTTCTTAAAAAATAATTTGATTTTTGTTTGTATTTTTAAACATGTTCCACCAAGTTCTAAGCGACCTAACTGTAAATTTTAAAGAATGTAATGCAGTTACATTATCCAACAAGTAGGTTAAGGGTGTTTACAAAGGCTTGTACGGATAAATGAATAACTATATTATCATTTGTTAGTTCCAATTGGATATTACTTGAGTGTGGTGCATATCATATACGGTGTACTAATTATAGAAAGTAATTGAAACTTAACTGAAGTGGTGGTAACAAAGTTCAAACGTTTTTAAAAACAGAATGTAACATTATAGGACAAATTGCAACAAATAATTTAATATTAGTTAAAATCATAAATGTATTAATCTACAAAATCTAAATGTCAATAAATCAACAAAACAATTACCCCAATGTTGATACTTATACAGAACGTTACATTAGTCTACCTTACATCGGTCCCATATATTTTCTAAATTTAATTTCAAAAAATCAGGAGTGTATAAACTGTACGTGTCAAACAAGTCGTAACTTTAAAGTAAGATACTATGAACATATTAAAGACTAGCTGTGCCCGCGACTTCGTTCGCTCGCGCGATCTGAGCCCGCGCCTTTGTGATATTAAGTGGCGGGAGGCGCTTTTATAATTTGTGTCTGTCTGTCTGTCTGTCTGTCTGTCTGTCTGTCTGTCCGTCCGTCCGTCCGTCCGTCCGTCCGTCCGTCCGTCCGTCCGTCCGTCCGTCCGTCCGTCCGTCCGTCCGTCCGTCCGTCCGTCCGTCCGTCCGTCCGTCCGTCCGTCCGTCCGTCCGTCCGTCCGTCCGTCCGTCCGTCCGTCCGTCCGTCCGTCCGTCCGTCCGTCCGTCCGTCCGTCCGTCCGTCCGTCCGTCCGTCCGTCCGTCCGTCCGTCCGTCCGTCCGTCCGTCCGTCCGTCCGTCCGTCCGTCCGTCCGTCCGTCCGTCCGTCCGTCCGTCCGTCCGTCCGTCCGTCCGTCCGTCCGTCCGTCCGTCCGTCCGTCCGTCCGTCCGTCCGTCCGTCCGTCCGTCCGTCCGTCCGTCCGTCCGTCCGTCCGTCCGTCCGTCCGTCCGTCCGTCCGTCCGTCCGTCCGTCCGTCCGTCCGTCCGTCCGTCCGTCCGTCCGTCCGTCCGTCCGTCCGTCCGTCCGTCCGTCCGTCCGTCTGTCTGTCTGTCTGTCTGTCTGTCTGTCTGTCTGTCTGTCTGTCTGTCTGTCTGTCTGTCTGTCTGTCTGTCTGTCTGTCTGTCTGTCTGTCTGTCTGTCTGTCTGTCTGTCTGTCTGTCTGTCTGTCTGTCTGTCTGTCTGTCTGTCTGTCTGTCTGTCTGTCTGTCTGTCTGTCTGTCTGTCTGTCTGTCTGTCTGTCTGTCTGTCTGTCTGTCTGTCTGTCTGTCTGTCTGTCTGTCTGTCTGTCTGTCTGTCTGTCTGTCTGTCTGTCTGTCTGTCTGTCTGTCTGTCTGTCTGTCTGTCTGTCTGTCTGTCTGTCTGTCTGTCTGTCTGTCTGTCTGTCTGTCTGTCTGTCTGTCTGTCTGTCTGTCTGTCTGTCTGTCTGTCTGTCTGTCTGTCTGTCTGTCTGTCTGTCTGTCTGTCTGTCTGTCTGTCTGTCTGTCTGTCTGTCTGTCTGTCTGTCTGTCTGTCTGTCTGTCTGTCTGTCTGTCTGTCTGTCTGTCTGTCTGTCTGTCTGTCTGTCTGTCTGTCTGTCTGTCTGTCTGTCTGTCTGTCTGTCTGTCTGTCTGTCTGTCTGTCTGTCTGTCTGTCTGTCTGTCTGTCTGTCTGTCTGTCTGTCTGTCTGTCTGTCTGTCTGTCTGTCTGTCTGTCTGTCTGTCTGTCTGTCTGTCTGTCTGTCTGTCTGTCTGTCTGTCTGTCTGTCTGTCTGTCTGTCTGTCTGTCTGTCTGTCTGTCTGTCTGTCTGTCTGTCTGTCTGTCTGTCTGTCTGTCTGTCTGTCTGTCTGTCTGTCTGTCTGTCTGTCTGTCTGTCTGTCTGTCTGTCTGTCTGTCTGTCTGTCTGTCTGTCTGTCTGTCTGTCTGTCTGTCTGTCTGTCTGTCTGTCTGTCTGTCTGTCTGTCTGTCTGTCTGTCTGTCTGAAAACCTCACAATTTAGATAATTATAAAGTCACTGGCAGTATATGGCAATCTACTGTACTGTTAAATGTAGCAGTTCATTTGTATTTACTTTAACTACGTCTATGACGCAACTTGTATTACGTTATAAACAGGCAAATCAAATTGATAAAGAACATTAACTTCTTCGTCAGTAATTTGTGACTACCAGAAGATGATTTTCATAAAGGTATTATTTGTAAAGTAAACTTTACATAAAAAACTGATCAATGTAAAAGTTATACGATTTTTGCTTGGTTACTTTATGTTGACAAGATCTTAATGTTAACATTCAACAAGTTGTTATTTTTAACTGAAGCTCCCATTTTGTTACTACAAAAATAAAAACATCAATATCAATAACTCGTGGATATTCATGACCTATGAGGGTTTTCGAGCTTATTAAAGACATAATGATATGTCGACGATTTAGTTTAGTAAACTTTACCTTTGACGACCCTTCAGTGTTAGGTCATTCGAAGGAAATCCAGGCTTCATTACATCGTTAAATTAAGATTATTTCCTTGTTTCTACTTCTTAAATAGAAAAGGTTTTTATTTAATGAAACAAACCTGACCTCAAGAATACCATGATGATCATTATCAAGGTAAAGGTCACCACAAAATAGCTTGGAGAAAATGGAAATAAAAATGTGTTATTGTCATACCTCATATGTAGGCATATGATCTCATGTAAAAATATAGTCAGAAAGATACAAAGTATAAATTGTCAAATCAAAGTACGAAAACTGTTACTTAAGTAATTTAAAAAACTGTAAACTGTAGGTGTAGAAGAATAATCTTGCGGTATACATTTAAAATGTATATATCATTAAGTACTTAAATATATAGATAAACAAGTAATTCATTTATATACCATTGATGTATATATTTTATTTAATATTAGTTAATAACATTTACATTTCAAAAATCGATACTTTAGATAATTAGATGTTCAAAGGTGGGATCAATATTTCTTGAAGTATGATCAAAATAAACCAAAATTTTATCAAGATCAACACAAGATTCAAATTTTTATGTTTTGATAATAAAACGATGTTTTCACAATTATCGTATTGACCCAAATTGCAACAGCCTTACAAACTATAGTGTTATAAGTCATAATAATATAATTTTAAAAAAATCAATCTAATATATTTTTTCAATTTATTCAAGTCCAATGGTATCTTATGCAAAGTATTTAGGATTAGTAAATATTAGATAAGTTGTTTTAAAATGTCAACATTTAAGATTCAAACAATTCCTGTAACTAAAAGATTAACTTTGTGTCTTAACCGTTCTAAGTTAAATGTAATACATAAAATTGAAAAATAATGACCAGTTAAATGAGCGAATTAGTATAGGATAGGCTTAACTAATGAATTATGTCAAATATTTTTCTTATAATAATCAACTACAATTTTTTAACTCCGGCTTCAAATCAAATTCATTTACATATTTTGAACATTTTAGGTGACATTTTCAGGAATCATTTAAACATTTATCATCGAAGTTTAGCATATTAGATTGGCTTGTGGGAGAGTGCAAATGTTAAACGTGTCTAATTAAATGAAGATATTTTAATGCCTCGGGCTTGGAAATGTGAGAATTCCAATGATATCACAGAGAAGTAGCGTAAAGAATACTGAACAGGTTTTTAGGAAATAATGGAAATTGTAATGTAATTGTGATGCAGGTAATATGAATGAAATTACAACTATAAATATACATATTTCTTCTAGTTGAAACATCTTTTGTGATGACAATGCAGATTCATAGGAAAGAGGAAATCACCAGTGCAGTAATACCTAACAACAGGATGTATGTTGTAACTTGATGGTAACACTAAACATTTGACAATGACGCTGGAAATCCATAAGTATGTACAGTACACCTTTGTATGCTAATAACGCTTCCTCCGCTTCATTTTCTTTTTATTACAGGATAAAAAGGATAACGAAAAGGATTAAATAAATAGTGAAAAGTAAAACACACTAAATACCTAGTTCAAAGCCCAACGTCAAAATACAACACTAAATGTTTGAACTATACCTTTCGGTACTTAACAAAGTTATCTTCTTCAGGGATTGAGGAGAAATAAAAACTAAAGCAAGGTAATAATTGAAAATAATAACTTATGATATAGTCCAATGAGAATTGGGTCAATTGCAATGTTTAGTGGACCTTAGAAAGCAATAACAAAACAATTTAAATTAGATATTCACAAGAAGAAGGCATTAAAATCTTTTTTCGTCTAAATTTCTAGGATCACAGATCCCACATTTCGAACGCGTCCTACATAGTAGGCACAGCGTACGGAAAGCCATATCCCACGACCGGTTTGGACCTATCGGGTCTTATCAGGTGGGCGCTGGCAGAATATGGCTGTGTAGGACGCGTTCCAAATGTGGGATGTGTGATCCTTGAAATTTAGACGACAAATGATTTTAATGCCTTCTTTTTTTGAATATGTTATATCTTCGTCTAATAATACATCGGAATCAACAATGTAATTCAATGCCGGTAGGGGTATTAGCCCTCGGAGTAGTTGTTTCTGTTGATTCCATATTTGCATCTATATTTATAATTTAAATTACACTTACTGGCGTAGAGCTAGGGGTAGGACCCTTGTGACTGTTAAGATGGCTTACACTCAAAACAAGCACGTAATTATTCCTAATTTTCTTAACTACTTTAAGGTTATCAATATTAATCCTATGATTTTCAGTAAGAATATATTGGACAACACTAGATGTTTCTGTTGTACTAAACCTGGCATGAGCTAAATGATCTTTGAATATAACTTTAATAGAGCGCTTAATAACATATATTTCTAATTACTATTTTAACAATCAATTTCATAAATCCCCCACTGTTTTGAACTATTAGTGTCGTGTTTTGGCATTGGAGGCTGAGATATTTAATGTGTTCTACAGCACCGCCTTAAAATTCCAATCTTCTTGGTAAGAATAAATAAATTGGTGAAATTTTCCAACTTATGTTTTCTTCTTAGTGAATTTACATCATATTTCACAACCAGTGCACGAAAGAAAGTACTAATAGCAAGAATATGTTAAATATGTTGATATTGTAACGAATTCTCTAGATCAACTTATTTATTTAAACAATTATTTATTTTACACTTACACAACTTAAAACACTTAAGCACTAATGCAACAACTTATTTATATGACAAGATAAATGTGTTATTTATATCACTCAGTATATCGTATTTATATTACCACTTATTTATATCACTCGGTATATCGTATTTATATTACCATTCTACTATCAACTGTAAACTATAAACCGTGACGGTGTACTAAACTGTGTCTCTAACTATACTGTACTAAACTATACTAAACTAAACTGTTCTTGACCGTCGACAACATAATATTTATAGAGGTATCGAAGGTTCTGGAGTAATCAGGAACGATCTTCTGGTATTTTCTCGAACTCCTATTATATTGTTGTTTAATTATTTCTATCAAAGCACCGACCGACGACCGTATTCGAGGAACCCGTCTTATCTGTTTCCGGAACTCGCCGCCGCTCTTGTACACGCACATACAGGCTCGTTACAGTATAATATTTATTTATGACAATATGTCGCCATTTACTCATATCTGCTACTAACTCAAATATTTCATATACTAGATAAGGGCCTTACCATGATATCTACCTGTCCAAATGAATCGATGACGCAGAAATTGTTAAATTGTCCTGAAAATTTTCAATTTTTAACAAATTTATGACAACACTGGAGTTAAATACTGAATTCGAACTAGAAATTTACGAAGAATCAATTATAAATACTAATTAAAGAAACAATTATGAACAAATGTGTTAGTTAAATATAAATATGGAATAAACAGAAACAACTACTCCGAGGGCTAATACCCCTACCGGCATTAAATTACACTGTTGATTCCGAACTACTATTAGACGACATATCCAAAAAAATAATAAAAAGAAATATAAGATTTGGCTTTCGGTTCGCAGTGCCTACTGGGTAGAACGCGTTCCAAATATGGGATCTGTGATCCTTAATATGTAGACGAAAAAGGAATTTAGTACCTTCTTTGTTTTTCTTTAGAAATGTGTTAGTGTAAATGGAGTCAAACTATATATTTGTCTATGTTTGAAACATCAATTTCTAGTATCAATTTAAGGCATACAACTACACACATAAACTAACTTAGCTAGCACAGATGTCCTGTTTAAAACAAAAGAAAAGTCAACAGTTTCTTTCAAATAATAAGGCCAAGCTTAATGAATAGACAATTTCTAACCGAGTCATTTGTTTGAAGACTTCTGTCACCCTGTAGGTAAATCCTGAATATGAATGTAGTAGAGAACGTAGAAGATTGGTGAATAGAAATACACACATCCATGCAGAGTTGACTGTATTATTCATTAGCACTTGCAAAAATGCAGCAAGACCCCCTTGCTTTAAAACAAAATAGATTAGTGAGCTTTAAGTTTATGTAGTAAGCATTAAAATTAAATACTTCATAGGTACTGCTGACTAAAAGCATTAGTACGTCTTATACTCGATAATACCTAATATATATATATATATATATATATATATATATATATATATATATTATATTTAATCTTAAATTGTTTTTTGGAAAATTTAAAATACTTATTTCATGACAGGGTTACAATAAGAAAATTAGTTGATAATGCTTGCACTTATGAATAACTATATACACGCCAAAAGTGCAATAGAAAAATAGTGTATTATACGCATTAAAATCCTTTTTCGTCTAATTACAAAGGATTATAGATCCCAAATTGGAACGCGTCCTACGCAGTAGGAACAACGCACCGAAAGCCATATCCAACGACCGGTTTCGACCTATCGGGTCTCATCAGGTGGACGCTGGCAGAAAGGCCTTTGTATAATATAAATATGGAACTAATAGAAACAACTGCTCTGAGGGCTAATATGCCTACCGGCATTGAATTACACTGTAAATAAAAATATTGATTGATGATAAGTAATAAAATAAACATAGCTTCATCTGATAGAATAAACAAAGCCTCAAAAATGCTTCTTGCATAGCTTCTATATCTTAGTCCAAATTTAATAGAAACGTCTAAAATCACATGTTCCATCGAGTAATATATCTGAGAACGCCTATTGCAACTACCGGCGAAACGTTAGGCATACGACTTTAAAGTTCTTCGTCATTTGTTCGTGTTGATACGAATCAACAAATTAGAATAGCCAATAGTATCTGGGCACATGCTACCTCGTCTCTTTCCCCTTAACAGCTCCCTACCCACTACTTTATGTTCCGTCCTTATATTATTCGTATGTCCATGGATCAAAAACGCATTCCAATATATATTTAACCCAAAAAATGCCTAAATAGTTCATTTTATGGATAATGCCTCATCCACCTTTTCTACAATGAAGACACTCAAGGATTAACGGAAAAAAATTGGAAAGACCAAGGTCTTTTTCATTATATTGAGCTAGAATATTTGGTAAAGATATTTGGCATAATAAAATAATGAGTGGTAATGGAATGATAATAACGTTAGGAAATGTTCTTGACCAGATTTCCCTTATACTTTGTGGAAGTAGGGTTAGAGTGATCCTTGTCAACCATCATCGAATTCTACATTCGGCAATGTAATTTGATAAAAAGGAAATGTAAGAAAGATGTAAAAAAACAACAACGAAGAAATCAAATAGAGTAGTGCAAAAAATAAATACAAATCCGAACGTTTTAGCGATAGAAATATGTTGAACGCAACAAGTACTACAGTAAAACAAACAAAAAAGAGAATTGAATGTAATGTGTGTACATATACTATGTTTAAAATAACTGTATAATGATTGAACGTCTTGTAACAATAAAATATGAGGACTCTCTGTCCTATCTCCTCTCTTCAGAGGCGGACCAGTTTCGTATTTCAATTTTATATTTCTGTTACTGAGGTAATGTCCAAGCTTAACATATATTAACCTTCTGTTGTTTTTGCATATTTTAATTTTTACAAATAAACAAGTTGTTTATTTATGCGCTGTTTTTCCAAAAGGTAATTCATTATCCTCGCTTTACCCTACATCTAGTTATCGGTTTCCATCAATCACCCTATAGTAAGTATAGCATTCGCCATTTGCATTTGTTAAAATAGCAGCATTTAATGAAGTTTCACCTTAGTTCCCTCTGTAAGGAAAATAAATAGATTTATTGCTTTAGTAAAGAGACATTTACGTTTTACACAAGATTCTTCAGAATAATAATTTTCTTATTACATGTTTACCCATATGCATATACCTTTGCGTATGATTTCACTCCTTATTTATTAATTCTGACGCTGTTTCAAAGGGTGTTGGCACTTTCTATTACATGTGCCGACATTGTAAGTGAAATGTTCACATACCGATCCACATCCAATCTAAATTACGAAAGTTATCTCAAGGTTTCACCTAGACCGTCAAAGTTATTTAATATATAAATACTCCACCTGTTCATGGATCTTGTTTATCATCAGGGATATTGATTTTTCCTAAATAACTTTATTCGAATCGAAGGCAACATGTACTATTCTCGTTTGAATTGAGCATTTAAAAGCCAAGTTTCTATTAATGTTGGTTAAAGAAAATGTCAATATTGCCATTTAATACTGTTATATGTATCTATGGTGATTGTGAATAGGTTGGTTTGTAAGGTAATTTTGTGGAGCTATCTACTCTCATGATAAAAATTAATGGAAGTGCTTGACTGTTAGAATGTTTCGGCTCTTATTTTCGATATCCAGGATGTTGATGATTAAAAACACCAACGTTTTGTTATGTTAAGTGTTCTTAAATATCAGTATTTAGATCACAAATATTTGTGGTATCAATTTTTTTGTTTTACACAACTATCACCATTATCCCAATCTATACTGAGCGCGGGAATTATTTAGTTAAGCAATCTATAAAGTGTAATCTATAGGGATGTGGCAAAACAGTAATTTTATAAATTCTAATTTTTGTAAATTTTTATATTTGTGTAAATATTCATCGACAATGTAGACTTTCTCCAAACTTCTTATCTTTTGCATGCGTCTATTTCATTTCATTCTATTGTCTACTTAACAACCTATACCTACAATACCTTCTTCACCCTTACCTGTATGCATACTTTACTAATAGCTGGTTTTGCCCTTAATTATTTCACGCGAATTCTGTACTGTCCTTTCTCTTCAATTTTAAGTATCTGTTTAAACTAGTGTCAGTACTCCTTCAGTTCTTCTCTTTCTAAATTATTCTCTTACCATTCTAATACTCAATATTTTCCCTATTCTGTATCCAGTATATCACTGTCTGTTCCAGCGCACCTTTGCACTCTTGTAAGTTCTTGTTTAGCCTTTCTACATTGTTGTTAATTCTTGTGATTTTTGTTACTTGTCTTGTGTTGTTTTTAACTTTTCCTTCTTTTATTCGTTTTTTCATAAAGACAATTTACCTTGTCACAAATCAATGAAATCGATGGCAAAATTCCAAGAATTGGGCTTTCGCATCCACCATACTCTCCAGATCTGGTCCCCAGCGACTTTTTTCTGGTCTCAGACCTCAAGAGGATGCTCCCTGGACAGAAATTTCGCGCTGATGAGGAGGTAATCGCCGAAACTGAAGCTTATTTTGTGTCGCCCTCGAAGGGAATTATATTGAATAATAAAATCAAATTCTATCAAAGAAAAACATATTTTTTCTATGCTAGCCTACGAACTTTTCAGACCGCCTGTTAATATGAGGTAATTCACCTTTAATGCAAATGATAATAAAGTAATATCACAATAATACGTGTCGTGGTTAAGGTTTATTGTTTTAATGAATTATCAGTGTGTACCGTATGTAATTTGCAACCAACACTAATAGTGATGCTTGTGGTTTTATTAGGAATTTTTCAGTTATTGACATTACGTTGCTGAGATCATGCCTATAAAATAATTATGCTGACTATGTCATGGACAATTGTATATATATATAGATATATTAAAACGCTGTTCGGCTTTCTTCAATTCGTTTCTTTACAATGCCAGTTTTTTGAAAAACTAGTTTGTTTCAGCATTGTACCCAACGGGTAAAAATGACACTGTAAGAAATCTTAAGACAGAAAGGTGCAAAATTGTTCACAGCAGGCAATCAGTCTAAATCGTCTTAATTGTTAAGTCCAATTCTAGGAAGGACCCAAAGCTCCAAAATAATTTATTAATTGTAAATTCTTAAATTTGCACTCGAAACCGTATCAATTGGTAAATACGTGTACTAGTTTGTATATTAAAACCACCCCCATTAAGAATAACCAATAATACATTGTCATCCTTAATATTTAGGAAGGGGCTCATCAATCTGCTCGTCACAATTACATACGAATGTTTTTAAGCTAATGTTTTAGAGTTTAAAAAGAACTTGAAAAATTTGATAAGGAGAAACAAGTTCAAACAAATAAATAAGTTGATTCCTAAGTTTAAGTTGTATATAGTTTATGGTGTTAAAAAATACAAAAGTCGCAAAAACAATGTTTATGCGTTCTATTTATTTCAACAAATAGCACAGCAAATTAATTTAGGTTGCTCCGCTTTATATTACAATAATAATAATAATTAGTAGTAGTATTTTTCCCTCATTCGAGCTACAAATGGTAGCAACAGACACTAAGGATAGGTATTCACTGTTGTTGGACGTTTTGTAGCTATGTCGTTACTTCATCAGAAACCCTATCTTACGATTTATATTCCTTATGCCATTATGATTTATAGACAAAGCTAGAAATTTTGACTTGCATCTAGAGAAACAGATTAATGTACTGCATTAGTAGTTACTTGGTGGTTATCTGTCCCATACCACCCTTCTCAAAAAACTAATTAGCACCCCCATGGAAATAAAACTACATTGAGCAAATAAAGAGACATATATTGGAAAAAATTGTTTACTTTTATGTATCTGTATACATTTTCATTATAATACACAGAAAATAAATGTCAGAAAAAGTGAAGTGTAAAATTAAATTATTAAAATTAACACTATTAGTATTCACATTAAACACAGAAGCTAAAACTACGAATAACAGTAAAAAATGAAAACTTTATGCTCTCCGATGTAATCTATTAATGCGAATTTCGAAAACTGAAAAACTATAAACAGGCATTCACACATTAAATTTATTTTTTTATAAATTGAGGTCCAAAGTTTCACTATGTTCTTTATTTATCAAATACAATTATTGTAACTATTAACAAAATTATAATGCTTAAAACGTTTCTTGGTTTCAGGAAAAATATTAAGAAATTATAGGTTACAACAGAATGTTAGAATCAACAGAAGTGTATTGGAAAATAAACAGTAACCTTCGACCTTTAGTAGGCGGTTTTTAATTTTTTTTCACATTTCGTAATGATTTATCTCAAGCGTTCATCTTTGTAAATTGAAGTTGACAGCTTAAAAAACTTTTTTGTTTTTACTCATTTATTCAGTATGATTGTATTTGTACATTCAATTTTTAAATCACTTTTTCATTCCATTCTCACAGGGCGTTGATATTAACAATTTTCCAGTTTTTTATTTCACCATTTTCCGCAGCTAGATGCGCCATTTTTTGCTTAACAATTTAATTTAATTGGGCTTGTAAATATTTACGTTGATAGGTACTTCGTGACTTGTCGTTGTAACCGCCGCTCCGTGCCGCACCGTATGAAAAACCGGAACATGTTCGTGAAACCTGGATTTCCGATGACGTCGCAATCGTCTTCTTCGATATATATTTAAAGTCTCTCTCATCCTTAACAGCAAAACCTGAACAGCACTTTGACTCGAAACCGCTATAACACGGTTAAGTTCTCGTAGTACAAAATGAATTGCGGTTGTATTGCCCCAACTTACGGTCCATCTCTCGCTAATACTTGCGGAGGCGGTTCGTTTGTAGTGTTCATGACATTAGTGAATAGTTTTATTACAAATCAGTGCGACATATCCGAAGTGTGCCAAAGAGTTATACCGCGGAGTCGGCCAGAATGTGAGTACGACTTCGTAGTAATTGGGGGTGGAAGTGCTGGCGCCGTGGTGGCTAGCAGGCTCTCTGAAATACCGGAATGGAAGGTACTTCTTGTCGAAGCGGGTGGAGATGAACCACCAGGTACTCAGGTAAGATAAAATACACGTATTAAAAAAACAAGACGTTTGTAAGGCGGATTTGACTCTCAAAGTCACATTACTAATTACGACCCTTAAGCTTCAGGCTATATTTCCTTAGTTTGGTAGTAATAATAAAATAAACACAAGTGAAAATTTAATAAAATTAATATGTTTTCTATTTAGTCCCCTTAATTTACAGTCATTTCGAAATCAGATCCAAATGAGGGTTGTAATGTATTTTTTATTTACCTTGATAAAATCTCACAACTAGAAGCCAAACGTTGTTGTCGGTTTTGCAATTTAAATAAGCAACCTTTCAATCCTCATCTGACTCTGATTTCTAAATTAATACAATTAATCCTTAATCATTAATTTATTATTACTATTACCATTGTTCATATTTATTATTTATTATTTCTTCACCATTTGACCATTGTTATAAAGAGCTGTATGATATTATTTAATGAACTATTTGATATTTTAAAGGGTTTATTCCAACCAAAATAAAATAAATCGGATAAATCTTTGTCAAGAAGTCCCACAATCTTCTTTTTTATGTAGTATATTTTATTCAATAAACATACGGTTAGACCGAATTTGATGAAATATCTTTCATCCGTATATTATCATTTGTAAGATCGACTGCTGAGCCTTAACCAAATAATATAAATATATATATATATATATATAAACTTAACTATATACAAAAAATAATACAACAACAAATTAGACGTGAAAACTTAGTTTGTTATATTTTTTTTTTGTAAATTTCAGTTAAAACCGTTTACAAGTAGGTATTGGGACTATTAGAAAATTAAGAGTGTGCTAATGATATAATTAGCATCAACAGGTACCCTATATCTATTATTATGCAGCGAGTTTGAAGGGGAAGGAACGGTTTTTTAGAGGTATTGTGGATAATTTGTTCAAAGTTAAATTAGAAGTTTTGATAACACAAACAAAAGTAGTTTGCAGCAAGGTCAAAAGTCAGAAATAATGTCATTCTAAGTTCAGTTCAGCTTGGTTTTACATTTCATAAATAGACTAATTTATATTTATTTAATCATTGAAGCGGGCATCTTTTTAATGATGTCATAAACCGAACATATACCTTATACTCTGTTGCTAACAAACATTTATTTTCATTTAACAATAATACCTATAAAGCTCTATCTCTTTTATTTTACATTTTTCTTAAGAAATATGTATTCTTTAAATGCCATTTTATGTCAGCAGACCCTTCAAGTCAGGACCTATTATGGAAACTCCTTTTTACTGTGAGGTATAATCACTGAAAAGCTTTATTAAATCCACTTTTATTTATGGAAAGTTGTAGTTGGAGTTATCAAAGTTTCAATAATTTATTTTTAGGATAATTTTTTTGAGCGTGCACCACAGGCTTACTTTGTCACACAGTGAACACTATAATGAACTACGTTATGGTATGGGTGGGTGTGATGTTTTCGTTAAACTCATTGTCTTATCTAACGACAAATGTCGATGACCAGTTCACTTATCGTAATCGGCATGAATGATAAATTCGATATTAAATTATACAAACCTGCTGTTTACTAACAGGAATAATAAAAAAATATTCCAATAATTCTTAAATTTTGTTATTCATACCCAATGACGCTGATTTAGAAAAGTGTTGTCCTTCTATGATACAAAATTATGAAATTACATAACTTTTAAAACGTTTAACTAACCAACGCACTTACTCTCATTAATAAGTCTGTTCCAATTTAATCTGAATTTTTAATTAAGTAAATTAATTGAATTGTCAATATACGGTCGTCATAGGATAATAAATAGAATGTGTTAGCAGCTGTGTCTAAATTTCCACCCACAGAATCATTAGGTTAATTTAAGTTGAAGTATTGAGGAACGTAGTTAAAATTAAGGTGCTATGCATCATTGATGGCGACATTCATCCGTCCAAACTTGGTCGGGTTCAACTAGTATTCAGTAATAGATATCGTAATTAAACTTGAAAATGGAAATTCTTCGACATGACTTTCATTATTGGAAAATGATACAATAAGTACAAGTTTTCTATTAAATTAGGATATGTTCGGTTAGTAAATAAGTTTAATAGAACATAAAAATAAAATATCAATAGACAAAAACAGACAAGATATCAACAAAGACAGGAAAGAGAGCAATAGCTTTTGAGGAAATGAAACGAGGGAGGAGGGAAACGATCTAATCAAAGAATGTATCAATGTTAAAAATAGACATCTTACGGATCTGAGAAAGAGAACGAAAAAGTAGCAAGGGGACAGATGGAAGAAACAAAGAAAAAAGTATCTAGAAAATCTGGGATGGTCAGTAGAATATTACTTCAACCACAAACTGCATGAGGAAAACAAAGTGGCGGCAGAAGCAGAAGAAATAAGCAAATGCCAGTAGACACAGGAATGTCCCTATAAATTAAGAGAAAGAAGATATGTAACAGAGTACAGGCAAATAGCGCCACAGAATGCAAAAAAAACAATTTATCTTACAAGTAACCCAAACAAGAAAAAATAACTAGTAATCAGGGCAAGATTTAGGTTAGAATCTAAAACAAAAGCAAACAAATACTGGTTGAAAAAAGAAGAAAGAGTCTGTAGACTATGTAAGAAAGAAGCAGAAACAATGAAGCACATTTTAGAAAAATACGAAGTTACGGGAAAAACTGAAAATTGGTTAAAATAAATTAAAAATAGAAAATCATTGGCAAGGATTCAAAAATTTTTACTAAAAATAAGAGTGAAGAAAGTTGAAAAACGAGAAGAAGAAGAAAAATAAGTAAAGATAAAAGGTGTTAGTTAGTCTAGAATAGAAAAAGTGAAGTGAAGTGTAAAAAATCAAGTTTCTAAATTTATTAGAGCAGAGTCAGAGGTTAGGAAAAAGTGAAATGAATGAGATAAATATAAATATGTATAGTTTTAAGTATAATATAAATTATTAACGTGTAGCTTAATAAATACATATATATATATAATATTCTGAATTAGAAATTTCAAATCCAGTTTAAAAGTATAATTATATTAAATTATTTCATAATACTATATTCATATTTTCGTTTTCTTTGGATTAATTGTTTGTTGGTATTATTTATTTATTCATTGTTGGAAGAAAATTTCTTCTATTTTATTAGAATATATTTTTAATATCGAAAGATAAAGAAATTGGATATTAACAAAACACAAATTTCTCAACTTTCAATTTTTTTGTATAGGTACATAGAAATAATGAAAATTGGAAAAACAACGATATTTGTATTAGAAACTTCAAAAACAATATTCATATAGACAAGAAAAATCGCAATTTCAAAAACCTAAATAGAGTCCAGTGCAGTATTAAAAAATAATTTCTCTGTTACAATGAATTTTAAACAGAAAATTAGCGAAACACATATTATCTAAAGTATATTGAAAAACATTTTTATGAATATTTTGTCAAGAAATATTTTGACAGGTAGTACAAATATTTATCTCTCAGTGTAAATAATTAACAATAGATGATTATAAATAATTTCTAACGCTATCTTATGAAAGGTGTAAATACTCAGTCTTTATTTATTAAGAAAAATGTTATTATAGTATGTATATTGTACTTATTTCATAAATTAACTTTTAGATTATTTTATCGATGCTTATTTAGAAACTGTCGAACAACATTAATATTGGTGACAATCATATCTGATGATTCAGAGAAATAATTAAGTATGTGAATCTTATTATAAAAAAAACAGGAATTGTCAAACTTGTACATGGCAATCATTATTAACAGATAATTTATAACAATGCCAATAAAACCTCAGTTTAAAAGTATAAATAATTATTTTACAGTGGTTTTGAGGTGACAAATTCAGAGACCTTTTATGCAACTGACAAAGTTACAGTTTACGCTCATTAATTCAAAACAATTTCTTACTAATTTATAAAAATCAATTAAGACTTCAATTAGGTTTCAAGACCTTTTACTGAATACTATTTTATCCATCATTCACGTCACGCCGTATTACAACAAACATTTATTTAAGATTTGTGAAATAAATTTAATAGTTTCTCTTACTTTATTGTGAGACAGAAATACAGCAAAAAATACAAAATCTGTAAATAGATTTTTAGTAACACAGCTTTTATCATTTACATTTTTAAATAAATATGTTCCTATTACAACAGTACACATCAATGATTCATTTGATTATATAAAAAACGTAGAAAAACAACTAATAATGTTTCACCAATGTTTATTTGTCGAAAATAAATATTTGTTAAACATTCGTTGTTTTTCTACGTTTTTTATTTAATTTAAAGATGTTTCACAAACGTTGCACTATTGAATCTCTTGATTCATTTGATTGTCATTTAGCGTACTTAGTTAATAGGTTTGTAATTAGAAATGTGTTCGGGAATTTTTTTACAATATTAAAAACTAGTCAGATAAAGTACTATTTAATCAAATTTTAGTTTACTACGTCTACCATGTTGAAAAGTAATTAACCACAATATTTCTTGTTCGAATGAATTTTTTGTCGTCTTCACATTAACGAGTACTGAAATAATATTTTGTTGTTTACTTAAGGTAATTATTGTAGACTAACTAGAGGATAATACTACAAAAAGAATGAACGCCAAAGACAAATTCAATAAATATAAATATAAATATGGAATCAACAGAAACAACTATTCCGAGGGCTAATACCCCTACCGGCATTGAATCACACTGTTAATTCCGATGGATTCTTAGACAAAGATATAACATATTCAAAAAAGAAAGAATTAAAATCCTTATTAAAATAAATAAAGGTGTGTGTGTCGCAGGACATACTACCGAAGTAAAACTTCTAATGATTCTTCGTTTAATTTAGATGGATAAGCATCTATTTGATACTTTCCGATCGTTTGAGTTTCGGAGTTTCAAAGTTCCACCAAGATAAAGGAATCTTATCAAGATTATGAATAAATTTTCTTTTTATACATGCTTTTTTCCTTTTACACAAGTTTAAAAGAAAGGCTACATTTTTTTGTAGTACCACCGCCACTAATCTTAGCTACGAGCCGCCACCGGTTTTAGTTAAAATTGAAATTAATGGTAACCACTGAAATTTATACGACAAAATTAGTCTTAATTTGCCTTATGTATTATATTACTCACGTCATTAGCATTACAGTTTCGTTAGCTGTCTTTATTTTGCTTATTTGCTTTATTTTATTATGTTATATTATTTCCCTTATTTTGTATTAAATGTTGTAACTGTAATGATGGATTTTCAAAATAATTCTCTGTTAAAATTAAATCACCATAGCTGTCTACGAATTTCCACCTAATCTTTCAGAAATTAATACACTTAACTCAAAACTTACCGTCATTTTGTTGTCTTATTAGGAAATGGCAAAAGGGGGCATATAAATAGAAGTATTAACTGAGTTTTGTTGTTAACTATAGCATTTCATATGTTTAAAAAGGACTATACAAAGGGATCTACTTAACAAACTGAATCTACGACACAGCTTTTACTTATATATGTACGTGGTATTCACGCAAAATTAATTTATAAAGAACATTTAGTCTTTGCACAGCAATTTGTCGAAATTATCAGATAAGATATTTCGAAATGTAGCCCGAAATAAGCCGCATCTTAGATTTAGTTTGTAAGTAGATTTCTACGTAAGGCCTTGTCAAATTTATAAAATACTACAGTAACCAGTAAATAATAGTACATAACGATATACTGGCTATAGTTTGATTTTATATCCACTACTGATGAAATAACTTCATTTTAGTCAGTGCTTTATTGAATCTACTTATCGTGTGGTAAAAAAAACTTTTGGGTGTTTCATTCCCATCAATTACTCGTACTGGTGGGTGCGCAGTCCCTTCCACCTACACTATAGTTCAAAGCCGAAGGATAGGGCGTAAGGCCCTCTTCAGCTTACTTTCAGGAGTGGGTGGATGGCTGGTGGTTCGGGAGAGGAAGGTGAGACGGACAAAATGAAGACAGAAGAGTGGTGAAAGACCGTATGAGGAATATTACTGCCCCAGTATCTGTAGTGATCAAAGGAAATCAAAGAAAACATGGAGGAGAGCAACCGGACCTGGATTCGAACCGGTGAATGCTAAGCAATGATCTAAATCACTATACCACGCCACTACCTATCGTATGGTAATAAGAACTAATAAGTTTGAAATCGCGGTCCATATCTGGAATGATATTAGATGATCGAAGGTTGAAAGTGAATTGTGAGTTGGCTGAGGCTGTAGTCGGTCTGTAGGCATCTCAACTGAGCGAGTTCATCACATTTTGTATGAACATTTGGACATGAAAAAGCTGTCGGCACGAATGGCGATGGGTACCACGATTGCTCACGAGCGACCATAAACACCACCATGTGACAAGTTCAAAGAAGTATTTGGAGATGTACAGCTGCAATCCAAACTAATTTTGCACCGAAGAAGGCTAAGATGGGTCTATCGGCTAACAAAGCCATGGCCACCGTTTTATGGGATTCACGCGGTGTGCGGTGTAATTCATATTGATTACCTTGAAAAAGATAAAATGATCAACGATCAACGGAAAATATTATTCAGAGCTGCAACTGCTTGACAGATTTGACACTGTTTCGAAGCAGAAATGACCGTATTTATCCAAGAAAAAGGTGTTGTTCCATCAGGATAATGCACGGGAGCATAATTGTGTAGTTACCATGGCAAAATTTCATCAATTAGGCTACAAACCGCTACGCCACCCACCTTATTTTTCGGATTTAAGGTTTAACCCCCTCCGACTATTTTCTGTCTCGAAACCTGAAGAAATGGCTGGGAAATGGTTATCGTGAAAAAATACGCTTGTGTTGAGGGCCTTGACAAATCTTATTTTGAAGGAATAAAAATATTAGAAACACGAACCTAAATGTATCGTGTTGAAAGGAGATTACGTAGAAAAATAAAATTATTTTTTACTGATCAAACCACCCTCGTACATATATGTTGGTTCCTTTATTTTACACTACCCGTTACATTCTGCCACTAGTTTTATTATATTTATCTTTTAGCTTGGGTTAACCTAACCTTCTGAACCTCCTCCTTAAATACGTGTCTATAATATTACGGGATATTATAGCATTATCTAGCAATCTTCTCGCAATCACCTTTGAAAGAACTTTCATTACTAATATCAATATTTT
Organism: Agrilus biguttatus; assembly: GCA_963921985.1. Lineage (NCBI taxonomy): Eukaryota > Metazoa > Arthropoda > Insecta > Coleoptera > Buprestidae > Agrilus > Agrilus biguttatus. The sequence goes on from OY998118.1 coordinate 26,148,079, forward strand.
TATTTAAATTAGGTCTGTTTTGAAGCTCAGAGGTGGATATGAATTTTATTTATCACAACTTTCACTTTAAATATGAATTGAATTCTTTTAAAAAATGTCAAGGCATCTCTCAGGGATAAGTAACATAAATGTTGTATGCACTTAATTTTTAATTCATGATATTAAATTAATTTATGCGCTTCACAAAATTGTCGCGTACTCGATATAAACATCATACTCAGACACGTACCAAATGTCTGAACATGTCAACTTGTCAACAACGAAAGAGCCTTTGGCATGAAATATTCGGCTGCTTCCATTGCTGGCAGGAAAATAATCACACCTCAGCAAAGGTGTCATTTTCTGGGTAGTAGGTATCAAAATTCTAGAAGTCTTTTGCATATGGTGTAGATACCAACACAGTATTTCCTTAAACTAAAATTATTCACTCAGTCACATTCAATCAGTAACACTCAATTACCCTAATAGTCCTTAATTAACACTTCTTTAGCTATTTACTACTTGTCTTCATTTTTTCGTGAGTTTCCTTCATCTTTGTGTATATATATATATATATATATGTTTTATAATTGGTGTACATAAATAAAATATAGTAGTAGTAGTATTTATTTATTAGTATTTATAATACTTTAAAAGACAGTTTTCTTATTTAACAAAAATTTTACAATTTATATTTATTTTATCGTGTCGTTCCAACAGCCAACCAACCACATTAATTAAGATGAGAAAAACATACCTTAAGAGTTACAAAATTTTGTTGCTTCCACAATAATTATTTCGCCACACAGTGGCTTTTTAGGTGGTAGAAGTTTGACAAACCAAATACAAACTATCTGCTTAAATACTAACTTATCAACTAGGAAGTGGGAGATCAAATACAAATACAGTGATACACTAGAAATACAATGGTACATATACAAAGAATAACTTACTACTCGTAGTCTAATTTAAACGTTTAATAATGGTGACTTACTAACTTCAATTTGGTCATGCAGAATGTTACTTATTTTATTATTATATATATGATTTAAAATTTCTGAAACACGTTTTTAAATAGCAATGGGTTTCCTTCACTCTAATTACCATTAGTAAGGTAATCGCAGTATTTTATACATAGATATGTATAATTATGTAAATGATTAAACGGACATCTTGAAACAGGTAAATTAAATGATCCTGTATTATTATTTGACCATTTACAGTTTATAGATATAATAGGGAAAAAGGTGTTTACTGCGTCCATTAAATTTGGTGATGAATCTTCTGAAGATGTAGCAGATTCGTTTGAATCCTATTCTACAAGTAAATGAAATTAATTTTTAAAAGAAGCTACAAGTACTAAGATGAATAAATTTTAAATTAATTAGAATTAATCAAAAATTTGCCTTCTCTTAGTATGTTTTTAATAAGACAAGCTACATAAACAACAACTATAACTGAAAATAAATAATAAGATGGAAAAGAATAGTACCATTTGATGGAAGACTATACAATAATAAGTAGAGAGAAAATGTTACCAGTGCGCAATTACTTAGTTATCACCATATTCAGCATTACATACTGGCTATAATTGGCAATGGGTGAAAGCAAGACGAAATCGGAGACCATCATAACCTCGGTTAGGTACCCTTGATCCTGTTTCGTCTTGCTGGTATCTGATTACATTTAATTAATATCCTTTTGTGTCTTCAAGAACTAGTTATTCTTATATTTATTTATATCATCCAACATAAATCAAGAAGACGTGTAAGAGCCACTTGCTTTTTAGTATCTACTTATAAGCATTTACTACTTTATTAGTATACGAGGGTAAATCAAATATAAACGGTAATTTTGTAAAATAAATTTATTGATTAATGGTACACATAAATTAAACATTTAACATTTTTCAATGTAGTCACCTCTGTGCTCTACACACTTTTGCCACCGATTTGGAAGCTTGAATATTCCTTCTTCATAAACGCATAAAGTTTGAGGGCGAGTTGTCAGCCAATTGCGCACATACTGCTCTACTTCTTCACTGCTTTCCAATCATTTGCCTCCAATTAATTTTTTCAAGGCGCGAACAAAAACTAATCAAAGGGTGACAAGTCAGGGCTATAAGGATAAGGATAAGGATGATCTTGCTTGGTTTGCCAGACCATTTTTTCCAATTTATTCCTTGTCAAAACTGCCGTGTGTGGCCTGGCGTTGTCATGAAGGAGGATGACGTCTCGACGTTTCGAATGGGCATACTCCGTCGTTTGCTTTGGTACGCGATTTTTGTCGACTGTAGACTGTAACAACTCAAAATAGTTGTAGTAAGCCGCATTCACTGTTCATTGATCGTGAAGTAAATCAATGAATAACCTTTATCCTTTCTTCTCCACTCCTTACTCGCCACTTTTGATTCGGGAGTGAAGTGGTGGACCCACGTCTCATCACAAGTGACGATACGCCTCAAAAAAACGACTCAACCTTCCCTTCTTGTCGAAATCGATTCAGAAGTCTTCCTTTTTTTGATTTTAAAATAAAAGAACAACAATCGTGCAACCCAGCGAGCACCAATTTTTCTAAAGCCAAGTACCACACTACTATAGCTGATACCCACTTCTGATGAGATTCAACAAGCTCTTGAACAGCACGGATGTTGTCATTTGTGAGACTTATAAGTGAGTTCTTGGGCGTCGATCATGACTTTCATTTCTCTGTTTTATGATCCACGTATACACTCAATTCTGAGAGAGTGTAGCATCCCCAAGCTGTGCCTTCATACGAGTGAAAATTTCCGTTGGTTTAACGCCTAACGCCTTCATTGGTTAAAAACTTTATAATGATGCGTTGTGCAACAGAAGAAGGTACCTTGCGCTCAGACATGGCTGTACTGCGGACAGAACCGAACGTAGCTGCTACCTAAGGCGGTTTCCGCCTCCTTATAAACCAAACAACACTCGTGCATCAAATCCTCTAGATAAGATAAGTTGTTTGCAAAATGTTATTTTATTTATGGAATTAAATTTTATTTTCAATAAAATAAGTTACTCAGAAGAGTTTTTATTATTATTTAAAATGTATAATATTCCTTGAAAAGCATATTTATTCAAGGTACCAAAACACACATAATTTTGATTGCACTAAGGTCAGCCTTGCTCTTAATAAGTAATTAACATTTAAAAATATAATGTCGTGGCTTGCAGTCTAAACAAAGAGTCTTAATTCATCGATTGTTCTTTACCTAAATTGCCATTTAGTGGGTAATTAAATATTACTATTACCATAAAAATCTCACGGTTTGTCTATATACAACACATTTGGAACATCATGAAATAAAAATATCGTAATTGTTACATATTTTATCTAAAAATTGTACTGAAATAATTGATTACAAAGAGCCTAATTAGATAAATTAAATGGTTAATTCCCTGCCCATTTTATCCAAGCTTAGAACCATCTCAAGGAATATTGCATGTTGAATCGAAGTCTGCCTTCAGAATTCCACCCTCACATCAAAATGTTGAAATATTCTAACCTTGAAAATCGGTGTATCTTATAAATAACAATAACTAATCATAGCACCATAAAATACGTTTCTTCTTATTTAATTACCGTTTTTGAACATCCAAACAATTTTTCTATTAATAAGATACTACCGATTTGACTTTGTATTGTTTACATGAACAAATTACTTTCCACGTAACAGTACACGAATTGATATTCATGATATCTCAGCAAAAAGGACCCTATTTTGATATTTAAACCGGAAAATATAAGAAAAGAATTATAATTTACTATGGTATGATTAATTTTTGTTGGAAAAATTATCGAAATACGTAACCAAGCATTGAAAGTAGATCAACAACAGTAACTCAATAAGCCGAGGATGGATGAAATTCCGAGGTCAGATTTTAATTCCGCCCACAACATTTCTTCGCCTAAACCAGCGTTTGTTTCTATAATTTTAAATACTTTTAATTGAAAATCTGTTAATCATAAGAACTAAATTTTAGCCATTTTTTTTCATAAATGGGTATCCTCATATATCCAAACTATATATTAATTCATAATTAAATTCAGTCATATTTTTATTTTTTTATAATAAAATTCAACGAAAAGTTTCAACAAAATATATTAACGAAAATCTCATACAATTGTTTCGACGAAATTACTCTAATTCTTATTTACCCTTTTGATAATGACGGTCTCGTCGAAGACATTGTAAGAGATTTTCCTTAATATAATTTGTTGAAACTTTTCGTTGAATTCTATTACTACTAACTATGTTTCATCAAGTTTGCACCAAAGATAACTTATTATTTATTTGCTTTTCTGTCAATTACCTAACTACCGAAATACATGCTAAATGATTTGATGGTTTTCATTTTTCAAATATACGGATTGTAGAAGCGATTGATGAGATGCTTATATAAAAAGTATGTTCGTTTAAGACAGACTGAGGAAACCAAATGTAGGTGTAGTGTCGGTTAGTAAAACGAGTATATTTTTACAAATATAGAAGTTGTATGATTTAAACCAAAATTTGTAATAATTATGTATCGATTTGCTGATATGTTCCTAATAATTCCTTTATGTTTTCAATGATTATTAAAATCTACAAAAGATATCCAAAAAAGATTATTATTATATTAAGATCAAAGATCTCAAATTTTGAACGCGTCCTACCAAGTAGGAACAACGAACTGAAAGCCATATCCCACGACCGGTTTCGACCTATCGGGTCTTAATATTTAGACGAATAAGGATTTTAATACCTTCTTTTTTGGATATGTTATATCTTCGTCTAAGAATACATCGGAATCAACAGTGTAATTCAATGCCGGTAGGGGTATTAGCCCTCAGAGTAGTTGTTTCTGTTGATTCCATATTTATATTTATATCTACAAAAGATTTCACGATAGCGGGTAATATTTCAACCGCCAAACCCGATTTATATACTCATCACTATTCCCTACATAGACCCTACTACAGATGAATAAATTACATAATGTTTTCGTAGATTATCGTATGGTATATTTTATTTTAATTAATTTAGATGTTCCTTTATTAAAAATCGAATTATAACTCAAGCTATTGATGGTAATACTTCATGAAATGTTTAGTTTGTAAAACCTTAATTGCATTTGTCAGTTTTTAAAGCTATAAAGTAAATGCAGTTCTTATCGTGATTGTTGCTATTATTTAAAAAAAAAGAAAAATAATTAAATCGTTTCAGGATACATTATTAAGAACTCGATAAATCAGTGTATTGATGGAATCTAAAAATTGAAATATCTTTTAAACAGCAAATCATATAAAATATAGATGCAGGGTGCCTCAAACATAGAAAATAGATCTTTTAAAAAAAATTTACACATAAAATAGTTTCAGCTATATATTTATCACATATGACAGCATTTTCAATTTTGTATATTAGATCTAAACAATATCATATATTGGAAACATTTCAAACAAAATCTCAGAAAAACTAAAAAATAATAACTTCAAAACAGCTCTTAAAACGGAAAATAAATTATCAAAATTTTTAATTAACAATAAAGAAAAAACAGAAAAAAATTAATAAAAGACTATATATATAGGACAGACAGGGCGGACTATTAATGAGAGAGTTAACGAAAATAACAAAAACAAAAATTACGCAGGAAAATCAACATTTATGAATTATATTAAAAATGAAAACCATGAATTTAATATAGAAGATAATTTTAATAATTTACATTGTTTAGAAAAAATTAAAAAACTAGACATTTTAGAATTGTACGAAGTTAAAAAACACAATAAACAATAGTGAAATTATTTTGAACGAAATAGAAAATGTATACCAATCAATAATTTAAATAAACTTGTAAACATCACCCCTACCACACCACTTTTAGACTAAGTTACCTATTGTACATATATATAATAAGAACATCTTAATGTTTATTCAGTAATACGTCTTTTGAAGATGCCCTTGTAGGGTGAAACAATTGTAAAGACAATTAAAATAATAATGTGGAAATTACAAAATTTGAATTTTGTTCATTTTATTTATTAGATCTACCCTTTATAAAAAATACAGGTTAAATTAGGTTAGGTATTATTAGCGATATGTTGTCATCTTTGTTTTTATGATCAAGTATTATCCAATTCGCAATTCAAAAATAAAACAATATGGAATATGACTACATCACATGAAATCATTAATTACGTTCCCCGGTTGTCAATTTTAAATAATTATTGTGTGCACACATTCACTTTTACTCTGAGAATTATAAGACACTAACTACGTATTTTAATGTTAAGCAATTATTTTGAAACAATAGCTGTTATATCATGATGAGCTACAGACAATTAAGAAAAAAGAAGAATAATTACCATCTTTCCAATGATATAATACGTAGTTGGGACTATTACTACTGTTACAGTACCTTACTGCTGTATCCGTGTAGCTTGTTAACTAATTATTTAATATTAATTAAAACTAGAGCTCTAAGATAAAATTGTGAAGTCCCATCAGTGTCAAATTTATTAACAGGAAAAATTTAAGTTAGGTGATAGATTGATAAAAATATGATAAAATAAGATTAGATCACGGATGACTGTGAACAAAGAAAGCAGGTTAACATCGCTACTTAATTAAATTTATATTAACTGTTACACATCAGAAACTAATTAATAAGTCCAAACTATTCGTAAAAGTAAATATGTTGTTAAACAATGTACATTTAAATATTAATCTTTAGAAGATCGCAAAAAAGTTAACAAAAACGTCTCAATTCTATTGAAAAGTAATTCTAGATATTTCACGAGAAACTGCTACATAATAGTATTTTTTAATACATTTTTTGAGAAAGTACAGCTGGTAAAATTTTATATTTCTCCTAAACTCGTTTTGTTATAGTTTTGTATTGTTTTAAAATTTTTTAAAATGTAAAAGTTAACGGAAGATTGTATATATATATATTACTATTTCTTATTAGGTGAAATATTAAAGTTTGAAGTTGTTCAGCTGCGATGTAAATATATAATTTTAATTATAATACAAAAAGCCAATGTCATTGATACCTTCCGAACATTCTAAAAAGGACATTGCACTCTTACGGTTTTATAGTGCAATAATAAAACAAATGGGTATACAAGAACCGCTACAAAATTTTGTATGATCTTTATGCATCATTCAAGGACATCTGTTAACCTTTATGGAGGCCATCAAACGGTAAATCACAATGAAAGTACATGTCAAAGCAGACTTTACTTTATAAAAACACAACGAATATAAATAAGAAGTCCTTCTTGTTTTCTAATACTAACTTTAAACGATCATGATGTCTTAATTATTTTCGATATCTATGGCTGAGTAAAGAATGAAACGGAATAAAAAGTTCGTTGACCACGAACCAGTTTTCTACAATTTCATTTAAATTTATCGAGCGTGAGAAACAATAACAAAACAAATATATATTGAAAAAACAAAGTGAAGCGAAAAATCTAAACTAAATGACATTTCGAGAACTTGGAATATTAAAGCATTAAAATTACCAGTTAATTTTTATAATAGCCTTGAAGATGGTAATACATGCGGTTAAAGTCATTTCTCTAACTATTCGCAGTTCAAGAATTTAGTTAATTTTTTATAAAGAAGAAAGGGAAAATATTGCAACAAAATTCAGAGGAACATGAGAGGATACCCCAAATATATACAAAAAACCATATTTCGTTCTTAAAATAGCCTTTACAAAAGCAACAGTTTCAGATGTTTCAGACTTTAACAGCATTTATAATTTTGTATTTTTGAGAACTTTTGCAGCCAAGACATCCAACTTAAACGAAACGTTGTAGTTTTTTGTATACTATCTAGTTCAGTTCATGTCCTTACAGACAATTAAATGAGTGGTGGTTCATAACCAAAAGTTCTATAAAAATCACTTTGATGTATGCACCAATGCGAAACCTGTTACTTCTTAAGTTAAATATTTTATTAGCTCCATTTAAAAACAAAATTTACATCCTCTATTTGTCTTTGCCTCTTGAAGTTACCCGCAAGTGAATTTAAGTCAGGAGGGTATTATAGATATTTTGAGATCATATGTTAGTACTCGTTCAACCCGTCTAAGTTTGAACAGGTAGGTAACGCTATCGAAGGTGCATAGAACTTATATTTCAACTATGGCGGACCTTCATACTGTAATATAATTATTCCGTTTGTTGGCGTTTAGCCCAAGCTACTACCATATTCTTTTCTATGAGCTTAATACACTCAATATATTAAAAACTTTTACATTAACAGTTTACATGAAACAATTAGAATTAGATGTATCGAATTCTAATTGATCACCCCTAATTTTACACAAATCCAATAAGATCGTCATTTACCACCACCCTTACTCAAATATTTCTAGGTGTAACGTAATTAAGTTTGTTTTAAACTTTAGTATAATCAATTTGTTATTCTTGAGAATTATTAAATGACTATTTTATTGTTTTTTAATTTAAAAAAGAGTGATGTGTATAAACTGTCACGTAAAAATTGTGATATCTTTTGCTTAGGGCAAACAGGAAGAAATTTGAAATGCAGAATGAAAGAACATGTAAAAAATATCAATAATAAAAACCCTAAAACAGGAATGAGCAACCATTGTATAGAAAACAACCACTTTTTAGACGAACAGAATATACAATTATTACATGCAGAAAATAAACGAAAAAGCTTAAACTTACTTGAACAATTTGAAATTAAAAATCCATAAAACTTAAACAAAATATTACAAATGACCAACTGGAATTTAAGAAATACCCTGTTATCGATTACTACTTAGGTTTTTCAACACACAATGGTTGAACATTCCTGTTCCAGGTATACATATTTTGTACTATAACATTAATATTTAATATTGTATTTGTATACTCGTGAACAAGGCTTAATAAGTCGAAACATATATGGAGTTTCTAATATAAACTGTTGGAGACATTTATTTGCAATTTTATTTGTTTATTATTATTTTATAAAATGTTTCATAAAAAACCGAGCTTTGATTCAATTAATATTATATTGTTGAGTATTTTAATACAATTTTGTGTAAACATTCCAGTGTTTTATTTCTTATTACCTGTAAATTCAATCAATTACTAATACATATATTGATTTTGTTACGTAGAATTCTTGTTTTAACGGACTTTTAACGCAATAATTCTTAACGTCATTTATTATAATTTGCAGTAAAACTCGTTTCTGATTACGCACTTGACTTGTTTAAAGACCACATTTATTTGTAACCAAATTACTCCCAGGACCACTTAGTGTATACTTGTTTTTTTAATCTTGTTAATTTCCCACTGTGTTTATCATACGATAGCCTTTATTATAATGGTAAGATAAAATATTTTTGAGCACTATTCTACTCTCCAGTTCGTGAAGTGCCCAGTTAAATTTACATGGGTCATAAAAAGGCACGGATCTCCCCTCTGGAATTTTTGAAATCGACTGTAATTTTTTCACATCGCAGTTTGTCCCTCATTTTTATAGCGGGTACTAATTCTAGCTTTTATAGCACAATATAACGAATTATGAAATACTTCCATGAGAGTAACGATAATACCTACCTAAGCATGGGATTTGGGTTCATATTAAACGATTATTTTACTTGTATCACTCACTGTAATTTAGAGTGAAGATTTTAGTATCGTTACAAATTGTGAAACCTGTTACATGGACAAGTCGGATTTTTATTACTTGTCGTTAAGTCTTTAAATGTAAGTATCTGTGTTTGCAATTTAAAGAACAAATAAAATTCTGCATCTCAGGTACTATAAAATTTTTGAAGTAAAATTTATAGAAAAATATAATAATTATTATTACAAAAAATGGAGGAGGTGATAGCATGTCTGCATCTGTGTATGTTTGCTGTTAATTGTAATATATAATACAGTGTAATTAAATGCCGGTAGGGGTATTAGCCCTCAGAGTAGTTGTTTCTGGTGATTCCATATTTATATTTATATTTATAATATAGCCTGTAAAGGCCTTTCTGCCAGCGCCCACCTTATGAGACCCGATAGGTCGAAACCGGTCGTGGGATGTGGCTTTCGGTTCGTTGTGCCTACATGGTAGGACGCGTTCAAAATGTGAGATCTTTGATCTTAAAATTTAGACGAATAAAGATTTTAATTCCTTCTTTTTTGAATATGCTATATTTTCGTCTAGAAGCCCATCGGAATCAACAGTTTAATTCAATGCCGGTAGAGGTATTAGCCCTCGGAGTAGTTGTTTCTGTTGATTCCATATTTATAGGTACTTAATATTTTAAATTGTTTGTTAGAATGATGTATTTCCCTTATCAGATTTTCAGCATAAGTGGATGTTTTATTTAGGTTAAAACTTTTTCGATGTTTGTCTATTCGTTGCTTAAAGGATCTTCCAGTTTGTCCAATGTAGATTTTTCAATCTCGATACTCTAGAAAATAGACTCTTTATTTTGATGTTTCATCAGATTAATTTTTTATGAAATTGGTAATAGTATTATTGTTGATTCTAATAAAGGGCGTTGTCATATTTAACTTTTTTAATTATCTGCTTATCTATTGTGAAATTTGACCCATACAAATAAGATAACAAATGGTAATAGTTTTTTGTAACGAATAAGTTGTACATCGCCATCCATATGTGGTAGTTTCGATAAATTTCTTTCCAAGAACTTCACATTCTGGGTTACAAAAACGAATATTGTAATATATAACAAATACAGAAAACTAAAAGTGTTGTAATAATTTGATTAAGGCTTTTACGGTAGTTGTTGGATAGTGGTTTCGACGCGATGACCTTACAAGATTTGAATAAAAAGAATTATTTACTACTAAAACTTTATTGTATCCCTAATTTTTTTCCAAAAACACCTCTTATATTATTTTTAATGAAATCTTATTAATTGTGTATTATTACTTTTAATGTTCATTGTTTCATTCGTATACTTCCTGATTCTTATTATTTTATTACTTAACTAAACATAAACATGTTCTATTCCTTAGGTACCAGCAATGGTAGTGAACTTTCAGGACACTCCAATAGACTGGGGTTACCTGACTGAACCAGAACCAGTGGCCTGTTTAGGTTCTCCAGATCGAAAATGTTCCTGGCCAAGGGGCAAAGTTCTAGGAGGTACAAGTGTCCTGAACGGAATGATGTACATGAGAGGCCAACCAAAGGACTACGACAATTGGAAGGAAGCTGGTAACGAAGGATGGGGTTACAACGATATCTTTCCTTATTTTTTGAAGTCAGAAGATAATCTTGAAATTGGTTCGCTTGTCGATCGACGATATCACGCTAGAGGAGGATATATGACAGTTAGCAGGTTTCCGAATCAACCGGAAATTGCAAACGATATACTGGCTGCAGCATGGGAGTTAGGCTATCCAATCAGTAATGATCTCACTGGGGAACAGTATGGCGGATTTGCCATTGCTCAAGCATGCGTGAGGTATTATAATTAATTTCTATTATTGAATGAATAGATACTTCTTATGCGACATCGGACAAAGAACCCGTTAAATGAAAAGCAGTAATCGACCACGCGTGCGCTTCACTACATTCCATGAATTGTAGATACAGCGTACGAGAAGTTCTGTCCATCTCAGTAGTATCGAAACGAATGTCAAGTCCTAGCAATTTGCATACAAACGCAAGACAGTCATGTATTGCGTAGTACAATGTGCTTTCTTTAGCTCTTCTACATAAAAAATATTCATTTGTGACTCATGATCAATAACATAAGCTAAATTCTTGATAATTATCATAGATTCACACATAGTTTATTGCAAAATATATAACTAAAATTCCAAGAAACTCGTAATAGCAAATATCGAACTATAACTGAATAACATAGATTGCAGCTAATCATTTCTGTCTAGTTATTTTTAAGTTCAGTTCGCTTGTCAGTAGTTAAAAATGATGACAGTTTGTCGAATTTACCTGCACAAGATGGTCTTTTTGGCTTATATTAATGATAACTGAAAACTTTTAAACGTGTCTTTAAAAGAGAGTTTTGGGTTTGTAATATATTTATATATATTTTGACAATTACACTAATAAGTAAAAGCATATTGTTCATTATAATCTTTGAATATGCATCATCAGGATAACAAGCAAAACTTAACTGAACGTCTCATCGAAACTTTAGATACGTTTGACTAACTAAAATGTAAATTAGTAAACCAAAGTTCAAAGCATTACAAAAATATTCTTCCTAGGTATGAAAAATCTGTAATGCACTTTGTAGACTTTAACATAGTTAAAGAGTAATTCTGTTAGTTCCATGTTATGTTTTAAACCCCATTAACGTTTATACAGGATATCGTATAATTATAATAATGTATTTAACAACTTTACTTTCGAGTATAGTAGGCGGTTCATCACAACTTTAATTATTCTGTACTTCAAGTATATGTTACGGGTCAAAGTCTATGTCAGGTAAAATTATCTTCTCAACAAAATTATCCCGACAACGAAGAATAATTACTATAATGTAACATATTTTCAAATATTCTTCAAAAATTGCCTTGGGATTTTATTTTTCAATTTATCTATACTTGTTTTTGGATGTTGAAAGTATATTGGAAAAGAGTGAAAGCTGCGCGCACACGTTTAAAAGATCGCGCACATTATACCTGCACGGGCTGGCACGGAACAGCACAGCGCGGATCTGCAACCTGCACAGCATCGCACACTTGTACAGCACAGACCAGCAACTTTATTATTATTAATCATACAATAAACGTGGATGTCGCAGAAAATATTTAGTTGAGTGTGCAATATGGAAGTGTGTAGTTCGGAGGAAGAATTTTTTATGTTAACGATGTTGTGTGAAGAGGAGCAAGACAAGAAAAAAAGAAGATTTTGGGTTCATCCTATAAACGAAAAGAGGAAGCAATATGGTTAATTTCATCATCTATTCCCTCAACTGAATTTTTCAATATTTTCGAATGTCACAAAACAAATTTTATGAGCTCATGGACATTCATCCTCACCTACATTTTGTTTGTAGGCCTGTGCAGGTTTCAGGCGTAGATATTGCACGTCAGAATTGTACCTCGAACGACACGACCTGCTCTGACGGTCGTTGCTGGTGACGGTACGTGCTGTGCTGGTCTAATATGCGCTACTCCATTAAATAACACGGGCGCCTTCACTAGCAGATTTTTCTGGTCCTCATCGTGCTGGTATAATGTGAGCGATTTTAAAAAAAAATTCGGCAGTATATGAATTTAGCAGCGTGGGTATTCCCAGTCTCGGTGGTTGACACTGTTTGCTTATTGGAGTAGGACCGCACCTAGGTTAGTAGATGTGGCACTCTACGATAAATAAATAATAAAACCGGCCAAGTGCGATTCGGACTCGTGCACGAATGGTTCCGTACCATTAAGGAACCCCTTTAAATATATATTTTATTTTGTTTTTAGTATTTTTGTTGTAGCGACAATAGAAATACACCTACTGTGACAATTTCAACTTTCTAACTATCACGGTTGATTAGATATAGCCTGGTGACAGACGGACAGCAAAGTCTTAATAATAAGGTCCCTTTGGGTGCGGAACCCTAAAAACGTACTCGACAATAATATTTAAATAAATACACAATTATTATATAAATAAATATTTAAATGGAAGTACAACTTCCAACGTGTGTATATAAGTACGTTCGTACGATAGTGTTTTTTTAAAGGTTTGAATCATTACGGAGCCATTCTTTAAACTTTAATTTGTCTATACAAGGTTATTCACACTATACGGTACGGAATATTACGGCCAAAATACGAGACTTTCAAAAAGTTTAACTTTTAGGTTAAATGGGGGTCTATTATGGTTACTTTTTAAAATTGTTTTCATATTATACAGGGTGTTCCAAATGCCCTAAAAGTATCAAAGTTATGTTTTTTTTTAATGGAACCCCCTGTATATTATTGCATTTTTGGATTGTTGATATGTTTCAAATACTTAAGAAGTATTTAAGTTATGTAAGCGAAATTTACCATGAAATGTAACAATAGATCATATTTTATATCCCAATTATAATGAACTCGTAATCTTATACAGGGTGTCCAAAAATTAATACTACTTAAGTAAGAACTTTAAGGGGTTGTAACATGATTAATTTAAATGGAACGCCCTATTTTTAACATATTAGGAAATGTATTGTTTAATTACCTATCGTTTGGTATTAGAGTGTTCATAAGCTAAGACTTCACGTTTTTACAGGAAACGCTAAATAATAAATAAATAAATCTGTATGATCTATTGTTAGATGTCATTGTAAATTTCGCTTACTTAACTTAAATACTTCTTAAGTATTTGAAACATAAAAATTAGGTTAGATTTTGATAGAATTGAAATTATTTAAAAAATCTTAAGGTTTAATTACTATAAATCTTATCAAAACAGTCCCTTATTTTTATCGGACAATCCAAAAATGCAATAATATACAGGGAGTTCCATTAAAAAAAACGTAACTTTGATACTTTATAACCCTATTATGAAACCCTAATATGAAAACAATTTTAAAAAGTAACCATAATAGACCCCCATTTAACTCACAAGTTAAACTTTTTGAAAGTCTCGTATTTTGGCCATAATATTCCGTATCGTATAGCGTGAACAACCTTGTATATAATATACACACTAAAGTCTTTTTTTTTCATAATTCACATGGATCTGAAAACTATCTAAGTACTTTGAAATGTCTTTTGGATTTACTGCTAGCACACACCAACACATACACATCGGCAGGCACAGACAAACAAACACTCATTAAAAAAGTACTTATATGTATGGATCAATGATGCATATTTCAGCTCTGTTTATAGCTGTACAAAAAAAAAACGCTTTTCATTGAGTAATTCTTTTGAAAGAATGCTCTGTAGTTTTTGTCGCCTGAAAGACATAGACACAAGGTATAACATATATTTTTAAAGTTTACACAATAGGTAACATTGTGATGCAATGTTTTAGACCTTCACAATTAAAATAAATAATTAAATAAAGCAACTGATTAGCTTTTCTATGTTCAGTACAATGTAAAATAACTGTAATTGTTTCGGCCTACTCAACCTTTTTACTAAATTATTTTAAAGTCTGCCTATTTACTGATATTAAAGTCTAGATACAATAATTCAATAATTAATTAGAAATGCTGAGTTACCACTAAGACTCCGATCTTAAGAATGTTAATAATTTGTCTAAACATGAAGTATTGCCAAATTCTGTTTATTTGTTGTTGGTGATATTATTGTTAAATTTAAAATACATTTTAGCTTGGAATATTTCTAAGAGATCTAATCTTTTCCTTACGGTTCATTATGTGGTAATAAGATATTTTTGTCAAAACTATGATTGTTTTCTAATTTTACAGTATTCATTTTGTTTTTCATATATCTGTGGTGTTGCGGGTGATTATTTAATATTATATTTATTTAAATAAAACTTGATGATGGTTGATTGATGATATTTACTGTACAGACGGTTAGTGATGAAAAATGATGAATGAATTGAAATGAATTTAATATTGAATGGTAAAAAATGAGCAAATGGTTGTAACGAGTATTACTGTAGCGGTCGGTGAAGAAGTGTTGAACGGTAAAGGTTATTTATTGGAAGCATGCCGAGGGTAGCGAAACAAGAAGCGGTAGTTTTAGTAGGGATCGGCAACGGTACTTTTTATGATTGACCGTTGCAAGCGATCGGTGACAAGGGATAGGAATTTTGGATTGTGTATGAAAGATAGACAAGAAAAGAAAGCTGTTTCTCAGAATTAAAAAAGTCAAGACAATAGAAAACATGTTTGAGGAAAGGCATGCTCAAGGGTATTAGTAATTTTATACAAAATATTTACACAGAATTTACACAAGATAATTTATACAAAAGTAAAGAATTTTTATGTACAAAAATGAATATTTTTACAATAGTGGGACATAAGTCTCCACATATCTTTTATATTCGCTTAATCTAATTAGCATTTTACATTTTTATATAGATTAGATCTATTAGAAATATTCGAAACTAAAAAATCTTTTAATTTTAACAAAAACACTATAAACAATAAACAAAATTTTAGCAATACCCCATTTTTAGACAATTTATTAAAATGCTTAAGTCCGAGTCAAAGTGGTAACTCAACATCTGTTAGAATTATTGTATCTAGACTTTAGACTTTAATAGTATCGATAAATAGGCTTTTAAATAATTTAGTAAAAAGGCTCAGTAGACCAAAAAAATTATAGAGTTATTTTACATTATAGTGAATATTTAAAAGCTAATCAGTTGTTTTATTTATTTATATTAATAATGTTTAACAAAGTCGCAACTCTAGAATAATTAAATGTTAAAAATAAATATAGCCAGATATAGGTAACAAATTTTTTATAAAGTTAATTATTTGAAACTTCTTGAACTTTGCATAATGTTTTGTTGTTACAATAATTCAGTTGTGTAACAATCTATAGATTCGTAAGCCAAATTAGATTACCCTTAATGGTATCTCTCACAATGTGGTTTCATTTAAATATTTGGTTTCAATTTATAAAAGATTGATATCTTTGAGTCTTACATAAAGTAGGCCACATTTGTTAACCAAAAATACATTCAGCATCATGTAGACTAAATTATTGCTAATATGACAGGCGGGTTGGTGAAGTACACTCTATGTTAGTGGGCGAAGAAGAAATGCTGGCAACACTCCGCCTGAGTACTTAGCCTACATAGTGCATATTTTGCTTTAATAAACAAATACCTATCTTATCAACTTTTTAATATCGACTAATTAGATTATAAAGTCATTGTTTAAAAAACGGTTTTAAGTAAATATCTGGCTTAATCTAATAAAAATGACAGCCTCTGCATTTCGCTCTCTATCTAAAAAATTCCTTAGCTCATCAAAGCATGGAACATTAAACCTTAGAATCCTCCCTTATTAAAATTTAATAATAATGTATATCAACTGTAACTATACGTACAGTGTTATGAAATTTTAATATTTAGTTTAAATTGGACGTTGAGCATCCCAACATTATCGATCTCGCCACGTTTTAGACCGTTGCGTTTCATCAATATAATTCTAATTTTATTCTATTTACGTAAGTGTAATAAAACTCAACTCAATCTTAAAAGTATATTTTGTAGTCCTGGTCTTTTCAGTTTCCTTCAGTACAGCATAAATAATTGGTGCTCGATACAAGCAAAAAATCATTACATATTATTGTCCTTCGTATCTATGGTGCTAGCGTACCTAGGAGGACTGCTACTTATACTTTGAGTCTTGGCAGTGTTAAGTGTTTACAGGCGCCATTAGACGTTTCTAATTGAAAGTTTGGCCTTTTTAACCATTATCTTCTTCAAAACGTTTCGTTATTTGAGCACAACTTGTGTTGTTTACAGTCACTTGAAAATTTTGTCTCAGAAAAAATGGAATTAATTCGGGAACATTTTCGTGTGATGATTTTTTACGACTTTCGACGTGAATTATCAAGACAGGCATGCATCGATCAACTTACTTCGAGTTTTGACAAACAAGTCCCTTCCTGGGCCACTGTGAAACGCTGGTATAACGAATTCAATTGTAGGAGCAATTTTCTCAGGGAACTGATAAACATCAATAAGATGTTGCATGAACTTTTAGTTATGAAGGAGATTTGTTCACGTTGGATCCGGCATAATTTGACAGAAGCTCAAAAAAGTGCTTATGTCAATTAGTGCACAAAAATGCTCAATAAATACAATCGCGGTACATCAAAAGCTGTGTATAAAATCTACACAGGTGACGAATCTTGGATCTATGCATATGAGACCGAAACAAAAGAGAAATCTACCGTATGGGTCTTCCAAGACGAGCCAAATCCGACAAAAATGATTCGTGCGTGAAGCACTTCGGCTGTTTCTTTGGAATAACTGGACATGCGGGAACCGTGTCGTTAGAGCAACGTAGAACGGTGAATTCTGAGCTGAATGGTACACAACCATTTGTTTGCCAGAAGTGCGTGGTCAAATACGAAAAAAGAAACGACAACGAAGGATCATTCTTCATCATGACAATGTAAGCTCTCACACATTGGCTGAAACAGCCACCTATTTAACTGGCCAAAACGTCGAAATGATGGGTCATGCTCCGTATAGACCCAATTTGTCACCAAATGACTTCTTCTTATACCCGCATATCAAGAATAAATTGCGTGGCCAACGTTTTTCGGCACGTGAAGCAGCCGTTGATGCATTCATAAACAATGGTTTGAAGGTACCTCAATCGGAGTGGAAAAAGTGTTACGAAAACGCATGCAAAAGTGTATTGATCATCATGGAGAAAAACAATAAAGCCATTTTCGATAATATATTACTTTATTTTCACTATTAGGCTCAAAATATAAATAGCAGTCGTATAAGTACGCTATCATAATACAAAATTATGGAATTACCTGATGTTCTAACTAACATTCGATATTCTGGATGTCGCCGTTTAATCGGAATTTTATTACTTAAAAATCACCAACACTTTGACGTGTTGAGCGTGTTGAAATATCAATATTCAGTATTCGTCATAGAGATAATAGAATTAGTAAGCAAGTCATCGCAAATGTGTTTTTTCAATAGAAACGAACAAAATATGAATATTCATTATATACCTGTACCCTTATTTTATGTATACGTAGTATACGATCACTCAGCTGTTTCTACCAATTGAGAGCATTCTAAACAAAAATAAAGAGAATACCACTATTTTGTATCTTATATAACACCGATACTAGCAGGATTGTATAGGACTTGCCTACTCTATTATATTATATTATCTCTATGGTTGTCGTAAGGTCATATATAAGGATGTAGTAGTAGCTGTGGTTATATGGCCACCGACGGAATGATTAGGTTACGTTAAGAAATAGCATCAAGTAGGAACTTTGTTTAATATTTTAAATGTCTACAATTGGAAGTATATATTATCCAATGGCAATGCCCTATCCATTTCTTCGTAATTTTATTTTGTCTACTAGACTTTGCAACTTAAACTTCATTTTTCTTCTTCGGTAGATAACCGTTGGTTACATTTAAAATAAGTAATAGTTTAAAACATTTTAGAAGTTACTTTTGAATTTAATATAATTAATCGAGAACGATGTTATTTTGTGAAGATCCATTATAAATTGTAAAAGTTTGTATGTGTAACTTTTCAGAAAATCACTTAATTGATGGAAAGGGATACTAATTTTTCATCCGACTAGTTTCATTTATTAAAACATTTTCAAGTATACATAATACTACAATTATTACGATTGCTTTTATATAAATTATAAATATAAATGTGTAATTTGGTGTGGAGTTTCCAACAATAAATGTACGACCTGACCTTTATATCGGTTCCCCATTTTCAGCTTTTCTTAAAAATTGGAAAACCTGAATTGCATTCCTCAAGCAAAATTTAAATTTAATTTAATTTGAGCAATGTTGAGTTGTTTATGTTCATTTAATCATTCAAAATAATTAAATTTTTGGTTTTGTTTGCATGGTTACTTATTAGATATTTCAGTAGATCTAATTTCTTCCCCTTGTTATAAATATTTATGACGTTCAGGTTTATGTTCTGGATCCAATGTGTGGACTGTTTCGAGTAGGTGTTTTTCAAAGTTCGATGTGTCTTTATTTTTAGTATATTCATATTAACTTACTTTAAACGCCAGACAATATATAAATTTAAATTTGACATTACCTGTTTACCTAGATACATTTAAAGCTTCTATAAAAGCAATCGTATCAATTACAATATTATGTTACATTAATGTTGAATTAATGTTTTTCTACTACAGATTACCTAAAATTAATGAGGAAAAATTTGTTATTGCTGCCAAGCCATTGCAAGAAATCGAACCCGGGACCTTTGGCCTTACGCGTCATTGCTCTGACCAAAAAGCTACGAGAAAAGACAGTAGTAACAATGACAAACGTATTTATGTTAAGATTAATAGTAATATACATTAATTCCGACGATTCTGTGACTTTGTAAGTACGTTGGTCGTTAATTCAAAAATTAAAATTAACACCAATGTAATAAATTTAACCTCCATTAAAAAATTCCCGAATAATATTTCCATATTGACAATTTTAAATATTCTTGAAAATCTTCTAATTAACAAAACTAGTCCTACAAAAACAAGTGTCCTGTTCCATCAATTAAGTGAAGTTGTGAAAAGTTACATATGAAGCTTTTTACAATTTTGAATTTATTATTTCATACATTAATGTTAGAAATTTAGCTTTCTGATTAAAATTCTTCCAGTTGCTACACAAAGCAGTTCATATCAAAAACACTTTGTGCAGTAACATCTCGAACATTTTAATGACAACTTGAACGTTCTAAATGTATGACAACAATTTCAGGAACGGAGCAAGACTGAGTAGCGCTCGAGCATTCCTCAGGCCGAATAACGTCAGACGCCGTCCAAATCTACACATCTTGCTGAATGCCACAGCTACAAGGCTTCAATTTAACGACTACAACAATAAGAAGTCCATTAAGGGGGTTGAAGTGCTTGTAAACAATCGGATCCCATACACAATTCGTGTTCGAAAAGAAATAATTTTATCTGCAGGAGCTATTAATTCACCGCAAGTTCTTCTTCTCTCTGGTATTGGACCAAAGAAAGTATTAAACGATGTTGGAATACAACAAATACACGAACTACCAGGAGTGGGATCCAATCTTCAAAATCATGTCGCTTTTTATATGGTGTTCAATTTGCTCAAGCATAATAATACTTTTGATTTAAATTGGCCAGCGCTTCTCGATTATGTTATTTACAAACGTGGTCCTCTTGCGTCCACAGGTATGTCCCAAATAACTGCTAGGATCAATTCAAGACATGCTGATGCCAGTGGAAAATATCCGGACTTGCAGTTATTTTTTGGTGGATATAGTGCCAACTGTGCTAATACAGGAGAAGCAAATGCACTGAGAAACGCAAGCAATCCTGCAGAACCAAGACAAATTTACATTTCACCAGTAGCTCTTCACACAAAGAGTAGAGGATACATAACCCTCAATTCATCGAATCCGCTGGATCCACCATTGATGTTCGCTAATTATTTAACTGCACCTGAAGACATGGCTGTGATGATAGACGGTGTCCGGGTATGTCAAGCCCTTGCAAACACCAAAGTTTTAAAAGAAAAATATGGAATCGAAATGGCTGACATTCCTTATGGAAATTGTGCAGATCAGTATATATATAATTCAGATGAATATTGGGATTGCGCCATTAGACATTCCACTGGCCCAGAAAACCATCAATCTGGTACTTGTAAAATGGGACCAAATACTGATCCAATGGCTGTGGTCGATCCTAAATTACAAGTATATGGAATTGAGGGTTTAAGAGTAATGGATGCATCTGTGATGCCCACTCTTGTTTCCGGTAATACACATGCAACTATTGTTATGATTGCCGAAAAAGGATCGGACATGATACGGCACAAGTGGCTTGGAAATAATTCCAAAGATAAAACTAAGCTTCAATATCAAAAACCTGTTAGTAATTTTATCAACAAACCTTCTTACCATAACAACTGGCGTGGAGCAAATGTAAAGTATTAATTACTGTTTCAGTCATATACAATATTTAAATGTAAATAGGTAGAAATGAAAAGTTTTCATACAAATATAACTGTTTTTAAGTACCAATGTAATTTTTTTCCTTAATGAATGTACTTATACCAAATACAAATTAATATTGCATTCGTGTGCATGGTAATGTAATAGCAAATCAATTTTTGAAGCACATTAAATATGCGTCGGAAGACAAGAAAAACGGACAAGGTTCCTAAAATATTAATCATTAATTAATTGGTATAACAGAATTGTCACTAATTAAAAGTATTATCAGTTGAAAATTATTGTGAAAGCGCATATTAATAATATGTTAAATTGATTGAAGATTAAAAAAAAAACTTGGTATGTTTCACAAAGTATTTTATTTTATTATATCTTAGCAATATTGTTTCGGATGGTATATCATTTTAAATAGATATGACTACACGAAAATACTACAATTACATTTAATATGAGATCATTTTCTTATTTTCATTCTACTATCGAATGAATAACAGTATTTTTTGATGTTTGAAAATGGAAAGAGGAAAATAGTCTTGCATCTAGATTTTCACTAAAACTATATCTTCGTACGGTAAAATCCAATGCCTTAATGAAATAATACCCTCTTCTTCTCCATATGCAACCCTTTTCACATTGTTTAATAACTTAATAAAATATAATAAGAGAATCAAAGTAATTAATACAAACTATAAAAAATATATCACGATTCGTATGGTACATCGTTGAATTTGAATTATAAATTAAACGTTTTAAAAATGATATAGATTTCTATCTTATGCACTGCACTATTTTGGAAGTCGTGCTGCAACAACGGATGCCCATGAGTGCTGTGTAAGTAGGTTGTAGTCGACTGAAACACACACGCTTTCGGGGGCTGTAAAGGGGGCGTCTGATAAAAAGCCATTCTGAATCACATGCAAATCGGTGGTGTTTTATTGTTAAAATATTATCAAGTGAATTGAAGGTAAGGATACGAATATCTGTTATATTATTATTATTATTATATTTACGTTATATTATATTATTATTAATTATTACAATCATTTTACAAGAATGGCCAGCCCCGACATTTACTGTGTCAGATAGTGTTGAATAAAAAAAAGTAAATTAAAAATAAAACTTCAGTGAAAATTTTATTTAAAGAAATATTGAAAATACCACGATATTCTAAGAGGGGTCCAAGGATTAAACGACGGTATTCCATGTAAATGGAAGGGGGTAATAATGTAGATAAAATGGGGCCATATTCTTTACTACATTTTAAAGTATTTTTTACAATATATTTCCGAAAAATTAAACTATTACTAGGCAGGAATGAATTACAACAATAATTAATGTTGCTTTTCCTATTTTCATTGATAATGTGTCCTTTTATCGGAACATATTTTTTCGTTAAAGTTGGCTTATCACTTTTATTATCTCTTACCTGTCTCATGAAACTAGCGAATCTCCTCAAACAATCCAATTAATCTGCTTTATTACTATTTTTTTCAAAGTAGACCTTCAATTTTATGCGAACTTATTGTTGAGAAAGACACGTCAGAAGAATCATTCTGTATAAATTATTTTAGGAGTTTCTTTGACTTTGGCATATAATGGTTGGTCTATCCATTTTGCAATGTAGGTGTAACTCCTAAAGTGTTTGAAGGTATTTATATACATTAAAAGTTAGCTTATCTGTAACATTCTCAAAAATAACCGGGTTAAACCATTTGTTAATGATATTGTAAATTGCCTTGTTTTGTTATATACCAGGTGAGCTGAAAAGTTCGTAGGATGACCCATAGATGGCGTTACTAGTATTAAATGCATGTGATTATTAGTTAGCCCTAACCTTTAAAAGACGCGTGTATAAATTTGACAGCTGTTGCACTATTAATATCTGAGTTATAGCATTTTCAGTGAAAGAACATTTGTTACTTTGTTACCAAAAAATGGATAAAATGGAATTTCGTGTGTTAATAAAGCATTGATTTTTAGCGGAAAAAAAATACTGTTGAAACCAAGGCTTGACTTGATAAAAATTATTCGGACTTTGTACCAAGAAAATCAACCGTAGAAAAGTAGTTTGCTAAATGAGCACCGCGGACGATATACGCAGTGGACGCCCCAAAGAGGCTGTTACCGACGAAAACATTAAAAAAGTCCACAAAACAATTTTTGATAACCGTAAAGTAAAGTTGATTGAGATTGCTGAGATAGCTGAGACCCTAAAGATATCAAAGGAACGTGTTGGTCATATCATGAAGAAATATTTGGATATGCGAAAGTTCTGTGCAAAGTGGGTGCCGCGCGAGCTCACAATTGACCAAAAACTACAACGGATCGAATCGATGATTCTAAGGAGTATTTGGAGCTGTTCAATCGTAATAAATCCGAATTTTTGCGTTTGCGTCCATATGTGACGATGGATGAAACATGGCTCCATCATTTTACACCGGAGTTCAATCGACAGATCGACAGTCAGCCGAGTGGACTGCACGTGATGAATCGACTTCAAAGCGTGGAAAGATGCAAAAGTCGGCTGGCAAGGTTATGGCATCAGGCATCAGTATTCTGGGATGCTCATGGTATAATATTCATTTTCTATCTTAAAAAGGGAAAAACCATAAACAGCGACTATTACGTAGCGTTATTGGAGCGTTTAAAAGACGAAATCGCGGAAAAGCGGCCTTATTTGAAGAAAAAGAAAGTGCTGTTTCATCGAGACAATGCACCGTGTCATAAATCAATCGATGGCAAAATTAAACGAATTGGGCTTCGAATTGCTTCCGAATCCACCGTACTCTCCAGATCTGGCTCCCAGCGACTTTTGTCTGTTCTCATACCTCAATAGGATGCTCGCTGGACAGAGATTTCGCGCCGATGAAAAGGTAATCGCCGAAACTGATGCCTATTTTGAGGATAAGACAACTTGCATTATAAAAATGGTAAAACGTTGTATCGCCCTAGGAGGGAATTATATTGAATAATAAAATAAGATTATATAAAAAATATATTTTTTTTAATGCTAGCCTACGAACTTTTCAGCCCGCCTGTTATTTGTAGGCTCAATGTTTATATAAATAAATAAAATCTATATTTGTTAAATAAAATTTTCATCAGTCACCTTTAGCCGTCGAATGGTATAAATAACTAAAAATCCTTGTTTTTCCATTTTCATGTAAAAATATTCTGTTCATAATAAATTAGGTAGCTGACGATGTACATGTATATTTAATTTCAGCCATTTATTGTTTACTGGCATTTTCAAAATAAAAAAAACGGAACATCTACAACTGACCTGGTTGAATAACAAAGCAAGGCAAAGGCAATGCGAATAGTATTCTTTTGTGCAATTTAACTGCAGTTCTAACTTTTAATAAAAGGAAACTTTTCGCATTGTCGAAGTATTATTTCATGTTGAAACTACTCCATAAAAAGAAGAAGAAGGTATAGTTGCTGAATTTTAAATGGTATTCCAGAAAAGGAAAATGGCTTGCAGTCAAGAGGGTACCTTAAATAAGAAATTTGAAGCCCTGGAGGAAAGATGCTCGGTATAAATTACGTTAACGCAACGACTGTAACAATTAGAAAGAAGCACTCCATCTTCTTATTCTCGGAAACTATTCCGCGACTTCCTTGGTTTAATAAGTTTCTAAATCATCTGCATGTGACAAATTACCACAGCTTTTTCTGTAGTAGCATATCATAATGAGAAGAAAAAGAAATCTTTATTTTCCAAAAGCGCATTTTTACGTAAATTATCACATAGTGGCGTTTGAAAAGGTTCATTTTTTTGAAAGAAATGAGTCAAAATAAATTAAATCTTGAAGCTATTCTATTCATCTTGAATCTATTCAATTTATTCATATTTTTTGTAAAGAAAATAATAACAATACCTATCGTATTGCTGTAGTTGCAAACAACTGAAGTAATAGTGTGTAAAAGGTTATATAATGTAATTTACTTCAATATTAATTCCAAACGCTCTTTCATTCACGTGTCAGTTGCTTATATCCCACTTGTATACAAGAGACGTTTTCGTCCTACTTGCATACAGATTTTTTTCTTTCAGGGAGGAGAGGAAATCTTCCAAAGACACCCAGCCGCCCGTACGGCTGGGTAGTGTCGGATTCACTCCCGAAGGGACGCCTCCGCCTAAAACCTCTCCCCCTCAGGCCGTTCTAGTGCCTTACGGCCCTCTTCAGCCGTATGAGTTGTTGTGGTGTTTAGATTAAATTTTCAGTAACTGGAGGAGTGCGTGGGCATTGCCCAAACAGTAGAAAAAGAATGTTTGCAGGCGTTGTTGCTATTTTTAGTTGATTTACTAATTTTATTATCGCTAACTTGATTTTCACAAGATTTATTTTGTCTATGATGTCGATTGGAGGGGTTTTTGCCTTGGTAGACTTCGTGGATGATGACGCAACATCGGCGTATATTTTCCCTTGTCTGGTGGTATTAGGGATAAGTTGGTTGTGTGTTGTCTTTGGTGTTTTATCGTTCGTTGGTTTCTTGGTCTTGAAAACGTGACACCTCCGGTAACTTTCCGGCTGCGGCCTTCGCAATTTTGGCACATTGCCTTTTCTTCGATAGATTTCTTGCAGTCATTTGAGAAATGTTGTTCGATGCATTTCACACATCTAGGCTGCATTTTGAAGTTGCATTGAACATGGCTAATTCTTTGGCAACGGTAACATTGTATTGGTCTCTATTGTCTTTGGCAATTCTCGACTCTTACTTCGAGTTGGCAGCAGTTGTTTACATCTCGGATTGCGATCTCCGCAATTGTCCTTGGGTGCCACAATTAGTACCATCGAGATATTCTTCGATTTAAGTTACATGCGATGGATCGCTATGTCTGAAATTCCTTGTCTGTGCAGGTCTTCTGCTATGTCGCCGGTAGTGAATTCCGTTGGTATGCCCTTTATTACTAACTTTATAGATGGATTTGAGGGGCTGTGTAGGCGCGATGATACATAAAATATGTATGAATGTATTGTTGCACTTTTTATTTTATTAATCTACATGATGTGTTAGCAGCGAGAGCATGACTACTAATGACTGGCCGCTATCTCACTGTTATAGAACTTTATCTAACCAATACATAACAAACATGTATTGGCGATATGTGCGGCTCCGGCCTGAAGAGTCTCTGTTCTCTTCCAGCCACCTGGACTTCGTAGAAACCAAGCCATTATTATTGTGAATAATAATGCTTGGCTGCTACAACCTTAGTTAACTCGAGAAAGCCAATCAATCTGTCGTAATTCCGTTGCAAGGATGCATTGACGCTGACATCATTCTTAGTGTTTATCGCTTTGGTAATTGCGATGTTGTTAGTTTTCAGATTTTCCGTTAACTCTAACTAGTCTTCTTCATGAGGAACGACGACCGGTGGTACTTACGGTTGGTCTGTATCCTTGGCAGGAAGAGTCTCGCACTTATTTGACTTTGAGACTGTATGTTTCGTCTTGTTTGTGTGGTTGGAGATTTTGCGTGTTTTCCTCGGCCTAGTGAAACCATCGTCGTTTTCGTTGTCTTCTCCTATTTCCAGTCTTCGGTGGTCTTGAGAAAGACTGGTTCAACTGTGAACTCTGGTTCTTAGAGCTACGACTGTGCATACAAATCTATTACCGGTCGTTATTCACTATTCCATCTTCCACCTGAAAAGCATGAAATGACACTTACAGTTATAGTTGGGATTTAAATAAACTGTAATTGTAATTTGTGTGGATGCTTTGTTTTCGTTATCAATATTACAATCAATAAATTTATACATTAATTCGATATTAATTATTGAATTAGGGCACGACAGAAGTAACAAATTTTTCCTCATTAATTTGAGGTAATCTGTAGTGAGTACAAATAAATTCAATAATTAATATCGCATTAATGTATTTAAAATTTACCCCTACCAAAAATTCTTCAAATATTTAAATATTAATGATTAATAAATTGATAGACGTTTTGTAGAAAGCTAAATCCATAATTTTGTACCATGAGAGGAGTTAGCTGGACAAAATTAGCTTACAAACTAACCTATATGCTAACACTATAGATACGTAGAACATTATTTTTATATCGTGATGATGATTTGCATAAGAAAAGATGTGCCGTATGAAACTAATTCTTTTGCTTGGATTTCCTCTATGAATTAATAATTAAGTAGGGTCTATATTTAAAATTTGATATTTTTCCGGGTTTAAAAATTCCAACGTTTTTTCTATATAGTCTTCATTGTCTATTGCTATAACTGTCTTGCTTTTATCGGCTCTTGTAAAAATGATCTTATTCTCGATCGCTAACTCTGACTGATTTCGAACTCTGAACTTATATTTCTATTAATTTTGGTTCTTTATTATTTTGGCAGTGATGTGTTTTTCTGCGACAGAAAACTGTGATTGGTTTAACGCTAATTCCACTTCTACTCCTAAATTTTCCAATGCTTTGTTCGATAGATTAGGTCTAATATTGTATTGAAAACCTTTATTTAGTAAATCTATTTGTTCTTTAGAAAAACTTATGTTGGTGAGATTTTTAAATCTGTTATGAAATTTGATGTCTGAATATTGTTTTATCGTGTTTTGGTAATCTGGTTGTTTGTTAGACATAAGATAATGTAATTTCCTTTTTTGTTTCCTAAATTTTCTGTTGATAATATTGTTAATTTTGACTCTAATATTAAAATCTGATAAATCAAATTCAATTTTATGGAGTTTATACAAGTACATATACAAGTGTTGTTATTCTTTAATTATGGATTTTCATCAAGTAAAGGTAGAAACAATTCAATATCTAAAATAAACAACTTTTTTGGCTCTGAAATCTCAATTATTAAAAGTACAACATTCAAAATAAGGTAATTTAAAAGTATCACTAACTGAAAGAATACATTTATTGCCATTTTACTTCCCAACATCAGTTTGATTAATTTTATTTCAAAAACAAATTTGAAAATAATATTTGCTAAATCCAAAAAAAGAAGGAATTAAAATCCTTATTCGTTTAAATTTTAAGATCAATGATCGCAAATTTTGAACGCGTCCCACCAAGTAGGCACAACGAACCGAAAGCCACACCCACGACCGGTTTCGACCTATCGGGTCTCAACAGGTGGGCGCTGGCAGAAATACCTTTACAGGCTATATTATAAATATAAAAATATAATTATAAACCGGTCGTGGGATGTGGCTTTCGGTTCGTTGTGCCTACTTGGTGGGACGCGTTCAAAATTTGATATAATTGATCTTAAAATTTAGACGAATAAGTATTTTAATTCCGTCTTTTTTTGGATATATTATATCTTCGTCTGGTAATACATCTGAATCAACAGTGTAATTCAATGCCGGTAGGGGTATTAGCCCTCGGAGTAGTTGTTTCTGTTAAATCCATATTTATTTTTATATTTTTCTATTTATAATATTTGCTAATATCAGAAGAAGAAAAACCTAGTCATAGGTTACTTCCTTTGAGAAATATAACAATAATACGAAAAAATATTTTCTTGTAATCTATTATTCTAAGCTTTTTAAGTAATCAAAAAATTAACTTTTTAAAAAATTTCTTTTGCAATTGTGAAAATTTCCCCATCAATTTGTTCGTTACTATCGTATATATCAATAAAATTAATGTTGCTTTCGATTGATAAATTTATGCATAACTTCCAATGTGATCGATATACTGGTAAGGAGTACAATTCAATTTTATCACAGCTGCAGGAAACTATTATACATTAATGCGATATCAATTATTGAATTAATTTATACCCACTACAGATTACCTCATACAATGAGGGAATCGAACGCGGGATCTTGGCTTTACGCACCAATGCTTTTGCCACTGAACTACGATAGGTGTTTTTATTTCGAGAGGTGAGTTTTTCCCTCATTGTATGAGGTAATCTGTAGTAGTTATAAATTAATTCAATAAGTGATATCTCATTAATGTATTTAAAACTTAAAATAACAATTTAGTTGTTTTTAATGTTTGAATTTTATTAATGTTTGAAATGTGTTAAATGTATAGGTAATGTATTGCTTTTGTATATCTACACGGTTTTCATAAAATTTAACTTGCTTGAAACAGTGGTAGATAAGGATATAACAACATTTGTTTATTTTATATCCAACCTTTTATTAATAAAATGACCTCTTTATGAAAAACAAAAGCAAACAACAAAAAATCAAAACGAGAGTCATCAATCTCTTTATTGAAAACTGCCAACATATGCTAATTCTTTTGTTTTCCTGAATATGTCCAATCTGTCATTAGCAAGACGAAACTCGCTCTGGGGCTCTTCTCATACTTGATTAAATTTGGTTTACTTATCCGAAACGGAATATTAACAAAAATAGGCAATTTTTCTGTATTCACTATAAAAAATAATTCTGAAAACAAAAAAAGAAATAAAAATTTTGATGTTATTTCTGGACGTCCTCTGTTTTGATTCGCTATGAATCGTCCTGGACTGCAACTTGATTGAAGTCCAGGTGTTTGTGTTGAATTTTTTGATTGAGGTAAGTCGTTGAATTAAAGTCTTTAAGCAGAGTTTTTATACATATATTTACACTTTATACACGGATAATACTGGTAGTAACTATCGGGAAGCGATGGGTCACGATTGAATTGTCGATTGAATATTGATTAATTGATTAGATTTGTTGTTGTTGATATAAGCTGATAGTTAGATAGTTTGATGTGAATTTATATTGCTTGTTATTTATCTGACTGGTAATAAATGAACAAAAGAGCTAAAAATCATAATTTAGAAGATCGGCGTAAAGACATTACACATCTTTCAATGTTAATAAATCAGTTGATGGTCCAAGGGATGCAACATCCTCTAAGTACACACAAGAATTAAATTTAGTACAATTTTACACATTTTGAGCATGATAAACGTCAATAGAGATGAATTTAAAAAAATAAATTATAATTTAAAAATAATGATATTTACTCATAAGATATCCTCTGTACATGTAATTAATTATGTTTTTTCATTACCGTTAAAATTTTTGAAAACGAAATATGTGCAACTACTAACTGATGCTATTCCAATAGGATGGGTGACATTTTCGTTTGTTTCGTAATGAAAAAGAGACTGTTTTAGCCTACAGGTGTGTTATAACTAATATATATTTGTGTTGCAATCGATTCATTCGAAAGTAATTAGTTGTACTGAAAAAAATTAGGATGGGCTTTTAAGATCATTTGAGACAAATTTATAGGAGAAGGTTCTTTTGGAATTGCCGGACTCGAACGTTTTCGCAATTTGTCGAGTTCGGGTAAAACAGAAAGCTCATCAATCACGGGCGACAGCGTGTTCGGGAGCCACCGACTTTTTTCAACTTTTTGTCATGGGAAATTTTTACATCCTTCGACTAAATGGAATTTGCTACTGACACGTGATATGCCTTCACAAAATATAAGCGCTCCGAGACGTTATCGTTTACTTTTCACCGTCGCGTCGCAATTCAAAATAATACAGGTAAGTGAACAAAATACTTCATGAAGTTTTGAGAGTTTTAATTACAAAACTAAATAACAAAAGTATACGGGAACAATTTAAAATAAATTTAATTATACCCACAATAATTATATCGACAGTACAGCGTCTTCTTCAGGTGGAATATTTAATAGTACACATAATATGTACAATAGAAAAAAGGAGACTGTGGTATATTAATAAATAAATAAAATAGGAGACTCACCCCAATTACTACTAACACAATTTTACTGAGCGAACACATGTTTCGCCTACTTCAAACGTGGGCACTATCAACGCGAGACTGTCTGACCAGCCCTTATTAAATAAACCAAAACAAAACAAGCTCATTCTTAGTAAATAACAAACAGCAATCAGAGAAACCCAATTTAAGTTCTATACACCAGTTGTATTGTAGAAACTGTGATTTGTATTGGAAAATGCGCCAGTCATAAACAAATGTGTTAGTGAACACATCTACAGTATAAAAACTTGAAAACATTCGACAGGTTTCTCAGAACACTGTATTAAGAACAATCATTCAATAGACGTAAATAATGTAAAAGTCGTGTAACAGCGACTCATCCATACTTTTTAGTTTACCTGTCTGTAGTATTTACTTAGCTAAAAGTTCATTAAAGACTTTTTTTATATACCAAAATTATCACGTTTTATTTACATTTTAATTCTCAAACCTCTGTATTTTATATAAATATTTACATCACCCCTACCGCATTGAAAATTGTAAATAACTTGGACTCGTTGTCAGTTAAATAATATTCAAGGGAGTATTTAAAAATAAACAACTACCAAGTAACTAATCTATAAATTCTATTGGTCAAAATTAACGCAACAACATACTAAATCAATACAAATCGCTATAATGATTTAATTTTAATATTTCTTATCCAAATTCAAATAATCAGTAAACTTCAAAACTGCCAGAAGAAAAACATTCATTAATTTCTTGTATAATTTCAAACTAATAACAATTATTATGCTTTTGGTCAGAAAATTATCGAAACCACCAGACACGGATCGCGATTTTGTCCTTGTTAGAAGCTCATCAGCGTACCGTAGGCAGTCTCGACAAATTACTGACTAAGCCGAAATGTTCCGTAAAAAACAATTAATAGAATAACAACATAGAGGCAATTTGTGCCATCTAGTGGATTTTAGCCGTTACATCTTCTGTCGCGGCTAAAATCCACTAGATGGTACCAATTGCCCCTAATTTGTTTATAATTTCAAATTGTTGCGTTATTTTGTCCGGGAGACAGACAGATATGTATAATACCTGAAAATACATTTAAATTGTTATCACGATCGCAGTTAACCGGCCCAAATTGTGTCGATTTATTCCGATTCAGCGTTACGACGAACGACGATTCTTCGTTCGTCTCTCGCTGATTCGCTTGACAAACTCGATTACTTGACTCGGTATTACCGCTTTCGATTATTTATAGTATTCGAATCAGAGAATTCGAATACTTCGTTAAGAATCGAATGCATTCGAGTACACGCAGAATCGAATACTTCGATTATTTGTATTCGAATAGTCCCTTCACTAATTTTAACGTTACTGGAAAATTTGGAAATTAAAAAGACAATACACAACAATAAATCTTTAGTTAATGACCAAATGAAACTTTGCTCGAATCATACACCTTTATTATTGTTGAACCTATCGGTATTAATTTAAATATAACTCAGTTAAACTGTATAAACCCCTGATGATGTCCTAAGAAGGCGAAATGCTTATTGGATTAAAAATAAATCAAGTGAAATTTCCAAGTGTTGCTTTAATTTTAATTTTTATTTTAAATATAATATGTTTCACCAAGTGACAAAGGCAAATACCTTCACTTTATTATGTATAATTTAGGTCCTATGAAGTCGCGAACTACCTGGTATTTAAGGATTGGAACTTATTTTCAATTTCAGTATTTCTAACTACTCTTCGTTAATGACTACCAGGTCGAAACAATGGTCAGTGTTGATAAATAAATTGAAACTGCCAAATAGTCTTTTATTTTTGATTTATCAGGTTAAATGGTTGGATATAATTTATCAAAATGCTGTAAAGTTGAAATCAAGAAGTTTATCATATTCTAAATTCGGTTATTGATTTTTAGAAGAATGGCTCTTCTCTAGAATATCGTTTCGATTTAAAATTTTTTTTATTTCTGACAAACTTTAAAAGAAACAACCGGAACCTTGTTGTAATAATAAATCGTTTGCTTGGTGATCCATGGTGTGGATAATGCGATATTTACCTAACACGGACTTAAACCACGAATACCAGTATCCTTTTTCCACGAGAAACACACCAACAAAGTGTTTAAATACTTTAAATCACAAAACTAATATTTAAACCTAAATAGATAAAGTAGTAACAAATGATATCTCTTTCAAATAAAAGACTAGTTTTATAAAATTGCTTTACTTTTGTCGCGTACGATTTTACTGTCTTTCATTGAATAAAAAATTTAATTTTATTAATGTTTCTGAAAATATAGGAGGGCAAATTAAATTTAAACGGTAATTCTGTAAATTTAATTTATTGATTAATAGTACACACAAATTAAACATTTAACATTTTTCAATGTTATCACCTCCGTACTTCGTACTCTACACACCTTTGCCACCTATTTGGAAGCTTGAAATCCCTTCTTCATAAAAAGTTTGAAGGCGAGTTGTCAGCCAATTGCGCACATACTCCTCTACTTCATCACTGTTTTCAAATTTTTTGCCTCCAAGTGATTCATTCAAGGTCGCGAACAAAAAATAATCACAGGGCGACAAGTCAGAGTTATAAGGAGGCTGCTCGAGCTTTTTTGCTTTTGCCAGCCCATTTCTTCCAATTCATTCCTTGAAGAAATATGATATCTCGACTGGACACACCCCGTTGTTTACTTCGATACGCGATTTTTGTCGACTGCAACAACTCAGAATACTTGTAGTAAGTCGTATTCATTGTTCGTTGTTCGTGAAGAAAGTCAATGAGTAAAACTCCCCTAGAGTCAAAGAAAGCAGTCGCAAGCAGTTTTCCGGCTGAGAGACGGGTTTTGGCTTTGACAGGGTAGCAGCAGCCTTCATCCGTTTTTCGCCACTCCTTACACCCCATTTTTCGCCATGATATAGAGTGTAGTGGTGGATTCACGTTTCATCACAAGTGACGATACGCCTTAAAAAAACTCCCCTTCTTATCGAAATCGATTCAGAACTCTTTTACTAATCTCCGATCGACAACCTTGGAATCCAGCGAGCACTAATTAAGTCACTAAGCACTAAGCCAAGTTCATCAGTGATTATGGATTGAACACTCCCATAGCCGATACCCACTTCTGATGAGATTTGTTCAATAGTTCACCTTCAACAAGCTCTCAAATAGCACGGAGTATTTGTGAGATGACATTCATTTTCAACACGTTCTAGCCCATCCCTGAATTCTTTAACCCACGTCACTGATACACTCGATTCTGAGACAGTGTAGCAGTGTAGCATCCCCAAACTATACAAACTGTGTCATCAAATGAGTGAAAATATCCGATGGTTTAACGCCTTCATTGGTTAAAAACATTATGATGATGCGTTGTGCAATATACGAAGGTGCCTTGCGCTCAGTCATAAGCCGGTTTCCCCCTCCTCATAAACCAAAGAACACTCGAGCATCGAATCCTCTTCATCGGAATTACGTGCTAAGCGAAATAGTAAAATTACCGTTATATTTGATTTACCGTTGTATTATTATATTTTATGTAGATACTAAAATAATGGAATAATATCTGATTCGATAAAACAAAACTAATTTCGGAAAAATGCGAACTTTACATTATTTCGTACATCAGCGAATTGTTACTTTAAAAGATTAAGACATTTTCTAAGATATCCTAATGCGACCTTATCAACTTAAGCTTCTCGCCGCGGTCGCCGCGGCTTCCATCAATCAAATTTGTTTTGATGCTACCTGTCTCAGAGATAAATAGAGTTTAGTCGATTTAGAGACAGAATTGTACAGAATCAGGTCGTTCTCGTAATTACTTTACAACAAGACACAAGCAGAAATTCCCTTCCAATCCTGCGCACGCGAACTTCGTAATTTGCCCCTCTTCCTAGTGGGAAGAGAACATGCACAATGAAATAAACATGAACATGCATAATGAAATGAAAACATTATTAAATAATAGTGATAATGTTTATCGAAGACAAACACCAACTGTCTAATAAATGAAAAATAAAAGCAATTGATCAAAATCTACTCAACACTACTTTGTATATATCACGCGCATATTGGCTGACCCAACTACAATTCCATTTATATATTGTAATATTTAAAAAGATAAAATAAAACACTTTTAATTTCCACTTTATACCTTTAATGCGTCTACCAGGGCATCTTTAGAAGAAGTATTTGTACAAACTATTATTACAACATCTCTTATATTACCTACTCTTACTACTGTGGTGGGGTTATATCTACTAATTTATTGATTATTACAGAACTATACACATTTTCTGTCATTTAATAAATTTATGTTATTATTTTTCATATGCTTTCTGATTTCCAAAGTTTCCAACATGTCTAATTTTATTCCTTTTTTCTATTTATGTAAAATTTTGAAGTTTTCTTCTAAAATGAAATTATGTTTATTCTCTTTTATATGATTCATAAATGTAATTTTTCAAATGTTCCTTAATTCTTTCTTTGAACGCTCTTCCAGTTTGTCCTATGTATATTGCACTGCAATTATTGCAATTTAATTTGTATACCCCATTTGAATCTTTAAATTTAGATATTTAATTAACAGTAAAGATAAAAGTGATAAATTAGATTCAAATAGGGTATACAAATTAAATTGCAATAATTTCAGTGCAATATATATAGGACAAACTAGAAGAGCGTTCAAAGAAAGAATTAAGGAACATTTGAAAAATTACAATGGAAATTCATCATTTATGAATCATATAAAAGAGAATAAACATAATTTCATTTTAGAGGAAAACTTCAAAATTTTACATAAAGAGAAAAAAAAATTAGACATGTTGGAAACTTTGGAAATCAAAAATCATATGAAAAATAATAACATAACTTTATTAAATGACATAGAAAATGTGTATAGTTCTGTAATAATAAATAAATTAGTAGATATAACTCCACCACAACAGTAAGAGTAGGTATATAAGAGATGTTGTAATAATAGTTTGTAAAAATACTTCTTCTGAAGATGCCCTGATAGGGTGAAACGATCATTAAGACGCATTAAAGGTATAAAGTGGAAATTAAAAATGTTTTATTTTATCTTTTTAAATATTACAATATGTCTATTAGTTATCCATTTAAATAGATCACTTGTGTTTATTAATTATCTTAAAGATTAACATTGAATGCATATCATAATAATATATTCTCATTTTGCAACACATTTATGCCCTTTGTTATTATTAGATACGTGTATTTTTAATGTAGACGGAAAATTTGATCAACTTGTGGTATCGATAGATAGTGTAATTCTTTTAGTTCAGACAATGTGCATATCATTACAAAGGCTTTGTTGTCCTTTCCTGGTTCTATTGTCATTATCTCCACAGTTGGTTACGTACTCGTGGGTATACATGAACAGATATACGTCATTTGCATATTCCGATAGAGGGAGAGGCACATAAGTGCTCTTCCTATAGATGCATATTAATAGAACGTGTTCAAATTCACGATCATACATGAACTGTATACAAATTAATTGAGCTAATTGCCATTACAATTATACATGTTCTACTATTGGAGAATAGGTGCCCATTGAGTGTAGAAAATTTGCTATATTTCGACATTTCATAAGTTATCAATTAATTAGTTATAAATACAAAACTGATAAAATTCTGATAGTCTATCCAGATATATTAATATATTATAATGATTAAATTAATTTCTTGGATTGTCTTTGTGGCTTTAAATTGTAGATGAGACCAGTTGTTTGTTGTTAAGAATTTCGTTTATTAATTTATAAGGCGATAGATTCATGATACAGGCTTACATCACCATCTTTTGATATTTACTGCTAACTTTAGTATTTTATATGTTTGAGAAGGTCTTACGATGACAAATATAATCTACGACACATCTTATTTAACATGGTAGACGATACCTACCTAATAATAAAGAACATTTATTTCTTGGTCGGAATTTTATTGAAATTATTAGATATGCATCGTGCATCGATGTAGAACTTGTTAGTTTTAGCCTTTCTGGTGTTGTATTCAGTAATTATCGCAACTGTAACTTTATGATCTTGTGTGCTTTATCCTTTTCTGAAACTACTTTATATAGTACATTCTCTAGTTGTGTTTCTATTATTACTCTTAATCTGATTTCCTATTTCATATCATATATTTTTATCGATGCGGTGTGCTTGATATTATAATCCAGTCTTTCTTAAAGTGGACGATAACTGATGGCCTGTTGGCGTCCAGCGCCCACAAGGAGGCGGTAATGAGCTCAGAGAAAATTGGGGGGCGTTGAAGCGGTTTAGGGGGCGATTGTTGATTTGTATTTCACTTTAAAAACTAAAATCAAAACCTAGATTATTTCGTTCTTGTGCCTGTCCAATTTAATTGTATAGACTATAGAATAAGTAGGTAGCCCGGGAGAAATCAACCTTTAACAAGTTTTTGTTAAATAACATAATTAACGCGATTTTTGCATGCCTGTATGATGCGGCAGAATCGTCGATAATTGTTATATCTTGCACAGTACAAATTCCGTTGCCTGAGGTAATCGAGTTTGTTCATGTTCGACTTATTCCTGTCGGTGCGTGTTATATTTTAATCCTATATATGTTAAAAGCGCGTAATATTTCTTTGATTTTCATTACCGCTTTCGCTTGTAATCGTTAGCTAGTTCTTTAAATTCGATACCTTACTCATATATTCGTGAAGACAAAACCATGTCGGAAGCAAAAAAGAAGAGACAACAATACAGTGCGGAATATATTAAATACGGATTTATTAAAAATCCCAGAATTCGTCTTCGCCTATGTGCCTTTTTTATCAAAAATATTTTTTTAATGAAGCGATGTAGCTTTCTAGGCTACAAGATCATTTGAATAAAATGCATTCAGATACAAAAGATAAAAATGTAGCCCATGTTATTTTCAAGGCCTAGAAAAGAAGTATACAGCTTGCAGCTCAGCCACTTGTTTCAGAACTTTTTTCAGCGGCTTCTAAGCAAGACGATGACCGACATCGAGCTTCGTACAATATTTCTTTGTTAATCGCTCGAACAGGCAAACTATACACTATTGGAAAAGGGCTAAGTTTATCAACAATAAACGAAGTAATAGCCAATGTGCTCCATAAACCAGCGGCAGATATTATCCGAAAAATTCCTTTGACCAATAGTTCTGTGCAAAGACGAATTGATGAGATGGCGGAAAACAATGAAGAGTAATTGTGTAATCATCTGAATACAAGTCAATTCTGAATTCTATTGAGAATTCAGATGAGTCCACTTTAACAACTAAGTATTGTTGTTGTAATACGTGAGGTTTATTAATGATGACAAAATATGTCAAGAACTATTATTTGTTAGAAATTTAGAGACAATTCAGAGATACAAAAAGAGAAACCATATTTGAAAAACATTATATCAGCTGCTACGGATGGCGCTGTGACGATGGCGGCTATGACAGGGCATCACAAAGGCTTCATAGCGTACTTAAAAAATAACGTTCCAAGTTCCAAAGGTCCTTGCTATACATTGCGTCATTCGTAGACAACATTTGGTTGGGAGAAATTTGAATGAACGGCTGTTTCAGTCACTGCACCGTGTCATCAAAGCAGCGGCAGTGAATAAAATCCGAAACAGCCCTTTTAACGACAGGTTATTTAAAAAGCTTGATTTTGCTAATGATGAAGATTTCAACCGACTGCTGTTTCATACAGGAGTGTATGAAGGGGCTACAGGCTATCAAGAGGTACTTGTTTGACTCTATTTTATAATTTGTTTGACTCTGTGATACAGTTTTTGGAAAACAAAGACACAGAATTACGCAACAACTTTGTCACATCAAATAATGGTATTGTATACTTGACAGACTTGTATGAATTGTTTAATGATATTAATCTCCATCTTCAAGGTGACGGCTCAGACTTGATTAAAGCAAAATATGTCATTACTGCTTTCGTAGCAAAACTGCTCTTACACAAGAAAAATATCAGCAGCGTGAGTTTCACGGTAATTTATCAGCAGTATTCTGCAACAACGACGACTTTCTTGATTACAACATTCAGAGTCAACAGAAAAATTGGATTGATTCAGGAGTTACTTTGTGATAATTCATCTTAACGATAAATGAATAAACACTACTTTGTTTATTATCACTTTTTTATTTACAAATCCTTTTGACTATAGTTTCAACAAATAGCTTGTCATTGTCAAACAAATGATTCAAAGAAGAACTTATGGAACTGACAACAAACGAGGAAATTAAAATCAAATTTAAAAATGGCTATCAAGAATTTTGGCTACAAAATCCGCAACAAATACCGCAATTGTTCCCTGGATTGTGGTCGACTGATCAACGATTTTTAATAGCATTCCTATCATCGTATTTGTGTGAACGTGGATTTAGTGCTGTAACAACGCTGCTAACAAAAAAGAGAAATCGTTTGCATGTTATCGAACGCGGTGACTTAATGGCTGTTTTTGAGTAAATTTGAGACTGATCTTAAGAAACTTATTGAAAACCATCAGATTCATCCTTCGCATTAGCTTAGTTTTAAGATTAAAACTGAAATGTTTACTTTAATTTGAATAAAAGTTTCTATCAATATTTACAAAGTTGCTCTCTTTAAAACAGTATTTAAAATATAAGTTTGAACTCACTAAACAGGGTGAGACTCATACGGCACGTTGTAATTAAATCAATCATTAAGATTGTGATTTTTAAGATGCGGTAATGTTAAAAACTTTTGGGGGCGCTAAAAAATAATTGATTCTCAAAGTGGGCGGTAGACGAAATAAGTTTGAGAACCACTGTTATAATTGATACAGTTTATTCTATTTCCCTTCAGGTAATTGTTTTTGAATGATTCCCACCTTTACTATTACCTATCATCTATCGGTATTTTATATTCAAGCCAGAGCTCATTTTGAACTTCCAAGATTTGATTAATCCTACTTCTTCCCGTATACTTTTTGTATTATTTTAAGTGATTTATTATCATAACAAGGTGCTTTGCTACATTTGATGCTTATAATTGTTGAAATTACTTCATTACAATGGCTCTTACCCTTCTTCTAAGTCAAACCTTTCGTTACTCTGATATTCTTTTTTTGTTCAATTTAACAATTCTTTAAACTGTTCTTTCCATCTTTTTATTTCGTAGTCGATGTTTCTTTCTTAGTATTCCTAATATGTATGTAACCGTTTCTGTTTCCACTTATTAATGATTTTAATGTTTAATAAAACAGTTTCTCGTTTTATTTACTATCTTTTTACGTTCTTCAAGCAATATATCAAAACAAATAGATTACAGGTAACGGCATCTACCAACAACAACAAATAGTACGTTTATGATAATAAAACAAAATAAAATATGGATTTTTGCGTCTTATGACATACGCGTGCTTTGGATAAAAGATAAGTGGTAAATTCATTTGTTTTGCATTTAAAAGATTCTATGCAACAATAAAAAACTTTGTTTTTCAGGTAAAGGAATAAAATTGTTAAACGGGAACATACCAAAGGCTCGTGTTATCATTAGTGCCCACCTAGGGGTTTTGTATTATCTTTCTACTCAAACTTTTTACCTCAATGGTCTAGTATAATTACTAGGAGAAGCTAATTTAATTAACATTGAAGTATATTCAGAAATTTACATTATTGCCAGTTTGCCGAAGTTTCGTCTGCGAGTTGATAATTAATCTCGAAACTAAAACAGACATTTTTAAAAGTGATTAAAGTTTAAGAGTGCAATTTTAAACTTATTAAGGGGTCATACAAAAAAAATGAAAATATTTTAAATCAGGTTGAAGCGCTATGTTAAATGGGGTATAAAGCACATGTGTTTTTATTGGTTATCAAAAAGGATTTAGTATTCGTCTTGAGATACAAACCCTAAAAACTTCTACCTTTCTAGAAAATAACGTACATATTTGAGTGTTGTTTGATTAAATATTTAATTGAAAACTATAAAATAAAATGCATATGTAATCAACAAAATATTTGTAGAAAGAAAATACAACACAAACAGATGAAAAGACAAAAAGAAACAATTTAAAGCAACAATGTAGATAATAAGACTTACTAGCAAAAAATTTGTAAAATAGCTGAACTAAACTGAGATAGAAAAAAAAAACTTTTGGGCGTTTCATCCTCACCAGTAACTCACACTGGTGAGCGCGCAGTCCCTCCGATCTTCACTGTAAGGTAGGGTGTAAGGTCCTCTTCAGCCCCCTATTAGGAAGCGTAGGAGTGGATGGGTGGTGGTTAGGGAGAGAAAGATGAGACGGACGAAATGAAGACAGAAGAAAAGTGAATGATTATCTGTGGAATATTACTGCCTCAGCATTTGCCTAAATAATCCAAGGAAGCCCTGGAAAACTTATACCAAAACAGGCGGACCCGGAATCGATTCGGTGACTTCCCAAATATTAAGCAATGTACTAACAGGACACATTGTTAGTGAACGACAGAATATTCCAGCAGAGTTTATAAAAATTATAGTAAATAATGTAAGTTGAAGTAATTAATTTTAAAGCTAGCTATTAGTAAGGGGTGCACGCAGATATGATTGAAGTTGAAACTATAGGTAAAGAGGATTGAGAGACAATAGAACTTAGGTAGAAATG
The DNA here is from genome assembly GCA_963921985.1 of Agrilus biguttatus. Lineage (NCBI taxonomy): Eukaryota > Metazoa > Arthropoda > Insecta > Coleoptera > Buprestidae > Agrilus > Agrilus biguttatus. Next base: position 26,190,008 of record OY998118.1, read on the forward strand.
AAACAAAGACATGCACAAGATAAGAAGTTAAAAACCGACATTGAAATAAAATTTATACAAACATTTAAAAAGAAAAGCATTATGGAAAGCATGCGTTTTTCCTCCATAGTATGATACTTTTCCTATTGGTAGCTGTCGTCAATTTAAATTTTTGTTTAGACATAAATTAAAGGGATTGCATGTCAAATTTGAATTACCCTCGTAGATAAGTGATAAATAGTTCAAGAGAAGAGCGTAAAGGATTGCGACATTTAAGTTGTAGCTTTTAGTAGGCGTAAGAGCCCAAGCTTCTAGAACAAGAATTCAATTTGCCGTCAGAGTAGCTCTCGTGTTCCTTCTTGAGCTTTAAGATAAACATCTGATATATTAAAAGGATTGAAGGTCTTTGCTACGTACTATCCACTTCAGTAATTTATTGCAGTCTAGACGTTCTACTTTAATATAATCGTAAAATTAATAACCAACAACATACGTATTACAAGAGCTTTCGAAAAGTAAAATTCCACAAACTACCGGCTCAAACATTTATCCTCAAATGGTTGTAAACTTTAAATGAAAACTGTAGACCATAGTTTAATATTTTGTGGCATGCCTTAGTAATTACGATAATAACACAATTCTTAATTTCTTATTCGAGAAAACTTTTGTTTAATGGATGCTATTAACATTTCCTTACACTGAAATATAATAATGAACATTGTGGAGAATTTTGTAATAAAGGTTAATTTTATTACATTAATTTGAAACCATCTACAGAAGGAAAAAATTCATTCAAAAATTTTGAAAAATATAAGTAAAAAGTAATAAAATATTATACACCTATACTTCTATAGTATGTTTTACGAAAAGCCAACTGCAAACTCCGTTCAAACTATCAAAAACTAATATCAACATTAATCTACTGAAATATATTATTTACGTAAGTGACAAAAATACACATAGAGTGTCTTAAAACATTCGTGGGACATAGAGCTACCACAAGTTCCTATGATCATAATAAATTGATTGAATCAAACTTACCTGCATACCAAATTGTTTCGAAAGGTTAAAAAATAATTTTTCTGCAATTCCTCAAGAACGCTTAATACTATTTCAATATAATTTGGTACGTATAACATATATGTCTATTAATGTAATTTCTGATATACATATAAATTTTCTTAAAATACGAAAAGGGTGAAAATCACACCTACCCTTAGATATAATTCTTGTGAAACTTTTTTAGAGGGTCGAATAAGTAAGTCAATATTTTTCAGTGTCAGTTTTTGTCTGTTATTGAAAAATCATATCCGCAACAGTTCAAGAATAAAAATAAAAACTAACCTCCTCTAATGATTGAATTGGATGATTTCCGACATCAATTCTTATTTGGTCGAATAAATTTTGGGAATGACACAATTAAACTAAAATGCGTGTTTAAGTGAAGTTTATTTTACGTACACTATTTGCAGGTGGAAAACTCACGGAGGAATATATATACAAAACAACGAACAATGAAAATATGTAAAAATAAATAGAAAATGGTAAGAGAGAAGTTATAGAATAATTATGATAACTTACTTTTGTGTCGTGGTCTATAGACTTCTGAAGATGTCAGCCGCAGACGCTGACAAAACGTCAGGTAACAAAAAAGCCTATAGACCACGACCCAAAACCCCGGTAAGTTATCATAATTCTATTGACGCCGGTCGTGAAAGCCTTCATACTACTATAGAACAATTGACAGTTTAAGATTTATGGTTGATGATTAAGAATGACTGAGTGAGGCTGACTGAATCTGACTGAGTATAACTGAGCGAATAATTTTAGTTTAAGGGGTTTTTAAGAATCTCTAGTTATTTAGTCACTTTCTATTGGAGCGTGAAGATTTGAACAATACCAACTAAGGGTAGAAAATGATTTGTAAATAAGTTAAAAAGAATAGAATGAAATTGAAAGGAGAAAATTTGTGAAATGTAAGCATTAAACTATCCCATATGTACCAACAGGATTTGCAATAATTATTACATTATAAATTCAGTGATGTCGAAAGGGGCGAAAGCAATAATTAAAATGACTTGAAATTTAACAGTCAGCGTTTTATTCATTTTATAAGATAATAACAGTTTTAAAACAAATACACTGTCAATGTTAAAATTAGTGAAATTATGATCCTCTTGTTTTTCTGGAATTTAATTTAAAGTTTCTATAGACGTTGTTCTATTTGATATGTTGAGTAGCTAACTGTATAGTTATTTATATAAATATACAAAATGCAATGCAAGAGTGATTTTTGTTTGGTAGGCTGCTTTTCTAAAATTTCCGTTTTGTCTAGTTCGCGCTCGCTACAACTCAACCTGAATATGTGTCTTGCACATAAAAAATAGTAATAATTTTAGTTTCTGTGGCTATTAGGTACGTATTTAAGCTATTTAGTGGTGTGGTCTACTGGCCTATATCTTACCTTAGCATTCGGAAGGTCAGCGATTTGATTTCGGATCCGTCTGCCTTGTTTCAAGCTTTTATGTCGATTCCTTAGATCAATTAAACAAATGCTAAAACAGCAATATACCTTCTTTCTACCACCTACTAATCTTAAACCTAAAAAGGAGGCTCCTACCCTCCGGCACTACACTGTAGGTGGAAAAGACTATTTACCCACCAATATAGAAGCTGGTGGGAATGAAACACCCAAAAATTGTTCAAAATTATCGACCGACCTGATCTAGTAGTGTACATCATTGCTTAATATTAGAAGACACCGGTTCGATTCCTGGTACTCTTGACCTATGTTTTTCTGCCGTTTCCACAGTGCACGCTGCACACTGCACACCCTTCCTTGGATTCCTAAAATGAAGCCTGCTGCCCTATACTCCGGATTTGCACTACAACGTGGCTTTAAATATTTAAAGTGTACAGGCTGTTTGTAGATTCAGTTTAACAAGTAGGTACATTCGTAGGGCGCCTGTCAAACCTTTGAAATTCTACAGTTAGCAACAAGCATCAATAAATTGCGATATACTAACCACAGCGTGATTTTATCCCAAGTTCCTTTAATGCATACACTAAAAATTAATTATAACTTGAAAACTATTAGCTGTAGTGTGGTTTACCTCCCTTATAAATGTTACCTGCCGTTAAATGTCATTTAAAGCAACGTATTATAGAAATAGAACCAGAAATACCACAGATCCTTTCGGTAACCCTTTTGTTTTTTATTTTTCTTATGGTTCTTACAATAGTTAGACTGTAAGGAGCTTCCGTTTTACATAGAGGCAGTAATTTCTAATGTCAAAATTGAATAATGTGCATGAAAATTAAAACCAGTTAAATCATTTATTTCATTGTAAGTTTCGCTTTGTTGCATGACATTCATGTATAACTGTAGCGTTTATTTGCAATGAAAGATATCCGGAAACAAGCAGGAAAATGAAAATGCTTATACCGTATTATTTCCTACTTTTTTTCTGCTTTAGTAAATTGTTTGGTAGTGTATGCGCTAATCAATAGGTGGTAACCCTCGCATCTGTTGTTCTTTCTTTTGTTAAACGTGTTCAAAGTTCAAACGACTATCTTTTGAGAGTCACGGGCACTAAATCTCCTTTAAAAAAGTCGCCTTGGTAACGCGCGCGTTGCAATTGTTGATTCAAGCGTGCGATAATAGCGGCTGTAGTCGCAAATTCTACTCTCTGACATACAAAGTTGTTGATTTTTCCAACTTGTTTATAAGCGAACAAAGCAATCGCCTTAGCGAAAAATAAAATACCTGACAAAGTTTGAAAGCTATACACGATCGACGCGTATGCTACTGTTAAAGCGTAATACAAAATAAACTAAACTTTAAAATGTTTGTAGGTTACGAAAGCATTCAAGAGCTGCATCAAGTTTTTTTTTTTTTTGGTGATCCATAGTTTGAAATATTAGTTTACAATTTTAAACAGCGACGTACTTTTTAAAAGTGTATCTATATATTAATTCAAAAAAGAAGAAATTAAAATCATTATTCGTCTAAATATTAAGATCAATGATCTCACATTTGGAACGCGTCCTACCAAGTAGGCACAACGAACCGAAAGCCATATCCCCGACCGGTTTCGACCTATCGGGTATCATCAGGTGGGCGCTGGCAGAAAGGCCTTTACAGGCGAAACCGATCGTGAGATATGGCTTTCGGTTCGTTGTGCCTACTTGATAGGATCCGTTCCAAATGTGAGATCTTTGATCTTAATGTTTAGACGAATAAGGATTTTAATTCCTTCTTTTTTGAATATGTTATTTTTTAGTTTAAGAATCCATGGGAATCAACAGTGTAATTCAATGCCGGTAGGGGTATTAGCCGTCGGAGTAGTTGTTTTTGTTGATTCCATATTTATATTTATATGTATCTAGATACTTTATACTTTTCATACGACTTTAAATATACAGGATGCCGAAAAGGACCGAATACCGTCCCCTTTCAAATTTTAACGAAAATTGTTGCAAAAGGTCAGGAACTCGAACTGACTAAGGTAAATGTACGAATTATTAATACCTTAAGGCATAAATCCGGTAAGAGCAATTATTGTTTCGATTAAAAGAAGTAATCTCAATTCTTGAGCAATTGAAATACAAAATTGTGGTTATTCAAAGGAATGTTTATAATTAAAACTAAATCACGTTTACCTGGAATCTACAAAAACAAATTATTTTAATAAATAGAATTATTTATTAGTTATCAACATCCCCAATATTAACATTAATGTGAATTATTTTGAGCAATTACAAATCACTTCAAATTAATGAGGAAAAATTGTTTCGCCGGGAATTGAACCTGGGCGCCTGACTTTAAGAACCAATGCTTTGTCAAATAAGCTACGGGAGTGTGATTCTGTGACTTTGCAAGCACGTTGGTCGTTTTACTGCTATCACCTACCGTAGGTTACTGGTCAAAGCTATTTTTACCGAGCGACGTGGTCTAGTGCTTTAGATCATTGCTTAGCATTCGGGAGGTCACCGGTTTGAACCCGGGTCTGTATGCTCTGGTCCAAGTTTCCTGTGGTTTCCTTGGATCATTTAGGCAAATGCTGGAGCATTAATATTATACAGATAATCTTTCACTTCTCTTCTGTCTTCATTTCGTCCATCTTATCTTACTCTCCCTAACCACACCACCCACCCATTCCCACGATTCCTGAAAAGGGTCTTACAACCTACCCTCCGGCTTGGCACTATAGTGTAGGTCGGAGGGACTGCCCGCTCACCAGCACGAGTAGCTGGTGGGAATGAAACACAAAAAAGGTTTTTTTTTTTGGGCCAAAATATTGATGTTTAAAGCCAAGGACCAGGGTTCGATTCCCTGCGGAGGAGTGACAGAAACAACAATTTTTCCTCCTTAATTTAAGGTAATCTATAGTAAGTAAAAATTAATTCGCATTAATATATTGAAATTAAACTCTACAAAAGAAGTAAGTAAACAGATATTGGTAAAGTATAAATATTAGCAACTATTTTATAAAATAAAGAATCTATAAAAGTAAAAACCAAAGAAATGTTTCAACAAAATTTATTAAGAAAAATTCTCTTACAATTGTTTCGACAGATCTGTCATTATCAAAGAGTAATAAGAAATACAAAATTATAAGTTATGATGCATGTGTTTAAATGCAATTCTAGACCTAGATAATAATAACAACAAAATTATAATTTAATTAACTTATTGAAGGTAAAAGTAATGGTGTGTTATTGGTACATAACTCCTTCTGATTATTAACGACATTTTTTCCTTCTACCAACGTTTTATTTATTTCAAGAAATTCTAATAAATTCAGTCTTTTGCTTTTTTGACTCACGTGAATTAATTTAATATTATTTAGATCTAAATTATGTCCAAATTGGTTGCAATGTTTAGAAAACCCTGTTGAATTGACCTTACTTTTAATGCTGTTGACATGTTCTTTAATGCGATGTTTTAAGGCTCGGCCACATTGTCCCAAATAAATTGCATTACATTGATCGCAACCGAACCTGTACACTCCACTTTTACAATTCATGTTTTATCTTTTAAGTGAACTAAAAGAGTTTTCAAATTGGTTTTATGGACTTCAACAGTTTTAATATTAAATCTATTTAGACGGTTTTTAATTTTATGACTAACATTATTTATAAAATTTATTGAACAAACGGCCTTATCCTTATCCTTATTTATATTTGCTTGGCTATATAACATTTGTTTTCCCTGATTTCTAAGTTTTTTTTAATTAAAATATTGTTTATTAAACTTGTCTTGTATCCATTTTTGTATGCTAAATAATTAATTAAAGACTATGAAAGGTTGAATATATGAATATGGTATGACTATATCTGTAGTAGTATTTTTCCTATAAATATTAAATTCAACGCGGTTGCTGGTATAGTGAGATCCAAGAAATTAAGAGATTTATTTGATTCTACTTCCATGGTGAATTGAATGGACTTGTTAATAGATTGAGTAAGTTTAGAAACGAATGTAACTGTCTGGAAGTGCCAGTCCAAATGCAAAAAACATCATCCACATATCTATTCCCGAACGCGGCTTTTTATGACTCTCCGCGTTCGGGTGCATGAATATTCCATGAAAACAAAATTAGCAGTACGGGTTTCTCAGAACATTGAACATTGCATTTGTCATAGTCATGTATTAGATGAAGACAACACCAAGGTACTACATTTTCAAAACAATGGCAGATTGCTTAACCTTTTATAAAGTTTAGAAAATCAAAAGGTCTTGAAGAATAAGAAAGATAACTTACAAAATTAATAAATAATCAAACCGAAATATATTCGCACGATACACCCCTGTTGTTGTTATCATTGTAGTTAAGTAAAATTTTTTCCATATCAGGTAGTCGTAAGTTAGGTTAGGTATATATACTCGTGTAATAACTTCTAATCTTAGCATTTCTACTTAAACCTGTCTCTTTGATAATGATCTGTTGATCGAAACAATTGTAAGAGTTTCTTATAATAAACAGTTGAAACAAAACGAATTTTTCGTCGTTATTTTATTTATTTAACATGTTTCATTAAGAATGCACCATAAACAGCCTTTCTTATATGAATTACACAGTTAATTTTTGTTAGAAAAAGTTTGACACTATCGAGAAGTTAGTGTTTTGTTCTCCTTGAAACTGGACTTTTGCTTTTGTGATATATAGCAATGTAATTTGAGATACATCAAGTAATTTTACTGCCTGAGAAATAGATGAGCAATTTTTAACTGCCTCTAGGGTCAATTTCATGCTGTTTTAAGACTACTGCAGCTTTAAAGCTACACTTTTGGAGAATATATTCACAACATTTTAATAAAAGTTGAATGCAAAAAATAATGAGTACTATTTGTTGACATTGAAGTATCCCAGTATTTAACGTTATACATTCCCTTAAAATTAGAATATTTGCCGACGCAAATGGAATGTCAGTAACTGGTACATTAATTTATAACCCTTTACTGTTTTACCTTTCCGTTTACAATACAAGCAATGGTAAGTGTACAAATTGTGATATTAACTAATCATTACCACAAGATATTAAATACATCACTGCAATATTAATTACTATAAATGAATAAACACTACTTTGTTTATTATCACTTTTTCATTTACAAATCCTTTTGACTATAGCTTTGACAAAAAAGTTTGTCATTGTCAAACGAATAATTCAAATTGAATGAATATAAACAGATTTGTCAAAACAAATGATTACAAATTGAATCTATGTAAACAGATGTACAGTAGTGTTGATATATATTTTTTAGAAATACCATTAATTATTAAATGAATTGAATAATACTGAGTGGTACAAATCTACCTAGTCATTTAACAAGTTATTTTTCTAAATTTTTGGTGCTTATGTATTGCTAATGATTCTAAAATATTAAGTTTAATGCCTTTATTTAGATTATGAATAATTTTAAGATTTTCTATAGTAGATCGTTAATTAAAATAATGGGCTATTTCACAAAACAGTGTAATTGCGATTGTAATACTAAATTAATAACACTACAAATCCTTTGAGTGTACACCATACTTTGTTAACCTTTTTTCTATGACATACTTATATTTTTGTTGTATGAGCAGGTGGATCTACATTTAACACAATACCTGAATTCTGTTGAATAGAAAACACGCATGGATTGATGGTCACAGTTTACAGTTTACCTTACATCTTCATTAAAAGGTATTGATACGTCTTTAAAGCTCACCATCTGCAACAAAAATGGGTTTATTGGTTTTATGAACGACCACGAATTGGACGAGCATTTGATGTCAGGCAATCTAAACTGCCACAGACATGGCAAGCCACCTAATATAGGTACTGCCATGACAAGCGGTAATCGGTCAAGCATGGGCAAATTTAATTGTAGAAAATGAACGAAAAAAGGATACCTTATAAAGCTTCATGATTACAAGAATTATATTAGCTCTGTGAGTACTTGTCAAAAGAAAACAATTTATTGAGTAAGTATATAAGGTACACGGTATTTTTTTGAATTAATTTTTTCGAAAATGGTGTTAAAAAATGTTAAATGTGATAAATATAAATATGGAATCAACAGAAAAAACTACTCTGAGGGCTAATACCCCTACCGGCATTGAATTACACTGTTGATTCCGATGGATTCTTAAACGAAGATATAACATATTCAAAAAAGAAAGAATTAAAATCCTTATTCGTCTAAATATTAAGATCAAAGATCTCACATTTGGAACGCGTCCTACCAAGTAGGCACAATGAACCGAAAGCCATATCCCACGACCGGTTTCAATCTATCGGGTATCATCAGGTGGGCGCTGGCAGAATAAGGATTTTAATTCCTTCTTTTTTGAATATGTTATATCTTCGTTTAAGAATCCATCGGAATCAACAGTGTAATTCAATGCCGGTAGGTGTATTAGCCCTCAGAGTAGTTGTTTCTGTTGATTCCATATTTATATTTATATTTATAATATAGCCTGTAAAGGCCTTTCTGCCAGCGCCCATCTGATGAGACCCGATAGGTCGAAACCGGTCGTGGGGATATGGCTTTCGGTTCGTTGTGCCTACTTGGTAGGACGCGTTCCAAATGTGAGGTCTTTGATCTTAATATTTAGACGAGTAAGGTTTAAATTCCTTCTTTTTTGAATATGTTTAATGTGAGTCTTTGCTGCAACAGAATAATGATCTATTACTGACCTTCAAGTACCATAAGTATGAAAAGTATTACAAATATTCTAGTACACAAGTCTCTGATCTAACATTGAGTGACTCAATAATTCAATTCGATCATCGGCCAACTATTGCTAGAAATTAATCGGTTAACCATCGGCTGAGTGAATGACTGGCGGCACCTATACGGGAATAACCCTTTCAGCCCATAATTTTACATTAATTCAAATGAAATTTATTAAGTTGATAAACTGGGGAGTTTCAAGACAGTTCTCTATAGTCTACCCGTATAATTAACAGAAATACTTGTGCATAGATAAATTTTAGCTTCAATGCTTACATTATTAGTTCAAAATCCGTTTAAGCGTTAAGATCGCGTTTGAGATGCAGCATTATGCTTATCACGGTTAATTACGAGAAATTACGGAGCTCCCTCTCTCCAAGGCCTCATTTTAATCCGGAAAATTCTCCATTAGTAGAGCTCCGCTACGGTAAAAATAATAGCTAACCGTTCGCTGCCTTGTAAAATTTGAGACGGTAATGGCGAAGTATAATGGAGTAGGTATTGGCTAATGGTGTGAGAGCATCGTTTTTCCTTTTTCTTTCTTTTTTTCTAATTGAGTTATGAAGAATGAAATTCTAAACATTTTTGCTTACCAATTTAGCAAGCAACTACCTTGCTAAACAGTAAATAGCATGAGATTTAAAAGTTCATATTTTCACGAGATAATAATGATAAGAGTGAACATAAGGTTGTTATAACATAATAAACATTCGCAAGAAAATATTCACAAGGAACACAATACATTCAGAGCCCGTTCATCTTTTACAAACTATTCTCGTGCTTCTTTGTGTTTACCGTTAGAAATTGATGTGCTATGATAGCGTAAGAAATTTTTAACAAGTTTATAGCCTATTAAAAGTTTCGGAAATGTGAGAATCCTCAACACTGCATTACATAAACTTCTTGTAAATAAAACATTATTAAGGCTATGTAAATAATTACTTAATTACACGGTCGTCACCTAGTGCAATAAATGAGCATCGGGCTTAATTTAGAGTGGCCGTTGTATGACGGCAAATAGTTTAACGTGATATTACAACCGTTGTAGGGTTGGTCACAAATGTAAAGTTATAGAACGTTATACTGTATTAGCCAAGTCGTTTGCCTACCCTTAACGAATGTTTGTATTGTCACGGCTAATTTGTTTATAGTGTTATTACACTTCCAGTAATATTTTAATACGAAATGTCGAGTAAATGAACTACGGTTAATATTGTTTATAATCCAAATTTATAATAATTCCAAGCCAATTATATTCTCGGAATTTTGAATTTAAATAATCACTAAAATGATAAATAAATGATCTGAAATGAAAAGCACAAAAATACAACAAATATAATTCGGCAAGATGTAATTTGTATTACTAATATATTATAAATATAAATATAAATATGGAATCAACAGAAACAACTACTCCGAGGGCTAATACCCCTACCGGCATTGAATTAAACTGTTGATTCCGTTGTATTCTTAGACGAAGATATAAAATATTCAAAAAAGAAAGAACTAAAATTCCTATTTCTCTAAATATTAAGATCAAAGATCTTGCATTTGAAACACGTCCTACCAAGTAGGCACAACGAACCGAAAGCCATATCCCACGACCGGTTTCGTCCTCAGGTCTCACCTGGAGGACGCTGGAAGAAAGGATTTTAATTCCTTCTTTTTTAAATATAATATAATGTATTATATTACAGTACAATACAGCTTACAGCATAATAATGGAGAGTCTGATAAATTAAATAGAATAAAATCAGTGAGTTGCCTTTGTATACCGCAAATTTTTTTTCGCTTACTTTTGTTGTGGGCGTTATCAACGCCAGACTGGTTCTAAAGTTTTAAAAATTATAATTTATACTACATTTAAATTTCAAAATTTATTAAAAATTAAAATAATATATAATATTAATGTACACTAAATTAATATAACATAATAATAATTTCCACATCCCCTCGATGTTTCAAATTTACTGCACTGGTTTATAATTGTTTCGGGTCCTCCCATTTTGAAATTTAAATTTAGTATCCCTAAATACCAATGTTTAAAACTTTAGAATCAGTGTCACGTTGAAAATTCCAACAACAGATGTGGCCGAAACACGTGTCTGTATTTTAAAAAAGTCCGTGTAATACAGGGGTGAGTCCTTTGACTTTATTCATATACCATTTATAAAAAGAGAGTACGAGGATGGATGAAATATAAAGGAGCCTCTGTTCATAAAACATTTACCTTGAATAGTTTCACAAAAACGCAAATTTCTCTAATTTGACGACATATCTCCCTTGTTTGTCTATACATTTTTCCCAACGCATTGGTATTTTTTTCATCCCATTTTCATAAAAAGAAACGGGGCGCATGCCTATCCAGTTCCGTACAAACGCCTGCACCTGTTCATTGGTCTGAAGTCGCTCGCCTTCTAGTGATTCTTTGAAGGGCCCAAACATGTGTAAATCGTAAGGGGATAGGCCTGGGTTATATGGAGGGTGTTCCAGCTGATTTCAGTGCATTTCACCGATTTGGACCTACGTTAAAGCTGCGATATGAGGCCTAGCATTATCGTGCAAGAGTAAGACGTCACGAATAGGGTGCGTCCTGCGTAGTAAACTGCATTAATGGGTCTTCGCTAGTAAACAAAGTCGACCAACAGCACACCTTCCAGTTCCAAAAGAACATCGCTAAAACTTTGCCTGCAGACAGACGTGTTTTCGGCTTCACTGGGTTTCATTTATCTTTGCGCCGCCACTCCATGCTTGTTCGTTTTGATGTTGGACTGTAATGGTGTTCCCACGTCTCATCGCAGGTTACAATCTTGTGCAAAAAGAATTCACCTTCCTCTCTAAATCGAGTGAAAAGTGCCTGAGAGATGCAGCTTTTTGATCTTCACTCAGCAACTTTGGAACCGAACGAGCTGAAATTTCCGGAATCCCAAGTTTTTTGTTATGATTGTGTGGAGACTCCCATGGCTGATACCGAGTTCACGAGATATCTGAAGGACAGTGGCGTGGTGTGGTGGTACCCTCCAATAAGGTTCCTGACGCGTGCAACGTAGACCGGCGAAATACTGGTGTGCGGACGACGAGGATGATTTATATTTTCGACATGATTGCGACCATCGTTAAATTCTTTGCACCAAACTTTTACACGTGGCCAGGAAAGCGTTTCATTTCCGAATTGTGCTCGCAATCTGCGCAAATTTCAGCTGGTTTCACGTGTAATAAACTTAATAATAATTCATTGCGCAACGCTGCTATGCACCTCTTTTTCACTCATTGTGGTAGCAAACGCAGCAATACAACGCGTCGTTTCCGTGCCACCTAACATCCCCAGTTCAAGTTCCTAACGCGCGGATGCGCCTTGAACAACTATCCGGCGGGAAATTTAAAAAAGCTCGTTTATATTTGATCCACCCTTGTAGAAGCTAAAGTCTTTTTTTATTACAAAAGGTTCCAATATTCCAACTATAAATGTGTATATACACCGCAAATATACAAAATGCAAGGGTAAGGGTTCATAATAGCTGTTCTATTACGGGATCGCTATATAATGAAACCACAGATTTAGTGTTCGGAAGGAGACCTGTACGATTCCGGTTCCATTCAACAAAATTTACTGAAGAAGAAATTAAAATTATAGGAATGATATACGAAAAGCAATCGAAAATAATGTGATTGTTGAATGTATCCAACTACTAAAGAAGTAGAACATTGACCAAGAAAAATTTCTAACTAATCGTAAGGTCTAACATGGCAATAAAATTTTCAATTGTATTTTTATATTCCTTTCCATAAATAAGCGAGACATCAAATGAGTTTATAAGTTAATAAAATGAAAATAATATGTATCAACTGCCCCAGCTAGTATTTGTATTGTTTTTACAATTTATGCTATATATGTAGTATCAAAATGATATTTTTTTAAAAACGTTGTAAGTAAAAAAGAAATTCGGTGAGATTTACATGTTTACATTTACATACATGTGAGAAATAAAATAAGAAAAAGGTCGAAAAGAAGCAAAAAAGTGAAGTATCATAAATATTGGATTGATTCAGCCGTTACTTTGTGATAATTCACCTTAACGATAAATGAATAAACACTACTTTGATGTTGTGCTTCTTCGGGTGTACAGGCCGTCGTCGGTTGGAATTGCTTCCTAACGTTTCGCTAGCACGAGTGGCGAGCTTCTTCAGAGGTCTATCCATTTTCGCTGTTGGTTGTAGACTGTTCCTTTCTCCTACGCAGATGGTATTTATGCCTGTGGGTAGGGGGCGGAGCTTGTTCCGCTTCAGTAGATTTTGATGTGTCGATTGGTATGGTTCGTGCGTTCCTAAGAATTGGGTTCCAGATCTGATTCAGTCTAAGGGTCTCCTCCTTCCTGTTGAAATTATCCGGGTGTTTGTGGATTTCTATGGCTTCTCTGGTCAGTCTGTTGCAATAGCCGTTGACTGATGCCAGCAAGGTGCAGCTTTCAAAGAATATTTTGTGTTCTCCGTCGTTCAATGTGTGTTCGGCTACTGCTGATTTCTCAGTCTGTCCTAGTCGGCAGCTGGCTTTATGCTCTTTGAGTCTTGTCCCTACAGATCTTTTAGTAGTTCCAATGTATACCTTGCCACAGGAACAGGGTATGCGGTAGACCCCTGAATTTGAAAGTGCGTCCCTCCTGTCCTTCGCTGATCTGAAGGTTTGCTGGATTTTCTTTGTCGGCTTGAAAATAGTTCCAATGTCGTGCTTCTTCAGAACTCTGCCGATTCTGTCCGTGACTCTCGGAACAAAGGGAAGATAAGCTTGAGTGGTGGTGCGTTGTAATTCGGTTTTTCGGGATCTTGATGTACTTAAGCCCATTGATCTCTCGATCTCCTTTTTGTTGTAACCATTTGCTTGAAAGGCCGTCCGCAGGTGTTCCAGCTCTGCCTGCAGGTCCTCTGGTTCACAAATCCTTCGAGCTCGTTCCGTTAGCGTTCTAATTACTCCATATTTTTGACTCGGATGATGGTTAGACATAGCATGTAGGTATCTGTCCGTGTGAGTTGGTTTTCTGAATACTGTGTGGCCTAATTTGTTGCCTCGTTTCTTCACTCGTACATCCAGGAATGGCAGCTGTTGGTCCTTTTCAGTCTCCATAGTGAACTGGATACTGGGATGCTGACTGTTAAGGTGTTGTAAAAAGTTGTCGAGTTCCTTCATGCCATGTTTCCAAATCACGAAAGTATCGTCCACGTAGCGAAACCATGTTGTTGGCTTGTACTTTGAGGTCTGTATTGCTTTATTTTCGAAGTGTTCCATGAAGAGGTTGGCCATAGTCGGGCTAAGTGGACTTCCCATTGCTACTCCGTCCATTTGTTCATAGCTTCCGCTGAGGCAGATTTCGAAGAGTTTGCAAATATCGGCAGGGAAGATCCCGGTCATTAGGTTCAGACTTTCTCTCAGAGGTACTTTGGTGAAAAGCGAGACAACGTCGAAACTTACAAGTATGTCGTTGGGTCCAATGTTGATATCCTGAATCTTGCTCACGAAGTCCTTGGAGTCCTTGATATGGCTGATACTTTTTCCCACGTGTGGCTGGAGCAGTGATGCCAGGTATTTCGACAAGTGGTATGTCGGTGATCCGGGAGCGCTAATTATAGGTCTTAATGGAATATCAGCCTTGTGGATCTTAGGTAGTCCGTAGATTCTTGTCGAGACAGCTTCCGTCCTCACAATGCGTTTTTAGGTGTCTTCTGGCAGTGACGATGACTTGATGAGTCGGTTGATGGTGCGTAGTCTAGCTTGCGTTGGATCCTTCTTAATGGGTTTGTAGTTTGCGGATCCAAGAGTTTCTCCATCTTCTTGTTGTAGTTCTCGGTTTTTATTAGGACAGTCGCATTGCCTTTATCGGCTGGAAGTAAAGAGACGTTACTGTTTAAGACATGGCGGGAACTTAATCTGTGTGTAGTACGCTACAATCGCGTCTCTATTTTGTGTACTTTGAAAGAAATTGTGACAACAATTACTACCTCATGGAGTGGTGACCTTATTACATTAGCTATCTGCCAGTGAAAGTCCTGTCAAAATCGGTCCAGCCGTTTCAGAAATTAGCCGGAACAAACATACAGACAGACAAACAAAAATTGTAAAAAATAGTATTTTGTTTTATTTTATTTATTTAATATGTACTGTTTATATCTACGTAGGAAAGATAAAGAAGATGTATTAAATTTATAAACTTCTGTATCTGTTAAATACCGTCAATTATTTTTTATTAATTAATTTCACACCTAAAATTGATAATTTCTATTGAAGTCCATATCAGTTTTTTATCTTCATTATAAGCTTCTGTAAATAATGACTCAATATAAATATATTATTTTTAAGTAAATTAAGTAGTACAGATTTCACCTTCATTCCAACATTGTACAATTGTTTCTTCTGCCAATATTCTTGGACTTAGACGTTATTGTTAGTTTATTGAAGTCATTATACCCAAGTGATTTATTTTTTTTTCTCATTTTATCATTCTTGACAGTGTTTGAACGGTGAACAGGTGAAAATATCGTTCTACACTTACTCAGGTACGTCCCTAAAAATCGATTAGTTCGCTGGTGAGTTAAACATACTTGTATAAAAGTATTTGTAGGTATCCTGAAGACGCCTTTATCCTGCCATTTATTACATTTGAGCATATACAGGATTATTTAAACTAGTTAGTATATTAAAAGTAGAAAATAGGAGACTGTGTTAAATAAAGAATTTAGTTATTGGTAATTAGGGTGTCATTTTTTATTTAATTGAGTAGTATATTACACGTTTTAGGAAAGTGGCAGACTATTAAAATTGTTTTAGATTAAAAAAAACATCCATGATATCCAATGTACCACTCAGTTTGAATAACCCTGTATAACTATATACATGATTGGTTATATATTTAAGAATATATAACTAGATCTATCCATGTTTAGTCAAATATTATTAGATTCTGAAATAGTCATAGCTCATAAAAGTTCGATACGGAAATGAACAACTAGTCCCCAAAATTCATAAATATCATAGCAAAATCCAAAACAATCATATAGACTTCCATGGAGGTTAATTAAATTAAATAACAAAACCCAAAATTTCACATAAAAATGTTAACAAAAAGCGAAAACATCTAAGGACCATTGTAGGAGACTATTATTTATATTTAATTTTTACCCTCACGTCGACTGATATATAAAAAGCAAACAACTGTTTACTGTTCACAATTCCTGAACATCACGACATGTTTACTTACACTTATGATAAAAGTACTAACTACAGATATTCTACTAATATTAATAATTATTGTAGTGTAATTATTGCGAAACATGATAAAATCAATGTTGACAAAAACACAATGGGATGTTTCATCAGTTTAATGATTGACGTAGTAAGTATAAATACGTTAATGTAAGTTTTAAATTTAAGTGAATTTTAGTTTTACTCTACTTCTGATAAGGTCTATGACCGAAACAATTGTTGAATTGAATCGATAAATTGGTGAAACATCCTATAGTGGTTTGGTCAACATTAAAACCTACACTTTTTTGTCCTTAAATAAAGCAACAGTACCACTAGGGTGGTATGAACCACACGGTTCTGTAACACATTTTGTTTTTAGCATACACCAAAGTTTAAAAATGTATCATCCTTGTCAAGCAAACAATGAGTTATTGAAGTCTCTTATTGGACATAAAATGACAGAATTAAATTGGGAAGAAATGGATTACACAATGGATACTGTTAAATTTGTTTCGTTAGAGTCATCCTCAGAGGAATATAAAAAAATTCGGAATAAATTTCTTGTCTATAGTGAACAATATCCACCTGGAAAAATAGAAAGAATACAGAATCCTTACTTACTTGCAGCTTATGAAATTAAAAAGGCAGAAATATCTTATAGATCTGATTTCTGTTATGAATATATTTTATTTCATGCTACATCTCCTGAAAACATCGACCCAATATGTTCAGAAAACTTTGACTGGCGTTTAGTTAAAAACGGTATGAATGGAAAAGGCATTTCCTTTGCTATTAATTCCTCCTTTTGTAGGTATTATGGTGGAGAAAACAGAGTTTATTTAGCTGCAAGTGTACTACGTGCAAAAGCTTGTAAAGGAAACCGGAACATGATATTGCCAACAGATGATTGTGATACGTCAACTAGTCAAACAGAAAATGTTTGGGTAAAATACGATGATTATGAGTTTTATCCAGCATACAAAGCGCAACTTCAAAAATCTGATTAATTTTTTCTACAATTGACTTGATGTAAACTCATCTTCAATTTGTATTGTAGCCTTTACAATTATTTCACACAACTCCTGCAGAATTAATTCACATTATAAGTACATAATATACCAATCTTGTGAAAACGTTTTGTTTTATGTGTACTAGAAATTCAGAAACTTGTATAAGTAAAAACCATCCCATTGTTACGACCTATTCATATTTTTATTTTCAGAACTTGTTGGCGAGTCTAAGTAAAGGTTAATTAAAGAACATGTTAATTCATTCAAATGACAAAAAACCGATTCCAGTTACGCTACACACCCAATTACAGAAAAACATAATTTAAATTCAAATTTTAAAATTCTACATACTGAAAGAAAAAGTTATAAATTAAATCTATTATAAACCATGGTAATTAATAAATATAAAAATAATAATCTATTACTTAATGATCAATTAGACACATTCGATTCTCCGCTATTGAATTTGTATCCACACATAAACCTACCCTTAACTGCTTAATGTATAAGTATAAATACAGAAAATTGTTTTCGTCACTTTAAGTATATTTGTAACTTCTGAAGAAGCCACATCGTGATGAAACATATGTCAAGTGAAATAAATAATTTTATGGAAAGAGTTATATTATTTTCTAATTTCTTATTTAATATGCTATTCTATAAATAGAGATGTGCTTTAGGTTTCTTAGTTTATTCATATTCTTAGTTGATATTCTCTCTTAAAGTTTAATTATTCCACCTCGTATTCTGGCTCCAGTTCCTGCATATTTGGAACGGTCAACTAGGGATACAGTTAGACCCTCCCAAACATACGCTTGCTACTTAACGCTTTTCTCCGGCAGTTTACCCTTATTAATTACATCCTAAAATTTAGAACAGCTGCCTGAGCTTTATTTATAAACGTGCCTGTAACTCAGCCCTTTATTAAGAATGTAGACCTTTAGTTTACAGAAAATCAATAGTAGTACAGAAGGTTTGTTGATTCGCGGAATTGTTTAAATAACAATATTATAATAAAAATGCCTTTGGTCAGAAATTTATCGAAACACCAGATACGGATCGCGATTTCGCCCTTGTTAGAAGCTCATCAGCGTTCCATAGGCAGTCTCCATAAATTACTGACCAAGTCGAAATGTTCCGTAAAGAACAGGTAATATAATAACAACATAGAGGCAATTGCAACAATATTATACCTAACCACCTAATATTATTCGTAACAAATTCGAAAAATACAAAGCCAATCGGGTTGGAAGTTGTGTTTTATTATTGTAATACCAATAATTGTGCAAATTATCTGTATATACAAGAATGAAACAACTTTTCAACCCAATTGGCATTGTCTTTTCAAATTCGTACAAAATATAAAAATATTCCTGGTTAAATTAATAAAGTACTTATTTTTTCTAGATGTTATCAAGCATAATTTAAGTTAATTGGCAAACCAATAAATTTCAATTTACTTGTAATATTTGTGCCATTAATAATAATTGGAGTATTTGGTAGTATAAAACGTTTTTGATGAAAATTATTTTATTTTAGCATTTTTTTGGATATTTATACTTCTTAGTAAGGTGATTTTGAGTTTCAATTAAAATTTAAATTAAATATATCTTATTTGTAAAAGTAGACTAAACTGTATCACTTATACCACATTTTGATCTTAAGACGGACCTCTGTTTGATTCTGTTCAATTTGACAATTGACACTTCCAAGTCCATATATTTTCCAGTTGTGTTGTTCAGTTTTGATTGCTTGCACCCTGTTTGATCAGTCCATTCCTTTGGTAGTTTTTCTTTTACTCAACTTGCAATTTGTTGCTTTTCCTGTAGCAGGTTTTGAGTCTTTTAGGAACTATGATGTAACTAAACAAGATATTGTCAAATCAGGAAATTATGTTCGTTCTCGAAAATCATACACGTATTGAATGTGTAGACAATCAATAGTGAAAATTTAAACAATAATAGGCCTTCAATTTCATTTTGCAGCTGTTCTTCAATATGGCTGAAATTCGGTGACATGCACGGACTGAAACGAAATTCAGTCACGCAGTGGCCACACATTATCTCATCCGCTATCTCGTTTCCACAAAATGTTCATGTCAATAATCTTTCTTTAACCTCCCCTTGTCTTCATTTCGTCCTTCTCATTTTTCTTTCCCTAACCACACCATCCAACTACTCCCACAATTCCTGAAAGGAAGGTGAAACGGGCCTTCCGCCCTACCCTTCTGCTTTGCACGACAGTGTATGTCGAAGGGACTGGCCACCCACTAACATTAGTAACTGGTTGGAATGAAACACCCAAAATCTTTTTCTTATATGTATACTTTTATCTGTATTCGCCTAATTAATTGATTTAAACGCAACAAGTCTACTTTTTACTTTTTTATGTTACACATTGCAACAAAATCTGACAAATGAAAGTCGCCCATTGCGAGTTCAGTAACATAATGGAATTTATTTATAATAGTAAGTAGTTTTCTTATTTACTTCTGCATGTTAAAGCCTTATACTTTGAGAGAACCTCGTCTCCTTTATTATTTCAATAGAATTGTTTTAAACTTAAATATTAATATAAATATGGAATCGACAGAAACAACTACTCCGAGGGCTAATACCCCTACCGGCATTGAATTACACTGTTGATTCCGATGGATTCTTAGACGAAGATATAACGTATTAAAAAAAAGAGGGAATTAAAATCCTTATTCGTTTGAATATTAAGATCAAAGATCTCACATTGTGAACGCGTTACCATGTAGGCACAACGAACCGAAAGCCATATCCCACGCCGGTTTCGACCTATCGAGTCTCATCAGGTGGACGCTGGCAGAAAGGCTTTTACAAGCTATACAATAAAAATAAATGAAAATATAAAAATTGAATCAACAGAAACAACTACTCCGAGGGCTAATACCCCTACCGGCATTGAATTACTCTGTTGATTCCGATGGATTCTGAGACGAAGATATAACGTATTCAAAAAAAAAAGAAGGAATTAAAATCCTTATTCGTCTAAATATTAAGATCAAAGATCTCACATTTTGAACTAGAATTGTTTTAGTTTTCTAATTGGTCTTTTTTTTGTGTTTTTTTCCGTAGCGTGGAATTGCAATCCATTTATTTTATCCTACTTTGATTGAGGGAGAGTAAGAGTTATACCTCAATGATCTTTTAGTCATGTCCATTATCATTAAGTTAAATACGTAGGTCGAAATAATCTGAATGCTTGAATTAAGATATGAAAACTGCCACGTAAAAATGTAAATAATGAAATTTATTAATCTAATTACTTTATTTACCAAGACTTTACTTATTTTACAGAATTACCTACACTTACATAATTACAGCATTATTTTGAAGCCGCAAACACGAGGGTGGCACACGAGGCGCTCCTATTATCTTAATTTCCGGAAAACTGAAGCGGAAATAATTAGCTTACAAAGGCTTTGCTTCTAAGCGAACAGGCTGAGAATTGGTCGGTTTATATATTTTCTCTAGAAATAGCCTTGATATAATAAACAAATTAAAATAATTTGAGGATAGAATTTGAAGTTTTTATAGAACGTACGGACAATAAAGACGACCTACGTTACACATGCATTTTATATCATTTGTATCATGTACTCGATAAATCTTAATCGAACTTAAGGGTGCGGTGGTAGAATATGAAACGTCCTAACAAACCTTATTGAAGGGTTGCAGTTCCTACATAACACCGACCAATTTATTTACTGGCTTGACAACAGTGTTCAATGAATAAGTCCAGGTAGCATAGTGAACGCCATCTGTAGAAATTTGCCAGTAATCATGAGTTCATTAATGTTTGACAAGGTGCTTTTCGATTTAAGGATAACGACTTGTTAAACTGAACTCACCGCGTAGTAGTTTAGTGAGATCAGCAGAATATTGTATCTTCGGACGAAACATCTTCACCAATTTGTTTTACATATGCACCATAGATATAAGCACATTAATTAATAGTGATTTACAAAAATTTTGTTTCTAAAATAATGTGCCTCAAGTAGCTATAGGAAAAATAATTAGTAGTATACTTCAATTTTTATCGAACAGTTTTGCACCGATGACAAAAATTAAAACAATTCAGGAAATTAATCGAAATGTTAGTTTCATTTTGTTAATTTATTGAAAAAATGCCAGACTTACTTATAATAAAAAATAGTAAAAACATGTTTTTACATATTCAAAAAAGAAGGAATTAAAATCCTTATTCGTCTAAATTTTAAGATCAACGATCTCACATTTTGGACGCGTCCTACCAAGTAGGCACAACGAACGGAAAGCCACATAAGCATTTTAATTCCTTCTTTTTTGGATATGTTATATTTTCGTCTAGTAGTCCATCGGAATCAACAGTGTAATTCAATGCCGGTAGGGGTATTAGCCCTCGGAGTACTTATTTCTATTGATACTTATGTTTTTACAATTGCACAGGTCAAAATTATGGGAAGTGTTGATGTTTTAGTAGGACTTCTGAACTATTTAATTAACAATGTGAAAATATCAATTTGTCGAGATAGTAAGCGTCTATTAGAGTTGATTGAAAACTCCAAAACTACTAGAATTATAGGGAAATATGAAACCGCTAATAAGAAATGAGGCGTCAACTTTTGGGATATGTTGAGCTGGACTCTTCGTTGAGTATAAGTAAGTTGGGAGATGTATGTAACGTATTAATAACTACTATTCTATAGTTAGTTGCCATAATAATTGTCATTTTTGATCTAACTTTAGTCTCCTAACATTTCACAAATGTTAATCGTTATATATCATACGCATGACCCCATTTTCGTCAAAGACAGTCTAACAGAAGACATATCTGGAAAAAAGTTACTTAAAAGGGGACTCACCTTAATTACCACTAAAACTGTTATAACAAAATATAGACAAGCATTCTTATTTTAAAAAATAATTAATTAAAATGGGTCTCGACTTAATTACTACTATAACACTTTTAGGCGGACACATATTTCACCCTCTTCTAATGCGAGGCTGGTTCTAAATCAGAACATTCAAAGTGCGGGGGATGAAAACAAGGAAAAGATAGCGGGAAAGAAGAAAATTTGAGAGGAAAACTTCAGTTCTTTCAATGCTCTACTAGAAAGTCAAAAAAACAATTTTATTGGCTTAATAACGACTTTAAGAAATGTTTGTTTCGACAAACAAGTAAAGGAATTAGATTTTCTTCAGAAATCGAAAACTTCTCAGTTAAAAGGACAGGAAATAACTTAATATTATTAAAAAAAAAAATGAACTAAACCTTTTATTAGAGCTGGAACAACACAGAATTCGGGATCGGTCCAAAATATTATTTCATGAGACAATTTTTATTCTTTTGAAAAAGTACACTTTTCCAAATGTCAAGTTCTGATTTACAACACTTCTTTGATTAACTTTAAACATTTAGAACTAATGTAGTAGTCTATTTTAAAACTACTATAATATATACACATATCTATATAATAGGTAATTTATCAATATACTCACTATTAACATTATTGGAACATATTTTTCTTTATATTTTATATTACTTACATTTAAAATATTGATCAAGATCAAGATTTCATGAGGTAAAACTAAAATAACTTAAGACAGTATCAAGATCACGTATACAGGAATAATCAAGAAGGCAAAATTAAAATTTTCATTGTTTTTCTATGAATGATGGCATCTTGTTAAATATTGTATTTTCTCGTCTTCGCCAGACCTAAATGTTGCCAATTCAAAAATCTGTTAATTAAATTGTTACATTGCACTTAACAATTATTTTCCGATAATTGAAACTCTGTGTTTTCGAAACCGTAACATGTAAATCCCAAAAATTTGCATATTATTGTTTAAGTAATTCAAGAATATTTCAAATTCCTGTCCGCTATTAAAATGTTCACTCGATTTTCCGGGGGTTGACGTGATGACGTTTAAACTCAGAAAACCACTTTACCTCCTCCATAACTAACTGCACCTGACTACGCTGTCATCACCTAACACCCCCACGTCAAGTTTTCGTTAGGCCATCCTATTTGATATAATTATTTATAAACAATTGTTTTTATAATTGCCAAGTACCTATAAATACCTCACAGAACTAATTCATAATAAAGTTAGCGAACGTTTAGATTATAATGCATTAGAGAAGTTGCAAAATCATTTTTAGTACTAGAGATGGACGTCTAAACGCCACCCCAGACAGAGAGAAAAGCAATTTCAGTTGATTATTGGCCAAAAAGAAGAAAATATAATACAAACACGACTTTTTGGCGTCTCACATATGTACATGTATCTATAGGTGTTGGTATGCAGTTTAGATCAATCCTTGGTGAAAACATGTATTGCACAGTAATTTCGAACAAGGGTAATAAAGGTACATTGTATTGTAACAGTTAGGCCCTTTTCAGAAGGGATAAATAAAGCAATTTTGTAAAAAATCGATATTATAACGTAGTCATTTATAGTAGTCTAACGTCAAGAACACCCACTAACCCACCCCTCCTTCTGTAATCTTGATATAGTAAGTAAGTCATATAAGAAAAATTATTCACTGTTCGTCTATCCAATAATCTCGCAAATCGTTATCGTTTTTTCATTATAAGTAAATCATTAATTGCTGTTAGTTAAGCTACTACATTTTTTAATAAAGACAAAAAGCACAATTCATCGCATTATTGTCTGTTCTATAAAATAAGAGCAGCAAAAACGAAACGATTTCACAGTCACTAGATTCATATTCAAAAATATTGACCTCGGCAAATTAATTTTAATAGAAGAGTGTTTTTTAGGAATCGGTCTATGCAAGCAACACACCCGAAACATTCAATAATGGGTGTATATAGGAATTGTAACAGAAAGAATATAATATAGTGTTAATAAATATTAGTTGAATTCACGAGAGATTGCGTGTGGACCAATTATTAAACAACATACGTCACATATTCTCATTCATACATAATCATATTACAACGGGTAATTAAGTTGAAACGTATGTCGTATAGTATACCAAATTAATCATAATTTAGGTTTACTCTACTTGACTACAGTGAAACGATGTAAACTTGTTGTACTTATATCGTATTTAACAAACAAAAGTGAATTTAGATATACGACTTTGACTTCGATCATTGCTTTCCGTAATACTTCGTACAGACTATTTTGATGACGCATACGCAATCTTTCAGGAGCATCATTACGTCCAATAATAATGCAGCACACCCTAGTTTTTAATAGTGCCGGATTAGTGAGACTCTACTGTAGTAACTATGATTGTGTTTAGATTCAGTGTATTCTTCCGGGTTGGTTTGCATTGGTCCACGATATTTTTCTTTTGCAGACGTTTCACCGTGCTTTGCTGACGGCATCTTCAGTGGTGACTTGGCAAGTTCTTGGTCGTAACTGATAAAGTTTGGAAGCGAATTACCCTTTTTATACTCAGGTCGTCACAGTGATTAGTTTTCCGCTTCGATGCATTCATGTCAAGATTAGTTTGTCTTTGGATTGTGGTACGTTGTTTATTCGTTAGTGCTGGTCTCCACGCTTTGTTTATGTGTAACCCATCGTTTCTGTTGATCTTGTTAGGGTGTTGTTCTATTTCAAGAGCTTCACGTGTAGCTAAATGTAGAATCCCGATGTTCTGACAAGGGTTGTTGTATTGTTGGATTGAATGATGTGACCTTCTTCAAGTGCGTGTTGGGCTATCGCTGATTTTTCAGGTTGCAGTAGTCTGATTGCTCGTTCATGTTCTTTTTTTCGTGTCAGTATGCTACGCTGCATCATTGCAATATAGTCCTTGCCACACTCACGAGGTATTCGGTAAAAACCTAGTGTCGCATGTGTATCCAGAAGGTCTTTTACTGCTCGAAGTTTATCCCGAAACTTATGGGTGGGCAGAAAGGTTGTTTTAATTCCCTTCTTTCGGAGTATTTTGGCTATTCGATGCGTTGTATTCTAGATGTATGGAAGGCATGTAGAGATTGTCTTTTCTTCTGTAGATGTGTTGTTGCTGTTGTGGTGGCTTCTGGGATGTATTATATTCTGGATTTCACTGTAGCTGTAGCGGTTTGCTTGTAGAGCCTTTTTTAAGTGATCTAATCCCCTGTGTAAATGTTCTTCAGCCGCAATGGACGTGGCTCTGTTAACTAGTGTTTTTTTGACTGTCCTTTTTTGTGCTGAATGATGGTTAGAAGCAGCATTCAGGGATCTATCTGTGTGTGTAGTCTTCCTATGGACACCGTGAGCTAATTTCCCAGAAAGTCGGCATTCTACAATTTAGCTAGATGTGGAGCTCTGGAAATAGAACAACACTCTAACACCATCAACAGAGACGATGGGTTACACATAAGCAAAGCGTGGAGACCAGCACTAAAGAATAAATAACGTACCACAATCCAAAGACAAACCAATCATTATGACATGAATGCATCGAAACGGAAAACTGACCACTGTGACGACCCGAATATTAAAAGGGTAACTTGTTCCCAAACTATCAGTTACGACCAAGCACTTGCCAAGTCATCACTGAAGATGCCGTCAGCAAAGCGCGGCGAAACGTCTGGAAATGAAAAATATCATGAACCACGGCAAAACAACCTGGAAGAATACACTGCATCAACATACGCCGGCCGTGAAAGCCTGAGAACTAGATGATTGTATTTAGTACTAAGTTAGTAAAAACAAACACTTGATATTGTTTATATAGAGTATTGTTTAAATAGAGTTATAATGTAAAGTGTAGGAAAGATTTAGTAATGTATTGATGTAAGTTAGTGTGTGCTGAAAGGCGAATAAAAATTATTGATTATATTGGTAAGGTGACGTTTCAATTACGGAATCCCTTTGTCGTCGAGATTTACACGTAACAATATATGATATTGAGTTTCCAGAGACAACGAATTGTATGTAATGTCCGAAGGCAAAAGATAATGTCCAATTGTGAAATGCAAAAAGCATGTTTAGTTTGACAGTGCGGTATAGAGAGTAAGAGCTTTATCGTTCGGGCGACCGAAGCACATGTCGCTTCATATATTTTCCAATTATTTACAAAGTACATGAATAATGCATTTCTTTGTTTCCGTGTCTGTCAGAGAGAACATCGTTCACTGAGTCGAAAACGTATCTACAGTCAGTGCTCGCTTGGTTTTGTCCCAACGGATCGTTGCGCTGGCTGCTGGGTGGATACGTATATAGACTCCGATCATTTCCATTTAAATGAGCTCCTCACTTCTCTGTACTTATTGCCGCGTAACGCCGGCCGCAGTCTGCTGTGACTCGATCCCTTTTCTATACTACGCTATTAATTTTCTGTCTCGACGGATTCTCGATATTGTAATGCAAAATCGACTGCTAATAAGTCATCTTTAGGACTCATACGTCGAATATGTTATGACCATAAGCTAAACACTAATGCAACACGCAATTGAAATCGTATCTGACTAGTAAAAGATGTTACAATAGAAAACTGACATGGGTAGTTCTTTCTTATTACACGACATATGCAACGATTGTGTGATGATTCCTTAGAGCATAAAAACACGGGAACAGCATTTAATAATAATAATAAGGTTTATTGTAGGATAAAGTGTACAATATTACAAACACGTAACAGCGACTTATAACAATAAGGACTGCTTTATTTAACCGTAAAAAAAACTTATATCTAGAGAGAGAGAAAGAGTGCTTCTGGAACTATCGAGTTACAAGATCTATTGAGCAATCGATACAGAACTTAACATATATCTATTGAAAAGTGCGTTTCTTAATACTACTGTAAATTTCGATATTGTAATTATAATTTCAATAATGAATATACAATTTTTCATATAGAGAACAAAGGACAAAAAATAAATCACGTTCAAAAAAGAAGGAATTAAAATCCTTATTCGTCTAAATATTAAGATCAAAGATCTCACATGAACAAATGAGAGATCTTTGATCTTAATATTTAGACGAATAAGGATTTTAATTCCTTCTTTTTTGAACGTGTTATATTCTTCGTCTAAGAATCCATCGGAATCAACAGTGTAATTCAATGCCGGTAGGGGTATTAGCCCTCGGAGTAGTTGTTTCTGCTGATTCCATATTTATATTTATATTTATAAAAAATAAATCTTTTGGAGTTATTAGAAATGAATCATTATTTTAAGAAAAATGTAGTTTTAAATGATCAAATTGAAACTAGTAATTCGCGATTGTTAAATTTAAATTTCAACAATCTCCTTACTCTTGTTTAAATTTGTGTACACATGTAGGTATATCCTTATTGTCGTTATTATTGTATGTCTTCACCTGAAGAAGCCATAGTGTGGTGAAATGACGGTAGTGATAAAAAGATTGTGTTTTTGAAACTTATTTGTATATTTTTCATTGTCTCTATTATACATTATTGGTGTTCATTTAATTAAAAGTAAACAAGGTAGTACACCTAGGTAAACTTGAATAGAAATTATGGTTTAATTTTTTAATTTAATACAATCAGGGGCGACTGGTGTATGTTCTAAGGAGCTGTAGAACTGCCAAAAAATGCATAATTATGTACTTTTGCTACTCAATTACTAAAATTTGTTAATATAATATTTTTTTTTGTATCTACACCACATCTGTTGTATATCATCTTTTTTTGGGCGTCCTATGCGAAGTAGTAAACGAAATGAGTCTTTGATTGAACTCGTTGCAGAAATCATGACTGGGCTAGCCGGTTTGTTCTATGTAGTAATGGAGCCATGCCCACTCCCGTTGGTACCCACATCATTAGCAAAAAACATCGAATTTTAATGAGTAATTAAGCTGCAATCGATGCAGACTTTGCAGACAAGCATTTTAATTTTCAATTTAATTTTTGAAATCTTGAGAAGCCAGTGCTTTCGTTTTGTGAATGTGTGCAAGTAACGAAACTGTTGTAGATATTTATTGCAATATTAAACACTAATCCTGTGTTTAGTGGATTTATTATTCATACCTTTTTTCGTTTATATATTATTACGCACTAAATTGAATAAGTAAACAACGAGGATAGAATACTAGAAATGTATTGTGAGAACCATAAATGGCAGAGTTAAATGTAACTTACAGCCGTTTCTTAATTGAATGGCATCTTTAACAAAGTCAATACAATTTTAGCTTGCCAAGAAAGGATATTGTACAGTTTCAAGCGCATTTGAAACAGTTGTTTCCACCTAGATAGCTGACGGTCGATGGAAAACGCGAGCTAATCT
Organism: Agrilus biguttatus; assembly: GCA_963921985.1. NCBI lineage: Eukaryota > Metazoa > Arthropoda > Insecta > Coleoptera > Buprestidae > Agrilus > Agrilus biguttatus. The sequence continues at coordinate 26,218,678 of OY998118.1, forward strand.
CCTTCTGGTTTGAGACGATCTTTACCGAACGCCCGATTAAATGAAAAGTAACGCTAGTTGAGCGAAAAGAACTACGTCGCAGTCGCCTTGAAGTTAGCTTAGGTACTAAAACTTTCTTCTTTTAAGTTTTAAAATTAAAATAATGAATGTTTAGGTAATGATCTAATACAGCCGATAAAATACATTCCAGAGTTTTCTGTAATTAAATGTATTGTGTATCAACTAAAATCTTCACAAAAAACACAACAATCACTTTATCTTACACTAGGTTAGGTTAGCCTTGGGTTAATTGCTTTTTTAAATCTTCTTTTTTCAATCACCACTTCCTGCATCTCTATGCCCTTCGTTTCCAGCCCTGAACGACGGATGTTCTGATATTCATTTACTTCAATTAGAATTAAGTAAGTAATAAGTCTCAAAAATATTTTTTAATTGTTCACAACAATTGTTTCACCAAAACATTGGCTCCTTCAGGTGAAGATGTTCTAATTAATGTTCTTACAGAATAAGCTTAGATACTAAAATTTGATAAATTCTTATGGGGTGGGTAGCAACGAAAGGAAGGGACAAATTTTAAGTTTTTGAATAGAGATTTCAATTTAATACAGGAGAACTATTAACATCAGACTTTTTGGCAATTCTTTTAAAATGTCAAAATTATCGTTAAAAGTATGTTTTCATTCAATAGATGCTCTGCGTAAGTATAATCGGCTTTTCCATTTTTCCATTGATATCCTAATCCTTTTTTTGAAAAATCTACCAGTTTGGCCCCCATAAATTTGATTACAGTCTCCACATTTCAGTAAATAAAGTCCAGATTTTGATTATTTATTAGTTTTATCTTTATTATGTTTTATATATTTGGATAACTTATCACTTTGTAAGAAGCTTAATTAGAATATCTTCACCTAAAGAAGCCAATGTTTTGGTGAAACAATTGTTGTGAACAATTAAACAAATATTTTTGAAATTTTACTACTATTAATTAATTAAGAATTAATTTCGTTAGAAAAATGTTGCATTAATAACGGTATAGCATGCAACATGGATAAAAGTTTTATTATGCAACTTGAAAGTTTAATTCGATAAAATATCATAGTCTTTCAAAAGGTCTCAAACATTAAAGATCGTAGTATACACCTTGACAGTAAAATTAATCCTTTCAAGAGTGAGTTTGTAGTTCCTAAAACTACGAAACAAGTTAGTTTTATGTTTTAAGAATTTAAATCGTAAGTAATCTTTTTTCGATTTTTCTACTACTCAGCAATACGGAGGTCACAAACTAATTATCAGTTTAAATTTCATCATAAAAAAATTCTGTTAGGATTGTTGTCTTTCAAATTGTCCAGGTTATGTATGCATTTCAAAAATCAAAATTACAGTGATCCAGTATTAACTCATATTTTCTATAGTTTATTATAACTTATAACTTATCAATAATTTAATTGATTGTTATGACCTGATCTACAGACTAATTCTAAAAAAACTTATTGTTAGGAACAGTTGTCATTTTTATAATGAAGCAGATGGGCTTATCTGCTTATCGCTTATCAAAAATTTGTAATGATAATTGTGATTACTTTTACATCTATATAAGTATAATATTCAAGATTATTTTCGATTATAAATTATCAAAGGAGTTACTTACTTGCATGTGAATGGTAAATTATTTTATATTTTTAGCGATGCGCTATTCTTATTCCTCACATGTTCTTATTTAAATAAGAAATTTTGTTTCCCTGACTTGTAGAGTAAATGTGAATAATGTATACATATATGCATTTTAGGAACAGACTTGACTTTTATCTTCGTCTAATAATCTTTCGGAGTCAATAGTGTAATTCAATACCGGTAGGGTAATTAGCCCTCGGAGTAGTTGTTTCTGTTGATTACATATTTATATTTATAATATAGCCTGTAAAGGCCTTTCTGCCAGCGCCCACCTGATGAGACTCGATAGGTCGAAACCGGTTGTGGGATATGGCTTTCTGTGCACTGTGTCTACTGTGTAAAACGCGTTCCAAATGTGGAATCTGTGATCCTTTATAATTAGACGAAAAAGGATTTTAATACCTACTTGTTTTGGATTAAAAATACCTATTTGATATTTCTTTGAAAATTAACCTATGGAGAGGTTTTGTGGAGTATGAGATACAAAGCAATAACTCAGAAAAATGTATTTACGCTTGCGAAGCTGGTACGGAGTATATGGTATATAATAAGTATATGTATAATAATAAAATGTATCTACTTTGATTAGACTTCTTTTACAATTAAACCTGTAACTCACCATTTTCCTTTAAAGTTTAGTTTCTGAATTATCCCAACTTATAAATAAAACGTTCCTTTGACGAATACGCGTAATCTGCAGGTAATATAGCGAAGGATAAGGATTCGGCTCTTGGGAGGACCTTGACAGGATGATGTATGTTTAGGCGTTCTCTTCAAACAGGGAGCTAAAAGTGGCTGAGGTGAACAACCAAACTAAAGATTTCTTTCAAAAAATCGGAAAAGTTAATGTTAATTTAATATTTCTAATTGGGGAAAATGAGATATAAAATAAGTATAGGAAACAGAGAACTTGATATTTCAAATTTAGATATATAAAAATGAAAACTAAACCGGAAACGAACTAGTGTGGCCAGACAATTTAAAAATATACAAACGGGTTCGCCTATTCCATAAAGAAAACAGAAGTGTAAAAAAGGAAAGGAAAAGAAAAATACTGCTCTTTTTGTTTCACAGAGTTTAATTCTCGACAATTGTTTCGGCTGCTGAAGCCTTTCTCAAGAGAGTAATATATTACACTAAAGTTACAATCTATAATATTGCCTTAAATACTAGTTCAAGGTAGGGGGGGGGGGTGGAAACCTAAGTACTTATCTATAATTAAATTATTTTGAAAGTCTAGTTGATCGTTAGTGATATGATCTTTTCTCAAAAAGGCTTTTTTAATTTCCATCTGTTCCAAAAGATTAAGTCTTTTTCCTTTGTTTTCAAAGTGTAACAAAGTAATGTTATTAATATCTACAGAATGATTGAGGTCGATACAATGCGTACTTAATCCTGTGTTACAAATGGTTTTTAAAATAGCCTTTTTGTGTTCGGCAAATCTAGTTCTTAGGTTTCTACCAGTTTGACCTATATAATATGCGTCACAATTATCACATTTCAATTTATAAACTCCATTTTTATCTAGTATGTCAATTTTGGTTTTGTTGTTTACTAACATTTTCCCTAGATTATTTTTATTTACATGAATTGTTTTAATTCCTAATTTGCTAAGTTGATTACAAATCCTACTACTTATATTGGGCATATAATTGATGAATTTAAAATTTGTTTCGTTACAAAATTTGATCCTGCATATAATTGTTTTTTAATTTTCCTATTGTTTTTTGTTCTTATTAGGTCATCTATTAGTTTTGTTTTGTAACCATTGTTTGTGGCTATTAGTTTAATGATCGAAAGTTCCTTATTGTAATTAACCTGATTCAAAGGGAATTCTAAGAGGCGGTGTAACCTGCTATGGAAGGCCGAAAGTTTAATTTGTTTTGATTGTCTTGCTTGGTTATGTATAATAGTGTCAGTAAAAGTTGGTTTCCTGTAAATATCGTAAATTAATTTTTGATTGTTTATTTGAATATTTACATCTAAAAAGTTAAGGCCTTTTTCATTACCCGTTTCTATGGTGAACTGTATTTTTTTATTTACTTTGTTAAGAAAATTAAGGAACTGTTCTAACTGTCTTAAGGTGCCCAACCATATACATAAAATGTCGTCAACGTATCGTGACCAATGGAAAATATTTTTCAGTAATTTGTTATTTTTGTCCGAAAATAAAGAGTGTAAATGTGAGTATTGGTGCCTCTTGTTTGGATATTGTAATGTAATTATTATTCTGCTTAAGTAGCAGCGATAGATTGGCTTGTCGATAATATTTTCGATATCGGTTATGCTTACTGGTGGTGTATAGCACTTCATCTAAGCCATTTACGGAAACTTTTCCACACCATAACCTAACTTTAGTCCTTGGTTCATAACATTTAAATTTTAACAACGGTGTGCTTCCCTGCAGTAACCGAATTTAACTTAATTATTTTAGCACTACCACATGAATATTCGCATTTGAAAAATTCAAATTCAAATTTCAATTACAAATTCCAATTAATCGAAAACATTCTCGATATACAAAGTAGGCTATGCAGTTATTTTTATCCTTTGATTAAACGTTTTAGTAGTAAGTTAGTTGCAGTATGTCCTACCCATCATACTTCCATTGATACGTAGAACATTAGGTACTATTAGTGTGACCACTCCGTTACAAACGTATGTACGCTAGGAACCATATTAGTTCATTATGATGAAATATGTGAAGAATTTTTTTTTTGGTAGGGATCACTAAGTTAGTGGCAGAAGCATTGGCGCGTAAAGCCAAACACCCCGGGTTCGAGTCCCGCTAGGGTGTGACAGCAATAACAAAATTCTTCTTTGTTAATATGAGGTAAACTGCAGTGGGTAAAAATTAATTCAATAATTATTATCGCATTAATGTATCATATTAGTTCATTTTTTAGTACCATTGTTTTATAATAAAAACGAAATACAGCACTTGGTAACTTTTTCACCGGTTTATTGACGAACTCGACAATTGTTTCGTGAGGGTTCTTTCATTATCAAGAGTAATCAGTTACTAAATATATAGATGTGGACAAACCTATTTATAGATAGAAGATAATAATGGGAAAGTTTCTTAATTACCTGGTTTATACAATAACAAGGGTGAGTTATTGGAATAGATTTCTAGTTGAGAATTTAGAATCTTATTTCAATTGAATTTGTCGTTGGAAACTTTTGAAATATTGTTTAAAATAAAATTAAACATATTAAAATAAAACGCTTCCAAATGTTTCACTTTAGGTTTATTAAACACTCTACATATGTTTCGACCTTACCAGGTTTTTTTCAAGAGTAATACTTATTTACTCAGTAAATAAACACGTATAGAGTGTTTAATAAACATAAAGTGAAACATTTAAAAGCGTTTTATTTTTATGTATTTTGTTTTTATTACAATTTCATGTTTGTTATACTTTTATTTCTTAATTTCTAGCTTTTCCAGGAAGTTATGTTTCTTTCTTTTGGGTTGTATATGTAGTATTTCAAAATTTTGAGTGATAGTATGTTTACTTGTAAAACAATGTGTAGAAATTCCTGTACAGTTATTGCTGGTTTGGATGCTATTTAAATATTGTTTTTTGCGTTACAACCATTGCATAAAATTTTACAATCGCGGCTATTATCTAAATGGTCACATTTTAGTTTGTTATTAACGAGTATTCTTTTGACAGTAGTTTTATTTAGTATGTAGATTTGAAGTTACCAAGTGCTTTATTTCGTTTTTATTTTAAAATGTATCTTCACAATATTAAACACTTTTTTTTACAATTGACTGATAATTACTGATATCATAAACAGTAGAAGTTCTAGAGGTAGTACGTCTGCCATAAACGTATGACTCGATCATCCAACGTAGGTTATTGCCCGTCTGTCGATACTAATGACCGTTTGCACCGTTGTTTAACTAAGACGGACTTAAGTAAGTAATGCTTAAACATAATTCATACTTGATATCCAATTCGCTTGCACCATACGCTGCCTATCTACTGCTTAGTTGTTCAAGATTTGGCAACTACGCTAACATTAATAGGGATTTTGAAGAAAGTTCCCAAATATTTAACGGAGTTGTGTCAGCTGTTAGGGATGTTTACCACCACAACCCGTTTACTTGAAGGCTTTCACGGCCGGAGTTTATATGATGAATCATCATCATAAACATGAGAATATCGAGCAAATATCTTTTGGGGATAGTCCTCTTTGGTATAGCTACATCATTATTTTTCATCTTTTTTTTTTAGTAGTAATGATCGTCTCGTTCCTGTACCTGTCGAATCCTTACGCATAAGTCACCAAATCTACATAATACTGTAACATCCCCGATTTTAATCACATTATTTTTATTCCGCGATAATTACAAAAAATAACGAACTACTGTCGAAAATGTTAAGACATGCTTAAGCCTAGCTTAAGACCGGAACAACCTTTACTTAAAGTAAATGCGACTTAACATGTGATACAAAGCAATACTGTCTCTTAAGAACTACTTAAACATAAGTCGCACTTATTTACTGCGGTACAAATCAATATGCATCGGGGAACACCTGAACAGATTCAAAAATTTCGTTAACGGCTTGAGGATGAGGGCTTTTAGTTCGTAGGTGTTCCGTGGAGAAATTCAACACTATAGAACCATAGGGACGGTTAGATGTCTCTAGAAGATTTTCCCTCCTCAAATAACTCGGGGTTCACTTCAGATTTGATTTGAAGAATTAAATTTGGAAGCTCACAAAACGTTAGTATGATATATAAAACCTACACAATTAACATACGAAAGATTAATTGCCATTAAGTGAAAATTGATTGTCGAGAAACTTAAAATCATTATTTTCAATAAATAAATACAGACAGCGTAGTGAACGCCATCTGTAGATATTTGCTACTAATTTTTGGGTTTCAGTAATATTAAATAAGGTCCTTTTCAAATAAGGATATCGACATGTTCAACTGAACCCACTGTGTAGCTACAACTACGTGGTAGGTACTTAACCACATCAAACAAAAATAAAAATAAACCAGCAGTTACTTGCTGCCTATAAACAGCTATTGATAATTAGTAATAAGTTTTTTTACATCGATTCCTGTCAGTAAGCTTATTAGAAAATTAGAAGATAAACTATAATAAAATTTATATTTAAACAACACTGTTAAGTACGAGTTGTTAAATGTATTCAAAACTTGCAATTTGAAACAAATAAAGGATTACGTATAGGATCTCCGCTATTTCTACAAATAAACAAATATATATGCCATATTTTGAAAACGTAATTTTTAATATTAAGTCAGATTTAGTTAAATGTATTTTCTTTTAGCGTCGTTATCTAGATATTGTTGTTTGTATTTGGATGGGTAGTTTAAAACAGCTTAAGAAAACTTTCTTAAAGTGTTAAACTTGGTAGATCAGAACATCCAATTCAGTAGAAACTGAAACAGTTATGTATAAGATATATAGAAAGCAAACTACTACAGATAAGATCTTTTCTAATCAGTTTTACAATGTTGAGATGGCCTCTTTGTGCATAGATTAATCAAAGTACCTCTTTCTACGTTTTGATATAAAATTAAACAATAATAAAACAGATTACTGCCAATAATTATTATACACCTAATATAATGGACAATATAATAAACAGTAAACAACGTAAATTAATTGTAAAACAACTATAACACGATTCAGCCTATTCCAATAATAGTTTTATAAACTATAAAGAAATGCTTGCAAAATCAATAATCATCTTTTTGAATTTATTATTAGGATGATTTTGTCAACAAAGTACAATCGAAAATGCTCTATAGTCGACAATAAAACAACTAAAATATCTGGAAAGACTTGGGTATATAAAATATCTTGGAAAAACTTTTCAGTCTTTTACCTAGGGCAATCAAGCAGAACTATTAGAATTAGATTAAAAGAACATTTACTGTCAATAAAAAACAAAAGAATACCACAGGAATATTTCAACATTGTATAGATTATAATCATAATTTTGATACTAAATCCATCAAATTATTATATAATTTTCAAAATTAATAATATTAGAATCTCTAGATGTCAAGAAAGAGGTAAAAAATAATCGAAATATTCAAACAGGAAGGAATTAAAATCCTTATTCGTCTAAATATTAAGATCAAAGATCTCGCATTGGGAACGCGTCCTACCAAGTAGGCACAACGAACCTAAAGCCATATCCCACGACCAGTTTCGACCTATCGGGTCTCATTAGCTGGCAGAAAGGCCTTTACAGGCTATATTATAAATATAAATATGGAATCAACAGAAACAACTACTTGGTAGGACGCGTTCCAAATGCGAGATCTTTGATCTTAATATTTAGACGAATAAGAATTTTAATTCTTTCTTTTTTGAATATGTTATATCTTAATCTAAGAATCCATCGGAATCAACAGTGTAATTTAATGACGGTAGGGGTATTAGCCCTCGGAGTAGTTGTTACTGTTGATTCCATATTTATATTTATAGTTATATTTAATCGAAATATTGTTAATAATCAAATTGAATTGTTTATTGTGGACTCACCTCTGTTATTAGTGAATTTTCCTTATACTTAACTACGACTTGTTTAGATTCATATATTTCTTGTTTGCATGTAATTGTATAATAATTAGTAAGTACGTATAAGTTTGCAAACATATTTTAATTTAGTATCAGAATTTCTCTCTTGAGGATTATCCGAGAGAGTTGAAACAATATTGTAGAGATATTAAATACACTTTTAGTGAATCATACGCAGTGTTTTATGTTTCTCATTTAAATCACATTATAATTATTTGTAAGAATATTTCACAAGGAATACGATGTAAATTATATCAATTTTTTAAAAAATAAAATTGAAATATTAAGTTTTTCATTATTCCTAGTAAGGATTAACATTTCATTCCAGGTTATAGCTACACCAAGCCTTGACCATATTTCAAGAATACATGCAACGTCTATCAATTACGGGAATTTATTCTGATCTTTTTGGAGCAGTTATTTGTTTACGACTTTTAGGAATCCAATAACAAAAAAAGTAAAACAGATAAATGGTTTCCTATCCCTTTTTATAAAAAAGCTAGCCATACATTAAGAAGACTCCATGTTAATACAATTTGCAGCAACAAAAATACTTTGAGAAAAATGTTACTTAATAACAAAATTGATAAAACAGATAATTTGGAAAAATCAAGTCTATATAAAATTACATGTGACGACTGTGATGCAATATATATTGGACAAACTGGTCGTAACTTTGAAACTAGACTGAAAGAGCATAAAAAATCTATTGTTGACAACAAACTAACCACTGGCCTTTCACAACACTGCATTTCTCTAAATCATTCCATCAATGAAGATAAACTTTCTATCATACATCTTGAAAACAAAGGATATAAATTAAATTTCTTAGAAAAACTAAAAATACAAAAGGCCATTAACCTAAAAGTAAATATTACAAATGATCATGTCGAAGGTCTGAATAGTCCCTTATTTAAGTGCATTACAGACATCACATAATTAACTGTTTCAAAATAGACCCTATAAACATATATAAGCCTCTGTAATTTTAGTTTTAAGTTAGTTTCTAAGATTAACATTCAGACGATAACATCACATGTCGAAACAATTGTTAGAGGTTTCTAATAAATTTTGTGTAAAACAACCATTTTGTGTTTTTCTTAACTTATTAAAAATATTTTATAAATATCCCACCATAAAATCTACCAATATTATTTTAGAAAAATAATTGATTTTCAATTAATTGCGTATAGCCAAAGTACAAACATACGTATATTTATTAACGTTTAAAATAAGAGATAATCACATGTGATTGATATATACGAGTCAGTATTGTAACCAAGCCACCGCTCATGCGTGAAACTGTAATCGGGCCATCCTTATGTCTCCCCAAACTACAGATACCGATAACTGATATGATAACAAATAACAATTATGTATTAAGTCGTATGCGCATACTTTTATTGCTAATAGTATCCACGGACACAAGTCCTTGGCATATGTGAAATTTTTACTACATAGATTTGTGTCAGTGATATGGTATACTTAGTCAATATCTAATCGTAATATTTACTATGAAAGTGTTGAAGTTAATAATGAATTTAAGTTAAGGTAATGACAACTCCAGTTGAAAATATGTTTGGAAGCAAAGGTAAAATTTTCTAATTTATTAGATATTTTCTGTTATGATACGATCCATAAGTTAGTGTATGGTAAAACGAGGATAGATGGACCATCTTTGCAAAATTTGCATAACTTTTTATTTATAGAAATAAAAATGTACTAAGAATACAGAAGGTTTCGTCAAAAATACACGTTCTGGTACCGCAAAAAAAAATTAAAATACGAAACTGGTCGGTCCGTTTTTCCTACCTAGGGAAGAAAACTTTGACCACTGGGGGGTAGAACAGAGGATCCTCATACTTTTATGTTGTTACAAGATATTCAATGATCAGTTAACGCGCAACATACAGCTTTATTAAAAAAAATTTGGTTGAATTGTATTTTTTGTTTATCAATTTATAGTCCTTGTTATATAACATATTCATTCTCTATATAGACAACGAGTTCACATTTGGATTTATATTTTTAATTATTCTTCAAATCTTTGTTTTTATCGTTATTGTTTTTTTGGTCTTGCTTCCAATTACTTTTCATTTATCAAAATGTACACTAATAATTAATTATACGTCGAATATTGGCATGGACTTTTCTAGCCCTGGTCAAAAGTTTATCCTAGAATTATTTTCAGTTTGTTGTTATTCTTCCTTTTTGTCATCCCATCTTTACAAACTATTCTGAACAAACTGGGTGAAAATACCCTGGTCTTTCTAAATTTCTTTCCTTGATCTCCAGGTGTCTTGGTTCAAGAAAAAGTGATAGTTTAGTTTTATGAATCAAGTGTCTCTTCTTTTATGTATGTACTGGGCACTTTTTTGTATCGACAGAAAAACGTAAGTCCATCTCTCTTACCCGTTGCTGATCTAAATATCCTAATAGGGTAGAAGAGATTGCACCGCTGTACATGTTTGACTATGGTAATCATGAATTCAATTAAAACATACTCCAAACAAATTTAATTTGAGAATCCATCAATAAAAGCAACTTTTGTTTCTAATTCTAAAGTATAATCACTAACAGCAACATATTAGTGCATACCATAAACGATTCACACAATTATGTGCTTCTGAACTGGAGTAGTCCTGATTCGGATCGAAAGGTCGACGTCGGTTAGAATTGCTTCCTAATGTTTTTCTAGCACGAGTGACGAGCTTCTTCAGAGGTCTTTCCATCTCCGATGCTGGATGTAGACTGTTTACTATCTAAATAATGGTAGTAGGCTTTACTTGTTGAAACTCCATGTCAAATAAAGAAAGCGAGAGGAAAATTTCAAAAATAGTTTTAATTGTTCACAACAAAATAAGCTTAAATACGAGATGCTAAATTTAATGGAGTGGGTAACATCGAGAAGATGGGGTGGGTTAAACCTTAAGTTTTCGAAGAAAGATTTAAATTTAATAACAGAGAATTATTTACATCAACTTGATCGTTAATTAAAAATTTTAATTTATTGTATTCACTAATGTAAAAACTTAAAAACAGTTAAATTTAGCATTTGACTTTTTGGAAATTCCTTTAAAATCTTAGAATTATCATTAAAAGTATGTTTTTCGTTTATTAAATGTACTGCGTAGGTATAATCAACATTCCCATTGGTGTAGCATCTCCTATGTTCACTAATCCTTTGTTTGAAGGATCTGCCAGTTTGTCCCACATAAAATTGATCACAGTCTCCGCATTCCAATAAATTAACTGCAGAGTTTGATTTTTTATTAGATTTATCTTTATTGTGTTTTATGATGCTACACCAATGAAAACGTTGATTCTACATACGCAGTACATTTAATAAACGAAAAACATACCTTTATTGATAATTTTAAGATTTCAAAAGAATTGCCAAATAGTAAAAAATTAAAATTAAATGAAAGTTTTTACAAAAATAAATATAATAAATTAAGAATTTTATTAAAACTAATCTTTCTTCGAAAACTGAAGGTTTAACCCACTCCCTACTTTCGATGTTAATCACCCCATTAAATTTAGCGTCTAGTATTTAAGCCTTTTTTTAAAGACTTTATTCAGAACATCTTCATTTGAAGAAACCAATGTTTTGGTGAAACAATTGAAAATATTTTTGAAACTTTCCTCTCGTTTTCTTTATTTGTCTACGATCTGTTCATCAACTGGCCGCAAAAGTCTTAACCAATTTGTTATGTGCTTATACATTTATAAACATATTGAGCATTATCTGCGTCTCCTATTAGTCCATCTTTCCTAGCATTACCCTAATGCCGTACTACTATACATTTATTTTTCCTTTGAAATAATTTGCAGCTGGCGCAGTTTTCAAATTATAATTTAATAAAACTGCAACAAGTGTTACTGTTTATATTTACAATTATTACATTTTAAGGAAGCAGAAACTAGTTTCTCTTTCGAGTAACATATAATTAGGACTAAAGGATTTTTCATGTATGTTATTAATGAAAACTGATATGCATATATAACAGCCATGTTATTTTGTTTATAACTGAATCTAAACATTCCAGACTATACATCAATTAAATAATTTCCCCTTTTTCGTTTCAAAGTACGTATTATTTTAGAAACTGATTATGAGAATTCACCATGTATTGCACAATGTTTCAATTTTTTGTTATATTGAAAAGTAGATTAAAAATTATTAATAATATACCTGAATACAGTTCAAACTCTAAATGATAAGATAATTGCTTTTTACTAACAGTAATAATTCCGTCAGGTACAAATAGTTGGCCTTAGTCAGTGAGAAGTGTTATTTATTGAAGCTCACAATTAACTATAAAGATATCTTTAATTCGAAATATAAAGTAGTCGCCCAGGTTAAGAAGTAATTGTAGCCGATTTTAGATAAGGTTTATTGTCGCAGAACTGTAGAGGAACTCTAAAAGAACATTTGAAGAACTGTTAAAGATTAACGTTAGTTTGAAGATAAAGTATTAGGAAGACTGAAAATGAGAAGTTAATTTTTAGAAATAAGAATAAGGGAGGATCTAGAAGTGGTTAAACTAAGGTAGGGAACCAATGAGAAGGTGGTGAAATCTGGAATAATTTTTACTTAGAAATATAGTGAAAGGACATAGACTCAAAGTACTTAAGTAACCCATCATAAGTATGTAATTAAGAAGGAGTATGAACATTAGACGTTATGCAGTTAGTAACTGAAACTAAATTGTTATTAGGGATTATTAAAAAGTACAGGCTTTAGGTGATGTACAGAAATGCGAAGAAAATAAATTACTTTAGCGTATAGAACAGTAATAAAACAACAAAAGATAGGAATGTTGTAAGAAAGAATGTGCATATTTAAGGGTAACAAGAATTGGCAAATTTACCTGAGCGCGTTACAAAGGATTACTTACAAAATTTAACTTTAACAAGAATACAAAAATATATACAAAATTTAATTTAATAAAAATGAAATATAATACCGCCACAACACGATTACTGTTTGATATCGTAAATTATATAATTACTAGTTGAACCCGTCCAAGGTTGGACGGATGGGTACCGTCATCGATTTTACATACCGCTTAAATTTTAAATATCACGTTCCTCCATACCGAAAGCGAATTTAAGCTAATGAATTCATCAACGGGCGTTTAGCCACAGCCACTACCACATCTTATCTATGACTTTACCACGATCGAATATTGACATTAAGGACGCTCAACACGTCAAAAGATTAGTAACTTGAAAATACGACAACGTCCCGGATACTGAAAGTAGTCCAGTTAGGTAGTTCAATTCATTTTTTAGACGGTTTAATCGTTAGCTAATTCCAGAATACACTATGATCAATTATCTCAGATGTATCGATTTCCTTTACAAACCTATTTACGCTAGCACCATAGATACGTAGCCTATTATTCTATAGTTATTCATATTCACATTAATTGCTTACATATGCAGATACTGGATAAAAAAAGCTTACCAACCTTTTGCTATAATTGTATGCAAGTAAAAGTTTAACACGAAAAGTAGAAGAATACGTCACTCATTTCCGGTATTTAGATACCAAAAAGCAGTAGAGATATTAAAATAAAAACTAGGGTAAGTTAATAAAAGGTAATCACTTTTGTACTCGCGATTAGTTAATTTGGCATTTCGAGAATGAATTTTAAAAGTTTATCCTTAGAGCATTGCTTCGTACGGGTGTGAATTATAGACGATGAGCGCTGTGAAAAAGAAAAAGTGTTTTCATGTGGTGTTATGAAGAATCATGAAAGCACTCTGGAAATCAATTAGAAAAATGACAGATATTAGGATGGTAGGAGACCTTCTGAGACATGTTAGTTAGAGATATATTGGAAGCAGAGACAGGAGTAAAGAGGCATATAGGAAGAACTAGATTAATAAACTAAAACAAATTGATTTTAAGTTTCAAAACGAATTTTTTATTTTCACTGCTATTGTTTCCCCATACTGTGGCTTCTTCAGGTGAGGAGATTACAATAAGAATTAGCAGACACAATCTTATTTATATACGTGCGCAGTAGAGAACTAAAGGGAACTTCTTTTCTAAAATTTAAATTTAACAAAGGTGAATTGTTTGTTTCTATCTAGTCATTTAATATTACATGTTTTTTATATTTAATATAAATAAAATTTAAATAATTATGAAATTTGTTTAGTTTAGAGGCTCAGATAGATTGCTAAACAAATTTAATAATTATTTAAATTCACTTCACAATAGCATTAAATTTACTTTAGAAATTGAAACAAATAAATCAATAAATATTTTAGATTTCACTATAAAAAACAATAACTCAAAACATGAATTTGCTATAAATTATGCCATAAATTTTCACACACTGACACTGTAATAAATGCACACTATTTTCAGCCTTTATCCCAAAAACTTTCAGCATTTCACACTATGATACATAGATTAATGAAAGCTTCTTTAAATGATTCATTTTATAAACTTGAATTAGATAGAATTTATAGTATCGCTGTAAACAATGGCTTTTCTAAAAAAATGGTAGATGATCTTCTTAATAATAAAAATAAAAAAGAAGTATTTTTTTCAATTTGCCCTAAGTCAGCAAAAGAAAAAACGTCTAATAAATGTGTGAGTTTAACTTATTAAGGTAACATTTCCGAAACAATTGATAAATACTTACTTAATAAATATAAACAGAGACTTAGTTGTAGCCTTTAGAACTAATACTTGTTTAGGAAATGTAATAAAAAAACTGCATAGATAAAACTAATAAAAATTTAAATTCGGGAGTATATATGTTAACTTGTGGAGGCTGTGATAAGGTACACTAGGCCAAACTGGTAGAACCTTCTTGGATAGAGTTACGGAACAACATAATAGTTTTAAGTTTAAAAAGTGTACTTCGACTTACGCAGAACATCTAAATAATCGTAATCACAACTTTAACAATAAGTTTAAAATATTATAATACATATAGAAAACAAAGGACCAAAATTAAATCTCCTGGAATCGTTGGAAATAAACCAATATTATAAAATACATATAATATTAAATGACCAGGTAGAAACAAACAATTCACCTTTATTAAATTTAAATTTCAAAAACAAAAAATTCACCCCACCTTTTAGTTGTTAGTTATAAAATTGTGTTTGTTAATTCTTATTGTAATCTCTTCATCTGAAGAAGGCATAGTGTGGCGAAACGATCGTAGTGACAATAAAAATTCATTTTGAAACTTAAAATCTGTGTTTTAATTTGTGTTAGTTTATTAACCTCCATTAAACTACTGTCGTTGGTAATTTTACTTTTTGAGAAATAGAAGAAGTGAAGGTGCCTGTTTTTCTAGTCTTGGACCTGACGACCCTATGATGATGATGATTAGTTGTGTCCCTAACTATTGTTTCGACAAACTGTGGCTTTATTAATCGAGTAGCATACCGAAGCCACTGATACGGAAACAAAAAATAATAAAATTTATGGCAATTTCTTTTTACGTTTACATTAGCATATATTTCATGATTATGAATTGTTATAAGCTAAAGTCAATATAATCTACCAATTTATAACTGGTTTATCAAATCTTTTTACTACGCTAAACTTTTAACTTTCTGGGTACATTGAATTTTTATATACAGGCTGGTGTTTACAGACATACAAATGGACACAAAAATGATTACGTAAATGTTTCGTGTTATGAATAGCAGTGCGTAAAGGAAAAAAGTATGCAAAAGCAATGTAGTAGGTGAAATAGAATTGGCTTTTACTTGGTGAAAGGTATTCATAATCAGAAGTAAACCAAAAGAAAATTTTCACAGGAATTTATTATATCAAAAATTGTTTCGCTAACACAGTAGCTTCTTCAGGATAAAAGTATGCAAAAGCAATGTAGTAGACGAAATAGGATTGGCTTTTACTTGGTTAAAGGTATTCATAATCAGAAGTAAACCAAAAGAAAATTTTCACAGGAATTTATTATATCAAAAATTGTTTCGCTAACACAGTAGCTTCTTCAGGATAAAAGTATGCAAAAGCAATGTAGTAGACGAAATAGGATTGGCTTTTACTTGGTTAAAGGTATTCATAATCAGAAGTAAACCAAAAGAAAACTTTCACAGGAATTTATTATATCAAAAATTGTTTCGCTAACACAGTAGCTTCTTCAGGATAAAAGTATGCAAAAGCAATGTAGTAGACGAAATAGAATTGGCTTTTACTTGGTTAAAGGTATTCATAATCAGAAGTAAAACAAAAGAACTTTCACAGGAATTTATTATATCAAAAATTGTTTCGCTAACACAGTAAACTAGAAGTAAAACAAAAGAAAACTTTCACAGGAATTTATTATACCAACAATTGTTTCGCTAACACAGTAGCTTCTTCAGGTAATACTAATAACTTATCCTGAAGAAGCAACTGTGTTAGCGAAACAATTGTTGGTATAATAAATTCCTGTGAAAGTTTGCTTTCGTTTTACTTCTAATGTAGTAGACATTGAAACCTCGCTTAACTCTTGGTGAAACATTTTTGATACTTAATAAGTTTTTAATAGTTAAAAACTAAGTGTTTGTCTATATTGTTTTTAACCAAAAGCAATGTAAATGACGTAGCAGTTAATAACAAAGATAACCGAAATTATTTGTTTAAACCACTTACACGTATCATACGTACCTAGCCAAGGCCATTTAAGAACATTAGGATCGATAACATAGATAATAGAGGTAATTCTCGCCAATCCACAAAGATAACTGTCAATAATAAATTAATGACTGTTTATGTACTTATGTAGCATTATTGGTAGAAGTATAGAAAATTGCTATGTGAGTATTATCAAATTACAAGACCATACTATTTTACTTTATTTACTTGAACGTAATAATTCTTATTAAATATCTTGCACCTAGAGTAATTAGGTCGTTCGGATAAATTAATACGTATTACAAGGAGACGGTGAATTTGGTTTTACATATGTATTATCGCATTTATGGAAGAGTGCATGTGTGTAATTAATATAGTCTGTATCAAGCAATCCTGAAAGTAAGTAGCTACTGACTGAAGTTAGCAATAATCTTGATAATTATATTTAAAAACAACTAACAAAGAATGAACTTTCAATTGTGGATAGCCGTTATATATTAAAACTTACACATGATAAAAAAATAATAAAAATAGTTAAGATTCAAAAAAATATTGATAATAATCACTACAAATTTGTTTCCTTAAACTTTAGCTATTTCCATTTTAACTTTTTGTGTAATAAACTATCAATAATTCTACGTTGATAACCGTTGCTTTTAGAAATAGTATAGATTATATCTACCTATAATTGTATTGGTAGAGTAAAAACATAAACTGTATTTACTGAATGGTAAAACTTAAACTTAATAATTTCAATTGTTTTACTTATTTAGAGATAATTACTGTAAGAGTAGGTAAATAAATTCAAAAAATTAATAATATCTATGTATCGTACAGAACAAATAATAGTTTAAGTTTGTTTTAAATAACAAATGTAAAACGCCTAAATGTTTTAACTCTGATCTTTACCTATTAAATTGTAATAACTGTGAAAAGGTTTGCATTGGTCAATGAGACAGATTCCTCAATAAACTGATTCTTTAACATTATAAGTGTTACTTAAATAATAAATTAGATTCTACGTATGCAGCAGACCTTAATGAAGCTCAACATGATTTCAGCTTAGATTACAGAATCCTACATATTCAAAATAAAGGCTTGAAACTTGATCTATTTGAAAGTTTAGAAATAAACAAGTACAATAAACGAAATAGAATTGTAACATGATATTCCCTCCACCGTAGGAGTAAATTCTAGTATTTAGGTGTTTGTATCAACAAAAATTGTTTAATCTTCACCTCTAAAAAAGCTAAAGTTTAACGAAAAAAAAATTTCACTGAATGTTATCATTATATTTCTTGAAACTTGAGTATTTTTATTATTTTTTCATAACAGAGGATGTTCTATGTGTAATTATAATATTTGAATGATAGATAACGACATTGATAAAATACTACTTAAACCATTTCCAAAAATGTATAAATGAAGAAAGGTTAATAAAAAAAATATATTCATGTTTTTATTAGATGTAGTTCGCATTTCTTTATCAAATAAAATATTAGGTACGCCCGAACATTTTCAGTTACATCGTATTGACTGTAATCACGTAGATGAGCGTAAGTTATAATTTAAGGTTGTAACAAACTTGATATGCATACGTTACAGTTTATTTGCCTGTTGTAACATGAGGCAATTATGAAAGAAAATACGTGCTGTATGATTTTGAGTAATTGGCCCACACAATCTTATAAAAATGCGACAATATTATTCTAGAGCTTCAATGTGGTACAAAAGAGTGTCTTTAACGCGTTCAGACTTTGAGTGGCTTTAGACTGTGCCACCCATCCAAACAAGTTGACTAATAATTATAAAGGAATAAATTGGTTGATGTCGAAAATGATGACTATACCTGAACGAAGACATTCATTATAAATCTTGTAAGCTAAACAGTCAATGTAAGGCACCGTCTCTGTTTGGGGTTTTCTTCTTAACTGCTTGGTCGTTTGGGGGTGTTGAAAACGACACAATAAAAGAATGCGATCAGGTGCAAATAAAGTTTAAAATATACACTATGAAGAATGAAGACAAACAAGTAGAAAAAAGATGTAGTAATAAGTACTTTTACCATAGGTAGTCCTCGTTGCGTTTAACACATTCATTCTCCATATCACTAACACGTTCGAATTTGGATTTATTTTTTGTATTACCTTCGTATTCTATGATTTCATCGTTATTGCTTTTTTCCGTCTTGCTTCCAACTTTTGAAGAAATTCTCTACTTTATGAAAGTTGATCATCTCGATTTTTAGAATAAAACACCTTAAGAAACTGAAATAAAAAAAGAAACCACCTTAACCACTTATCCCAAGTAACCACAACACTTTAAAATCGCGTTTTTTAAAATGTTGTGGTTAATTGGTGTAAGACCTTTTATTTTTTGTTTACCTTAAGGAACTTTCATTTATTCTATTAGTCTCTTAACAAGAAGGATTCCTTCTTCTGAGGATGACCTTGTAGGTCGAAACAAATTTGTTAAGAGATTGAATAAAATAAGTGAAAGTTCCTTAAGCTGTTTTATTCCAAAAATCAAGTTACTTCCAACTATTGCCTTTTATTAATGTACATTGTATAGTAATGAATATATAACTCGTCGTATATTGGTATGGACTTTTATAATCCCATAGTATTACTACAGTGTACAACAGAAATCTGATAAAAATGCATGAAACTTTGGTCTTTCCAAATTCCATTCGCGTTGATCCCTGATACCATGGTTGAAGAACATTGTTTAACGAATTACGTTTCTCATTAGTACTAACATACTAACAATGTTGTTTGTAACAATACAAACTTATGTTCACCTCATTATAATGATTTATAGGTTAGGTTAGATTAGGTTAAGTTAGGTTAGGTTAGGTTAGGTTAGGTTAAACTTATGTTCACCTCATTATAATGATTATTTACATCATAATACGTATTTGATTATGATATTTTATGAATTATGAAAAAAAAAATTCCCTAAGCAAATTTAATTTGAGAACAAAGCATTCTTTGCAAAATTAGGTGTATCAGTAAAGGCAACTTTTGTTTCTAATTCTAAATGATAATCACACATACCACGAGCTTCTCACATAACATATTTTACGTGTATAAACGAATCGAACCTTGACGTCACTATGTCGGAAATATTGCAAATGGTCTCTGGCCCATCTCTCCTAATATTACCGTATGAAGGAAAATTCATCTTATATCAGGATATTAACATTATGGTACACGTAACATCGAACTAATTTACAATTACAAATTTAGTTTCTCAGTAAACTGTAAGTCAAATAGATAAATTTCTGTGTTTAGAATTACAAATTACTGTAGTTGGGTATATTTGAAACTTACGCTCCCCGAAGGTAATAAAGTAAATTCAAGTGATGGTCGAATTTTTCTTTGCGAACGTTGACCAACATTAACTATAAGTTAAAACTACAAAATTGATTGTTTACTTTTTCAGATGCGCTTACTCTACTTCCTGGTTACATTGGTTTTCGTAATTTGTCTTTGTCGTGCTACTCCAAGTACATTCATTCATTCTCAATCTGGAGCGCTAGTTAGCTACAATGGCTATTCAACAGTAAATCTTCTGAACTTTAATGTACCTCAGGACACTTTCCTTGCATCCTTACGATTGGTTCCTATATATGGAGACAAATCATGTAAGATCTTTTTTCATAAATTTTATTGAAATTAATTGTATTTTGTTTTGTTATTTGTTCAACATATTTTAGTAATTGAATATCAAAAAGGTGGTAGATATAAAATATATAAATTCAATAGTACACTTGCAAAAAAGGAAAATACGATTGTTAGTTAAGACTATCTCATAAAATTTGGTGTCTTGTTTGTAAATGAATTTAAAATAATCTCTAACTAAATATAAACATGTAATAAACAGAAACAACTACTCTGAGGGTTAATATCCCCACCGGCATTGATTACACTGTTGATTCCGAACAATTATTAGACGAAGATAAAAATCCAAAAAAAGAAGGTATTAAAATCCTTTTTCATATAATTATAAAGGATCACAGATCACACACTTGGAACGCGTCCTATACAGTAAGCACGGCGCACCGAAAGCCATATGGCACGACTGGTTTCGGTCTATCGAGTATCATCAGGTGGGCTCTGGCAGAAAAGTTTTGCCTTTTCTAAAACAGGATTTTAATACCTTCTTTTTTGTATTGGAATCTTTAACTACTTAATAAAATATAGAACTGGGAATGTTTACCTGTCAAAATAATAAGGCCTTAAAAGAAATATAAAATCATAACTACATTAATCTTTATAAAGACTACCCATGGAGTAATGGATAAATGATGCTTAGCTATTTAACTCAGTTATGTATATGATGATAGTTAAAAATCAAATCGCATCGGATGCTCCTACGTTTGACCAGTTAATCATTAGGTCTGACAAAAAGACTTACGATTAGTCAAAGTCGAAATCAATCGATACTTCGCAAATTTTTGCCTAATCCTAGGAGAGACTGACTTGCACAGTCGAACACTCAATATGATGAACTTAGAGTTTGACTAATCGGTCCTAATTTGGTATAGGAATATGTTTTTAAACTTATAATAAATTAATGTTTTGACCAAACTGAAGTTGCTCCAAAAAAGGAAGTTTTTTTTAATATCGCATTACAGGCACTATAACTGTAATAGTTCATATATTTAACAAAGATCTTATGAAGGTATCTATTTGATATACTGAATTCACGACGCCTCCAAACAACGCTTACTATCACACCGCCTTCGAGAATGTCCACCGACGTTGTGGACGAAACGTCAGGAGAAAATCCAAATAGACAACGGCCCATCAGCCTGGAAAACTCTCAACATAGAATTAATGTCGACCGTGAAAGCTTACACGTATCTATACTATAGATTGTTTCGATAAATTGCTTACCAAATATAAAATACTTCAGTTATCCGTAAATATTTGTATAAAAGCATTGTGGCATTTTGAGTTACATAATACGTCTGATCTCCATTCACACAATTTTGAAAAGTATTTTTTATTACAATAGCATTTTATAATACCCTGGGCTTAAAACCTTCTTGGCTGAGTTGTCTTAGACTCAGCTGCACGTCGGGCACATTTTTAAAATCTTTAAATCAAAATTTTCCATTCTTGTGTCCGGCTCCTTGCGTTTATTATTTTTCGTGTATTATGCCCAAAAAAATTCGAGTATCTCCTTTCGTTCTATTACTGCTTCATAACATAGGTCTGCGCTTGAATACATTCAATCGTCTTTTTTGTTTGTTTGTTTGTATGTACTGTCTATGTACAAAGAATGCATTCAATTTACATCCGAAGTCTGCATGGTTTGTGCCATAGGCATATCCAACTTTAAAGTAAATACTGGTGGTAAAGTGTAAAAAAAATAAAGCGAACGTTCTGCCAGTAGTATTCTCTTTCTAGAATTCTAACCGAAGATATTTTAGGTCATTGTAGAGCCACAGAAAAGAAACATGTACATACCGCACATTCGCTTTGTCTCTTTCTAAGAAATAGTCAATATTGTGAGGCTGTTCCTAAGTCCATTAACTATGACTATGGTCTGTACTAAGTGCACCGTCAGCGCACACAAATAAATGCGACCTGTTCACAAAATTTACCGGTATGTGTGCTGGTAGTTTTCAACAGTCGAAGAATCTTTTTCCCCTATCGACTTTGGTTGTTTCATTTCAGTCGCTTCTATTTTGGACTAGGCAATGACGGAAACAAATTATTTTAATTTCAACATTTGGCTACCAAGTTCAGGTACTCCTAGGATTTACTACAAATAGGTCAGTCAAAAGCCGAAATTAAATCTATTTCAGAGTTTGGCGAGAGGCATTGGTCAAATCTAGGATTCATAGGTCCGTCTGCAGAGGGGCGATTATATATCGACCTCTGTATATAACATAAGTATATACTTAACAATTCGGACGTGCTGTTTGGGTAGGTCGGAGGTACATGTGATGTTTATATCAAATTAAAGGTCTCGGAATTTTATGTTCATTAAGGAGTGCAAGACGACTGGTTACACGGCTCACACAGGCGTGGCTAGAAAGCCACTGGTGTACTATTACACAGTGTACTATTTTATATATATATTATATATATTTTTTCTGTACTTTACTGCGCTGTATAGAGCCAACGAATCCAGATTTACAATTACAAGGACGTGGGCTGTTGGATCCGAAGCTAATAAGATAAAAATACTAAATTGAAATGGGAAAGACATATAATAAATTCAATTAATGCAAAACACAAACATTTCAAGAAAATAATGTAATACTTTGGATGCATATAACTATAACATGGTAGTTTTATTAAGTCAAAGCAGGAGCAGCTAAAGACTGCTAGAAATTGCTATCGGCAAATTGTATATACAATATAATAATACTAAAACTACTTTGCTAATATACACCTAATTATAAGCTGTTGTAAACATAGAAAATAAATATATACAGGGCCTTAATATTAAAAATACATATATAGAAATTTCCGAGGTTTCTGTAGTGAGCACTTGGTATTCATATTTTTAATATATATATACATATATCAGTATATAAAACGATACAATGACAATAACCGTACTGTATACATAAACAACATATTAGTCATCAGTAATATTCCACAGATAATCTTTTATTTCTCTTCTGTCTTCATTTCGTCCGTTTCATCTTTCTCTTCCTAACCACACCACTCACCCATTCCCACGATTCTTGCAATAAGGCTGAAGAGGGCCTTACGCCCTATTCTGCGACATTGCACTACAGTGTAAGGAGGGATTGCCCGCCCACCAGCACGAGTAGCTGGTAGGAATGAAACACAAAAAAGTTGTTTTTTTAAATCCATACCTATTTATAGATAAAATGAGTTTATTTATTTAGTATTAGTTTATTTATCCATGTGTTTTAATGTATCGTTTTCTGTACCGATATATTTATATTTTATATATATTGAAGACATATCGAGTTTTAGCAAATATACCGAAAATAATTTCGTTTTCACAAATATTGATTTCTACGCAAACTATTATACTGTTGTATACTAGTGTATCTAAAAATAGTGCATCGATTATGTTTTTTAACACAACTAATAGATACTATAATGCTACTATCACGATATCATGTTTTTTTGTCAACAAGATACCAAATATCAAGTAAAAGAGAAACAGTTGTTTTAATTAAATTTATTTAATGACTTTCTTAACAGTTTTTTCTAATAACAAATCATCATCAAAAGTACCTGGCAATACGTATAAAAACTCATATAGAATTTTATTTTTCTTAGAAGAAAGAAACATTAAAATACGTCGTTAGTTAGTTTTAATATTTCCAATATTTATCTATCAATAAATTCATTACCTACTTGTTAATAAAACGTTTCCTGATTTTCGTTGGTTTCGTCCGCTGAAGTAATAATTTAAATAAATTTACATTTACTTTAAAGGTCCCAACTTATACAGTTATTATTGAAGTGAAAATATAAAAATGGAATTCACAGAACTCCTGTCTAATAATAACGACCAATAATTAGAGAAAATTACAGATTGTCATAATATTTCTTATTCGTTGTTTGCGCATATTTCGTATAAATAGCATGGAATTAATTAGCAGATCGCTTCAGTTTACAAATGACACGCCAATTAGTTTATCTACATTAATTTTATGAATGGAATTTGAACAATTTTTTCTGATCTTTTTACCTCTTTATTAGACCAGGCAAATTAGATTTTTCACTCGGTTTTGAGGTATAGAAAATTGTTGAGTGAGATATTGTTTAAAGTCTTTCATCTTTAGAAACAAGAAAATTGTTGGTAAGTCTCTGTTATATACAAATTAGGGAGGTGAAACTGATTTTTCTCATTTCTTTTATAAAAGAGCTCCTATAATTCAAAATTTAATAGATTTTTAAGGTTGAAAGCTGCGTTGAAAGATTTCGTACATTTATCTAAAGTGGCATTGGGTACATGGAGTGGGAATGAAGGGGAACTTCCCTTTGATGTAGTGTACGACCTTACGACCTTCAGAAACTTATCCAGCTTTCGCAGATTATCTATGCAGTCAATATACTGTTTTGAAGATAAACTGTTATTTTCTTTAATTATAAACAACCTCATGACTTTGCTTGTTTCTAACAATGAGAGACCTTAATCATTAGCTCAATCAACAATTTCCCTCCCTCAAAATTGACATAGGAATTTTTCAGCGTTTGGGGTGATTTTTTATTTAATTTTCTTGGTATATTTTTGAAGAAAATAGTAAAGCATTTGTTTGGTTTTAAATTATTAGTTAAAACCCAATAATTTTATGTTGTAAAGGTTGAAAAAGAAAATGACTTTTGAATTTATGGAGCAACGAACCTGTATACACTAAGAGGTAACACCCGTAAACACGTAATTTTCGAGGGTTTGTTTATCAAGAAAGGAATTGAGCACAGGGATCATACAGGTAGCAAATAAAAATACCGATGATGAGAACAACATAAACGTTGCAATGTTGCCAAATATAACTAGTTTGTGAGGGGCGGGAGAAATTAATAAAAACAAGGGACTACCCTTATGCAATTATAGTTATCATTGTCTTGTACAATAAATAAGATGTCTTTAATAAAATTTGAAACTATGTACAGTGAACGAGGTAAAACTCTATTAATTTTTTAAAGTTAATTATCTCGTTGATACGTATATAGACGACTTTTCAACCTTTCCTCCCAGAATTTGGGCCGAACAGTCTTCTAGTGTCTCTAGAACTACCAACACCTACCTACTGCTTCAAAAAGAACTCAAATCCCTACATATATTTTAAAAGAAGCCTGGCAACATGGCTTGTGCTCAATTCAGGTAAGAATATCTTTGTGCTCAATTCAGGCGTCCGTTTGTGCTCAGTTCATGCTCATTAATCGTTTTTGTGCTCAATTCGAGTGCACCCCACAAAGGTGTTCTTTTTTCGCTTCCATTAGACAATATTTTAGCATCGTATCGTATATTCTCCTAAAATTTCATCTTCTTAGTTCAAACCTGTGAACGACGTAAACAGAGTCTGTTTTCCATTTAATTAACACGCAAAAAGTTACGTTTTCACTCAAACGTGAATAGCTCGTAAAATGTTGTTTTTCTCATGGTAGTATTTTAGACTCTCGTGTCAGGTAATTAGTACTCTGATAAATAAAACTAGACAACAATAACGATCGCCATAACAACAATATATTTAACAACAAGAAGACAGAAAGAAATGATTTTTACAAGCGGAAGATTCAGATCGAACTGATTAGTCAGAAGGAAAAAAATGAATGAAATCGAAATTCTGAAATAAAGGAAAGAATAGTGGATAAGAGTAAGGCGCCAATAGAAAAGTACGAAAGCATGGAATTTTTTGAGACGAGAAATATCAAGAAATAGAGCGATGACTCAAATCAAACCTATCGTAAAATTGCAATTAGAGAAGACAACGAAGGACAGACGTCATGCGTTTAGTACGCGAAGTTGAAATGTTAGCAGGGATTATAGGAAAGTACAGTAATAAAAATTATTGACACAGATGGATAGAATACAAAGACATTATTTACATATTTACACAACAAGTATATATACAAGGTGTTCTAGTGAATGTTGTTCGCTACAGTATTTTGTAGAGAATTAAATTTCCTACAAAAAAATATCCGTGGTACATTTTCAGGGAAATGTTTGTTTATATTTTATAGTAAACATTGCACTTTGTTTAATTAATTTTCAGAAATAGATCTGTTCTAAAGCATACTATTATTCTACCTATTAAAATCGAAATTACTCACCAAAAACGTACTGTCTTTATTAATTTGGTTTACATTACCTTAGTATGGTCTATGCATAGAAATACGTCAAGATATCAGTAGATAGCGTTATACTGTCGTATCTACGTAAATGTTGTGACAAGTAGGTAGCTTCACAAAATGATGTCTATAGATCTTGTTAGAATCCGTTCAATTTAACTTTTCCGGTTTTGTATTATAAGGTGAAAATTGTAAATCTTTTACTTTATTATTTATTACTGGCGCAATAAATTAACTAGCCCTTATACCTACCATAAGAAAGAGAAGGACACCCCCATCAGTTTTGATTAGGATGAGATACAAGTGAAGCAGGTAGTATTTCAATTCTGCTCATTTCTGTTCTACTTTTATAATTTGCGCATGTTTGTCTCGCCTTTCGAATTTTGAGAATTGTTAGGCATTATCAAACGTCCCTTATTTTTATCACACCACATTTTTTTTTAAATATATTTATATAGGTGTTTTTTATATACTTCTCTTTATACTTTACCTGAACTATGTCATTGAAATTCTTCTATTTCCAAATTATCTGTTAATGATATTGTATTTTGTAAAAAGTGCATACTTGTGTAGTAAATAAATAAATAGACAACTTCCAATAAAAATAAATAAATGTATAAATAATTGTCAATTAAAATTTTGTACTTCTGTGTTTGTTTTTTATCATTACTATCTTTTAATATTCTCATTACGTACGGATGAGAAATTAATAACTTTAATTACTTATTGTAATGAACACAAATATTTTTTAGAAACTCTGTGGGTGTGGGTTTTACTTAAAAGATAAAAAAGTCAAACAGAAATAGTTGTAGTGTCACTGAATTTAATTTAAATAAGTGAAAAAAATGAGCATTTCTTTTTAATTAAATTATGTGAATAAAAACTTGTGAACGCCACTGTAGTTTATAAAGGTTCATGCAACAGTAGTATAGCAAAATAATAAAAGAGACAACTCTACAAATTTCAAACAGAGAAGAGAAAGATGCTACAACATTATAAACAATACCTGCACTGCACATTACCTCCGACCCCCCAAGAAGGATACGGGTATCCTTCTCTTTGTTGTAGTAAGTATAGGGGCGAATTAATTTATTGTGCCAATAATAAATAATAAAGTAAAAGATTTACAATTTTGATTTTATAATACAAAACCGGAAAAATTAAATTGAATGGACTCTAG
This sequence comes from Agrilus biguttatus, assembly GCA_963921985.1. Classification (NCBI taxonomy): domain Eukaryota; kingdom Metazoa; phylum Arthropoda; class Insecta; order Coleoptera; family Buprestidae; genus Agrilus; species Agrilus biguttatus. The sequence goes on from OY998118.1 coordinate 26,246,529, forward strand.
CTCCGCTCGTATCAACGAGTTTACTTCAACAAGTAAAGTACCTATGCCAAATAAGGCACACTCGAAAATAAGGCCCACTCAAAATATTTTGGCAGTTAGAAAATTCTGTATGAGTTTAGCACCATAAATGGTGTTTCCCTAGCGTGTTTGTAGTCAATTTCTGTTGGTGACAATGACAAATACATTCTTATAACAATCAATGAATCCAGGACGGTCCCAAAAATGAACAAAAATATTGTCTCCGGAATCAGTGACCCGTAACATTTCGGAAGTTGCTTCTGATAATTATGTTACCGTTCTCAGTTTTAGTACATGACAAGATCATTGTTCTAATGTCAGTTGAAAATTAGAAAACAGCCAAAGATGATACGACAAATTGTTCGTTCTACGATCTTCTGGCCACACGTAAGGTTAGATTAAAGAACCATTTTTAATTGGAAGGAGGCAAATAAATACCATACACAGAAGTCTTGTTTCATTCATGATTTGTTAATTCCGTCTGTGTATTTTATTAGAAACAGTATGGGTATGTAATAATGCTCAGGAATGAGATTTTTTTAAAACATCCTCCTAAATAACTCAGTTATTAATGATTAATAATAAGAAGAAAAACCACTACAATTCACTAAATTTATTAGTTGAATGAATACATACGTTTCACCCCACAGGGGCATCTTCAGATCAGAGTGACTTTTAAAGTCAGTTTAGTTTAGGTGAAACATATGTTATGTAATCAACGTATTCAATTAATAAATTTAGTGAATTATTTGTGTTTTTTCTTCTTATTAATCATTAATACCTTAGTGAAATATAGAATTCCACCATGAACAAGTTTCATTTGTTCAATCCTCCTAAATATTTTTTTGGTCATTATTTTGTTTATACACCTTATTCAGATGCTTTAAGAGAAGCATTAACGCCCACTTGAGGAACGTATATTTCTCAATCGTGATCTTTATCACGAGATTTTTGAAAGAAAGGTTAGGTGGGCCATATTTGGCGCAGATACCTTACTTACTAAAGCTATATTAATAAATTTCAGATAATCAAAATTAGTGCCGTTACATTTATAATTAACATAGTATAAATTTTAGAATCCAATAGGTATGCACGTTTATAATCTATATAAATGGGGATATTTCAGATTGTTCAAGAGAAATTGTCCACGTTGTAATAAAGCCTGATTCGCCGCCAGTTATAAATCCTGACGGTGCGCAGTTTCCTGATGGATTTTTTAATTTCAACAGACCTGAAACGTATTTTACTAACATCTCGTCTGAAACTCCAATCGTCAATATTAAATTAGCAAATCCACGACCGGGAAAGTATTTTATCTCAGCTTTTCTGCCAGCTGTGGATCTACGAGAGGAAAGCGTAGGTAAGTCATTTTATCTTCTTTAAAACAAACAAAACACAAGTTAAGCTTAGAGGTACACGGATAATTATTATTTGTTAACATAGTATTAAAAAAATAATTACTTGTGAACAATCAGTATACATGAGAATTGAGTTGTTGTTTATAGTGCTCCCCATAGGTACCACATACATTAAAAAATTAATGTGATACAATGTAATGATTGTAAATACACCCCACATTAAAAAAATATATAAATTAATGAATTTATAGTAGAATGATGATTTAGGCTTGTAGGCCGTGGTCTATGTGAGCGGTTTCGTCCAAACGTTTCGTCGGCAATTGCGGCTGACATCTTCAGTGGGTGCTGTGTTTACTATCATCATTCTACTATAATTCTATTGTAAAAAACAGCAAAAGTTCGACAGAATATTGCACTCCTTTAAGAGAAGTATAAATACAAATAATTTCGCCGAAAAACGTGTACAAAAAATAAAAACTTCTGGTTACGTGCCTACCACATTTATTAGGTACGCCGTGGATTCGGTTTAAGAAGACGATATCCTTATTAGAAAAGGATCTTGTTTAACATTACTGCATATTACTATAATAAGTAGCAAATTTCTACAGATGGCGTTCACTACGCTGTTTCTTGTTATTCGTCGATTTAATCCTAATCGAATAAGGAAATAGAATTTGGTATATCAGTTGCAATTTAAGTTATTTAAAGATTCTAACATTTTTTGTTTTGTTTTCTCAGCAGAGCTATTAATATTAATAAGAATAGTAAACAAATTTCCATGAATATTCCGCTTGATTATTTGTAGATAATCTTTTTATCTAGGAAATTATTAACTTCAATGAGAATTATAATTATGGTTTTTAAAGAGATCATAAAGTTTTGATGAAGCTTTTCCAAATTTGTCTAACGTTGATTAATCATTCAAACTCAATTGTCTCGCTTTTAAAATATATTTGACTAGTGATAGGTATCAATTATCAATCAAAAGTCGACGTCTTACTCTCTAACTCAAATTATTCCAATCACAATAGCACTAGCTAGATAATGCACACTTAAATGGCTCTTTTCTAGACGAACTCTCTGTAAGAGATTAATTAGACAATTAATTAGAAATATCAGGTGATGATAAGATGGAGAGTAATTTTAACGAATCATTTTCAAGGCAACATAAAAAGCATAATTCGGTTTAGATTTTTTTGAATACTGGTAGTAATACCTACCGGATATTAATTCCACACCGGAATAATTAAATGGAAATACTGAAATTTTAATTAAATTAATAAAATAATACGCTTTTTGCTATTCAGTTTTCTTAATTATAACTGAAGATACAACAGTACTTTTCATTATAAGTAAGAAGAACATTAAACCAGAGCTGATTCAAAATTTTCAGATGGGGGTTTCACAAAAATTTCTGCCCTCTTTCCGGATAATCTGCTATCCGTAAATTTGCATAAAAAAACGTTTTCCTACCTAACGCGAATAATTCGACTGATTTGACAGAAATCCTTGAAGAATTTTTTAAAAACTGGAAAATTAGAAATAATTTTATGTGATATGAAATTGTTAGTACCACGCGCTTCAATCATTATTGTTATCTATAAATAAATATTTAAAAAAATCTTGATATAGCTATAAAACTATTTATCTTTATCTTAAACACTTGTATTGTATTTCAAACCCGAAACTGAATTGTATAGTGTGATATCATTGATCTTATTATGCTTATCAAATAATGACTGTAAATCATTATCGAATATTGGCCTTTAAAAATAAATGAGACCCTCACAGACTTTTAATGGAATATCACATGAACAAAATCTTACTTCGCTTTTTAATCAATAATCTTCATATTTCTGTAATTTATGTCGTACGGTGGAGAAGTGAACCCAAATTCGAATATATTAGTGACACTTTTATAACGCCATGATTACGGAATCAGTCATCAGAATTTGAAAACCTTTATCGGAAACCCATTAGAATTATTGGGTTAAGCTGGAGATAACAGAAGCTTTTTAATATAAAATAAACATGACAACATATATAATATTAAGATTTTTAGGTCCTTCCTATTATTTTTCTTACTACAACTGCCACTGTAGTATCACTTACTGTTAAAAAATTTCATCTGCTGGTGTGTTTGTTATAGAACAACCTACTTCAAAAGCATACCAGAAATTACGAATGAGACTTTCACTTATATAGAGTTTTAAGTTTGATTGCAAAGTAAATAACATTTTGCCTTGTCAGACGATCCTTAGGGACATAAAATTACTAGAGTGGAACCTAGAAATGGAGCACACGGTTTTAAGAAGTAATAAAATAAGATACTAATGGGACTTCTAATTTTTTTTACTACCGTAAATTGAAACAAAACTAAAAAGAATTAAAATCAAGCGGATACTAAAAAACTTTTTAGAACTAACCAGAAAGAAATAATTCAATTCTATTAGTGCATAGACAAAAAACATGGATATACAGAATGGACTGAGCCTTTCCTATCCAACTGTATAGTAAATGATGTTAGCAAAGTGTGAGAGAAATAAATCGAACATTTTGCCAGTAGTTGTCTCTTTCTAGAATTCTAACCTAAAGTATGAACATCTACATTTGTCATTACAAAGCTATACAGAAAGAATACAGGTATGGCCGCACATTCGCTTTGTCTTCTTCTAGAGAATGTTCAATTTTCTAGGCCATTTCTTAGTCTATTCTCTATGTCTATAGAATAAACTTAGTTTTCCGTAGTCGGCGCCAAGTTCAAACAATTTCTAACTAAATTTCATACATAAATGACAATACTACAAGAAGCTTGTAAACAAGATCAATATTGGATCGGTTGACACTAAAACCCAGAACAACTTTAAACGAACCAAATATAGATCAAGTCCATTTCGTTTTCAATTTTGTTTTTAGTTATACTTACAGAATGGTTTAAGCGGTAAGGATCAAAGCCAGTATGATGAATAGTGACCACAGAGTTAACAAAATAACCGCAGTTTTGAAATTACGATATTTTTTATAATCTTCGTCCAAATGTTGCTAAAAGTATTATCATTTGTTTTTTTCTAATTCCTATCTCAAATGCTTTCTTACTACATATGTCGGTTCTGTAAGGTTCATTTGAAATTTCGTAATAGATCACGCGTAGGCTAAATGGAAAAACTCATATGTAAACAATCATATTTCTTGAGTTAGGTTAGTTACAAGTTAGTTAAAACTAATGAAAACCTTTTCTTATTTTCTTTGTTATGACTACTTTTCCATGCAGGGTACCATTTAACAAACTGCCTTGTCAATTCAGTCTGTAGTACTGATATTGAGTAACTTAATGGTTGGGTAAATCTTAGATCAGAAGAAATTCATAATATTACAATGGACGAAAATCATAATAATAATATACATAGGAATTATTTCGATAGGTTTTGAGTTCCCCAATCATCATATTGGCTTTGGGAAAACGTGTATACAGTTATAAATATAAAAATATAATTACAAATATGGATTCAACAGAAACAACTACTCCGAGGGCTAATACCCCTACCGGCATTGAATTACACTGTTGATTTCGATGTATTATTAGACGAAGATATAATATATCTAAAAAATAAGGAGTTAAAATCCTTATTCGTCTAAATTTTAAGATCAATGATCTCAAATGTTGAACGCGTCCTACCAAGTAGGCACAACGAACCGAAAGCCACATCCCACGACCTGTTTCAGATCATTGATCTTAAAATTTAGACAAATAAGGATTTTAATTCTTTCTTTTTTGTGTATACAATTACATTATTGAGATATTCCCAGGCGACGTAATACATCGGCTGAAAAGTCAAGGGCTTAACAAAGAAAACACGTTTTTTTGTTCAAAATTGGCTTTATTCATCAACGTAATCTCAATCAAGAGCAACATAATCATTCCAGGGCCGCTCTAATATTTCAATACCACTTGTAGAATAATTTATCTTCTGCCCCAAAATAGGCCTCAGCTTCAGCGACAACCTCTTCATTTGAGCGAAATTTCTTGCCGAAGAGCATTATTTTGAGGTCTGCGAACAGCCCGTAGTCGATGATAGTAATCGCCAAATCTGGATAATACGGTAGATGTGGGAGCAATTCGAAGTTCAATTCATGTCGTTTTGCCAGTTTTGATTTTTTCTTTGCCATATGCGGTTGTTTCTTTGCAATTTGTTTCCAATTTTCTTTGCAAACGCTCCAATAACGGTATATAATTACTACTATTCACTGTTGATGGCATTTCTCTTTTCAAGATAGTCGATGAATATTACACCACGCACATCCCAAAATACCATAACCTTAACCATTACCTTTCCAGCCGGTTGTTGTGTTTTGGGGCGCTTTGGACAAAGTTCACCAGTTGTTGCCCACTCAGATGACATGATGGATCCATGTTTCATCCATTGTCACATATCGACACAAAAATTCTGGTTTGTCACGTTTAAACATGGCCAAACACTGTTCAGAATTATTAACACGTTCTTGTTTTTGGTCAACAGTGAGCAAACGCGGCACCGACAGAGTTTTTTCATAGTCAAGTGTTCATGCAATATAAAGTCTTTTGATGTCTTTCTCTTTTTATATCTTTACGATGTCGGCTAACTCGTTCAAAACGATTTTGTGGATTTTTTGATATTTTCTGGTTTTCTGGTATTCCTCATGTTATGACCACGTTTAAAGTCAGTCAGTTTCGGTTGTTTCCGATTTAGCGGAGTCTTCATAACACTTTTCAAGTAATTGCTTCGTTTGAATTGTATTTGTTGCTATCAAGAAGCAGTGTAAAATTAAAACACGAAATTGTTTTTGATCCATTGTTTTGAAAATGGAAAAAGTAGCGTCACCCTTAGCACAATAATTCACAAACTAATGAATAGAATATCATGAATTGCGTTACGCTTCGTTGTCTTTCATTTCATGTTTAAGGTTTCTTTTTGTTTTTGGTTTGCTTGATATAGGGACATTAGTGAATACAGAACTCGTAGAAAATTGGCATGGACTTTTATAATCCCTACACTACATACATACTATCTCAGATCCCAGAGGAACCTGGTAAAAATTTAATTTTAACGTTATTTTCGATTCATGAACAAATATTTGGAAATGATCTGGTGAAAGAGTCTTGTCTTTACAAATTAATGGCCCCTGAATACCTTGGCTAAAGGAAACTTAAAAGGGCAATTTTATCATTATGTATTTTTCTACATTTGTACGTATTGGACATTCTTTTGTAACTATAAATCGTTTACTGTGGCAACCTTGTAACGGTAGAAACATAAGTCTATGTCTCCTAGCCGTTGCTGGCCTAACTCTCCTAAAAGGGTAGGCAAGATATATGGATGAAGAAATGTTCATATCTAAATACCTGTTGGACTATAGTAATGTATGAATTTAAAGTAAAAGTAATCCAAACATAATTTGAGCACGAAAAATTGTTCACAAAATTATGCGTATCAGTGGACGCAACTTTTGTTACTTATTTTAAAAACTAACTTCAAATAACAACAGACGATATAAACAAATCGAGAATTGTCATTACAATGTCACAAATGGATGAAATGCTTTTTGTGGCATATTCTTTGTGAAACATGTTGAAATGAGTACAAAACACGTTGTATTGAACTGTACACAACTGTATATTATGATTATGGCCTCATAGCCGAAACGATTTCGTTAAGAATACTTGAATAAAATTTGTGAAATTTACCCAACGTGTTTTGTATTCATTTAACCTTAATGTCACAAATATTGCGAATAGTCCATATCTGCTAGTTTTACTCTACACAGTTATTAAACACCGACAGCGTAGTGAACACCATCTATAGAAATTTGCTAATTATTACAGAATTCAGTTTCTTGCCAGATGTGTAACGCGACGACTTCACTGAAGAAATTCCGTAGATGGTCTTCACAACACTGTTTGAGAACTAAATAGTTCAATATACAAGTCTAAGATCATATTTTTAGAAATTTGTTTCTCTGTTTTTAATAGCTACATCAGAAGAATGTAACCAATTCCTGGATGTCTCGTTCTACACTAATACTAAAGATAACATGAAAATTATAAGAAATAACGAAGATGTAACCAGTTCATATACAAGCAAACCTGTTACTTACAAGCTATTTGTACCTGTTAATGTAGACCATTTACTATTAAGTATAACAAATGAGACTTACTGTAATGGATGTAATTTTTTAGATGTAAAAATGAACAGACTATCAATTGGTTCCTCCCAACGTACTGTCATTCCTACAGATAATTTTACGATTAACAATGCGAATCTGAATCTATGGACAATAGATAACTCGTGGTACTATCTTCAGATGAATTTCATCAATTTTAATGACGATACAGGAATAGAACAAGTTAATGGTTCTGTATCATTTAGTGTAAAATTCATTAAGGCGATTATTATAAATAATACGGTTGAAGTTAATTTAAATAATACAAATGATTTGTATCTCAATACGACAACAAGGATATATCGCAACAATGGTTTACAAAACTGGATGGTTTACGATGAATACGTAACAGTGTTACAAAGGTTAAATCTACCATTTACTTATTTTTACCATATCGGATTAACTGTAACTCCTGTGATAATTCAACTAGATTCAAATAATTTTGTATCAGTTCCATTCCATATAGTGGATGAGCTAGATACAGGTGGGACGATAAAGGTTTCGTTACGTTTTGTGAACCAATCGTTTACTACTACTAACGAACAATACAAAATCGTGGGGTGCATTAGGCGGGACGTTAGGGAAATTCCAATTTGGCCGTTTCATTGTAAAGACGACGAAAACAGTTTTGTTGCTCCAATTCTTCTCAATTCAAGTGAACCGTCTTCCTCAGTTTATTTACCTTTTCCCGAACCTGGACGTTGGTTTCTAACGTTTCGTTTATTTTGTAACGTTTGTGATGCTTGTAATTGCTCAGAAAGTTGCCAGTCTGCCTACGAGACATGTATAACTACTTGTGAACAGGATTGTGAATCCGAATACGATTGCAGCCACTGTACCGAAACTTGTCGATTTTCAATATTAAATACGGTTGATTGTAAGGACTGCAATTGTGAAGGAAACTGCTTAAAAACAAACACGAGTTGTAGCACCAGCGTGAGAACTCAAATTGTATCTTCTCCGTGTGTAGATAGATCTTGTGGTACACAAGGATCCTGTTCGTACATCCTTAACCAGGGATATGTCCTGTCAACTTGTAGATGTCAGAACAATTACAGAGGTAAGTCTATTTTGTATGTATACCTACTAAGTATTGTTACAATAATTTTATAGCAAAAATATTCAGTGATCAAACGTTTCGGTTTCAACTGTTTAATAGAGGAAAGACTAAAGATTAGTTAAATACGCAATAATGCAATATTTACCTGTATTCTCGTTACAACTACCTATTTATGGGGAACATTAGATTAACGAATAGTGACGACAAAAAAGGGTTTATTATTCGAATATGTTTTGGTTATACGATTAATTAAACTTTCGTGTTTATTGTACAAGATTTTTCGATTTCTAAATTCTCAAAAACGTTTAACAATTTACTTTTATTTCGAAAGTGCAGTAGCCTGGTATTGTCCTTATCTAATACATGGTTTTGTTTTACACAATTTTTCGAAAAATCCGTACTGTTTATTTTGTTTTTCTATGAAATAGTTGTGTTCGTCAATACAGCTTTTTATAGTGTTGGAAACACTGACCTATGTATGTGACTATATAGATCTAACAAAACGATTTTTAAATCCCACTTTTAGACCTTTTTGTTGTTAACTAATTAATTCCCTGAGTTAACTATGTTAACCTCTATGGTATTACAATTACAGTTGCATTTCTTCAATCAATTCTTATTTTTGGGTTGCACTTTTTAAGAAAATTTTAAGTACAAAATGTAGTAGAATTGATCAAGTTTTTAGGGTATTTCTAAAAAAAAAATTAAAAAAAACAAATACAAAACACTTGGAATTTACAAATATTTAATGCTTCCACTATAATTATTTCAGCACACTGTGTCTTCTTTATATCTAATATATTTGTAAACTCCATGTGTGTTTTTTTATTTATCTTTACAAAATATAGGTTCTTCCTGCTTGTTTTGAACATTTTTGAAGTGCAAATTTCTGGGTTTTATTTTGATTTTCTTCTGTTTTGTGATAGCTAGTATTTTGTTGAAATTTTCTTCAAAACAATTGTAAGATTTTTATACTAAACAGTTAAAAAAACAGAAAAGTATGATCGTCGTTATTTTTTTATATTATATAGAATTGCCCATGAGCAGCCTTTCTTGTAATAAAAGTATTTCAGTTACTATATAAATAATATTAAAAATATTTCATGCTGCTAAGGTAGGTATATAATTAATTACATTAATTATTGTTTAACTATTAGGCACGAAAAACCATATTATTTTTAATAATTAATAATGAAACATTTTGGAGAATTTTAAGTACAGGTTAATTTTAATATTTTAATGTTGATATTAATTTTTGAATTAATTTCTACCTATTAGAGTATACGATGTTGTTACTGCTGCCACCTCTCGTAGCTTAGTGACAAAAGCATTGGTGCGTAAAGCCAAAGATCCTGGGTTCGAGTCCCGGTGAGGGCGTGACAACAATAACAAATTTTCCCCTCATTGAATGAGGTAATCTATAAGGGTATAAATTAATTAAAAAATTAATTTCAATATTAATATAGTACTTTATTAATAATGAAATATTTGAAGAATTATTAGTAGGGTTAAAATTTTAAATTTTATCCTTAAATCTTATTTAAATATCAAATTAGGGTGCTTCAACTATATTAATAGGTCAACTATAACAATTATATATCAGACCTCAATTGGAAGATTACGAATAATTCCATCAATCATGTTTTTCCTTACTATAGTTCATATGAACGTTTGTTCGGAAAATTCAATTCCGCACATCAGTAGGAAGCAACTTCTGTATTTAAATTGTAAGCTAAGAAATACTATTACTGACCATAGGAGGCTGAAGAGGGCCTTACGCCCTACCCTCCGGCTTTGCACTACAGTGTAGGTCGGAAGGAGTGCCCGCCCACCAGCACGACTAGCTGGTGGGAATGAAACACAAAAAAGTTTTTTTTTACTGTCTTAGTGATTGTTAGTTCCCTGTCATTTTTGTTACGTTTTTATATTGTACGGTAAGGTAGAAAAATAAAGAGTAAATCATTGGGTTGTTTTTAAATTGCATTCAAGTTACTGTTTAAAGAATTTTAAACGATATATACTAATTTTTTAAAAGATTTATTTTTAATCTACTTCGTATTATTTATCTATTACAATTCGTATACCTAAGGCCGTTTTCAGGGAGGGACGAAGGTGGCGCCACAGTCATGGGGCGCAGAAAGGATCTGTAATATTTGAACAGACTTTTCCAAAAAATTAATAATATAGTTACTTAAGATCTTTAACGGGACAGAAGAAGCTTAGTAATTTTTGTTTGTTGTCAATTCAATGAATCATTGAACAACGACAAACTTATTAATGATTTCACCTCCTTGAAATCAAAAGGGTACAACATTAATCATTGTTAAATAAAGAAAGGCTCACCCTAATTTTCACTAACTAAATTTTATATGAACGGACACGTGTTTCGCCCACTTCACATGTGGGCATTATCAACGCGAGATAATGCCCACGTGTGAAGTGGGCGAAACACCTGTCCACCCATATTATTTATTTAGTGGTAATTAGGGTGAGTCTTTATTTATTTAATTATTATTTTACCACAGTCTCCTATTTTCTACCATTAATCATTGTATTCAAGATTCTATCACTGAGTTGTTAAACTACAAATCAAAATTTGGTTCCTTCAGTACAAGTAAATCGTGTAGCTTTTCTTACATTTTTTATTATTGTTCTGTATTCTCATTTTTTTTTTACAAATTGTTAAATGTGAAATACCACAGTTTAATGTTATACATAAAAAATATTGTATTGAATTTCAAATTTGACGTACGTACTCTTTTCTAACATTCCTTTCCTTTAACTACCGTGAATGGAGAAATAGGTATCTAGCCGTAATAATAAAATTCTTCGAATTGAGTGAATAGCATAGCCAGTAGAAACATATTTAAATTTAATTTTATATATTTTGGTTAGAAGGGAGACTGATGCCAGAATTTAGCTTTACTCCGGACAATTTTTTTCTAGACACGGCCCTGAATATACATATACATCTTAAACAAATTATTTTCAAAATGAATATTAATGTTCTTCCACATCATAAAACTTACTTGTACCTAATATTATTTCTATGAAATAATAATTTTATCACACGATTATGTAGTGAACGTGTCGCGTGTGGTTAATGTCTTTATTTTATTAATCATCTTAATTTAGAAGTAAATAATATTGACTGAATTTAAAAATATCAAATCATTTTGCTAACCTTTTATAATCATTTGCTCCCTGTGCTTGGAATTTCAAGCTTCCTTGCTTGATATAAGCATTGGCAATTAAATCAAGAATGTCTATAAAACTACTTGCTATTTGTCTTTTTTGTAAAGTTTGTGATATGGAAACTATTAAGTAAATAATTAAGATTAAATGAGTACAAAACACGTTGGGTAAATTTCACAAACTTCATTCAAGTATTCTTAACGAAATCGTTTCGGCTTTGAGTATATTATGTAGTGAACATTTTTTTTAAATTCCTACTTAGCTGGATTTACAGCATACAGGAGACCACAGGAATAAAACTTTAACTGACTTTATTAAGAAAAAAAAAGGAAAACTGAACAAACAAAATAAAGATTGCGACAACGTCTCTTCTTCATAAAATCTACAAAAACTTTTTTTAACTTAAAATTAGCCACGGGGGGGGGGGGTATACCACCTTCACTGCCCCGCACTCTTACATCCCTAACCTACGGCTTTTCTCATACATCCATCTCACTCTCGTATACTCTCTTTCTCGCTCATATTTCAACACAGCTCTTACTTACATTCTACGACATCTGCTAATCATCATTCTCACAAACAGCACTTGACACGCACGACTTAAAATATTTAAACTTAAATTTACCTACCCTAATCCCTAAATTTATGGCTTAAGTCTACACAAAAAGTTGTGTCAATTATTTTCGACACCACAATAATAATAATCATAGGGTACAGTTGTGTGTTTTTTTATGTTTCATTCCCACCAGCTACTCGTGCTGGTGAGCGGGCAGTCCCTCCGACCTACACTGTAGTGCAAAGCCGGAGGATAGGGCGTAAGGCCCTCTTCAGACTCCTTGCAGGAATCATGGGAATGGGTGGGTGGTATGGTTAGGGAGAGAAAGATGAGACGGAATTATCTATGGAATATTAGTGCTTCAGCATCTGCCTAAATGATCCAAAGAAACCACAGAAAACTTGTACCAGAGCAGCCAGACCCGGGTTCGAACCGGTGACCTCCCGAATGCTAAGCAATAATATAGAGCACTAGACCACATCGCTCAGTTGTACAGTAACGATTTCGTTAAGAATACTTGAATAAAATTTGTGAAATTTATCCAACGTGTTTTTAACTCATTTAACCTTTGTTCAAAATGTTTCTCAACGAATGCACCACAAAAAGCATTTATTTAAGTAAATAATTGATTATATTAGAGATACTACTTAAAATAAACCAAATTGTGCCAAATATCTAGAAAGAGCACAAAAGGTTACGTTTAAACTACAAACCGTCAATAAAAATAGTAACTGGGAATAATACCAGCAGAATATTTTAAACTGCTCTAGCAAAAATTAAGCTCTATAGAGTTACTATGTTTTCAATTGCACGGCAGACTTGAAAGTACTTTCACTTTTAATTTAGTAATACAATTCAATGTTTTTTTAACTATTTTTCTCATTTATAGGATGGGACTGTTCAGACAACACTTACGCTAATTCCTTTGGAATGGTACTCCTCGAATATTTATTGCTTACGTTAAGCAATATAGCATTTGTTCCTTCGGGCATAATAGCGTTTAAAAGAAAATATTACGTTCCATGCATAATGTACTGCTGTGTTTTCATTGCGTCAACGATTTACCATGCTTGTGATGCAGGAGAGTCTATCATAAGTTACTGCTTATTACCATTTGGGGTATTACAGTATGCAGACTTCTTTTGTGCTATGGCAGCCTTATGGACGACAATTGTTTCAATTGGATTCAACACGACTAACTTTAATTCAATATTTTACGTTACCGGGACAGTGGCCATTGCAATTGGTGTTAGAGCAGACATGATGTCAGTGTGGTTCTATGTTATCTTTGGTGTTGCTAGCATCATAATAATATTTGCGAGTTGGAGTTTTAAGTTTAAAGTGAAGCGTCTTTATCCGAAGAAGAGATATTTACTATTAAATTTACCATTAGGACTAATTCTACTTATCGTAGGTTTACTATTCTTCGGTTTATCAACGAGAAGCACGTACAAATATTTTCACAGTCTTTGGCATATTTTAATGGCAGTAGCCGTTTTTATCGTTCTGCCAAAGAGAAATATATTCTTACTACCGAGGTAGATACGGATTTTATGCAGTAGCATCAGAATTTTTGTAACTTACCAACTATGCATTGTACAGCTACGTCTTTATTAATATTGACGATTCAGTTTGTGAAAGAAGAAGATTATACACAAATTGTATGAGGTAACTGTAAGTAAATTCAGAAAATGTGTAAGGTCGGAGCAAATACTACTGTCTTATATAGAAGGTTAGAACGTGTTTTAGTAAAGCGTACCAACCACATATGTCGTCAGTATGAATTGTCTAGATATCAATCAGAATGGTCATGAACCAGAGTATATCATTTTCCATAATATTATATTTAATAATAACGATACAATTATTGTTATTGTTGTTTAATTTAGGGATTCCGGGGTGTACTTTTTAGGAAAAATCTTTATTCAATAAAATCAAAAAAGATAAAGTATAATAGAATTATGATTAAATATGTAATTATAAAAACCAAATAAAATTCGAACGTTACAGACAAAATTATAACGCAGCTATGATAACATTTATATATTATACTTTTTATATTAGTCAATATTTTGTTAATAATGTTACTTACCTTTAAATTGGAAATCGATTAAAAAGATTAGGACTATCTGTAATAGAATGCAGTAATATGTCATCAATGAACAATTAAATTCGTAAACTTGTTTGCAAATACTGAAGTGAGATATATTCAAGACAAACAGGGAGAGCAATAGGAACTAGTATCTACGAACATTTAAACAAAATAAAAAAATACTAAAAAATAAAAAAGGGATATTTGGAACATTGTATTAGCTTAAGAGATACTTTAGATTTAGGAAATACAAGTGCTTTACACAATCATAAACGAAGGTAAACATTATATTTTGAATAAATCTGTTACATTAATGAACAACCAACAGAGCTAGACACATTTTCCTCTCCATTTATTTTAGATAATCTATAAATAGTAACACCCTTGATGATAATTTCATAGATCGAAGCAACTGTCAAGTACAACAAATACATTCCTCCTATTTTTTCTTCTTCGATTTTACTAATATAATTGTTTAATGCTTATTTAAATAAAAAATTAAATAAAACCTTTGGAAGACTTGAACTTTGATTAAAGTTAGCTACACCATGCAAGTATCATGAATATATATACTATATAAACGACTTGAGAAATAATAAACTGGAATGTCTATTTAAATTTATTCATTAAACATCATTCTTAATGGAGTTAGTATATAATTTTTTATTCGCCGAGGTATTTGTTGTATGTCGGTGGACATAACTATTATTTCTAATGGAAAGTAATAATCTCCAGCTCGTGTTCATTGTGGTTGTCAGCTAGATAATTCATGACATTCGATATCGACGGTAGCTTTTGAACTGTACCACGATAGCATATCCCCTAATTTCGTTAACACAGCTTTTACTAATGTTAAAGGACGAGGAATCCCTTCGATCTACCTCTAGCCGGAGGATAGAGAAGAAGGTCCTCTTCATCCTATTTTACGAATCATGCTAATTTCGGACTAATTAGATACGGAACCCTATCGCTTGCATGATTAACACGGTCTTCTTGGTTCATTTTATTGTAATCTATGTCATTCTGCAATACTCAATGTAACAGTGGAGTTATGTCATATATTGATGAATATTTTGAACCATTTGCTGAGATTTTGGCTAAATTCCAATATTTATGTATGAATGTCCCCAAATCATTAATTAAAAGTAATCACTTAACTGAGTACATTAGAGTATTTGTATCCCTATTTATTTCTTAAACTGAGTATGTGATTAAGAATATTGATGTTATTTTAGTTATTACGCAGGTAATTTTTTGATTCCACAATAGCGTCTACTGTTACGAAAATGGCTTCCATTAAGAAAATAAATTCTTAAAAATCAATTTCTAACACTAACAAAAATGAAATTCCGATTGGTAAATTCTTTTACTATAGTTGAAATGAGTAAAAACTCTAACATGAAGAACATACAATCAGAACTAAAGCTCTTGAGATCTATCATCTTTTTATTTCTCCTCTACAGGGATATGTAGAGATCTAGTTCTACTATCAACATATCTCCATCACTTACTTCGAGTATGGTTATCGGTGGTAAAATTACTCATTTATCTCTGTATTTTGTTTCTCATTTTATACATTTTACGCCTCCTGTCGAATTTTAAACCACAAAGAAGTCTCAATTGGCATGAATTCAACAGCACAATATATAGAAATATAAATAATTAACACTGCCTGTTGCCAACGTTTCGTTCACGATTACAGTGAAAACCCAGAAATCCTGTGATTCACCATTAACTCACTGTATTGATTTCTAACTCAGAAAATCTTAAAAGTAAGATATAAAAGTGTTTAATAATAAAGGGGCGTAACATGGGTAAAGTATTTCATTAATGTAATTGCATTAAATTAATAAAATTAACTTGGGTCTTTTCGTTACAATTTTCTTTATGAGCACCTGTAGATGCGTACAATATGAAAGATAATGTAATACATGTAGGTGTCGAATTTAGTATTAAGTAGATAATATTTTGTAAATTATTTTTCGCTAAACGAAAAAGCAAGTAAATTTTGTGAACAATAAATGTTTTTGTTTCACTGGTTCTTATTTTAATTATTACTCCTTCCAAAATTTTCCATTCCTTTATTCAGAAATTCACATTTAAAAGAGGAACTCAAGTGTGTTGATCTCCTCTTCACTGGAAATAATACTTTTTTATGATCATTATGAATGGAATAAGATATTTCTCTTGTTCATCTTATTATGTTTTTAGCTCTTGTTAATAAAGTGCAACAAGTGTAAAAAACGTTATTCCTTTATATCCCAGTCATTATCATCGTTCCAAAGAGAAAAATACCAAAACTGGCACAAAAAATTATCTGTGTTCATAAACATTGCAATTTGCAATTTTATATATGTTTTCACATTTATCACGAAAAATATCTAAGTAATTGTTATGTCCAATGAGATAATATATAGAGAATTACGTGACCTTTAAAACTAGATCTGAAACGTCTCGATCTGAACTATTTTCACAGTGAAAAACATGAAAAATACCTGAGAAACGCCCATCTTTTAAAAATTCATAACTTTGATAGTTTAACGTTTCTAGCGACAGCCTTCCGACAAAAAAATTTGTTACGTTTGCTCTAAATACGTTTATTTAACTTTCTCAACAAAACTTAACTATTTAACACAACTTCGGTTCTAAAATTCTCGTAAACACTTTTCGTCGTAAACCTCTCTTTCTGTCAACTGCCTGTTCTCCGTCATCTGTCAATTATTCTCTGTCAACTGTCCTAAATCGTCTATCGCTGTCGCTTATATAATTTGATGGACACTATTAGCTTACTCTCGGACCAAATCGAATGATCTAGTGGTTGTCTAGATTTTTCTAGAACGCGGCATGGGCAAACTCCACTCAATTTTTGCAATCGGCACAGGTTAATTCCACCCAAAACGCTACGTCCGTCACAATATTAATTATTATACACAATTAGTGGTCCAAGGAGCAATTATGTCAGACTCATAGTTTTTGCACAGTGGCAATTTTGTATAGGCCACTCTACCTCGTTCGACAAACATATATCAAGTTTTCGAGCAAATTATTATAGTTATCTTTTTTTTTAAATACTCATAAGTGATTAAAAATGGATATAAACATTAATCCTCCACCACTTACTTCTTCGATCTTCAGTTCACTGTCTAGAAAAGCTTCGGCTTTCTTGTTTTCGTTTCAGAGATACCATAAAAATTACACTGTCCAAAAATGTCGATCCAATGAAGCTAGTAACACTTTCAAAATATGTACCACAGTAATAATATCTTTAATTGTTAATTTATAATAATAATAGATTCCTTTTTGATATTCGATAATGAACGGTGAAGTTAATGATGTGACCTTTTATGAATTATGAATTGATCCATCTGACAGAGCAAAATTCGGTCATGGGTGTTGTTGAAAGTTACAATAAGAACTGTTCAAAAGCAAGGACAATTACTATATCCATCGTAACTCATAATTACTGAACTTATTTCAGATGTTCTGAATTCGCTGTTGTATCTCTGAAACTATCTGTTCGAGAGGGTTTTCGTCGGCGTGCACTTCGACCCTTTTAGAGTTTCAATTGCCAGCTGTGTCCCATTTCTCACAACGTAGTGGAATAGCTACTGCTACAATACAACTCCAATTACTGCGACTTGGCTCTCTGTTTTATTACCAACTTTTCATTGCATCGATAGTTTTGTTTAATTTTCTGCTTATGAAAATGTCCCTTTTGACTACAACCAACTCATTTAAGTGGCAAACTGTCAGAATGTTTTAAAATTCATCAATTCAAAAAGAAAGGATATTTAAAAGTACCACGCAGGCAAATAGTCGAAAAAGACGAGGTTACTGTAAAATGCCATAAACAAGCTAAGTGACCTGAAAAAGTTCAGTGTACTAGTGAAATAATGGCATAAGTTTCTTCTTTTTATTTTCATATATAGTAGAGACGATTGTAATTGGAAAAGTCCCCAATTAAACAGTCATATCTTCTTTACTCTTTTATCTTACTAATACAGGGTATAGCGAAAGTAATGGCAACGCCTTCTTTAGTTACAACAGTCGTCCTTGATAATATAGTAAGATAACACAAAAAGTTAGTATTCACGTTTATTAGAACGCATCTCTGACTCCTCGTCGAATAAAAATGAAACTATTGAATGGCTAATCAAGAATAAATCAGCTTCGCTCAAAAGCCTTCAAATGCAAAATTCTTCACTTTGTAAAAATTTATTAACAAAAAGGAGCCTCTTTTGCTGTTGAAGTTATTGCTGCATTAATTTTATTTAAATTATTGAAAACTAAAGATTTATCGAGCTAGTATGACCCTATATATCTTACCAGAAAAAAATCAATTATTTATCTCTCAGCGTTGAATCATTGGTTTAAAAACAGAAGCCATGTTTTCCGAAAAATTACAGCAAAATGCGATCTAGTCATGAGTGCTTCGTTCGATTATATGGATTAATAAAGGATATCTTCGACCATTATGATTGATTGATTTAGTCCATTGATTTTTTATTTTTTTCTATATTTCGTATTACCTACTTACCCTGATACACATGAGTATAAATTGTAACTGGATGGTTAATGAAAAGACAATATACTCCGAAAATAAAATTGAGTTTACACTAGTAATAAATATAGTAATAATAAGTATACTCTTGATAATGTCGCATACATCGAAACGATATCGTTTAATGTAATAAATTAATTAGTAAAACTCTACCATCGGTTTATTATTTCCTTTAAAATGGAGTTAAAATTACAAAAGAGGACGAATATTGGTTAAGCAAAATGGAGAAAAATATTTTTAATCATACCCGGGAAAGAAAATAGAACACAACGTTTTAAATTGATTATGTGTGGCTATAAAATTAAAACAAACACGTAGCAATTTTTCGATTAATAGTTAATTTTCTTATAAACAAGTTGCCTCTCGGGCATCGGACTTACGTCTTTCTGTTCATTATTTATCTGTCTACAAGTTTTGCTGAAAAAGTTCTTTTGTCCTACTGATAGTTTTTGATTTGAAACGCTTTAAAATTAAAAAATAAAATGTTTTACTTAACGATAAATGAATAAACACTGCTTTGTTTATTATCACTTTATTTATTTACAAAGCATTTCGACAAATAGCTTGTCATTGTCAAACAAATGATTCAAATTGAATGAATATAAACAGATGTACAGTAGTGTTTATATATATTTTGAAAATTCTATTAATTATTAAATGTACTGAATAATACGGAGTGGTACAAATCTACCTAGTTGTTTAACAGGTTATTTTCGGAAATTTTTGACCAGGTAGATTTGTACCACTCAGTATTATTCAGTACATTTAATAATTAATAGAATTTCCAAAATACATATAAACGCCACTGCACATATGTTTATATTAATTCAATTTGAATCATTTTTTTGACAATGACAAGCTATTTGTCGAAACTATAGTCAAAAGGATTTGTAAATAAACAAAGTAGTGTTTATTCATTTATCGTTAAGATGAATTATCACAAAGTAACGGCCGAATGAATCCAATTTTTATGTTTCACATAAATTCGCAACTAACATTTGGACACACAACTTAGGGATTATTTCATTTTTAGCATTTTTCTGTGCATCTCTACATAAGACTGTCTGAAACCAAATGAAGAATGATGTGGACATGATGAAAGTGATAAGAATTGTGAAATAGAGTGACTTCTTGTGAAGATTCGCCTTACGTCTTGTAATTCTGAAAAACCTTCGTTGCACAACTGAATCCCCTTGAACAACTTGCTACAATTTATGCACTTACTACTATTTAGTTATCTCTTTCTAGCTTGTCTGTACGAATCGTGAAGCATTTTGTAACTTCGTAAGGGTGTTCAAAAAGTAGTAAAGGAAGTTTATGGCAAAGTGAGAAGGAGGAAAAGGATATATTACTTCCCGTAGATAATTTTTTGGGAACTCTGCCACTATAGGCATCTAATGGAAGTGAAATACATCATTGATAAACGTATATGCCTGGACCGGTGATGTGCTTTTAAGCATCAAAGTAAAGTAGAAAAGGAGAGAAACAAATTGTCAGAGTATTTCGTCTCTATCTTCATTTTTTCACTGTTTTGTTACTTGTGCCGTCACGCAAGCAGGAGCCATCACTGATGTAAGTGAGCGTGGAAAAGAACAGAGCTCTGACCTCTATATTCTCGAATATACAGGGTCATTCAAACAGAGTGGTACATTAGACGTTTTAGGGAAACTAAGAATGTTACAGATTTGAAAATTTGGGAGTAGGGGTTATCAAGGACGATCTATTTTAAATGGAATGGTATATTTTTTACGATGAATTCGTATGAAACATAAAAGTTTAAGGTGACTTTGATAACCAATGCCCATTTTGCAATGAATAGTTTCTGAAATAATTTAATTTATTGGAAAAGAGATTGCACCGCAACCCAAATTATAAAAAATCATAACTTCCATAAAAAATGACTTAGAATGTTGAAATTTTTACTATTTATAGCCAATTCATAAGGCTATCATCATGCCAAAACTAAATAAAACTAAGCTTTATAATTTGTACAGGGCATTGAGAAAAAGAATCCAAAGTTGAAAAACTTTAAACACGAATAACTTCATTTTTTCAAATATCACCTAGCATATTTTATTTTGTTTATTCGATTACATTTTTTATCCTCTTTTAACACATTGGATGTTTTCCATTCTTTATTTAAAAATTATTCAAAATCGATTGTTTTATGAACGCCCTGTACAAACTATAAAGCTTAGTTTTGGCATGTCGTTAGGCTTATGACGTGGCTATAATCAGTAAAAATTTCAAAATTTTAAGTGATTTTAATGGAACTTATGATTTTTTATAGTTTGGATTGTGGTGTAATCTTTTTTCCAATAAATTAAATTATCTCAGAAACTTGATAACCCCTACTCTCAAATTTTCAAATCTGTAACATGCTTAGTTTCCCTAAAACGTCTAATGTACCACTCAGTTTGAATGAGCTTGTATACCCAGGTATATGGATGTACCGACCATAATTCCGATTTAAATTCCATTTCGTTGTGGCAAAAATTTATTGCTGGTGTATTGAATATGTCACCATGTCTTAAAAAAGTGTGTTAATAAATGCTCTGTGTATTTTTTATAACTATAGGTAACTTGGTAATCCTACCAAAAGTCTGAGGATTCTATTATTATTAATTCTGAATATTCAGATTTCTAAACAAATAGTTTGAAAAGTGTGGAATTTATTTATTTGTAGTTAATGTCGTTATGTCCACAAGCAGTAATAGGATACAACTTATAAATGCAGTAATATAGTTGGTTTTAACCGATGTTTACTCCTAAGGATCGGGACTTCTTTAAACAAAAAACTTCATTGTGTTTCATTCACGCTAGGTAATACTGGTGGGCGGGTGTCCTTCAGTCAATGATTTTTCGGTACATATTAACATCTTGACATGTTCGTACAAAAAGAAGTCGTCATTCTAAAAACAAAAATTGAATCAATTGAAAAAAAGATTAAAAAATTATATCAAATGAAACAAATTGAAATAAATATTATTAGTAACATCTGCAGTTGTTCAGCAATAAGGAACTGGAGTCATACAGGTAATAAATTAATAGTAGGGTTCATGAAGAGGCAAATATTCATTGGTAAATTGGTAAACAACTGATGTGTCTTCACAATCGATAAAAGGCATAAACAGTTTGGAAAAGCTACTACTGAATAAAGACGGATTTTATAGTTATTTTTCAGTCACAGTTCCTATCTATCACTGTTCAAACAGAATTATAGTGTGAAAAACCTGTAATTTTGTTACAGATATGATGTGACTGAATTGGTTATTTGAAGTAAAAGATGACGGTGTTTAATATTGACGAATATACTGTTAAACTTAGCGAAACAATCTGTTTGTTTATTATACAATTTATGTTTTTAATTCTTTGTTATAAAATAGTGTTATTTGCCTATAACCTGCTTTTCGAGTGAGAGCTTTAAGTCTTAGTAAGTGGATGATATTTCGTGAGCACTTCTGCCAACTTCATCGGGATATATGCAGTTAAGTGCAATTGAAGGAAGTCTAAGCTACATTGAAACGAAGTAGTATGTATAAAGCATAAAATAAGAGAGTAAGAAGTTGTTAACTTCAATGTAGGAAAAAACAGTAAACGCGAGTGAAGTACGCTTTCTGTCCAATCAAATTAAATTAATTAAATTTAAATTCAAAATTAAAATCTTTCTTTCCGATTTCAAATATTTACATCTTGTTGCAGTGTTATTTCTTCCAGGGTCAGTTCGTGCTTCTGGGTAAAAGCGGCAAAACAAAAAACAGCAAATAAACACAACGGATTGATTAAACACACAAATCATAAACAGAAAACACAATAAAGGCGATAATTTCTTCGACGCAATGCTATTGAAAAATAATGTTATCTTAATTTTGGTAACTAGAGTCTTATCAGTTTCTTCCACTAACCACATCACTAAAACTAGTGATTCCTTTTAGCTAGGTGTTACAAGATCTCTTTACCTGTAGTAAGACGGGAGCAACCGCTGTCTCATTTTTTGATGTCGTCCTATTTGCGGTCATCGAGCGGTCAGTGGATTTTTCGGTCAAATCTTTCTTGAATATAAAAGTGGAGGAAGGGTAAAATTTACCTGTCCATTTTGGGGTAAAAAAAAGCGTTTCACGTGTATAATGTATACACCTTTATTTTTTAAAACAAATTGGTTAGGTTAGGTTAGGTTATTGGTGCAGCTGAAGGTATAAACCACGAAATAAACTCCAAAATCGGAAGAACAAATCCAAGATTTAAAACCATTCTTCAAACACTTACGGAAGTAGCCGAAGGAACTGATAAAAAAATAATGGGGTTGGAATTAAATTTAGACGGAAAAAAGCGAAAAAGAAAATACATCCACCTGGATGAGAGGATTGAAAAGGTGACAAAGTGGTATGAAGATGATGATAACGGTTCAAAAGAAGAAAAGTTATTATTATTTCTAAAGAAAATGTCTTATATTACTAGAGTAGATTAAGAATAACAATGTATTTATAAAAGCGTTTACGTGTATAATGTATACTTCCTTATTTTTCTTATATTTCTATAAAAATGTATTTATATATGTATATTTTTATAAATAAATATTGACAAAATAAGCTCCATGATGTTTTATTGGTATTCGAATTTATGACCGTATATTCCACAGTCTTGTGTTACCTTGACCGCAAAATCAACATATTTAATATACAATTTTTACGTTTTACCGCAGATTACACGACCACTCGATCCATACAACCTCATTTTTCGGAATCCCTCGATCACACGTGGTTCACCCATGGTAAAATTCCTACGTCCAACCCATATCAAATTGCCGCCACAATCAATAGCATACCGGCCAAAATAAATCTGTTACACTAGTTTTTACCAACGGTTAGTAACGATAAATAAATAAACACTACTTTGTTTATTATAACTTTTTTATTTACAAATCCTTTTGACTATAGTTTCGACAAAAAAGCTTGTCATTGTCAAACGAATAATTCAAATTGAATGAATATAAACAGATTTGTCAAAACAAATGATTACAAATTGAATGAATGTAAACCGATGTACAGTAGTGTTGATATATATTTTTTAGAAATACCAATAATTATTAAATGTATTGAATAGTACTGAGTGTTACAAATCTACCTGGCCATTTAACAAGTTATTTTCCGAAATTTTTGATGCTTTATATATTTCTAATGATTGTAAAATATTAAGTTTAAAGCCTTTATTTAGATTATGAATAATTTTAAGATTTTCTATAGTAGGAAACTGATGGCCTGTTTCTAAAATATGGTTTGCAAAATTGGAATTATCTTTTCCTAATCTAAATGATTTAAAGTGTTCGTTATAGCGAGTTCTAAATGAACTTCTAGTTTGGCCTAAGTAAAAGGAATCACATTCTGTTCATTGTAGCTTATAGACTCCAGTTTTTCAAAATTTTCAGTTTTATCTTTTGAGTTAAAAAGTACGTGTTTTAAATATGTGTTTCTCTTAAAACTAACAGTTAGATTGTTTGCAGATAGAACATTAGCGATTTTTATTGATATATTACCAAAGTACGTTAAAGATATATATTTGTATTCTGAAAATTTTGAAAAACCTGGAGTCTATAAGCTAGAATTTTAATATTTTCAGGAAGATGTTGATATCGGCTTGCCTTACTCATGGAGTAAAAAAGCTTTGTTGATACATAATTATATTATTAGCAGACAACGTCTACAGGAATGTATGTTACTTTCCTAAGGCAGTTGTAATTGAAATTAAAAACAACAATATAATGTTTCATTTACAACACAAAGTGAATTGCACACTGTACACGGAGTAGAAATCCAATTAAACCTCTTCGTCCACGGGACACTTTAAATTCTGGTGGCGTCAATTTTATTTACTGCTTTGAAATAAAAGTTGATGCGATCTATAAACTTTAATTAGCGGTAAAGGCTCTTTTGGACTGTGGATTACTACGTTTACGGACTTATAATAAAATACAGGTTTAAAAAGAGGAATGGTGAAATTAAATGGGAAAGTAATTAAAAAAAAAGAAGAAAAATAAATAATGGAAACGGCCAAACTAAAAACCAATTGTATCATTAAAGAAAGGCCGTTTTTTTACGACTGAAGCAATGAGCTGAAGCATTATCCATTATAATACGTAAATTGATTAAATATTTAAAAATAAAATACGCACAACACGGAATCTAATTGAATAGCAATAGTTAACAGCATTCTACGAATATAAATATATAGACAAGGTTTTTGTGGGGTTATTTCATAAAAGTATTGAAGTGAATCTTCTTTAGTCGTATTGGGAGTCAATTTTAAGGCTGATGCTTCTAATAGCTTACTCTACAAGACACCACAACATAATGAGAAAATACACTCGAATACCGGATACCTGGCAACCAATGAAAAACAAAAGATATGACTTAGATGAGAGAGAGATATCCGGAAAAGACTATATATTATACTTAGTCTTCGATTTAACGACGGACTGACGAATAAATACTGTATTCTGTGTAATTATTGAAAAGAAATAAGAAACTAAAAAGGTAAATATTCCATCTCTTATTTTCGTATAAATCAGTTCAATAGATAAAAGCGGCGTTTACAAACTGTACTATAGAGATTACACAGCCTTTTACCTAGGACAGACAGGCAGAGCCATAAAAACTCGGCTTAAAGAACATGTGCTTTCCATCCGGAATAAAAAGAATAATACAGGAATAGGTCAATATTGCTTAGATTTCAAATATAATTTAGACACTAATTGGATTGAACTTTTACATTCTGCACAAAAGGGTCGTAAATTGAGTTTGCTCGAATCCTTGGAAATTAAGAAAGCCATCAATAATTAGCAAAATATTTTAAATAACCAAATTGAAATGTTCACTTTGGATTCTCCGCTGTTATTGGACCTTCCAAATAGATAACCACTACCTACAGTTACTTTGTCCCATTGCTTATTGTTATCCGTTTATATAAGTCTGTTACATTATTTACATCTTTAGTAACACCATAGCTCTTGATAATGACCCGCAAGTGTTGAAACAATATTGTGGAGAAGAATAAAAAAAATTTTTTTTTCATCAAACGTAACCCAGTGTTTGTTTGTTAATCAAAATACCCATATTCAATTTTAAAAAATCAATTGTATGATGAAATGCTTCACCTTGTGGAAAATCATATTCAGAACAAATGGTAATCCTTAATGTGTCATTTTATTAACTACTGGATAAACGCAATGTTGCATCTTCGCTGTTATCACTAGAATTTAGATAGTAAAAGCAATCTCATGTTGCACCGAATTAAACGGAAATGCAAGTCTTAACTTAAAAGTAATAATTTAATCTCCACTACTTACTATATCAAGCAAGTCAAGGAGTCCTCTATTTTCACTAGGTTCACATTGAACACAAAAACAACCTGCCTCAAGGTTTTATTATGTCAGGTTAGAATCAAGAAGAGACGGAAACTTTGGCGGTGCTATAGAACACAGTAACTATCACAAAACCCCAACGCGAAAACACGATGCTAAACGTCCGAAGTACTTCTTGGTAGCAATGTTACCTTATTCATGGACTAAACAGAACAGATTAGAAACTTCATAACGCTTCTAAAAACTCCACCTCGGTCTTTAATTTCGTCTTTTAAGTCAGTTTTTCGAAAGAATTCATATTTACGTAGTTTCCAAAAAAGAAGGTATTAAAATCCTTTTTCATCTAATTATCAAGGATCACAGATCCCACATTTGGAAAGCGTCCTAAAGAGTAGGTAGTAGTCTAATTTCGATCTATCATTGCTTTACAACATCCACCCTGTATTTATAGATTCGGGTAATCATAACAATAATTATGATCATATTCCGAACAAAATAAACAAGAGTAGTGCAGTGTTAGTTAGACGGTACAATTCGTATGCGTTTTGGTATCTGGAATTATTACAGGCGGCAAGTTTTGTAAAAAAAAGCAGCTAAATAATTATAAAGTACGAAAAAAGTAATATACATATTACAAATTCAAAATAAGTGAGGTTATACAAAAGATAACAAAATTCGAGCGCGTTATAATAAAGACGCATTTGCTCAGTCCGCGCGTGTGGGACTTTGCTGCATTGGTTGCGCGCGCACAGCACTGAATTTGTCGGTGTTGTACGATTTTTTAAGAAAGCCCCGGGCCAATAGAGGAAAGGAGCGAGTAATGGAATGAGAAAAGAGACAATTCAAAAAAATTACTTTGTTTAATGTTTATAAGAATATTAATGGTACGAATCACGGTTTATGTACAAAAGCATGTTTATATTATAGTTAAGTGTAAGCACTATATATCCATGGCATCTAAGAATTATAGTTGGTATCAGATCGTAGGCGAAAGCTAATTTACGTTTAAGTTTGAAAAGCTTCCTGTCGCGACTGCTGTATATCGAGTGATAAATGAGATGCTAAACGGCAAAATCAAAAGCGCTTGCAACGCCTAAAAGTGTAATTTCCATTATAATGGGAATCAGGTGCCGGCACGATTCGGGATTGGCTTCTTCCACTCTCTCTTCTACGACGATTCACTGAACTCAATATGAAATAGAAAGCCAACCACCGCACCGTCAAGTGTTTTCCACTTGACATGTAAAGCAAGCACATATGCATACCTACATATATGTTAATAATACGGGGATGTGTTTAAATTCAATTTTCGTGCCTGATTCTTTAAAGTTCAACCAAACCAAAATTATTATAGAAACTAAGAATAAAATAAATTAATTCTCGTTACTTAACGGTTAGTACACTCAAGTAAATTATCTTATATCGTCAATCCCTTTTTGTTAAACATTTACGTGATTTTGACGTTTTATTTTATCCTACATCGAGCCATAAGTACTTGTTTAGTTACTATCTACACAAAGCTGTTTTTTGTGGTAGCGTGATATTCTGTTTTTCTAATATTTGTAGATAAGCACTGTTCCTCGGACTATAGATGCTTTTAGAGCAGCTATTTTTGGAGTGGCCTATATAATTTATTGAATAAATACAATAAATAGTAAAATTATATTTTTTGTACAATAGCTTTTCCGCAAAATAGGGTCTCAGTAACGAGTTTTGATTTTTTTACGTTTTATTAATAGGTCTCTGTACTACCTTAGTTCACCAACGCAAAATTTTATAAGAACATTATTTTAAGATATTTTTCTATGAATGACTTCAAAAAACGTTCTTAATGTCACAAGAGAAACAATAAACTATAGCGAAGAATTACAAAATGATTTTATATTGAATGCTCATAAAAGTAATTTCCACGAATAGTCTTTAAAACTTGTTTTGTGAAAGAAAAGTCATCTGAGATTTTGATGGAAATGCTCTTATTATGTATAAGAAAAAAACAATTTATTTGTCTTCATTAAAATAGAAATTTCAAATTAGAATTCGTTTTCCCTATTCTCCCCCTTATCGTTGTTTGAAGGCTGTTGTTATAAACCATTAGGAGATAAATCGAGTACAATAGTCTTAACCCTTAACCGGTATCGGATTTTCCTGAAACTTTACTAGCGTCAAGGGATATTTCAATGCCCCAAATTAAATTTCTTCCAGAGAGAGAAAACTTGTGAATTTTTCTAAAAAAGTTTTACTCTATACAGCAATTTAATGGCAATCAAAACTATAGAATACAAAAAATAAATACATAGCTTAAGTATTAGGTAAGAGCTAATTGAAAAAGCATATTCTTTTGTAATGTCAAAATCACCTGAAATATAACTAAATAAGAAAGTTTTTATTGCAAATTTATCCCTGAGGAATCACTGCTGACATCTGTAACAAAAAAAAAACAATTTTTTCTTCAAAAATCAGGCAACGGTATTTTCCCCAAATTAGTTTTTATTATTCTTATAGTTTATGATGTTGTTGCCTACTTCTCAGCTTCTTTCTCTGACTAAAAGGAGAGGTGATTATGATTCCAATAATAACCAGCTGTCCATTATCATTGCCATGTTATTCGTCCAACATACTATTTATTAAATACATTAGTGCGATATTAATTATTGAATTAATTTATACTCACTACAGATTACCTCATACAATGAGGAAAAATTTTGTTACTGTTACCATGCCCTCGCCGGGACCCGAACCCGGGATCTTTGGCTTTACGCGCCAATGCTTTTGCCACTAAGCTACGAGAGCTACAATAATTAATATCGCATTAATGTATTTAAAATTGACGCCTACTAAAAAATTGTTCAAATTTTTCATTATACTATTTATTTTTTAGCTACCCATCTTCGTATTCTGAGTCGTATTGACGATAGCTCATTGGCACCCTCTCTAAAATATTTTTTCCCTTGTTTGAAGACATCTGGTACTTCTTTTTCACAATCGCTTCCACCAAACTCTGCGACAAACCTTAACATCTCAGCCTCTCTCAAATTTCGATAGGGTATTCCCAATGGTCAGTTCAATTAAGTAACTTCAGATTCCATGGTAAGATGTTCATACTAAGACTACTTGACTTTTGTTATAACATTCACCATACTACGCATGATTTCGCAATCCTAAAAGAATACGTGGAATAACAAACAAATAAAACAATTGCAATTACGTTCTTATCACAAAAAAACACCCCACGATACCAGATAAGGATTAGTCTTTGAAAAGGTCCCGTCCGGTTTTTATTCATTTCCAGTAATAACAAAGATATAACAACTGCGTAACTCAAAATTAGAAAGAGTCACCTTTGGTCTATATTCCGTACTCTAATAAATTTTGGGGTTTTGAAAATTAGAGAACATGGTTGCACAACTGGTTTTTGTTTAGTTTAACTCATATACGAAACCCGTGGAATCAATGGGAGAATAACCCCTCTGCATGGAATTTTACAAAAGTGGAACTCACAAGGACTGGAAAATTTTACTTGGTTTTAAAAAGAAGACTGTCAGTGAATATGCCCCCTTTGTTACCTATAGGTACTTTAATTTTCAAAGAGTAATTTTACGATTGTATAATTCCATTGTTACATCGAGTTCAATGGGCTCGGAGAACTGTTCCCGTCGCAATTCCCGACAACGGCGACGACTCATTTACAACTCACTGGTGACAAATGACTTCCGGAAAATGATATGCACCTACCTAGCTCTGGTTTCCGGATCGCGTAACGCACTACCTGATCACATTATGAGTGGGACCTAATCGTGGCAATTTATGCGTCATGAATACCGAACTTAAAACGATTACGCGGTACAAAAGAGCAAAACCGTATAAGTTGCTTTAATGGTGATTCATGTTTTATAATGATCTTAGATACTCTTACCTACAATTCAGAAAGTGTTTGTCAGTAAATTCAACTTCTCATCTTTTAGATACGTAAGGCGACACTGAAAGGAAAATCACGAAATGATTTACTCTTCTAAATGTAAATAGAATAATGCTTTAATGGTTTAAAGATTCTAATTCAGTATAACACGTATATTAACAAATAAATACAACTATAATAAATAATTGAGATTTAAATGAAAAATTAAATTATACTAAGGGGCACTGAATATAATGAAAAGCGACTATTAAGATCAACTAATTGATGAATTGAGCGAATTGATAGGTACTTTTAGAATGAGCATGATTTGAAAAGTATACATTGTGGATTGTTTGCGGGGCAGTTCAACTATAACACCACTGTTAAGTTGAACGTCCCAACCCTGTCTAATATACTGTATCGATTGGTAGTAAATGCGGCATGAGTGGCACAGTTAAGAGACAGTCTGTCTATATGTAATGTATCTTAATTATTTCACATTTGCGTCAGTTACATTTTCGGATTTACATGTAACAATTTTTATTCTATGTCTAGACTTTGTTCAATTATTTTCTATAACATAAAAGTATTTTTTGTTCTCGAATTAGCTTCTGAAGCCGTGCTTCTGTTCTAATTCGTGATTATGCATGAAACGGGTAGTTTTAGTTTATAGTCATAACAACCACCTTTCGAATATACTCGGTTATTTGTGTCTGTATTTCAGAATTAAAAACAATGAGCCGCATGTCATTCAGACCAGCTTCTGCTGGTGGTTGGAAGGTCCAGGCTTACACTCTAGTGCAAAGTCGTAAGGTAAAACGGAAAGGGTCTTTTGCCTCTTATTAAAAATTGTGGAAATGAGCAGATGGTAGTTAAGAAAAAACGTATATGATAGATGAAATGAAGACAGAAAAGAAGTGAAAAAGTTATCTGTAAAATATTGCAGTCTAAAACCTAAACGATTAGAAATACTAATACCATGACAAGCGGAATCAGAATTATACCCGCTGTCATCCCGAATGTTAAGCAATTGTCTAAATGCTGAACGAAAAATGTGCTTATATAAATATAAGTATATATGTTAAAACACTATTTACTTACAATGTATAGTGTAATTGTAATATAACTGTTAGATAATTATTGATACCCATATCATCAAGAAAACTGCCTGAAATTTATAAAGATCGCATTAGGTTAACAAACTGGAAGGTTGTGTCAAACATGAAAACAGGTAAATTCAGGATATTATAAATATTAAGCACGAAGAACTGCACTAAAATTACTTAAAAAAATAAATGGAAATTAATTGTTGTTAATGTCAAGGGGTGTCCAGAATAACTGCATGTATTTTAGACAGACGATTTTTAAATAAAAACAGTTGTGAATTGAATGTAGTTAATACATATAGGATAATAGCTTTTTATAGGCTTGAATAAATAAATTAATCATTTCATTGGTATTTTTAGTTCCTAATTTAATAGTCCTTGAGTATGATACACCTATCGAAGAAAACCTATTCACATCATAATCTAACCGAAGTGGTGGTTACAAAATTAAAACATTCTTGATGGAGATGGGTTCAATCGATTTTGCATTTAGTTATAATTACTTCTTATAAACATTACTAAACGGCGTGGTCTAGTGGTCTGGATCCTAGATTAACATTCGGGAGGACACTGGTTCGATTCGGGTTGTGCTTGCCCTGGCCGAAGTTTTCTGTGGTTTCCTCAGACCATTTAGGCAAATGTTGGGGCAGTAATATTTCATGGATAATCTGTCACCTCCCTTTCGTCTTCATTTCCTCTGTCTCATTGGTCTCTTCCTAACCACCGTCCACCTAACGCACGATTTCAAAAAGGAAACTGAACAGGGCTTTCCGCCCTACTACTCGGCACTACTTGTGGGAATGAAACATCATAAGTTTGTGCAAATGAAGTTGAGAAATACCTTATATTATTAACAGTGAGAGTGATCTATCAAATGCGTTTCATTTCCTATCGATTAAAAAATACAGATCCAGATGAGAACCGTTAATTAGAAATTAAAATAATCCGGATGGATGACGGACAGCAGTTAGTTCTACTATCACTAATTAACAAGGTGCGCAAAAATCATAAATGCAAAAGTTTCTAAGCATTTTTTAATCCTCATAATAACCTTTTTGGTTAAAGTTGTTGATTTTAATTTTAATTTTTTCTGAGAAATTTAATAAAATATTTATTCAATAACTAATGAGCTCCCTTAAGGGTTCTAATCCTGAAAGGTCATCAAAAGTAAAGTTTAGTTTATAAAACTTGTGACGTATCAATTTGTTTTGCAAGTATCTAGCTAGTAATAACCATTGGTCGTCGTTAAAATCCGTGAGATACTGGTTGGATTTAGAATTGTCCTTAATTTTCGTTTTATTGGTAACAATTTAGGGTACTTATTTAAAAATACCAACATTATTTTGAAAGATCCTTGAAGGCCACTATCAATGGTTAAGCTAGGGTCACAATCATACAGCTGGGGAAATATTCTACATCTTTTGAATTCACTACTTTTTTCACCAAACCCTTGATTTTCAAATGATACGCTGTAGGCGATAATTTAGATTCTAGATTATGAGGGTTTGTAAAGGAAACATTACTATTCACGACCCTTGAAGTATAATGGCTTTTTCATTTCTTTGGGTTAAAATGTCAACTTGCCCTTGAAATGTATTTTACTAATCATGAGATCAATGTAAAGGTTACCATGAAATAGCCAAGAAAAAGCTTTTCTGCTGAAAAATGTTCTACATATCTTTTCCTTTTTAAAGTGTACTGTTAACGAATTTGTCTCATCGCTCACTAGAGAATCCTTATGCCGAATTTTTAATTATAATTAATGAGATGTCTAGTTTATATACTTAATTCGTAGGTATGACATATTACTAAGCAGGGCTGAATGTTATATTTGACAAATAAGTAAATAATTTTCAACAGATTTTATTACACTAATTTTCTAATAGTCAAACTCAAAATATGATAAATTATTAAATTAATAAAAAGCTATTTACAGTTTCAATTTTATGAAACATCATGTTTTATAACAAATAATTGAAGAAAACTATGTATTTGTTTCTGCCGATGTAACTATTTACAAGAGTAGGTAACAAATATTTCTGAGGTCTAAAACTTACAAAATATGCTTCCACGGCCCGAATTCATACTAAAGGCTCTTTAACCCAATTCTTAATTCTACTGCAGTTTGATTAAACAGATAAACGTGAATAAGGAAGCCATGACCAGAAATGTCATTTCCTATTTCCTTTGCGACGTTGGTTCAAAATCTGGCCTCAAAATTTCCACAATAAGTACGTTTCGATTTTGAGATATCCTAACTTAAATTCCAAAAAAATCAATTTTTGAGCCTTTTCTAGCATTACTATCCAAAATAACAACCAATAGGGTAGCTGTTTCAGAGGTATATTTTGTCTGCCCAGCACAATCTGGCCTCAGAATTTCCAAAACATACATTTTAATCCACGTTCGAAGAATACATCGAAAATGATTACCTCCTCTTACTCGAAAAAGAGCACACCAAATAACACTGCAAGAGTAATAACTTCCGATGTAATTTTCAAAGGAAAACTCGAATCAAGCTCCAGCTTTACACTAAAATATTAAGATTTCAAGATATTCTAATCTTAATTCCAAAAACGCAAAATTTATCAAATCAAATTCTAATTCATCAATAAAATAACCTCGATAATTACTACTGCTTTGGTTGTTTCGTCCTTTTATCTCACGGTGTTAGCCTTTAAATTATACAAAAAGACATTTTTGGAGTTTTGGAGTTAATAAATCTTAAAATTTATTAAACTAGTTTTGTTGCATATTTGATGAAAAATGATAAATAATAAAAATAATATGAAAAGTTTCAACAATGTATTTAAATAAAACCTCTTACAATTGTTTCGACTAGACCGTTATTATCAAAGAGTAATTAATTAATTTCATAAAAAATGTAAGCAATAAAATTAAACTTAGGTTAGAAACATAGAATATAAAAACAGTAGAAGTTAATAAAACTAATTTAAAAACTTTACTAGTATACAATAATGATAAAACTTTTACTTGTAAAATTGTAACCATTGCGATGCTATATACATAGGCCAGTGTGGCAGAGCCCTAAAACATAGAGTAGAAGAACATGTAAATAGCATAAAAAACCATGTAAATTCTACGGGCTTTTCCGAACATTGTAATATCAACGGACATACATTAAACTTAGATAATTTTAAATTAATTCACGTTGGACAAAAAAGCAAAAGATTAAATTTACTCGAAAATCATGAAATTAAAAAGCTGGAAAAAATGTAGTTAATAATCAGAAAGAATTGTGCTCGAATGTTACACCCTCACTGTTATCTAGAATACAATAGCTTTATTGTGAGTTGATATTATGATTTTCGAAAATTCAATGTAGGCTAGTTAGTTGTTACAAATATGTTTATGTATGTATATATTTCCAGAATCCCATATCGGCTAATTGGTTGTTACAAATACGTTTATGTATGTATATTTGTACATCTTATCAATATGTATTTAACCGGTTGGTTTTAACTTTTAATTTTGTTTGTTTACCTACTCTTTGATAATGACGGTCTCGTCGAAACAATTGTAAGAGGTTTTCTTTAAATACATTGTTGAATCTTTTCATATTATTTTTATTAAATCTTAAAATCCTGGCATGCGTTTTGAGGCCATTTTTGTTCTCCATTCCACCTCCTTTTGATTTTTTCCTTTCCAGTGTCTGATTTCGTGTATCTGTGGTATTGCATAAATCTTATAATTTCTAACGTTTCTAGAAGAAACAATTTCGAATTCTTAGGAATATTCGAGGGTAACGTTTTAATATTGCTAACTTATAATAAGTGGTAAAAATCACTATAATAGTCCATCATACTATTAGAAACAACTTCTTTTTTTAATAACAATAGGATGTCCAAATTACGTGTTCATAAATCGCCTTTCCAGATTGAATAATACACATGGTATGACTGGAGCAAGAATAGATGCCATTTTTATTAGTGGGGTTAATAAATTAATCATGAATTTCAAGTTAGAATATAGTAGAACAAAACACTCAAAAAAAATTGACACAATCAAAATAAACTAGGTAAATATAAATAGAGGAAACTGTAGAATTGGGAATATTTAAATTCAATTTTACTAGTAAATACTGACGTCTAATAATAAAATTTATTTGCAATCTCTATTCAAATCCTGCAATTCTCATCTGATCACGTAAACTTAATAGACGAGACTAGAACAAAGGGATGATACATATAGGACTGAGGCACTTGTTGCCCAAATCCAATTTATACAAGGCAATCTATCAATGCAAACTGTTGGCTACAGCTGCGGCTAGGCAAATTCACCCTAAATCAACCGTGTTATGTTCGCATGTGGACGGCTAAGAGATTCTCTCTGTGTCCGTCAATATTTTATATCGATCCCGATTGAACTTCAATTACAATTTACACTAAATTTAACGACGCATTAATAAATTAACATGGTAATCGCTTGTTCATATAAGAACACTACATATCATTGGCAACAATTAGATTATTTCCACCATTACCTACTACATAACCAATATCCACACATATTACAATATATAATGAATCCCTTGATCCATATTAACATGTGAAGGGAACCAATAGTAAGAGAATATAATTTGGAAATGCCGAATATAGAATTTATAGAATTAAGAAGTTGAACCCAAATCAACGAAGAAACCCACTACTAAAAAGTAATTAAGACAGGTACAGAATCACAGGCGTTGATCAGTTAATAAATAGAATAGAAATATTGCAAAGGATTATAGGAGGTAAAAAAGTTTTTTTTAAAGAGAAGAATAGGTAAAGAAGTTTAAGTAAAAATACTAAGTACATTATTTACATATTTACACAAAGAGACTGCTTATACGGGGTGTTATAGTTGATGTTTATCGCTACAATATGAAAATCATTTTAATTTATTAATGCGTCTTACAATAGTTATAGAAAACTAAATCAACATTAGTACTATAACATTACAATTGTTTTTTCAAAAAAGTTTAGTTCATAATTACAGCACAGCTATTAAGATAATAATTAATAAATGATGGAAGGTACATCACGCAGAGGCTGTCTGGAGTAATGGTTGCCTGGTGTCACAGTCAACGAACCAATGAGAGTTTTAGCATTAATTTCTCTCTCATTCAACTCCTTTTAGATTCGCACAAGAACAGTACCGAGCGGCGTGATCTAGTCCTCTAGATCATTGCATTCGGGAGGTCACCGGTTCGAACCCGGATCCGGCTGCTCTGGTCCAAGTTTTCTGTGGTTTCCTTGGATCATTTTGGAAAATGCTGGAGCAGTAATATTCCACAGATAATCTTTCACTTCTCTTCTGTCTTCATTTCGTCCGTTTCATCTTTCTGTCCCTAACCACACCATCCACCCATTCCCACGATTCCTTCAAGGAGGTTGAAGAGAGCCTTACGCCCTACTCTCCGGCTTTGCACTACAGTGTAGCTCGGAGGGACTGCCCGTCCACCAGCACGAGTAGCTGGTGGGAATGAAACACAAAAAAGTTTTCTTTTTAAGTTTTTTCAGAACAGTGTAGTATAGCCGTAAACTTTTTGCTGCGACTGCTGCACTGCAACTATTTTAAACAGCATTCGAGAATGAATACAAACAGCGTAGTAAACGCCATCTGTAGAAATTTGCCGAAGAACAAATGTTTATTTCTGTTTTATATGGTTACGTGCTTACCACGTAGATAGGTGCGCTGTCGATTAAGTTTAACAAGCCAATAGCCTTGATAGAATAGCAAGTTTTTGAATAATATTAAATCCCATAATAAGTAGCAAAATTTTATAGATGATATGCATTTATATTCATCGAACGCTGTTTAAAAGCAGCAAGAATGTTGGCTGGTGTTATGTCGCAGTTTTCTACAGCGTGGTAATGAGAATCAATTAGTTCGTCTGGCAGTTTGGACAAAATACTGACCAGGAACATATTTGCATTTTTGGTAATTTTATATAATTTATTACATGAGATTTCCTCATTTATTATAAAACTAACAATAATTGTAAGAGAATTGTATTTATATAACTTGTAAAGATTGTGCGGTAGGGTAACTATGAAACATTTTTAATAATATAAAGGAAATAATATATTGCATTGTAATGCTTCAAAAAGATTTTTATGACTGTATAATTTAATGATGCCTTTATCAAGAGTACTTAGATAATACTAGAGTTTAATAGTGCGCAAAGTCTTAAATACTATACAAACAATAACATACCTATAAATAACATACTATATATTATTGACGGAAAACCCTAAATATATGTCCATTAATATATTATTCTTAAAATCTGACTGTAATTGGTAATGTTTTCTTTTCGCTTAATTGATCTCTTAACTTCGAATTCTTCTAACAGATTAAGTGTTTTGCCGTCTTTTCTTGATGTAACAATTTAATACTTGATAAGTCTATGTTATGTTTGTTTTCTATGCAATGCATACTAAAACCTGTGGCTTTTTCCCCCTCATTAATACCTTTTACGTGTTCATTACGCCTTAATGATAATTTTCTGCCTGTTTGACCTAACTAAAATGAGTTACAATGCAGACAATTGATTTTATTTACACCGCTTCTGTTGACCAAAGGTTGTGTTTCTTTATTATTAATTAACAATTTACCTTAATTACATTTATTTAATGAAATAGTATTTCGTCCTAAATGTTTGAGTTTTTTACAAATTTTATTGCTATAATTTGGAACACAGTTAATGAAGCTAAAATTATATTTATCTTTACACACCATGGGATACAGTTTTTTATTTATCAATTTCTTTTTCATTTTTACAACAATTGTATTTACTAAATTTACATTATAACCGTTGTTTGAAGCAAAGTGTTGTATGATTTGCAGTTATTTTTTGTACTTTTCTTCATTTAATGGCTAATTTAGTAGTCCATAAATTTAACTATAAAATAGATACATTTTAATTTGTTGGGATCGGTTAGATTTAGAATTATTTATACAATCAGTGTTAGTTGGTTTTCTAAAAATGCTGTTGTTAATGGTATAAACATGTGCTAAAAATTGATCTAACTGTCTTTGTGTTCCTAACCATATAAACAATATTTTGTCTACGTATCTCAGCCATGAGAGAATTTTGTCTTTGTATATGTTTGTTTCGTTAAATAATGTTTCTTCAAAACTAGACATGAAGATGTCTGCTAACAGAGGTGAAATGGGGTAGCCCATTGGCAAACCGTCGAATTGTTTATAAAGATATTATTAAAACTAAAATAATTTTGATTTAAAACATTGAGTAATGATTCTTTCAAAGGGCCTGACATCAGTTTTGTTAAGGTTATTTGAAATAATATCTCGTACTTCAATAATAGTTATCGAAAAGAATAAACTGCTGACGTCAAAACAGACTAATTTTGCATTACTAGGAATATTTAAATATTTTGTTGTTTCCAAAACTTCGTGTGTTTTTTATAGATAATTGAGGTTTAAAATTGATAAGAAATGGAAGTATATTATTTAATTCATGACAAATTTTGTTAGCTGGTGCATTAATGTATGAAACTATGGGTCTTATGGGAGTTACTTGTTTATCGATTTTTTTTTACATTTAGGACGAAATACTATTTCATTAAATAAATGTAATTTAGGTAAATTGTTAATTAATAATAAAGAAACACAACCTTTGGTCAACAGAAGCGGTGTAAATAAAATCAATTGTCTACATTGTAACGCATTTTATTTAGATCAAACAGGCAGAAAATTATCATTAAGGCTTAATGAATATGTAATAGATATTAATGAGGGAAAAATGTCACAGGTTTTAGTACGCATTGCATAGAAAACAAATATAGCATAGATTTATCAAGTATTAAATTGTAACACCAAGAAAAGAAAGGCAAAAGACTTAATTTATTAGAAGAATCCGAAATTAAGAGATCAATTAAGCGAAAAGAATACATTACCAATAATAATAAAAATATAAATATTTATCATATAGCCTGTAAAGGCCTTTCTGCCAGCGCCCACCTGATGAGACCCGATAGGTCGAAACCGGTCGTGGGATATGGCTTTCCGTACGCTGTGCCTACTGTGTAGGACGCGTTCGGAATGTGGGATCTGTGATCCTTGAAAATTTAGGCGAAAAAGGATTTTAATGCCTTCTTTTTCTGAATATATTATATCGTCGTCTAAGAATCCATCGGAATCAACAGTGTAATTCAATGCCGGTAGGGGTATTAGCCCTCGGAGTAGTTGTTTCTCTTGATTCTATATTTATATTTTTATTTATCTTATATAATTATATCCAGGTTGTTGTGATACTGTAATTACTTTTCTTGTGGAATGGTGATGCTGAACAAAGGTTTACCGCCCATCCTAGATCTTATGATGGAGAACGTTACAATGTTTTATTCACTGCAGCAATTTTTCTACAGTAATACGTGCCACTGACAATTTATCAAACTTAGTTGAGCGATGAAATTGCATGTTCCTCGTATGTAGAAGCGTCGTAACAAAATGTTACAGTGAAAGATCGCGTTGCATGGACAACCAAAATTACCATTTATCTTTATGCAAACGGATTCTCTAGACTGCTACATAGGAACAAAATTTGTACAGGAACAAATTTTTCTCTTGCTCATACTGCCGTTCCCAAAATCTGGGGTAATATCTCATTGTACAAGTGTACGTATATGTGTATAATTGTGTTTATTAGACTATCTTTGTTTCAAGTGCGAAATTGCACAATAACATGTTGTATAGGGCCGAACTTTCTATAAAATATCTCTACATCGGTACAATTATTATTTTACAATTTAATAGTGTCTACTGTTGGTCTAAATCTTAAAATGAACTTTAGGGTTGTATATCTAGTAATTCCAAATTTTACCGAATATTATTTTTATTCCTGTCGTTATCACGTTCCGCTTTTTTAATTTTTTTTTCAAACTATCTAAAGTGCACACTTGAAACATTTCTATTATTAAATTCAAAAATAAACAACTTGAACGTTTCAATATATTTATTGTAAGTATAATCTAGACGCAACAAATCAAGTATTTTGTCACAGGAGCAAAAGTAAGCCAGTAATTAAATGAGTAATATTAAGATAAACAGTTAATTTAATTTTATTCTAAAATACTACCATAAATACGGAGTTGCAGTAAATCCCGTCAACTTCAAAAGTACATCCTGAAAGGTAAATTCTGATTTTGCTAAAAATCAGTAATGTGTTCAATTACCTATTAATTTAGTCTTTAACCGTTATTATTATCGCTTAGGTTTCAATATATTTTGAAATTTTTACATAACTCTAGACAGCACACAAGTTGAATTTAGATATTGTTATTAATTACTATTTATATTTTTGTATGCTAGATATATTCAA
This sequence comes from Agrilus biguttatus, assembly GCA_963921985.1. Lineage (NCBI taxonomy): Eukaryota > Metazoa > Arthropoda > Insecta > Coleoptera > Buprestidae > Agrilus > Agrilus biguttatus. The sequence continues at coordinate 26,287,274 of OY998118.1, forward strand.
AAATTTCTACTAAAGGTTTGCATTTATTTTTGTTCAATCTTATCGCTTAAAACGTTTTTCTTGTCTATCCGTCACCCTAAATTCATATGTCTACTGTCGCCTGCTTATTATACCTAACCACCTCCACATGTCAATTGATACCTCTCGCATATCTTTCTCTAACATACATCTTCTCATAATTAAAATACTATTTTTCTAACTTTCCCAACAGAGTACACATAATTAACGACTTCACATACCTTAGATTTTTTTACTAACAAAAACATACGAAACATATTTTATCAAATTCAGTATTACCAATTATTATTTAAACCATAAAGTCAGACTTTGAAAAATACGTGTAAATAGTAGTACCGTTAATATACATCATTTTAATGACAGTCATCACATCGTTTTTATCAATCACATACACCAATCATTCACACAGCGAGAAATCTACTTGCGTTACTAATTAACTCTATTTTCACTTATAGCACATATATTATTGCAAACAACTGTGATATTCTTTTTTTAAAGAAGTTTAGTTATATTTTCAATCATATTTGGTTGGTATGTTAAATGCTATTGTAAATGATTTTCAATCCTTAAAGTCCGTAAGTTTTAGCTCATGGGAAACTTAAATACCTGTCCCTGAATGTGCTTTGTTGGTTGCATACCCAAATTACATAATTTTCTAGTACAGAGAACATTGATTACGCTCGATCCATATTATAATCACGTCTCTGTACTCGCATGAAGTTGGTAGTATGTTTTGATTTTCTTAATGGTTTCTTCTTTATTGCTTGGTGCTATGAAAAGTACCTTAGATTTAGACTTCAAGCAGTGTACTTCTATTGTTGCTAGTCCTAGGTAATAAATAATAAAATAAATAGGTGATACACGTAGGGATTGGCGTAATATTGACGTTGTCATAAATGTCTCGTGATTTTTCTTTCTGTTGTGAGGATAGAGTGAGTGTGGATTCGCGTTGATATGGTAAGTAATACGGCCCGATAATCTATAAGTAGTTTGAATTTTTAATTCTGAAAAAATTAATTAGCTTCTGAAGTGGGCGTTAACCAAAATGAACAATGGTAACCTATACATAAGGGGGTGCAAGACGATGCAACAACAAGCCTGTTGCACTCATCAAGTAAAAATTTGTACATCTGTAATATTCAATATGGAAAATAACAGCAAAAGAATCGTGACGATGACAAATAAACTGAGCTGAATTTACAGTACAATAATAAATGAAAAAAATACCCTGATTTGGAAATGTTGGAATTGCTTCTTCAAAAATAATTAAAATTAGAAGATACCTTTCTTACCTAAATCATAGAATACTTATAATATTATACTAATAGAAATCGACCAAACCACAAACGTTTCTGAAAATGTCAGCCGCAGCCGCTGATGAAACGTCAGGCAACCAAATCCTATAGACCACGGCCCAAAAGTCCGGTAAATTATCTTAATTCGACTGACGCCGGTCGTGAAAGCCTACATACTACAACTAATAGAAATATTTATATGAAAATAAACTAGTTAGTTAAATTAAATAAAAATTATTACATTATAAGCTAACAGTTTAAATTACTAGATAAATTAAATAAGATGTCATGTCATAGTAAAACCTTTAATATGATTTCGTTTCGTAGATAGCTGGCATTAAAAGTTTAAATTCGGAAAAAAATCTCGTTAGTATACGGACACTTAGATTAGACAAGACGAAGACAAATGGATTCAACTTTTATACAATTACCTTGAAATCGACAGTTTCGTTTCGTTTGCTCATCAATTATATTTTTAAAAAGTTCCCTTCAAAATGATTGGAATGGTGATAGTTACTTTAGCTGCTGCTCCATGCAATTGTTACTTATAAAGCCCACAACATTTTGAAGCTAATTGGTATTTATTTCCGCATAGTTTTACTTCAGAAAATTTATTAGAGTATTTGGTTTGTATAAATATTAATATGGAATGAATAGAAACAACTACTCCGAGGGCTAATACCCCTACCGGCATTGAATTACACTGTTGATTCCGATGGATTCCTAGACGACGCTATAAAAATTCAAAAAAGAAGGCATTAAAATACTTTTTCGTCTAAATTTTAAGGATCACAGATCCCACATTTCGAACGCGTCCTACACAGTAGGTACAGCGTACCGAAAGACATATTCTTCTCATCATGATGAGACCCGATAGGTCGAAACCGGTCGTGGGATATGGCTTTCGGTACGCTGTGCCTACTGAGTAGGACGCGTTCGAAATGTGGGATCTGTGATCCTTAAAATTTATACGAAAAAGGATTTTAATGCCTTCTTTTTTGAATTATTTGGTTTGTACCAAATTTGAGTTTTCATGCCACACCTTCATCATTGAATATAGATATAAAACGTATCGCATTTTTTGGGAACACAAAATAGTTGTGCCGTTCCGATTTACGATAAGTGCAAGTACAATCACACCCAGTAGCAACCGAAAACTTATTATTTATGTTAACCAATCAAGTCGTGAGTTCTACCATATGTTCAACATCAACATGTGTCCACACGTGTCTCCGAATTTGCGACATTTTTAAAAGCAACAACAGAAATTCTGCATTGCATGGACAATTTTAATACCGATCTTCAGTGTGCACATTTTGAAACTATTTGAAATAGAGCAATAGAGTATTTCAGAATAGCTTTATTTGAATCAGCCTTCCCTTACACTGCGCAGGAAACTTCTAAAAGATTTGAATTTCGTTTCTAATTTCAAAAATGATAATTTTGCAACACATGAGAAAATGTAACGTCAGAATTCTTTTGATATTTTCGATCAAGTGATTCGATGATTCGATACGGATAATTAAGGAATAATAATAATGAAAATGCGAAGTCGATAGTCGAATTTTACGGGGATTTTTCTAAGGACAGTTTTTTAATTCACCGGAACATGCTTTCAGTTTTGGTTAAAAGAGCGATCAAAGAAATAAAATATTTAATAGACAATGTTGCGAGAAAATTAATCGGTTTAATACCCAAATTTTCTAAATACGTTCTGCATCTACCTATACGAACGAATGATGCTTTTTAACATCAAAACATATTAAAAGTCATATTCGATCAACGATAAGACAAACAAGATATAATAATATGCGATATTTCATATTTATAATGATGCTGTTAAAGAAATTGATCTTCAAAAACATGGGCAATTTCATTTTGCAAAATATATTAAATGAGAAAGAATTATATATATATATTTATTTATTTCTCATGTATGCTCAATGAGCCTTTACATTCTGTCCTTGTACATTCTAACTGTCTTAAACTACTTACATACTATGTTACAACGTTTTAACTTAACACTATTCATTACTCTCTCTCATTTTTTCTTCACTTACCCTTAAATACTCACATACTTCCTCGCACACTTCTCCTCTCAGCATTTCTATTATTAGTCCCCCCAATTCCTGTTCACACCTGTCACCTCTCCATACTCTCATAAACTCTTTAACTCTCTCACCCTGACTCTGTATGGCTACTCCACAACAAAGTAAGTGGGCTAAAGTTTCCTCAGAGCCTCCGCATAGCCTACATTCCGAGTCCTTATATCCTTTCTTATTCGCTCTCCCTATATTCCCGAATCTAATTTTCGCCCACATTTCCTTATCGTCTTTCTTTTTATTTGCTTTGTTTAAATATTCCGCCCCTCCGTTACCTGGCATTAGTTCTTTATACATTTGATTGTAGGATGAATTTGTAATTGCCTCCCACTCTTCCTCCAACTTTTTCTCCCACCACATTTTTAACCCTTCTCTACATCTATTATAAATTTCTTCCCCACTCATCCCTACAATCTCTTTTAAGTACCTGCAAATTCGTCCCCTAATTGTGTACTCTATATCTTCTACGCCTAACTCGTTCCTCCAAATATATTTTGGCGTGTTTTTTGCTACAGCCAAAGCCATCTTACAATATCTTCCTTGAACCTTACCTAGTCTATCCAACTTTCCCCATCCCCATTCCTCTACCCCATATAGTGCCACCGCTATGAGAAAGAATTGTACTTAAATATTTAATTATTTAAATATTTAAATATTGGTATACACTTTTTTAAATATTAAATTAATTCTGTGCCGTTTCTATACATTGAATTTTTTTTACTGATAATGTACTGATTGACACCTACATCCCACCCCTCCAACCTTCTGCCAATATCAAAATTCTGTTCCGCCGCGCCTGATAATCCCGTATGACAATGCTCGTAATTGCTGGTTTTTCAGGGCTGCACTATTAAATAAATCAATACAATCGCAAATAAAAACAAATTTGTCTTGTGTTTTTAGCTACTCAAGAAATGCTCAATATAAGGGCAGTGAACCCGTAGTTTATTGTTGTGTGGGTTTATAAATAATTTTAGATTCTATGCCTATTAAATAATAAAATAATAAATAAATTGGAAATGCTGTTATTGTGTTATAAAAGACTGACTTTTTTGTTAGTTTTATTTATGAAATAATACACTAACATTAATTTCGACTAATTATCTATTGGGACATCATCAAGAATACATGAACTAAAAACTGTGATAGATTGAGTTTTCCGAATTCTCCGGCCCATTGAAAACTTAAAACGAGACTTTATCATTGTACAAACGTTGTACGTTGCACGCCAAATTAATTTAATGCAACTAGTTAAATTATCCTAATAATTACTAAATTTCGTCCGACAAAATGAATAATAATCTAATGATTCAACTGGTTAGTATCGATACTAAAATGTATCTATATAGACGCTCGATATCTTTCCCCTTTTGTTGTAACGACGTTTTTTTGGTCTGTACACTATCAAAAGGTACGCGGTAAAACAGTAGGTACGATTATCTGGAACAGCAGGACAATGGGGGTCTGTATAGCCCGTCTGGCCAGATAAAGCCAGCGGATTCAGACGAAACACGGTACCTCAAAGAATTTTCTAGGAAAAGAATAATCGTTACGAATACAATAGTATCTAGATTGTTGCCATACAACTCTACTAAAACACAGGTAAACTGATATCTATAAACGTACAAATAAATGTAAATTTAAAAATATTTCATGTAAAAGAAAAAGAACTTAAAGGATCTAACAATCATTACACGACAAATTGCAGTATATAGTTTAATAACCGTAAAAATCATAGCAAGGCTAATCATTAAGAAACAAATAAATCAATAAAAAATTATCTTAATTTTTATCCATTACCCTTTCCTATCATTTCTAACTAACAGAAAATCAGCAAATTGTTTCCTAACGCCAAACAAAAATATCGAAATTTAAAAAGGGAGATACAACGACCACACTAAAAATAACAATATGTTGAACTTCGAAATACATTCACTTGAAAGAGACTACATATTAAATGCAGATTGTGCACCCAAAATTTTTCATCATTGCAACAAAAGAGAAAAAATTATATTATTCAAATCTTTAGAAATTAACGGCGTATTAAAAATAAAAGTTTCATTATTTTAAATGGTGAAATAAGTATAAACAAGTCGACATTAACATTTAACCCCTATCATTATAATTGAAAATTCCGGGTAATATTATACTATATCTACACTACAGGTAATCAAGTTGTCTACATTTAAATTTAGTTTCGTTATAAATTCAATTGTAGTCAGTATTCTTGAAAATTTTGTAAAAGATGAATTAGTCGAAATTAAAGTTAGTGTGTTATTTAATCATTTAAGCAAAGTTTAAAAAGTTTTAAGAATGTTAACAGTTGATTATGTTCAAATTTAAATAAATATTTTCTTTTATGTTTAGTATTGTGGCAAATGGAGCATCAGATTTTTCAGAAAATATAGCTAAATTTAATTATAGAGAAATGAAAAATGGAGCCCATAAACGAAACTAAATTGGCGTGTGTTTCTCGGAAACGACTGGGAGATGAAGAATAAAAAAGAGACTGCTGAAATTCCTATATGGAGTGAGCTATGGTGGATTGAACTTCATCTTAAATTGATAATTATGCAATTAATTCGGGTTCCATAGGATAATAAAAACATAGAATAAGGTGTGAAGTTCCATAGGAACCTATGTACTGACGACTGTTTTAATCGCAAGGTGTTGAAGACAAGTTACAATGTTAAAACCACTGATGGTTTTAGATAAATCATGAAGAGATATTTTAATGGACATAAAGCAATCTGCGGGAAACGGTTTTAGCTGTAGTGTAAATGAGATTTGAAAGGAACTTGTGTCAACACTCGTTCACTCGCACATACGACTACTGTACAATAGTATTTGCAGAGCAGTTAGACCGTCATTCCTGCTGTTAGCCGTCATAATCATTTTTATGACAGACCGTCTGAGAAGTAATGATTCAAAGAACTCAGATGACAAATGGTATGTGACCCAAAATACCATATCACTGAGAAAACATAAGTACGGGCACTAACTGCTCCAGGACCTTGAATACATTGATAGTGGAAATGAATAATGGTTTGGACACTAGCTAGGTTTAAATAACACAAAACATGTTATGTAAGAGTGAAAGGTTTAAGAGGTGAGTCTATTTGACGAGAACTTTCTGGGCTGATGATCCATTGTCGAATGGAACTTTTATATCTTCCAGACGTCCTTGTGAAGTGTTCAGTAGCGTCTAACGCATCTGAAAATGTTCGGCATAGATTCGGACGAATCGTCTGGAATATATAAAAATTCCATTCTCGTCAAAGAAAACATATTCATGCAATTTATCACTTACTTTCTCTTTAAAAGCCAATCTCAGAGACCATTTAAATAGAAATACAAAAATAATAAAAGGACATTGAAACTGATTTTTTGTCAATTCCAAAAACAAAAGGTTACAGCACAATTTCGAAATTGATGTTTATTGAATTTTTTTTGAAGTAATTCTGAATTTCTGAAGTAATAGGAATTAGTCCAATTCCGGTGATCCATATGAGTGAGTACAAAATTCTGCACGAATGTATCATTAACCAAATGGAACACTGGGAATATTGACAAGACATACCGAAATGTAATCTAGAAGAAAAAGCAGCAGTGGGATGTGTTTAATTTCTGCATAAACGAACACCTACTATAAAATGTCAGGAAAACTTAAAGACCATTTCAGCTTAGAATCTTTGCAAACCATAATACACATGTGTACGCCTCAGCCAGTCCGTAAAACTTGTCACTATCAAATACGACTGAGCGCCTTATAAATTTCTCAACTTCACAATCAATAAAAAAGCACAACAACTTTAGAAAGTTTGAATTTTAGTGGAACAGACATGTTAATCTACAAATTAATTAAATTTTGTACTATTAAATGTTACATACAATAAATGAAAATAAATGAAATTTGTCGAACTCAAATAAATTAGATTCCATGATATCCAAAGACAGGAGGAATTAAAATCCTTATTCGTCTAAATGTTAAGGATCAAAGATCCCACATTTGGAACGCGTCCTTTATGATAAATATATGATAAATTTAAATATGGAATCAACAGAAATAACTACTTCGAGTTCTAAGAATCTTTCGGAATCAACAGCATAATTCAATGCCGGTAGGGGAATTAGCCCTCGGAGTAGTTGTTTCTGTTGAATCCATATTTATATTTAAATTAGAAACAATATAACTAAAACACAATGGAATGTTTCACCAATTTATTGAAATAAACTCAACAATTGTCATAGACCATTATCAAGAGTACATAAAATTTTACTAAAATTTAAAACTTACACAAACGTATATATAGTTCTATTACGTCGTACATAGAAGGAGAGGGGATGGTTCGGTTACAAGTTCAATTTGATTATTTATTAAATTACACAAACGTATATATATAGTTCTATTACGTCTTACATAGAAGGAGAGGGGTTGGTTCGGTTACAAGTTCAATTTGATTATTTACTAAATTAAGTTTGTGAGCTAGGGCTTTCTTAATTTCTAAATTTTCCAATAAATTTAATTTTTTACTCTTCGAAATGTTACAATGTAAAATTTTAATATTGTCTTGATCTAAACTATGTCCGGAATCGATACAGTGTTCTGAAAATCCTGTATTTTTAACTTTTTTATCAATACTGTTCACATGTTCTTTAATTCTAATAACAAGAGCCCTCCCACTCTGTCCTATATAAGATGCATCACAGTCTTTACAAAATAATTGATAAATACCACTTTTTTGTAGCATGTCCTTTTTAGGTTTGTTGTTCACCAAATGATTTTTAAGGTTTCTGTTATTTGATTCTATTGCATGAATTCCTAGACTTTTTAATGTGTTTTTAAATTTAATACTAATTTTGCTAATGAAATTTATTGAAGTGAAACGGTTAACTGATGATTTAGAAATGTTCATGTAAATTGATTTAGATACAAGTGTGTTTTTTCGTGAAATTAGTCTATTTACAATATTAGGACTATAACCGTTGTTTTCAGCGATTAATTTGATTGTGTTTACTTCGTTAAGATAATTCTTTTCGTTAAGAGGTACGTTTAATAAACGATTTATAAAGGAGTGAATGGCTGCATATTTTGTTTGTGTCGGGTGGTATGAATTTGATGGAATGATTGTGTCTGTGTTTGTTGGTTTTCTGTATATGTTGAAGTCTAGTTTATTATTAATTTTGGAGATTTTAAGGTCTAAGAAATTTAAACTGTTGTTTTCTTTTTCGATAGTGAATTGTATGTTCAAATCTAAACTATTCAGGAAATTCCTAAATGTGTCTATTTGTCTTTGTGTACCACTCCATACGGCGAAAATTAAATTAGACTTACTTACAAGTTTAAACATTTCTTTATACACAATTGTTACTTTGTGTTCCAATATTCATTTTTAACGTAACAATAATAGCTAGAAAAGTTAGTTTAATATTTTATATTATCCCCTTAATTTTTTCCTACAAAATAGATAACATATCTGTTCTTTTATAATCGTAGTTTTATAGGAAAACTAGTCCTAAGCATGCGTTAACTTTAAATAGCTTTACGCAATCATTAATATAAAACATGATTTATGCTTTGCCATAATACATTAACATAAATATTCACAAGCAATAAGACTAATACAATATAAATACGTCGACACGATATTTAGACAGAGAACTTCGAAATATGTTCAACTAAATTACCAACCAGCCAGCCACGTTCGACTAACCGAAACCTGGTTTCGATCGATGTTGATTAGAAGTTTCAGGTGCCCAGAATAGGTATTAATTTATGCAGTTTCGTAGCCAAGAATCTTGCTGGGACGAGTAGATCGAATTACGATATGCACTTCGCTGATTCGCAGAGTATATACAGACAGTTCATTGTTGAATCTTTTTCTCTTTCTCTTTCAGTTCACACTACACATATACCCGTAACAAATTCTTTGATTATTCAGTTGAATGTTTCCCTTATTCAGTAAGTAATATATTTGATCCTCTTCTACCTACATATTTTATATTAGAAGCAGAAATAGGAGTAAACAGAGTCAGAGGAAGACTGAGATCAGATTACTGTTCAAATAGTTAAAGTTGTGGGTTGTTCTAGTTTTCGTGAAATGCGAAGAATGGTCCAAGAATGAATGGTGCGTGTCCAACCAGTCTTCGGACTATGTTTACGCATGATAAACAACTATCAAACTATTTGAATTATGTCATTTCTCTTTCTAGTCAGGTATATTTTCTGCGCCACGACATGACGGTAATACGAGGCATGTTTTTTAAGTAAGCAATAAATTAATAAAAAACGTGCAAAGATATCTTAATAATTTTATTTTTACAAGAAAACCTGTACCTTAACCTACTTTTCTACATAATCTCCTTCAATATTAAGGCACTTGTCATAGCATTTGACCAGTTTTTGAAAACCCTTCTCATAGAACTCTGCCGCGTGACTTGTTCACTTCACCACTGCACCACAACTGTTTTGATTTCGTCATCGTCTTGAAGGCGCTGACGGCCCACATGTTTCTTCAAGTGCAGGAACAAATAGTAGTCACTGGGCGCCAGATCAAGGATGTACGAAAGACGATCTAGAGTTTCCCAGTGAAAAGATGTGATGAGATCTTTGGTTCGATCAGCCATATGCCGACGGGCATTGTCGTGCATATTTGTGCGGCTGTCGCTAAATGCTCTCAACCACAACCTTACCATTCCATTACTCATAATGTTTTGTCCGTAAACTCACGATGAATATCAGTCGGTTTTAGACCTTTAGCATAAGGAATCGTATAACAGCTCGGACTTCACAGTCGGCGGAACTCACGATTATCGGAGGCATCTTAAACACTCAGTAAACAACGTAAACAAGGGAAAATCAGACCGTAATGGCGTCAGTGCGTAGGTGAGAGATACAGGTACTCTGTGCGCCTGCGCATAACGCTGACCGTAGCGCTGCGACGGCAGAATTTCAAAACGGTACTTACTTAAAGAGTATGCCTCGTATCTTGATTTCGGCTATTTGCTGTCATTAGCATAAACAGTTTTGGATATTTAGATAATCAGGCTACAGATGTTACAATAAATAAAATCGGAAATGGTGGAAATGTCGCAAATGGAATCGCATATCATTTATCAAAGGAAAATTGAGTTGATAGAACTTTTTAAAAATTCTCGAGTGATATTTTTTTAGAGAAATATCTTGCCTTTCTAAACAACTAATTAAAACACGGTTTTCAGATTTTCCACAAACTTTCCTGGGATATAACTAGTTTTTCGTGGAAACTCGAAGCCGATGCGTTGCTTGAACGTAAAGCACACTGAAAATATTTAAGAAGTTCATTATTGTTTCAAGTTTTCGTTTTAAACAGAATTGAAATTTTCTTCAACAATGTAATTCCATCTTGTGCCCAGTATGCTAATGAAGTAATAAGGTACATCATTAATTTAATAATTACACCATTCACTGTATCGTAGTTTAGTAAAAAGAAAATACAGTTATCGCTATATATGAAAAATTACTTATTTGACCAGTATTTATTAGAATTAGAAACACGATGCACTAAATTATTGACCTAAAAGGAGATTATGTAGAAAAATTAAATTGATTAAGGCTTTCGCGGCCAGTTGACCTCTGAAGAAGCTCGCCACTCGTGCTAGCGAAACGTTAGGAAGCAATTCCAACCGAAGACGGCCTGTACACCCGAAGAAAGACAACATCAGTTAGAAAAATTAAATGTTGATGTTTTTCTTTAAAAGTTACGGACTCGTCAAACCATCTTGGTATCTGGTCCAAAAATATTCATTTCAGACTTCTACCAACAGATTGGATATCGGTTCCCACTTATTTCCTGTTTCGGTACTCAATACTATACCTACCAAAATTTATTAAAAAAAACATTTGTTTGAAAAGTTATTTTTATTTTTGTTTTAACGTTGTTCTCGGAAGTACAATTTTGTTTAACTACGAGTGTGTATTAAATATAAACATGATTGGTTTTGTAAAAAATTCGAACTATACTTAGACTTCGATAGATATACTAATTTTCAACATAGACTCCCGCCCTAGAAATACATTTTTCTCATCAGATTAAGAGCTTTTTTATGCCATCGTCGTAGAAAATCGTCTGATGTTCTTATAACCATTAGAGCACAAATGCTTCCACTGCGTCCTTCTAGTGGAAACGTTAGCTTCTAAGCGCTTTCTTCAGACGCCTAAAAAGATGGAGGTCACAAGTCTGATGCTTCAGCGTTTCCCACCCTACTGCATCCAATTTTATATTATGACATTGGCCGTATAATAACTAGCGTTATCATGCAAGAGAATGACACTTTTGAACGATTGCTTCTTCCTTTTCCTTCAAAATGACAGTTTCGCGGCATCCAATAGATCACAATAATATTTGTGCATTAATCATGCGTCGATCATGGAGAAAGTCAATGTGAAAAGCACCTTTCTGATAAAAAAAACACTGTTTCGGTTGCACTTGTCCTTGGGCGGTGAGCATGGCTCTCGTTTTCGACCTTTTCACGGCCTTCAGAAGATTCCTTGTGACATGTAAACACCCAAGTTCTTGACAGGGTGTTGTCCCCGAACTGTTTCTGTAATCGTCGCAAAATTACGGTTGGATTCACTCCTTCCTTGGCCAAAAACATAATAATAATCCGTTACGGAGACAACACTTCAGCCTCGCTCATTGTTTGTTTTCGTACTAAAGCGACTCGACCGAATTGCGGTTGGTTTTCCCTCTTCCCTAGCGTTAAAGGCCATCTTCGCATCTACTACTACCGGATCTGACCTCTTCGTAATTAAAAAAAAATTAGTCCCGTTTATATTTGTTACACCCTCGTATATAAATTTCGTATACTTATGTGATACATCGAGCTCAATTTGCTAGAATAATTATAGATGGAATGTGGTAATATTAACTGAAGTTGCACATAGGTACGCTGATCAGGAGAAGTACACTTCTCCTGCAGCCCAAATTAACACATACAGGAACGGATATTAGATTTAGCCGGATAGTATTACAAGTTTAAAGTTGAAACAAACCAAACTTTACGTATAACTCAGCACGGAAACCAAGCTTCTACCTTATATCTTCACTTGGGCAAATCATGTTACATGCATTTTATCTTTTTAATACATCATTTTTCATATGTTGCTTCACACACACAGATTTCTCGGGTGGATATTCGGCGTAAAAATGTTTGGTTAATTATTTAGTCGTATGGGGGGGTGTTGGAAACGACACAATAAAATAATGCGATCGGGTGCAAATAAAGTTTAATATGTACACTATGAGCAGTTATATATGATTCCGAGTGACTGACTGTGTGTGACTAACTATGACTGACCTCCAGTCTCCGGTTTAAAGGGTTCTTATAAACGGTATGCTAAAAGAATGAAAGAAGTAGGGGAACCGATTTTAATTTGTGCGTTATTCGAATTAAGGATACCAGGAATTTAGGGAAAGTGACCATGACGAAGGTAATTGGCGCAAAAAGTGAAATTTTGACCGGATGCAGAAAAGGGTCACTTTCTACTGGCGAGGGTAAATGGGTGAGAGCGTGATAATTCGAATAACCATCTAAGGGTACAATAGGAAACTTTCGAAAAGGATTTGTAAAGAAGTAAAGAAGAATAGAATGAAATTGAATGAAGAAACTATTATGTTAAAAATACAAAGGAAAAGTGAAATTTAAAATGTATAGAGATAGACATTATTTATGATTGTGAAAAAGTGTACAAAAGAAATAGAAGTTATAAATTTAAGAAATAGAAATATGAAGGATTAGATATGCGAAATAAAGATGCGTTAAGAAACAGAAATCGTGAAATTAGACATGGAATGAACAATGACATATTTACACTATATACAAAATTTACAACTTAAATTTACAACCCTGGAAGAGGCGAGTGTGGCAATAAATGCCACAATTTGTTTTGAATGTTATATATTAATGGAAATATTTACAATATTTTACAAAATTTTGATTTTTTTTTGTTATTGATTTGTGATAAATAAATGGTGTATGTATAAAATTTTAAATAATCTGAGGTGTATGAAGTCGATATGAATCCTGTTTTTAAAAGTTTGAATGATAGTGTGTTAATGTGAGAAAAACCGAAAAAATAACTTAGAGAGGGATAGCGACAGGTGGCAATTGACATGGGCTAGATGGCTAGATGTAAGCAGGAAACAGTAAGAATGAATTTATGCTGACAGAAAGACAAGAAAAGCATTTTAAAATATGGAATTTAAGGGATAAGATATTAGTGCTACATGTTAACTTAAAATTTATGTTTATTAATTAAGTACATAAGATACCTAAATATATATATATGAACTACGACTATGTTATTTCCTTAATTTTGAATTTTAAGTTTTTAAAAAGAAAATTACTACTTTAATAAAAATGACAAATTGCCTAAGGCTTTCGCGGCCACTTGACGAACTAGTGTTCGGGTCTAAAAGCCGTCGTTGTTTGGAATTGCTTCCTAACGTTTCGCTATCATGAGTGGCGAGCTTCTTCAGGGCTCCTTCCATCTACGATGCTGGATGTAGACCCTAATAAGGACTACACTACTTTAATAAAATAACACGAAACTTTAATTTAGAACAGAAATTAGCTACAATGTACAATACGTATACCAATTCTTCTAAACGTTGTGTACTCAATCTAGGACAGTCTCTCTCAAAGTGGGCGATAGCGCCCCTTGTGGGCACTGGACGCCAACAGGGGGGCGGTATAGGGCCCAGAGAAACTTGGGGGCGTTGAAACGGTTTAGGGGGCGATTACTGATTTGTATTTTATTTTAAAAATTAAAATCCAAACCTAGATTATTTCGTTCTTGTTCCTTCCCAGTTTAATTGTATAGTCTTCAGAATAAATAATTTATGATAGCTTTCGTGAGCAATCAACCTTCAACAAGTTTCTGTTAAATAACGTAAATAACGCTATTTGTAAAATCCTGTACAAAGCAGAAGAATCACCGATACTTGTTCTATCTAGCTCAGTACAAATTCCGTCACATGAGGTAATCGAGTTTGTCCATGTTCGTCTTATTCCTGTCGGTGCGTGTTGTGTTTAAATCCTATATAAAAGCGTGTAATGTTAGCGTTTTCTCGTAGAATCGTTAGCAAGTTCTTTAAATTCGATACTTTACTCAAGACCAAGCCATATCGGAAGCAAAACAGGAGAGACGACAATACAGTGTGGAATATGTTATACTAAATACGGATTTATTGAGAATACTACAAATCCGTCTTCACCTATGTGCTCTATTTGTCAAAAATCATTTTCGAATGAAGCGATGAAGCCTTCTAGGCTACAAGATCAGTTGAATAAAATAAATTCAGATAAAAAAGATAAAAATGTTGCCCATTTTCAAGGCCTGGAAAAGAAGTATATAGCTTACAGCTAAGCCAAATGTTTCAAAACTTTTTTCATCGGCTTCTTTGCAAGACGATGACGGACTTCGATGATGGGCTTCGTTTGTTAATCGTTCAAACTCAAACAGACAAACCACACACTATTGGAGAAGAGATAATTTTACCAGCAATAAAATAAGTAGGTATGTATAAGAAAGTGTGCTCCATAAACCATCGGCAGATTCCTTTGAGCAATAGTTCTGTGCAAAGACGAATCGATGAAATGGCGGAAAATATTAAAGAGTCAAGACAAGTCAATTCTCAATTCAACTGAAAATTCAGGTGAGTCCACTTTACCAACTAATGAAGCATTGTTGTTTTCATACGTCAGGTTTATTAAAGATGAGAAAATATAGATGAGAGATAAGAACTATTATTTGCTAGAAATTTAGATACAGATACAAAAGGAGAAACCATATTTGATACACTGAAAAAGTTTTGTTATGAAAAAGATGAAAAAGAAATTTCCTTGAAGAACATTAACATATATCAGCTGCTACGGATGGCGCTTCGGCTATGACATGCCATCACAAAGGCTTCATAGCGTGCTTAAAAAATAAAGTTCCAAGTTCCAAATGTGCTATTTTGCGTCATTCATGGACATTTGGTTGCGAGAAATTTGAGTGAACGGCTGTTTCAACCAGTGCATCATGTCATCAAAGCAGCGAATAAAATCCGAAACAGGCCTTTTAATAATAGATTATTTAATCAGCTTTGTGTTGCATGAAGGGGCTACAGGCTATCAAGAGGTACTTGTTTGACTCGATTTTACAATCTGTTGGACACTGTGATAGAGTTTTTGGAAAGCAATGGCACAACAAAGACATGCAACAACCTCATCACATCAAAGAATGATATGGCGTACTTGACAGACTTGTATAAATTGTTTAAAGATATCAATCTCCAACTTCAAGGTGACGACTTGAACTTGAATTTGAATTGAACTTGAAAAAATGTCGTAGCCAATGTGCTTTTGCACAAGAAAATATCAGCAGTTATATGCTGCGGTTAATTTATTCCCTACTGTAATAAAAATTGCTCTACTAAAAGTAATGGGTCAGTTACGCGCGACCATGAGACTATTATTCCCTGCGTCTAATAAGGGGTATAAGCCAATAATGCGCTGTGGTCTGTTACTCTGACTAAGTACTAAAATGCGCGTGGAGTGGAAATTTACGACTTTACTCCAATGAGTTAAGTATCTTCTTGGTGGATTAAGTCAGGTTATGGTTGCCTAGGCTTTTTGCTACATTTTTGCTTTTATTATTAGGTTTAATTATTTTTTATTCCTTGTTATCCGTGTATACCGTAACTAAATATTATTACCTATACTACCGACCCTCCTTGAGATTGATGGTTTGTTGGCCATCGAGACGTTAGAGTCAGTAACAATAAAACACGGAAAATTTCCCAAAACCCAAAGTCAAAACACGACACTTTTCTACGGGAAATCCAATTGTTCGGTTCTCTCTAAAAATTTATTTGAGGCAAATTGTAAATAAAGTTTCATAGTTCGGTACATTTTTTAATTTACGATATACATAGTTACTCATGTGCACGTTCCGACCGCTTGGGTCAGTTTACAACCCTGTCATTGCTACCATCATCAGATGTTGGTACGATGACCGGCGTACTTGTCATGTGTATTTAAGCAGCTTTCTGGCACATTTTATAATTATATTCTTAAGAGCATTCTTAAATGACTCACGTCAGTTCGAGTCCGACAGCGAAGAGAGCGGACGTGCAGAGTAGCAGCGACAAAGAATCAACAAAGAGCAAGAAACCGATTAACAAAAATAGTCCTTTTCAAGACTTCCCTGCGCTTATCTTTACACGATGGACGACGAGGAAGGAGATGGATTCACCAAGCCCCGAAAGACAAGGAAGATTAACGAAATCACTGCAAACGATCTATAACCAACAACACTGAAGAACAGTTTCGAGCCACTATCCAGTATCACCGCCAACGAGACGAAGGTTACCCCGATTATCTTCCCTAGCACAGCGCACTGGCCAGACTTAAGTGCAGTCCACTTCCGATTCGATGTAAAATTCTCCGAAGCCAACAACACGAGGAACGGGATAAAAATTCACCCAGTCACAATCTACGATCGTCAAAAGATGCTGAAGCTGCTAGAAAAGTCAAGGGGGGAATATTACACCTTCATCGACTACTCAGAGCGGACTACCCGAAGGATTACCGGCAACAATAGACAACAAGTCAAATCAAATCTAACTAGAAATGGCATATTTGTAACCTGCAAAACGATCAAAACCCGATCGAACACACAAACGATCGTACTGGTCACTCCCGAACCAGGTGCTGAAAGTAAAATCAGGAACCTCAAGACATGTTGCTACCTACAAATCAATGTAGAGGAATTTAGAGACCGCCGTCGACGCATTAGACAATGCCACAGGTGCCAGCGGGTTGAACATGCACAAAAGAATTGTAAGATACTTAAAATGCGGACAACAACACAACACCGCAGACTGTCAAAAGAAAAAGGAAGAACCAGCCACCTGTGCTAACTGTGCAGGCCCACATACAGCCAACTACCGAGGTTGTCCAGCCTTCCAAAAAACAGATAGAAAAAGGGAAACAACTAAAGACCAACGATAAAATCCAAACCATCCAAACCCGGCCCTACGCCCATCTACAAATACCACACCACAAGGCACAACGTACGCTAACGTGACGAAAGGGAGAAAAACGGACAAATCCATCAATCTCCAATCAACGACAGAAATCATCACCAAAATTGACCTCATCAAGGTCAAGGCGACGATAACGAAATTGGCTACAGAAATGAAGGACGACAACAGCCCGAGTGATATACTGCTAACGCTATTGGGCAGTGTGAAAGACATTTTAGCCCTTCTGGGCTAAAAATATCCGAGTCGTACCCAACAGCCAAAACACTCAGATGCTGATGGAGAAGTCAAAGGACTGGTACACGGATTTCACAGGGGTTTTTTAGTGAGTACAAATCCCACACTACCCCGCAAAGCCCAATGCGGGGTGTCTTTGGGAAGATTTTTCCCCTAAGGCCAAAGGAAAAAAAATTATAGTTATTATCTTAAGGATCTAAGAAACTGTAACAAGTCGTCGGTCGTCACCTATTATTTCTCTCGTTTATATTTCGTTTGTTAGCATTAGTTTGTCAGTTTTATTAACTTCCACGATAGTTAAAATTTTCTATATTATTTTGTAAATATTTACTTTTTATGAATTCAAGCTTTACAACCACTTTTCATTAATGTGGTACAGCACTACACCGGGAAAAGGTCAAACATTACGCGCTTTTTCTTTACACCAATTCTAAATCTAACCACCTACGTCTAGCAAAGGTGCTCTTAAGTCCCTAAAGAAGGTAACCTTGTTACCGAAAACTAATTCAGACTTTTAGTGTTATGTTTTCGCGTTGAGGTATTAGCAGTTTCCGGTCTTCTTGATACGGTAATAATGTTTAAACCGGATGTGTAATTAACCTTACCTATCCAGGGTAATCGGCGCGCAACTGACCTGTAAAATTCGACTACCTGAAACTATTTCTGACCGCGGCGCTCAACTGTCCCTTGCCCCCTTTTGGGACGTCATTACTCCGCGGTGGGAACGTGTAGGTATGTGTAAAGTACAGAAATTGGTTGTATATATATATAAAGATAAAGTCGGTCTAAAATTAAACAGGAGTTTACCTTTCGTATTGTTTTCGAAAAGGGGAACATAATTTTCTCTACGGCTGGACAAAACTAAAGTTCAGTACGGGTTAAATGAGATAAAAGGATAGGGGCGTAGAAGGGAAAGAAATGAAGTAAAATCGATTTACTAATCAACGAAAATTTGTAAACGGTAATGTTACAAGCCCACATGAATCAATAAGATATTAAAGTTTAGTTTGCAACTTTTCTATCCTTTAGAACTTATTGAGATAATTCATAAACTAAAATATAATATACGCATACGAAGGTTGTGCTGAAAGTAAGGCAACAGTTTTAACTAAGAAGCAAGCCACTGAGGATTTCTTGTATATGTATCTTTAAAATATCCTACGACATTAAAAGCCAGTCTAAGGATTTTGTGGTACAGAAGAGCGATAACAAATGAAATTGCAAGGACCCCAAACAATTCTGCACAATCTCTCATTTATGCGAAGTGAATGCGAAACTGAGAATGGAGAAAAGAATTGAAAAGGATATTAGAAGAACGAAAGGAAGTTAAGGTAAATCTAAGTACTCATTTTAAAAAATGGTATTTCCTGTATACCATTTTGGGTTTTTTACAAGTATATAATAAATTTTAAATTAGAGTAACGGGATGTCTTAAAGTTTTAAAAATACAAGAGTATAGACTAGTCGAAGTATACAAGAGATTAGAATGCTTATAAGGATGAAATAATACACAAGAGAAAGATGAAAAATATTGCAAAAGAAGAAATCAACATTAATACATACATATAAAGCTGTTAATTTTTAGTGTCTATTCAATGAAAATATTTGCCGAAAGAAAAATTATAGCTTTCCTGACAATATCAGATGATAATATTTAAACGATCATATATTTCAAAATACTGAATTAATCAACTAAGTACTACCGAAGTTTTTTGTAGTAAATTTAGTTCTCTACGAAATTCTGGCATGAGAATTCTAAAAAAAGCTAGTTATTCGCGTTCAAGTAAAAACGTCATTTTTCCCATGTTAATTAAATGGAAAACAAACTTTTTTTGCGTCACTTACAAATTTGATCAACGAAGCTGAAATTGTAGGATAATATTCATGTTGCTACGTTGCTAAAACGTTACCTAATAGGACAAAAAAGTACCGTAGTTGTACATGTTTTATTCATTTTTCGGTCTTAATGGTGAGCTACGTCTTGGCTGTTAATAAAATGGAAAATCGTGTTATACTATAAAATTAAACAACATTAACATAAACCATGTATTAACTATAAACCAAAAGGAATGAGAATGCTGAAAATAATGAACTATATTTATGGAACCTATTGGATAAAATCTATTAAATTATTTTTAGAATTGACAAATTTACTGGGTCAATACGGGATTAGCGACACATATCATAAATAATAACCATTTTATCAATTCGGACATCATCAAAATTTTACATAATGAAAGAAAAGGAAAAAGACTGGACTGTTTGAATTTTTTGAAATTAAAAAAGCAATAAATATGAACAAGAATATAACAAATGACCAACAAAAATTTTTCAGTACGCCTTTATTAGATGCAAGATTAGAAGCAATGTCATCTAGTATTTCTTAACAACGAGTATGTACCTGAAATTTTGAAAATTATACCCACAGAATACCGGCTGTTGACTGTAAAAATATATATAGACGACAAGTACCTATGACCTGAAATTTAGTAAATCTGTTACTCTTGAGAAAGACATTGTTATGGCGAAACAATATTGTAGAGTTTACAATAAAATATTTTGAAACGTTTAAAAGTGATTTCATTCCTTCAGTTACTTCTATTATAATTAAAAAAAAAAACAAAACTAAAGATCTTCACACACTTTATTTACTATTCGTAACATATGTTTCGTCATAACTTACTAGTGTAAGTACTCACGTTTGAGAAAGCCAAGGTTTGGCGAAACATATGTTACGAATGGTAAATAAAGTGTGTGAAAATCTTCAGTTTTGTTTTTTCTAATTAAGATGTATTTTCGTCAAGTAAATATCGAAACTATCAAAACTTTTTTAGATTTCTTTAATTGTCAATGTTTCATAAGGAATTGGCGTCTGAATGTCGAGCCATTCTTTTAAAAACATTTAAAAGCGTGAGAATGACTGTACGTGGGTTTTGTAGAGGCTTGAATGCTGATCGTTAAAATTTGATTAGTGTATGAACTTTAGCGATTGATAGAATGTTTGAATTTGGTTAGCTGGAAAAATTATTAGGTGAGATTGAGGACGGAGCTATAAATGAGGGAGAGAACGAGTTCGTTTAGTATTTTTGTAAAGAAAGGAATTGAATAAGGAATAATCTGCAAGTTGTGTCTTATTAAAAAAAAATCATATCACTTCTTAAACCGTTCATCTCTAAATAAGGATAATCTTCCTGCAATTTCACGCAAACAGGTTAATGAGTGGGGCTGTATGGCTAATTGTAAGTGGTAGACAATTATTTGAAGAGCCAATCTTTTATAATTCCAACTGAAGTGTCAATTTGATATAAATTAAGTTTTTGTTAATATTGAAGTATTTGACGAATTTTTAGTAGGGGTAAATTTTAAATACAATAATACCATATTAATTAGTTTTAGCTTAGTGGCTAAAGCATTGGCGACTAAAGCCGAGATCCCGGGTTCGAGTCCCTCGTTGTATGAGGTCATCTGTAATGGGTATAATTTAATTCAATAATTAATATCGTATTAGTGTATTTAATTTTTTGTATTTAATGCGATCCCCATAACATTATTTCCATTTAATGGACTTCTATCTACATTAGGTACATCAATCAAAACGGTGGAATCCACTAACACGTCTTTAAGTTTCTTCAATGAACGGTATCTGTCATCTTTTTAGCTGATCTTGCTGTTCCCATTTTTTGGAGCATGTTCTCTTTTATCTTTAATGAATTTTTTTTTTGCATAAGTAGCATAGATTTTGTGATCCATATCCTTCATCTCCTGTCGTATTTTATTATTATTTCATCTATTCACTAAATCAGTTTAGAGGTTTGATCAAATCATTTACTTTTTTTAACAAAATGAAATTGTCCTTTAAACATCTGTCGTGAATTGATCAAATATCTCAGGAATTCAATCAAATCTCCGTCTTCAGGATCTATCTGCGATATATCCATCACGAGAGCTTTACAAAAGAGTCTGCTTATTGTTTTTATCAAAGTATTCTAACATCAACTGTTGGACAAATTGATTAATACAAAATATTCTTTGAAAGCTGCACCTTGCTGGCATCAGTCAACGGCTATTGCAACAGACTGACCAGAGAAGCCATAGAAATCCACAAACACCCGGATAATTTCAACAGGAAGAAGGAGACCCTTAGACTGAATCAGATCTGGAACCCAATTCTTAGGAACGCACGAACCATACCAATCGACACATCAAAATCTACTGAAGCGGAACAAGCTCCGCCCCCTACCCACAGACATAAATACCATCTGCGTAGGAGAAAGGAACAGTCTACAACCAACAGCGAAAATGGATAGACCTCTGAAGAAGCTCGCCACTCGTGCTAGCGAAACGTTAGGAAGCAATTCCAACCGACGACGGCCTGTACACCCGAAGAAGGATAACATCAGTTCATCAACTGTTGGTCTTTATCTATACATAATTACTTCATTAGTTATTAGTAAAAGATCAAATATTTTTTCATTTATTTGTTGTATTCATTTTAAATGAAAGATGAATGAAAATAAATAAATAGAGAGCATTTTATTATTTCTAAGAAGTTCGTTTCTAAAATTCTCTACTGAAATTACCTTAGCACTATTTGAAATACAAAAGTTAAAAGGAAATGTTTGACTTTACAACTTCAGATTCTTCGATTTCAATTTCCATTTCATAAATATACGAGTATGTACCTCCGCAGTAGGGAGAACATCAAATTGGCGGCTTTATTTGACTACGTTACATATTTCTATCGAAAATACGTGAATAGGATTTTATTTTGATAGCAAAGGAATGCATACATCGCAAACTATACACATGCAAAAGCAGCAAACCTTTTAATGTATAGACAACGAATTGGTAATAGTAAATTATATTAGATCGTTTTATTCAGATATTATAGTTGAATTAGAATCATTATTTTCTTGTAATGTGTAAATTTGATTGTTAGTTATTATTAATTTCATTTGGTTTTGTTTTCTTTTTTTAGTTCATTTATACCTATATCAGTGGCGAATGGTAATTATGGAAACACGGACACCTGGTTACCTTAAATGAAACTAATACATTTGTAAGGTCAGGGGGTAAATGGGACCAGTTCACTTTGTAACACTGAAATATTAAATGTTTAGGATTAATTCGATTCAAAGTTTGTACAAAATATTATTAGTATTGTAACGTTCGTGGGTTCAACAATTGAAACTCGAAGACTTTTAAACAGGAACAACAATTTATTTATACTAATATTGATTAACTTTACTACCAATTACAATATTTATTTATGTACAGTTACTGTCTGTATAACACTTCTCACTTTTCTATTTATTTACTACGCGTCTCGATTTATTTCTCACCTTATTTTCACGACCGTCAATTTATATCTCACTGTCCTCGGCGATCGTCTTTCCGCTTATATACTGTTCCGTTAAATTTCCGGAACACTCCCGAGAAATATTTTTCGCCGAAATATCGAACAAGTTTCCGCGAAACACAAATACACTAACATGTCCTCATTTATTACGCACACACTTGCAGTTACGATATACACGTCGAGGCTCGGCCGCGACCAGCTCGCTCACATACATGGGCACTCGAACGCACACAAGCAAACACGCACTCGTTACAGTATCTTCGAAAATAGTTAATTATTATTATACACTAAATTATCATATTTTATAATTGAAACAACAAAACCAATTTGGTGTTACTGATTGAACTTTCTTATTTAAAACAGAAAAGTATAACCGGCATGTAAATATCCCATTGAAGGTCGCATAAACATGGCGCGTAACACATCGATGTACGCGTAGGTGTGTATGTGGTGAGGCAATTTTTCGTGCCATTAGGATACTAGAGATATAGACTTCTTAGATTAGACACCCTTTGTACTTCTTTTATCAAATCAACAACCATCGTTTAAAAACGAAAGAAATATTAAACCAGAATTAGCCTATATAAGAATATTGTTGTTCTCAATAATAGGATAATACCCGAAACTTATGTCCAGTCTTATATAAATTTAATGAAAATAATTTTTGTTGTTTTTTTGTAGGGAAGGTAGGGGTTCAAAGTTCCGATTTTGGAGTAGAACGCTATATGAATGTAATAGAAAGATTTATAATCTATGATTCCTATATAAATAGATGCAGATTTTATCCTAGCTTCAAATTTTATATTCAAATTCATAGAAATAATAATATATTTTGGCTCAGGTTAATTTTTCAAGTCAACAAGGAACAACTCGCCCCACAAAGGGGCTGGTTGTTCTTTAGTTGAGGTAAGTTGTTCCGATGTCAACTCCAATCATTAATAAGGTAATATTAGTTGGAAAGGTATGTATAAAATAAATAAGGCGCATTTATTGAATATTTATGAAAGTCTCATTTATAATATGAATAGAGTAAGAGTATAAAATGTTTTTGACATATTTTCAACAAACAGGCTTTAATGAAAACAAAACTATAAAAAAAAAAGTAACAAGCATTATTGCTAATAATGTAATAAGACTAATAAACGTATATATTATTAATCAACTTTGACAAACGTTTGTTTGTCAAAAAAACAAGACTATTTATTTTAATTAAAACAAAAAGAAAAATCAATCAATTTTAACATATCCAACCATAATTTCTTTATTCAGTCTCATAGCATTCACTTTACTGAGATCAATAATCTAATTAATGGTTTACTTAAATAATAGTTTTATTTCAGTCTCGCAGAACTTAAAAAGTAATTATTCAGAGGATTCGTCATCAGAATTACAATTTGGACAAACATAGAAATGAACATCTTTAGAATTCAGGCATTTTGAATGAGCCCAATTTCACCTGATTGTGAATTAGAATATGAATCGCAACATTTTAAACAATACCATTCCAGGCTGTCTTCTTCACTATCACTTCCATGATCATCTTTCCGTTTCGCATTTTCTTCACCATTTGCGGATTTACGTGTCACTTTGCAATTTCCCTTGTTTTCACCGGTTGCCTTTTTCATTCCGATTTTTTTTTTAATTTCCTTCTCCTTTATTTTGCTATTGCTCTTTCTTCTTCTTGATTTTTCTGCAGCCAAAGTGTTCTTTTCCGGCGGAACAACTAGCCCCACGCCAGAGGAAATATGAACCCCAAATCCCATTTTCAAAGTTTCCTCCAATTATAATGAAATAGATTATAATGTGGTGTTGCGGGTGATTATTTAATATTATATTTATTTAAATAAAACTGATGATAGTTGTTTGACGTTATTTAATGTACAAACGGTTAGTAGTGAAATGAAAGAATTTAATATTGAATGGTAAAAAATGTGCAATGGTTGAAAACGAGTTTTATCGATAGCGGTCTGTGAAGAAGTGTTGATTTGGAAAAATAGAAGGTGAGTTTTTAACAGTAAAGGTTATTTCTTGGAAGCATGCCGAGGGTAGCGAAACAAGAAGCGGTAGTTTTTGTAGGGATCGACAGCGGTACTTTTTATGATTGACCGTTGCAAGCGATCGGTAACAAAGGGATAGGAATTTTGGTTTGTATATGAATGATAGACAAGAAAAGAAAGCTGTTTCTGAGAATTAAAAAAGGCAAGACAGTAGAAAACATGTTTGTAGAAAAGGCATGCTCAAGGGTGTTAGTAATTTTATACAAAATATTTACATAGAATTTGTACACAACAATTTATACACAAGCGAGGAATTTCTTTTTACAGATTATAATACAAAAATGAATATATCTAAATAAAATAGTGGGACATAGGTCCCCACAGTACCATAGGTCCCCACAATAAAAAGCCTACAATGATATTAAAAAGATAATCAACATAGTTTGCCCAACTGATAATAGCAAGTCACTCATAAATAGCTAGAAAATTGATTGATATCGACCAAAAAGTTTAAGGATGAAAAAATTTACTCACGTGATGTTTATGTGCCACTAATCGATTAACACTCTCACACACCGACACAGCGTCACTAAAATAGCTGATACAATAGCACGATGGTATGATTTTTCGCGACTCACTTCACACCTACTGCTACCACTTTTCTATTGGAAGCTATTGGGATCGGAACAACCTACCCCCGGCACTTTGAACCCGGGCACCGTTGACAGTTTGGAAATAACATCTCTGGTCTAAGCATCCTAATCTTCGTCCACTTGTGCATTGTTTAATATTTACACCTCACTACTCTGACCTTTACTTCCACCGTCATGATCACTGTTTCCCTCTTTGCCATTTATTATAGAGATAAACCTTAAACATTTATCTTTTTGAGTATTTCATTCCCACCAGCTAGTCATACTGCTGAGCGGGCAGTCTCTAGGACTTACACTGCAGTGCAAAGCCGGAGGGTAGGGCGTAAGGCCCTCTTCAGCCTCCTTTCAGGAATCGAGGGATTGGGTGGGTGGTGGTTAGGGAGAGAAAGATGAGACGGACAAAATGAAGACAGAGGAGAAGTGAAAGATTATCTGTGAAATAGTATTGTCCCATCATTTTCCTATGAGATCCAAGGAAACCACAGAAAACCAGAGCAGCCGGATCCGGAATCGAACCGGTGATCTTCCGAATGCTAAGCAATTATTTAAACCACTAGACAACTCCGCTCGGCATTATAGAGATGCGTACAGTGCGCATTTATACCAGATACATTCATTCAGTGCATTTATTTAGCATTGGTGAGATTAGAGTGCGAAACCAGTCTACTAAATGTACGTATGTGCCAAATATGCAAGTGAAACGTATGAGAATATAATATACATGCATACATAATTTCTCAATATAATTAACGGCCGAGCTGCCTTAGGACCTATACTCTTTCGATGTAATATGCAAGGGATTGTCGCTGATCACCCGACAGCCGCGTTTAATAAGCAAAAGCATCCTGATGTTATTAGAATGTACAACAAATTTCGTAAGTGAACGATTTATTACACACAGGTGAAGCACGTGCGGATCATATTTTTACATAAGAAACATACATTATAACACATGCACTGAAAAGTCCCCGGCCTAACACATAGATGGCGCTAGTTTTATTGCATTCGCCTATTTTTCAGTTGGTACTCACCTTCAAAAGACAGCTTCTTTTCAGCTTAATTTCATGATATTCTATTGATTAGTTTGTGAATTATTGTGCTATGAGTGACGCTACTTTTGTTATTTTCAAAATAATGGATCAAAAAATTTTTCGTGTCGTAGAGGCACTGATGATGCAGAACGCACTGGACGTTCAAATAAGGCGGTAACACCAACAAAATATAAATAAAATCCACAAAATTATTTTGAATGATCGAAAAGTAAAATTGCGTGAGTGAACTGACATCAATAAAATCAAATGATATCAAAAGAACGTGTTGGACTTATATTGCATGAGCATTTGACTATGAGAAAGCTCTGTTCAAAACGCTGAAACTGAGGCTGAGGCCTATTTTGAGACAAAATGTAAACTGTTCTATAAATGTAGCATTGAAATGTTAGAGCGCCGCTGGAATGATTGTGTTGCTCTTGATGGAGATTACGTTGATTAATAAAGCCAATTTTGAACAACAAAAAACGTATTTTCTGTAGCAACGAATTTTTACTGATTTGTGTACCCTTTTTATCTTGCAATTGACAGTTACAACTAATGCTTTCTTAGTTTGTTCATTTTTTCTCAAATAGTTCTTGATTTATGTATCTACGATTAAGAAGGGTAGATATTTTTGAAAATTATCTCATAGAATAAAGTAAATAAAATAAATAGATTCTTCGCTAACTAATTTTTGAAAAATTTTGGAAATAACGTTTGTAGAGAATAGAGTAAAATTCAGATGTACACAGATATGGATTTTACTGTGTACTGAATACAAACGATAAAAATATTTTATTCAAAAGAGCATTCCCGCGTACGAAACATCTGGAAGGAAAAAGGTAAACTGTTTTGTATGTATTCAAAATGTTTTTTTTTTAACTTTAGCAGTTTTTCCTCAAGTAAATTTATCGTCCAGTTGCAATCAGTTCACTTGGAAATTATATGCTCTTTATAAACTATTTCTTACAAACCATTCTTGAAAGTAGCTAAAGAGGAAATAAAGCTAACTGTCGGTAATTTTCTTAAGCGTTGGTACATTTTCGTTTGGCAGAAACTTCTAAAGAATAAGTGCCATTAAAACTCTCAACTAGTGTTAAAATTAGTTTCATTAGTTTAAAGTCAAATTCCTTTGTTAGGTTGGAATAGATTCTGAGAACACTTCCAAAGAAAATGCTACGTTTAAAATTCACTCCGTTAGTTTCACGAATATGTACAAATTTGGGATATATAATATAAAATATAAAACATATTCATCTAATGCTTAAATAGGAACTTCCTACCCTTCGGGGATAGCAAGTGCCATAATCAGATGGCAATTAGGGAAACCATTCCCTACAATAACCTAACCTTAAGCCTTGGTACATATCACTTCCCATATGCCACTAACGAAAACCTTTTCCTATCATAAACAGTGATATACATAACAAGCAATCACACCATATATTAAGTTGAAGGATTTACTATTACTCATACACCACGAATTTGCGTATTTTATAAAATATGTATACATTATAAGAACATAAGCTTTCACGGCCGGAATTCATAGCCCGAACCATCATTCTACTACGTATCCATTGTAGGTTATTTACAAAATGGTTCGATTATAACACTATTATTCGGTGAAGCGACTTACTCTTACTATATGTAAAGAATTATTGTATTGATTGACGTTGAAACAAGCTCAACACGTGAAACTGTAGGTGTCTTTAAGTAAATATTCTATTTAAACGACAACATCCTGGATATTGACAGTAGACTTAAGCCAGAGCTACATTCTTCAATTAGACGTTTTAATAATCAGGTAAGCCACTGAGTGGTTTAGTGGTCTAGATCATTGCTTAGCATTCGGGAGGTCACAGGCTG
This sequence comes from Agrilus biguttatus, assembly GCA_963921985.1. NCBI lineage: Eukaryota > Metazoa > Arthropoda > Insecta > Coleoptera > Buprestidae > Agrilus > Agrilus biguttatus. The sequence goes on from OY998118.1 coordinate 26,315,904, forward strand.
CTCTGGTCCAAGTTTTCTGTGGTGTCCTTGAATTAATTAAGAAATACTGGAGCAGTAATATTCCACAGATAATCTTTCACTTCTCTTCTGTCTTCATTTCGTCCGTCCCATTTTTCTCTACCTAACCATACCACCCACCCATTCACACGATTCCTGAAAGGAGGCTGAAGAAAGCCTTAATCCCTACCCTCCGGCTTTGCACTACAGTGTAGGTCGGAGGGACTGCCCGCCCACCAGCACGAGTAGCTGGAGGGAATGAAACACAAAAACCCTTTTTAAGTTTTTTTTCAGGTAAGTCCATAATTTTCTAATATGACAGGGATAGCTCCAGGACCTTAAAAACCTGACGCCATAGATACGTAAAACATTACTATGTAGTAAAATCACTCCATCACAAATGTATTATTAGTATCACTAAGTTAGAACATTATTATATCGTTAAATGGTGTAAACAAGAAAAAACTCACGAAACTACTCAATCAAACTCTACCAGTTAAGGAAAATGTTAAGCCTTATTGATATGTACAATTCACAAAAATATAAATAGTTGTTCTATTCATAAACATTTAAGCGAACCTGGTAATAAGTTTATTATTACATTTATCGAGTATAAGTATATAGGATAAGTTTATAAGATGCTTTATTGTAAACTGAGCCTATTGTTAGAGCACGTACAGGGTATTATGAAAAGTCCGTCTATTATAAAAATAAATAGCACCAGATCTGATTCTACCCTCTAGGTCAATAAAATTACCTAGACAAACATATCAAAATTCATAGAAGCAATGGGGCGTTTCATCCCCGTATATTTTTAAACAACCAATAATCTTGTCTAGCAATTTTAAGTAACGTCTACTGATCTTCAGTGTTATCAGTATTTATACCTTCGAATGACGACAAAAATCGGACAAATGATGAAAAAACACTCCGCGAAAATGTTCCATAAATTTATTTAGAAACTCTATACGTATTTCGGCAGTTATGCCATCGGCAGGAGTTCAGTAACAACTGAAGCAATAAACTTAGGTATAATATTACAGTGTACGAGGGTAGTTACTGGTTTTTCCCATAATAAACATGTTAGGTTTTAACAGCGGTAATTGGCTTAAATCTAGTTGTTCGTTTAACAAGTTATTTTTATCGTTGCAAAGAGCTCTTTTAATTTCGAAAATTTCTAAAGCGTTTAATTTAGTCCCTTTTTAGCAAAATATGAAATTTTTCATAATTAGGAATATCCTGATTTTGAAAATGATGATTATCTTTTAATAAATTATTAGCAAAATTAGCATTCTCTTTTATTAATCTATAGCTTGCAATATGCTCTTTGCAACGGCTAAGAATGCTCCGACAAGACTGACCAATATAATAACATTCACACTGTTCACAGTTAATTTTGTATACACCACTATTATCCAAAGGATTTGATTTACACTTGTTATTGACCAGAATTTATTTTAGTGTATGATTATTATAAAAAGCAGCGGTTATGTTATTTCGTTTTAAATGTTTCGCTATGTTTAGACTGGGACTTCCTATATAAACTATTTTTCTCTAAGTTAGGCCCTCTTTTATAGGGTTATAGAGATAAATTGACTAAACTAGCTTGTTTTTGTTTTTTGTAAAGTATGTTATCAACTATCTTCGTATTGTAGCCATTGTTTTTTGCAATGTTTTTTATAATCATTAACATCAATAACATTAATCATAAAAAATAATTTAAGATGGCTTCAGAAACATCAAATTCAATAAGTATTTATTGATATTTCATATTCGCAGACCTTAATCAACCTCTATTTTATTTCACCAGTAGCATTACGTTTATTGTGATTACAACTGTAGGTTTTAGTTTATTATTAAATAATTAAAAGTGAAAGACAGTTTGACTCGCATCAATTTGAACTACTCTAGTGTCAGAAATAATACTAGAAGTGTACACCATTTAGTTAGCACATTTTACACTAATCTTTTTAAATATATATCCTCAATTTACTGATATCTTGCATTTTACCCCTAAATTTAAGATTACTTTAATCCCAGCGAGGGCGTGACAGGAGTAACAAATTTTTCCTCATTAATATGAGGTAATCTGTAGTGGGTACAAATTAATTCAACAACTAATATCGCATTGATGTACTTAATAAACAGTTTCACTAATTATAGTTACTACACTGAAAAACATTAAAGAAATAATAATTACCACATATTACAGAAATAATGTAAGATTTCTTGAAATATGTTTACGAAAATTATATTGTCATATTGTGGAGCATTTTATTAATTGTAATAATAATAAAATATTCCAATATATATTGTAATTGACCTGTAATTACTCTGCAATGATTTGGTGTCACACAAAAATATGTAATTTTATGCTTAGACTTTCGTTATCCTTGGAAAATTTAGAAAAATGAAACATTAGAGTTTTGATTTTATTTGTTGAAACTATTAAGAAGTAAATATAAACAGGGTACACTGCTCAGTGTCGTAGAAACAATTAGGTAATTTATTATTACTATTTAGCGAAACAATGTTAAACACTGAATAGGTATAACATTTATTTCATACGTATTTTTAAACAAAAAACAAGGAATCTACTATTGTATATCCGATTGAGGATTTTGAAGGAGTTATTCACTAAATTACCCATCCAAGAACCCTAAAACGTAAGTGCGTGGGTAAAATGCCATGGAAAACCGTAGGTATAGAAAGAACTTGTAATATATTCTTAGTACAAGTAATAAAGGTCTACTCCAAACGCCCAATATTAAGTGAAGGACAAGCCGTAGGAACTTAAACTTAAAGTACGAACAAATTTTATTAAAGCTTTACTTATAAAACCACTTATTCTTGGTATCCAACGGTTGTTATTATTATTTCGTATATTTCAGATGGTAGCAGCTGGTTAGTTAATATTTGAAGCATTTTCAGAATACGAGATAACAATTATGGGATGATTTAACCCACCGTCATATTTAAATCACTGAATGAAAAAAAATTTTTGCGTTTCGTTTTTAATAAAATAAGAAGAAGAAAACTCTATCGCTATATAAATTAACTAGTTGGACCGTCCAAATTTGAATTGATCAGTACTGTTATCGATGGTACAGAGCGTTTACATTTTAAATATAACAAGGCTCTGCTTACAGGCTGTTTCACGCGTTACGATAAATTGGAGTGGTCTTTGATTTTCTGTTGTGTATCACGTTAGACATCCTGACAATCCTAATTAAAGTTTTGCAAGTATTTGTTTATTAAAGAATTGCAGAATATAAATATAGAATAAACTGAAATAACTACTCCGAGGGCTAATACCCCAACCGTCATTAAATTACACTATTCATTCCGAAATATTCTTAGACGAAGATAACGTTTCAAAAGAAGGCATTAAAATCCTTGATAGACTAAATATTAAGGATCAAAGATCCCACATTTGAGACGCGTCCCACCAAGCAAGCAGTGCGAACGGAAAACCAAATCCCACAACCGGTTTCGATCTATTGGGTCTAATCAAGTGGGCCCTGACAGAAAGGCCTTTACATGGTATATGATAAATATAAATACAGAATCAACAGAAACAACTACTCCGAGGGCTAATACCCCTACCTAATGAGACCCAGTGCGTGCTTGGTGGGACGAGTTCAAAATGTGGGATCTTTGACCCTTAACGTTTAAACTATCGAGGATTTTAACGGCTTCTTAGTTTAGATTAGTATTACTTCTATTAAAGAACTTCTTAAAATATCTACAATAAATAATAACTAAGGTGCGGTGTGGTGAATTGTTCTTGATTATCTTTTAGTACTGACTAACTTAGGGATAGTAAGAAGCGGAAGAAATACAGAATGAAAGTTGCGGCAAAAAAGGACAGATACTTTGAATATAGCTGGGTATTGAGAAGAATATAGGAACAGTAGGTCAGGTCATAAATTATGTTGGGTGTATGAAGAGGACAAAGAAGAAAGTGCGACAACGAAGATTAAAAGTTACAACGAAAAAGGTGACGCAATTTTGATATTTTACAACACAAGCATATATTCACAGTCACTGTTTTATCAATCGATATAATTATATTATTAATTAGTAAAGTAAAACTATGTATTTCAATATTTCTTTTATTTTCATTTAACAATTTTATTCTGTTTCTCTTAATATTTTTTTGCCATCGTAGTTTACATTTAATATCGCATTCTTTGTGTCATTCGTAAAATTTTCGTCGTAAAATTTATTGTAGTACACATTCGTTTGTCAAATCTTCTGGGAAATTAGTTAAATACGTTTTGTATTGTCTACAGTTGTTATCACGTTCTTATACTATTGTTGCAATTATAAAAAGAAGTATCGTTTAGAAGGTGTATTGTCTACAGTAGTCACAATAAGTAAACAATGTTAAATTTAATGAATCAATTGCATTTATTGTACTTATATAATTAAGTTATTATACTCATTCGAAACACTGCTCTATTGACAGAGCACGTGCGGGATATGTTGAAAGCCCGCTTTATTTTGCCAGACGGGTCATACAGACCCCATTGTTCTACTATACTAGATAATCGTATCCATTGTTTTACCGCACGCCTTATGAATAGACAGTAACGGACATCAGACTAAACATTTTTTACTGTAAATAATACAAACATATAAGAAGGGCGGATTTAAAAAAAATCTATTCTACTCAAATCAATACAGGTCGAAGCATCTTTCATATAAGACAAAATATTTTCTGCGTGCAATCATGTTTTATTACTTTTAAGTTAGTAACATTTGTATTTATAACCTTTTCTGTAAATATAGTTTTTATTAAAAAGTAACGTATTTTAACTCTCATCAGTTCTACTACTTTAGTTCTAGTTATCACACTAGAGGTGTAAACCAAAATTTACACGATTTCACACGTTTATTACTTAATTTAATTTTAAATGTTTATTATCAAATATGATATCTACTAATAGCGGAACCCCTTCCGTTTCTGTTTGCTGAACATCGGTCGGTTGACCCTTGAATGTCTGCGTTTGGTTATTACCCGTTTTACACCGTCTACATTCTTTTTCTTTAAAACCGACCCAAAATATTTGTTAACGTTTCAATATTCAATTTTCAATCAGTATTTTCAAATCTTTCTATTCGTCAAGTCAAATTATTTTTCGAACTGTCATCAATGTAATATATCTTCAATATCGTTCTATATAATCTATTATCATAATTTAAATAAGTTTTTGTATATAGTGTAAAGTGCGATAATTATCTGTATCAACAAAGGACTACGTATTCACTATAATCTTAACGTCAATTTCTATCAAGCAGAACTACCCTAATCGTAGTAAAATATTATTAGTAACAATAAAACAGTCACAAAAGCATCCTATTTCTGACTCTACGACGACCGAATATTGAAATTTAAATACTCGCCATCTTTTTGGTTGGTGATTATCAATCAAAATTTCCGGTTAAACAATAACATCCTCGATATCGAAAGTACCCGCATTGGTAAATTCCATCTTTTAATTAGATGTTTTAATACTTCGATAATTTTATAATTTTGTATCATGGGAGGAGAGAGCTCCAAAAAATTACCTTACAAATCTACCTATTCGGTAGCATCATAGATACGTACCACATGAATGGAAAAATAATAAATCACTATAATAAATACATTAATATGTATTAATGTTTGAATTCATTTTTACCTACTACAGATTACCTCAAATTAATGAGGAAAAAATGTTGGATTTATGCACCAAAGCTATTACCAATAAGCTACGAAAGGTAATAGCAGCAACGAACGACGAATGCCAAGAAATGCTCTAATCACTAGACCACACGGCTATATTAATTTTGAATTGATTTTTTTCGTTTTCGCGGAATAAAGGAAATCTTGACAAGTCCTCCCACTTACCAACTACCTCAGGCTTGATGATTATATTTTTGCTAGGGTAGTTTATGTGTGTTTGGGGGGGTGGTGGGTATGTATTATTGTTATTTGAGGGAGATTATCGAAATAATCGAGACAAACGTCAGGAAGGTCGGGAGTGTTTGCCAATAATTTGTCGAGGGGGAAAACGGATCTTCTCTTTAGATTTTCGTGTAAGTATGCGGGGTGTGTGTGTTAGTGTTTTGATCGATATGGGGTTCTTCTAGTGAATTTGGTATGGAGGTTGTTAATACATGTAGATATCAGTGTAATTGTGATGTGCTCGTACAGTGTATTAAATGGGAAAAATTTATCTAATCTTCTGGTATTTCGTAGGATACGTCTTCGGCAGTGAGGATTGTGTATGTCTATGATGTGTAGCTTGGCTTAGCGCTAGAGAGCGGCAATTAGGAGCCTCACGAATAATTTTTAATTTGTGTAAGACTGATTCTGTGCTGTTGGAAGTTGTGAAGATGAATTTATAAGTTTTATTGAATTTGTATCGCATTTTGGATAACTATTGTTTACTTCACAATTGGCTGAGCCTTAAGACCTTAAGTATTTGAAGTTGATTTATTCTTAAATACCATCAACTCGTCCTATATCTATTTTAAGCTACTCGTGCTGGTGGACGGGCAGTTCCTCCGATCTACACTGTAATGCAAAGCCGGAGAGTAGGGCGTAAGTCTCTGTTCAACCTCCTTGAAGGAATCGTGGGAATGGGTGGATGGTGTGGTTAGGGACAGAAAGATGAGACGGACGAAATGAAGACAGAAGAGAAGTGAAAGATTATCTGTGCCCCAGCATTTACCCAAGTGATCCAAGGAAACCACAGTAAAGTCGGACCAGAGTAGCTGGACCCGCATTCGAACCGATGACCTCTCCAATGCTAAGCAATGGTCTAGAGTACTAGTCCACGACGCTTAATCCTATAGTATCAAAAATATTAGATTTATGTTGTAATAGTAGAGCATAAATACATGGGCATTTTCATACACATAAAGAATAGAATAAGCCTTTCGTATCCAACTGTATAGTAAATAATAGCACAAAGGCGTGAGAGAAACAACAGCAGTCTCTTTCAAGAATATTTGTAAGTTTCAATTTTACTGCTAAATAATATTCCAGTATATTTTTGAGGGATTTTCATGGATTAAAGGTTGAAAGGTGGTGTGTCGGATTCCGGTGGTGGAAAGACCATGGTACTGGGGTGTAGTCTGGGGATTCGTCGCAATGACACGTGGCGTTACCATTGGCAGTTGAGTAGTTAGTTTAGAGATAGATAGTTCTGTTAGTGGATATATAGATGTTGAAAACGTTGTTCAATGCTTATATCTTTTTTTCAATAAAGTTAGTTTAAATCCTACGATTTCTGGATATCCGACATAGCCCAGTAGTAATTACGAAAAATATTATACTACACATATAATAATAACATTCAAACTTGTTATTAAAGGCTATATATAAAAGAGACAGGTATAGCTGCACATTCGCTTTGTCTCTTCCTAGAGAACGGTTAATTTTGTGAGGTTATTGCTCAGTCGATTCTCTATGTCTATGTGTATTATAATCCGCCACATCGTGTCCTACCAGTGGAAATGATAGCGGTAAGTGATTTGTCCAGCAGCGTTGGATTTAGGAGTATTCCATGTAGAAACATATGTTAATATCTAGTAATAACTTTCAATTAATATCTTAACGATATAAAAATGCAAACTGCAGCATGCTTATATTTGATTTCTTGACACTGTTACAATCTAACCTCAATATCAATCAATCGCTGTTCAATGTAAAACATAATTATTAAAAACATTTTATATATTTAAATTGATAAAAGAGGCAGATTTTACATTATTCATTTTTTTGTGTGTTGGAAAATTATCATCAGCATCCCCGTTTTAATAGAACCTATGATAATAGATCACTGGAAATATATATAGTGGAACAAGTAAGGGCCATCCAGGAGCTATTATTTATTTCCAGGACACGTAATGGCTAATGCTAATACTCATATAATTAGTGCCTTAGCAAAAATGGTCTATCTCAGTAGGTACTCTACGAACAAGTTCTGGTATAGTGGTACAAAATCAGGAAAAACGTATGAAATTTTTGCATAGTTACAAACTTTTTCTGGATTAATAAATGTTCCGCAATAATATTTACGATTAATAAAGAATTATTATGCTTTTGGTCAGAAATTTATCGAAACTGTCAGACACGGATCACGATTTCGCTTTTGTTAGAAGCTCATCAGCGTGCCATAGGCAGTCTCGATAAATTACTGACCAAGTCGAAATGTTCCTTAAAGAACAGTTAATATAATAACAGCATAGAGGCAATTGCTGCCATCTAGTGAATTTTAAAAATTTTAAACTCCACTAGATGACAGCAATTGCCTCTATGTTGCTATTGTAAAAAAAATTCATTAAAATCGATTCACCTATTTAGAAAATCTACATTATTTTCATCAATTTTAACGCAATTGTTCGTTTAATAATTAAGAAATTCTATGTGATATTAGTATTAACCGAAAAAAAATGAAAGCAATTCAAGTTGGAGTTGGTTCATCCATCCTTTGTATATAAGAAACCTTTGTATATAAGAAGAAATTTAGCAGATACCACATTAGACTTTAAATGTCTAGCGCCGACTTTCAAAAAATTCAGCCATCCTCTAAAAATTAACTTACCATCATATATTATCCTTGGAGAATATTAAATAGTGAGTTTGTGTTCCTTATTGATTAAACATTGATGATCTGAACATATAGTGTAATAATGGGTATTTATGTGTCATATAAAACTTTATTGTTTAAACAACGAAATAACCGAGTTTACCACTGCATTTTAGATCTACATGCCCATTGTGGCTGAATTATCAGCCTCATAAACAAAGATCTATAAAATCGGTCAGTTTTACAGTAGCTCTTGTTTATTAATGTTCCAAATGTACATAAAAAATGCATTCTAACTACGCACAGTCAATATCACATGACATAAACAAAAGAAAGGGATGTAAATTACCTTTTTTGTCTACGGGTAATTTTATACTTGAAGCCTAGTCATTTCGATTGTGATGCGCTTTTAATCTTGATCCGTTTAGTTGAGAGGGAAGACAGCCGGTGATTTATTAAGAGTCCTTAGGGAAAATGTTACTAAGAAGGCAGACACCGCATTGTGATACTGAAATATTTGACGTGCTTTGTACTGCTCAGGAAAGGTCGAAAGAACGACGCGAGTGTGAAAGCGCCAGGCGGTAACAACCGTTTATATACGAAATTTTTATTGAACTGCCATTGAACATTAGTGATTGCTTACACTAAGTAGCAGTTGGGAAGCTTCGATTAAATTTTAATTAAAAAATCACCGGAGGAGACTAAGATGTAATCACATTTTTCATTTAATTAGAGCAGCGTTCTTAAAGTTCTGTTCGCCTAGCAAAGTCAACAAGAATTAATTCTGAATTGCAACTTTCAAAGGACAATACCGTAACAGCATTTACACCGACATTTTCATATGTTCTCATTTCCTCGATTATGAATTTTCTGCTTGTCTTAAAGCAGATTTGCTAAATAATTGAATTATAAAACTCTTAAAACTCTCCATTCTACCGTAACGGTAACTGCTTTATAAACCAGCGCCGTTTGGACGAATTATTATGCAGTAAATTACTTATATCGAAAAACGAATGACAGCCGGAAAAGAATAGATTAAGGGTATTTATAAAGATATGTACGAAAAGCTTGATAATTGGATAGTACACAAGTGTGGTGCATTAGATACGAGGCATGTTTTTTAATTAAGTACCGTTTTTAAATTAATTAAAAAACGTGCAAAGGTATCTTAATAATTTTATTTTTACGTGAAAGCCTGTACCTTAATCTACTTTTCTAGATAATTTCCTTCAATATTGAGGCACTTGCCATTACGTTTGACCAGTTTTTGAATACCCTTCTCATAGAACTCTGCCGCCTGATTTGTTCACTTCACCACTGCATCACAACTGTTTTGACTTCGTCATTGTCTTGAAGACGCTGACCGCCCAGATGTTTCTTCAAGTGTAGGAACAAATGGCAGTCACTGGGCGCCAGATCAGGGCTGTGCGGAGGATGATCTAGAGTTTCCCAGTGACAATATGTGATGAGATCTTTGGTACGATTAGCCACATGCGGACGGGCATTGTCATGCAGCAAAACGATGCCCGATGCCCTTGCTCAACTTGCCACGTCTTTTGTTCTAGATTGCACGGCATAGATTCCTTACCATTCCATCACTCATAATGTTTTGTCCGTAAACTGCGCAGATCTCACGATGAATATCAATCGGTTTTAGTCCATTATGTAAGGTGTATATTTTAATCAGTAGCGAGTTTGCCGAAATCTGTTTGTTTGTATTATAAATAATAACATGTTTCGATCGACGCGAGTTCGAACGTAAATTTCTTTACAGTAACAACGATACTATTGTGAACTATATGTAGTCGGGGATTCTCAATAGGACAATTTCATTCATTAAATTATTATTGTGTGTGTGACAATTGAGTTTTGTGGGTGTGCCGTTGCTATATTTTTATTGTTTAAGTGAGTTATTCCAAATATATGAAATTATTGGATTCGAGTGAGTTGCTCACTGACTACTTCAAGCGTTTCCATTTTTAATAATTATTTAACTGATTGATTTGTGAAATGATGCTAATTGATAATTTATATTGATTCAAAAGTAATTAATGAAAATATATACAGGGACGCTACCTAGACTGTTAGCTGCGGTGACACAGTCATTATTAATATTAGGGGCTGATGTTTTAGGGCGCTGCGGTGTAATGAGGACTGTAGCCTGCAGTTGTACAGTTATTTAACTCATTCATGACGTCAGTCCAGTTTTTGGGCAGAGAAATCTGTCTTGCAGAGGTAGTGCGGGAGCAGGGTGATTTCCCAAGAGTAGGATTACGGCATCATAAATGTAAATTAGATGATTATAGTAATGATTGGCTGCGGTCAATGTATTTCTTTCATACTTATTAATATTGTAATAAGGACTTATTTAGAGTCCGATGAATAATAAAAGCTAAGTAATTGAAGGCATCTTAAACAGTAAACAACATAAACAATTGCGTAAGTGAGAGATGTAGGTAGTCAGTGCGCATGCGCGGAATGATGACCGCAGCGCAGAATTTCAAAACGGTACTTACTTAAAAAAACTTGCCTCGTATGTAGTTTAGGTATGTAATGGTAACATCGAAATTGAGGATAGGATTGGTATTGCTGGGCAAAAAATGGCAGACAATATAGAGATGATAAACAGCAACAAATTTAATATTTAATACACGAATAATCTGAGAAAAGAACGTACGGGAAGCATCATCCACAAGATATTACGATTTTCATCGATTAAATTATTATATAAACTTTATATTACATTTTCTGCTGATATGTAGGAGAACATGTTATAATAAAAAATTTTGAAAGATTGCAAATTCAATTGAGAATTATTTTAATTTTTTGCAAATAAAAAGATGATTGATATGTTATTAGTGATATGCACCATTGACTGCTGTTGGCATATCCCCTCTTTGAACCAACCTTATAAAACACGTACTAATTAATTCTTAATCAAAGCATAAACACGAATTTTGATATTTATTGATTCAGAGATTTTTATTTTACATACAACAGTACTAAACCTATTTAATTTGCTTAGGGGATGCATTTTCAAAAATTGTGGAATGCTGGTGTTACAAAATGATCGTACTGTCCACATTTCATGTTTCCAGATTAACTAGTTTCGGCTCGGTGTTCATGAGTAAGGTAGACGTAGAGATTAATCTTCAATTCCCTTTTCATCCCCTTAGATATGGATTTATTGATAGCTAAAAATCACGTATTTAATTATTTATTCATATATTTTCTGTAGTAAATGTGAAAGGTTTAGACTTAATAGGACTATCTAATATTATTTTCATGTATCAACTTTAAACATCTGGTGAAGCAGGACAATAAATCGTAACTTCTGCTGCACGCCAAATTAATATTGTGTAGATAATTGTTGATTTTTCCTTTAAATAACTCGACATTTTAATTGTTTTATTATTTAAAGGATCGAACTTTATCCACAAGCTAAATAATTAACAGTACTAAATATTACGAAGAATTAAATTAAAGAAATTACAAGATACTAGAACAATTTACGAATGACTAAAAACTTGAAACGGATGATGAATGATGAATGCTCTCTAAGCAACTTCATATATATATATATATATATGTTACAACTTAAAGCAGTGTTTCCCAAACTTTTTTAGGCCATGCCCCACTTTAACATTTCTAAAATCTCCATGTTCGCCTTTTATAATATAATAAGCATAAAAAATTTTTTGTTCTTTTTATTAGTAACATAAATGATGGTTTTTAGAATCAATTTTCAAAACAAAGAAAATAAACTCTAATCATTCAGTAGAGATTTTGGTGGCGTCAAAAGAATTATATTTTATAAATTAAGCCTTGTAACAGACACCATTTTTAAATTTCGCGCCATCCACTCTATGTTGCCTCGGACGCGGCCGGCCGCTACCCACTCCTACAAAAAGATGGTACTCAGTCACCTCTACCCGTATCGGCACCACCGGGTGCTATTTAAGCGACTGCACTCCTCGATAAAGCGGAGCCGACGACATTGTCCTTATCAATTCCGCGAAAACTATCCAACAAAGCTCCGCCAGAATCAACGAATTTCTCCCCTTGCTTCTGAGCTGGTACCGGGAATGGAAACTCTCCATTAACGAGACCAAATCAGAAGCAATTTTCTTCTCTCGTAGGCGTCGTACACCACCCCCAATCATGGTCAACAACCACCCCATCAAATGGAGTACCTCCGTCACTTATCTTGGCGTTGTCTTCGACAGAACGCTAAACTGGCGCAAACAATTAACAGCGACCCGAAACAAAGCCCTAGGTGCCTTTGTCGCACTCAAACCCTTCTTCAGGAACAAGTCCGTATCTCCCCGTACAAAAATCCGCGCGTTTAACGCGATGATCAGGAGTATTTGTACATATGCCACTCCCATCTGGAGATGCGCAACTCCCCGCCGCCTTCAGATTCTACAAGGCACATACATACGGATTCTTCGCTCCGCACTAGACTATCCCTGGTTCGTCAGAAATTCACAAATTCTGAAAGAAATCGGTCTCCCTTCACTCCCCGAAGCTGCACTCAGTTTCGCAGCGAGCCTTCGCACTTCAGTGACGGGTCACCCGAACCCGTCCGTCTCGGCACTTTCTGCCATTGTCCCCAAACCAAATGACCGTTTTAGAAGGCCTTGTCACCTTCTAGAATGAGCAGCTACCCCCGACCCGCTCACCGCCAGAAATCTAGTTTCGCTTTTTAGCGCGAGTGCCCACCCAACCATCTGTGGTGGGCCACCGAAACCCCCTGCGATTCCTCCCACCCCCCCCTCCAAACCTAATCCCTTTTTCCCTCCCCCTTTCACCCAGGGATGTATAACCTTTGGGTTGAGCTCCTTTCTTAGGAGGGGTTTTAGTCGGTAGGCACTACGGTGAATCCGACACTACCCTCTCGGGGGTGTCTTTTGAAAATTTCCCCTCCTCGAGGATAACATAAAAAAAAAGCAAATCGATAAAGCGGAACCTTCGGGTTTTTAATCCCCACTCGAGGTGGGTTTTTAGTCAGTAAGAATCTGACACCACGTCGAGTTAAATCTAAACAAAAAAAAAATCGATAAAGCGGTAGTTGGTTCCTCAACTAGCAGCTTCTACTGACTTAGCATCCTCCGGGGTCAAGTCCACTGGTAACTAGTCGAGCCCAACGCTTCCAGCATCCTAAGGGGACGGATTGCTCTCGTCACCGCCGGTCTATTAGTTTGGTTGTGAATAGTAAAGACAATTGTATATATATATTTCATAGTGTTAAGTTTTTTTTGTATAAATAAAAGTGTATATAAACTTTGTTTTTCGTGAGTTCGCAAAGTCGAACGCGTAATAGCCCCTTAATTTAAAAAAAAACTGTCAAAAAATTTGTCGCTTACATCAACCATTGTATTTAAAAAGCCCATAGCGAAGGGGGTAATGTCATGCCGAGTCAATTCTCAAATTGCCCCCCTCCAACCATCGAATTGCCCCCCCTGTGGGGCGTACGCCCCACTTTGGAAAACACTGACCTAAAGATATTTTTGTCCCCCATAACAATGAGTGTACTATAAGCCGGATATCAGTAGGTTTATAGGACATCATTTAGAAACAGTAATCATTGTTCCCGACAAGCATCCTATCAGGTGTCGAGACAAATGAGACATATAAAAAAAAAACATCAATTGAAAGTAACCGATATTAGCAGTCTGCAACGTATTCATGCACACACCTTGACGCTAAGGTAATACCACCTAAGCGCTCTAGTGTTAAAGAAAATCATTACAAACAGAACTTTAGTACATAATCATACTCCTAATGATGCCTTAAGACGGCGAAATGTACATCGAGTTTATATAATAAATAACTGAATTTTTTTCAAGTACTAGTTTGTATTTATAATGTTTCACCTACAGCTTTCGGCTAATTATTTTCTTATAGTATTGAAAATTAACTGAACAATTGTAAATTGGAAATGTATTTTATATTAATAGATTCCTTTTTTTTAAATTATAATCTATAGAAATCAGAGCCAGAATAGGATTGTAAGTATGTTTATTGTTGTAAAAGCAACACCCTAGTTTTAGGAATTTTCATAAACCTACGAATTATAGATAAGATTTAGAGAGTAATCTAATAGTCAATAACTATTATAACATTGTAAGTAAGTAAGTATTAAATTATTTATGAGCTAAGCCCTGAATCACAATATTTTGTTTTTATAAAAATTGTTTTTGTAAAACATTTTATTTCATTTTTAATTAAAATTTTTAATTCTGTAATAATTCTTGATTTTTCTATCTTGCTGTTACCACACGGGTCTATACTTTTTACATATTTATATTATTTATTATTTGATTTTTACTCTTATGTTACAAAAAATATTATTATTCAAAATCACACACCGCACCAATTTAAATCTGAACCTTTGAACTAGCATTAGTATAAACGATAATCATTGTAGGCTTGAAAAGTCTCATAACTAGGGTCGAAACGTCATCGTTGATTTTACAATAATAAAATTATTTATAACCCTATTCTGTATCTGATTTCCATACATATATTTTACATTATTTTCTAAATTAGATATTTAGTTTTTCATTATTTACTAATTATATTAATTGAAAAAACTGCTTTTTTTATTTGAAAAGTATGTTTTTCTAAACACTGATTTATCTTCTTAAATAAAATAAAAACACGTTGTATTGTATAACATAATTCAGTTTATAAAAGTAAGACCTTCTTCTCATTATTATTTCTAATGCTGTCTCATTTTATGTTTTCTCCGTTTCTCTCGCTCTTGTATTCAATTGTCTTCGGAGTTGTGGACAGGCGATGGAACTTGCACGAAGCAAAACACAAATGATTTCAATTTTATCAAACGGGACTGGAATGTAGCTACGAGATTGGTTAGATTACGAAACCATTGCTTCAAAGCGTCGCAGATTTCCAAACTGATGCATCTGCGCAGTGTTTTACGTGTCATACCAGCTTCGTGCAGTAGCTATCGCAAATTCATGCAAGTACGGAAATACTGTTATTACCACGTTCCACGTTGTCGTATTGTGCTGCTTGGAGAAGTTTTGTTTACTTCAATTTAGATTCAGTTTACTAAGTTGATTTTTTCGTAGTATTCGATTTATCTTATTATAATTAACTAGCTTGTTTTTATATCTCTATTTTAAATGAGTTCAAGCAATTAGTTAAATTTATACAGGTTAATTTCTGAAGTGTTAACAATGTTAAATTGTGTGTTTAAGAACAATTGGTTATTTTCTTGTTTTTTTTAGTTAGTTTGCTATGATACATACATAACGTAATTATTTTAGACGATAATTTTCAGTGTTTCATTAATAAAAAGTGTTGTTTCTACATTTAATTCACCGATTGATTTTTGGGGCTGGTTTTTTTTAACCTGTGATGTTGCATGCTCGTGGAACTGGATTTGGATAAGTATATAACTTATAGGGTATTCATTATGACTTAATAAAATTACTACGTTCAAGGAGTTTTATTGGATGAATGGATTAATTAGTTTTTAAAGACGATAAAACCGTGGAGTGCTATTAAATTAGAGTGTTCAACGTGGAGAACGGGGTAAAAATTCACCCCTTTTAGTTCTTTAGTTAATCCAAACATTTTTATAGAGAATACAATTTACCATCAAAAAAGCATATTTAAAAATTGTTTTATACAAAAATTATGAAACAATCCATTTTTTGCTCTTTTTACTTTTTGGCGTGTATCTATTTTCTAAGCAGATACAAGTATAGGTATTTCTTTACACATCAAAATAGATGCAATTTGATTTAAAATACCGCATTAAAATTGTTTTTGGATAAAAATTGACTGAGATACAGCCGATCAATGTTGGATATTATTTTAAATTTGTACCACGTTCGCTTTGATATTACTATTATTATTTCTTTTCATTGTTAACTTTCATTCAATAAAGAAACTGTTTTATTTATAATTTATAACGTTAATATGCTAATTTGCACAATCATATAAAATTGTGATGGATTTTTAAACAAAATAATTAATTATTTATACTTATATAATATGTGCCTATTTATTACACGCTTTTTGTGATATTTGTCTTTTTCATGGAATAAAAATTACAGTTTTACCTAAATGAAGGATTTTATACATTCAAGTTTATGCCGGTAGGACACTTTCATTAATCATTAAATATTCACTATCTAAATTTAATTATTCCAATGTTACTGCATCTCTCCAACAATAGTCTCAAATTAAATATCGATTTCTTCGTCTATGTCTTCAAGAACATAGCTTTCTGTGATGCAAAATATTGATCTTCGTAACTTCCTGCAACCGTAGCTTCCGTGACAACCTGTGGTACATCCTCAAACTATTTTATTGAGAAAGGTATGTGGTTCGTACGTGCATATCAGCATCAACCCATATATTGACTTCTTCCAAACCCAGTCGTGAGGGGTTTAATAAATGTATTATATGTAGCAACATTAAAATATCTAAATTTACATAATTTGACGTTGAAATGGAAGTACATCGTCAACTACCTACTTTTGCTGCTATTGCAGCATTTCATAACGTTAAAGCAGGGAGATGGCGACGTTCTGCCATATCAAAGTTTTATTTAAATGCGCTTTACACCGAGCTCCAGCGATTTGGTCAGTAATTTATCGAATCTGCATATGGCGTGCTGATGAGATCTAACAAGATCGAAATCGCGATTCAAGTCTGGTAGTTTCGATAAATTACTTGACCAACAACTTATTTCTATATAAATGTGGAATCAACAGAAACAACTACTCCGAGGGCTAATACCCTTACCAACATTGAATTATACTGTTGATTCCGAACGATTATTAGACAAAGATAACAATCCAAAAAAAAAGTCTAATTATAAAGGATCACAGATCCCACATTTGGAACGCGTAAATCCCACAATGTGGGTTCTATGATCCTTTATAATTAGACGAAAAAGGATTTTATTACCTTCTTTTTTGGATTGTTATCTTCATCTAATAATCGTTCGGAATCAACAGTATAATTCAATGTCGGTAGGGGCATCAGCCTTCGGAGTAGTTGTTTCTGTTGATTCCACATTTATATTTATTATTATAAACCGGTCGTGGGATATGGCTTTCGGTGCGCTGTGCCTACTGTGTAGGACGCGTTCCAAATGTAGGATCTATGATGCTTTATAATTAGACAAAAAAGGATTTTATTACCTTCTTTTTTTGGAACTTATTTTTGTACTTGTTACATAATTTCAATAGATGATGAATATCTAATGCTTAATGAAATAGTCTTACCGCAATAAACTTTTTGTATAAAATTCTTAATTTGTATATAATGATAACTTGTATTGCAAAAAAGGCAAATCTCACAATAAAAGTCTATCATAAATAGGCATAAGTTATTTAACCATCAAAACGTAATTGTTACTTTCTTTAAAAAATGATCACACTTTTATGCGATTGTGAAAATGTATTTATTAATAACAAATTAACATCAATCATATGTTGTAATAAAAATAAGATTTAAAACAATATCAAGGTAAATGTGGTAAAAATTAAAAAATAGCTAACTTTGAGTGGCTGTATCTCAGTCAATTTTTATTTGTAAAAGTTTTTCAACGCGGAATTTTAAAGGATCTTACATATACCTTTCTTTATGAAGCGACACTTATACCTATCTATGCTTAAAAAGTAGTTATACAAAAAAAGCAAAAGATGGATTATTTGTTATTGTATTGTGTTTTTGAAAATTTCTTATAAAAAAGTCTAAGTTCTTGAACAGTCGTTTTGATGGGGGTGCATTTTTACCCCGTTCTCCTACTTGTACGCTCTAATTTAGTACCACTTCGCGGTTTTATGATATTTAATAATTAAATGATATAAAAGTCTTTGAAAGTAGAAGTTCTTTTTTAAATGATATCTATAATCAATAGCCTATTAAAATATTCTACGTATTCGCCTGATTGCTGCGTAGAGATCAGTTTTTTGGTCTGATTAGATTTGACTCTATATTTAATCCCTTTATGATCTGATTTTAATTTTTTTTTTGTTTACTATTGCTCTTTTCTGTACCTACCTATATTAATTACTATCATACTATGGTCTCCTTTTATAATTTATTGATTTTAATTACGGTCCAGTTGGGTAGATAATTTAAGGAATTCATTGGACTGGAATTTTACCTGTATAATTAGTGTGAAGATCTCTCTTTCGCTCTGGTACCAACTGTTTGTTTATGTATTTATAGTAACAAATTGAAGTTTAATTACTGCGTGGTGACTGTCGCTTAAATATTGGACCTTCTTAGCCCAGTCATTGTTGCACAAAGTTATTTAGTTTTGGTAAAAATTTTCAACAGCAATCCGAGTATACCACCATGTAAAGTAAGTTCCAGGAAGTAATGTTATTAATGGGAATTCAAAGAAGAAAGTGAGATATATGTTTTGCTTTTAGAATTTTGAATTTTAATAATCTGTTCGAAAAATTGAGATTGATATTGATTAATAATGAAATGTTTTGAAGAATTTCTATTAGACATAAATTTTAAAAACATCAATGTGATATCAATTCTTTAATTAATTTGTACCCACTACAGATTACCTCAACTTAACCTCTCGTAGCTTAGTTGTAAGAGCAATAATATTTGAATTTAAAAAAAATGACATTTTTGGAAGTTTCTTACGTTTTTTTCGGTAAAAGTAGCTCTAGTCGAGACATTTCAATTTTACTTTTGAAGGCCTTGGTTTTCTCTACATATTATCTTTTTTAAGCATTACGATTATTCCGTTAGTTTTCGAATTAAATACAAAAAATGATACAATATTGTAAACTGCAAAAAACTGACTACTTCATTGTTGGGCTATTTTTGATGTGACACTTCCTGGAATCCACTTCACATGGTAGTATAGTCCGATTGCTATTAAAAAATTTGACATCAAAAAACAAACTCTGTCTTAACAAGAAAGTTGAATGTACTTTGAAGTATTTTTTTGTAGCGCAAAAGATATTATACATGTTTTTTAAATAAATTTGTTTATTATTTCCGTACATTTTACATTTATAATTTTATTAGTGAATTTTAGATGAAAAGTACCTACATAAAAGTAACTGTAAATGAAGTAGACTTTCTTAAGTTTATTTTGCCGTATACAAATTTGGTGCTTTCCTTTCTCCTTTAACATTTGTATATTTTTAATATATTTTTGTAGGTTGTAGCTAACTGATGTTGATATCAAATATAACATTAACCGATGCCGTTAATATCTGCAGCCTAAACTATGTCAAAAACATACTGATACTGATCATGCTTAGTCTCCAAAAAAATTTGCTATGGAACCTTTTATAAAGCAGTACATGGACTAGATCGTTGAATTTTACAGTGATTCCTTAATGTAAAAGTAGGAACAAACATTATGTTGTATTATGGTACAGTATTAAAACTCAAACAACTTTTATTGTTGTGCAACAAATGTTTGTTGTTAGTAGGTAACTGATCTTGACCCAATGTATTAATACTCAGAGCCCAAAATGTATTGATGGTTATGATTATTCTTAACAAATGTGGATGATCAACGAGTTATATCTTTGTCTGTGACATTTGTGTTCTATTAAGGACCAATGTTGGTTCAGTGCTGGGGTACAATAATTTTGTACCACTTAAATTCGAACAGATATTTTTATAATGCAACTGATAACAAAACTTATTGTTGGCAGTAACTGGTCTTGAGGTTAAAACTAATCTTAACCCAAGGTATTAATACTCAGAGCCCAAAATGTATTGATGGTTATGATTATTCTTCATAAAAGTGGATGATCAACGAGTTACATCTTTGTCTATGACTTCTGTGTTGTATTAAGGACCAATGTTGGTTCAGTGCTGGGGTACAATAATTTTGTACCACTTAAATTCGAAAAGATATTTTGATAATGCAACTGCTGACAAAACTTATTGTTGGCAGTAACTGGTCTTGAGGTTAAAACTAATCTTAACCCAAGGTATTAATACTCAGAGCCCAAAATGTATTGATGGTTATGATTATTCTTCATAAATGTGGATGATCAACGAGTTATATCTTTGTCTGTGACACTTGTGTTCTATTAAGGACCAATGTTGGTTCAGTGCTGAGGTACAATAATTTTGTACCACTTAAATTCGAACAGTTACTTTTATAATGCAACTCTTGACAAAACTTATCGTTAGCAGTAACTGGTCTTGAGGATAAAACTAATCTTAGCTCAAGGTATTAATACTCAGAGCCCAAAATGTATTGATGGTTATTATTACTCTTAATAAATGTGGATGATCAACGAGTTACATCTTTGTCTATGACTTCTGTGTCGTATTAAGGACCAATGTTGGTTCAGTGCTGGGGTACAATAATTTTGTACCACTTAAATTCGAACAGATACTTTGATAATGCAACTCCTGACAAAAATTATTGTTGGCTGTAACTGGTCTTGAGGCTAAAACTAATCTTAGCCCAAGGTATTAATACTCAGAGCCCAAAATGTATTGATGGTTATTATTACTTTTAATAAATGTGGATGATCAACGAGTTACATCTTTGTCTGTGACATTTGCGTTCTATTAAGGACCAATGTTGGTTCAGTGCTGAGGTACAATAATTTTGTACCACTTAAATTCGAACAGATATTTTTATAATGCAACTGATAACAAAACTTATTGTTGGCAGTAACTGGTCTTGAGGTTAAAACTAATCTTAACCCAAGGTATTAATACTCAGAGCCCAAAATGTATTGATGGTTATGATTATTCTTCATAATAGTGGATGATCAACGAGTTACATCTTTGTCTATGACTTCTGTGTTGTATTAAGGACCAATGTTGGTTCAGTGCTGGGGTACAATAATTTTGTACCACTTAAATTCGAACAGATATTTTTATAATGCAACTGCTGACAAAAACTATTGTTAGCAGTAACTGGTCTTGCGGTTAAACTAATCTTAACCTAAGGTATTAATACTCAGAGCCCAAAATGTATTGATGGTTATGA
The DNA here is from genome assembly GCA_963921985.1 of Agrilus biguttatus. Taxonomy (NCBI): domain Eukaryota; kingdom Metazoa; phylum Arthropoda; class Insecta; order Coleoptera; family Buprestidae; genus Agrilus; species Agrilus biguttatus. Next base: position 26,337,474 of record OY998118.1, read on the forward strand.
TTATTCTTAACAAATGTGAATGATCAACGAGTTATATCTTTGTCTGTGACATTTGTGTTCTATTAAGGACCAATGTTGGTTCAGTGCTGGGGTACAATAATTTTGTACCACTTAAATTCGAACAGTTACTTTTATAATGCAACTGCTGACAAAAACTACTGTTAGCAGTAACTGGTCTTGAGGTTAAAACTAATCTTAACCTAAGGTATTAATACTCAGAGCCCAAAATGTATTGATGGTTATGATTATTCTTCATAAAAGTGGATGATCAACGAGTTACATCTTTGTCTGTGACATTTGTGTTCTATTAAGGACCAATTTTGGTTCAGTGCTGAGGTACAATAATTTTGAACAACTTAAATTCGAACAAATATTTTTATAATGCAACTGCTAACAAAACTTATTGTTGGCAGTAACTGGTCTTGAGGTTAAAACTAATCTTAGCCCAAGGTATTAATACTCAGAGCCCAAAATGTATTGATGGTTATGATTATTCTTAACAAATGTGGATGATCAACGAGTTATATCATTGTCTGTGACATTTGTGTCCTATTAAGGACCAATGTTGGTTCAGTGCTGGGGTACAATAATTTTGTACCACTTAAATTCGAACAAATATTTTTATAATGCAACTGCTAACGAAACTTATTGTTGGCAGTAACTGGTCTTGAGGTTAAAACTAATCATAGCCCAAGGTATTAATACTCAGAGCCCAAAATGTATTGATGGTTATGATTATTCTTAATAAATTTGGATGATCAACGAGTTATATCTTTGTCTGTGACATTTGTGTTCTATTAAGGACCAATGTTCGTTCAGTGCTGGGGTACAATAATTTTGTACCACTTAAATTCGAACAGTTACTTTTATAATGCAACTGCTGACAAAAACTATTGTTAGCAGTAACTGGTGTTGAGGTTAAAACTAATCTTAACCTAAGGTATTAATACTCAAAGCCCAAAATGTATTGATGGTTATGATTATTCTTCATAAAAGTGGATGATCAACGAGTTACATCTTTGTCTGTGACATTTGTGTTCTATTAAGGACCAATTTTGGTTCAGTGCTGAGGTACAATAATTTTGAACAACTTAAATTCGAACAAATATTTTTATAATGCAACTGCTAACAAAACTTATTGTTGGCAGTAACTGGTCTTGAGGTTAAAACTAATCTTAGCCCAAGGTATTAATACTCAGAGCCCAAAATGTATTGATGGTTATGATTATTCTTAACAAATGTGGATGATCAACGAGTTATATCTTTGTCTGTGACATTTGTGTTCTATTAAGGATCAATGTTGGTTCAGTGCTGGGGTACAACAATTTTGAAACACTTAAACTCGAACAGATATTTTTATAATGCAACTGCTAACAAAACTTATTGTTGGCAGTAACTGGTCTTGAGGTTAATACTAATCTTAGCCCAAGGTATTAATACTCAGAGCCCAAAATGTATTGATGGTTATGATTATTCTTAATAAATGTGGATGATCAACGAGGTACATCTTTGTCTATGACTTCTGTGTTGTATTAAGGACCAATGTTGGTTCAGTGCTGGGGTACAATAATTTTGAAACACTTAAATTCGAACAGTTACTTTTATAATGCAACTGCTAACGAAACTTATTGTTGGCAGTAACTGGTCATGAGGTTAAAACTAATCATAGCCCAAGGTATTAATACTCAGAGCCCAAAATGTATTGATGGTTATGATTATTCTTAATAAATGTTAATGATCAACGAGTTACATCTTTGTCTATGACGTCTGTGTTGTATTAAGGACCAATGTTGGTTCAGTGCTGAGGTACAATAATTTTGTACCACTTCAATTCGAACAGATATTTTTATAATGCAACTGATAACAAAACTTATTGTTGGCAGTAACTGGTCTTGAGGTTAAAACTAATCTTAACCTAAGGTATTAATACTCAGAGCCCAAAATGTATTGATGGTTATGATTATTCTTCATAAAAGTGGATGATCAACGAGTTACATCTTTGTCTGTGACATTTGTGTTCTATTAAGGACCAATTTTGGTTCAGTGCTGAGGTACAATAATTTTGAACAACTTAAATTCGAACAAATATTTTTATAATGCAACTGCTAACAAAACTTATTGTTGGCAGTAACTGGTCTTGAGGTTAAAACTAATCTTAGCCCAAGGTATTAATACTCAGAGCCCAAAATGTATTGATGGTTATGATTATTCTTAACAAATGTGGATGATCAACGAGTTATATCATTGTCTGTGACATTTGTGTTCTATTAAGGACCAATGTTGGTTCAGTGCTGGGGTACAATAATTTTGTACCACTTAAATTCGAACAAATATTTTTATAATGCAACTGCTAACGAAACTTATTGTTGGCAGTAACTGGTCTTGAGGTTAAAACTAATCATAGCCCAAGGTATTAATACTCAGAGCCCAAAATGTATTGATGGTTATGATTATTCTTAATAAATTTGGATGATCAACGAGTTATATCTTTGTCTGTGACATTTGTGTTCTATTAAGGACCAATGTTCGTTCAGTGCTGGGGTACAATAATTTTGTACCACTTAAATTCGAACAGTTACTTTTATAATGCAACTGCTGACAAAAACTATTGTTAGCAGTAACTGGTGTTGAGGTTAAAACTAATCTTAACCTAAGGTATTAATACTCAAAGCCCAAAATGTATTGATGGTTATGATTATTCTTCATAAAAGTGGATGATCAACGAGTTACATCTTTGTCTGTGACATTTGTGTTCTATTAAGGACCAATTTTGGTTCAGTGCTGAGGTACAATAATTTTGAACAACTTAAATTCGAACAAATATTTTTATAATGCAACTGCTAACAAAACTTATTGTTGGCAGTAACTGGTCTTGAGGTTAAAACTAATCTTAGCCCAAGGTATTAATACTCAGAGCCCAAAATGTATTGATGGTTATGATTATTCTTAACAAATGTGGATGATCAACGAGTTATATCTTTGTCTGTGACATTTGTGTTCTATTAAGGATCAATGTTGGTTCAGTGCTGGGGTACAACAATTTTGAAACACTTAAACTCGAACAGATATTTTTATAATGCAACTGCTAACAAAACTTATTGTTGGCAGTAACTGGTCTTGAGGTTAATACTAATCTTAGCCCAAGGTATTAATACTCAGAGCCCAAAATGTATTGATGGTTATGATTATTCTTAATAAATGTGGATGATCAACGAGGTACATCTTTGTCTATGACTTCTGTGTTGTATTAAGGACCAATGTTGGTTCAGTGCTGGGGTACAATAATTTTGAAACACTTAAATTCGAACAGTTACTTTTATAATGCAACTGCTAACGAAACTTATTGTTGGCAGTAACTGGTCATGAGGTTAAAACTAATCATAGCCCAAGGTATTAATACTCAGAGCCCAAAATGTATTGATGGTTATGATTATTCTTAATAAATGTTAATGATCAACGAGTTACATCTTTGTCTATGACGTCTGTGTTGTATTAAGGACCAATGTTGGTTCAGTGCTGAGGTACAATAATTTTGTACCACTTAAATTCGAACAGATATTTTGATAATGCAACTGCTGACAAAACTTATTGTTGGCAGTAACTGGTCTTGAGGTTAAAACTAATCTTAGCCCAAGGTATTAATTCTCAGAGCCCAAAATGTATTGATGGTTATGATTATTCTTCATAAAAGTGGATGATCAACGAGTTACACCTTGCTCTATGACTTCTGTGTTGTATTAAGTACCAATGTTGGTTTAGTGTTGGGGTACAATAATTTTGTACCACTTAAATTCGAACAGATATTTTTATAATGCAACTGATAACAAAACTTATTGTTGGCAGTAACTGGTCTTGAGGTTAAAACTAATCTTAACCCAAGGTATTAATACTCAGAGCCCAAAATGTATTGATGGTTATGATTATTCTTCATAAAAGTGGATGATCAACGAGTTACATCTTTGTCTGTGACTTCTGTGTTGTATTAAGGACCAATGTTGGTTCAGTGCTGCGGTACAATAATTTTGTACCACTTAAATTCGAACAGATATTTTGATAATGCAACTGCTAACAAAACTTATTGTTAGCAGTAACTGGTCTTGAGGTTAAAACTAATCTTAGCCCAAGGTATTAATACTCAGAGCCTAAAATGTATTGATGGTTATGATTATTCTTCATAAAAGTGGATGATCAACGAGTTACACCTTGCTCTATGACTTCTGTGTTGTATTAAGTACCAATGTTGGTTTAGTGTTGGGGTACAATAATTTTGTACCACTTAAGTTCGAACAGATATTTTTATAATGCAACTGATAACAAAACTTATTGTTGGCAGTAACTGGTCTTGAGGTTAAAACTGATCTTAACCCAAGGTATTAATACTCAGAGCCCAAAATGTATTGATGGTTATGATTATTCTTCATAAAAGTGGATGATCAACGAGTTACACCTTGCTCTATGACTTCTGTGTTGTATTAAGTACCAATGTTGGTTTAGTGTTGGGGTACAATAATTTTGTACCACTTAAATTCGAACAGATATTTTTATAATGCAACTGATAACAAAACTTATTGTTGGCAGTAACTGGTCTTGAGGTTAAAACTAATCTTAACCCAAGGTATTAATACTCAGAGCCCAAAATGTATTGATGGTTGTGATTATTCTTAATAAATGTGGATGATCAACGAGTTACATCTTTGTCTATGACTTCTGTGTTGTATTAAGGACCAATGTTGGTTCAGTGCTGGGGTACAATAATTTTGAACCACTTAAATTCGAACAGATATTTTGATAATGCAACTGATAACAAAACTTATTGTTGGCAGTAACTGGTCTTGAGGTTAAAACTGATCTTAACCCAAGGTATTAATACTCAGAGCCCAAAATGTATTGATGGTTATGATTATTCTTCATAAAAGTGGATGATCAACGAGTTACACCTTGCTCTATGACTTCTGTGTTGTATTAAGTACCAATGTTGGTTTAGTGTTGGGGTACAATAATTTTGTACCACTTAAATTCGAACAGATATTTTTATAATGCAACTGATAACAAAACTTATTGTTGGCAGTAACTGGTCTTGAGGTTAAAACTAATCTTAACCCAAGGTATTAATACTCAGAGCCCAAAATGTATTGATGGTTGTGATTATTCTTAATAAATGTGGATGATCAACGAGTTACATCTTTGTCTATGACTTCTGTGTCGTATTAAGGACCAATGTTGGTTCAGTGCTGGGGTACAATAATTTTGTACCACTTAAATTCGAACAGATACTTTGATAATGCAACTCCTGACAAAAATTATTGTTGGCTGTAACTGGTCTTGAGGCTAAAACTAATCTTAGCCCAAGGTATTAATACTCAGAGCCCAAAATGTATTGATGGTTATTATTACTTTTAATAAATGTGGATGATCAACGAGTTACATCTTTGTCTGTGACATTTGCGTTCTATTAAGGACCAATGTTGGTTCAGTGCTGAGGTACAATAATTTTGTACCACTTAAATTCGAAAAGATATTTTTATAATGCAACTGATAACAAAACTTATTGTTGGCAGTAACTGGTCTTGAGGTTAAAACTAATCTTAACCCAAGGTATTAATACTCAGAGCTCAAAATGTATTGATGGTTATGATTATTCTTCATAATAGTGGATGATCAACGAGTTACATCTTTGTCTATGACTTCTGTGTTGTATTAAGGACCAATGTTGGTTCAGTGCTGGGGTACAATAATTTTGTACCACTTAAATTCGAACAGATATTTTTATAATGCAACTGCTGACAAAAACTACTGTTAGCAGTAACTGGTCTTGAGGTTAAACTAATCTTAACCTAAGGTATTAATACTCAGAGCCCAAAATGTATTGATGGTTATGATTATTCTTAACAAATGTGAATGATCAACGAGTTATATGTTTGTCTGTGACATTTGTGTTCTATTAAGGACCAATGTTGGTTCAGTGCTGGGGTACAATAATTTTGTACCACTTAAATTCGAACAGTTACTTATAAAATGCAACTGCTGACAAAAACTATTGTTAGCAGTAACTGGTCTTGAGGTTAAAACTAATCTTAACCTAAGGTATTAATACTCAGAGCCCAAAATGTATTGATGGTTATGATTATTCTTCATAAAAGTGGATGATCAACGAGTTACATCTTTGTCTGTGACATTTGTGTTCTATTAAGGACCAATTTTGGTTCAGTGCTGAGGTACAATAATTTTGAACAACTTAAATTCGAACAAATATTTTTATAATGCAACTGCTAACGAAACTTATTGTTGGCAGTAACTGGTCTTGAGGTTAAAACTAATCATAGCCCAAGGTATTAATACTCAGAGCCCAAAATGTATTGATGGTTATGATTATTCTTAATAAATGTGGATGATCAACGAGTTATATCTTTGTCTGTGACATTTGTGTTCTATTAAGGACCAATGTTGGTTCAGTGCTGGGGTACAATAATTTTGTACCACTTAAATTCGAACAGTTACTTTTATAATGCAACTGCTGACAAAAACTATTGTTAGCAGTAACTGGTCTTGAGGTTAAAACTAATCTTAACCTAAGGTATTAATACTCAAAGCCCAAAATGTATTGATGGTTATGATTATTCTTCATAAAAGTGGATGATCAACGAGTTACATCTTTGTCTGTGACATTTGTGTTCTATTAAGGACCAATTTTGGTTCAGTGCTGAGGTACAATAATTTTGAACAACTTAAATTCGAACAAATATTTTTATAATGCAACTGCTAACAAAACTTATTGTTGGCAGTAACTGGTCTTGAGGTTAAAACTAATCTTAGCCCAAGGTATTAATACTCAGAGCCCAAAATGTATTGATGGTTATGATTATTCTTAACAAATGTGGATGATCAACGAGTTATATCTTTGTCTGTGACATTTGTGTTCTATTAAGGACCAATGTTGGTTCAGTGCTGGGGTACAACAATTTTGAAACACTTAAATTCGAACAGATATTTTTATAATGCAACTGCTAACAAAACTTATTGTTGGCAGTAACTGGTCTTGAGGTTAATACTAATCTTAGCCCAAGGTATTAATACTCAGAGCCCAAAATGTATTGATGGTTATGATTATTCTTAACAAATGTGGATGATCAACGAGTTATATCTTTGTCTGTGACATTTGTGTTCTATTAAGGACCAATGTTGGTTCAGTGCTGAGGTGCAATAATTTTGTACCACTTAAATTCGAACAGATATTTTGATAATGCTACTGCTGACAAAACTTATTGTTGGCAGTAACTGGTCTTGAGGTTAAAACTAATCTTAGCCCAAGGTATTAATTCTCAGAGCCCAAAATGTATTGATGGTTATGATTATTCTTCATAAAAGTGGATGATCAACGAGTTACACCTTGCTCTATGACTTCTGTGTTGTATTAAGTACCAATGTTGGTTTAGTGTTGGGGTACAATAATTTTGTACCACTTAAATTCGAACAGATATTTTTATAATGCAACTGCTAACAAAACTTATTGTTAGCAGTAACTGGTCTTGAGGTTAAAACTAATCTTAGCCCAAGGTATTAATACTCAGAGCCTAAAATGTATTGATGGTTATGATTATTCTTCATAAAAGTGGATGATCAACGAGTTACACCTTGCTCTATGACTTCTGTGTTGTATTAAGTACCAATGTTGGTTTAGTGTTGGGGTACAATAATTTTGAACCACTTAAATTCGAACAGATATTTTTATAATGCAACTGATAACAAAACTTATTGTTGGCAGTAACTGGTCTTGAGGTTAAAACTGATCTTAACCCAAGGTATTAATACTCAGAGCCCAAAATGTATTGATGGTTATGATTATTCTTCATAAAAGTGGATGATCAACGAGTTACACCTTGCTCTATGACTTCTGTGTTGTATTAAGTACCAATGTTGGTTTAGTGTTGGGGTACAATAATTTTGTACCACTTAAATTCGAACAGATATTTTTATAATGCAACTGATAACAAAACTTATTGTTGGCAGTAACTGGTCTTGAGGTTAAAACTAATCTTAACCCAAGGTATTAATACTCAGAGCCCAAAATGTATTGATGGTTGTGATTATTCTTAATAAATGTGGATGATCAACGAGTTACATCTTTGTCTATGACTTCTGTGTTGTATTAAGGACCAATGTTGGTTCAGTGTTGGGGTACAATAATTTTGTACCACTTAAATTCGAACAGATATTTTTATAATGCAACTGATAACAAAACTTATTGTTGGCAGTAACTGGTCTTGAGGTTAAAACTAATCTTAACCCAAGGTATTAATACTCAGAGCCCAAAATGTATTGATGGTTGTGATTATTCTTAATAAATGTGGATGATCAACGAGTTACATCTTTGTCTATGACTTCTGTGTTGTATTAAGGACCAATGTTGGTTCAGTGCTGGGGTACAATAATTTTGAACCACTTACATTCGAACAAATATTTTTATAATGCAACTGCTAACGAAACTTATTGTTGGCAGTAACTGGTCTTGAGGTTAAAACTAATCATAGCCCAAGGTATTAATACTCAGAGCCCAAAATGTATTGATGGTTATGATTATTCTTCATAAAAGTAGATGATCAACGAGTTACATCTTTCTCTATGACTTCTGTGTTGTATTAAGTACCAATGTTGGTTCAGTGCTGGGGTACAATAATTTTGTACCACTTAAATTCGAACAGTTACTTTTATAATGCAACTTTTGACAAAACTTATTGTTAGCACTAACTGGTCTTGAGGTTAAAACTAATCTTAACCCAAGGTATTAATACTCAGAGCCCAAAATGTATTGATGGTTGTGATTATTCTTAATAAATGTGGATGATCAACGAGTTACATCTTTGTCTATGACTTCTGTGTTGTATTAAGGACCAATGTTGGTTCAGTGCTGGGGTACAATAATTTTGAACCACTTACATTCGAACAAATATTTTTATAATGCAACTGCTAACGAAACTTATTGTTGGCAGTAACTGGTCTTGAGGTTAAAACTAATCATAGCCCAAGTTATTAATACTCAGAGCCCAAAATGTATTGATGGTTATGATTATTCTTAATAAATGTGGATGATCAACGAGTTACATCTTTGTCTATGACGTCTGTGTTGTATTAAGGACCAATGTTGGTTCAGTGCTGGGATACAATAATTTTGTACCACTTAAATTCGAACAGGTATTTTGATAATGCAACTGCTGACAAAACTTATTGTTGGCAGTAACTGGTCTTGAGGTTAAAACTAATCTTAGCCCAAGGTATTAATTCTCAGAGCCCAAAATGTATTGATGGTTATGATTATTCTTCATAAAAGTGGATGATCAACGAGTTACACCTTGCTCTTTGACTTCTGTGTTGTATTAAGTACCAATGTTGGTTTAGTGTTGGGGTACAATAATTTTGTACCACTTAAATTCGAACAGATATTTTTATAATGCAACTGATAACAAAACTTATTGTTGGCAGTAACTGGTCTTGAGGTTAAAACTAATCTTAACCCAAGATATTAATACTCAGAGCCCAAATTGTATTGATGGTTATGATTATTCTTCATAAAGGTGGATGATCAACGAGTTACATCTTTGTCTGTGACTTCTGTGTTGTATTAAGGACCAATGTTGGTACAGTGCTGGGGTACAATTATTTTGTACCACTTAAATTCGAACAGATATTTTGATAATGCAACTGCTGACAAAACTTATTGTTGGCAGTAACTGGTCTTGAGGTTAAAACTAATCTTAACCCAAGGTATTAATACTCAGAGCCCAAAATGTATTGATGGTTATGATTATTCTTCATAAAGGTAGATGATCAACGAGTTACATCTTTCTCTATGACTTCTGTGTTGTATTAAGTACCAATGTTGGTTCAGTGCTGGGGTACAATAATTTTGTACCACTTAAATTCGAACAGTTACTTTTATAATGCAACTTTTGACAAAACTTATTGTTAGCAGTAACTGGTCTTGAGGTTAAAACTAATCTTAGCCCAAGGTATTAATACTCAGAGCCCAAAATGTATTGATGGTTATGATTATTCTTAATAAATGTGGATGATCAACGAGGTACATCTTTATCTGTGACGTTTGTGTTCTATTAAGGACCAATGTTGGTTCAGTGCTGGGGTACAATAAATTTGAACCAATTAAATTCGAACAGATATTTTTATAATGCAACTGCTGACAAAAACTATTGATAGCAGTAACTGGTCTTGAGGTTAAAACAAATCTTAACCTAAGGTATTAATACTCAGAGCCCAAAATGTATTGTTGGTTATGATTATTCTTAACAAATATGGATGATCAACAAGTTATATCTTTGTCTGTGACATTTGTGTTCTATTAAGGACCAACGTTGGTTCAGTGCTGGGGTACAATAATTTTGTACCACTTAAATTCGAACAGTTACTTTTATAATGCAACTGCTAACAAAACTTATTGTAAGCAGTAACTGGTCTTGAGGTTAAAACTAATCTTAGCCCAAGGTATTAATACTCAGAGCCTAAAATGTATTGATGGTTATGATTATTCTTCATAAAAGTGGATGATCAACGAGTTACATCTTGCTCTATGACTTCTGTGTCGTATTAAGGACCAATGTTGGTTCAGTGCTGGGGTACAATAATTTTGTACCACTTAAATTCCAACAGTTACTTTTATAATGCAACTCCTGACAAAAATTATTGTTGGCTGTAACTGCTCTTGAGGCTAAAACTAATCTTAGCCCAAGGTATTAATACTCAGAGCCCAAAATGTATTGATGGTTATTATTATTTTAATAAATATGGATGATCAACGAGTTACATCTTTGTCTGTGACATTTGCGTTCTATTAAAACCAATATTGGTTCAGTGCTGTGGTACAATAATTTTGTACCACTTAAATTTGAACAGATATTTTTATAATGCAACTGATAACAAAACTTATTGTTGGCAGTAACTGGTCTTGAGGTTAAAACTAATCTTAACCCAAGGTATTAATACTCAGAGCCCAAAATGTATTGATGGTTGTGATTATTCTTAATAAATGTGGATGATCAACGAGTTACATCTTTGTCTATGACTTCTGTGTTGTATTAAGGACCAATGTTGGTTCAGTGCTGGGGTACAATAATTTTGAACCACTTAAATTCGAACAAATATTTTGATAATGCAACTGCTAACAAAACTTATTGTTAGCAGTAACTGGTCTTGAGGTTAAAACTAATCTTAGCCCAAGGTATTAATACTCAGAGCCTAAAATATATTGATGGTTATGATTATTCTTCATAAAAGTGGATGATCAACGAGTTACACCTTGCTCTATGACTTCTGTGTTGTATTAAGTACCAATGTTGGTTTAGTGTTGTGGTACAATAATTTTGTAACACATAAATTCCAATAGATATTTTATAATGCAACTGCTAACAAAACTTATTGTTAGCAGAAACTGGTCTTGAGGTTAAAACTAATCTTAGCCCAAGGTATTAATACTCAGAGCCCAAAATGTATTGATGGTTATGATTATTCTTCATAAAAGTGGATGATCAACGAGTTACATCTTTGTCTATGACTTCTGTGTTGTATTAAGGACCAATGTTGGTTCAGTGCTGGGGTACAATAATTTTGAACCACTTACATTCGAACAAATATTTTTATAATGCAACTGCTAACGAAACTTATTGTTGGCAGTAACTGGTCTTGAGGTTAAAACTAATCTTAGCCCAAGGTATTAATACTCAGAGCCTAAAATGTATTGATGGTTATGATTATTCTTCATAAAAGTGGATGATCAACGAGTTACATCTTGCTCTATGACTTCTGTGTCGTATTAAGGACCAATGTTGGTTCAGTGCTGGGGTACAATAATTTTGTACCACTTAAATTCCAACAGTTACTTTTATAATGCAACTCCTGACAAAAATTATTGTTGGCTGTAACTGCTCTTGAGGCTAAAACTAATCTTAGCCCAAGGTATTAATACTCAGAGCCCAAAATGTATTGATGGTTATTATTATTTTAATAAATATGGATGATCAACGAGTTACATCTTTGTCTGTGACATTTGCGTTCTATTAAAACCAATATTGGTTCAGTGCTGTGGTACAATAATTTTGTACCACTTAAATTTGAACAGATATTTTTATAATGCAACTGATAACAAAACTTATTGTTGGCAGTAACTGGTCTTGAGGTTAAAACTAATCTTAACCCAAGGTATTAATACTCAGAGCCCAAAATGTATTGATGGTTGTGATTATTCTTAATAAATGTGGATGATCAACGAGTTACATCTTTGTCTATGACTTCTGTGTTGTATTAAGGACCAATGTTGGTTCAGTGCTGGGGTACAATAATTTTGAACCACTTAAATTCGAACAAATATTTTTATAATGCAACTGCTAACGAAACTTATTGTTGGCAGTAACTGGTCTTGAGGTTAAAACTAATCATAGCCCAAGGTATTAATACTCAGAGCCCAAAATGTATTGATGGTTATGATTATTCTTAATAAATGTGGATGATCAACGAGTTACATCTTTGTCTATGACGTCTCTGTTGTATTAAGGACCAATGTTGGTTCAGTGCTGCGGTACAATAATTTTGTACCACTTAAATTCGAACAGATATTTTGATAATGCAACTGCTAACAAAACTTATTGTTAGCAGTAACTGGTCTTGAGGTTAAAACTAATCTTAGCCCAAGGTATTAATACTCAGAGCCTAAAATGTATTGATGGTTATGATTATTCTTCATAAAAGTGGATGATCAACGAGTTACACCTTGCTCTATGACTTCTGTGTTGTATTAAGTACCAATGTTGGTTTAGTGTTGGGGTACAATAATTTTGTACCACTTAAATTCGAACAGATATTTTGATAATGCAACTGCTAACAAAACTTATTGTTAGCAGTAACTGGTCTTGAGGTTAAAACTAATCTTAGCCCAAGGTATTAATACTCAGAGCCTAAAATATATTGATGGTTATGATTATTCTTCATAAAAGTGGATGATCAACGAGTTACACCTTGCTCTATGACTTCTGTGTTGTATTAAGTACCAATGTTGGTTTAGTGTTGTGGTACAATAATTTTGTAACACATAAATTCCAATAGATATTTTATAATGCAACTGCTAACAAAACTTATTGTTAGCAGAAACTGGTCTTGAGGTTAAAACTAATCTTAGCCCAAGGTATTAATACTCAGAGCCCAAAATGTATTGATGGTTATGATTATTCTTCATAAAAGTGGATGATCAACGAGTTACATCTTTGTCTATGACTTCTGTGTTGTATTAAGGACCAATGTTGGTTCAGTGCTGGGGTACAATAATTTTGAACCACTTACATTCGAACAAATATTTTTATAATGCAACTGCTAACGAAACTTATTGTTGGCAGTAACTGGTCTTGAGGTTAAAACTAATCATAGCCCAAGGTATTAATACTCAGAGCCCAAAATGTATTGATGGTTATGATTATTCTTCATAAAAGTGGATGACCAACGAGTTACATCTTTCTCTATGACTTCTGTGTTGTATTAAGTACCAATGTTGGTTCAGTGCTGGGGTACAATAATTTTGTACCACTTAAATTCGAACAGTTACTTTTATAATGCAACTTTTGACAAAACTTATTGTTAGCAGTAACTGGTCTTGAGGTTAAAACTAATCTTAGCCCAAGGTATTAATACTCAGAGCCCAAAATGTATTGATGGTTATGATTATTCTTAATAAATGTGGATGATCAACGAGGTACATCTTTATCTGTGACGTTTGTGTTCTATTAAGGACCAATGTTGGTTCAGTGCTGGGGTACAATAAATTTGAACCAATTAAATTCGAACAGATATTTTTATAATGCAACTGCTGACAAAAACTATTGATAGCAGTAACTGGTCTTGAGGTTAAAACAAATCTTAACCTAAGGTATTAATACTCAGAGCCCAAAATGTATTGTTGGTTATGATTATTCTTAACAAATATGGATGATCAACGAGTTATATCTTTGTCTGTGACATTTGTGTTCTATTAAGGACCAACGTTGGTTCAGTGCTGGGGTACAATAATTTTGTACCACTTAAATTCGAACAGTTACTTTTATAATGCAACTGCTAACAAAACTTATTGTAAGCAGTAACTGGTCTTGAGGTTAAAACTAATCTTAGCCCAAGGTATTAATACTCAGAGCCTAAAATGTATTTATGGTTATGATTATTCTTCATAAAAGTGGATGATCAACGAGTTACATCTTGCTCTATGACTTCTGTGTCGTATTAAGGACCAATGTTGGTTCAGTGCTGGGGTACAATAATTTTGTACCACTTAAATTCCAACAGTTACTTTTATAATGCAACTCCTGACAAAAATTATTGTTGGCTGTAACTGCTCTTGAGGCTAAAACTAATCATAGCCCAAGGTATTAATACTCAGAGCCCAAAATGTATTGATGGTTATTATTATTTTAATAAATATGGATGATCAACGAGTTACATCTTTGTCTGTGACATTTGCGTTCTATTAAAACCAATATTGGTTCAGTGCTGTGGTACAATAATTTTGTACCACTTAAATTCGAACAGATATTTTTATAATGCAACTGATAACAAAACTTATTGTTGGCAGTAACTGGTCTTGAGGTTAAAACTAATCTTAACCCAAGGTATTAATACTCAGAGCCCAAAATGTATTGATGGTTGTGATTATTCTTAATAAATGTGGATGATCAACGAGTTACATCTTTGTCTATGACTTCTGTGTTGTATTAAGGACCAATGTTGGTTCAGTGCTGGGGTACAATAATTTTGAACCACTTAAATTCGAACAAATATTTTTATAATGCAACTGCTAACGAAACTTATTGTTGGCAGTAACTGGTCTTGAGGTTAAAACTAATCATAGCCCAAGGTATTAATACTCAGAGCCCAAAATGTATTGATGGTTATGATTATTCTTAATAAATGTGGATGATCAACGAGTTACATCTTTGTCTATGACGTCTCTGTTGTATTAAGGACCAATGTTGGTTCAGTGCTGGGGTACAATAATTTTGTACCACTTAAATTCGAACAGATATTTTGATAATGCAACTGCTAACAAAACTTATTGTTAGCAGTAACTGGTCTTGAGGTTAAAACTAATCTTAGCCCAAGGTATTAATACTCAGAGCCTAAAATGTATTGATGGTTATGATTATTCTTCATAATAGTGGATGATCAACGAGTTACACCTTGCTCTATGACTTCTGTGTTGTATTAAGTACCAATGTTGGTTTAGTGTTGGGGTACAATAATTTTGTACCACTTAAATTCGAACAGATATTTTGATAATGCAACTGCTAACAAAACTTATTGTTAGCAGTAACTGGTCTTGAGGTTAAAACTAATCTTAGCCCAAGGTATTAATACTCAGAGCCTAAAATATATTGATGGTTATGATTATTCTTCATAAAAGTGGATGATCAACGAGTTACACCTTGCTCTATGACTTCTGTGTTGTATTAAGTACCAATGTTGGTTTAGTGTTGGGGTACAATAATTTTGTACCACTTAAATTCGAACAGATATTTTTATAATGCAACTGATAACAAAACTTATTGTTGGCAGTAACTGGTCTTGAGGTTAAAACTAATCTTAGCCCAAGGTATTAATTCTCAGAGCCCAAAATGTATTGATGGTTATGATTATTCTTCATAAAAGTGGATGATCAACGAGTTACACCTTGCTCTATGACTTCTGTGTTGTATTAAGTACCAATGTTGGTTTAGTGTTGGGGTACAATAATTTTGTACCACTTAAATTCGAACAGATATTCTTATAATGCAACTGATAACAAAACTTATTGTTGGCAGTAACTGGTCTTGAGGTTAAAACTAATCTTAACCCAAGGTATTAATACTCAGAGCCCAAAATGTATTGATGGTTATGATTATTCTTCATAAAAGTGGATGACCAACGAGTTACATCTTTGTCTGTGACTTCTGTGTTGTATTAAGGACCAATGTTGGTTCAGTGCTGGGGTACAATAATTTTGAACCACTTAAATTCGAACAAATATTTTTATAATGCAACTGCTAACAAAACTTATTGTTGGCAGTAACTGGTCTTGAGGTTAAAACTAATCTTAGCCCAACGTATTAATACTCAGAGCCCAAAATGTATTGATGGTTATGATTATTCTTAACAAATGTGGATGATCAACGAGTTATATCTGTGTCTGTGACATTTGTGTTCTATTAAGGACCAATGTTGGTTCAGTGCTGTGGTACAATAATTTTGTACCACATAAATTCCAATAGATATTTTATAATGCAACTGCTAACAAAACTTATTGTTAGCAGAAACTGGTCTTGAGGTTAAAACTAATCTTAGCCCAAGGTATTAATACTCAGAGCCCAAAATGTATTGATGGTTATGATTATTCTTAATAAATGTGGATGATCAACGAGTTACATCTTTGTCTATGACTTCTGTGTTGTATTAAGGACCAATGTTGGTTCAATGCTGGGGTACAATAATTTTGTACCACTTCAATTCGAACAGATATTTTTATAATGCAACTGATAACAAAACTTATTGTTGGCAGTAACTGGTCTTGAGGTTAAAACTAATCTTAGCCCAAGGTATTAATACTCAGAGCCCAAAATGTATTGATGGTTATGATTATTCTTAACAAATGTGGATGATCAACGAGTTATATCTTTGTCTGTGACATTTGTGTTCTATTAAGGACCAATGTTGGTTCAGTGCTGGGGTACAACAATTTTGAAACACTTAAATTCGAACAGATATTTTTATAATGCAACTGCTAACGAAACTTATTGTTGGCAGTAACTGGTCTTGAGGTTAAAACTAATCATAGCCCAAGGTATTAATACTCAGAGCCCAAAATGTATTGATGGTTATGATTATTCTTAATAAATGTGGATGATCAACGAGTTATATCTTTGTCTGTGACATTTGTGTTCTATTAAGGACCAATGTTGGTTCAGTGCTGGGGTACAATAATTTTGTACCACTTAAATTCGAACAGTTACTTTTATAATGCAACTGCTGACAAAAACTATTGTTAGCAGTAACTGGTCTTGAGGTTAAAACTAATCTTAACCTAAGGTATTAATACTCAAAGCCCAAAATGTATTGATGGTTATGATTATTCTTCATAAAAGTGGATGATCAACGAGTTACATCTTTGTCTGTGACATTTGTGTTCTATTAAGGACCAATTTTGGTTCAGTGCTGAGGTACAATAATTTTGAACAACTTAAATTCGAACAAATATTTTTATAATGCAACTGCTAACAAAACTTATTGTTGGCAGTAACTGGTCTTGAGGTTAAAACTAATCTTAGCCCAAGGTATTAATACTCAGAGCCCAAAATGTATTGATGGTTATGATTATTCTTAACAAATGTGGATGATCAACGAGTTATATCTTTGTCTGTGACATTTGTGTTCTATTAAGGACCAATGTTGGTTCAGTGCTGGGGTACAACAATTTTGAAACACTTAAATTCGAACAGATATTTTTATAATGCAACTGCTAACAAAACTTATTGTTGGCAGTAACTGGTCTTGAGGTTAATACTAATCTTAGCCCAAGGTATTAATACTCAGAGCCCAAAATGTATTGATGGTTATGATTATTCTTAACAAATGTGGATGATCAACGAGTTATATCTTTGTCTGTGACATTTGTGTTCTATTAAGGACCAATGTTGGTTCAGTGCTGAGGTGCAATAATTTTGTACCACTTAAATTCGAACAGATATTTTGATAATGCTACTGCTGACAAAACTTATTGTTGGCAGTAACTGGTCTTGAGGTTAAAACTAATCTTAGCCCAAGGTATTAATTCTCAGAGCCCAAAATGTATTGATGGTTATGATTATTCTTCATAAAAGTGGATGATCAACGAGTTACACCTTGCTCTATGACTTCTGTGTTGTATTAAGTACCAATGTTGGTTTAGTGTTGGGGTACAATAATTTTGTACCACTTAAATTCGAACAGATATTTTTATAATGCAACTGCTAACAAAACTTATTGTTAGCAGTAACTGGTCTTGAGGTTAAAACTAATCTTAGCCCAAGGTATTAATACTCAGAGCCTAAAATGTATTGATGGTTATGATTATTCTTCATAAAAGTGGATGATCAACGAGTTACACCTTGCTCTATGACTTCTGTGTTGTATTAAGTACCAATGTTGGTTTAGTGTTGGGGTACAATAATTTTGAACCACTTAAATTCGAACAGATATTTTTATAATGCAACTGATAACAAAACTTATTGTTGGCAGTAACTGGTCTTGAGGTTAAAACTGATCTTAACCCAAGGTATTAATACTCAGAGCCCAAAATGTATTGATGGTTATGATTATTCTTCATAAAAGTGGATGATCAACGAGTTACACCTTGCTCTATGACTTCTGTGTTGTATTAAGTACCAATGTTGGTTTAGTGTTGGGGTACAATAATTTTGAACCACTTAAATTCGAACAGATATTTTTATAATGCAACTGATAACAAAACTTATTGTTGGCAGTAACTGGTCTTGAGGTTAAAACTGATCTTAACCCAAGGTATTAATACTCAGAGCCCAAAATGTATTGATGGTTATGATTATTCTTCATAAAAGTGGATGATCAACGAGTTACACCTTGCTCTATGACTTCTGTGTTGTATTAAGTACCAATGTTGGTTTAGTGTTGGGGTACAATAATTTTGAACAACTTAAATTCGAACAAATATTTTTATAATGCAACTGATAACAAAACTTATTGTTGGCAGTAACTGGTCTTGAGGTTAAAACTAATCTTAACCCAAGGTATTAATACTCAGAGCCCAAAATGTATTGATGGTTGTGATTATTCTTAATAAATGTGGATGATCAACGAGTTACATCTTTGTCTATGACTTCTGTGTTGTATTAAGGACCAATGTTGGTTCAGTGTTGGGGTACAATAATTTTGTACCACTTAAATTCGAACAGATATTTTTATAATGCAACTGATAACAAAACTTATTGTTGGCAGTAACTGGTCTTGAGGTTAAAACTAATCTTAACCCAAGGTATTAATACTCAGAGCCCAAAATGTATTGATGGTTGTGATTATTCTTAATAAATGTGGATGATCAACGAGTTACATCTTTGTCTATGACTTCTGTGTTGTATTAAGGACCAATGTTGGTTCAGTGCTGGGGTACAATAATTTTGAACCACTTACATTCGAACAAATATTTTTATAATGCAACTGCTAACGAAACTTATTGTTGGCAGTAACTGGTCTTGAGGTTAAAACTAATCATAGCCCAAGGTATTAATACTCAGAGCCCAAAATGTATTGATGGTTATGATTATTCTTCATAAAAGTAGATGATCAACGAGTTACATCTTTCTCTATGACTTCTGTGTTGTATTAAGTACCAATGTTGGTTCAGTGCTGGGGTACAATAATTTTGTACCACTTAAATTCGAACAGTTACTTTTATAATGCAACTTTTGACAAAACTTATTGTTAGCACTAACTGGTCTTGAGGTTAAAACTAATCTTAACCCAAGGTATTAATACTCAGAGCCCAAAATGTATTGATGGTTGTGATTATTCTTAATAAATGTGGATGATCAACGAGTTACATCTTTGTCTATGACTTCTGTGTTGTATTAAGGACCAATGTTGGTTCAGTGCTGGGGTACAATAATTTTGAACCACTTACATTCGAACAAATATTTTTATAATGCAACTGCTAACGAAACTTATTGTTGGCAGTAACTGGTCTTGAGGTTAAAACTAATCATAGCCCAAGTTATTAATACTCAGAGCCCAAAATGTATTGATGGTTATGATTATTCTTAATAAATGTGGATGATCAACGAGTTACATCTTTGTCTATGACGTCTGTGTTGTATTAAGGACCAATGTTGGTTCAGTGCTGGGATACAATAATTTTGTACCACTTAAATTCGAACAGGTATTTTGATAATGCAACTGCTGACAAAACTTATTGTTGGCAGTAACTGGTCTTGAGGTTAAAACTAATCTTAGCCCAAGGTATTAATTCTCAGAGCCCAAAATGTATTGATGGTTATGATTATTCTTCATAAAAGTGGATGATCAACGAGTTACACCTTGCTCTTTGACTTCTGTGTTGTATTAAGTACCAATGTTGGTTTAGTGTTGGGGTACAATAATTTTGTACCACTTAAATTCGAACAGATATTTTTATAATGCAACTGATAACAAAACTTATTGTTGGCAGTAACTGGTCTTGAGGTTAAAACTAATCTTAACCCAAGATATTAATACTCAGAGCCCAAATTGTATTGATGGTTATGATTATTCTTCATAAAGGTGGATGATCAACGAGTTACATCTTTGTCTGTGACTTCTGTGTTGTATTAAGGACCAATGTTGGTACAGTGCTGGGGTACAATTATTTTGTACCACTTAAATTCGAACAGATATTTTGATAATGCAACTGCTGACAAAACTTATTGTTGGCAGTAACTGGTCTTGAGGTTAAAACTAATCTTAACCCAAGGTATTAATACTCAGAGCCCAAAATGTATTGATGGTTATGATTATTCTTCATAAAAGTAGATGATCAACGAGTTACATCTTTCTCTATGACTTCTGTGTTGTATTAAGTACCAATGTTGGTTCAGTGCTGGGGTACAATAATTTTGTACCACTTAAATTCGAACAGTTACTTTTATAATGCAACTTTTGACAAAACTTATTGTTAGCAGTAACTGGTCTTGAGGTTAAAACTAATCTTAGCCCAAGGTATTAATACTCAGAGCCCAAAATGTATTGATGGTTATGATTATTCTTAATAAATGTGGATGATCAACGAGGTACATCTTTATCTGTGACGTTTGTGTTCTATTAAGGACCAATGTTGGTTCAGTGCTGGGGTACAATAAATTTGAACCAATTAAATTCGAACAGATATTTTTATAATGCAACTGCTGACAAAAACTATTGATAGCAGTAACTGGTCTTGAGGTTAAAACAAATCTTAACCTAAGGTATTAATACTCAGAGCCCAAAATGTATTGTTGGTTATGATTATTCTTAACAAATATGGATGATCAACAAGTTATATCTTTGTCTGTGACATTTGTGTTCTATTAAGGACCAACGTTGGTTCAGTGCTGGGGTACAATAATTTTGTACCACTTAAATTCGAACAGTTACTTTTATAATGCAACTGCTAACAAAACTTATTGTAAGCAGTAACTGGTCTTGAGGTTAAAACTAATCTTAGCCCAAGGTATTAATACTCAGAGCCTAAAATGTATTGATGGTTATGATTATTCTTCATAAAAGTGGATGATCAACGAGTTACATCTTGCTCTATGACTTCTGTGTCGTATTAAGGACCAATGTTGGTTCAGTGCTGGGGTACAATAATTTTGTACCACTTAAATTCCAACAGTTACTTTTATAATGCAACTCCTGACAAAAATTATTGTTGGCTGTAACTGCTCTTGAGGCTAAAACTAATCTTAGCCCAAGGTATTAATACTCAGAGCCCAAAATGTATTGATGGTTATTATTATTTTAATAAATATGGATGATCAACGAGTTACATCTTTGTCTGTGACATTTGCGTTCGATTAAAACCAATATTGGTTCAGTGCTGTGGTACAATAATTTTGTACCACTTAAATTTGAACAGATATTTTTATAATGCAACTGATAACAAAACTTATTGTTGGCAGTAACTGGTCTTGAGGTTAAAACTAATCTTAACCCAAGGTATTAATACTCAGAGCCCAAAATGTATTGATGGTTGTGATTATTCTTAATAAATGTGGATGATCAACGAGTTACATCTTTGTCTATGACTTCTGTGTTGTATTAAGGACCAATGTTGGTTCAGTGCTGGGGTACAATAATTTTGAACCACTTAAATTCGAACAAATATTTTTATAATGCAACTGCTAACGAAACTTATTGTTGGCAGTAACTGGTCTTGAGGTTAAAACTAATCATAGCCCAAGGTATTAATACTCAGAGCCCAAAATGTATTGATGGTTATGATTATTCTTAATAAATGTGGATGATCAACGAGTTACATCTTTGTCTATGACGTCTCTGTTGTATTAAGGACCAATGTTGGTTCAGTGCTGCGGTACAATAATTTTGTACCACTTAAATTCGAACAGATATTTTGATAATGCAACTGCTAACAAAACTTATTGTTAGCAGTAACTGATCTTGAGGTTAAAACTAATCTTAGCCCAAGGTATTAATACTCAGAGCCTAAAATGTATTGATGGTTATGATTATTCTTCATAAAAGTGGATGATCAACGAGTTACACCTTGCTCTATGACTTCTGTGTTGTATTAAGTACCAATGTTGGTTTAGTGTTGGGGTACAATAATTTTGTACCACTTAAATTCGAACAGATATTTTGATAATGCAACTGCTAACAAAACTTATTGTTAGCAGTAACTGGTCTTGAGGTTAAAACTAATCTTAGCCCAAGGTATTAATACTCAGAGCCTAAAATATATTGATGGTTATGATTATTCTTCATAAAAGTGGATGATCAACGAGTTACACCTTGCTCTATGACTTCTGTGTTGTATTAAGTACCAATGTTGGTTTAGTGTTGTGGTACAATAATTTTGTAACACATAAATTCCAATAGATATTTTATAATGCAACTGCTAACAAAACTTATTGTTAGCAGAAACTGGTCTTGAGGTTAAAACTAATCTTAGCCCAAGGTATTAATACTCAGAGCCCAAAATGTATTGATGGTTATGATTATTCTTCATAAAAGTGGATGATCAACGAGTTACATCTTTGTCTATGACTTCTGTGTTGTATTAAGGACCAATGTTGGTTCAGTGCTGGGGTACAATAATTTTGAACCACTTACATTCGAACAAATATTTTTATAATGCAACTGCTAACGAAACTTATTGTTGGCAGTAACTGGTCTTGAGGTTAAAACTAATCATAGCCCAAGGTATTAATACTCAGAGCCCAAAATGTATTGATGGTTATGATTATTCTTCATAAAAGTGGATGACCAACGAGTTACATCTTTCTCTATGACTTCTGTGTTGTATTAAGTACCAATGTTGGTTCAGTGCTGGGGTACAATAATTTTGTACCACTTAAATTCGAACAGTTACTTTTATAATGCAACTTTTGACAAAACTTATTGTTAGCAGTAACTGGTCTTGAGGTTAAAACTAATCTTAGCCCAAGGTATTAATACTCAGAGCCCAAAATGTATTGATGGTTATGATTATTCTTAATAAATGTGGATGATCAACGAGGTACATCTTTATCTGTGACGTTTGTGTTCTATTAAGGACCAATGTTGGTTCAGTGCTGGGGTACAATAAATTTGAACCAATTAAATTCGAACAGATATTTTTATAATGCAACTGCTGACAAAAACTATTGATAGCAGTAACTGGTCTTGAGGTTAAAACAAATCTTAACCTAAGGTATTAATACTCAGAGCCCAAAATGTATTGTTGGTTATGATTATTCTTAACAAATATGGATGATCAACGAGTTATATCTTTGTCTGTGACATTTGTGTTCTATTAAGGACCAACGTTGGTTCAGTGCTGGGGTACAATAATTTTGTACCACTTAAATTCGAACAGTTACTTTTATAATGCAACTGCTAACAAAACTTATTGTAAGCAGTAACTGGTCTTGAGGTTAAAACTAATCTTAGCCCAAGGTATTAATACTCAGAGCCTAAAATGTATTTATGGTTATGATTATTCTTCATAAAAGTGGATGATCAACGAGTTACATCTTGCTATATGACTTCTGTGTCGTATTAAGGACCAATGTTGGTTCAGTGCTGGGGTACAATAATTTTGTACCACTTAAATTCCAACAGTTACTTTTATAATGCAACTCCTGACAAAAATTATTGTTGGCTGTAACTGCTCTTGAGGCTAAAACTAATCATAGCCCAAGGTATTAATACTCAGAGCCCAAAATGTATTGATGGTTATTATTATTTTAATAAATATGGATGATCAACGAGTTACATCTTTGTCTGTGACATTTGCGTTCTATTAAAACCAATATTGGTTCAGTGCTGTGGTACAATAATTTTGTACCACTTAAATTCGAACAGATATTTTTATAATGCAACTGATAACAAAACTTATTGTTGGCAGTAACTGGTCTTGAGGTTAAAACTAATCTTAACCCAAGGTATTAATACTCAGAGCCCAAAATGTATTGATGGTTGTGATTATTCTTAATAAATGTGGATGATCAACGAGTTACATCTTTGTCTATGACTTCTGTGTTGTATTAAGGACCAATGTTGGTTCAGTGCTGGGGTACAATAATTTTGAACCACTTAAATTCGAACAAATATTTTTATAATGCAACTGCTAACGAAACTTATTGTTGGCAGTAACTGGTCTTGAGGTTAAAACTAATCATAGCCCAAGGTATTAATACTCAGAGCCCAAAATGTATTGATGGTTATGATTATTCTTAATAAATGTGGATGATCAACGAGTTACATCTTTGTCTATGACGTCTCTGTTGTATTAAGGACCAATGTTGGTTCAGTGCTGGGGTACAATAATTTTGTACCACTTAAATTCGAACAGATATTTTGATAATGCAACTGCTAACAAAACTTATTGTTAGCAGTAACTGGTCTTGAGGTTAAAACTAATCTTAGCCCAAGGTATTAATACTCAGAGCCTAAAATGTATTGATGGTTATGATTATTCTTCATAATAGTGGATGATCAACGAGTTACACCTTGCTCTATGACTTCTGTGTTGTATTAAGTACCAATGTTGGTTTAGTGTTGGGGTACAATAATTTTGTACCACTTAAATTCGAACAGATATTTTGATAATGCAACTGCTAACAAAACTTATTGTTAGCAGTAACTGGTCTTGAGGTTAAAACTAATCTTAGCCCAAGGTATTAATACTCAGAGCCTAAAATATATTGATGGTTATGATTATTCTTCATAAAAGTGGATGATCAACGAGTTACACCTTGCTCTATGACTTCTGTGTTGTATTAAGTACCAATGTTGGTTTAGTGTTGGGGTACAATAATTTTGTACCACTTAAATTCGAACAGATATTTTTATAATGCAACTGATAACAAAACTTATTGTTGGCAGTAACTGGTCTTGAGGTTAAAACTAATCTTAGCCCAAGGTATTAATTCTCAGAGCCCAAAATGTATTGATGGTTATGATTATTCTTCATAAAAGTGGATGATCAACGAGTTACACCTTGCTCTATGACTTCTGTGTTGTATTAAGTACCAATGTTGGTTTAGTGTTGGGGTACAATAATTTTGTACCACTTAAATTCGAACAGATATTCTTATAATGCAACTGATAACAAAACTTATTGTTGGCAGTAACTGGTCTTGAGGTTAAAACTAATCTTAACCCAAGGTATTAATACTCAGAGCCCAAAATGTATTGATGGTTATGATTATTCTTCATAAAAGTGGATGACCAACGAGTTACATCTTTGTCTGTGACTTCTGTGTTGTATTAAGGACCAATGTTGGTTCAGTGCTGGGGTACAATAATTTTGAACCACTTAAATTCGAACAAATATTTTTATAATGCAACTGCTAACAAAACTTATTGTTGGCAGTAACTGGTCTTGAGGTTAAAACTAATCTTAGCCCAACGTATTAATACTCAGAGCCCAAAATGTATTGATGGTTATGATTATTCTTAACAAATGTGGATGATCAACGAGTTATATCTGTGTCTGTGACATTTGTGTTCTATTAAGGACCAATGTTGGTTCAGTGCTGTGGTACAATAATTTTGTACCACATAAATTCCAATAGATATTTTATAATGCAACTGCTAACAAAACTTATTGTTAGCAGAAACTGGTCTTGAGGTTAAAACTAATCTTAGCCCAAGGTATTAATACTCAGAGCCCAAAATGTATTGATGGTTATGATTATTCTTAATAAATGTGGATGATCAACGAGTTACATCTTTGTCTATGACTTCTGTGTTGTATTAAGGACCAATGTTGGTTCAATGCTGGGGTACAATAATTTTGTACCACTTCAATTCGAACAGATATTTTTATAATGCAACTGATAACAAAACTTATTGTTGGCAGTAACTGGTCTTGAGGTTAAAACTAATCTTAACCCAAGGTATTAATACTCAGAGCCCAAAATGTATTGATGGTTATGATTATTCTTAATAAATGTGGATGATCAACGAGTTACATCTTTGTCTATGACTTCTGTGTTGTATTAAGGACCAATGTTGGTTCAGTGCTGGGGTACAATAATTTTGTACCACTTAAATTCGAACAGATATTTTGATAATGCAACTGCTGACAAAACTTATTGTTGGTAGTAACTGGTCTTGAGGTTAAAACTAATCTTAACCCAAGGTATTAATACTCAGAGCGCAAAATGTATTGATGGTTATGATTATTCTTGATAAAAGTGGATGATCAACGAGTTACATCTTTCTCTATGACTTCTGTGTTGTATTAAGTACCAATGTTGGTTCAGTGCTGGGGTACAATAATTTTGTACCACTTAAATTCGAACAGTTACTTTTATAATGCAACTCTTGACAAAACTTATTGTTAGCAGTAACTAGTCTTGAGGTTAAAACTAATCTTAGCCCAAGGTATTAATACTCAGAGCCCAAAATGTATTAATGGTTGTGAGTATTTTTAATGAATGTGGATGATCAACGAGGTACATCTTTATCTGTGACGTTTGTGTTCTATTAAGGACCAATGTTGGTTCAGTGCTGGGGTACAATAAATTTGAACCACTTAAATTCGAACAGATATTTTTATAATGCAACTGCTGACAAAACTTATTGTTGGCAGTAGCTGGTCTTGGGGTTAAAATTAATCTTAACCCAATGTATTAATACTCAGAGCCCAAAATGTATTAATGGTTATGATTATTCTTAGTAAATGTGGATGATCTACGAGTTACATCTTTGTCTGTAACTTGTGTTCTATTAAGGACGAATGTTGGTTCAGTGCTGGGGTACAATAATTTTGAACCACTTAAATTGGAACAGATATTTTGAAAATGCAACTGCTGACAAAAATTATTGTTAGCAGTAATTGGTTTTGAGGTTAAAATTAATCTTTACCCAAGCCATGGATGTCTCTTGCTCAATCTGTGATACCGAACGCCATTACATTCTATAAAAGTTGGTTATAGATTTTTCTATATCGAACAGTTTATAAAAACTGACATGGCTGTTTAGTCATTTATCTGTACTGTTTTGAAAATAAAAATAGAAACAAGAACCTTACGATAGAATGGTGGAATAATTTTACCACAATTATAGTAAAACTAAAACAATAACGTTTATAGTTCAATTATTGACTAATTTTTGTCGGTATTAACTAGTCTTGAGGTTAAAATTAATCATAACCCAAGCCATGAGCATCCAAGAAATAAATGGTGTTACTGGTCGTAGTTACTCTCCACAAACGATGATAATAACATCTAGTACGTGGAAGTATATGTGTAACAATGAAATTGTTGTTACTGTATTACATGTTTCTAAGATGTGTTGCTCGTTTGCATTGTTTTTTATGTATAACTCCAGTTTTTTGTTAAAGTACCTTTCTGAAATATTTAATATTTTTTCGGTCATACCACCATGACTTTTGTTGGTACTAGTAACTGAATTAGAAGTTAAAATCGATTGTAACCCGATTCATGAATATATATAGTTAAATCTGCGTTACTGCTCATGATTATCTTCCATCTTGTTCGTAATCCTTGAGGGAATTTCTCCGCATTATCTTGTCCACTACAAATAGAAGTGTAATTTTGGATACCTATCCTTTCCGACTCTTACATTCTTGATTCATGATATTTTGCGAATTCCCAATTTTCTTTTGCCTTTTAGTTTTTCGTCGATAATATGTCCCATAGGTTCATATTTATTTTTAGCTTCTCAGTCTACGTTCCTTCGTCAACCACAATTAGTTTGCTTTTGTTTCACATACCAATATAAATCATACTTCCTTCATAATCTTTTCCTCGATCTTTTAAATACACTTATACATGTTATATTCATGTATGTTACATATATTCAGTATTGTAATGTTGTCAACCTCCATGTCTCCCTTTGAGAATCCTTCATGGTTTGTTGTATTTTTGTTCATACGTTTTCTTTCTGTGTTAGTTTTTCTTTAATGTATTTTAAGGACTACCCAAGATGTTGAAAATATTTCCAGATGCTTTTTTTTTTCATTTTATTTATGATGAAACATACACCACCGAGAACACCATCACATTAAAAGCACGATTTGTATTTAACTATCAGCTTAACCATTTTATAATTTGTATTTATTAGACAGAATCGGGACACACCTCTACATTCCTGATTCCTATGATTAATTTGCTATTGCACATGATGTTCTTCATTTTATTAATGACACATCCAGCAATCTCTTCTCTCTGTTCATTTAGGCACCAGCTCAGAATATTCCTTTTAAACTTTCTGGGGATAATTTTTATTAATGTGCACCACTGTCCCTATGATTCTATTACTTGTCACACCATGATTGTAATTTATTTTGGTACGTTATGTTACAGACAAAAGAAGTACGTTATCGTCAACGTATCTCAAGTGGATAGTAAGGATTGTCCAAATTCCTTGTTCATGATGATATAGACTACTGTTTTCGTTTAATTTTTCGAA
The DNA here is from genome assembly GCA_963921985.1 of Agrilus biguttatus. NCBI lineage: Eukaryota > Metazoa > Arthropoda > Insecta > Coleoptera > Buprestidae > Agrilus > Agrilus biguttatus. Next base: position 26,366,175 of record OY998118.1, read on the forward strand.
TTTTGTTTACTTCTATAATTGCTACGGCTGATTCTTCATCAGCATTTACTGTGTGTTATTATTATGTACTTGTGCTCTCATTCAAAGTGTTATAGTAGGAATATGGAGTATTTATATGAATATCTATGATGCTGTTTTTACTTTTTAGTTGTATGTATCTTTTCTGGTATAGTTAATTTAATGATTGTTTGATGCTAAATTTGTTATTGTAAGTGTATCTTCTATTGATCCTAGATTCAAAAAGCAAAACGAAAAAGTACCTCATTATCTTAAATCGTCTATGAGTTATCCATTCAATACGATACTTGCATTAATTTCATATTACTCTTTCGAATAGATGTTGAAATATTGGTGACAATAAACGGCCCTGTTTCAATCTTCATTTAATCTGTATTCCTTTGGAATTTCCGTTTTCAGGTGAAGCAAGTCCAGATTTGTGATTGTTCTGTCGTATCTATCATCAATCTCAAAGTTTCAAAAAGAAATGATACGAGAAATTTATTAAGAGCCTTGTAAAGATCAACAAAGTAAATATGAAGACATTGTGACATCGTTCTACAATAGGCTGTAGATAAAAGAATGCCTGCCCTGTTCCAAAAACTTTTCGATATGGTCTCATCCAACTTGCCATAGGAACGTTTACTTAAATGTTATTATTAGATGGGTTTGGCCTTATTGATATTCCTCAGATGTACCGGCTATCCCATGGTACTCCGTACTTAGTTGTATATCCTGCTTACTCCTCAACGGTGGTTTGCCAAAAGGAAAGTGACCATTGGGGGTCTTTATTTACAATCTGAGAAATCGACCTTAGATGAATATTCAATAGGGAATCCTAACTATGTCATCAACTACGACGAAACTACTGTTTTATCACAGCTTCGGTCTATTACACACGTATGTATAGAGAAGCCATCGAAATATATTAACATCCGATGAATTTTATTGGAAAAGAAGAGGAACTTCTATTGAATAAAGAATGGTACCCAGCCCTAAAAAGAAGTTAGCAGAAAACATTCAATCCACCCACGAGCCATTCATGTCCGAACCCGCTTTGTGTTTATAATCTTTAATAATAATCTTTCACTTCTCTTCTGTCTTCATTTCGTCAGTATCATCCTTTTCTCTCCCTAACCACAACCTACCTACACCCACGATTCCTGAAAAGAGGCTGAAGGGAGTCTAACGCTCTACTCTCCGGCTTTGCATTACAATGTAGGTAGGAGGGGCTACATACCCACCAGTATGAGTAGCAACACTCAAAGATTCAAAAGATTTTGTTCAACCCTCCGCTTAGTCGTTGCCAATACTTCCAGGTATAAACTACGCTCACGTCGTCATCGCAGTGCCACTGCAGATGTCAGTCGCAGTTCCAACGAAAAGTCGGATGTAACTGTTCATTTAAACTACGGCCCTTTAGCCCAAATCTGAGTTCTACCATGTATTCCGGCCGTGAATGTCTATGTTCTTAAATTCTTCTCGATTTCTTTTAAATCCCATCAGAACTTGCATTTCGATTAATTCTTTAACAAGTATATTCCCCTTTTTAATACTAATTGATTGTTAAAAAGATTTTAGCATCTATACTCGTTTGAAATGTAGAATTTAATGTTTTCAGTACGGGGTTTATATATGTGCTCGTGCCACATCGTGTAGTTCTTAACTTTTAGTTAATAATTTTATTCAGTTTCTGCAGCTGCCGTTGCCTCTCGCTAAATCAGTTCTAATCATAACGCGTGAGGTACCTTCTTCGGTGAAATACTTAAGAATACATAAATAGTAAACGCATCTCTTCTTCTTATAATTATCCTTACAAGATTTACGAACACATTGCTTTGTTTTTTAGGAAAGGTTATTGCTTTTTGTGCCACCATATATTTAGTACTATTATTAGCAAAACTTTGTAGAACAGTCAATACTTGCTAAGATATATGCTGGTTATTCATACTGGTAGATCAGTGATTCTCAACCACTGTGCCGCGGCACTTTTGTGTGCCGCCAAATTTCAAAAGTGTACCGCCAAATTTTGCAAATATATAATAATGTTAATATTATTAAATTATATCATGTTGGCAACATTTTAAAAGTGTGCCGCCAAATTTTGAAATCGTTAAATATGTGCAGCAACAAAAAAAAAGTTGAGAATCACTGTGGTAGATGATTACCACCAAAATAGTCTCCATGGTACTTATGCACAGGCATTCCTTTGAGTAATTAATGAAGGAACACCTTCTTGTTAAATCCTTATTGTTTCCTAATATGTATAGTACACAATTCTCTACGCGTGTTTTTGTCAAATATTTCAATTTATGTATGCTGTCTGGCAAATTATGATTCAAATGGAGAACATGCCCTACTTGGTACTTTTAAGCAATAACCAAATCATTTCTTAATTCAAAATATGTACATGCCGTTTAAAATATAAAGTAATCTAAAAATTGAATTGATTCAGCCGTTACTCTGTGATAATTCATCTTTACTATAAATGAATAAACACTACTTTGTTTATTATCACTTTTTTATTTACAAATCCTTTTGACTATAGTTTCGACAAAAAAGCTTGTCATTGTCAAACGAATAATTCAAATTGAATGAATATAAACAGATTTGTCAAAACAAATGATTACAAATTGAATGAATGTAAACAGATGTACAGTAGTGTACAGTAATGTTATTTTGACAAATCTGTTTATATTCATTCATTTGAATTATTCGTTTGACAATGACAAGCTTTTTTGTCGAAACTATAGTCAAAAGTGATAATAAACAAAGTAGTGTTTATTCATTTATCGTAAAGTAATCTATGTTTTCGTAAAACATGATTTAACATTTATTCGTTTTTACGAATTTACATATAAAATATGAAATTAAATTACATTTTGAGATGCTCACGCTATACAAAGAACAGTATTGTACTGTAGTTCTCGTAAAGATGGACATGCTTATTCTTGCAAGAGGGTAAAGAGTTAAATCGCTAATGGAGTAGTTTTCAGATGAATGAGCGGATACATTTCAAATTGAATATTTAATACATACATGTCTGCTATGTTGCACAAGCATATTTAGAATTCCCTTATTACCGCTTCTGGTGTCGCCTTTGTAGCAAAGTATACGGTTTCAGGAATGTTTTTAACTTTTTATGGTTGTAGGTATCGGCGATAATTTAATGGAATATTCGTATTTCTTTAGTAAACACGGTATGCTAGTTTAATAAGGGGACTGGGCACGAGTATGATATCCATGGTGTCAAAATTTAAAGGTATTTTTGGGGGTAATTTTGGACGCTGATCTGCAGATCTGGCCCCCTATAGTATCTGGACGTCAAATGGAAATGACAATTTATTGTATTCATTTGTGTGTATTTTCGTCGTGAGTCCACCATATCCCGTTCTTGCCATGGCTTGTTTAAGGACATTTGTGTTTGTGGCCAGTAGTGGTCCTTTATTTTCGCCCCACACGATTCTTTTCTTGCTGACAAGGTACTCAATAAACCGGTGCCTATCCAGTACGTCTAACATCTTTCTTTCATTCTTGAACTGATTTTGTACCTTGACCCGACTACTTTTGCAAGTGATCGATAGCTTCATGGATCGGCGATCGATATCTCATTTGAAACAATGGTTCATCCTTTCTACTATTTCATCTGAACGTGGTTGTAGCGGTGTATTTAGGGTTGTATAAATGTCTAATATTCTACAGATTACTTGTTGTTTCCATTCTGATTAGATGCTGAACGAGCTCTTTTGCTATAGTGGTGGACATCTGATTTGCTTCATCCCAATTCTTAATGTAATCCATTGCCAGAACGATGTATTTATTTCCATCATCCGTGTCTAGAAATAGTCCTGTTGCATCAATAGCAATTCTTTGATTCAACTGATGTATGGTAACGTAGTATCGTTTTTGTGGTTCACTGCTGGCTGCGCAATTCGTGAACTTCTTGCACCAGTCTAAAACGTCCTTCCTACTATTGACCCAAAAAATCGTTCAAGTTTAAACCAAAATTTCCTCCTGAAAAACCATACCATTACTGTACTTTTGTAGCTATGTTCCTGATTCTGTACTATTACTTTTACTAGCTGGTAGTAATCCATCAATTTTTCTGATGGTAGTGAATTTAAAATCTGCCCAGTTTTCCAAAGCAGTAGATGTTGATGCATGCAGAAGACTAAACGGGGCATAGTTTTTATTTATAGCGCATTCCACGAAGACTAAACGTACCCATCTATTGATTGTATCGCTGGACGCCTTTTATATGACTTCCTTGTTATTATCACCAGCGTATCACAATTTATATTTAATATCCTAGTAACCTCTAAATATCTCTCTAATGTTCCCAATTCGTACCCGAGTCCGGCTGCTCTGGTCTAAGTTTTCTGTGGTTTCCTTGGATCACTTAGGCAAATGCTGGGGCAGTAATATTCCACAGATAATCTATCACTTCTCTTCTATCTTCATTTCGTCCGTCTCATTTTTCTCTCCCTAACCACACCACCCACCCATTCTCACGATTCCTGTAAGGAGGCTGAAGAGTGCCTTACGCCCTACCCTCCGGCTTTCCACTACAGTGTAGGTCGGAGGGACTGCCCGCCCACCAGCCCGAGTGGCTGGTGGGAATCAAACCCAAAAAGGTTTTTTTAATGTTCCCACCACGCAGATTTCCAATTTGGCAGCGAACTTTGGCAATATTAATATAGGTAAAAACCCCCGATCTTGACCTTTTTATTCTGTCCGCAATTTTTATTTCAAATCCTCTTTCAGTTCTCTTATTGTTCTTTATATTTATAGACATCAAGGTTTGCTTTCAATGCGTAGGATAAAAGTTAACAACACAATGGGACCAAATTCAGTTCTAACAACAGAACCAGTGCTCCAGACTCTAACACTGATTCTAAATTATAAAAATGTCGATTTTTAGGTTTGGTCGGCCTTTTTTTAAAAATGTTGATTTTACCATACAAAGCCCCTTGAAGAAAATCATTGACAACCATTTTACTATTTGATTAATTTCTGATTTAAACATAACGAAATTATAAGTCGAATAGAACTTTTCAAAATCATAAATGGTGTTCATATGTCCTCGTTGTAATGGAATTCATTAATAAGTCTACTGCTTCTTGGTTAATATTCTGCTGTTGGTATGCTTTCCTGATATTAGCTGGGCCATTATACGCATCTTTGCTGTTAACGAGTACTGAAGTGTCCTATATGGAGATAATAGTATATCGGTTTTTAGATTAAATACTATAGGCGGCTCAACCAATAGAGTATTTTGTAAGAGATATCTTCATTATGAAAATATAAGTGATCTTTCTATCATTTTTCAATGTATGTTCATTGATTGTTTTACTTGACATTTACAGCATAACTTATGTCTGTACGGGTTATTATTGACAAATGCAATAGCCTTTCTATTGTTTCTCGATACAGTTTATGTCTAAGTTGTTTTTCATTTTCAATCTTCTACGCGTTCTAACATTTTCGTAATTTGTCTACATCTATTTATCAGAATTTTATCTCCATTCCAATGTAGTCTAATTTTCCTTGTTTTGCCCACTTTGATATAATTATAACTTTCGTTGACAATTTTAATATTGTAACGAGCCTGTATGTGTGTGTACAAGAGCGGCGGCGAGTTCCGGAAAGATGTAAGACGGGTTCCTCGAATACGGTCGTCGGTCGGCGCTTTGTTAGCATAAGTAAACAACAACATAATAGGAGTTCGAGAAAATACTAGAAGGTCGTTCCTGATTACTCCAGAACCTTCGATACCTCTATAAATATTATGTTGTCGACGGTCAAGAACAGTTTTAGTTTAGTACACCGTCACGGTTTATAGTTTACAGTTGATAGTAGAATGGTAATATAAATACGATATACCGAGTGATATAAATAAGTGGTAATATAAATACGATATACTGAGTGATATAAATAACACATTTTCCTGGTCATATAAATAAGTTGTTGCATTAGTGTTTAAGTGTTATATAAATAGTGTAAAATAAATAATTGTTTAAATAAATAAGTTGATCTAGAAAATTCGTTACAATATTATATTTTCCCCTTCCTTCTTTTCTTCGCCAACAATTAAACCGACAGTATACGTACAAATAATGTCGCCTTTTTTTTATAAAACAGACACGGTTAATCATCAATTACGTCAAAGTCTAAATCCTTTAAATAACTACAATTTATTTTATAGTTGTTTCAGTTCATCTATATTATTAAACAATTTACCTACCCTTCAACATCCACTTTCAATTGAGTCATGTACATTTTACATTTCTTCTGTCAATCTACCATTTAGAAATGCTGTTTTTATATCAAACGTTTTGATGAAATATTGTGTCTTTGCAGCATAGCTCAGTGGCATGGCGTGCTACTGGTGCATATGTCGAACTAGTCTGTTCCTGGTATGTTTGTAAGTTTTCAGGTATGCATTGTTTTAAATGTTGAATTCTTCGTGTATTGCTGATTTCCATTCTGGATCATTCAATACATCCTCGATACTTATGTCTTTTACTTCATCAATTTGGTTGTCTTGTATCTTTCAATTTTATTTCTAATTTTTGATTGTTTACTATTTCATGTCTCGCTTTCACTTATTATCCCAGGAAATTACGAAAAAGGAAAGATAATCAAAAATCTACAGATGGCATTCACTACGCTATCTGTAGTTGGTTATTGAACGCTGTAACAACAGCAAACCGAGCGGCGTAACCTAACCATCTATAGATCTTTCGGTAGGTCACCAGCGTACCCATTAACACGATACCAAAAAAGGGACTGAGACGGTCTTTCGACCTAGCCTCCACATGTGGACTACAGCATAGGTTGGAGGAACCACTCGCTCACTAAAGTTAGTAACTGGTGGGAATAAAACACTCAAAAGTTTTTTTTTTACGGCAGCAAGTAGGTTGGTCAGTATTCTGTCGAAGCTGTCTAAGTCGAGACGTGCTGATAAAGACAAAATGAACAGATCACTGACCACGAACTTAATATTCTCAGAAGAAATAAATTCATGAAATTAAACTATACAGTTTATTTTTAACATAGAAAAGTTGAATAAAATCCTACAATAAATATAAGACAAAAATTAACCTTCCCATTAGAAGAAAAGATTTAACAGGCTGTACAAGTATTTACATATACAGGTAGTTTAGAATTTCACAAAAATACTCATCAAGGAAATTCAGTGTTCATCTCGTTCGTTTACGTTCGACCACAATTACTAATACAGGCCAAATGAGACAAAAGTTAAAGAATTTCCGATTTGTTGATGAAATCGATGCGTTGGCATGCTGCATTGCAGCAGGCTGTTCTTCTGAAAATAAAGAAGTAAAAACTATAAGAGAATTATAGAGGAACATTTATGATTCTAACATTCTGCACTACTTAAGACATGCATATGAATTTGTTATTAATACACATTCGTTCCCCATTTTACATATAAAACGACAGTAATATAGTCATAAAATAAAAAACTAGTTATTTAGTAATCTGTTAACAGTACTTCTGCAGGGGTGGTCCGTTGATTTTACTTTTCTTAAACTAAATGTGTGATATTACCGAACTAATATTCGTCACATATCATCTCGTATACGCTCAGGATGAACCAAAAATGAGTACTCTTGCTTTGTTTAACGTTTTATTTTTACAAAAACATAACACTATGTACAAGATCCTTAATATAACCTTAACCTACACCTAACCCGTTATGTGCAGATTTCCTTATTAATTTTTAAAGCTTATTCAAATTGAATAAGTGTAACCTATACGAGAGCGCCTACTCATTGTGAAGATAAAAACAGTTCTTTCCTTAGATTCTTTTCGAACTATTACTGCCTCTTGCCTGTACCCCCCTTGAATATTTTGTTATTACCCCTTGTCTTACAAGTTCAAGTAGACGTCAAAGGCCTGCACCCCAGGCCAAAACGGCTCAAGAGAAAGTTGGCAGATATAATCCCAAACATTTTTAAACGTAGGTATATTTTTTGAAAAGTAACAGACAAAAGCTTAATAATAATTTTGAATATTCTTTAGTTAGGAAATTGAACACTGAAGGAAGGTAAATTCTTGTTGAGCATTAAAATAACATACTTTATTTCTATAAATGTTGCATCAGAATGGTGGAGAAGAAATTCTACGAATACATAAATTTATATACCAATAGATGCAGAATAAATGAAACAAAAATGATACTTAGAACACAATAGTTCTCAACCCTCCATTAGCTATTGTCTGATCAATGAATTCAGAAATACAAAATACCACCTGAGTAACGATTTCAAATAATAGAATTATAATTTAGTGTTAAATCAGTCAATGATTGACAACACGACTGTACTTTAATTTTTTATTAAAGTAAGACAAAATAACGAAAACGAGAGGGCTAGCGGGAGCACAACTTATCCCTACTATTACATTTTATTGACTGACTATCTAACGATTTACATACAAGATGCTAGTACGTGCACCTTGATGTTTGGGATGAGTCACTTTCAGGTATCCCAATGCCGACAAATTTAAAATTTAAACATTGCATACTACATAATTTATTGTTTATAATTTAACCCGTGTACCTAATGAGTAGTACAAAGTTAAATATATTGTTCATAAGCGGTTGACCAATTACTGTTAAATAAAATCTATTTTAGTAGAATTAATATTCGGGACATTCCCTCGGAAAATGCGGCTAATATCTTCAGTGAAAACTACGTAAACAATGGCACTTATCGAAACCGAATACTTTTAGTATTTATTCATTTAGACCAAGTACTGATTAAGTATCGATAAAAAGTATTCCTATTTGTAGCCAATTTTTTCAGACAGTTTCTTTTCTTGGGCCGTTTTATTCTACTCAGGGAAGTATCTTCAAAATTTATTATTTTTAGGCAGTGCCATGTAAGTGGATTTTTTCGATTAATTTTTTAAAATATAAAGTAGACTTTCAAGCTAAATATTAATAACGATCAAGACGTGATTTTTTCGTCGTCTTACAATTGGCCTTCTGGTTTAGGTCAAAGACAACTTCGAACAAGTGTGGACTTATGATTGCATCTTATAACAGTTTAACCATTAATTTAAAACATGGACCGTTCCTAATGCGATCCTGTCAAGTCCAGTTTCTCGCCACTCCTCAGCGCGTCGTACATTTGTTTTGGTATTAAAGATGGATTGGGTGTAACATATTAATTTCTCAATCTAATTACATATCAAAAACGGTCGATACAAGTAGATATCAATACTTCTCATTCGACACCGAGTAGCTATCGGTATCTTTTATCGATACAACTACCAAGTAAAAGTGTCTATACCAGCATAGGAAATATACCTTTTATATATAGTCTTGGCAACGACTTACAATCTTTCAACCCAAATCTTACCTCTGCTATAAATTCCAGCCGTGAAACCCTATGCTCTTAAATTTTATAATCACTCTATCCAATAATAATAAACTCGGAATTATTTGTTTGATTCTATTAATGTTTATATTATTTTTTATACAACTTGATATAAGTGCACACCTTGGAATAACAATAACGACATAAATGTGTTCGACGATGGCAAAGTTGTTTTACAACCGAGATAAGAAAAATAAAAAAAGACAGGGAAGGATCGGTAGGTTTTATTTTGTTTTAAAATTCATGAACTTTTGCTACCAGAAATTTCCTTACGATAAAAAAGGCAAATATATTTGCATATATTTATATCTACCCATGTTCGTACTTTATCTTTATTTAAATTATTTATAAATCTGGGGATGCTGAACTCTGTTCAGAAAAATCACAACATGCAGAAGACTATTATAAGAAGGTATCAGTCAAAAACATGCTATAAAAAATGCAGACACATTTAGAAAACGTTAATAAACTCTAAGAAATTGGAAATATTACTCATTTTATGTAGCTACAAAAACAACACGTGGATTGAATTACACACAAGAAAAAAACATTAAATGCAATGCACGTCAAACTCGCATAAAAATTCTATTCTACTAATACAATTTAAAACATATATACGTGAAACGCATTTTGGGGGTGGTTTTTCGCATTATAAGAGATGTTCCATTTACGACAGGCCTGGGAACTTGGTAATTCTTCTAAGAGATTGTTGCCAAATTTTTAGAAGTGTATAAATTTCTTAGCCATCTTTGCCATAGCTGAAGTAATAAACTCCTCGAAAAAATTACATATCGACTTGCGATGGTCATCACCGTGACTGAAAAATTTCCCGTGATACGTCACCAAGTATCATCTCATCCTGTGTTGGACCTAACAGGCAGAGGTGTCTCATTTCAGCGTACGTGCCGCGTCCCTTTTTAGTAACATGAGACGCATTGAAGAGTCGGGGCACGTTTCCAGAGTGACGGACTCCTCCGACGTTTTAACATTTATTTTATTAAAAATAAACATGGAATCAACAGAAACAACTATTCCGAGGGCTAATACCCCTACCGGTATTGAATTACACTGTTGATTCCGAACGATTATTAGACAAAGATAACAATCCAAAAAAGAAGGTAATAAAATCGTTTTTCGTCTAATTATAAAGAATCACAGACCCCATATTTGGAACGCGTCCTACACAGTAGGCACAGCGCATTGAAAGCCATATCCCACGACCGGTTTCGACCTATCGGGTCTCATCAGGTTGGCGCTGGCAGAAAGGCTTTTACAACCCATATAATAAATATAAATATGGAATCAAAGGACTACTCCGAGGGCTGTAGGATCTGTTATCTTTTATAATTAGACGAAGAATGATTTTAATATCTTTTTTTTTGGAATGTATTTTGTTAAATTAATGGGAGAAAATGTATGCTTATATGATAGCAGTAGAAAGGATTATTGGAACAGAAATGTGTAAAAATTTGTTAGTGAAGTAAATTCGGTACTTGCTTCAGCCCCTTCCGTTAGCCTTCATGGAAAAATACAAACTAAAGAAACTAATTAGTTGAAGGAAAAAACACTTGGTATACGTTTCATAAATTTTATTTAAAATAACCTTAACAATTGTTTCGACTGTGACGTCGTTTTCAAAAGGATGAGTAAACGGTAATTACTAAGGGTTGAAGGTAGTTTGTCCTATTTATAATACAGATTTTAATACGGGGGAAATCCCAAATTCTAGTTGGTCATTACAATTTGTTGATTCAGTACTGGGCTCTACTTATCGCTAATATTTAAATAAACTAGTAGCGCTGGTGTACCTTGTTAAACTTTATTGAATCCAACAATAACTATTAAATTTTTACAGATGACGTTTATACGCTGTCTGCACTTATATAGTAGATTTTATTTGGAAATAAGAAACACATTACACTTGCAGTCGTTTTTTTGTTAAGTGTGTCAACTCGTTTAACATATTCGCAAGCCACCATCGTATCTAAGACATTAAAAAATTCTCCAGCTTTCTTTGCAAATGGTTTCATTTTATACTCTCGAAACAAAGTAGGTCGAATTTTTACCAGACGTTCGAAATGAAATGATATATTATACCGAAAAGAATACCAGCTGACCTCAGTTTCTACATTCGATAAAATAGTTCTTAAGGAACCATTCTAAACGTAACAGAACTGAATAACTGCAGAACATGCAGTAAATTCAGAGTGGTTTTATATCCTCGGAACAATAAAGGATTCCTTAAAGTGAAAGACAAGATAGGAATTTATAAAGCTGCTATTAATGAAATAAAAATTCCCGGTTTACTTTAGTGGGATATTAAATCTTTGTGAGAAAACCTTCGTTGCAATTTCAATTACAAAACTTTTTAGAGTGACTATACAGAATTGGCAATCTATGAAGTGACGATTTAAATAATAAATAAATTAAATTATTTTCAAACCTAGGGTGTCCTAGGCATAAACAGGAAGATAGAGAGGATCTTAAATGATTCTTGAAAATTTAAGTGCTTTACCATTTCAGTCAATTATTACTTGACAAAAACGATCCTTATAGTGACAATAATTTAAATTAAGATTCATATAGCAAGGCAAAAAGGAATTGTTTTAAAAATTGGATTGACTCAGCCGTTACTTTGTGATAATTCATCTTAACGATAAATGAATAAACACTACTTTGTTTATTATCACTTTTTTATTTACAAATCCTTTTGATTATAGTAAATAAGAGTAGGACGCCGATAGAGAAGTCCGAAAACATGGAAAATTTTGAGACCAAAAATATGACAAAATATAGCAACGATCCAAACCACCGAAGAAACATATCGTAAAATTGCAATTAGGGAGACAGCGAAGGACACACGTCATGCGGTTAGTACACGAAGTTGAACTGTTAGCCGGGATTATAGGAAAGCACAGTAATAAAAGTTATTGGCACAGATGGACAGAATGCAAAAGCTAAGCTTTAGAAAATAATGTTAAGAAATATTTACATAGATACACAAAGAAATATAATACAAAATAATATTTATACAAAAAAATTTGAACATGGAATGTTATATACAGGGTGTTCGCGTTTATTTATCTTTTAATTTTTTGTTTTTGTAATTTATTGGGCTTGTTAGTCACGCATTTTTACGTCTCCGATTTTTTGTATTATAATGTACATTTGCTGTCCGTTTCTTTCTTTTGCGATTTATGATTTTATAATAGTACGTATCATATTTTTTCCCTTTTTAGTATTGCCGTTTCCTATTGTATTATTTTTTCTTTGTCTTCAAATGTGCTTTTAGAGTTTAAGTTAGTTTATAGATTTATTGGGGGTAATTTGTTGACCCATCGGTCCATTTCGAGGACGTAGATGATGCACCGACACATAGATTACAATGTTGCATTTTTTGTGTTTACGTTTTCCCTCCTTTTTGTTTGTTTTGTTGTTTCAAGTGTCGGTGCATCGGAACCACCCCTCCTCTAGGGGCGGTTCTTAAATTCATGAGAATATAAGTATTTCTACAATTCAATTCACAAGATAGTTAATACAATACAGTAAGATAGTTAATACAATACAGTTAAGATAGTTAATACAATACAGTAATATAGTTAATAGAATACAGTTAATACAGTTCCAACAATTCATTCAATTTCAACATATTAGATAAAAACATCAAACGTTTAGGAGAGATCATTTTTAGTACATTTAACATATAGCACAAATCAAATCAATATCTCTATAAACGTATAGTATCAATAACATATAGTGTCAATCAATCAATCATAGTCATTTAATCTTTCGTAAATTAGTAGCATTCACGACGTTCAATTAGATTAGTGTATATAGTTGTAAATAATTGGGTGTAATAAACAATTAAAACACGAAGTCCGTTTATTGCACCGATTCCCCCATAGGAGTCAAAAGAAGTGGCCCATCTGTGCACCGATGAAATAATTTATTTCATCAACTAATTAAACACAGGGTGTATCGACCGCCAAAATATCATTCTTCAAACATTCAGATAAGAGTAGTAAACTTAATTTTAATGGCTATTGTTGATGGTTTAGAGAATGTGTTTTTTATTCCATATTTTTCAACTACGAGGTTTTACCGTTTGTAAATGATATGGATAACAGACGCTTGAATCTCTTTTCAAACGAACTGCTTGACTGATTGATGGCTCAACTTTTACATTTAGAGGCCTGTGTATGACATCGAACATAATTGGAAAACAAATCTGAACTACTATGCTCTTCAATGTCCGTACAATAACTAGATCATAAGCACACATGTAAACACAACCACCGTGATTTAATCGTAAGCGCAGAAAATAAGCAAAGTACTAATAAAAAAACTAAAGGTATATTCCAAAAATCTATTTACAACCATTTACAATGCCCCCAGATGAATCCGTCCAACTTTGGACATATTAGTATCGTTATCGTTATAGAACTCATCTATCACATGACTGAATATTGACATTGATGTCAAAATATGCGCGATTTTAATTAAAAAGTTTGATTAAATCGTAACACCTCGAATATCGAAAGTAGATAATCAAATTTATCCTTTAGTTAGACGTTCTAATGAGAATATACTAAATACATCAATGCGACGTCAACCATTGAACCAATTTACACCCACTACATATTACCTCACCTCCCGGCGGGGGCGTAACAACAGTAATAGAAAATTTTCCCTCTTTTTGTGAGGTAAAATATAGTGGGTGTAAATTGGTTAAATGGTTAATGTCGCATTGATGTATTTAGAATTTGCTCCTGCTAAAAATTCTTCAAACATTTAATTATTAATGGTGAAAATATCCTATTATCAGAGGAGATGGCTCCACAATTTTCCATTAAAAACTTATGCACGTTAACTCATTACCATATTATTTTTACTGTAGTTCTTAGGCTTTCACGGTCGGCGTCTATCGATGTGGTGTTGTATTCCGGGCTTTTTGGCCGTGGTCCGTGGAATTTGATTCTTTCAGACGTTTCGCCGAACTTCGCTGACGGCATCTTTAGTGGTCACTGTGCTGAGTCGTAACTGATGCAGTTTGAGAACAGCTTACCATTCTTATACTAGAGTCGTTACGGATTTCAAATGCAGAAAGTAATACATCAGAGAAGTCACCACAACAGGAATAACACATCGACCGAAGAAGAACATAGGAAAGCTAAGATTTTCAGAAAAAATGGAATAAAAACAACATTTATACCCACCCGCAAAATTCGAGATGAACTACGATCAGCTAAGGATTCTCTAGATCCACTATTAACACCAGGAGTTTACCGTATACCCTGTGAATGTGGTAAAGACTACATTGGGATGACACAGCGCAGCGTATTGACAAGGAGGAAAGAACACGAACGAGCCATCAGATTACTTCAACCCGAGAAATCGACATTAGCTCAACACGCGCTTGAGGAGGGCCACACCATACAGTTCAAAGATACTACTGTCCTGGTTAGAACTTCAGGATTCTACAATCTAGCTAGACGTGAAGCTTTGGAAATAGAACAATATCCTAATAACATAAACAGAGATGATGGGTTACACATCAGCAAAGCTTGGAAACCTACTCTGAAAAATAAACAAAGTGCCACCAACCGAAAAAGTCCGGATCAACAAAACAAGATGGACGCAGTCAACCGGAAGACCACTCACCGTAACGACTCCAGTATAAGAATGGTAACCCGTTCTCAAACTGCATCAGTTACAACTCAGCACAGTCACCACTGAAGATGCCGTCAGCGAAGTTCGGCGAAACGTCTAGAAGAATCAAATTCCACGGACCACGGCTAAAAAGCCCGGAATACAACACCACATCGATATTATTTTTAGTCTAACACATTGTTATACAGTGATAAAAGAATTCTCCGTCAAATAATGAGTAATAGTAGTTAGAATTTAGAAAGAAAATAACACTCGGAGTGTTCAGAAATCGCTTAATATATACATTTTGAGTAGCTCTTCAGGTCATTCATCTTCTCACTTCTTCTCTTGATAGTATTTCCTGCATAACTCTCTACATAGTCAACTTCAAACAAAGGCTATAGCGGGATAAGATAGTGAAAATTGCTCCTTGCTCGATTGTAATTTCGAATTGGTCATTCGAAGGACATAATTGACAAGCACTTCAGCTAAATTTTCAGCCTTCTCAGTGGACAAAAGGTGACGCTATCGTTAAAAATGTGTTTTTTCGAACTTCATTTCTCATGCCTCACTGTTTAATTTAAAAAATCTGAAAAAATTAATGAAGGTTGGTTATTGAGAAGGAAACTAGACTGATTTTTTTCTGAATTTTAGAACCCAAATTGGAGCTAGGAAAAATTCTTTAATTCTGCAATAGCTTCTTAGGACATGAATGTTCCATTTGGAAGAAATAAAGATAACAGTTCTTCATGTATGTTTTCCCGTAATTTACGCTGCCGGTAAGTATATTTCAATTTTAGGTCGGAACATGCCCAAAAATGGGAAAACCCATCATTTTTCGCATTTTTTCGGTAATTTTGGGCCATAATCTTGAAACTAAATTGGCACTAAAACTCTAAAATATACATAAATACGGTTTTTTAACCTACAAAGTTATCGGATCAAGTATTAAGTCGCTTGGTTAAACAATATTTAAATATTTCCGTTATTAATCTTACTATATATATATACTATGCATACCTATATATATTAGCATACATGGCGCTCAGATGCAAAGTACCCATAAGGTCTATCCGCTAAAACTGGCTGAGACGTAAAGAAGGAGCATTGGTTAGTATATCTACATATACGAAACAAGCTGAGTCGATAAAACGGGACGATAATACAAACAGTACAATGGCTATGCTTCATCATTTGTTTTATCGACTTAGTAGTTATTTCGTATATATATATGCTATATATACTGATGATTGTCCGTTACTTAATGTGTTATATTTTAGAGTTTTAATGCCTAAATTACTATTTAATTTCAAGATTATGGACCAAAATTATCGAAATTATTATTATTCCCATTTTTTGGGCAAGTTCCAGTCTAAAAATGAAAATATACATACCGGCATCGTAAAGTACCGAAAAAAATACATGTAAAACTGTTATTTTTATTTCTGTCAAATGGAACCTTTATGTCCTAAAGCCATTGGAAAATTAAAATATTTTTCCTAGCTTCAGTTTAGATTCTAAAAATGTGAAAAAAAATCAGGCTAGTTTCCTTCTCAATAACTAACCTTCATGATTTTTTTCTGATTTTTTAAAGTAAACCGTGAGGCAGGAGAAATTCATTTCGAAAACACACATTTTTAACGATAGCTCCGCCTGGGACCACCTAGAGGGCTGAAAAATTAGCTGAAAGAGTTTTCCATTATGTTCTTTCGAATGGTTAATTCGAAATTACAATCGAGCACGGGGCAATTTTCACTATCTTATCCCGCTATAGCCTTTCATGTATTTCATAGAGACGCTTTTGGTTCTTCAATAAAATCAACAAACACGATTATTTCATGCAGGCCTGCAGTGGAACCGGAATTTCTTCAGACACACAAGCGCTTCGTCCGTTTTGATCAAATAATCCCTAGTAAAAGTGTTTGCTAACCGAATAAAAAAAGCTGGCAGCACTTCTTATACTTTTATTATTGCAAAATTCAATAATGTAATTCGATAAACACTTCGCAAATTAATAATCTTCTTCTCTGCAGTATTAATTTTTGCACTTTGGTCCACATTTTTATAAAAGTGTACAACTTGCTGGCAAACCTTACTTATTTTTTCGTGTCTATTTAAGTCTATCTCTCATATATAATGAAATTGTTTACATAAATCAATAAACTTGTTTAATAACGTAATTCTACTGCTTGATTTTGTCATATCGCTATAAATTTACTAGGAAAACTTTCAACAGATTTAACATTTAGAATCCACGATTTCAACTGTCTATTTTGAACCAAACACATCAGTCTGTCGTGACATTTAAGTAAACTGCAGGCTCAGACCTGTCAACGGCCTGTATGTGTATTAACAAATTTTAACTGACGATATTCAAATCGATAATTCGGTACTGCAGTTACCCTTGTGTTGTTTGTTGTTTCATCTTTTGTATATATATATTTGTTCTTTTTTCCATTTGTGGTTCGTGTTGAGTTCCTTTTGTATATATAAACTTTCATAATTCTAGAAATTAGTGTGTTATTATTTATTAAACTTTCCACCGATAAAACCTCGAGAGTATATATCCGTTTTTTATTAGTGAATTAAATTCTTCAAAACGATTTTAAGAATTGACATTAATTTGAAATGATACAGCAGTAAACCCGGAAGACACATGGGTTCAGTCTCTTTCTTATTTTCAGTCTCAGATTTAGTGTATTTACCTAAAATAAACTGTAAAATGTAAGTGTGCATTTGAAATAAGGAAGAGCGAATATTAGGTATATTCATGAGGAGAGTTTGTAATCTTGTACCTCGCAACTACTTCAGAACTTTACTGTCTGCAGTCCTGGCCACTGAGCGCGTTCTAAATTCGTTTCTGAATTGCTCATTTTTGACTAGAGGCGAAACCTATTATTTGAATAGTTCATATTCCTATGTAACTTAAATAGTAAAAAATTGTATGGATTTTCTCTGAAACCATAGGAAAAGTCGGGTATAGGCGGTACTTCTGTGAGCTAATTATTTGAAAACGCAGAGTACTATAAAATGACAAAATTGATATCATCAACATCCTAATGAGTCTTATCTTGTAAAAATACTTTTTAAAACAACATTTTTGATAATTCTATATGTATGTAATTAATAAGAAAACTCTCTTCTATCACGTTATTTCTATCAAGCATTTAGTAAAAAAGGAAAAAACGAAAATTTCACACAATTTAATAATCACTCGACAAGTTTGTTTCGGCCAATGCGACGATTATTTTGTGTATAAAATATTACTGAAGCTTAATCCTACTTGGTACTATTTATGTAATATAAAGTATATACAGGTGTAGTGGGGAATTGTAAGTTGATAATTCCGTTTGGTCATTTACTAAATTATATTTATTTATTAAGGCTTTTTTGATTTCTAAGTTTTCTTGAAGTGATAATTTCCTAGACTCAAATATGATGGTGTATAAAGTCTTTACCTTATTGGTGGTAAAAGAATCATATAAATTTGGACAATGTTCAGCAAACCCACTGAACTGCTTTTTCTTTTTTTATATATAGCCCTATAATTCTGTCCAATGTCCAATGTACACCACACTGGTCAAAATGATAAATACTATATTAATGATTGCATAATACGTTTTTAAGACTTTTAGAGCTACTCTCAATAATGTGGCAATTGAATCCTTTTTAAAATAAAAATTTGAAATCACAGCTGTCTTTTTAATTTGGTATTTAACATTTTATCAATGGTGATTGCGGAATAGCCATCTGCAACTGCAATTCATTTAATAGTTTTTAATTCAATATCAAAGTCTGAAGCTGATAGGGGAATGTTACTTAGTATATATAGAAGACAATGAAAAACTACAAATTTAGTCTGCTTGGGGTGATAAGAGTTAACTGTAATGATTGTATCTGTGATGGTTGATTTTCAATAGATGTTAAGTTTGAATCTGTTAGAATCCTTCGAAATAGAAATATCAAGAAAATTAATACTATTGTTGTACTCTTTTTTCAATTTGACACGAAATATTACTATTGATATAATTTAAAAGCGACAGAAACATCTCCAATTGACGGTCGGTACCTATCCACACACAAAATATATCGTCTACGTATCCTTTCCAGGCATGAATATTTTTAATTATTGGGTTTTTCTTGAATAATTTGTCTTCAAAAGCAGCCATGAACATTTCGACTAAATAGAAGATAATTGCGACTCCATGGGAAGCTGTTGTCAAATTTGAAATCATTTTGTGCCAAACAAATTTATATTAATGGTAATACATCCTTATTTCGAATAGGATTAGAGAACTTTTCTGAAATCTTAAGTTTTAAAATGTTAAACAGGTCTGCGAAAGATACAGACGTAAATAAATTATTGACATCAAACGAAACCAACGTACATTTTTTAGTTAAAACAATATTTTTAAGTTATTTTATTAAAGTGTACGAATTGCGAACACTGTATGGAGAAAAACAATTGAGATTCTATAATAAAACTTTATTTGCGAATTTTGGAAACTTTTAAGCTGGAGGCTTATTAAATGCTTGAAATCATGCAGTTTCACAAAAGTTGTACCAAAAACAGTTTAACCCTTATTTATTGTTATAAATGCAACTATGGTTAGGAAGACCTATATTTACATAGGTACTAGGCCACATAAAATTTATTTTTATTACATTTATAACTTCACCTAAACATTACTGTTATCATAATTCTAAATTAACTCAGGTAAACCTGAATTTATCCACACTTTTAACATTACCCGTAATATTATATATAATACAATAGTTGGTTAGTGTTTCAATCAAATATGTGTAGTTAAAAAAAGACAGCTAAACAATTTAGTTTGTACTATTCACTAAATTTAAACTATAGTATATCTTTTTTCATTACAAACGGTTTAATTCACGGTAATCTAGTTTGGAAGCGACAATAAACGCAATCCCCAAAGGCAGAATATGATAAATAAGCTTTCAAGAACTACGTACATGCATATCTATATACAAATACACACATACTACTATATACAATCCAGCTGGCTGCAAATTACTGCAGAAAAGCAGACGTACAAAAATTAACAAGCAACTAATAATGGATGTTCTATCTCTAAATATGTACCCTAATATAGAGATATATAGGCACTTGCACGCGTTGAACTCAATGTAAAAGTTTTGATAGTTTTACGTAACCTACCTGCCGTAGCATTTAATACGTGAACATAAATTGAAGACGGTTTTGCATTCGAAGGGCTGCAAGTGTAGTTACCGTTGTGACTCTTATCCACGTCGTGAACTAGAAGAACACTGGAAGAATGATTGGGAAGAACGGTTACTCCTAAGTCGTAGTTGATCATTCTGTTTTCGTGGTACCAGAAAACGTATGTCGGCGGTTCGGTCGAATGTATTAGAGAGCAGACCAATTGGAGAGTAGAACCCGCATTTAAATGGAGATCTGGAGCCCCTAGGATCTCCGCAACAACCTCTGAAACAATAAATACACCACATTTAAAACAGTTCACATAGAAATTTGTCGAAACAAGCCTTACAGGAATGACAAGGCTAAAGCTTTCAATACAGGAATTCTGGTTTCCAGAATAGTGGAATTTCGGATTCAATTAGTACTTCTCTAGTACTAGCTTTAAATAACCAATACCGTTATCAGAATATTACAAAATACTAGTTGAACCCGTCCAAGTTTAAAACAAAACAAGCTGGTGGCAAATTCATTGAATTTCGTCTCTTACTAAGTTTTTTTTTAATTAACTTAAGCCAGGTCGTTAACACATTTAACATAATTGAAGTATAACATCAATTGCATCAATAATATGAGGTAATACCGATGCCGCATCTGATGTAGACTCAATTTCTTAGCGTAGCCTTAGAGAATAAATGTATGAAGGCAGAATATAATTCTATAGCAGAGTGCATGATAAAGGAATTGTATCTGAACTTCCTCTCTCGCTTTAACAAGGCCTGGTTGTATCTGTATCTATCAACCAGGCCGCATTAGTGAGAGAAAGGAGGTACAGATTTACTTCTTCTCTCAAGAACGTTGCCATAAATTATATGTTGTCGGCAGTATTTATACGTGAATATTGTTATATTGCAAATATAATATAATATTTCTATCACTTATAAATTGATACTTTCCACAAAGATGTTACTTCACTTATATGCAGAAAATACAATTCGATAATTTTTATTTATAAAGTATCACTTGATTCGTAATTAAAAGAAGCACATATACTAAAATAATAAAATTCTCGTTCTTTAAATACAATACTTTATTTAATAAGAAAATGGGTCGTTTCAACAACTGAAGACTTAAGAGTAACTTAAATCCGATCTTCACTGTATTACCAAGGGTTGTACTTGTTTTACCCACCATTATGATCAGAAAACATAAACAAAGCAATCAGTATTCGAAGTGCTTATGGATGCTTATTAATATAGAATTGTCATGCTAACAATATGTAGCAGACAAAGTGTTTTGTAATAGCAAGTAATAGAACCTGGTCAATTTCTGATGACATGCTATTTACATTTGCTACTTATATTAGCAGAATAGTACAGTGTCTTCCCGTGAACGTTACGTTGTGCTACAAACAGTGTTCCACCATGCCTAACTTACATTTAGACGCATCTAAAAATGTTTTACATAAAAAAATAACGAGCATACCGAATTGTGTTCTATTAGTAAAGTAGATTTAAAAAGTTTTTTTTCATGTATGGGGCCCCTCTCAAATACTTCTGATATTAGCCTTAATTACGATTTTCGTCTTTGGGATAAAGAACTATACATATATTATAAAAGGCGGCCTGGAAAGTTCATAGCCTAGCATAGAAAAAAAATTTTTTTTTGATAGAATTTGATTTTATTATTATCCCTTCGAAGGCGATACAACGATTATAGCGGTTATACCATTTTTCGATACCATTTTTATAATAAGGTTTGTCTTTAGCCTCAAAATAGGCTTCAGATTCGGCGATTACCTCTTCATCGGCGCGAAATTTCTGTTCTGCGAGTATCCTCTTGAGGTCTGAGAACAGAAAAAAATCGCTGGGGGCCAGATCTGGAGAGTACGGTTGATGCGGAAGTAATTCGAAACCCAATTCGTGGAATTGCCTTGATGAAACAGCACTTTCTTTTTCTTCGAATGAGGCCATTTCTCCGCGATTTCGTCCTTTAAACGCTCCAATAACGCTACGTAATAGTCGCTGTTTATGGTTTTCTCCTTTTTAAGATAGTCAATGAATATTATACCATGTGCATCCCAGAATTCAGTTTTCTATGCCATACCCTTGCCAGCCGACTTTTGCATCTTTCCACGCTTTGGAGTCGGTTCATCACGTGCAGTTCACTCAGCTCTTTCGATTGGACTCCGGTGTGAAATAATGGAGCCATGTTTCATCCATCGTCACATTTTGATTCGGATTTATTACGATTGAATAGCTCCCAGTTCCAAACACTGCTTAGAATCATCGATCCGTTGTTGTCTTTGGTCGATTGTGAGCTCGCGCGGCACCCACTTTGTACAGAGCTTTCGCATATCCAAATATTCATTCACGATATGACCATGACCAACACGTTCCTTTGATATCTTTAGGGTCGGGTCTCAGCTATCTCAATCAACTTCTCTTTACGGTTATGAAAAATTATTTTGTGGACTTTTTTGATGTTTTCGTCGGTAACAACCTCTTTTGGGCGTCCACTGCGTGCATCGTCCTAGGTGCTCATTTCGCCTCGTTTAATTTAGCAAAGCACTTTTCTACGGTTGATTTCCTGGTGCAAAGTCCGAATAATGTTTATCAAGCCAAGCCTTG
This sequence comes from Agrilus biguttatus, assembly GCA_963921985.1. NCBI lineage: Eukaryota > Metazoa > Arthropoda > Insecta > Coleoptera > Buprestidae > Agrilus > Agrilus biguttatus. Next base: position 26,389,040 of record OY998118.1, read on the forward strand.
ATTTCAACAGTATTTTATTTTTCGCCAAAAAGCAATCCTTTATTAACATACGAAATTCCTTTTTATCCATTTTCAATGTAACAAAAAATTTTTCATTAAAAATGCTATAACTCAGATACCAATAGTGCAACAGCTGTCAAATTTATACATGCGTCTTTTGAAGGTTAGGGCTAACTAAAAATCATATGGATTTTATACTAGTAGAGCCATCTATGGGTCAGTCTACGAACTTTTCAGCCTGTCATGTGAATTCCAATTTGATATTTCATTTCGTTTAGAAGTTACAACACGGACAGCGTTATCAGAACGATGGGTTCCGTTGAACCGTTAATATACAAAACCTTAAACTGATACGACCTTTTATTATGTGAAGCTTATATTATTTGCCTTACGTCATAGGTTGTACCAACAGATAAGTGTCTCCTATTGTAATGCTCAACATTAGTTAGTCAATTGTATTGGAAATTAGGTATCACTCTCTTCCATTTTTACTTTCCTGCAGACTTCCTTTCAAGTGGATTAATTTTTAATATGCTACCTACTCTGCACAACTTTTGCCTCTATTGAATGAATTACACTGCAGCTGTTTCCTTAAAAGAGGTAATATGAAGCCCTTTCAACGTTTAATTAAAAATCCTTTGAACGCTGGGGTCTTTCCTTACTGATTAATTAAATACATAACATTAAAAAATTAAATTCAATCAACCGCAGGATTTACATTCTAAGCAAATTCATTGTGGTGGTGTTGTCCGGTAATATTTTATACGATTAGAATTCGAACTAGAAGTCAAATCAGAAAAACTCATTAAATTGCAAGGTCCCGCGTTCTATGCAAAAAACACGAGTGTAGCCGTCGCCATAACCTGACCTAATCCACCGAAACAATTTATTTGATAAAAATAAGAATAAAAAACTTAATTTGTTGGCTTAGTTACTAAAAATTTACGATTAGCTGAAAAAAATTAACACAATTTGCATCGGTATCTTCCCAATGTATGTGACTGTGTGGGTATTTAGTCAATTTGTTTTTGTTAAAAAATTGATAGAGTTGGACTCTACTATATGAAAGTTAATCATAATGATATTAGGTAAAGAGAAACACTTTTTGAAAGCTTTCACTTAATTTTTATTAAAAATTTAATTACAAAATTTCGACCTACAAGGCCATCTTCAGAAGAAGGATTAATTACTAAGTAACAACTATTTGGTCTTAAATAACTAAAAATTACTAAAAATATTGTTAGGGTGGGGGCTGTAGATACTTTACACACGTTCTAACAATAGAGGAACCGTAAATATTCTCTATTTCGTTTGTTACAATTTCACTGTTTGAATTTAAATGCGATATCTCAATTGACTCTAAAATTATTATTAATTATTCTGTCCTTTATATGTAATATTTTTACATTTTCCTTATTGTCAAACGTGTGTCCAGTTTGTTCTAAATGATTCATAAAACTTGACTTATGATTATAATTTCTACAATGTTCATTGATTCGATCCTTAAACGTTCTCCCGGTTTGGCCTATGCATTGCAAGATAATTTAATTACCCCACTTTTTAGAAATAATTCTGTTTTGTCTTTTCCATTGTTAATAAATTTAAATAAATTGTTTACAGTTCTAAAAGCTATTATGACTTTTTATGTTTTTATTTCTTTAGATACTTTAATGGTAAAAGGGCCTAAATACCTTAAAGTATTAAATTTACAATTTTTAGATGTAACATAAGGCTATACAGAATCTAAACATAATTTCTTTTGTTTTCTACAAATTAATCTATCTATAAGATTTGTCTCATAACCGTTACTAAAAGCTATTTGTTTTATAATGGCTAATTCTTTATTAAAGTTGTTTTCGTTTAAAGGTAATTTGCACAATCTATCGATCATACTATTAAATGTAGAATGTTTTGTTCTATGGGGTGGCAAGAATTTTTATGTATTGTTGTATCAGTATGGGTGGGTTTCCGATATACAGATATTTTAATTTTATTACCTTGTTCTTTTAAAGTTAAGCCTAAGAAATTTAACTGGTTGTTACCTTCTATTTCTATTCTAAATTTAATTCTGTTATGCAAACTATTTAGGTATTCTAGAAATTTATTTAATTGTCTTTTAGTACCACTCCATACAACGAAAACATCATCTAAATATTTTTTCCAAAGCTTCATATTTTTTTTGTAATTACTATTAAGAATAGTATTTTCCAGATTATCCATTAATATATCAGCCAATAAAGGAGATTGTGGCATAAGCATAGGCAAACAATCCTTTTGTTTGTTTTCTTATTATTAAATTTAAAATAGTTTTGATTTAAACAAATAGCAAGCAAATCGAAAATTTCTTGTATTATATGTGGTAAAACCCGGTTATTCGAGTTTTTTGAATTAACAGAGGGAGGTCCCCTGTGGGGACTGACGCAAACAAGTTGGTAACATCAAATGCTACTAGTATGTCATTTCTGTTTAATTTTATTTTTGTAACTTCGTTTGCAAATGATAAGGAATTTTTAGTGGTAAATATTTTTGAAAGATTGTAAAGAGTTTCTTAGTTAGCTATTTGTTGGGAGCTTTTACATATGAACATACTGGTCGTATAGGTTGTTGAGGCTTGTGTAATTTACTTAACCCATATATTTTTGGACACTCTGGATTCATAGTAATCAGTTTTTGTTTTTCAAAATCCATAAAAAGAAAATCAGTCTTAGATAAAGCCTGTTTTAGGTTATTTTGGAATTGTGATATAGATTGTGATTGCCCTATCGTTAGAACGTGTGTAAAGTATCTACAGCCCCCACCCTAACAATATTTTTAGTATTTAAGATCAAATAGTGGTTACTTAGTTATTAATCGTTCTTCTGAAGATAGCCTTGTAGGTCGAAACTTGTTAAGAATTTTAATAAAAATTAAGTGGAAGTTTTCAAAAGGTGTTTTTCTTTACCTAATATCATTGTTTTTGTTATATTGGCTAAATAATCAATCGGAGGGTAACTTTTCCAGCTTATGATTGTCACGTTTTTAATAACGTTGTCAGCAACGCGTCTATTGTTCTCGTCTTTGTTTTGATGATTTAATAAACAAATACGTGTTTACTGATACAATAAAGCGAAGAAGATATCCAACAGTGTAGTGCCAATTTCCCTAAAAACGTAACGTAAATATTGAGCTTCAATTTTTGAAGTTTTGTACATTTCAATCTATTAAATGGTCGACTAGATATTCGAGAATAATTTCAGACATTAAACATCAATTTAGTTAATGGGCTTACCACATGGGCGATATCTGCAAATTAAAAGATTATAGGTAGTGATTAAATCCGTAGTGTTTCAGTAAGTAAGATATCATCTAACGGATCATTTTGCTAATGCAAGGCTTACGGTTCCCACAAAGCAGTGCGACACAATATTTATCGAAAAGCTTATACCTACCGTTAGAAATAAATATCTATATCGTAAATTACATTAATGTCTAGTGAAAAGAGAAAATTTACTGATACAATTGATAGTCCTCACAGCTATTAGTTTAGTGAGATGCCAGACAGGAGAGACACTCGAAGAAAGTAATTTAATATAAGTGGTTTATAATTCTCTCAATTTAGCGGTTGAGAAAACACTGTTTCATAAAATTAAATTGCCTTTATTGGAAACTGGTAAACTCTTTTAGAGCCTTGTTTATTTTATAACTCAATCTAATTGCAACTTTCCAATCCTAAGTACCAACCACCTTTGTATGCAAGTCACTTGTTTACCAAAATAACAAAGCCACTTATATATTCTGCACAGATAGTTGTCTAGCAATATTACCCCTGGCAATTCTTTCGTAGTTTAGAAATACATGCAGGCATTAGACAACTTAGGCGTCGATAATAAGTTTGGAAATCGAGCCTTACATGGCAATGAGGTTTAAAAGAATCTGACGGCATTTACCGTAAAATCTGTCTAGTTTAGCTTTTCTATACCCTTCAAGAGCTGATGTATCTACTGCCATACTTCTTTCGTCTCATGCGTCTGACGAATAAAAAAGTAACAAACCTTGATAGATAATATATACATTAATGCGATATTAATTATTGAATTAATTGATACCCACTATAGATTAAATTTTGTTACAGTTGTCACACCCCCGCCGGTACCCGAACTCGTGGTCTTGGCTTTACGCGCTAATGCCTTTGCCACTTAATTATTATCATAATAGTTAATAATTATAGAATATTTAAAATTTATCCCTACTAAAAATTATTCAAATATTTCATTATTCTTGATAGAGAAGCCGATGTTCTTTAAAAGTTTAGTTTTGACACGAATATCCACGAATCTTTGCTTAAACTAATAATGTTTTCATTATCTACATATACCTATATCTACAAAGGTTAATCTTAACTTAAATATAATCGATGGACCTGTGATGCCGAAGGAACAATAGTGCAAACTTTCCCCTTTGTGGAAAACACGTTACCGTAAAAAATAAATACAGACAGCGTAATGAACGCCATCTATAGATATTTGCTACTTATCTACAGGTGGCGTTCCTTAATTCCCTAAAGCAAGGATTTCTGTTCTGCTCAAATTTGGTTTTGGTGATTTGACTCTCATGGAACGTGTGCTGCGTCTACTCCTACTTTTTCTGCTACTTCGACTGGATTTCTTAATTACACTGATGATTTCTTTTAGGATAATCTTCAGAGTTATGGCAAATTTAGTCTTTTGGCAAGAACCTTAGTGGCTTCATTATTCAACTGAACTAAGGTTAGGTTGATTACAACTCGTGACTCATCTATGGTTGTCTGTTGTGTCCATTCGTTTTGGCGTAGTCTTCTTCTATCTGTCCAATAATCGTTAGGTATCTATATCTATCCTGTTCATCAGTTGAAGATGGACGTAGTACAATTCTTTTTTCGAGTAGCTAAATTGCTTGCTGGTATTCTAAGTGTGTAACCTTGGTCTGGATGTAGAGGAGTGTTCTCTTCGAGCCAACGGCACAAGAAGACGAGTTTGCTTAAAAGTTTATACTTCCTTATTCGAAATTTCTTCAATTTATTCGTAGCTAAGAAGTCTTCTTCCGATAGAGGTTCTTCAGTGTGGTCTCTAGACTTCCATGGCTATCTTCTTCAGAGTTGAAAATGATGATTACCAACCAGTACATTGAATTTTTTGCAATCATGACGAATGAAGTAACACGTTCTTCGCTAGAATCGACTCCGACCAAGACACACATATATTACTTCTGTGGCACTTTTCTAATGATTCCTCTGAAATCAGTTTTATACACTTTCTATTGATCAAGAGTAAAAATTAAAATTTATGGTTAACTGAAGCGATATCTTCGTTACAACAAAATATTCTAAATAAGTTTATAATAATAAGTTATCAATACTACTTGCGGTGCACCTATTGTTAAACATGTTAAAAACAATATAACTAAAACACAATGGAATGTTCCACCAATTGGTGATAAAATTTTACTGTACTCTTGATAATGGTCTATGACCGAAACAATTGTTGAGTTTATTTCAATAAATTGCTGAAACATTCCATTGTGTTTTAGTTATATTGTTAATAAGTTATCGTTAGACAAGACACATTTTACACATCATGAAATTACTACGAATGTTCTATTACCGTTCGCTAAAAAAGTTACTTCAGCAACAAAAAGCATTAACAATGAGTGATTTAAATAGAACACAATGTAAATTGTTATGTTTATTCATTGCAAGATATTTGAATACACTATAGAAAACTGCAAATTCTTTGTGGTTTGTATAACAGGTTTAGAAGTAGATTGTTCAAGTATTGTTCTCTGTTAAAGTAAATACTGAAATACGCGAAACAAATGGCCTTCTACTTTAATAATGAATCTAAGGAAGTAAAAGTTTAAGGAGCACTTGTACTCTGTACAAAACAAATTTAAGAAGCTGTTTGCTGTCATTGTTTGGGGCGGAGTCGTAAATACAACGGCGTCTATGTATAAAATAGCGAAGAACTTGTACAAACTACGACTACATATATATAGAAAATACAGTTTACCTTAATTATTTCTTTTAATAACACTCGAAAAGAAATTGAACTAAGTATTGAAATAATGATTAACTTTATAAACAAGAAAAATAGAATTTCCTTTATGATATCGAAAACTCTCTTAAATTAAACAAAATTTACAAAGTTAAATATTTTTCAAGTCAGTATCTACTTCCCTTGTTGAATATTTGACTTTCCTTTAGGCATCGTAAGACCTTGTAGTAAATTATTTTAGGCATAAGAATAATAAGGACCAATAAATCAATGTCAATGGAGCAAGAAAACACGATTGGCACTTCGCTTCTAGTAGGGCTGATGCTACAAAAATTACTACAGGCAAGAATTTGTATTAAATGAAGAATCTGAAGCACCCCTCCTGATCAAAAAATTACTAATGAACATTTAGTTCTCGGTCAGAAATTTATCAAAGTTACTAAATGTGGATTGCGATTTCGATCTTATTAGATTTTATCAGCACATCATAAGTAGCATTGACAAATTATTTACCAAACCTAAGTTGATCCGCAAAAACATCTTCCAGGCAGTATATCTATAACTACAGTGAGCAGTAAACGTCAGTAGATAGCGATATTCTGCCTGTAATAAGATATTACATACAAAAAAAGCATAATAATTCTTGTTCGTCTAAATATTAATAATCAAAAATCCCACATATGGAACTCGTCCCATCAAGCAGGCACTAGGAAACGAACGCCAAATTCACGATCGGTTTCGACCTATCGGGTCTCATCAGGTGGGCGCTGGCAGATAGGTCTTTACAGGCTATATGATAAATATAAATATGGAATCAACAGAAACAACTACTTCGAGAGCTACGACTCCTTCGGAATCAAGAGTGTGATTCAATGCCGGTAGGGGTATTAGCCCTCGGAGTAGCTATATTTATATTAAAGATATTATATTCTTACTTCCGTTTACGGAGCAACGTCGATTTAGTCACGGTGTGCTGATGAGATACTATAAGATCGAAATCGCAATCCACATCTGGGTATACCGATAAATTTCTAACTAAGAACTAAATAGCAAATATAAATATGGAATCAACAGAAACAACCACTCCGAGGGCTAATACCCCTACTGGCATTGAATTACGCTGTTGATTCCGAACGATTATTAGACGAAGATAACAATCCAAAAAAGAAGGTAATAAAATCCTTTTTCGTGTAATTATAAAGGATCACAGATCCCACATTTGAAACTGGTCCTACACAGTAGGCACAGCGCACCGGTCGTGCCTTTCTGCCAGTGCCCACCTGATGAGACCCGATAGGTGGAAACTGGTCGTGGGATATGGCTTTCGGTGGATCAAGAACTAAATGTTCTTTATTAATTTGGTTTATCTGCGTGTCTATTACATATACTTTGTCAAGTAGATACCTTCGTAAGGCGTTGTCAAACATACAAAATACTACAATTAATAGTTAATATCAGGAAATAGAGATATACTGCCCACAAAATGTTGCAAAAATTACTGTTCCGTCTAACTATAGATCTAAAATATCGGCCCGATATTGGGAAAACCCCAAGAATGCATGGATAAATCTTGGTGACATTGTTTTAATAGTTCAGTAAATTATGTTAATCATAAAAGAATTTAATCATTAATAATGAAATATTTGAAGAATTTTTAGTAGGGGTAAATTTTAAATACATTAACGAGATGTTAATTATTAAATTTATCTGTGCTCACCACAGATTACCTCACACAATGAGGAAAAAAATTTTATTACTGCATTATATTCCTTATAGGGTTTTATGAAGATGGCCAAATTTGGGCTGGCATTGGGTGCCAGTTAATCTAACCTGGCACAGACTTGGCAGTTACGACTGTTCTTTTAACGGTTGATACTGGAAATCTAATATGTGTTCAGCCATGGCGAACGATAATAGGTTATCATGGGCAAACGAAGTCACTCAGTGGTTTAAAATAAATGAGTAAAAGTGTCCATTGTAAAATTCGAACCAGCGACCTAACGATCACAAGAACAGTCCAGAGTCCTACATCATGAATCACGCGGTTTGTTCCCATTTAATTAAAATTTATTGTATATAAGACACACAGTATTCTTCGGATTTGATTTTATTCATAAACAGTTTGTATTACTGCTCCGACAAATTATTGTCCTATTGATAACCAACAAGTACCATTATATTAAAACAATACCTAGGATACACACACACACACACACACCACCACTTATCTAACGTGAGAGTCAATAATGCAATTCTATCATTGGCCAGCCATTGCTAGCCATTAAGCGGCCAGTCATCAGCTATTCCTATATGGATTGTAAAATGCAGAAATTTTCCGTAAATGTATGCAAATTGCAGCAACCATCTTTCAGGTAGCTTTCGGTCTCTTTCGGACGGTATGTAAACTGCAGCGGGCCATAAAATGCAGAATTACCTTCATCTGGGGATTTCCCAAGAGGACTTAATTTAGGTTACATTAGATTGTCATATTTAAACCGTTATAGATGTGAGGCACTATAAGTATTGAAGCTAGGATGTCATGACCGAGTATCATAAGATTATCTTCATCAAAGTCATAAAATGTCTCATATAAAATTGCAAATATATTAAAACTGAAAAGCATATCAGGGAGGTACCTACTTTTTTAACAAAATACTTTTTGATTTCTTATGCATATGTATACGTCGCAGTCAATTTTAAAAATGAGCACTGCTCGTTACGACGATTTACTCCGCGTTTGGAAGAATTGTGATTTAGTGACTAGTTACATCAGGAATTGTGGGTTTTGTCTTAAAGCAGCTGGTATATATCAAATACAGTAAAAAAGAAACTACCAAATTGAAGCTATCATTAGTAAAAGTACTGGTGACAAAGTTGAGACATCTTTTTTAAACTGTTGTCATTTATTCTTCTTCACACTAGGTATTTTCAATGGCAGCTCATGATAAAATGAATCGGATGTTCTGCAAATGTTTACTCATCTATTTTTTCAACATCAGTTCAAGATTATACGATCACGGCAGCACGCTTTGTTCTGATTCTAGAAGCACATGCGTCACACTTATACTACAAATTGTCTTGAAAAAGTCAAAATACAGGATACCGGATGAGTGTAGATTTTTATGGTTTTAAAGATAATAATAAATTCTAATTGACGTCTAATAAAGGTTATAACACATCCTTGTCATTTAAACGCTATGACGTAAATCAATTTGACTTTTTCACGTCACATAATGGGACTAACATTTTCTCATTATCTTTTACGTATTTTTCAGAAACGGCATTTACGCATTCTGATGATTGGTCTGGATGGAGCTGGTAAAACTACAATACTGTACAAATTAAAACTCGGAGAAGTGGTGGCAACTATACCAACGATTGGTTTTAATGTGGAAACAGTAGACTATAAAAATATTTGTTTTACAGTTTGGGATATCGGTGGTCAAGACAAAATTCGAGTACTGTGGCGTCACTATTACCAAAATACTAATGGCATAATTTTTGTAATTGATTCGACTGACAGAGACCGAATTGAAGACTCAGGAAAAGAACTGGCAAGTTTACTTCAAGAAGATGATTTACAAAACGCGGCACTACTGATAATTGCTAATAAAAGAGACTTGCCAAATGCAATGAGTGTATGTGAAATAAAAGAAAAACTCAATTTGGATCGTCTTACTTATAGGAGGGCATGGCACATCCAGCCCACTTGTGCAATACAAGGAGAAGGCCTCTACGAAGGGCTTGAGTGGTTATCAGAAGAACTGAAACGGAAATAAATGTCACACTGTACAGCAGATACTAAATAAGATATCAACCGAAAATTGTTTTCAATAATTATTAAAGAATGTACATTTATTTATTAAATGTCAAAGTAGCTGTGCATTGTTCAGTTTTTATAAAAATAATCCAAAGTATCTACCTATAGAATTACCCGTTTTTAAATAAAATGACGGTGAGCAAAAGCAAGAATACGATAATCTCTTTGGTATTACAATCAGTTCTCCACCTGTACATTTACATTCATTTTTGAGTGTTCATAAATATAGTTAAATTTAAAAGTCAGGAAGGACTCTGTTTAAATAACACTTAATTTCTAAGTTTACAATAAACCCGAATTAATTCATAAATATAAGTACGAGTTTTCTTTAATCGCAGGACTAATATGAAGTGAAATCCGAAGGGATTTCTTCTAGTTAAATAGGGTAATTAAATTACTAAAGATGAAGAATTATTCACTGTACTAGCGTTTACTTCTTGAAACTCCACATTAAAAATATGATAAAAGCAAGACTTTAAAAGTTTCAAAAATTTTATTTAATAGTCCAATACGTCCGTTTCACCACACAGTGGCTTCATCTAGTGAATGAAATACAACAACTAAAAGATATAATATAATATATTATATTATACTAATAACAGAATTATTCTATGGAGGGGTTTTAAGTTGTAAATTGAGTAATGAGGAGTTATTTACGTCAAGTTGATTATTTAATATCCTTAATCTATTCCAACTATTAATTTCTAAACTTTCTAGTAAGTTCAGCTTTTGGCCCTTATTTGCTAATGCAGAATTATAAAATTATCGTTAAATTTATGAATAGAATCTATGAGGTGTTCAACATATGCCGTATAACATTTTTCAAATAAATAATTTTGTATGTTATTTTGCCCGTTCTTGAAAAGAATGACCCGTTTGTCCTATATATATACATAATTACAGTTACCGCATTCTAATTTATAAAACTCCAGACTTTAGTATTTTTTCTACCATATCCTTATCATTTCTAATTAATTTCTCATTATTTTTTAGGTATATGATGCAGATTGTTCTTATGTAGATATATCATTATTAGGGCTACTAATTCTATCTGTCTTTTAAGTGATTCCAAATGAATACTTTACGAAATATTTAAACGTAGAATGATAATAGGATTATGTAAATAGGGTAACGTTATTTACATTCAGTGGACATTTTGGGGCTAATTTGTTCTATCCTTCAATTTAATGTAACTTATTCACATCTCTCCTTATTCTTCATCTCTTATTGCTCAATCATATTTATACTCAAGTATTTAAATAGTATTTTAAAACAAACGTAACAATCACATTTTACATTTCAAAATCAATTAATGTTATATAACCTATTAAGGTAATACATTTTACCGGCAAAACAATTCCACCACTGTTTCCTCTTCCTTTAAATTCAATTTTCAATTTGACTCGAAACCAAATCGAATAGATTTAGGTCGACGTGGTAATGAAGGGGATAATTTGGTATTTAGGCTTCGTGAACTTCTATTTTCCGGTAGACAAATTTAATCTGTTCGATTGCCTTGGGAACGATAGAATTTGTAATTACTTTTTAAACAATTTACTTACAAAAAGTAATATACTAAAACAATTCTTTGGATAACTTTTAAAAATTACCACATAAATCACATACAATCGGTTTATGGGTAGGCTGATTTTTAATACATTATTTCGTAGCAAAGTAAGATATCTACAAAATAATCTTGGATGCTAAAAGAAACTCAGGCAGATTGAGGAAGAGATTTTCATTACATTTGCAACTTGTTTTTGTTAGTTAAACGTCAACATATTATCAATTCGTATGCTATGTCAAAAAAACAACAGATAAATCAGGCAGTAGTGTTTGAATGTTTCTGATTTTCTAAAAAAGGTTTATAGAAAAGGAATACACAATAATGTAGAATTTTCTTACAAACTGTATTTACTCCATACATGCTCAACTTTAGCGCCTTATTTTTCCTATAAACTAAATCAAAAAAGTACAATAAAGATTTGGTGGTACTTAATTAAGTATTAACGCATATTCATTTCTAGGAAGCGGAATGGTTGTAATTTCTGATGCCGGTCGTTATCTATAATACGTAATTCAACCAATCTTGTCTGCTCCAAAAGTTTTGTTTCTAGCTGTAGCATATCAACCTTCGTGAAATTCTAAAACTGTCAATTGTATGCATATTTAAAAACAATATTAAAATATATAAATTGCAGCTTTTATGACCAATTGAAAATATTTGACATTTTTTTGTCCGAAGTGTGTTAAACACTATGGGTTCTTAGTTTATAAACACTATTTAAAAGCAGTGTTGGCACCTTAAACCACAACAAATAATAATCTGATGCATAACATATTTTTTAATATAGCTACATAACTTAATCAAATAAGATATAAATTAAGTATATGAATGAAATTTGTTTAGCTTAATGCGACATTTACTGTTTTATTGTATTGCAGCCTTCTGAGTGGTTTATCAGGTATGAACCTGCACGCATCTATTGCGTCAGTCTACCGATAGGTGTGGTTAATGGTTTGGATCAGTGCTTATCATTCGGGAGGTCACCGGTTCGATTCCGAGTACGCCTGCTCTGGTGCAAGTTTTCTGTGATTTACTCGGATTATTTAGGCAAATGTTTGGGCAGTAATATTTCACAGATAATATTTCATTTCTCTCCTGTCTTCATTTCGTCCGTCTCATCTTTCTCTGTCTAAACACCACTCATTCACTTACTCCCTACCCTCCGGCTTTGCACTACAGTGTAGGTCGAAGGGAGTGTCAACCAGTATGAGTAGCTGGTGGGAATGAAACACACAAATAGTTTTTTTTTTGAGTTTCTTTTACGTTTATCTGTCTGTTAGATGTACTTTTAGCAGCTCTAATGATACGGTGTGGTAGGAATATTTGGTGAATATTATCGATTGGGAATTGATCAATGAACTGTAAGACCATATTCCTAAGTCAATACTATTTTTACGATTTCACATAATAGTTTAATTTTATTTGTAATCATCACAAAAGCAATATATACAAGTTAGTGGGTTTTTATTTATTATAAGTAATGTATATTTTCAGGAATTTGACGTTTCCTTTGATTTTTAGAAGTATCTATACATGTCAATTTATATCACAGCCTGAGAAACAGCATGTTCTTGGTACTTTAAAATTAAGACGACGTATATAGTTACAAAATAAGTGAAAATAAATTGTATGTCATTTGTCTGTTCAGGTAACATTCGGAATCAAGCCTTTATTCTTTTTTATTTGGATTGCTATTGGCAAAGGTATTTCTTTCGTAGTTTCTTTCCGATTCGTTTATGATTAATGCCTAGTGCTTGTCAGGTTTTTGTCAGGTTTACTTTAGCAGTCGACAATGGTCAGAGTGTTCAAAAGCATTTTACTTAAAAGAAACAATTTTTCAGCATTTCGTTCCTTATACAGTTGTTGCATGATGGGTACATTTTGGTTAAACGTTAACCTTTTTCACTATAGTGACATTAAAGGAAAACATTATATATTGAGCTGTTTTATTTACAAACTTTCTGCTGGATTAAAAAATGGAACTAACAAACACGATTGCTTTTGATATCCAGGATGTTATGGTGAATGTTTACGTGTCGAGCAAGTTTAAATGGCAATATTCCATCATAGCGGTCACATGTATGCTATTGCAGTAGTTGTGATTAAGCGTCCGCCGGCTATACTATGCACCATCGATAACCGTACCTATTCGTCTAAATTTGGAGGAATTCAGCTAGTAGAAATTCGACCAGTTGAAGATATTCAACTAACATTTTTACCTTCGGCAGCAACCGTAATTTGAAAACATAACTAATAAAGCTATATACGAGGAATGTTTTTTAAGTACCGTTTTGAAATTCTACCGCCGCAGTACTGCGGACAGCGTTCCGCGCATGCGCACTGAGTACCTACATCTAACACCTACGCACTGACGCCATTACAGTATGATTCGCATTTGTTTACGTTGTTTACTGAGTGTTTAAGATGCCTCCGATAATCGTGAGTCCCGCCGACTGTGAATTCCGGAGTCCGAGCTGTTATACGATTCCTCAGTGTTAAAGGACTAAAATCGATTGATGTTCATCGTGAGATCTGTGTAGTTTACGGACAAAACATTAAGAGTGATGGAATGGTAAGGAAGTGGGTGAAAGCATTTAAAGATGGCCGCACAAATGTGCATGACAATGCCCGTCCGCATGTCGCTAATCAGACTACAGATCTCATCACATCTTTTCACTGGAAAACTCTAAATCGTCCTCCGTACAGCCCTGATCTGGCGCCCAGTGACTACCATCTGTTCCTGCACTCGAAGAAACATCTGGGCCGTCAGCGTCTTCAAGACGATGAGGAAGTCAAAATAGTTGTGATGCAGTGGTTAACGGTTCTATTAGAAGGGTATTGAAAAACTGTTCAAACGTTATAACAAGTGACTCAATATTGAAGGAAATTATGTAGAAAAGTAGATTGAGGTGCAGGCCTTCATGTAAAAGTAAACTTATTAAGATATCTTTGCACGTTTTTTATTAATTTCAAAACGTTACTTACTTTAAAAACGTGCCTCGTAATATTGTGATAATTTTAAGCACAAATATGTTGCCATGTAGTTTATAACATACGATGTGCATATTTCCAAATTCTATATTGATTCGAGGACACTAACTAAAAGATGAGAAACTCTTTATATAAACAGAATATCTTTCTAGTGCGTCCGATTTGACAAACAAATTAAATTACTTCCATTTTTATTTGTATTAGAATAAACAAACAAGAACAAATTGTTTTCATAAAGTTATTAATTAATAAATAACCTTTGGCTATGGTAATTCAAAATAACTTTCAAGAACGGAAGAACCTCGTCTTAGTATTTCAATTGTTTATTGTGAATTTAAACGTAAACGAAAAATGGCAAATATATTTTATAGTTGGTATGATTCAGAAAAATAAAAAATTATGGCATTCAAGATCCATGGCTTCTACTGTAAAAACGCGGAATGTCTTGATTCTAAAATTATGCATGAATTTTGTTACTCCACAATCCGTCTGATCAGAAAAGAATATCTGGTAATTTTGTATTGAATATTTGTCACAACTTCGAATTTCCATTGAAACACTTTAAACGAAAAAATTGTATATGTAGATATTTTATCTTTTTATTTTTAATATTAAGTACCTTCCAGTCTAGAACATAAATTATTCAAAGATTTGATAGTTTCGACCTTTACTTGATGAAAATCCATCTTAATTAGAAAAAACAAAACTAAAGATTTTCACACACTTTATTTACTATTCGTAACATATGTTTCGCCAAATTTTGGCTTCCTCAGACGTGAGTACTTACTACTAAATAAACATTGCAACCTAGGTGATTAAATATGTACATAATAAGGGTGGTGGTCAAAGTTTGGCGAAACATATGTTACGAATAGTAAATAAAGTGTGTGAAAATCTTTAGTTTTGTTTTTTTCTCATCAAACATTCGTCATCCTTCCAGGTTTCACTTGTACTTAGAATCGCATTTGTTTGAGATTTTTAACTTTCAACCTGATTATAATCGATTTTTATACAAATTGTAATCACTCAATTCTGTTTTGTTTGAGGTACCTTACTCTAAAAGATACCAATAATTCATATTGCAAAAAATATTAAATTAAACACAAAGAACGCTTTTAAATGTTTCAATTTTTGTTTATTTAGCACTACAATTGTTTCGACTTTCGAAGTCGTTGTCAAGAGTAACATTTATTTAATTTCAATTGAAATTCATATTGCGTCCATAGTTAAAATAAATATCATCTTGAGACTACAAAAAAAAATATATTAAATTCAATTAAATTAACTTCTTATGTGGTGGTCTTATTAATTACATTTTAATTTTATTTACATGCTAAAACACTACGACGGTTTTTATTTTTCGAATAGGTAATGTGACCTTTCCCTTTAAACGTTATGTACATTTAAATTTCCGATAGTGCAACGTTTGTGAAACATTTTATAAACTTAAAAATAACGTAGAATAAAACAATGTCATTTCACTAATTTTTATTGAACCCGACAATATTGTTTCGATCGTCAGCGATCATTCTCAAGAGTTATTATTTATTGTAGTTCTAAAAATTAAAATAACACGTCTTTAGTATAGATTTACATTTCAAATAGCAGTCCTTGGTATCCATGGATGGAATTATTTAAGTGTATGTTCAAGTATTTTTAAAGTACTGCAAGTTATAATAGGAACAAAGAAAAAGTAGAAGAACGTTATTTAACTGTAGTAAGAAATCACGTTCATATTTCAGAAAGTAATTTGTTTTTCTTGCGAATAATGGATTTGAAGGGTTACAAACTGTATTTCATGAGTTCTTTGCATCAGATACGAGAAAAAGAAAAAATAACTGGGTCTTTTAAATTAATTTCTATGTATCCTCATTATTTCCGTATATTTTTTACTATAGCTCTCACTCAAGTATACAAATAAACGAAATTATATACATACAGTATGATTACGCTGGATTATATGAACTGATAAAAATCAGGTGTATTCATGAAATCTAATTGTTAATAATAATAATTTTATTTTTTTTCATGCCTTACAGGATTTTGCAAATCGTCCCTTTTACATTTACATACTTTTAATAATACTTCTCTTAAAACTACTAACTCTAACTAACATTTTTTTCTCCCTCCTCTGCTTCATTTATCTCTAATTTTTAGATTTGCCCCTTACACTATATTTAAATCTACTTTTTCTCTTAAAATTGCCTCTACCCCTTTAAAAAACTCACATGTTTTTTCGCACATTTCGCCTCTTAATTTTTCAATAATTAACTCTCTCATATCTTCCTCCGCCCTTTCACCCCTCCTTTCATTCATGAATATTCTTACCTCATTTTTGAATCCCTATTGCAACTTTGTAATATAGCAAGTGAGATAATGTCTCTTGCCTTGCTTCACATAATCTACAGATCCATTCTTTCCTTTTTTAAAAGCCCTTCCCATATTGCCGCATCTTATCCTGAGCCATATCTCCTTAAACTCTTTATTTTTGTCGCCCCTATTTAAATACTCTGCCCCTTGAAATTTAATTGTTCACATAACCGAAAATATATTTTTAATATAGAAGATTTACAATTATATCATGCTACAGGCAGTATATAGCAATCTACTGTTACTTACTGCTAACTGTAGTATTTCATATATTTCGTAGGTGGCGATATATCTCCTATAATAAGATATATCAACTTCCTTTTACGGGACAACTTCGGTTTTGTCAGTGATTTATTGATGCTACCTACGGTGTGCTAATGAAATCTAATAAGATTGATCGAAATTGCTTTCAACATCAGGTAATTTAGAGAAATTTCTGACCTAAATCTTAATATGCCTTATTAACAATTATAGTTTACTAAAATACCAACCATGTTATTTGTTTTTGAACTTTTTTTACAGATAAGCTTTTCTAAAAAATCTTCTCCCTACATTTTTGTAATTATTTCAGTATCACTGCTATAGTATTAAATGTTGTCTCTGTATTTTTATGCTCTAAGATTGTAATGGGTACATATAAAAGATGCTACCATAACCGAGCGTTGAGCGACTACTGTATTTACAACATAGAGGCAATTGCTACCATCTAATGGATTTTATCCGATACAGAAGATATCAAACTAGACAAGGTCTCACAGAGGTATTTAAACTTGTCTGGTTAAGTCAACAACGCAGCCTACTTGGTCAGTAATTTATCGAGACTGCCTATGGCACGCTGATAGGCTTCTAACAAGAGCGAAATCGCAATCCGTGTCTGGCAGTTTCGATAAATTTCTGACCAAAAGCATAATAATGTGACTACTGTATTCATTAGAAAATAATTGCTTGAATAGTATAAGCAGTTGGTTTTTTGTGAAACATTTTATAAATATAAAAAGGAAATAAATAAAACTGCTTTTTTGTTTCACACTTGAAATTTTATTATCTCTCTTGAGAAAGGCTTAAATCATCCGAAACAATTGTCGAGATTTAATAAAATTCCAAGCGTGAAACAAAAAAGCAGTATTATTTATTTCCTTTCTTTATTTGGAAAATAATTAATATTAATTAAACGCTTATGCCTATTTGCATGAGATAAAGAAATTAAAAAATAAATAAAACTAAAAGGGTACAGCCCCCGCATTGTTAATAATTACACGACACATTATAATAATCATTTATGCAGTATATATATACATGATTAAAGGCACAACGAAGAAAGAAATAAACGGAATACTTGGAGCCATCAAATATTTACACCTATTTTTAATTAATCATTGAAGGTTAAATTTTGCGAACCTATGCTGCATTTTCACGTTATGATTAGTTTTGGTTAAATCGGATGTGTTCAAGTTTAAAAAAATCACTTTTACATATACATGTAGACATGTAGGTATGTGTTAATGATCAATTAAATTGCAAACCTACTTGTCACTTTCAATTCGACGAATATACTAGACGATGGATGAAGTGACACTTGACACTCATAAAGGCCGGCGTCGGATGAACGGACAGGTTTAATGAGAAGTCCCCAGTTTTGCAGGTGTCGAATATGCTCAACCATAAACCTGTTATCAGCAATGTACGTCAGCAATCCTACCGTTAAGAGTCTATAATCGTGCCTACGAATCCACGATACCTGTAACAAAATCAAAAGTTTCAAACAACCTCGCAACTCCTGGAATGTTGGTAACCAATTATTAACTAAATAGGTAAGTGCATAGGATGAACAACTGAATCACTTTTAAAGGTTTTCAAGGAGGTGTATTGACAGAATAATTTTGAGAACTGATTTTTCGTAATTTAAATCATTTGAAAAGAGTAAATCACAAATCTAAGAATAAATAATCATAAGAATAATAATAAAATTAATGGCTTTTATATCCAATTGTTACACTTTTATAGATAAATATAAAAGTCAAAGCCAAGTCAGGGGTAAAAATAATTTTTACAACAGTTATTTATTACCTAATAAAAATATGGTTTACCAACATATAACTAATATACCCACGGTTAATAAGGCCTGTCGGCTAGTAAGACCTAAATGACAAAAGTAATATTTCAAATAACTGTATATTTTGTACGAAGATGGTACAAGCTTGCAGAGGAGTGTTACCCCGTTCCCTGCTTCCAGTGTTCATCAACGATCTATCTATTTTAATGCAAACGTCGATGGTCTTAACGATTTAAATAACAAATTAGAAAAAATCCACAAGAATGTTTACACGAAATTTATTATATTCTCTATAATATAGTTTCGGCCGATTCGGCCATTATCAAGAGTACAAATAGGTTACCAAAGTTAAAATGTTAATCAAATTATGTACAGAACAAAATTGATCTGAGTTCATAGAAACCTTTTATAAACAGTCAGATGGTCTCCCTATGGGGTCGCCCTTATCTCTTGTACTCTCTGAAATTTATGTCTTATTTTGAAGAATGTTTATTCACTTTGGAAAAATTAAATTAAAAATATTGTCACATGGCACAGGTATGTTGACGATATCCTTTGCGTCTGGAAAAGTACAAATCGGCAACTAGACTCATTTTACAACTTGTTAAATGCAATAGACCAACTTTTTAAATATAACAGTTTGTAAAGACAATTTAAGTTCAAGATATTTCGAAAATACACCACTACAGATGCTGTAATCCCTACCGATTCGTACCATCTACAACAAAGTTGATAGTATTTCATTTTTTATTACATAGGTTAGTTAGTATACCGCTTAATTCCGACAATTTAAACAATGAATTAAATATAATTAAACACATAGCTCTAAGAAACGATTACAAGTTACATATGATAGACAAAATGATAAAAAATAAATTAAAAAGGAATATTACAAAATTATTGTACAGTCCACCTTCTACCAAAAATATCGTAAGTTCGGTAGCATTACATTCATAGACAAATTTAGTTTTAACTTCAAAAAGTATTTTCAAAAGAATTTCAATTGCACTATGGCAGAAACCAACATCTTAAATTTAAATATTTAGTAAATAATAAATGTAGAAAAATTGTGACCCTATGTATAAAAACGGAATCTGTCAAATATTTTGCAATTCCTGTGACGCTACCTATATAGGAAAGAGTGGTAGAAATATTAAAAAACCTATTTTCGAGCATTTCTATTCAATTAACAAAAAGGTCAAAAACACCGGCTTTCTAGATCACTACTCGACACTAAACCACACCTTAGATATTAATAAATCAAAAATTTTGCATTGAAACGTTCCAAATTATAAAAAAATTATCATTATTAGAAAACTTACAAATTAAGAAGGCAATTCATAAAAGTATGAATTTAGTAAATAATCAATTAGAACTTGCTACATTCAAGTCCTCTTTCATTTTATGTTACATCAACTATAAAATCTTTTGTACATCCCTCTTCCTTCATTTTTAGGTATAAATTTCAGACAACAACATTTTAACTTTAGCAACCTATTTGTACTTTTGATAATGGCCGAATCAGCTTAAACAATATAGTTGAGACCATAATAAATTTCGTGTAAACATTCTTGTGTTTGAATTTTATTTAAATAACATTTTGATATTGTTTTTCTTAATAGGTGGTCGTCATTTCAATGTTTAATATTAAATATGCCAAATATCTTTTTAGTAAGTAGTCAGTTCTATTTTATTGAACGAAGGAGGCT
This sequence comes from Agrilus biguttatus, assembly GCA_963921985.1. Classification (NCBI taxonomy): domain Eukaryota; kingdom Metazoa; phylum Arthropoda; class Insecta; order Coleoptera; family Buprestidae; genus Agrilus; species Agrilus biguttatus. Next base: position 26,409,558 of record OY998118.1, read on the forward strand.
TTTTTTTAGCAATTATGTATTTTAAATTTAAAACTAACAGACACTTTTAGCTATTCGCTGACACGTTTCATCTCACAAGGGTATCTTTAGATTAGAGTTTAGTAAATACTTTAGAAACTCCTGTAAGATTTCACAGTTTCGTTAGTAATTTTCTCAATAATAACTGCATCAAATTTACAACCCACTTAATGCTGAAAGGTGGCTCAAAATCCCTTTCTTACTAAGTGTCGCTAGACCTCCCACCCAATTTAAACTTTCGGCGTGGTAGTCATAATTCTCATAGGGAAAATGGCAATTTGAAATCAAAAGTATTGAAATAAATTTAGTTATTCCATACATATGAACTGTATAACACGAGCATTTACAAATTCGTACTACAGTCAGTATATGTATTTACCGAAGTAGTATTTTTTGACAAAGGCCTTATCGATTTAACAATTTGAACCTACGACGCAGTTTACATTACGTAATTGTTTAGTTCTTGATCAACAATTTATCTAAATTACCAGACTGGATCGCGATTTCGAACAGATTAGTTATCATGAGCACTTCATAGGTAACTTCTCAAACAGTTAGCTGCAAATATGAGTAGATGGCGACATACTACCTAAATACGAAATTAAATCAACCTCAGTTTATGAAACAGCTTCGGTTTGGTCAGTAATACTAAAAGATCTAAATCGTGATCCCCATCTGGTAATTTCGATAAATATCTGACAAAGAACTAAATGTTTTTATAATTATGTAAGGCGGCTCTTTTAATTTTAACACTTAAGAAGTTAAATCTAAGCTTATCGTGGTACAATCGTTGTAAAACATGTTTACAATTAAAGTTTGAAGCGAATACAAAAACACTTGGATAAATTTCACACAGTTTATTATTATAATTCTTGACGAATTCGTTTCGGCTGTTGTGCCATAATCATAAGATCTACTACTACTATCTATCAAACTATCAAACAGTTTCCTTTTGTGACATAAACATTTGTCTTAAAATTGATAAGGAGTATCTTCAAATTAAAGCTAAAAGAGCGAAAAACTTTACATACAAGTATATTTTCGTGCATGGGGAGACACACCATGTTTTGATTTACTATGAATCGTCCTGGACTGCAACTTGATGAAGTCCAGGTGTTTGTGTTGAATTTTTGGATTGAAATAAGTCGTTTAAATTAAAGTCATTAGCAAGTTTTTTATACATATATTTACACTTTATACACGGATAATACTGGTACCGGGAAGCGTTGCGTCACGATTGAGTTGTCGTTTGAATATTGATTAATTGATTAGATTTGTTGTTGTTGATATAAGTTGAATATAGTTGATAGGTAGATAGTTTAATGTGAATTGATATTGCTTGTTATTGATCTGATGAACTCTTTTTAGAAAAAGGTTATTTATAGATTGTAGATTAAGTTGGAAAGGGATGGAGGTGTGGTTAAATTTGATGAGAACAATGATGATGGGTGTTACAAGTGAGGAAGGTGGGTTTTGAAACTTGTTGTAGTGTATTGGTTTATGGTTATAAATGTGACAGAAATATGATAGAAATTGACGGACGTTAGGATTAGGGGGTTGACAGTTACAGCTAGAAAAATTATCGGAATTTATGGGCGATTTATGGTAGTGCAATTAGGAAAGTATTCGAAACTAAATTGACAAAGGAAAGGAAACTATACAATTATCAACTGTTCCTAATTCTCTCCATGGGGGAAGGGGGGTGCAGCGGATAAATGAGCTGCATATTTGGCGTTTTTCACTCTCAAGTAGTATTAACACTAACTTTAACTTTAACATGTAACTGAAGCTATTTTTCTTATTTTATCGTTTATTTTATTTATTTAGAATCAGATCATGTTCGTTCGCGCGTGTGTGTGCCCACATCATTTTGATTCCAAATGGAAATGTATTAACGTCAGCATTGGCTGAGGGTGAAAAGAGGTGAAAAAGCGTGGATTTTACGATTATCGAATCCAATTTGTTTTGGTGGCAACTGATACTTTTAAATATCTTTTATTGGTTTTTTATTATTATTGGTTCGTTTTCATTCATCAGACGAGCGGCAGCTATTCAAATAAATTTTGTGAAACCCGTTTTCATGTATTTTCCGGATAGTATCGAGATTTATTTCTCTCGAAAAATAGATATAATTTCTCTTACAAATATTTTGTGTAAAACAAATTTACAAGAACAACTTTAAAACAAGAAGAGGCAAAAGAATAAATGTAATATTTAAAAAAATAAGTCAGTACCTACTTACGAGGCATGTCTTTTAAGTAAGTACCGTTTTGAAATTAATAAAAAAACGTGCAAAGATATCTTAATAACTTTATTTTTACATTAAGCCTGTATCTTAATCTACCTTTCTACATAATTTCCTTCAATATTGAGGCATTTGTCATAACGTTTGACCAGTGACCAGCTTTTGAACACTCTTCTCATAGAACTCTGCCGCCTGACCTGTTAACTGTTAACCACTGCATCACAACTGTTTTGACTTCGTCATCGTCTTGAAGACGCTAACCGTCCAGATGTTTCATCAAGAGCAGGAACAAATGGTAGTCGCTGGACGCCAGATCAGGGCTGTACGGAGGATTATCTAGAGTTTTCCAGTGAAAGGATGTGATGAGATCGTTGATCCGATTAGCCACATGCAGACGGGAATTGTCATGTCAACATGATACGTCTTTTGTTCTAAATTGCACGGCGCAGATTCCTTACCATTCCATCACTCATAATGTTTTGTCTGTCTTTTTTGAATATCAATCGGTTTTAGTCCTCTAGCACTAAGGAATCGTATAACAGCCCGGACTTCACGATTATCGGAGGCATCTTAAACACTCAGGAAACAACGTAAACAAGGGAGAATCAGACGGTAATGGCGTCAGTGCGTGGGTGAGAGATGTGAGTACTCAGTGCGCATGTGCGGATTGCTGAAAGCAGCGCTACGGCACCAGAATTTCAAAACGGTTCTTAAAAAACATGCCCTGTACTACCCGACTAGAATTTAGAATTCTGTAGGCATTACGCATAGTCAATTTCGTTTCAGGTGTTACGCAGTGTTTTCATTCGTGCCTAATTAGGTGAAAATTAGGTTGTAATTAGGAAACGTGGCATATGAATATTGGGTTATGCGGGACTAATGTGGCATTCTCATTAGGCCCAAGTCCTGAAAATTGAAGTAGGCCTAATGACACATTATGAAGTTTTCTTTGTAAATTTTTACTTTATACTTGTATTAAATAAAACAATTATATAAAGTAGATAGGTACGATATATACGCATGTATATATAATAACTATTGTAACAGATTTGTTTTGGCCGGTGGGTTATTGATTGTAGCAGCACTTAACATAGATATTGATCTAGCATTTAGATGGTAGGATTGGCAAATCACGTGCGGGCAGCATAGTTCGAGGCAGTGGGTGCTCGTTTTCCCACGGGTGAACAGATCTGATAGAACCAATTGAAAGTATGTATGTCCACTAGTAATAGTGAAGTGTTTAGTGGAAGAAACTTATTATAAGACCTTAGATATGTACCTAAAGTAAGGTAACATTATTCTCTAATAATATTATGTAGGAGACATTTTTCCTATTGTTTTGTGCTTTTCTTTTGAAAGGAACATTATAAAATGGTTTAATTTTTCTTAGTATTATTCCACATGTATTTTCAAAATTTACGTCATTTTCACAAAATAATGTATTTCACCCAATTATCTGTATATTTTTTATCACTATATAAATTTAATAAAACAACATTACTGGAATAATTAGTGCTTCAAATAAACTCTTCGTTTATCCTACATTAAACAACCCGTTCTATATGCTAAATATAAATAATATAAACAAAATTTGCACATGTTCGGTTTTCGTCCTTGCGCTCAAGTGAAGAAAATATTTAGCATACCTAACTTTAGCCAGCCTTAAATTATTGTAATTAATTGATTCTACATTTACTTGATGGACATTCATTGTAAAATTATAAAATAATATAACAGTTGTAATTTCCATAAAATTATTTATTTCACTTAATTTATGCTTCACGACGATGTGGCTTCTTCAGACGTTTTAACTTAAAACCCACCCTTAACTACTTAATGTACAAGTATAAATAGAGAAAATTGTCTTCGTCACTTTAATTATATTTATAACTTCTGAAGAAATCACATCGTGGTGAAACATATATCAAATGAAATAAATAATTTTATCGAAATTACAAGTGTTATATTATTTTCTAATTATGTAATTGTCTTAAGATTCGCATTAAGTGTTTCTAAAATACGCCGAATTTAGGCAAGCCTCTAATAGGAACTTTATAAGGTATTAATTAGGCTTTCGATATTTTGATTTACCTCAATGTTATCACATTCGTATTTAGTTCAAGTGGAGAGAGACTCAGTTTTTGCAGAACACCTACTGGTCTGCTCACAAATGAACTGCACCTGCACTAGGGATGACCTTCTTTAAGTAAACGACAAGGTAACGTGTGTTCCTGGATATTGGAGCTCAGCTATTTGAGTTCAGCTACTCGAAAGGGGGAGAAGAAGCAACATATCGATATCCTCAGCAAGCCCAGGTTAGTGGCTGGGGCAAGTTTGATACCTTTTAGGGTAACTTTTCACCCAATTACAATGAAAACCAAAATGAAAGATATTAATTTTAACAGTCCGTACGGTTTAGCAAAATGTATATGATAGTTCTCATGATATGCTAACAAAGTTAGTACAACGTACAATGTAGCAGACAAACTAGTTAGCGGGTACCTAAACAAAATTTTATATGTGTCATTAGCAAGCCGTAATGCAGTGGTCATTGTGTGTGGTTGTTGCCTATCAGTGTTCACCTCGAATTCTGGTCGACTTGCCTGTCGCAAAAGCCAACTCGGAAACTCGATAAAACAGCATACGTGCGAGAAGGGGTCGTCTCTCATAATCGCGTTTTCGTCGAAGTCTGTGACGACAGACAAGGCATATCTACAGAACAGAACTTCAATTCCTGTTCCGCGACTAAGCTCGAAGTTAACAACTCAATCAGAAATTCTGCAGAGGCATTTCTCAAACAGAATCTGCTTAAAATGGAAATTCAAACTGATACGCTGACTGAATGTAACACATTTTCTCCGCATTTTTCCTCCATAGCCTTAATGGAACCACCATTCCACTATTTACATGGTTACAATGAGTTCTGTACATCGCGAATTCTATTCGACTTTCTCAAATTTAATTTGGACGACGCGATTTATCAAAACTGTTTGATCACACCAACATTTGCACACAAACAAACAAACAAATGGTTCCTTCCAAATAAGAAATGGGTACTTAATGTGAAGTTTGTATTAATGGATAAGGAAAAATATTCAGAAGAACATGAGGAAACTAAATATAACCAGTTTCATTTCATTACAAAAAGCTAACATTACTATCGATTTCTCATGTTAAAGTACTTTATCTTACATCAAACGTTATTCGCTTTTTTTAATATAGCTTCATGAATTTTAAAGAGGATTCTTTGAGATTTGCAATATTAGATAGAACCATAAAAATTGATTTAATATGATTAATAAAAATCGTTTTAGAAGATATCTCACTACTACACTATAAAAATTTTGTAGACGTTCGAATTGTTAAACACCTTTAATGAAAAATTCTCACGAAGACGGTTTTATTCGCGGCATTAAAATCAAATATTATTTGTAAGTATACAGGATTAATAATACTATGGCCTACTGCACGTTTGGAAAAAATCGAAAAGAAAAATAGAATGAAATTATGATTATTTGCGGGAGTTTTCCAATAACATTTTAAAAAATTAAATTTTATTTTATTATCATTGCTGGAACATACACGTGATTTGGTCACTATCTCAGTTTGATTTCCATAGAAAACACTACGACTATGTATTCCACTCATTAATAATACCTTAAAATTCCTTTTACAGTTACTAGCAAAACATTGGCAAGACAACTCCGACTGACATAAGATTCCATGGCAATGATCATGTAACCTGGAAAATAATTGAATGAAGTTCTCAAAGCCGACTTTCAAACTCTTCCCAATCAAAATCGTACTTCACTTTTAAAGGCTCTTTTACAAATTATTTGTAGGAATCAATTCTGATAAGAGAGAATCATGCTTCGGTTTTGTCGATCATTTATTGAAACTGCCTACGGCTTGCTGATGGGATCTAATAAGATCGAAATCACGATTTTTTCTTTATTTGATGGAGAAAATCCGATTTCTTGGTTAAATTGGACAAATGCCACAAACTTATTCTAACATTATTGAGTTTATGTGGCTCAAAATTGGCGCAATTATGGATAGTTGTTACAATAGAAGTTGTAAAATAAACTATTGGAAACAAATTTTAAGAGAATCTCTTAATTCAGTGGATGTAGTTAAACAAACATAGAAAAACTGTTGTAGGTTTACTTTAATGAATTTTCAATATTGTGTTCTATCTACTAGGAGGACAAAAGGTAAAGTGGCAATCTAGCTTGAATTACATTTAATCTATCTCTGTAGACTAAACTACTGCTTAAATAAATCTAAAGAATATTTTTACTAGCATGTCCAACAACAACAAATTGTGACGATTGACTAGAGTATACTGGCTTGCGAACCATTTTGCAATGTAAAGTAGTTGTGTTTTTTGTATTACGTAGGAGACTTTATTTGATCATCATAGAGTCAATCTTCGAATTTCTCTAACACTGAAACATCTTACATCTTATAATTAATTGTAACTTGGTTCACTTGATGAAAATTAATAGTCAACGTTGAAGAAATACACATTTTTAATTTTCAGTAATTTATTATTACACCTAACATATGTTTCGCTACACTGTAGCTTCATCAGAAGTAGACAAATACTTAATTTTACGAACGAAACTTACCTAATTTATATTAATATGAGTTTGAACTGCAACCAGGGAGGGGGAAGAGGTTAAGTAAAGGAGAATTATTTAGGTCTAACTAATAGTTTAAAAGTAAATCTGTTTTTTTAAATTTATTAATTCCCATTGTGTCTAAAAGATTTAATTTATTATTGTTTGATTATGTGTATAAGTCACTATATTCCTTATTAAACTGGTGGTTTTCTAAAATCAAATGTTTAGCGTAATTAAAACCGACTGTTTTATATTTAAATGATCTTAAATGTTCGTTAATTTTTTTTTTTAAATTACTTTTTGTTTTACCTATATATATATAGGTAAAACAAAAAGTATAATATATATATATATATATATATATATATATATACAAGTTGTTTATCAAAGTCATCTTAAAATTTTATGTTTCATACGAATGCATCGTAAGAACTATACCATTCCATTTAAAATAAAAAAGATGACTTCAACTTCCAGTATAACCGAAAGTTGAAATTATTTTGGTTAAATAGATCATCCTTGATAACCCCTACTCCCAACTCCCAAATTTTCAAATCTGTAACATGCTTAGTTTCCCTAAAACGTTTAATGTACCACTCAGTTTGAATGACCCTGTATATTCAATTTATTTGAATATTGAATGCGAAGCTTGTACGATACTTTTTTTGCCATTACGCATATATTTTGACGCGAAGCTTCTGATTGTGTTAAAAATCGGGACTGATCAGTCATTTTACGTTCTTTAAATTTACACTTTATCAATGTAATACAATTTAGTGAAACTAAATTTAAATTTAATTAATAATATTATTTATAGTGTGCAGTAATTAAACCAAAATTAGCAAATAAGTTCGTAACCTTGTCGTCAGATTGTCCAACCAACTTTTGATTTTTATTTCATGTAGATTTCATATTCGGTAAAGCAATCAAAGATACATAATTTTATATATTGCTTAAACCAGCAATCTCCTATTTTATGAACCTTCCATAGCTATTACGAAACATTTTTATTTACTCTTACGGAGCTGTGGATATTTGCTTTTTATTTGGTAAACGTTTATATTAGAAACGAGCAGTGGAGGAATACGGATTAAAAAAGCTAGAGCTTTTTATCGAGTGTTTTTTCACACAAAAGTTTTTCATTGAAAATTAAATTGAATTCTCTGTTTCATATTAAAATTTCGGGGAGATTAAAGATGCATAGTAAATAATAAACACGTAAGTCAGTTCCGGAAACTGAAATTCCACAACATATTCATTTTATTCATTGCTACATAATTGATTTGTCGGGACCTGTTACCCTACGTAGTCTGACCTCAAATGTAAAGGATTATTCACTGTAGACAGCTTGACACTTGGTACAGAAGAAATTAATTTTTAATTTTATGTGATGGTCAGATCAATAATTTAAATTTAATCAGTTTGATTTCCCTTCTTAAACCAAAATCCTCATTTTTTCCTTATCTCCGTCAAGGAATGATATATCATCCGATTGTTAACTTATTTTCAAAATGACTTTGAGTTTATTGCTTAAACATTATTAATAGACGAACCCATTCTCTTCATTGATAATTTTGGCGAAGGTAATAGACAAACGCTTTTTACTAATATATGCACACTGTATATTACTTCAGGACCGTTAATTTGATAATATTTAACATAAAAGACCGGCAACAAAGAGGGATTTCAAAATAAAACATACAAAATTATATAAAATACAACTTACCACACCGGTATTCGATTTTCGTATAATGCAAGGTAAAATCGCAGTTCCTCCTGCTTGAGCTATAACAACGGTGTTATTTGAAGTGATAAACACATTTTCTGGATTACTTTGAGCTTTTACGATATTGGTACTGCTGTCTTCTTGATTTTTTCGTCTGTGGTTGTAACTTCTGCGGTGAACAGATTTCACAGAATGCTCTGAAACAAAAACAAATTTATTGCTACACAGTCCCATAAACGGGTATCGTTCAATGGCTATAACCATAAATAGTAAACATTGTACATAACATATTCCTATGAAAAGCATTTAAATGTAGTCGGCCGAGTCAGATTTAGGAGAAACAGGAGCTCATTCTATATTCCAGAATAAAAACATTAAATGTAATCGAAATACTGCAATTGTTGGCCACATGGCGAAACATTTTCAAAATAAAATATTAGTAAGGTAGAGAAAAAACATATCGTAGTTTCACAATATTTAATCGAATTAAATTCTTGACAGCACTCGTTTAGGTTGTTACACTTTAGCGTTTTAGATAGAGTATTATTAAAATACCATATTAACACCACATAAAACACTATTATTTCGCAATTCACAACTTTATAAAAAAAGGTCAGCACAAATAACAGACAATAAAAAAAAATATTTACAAAAAGGAGAAACAATGCAAAAATACAAGAAGACGCAAAATATATACACACAATGAAAATAAGAAAACAATTTATACAAAGAGAATAATGTAGACTTACATGAGTTGACTGGAGAATTAAATTTAGGATCTAAATGTTGGGGTATTTATGCAGCTGAATTGTTAGTAAAAAGAGATAGAAAATTCAAGAAGGAAAAGTACTGACAGTAAAGTTAAAGGTACGAGTTTATAGACATAAGTGACCAGTATAGATTTTAGGAAAAGTAATTAAAGGAAAGTCCAGCTATTAGTGAGGGATGCATGCAGGTATAGATCAAGATGAAAATTTAGGTAAAGACTAAGTTAGTGATAGTGGAACAATAGAATTTAGGTAGAAAGGAAACAAAGGCATGCACAAGATAAGATGTTGTAAGTCTACAAAATTTACAAATAGATTTAGAAAATAAAGAAAAGAAAATAAAATTAATTAAACCGCTACAACACCATTTTCAAAGGGGTACCAAAAGCATTTAAAACCCAGGTGTAGAAATTAATATTTAGTTTACATTGGTACTCTTTTGTAAATGGTGTAACAATCGAAACGACTGTCTCTAAGAATTTAATTAGATTAAATATTGTGAAACTACCAAAAACATTAACTTTTACTGCTGCTATTGTTCCTAAGGTCTCCTCCAGTAAATAACAGAAGGTCGATAGTGCAGAATTTGGTACTTACTAACATCGTATCAAAAATATAAATTTCTTCTAGTGTGGAAGTTATCGATAAACGACTTAGTATTTGAATGTTTTTTCTTAATTTTTTTATGCAGGTACTTTTGAATGTTGTGATTTTTATTTTATTGTCATCCAGTTGTTTGCTATTTTTTCTTATCACACTGAAATAATAAATCATCTTCATCATCAAAAGGTCTTAAGTACTGTTTGGACCAAAAACTAGGACAATCCGCATCCTTAACTATTTGCGAACAGTAATCTAATCTACGTCTTCCTCTACCTCTCTTTTCATCTGTTTTTATTTCTAATATATCTCTAACTAGCCCTTCATGTTTCAGAAGGTGCCCTACCATTATATCCTTGTTTTCCTTTATTTGTTTTTTCAGTACCCTTTTATTTATTTAAGGTTTTAGTTTATGAGTTCTCGTTCTAGCACTACTCAGTCATTTGAATTTTTTTTCTCGTTTTCCACGAAACGAGAAAGCTGTAAAAATTAAAATTCAAACAGCACTTCGAAAGTTGAATAGTATAATACAGAATTTCAGCAGCCCTGTAACTTATAGACTGCAATGGTCATTTTGAATATAATGAAATAGTACTTTTGTTATTTATTTCGAACTAATTTTTGAAATAAGTTAGTGTCAGGTGTAGGCAACCTACGTAAAGCATCAAGCCCTGTAGTATGGGTTGCTAAAATTTTAAAGAAAAGACTAGAAATTTTTATAACGTTTTTTTAGAACCTTCTAGAAGAAATCCAGTACTATAAATAAGATGCCGCGAAGTCGACCGAGTATTTCTAGTTATTAGGCAATAGTGGGCCAATAGCGAAGAGCAAAGAAGTAATACAGTAGTGAAAGCTGTATCAATTTAACATAAGCATACTAGTAATAGTGTTTGTGGTTAAGCTGTTTTTAATTTGGTGAAAACTTAAGAAATCAAAAAGATAAGGATCAAGTACTAATTACTATTGTTAGACGTAATTAAATATTCTCTTACGCCCATGTCATTAACTTTTTTGATAGATTAATTTCTTCCTCGATATGGTCAGAGATTATGTCGCTAAAATAACATTTTCTATTTAAAATTCGTAACTTTCTATTATCTACGTATATATTTAAGTATTCGAATGAAATGTTCGTAACAGTTTGTTGAATTCAGTCGCTAAATGGATTTAAATGGAACTCTTAAAGAATCGTACACCCTATTGTTGCAGGGTGTTGTTTAATAGAAATGTTATCTCGTACTAAAGAGCTAAAAAGTTGGAAACAAAAGATGTTTCAACAATCCTCTTTTGTTTTGTGAAAGAGAAGCTGAAGTAAGCTTAAGGCAATTTTAACGCTTCGTGTTCGCCATTATAATAAGCAAATGCCGACTTCGTTTTGCTTTACAAGCAAAGAGGTTCTACATACTGCATGGGCAATGAGCAAGAAAACGAGGGTTCGAATTATATCTACATGTAAATATGAGAACACTTAGGAATAATCATTTAGACATTTTCTTTATTATAAACTAACAGTGTCGCTCTAATCATATATATTAATACAAATATTGAGATACTATTTATCTACATGAAGAAAATGCAATAATAGTATTAAAAATACAGACACAATTGATTTGTTGCGACTGTACAATGTTGTTTTGATCCTTTATCCTTGTTCAATTTAATAGTCTACAAAGGCCAGAAATGTCATTTCTGGCAAAATACAATTTTTGGTCGCATATGTGCTAGCTGCCTACGTCCAATTTGCCTACAAGAGACGTTTTCATTCTACTTGCATTCAGCTCTACTACCAATCGTTATCTATAATTGAACTTGAAAAGATGAAGTGCCGTTTGCGTACAGTTGAGATTTAAGTAAGCTACTTTTATAATTTGTATTCATGCATATCAATATTTTGCATCCCTTCTTGTTAATTTAGTTTTTCTAATCACATATATAGTTTTTTAAAACTTTGTGTTTCAAAAATGTTATGTAGCCTATTTAAGATTTCCCTAACAACCACATATTGGCTAATTTTGTCCACTTCGAATGTGGAATCGGTAGGTGGTATAATTTTTCAAGAGAAAGAAAAAGTTTTACAAAATAAACGCGAAATAAATACAATAAACTCTCGTGTGTGAAACTGGAATCCAATTTGAAAAGTATAAAAAAGGACAAAGAGATTCAGGCACAACACACGTTGTAGATGTTTGTAGTGGCATTATATTTTTGTAGTGCTGACGTATTCTCTAAGAATTAATTACATTTGTTTCTTTTTGGCAAAAATAACTAATATTTTAAGCAAAGTACGCCGATTTATTTATAATGGTTTGTAATTTATTTTAGTAAGAATATTAGTAAATCTTGCTTAAGTTGCGTACTTCCGATTACCTTGACATTTTAGAATGTCGTGAAGCTCAGCATACCGACTAAGAATTGTATACTAATCTATGTTAGACGTTGTTACTTCTCTTGGACCACCAACTGCTTTATTATCATTGCAAGATGAGTAACGTCGTCACGCTGACATTCAAATTCTGATTTTTAGCTCCTTTGTTCATTTATTACCAGTTCCTTTCCTTGGTCAATTTAGTCTCGAATCCTTTCCTAATTGCACTACCATAAATCACCCATAAATTCCAATAATTTTTCAACCCCCGTTGTTAATTTGTATCAAATTTCTGTCACATTTATAACCATAAACCAATACGCTACAACAATTTTCAAATCCCACCTTCCTCACTTGTAACACCCATCCATCCACTGTTCTCATCAAATTTAACCACACCTCCATCCCTTTCCAACTTATTCTAAAATCTATAAATAACCTTTTTCTAAAAAGATATCATAACAAGCAAAATAAATTCATTTTAAACTATATATCTACCAGCTTTATTCAACTGACGTCACCCACCAAGTCTAATCAATTAATAATATTCAAACGACAACTCAATCGTGATGCAACGCTTCCCGGTAGTAGTTACCAGAATTTTCCGTTGTAAAAAGTGTAAATATGTTCAAGGACTTTAATTCAAACGACATACAAACGCTATTTCAATCAAGATTTAACACAAATACCTGAACTTGATCAAGTTGCAGTCCAGGACGATTCACAGCGAATCAAAACAGGCGTGGAAACTATTCCTTTGCATACTTTTCGAACTTCAAAAAGAAAACCGAAAATAACCTAAACTACCTCAACCCCAACCTAACCTAACGTTATATAAATAAATTGTTAATTTAGATTACGTTTCTGTTTTCACAAAGATTATGTATTCAATGCATACATTTATTATTTATTCTTCACGACATACTAAAATTACATGTATCGGAATCCGACATAGGTTCCAACATAATAAGCAATATGCAAAAATGTAGACAATCTTGTGCGGTCCGTCATTGCGTTGTTACAGCGGTCTTTAAGGCCCATCGTGACAAATGAATACATGGAATGAGGTTGCAAGTTCCTTGAAGATGAATAGAGCTTATTCACTTGGTTCCATGTACATATTTCCGCAATTTCTGTATAAAGTCCGATGAGATTGTCGATTCTTATGTTGGCTTCCCTAAAAATTCGCTCGGAAGTCTCAGGGGTTCGCCGTATGTGATCTCTGCTTCTGTAGACTGCAGATCGTCCATCCAGGCCGAACGGATTCCTAGCATTACCGTTGGAAGGGTTTCAATCCATTTAACGGATCGATGGCACTTTATTGAGGCCTTCAGCTGTCTATAAAGCCTCTCGATTATTCCATTCGTTTCCGGGTGATACGCAGTTGTTTTTAGATGAGTCGGTCCTGGTCCATTTTAACCCGTATTGGAGTCCCGAAGCGTACTATTCAATGGTTATAGAAGTTGCTGGCATCCGTGGTAGTCTCCTGATTTTACATTGAAATCGCCTCTGGCCAGCGAGAAAATCAATCCTCACATATTAATGGGTAGAGATAGCCTTCGCAGTATGGCATTAGTACGATGTCGACATGAGCGTGCTCAAATCGACCTGACGGCGGCGCGAATGTCCCTGGACCTGTCGATATATGCCGCGTTATCTTGGACTTTTGACATTTTAGGCAGTTTTTACCAATTTCGTGGTAGTACTTCTTGACAGACTGTCAGACGTAGCGGGAGGTTACCAATCTTGATGATGCCTTAACGCCCGGGTGGATCATCGCAGATTAGTGAGAGGTTGGTTTCTGGCATTTTGATTAGTTTGAGCTGCAGGTTAGAGGTTTGGTTCCTTTCTATCTCCTTGTTTGACCTGTTTAATCTGCGATAGTTCTTCTGAAACCGGAAGGTGGCGGATGTCCGTTGAAAATTCGCCGATAAAGTTCAGGTATCGGAACTGGCGCGGGCTGCATACACCATTCTTCTTTTCGAACGCCTATGCGATAAGTTTATGGCCAGTGTATATTAAGAACGTCCTTGCCTCAATCATGTAACGAAACAGTACACGGTGTCGTAAATGCTAAGAAGTTCCCTATCCTTTCTGAAGCTGCATTTGGCCGGGTTGATAACGACATCGTAGTTCTGAAGGCGATGGTAAAAGGGTTTCTAGATGGGCGAAGTATTCCTTGGTTGTTGTCGATGCCACCAATATATAAGATACATCCGTAACAGAAATCCAGCCCACGCAGTACTTCATCAATGAAGCGCTGGAATGTCTACGCTGCGTTTCCTAGATCGAACAACATAAAGGAAAACTTGAAAAATCCAAAGGGCGTTGTTATGGCCCTTTTACGGATGTCCTTTGCAGCAACCAGCATCTGATGGTAGTCCTTAACCAGATTCGATCGTTGAAAATACAATTTTTCTGGCCAGGGTTTAAGAAAGACCTGCAGGTGGTGTGGAGGTAATGGTCGGAGTCTTGGATATGATGTTGAGTACGGTGTTTTACTGTCACCGTCCCGTCCAGGCGCACGATCCTGGTGCGACGTAACGTTCAAATTTTTGTTGTTGAATCGATGAGATTTCGATTTTAGCATTCACCAAAAGATCGAAGTGTCGCAGGAAAGCGATATTCAGAATCGGCTTGCTCACGTCAGTGACTACAAATTTCTACGTGAAGTCCTTCCGGAGTACTAGATTGAGGGCCCACGCTGTCATGACCAATATTGTAATAGGCGTCCCGTTTCCGCAAATTTGCACGGTCGTGTACACATTCGCGTACTTGAGCCAAATCTTTTGTGATATCAACAAACATCGTCATCCGCGTATAGTCCGCGAGAGTAACGTAGGCCGCGAACATTCTGTCGGCCGCGAGAATGCGACCGTTCACATGAAGAGTTCGGTGTTCTAAACTGGTTCGATTGCAACTCCGAAATTTTCGCACATAGGCTGGCTATTTCCTGATGAATGGTGCTGGTCATTTCAAACCTCAACTGTTACAACTGTTCGGCAAGAATGTTGACTATCTGAAGATGTAGGGGAGATCGGTGATGCGGGTGCTGTTGCTGCGGCGATTGTTGGCTTCCGTATGGATAAGTCCACCTTATCAGCTAGGTCGACTACGACCTCTAAGGACTTGTTATTTTGTGATGCTAGAATCGGTTATATATTGGCCAGGCTTTTGAGATATCGCAAAAATTGGGAGAGCATTCGATCATCCAATTCTTCGTTCTCCAGAGAACGGCGAGTCTTCTCTTGCTGAGAAACGCTGAGTCGTGTTACGAGCCCCGTTTTAAGGTTCGTGCAGGAATCGTCATTTGGAGTCGCTACCACTAAATCGCGACCCTCTGATGTCACTTGTGATTTAAGACCTTGAGCGACGATCTCGAATTTCTTTATATTCGATGTTATACCGGCACTCGCGAAACCTAACTCCATCTACGAAATACAGTTCTGGGTCGGTGTGGCAAGATCATTTGGGGGTACTTTTGACCATGTGGTGCCTCTAATGCACCTAAAACACGGGCTTCGTCAACGGTGGGCTGCTCCATATCACCCCAATACAATAAACAAAACAACGAAGAAGCTACTTACAGTTCGTTTAGGTTGGAGATTCTTTTTACCAAAATAATTGTAGTGTGTAACGGCACTGGAACGCACTTTAAAACAAAATTGTTTGGATCACGTCAGGGTCACCACTTTAACGGAATCCAACATAAGTTCCAAAATAATAAACTGATGTTAAATATTTATTTTTACTCAAAATGCAGTTCTACAGACTTCCTTATTTACCATTTGGGAACCAGCAAGAATTTATTTTATGTGAAATAACTTTGTTCACAGTTTATTTTCGATTCATCAACATCAGTTACGGTGAATAATACATAATACTCATTTATATGTTGACTAGATATAATATTTTGTGTTTATATAAAAAATAAGTGACTTTTATATTGAAGTAAATGGCATTATCTGCCACACAAGGTAACCAAAAGTGTACAACTTCAGTGAGACATAATAACCTTGTTGCAACAATAAACTACCAACGGTTCTAAACAATTATGCGCACTTTGTTTAGAATATCAGTTATTTGTGCCTAAAAGAAACATATTCAATTAATTTATATGATACATGTTAATACTACAAAAATAATAGTTCCACTACAATCATTTGCAACCTTTGTAATGTCTCATGTATTTGTTCTTTTCTAATTATTTTCAATCGGGTTCGAGGTTTTACACAACTATAACAAATTCTCTAGTCAGTCATAATTATTTAAACAATCGTGAACATAACTATATACTTCTTTAAAAAATGAAAAAACACAAAACGTTTCAAGAAATATATTTAATACACGACAATTGTTTTACTTAACATAAGCTTCTTCAGGTGAAGTTATAACAAATTTTGTGATTACATACTACATATATATATACCTAAATATTGTTATAGTGGGGGAATTAGACATTAACATTTAATAAAGGAGATCTTCTTACATCTAATTGGTCGTTTAGAATTTTGTTATCTTTATTGTATCTATTAATTTCTAATGCTTCAAGTAAATCTAATTTTTTACTTTTATTAAGAATATGTACTATTTTGAAATCTTGATTGAAATTGTGATTATGAGTTACTAAATGTTCTGCGTAAGCCGAGTCGGTTTTTTTATTTAAAAAACTACTATAATGTTCCCGAATACGAATGTCAAAAGCACGACCAGTTTGCCCTATGTAAACTTTCTCACAGTTGGAACAACTTAATAAATAAACACCTGATTTTGAATTATGAGGTGTTTTACATTTGTTATTTAAAATAAATTTACCTAAAGAATTATCTGTTTTAAATGACATGAAACTATTGTTTGTTTTTTGTAAAATTTTTCCTATTTTAACGGATATTTCACCTATATAAGTTATACAATTAAAATTAGCTGGTTTAATTTTTACATACGGATAAATTAAATCAAAAGTTTTTTGTAGTAGTTTTTTATGCAAAATATTGTCAACTAGGCTTAGAGAATAAGCATTATTTAATGCAATACGATAAATCCTGTCTAATTCTAACTTATAATGATCGGGTTTTAAAGGAACAGAAATCAACCTATGAATAAAAGAATTAAAGGCCGCTAATTTGTGAGATACCGGATGAAACGAACTAGCATGAATAATAGTGTCAGTATGAGAAGGTTTGTGGTAGATGGCAAATTCATGTTTAGAATGTACTCTTTTAATATTAAGATCTAGAAAATTAATAGATTTGTCTGTTTCAATTTCTAAAGTGAACTTTATTTTTTCATGTACACTATTGATAAAATTATGAAATTTAGTAAGTAATCTATCAGAACCTGTAAAACAACAAGTATATCATCTACATACCTGAACCAATATAAACAATATTTGAATAGATTATGTTTAGCTATTTGAATTTCCAAATGAGACATAAATAATCATAGGGCCAACTGGTCGTGCTTTTGACATTCATACTCGGGAACAAAAAAACCGACTCGGCTTACGCAGAACATTTAGTAACTCATAATCACAATTTCAATCAAGATTTCAAAATAGTACATATTCTTAATAAAGGTAAAAAATTAGATTTACTTGAAGCATTAGAAATTAATCGATACAATAAAGATAACAAAATTCTAAACGACCAATTAGATGTAAGAAGATCTCCTTTATTAAATGTTAATGTCTTATTCCCCCACTATAATAATATTTAGGTATATATATGTAGTATGTAATCACAAATTTTGTTATATCTTCACCTGAAGAAGCTTATGTTAAGTAAAACAATTGTCGTGTATTAAATATATTTCTTGAAACGTTTTGTGTTTTTTCATTTTTTAAAATTATGAACCAGTTTCAACAAGTACAGGCTTCTACAATCAACAATATAACTATATACACTTATTTATTTTACAACTCTCTTATTTATTTAACTATATTTATATTACATCGTATTACATTGTATTCGCAATACTTACTAACATCTATCTGTAACTATTTGCCACTGTCTTTCAATAATGTATTTATATATATAAATATAAATATAAATATGGAATCAACAGAAACAACTACTCCGAAAGCTTTGAATTCCTTCTTTTTTGAAAATGTATTTATATTATCATGGAATGTTCTAGCGGATTTCTGGACTTTCTGAACGCATCGAAATAGCTCTTCAATTTTGTCGTACTTTCTCTGTATTAAATGTGGTATGTGTTATCGACATAATTTACGACGCCGCTAATCGTAATGGCACAGTGAACAATTATTATACATCCAATTTACATTTATTACGAAGATGTCCGCTGAATATAGATACTAATTGTTGGTTATTGCTTTAGGTTTGCACTGCATCTTTTACTGCATCATTTTGTTAGAAACAACATAAATTATATTCGACTTTCTTCAAAATTGAATAAAACTATGCAAGGATCTAGCAAAGTTGTTTACCATTAAAGTTATGAGCTAATATAAATTCCTGTCAACTAAATTTGCAGTTCTTCACTGAATTTCATTAGCTTTTCTTAGTTTAAAAATAAAACGCTAAAGAAAGCAATAATGCAATAATAATGATTTGTAAATGAAAGAATGAAACACAAATAAACAAATATTATGTATACGAAATATCATGACAATGAAAACTTGGATCTAAGTCATAGGAAAGCAAGCCAATAAGATATTAGGTTAAATAGATATACCGATAGTAAAGGGAAGATAAAAATTTGTAAAAATGTGTAAAAATTAACAGAACAGAGTCTTAAATACAGTAATTAAGCAAAACCCCCAAAATTAATAAGAGGAGCATGCATATATTCTCGAAGATGAATTTATAGGCTACTAAATGAAGAGTAGAAGGGAAACAAGAGCAAATACAACACTTTAAATTAACCTTCACACTAAAAATTAAATCAATGCAAAAGTAAAAAGTGTATGTACTTGTAGTTGTGTTTTTAACCGTTGACAAGGAACTTAATTAAGGATATCTAATTAGTCAGATTGAATCCATGGCATAGATAACTTCCATTAAGGTACATAAACCTAGCTAAATAGAACATGTACTTGGTCAACGTTTTGTGGTAACTACAAAACATGTATGGAGATATCGACCATAGTTGTTCTTACCAGTACGCCATAAGCAGTTCCGATAAAGTTCCAATCAATCGGAAACCACTTGTTACTATCTAGTAGCTCTTATATATGTTATTTAAATAAATCTAGAAAATATGTAAGTAATTTACTTTATACTGAACGCTCTAAATGTTCATATTTACATTATAACAAGCGCTTAAATATTTCAGTGTTCTTATATTAACTTATAGCACTGCTTGGACTTCTCGATTTCACACTATTTATGTTGCCCGTCTTTGATCAAACCGGCTTTGATAATCAGCCAGTCACCTATTTATATTATTATGGAATGTACTGAAATATTCAGAATACTTCTCAAAACTTCTCGTAATTTCCTTTTGTATTACATTCCTAGAAAAAACACAAATATTGTATGTTGTTATCTCGACACATGATTTATGAGTGTAGACTGCTTGAATATGCCCCGCCGTCACGTCGCATTGATATCCATAACATTTTTAAACGTTTTTGTGTGTCATTCCCATCAGCTACTTGTGCTAGTGGATGGGCAGTCCCTCCGACCTACACTGTACTTCAAAGCCGGAGGGTAGGACGTAAGGCCCTTTTCAGCCTCCTTGCAGGAATCGTGAGAACGGGTGGGTGGTGTGGTTAGGGAGAGAAAGATGACGCACGAAATGAAGACAGAAGAGGAGTGAAAGATTATCTGTGGAATATTACTACCCCAGCATTTGCCTAAATGATCCAAGGAAACCACAGAAAACTTGCACCAGAGCAGCCGGACCCGGATTCGAACCGGTAACCTCCGGAATGCTAAGCAATGATCTAGAGCACTATACCACGCTCCTCGGTGCATCGATATCCGCCACAGGTACGTTTATTATCAGCATACGTTTTACGGCTCCATGGCTATTGATTTAGAAGCGCGAAAAGAACCATCGCAGGATATCGATCTTAGCTTCCAGCGGTCGCTCATAATACCTTACAATTATATATTTATACACTCCTTGATAATGGGCGAAACAATTGTTAGAGATGCAGTAATATTTTTTTTGTAGAATCCGCCCAGTGTTTATTTTCTATTTCTATTATCGCACATACATGTTTATATTTAACGATCATAACATTTTATAAATCACACCTAGATTAAATTGTCTATGTAGAACTGGTCAGCAGTGTGGTATTTAGTGAATTTTATTCATTCGATTCATTTTCATGTTATAACTGAAAATTTATGAAGGTACATAAAATACACACGTTACACTTTCGGCAGGTTAGTTATAGTCCCGTTCCCATAACATTTTCAATAGGCGCTTATTGCAAAAAGGGAATTTAAAAATTGACAGGAAATAGATGGGGATTTGAAAAGTCCACTAAAAGCAATTACATAATGAACGGAATAGATATTTCTAAATGATATTTTGAAAAAGGAAACCGTTCAAATTAAATCAGCTAGAACAGTTTATGTATCAGTTCTTTTTCATTAATTATTAATTACATCGCATTTTCAGTATTTATTCCTAAAAATTTAGATCGCTTTCTATTTCTCGGTACAATCGTGTTTTGCAATGTATTGATTAAATGTTACCGAGAGTGTAAATACAAAACTTGAAGTTTACTGGTTCTCTGGTAATTCTTAGCATAAGACGACCACCATAACAGACTCGATAATGATGATGATCGATCACCGCGATGTAATCGAGTTTCATCCAAAACAACAAAGAAATCAAAAAATTGATCGGTCATTTATAAATACTATGTACCTTCATTAGATATGGTTTAGAAGGGTTCAAGTAAATTTAAAGACAAGTCATTAAAGACAAATCTCTCTGGAGCAGGCTATTTATATTAGTACGGAATATAATGTGAAAAAAAGTGAAAACATATTGAAGATGCGAAAATATAAAACCAAAATGTTATCAAAGATGACTAACATATTTGTTGATGCCATAATTATCATGGTAGGAATGCAAGTGTGAGAGACGGAGCCGGAAAGACTGTTTAAAAAGAAGGGTGGAAGAAGGAGAAGGAATGAGGTAGCCTGAGTAGAGAGTAAAAGGGTTGTGAATACATGTGTGTAGTATCGAGTGGTCGATGGAGCTTAGACCATGTAGAGTATCTGTTGCTGTTGCCGTTGTTCTGGATGTGTGCGTGGTTGTATTACGATTACTACCGTCATCAGTATAGAATAATCTCTAATATCTATGATGCTAGTGCAGGTGCCTTTTTAATGGAAATAGATGCAGCTAGCATAGCTCATGATAGAACTATAAAACGTCTAATAAAAGAATATAACTAACTAAATGGCTTGGCTTCTTTATGGTTTATATATGATCTTGTCGTTTAATCGAAATGCTTAGCCGTGCTAACCGTATTGAAATCAATATTCTAATTCGGTTGCCGTAGGGTCATAGACAGAATGTGATAGTGACTGTAGCTAAACGTCCGCCGACGGAATCATTAAGTACGCCATGGTTAAAATGTAAGTGATATGTACTACCGACAGCAGTACCCATCCGTCCGTTTAAATATCAATATTCGGACGTCATAGGGTTCTAAATAGAATCTACTAGTGGCTGTGCCTAATGCCTGCTAATGGAATCATTAGACTATGGTATGGAGAAACGCGAAGCGTAAGATATAAGTGTTATTTGATTTGGCTTCTGTAGGGAGTGTAAATCTGTCGAGTTCGACTGGATACATATATTGAAATTTTTGAGTCCAACACAATGACCTTGAAAATAAACAGGCGACCGTGCATATTCGATTGCGATTTTTCGACGATAATGATCTCAAGAAGGTATCTAACACACATTTTTTAAGAAAGAAGGAAAGGTTTTTTTTTTTCAAGGAGATATTCCTTTTTGTTCTTAGTAAACGCAAAAATAAGCAAGTTGATTCACCGCCTCTTGAATAATGTAATGTGATTATAACGTTCCTAATGTAAAGGCAATTCAATGGACATTCTATTTACCAAGGGTCATCTGGTTATTTCACTTATAAAAAGGAACAATGAAAGAGGGATATCTAATAATATATATGCTTCCCAAAAACATTACCTTTCTTTTAGCATTGGGGTAAAAATGCATAAAAAACCACGAAAAGTTTTTGTATATAGATATGTTGGAACATCTTCATCAAGAGCATCAACAGGCTCTTGGTCCTTTGAATTGAACGATATTGTTAGAAGATTGTACACGGTGAACGAATGCACAGCCACGAGATGACACTCATGTTTTTAAAAAACCCAAACATAAAGTGGTCAAGTCAAAATATTCCTTTTACCTCAATTTCGTGTTTTGCTATTCTACATTCCCTTCGTTGCCTGGTAACCTACCCCAGACGTCCTTGCTGATAATTATGCATAAGTCTACATACACGAACAACTATCCTGTGACTATGGCTGTGTTTAATGGACAGATGCCTACACCAAATCCTAATTCTACCGTCAAAAACAAGAGGATAACTTGTAAAACCTAAAACTAATAATAGGTTCTAATCTTGATATATACATATGTTATAAGATTAATCAAAGGCCATTATTTTTAAATAGTATGCTTTTGTGTTATATTCTATTGTGAATTACTTTAAATAATAGGTATTATATATTTGCAGATGCAACCTCTCTACTATTTTCATTTTATGTGTAGAATGTCAACGAAGCATTAGAGCTTATAGAGTAGAGACTGAATAACTTTAAAATCAATAACACCTCCATATAATCACTTTTGTACTACTGTGAGCATTTAGCAAATATCTCTTCTGGAAACAATAAAATTTCGAATTTTCTATTATGAAGTCCAATGCTTTAGATCTCCTCAATTTTATCGTATGCGTGCAATATTATGGTTTCTAATTGTTATATAACTGATTTTGATGGTTGTTTTAAGATATTTCGACATCAGAGGAAACAAAAAAACCACAACGCAAACTTGATACCTTATTTTATTTAATAAATACACTAAGATATAAATTTGTTAAATCCTTGTGTCAAAAAATGTGGGTAACATTTGAATTCTTTTCGATGACAATATTCGCAAAAAATTAAAATAGGCTGAGCAGGGGGAATCTTCAAATACAGAAATAATTTATGTGATAACAAAACCAGAAAAGCAAATATGATCATAGCGGTGCTTACCAAGTGAATTGCGATAACTCTAATGAATTAATATCTTTTTGGTGGATAAGGTCAGGTTATGGCTGACAAGGTTCTTTGTTTCAATTTGTATTAGACTTACCCCTTTTTTCAAGTTAATAACTGCAAACTGTCCGTGGATCGTGGATCGTTTAGCTGATTATTATTATAGCATTATCATAAATCGACCCTCCTTGAGAGCGAAGATCTGTTCGACAATGAATTATTGCAACGGCCCTTTGACCATACTATCATGTTGGTGCCGATTAGTCTACCTACATAGAAATAATTGTGTAGCTACGTTCCGTAGTATTTAATCAGGTATCCTGAAAATGTACTTTGACTGAAATAATGTCGAGTGTATTTTGATAATAGAAACCGTGAAATTTAGCCAAGTGTATTCTACTTTGTTTTATTGTAATAGTTACAAAATTCTTCACAATTCGTCTACCATTGAAAGTTTCACACTGAGTAAAAATCATGTTCAAACCTTTTCCTGAAAAGACGTTTCTGATGTTTCAAACGATTTCATTTCTTACTTTTGCTGCTCACATTGTGTAACTTACTTTTGGGTGTTTCATTCCTACTAATTACTGGTGTTATGGGCGCGCAGTCCCTTCGACTTACACTGTAATGCAAAGTCGGAGGGTAGGGCGTAAGGCCCTCTTCAGCTTCTTTTAGAAATCGTGGGAATGGGTGGATGGTTGTTAAGGAGAAAACGATGAAACGAAAGAAATGATGACAGAAGAGAAGTGAATGATTATTACTGCCCCAGCATTCACCTAAATGATCCAAGAAAACCACAGAAGACTTCCCGAATGCTAAGCTTTTATCTAAGCCACTAGACCGCGCCTCTCGGTTCATCTTATGTGAAATTAAAGAAGCTATCACTGTCTGGCCTATAGGGGAAAATGATAATTTCAAGATTTCTTCTTTCTTCGAATTCGTCTACTTATAATCTGGTTATTTTTTTGATTTTTCCCGATTTGATGAATTTAATGTATTCGTATTTGCGACACGTGTTTCGCCTTCCGGCATTATCAAGCGTCCGGTAATGGGCTCCGGTTTTTACGCTTATATACGTTTCGTAGCAGTTGGAAGATGGCTTCGGATTGGTTGTTAATTTGTACGTTTATAATGTAAACAAAATATAATAAATAACGCTTTTAAATGTTTCAGATGTATAATAGAAAAACTCTACATATGTTTCGGTGGATAACACCTTTATCAAGAGTACATTATAAGATAATACTATAATTTAAAACATGTTCAGGTCTTATATATCTACGGAGGGTTATTACTCTGGGAAATACCCAAATACAGGTCTAATACTGCACTGTTTCAAAAACCAGATATGTATAGATATATAAGACCTGAACATGTTTTAAATTATAGTATTATCTTATAATGTACTCTTGATAAAGGTGTTATCCACCGAAACATATGTAGAGTTTTTCTAATATACATCTGAAACATTTAAAAGCGTTATTTATTATATTTTGTTTATTTCATAATGTTTCATAATTCAGTCACCGACCAAACCATTTCTCTTATTAAAAATGTTTATAATGTTGTTGTTTAATTTTTCTTTGTAGATTGCTAAATTTTCCAATATGTTCATTTTTTTACTTTTTGTGATTGTGTGTAGAACCTGGACTGTTTTTTCAATAGGACCTGGTTCGTGGTTATTCCTGGTTAGGTGTTCGGCGTAATTAGAATCTGTTTTGTTTAGCTTATATGAATTTAGGTGCTCTTTGTATCACTGCTTAATTTTCCTTGCAGTTTGTCCGATGTATTTTTTATCGCATGTTGTGCAGGTTAATTTATATATTCCTGATTTCTCGAATTTATCTTCTTTTTCTATGTTATTCGATAATTTGTTCATTATGTTGTTGTTGGTTTTGTATGCTATGTTTATTTTTTGAATATATTAGTGATCTTGTGTGTTATTTTGCCGACGTAAGTGAATGTTGCCCATTTTGTTAGTGTATTGTTATTCCTTGTTTCTTGTTTATGGTTAAATGATAATCACACAACTATGAGCGTTCTTTTGATAAAAGAAATCAATACGTGTAAAGTATTTATGTAACAACTACATAAATGTATCGTTCACTGTGCATAATAAAATCAAGTTAAACAAATATATACATACATACATGTGTAAGTAATCAATTGCCAACTAGGTACAAAATAAACAATTGTGTACATGTTATTACCCATTGTATAGTACTTTGAGATGGAATAGTAAAGCGATTTCGCGATTGGTAAAATCTATCCGGAATGTAAAAAAAATACCATTCGACGGATAATCGATGTAAAGTGGTGCATATTTATCGCGTTGTTACAATATTGACTTTGCGGGAAAATTACGTTAAACAATTGTTTTAAACTTACAACACACAATCCGAAGCAACGAAATATAAAACAAACAAACAATAAATACTATAAATTAAATAAAAATGTATTGTATCCATGACAAAACTGAAATTACAAAACTTTTACCTTTTGATCTCTTTAAGCTAGATGTTCTTATCCTATGGGTCGCGCAGAGTTGAACACAAAAGGTTATTAATGTAATTACAACCATTTTATTTGTTTAATAACATAGCAGTTGGAATCGGTAATTAGCAGGCAGACCCAACGTTAAAATATAAAACAAACATCATCATATTTTATATAACAATATGTTATATCTTCGTCTAAGAATCCATCGGAATCGGCTGTGTAATTCAAGCCCTCGAGTAGTTATTTCTGTTGATTCCATATTTGTATATATATATTTATCAAATAGCCTGTAGGGGCCCTTTTACCAGCGCCCACCTGATGAGACCCGGTCGTGGGATATGGCTTTCGGTACGCTGTGCCTGCTCTGTAGGACGCGTTCGAAATGTAGGATCTGTGATCCTTGAAATTTAGATGAAAATATATTTTAATGCCTTCTTTTTGTTTTCATTATGAAATAGAACATTTTTCTTTTAAATATAGCCAAATGAAGGTAATGAAATTATTTAGCTATTTTGTCAAGATATGAATATATTTCTCGAATTCCCGTCGGGGCATATTAATGTTTAAGAATTGCTGCTTTAAATGGCTAGTCCCTAGCATATTACCCTAGCCCTTTTATATATGTTATATCTATAATCAGTAGTGCCCTATATGGGGGTCACAAATTATTTTGAAATTTACAGTCAGTTTCTTTTTTTAATTTGCATAATCGTTTTGAAGTCGCATTTATTTTTAAATAACTTCTTTAATGCGGAGTTTCGCTGAAAATTCTCACGAGAGTAGCATAATCACTCTTCTCCAATGCTTCACATTCTACGGTAATGTTCAAAATATTTCCTTTCAAGAACTACTTTTACTGAATCGTTCATCGCAATAAGGAAAATACTGACGTTATTACTGTCCCTTTCGTGCAGAAACATTGCAAATATTTAAGGGCTGGTATACCTGCCAGTGGTATTTTTCCATTCCCTATATTATTACGACTACCCATTGCCATACTCATAAAAGAAATAAAAAGCTCCTTCGTGCATTCCATTCTTTATAACCTATCATGCTCTCTATGCCGCTGAGTAGTTGTAATCCAATAACTAATGGAATAGAAGAGCACTCTTTCAAAAGAATTTCGCAGAAAGATTATTGACTATACCATATTTTTCATTAAACATTGCCTTCCTGAGACAACAATACTTGGATGTGGAAATAATAAAAGAATATTTAAAATATTTAATATATCATGTAAACTATCTACATTATTACTAAAAAGATGATCATCACCTATAGTATGATTAGCATGGATGAAATTTGATTTCTATTTTTTTTTAATTGGCATATATATTATGGCAAGACTCACAGCTTAACTTACAAACTACTAAATATGTTATAAATATAAATATAAATATAAATATAGAATGAACAGAAACAACTACTCCGAGGGCTAATACCCCTACCGGTATTGAATTACACTGTTGATTCCGATGGACTCCTAGACGAAAATATAACATATTCAAAAAAGAAGGAATTAAAATCCTTATTCGTTTAAATTTTAAGATCAAAGATCTCACATGTTGAACGCGTCCTAACAAGTAGGCACAAATTTCCAATTAAATGGCAACATCCATCCTGAAAGTTAATTAATTCCATGCTTTATTTAATTTCACGTCTTAATTATCAGGTAATTCCATGATTTTGTGTCATGAGAGGAGATAGCTTCACAAAATTACCTTACAAACATACTTGTATGTTAGCACCATAGATACGTAGAACATCATTATATAGTGATAATAAACCGAGTAGCATGGTCTAGGAGTCTAGATCTAAGCTCCGTAAGAATCACTTACTCTTTTCCACTACTCCTATAAGGAGGCTGAAGAGGGTTCTTCAGCCTCCGACTTTGAACTAGGGTCTAGATTGGAGTATTATTATAATCAGTATTAGTAGCAACTTTAGTGAAACACGCAAAGGTATTCTTTTTTTTTACTGTATCTTGCTAGTGTTTTTGAAGAACAAATACTAAATTAATATTTTATTTGTGAATATCTAATGTTTTCAAGGCTATGTTGAAATTCCTTAAAGTATTATGTAAAACACAATTAAACTTTTCACAGAATTTTTATTTTCACTACTGTAGTTTCGCTACACTCTAGCTTTTTCAAGTGAGTAATACATAGTACTGCTTAAGTTTAATAATGGTGAATTATTTAAATCTATCTGATCGTTTAGTAAAAGGTCAGGATTATATATTTTTTTTATTAATTTCTAAAGATTCTAGTCATTTAATTTTGTGCTTTTTCCTAACACATGTAAAATTTTGAAATCTTGATTGAAATTGTGGTTTTCGGCTAATAAGTGGTTTGCATAATTTGAGTTCTGTTTATTGTTTTCATAAGATTTTAAATGTTCGTTGATCCTAGTAATAAACGTTTGCCTGTTTGGCCTATATAACATTTTCACCATTATTAAACTTATTCAAAATAAAAAACCCCACCCCTTAAGTTAAGTTAGAATATAAATAGGATGTTTTGTGTAAACTTAAGGAGTACTATCTAGTACTCACTTGAAAAAGCTACGGTGAAGCGAAACTATAATAGTGAAAATTAAAAAAAATGTGAAAAGTTTAATTGTGTTTTACTCAACATGAATTCAAACTTTCACCAAGTAACAGCCAACGCAATCAATCATTTCCTTAAAGTAAATAAAATCTGAGATTGAAACCATTAAATTTTGAAAATAGAATATAAAATTTCATTATACGATACGATACGTTAGTATTCGGGACGTTATCGGTTAGATTCCGGGTTCTCGCCTGCCCTGGTCCAAGTTTTTGTGTGGTTTGCTTAGATCATTTAGACAAATAATAGGACAATAATATCCACAGGTAATCTTTCAGATTTCTTATGTCATGATTTCGTCCGTTTCGTCTATCTCTTCCTAACTACTGCCCAACCTCTCCAATAATTTCGTAAAGATGGCTGAAGAGATCCAAAAGTTTAAAGTTTGTTTTTTTACAATAATTTTGCTTGTATTGAAATGCGTTAATAAATATTACGCTTTCGTTTGGTTGTTCAAACTTCATACAATGTTATCTATATTTTTAATTTTTACCCGAATCTAATATAAAACATCCTGAGGAATCCGATAACTTCTTCTCTTCATAGTTTTACTTGTTTTTTATAATTAGGAAATACATCAAAACCTTTTACTCGCCTCATTAATTTCCACCACCTTAGTTTTAGCTGAAGAATATAATAATGTGCAGACAAGCACTACTATTGCTTCTTAATATGAAAAAATTGAAAGAAGATTTTATTTATATCAGTGACATTAATTAATTCGCTAATTTTTATAAAGATAACTTTTAGAATTCCGTAACATCTCAGTATGTTTGTATGTTACAGCTCCCCATTCTTCATCCCCTATACTCTCAGTTATATACTTATTAATTAAGTAAAAAGTAGTAAATAACTACTGAATCTTATCGTGTGTTCATGCCATACGATCTTGATTTTTAAAGCTTCAAATAATGATAATTTTGTATCATCTGTAGAAAAATATTTGCAACCATGCGAAGCTGTTACATTCCATTAAGTCTATGACTTGTAATTAGGCAACCAGTTCGATCAATTAACTCCTGTCAACGTAAACCGATATCTCCATTCACAATTAACATCGTTAAAAGTATCTAATAGCACTTCGCATTTCGACAGCAAAACTATCACATATGCCGCCGTAGAACTGATTAATGAACCAATTTAGAAACTATCAAGCATTAGAGAACCCGCAAATGGCGGAACATTTAACGAACACATTAGTTAAGCTTCCTTCGACTAAATTAATTATGTTAATTAGGTACCAAGAAAGCTCCAAAATTCTTCTTTGAACTATTTATAAATATGTAAGGATCTAATTAAAATTATGAATTGCAATTAATATCCATATTAAAGAGAAGAACACGGTAATGCAGAATACTTAGAGAAGAATCATAATGAATGGAGTTCTTCAGGATTTTACAAGTTTTGATAGGTACCTAGCTGATATTTAAAATATACCAACATAAACTATCTATTAACCGTAAAACATACCTCAAGTAAATCGTTTTACTGTATTTCTAATAGCCTAAATTGTTTGTCCAGGAAACGCTTCGACAGTGTTTATCGTAATCGTTATAGTCCCAAAAACCTTCATTAGCTGGAGAGTCTCAATTTTTTTCCCAAGGCATTTGATATTTTGTCTTGTTTCGATCCATCGGTTATTCCATCATTGATCCTTCTACTGTCTCTTGAATTTTCACTTTAACAGGCGGGCTGAAAAGTTCGTAGGCTAGCATAGAAAGAAATATTTTTTTTGATAGAATTTGATTGTATTATTCAATATAGTTCCCTTCGAGGACGATACAACGATTAACGATTATAGCGGTCATACAATTTTTCGATACCATATTTATAATACAATGTGTCTTTAGCCTCAAAATAGGCTTCAGTTTCGGCGACTACCTCTTCATGGGCACGAAATTTCTGTCCAGCGAGCATCCTCTTGAGGTCTGAGAACAGAAAAAAGTCGCTGGGGGCCAGATCTGGAGAGTACGATGGATGCGGAAGCAATTCGAAGCGCACTTCATGGAATTATGCCATCGACTTCATTGATTTCTGACACGGTGCATTGTCTTGATGAAGCAGAACTTTCTATTCCTTCAAATGAGGCCGCTTTTCCGCGATATCGTCTTTTAAACGATCCAATAACGCTACGTAATAATCACTGTTTATGGTTTTACCTTTTTTAAGATAGTCAATATATAGTGAATATTATACTATTAGCATCCAAGAATACACAATACTGATGCCATAACCTTGCCAGGCGGCTTTTGCGTCTTTCCACGCTTTGGAGTCGGTTCATCACGTGCAGTCCACTCGACTAACTGTCGATCGGACTTCGGTGTGACATAATGTTTTATCCATCGTCACATATCTACGCAAAAATTCGGATTTATTACGATTGAACAGCTTTCAGCTCCAAACACTGCTTAGAATTATCGATCCATTATTGATTTTGGTCAATTGTGAGCTCGCGCGGCACCCACTTTGTACAGAGCTTTCGCATATCCAAATATTCATTCACATTCATGATATGACCAACACGTTCCTTTGATATCTTTAGGGCTGAGTCTCAGCTATCTCAATCAAATTCACTTTACGGTTATCAAAAATTATTTTGTGTTTTTATGTTTTCGTCGGTAACAGCCCCTTTGGGGCGTCCACTGCGTGCATCATCCTCGGTGCTCATTTTGCCTCGTTTAAATGTAGTAAACCTCTATTCTACTGTTGATTTTCCTAGTGCAAAGTCCGAATACTGTTTATCAAGCCAAGGCTTGGTTTCAACAGTATTTTTTTTCGCCAAAAACAATGCTTTATTAACACACGAAATTTCTTTTTATCCATTTTTTCAAAGTAACAAAAGTTCTTTCACTAAAAATGCTATAACTCAGATACTAATAGCGCAACAGCTGTCAAATTTATACACGCGTCTTTTGAAGGTTAGGTTAGGTTAGGTTAGGTTAGGTTCGGTTAGGTTAGGTTAGGTTAGGTTAGGTTAGGTCTTTTGAATGTTAGGGCGAACTAAAAATTATACGGATTTGATACTAGTAGCGCCATCTATGGGCCAGCCCACGAACTTTTCAGCCCGCCTCAATGTCAGTATTATACGGGAGAGCTCTAAGGGTACTAGCCAACCCCTTCCATTATACATTTAAATAATTAATAATCTTAGTCTAACAGAATTTACGTCATTTGGGTAGTAAGAATTAATTATAAATTATAAAATAAGATGAGTAGATGAAAAACACTGGGTATTGTTGCACTAAATATTTATTAAATAACTCGACAAATTTGTATCCACCTTTGCAGGTCATTATCAATAGAGAAATTCTACTACTAAAATTAAAACTGTTTACAATGAAGTTTATATTGTGTTATTAATATTATGAAATTGGGTATTACTAAGAGGTGGTTAGGTACTGGCAAAATCTGACAATAATAACGGTCAATTTACTGTGACCATTTCTATTTGATTGTTAGCTATATTATCTTAATGCGATATACATTCAATCAATTTTATATGTAAGAATTAATGTCAAAATTAATCAAAAGTACTTTAAACGATTTTGTCCAGGGTTTAGTATATGTGAAAAGAGCCAATATTATTTCATAAGAAAGTACAGATTTCATTAACCAACTGCAACTTACGCAAGTGTGTTTATTTGGATTTTATTTAAACATATTATCTACTACTAGTCGTTTAAATCAATTCAGAAATGATTTCGTTCCGTTTTGTTCTGAATTTTCGTTTTCATTTTGTACCCAACGCTGTCACGATCGTCTTTTTATCGACTGGCGCGCCAGCTTGGAGTAACCTCGACAGAACTAGTAATATCTAAAGTTATTTTGCAAGAAAATAACTTTTAATAAGGTTTTTGAAAATATTTCTTTCCCTAAAAAATGACACTTAGAAATTGCGAACTTCTTAAACCTTTATTATCATTTTGTCTTTAAAAAAGTAACATGCGTCTCCGTCTGTCTGTCAATACGTAGGAAGACATGATGTAGATCGCGGTAATTGGCCGATTTTGCTGATTTTATTTAGCTAACAATTTGTAAACTAAACGAAAACAGAACCATTTTGATTTTCAGTTTAATTACTTTTTAATTAACAATATTATATAATACTCTGTGTTTAGACTGATGTCTGTTTATATTTTGTAAATTTTTTAATGACTTGTTGTGACAATGTTTTTCATCGGTATATATTCATAAGGCGTGCGGTGAAACAATGGGTTCGACTATCTGGAATAGTAGGACAATGGGGGTCTGTATGGCCTGTCGGCGGGATAAAGCGGAAAAATCCTGATGAACCACGATACCGCAAAGAACACTTTGTATATTGACATAAAATAAACATAGTAAATTTGAATCTTAGGACTTTACATAATTTCACAAAAAGTTAAATCGACGTGTGAACTGTGCGTTACAATACGCACAAAACACTGTTTATATTCAGAAATGATAAGTGGCACAGCTTTTTAATTAAGGTTGCGCAGCAGTGAACACTAACAAGTATTAACTTGATGAATGTTCAGTGCCTAAAAGTAATATACATAATGTGGTCCTTCGAGCCGGATGGTAAGATTTCAGAAAGTCATTTAGATATACGTTTGCTTATCTCCGAATTTAGTGTTAATACGCGATAAATACGATCGTGCGTATATTCGTCGTGTGTGAACCGGGACAGTGAAGTCATTTGTATCGAACTCCATTTGTAATAAGAAGTCAACAATTAGTGCAAATTCGCTATTATACAATCGGTAATCATCGACTCATTCAATAATACGGTCCAGAGTGATTCAATCCAATCTTCAATCGAAGCAGAGCAACATCAATCATCATCATCCGGCTCGAAGGACCATAATGTATATTACGTTTAGGCACTGAACCTTCATCAAGTTATTACTTGTTAGTGTTCACTGCTGCACAACCTTAATTAAAAAGCTGTGTCACTTATTCTTTCTGAATATAAACAGTGATTTGTGCGTATTGTAACGCACACTCTGTTATTCCACTCTCGGTGACACTTCAACCACTTTTTTTGCTTTTATCAAAACGACTTGATCACCCTTAAAAGTTGTATCGTAATGATATACAATTGAAAATCTTTGTTGGAAAGGTTTGCAACGAAATGAGATGGATATTGCGATTTTTATTTCCAGAAATTATCTCGGATAAGACACAAACGAAGTTAGACTTTCTATAATATTAACATAGATATGATAAAAAACAAGCCAAAACGAGTCGAAAAGGTAGTCTATTTTATAACCAGCAGCAACGTTTCGCCCTACGTTGCAGGTCTTTTTCATGGCTACAATTATTTAAGATTAAAATAAGTTACATTAGGATGCTCTTAGTTGTATTTACCAACAATGGTATACAATGAATAACCTAACTCATATACCCATATATATATATATAACTACAAAACTAACTGTTAACTAAATCTTAAATTAACTAACTTTAGTACCTACGTGTAAATAAATATTACAGTCTTGATATTCTTGAGCTTTTTATTAAAAAAGTTTGTATATTTAGTTTTTTGTATCTTTAATTCTTATTGTTTTTAAATGTAATAACGTTTCTGTCACCACGTGATCCTTTAACTATTTATCAATTATTTATTATTTTATATTTACAAATTGTGTTTTTTAAGGTTGCTGTTACCAATTACCGATTAGACTTACATTATAGAAATTAATGTCGACCTAAAATCCTAGTAAATACAACTATAAAGAAGTATTCTTATTTTATTGTAACTTATATTAAACATAAATAAATTTAGACTTGATAAAAACCCGTAATCTAGGGCGAAACGTCGGTGTTGATTATACAATGAACCAACTTTTCACCCCATTTTGCCTTGTTTGTTCTTATTTTCTCATTCGGGTAGAAATAGAAAATATATTTATACAGATAATTGTGTCATAAATCAATAAATCAAGATTGGAAATGGTTTAATTACTAAATGTAATGCAGATATTTTCGGTTACAGATAGAAAATAAAGTCTAACGTCCTTAGAAATACAGTCTTGTCACTCAGTAGGTTAGCTCGGATTGTTTGGTCAACATAATGGCTGAAGCAATCGTTGGGTTACTTTGATATCATATGTAATTATGTGTACTCATTGTTTGTGGCAATATACCATAAACATAGATAATGGACTGAGCGTTTCCTATCCAGCTGTAAAGTGAATACTGGCGGCAACGTGTGAGAGAAACAAAACGAACGTGCAGCCAGCAGTTGTCTCTTTCTTGAACTCTAACCTAAGATAATAATATTCACATTTATCATTATAGAGCTACAGAAATGAGACACATGTAGGGGTTGTACATTCGCTTTGTATCTTTCTAGAGAAAGGTCAATTATGTGAGGCTACTGCTCAGTAAAACTAAACTTTTTGTTTCATTCTCACCAGCTACTCGTGCTGGTGGGCGGGCAGTCCCTCCGACCTACACTGTAGTGTAAAGCCGGAGGGTAAGGCGTAAGGTCTTCTTCAGCTTTCTTTGAGGAATCGTGGGAATGGGTGGGTAGTGTTGTTAGATACAGAAAGATGAAACGAACGAAATGAAGACAGAAGAGAAGTGAAAGATTATCTGTGGAATATTACTGCCTAAGTGATCCAAGAAAACCACAGAAAACTTGAACCAGAGCAGCCGGACCCGGGTTCGAACTGGTGACCTCCCACGCCTGCTTAGTCTGTTTCTCTATGTATATGCAATAATATACCTTGACACTTGACAATATATCGCGAAACATGTGATTACTGTCGTGAAAGGAAGTAAGAACAAGCAATAGCGGCAGTCATTTTGTTGGTGGCCGGACTTTGCATTTCTAAAGACTCTAATAAAGTCCGCTTTTGTATAATACTGTAATGCGCTTTACAATACACCGCCATTCTGTAAAGTGTTTAATTAACATTTAAGTGGATTGTATTAGTCAAATGTAGCTATTTTAATCACTTTTCGCCTTCTCGAATACAGCTAAATGGTCTGTCATCATTATATAAACTTCGCATCAGTAACCTATTGTTACAATGGCAGTTTTGTGTTACAACCCAAACAGATAAGTGAAGCCTGTATAATAGTCATGTCTAGAGCTCGGACTATATGCACTAAAAGTAGTAACTATATGCATGCAAATATGCTAAGGTAATCATCAAAACATGCATTACGATATGCATTTATATTTTGAAAATAATTTAATTGATAAATTATTTTAAATGATAAAAAAACACAAAGGATTCACGTTAACACTTGCATTTGTTTGTAAGTGTAACTTATCCATAATAATACAATGTCAACTGTTTCTTGAAAAATATTTGTAAACAGAAAATGTTCTTTTCACTTCATATAACGTTAAGTACATATTTAAAGAGTTGGAGGATTTTTTTACATAAAAATACTCACAGTTCAACCAATTTGAACGCATCTTGATAGAACAGGTTCAGGAAATAAAGGTATACCTAGTAATTTTTGCTTGTATAGTTGAACTCTCAAGGAAGCTTTAAAAAACACTCTTTTTACCTTCCCAATAAATTAAAAAGTAATTTGTGCAATGGTAAAAAATAAACTTTTAAACGATTTTTATACTTTCAAGGGTGCACTTGCTGTAATGTTGAATGTGAAGTCCGGGATGTTATACGATTCCTTAGAGCTAAAGGACTAAAACCGATTGATACTCATCATGAGATCTGTGCAGTTTACGGACAAAACATCATGAATGATGGAATGGTAAGGAAGTGAGTGAGAGCATTTAAAGATGTGGCTAATCGGACCAAAACTCTCATCACATATACTCACTGGGAAACTCTAGATCATCCTCCGTATAGCCCTGATCTGGCGCCCAGTGACTATTTGAAGAAACATCTGTACGATGAGCGTCTTCAAGACGATGACGAAGTCATAACAGTTGTGATGCAGTGGTTAACAGTTAACAAGTCAGGCGGCTATGAGAAAGGTATTCAAAAACTGGTCTAACGTTACGATAAGTGCCTCAATTTTAAAGAAAAACGATCTAGAAAGGTAGATTAAGGTACAGGGTTTCATGTAAAAATAAAATTATTATGATATCTCTGCACGTTTTTTATTAATTTCAAAATGGTGCTTACTTCGTATTTTGTATATAATCTGAGCCCTACTTTAGAGAAAGTAGAGGTATTGTCCTTCCTACATTCTTTCTGTCTCTAACTCTTGATTTATTAAAACGCGGCAAAAATAGATAACTATTTAAAATGTGAATCGAAAAATTCAAATTTCCCGATTTTTTACTTCCGTTACATGGTCACTTTATTTAAACGTCCAATATGTATAATTTAGGATAAATTACCATTTAATAATTTGAATTTGTTAAATATTACTGAACTACCTATATATGTGCTTAACTTTGCGGCAATTTTCAATCAAGTGCATTAACAAATTAAACATTCAGTATGCCTGACTGATGACAGGCGTAAATTGCGTCTAATTAATTGCCAACCTCAACAAATTGTTTGATTACTGGAATGGGGATGCAATAACACCTTCCATGCATGAAATAAAATACAATTATTCCAAATTAAATGATTGACATTTTAGCGACGACGTTGAAATGTTTAATTGACAAAATTCACTTTAGTTATATGAGGTGTAGGTACAGGTATGTAAATGTAAAAGAATGAATACCAAAAGAGATCTGTAATTGATCCAAACTCTATAACATGTAAATAAATTACCGAATTATCGCAAAACCAATAAAAATCTCGGAACTGCCTGTATATATTAACTTTAAAGCAATAATATTGAAACAATTAGAGTTTTTTAATAATTCGTTAATTGTTTAAATAATTAGTGGGTACATTCTTCCGTAATTCACACTGTTTATTCTAGTAACATTTGGCAACCGTTTATCATATTAGAATTATCATTATTACAGTTAATTCGATATTTTTGTGATATTTTTCCAATTATTCGAAAATTTTTAAATTATTCGAAATTTCGTAATATTAGAATTACAGTTTTATAGAACTATCCAATTTTCCTTTACCTAGAAGAGTATTCTACATATAAGCTATGTATGAAGGCTATTAATTTACTTGCCAATTAATTCAAGTAAGTTTTGGAGTCACAATCAAGATTAATGTTCCGAAGGTTTAAAAACCTTTCGCTTGGCTTTCAGGATCATTTCAAAGGCGCCAGGAGTAACACAAATAATTGTATATACCGTACCGGAGGAAACTGTTTTAACATTTATCGCTGAATTAGAATCTGGTCTCATAATTGCTCGAACATATTCAAATTTAGAAATTCGAATGATAATTATTTGGCTAATTAGGATTTCTCAAAACTGAAAAGTGCTAAAGCTTTAAGGCCACATTTGAGGTCGCCTTCAAAAATGATTACATTCTTGTATAAATATTTTTTTATTCTCCATATTCGTATCCTCTAAAAAGTGAAGCCACTTACTTGAAAAGGAGCGCACTGCTGTGGAAGATTGAAGACAAAAACACTACGCGGGTAATCCTTTTCCATGTATTTTCAGAGGCGAAATCGAATCTGTTTCCAGCACAGCCCAAATATTTTTAAATTTCAATACATCCCAATTTTAAATCCAAACAAGCCAAAGTAGTAACAATTGCAGTTTGGAGTTAAAATATATTTCAAAATATTGAAATGATGGGAGAAATTACGAGTCCGAAAATGGCTAATTTCTTGGTTGTTTTGTCATTTCATTTCAAGTTGTGATCTCTTCACAAAGGCCAAAAACTGCACTTTTAGCTCTGGGGTTAGAATATCTGAAAATCCTGCTATTCTGATTCTATCATTCGAACTCAGTGTCGCAAATTACGTCTTAAGTGACTGCCCAATGTTTCTTTCTTTCAATATCTGATATCATTAAACTGTAAACAAAATATAATAAATAACGCTTTTAAATGTTTCAGATGTATATTAAAAAAACTCTACATATTGTCACGATTTGTACTTACGATTTCGGTAAACAACATCCTTTTGTACGGGAAAATAGATTTCTGGGCCCCTCTAGAAGAATCGAGAACATTCCAGAAGAATACATCAACACAAATACAGAAAATACACTGGGAAAAATCTCGAACCTTCGAGAAAAGAATGGAACATTCTGGAAAATTGGCCTGGAGGTATATAAACGACGGCGACTGTCAAACTACAGTCAGTTGATAGCGAGCGTTGACAGCGAAACAAGCGAGAAAGTTTGAAGAGCGATAAGTGACTTGATTTAGTGACAGTTTTGCGATACATTGTTTTTGTGCGAAGTTATTTGGGTTGTATAACTAGTTGGATTGTAATTAGTTTTGTTAAATTTGTTTATCAATAAACGTTGTTATTTGTTGGACATACTGTATATTCGAGTTTTACGTGACCGAACACGTTACATTTGGTGTCAGGAGTGGGATCAAGAGAAATTTGAAGATTCCAGAAGAAGTTGAGTGTGGGGTATCGTTGAAGAGGTCTTGAAGAGGAGAAGAAGAATTTTTGAAGCTTTATGCCTGTTACCCGAAGTCAGTCAGCAACCATGGACGAACAAATGAGTGCTCTGCTTTCCATGTTGCAACAAATGAAGGAAGAAATGAAAGCTGGACAGGAAGAAATGAAGGCTGGACAAAAAGAAGTAGAGAAAATGCGTCAGAAGTTAGAGACAGCAAGACCGGTTAGCGAAGTGAAGCCCGAAGAGACTGTGAGAGCAGTTAGAATTAAACCACCGACTTTCGATGGAAAAGTTTCTTGGGCTATGTACAGGCGACAGTTCGAGGCAGCAGCAGAAGCAAATTATTGGAATAATTTTGAGAAAGCAACGGCGCTGGTCATAGCCCTACGAGGAGAAGCATTGGACGTTCTTCAGGGCATTCCAGACCATCAACAACGAGACTTCTGTGCACTGATGGAACGACTGGAAATGAGATATGGCGACAAACACCTGCAACAAGTGTACCAAACCCAACTGAAGTGTCGCAACCAGAAATCATCCGAAAACTTACAAGAGTTCGAAGCCGCTGTAGAACGCTTGGTTGCACTGGCCTATCCTACCGCTCCGCAGGACTTCGCAGACCAACTTGCAGTTCAAACATTCGTCGATGGCGTGAGGGACACCGACTTGCAGCAGATTCTTCGAATGGCCCGCCATAAAACTGCGAGTGACGCACTGGCTCACGCCTTGGAATTCGAAGCCGCGAAGCAAGCTTCCAAAGGCCATGTACGAATACGCCAGACGGCTATTGAACACGACGATTGCAAGAACGATGTCGCGAAGCTGATTAAAGAATACATCGAAAGTGCAAAGAAGACCACCGTCAGCGACAGAAGAGAATCAGCTAGATGTTGGGAATGCGGGAAGATAGGTCACTTTTCCCGAGACTGCAGCCGCAACAAAGGAAGGCCTAGATGTTGGGAATGCGGGAAATATGGACACTTGCAGCGAGACTGTCCAGCCGAAGAACGCCGGGCGGATCGACAGCAGTCGGGAAACTAAGATCAGCCAGCTTTGAGGGGCGCAAGTTGGCTTCACCTCACCAAGCCCCACCAGAAATCGTCGTTTCCCAATTAAACGGAAGCAAGTCTTTATACGTCAACGGCTACGTCAACAACAAGAATGTTAAAATGGTGGTCGATACGGGAGCTTCGAAGACCATAATCCGACTGAACATCGTTCCAGAATGGAGAATCCGACCCCTACAGAGGAAGCTGCGTTTGACGACGGTTACTGGAGAGACGGCGCCGATTAGAGGAGAATGCGACGTCAAGATGAACCTGGGTGGAGTATGTCTTCGACACAGAGCACTGGTTGCCGATATAGCCGACGATGTAATTATCGGACTGGACCTTCTAGAACAAAATAAGATAAATCTGGATTTGGGCTCTGGAATTCTACGAATCTCCAAAGAAGAGTTGGTTATGACAAACCCTGCCAAAGAGTACAGTCTTCGAAGGGTCATCGTAGCGGAAGACAAGTTAATACCTGCTAGATCCGAGGCAGTTATAAGAATAAACATCGACGGCGACGCTGCTGATGGTTTGGTGGGCATCGTAGAAGCCAACAACCCGGACTTGATACAAAAAGCCATACTGATAGGACGAACACTTATCCGAACTGGGACGCCGACCGCATCTGTCAGGGTAGCTAATTTGAAAGACTTCGAGCAGAAACTGTGTAAAGGCATGGAAGTAGGAGTTCTTGAACCCGTGGTGTCCATCCTCCAGTGCGAAGTAGAAGACGAAGCGCCAATGGCAGAAAACGAACCTTTACCAACCGTTCTTCGCGAATTAATGCAGCGTTCGGCCACAAGTCTCAACAGCGAACAAACCCAAAAGTGCGAAGAACTGCTGAGAAAATACCGAAACGTCTTCGCCCTATCAGATGACGACGTGGGAAGAACGAACTTGACGCATCATCGAATTGACACGGGATCAGCTCGCCCTATCAAACAGCCACCCAGACGAGTTCCGTGGGCTAAACAAGAGGAAGTCAACAACTTGGTCAAGAGCATGGAAGAACAGGGGCTAATCGAACCATCCCAAAGTGCATGGGCTTCTCCGATAGTATTGGTTCGGAAAAAGGAT
Organism: Agrilus biguttatus; assembly: GCA_963921985.1. NCBI lineage: Eukaryota > Metazoa > Arthropoda > Insecta > Coleoptera > Buprestidae > Agrilus > Agrilus biguttatus. Next base: position 26,450,789 of record OY998118.1, read on the forward strand.
GGATCGACCAGGTTCTGCGTTGACTATAGGAAGCTCAACGACGTGACCTTAAAGGACAGCTATCCCTTACCCAGAATCGACGACACACTTGACAGCCTGGTTGGTGCCCAATGGTTTTCGACGCTAGACTTAAGAGTGGGTACTGGCAAGTCGAACTGGATCCACAAGACAAACAGAAGACCGCTTTCACGACTGGTTATGGATTTTGGCACTTTAATGTTATGCCGTTTGGTCTATGTAACGCTCCCGCCACCTTTGAGCGACTGATGGAAACCGTGCTGCAGGGTCTCAATTGGAAGATTTGCCTTGTGTACTTAGACGATGTGATAGTCCTGGGAAAAACATTCGACGACCACCTCAAGAATGTCGAAGAAGTGTTTAAAAAGCTTGCAGGAGCCAAGTTAAAACTCAGGCCTAAGAAATGTAACCTGTTTTGTAAGGAGGTGAAATATCTTGGCCACGTCATTACCTCAGAAGGAATAAGAACCGATCCTGACAAGACCGAAGCCGTAATAAATTGGCCTGCTCCGAAGAACCAGCGCGATTTGAGAAGCTTCCTGGGGTTATGTTCGTACTACCGACGGTTTGTGAAGGGATTTGCAGATATAGCCCGGCCGCTTCACAAGTTAACAGAAGATGGTGTCCCTTTCCAATGGACAGAGCAGTGCCAGCAAGCTTTTGAAACACTGAAGTCTACACTTTCCCAAGCCCCGATACTGACGTATCCGCAGTTTAACGAAGACTTCATCGTCGATACCGATGCCAGTAATGTGGGAATTGCTGGGAATACAGAAGACAAGGACCACTCCATTACATCCACAATCTGACGGAATGGTCGAGAGGTTTAATGCGACGATAGAAACCAATTTGAGAATGGTTGTTGAAGATCACCAAACAGACTGGGACCGGCATATACCTTTGTTCCTGTTGGCTTATCGAAGTGCGGTTCATGAGACCACCGGCAGAACACCAGCCAGTATTGTATTTGGAAGAGAGCTGAAGTTACCAATGGACATCAAGTTTGGCCATCCGGAAGATCGTCAATCTTCAGCTACCGAATACGCACAGCAACTGGAGGAACGACTCGATACCATCCACAGAGCCGTTCGTGACAAAATTCGATTAGAGAGCGACCGCATGAAAACCAGGTATGACCGAAGAGCCAACAGCACAGGATTCAAAGAAGGGGACCAAGTGTGGCTTTATAATCCTGTCCGACGAAAAGGCCGCTCGCCGAAGTTGCAACGAAGCTGGGAAGGACCCTACACCATAGTCCGAAGGCTAAATGATGTTGTTTACCGAATCCAACGAGGACCGAAGGCCAAGATGAAGATCGTTCACCTGGATCGTCTAGCTCCGTACCAAGGTCATGACATTGATCGGGACGATCAGTTCTAAGAGGGGGGCAGTGTCACGATTTGTACTTACGATTTCGGTAAACAACATCCTTTTGTACGGGAAAATAGATTTCTGGGCCCCTCTAGAAGAATCGAGAACATTCCAGAAGAATACATCAACACAAATACAGAAAATACACTGGGAAAAATCTCGAACCTTCGAGAAAAGAATGGAACATTCTGGAAAATTGGCCTGGAGGTATATAAGCGACGGCGACTGTCAAACTACAGTCAGTTGATAGCGAGCGTTGACAGCGAAACAAGCGAGAAAGTTTGAAGAGCGATAAGTGACTTGATTTAGTGACAGTTTTGCGATACATTGTTTTTGTGCGAAGTTATTTGGGTTGTATAACTAGTTGGATTGTAATTAGTTTTGTTAAATTTGTTTATCAATAAACGTTGTTATTTGTTGGACATACTGTATATTCGAGTTTTACGTGACCGAACACGTCACAATATGTTTCGGTGGATAACACCTTTATCAAGAGTACATTATAAGATAATACTATAATTTAAAACATGTTCAGGTCTTATATATCTACGGAAGGTTATTACTATGGGAAATACCCAAATACAGGTCTAATAAAGGGGTTTGTTTAAAGTCTAGCTGGTCGTTTGTTATATTTAATTTTTGAAGTAATGCTCTTTTTATTTCCAATTGTTCTAGTAATGTTAATCTAGTGCCTTTGTTTTCTGAATGTAATAGTTTTAAATTGTCTATATTTAAATTATGATTGAAGTCTAAACAATGTGCGCTGATGCCTGTGGATCTTTTTAAGTTTTCTATACTTTTAACATGTTCTTTTGTTCTAGTCTCTAAATTCCTGCCCGTCTGCCCTATATAGAAAGCATCGCAATCCTTACAATTTATTTTGTAAACTCCACTCTTTTTGTACATGCAGTTTTTTGGTTTGTTATTGACTAATATTTTCCCAATGTTACATTTATTGACAGACACAGTGCTTATATCTAGTTTATTAAGGCTATTACATATTTTGTTACTAAATTTTCCACAATGATTAATTAAGTTATAATAAGTGGTTGCTTTATTGGATCCCGCATTCTTTCAAAATTAAGTTTCGTTTCGTCTTTTTTAAGATATTGTCTACGATTATAGGGTTGTAATCATTATTTATGGCGATTTGTTTTATTAAGTTGAGCTCTTTATTGAAGTTGGATTTATTGGGGAATTTTAATAGTCTGTAGATGAAACTGCGAAAACTGGCTAATTTTATTTGTTGTGATTGGTTAGATTTGGAATTGATTATTGACTTCAATCATAATTTAAATATAGACAATTTAAAACTATTACATTCAGAAAACAAAGGCACTAGATTAACATTACTAGAACAATTGGAAATAAAAAGAGCATTACTTCAAAAATTAAATATAACAAACGACCAGCTAGACTTTAAACAAACCCCTTAATTAGACCTGTATTTGGGTATTTCCCATAGTAATAACCCTCCGAAGATATATAAGACCTGAACATGTTTTAAATTATAGTATTATCTTATAATGTACTCTTGATAAAGGTGTTATCCACCGAAACATATGTAAAGTTTTTCTAATATACATCTGAAACATTTAAAAGCGTTATTTATTATATTTTGTTTATTTCATAATGTTTCATAATTCAGTCACCGACCAAACCATTTCTCTCATTAAACTGTGTTATTATTTATTTTCATATCTTACACTACTACATATTATTTGTAGTCTTTTTTAAATATTTTTTTACTGTTGTACATCCAACTGTGGTTTGAAATGGAAATGGTGATTCTCTCATTAGTAATTGACCACGAATTCCCCTGTTAAATAAAAGATAATACGTTTTTTAACACCAGAATAGATGATTGTCAACTGATATTGATGGCTCTGTAAAGTTTCGAATGAGAAGTGAACGAAAATTGATTTGATTGATTTGTTTGATTTGTTTACATACACTTGTAAGATAAAATTACAAACTCTAAAACACTGAAAACGCGATTTTAGCACCGGGACATAAAATTTTTAAAATAAATAATTGTTGTTATTGAGTTGGAAATATGAACTACGGCTGCGGATGGTTACAGCTGAAGCCAATAAAAGCATATTACAATGCTATGTTTATTAAAAACTGCACCAGCTTTATTTTCAAGTTTGAACGTCAATAAATTAAAGTAAAATTACATACTTTATATGACTAAAACATGTTAAACATAAATATTCCGTACTTGCTTTTTTACATTTTTTGCGTTCTTCTTGAACACGTAAACATATAGGAAAAATAAAAGTTTTTGGAATCGAAAATACTTAGACTTTATCATCATTATAAGTCATCAGTCTGAAGAGTAGTTGAACACGCACCTCCACTCCTTTCTAACTTGAGCCAATGTTTCCATTTCCCCAAAACTAGAACATTTTAGATCCCTAACTATTTGCGAACAGTAATTTAATATCGGCCTTCCTCTTTTTTTACCTCTACTTCTATATCTAGTAAATCCCAAATCGTGTCCTACCAATCTATCTGTCCCTTTTCTTATCGACTTCGACAGAGTCCTTTGTTCTCCTAGTCTTTCTGACACCTCTTCATTTCTAACCTTTCCTATCCTTGGTATTTTCAACAACCGCCTATATGTAACACTACATCTCGCACCCATACGGAGCTGTGTTCCAAACATACATTTTTAATAGTCATTTTTGAGTTCCTAAACTTACTAACTTATACATTAAAAGTGTAAGGAATGTACCTTGCAATTCTTTGAACCTCAAACAATACTTTTGTCAAATCTCCTTGTAACATTTACATGGTTGGTATATCCCACCTATGGCCAAATAAAAGGGTAACAATTCACCAAAAAAAAAAGAAACGTATAATTGTAACATAAGTAAGTTTATCATATTCCAAATTTTAAATTCAGTTTGGAGGTTTTATTCTTTCTTTATTTCTGCTATTGAGTGATCTACTGTAAATGATAATTATAAAATAAGAAAACGGATTAGAGAGAAGACAAAAATATAATTATAAAAGGCATCCGAAAATGAACGACGAAATTAACCAAAAATGAACATCAATATCTGCTTATTATTAATGAATTATTTCGAACTTGTATTTCAAATTCTCAGAAGAAGAAATTTATAGGTAGACGAATAAGAATTATTTCTTGTTTTGTATTTTGTTTGGTCAAATAGTTCTCAATTTTTTTTTTCATATTTTTTACTCCTGTGTCTGCTACACGCGAAAATCACGGTGAAATTGTCTTGAAAGAAAAACAGTAGATTGTACAAATCATTGAACCTATACAAAAATCCAATTTCAGTGTTAGTTGCTGCTATATTCAAATTTAAACGCAGGAGTCAATGCAGAAATTTTTTTTGGGAGGGAGGGTTTTTTTATAAAAATATTTATTTACCTTTTTTATAATTGCGGTCCATATCCTAATTTTATAATTTAATTTCACGCCAAACATCTCCATTTATTCCACATACTACAAGATATTGATTATAAATTATATATTAAACATATCCAAAAAAGAAGGAATTAAAATCCTTATTCGTCTAAATATTAAGATCAATGATCTCAAATTTTGAACGCGTCCTACCAAGTAGGCACAATGAACTGAAAGCCATAGAATAAGAATATATCGGTTTCAACAGTGTAATTCAATGCCGGTAGGGGTATTAGCCCTCCATATTTATATTTTTATATTTATGTATTAAACGTTTAGAAATATTTATGTGTATTTATAATTATTAAAATTTCACGGCTAATATAAAAAATGGAAACTCTAATTGTGTGTAATACCAATTATTCTCGGACTTTTAGTCATGTCTAATATATGATTACTGGGCACTTTTAGATCTCTATGAATATTTAACGCAGCGTTTTTGAGCATTTAGGTCTTTACTCTTCGTAGTGGGGAAAATGATTGTTTACTCGTAACTACTGTTAGTGTTAGGTAGTGTTACTTCAATTTGAAGAAATTGGTGAGAGCTATAGGCGTACCTTATGACTAACCGATTAAAGAGCATGACTTCAATTAAAAATTTTACCCTCCATCGAGTTACACCTAGCTCTAATACAACTCTAACGGGAAATATTTAACTGAATTTTCAAATTTTCTCACACATTTCGGGGGTAGAAGTTTGAACCCCAAAAACCTTCCTGCGGTCATAAAAATTAAAAATTAATAAACCCGTACTTACTTGCATCAAGGTTGATAAGACATGAACATAATAATGCTATTAGCACGCCAGCAATGAATGTTGAAAATCGGTGTGCCATTATTTATCTTCAAAATCACAAAAACTACTTCACTCTGTTTCTCCACATTACAATTCGGTAGAGTGCATTAAAATAAATTCCTTTGGAAAGTAACTGTTCATTATTATTAAATATTTAGATGGAAAAGGTTTGTGGTTGTCTAATCTTGCTTCATCCATTATTTTGTACTTTTGTTACAAAAACTAAAAGAAACAATTGCCTATTTTTTATTAATTCTTTTAACAAATTGCTGAATAGAAAAGCTTGCAAGTTGTTTAAAAATGTCACAATATGGTAAAATACTCGTATATTACATAAAATATTTAATCTGTTAGCAGAACTTCTCATTAGCTAAGGAATCAAAGAAAATTTCAACTATTTGCCTGGAAGTCCTCCATACAGTTAATTATAAAAGTTTGAAAATGTGAATAAGTCAGTAACTCCTAAAGCTCTTCTGTATGGAAAGTAAACTTAATAATGTCTAATTTGAAATAAATATTTCCTCCCAAATCGTCAACTTTGAGATATTGTGAAATCAAAACTATTGTTTATCACGTGAAAACAAATTATTTCATTCTTAAGAAAACGACTACAACAAAATGTTTTATCGTATTAGTCCTGAAACAATAACATAGGCAACTATTTCTTTCTGATACTGACAGTCACGAATATATTTCAAAAAGCCGTTCGAGCATTAAGTTAAATGTTTATATAAAACTTGAAGAACTTTTTGCGATTTCACTTAATTTATTTAAACAATACTTGCACTCACTTTATAACTTATAAAGTTCACAAATTCAGTTTCTGTTTAATTTTATGCGCGATTATAAATTTTCGCGTAATATTTCAAGGAAGCGCACAATTTTGTACGTAATAAATGGATTTCCGCAGTGAGAAGAGAGAATGCGAAGCACACCCGGTAGACCGTCACGGTGTGCTTGGCGCGATAGGCGAATTATTGAAATCGGGTCTGAGGACTACGCGATCCAATCCTGCGCAGGACGCTATTTTGCTTTTCTATCATCCTACTGCATTTCCTCCTAGCACAGGAATAGTAGGAACGACAAAACAAATATCTTCCACTTTTTTAGATATTACCAACAAAACAAATATGCTTACTATGATTTTTACGTTTAGGGAATCTTACCTTATCTTATACCGCAAGAAAATATATTATTCCTTTCCACTCAAATCAAAGCTTTTACATTAAAATGTCCAATTTTCATAATCGAATACATACGCTAGTAACGTATCCATTAAATGACGATAAATTTCAATAATCAATTATCAAATTACTCGCCATTTGTGTAATAATATCGAGTAACTATCATTATATAGAAGAAGCTACAAAGTATGGAAACATATGTCAAGTAACTAATAAAATCAGTGGAAATTACAGTAGTGTTTTATTTATATTTATTATAATTATAATATTAATCTTGTAGATTGCTTAAAAGTAAAGGCAGAAAAGACTTATATTGGATGAATTTTACAATATGAATATAAAACAATAGCAAAGCTGGCATTTAGTTTATTTCTACAATAGTATTGATAAAAGAAATTTATCTTTTAATTAATTTAATTTAATTAGTTTAATCAAAAATAATTTCAAAAACTTCTTAGTAAACAGAAAAATAAAGAATAATGAAATCTTTTTGTACAAACAGTTGTGATAATTGCAATAGTTGTTTATATTGGGAAAGTGTGAAATTTCAATTATCGAATTATATTTCACATAAATAAAAAATATATTTTAAATAACAAACAATATAAGGTTTTATGCAAACATTGCATAAACAAAAATCGTAGTATTATTAAAAAAAAAGAAATTAAAGTGTTTGCATTTTACCCTGTATTCATTTAAGTTCATTGACTACATCGAAGGGAACAATAGTGTTTTAATAATTTAATATTGTCGAAAATTCCAAGAAAGTTACTCATATTTCTTACAATGGGCTGGATAACTGCTTATAAGTTTAAATAGAAATATTAATATCTACTCCGAGGGCTAATACCCCTACCGGCATTGAATTACACAGTTGATTTCGATGGATTCTTAGACGAAGATATACCATATTCAAAAAAGATGGAATTAAAATCCTTATTGGTCTAAATATTAAGATCAAAGAACTCACATTTGGAACGCATTCTACCAAGTAGGCACCACGAACCGAAAGCCACATCCCACGACCGGTTTCGACCTATCGGGTCTCATCAGATAGGCGCTGGCAAAAAGGCCTTTACAGGCTATACTATAAATATAAATATAAATATGGAATCAACTGAAACAACTACTCCGAGGGCTAATACCCCTACCGGCATTGAATAGCTTATAATTTTACTACCAGTACCCTTGTAGTCCCCTTTGACAATGACCGAAATGTCAAAATAAGGGTTAGGCTAGTAATAAATATTTTGTGAAGTAATTTCTAGCTTTATTTAAATAGATAATGATTAAGTAGGGGTTACAATAAATGAACAATTTAGAAATAGATCCTGCTGTGCTTTCGGAGAGACATAAATATGTGTGTTACCATACGTGCTATATATTATTTATTATCTAGGTAATCTACGAATTGCATTAACAACTGCGTTAAACTGCGCAGATATTATCCAGTTAATCTGATTCATAGAATGCCAAATAAGCTGCCGGTAGTGTTATAATATGCATATTTTGTTATCAAAAAACCCTGTCTATGAATTACAATTGATTTTTATTAATGAGCTTATCGTTAATTAAAAATTCATCAAAATAATCACGGTTAGAACAAAACTATTAACAATTTAATTTAAAGTTATTGTTATCTTTTAGTAGCAACGATAAGTGGATGTTTGTTGTCAATATAAAATATTGTTAGTTGCTTGCTTAATTTTTGAAAGAGAATAGTTTATGGTAGGTCAGGTAGATAGTAAGGCAAGTGTACATAGCATAGTTCGAGACAGACAGTCAGCGCAGTCGGTTGGTTACCTAAGGACATTTGTAAATTAGCACTTATCGCTTCTTGATCAATCATTCAATAAATTTTACATATACGCAATTTCATTGTGTTATTTCTTTGAGTGTCTGCCAACAGTTATCAAAATAACCGTTTTCTCTTTTTCTTACGTCTATTATGGTGTAAAATACATATTTCATTTCTTCCCCATATTTTGATATGTATTGAATTAGAACCTGATGATAGTTGATGATAATAGCTTTTATTTATTCTAAAATTGTAAAATGGACCCCAACGTTTCAGCTCTAGATAGGTTTTAAGGTTAAATTAATCTTTTACCAATAGATCGGTTTGTGTAATTGGTTTTCATATTAGTCTTAACTGTAAAGTATTACTGTTATAGTTATTAATTATCTATAATATTGATTGTTTTACCTTTACAATCGTAATAATGTCTCTAATTGAGTGTTTTTTTAACAATTTATACTTATTATCATTTTAATCATATTATGATTTTTTTGTGGATAGTATTTTCTACAAAATCATTACAATTTACTGTTCATATACTGAAATATGAGACTAAAACCAAGAGACGAAACGTTGGCACTGATTTAACGGAAAGAAACCTTACAAATCTTATAAACCTCTCATGATTACATATCATATGAAATGTTCGCAAAAATGGAAGCCAGTTAAAGGGTAAAAAATATATTTTAATATAGCAAACCGCACTAACGTTTTAACTTTTTGCTATTGTTTCTTCAAACATTGGCTTGGTCAGGCGATGATTTGTCGTAGTATACGAAGCCATAAAATTTAATTTTATGGAAATTACAGGTGTTGTATTACTTTATAATTTTACAATGAATTTCCATCAAGTAAATGTAGATTCAATTAATTAATGAATTTAAAATACCGGCGTCTTCCCTTTTTGCTTAAATCCTCCATCGGTAGAACTGTCTCTAACTATTTTATAAACTGAAGAATGGGGAATTTTCCTTAAAAAAAAGTTCTTTCAATTAAAATATATTTTGTAAAAGTTTACCAAGTGTCTTTTCTTCCTTTATTATGTTCTTTCACACATATTGCACCGTCGAATCGTTAAATTTAATCATTTATTATTTCTATATACCTAACCTGTTTGCCAATGTTAATTACGATAATTTTAAAAACTATTTTAGAAACGTAACTATATTTAACTAATTGAATGTTATTCATGAAATTATTAAATTCGATTAAAAATAAAATATTCTACCTAATCCTTAAAAGATGAAAACTAGTATTTAACTAAACGAAAACTTTGTGGAAATATATAGTTAGTTCCATCAAGTTATAATAGTTAGGTGATGCCATAATTTCATATTATAAGGAGAGATAGGTTCACAAAATTACCTTAAAAGACTTAGTTATATGCTAGGATCATATATGTAGAACATTATTTTATAGTGATAAAATTGAGTTGACTTTTACTTAATTGACATCTTGCTGTCTTATCTTTAGTTGCACTAGTGTACTCAGCAGTAATATTCAAGAAATCATAAATTCATTCTTAACGGTATTAAAAAGGATTAGTAATTTATCTGGACACACAGTATAGTATTCTCCTAAATCAAAATTAATTAAATATTCTCCAACGCAATGATAGAACAATCTCTTCGGCATTGTAAAATACACTGAAATAATAAACCACTTTACAACAAGATATGGTTACACATTTTTGTTCAGAAGAATATGGATTACCTAACATATTATTAATTTGAAATTGTAGACTCGCTTGGCACATGGTGAAAAATTTAAAAAAATAATCTAAGGTCCTTTTTTGGTAAACAATAAGGAATGATGTTGTCATTCTTCGGGTGTACAGGCCGTCGTCGGTTGGAATTGCTTCCTAACGTTTCGCTAGCACGAGTGGCGAGCTTCTACAACCAACAGCGAAAATGGATAGACCTCTGAAGAAGCTCGCCACTCGTGCTAGCGAAACGTTAGGAAGCAATTCCAACCGACGACGGCCTGTACACCCGAAGAATGACAACATCATTTCATCAACTGGCCGCGAAAGCCTTAATCAATTTGTCAAACAATAAGGAAAAAGCAAATTTGTTGAATAAGTGAGGAGTTCATAAACTAAGTTGTAAAGATTGTAATTCGTTTTACTTATTTCAGACTGGACGATCTTTAAAACCACGCGTGGAAGAACATAAAAAATTAATTGAAAAATGTAATAAATGTACGGACATAGCCCAACATTGTCTAGATTTTAAGCATTCTTTAGACATAGAAAATATAAAATTGTTACATCAATGTAATAAAGGTAAGCGTTGGAAATTTATGAGATAAACAAAGCAAAGTCAGTAGGACTTCCCATTTATAATGAACAACTAGTTTTCGGTATATAACCCTTATTAAACGTAAACATTCATGTAGACGACGATAGGTTACAATAGTATTTAAGGAACAAATTTATATTATAATATTTAGTAGGCTTTTGTATACTCCTTGAAAATGGTTTTAATACCAAAACGATCGTCAGAGAAATAAATTAACATTGTGAAACTTGCCAAGTGTTTTAATTCTTTTACTTTATTTCTTTTTATTATTAATTTAGAATTCCCGAGGTATGCTGACTGATAAATTCTCGGTAATACTTGTAATTTTGGTATAGGTGGCAAATAATGCCAGCAGAGATAATTTGTGATGCATGTTAGTCATTCTGCGGTATTTTATTTATTTAAAAGGTAAATTTTGATAGTAGCATTGTCTGTTAAAATATATTGCCCTTATTTTTCATTAATATGGATGAGGGTATAAATTTGCTCGTAATGAGCGCCTACAAAAGAAGGCGTTGAAAAACAGCCCTTTGGAGAAATTAAAAACTGAATAGAAAGCAAATACCTATTGTTATGTTAACTAGCTACAAAAACTGCAATCAAACATTTCATACTATACAACTAAAGCGTGCGTTATGATCATATAATTTATTTTTAAGACTGAGCACTGCTACCGCTTTTTTTGAATATTAACGAAAGACTCCCCTTCCAAATAATGAACACAGTTTTAAGTCACTGTTATTTTTTGAGTTTATAATTATGTAGCGAATCGATGAAGCTGTTAACTCTTGTAACTCCATATTGAAATTAAACAGAAAAGAGTTTATTATGAACAACTATCTGGACTCGCAATGCGTAACCCGTTAAGCCAAGCCCATTCCTTGCAGAAATATTTTTAAATAATTTAGAAAACAGAATAGCTCAAAATTATCTTTTCAAAAAATATTTATATCATTGTTGTTACGTCGACGACATACTCGTATGTTTCACAGGCACTGAGAGACAACTTACAACATTTTTAACTTCTTGAATAATCTCCATTCTAAAATAAAATTTACTTTAGAATTAGAAGTATTAATTTTCTAGACCTAACCATAAAGAATATAAATTATAAACATTCAATTTCTATATATCATAAAAATCACATACCGATACCATTATTCATTCCAATTCTTGTCATCCTATATCACACAAGTTAGCTTTTTTTCCATTCGAGCCTTCATAGATTAATTACTATAACGATGTCAATTGATGATTATAACACAGAATTAAATTGGATTTTAGTAATTGTAGCCAGCAATGGATATCATACGTCATTAGTTACAAATTTACTTAACAAAAAATTAAACAGACAAACTTTAAATTTATTCTATCCTCGTGTTAAAAATAAACCCCTTTTGAACTACAACACACTCACTTATTTAGGTTCTTTTTCTAAACGTTTAGGTCACTATACTTCTAAATTTTCTAGTTCGACTATATCCTTTAAAACTAATAACACGTTAGGCAGTATTATAACAAAAACAATAAAGATGTTACAGCGAAAGAACATAAATCAGGCGTTTACCAATTAAATTGTGGGAGTTGCAATCTATCATATGTAGGTCAGACGAGTAAATGTTTCAAGGATAGGATTCTTGATCATAAGAAATAATTCGAAAATAAAAAGACTCAAAAACTATACATACGCTAACCATCTTTTAGAATATTCCCATAACTTTGATGACAATTTTAAATTATTATTTGTAGAAAAGAAGGGTCTAAAATTAAATTTGTTGGAATGTATGAAGATTAGTAAATTAAATAAATTAGGCTTATTATTAAATGGTCGAACTGATATAAATAATTCTCCCCTACTCAATCTCTAGTTCCCATAATTTGTTCACCTACCTCTACCCCTCCTGTTTCATTTAGTATTTAAAGATTTTATATTTAGTTTTAAGTTATTATATTTCCACCTGAGGAAGCCACTGTGTGGTGAAATAATATTATTGTGAATAACAATAAAAAGTTTTGTAACCAACTGTTTTGTGTTTAATTTTATATTTATGGATAAAAGGAAAAGATACTATCAAAGGGAAACTGTCGAATTTGGGATACTTCCTTTATTTAATTGCTTCTTTTGTGTACTTTTTTCTTCTTTTGTGTCTCAGGTATGCTATCACTTAAGTGAAAATACGAGACGTATGTAAATGTACTTACTTTACCTTAGACCCTTTTTAAATTTAGAAAGGGTTTCTAAAAATTGTGAAGCTGTTTGTTAAAGCAGATGTCACAGTCGTAAGCTTTCCTTTTACTTTTCTTATGCATTTTACTGCAGAAAGACTAATTTTGTGGACATGAACAAATATTAGAACTGTATACCTAGTTGGGTTCTTAATTGTGAACACGAAATTTTAGAACACTCTTGATGTATAAAATTATGCAGTATTTATGTTTAAGGTCATTTGGTCATTTGATATAAACGAAAATTCTTGAAGTAGTTATTTTCGTATTAAACATGTAGGTTTATTCTACAACTATTCCACTATATTCTTAGCAAGTTACACATTCCCATGTTAACAATTTTGCTTTTTATTACGACGCCATCGAATACTAAACAGTTGACCTGTGTGCTTTAGCTAGGACTACTTCATGTTGAAAACGTTTAGTGTTGTGATTTCAACAACAAAAAACTATTAATAAATTAGGAAGCTTTTCGATACGTTTCATGGATGAAATACACAGTCTTGTCCTATTAAATTTGTAATAAATAAGGTACCTAGAAAATATAAAATTATAGGTATATCACATCACAAAATATATTTAAAAATGAATGCTTAATGGTGTTAATGGTGTTTATTGTATTCTGTAATGTATATTGTATTGTAATTGTACATTGGTCAAACAGGACGCAGCCATAAAAAACAAATCACTGAACATAAAGAATCATTTGAAAACAATAGAAATGTTACAGGCTTTTCCACACACTGCCTAGAAGATGACAATCACATAGATCCAAACTTTTAGACTTCGAACCAAAATGTTATCGTCTAAATAACCTACAAATTTTAGAAATTTAGAAAGCCTGTCGCCAAAATAAACAATTCACAAACGAACAAATCGAATCTAAGGTATTCCCACATATTAAATCTGTAGCTGATTTAAAATAAATACTAATGTCGATTTCTATTAATGCATGTTTGTATACTATATCGATTTTGTAGTGTACGAGTGTTTTTATGTTCCGGTTATTGTGGACTAGAAAGGTATGTGTGTGTGTAGTAGTGTGCATCGCCTATCTATTAGAATAAGGAATAAGGAGAGTGGGGGCAGTAAAAGGGTGGTGCTCGAAAAGGAAAGACGTATAGGGTTTATAAGACGGAAGTTTTACGCTTAGTTAGAAGTATATTAAGAAGTGTTCGGTCATCTTTCATTCTAGTTGAGACTCTTCGTCCGATCTTCAAGCCGAGCACACCTACCAGGAGCAGCAGAGCGTGAAGACATTAGCAGAGAGAGCAACAAGCAGCTATTAGCAACAGCTACTTACCTTCAGTCTTTTTGAAGACTAATTAACAAAATCGCAGCAAGTGCAGCAGCACGGAAGACATCGAAGGAGGCCACGCAGCGATGGAAGAAGCGGCTGCTTGCAGCTCGCGGTCCCATAGCGCGCCTGATACGATGGACTTCATCGAGCCGACGAAGTGTGCAAAGAAGAGACGAGGCGATGATCCAGAGGTAATCACGCCAACAAAGAACAGGTACGACGGCCTGCCCAACGACGTGGAAATATCAAACGAATGTTCGGTGGCGGATAACCAAAATCGAATGTCGAAACCTAACCAACAGCAGAGGAAACCGACGGAAATCAGCGATTATCGTGGTATCGTCAAGCTGCTTGATGAGACACGCACTGAATACCACACTTACCTGTTACAGGAGGAAAAACCCTTGAAGGTGGTCCTACGGGGCATGCCGATCGACATCCCAACGGCGGAGATAGAAGAGGACCTGAAGGTGAAAGGTTTCCAGGTCCGAAACGTCGTCAGGATGACGTCAGCCAAGACCAAGGCCCACATCCCACTGGTTCTAGTATTGCTGTCCAAGGACAGAAACGCCAGCGAGATATACAAACTTAATACAGTCTGCTTTCTGAAAGTTTCAGTGGAAGCACCTCGTCAAAGGACCAGCATCGGCCAGTGCCACCGATGCCAACGCTTTGGCCATGCACAGTCCCGATGCACGACAGCGCCCCGTTGTGTGAAGTGTGGCGAAGGGCATATGACGAAGGAGTGCAAGAAGCCGAGGGAACAACCGGCAACTTGTGCCAACTGTGCTGGTGCACATCCAGCAAGTTACCGAGGATGCCCGAACTACCCCGAGCTACCCCGACCCCGACCCAAGACAACGACAACAGTACCGACAACACCGACAACACCAGCGAACGCAGTGCGCCAGGGTATCTCCTTCGCCAGGGCAGTGGCACCGAAGCCAACCGCCACCGCCGCAACTACAGCACGACCGTCCCCAAGACAACACCGGCACCCGCTCCAGCCGACAGCATCTCCAGCATCGTCCAGATGCTAGCCCGACTCGACCTTCAAAAGGTGGCAACCGTCGCCCAGAAGGTCGCTAACGCCCTTGCCGGTGCCAACGGCACAACGGACATCCTAGTCCGCCTACTAGGATGCGCGACAGACATTGCATCCTTATTTAATTAGGTAAGTGATAATGAATATACAAAAAAATAATCCGCCCTCTTTGCAGGTACTCTTCTGGAACGCACGCGGTCTTCGGGAGAAACGTTACGAGCTTCTTGAGCTTGTAGAAAGGCTATCAATTGACGTTGTTCTCGTAAGCGAAACCCACCTACGGGAAGGGAAAAATGCAAGGTTACCAAACTATGCATTATACCGGACCGACCGAGAGGACAGGGCAGGTGGAGGAACAGCCGTCTACATTAAGCTCTCGCTCGAACACTATCCCGTTACCGTAGTGTCGACCGAACTGATCGAAACGACAGGCATCGAAGTTACGACGACGAAAGGCCCACTACGCCTGATAGCTGCATACCGACCGCCCCAGAGCCCAATCACAATAGAGGATTTGGACGACATGCTAGCGTCTGATGTCCCAACTATAGCCGCCGGCGACTTCAATGCTAAGAATCCCGCTTGGAATAGTCGCCGTGTGAACAGAGCCGGTCAGGTACTGCACCACTACAACCAATCCAGGAACGTAGTAGTAGTCGGACCCGACGAACCTACGTACTACGCAGCGAACGGCACAGGAGTTCTAGAAGTAGTGGACATAGCCATCCTTAAGGACATCACACAGGACATCACGCTGACAACGGTGAGTGAACTTACCTCAGACCACAACCCAGTTCTTATGTCCGTAGGTAACAGTACCAACGACACAATCTACCAAAGAAAGTCCACCTGCTGGTCCGCATTCACCAACCATCTTCAGGATTGAGGTAATACGTAGCCAGCGGGACATCGAAGAAGCCGTCGATTCACTTACAGCTGCAGTACTGTCGTCACTGGAGCAAACGACAAGAACACACATGACGACGAGAGTCCCGATTCGCATCTCTGCAACGGTCTTAGCACTGATCAGGGATAAGAACCGAGCTCGACGCCGTTGGCAGCGCATCCGAAACCCACGCGACCGGGAGGAGATGAACCGAATGGCGGAAGAAGTAAAGGACGCTCTACAGGAAGTACACGACGAAAGGTGGCAGGTAAGGCTCACTAACGTTGATCAGGTTCCAGGTTCACTGTGGAAAATGACACGCTCGCTGAAAGGTAAATCTCGCAGCTACCCACTCATTCATGGAGAGCGAGGCCTAGTATTCGAGCCGACGGAAAAGGCGGAAGCGTTCGCAGACTGCCTAGAGAGCGCCTTCCGACCCAACGAAGAGGACGTAGACGAAGAACGAATCGAAATGGTGGATAGAGAAGTTCGACGTCTACTACACACTGCCCACAAAGGTTTCTTCAGGCCCACCACCCCAAAGGAGATAAAGGACCTATTACAGGCGACCAACCCCAGGAAAGCTCCAGGCCCCGACGGAATCCCAGCACGCGCTTTAAAAGCGCTACCGGTAAAAGCCGTTATGTCATTAGTCAACATAATTAACGCGATGTTACGTCTAAGGTACTTTCCGCTCCAATGGAAAACCGCGGACGTCTGTATGTTTCAGAAACCAGCAAAATCGCCGACTTTTCCCCAAAACTACAGCAGAAGAACAGTTTGGGTTTAGGCCGAAACATTCGACTGTGCAGCAAGTCTTATGAGTGGTCGAGTACGCGACAGGCGGATTCAACCGAAAGCAGTCGACAGGAGCGATTTTTCTAGATGTTTCGAAGGCATTCGATAAGGTATGGCATAACGGCTTAATTTTCAAATTCTTCTCTGCAGGTTACCACCCGGCGTTAGTGAAGACCATTGCTTCGTTCCTCAGGGACCGCAGTTTTACTGTGAAACTGGGGGACGTTCGCTCTAGCTCACGTTTCTTCAGCAAATGACGACACAGCCCGGTCGGTCACATCACCATCTTCGACTGTCCGATCCCATGGGAAACCGAGGTAAAGTACCTAGGTGTCAAGCTAGACAGAGGGCTAACTTGGAAGCATCACACCGACTACTGCACTCGAAATGCAACGGCAGTGATGTCTATTCTGTATCCTCTACTGAACCGCGGGAGTAAACTTAGCCTCAGTAATAAACTTTGGTTGTGCAAATCGGTCATTCGACCGGTAATGACGTACGCTTCTCCAGCGTTTTCTTACGCAGCCAGGACACACCTGAATAAACTTCAGGTTGTGCAAAACAAGGCACTGAGGCTTGCTACGAATGCTCCTTGGTTCGTATCGAACGCGACGCTTCACCGGGACTTGAAAGTACCATGGGTAAAGGACGTACTACAAGAGATGGCAACAAAGACCTTCGCAACTTGCCAAGCCCACCCGAACGCGCTGGTACGCGAAATGGTAAGTTACAACGAGCATGTGCCTTACAAGCACAAACGACCAAAAATGTCAATGTTATTATAATAACCACTCCCATCTAACTAGGTCGTCGCTCGACAACACTAACCACTAACCATTTCGTTGTTATACTGTTAATAGTTTATTATTATTTATTAATCAAATGTTAACTATTTATGTTTGTTTAATCTTTTATTTTAAGATATTTATACAAAAGTTTATTATATACCACTAGTATATATTTTAAACAACATACATAAAGTATGTATGACACTATTACAAGTTTCAGATGTCCAGAACCATATGGCTCATTTGTCCCCTCTACAGACAAACGATGGTTCTAAGTTTTACTTACAAATCTAACACAAGCGAAAGTATCTGTTTCAGATTTCAAGGAGATGTCCAAGGACTGGAACTTGAAGAACGAGGGGTTTTAGTGAGTAAGAATCTCACACTACCACGCATATAGAACCAACTAACTGATTTACTTAAAAATATGTTTACCAACTGAAAAATTTGACAACGTAAAATACTTTTCTCTTTACTGCGCGTTAATAATACTTATAAGAAATACAAGACGTTTCATAAATTATTTATGGGGGTTGTTAAGATCTCGCGAAAATTACACCGACCTAATCTGTTATTAGAACATGTTCACTCTTGATCATAACCGTCTAGCTCAAAATAATATCGTGGAGATTTTAATCAGTGTATGGTACGTGCTACGTCTATATAGTCTTAGTTCTCGCGTAGGTAGGTTTGTAAAGAAAATCGTTACAGCTGAGGAAGCTGATGACAGGACATTTTGGCATTAGCTGACGATTAACACATCTACTAAAAAATTGATCTAATTGGTCTACTTTCGATATCCCGGTTGTTGTGTTTTAATAGAAGTTATTAATTAAAAATCAACAATGTTTTGACGTATTGTCAATTTTCGGGCTTTTTGGCCGTTGTTCGGTATTTTTAATCCTTAACGTTTCGTCAACACGAATGAAAGACATCTTCAGAAGTTCTTCTCCCTACGGTAATGGGTCGAAGTTCGCAGAGGTCGCGGTCATAGTTTTACCACTTCGCAACACATCCATCACTATTTAATACGCCGCCATTAGTCGAGTTGGCCAGTAGTGTGGGGAGCGGAGCATCGAGCAAAAGCAACTGTTTTGGCCTTTGGTAATCAAGTTCGACTGATCTTCAGAGATTCTTCAGTCTTGTTGAAGTTGTCTCTATATTTCTGAACTTCAATAGCATCCCTGTAGAATCTTGGACAGAGGGTTGAATCTTTAGATTGTACCTGGGTGTTTTCAAACCTCATACGAAGATCGATTTTATTGACCGTATATTCAGATATGTGCACGGGACGCTCTTGGTTACCAGCGAATTCTGTTTGTTCTTGGGTGATCTTAGGTATTGTTGAACTGTTTTACTAGGATTGAATATTGGTTTTACATCATGTTGGCTTTCTTCTTAGTGGTTTCATCTATTCTTCTTTTTTGTTTGTTATTGTGGAAACATTTCCATACTTTCCTACACCTAAACGTAAAATGATGATGCGACGTGGTATAAATATGAGCGAGGACTCGACCTACGACAACCTCTCCCTTTCCCTTAAATAACACAATTCACACTACACATTTAAATGAATGCACACACCCACACTCTCCCACACACGCACACACCACACTACGCACCTAACAAGCAATCACACAAAATATTTATAATCCCTATGCGGCTGAAGAGGACCGATTTCAACGGTCAGGACAGGTTGTAGTCGATAGCCGCCCTTTTCAGCGTTAATCAGACACTATTCTGTCGCAACGGACGACCGGGTGTCTTTCAATGATTTTCTCTCCTCCACAAAAACGAAAAAAAGCGACCTCTTCAGATTTCTACCTACCACCCTAGGTAGAAGAACACTTGAAGATGTCGTCCATGCATGTCGATGAAACCTTGAGGATTAAAAACCCCCCCGAACGAGGGCTAACAGTATCAACGATTATCCGACCAAATGACGAGTTCAACTGATAAAATACATTGTCCTTTTTGTATTATAAATACATAAGAACGTTCATTGCTAAAAAATGTAATAGTCAATTTTCAAATTAACCATTACAATTTTACTGAAAAGATTGAATTTGACAAGTAGGTATTATTATCGAGCTTTAATGTGGTACAAAAGAAATAAACCTAAAGACCTTCTTGTGGGAAAAATATTTTAAAATGTTATTGGCCTTTAACTGACCCTAGATGTTCCCAATTGTCCTAACATATGGATCAATAATTTTGAAGGTATACACAGAACAACATAATACCGACCAATTTACTTGCTGCCTTGAAAAAGCGTTTAGCGAATAACTACAGATAGCTTAGTGAATGACATCTGTGGAAATTTGCTAGTAATGGTCAGTTAGTTGATTAACGTTTGAGGAGGCCCTTTTCAATTAAGAATATTGGTTTAACATGAACCCACGGCTTAGTAGTCGGCGTGTTAGGCACCTAATAATATATAATATAATAATTACATAAGTAATAGTGGTAAATTTCTACAGATGGCGTTCTTCACGGCGTCTGTAAATAAACATTACAAAATACTAGAAGCAGCAGTATCTGTAGATGACGAGACACTACCAAAACCTTCATATTTAATCATCACGTTTTTATTCAGTTACAGTTTGGGTAATAAGTTTAAGAATGTACTGATAAGAACTAATAACATCCATGACAGGTGATGCCCCGATCCACATTCGGTAATTTCAATAAAATTTTAAAGGAATTAAACGTTTGTTATAGGAAACAATCCACAATTTAATTAAATTTGCATCTAATGTATTAGGTGAAATTGGTTTCGATATTTCTGGCCGTTAACTCTAGAAATTATTTCCCGACATTTCGCCTGCAATTGTGGCAAAAATTCTCAAACGTGACGTGTTGGTCAACGCTGAAAGATCACCCGGTGGTAAGTTTTCGACAGTTTCGATCAAGATGAGCACCACGTCAGCATAGGGAATGTCTGCCGCAATTGCAAGCGAAACGTCTAGAAATAATTTCCAGAGACAACGGCCATAAGCCCGAAACCAATTTCACGTAATACAAATTAATTAAATATACATTTCTACAGATTTCCATCATCACAAAATAATCGAAAAATTATAAATTAGAGGAATTTTGTTAGATTCAAAAGAAAGAATGAGAAACAATTTAATTCTTCTGAAAATGAGACTCTAGTGTTTAGTTAACTAGAGTGCTGGAAGTTACATTCGAGTACAATATTTATGTAAATTTACAGCAAAAGGAAATTGAAGGTTTTCGTTAGTTTGTCTTCCATTTATTGGTTACAGATTGAGTTTATTGTCAATGTGATCCACTTACTGAACTACTACTGAAGAAAATTAATTCCGAACAGCACATTTTAAGTTCCTATCTCATTTAAACTTATTCATAAGCATTCGCAATTATTTTATACATTGTTACACATTAAACTTTGTCCATGAATGAAACAAGAAATATTTGAAACAATAAGAAGTATACATATAGTGTAAGATTATTTGAATGTATAATTTTGGCTGAAAAAGTAAAATTTTTGGTAAAACGTAAATTTCTCAGATTTAAATTTGAATTTTGTGAGAACTTATATGCAACAAATCTACTTATCAAAGAAGATTGAAATGATATTAAACTGATGCATACAGTAAGTCCATTGCAATAAAAAAACGCATGATCACTAATCGACATTGTTGTTTCACTATTACTAATCCTTGTGTTTGTGAATTATTGATTTGTTATTGTTGCAAGCGAGAGCCCGAGGGAAAAATAAATAATCTGCAGCTTTTAATTGATGGCGTCATAAATTTAGTATACGACAAAAAACAAGATTTAAACTTAACAAGGAAAGTGCGAAAATAGTGCAGAACTATGTTTTTGCTTCTCGAACACCAGAACGTTCCAGGACAATATAAATAGGTTGTTAATAAACGGCCGAAGACAGTTCGATATTGACAGGTGTTAATTAAAAAAATCCAAATAAAAACGAAAGTTTCTGTCGTCATCCAACCTGTTTCCTGAAATAATCCTAAATGACATGTTCTACTTACCTATGTCATTTTGCCTTCACGTTCGCTATGTCATTTTACCCGCAGCGAATAAATTTTATATTTGCTTAATTAAACATTTTAAATAATTGAAAATCATTCAGAACGATACGTATATGTTTAGTTCTAATCCTACTTGATAGTACTTACATGTCATTCGGTTGTCTAAAGTAATGAAAACCTAGAGACACTCTTTCTTTACACAACCGTTAAAAAATTCTTCTCACTATGAATAATTATATTGGGGTTATGTCCACATATTCTATCGGTAGAATTTTATCTATAATATAGGTTTCTTAACTCATAGTTTTGTAATGTTTACCCCTACTCTCTACTGGATAGCGCGACTATTTTTAGAAATATTAATGGTATGTCGTTTTAAACGCTATGTCATTTTAGGACACCTTCCCCTACGCGAACTTGAAATGTTAGCAGGGATCATAGGAAAATACAGTAATAAAAGTTATTGGCACAGATGGATAGAATACAAAAGCTTAAGAAGATGTTAAGAAATATTTACATAGATACAGAAAGAAATATAATACAAAAGAGTAGTTATACATAAGAATCTTTATACACAGGGTGTTTATACTGTACAGGGTGTACAACCGCTACAATATTAACAATTTGCATGAAATAGAATTATTTTGTTTTTGATAACACATTCACTGAACAACAAAGATTAGCAATGTGCAACCGTTTAAGCCCATTTTTAGGAGACATGTTCCTGAATGAATTAGAAACTGTTATATCTACCGAAAACTTGTTCAAAAAAATTATATAGTGACATCGCTTCGTTGACGACGTTTTAATCTGTTATAATGGAACGGATAGACACTTATCCAACTTATTTAACTTATTAAATATACTGCACACCAAAATTAAATTTACTATGGAAGTAGAAATTTACAAGTATTTAAACCTTGTAGATGTAACTATTCATAATTTGAATAATAAACATTCATTTGCTATTCATCATAAATAATCACAGACAGACACTATAATATATGCAAATTCATATCATCCTATGTCCCATAATCCAGTTTTCTTTCATTTCAGCTTACATAGGTTGCTAACAGTACTTTTGTCTGTTGAACATTTTAATATAGAATTAAACCTTTTACGTACACCATAGATTAGTCGTAGGCATGAATTTTTAACTCTCTGAATTCTAGCTGCATCTCTTACATCCAAACTTGGCCCATAAACAGAATCACAGTAATTGAACTTTGACAAAACCAAAGTATCACACAATAACATTTTTGTTTCTTGAGTTAAACAATGTCTCGAGCGAAAATTTTCTTTTAAAGGCAGAAAAGCATTTTGAACTCAACGAGATGCTTTTTACTTTTTTTTGTCGTTCGAGTTTTTGTCCATCTACTTTTATACTTACATGTTCTTTATAACAAAATCTACCTTTTGTTTTCCTAAATAGCATAGCAGATGATTTAGAAGGATTTAAACACATTTCTAGCAAGCACGATAGATCCTTATTAATTCTATTGCAGGCATCATTTATTTGGTCTGGAGGAAAGGAAATGTATAATTGCGTGTCATCAGCGTAGAAATGAGGTACCGAATATTTTATAATTGTAGGTAGATTATTAGGTATTACTGTTTTTAATATTATATATAATATTGTTACATTTGTCAATTATGTAATAGTATTAATCCCCCACTGCTCTATTTTGTAAATATATAAATACATCCGCTAAGAAGATACAGTGTTGACGAAACAATTCTGTTGTATCCGTTATTTTTGGCCATTTGTTCAGAATAAGAACAGCTGCTACAAATGTCAAGCAACATTCGAACCTCGATATTTTTAACGATTTTGTCTCATTGCTTGATTGAATTAGTTAGGCAGTTTATCGATTAATTTGATGTACCACATTACTAGTTTAGAAATACGATCATTTAAGCATATAGTATACATTTTCTTGTTGATAATAAATGTAGATGCTGAAATTGTTTTACACTTTGCTTTTTCTCCCTTTATTCATCAACAGTATTGTCTACGATATTTCACGGTGAGTGCAACACATAGTCAGCGTAGGAAAATATTTTAGTTTATCAATTTAGAGGAGAAATTCTCACATTCTCTGGTATTTGATGTACCACTTGGTTGGCTTCTGAGAAACTTGAGCTCTCAATTTGAATTTATATCCAAGTCTAAAGTTTGGTACAGTTGACCCCCGTAAACTTTAGAATACTTGACTTCAACTACATCGCAACATTTTTGAATTTACGATCACGTCTAGTATTTGTAAGCAGGTGCTAATGCTGAATATATTGAAACTGTATATATCTAGATGAACCTCTGCATTTCTTTGTTCGTTCATTTCAGTTTTGGCTCAGATTTCAATACCATATCGGACGAATGTGTGAAACAATAATCAACAAATAAATCGTAAACTTCATGAAAAAATGAAAAATTGGCAGAATGTATTAAGCTTTTAAAAAAAAGAATAAATATTTACTTGTATTAAGTATTGTATAATACACGGTTATATGAAAAATGAATATAGACTGATTAAATAATAATGAAATAAAAACGCTGAATAACTAGTACTTAGTAATCTTTCTACTATTTCGTAATACAATGATTACACATTGACAACGCTCATATATTCGATTTGTACTTTTAATTTTATTTTATAAAAGTATCATAGAAATTCATTTATACCACATTTATTGATTACAGTTTTGTTCATACAAACCTGCATAAATGCCCTTAACCTATTCATGTCAAATTCTATTCAAATATCCTACTTAAATCAAGAACTGAATGATCAAATATCATTCGAATGGGTTAAGAGTTTGGTTGAAAATTCTATAAACGAAACAGTAATTAGTAGAGATTAAATTTTTTTAGAGAATATAGTTAAAAATAGAACAGAAAACTTCATCAACTTGCGTTGCAAACTTAGCTATCCGACAAATTCCCGTTTATTGGTGGGGGAGGGGTGGTCTTAACAATCCTAATCAGTAATCGATTAAAGATTGTAAACAAATGTTACATAACTGCCTACACTTGAGTATATGGGCTTAGTTGGTAGCGTTAATTAATTTTATATTTAAGGATTTTGTCGAACAGATATGAAAGGAGAAAGTTGCTGTTGTTGAGAAAGCTCGCGCGTCATATTATATATTTGACAATAGCAATTTAATCTAGGTCCTCTTCTGCTCTTTTTTACTCCTGTTTCTGCGTGTAATATATTTCTAACTATCCCATCATATCTCAGAAGGTTCCTTATTAACATGTCTCCTTTTCCTTATTGAACTTTCATAATGCCCTCTGTTCACCAACATTTTTCAAAAACATTTTATTTATTTTAAATCATTTGTATTTACCCTATCAAAATTTCTTATATAACTTTTTCTTATCCATCGTATCCACCATCCATGTTTCGCACTCATACAAAGCTAAACTTCAAACATACCCTTTTAATAAACATTTTCGAAGTACCAAATTAACCATTCGCGAAATCAGAAGTAAAAAGTAGGGAGTAGGGTAGTTTTAATAAATGCATGCAGCAGGTACCAGTGTTTAAATAACTCACTATAAAGAGACTGAAACTGACTGCAGGATAAAGGAATTTTCACATGAAACTTCCATAAGAATAAATTAAAATGTTAAAATTAAATTGTTAAACTAATAAAAGTTTGAGGCTTTTAACTAAGAAAAGCAATTACTGAGAAAGTAAGCGGCACAGATAGATACTTATATACAAATTTATTATTAATCACTTAGTTATATTTATTTTATGCCTTTTAGTTCGAAAATTGTTTATTTGGAAATAAAAATATACCATCTTGTGCATCCGTCATATTAAATTTACAAAAACAATTAATTAAGAAAATAAACAATTCATTCACATATAAATATGGAATCAACAGAAACAACTACTCCGAGGGCTAATACCCCTACCGGCATTGAATTACAATGTTGATTCCGATGGACTCCTAGACGAAAATATAACATATTCAAAAAAGAAGGAATTAAAATCCTTATTCGTCTAAATTTTAAGAATATGTTACTTTTTGTACCATTCATTATTCAACTATGTTTCATAATTACCCAAATGCAGTTTCGTTAGAATTTATAAACATGGAATGGCCTATGGTGCTTTATCACATCCCTGATTGAAAATTGACTTGAATGATTTGTAGCAGACAGACAGACAGACAATAAATCAAGTTAAATAAAATCTTTTAGATACTGGCCACACTGTCGTACTGAGAACATTGGCTTCAAAAACTTATAAAGACTAATTTCCATTTAAATACGATATAGAAATAGTGAAATCTAACATCAATATAGAACATTAAATATAAAAATGGAATCAACAGAAACAACTACTTACCCTTACCGGCATTTAATTACACTGTTGATTCGGGAAGATTCTTAGACGAAGATACAAAAGGTATGGGAAAAAAGGGGAAGAAATTAAAATCCTTATTCGTCTAAATATTAAGGATCACAGATCCCACATTTGGAACGCGCCCTATCAAGTAGTAGTTGTTTCTGTTGATTCCATATTTATATTTATCATACAGCCTGTAAAAATCTTTCTGCCACCGCCCACCTGATGAGACCCAATAGTTCGAAACTGGTCGTATGATATGACTTTCGGTTCGCTGTGCCTACTTGGTAGCACGCGTTCCAAATGTAGGATCTGTGATCCTTAATATTTAGACGAATAAGGATTTTAATTCCTTCTTTGTGGATATCTGTAGAATATTAATATTGAGAGGTTTGTGATTGATTCAATAATCCTGTCCTTCCTACTAATACATAAACGAGTTAATCTATATGTATGTTGAATGCTAGTTATTCAATCACGTTTTAACGGTTGAATAGATTGGGATCTGGGATCTGGAATCTGGAAGATTGCATTATTCCATAAGAAACATTTTAAACGATTGATATGCTTACAACTATGCGGATCAGGGATCGATTTCCGTTTAAGGAATGAGGTGACAGTTTACTATTCCTGGGAGATTTCATTTGTATTCACTGTAAATGTTAAGTGTATTATTTTGATTCACCTAAGTTTGTAAGTAGACGTGCTTTGTAGTGTGCAGTATTTTCAATTACTTTAGACGTATGTCAGTATAATAATAAAATAATAGAGAATATAACGGTACTTCATATAATCATGGCAGTAAAAATAATAAAAGTACATATTCAAAATTTTTAAAGCGTAATACATTTCATCTATTACATTTCTCATCTAAAATATAAATTTAAATAATTCAGAAAAGCCAAAATAGATTACGAAATTATTATTCTTACCGACTAGTTATTCCATTAATCACATAAAATAAACACCATTGTCTTTACATGGAGAATTACACATTATAACTATTTAGCCATACTTGAGAATAATCTATGGCACAATATAACCTGCTGTTAATTCTATGGAAAGCATATCTATTGAATTCGCTTGTGAATTGTTATCGTCTCTCTCTACTCTTTTCTCTCCAATACTTGCGCCTTTTCTCTCTCGGCCTGGGGGATTTCTTGAAAAATTGTACGACACCGACAGATTTGGTATAGTGCACATCGACTGCACAAATTCAGTTACTGCTGTAGCATCTCAACACAACGTAAAATGACAGTCATACTAGCTTATTAGCATGCGCTCAAAGTTTGTTATGTTTTGGGTAACCTCACTGATTTGATGTGTGAGAAAATATTTTTATTGAAAGATGTCTTTCTTGATTTCCCACAGTTACACGCCAAAATTAATTGCAAGACAAAAGCTGCTGCTAGCCAGAGGGCACAGTTTGGCAAAACGATCCTAGCAATAACCCCACAAGTGATTGCACTTCTTCAGGTAAACACCCTGGTTAATTTGGTAATTTTTTCTAATACCTTAAACGTGACAATACAATGAATGTTTGACGATGAACGTAACAATATGATAATAAAATAAAATAATTTTGAAAATATTGAATGCCAGTTTACGCTTAAAGGGAATAAATATAATAAATGGTTGTTTGCGGTAAAAGCGAAATTTAGAGAATGAATATAACAATAAGACAATAAAAGTGAATGTAATTTTAAAGATATTTACGTTTAACAAAGGAAATGAATGTAATGCAAAATACAATAAACACGAGTTCGTACCAAATTTAAAATTTCCGAGAAACTATTGCTTGAAATGTTACACTCACTTATCTTAAATTAATAATACCTATATTCTTTTTTTTTGTTCTTTTTAATAATTGAGCTCCTTTTACACAAAACTTGCCGCTTGTAATAATTCCACATATCCCAAACGCAAGCGATCAAGATCTTCACCCTACAAAACATTGGGATTTATTCACAGTTTCTTTTTTATGTTCACAAAGCGAATAGCAATGATTTTATGTTTTGAATGAAAAAATAAATAAACAACTTATGAGTATCAAATAACGCACCTATGTGTATTTTATAGTCATTAGTGAGAAAGTGGAGACGATGAGCTTGAGGAAGCGTTAAGGCGTGTTCGTGATAAATCTTGCTTCGAAGGACCACCTCAGATATTGAGGAAAACGATATTGTGTTTATTTAACTATATTTATTTGCATTAATTAAAAATCTTCACTTTAACTATCACTAATTATTATACAAAAGCAAAACTTATATTTAAGTATAAAACTTAACTAAATGAAATCTACGATTATGTTTTGCTATCGAGTGGTTCGTTCGGTGGTTCTATTTTATCTGTTATTTTTAACGTTCGTTTCTATGTCCTCAAGAGCCCTTACCGTTCTCACGCGCTTATCTCCTGAAGACATAAAACAGTCCATCTCGACAGCATTAGAATTCGCATGACAACTAACATGAACGTTTGACAAATTTATGATTTTTCTTAAACGATAACTTGGAGACTAAACAGAGCTGTTTAGCAATGCTTTGTTGATTATATAAAGACGGTTTATTGTATATTCTCATAATAATCGCAAATAACAATGTAATGATAATATGCTTACTGTGCATTTGATATTTGTATAATTAACTATTTTCAGTTTAGACTGCATTAAGTCGAAGGTTGGTGCGTCTTAACACACAAATCAAAACGCCGTGTTGAAGTTCATTAATATTTTATTTTATTGCCTTAAGTGAAAAAGACTGTGTATTTTTTGATTTTATTTATTTACACAAATTTACAATTTGAGGTTAAATTTCGTACACAGGTTATTCTTGTTCAACCGTTTTTCTACTAATGTTACATTCTAGTATCTAATACTCTTCGTTCAGTCTCCAAAACAAGTTACATGTTCATTGTCTCAGCACGGTCGCCCGACAACCCCTCAACCATCTCGTTCGGATCATGTCTGGTGTTGAGAATTTGTTATTTTTAGAGTAATAAATAATAGAGCATGTATTGTGTCGGCTCGGTCAAAGTGCCGCATTTGCTTGCGGGCGGCATTTGTGCCTTTGGATATGTGCCGACCCTTTGTAGGCAAGCGATGACTGTTGTACAAAATTATGCACCTTTTAAATTTCATACACAAACAAAAAAATATATTCTTAAATTAAAAAATATTCCAGGAGGCATCAACAAAGGTATAAATGAAAAGACAGTTTTAGCTTTCCGTCTCGCTCATCATACGAATACTTGCACAGTAAGTAAACTTTACTGATTGTGTCGCATGTTTGTCGCTTCATTAACTACACATGGCACTAAAATGAAGTCTAATTACGTTTAGGCTAGATGAATGGGGTTTTGTATCGTCCTTTGTTCGAGAACCTCTGCTTACAAAGTCTGCTATAGAAATGCTAATATACAATTTGTGGTTTGTTCAACAAGCAATTCTCGTGTTTCCAACTAGGAAATCTGCAACTCGACTTGCTTTACATTAGGATGTACAATGGCGGATATAATAAATTCCAATTAAAAGGATAAAAGCAGAGACGCCGCGTTGTCTAATAACGCAGACACTTCTCTAGAAGCTCAACATTGAATAGCGTGTTTCTGTCTTCTTTTTCTATTTTTGCTGCCCAACAAAAAATTTAGTGCGACATGGTACTAGAATTATTTACGATGGAACTGTATTCACATACCTATATTCTACTAGGATAATTATTATCCATTGAAATTCTTTTCCAATGAAAAAATAGTATTCAGTACTTGAACTGCACTTAAAATTATACAAATATTTTTTTATGGTAATAGCTGGTACTTGATGAAACTTATCCATACTTTTACGAAAGTAAAACAACAAAAAAGTTTCACGAAAATTAGACTTAACTTATCCTATTTATATATAATATGGAGGTGGGGGTTAATTCTTACAATTTATTACAATTTAAATTAAGTAAAGGGGAACTATTGCCTTCTAGCTGATCATTTAAAATTATTCCTTTTTTCTGAAAGCTATTTATTTCCAGTTGTTCTAGTAAATTTAATTTGAAGGATTTGTTTTGCGTATGTAAAATTTTATAATCTGAATTAAAGTTGTGGTTATTTTCTATAAGATGTTGTGCATAGGTAGAATCTATCTTTTTATTATTGAAACTACTAAAATGTTCATTTATGCGGGTCTCAAATTTCCTACCAATCTGACCGACGTACACTTCAGGACGTTCTTTACAAGTCAATAAATAAACTCCTGAACATAAATGTTTAGGAGTTTTACATTTATTATTTATTATATATTTTCCTAAAGTGTTCATATTTTTAACAATATTACTCACTTTTAGTGAAATATAACCAAAATAAGAAAAACAATCGAAACTATTAGGTTTAGTTTTTATTATGAGGTACATACTTTTTGTAGTTTCTAGTTTAACTTTTTTGTTTAATATTTGGTTTACTAGTAAAATTCTGTATCCGTTGATAACTGCAATTTTATAAATTCTGTTTAATTCGGTTTGGAAATCATCATTAGACATTGGTACTTTTACTAAACGATGTATAAAAGAGTTAAAGGCAGCTAGCTTATGGGATATAGGATGAAAGGAATGTGCATGTATGATGGTGTCTAAGTAATAACATTTTAGGAAAATATATAATAAATAATAAACTCCTAAACACTTATTTTTATTTAAAGGTCGAAGATGGTCCAATTTTTTGGAAAAGTCAATTCCATATACTTTTAATAGAACATAAAGCTCATACCAACCCAGCATACAAACTACATCCATTACGCAAATTTATTCGAGCGAATCTCGGTCAATCTGATGTTGTAAATTAATAAACTGCAAATGAGGTACCAAACATACGTCAACCCTTGCACAATGTGGAGTTTATTGTAATGCGGTCTTTCATATTGGTCCATTGAATTATATTAATTATTATATTCAAATTCCGAAATAATCTATTATGAAATTAAAAGTCCTATTCACCCCGGATCAGCTTTTTTCTTTTATTAGCTACCTACTGTTAACCTTTTGGTGTACAAGCATATATATATATATAACGTGTAGATTATATATATATATATATATATATATATACGGCATTTGTTGTGTAATATTAAAGAGGCAGTATGTTGACGTTTGCAGAAAAAAATAATTTTTGGTGTTTGACAAGATTCTAATAGATCTACACGTTAAAGGGGACGTGTGTCCCAACTTATTTACCTATATAACAGGCGTAAACTAAAAATTCATGCCCAATAATTTGTCAAAACTGGACGTTTCATGTTTCTTCCATCAGAAGGAATACAGAATTTGATGCATGCTGAGTTTTTGGAGAATGTTGTTGTATTCATAGTTTAACTACAAACGCTTCAAGCCGAAGTCGGCATTTAATTCTGCTCGCTACGTCACGATAGGTTTGGTACTGCCCCTTGGCGGACCCACCGTTGAAATTTCCGATGTCAAGAGTTGTCCTTGCATGACAGTTAGGTTTTTACTCATATTTTATGTGACCACCTGTAAACAGACGGTAAAAATAGACTAACAATCACACAACCCCTAGGTTCCATTGTGTTTACTATGCAGTCCAGGAATCTATCTAATGCCGTATAGAGACTGAAACAATGTAATTAAGAAATAAAACACTTGGTACACTTTTGTTTCACAGTTTTTATTTAGAACACTCTAACAATTGTTTCGGCTGCTAAGCCATTATCAAAGAGAATAATTTTACAAAAGTAACAACGATCTTATATACCGATGTAGGGGTTAGATGAACAAATTTAAGGGTTGGGAGATCCAAAATTGAGTTTGGTCGTTTAGTACGTTATCTTGATGTTTGCAAGCTTATTTAATTTCTAAAATTTCATACAGATCTAGCCGTTTGCCTTTATTTAAATTATGTAACAATTTACAATCTTTGCATCAATAAAATGATGGTTTGTAATGCAGTTTTCGGCTAATCTAGTGCATTTTTTATTTTGGATGATAGATTGTTTATGTTCTTCTAAACGAGTTTTTAAAGAACGACCTGTTTGTCGAATATAGAAGGCGGAGCAATGCAAACAGTTCAGCTGGTGAACACCACTTTTTTCAAAAGTGTTTTGTTTATCTAGTTTATTGTTAACTATGAAAGAACCTACATTATTTTTGTTTACACATATCGGGATGATGTTAGTTTTCTTTATGTTATTACAAATTTTACTAGACAAACTAAACAAAAATAAGGATTCAGATTCAGTCCCTCTTGAAGAATAAACAACATTACAACAGACCCAACCGTCATCCAGAGATCGAGTATGACTTCGACTTAAGACAATTATGCTTGGTGTACCTACTTAGATTAGTAATATTATAATTTCAATGGAATGGTGCAACTAGATGCAATTCCCTATTTTCTTAATGCTGTTACAAAAGACACAAGAAATTCTTCATTAATATAAAGGAAACAAAAATTACTTTGTAATGTTTCAAAAACAGCTTTATTGACTCTAAAATTGTTTCGGTATATTATTCCTTTTTCAAGAGTACTTAGATAATACTATAGTTTAATAGTGCGCAAGGCTTAAACACTATGCAAACAATAACAAACCTATAAATAACATACTATATATTATTGAGGGAAAACCCTAAATATGTGTATTAATGTATTATACTTAAAATCTGAGTGTACATTGGTAATGTTTTCTTTTCGCTTAATTGATCTCTTAATCTGTTAGAAGAATTCGAAATTAAGATAATAAGTAATTCTTCATTACTTGAGAAACATTGCACACCAAGTGGAAACCGAGCTGCGAACTCTGATTAGTATTTAGAAATCAGTTACTCACCACTCACCCATTCCCACAATTCCTAAAATTTAGCTGAAGTGAGTTTTCAACTCTCCGGCTTTGTACCGGAGTATAGGTCGGAGGGTCTACCCGCTAACAAGAACTGAAATTAGTTGCAATAAAGCTCACGAAAGTCAAACCACATTTTATATCACGAACAATATCTTTCCAAGAACAAGTGCGAGTTAAAACAAAGTGTATGCAACTGTTAAAAACGTCTGAAGATCATTTTAAGAGATACTGTCTTTTACTGATACGGTAACTGTACTTCTGTAATGAAGTTTTGTATCATTTGGCCACATCAGACCTTAAGTGGAAATTTTAATAGTCCTTGTATTATACTATATGGCAAAATATTACACCGTCACGAAAGACTGATAAGTACCAATTAATGACACCTATAATTTTCAAAGGCCGTGTTAAAAGGGATCAAAACAATTGAAACAAAGAATCTGTTAAATTCATATAACTATATAAAAAAGTAATTAAACCCTACGTTTATGTTACAAAGTTTTATTTATTGACTAAAAATACAATAATAGTAATCCCACTTGAGGAAGGTATTGTGTAATGAAATAAGTATTGTAGTGGCAATAAATTTAAAAAGGAAATATTTAGCAAGCCTTGATAAAAATATAAACAACCTTGTGTACATCGTGTTTTTGACAAGAATTTCTTTGACAGACATCTTACAGCAAATAGATCTTTTGTATTTAATAATAAAAGGCAAAGGATAAGAATGAAGAAAAAGCTATCAATCACCCATAAGTAAAGCTCAAAATATTAAATATTTAAATAATGTTTGATTATATACATATTATGTTGAATATTTCCTTAAGAAAAACACTAAATGGGTGAATCATTTTTTAAGATTGTGGGGACTTATGTTCCACTATTGTAAAAACATTTTTGTACATAAAAATTCTTAACGTTGTATAAATTGTCTTCTGTAAATATTTTGTATAAAATTACTAACACCCTTGAGCATGCCTTTTCTCAAACATGTTTTCTACCGTCTTGCCTTTTTTAATTCTGAGAAACAGCTTTCTTTTCTTGTCTATCTTTCATACACAATCCAAAATTCCTTTCCCTTGTCACCGATCGCTTGCAACGGTCAATCATAAAAAGTACCGTTGCCGATCCCTACTAAAACTACCGCTTCTTGTTTCGCTACCCTCGGCATGCTTCCAAAATAACCTTTACCGTTAAACACTTCTTCACCGGCCGCAACAGATAATACTCGTCACAACCATTTGCTCATTTTTTACCACTCAATATTAAATTCATTTCTATTCTTTCATCATTTTCACTACTAACCGTCTGTAAATTAAACACCATCAATCAACCATCATCAAGTTTTATTTAAATAAATATAGTATTAAATAATCACCCGCAACACCACAAGATCTTTCATTATTTTTATCATTTAGTCATATAGTGTAAAGTATATTAAACAGAAACCTCGCTACGCCTCGAAAACAAAGCGGCCCGAATTCAAAGCACGTCTCCTGCCCAATACTAGTCTTCTATTGAACATTCGAAATTGTTCTGATGTTCACTATAATTTTCTAGATTGACTAACTTCGTGTGTTTTTCCATGTCAGACCAATTCAACAGACTAAGCAGATGAGAAGGGTAAACAGTCCGGTACAGCAAGCAATACGAGAGAAGTTCAGTAAAGTAAGCAGTCCAGTTCAGAACAGCTAGGTGATAAACATCTAAACTGGTATTGTAAATATTCTGGTATAGTGAGCAGTGTAACAAACAATTTTGTGCAGTAAACAATGAAATAAAAAACAGTTAACATTTATACTTATTTATAAGTCATTTTATGTAGCCAACATTGGTTTTTAGTCGATATATTTCTGAGTGAGACTGTTTATTAAAATCATTTAAAATCTTTTTATCATATCTGGTATAGAAAAATGAGCAATAAGCGTAGAGACAGTACTAGACTATACAAATACAAAAATAGTGATTAATGACCATTCGTCAACCTTTTTGACATATCTAAATATTCTATTTCCATTCAGACAACTACAAATTAGTTGTGTTTACATCTGCTGATAGGAATCGCCAAATAAAATTACATTACTCAGCTGTGCTATTTTGACAACTTTTCCATAAATATAAACAGTTAGAATGCATAAACAGAAAGTTGCATTATAAACAACGCCTAAAACAAGATGTGCTAGTTGAATTTTTGTCATTTTCGAATCATTTAGATATAACATATTGTAAAATACTTGGATATTTTTTTAAACAGCATTATTATTATTATTATTCATTATTAATTATTAATGATGATATACATTAATTTCGATTAATAACGACGATTCAGTATGTTCGTCATTGTTCCTGCTGTCACCTCTAATAGCTTAGTGGTAAAAGCATTGGCGCGTAAAGCCAAAGGCCCCGGGTTTGATTCCCGGCGAGGGCGTGATAGCAGTAACAATTTTTCCTCATTAATTTTTAGGTAATAGGGAGTTATTTTAATTCAAAATAATATGTTGTATTTCATATAACATTTATGACCGCAAAAATATGAGAATTGCACTATTCGATAAATACAGAAATATTGGGGTTCATACAGCGCCACATGAAAGTATAGTCACTGAAATTTAAAAACTGGCAAAAACGCATTTTCTGATATTTTACACGAAAAACTATGTAGATATTATAAATATAAATATAAATATGGAATCAACAGAAACAACTACTCCGAGGGCTAATACCCCTACCGGCATTGAATTACATTGTTCATTCCG
The DNA here is from genome assembly GCA_963921985.1 of Agrilus biguttatus. Taxonomy (NCBI): domain Eukaryota; kingdom Metazoa; phylum Arthropoda; class Insecta; order Coleoptera; family Buprestidae; genus Agrilus; species Agrilus biguttatus. The sequence goes on from OY998118.1 coordinate 26,486,712, forward strand.
ATGGACTCCTAGACGAAAATATAATATATTCAAAAAAGAAGGAATTAAAATCCTTATCGGAATGAACAGTGTAATTCAATGCCGGTAGGGGTATTAGCCCTCGGAGTAGTTGTTTCTGTTGATTCCATATTTATATTTATATTTATAATATAGCCTGTAAAGGCCTTTCTGCCAGCGCCCACCTGATAAGACCCGATAGGTCGAAACCGGTCGTGGGATGTGGCTTTCGGTTCGTTGTGCCTACATGGTAGGACGCGTTCAAAATGTGATATCTTTGATCTTAAAATTTAGACGAATAATAATTGTAATTCCTTCTTTTTTGAATATGTTATATTTTCGTCTAGGAGTCCATCGGAATCAACAGTGTAATTCAATGCCGGTAGGGGTATTAGCCCTCGGAGTAGTTGTTTATGTTGATTCCATATTTATATTTATATTTATAATATAGCCTGTAAAGGCCTTTCTGCCAGCGCCCATCCGATGAGACCCGATAGGTCGAAACCGGTCGTGGGATGTGGCTTTCGGTTCGTTGTGCCTACTTGTTAGGACGCGTGCAAAATGTGAGATCTTAAAATTTAGACGAATAAGGATTTTAATTCCTTCCTTTTTGAATATATGTAGATATTACCTATATATTGTATAATACTTAGCAAATATTACCAAGTGTTGGCAGGTTCTTAAATTGCAATCAATATCACTTATAATTTCCACAAATTTCAACCCTTAGTACTAAACCATTTAAGAGTAGAAAAACAATTAAAAATTTTAAAAATTAATTTTTATCTAATCATAAAAATCTAAAAATGAGTAAACGTTAATTCAAAAATTAATTCACATGTATTTATAACGTATTGTAGCGAACGTGAACGTGTGTGCGGTGAAACGATTAATGCTGACGCGTTCTGAGGGCGGCGCGTTTGATCTCGATCGATCGATGCTGAACAATAAACGATCGAGAATATTCTGTTGTCATAACAAGTCGTTTCCTTTGGAAAGCGGTCGAAATATATTCGCGTGTTTTCTAGTAATTTCTTTCGGTATATATATACTCTCGTCTCCGGATCAGTGATTTCAAGACGCGTAATATAAACATTTAACGGCGAGGTACAAAAATATATAAATAAAGTGCATTATTGTTTGTCAGATAAATAAGTAGTTTAGTTTGTTAGTAGTATATAAGAGATGAAATAGATAGTTGTAAATAAATAAGTAAACTAGAAAATCCGTTACAGTATTTTAGTTTTTCTCTTTTCAATGGCTGGACCGATTCGAATGACATTTATGCCAACATTAGATAATGTTAGAAGGTATTTGTAAAAAAATAGCAATTGATCGTGACAACGGGAACATGAAAATGAAAATTTATGGTTAAGTATTTCTGAATTTTTACCTTAAACTAAAAAAGACAGATCCTTTTGTGTCCTTTAATGTTTGTTTTATGTTCTTCAAGACTCATCAGATGACGGTTAGTTCTAATACTACATTTACTGTATTCTAGTAGAAATCTGTAGCTGAAACTTTTTAACGTTTCTTTCGAAACCAAACTATGTTTACAAATATTTGTTGTCTAAAAAGCAAAACTAAAGCAACTCAATGTTTACCTGAAACGATTATAAATAAGCAAAAAATACTTATATCTTCCAGTTCGTTATTTTTACCTTTTACATCAAAAGGTAGGAAGTGTTGGTATACATATAAATGTTTGACAGGGAAATTGTGTGTTTCCTGAGGTATCCACCTATTTGAAAAAGGAAAAAGGAACTGTGCGTATAGAGTTTCCAAATTGGTTTGTTATTCAGGCAGAAGGGCGAATAAATCTTTTGGGAATCGTAAAAAGTTACGCCGCAGGCTTTGGATTATGTAAATTATACAAAACACCATCTTGAGACTCCTGGATGATTTATTTTTACAGCACTACTGCTATCGTTCTAAAGGAGCAAACGGTTGAGACATTTATGTCCAGATCTCCATTTTATCATTTCAAATCAGAAACTCTTCTTTTCATTAAGAGTGTGTTATTATACTGAATATTCTATGACAGGTAAAATCGTGGTTAATATTTGTCTTATTCGACAAATTCTCGATTTGAATGCTTTACTATAATATATTTACATAGGAAGTACACCACAGTGGTGTATCTAGAATTTATAATTGAGGGCGGGGGCTGCAGTAAAGAATTGGAATGAAACTCTTCAATATATATGAACCATTATACTGTCTCATAGTGCTTATAATTTGGAAAATGATATCATCTTTTTCATTTATTCAAAAATAGATTCGGGTTAATTTACGAAACACGGAAGCGTTATTCAAAATTTTATTATATTTATAGTTATATTTTCAGTGGAATTTACGTTGCACAGAACCACAACGAATGTGGGTCGTGATCATCTTCAAATTGTTGAAAATGCAAATAAGCACTATGTGGGGTCCTATAAAGACCTAGGGTAAATCAAAGAGATTAAGTAAGTCTGCGAAGCTATGAAGAGGCGGTCCAGAGGTCCGTCAAGTTCAGTAATCGTTGGCGTTGAGTGACCTTATCTCGAATTTCCAGAGACGGATATACTCGATCAAGCTGCAGACAAAACCAGGTAAGACTTAATCTCCCAGTTTGATTCTGGGCTTTTGATTTATTACATTTCTCTTTATTTTTTTAAGTGATTTAGTCATTTAGTTAGTTAATTGTTCATAAATATACGTTTACGAAAAAGGCAAATAGTTGTTTTGTTAACTAACCTCTCACAAGACAAGCGACCCAATTCACGATACCTTGAGGAGTCATCTTTGATACAATTCACATAAATTTAGAATAAGAACATGATCTTAAATTAGGTAACATTATATACCGTATTAGAGGTAGTAATTGACTGATTTTTACTGCTAACTGTGTTAATATCAGTAGATGACGTCATACTGCCTTTAATACGTTATTAAATCTATTTCCTTTTATGGAACAGCTTCAGTTTGATAAGTAGCTAATGGATGCTACCTATGGTGCGATGATGAGATCTTATATGAACGAAATTGCGATCCGCATCTCGTACCCAAAAATGTTCTTTAACATTATGTAAATTGATTTTGAGCAATTTACTGTCGCTAAATAGAATATTAAGTAAAATTATCTATTTCTAACGATTTTTCGAAAAATCATATTTAATAATCAAACTCTTATACCTCATGTTAATGAAAGACTGAATAGTAGTCGGAGTAATCGTCAAAAGCCCATCCAAAGTTTTGAGACGTCAAGATTTAAGTTTACATCCACTACCTCTTCTATTTAAAATTACGATTTCCCTGTGGATGCTGTGACATAGTCACTCGTAGATAACTCTTGAAAAAGTCCATTCCGCCGTGGTTGAAGTCATAACAAATGACTGTAAATGTGTCGCAATGCTAGAGAAAAATTAACGATAGCTTTTGCTTTTAATATTTGCAAGGCTTTGATTGCCATTTGAATCGTTTTGGATTCAATACTCTCGTAATATCAATGCCATAAAAGGATTTCATCATTTAATTCCCTTTTACTGCTACTAGTCAAATAACTGTTTTAAATTTGCGAAACAGTTAAGATTTCTTCAATCGACTGTTTTATATGATGTGCTGGAATAAGCACTTCCACATATAAAATCTTCAAAAATTCTCTCTTTAATCTCGAATTCAGAGAAGAGCTTTAATATTATAATCCAGATATGGTAAATGTACCAGTTATCGACATATTAAGACAAAAATCTGGCAAAAGCAATCTCAATTATTGAGCAATTGAAATATGTAATCTATTTAAAGGATAGTTTTATAAAAATTGGATTGGTTCAGCCGTTACTTTGTGATAATTCATCTTAACGATAAATAAATAAACACTACTTTGTTTATTATTACTTTTTTATTTACAAATCCTTTTGACTATAGTTTCAATTTGAATCATTTGTTTGACTATGGTAAGCTATTTTTATAATTAAAATTAAAAATCTACCTGGAATTTACAAAAACAAATTATTGTATTAAGTATCATTATTAGTTAATGAAAAAGTGTAATTATTGGCAACTATCTTATAAAAACAAACAAATATTATATCCAAAAAAGAAGGAATTAAAATCCTTATTTGTCTAAATATTAAGATCAAAGATCTCAAATTTTGAACGCGTCCTACCAAATAAACAAATATTAGTTCATAAAAAAGGAATTATTATTAAGAGAAGCTCGTACAGCACAGAAAATAAATATGAGTGAGACTCGGTTAATATTCTTTAAGAGAAGTTAGACACTGTTGAGCAATTGATATTTTATTACTGGCAAGATCGTATTGGTGTGATTCATCTTTCTAAATAAAACTGTTAATATGTTCTTCTTCTTCTTCGGCACATAATTAGACAGTTTGTGGACTATTCTGCTTGAAGCTGGATTTTGTCGTTGTGCTATTACAGCAAAGTAATTCTATATCCATTAAATAATTTTTCTGCCTAAGAAACAGAAGCATTTTTAACAGCCTCCAGAGTCATTTTAATGTTCTTTTCAGAGTACTGTAGCTTTGGAGTCATAATTTTTAAAAACAATAAATAAACAACTTTTCAATAAAAGTTAAATGCAAAAACTGTGAGCCACAGTTTGTCTCAAATTTAGAATATTTTGTAGATGCAAAATGGTATGTTAGTAACTGATGCGGTGATTTATAACCCTCTACAGGACATTGTATTATTTTTGCCTTTACAATATAAGCAATGGTGAACGTACAATTTCAATTTTTAACTATTCCTCCAAAAGACCCAGTAATTTAATTGGGTCAAAATTATTTTAACTTGAGAAAATGTTACTTTAAGAATAATTAAATCTCTTTTATTTCAACAAAACCATAGGAAAGATTTACACTTTTGGTTAACAAAGTAATATGAGTTACAAATACCACACTTATCTTAGCACTTTTCCTAATTATGTTTAACTACAGTGATAAAATGCGTAAACGTCTTTTTTACACGCTTTGTCAAACTAAATACTTAGTTAATTGTCAAACTTGGCAAGTGTCTAAATTAGCAGTTAATATGTATAGTATTTTCAAATAAGCACAGACTTTAGCAGAAGGCTAGTTGATTTTTAATATTTGATGTTAAAGGTAAGATATGTTAATAACCAGGACTGTGTCAACAACTGGTACAGTTACCGTTGTGGTAGTCTGTTTATGCACCACTCCGTCGTTGATTGTTTTATCCAACTGATTTGATACAAACCTCACCTAATGAGTTTTAATGTATTCAACGTCACTTAGAGTTCTGTAGGGGGCTACAGTACCCCTAGCCCCCTCCGTATATTCGCCAGTAGTACACTCAAAAGACTAAATAGAATGGAAATAATAATCCGTATAGCCAGTACGTAAAATATTAGTCAGATAACAGCATCTTCAAAATAGAGGTCTTAGCATTTTACGTTCATTAGAAAAGAATGCAGGATGACTGGTGTTTATTTCGTGAGAATAAAAATATTTCTCAGCGTTTGTACTGTTGTACCACATAAAATTAAATTATACTCGAAGGACCAATGTTTACAGTTACACATAAAAAGAAACTATTGAAGTTGATAAGTGTATATTTACAACTATAAACATAAAAGTAATAATTGTTTATGAGGTTCTTTCCCTCAGCTAGTCTACTTTCGAACTTTGTCTTAAATGTTATAAAATACCTTATATTAATTTTCTCCCCTTAAAGTGGTTACAATAAGACATGATGATGAAGAGAGAAGAAAAGAACAAGATAGTACAACACAAATAACTGCAAATGGAATGTAGCAGGGTAATAAAACAATAATAAATGCAGTTCTGAAATAGAAAATATTACGGTACAATAACCCTAAATATCATGCAAAATAAGAAATATTGTATTGGTTGGAATGTCCAACCCTAATGAGGTTTTAGAAATGTGTAAACTCCTGAATTCAGGTAGAATTGGACTGTAAAAATTGTAATAAGATTTACTAAAAATGGAACTTAAATAAATGTACAAATAATAATAATAATGGTTTAAAATATTGAAAAATACGCCTATGAAATATGAATATTAAATGATAAAACAAAAACATGAATATATACAACACAACTATACGAATTTTTATATGTACAACTTAAATACTAACTATATACAAAAAAATGTTTATTGTGCTGTAACAACTGGTTAAAAATTTGCACTAATAGGTTGGAGATCTTGGAGACGATTATGTATATGGTCATGGATGGTATCAAACGAATGGTAGATATTATGTCTGTTTTGAGTGTAATCATTCAGTGAAGAATAGGAACCTCCAGTATAGGCAATAATTGACTTTAGAGTCTAATGTTTCTTACATATTTCAGTATGTTTACCGCGCGGGTTATCACATCGTTGGAGCACGAATTCGGAAATTTATAATTAAGTATGTTACTTAATCATCATCATAGAGTCGTCAGTCCGGAGACTACTTGTACACGCACCTCCACTCCTATACTGAATCTCTTCGAATTTCTCTGAAACTAGAATTTCTTACATCCCTATTTGCGAACAGTAATCTAATACAGGCCTCCCTCTGCGCCTTTTTACTTCTAAATTTACGTCTAATGTGTCTCTAACTAGCCCTTAATGTTTCGGAAGATGTCCTATCGTCCTATCTGTCCTTTTCCTTATTGACTTTCATAGCACCCTTTGTTCTCCTATTGTTTCTAATACCTCCTCATTTCTAACCTTTTCTGTCTACGGTAATTTCATCGTCCTCCTATAACACCGCCTTCAGCGCCAACAGCTTATCTTCTAACCGCGCCCACCACCAATGTATCACACCCATTCACGGTAGTGCTTCAAGTATACGCTATTAATAATCTTTTTCAAGTTTCCATTTATATTTAATTCTTTACGTTGCTGTCCAAATTCTATAACTACCTGTTGCTCTTTATAAAAACTATATATCACCCTTATATCCCTGGATTTCATCCCTATAGTGGTATTATATTTAGTACGTTTTCCCATTTAACATTGTTAAAAACTACTTCTAGATCTATGACTTCTATGTACCCCCTCTTCCCCATTTCTATCGTTTTCTCTACTACTACCCTTAAAGTTAAATGAACTAACGCGTTCCCCTATTTTTTCTAAACCCGAATTGGTCTTCCCTTAATATTTGTTAATAACAAAAAATAAATAAATTTGCTTTGTCGGTATTCTGTAGAAACCGTTCTAGACATAAATATTCTAGTAGAAACTTTATCATCCTAAGTCTTGCTTCGTTAATAAGGGCTTAGACCTTGTTCGGTAATGAACTTGTGTGTGATAATATTTTCCGACCCAATAATATTTCTAGATACTATTGTGGTGTTGCGGGTGATTATTTAATATTATATTTATTTAAATAAAACTTGATAATGGATGATTGATGATATTTACTGTACAGACGGTTAGTGGTGAAAAATGATGAAAGAATTGAAATGAATTTAATATTGAATGGTAAAAATGTAATGGTTGAAAACGAGTGTTATCGGTAGCGGTCGGTGAAGAAGTGTTGATTTGAAAATATAGAAAGTTAGTCTTCAACGGTAAATGTTATTTATTGAAAGCATGCCGAGGGTAGCGAAACAAGAAGCGGTAGTTTTATTAGGGATCGGCAACGGTACTTTTTATGATTGACCGTTGCAAGCGATCGGTGACAAGGGACAGGAATTTTGGATTGTGTATGAAAGATAGACAAGAAAAGAAAGCTGTTTCTCAGAATTAAAAAAAAGGCAAGACAGTAGAAAACATGTTTGAGAAAAGGCATGCTCAAGGGTGTTAGTAATTTTATACAAAATATTTACACAGAATTTACACAAGATAATTTATACAAAAGTAAAGAATTTTTATGTACAAAAATGAATATTTTTACAATAGTGGGACATAAGTCCCCACAGTACCCCCCTGCTAGTGGTTTTGTTATGCAAAACCTGCTTGCAACCTGTCGGGGAAGTGAACCCTTCTTCCTGACCTAGTTTTAACAACCAGTTGTTGAGGTTGGTCAGTTGTTCTGTTGTTGTTGTCGCCTCGGGGTTGATCTGATAGGGCTCTTCAGGTACCGATGGGGTGCTTTCTACGAGATCAGTCATCACGTACGCGGGTTTTAATCGGTCTATAGAAACTGTTACTTCGCGTCCGTTAATGTTTAATGTGAACGTTTTGTCCGACCTACGCACTACACTATAAGGTCCGTCGTAGGGTTGTTGCAAGATGTTCTTTGGGCTGTCGTGACGAACAAATACTTGACTTGTTGTAGCCAAGTCCTTGAAAACAAAAATCTTCTTTTGACCATGACGAAGGGTCTGCGTCGGTGCCAAATTTCTTTGGTGGTTTCGCAATTCTTTTGCAAATGCTGGAAGACTTTCGTTATTGGGATCTGCAATTGTGGGGTCGAGGAACTCTCCTGGCAGGCGAAGTGGTTGACCATACATCATTTCCGCGGATGTGGCTTGAAGGTCATTTTTCCAGGCTGAGCGAATACCCAACAGGACTGTTGGTAGTATTTCTGTCCACCGAATGTGTTGATGGCACATAATTGACGCTTTCAGCTGGCGATGGAACCTTTCAACCATACCATTTGAAGATGGATGGTATGCTGTAGTTCGCAGATGAGTCGTACCTAGCAAACGATTTAAGTGTTTGAGAAGGTTCGACTCAAACTGTCTACCTTGGTCGGTGGTTATTCGTTTGGGAACGCCGAATCGGGAAATCCAGGTGCTGTAGAATGTTCGCGCCACCGTGGGCGCTTCCTGGTTTTCCATGGGTGTGACTTCTGGCCAGCGGGAAAAGCGGTCTACCATGGTAAGGCAGTAACGCATTCCTTCAGACGACGGCATGATGATAATATCCATATGGACATGTTCGAATCGTGATGAAGGAAGCTTGAAGTTGCCTATGGGAGCTGACACATGGCGGGAAATCTTAGAACGTTGGCATTCTAAGCAGTTGCGGGACCATTTCCTGCAGTCGCTCTTAATGGAGGGCCAGACAAATCGTTGTGTCACGAGCTTGACTGTAGCGTTGCTACCAGGATGTGACAAACGATGAACTACATCGAACGCTCGCTTACGAAGGTTCTTCGTAATAAATGGGCGGGCATTTGCAGTGGAAAAGTCGCAGAAGATAGCCATTGGGATGTTTGGCAGTTTAACCAGCTTCAATTGCAACCCTGAAGACTTGTTCAGGTATTGCTGAAGTTCATCATCCTGTTGCTGGGCTGTGGCTAGCGCGTTGTAATCAAGAAGAGGTGCTGTAGTCTCTTCGATCCGCGATAATGCATCTGCTACGACATTGTCTTCACCAGAAATGTGTTTGATGTCGGTTGAAAATTGACTAATGAAGTCCAAGTAGCGAAATTGACGTGGAGAGCATTGCTGACTTTTCTTCAAGAAGGCGTAGGTGATGGGTTTATGATCAGTAAATATTGTAAACGATCGACCTTCAACCATATGCCTGAAGTGTTTTACTGCTTGGTAAATAGCCAGCAGTTCTCGGTCGTATGCTGCGTACTTGGCTTCGGTTGGACTTAACTTCTTCGAAAAGAAGTCCAGGGGCTGCCATTGATTGTTCACCATCTGTTTGAGGGCGGCTCCAATGGCGAAGTCTGAAGCATCTGTGAAAATGGCGAGGGGTGTATCAGATCGGGGATGGACAAGCAACGTCGCTTGGGCTAGACTTTCCTTGCTCGATTGGAAAGCTTGGATGGCTTCTGGAGTCCAGTTTACGGGCATTTTCCCTTTTGCATTTCCCTGAAGAAGGTCGTTTAGGGGAGCTTGGATTTCTGCAGCCTTAGGAAGGAATCGCCTGAAGAAATTCAGCATTCCCAAGAACTGTCGCAACTTCTTCACGGTATCTGGACGAGGATAAGATCGGATGACCTCTACTTTCTCTGGGAGCGGAGAAGTACCAGCGCCTGACACTAGGTATCCGAGAAACTTAACTTTTGGCTGACCTAAAACACATTTTAAAGGGTTAATGACGACGCCGTACTTCTTGAGTCGTTGGAAAACGGTCTCGAGGTGGTGAATGTGTTCTTCTGGCGACGCTGACGCTACTAAAATGTCGTCAATGTAGACATAGCAGAAGTCAAGACCTTGAAGTACTTCGTCCATAAACCTTTGGAATGTTTGGGCTGCATTCCGTAAACCAAAAGTCATAAAAGGGAATTCGAAGAGGCCAAATGGAGTTGTTATGGCGGTCTTCGGAATATCTTCCTCCGCCACGGGAATTTGATTGAACGCGCGCACCAGATCTAGCGTAGAAAATATGGTTTTCCCTTGCAGATGCTGCGCGAAATCTTGAATGTGGCGGACTGGATACCTATCGGGAAGTGTCCGGGCGTTGAGAGCACGGTAATCGCCGCAGGGTCTCCATTCATCACCCTGCTTCGGTACTAAATGGAGCGGCGATGACCACGGACTTTGGGATGGTCGGGCGATGCCCAACTGCAGCAGCGCTTCGAATTCTTTTTTAGCCGCGGTGAGACGATCTGGGGCGAGTCGTCGAGGCCTTTGTGCGCATGGTGGACCTGGGGTGGTAACGATATGATGTCGTGTTGCATGGTTCACTGATGTTGGTGCTCCTTCGGGACGTGTGATTTCTGGGACCCTTTGTAGCAAACTGTGGAAGGGTGTTGACCCGGAAATCGTTTTGATACTGCAGATTTCTCCTACAACCACTTCACCATGGGAAGTGAGATGCGTGGAGAGATCTAACAGTTTTTGGTTTTTCATGTCAACCAGAAGTCCAAAATGTGCCAAAAAGTCGGCACCGATGATAGGGTTGGTAACGTCAGCTACTACAAACCTCCAGGTGAAATTCCGCCGCAGTCCAAGGTTAAGTGCCAGTGTCGTAGTCCCGTATGTTGTAATTATTGTGCCATTCGCCGCGGAAAGTTCATATGTGGACTTAGCGCGCGGTTGAGGCAAGTGAGAGTACGGGAAAACGCACAGATCGGCACCAGTATCGACGAGGAACTTTGTATTTGTTGTTCGCTCAGTGATGAAAAGACGGCGGGATGATGTAGGGCCGGTTTCGTCTGCCGTCATTAACGAGGGGCCTGGTCGTTTCCCGGTGAATCGGAAAAGAACTGGCACGGTTTCACGCACTTTCGCGCCTTCGCACCAAATTGGGAATGGTACCAGCACACATTAGTGTCGCGATGGGCACTTCGCGAACGCGAGCGCGGACGCGAACGCGACCGGGAACGAGAACCACCATGATGGAACGGTCGCGACACTTGGTTCACCGCGAATGTCGCGATTTTTTGTAGCAATGCCGCTATTGTTTTTTCTAGGCTTTCCACCTTTGCATCTAACGGCGACGGCACACTAACACATTTGCTACACGTTGTTTCCGAAATGTTGTACATTGCAGGATAACTCACTTAGTACTTGTCTTTAAATACTAAAAAAAATCACTAAACTATTACACTAAGTCTGTAAAATTTTGGGCACTTAACAAAAACGACGTAAAATGTTCTGTAGGTAACGCGTGGGACAAGTGGCTGTCCAAAATCACTCCACGAACACTCACGATTTATACGGGGTCACCAATTTGTGCAGGGTCACCAATCACGTCGGGGTCACCAATTTGTGGTGTTGCGGGTGATTATTTAATATTATATTTATTTAAATAAAACTTGATAATGGATGATTGATGATATTTACTGTACAGACGGTTAGTGGTGAAAAATGATGAAAGAATTGAAATGAATTTAATATTGAATGGTAAAAATGTAATGGTTGAAAACGAGTGTTATCGGTAGCGGTCGGTGAAGAAGTGTTGATTTGAAAATATAGAAAGTTAGTCTTCAACGGTAAATGTTATTTATTGAAAGCATGCCGAGGGTAGCGAAACAAGAAGCGGTAGTTTTATTAGGGATCGGCAACGGTACTTTTTATGATTGACCGTTGCAAGCGATCGGTGACAAGGGACAGGAATTTTGGATTGTGTATGAAAGATAGACAAGAAAAGAAAGCTGTTTCTCAGAATTAAAAAAAAGGCAAGACAGTAGAAAACATGTTTGAGAAAAGGCATGCTCAAGGGTGTTAGTAATTTTATACAAAATATTTACACAGAATTTACACAAGATAATTTATACAAAAGTAAAGAATTTTTATGTACAAAAATGAATATTTTTACAATAGTGGGACATAAGTCCCCACACTATATACACATATTTTTTATAGCTTCTGTTATTTTCTGTTAACTTTTCCTTGTTTTAGTATGTACCATAAATACTGTCTATCTACTCTATCAATGTCCAGACATAGTATACATGTCTCTAGATCCTAAATCGTCTTCGACGTGTCAATTACCTGCTTTTCAATTTCCTTAGCTGATTTTGTTCTCACACTTGTCTCATATACTATAACTACAGCACTTAATACTGTTATGCCTCCATAATTCTTCTAATATTTATAATCACCCTTTTTAAATATAACAAAGGTATACTTACGTCTATGTTTCAACTTTGTGGTATTCGTCCTAGATCCTAGATATTTTAGTGAAAAATTTATTAAGTGTTCTTAAAATTTCGGATCTAATGGAATCGCATCCTGTTGCTCTTCCCTTTTTAGTCTTCTGTATAGCTTTCTCAATTTAGCCTGAAGTTATATCTTCACCATCGTCATCTTCTTCTTCTGTAAGAACTTGTTCGTGTTGCTGTATTATTATTGTCCCCTGTTTAGACATAATAACTTCTTAAAATATTCTATCCACCATTGCTTTATTTCATTTGATATTATGATACTTTAATACAGTTTTATTTCTAATGGCATGAAAAGTATATATTCAATAATGAAACATAATCCCCATTTCAACGACACTGTACATTCTATCTTCGGTTATTCTGTAAGTAAGCAATTGTTTAACCACAAATCGGAAACTTTTGAGCTACATTAACAGAATCCAATTTTACATTGCAATTAAACGTTTCGGAACTGTTGAACCTTACCAATAAATACCTGATCCAACCCAAAATCTCAGAGAAGCTAACGTTGCCTTCGATTGAATTGTAAATACAAAGGTATTTAGACTTACTTGCATACACAGGTCGGTTGACAAGTTTGAAAACATTTTCGAAACTATATAATAAATAATTAAAACCTTAGAAGCTAATTTACATTTAGATATGAACAGCATCATACATTTTCACCAATCAAGTAATTCAACATCTAAAGACGGAATTGAATTATACAGCTGATAAAAATAAAATACATACACATTAGCTGACTGTTTATGATCTTTATTACATTATCCAATAACGAATTAGTGATGATAATGCTAAGGCAATTGAATTAAATATCCTGCATTCAATCTTATGGTTAGAACAAAAATTAGCACCTTAAAACCTATAAGTAACTATTTAACTAAATTGGATATTACTTTGTGGAATAAATAATAATTAAAACACACAACTTTGTTTTCTCTTATTTAATTTACACAAATTAGTAAGAATAACGAAAACTAGGATGTAACCAGTATTTTTACAATGTTATCTATTAAGGATTACGATTCTTGCCATTTTCAAATCATTTAGGTACAACATATTGTGGAATACTTGGAGAATTTTTTATGGAGATTAATTACAATATTATTTTCATTATTATTAATTATTAATAATATACATTAATTTCGACGATTCTGTGACTTTATAAGTAGGTTCGTTGGCAGAAGCCTTGGCGCGTAAAGCCAAATGTCCCGGATACGATTCTCGACGATGGCGTGACAACAGTAACAAATTTTCCTGATTAATTTGAGGTAATCCGTAGTAGGTAATTCAAAAATGAATTCACATTAATGTTTTAAAAACACTAAGCTAAAAACAAGAACACAAAAATTCTCTTATGACCTATGTATATTTATCGGCAAACAACCTGTGCTTGTTTGCTTACTTTATAGAACGACTACCGAATAGTTTCTTTGACGTAACGGACACTGTTTGGGAACAAGCTTCACTACCAGGGAGGGACTTCGGCGAAGCGTCGAATCAATGTCGTTAACAACGTAGCTGGTAGCTGTGTAGATTCATTGTAATTACGAGTTGATTTATTAAGTGAAGTTTCGCAATCATAAATCCATCACTTTCAGGCCCTTTCGTTATTAATAATATGCAAAGGAAATTGCGAACTCCGTATTTCAATATAATTGAATGGTTTGCTTAACAAGCGTTAATCAGATGATTGACACTCGCACAATCGGCATACTGCTCCGTTTTTGGGTAAGATAGGGCGCTAAAGAAATTTGTTACGGTAAGATGAGAACTTTCTCCTCTAAGCAGCAATTTTAATAGCACCCATCCAGAAAACTTGTACATGGACTCACTTTCATGAAAAGTCTGACTGCTTTGTAAAATCCTACCAATTTATGAAACTGCTGAAATACGCTGAGCTACTTCGCAAAGATACTACATGAAACTCGGCCAGATTTATTTATTAAACACTTTTAACAATGCGGTCAGTTATTGGAGTAGTAAAGTTCCTAAACTTTGTTGGTGTGTATTGAACAGTCGTGTCATTTGCAGTAAAATGTAAAAAGTGTGGATCGAGCGGCATCTTTTTTTAATTTTGAGATTGTGGAATATGCTGTCAGAAAGATGAATATTATAATTAATATTCAACAGCTTTCTGCTACCATTTGATTGTTTGATTTCAATTGGAAGTTTATTATAATATTATTTCGCATATTGTTTTTAGTTTATTGTACTCATGCATAATGGATTTTAAAACAAATGATATAATATTTAACAGTTTCTATGCTAATATCACTAAAACAATAAACACAACCCACCTTTTCCCTCATTATTCATTTATAATTAAAAATAATTTAACACAATTACTTTCTTAATCTAATCTAATAATATAAGCTAACCTAATCTAACCTGTACCCTACTCTTAAATAGAAAATAAAGGGTTGTCTTATTATAAACGGTAAACAGCACATATCCTGCAGCGTAACACTGATTGCGGATTGCAATCCTAAAAAGTTTAGCCCGCATATTTCCACAACGCTAAAATTTAGCAATAGGTAGTTACCTAAGTTTTTTCCCTTTCCTTACTTTGAAAGCGCTATTGCCGCAAAATCCGTTGACCGTAAATAGGACAACACCCAAAACACCTGGATTTTAACTACATCAAATGCTTAGAGAAATTATTTATTTTATTGAGCCAACCCAATGCCGTATACATTTAGAATGTCATTTAATTTAAAATATCCACATAAAGTATGTCAAAACGTAAATACAATTAAAAAGAAAGGTATGTATACCGCTGGACACACCACCAAAGCCAAACTTTTTATGAATAAACTATCCCCATTGACCCATTGTTATACATGTAGGTTTATTTTATATGGATAGTATTGGTGCAATTGATTATGTTAAATGTGGAAATTGTTATTAATCGTTCTTACTCAGTTTTAAATTTTAAGAAAGTACCTATTATACGTATGTATATTTATATAGGGTGTTCCAATTATATGAAACATACCCTATATTTGTAACATTTTGAGAGAATTACGAATTTTGTCTTAAAAAGAGAAATCTGATGCTTTCTTGCTTTGATGTTTAAACTTAAACGATTTTTTGATTACTTTAATTTTCAGTATACTTTTTTTTACATAGGACTGCTTTAAAATATTGTTAGGTTAGGAAATTTCTAAGGAAGACAACTACTGATACCAGAACCTAATTCTGAAGTTCTCAGAAAAGTTGCCAAATGTTCGAGAATCAAATTTACCAGTTCAATGCGAATTTAAAAAAGAATCTAAAGAAGACATTAAGAATAGTGAATAGAACAGTGAATGAGACCATGGATTTATCTGTCCAGCATTGGATCTAAAATCATTAAAGTAAATGGAATACTTACCTCAAAAAGGGGACTATGTATTGGGGGGGATAGACATATTCGGCCCGGTCATTAAGACAGGTAGAAAAAGTAATTAAGTCAAAATGTAAATTCGGCCCGCATGAACAAATCGAACTAATAGTAGTAATATTTATTACCGAAACAATAATAATGAGTTTTTAATGTGTTTGGTAGGATTTTTATTTATGGTTCTTCCCATTAGTTCAATTATTTGTCCTTATACTATACATACATTGGTTATAAAAGTAATAGTTATATTAAAGCAAAATAAAACAATACTTTATCGAAAACAGAAATTTCTTTTATTTACACGTTTAAATATATTAACATGGAGTTACATTTACTAACAGAAAATATACAAATTTTATGATGATAATTTCTAAAATGTATTATTAAAGATTTTTGGAATAATAATGCGACATGAGTTTTATATAATCAAATATATTAATTTTTCCGTTATTTAAATCGTCAATTTTACACTGTAGATAGTCCCTTTGATACACAGGTAAACGACACCTGCAACCTTACCACATACCTATAATGCATACCTATAGATATCCATACTCTTACAATATACATACTCGATACTCTAACTCCTACCATAATTGATACTATTGATCAGCATGTCAGCTAGGTTGAACTTAGTATGATAGTTAATCGTTTAAAATATCTCGTTTATGTTTTTGATTGATTAAAAAAATAATGTTAGAAATTAAAGAATTTTGCTCACTGTGGAATTGTTGCTTAATGATCGGCATATGAAAATGGAATAAATCCATTAAATAAGTTGCAAAAAGGTACCTACAAATCATTAAAAATAATAATGGAACCGTAACTTTTAAAAGTATGAATGTACAAGGAATGTTACCAAGGGTATAATTGTAAGAGCATAAATAGAACTAAAATAATACCCTTACCATCCTCTCTACTCAGTGTAAGGAACAAGGGCACAGTTATTTGTACAGCTACTGAACTGTTTAATAAACTCAACAAAGAGCATAAACTTCCAGATTCTAACAAAATCTTTCTTAAAAATAAGTTGAAGAAATAGTTCAAAAACAAGTTCCAATTAAAATAAATAGGTAAATATCTGTGTCTATTAGACTTAAAAATACTAGTTGGTCTCTATTAGTTGTTACATAAGCTTTTGTTGTAATTTATAAATAATATGACTACCAATTTACTTACTTACTATTCAAATAAAAGGAACCAAAAAAATGTTTCAACAAATTTATTGACACACTCGACAATATTGTTTCGACCGATCGGTCATTCTCAAGAGTACACAGGTACTAAAGTAAAACTAATGCACGAACTTAAAATTAGCCTAAACTAAAGGCAATTACAGGGTGGCGAAAACAAGTGGGGGTGTTGGATGTTGGCATATCTATTTGATTATTTATCTCTAATACTTCATGTAAATTGAGCTTTCTCCCTTTTGATTGGTTATGTAATAATTTCGAATTATTAATGTCTAAATTATGATTATTATAAACACAATGCTCTGTAATGCCCGTGCAATTATTCGAAATCTTGTTATTCTTTATTGCATATAAATGTTCCTTAAATCTGGTTTGTATGGATATACCGGTCTGGCCTACGTAAATCGCTTCACAAATGCTGCAAGTTATTTAAAAAACGTCGTTCTTATTAAAAAATTCAGTTTTTTGTTTGGTATTGACCAGCAGTGATTTTAAATTGCGTTTATTTACTGCAACTGTATCTACATTAAATCTTCTGAAATAATTTTTTAATTTGTTGTTTACACTGTGTTTCAAATACATGAGTGAAAGGGTTTGTTTCCCTAACCTTTTTGACAACAAATAGTCTACTAGTGAGGTGCTGTGGCCGCTTTTTACTGCAATGTATTTTATAACGTCCAATTCTCTGTTAAAATTTTCTTTGGAAAGGGGTAAGTGTACTAATCTATGTAATAAGCAATGTAAAGCGGCAAGTTTTGTTTTGTTGGGCTTATTTGAGTTTAGTAATATTTCCTTTATGGCTAAACGCCTATACTTATTTTGTTTAAAGCAGTTATTCCTAGTTGGATATGCCCATTTTCTATAAACATTTTTGTTTTGTTAAATTTCACTGATTTATATGAATGACGAACTGATCTATTGTAGCGTTATAAAAATGCATTTCTTTAGAAAGAATCCAATATTACTATTTCTCACTGTGTCCCAGGTGTGTAAGTTCATAATTCGTTTCCCGTTTCTGACAGTAAACTGATAGTATAGGTACGTTTGTTTTTCTCCGGTGGAACTCGAATTCGTTAGGAGGAAATGTAATTGTACACCACGTTTCGAATCTTTGAACATCAATAGTATCACGTAACGGCTTTGTGTCAGACGAAATAAAACATTTTCAATGCAACAGTTACAGTAGGTAGTGACTAGAAAGGGATATTCCCGGATTCTCGTCTAAGGCTTTGGCATTTATTCAAGCGTCAATTTTTCACATTAAAGCGTAATTTATCACCCGAGCAAGGGGAATCCAATACTGTCGTGATTTATGAATACTTTATTGCGGGCGTGACAGAATTCTTTTTGCCATAGCCGCACGATAATAACATGTATAACCCATCGTAATATTTTAAGCTGAATGCCACAATGCTCACTGACATTCAGTAATCCTTTATTTTGAGTTCGGAATATTCGGAGCGTCTCTCTCACTCTCTATCTCTCTCTCTCTTACACACATTCACACTCTTCTACATATTATTTTTGTGTTCAAGAGAATTCTTTTGATCATATCTATCATGTATAAAAATTTCAATCGTTGTTAAGTAAATTATCTGCATGTGACATTTAATTTCGGAATCCATGATTTTATTTTAGTGCTGAGTTTCCATCTGGTGTTTAATAGAGATTCATAATCTGAATGGTCAGATCCAGATGGTGTTTTGTAAAGCAAAATTTTATTTTCAGTAGACAAGAAAATCACTTGAACAAATTGACTGCAAAGGAATTGCTTAAGATGGGTATGTACGTACAGTAAGTACACTGCATTGTGATGTGAAAATTGAAATGAATATTTTTACTACTGCCATGTACGAGTAAAACGTGTAATTTGACTTAAAATCAATCCTTCAGTTTGCGTAGAATAAAAGAGACAACGCATTCGGAGGAAGAGATGCTATTAACGTACACAATATGACCTAGGCCAATATATCACGCCGGTCGCTAATGTACTCGTTTTCGACAGGGGCGTTATTAATTATTGAGTAATATCATTTCAAATACAATCACTTTTATCAGGCGACTTAGTGCTCGCCGACGAGTGCATACTGCATATTACGAACATAAATGCTTCTGGCCAGAAAAAAATTTTGTAAAAAAAAATTTTGTAAAAAAAAATTTAGACTGTCTCATTCTAATTAATAAAAGTATAAAAAGAACAAGTAATCCTTTAGTTGATATTGTTATTTTAATTTAATTTTTAAGTGGTAATGTGAGAATCTTTGTCTCACTCTTATTTTTCGTATTCATTTTTGTTGAAATTTAAATTTGAACATAAAAATGGCTCGCTTTTGTAAATTATTTTGTATAAATTCTATGTAAATATTTTGTATAAAGTTACTAACACCTTTGAGCATGCCTTGTTTTCCACTATCTTGCCTCTGTCAATTCTAAGAAACAGCTTCCTTTTCTTTTCTGCACAAACATAAACATGTCAAAATTTTTGTTCCTTCGTTGCAGATCGCCTGCAACGGTCAATCATAGAAAGTACCCTTGCCCAATCCCTAATAAAACAATCGCTTCTTGTCTCCCTACCCTCATCACTGTGTAACGAGTGCGCGTTTGCTTGTGTGCGTTCGAGTGCCCATGTATGTGAGCGAGCCGGTCGCAGCCGAGCCGCGACGTGTATATCGTAACTGCAAGTGTGTGTGTAATAACTGAGGACATGTTAGTATATTTGTGTTTCGCGGAAACTTGTTCGATATTTCAGCGAAGAATAAAATAGTCCAGACTTTTCTATGTTTCTCGGGAGTGTTCCAGAAATTTAACGGAACAGTATATAAGCGGAAAGACGATCGCCAAGTTCAGTTCAGTTCAGTTCAGTTCAGAGTGCAGATATAAATTGACGGTCGTGAAAGTAATGTGAGAAATAAATCAAGACGCGTAGCAAATAAATAGAAAAGTGAGAAGTGTTATACGGACAGTAACTGTACATAAATAAATAGTGTAATTGGTGGTAGTAAAGTTAAGTTAATTAATATTAGTATAAATAAATTGTTGTTCCTGTTTAAAAGTCTTCGAGTTTTAATTGTTTAACCCCCGAACGTACAACTGTTTGTATGCTAACTTTTTATTTTTGAATTAATACTTCTTCACCGACCGCGATACATAATACTTGTTTCGACCATTCTGCACATTTTTCATTCAATGTTTAATTCATCCCTTTATTTTTTTCAATACTTACAGTTCTGTAAATAAATCACATATACCTACATTCATCAGTTTTCATCAAATCAAAGTTATTAAATTACCGGCAATACCACAGTTGTTGTCCTTGTCGGTTGGAATTGCTTCCTAAAGTTTCGCTAGCGCGAGTGGTGAGCTTCTTCAGAGGCCCTTCCATTTTCGCTGTTGGTCGTAGAAAATGGAAGGACCTCTGAAGAAGCTCGCCAGTTGCGCTAGCGAAACGTTAGGAAGCAATTCCAACCTACGACGGCCTGTACACCTGAAGAAGGACAACACCAATTCATCAACTGGCTGCGAAAGCCTTAATCAATTTGTGAATACCACAGTTATTTTAGCTAATCCCTGATGAATGAATAATATTCGGCAAAGCAAGTAACTTATTAAATTAACTAGATGTTTTATAATATTCTACCTATTTAGTCACTTGGTCCATAATATTTAAGTATAGTTTTGCTTAATTTAACGATATAAATACTAATTGCTATATACTTTAAATTAAATACAATTATCAGTATGTACTTTAATTGTTTATTTATTTATTTATTTATTTATTTATTCCTACTCGAAAGCTTAAAGCAGTAATTCTGTTAGCAATTCCGTTCTGTTTTGTAAAGCGGCGTTACAATGAATGATAGAATTCCGGGTTGACTTGGGCTGTTATTTATAAGGAAAGGGTTTGCTCGTGATAGATTTATGTTTATGAAATTCCAAGTTGCTCTACCTGCACTAGCCAGAAACATTCCCTCCAGTATTGCCAACCCTTGGTAACTGAGCATTTGCAAAAACAAATACAATTTGACAAGGGCAAACTACTACAAAAAGGAAATAAACACGGCACCCTGTTATACCATATAACACTGTTAAATTATTATTTTTTTAAATTAATCCCTTACTATTTATAATAATAAAATTCTAACCGAATTAGCCATTTTTGGAATAAAAGAAATAATATTCGTGATCGCGCCACTCGATGGTGGTTTCCATACATTGTTGACTAAGGCAGTGGTATTCTTTATTTAAGTAGTTTCATGTGTATAAACTGCATTATATTTTGCTAATTAGGGGCTGTGACAAACACTATAAAATACTACTATTAGATGGTGATCGCGATTTCGAACTCTTTGGTTCACATCTGTACGCCGTAGATTACTTTGACACAATATCAACCAACCTACTTGCAGCCATAACACAGCGTTCCTTTAGTAAGTGAAGATAGCATGACGAACGCCATCTGTTAGAAATTTGCTATTTATTGATCAGTTTCTAATAAGGACATTGACTTAGTGTCAAACTGAACTAACGGAGTAGGTATCTACGTAATAGTCGCGTGACTAAATAGAACATAAAAGTTATCGGTGGTAAGATGGCGTTTACTGCGCTGTCTGTACTTATTCATTGAACTCTGTTAAATGGCTGCAATATACTATAATTCTTTCTTCTTTTGTATTTAGTTGGCTTATTTTTAAAATTAGAAAACAATTTTTTTTTAATATTGTAGCCAAATCCTTGAAACTAGATGTCTTCTATTCTAAATGACGGTCAAGATTGGTGCTTGATCGGAAATAATCGAAGATATGGATTTATGGTCATCTCAGTTCCATATACCAACTTACCCCGCCTAAAATACAAGCTAATCGATTAAATCGTGTTAATAATAGTTATTGGTATTTCATTTTTTTGTAGTAATTATAAATATAATTTGTTCTACCCTATATAGTTCATATCATATCTGCCTTTTTTTAATTGACAACTTAGCTCAAAAAGCAGCACAGCTGCAGTAATGAGATTAACATAAAATTTACATTATCCGTTGACGGAACTTGAAAAATATTCATCCCGTTTTTAATAAAATTAGCAGCGCAAGTTAAAATTTCCTTAAATATTCCTGAAAGAATTATTTCTTTCTGTGTCGACTTTCGAAAAATACGTAAGTTAAATAACCGGTCTTAATAAATTCGCTTAAGAAAGAACTGAAACTGAGAAGATTAGCAAATCAACGCAATACTGAGCATTCTTTTAAAGCTAAACAATGCAAAATATTCGCAAATATGTCAGGAGTGGAATGAAAAGAATACTCCTACTTCTATGTATCTACTCGTATAAGGAGTAGCTAAAACATGTATCGATTATATAATATATAATATATAATTAATATAAGAATATAAATATAAATATGGATTCAACAAAAACAACTACTCCGAGGGCTAATACCCCTACCGGCATTGAATTACAATGTTGATTCCGATGTATTATTAGACGAAGATATAACATATCCAAAAAAGAAGGAATTAAAATACTTATTTGTCTAAATTTTAAGATCAAAGATCTCACATTTTGTACGCGTCCTACCAAGTAGGCACAACGAACCGAAGCCATATCCCACCTGATGAGACCCGATAGGTCGAAACCGGTCGTGGGATATGGCTTCGGTTCGTTGTGTCTACTTGGTAGGACGCGTTCAAAATTTGAGATCATTGATCATAAAATTTAGACGAATAAGGATTTTAATTCCTTCTTTTTTGGATATGTTATATAATTAATGTTTTATTTGGAGTGGTTACAAATATATCTTCATTGTTTTTTATGTTGATGACAACTAATCTGCTTGATATTCAGTATTGCTCAAGTGGAAAGTACCTACATACTGTACACATTAAGCTATCCAATAACGATTTTTTTGAGACTGCTCTAATGGGAATCTTCCTTTATTGCATATTCATGAGCTGTCCTACCAATTGACGGACATTTGTAAATCATTGGGGTATCAAAAACATGCAAATATATTATAGATGCCTATACATTATTATACATGAAATGGACAGGGAAAAAGCTAAACGATTAGTTATACCTGTCAGTAATTACGGAGCATACAGTAACAAAAATTTAGGTAATTGCCTTGGAAGTATCATGGTTGTCAATAACGGCATGAAGCTGTGATTATTTCATATCTCATACTTGTTCATTACTGCTTATACGCAATTCGACTAATTTGCTTTCTAATTGAAGAATATACTGTAACGGACGTGGCTTTTTGGGAGGAATTGACCCGCGCCGATTGCAAAAATAGAGTGGAGTTTGCCCATGCCGACTTCTAGAAAAATGGAGACAACTACTAGATCATTCGATTTGGTTCGAGAATAATCTAGCAACGTCCATCAAACTATATAAGCGACAGCGATAGACGACTTAGGACAGTTGACGGAGAATAGTTGACAGGTTACGTAGAACAGGAGTTGACAGAAATAAAAGTTATCGAAGAAAAGTGTTTACAAGAGTTGTAAAACCGAAGTTGTGTTAAATAGTTAATTTTTGTTGAGAGAGTTAAATATATGAGTTTAGAGTAAAAACGTAACAATACATTTCACGCTTATATAAATAAATTACAATAACTTCTGTGTTTCACACTTTGAAACTGTCACAAATATAAAACCATAGATAGTGGCACAAAACTGCTACAATAGGAATAATTCGGACGTACTGGGGAGTGTTAAGATCTGCCCTGAGTAGCTTAAGTTTTATTCCCCTCCTTTTGTAATAAATACCGATAAATTGTACCAGATATATTAACGTTTTAATATAATAATTATAAATATAGCTGTAGATACCTCTATTACAGCAGTTACTCTCCAAGATAATTTTGCTGATTTCAATCCTGTCTACATCGTTCTGACAAGAAATTCTAACGTTCCAATCTTGTTTGATTCCGTTTACGTTACATGAAACAACACCAATAACAGCCGATTGTTTGAAAGTAGTAGTTCCTAATTTAATTTAGATTTGTAGGAGCAACCTACAGTGTTAAATCTGCGGTCGTATAAAATACGGGACTGGAGATGCCATTCTGATGGTTTTTGAATCAGCCTCACTATCGGTTTTCGTAACAATACTGGTCAATAATACTTCTGAGTGACGTTCCAAATCGGTGTATCGACTGTAACCTTTTACATCCAGAATCCATATTAAAATTACGATTCGGATTGATTGGCCCTGGTCGAAATAAATGATTAGATTTGGACTTTTTTCAACTACGGTTGACATCTTCAGCGGAAAGTATATTCACAACGTGAACGATAATCTCGAAGTCTCGGTTGTAACGTAATCGAGATATTACCTCCGCTCACATTCTAACGCAGCTTCCATTGAAGATGGCAACTGCAGAAGTCAGCTAAAGGTCTGCATCTAGTTTATTTCGACCTGTCTATCAGTCCGAATCTTTTTTATGAATTGACCAGAATTAGATGACAGGTACTCTAGCCTGGCACAGTCGTGGTAGCTTTGACTAGTCTTTTAATAGTTGATGCCTAGAACCTAATGCGGGCTCTGCCATGGTAAACAATAATCGGTGAAGTAAACGATTACAATTTATTGTATATAAGTCGCACTCTAGCATAGAATCGATTTTCTCGTGAATGGATGAATAGTGCGCGTTACTGCTGTTACAAATGAAAAAAAAAATAGAAAACTCTAGGCCTACTGTTTGACATGAGTGACCCAAAAAGGCAATTCTATTATTGGCCGACCATTGCCCGCCATTTATCGGTCGCCCATCGGATGAGTGGCATGACCAGCGGTTCCTAAAAAAGAGGTTAAACTTTTGGGTGTTTCGATTACCACAAGCTACTAATACTGGTGGGCGGGCAGTCCCTCCGACCTACACCGTAGTACAAAGCTAAGGGTAGGGTGTAAGGCTCTCTTTAGCCTCCTTTCAGGAATCGTGGGAATGGGTGGGTGGTGTGGTTAGGGAGAAAAAGATGAGATGGACGAAATGTAGACAGAAGATTATCTGTGGAATATTACTGCCCCAGCATTTGCCTAAGTGATCCAAGGAAACCACAGAAAACTTGAACCAGAGCAGGCGTATCCGGAATCGAACCGGTGACCCTCGGAATGCTAAGCAATGATCTAAACCACTAGACCACGCTACTCTGTAGCAGCTCCTATGGGGTTATTCCTTTATATGCGTATTTACGGGGAGCGTTGTTGAAACCCAATAATAATGAAACCGGAGACATGGTCTGGTGATGTTTCTTAAGATATACGGTTTATGTCGAAAATATAAGTATACCATATTGTAAGTGTAGCGTTAAAGAATTTACTTCAATTAATGGGAATAGTGATTCCATCTGCGATGTAAAGAAGGCAAATTGCCATTTTGTCATCGTTTCGATTAATTACAAGACTATGATTAAATTATTATTCATAAATCTTACAACTTTTGTTTTAAAAGTTTTGCAGGACCGAAGTTGTTTAATCTTTCAATTATTATTATGGTGTGCAAATATGAAAGTTCGTTTTTTTACGTTCAAAAAATTAAATTTCCAAAAAATTTTCAAGTAAACTTTTATTAACAATAATAACCATTATTAACAACAACATTGTTCCGATTTATGGGCAACTTATGGATTCCATCAAAAGAGAATTTCGGCTGTTTCGATGCAATCCATTCATCGAGCCATGTTTTAACTTCTTCATGTTTTGTAAACTTCTGCTCCGCCAATCCGTGAGCCATCAACCGAAACAAGTGATAATTGGACGGAGCGATATCAGGAGAGTAGGGCGGGTGGGGTAAGACTTCCTATTTCAGGTCTTTTATGGTGTTTCTGACCGGTTCTGCAACATGAGGTCTGGCGTTGTCGTGAAGCAATATCGGGCACTCGTGTCTTGTGGTCCATTCTGGTCGTTTTGCTTCAACTACTCGGTTCAGATTGATTAATTGATCTTTATAACAAGCCGCCGTAACTGTTTCACCAGGTTTGAGAAGTTCGTAGTACAAAATACCCTTCTGATCCCACCATATGCAGAGTAACACCTTCTTTCCATGGATGTTGGGCTTCGGAGTCAACTTCGACGCCTCTCTTGGGTCCGTCCATGATCTCTTTCGTTTTGGATTATTGAAATAGATCCACTTCTTGTCACTAGTGATAATTCGATGCATGAATGACTTGCGTTGTTGCCGTTCAAACAAAAGTTCATACATCGTTCTTCGATTTTCCTACTGGCGTTCAGTCAGTTCATGCGGCACCCATGGTCCTTCCTTCTGGCTCTTGCCCATGCCATTCAAACTGTTCGAAATTGTTTGCTGCGTCACACCTAACGCGTCAGCTAATTGTTGCTGCGTTTGGGCATCATCTTCATCGAGCAAGGCTTGCAAATCATGGTCTTCAAATTGCTTCGGTGGTCTACAGCGGGCCTTACTGCTCAGGTCAAAATTGCCTTCTTTGAACCTTTTAAACCATTTTTGACAGGCTCTAGCAGTAATCGCATCTTCACCATAAACTTCAGCAATCATTTTGTGAGCTTCAACGGCATTCTTCTTCCAATTAAACATGAACATAAGCACTTCTCGCAAATGCTCTTTTTTGGCGATTCTGTCGTCATTTATAAAATTGTCTTAAAATTTTATATGCAAACCTTTTTAAAAACTTCAAGAAGTATTAGATAGCGCTTTAAACACTCTACAAGATAGATATAAACACAAGTTAAAAAAACAGGTTCATTCACAAAAAAATATTAGATAAAGTAAAACGAACTTTCATATTTGTACACCTAATATATGGACCAAAATGAACATTTGTCTGACCTCATAATGAAACAGATTTTTTTTTTCAATAATATCAAATCCCACTTAAAAATCTAAAATTGTTCCGCAAATGGCATTAGAAATAGATTTTAAAACCAGAACCCCTCATAAAACTTCTATATCTTACATAAAGCATAATTTCAAAGGTATAATCATGTGAAAGATTATAATGTACAGAATATAAAAGTAGTCAGCGAGATGATACACACGAAGTTTATTATTATTTAGTGATTCACATTATGTAATTTGTCTAGCTATGTGTAGTATGAACCGCAGTAACCACGATAGCTGGAAATGGTTTATTTTACACAGTAAATTCTCCTCTAATGAACGGTTGATAAATAATTTATTTTAATTTAATCTTCCGCAGTCAATGCTCTATATTTTGTTAATGGACACTATTTCACCGATCCCGTGAGCTCCTCTTGCTAATGAATTTGTAATTTATTGCATTAGTTCGTAATTTTCTCTCAGCTGAAATCAGGTTTCGGTTTCGGAAGCTAACGAAATGAAAAACTCGGGGTTTGGCTCTGCAAAATTTTGGAACGCCATCAAAAACATAATTAATAAGGGCTTAAAGGTCTAGCACGTTTTAGTGCAAAATATAAAACTTTTGTTATGAAAATAACTAATTCTTGTTTCTAAATGTACCTTTCACAACAATGAAAGAGATAGTTAAAAAAATAATTCTCTGTCTCTGTTTTAATATACATCTAATGCGGACTGCCTGCGAAACAAAAGAAGAGTATAAAGGGTAAGCGCCCGAGAAAAAATATCATTTATTCAACACATCCGTAATTCTCGCGATTTATCATGTCTGTAATGTGAACCAGAAGTGACCTTTTATAAGGTAATGGGCAGTTTGTATATCCAAGCTAAAAATAGTTCGATCAATAGCGTACACAAGAGAACAAGACAAAAGTCTCTATTAGAAACAAAAAGCTATAGGGTATGCATACACGGAGCATGTAGGCTGCCCGTGTGACGTCAGCCGACAAAATTCAAATAATGCTTTATGAATAATTGCAATCGTTTGTATTTGTTTGTAATTGAATTTTATTCGACTTCGAACGTTTGATGGTCATCCGTTAATTACAAAATTGGCATGAAATTACCTGAGACGGGTACGAATATGTAAAAACAGTCGTTCGTAAATTGTTAAGTGCCTTTAAATATTAAAAATAATTGTTTGTCTGTTTTTATATATATATATCTGTTAAGTTTAGTTTGTAGGCACTTGTTCTCTAAGTATATAGGCATCTTTTATGTCCATCAATTGTAAATACATTTACAATTCCAAAAATAGATTTTGGCTCCTTTATGACACCTCTTGTAAATGCTTTACGCATCGGTCATCAGCCTTAAATACACCACCAACGGTTTTGTGAATTACGCTAGGGGGCGTTTAGCTTCACTTTGGGGCGTTGTCCATTTTTCACACTATTTAAGTAGAAATAAGCGAAACTACGTTCCTCCCCCTGCTCCTGAGCTGGTACCGGGATTGGAAACTCTCCATTAACGAGACCAAATCAGAAGCAATTTTCTTCTCTCGAAGGCGTCGTACACCACCCCCAATCATGGTCAACAACCACCCAATCAAATGGAGTACCTCCGTCACTTATCTTGGCGTTGTCTTCGACAGAACGCTAAACTGGCGCAAGCAATTAACAGTGACCCGAAACAAAGCCCTAGGTGCCTTTATCGCACTCAAACCCTTCTTCAGGAACAAATCCGTATCTCCCCGTACAAAAATCCGCGCGTTTAACGCGATCATCAGGAGTATTTGTACATATGCCATTCCCATCTGGGGTTGCGCAACTCACCGCCGCCTTCAGATTCTACAAGGCACATACATGCGGATTCTTCGCTCCGCACTAGACTATCCCTGGTTCGTCAGAAATTCACAAATTCTGAAAGAAACCGGTCTCCCTTCACTCCCAGAGGCTGCACTCAGTTTCGCAGCGAGCCTTCGCACTTCAGTGACGGCTCCAAACCCAAAAAAATTCAATCAAACTACAATATGTTCTATTCAATTTAAATCAACCTCACAATCTATATCCACATAAATTCAAACAACAAAAATCAAATAAGTGTAAATAGTGAAAAATAAGGTGTATATAAGGAAAAGCAGTCCATTTTATCGTATATAACTAAAAGAACCTTCGATGGGCTACCACCAAACATCGAACACCCACACATAAATAGCGAAATTTTGAGGGACGTACTTAGGCTTCTAATCTAACCTATCCGAGGTTTAAACACATGCGAAAAGTGTGAATCAACATCTTATTTTGTACTAATGATTTATAACACCTAACGCGATCCATTCATATTTTTTATAATTTACTAGTTTGCAAACTGAAATAAAATGAAGTAAAGCTGCATAATCAACACTGTCGCTATCTATGATGTGTTCATGCTCTATCTCAGAAATGATTTTTGTTTCAACTTCATCGTAGATTCAAAATCTGGGTAACTTCTTATCCAGTTCATCGCCCTTGTAGGAAGCAGGAGGCCGGCGCGTTATATTGACATATGGAAAGGTAAAACCTGCACACCAATAATAAATGATAACACTGCGTATTATTACTACAGAAGTAAAAATACAGCTGACACTACATATCATCTCATCAATTACACAACCGTACCTCTCCACACTTCATCACGTCGTCGATGTTTTTTTATATGAATTAACTGGCACCGATACTGTTTTTACTAGCGGGTAGCAGCATTCCTCAAAGGAAATTCATTTTTTTCTTTAGTTTCCTTGGATCAATTAGGCAGATGATAGGGTAATTATATTCCACAGATGATAATCTTAGAAGCACAATATTTTAACGAATTAAAATCTTTAATTAATATTTCAAAATTATTTCACGTTTAATAACAATATTTATTTACAAAATGATGGCTTACCAATGGGATCAACTATCTCTCCTTTTTACGCTAATTACTTCTTAAATAAACTTGAAGAAAAAATTTTCGACAACAATAATTTAAAAACTTATACAAATTTGATTCATAAATATTTTAGATACGTAGACGACATTTTAGTTATTTGGACTGGCACTGAAAGGCAAATAGGGCAATTTTTTAGACATTCTTAATAAAATAAATCAAAAAATAAAATTTACAGTAGAATTAGGTGGTAAAAGTATAAATTTTCTCGATCTTAAAATTTGTATAAATAAGGACAATAAATTAGATTTCAGTATATTCAGGAAAAATACATATACAGACTGCATCATACCAAAAGAATCTAATCACCCTAACAATATAAAGTTTGCTGCCTTCCACTCAATGTTAAATAGATTAGTGAATATTCCCTTAAAACACGAAGCATTCATTCAAGAACTTCAAACTATTAAAACTATCGCAAAAAATAATGGTTATAATTCAATATTTATAGATAAAATGTTAAATAAAAAATTTAAAAGATCTAGCAATAATATTATTTTCCCGATGCAAAAGTCTGACATTAAAAATAACACATGGCGAAAAAATCCATATTATGGTACTATTAGCGAAAAGTTAGGTAGGACACTCAATATTAATGCAGCTTATTTTAATAACTTTACTGTAGGTAAATTTCTGGTTAACAATAAGATGACTGGAAAAACCGACACCCTCCATAAAAGCGGTATATACAAAATCAATTGTTCAGATTGCTCAGCTATTTACATAGGAAAGACCAAAAGACATATTATAACAAGATACAATTTAAAATTTATTTTGTTACTCTTTAAGAATGACTGTCTAGTCAAAACAATTGTAGGAGAATTTCTTTACAATAATTTATTGAAACTAAATTTAGTTGAACTGTAATTTCAGTTCTGATTACATTGGTATTAAAAATATATTTCTATTTTTAGACAAACTGGTAGCAACATCGAAGCCTAGGGTGGTGTTCATAGCAGCGCTTAGTTTACTAACAAATGAATCAGGCAGGTTTCAGCCATACCGTCTTGTTTTATTTGTAGGTGTGTTGAAAAAAATACATCGGCTAAACATCCACGTTGCACGAAAATAAACAATAGTTTTCCGCTTGATGTCCCACTACTACAAGCAGTAATTAAAAATTTGCGTGTTTTCTCGAATCTCTTACTAGACAATTATACGTAGGTACATAATTTTTCTTACATGTTCAGCAGACAGTGATGAATAGGTTTACACAAATGTCTCGGCTTCAGTGCGTTGTAATTCAAAAAGTACAAGTTTCTTTTTAAGCAGCAATTGTAAAGTTTAGGAAACTGGAAGCGGTGACTTGCATTTGAACAAAACATCTTGTTTTGAGTTACGATAGAAATAGCGATCTCGTAAAAACTGTACTATGATAAATGTTGATGCAATATGTTTATCTTAAAACCTAATTACATTATAGTAAATTTAGTAAAAATATGTGACAGTATATAGGTAAGTAAAATTAGAAATGGTAAAATTGACCAATAACCAAAGCCCGCTATAATTTGTTCACCAAAAGGTGTTACATTTCCAACCGCTTGGAAAGGCTATGTTGACTATATACTATTAGAGTAAAAGAGAGCTATACAGCAACCTCTTTTGGCACGTTTTGCAATGTAAATATATATATGTCGGTCACTTTTTGAATTTCCCGCGCAGTAACTGTAATGGCAACACTGGAATTTCCATTAAGTGCCATCTACCGGTAGACAACAGTAAAATTTCGAACAAGCTGCGACGCGTGGTTTATGTACGACACCCATTGAAAGGAGTTAATCTCGTTAATTTCCACAATAATGGAAAAAAGTGAATTTCGTGTGCTGATTAAGGGTTACTTTTTGCGCAAAAAATCCGTTAAAGAATCCAAGGAGAGACTTAATAAATACTATGTGAACTCTGCACCGTCTATTTCAATAGTTAAAAAGTGGTTTACTGAGTTTCGTTGTGACCGCACCAGTGACGCCGAACGTTCAGGTCGGAGAGAGTACAAAAGTAGTCGTTACGTCAGAAATCGTTGACAAAATCAATGAAATGATATTAGATGATCGAAGGTTGAATGTGCGTGAGTTGGCTGAAGCTGTAGGTCAGTATGCATCTCAATTGAGCGAGTGAATCACATTTTGCATGAATATTTGGACATGAAAACGCTGCCGGCACGATGGGCGATAGATGCCGCGATTGCTCACGATCGACCATAAACACCACCGTGTGACAAGTTCAAAGTAGTGGCAAAATTTCATCAAATGGACTACGAACTGCTACGACATCCACCTTGTTCTCCGGATTTAGCCCCCTCTGACTATTTTCTGTTTAAAACCTGAAGAAATGACTGAGCGGTAAAAGATTTGGATCGAATGAAGAGGTTACCGTGGAAACAAACGCTTATTTTGAAGGCCTTAAGAAATCTTATTATTTAGAAGGAATAAAAATTTAGAAACACCCTCGTATATACACGTTTTGATATTAATTGATATGATTAGTATTGACAATAATTCGATAATAATTAATACTGGCAGAAAACAAACGGTTGCTAAGGGTTGAGGTATGAACCGCTGGGGATATACTGTCTATACATTTAAAAATATTCCAAGATATCAAAAAACAATTGGATGATATTAGATGATATCGGAAACTTTATGAGGATATCAAAGAATCGGAATCAGAGGAAATCAATCAAAAAGTGCGAAACTTTGTATCATTATTGTACACTGTTCTATTTTTAATCTTTGTTTATTAATCCTGTTTTTGTGTAGTCTAGTTCATTTAGACCTGTATTTTCTAGTTTGTTGGTTTGTTAGCAATATAGTAGTAATAGTCACCGAGTCAGACGGACGTATTGTTGTAAATAAAAAGTTTCAATGAATGTATCACGGGCTTTTTCCTTCACTAATAACTGCTGGTATCTTTATTAATAATCAACGATTATTAAAAAAGTCCAACATTGTATCATGAATACAGGAATGTATTTCCATAGAAAATGAAAATATCAAAAAAAAAATAAAGGAAAATGCGAGTGCATCATAAGGTGGAAAATCTCGCAAAACGCTTGTAACACTATAAATTCTCACAAATAACTGATTTATTCATAATTTATAGTTTTATTCAAAAAAGAAGGAATTAAAATGCTTATTCGTCTAAATTTTAAGATCAAAGATCTCACATTTTGAACGCGTCCTAACAAGTAGGCACAACGAACCGAAAGCCACATCCCACGACCGATTTCGACCTATCGGGTCTCATCTGGTGGGCGCTAGCAGAAAGGCCTTTACAGGCTATATTATGAATATAAATATATATATGGAATCAACAGAAACAACTACTCCGAGGGCTTTCGGTTCATCAAGTAGGCACTTGTTAGGACGCGTTCAAAATGTGAGATCTTTGATCCTAAAATTTAGACGAATAAGGATTTTATTTCCTTCTTTTTTGAGTATTCTATATTTTCGCCTAAGAGTCCATCGGAATCAACAGTGTAATTCAATGCCGGTAGGGGTATTAGCCTTCGGAGTAGTTTTTTCTGTTGATTCCATATTTATATTTATATTCATACATAGTTTTGTTATGACGACGAATTTTTGGATATATTACCTACTAGTTGTGCCCGCGACTTCGTTCGCGTGGAATTTAACAAAAAAGTTATTTAAAAATTTTTAAACGAAATCGTTGAGACAACCGTTAACAATAGCCCGCTCGCGCGTTCTGAGCCCGCGCGACACGCATCCTTTGTGATATTCAGTGGCGGGAGTTGCTTTTACAATTTTTGTCTGTCTGTTTGTTCCGGCTAATATCTAAAAAGGCTGAACTGATTTTAACGGGACCTTCACTGACAGATAGCCAATGTAATAAGGAATAACCTAGGCTACTTTTATTTTGGACAAAAATTTAAAAAAATGTTATTTTGATATATGTACCGTGTATAAATTCATATGCATTTAGTAAAAAGTGGTTATTTTAATATTACAAACAGGCACTCCAATTTCATTTATATGTATAGATGTATAGATAGAGTTTTGATTTAAAAGTATATTTTTTACACTATTTTTGGGACTACGAATGTACTAACCGCAAATAGGAAGCTAAATACAGAACTTCAACAACCGAATACGTTGTTTTTCTTCTTTTATACAGAATTGGCATTGCTAGAAGATGTATTGTGTACTTTATAAATTTCTAATGTCTGTCGAACGGTAAACTAAACGAGTTTACTAGTTAATTATAAATTCATTAGTTTGTATAAAAGCTCTCTGTCTCTCTAAAAACCTTCCTAATTAAGACAGTAACCGTTTAATTTGCTCCTCGCTGAGCATCATATTTTCGAACAATTTATGTAGATATTGATTTACGATGGCAATAGCGTATTGAAGGGTAATTAAGCTTGGGTTTTGTTCGTAATTTTTCATAAAACTCAATTTTACAAATTTCCAAAAATACTCTCTCATTTCTTATACTAGTGATTGTGATTAACTTGTTTAAAATTTCTCGGAGGAAATCTTCTCGTTTATTAATAATGACACATTTCTAAAGTTTTGTTTTGGTTCACATTATATACGAATGACGAACAAGTATGATTTAAAAAAACTTTTATATTTACTGTTAAGTTTTTGCCGGCCATATGAACTCCACATGGACTTCGTAGAAATATGATAAATGCCGTCTTCGCTACTCTTAGTGGCACAATGTAATAAACTATTAAACCTTTACAATAGGCTGGAAACTTTGGCGGTATTGTAAAACACAGTAAATCCCTCAAACAGTAGCTGCAGTCCCTGGAAAAAGTAACCTTGTTGCCTAAAAGTGCTTCAGACGTTCAGTGTCGTATATTGGCGTTGGGATTTAGGTTATTGATTGTGTTATATTAAATAATTACTTTTTCGTCATATTATAGTATGATTATTATTTTTATACACATTGGACAGGTATTGCTCAAAGTTTTGACTAGTCATGTACTCATGGTGTTTGCAAGAACTATGGGGTGTGATCAAATGACCGGGGTAAGTGAACTAAAAGACGCTGTGTAATACCGAGTGGCGTGATCTAAGGCCCTAGATCATACCTTTGCATTCGGAAGGTCAACAGTTTGATTTCGGGTCCTTCTGCCCTGTTCCAAATTTTCAGCGGTTTACTTGTATTATCAAGCAAATTCTGGGGCTGTATTATTCCACAGATGTCTGTTTGTCTTCATTTTGTCCATCTTATAAATTTCTTTTTAAACCACTATTGCCACCTATTCTAACGATTTCTAAATGGAGACTGAAGAGGTTGTTCTGTCCTAACCTCTGCTACTACAGTGTAAATTGAAGGGACTGTCCGTCCACTAGTATGAGTAGCTGGTGAGCATAAAATACTCAAAAGTTTTTTTATGTCAGCATTAGTAGAAGTACATTCAAACAAACAGCACATGGGTTTTGTAAATGTGCAGTAATTTTAACTTAGGTAGTATATAACTTGTGTGTGACAAAGGATTAATAACGTATTTAATTAACATATGTTGATCCTTGTAGATTTAATAGTTTTTCGACCAAATATTTCACGCAGTACATCAGTACATTGCCTGAAATAACATTAATGTTACATCAAGCGAGCCTAGCTCCTCAATTATTATAAATGCAAACATTACATTATGGTATATTGCTGCTTTGTATCGCAATGGTATATTTCAAATATTCATTAAGCGGTCTTAACAAAATAAGTTTTACAAATTGTTCATTGTGACATTGTAATAAAATCCCAAATAAGCTGAGCATCTTGTTTTTGATATCGTCTCGATGGATTATTATTCACTCTTGTTGTAGCCCTATTTGTCAACAGTAAATTCAAAAGGAGTAGAAAACATGAGTGTTAAAGAGTAAATAGATGAATTGCACCAAATAAAAATAATCCATTCGGCATACGTATGTAGCACAATAGTAACAATATTTGGGTGTATTTGATTGACGCCTTTAAAAGGCAAGTAGAGTGCCAACATTGGACGATGATGAAACTGGTGTCAAGTGGCGGAACTAGCTAGACGTACCAATAAACGAATCGATATGATCAAAGCAAAAAAACTTTTGAGTGGTTCATTCCCACTAACTACTCATACTGGTGTGCGGGCAGGCCATTACAATGTAATGCAAAGCCGAAGGGTAGGGCGTAAGGCCCCCTTCGGCTTCCTTTCAGAAATTGTGGGAATGGATGGGTAGTGGCGAGGGAGAGAAAGATCAGACGCACTAAATTAAGACACAAGAGAATTGAAATACTGTAGAATATTACTGCCCCAGCATTTGCCTAAATGATCCAAGGAAATCATAGAAAACTTGGACCAAAGGAGGCAGACGCGAAATGAAACCGGTGTCCTCCAGAATGATAAGCTATGGCCTAGACCATACCGCTCTGTAGAATAGAAATATTTTGAGAAGTACATGGGCCAGTTTATTGTGCTGCGCGATTCCGCCCCGTTATGGGGTAAAAAGTTTATCGATAATTCATGAACCTACATAAAAAGTATTGAAGTTTACGCACTAACACTTAAATAATATGAACAACGCTGAAAATATTATACACACCATCAAGATACGTATAATATGATTAACCAAAAATTGGAGGAGCGGCTAACGTTAAAAATCACCGTTTTGAGATAAGCCCATATCGCTTGCAAGATCATTTCTTTCTCCCACCAAATCTCGTTAATCAATCGAATCAAAGTGTATTAACCTGAGTATGATCTGAATGAAATTTCAAAATTAGGTGAAACCATTTGTTTAAATAGAAAGATTGTAATAAAACGATTTTGATACTATGGTATGTAATTTATCATGGTATACGTTAAAATTTAATAAAAATATTTAACATTATGTACCAGTTTATCAAAATGGCCTCTTTTTCATTTGACTTCTGATGTTACTATTTTGTTGACAGCACCAACGATTTTTACAGTTTTTTTTATTATAATTTGTTGTAACCTTGTATTGGTTTATTCAAATTTTTCTTCCTTTTCACATTCGGTCAGCTACAGATTGTATTCGCTGTAAGTTAAAACGATTGGGAATTCTGAACTTTGCAAAATTGTTTTCTTGGTAAAAGTTAGAATAGGTATGTTGGTAGATAGGTATATTCGTTTTCCAGTTGTTTGCTCTACTTTTTGAAGTGCATTTCGAATACCTTTGGGACCTCGATACGGAGTTGGTTGCTCAAGTTGTTTAAAATACTGCACCAAAAATAAACAAATAAATTAAACTGAAACCAAAGAAAAAACTGATTGCATCCGAAGCACAACGGATATACAATATTTTTTGGTAAATACTTCAAAGTTAAATGTATTTTACCTTGTTGATCGCGTTCGCCTTTACCTACCCATTCTTGAGTCTGTGTTAAAAGTAACGCGTGTATCATAGTATCCGGATACTGTATGTTTTCCATTTTGATCGGGGCCGGGCAGCTCGGCTCCTGCGAGCCGTACCGAGAGCTCCCGAGAGCCGAAGGGGAAACACATGAAAGGCGAGAAGTTCTAACTGCCCCACTCCTCGACCAAATAGAATTAATAGAAGGTATGGTGGTAGTACTGGGTCGGTAAGCGACGGACCGGCTTCGCGCTGCGTACACATTCAAGCATATCTAAATGAGCTTGCGCTTGGCTCTCGTTGACTTCCGAGAGCCGCTGAGTTGCCCGTCCCTGATTTAGATCACTAGTATAGCATTAGCTAATCCGAATTAAATATTTAAAACTGTAACCTAATACCTACACAGTAGCGTAACTAATTTTTGTCATTTTGAATAATTCAATAACGTTCCGTATTTCTAGTTCTTTTATGCCTTTTTTCACAGTATTTTTAAAACGGATTATCTCGGTTGTTATATTTTAAGGTAAACGTATACCATATTTCTCTTTTAAAAAAATAATATTTTCTATGTGCGCCCACCTCAGCGTGAGGGTTGCGGGAGTGTTATCCATGCCACTGCACCTTTTACTCTTTTTGTTTCTTTGTTTTTCGTGGAGGAGAGGAAATCGGATTCCCGAGGAAGGTGTCCTCGAATCTACCGACTAAAACTCGCCCCTTCAGCCGTGTGTTGTGTAAAATGTTATGTGATCATGTTTGTGTGACTGTGTGTGCACCTTCTATTCGGTTAGTAAGTCAATTTATATTGCACTTAGGTTTTCGTCACAAAGTGTTAACTATTGTAGCGTAATCAAACACCTTTCACTATGTGGATAATTTATTTCAGCTAACGCTCACTAAATTACTTCTACGCTCTTCGCTCATAGCTAGAACTACTGGACCGTCTTCGCGGCAACTTATGTGTAGGAGCTGAATTTATTCCAGAAAGTTCCTTAATGTAGGTTCTAGAGAATCCTCCTCTCCTTGAAATCTCAGCAAGTAATAGTATAGGCCTTAACTGTTCTTCGCATATGGTGGGTTGCCTATACGTCACAAAATCTGATAGTTGGAATGTAATTTTAATTTCAGTATTTGTAATTACTGCTCGATAATGACCGCCCGAGACAATTGCCAAAGCACCGACACTAAACAATTCAAACATACCCAATACTTTATTATTTGTAATTTAATTAAAATATTTCATAAATATTACACAACTAAAAGCATTTCAATTGTATTAATAATAAATTCCGAATGCGCCACGCATTATTTATAATAATAGGTTTTATATCTATATTTAATAAAATTTCTTCTAAATTGAATATAAATTCGTTTTTACGTTACAGGCGTCTAGAGTAAAAGTCCAAATGTTATTGATTAATAAGAATTTTTAATTAAAAATTACAAATTTTAGTATACTCCAGTTACAGGCGGAAAACTATTTTGATATATTGGTTGCTCCAGATATTCTAATTATTTATATCCTTTAAAATATATTGTTTTAGACTCTTTGAGTTTATACGTTATAGGTGACGTAGAAAATAAAATAGCACTGAACCAAAAATAAATATATAATTCACTGATAAAATTTAATGTAGACGAGAAGTAAAAATGAATATACAATTGAACGAAGTGAAGAATTTATGTTGTTACCAGGAAGATCGAAAGAGAACTGATTGTAGTTATTAAAATAATATTGTAGAAAAATAGATAAGAGGGGACCTAGAAGTTTGTTAGTCATAATAGGGATAAATTTAAAAAGGTCGTAAACATACAATACTGAAAACCCAAATGTACCGAAGAAACCTCTTGTTAAATTGTTATTAGGAAAAGTAAGAATTATAGACGGCATGCTGTTAGTATACAGAGTTGAACTGTTAAGAGGGATTATAGGAAAGTACTGAGGCAATTAAATTCTCGTTAAGGAAAGAATAGGTACAGAGCAGGTAAAGAGCAAGTACAGAAATAGAATTGTAAGAAAATAATATTTACACGATAACAATGATACACTATACAATAATATAAAATAAAACTTAAATATTTTATAACTACATTACATACCTGAAATAAATTGCAATGTAAACATACAGATAACATAAAAATAAACCTATCTAAATATCGCTACATTGTAGTACAGTGAACAATGAGTTGTAACCATAAACTCAATATTTTATTTGTAATTACTTCAATGTTTATAATAGCAATTATTAATGTTTCGGCTAATTTATACGATAGCAGAAGTATGGACCTAATTCCATGATTTTGCAATGTAAATATGAAAAGGAGAATAACGATATCCAAAAATTCACCAGGTCTATTGGAATCGGTTCGCCACGGGGTATTTAAATACCAGTGTTTTGATGTATGAGAAAATATTTTAATTGAAACGTGTCTTTCTTGACTTCCCACAGTTACTCGCCAAAATTAATTGTGAGTAATCTAATTAACTTGCTGACGAAAGAAACGATGAAGATTGATTTTAAATATTTAATAACAGTTACATCATTTATATTTATAACAAGGTAACTAACTCAACACATATCGAAGAAAGTAAGCCTTTTTACTTGTTTGACTATTGAATAATTGTATGTATGAAATTTGAATGATATAAAGAATCTCTTTTTGAATGACTTTTTGAATACTCTTAAGAATCTGGCAATTAATCTCTGGTTTTCAGCTTAAATAAACTATAATGAAATGGGGGTTGACAAAAGCTGTTGCTAGCCAAAGGACACAGTATGGAAAAACGACCACAGCAGCAACCCCACTAGTCATTGCACTCCTTCAGGTAAACACCCTGGTTAATTTGGTTATTTTACTAATACCTTAAACGTAACAATATAATGAAAGTTTGACGATGAACATAACAATATTATAATAAAATAAAATGATTTTGAAAATATTGAATGCCAGTTTACGCTTAAAGAAAATAAATATAATAAATAGTTGTTTGCACTAAAACCGAAATTTGGGGAATGAATATAACAATAAGATAATAAAAGTGAATGTAATTTTGAAGATATTTACGTTTAACAAAAGAAATGAATATAATGCAAAATAAAATAAACACGAGTTCGTACCAAATTTAAAATTTCCGAGAAACTATTGCTTGAAATGCTACAACCAGCATTGCGCATATATCAAAAACAGATATGTCTTTGAGCTGATTTGGGACAGAAATATTAAGTTACTATTATATTATAACAAAAGAAAGATATGCTTTACACCGTATCCCTTTCAGTGGCATTTTTTTTTACTTTTCGTATTATTTCCGTTTCTTCTATTCAGTACCTCTTTTTTTCGTTTACGTCAGATTCTTGTCAGGTTACTAACTGCTTTTTCTTGCCTTTTACATCCAACGTTCTGTTTTGGATGCCATAATTATTATTTCTAGCCATGAAAAGTGTTCTGTTACTGTTGTTTTCGTTATCATTTCAGCAGTCATGCTCCGACAGCCGACTGTCGATTACCGATCAACAAACACGATAGATTTTGAAGGGCATATAAAAAAGCTCGTTTAAAAGTAGAACAAAAAAACCCAAATTAGCAGAAAGACAAGCTAAATGAAATGTATCAACTATTAGTAGATTAAAATAAGTAAAACCTCATTTAAGTGTATCAAGAATAGAATTCATTACAACTCTACAATTGTTTCAGTATAACTATACCTTTCTCACTAGTAATAATTTATTGCTAATTCTTTTCTTGAAACATTTAATGTGGTTCTACTTATTTCAATTTATTATTCAAAGAATGAAATCATGAATCTCCGACCAACTCTGTCAATATATCAATTATTAGTTGAAAAGATCCAAGTTTTAATGGATGACTGCTGCTATCGATTGACCACAGTACTTAGATTTTAACTGTGATGTTCCTCCATACCAGCAGCACTACCACATCCTATGTATGACTGTATGATAACAGAATATTGACATGTAAATATGCTTAACCGTCAACATCTTGTTTAATTAAAAATTCCGATTAAACGATGACAT
Source organism: Agrilus biguttatus (assembly GCA_963921985.1). Lineage (NCBI taxonomy): Eukaryota > Metazoa > Arthropoda > Insecta > Coleoptera > Buprestidae > Agrilus > Agrilus biguttatus. The sequence continues at coordinate 26,527,902 of OY998118.1, forward strand.
CCGAAAGTAGCCCATTTAGTTAGTTCTATTTTTTTATTAGACGTTTGATACGTCATCTACGAGGGTAAATCAAATATAAACGGTAATTCTGTAAAATAAATTTATTGATTAATGGTACACACAAACTAAACATTTAACATTTTTCAATGTAGTCACCTCCGTGCTCTGCACACATTTGGCACCGATTTGAAAGCTTGAATATTCCATTTTCATAAAAAGTTTGAGGACGAGTAATCAGCCTCTAAGTGGTTCATTCAAGGGCGCGAACAAAAAATAATCACAGGGTGATTAGTCATTAGTCAGGGCTATAAGGAGGACGCTCAATGAGCTGGGAATGCCCATTTCATCCAACATATTCCTTGTCAAAGCTACGGTGTGTGGCCTGGCGTTGTAATGAAGGATACGCGATTTTTGTCGACTGTAACAATTCAGTATAATAGTAAGCCGCATTCACTGCTCGTTGATCGTGAAGAAAACCAATGAGTAAAACTCCCCTTCAGTCAAAGAAGCAAGCACTGTTCAGGTTGAGAGACGGGTTTTGGTTTTGGCATTGACAGGGCAGCCTTCATCCTTTCTTCGCCACTCTCTACTTGCCGTACTCGCCATTTTTGATTCGGGAGTATACTGGTGGACTCTCACGTCTCACCACAAGTGACGATACGTCTCAAAAAAAAACTCCCCTTGTCGAAATCGATTCAGAAGTCTTTCACTGATCTCCGACCTACGTCAGGTCGGTCGGTTTTTGATTTTCGGTCAACAACCTTGAAACCCTACCATCCCTAATTTCCTAATTTTTTTAAAGCCACTTCTGATGAGACTTGTTCGATCATTAACAGGCCATCACCTTCAATAATCTCTCGAACAGCACGACTCGTTCTTGGGCGTCGATCATGACTTTCATTTTCGACACGTTCTCGCCCATCTCTGAATTCTCTGACCCACGTGTACACTCAATTCTGAAACATTGTAGCATCCCCAAACTGTGCAAGCTGTGCGTTCAAACGAGTGAAAATTTGTGATGGTTGAACGCCTTCATTGGTTAAAACTTTATGATGCGTATTGTGATTGTGCAACAGACGAAGGTACCTTGCGCTCAGTCATGGCTGTACTGTGGACAGAACCGAGCGCAGATGCTACCTAAGCCGATTTCCCCCTCCTCATAAACCAAAGAACATTCGAGCATCGAATCCTCTAGACCTGAATTACATGCTAAGCTAAATAATAAAATTACCGTTTATGATTTACCCTCGTAATACCAATATATCCAACCATCTGCTTTCTCCGCTTTCTTCCTTTACAAACCTACCCACGCTAACACCATAGATACAAACACAACACTTGCACAATTTAACACAACCGTTCATTTATTTTTTCCAAAATGGCTGGACTAAGTTGCTGGTCATTATTTCTATTAGAAAATATAATCTTTTAACAAAAGATAATTGCTCGGTTGAATTTAATTACTACATATTCATACCCTTTGTTTCCACATACTAACCTATTTCGGTAACCTTTAATTCCTTAATATGTTTTAAATAACGTACAAAACCGCAGAGAACTTCGGATAACTTGGAGGAGTTAATTTTCAAAACAAATTGTCAATGAATGTTTTGTTAAAAAGATAACTCACAATATTTACTTATGTGATAATGGTTTTGGATTAAACCGTTTGCAAATTCCCTGTGACGCTTAATGTTTTTTTTTTTAAATAGAGATAATGTTATCATTATTAAAAAATTACCTTTCATTTAAATGAATAAGTTTCTATGTATCCCAGCAGTAATTCGAAAATGGCTTAGTATTTATTCGGTAGATCGTTTTGAGAAACATTCAATATCAAAACCTTTTAGTTTAAGTTTTTTTTTTTATTTTCTTTTGTCACCAATCCTGAATAAGCATCTAATATAAGCTGTACAAAACTTACACGTTGCACGCCAAATTAATTTTATGCAACTAGTTATTTGGATCGTGATTTGTTAGGAAACGAAAATACTATTTACTACTATTTAAAATAACATTTAATTTGAATTATCCTAACAACTACCAAGTTTCAATGTCTTAATAATAAATCTAAATTAAATTCGTCCGACAAAATGAAAAATAATCTTATGAGTCGACTGATTCTAAAATGTATCTATCGAAAGACGCTTGATATCTTTCTCCTTTTGTTGTGACGATGTTTGTCATCTACACTATCATAAGACGCGGTAAAACAATAGGTTCGACTATCTGGAACAGCAGGACAATGGAAGTCTGTATAACCCGTCTGGCCAGATAAATCGAGTGGATCCCGATGAACCACGATACCGCAAAGAACATTCCAAGAAAATAATAATCGTTACGAATATAACGATATCTAAATTACTTATTGTTGCCTTGCAACTCTACTAAAAAACAGGTAAACTGCTATTTATAAACTTACAAAACAATTTAAATTTAAAAATATTTCATGTATAAAGAAAACTTAAAGGACCTAACATAAGCTAATCTTCACAAAAAAAAGTATTAATTTTTTTGTAATATCAAATAAAGAGAAATGATTTTGTGTTCAATTAGAATTATTCATCGAATAATTACATAAATTAGAAAAAACTTCTTAAACACAAACTATTCGAATTTGATTTAAAGTAATAAAAACAAAGCAAATAATTGAACAAATTTTAGAATAAATTCACTAATAAACCCAAATACTGAATAATTCCTATATACAATCTATCACCCTTGACTCTAATTAAACTTCAGGGCATGTATACATGGCGGCATCCCTTACTATAGCAGCGTAATCGAGCGCGGAGAATGATAGACAGTGTCCTTTCTGGATACTTAGATCTTCCTTCTCCCGCCATCTCCCTCTTACCTCTTTGCACAGACCTATTTCCACAATATTATGCCCCCACCGAGCCGAAACAGCTGAAATAAGACCGATTTAGGGAGTCAAAGGATATAGCGTTACACTTTCTACCTCTTTCTGTACTCGACCGTGCTGCTGTGGTATCGGATCATTCCTCTATATGCGTATACATATATTATTTATTGCGTATGCGTGATATCAAAAAAAAAATGTTGATTTATTAAGGATTTCAAATGCTTATTTATATAACTGTACTTTAAAATATTTTACAACAACGTAAATTTTTAAAATCAATTTACGTTAGTTAATAATAATAATAATAGTAATAACAAGGCTTCGGATAATTATTAATTACAAAGGTACAAAATATGCATTTAAAATATTAAATATATGAATTTAAATATGCTTTCAAATGTCGTTTTTTAGATTGAAATAAAACAAGTCTTAAGGGTTATATTTGTCTATTTACAATTTTACATATTTTTGCTATTACATTTTATTACAATATGATATAATAAATTTACGACGATTATCAGATAAAATATTTTTAATTTCTGAAAAACATCTTTCCACGTCACACTAAACTGTAGGAGCAAATGATAAATCAACTACGTCCGTAATATTCAAATTATTGGGAGCAACAGCATCAGTTTCCTCCTCTTGTAAAACCTTGCAAATGTTTTTTAAATCCCGTATTTTTTTGCAATACTGACGACAGTTTATTAGCAAAACTCCCATTTTGTAATATATTTAATTTATCAAGAACATTTTCGACAATCTGTATAGTATTTTCTAAACAGAGTCCTTTAGTTTCCAATTTCAAAATAGAAATAAAACTAAAATTTAATTTAATAAAAATTAAATCTTCGCGCAATCTTCTCCCTCTTAATGCATTTCGTGCATCCTCGACGCGCTGCGATTCCTCAGGATCGAAATCGTTAATAATATGGGCAATAAGTTCAAAATGTTAAGCATAATAGGTTGCAGCTTCAATCCAGATGCCCCGTCTTGTAACAATTGGGGATGGCGGAAGTGGAATCTCAGTACCGGCAATTTCTTTGAATTTAGCAACGCGAGAAGGTGTTTTTAAAAACACAAGTAACGTGAGTCATTTTTGAATAAAGAATTTTCAAACCACTCATTTCCTTACACATCTATGAAGCAGCATCCGTACAAACAACGAGCACTTTTTCGTAGCAAATGCCTGTTGGCCACAAACAATTTAGGGCATCATTGAAAAATATAGTAATTGTTATTTTTTTCTTCTTCAACTCCCAAAATACCAAAAACAAAAATAACTAGGCTTCTTTATTCTACATCCGTCGTTTTCGTCTAAAGATACCCAAATATTTTTATCTTTAGCTTTTTCCAGCAGCTTCTGTATTGGGGAGTTATATAATGACACAACATAGTGTTTTCGTAGTGTAGATTCATCTGGAATATTTAGTTAGTATGATTTTCGAGAATGTTTTTAAATTTTTCGTTTTTTAATTTCGCCAACGATATGTCCGCAGAAATTAAACCATCACATAATTCCTCGTTAAATGGTGAACGATTGGGACCAGGTTTTAATATAGCTGATACTAAATTTGCTGCTTACTTCCTAAACATCGGATTTTCTTCTTTTGATGCTTAGTAGTTTGTAAATGTTGCGTCACTTGGAACTTTTTTGTAGCTGTTACACTTACTTCACGGTACTTACAAAACAGGATACTTCTATCTGTTGTGAAATTGCTGAACTCTCTGACAAATTGGTTTAAAACGGTGCTAACAGATCGTTTTTCTTTCGGAATTTTTGATTTTTAACACTAACGTTGAGATGTTCGCTTTCCAAAATCAAACAACAAACTGATGTTGTGATAATTTAAAGCGAACTTTTGTATAGGTAATTTTTCTTGTTATGTTGATGTAAATACCCAATGACAGCATTTACCAATTATCAGTTAAGACGTTTACATTGCTTTCTCAAAATATACCACTCCGTAGGGGGTTTAGTAAGTATTTGACCTTGGTAAGCGTATAAATTATGTTTGCAAACAAGTTTTAACTACGAAATATGCAGATAAAACTTAAAATGACCAAAATATGCACTTTACCAAATATTTCGTTTTAAAATGCATTAGAATATGCAGTTATGCAAATGCATAATTATCAGAACCCTAGTAATAACTAACTAAAAAACATTCTACCTGAATAAAAAACAATCTACACCGGTATCGCATGTTTCATTTGTGGAGAAATTGTAACAAATCCGTATTAGAAGGATTACTCTCTTGATCATATTAATGAAAATAAAAACTAATTTTGTGGAAGAGTTCTTCCTAATAACGCAATCATCATCAAGCTGCAGCTGCCGAGCTGTAAAGTACATTCAGCTGTTCTATCTTTGTCTTAGAAACAAATCGTTTTCGTTTATCGTTTCCGTGGCGAGAAGCACGAAGTGAACTGATTGTACTCGAACCCTATCTCATCACACTTCAACTCGATTTGGTACTTTCGTAATTCTCAATAAAATGATAAAAGAAAAAAGAACCAGAAAATAACACAATTTCTACCCATCTACGTAAAATATCATGTTTGAAGAAATATGAACATAAAGGCCTTTCAAAAGGTTGTAAACTATTTCTTTTCTTTCTATTTTAGAAACATTAGGAAATAGATTTTAACACTAAACTATCGAATAATAAGCATAGTTTAAAGGGGTGTCTAATATTTCTTTTGCGTGCGACTATTAAGCAGTTGTTTTTCCGACAAATTCGGGTAACTACTTTGATTTTTACGTTTGTTGTTACCGCACTTAGTTTTTTTTTTGTTCGCATGTGCATTCACATGTGGGTTGTTCGAAGCAGTCTTGATAGAAACATTGAGGGTGAAGGAGCGCTCTCTAATAAATAGAAAACAATTTAATTTCTTTATGTATTATGTGGAATATATTTTAGTTGTACTAAAATTGTGTTATTTAATATACAGTCCACTCAAGACCAATAAAAATTTAAATTAATAACTTATTCCAACATCGAAATTCAGCTTCCCTCCAGCAAGAAAGTTTCCCTTCTTCTCACCCAAATCAACACAAGGGGTTTATAAAACAGTATAATTAATAAAAGTTATTGACGCAGAATACAAAAGAATAGAAATTAGAAATATTTAAACAGATACATACTTACATAGTGTGTTGGGTAGGTAAACTAGCAAATATATATACTAAAACTCGAAAGTTTCTAATAAATTCAGGCGTTTACTTTTCGGAATATTGTGTGGTAATTTAACAGTATCTACATCTGGGAAGTGTTTATACAAAATACAATGTTCCGAAAATCCTGTACATGTATTTGAATTTTGTATGGATTTTAAGTGATCATTTATCCGATTTTTTAACGAACGATCAGTCTGTCCAATATAGATCGCTTCACAGTTTTTACATTTGATTTCATACACCCCCTGTTCGGTTCTTTCAAAGACTTTGTTTATATTTAGAGTATGTTTATTTGAGGGTGTTGGCATGCATTGTCAGTTCGGTCAGAATGATGCGTTTGCCTGCACTTATTTTTTAATATCCGGCTCGAAGGACCAATTATGTTTATTCGTTTTGCGCTGATGCGCCACTTCTTTCTCCTATGATGGAGCACCCGAAATTTATGTTCGGAGTTAAAAATGCAAAAAACTTAATATGACGAAGAAAGGCGAGTAACTGTACTTATGAATATTTATTTACAATATTACTGCAGCTAAATATGTACACGTAATTATTACAAGACCCTTTCTAAGATGTTCCACGTTAAAAAATGCCTTTTTTTGATGCTGTATGATATGAGTACGAATGTATACTGTCTATCAAAAACCAAACACTCTCCAACGGACGGTGGTGACTAATAATTGAGAAATACATGAAAATCTGATTGTAATTTCCGACGACGGCAACCATCCCGCAAAGATTGTTGCCGCCGTTATCGCATGCTTACAAAGGGTCGGCATACATCCAAAGTCAAAATGCCACCTGCAGGCAAACGCATCATTCTGACCGAACTGACAATGCATGCCAACACCCTCAAATAAACATACTCTAAATATAAACATAGTCTTTGAGAGAATCGAACACCCCCGACTTAGATACCTAGTAGATCTATCTTTTCTTTATTGTTGACCAATAATTACTTTAAATTGCTCTTATTTACATTTATTGTCTTTATGTTCAGCTTTTTTAATTTATTACATATGGTATAACTTAAATCAGGAATATAATTAATCAAACAGCAGTTTTTTGCTTTCATATCTTGTGAAGTAGACGTATAAAATTTTCTTTGTAATAAAGTATTTGCTTTTTTGCAATTAATTTGTTGACCAATGAAATTTCATATCCGTTATTTATGGCTACAGTTTTTATTGTTTAATTCTTTTTTGTATTCAATAGTATTTAGAGGTAAAGATAATAACCTATGTATAAATGAATGGAATGCACTTAGTTTAATGTTACTTGACTGTTTGGAATCAGCTTGGGGTAATATATCAGTGAAAGTAGGTTTCCAGTAAATCCAAAATGATATATAATCTTTGTTTCTATTCAAAGTTAAATCCAAAAAATTGAGGGATTTGTCAGTCTCATACTCAATGGTGAATTTAATGGTGTCGTAAAAGATATTTAGAAAATTCAAAAATAACTTTAACTGCCTGTCTGAACCTGTCCAGATACACAAAAATATCATCTACGTATCTTGTCCAAAATAAAATATAATTTAATAGGTTGTTTTTCTGTGCAAATAGTTTATTCTCAAAATTGGACATAAATATTTCACTTAAGAGAGGCGATAAGGGGGAGCCCATTGGTAAACCATTATGTTGTTTGTAATATTCACTATTGAATTTAAAATAAGATCGATTTAAACAGGTTTCTAAAAGTAAATTTAATTCTTGTTTATGGTGTATAGATAGATTTAATATCTCTTTGATAATGGCCTCACAGCCGAAACAATTATAATAGTTTTAATAAATCTTTTGTGAAACAGTCAAGTGTATCTATTTATCATTTTAAACTTCAATAGACGACAGTTGAATTTTTCCTATGACAACATCTGCTAGTATACAGCCTCCTCTATCTTTACTACCCTATTCTTTTCAAGGCACTAACAAAAGCGGACCTTCCTTCAACCCCCACAAATCTAACTTAACTAATCAATTATCAAATTACCTGTCTAAACCACACCTTCTTTCCCTTTCTATCTTAACAATTTAAGTATTTAATAACAAAAATTCCAGTATTAAACATTATTATGATAAATAGTGTTATACATAATTAGTGTAAATAGTTCTGTTTCGTTTTTAATAAAGTATATATACTGTTTCTAAATAATTCATAATTTTACTATTATCAAATCTATTATCAATACTATTATCAAATCCCTAAACAAATCAATTATCACACAATAAAAAACTACCGACACTTCGTCAAGTCGACGAGTTGGACAATAAACAATTTCTGATGTTACCCTAAATGCTAGTTCATGGTAGGGGGGTGAAAACCTAAGTACCTATCTCTAAGTAAATTATTTTGAAAATATAACTGATAGTTAGTGATCTTATCTTTATTTAAACAGAATTTTTTAATTTCTATTTGTTCCAAAAGATTAAGTCTTTTTCCTTTGTTTTCAAAGTGTAACAAATTAATATTATTAATATCCAAAGAATGATTGAGGTTGATACAATGGGTACTTAATCCTGTGTTTTCAATGATAACCCCGTATCACACTAACTCATTTGCTCTGTGCCCTACTTGAAATTTCAGGCATGCTCATTTCTTACACAAATTCTCCATGCCTCTCCTTTCACACCATCAACATTCTATTTTCCAGATTTCTCTTCATCAACATATGCACGTATCAATGGAATTCTCGTCATTCCTTGAAATCAGTTTCGAAGGATTCATGTTTTTTCTCTCCTCGAAGCCCATCTAGTAGCATTCAAGTTATCACCTTCATTACTTTCCTTCTTTGTCACGTCACAGCAACTCAAGGAAACCTCCAGAAATTTAACTCAACCTCAATTAGAAAAAACAAAACTAAAGATTTTCGCACACTTTATTTATTTACTATTCGTAACATATAATTCGCCAAACTTTAGCATCCTCTGTCGTAGTAAATAAAGTGTGTGAAAATCTTTAGTTTTGTTTTTTCTAATTAAGATGGATTTTCATCAAGTAAAGGTCGAAACTATCAAATCATAACTCAAACTCATTTCACAATGCTGGCCCTATTGACGTTTGATCCTCAGTCCGCTTTTCTTTGCAAATTTATAGCGGTTTTCGATCATATCCCGTCTGAGTACTCAAAATGTAGATGTTATTTGTTATCTGGGGTTTCCTATTAATCTAAAAGTGTATAATTTTGAATATATAGTTAAACAAGGTGACCATCTCGTACTCTCACCCAATAATTTTCTCATTTTTTCTACATATTTAAGATGAACCTGAATATGGATCAACAGTTTATCCTGCAAAAATCCGACTTCTTGCCAAATTATCCAAAATTCCATTTCTATTTTTCTAATGAACTATTTATATGAATGATATCAACGCGACTGTTCCGGACATTTTCTAATTACATTCTTTTATTTATTTATATTCGTCGCCTTAGTAACAAAGAAACCTCCCCTACATCAGATGGGACCGATATGAGAATGGAACATGTGTTACAACGAACTACTGCGATTAGTAGTCAAAAAGTCATGGACTTGTCTTAATCATTGTAGTCGTCATCATTCATCTTACGTTTTGTTTTATTGACTAGAAAGCTATTGTAAAATTGTCGAGATGTTGCGATTACGTCATCAACATGGTTCGTGTGAATTAATACAAAAGCAAGAACAACAACAGGCTGAACTGGTCCATAATATAGAAAATATTGTAACGAGCCTGTATGTGTGTGTACAAGAGCGGCGGCGAGTTCCGGAACCACATAAGACGGGTTCCTCGAATACGGCCGTCGATCGGCGCTTTGCTAGAAATAAGTAAACAACAACATAATAGGAGTTCGAGAAAATACTAGAAGATCGTTCCTGATTACTCCAGAACCTTCGATACCTCTATTAATATTATGTTGTCGACGGTCAAGAACAGTTTTAGTTTAGTTTAGTTTAGTTTAGTATAGTTTAGTAGCAGTATAGCTAGAGACACAGTTTAGTACACCGTCACGGTTTATAGTTGATAGTAGAATGGTAATATAAATACGATATACTGAGTGATATAAATAACACATTTACCTTGTCATATAAATAAGTTGTTGCATTAGTGTTTAAGTGTTTTAAGTAGTGTGTAAGTGTAAAATAAATAATTGTTTAAATAAATAAGTTGATCTAGAAAATTCGTTACAATACCATAAAACTAAGCACGAGAACTGTAAACACTGTAAACAAGTGGGATGAACGTAATTTTTTTATGCTGAAAAATATACGATGGAGTTTATTTTTCTAGTTTGAATATGAGGCGATACAAATGGCGAAATGTGGCATATACCGTTGAAGAATTGGTCCACACGAACTTCTTAATAATGTTACTGTAGGTACATACAACTCTTTTGGTATCTTAGGAATGTTCGATATTCGGGTTTGATAGTTGCAACTCAAGATTGAACTCCTTTTTCGATAAGTTGGCAGATAGAGTCGTTTATCCATTTTTTCTGATTTGTAGAATCCTCCGTTGCGGTTGTACCGCAAATTACACCGACCGTGAAAGCGTTACGCCTTCTTCAAAGTAATTATTCGCTTTGCGGTACGTGCGTTGCGATGTGGTAGACGTTCAGAAATACGTGGGTTGTAGCAACATCGCATCGCACGCCTTATTTAGTAATTAAAATGGTTTTATTTTTCTGCGAATTCCAGTCCGACAAATTGAGGTTTAGGTGATAATTTCAGATGTGCAAATGAAATACGTACTTTCAAACAAAAAAAATCCTCATTTCAAAGACCAATTTACTGTTGATAAGGAATGACAGTGTGTTAGCAGAAATCATGAAATGCACCATATATTAACCTGTTTCTAAAGATTACGTGAGTTTTTTATCTTCGTGGAGTACTTACCTGCTCGCCACAACATTTTATTATTTCTTATTGTTGTATATATTTCTATTATATTATTATTCTGTTACTGTCCTGCTCTGTAAATATTTCAAAGTATTTTATATAAATCTTGTTATGCTATTCTTCAATGTAAATATCTATCCTAATATTCAACCTTGAATCTTTTGTTGTCTGTATCCTGCTATTGTGCTCTGTTTAAATAACTTTATTACTTTTCTGTAATCACTTTTAACATTTCAATTTCACGTACCAACTGTATGACGGCAATAACTATCGTCCCTTCTTAATTACTTTTTAATGGTAGGTTTCTTCGGTAGTCAGGGTTAATGTTCTATATATCTATTTCTCAGTATTTTGTATTTTCAGACTCTCCAGTTGGTTCCCTACCTAATCTAAATACTTCTAGCTCCGCCCAAATAGTCTCCGTAACATGTTCATTTTCAAAACACTTACACTTCCTAATTCAGTTTCATCTTCTGCTAAGTCTTAAACTAGTTTACTCTTCATCTTCAAATTTCATTCTTACAGTTTGTAGATATATTGTCAACTGCTACTCTCATTTTTATTTTCATCTTGCCATCCCTAAATCTTTTATACGTCTCATTATTATTATATTTTTAATAGTCTTAATTCAACTAGACTGTTTTCCACTTACAAAATTATTGCTACTGTGTATGAACCTCAGATAAGACATCTGAACGCAAAACGCAAGATCTGAAAATTCGTTTCTTATTGTATCAGCTTCGCTATCTCCGCAAACAACGACGAGATAAGTACATTCAACGTAACATACTTTCCGCATCATACGCATTCGTTTTCAGTTATGACAGTACTTTAGCCTTTTCATCGTTTATGTTTCATCTATAAATTTAATTCTGTGTATCATGTACTCCATAAATCTCAAACGAACTTAAGGGTGCGGTGGTAGTACATGAAACGTCCTGACAAACCTAATTAAAGGGTTGCAGGTATTAATTTCTGATTAATACACAAATGAGTTGCTTGTAACGTCTATTAACACTATTTAGAAAATGTACATTTGGTATCGATCAGGTGCAGGAAGAAGTTGAAAGAATAGCGAGACGATCGGTGCGATGTTACAATGTATGATTGTGAGGGTGCACGTATACGTTATTTATTTGGCGGCGATTTACTTAACACTGACTTAACTTAAGGGAGAAAAGAGGCGGAATGAATAGAAAAGGAAAGACGCAATAATAAGAGATAGAGATGGCTGTGGCGATGATGAAGATATAGGGTTCTAGGCAGCTCTAGGTCATAAATTTCAGAGGGTGAATACAAGGTATAAAGACAGATAATTGTGGTGAAGAGTATTACAGAATGACAAAGAAAAGGTGCAGCAGTAAATTATACAATATTTTACAACATTCTGTGTCGTTAACTATTTGAATCTATATTTTCAAATATGCAACAATTTAATTCTGTATTTGAAATACTTATTTATCATTTTAGTATCTGTATATGAATAAATTTGCATACCTGATTTTAAACTTTCATCCTTAGGTCAACGTACTCATTATTTGTGTTATTTTTGAAATTTCATCTAAGAAATTCTATTGTAGTATAAGTTTTCTTTGTTAAATGTTCTTCGAATTTTGGTTTATTATTTGATTACGTTTCTAAATGTTTGTTTGCCACGTATATTATATGTAGGTACTAATAGCGAAACCCCTATGGACCGATTGGCGTTATTTAGTGCTCTAGATCATTGCTTAGCATTCGGGAAGTCACCGGTTCCGGTGCTCTTGTCCAAATTTACTGTAATTTCCTTGAATCACTTAGGCAAATGCTGGGGCGGTAATATTCGTTCGTCTCATCTTTCTTTCACTAACCACATCACCTACCCATTCCCACGATTCCTGCAAGGAGACTGAAGAGGGCCTCACACCCTACCCTCCGGCTTTGCACTACAGTGTAGGTCAGAGGGATTGCCCGTACACGAGCACGAGTGTCTGGTGGGAATGAAACACACAAAAGTTTATTGTTTAACCCCTATAGTTTCTGCTTACCGTACATCGGTCGATTTGACAGTTTACTGTCTGCCTTTATGTTTATTATCTGTTTACACTCTTTCCATTTTCTTTTTCCCGAAACCATCCGAAATATTTCTTAACATAAAGAGATACAGAGAGAGTATCAGTCAAGTTGTTGTCAGTCAGTTACTATTATTCAATTATTTTATTTCAATAATCAATACCCATCTTTCTGAGTTATCAATTAGCCAATTACATTAAAATTTACTAAATACTATTTATCCAGTAACTTTAAATAGTATAAAGTATATTAGTAATAATGAAATAATTGAACAATTTTTAGTAGGGTTAAATTTTAAATATATCAAAGCAATAATAATTATTGAATTATTTTATACCCTCTACAGATTACCTCAAACAATGAGGGGACAAGAGTAAGAAACTCATTGTATGAGGTAATCTGTAGTGTATGGAATTATGGCATTAATGTATTTAAAGTGTATCAGTTAAAATATATGTATATTTAATCAAGAGGCTATTTTTCACTATCATTACAACCACAACTACATCAATCAGAACCACCCTAATCGTAGTAACATACTGTTAAGCACAATAGAACAGTTTACTTTCATTTAAAATACAGTAATGGAAGTAAGAATAACAAGAGCTGATAAAGTGTTAATGAAAACGAAAATCAGAACTGTTATAAAGAAAGGATTAATAAACCATTTACTATTCTCAGGTTCATTCGCAAGAGAAAATTACACGGCCTACAAACTACACCTTTCCATGATTATTTTAAAACAAGTCTACAATGTTGTAATCCTTTAGACACTAGAAGAGAACTAAAAAACTTAAAGAAACGAGAAAATTTAAAATTGTTCAAATAAAAATAAACCCGAAGAAGCGTTTATTGAAATGTATACATTATACTAGTCCACTTCCAAAAGTAATGTTTAGGAAATGTTAGGCATTGTCCAGAAATAGAATGAGTCAGGGTAGATTATTACGTGGGTACAATGTAGTACTATTCTCGTTTTATTTTCTATAGCTTACCCTCGATGGCAATTCGTGTGTTATACCTACGCCATTACGTCATGATCTAAAATTCCGTGAAAAAAAAAATGAAAGAAAAAACAGCTTTGTCCGAAAAAGGTTTGCGTTTAAGGTAGGAAGCAAAATAATAACGAAAGTTATTGAGAGCAACGCCCGTCGCCTCCACCAAGCGTGGCGAAAAAAATAGAAAACATAGAAAGTCCTGCTATTTTCTTTCTTGTTCTGTGCCTTCCATTAAGTCTTAAAATTCTATTTTTAATTTTCTATAAATTCAATACTGCTAACGAATATTTATGTAAGCTAAAAATGCTGTGTTTGTTTAATTAAAGTATTAACCGATATGTAGGTTACTGCGTTAGTAATTCAACTGCGATAAAAAACATAAATCACCTTTTTCATGAATCTTTACTTACATAATAATATTGTTTTACCTATTTATATCTTACTAGCTGAATCTGTTGACTTCGTTCGCGCAATTTGCAAAAATATATAGATTACTAGTATTACCCGTCCAAATTTGGTCGAATGGGTATCGTTGTCGATAGTGCATATTACTTATATTTTAACCATGGCGTTCCTCCGTATCGCAACCTCACTAAACCTAAAGATTCCGTCAGCGGTGGTTTAACCACAGCCACTATTACGTGCTATCCATGACCTTACGACAACATTTGACATTTCAACATGTTAAAATACTGGTGACTAATTAAAAATTGCGATTAAACGACTGTTCGGTACGGCAAAGACCTCTATAATTTATTAGTGTATTATTGTATGGTTATAGTTAAGTTTAAATTTAGTTTAGGCATGTAGGGTTGTAAATAGTTTCTTTTCTTGTAAATAAGTAATTCAAGCAAATGCTGCATATTTTATATATTTCAATTTGACCATTGCCGCCGTTCTTGGAACGGTATTACCATGTGGCTTTCAAACCAGGCAATGGCCTGCCCTTGATACAATGGATCAAGGGCATTTTTGCCGAGAGCACCTGCGTTTGAAAGTCACAATTTAACAATGAAAAAGTATAGTCACAAGCTAAACTTCATGCTAGCATCTCCATAGACTTATTAATCATTTTCAAAAATCAAACTTTGCTTTTTTACATAGTTCACGATACGTACATGCGTGCAACTAAAAAGTGTACAATGAAAATAAACGTTTAAAAACCACTGTTCATTTATTTCTAAAAGAGAAATAACAACGAAGTTATTCTCATAATAACCTGGAATATTAGTTCCTAACGATATTCATCCTACAACGAGAACATCCTGTATATCGAAAGTAGAAGCGTTAGTTAGTCTTATGCCTTAGTTAGATGTTCCAATAGTCACGTTAATCAATCAGCTATCTCAGCTTCAGAAGGTAACTAAGGTAACTAACCTGACACCATAGATATGTGGAACATTTTTATATAAGCAGAGCATATCATTACAAATGTACGTCGCTAGGAGCCATAGATCTATTATTAGTATTCCTAAGCTACAGCACGATTATATAGTAATGGTGGTGGACTATCAGGGTTGGTGACGCGAGAGTAAGTAACGCGATATACAATTGACCATGTGAGAAATAGTTACTCGATCTCCTGACAGAAATGCGCAACATTTTTTTTTGCCTTAGCTATAGGGGAAAAATCTTCGTAAGACACCCCGCACTGGGATATGCGGGGTAGTGTGGGATTTTTACCCACTAAAAAAACTCCCGGAATTCCGCGTACCTGTCCCTGGGATATCTCCAATGGCGTCGTTTAGTGATACGTTGATTAGGTACTACCCGGTTTTTTTCTTAACCCTTGAACAAGGCTAATAATTCTCTTGCGCTGCTCAGTAGCGTCAGTAGAATTTGGGTTGGGCAGCTGGCTTCTTCCAAGGTTTTGGCCAGCTTGGTGATCAGATGTTTAACTTTAAGTAAGTCTAGACTTCCAATATTGTCTGTCAGGGACTGTTCTATCGGCTTCTTGTCCGCTTTTATCCCTTTTGTGGCATTAGCGTATGTCACACCTTGTCGTGTGACCTTCGTATGATTTGTGCGTTTACCTGAGCTATCTAGATTTGTCCTGCGTACCGGTTTCGTTTTCCGGAAAATAGGGCATGCGCGGTAGCTGACCGGATATGGACCTACGCAGTTGACGCATGTTGTCGGTTCTTCTTTCGCCTTTTTGTATTCACTGGTCGGGTGTTGTTTGACACATTTGACAGTTACGCTGTGCAAGGCCTGGTCGTTGACATCTGTGAAACTGCTTTAGTCTTCTGTCGTCGATCTTTAAATTCCTCTATCTTTATTGGAAGGTGGCAGCATATCTTGAAGTTCTTGACGGTTACTTCGGTACCATCAGTAGGTTCGAGTAGAATTAGTCTGAATTGTTTCGATCTGGTCTGAATTTCTTGGAAGTAGCCTTTCATCCCTTGCTTTGAGAGGTCCTGATTAATCTCATCGAGGCTTATTTCCATTGGCAAGCCCTTAATGACGTAGCGTCTTGGTCCTTTGTCTGTTGGATCGGTATAGGTGTAATATTCAGCCTGGTTTTGGTTCAGCATCTTCAACATCTTACTGCGGTCTTTGTTAGTGGCGGGAAAGATTTTGATCCCGTCCTGTGTGATTCTTGCTTCTGCGATTTTAATTTTTGAGCCTGTCATCTTTGCACGTAGCTGTATCGGGACTGGTCTTGGGTCTCTTCTTTTGTTGATTGTTAGCACGTCGAAAGTGTTGTGCAGTGGAGTTGGTTGTGGTTGGCTCTCCGTTGTATGACCCCTCTTCCTGGTTTTCTTGAGTTTCATAAACCCACCTCCCTCTTCGTCCATTTCAGGATTTAGTCTTGAAAAAAGTTTGTCGATTGTCCACCGGTAGAAGTAGTCGAATTCTTCTTTCGTAGCTGCTTCTAGGTAGGTCTGCTCTCACTAAAGGTCCGGAGTAATATATGCGCAACATCAGCTGGTCGTTCGCGTAAATACTTTACGTTGATGACGCAGATGTAGAACTCTTTCTCTCTTCGCATGCGCACAGCGTCACTTTCCCCTCTTCATAGTTGAGGTCGTTAAGACCATCGTTGTAACCTACGTGTATAAAGAGTGTAATATTAATAACTTGATATTAAATAAGGACATTATCGCAGTAATTTTTAATAGACATAAAAACCAACCGCCTAAGAAAAAAATAAATAATAAAATTATTAAAATTTATCCAATAGTTTTTGCGTAATGTGTGCACATCGATGGACCTAGCTATCATTTTATTTACATATATTAGGAGAAAAGAAACAAAAATAGTGGGAAGAAAGAGACGATACATAAAAGTGAACTACATTTAAAAGAAAGTTTCTGTAATTGGATAGTTTGCTATTATAGGGTTTTCTTTAAATGTACATTATATTCCTGTAATGCGCACTCTTCTTCATTTTCGTTAGTACAATGTTGAGATATATGTACGGGGGTTGTTTGATAAGTCAGTAACTTTGAAATAAAGTGCACGCTTACTACTACATTTATTTTATTTTTAAAGGTAATCCCCTTCAGCTCTCAATCTAGCGATATTTCAACGTCTTAAACCCTTCCTGGAAATACATTCTCTCGAACTCTGCACAAACTGACCAATGCTGAACGTGTAGAGTGCTCAGCGTCTTTTGTGCTCGTATGACCACACAGAAGTTCGGTAAACCATTTCTGAACCATTTCATTCGATAAAACAAAATTCCCATAATAGTTTTATACAATTTGTTCAGTGTCATTAAAGGTATATCCTCTCAAAAAGCAATATTTTATCGGCAACCTAAATTAACTTTTTTTTGCAGAATACAACTGACTAGTTTGTTTCAAAGTGCGATAAAATATTCACCACTTGACAGATCGATTAAAAGCTTTTTCAAAGGACATCTACAGTTGACAAAAATTCTCAAAACAGAATAAAAATTTTAATCTGTTCTTCACTTTTGAAGAAGCACTGACTTATTAAACAAAATCCTCGTAATGCATGATAGTAGGATTGGTCCAATTATGAAGCCCATTTATTTTAAAGAACTCCCCTACTACCTCCTATTTTAATATTAAATTTAAATTACGGTCCTTTTTCATTTATTTCAATGGATTTTAGACATTTCTGTGATATCTGTAAATTGTGAAATCTTGCTTTAATTTTTATACCTAAATCAATTAAGTGTTTGATATTCGTTCTGTGTAACTTTTTTAAAGTAGGGACAATGTACTTAGTATTAATCATATTGTAGGGCAGGCAGGGCCTACCAGATGACCCTTACATAAAGGGTACGTTTTTTCCTAACAAATTAAATTTGTGGTCGGGGACTATCCTTTACAGTAGTTCATAAAACAGGAGTAATTAGTATTGTAGTGGTCGTTCGGGCTTTCTAGCCGTCGTCTTCCAAAGCTTATCCTCGACGTTTCGTCGCCACGCACGGACGACATCTTCAGGATATATTACTGCTGCTGTAGTCAGTAGAGATTATTAAATATTAAATTATCGCCATTAGAAAACCTAGAGATTAAGAGAGCCATTCATAAAAATATCAGTATAGTAAACAACTAGAAAGAACTTTGTACCTACAACTCCCCGCTCATCCTCCATAAATTGTAATCTACCCCACCATTTACCCTTAATGTATTATAATGTAGTGTTAGATATTTTAAAATTTAGTAATCTTTGTACTCTCTCTTGAGAATGGCCGATTGGCAGAAACAATATTGTTGAGAAATAAAGTCTTTAAAAAGTGAAACTCTCCAGGGCTTAATTTAATTTCATACTCCTTTGAAATGGTTATTATACCTTATGAGTGAAGAACTTTTTATTAAATATAGAATAATACGCATTGGAATTTTTGTTTTTTTTAAATGACGTCACATTCTTGTTAATTCTCACACTCCTATAATTTTGATCGAAAATTTTCTATGACCGACCAACAATTGTTTCGTAAGATGTTTTGCCCCAGCAGACGCTGGGTTGTGGATAAAAACTTTACTATTAATATATCCCCAAATAAAATAGTCAATTAGGGACAAATTCGGGCTGCTTTGATGCCAGCTAATGTCACATCCTTTGGATATAAATGTTTAGCCAAAACTGCTGCTAATGAGTAGTTGGAAGTATGATATGTCGATCCACTTTATTGAAACCATAGCCTCTGATCAAATCCTGAAATGTCTTGTAATGCTGCAGAAAAAAACTTCTGTAGCATCTCAATGTATCGTTTTGTACGCACAATAATGGAACAGCGCCTTCCATCTTCATAAAAAAGAATATGGACCGATGATTCCCCTAGCTGATAATGCTGCAAATGCATTAACATTGGAGGAGTGTAATTATTTTGAGTATTTCAATTTCGGATTAGTGTCACTCCACGACGTTTTGCTTATTAACATGCCCATTTAGGTGGAAATGAGCCACGTCGGAGAAAAAGATGTTATTGAAGCTCGTAAATCTCTAAAGCATTTCGTTAGCAAACAGCAGTCTGTGAACATTGTTATTAGGCCTTAATTCCTGTATAATTTGTTTTTAGTACAGATGAAAATGTAAATCTTTGTGCAGAATGCGATTTAAATATGTTCTAGGTACATCTAATACACTAAATCTATTTCCAGTAGAGGCCAGGTTGATCACCAACAGATGCTAGTTCACGCTCTATGTTTGCGAGTTCTCGCGAGATACTAGGTCGGCCGGATATTAGTTAGGTTAAAATCTAGAACTTTTGCATCCATTCTTTAATCGTTTGAATTTTTGGAGGTTTTATACTGCAACAATTACTAATAATTTCTGTTTAGTTTCAGTCGCGGAATCGTTATTTTGATTATATCGGTGCACTCATTAAGAGCGTTATGCCCCACTGAATGACTTCAAGCATGGAGTGGCGGCTCAAAGATGAATCAAACCCAGTGAAGCCGAAAACACGTCTGTCTGCAGGCAAAGCTTTAACCACGGTTTGTTGGGACTGGAGAGGGGTGCTGTTGGTCTACTTTCTTCACGAGCGAAGAACCATTAATGCAGCCTACTACTGCCTGTACTACTGACTTCTCAGTTAGGTATAACTTGCTTATCGCCGAAAAAGGAGAACGCACCCCATTCGTGACGTGTTACTTTTGCACGATAACGCTGGGCCTCATACCGCAGCGTTAACGCAGGCCTAAATCGGTGAAATGCACTGGACTTAGCTGGAACACCCTCCATATAGCTCAGACCTATCCCCTTGTGATTTCCACATGTTTGAGCCCCTCAAAGAATCACTAGCAGGCGAGCGATTTCAGACCGATGAACAGATGGAGGCGTTTGTGCTGGATAGACACCCACCCTGCTTCTTTTTATAAAAAAGGAATGCAAAACCTATCAATTCGTTAGGAAAAATGTATGGACATACAAGAGGGATATGTCTAAAAATAGAGAAATTTGTGTTTTTGTGAAACTTTTCAAAATAAACGTTTTATTAGCAAAGGTTCGTTTATATTTGATCCATCCTCGTATATTGTGACAATTATAAAATTTCTGTTTAGTTTCGGTCGCGGAATCGTTATTTTGATGATACTGGTGCACTCATTAAGCACGTTATGACCCGCTGAATGATTTCGTGGTATTAAATTGCCATTGGGTGCCCTCGAGTTTGGTAACCACCCTACACCAATGCCCCTGATCCTGCTGACGCAATAGCTAATTCAAATGTTAATGGACTTTTGGTTCACCCTGTATATGTTAACACATTCCATGAAATTAAATGAGGCAATTTTCCTGCAACACATTTTTAAAGATCGCACCGTATTATATTTGTTGAGTAACAATCCCTTCTGTAATAACTTGTAGGGGTAATTGTTTATAAACACGTATGTGTCTTTTGTAAAATAAAATCAATCCCTAAATAGAAAAATGACGTGAGATTTGTCGTCCTGGTTGAGTAATCGGCGTCAAAACGTGGTAGTAATTGTAGCGAATCGTCATCACGTACACGTATGGTGAGAGTGGAAGCAGATGGGGGTTGGCGATTGTTGCTAGTTACGTCCGTTCGATACAATTACTCAGTTTAGCAGCGGCTCGTGATGAATTCCAATTTGCGGCTTCGTTTTCGCCATGAGCTGATTCGAACAGAATGACAATGCGGGAGGAACTACAAGAATAGCAATGACGTTTACTGAGACGGAATCTATAGCTGCATGGTAGCAGTGACTACACTTTGAAACTGAAACCCAATTCCGATTATCATCGGAAAGGAATTCATTCATTTGACAATGTGTTACCGTTAGGCTTTAAGATGAGGTCATATCCCTTGAAATAAACATTGAAACTTGAACTGACTTACTCCATTTTAAGTTATAATATACAACTTGCTATGTGAAAGGTATTTTTATTAGTATTAAGACTAATATCTTCTTTAATTAAATGAAACGTTACGAGTACGATTAGTGCATGTACTATTTTACTGACGAAAACTAATTAATAAGATCTATTATAATTTCAAAAATTCTTAATCGGTATTTTTCCTAAAGTTTAAGAGTTTCTGTTTGGATTAGTGTTAAACTAGCATATACAAAATAGAATTAATTAAGATTATGTTCCCAATGCAAAATTAAAATATGAAAATTAGCGATGCCATATTTTGGCAGTAAAAGCTTCCTAATTACATAATGTTATTTATAACAGCTAGAGTGTTATATTTTAGAAGGTGTAGCTTTTACGGAACAATTCCCATTCATTAAAGACAATATTAATAAAAAATTCAAAGTAATATAATAATAAGATATATATACATATATACAGGGGTTTTCAAGCTGATGGGCTATTAGAAGTATATGAATTAGTAGAATGAATTCAATTCTGAAACTTGGGCTTGGGCTCATTCGGTTATTGTTTATGCCGCTTCTTTCAAAAATATTTTCAAGTTCGATTTACATTCGGTTATACCGGAAGTAGATGTTAACTTTCTTATTTTAAACGGAATGACATACTTTTTTTCTACATTTTCCGGTAGAAAATAAAATAAATTAAAAATATTTTGATTGCGGATGCTTTATTGCAGCTATTCAAAATTGTGGGTCTGGAAGATGGCATACGCTTTCTGATATTTAACAACAATTGATTGTTAAATTGTTTCGAAATCACAGCACACTGCTTTCATTAACGTTATACGTATGCAGTACAAAAAAGCAACATTTTCACAAATTGTAGTCAAAAATTGGTCATTCCATTTAAAAAAATTGACTTATACCCCTTTGAAGTTGACCAACTTTGACCACAAAATTTGAATACCCTGTACATTTTAGTTAAAAACACCACATTTGTTTTTCGATAATGTGAATAGTTATAAATAATTGTCAGGAGTTATAAAGCAAAATCTCAAAAAATTAAAATAAAATTAAAAAACCCACAATCCATCAATTTATTCGGCGTAGTTCCTCCTATAAAATATGCATGAATTCAGATTTTCTATCGGAAAATGTAAAAAAAGTATGCCATTCCGTTTAAAATAAGAAAGTTAACATCTACTTCCGGTATAACTGGATGTAAATCGAAGTTGAAAATATTTTTAAAAGATGCGGCATAAACAAAAGCAAATAAGCCCAAGTTACAGAATTGAATTCATTCTACTAATTCATATACTTCTAATAGCCCATCAACTTGAAAAACCCTGTATATATGTATATATATATATATATTAATAAATTCCGTAAGACAACAATATAGAAGTAACTTAAAAAACCAATAATAACCTCAGCGTGCCCGCATATATAGGATTATCTTTCTATGTTTATCGATTACTCCACAACACTCCTGTTCATTCAATTTGAAATATGGCCAGCCAGCTTTCAAGTGAATTAAATAAGTTACTTCAACAAAAAACAAATATTTCCTTCGTCCAAGCGGATACAAACTTTTTAACAATCTGCAAGAAAGAAAATCTTTTTCTAAGTTTTGTGCAAGTTAAAGTTAACCTCAAAAAATTGTATTCGAAAAAAGTGGTAAGATCAGCAAAAAACGCTAATTAGATACCTGGAAATCAGACAATTATATTCAAAATTATTTTATTTAAATCTTTATAGATATAAACTACACCTAAAACTGTCTTCAATGTTACATCCAATAACATTCGATCATTACCCAACCAAGTTTATCTTAGGCATAAATATAGAGTCTTTAACAAAGAAACTAAACTTAATAAGAAATTAAGTAGACCCAGATCATTGAATAATCAAATCGACAAAAATCTTTAAAATTCTCCAAAACATCAAGAACAGAATATCATACAAAATAAAAGTAAAATTTCTTATACACCTAAAGAACTCAAATGACCTAATAAAATGATAAAATACTACTGAATCATCGAATTTGCCTGTATTAGTTTGCATTGTTAACATTTAAAATAATGTTAATCACCTTAACTATTTCAATACAGTATATATTAAAAGCAAATGTAAGAAACTCTTTTTTTCAGAAACTAATAAGAGTAAGTCTAATTAAATGTCTGAAAGAAAAAGATTGGTATTATTTAAAATCAGACATAGGTAATTCAGTTTGTATAATTCATTAATTTAAAGGGGCCCGATTGTTATAGACCTATAGTTTCTAACGTAAACTCCCCTACTTATAAGTTGACCAAATTCTTAACTGAAAAGTTTGAAAAACTTCCTAAACCATAAAACCTAATAATTAAGAATAGCTACGAATTAATAGGCAACCTAAAACACATTAAGATTACAGAACATGGCAAACTGATATCATTTGATGTAGTTGCCCTCTTTCCTAAAGATCCATTGGAAAAAACTTTTGAATTCCTCAAAGATTCGCTTTCAACTTTGCAAATTCCAGACATTGAAAATTTATAATTAATAAATCCAACGAAATTATATATGTCACAAAATGTTTTTAAATTTACCAAACCTATAAACAAGCCAACGGAACCGCAATGGGAAACCCTTTATCTCCATTTCTAACCAACTTCTTTCTAAAAATTTTGAAATTAACACAAAGAACAGCTATAAAGGGTTTCCAAAACTATGGTACCGATACTAAAATAATGTTTTTACAATGGTAAATAGTAAAAGTTATATTAATATCTTCATTAATCAATTAAACTCCATTAATGTTTCGTTACAGTTTACCTATGAAGGGGAAAAAGAACATTCTTTGCCCTTTTTACACTTAAAAAAAACACCAGATAAAAAAATACGTTAAGTTTCAATGTTTATAGAAAGCCCACGCACAGAGATCGGTACGTATTATCAATGATTCATATATAGATAAGAAACACAAACTGATAGCCTTCAATAGCATTAAAACATTTTTTAAACTTATCATAAGAACACGGTTTCAAAAAAGAAGAAATATAGAAGATTATTAAAAATCACAAAAAGGAAGAAATTAATTAAAGGTAGTATAACTTTAACGAATATTAAAAACAACAAAAATCGATTGCAAGCCGCATCCAAAGGTCGTGGACGGTCACGATTTTCAGGAACCGTATCCTGTGGATCTTCCAAAAGGATTTCTAATACTGTCAAAGAGCCATTAGACGAACATATGCCAAATATAGTACCTGAAGCTGAATTAGAAGATGACGTATTCGCAGTATTAATAGAAACTCCACTTCAAGAAGCTATAATGAGCCCAGAATGGAATGACTAGAAAGATGCCATTGTCTCAGAGGTGATAAATTTTCTAAAAAATGATACCTATGAAATAGTTAAGGTAGATGGTAATCAAAGATTACTAGGTAATCGTTTAGTCCTTATCAAGAATCATAAGTTTAATGGGTCCATTGATAAATTTAAAGTTCACCTGGTTGCCAAAGGATTTAACCAACAATATGGAGTTGATTACCATAAAACATTCGCACCTGTAGCTAGACTTTGAGTCGTTAAGATGATGGGACTGGTATCTGAATATAAGTTACAAATTCACTAACTTTATATAGTAACAGCTTACTTGAATGGCAAACTCGACGAGGCAGTTTTGATGAAACAGCCAAATATATTAGTTAATATATTGGAACTCATTTTAACTAACAGTCGACTCAATAATGAAATAGTTCAACAAGCAATGAAAATGATGAAATCAAAGCCGGAGGTAATGGTTGTAAACTAAAAAAGGCTTTATATGGTCTGAAACAAGGGGGTAGATGATGGTATAATACTCTCAATCAGAAACTAAAACAACTAGGGTTTACACCAATCATGGAAGAACCATGTTTATATATTAGTCATAGAAATAAAGATTTAATGTTAATTCTAACATTTATTGATGACTTGTTAATTGCTTCATCAAATTCTTTGTGAATTCTGAAATAAAGAAGCCATTAGAAGGTTCCTTCGAAGTGAAGGATTTGGACTTGGACAATTTTTATTCGGGAATTGAAATTGATCAGACTAAAGATCACATCATGTTGACTCAAAGATGCTACGTTTATGAAATCCTTCGCAGCATTGGAATGGATGCATGTAATCCAGTGAATACAACATCAGAAGTTAATCCGAAATCCAACTGAAGATCACTGTTAACAGGGTATTGAGGTATGAGGTACCAAAGGCCTTGGTTTAGAATACTATCAAACAAATAAACCAATCATGGGTTTTGCTGATGCCGATTGGAGATCAAGTTTATCTATCTTAAGAATTTACTGGGTGAGATCAAACAAGCCTCATCCGATAAAATTACTGTTTTTACAGATAATCGTTGGGCTCAGTGTCTTTCTGGTGATCCTAAGTGCTATTCCAGAACTAATCATATAAATATTCGCTACCACTTAATTCTATTGGTAGATTAAGGAATAATTGATGTAAAGCATCAACCTACTACGAAAATGCTAGCCGATATTTTGAGAAAAGCATTGAAACGAGTTAAATATCAATGGTGTATTGAAGCTATTAGAATGGCTTCTAAGCTATCCATGAACAATTTTCAACATCTGGAGTGAGAAAGCATGTTAGAATGTATATTTTAATTTTTCAAATATATTAATTTATTTTGTATGCAATCTAGCTGATATTAGATTTATATTTATTTCTATTAAGTAACATCGAATTCCTTCTTGTGTATGATAGATAAATCTTGAAACAAATGTGTGTGTTGGTATGTAAAAGGATAAATATATATAAATACGTGCGTGTGTATACATCATATATCTATTATCTACACAGGATACTGATATCAATTAAATCGTAATGTAACCAGCATGGTGTCGGTTGTATATTATTTTATATCACGTTTGCTAGAGTTAATCGATTATTTATAAAGTTACATTTTGGTTTGGATAATCATATTAAGTTATAAAGATGGTGGATCTTTATTTATTTCAACACCTTCTTACACAGAAGATGACCACATAGTGGCTGTAATGTTTACATTTTTATTTAAATAAATGTCTTTTGTGGATTAGTGGCTAATTGTTTTTCTACGGTTATCAAGAATAATGAGACAATTTCGACAAATTATCAACGTCAGGCATAAATCAACTTAATTGTGATTCTTGTTCTAAAGTTTATATAGGTTAGATGGGAAGAAATTTTAGATTTATATTGAACGAACACTGTAGATCATATAAAAAAAAGTAGACACAAACTATACCAAACATGTCTTAGAAGAAAATAAAAACATTAAACTAGATTTAAAAAATTTACATGTGAAAAATAAAATATTAAGACTTGCATTATTATAATTTAAAGAAATCAATAAACATAAATATACGGATAAGTTTCATAATGACCAGCATTCGCCATAATTAAACCTTGTCCCTTTCCCTATCCCTAATTCCCACCTTAGGAAAACTATTTATATAAAATTAATCTCAGGTAGTTGTAAGTACAAATTGTACTACTGAAGAAGCCACAATGTGGTGAAACACGTGTAAAGTGATTTAAATAAATTATGGAAGTTACATGTTTGTATATCATTGATTTTGTCTACTAATACTTGATGAAACTCCATTATATACTTAAAGAATAAAAAAACACTTTTTCGAATTTCACAGTTTATTGTTTATCACTTGACAATATTGTTTCGCTACACTGTAGCTTCTTCGGAAGTTATATCTAAACTTGAATTGAAGATAAACAATAAAGTCTGAAATTCAAAAAAGTATTTTTTTTATTTACAAGTTTGTGTTTTTCCATTCAATTCAAGGTAGGTATATTTTGGGTTTGTTTTTTAGCAATCGACTTTCTTTTATACCTATTAATTTAATAAAATATTTTCATGCGAGATGGATAAAAAGTAGTCAATTTCTTTCCGCCACCCTAATGAGACAACTTGATGTACTTTATTTTTCAACTTGACTTTTTATAAAATGCACAAATACATCACTTTCTCAATATCAACCTTTAGAAATGAATTCGAAAAGCATACTACTTATTTCGCCTGTTAATTTTTTTTTCATAGTTAATTGCTGTTCCGTTACGAATTAATTGCATATTCCTGTAGAAATATTTTCCTCTAGCTATTGTCTGAAGAAAAAGGCTAATTGAGATAGCATAAAAACTTCAACTCGACTTATTGTCGATGTTGGTAGCTTCTTTATGAAACGTAGGCAACGAATGAATATGGATATGTTCTACAAGATATAAATAACTACTTTTAAGTAATTTTCTGTTATTTCAATAAGATAATAGGCTATAAACTGCATATACAAAGTATGTGTAATAAATGATTAAAATGGGACAAAATTAATTAAAGTACATTCGTGATGGTATAATAACAGTATGATAAAGGACATTAGTTCGGTTACTATGAGAGTTAAAAAAAGTCCTAGGAACTAATGACAGAGTTGAATCGAGGCAGCTTTTAATTTTTGTAACTCCATAGTCAGGACGAAATTAAAAGTTACAAAACGTTTATTGTATAACCACAATGATCATTTCGCCACACTGTGGCTTCTTCAGGTGGAAGAAATTGACTAACATAAACTTAAAATTAATACAATATCATTATATACTGAAATTATGAATAATATGGTAGGGGTAAAACGGAGTATTACACGTTAGAAATTTTTAGAAGGGGTGTTCTATTTACATCTAATTGTTCATTTATAATTAGGAGTAAACTATTTAATTTATTAATTTCTAAACACTGTAGTAAATTTAATTTTGAAGATTTGTTCTCTGTATGTAAAATTTGAAACTTGTCATTAAAACTATGAGAATTTAGAAGTAACAAATAACAAAGAGGTCACTAAAAAGGAACTAAGATCAGGAGTCTACAAAATTAATTGTGTGCAAACATGTAACAAATCCTACATAGGTCAGATAAGATACTAGAACATAAAAAAGGTTTTGAAAACAAGTCCAATAAATCCACATACGCAGAAAATTTACTTCTAAATTGTCATAGTTTTAATGACGAGTTTCAAATTTTACATACAGAGAACAAATCTTCAAAATTAAATTTACTACAGTGTTTAGAAATTAATAAATTAAATAGTTTAAGCCTAATTATGAATTAACAATTAGATGTAAATAGATCACAGCTTCTAAAAATTTCTAACGTGTAATACTCAGTTCTACCCCTACCATATTATTCATATTTTAGTATATAATGATATTGTATTAATTTTAAGTTTAGTCAACTTCTTCCATTTGAAGAAGCCACGGAGTAGCGAAATGATCATTACGGGTATACAATAAACGTTTTGTAACTTAAACTTTGTGTTTAATTTCGTCGTAATGACAGAATGTTGCATAAACTTGTCACGAACCAAACTTCGTTTTTTAAATAGGACCCACTGTATATTGTTCCACATTTGAATTGCCTTTCTTTTATCCATTTTATCGAGTAATAATTTGCTTTCTCTTAACTAGTTTTGTACTATAAAAATCAAAATATAAATTTTACGACTATACGAATGAATTCACATCAATGTGTTAAGATCTGCACTGGGTAGCTTGTTAATGTACGAGGCATGTTTTTTAAGTAAGGACCGTTTTGAAATTATTTTTACATAAAAGCTTGTACCTTAATCTACTTTTCTAATTTCCTTCAATATTGAGGCACTTGTCATAAAGTTTGAATAATTTTTGAATATCCTTCTCATAAAACCCTGCTGCCTGACTTATTAACCACTGTATCACAATTGTTTTGACTTTGCCATTCGTCATCGTCTTGAAGACTCTGACCGCCCAGATGTTTCTTCAAGTACAGGAACAGATGGTAGTCAGTGGGCCCCAGATCAGGGCTGTACGGAGGATGATCTAGAGTTTCCCAGTGAACGGGCATTGTCATGCACATTTGTGCGGCCATCTTTAAATGCTCTCACCCACTTCCTTAACATTCCACCACTCATAATGGTTAGTCCGTAAACTGCACAGATCTCAGATCTCACAATGAATATCAACCGGTTTTAGTCCTTTAGCACTAAGGAATCTTATAACAGCCTGGACTTCATAGTCGGCGGGACTCACGATTATCGGAGTTATCGGAGGCATCTTAAACACTCAGTAAACAACGTAAACAAGGGGAATCAGACTGTAATGGCCTCAGTACGTAGATGAGAGATGTAGATACTCAGTGCACATGCGCGGAATGCTGACTACAGCGCTCCGGCGGCAGAATTTCGAAACGGTTCTTACTTAATAAACATGCTTCGTATGAGATGCTCGCCTGCCACGCGGAAAACCCACGTTCGATTTCAAGCCAATACAATAACCCTTTTTACCTGCTTTAACGTCAACACATGCAGTTGATTTTTATTTTATGCACATTCTCCTTTTTATAATAAATATCGATAAAACGTACGACAAACTTCGACGTTCACAAATTAATGTAACAAGATCATTAACTATATATATACGAAGATTTATGGAGTATCTCAAAAATCTCGCATGGAATATAATACATGATTTGGTTTTAAACGTTCATGGTTAAAATGTATTTTGAGGATGATTAAAAGAAAACGGTGCTATAAAAAATCCCGTTGGTAGCTAGGAATATAAAAGGCACAGTACTTTCTTTTTTGCCTTACGCAAGAAAATATTCACTAAAAGAAGTTGGTAATTCCTCAAAAGACGAATAACAAAATTACTTTTCTCTGCCGACATCCTTAGAAGCCATAAAAAAATATAATTTTCTGGTAAGAACGCGACTTTGTCTTTCATTGAAGATGAGGATTTGTAATAAGCCAAGTTCGTAAAGTTTTTTTTTTAATTTCTCTCGGCTTTCAATGTAACTATCTCCCTTTCTCTCTCCTAAGCCGCGTAACGTCCGTCACATTAAACGTCTTCAGTTGAATTTGTTTGCAGGAAGATCATTTCGCTTGATTACATCGGATGCTAAATATTCAATTAATTAAATAAAAGGGATTGTTGTCCTCCCTCCCATGGTCGAATTCTGCTTGTAGGAAATACAGTTTTTTATTACCAGCAACGAGACGTACGTACATTCTGTGTATCATACCCACCAGCTACTAATGCTGATAGTCGAGCAGCGCCTCCGACCTACACTGTAATGCAAAGCCTAAGGGTAGAGCGGAAAGTACTCTTAAGCCTTCTCTAAAAAAATAGTGGAAATGAGTAGGTTGTGGTTAGGGAGAGACAAATGAGAAGAACTAAATGGAGACAGAAGAGAAGCGAAATGGCCCTTTCGTTATCGCTACCATGTTAATTTCTGTGCACCTTAACACCATTCCATATACGATTGGTGTTTCCAGTCTCAACTGAATGTGATGCCTACCTGAAAGGATCATTATAAAGACGCACCAAATCTGTTTTGTGAATAAGAAAGCCTTTCGAAAAAATCTTTTTATATTCGTTTTCTACACTCTCCAATTGTTTTGCATTAGATTAAAGCAAATGTTTACAAAATATTATATTTAATGTATGAGACACACCATGTAATTGTTTTTTAAAATATGTATTTTAATGCATTTTATTTTTTACATTTTTGATATTTCCATCTCAAGAACATGTGGACAGTTATT
Organism: Agrilus biguttatus; assembly: GCA_963921985.1. NCBI lineage: Eukaryota > Metazoa > Arthropoda > Insecta > Coleoptera > Buprestidae > Agrilus > Agrilus biguttatus. The sequence continues at coordinate 26,558,752 of OY998118.1, forward strand.
ACGAATTACTCCATATACTACTTCTTGTTTGATAGCCAGCTTTGTGTAGTAACCGGCATTTCACGGGACCGCTTACGCTTCGAAATCCCGGCAAAATGGTGTTCGCAAACCCGCAATAAAATTTTCTTCTCGATATACACCACCTTATCACCCCGCACAAATGTAGCTATTCTCCCTTTTCCCTCCAGATATCTTAATGACTTCATAATAAAAGCGATTCAATATTAGATGTTAGATTCCTTTACGAGTATACTTTTTTAAATTAGGTTATATTTTACATTTAAATCCAGCATGCCAAATCTCGACAAATCACCGACCAAATCGAATCGCCCATGACGTACTAATGAGATCTAATTATTTCTAAGTCGCATTTTATATCTGATAGTTTCGACAAAGTAATGGAAAGGAACTTTGGTTGTTCTTATTAATTTGCTTTACGTGCCTCTTACATACATAAGCAAGCTGTGTCGTCGATTCAATTGGACAAGTAGATACCTTAGTAAGGTCCTTGCTTATGATATGGAATATTTCATATCCAAAAAAAAGGAATTATAATCCTTATTCGTTTAATGAACCTAAAGCCATATCCCACGACCGGTTTCGACCTATCGGGTCTCATCAGGTGGGCACTGGCAGAAATGCCTTTACAATTAATATTATAAATATAAAAATTTAAATATAAATATGGACTCAACAGAAACAACTACTCCGAGGGCTAATACCCCTACCGGCATTGAATTACACTGTTGATTCCGATGTATTATTAGACGAAGATGTAACATATCCAAAAAAGAAGGAACTAAAATCTGGTAGGGGTATTAGCCCTCGTAGTAGTTGTTTCTGTTGAATCCATATTTATATTTAATTTTTATAATATAACTTGTAAAGGCCTTTCTGCCAGCGCCCACCTGATGAGACCCGATAAGTCGAAACCGGTCGTGGGATATGGCTTTTGGTTCGTTGTGCCTACTTGGTAGGGCGCGTTCAATATTTGAGATCATTGATCTTAATATTTAAACGAATAAGGATTTTAATTCCTTCTTTTTTGGATATGTTATATCTTCGTCTAATAATATATCGGAATCAACAGTGTAATTCAATACCGGTAGAGGTATTAGTCCTCGGAGTAGTTGTTTCTGTTGAATCCATATTTATATTTAAATTTTTATATTTGGAATATTTCAGTTACCAACAGATCAGTAGATGGCGATACACTGCCACAACTGGATTTTGTCTCAACTTGCTTTTAAAGAGCCCCTCCATTTTGTTGGTGATTAATCGAGACTGCCTATGACTTATCCTTAACTAAACCTACACAGAAAATGGATTTCTCTTTCAAAAACAACAACAACTCGATAGTAGTAATAACTCAACCCCCCCCTCTTTATTACTCATTGGTATAAAAATTTTGTCAATTTTCAAAACCGAAAAGTGAATTTTCTGAGTGAAAGTTTTTGAGAGTAACCAAACAGAGTAATGTGATTGTAAGAAACATCTAATATACCTATTTATATATGTATGTATAATATATAATTATTAGTTTAACATAACAGTCTTACATTAGATATATCTATATATACTGTGAGGAAAATTGTTGGCCTCCTATAGCTTTACAGATCGTGTTAAGCGTATGGTAATACGTGAAAATTTCGATAAAAATGTAAATAGACCCTTAAGATAAGAACTCGCGGAGCCAATGTGATAATCTTCGAGGCGGATGAAGAGGGTGAAGATGTATCGTTATGGATATAAGATCCATTGAAAGTCAGGCTGGCGAAACCCATCTAAAAGGAGTAATTGACAAAAAAGCAAAGGGTGAAATTCTCCTTGTTGATGTACGTTTACTTTTACGCGCGAATAATAACGATAATGGAAACTACAGTCCCGAATGTGATGGGAACCAAAATGAAAAAAAAAAAGAAATGGAACTCGTGATATAAGAATTTACACTTACAATTAGTAAAGCTACAGATACCGTGTCAACATTGTCAAAGAAACCAAATCAATAGTAAAATAATTTTGGATAATATATAACACTTGAAAATACTGATATTTACTAAAACGTATTTAACTTTAGACTGAATTTAATTTTAACGAAGCTACCAATTACATATCAAAGAAAAATTATGGTAAATTAGGAATATCAAATGGCTTTAGCCTGTAAGAGCTAGCGTGTTATAAAACACACTTAGGTGCGTAATTTGATACTGATAGATGTGTAATTGAGATTATGTGTTATTAAATAAAGAAAGACTCACCCTAATTACCACTAACTAAATTAAATATGAGAGGACACGTGTTTCACCCACTTCACACGTGGGCATTACCAACGCGAGACTATTATGTGTGTTATTTTACACACATGATTTTCACAACCAATACGATTATCCATATTATAAATAAAATGCAGCTGTGATGTTTAAAAAAATTTGCTTTACTATCCAAAAGAATCCAATCATGTACTTTAGTGTGTAGAAACAACACGTGATAGTAATTAATACACTTAGAGCTGCACTGAAAGTGTAACACACTTGTTGGAGTGTAAACATATAGACATATATATATATATATATATATATATATATAGAGAGTCAGGCATGGGCAAAGAGTTGAGGATGCATGCGCAGTTTTTGATCGATCGATGGGATATAGACCGACCCAAAGCAATCTCTGTGCATATAAATATGAACCTGATTATGCAAATTCGTAGTTTACAATAAACAAATCCAAGAAAATTATTGATTTTTTCTTGTTTCCTATTTCTAAGGCGAATGTTATTTTTCGATGTAGACTGCTGATATAATTGGAAAGAGTGGAAATAGTGTATATTCAAAACATTTTTAATTAATTTTTTGTGAGACAACGACGGCTCTCTTCTAATTTTACTAAATAAACTATTATCTAAGGATGTTTCTTTCATGTAATTTATTCTTGAAACGGAAATTCCTATAACATCATCCAAATTTGAGATAAGTTTGATCGGTTTAGCTATTTCATGTTCTTTTTTATAGATTCTTTTAAAATTTAAGTAAATATTCTCTTAAAATGTTCCTTACAATTTTTTGTCGTAATGCTACGGTACAAACTTGTTTTTGGTTAATTAATGCTAATGATAAATTGATTAAGGCTTTCGCGGCCAGTTGATGAACTGGTGTTGTCCTTCTTCGGGTATACAGGCCGTCGTCGGTTGGAATTGCTTCCTAACGTTTCGCTAGCACGAGTGGCGAGCTTCTTCAAAGGTCTATCCATTTTCGCTGTTGGTTGTAGACTGTTCCTTTCTCCTACGCAGATGGTATTTATGCCTGTGTGTAGGGGTCGGAGCTTGTTCCGCTTCAGTAGATTTTGATGTGTCGATCGGTATGGTTCGTGCGTTCCTAAAATTGGGTTCCAGATCTGATTCAGTCTAAGGGTCTCCTCCTTCCTGTTGAAATTATCCGGATGTTTGTGGATTTCTATGACTTCTCTGGTCAGTCTGTTGTAATAGCCGTTGACTGATGCCAACAAGGTGCAGCTTTCATAGAATATTTTGTGTTCTCCGTCGTTCAATGTGTGTTCGGCTACTGCTGATTTCTCAGTCTGTCCTAGTCCGCAGCTGGCTTTATGCTCTTTGAGTCTTGTCCCTACAGATCTTTTAGATCGGCGAAGGACAGGAGGGACGCACTTTCAAATCCAGGAGTCTACCGCATACCCTGTTCCTGTGGCAAGGTATACATTGGAACTACTAAACTGAATCAGATCTGGAACCCAATTCTTAGGAACGCACGAACCATACCGATCGAAACATCAAAATCTACTGAAGCGGAACAAGCTCCGACTCCTACCCATAGGCATAAATACCATCTGCGTAGGAGAAAGGAACAGTCTACAACCAACAGCGAAAATGGATAGACCTTTGAAGAAGCTCGCTACTCGTGCTAGTGAAACGTTAGGAAGCAATTCCAACCGACGATGGCCTGTACACCCGAAGAAGGACAACACCAGTTAATGCTAATGATGTTTTAATACAACAAATTTCTCTACATCACGTCTATAAACAATGGGTTTCATGTCTCTCTTTAATAAGTTTACAAAACTCATTGTGAATGATAACATTTTGTTGATATGTATGTTGTTCATCACTTTAGATAGTTGTTGACTGGGTCACCAATTTTGATTGATGAATATAATGATAAATGATTAAATGAAACAATGCACTTTGATAATTACGAATATATATTTACAAAACAAAAAAAGGTAGAACGAATTGAAAACACAGAATAAAAGTTGAGTAGAAGGCTTGAAGAGTAGATCTGAAGTGAGTAGATTGTGGCAATAAAAATGATAGGAAGACAGTTAGAAGGGAGCAAGAACTAGAAATTGAAGAAAGGACAGATTGTTGAACTTTTACTTGAAATAAATGTACTATTAAAATGCAATTAAGGAAGAAGACGAGTAACAGACGTCATGCGGTTAGTAAGTAAAATTGAAAGTAAAGTAAAATTAAAGGGATTATAGAAAAGTACAAGTAATAAAGTGATTTACACAGAGCACAATAGACAGGTACAGATACAAAAGATTTAGGTGAAAAATTGAAATAGATAGTAACATAGTAACAATAATAGAATAATACAAAAGATAAGAATGCAGAAACGAATTCGAAAAGATATTTAGAATATAAAATATTCAAATATAAAATTAATACAAAAGGAATTTCTTTACAAAAGGAATAATAAAAGGTTAATGTAAATGTAAACTTTTGTGGCGAATTATTGCAGCCACAACATGAAGATTTATATATCGTAAATGTTTACGTAAATGATCAATTCTCGTGAAAAGATATATCTACAATAATCTACTTACCAAAGAATTCGTTTGGAATGAACGCCCGCTTTTCGCTCCTGTGATCTGAAGTATTGGAGGTTGGAATGTTTCATTAGTTGTAAAAAAGTAAAAACAAAAACACTTGAAGCATTTCGTTTGTTTTTTTTTTGTTCGTAGTTGTTTCGCTACGAGAAATCGGCCAAAGAATCATTGACTCTTGAACGAATACTTCCCTATTTTTTCCAATTATCAGTCTTCTTTCATTTTCTTTTATTAGAAACGTGTATTGAATTACAGTATGAAACATCTGCTTTTGTCAGAGGTCTCAGATCTTAATTAAGGTTTCACTCTCCGAATAAGTTAAATGAAGCAAGTATTTAACCAAAAGAATAGCAATGCAATCTCCAAAACTGATTATTCCGTATTTTGCTTTTCCTTGCGAATAAGAAGTATAAAAGGAAAGGGAATCCTTATTTAAATTCTATATCAGGTACCAATTGGGCATTATTTAAAATAAAAGGTGATCTCTAACCCATATCTTGAAAAAAAGATATACTAACTCAGAATCATCATCAGTATATAATAATGTACTAATATCTATGATGCTTGCGTAGTTAAGTTTGTAGAGCAAATCGGTGGAGCTATCTCATCCAAATCTAAATCGATCAGCCACATCAAAGGTATTTTACATCATAAAATTTGAAAGATTCTACTAAAATTCAAACAGATCCAACGTCATCTTCACAAAAGAATTTTTTTTTTATTCTGCAATTAACTGACCATTTAATTATCTAAACGAAGGGTAAAAATAACTAACTACTACTATACTATCGATATTCAGGAGGCTACCGTCTAATCGGAGAATTAATTAATTAAAAGTCGTTAACATTCGGATGTAAATAGGTTGAGTCAGTGGCTGTGGCTATAGGCCCGCCGGCGGTCCAAATTTGGACGAGTTGTCCTAATTACTACATAATAATATTCTCCGTTTCTATTCTCATGATAGAAAATTATGAAATAGCCTCACTATTACAACGTCTAATTAAGGAATGGGACTATCTAACGCACCCACATACAATATCCACAAAGTTGTCGTTTAATCTGAACTTTTAATTGAAAATAACTAATGTATTGATCTATTAAGTAAGTTGAAATGTCAATATTCGGTCGTTGTAGGGTCGTAGGTAGCATGAGGTAGTGCCTGAGGATAAACGTCTACTCGCGAAATCTCGCCGAGATTAGAACGTAAAAGTGGTATGCACCATCGATAACGCTACCTATCCGTTCAAATTTACACGACTTCAACTAGTTTAGTAATAATTTCGGAATTCCTGATTTAACTCGTATTTTAACATCAGCGGTTCTTATTTAGGTGGTCGACGTAAATAATATTCAATAAAACTGTGTCGTTCCTCTTATCTGTCACGAGCTCACAGAGTCAAGCAGTATAAGGAAAAAACATGAAATAGCTTGGCTAATGCTGTGGATCAGATAAGATTAAATAATAATATAATTCAGTGGAGAGGCATGTCTATTGGAAGCTCAAATTAGTTTGTCAAGTAATATTCACATTGACAACAGTGAAATGTCTTATTTCACACTTAATACCATATGAATTCGAATGCAATTATATTAATTTAAAATTTATTTTAATAAGTAAACAAAACAAACTTAATATATTACAGAGATTTATTTATTGTGCTCGACAATATTGTTTCGACCACAGTGTGATTATTATTAAGAGCGAACCAATACTAACATTAAAAATTGTTTGTGTTTCATTCTCACCAACTACTTGTGCTGGTGGACGATCAGTCCATCCGACCTACACTATAGTATAAAGCCGGAGGGTGGGGCGTATGGCCCTTTTCAGCCTCCTTTCAGAAATCATGGAAAATGGTGGGTGGTATGATTGGGAAGAGAAAGATAAGATGGACGAAATGAATACAGAAGAGAAATGAAAGATAATCTGAGGAATATTACTGCCCCAATATTTGCCTAAGTGATCCAAACAAACCACAGAAAACTTGGACCAGAACAGCCGGACCTGGATTCGAAACGGTGACCTCCTGAATGCAAATATATATACATATATATATATATATATATATATAAGCTGGTAGTGACAAACAATTTTAGAAAACCTAGAAATTAACTTACACATTTAATGTTAGTGTTAGTTTGCACTTTATGACGACATGGTGGTCGAACAGTCTTGTCGAGCACAATAAAAGTATCGTTTGTTTTATTTAGTTATTTAATTCCAACTGTTTTTCTTCAAACAGTGACTACGGATAGTTTGAATTATATAATGATTTATAGAATTCTTTCTATTTGTTTATTTCAACTTTAGTTTATTTTCTAGTGTCAACAGCCAACACATATTCCGCAATAGTTTAAACATTTGAACAATTTGCAACTAGATATACCAATATAACGTGTAGTGTCCTGTAACAAGAACTATTTGAAAATAGTTACCTAGCTATATAAACTTGGTTTATAAACATTCATTACAGTTGGAAGGACGCTTTCGAACATGCATTTAATTCGGTTCTGTTAAGAAGTTATGCGATACAAATAAAAGAGCAGTAGTAGTAATGTTTCGCAACTTATCTCTCCAATAAACGTTCCAGTTATTTATGTGTCTCAAAACAAAGTTCCTGTTAAGTCTGCACGTTGTACTACGCGCCATCGCCTGAGAATTCGCCAAACACCCTTATATCTCAAAGCGCATAGTTTACCGACTTCTTGCACATGGTCAATAAATTACCCTGTTCAAGCTATGCAAAGAATTCTGTGAATCCGAAAAGAACCAAATACCTATCTTCTTACCTCTTGAGCGCTATGTTATACAAACAAACCGTCGAGAATGCCATTCCCTTTATTTTCTCCTTTTTTAATGTCCTCCAATTTTCCTGTTTCGCAGAATTCAATACCAGTGATAATGTAAAAGACAATAAACTACAACATAGAATAACGTGAAAAAACTATGAAATATAAATAAGTAATTAATTTCTTGATACACAATAACTAAAAAAAAAGTAACATGTTTACCTTTCTGTACCAATAATATTTATTTTTGTACCATTCACTGTTCGTCATTACAAGCGTATAAAGCGTGCTGCTTCAGTTTAACCAAACTTATAAAAAATTAACTGATCGCAAATTACGATCTACCGAAGAAAAGCTTAATTTTTGTACCTATCGAACGAAAATTTTGTACCATTCAAGTAAGCCTAAATATTTTTATCCAGAAACAGACAGATACTTTCCATACATGTAGGCACCTTTATACGAGTGACCTGCGACTCTAAATTTTGTGCCTATTCGTCATATTTTTGCACCAATTTTACACTCTCTAATGCCGTCAACAATTATTTTTGTAATTAATGAAACACACACGTTTTGGTTGCAAATTATTTATTAAAGTACCATGACCATGTCGGCACACAGTGTCTTCTTCAGATAGAAGATTGACAAATGTGGTTAATAGCAGAATGATAGTTCGGGCTTGTAAGCCGTGGTCGATGTCGTCCAGACGTTTCGTCGGCAACTGCGGCTAACATCATCAGTGGGTGCTGCCGAGACTTCGAGGTATAATCTTCGCCCACGTAGTCAACACACCACTCACTGAAGATGTCAGCCGCAGTTGCCTATGTTCTTATAATGTGGTTAATAATACAAAATCCTTATATACTAGTATACTACTCTGAGAGTGGGGAGAACATTACATATAATTTAAGATTTTTAAATATTATGAATGAAATTATTTAAAACAAGACCTTTTTTATATAATTTATTTATCTCCAATTTTTCCAATAAATTAAGTTTTGTTCCCTAATTTTCTGTATGAATTATCTTGAAATTTTTATTAAATGTATGATTTTGTTCTTGCAGATGTTCAGCATAACTTGATTGTGTATTTTGTTTTTTGAAACTATTTAAATTTTCTTTTATTCTTTCTTTGAATGATCTTAACAATTATTTTTGTAACCTATTTTGAACTGGCACTTATTAGCATTTTGATTCAGAAACTGAAGAATAATTTTTATATCAGGGCCATTCAAACTCACTGGTACTTTAGACGTTTTAACGAAACTAAGTATGTTAGAGATTTGAAAATTTAGCAGCAGATTTTACCAAGGATGCTCTTTTTTACTAAAATAATTTCAACTATCGGAAAGTTCCAGTTACATACCTACATCTATGGAAAGTATTCGTCTGTTTATAAATAAATATTTTCAAAAGTGTCAGAACGAAAATAAAAAATGGGATGCAAAAGTAATTGTTGATGGTATAAAAGAGTACAAAATCAAAATCGAAGAGGCTGTCACTTGGAGTAATTTTATTATAAAAACTGATAAACCAAACACGATTAAGTTACATAATTTTATTGGTAATACCACAAAAATTATTTAGCCCTACTGGAATGATTTAATCATATTTCCATCTGAAGAAGCCTTAGGACGAAATAATTATTGTGGTATTACTAATAAAATTGTGTACCTTAATCGTATTTGAGTACAAAATTGGTACAAGAATATATCGATGAGGTGCAAAATTTAGAGTTGTGGGTCACTCGTACATAGCTACCTACATAACAATATGGAATGTATCCGTCTGTTTGTGGATCACAACTTCTTGGCTTATTCGAATGGTAGAAACATCGGTAAAACTGGTACAAAAACAATATTTCTGCATAGTTTGTTTTTCTTTTGAGAAACGTGCTACTACAGCTTGACCGACTTCACAAATAAGTATTTAACATACTTTTGATAATGGTCCCTTAGAACTTAGAATCAAAGTTATATTGTAGATTTTGTAATAAATTAGTTAAAGTATACTATAAATATTAATTTAGGTATATCTTTGAAGTTTAACTACTAACACTTGTTCTGAATCTAAATCAATGTTAGGCGCTCCTTAGTCTTTGTTTTTTAATGTGTTTAGTTTATACCTGCTACTAAATCAAATAATTAACAATTAGTAAGAAATAAAATTAGAAATGGTGACCGGGATATTTGCAGCAGCTCAGAAATCACAAAATAAAGTCTTTTGTAAAGTAAGAAGCTGTCAAAGTAAAGCAAGTAAAGATTTAAATGTTATTTTTCATAAATTAGAAATAAAGAATTTTTTTTTGAAATGTAGAACAAATTGATAAATTTAAAGAATAGTTCTTTTTTAGTGAAATCATTCCACAAATGAAGTAAAGTCCTTTACATTAAAAAAATAAAATAAATATATCAGAATTGAATCCAGGGACTTTTGTTGCTCCTGCTTCTTGACGTTTTTGTCCCAACTCTGCTTTATACTAATGAATAATTAAAATAATTTTTCCGTTGTTTAATATTAATTATCCCATTACGGTTTTCTTTTATTAAGACTAATTATAATATTATAATTGACAAATAAATGGTTTAGAATGTGTTAATTTACACTATTAAGCCTATTGTGTCACCAACGGTAATATCAATTTATTTATGCATATAAATAGAAATTGCATTGATAAGCTCTTCCTGCGAGATCCAATTTTATCTCATTCTTGTACTCGATGACTTTTAAAGGATACGTTCTTTGGAATATTGTTTTTTCCAACAAAGAATCGTAAACATAGTTGATATCCATATATGCACTAGATCGCTAAGAAAGGATCATCTTTAAGCTTACGAGTGGGAATTCTGGAAGCTATATTGGCTTCGAACATGCAAATAATCAGAAGTGAATGGGTTCGAGGAACGGCCGAGGATCTCATCCCATGTTAAATTCGGTCATTCTGAATATATCTAAGACCATTGCGCTTCGTCTCGAAATATCAATTCCGGGAGGAGAGCTTGTTCGGAGGCATTGGCGTATATCTACATGACTACAAGCTCTTTCCAGTGGCATATTATACGTGTCTATACATGGTGTCCCAAATTGACTTTAACATTATTATCTCTATTATCTTGAGAAATTTGGTTTCAGTCGAATGTCAATAATCATATTCGTTTCCCTGGAGGCAAAAAATGTGAAACAGAACAAAACTAATTACCCTACTAAAAACTAAATTAAAAACCGAAGATATAAAAAATTTTACTGCCAATATAAAAAAACGCACGAAAACAAGCTTCCAGGCATAAAAACGTTTTAAGTTCTAAACGTTTTATGTGAAATTTCGGAATTCTAGTGTTTTATTTAATTTAAGGTAAATTATATTCTGGTCATCACTAACAGCTAACTAACATAGTTAGTGCCATAATAATTATCTTCCTTTTATTTCAAGTATGATGTTAAGGTTAAACTTCGATGAAATATTTGGAGGTGGTTAAAAAATCAACATAATCGCTAGTAAGAAAATGCAAACCTTTAATTAAAAAGATCGAACTGTTTTCATCGATTTATTGTTAAAATTTTTGTGTATCTATATATACTTTGCAATAACGGGTTTCTCAATAATCCATTAAAGTTTGAATTAACTAAAATACCACAGTTTTGGGGCTTTACAGATATTTGGTTATGACGACGCTGATATTAAATCCAGTATCCAAAGTGATTTAACACGTCAGAATTTTAAGATACTTTAACTGATAAGTATTGATAAAGAAATACTAGACTACTTTTCATAATCTATAAAAATCTTACGTTTCATCATCTTCTATTATTCCTACTTTCCTGATGTTTAATTAATATAATAATTGAGTATTTCAGAAACGTTTTCAGTTTTTTTTTTAAATATATGTAAGTATTCAAAAGAACAGAAAAGTTAAAAAAGTTTATTTAAACTATGAAAAATTAACCTAAAATTACTGCCTTTACAGTTTTGATCTCGCAATGAAGAACTTTAAAATTAGTGCAGACAGCGTGTGAGCATCATCTGTAGAAATTTTCTACTTATTGTGGGATTCAATAATATTTAACAAGATCCTCTTCTAATAAAGATATCAATTTGTCAAACTGAATTCAGGAAGCAGCTATCTACCTCATAGGCAGATAACCAAATAGAACAGAATATCTTTTTGGCCAGCCTTTCTAATTTATTTCATAGAGGTTAGAGTAAATAAGAACGATCATAGTTGAAAATTGTATCCTTGATGAATAAAATTAGGTGGCCTGCGATCGTTATGTTTGTCTATAAAAAATGAGCCTTTTTGCCCTTTAAAGTGATCTAAGTTACTACGTTCCAAACATTTTAACGAAGTTCAAGAAAATTTGTTTTCAATTTGTTAAATTATGATAATCACTTATTTTAAATTTTAATACATAAAGGGTATATATTAAATTCTCACAACCAATATATAAAGGAGGATGTAAGTTCGTAATACATAGTATTAGTTTTAACAATTAATTTACTAATTCTTATTTACTTTTTGACATGACGGTCTCATCGAAACAATTGTAGAGTCTTTCTGTTAAATATATTCTGTTGAAACTTTTCGTTGAATTATATTATTATTAATATTATTAATTAAACATTAATTCTTTGTTTTGGAACATATTTAGTGAAATGAACATCAAAACATGATCTAAACCTTCAATAAAGCAAAAAATAAATGCTGGTAAAATAATTAATTGAATTAATACTACTCAGCTAACTTCGACTATTTAGACTCATAAGTAGCTAACTGAACACAGGCACCGAGTGGCGTGGTCTAGTGCTCTAGATCATTGCTTATCATTCGGGAGGTCACCGATTCGAACCCGGGCCCGACTGCTCTGGTCCAAGTTTTCTGTGGTTTCCTTGGATCACGTAGGCAAATGTTGGAGCAGTAATATTTCACAGATTATCTTTCACTTCCCTTTTGTCTTCATTTCGTCCGTCTCATTTTTCTCTCCCGAACCTCACCACCCATCCAGTCCCACGATTCCTGCAAGGAGGCTGAAGAGGGCCTTACGCCTTACCCTCCCGGTTTACATTACAATGTAGGTCGGAGGAACTTCCCGCTCACCAGCACGAGTAGCTAGTGGGACTAAAACACAAGAACGTTTATTTTTTCAACACAGGCAATATAACGACGCCAGCGCTACCTATAACTTCTACAAATTTACGATCAAGCCAACTAACATATTACGCATGTATCACGTACGACGTTCGGTCTCATTTGCTATAACGTGCATGGTTTATCTTATGCCTTAAGCTGCTTCAATTGGCGTGTTTAGAGCAGTTTTTGGGACATCTTGTAAATATATACGTACATGCTCATGTATGTACCTCTTGCTCTAGATATTTATGAAACTGGGCTGCGGTGCAGTGTAAAACATGGCTGGCTTGTGGCTGATGCAGGCACCACTAAATTAACTATAATTTATTCAGTGCGTAAATATTTACCTACACATGCTTGCTCTTTCTGTACCTCAGCCCTGGCAAACATTTATCAAATTTAACACTTGCTGGTTCCTATGTCGTTCCGCGGCTTTCACAAAACGAGGGAACGAAGGCATTTCTCTACTATCGTATAGAAATTCTTCTCAATTATTTGAACGCAGTAGCTAGTAACGTAGCTACTGCCAACCGCTAGCAAAAAGTTGATCGATAGCTCTGTTTGCAAGCGTTTGTCCTGAACTATAAATGAGGGAAGAACGAAGAAAGCAAAACCCCCTGAAGGCAGGTAAACTATTATTTGAACGATGGATCTTGTGCAATAAAAACCAGATTGTGCCGAACGCCCCGTCGGTATAATTCCGTGGATATTTAACAACTTCGACATAATTACTCATTAATAAATACAGTACAGTATGTAGACTTTTTATTTAATAAAAGGTATAAAACAAACACTTGGTTAATTTTTACTAAATTTATTATCAACTCAACAATATTGTTTCGACGAAATATCGTCATTTTCAAGAGTACAACAAAATTATACTAAAGTTATAATGGGTATTATCTAATTTATACCTTGTTTTGGGTTTTACCCAAATTACACAACAGGAGGGGTGTATTGTTGTTATACAGTTCTGTTTGTAAATTTACGATATTCTGTTTATTTAAAATAGCTTTTCTTATTTCTAGGTTTTCTAGAAGGTTTAATTTCTTGCTTTTATGTTGGATATGTAATATGGCTGTATTATCTATATCTATATTATGATTATAATTTAAAGCATGTTCTGACATTCCTGTACAATTCTTCTTAGACACAATGCTATATAGGTGCTCATTTACACGTGTTTTAACAGCTCTACCACATTGTCCAATACAAAAAGCATCACATTGTTTACAAAAAATTTTATATATGCCGTTGTTATCAAGGATATCTGTTTTTTATTTATTATTAACAAGTAACTTACCTAGAGATTTTTTGTTCGAAATAATTGCTTGAATACCGTGTTTTTTCAAATTTGATTTAATTTTTTGACTTGTTAAGGGTACATATTGTAGTGAATGAAAAATGTGTTCAAGTTTTTCGTTTTTTACATTGTATAAAGTTTGTCGGGTTTTTTGTTTTAGTTTAAGTTTGATCAAGTGATCTACTATTTTAGTGTGATATCCAAGTGTTTGTTTTATACCTTTTATTTAATATGCATTTTCACACTGAATGCACCGTACAAAACTTAGACTTTTTATTTGTTTTCTAGGATTATTCTATAAAAGTATAAATAAAATATGAGTAAATTAAACACTTGGAGGAGTTTCACTTTATTTTATTGATTACTCTATGTACATTTCGCCTTGCTAGGGCATCATCAGGAGTGTTTATAGTACTGTAAGTGTACTCCAAGTGTTTAATTTAGTCATATTTTGTTTAAATAATGTTTCACAAAGAGTCCATGGCGAATTACTTCCGTAATTTAAAAGTATAAATATAAATGCATAATATAAAACACGACTGTCTATCATTAGCTTTTCCTCATTAAATTCTGTTGGCAGATACTCGATGAAATAACAATGAAATTGTGTATATGTAAGATTTATTAAATAATTGTTCAAAAAGCGATAAGTACTAATTTACAAATGTCCTTATTAAAAATATAATGGTAACCAACCGACTACGCTGACTGTCCATTTCGATTAATTCTATACACTTGCTTTACTTTCTACCTGACCTACCATAAGACTACCCTCCATTAAAAATGAACATGTGACTAACAAAATACTGGGAACGTTATGAACTAAACTTATTTCTTTAAAACTTAACGCAATATTTTATATCCATAACAAAAATTTATTCATCGTTGTTACTAAAAGATAACAGATTCTATTTATTTCAAACAAACAAATAGTACTGCTTGTGGTCATAGTTGACTCAGTTTGAGAGTCTCTAAAAGTATAAAGTCTGGCCAATATTTGTAACATGTCAACGAAATGCCTACCGTTATTGCTCATTTTCACTTCTTCTTATTGCAGTAATGAAATGTATCTAAGTTTCGCAATTTTTTTAAAATTGTTATTTTTGATATGATAATTCGTTAACTATAGTGCGCCGATCAAAGCAACACTGATTTGCTCCGCCATTATGTTGACCAACCAACCACCGAGATGACTCGCTCAGTGGCCGAACTCTTTATTTTTAGGGACTATAAATCAGGTCATTCATTAGCAATAGAAAATTGTCCCTACATTCTACTATCTTGATCATATAATTCTGGCCATGAATGAATCCGACTAGAATTCACTGTCGTAGTCGACCCAAGATTTCGTGGATTTAGCACATTAAGGATATCAATTTTATACTGTATTACTACTTCACTTTCTATGTTTCTCTCCATCAACATTATATTTTTCGTATATCTTCTTTCTTGCTATCAACATCTTCGCACATCAGAGGTTACTCTCATCATTCCTTGAAGCCCGTCTGATAGCGTTCGAGTCATTCTTTTCCTTCTCTCTTTATTCCCATAAACCTCAGGAATGGTATCTAAACTCCCCTTTGCCAATCAATCAGTACCAGCAATTCAGTCAAACTCCTTTCCCTTAATGCAGTTTTCCACAAATCAGACGCGCTTCAAAAATCCTCGTCCAATTACCCTTTGTTCCTCGTTCCCCCTTTTTATCTTCTATTCTGTTTTTCAAAACTCTATCCCATATTTTTCGAAATAGATATCGCTAGCGTCAGTACGTTGTCATATATACATGTCAATGTAGGCAATATCAAGAAAACCCGACTTGTTATTGAGATAACATAGCTATTGCAGTGTCTGTTTTCCCCAAATTTCTGACACACCCTTTTAAATAACGATGGTTCTCATTCAGTCTAACCTCCTCGATCATGTTCATAAATCCCACTCGGATTCAGCGTACCCTAAATTGGACGTATTTATTTAAAGCAGGCAAACATAGAAGTAGCACTGGATTTTGTCATTTCTCGCTCTAAGGCGATCTGATTGGTAGAGAGATATACGGTTGGGGAAGAAAGATCCAATTAAGCCGTGTTAGAGCGAGGAAGGATGTGCAGATGCAAACACTATCTACCTATCTCGAACACGCAACTATAGTATTCTATGCTGCACCCATTCATTTACGTTCTTAGTGTATTCATCACACGGAGAACATCAGTGACATAATGTATCATTTCTAGCGATCATAGCTGATTCCACAAATATTTCATCATGCTTCGTATAAACACATATGAAAATTTTAAGTAAAGTCGATTATAATAGTGCACATTACACGTAAAGGTTAAGTTACGTCTGCCTTGTGCTCTACATGAAATACGATGAAATGTTTGAAATATTTTACGTGCATGCTTTCGAAGAAAATCATGTATCAACCACATTTAGCTTGCTATATAAAAATTATTGTTTCATTTTCCCTTACACTGCTATTTTCTTATCAGACAGAGCAGGTAATCTACGAGGCATGTTTTTTAAGTAAGTACCGTTTCGAAATTGTGCCGCCGCAGCGTTGCGGTCAGCGTACTGCGCATGCGCACTGAGTACCTACATCTCTCACGTACGCACTGACGCCATTACAGTCTGATTCCTCTTGTTTACGTTGTTTACTGAGGGTTTAAGATGCCTCCGATAATTCTGATAATCGTGAGTCCCGCTGACTGTGAAGTCCGGGCTGTTATACGATTCCATAGTGCTAAAGGACTAAAACTGATTGATATTCATCGAGAGATCTGTATAGGTTACGGACTAACCATTATGAGTGATGAAACAGTAAGGAAGTGGGTGAGAGCATTTAAATATGGCCGCAAAAATGTGCATGACAATGCCCGTCCGCATGTGGTTAATCGCACCAAAGATCTTATCACATATTTTCACTGGGAAACTTTAGATCATCCTCCGTACAGCCCTGATCTGGGGCCCACTAACTACCATTTGTTCCTGCACTTGAAGAAACATCTGGGCGGTCAAAGTCTTCAAGACAATGACAAAGTCAAAACAGTTTTGATGCAGTGGTTAACAAATCAGGCGGCAGAGTTTTATGAGAAGGGTATTCAAAAACTGGCCAAACGCTATGATAAGTGCCTCAATATTGAAGGAAATTATGTAGAAAAGTTGATTAAGATATTGGCTCTCATGTAAAAATAAAATTATTAAGATATCTTTGCACGTTTTTTGTTAATTTCAAAACGGTACTTACATAAAAAACATGCATCGTACTTACATAAAATAAAAATTCCATTACAAACATCTAACAGAAAATAATGATTCACAAGAATGTTTCAATGGGTTATGTTTCGAAAACTCAACATTTGTTTCAATAGGACTGTATTTATCAAGAGTAAATTATTACAACATTTTAGTACATTAAAATTCATTTTTGAATTAATTTGTGCCCACTACAGATTCATGTATTTAAATTTTCCTCTACTAAGAAAAACTTTCCAAAATATTTTATTGTTTTTGTGAATTTTAATTCTCTTAATTAGATATGACTCATCACGAATGTATCGAAAAAATTTAAAGATTATTGTAATCTTCTTGCTTGTTTTCATATGAAGTTGAAGCAGCAAAAAATTGAAATTCTAATGGAAGCAGAAATTGGGCTTTATTGATATCCTTTGCGGTAACCTTCAAACGAAAATCACAATATTTAACTTACTGGTTTTTTTCGATGGTGCAGATCTTTTGAAATATAATTTTAACTTAAATGAAACATATCATCTAAAATGTGAATTTATTCTAAAATACTTGACAATAAATTCGTACATAGCCCATAATCAATAGTAATTAATACTGGTCGGTTTTTGTTGACACACCTTAAATGTTTAAACATATCGTTTTATGTTTCGCAAACAATTATTAAAAAAAGTCAATTTCTCGTTTTAAACTAAACCGTTTTATTGAAATATAACTTCGGGGTATCTACATTTCTGACTTGATGAAACATATTCTAAATAGAAAAAAGAAATAAAAAATTTGAAGGTTTCATTAATATTTATTACACTCAATAAGCATTTCGCCTTATGAGAAAGTAACAATTTTACTTTTACTCTACATATTAATGTTTTTTCAAGTTTTACATGTGGTAAGGCCTTTTTCGTTACTCTACCGACAGTATAACCCACACACAAGCATTCTGAAATAAGGTCAATAGAAAATAAAACAAAAACTGTGATATTTTAGTAAATGGAATTCTAAATTTAATAATGCGAATAGAAGTTTTAAATAAATACCTATATGCGTGTTAAGTGATAGTCTTTGAAAGATTGATGTCAAAATATTTCAGCTCAAAGGAAATTTCAAAGCAAGGTGAGAATAAATGAACCTTGTCAGGTGTAAAGTACGATAAGGGCTTTGCGGCGCGATGCGGCGATTGTTATGCCTGGGGCATAATAATTACAGCCACAGAGATTTCAGGAAAGTACTTACGTCACGAAAACGTTTTGTTTGAGTTTTGTCTGGATGTATACGTTTAGGAAGCTACCGAAATTTTGTTTTTATAATACAAAGCGTTACGTGCACGTAAACTTTTTTTTTCGGAAATGGGGCGAGTATCAAATATACAATGATTTTTTTAAATTAGTTTTTGTTGCACAGTAGAAAATAAAAGTGTGCATATTTTTAGAGATTTACAAAAAAATTATGTTGTAGAAATTGTTGTCAACAAAAAAACACAAGAATGTATTGTCTCGACATTTTTTTTCGGCCGATACGGCCATTCTCAAGAGTGCAATTTGGATTACCAAAGTTTAAAATATGGAACTAACTATTTATAATAGTGGCAAACGTGAAAGAGAAGGTGGGGGTATAGATTTATATTTTTGTTAGCTGCTTTTTTATTTCCAAATTTTCCAAAAGAGATCGTTTTCTGTATTGTGAAATATGGGAGTATAAAATTTTTGATTTTTTAATATCACTTTTGGAAAATTTGAAAATAAAAAAGCAACTAACAAAAATATAAATCTAGTTCATAATCAATTAGAATTATGTGGCGTTTATTGCCACACTCGCCTCTTCCAGGGTTATAAATTTAAGTCGTCAATTTTGTATATTCTGTAAATATGCCATAGAACATTCCGTATCTAATTTTACTATTTCTTTTTGCCAAAACTCTGGTTTTCAACTTCACAATCGAAGTCCCCGCCGAGCTCACACACTATCCCGGAGCTCAAAATGACCTCCCAGATATTCTAGACATGTTGACGAACATGAACGTTACTCCCTTCGCCGACCCTGTCGTTCTAGACAAGATAAGTTCCGACCACCTTCCGGTCCTAATTGAAGTCGGCTGTCCAATCCAAAACCCACCGAAACTAACAACATCGTCAGACTGGTTACGTCTCAGCTACTCTCTTGAAACATCTTCTGTTAAGTGCACTACAATTCGCACAATAGCAGAACTCGACGAAGGTGTAAATCTCCTTTCAAACGAGATTACCGGTGCAATCGAGCTCTACATAATCTCGCACTCTTCCCCTTCTGCAGTTAAAACCTTCCCCACAGACATTCTTGACCTCATTGAGAGGAAGACAAGATCCGTCTTATGAATATATACCGATGACAAACATCATCACAACAAAAAAAATATCTAAGTGATTAAAAAATTGACAAAATATAAACAGACATCAGTCTAAACAACACGCTAAACAGTGTGTTGAATCAACATGTTTTTTTTAAAATGTTTTAGTAATTCAGAAAATAACGCACTCTATAACACAATACATGCGTGTAATTTTAATAATCAGCAAGCTAATAATTGTGAGAAAATTATGAAATTATTATTTTTTTGAATCACTATCTAAAATATCAGGTAAACCTAATTCATTCGGAAAAATCAAAACAGATAAAACAAAACATTTATTCTTATCAGCTAATTGTTAGGTAATACCATTACATTAATTACCTAAAATAGACACCATTCACTTTTCACAAATTGTTAAAACTAATTTCTCACTATCACTTAGTAATCTTTCTATGTGTTAGGTAGACGGATTGATCGGGTAGAATTGTAGAATTCCCTGAGGTGATCTGTACCCCATCGATCAATCAAAAGCAACACATGCATCCTCGAGCTTTTTTCTCTTTGCCAGTCTCATTTTATATATAGGGTCATTCAAACTGAATGGTACATTACACGTTTTAGATAAACTAAGCGTGTTACAGATTTCGAAATTTGGATGTAGGAGTTCTTAAGCATGATATTTTTATCTGAAATAATTTTAACCGTCTGCAACTTCCGATTATACCGTATTTAGCATGAAATTTTAAGGTGACTTCAATAGCCAGCTTGTATGCCTACGATGAATAGCTTCTGAAATCATTTAATTTATAGAAAAAAGATCGGTACTGCAACCCAAACTATAAAAAAATCACAACAATTAACGTCATGCCAAAATTATGCTCCATAATTTATACAGAGCGTTCAAGAAACAAACTAAGATTACAAACTTCAATCACGAATAACGTCATTTTTTCAAATAGCACCTACCATATTTTATTTTGTCATTTGATTCCTTTTTTATACTCTTTCGATAAGTTGTGAAGATCAAATGTTTGAAATAATACACATAATCTCCATTACACACTTATTTTTATCAATTGACACACTTGTATTTTATAATACATTTCTACGTGTTTTGTAAATATAGAAATAAAAAATAAAATAGTAATAAAGTTCTGGTTTTCCTAATACACCACAGACTAAATATATTTTTACGTAAAAAAAGAATAACTGTATATAAAAATTGAGCTCTTAAACGTAAATATTTGTGCCTAAATGTCCTTCGAATCGGGTAGTCAGCTACAATTACAGCTAAGGAAAAGAAAACAAAACAAGAGAAGCATATTTATTTTTTTGTACTTCTCTGTTATTGATGTTTCAAGCGGCAGATGCGCTTATGACAGATCTATCGCTAATACTTTTTAGGAAATTATTTGTGCTATTTCTTTTCTGTAAGGAATTGTGCTTATTTTTAAGCTTTCGATCATTTTTTGCCTTACCTTTTTTCTCTTGTCCAGCGGATCTTCAAGGTTTAGATCTTTCCTAAGATCTACATTTCTTATGTAATATGGTGCATTTGTAATTAACCTCATGCTCTTCTTTGGAAGCCGATTAACTTCTTAGCATTGAACTTTGGGTCCTCTGCCCAAATTTGCTCTCCATATGTAGCCTGTTTTTCGATTATTGCTGTGAAAATCCTTCTTTTCATCTTCAAACTGAGAGGGCTATTTTCGTTTAGTGTGTAATACAGTTTATTTAAACTTGCTGTTTGGGATTTTGGTTCTTCTTTTGACGTGATCATCCTGCAGTTTAGGTATATCCCCAGATATGTTAACTTTTCCTTGATTTTGACTCTCTTCTTTCCGAACTTTAATGTGTCGCTTTTGGGTAGTTTTCTTCCGATTCTTATTATTTCAGTTTTAGATTAATTTATCTTCATCCTCCATTTATTGCAGAACTGCGTTATCCTAGTTAATGTTTTTTCTATTCTGTAAACAGCATCCTCCCACGTATTACTTTCTACCAATATCGCCGTATCGTCTGCGTATTGGAAAATTTCCGTCTTGGGTAAGTCTGTAGTATATTCTTTTAAATCGCCCATCATAATATTGAACAGTAGTAGTGACAGGGGGGCGCCCTGTGGTACTCCGTCTTCTGCCAGTCTTATTTGTGATTTGGTATTTCCAGTTCTGATGTAGAAAAATCGCCTCTTGATTATCTCAGTTATAATTTCTGTTAAGTGGCAGTTTACTCCTGCATTTTTCATTTTCCACAAAATTCCGTCTCGCCATACCTTGTCATAGGCTTTTTCGATGTCGATGCAGGCTAACAGCATTTTCTTTTTGTTGTTGAGGTTGTGCAACCAGGTTTGCTGCTTGATGAATGGCTCCTACTTCTGGGGTGAAACCAAACTGTGTACGGCCTATGAGGTTTGTCTTATCAACTTCAACTTTGAGTCTTTCCAGAATTACCTTATCGAACATCTTAGCCAATATATTTATTAAGCTGATCGGCCTTCTGTTTTCGGGTACTGATGGATCCTTCCCAGCTTTAGGTATCGTTACTATCGTTCTGGGTATGTTTTTCTCAGTACTATTTTATTAAAAATATTATGTATCTCTTTTCTAACATTTTCTGGAAATAGTTTTATGGCTTTTCCTGGGATGCCATCAGCTTCTTTGACTTTTTTGAAGTTGATTCTCTGTATTGTGGCAGATACTGTTTCCTCGGTAATCTCGAAGCTTTCATTTTCCTCTTCGTTCATTTCGAAGAGAAGCATAGTTGTTGACTACCTATATGGATCCTAATGATCCCGGGTTCGACTCGTCGAGAGGGCGTAACAGCAGTAACAAAATTTTCCTCATTAATTCTAGGTAATCTGTAGTGGGTACAAATTAATTCAAAAATTGATATCACATTGATGCATTTAAAATTTACTAAAAATTCTTCAAAAAATTTCATTATTAGACATTATCCTGATACTACATTCTTCTATAAATATCAATTTGAGGTGCTAAATTGGGAAAAATGAAAAATTCCAACACCCACGAAGCATCTTATCCTGACTGATTTTATAAGGGAAAACTGAATTCCTAAGCGGCTTTTTTTATTTACAAAATAAAAAATGGAAAGATCATATTTAAACGTGACATTGGTTACACAAACAGACCGTTCTTTAACTGAATCGCTTCTCTTACTGCAAAAGTTTTCAAAGTAAATCTTTGTTCAAGAGCGTCGCAATTAAGTTAGTAACTTTTCATTTCCCGTAATTTCATTACAACTCTTGTGAGCTAAAGGGAAAGTTTGTGGACGAAAAACGTGATTTCCGCACGTTCCATTTGCGAGTTTGCCGTTGGAACAGTAAATTTCGTTATTTATTGTAACGGCTCTTTTCATTACGATACAGCAGTAAGTTTAATGGCTTAGAAGTTAATTAAATGATTTTTATTTATTAAGCCTATATTCTGAAATTGATGGGAAATCTTCTCTTCGAATTGCGTGTTTTGATGGCTCGATTTATCTGCACAAAAGGAATTCTTACTCTGCAAACATTAATTTTCTTTATAATAGCATTTAGAGAAATGGAACAACACATGCTTCTATGTCAAAATGTGCTGTTTTAAGCAAATAAAGTTATAAGGACGTTTTCCTAATACCCTCAAAAACTAAAACTTTCAATAACGAATATGTTCAAAATAATACATAACCTTATCAGAGTATAGCAGATATTAATGTTCATGAAAAAAAAAACAAATTAGCCAATATACTTTACAAGTATCTGTTTATTTCGTGGGAATAAAAATATTTTTCAGCGTTTGTACTGCTGTGCCACATAGAATTAAATTATACACGAAAGGCCAATGTTTACAGTTGAATACACAAAAAAAACTATAGAAGTTTATAAGTGTATATTTACAACTATAAACATAAAAGTGATAATAGTTTATGAGTTTCTTTCCCTTAGGTGGTCTACATATGGACTCTCTCTTAAAATGTTATAAAATATTTTATATTAATTTTCTCCCCCTAAACTGATTGCAATAAGATATGATGAAGACAGAAGAAAAGAACAAGATAGTGCTATACAAATAACTGTAAATGGAATAATAGGGTAATCAAATAATAATAAATGATGTTCTGAAATAGAATATTACGATACAATAACCCTAAATAGAATGCAAAATAAAAAATATTATAATGGTTTGAGTCCAACCCTAATGGGGTTTTAGCAATGTGTAAACTCCTGAATTCAGGTAGAATTTGACTGTTGAATTTTTATTAAGATTTACTAAAAGTGGAACTTAAATAAATGTACAAATAATAATAATGACGGTTTAGAATATTGAAAAATACGCCTATGAAATATGAATATTAAATGATAAAACTTACAAAAAACATGAATATATGCAACACGACTATACGAATTTTAATATGTACAACTTAAATTCTAACTATACAGGGTTTGCACGCTATACGGCACGGAATATTATGGCCAAAATACGAGACTTTCAAAAAGTTTAGCTTTTGGGTTATATGGGGGTCTATTATGGTTACTTTTTAAAATTATTTTCATTTTATACAGGGTGTTCCAAATGCCCTAAAAGTATCAAAGTTATGTTTTTTTAATGGAACCTCCTATATATTATTGCATTTTTGGATTGTCCGATAAAAATAAGGGTCTATTTTGATGAGGTTCATAATACCTAAACCTTAAGGTTTTTATAAATAATTTGAATTTTATCAAAATATAACCTAATTTTCATGTTTCAAATACTTAAAAAGTATTTAAGTTATATAAGTGAAATTTAGAATGAAATGTAACAATAGATCATATTTTATATCTCAATTATAATAAACTCGTCATCTTATACAGAATTTAAGTTAAAACCTTTTTCCGTGATATGCATAACATCAAGTTTTCCCAGATGTGTGAAGTACCGGTCTGACTTCTCCAAGTATTTCCTTACCACTAATTTAGAAAAGATAATTATGTATATGTAGTGAAGGCGGACGGTATTATTTTGTAATTTTCTAACACGTTATCTTTTCAAAAAACACGAAATTGGTATTCGCTGACTAAAATTAATCTAATTACTGTTTGGATTCAAGTTGAAAAAGCGTTGTCAAATGATAAATATAAAGCATTCATAGCCTCACAACATTGTAAATGTATTAGTTACGGAAAACTTGAACGTATCAGATGTCATTGTCGGTAATTTAGGGATTGCAGGAAGATAGGACAATCTAAAGGGTTTGCTCCTTCTTCGATAAGTCGAGGAAGTAATAAACTTGTGCAATTCGGTAAACTGGCGGGTAATGCAATTCTCATTTCATGAACCATATAATAAATTCTGCAGCAATTATATGAAATTGGAGCTAATGCATTGCTATCGTCCATTAGTTTAAACGAGAGAGTGGTTATAATTTTGGCCGAAGCTATCACAGTAAGCAACTCAATTTATTACACTGGCAGAAAAGTTTCTTGTCATTAACTTCGCGATACATTAAATTTCTGTATGAGGAAGAGAGACGGAATTTAATTGCTTTAAACATTCTTGCAGCTGTTTCTCGTTTAGTCGTTTAATTGACTCCTTTTTTACGAATTTTAAATGTATAAAATGGTGTATCCTTGAGGACCAACAGGGATTTTTCCCAAATTGCAAGAGACAAGAAGTTAATTAACTTGGGTCAATGTTATCTAATGTTAATAACACAACACAAAAGTTACAAAACTTTTATTGTAGATCACAATAATATTATTTCACCACACAGTGGCTTCCTCAGGTGGAAATATAATAACTTAAATAAAGTATAGTAAAGTAAAAATAAAGTATTTCTAAATAGCTTTTTATTAAGTAAATCGGTAACTATTGACGTATGGTAATCGTTGTTGGCAGCAATTACCAAAATCCTATTTAATTCTTTATTATAATTATCAGATGACGTAGGTACGGTGATTAATCTATGAAGGCTAGAATGAAAAAAGGCTAATTTATGAGAAATAGGATGACAAGACTTTGAATGAATGATGGTGTCGGTATGTGATTCCTTGTGGTAAATGGAAAACGAATGTTTGTTGTTTAAATTCTTAATAGATAAATCCAGAAAGTTGATACTTTTGTTCTCTTCCAATTCTAACGTGAATTTGATTTTAGGGTGAAGATTATTCAAAAAATTAAAAAATGTCGATAGTTGTCGATTTTAAGGTAAATACTATCCCACAAACAACTGAATTCTAAAGGATGTAACTTGTGAGATAACTCGGAATGTAATACCTTGATGTATCCAGAAAGTATGTCCCTCTTCTTGTAGAAGTTCTTTAAAGATTCCCTAATCCAGATTTTCTTAGCCTCGAACACAGTTCTATCCGCTGCAGATTCTTTTAAGTTGCACCTTAAGTTGAAATGATTTGGAAACACCTTCTATTTCTTACAGCAGCTCAGGAATCTGATGTTTAGTTCGGTGATTTTGCATTTAAGTTTTAACTTAAAAAACCAAGTAGCTTGAATATCAACATTGGCATTAATTATCTAATATTATTTCCACTAATGCCATTAAGGAATGAAATTGAAAGTATCATTCTCAGTTCTTGATTTGCAAATCTTCATTATTTTTTTTAATTTTTGAATAAAATGATTGAAATTAAGCGGGAGTACACCAACATGGTAACGTTTTATTCAAAATGATATCAAAACAACCTTTTCCTTCTTATTTAACCACCCACAACTAACCCCCGAAGTCAAAATGCAACATTTAATATTCCCGAATGCATTTAGGCTACTCTTTAGCTATAATTGTTTCAAATTGTAATTGTTTACAACATGTAACTCTAAAAGGTGTGCTTATGACACATGGACAGACACCGAGGTGATTCCACGACTATTCCATTCCATTTTACCGATTCGAGTAAGGAAAAAATTATCTTTGATTTGGAACAGTTTACGCTCACTGAAATCACAATAACTTATTTGGGTCATATATATAGATACAAGAAGGTAAAATTGTCAAAACTAAATTTGTATCCTTTAAAGACTTCAAAAACAGAACAGGCTATCTGAATTCATCTGTGTATACCCTTTTTTCAATAAGCAGACGGTAACTGATCTAACAGAAGAAAATTACCAGCCTTGGTTCTACATAGTACGTAACATTTTCAAATTTTGGAAGGACAGTTCGTCTGACTTATACTGTAGTGCAGAACCGGAAGGTAGAGCGTCTACGTGAATTGGTGCCTATCCGGTCCCGATGTTGATAATGATCCTAGCTATCCTAACATTATTTACTGCGATACAGAAGAGTCCAGTAGTAGCAACAGGAAACTTTTTTCTGAGGTTTTATACCACGAGATTCCTTTATATCTTGATCAATGTTTCCCAATAATATTTCTTTGCATTTTATCCTGTAGCAAAAGATATATTTTCCTATTTCGCATGTTGTGGCGTAATCCAAATATTCAACTATTTCTTTGCACCGTATTTATATTTTTCGGAATTTTATTTATTCTTTGAAAGGCGTCCTCATTAGTTACACAGTTACATGGCCTACCCATTATATTCTGCAGAAGAAATGGGTGGATGATCATTGAGGATAGATGAAACTGACAAAATGAAGACAGAAGAGAAGTGAAGATTACCTGAGGAATATTACTGATCCAGATTTGCTAAAATGATCTAATGAAACCACAGCAAAACATGATTCATGTCAGGCTGACCCGGACTGGAACCAGTGTCCT
Organism: Agrilus biguttatus; assembly: GCA_963921985.1. Classification (NCBI taxonomy): domain Eukaryota; kingdom Metazoa; phylum Arthropoda; class Insecta; order Coleoptera; family Buprestidae; genus Agrilus; species Agrilus biguttatus. Next base: position 26,586,090 of record OY998118.1, read on the forward strand.
ATTTAATGAATGGGACAGAGCAATATTGTACGATTTAAAATATAAAAAAGTACTTAGAGAGGTGCGGGGGTTAAACCTAAAACACTAAATTAATGCCTTTTTATGGTTATTATTCAAACATTATTAAACAATTTCAATATAAACGATGAAGATATACGTTAATGAGGAAAAGAAGCAGGTATTTTCAAATTTTTAGAAAGGAAGACGCCGAAATGACTTGCGTATCCAGGATCACGGCTTGTCCATCCCGGTTGGCTAAGGCTTTCGGGGTCCATCGGAAGTAGGGTAGACCCTCTCTCTTTCAACATTCCATCCATTCTCGGCCAGATGTGCGGCCAGTGTGTTACAGATGGCATCATGACGCCAACAACGTTGGATCAAATGGGCGGTGGTTTCAGTGGCGTCGCAACCTGCGCGACATTTGGTTTGGCCGCGGCGACGCTGTCCACGTGAAGTACCCGCAAAGGAAGGGAGGGCGTTGATGCGCACTTGATGATACTGGGCATAGTCCCTGCCAGGTATTCCGCGGGACTTACGGTAGACCCAGTTCGAAGAAAAGGAGCTGCTTGCAGATTCATGCAGCTCCCTTCCGTCTACCGATTAATGTAACAAGTTTGCCCAGTACTTACGCGGTGTTTCGGAACTAGGATTCACCGGTGTTATTCCGATCTTTCCCAGGTTACGGCGAGATATGCGTAGTAATCGTTGGGATTCCGCTGCGGCTCGGGCTGCTCCATAAATGGAGTGTTCCAAACTTCCAAGGCGTCGCAGAACAAGTGATAGAATGAGGGTTAGGAGAGAGGGAATAACGGGTCCTCCATCGCAAACTGCGGCATGAAAGTAAGCCATGGGGGTATCGTAGTTCCTCACATCGATGTCGAGAGCCTTAATCCTATCTAGGGTGAGGTTACCCAGGGTAGAGCGTAGTATACTCAGGACAACAGGTAGGTGTGCAGCATCTGTAGTCGTTTCTGCAGCTTGAGAGAGGCTTTAGTAACCCGTTATAGCACCTCCCTGATGGAAAACTCGACTGTGGCTATCCCCCTGCTATCAAAGTCAATACCAAGGCTTCCCCACCGGCTAAGGACCGTCTGTGCGCGAAGTAGATCACCGCCCAGGCGAAACATACGTTTCCTCAGGGCATTGATCTTCTTCGCCTTACCATCGGGTGCTATAGGCAGTGTGGACTACTTGGACGGACTTAGATGTAACCCCATCCTGTAAGCGGTATCCTCTACTCTAGAAATCAAGGCCCGGGGTCCCATGACCGATCCCGCAACGAGAATGAAATCGTCCGCGAAGGCCAAGCAGGAAACCTTCTGTCTTTTGAGGATAAATCCTTCAGGGAGGGAACTGTGGTCGCATTGTTGTAGAGACTCCTGATGTAGTTAACAAAATCATCAAGAAGTCCTCTGGAAACGACCATTGAGATTAGCGTGCTGTGACTTAGGGTGCCGAAGGCTTTGGTGACATCTAACGTTGTGATGTAGAGCTCTCTAAGCCGGGACCTAGATGTCCAAAGGATGGAATCCAGAACAGCCAGGTTCTCCGCAGTGCCATCAGCGGAGACAAAAACGCGCTGACGGACGTCGCCTTTCGCAATCTCTCGGAAAGGATACGGTGAAGATGACGGACCGCTACCGATGAAATAGAGATGGGTTGGTAGTCTCCTGATGAAGTAGGGGCTTCAACCTTGGGGATGAATGTGGTCTTCCTCTTGGGGAGCTCTTCGGGGAAACCGCCCCCAAGCATGATGACATTGAAGAGCAGGGCGCGGAGAACTGCGGGTATGGCCTTCCATTGGCGGGGAGTTACTCTATCCACTCCTGGAGCCGAACTCAAAGGGATCGTAAGCGTAGAGACCTCAACGTAAATCGGATCCCAGATGCCTTCCAGAGAGGTAGCGGAAGGTGTCCCAGTTAGAATTGGGAAGTCCTGCGAGTGATGCTCGAGTACCGGTTGCCAATGGCGTTGTAGGTCGCCCAAAAAATTGACAACGTCCTTCCTTCTTTCCACTATCCCTCGGACGGCTCGTTGGCGGTCATTGTTCCACAGAGATTGTATTCAAGCATACTCCCTCCTTCGCCGAGATCTTCTTGATGGCCCACCTTCGTCGATCTGGGTATTCTCGGAGTGGAGCGGGTGTAAAAACTTCCCGAAACCAGTTGGTGATGTCCGGGCGCACGTCGACATCCTGGCGCATGGATTTATAAGTGTCCGTCCCACAGACTTTCTCCATTAGAGAGGATATAGCGGTCTTGAGTCGGTCCCCTGATGGACGAGGCAATGTCAGTTGAGGCGCATCGACCGGTGGGGCATTCGGAGCGTCATCTTCTTCGTTCGCGGAAGGCTAACTAGAGGGGAGGCCTTGTAATCGGCCCTTCTTCGGACTCTCTTGATATCCTCTTGGGTTCTCCCTGGGACGAGTAGCGATAGGTACTCGTTGATAAATCAAACGCACCTTCTTGTGGCATCAGTTTCTATTGCTTCCATCAAACTACGCTCCTTCTTCAATCGAGCTTTCCCCTGCGGTACCCTAATCTCGGCGTTCACAACCTCGGGATGTTTCGATCTACGGTGGACTCCAAGACCGATCGCGGAAGCAAAGGAACGACGACAATTCGGGCACACGAAACTATTGGGGGGCTGCGGGGGTTGGACAGCTGTAGCGGAGCGGGTGAAGAACCGCCTCTGGCGGAACCCTTCGGCAGTTTTGTTTCAGTAGGACCGCCGGGCTGAGGCATTCGACTCCTTTTCTTCTGTATTTTCTTCGAGCCTGCTTGAAACGGATCTGGGGGGCTGGCAACCTACCAAGCCACTAAACCCTCTGCCGTTCGTGCAGACTCCCCCCGTAGGCGATCAGAGGTACGTGGTGGGGCTGCCAACAATTTAAACCTTTTTATTAGAAACAATAAAGATAATACTCCCAAAGATAACAAAAGTGGTGTCTACAAACTAAACTGTGGTTCCTGTAATAAATTTTACATCGGCTTAACTGGTAGGAATTTTAAAACCAGGATTTCTAAACGCATTAAATCTTATAAAGATAAAAACGCCAATTCTAATTATGCTACTCATCTGATAGAAACCAATCATTGTCCTAATTTTAATTTTGAAGTGTTACATGTTGTAGATAATAGCCGTAAACTAAATATCTTAGAATCTGTAGAAATTAATAAAAATAAATCATCTATGTTATTGTTAAATGATCAACATGATGTTAAGTTTTCACCCTTAATTAATTTAAATGTATAACTTTTTTAGCTTTTAAGACTTGTTTATATTTATTTAATTTAAAATATTTAGTTTGTCCTTACTGTTACTGCCCGCACTACTTGGTTCCTGGTTTTAGATATATATATATAGACCTCATAATTGTATTGTACCATTTATATCCTGAAGAAGCTACTGTGTTAGCAAAACAATTATTGATTTTAATAAATTTCTGTGAAAATTTGTGTTTGTTTTAATCGAAAAGTAAAATGATCGAATTGAACATACCAATCAAGTTTAGGTTATTAATTATTGAGAGAGAAGTTTCAGATTATTTTTCGACTGAGAAGAAATGCAAAGTTTAAACTAATAGAACAAACCGATTGCCAATCGATTTGATTTAGGCAATTAACCCTTATGAATATTAATTGAATCGATGGCAGGCCAACAGCGAAAGGGTCTTTCGACTATCAGGAGTAACTGTTATTGAATCGGTTCAGCGCTGTCCTCTTCAAGCTCAACGAGCATTAGTCGAACGATTTTGGTCAACAATTTACTCACCGTCATTACATACACATATGTATAATAGTGTTGGCGAGCAACGAGCACCCTCGAACGAAGAACTTGTGGTAAACAGGACTGAGAACTTAGCATGCAGTCAGGATGTAATTGCAGTCGTTAAGAAGACATCTCGAGCGATGTGTTGTCGTTTAATTTAATGGGAGTTGTCGATTTCAGACCAAGTTTACTTGTCCTCGTCGAAAGTTGTGAGTTGTGATTGCCTTCGTGGTGCGAATTCTCATTACGGCCGAATTGAAAGGTTATCCGTAAAAAGTGAGGTAGTAAAATTGTACGATTTATCTGACGAATGGTAACATTGTCGACGTATCTGTATGTACGTCTCCATTATCATTAAGTAAACGATCGATTTTCAAAATCATTTTGCGGTAGAATTTATTCCGAACGAATGCGATAAAATTTGTCCACATTTGCGAAAAGTACCTATATCATGTAGATGCATTAAAGAGATTGTCGACTTTATAGGACTTGAATATGCAAAATATCAGTGACAATTCATTTCTTCAGAATTTATTTAGGAATATAGACATCCTTATCTTACACCTTGCTTTATAACTGCCCTTAATTTTTCATACACAATTTCTATTCTTATAATTGCTTGATTCTACTTGTACTTGATGGAAGTTCATTACACCTGTTTAGTCTCCAAATTATCGTTTGAGTAGGACATAAATTTGTCACCATATTATGTTAGCTGTTGCATGCGAATAAGGGCATTTGAGGGCATGGGAACGAGCGTTAAGAAAGGACAGATAAAATAGAACCACCGAACGAACAGCAGTCTCGATAGCAAAACATTATTCGTAGTATTAATATTCCATTTCTTTTAATTTTTATAAATAATTGGTAATGTTGAAAGTGGAGATTTTTAGTTAATGTAAATAAATATAGTTATACAAAACAAATATCGTTTTCCTCAAATTCTGAGTTGGTCCTTCGAAGCAGATTTAATACGAAAACGTTGGTACGAATCTTCAACACCGTATAAATAAATCAATATTTAAACTTCCACAAACTTCTATTTTCACCACTTTATGTCTTCTTCATCAGATGCATTATTTCTTAAACTTAGTGGATATTAATTAAATTTATATATTAAAGTGATTATAAATGTGGTGTGGGCGAGAGGATGAGGTTCAATAGCGAAGAATTATTTAAGTCGATTTGGTCATTCAATAGTACATTATTATAAATGTATTTATTAATCTCAAAATTTTCCAACCTTTCCCTTCAGTATGTAAAATTGAAAATTTATACCTTAAAATACATTTTTTAGTAATTAAATGCTATGTGTAAAAATATGTGCGTCAATTTGTTTTCAAAATAATTTAGCAGTTTGTCCAAAATAAAATTTGTTACATGACCCACATTGTAATTTATACACTCCAGATTTGCATGATTTTGATGTTTAATCCTTGTTAATTTTGATGTTTTGCTAACGTGCTATTTGTTTTAAAGGCAACCTTTATATAATTATTATTTAAAAAATATTTTATCTGCAATGATAGTTTTTCAAAAAAATTTAAAGTTTTATTTTTATTATTATTTTAAATATTAACTGGAAATATTAAAAATGATTTTTTTGAAAACAATTTTATCTAAAACTTTCATTATTAGATTGGGGTTGTAGTTATTGGTAACAGCAAGGTGTTTAATTTTTTTTTCCGTACAGTTGGTATATAATAACAATTATTATGCTTTATGCTGACCAAATGCATAATAATTGTTATTATTAAGCTTTACGTGAATTCAGGTATGTAGGCTGCGTTGTTGATTTAGCTAGACAAGTTTAAATATCTCTGTGAGGCCTTGTCTAGTTTGATATCTTCTGTAGCGGCTAAAATCCGTTAGATGGCAGCAATTGCCTCTGTGTTGTTATTATATTGGTAGATAATTTTGCTATCTCTGCAATCTGCAATACATTTATTGTCTCGTTTTCGTCCAGTTCACCTTATCAAACCCTTTTTCTAACTGGTAGCTTCTCTCGTGCCCTTATTTTCCCTGAAACCGTATTAATCAGGACTGAAATAGTTCTCTGCTGTTGGTTTTATTTCATTTTGAATTATTTTTAACTGTAACTTCGAGGCTTATAAGGGTTCTATGTGCTTCAAATTTGCAGGTGTATTGTTTAAGGTGACTGTGCTACTCACTTGAAAATATTTCAGTACAGTTTTCGAATAAGTTATATATTATTATAGTATATTTTATTAGGCATCGAATCACAAAGTGCATATCCCTTTACACGCAGCTTTTTTATTCTGGATACAATTTACAGCCTTACCGAATTCTCTCTTAATATGTCTGGGTCTAATCGTAGCCTATCCTATACAAGATTTTGTCTTTCTATATCGTCATCTTTCATTCCTTGACCATTATATAGTCGTTAGTACCTATTCCAACGTTCAATTATTACTTAATATTTTACCATCTTTATCTAATATTGTTGCACTTTCTAATTTATGATTCTCATCCAATTGTTTTGTTAAACTGTACCCTTTATCCAATTTACGTCGATATATTAAAATTTCTATTTAATTACATATGTCTGTTCCAAATTTTTTCTTTTTCATATCTACATCTTCATATTTATTAGTTAATTTCTAATATTTCTGAATCATGCTATTATCTTTATTACTTTAGAGTTTCTTGCCTTTGTTATCAAGTAAATGATTTCTGTGATCGGCCATTTTTTCCATGAACCTAATATCTCCTTCTGAAGTAATTCATTTGTACTAGTCTCTATATTACTTTTAAGTTTCTCCCACCTGCACTCTATATTTATATTTTTTAATTCTATTAAATTGTCTTTAAATATTTTAAGCAATTCCTCACTTTTCCATTCACTTTTCTTAATTTTGAGATAATCATAACACAGTGACTTTAATATATCTTCTGTTCGCTGCCTTTGTATATAGTTATACAAAAAAACATGGTTAACAATGATTATTGTTAGGACCTTTACTATAAAGATAGGTACGTATTTGGGCAGGCAAGGCTATATTTTGTATTTTTCGAGCATTGTTAGTGCAAGTGGAAAAATTTTGGGGGGCCCTAGAAAATAATTAATTCTCAAAGTGGGCGGTAGACGAAATAAGTTTAAAGACTTACCCATTATCTTATTGTGTTATCAGAATTGTTATTTATTTTGTTTACGGAATTCCCTAATTTATTTTATTCATTAGAGAATAGCAGTGTTATTTAGCCTCAGGCGGTAAGAAACAGTGACTAAATCAATTGACCAAAAAGAACATTAGAAGATGTATGTACATCGTAATTGTGTGACGTTCCAAGTAACAGAACATCTAACAAGCGATGGTAGGTATTATTGAAATCTTGTTCTTGGTAGCCGTCGTGTCAGTCGTATCTTTCGATTATTGTAGGAAATTACAAGCCCCGCATGTCGTATGCTTCGTAATATTATCTACCAATATAACATGCATGTCAAGTACATCTAATAGAATGGGCAGCCAAATTTTACATGTAGGGTAGACCAGAAATGCTTTATCACTACTAATATTTTATCGTATTAGCAACAATTTTTCTTTAATTAACAATTACTAGTTAGGGCATTACCCTGCGTAATGATGCAATTTCTGTTCTTCGTTTGTAAATAAATATGTTTTATTTGAAAATAGAAGTCGAAATGCACTGTGGTACCCTGGATTACTGCCATCTATTGATTGCATTTAACATTTCTTTAGTACTCCTTACTGACCCTTAAATTCAATCAAGCCCCTAAGGTGCTTTAATGTCAGGATAAATACCACTACTATATTTACTAGAAAGCGAGAATAGCTGCAATCAATTCCCGTCTAGCAAGTCGATGTCCCGTAGGACCTTACTAAAATACACGAATACTTGTAATGGCAGCACTTGAAACTTGGTATTTCCTTGAGTTATCTATCCAAATATTAATTCTTTATCTCTCTCAAATTAAAAAATAGTCATACAAAATTTCGTTATTTATTACGTCTTTGGTTACTCATATTAATGCATTTATACACATACACCTAATAGTTATTAATTTCAGCTTCAACAATCAAGTAGATTTTGGAGTTAACAACCTCTGTAACACATTGTACTAATATGAGCCGAAGAAAAATAGCATTTATATAAATTTGTAATTACTCCAGAAAATGCCGTTATACGACGAAATACTTGTATTCCACGTTTCTAAACGACTGAAATACGAGGGTAAATCAGATATAAACGGTAATTTTACTATTTAGCTTAGCACTTAATTCCGATCTAGAGGATTCGATGCTCGAGTGTTGTTTGGTTTATGAGGAGGGGGAAACCGGCTTAGGTATCAGCTGCGCTCGGTTCTGTCCGCAGTACAGCCATGACTGGGCGCAAGGTACCTTCGTCTGTTGCACGACGCATCATAATAACGTTATAACCAATGAAGGTGTTAAGGAGTTAAACCTTTGGAAATTTTCACTCGTTTGAAGGCACAGTTTGTACAGTTTGGGGATGCTACACTGCTACACTATCTCAGAATCGAGTGTATACGTGGGTCAGAGAACAGATATGAACTATTGAAGAGATCTCCTCAGAAGTGGGTATGTAGGTATCAGCTATGCGAGTGTTCGAGCGTTCAATCCATCATCACTGATGAAGTTGGCTTTAAAAAAAATAGTGCTCGCTGGGTTCCAAGATTGTTGACCGAAAATGAAAACAGGTCAGGTCGGAGATCAGTGAATGAATTCTGAATGGATAGTAGACAAGACAATAATGGGAGTTTTTTTTTGAGGCGTATCGTTACCTATGATGAGACGTGGGTCCACCACTACACTCTCGAATCAAAAATGACGAGTAAGGAGTGGCGAAGAAAGGATGAAGGCTGCCTTGTCAAAAATAAAAACCAAACCCCGTCTCTCAGCCGGAAAAGTGCTTGCGACTGTTTTCTTTGACTTAAGGATTTGTTTGAGTTTTACCCATTGATTTTCTTCACGATCAACGAACAGTGAATGCGGCTTACTATTCTGAGTTGTTACAGTCGTCAAAAGTATCGTATCGAAGCGAACGACGGGATATGCCCATTCAAGACGTCGAGGCGTCACTTGAAGGCAAAAAATTTGAAAGCAATGAAGAAGTAGAAAGTATGTTCGTAATTGACTGACAACTCGCCCTCAAACTTTTTAGGAGAAGGAATATTCAAACTTCCATGTCGGTGGCAAAAGTGTGCAGAGCACGGAGATTAAATAGAATAAAATATTAAATGGTACTTTGTGTGTACCATTAATCAATATAGTTATTTTACAAAATTACCGTTTATATTTGATTTACCCTCGTAGTTCTATTGCTTTTTATTACTTGTAGTAGGATGAATACATAATGCTAAAGGAAAGTGGGCAGAATATAGGTTGCAAAGAAAGTTTATGAGTGAAGAAGTACCTTTCAGTAATATATAATGTGGTAGTATGAAATTGAAATAAAAAGTTTATGATGTTATGACTGAAAAAGATTTGTGCGTGGAACAGAGTGAACTATTTTTATCGATGGAAGCACATTACTGCAAAAAGAGCTACCTATAAATAAAGAGGACTAACCTTCTTATATCATTGTTCTTAATTCAGGATAAACCTTAAAGGTCATTAGAAGGTCATGGTTAGTTTTTGAATTGGAGCCCCTAATTTTGATTTCAGATTCTAAAAGATTTTGTATTTAGAATATTATTACTTTCCGAAGGTCATACAATACTCAAACGTTTCAGACATAATAATTATACTTCATTATATATCTTTACAACGAATCCTTGTGATTATATGTTGTAGAGGATGAGATATGTTCATCAAAACATTTATCAATAACTGTGCCCTTCACGCTGTGGCGAATTTAATTCACGTTTATTTTTATTCATTTTATCTGCCGCAGCCAACAATTTTAATTCTTTTTGTTTTGCAATTCATTTCAGATGTATTAAGGTGTAATTTATTTTATTGTATATTCAAATTTTATTGTATTGTATTGTGTATCATATTGTTATCACGTAAATATTATTTTCTTACAATTGTATTTCTATATTTGCTCTTTACCTGCTCTGTGTTTATTCTTCGCTTAACGACAATTTAGTTACTTCAGTACTTTCCTATAATCCCGCTTAACAATTCAACCCTGTGTACAAACTGCATGCCGTCTACAATTCTTACTTTTCCTAATAACAATTTTATAATGGGTTTTTTCGGTGCTTTTGGTTTTCAGTATTGTATATTATCGACTTTTTCAAATTTATCCCTACCATTACTAACAAACTTCTAGCTCCCCTCTTATCTATCTTTCTATTTTGAAAATAACTACCAGTTCTCTTTTGATCTTCCTGGCATCAACTCAAGTTCTTAACTTCATTCAATTTTTATTTATTTTAACTACTAGTCTTCATTTAAATTATTCGTCAATTACATATTTATATTTGGTTCAACGCTATTGTATTTTCTTCGTTACCTATAATGTATAAACGCAAAGAGTCTTAAACGCTAGCGTTTCGGATATTTGAATATGAAAGTATTTTAAACTAAAATTTCGTATGTACAGATTATCAACGCATAAATTTCTTGACATGACCACCGTTCGCTTGAAGACATATCATTTTGTCATTTTGTCCTCCTCGGAATTACCGCACAAACTGTCTGTATGCGGTCCATCATAACAAAGCTCTTAAGACGTACCCATAATAAATCAGTAGATGTTATATTTAGTAAAAATAAGACCACTCGACTGATCTACCACTCCTAATACACCTTTTAGTGTAACGTTCATTAAAAAAATACAATTGACTTTGAAACCCATTAACAAACTTAATTGAATAACGTTTGAAATTATATCAGATATTTTTTTTTGGCTGCCGACATAGAACTTCAGCCACTCAACCTCAACATAACCTTAATGAATACAAAATTTCAATACATTTGGGGTCGCTGCCTTCGAATGCGGAGTTCGTAAAACGTTTGACCATTATCTGACCTTAAGCAGCTCGCAAGTGCAGGTTATTGATACTATTTTACACGTAAAAATTTCCACTCTTTCAGAATCTGGTAACAAAATAAGAGGTTCCAATTCAAAAAAATAATCATGGCCTTCCGACGACCTTTCAGGTTCACCTTCATGTTAAGATCAGTAATATATACGTGTCCCCCTATATCCTGAACTATTTTGGTCTGAAACATTTTTTCATAAGTACCGTACTTACCCTCAATTTCCATTTGATACACATTACGTTGCTGTTTGTAGAATTTAGGCTCCCACGGCCGGCGTGAACTAGTGGAGCAATATTTTCCGGGCTGATTCGCCGTGAAATTCTAGACGTTTCGTCTCCAACTGCGGGAGACATCTTCAGTAGGATACGTTGAAAGATCGTATGCTGTTACTTCTTTTTTTTTTGCTTAAATTTAACTCGAGGTGGGAAAACCTTCCATAGTGTCAGATTCTTACTGACTAAAAACCCACCTCGAGTGGAGATTAACAACCCGAAGGTTTTAACGTCCCCAGGGTAGATGCGGAGAGGTAGGGATAGGGAAGTGGATTGAGGAGAAAGTAGAGTTGTGGGGGGAAGTGATGGGAGCGATGGAGGGGTGATTCGAAGAGTCGGTGGCCCACCTCTAATGTGAAGGGTGGGCACTCGCACTAAAAAAGCGAAACTAGGGCTGAGCGAACAAGGGCGGCTCAGTGTAGAAGGTGACAAGGCCTTCTAAAGCGGTCATTCGGTTTTGGGGCATAGTTGGAGAGTGACGGGATGGTGGGGTTTGGGTGGCCTGACACGGAGGCCCAAAGGTTTGCCGCGTATGTATTTGCAGCGTAAGGGGAGAGAAGGTAGACCGGTTTCTTTCAGAATTTGGATGTTTCTGACGAACCAGGGGTAGTTTAATGCGGAATGGAGAATCCGCATGTAGGTGTGCTGTTACTTCATAGAGTACCGGTATTTATAGTAGACCCAGTCGTGTTATTGGTCAGACGGTGGTGGAGACGTATTCCTGACCCGTCGGTCGCGTAGCACTCGGTATCATGACCTTAACAGTTTTAGACCTTTTTTATTGAAGTTTTGTACATACTTATAGACTTTAATTGCTTCCCTCTGTAATCTCACACGGTGGGTTGTCGTAGTTAACAGAACCTTGGTGTTATCATAAAGGATTTTGGGTTCCTTCGTCTTGCTAAACATGTTCAGCAAAGCTGATTTGTCTATCTGTCCCAATCTGAAATTTCTTTCATGCTCTTTTATGAGCGTAGCAATACTCCGTTTTGTTGTTTATATTTCATTAAATTACATAAATACAAAAAAACGTATATTTTATTTTATTTATTCTAGTCGGGATAGCTTAGGATTCGGAAGAAGACTGGTTCGACTCAAGGTCCACCTGTCTTGGTTTAAGTTTTTCCTAAAATTGGTTAGGAAGTACTATTCCACATGTGGTCCTTCACTATTTTACCTTCTTCATCTTGTGGGTTTTGTCAATCTCTTTGGTACCACCACCATCCACCCACTTATATTTCTAAAGGAAGCTGAAGATGGCCTTCCGCTCTACACACCACTTTGAACCACAATGTAGGTCGGTGGTCTGATAGTACGAACGAAATACAATTGAAGGTTTTTTGTATCTAAAACTAGTCCTGTTTCGCATCTTCTGTTCGTTTAGCCTACCAGTCTTTATTATTCCTGTACTTAACATATACTTTCCTTATAAATAATTAGTTTTTGTTATTGTTACATTGTGTTTGATTTAGTTTTTTTCTAATTAGGGAAAGTTAAATATTTATTCACATATCCTCAAAAACTGGAATTATATTACTTCTCCAGCTGAAGAAGCTCCTCTGTAACAAGTAATTATAGTAAATGACTAAAACTTGTATTGTATTATGTATTTTTATATAGGCCAAACGTATTTGATAATTTTCAATTACAAATTACATTAGCATCTATATCTAACTATTTAGTATCCGCGCTGCCACTTTAATTTTCTCTATTTCCTATTCTCATTTCTACGAAAAGTTAATTCCATGCCAACAATGAAGTGCTTTGAATATCTGCATCTGTATTTAGAAGCGTCATCTGGAAGAATACATCACAATAGAAGTTCTAAATTTCCAGTCTGGTAGGTTGCATAAACTTTTCTACAATTTAAATTTTACAGGAGAATATATTTACTAAAGGGAAATACTGCCTGCACTTTATGTTTATGTTTGTGTTAAATGTACTCTATGGTCACAATATTTGGAAATGAATTATGCATATTGTAAAATTTACCATTTTAATTACAATGTTATAATACAAAAATTGAGCTATAAATTTTACTGTATTTTAAAAGTACAATGAAGTATATATTCACGAAATTGCCAAGTCTCTATATTATTTATTAAAAGAATTGGTATATTAAGACAAACTTTAAACTTAAAACTTTTTTTATGTATGAAAAGCGACTTTTCCAATTTTGGAGAAACTTTTTGAGGAACAAATAGAATATAAGGAAATTAGAAGTTTAGAAAAAAACTGCATAAGGTGTATGCGCTTTTGTGGGATATCATTTAAGTTGGTACGTAAATAGACTCTGAAGCAAAAGCTGCAAAAATTATAATTGTTTTAAGAAGTATTGTCCTCTCACTTCTAGAATATATTAGCGGGAGTCTAGTTCTATACTTCGTCAATAGAGCTAAATGAAAACAGGAGTCATTAATATCAGAACACTCGTCTTTAGGGGTTAGCTGTTTATTGTAATCAATTTTCTTGTAACATGTATTTATTTAAAGAAATCTTGAACAGCTACCTAATTTATTTAACACTACAATACATCATATACATTTCTTTATATTACAGCAATTGTTTATTTATTTTACTGTGTATTATATATGTATTACTTTATCACTGCTTAAATTTTGTTCTTCTTCTTCGTACTATTTGTGTTACCTTCTGATAATGAAACTATTTTCACGCGGGTACCTGATAAATCCTAATTTTTCTGGAAAGCATCTCGAGACTCATTTATATTGTTGTACTCTCATATGTGTCACATTCGTGACGATTTACTACCGTGCTCAGCGACATCAAATGTGCCGCCTTATCGCACCATATCGATCCTCAGCTGCGACATTCTTTCATAACAATTTAAATACTTAGATGCTTTTTTTGTTTCTATATTCAGTCCCACTTGCCAATGTTTCAGCATCGCATCTTAAGAATTTTCTCCTAAATGGTCAGCTTCGGGGATCAAACCTGTGAACAGCGCAAACAGAGTCAGTTTTCCATTTAATCAACATGGAATAAATAACGTGTTAGATCCTTTTTTTTTTGTTTAGATTTAACTCGAGGTGGGAAAACCTTACATAGGCGCCCCCTTAAGGGGGTAGTGTCAGATTCTTACTGACTAAAAACCCACCTCGAGTGGGGATTAACAACCCGAAGGTTTTAACATCCCCAGGGTAAATGCGGAGAGGTAGGGATAGAGGCGTGTTAGATCCTTAAAGGTTTTTTTTATATACATGAAATATTTTTAAATTTATATTTATTTATAAGTTTATGAATATCACTTTATCTGTGCTTTAGTACAGTTGCATATAACAATAAGTAATGTACAATTGAGATATTGTTGTATTCGTAACGATTATTCTTTTCCTAGAATATTATTTGAGGTACCGTGATTCGTCTAGATCCGCTCGCTTCATCTGGCCAGACGGGCTATAAAGAACCCCATTGTCCTGTTGTTCCAGATAATCGTATCTATTGTTTTACCGCGTATCTTTTGATAGTGTACCGACAAAAAAACATCGTCACAACAAAAGGGGAAGAATATCGAGCGTCTTAACAGATACATTTTAGCATCGATACCAACCAGTTGAATAATTAGATTATTTCATTTTGTCGGACGAATTTGATTTAATCGTTGGAAATTAGTAATTGTTAGGATAATTTAGATTAAATGTTATTTTAAATAGCAGTGAATTTCATTTCCTAACAAATCACGATCCTAATAACTAGTTGCTTAAAATTAATTTGACGTGCAACGTAGAACCTTTGTACATAAAGTTTTCACTCAAACGTAAATAGCTTGTAAAATACTTTTTTTTTCTAATTCTCATAACATTTTGTAAAAATTTAAATTTTCTACAAAAAAAAATCCATAATAATTAATTTATTATTATTCATATTTTCAATGATATATTCGCTTAAATTCTTTCATAAAAATTGCACTTTCTTCAATTAATTTCACATGCCAACAAAGTCAGGTGTGAAAAATATAACAAAAGGGTTATCATTTTCGTCGTAATTATGGCCTTAAAATTGCCTCTACACTTTAGTATTTTATGATATCCTAACCTCAAAACTCAGAGAACTCATTTTTATAAATTATACAAGCCATATTAGCATGATTTAGTTTTTGCTTATTTCAAAATCTTTATATGATTAACAATTCTGATTAAGCGATAAAGGATACAATTTATTGAAATTTGAGGTTAGGATGTCATAAAACCCTAAAGTGTTCAGGCAATTCTGAGGCCAGAGGCGTGAAAATAATTAGCAATTTGTTGGTTTTTTCTTAAGTCCTGATTTTGTTGACCTGTGAAATTAATTGGACAAGGTACAATTTGTATCATTTTTAATGTATTTAAACGAACATAGTTTTGAAAGTGCGGTATTAATCAATCAAATACTAAATATGTTTTGCATGAAATTTAATTCTCTACGAAATGCTGCCATGAGAATTCGAAAAAAAGATTGTTTTACTAGCTTCTCACTTTTGAGTGAAAACGTCATTCTATCCATGTTGATTAAATGGAAAATAAATTTTGTTTACGCCGTTCACAGGTTTGATGTACGAAGGAGAATATTCGCAAAATTCGATGCTAAAACATTGGCTAATGGGATCGAAAAGAAAAGAACAAAAATAAAAAGAATCACCCTGATAAATACATCACATAAAACAAACAGAAATGCCATGACGACGAATTTAAAACGTGCTTTTTTAGCCTGTTAAGAAGTATAATGGCAACGTTAATAATGACATAGCCTAAAGGAAATTACCGTTTCGTTATTTACAATTCCAACTTAATAATAACGTTAATTCAAGAGATTTTCAACCTACAAAGAATGATTTGACTAAAGTTCCCTACCGTCCCTGATGTGCTCCCTGCATCAAATAAATTCAATAAGATTGCTATCTTTCCCTTCCATCTTTTAAACGAACATTAACTGAATCTGATAAAGTTGTTTTCATTTCGGCATTGCCGTCTACTCATTTCTCTATTACAAAGATTCCATCTTAAGGCTTAAAGTCAATCTCATATTCTACAGTCAATTGCAATTTCGAAAGCGCACTTTATTTATATACTTCTGCTTTCTGGTTTTTCGTAAATGTATCTATATAAAGAATTAGTAGTAGTAGTAGAAGTAAATACATATAGTAATCTAAAGTGGTTTTCATTTATTATAATCCAAAACGCTTATTTTTCCAGGGCTAATAACCGCATACTTTAAACAGAATAAATATAAAAATATATAAAAGCAATTGTTGCAATTTAAATACTTTCATAAAAATAGCAATAACATTTATTTAAAAAAATAGAAACTAATCCTTTAGGAATATTTTTGTGAGTACAGTTTTTACTTTTTGTAGAACTACACTATATTACACAATATATAAACACTTCTTTCCATACATTAATATGATAATAATTTTTGAATTAATCTGTACCCACTACAGATTACCTCAAATTAATGAGGAAAATTTTGTTACTACTGTCACACCCTCACCGGTACATGAACCCAGGATCTTTTGCTTTACTCGCCAATGCTCTTACCACTATGCTACGAGACGAGACACCAGTAACAAATTTGTCCTCATCAATTAATTTAAAAATTATTATCATGTTAATATATTTAAATTTGCCTACACTAAAAAAAATCTCTAATTCTTTATTATTTACTTATTTTTATATCCAATTGGGTGCCAGCCACTGAATAAAACACAAATGTTACATACCATCTTTCCCCGAAAGATTAATTTTACACTCGAAAACCACATGGGAGTTTATTTTCGGAGTAGGTTAGGTTATGTTTCAATGAATCAGTGTAGCTTCTTATTTTAAAGTACCTATCTAAACCGATTGCTCACAAATTCGAACAAACTCCAAATATGGCTCATATGCATATGCTATTTTTGGCATTTTTCAAAATCATTTCGGCCACTTTGTAATGTTAGCTTCATGAATGAAAGTGTTATAGAACACGAAGATTTTTTGCATAGGTATTATTTTATATTTCCATTGTATAAAACAATGGAGGGGGGTTATTTTCGGGCTAAGTTGAAGTTTTGGGGAAAGACGATATATCTTCCCATAGACTTTTCTGTAGGAAATTTCATGCTTTATAAAAAATAGTCCCGAAGCCGTACCCAAGCGGAGCTGAGGAGATATAGGGTGCTGTCACTGCCTGTGTGGACGAGATTTACCCATTAGGTACTTGGGGCTCGAAACCGAGTAATTGTCTGGTTGTCAACGACTTACAGTAATGCATTAGTTTTTGTTGCACTTGGTACTTTTTCTTGTTACAGGTTTTATTAATTATATATTTTTTTAGTTTAGTATTCACACATATCTATACATCCTTCTTTTAGTTCCTATTTTAGTTTTCTTTTAACAGACACTATTTTTGATTTTTACCATCAGCAGGTAAGGGTTAAATATTAATCTACAAGCTGATATCCCCCTTCCGAAATAAAACATTGGGAATAGTAATAGTCCTATCCATTTTTCCAAGAGAAATTAAAAAGAAGAAAAAACAATTCGGGCAATTATTTTTCTCTGCAATTTTGCCTAACTTTTAATTTTTTAGATACCATATTTAACATATATATTAAAAGAGTAAGGCTTGAACGATTTTCTTATCAAATTGGTGTAAATATTTCCATGTGCTTTTACAGGGATATTTTTGTACAAACTCAATATCCTCATTAATCGATATTGAATTTCTAAATCAGCGAAATATCTTCACGTAAGTAGGGTTGTTAATAATAATATGTAATCTCGAAAAATGTATTCATAGCTTGAACATCAAAACCGCAATGTTAGCATTTCCTGGAAATAAATTAATTTCGTATGATTATCACCTCATCGAGTTTAATTTAATGTAGTGTTAAAGCTCCTTCTTAAGCTGTAGAACCTTGGTTGTGCCATAATTTCTAGAAAACCCTGCTGTTGCATATTCATTAAGGTTATTAATATTCACATCTCAGCACGCAAACTTGACCGCCGCCTCCGACGAGTTCTACCCTTATACTAACATACAAAGAGGAAGATAAGCAAACAAACGAGAGAAATTTTCTCTAACTATTGTTTTTTTCTTATTTCCTGTTGCTTACATTGAATCTTCAGGGAATTATAAACAAGAAAATGGACCTTTCGCCCCAGCTTCCCAAGAACGCCAACTTGATCTAAACAGTTGTTCACATTATACTATTTGTATATATGTACATGACAATTAAATCCAGTAATATTTTAATATACATGTATACATTAATTTCTGAACCAAATTTGATATATACAGGGTCATTCAAACTGAGTGGTACATTAGACGTTTTAGGGAAACTAAGCATGTTACACATTTGAAAATTTGGGAATAGGGATTATCAAAGATGATCTATTTAACTAAAATAATCTCAACTGTCGGGCAATTCCCGTTGAACCGGAAGTTGATGTCAAGCTTCTTATTTTAAATGGAATGGAATATTTTTTACGATGAGTTGATATAAAACATAAAATTTGTAGGTGACTTTGATAACCAACTTGTATGCCTACGATGAACAGTGTCTGAGATAATAATTCGATTCCTTTTTTTATCCTCTTTCGATCCATCTGGATATTTCCTATTGTTTTATTTGATTTTTTTTAATAATTTTGGATTTTTTTTAATTAAAGAAAGGAGAACATGCAATGTGTTGAAAGAGGATAAAAAATGGAATCTAATGATAAAATAAAGTATGCTAATTGCCATTTGAAGAAATGAAGTTATTCGTGTTTGAAGTTATTAAATTTTGTTTTTTTTCTGGACGCCCTTTACAAATCATAAAGCTTAGTTTTGGCATGACGTTAACCTTATGACGTGGCTATAACTAGTAAAAATTTCAACATTCGGTGTCATTTTTTATGGAAGTTGTGATTTTTGGTAGTTTGGGTTGCGGTGTAATCTTTTTTCCAATAAATTAAATTATCTCAGAAACTATTCAGGCATACAAATTGGTTACCAAAATCACCTTAAAATTTTATGTTTCATACCAATTCAATGTAAAAAATATACCATTCCATTTAAAATAAGAAAGTTGACATCCGCTTCTGGTATAACCGGAAGTGCCCGACAGTTGAACTTATTTTAGTTAAATAGATCATCCTTGATAACCCCTACTCCCAACTTCCAAATTATGTATATATTTAAATTCCACTGTTTTGCAAGTAATATATAAAACGTAAAATACACAAATATAAATTGTCTTAATTTATTTGAACAAATGTTTTTAGTTTAATGTATAGAAATAATCGCAGATATACAAGATCAAAGCATATGTTCCAGCAACATATATCACAGGGCTTTAATCAAAATGCATTTAAGAGCTTTGTTCTAATTTTAATTATATTGCATTACAGTATTTTCATCCAAATTTTATGAAAAGCTACACCTAGTTGAACAAAATTTAATTATTTAGACTTCAACATAGTACTAACGAGTATTTTACGTAAATCAAAATTTGTTTGAATAATTAAAAAACAGAATCCATAAAACACGATGCTTAAGTAACAAGACTACTCTACAAACGACACGCCGGTCTTTTTAACGTTATTACATTTTACTGCTTTTAATCTCCATTTTCATGTACATATTTTGTAGTACTTGTGAATATAACTAAATATTCTTTTCTTATGAAGAAAATTGCTGAAATTATTTTTCTTTATGGGTAATTAGTAATCTGAACCTACTGCTACATGTTACAGATATTGGTAACGATAAATAAATAAACACTACTTTGTTTATTATCACTTTTTTATTTACAAATTCTTTTGACTGTAGTTTCGACAAAAAAGCTTGTCATTGTTAAACAAATAATGCAAATTGAATTAATATAAACAGATTTGTCAAAACAAATGATTACAAATTGTGTTCAGATTTGGTACATTTACCTGCCTTTTCCTTGAAATCTTAATATAGAAATTTAAATATTAGAAATATTGTTGGTTTATCCAAATATCATGTGCAAGTAATTTAGGTATAATTTACTGTATCGACCCTTTGCAGGTAATATCTTCAAAATACTTGTAAACACGATTACACTTATACACAAGTATTCAAATAATATTTCAAACTAGTTAGTTACCACCTTCACCCCTTCCTTTATCAGGGTGGAGATTGTGTTTATATATACGCTGACACAACTCATAACAACAACACACATCACAACAATTATAAGCAACAGTATAATCAATTCATCAAGTTCAGCATTTTATCATAATTATCACCGGAAGGGTCTTCCATACATGTACATACATTTTTGTAGTAGTAACTGTATATAGTGAAAATAAATATTGCTAAGTGCAGTTATTAGTGTTCTTCCTCATAGAAGTTAGATTGTTTGCACTTAAACTCCTTCATGAATTTGTGTGCTCCCTCAAAGGAGAAAGAAGTGGCGCGGCAGCGCAAAACAAAATAAAACAAATTGAATGAATATAAACAGATGTACAGTAGTGTTTATACATATTTTTTGGAAATACCATTAATTATTAAATCTATTGAATGGTACTGAGTGGTACAAATCTACCTGGTCGTTTAACAGGTTATTTTCCAAAATTTGCAAATTGGAATGTAATACTTGCAAGAGTATATATATAGGACAGACAGGGAGGACTTTTAAAAAGAGAGTTAACGAACATATCAAAAATTACGCAGGAAAATCAACATTTATGAATCATATTAAAAATGAAAACCATGAATTTAATATAGAAGATAATTTTAATATTTTACGTTGTTTAGAAAAAAGTCAAAAACTACACATTTTAGAATCATACGAAATTAAAAAACACAATAAACAAAACAGTGAAATTATTTTGAACGAAATAGGAAATGTATACCAATCAATAATATTAAATAAACTTGTAAACATCACCCCTACCACACCACTTTTAGACTAAGTTGCCTATTGTACATACGTACATACATATATATATATATATATCTTAAAGTTTATTCAGTAACACGTCTTCTGAAGATACCCTTATAGGGCGAAACAATTGTAAAGACAATTAAAATGTAAAGTGGAAAATACAAAATTTGAATTTTGTTCATTTTCTTTATTAAAAATTAATTTCCATAAAGTAACGGCGGATACAATCAATTTTCATTTCTGTTTCTTTCTTTCGTTCGATTGGTTTTAAGATTGCATTTGATCATCCAAATAGTAAGTTAACTTCCATTTACAGATGAATTTTCAAAAATTATACGATTTTTACATTTCCACTCTGTCCTAAAGGAAAAAACTAAATGTTAAATTGTCCTCGTTTGCCAACTATCGAGTAGGGGACAGCACCTTATGTAAAGACGGGAACAACATTAAAAAAAATTATAAATGTAAGTGTATAAGTAATTAAAAATTTAATTTTTTGTATTTCAAGCTAAACGTGTACAATGGACGTATGTATACACATAAATAATTGTTACAAATTGGACTTTGTCATTTTAATAGTGGAAGCTTTTAATTGCTGAGACTGACTCACTTGAAGTTTCAGAAACTTCTTAATTGTAATTCACAGCAGTATTGTTTGTTCATCACGTGTTGATATTTAGTTCATTTAACACTGATCGCGAGAGACAAAAGTTGTACAAACAAGAGAAAATACCCGACTTCTATCATTTTCCTGCTTGTATAGTGGAAAGTAAACATTTTCTTGAATAAAATTTAAAAAATTGTTTCCTACATTAAAGAAAAATGTGAATCACGAACTTAATTCATGAACAGAAAGATAAAACATTTAAATTAGTATTAAAAATTCTTCAATCATAATTTTTTTTGTAAATTAATAAAACTTCTTGTGTTGATTAAAAATTATTTAATTTGCAAATCTACAACAGTCGTATCAATAATATATAAACTTGAATTCAACAACAGCTATGAACTATATTTAGTGTAAAAAATATACAATTGACGGATTTAATTATATAATAACAAGCAAAAAGCTAATTCACTAAAATAATAATGCTACCATCATCACACCACAGACGGTTTCGAAGTTTTAGTGAATCACCAACCAAATCGAAGTTGCATCATAAAAGCAAATTGATATAATATCAAGCTCTTCTGAGTACATCGCCATCTACCGATATTCACCACTAACTGTAATGGTACGTATGTTTTACAAGGGCCAAAGGCACAGTTATCTAAAATAATGTGTATCATCCGTAAAGTATGAAATGTATATAAATCAAAAATATCACTCTGTGAAAATCTACCCTGCACGATCAATAAAGGTACTGAGGTCCCATGCGGGAGGCAACCCAGCTATAAGTTGAGATTTTAGAGCATAATATGAGCCTCACATTAAAATAAATTGCAGTAAATAAATACCAAAATATACACACAAATAAATATAAATATAAAAATTTAAATATAAATATGGAATCAACAGAAACAACTACTCCGAGGGCTAATACCCCTACCGAGATTGTATTACACAGTTGATTCCGATGGATTCTTAGACGAAGATATAACATATCCAAAAAATAAGGTAGGCCTTATTTGGCTAAGGTATCTTACATTAAAATGAGAAACCCGATTTTTTATTCGTAATTTTTCATGGAAATACAGTTTTGTTTACTCCAATGGATTATTACCCAATATTATGCCTAGATTGGACTTATTTTTTATTTTAGTACAAGCAAAATTTTTTAATTTAGGAATTTATTTTGCCAAGGATATAATTAATAAAAGCAAATATTTTTTTAAAGAACAAGTAATGCATTTAATAATGTGCTGTATTAATTAAAAAATGTGTCAGAATTTCAAACATATTTTCTTAATTCAAATGTTTCTTATTAGATTTCAGTTCTCCAAATAGGAGTTTAAGAAATTATTTATTTCATTGAATGTTTCAAGATGACTTTTTTCTAAAAATTGTAATTGCTTAAATGAAGAAGCACTTAATTAAGTTGACTATTACAACAATTAAATAACAAATAAATTCCTTCATTTGAACATTTATAGAGCCGGAAATACTTGAATACTTGAATACAACTTTTTTTCTCACTGAACAAAAATCGATGTTATAGTATGTTGGAAGAAAATTATACGCTCGAAAAAAACTTTTATAGCTTATAACGAAACAGTTATACTAATAACAATTTATTTTTCTCAAGCGTTGTTTTAATTTTCTTGATTTTATAAACTCAATTTTCCTACTTGTATAACTGTCTTTAAATTGAGTTTATTGTCCGATACATATACATAAATACATACATACACGCAAGACATTGTAACAAGATTGTTTGTTGTGTACCAATGTTGTTATATGCTTCTGTGTCAGAATACAGTTAGAAGTGTATAAAAAATTGCGTGTGATTCGTTTAGTAGGACGGAGCTCGATGGAAATACAATCTCAACGTATTAGTTCATTCGTCATGTAGGTAATTTAAGACGAACGAAAATTTGTATCTACAATCCAATTAAGTAACAGTAGTTCTTACTGTTCTTTTTTACAGGCGCCATCAATGAATAATAGTCACAAAAACACATGCAGACGCATTGATTGATGTTCTTTATAGGAACCCGAATGTGAAAATTTGATTATGCAGGTTTTCCATTACACTCTCTTGACATGTAATGTCATCATGGCATCTTCTCAGGTTGTATATAGTAGACGCCGAATTCGTTATTTCAAATCTATCTATCTATTCTATTCGAAGAAGTTAAAATCAAGCAAAAACACAATGAGCACCAAAAATGTACTTCGTTATTTATAGGGACTTTTAATTATAAATATACAAGAGGATAAAAAAGGAATCGAATGACAAAATAAAATATGTTAGGTGCCATTTGAAAAAATGAAGTTATTCGCGTTTGAAGTTTTTAAATTTTGGATTTTTGTCTGAACGCCCTGTACCAATTATAAAGCTTAGTTTTGACATGACGTTAGTTATGACTTGACTTGGCTATAACTAGTAAAAATTTTAACATTCTAAGTCATTTTATTTTTTATGGAAGTTATGATTTTTTATAGTTTGGGTTGCGGTACAATCTTTTTTCCAATAAATTAAATTATCTCAGAAACTATTCTTCGTAGGCATACAAGTTAGTCATCAAAGTTACCTTAAAATTTTATGTTTCAAACGAATTCAACGTAAAAAATATACCATTCCATTTAAAATAAGAAAGTTTACATCAACTTCCGGTGCAACCGGAAGTTCCTGATAGTTGAAATTACTTTAGTTAAATAGATCATCCTTGATAACCCCTACTCTCAAATTTTAAATCTGTAACATGCTTAGTTTCCCTAACACGTCTAATGTACCACTCAGATTGAATGACCCTGTATATATGCAGTATATCTGTATGCATATATAGATATATAGAACAAAATGGTGTTTCCTCAATTTTATTAATTCAATAAATCCATAAAACTGTTACAATTAGTACTACTTACTTAGTAGCAGTTCAATAAGTTACCTTTGTTTTATTTGTGTATTTACCAAGAAATTTAACAATACTTTCTTTACAAGAACTAGGCTTCCACGGACGGAATCCGTGGTAAAATTAAATTAAAATTCAGATTACAGGGCCTCGGTCTGAACGAACGGTGAGGTTATCAGCGTTTGACATCATTAGTAGTACTGCTTTGACGACGTAAGCAAAGTTTATACCTCAAAGCCTTAAGAGCGACTCACATTCAGGGTAACGCAGGATAACTGAAGATGTTCAGCTGCAATTAACACCGAAACACGTGTACCTAACCGTTCGTGTACACCAGGATCCTTTAACCCAAACCTTAATTCTTCAGTAACTGCTCTATATGTCATTAACAGAAAATCATTTATTATAAGTATTCTATTTGGAAAGGTATTTTTTTTTAATAAGACAACTTCAAGATTAAGAGAAACTCTAATAGTTCACATAAAAATGACAAACTTTAATTTCCTGTTTTGATTGCGGTATTCTACTTTTTAAATTCTTATTTCGACAGTATTCTGTCAATAGAATATCTATCTGTCTAACAAATTATTACAACTAAATATACAATCTGATATTGATTTTTAGCTTATAATATATTACGTATTTATGGGAAACACTGACCTGTCTCTTCCTATTGAGCATCTGTTTTTGTAATAAATAAATTCAAACAAAAAATGTAACACCACCCTTTTTTGTGGCTCCCTAGTCAACTGATAAGAATGATTATATCGTTTTAGTCTGTCCGAGCATTTGTGTGTTTGCTGACAGAGTCGTCCCACCCTCTCTTTCAACATCAATTAATTAAAAATTTAACGTACGGAAGTGAATTGATAGCCAAAAACAGAAAGAATGAAATTATAAAAATCAAAGCCAAAATTTATGTACACTTCATTATAGTAACCAACACCTACGTTACAATACTTTAGCACATGAGACTTCTTTGGGCTATGTTGAAAATTATTTATTCTTTGTATGCAGATAATTTCGTATATGAGAGTGATATGTAAACAATAAAAGCATATACTAATTGAAACAACACAGTTATGTAAATATAATATTTTATATACTTAAATTAAAAACTAGTTCTAGGTATCACAAAGTACTGTCATTTTCAAATAAGTGAAAAACTATTTAAACATTCCATACTTAATTTAAATAGAATAAAAAGTCGAAATAAAAAGGCTTATAACTATAAAAATATTTTTTTGGTAACGACCAAAAGCGTATTTCGTCTAAGAAGCAGTCATTATATAGTAACTTAAATTAAAAACAAGATTTAGCATTATTTATGTATAATATAGTATTTACAGGTAATAGAGAATAATAAAGCAGACTGTGGTATGTAACAAATTACCAAAAGAGAGACTTACCCCTATATACCACAAACAGCACTAATGCGGACACGTGTTTTGCCCACTTACGAGACTCATTGTCTTGCGTTGAAAATGCCCACATTGTAAGTGGACGAAACACGTGTCCGTATTAGTTATTGTTTGTGTCATAAAGGGGTAAGTCTCTCTTTTTGTAATTTATTTACAGATAGTTATTGAAATACATCGAAAAAAGAGTTGTTATTAAACGGCAAATAGAAGTCCATGAAATATTTCCTAAACTTCTCAATATTCATACATGTTGAAACTTCATATTAATAAAATAAATAACACACTTTTTTGAGTTTCAAAGTTTATTTGATAAATACCACGACTATAGTTTCGCCACACAGTGCTTCATCAGGTGGATGAAGAAATTATACAGATTTATTAACAATAGCGGCTTATACACTATTTTAAAAGAATCCAATGTTGGTGAACTGGCTAATAATTTTTACAAACTCATCCAGGTAATTGTTGCATTTGTTGTTATTAATTTAAGTTACTATTTACTAAGAGAAATAGTTTGGTCGGTGACAGAATTATGAAACATTATGAAATAAACAAACTATAATAAAATGAAACACTTTTAAATGTTTCAAATGTATATTAGAAAAACTATGTTTCGGTGGATAACACCTTTATCATTATTTATGGCGATTGTTTTTATTAAGTTGAGCTCTTTATTGTAGTTAGATTTATTTAGAGGGAATTTTAATAGTCTGTAGATGAAACTTACTAACTTATATTTACGTCTAAAAAATTTAAACCGTTTATGCTGTCACCTAATTTTAAGGTGAATTTAATTTTCTTGTTTATGTTATTTAAATGTGTTAAGAATTGATTAAGTTGACGTTCAGTTCCTTTCCATATGCAGAAAACATCGTCCACATATCGTGTCCAGTATAATATTTTGTTAGTGGCTTATTTATTACTGAACAAGGTTTTTTCAAAATTTGATATAAAAATATTCACCAATAATGATGAAATGGGGGAGCCCATTGGTAATCCGTCTACTTGTTGAAAAAAGTTATTATCATACGAAAAATAGTTTTAGTTCAAACATGCATTGATGACGTTACTTATTTTTATTAGTTATTTTATTTATTTTATTATATCGGATAAGTCTGCCTCATTATTTGCTATTGATAATGACTACTTCGTAGATGAAATGCGCTTTTGGTCGTTACCAATAAAATATTTTTATAGAGTTATAAGGCTTTTCATTTCGACATTTTATTGTACACACTATAAGTCACTCAATGAATCTTCACATCTATATTTATTAATTTTAAGACGTTAAAATTATAAAATATTTTATCATTTAATTTAATCAGTTAACTTGAAACATTGTCGAACAGATTTTGTCATTTCCATGCGACATGTAAATGAAATTAATCTACTTTTAAAACTTCAGCTATTAATTACTAAAATAAAACCCTTTCTATCTTGTGGTTAATTATTAATAAGAAATTATAAGAAATGATACGAAACTTCTTTTATTCCAATTTCAATATATGTTAGATACTCCTTTATTTCCAGAGTGCTAATGTCGATATTAAAATTAATTATAAATCCAACACTAATTTGAATTTCTTTACATAGGCATGTAAGATATTCTTACTGCTATTTAAGTACTTTATATATTATTATTATTATTATTGCACTGCATTACAGATTATCATCTTTATCAAATTATATCAGTAAGAAGGTTTTAATGTATATGACTTTTGTGTTAAGGGTGTTTTTTTTATAAATTAAAAATATTAATAATTAAAAAACCCTATTTCTAGAATTGTTAAAAATGAGCAGTTTTTGTTATATTGTGTTGAAATATTACAAATTTAGCTAAATTTTGATGAATCGCAAAGCTGAAATAAGCACTAACTTTTAAATTTAATGGTAATCGTCAAGATTTACATGATAAATTGAGAAATACCGGGCAGACTGCAGTGTTTTGTTATGTGGCAAGCGGATCCTTAATTTGAGTACCGCGTTCGCCGCCTATGAAAGGTCCCGTAAGAAGAACAACTGTACTGTTGGATGGCTCTTCAACACTCACCGACGACCTCAGTAAACAACGACTTCGAATATACAAACTCTTGCAGTATACACTCGCAAACCAACCTACTACGATATTCCTACATAATAATGAATCAAAACATGATGACCACGAGTGTTTCTACTGTTATTACTGAAAATAGTGCACGTGTTTAAAGAGTATAAGTTCAGTTTTCAAAATTTGACGTTCTCAAAGAGGGTAAGCACAAAATAAGAATTAATTTTACTCAGTAAATATTTCTTTTGTTGAACTTATATGTTGTAATTAATGTATTGCCTTTATTTGATAAATATGCCGTTTTATGAATTTAAAAAGTTGGTTAAATAATTTACGTGATTACCTCTACCTATTTTTAATACATTAATTTAATACATTAAATTACATTCGGTTACTGTTGTCGATTGTCACCGTTAGTTTATAAATTAAATAATTGATATTTAATTAACAGTCCATACGTAATAAAAATATTTTTTATAAAAATGTAGTTGTTAGTATAATTATTAACTTTTATAAAAAATCTGAAAATGGATAGAATCAAGAAACAAAGAAAAAACAAAGGAAGTGTTGTTATAGCGCATGATGTGAAATAATTAATATTCTTAGTTTAATCAGTATATTTTTAAGGGTGTAAAGTAACGGATACTATTATTATAACTTCTATTTTGTTGTTATCACTATTGGTGCGAATGATTAGTTAAAGCTATAAAACTTTTTAATGAATACTGAAACATAAAGTTTTCGACTATTAATTTCGATTCAGACAGTTAGTTAAACACTTTATAAGTAACGCAATCTGAGAAAGTAATAAATAATTTAACTAAACGTTTCGATGTAATAATGTACAGAGACTACAGTTACAAGTGTTACTGTGCTTAGATGCTTTGTCGATAAGCTACAAAACTTACACATCACGAATTAGAAAAATGGCCTCATTCTTTTTTTATTTTCTTTCTAAAATATATACATTGGATTCAACTTTAATAAAATAAATTTGTTTAAACCGATTTTATATTATTCATATTTGTTGCATTCATTAAATAAGAATCTTTAAATTTAATATATAACCTTAGACCTATTTTAAATACACATAAGCATTACTAGAACTATTTTTTTATAATAGTTAATGATGTTCAACTTTAAAAAAAACCTTCTTCCTTGAAAGAAATATATGGCGAAATAGATAATTGTTGTGGTGAATAAGATAATATTTGATAGGACTTTACATTTTATTTATAGTAAATGGCTCTCTGTCAAACACTAATAATTTGTATTTTCAAAAGTCTGAAAAGTCGTTAGGTCCTTAAAATTGATGTAATCCTTTGAAGTAGATTTTCGCGGGTTTCGCAGTGGTAAATGAATCCAGATTATTTTGTAATTTAAAATCTTCGAAAATTGCTCAAGATAATTACAGTAATATTAATAAATCGGTTCGTTTAAAATATTAAGGATGCAAAAAACATAAACAAAGCATTTATGGAAACCAGCTAGATTAAACTTTCAGTTCCAAATTCAATTTCCATCTTTCCCCTTCTCCAGATATTCTAATAATGTAAAGGATAAATAACTTATACATTTTTTAAGGTAGATTCAATTATTACTTTTCACTTTCAAATCCCTTCAAAATTTTTCCAATATATCTTATGACATTACCCTTCATGTACCCTATACGCGCATTTCAGTTCAATCCAATATAATCAATTTTTTGTAATGATTAGGGATCATTGTTGATCAAAGTAGTGGATCATTTAAGACAACTGCTGTACGCCAACATTCATGATAAATAGATGTGCAGAATATTTCTAAACACGTATATTTCTTATAATTTTCTGTCAAATGTTATAGACATTTCAACTACCTTGCTCGAAAACATTTTCTGGGCACAATTCATAATTCGTGGTTTCTCGAAAATTTTATTTAGCGATGGTCCACTCGCCCACTGTATGAAAAATCATGATTATTAAATGTGTACCAACTTCACCTATGAATTTTGAAGTATTCGACGCTATAAAAAACATCGATAAAAAGTCGATGCGTGCAGCAATGCGGAAACTTTTTTTAAATTTTCAAAAAAAAATTCAAAGATTTTTATATTACTGCCAATAGTTTCTGGCGAATATTAAATGATAAAATTTAGGAGTCTGCTGGCATGAGTTTTTTTTATCAGAGATTTTGATGTGTACGGGAAAACGTAAAAAATTATTGAGTGTAAACTCTAGAAATCTTGATGATGCTCAAACATATGCAAAGTAAAGTATACAAACGTGTGCCATTGGACTAATAAAAAATAAGTGATAATGATAACACAGGTCAGCGTGAATTAAGATGATAGGACCAGATATGTCATGTCTGGCGTACTTTGCTACCCTGATTCTGAATCTTCAAAATTTACCACAGCACGTCTACATTTTGGCATATCCTAAGATCATATTCCAAAAACTTTAATTTATCCCTTTTGTGATCATTACTATGGGAAATAAAAGAAGAAAACAACCAAGAGGATAACCATTTCCAAGGTATTTTTCGTCGCTGAATTAGAATCTGGCCCCAAAATTGTCCCAGCGTATTCATATTTTGATATATCTCAATTAAAAAATTCAAATGACACTAATTTAGCTTGTTTGGCTTTGAGATTAGGACTGGTCGATACTGCAATTTAGAACTATTGTAATAATAAACAATTCAGTTAGTTGGCACTCGTTAAACAACGCAGTACTATGGCGGGCTGAAAAGACAACGAAGGTAATCATTTTCGATGTAGTTTTCAAAGGTGAACTCGAATCAAGCTCCAGAATTACCCTAAAACATTAAAATTTGAAAACAGTAATGTCAAACCCAAAAAAGTCATATTAGCAACATTTGGATTTTGGACTAGAAATATTTCAATAAAAAATTGAAGGTAAAAGGTATCTCGGAAGTGGCCACACTCTTAGTTGTTTTGTCTTCAAAAAGACGAAAAACTGCATTTATTTAAGTTTCAGGGTTAGGATATCTTAAAATGCTGAAATATTCAGGCAATTCTCAGGCTGTAACATATGTATCGTAAATTACGGCTCTTTATGGTTTTTCCTTTTACAATCGCACTTTTCGTTAACGTATATAATTGATGTACGGGTTTGCAAAGTATAAAATACTGACATACGCAAAAATTAATAAAAGCAGTGTTAACAATCACAAAAAAATGTACACCAACAAGATCATATCTAAATAATGAGTTAATAGTTGGCATACGATTTCAGCTTGTATAGATACTTACAAGGCTATTGTGGCAGTGATGAGGATTAACAATAAATATTGCTACGATTTACAATAATTATTATTTCAATACTTATATGTATTTATTATGTATAAGTATAGCAAACCATGTAAACTTTTGTAGTTATGCTTTTATATATAAAATTAATCCATTCAATATTTAAATGAAATTGATTAATTATAAGATTCAAAAACAAACAAATGCTATTTAGCCGAATTTTACATATAAGTTTAAAAGTCATAAAGCCGTATATTTCTTTATAAAAAATTATTGATTTTTATGATTTTTTCGAATTTACTAAATATTTAATAAATCTAAATAAGAGACTTAGAACTGAAGAAAAATCTTTAGTGGATGTTCCCACCTTCCATACAATTTTTCCATTTCGATCAGACCTCAGGAAAACTGCTTGAAAAGCTTAATAACAAATAAAATATAAAAAACAAAAACATTTTTTTGGGATGTTTGGAGTAAAAAATATTTTGGAAAACTTTTAATGTTGTGTGCCTATTGGGGCCAAAAACCCTCTCTTACCCCGAGATTCCCTTTCATCATTGGTTTATAACATTAATAATTAAGAAATTTCGTAAGTATTACGCATTAAGTAATAACGGATGAATATAATTATAAGAATGTCGACACTTCCCTGAATCTATTTAAAGAAGCAATTGTAAGAAACGTTCATCATTCATGCCCTGTTAAATCAGTAAGATGAACTTCTCAAACGTTTCCTTGACAAATGTTTATTGCGTGCTATGTAGTGTATCTCATTTCTCTTTACGGACTCTGAATCTAAACATCTCCATCAGATTCGCTCTTTCGAAACAGACTTCTACAATCACACACGCTATGCATTCGAAATTTATGATACCCAATAGTCGAAAGTGAAAATATTTGTTCAACCCATAAATTTGTTCCCTGTACCGTACAATTGGTTCTCCAGATTCAGTTTTCGCTAGATATTCTCCTACTTTGTATTTCCATACTCCTTAAACATTTAGGCTATTTATTATTGAATGCCGAGTATAACAGAAACGATGTAGACATCTAATTACACCATTGCTGTTTATTATCTTTTGACGTAACCAAATTGGGTAGCTTAAAAAACTGTGATTGCATAAAATCTAACAAAAGATGTGGTGCAGATAAACTCGATACTGAATTGTGTACGAATTGCAGGAAGTAGATTAAAATTTAACGTCAAAGGATGTGATGTTGATGGGAAAAAAGTGAAGGTGAATAATGAAATGCATACTACATTGTACTTGGATATAATTAGTAAAGTAAGAAATTATTTCAGTGTTTCTCAGTAACCATGAATGATATATCGATAACTGCAATCAGATTTAAAATTGCACTGCTTAGAACAACAAATAACCGGATATGTTGTTTGATTTTTCAATTCGGGCAAATAACATCCCTAAAAATAACCCAACAACATTTAAATAAATTAAATTGGTAGATCTTGTAATCTCTACTAGCCTATTGTAGTACCACCTACACAGACAAACCTCGAGTGAAAGGAGATTTCAAATTTTGCGTTAACACGTACAATTTTGGTTACTAAACCTCTGCCCTCAGAACAAGATAAATCAAATTATTGGTGGCACATTTTGTACTTTTTTGTGCTAGTCGCAGTCTCAATTACTCAACAGTTCACCCATGAATTATTTGGACAAAAACTTTAATTTGTTGGGTTAGGCTAGTTCATCATAACAGAGTCATCAGTCTGAAAAATGTTAGGACATGCACCTCCACTCCTTCCTATTCTAAGAACAGTAGTCTAATATAGGCCTTTTCTTTCTCTTTTTACTCCTATTTCTGCTTCTAATTTGTCTAAGATATCCAACCAGTCTGTATCTCCTTTTCCTTGTTAATTTCCAAGGCGCGTTTTATTTCTGATACTCTTTCTAATACTTCCTTATTTAAATATATTAATGCGATACTAATTATTGAATTAGTTTGAACCCACTACAGATTACCTCATACAACGAGGGAAAAATTTGTTACTGTTGTCATGCCCTCGCCGGGACTCGAACCCGGGACCTTTGGCTTTATGCGCCAATGCTTTTGTCACCTCTCGTAGCTTAGTGACAAAAGTATTGGCGCGTAAAGCCACAGCCTGTCTAACTCTCTTCCCAATATTACTTTAATATTTATCCAGTTAGTTACAACTTATTAATAATCAATTAATAAGAAAAACGATTTATTGTTTATTTCGTATTTTTACAGTAAACTCTTGAAACATTAAAAAACCAAAGTTTTTGTCTTTAGTAAGAATGTTTCATAATAACGTCACTAATGATCCCATTTCTGTTATTAGTTAAAACTTACTTAAAAATAACACAATCTTTTATCTGCGTAAATAATTTCATAGCAATGTATGTAACTATTTTGCTTGGGGATTACAATTTCGGGATCTTGAACTCTTCAAACAGTATCCTCGACAATTTCGATACATAAAATCTCGGCATTCTAGTAAGCAAATTCTGAGTATTTTCGAGATCTATAAATCTTCTTTTTATTTTCATCAGAATAGCACCTTCAGTTAAAGCTGAAATATCTAAAA
Source organism: Agrilus biguttatus (assembly GCA_963921985.1). Lineage (NCBI taxonomy): Eukaryota > Metazoa > Arthropoda > Insecta > Coleoptera > Buprestidae > Agrilus > Agrilus biguttatus. Next base: position 26,619,823 of record OY998118.1, read on the forward strand.
GGCAACAACAGTTTTATTTTACTTGTAGCTTTTCCAACAATACCGAAAAAAATATGAAGTCAGCTTTTCAAGAAAGAATTTAATCGCTTTAAAAACAACTGCTATTGACGCGAATGCAGAGTTAAATAAGCAACTACATACAAAGTACTAATGCAATCATCATCATGACAAATTCATCAGTCCGAAGACTGACTGAAAACACGCACCTTCACTCTTTTTCATCGTGAGCTAACTAGAACATCTTACATCCCTAACTACTTGCCAACAGTAATCTAACCTAGACCTTGCTCTGCCACTTTTTACTCCTATTGTTTAATTAGGTGATGAAATGAATTATTTCATCGGTGCACAGATGTGCCACTTCTTTTGATTCCTATGGGGGAATCGGTGCAATAAACTGACTTCGTGTTTTAATTGTTTATTACACCCAACAATTTACAAACTATATACACTAATTTTATGGAACGTCGTGAAGACTACTTATATACGAAGATTAATTGATTATGATAGATTGATTGAACTATATGTTATTGCTAGTTTATAGAGATCTTGCTGTAATTGTTGCTATATGTTAAAATGTACTAAAAATGATCTCTTATAAACGTTTGATGTTTTTATCTAATGTGAATGAATGAATTGATTGACTGAATGAATTGATTGAACTGATCTAACTGTATTTGAATGAATGAACTGTTCTTACTGTATTATATATGAATTTAAGAACCGCCCCTAGAGGAGGGGTGGTTCCGATGCACCGACACTTGAAACAACAAAACAAACAAAAAGGATGGAAAACCGTAAATACAAAAAGTGCAACATTGTAATCTATGTGTCGGTGCATCATCTACGTCCTCGAAATGGACCGATGGGTCAATTACCCCTAATAAATGTATAAACTAACTTAAACTCTAGATGCACATTTGAGCAAAAAGAAAAAATAATACAATGGGAGACGGCAATACTAAAAAGGGAAAAAATACGATACATACTATTATAAAACCATAAATAGCCAAAGAAAGAAACGGATAGCAAATACACATGACAATACAACAAAATTTTGAGACGTAAAAAATGCGTGACCGACCAGGCCAATAAACTACAAACAAAAATGAAAAGATAAATCCGAACACCTATTACTGCCTGTAATATGTTCCTCATTAAAAATAATATGAACAATTAAATTAAAACGGAGGCTGTTGCAATGTACTACGTGTTCGACAATATCTGAAAAAATATTGTATGTTTTTAAGAAATTTGAAGGTAATATGCACGTTGAGAGAATTTTGGTATTTCGCTAGAGTTTTAATAAATTTATCTCATTGTACGTAAGCTTGCTGTTTAAGCAGAACTATACAAAATACATTATGGACACATACATACTGTTACGTTTGCTTCAAACTCGTTTATTAAACTCTCTCAACAAAACGTAACTATATGATACAATTTCGGTTCTACAACTCTCGTAAATTCTTTTCATCGATAACTTCTCTTTCTGTCAACTGCCTGATCTGTCACCTGTCAATTATTCTCCATCAACTGTCAACTGTCCTAAATCGTCTATCGCTGTCGCATATATAGTTTGATGGACGTTGCTAGGTTACTCTCGAACCAAATCGAATGATTTAGTAGATGTCTCGGTTTTTCTAGAACTCGGCATGGGCAAACTCCACTCTTTTTTTGCAATCGGCGCGGGTCAATTCCACCCAAAACGCCACGTCCGTTAAAATACAAATAAAATGCACTTAAACCTTAATCTGAAAAAAAAATTGGAAACCTGGGATTAATCCTCTTTTTACAAGAGTCTCATTTTTTATAGTATATTATTAATAAAACTGTAACCTGTGTCGAGTTCCTTTATAATTACATTTAAAGTACATACATAAATTATTATTTATTATTATTATTTGCTGCTAAGTTGTGATCCTCATAAGAGTGTTACATACACTCACTTTAGAGGAGTTACAGTGTTGCTATCCTATTTAAAAATTTTCATTTTATGTCTTCGTTATGCCTTCAAAATAACGGACGCAGAACAAGTCCGCCACCTACCTTATTTCAAACCAAGCCAAGAACTTATCATAAATCTGACATCTTGGCGAATATATTTGCACATTTTTTATTCGTTGCAACCACTATTGAATTTATTGAAATATATTATTTCTTAAAATAGCAGTTTTATCTTTGTTATTGTATGATGTTATTTCTCATAAATAAGGATTTACTTATATGTCTCCTAATCATGTTGGTTTTCTTCAAAATCGAGTTTTTACTTAGGTATATTCTCTCATTTTTCAACTTTGCTCGTATATTTGTTCAAGGTGTCCATTTGTTAAACTATAGTTTATACGTTAGAAAAACAACATTTCCCGTTTTTTACATCTTTTAAAATTTTCGGTACACTTTTATTCATAATTTCTTAATTTATTTATATTTCCGAATAGAATACTCAAAACTATGGTGTATTCGGAAAAGAAAAAAGCTAAAATAAGTCTCTATTCTTACTTTCGTTATTATTTATTTAAGATCTCACTGGACTGGTCTTCAACAACAGGGTTATATATCAACCCTTACAAAGTTATAACCCACTTTTCTGATGTAGCTAAGCTGTTATTATCACCTACAAAGATTACACAACTGACTGATTTGGCTTAGAAGGTGATCGATATTGTCCCATCGAATTAAGTAGAATTTTATTAATGAGTTACTTTCGAACTAATTCAGAGTTTCTTAAAGTATATCTTATTATTATTTTAAAGAATTTAACTAAATTAATGTCAGGATCACTTTTATCAGTTGTTAGTCCTACTTTAATGAATATATTTTCATTGAATTATACTTCTCTCGCCTAAGACAGTGCAGCAACTTCATGGTCACAATTTTTGGTGATTCAATTTAAAAATTTCAAAATTAGAGGTTAATAGTATAGAACCAATACGTGAATAGCGTTAAAGCGAGTCTTCCTTTATCAATCCTATAAAGAATTATAAGGGTTGTTAGAAAAAAAATATTTGTGTGTTACTACTGGTGCAGTTAAATAAAGTAATAAACTATGTGAATAATTAAAAACCACGTAGTAAAAGGCAAACATGTTTTGGGTAGTTAAGATACGTGAAGAAGTTGCGAAAGCATATTTCAATTAAAATTTAATGAATGAAATATGAGTAAGTTATCCAAAACTCGCACAGGAAAACTTCTAGTTTATAGGGTTTCTTCAAAGTCCAAGTATTTCCTAATAAGGCACCAAATTCTGCATATTTGTAAAGGAAACCTATAATTAATATGGAAATTATCTAATGAAGTATAATAATAAACAACATGGCAAATTGTTTCATATGCAAGTTTCCTTACTTATATTAACATAAACTTATGAAAAATAAGACATAGATTCTCCTCTGATTCTAGCGGAAACATTAACATAAGTAACATTTGCACGAATTCAAAAATATACGTTTTAAATCTCATAATTCTTGTTAAATGAAGATAAATAAACGACATTGATAAATATAAATAGTTGCTACAAAAAGAGTTCAATGAATTACCAATATCAATATTTTTTTGTATTATCTTAGGTAGTCCTACAAGCAACTGCCGAAGCAATTTGCTGAGAGAACGATAATTATTGTGTAAGAAAGAAAAGTACTTATATAGACCAACAGTTATTTACGAGAATTGTACAGAATAGACAGGATATTAAGAGCTATTTTAGTAGAATAATAGTAATTTAAAATTACACATTTATATAAAGTAATAAATGGGTAGAAATTTTAATATTGAAATAAGCTAATAGTAAAATACTCTTTTTTTTGGCAATTGTAGCTTTACGACTATACGAAATTCTATAATGACAAAATTAAAACACACTTAGTTCTCATTTTACTTAACATAAATCAATTACGATATCAATGTACACAATAACGTAAATACATATCAAAGCATTTAAACGGTTTATCAGAATTGTTTTTAATCAGGTCAATTGTATATTTGTAAGAGAAGAATAATTAAACATAACAAATATCAACAAAATCGAGAGAAAGGTAAAAAGTCCAAAAAATAAAGTATAGTTCTTTTAAGACATACTTTTTGACGTTATGTTTGGATTTGGTCTCAGATTTGTCTCATTAAAATGTTATTTTTAATTGCAGTTATGATGGAGTAGAAATATAAAAAAAACAAAAGAGTAGTAATTTCCAACACTGATTACGGGCTCAAAATGCCCAAGAATATTGAGATTTTTATAATTTCCTAATCTTAAAATACCAATGATGTTAATTTACCTTTTCTTAGATTTATGGTTAATAGTACATCTCAAAATTCTAATGTATTACGGCAATTCTGAAGCCAGTAACAGTCAAAAAGTAAATTGAAAATGATTACCATCATCTATGGATTTCTTTTCAATTTCCCAAAGTAATAACTAAATTGGCATCATTGAAATGTTCAAGTTAGGATATTCTTAGAACCACGGGGTGCTGAGGCCAGATTCGGTTGTAGCCAGTAACAAAAGTTATGTAGGAAATAACACAACTCTGATATTTGTTTCTTGACCCATATAACTTATTTGTGTATCCGACTGGAAATTTATTCAGATATAAATATATGATCAGATACCGATAAAGTTTTTTAATCCGGTACGGACAATGTTTGTAGTTTACTTATTTCATTTAATGATACAACAAATATAGGGTGTATTAAAAAATATTTAAGATAAATATTTAAATTTTAAGCTAAATAAATTACAAACTTATTGTATACCACATGCAATCAAATCAAATATAAAAAAAGAATAGTGATAGTAACTAATATTAGTATGTCAAGATCATAGATGGTCAACCACGTCCGAAATGACACATCTGTAAATAAACAAAAAGAAATATGTGAACGATTAATTAAACCATTAATGCAGAATTAATCATGATGAACGAATAAATAATAATTTATATATTGTTTTCATAAAAAGAAGGAATAAAAATCCTTATTCGTCTAAATATTAAGATCAAAGATCTCACATTTGGAACGCGTCCTACCAAATAGGCACAACGAACCGAAAACCATATCCCACGACCGGTTTCGACCTAGCGGGTCTCATCAGATGGGCGCTGGCATTAAGGCCTTTATAGGATATATGATAAATATAAATATAAATATGGAATCAACAGAAACAACTACTCCGAGGGCTAATACCCCTACCGGCATTGAATTACAAGATCTTGTGAGATCTTTGATCTTAATATTTAGACGAATAAGGACTTTAATTCCTTCTTTTTTTGAAAATGTTATATCTTCGTCTAAGAATCCATTGGAATCAACAGTGTAACTCAATGCCGGTAGGTTTCTGTTGATTCCATATTTATATTTATATATTGTATTTCAGTAATTTCCGAATCACGGGTATTAAGAGTTAACTCGCGAAATACCTCCTCGGAAATAAATCAAGCTAGTACAGACTTATCTGCCATGGTAAACAGTACATGCATTCACTTGAGTACTAAGAGTCAACTCGCATAGTACCCACTCTATAAACAACTAGCAAAGTATGAAGGGCTAACTCGCATCATACTCAAAAACAAAGCACTAAGCGCAAACTCGCATACTGCTCGTGCTTAACAATGAATTATGTTATATTGCAATGAATATCTAATAATAAGTGAGGTTAATAAATTACATCTAATTAATAAAAGTAAAATTAGTCACCCAGTGAAACAACTCGCCTATTATTTTCAAAAATACCACTTCCACAAAACTGATAAAATTATTTTATTTTTTTATTATCACTGTCGGCCACTTTCGTAAAACTGACTTGTATAACATAGTTTTCAAGGGAGCAGTTCCCGTGTTTATAAAAGAGTCGTTCATTCACTGACCGAGCGGCGTGGTCTAGTGCTCTAGATCATTGCTTAGCATTCGGGTCACCGGTTCGAATCCGAGTCCGTCTGCTCTGGTCCAAGTCTTTTGTGGTTTCCTTGGATCATTTAGGCAAATGCTGGGGCAGTAATATTCCACTTCTCTTCTGTCTTCATTTCGTTCGTCTCATCTTTCTCTCCCTAACCACACCACTCACCCATACCCACGATTCCTGAAAGGAGGCTGAAGAGGGCCTTACGCCCTACCCTCCGGCTTTTCACGACAGTGTAGGTCGGAGGGACTGCCCGCCCACCAGCACGAGTAGCTGGTGGGAATGAAACACAAAAGAGTTTTAGTTTTTATTTACTGCATTATCGCACCGTTCATATAATTATGTCCACATACCAGACCAGCATTATGGATCCTTTAAATGAAAAGTGCGTCAGTTTACCGCATTAGAAAGACCTCCAGTGCAACACATTTAACCATGCATTTATTTTATTTAATTTTATCTACTTCATTTAAATTATTTTAGTAGGATAATTCAATCCTATTTAACTAGAATAAATCCCTTTGGATTTCACTTCATATAAGTCCTGCGATTAGTGAAGTCTTGTACTTGTACTTACGAATTATTTAGAGTTTGTGTAAACTTAGAAATAAAGTTTTTTTAAACAACTTTTGAATTTAACTATATAAAAAGTCTGAAGATTTCGAGCTAGCGTAGACTAAATTGTAACAGCCGAAAACTGCAACAGAATATTTTAATATGAACAGATTACTTACTTGTTACACTATTTTCAAAATAAGCAAAACTTGAGTAACATATCTTGTAGTGATATAAAATTTACGTCTACATATAAGTGGTATCAGGAAAAATCCGAAATTTCGTTCGATAGTTGAGTTCAGAATATTTAACACATGGTCAAATTAAAGGTGAATTATTGAATTCCTTATAAATGTTTTAATAAACAATACCTATTACATACGAACCGGATCAGATGTAAAAATAAATTCTGTTTTATGATTTGGTTCACGACATCGTATAGGACCCTGGTTCCAACAACATACTACATACGTACTACAGCTTTTAATATAAGATTCTAAGAAGGAACTGGTCAGATATCTAATATCTAGAGTAAGGAATGTCCTGCGGTACCCTGTTCAGAAACCGATAAACATGGTCGTATACGGAATATCAGAAAATTATTATTTATTAAATCATCTACAGCTTTCAAGAATCATAAGGGTCCTTCCTGATATTTTATCTCTTTCAGTTATGATTCTTTGTGACTTGCCGAAATATTATTTTCCTTACTACCTACATTTGAAAGTTTACGAACATTCTCCAAATATCAGAAATGTAATTAGCACCAATTTATTTGAATTTTTTACTAAAGAAAAAATCATCGTACGAAAATCACTTATAATCTTAATAAGTAACATAGGTAACCTCTCTTATGCGTTTCCTCTTAGCAACCTGTAAGGCATCATTCTCAAGTTCAATGTCTGTTAAGAATTTCAACTCATTCACCACAACCACTTTGTAATTACAACAATTATTTGTCATAAAAATTCATAACAAATGAAGACTGTTTTACACAACGTACCATGTAATTGTATTATGACTGTAAGTATACTTCCGGAAACAAACGCTAAATTAACCTTGGAATGGCAATGACCGGCAGGAAGCGTGCGTGCCTCCATTTCCATATAAAACGACTTATTATACGGCTCTTTTATAACACCGTGCTATGTATTTCTGTTACGTCATCTAAAACCACCTGTTTTCACTGAAACCTTTCAAGATAGAAATGAATCTGCATCTATCTGAATCTACATGGTACTTACAGTGCTTACTTATTGTTTTCACATTATTGTTTCCAATTTTTAATTATATTTTCACTTGCAAATTAATCAAATAAACAGAAAGTTAATAAAAAAACACTTTTAAAAAGTGAAACAATACCAAGTGTTTTTTGTATTAACTTTTTATTTGAAAAAGGTTTCAGCACGAAAGTAGCCTCAATACAATCATGGTTATTAATCAAATAGGCTTCGTTTCTGTTGTATCAAAGGTAATAATAAACATTCAAAAATAAAACACTGAGGTTTGAATTTTTGAATGATTTATTATAAATCGCTATAATCGTTTCGTCACAGAATGACTTCATCAGGCGAGATGACATACAAGCTTTAATAAATTTTTGGATCCTTCTTAAGTAGGTAGAGTGAGTTTGGGACGGTGAAGCAATTATTAGATTACAAATTTAGATTTAAGAAAGCTGTGTTACTTACGTCTAATCGATAATTTGAAATTATGTTATTTTCGTTATGTTTATTTATTTCTGGAATATCAAACATATTTAATTTTTGACTTTTGTTGATGGTATGTAAAATTTCAAAATTTCCGTCAAATTTTAAAATATTTTAAAATATATAACTTTATACTTATAGAATTATCGTTTGAACTTTTCTACAGCTTGTACTGCATGTCTTTTAATTTTTAACAAAAGTGCTTATGGCGCAAAAATGGCAAGACAAAATAATAGAAATAGTACATTAAAAGGGACACTGTCACTGTCGTCCCTTCATTTTATGAATATGGAAGACCATTATTTTTAAATAGACCCCGTATATTGAAACTTCGAATTTCAACGATCGAAAATGATTTGCTCAATTCAAAAATATTTGATGATATCCAATTCGAAATTTCAGACTGAGGAGAAATACCCACATATGACACCTTATGTTAGGAAAAACAAGCAAGAACTTTCTTCCGAAAAAAAAGAAGTTCTTTTTAAAAATTAATAGCTGTATATTAAACCATACCTTTTAAATTAAATTAAGTTCATATTTTATAAAAAAAATTCAAAATTTTTTCGTTTGGATACAAACTTGTTGATAGCTACGATGGCTTCCTGTCACATTTACAGTTTTTAATATAAAAGAATAAGAAAGTCGTAAAGTCCATTAAAAGACCACTGTATTTAAATCCCACTTAAAAAACATAAAGTTTTAAGAAATAGGGATCAATGAAATATTTTGTTATAGTTTTCCATATATATCGATGGGATGAAGTAAATTGTTGATTAGTCACTATCACAATTTTTTCGCCTTTGTGAATAAAATTCGTTGAAATTTAATGAAAATGTATTGTACAAAATAAGAAAATATTTACAATTTAACCTGTTGAACGATTGTTACACTCAATCCTTAATACTAATGTAATCTTTAAATAAACTTATGTTTCCCTACCACCAAATATTAACAATGTTGGTATGAACCATGTATATATGACACACAATAAATATAATAGAGACCGAGGGTATATTTGTTTTTCGGTAATTCCTAGTTCGAATTTAATGGGGTGCACACCGAACGGCGTGACCTAGTGCTCTAGATCATTGCTTAGCATTCGGGAGATCACCGGATCGAATCCGGGTCCGGCTGCTCTAGTCCAAGTTTTCCACAGATAACCTTCCACATCTCTTCTGTCTAAATTGCGTGCTTCTTCTTTCCCTAACCACACCATCCAACCATTCAGAATGTGGGACAATTGCGGATCTCTTACTTGTTATTATATAGAAAATTACGTAATATGTGTTATTGTATATACAATACAATATACACCATTGGAAAAATTAGTTAGTAAAAAAGCCACATCCCCATATAAACAATTTAATAGCACGGCTAACCTAACTTAACCTAACTAAAGAGGACCGCAAATGTCTTACTACAGATGCATCTACCTGAACCGTACTTGCAAATAAATACGATAATTAGGGTGAGATCCGCAAATGTCCCAGGTCCGCAAATGTCCAGGTCCGCAATTGTCCCGGCACCCCCATTCCTACGATTCCTGAAAGGAGGCTGAAGAGAGCCTTACGCCTTACCCTCCGACTTTGCACTACAGTGTAGGTCGGAAGGACTGTCGGTATTTATAATTGGAGAAATCTCCGGGCTGAGTTGGCGTGGTTCATTTTGGCTTGAACTACCAAACGTTTCGTCTTCTACTGCGGAAAACATCCTCAATGGTGGCGTGGTCGAAGTTCTCTCAGTGAATGTTCAACGACGAGTGCGACCACGCCACCACTGGGGATGTCTTCTGCAGCAGAAGACGAAACGTTTGATAATTCAAGCCAAAATGGACCACGGCAACTCAGCCGGAGATTTTTCCAATTTTACTAAAAAAGAGTGATTATGAGAAAGTGAATAAAGAAAACTTTTACATGGAAATTGTATGAGAGATAACAAACGGCTTTCTTGACTCTTCGCTTTTCATATGTTCCTTTCGTTGTTATATCTGTGTTTATTTATCAGCACCAGTTAGTAGCCTAGTTTAAAATTAAATTTACTAAATGATTTAATAATAATTTTTAGAAATTTAATTTTCTGAATTACCTATTAATTGTGTCTTAACATTTTATCGACTTATGTCATAGATAAAATAAAGCATGGAGATGGTTAATAAAATGTCTATTCTTATAGTCAAGTTATAAAGGATTATAATTTTATTTAAAGTTCTACATAATGTTAATTTTGAAAGGTACCTTTTACATACCAGGATTATACATAAAATACATGCCCAAACTGTCTCTGTTCAGATTTGGTACATTTACCTGCCTTTTCCTTGAAATATTAATACAGAAATTTAAATATTAGAAATATTTTTGGTTTATTATATTATTAGTGTTTTTCCTCATAGAAGTTAGATTGTTTGCACTTAAACTCCTTCATAAAATTTGTGTGCTCCTTCAAAGGAGAAAGAAGTGGCGCGGCAGCGCAAAACAAAATAAAACAGTCTCAAAATGATTTTTACTCAAGATGTTAACTAGTGTTTAGTTAAATTTTGTAAATGTTCATTAGTCTTTTCAATTTCGGTAAATAAAAAAGCAAGACTTTTCTGACCAAGAACTGAATAATTCGAACAATTCTTAATTACAAATTAAGGAAATAACAGTGTCCATAAATATACTACCTTTTGTAAACATATAATAAACCTAGAGAAATGGTTTATTGAGGTCTATTAATCAAAAGAAAACACTGAGACTTGTAATCGTATTTCTTGCTTCTAAAAGTATGACCACTTGATGATGTATAATATATTACAGCTGCAATAAAACTTTGACCACAATAATTTACTGAAGTGCATCATACATATACCCTCGCGCTGCTCTAATAGATATAAATCAAGCAAAATGCTGGAGTTTCTGCGGTATAAATCAGAAAAATTCCAAATGCAAGTTTATTTCTGGATTAATCTCATTTAAGGCATCTAGAATTATTTTCTTAATGGTATGAAATAAAAATCAACAAGACAAATTAACTACCAATATAAAAATAGTAATAAATATACATTTTTTTATTGGATTAAGATTCATGGGACATTGACAACCACAGTAGTTGTGTTTGTAATCCTATTCCAAAACTATCGTGGTAATATATCTAATTAAAAAGTTTAAAGTGAATATTTAACAACTTTTACATAAAATAGCCACAGTGGTACATTAGACGTTTTAGGGAACTAAGCATGTTACAGTTTTGAAAATTAGGGAGTATTTGGGGTTATCAAGGATGAGCTTTTTATTTAAAATGATTTCAACTGTCTGCTACTTTCGGTTACGCTGGAAGTAGCTGTCAACTTTTTTTTTTTTATGGAATGATATATTTTTACGACGAATTCGTACGATTAACACAACAATGTAGGTCATTTGGTGTCATTTAAAGATGAAGGTAGATGACTTTATATTTGTTGTTTAATTGGGTTATTTGTCATAATATTCAAGATATAGGTATGACTACTTTTGTAAAATATAGACGATTTCATTTACACAGACCTCATTAAACCTGCATTTACGAGAAACTATGCGCAGACTAAACAAACCCTATGTGCTATCTATTTAAAACTAACACCGCTACGAAATAGAATTTTTATAAAGAAAATCAAAGTAGCCGTTTCTCAATTGATTAAGTAAACTTAAAGCATAAAATTAATATGACAATTACTTGTTTTAGTGTTAAGACCTTCTCATATAAATGATTCTCTTTATTTTTCCCGCTTTAAATTCAGTAAATGAAATACCTTTCAAAGAATTCTTTGGATGTTGATGGCAGGTTTTCACTTAAATTGAAAATAGAGGATACATTGTGTCTGTAATCTCCTACGTCCAGTTAAATATCAAAAATCAGTACGTAAAAGGCGCTCACTACAAACTACTGAACCTTTTGAAGAGGTTTTTGGACGAGCATGAAACCATAATACAGTTTATTCATAAAACAAAATGTTAAATTTATTGTTTGCTTACGTATGAAAAGATACCGAGGAATTTTTGACAAATCACGCAGCAATATTTAATTATAATATATTATAAAAAATTAGCACCGCTACATCGATTAACATCTCAAATACATCACCTATAACGCCCATTTGTTTTTCTCGTATTGCAGTAATGCCCCTTTTGCCGCCATACGTATAATGTGTTGCCTACCATATTGAAATTTGAAACATATTGTGTCTCGATTTTTCTTAACAATTGCCTATGAAATCACTTCAAATCTTTATGAAGTCATTTGTAATTGCACGATAATTGTCTGAAGTAAATTAAAATATATAGATATTATAATAAATGTATCTAAACTTTCACAACCGCGTTGTATAACGTGTGCTCGGATCTTCTGGCCGTTGTCTGTGAAAATTCCACGACAAAAAAGCCCAAGCTAACGATAAACAATATTTTATAGATACTTTCTTAAAATTGATGTTGTGAGGATAATTTATTTATCTGTATAAATAAGTGTAAAGGTTCTTTTTAATTCCACCATTTATTGGATACAGAATAATAGAAAGTAAAAAGTGAAAAGAAAATTTGTTGTATTTACCGAAATCGGTAATATAATGTTATATAAATAAATATGTATTTTCATTAATGGTTTTTAATAAAGGAAAAAAGTTCTTGGGGGATGCACTTATGAAACATTTTTGGAATAATAATGTAGAAAAGAAAGCGTAGCATCGAATGTGTTAAGTTATATCTCGGCTTAGCATTTAGGGAGATACCGGCTCGATTTTGAGTCTCTCTGCCTTAGTCCAAGTTTTTCTGCTGTTTCCTTGGATCTTGTAGGCATATGCTGGAACAGGGTAACATTTCATAAACAACCTTTTACTCTCCTTCTGTCTCCATTTCACCCGTCTCGTCTTTCTCACCTTAACCACCACCAGCACCCCCAATTATTTAAGGAGGCTGCTTTACCTATTACTTTGGATCATAGTGGAAGGCATAAAAGCTACTCGTTCTAGTGGGCGGGCAGTCCCTCCGACCTACACTGTAGTGTAAAGCCAGAGGGTAGGGCATAGGGCCCTCTTCAGCTTCCTTGCATGAATCGTGGAAATGGGTGGGTGGTGTGGTTAGGGAGATAAAAATGAGACGGACGAAATAAAGACAAAAGAGAAGTGAAAGGTGATCTGTGGAATATTACTGCTCCAGCATTTTCCTAAATGATCCACGGAAAGCACAAGAAACATGGACCAGAGCAGCCGGACCCGGGTTTGAACCGGTGACCTCCCGAATACTAAGCAATGATCTAGAGCACTAGACCACGCCGCTCGGTAGGAAGGCATAAGCTGGTGGAACATTTGTTTAATAATCTTTTTTGGTTTTAAAGTTTAACAAACGGAATTCAACTTGCTAAACTTGAGTCTATTTTAAGGTCACGACGTACCTATCTATAGGTATTTCTTATCGCAATATGTTTATCAACATAGTTCGTATTAACCAATCCACAAAGTAACGGCTAAAAGTCCACTCTGAACTCATTTATATCATGAAAATTGTAGGTTACTTCGTTTTAAATGTATTCAACTAGGGTGGACGTAAGTCGTAACTAACTTTTTATTTGCCCGTCATAACGTAAAGCAGAATACGTAACATATGTCGTTGAATAATTGTTCAACACAATCTCTCAAAAATGTTACTTTAAGTAGTTTCCATTTTCTGAATGGCATAATTCTGGTATGAAATAATACTACAAATGATATGCTGTACCGTTTATAACACAATAATTATTCATTCGTTTAATGTTACAGTTATGTATAAACTACGTACGTGCTCAATTTGCGCAGTTAAAGACAACACAGCATTTGTGTCAACTTAAACAAATTTCTGTTAACCGTTTCATATTTTTTAACGCGTAATAACAGCATGTTGCACTTTTAATGGTGAACAGACTAAATGTACAACTTGTCATAGTATAACTACTTACAGTTAGTTATTCAGTTATGTAAATCTGTTTGACCTCTTAGAAAACAACTATTTGTTAATTAATTAAAACTTACGGTTATAGGGTGTATTTAAAAAAATGAAGATAAATATTTAAATTTTAACGTATATGAATAAAACTTATTGTATAACAAATGCAACCAAATTAAAGATAAAAAAGAATAGTGATAGTATTTATATTAGAATGTCAAGATTATGGATGATCAAGCACGTCCGAAATCACACATCTGAAAATAAACAAAAAGAAATATGTGAGCGACTAATTAAACCATTAATGCAGAATTAACATGATGAACGAATAAATAATAATTCGTATATTGTATTTCAATAATGAAGAGTGCAAACGAAAATTTAATACAAAACAATCACAGACGAGAGCGAAATCATTATCATTACCAAAGATAAAAAAGTCAATTAGTATTAAAAATGAATACCATGTAGCTATTAAATATTTTATCTTACTCCCTAATGAGCTAGAAATATTAACCTGTAAACATAAAACGTTAAGTAATAAGTTAAAATTCTGGATTAGAAGCATATCTATTTAATCACCCTTACAATAAACTATAGACTAGATATATATTTTATAAATATTTTATAACATCATATATACGTGTCTGTATCATATGCACACTTTCCATACTTTTTTTTAGTATTAGTATTTTCATACTTTTCTTACTTAATATTTTGACATAAGCTGTAAAAAGTTTGCAATTCCTGGCTCTATGTACACATACTTTCGCATCTCTATAGACTTGTATGCTGGATATATAATAATTTCCGAATCATGGGTATTTATTAAGGGCTAATTCGCGAAATACCTCCTCGGCAATAAATCAGGTTAGTACAGAGTTATCTACCATGGTAAACAGTGCATACATTCATTTAGTTATAAACAACTAGAAAAGTATAAAGGGTCAACTCGCATAGTGCTCGTGCTCAACAATTAAACAACTCACCTTGTATAATTAGGTGATGAAATGAATTATTTCACCGGTGCACAGATGTGCCACTTCTTTTGATTCCTATGGGAATAATCATGCTTCAGGTTTAGCCACTCATCTTATTGAAAATAACCACAGCATAAATATAAATAATTTAGAATTATTACACCATTTAAAAGGAGGTCCAATACTAGATAGATACGAAATCATCGAAATAAAAAAAGCAAAAATAGAAAATAAAAATATTACTAACGACCAAATAGAATTTGGTAACAATCCCTTATTGGACCCAAACATTGTTCATCCCCCACCCTCTTAGTATGTACTATAAATTAATGTATTTCTGTTTGGTACTTAGTATAATTTTGTTACTCCTGAAGATGCCCTTATAAGGCGAAATACGTATCGAGTATTCAATAAAGTTTTAGTGAAACCCTCAGTGTTTTAATTTTTTCTCAATTTTTACAAGGTGTTGTTTAACTTATTTAATTTTCACAAAGCAGAGGATGAAATATGACCCTTTCATGGTGAAATCCTACTACTTAATAGGTACCTATACTAAATAGTCAGTACTGTACGGTGTACGATATATTGTTTATGGTGGATAAATAATTTTACATTACATCCACTTATACATATGTATTTTCACGTCTGGATAAGAGGATCTTTTACCGAAGGTGGGATTGATCGTCAAACCAGGGTGATATTCCCACAAAGCTGGATTTGTGCACTTAGGTTTTATGCTTAATACACTGACGTTGAAGCACTTAGTATTAAGTTTTATTCCACACAAAACCAACGGGTAGCGTTTCTCACTAAGCGACGGGATCACTAACACTCACGAAGAGGGGTTAATTCCAACGTCACGAGAAACCGAGTTTCACAATGATAAAGAATAACAACAAATAATCTTTAATTAATGTTTTATTGTATTTAACCAAAGTAGAACTGAATTGACCTAGGTTTGGGGCGGTACTTATATAGGTCACCTAATTACTTAATTTAAGTTGGTAAAGTTATAGACGTAACAGTATTCACAATGGTACCGCTATGTCATTATTGTTTCATTATTTACGACAATAGTTACAAAAGAAATTAATTTTTTTTTTCGTGAATGAATATTTTTCATCTTTTGGCTGACATATGTATTATCGAATTTACATTTTTAACATATTGTCATGGTTCCACACCCAACCAGGAACTACAATTAGTTTCAGTCCATCTGTTCGTCAGTTTGTCTGTCTGTTTGTAATAGCGCTCCTATCCTCTCGTTTATAACCTATTAAATTAAAATTTAGTGTACAAACGTATATTGAGACCTAAACATAGAAATGATTGTTGATTTTTTTTTGGAATCGTATCATTTACGCTTAATGAAACCACAAGAAGCACATAGTGACGATACCAAACGCTTATCGTGTTGAAAGCATTGAAAATTTAACTCTTGTTATTATCCCTTTTACGGGTTTGAGACATAGAAAGATCTATAACGTAAAAGTTTTCAGTTAAACTCGCCTCTGCCAGAGCTGTAAATTTAATTGTCAAAATTGTCAATTATGTATATTTTTTGAAAGTCTTTTTGTATATTCCTTGTCTAATATTATGTATTTCTGTTTCTTTTGACATTTTTATTTCGTGTATCTAATTCTTTCAATTTAATTCTATTATTTTTAACTTCTTTGCAAATCTTCTTCGAACTTTTCCTATTGTAGCAGTAGTGGGTGTTGTTCGAATTTTCACGCTCTCACCCATTTACCCTTGCCGGTAGAAAGTGACCGTTTCCTACATCCGGTCCATTTTTACTTTTTTACACCAATTACCTTCGTCACGGTCATTATCCCTGTATTCCTGGTATCCGTACTTAAAATAACGTCAAACTAAAATCCTGAGAAACGGTTCCCCCACTTCATTCATTCTCTTAACATACCGTTCATAAAAACCCCGAAAATTAAGAGGTCAATCATTCAAGTCGATTCAATTTATCTATTCGTAATCACTAAAAGTCAGTCACTAAAACTTCCGGTTAAATTCAACAAATTATTCACTTATTATCTTCTACTTTTCTTCATTCTACCGCAAGTTTCTTCCTTATAAATAGTGTACATGTTAAACATTACACACGCTCGCATTTTTCTTTTATTGTGTCGTTCCAAAACACTAAACGACCAAAACAGTATATGGAAATATTTTCTGTTTGCTTATAAACTATTAAAACTTCCAGTTTAGTCTTCTAATCTAATGTAATGTAAAGAAATTCAGAAGTTATAATAAATGAAAAAATGTAAAGTAAAATATTATAAAAGCCATGTTTACCTGACTTCGGCCTTTATTAAATATATACATATGTAGCTGAATGCAAAGCTCGATTATGGCGACTCCCTCCCCCCACCCACTATACTCAGAAACCATAAGTATAAATTTAAATGTACGTAGGTATTGACTATTACATTCTTTTATTTGTATAGTTGTTAGAGAAAAGTAGGTGTTTCAAATTTGAACATAAACATGTTTTTTACGAAAAAACATGAAATTCTGTAAATAAATTGTAGAAAATAGGTAACGATAATACTAAAAGGAAACTGAAAAAAACAAATTTTGTTTTATAGGTTAACAGCACTTGCACACAACAGTTAAGCTTTCTGGCATTCAAGACCGAGCGGTGTGGTCTAGTACTCTAGATCATTGCTTAGCATTTAGGAAGTCACCGGTTCGAACCCGGGTGCGGCTGCTCTGGTCCAAGTTTTCTGTCGTTTCCATGAATCACTTAGGCAAATTCTGGGGCAGTAATATTCCACAGATAACCTTTCACTTGTCTTCTGTCTTCATTTCATCTGTCTCATCATTCTCTCCCTAACCACACCACCCACCCATTCTTACGATTAGGTCGTCAGCACGAGTAGCTGGTGAGAATGAAACACAAAAAAGTAATTTTTGGCATTAAAGAAAACGATGTTAAGTTAGTTTTTCGATTATCAACAATTCCCTGATGGTGTATATTCATTTGGTACCAAACTTAAATTACTAAGCCTCTCCTGACCCATTAGTACCTGTAAAGAAAAAGCGCGTAATGTTTCACCTTTTTCCGGTGTACTGCTGTACCACATTAATGAATTAAATCTCCAAGTGGGTGTAAAGCTTTAATTCATAAAAAGCAAACGGATATTTACAAAATAGTATACAAAACTTTAACGATCGTAGAAGTTAACAAAACTGACAAACTAATACTAACAAACGAAATATAAACGAGAGAAGTAATCGGTAACGACCGACGACTTGTTACAGTTTCTTAGATCTTTAAGATAATAATAATAAATTATTTTTTTTGGGCCACTGGCTAGAGGGGAAACCTTCAAAAGGCACTACGCAATTGGTTCTATATGCGTGGTAGTGTGAGATTTTTACTCACTAAAACCCCTCGTTCTTCAAGTTACAGTAAAAATAACTTCTCCTTGAAATCTATAATATGTAATTAAAATTCGCGTATAATTAATAAAAATACATTGAGAACCACAATTTGTCTGTAAAGGGGACAAATGTACATATGTGGGTCTGTCCATCTGAAACTGATTGGAAAAAGTAATAAATAAAATAAATAAAGATAAATAGATATAATCTGCAATAACAATAACAATTTGTTAATTAAGAATATTAACAATAACGAAATGGTTAGAATTATGTAATTACATACTATAACGGATTAAAATGGCAAAGGTGTAAGTTTATTACCATCTTTGGACGCTTGTGCTTCCAAGGCACGTGCTCGTCGTAGTTTACCATTTCGCGTACCAGCGCGTTCTGGTGGTCTTGGCAGGTTGCAAAAGCTCTCGTTGCCATCTCTGACAGGACGTCCTTAATCCAAGGTACCTTCAAGTAATAATAAAATGTGTCGGAAAGCTGCTTAAATACACATGACAATTACGCCGGACATAGTACCAACATCTGTGTAGAAAGATGCATTCCTGGAAGACCAGATGAGGGTAGCAATGGCAGGGTTATAAACTGACCCGAACGGTCGGAACGTGCATATGAATAACTATGTATATCGTAAATTTAAAAATGTACCGAAGAATGAAACTTTATTTACAATTTGCCCTAAATAAGTCTTTGAGAGAACCGAACAGTACCTTACATAACTAAATTATTAATCTTTTGGAAAAGTCAGTTTCAATGTTAGTCATTTGCGCGCCCTCTAACTTTGGCGTACAAGAGCGAGCAACCCGCTGCCACCTCTCCTAGATGCGGCCATGACTATTCGCATTTTATGTAACAAAATATTAAAAAATATTAATTTTATATATTATGTATTTAAGTGAATGATTATATTATTAATGCGAACATCCATTCAAAATGCATACGTTATTTAATGTTTTGCTGAAAAGCAAACAAAAAGGTGTTATTTAACGAGATAGTACGAAAATAGGTATTTCTTCTTTATTACTTAAATTAAATCAGCAATTACATTTTAATGAGTAAGTACATGGGCCGGCAAAAAGTTTTGGATAATAATGCACAGCACGGAAATGAAAGAACCGAGAACATGTATTATGATTGCTACAATTTCCATCTATAAAACTGCGGTGTTGCGCTGAAGTCCGTTTACAATTTTTCGCAGTTGTTAAAATGAAGTCTACTATTTACAGCGGTTTAACAGTAGAAAATATGAATCCTTCAAATATATTGCATCATTTAAAATCGGTTAAGGAATACTGTGAATAGGACGGTGTTGAAATTTTACAAAATAAAGCAAAAATTGAGAGCCCACTTCGCAGAGTATAACCAATTTCTGCGATTAGCAAAATGCATTGAAAGAGACTGAACCTTTGGGTTACTGTAATTTTGTACGCAATGGTTACGAAGAGGCCTTTCGTAAATTGAAATTTGAACCTATTTAGCATCCGCCATACTCCCCGGATTTAACTTCATGTAACTTCTACTTCTTCCCCCACCTCACGAAAGTACCCAAGGACAATATGGTGAAAGCACATAGATTCTATAAAAATTACCAGAATTCTTCAGTAACGAGATATAATTTCGTATCACATTTTGGGAGACATGTTTCAAAACAAATGAGGACAAACTGAAAAATAAATTTTACTTTTTGTAGCTAAAAACTTGTATTTTAGTAATTTTTTGTCTTATCCCAAATCTTCTTTCCATTTTCTTTGCTAAGCCTTAGTCTGTAAAATATATCAACTGATCCTTATACTATTAAATGGACTTTTTTATAAAATATTCCCCTATTTCTTTTAAAGTAATAGCCGTTAAAGAAATCAAATATCAATATCTCGATCCGAGTAATCATTTCGACATATAAAATATCGTGCCGTTTTGTTCAAAAGGAAAAACGTAACAGTTTTTGTTCCAGAATCATAATGGTTGACTGGCTGATAAAAACACACTATTTATTTCTTTTGGCTGCGTCAGCTGCTCAGATATCAGGGCAAAAGAATACAATGGTACCCTTCAGTAACAAAATTCTTCGGTTGAATTCGACATGTGATAATCACTATTTGAACGTAACGCTACAAATGAAGATGCCTTTCAAAGGAGTCATTTTCGCTAAAGACTTTTCACAGGAATGCCGTTATTTAGGTAAGAAATTTATTATACCAAAAAATTCTCTTTTTAGCAAAATTCCAATTAAATGTACAAATATGGTTGTCACAAAAGTCTACTTAAGCATGTAAAATATTAGGGTTCCTTTCTTGAAACCAGCATTTTATACTATATGAAATTTATAACCATTATATGTTCCGTCTATCCGTCCGTTTGTCTATTTATACGTCATATCAGCTGCAATTGTACCTCCCTCCAAGACGTGACTCCAAAGCAGTGCTCTCAAATGCAACTCCCAAACTCCTCCGAAATTCAATAACTCAAAACATTAAACCCAAGTGATTTAGACCCCATAACTCTATTATCTAAGGGTTTTAAACGTTTAATAATAAAAATTATTATGAATTGGTTTGATTCAGCCGTTACTCTGTGATAATTCATCTTTACGATAAATGAATAAACACTACTTTGTTTATTATCACTTTTTATTTACAAATCCTTTTGACTATAGTTTCGACAAAAGAGTTTGTCATTGTCTAACGAATAATTCAAATTGAATGAATATAAACAGATTTGTCAAAACAAATGATTACAAATTGAATGAATGTAAACAGATGTACAGTAGTGTTGATATACATTTTTTAGAAATACCATTAATTATTAAATGTATTAAATAGTACTGAGTGGTACAAATCTACCTGGTCATTTAACAAATTATTTTCCGAAATTTTTGATGCTTTATATATTTCTAATGATTCTAAAATATTAAGTTTAAAGCCTTTATTTAGATTATGAATAATTTTAAGATTTTCTATAGTAGGAAACTGATGACCTGCTTCTAAAATATGGTTTGCAAAATTGGAATTATCTTTTATTATCTAAATGACCTTCCAGTTTGGCCTAAGTAAAAGGAATCACATTCTGTACATTCTACCTTATAAACTCCAGTTTTTTCAAATTATTTTAAATGTTAGAATTATGTTTAGTTCATGTTTTAATTTTTCGTTTGAAAGGGCTACTGAAAAAGCTCTGTGTATCATAGATTTATATGCTGAAAGTTTGTGTGAAAGAGGGTGATTTGAATTATTATGAATTGTTACGTCTGTGAATGTTGGTTTTCTGTAAATATCAAAATTTATTTTATTATCTGAATATTGTAGGGTGAGGTCAAGAAAATTAATTTTGTTGTTGTGTTCAATTTCTAGCGTAAATTTTATATTGCGGTGAATTGTATTAATAAAATTTAAAAAGGAGTGTAACTGTCGGTGTGTTCCTGAAAAACACAGTATAACATCATCTACATATCTATACCAAAATTTAATGTATTTATTCGCTAATTTTGATTGCATAATTTTATTTTCTATATTTTTCATAAATATATTGGCTAATAAGGGACTTAGTGGGGAGCCCATAGCTAAACCTGATTTTTGAACAAAAAACTGTTTATTATATTGGCAGTAATTTTGGCTAAGACATAATTCAAATGCTTCAATAAGTTCAGTTTTATAATTAAAGTCTATACTGCTTTGATTAAGGATGTCTTTTATTAAAGGTAAGCATTCTCTAACTGGGATATTCGGAAACATATTTGTTACATCGAATGAAACAAGCAGACTATTTTGGGGGATTTTGATTTTTTTCAAAACAATTTTTTTCTAACAATTGCAAAAAATAATGGTTTTGATCCAAGAACAATTCAAAATTTAATACGTAAAAAACAATTTAAAATAGCATACCAGTCTATATACCCATACACAAAAAACAAAGAATGCAAATACATATCTTTAACGTACTTTGGTAATATATCAATAAAAATCGCTAATGTTCTATCTGCAAACAACCTAACAGTTAGTTTTAAGACAAACACATATTTAAAACACATACTTATTAATTCAAAAGATAAAACTGAAAAATGTGAAAAAGCTGGAGTTTATAAGCTAGAATGTACAGAATGTGATTCCTTTTACTTAGGCCAAACTGGAAGGTCAATTAGAACTCGATATAATGAACACTTTAGATCATTTAGATTAAGAAAAGATAATTCCAATTTTGCAAACCATATTTTAGAATCATTAGAAATATATAAAGCATCAAAAATTTCGGAAAATAATTTGTTAAATAACCAGGTAGATTTGTACCACTGAGTAGTATTTAATACATTTAATAATTAATGGTATTTCTAAAAAATGTATATCAACACTACTTTACATCTGTTTACATTCATTCAATTTGTAATCATTTGTTTTGATAAATCTGTTTATATTCATTCAATTTGAATTATTCGTTAGACAATGACAAGCTCTTTTGTCCAAACTATACTCAAAAGGATTTGTAAATAAAAAGTGATAATAAACAAAGTAGTGTTTATCATTTATCGTAAAATTATTATGCTTTGATATCTTCTGTAACGGCTAGATGGCAGCAATTGCCTCTATGTTCGTTTTAAACGTCTTAACTTGAACTACAAAAACCCTTCTAAGCTCATAACCTAAACATTTTAAACCTCTAGACCCTAAAACATAAGATTTTTAAACTCCATAACCCGAGATCTATCCATCG
The DNA here is from genome assembly GCA_963921985.1 of Agrilus biguttatus. Lineage (NCBI taxonomy): Eukaryota > Metazoa > Arthropoda > Insecta > Coleoptera > Buprestidae > Agrilus > Agrilus biguttatus. The sequence goes on from OY998118.1 coordinate 26,643,002, forward strand.
TTCTAAAGTAATTTGTACTGCTACGCCGTGGTAATTTATTTTTATATTAATCAAAGAGTTAAAAGAGAGTTATATGGTCGTAGGATTTAAAAAGCTTAGGTTTTGAACTCATGGGGGTATTTAAGTTTATGTTGAGGAGTTTAAAATGTTTAGCTCATAGGGGTAAGTGGTTTAAATCGATTGCGTTTAATATTTTGTGTTATTGGGTTTTTGAATTTCGTAGGAGTTTGGGTGCTACATCCGGAAGTACTGTTTCAGACTCAATTAGAAAACACACGAATTCCTATCCCCTCATGCGAGCTGGGCTTCTTTCACCGCCCCCTCTCCCCTATAAATAAGACCTCGTTTATAAGGCGTTGACTTCTATTCGAGCCTCCTGTTTTACACTTTTAAAAGGTCCTTAGTTATTTTTAAAGTTATCATTAAATAATTTCAATTGAATTGTCTGTTGAATAATTATGAAACATCGTTTAAATTAAATGAAAATATATATAAACAAAATGCTTTTAGATGTTACAAATATGTTTATTAACACACTCTACATACGTTTCGACTTCCGAAGACTTTCTCAAGAGTAATAGATATTTACTTTTTTTCCTAAATTTAAACTGTAACTTAATGTTATTTATACAAGAGTCAAAAAGTATTTATGGTTAGGTATTGCAAGTAATAAGATGTACAGGTACAAGTATATTAGAGGTAGTTATACAAAGGTATAGTTATTTAGGGAAAAACCCTTGTCGGGTTGTAATTCTTCAGAAATTGGTCAATCACCGGTGTGTCTTTGAACTCGGATTTATCATTTGTTATGTTACAATTATTTCTAAAGGCTTTTTTAATTTCGAACTGCTCTAAAATATTTAGACGTTGACCTTTATTTTCTATATGTAATAGGTTGAAGTTATCTCTGTCGATTTTATGGCCATTTTCTAGGCAATGTAGGCTTATGCCTATAGATACCTTTTTGTCTTTTATATCTTTTTCGTGTTCTTTTAAACGTATGTTGAAATTACGACCTGTTTGACCAATGTAAAAAGAATTACAATCCTTACAGTTCAGCTTATATATACCACTTTTTTGTAATTTATCGGTTTTTTGTTTGTTGTTTGTTAAAATACTTTTTAAATTAGTTTTATTGATTGTTTTTATTCCTGATTTTTTTAATTCAGTACAAATTTTGTTGTTATTATTACTAGTATAATTAATTAATTTGAATTGTTTGTCTTCTTGTTTACACTTATAAAATTTGCTCAAAATTAGTTTTTTCTTTTTGTTTCTAATCAATTCATCAATTAATTTAGTTTTATATCCGTTATTCTTAGCAATAATTTTTATAATGTCAAGTTCTTTCTTATAATTCTGTTGGCTTAATGGGAAATGTAATAGTCTGTGAATCAAACTGTGAAAAGTTGAAAGTTTTATTTGCCAAGACTGTTTTGATCTTGCGTGTATGATGGCGTCAGTACTTGTGTTTTTCCTATAAATATCATAATGAAGTTTATTATGTATAATTTTAACGTTTACATCTAGAAAATTCAGACCTTGATTTACATCTTGGTTTTCCATTGTAAATTTAATTCTATTATTCAATTTGTTGAGGTAATTAAGAAATTGATTGAGTTGTCTTTCTGTTCCTGTCCAGATACAGAAGATATTGTCAACGTAGCGTGCCCAGTAAAATATGCTATTAGTTAAATTATATTTATTGTTACTATTTAATAGTTTGTTTTCAAAATCTGACATAAAAATGTCTGAGAATAGCGGTGAAATAGGCGAGCCCATTGGTAATCCTTCGGTTTGTTTGTAGTAGTTATTATCAGTAAATATCTGTTACTCTTGAGAAAGACTTCGGAAGTCGAAACATATGTAGAGTGTGTTAATAAACATATTTGAAACATCTAAAAGCATTTTTTTTATATATATTTTCATTTAGTTATCATTAAAGTATCGAAAATGCTTATAATTGTAACAATCCAGCTACTCTTAAAGACAGTGAGTCTTGCTTAACACCTATTTGTAACATATACATGTACTTTTAAAAGTGCCCATGGTTTAATTAACACTTTAAATTAAATATCAATAATGAATAAAGTATAAAATAAGATGAGTAGAAGAAAACCACTGGGTTTCATTGCACTAAATATTTATTAAAATTTCGACAAATTTGTTTCCACCTTTTCAGATCATTCTCAAGAGTGAAATTCTACCACTAAAATTAAAACTGTTTACAATGATGTTTATATAGTGTTATTGGTATTATAAACTTGGGTATTACTAAGGGGTGGTTAGATACTGGCAAAATCCGACAAATATTTGCTTTTTAATAAATACTTAGTGCAATGGAACCCAGTGTTTTTCTTCTACTCGTCTTATTTTATAATTTATAAAATGTTGCACAACGAATGCGACATACATTCAATCAATTAAATAAATAAAGAACAAAACAGTTTTAAAGAACTTCTGTATATTATATCACACTACAATTCTTTCACCTTGCAAATTATGTTTTTTAAGTATAAATGTTTTAAATCTACATTTAAAAACTTAATTTTCTCCTATTTTTAAATTCTGTATTTCAAAATCCATTCCCTTTCCACCACTCATTCCTGAATAGCATTCGGGAAACATTATCTAAAAATTTCTATTTTTCAATATTTGCAGGTTCGTTCACGTCCGACGCAAGTTTACAAATACCGACCTCAGGTTGTGGGGTGCAATTAGATTCCACAAACGCAACCCCTAAAGAAATGTTCTATCTTATAAGTTTAATTATTCAACAAGACCGTCATTTAAGGCAAATTTCCGATCAAGAAATTACTGTCAAGTGCCGACTAGAAGAGGACGCCTTTATGATAAATAATAAAGTCATTAGTGATGTTATCAGAAACGAGATATTCAGTAAAAAGTCAGTGACAGACAAAAGGTAATACTTCTTCTTTAATTAAATTATTAAAACCAAAGAATGATAATTTTTTCAAAACATACAAAATTTAGATATAATATATAAGCCCAGGAAGCTCATTATAGTTTGGTTGGATGTAGCTAAGACATAATACCTAAAACTAAAATGACAACGTTAATTTTGCCGTATTATACGAGTACATAGATTTAGATTGTGAGAAACGACTACAATAGCGATTCTTTTATCATTACAGCCTATTTAATTAGTTTAATTAAAAAATCTTAAAACAGATTAATTCTGCTTTCGTTTTGTTTTACATTTACTATTGAACAAACAAAACAAGGTCAAAATCATTTAAATAGAATTGAAATTGGAATACTTATAATTGAACTACATCGGTTTTTATTTGTCTGCCCAGACGAAGTAAACAATTAATATTTGAAGCACTTGTAGTAAGTAGCAGCTTCAATACAAAAGTGACTGGTGACTAGTTAGAGTGAAAAAGAAGTTGAAGTAACCATATGGGACGTAAAATGAAATCTAATTGAATTTAAAGTTCTAAATTGTATAAAAAGTTACTTTGTGTGAAAAAAATTTTTTTAAAGATTTACAAATTTCTGTACCTCCACTTTACATCCAAAAGTTTCGCTCAGAAAAATTTGAAAATGGTCATTGGTGTGTAGATTAAACGAAAATTATCAGAATTGCGTTAATAGATAATCAGTTTTTTATGTTGAATGTTTGGTTTCGAGTTTTTTGACCGTTGTCTTTGGAAATTTCTTCCCGATGTTTCGCCTGCGACTGCGGCAGGCATTTTCAAGGGTGGCGTGGTCGTCTCGGTCGAAGTGCTCTTGTAGACCTTGCTGGTGGGTGGGCAGTCCCTCCGACCTACACTGTAGTGCAAAGCCGGAGGGTAGGGCGTAAGGCCCTCTTCAGTCTCCTTTCAGGAATCGTGGGAATGGGTGGGTGGTGTGGTTAGGGAGAGAAAGAGGTGACAAAATGACCAAATGAAGATAGAAGAGAAGAGAAGTGAAATATTATCTGTGGAATATTACTGCCCCAGCTTTTACCTAAGTGATCCAAAGAAACCACAGAAAACTTGGACCAGAGCAGCCGGACACGGGTTCGAACTGATGAGCTCCCGAATGCTAAGCAATGATCTAGAGCACTAGACCACGCCGCTCGGTCGATGTTTTGATTGCCTCGCTATTAATAGAAATTTCCAAAGACAATAGCCAGAAAGTCCGAAACCAAATATTCAACATATAAACACCGGCCGTGAAAGTCTTCGCACACTAATCAGTTTTTTGTTAGTGTTCTGGTACAAATAATCATTGCGCGAGGCTTGACCTGCACTCACCTGATTTTCTTTGTTACATAAAATGGTTTATAGATTTATTATTTAATTTATGGAAAAACTTAATATTTATCACATTTCCCATTAAGGACCGAAATCTTTAAATCGTGTCTAACTAATATAATTGGCAAACTAAAAGGATAAATCATTATGTTTTGAGTTCGACAAACCTAACTTCGTTTTAAATAAATAAATTCACTTATAAACATTCTTGTAAAAAATATTATATCAATTTAATATTTATTAGTAAATTTTGATGCCTCAAAACCAGAACCATCATACTCATTAGTAAAAAAACTGACAATGTTTCTTTAATATTTTGATAGTAGGTACCTGTTGATTATATATCTTATTATAAGTATGTTTTCAATTTGTTTGAAACATAATACAAATACATAGATATTGTACTTCATACCTACTATAATAAAAAAAAATTGATACAGTTAGGAAAAACGAACATTAAATATACTAAAGGGGTCACTGGTCACACCACCCCTCTATAATATAACTATATTTTCAAATATCGGAGCCGTCCATACACCTTGTAACTTTTTTAGGGTAGGTAGGTCTAAGCCCTTATATTTATGTAATGTTACATGGGGGAAAGGTAGATTCAGAACTCCGTGTCCCGTAACGGAGACAGAATAAAATTTTATATTTATATCGAACGTTACAATACTCACAAGCTAATAAAGGGCTTCACTTTTTATTAATTTTCTTATTGAAAAAAAAAACTTAAACGATTTTAAACAGCCTTCAGTATTAAACCATATTAGGACACGAGATTAAAGTCAATTTTCTAAATAATTGGATATGTAATGAATATAGGATCACAAAGGGGGCTGTTTTAATGCGCGAAAATATATTTGTAAATATTGAGAAAAAAATGTATTTATTTAATTTCAATTTATTTGTTTATTTTGGAACAAATTGGTTTGCGTTGGCTTAAATTAGATTAGGTTAGGTTGGCTTAAGTAAGATTAGGTTAGATTCTTATGATTTACTACATATAAAAGTGTATTAGACGTCGCCCCCTGGTGAAAATGTCTTAAATACTGAACCGCTAAGAATTCAGAATTGTAGGTAGATAGTTTAGGTTAAGTTAGGTTAGGTTAGAGTAGTTTTGTTATGACGTTACTACATGTAAAATATCAGAACTAGATTTTTTTTTTCTCTAAGACATTTTTTTTTCTTTATTGCGTTCCTCTACTCGTGGCTTTTCCAATGATGTGTCACGCACCCGCAGCCGAATCTAATTATAATTCAAAACTGCTCATATATATCATTCAGCTATTTGGGGAGGGGGGATTAATAAATTACAAAAAACGTCTTACGTGGTTTATGGATAGACCCTTAAGGGTTCAAACGACGGACGGTCGTTTTTCAAGTATTCGTCTACAGCTTACTTAATAATTCTGTCTAATTTTTGTATTTTACGCAGTTAGTACAGCCCGTTCTGAACAAGTTGCTTTTGTTACAAAATTAAAGTGTGTAGATTTAGTTTTAGGAGTGTAATGTGTAAACAGATATGCTCATATAAAGATAAGCCAACCAAACGATTATGAGTCTGGAGTTCTAACAATACAAATGTAGATCAAAAATTCCCAACGAGTATCTATGTAAATTACTAAAAGAATAAAAAATCTAACAAGTCTCTGTAGTTTGTCGTTCCATGGGCCCTACAGATTACAATTCAAATTTCACGTTGAAATTTCATTATCAACCGAATATAATGATAACCTGTGTTTTACTACTCGTTTATTTATGAAAAAAATTAGGATGGGAAGAATGCGAGATGATAGAGCAAGGGAAGCCAACTCAAAATTAAATAGGAAATTAGCGGAAGCTTTGTCAGCCACTAAAGCATGGATGGAAATTAAACCGGAAAAACTCCACGAAAAAGCCGACGTTCTTTTAGTTGGAGAGGCAGCAAAATTAATTTTCAAAACCACACTGCCCGGTAAGTATTTGTATACAAGTGCGTTCATCCTTCCGTTTAGTAAAAACTTCAATAAAATGCAATCTTCAGGAAACTATTACGCTGAAAATTAAACTCCTGACCTAATTAAAAATTGTAAAGTTGTAGCAAGTAACCGAAATTGTTTTACGTTACTTACTTAGTAGTTCATACATTAACGAAATCCATGGAGTTTTAAACAAATCGTTAGTTCCTTAATTAATAATAATTAATCAATAAAGTCAAAAATGAAAAAACAATTGTTAAGTGACATGAAATTACTAAGAAATAAACTAACGAAACTGTGTATACGTAATTTACACTAGTTAAAATTTCTATATGTGTATCTACTTGTCAAACTGATAAATAACTAATAATCATATATGTTATTAATTATAAAAGTTTACTTAATTATTAAAAATAAAAAACGTAGATGTCGTACATCAAGAAAATTGGGAAAATGCCAAGATGTACACCTATATCTAAGCTGGAATCTTCAAATAGCAAAAGAAAAGCTATTAAACTTTCTGTAAAACCCCAATCAATATCGGACAATCCAAATAGGAAAATATAAGCAACATTAAAAATATAATAATAAATAAATCATAATAAAGGCTAGCTAGCCACTGTATTATGAATACCTTGTTATTTAATATTAATTATGGAAAACTGAACAAGTAGAGACAATGTAGTGAAAGGTGAAATTTTTTTCATATTGTGAGATTCAGTGACGTTAAACAAGGTCCTTTTCCAATAAGGATATCAAATTGAACTAAATAGAACAAGAAGTTCTTGGTGGTCAGTATTTTGCCGAAACTGTCAGACAAGGATCGCGATTTCGAAATCTTTAGTTCTCACTAGAACGCCGTAAACAGCAATTTTCTTATCTTCTACAGATGGCATTCACTACGTTGACTGTAGTTATTCACTGTACGCTGTTTATTGGAAGAAAATAGGTTGGTCGGTTTTATTTTGAAGTTGTCTATTGCTTGTTGATGAGAACCAAAGCGACTCACGTCTGACAGTTTCGACAGAATATTGAGAATATTAAATGTTAAACCGGAAAAAAGGAACCACTAATAGTAATATGTTAACAAATAATCATTTAGATTTTGAAAACAACCCCTCTTAAACATTTTTGTTTGGAACTACCTTAAAGCGATTTAAAGAAATTGGTCATAATTTATAGCCTTAGTAGAATATACCGGTGGGGCAAATATTTAACCATATAAAATATTAACAACCTTTTCCACAAGGCAGTAGCAAAGTATTGCATATTTAAATGGTCAGTTACGGTAAAATTTACCATACATACCGTACCCATTTCTCATTTAGATTCAGATGTCTGTGCCAGTAATTTAAATTAGCTTTGTGCCAAAATAGTCAAGGCGATAAATAAAATTTTAGTTGAAATGTTGCAGTACGTGTGTAGAAAGTTTTATTTTACTGAGATATTGTTAGACACAGTGTGGTGGCCTGTTTAAACCACTTAGGGAATTATTAACAATTTCGCAGTTATACGCAACACATTTACAAAAACATCAATAAAAAAGAAAAACAAGGTGAAGAAAAAGAAAAATGGCCCTCGTTAACTTACTTCGGACCCCATACATACCGAATAACAAAATACTTAAAAAAAATACGCCAGAATAACCTACAAAACGAACAACACAATAAAAAAGAAAATAAAGGACAAGATAGAAGAAGACGATAAATACAATAAAGTCTATAAATTCAAGTGCAATACTTGCGAAAAGAACTACATAGGACAAACCGGCAGAAGAATAGCCCAGAGATACAAAAAACACATAAAATCACACAGAGAATGGAAAAATGACTCTGACTACGCAACACATTTACAGCAAAATCAACACAGCTCGGGACCCATAGAAGAAACAATTCAAATATTACACTACGCAGCAAAAATTAAAAAACTTAACATCCTCAAAAATATTGAAATATACAAACAAAAAATAAACAACATACAAATAAACAGTACATCGAACACAATATTCACCCCACTCAAGCTTATCATACGAAACAGTATAAATACAGCATAACAAATAACCAGGAACACAACAGAATTCGCAACATGGCACACCACACAAACAACGAAAATATCTTTCAATAAACAGTTCCAAGTGTTGTTACTTTAACAGATAATTAAAATGTTTCACAAAGAACTAAGAGAAATATTAAAACTCCGTTTATATTAGTATTGCAAACGGAAAATTAAGTAAGGAAATCGGAAAAGTGTTTATTAAGAAACGATTTATTACTCTACTCATGTGAATACATAAACGATCTCTCGGCAACCCTGTAATTTTTGTCTGGTAGAAACTATAAAAATGAAGTATGTAATGGGATTTACACCAATTTAAAAACTGTAAGTGGCATTAACCGTAATTATTCTGTAGGAAATTACCGTTCGACATCTTACCGTACTCTCCCCCATCTAACCGGAAATTAACCTCAAATATTCCTCGAGTTTTAAAAAACTTCGGTCTTACATTATCGGCTCCTTTTCTAATTATAATCAATATCTTGCCATAAGGATTTCTTAAAAGATCCAATCTTTTCAGTTTACTTTATCCAAATTATTATTGCGATTCGATGGTACAAAACTATTCAATGCTACCATATCCAATTAAAAAAGTTTATGTATTTTGGACGTGTGTTTTCACATGTTTATCAGGTACTAAATAGACTTCTACTATGGTAATAGAAAACGTTTTTACAAATCCATTTTTTTTTGTAGTTTGAACAGTAACCATCCTAAAAATCTCACTCAAATTTTTAATAGAATCTATCTGACCACAGTACGTGAAATTCCCTTTGATTATCATACATTGTTGGCAAATTGGGAACTATTAATATTTAAGTGGTAACAAAACTAAATTCAATCTTAATTATTTCTAAATTACCTTTTCAATTGTAAACATCTTTCTTTGTAAGCCTTACAAAACTTACAACTGGAAGTACAGGTTGATTATTATTCTCCCAATCCTTAGATTGCAGACAAATAAAAACAAAAATAGTTAGAATAAATCAACTACCCAACATCCAACCCAACTGCGGTTACAGATAAGTGAAGCCCATTTAATGTTCGTCTGACTTGCATACAATTTTGAATGCTATATTTCTGTTATGAAAGTACAGCAAAGCAAAGATTACTTCTACAATAAGCGTTATTCATAATGAATCAAGTTTCAAGCCCAACAGATTGGGAATTAAAAATTCATTAAATATTTGAACATGAAAACTGATTATTCCATTACAGCTAGTGCAGAATAAACCTATTTCAGACCTCTAGCGTGCTTACTAAAAATTATACAATTATTTTTATTATAAATTGTAATTAATTATTTACATCTTTAACCTTTTAAAACTAAACTACATTCACCAAGATCAAATCTTTCCACTGAATACTTCATGTTTCGACGATTTTTAATTAAAAACTCTGATTAAACAATACCATTCTCGATATACAAAGTAGGCACATAATTTAATTTTATTTAATGATACTTTTAAATAATCAGCTAGTTGCAAAATGTTGTACCTTCGGACGAGATAGCTCCAACTATTTGCTTTACAATCCGGCCTACGCTAACACCATAGATATTAACAGATTATTATATGGTGACTTTTATGCCACGTTTAGATAGGTATATATAATATTTTAGACTCTTTGAATTTATATGTTATAGGTAATGAAGAAAATAAAATAGCACTTAGCCAAAATAAATACATAATTGACTAAGAAATTTAAATGTAGACTAGAAGTAAAAATTAATATAAAATTGAATAAAGTAAAGAATTGTATGTTGTTTTTAAAATAATATTGTAGAAATATAGATAAGAGGGGAGCTAGAATCTTGTTAGCCATAGTAGGGATGAATTTGAAAAGGTCGGTAACATACGATACTCAAAACCAAAAGCACCGAGGAAACCCATTGCAATATTGTTATTAGGAAAAGTAAGAATTATAGACGGCATGCTGTTAGTATACAGAGTTAAATTGTTAAGAGGGTTTATAGGAAAGTTCTGAAGCAATTAAATTGTCGTTAAGCGAAAAATAGATACACAGCAGATAAAGAGCAAGTATAGTAATAGAATTGTAAGAAAAGAATATTTACATGATAACAGTATGATACACTCTATACAATACAATAAAATTTGAATATACCATAAATAAATTGCAATATAAACAGAGTTAAAATTGTTGGCTCTGGCAAAGATAAAATGAATAAAACTAAACGTAGATTTAATATCGCCACAATATTATTATTACAAACAATGAAATACTTCATTTAGCAGCAGACATCGACATACTGACACTTGCTTGATATGTTATTTAGTAATCTTGTTTGCATTCAGCAAGTACGGCTCTTTTGTTTAATTGGTTTTACATGCTTATAACGTGCAAATAACTTGTGCCATTTAATCGGTTTGACAAGTAGTTACCCCTTGTAAAAACATTTTCAAACAATATAAGTTGCTATATTTAGTAGCAAATGCTGTCACAGTTTTTATACTTAGCTAGAAACATGTTTCACATTTGTGAATAATAATTAATATTAATTTTAGTATAATTCGATCTGGAAAAAAAAATATTATTCTATTTTTTAAATATTATATTTGCACAGAAAGTGGTAGACCCATAGTTCATGTAATTGTTACGAAGCGAGCAAACTTTATAATATATCTATTACACTATTTAGAAAATTATTAGGGAAAAGTAAAACTTTAGATCCATTACAAAATACTAATTGTAAGACACATTTTGGTTCTAGTTTTCAAATTCAAGGAATAATTATTCTCTAATTCGCAAATTAAAAATAATCATATTAGCAATTGAAGTTTTCCTTTATTCCAATTAAAACGAAAGCAACAAATTAAACGTTTCACAAAAAATCAAATCAAGGTTATGTAATTTATTGCCCGTTATTAAACATAAAATGATAAAGACAAAAATGTACAGTTTTCCAACATCCAATAATAATTGATGGATTATTAAATCAATTTAAGAACGAAATAAACTTTCTTCGGTGCACTGTTGATGATACATTATTAATTAAAGATAAAATAAAAGACAAAAGAATGTTCCAACGAATATATTTCGAAAAACTCGACATATGTTTCGATCGGGCGGTCTTTATCAGGAGTATATTAATATTATAATAGTATAAAGACCGCTAGGTCGAAACGTATGTCGAGTTTTTCGAAATAAATTCGTTGAAACATTCTTTTGTCTTTTATCTTATCTTTAATTTGAGAACGAGTCAAATATATTATAACATGATCTTATTATTACAGTGGGTATAGGATGGAAAGTAACGGAATGCAATGCTCATGATGGATTGGGTGAATCTTCACAAAAGTTACTCGATGAGTTCGGATGTCCGGTAGATGTGAACGTTATGCCGGCTCCTAAACTGACTGCCTCGAAACCGATTTCAATGATGAGACATCAAGAGGCGGTTGCAAATTTTGCTGCATTCAAATTTCCCGATCGAGACCGATTGCACTTATCATGCACCCTTCAACTGTGTAAAAACTCGTGCAGAAAGGTAATAACTGCATTTCGTGTGCAAATTTATGTACTTGGTTAAAAACACCACTTCAACTTTGCACTAGTTCTATACTTGTTGGCACGAACTGATAACGGTGAACGAGACACAATAGAATAATTCCCTTTTTAACCACAATTGGCTCTTTTCAGAGGGGAACTATTGTCATAATTTTAAATCACACACTTAACAGAAACAGTGATGATCGGTTTTATTAAGAGCAATGACGCAGAATCATTCTATGCAATAGGGAGTAGTAAATTGATAAAAACTTAAACTTTCGATAGTGCAACGTTTGTGAAACATTTTATAAACTGTTAAAAATAACGTAGAATAAAACAATGTTATTTCACTAATTTTTATTGAACTCGACAATATTGTTTCGATCGTGAGCGATCATTCTCAAGAGTACTTAAACTAAAACTTAAAACTAATGGCAACATATTTATACTAATTACAGATTACATAAGAGTAGTGGGGAGCTGGATCCTAATTCAGTCTGGTTGTTAACTAGTTTTTTGCTATTGTGTATATTAGTATGAATGATTTTCGTGTTCTTTATATCAAATTAATGGTTCAAATCAATGCAATGTTCTGCAAATCCTGTTTTTTTGAGTTTTTTTTTATTTATGCTATAATCGTGATCTTTTAATTGCATACCAATAGCTCTTCCACTCTTTCCAATGTAAATTGCATCACAGTTGTTACAGAACAATTTATATACACCGCTTTTTGATTCCGGAGGTCGTGATGAAAATTTGAGAAACGAGCAAAAGCAAAACTAAAACCAAGCAAAATTTGTCTTAAATTTGACAGTTATCTACTGTCAAGTCTCACAGTATTATCATTCACACATTTTATTTTATTTTATTTACATTGAGTGTTATTAACAATTTTGGTGTTAACTTTATACCTACACTACTTAACAATTAAAAAACAATTGATCCTGATACCCTTAATAATTAATTTATTTCATATTCGTTTTACTTCTTTTACATTTCTTAAAAATATACAAAAATTTAACTGTGGCTTTGATTCACATTAGCAAGTATATTATCATCATCTAAAATATCTTCGTTCAACATTATGTATCGGCAATTAGTAGTTAATTAGTTATTTTGCAATTCTGTTGGTATACAGCAGTTTCGGGTTAGTCGGTAATTTATCGCAACTGCACTTGAGCATTTACGTTCTGTTTAAAAATAAAACCACTACAACTACACAGGTCATTGCAAAGCAGCCCGAATCGTTAATTTGCAGACAGACATATCTTTTAAACATAGAACAATCTTCAAAATTACTGTTTTACAAAGGGATAAGGTTAAATGAAAGCCGATCGAGGTAATAACGCTGTCAGTCAAATTTTTATTATAAAAGCCCATTTGCCATATTCAATATATATGATTATATAATATATATAAATATTATGAACCATATTAATTAGAAATGTACATTTCTACTTGAAATGAGTGAAGGTTTCCCTGGACGCGCAACTACCGTACCCGTAGTTAGCATCCCAATAACCAATAATTAGATATGCAATAGACTTCTGCTTTCGTAACTGCGAAAGTTCGGCACATTTTTTCACTTTCGCTTCTGAATCTGGTTCCCCACTACAGTTAAGATAGGGTCAATCTTCGTTTTGTGTTACAATCCTATCTACTGGAGTACCAAATAGGATGCGAGAAAAACAAATGGACTCAAACACGAGGCATGTTTTTTAAGTAAGTACCGTTTTAAAATTCTACCGCTGCAGCGCTGCGGTCAACGTTCCGCGCATGCGCACTGAGTACCTACACATCTCATCTACGCACTGATGCCATTACAGTCTGATTCGCCCTTGTTTACGTTGTTTACTGAGTGTTTAAGATGCCTCCTGCCCCCGATAATCGTGAGACCCGCCGACTGTAAAGTCCGGGCTGTTATACGATTCCTTAGTGCTAAAGGACTACAACCGATTGATATCCATCGTGAGATCTGTGTAGTTTACGGACAAAACATTATGAGTAATGGAATGGTGAGGAATATGCGCTGTGTAATCCAGAACAAAAGACGTGGTAAGTTGAGCAAGGGCATCGTTTTGCTGCATGAAAGTACTAGTCCGCATGTGGCTAATCGGACCAAAGATGTTATCACATCTTTTCACTGGGAAACTCTAGATCATCCTCCGTACAACCCTGATCTGGCGCCCAGTGACTACCATTTGTGCCTGCACTTGAAGAAACATCTGGGCGGTCAGCGTCTTCAGACGATGACGAAGTCAAAGCAGTTGTGATGCAGTGGTTAACAAGTCAAGCTGTAGATTTCAGAAAGGGATTTAAAAAGTGGTGAAACGTTATGACAAGTGCCTCAATATTGAAGGAAATTATGTAGAAAAGTAGATTAAGGTACAGGCTTTCATGTAAAATTAAAATTATTAAGATATCTTTGCACGTTTTCTAATAATTTCAAAACGGTACTTAGTTAAAAAACATACCTCATACCATTGCGTCTTGTCACTGGCGAGTCAATATTTGTCAGCTCCTTCCAGTAGTATAACCATTGAACAATAATTCAGTGAAGTTAGCCTCATGTACGAAGAACATCACTAGGGATTGCACGACTAAAAAACAGCTAGACTATTATTTATTAAATATAATTTGCCTTTACTAAATTTTTAATATTTATTTAATATAAAAAATAATAATTAAATATTAAATGAATTTAAATTTGCAATAATGTACAGGGGTCCATTGAAAAAATATGAAGTCAGTTATTTTATACCATTTCTATTTAAATATTTTTTTCTTCTCGTATCGTTCATGATCCTGCTTTAAACCGATTAGGTGACATTGATTTACCGTACATATGCGAAAATATTTTTATGGGTAACATAAAATTTTATTATATAACCGCAAATATGTTATGATACTCTCTGTCTTCTAACAAGACAAGGTTACCCTGTACATTTTCAGCCCCTTCTAATTTAATTATATTTTTGAATATATCCATATTTATTATTTTCCAGTTATTACCATTGTGTGAAAATTGTGTTTGCGGTTGAATAAAATCTTACAAATTTGCTAATATGAACAATGGGGATAATGGTTATACAAAATACCAAAATGTTGCAATTCAAAGGATTTTATGGTGTTGTTGGGTCGAGCTTACATGAAAAATTAATGGAAAATTTAATCTTTTTATCGTTTTCCCTATGTTTTGATCGCTTCTGTTCAGTTATTTTGCCATTTCAAGTCCACAATAGGTGTATCAAATTGCTTTGTTACCCGTATTTGGGAACTGCGAAAGAACATTAAACTACAGATAATGTCAAAATAAATTGTCTCTTATCAAATTCAGAACGGTCTAGACGTCTAGACGGCAATTTACCTTGGATCAAATAACAGTGTTACGGTAGTCAAACAGCATTATTTGTAATATAGTGTAACCTAGTTTTCATTAAAATACAATTAAGGTAAAAATAAGATACAAAAACGTCATCAGTATCTAGTAACATTCAGGAATATGTAGAGCATGTAGCAAAAAATGCAGTAAACAGTATTTAATGAAAATACTTTTAGGCACATTTTGTGAATAATTTTTAAGTAATTAGAGTATTTAAACGCAAAGGGCATGTTGAATCAACCGTAATCAAATTTGGCATTGACCATATGGAAGGGGTTAACCAGAAAATGATTTTGCATATTTTTTTAATAATTTCCGTCATTTTTAATTAGTAATGGAGGATTTAACAATTTATATGGTCGCTCCGTAATTTGATTTGATTTTAAAGCCGATTTTATATGGAAATCAGGCTATGTCATTTAAGAAGGATTCAATTCTTGTAACTTCTTGAATGCATTCGAATCTCACTAAAATAAAAGTATTCAGATGTAAAAGTGACACCGATTATTCGAATACAGTCAATCCTGAATGCAAAGTTCGAATTAAAGGCTTAGATATTTACGTAGAATATTTCGTAGTCTGAGAAGCTATAATTATAGGTACAAACTGTGTTAAAATCTGAATTAATGGAATTACAAATTACTACAATAGATAGATCTTATTTTTGTTTGTCCACTTCAAAGTGCTCGCTTTAAGTTGCCACACATCGTTTCCAACGTTTCTTCCTGCTTTCAAAAGCTTTTTGGAACTCTTCATTTGGCATGCTCTTTAAGACCTTGTTACAATTTGTTATTATATCATCGGTTGAAGCAAATCGGCATTGTATCAAAGTCCATTTCAATTTTGAAAAGAGGCAAAATCCAAATAGAGCGACATCTGGAAAGTGGGAAAACTGAGAGTACACTACTGACTTTTTTGGTCAAAAATTTGCTCACAGCAGAGAGATGCAAGCAGGGCGTTGTCTTAGTGCATCATCCATCTCTAGTTGGTACTTGGTTTCTCTACCCATAGACCCAGATTGCCTGTCACTATGGTCTTTAGGCATTTTGGATAGCCTTTTGTACAATCAAGCAATTTCTGACTGATATCAACACGTTTTTGTTTCTATTCTTCAGTGAAATTTTAATGCGATGCGGTGCCTTACTCAGTTATTCAGTCAAAATAGAATAACATATTCGCTCATTTCGATCCCACCTGTCTTTTTCTGAACACACCTTATACAGGGTCATTCAAACTGAGTAGTACATTAGACGTTTTAGAAAAACTAAGCATGTTACAGATTTGAAAATTTGGGAGTAGGATTAATCAAGGATGATCTATTCAACTAAAATAATTTCAACTGTCGGGAACTTTCGGTTATCCGGGAGTTGATGTCAACCTTCTTATTTTAAATAGAATGGTATATTTTTTACGATGAATTCGTATTTTAAGGTGACTCTCAAATACCACCTTTCATCCTCTTTCGATCCATCTGGATATTTCCTACAGTTTTATTTGAAATTCTTTGAATAATTTTGGAGTTTTTTAAATAAAGAATGGAAAACATCCAATGTTCCATTCTATTCGCCTTGTCCAAATTATAATGCTTAGTTTTGGCATGACGTTAGCCTTATGACTTGGCTATAACTATGGCTAAGCTATAACATTCTGTTATCTCATATTTAATGGAAGTTATGATTTTTTATAGTTTGGGTTGCGGTGCAATCTTTTTTCCAATAAATTAAATTATCTCAAAAACTATTCATCGTAGGCATATAGGCATACAAGTTGGTTATCAGTTACCTTAAAATTTTATGTTTCATAGGAATTCATCGTAAAAAATATTCCATTCCATTTAAAATAAGAAAGTTGACATCAACTTCCGGTATAACCGGAAGTACCCGACAGTTGAAATTATTTTAGTTAAATAGATCATCCTTGATAATCCTTACTCCCAACTCCCAAATTTTCAAATCAATTTGTAACATGTTTAGTTTCCTTAAAACGTCTAATGTACCACTCAGTTTAAAAGGCCCTGTATGTATGTTTCTTTTTAAAATATAGTTAAATGTGTAAAATAAAATATAAATTCCATTAAAGGACTTGTTTTTTTAATTAATCCGTTCCTTCGTATTATGTACTTCCGCAAACCAAATAAACAATGAATGTTTGTCAAATGCAAAGAATGCGAAACTATTTAGCCGTGATGGTATCATAAATAAAAAGTATATACCTAGTAAATAGTTTATCGTATCAAATAATCAAATTCTACTAAAACTATGATATAGAACGAACGGATTACCGCGTCGAGGCCGAATGGGTAAATGTCAAAACTGCATTCGAATAATCGACTTGCGAAACGTTTATTTAATCGGTTAATTGTTGCCCTAGCATAAAGTTGTATCTACATTTGTTTCTATTTGACAATTGTTAGTTTGTCAGTTTATCTACTTAATGCAAGTACGTTACTAGTTGCTTTAAATTTTTAAATTTAATTTATTGTTGCGATCGTACATTTTGTCATTATTTATATTTAGGTGAACTGCAAACGTCATTTAAATGCTTCTGCCACTTCTCATCATCAGAAAGGAAAGAACGTATCGAGGTCGGAAGACGATCAAACGATTGATCTGTTGCAGGTGTTCAATAGCGTCAAAGTAATTGCACCGGAAATAGAACAACAGGAAAGAAAATATAGCCAAAGAAGTAGCGGTAAGTTTTGCGGGAATATGGAGCGGGAACCTTTTGTATATAATTCTTATTATGGCTGTGGAAATATGTACATAATTTTAAATATATTTTTAAACGTTATGTTCTCTTATGTTCTTTCATTCAATATATGCACGATGCGAGCTCTTTTTCTTTATCGAAAATGTACTGAAATACCGGGTGTCTCAAAATTCCGTATACATAGAACAACCACACGTTCCTGGGATGAAAATAAGTCGATTGAACCGAACGGAAAGGTCGAGTATTGGATATCGCCAATCCAGGTATATATATAATAGGAACTAAAACACAACTGTTTAAGAGTTTAATAAAAGATATTTAATAAATCACGACGAATCGTTTCATCTTTCTAAGGCTTCATCAGGTGATGAAATGTACAAAAACAAGAATAAGTAACAACTATATATACTCATTATGTGGAGGGGGGGATATTTAATAGTGGTGAATTGTTAATATCTATTTGGTCGTTGAGGATGAGTTTTTGATGATTATATTTATTGATTTCAAAGGATTCGAGGAGGTTTAATTTGTATCCCTTATTTACTTGGTGTAAAATTTGAAATTCAAAATTAGGTTGGTGCTGCTCTTCGATTAAGTGTTGTCTTCTGCCGTTGTTTTTCTTCATACGATCAATTTATCCTATACAAAAAGAAGCCCATAATTATTCTAGTTTTACTTACATCGGCAATCTTACTAAAGAAATTTCAAAAGAACTTAGTAAACTTAATATCCAAACTGCATTCAAATCAAAAAATACTTTAGGAAATTTACTTAAAAATAATAAAGACCCAATTGATAAGACATCGGCTGCAGGAGTTTATTTGCTGAATTGTGAGAATTGCCAAAAAGTGTACATAGGCCATACAGGAAAGAAGTTTTCCGAAAGGATAAAGGAACATTCAGATGCTTTCACCAAGAATAAAAATACATATACGTAGGCCAACCACCTAATCGAAGAGCAGCACCAACCTAACTTTGAATTTCAAATTTTACAGCAAGTAAATAAGGAATACAAATTAAATCTCCTCGAATCCTTTGAAATCAATAAATATAATCATCCAAAACTTATCCTCAACGACCAAATAGATATTAACAATTCACCACTATTAAATATTCCCCCCCCCACTGAATGAGTATATATAGTTGTTACTTATTCTTGTTTTTGTACATTTCATCACCTGATGAAGCCTTAGTAAGGTGAAACGATTCGTCGGGATTTATTAAATATCTTTTGTTAAACTCTTAAAGAGTTGTGTTTTATTTCCTACGTTATAATAGAGTTTAAACATTTTAGTGCCTATTCAATTAAACATATATATATCTAAATATTCGCTGTGCGTACTAACGCCTATTTAGGTATTTAGTCTGTCAGCGTGTCAACTGCAAGAATGCAACTAGCGTGCTGCATAATATAATCTCAATGAAAAGATGAGGGCATACACATTGTAATCTAACCTAAAAAAAGAATATTATATCTCTGAAAACAGTAAATACAGAAAATAAACGCAAGCGAATGAATAAAGGGAAATAATACCTTTACTGGTCGTTATTAATCACCTCGATAGTCTAGATTACCTTATAATCCAGACAATATTGAAATATTGCACTTATGCATTAAATATCTTGTAATTCCGATCTCTCGGAAAAAATGGTGCAAATGGCAAATTGTTGGTTAAAGGATGTACTGCGGTACGTCCACAATTTCTGACATAAAAAGATAAGAATAAAAATTCAATTATTTAATGTTTGTAATTACCACTCAGTAATCCGTATTTTTCTATAATCTACATCGTCTGTGTTCTTATTGAAGCGGAATTAATGAAAAAATTAGTTTTCTGGAAAAAAGATAAAATTACACAAAAATTGTAATATTTTGCCAGAGTTTGAAATAATTCCAAGCAATAATCTTTTTTTTCAGAAATTACTTTGCAATTTTATATCAACATAAGAATAACAATACAATTACTTTTTGAAAATCAAATCAAACCCTAAATCTTTAAACTTGACACATGATTCGTTACGGTTATGCAAGAGATATTGCATGGGTAGTTTCGGAAATGTACATTATGCACTGAAATGTTGGTTTTCTAACCAAATATGAAATGTAATGATAAATTATTCATAGTAACTATCAACAGTAACTATTAAGATTAATAAGCCAACATGTTAAACCTATTTCACTGGTCCGACAAAACAGAAACTCTTGTTTCCATTTCCGCTGATGAAAACAGGTATATTGTTCCACATTGATGAAATTGTAAACATTATTCTCTGTTTCACGAAGTAGGTACTGCATTAGACTAATAACTAAAACACACATTGTACAGGGTGGTTCCGCCCAATGTTTACTCCGTATCACACCATCTTATCTAAAAAACTTCTAAATTCTTTTTAAAACTATGAAGTGTCATTAAATGAACCTTAATTGTTCTTACTGACTTAAATGATAGTTAAATAAAAATAGAAACATTAACACACTGTAGCTAGTGAACGAACGCAAAAATTTATCGTCGATAATATGAAACTAAGAAGTGAGTATTTACATATATTTTAACTATTTTCAAAACCTATCAAATTAAATACATTTGATTTCTGAAGAATAAATATTTGATTATAATTTCATCATAGCTATTGATGTTTTACCTTTTGTTCTAAATCATTTTCAAAGTTTATTGATTCTTGTTCTAAATTGAGTATACCAACAATAACTGTTTTATGTTATTCCATTCCACGAAGTACCTACTTTTTGTACTTCTCCTTCTGTTAAAGGTCAATCTGCATATTAGGGAAGCGAAGAGAGACGAAGCGCGAAGAAAAAATCTCAAGCAACATAATCAAAAAAGAACAGTAGTAGGAAAGGTGTATTCAGATGAAAAGGATAGGTCTCATTTGGAAAAAGATGATTTACAAAATCTTTATTATCAACTGAAAAAAAGGGTAATTCATATTCGATACATAAAATACTCCAATTTACAACAAGCAATTATATAACAAATATAAAATATAAATTGCCATAACAACTTCCTACCAGCGATAAACTTCACGAAAAGAACGTGTATTGTAAGCGATCCAGAAAAAAAAATCGAAACTTTTCGCCAAACATTCGTCACTAGTTATAACACATTTTTCGGAGTGTAGCGAAAATTAATCTCGACGAACAATTCCAAACAGGTCTCTGCATCTCCACTCGCCGCTCTTCGCTCCCTTAAAGTGCGCGTTGGCCTTTAAAGTTGTTGTTACCGAGCGGCGTGGTCTAGTGCTCTAGAACATTGCTTATCATTTGGAAGGTCACCGGTACGAACTTGGGTCCGGCTGCTCTGGTCCAAGTTTTCTGTGGTTTGCTTGGATCAATTCAGGCAAATGCTGGGGCAGTAATATTCCACAGATAATCTTTCATTTCTCTTCTGTCTTCATTTCGTCCGTCTCAACTTTCTCTCCCTAACCGCACAACCCACCCATTCCCACGATTCCTGCAAGGATACTGAAGAGGGCCTTACGCCCTACCCTCCGGCTTTGACAGTGTAGGTCGGAGGGACTGCCCGCTCACCAGCACGAGTAACTGGTGGGAATGAAACACAAAAAAAAAGTTTTTTTAAAGTTGTTTTCGTTTAAGTTGACGTTAACCTTGTGAGTTCCGACTTAAACCACGTGGTAAATTTGTCAGTGGTCGGAAAACCGTGGTTCGCGAGATAGTGTAGCTCTTTGGTCCCTTAGAGCAAGGGTGCTCAACTATTCTGTGTACAGATCCACTCTGTATCTTAAAAGTGTGTCACGATTGACTTGTTGTCGTAGGCGTAGTCTCAGGGGGAAGATGGGGTGTTAAATGTATACCATGTATATACACTGTGTTTCAGTATAAGGTGCATTCCAGCAAGGTATGGGTAGATAAGTAGAAAATATTGTAGCGAACGTGTACGTGCGTAGGATGAATCGATTAGCGCTGACTCAACCCGAAGACGGCACGTTTGATGTCGAGACAGATCGATACCGGACACTTCGTACTGAAATACAGATATACGGCTTATCTACCTACGGAAAAAACAATAACAATAATTATTTAAAAGGTAAAAAAATATGTCCAGGGGAATTAAACAACATGAATGATTATTAATAATTTTTATTAATTCAAAGTTACTACAAATAAAGACAGATTTAGAATTTACTTTGTTGCCAAAACATTAATAGGAAGACTGAAATTGCATGTCACTAACCGAGGAATTATAATTAGCTGCATATTCTGACCAAGATAACAATAATGAGTCTTAAGTATGGGAATCAGTCAGGACAGAACGTTGTTTAGTCTTCGTTAGCTTCAAGTATAAAATTGCCGGTGTGTAGATCGGAAACACGAATAACTATATTCGCTATATTTTGTGATAATATGCCACAGTGTCAGGCTAACAGAATTCTAGGAGTTTATGACCTAGGCAAATTCCCAGAATATATTAAACGATTGCTAGAAGGTTTCTACAAACGCTTCAAAATCCATAGTACATGGAATTCCACCCCAGACATTGCGAGCGATCGAGGATAGACTAAAATTGGCCTCGCGATCTACCAGTCGATCGCTATCGATTTGTTAGCCACCCCTGCTTTAGAGCATGGTTCTACCACGAATATCCACGTGCGGGCGCTAATACTTGTTAATGTTTTTATCTTTACTTAACGACTAGCATACGCTGTGTCTGCTGTCAAATTTTAATCACTAGCCTATTAATATACGAGTACCAAATATATGAAAAAAAGGACCGACGACATACGGCACTTTGCGTATGGCTCTCTCAACTTTAATTCGGCGCTTGACATTCTTGATTCCTATTGCTGCGAGGTTGGAAAAAACGCCCACAGTGAACTTGACTTTGTACTTGTACTTTTTTGATAATTAGGCTCTTATCTTTTTAGATTACCGATCCGTGGACTATGTTAAATATAATATATAATGATCAATAACGCTAGCCTTAACCTCATAACTCATAAAGACCATAACCATAATGTAAGTAAGTACATTTTGTTAATCAATATTTAAATAGGCGTCCTACAATGTAGAACGAGGAAAGACATGAATATTGACTCTTTTATAAATTTGTGAAAATTCTAAACATTTCTTCATTCCCTGACAAATAGTATGACCTTATCGCATAGTCCTCACTCACATGCAAATTAAAGAAAACGGTAACGGTAATTATGATACAAAGTACATATTCATGCTGCTAATATGAACGTGCTTATCGTTACGTTGATTAAAAGTTTGTTGAAATTACTGACATCACGAAACACCGAAGATTTCCTGAAATATAAAATTACATCTCTAGTAAATGCATTGCGATTAATGTCTGATAGCTGTACTTTAACGAGTACTTGAAATCACTAATCAAACATTCTCATTGGTTCTATCATTACTGACCTCTTACAATTTCATCAATAACAAACTTCACTTACTTAAAATTTGCACATTCGCTATCCAAATTTAACCATCCGTAAATTTTCACTCTGTCAAAATTTCCCCAAATTTCATTTTCTCGGATTTTACAATCTTAGGGGGTGAATCGCCTACCTCCTAAAGGAAAAAACATTTTCAAATCGGTTCATTAATTTGTGAGACTACCTCCTATCAACAAATATATATAGTTTACTTTTTCGTAGCATTAATAATTATAAATAAATAATAACCATCATAGAATGATTTTACAATCTTAGGGGGTGAATAGCCTACCTCCTAAAGGAAAAACATTTTAAAATCAGTTAATTAATTTGTGAGACTACCTCCTATCAACAAATATATATAGTTTACTTTTTCGTAACATTAATAATTATAAATAAATAATAACCATCATAGAATGATTTTACAATCTTAGGGGGTGAATAGCCTACCTCCTAAAGGAAAAAACATTTTCAAATCGGTTCATTAATTTGTGAGACTACCTCCTATCAACAAATATATAAAGTTTTCTTTTTTGTAACATTAGTAATTATAAATAAATAATCACCGTCACAGAAAATAAACAAAATAATTTTATTATATCCATAGCTTTAGTGAGTGGGTACTAATTCTAACGATTAATTTCAACCATTGGCGAAGATAGTTGGACGCAAGATTGTTACAAAGTAAAAATTTTCTTGAGAATATATAAAAAGAAAGAACTGCCAAAACAATCTAGAGTTCGTTATAAGGAAGCCCTTCACATTAAAAGGTCTCAAGAACACTTCACTCCTCTAGAACTTAAAGTTTGTGCTGAAAGAAAACGATAAAGTCGAGAAAGAATTGCTTCTTGCTGCTTATAATAAGTGTACAGCTAACGAAAACAAAAGATATTTTTAGATATACCTAGTAACAAATAAATGTAAAACAAAAAGTAAAAAGAAGCTGAAACTGAAGCACTATTACGTATGATACATTGTTTATTGGTATATACAACTCCATCGAATGAAATCACAATTTAGGTCAAAAGATGTTTTTATATTATATACAGGAGTAATTAAAAAAATAAAATCTGTTTTGGTCTTTCCTATCATATTATATTTAGTATGTCAACTAAAAAATGTTTTATATGTCTACATACTATTAAGCCATTATGGGATGCAGTTTGACTGAACTAGACCATCCACCGTGCCTCGGAGCGATAATTATTAATCCTCAAAATTCACATTTGATTTGAGAATTAAACACAACATTGTTCAGTTCACCATATACTAAACAAAAATTCTTTACATTGCACTTTCATCTCATTTTATCAGATATTGATATCTTTTTAAAGAATTTGATTTCTCTAGATGTTTTAAAACAAATAACTTAAATTTTTTTTAGAAAACACGAAAGACAAATTAAAAAATGGTGTGGAATCCAGAATTTAATAAATAAATTGTGAAGGTTGAGAACTTAAATACGATGGACAAATAAATCGGAATATTTCTAAGAGAAATAAATAACATATAGCTCACTGCAGATTAAATCTTATTGCGAAATTAAGTGCAGCCGCGAATATTTTAAAAATAAGCCACATATAATAGGCCCTAAATGTTTAAATTTAATCAAATAAATCTCATGCTAGTCAGAACTTAATGCTTATGAATACTTACATATTAAAAAAAAATAATGTTGATCTCATGAAATCAGATTTTTTAGATTTTTTTCCGTTTTGTTAAAACTTTTGTAAAATGTTCAGCGGATAGTTGTCTTCATAATTGAATTTTAAGCTACATTCCCTATCCTTCTCTTAACGATTAGATTTTATGAAGCACGTGCAGTTAATTTTGACCCTTTAGGCCTTCCTAAACTCCTCAGGTAAAATAGCTACGGTTATTGAACACACACGCTACTTGCCATTTCAACTTTTTTCCTGATGAGGTATGAGTTTAATGAAGCATAAGTTTATTATTATATGATTTTGACTCCTGAGTCGTTACTAATGGTTATTTATGAAAAAAAAAACAAGCCAAAGTGGAATAAAAATGTTCTTTATTCTTTAACCAACACCGCGAATTCCGCTTAAGTTGCACGGTTTTATGAAGGTAGGTTTTTATGTCAAAATCTTAATATATCTCCTACATAAGGATTTACATATTACTATAATAATTCGAAATACAATAAACTCTAATCAATGATTGATAACAGCAAGTATTGAAATAACAAATTAAAAAGACACTAATTGGTACAGCACGGTTTGTAGCTACTTTAATGCGATATTAATTATTGAATTAATTTATACCCACTACAGATTACCTCATACAATGAGGGAAAAATTTGTTACTGTTGTCACGACCTTGCTGTCTTTTTGGATCTCCTTGACTTTATAATTGAGGCCAAAATTTTTTGGATGTTGGAGCCGTTTATAAATTATGTAGGGGCAGAGTGAGGGGGACGGTTTATTTAAAACTTATGAAATCTTACGTGGAGGAGGGGAGGATCATACTCAGGCATGAAACGCTGACGTCTGTGGAGTGCTATAGAATTACAAGAACAGTTGGTACAATCCTTTCCCCCCTTCAAGGGGTGTCTTTTGAAGATTTCCCCTTCTCGAGGATCAACTAAAAACAAAAAAAAATGGTGCAATCCTTACATTTCTATTATTACATCTTTAGATGAATGGACAAGTAACCCCCCATTTTCTGTAGATGGAAAATAACAATGATTTGAAAATAAAGTTAGTTACAGTTGTTTTAGAACATTATCTTACCGAAAAAAAAATATTTTCGGAAAGATCGCATCTTTCTTGTGCGCTGTTATTTTTTCCGGGTATACCCTTTTTGTAAGTCCATAAAGTTTCTGAATTTCATTCAAATCGGTCTAACCGTTTTTGAGAAAAAAAAAATGTTTTCTGATTTTTCGTTTTCATCGATTTATTAAAAAATCAAAATAGATAGACACTGAAACTTACAGGCTTAACACATCTTATAAGTACCAACATAACCCAATAAAATATTTATATATCCTTCTATGATCGATTCATCATTCTTATCGTCCTAAGGCAACAAACAATTATTAAGTGTTTCACTAAATTTGAGTGAAAATTTACCGTGTTTGTTTCTTCCTATTGCACCATAAACAGTATAAATTACATTCTAAAAAGAACAATTTTTGTACGTGATTGTGTATGCAGGTCGTAGATGCAACTTACCCCCTAAAAAATCTTTAATTCCGCTTCGCATACTTTACATTGTCCTAAATTGGCATATAAATTTTATCAATAGCTCTTTTTTTTGTTTTTAACTGAGTTTAAACGGGCCCATTATTAGAACCTGAATGGTTTATATATGATGAGTTAAATGTAACGAGTTAAACCATTAAAAGGCTTTTTGAAAATAATGATTGTAACGATAAAAGACCGTTTATTATTTGTGCACTGGAAAATAAAGTGAAGTGATTGATGTTGATCGACTATTGTAGGATTTGATATAAATTTTACGATTAGAGAATTACGAATTTATATCCTATTAACGCCGATTCATCAGTCAAATCCGACTGATGGCGCTACAGGAATAAATAGACCTGTCATTAACATATCGGTTGCAAGTCATTGTCCGACGGATAAAACAAGAAAAAACAAACGAAAACCGAAAGAAAATAAAACGAAAACGAATCTAGAAGGAGAGTAAAAGCTGTGAGAAATTCTATCGACTAGTAACTTGTAGTATGTAAAATAAAAAGTGCAAAAAGATGGAGTACACGTTCGTTTACGTGTCCGGAGAAGTTTTTATCATCAACGAAGATATACGTACGAAAAACAAGTAAAAAAGGAACGAGTTATACATAGAACTCTTCACTAGGGCGGACAACGATGTTGCTTCAAATAATAAATAACAACATGCATTATAACGTTTTGGCGGGAACATTAATTCACAAATATTTCATTATGAAATAGAGTTCAATCAATTCTTAGGCAGTGAAGTTAAGACGATCAATGGCTTATAAGCAGCGGCGACTCGTTGATCAGAAATAAATATATATATATATATATATATATATATATGTGTGTGTGTGTATATATTGTAGTAATATAATTTTTTTCTTTAAATAAAAAAAATAATACAAATCATATTAAATAAATAATGAATATTAATACTAGTAAAATTTGTTTAATAAATCCAGAAAGTGTATTTTTTTAAATGCAAAAAAATGAATTAAATTTTAAGAAAAAGAAAAAAATATAGAAGTTAATATGGATGCAGCATTCTGAATAAGTTTCACAATAACAAAAAGAAAACAAAGAACTATATAAATTAAGTAAAAGTTAAATTTAAATATTCAAGATCTGACCTTATTTCCTAAAAATTTAAAGTGCGGTTCTGTGCGCAATTTACTTCTATTTGACTGGCGCACACGGTGGATCCAAATTTCAACAGTTTTACAGTTAATGTCTCTGATCCACTATTATATTAAAATTTGTGATTACATTATTCTTTAATAAAATTAATATAATTTTAACACTGGTCACTTTGTTTATTAAAGGTATTTGAGTTCTGTATTAAGTTTTATGAATTTACCTTAAAATTAGAAGTTCACTAATGGTCAGGTAATAACTAACCTTAAACTTTGTTTTAATTTTCTTTTATATTTGTAATTCACTTTTTCTTTAATTTAATGTATTTCAGTTTAACGAGCCTTTTGAAGAATACACATATTTTGTGAAATCCTTTTAATTCATATTTATGGAGATTATTTTTAGTTTCAAATATCCGCATAAAAATTATAAATTTTACATTATTTTCTCCTGTCTAATACCTTTAAATTACATTCTATAACAATGTAAAAGATTCATTAAATTTTTCTTAAATTTTTTAAAATACTGTGTTTTTAGAACTCAGTTCCTCTTACAATTCTTTCAAAAAACTAAATTCTGATTAGAAATTAAATTTCTGAAACCTAGTTAACAAAAATAAGCAAACTGATATCAATCTGAAAGCTTGAAAATCTACTATGATTCTCAAATCACTTTTCTTTTTTATTGTAACTGAAATAAGACTAAAAAGTGATAATATAAATATAAATATGGATTCAACAGAAACAACTACTCCGAGGGCTAATACCCCTACGGGCATTGAATTACATTATTGATTCCGATGTATTATTAGACGAAGATATAATATATCCAAAAAAGAAGGAATTAAAATCCTTATCATTGATCTTAAAATTTAGACGAATAAGGATTTTAATTCCTTCTTTTTTGGATATAAAAAGTGATATATTTATATCATAAACGTTAACTTTGTATTCATGGCTCTTCTCAGAATTTCCCAATAACAATAACGTTATGAGGCTCTCTCATTTTTCAGAAAAAAATATCTATTTTTAAATCAGATAAATCAGAAGAGGTATTAATGAAAGGATAGCATAGGGTCGAGTCACATTTAACCTTTCTATTCTCGCGAACAGTTGATTTGAAAAATTTTAAAAAAATAATGAAAGTGCATGTTTGGAATGCGACTCTGTAGGGGTGCGAAGTTTGAGATGTCCTGTTATACGAGGATGATGAAAATACCGTCGATAGACCAGATTAGAAAAAAGAGGCATTGGAAAAAGTAGGAGAACAAAGGTCGCTATAGAACTCAATAAGAAAAAGTAGAGATAGGATGGTAGGACACCTTCTGAGACATGAAGGGCTAGTTATAGACATATTATAATTATAAACAAAAGTATATAAAGATAGAGAAATACCTGAAATAGATTACTCTTCGAAAATATTAAATGATGTGGGTTGTTTTCATTTTTGGGAATACGCAAAGTTAGGGATGCAAAATAGAGAAAGGCAAAGATTGGCTCAGGGTAGGAAGGAGCGGAGGTGCTTGTCCATGCAGTCTTCGAACTAACGACCCTACGACGATGATAACACAACTGTATTCGAAACTACATACAGTGCCCGGCACTTAAGGAGATTCAAAAGCCACAAATCATCGGATGCGCATTAGCAATGCTTAGACCCTTTAGGGCGGGGATAATCGGCCGGTAGGCAGAATGATAACTGCTCAGCAAGGTTCAGTAGCGTAGTGGCAAATAGTTGCAAATTAACAGAGTAGAGAAGGGGTTGTTAGGATAAGTAAATCAGTTGAATGAATTCACTTGTGTTCCGTGTTCAGTACTTTTTCTCTCAGTGATACGCGCCGCTGAACTAAAAGTTGACACTTTAGTCCAGCTATATTCTTATTGGCTCTTTCATTTATTGCTATGCTGAAAGTTTCCGTCTAGCTACCTGTCAATCTCACCGTCGCTGAATCTTCTTAGGTGCCGGCCACTGTATACACTCTTACATACATAAAAAATCCTTATACATATACTTCTTGTTTATTTTCGATAACGAATACGTATAAAATGATTTACTTATTGCAGAACTATTAAATTTTATACTCGAATAAATTTGTATGTGTGTCGAACTAAATAAGACTTTGTTTAAGATACAATTAAGGTATCAATTCGAGTAACGCTATATGCCGATAACATGAAAACCTTTATGGTATTGAGCACACGCGAATAATTAGGTTGGCGTAAAGATAAAGCGCATTACATGTTTCACGTGATGAAGAACACGTTCGTTTAAAAATATATCGCTAGTCTAAAGTCAAAGGGTGTGTGAGGACAGGCTAGGATTTCACAGGTTAATGTAAACGATTATGTCAAAGTGAATAATGAGGAGATCGAGCCACAATTTGTTTTTGGATGCCACTACGTTATGACATTTCCAATATATTTTTTTTTGTTATTTGATTAATTGATCTGTGTTATTTTCTGGCTAGGCATATCCAGGTATCAAATCATAGCAATACTTTTGCAGATAATATATTGCTGGATTAAATTTATTCAATTGTTTTTTTTTTTATAAATGCTACTCTACGTTAAAAATTCCTTAAGTACGCAAAACCATTCTGCTTTAGTTTTTAAAGTAATGAAGATAGATGCTTTAATTATCTGAAATAATAACCTGAACAGCAAATTTCGATTTTTGGTAGCATCATTGAGTATGTATACTGAATAGTAAGGATATCCGTTATTTATTAGTTGATGAAATCAGGTTATTTCACCGGTGCCGCTTCTTTTGATTCCTATGAAGGAATCGATGCAATAAACGGACTTTGTGTTTTAAAAGTTTATTACACCCAAACTATTTACAACTATATACACACTAATTTTATTGTACGCCGTGATTGCTACTTATTTTTACGACAATACTAAATGACTATAGATTATGATTATGATTTATTATATGAAACTATATGTTATTAAATACTATATGTTTAGAGAAATCTTGATGTGATTGGTGCTATATGTTAATGTACTAAAATCATCTCTGCTAAGAAAGTTTGATGTTTTAATGGTTTGAATCTAATATGATTGAATGATGAATTGATTCTGCAATTGAATGTATAAATACTTATTTTAACATGAATTTAAGAACCACCGATGCACCGACACTTGAAACAACAAAAAAAGGAAGGGAAACGTAAACAATAAATCTATCGGCTAACTTAACTCTAAAAAAACATTTGGAAACAAAGAAAATATAATACAATAGGGCGAAACGGCAATTCAAAGAAGGGAAAAATAAAAAGATGAATATATGCGAACACCCGTTATAAATTTTATTCCATCTCCCATATTTATCCTACAGTTTTCATAGAATTATTTAGGAAATAAAAAAACTGAAATGAAACATATGAAACACCACAGTTAGCAGTAAATAGGAGTAGATGGCGACATACTTCCTGTAATACGATATTAAATCAACTTCCTCTTACGAAACAACATCGATATAGTTATGATTAAAAACTAAGTGTTTTTTCTCAAAAGTTGTTATTTTAATTACAAGATTAATTTTTTTAGAGCACTCTGAAATATCTTTTATATCATCTCAACCCGTCTCTGGCGACTGTAGAGCGCAAAATATCCAATCCCACTGTATTTTAATAAAAGGTAATTTGTATGTGTACATAAATAAATGAGGTCGAAGAAATAATTTACCTACGTGAACACATTACAGCCTATAAAACAGAGAGGAGAACGAACAGGTAGCTTCCCCTAATATGTAAACGACAGAAAGGTAATTATTATTTACGTGTTCTTTGTTCTAAGGGAAAATTAGACCTGTCTGTTTAATTAAACAAAGAAAATTGACTTGATAAACATTCAGCGGTAAGTAGCACTTGAGTGTCACGTTCAGTATCACACGGAGTCAACCACAACTTTTCCCAACAGAATAGCAATCAAGCTACTGATGTAATTTTAATCTTTATTGCTATTGTAATTATTATTTATACGATCGCTCGAATGTAGAATATTAAATAAAAATTAAGTACAACATATAATTTCTTTATAAAATATAAGGACAATAAATTTCACTGTTTAAAATATTAATCGACGAAACTGTTAATTCTTGTAACTCCCTATTAAAATAAAACCAAACCACAAGTTACGAAACTTTTATTGTAGACTACAATAATTTTATTTCACCACACAGTGGCTTCCTCAGGTAGAAATATAATAACTTAAAACTAAATACAAAATCCTTAAATAATAAACAGAGAAGGAAAGGGAAGGAGAGGGGTGGAAACAGATAACTAAAACTATAGAATAAGTAAATGAGAGCTATTAACATCGGTAGAGCTTAGACGATTGGTCTGTATTTCCAGTAAAAGTAACCACAATTTTCCTATGAATAGAAATTATCAAATATTAAAATTTTCATACACGTAGACAACAACGATGGCCTTTATGAACTGTTTCTCCTACTATAAAACTTATCAAAATGAGCGTGGTGTATACCAATATTTCTGGTCTAAAAATTTTCCATGGTTTTCCATATTGGCACCCTACTCTTATCTACTACCCTTTCTCTTACACAGTTTCGAATTCATTCTTTTTTTCCTTCTGAGAGATCTTATCTTACTATGCTGCCTTCATGTTCATTCTATTTTCAATTTTCATTGTAAATGTTAATTGTGTAAATATATGCTGATTGATGCTATTGTTATTTAGTGTTTAATTGAGTTATACAGAAAAACTCTCAAACTAAAACTAATAACTGCAAAAATTTGAATCTAATCTTTTGCTAAGATACACCGCCGAATTATTCAATCTTATCCTAAAATCTGCAGTTGTAGCATGCCTACCTACAAACATAAGTGAACAAATAAACTTGGGAATTGATCTATTTCTACGTATTTTATTTCTAAGTTGAACTTTTACGTATTAGATTTTTAATTTAAATAACAACAGACTTGAAATTGTTGTACCATTTCTAGTATAATTAAGCAATATCCGTCGAAATAAATCTATCTGACGGGACCATCCTATTGATATAAACATACGTAATGGATATAATTATTTCTTATTGCTCTTCTTTCGCACGTTCCAATCTGACTCAATTATTTTCCGTAAAAAGAAACTCTTTGGTGTTGGCACGACTGGATGGACAACCGTTAAATTACCTATTGACTTTATTTCAAATATCCGTTGACAACAAACGCGACGTGTATGTTAGTAAAAAAAGTCCTATTAAAGTTGTCAAAAAGAAGCGCAATAAAAAATTAGAAAAAAGTCCAGCCTGAAAACGTTAAATTAAAGTGTCAGTTGCGGCCCAGCTTCACGTCCACTTCTTTATTGCTCACCTTAATTGTTATGTACTGAGGTTCAGCAATACGTGCATAATACGTTTCGGTTCGACGAGTGGACCACCTGCGTTGGTAAATAGAATGCAAAAGGGGTTTTATGAAATTTATTCGTGAACAGTGAACGGGCGCTGTACTTTTCAGGTAAGTAGTTGGAAAATTGCACCAGTAAAGTGATACCTTCGTACAGCTCAAAAGCCACGGGCAAGGACAAGACCGTATTCCCGTCACTCTCGTGAATTATAACGGTTCCATGTACTGATACAAATAAAATGTACACGAAGCCCCTACTGTGATGAACAATTACATTTTCTGATACATGCGTTTAACGAGTCAAAATTACAACGTTTTTCTTTCTCTTTAGTGCAGACAAAAAACAACAATTTTAACTGAACAATAATGCGTACACGTAGAAAACAAAAAGGAAAACGTAATTTGAATTTAATTGACTTCGTGTGAAGCGACTTTGTTCAATATAAATATATACGTACTACTTCAATTTCTGCAGTTGCAAATAAAGGACCAATTAAATTCACTTTTCAGTTTAACTATTTATTTAACTAGCTGACCCAATCTCACCTCTAAATTGTTGTTATGGTTTTTACTATATCAATCAATAAATAATTACTGTATCTATGCAATTAATTATTGAAAATATGTTCGTCGTCTCTCTACCTCTTGTAAAGAGGGACATAAAGTATATTTAAGATCATAGTAATAGTATCGAGTTAGCGATTTATTCTCAAATACATTGTATTTGTTCTGTATACATCACAAATATATAAATCGTTATTATATTCATAAACATTTAAGCAAACATAGGATTAAGTTTATTATTAGATTTAGTGAATATCATTAAATTTACAAGATACTCTATGAAAACGGAACCTATTGTTAGAGCACGTTCCGGATATTTTTGAAGGTACGTCTATCATAAAATTAAATAGCGCAAGATATAGTTTTACCCTCCAGGTCAATAACATTACCTTGACAAGACATCAGAATTCTTAGAAGGAAGGGGGCGAATCATCCCTGTATATTTTAAACATCATCCATTAATTATGTTTAGCAATTTAAGTAGCGCCTACTGATCTTCAGTGTTATCAATATTGATACAATGGAAAGACGTCAAATATCATATTCAAACATCCAGAATCACAATGATTAAACATTCATAATCAAAATCAATATAATTCAATCAATAATCATTAAACATTCATCATTCACCACAAAAAAAAACATTTAAAACATTCTAGCATCGCATTTATTGTAAATACCAGTGTAGTTTTACTTATTATTAAATAATTAAAAGTTGCAAGGCAGTTTGACTCGCATCAATTTGAACTAGTCTAGTATGAGAAGTGCAAACAATTAAATTTGCACATTTTACAGTATTTATTATTACATTTTATAATCTGTTTGAAATGTATTAGTTATCTGAAATTTCTGACTGAAGACGACCAAAACATATTCTTGCAACGCTGAAAGAATTAATAAGTGCAGACAGCGTAGTGAACGCCAATTATAAAATTTGGAATTGAATAAAGTTCAAGAAAGTCCTTTTATAAGAATATCGTCTTGTCCAACTGAATCCAAGGCGTTGCTATCTACATGATAGACACGTAATTAAATAGAACAAAATTGTCATATATGGGTCACGATTTCAAACCTTGTGATTTAAATTTCATTTAACAAAACAAAAATTAGTTACGAGGGTAAATCAAAAGAGGTAATAGTAGAAATTGAATTTTCACTAATCTCTTGGTGAAACATTTTAATAGTTAAAAAGTAAAAAACACCTGGTAATTGTTTTACAAAAATTTTATTGGATTTCTCTAACAATTGTTTCGGTTATTACACCATTTTCAAAGAGTTACTTATCAACTCCGTTATAAGTTGATTTACCCTCGTATTAATTTTTACAGGAAAGTTGTTATTATTAAAAGATAAACGTAGTTACTGATGACTTTAACGTATATAATAGTTATCGTGTGTAGTCGAAATTCGACTATGTTTTGTGTTTGACACATTAAAAGAATCACAAATATAAAATCACAGATAATAGTATAAAGTTCTTACAATCGGCTCTGCCTTGTGCAGCTTCGGGCAGAAGCCGATGCTTGCCTGCAACGCGGGATAACCAAGATCGGTTTAAGACCGATACAAAACATTTTTATTTTTTACCATCCTTAGCGTTACCATACTCAAATGGTTTATATTTAATACACATCTACAGCACAGTACCCTACGAAGTTTTACCTCCCTTGTTTTCTTGGGGTTCATTTTCGTATTTTGCTATTTTTAACGCATATCTGTTGGCAATTTAGAATTAAATATATACTTTATCCATATTCAATAAAACAGCTTTTTAACACTGGATGAATTTTCAAAAACAATTCAATATTTTCGATATTATCCACTAGCATATATTAATTACCATACGTAATAAAAGTATTTAATATCCAAGGTGTCCGATCTCAGCGACATTCCAATTTAATACGACATTGTTAGAATTTATGCTACTAAAATGATTTATATAAAACTTATTGCATACTTCTGTACATTTTTTGACAAAAACAATAAATACCTAAACATTATTGGCCAAAAAAATACACATTACTAATTTAGGACATTTATTAATTTTTTTCATGTATTGTCTAATTAAAAAAATCTACTTACTATTGACAGGTGTTAGACGTTAGACTTAAAACATTTAAAAATAAATATATAGCACGCATAAATGTCGGCTAATCTTGAAATATCCTTACATTAATAGATTCACTGATTCACTACATTCAGCAAATTATGTAGAAAATTCTAGATTTTGTTACTGTTATTTATGGCGAACTTTACGATTAACTGTAGATATACTATCGATAAACATAATTTTAGAATAGATAGTTGTATGTGCTAATACTTTATGGAAATTCATTATAACAATAATAAAACAAAAATTTATGAAAATTATCCCAAATTGATGTTTTATTACTAAAATCCTAGAACATTCAAAAACCTGTAGCGGTATTTAATTTACATTTATTTTTATTTATTTTATCTTTGCTGCAGCCAACAATTTTAAGTCTGTCTATATTACAATTTATTTCAGGGGTGTTAAGATGTAATGTAGTTATAGTATATTCAAATTTTATGGTATAGTATTGAATAGTGTATCATAATTGTTATCGTGTAAATATTATTTTCATACAATTCTATTTATATGCTTGCTCTTTACCTGCTCTGTATCTATTCTTCGCCTAACGACAATTTAATTTCTTCAGTACTTTCCTATAATCCCTCTTAACAGTTCAACTCTGTATACTAACAGCATGCCGTCTATAATTCTTACTTTTCCTAATAACAATTTTACAATGGGTTTCTTCGGTACATTTGATTTTCAGTATTGTATGTTATCGACCTTTTCAAATTCATCCCTACTATGACTAACAAACTTCTAGCTCCCCTCTTATCTATCTTTCTACAATATTATTTTAAAAACAACAAACAGTTCTGATTCGATCTTCCTGGCAATAACTTAAATTCTTCACTTCATTTAATTTTATACTCATTTTTACTCCTAGTTTACATTTAAAATTTATTAGTCAATTATATATTTAATTTTGGTTCAGTGCTATTTTATTTTCTTCGTCACCTATAACATATAAACTCAAATAATCTTAAAACCAATTTATTAAATAGTACCAACAAACAAAATATGCAGAAATTATTTATTTACAGTTTTGTATTGTACGTTCGTTCCAAAATAATAAAATTGTTTCAGGTTCGTATTCGTCATCATATCATGGGCATAATGTTCTCGGTGACAAAACCTTTTGTGTGTCGGCGGACAAGATGGCACTAGCATTCGTGATTCTTGGAATAATTTTCCTTACTGCAATTATTATCGTTGTCGTAGCATTAGCGAAAGGTAAACGATCTAGAGAAAGCATTCCTTACTACACCAGAAGCTTGTTCTCCAGCAGCATCTCCAGCAGATCGGGATTTGGAGGCAGTAAATTATTATTCACGGACACGCCTGCCTCTGGTTCAGGACAGTCGTCATCACAAAGCTTCTCTTACGGAAGAGTGTACTAATAATGCCACGAATCCTTTTTCCAAGAAGCTACTTTTCCAAATAAAACTTCCATAAAAGTGTAAATTAGCTTTCCCTTTGTTTCTAGAATCTTCCAAAGATGCTATTTTAAATTATTGGTATTTGTAGAAGTAATTTAAATAGACAACGACTGTTTATAGTACCTATTTAATTAATGAAAAGATAATCAACGATTATCTAAAGGTTAATTTAAAATTTTTAATTATTTTGTTCAATATCATGTTTCACATTTATTTTATCAAAGGAAATCTATTAATTTATTTGGAAAATCCAAATACAAGCTGGATTCAATAACATTTAATGTAATTCTCACGATTTTCTGTAGATACAAACCAAGACATTTAATATAGCAGGAAATAATTATTTCCCACATTATACGTTTATTCACGATCAAATTTAACATATTTGTGACACATTCATTGTATGTCGATGTTTGACTTCATCTTCATTTTGCCATCTCGAAATTCAATTTATCCCTTCAATAGTTTAAAGTAAAGAAATAACTATTGGTTTAAACGATTTAGATTACACACACCACCAAAAGAATATTTCAAACCAGTTATATCGGCATCTATAAGATAATTTATTTTCGTCAACCGAAAATAATCTTTTCCGGCATCTTTTCAACTATTTTTCAGAGATGGCTTTCTCCGATTGGATGACTGAGTTTTATAAAAACATAGCATTTGACAGGCATTACTAATTCGTGGAAACTTACTCATTCGACAGTTTTCTCAAAGTATGTATGAGTATTATTAATAATGAGTATACACATCTATCAAATATTGTTACGGTAAATTTCGATTAGACTATTTCTTTATTTTCAATTATAAAAACAATCCAACATATAATTACATATATTTTTGCTTCAATGGTAAAGTAAATATTATCAATAGAGGGATTCGAACCGAGGCTTATTTACTATAAATAAATTAATATTCGTCCTTTAATAATATCAATAATCGTAAAAACCGTCATGGTTTGAAATTAGTACTGATAATAAAATTAGAAGTGACTGCTAGAATTTTGTAAATAATCAGTTATTTTCAAAAAGATCTCGATTGATAAAATCAAAAAATCTACGACGTTTGACTCTAAACTGAATTATTATATTGTTATTTTCTTGTCAATTTAATGAACACATTTTCCGTGATTATAATTACATGCGTTACACGATAATTAAAATTACAACACTGTATTTTAGATTTGAACCTTGACTGATAATCCCAATACGAGGGCTTTTTATTATGTATTAAAATATGACTTTGATTGCACATGAAAGATTTGTGAAGTACGAGCCCCTTTCCATTTCAGTTTGCCTACAGTATGATTTTTCAGAAACTGGTATTTAGCAGTAAAAGTTGTAGTAATATCTACTACAAGAACTTAAAATAATTAGGTTTATTTAACATCTCTCCATTAAATATACCCAATAAATATGTAAAATCAATAATTAACAAAAGTGAAAAAAAAAATGTGAATAAACAATATCAACAAAAAACTATTGTAATGTTTACCTCTTGTTGGGTAACATGACCATTAATTTTCGTAATATCAAATATTCTAGGGGGGAATAATTTTGTGTAAAGGAATTCCAGTTTTTTTTTCTTTTACTTCCGTTCAGGGAAGCCTGCTTTTATTGGAGAATTCTTGATTTTCTGTTAAGAACTTTGAAACCGAAACAACAAGTCTGGTGTTTTGTATTGCATTTTATTTATTAGATATACCCTGTTAGTTAATTTGGGTCCTACAATAATCTTTTAATTGTCTTCGATGGTAATTAATATTTCATATATGTATTTCATTAGGTCGGCCAACTTAAATGAGAAAGGGCGCATAGTTGTAAAGCAGTATTTGTTTTTGTTTGTCAATAAAGTTTAGGTAAATCTATTTATTATCTAAATGACATATAAATAATTTTTAATGGGTGTGGGAATATGGTACGCCAAAGTTTAATAAAAAATTGCTTTACTTATTAACGAGAGCGAAGTTACATTGTCAAGCAAATTTTTGTTATTCAGTACTTATTCAATAGTACATGTAGATTGTAGATAATATATCGTTGGGGGTTTCGTCTGTTTTTTTCGTATTTACTGTCTGAAAAATTCAGATGAAAATTTAGTTAATTTATTATTCGTTACTGTTCCTAAGTATTACAGAAACTGTTTTCACTAAATAAAATTTGATTAAGGATGAGTTCTTTTATTTTTTTAAATCTTAAGGTAAAGGAACTAAATAAATTTAACTCTCATACAAAACAGTACCTACATTATTAATTATTATCATTTAACACTAAACACTAAATTGTGGCCAGCTGTACTGTAAACTTTTGTTAAAAAGTGTTATAAAAAATCATGAAAGAATATTACTTTGGTGATATTTTTACTACAGTTTGTTATAATATTCACTCATCATTGATAAATAACTGATTATTGATAAATTGTAAGACACTTTATGTTTCTGATGTTACAAATAAGTACATAGTATAAAACAATTTGATATAATTAGCAGTAAAATGCAAAACAGACTGTAGTATTAAAGAGATCCATTATAGCAAAAAGTTCTACCTCTGGTGGGGGTCGAACCCACAATCCCCGGCTTAGAAGGCCGATGCCTTATCCATTAGGCCACAGAGGCTTGCCTTACAGTGGCAGAAAAAGTGACAATATTCTTCGAAGTTCATGTTTCTTCTACAAAGAAAAGTATAATTATAACACAAAAATACATAATTTTAAATTGTTAAATGTTTATTTTCTGACTCTTCTCACAAGCAACTGTCACGATATACAAAATTTGAGTGAAAAAAAAGTCGTACCCCTGGTGGGA
This sequence comes from Agrilus biguttatus, assembly GCA_963921985.1. Classification (NCBI taxonomy): domain Eukaryota; kingdom Metazoa; phylum Arthropoda; class Insecta; order Coleoptera; family Buprestidae; genus Agrilus; species Agrilus biguttatus. Next base: position 26,682,911 of record OY998118.1, read on the forward strand.
CTCGAACCCACAATCCCCGGCTTAGGAGGCCGATGCCTTATCCATTAGGCCACAGGGGCTCGTTTAGTTTGGCTACAATATTTTAGTTAAATAGAGAAACAACGCTTTTTAATTATTCTTAATTATTTTTGTTAGTTAAATATATGAAAAAGAAATGTTAGAGCATTATTAATTATTATTTTGTCTATTTATATTGGTTTAATAAGTACTTAAAGAGTTTTTATGAACTTAAGTAAAATAATCACTTCATTCATGAATATCTACATATTAAAGTAGTAAGCAATTCTATTATCTGTCCAATATAATTACAAGGACCTTTCCAATACTCAATTTCAATCAATAAAATCTTAATAGGTATGTACTTTTTTGTTATATTTTTAAAAAGGTAGCTATCTATCTACCTAAAACATAAATTGGTTAACTACCTATGTTACTGGAATTATGTTTTCTCCTTCTATTATTGTTAATATTGATGTTTAGAACTAGGAATAGTATACGAGATTTCAAGATGAATATATATTCCTATTACCTCCCATTCATATTGCTTTTTGCTATGATTTTGCCATTTCAAATGAGAATTATTAGCAATGATAAATACTTACAGCACAAAATTTCCTTAATGTTTATTTTTAATATGTTTACGCCGATAGATAAATATAATTTAAAAATTTCACATTGTTCTTTTTTAATACCAAAATGTCTAAACTTGTGGTTTTTGTTCCTTATTTGTTCTCCCCGTTTATATACATCAAATAAAAAATATAAACATGATCTTATTATGTTCACCTTAGTGAGTTCATCATGCATTTGTAATGGCAAATGCGATAACGAGGTACTGATAGCTAGTGAACGTTTTTGAATGGAATAATGAACATAATGTGTTTCTGAGTACTTAATTTTATGTGCATCATCAACGAAGTCTTCATTTGGATAAATCTTTTACGGAAGCAGAGGCGTAGCTTAATATAGGACAAGGGGATGTAGATAAACAAAGTTCCCAAAGTTATGAAATCCTTGGCCAACACCAAGACACCCTCCAGTTAAAATAATGTTTAATCAATTGTAACTTCTTTAATACCAAGTGTTCTATAACCTGCTCTTTATGAATTAAAGGTTTTACATAAAACAAAGAAGCACGTCCAGATATGATTTCTACTCAATATTGTTGTTAATTGAATACCAATAATTATGAATTCTGACAGATTGTGTAATTAGTTACAAGCACCTTAAATCATAAAATTGAACCTAACCTTAACGTTTTGTGTCGAATTATCAAAATGTTTGTCAGTAATATGTAAGTAACAATTAAGATTAAGATTCATCTTATTACCAGATGTCAGTTTATATTTGTTCACTCTTTTCAATTTTGTTCTCCTTCTCGAAAGATAAGTCTTTGTTAAGCATGTCTTTACAAATATTTCGGGAAGGACCGACAATTAAATTTATAATTATTAAGGTTGACAAAAAGAAAACACTTGCTATTAACGTTTCACAATGGTTTTAATAAAAACTTTGACAATTGTTTCGACGGTTAAGTCAGTTTCAGAGCCAGTAAGAGTAACAAATGTTGTAATAAATAAATTTCTACGAATATAATACTTATATTCTATTCAGAGACGGCAATGTTTTTATTAGTGGGAATATTCCGAAATCTGTTATTTCGTTTACAATGGATGGACCCCCTAAGGTGGCTTTATTAATTTCTAAAATTTCTAAAGTGTTCAGGCGTTTACTTTTATTTGCAGTGTAAAGTAATTTAATATTTTCTACGTTTAAAAAATGTTTGTTTTCTATACAATGTTGTGAGATTCATGTATATTTATTATTATTTTCTATTCCTTTCACATGTTCATTTGAACGTTTTTTTAGGCCCCGGCCAGTTTGACTAATGTAAACACAATTACAGTTTTTACATGGTAATTTGTAAAGTCCTGATTTATCTAAAATATCTAATTTTTGTTTATTATTGAAAAGAATTGATTTTAAATTATTATTATCAATACAAATACTATTAACATTAAGTTTACCAACTCGATTACAAATGTTTTTAGCTAAATTTGGAACATAGTTTATTGGATAATATCTTTGGCTGTCTTGGGTTCAGGTACTGTATAAAAATGGTTTAAAATTAGTTTTCTCCTTTTTTTATTAATTAATTTATCGATAATTGATGCTTTATACCCATTATTGGCGGCTAATGTTTTTATGAAGAGTACTTCTTTTTTGAAAATTGTTTTTTTTTACGGAAGACTGAGCAAGCTATGAATGAAAAGCACTGAGTTTAATGTTAAAATCTTGTCTTGAGCGAGTGTGTGGTAAAATGTCGTAAATGTAGGTTTTTATAGATGTAGAAAATTATATCGTCATTGTTAAATCTAAAAAGTGTATCTGCGAATTATTTTCTAATGTAATTAATGCTGTGTGTGGTACATTCACTGTGAAACATTTTTACAAATTAATTGGTGAAGTTAGTACAAAAACACCTTTTGGGATATTTCACAAAACTTTATTGAACTTTCCTGACGTACGTTTCGGCTATTAGGCCAATATCGAAGGATACAGATGTTTGTACTGATTCTTACATTTCTCGCTTAACTATTTATACTAGGTTTGTAAATGAGGGAATTCGAACAGTAGTAGGGGTGACTTGTTGGTGTTTAATTCTATCTGGTTATTTACTAGATTAACTTTGTTCTTTTGACATTTTTTAATTATTTGTTCGAAAAGATTTAACATTTTAACTTTTTGGAATATGGTGTAGTAGTTTGACCTAATTATATGAAATGTTGTATTTACACTTTAAACAATGTTCGGATATACCTGTAGATTTTTTATTTTTCTCTTTGGTATAAATGTGTTCTTTCACTCTTGTTCTGATATCTCTCTCTGTCTGACCTATATATTGCATCGTAATTTGGTATATCCCGCTTTTATCCATGCAATCAACCTTAGATTAAGTGCTAACTAATAATTTATGTAGATTTAATATATTTATTTGTATACATTGTAATCCTAATTTGGTTAAATTCATTGCTTACTTTATTACTTAAATTACCTATATAATTAATCGAACAGTAATTGTTTGTAGTTTTATTTATATTTTTGCTTCTATTATATAACATATTTTGAATATGTAAGCGCTTTTTACGTCTAATTATATTATTTATTGTATGTGGTTTATAGCCACTGTTCGACGCAATATTTTTTATATTATTTATTTCTCTTTGAATGTGGGTTTTTGATAATGGTTTGTTTGAAGTTCTATGTATTAGACTATTAAATTCACCCATTTTTATACTATTTGATTGATATGAATTGGCTGGGATTATTGCAATTGTGGTGGTAGGTTTCCTAAAAATGTTAAAATTTAAGGTATTATCCTATTTGAATACAATAAGGTCTAAAAGATTTATGCTATTGTTAATTTCAATTTGAATATTAGTGGAGAATGAGTTTAGTAATTTTAAAAAGTTATCAAGATCTTCTTTTTTTCCTGACCACACACAGAACACGTCATCGACATATCTCCCCCAGTATGAAATAAGTTTTATCAGATCCGAGTTACTATTAAAAAGAATTGATTCGAACTTTGACATGTAAACTTTTGATAAGATCGGTGATAAAGGGGATCCCGTAGGTAATCCGCTTTTTTGTTTAAAATATCTATCTTGAAATTTAAAATAATTTTGTTCTAGGCAAGTTGATACTATTTCTAACAATTCTGAAGCCTGTATATTGTTAATGTTATCGCATTCTTTTAATTTTTTAGAGATGATTGGGTTTATTTTTTCTGTAAGTATAGACGTAAAGAGGCTTACTACATCCAAAGACATTAGTATAATGTCGTTATTAAATATCAATTTTTTCTACAAATTCTAATCCTTCGATAATGGCCTAATAGACGAAACGTACGTCAGGAAAGTTCAATAAAGTTTTGTGAAATATCCCAAAAGGTGTTTTTCTATTCACTTCACCAATTAATTATTTTCTAGTTCTACCGTAAATTTGATTGTTGGATATAAAGAGTTAAGAAAAGTTAAAAACGAGTCTAATTGTCTTTTTGTACGTATCTTCTCCAGAAACATTTCGGAATATCCCCACTAATAAAAACATTGCCGTCTCTGAATAGAATATAAGTATTATATTTGCAGAAATTTATTTAGTATTGTAGTACTCTATTTTGACGCCATCTGTGTTAGGGAGGGCATTATTATTAGTTTAAAGGGTTGAACGTTATGGGGTGATGGTAGTGATGATCGATCGGTATGTGAATTGTAGTAGGTAGCAAGTAGTTGTTTTATGTGCACGGCATTTTATGTTTTTCTTTGATTTTATTTCATTTGGCCATTTAAGAGCCCTTATTATATATATATATATATGTAAATAAATGTATTAAAAAAGACCAACTACAGTACAATATTTGTTACGGTTTGAAAATGACTTAACCGTCGAAGTTTTTATTAAAAACATTGTGAAAGTTTAATACCAAGTGTTTTCTTTTCGTCAACCTTATCAATTATTCCAACATGTTTCACCATGTGCCAAGCGATTCAAGTATCAAGTTTATAAGTTTACTAAGGGTACATACAAATAACGAGGTGCAAGAGCTCATACAGATTTAATAATTTCTGGTTTACCCTCTTTCATCCATTCGTATTGTAACAAGATTATTCTAGACTATAAATACCAATCTTATAGAGAATAATAATCATTCCCACAATTTCCAACTAGTCACACAAAATTAATTTGGTATGTAACGCCTTGTACTAAGACGGTTCAGCATTTGAATGAATTTTGCCACTGTTTTACGAAAAATTTAGTTCGCGTCAAAATCACTTAACCAAACGAAGTAGTTTGATTAAGGTTAGGTTAGGTTGGGTTACTTTCATTTTCAAATTTTCAATTAGTAAAACTAGATGGTATCAATATCTAATTGTATGCTATCCTTCATGCTACATATGAAACAACGTTCGGTAGAAGTCGTATGGATATCACGATGGTTACATACGAACAAGTAATATGAGATCCTTCTCGATACTTCTTTTCCATGGTGAGTATTTCTGGTATCAATTCTTTTATACCAAGTAATAAGTAGGTGTTGATAGAAGGTTTTCTTTTCTTGGATCGTTTACTTGTTACATTCATGAACGCATCTTAAATTGTTCATCAGCTGGCAACTTTGAACTTTCCATTTGGTACTTCTATTCCATGCATTTTAATTTCTACCACATATACGTGACTACAATAGGTAGACATTCTTCGTTAATTCTTCAAAACAAAAAAGTAAATTTCCAACATCTTTCTTATAGTGAATCTATTATTTTTTAATCCTACCTACATGCCAAAACGTATCAATAAAAGTAGATATCGATATTTACTATTCATAGCTTTCTTTCAATAGTACCAAGTAAAAGTATCGATGCCTTAATGGTATCTTTTTCTCTCTAGCCCTTGGTAACCGCCCATTTCACCTGGCCTTTTAGTAGGTCCTGTAACTTCTGCTGTCTTTCCATTTTTCATTTTAAAGTTTTATTTACGAAAAGTGTCTCTATTCTCAGCGATTTTCAAATGAGACTATCTTAAAATCTGATTATCCAACATCCAACTGAAATTATTTGAGTACCCCATAATATCTACTTTTGGAGTAAACAAGTCGAAATGCGGAACCCTAACTGGTGCCAATCCGACACATCATTTGCGATTGGTTGATTTAACTAATGCATAAACTTATGTGTTTATGACTAACCAGATTGTACTAGCGACTTCGTCTGCGTAAAACTATTTCTAACTGTTATAATACCATAACACCAATTTGATAACCAATAAATAATTAATTAAAGCAACTTAGATTATTCCTGGCAACTTCCTCTTCATGTCCTTAAAGGCCTGTTGAAATCGGTTTAGCCGTTTCGAATATTAGAGATAGACACTTCAATTATTTATAACCTATGTATACTTGTAGTTGTATTCAGCGGTTTTTCAAATTATGCATCAACATACTCTTATAAAACAAGACAACTTCTTTTTAACATAAACTTGACAATCGTCATGTACATTCCAAAAACAGTTGCCTGTTGAAACAAAAATAATCATAAAAATAATGTGATACTTAAAAGAAAGAGACTTTAAAGTTTTGAAAATTTTTATTTAATAATCCGCTACGACTGTTTCACCACACAGTGGCTTCATCACCATTGTATGGTTATGTGGTCACAGTAGATGATTAAATTAAAAAAAATTAACATTTAAAATCTTTCTCTTTTATCTCATTGTTAAAATGATGTTTCAATAAGTAATGACCAGGACAGTGAATATAAATATAATATTATTGGTTAATTCTTATTGGTTTTAGAAAGTATAAACATTAAACAACTAATGTAAGAATAACAAACTCTATTATTTCCTAACAATTCCTTTTACAAAAATTTGTTTAGGTATTTAAAAGAAATCATCTAACTGCTTTTTTACTGAATAAATGCAAAATTGTGTATACCTATCTAGAATTATTTTATGTTTTTGTAAATTGCCTTTCTCCAAAATTCTCCGCCACTGTCGGTATTTAACAATTTTTCATGTGAATTATAATGCGTAGCTGCTAACAAACTGACGATATTAGTTTAAAAATTTCATTTCATAAATGCCAGGCTATTTACATTTTTTTTCAGGCAGTGTACAACATATTAAGAGAACACTAAGGATCCCTGTCAAGAAAGATAAATCGTTTTCGTCATCAAATATTCTTCAATGTTAATAAAATGTTGATTTTTTAATGTATCAAAACGTATATTTACATGAAAATTTGGAAGTACCATCAATAGCATTTGCTATGTAGTCAAGCACACTCAATTTTTAAAAAACAACCTTTGAACACATTAGTGCACATTTTCAACACATGCGTAATTTTAAAAGTTTGTTGTGACTTTAAGTTGCATTATAAATGCAATTATAAATCCTACCCATGAAATTTTCAGTTAGGACGTTGATGGCTATTGAATTCAAAAATCTAAACGCATCGATAATTTTGGTGCTTTCAGTAGGAAAAAGATATTCCATAATGAAGGAACAGAATATTTCTTGTATTTGATTCTTTGAGTAAAATACCTTACAACCAGTTTCAGTGATTGAAAGTGAACATAAATGTCAGTCATAAAGGATAATTTACTATGTTTGCATGGAAGGTTTGTGTGGGAAAACGTTGTTTTCTACCAAAATCAATCTAACAACTCTTAACCCCTTTATTAAGTACTCATGTCCTCCATTAGATGGCGGGACCAACAAAGTTCGAAGCCTTTCAGTTTGATAAAAATGTACCTAAAATGGTAATTGGTAAAAACAAACGTCTACACCCTGCATTTTTTTAATAAAACCATACGATTCGTAAAGTGTAACTGCAAAATCCTTTATAGGTTCCTTTTATTGAAAACGAAATTGAGCACTGGACGCCATCTAACGGAAGTTAATTCTAGGCTAACAAAGGACGATTTCTTTGTGTTCAGAGATAGGTGATGTTGGTGATTATTATACTTTTTATAAAAGCAAAACTATTTGTTGAATCACATTATGAAAATCGATCATATCATATTCCAAGAGTATTGGTAGATTCTGCGATAAGGTAATGGTAATGTTTTTTAATAAGTTAGAAAAACACAAAAGATAAAACAACTAGGTATCTAAATTCCACAATCTCCTTCATAGACTTGTTAATTATGTGTTAAACTATGAAAATTTTGCAAAAGTATTAAATTACATCAAAACTATAGCTGTGAATAATGGTTATAATTCAAATTTAATAGATAAATTACTAAAATCTATCTATTATACATATTGAAAACAAATGTTATAAATTAAATTAATTAGAAAAATTGGAAGTAAAAAAAAGCCATTAATATAAAATTAAATACTACCAACGATCATACTAAAGGTTTATACAGTCCTATATTTAAATGCAATACAGACATAACATACCTTATATCCCCCAGCCTCGAATTATAGACTGTAATTATATACAAATAGCTGTACTTTCAATTTTTAATTAGTTTTTAGTATAACTCTCAGATGAAGACGTAACAGGTCGAAAAAATTGTTAGAGATATCTGATAAAAAAGTGTAAAACAATCTTTGGTGTTTTTTCCCAACTTATCAAATTACGATAGTAACGAAGCGATAGAAAAAGTATCAACTGAATTCGGACCTATAACATTGGCGCGTAAAGCCAAAAATCCTGGGTTCCATTCCCGGCGAAGGCATTACAGCAGTTGCTAATTTTTCCTCAAAAATTTGTAAGTAGAAATTAATTCAAAAATTAATACCACATAAATGTATTCTAACACTTTACTGTTGAAAAGTCATATTGATAATAATATAAGTAATTATTGTTATAGTAAAATGCGTACAGATGTAAAATGGGGATAACATCAGCTTCCTAAAACACAATAGAATGTAAAAAGGTATTTGATTATATTTCTCGGTAACACCATATCTGGAAAATCAACCTTATCCGTCCATTTCGTTCTTTTGATTATATGTATAAGGGCGTAATCACTTCGTATCGCGATCGTTTTTATCTTTAATTGACAAATACGACAAACATCTGGGTTAAATTAAAAGATGGTAATTATGGATATGACCTTTTTAATTTATTTACTTACCAAAGTCATCAAAGACTATTTAACAGTGTCAATCTATATCACAGCGATAACGTAATAACATTAAGTAAAATAATAAATTTAAAAATAAAAATATAAATATGGAACCAACAGAAACAACCACTTTGAGGATTAATACCCCTACCCTACCGGCATTGAATTACACTGTCAATTTTGATGGATTCCTAGACGAAGATATAACATATTTAAAAAATTAAGAACAAATTAGAATCTTTTTTCGTCTAAATTTTAAGGATTACAGATCTCACATTTCGAACGCGTCCTACACAGTAGGCACGGCGTACCGAAAGCCATAATACCCCACGACCTATCGAGCGGGATCTGTGATCCTTTATAGTTAGACGAGTGGGGATTTTAATGCCTTCTTTTTTGAAATAAGAAAAATAAAAATGCACATGTTGAATAATTAATTTTGTAAATCAAAGGAAGAAGAGTAAAGAACCGTTGTGGTTCTGAAAATAGTATCTACGTCCACACTTTCAGTAGATAGTGTATACACAGGAAGAAAATGAGCAAGTCTATAAATATTTTAGGGAACTTCTTAGGTGTCAAATAATTACATTGATGACCTTTGAAAAAATTACAAACACATTGAAATATTCCAAATTATTGTGAAAATTGTAGTTCTTTCATTGTGGATTTGTATTTAATAATTTCTTCTAGAATGGCATTATAAATACTCCTCTTTATGTGCCAAAAATTAACAAAACTACGATCAAACTGTAAATTATTTCCGAAAGGGGAACATTATCAGTATAAATATACGAACAATTGATATCAAAAAATCGATGGAGAAACACTTTTACCCTGTGTGGTAGATTTAATTACCTAAAATAAATCTAATCCTCAATACGACAAAATTTAATTAAAACGCTTTCATGTCTGAATTAATGTTTCAGACTATCTTTATTTAAAGTACCCTGAATGTTACCGTTTAGTATATTTTATAGATTATTTCTTGCAAATATCTTGTAAAAATGCATCTGGTCAAATATTTTTTTAACATAAAATAATCACTGTATGGCATTGTAGATATTACGTTTAAAAAAACTTTAATAAAAGCTAGGAACACATTAAAAAGGAAATCATTGTTTTTAATTGTAATTACGCAGAAACAAAGCGAATAAAAGTTCACCGACTAAATTATAGACCAGAAATGAAAAATGCCCGGGGAACCGAATACCAATGAGTATATAATGATTCACTTTCGTTTAAGTAAACTTTTTTTATCCAAATAAAAAAGTTGCCTGAAACTTACACCTTTAATTAAGGAAAGTACCGAAACACCTTTAAACAATGGCTCAGCATTAATGTCTTAATGATACACACAAAAAGTGTTTTTGCACCCACATCAGAAGGTTCTCAGCGTAACAAAGTGATTCATCAAAATAGGTACGCTGTTATACCAAATATCGCAAAAAAATAGTTTAATTAAGTAAAATTCATTCATTGGGCATTGGATGATATTGTGTGGGAAATGTCTATAGCTGAGATCTTAATAATACCATTAAAATCGGAGATGCTTGAATTCATTGAACCTAACACATACATCAATAGGAAACGACCAATTCTGTACAATCACAGGGTTCTTTTTTATACAACGACGAAATACAACAGTTGATGGAATCGTCTTAACTATTTTTTACCTACCGAAAAATCACTTAAGTATATAATTTAACAGGTAAAAAAGAAATCCTTATGTTAAAATAATCCTAAATAATAATTAATTTACCATTTGGTCTTTCAACAAAATACACCACGGATTACACCCTTTAAAATATTTACAACTGAAATAGAAAAACTATAATAGCATCTTAAAAATTATGATTATTCTAAAACTGAAGTTAAATGAGTGTATTATGTATGCTACCAATCTGCAACAGAGTTAGGGACTGCAAGAATTGCATGGTGCAGATGTAGAAGTATCAATTATACGGTCGTCAGTCAACAGACAGACTGGTTACACACCTTCACCTCTACTTATTCTAAGCCAATCCTCCCATTTCCCAAAAATTAGAACAACTCATATAATTAAATACGAGGCATGTTTTTTAAGTCAGTACTGTTTTGAAATTAATAAAAAACTTGCAAAGATATCTTAATAATTTTAGTTTTTCATGAGAGCCGGTACCTTAATCTACTTTTCTACATAATTTCCTTCAATATTGAGGCACTTGTCATAACGTTTAACCAGTGACCAGTTTTTGAATACCCCTCTCATAGAACTCTGCCGTCTGACTTGCATCACCACCACTGCATCACAACTGTTCTGACTTCGTCATCGTCTTGAAGACGCTTACCGCCCAGATGTTTGTTCAAGTGCAGGAACAAATGGTAGTCACTGGGCACCAGATCAGGACTGTACAGAGGATGATTTAGAGGTTCCCAGTGAAAATATGTGATGAGGTCTTTGATCCGATTAGCCACATGGGGACGGGCATTGTCACGCACATTTGTGCGGCCATCTTTAAATGCTCTCACCCACTTCCTTACCATTCCATCACTCATAATGTTTTGTCCGTAAACTGCACAGATCTCACGATGAATATCAATCGATTTTGGTCCTTTAGCACTAAGGAGTCGTATAACAGCCCGGACTCCGGAATTCACAGTCATCGGGACTCACGATTATCGGAGGCACCTTAAACACTCAGTAAACAACGTAAACAAGAGCGAATCAGACTATAACGGCGTCAGTCCGTCATGCGCTGAACGGTGACCACAGCGCTGCGGCGGCAGAATTTCAAAACGGTACTTACTTAAAAAACATGCTTCGTATTTGTGAATAATCTAATCCAGGTTTTTCTCTACCCGTCTGTATCCCTTCATATCTCCTCTTTCTTATCGACTTCCATACCGCCCTTTGTTTCCCTTCTCTTATGTGTATTTATTTGTAACTTTTCAACCATTTATAAGTACAGAGATCAAAAGCTTCGAACTTCTTCTTTTTCCACCGGGCTTTCACTTTTATAGTTCATGAAATGGACAAATAAATTGCCAATATTGTGATATTTCACTAAATGGATAATTACATTAACTAACGAGAGGATTTAATGCTTTCACTATATCAGAATTAACAAATTGTATTAAATCAGGAAATCATTAGTGTAAACATTCAAAAGTTAATTTTTGGGTTATTTCCTTTACCTTTTTAACACTTTTATTTCCTGTTTTCCTTTTGTATTAACGTTAGGTTCAGTTAGTTTAACTTCCAGTTAGTACAGAGATCTTCAATATTATTTATTTTTATTATAATTATTGTTTACTATACAATATCGTCTGCTACTCTCCTTTAACGTCTTTAACCTCACAGTCTAACTATACCATGTCAATTTTTCAATATTGTTGTTTGGACGCAGGGAACATAATTGGAAGTTCTTATTTCATTAGTGTTCAGTGATTTATTAATAATATTCGTTAGGTATTTCTAATCTCTTCTTGGTCTGCAAACTTATATGTCAGCATCCTTAAAGTCCTTTTTTCCATGTACCTATTCAAATAAGTAATTATTGCATTTTAAATATTCACAGAACCAAATCTTTTTAAAGACGCATCTTTAATTCGGAGATTAAAGTTAACCAAATAGTAATAAGTTAACATCCATCATGCAAATAAGTGAAAATCATAAAAATACAAAAGTATTATATTTAATAAAAATATCGACAGTTATTTCCTCTGAATAGCTATTCTCAACACTCATCTATACAGAAATACAGTATGGTTGTTGCAGTTTTAAATTACACCTACATAAATTTTGGGATACCCCAGAGGTTACAGATTCAGAAGGAACTGGGTATTGAGAAATCATAGTCCTTTTTGGTCATTAACAGTCTCTTTGCTTGAATGCAAAGCTATCTTAATAATTAATTAAAATAACTTTGCATTAAAACAAATATTTTCAACAACTAAAACGAGCTATGTGTTCGCAATACTCTAGTAGAGCGTCCCAAATTAAACGTATATAGGTAACAAAATAAAAAGAAAAAGACCCTACTAAACATTACTGAATCCCACGATAACTAGTAAATGTCTACAGATGGCATTCACTAGACTGTCTGTATTTATTAGTCTAAGCTTTTTAAAGGCAGCAGGTAGGTTGCTTGGTGTTCTGTCGTACCTGTCTACGGCATGCTGATGGGATCCAATAACTTCGAAATTTCGATATATATTGTTATGTTATAAAATTCCACTAATTAACTAATTCAGTTCAGACATAATTAGGCAATATACTCAAACAGGAATCTTAATGATAGGCACTACGTCAATCCCTTTCATTTTGTTAAAACCTATTAAAAAGGCCCACGCCCAAAAATAATTAGTATTATTAGAATAAACTTTCAAGCAGTAATCTCTGTTCTATAATTTCTCGTCGCTACCCTCATTTAAGTGACAATTATCTTTATTATTAAGTGAAACTTTGTTTCTATAATAAAGATTTGTCTAAGTGCTTCGGTTTCAAGGGTAAAACACTATTTAATTCGTTAAGTAAAAGAAGAGTCTTTGTTGTACCCCAAAAGAATTCTCAATAACTCCTATCGGATTTGCAACATAACTATATCTGGTAGTTTCAAAGGAGTACTAACCAAGAACATATTTTTATTTTTATTATATCTGGTTACATGCCTACCACATACTTAGCTACGCCATGGGTTAAGTTAAAAAGTCGATATTCTTATTATAAAATGACTTAATTTAAATTAATTTCCGCAAATCGTGTTCAGTACGGTTTCTGTATTTATCCTACGTATAAAGGTATTTAAAGCTGTAGTTGTACTCTTGAATTGGCTTTTTAACCAAAACAATTGTCGAAATTTTTGTTAAATAAACTTGTTGAAAATTTTCGCCTGTTTGCGCCATTTACGTATATAAACATGTTTCATCAACTCTATACCGTCGAAAGCTTAAATCAAAATAATGCAGCTTTCATTGAAGCAGCTTTATCACCGTTGCTACTTTCTAAAAGCATTCCTATGTGAAAATTGGGTTACTACATATAGATTTTAAAACGTTGCAAGGTGGAAGCTTAATTAGAGTCTCTTAGGAGTAGCTACTTCAAATTTTATCTCGAGTAATATGAAAAATAAAAATTTACGTGTTCAAACAGAATAATTACGACTTACGATCAACTGCACATAATTTATACTTTAATCCTACATTTTGGTTATTATTTGTAAACTTTAACAAATTGCCACTAATCAAGCATTTATTAATGAATTTCCAGAGAAAATAGATACAGAATGGTACACCAAACAGAAAAGAAGAGGATATTGGATATTTCCCTTTTCAAAAGTTTCAGTTCAATTATCTCAGTAATCGCGGAATACCCAGAAATACCTTTTTTGATACAATACCATGCAGGTATCGATACTTTGACTTGGTAGTTGTATCTAGATAAAGTATTGATGCCTACTCGCTATCGAATGGCAACTATCGATACCTAATTGCATCGATAGTTTTTGACATGTAAGTAGGATTAAATGGAAAATAATACGTCAGATATTACAAAGTGGTTGGAAGTCTATTTTTTATTTTGAAAATTTAATGAAAAAAGTCCGCATTCATTACACTGCCTACAAAACAATGAATTTGTAATATGCTTCCCTGAATGAAATAAATGACCAAATTGAAAATGCATTTAGTAATGCACCGAATAAGCGGCCCAAAAATAGAAGCTGCCTTTGAAATAACTCAGTACAGGCACGAGTTCTATTTATCGATACCCACCTTAGATCATAAATACATAGAGCTCCAGAATTCACTATTAATACTTTATATATTTTTTATTACTAATACTCGTACCTTAGTGGCAAACATTGGATTGATTCGGCCGTTACCTTATGATACTTCATCTTAATAAATAAAAAAAACACTACTTTGTTTATTATCATTTTATTTTCAATAATTGCTACTATAGTTTCGACAAATATCTTGTCTAAATAACTATATATAAAAAATATATTAAGTAGCGAATACAAGTGAAGTACACTAAATGTGTGAAATGATTATAGGCATCTTTCTTTCCGATTATTATACAGATATCTTGTCATTATGAAGCAGCTGATTCAAAAAGAATTAATGTAAACATACTGCACAAAGGTGTTTATAAATAATTTGGAGTTCCCGTTTATTTATTGAAAAATATTAAACAGCTGAGAACTATAAATTTCTACCTGGTCGTTTAATAACCTATTTCTGTGAATTTTTGAAGCTTTAAATATTTCTAAGGATTCTAGAATGTTTAGTTTGAAACTTTTCTTTTCAATATGAATTAATTCATGGTTATTTTCTATAAAATAGTTATCAATTGGAGTTAATCTTTTGTATTTTTGAAATAATCGAAAATGTATTATAACAAATACTAAAAGATCTTAGAAATAGATTGGTTGCTCGGCACTTGATGAAACATTTTACTAATTAGTTGAAGAAAAAAACACTTGGTATACGTTTCATAAATTTTATTTCGACTGTGACGTCGTTTTCAAAAGGATGAGTAAACGGTAATTACAACTTACTAAAATATCTTCTCGTTTGTTCTAAGTAAAAGGAATCGCATTCCGAACACTCATGCTTATACACTCCAATTTTATCTAATTTGTTAATTTTATCTTTAGAATCAAAGAATAAATGTTTTACTATTAAATTTGGATTTAAACTGACCGTTAAGGTTACGTGTAGACAAAATGTGAGCTATTTTTGTGAAGATAACGCCAAAGTATATCATACATATAGATTTATGATTTATGTGTTTTGTATGTAGGTATATTCGTTTTTTGGTTTTTAATTTTCTTTGGAAAGGAGATTGAAAAGGCTCCACGTATCACCAGCCTGAAGTTTTTGTGAAATGGTGTGATTTGAATTGTTGGATATTGTGATGTTTGCGGATGTAGGATTCCTATAGATATCATAACTTATTTTATTATTAGAATGTTGTAAACTGAGGTCCACTATTAAAATTTTATGCAATTACGGAAATGGTGTGTTTTATTTACTATTCAGTAATATTTAAAACCTAAACTAAAAAATCGATTGGAAACAGATTATTCAAACTTGGAGATTATAGGTTTCCGGGATTGTTATCCATGGGCTAGTTTGCTTGAAAATTCTAGTAGACGTTTCGTCATCAACTGCGGATGACATCTTCAGTCTTGACAACGGGACGCCGAGCAGAGTACTTCGACCAGTAGCGAACTCCAAGCCTATACAGCACCAAATAGAGTACTTTGACCAGTTGATGACGAAACGTATGGTAGAATTTTCAACTAAACTTGAACATGGCCAACAAGCCCAGAAACCTCTAATCTCCGGACATGAAAGCCTACATCAGATTATTCAAAATTCTCAGTCGTACATTCCAATTTTATTTACATATCTGCTTTGAACGGTATTTATTTATATCCGTTTACTTTATATAGCCCGATAAATTCCGGAGGTATTAGTTCCAAGCCACCGTTTTTGAACTAGTAGAACTATTAAATGCCTTCATGCGTCAGCTGTTGGAACTCACTCTGCTCACGGTAAAATATAGTTAGCTATATTTTGAAAGGAACTAGCCCTAGCAGCTACGTGTCAATCGAATTACTTCTGGCAACGGAACACACGTAAGTTTCTACAACACCGCCATCGTCATCGTCATATCGACTTCAAATCAGATCGGGAACGACAATGCCGCGAGTAAAGACGATAACACGTTGTCTAGGAGTTGCCGATAGATGCAAATACCTTGCGTGCTTGATTGAGCGCAATAACAATTTTATCGGGCGGCACTTACTCGACTTAAGCTTGAGACGGTGTCAGTTATCTAACGTTTCCTTTTCATATCGCGATCGGTTTTTTCGCATCCGATCTTACGGTAATAGCAACGACGCCGGCCGTGATGGAGACCGGCTGAAGCACTTTGAATGTGCATGAAAGAATTTAAGAAGGTTAAATAGCCAGCAACTTACCTACACGTCCGTCGTCTAGTTCAACCTAGTACCTACTTACTGCATCATGCCACCATTTTCACTGCCCCCCGGTCATTACAATTTCCTTATACCCATTACCATTAACAAGTGCCTGCCTGCAGCTTATTCCTTTTGTATGCTAATAAAGTGTTTATCATAATATGCAATGGCTTTTAATAACTTCAAATTGTTTGCACAAATATTGTTGGTGTTATTGACGATCATGGATCATCGCAATTTAGTGTTATATTTAATAAAAAATAATAAAATAATATTTACAATCAACAAAGTTTATTTGCAAAAAGAGATATATACGAACCACAAACAGATTAAAATATATACAACAGATGGAAAGTTTGAACACACAAGCAACAATAGAATAACAATAGAACTTACTAACAGAAGATTTATAGGCGAACTGGAGCAGACTGTTTTGAGATAGAAACTTATTTTTGATTATTGTTAGTAAAAGACATTATATGCTAGAGAAAAAATACTTACAGTAAGGGTAATGGTAAAGTTTATAAAAAAAAAAAAAACTTTTTTGTGTTTCATTCCCACCAGCTACTCGTGCTGGTGGGCTGGCAGTCCCTCCGACCTATATTGTAGTGCAAAGGCGGAGGGAAGGGCGCAAGGCCTTCTTCAGCCACCTTTCAAGAATCGTAGAAATACGTGGGTGGTGTGGTTAGGGAGAGAAAGATGAGACGGACAAAATGAAGACAGAAGAGAAGTGGAATATTACTGCCCCAGCATTTGCCTAAATGATCCAAGGAAACCACAGAAAACTTGGATCAGAGCAGCCGGACCCGGGTTCGAACCGGTGACCTCCCGAATGCTAAGAAATGATCTAGAGCACTAGACCACGCCGCTCGGTTAAAGTTTATACGTTTATAGAAATATGTGGAAATGAACAGTTAGAGCAGTATACAATTTAAGGTGAATTAATAAGGGTAGAACCATCTATTAGTAAGGGATGCATGAAGGTAAGGTTGAAGGTGAAATTTCAGGCAGAGAAATAGAACCTAGGTAGAAATAAAACATAGGCACGCACAAGAATAGAAGTTGAGAACCTATATTGAAATAAGATTTAGACAATCACTTAATAAGAGGAAAATTATACAAAAATTATGCGTTTTCCGCCATATCAATATTACATACAATGCCTTCATACACTTAAATAGAATTATAGCAGTAGTCTCCCTTTTTCGTCTGTTTCCAGACATACACATCTGCTTTAGTTCTGCTGTTCGGGTTAAAACAGAGGTAGGTTATATGGCTTCAGAAATACATTGCGACCTCGTTTTATTATTCCAGAGTTTTCACCAGGTGCTCATTTATTAAACTGAATTGATCCGAAGTCTATGAATAATTATTGTTCTGCTGAATCCATCATGCCCCGATAGCTGGCCAATTAATAACTATTAATGATTGACCGATGATCGAATTGAATTAGAAAATAAAACACTTGTAATTTCCTTAAAATTATTTATTTCTGTTAACATATGTTTCACCACGATGTAGCTTCTTCAGAAATTACAAATATACTTAACGTAATAAAGACAATTTTCTGTATTTTTACATATACATTAAGTAATTAAGGATGGGTTTTTGTGTGGATACATATTCAATAGCGAAGAATTGCTTAAGTCTAATTGGTGATTAAGTAATAGATTATTATTTTTATATTTATTAATTTCCATGGTTTCTAAGATATTTTTTATAACTTTTTTTTTCAGTATGTAGAATTTTAAAATCTAATAAACGGGTAAATCATTTAGTAAACGGATTAAAGAACATGTTAATTCATTCAAATGCCAAAAAACTGATTCCAATTATGCCACACACTTGTAGAGAAACATAATTTAAATTCAGAAATTTATAAGGCGTAAATATTTATATGTATAATGTTATCACCATTTTCGAAATTTTGGGTGTTGTATTTACAAATATATATTAAAAATTTACTCGAAAGTCCCATACAGCTGTATTTCAGATCTAAAATATGAAAGGACCTATAATTGGTATTAAAACGAATTAACCAAACCAATGAACTCTCATGGAAAAATAGACTGAAGCTGGAGATAAAATTAAATTACAATAAAAACAAGAAATATAGAACAAATAATGAAAACACTAAAGACGTAGTTGTAACCATCTAATAGCAGTTTAGATACCACATCTGAACAGTACAGTACTGATACGTATAAGTAAACCGTTGAAGGGTCGTAATCGCGGTTTTCGGTCAATAGCCACGGTCAGTAGGCACCCCTAAGGACTGTGAATAATAGAGAAGGTACCACGTGAAGAAAGAGTATTCACTTTATACTCTTTGATAATGGTGTAAAAGCCTAAAAAATTATCAGATTTTCTGACTAAATACATATGAAATAGAAACTAAGTGTTTTCTTTACTTATCCAAATTAATTAAAAACAGGAGTCAAATTAAATCGAAAAAGGACGATATAATGCCTAACAGAGCACGCTTAAGTTTAACAGAATGTTCTTCTCTTGGCTGAACAATCTTATCTAACAGCGCTTTCTGAATAATAGTTCAGAATTCGGGATGAGACCGGTTCGAAGTTGAATCATGTAAACAAATCCTAATGCTAGGGCAGTAGCAATATTCCACAAACAGCATTTCACTCTTTTAACTGTCTTCATCGGTTTAGTCATTCTCTCTTTAACCACAACCACTCACCTATTCCCACAATTCCCAAAGAAGACTGAAAACGGCAAACCACTCTACTTATCACTTTCCATCAGAGAAACCATTTTTTATTAAAACAATCTTCAAATATGCAAGCCTATGATAGTTTCAGAATAGATAAATCATTTTATCAGCCACAAATTCAATTTATTATGGGTTTTTGTGAGTTGGAGTCGATAACTGAGCAAATCGTGCTAACATTGGGAACGAAGGGCACCCGCGAACCTCTTTTAAATGTTACACTTACCTACTAATAGCGTACAAAAGTTAATAAACATGTAGGTGTAGGTATAAACGGTAGATTAATATACTGTAGAACCTCTTCCATGTTATGTATACCACAATGATTTGCAGCTCTGTCAAAATATTTTATGATGCAATTTCTGCTTTGACAAGTTGGATAGGCATCATTACTAAAATTGCAGGAACGTAATTTCAACAGCTGCTTACGCTTCTGAAACGCCGGCAAATTTTTGTTGACTCAAAGCAGTTCCGAGGCTCGACACTCCCCCTTTTAATCCTTCACATCTTCACGAAAGACAATAGAATGTAGTTACACAGTTTGTATTATAAAATAAGAGCTTTCATACATACACGGTACGTATCAAGCGTAATCAGAAATTTAATTGGTTTAAGCGAGAGTACTGAACCTCCTCGACTTTGTATAATATTGATAACAGCGATTTGTTTACAACGGAGACAAAGCCACTGTCGATTTTGAAACGACCACATCAATTAAACTGCAAAAAACAAAGAAATAACAATATTTTGTCAGTTTCCAGCAACCTCATATGATCCCATCGGTATAATTGTGACAAAAACTGGAGAAAATGCTTTAAAGATTCTACAATATTTGTTATAAATGTAGTTAAATAAATTTGTTATTATTATATTTTATTTTGTCTCTTATAGCAGTAGAAGTTGGGGAGGATGTAGCAATTTTAGAACATAAGAACATGGAAACAGCATTTACTTATTTAGTTATTGTGGCTTGTAATTCTCCCTCTAACGCGGCCTGATTGGCTGACTCTTCCCTACATGTATCTTTCTCTACCAATCAGGCTGCATTCAGGCCGCGCTAGAGCGAGAAAATCGGGCCACAATTATTTCCTATTGCAGGATCACTGCTATACTATGAAAAGCTATCCTTATGTTTGATTTCTAAGATTGAAATAGAATATACAAGTAAATATATAACTTCTGAGAGCTCTCCGAATAGGTTACCTGATGAGTTTGTAAAGCTTAACATGTTTAACCATTAATATCTATAAAATATGTTTAGATGTAATACATATAATTATGTATATGTAGGTATATACCCACAAAAAGGTGGTGCAAGGTTTGAATTAAATCAAATCTTTAAAATATCCAATAGTTCGAAAAATTCCAAACAAACATATACTGTAAAGACAATATAAACAAAGACTGTACATGGGTAGGGATTAATTATATCAATAATTTAAGTTCAAAATTGTGCATAGATTTAAAAAGCTTGATTTTCACACAACATGTACAAACAAGCTAACCTAGGAAAGTTACTAGTTAATAATAAATTAAAAATTAACAACAAATTTCAAAAATTCAATTAAATTGTAACAACTGTAACGCTATATATATATAGGACAAACAGGTAGAAACTTCCGTATAAGATTGAAAGAACATAAAAAATCCATAGAAGACAACAATAACTCAACCGGATTTTCACAACATTGTATTTCCCATTCCCATTCATTTATTGAAGAAGATTTTAATATTTTACACTGTCTAAATAAAAGTAAAAAACTAGATTTATTAGAAAAACTCGAAATTGAAAAAGCCAAAAACAAAAACAAAAACATCACTAATGAACAGATTGAAGAATACCGTAGTCCTATATTTAAAGCGATAATATAAAATTTTTCTTTTTTCGTTTTTTAAAATAAGTAAAACTCCCCCACTAGTTTATCCTTCCCCAACGTTACTTATAAGAATACACATTTTTGATTTTTAATTTAGTTTCGAATAGATACTCTTTGAGAACGGTCGAGAGACCGAAACGATATTGTAAGAAAAATCTTTAATAAATTTAGTAAAACATTTAACGCCGTATTGTTTATTCAACCAATTCCAAACAAGTCGAAAATTTTCAGCATAAGTGTTTTCCCTTACAATTATTTCAGAGCAAGAGGAAGTTTCTCTCTCAATAATGAGTGAAGATTTATTAATCAAAATGAATCGAGTAACAATATTTATTTTGCAGTTCAATATATACACACTATTTACATTAATTTGTCCCTTGCTATCGTAATTTTACAAGATAAAAATTTTAACAATGCTCGGCGAGCGGTTCAATATGATTTGATTATATTTGAAGAGAAGTCTTCCGGTTGACTAATGTTTTTTTTTTAGTTTATCCTCGAGGAGGGGGAATCTTCAAAAGACACCCCCCGAAGAGGGGGTAGTATCGGATTCACCGAGACGCCTACCGACTAAAACCCCTTCTCGAGAAGGGAGATCAACCCGAATGTTGTGGTGGGGGGCTGAGGATTTTGGAGAGAAGGGTAACGGTGGTCTACCACAGATGGGTTGGGTCGACACTCGCGCTAAAAAAGTGAAACTAGGATTAAGCGAAGTGTGGCAGCTCAGAGTAGAAGGTAACAAGGCCTTCTAAAACAGTCGTTATGTTTAGGGGCGAAGTCGGAAAGTGCCAAGATAGACGGATTTGAGTGATCTGACATTAAGGCCCGGAGATTTGCCGCTAATTTGGTTGCATATTCGGGGAGCGAATGTAGGCTGGTTTCCTTCAGGATTTGGGAGTTTCTGACGAGCCAGGGGTAGTCAAGTGCGGAGTGAAGAATCCGCATATAGGTGCCTTGGAGCATTTTAAGACGGCGGGAATGGCAGCCCTATATAGGAATGGCGTAGGAGCAGATGCTCCTGATAATTGCGTTAAACGCACGGATTTTGGTTTGGTGGGAGATTGAACTGTTGTGTATGAAGGGCTTGAGAGAAATAAAGGCGCCCAGGTCCTTATCACGGGTGGTTACTATTTGTTGTCGCCAAATGAGCTTCTGTCGAAGACGACGCCAAGATAAGTTATGGAATTGCTCCATTTGATGGGGTAATTATTTACGGAGATAGGAGGAGGGGTTCGGTTCCTATGGGAGAAAAAAGTTTCTTCCGATTTGGCTTCGTTAATGGAGAGTTTCCATCTACGGTACAAGTTTAGGAGTAGAGGTAGAAACGTGTTGATTCTAGCAGTGCAATGAACAATGGTTTTGCTGGGTGGGATGGCTCTCTTCGGAACGTTCGGGCAACCGCGACAGGTGGCGTAGTGATTTAATTCGAATTGAATTTCGTTCGTGGAAATATATCAATAACTCCGCGGAGGACGACATGGAGGTTTCTGTCCTGGCGGAGTTGGTTTAACTAAAATTCGACTTTCGACTCGTCTAGATAACACGAGAGGCGGCAAAAGTGTATGTCCATGGCGCTAAGGATTTTTGGCCAAAAGCATTTTTGCCGGTTGGGGGTAGCGACTTAAGGCCTTGACTGGGCTGCTCAGAGTCAGACTCTGAGTCAGCGGCCGAAGATGAGGAGGATGAAGTGATGAATGGAGATCATCTCCGGCATTTATTACGTCTTTTTCCGGGTTCTTTGAATCCGTCATCGGCGACGGAAGGCACCTCAGTAAGGTTCAAAAGAATGTGGGTGGAGGTCAGTAACAGGGGATGAGAAGACAGAGATAGCACATAAAAAGATAGATATGATTTTAGAAAGTAAGACGTAAGCCTCTACAAGATTCGAAAGTTATTTTTGATTCGAATGGTACATTTTCACGGTCGTAAATTAAAAGTATGTGAAGAAATAGGAAAGAATTTACGACATTTAAATTACCTAACATAAAGGACATTTATACAATGAAATCTTACCATCAAAACAATAGGTTTCGAATCATTGTAATTGATTTTTATTTTTACTATTAATTAATCATTTATTAATCACTAATGTATTATTGCGAGTGTAGACTAAGACTGAAAAATTTGTTTCCATTATTTTGATAATTCAATTAATTTCAATACTTTTATATCTGTAATAAATATTGAGCAAATTATTTTTGGTATATAAGAGCAAAATCGTCAATATGTTTATGCTATAATGAAATGTATTCTAATCTGTCTTTCACTAAGAACTTGTATGTCATTTTTAAGTATATTCTAATTTTTAATTTAATGTCACGTTCTAACCATAAATACAAGCATAAACACATATATGAATAATGAGTGTCAACTTAGCACTCTCAATCCCAAAATGAATTTCCAACTCCATCGGAATTAATCCCTTTTTAATTCTTGCATTAATAAAAATTTCTGTTTTAAAACCCTCAAATTTCATACACAGCAAAAAACGGCACAGTGTGAATGACGAATTGAGAACTAAGTTTATAAATACAAATTCAGCAGTGGGGAGTTGTTAGCTTTAAATAGATTTTAAGGAAAAGGTCATAATTTGTTGTTGTTGTTGGTGTGTTTCATCCGATTTTACTAATAGTTCCATTGGAACAACTTAAAGCACTTAGAGACACATGCTTAAGTCTACTCTGTACTCTATGTAATGCGTATTTTTATTTGTGTAAGAATACTTAGACGTGTATTGATCTTTGACCAAAAACTTCGTCTGTACTTTAATTTACTTGATTTTTTTTTCAAAAATTTTTGGACGAATTAATACCTTACTAAAACATTCAGAACATGTCGACAAATCATTAAATCATCAATTACTTTTGAAGATAACCGCGATAAAAGTAAATGCGGCAAACGGAATAATTAAAAAAAATGGAATAACTCAAAAACCATTTAGAATAAAGGTAGCGTTGTATTATCAAATGTACCCTTATTTCTAGTGGGGAATCCAGAAATGCAAAAAAATGGGGGGGGCGTTCTATTTAAAATAACAAAGTTGAAATCAACTTCCGGTATAACCGGAAGTGATATAAATTCGAAAATATTTTAAAATGGTAGGCCTTGTGTGAAAACTCATTCAATCAAAATTTCAAAACGATATTTCCATTCAGTCCGAAGATAGTCTATAGATACACCCTGAATTTTTAATGTACATTACCTTTTCAAGTACAGACCTGAACCACCTTCAGAATATTGTGAAAGCTTTCTGGTCATCACATCCTGTACCTGCACAAATTTGTCGATTCTGTCAATTATTTCAATAGTTTGTTGTGTTAAAATTTCCAAGTACATTGTTCTTATTGATTACATTTATAGTACCATCTTGCTACAACTATTTAATACCACAGCATGTTTAATAATACTAATAATCTATTCAATGAGATCTGAATAGCCTTTGCGGCAAAGACAATTAGGGTTCTTGTGTTAACGAGGCGAAGAAGCGAAAGATGCCGCTCAGAGTAGAGAATTCACCCTTGACCTGGTCGGACATCGGGATCCCGCCCCACGAACGGACATTGCGGTCGTAATTGCATCGTAAACTTTACTTATAGCGTTTATCGTCCACGTTCAACTATCTATAATTACTCTAATTAATAACGACTATAAAATATAGCACGCAGATCATCGTACTGACTAACGCCAATTTACAAACTGACTCAGCTCCGGATCTTCTGCCAGGTACTATCTTTAATTATAATCGACCTGACCCAAGCCCGAAAAAAAAAGAAATGTGTAGCATCTCGTACTACGTTCCTTTTTATATGTGCAAAGGTATACACATTTATTATGGACCATCATGACACATCATGGTACCTTGTCCGTGAGGAATGATGTTGTTCCGATGCGGCGTTGCGAACCTCGTACTGTGGGAATTTCCCAAACTTTAACTCGACCCCATGAAAAAGGTGGCAAAATGGTAAAAATTAAGTGAAACCGTAGTAATGGTAGGTACCTATCATGGGTACATGGAACAACAAAACGCATTAAAGAACTGGTTTATCACAAAGTGCAATAAGTACGTAAGCATATTGTGGTCATGGATTTTCGTTATACATGGTCTTCAACTGCATTAGGATAATTATTTATTAAAATATTAAAATTAGAGGCGCACTTGTAGAATAGAAGAGTCAATACAGTGAGAGAGACGGCAAAGTTGACAAATAAAATCAAAGAGGCATTTAAAGCTAGAATGCAATTATACAAAAAACGTGTGTGACGATAATTTTTAATATTAATACAAGTTTGCCTAATCTTGTTGTAAAATGTGCAAACTTTTACAATTGTTTACACATCTAGTGTTACTTCTGACACTAGAGTAGTTGAATTTGGTGAGAGTCAAACTGCCTTTCACTTTTAATTATTTAATAATAAATTAAAACTATAGTGGTAATTATAATAAATGCGTTGCTACTAGTGAGATAAAATAGTGATTGATTAAAGTCTGCGAATATAAAATATTA
This sequence comes from Agrilus biguttatus, assembly GCA_963921985.1. Taxonomy (NCBI): domain Eukaryota; kingdom Metazoa; phylum Arthropoda; class Insecta; order Coleoptera; family Buprestidae; genus Agrilus; species Agrilus biguttatus. The sequence goes on from OY998118.1 coordinate 26,708,630, forward strand.
ATGAATGCTTATTGAAATGATTATGATTTAATAACATAAGCTTTCACGACCGGAATTCATAGTAGAATGTTGGTTCGGGCTTGTAGGCCGTGGTCGATAGCAGTGACTGACTGATCGCTGCCGAGACTTCGAGGTATAATCTTCGCACACGTAGTCAACATAGCACCCACTGATGATGTCAGCCGCAATTGCCGACGAAACGTCTGGACGAAACCGTTCACATCGACCACGGCCTACAATCCCTAACCATCATTCTACTATGATTATGGTTGTTTGTTTCTGAAGATATTTTAGTATTGATTGTTGTATTATTAATGTTTAAAATGATTTTTGTATTAATATGATGAATGGTCTTGTTTGTAGTGTTTTGAAGGTATAAATACTGATAATACTGAAGGTCAGTAGGCGTTACTTAAAATTGCAAAACAAGATTATTGGTTGTTTAAAATTATACAGGTATTTTGTCGCGGAACTGGGTCCAAGAATTATTAGTATTATCAAAATGACAAAGAAAGATTGTTCGATAAACTTAAACTTTACTTGCGATTAAAAATATACTCTACTACATGGATACAATATTACTCCAACTACATGACTAAATTAAAACGTGGTAAGGCCACGTCTAATTGCGACGAACCCCCAGATTACACCCTGGTACAATCGTCTTTCCATCATCAGAACCTGACACACCGCCTTTCCACCATTAACTTAGGAAAATCCCTAAATTCTCATTATATCAACAACGGGGATGAAACGCCCCCTTGCTTCTATGTTATTGACCTAAAGGGTAGAATTATATCTGGTGCTATTTAATTTTATGATAGACGGACTTTCCAAAATACCCTGAATGTGCTCTAACAATAGGCTCAATATTCAATAGAGCATCTTATAAACTTAATGGTACTCAATAAATATAATAATAAACTTAATATTAAGTTTGCTTAAGTCTTTATTAATATTACAACTTGGGTACTTTTGCGAATTTAGGTACAGTTTAATTGGTTTAAGAAGCTTTTAAAGAAAAAAGGAAATTTCAATCGTGCTAATTTACCTATGGCGGCTTGTACCGTCAAAAGTAAGTGAAGAGCGAAACTAATCTTAAAATGAACATTAAGCAAGGCCGACAAAAAAATTTCTCCAGGTGCAGTCGACTGGTCAGTCCGCCGTGATCTCTTCCCTATTCGATGGCGGGTGAGGAGCGCTAGGCCAGCAAATTATATTTAGTTTTTATACCATTTAGAAAATAGGTAAAGAGGCTCTTCAACTGCTTCACCTGAATAACCGTCGCTGCTTTTTACATCCAAATTTCATTTCTGCTATTCGCTTATCATGATCTTTTTTTGCTAATTTGAGACACTCACCTTTCTAATCATAAAAACATTTACTGAACTACCATCCTCACCTTGTTCTCTTATAAATGTTTTCAAACTAAAACGAATAAAACACGTTGGAATTGTTCTAATTTAATTTCAGTCAATCAATTTGAAGAAGCTGAACGTGTTACTCTACATTTAACTAAACCCTCAAAACTAACTACCAAGTAAGTAGATATTCCGCTTTTAAAGTTCATAACTGTATTGTATCTAAGTAATACTTAATACAATTCTTCCAAATTTCAATTGTTTACGTCAAATAGTCTTCGATAAGACGCCGTAATTTACAACAATTATCATTATAGATTAGGAGTATCATTCCTTTACTGTCTCCTATACACGTTGCTGTCTTCCACGTGTGCATATCTCGAAACTAAACTAAATTTGGTACAACTGTATGTATTTATAACGTTACTTAGGGCCGTTTCATACGAGGGTGGATCAAATATAAACGAGCCTTTTTAAATTGCGCACCGGATAGTTGTTCAAGGCGCATCCGGGCGTATTGTGTGGGAAGGGGAATATTAGGAGGCACGGAAACACACGTCGTATTGCTGCATTCGCTTGGTTAATAGCTATCACACTGTGTGAAAAACAGGTGCATAGCAGCGTTGCGCAACGAATTATTATTTGTATTAAGTTTCTTACACGTGAAAACGTGAAACCAGCTGAACATTTGCGCAGATTGCAAGCACAATTCGGAAATGAAACGGTTTCGTGGCCCCGTGTAAAAGTTTGGTGCAAAGAATTTAACGATGGGCGTAATCGTGTCGAAAATGTAAATCATCCTCGTCGTCCGGGCACCAGCATTTCGCCGGTTAACATTACACGCGTTAGAAACCTTATTGAAGAGGACCGCCACGCCACGCCACTGTGCTCCAGATATCTGGTGAACTCGACATCAGCTATGGGAGTGTAAACACAATCACAACGAAAAACTTGGGATTCCGAAAAATTTCAGCTCGTTGGGTTCCAAAGGTGCTGAGTGAAGATCAAAAAGCTGCTCGAGTTCGCATCTCTCAGGTGCTTCTCACTCGATTTAGAGAGGAAGGTGAAAATTAATTTTTTGCACAAAATTGTAACCTGCCATAAGACGTGGGTACACCATTACATTCCAACATCAAAACGAGCAAGCATGGAATGGTGGCGCAAAGATGAATCAAACCCAGTGAAGCCGAAGACACGTCTGTCTGCAGGAAAAGTTTTAGCCACGGTTTTTTGGGACTGGACAGGGGTGCTGTTGGTTGATTTTTTTCACGAGCGAAGAATCATTAATGCAACCTACTACTATAACCTTCTCAGTCAGGTAAAACTTGCTTATCGCCGAAAAAGGAGAACGCACCCGATTTGTGACGTGTTGCTCTTGCACGATAACGCTAGCCCTCATACCGCAACTTTAACCCTGGCTCAAATGGTGAAATGCAATGAATCCAGCTGGAACACCCTCCATCCCTCCATATAGCCCAGACCCATCCCCTTGTGATTTCTACATGTTTGGGCCCCTCAAAGAATCACTAGGATGCGAGCGATTTGAGACCGATGAACAGGTGGAGGCCTTTGTGCGCAACTGGATAGACACTCGCCTTGCTTATTTTTATGAGAACGGGATGAATAAACTACCAATGTGGTGGGGAAAATATATAGACAAACAAGGGGGATATGTCAAAAAATAGAGAAATTTGTGTTTTTGTTAAACTTTTCAAAATGAATGTTTTATGAACAAATGCTCGTTTATATTTGATCAATCCTCATAGTATTCAAGTAATAAAGTAAATTCGTACATTATTGTTTGATTATAACAGAAGTCGTAAATATGCTCATTAACTGTAAATAATTCATATTTAATGAAACTTTCAGAGGATTTTACACGATGGAATTCCGCAGTCAGTACCTACTTTAATAACAAATAACAAAAAACGCTGATCATTCGCTAGGTTTATTAGATGTTTAATTTTGGTAACCATTGTTTTACACCACGCTGACTTTTAGGTAAACTAATATATTGAATAATAAAACTACTTGAAGATTTTCACTAAAACACTTATTTGTTAATTAAAACAAATTCCATAAGGCACGTTTCGCCAAACTTTGTAGTATGTAAAATTAAGTAATCTCTATTGTAAAAAATCACAGAAAGCTTTCTTTTCTGTCTACACGTAATATTTTATATCTTTATATCAAATCACTTGCTTGACATAGTACCCAATATTGATTTGGGAAAGGTTTGAAAGATATTTTTTATCACAAACAGCCATATATTTTATTCACTATTCGCACTTTCAAGATATTTGCAGATTGACAGTCTACCCTTTCGATCTCTATTATTAAAATATGGGTGGTTTTGAATGAAATTCCACATTTATGACTTCCTTTACATTATAATAATTCATGTAATATATGTACCTACTTATCACGCTATACCCTTACCTCCCCGTTTTTCGTAAATAATTCCTGACTTGATGGAAATTTAATAGTCTGTATTTTTAATTTGTGTGTGTTCCAATAAATCAATCCGGAAACATATTCACTTCATACATCATGTTGTAATACAATTGTTACTGGTATAACCCGTTCAAATTTTGACGTTATCGATGATGCACAACAATTACATTTTAACCATGGCGTTCCTTCATACCTTTACCTAATGGCTCCGTGGGTGAGCATTCATCTACAGCCACTATCACATTCTATCTATGACGACCGAATATTGACATTTAAACATACTCAACACATCAAAACGTTGGTGATTTTCAATTAAAAATTTTGATTAAAGGACAATATCCTGGTTATCAATCAAAACTAGGCGCGTTAATTATTTCCATCTTTTAGTTAGACTTTTTAATAATTAGATGATTCCATAATTTTGTATATACCAGCAAATAGCTCCACAAAATTACCTTATACGCTAGCACCGTAGATACGTTGAGCATTATTATATAGTGAGGATGATGATGATGATTATTTTCCCACATAGGATTTATCTTTCTGTATCTTTTCATAATACTTATCTGAAGTTGGATTTTAAATTACGTCAATTTTTAAAAGCAGACGTTTAAAATTACACCAATTTAAAGTTAAGATCGCTGTCAGAAAGGTTCCATTCTTTTTAATTTCGCATTTTTTAGATTTAAATCACCATTTTCCAACTATTGAAAACCTAAAATTATTACATTTAGTAAATTGAATATTTCAGAATCTTTACAAATTCAATAATACTTCTGAAAACTACTAGTATCACACTGCCAAATGGATATTTATAATAAATAGTGGTATTTCCAAATAACCTTAGCTGTAAATATACCTCCTTAGCTGTACACTTACCTACCGTAAATATAAATACCTTATTTATATTATTCATCTTAAATCGTTTGATACTGACAATCTTGTAGGGTGAAATTAAAATAGGAAAATTAAATGAAATTTAATTTAAAAACAATGAATAAAAATATATGAATTAAAACATGAACCAATGAATTGTTAAATAATTATAATTAAAAAAGAAAAATAACAATACTACATTAGGAATGTGTGGCCTGACTGGTCCGAGATGACTTATCTGAAATAAATAAACAAAAACAATATGTGAGCAACCAATTAAACCAAAATCACAATCATAACGACATAAATATAAATAATAATTCAGGAATTTGCAATTCAATCATTTCCAGAGCACAGGTATTAAGGGTCAACTCGCGAAATACCTCAACGGAAATATAATAAGCTAGTAAAGGGTTATCTACCATGGTAAACAGTGCATGCATTCACTTCAGGTACTAAGGGCTAACTCACATAGCACCCACTCTATAACAACTAACAGAGTATGAAGGGTCAACTCGCATCATACTCAAAAACAAAGCACTAAGAGTCAACTCGCATAGTGTTCAATTAAATTGCAATATTACTTTATAATAAATAAAGTAAATAATTATAAATAATTTAATAGTAAAATTGGTCACCCAGTGAATCAACTAACATATTATTTTAAAACACTGACAGATGAACAATTTCACACAATTTATAAATACCTACTTGATAGCTTACGAAAGACTGACTTATATGGGATAGCTCTCCCGAAAGCACAGTTTATAATAGAGCTGCATATTCGGGCCTTATCGCACCGTTCATATAAACAAAGTCTAGAGAATTCGAGCTAGCGTAGACTAAATAGTAACAGCCAAAAGTTGGATCTGAATATTACAGTGTGAATAGAAAAATTCCTTTACAGAAATTACTTACTTCTTACAATCTTTATCGGAAATGTAGTAACAGCATGTTGTTACAAAAACAAAGTGATATTAAAACAAAGTAAAGTATTGTTTATTTAAGATTACGATTGAGTATCACAAAGTAACTGCCGAATCAATCCAAAATATTAAATGTTTTAAAAGAAAGTGTTGAAAAGGTGTCGCTATAAATTATTCTATTTTATCGGACGTTCAAAAAACAAACAAATTGGAGCTTTCACTAAATTTTTAATCGACTCAACAAATTTGTTTCGGCCGATACGGCCATTAACTAGAGTATACAAAAGATTACTAAAGTTAAAACCTACCTAATACTATTTATGTTTACAGTTTATGCAAAAGTAGTGGGGAGTTGTAAGTCGATAACTCTGTTTGGTGATTAACTAAATTGTATTTATTTACTAACGCTTTTTTAATTTCGAGATTTTCTAAAAGAGATAGTTTTCTAGATTTCGATATATTTTTATGTAATATTTTTACGTTACCAGTGTTGAAAGAATGTTTATGATTTATACATGTTCGGCCATTCCACTGGAGTAACTCTTAATACTTTTTATTGCAGACAAATGTTCGTTTATGCATATAGATATAGCTCTATTGCTATTTGATTATGTAAATAAAGTGCTAAATAAATATAAATATGCAATCAACAGAAACAACTACTCCGAGGGCTAATACTCCTATCGGCATTGAATTACAATGTTCATTTCGAAGGGTTCTTAGACGAAGATATAACGTATTAAAAAAGAAGGAATTAAAATCCTTATTCGTCTAAATATTAAGATCAAAGATCTCACATTTGGAACGCGTCCTACCAAGTAGGCACAACGAACCGAAAGCCATTGCCCACGACCGGTTTCGACCTATCGGGTCTCATCAGGTGGGCTCTGGCAGATACGCCTTTACAGGCTATATTATAAATATAAATATAAATATAAATATAAATATAAATATAAATATAAATATAAATATAAATATAAATATAAATATAAATATAAATATAAATATAAATATAAATATAAATATAAATATAAATATAAATATAAATATAAATATAAATATAAATATAAATATAAATATAAATATAAATATAAATATAAATATAAATATAAATATAAATATGGAATCAACAGAAACAACTACTCCGAGGGCTAATACCCCAAATGTGAGATCTTTGATCTTAATATTTAGACGAATAAGGATTTTAATTCCTTCTTTTTTGAAAGTGCTAAATGTTAGATACAGTAAGAACTACCGACTCTACTGGGTATTAAAGAGAGATAAGCTCTTCACAAGCAAGTTACATAAAAGAAATGCAGGAAAGCTAAAAGCGCTCATTTTATTATTACAATATAATAACAAATTCCGAATTTCACACGCATTTGAGCAAGTAGCAGTCGGCAGTCTTCGTTATAATTATGTGTTACTTAGTGTTACAAGAAAGAAATTACTTATCCACAGGTTACACCGTCTGCATAATTGGATAAAAATTTGTTCCGGTACCTGTAGTCGACAAATCGTTTACTAAAAAAAAATGTAACAACGAGTGCGTGAACTATCTGATGTTACACCAGTTTCAAGGTGGCTGTACAAGTCGGTAAATAGAACCGTTAAAATTTCTAAGCAATTGGCTAACATGGATAATCTCAAGCAAACAAAACATGAAATAACAGTTTCGGATGCGCAAATTAACCTTCAGTCATCGTACAATGTAATATTTTTACTCCCCGAAAAGACGTCGGCAAATAATTTGTACACTTAAAGAAATACATGAACAATAATTATAGTTATGAAACAATAAAAGCGGAAATCTGGCACAGTACTCGGCTAATGTCGCGCAGTGGTGACTCGTAAGGGATAGTTTATGTATCAAAGCAATTCTCGATGAAATGTGAAGAGATTCCCACGTTGGACATTTTTTTTTAAATTATAAAAAAGTGTTTTAATTGAAATAAAGACACAGCTGATAACTTCCACAATTTATTAAATAAACTTGACACTTGTTTCGACAACACTGTGGCTTCTTCTACTTAAAACTACCTAAGAGTAGATGTCTATAAATAGGGTGGTGCATAATTCATTAGAGTGAGGGAAAAGATTTAATAATGGTGAGAGGTTTATATCTACTTGGCCATTAAGTAATATTTCTGTATTTTTATATTTGTTAATTTCTTTAGATTCTAATAGTGTAAGTTTTAAACTTTTATTTTCAATGTGTAAAATTTTTAGGTCTAAATTAAAAATATGGTTATCTTCTAACACGTGTTTGGCATACTTAGAATCGGTTTTTCTTTGTGTCTATATGATCTAAAATTTCGTTCAGTGTTTTAATCCATATTGCAATTGAACAAAATTTATGTACCTAATCCTTAGTTTGTATACTATGGATAATATAACATAAACTCTTGGTCAGTGATCGGTCGAAGTTATCAGACGTGGATTGCGAATTCGAACTCTTTAGTTTTTATTAGCCCACCGCAGACAGTTCCGACACAACATCGACCAATAGACTGCTACGCCCTTAGTCAAACGTTTCGAACTCACGATAGTATTAAACTCCTACAGATGGCGTTCACCACGGCGCTTGTAGTTATTCCATCAAGAATATAGATAAGGAGCCCAATCTCTGTTCTGAAAAGTTACAAACAAGTAAGAGAGCAGAGAGCGCTGGGCTCGTTATGTCACCAAGTTATACGGGGAAATTCCTTATAGGTCATATTTATATTTAAATATTTAATTCCAAATATTAAAAAAAATGTTAATTCACTATTTGTATGAAAACAAATCAATAGTGAACGAAAAATGGTTAGTTGACTTTTTGCTAACTTCGCGCGGCTTACCTACATACAGCTAACTTCATTGGATACACTACGTTGCTCGGTTGTTTTTAAAAATATTACTTTAAAATTTTTAGAAACAGTATTTTCATACGATACCTCAAAAAAGTTTCTGAAAATATTGAAAATTTTTATATTTTGTCAATATTGTCAGATATTCTAGATTAGATTGCTAGTTTTAGTGAACAAATTAAAATCATAATTTTCATGAATATTATTTATTATAAATTTTGTATGTTCGAATATTACTGCCATAAGTCATCAGGGCGATTTTCAATGTACACTTGTTATAAAATGCTGATTTAGATTTATTCCCATGAGAATAGTCTGACGACGGTTGATACCAAGAATAACAGCTTGCTTAGGTAATCATTTTATTGTAACTTGCAACATCAAATCCAATGTAAAGCTAAGTCGTTACTTCGCTCCTAAGCTAACAACACCATTTTATTTTATATGTAAAAAATTTCACTCCCTCTACAACATTTATTTAATAAAGTAAATCGTTTTAATAAGTGATCTTTAAGTGGAAGTAAATTAATTCATAGCTGACCATAATTCTCAAAAAGGTTAGATATTTCAATATGTAGTATAAATAATTACAATTGGTCGTTCAAATTCGATTCAAATCAGTTAATAATCTTCACATTGGTACAAGTTATTTATTATAATTGTATGTGTGTAATTTTATGTAAAATTTAGTAGAGTTTACCAGTGGTTGTTTTTATTCGAATATCTTCACTTATTCACCAATCAAGTCCCTTTAAAAAAAGAAAACTTGAAAGTGCTCGTTCAAATTTATTACGTGCACGCCAAACAATAGCATTTGCCTAAATGATCCTAGCAAACCACATAAAAATTTGGACCAGAGCAGAGTAACCGGAATCGAACCGATGACCTTCCTAAGCTATGATTTAGTCACCTAGACCACACCAGTTGATAAGCACTTACCGTTTATTCTGTACAAAATATTGTAGAATCGATAGTTTTTTAGTAACGTATGTTTAATGTTTAGCTTTTATGTAGTAATTTTAGTTGTTTAGTTCGTATGTTAGGTATAATAACGAAGCAGGTAGTCTTTGCGTAACCCTTGGGGTTGCCTGATCGGCCGAAGGTAGAGTTTGTTGAGAAGTCGAGGAGAGAGGTTGTTTTCGTTTTTTTTTATATACATATATATATATATATATTCCTTTAGCCATTCATATTAAATTTATTACATACTGTTCGTTGTTCTTGGATTCACCGATTACACTTTCACAATATAAACACAAACCTAGTCGAGGCAAAGCGGTATTGTATGATAGAAAAATTAGAATAAAAATTTAAGTGCCTAGTCGTATTATGCAGTAGCGGGTCTGGTTGCGATGTTTAGGACATGTCAACCAAACTTTTAAATTCACGTATTTCTAATACGGCTAGCTAGATGCTTTACACATGTAGTTAACATTTTTTTTTCAATTTCTACTTAGCTGGATTTACAGCATTCAGGAGACCACAGGAATAAGACTTTAATTAAGTTTATTAAGAAAAAAAGGAAAAGGTGAACAAACAAAATAAAGATTGCGACAACGTCTTTTCTTCATCAAATCTACAGAAACTCTAGAATTCTTAACTTAAAACAAGCCACAGGAGGTATACCACCTTCTTCACCCCGCACTTCTACATCCCTAACCTACGGCTTTTCTCATGCATCCATCTCACTCTCGTATACTCTCTTTCTCGCTCATATTTCAACACACCTCTTACTTACATTCTACGACATCTGCTAATCATCATTCTCAGAAACAGCACTTGACACGCTCGACTTAAAATTAAATTATTAAAACTTAAATCTGCCTACCCTAATCCCTAAATTTATGGCTTAAGTCTACGTAAATACAAAAAGTTGTATCCATTATTTGACCATTGCCTTTAATAAATGTTCTTCCATATAGTCTACATAATACAGTTGGCATGAGGATAGCTGTACTATAACGGGGACGATACACCTAGGCAAACATGTTTTAACTTTTTCGTAACCACTTCAGTTAGGCTATGATTTAAAATAGTTTATTTAATTAATGCACTGCGTTCGTATTTTCGCACTCATGTGTTGTCCAATTAAAAACTCTGAAAGGACAATAGAACTATTATTTAATTCATAAAGTCCTTTATAAATTCGCGTAACCTGTTCGCTTATGGTTGTTATAATATTCAATTCCCAACGTACTTAGTCAGCGTCGTAACAATTTGTCTCAAACTAAATGATTAACTAGCCCCTTTATGCATAGAACAACGCTGTTTTGTATAGCTGATAGCTGTATCTAAGAAATCTAGATTTTACAGATTGCCTTAGTGTTCCACATAATGTCGGTTTTTTCTTATTGTACTAAATTTAACTTTTTATTGCAATTTTGTAGCACGTGAACAACTGTACGAATGGAGTATAAATGACAGTGAATTAAATGTATCCGAATGTCGCAACATCCCTCTAAATTCTTACACAGTAATCGAGTCCAATTCGTTTTCCCGGATTATTTGGGTAATTTTCATTAGGATTAATGCCTCGAAGCAGATCCCTTCATCAATTATATATATCCATTCCACAATATGTTTGTAAGTTCCTTGTTTGACTCACGCGTCCAAATTGAGCACAATTTTCTTCGCATATTATTCAATTTAGAACTTAATCATGTGTCACCACTTGACACTGCAGTATCAATCTTTGTCGGCGCTCTGGACTTCTATTCCTGACATGATTCGCCACTAATCGTAGCCTTGAAGAACGGCTTTCGATTATCTTTACCCCTTGTGTGGTAACGCGTTGTGAATTATGTGCAGCACACTTAGGTTTGATTCACACACTATGGCGCTGCTTTTCAATGTTCTTTTACGGTTCACCCTCAGTGTTTCAACAAATCTTTCACATTTTCTGTTGCATATGTTCATTCAACTCACGAATATGACAGATAAGTAAAAAAATACATTTTCTGCATTAAAACCCGGACAATCTAATAGCGTAGAAACTTGAGCAAAGATGATTTTTAATATCCTAGTTGACGATTGGTAAGGTAACAACTGTAATTAAATTTATTTAAGAAAGGTGTTCATATTTAGTCCAAAGACATAAGTACGATCTAATTGAAAACAATATACAAATTTTTTATGTGTTTTACCGAGCGGCGTGGTATAGTACTCTAGATCATTGCTTAGCATTCGGGAGGTCACCGGTTCGAATCCGCGTCCAGCTGCTCTGGTCCAAGTTTTCTGTGGTTTCCTTGGATCACTTAGGCAAATGCTGGGGCAGTAATATTCCGCAGATAATTTTTCATTTCTCTTCTGTCTTCATTTCGTCCGTCCCATCTTTCTCTCCCTAACCATACCACCCACCCATACCCACGATTCCTGAAAGGAGGCTGAAGAGGGCCTTACGCCCTACTCTCCGGCTTTGCACTACAGTGTAGGTCGAAGAGACTGTCCGCCCACCAGCAGGAGTAGCTGGTGGGAATGAAACACAAAAGAAGTTTTAAAGAAGATTATGTGTTTTGTAAAACTCATAATAAATTTAATAAAATAGAATTTAAATTTTTATGGAACACACTATTCACGTGTTGGCATTTTGATAGGGGTGTGAACTCGCTCCAATCTGCATACAGCGGGGATCACCAAGACCGCGTGCTCCTTAACTTGCACCCACGCCGCTAATTCCATACTATCCAATGATTATTTAAAAATTATGACTTAAGTTACAGTGTAAGAATACAGCAAAGTGTGAGTGGGTGATTGATGACGCGTTCGTTTTTTAAAGATGCAGCTAAAGATGCTTGACGTCGTTCACGTTATATATTATAAACTGTACTTATTAAAAAAGTTGAGTTTGGACATCGATGTATTGATATATTTCAAACATTCTTTGTCTGGTGTAGTTGTCTACCTTTTGAAATATGAGTTATGGCTATTATTAGATTAAATTATGATGCGGTATGGAGGAAAGCCATAGTTAAAATTTGACTGCTATGCACTATCGACAACGGTACTCATCCGTCCAAATTGAACGGGTTCGACTAGTATGTCTATAGTTAATCAATGTTTTCTTATGTAACACCATAGGGCATAGCCGAAGTGCCACCAAATTATACCTGACCAAAAAAGGTACAACCGATCTTGCCACTAGCACCTAATAGGTAGAAATTATTCTAATAAGAAAGGAAAATACTTTATTGGTATTTTAGGGCATTTATTTAATAGTAATTTATTAATTGCCTTATTAGGCATTATAAATACATGTTTTCAACATAAATATGAAACACATTTTATATAGTCGATGTTCGATATCGTTTTGTTTTTATATTCTTCACACAATTCCATGATAGTTTTTACTTTACTTCCTACAAAGTCTACAAAAGCTTCATTTGGATAGAAGTTTAAATTAATTAGAATCCTTTAAAATTTTGGATATTAACAGATTAAATAATTTTTGTTGTGATTGTGTATTTCTCAATAAACAATATATGTAAGATACATAGTGACCATTTTCATATCCATAAGCTGCTTTTAAGATACTTAATCCTTACTTATGATATAATTGTAAATAATTACTCACTATTATCACCGGATAATTATAATTACCTTATCAGGTAGGTGAGCACCCTTTTCGCTGGTGGCAAGATTGGTTGTTTTCTTTTATAACCCCAATACAAACACCATACTATATACATTTATATATTTTTTATATTACTACTGTACTGTACCATGCATTGTAACGTTTTCTTATTTTATCTCCAGTACATTATAGTTCCGTATAGTTTTATACTAGGTAATTAAAAAGACTAATTGAACCCGTTCAAGTTTTGATGGATGAGTACCACCATCGGTGGTGCATATAACTTACACTTTAATAATAGCGTTGATCCATACCAAAGCAGCGACCACATCCTATTTGTGACCCTACGACAACATAATTTTAATATTAAACACCCTCAAGACGTGAAAAGGTTGGTGATTTTCAATTAAAAACGACAACATCCTGGTCATCAAAAGTAGGCGCGTTAAGTAGCTTCATCCTTTAATTAGATGTTTTAATAGTCAGGTAATTCTATAATTTTGTACCATGAGAGAAGACAGCTCTACTAAATTACCTTATTAATCTACCTATATGCTAGCAATATAGATGCGTACAACATCATTAAATAGGTAGTGTTTACATTCTGCATAACCGTTAATTTGTTAGCGAATTCATCTTATCATACATCAAAGCATCAAATAAAATGTTTTTAAAGTCCCATACTAAAAGAGTTCTTGAAGATCCCTATTACTGTGACAGCGTTGCTGTTTGTGTATGCGTCTGCTAAAGATTTTTAATTCTTAAGCGGAATCAGTTGAGGACTTCATATCTGCAAATAATCTTCAATTCCTGATACTGAAATAAAACCGAGATTCATAAACGTACATATATTTTCTTAAATAAAATTTAATTTCAAGGAGATGGCCAATCTATTTAGGCAAGGCTGAACAATTGTTTTTTATGTAAACCTGCATCATTAATCTTTTGAGTAGAACGAAAGGATGTCCTTTCATTGAGGATAACGATTAAGGGATTATCAATGTCACTCGTTTTAATAAATACAGTTTCCTATTTCGAAAATGTTATAACATAACAAGCTGCAATCATCTCTAACATATCTCGTTTTCTGTACTTAAATATAAATATAAACTACTTCAAAGTGACTATTCCATGAAAACAAATGTTAAAGTTATGTCTATGCGAACTTTCTCCTTATTTCCACAAATTCTACGTTCTTAGATCTTATATTATCAAAGTGCATCCTAAGTAAATAGAGAAATGTATTAATAATAAGTGGGATCTGGATATACTATTTGTGACTAATTAATGTAAGCTTTGATTATTTATCAGCAAGACTTTTTATACGGACTATTCTCGGAGCCTCAGTGAATCAGTAATAATGTACACCAACCTTTAGTATGTGATGAAACCTATCGCTACAGCAGCGAACGAATCACTTTCGATACCCTGAAGACTAATTGAATGTGCAAACAGAGATCTTGACAGGTAATTTACGTCCACGATGGGGGGTAATAGGATATTTTTCACCCCTTGATAAACTACTACTGAATCAAAATTTTCACTTAAATTTCTTACATTCACCTCCTGAATATGCAACTCAATTATTTGATCGTTTGATCTCGCTATAAATTAATTACAATAATATCATACCTAATTTTATTAGAGGATGCTCAGTGATGCTTTTATTTCATTCGGTATTAAATTCAACTCTAAATACAACAAAACTCTTGGCGAGTTTCATAATGTGTATTGTTTAATCTCTAACAATTCTTTTGGTTATAACACTATTATTAAGGAGTGTAAACGTGATCCTAACTATCAAAAGGTACTGACATTTGATATGAGAGATATATCAAATTCTCTGATCGTTAACAATGGGTGGGGTCGAGATCTTGCAAAGGCTTTGTTAATTTACAAACCATCTAATCATCTACCTTAATTGGACTGATAACATAGTTTTGTATTTTTGATTGTAATATTATTTAAATTTAATCAAATTATATGCAACATAAATGGCTTCAAAAATGCACGCAATAAAATATACATGAAAAGTGACAAAATATGCAACATTAAATAGCATTCAAACTATTCCTGGTTTATGTAAGATGAGACATATTGAAATAAAAAGAACCAAAAAACTGTTTCAACAAATTTAGTAACATACTCGACAATATTGTTTCGACCTGACCGGTAATTCCAACCAATATTTATTTACCATTTTGTTACTCTTGTAATCATAAACAATCAGGTATCCTCGATGAATTTGGATACTATCTTAGCACTTGTTGTTTGTGGAAAAAAATCATCCTTCCCATTTTATACAAATATCAATTTGATACAAAAGTTGAAAGACTGGTTTACGCTTCAAAATGCATTCAAACTTTTCTTTGTGTTTATGCGAAAATACTTCTGGAAAAGCTATAAAAGTCTTGAGTTTATTAAATAAAATTACTGACTTTCAGCTGTTTAATATGCAGAACTGTCTATACAATAATTCACAAGACGAATTCTGCGAATGGCCTAAGACCGAATATCCTATTCTCTTGTCTAGGTACTTTTACTTAGCATTCGGGAGGTCATCGGTTAGAATCGGGATCCAGCTGTTCTGATCCAAGTTTTCTGTGGTTTCCTTGCATGCTGGGGCAGTAATATTCCACAGATTATCTTTCACTTCTCTTCTGTGTGTATTTCGTCAGTCGCATTTTTCTCTCCCTAATCATCAGCCACCCATTCCCACGATTCCTGAAAGGAGGCTGACGAGTGCCTTACGCCCTATCCTCCGGCTTTGCACTACAGTGTAGGTCGGAGGTACTGCCCGCCCACCAGTATGAGGTAGCTGATGGGAATGAAACACAAAAAAGTTTTTTTTTCACATGGATACTGGTCTTCGTCCCTATCCTAAAATGAACCGGTGGGACTCGACCTTTAACTCTTGCTGTTTTGGCCATGAAACATTTTCCTTTTTAAGGGTTAAGTACAAAGTGATTGTTTTCCGCAAAAATTTAATTTTTTAACTACCCTATCGAAAAATATTGTAAATATAGCGAACATATATACCATCACTAGATATTCGGTACAATATGCAATAACTGGTATAACTGACGATTAGTTTTTGTATACTCTAAATATACTGTATATGATTCACAGCTTTAAATGTAGTTAATCTGTAGTTGCTTTTCAAAAATAAAATTGTTTTTTTAGTATGAGATGTACATATTAACAACTGCAGCAATTTTTAGATTTTTAATTATAGATGAATACATTGAAAAATCTGAAAAACAACAAAACATAATTAATGTAGGAAGTTTCATTACGACTGCTTGATTATCTTCATAAAACTAATTTTCCGTCAAATTCCATTATTAATTAATCTAAAAATAGAACATTTTTCGTAATACAATGTTGCTTTGCCCTTTTGAAGATGAAAGAATGTACGCTAATAGAAACGAATTACTAATGGCAATACTTCACAAACGCTTCAATTTAATGGAACTGAAAACCTTATATTAACGAAAATAAAAAACATCGTATCACAGGAAAAAAGAAAAACATTTTTAAAGGAATAAATACACAAAACGTTCGTTCAAATAGAGAAAAGATGTTCATATCTCTCATGTCACATCTTCTATATAAATTATAAAATTCTGCTATGGCAAGTGAATGTTAATAAAAGTCAAAGGAATTAGCGAATTAATTAAATGGAGTGAAATAATTCAACTTTTACTTTTCAAACTATACGCTTCCTTTCTCTATAATTAGTTATTTGTAGATTAGTTTGAAGTGACAATATAGGTACTTGTTCAACACTTCGACGTTTCAATCCTAAAATCGATCCTAACGGTTAGACGAAACACTTTTTTATGGCGTGTGAAGTTTGTACATTCCCAGAACATTCTTTTGTTTCTCTAGATCTGAGCGATACCTGGTTAAGTATAAAAACAATTCCAGTTGTGGTCTGTACAACAAATCAGTACCACGATGCCTCATTGCGGTCAACCTCATCACAATTATATGCAAGAATAATGAAAACTCATCTCTGTTCATGGCTATAGGTATTAGGTTGTTAACTAGCACGGTTTGTTTTTAGATGTAATAGTTAACATTATCATTTATTATTGTTTTCTTTCAAGGTTAGTTGGAAAGTTAGCAAGATGTATGTATCAGGATTCGAAGAGTGAAAATGACTTACCTACTATTCTATATAAGATGTTTCTTTGCATTGAGATTTATATGTTTGTATAATGAAAATATTCACTTACCTACATCTACAAATAATGTTTTTATAATTTTAAATACCGTTTTCATCTCTGGGTCTTTGGTCTCTAAAATATATTATGCGAGAATTTCAAGTCATAACTATATACCCTACCAGTATTTCCACACATTTCTACGGCCGGTTAAATATTTTCTTGTAGTGAATATATATCTATAAAATATTTTGTGACTTCATTTTTTTTAAATATTCAACATGTTTAAACAGAATGCACCAAACAAACTCTAGAACTATTTAACGCTATTTGGAATTTTTCTACAGCAGAAAGGTCAATCAACAAATCGTATACAGTTGTAATCAGGATTTCGAGCTATCCCATAAACCCCTAAATCAGTGTTTCCTAAACTTTTTTAGGCCATGCCCCACTTTAACATTTCTAAAATCTCCATGTCCCCCTTATATAATATAATAAGCATAAAATTTTTATTTGTTCTTTTTATTAATAATATAAATGATGGTTTTTATAATAAATTTCTGTGAAATTATTTTCAAAACAAAGAAAATGAACTTCTAATATATGATAAAAAACTGAAATTTGAAAAAAATAGATGTTTTGAAATAACATAAATTGAATCAAATACGTAACAGTAAATTTCTACAGCATATATAAATAAATACATTAAACCAAAGATTAATTGACAGATATTTATTTAATATTACAACGAAGGGTTGTGAAACAATATCAGAGTTAATTTAGGCCAATTTTGTGCAAAAACGTCGTTACTCAGCAAGTTTAAAAGATCCTGGGTTCCCGCGACAAGAGACACAACATAGTGAATAGCTGACAAGTTCACTTAACGACTCTAATCACTCAGTTGAGATTTTGGTGGCGTCAAAGGAATTATATTTAATAAATTAAGCCCCTTATTTTAAAAAAAAAACTGTTTTTTCGGAAAATTTGTCGCTTACATCAAATTTGCATTTAAAAAGCCCATAGCGAAGGGGGTAAAGTCATGTCGGGTCAATTCTCAAATTAAAACAACACTTCTTTATCATATTCACAAACTTTATTTAAAAACGTGACTAATCGTTTCGCCAAACATTGGCTTCTTCAGACGTTGAGTAGGTATTACTCAAATTGCCCCCCTCCAACCATCGAATTGCCCCCCTGTGGGGCGTACGCCCCACTTTGGGAAACACTGCCCTAAACAGTTATGGTTGCATCTCTGATCACTACCTATGTCCATCTTTATTATACATATTTATACGCATGCGAGAATCTCATAATCGTAGAAATTACATTTTGCAGGTAGTAAAGGTGTTCAGTAAAAAAATTTTGATTTAATTGTTATTTGTATTGGAAAACCTCAGATATTTATACGCTATAATTTAATTTCAGATGTTATAAACAATTTTTAGCAGTTAAAGTCGTACTTGTTTCTAGAATTTGTTTTTACTATTCAACCTTCCTTTAAAGTCTAGTTTCACTTATTTTAATAGCTTACTTTTATTTCTCTTAAGTATTCGACGAACAATGTCCTCCTGACTAAGCTGTGTGTTTTTTTGTTATGTTTACCTGAAGTGTGAAAATTACAGATGCACAACTAGTTGAAATTCAATTCCTTTAAGAATTTAGACGTTACTTACCAAAATAATTGAAATGTCTCTTGTTACAAGCCGAAATCGAAAAAGAAATAGGAGAGCTATTTCACTCGATGATTTAGAGCTCACTTTTTTTGATTTGCTGCTTCATTCAACGGTGAATTAAATTGGACGCTTATGTATGTTCGATGACATCGAATAACCAAAATACTTACTGACATTATTACCTTGCTATACTAATCTTTACTGGATCACATTGTTACAAAAAATTTGTCAACATTTGAAAGAATATGGTAAGAATAGTCGACAACGAAATTTTTCTATACCTAGAATTACCAATCACTTTTTTATCTAAGTGTATAAAGCTGAATACACTTACTGAAGAAAGGCATGTTAAACGTAAAATGAAAAATTATTTTCTACTTTCGATTACCTATAAGATATAATGGATAACAAAAAGTCTATTAACATTGGAAACTTTTTACATTAAATCCAGCAATAACGTTTTAAATAGATTCACAACGAATAGAATTAATAGATAAAATACTAACGGAACGAGCAGTGATGAATAACCAAGTACCTTATAAAATGCCGCATTTAATTTGTACTTGTAAAATGAACCATTTAAAGAAGTAATCATTATTAAAAACTTAAGTTTTTTAATAAAGGTAGAATGCTACTTTTGAATTCACTATATTTAAGAAAAAATAAGCCAATAGAAATTAGCGAACGAGGAATTCAGTAAGTAGGGAAAATAAAAATTATCTTACTATCCAACTCACGTAACATACTATATAATATATAAGAATAATTTCAAAAATAAGAAGATAAAAAGTCCTTGGAAAAAAATGTTATTCGCTTTTCAAACAATAATTAAATCTTTGGACTCTGGATGTGCACATTTGTTGGAGCCGACGAAATAATAAAAAAATAAACAATAACATAATTTAATTAACACACAAGAAAAAGAAGACTATAAATTGAAATAGGTAAATAGGTAAGTAGAAATATTAAGACGCATATTTTAAAAGTTGGAACTAGGAAGAAAACTTCTTTTTGTGTTTCATTCCCACCAGCTACGCGTGCTGGTAAGCCGGCAGTCCCTCCGATCTACACTGTAGTGCAAAGCCGGAGGATAGGGCGTAAGACCCTTGTCAGCCTCCTTGCAGGAATCGTGAGAATGGGTGGGTGGTGTGGTTAGAGAGAGAAAGATGAGACGGGCAAAATGAAGACAGAAGAGAAGTAAAAGATTATCTGTGCGATATTACTGCCCCAGCATTTGCTTAAATGATCCAAGGAAACCACAGAAAACTTGGACTAGAACCGAATGCTAAGCAATGATCTAGAGCACTAGACCACGCCGCTCGGTAGGAACTAGGAAGGTTTTATCGGAACATAACTCTTTTGAATTTAAATAATTTAGGAAGATAATGAAGGTGGAGCTAAGGTTTGTAGATAAAAGAAGGGAACCAATAATAAGAGAATATAATTTGTAAATGCCGAAGATAGAATTTGTAGAAATAAGACGTTGAACCCAAATTATCGAAGAAACCCACTATTAAAAACTAATTAAAGACAAGTACAGAATCACAGGCGTTATGGAGTTAGTAAATAGAATACAAATATTGCAACGGATTGTAGGAAAGTACAAAGTTAATAAAGTTATTTTTAAAAAGAAGAATAGATAGAGCAATTTAAGTAGAAATAGGAAAAACGTTATTTACATATTTACACAAAGACATTGATATACAGGGTGTTCATGATGGTCGCTACAAATCTAATTAAACAATAAGGGTCTAACAATTATCACATATAATTTCTTATTATAGTTAGAATATCACTATCTGTTGATATTTACTACTAACTACAGTGTTTCACGTATTTGACAAGGCCTTTCGAAGGTGTCTATTTGACAAACTGAATCTACGGTGTTGCTTATCTTACGTGATAGACACGCAAACCAAATTAATAAAGAACATTTAGACATTTACAAATCGAACTGAATGTTCTTTAACTTTTCAAAGACTTCAGTGGTCAAATGTAGTTTTCTGAAATTGCGTACTCTATCAGGGCTGACTTCTCTATTTGGAGAAAACGCAAATGTTCTTGGTGATCATGTTTTTTAGTTTTAATGGTCCCTGTGAAATGGTATACTCTTCTATACCCGTATGGTATTTTATAATTTCCAGGTATGTAAATCGGGTCTATTGATTAATAAGCTATTGTTGTTGGTAGGAAGGTGGTCTAAACGTTTTTATTATGAGCACCCATTGACTGCGCTTTGAATATATTACAGAATAGCCTTCTGGTTCGGCCTTGTTCTTCCTCTTATCGTTGAAGTACTATTATTGTATCAGGTGTTTCAGTTTCATTAATCTTAGTAGCAATCTGACTAGTTCCTAACAATCGATAGGGGAAGACTAAATATGCCTAAGTTTAGTGTTTCGCGGGTATAGTTTTAGTTTAGCATCGCATATCCCAAATACCAAGAAAAACTTTATCTAATGAGTTTGGAAGAATATTACCATTTCTCTCTATTATTACTCTACATATGACTCTGCTTAAACCAGTTTCAAAGCTAATTAAGAATACTATTCGAGTCTCTTTTCATCAATTTTTTCCACTCTAAATTTAGTTCCTTTTAATGTCAGTTTGTTCAAATAATATTTTCTTTCAGAATCCAAATTTCTTGTTTCAATTTCGAGAAGGGGTTCTTTGTAACCCAATTTAAGAATAGCCTTATGGATGGCACCGTAATAAATTTAATGGGGGAAAGTTGACAAAAATTTGTACATGACTGTTTCGTTTAGGGTCTCTGTCAAACCATCACATTATTCAAGCGAAGGTATCCTTATTTATGGTTTCTGCACTGCCTCCCAATTTCTCTATCTTTACAAGTGTCACTAATCACAAAAATTCATGTCATTATGTAGTTCAGAACCACCCTCAATTGTGTTATCAAACCACTCCCATTTTGAATACCAATCATACCTTGTCATCCGTAACACTTAGGAAGGGACTCGTCGAATGGGCCCGTCTTACATTTGCATACGAAGCTTATTTAAGTTTTAATTTCGGTAGTTTTAGACAGAGTAAAAAGGTTATAGTCAGAGAGAAAAGGGATAAGAGTCACAGAGTCAATTTTCTATCCCCTTGCTCTCAAGAATATTCTTCACCAATGCAACATTGTAAATAATAATTGTAAAAGTGTAAATTGTTGTCCAGTAGTTAATAAACAAAACCACAAAATAAACGTCTAAGCTATGCAACAATAATAGCACCGCTAACAAACGTTAGTTATGTTTGCTTTAATTTTGACTAATGTGCTACCCTACCTAAAGCCCTGTAGTACCTCCATACGTCCCAACAAATACCTTGACCTATAATTTGCCTGAAGCGCAAATTGTAACTCATTGTTATATGACTGGAATTTTTAAAATAAGTTTTAAGGTTTTCTTTAAATAAACAGAAACAAAACGGAAATTCGATAAATGCGCTTCGTAAATTTGTAGTTAAGAATGGGACCTTTGATTTGAGACATCAATCACTCTTTCAACTGCTATACTTCAAGAGTAACTTATAAAATGAAATTAAAAACAATTCATATACCTAAAAATTACTGATGGAGGGCCTTAACTGCAAGATTCCGTGCATAAATAATTGGGAATTTTTTAACTATTTCAAAGCCTTTAACACATAAATTTTCGTTACTATACAAAATTATTATTCTAAAATGTGTAATCACTGTGTTTTATCGTTGATAATGTTTTATTTAAATTTTTACCAACAGGGCATACTATGTACTACATGAAATAAAACCACGTAAATTTATCGTAATTTAAAACTCCGATAACTATATTTAATATAAACTGAATTAAATGCAATCTTATAACTATAACTAATATTAATATTAATGAAAAAATGATAATTAATGATTGATTTGTAAAATATAGATAAAAATTGCTTAATAATGAGTCTTATGGAAAACGTGTAGATTCCAGCGAGTCTATACGAGAACTGTCTAAATTTTACTTAAAATTAAATATATACAGAACTTAGTAGTCACTATGATAGTTAGTCAGCCACGTCGCAACCCTTAGGTATAAAGTCATTGTACCCACAAGGGATGCAGCCGATGGAAATCTTGGTTATTAACTAGCAATAAATGGTACGTGACAAACAGCAAATATTTTGGAAGATTATAATGTTTATGATTTGTCTTTTTCTTACGAGTTTATAATCAAAGGCGGCAAAATAAACTAATTACCGAACACACTGAATTGGAAAATTTTACTTTAATAATTTCAAGTAGACATTCTAGTTTCTAAATCTATTTCATTCTGTAGCATCTTAACTCGCGCGCTATGTATGCATTTTCAGTTAGCAATATTACAGTCTGCTGGTATTTGGAAACAAAATTTAAAGTTTTGATTATATGAAACCGGTACTGCTTATTCATTTACGTTTCTTCCGCAATGTAGACAACAACGTCACTTTAAAGTAATAAAGTGGTAATCATCTCTAGAGCAATATCGCAGAACAAAACGGAGATATTCATGGTTATATAACAAAGAAACATCAGTAAGTTATGGAATAAATCGTTTTCATTCGTATTCGCAACAACAATAAGGAAATATGCTTTTCTTCTATTATTTCTTCTTGATCGAAAAGTAAATGTAATTTAAATTGCGGCAATTTAAAATTCTCGTGGTCTTCCGTCGTTTTATCATTTCTTTAAGCTTTCAATCGAGTATTACTGACAATGAGTCAAGTTCAAGGAAATTGCCAAGGTAATCTGTTGTATCTGCAAGTGCCTAGCAATAATTAACAATTCTATTGTAAGATTTAGATTCTTCTTCACAATTAAAACACTACCACCATTATTATTATTGATATAAACAGTTTATAACTTGGATGTATAAAAAATAGCTTCAAGCTTAAGTATATACGCCAGGCCTGAATGTTGCAAGAGAAATGCCCTACCTCTTCAGACGGGACAAGTTCTCGGCTCGAGCTCGAAGACCGACGACGTTAACATCAACAAATGACTCAATTTAATGAGGAAAAATTTGTTACTGCTGTCACACTCTCGCCGGGACTCGAACCCGGGATCTTTGACTTTACGCGCCAATACTTTTGCCACTAAGCTACGAGAGGTGACAACAGTAACAACGACGAACGTACCTACTAAGTCATAGAACGTTGGAATCAATGTATATTATTATTAATCATTAATAATGAAATATTTAAAGAATTTTTAGTAGAAGTAAATTTTAAATGCATCAATGCGATATTAATTTATTAAATTAATTTGTACCTACTACAGATTATCTCATATTAACCAGGAATAATTTGTTACTGCTGTTACGCCCTCGCCGAGACTCGAACCCGGTGTCTTTAACTTTATGCGCCAATGCTTTTTATCAATGATTGATTCCAACGTTCTGTGACTTAGTAAATACGTTCGTCGTTGTTACTGTTGTCACATCTCGTAGCTTTTGGCAGAAGCATTAGCGCGTAATACCAAAGATCCCGGGTTCGATCCCAGCGAGAGCGTGACAACAGTAACAAATTTTTCCCTCATTGTATGAGGTAATTTGTAGTGGATGCAAATTAATTCTGTGGCGGTCGATACACCCTGTATAATATTCTATGTTCAAATTCTTTTTTATTATATTTCTTTGTGTATCTATGTAAATATTTCTTAACATTATCTTCTAAAGCTTTTGTATTCTGTGCATCTGTACCAATAACTTATATTACTGTACTGTCCTATAATCATTTTTCATAATTCATTTCAACTTCGCGTACTAACCGCATAACGTCTGTCCTTCGCTGTCCTCCCTAATTACAATTTTACGATAAGTTTCTTCGGTGATTTGGGTATTTGCTGTATTTGGTCATTTTCTCGTCTCAAAATATTTCATGGTTTCGTACTTCTTAATTGGCACCCTACTCTTATCTACTACCCTTTCCTTTACTTCAGAATTTCGATTTAATTCTATTTTTTCCTTCTGACTAGACAGTCCGATCTGAATCTACAAACATTGCTCTATTTGGTCATATTTCTCGTCTCAAAATTTTCCATGGTTTCGTACTTCTTAATTGGCACCCTACTCTTATCTACTACCCTTTCCTTTACTTCAGAATTTCGATTTCATTCTATTTTTTCCTTCTGACTAGATAGTCCGATCTGAATCTTCTAACTGTAAAAATCATTTTTCTTCCGTCTTCTTGTTGTTAAATATATTGTCATTGTTGCGATCGTCATTTTTATCTAGTTTTATTTATCAAATTACTAATTACCTGACAGGAGAGTCCAAAATTCAATATTTAATCACATTAATGTATTTAAAATTTACCCCTACTAAAAATTCTTCAAATATATAATTGTATTTTCGTTTGAATAATCTGTTAGAAAATAAAAATAGATAAACGAAAACACATGAGAATTAATTGGTAGCGAAAAACAAATAAATTGAAATATAATTTTATTCCTGATTGTCAAATAGAAATCGCTGTATCTGCTATAATTGGAATTTAATATTTAAGGTTTAATATAAGGATAGTTGGAATACGATCCCGGATAAACCCAGTTTAATATTTGAGTCAAAATTAACCACTTATTGTGAATTTGAAATTGTTTGTATTTGATAAAATTTGAAAATATCAGCTAATGTGTTGCAAAATTAAAAAAAGAAAACAAGAATCAGGTATTACGTAAAATCTACCATGAAAAATTATTTTAATAGTAACGTTATACATTTAACGACTAATGGTTGAAAAATAAGCAATTAAAATGTGGGTCAGTCATTTTATTTTTAAAAAATATTTCAGTGAA
Source organism: Agrilus biguttatus (assembly GCA_963921985.1). Classification (NCBI taxonomy): domain Eukaryota; kingdom Metazoa; phylum Arthropoda; class Insecta; order Coleoptera; family Buprestidae; genus Agrilus; species Agrilus biguttatus. The sequence goes on from OY998118.1 coordinate 26,734,304, forward strand.
TTAACCTTTCTGTTATTATTGAAATTTTAGTCTTACATTTCGCTTATTATTAACTTATTTGTCATCTGAATATTTTATATGTTATCTTCCTTCGTTTAACACAAGGTCCACACAAACAACTTCTCAATATAATAAAGTGATATTTACCAAAATCAGAAACTTCAACACATTGTTATGTTTAAAGGTCATTACAGTATTTTTAAATAATTTTTGAAAAATATATGTGTGAAGTATTTGTCGATTGTTAATAACAATGTTTAATTGATAACCAGTTAAAGAATTTCAATTATAACATTGTTTATTTATATGTTTTCAGTTGAAATAGACGGGTGTAACTGTGAAATAATTATTAAGTATATTTTTGGTTCAACAAATTCTGGTAAATGATCACTGAGTAATTCTTGCATGATAACACCTTTATTGTTATAGGGCGAAATTCAGACTCTTAATTAAGCCGTATTAAGTTTATTATTATGTAAAAATGAGAAATTATAGCATGTACTTGCTATTGTGTTTATGATGAGACGTTTTTATCTTACTGATCTGTAATATTCGTAACTTTGGTGCGGAGATTTTATCCCATGTTTGGTATTGATTTTTGCAGCTACAATGGAGGCACCATCACTAATTGGAGAGGCTACTAAGTTTGAGAACAGTTTTGTAAGGGATGATTATTTCTCCTTGTTGCATTAGTGGTTTTAACCTTTTTTTAAGCCAGAGATTAGGTATTGAAATAATTTTAGAGCATATTGCAAAATTACTCTCATTTGTTTCATCTTCCTTAATGTCAGATTAAGAGAGTGAGAGAGAAGAAAGATAAGAAAAGGAATCGAAAGACAAGATAGAATATGCTAGGTGCCATCTAAAAAAAATGAAGTTATTAATGTTTCAAGTTTTTAAACGTTGTTTTTCTTCTGACAATCCTATATAAATTATGAAATTTAATTTTGTTATAACATTAGTCTTAAGTCTTGCCTATAACTGGTAACTCTAATTCATTTGTTATGGCAGTTATGTGTTTTTATAGTTCGAGTTGTGATACCGATCTTTTTCTATAAATTGAATTATCTCAGAATCTATTCATCGATAAGCATACGTGTTGGTTATCAATGTCACCTTAAAATTTTATGCTTTATACGAATTCGTTATAAAAGATATACCGTTCCATTTAAAATAATATAGTTGACATCAACTTTCGGTATAACCGGAAGTGACAGACAGTTGAAATAATTTTAGGAAAAAATATCATCCTTGATAACCCGCACTCCCAAATTTTTAAATCTCTGATACCCTTAGTTTTACTAGAACGTCTAATGTACCACTCAGTTTCAATAACCCTGTATATAAACGTAGGTTGGTTAATATTATCAAAACTATAAAAACACAAACTTAATGTTATACACTTATTATTAAAAACTCTAACAACTGTTTCGACTTATGCAGTCATCTTCAGAGAGTATTATTATAACTAACTTAAAATTATGAAGTACAAGCTAATTTACAGTCTACAGACACATATACATATATATATTTCTTAGAATTGTTACAATTTTGTCCTGTTTGTGATTGGTCAAAATATCGGACTATTTAGTCCTTTTGTTACATCATTCATTACATTTAATTTTGAGTTGATGGGTTTTTATATTTCTAATTTTTCTAAGTAATTAAGTTTGTAACCTTTATTTTCTATGTGGATAATTGAAATGCAATTGCAATGTTATTGTGATCTTCAAATTGCAAAATATGTTAAAATGTAAGATTTTGATTTTCGGGTCCGTTACAATATTCTCCTTGTGACTGACAAGTCAATAAAAATAAGACAAAGAAAATGTTCAAGCTTTAAATAGACGTATCATTCATTAAACAACTATGTATGTTACGCCTATGATTAATAGTTTGATTGAAATTTATTCTTCCACAATGAGTTCAAGATAGACAGTTAAGTATGGAAAAAGTGAAGAACGATATTGAGAATTAAAATCCGATCCGTTATGGGACGGTCGATCTCATTAAAATTTCGCTGAAGATTCCAGGTTTTTTTGTCTGGTACCTTGTTAGTTTTGCATAATTGCATTAGTTTAATTTCCATTAACGGGCATTTGTGGTCTGATGATACAACGCTGGTCGAATTCGATATGCAATAGTAATAAGTAGGTTAAATAACGTAAATCTCGACAATCTGTTTTAAATGAAAAACTGTATCAGTAACACAACTGTGTCACTGATAGATTCGAAATATAAAAGTTTCGGTCAATGATTTTTAACTATAACATTAATTTTATCATATAATGTTCACCGACAACAATAATTTCGTCTTCTTCTTATATTCATTTCAATCACGTCTTCGTCTTCAAAAAAAATTACTTATGCTACTTGGTAGTCGCTTTCTAATACCGAATTTTTAACTCCATTTTTTGTTCAGACCTTAATTATAAAACGTTTATAAAGGAAAACGTGATTAATAACTGGCACAATTTTCAAAGATAATATTGTAACTGTTTTGTGGTCCAATTTCTTAGCAATCATATTTGTATAACCCTACTGTTGGCGTATTTCTGCCCTGTAATTAATTAAGATAAGTGTTCGGATTTATCTTTTCATTTTTTGTTTGTAATTTATTGGCCTTGTCAGTCACACGTTTTTTACGTCTTAAATTTTTGTTGTATTATCATGTGCATTTGCTGTCCGTTTCTTTCTTCTGCCATTTATGGTTTTATAATAGCATGTATCATATTTTTTCCCTTTTTAGTATTGCCGTTTCTCATTGTATTATTTTTTCTTTGTCTTCCAATGCGCTTCTAGAGTTTAAGTTAGTTTATAGATATATTGGGGGTAATTTGTTGACCCATCGGTCCATTTCGAGGACGTAGATGATGCACCGACACATAGATTACAGTGTTGCATTTTCTTGTGTTTACGTTTTCCCTCCTTTTTGTTTGTTTTGTTGTTTCAAATGTCGGTGCATCGGAACCACCCCTCCTCTAGAGGCGGTTCTTAAATTCATATATAGTTAATACAATACAATATAGATAACACAGTTGTTACAGTAAGTACAGTTCAATCAATTCATTCACATATTAGATAAAACATCAAACGTTTAGGAGAGATCATTTTTAGTACATTTAACATATAGCACAAATCAAATCAAGATCTCTATAAACGTATAGTATCAATAACATATAGTTCAATCAATCAATCATAATCATTTAATCTTCGTAAATAAGTAGCAGTCACGACGTTCATGTAAAATTAGTATATATAGTTGTAAATAGTTGGGTGTAATAAACAATTAAAACACGAAGTCCGTTTATTGCACCGATTCCCCCATAGGAATCTAAAGAAGTGGCACATCTGTGCACCGGTGAAATAATTCATTTCATCACCCTAATTAAACAATAAGATTTTTGAAATTTTAAAATGTTTAATCTTGTGGCTTAAAGAAACTAATGAAATATATAGGTACTCATATAAGATATAACTTTTAAAGCCTTTTTCGTCTGCATTACCAAATTTTAGCAAAACCAATAATTTAAAGAAAGAAAAATATTATGTTAAATATAGCACATGTAGGTTCTGAAAGATACTTCGGGTCACTAACAAATCGACCCACAAACACAATTTCCGAATGACAATGGGATATCTCATTATCATAAAATTATCCAACAGAGAAAAAGGCAAATGTCCCTAGATCGTTATATTATGAAAACACTAGCCATCGAGACAGTGATTGAATCACTTTCCAGGATACACAAACTCCAGAAATACCTACACAGTTGTCCGACGGTATTATATACCTTCGAAGGAGTAATCTTCCTCTTCCTCCAATATCATCTACCTGTGCTATAATCCATAAAAAAGTCAACAAACAATATCTTTCTTGGAAGGGTGAACGGATTAATTGAATTTACCTTAATTTTAGTAGGAAAAATTGTTTCGGTTCGTCATAATTGCGGATAACAAACGGAGTCAAAGAACGAATGAAATTTATGACTCCAAGTACCACTATATGACAAAATGGATGGGTTACTTTTTTTCAGTATTGAAATCAAGACCTGTGATTCTAGGTAAATGTTGTGGTATTATAATTACTAAGATTAGTGTAAAACTAGTTGGTAATACTGGTAACTAATACTCACTAACAGAATTCCTAAAAGTAACTGTATGTTACAAATAATTCCTATTATTTGGTGGTAAATTCAAATATATTCGGGGGAAAAAAAAGAGGCGAATGAGACTATTTACAAATTTTGCTAGATATACATTTAGAAAGCAACCTGACAATGTCAAAAATTTAATTCTAATATAAAATTTATTTTCGGTCTCAAAATAGAACAGGATTTCAGAAGCTGACGGAGCTAAATCTGATGAAATTGAAAGATTTTTATAATTACACTTAAGGAATATTCTTTTACAATTTCTTAATAATTTAGTATGATAGTTAGTTGATATTTGAATTTCATTGTAATATAGAATAACAAGATAAATAGATGAATTATTTATTCTTCAAAATTATTAGAATCGTTTTGAATGTTCGAAAAGTGAAATTGCGTGAGTTAGCTGACATCGTAAAGATATCAAAAGAACGTTTTAGCTTTACATTGATGTTGCATGAGCATTTGACTATGAGAAAGCTCTGTTCGAAGTGGCTGCCGCGTTTATTCACTGTTGACCAAAAACAAGAACGTGTTGATGATTCTGAGCAGTGTTTGGCCAGTGGATATGTGACAATGTATGAAACATGGATGCATCACTTCATTCCGGAATCAAAACGATCGTCATCTGAGTTGACAGCAACTGGTGAACCTCGTCAAAGCGGCTGAAGGCACAACAACCATGTACTGGAAAGGTTATGGCCTCGGTATTTTGGAATTTGCGTGGTGTAATATTCATCGACTATCTTGAGAAGGGAAATAGTATCAACAGTAAATTGTAGTAATTATATAGCGTTAAACGCTCCAAGCGTTTAAAGGCAAAAATTGCAAAGAAACGACCGCATATGGCAAATAAAAAAAAATGTTTCATCAAAACAACGCATCGTGTCATGAATTGAACTTCGAATTGCTTCCACATCCACCGTATTCTCCAGATTTGACTCCCAGCGACTACTGGCTCGCCGGCAAGAAATTTCGCTCGAATGAGGAAACCTCCTCATCGCTGGTGCTGAGGCCTATTTTGAGGCAAAAGGTAAATTGGTCTACAAAAGTGGTATTGAAATGTTACAGCGGCGCTAGAATGATTGTGTTGCTGTTGATGGAGATTACGTTGATGAATAAAGGCACATTTGAACAAAAAAAATCGTGTTTTCTTTGTTATGCCCGGAACTTTTCAGCCCATGCCTAGTTAAGCTTGTACATGTCGAAAGACGGAAAAACATTGAAGGATAAGAAATGTCCTAAAGAATAAATTATGTCCTATGAAATTTTTCTCTAGGATTGTTATTCTAGAACTATTCAAAAAAGAAAAAAAGTCAGATATTTCCATTCTTTTTCAATAAATAATTATTTTTTTCTGCTTCGAACTCAACTTTTCAGACTGGCACAATGTTGAATTATCATTTCTAGCATCCTTCCTAAGTGATTTAAATAAAAATTAAAGTTACATGCAAACTTCTAAATGCAGTATACTGACAATTCGTCTGAAAGGTCGCATATGTCTATATACGATATATAGAAATTACCAGTGGCGGCAGAAGAGCTGTTATTTATGGTGACCAATCAACACATGAGAAATCATGTGATCTAATGTGTCTCATAATTTTCGACCTTTTAAATGCGACAATCGAAATTTTACATCGAATCGCGGTTTTTGTTTGGGAAAAAACATTAGAGGATATAAAAAAGCTTGATTCGTAATCAGTATTCTAACACGGTTGGTTTCCGGGTCAAATGTCAAAACTTAAAATTTCGCAGCTCCTATCGAAATGTACCCTTAGTACAGTAAGTTTTTGTTCTTTTCGACGATGTGATCGAATTACTGTGGGAAACGTTTCTTTAGAGGCTTTTGCTATAGATGGAGAAGAAAATTCGAAGTCACTTGCTGATTTTTACAAGAATGTTCTTTTTTTTTGAGACAGCTTCTAAGTGGCCGGGACATGTTTGTATCTTTAATTAAAATAGCGTGCAAGGAAATAAAAAGTTTAAATGACGATATCGAATTTTTACGAGAAAACAATTGAACAATCAGTATTGATGATTTCCGGTTCTTCATGTACGAATAAATGAAGCTTTTCAACGCCAAAACGTCTTAAAACTTACATTGACATGACATGAGTCAGACAAGGTTACATTAATAATGAAATATTTGAAAAATTTGTAGTAGGGGTAAATTTTAAATACATTTAAATTACAATTATTGAATTAACTTATACCCTCATACTATGAGGTAAACATTTTTGTTACTGTTGTCACGCCCCCATTGGGATCTTGGCTTATGCGTCAATGCTTGTGCCACTAAGTGCAAGCCACTAAGACAACAGTAATAAAAATTTCCTCATTGTATGAGGTAATCTGTACTGGATATAAATTAATTCAATAATTAATATCGGATTAAGGTTATATTATTTTATGATGTTGCATATTTGTCATTTCATTGTTGATGGAATTGATCTTGAAATGTGGATGAGTGAATTCATTTCGCGAAATATACGAAACGAGTAGGAACTTTCGCGAAAAATAATTTTTAAATATTTGCAAATTTATTTTTGTTTTTAGTTTTATGTAGTGAAATGTTGCTTTTTTATGTATAAAATTACAATGCCATCTCTTGTCTTTACCATTCTTCTACTATCAAAATTATAAACATGGTCTGAATCAGTTTCGCCACGCCTGACAATTCGCATAAATCAAATTTCAAATTAAAACATACATATTGTAACGAGCCTGTATGTATGTGTACAAGAGCGGCGGCGAGTTCCGGAAACAGATAAGACGGGTTCCTCGAATACGGTCGTCGGTCGGCGCTTTGATAGCAATAAGTAAACAACAACATAATAGGAGTTCGAGAAAATACTAGAAGATCGTTCCTGATTACTCCAGAACCTTCGATACCTCTATAAATATTATGTTGTCGACGGTCAAGAACAGTTTTAGTTTAGTTTTTAGTATAGTATAGTTAGAGAAACAATATAGTTAGAGACACAGTTTAGTTTTAAAGTACACAGTTACAGTTTAGAGTTTAAAGTTTACAGTTGACAGTTTACGGTTGATAGTAGAATGGTAATATAAATACGATATACCGAGTGATATAAATAGCGCATTTACCTTGTCATATAAATAAGTGGTAATATAAATACGACATACCGAGTGATATAAATAATAGATTTACCTTGTCATATAAATAAGTTGTGCATTAGTGTTTAAGTGTTATATAAATAGTGTAAAATAAATATTTGTTTAAATAAATAAGTTGATCTAGAAAATTCGTTACAATATTGTAAAATGATAGGAAGGAAAAATTTGAATTGTTCAAAACAACCATCGTGTATACTCGTCGTGAGTTTGGTATTAAATAAATGATATATGTCTAGTATCTATATGAACATACAAAATCCAAAAACATCACAAAAGTTCATCGTGGCACTGTCTACATGAATGAAAGTAGGAGGCACCGGGAACTTCTACAAGGTGGTCAAATAGAATCATTGAGGTATAACAATAGAGCGCGCTATAATTATTTAACTCCGTACTATACTGTGATCCCTAGAGTGAGAACGGTACCTAAAAGAAGTACAACAACACGGGTCTTTAGATTTCTGAGAAGTAAAGAATCTGGCCATTATTCTTGATGTCTGCCACTATTATTGTCTCTGTTATTGCTCCTTCGCAATTCCTTTCACGTCAGTTATGATGTTTCGCGATGTGTTATCACGTGTCTACGTATATTGAAGCAGATAATAAGTATGTGATAACCTAACCGCACTGATCAAAACAACCCAACGAATGGTACTGCCATTTTGTTGACCAACCAATGACTTACTTGCTGAGTAGCCAGACTCTGTATCTCTAGGGACTTTAGGGCACTTCTTGGCAGCGTTCTAATTCACTCCTAGCGTCACGCTGGCAGACCAATCGCGGGCTCAATTCCTATTTCCCTATTATATTGATATAATGTTTCCTTGCCACTGTACATACCCTATTCGATTCCCGGCCGATTGCTACATTTTTTACTTATCGTTATTTAAAAAAGTGTCATAATTAGCCGAAATTCTAACACGGGTGGTACTGGTATGTATAAGTTATTTTCAACATAAAAAGAGTAGATACAAACATTCTTAAAAAACAAGTTAAATCAAAGAAACTGTAAAAGACTAAATAAGCATAATACTTTTTTAATGAAGACGGTAGAAGTAACATCAAAGACTAATTCAATTTCAGATTTATTATATCTTTCTCCAACTTATGTCCCAGGATGACAAATTAGCTGGACTACTAAACTTATCATGTCTTCAGTTTTTTAAGTTACCCAGTATTCCGTTTATTTTTTTCCACCCTTGGGACATTATCTTGAATTTTTCAACTTTATACTAACAAAACTTTTAATGAACGCAGCCTGTGGAATAAGCATATTTATTACTTTCCTATCATTAGAATTATAATTTGAATTGAAAGATCCTTCATCTACCGACCAGGGACGGATCCAGAAGTCGTCTTTAGATGGAATATGTGCTCATGAAAAAAATTATAAAAACATGTTGATAAAATTAATGTTTTATAAAACAAAGTTATACTTGTGTTATTGTTAACCGAAGCCGTGTTTTAAGACTTCTTCATGTTGAAACCCAACGGCGTGGTCTAATGCTCTAGATCATTGCTTAGTATTCGGGAGGTCACCAGTTCAAATACGGGTCCGACTGCTCTGGTCGAAGTTTTCTGTGGTTTCCTTCATTTCTCTTATGTCTTCATTTCGTCCGTCTCATATTTCTCTCCATCACCGCACCACCCACCCATTCCCACGATTTCTGAAAGGAGGTTTAAGAGGGCCTTATGTCCTAACCTCGGGCTTTGCACTACAGTATAATCGGAGGAACTGCCCGCCCACCAGCACGAGTAGCTGTTGGGAATGAAACACAAAAATGTTTTTTTATGTTGAAAAAGTTCGTTGTCCACATGCTGCACTGAACGGAACAGTTAAAAACAATCTTAGTAAAAAAAGCATTCTCAGATAAATTTCGCGATCCAAAGCTTCCAATAGTTTTTATGCATCAAGAGGATAGGTTGTAGGGTTAGAGAGTTTAAATCCATTGGGTTTAATGTTTTACGTTCCTTGCATTCGTGATCAGAAATACAGAAATTAATATATAATTAAAAAATAGATTAGTTAAGGAAGTTGTATTCGACAAAATTTATGATTCAAGCATAGTCGAGCATTTCGCGAGTATCGGGTATAACTATATATATTGGTATGTCTTCTCAAGGTATTGTAGATCCAGGGTCGCTTAGTTTGCGAGAGGTTGGTCAACAAAACAAATACTGTCTTCTTTAGTAATCTATATTTATAAACAATTAATTAACTAAATTACTAAACCAAATATACAAGTAAAATTAAATGTAATATTAAAAATCAAGAGCCAATAATCAAACTGGGAGATTATATCCTACCAGTTTTGTCTGCGGCTTGATGGAGTATATCGTCTCTGGGAATTCAGGATAGGGCCACACCTAACTATCGCCAGTACCTCCTATTCACGCAGACTTACGTCATCTCTCCGATAATGATTTACCCTGGCTCTTTATAGGACCCCACATAGTGGTCATTTGAATTTTCAACAATTACAACTTGGTCACGATCTATATTCGTTGTGGTACCATGCTAAGCAAATTCTGCTGAATGTATGACAATAACTATAATGAAATTTTGAATAACGGTTCCGTGTTTCGTAAATTAACTCGAATCTCTTTTCAAATAAGTGAAAAAATTAATATAATGTTATAAACTATAATCACCATATGACAGTATCCATGCATTGACATGTGCATAAAACTCAAAAGAAATCATAGTGGCACTGTCTACAAGACTAAAAGTATAGGTAAGTTTTGATTTAAATCATTGTGTGAGACTCGCATAGCCAATTATTTTAATTGTAACACTTTTAGTAGCAACTAAACTATGCAAAGTTCTGGCATACACACTGCCCCATTCTCACATCCCCGATTAGGTACTTCTTCCACTTGACCAATAACACCGTTAGATACTTGCATACGAAACGACCATACCAAACATCAATGTATACAATGGACAATCCTTCCAGCTTTTACTACTCACAATCCATGCAGAATACAAGTACAGAATACGCCTTACGTGCATTTTCATTGTAAGCGAACTACGTATTACCAACAAAAATATTACAATTGCGGGGCATGTTATGCATGTCCGCAGAGTTTGTATCCTTTGCAGCTCAATTACCCTCCTAAATTCGACGTTTTATGCAAGTATATTTGGAGATGAGGGGAGCGGGCACGGTTCCAGTGGTACACAGAACCCGTCCATTCGCTCAGTTAAGTATACCGCAACGCGCAAAGAGTATTCATTTGGTTTACTATTCCGCATAGAACGGCCGGCAGAAGTCGATATGATGTAGATTCATTAAAGTATTGTATTAATAAATAAATATACATATAAATATGGAATTAACAGAAACAAGTACTCCGAGGGCTAATACTGCTACCGGCATTGAATTACACTGTTGATGCCGATGGATTCTTAGACGAAGATTTAGTATATTAGCCCTTGGAGTAGTTGTTTCTGTTTATTCCATATTTATATGTATATCTATCATATAGCCTGTGAAAGCCTTTCTGCCAGCGCCCACCTGATAAGACCCGATAGGTCGAAACCGGTCGTGGGATATGGCTTTCGGTAATCTGTGCCTACTGTGATTCTCAAAATTTAGACGAAAAACGATTTTAATGTCTTTCTTTTTTTAAATATATTTATATCTTTTTAGCAGTTCTACAGCTCCTAAGCTTATATACACCAGCAGCCCCAAAGACTCTGTAGTGTTTTATTCGCAATTAACTTAATTGAATCCTTTTGAGTATTTGTGCTTAGGTAGCTATACCTAACGGTGTAATTCCATGTCAAATGTTAAATTTGTAAGACAATCATACACGTTAATAACTATGCACCCGTTAATGTCATTATTAGACGGAAGCTTTGTCAATAGGGCCATTGATAATTGTCTGCAACGATTTTCGAGGCAAACGTTGAAGAAGTGACGAACAGCGGGTCTCGGTTGCTTTGAAAATTACACTCTGCACGACGCGACGCAATGTGTTGTTAATCGACATGCAGTCGTGGCGGTCGATTTTAATTGTACACTTGACTTCCTTGTTTCAACAAAACATCGAACTGGATTATGCAAATTGTTTTGTTTTGTCTTTTTTTTACAGCGAGAATTATCCTTCTGGTATATTCGGGTAAATAACTTCAGCTATTTTCCAAATGAAAGGTCGGAATACAATTCTTTTTAAGCAAGTACATCGAAGCTATTTTGAATACGTACAATTCTGTCAATTTGGAAGTAAGCGAAAATAAAAGAAAAGGCTATTGCATAATTGTGCAGTTAACAAGCTTTTATACACAGTAGATATGTAGTTCCATGGCAACTAAAAAGTCGTCATAATATAATTCGGGACAAGTATAAACCCAAAATTAACACGCATTTTGAAATTTGAATATGAAATTGTAGTTTTATGCGATAATAATAGGCATGATTGTATTTATTAGGGTTTTGTAGTTTTGTTTTGCAGCTTAAATCGACAAGGGATCGAGGACTATACCAATAAGTTATAATAATATAATAATAACGAAAATATGTTAATACAAATTTGAATATCATTCGCACTGCGGTATTGATCAGAGCTGATTTAGTAATGTAGTGGACTGCTCTCTCTGTTCTACACAACACTGACTGAAATGGAAGTACTTACTAAACGTTTCTTTGCTCTTGATGGCTTCCTGTACTAAAATATACTGTCGCCAAGGCGGACTAAACTTCCTCAGGTACGCTGGTCAAGTATTCGAGAATATCGCTTCAGAAAATAATATAGAGAGAGCTGGTTCGTACCCGAGTCCGACTGCTCTGGTCCAAGTTTTCTGTGGTTTCCTTGGATCATTTAGGCAAATGCTGGGGCAGTAATATTCCACATATAATCTTTCACTTCTCTTCTGTCTTCATTTCGTCCGTCTCATCTTTCTCTCCCTAACCACACCACCCACCCATTCCCACGATTCCTGAAAGGAGACTGAAGAGGGCGTTACGCCCTACCCTCCGGCTTTGCACTACAGTGTAGGTTGGAGGGACTGCCCGCCCACCGGCACGACTAGCTGGTGGGAATGAAACACAAAAAAGTTTTAAAAGTATTTTTTCGAGAGAGACTCGGAAAAGGACCGAATGTGGAGTCCAAATCATTGAACCGTCGATGGGCACGTGAATCGCTAGTCCATAGTCCTATAGTGGAAGATAGTGAGAAGCGAAATAACTATTGTTACGTCCAGCCACTCAGGATCGGCTCGAAAATCTTGAATGGTCCTTGAACAAGACATTGTTGTTATTACAGTACGTTATTACTGCGCGTTTCCTTAATTATTACAGGAAAACTGTCACTAACACCAGATACGTTGCCTTATGTAAAGTTAAAGAAATCCAGAATAATGAAACGATTATTTCTTAAAATTATTGGTTCATTTTATTTCATATACCACTTAATTACTCTTGTAATAGTATCTATAACGAAGTAACAACACCGAACTTTTAAAGTTTTATTAAGAAAGGCCAAGAACGTACACGAAGTGTAGTGACTTAATACTAACATAAAAATTAGGATAATTAAAATTTTTTATCTACAATCTTCTGGTCTTTCAGATCTTAGTAACTGGAGAACTATCATAGGTAAAATATAGAGTTTCACGCCCGATATTTATTAAAAATGTAAAGATATCCGGAAGTGGTAGATTGTAAGATTTACTCTACAGCTGTGGTAGAAATTCTCAAAAGTGAGGTAGTAGAAGCCTTATTAATGTTGTCGCAAATTCGCCGCAGCAAACACTACAGCTATTTTATTTATATCACCTCTTAGGGTAGCAAATTAAAAAAACAGCTAAACACATACATATTGTTATATTGCGGATTTGAGGTTGATTTCCAAATGCAATATAATATTACTATCACTTACAAACTGATATTTTCCTCGAAGATATTACTTCACTTATATGAAGAAAATACAATTCGATAGTTTTATTCACAAAGTATAACTTGATCCGTATTCAAAAGAAACACATATAAAAGAATAAAATTCTCGTTCTTTAGATACGATACTTTATTATACAAAAAGATGAGTCGTTTCAACAAAGGAAAACTTAAGACTAACTTAAATTTAATCCTTAGTGTATTACGAAGGGTTGTATTTGCCCTAACTATCATTATGAGTAGTAAACACAAACAATCTAATCAACATCCAAAGTACTTATGAATAATAATATTAACATGGAATTGTCATGCTAACAGTATGTAGGAACGTCGATACCTACATATCTTTAATGAAACGTTTATAAGCACAGCTTTGCACATAATATTAACATAATTCAACCTTTCAAGGGTGCATTTATTGTGCAACATGATTAAACAAATAATATTTTTAAAGAAAAGCGTTTCACCACTTCATTATATATCCGACAATTGTTTCGGTAAAATTACCATTACCAAGGATGAGAGGAACAAGTGCACTAAAGGTTAAATTTAATTAGAAAATATTTATATGTGTTCATTTTCTCTATAGTATGAGTGGGAAGATTATGGAATCAAGTTCGATTTGGTTATTGAATAAATTTTGATTTTTATGTAGAGTTTTTTTGATTTCTAAGTTTTTTCAATAAGGTAAGTTTTCTGCTTTCTTTGATATTCGTATGCAGAAATTTTACTCTAAATTGTTATTGAAATAGACGCAATGTTCCAAGAAACCTGTTTTTTTATTTTTTATTCAGAAATCCTATGTATATGTTCTATTACTCGTGCATTAATCGCTCTTCCTCTCTGACCAATATAGATAGCATTGAAACTGTTATAACTGTTTTTTCTTTTTTGACCCTCTTAGGTTTGTTGTTAATCAACAGATTTTTAAGGTCCATATTGTGATTTTCTATAATTTTTTCTATAGTTCTATAAATAGCCCTTTTTCTACCATACTAAAATAAAATTTCAGCAATGCTTTTTTGAGAATTTTACGCTATATATTCCTCTTCCTTATGTGCAACAACTTGAGTTCAATGAATTGGAATGATTTATGGAGTAAGTTGTCTAAAGTAGATTTCTTTTCTTTTTATGCTGTAGGTATGTATTCAAAAATGAAAAATTAAATGCATTTTAATAATTTATAATGTTTGAGAAAATATTTAACAGCTTGTTGCATTGTTCAACAAAATTTTGGCCAAAGAACTTGAATTATAACTTTGTATTACAATCGCACAAAAACAACTTCTAAAGTTAAGTGAATCTTACATATATAAAAGAAAGTCGTGTTAGTTACACTATTTATAACTCAAGAACGGTCTAACCGATTTGGCTGAAAATTTGTGTGGAGGTAGCTTAGAACCAGGAGACACACTTTTTATCCCGTTCGACCGCGTTCCCGTGTGACGTGACATAAAACGTCAAAGAGAATACAAGTTACTATAAAACGTGGTATAACAAAAACGCATCTGACATGGAATAACAAAACGCAAATGACAGCTAATGTAATAAGGAGTAACTTAGGCTACTTTTATTTTAGAAATTAATAATAGTTTATTTTAGAAATTAATAACTATTTATTAATAATAATAATTAATTTCTAAAATAAAAGTAGCCTAAGTTACTCCTTATTACATTAGCTATCTGCCAGTGAAGGTCCCGTCAAAAGCGGTCCAACCGTTTCAGAGATTAGCCGGAACAAACAAACAGACAGACAGACAAAAATTGTAAAAGCGCTTTCCACTTAATATCACAAAGGCTGCCTGACGCGCGGGCTCAGAACGCGCGAGCGGGCTTTTGCTAACGGTTGTGTCTGAACGACTTAAAATTGTAAAAATAACTTTTTTGTTAAATTCCACGCGAAGGAAGTCGCGGGCACAGCTAGTAATATAATAAATACGCATAATAATATTGTTTAACAAGCTTTTGGTACATCAGTAACACCATTTGTGGTAATCCATACGTCTCATATCCGTTCTCATTTTTCACATCGATCCTGAAAGTCCTCAGACGTCAGGCTCTTCGGAGCTATTGTACTTGTATGTTTACCTGTATATGAAAATTTGCATGCACATACAAGTGCAATTTCTCCAGTATATCATCTGCGATTTTCCACACCTTTATAAACATTTTACGTGAGTAAATTTTGTTACACATCAACGAATTTTTTTTCTTATTGACAGCTTTGGCACTAAAAAAAGTATCATTTATAATGCTGTTAGTTTTTGATTGACGCGTGATGTTTTTTCTATGTGTACTCACGAAGGCATTAAGTACAAACGAAAATTTAGAAAACAAAGGTTGGGATATTTTGATGAGAGTATCGAATACGCACATCTCTAAAGTTAGAAGCAGAAGAAAGATAGAAAACATCAAATACATTATGTAGTTCAACAAGTTGAACTTACTCTATCCTTATATCCCTATTAGTTAAGGCAATTTTAAGATTGGTAAGTATCCGTTATATCCGTTATCTTTATTAAGTACTTTTAACCTTCGTAAGAACACATTACCAGCATCCAGATAAGTTGGTGTTGCAAAATTAAAAACTGTTTATAATAATTGATATTGCTGCGTTTGGACGCGACGTACTACACTGACTGGATCCATTACTGAAGTGTAGATTTTACGACAACTCTCTTTATCTAATCAGCTAGCCGAATTCCGTGTTGTGTTATCGAAACTTATTTATTTAGTGGATCCGTTACTGGTAGATATCCAATTTAGAAACAATTTGATACCGTTATCAGATCGTTTTATCGGAGTATTTATCCAAGACAAGCAAAGTGTCGAGGAGCAAAAATTAGTAGCTCGATTTTTCACGATCATCTTACTATAAATACACATAACTCCTCGTTTGAACTGGTATTTGTACCGCCATGTCATCGGCAAAGGCTATGACGATGCTGCGATGGTGTGGTATGGTCTCCGATCATGTCGCTGCTCTGTGCTAATAATTCTAAGTTCATGGGCTCCGTCACGGTCTGACCATGGTCACCACAAAAACTTAATGATGCATTTGACAAGCTTCTGCATAGAGACAGTGGCGACGGCTCAGAATAGTTGATACGACTGTCTTGACAATTTCTACTTGGATCGATTATAACAATCCTCATCGTTAAATAGTAGCAGGAATTTAATAATAAATAAATAAAGGATACGAGTTTTTCCGTGAGTAATTTCAATCAATAATAACGATAGGTATAAAATACTTATTTACCTTCAGTGTGGGGACAATTTGCTGCTGAAAACCCATACTTTACGATATAGGAATGTATCTTATCAAAACATAATTTTTTTATTGATTTATTTATGAAATAGGAAATAATTATTCCTTGAAAGTTTTGAATTTTTCAATGAAATTAATCGCTTGTTATACAACAAAAAAAAGACTTTTATTAATGTTATTGTAGAGGTTGTAGCTGAAATGTTTATCTTTCAATATGTGATCTTTTAAATTTTTTAAATAATCTTTTAACCGATAAATTATAAAAAATCCACAAGAATGTTCACACAAAATTTATTATATTCTATACAATACTGTTTCGGCCCTTATCAAGAGTACAAATAGGTCACTAAAGTTAAAATGTTGTTGTCTGAAATTTATACCTAAAAATAAAAGAAGAGAGGTGTACAAAAGATTTTACAGTTGATGTAGAATGAGAGGGGAATTGGATGTAGCTAGTTTTAATTGATTATTTACTAAATTTTTATTTCTGTGAATTGCCTTCTTAATTTCTAAGTTTTCTAATAATGATAATTTTTTATAATTTGGAACGTTTGAATGCAAAATTTTTGATTTATTAATATTTAAGCTGTGGCTTACTGGCGAGCATTGATCTGCAAAGCCGGTGTTTTTGTCTTTTTTGTTAATTGAATAGAGATGCTCAGAAATGCGTTTTTTAATATTTCTACCACTCTTTCCTATATAGGTAGCGTCAGAAGAATTGCAAAATATTTGATAGATTCCATTTTTATACATACCGTCAATTTCTTTACATTTATTATTTACTAAATATTTACCTAAATTAAAGATGGTTTCTGCAATAGTGCAATTGAAATTATTTTGAAAAAAGTTTTTGAACTTAAAACTAAATAAATTTGGTGTAAACATTCTTGTGGATTTTTTCTAATTTATTAAATATGTTTCACAATACATGCACCACCAAACGTTTGAATTTTTTAACCATTGTTTATATCATTACTTTGTAAAACCAGGAGAATTATTAAAAAATCGTAGAAAATTAAACATGAAAATTATAATAAAATAGTAGATAGAACTTATTATAAGGTATTACTTCATTTCAAGGAAGTCTAAATTCAGTGAATTTATTGTTTTGTCACTTCAAGTTCAAAATTGACCCGCACAGTGTGCTGATATAAATATAGGTAGACATGGGAAACAGTACGATATTTATGACTTAGATACCAAAGAACGCATTTTTGAATTAAAAGCGGTCAGTTCTTGCGTTATTTTGTTCATTCTTCACTTTTATTATTTTTTTTTAATGTCAAATATACGTCTCACAAAAAATGAAAATGTGTACATTTTGTACGTATGAAGATATGTTTAATTTATAGTTTTATAGCAGTAATACATGTGCAAAAATAAAATATAATATAAAGTAACCTTAAAATACTCTGAAATTTGTTTCTGCAGAAAATATTATTAGTAATATTTTTTTAAATAATAAATGTATACATTCCATTTTCCCTCGATTAATATTAATAATTTGCCGAAATACGTTTAATAAATTATCTATATAAAAAACATTATCAAATATGTGTACATTTTCCGTCACATTGCACCTGCCATCTTGAATTTTAAAGTCATATTTGTAATCACCCTCCTTGAAAACCCTCTCGGTGCATTTTCCTTTAATTTTTGCATGTAATACCAATAATATGATATTTATTTCATCATTCCGACATTCTGTATCCGTTGTATTGAATTTTAAACATCATATCGTAATCGGCGACCTCCAAAACCCAAACAGTCTACTAGTATTTTCCGGCTTCATGCTATTGAATTTAGTACACAATACAATTTACCATTTAATTTTGCATTGATTATTTATAATTACAACAATAAAAAAGCAACTTCATTTTTGATGGGTTTACTTCTATACGTAGAGTTTTTATAACAACTTTAGGAACATTTAGAACCGATACGACCTGATACAGGTAATTCCAAAGTTAAGTCCTTTTAAGAAATTGATTTGACGTTTACCTGGTGAAAGTTGAACATACTGAAGAATGTAATAAAAGCCACAAAAGCTTTTCACAAATATATTTACCAACTACACGACTATAGTTTCGCTATGATATAGCTTTTTCAAGTGTTGGTAGTGAGGTGAACTGCTTAAATATAGTTGATCATTTAATAACAAATTAGGATTACAATTTTTTATTTAATTGATTTCTAATGATCCTAATATATTTAGTTTTTCACTTTTTCCTAAGATATGTAAAATTTTAAATTCTGTATTAAATAAGTGATTTTCTGTTAATAGATGGTTTGCATAATTGGAGTTTTGTTTTTTATTTTTCAGTCTTTAACACGAGAATTTCTAAGTAGCTTCAACAGAAAATCACTTATTTAATACAGAATTTAAAAGTTTACATATTTTAGAAAAAAGTGGAAAACTAAATATATTAATTTAAAATTTAAATTTATTAAAACAAAAAGGTTTTGAAGAAATTATTTATTGTACACTACAATATTGTTTCACCACACTGTGGCTTCATCAGGTGTATATACATTCTACAAACTTACAGTTACTTAAATACTAACTTATATGGTAAATTTAGATTAAGGAGAGGGGAAATGTTCCTCTAATTGGTCATTCAATATACTGTTCGTTTTTAGATATCTATTTATTTCCAATTTCTCTAACAAATTAAGTTTTCTGCTTTTATTATCAGTATGAAGAATTTTAAATTTTTCATCAAAGTTATGTTCTAAATTAATTAAGTGCTCTGAATAAGCTGAGGTTTTTTTTAAATAATTTTTATGTTCTTTTATTCTATCATAGAAAGGTCTGCCTGTCTACCCAATATACACTTTATCACAATCTATACATGCTAGTAAGTAAACACCTGATTTTTTAACTTTTTTAGTTTTGTCTTTACAATTTTTTAATTTGTTCAAAAATCAACCAACTCCCTTAACAATAGAACTAGATATAAGCAACAACTCTGTAAACTATGTTTTTACACTACCAACACTTGAAAAAGCTATATTATAGCGAAACTATAGTCGTGTAGTTGGTAAATATATTTATGAAAAGTTTTTGTGGCTATTATTACATCCTTCATTAAGTCCATTTTTCCTCTCAGTTTACTGGATTATATAGAGAGAAACAGATATGTGGAGTTTTTTTTTATCAAATGTTGCATTTGGTTTTATTCGAATTGTTTGAATTTATCATGTAATTTCAAAAACGTTACACCACAGGTTGTACTTAGTTATATTATATTAAAAACTGCCATGTTACTGTTTCGTCGTAGCTTTTGTGTGCTTTTTGTTTTCGTTTTACCGTTTTTTATGTTTGTATGCTCTGCTTTTATATTCTTCCTAAACAATGCCCGTTCAACATTTACATCCACAATCTCCAGAGTTAGTTTTAAAATTATTAAATTACTTTTAACAAAGAAATTACTGCCAGTGACTGCTGTTGTTGTTGAAGAGAGTTTCTATAGTGCATACACGTACTTCCGTATTAAAAGTTTCAAATTCATTTAATTGTTGTTACTATACTTACAATATTTTCTTTTGCTTATTTTAAAATAATCAGCTTACTTTTAAAGTGGTTCGTATGGACTATGTTAATGACGTAAACGTAATCACTCAATAAATAGATTTTTTACATAGTATCTGTTGGTTGAACGAATATTCCAGATTGTTATAAGAATAATCTCGTTGTGATTTCTCGTTTGGAAATAAATGAACAGTGTTTTTTAAATATTTATTTTCACTGTACACTTGTTAGTTGCACGCATGTACGTTTCGTGCACTATGTAAAAGAAGGCAAAGTTTAATTGTTGAAAATGAAAAATACTTAAATGGAGTGGCTAAAATGAAGTCTAGATGATAACTACCCTTAAGTTATAACGAGGTTAGTCTATGTCAGTGATTCTCAACCACTGTGCCGCGGCATTTTTGTGTGCCGCCAAATTTCAAAAGTGTGCCGCCAAATTTTGCAAATATATAATAATGTTAATATAATTAAATTATATCATGTTGGCAACATTTTATACAGATCGAGATTACGAAGAGCAATCTTTGGTGTCGGCGACATTGGAGTGACGTTGCTACTCTGTGGATGTGAAAGACTAGGAGTAATAGAAAATAGTAGAGTTTTTAACTATGGTCAGTCAGTAAAGAAAAGTTATTTTGAAATTACGAGTTTTATTGTGCCTACAAATTAGTTTTTCTCACAATCATTTAAAAAGAAAAATATTTTTAACATGAATATATATTTAAATCCACAAAAAAATAAATTATTTTATTATTTGCTTTGCAACGCGCTTTTTCTTAGTGCCAAATTATGATGAAGCGGTGTGCATAGCAATAGGAATATGTTTCAAGTCGGCGCACACTTGCCACTTCTGCGTACAAAACGTGTTGTTTTAGTGATAGTTGGGATTCACAAGGTGTTGCATAGTAGTTACTGCACCTTTTCTTTCGTTAAAATTGGCAAATGTATGTGATTCGGTTTAATATTAATTTATTTGCATGTAGTGTCAATTTATAAATTTGTAAACTTATTAACTTTGCAGTACACCTATCCCCCGATTTACACGGTACTTGTTTTACAACAATCGAGATTTAATTTTAAAACATTCAGAAGAATCAATTAATTCATTTTGGATTAACATCAGATGCGATTATCCAATGATAGCCAAAAAAGCTTTAAACATATTATTACAATTTTCCACATCTTATTTGTGTGAATTCGGATTTTCAGCATTAGCCAACATTAAAACTAAAAAAATATCAAGATTGTCAAATGTAGAAGACGATATGGGAGTAGCATTGTCATTTTTACGACCAAATATAAATGAAATTATCAAAAAACATCAAGCTCAAATTTCGCATTAAAAATATTTTTATTATTAGCATGTAATTAATCCCTTAATAAACGTTTAGTTATTATTGTAGTATATATTAGTTTATTTCGTATATTTAAAATTTTTTTCATAAAGTATTTATGCAGTGTGTTGTAGTAAGTAAATAATTTTTATCTTTTTCTTTGTGTGCCGCCAAATTTTGAAATCGTTAAATATGTGCCGCAACAAAAAAAAGGTTGAGAATCACTGGTCTATGTTGTTAAATTGTAACTTTTAAACGCAGGTACCCTCGGCAAAAATGCCCTTGATCCCGTGATACCCTTCCAAGAACGGCTGCAGTGGTCAAATAGAAATATTTACTATATGAAACATTTGCTTAAACTACCTATATACAAGAAAAGAAACTATTTACAATCGTACATGCTAAACTAAATTTAAACTTAACTATAAATATACAATAATAAACTGATATGTTGAATGTTTGATTTCGGGCTTTCTGGCCGTTGTTAAAAATTATCCGCTCTTTTCATTGCTGGGGTCAAAAATATTCATTTCTATTTTTAAAAAATGACGACCTACAAATGACCTCGTTGATCTAGATTATGATCTAAGTTATGGAGAAATGGGTGAAGTGAATAAGATAAAGACAGTAGAATATTAAAAGACCATTTGGGGACTGATACTGCTCCCGCATTTGCTGATGAGTTCCAAGAAAACCATAGACTAATTTGGACCCGGAATCGAACCGGTAGACCTCCCGAATGCTAACCCATGATCTAATCGCTAGAAGCGCCACTTAGTCTCTAACTGAGGGTGACACCTTGGATGTCGAAACGCGTTTTAGGTCTATAAACGTCTTCTGTGGAATTTCGGGTTTTGAGGCTTTATTTAAAAAATGACTTTGTTTATAGTTTTTGATTGAATTTTGAATTATTCCAATTTTATTTTAACTCTTTCCTGAGCCTTTATAGCTTCCCCAAATTAATTCTTTAAAAGTACATTGTTATGTACTAGTTGTTCGTAGTTAGAACGGGATGGTATAGGTAGTCGCAGAGATTATTACCGGTAGCTATGTCAATAAAAAGCCAGTCATACTGCAAAATTATATATATATTATTGTTCTAAGAATAAATTTCATAAATAATATTAACAATTTTTCATAACACAGTTGATTCCTTGATTCTTGTTAAAAATCAGGAAAAACTCGTAAATTAAAAAAGGTTTAGTTCACATTTGGAGGTTACAAACAGAATGTAAGGGTAGGCAACTGACCCCCCCCCCCTTCGCTCCACACTGCCTACGTCCTAAGCCAGACAGACGTTTGTTTTGTTTTGGTTGAAGATTTAATTTGTTCTATAGTTTGGACATTAATCCCTACCTCATTTACATCTTCATTTCACCCTGATAAAACCTTTATCCAACACACTTTCACCCTTTCACGTTCTGTATAATTTTATTGAATTTAAAAGCAGGAGAAACCAGAAAATTTAAAAATTCAAATAATAATAATTTCATTAAATCTTTTTTTATTAAAATCGCCACACTGTATGCTAAAATCCTTTATACGTGTAAATTTATATTACATTATTATTTTTCAGGAGTTTATGGTTGTTTGGGTACCAATTACCAAAGTTAAACAGTAGATAATGATTTCTTTGTAATTTACTTTTATTAAGGTTGTTACGGGAAAAGTGGCAAAATTGAACTGCTTCAGTTTTAAATGCATAACAACCATCTATTACATGTATTACCGTTTTGAAAAGAAACAGTATCTAAACTCAAACTTAGGCTTGATTAAACGTCTACCATAGACCACGGCCCACTAGCTCGGAATTGGTTGATTCTACATTAGTATAATATCTAAAGTGTTACATATTACCAACACGCTCGCTTTTTTTCCAAGAAAACAATTGGTAAAGGTTTCAAAGTTTGCATATAAACCGGTGTATACCATTCTTAAATGTACCCTTTTGATAATGGTTTAATAACCGAAGCGGTATCATCGAGTTCTAAATACAAACTGTGATACCTATACCAAGTATTTTTATAAATTTTATTCTATAGTTTGAAAGTAATATTCTCTAAATTAATAAAGGCTGAAATATCTAGCAGGTATGTATTTGTTACTATATACATATGTACATTAGTTTTTCACAGTGTTTACAACATTTTGATGAAATAACCTCATATTAATAATAAAATAAAAAGGAAAATCTTATATAAATGATTAAAAACAAACACTTGGTTATTTTTCACAAAATTTATTATCAACTAGACAATGTTGTTTCGACGAAATTTCGTCATTCTCAAGAGTACAACAAAAATATACTGAAAAATCTTATTACCCTATTAGGTATGTAACGCCTGAAATCAATCAACATCCATAGAAGAAAACCACCTGTGACATTTTCAAATCACGGGAAAATGGAAACAACTAACAGAATATAGATTAAGTAAATATATACTTCCACCACTTACATGTTAAGATTTATTTTATTTTTCTGATAAAATTACCTATATTCACACAAAATAATTAAAAATGAACAATAAACAAAATTTTTGCAAAAGTTTATTTCAACTATTTAAAGAGGAATTTCAAAAAGAAAATTATCAGCATCTAATAAGAAGTAAAAGGTTCCCTATAAAGTATTTGAGAAACAATAATAATGTCAGGAACACCAGGAAATGTAAGGGATTCCTGAAAGGATTACAATAAAAAATTATGTCAGGACCGGACTAGTATAGATAAGTGGATACCTAAAGAGGGCTACGATAACATAATCAAATCAGAAGCAAATTGGGATACATCGGGAGTTCCTTATTGGATTAAAGTTCAGCAATCAAGTCAGGATCGAATCAGGATAAATATAGTCAAATCAGAGCCGAATTGGGATAAACAAAATTTCATAACAGGGTATTCCCTTTTAGTAACTGATCCAGACCATACGTAAACACCGTATTACAGCATGTCCTATTAGAGGCTAATCCAGACCGGATCATACTAAGGTATGCCCTATTTCATTTCAACTCGGGAAATAACAATTCTTTTTTTTGTGAAAAAAATAAATTTTTTTGCAATCGATTTCAGAATTTATTTAATGATTTTGCTGTTATTTTTTAAGGGACTGGTGGTCCAATAGAAGAAACAGTTTCATTTTATTTTAAATAAACTATTTGCAATCATTTTGAATACTTGATGTTTT
The DNA here is from genome assembly GCA_963921985.1 of Agrilus biguttatus. Taxonomy (NCBI): domain Eukaryota; kingdom Metazoa; phylum Arthropoda; class Insecta; order Coleoptera; family Buprestidae; genus Agrilus; species Agrilus biguttatus. Next base: position 26,758,805 of record OY998118.1, read on the forward strand.
ATTTCAAACCTTATCTGGTATGTATTCAGGTGTCTATTTGAAATTGACTGTTAGAGTGCTTGTTTTCTATTATAGAAATATATGTAGAAATGGTCCAATATAGACAACTCTGCTCTATATTTGCGATACATATTATACATATCTGCAATATATCAAATTATAATATGATTGCGTCTGTCATAGCAGACGCTATTCAATCCGACAGATAGTCCCATTCTTTACGAAAACTGTTCTTGTTCGCCTTTGATAAAAAAAGACATTCCGTCTACAAGACTGTAAACGACAATTTCCTGCATTCTCTTCAATCTTTACATTAAGATGTAGCATATAGAAAATATTTCGAAGAAATATATACACCGATCACGATATAGCGTATTACTTGCATTTATCTGACAATAGCAAACCGAAAATGTTTCGTCGATTGTGTGCCGATTTCTTTTTTTTCTTTCGGTTCAAGCTACGTCCTTGCGAATACGATGAGACTTGAGATATACACGCTTGACGATGATATACAAAGGCGTATCGTACGTATACAACACTTTAAAATATTTGTTGATCAATGCCGTGGATAACGGAAGGGAAAAAAACGAAGTACAGGAACATGGATCGAACGGTACTTTGCGTGAATACAAAATTAATCAACTGAAGGTGGCATATCGTGTGATTGACTTCATCCTGAACTGATTTGGAAAAGGTTGTTTCGTTTCATTGAAAAAAAGAGCTGACAAATCTATATCGTATCTTTTACCTTTAGAACTGAAATATCTAAAAGAGGACAAATAGCAGAAAAAGCTACTGTGTTGCAACATTTGTATATCAAATTAAAGGGCCAAAAATATTTATTAATAGTGTATGTGCCTTGTATGGGTGCGAAACCTGTACGGTGGGCACAGCGGAAATGAAAAAGTTAGAACCGTTTAAATGTGGTGTTATAAGCGGTTGTTGAAAATACCGTGGATAAAAGAGGTTAGAAATGAGGAAGTATTAGGAAGAATAGAAGAAGAAATGACGCTATGGAAGTCAACAAGGATTAAGAGAGATAATATAGTTAATAGATTGTGTGTCGCATTCATTATGAAACATGATTAATAGTTTGTTAATGAATAGAGAAGCACTTTGAGTTTAGTTTCACAAATATTTAATTAAAACTTTACAAATTTGTTTCGGCATTTACGCCATTATCCAAAAGTATTGGTTTCTGTATTAAACAATGGTTGGTTATAAAAAAAAGACTTTTTTGTGTTTAATTCCCACCAGCTACTCGTGCGTCCGACTTACACTATAGTGCAAAGCCGGAGGGTAGGGCGTAAGGCCCTCTTAAGCCTCCTTTCAGGAATCGTGGGAATGGATGGGTGGTATGGTTAGGGAGAGAAAGATGAGACGGATGAAACGAATACAGAAGAGAAGTGAAAGATTATCTGTGGAATATTACTGCTCCAGCATTTGCCTAAATGATCCAAGGAAACCACAGAAAACTTGGACCAGAGCAGCCAGACCCGGGTTCGAATCGATGACCTCCCGAATGCTAAGCAATGATCTACAGAGCTAGACCACGCCGCTCGGTAGGTTGGTTATCTCTATTTGTACAATTTATACATGCAAGTTTGTAGGCAGGTCGGGTCGTTTGGAAATTCCCGTCATAATCAAGGGTGAACCATTTGTTATGAGATACGTTTAGTTGTTTACAATATTATAATTGTTCGCAATCGATCTTTTTATTTCTAGATTTTCCAAAAGTGTAAGTTTTTTGCCTTTTGGTGCTAAATGTAAAAATTCGATATTATCCGTATTTATATTGTGACTAAGACTAATACAGTGTGTGGCAATGCCTGTTGTTATTTTGCTTTTTCAATTGCGTACAAATATTTTTTTTGTCGTATTTTGTAAACACCGCGTTTGTCTAGGGGATCTATTTTAGTTTTATTGTTGGCAAGTGAAGTTCCTAAATTTGTTTTGTTGGTTTGTATTGGTTGAAGACTTATTTTCTTTAAATTGTTACAAATTTTGTTGCTAACAGTGTTTACAAAATTAATTGAATAGTATTTGATGTTGTTATTTTGTTCTATAATAGTACGATTATACAGTAGAGATGTAACTATTAAGCGTTGTTTACGTCTTAAAATCTTATCAATGTAATTGGGATTGTATCCGTTGTTAATGGCAATAGTTTTAATTGTGTGAAGTTCTTTTTCAAAATTTCGTTTTGGCAAAAGAATATTTATCAAGAGAGATAGGCCAATAGGACACCTTCTGACCCATAAAGGGCTGTTTAGAGTAAAAAAGGGGCAGAGGAGGGCCTAGAATAGATTACTGTGCACAATAGTTAAGGACGTAAGATATTTTAGTTCAGGATAGGAAGGAGTGCGTGCTCAAATAGTCTTTGGGCTAACACTTCTATGATGATGATTAGTTATCACAACTTTCTTTTTAATTTTTTAAAAGTTTACTTCAACCATAGAACTATTTTCGATAGGAACAAAGGTCATTTCATTTCATTTTAATTATTTTACTTCATAATAATAATATACCTATACCTATATAAAATTCTGAGAATGTTATAAATTAAAACACATTAACTACATTATCTTAAAGTTTTTTATTGTTATTTATTATTTTCTTAGCACAAATCATTTATTTTGCTATCAAATAAATAAATTTCTAACATTTTTTTCCCTAACTAAACTTATAACTTAAATAAAGGCTTTAAACCAGAGAAGCGTTTATTAACATTGGGTTCTCCTCCAAAAATAATAACAAATGAACACATCTAAATCGAAAGTAACTGATTGCGGTAGGGTAATAAATTAGAACACCACAGATCACCAATCTTAGACTGTGTTTCTTCCTAATAATACCGACATGGGCGCGACACGTATCTACTAGTGTTGATTGAATGCGATAATCAGGGGTGAGTCTGTTTTTATTTTTTTAGTACGTCAAAATTTCATTAGTAAGGAAAAAATGTATTTATAATAGCAATAAGGAAAATAACTTTAAAAACGGTGTCAAGGGAACATTTAGCATACACTGTTTGCTCATTCGTAAACAAACTGGTTTAGTTTTACGACGTTTGAAGAACTCAAAACTCAAAACTCAAAAGTTTCAAAAACAATTTGTACGCCCAATACTTTCAAATAGTTTAAGGTTTTCAAAATGTTCATCTTTATATTCAATGAATTTAGAAATTTTATTTCCCTCTTCCCTCAAAACAAAAAATTACAAATGACAATATTTTACATATAAAACTAATAAAATTTGCATACAAGACTTTTTCGGACTCTAAATACAAGTTTTGCTCACTAGACCATAGCGTAGGATCGACTAAAGATACCAGTATTAAAACTACATAAAAGTACAATTCATTAGCAATAAAACACAAAATTTATATAAATATAAATATGGAATCAACAGAAACAACTACTCCGAGGGCTAATACCCCTACCGGCATTGAATATGTTATATATTCGTCTAACAATACATCTAAATCAACAGTGTAATTCAATGCCGGTAGGGGTATTAGCCCTCGGAGTAGTTGTTTCTCTTGATTCCATATTTATATTTATATTTATCATATAGCCTGTAAAGGCCTTTCTCCCAGCGCCCACCTGATGAGACCCGATAGGTCGAAACCGGTCGTGGGATATGGCATTCGGTTCGTTGTGCCTACTTGGTAGGACGCGTTCAAAATGTGAGATCTTTGATCTTAATATTTAGACGAATAAGGATTTTAATTCCTTCTTTTTTGAATACAACATTTATAGTCTTAGAAATGAACAGGAGTTATTAATGTCTTTCGGAATATGAACAAATTTTACGGTAACATGTTCGGATAATAGGGGAGTTATGTTTCTGGGCAGACGGGCAGCTCATTAGGAATAGGGAGTAGCTACAGAGGGTGAATGTGCTTCTTCGTTTTTTTTTGAAAAAAACGTCTTCGCGATAGTTGGCCCAATGTCCAAATTTGGGCGACACCAATATTGATGATGCATAGCACTTAATTCTTGCTGCACAACTTTTCACAGATGATAATCAGGCACCATAATCTAACCTTAATCCTTGGTGCAAAACACTTATGGTTTATTAAACTAGTTTTGGTGCATATTTGGTGAAACATGATAAATAATAAAAATAATATGAAAAGTTTCAACAATGTACTTAAAGAAAACCTCTTACAATTGTTTCGATGAGACCGTCATTATCAATGAGTAGGTAAACAAACTAAATTAAAAATTAAAACCAACCTATTGACAAGATGTACAAATATACATACATAAACGTATTTGTAACAACCAATCAGCCGATGTGGTATTCTGGAAATATATACATACATAAACATATTTGTAACAACTAATTAGCTTACATGGAATTTTCGATCATCATAATATCAACTCACAATAAAGCTATTGTATTCTAGGTAACACTACGGGTGTATTATTTGAGCATAATTCTTTCTGATTATTTACTACATTTTTTCCATCTGATAAAGCTTTTTTAAACTGAAGATTTTCGAGTAAATTTAATCTTTTGCCTTTTTGTCCGACGTGAATTAATTTAATGTTATTTAAGTTTAATGTATGTCCGTTGATATTACCTCCATAGATACGTAGTAGTGAGATGACGGATGTGCATACGATAGGAACCATACATATAATTTTCGGAAAACGTACCATAACAAACACAATAATACCGGCTAATTCCCATCAATCATTTAGTATCTACTTATCACATTTCATAGTTTCTTACATAGTTTAATAAATATCTCACTTGGAGAATAAAGCTTCTTCTCAAAATTAAATATAACAAAACACATAACTGTAAACAATAGATATTGTCTGAATACAGTTGACAGTTGGCTATTTAGCCGAAACAATTGTTGAGCAATTTTTAAATATATTTGTTTATATATTCCTTAATTACCGCAATTTATTTATTAGGGATTCTAATAAAAAAAAATAATAAAGTCGTATATTCCAAAACGAAAAATAAATACAGAAAGCTACAAGGCGTGGACGTCGTTCGACTGATTAGTAAAGAATGAACAGTAATTACAACGGTGTAAACGTTAATTACTTATTTTTTATACTACTAATGTTCCATTCATCCTAACGTAAAAAAATCACAAAAAAAACAACATCGAAAACAATAAACTAAGTTCATTGGCATCTGCCTTGAAAAGGCCAAACAATGTTAGAAATCAGAACGCAATGTTTAACAAACTCGATGCACTACTACGTGCGAGAAGCAACGAATGAGAGAGATAGTGAAAAAATGAAGGAGTGGGAGGATGACCGGAGCTTTGTTTAAACCAACCATTTATTTCACGCTTCATTTGGGGTTTGTTTGATTGTTTCCCACAAAAAGGTTCATTGCGCCCATCAGAATTTTTAAGGTAATTGTCGGAATGGTTTTCTTAATTATTTACCAATGAATTATTTGAATTGCGATCATTTCGAAGGGACTATGCCGACTAAGGCAAGGAAATGGTCGGTCGTCGGTCACGTCCGAACTAAAATTCGGTCGTGCTTCGTTTTTGCAAACCTTTACAAAGAAGACAAATATTAGTTAACACAACTCAATCTACCTACCTAAACTACTCAGTAAATTTGTGATTGTTTTTACTACTACTATTGATGCCGCCAGTTTTTCCTAATATACAAATTAACATTTTTACATTTACATAGCACACAGTATATAATTGTTAACAATGGAGCCCCTGTAGTCTAGCTGCCCATTTTCTTTTTAATAATATCAATATAAAGTTTTTATTGATAAAAATAAGTAAAAGGACGATTGGGAATTAGATGAATGAAGGCACATAGTTATATTTTCACGTTCTCTTTTTTTTGTTTATATTATTTTCATTAACTTATCAAAGATCCATATGGAATCAACAGAAACAATTACTCCGAGGGCTGATACCCCTACCGGTATTGAATTACACTGTTGATTCCGATGGATTCTTAGACGAAGATATAACATATCCAAAAAAAGAAAGAATTAAAATCCTTATTCGTCTAAATATTAAGATCAAAGATCTCAAATTTTGAACGCGTCCTACCAAGTAGGCACAACGAACTGAAAGCCATATCCCACGACCGGTTTCCACCTATCGGCTCTCATCAGGTAGGCGTTGGCAGAAATGCCTTTACAGGCTATATTATAAATATAAATATAAATATAAATATGGAATCAACAGGAACAACTACTCCGAGGGCTAATACCCCTACCGGCATTGAATTACACTGTTGATTCCGATGTATTCTTAGACGATAATATAACATATCCAACGCCCACCTGATGAGAGCCGATAGGTTGAAACCGGTCGTGGGATATGGCTTTCAGTTCGTTGTGCCTACTTGGTAGGACGCGTTCAAAATTTGAGACCTTTGATCTTAACATTTAGACGAATAGAGATTTTAATTCCTTCTTTTTTGGATATGAAAAATTAACGTCTACTGAATAAAGAAATTTTACGCACAATCCAAAGAAAGTAAATATAACAAGCTATAATTCAGAAAAACGTTGGAATATCGAATTCAAAAATGCTGTATTTGTTATATTAATTCTACGATACTTTATGGTCGTGCACATGGTGCTTATATATCATAAATTCATAAACAAGCAAAATGTAAATTCACTTACTTCATAAATTTCTCAGTGACTATGTAAATGTAGACTTCTCACAAATCATAAAATGTTAATTTTGAAATGGAAATTGATATGAATTCGTAATAGGAGCAAGGTGGATCTTTAAAACGACGAACAAGTGGTTTCAATATGTACGAATTCAATACACACGTACGAGGTGGTATCTCAATCAATTTCTTTAATAATTAATAGTTATTTGGTTATTCAGTTTCCACTACTTCCCCTTTTTCTAAGTTGTTATTGTAAGAATCTAAGCCAAGATGGGAGTAAAGACAGTTTTGTTTATCACAACCAACATTTAGCCATTTAGAACAGGTTTTTTTTCAAGTCAAGGAAGATTTTGCGGACTTTAAAACTTTTAATAGGGGACCCAGGACACTCAAACCTAATGGTTTGTAAAAAAATGTAAACTCCTTTCGAAATAATAAAAAATATATGGGCTTATCCCAACATTGCATATATAAAGAACACACCATTTGTAAAAATAATGTATCAATTCTTCATATCGTTAGTAATAGCAAAAAACTTAATCTCATTGAAAAATTAGAAATTCAAAAATCTCTATTTTGAACAAAATACATCACATTAGATGATCAAACCGAAGGGTACAACAGCCCCTTATTTCGAGCACGTACCAATTGTCAAACTTTCTAAGTAGGCATGCAATAAATAGTTTAAACATCGGTAAATAAATTTAGTACTCTTGTAGTTCTCTTTGAGAATGGCCGAAACGTTAAAACACCTGTAAGGGATTGTTAATAGATTTTGTGAAAATGTTTCTGGTTTAATTTTAAACAACTTAATATTATAATTTAATTAATTTTGTACCTAATCTAAGTAATAAAATTTGTCAAAGAATTAGTATACAGGACTTAAATCCGATCTGTGCACATAAAAACAATTTAAGCTCACTCTTTGTCAAGAAAAAACGAAAAACAGACATACTCCAAAATAATGGAGTATATTAAATTAACTGTAAATACTGCAATTCATGTTACATTGGTCAGACAGGGCGGTCCTAAAAACCCGAATTACCAAATCCATATTAAAAAACAATAAATGTTCGGGAATCGCAAAACGTTGTATAACAAATCCACACTCCTTAAACACACAAAATTTTAAACTTTCGTACAATGTCAATAAAAGTCAACGTTCAAACGATTTGGAAATTTTTGCAATTAGCAAGGTCCGCTACTTGAATCAATCAACTGTAAACGACCAAATTGAATTCGATATTTCTCCTTTAATGAAATGCATACTTTAAATATCATTAAACATAATTTTAACGTTTAATATTCACTTTCTACTCTTTGAAAACGGATTAAAAGATGAAACAATATCAAAATTAATTCTTCATTGTACTTACTTTTTTCACGATTCTATCGCATTTTGTGTTTCTTAATAATTCCCGCCTCTTAAATCGTCTATCAAATTTGGCAATTCGTTTATATTTATAATAATATTTAGTCCATAATCCAAATTCTGAAAATATAAAACAATTATTTTGCTTCCCATTTAAGATAACACAAAATCATTTCTTCAAATTGTGAAAAAATAGGACTATGCAGATGTAAATTACGAAACGTTCAAAATCCTCTTCAATAACCAAAAATAAGATTAGTTTTACCATACAGTGTAAGAACAAATAAAATAAGCTCCGAAACAACCTCCATCATTGGACGGTCGCTATAAAAACTATGCCAACATTTTATCGTCTTTTTAATAAACGAATGCGATTACCACTACTGGTCTGATTTATATAGGAGAACGAAAGACGTAAAGTTTTTAATTGGACAAAACATTATTTTAGACAACAGTTTTAATAACACTTTTGTGCCAACTTTCAACAAATGAATAAAACGTCATTTTAATAGAAACAAAAGATAAAAAGCATACTTTTTATGTTTCAAAAATTATTAGGCTCTACAATTATTTCGGCATATTACGCCTTTTTCAAGAGTATGAAGAGTTTTTGAAATATAAAAAGCATCAATTTTATTGTATCTTTTATTTCTATTAATTAGTATGTTCCATAATTACACGATCGCGGAATCATTACCAATTATTTTATTTTTTAAGGGATTTTTCTGTTGCAAAATAATTAAAGAAAGCTTGTGTATGTCACTACACATAACTAAAATTAGTGTACAGTAACATATGTAACTTGGCGCAAACTTGTATCAACATCGCTTCGTTAGACAGAATTCTTTGTACCCTGCGTCTACCATTTCTGAAAATAGTGTAACCGTTTAATTTTGGCGCTGACAATTCTACGATTTTTGGTAGTAGTTGATGAGTTTTTAATATTCGATAACTCAATATTTTGAGAATACTTTTATTATGGACTTATTAATAGTCGTTTTTAAATAAAAAATTTAACCCAATTTGTTTAAACATAAAATTTATCATAAAAAGCACAAGAACGACCACTGACTAGGCTAATAAGTCTTTGGGGTTTGTTCGTTTCTTATAAACAAGGCACTACTATAAGTTTAGGTCAACGGTCAGATGTTTAACAAGCTAGTTGTGGTGCATACTTGATGAAACATTTTAATTATTAAACAAAATATACCTAAATGTTTCAACAACATATATTTTAACGTAACACTATTACAATTTTTTCGATTTTATACAAAATGATAGAGATAAAATCAAATACAGATTAAGAAAACTTAATATTAAAACAATAGAAGTCAATAAAGCTAATTTAAAAACTTTATAAATTCACAACAATGATAACAGAGAATTTAATTGTAAAAATGGAATTTACGAGCTAAATTGTAAGTAGTGTGATGCTGTTCACATTGGCCAATGTGACAGGGTCTTAAAATATAGAATCAAAAAAGAATGGTATAAAAACAGAGTCAATTTAAATGGTTTTTCGGAATATTGTATCATTAACAGAGATACATTAGATTTGAATAATATTATACTAATTCACGTCGGCTAAAAACGTCAGAGAATGAATTTACTCGAAAATATAGAAAAAAAAAGTTTGTGTTTCACCAGCTATTCGTGCTGGTGGGTGGGCAGCCCCTCCGACCTACATTGTAGTGCAAATTCAGAGGGGGCGTAAGGCCCTCTTCAGCCTCCTTGCAGGAATCGTGGGAATAAGTGGTGGGTGGTGTGGTTAGGGAGAGAAATATGAGACGGACGAAATGAAGACAGAAGGGAAGTGAAAGATTATCTGTGGAATATTACTGCTCCAGCATTTGCCTAAATGATTCAAGGAAACCACAGAAAACCAGGGTAGCCGGACTCGGGTTCGAACCGGTGATTAAAAGATCTTTATGGGATGGGAAAAATATAGCATATAACCCGAAGAAATTATGTTCAAATTATATACCCTTGCTATTACCAAGAATAAAATTATTGTTATTAGATAATGTGACCATGTTCGGAATTCCAAATACAATTAGTTGTTGCAGTATCGTTTATATTTGTATTTTTGCCGATATGTATTTAAACCGTTTATTTTAACTTTTAATTTAGATATTCTTATTTACTCATTGATAATGACGATCAAATGTTATTAAAACATAAAGTCAATCAAAATAAACATAAACACAAAAATTATATAATCCTGATCAGGCAACATTTATCATAAAATTAAGGAAACGTAATTATGACTTTTCGGATTACAACAAAATCACTCATTTTGCTACGGGCAGCTTACCCATTGCTTTACATCATTAACGCTAGGAAGGGTTCCTATTAATACTACCTACGCAAACGTTACATTTCCCCTTGCCTCCCCCAAGAAATCCCACTAGCAAGGTTACGTAATATATGAACGACCTCTTTAGGTCAACATTCGAATATGAAATATATGTATACATAAGAACCGTTCTGTTTTACTATCACTAAATTTTTGTTTAATAAAATTTAGCATTAGTTTTTTGTCCCATTCTCCCTTTCCATATCCCATTTGACTGGTCTACTTTTTCTAATGCTTAAGAGTAAGGGAATAAAACGATGCTTTATCTATGGTGTGTATAAATAAAAAATTATTCAAATCCCAATTCATGGCAAAAAGATAAATGGAAATTAGCAAAGAGTACATGTATTATAGATACATTTTATGAACGGAATAATGTTCCCGCTGTATCTAATTATTCAGAAATCTGACAAAAAGCGCAGCGGATGTGGTCAATAAACTATCTACAATTATTTTCTCGTTTTCCATTCTACGGTAGGGTTGTGATAGTCAGTAGCAACGACAGGGGCGGTCTACACATTTTTCGCTTCACTCGCGTCGGTCGCTACGTCACGCCGCCCACGCCGCTTGCCTGCACGACGTTGCTGGAAAAGAATGCGCGGGTGATTGACATCTTATTGCTACTACAGTGATACGATGTTAACACAAAGCAATCTTTAAGCATCACCAATGAAATCGGATGTTAACTTAACTGGAAATATCATTATCTGCAGTTTGGCTGACCGGGTCCAATGTCTTTGTTCTAAGCGACTTAACAAATGAATGCGCATGGTTACCTTTTTACACAGCTGCCTGCGCTTACCATCGTCAGCGTGTGCGGATCGGATATTGCGACTTACGCCACAAAATGTACGAACAAAGTGCGATATATTACAACAAATAATTATTATTATAAATCAGTGATCATATCTAACATTGAGGATATTAAGGTATGAAACAACTGTAGGAGTTGGTACACGATGTCGCTAAGACAAACAACCATTCCTTCTTTATAGTAAAGAAAATAATAGATATTTTTTTCAAATATAAATAGAATATAGAATCAACAGAAACGGCTACTCCAAGGGCTAATACCCCTACCGGCATTGAATCACACTGTTGATTCCGATAGATGCTTTGACCAATATATAACATATTTAAAAGAAAAAGTATTAAAATCCTTTTTCGTCTAAATTTCATATAGCCTGTAAAGGCCTTTCTACCAGCGCCCACCTGATGAGAACCGATAGGTCGAAACCGGTCGTGGCATATGGCTTTCCGTACGCTGGGCCTACTGTGTAGGACGCATTCGAAATGTGGGATCTGTGATCCTTGAAATTTAGACGAAAAAGGATTTTAATACCTTCTTTTTTTGAACTCAATATAATATAATAATGATGGGTCCGTTAACAGTTTTCGAATAGGTTTATACCTTCCGATTTGAAATTTTGAGTTAAATAATGTGAAGAATATCGATTAATTCGAACTATGTCCTGAAAAAGAAAAAGTAATGAACTATAACAATAATAAAGGGGCTTCTAAAGAAGATTTTTACGGAATTTATAATGTAACCTGTGAGACTTGCACTAAATTATAAATAGGACAGACTGGTAGAAACTTAAAAACACAAATTAAATAACAAGGGCAACAACCCTGATAAAAGTGGTGTTTACGAAATTACCTGTTCTGATTGCCCTACTGTTTACATAGGAAAGTCCAAAAGAGCTATATCAATTCGTTTTGACGAACACATTAGAAACGCTAAATACAATAAACATGCCTATGGACTTTCCTCTCATTTAATAAACAATAAACATACTTGCAATAAAAACAACATTAAATTATTACATCATTTACAGGGTGGAAAAAAATCGATTTGAAATTTGAGAAATTAATAAAGCTGTTTTGTCTAACAAAATATTATCCAACGACCAAGTACAATTCGGTATTAACCCCCTCTTAGACCTTAAATTAATAGATCATAATGTGTAGGTATATTTAAACCAAAATTATTGTAAGTCTCTTCAGTACTGTAAATACTCCTGATGATGCCCTAGCAAGGCGAAATGTACATAGAGTAATCAATAAAATAAAGTGAAACTCCTCCAAGTGTTTAATTTACTCATATTTTGTACAAATATTATATTGACATTAGAATATTAAATAGATTAGCAAGTAGAAAGAATTTGGCATCTGGGCAGACAAATAGAAATAATTCCCCATGGTTAAATTTATGACCACATGTAACTATCTATTTTACTATAAATATAAATATGAAATCAACAGAAACAACTACTCCAAGGGCTAATACCTCTACCGGCATTGAATTACACTGTTGATTACGATGGATTCTTAAACGAAGAAATAACATATTCAAAAAAGATGGAATTAAAATACTTATTCGTCTAAATATTAATATTTATATTTATAATATAGCCTGTAAAGGCCTTTCTGCCAGGTCGAAAGTGGTCGTGTGATATGGCTTTCGGTTCGTTGTGACTACTTGGTAGGATGCGTTCCAAATATGACATCTTTGATCTTAATGTTTAGACGAATAAGGATTTTTAATTCCTTCTTTTTTGAACTATTTTACTATTTAAACATTTATTTATCGTAGTAATTTTTGATCTATAACGGCCTGAGCTGTTTTAGTTGGTAAATCCCCCTCAGAGGAAGATCTAATGTTGCCCAGTCGTACAGACGACTAGGTGGTTTTGGAAAATTTCCCTTCTTCCACAAAAAAACAGCAAAAAATGGTAATGCAAGTAGTAAATATTATGTCTGAAGAAGCCAATATTTGGTAAAACAAACTTTCGAATTGTGTTATTTTATATTCCGTATTTTCATCAAATAATGAAAGAAATAGTTGTACATGCGGTATTTCAAACAAAAAATACTAAGACCGAATTTTCATTTGTTATGTGTATACTATGAAAATCTAGAGAGTGGTTTGATGCAAAGTTTATACCTTTACTTTACACTAGGTACTAAGAGAATCCAATGCTATCTTGATTAGAAGGGCTACAGTCAATTACATACCACTAAAAAAGATACAGTAAATACCCATGCGATGTCTACACCCTTGGTTCTATAATTATATTGTCCATGGTTATGGTACGTCTCTTTAAATATAAGTACAATAAATATTACAATATGAACAGTCATATTTACTAAATTTTTTGATAACAATATTCAGTTTTATAATGTCAGGATTTACCGTTATAAAATAGTTATGAAGTGGCCAATTTTGTATTTTATGTATTAGATAATCTACAGTTAACATACGGGGATGAAATTAATTACATTCACCCTGTAGCCGGTATATAACTTGGACCACCAAAGTAGTGGTTTCCCTTCTTAAAGACATAATATCTTCGAATTTCGTCTTGCAATCTTGCATTAACTATCACCACCAGGTTCAACATGTAAATTCTAACCCTAAATCGGCTCTAACATAGATATATGTCAAATACCTATTTAACGTATCTATTACTATATAAATTGAACGTTTAATTATTATTCCCGACATACTCATATTTTATATACTTGCTTATATCTTAAAATCCAATGTTCATTGTTAACAATTTTCCAAAGTGTTTTACTAACATATTATGCTAAAAATTTGATAATAAGACAATAAAATTGACAATCTGTTACAAGAATAACAAATGTTTCAGCTTTTAGACTGTCTTTAATAATATCTCGTAGTTTAAATACCTCCTTAGTGTTAATGTATAAATGGAAACTGTTATAATTTACGATAAGGTGAAACCATCAAAATCAGCTTCATAATTAATAAGCAAGTTTTAATGTAATTAGATACTACTGTAATTTCAAATTTCGACTTACAATTAACAAATCATAAAGACTAGATAGTTGCACCAAAATTTTCATTAGCACTCTTTCTACATGAAATGGATAACTAACCTACTTTATTACCGCATATAAAGCAGGAAAAATAAGTAAAGCGTCACGGTACTTTTTAGTTGTATGTAGAATCTACTGTCTTACTGTACTTTTTCCTTTAAATGGCTCTAATCTTTACAAAATTCAATGCTATGAATACTATATTACATCTAATCGAGAAATGTTGTTTAAATCATAATACGCAATAGTTAAATGATCTCTTCGCTTTATGCCTTCCGCAATTGTTTTCCTTTCTTATCATAATCTTTTCCTAAGAGCATCTCCAACGGTTATAAAACTATTCTCTAGGGAACAATAATAAAATAGTTAAAAGCGCTTTAATACAAGATCATAAAATTATATATTTCTCGTGAGTATACTGTCGAAAACTCTCATTAGGTAGTAACTACACGATTACGTATTATTAACCTACTTTAAATAATTTTCAATCTTTTATGAAGTTTTATTTCTTGAGACTATACATTTATAATATTTTACTTGATGAAAACTTCTACTGACAAACAACGATAATTTTTATATTTAATAGATAGATTTCTAAGCATTATGGTCCAGTGGCCACGCTGTGAAAAGGACAAAAGTTCAAGTAGTTTTGAATTTTGTATATTTTTATATTGAGAACATATTTAATTCCTTGTTAAAAATGCAAGTTTTCTAATTTAATGCGTCTGAGCACACAACTTTTCCTACAAAAGTATTTAATGGAAAAAACTATTTGCATCGTTTATATGTTTGATCTTAAATCTGAGATTTTACAATTTTCATAAGACACGATGTTAAAACATTGGCAAATAGAACCGTAAAACACTCTAATATACAGGGTGCTCCAAGAAATGCAAAAATTCCCGGCGAAAGTCAAATGTTTTTATTATCTAAAATTGACCAATTTGGCATAACATTTTACATCCGTATATAGCTTACATGTACCCATGTTTTGATAATCGGAACAACTTTTTTCAATTGGACCCATAATTAAAAGCATTGCCACTTAAACGATACCTTCTTTCTTCGATTCTTCACCACACTGTATAATAAATTAAACTTAGTTGTTACGGGCAATCTTTTATTAAAATGAGAAAAACATTTTGTTTGAAAATTGTTTTTGTTAAAGTTATAGTTTAGCCACAATGGGCATATAACGAACTTTTTGGGCCATTTTAAACGAATTAAAAAACATTTAAATATCGCAGCGATTTTTTGTGTTTAATTCCTTATTTTGGCATTTTGAACAACTTTTTTCATATACAGTTTCTCGATTTGACCCATTATTAACAACGTTACCATTTAAACGAAACTTCTTTTCTTTTCTTGAACAGCCTAATAGTAAATTCAATTTCACTGTTACAGGCGATATGCTATTAAAAACAAGAACAAGTTTCGTTTGAATATTTTTTTGTTAGCCATACAATTTGGCCACAATTAGCATTTTGCTCACCTTTTAAGCCACCATGAATATATAATAATATATATTCCATTAATTGTGATAATATTCGTATTTTTATGATCATCGGCCATAGCTTTTGTAAATTGTTACTAATCCAGTCTTTAAATAAAAGCAGTGGCTGTGTACTTTGTAGTACTTTCCGTAACTTTGAGAAACATTTTGTGCTTTGAAGCTTTGTACTTTAGTAACTATCTTCTGTTATTTTGATTTTAATAAAACGCCTCACTGATAATTCACTGACAGTTTCTGTATAGAGGAATGGTATTTTAATAGTTCTTAAAATTTTACTCGTGCATGTAAATAGTATAACTGAAATATATTATATTATACATCAATGTGTAACTATTATTAAAGGTGATAACAGCTCTACCGACTTTACAAAAATTATTGTAAATAATATATCAAATTTACTAATCTTCTTAATAATTCCGAAGATAATTGCAATAGTAAAGCTATACGATTCATAAAGTCACAGATACAGTTATTTACGCAATGTAAAACCCATCACAAATGTGAATCAGAACACATAATTATCTCATCAATTTTACATGATATTTCTCCGCAATGTTACAAATTCTTAAGGCACATAAGGTATACTTACATTGCCGCATTCAAACACTAAAAATTTATGCTCCAACACCAATGTTGATCCTTCTTGTTCAACTAGCTTGTCATATATTAGAGAAAAGAAATCGTCATTGCGAGCTCAAGACCTTCGCGTTACACTGATGTTGGATGAAATTCATATTAAGTCATATTTAGATTACAAAGGCGGTAATTTCATTGGAATGTCCTCAAATCAATCAAATTTGGCTACAACTGCTCATGCTTTTATGATTCAAAGTATTATATCGAAATATAAAGACATAGTGCATATTCTTCCTGTACACAAATTAACCGCAAAACCATTATTTGAAATAATTAAAATTATAGTCACAGGTCTTGAATAAATTGGTTTTTCTGTTATTGCAATAATAACTGATAATAATAGTATCAATAGAAAGGCTGTATCACACTTTGTGAATCCTGCTCAACTAAGCATAGTTTATCCAAATCCAAGCAAACCTAACAAACCATTGTTTTTAGGATTCCCTACCCAACATTATTTTGTTGACGTTTGGGAAAAAATAGTTTTAATTGTAATTAACATGACTGTTAATAATTATTGTAAGTATGTTAATAACAAAATGTTTGAGAGTGCTCGTTTAAAACTTACCGAAAATAAAAACAGAAAATTGGCCACGTTAGTTAATAAACCGAAGTAAAAATAGTGTATCCAAATTAAGTCAAATTAAAAGTTCAAACAGCAGTAAACACATTATGTATTTAATTCCAAAACATTCTCAAATAGATATTCATTTAATTTCACATTTACACGTCGATTTGAACATATATGCGACTGTCTAAATTTGTATTTATATACTCCTAACTAATTCAAATGTTCTTCTATTTCTACTTAGGTACTTGTATATTTTCCATTGTACGTTAATACATTCCATAGTATTTCCAATTTATTTTAAATGTGTGGTTTCAACGAAATTTTCATTGGTTTTGAAGTGTATAGATCTTTCTGTGTACTCGTTAATTTGTCTTTAATTTACGGTACTTTATTAAATTTATTTTTAGTTTACATTTATTTACAAAACATGGGAGTAGGAATACTGGCGAGATCCCCATCATAATAGGTCAAAGTATCGACGAAGTGATACCTCAAAAGTGGTGTCGAAATCATTATCTTTCGTTTCTTTCCTCATTAAAAGTACTTAATATTACTGTCGTAGAACAATCTAAACTCAACAAATAGTTATACATTTGTGTTTTTTACATTATTTGGAGGTTAAAACTCAATTTGAAAGCTATATAACAAATATAATTTTGGAATCAACCGAAACAACTACTGCAAGGACTAATACCCCTACCGGCATTGAATTACACTGTTGATTTCGATGGATTCTTAGACGAGGATATAACATATTCAAAAAAAGAAGGCTTTAAAATCCTCTTTCCCGATAGGGCGAAACCGGTTGTGGGATATGGCTTTCGGTGCGCTGTGCCTACCGTGTAGGATGCGTTTGAAATGTGGGATCTGTGATCCTTAAAATTTAGACGAAAGAGGATTTTAAAGCCTTCTTTTTATTGAATAATTTGAAATGTTATATTTTTCATTTCTATTCCGATCCGCGATGTTTTTACTTGCATGTGAACTTATCGCTTAAATATCGGTCTCTTGCGTCGGCCCGAACCGACTTATGTCATAGTTTGGTTGTCAGGGTTTGACAAAGGAAGTGTTGTTAATTTGCGGACCGTTTTGCTTTGGTCGATGGTGATCTGTTTATTTCAGATGCTTTGTCTCCCATCGCTGGTAGCATCCTCAGTGGCACATAGGGTGGTAGCTTTCATACAACATAACCACTATAACACAATTTTGATTAATAATGCTTCATTTATAGCGTTCATTCACATTCAGCAACCAGATTTTATGTTTTTTATTGGTATTATTTCTTCATATATGTAGAAACGTTCATGTATAACGTCTTCTTTTTAGTGACGAATACAGTTTTAATCACGTAAATGTGAACCTTTATACTTTTTTAAATCCGGATATAACGACAGCTCGGTGGTCTAAGCGTGCATTTTTTTCCAGTCCGATTATATGGTATAAACAAATTTGTCAGTGTCATTTGATTTATAGATTGAGGATTTCTCTAATCACTAACAAAATCTGGCAAGCGGTACTATTTCAAAATATTACAGCCGAAAAACGGAACCTGAGTGTAGATTTAACTTTAGTTTCATTTCAGTTTTTCATCTATTAATTATTGCAATGTAGGCTTCTAAATTGACGTCGAAGGTTTCATATATTTTATACTTACCTATTTACCTACATTAGGATTGTCCTTATTTTAATACTTTTTGAAGTTTTATGCTCCCAGGGGCCATAGGCTTCGAAATAAATTAAAATATATATTCTCCAAATTTCAAGTCTTTATCTGAATATTAACCCGTCCCGCCCTGTTCAAAACATTTAAAACTTGGCAGACTTCAATCTCATAATAAAATCAATTTTTAATAGTTTTACAGATTTTTAGCTATAGGTATATGTAATGTAAAATAAGCACATAGACCTCCTAATACAGCGTTCGTTAATACCTTATAAGCCAAATTTATTGTATTTTATTTTATCTGTTTCATTGTATAACCCTCGGTATAATATCTAGTTATATCTATTTTCCCAGGTGCCCTTATGAACTAAAGCTGACATATCAATTAAAAGAAACGCTCTATTACAAAAGAACAAGTTAAATCTCTGTAGGCGTGTTATTATAATTCCTTTGGCGAAGTCAGCTGAAATTAGTTAATTTCAATGTGTGTAAGTACGTCAAATTTTTTCTCGCACCCCATAGTGAGATATGACATGATTCTAGAAGAAGATACAAGTCGTGAATCAACGTTTCAGAACAGGTTTTCGTGTTGGTTTTTGTTTTCTTGTTATTCTTCCATGCTTAAGCGCACAAGCTGGCAAATTGTTACAACTCAATTTAATATTTAAAAAACAGGAACAGTGAAACAATTGTGTACTTACTTATTTACCGGTTCCTAAATCTAAAGTATTCTGTTCCTCGATCAAATATCCTGTTCCTATTTACTTGAAAAATAAAACAATAAAATGTTTCTTTGGTTAAATGCAGCTATAATAGTTATCATATTATGAAGAAACAAAAGCATTGAATGTTAAGTAGGTTCATTCAAATTAACAAAAAAAAATTCAATGGATGTGATACGTCAGAAAGCGTTTTGAATGATACTATTGATGTATATGATGCGACACAATTGTTTCAAGTTCACTATTACAAAAAAGTTTGGTAAATAGGCACTTATCATAACATTTGACCAGTGACCAGTTTTTGAATACCCCTCTCATAGAACTCTGCCGCCTGACTTCACGTCTGCATCACAACTGTTTTGACTTCATCATCGTCTTGAAGACGCTGACCGCCCACATGTTTCTTCAGGGACAGGAACAAATGGTAGTTATTGGGCGCCAGATCAGGGCTGTACAGAGGATGATCAAGAGTTTTCCAGTGAAAAGATGTGATGAAATCTTTAGTCCGAATAGCCACATGCGGAAGGCCATTGTCATGCAGCATAACGATGCCCTTGCTTAACTTGCCACGTCTTTTGTTTTGGATTGCACGGCGCAGATTGTTCATTGTCTCACAATAAGCTGCAGCATTGATTGTCTCATTATGAGGCGGAAACTCCGTAAGCAATCCTCCTTTTCCTCCTTTTCTGTACCAAAAAACTGTGAATATGATTTTCCAGGCAGAAACTGTTTGCTTAATCTTCACTTGTGTGGATGAATCTGAATGCTGCCATTCAATGGGCTGTTGCTTTGATTCTGATGTGACGTAGGCCACCCATGTTTCATCACCCGTAACAATTTGGCTTAAAAAATCGTCACCTTCGTTATGGTACCGCTTAAGGAAAGTCAATGCACTGCCTAGACATGTGATTTTATGCACATCCGTCAACATTTTCGCTATCCAAAGTGCGCACAATTTTCGGTAATTCAAGTGCTCGGTCACAATGCCATACAAAACACAGCGACAAACTTAAGGAAAGTCATCACACAAGGAGTAAATCGTAAAGCGTCTGTTTTCTCGCACCTTTTCGTCCACTTTCTGCACCAAACCTTCATTAACAGCCGAAGGACGCCCACTTCGTTGTCAATCATGCACATTTGTACGGCCATCTTTTAATGCTCTCACCCACTTTCTTACCATTCCATCACTCATAAATTTCACAGATCTCACGATGAATATCAATCGGTTTTAGTCCTTTACTTTTTAGTTTTATTCATTTCGTATACATAGACGACAATGATGGCCTTAACGGCGGCAAATGCCGCGGTACGCATGCGCAGGAGAGAGAGCTGCTATTTCATCGTCAGTTGTTCTTGCGTAACCAGTCCTAGTAGTCTATATATCATACGCCGGAAAAGTCGCGGTAGTAGACTACTTTTAGAATAAGTAGATGGGGGTAGTTACTAAGGAATTTTATGAATAAATATAAATATAAACTTTTAGTACAGTATTTATTGTGAAATATCTAGATAAAAGAAAAATCAATCGAAATTTCTTTGAATTATTGAAATGGTAAAATTGGTGTAACAACATTTTTTTGTTATTGATTTATCATTTTATTTTTTATTTGACAATTTTGCTTACCTATACAGTTATAAAAAAAAATATTTATGACAAAGTTCTTTTTCTTATAATATTAAAATAACAGAAATAGAATCTTTAATAGCAAATTTGTGAAACATTTTCAAAAAATAAATTAAATAGGGCATTAGGACTGTTTCATAAAATTAATACCAAGACTATAGATACATACATGAGACGATTCAAAGGACCAGTGTTATATATATAAACACACTTTTTGATTTTTTTGGTTTTATTAACTATATACACATATAACTTAACAATTGCGAAAAGTGTTTTTAACTTCGATTGTATTATAAAGTTGTTTTGAAATTCGTTGATGGTGCTTATGTTATAAACGTTTTCTTGTTAACGTTTCGTTATGAATCTCTTAATGCACTGCTGTTACATAAAATCTTGTTTCTTACTATTTTAAACCACATCTGGTACTTAATATTAGGTAAAGAAGAGAGACTCGTTGGCCGAGGGTATGTTTTACCACCCGTACTCGACCGAAGGCCTTTCTTGGAATTTGCTGATATACAAAAATACGACAAACACTTATTACTAATAAAATAAAACTACTCTAAAAATATCAAATTCTCAACAGTAGATACTACAAAAAATAAATAATCCAGTGTTTACAACAAAATCTTTTTAGTTAACAAAGCTATTAAATAATAGTAAAAAGCATCTTTGTACAGCACTCGCAGTTCCTGTCTTACTTTTTCTAACATAGGCAATAAGAGAAGTTTTCTTACTTGCCTAGAGTAACTCATGGTGCCCTTAATTACACTTTAGAAACAACCGATTTCAAGCAGTAGAATTTCAAAGCCAGTCACTCACCCTGAAACAAAAAGTAATTTATAGAAGTGAGAATTAGGTATACATAAAACTAAACGAATGGCAAACGAGTAAAGAAAAGGTAATAGAAGTATAGATGTAGTTTTTCATCAAAGGTAACACCACTTCTATTATACAGAAAGATTAAAAAACTCATACGAAAAAATCTTGATTGACATTAGAAAACCTTTCCAATCTAAAATTACCATTAGAACAATTTTTTATCTTACTAAAACAATATTCTTAAAGTTAGATCTTTATTTAATTTTTTTTAAAGGAATAAAATCCCTTATTTACTTCTGATAAGATTATTTATTATTAATACGTTCAAATTGCGATGCTTATTTGGTAATTTTGAGAAACCATTAAGCTACAATTAAATGAGCATTATTTTTATTATTTTGCCTGCCTGTCACCTAATATTACCTACGTCCTACGTTCACCCTGGCAAATAGATCATAGATTCATAAGATCCTTACTTTTGGGTATTTTATTTCCACCTTCATACTAATGGGCAGGTAGTCCCTCCAACCCACACTATAGTTCAAATACGATTCATAGGGCGGAAAGCTCTCTTCATGGGAGCCTGTGGTTGTTGGTTAGAGAGAGTGAGATAAGATGGAAGAGAAGTGAAAGATTATCGTACCTGTGGAATATTGTTGTTCCAGTATTTGCTTAAATAATCCAAGGAAACTACAGAAAACTTGGACCAGAACAGGCGAACTCGGAATAGAACCTATCTATTACCTACGCTATCATCTAAACCCTAAACGACGCCACTTTCTAAGACCTTTGCCAAACATATAAAACATTATAGTGAAAAGTAAATATCAGTAGATAGCGATATACTCCTTGTAATATGATTTTATATCAACTTCCATTTACGGAATAGCTTTGGTTTGGTTAATGATTTATTGAAGCCCTATGGTGTAGTTATGAGAACTAGCAAATTTGAAATCGCGATCTACATTTGGTAATTTCAATAAATTGCTAACCAAGATCTTCCTATTGCGGTAGACTGACGCACTATCCATGTAAAGGGTCCATATTGCTGGTTTGGTATGTGGACATAATTATATGAACGGTGCGATAACGCAAAAAAAACTTTTTTGTGTTTCATTCCCACCAGGTAGTCGTGCTGGTGGGCGGGCCGTCCCTCCGACCTAAACTGTAGTGGAAAACCGGAAGATAGGACGTAAGGCCCTCTTCAGCCTCTTCTCAGGAATCGTAGGAAAGGGTGGGTGGTATGGTTAGAGAGTCGAACGAAATGAAGACCGAAGAGAAGTGAAAGATTATCTGTGGAATATTACTGCCCCAGCATTTGCCTAAACGATCCAAGGAAACTACAGAAAACTTGGAACAGAGGAGCCGGACCCGGGTTCGAACCGGTGACCTCCCGAATGCTAAGTAATGATCTAGAGTACTAGACCACGCCGCTCGGTGAATGCTGATGGATGGGCAGACTTTCCGACTTACGCCTAAGTCCTGTTCAGCCTCCATTAATATTTGCGAAAATAGGGGGGTGGTTGTGGCCAAGGAGAAATAGACGATACGGTCGACATTAAGACAGCAAAAGAGTGAAAAGGACTACCTGTATTACCCCAAAATTTGCGTACACAAAACTATAGAAAAACTTAGATCAAGTTAGGCGGTTCGAACTGGTGTCCTCCCAAATGCTATGCTATTATCTAGATCATTAGACATCTTCGCTCGGTTTAGGGACAGAAGTGGTAACCTCTTTTCCATAGGTTAATTTATACTTTATATGGCGCTGATAGCACAGCCTATTTGGATTCAGTTTGACGTTTGTGAAATGCAGTGCGTTAGAAATTTTGAAAATTTAACACTTCGAAATATTGTCACACATAATCTGTGTAGAGTATGACAATATGACAGACAATGCATAGCCAACACCGGTGGACCTAAAAGGAACCTGAGGGCAATGTATTAAATATCCGTCCCTAAAGGAGTGATAACAAACATCACCTGTATGAAGAAACATTAATAATTTCTTCATGGTACGATTTTGAATCTTATTCTACAATAAGTAATACAAAAATACGTTTTGAAAAGAAAATGTAGCTGGCATATAAACTGACGGGGTTTATATATAAAGAAAGACTTTATGTTGAAACTCAATAAACTCAATTCTTATTGCGTGTCAAATAGCTTTTGATACAAATCTTGACGATTAATATTATTTTGTGACATTATTGCCACATTGGAAACTTTTTCATTCATTGAAAATTCAATTTCTTTGAATGTTAGTTTTTCAAATAATAGTTTTTATTTGAAGTATCATACGTAATATTATACTTCCCGCTTCCTTTGTTAGCAAAAGTAAGAAACATTGATTGAATCCCCATCCCCTGAGCTTTCTTATTGAAACTTGAACATCTCCTTACTGATGGTACGTAATTGATAAAATAAAATTTATTGCTATGTTGGGATAAAATGTGTTCATTAATAGTTTTTTATGTTTTTTATTTGTCATTTGTTCAATCTTTCATTTATATTTTTTAGGATAGTTAAATGAATTAAAAACATGTCTACAATTATCGAAGCTCGGGAGTAGTATAAAGGTAAATCTGCTTCGTTTGTGAGATCTTCCGCCTCCCCTGCAAGATCACCTACAATCACCAATAAATAATCAATACCAAGTACAATAACACTAAAAGAGCGAATCATTGTTTAGATCTGGAACGAAGTGGGGATCCTGGTTATGTATAACACAGTAATTTAAAGAATCAGTATACTTGAAGGAGATTTCGCGTAACACCTCAGTAAGATTTCAACCTTCGCGGTTCGCGAACTTCTTCTGCAAGAACTTCTCAGTGTCATACGCTCAGTTTACCATCTAACTCGAGTCTAGGTGGTAGCGTAAAGAAGTGGGACTTGTACCAGAAACAAGTTTACTCTCTCTCTGTTAGAACGTTGATTGTTGGAAAACACTTGGCGATTATTTCCTAATTTTTCCGCTCGCGTAATACATCCCTATATAGCTCTTCTGCTATTATTGCGTGCATTTCAAGTGGATTCATTTTTATAATTATCACTATTATAACTTTATCACTTTTCGGTAAACGGCGCTTTTGAACTTGTTTCTCGGGTAGTGCTTTGTTTTCAAATAAAGAAGCACGAAAAGAAGAAATCGCAGTTGCTCATGCGTAGCTGAATGACGAAACCAAGGCACTCTTCTTCGATCATGAATTCATTCATAGCCAGGTATGTAACTTTTACTGAATTCATTAAAAAAAAGAAAATAGTAGTGTCAAAATGACTAAAGTTTTAGTGAAACTTTTCCAACCTTTTTTTAATATACTTTGTACGAAGTTGTATATGATAACATAAGGAATCAATTTTATAATATATAAACAGTAATTTACCATATTAAAAAAAATATACAAATTTCCCTATTTTACTTAAAATTTACTTATATTGATTACAAATTTAGACCAGTTTTATTTTCCACGATGTAATAACGACAATGGTGGTTGTTTTGCATTTATTTTAAATGTTAATTTAAATTAATATAACACAAACTGATTAAATTGTTATACTCATAAAGTAATAAAAATATTACAGCTTTTTCCCACCATTGCATTGATAACAAACACAATTTTTCTAAAAACAATTTTAAAATATCACATACAGTCCAAAGAAATAAAAAGTTAAATTTCCTCGAAAAACTAGAAACTGATAAAGCTTTTCCAACGTTTTAGTTTACCTTGTACTAAGTTGAACATGATAACATAAGGAATCAATTTTATAATATATAAACAGTAATTTACCATATTAAAATGTATATTAAAACAGAAATGATACAAATTTCCCTATTTTACCTAAAATTTCTTATGTTGATTGCAAATTTACACCAGTTTTATTTTCCACGGTGTAATAACAACAACGGTGAATGTTTTACATTTAGTTTAAATGTTAGTTTAAATAAATAAAACACAAACTGATTAAATTGCTAGACTGATAAAGTAATAAAAATATTACAGCTTTGTCCCACCATTACATTGATAACAAACACAATTTTTCTAAAAACGGTTTTAAAATATCACATATAGTCCAAAAAAGTAAAAAGTTAAATTTCCTCGAAAAACTGGAAACTGAAAACGCTATATATAATAACAAAAATATTAGAAATGAACAAACAGAAGTTCATAAGAGCCATTTATGTGAGGCAGTCATTAAATAATTTATATACCTACCCTTAGAGCCGAGATACCTATAAATAGATATTAAATAGTTTAAGTTTAATTTCCAGTAAGGACTCTTTGAGAATGGTTGAGAAACCGAAATAATTGTAAGGGACAATTACTTTATGAGTAAAACAATTTAAACAGTTTGTTTTTTATTTATTTAAACTAATGTTAAAGAAATTTTAGGAATTTTCCAACACAAATACAGTATTTAAAGTATTTATTTTAAATACAGTTCATTCGAAATATCAAAGTTATTAATTTATTCTTATTGTTATTTTCTTATAGATACTTTTTAGATCAGTAAAATATGTTTTAGTTTAAACTTATGCACCTACACACCTACAATCATTTAACAAATGCAGTTTAGTGTCCTTGAACTTGTGACGTATCTAGTTCACAGTTCGTGAAGTAATCAACTGGTATTCAAAACAATTAACACCAGATTCTATTGAAACTTGGAATTACATGTGTTTATATGAACAATTTAAAAAGCTTTACTTAATACTTTTGCTACAGTAAAAGTCAAAACATCATTGATGGAGGATACGTACTAAATACATAATATTAAACGTTGAAACTATTGCTTAATTTTGGCTTATTACTTACGTAATGAATATGGTTTATCAAATCAAACACGAAAACAAAATTGTTTTGAATGCGCACGCCATAAAATTCCATAGCTGTTTATTAGTTTCGATCTAATTACTCAAAAATAATTGCAGTTTCCTCAAAGTAGTTTTCATTGAGTGTACTGATCAAAACCTCCAAAAAATGGAAGGTTTTTCAATTATTTTTCTTTTAATATACAGGGAGACGTCCAAACAGGATTCATGTTATCTAAACATTTTATAAACTATTTTGCTAGTGTTCGTTACAAGTTCAAATTTATTCGTAGTTTTTATCGTAGAGGGTGCAGCACATTAACGGCAACTGAAAATTAAAAATTCTTAAAACATTTTTCCGTTGCATTTTAATACTCATACCTATACCTATATCAGAGTTTTTCTTAAAGTTAAATTTTTATTTAATTATTTTTAAATAGATAAAACCCTTTATTTTCCTCTGATAAGATTATATAATTATTTATACGTTCAAAATTGCGATCCTGATCTAGTAATTTGGTTAAATCAATAACCTAGAGTTAAATGATCTTTATTAATTTAGTTTGCCTGCCTGTCACCTAATATGAACTACGTCCTAGGTTCACTCTGGCAAATAATACTTTCAATTGTATTGAATTAGCGGATACTTGATGGAAGTCTAACATATTGAAATAAATTTACAGTTGATAACTTCCACAATTTATTAAATATAAATAAACTTAACGCTTGTTTCGACAACACTGTGGCTTCTTCAGAATTACAAAATTTACTTAAAACTACCTAAGAGTAGATGTCTATAAATAGGGTGGTGCATATTTATTAGAGTGAGGGAAAAGATTTAATAGTGGTGAGGGGTTTATATCTGCTTGGTAATTAAGTAATATGTCTGTATTTTTATATTTGTTAATTTCTTTAGAAATGGTCATTAAGTATTGTCATTGAACCAAGTTCAAATAATTTCTACATTATAAAGAGTGTTTCGCTATAACGAGTTTCATAATGGAGAGTTGTATATTTGAAGGTTCGAAATCCTCGACGCGCGAGTCAACCGGAAATTTGTCCGGCACTTTTTGCTGCTTATAGATTTATCAATTGATGCTTTAAATAAAACTTTACGATTCATCCACAGAACGTAATGGTTAAATTGTAATAGCTTATAAATTAAATCTCAATGTTCTGAGTTTAATTATTTCGAATCTATTAGAAAACAATGGCGCTTTAATGCTCAACAGGTACATTACTAGCCAGGAAGTTGTGGACTAGATTTAAAAGAAGCAAAAAAACCTGTTATTTCTGTTTATGTGAAACAAATGATTATTTCCTTTAAAGGTTTGCAGTAACTAATGACAACGAAAAACATCCCACATACTTAACCATAACAAACTAATCATTGTACGCATTTACTTTTAACTAATTGCTACTAATTAATGACCTACGCATGTGTGAACTAAAGAAAGCGACTTTTGTTACGCTTTTATGCTGCTTAGTTTAAACATTTATCTACGTATTTTGTGACATCCAAAAGTAATTAGTTATATGTATATCATAAATAGATACTGAGGACTGTGGTTTTACTCCATATACTATACATATTTAAATGAATTTTGTAACTAGGTATATTCATTTCATTTCAATTATGAAAAGGCTCACTCCATTCTAGCTAGCTTAACTCCTAGCGTTAGAAAGAGATACTAGAGATATTAAAGTTTTGAAATTTGGGATTCGTATTTCGCATCTAAAAGTGTATCTCCTTCTTCTAGTCACAAATATAAAATCATAAATAATAGCATGAAATTAAATTGTTAAAATAGGAACCATTCGTACATTTTCCAATTTGCCTTGGGCTGTTTCGGGTAGAAACCGACGCTCGACCACCACGCGGCCAATCTGGGTTCGATTCACGACCGATACAAAACCTTTTTTCACTATTTTACGTACCTAAGCGGCAATGCACTCAAATGATTTTTATTTTGTGCATACACACAGCACATGGTCTTTCTTTTTGACATGACTTCCATTCCCCTCATTTTGTAAACGAAAAAGTGTACCAGAAATTTCGACGTTTACGTATTTAAACTTTCCTAATATCTTTGTGGTATTATGAGTTTTCCTTTTAATATATTGTATTTTTCATTGGGAAGTAAAAAAAACAACAGTCAGAAAACTTTAGCAAAACTAAAGTTATTTTTATTATTAATTCAAAAACCTAACTTAAATAATAGTTATTATTAACTAAACCTGGCAACGGTCACGTTCGATTTTGTTAGAATGCTACGCACACACAAACAATGAACATCTTCCAAAGGTAGTTTTTGAAACTAAACGAATGCTCAAAGGAAAGTACTGATTTCTGAGATTAATACTTTTCTGTCAACTTACAAACTAGGTACAACAAATTATACCTTTTAATTATGTGATTCGTCATCAACTGCTCTTCCAAATTCGCAATATACTTGCGTCGCAAATCGAACTCCTTCTTCGAATTCGGAAATTTCATTGTCTCCAAATAAATCAATTTAGGTTAAGGCTTTCGCGGCCAGTTGATGAACTAGTGTATTCCTTATTAGGGTTTAAAGGCCGTCGTTCGTAAAACTAGTATGTAGAGGTCCTTCCGACCTACCCTCTAACAGTACGGTGCCAAGCCGGAAAGGTTACCCGCCCATACCCACAGGTACTTTTTAAGGCGCCTCAGTTAGCGACGCCAATGTTCCTGTTCAGCTACCTAATCGACTTAGCAATTAAATTGATTTAACTAGTGTAGTCCTTATTCGGGTCTAAAGGCCTTCGTTGGTTGGAATTGCTTCCTAACGTTTCGCTAACACGAGTGGCAAGCTTCTTCAGAGGTACTTCTATGTAGACAACATCCGCCATCGGAGATGGAAGGACCCCTGAAGAAGCTCGCCACTCGTGCTAGCGAAACGTTAGGAAGCAATTCCAGTCGACGAAGGCCTTTAGACCCAAATTAGACTACACTAGTTAAATCAATTTAATTGCTAGGTCGATTAGGTGGCTGAACAGGAACATTAAAAAGTACCTGTGGGTATGGGCGGGTAACCTTTCCGGCTTGCCACTGTACTGCTGGAGGGTAGGTCGGAAGGACCTCTTCATACTACTTTTAGGAATCGTGAAATTGGTTGGGTGATGGTTATGAAGAGAAAAATGCGACGGGTGCACTGCAAATAGAGGAGATGTGAAACATTATCTGTGAAATATTACTATATTACTATATATAGTAAAAGTTGGATCGGGGCAGGCGGACCCGGAATTGAACCGCTGACCTCCCGAATATTAAGCATTGATCTAGACCACTATATCATGTCAAACAGTAAAATACCTTTCTGAACTTGCAAACTCTACGTCTGCTACTGTCACACTAACAACCAACTGGGGCACTAGTGTTTCTTTGAAATCCAAGTGGGATACAAAATAACCTCAAGCTACATTTTTGAGAATAACCTCGATTGTAAACATGTTGCTAAAAAGCTACGTATATCAAACACACTATCAGATTGCGTTCTTGGAATATTTTAGTGCAGAAGATAGAATTCTGTAAATTACAATAATTAATTAGTGAAACATATTAGCCAAGTGTTTTTTCATTTCTAAATAAACTTTAAAAAAAATTCACCAAGAGATTGGTCTTACTACAATATCAATTATTTAAAGAATTATTCCTACAAAAT
The DNA here is from genome assembly GCA_963921985.1 of Agrilus biguttatus. Lineage (NCBI taxonomy): Eukaryota > Metazoa > Arthropoda > Insecta > Coleoptera > Buprestidae > Agrilus > Agrilus biguttatus. The sequence continues at coordinate 26,789,061 of OY998118.1, forward strand.
GAAAGTTGGGGTACATAATTACCCCATCTGTCGTTAGGAAAGTTACAATAATAAGGTACACACTTCAATGGCACACAAACGGTCATTCATGCACGAAAAAGCACAGAAATCATGCTTGTTTCGAGTAAAGTAAATTAGAACCCGGATAATGGACATTGTAGCGCATATAACATACTTTATGATCCAATATCAGTCTATTAAATCATACGTATCTATATACGTATATACTTAATATAAACTAAGCGGTGTGTCAATGTACCTGTCTATCTTTTTTAACATTCCTTTAAGGGAAAACAACAAGACGAACGAATCAACAGGTGTGAATAAGTGTTTGAAGCTGGATTCACCAGATAATAACGTTGACAGTTACCCATTGTTTGTAGTATTCACAAACTGTAAAACATACCGATTACCGCATTAACAGCTGCTCCATTCTCGATAACAAATTGTATCTTGCTCTCCTTTATGTATGCCCAATAAGCGCACATCTATTTACGTTTGTGTATTGCCGATTTCAATTAACTGATTCTAACTAAGTATTCATTTGATTGCGGTCTTTACGGACTTGAAATTCTTAACTTTTTGATGCAACACAGTATCCATTATTAAGAGTGATGAAGTACCTTAATTACCATTTTTAGTCCAGGTAGAGTTGAGATTAGAAATTACTATGTTGATGCTAAAGATAGCTCTTTCAAAAATGCATTGATCAAACTACTGCAGAGGCTGAGAAGATGATGTATTTCGCAGGATAATTCAAAGATTGTATTAGGACATCATCGATGTTGTATAAAATTTTACTGTATATAAAAAATACTTATTGTAACCCCATATCTATCATCTGATAATAGATCAATGAAGATGATACAAATGTAGAAATTTGTTCTGAAAATAAATATTGTTTTATTAAGTATTGTAAAAGTAGCAGTCTTAAAATACGGAGTAATTTAAAGAATCTTGGATTAACCCCCATTTGTAGCAGTAAAACCAATTTAGGCTCATTAATTGTAAATAATAAGGATAAAATTAATATTTTACAAAAAAATGGTGTGTATGAGATTAGATGTTCAGATTGTGATGCAATTTACATTAGTCAGACGGGTAAATGCCTAGATGAACATAAAAAATCTATCATACATAATACAAATACAACTGGCCTTGCTACACATTGCATATAAAATGATCATTTCATAAATACAAATAAAGTCAAACTTTTACATTGGGTACCGAAAGGTACTCGACAAGATTACCTGAAAATATTAGAAATACAAGAAGCCCGTCACCAAGGTAAATTCATCACAAACGAACAACTAGATTTTAAGGTTTTTTCCCATCATAAAAGCAATATTATAACTACCCATAACCAACCACCTTCATAAATATCAATTCCAATTTTAAGCATTCACAGTCTTTGAGAATGACGTAATAGTCGAAACAGCTTGTATAATTAGTTGATGAAATGAATTATTTCACCGGTGCACAGATGTGCCACTTCTTTTGATTCCTATGGGGGAATCGGTGCAATAAACGGACTTCGTGTTTTAATTGTTTATTACACCCAACTATTTACAACTATATACACTAATTTTACATGAACGTCGTGACTGCAACTTATTTAACAAAAGATTAAATGACTATGATTGATTGATTGAAACTATATGTTATTGATACTATACGTTTATAGAGATCTTGATTTGATTTGTGCTATATGTTAAATGTACTAAAAATGATCTCTCCTAAACGTTTGATGTTTTATCTAATATGTTGAAATTGAATGAATTGATTGAACTGATCTAACTGTAACAACTGTGTTATCTATATTCGAATTGTAGAAATACTTATATTGACATAAATTTAAGAACCGCCCCTAGAGGAGGGGTGGTTCTGATTTTTAAAATGTGTGACTGACAAAGTCAATAAATTACAAACAAAAAATGAAAAGAAATGCGAACACAGCTGTCAGACAAATAATAATTAAATTTCTGAAACTTTACCAAGTGTTCGTTTTTTAATTTTAATTTTAGAAATAATTTTGTTTGAAATAATTGTGCGATACATTATTGCGATAATTATTTTTAGTACTTGTTGGTTATGTTAACAGACGGAGAAGAACATTCATATAAATTTTCCTAGGTAATAGCGTTTCTATTATAAACTTGGATAAGAAGTATCTCTGAATACTTTGATTTCGATGCTGTCTTAAATCGTCGTCCTTTAACAGAAAATTAAAAAGCTTATGTATATTTCTTATTACTCAACATGCTATTCACAAGGGTAAACGCAAGCAAATAAAATTTTTATTTCGGTTAAGAAACTATATATTATCGATAGATTTCAATTTCTTTATCATTTGATTTAAATTCTAAAAACCTAATATTACCATATCGATGTAGACAATGTCCTGAAAGGGATAAATTTCTGCTCCTCCCTAGAGAAAAATTCCACAAAATTGTACGGCTCTCTTTCATAGAATATTATGCTGACATTTCAACCCTCTAGCCATTGCAACCCTAATGCCTATCGTTTTCCAATGCTAGCTTCTATCATAGAATTTAGTCAGTAGACATTGCGCAGCTAAAAAGAACTTACCAGAACACCTTTTTGCTCGGAAAATGGAAAATGAAAAACCACGCGGTCCAATCTCAAATTTTCCTCCATTTTAGTCTATTAATTTAGAGTTTTTGTTTTATTTTCGAAACGACAGAACTGATTAAACTTTTGCAGACATAAAGAGGAAGTTGTCAGGAGTAATCTAGGAAATCCATAGTCTACTACATCGTTTAGTTAAATAAAAAACTCAATACAATTAAATACCTAGATTACAAAAATGGCTACGACACTAATTTAATACATAATATGTTAAACAAAAAACTTAAAAATCAAGCAAAAAACATGTTATACAGCCAATCAAACAAAAATAAAGAAAATGTTTTTTGTTACATTAATTTCATAAACATGTAAGCAATAATATTAAACTTAGGTTAAAAACATTGAATATAAAAACAGTGGAAGTTAATAAAACTCATTTAAAAACTTTACTAATGCACAATAAAGATAAAACAGACTTTAATTGTAAAAGTGGTGTTTACGAATTGAATTGTAACCAGTGCGACACTATATACATGGGCCAATGTGGCAGAGCCTTAAAACATAGAATAAAAGAACATGTGAATAGCATTAAAAAAAACATGTAAATTCTACGGGCTTTTCGGAATATTGTAATATCAATGGACATACATTAAACTTAGATAACATGAAACTAATTTACGTCGGACAAAAAAGCAAAAGATTAAATTTACTCGAAAATCTTGAAATTAGAAAAGCTTTATCGGATGGAAAAATGTAGTAAATAACCAGAAATAATTATGCTTAAATAATTCACCCTTACTGTTACCTAGAATACAATAGCTTTATTGTGAGGTTCGAAAATTCCACGTAGGCTCGTTGGTTGTTACAAATATGTTTATGTATGTATATTTCCAGAATACCACATCGGCTAATTGGTTGATACAAATACGTTTATGTATGTATATTTGTACATCTTGTCAATAGGTTGGTTTTAACTTTTAATTTAGTTTGTTTGCCTACTCTTTGATAATGACGGTCTCATCGAAACAATTGTAAGAGGTTTTCTTTAAATACATTGTTGAAACTTTTCATACTACTTTTATTATTTTTATTAGCAAATCAAAGTGGCGGGGCAAAAGGCAGTTGAAAATAAGAATTAGAAACATGCTAGAACTCAATCATATTTATAATAGAAATAAATATACTAAAAACTAATAATTTGTAATTATAAGTGGCTCAGTTTTGAATTTATTGTAGTTACCGTTATTCTTCAGTTCAGCTCAAATCAGCATTAATAATTATTGCAACTGTTAATACGTATATGCAGAAATGTAAAATTACCGATATGCATAAAATCTCAAAAACGTAAGAACGTTAATCGGTCTAACCTCTAATAAATACAACACATAAATAGTACCTACCTATATAGGCGTTGGTATTAGCCTTAAAATTGTTTACTACCTGGAAATGGTAAAACTGCTGAAAGTGAAATAAGTGCATAAGATTTAATTGCATAGTAAGTGCGGAACTGGTGATGTGCCTAATAATAGTTATTATATAAGGAAGATGCACTTGAAAAAAAACATAATTCAGTTAAGCTATTAAACACCTGCAAATTAAATAAAAGCAATTACTTTTTCCATTCCGTACCCGTACCCCGACAAGTTGCCTCGCGAAATGATTTCAAAGCAATGGCACAACGAAGGAGTAATATTCTTAAGAATTACTGCTGCAACTGTTTTTAACATAATCATTTATTAACTTGCGAATTAGCGATTACAGACCGGAATAAAGTCTTCAAGTTTCCTTGCGGCGTGTCTTATAAGATATTTAAACTTTTGCTGAGTTGTTTAAAAGGTGCAAGTAGATTACTGAAGAAAAAACATTGTTGCTAAAAAGTAGACGTTTAAATTGGACAACACCGACTAAAACAATTAGTACTATCTATACCCCATACCCCTACCCCCATTTATACGTCACTGACACTTTTATACCATTTCATTCTTCAAAAAACACACCTTGTATTTGTAAGGTAGGTATTCCCTGGAATACTTAAATTGAGTGCCCTTTTCAAAAGTTTAGAACGCAAATAGTTGCAAATGCAAGTTAGGGTATATTTATAAAGTGCAATAAATTAAAACAAACGTTAATTATCTAACAAATGACGTATATTGATTAAATTTATATGAACAAGGTAATCTTTGTTGAAATAGAGTATGTAGAGCTCCACTGACATCAGAGCCTCTTTAGCTCAGTGGCAGAGCACTGGTCTTGTAAACCAGGGGTCGTGAGTTCAATCCTCACAGGAGGCAGTTTCCTTTTTGTTCTTTTTTTACGTTACAAATAAATCTTTTAATTCTAAAGGCAAAGTGTTGAATAGTTTAAAATAATTAGTTCAGTATTTATGGTAGAAATATTTCTTGTATTCAAAGACAAATAAATATTTCAAAAATCTACAGAATATTACTATTACTACTACTATTGAAGTATGAATGTATAGACTAAATAGGAATTCTGTAGGTCTCACAAAATCGTAAAAGATGCTTTAATTTCAACTACAAAATTACATTGCGCTCATAAAATAATACTTTATTTTCCATAATATAAATAATACAAACGCTTATTTACTTATAGACACAACAGTCCGTAATCTAGTTGGTTGATTAGATTAGACAACGACAAAATCTTTTATAATAAAGATAATACATAATTTTGTGCATTTTTGAAACAATAAACATCCTAATTAAATAGATATAGATGTAATTAATAATTAGATAACAATGTAATTAGTTCTAAAGCTGGAACTTATTAGTGATCAAACCAGCTTGAAGTGATAGTATCTATGGTTATATATTTCAAAAAATAGATGTTAATATTTATGTCACTTGAATATAGATTTTCTTTAATATTATTAAAAAAGTTAATATTTTATTAATATAAAGTAATTTAATAATAAAATTTATAAAATATTTACAGTTTATTAAATCTAAGAGGCCCCAAACATACAGTCAGTTGGATAGTTAGATGCTGTAATTCATTTAATGATGATTAATGATGCATAGTTTAAAAAAAATCGTAACATTAACTGATAGATGTCATTTTAAAAGTAATACATAGCCTAGGTTTAACATAATTTACTAATTAGCAAACGTAATTCTCACTGTAATCAATGCTAATAAGGATAAATTTGAGGCTAATTGAGCATAGGTACAAACTATTAATTTTAAAAGTATAAAACATGAAACAAATTATATAGAAATTCTAATCATCTGTTTTAAAATGATGGTGATCTTGCCCACCTTAACCCAGTGGACACATTAAGCACAAAATTGGAGCCTTTAACCTGAGAAGCTTCAGAATAAACATGTTAAATACATAAAAGGAAGAAATTGACAACTTCTAATTTACCTATTGTAAATAATATGAATTATTGTACATGTATAATAATAATAAGGTGATCTTTTTATTTAAATAGAGACTTTGATTTCCACAAATCAAGAAAAATTATGAAGAACATCACAAATTCCAATATTGGGTGTTTTTTATTCTTCTTGTCAACCCACCCTCTATCGATGTTTCTATAAATAAATAACGCGTTACCTAATAACAACAATAATTATATACCTAAGGTACAAAATTTGCTGTTTCCATTGCGTTTATATTTAATAAAGGGCTTCCCAATTGAGAGGGACCAGGGGGGTCCCCACATAACTTCAAATGATCGTGGTGATAACAAAGAATAGTATGTGCTGTTGGTAACTATGAGCTCACGACACGAAACAAAACATCAGCAAACAATTTTTTGTCGAAATTGAGGTATAGCTAGTTTTTACTTTCTTCTGTTAAGCCTTTTTTAACAGCAGCCACGTGCTGTATTAACTTAGACTATCATTAACCACGCACTCATTCAACGACAAACTGCTTTTTTACGTCCTATCTTCCAAGAGCAAATCATTCAACGCGTTTTACGATCTTCATTATTAGGAATCATCAAAAATAATTGGCATGACGCTTTATAGCAATATACGAAACGTCAAAAACAGAGCGACCGAGCGCCTTCATGACATTTAATAAGTACTTAGGTGTAACTGATGCGTTCGAAGGTATTAATCTTAATTTTCAAACGCAAAGCCCGAAAAACAAACAACCTTCTTGCCTCAAAGTTCATTATCCTTAGTAAACAATGGTTATGCTGATGCTATTCTGAATAGGCAAATCTTTTCTCACGGATCGTCGTTCGAAGGAATCTTTTCTTACCTTTTTTTTTATATCTGTATAAATTAATTCGCTCCCTTGTCGTGTAAAATCTGTAATAAACGATAGAGCTATTGTAAGTATAAGTTAGTTAGTTATCAGTAAAGTCAACTTGCGGAACACGAACCGTTATTGTCGCACTTTGTTGCGTTGCTTTAGTTGCAACGTTCGTTCTCGAACCTTTTACCATTACCTGTAATTATTAACAACTAGAAAAGAATCACGTAATATAGAACAGGCCACTAAACTATTAAAACACTCCTTGTTGCAGTTTCGCAAATGCATAAATAATATAAGAAACTGTAAACAGCAAACCCAAAAGTCTTTCCCTTTTCCTCCTAAACAGACAGGTATTAGCATTTTCAAATATGTAAATAGGAGACTGTAATACATAAATAAAACGTAAAAACTTATCGTCTAATAGTACAGAAAAATTAGAAAATTTCGAACAGGTATTTAGTCCAAGTACATTATAGAAAACTGTCAATCTTATCTAGTGATACAAATGAAAAAACCACGCATACCTAAAATTGTAAAAACGTATAAACGTATGACAAAAGTCTAAAGGCTAATTTGTAATGCAGCGCAATGCAATGCAAAAATTAGAAGAAGCAATCATTATAAACCCATAGGGTGACGTATAATTCTACTAACAGAGCGGCGTGGCCTAGTTTTCTAGATCATTGTAATCGGGAGGTCACCGGTTCGAACGCGGGTCCGGCTGCTCTGGTCCAAGTTTTCTGTGGTTTCCTTGGATCATTTAGGTAAATGCTGGGGCAGTAATATTCCCCAGATAATCTTTCACTTCTCTTCTGTCTTCATTTCGTCCGTCTCATCTTCCTCTCCCTAACCTCACCACCCACCCATTCCCACGATTCCTGCAAGGAGGCTGAAGAGGGCTTTACTCCCTACCCTCCGGCTTTTCACCACAGTGTAGGTCGGAGGGACTGCCCGCCCACCAGCACGAGTAGCTGGTGGGAATGAAACACAAAAGAAAAAGTCTACTAACAAACTTTTGGGTGTTTCATTCATACCAGCTTCTAATACTGGTAGACGGGCAGTCCCACAAACCCTCAGTGTAGTGCTGGAGGATAGGGTGGAAGGCCCTTTGCAACCTCCTTTTAGAAATGATAGAAGTTGATAGGTGGTGGTTAAGGAGACACAGATGAGACCGACGAAATAAAGAGAAGTGAAACATTATCGGTGGAATATTTCTACCTCAGCATTTGTCTAAATAATGCAAGGAAGGCACAGAAAACCTGGGATAGAACCGGTGACCCACCGAATACTAAACTATTATCTAGACTACTAGACCACGCCGTTTAGTGTAAAAATGTACACCATAAATCCTATTAATGGAAATAATCTTTACAATTTATAAATAATTGCTTTAAAAGATAAATATTCATAAATCACATCACAGGGTGGAACAAGATTTTAGTTTTTTATCTTTTGATAGGGTTCTCCTTTTCTATGTAGATAATTTTTTTGTCTATTTTTTAAGACACCTTCTCTTATACTTAAATGACAACGAAAAAAATGTTTTCCACGTTCTCCATTGTGAGAAGTAATGTTAAAAAACTATTACAATATTAACTAGAAGTTAGATTTCAATTTTTATTTACGAAATATTTGTCACTTGTATATAAAGTTCATCTAAACGGCCACGGAACCCTGGCCTGCGCGAATTTTACATTCCGCTGACCGCGTTTTTGTAATTCATAAATTGAAATAATTAACCAATGAGACCACAATTACAAACTTCGAAAAAAGTAAAAATCGAAATTTTGGCCATCATTTATTTATTTTTTCAATATTTATTATAAAAGGAGGGAAATCAGTAGAAAGGTACTGTGCCATAAATGTGCACAAAACAAATATTATTTGTGTATATTCCCATTAATACAGGCAAAATTTAAAAAAAAAAAAGGTGCAGTACCGGTCTGGAATCGAACGCGGCCGCCCGCGTGGCAAGCGAGCATCTTACATATTGATAAGATGCTGCCTAAGAAATCAGATTCTAACAGATTGTTGATTATTTGAAGTGTCAAATGTTGAGACTAATTTATTTGTAAAGAGTGATATGCATATTATTTTGATTTCCCCGCTATACCTACGTTGGGTACAAATAAATGAAAGCAAATTGGTTGAATTTCTACTACATGTCATTTCTAGTTTATATGTACTAATAATTATCCAACAAGAAATCTGCTTTTAATTGAAACAAAACTTTAACACGTGTCTCAAAAAGTTGCAATCCCTTAAAGTAAATTTAAAACAAATAGTAGACAGAAACATCTAGGTCACCATTATCAAATTCTTCCACGTTTATGATTATTAATCCAGCTGCAATTTAAAATGGCGGCCATTTGGCGGTTACAAAATAAATTAAAGTACATTACTAGATACACTTTCCGCCTATGTTCAGAAGAAGGCCTAAGGGCTTATTAAAAATTAGCAACAGTGTCTACAAGAATGCTGTGTATGTATACTTTATAATAAAATTAATTGAATTGTGTGTCTAATTCGTAATTAATACTTGCTGCTTGTAGTTCTTACGATAAAGACGAAGAAGCATTTATTCCGAGTATAGAAAATTTAATTTATAAACCGAGCAATAATCATGAATTCAATTGTTTTCCTCACTTCCTTTCTTTAGAGCAACAATAAAGCGAATTTTGAGGGATTTCTAATATTATTTTATAGCAAATTTCAAAAACCCTTTGAAGGTAACGCCAAAGATATTGTTTGAAAAAATGTTCCTTACGAATTAGACAATTTAAAATTGATTTACTAACATCTTTAGATTGTTTCTAGTATATTAGGAATGTAAACACTTAATACCTAACGAAAAATAAATAATAATTTTTGAGAAGTAAATAAAGCAATACTAACTGAATTAATTATTTTCTGTATTCATCATTTAAAAGGTCACTTTAAAAGGTTAGAGTAAACCGATTGCCTCTATCGAAGTTACCATAATTAATAAATTTACATACAGAGAATTATTGCATTTTTCTTCTAATCTAAAAATCAAAATATAAGTATGCTTTATTTTATATAAATTGCTCGAATGTATATAAAGATCAAATGATGCAAGGGTTTCATTGTTTTCTCGATTTTTCTGTAATCACAATTTATGTTATATGTTGTATAATCCAAATGCACAGTGGTGTTATAATAAAACGATAATGTACGAACGCGATTAATCTTTATTTTATCATTAGCGACTTCTTAATACAATGGCAAGAAAACGACTAACTACCTGTTAAAAATACCTTTACTCATACAATACATACATTATAAAATATCAATACAATATCTGTATCGATACACATAACATCCTGAAATACATATATGAAACAATAAGGCGTTTTATTCGTTGCCTGTTGAACTAAATATTCCAACATTATATACATTTAATAAACTACCATTAATTCAAATATCCATTTTTTTAGTTATATAAATTATGTATTTCATTTTAGAGAGTATATAATTACACTATAATAAACACCTTTTGCGCATTGAAATGATTAGTTAGCAATATGCTTTGTTTTCTTTTTTTTTGTCTTTGTTTTTTTTTGTTTTCATCAACACCACCAATTGATAACATGGTTAATGATTTGAATTATTAATTTCTGTGATTACCTAGTAAGCTTTGTGTAGTATGCAACACTTTCATTTTAAAGTACAAAGAACAGTGACCATAAAGTGTGAAACACTTTTTTAAAACTGAAGCATTTGAGTCATAATTAATCTCATCAATTTATAATCAATTTAGTTTTCATTAAACTGGCGGTATTAGTATTATGATGGATTATAGTTTTTACACTTCGTTGTAATTGATGTAATTATCTTAAAATATTGTTTATTTGTACGTTTATTTAGCTATTATAGCCATGGACGAACTAACCATAAGGGAGCTTAAGAGAATTCCCCTGCGACCCGTACGAAACCAGACTCTAGCATGCTTAAAATTAAACTTTTCAACCCAAAAACTCCGGGAACAAATAACTTTTGATACATGGTAAATAAAGGTGGTTATAACACAAGTACTATATGACGTCATCCCTAAGAAATACACTGAAGCCATGATAACCATACGTTTAATCCCATGCACATGGGTCCCCTCATATTTTCTTTCCATCAACTCGTCAAAAGCTTTTCAACCCCATTAAAACCCGGTGGAAGTTCTGTTTATGTGCTTACGTTAAACTCATTAATTGAAATTAACTGTAAATAAAATATATGAAAAAGATGAGGGTACAATGCTTATATCATATATGTTATACAAAAATGCAATATTTTCTGCTATCTTTAGGTTTCTTTGGTATAAGAATCTCCAACACTGTTAACTTAATACTTTATCGTCATAGTATCAGTCCGAGTCCGAAAACTGATGAATACGCATCTCCACTTCTTTGTATCCTGAGCCAATCTTCGCATTTTTCTAAAACTATAACATTTTACTTCCCTAATTATTTGTGAATAGTAATCCAATCTAGGCCTTTCTTTGCCACTTTTTTCTCATATTTCTGCTTCTAATATGTCTCTAACTAGCTCTTCATGTCTCAAAAGGTACTCTAACAATCTATCATTTCTGTTCTTTATGGTGCTCTTTGTTCTTCTACTTTTCCTGATATCTACTCATTTCTAACCTTTTCTATTTATGGTATTTTCAACAACCGCCTATAACACCACATTTCAAACGGTTCTAACTTTTTCTTTTTCGTCGCGCCCAACGTCCGCATTTCGCACCACTAGTCATCCTCCCAATATTCACATTACCTTAAATAATTTCTTTTTAGTTCCTAAATTAACTGATCGTGAGCACAGAAGTGATCTCTTTTTATTAAAAGATAGTTGACCCTGCCTGACTTTGTATCATGTCTTCATTTATTCAAATCAAATATCAGAGACTTCTTTAAATTCTTTCATTTCCAATTTTTATATTAGCACTAACCTACTTTCATCTCTCTTGCAAACTATTGTTTTCGTTTTATATTTATTTATTTAGTTTCATTCCGTGCCCTATTGTCAATACCGCTTCCATTTTATTTAAGGCTCTCTCTAACTTCTCCCTACCAGATACTAATACTGTATATCTATCCAATAAATAGTGAAAAATCGGGCACGCAGAGTCACTAGGATTTTGTCTGTTTATGTTTATGTCGTTAGCTTATAATTGAGGCCTTAGCTGCTTTGGAAGACCTTCAGGGCACTTTTGACTCTTAGTATTCCCGGGCCTTTTGATAGTTCTAACTTGCTTTGTAGAACATCTCTCCATATGTCTGTTACAAACTAAGAAAAAGTTCCTGTTTATGTAGAACTGTAATGATTATAATAATACAATGTAAAAAAACTGCAATATTTTTTAGTTAATAATAGAACATAGACGTATTTACTTCCTAAGAGCTAGAGGAAATAACAAAAACTTTATTATAAATATAAATATGGAATCAACAGAAACAACTACTCCGAGGGCTAATACCCCTATCGGCATTGAATTCATTCATTCCGAAGGGTTCTTAGACGAAGATATAACGTATTAAAAAAGAAGGAATTAAAATCCTTATTCGTCTAAATATTAAGATCAAAGATCTCACATTTGGAACGCGACCTACCAAGTAGGCACAACGAACCGAAAGCCATATCTCACGACTGATTAATGTTTAGACGAATAAGGATTTTAATTCCTTCCTTTTTGAAAACTTAATTATATTATTTTATTAAAATATTTTAACTATATTTGTTTGAAAGTTGATATTTACTAGAATGTTCTTAGAGTCGTATTTAACAGAACTCTTCCTAGTAAATTTGTATATAAACTCTAGCCATATTTCGGAAATTTTTAACTTTGCTCTCGAAGATGAAGTTTGAAGATTTGCATTATATGGCAACGTTTCTAGGAGTGTTTCCGAGGTTGTTTATTTACTTATAATTCCTCATTACATAATATGTTTCGTCTGTGTCACCGTTCTTCATCTAAATTTTATTGCCGGTAATTATAATATTATTGCTGAGAGTTGTTATACATATTTATTTTCACCTTTATGACGGTCACATTTCATTATATTTTTACGTTCGCCCACTTCCTGGCGTCCCAGATTACACTGCGTTAGCACGCGGCGGTATTAGAACGGTGCTCTGTTATCCTCGCCATTCACTTCATTTGTTTATTAATTGTTGTATGTGCATCTGATAGAGAAGAAAGGATGTCATGGAAGTATCTACGGTTTAAAACGCCAAAAAATTTCGCCGCATAACTGAAAACGAATTATCGTCAGCAATTTGTTAAGCAAATGCACGTGAGAAACTCGACCTTGCAACCAACCAATCGTTTTATATTATTTAACTTTAACGGTCTTCGCTTAAATTTATTTTTATGCACCAATCGAATTATTCAAAACGCACTGACGTTTTCATTTCCAATTATTTACTATTTCCATTTCACATTACCAACCAATGGGAAAACGGATGAAACACCAACACTTGCAACATGTGATAAAATAAAATAAAAATGATACGTGTGTATTAATATATAACGTGGTAGAAGTTATACATCTATTACGTATTTTAATAAGAATGTCTCTACACTGACAACCCCCGTTCTTTTCTCGTTCAATGAAATACTTTGTTAAATATAAATATGGAATCAACAGAAACAACTACTCCGAATTACACTGTTGATTCCGAAAGATTCTTAGACGAAGATAACATATCTAAAAAAGAGGGCATTAAAATCCTTATTCGTCTAAATTTTAAGGATCAAATATCCCACATTAGGAACGCGTTCCAAATGTGGGATATTTGATCCTTAATATTTAGACGAATAAGTGTTTTAATGCCTTATTTTTTTGGATAAAATACCTTTTTTTTAATTTATGTTTATTTTATTTATTTTTTACTAATTTACACCGCCATTAAAGGTTGGGTTATGTTGCCCTGGTTCTCTCTAACCACACAAGTCAACGAAATAGGGGATTGAAGTTTTGTAATTTGCAACGATGAGTCCATATCTGGCCTCAGAATTGCCTCAGTACGTCAAAATTTTAAGATATGCTAATCCCAAAAACTTAAAAAATATAAGTTTTTGCCTTCTCGGAAGCAGTATTACGTGAAGTAGAATGACAAAAAACTAACAGACTATTAATTTTCCAAGTAGTTTTGCCGCTGAATTACAATATGGCCACAAAATTAATTACCTTAGAACATCAAGATTTTGAAGTATCTGCATCTCAAGAAACAAGTGATACTAATTTGGATTAATTTGTTTTGAGATATGGATATCTCGAAATTTGAATGTACTATAGTAATTTTGGAGACACATTCGAATTCCTCTTAGAATATTACATTGAAAATACTTACCCTACTAGTGATTCTTTCATTTGAATCCACCATAGTAGTGCTCTCTCTTTCGAGAATCTTTTGATTTCCAAACCACTAGTATGGAGAGCTGAAAAAAAAGCATTAGAAAATACAGTAACCATATTCGATGAATTCTTCGAGGTGAACTCAAATTTGGTCTCAGAATTGCCCTAAAATTTATAAATATCCTTATCTCAAAACTAAAGAAGATAAATTAGCATCGTTCGATTCTAAGGTTGAGAAATCTCAAAATCTATATTTTTTGGGACAACTCTGAGGCCAGATTTTAGTTCAACAATTAAAGATTGGTAGCAAATTGCTAGTCCCCTGGTTATTTTGTCGTCTTATTTCAGGTAATATTGCTCACAAACAGGTCAAAAATAGTAATTTTTGGAAGTTTAGGGTAACATATCTCATGATTCTGACTTAGGAGGACAATTCCGAGGCTAAATACAAATTGTACGTTGAAAATTACATCTCTTAGTTTCCTTAGAGACTATACAATTCCTAGCATCATTTCATAACTTACCACTAGTGACAGATTCTTTTTTTTTTATTAAACTGGTAACAAACTAGACACTTCCTCTAAATAATATTACCAAGCAGTGATGCTCCTACTGGCTATCCTCTGGTCTCAGTCACTGAACAGCGGTGACCACCGATACCAGAGACACCAATTCTGCTCCCGTCCTCGGATACGTGCTCCATAACTCGCAGACACTTTGCTAACTTCATACTGTTGAATTTTCGTTTGCTATGCGCGCGCAAAAGAAGCGTAGCGTCAATAAGAAAAAAAAAGGAAGCATAAAATAAGATACACCAAAACGATCGCAGCTATAGTAATAAAAATTAAAAAAAGGACAAAACCCTTTCGGCTATAATTGTTCATCAATGTATATGTACTTACTGGGTTCAGTCAATCATTCCTTATCTTCATGAACTTGGGCAACCTAAAATATTACCATATTGCCTAATTATTGTACTTTTTAATGTTTCGTTATTCGATGTACACATCGCCATCGTATTGAAGCATTAATTAAGGTGAAGATGCTTATCTAATTTCGTAAACAATTAGGAAATAAGCAAGCAACTACATTATGGATAACGATACTTGCAATGTCCAAGGACTTTTATGAGTATTATTTCTTCTAATTTTGACTTTTACAAAATAAGTCCAACCTCCAAAGAAGTGGTACCATCCTGTTGCATAGATGTCACACTTTTATAAAAACGAACAATAAAGAAAATTATTTGATATTAATAAATGTTAATGTTAATATTCGCTTTACCCTTCATATTTGAAGACGTGTCCGACATTATGACATCATTTTTTTATTGACCGATTAATTTTTTTGTTGATTATACTATTGCAAGAAGGTAATAAGGGGTTATAAGCTACCTATTGCGCTACGATCACGGTTCTGAAAATGTGTAAAACATTTTCAGATAAATAAATAAGACAGAACAATAAAATGAAAGATTTAGAAAGACAAAACAAATGGCAAATATTTCCGACAGAACTTGAAATGCTCCAAATCTTGCCACCGAATTGCCACAGCACGTCAGAATTTTGAGATATTCTAACCTCAAAACTAAAGAAAAGACACGCTTTTTGTAAGCATTACCACGTAAAAGGCAAAACAACCAAAAGGCAAGTCTTTTTCGAGGTATATTTTATTGCTAAATTAGAATCTGGTCTCAAAATATCCCTGGACCATATAGTTGTGGATTTTTCAAACTATATAAAATGATTAATTTGAAAAAAAAAACGAATCCCAAGGTGAATCATCAGATGTTGTGAATTTTAGGTAAAGCCGATTTAGACGAACGTTGCAAACATATTATTGCAACAAGTAGGCTCCTAACCTCAAAATTTTATTCCGGAATTTGTATGAAACAGTTAGTTTTAACATAGTTCAAGGTCGCACACTTCAAGATCATTGAAGAAGATGCTATTACAGTTTTGAATTGTTTCATAATTATAATAATCCTTTTCACCATCGACGTGTAAAGTTATCCTTCATTTGAGTTACAATGTTTGGTACCAGGTGGGGTATGCCTATTTGATTGTTCCCAATTCAGGTAAAGTTGATAAAGGAAAACTGTTAAAACGCCATTACCAGTGTACACATTCGACCATGTATATGCAAAACTTCTTGAAAAAGATCCATAAAAGGTAGCAGGTATTACAATTTCTAATACCTACCGCCAAATCCTAATTCAAAGATTATACTATCAAATAGAGCATTAATACGAAATGCATCCCTATTAGCGTTTTATATCTCAGTAAATAATTGGTTAACATTACCACCTGCTGAGGATAATTGGACAAGGTCACCTTTAGTACAATTTTCCTAGCTTAACTCTAACAAACTGTATCTTCCAGTACGTTAATTAAAAACCAACACTTGATAATTTATTTCTATACCGTAATATTCATTTTTCAATTATTTACCATGTTATGTGATTCATTTAATATTTATTAAATACGATAATAACTGTATCCTAAAAGAAATGTCTCAGTTTTATTGCTAAAAATTTTCAAAGGTTTCAAGAAATAAATATGAGCGGAATTGTAATGTAAATTTTAAGGAAATCCAAGAAAGTAATCAATAATTTCGATAAATTGTCGGAATATATTTACAGTAAATACTAATAATAAATAAATTATAAGATGTAGGCAGAAAATACAGTTAGTAATATACAAAAAATTAAAATGCATTATAACATGATATTCAGTAAACTTGTTATATTTAAATTTATTGTGATAAAATACATTTTACAGATTTCTGTGGCATAGATTAATATCATCAACTAATACCCTTCAGTTATTACTAAATGAACTGATGCATTATTAATTACAATTTGCGCTTCACTAATTTATCTTTAGAGTCAACACGTACGTACATGTTTATTTCTCATTATAACTGCAATATCGGAGAAAGACATCCTGAAAACTATTTATCGCACAATTTTCATTCTTGACGACCAGAAAAAGGATTAACAAAACTACAAATGAGCAAACAAAATCAATTAAGAATACATGCATGTCATACTTTCAAGCACACTAATTGATTAAACTTTACAATACACTATTTATTAGTACGTAATCCACTTCCACTAGATGAAGCATGTAATAACAATCAGTTTCTATTCCGTTAGAGGGTGTTCAAATTTCGTTCATAGACATGGCGTTTGAAAAATGTCTCAAGAAAATCAATGATACCTTTGTTTTATCGAATTTTTGCAGAATTTCCTTTGACATATGTTGTCTTCCGGAATACCGTGAATATAAGGATGTTTGTAAGGTAATTTGGTGGAGCTATCTCCTCTCTTGATACAAACTTATAGAATTACTTGATTCTTAAAGTTCCCAATTAAAGATGGAACTAACTAACTAACCAACCAGGATATTGTCCTTGAATAGGATTTTTATTTAAAAATTACCAATATCTTGACGTGTTTATGGTGTTTAAATGATTAGATTCGCTTGTCGCGTCGTAGGACTGTGGCTGAACGCCCGACGGCGGTATCTCGCCACGATTAAAATGTAAAAGTACGTTCAAATTTAGAAGGGTTGAACTAGTATTAGTTTAACTAACTTAATTTGTTATTTATTAATTTTTAAATATACACATAAATGAGATTAAATTTTTCATTTCAGATGGCTGCGATTTTGGGTTATCACGCTACCAGTTTTAGTTCCTCAGGTAAGAATATAACAATATCATTAATATAATTCAAGAATTATTCACAATTAATTCTTATAAACTATCGTTGAAATATAAAATAGATTTTAACTTTAAATGATAGAATTAAATCGAGAGACGAACAATATTTGCAACATTGAGTCAAATTGAAATATAAATTATTAACTTAAAATGTGTCTATCATCGTTTAGACGATAGATGAACTTGTTTGTCGAAGAACTCCTAAAAATTCTACCATGTAGGTTAGCAAAACGTTGGAAACAATTTTTTAGAAATAAAATCTAGAAATCTAAACAAAAGCCTTAACAATAACAATTTAATAATCACATTTAATTAAAACTTCTGTTCTGAATACCTGTAAATTCCTTAAAAGATTAATTATTATTATTGGTTAATACATAGTAAATTGATTGTGCTTATAAGTAAAACTGTTAGAAATATAGTAGTATTAAATGCAATTCATTTGAAAAGGTAATTATGTAAATTTCTATTCTATTAATTGTAAATGCGATGAGCTGGTTCGAACAAGTAGATCATAACTGAGAGGAAACAGAAAAACGAACCGTTAAAACCAATATTTTTATTTTACCCACGCAATCGTGCGTAACATACGGGACTGCATGAAAAAGTAGCAGACTAGAATCGACGGCGGTGCATTAAAGGTAAATGAATCTAACAAAAAACACCTCGTCCAATAACTGACGTTTCAAAACAGTGATCAGGTAAAAATATTAGTATGGAAATCATCCTCGAAATCAGAGGAATTTTAAATATAGTTTTTGTTCAGTTTCACTAGAAAATCTACAAGAATATCACGCTTAACATTCTTCTCACATAGGCGACTAAGTAATTAAAATCACTACCGTTATTTAGATTACTTGGTTAATAAAAAATTGCATCTTTACCATATATTATTAACCTAAAAGTACCCGAAATATTTCAAAATCATCGACATACACAGATCATGTTAACAAAAAGAAAATTTAAAACGTCACGATTATGTTTCGCCAAAGTTTTCTATATACTTGTTTAAATAATTCACCAGAGACGAATTTTACCATATATAAAAATGTTAAATACTTACCGTTTTTACCAACAGTAATACGAAATTATTAATATATACTTGTTCATAATAATATATTGTTTAATAAATTTAATAAGTAAGGTCTTCAACTCTTGTAACTCCATATTAAGAAATAAAACACAAAGTTCTTACTTACAAAATCATTTTTAATTCACAATTATTATTTCAACTCGCAGAGCCTTTTTCAGGTAAAGATTAATCATTGATCTTTATCTATGAAGAAGTGTGCGAAAAATTAAAAACTATATCTCTTATCTTCATGTCTCAGCGCGAATTTTGCAAATCTACAACTAAACTATTAAATAAAATAAAAACGTACGTGTTCGAATTTTTTTTAAAATTCAATCCCTAGAGAAGTAGGTACCTACAGTGGCCGGCACGTAAGGAGATTCAAAAGTCATAAATCATCTGATGCCCAGTGGCAAAGAGAATGATAACTGCTCAGCAAAGTTTAGTAGCGTAGTGGCAAACAGTTGCAAATTAACAGAGTAGAGAAGTGGTTGTTTGTAAAGAAATAATATACTTACAACTACTAACCACGATATTCTTCTATCGCTGCCAGCGAACCTGATACCCAGACTAAACAACATTATTTATGATATCTGGTACATTCACAAATGGTACAACTATAAACGAAACTACAAAATATAAAAATAACAAATATAAAGATCGATTGTACAAAGTAAGTTTTCTAACAAATGCTTTAACAAATAGACCTGGGTAAGATACACTACATAATTCGTATTATCAAGTTTTGTTCATTTGACTTTATTTTGTTTGTGTACAGCTTATTTCTGTGCATACCTAATAATCTGTAAATTAGCTATTATTCCTGGATTTATATAATTAGGTACTTATAACCGTGATTTTCTCCTTATGTTCATGATGATAGTGAAATTTTAATTGTTCACTTTGCATACATCATTAAAACCCCATTAGGGTAAGTAAATCAGTTGAATGAATTCACTTGTGTTCCGTGTTCAGTACTTTTTCTTTCAGTGCTACGCGCCGCTGAACTACAAGTTGACGTTTCAGTCCAGCTATATTCTTATTGGCTCTTTCATTTATTGCTATGCTAAAAGTTTCCGTCTAGCTACCTGTCAATCTGACCGTCGCTGAATCTCCTTAGGTGCCGGCCACTGTACCTATTTTGACAAATAAGGTATTTTTCCATTCGTCGTGACGTCGTTTATCATTTAATGTCTACTTAAACAAAAAGGTTCTATCAACAATACAAAAAGAAAATATAAAAAACCCTATTGAGTCAGGTATCAAAATATAAATTTTTCTCAATAGCCCAGTTAACCAAAATATATTCGTTTTTGGCAATATCTTATCTTAAAAGGAAATTTTACAAAAAACGATGCAATTATATAATAACATAGAGATTGTTTGATAACTTTTGACATATCAACTGTCATCTTACTTGCAATAATTATAACGTCAGTCAGGCATTACCATTTGTTTCAAACCAGTACATTTAATTTCGAAACAGTGACCTGTACATTTCAGCCCCTTTAGCTTATATTTTGTTAAAAATGGATTACTATACTAAACAGCCTGTTTGAAAGTAAATACATCTGAAAACATACAGGGAGACCCAAAATCAAACATACAGGTTACATAAAACAATCGCTGGTTCCAAGGATCAAATGAAGTCCATTGAACCGAACGTATCTGCGATACCAAATTGATTCGTTTGCCTCCGACAGGAGCCGCCAAAGGTACTGAAATAAATTCCTTAGAGATGCGATTGTGCAGAACTTTTTTGGGGATTTCGTTGTATTTGAATAAAATTTTATCAAGAGACAAAATATGCATGTAGGTAAGAGAAGTAAGAAAACTTATTGAGGAATAAATCGTCCATAAAAATTAACTGTGATCAAATTTGTTTTTTTTTTGTCATAGTTTAGTAAAATTGAAAAACGTCCCTCCATTGAAATATTTACTCAAATCTAATGTAGCGTCTCCAAGTTCTTTCGAAAAAACTAATTTTTTTAAAACTTGTTGGAAATAACCGATGGAGGAAACTTTCTTTCTTTCCGAAACTGTTGCGAATATGATGAAACAAAAACGAAACAATCGTATGTACTTATTAGAAATAATATTATTGAAGTAGTAATTTAATCTCCTAAAAAGGTCCGAAGAATAAACAATATTGTATCTGAACCTAGAGATAATTATCACCCTCGTCGTGTTTTAAGAAAAATAACGTTTGCATCAATCTTTTCATAGGCATAATATTTACATGTCAAATTTTATTGAAATTCTACTAAGCATTTTTGAGTAATCGAAGAAAAGCGAATCAATCTGAAATACAGTCGTAGACAAGTTCGATGCAATCGATTTATTTTGATCGCATTAACCTGTTCTTGCTCTATGTAGACAATGTTTTGAGACATCCTGCACGTTTAAAAAGTGTTTTCTTCATTATAACATAAATACAAAAATATATTAATGCGATATTAATTATTGAATTAATTTGTACCCACTACAGATAACCTCAAATTAATGCAGAAAAATTTGTTACTGATGTCACGCCCTCGCCCTCGCCTTCTAATACCTCTTCAAATATTTCCTAAATAATGATTTATAATAATATACATTGATTCTTAGTAAGTACGTTCGTCCTTGTTACTGTTGTCATTGCTCGTAGCTTAGTGGTAAAAGCACTGGCGCGTAAAGCCAAAGGTCCCGGGCTCGAGTCCCGGCGAGGGCGTCACAACAGTAACAAATTTTTTCTCATTGTATGAGATAGTCTGTCGTGGGTAAAAATCAATTTAATAATTAATACCGCATTGATGTATTTAAAATTTACCCCTACTAAGAAAATCTTCAAATATTTCATTATTAAATACAAAAATTCTATTATTAGAAATCTTGGAATTGATCGAATAATAAAGAAGGTGATATACCGAACAAAATCAGTCAAATAAAAGAAGTAATGTAATTCCCTTTCTTATCAATAACCACAAAAGTAGCGGTAGCGTAAATAAAAAAGATAAGAGTACATTGTGAGGGATTTTTTTAGCAATTCAGTCTTTATATATGCTATAAATAACAAGTAACAAACAATCGACGTTTATCTATTGTTACTATTGTTATCATTATAAAATATAGTTAGTCAATTACAGAAACAAAAGAAATTTTTAAATTTCTAAAATTACGGGCAGATGTCAATACGTTGTCGATATCTACATTTTCTATAAGTTTATAAAAACAAAAGCAATTTTATTTATGTCATCAACACTGATCCTGTCTCTAGTAAATTCTTATTTCTGTTTTGTTTTAGCCTTGTTGGTTGCAGAACGTGGAGGACTCGGCACAACGCATAGAATTTAGTGTTAGTAGTAGTAGTTCTAGTGTAAGTCACGAAGCCACCGAACCATCAGCGCTACTCCCAAAAGAAAATTCTGACAATGCATCAAACCTTACAAGAGAAGCTCTGTCACAAGCTGCAAGCGAACATGAAGCGGTAAGAATATCTTTTTATCTTTTCTTGTCGTTTCCTATTTGTTAGCTAGTTCGTTTACTTTTATTTTACTCCTTCATTGTGTGAGAGAAATAAAATTGAAAATAAAAGTTCACAGTTCCGGAGTGTTGAAAAAGAATAGGAAAATAACAAGGAATGAAAATCACTTTTAAATGTTTCAAAATATTTTATTGTTTCGACATAACAATGTCTTTCTCAAGAGTAACAGATTTACTAAATTTCACGTACCTACATACTCGTTGTTAAGAAATACCAGATTCCCTTGCTTTTCTAATCTTGCATCTAATAAAGGCGTATTGAAAAAAAATTGTTGGTCATTTGTTATATTTTCGTTCATCTTTATTGCTTTTATAATTTCAGAAAATTCTAAAAAGTTCAATCTTTTCCTTATTCTTTCATTATGTAAAGTTTTGATGGTGTCCTAATCGATAAAATAGTCATTATTTATGCAATATGTCGCTAATCTCGTGTTGTGTTTTTGATTTAATATGGATTTTTTTTATGCTCATTTAGTCGAATTGCAAGATTCCTGCCAGTCTGGCCAATATATGA
Organism: Agrilus biguttatus; assembly: GCA_963921985.1. Taxonomy (NCBI): domain Eukaryota; kingdom Metazoa; phylum Arthropoda; class Insecta; order Coleoptera; family Buprestidae; genus Agrilus; species Agrilus biguttatus. Next base: position 26,812,090 of record OY998118.1, read on the forward strand.
CGCATTGCAACTGTTACATGATAATTTGTAAATATCTGCTTTTTGTAGCAGTTCTATTTTTTCTTTATTATTAACAAGCAAACTACTTAAATTGCATTTATTCACTGTTATAGTATTTATTCCTATTTTGTCTAAATTAATACAAATTTTATTAGTGGTGTTTCCACAATAATTTATTAAATTAAATTTCTTTTTACATCGCTATTTCCTGGTTTATAAAAACTATCTATTAATATTTTCTTTTCTTTATTTCTAATCATTTTATCAATTAGGCATTCTTTGTATCTTGCAATATGTTTTATGGTACTTACTTCATTCTTAAAATTAATTTCATTTAACAGTATCATGAAAAGTCTGTGTATTAGGCTATTGAATGCTGCTATTTTTATTTGTAAGATTGGTTGGAGTTAGAAGGTATTATTGTGTCCGTACATGTAACTTTTCTAAAAATATTGAATTCTAATTGATTAGGGTGTTTGGTGATTTCTAGATCTAGGAAATTTAATTTGTCGTTGTTTTCTATTTCCATTGTAAGCTGTATTTTACTGCAGATTGAGTTGATTAATTTCAAGAAGTCAGTTAATTGTTCATTTGTACCATTCCATATACAAAAAAACATCGTTTACGTAGCGTGTCCAGTAAAAAAAATGTTTTATTAAATTATTATTCAAACTAAAAAGATCTTTTCTTAAATTGTTCATAAAGATTTCAGCTAATAAGGGAGGCCATCAGTTTATTTATAAAATTTATTTTAAATTTAAAATACTTTTGTGAAATACATAATTTGATACTTTTTAATCGTTGCTCTCGAAACAATATTGCAGAGTTTACAATAAAATATTGTGAAACATTTAAACGTGATTTTCATTCCTTCAGTTATTAAAATAATGTTTCACAAGGATCCGACCAGTTCAACAATTGATTATATAACAATTTTAGTTCTTAGTTCATCATCAGTCATAACGAAATTGTCCGCGAGAAAGTATCTAACAAGAACAAAATGATTAAAAGTTCAGTAACTGTCGCGAACGTTCAAGTTCAATATTGAATATTACTTAACGTATTACGGCTATTGTAGATATGCTTACCATGCGTTAAATAATAATCAGATAACCGACAATCAAAAACTGGTCAAGTATAACTTGAACTCGTGCACCGAGGGTTGTGTACAATTGAAAACTTTAAACATTATACAGCAAGAAATTTTTATCATGATCAGGAATTACCTTTCTCAATGTGTGATCAGTTCTTTATTATTGGTTTTCAAATATTTTCGATGTGACTTATAACCTACTTTTAACTTTTTGTTACACAATAAACTACTTTTAGTATTAGTTGTTTAAATACACAGTATGAGCAAATTATGTACTTATTATAATTTACAGTTTATTGCGTAAAGCCGTTGTTGTGACATACCGGATAAAAAAAACATAATTTTGATTCACCCTCAAAGTATTGGTTTAAATTTAAAAAATATATATAAATACATTTTAAAACACTGTCCCCTGATTACATGTATGGTTTAAAGTTTTTTATAAATTTAAATACGATATTCGTCTCTGGCCCAAGGATTTACATATTCCTGTGAATTTTAAATAGATATCTTATTTAATTTAGAAGTTATTAGAATCATCTGACAGACAGGTAGATGAACCGTCAGCTATTCTTTGAATCCTTTGCGATCGGAACGCTACAATTTACATTTTCTGTTTTGAAAGAACCTAATAGACTTTTAGTTACGTCATTTAAAAAGAACTACTATGTTCAAGGAATTTTATTGGAAGAATCGTTCAATTTCAAATTCAATATATTCTTTTTAATATAACTTGAAAGCGAAGCAAAATTCAGATAGAGTTAATCAGAACATTTTTATAAATTTCCAATTTCCCATAAAATCAGATTATTAAATAAAAAAACAAAAAAGAATTACAAAAAATATATTTAAAAAGCTACAAAAAGTTCCCTTTTTTAATTTTTTGGGTGTAACTACCTTTTGAACAGAGATAGAGGTATAGAAATATGTTGACACAAAAGCTGTGGTACCACGAAGTTAGGAATTAATCCGCAATGTTTTGTAAAGAATAAATGAGATTACATTGTGGTGGTACACATTAAGCAGGCATTAAAAAAGACATATCCTTGAAGACATTCACGAAAAAATCGACAATCAATTTAAGAATTTTATTGAAGAGATGTGGAATATTTAGTTATATTAAAGAGGCAAAATTTAGATAACTTGAATAGATTTATGATGAATAATAACATGCTCGTACCGGAATAAACTGTACTAAATTGAATCCTTAATTTATGTAAAATTATAATTTTTAATTCAAGAAAAGACGTATCTCATAAAACGCGAATTATGAATAGTTACCCATTATTTAAGTACAAGTCTGAAGATACCAGACATATTTCCCAACGAAACAAACGTCTGGATTAATCTTTGTAAAGCATTCTTCTAAATTATAGTATTAGTTTTAATTTAGCATATTAGTCGGGGCTTTTTCTCTCTGGATTTTCAATTAATATTTAGCATAAACAATTTTTGTTAAAGTATTGCAATACGTAATTACTCCAAGACTTATATTTCAGTAGACATACACAGAAAATTATTCATTTATTTCTGTGAAAAATTAGATGATACCATTAATAATTTGTAATAATTAAAAATTTTCCTTTTGTATTGTCCAATAGATCGATTTATACGTTTATCATTGCATATTCTTTTTATTTAAAAAATTATTATTAACCGACCGCAGTGGTCATCATGGATGGGGGATTTTTTTTTGTTTTCGGGGAAGAGAGAAAATCTTCGAAAGACACCCAATCGCTCGTGCGACTGGGTAGTGTCGTATTTCTACCGACTAAAACCTCTCCCCCTCACGCCGTTATAGGACCTTGATTCGGTCCTCTTCAGCCGTGTGGTTTGTATGTTATGTGATTGTGTATATGTAGTTGGTTAATTGTGTGATTGTGTGTGTGTGTGTGGTTTATTTAAAGGAATAGGGAAGGACTTCGAGGTAATCGGCGAATAGAGGTCGGGAATTATTGCCTGGAGCCTGGCGGGAGGGAAGGGAATTTTGTTTTTGGGTTTTCGAAAAATTCTATTAGGAATATGAAATAAGGTTCTTGTTGTGAGTGGATTATTGTTTTCGATGGCTCCTTGTGTGAATTTGATTTGGAGGGTGTTAATACGTGCAGGTATAGGTGTTATGTTGATGTTTTCGTAATGTGTGGCGGACCTAAAAGAGAAGTTATGACGAGAAGTGTGTAAAGCTGATGAAACTGTCCTCGTTGTTTGATTATTGGAGGAACCCATTATTTTATATTCTTATGTCTCTTTCATCGTTTAATAAGCAATGGTGCAATGTAATCTATCCCTACCAAATCTATTTCGACACTGCCCTAGGTGAACATGGCATATTTCTCTTTTAAACCGCATTGATTCATATGAGCGCACAGATATGGCAGCGAACAGTTTGCTAATGCACTCATAACCTACTGCCTACGACCAAACTGTCGCTGAACAATTTAGTTACAGTGCGCGCGTAGCCTTAGGAGTAAAACATATATTATTATCGCAAACTACACATCATTTTTACCTTTGTTGTATAAAGCTTCTTCAGGGTAGATTGGAAGTTAATTATTCTTTGCATGCAGTTGATGTCGGTTATGGAACTGATACAATGCTTACAGTAGTTCAAAAAATAAAACCATGCATTAATTCCAACAAGACAAATCTGTATATCCATATAAAATAATAAATTAAATAAGAAATTAAAAACTACTTGGTGACACCTAGACTTTGCAAATAGAAACTGTTGTTACTGTTAATTTACGAAATATGAATTTTTTGTAAAAAAACATTCTTTCTAAATATAAATATGGAATCAACAGAAACAACTACTCCGAGGGCTAATACTCCTACCGGCATTGATTTACACTATTGATTCAGATGGATTGTTAGACGAAGATATAACATATTCAAAAAAGAAGGAATTAAAATCCTTATTCGTCTAAATATTAAAATCAAAGACCTCACATTTGGAACGCGTCCTACCGAGTAGGCGCAACGAACTGAAAGCCATATCCCACGACCATATTTATATTTATATTTATAATATAGCCTGTAAAGGCCTTTCTGACAGTGCCCACCTGATGAGACCCCACAGATCGAAACCGGTCGTGGGATATGGCTTTCGGTTCGTTGTGCCTACTTGGTAGGACGCGTTACAAATGTGAGATCATTGATCTTAATATTTAGACGAATAAGGATATTAATTCCTTCTTTTTTGAATAATTCTTTCATTCAAATTTTACCTAGTTTTCTGGAATCCTATAAAATTAATATATCCGTCAAGGTAATTGGTTTTTGTACTGATTTACATCAAATAACTGTATGTATTGCTATTGTACACCCAAACATGAACAAGATCAAACAGAGCATCTGTGTCAATCAAAATTATTTGTACTATTCACATGAAACACCTTCCTACGTTCATACGTATTAAAGTATACCAAATCAAACGGTTGTACTAATTCCTTAAATATACCATTCTCATTCCGCAACCAACGAAAAATTCCTGTTGATTCATTACAATATTATTTCAAACCTGTCTTATCGTATAATGCATATGACCACAATAACTTAGAACAAATGGTACGTGCAGAGAACCTGACAATTATACGTATACTTATTACTGGATGGTTAATGACCTTGATTATTACTAGCAATTAAAAAAAAAGAATTTATCACCTCTTCTTTCGCTGTTCCCATAGACACACTGAGATCAAATAATGAGATCGAGATGACGGGAAAGTAACCCGGTAATCTGTATTCAGACATTTATTACGAAAACAGCTGAAGTGCGAATTCGAGAGGTCATTTCTTCGGTAGTATGAAAAATAATTAGTCACTTTTCGAAGCTGCTCCAGAATGCGTTCATTAACTGACAGTTCTCGTCAACGATATTTGCCTTTAAAATGACTATGACGTACGACCGTGCAATCTTTACAATGCGAAATTGCCATACCCGTTACCCGCAATTCATAACAAGAGAAATTCTTACAACGATGTACAAGAGCTAATGACAGAATAGAATACGTTTAATTTATTTTCAACTAACTGCATTTTTCTCACATTTAAATGGAGATGATATTATTAGATAAACATTAGACACTTGTAGTAAACTACAATTACTATTTCATTCCCACATTAAGGCTTACCCATAAACACACTTAAAGACAAAGCCTATTCGGGTTTCTTTCATGTTTTTATTGTCACAAATAACATTCGTACAAATTTAGTGTTAGTAATAGATACAATTTTGTGGAAACGTCTCTAACTGAGGATGACACCTTAAGTGTCAAAATCGTTTTAGGCTTTTAAATATTTTTGTGTTATTTTGGGTTTATAGTGTTTGTTTTGATGTGTGAGAAAATATTTTTATTGAAAGATGTCTTTCTTGATTTCCCACAGTTACACGCCAAAATTAATTGCGAGTAATTTAATTAACTTGTTGACGAAAGAAACAATGAAGATTGGTTTTAAATATTTAATAACAACACTTACACTATTTATATTTATAACAACGTAACTAGCTTAACACATATCGAAAAAGTAAGCTCTTTTACTTGCTTGACTATTGAATAATTGTATGAAATTTGAATGATATATAAAGAATCCCTTTTTGAATGGCTTTAAGAATGCTCTTAAGAATCTGGAATTAATTTCTGGTTTCCAGCTTAAATAAACTATAATGAAGCTGTTGCTAGCCAGAGGGCACAGTATGGCAAAACGACCATAGCAACAACCCCACAAGTTATAGCACTCCTTCAGGTAAACATCCCGGTTAATTTGGTAATTTTACCAATACCTTAAACGTAACAATACAATGAAAGTTTGACGCTGAACATAACAATATGATAATAAAATAAAATAATTTTGAAAATATTAAATGCCAGTTTACGCTTAAAGGAAATAAACATAATAAATAATTGTTTGAACTAAAACCGAAATTTGGAGAACGAATATAACAATAAGATAATAAAAGTGAATGTAATTTTGAAGATATTTACGTTTAACAAACGAAATGAATATAATGCAAAATAAATAAAAACATTACTTTGGGATAGAGCTTGAATGTCTCTTTGTTAGAGTGTTAATAAGAAAATGCTCGCCTCCTAGTGATTATTTGAGGGTCCCAAATATGTGGAAATCACAAGGGGATAGGTTCGGGTTATATGGAGGGTGTTCCAACATAAAAGAAATATGGGCTGCTATTTAAAAAAAAGAGTTTTTTTTTATTTCTAGTTTATGATATTCAACACATGTTTTGACTCCATTTTTGATTGTTTTTTTCAAAAATTTTTGGACGGATTAATACCTTACTAAAACATTAAGAACATGTCGACAAATCATTAAATACCATCAATTACTTTTAAAGATAATTATTAATTTTTTAAAAAAATGGAATAACTCAAAAACCGGTTAGAAAAAAGGTAGGGTTGTATTATCAAATGTACCCTTATTTCTGATGGGGAAAACAGAAATGTAAAAAAATAGGGGTGTTCCATTTAAAATAACAAAGTTGAAGTCAACATCCGGTATAACCGGAAGTGATACAAATTCGAAAATATTTCAAAGTGGTAGGCCTTCTGTGAAAACTCATTCAACCAAAATTTCAAAACGATATTCCAATTCAGTCTAAATATAGACTAAGGGTTAGGTTAAAAACATACACCCTGTATATAATATATACGTACAAACAGTGTCTCTAATACTTTATGCCCTGGAAAAGCGAGTAAATCGTTTGAATATATTAAAAAGAAATTATTCTGTCCAGTGTGCTCCGGTTCTGCAGAAGACGTGGGCTAACTACTTTTCTGCAATTGTTATTAATGCTGCTGTTATAATCACGAATGCTCTTTAAAGATGATAAATCTACGCAATCAGTACCAGTGAATCATTTCACTGTGTTGGACACAAGCGATATCTGTACAGTTAGGGTCCACTTGGCACGGATAATTAAAAGGAGGCGTTATTTTAAGTGAACAAAGATGGTAACGGTGAAACTCTAATAAAACGATTAATAGGAGCGATCAGAATATGCATTACCTCTTGACAAATTACCGTTCGTGGCCGTAGCCGTATCCGTTTTGTCTAATGTAAATCTAAGCTACCTATGCTGACATTTTATTCAGTAAATCGACGATATCTATCGCGATGGAATTTAAACCATTTCGAAAACGAATAAATACGAAACGTACACAAGTAAGTAAATAAACTTCGATATGATTCGATCGATTATGTCCATTAATTGTTGAACATAATTTTCTCAATGTTGATAAGTAAATCAATGCAAATACTAATTCTGTTCTGTAAATTTGTAATTTATGTTCTGTTCGGTTCTGCAATAAAGACTGTTTTCTTCAGTTTCTGAAGAAGGTAACTGTGTTACCGAAAAGTGCTTCAGACATTTTGTGTCGTGTTTTGGCGTTGAGGTTTGAACTATCCAGTTTGTTCCAGCATTTTTGATTCGTCATGAAGGAGATTAAAAGTATCAAATCTCTATACATTATATTTTTGTATTTATTCATCACGTAAAATAGAACTAGACAATGAATATAAAGTGTACATTTTTGGGGGCTCAACAGGGGTAGTGAGGAGTTAGAATGGATAGAAAAAAGTTTAATTCATTTAAGCTACTGAGATATGACAGAGAAGGAAAAAGATTTATATAAACCCTACAAGACCATAAGAATCCTACTGACGAGTATAGCGATGAAGAGAAAATTGGAAAATAGAATGTTGATTTCGCGAAAGGAGAGCTGAGAAGAACTTGTATAAAAGTTGATTTTTGGAAGTAACGATCACGAAGAAAGTAGGGTGGTGAAGTATTGAAGATTTATTGAATGCAAGAAATCAACGAAAGTAAATCCGAGATTAATTAATGGATGAATGTACGGAGGCTATTCATTTACTGAACCAAGTTATTAGTGGTCGACGCAAGAGTAAACCAGTTCATAAAAGAGGTCTAAAATTATCAGACAGTCGCACTTATATTTTTATATTTTTGTACGTTATATTTATAACATACATCACATAAAATAGACCTCGACGACGAATACAAAGCCTATAAATATATATATACATATATTAAATCGACGAGCCTTTAACTTTTTGTAACTGCATAATAACAAAACAAACACACGCAATGTTTAGTAACAAAGCTTTATTTGTAAAACCACAGTAATTATTTCGCCGACACAGCGGTTTCTTCAGGTGGAAGAATAATTATTGTGGTTTTACAGTAAAATAAAGTTTAGTAAATAAACATTGGGTGTGTTTGTTTTGGTACTCATATATATATTGGAAATACGTATATAACAATATTTTATACGTAAATTGTCCTTTTTAATGTTATATGATAATATGTAGGAGTCGGGATGGGCATCAGTCAACCAAACGTAACCACAGTCACAGGATAGTTGTTTGTCCTCGTAGACCTATGCATAATTATTAACAAAAATTCCTGAAAAGACTGCCAGGCAACGAACAAAAATCACTAAAAAGATATGAAATTGAGTAGTAAGAATGTATTAGTCTCGATAACTTTATTTTTGTTTTTTACAGAGACTTAAGTGAATCCTCATGATTTTGTATTCGTTCAGCGTGTTCCGTTCTCTACCTATATCATTTCGAAGTAAGTCGAAGTCCTAGAGCTTGGTTTTGCTATTGATTCAAACTCATTTCCGACATGTATATGCTACCAGCGAAACTCGATTTCAGGACAAACTAAATTTGCGTAGACCAAACATGTCATCGCTTCCAAAAACGTTTCTCTGTCTGCATTGGTTTTGATAATAATGTTTAAGGTTATTTAAAGTCTAGTTGGTTTTTAAATCGAAACATCTAAATAAATACAAGCAGTATTTCATTCTAAATTTGCTGTTCTCATTTTAAAATTGAGAATAAAAAATCTAACCAAGAATGTTTTATATTTCCAAGTGAAATCAACAACAGATTTAAGGGCTTTTAATATACATAACAATACATGTGTGTACGATATGGCGTGGAATTTCATCTTACTTACTGACATGAAAGCGACTGTTTTGCGATATTTCCTGACAAGGAGATGGAAAATATTTGCCTGCACCTGATGGCAGATATTCTTGGGGCAACGAATAAACAGCTAAGAAATAAGTTTAGAATACAAAAATAAAATTCTGAACATGTTCCGTTTCCTGAAATTGAAACATTTTCATCATAGGATCATTGAATACATCAAAAAGTCTCCAAACAATGTAAACAAAACGGAAAAATATGGACCTCTGAGGATAAGATTTGAAAAGGCATATTTACGGTTAATTCGTCTTTTTTCTGTACTTATTAAAATAAATGTAGCTTGAATACTATACGCAGTTGGTTTTTTGTGAAACATTTTATAAATAAAGGACATAAATAAATACATAAACTGCTTTTTTGTATCACACTTGATATTTTATTAAATCTCAACAATTGTTTCGGCTGATTTAAGCCTTTCTCAAGAGAGTAAGATGTAAGAGTGTAAGAGAGATGAGTGTAACTTTACTGGAAGTTCCTTTCATAATAAAGAAAATGTTTCTGAACTTTATTAGTTATGTAAAATTAATTAATTATTATTAAACTAAACCCAATGTTTCGCTTAAAGGTTTAGAGTTTTTATTAGTGTTCTAATGTGGAAATTTAGATTGATTCCCTTTTGAAGAAACTCTAAACCTTTGAGCGAAACGTTGAGTTTGGTTTAATAATAATAAATTATTCGTCAGTTTAGAAATCTTTTCATCATAATATAACAAACAGGAAAAAATGTAAATATAATAATATTTACTGTACTAGTCTTTTCTTATTGAAACTCTGTTTTAACAATATGATAAAAGAAAGACACTATAGATTCAAAATTTTTACTTAATAGTCCACTACAACCGTTTCACCATAACACAGCAACTATAATTACATTTTGATGTCTTATACTAATAACAGAATTATTCTATGGAGGGGTTTTAAGTTGTAAACTGAGTAATGGGGAGTTATTTATATCAAGTTGATTATTTAGTAGTAACCCTAATCGATTATAATTATTAATTTATAAACTTTTTACTAAGTTAAACTTTTGACCCTTATTTGCTACTTGTACAATTTTAAAATTATCGTTAAATTTATTATTTCAATAAATTAGGTGTTCAGTATATTTCAAATTACATTTTATAAATTCGAAATATTTTCAATGTTATTTGACTTGTTCTTAAAAAGAAGAACCTATTTGTCCTATATACACATTATTTATTACAGTTATCACATGCTAATTTGTAATCTCCAGATTTTAATGTTTTGTCTGCATTATCATTATCATTTCTAATAAGTAGACCTAACGGTTTACAAGTTTTAAATGAAATACGATGGTTTTTGAGATATTTTCTAATTTTTAAGGTGATTTTTCCTAGGTATGTATAAGTTATTTTGAGGTTTTGACTTTATTATCAGGTATATTAATTTAAAGTTTTATTGTAAGTCTTGTTTTTAAGTAAATATGTTACAATTGTTTTATTATATCCATTGTTTTTTGGGATTAGAATTACTCTGTTAAGTTCTGAATCAAAGTTAGCTTTAGAAGGGGGAATGTTAATGAGTCTATGGTAACATTTATTGGAAGAAAGACAATATTGTGTTACTTATTAATATTTTCTGATTGTGGATTGTGGCAACTACGCGTATTCAAAACACTTGGAGGTTGTGAAACGTAGGACTTTAACATATTCAAAAAAGAAGGAATTAAAATTCTTATTCGTCTAAATATTAAGATCAAAGATCTCACATTTGTAACGCGTCTTACCAAGTATGCACAACTAACCGAAAGCCACATCCCACGACCGGTTTCGACCTATCGGGTCTCATCAGGTGGGTGCTGGCAGAAAGGCCTTTACAGGCTATATTATAAATATAAATATAAATATGGAATCAACAGAAACAACTACTCCGAGGGCTAATACCCCTACCGGCATTGAATTACACTGTTGATTCCGACGTATTCTCAGACGAAGATATAACATATTCAAAAAAGAAGGAATTAAAATCCTTATTCGATCAAAGATCTCACATTTGTAGGACTTTATATTTTTAGTTTATTTACTTAACAAAAAACGTGCCGGTAAATGAATGAAGTTCTGAAAACAGAGTGTTTAATTTATCTTCATTCAGATATTTTTAATTCGATTTCGTATCCTTATTATGTTTAAAAATAGAACTTGATTCAGATCTGCTCAATAGTAACAATACCCTTTGCTAATGGTTGAAATGGGGTCTTCAAATTTACTGCATATGGGGGATATAGTATCCTTATATGAAGGAAGTGTCTGTGGCTTTTTAAGTACTTTAGGTTTGGTTGATGATAGATGTGTGGTATGTCCAGAGGCTGGAGATCTTAGTAGTCCTCCAAAAAAATTTATAGATTGTCTATTTAAAATATATCCAATGAACCGTTATTCTACTCAAAAGCAGTTTTGGAAAGCTGCGAAACAAAGTATGGATCCAAATGCAGATACTAATTTGATAAAACGATTACATCATGCAGCAGAAATTAAAAAGAAACAAAATGAAAATGAAAACAAAAAATTGTTGGGGACAAATGTACAATATGGCAGTGTAATGCAATTACTTCACCTTAAGTCAAATAAGTACTTAACAGTTAATAAAAGGTTACCAGCTCTGTTAGAGAAAAATGTAATGAGAGTGTAATTGGATGGTAGTGGAAATGAAGGTTCATGGTTCTATATTCTACCGTTATTAATATTTTCTACTATCAGAATTATTTCTTTTTCTTTTAAAGTTTCATATAGAAATTGATAAAATGTAATAATCATGTAGTTACTTCGGCCTAGGATTACTTTGTTTATCATGTTAATTTTTCTCAGACTGTTTTATAAAAAAAATTATCACACGATTACCTTGATTGATTTGTCGTTCGTGTTAATGGACAAGACGATTACAAACAAGTTTGTTCGTAATCTAATACTAAAAGTTCGCCTTTGATCATAGTTAAGTAAATAACAACAAGCCAAACAAATAATTCATAAAATATCCTGAAACGGTAAGTATGTCCTCTGTTCTGATAGGAAAAGTAATTAAGAGTCATTGACGTTGGTTTCAAGAAATTTCTTGCTTACCCTACTGTGAATTAACATTTACATTTTTGTTTTTGGTTTTTTATAACAAAAAAGTTTGCACACCGTCTTCTAGGAACTTTAATCAAATTATATTATGACTTTGAATCCTTATATATTCTCTAAATCTATTTGGAGCTAAGGGTTCTTCTGATTCACTGCTACTCAAAATTAAATTGAAAAGAAAATGAAACAGTCTTTGACCTAAAGAAAGATCAAAAGTATTACTTAAAGTGCAGCTCCATACATACGTACCTACATTAGCCGCAGATAGGGCATACGGCTTCCTAATAAATTTAATTCTAAGAAATGTACCAATTCACGTTCAGCAAAGAAGTACACTTGTCTTAAGAGAAAGCCTTGAGGACTACGTAATTATAAAATCTTCTAAAATGTCTATTATAAATGTGGAAGCTTTTGTAAAAGATATTGTATGCTGTGCTCTAGTAAAGGCAATTCGCGTATTCAACTAAATTTCTTTAATATATATTATGTACTCTATACAGAGAAAAACTCTAGCTAGATAAAATAAATGATTTAGTTTTTGACTGCTTTGGACTTCTAGAAGTGTATCAACTTAAATAAAGTGAAAAAAGGCAATTCTTTCGACCTTTTCGTTGAAAATAACTTGAGAATGGGCCATAGTTGGAAAACAAAGAGCTGTAGTTTTATATATAAAACAAAAGTTAAATAACAAAAGGTTTTTTACGGACTATTCCATTCTAACCATGGTATTGACCTTAATAATGATCTTAGAAACAATTTTAAGAACAAGTATGTTTTTTAAGTGGGATTCTCAGGAGTACTGACGATGTCACCAACTTTTTATACACAACCAACCCTTCCATCTCTAGACTCTAGATCGATAAACCTGCTTTTCGAATTTTATGACCCTTGACTTGACGGTAAAACCCACAAGCCCATAATATTCATGTTATTCGTCCGTCCCAAAACATTTAGCACAAATTGGGTATCATTTTCACTTTTTTTATCTCAGACAATTTTTAGGTATATGAACTTACAACTCTCCGATGGCATTGACCTTCAAATATAATATAATATTCTTGGGATCATTCTGAGAAAATTCTTCCTTCATATTTCTTCTTCTAGTTGAAAATTAACGTTAGGTACTTAAACCAAGATGGAAGTTATCTACGTTCGCTTACAACATTCCTCATGATCTTCACTTTGGGTTTCGGAACTAATTAGGTTAGGGGTGCGGTATCATATTGGGTTAGGTGACGTGCCTTGCACTAATAGGTTAAATGTTATGCCCCAAGGACTACAATTAGATTATGGTGGGATTAAAATAAGATTCAATGACAAACGATAACTTGATTAGAAACTTTGAAACAGTTAAAAATAATTCTACTGACGGAAATCCCATAAAAACCGTTGGATCAACATGGTAAAGAAGAAAGTAGATTTTAAGGAATTTAGGCATCTAAAACGTATAGGTATATGTATATTGGAAACCAATAATTAAGAAGCCTTGTCTTTACAAAAAGAAATGCAAAATTGAGTATTTCTTTTAACACATGATGACATGCGTTCAATAGAATACCATTTTACAAATGAATTTGGAATAACACTCCATTTAATAAACATTTTTAAAAATTTCGATACGATTGTTGGTAATAGTAAATTGACTTGTCGCTGTATAAATCTGAAGATGGCGTGAAATCATGATGAATATATTAATGTGTAGTTACTTCTAAATTTGTGTTATGTTCTCTAAGGAATGTTGCTACCCTCATTTTATTCTTTTTATATGTTCAGAGTATAACTACATTATACTTTATTCAAATTTAAAACAATGAAAAAACAGTCTATTTATCTATACTCAATTCCTCCTTAGTAATTGTTGTTTTCGCGATTACAAGAATCATGTGGCTAAATGTCATAACTAAGTATAAAGAGCAATAAATCCTAATGCAAGTTAAATAAGTGATAAAAACAACGCGATTAGTTCCTATTTATACCTATATTTTTTTTTTGTATACGGTGTACTACAAAAAACTTTTTAATTTATAATGAAGTAATAAATTATTACAAACTAGAGACCCATCTCAGCAAATTTGTTAAAACAGACAGTGCTATTAAAAATAAATATAAATCAGCAACAGAATCGATATGGTTAGGTAAAATAATAATGAATACAGACATAAGCTCTTAAGATGCTTTAAAATTTAACTTCCCTCGATCTGACTTGCATCATCGACATATCAAATTTTCACAAGTGTTTCATCATATAGTGGTGACATCAGGTGACAATTTAACAAACATAAGCATCTAAAACCTACTTTTTACCTACCGTAAATTACATTAAGTAAACATATCAATAATAATTGTATCTCTTATTTTATAACAAATGTAAAACTCCCAAATATTGTAAGAATTGTAATAAAAGTTGGTTAAGTCCAACGAGTAGATCTTTCAAAATTCGCATAAAAGATCATTATTCCAGTTTCATTAATAAAAAATCGGGTTCTGCACATACATAAAACACTTAAATAATGAGAACCATAATTTAAATTTAGACTACCACATTGTACATGCTTAAAACAAATATTTAAACTTAGATTTATTATAAAGTATGATTTTTATTTTTTCCGCAGCTCCGAAACTCTTATCACAAACTGTCACTTACACTTCGTACGTAGTTCTGATATATCATTAGTCAAATGACAGTTGAAGAGTGCAAGCTAGATGAGTATCTAGATTTCAAAATTGTGAACGTATATATAATTTTTTGCCGCAATTTGTTGTATTTTATATTATTAACAAGCTACGTACAATACCACATTTTTGATATTTAAATATTTAATCACATTTACATTTAGCAACATTCGAAATTGTAATTCGCATCTGTTGGTTTCTATAAAGAAGTTACTGATCTTTGTTTATTTGTTCAAAAAAGGAGGCATTAAAATCCTTTTTCGTCTAAATTTGAAGGATCGCAGATTCCACATTTCTAACGCGTCCTACACAGTAGGCACAGCGTACCAAAAGCTATATCCCATGACCGATTTCGACCTAGCGGGTCTCATCAGGTGGGCGCTGGCAGAAAGCCTTTCGGTACGCTGTGCCTACTGTGTAGGACACATTTGAAATGTGGGATCTGTGATCCTTGAAATTTAGACGAAAAAGGATTTTATTGCCTCCAATAATGTAATTCAATGCCGGTAGAGGTATTAGCCCTCGGAGTAGTTGTTTTTGTTGATTCCATATTTATAGTTATATTTGTTTATTTGGTTTATGTGCGTATCGCGTATATAATGTGTGTCGTAGATTCAGTTTGGCACCTTGTCAAGCATTGCAAAACACTACAATTGGAAGCAATCTCAGAGATAGCAACAAATAGTCCCGCATTTCTAATATCTTATTTAAGGCTAATGCATTATGTTATTTGGTCGTCTCCAAAATCGATTACTTTCGATTCGAACTGACTTTAAAATATGTAAAGAAAATAGATACATTCGTTTCAGTTGGTCTTTCAGTGCACTACACACTTTTATTTTTTAGTTTTCTTAATAAGGGGTATATAATCACTGGTGACATTGCTATGAACTATTATTACTAATAAATAAACAAAAGAAAAAAAATTGTTTTTAATTGCTTCAAAAGTTAAAAGCTCTCCAATTGTTTCGGTTTACTGAAACATTTATCAAGAGTAATGTTATCACTAAAATACTGGTTGTATATATGTTTCTAACTAGGGGGATGTTTGTGCTTCTAATTATTGGTAAAACCAAGGTATTGGTCTAGTATAAAACTCTCTTTAAAACATGTTTGGTTATTTGTTACATTTAGTGTTCTTCAAATTAATTAATTTCAAAATGTTCTAGACATATTAATCTTTTTCTTTGCTATGTTTATGTAACAATTTTATATTTTTTACGTCTGACGTAGAACTAAATATAACAAACGGCCAAACAGATTTTAAAGAGACTTTTATAGTAGTCCAATACTTTGGTTTTACCGATAATTCTAAACACAAACATATATATATATATATATATATATATATACCTACGACCTGATTATAACTTTGATAAAAGTTTAAGTAAACCGAAACAAATTTAGTTTTATTTAAATAAACTTTTGAAGCATTTAATAGCAAATTCTATTCTTTTGTTTATTTATTTTTAGTCTTCGTTTGTGTATGTGTGTGGATAGTCTAGATTGTAAATGACTATTATATCCTTTACGTTTACTACGCCGCACTTCTGCACACTATTTATCGTAATTTCTTCCATTTGCAAATAACTGGTCATTATGACTTTTTTCCCCGAGTTAGAACGCACACTATCTAAACTAGGTTAAATTCTGTAGAACATAAAATGACTAAATAGACTTACTCAAATACCGTTGCCGTTGTTATGTTACGTACTCTCGAAGGTGGCATATTTAACCATCTATGACTGTTCATAATTACGATCTCAATGTTACTTTCTTCCACATATACGCTTTGTCATTATCCTTCTTTATTTTTTGATTATTGCTTCGGAATACTTAAAATACCCGCAAGATCGAATATATATAATGTAATACATGTTTATACATTGTACTTAATCGTTCTTTCGTTTCATAACACGTTTCCGTAATTAATGTGACATAATTACAGTTAGATCAACTAAATGAACCGGATAGATATTAAATTCTTTTTAATTCCTATGCTAAAATCGTACGTAGGTGTATTGCAATTGCAACATGTCAATGTAATGTATACCAGGATGCCAAACATTTTAAATAGTATATTTAAAATATATTCTGAAAAATACCACATTCCCTTTGTTCCCATATTTCATCCTTTTATTTATTGTCTTTGTAATATATTAGCCTTATTAGTCATGCATTTTTTACTTCTCGGATTTTTGTAATTTTTGTATTGTCATGTGCATTTGCTGTCTGTTCCTTTCTTTTGCAATTTATGGTTTTTGTATATGTCATATCTTTCCCTTTTTGGTATTGCCGTTTGGCCCTATTGTATTATATTTTCATTGTTTCCAAATGTTCTTTTAGATTTAAGTTAGTCGATAGATTTATTGGAGGTAATTTTTTTGACCCATCGGTCCATTTCCAGGACATAGATGATCCACCGACATATAGCTTGCAATGTTGCATTTTTGTATGTTTACGTTTCGCTTCCTTTTTTTTTTGTTTCAAGTGTCAGTGCATCGGAACCACCCCCTCCTCTGGGGCGGTTCTTTAATTTATGTTAAAATAAGTATTTTTACATTCAAATGGAGAATCAATTCATCATTCAATCATATTAAATTAAAACCATTCAAACATCAAACATTTTTAGCAGAGATCGTTTTAGTACATTAACATATAGCACCAATCATATCAAGATCTCTCTAAACATATAGTATTCAATAACATATAATTTCATATAATAAATCATAATCTATAGTAATTTAGTATTTTTGTAAAAATAAGTAGCAATCACGGCGTACAATAAAATTAGTGTGTATATAGTTGTAAATAGTTTGGGTGTAATAAACTTTTAAAACACAAAGTCAGTTTGTCAATCAAAAGAAGTGCCACATCTGTGCACCGGTGAAATAATCTTATTTCATTAACTAGTTTCAAAGCTACTGGATCTGAAATTTAAAAAAATCTAAGAATAACTTCTTACCTAAAGTTTACAGGAAAACTATAAAGAAAATCGTAGGTTTTTCATATTTTTAGGAATTAATTTTACAAATACACCATTTAATTTGAGCTCGACTTCAATACAAACCAGAATGCTAAATTATTTTTAATCTTTTAATAGAAAAATATACGTCACCAAAATATTTACACTTACTAATGTCGTAACACAGGCAATATGTCGCCATTTACTGTTATTTACGACTAAGCCTTGGTCACAAATTGATCGTAATTACCAGACGCAGATTACGATTTTGATCTTATTAGATCTCATCAGAACAACATAGATAGCTTCAATAAATTACTGACCAAACCGAAGTTGTTCCATTAAATGGGCAAATACTGTAGGCTGGTTTAGTATGTAAATTTCAAAATTGTATTTGAGGTATTATGTCACTAACTACAATTAATAATAATATAATTTATTTTGTGTACTTGTTTATATGTCTGATTATTACCTATTAAATTAAATAAATATATTTGAAATTGTAGACTCGCTTGGCACTTGGTGAAACATTTTTAAAAAAATATAAAGTAAAAGAATTAAAACACTTGGCAAGTTTCACAATGGTAATTTATTTCTCTGACGATCGTTTCGGTGTTAAAACCATTTTCAAAGAGTATACAAAAGTGTACTAAATATTATAATATAATTGTAGCGTGGGGTACCTCACGCTAAATCTAGACAAAATAACAATATTAAAATGAGTGCCTTCCATTCATTTATACAGAGGTTAGTCAGTTTACCTTTAAACAAATCTCAATTTGAACAAGAGATCCGCTTATTAAAAACATTAGCAAAAAACAATGGATATGAATAATATAATAAATAAAAAACAAAAACAATTAACCCTTCAAAATTTTTATTCTGTATCCCCAGATAAACCAGACAGAAAATTCAATTTAATTAATTATATACCAAAAATTAAGAAAAAAAGTGTGCAATAGTTTAAAAAAATGTAAGCTGAATTCAATATGTGTGAATAAAACTAATCTAAAGTCCTTTTTGGTAAACAATAAAGAAAAAACCAATTTGTTGAATAAGTTAAGAGTTTATAAACTAAGTTGTAAGATTGTAATTCGTTTTACTTAGGTCAGACTGGACGATCTTTAAAAACACGCGTAGAAGAACATCAAAAATCAATTGAAAAATGTAATAAATGTAAACATTGTTTAGATTTTAAGCATTCTTTAGATATAGATTATACAAAATCGTTACATCAATGTAATAAAGGTAAACGTTTGAATATGTTGGAAATTTATGAGATAAATAAAGCAAAGTCATTAGTTAGGACTTCCCATTGTTAATGAAAACTAGATTTCGATATATCACCCTTATTAAACGTAAACATTCATGTAGACAAATATAGGCAACAATAGTATTTAAGGAGAAATTATTATTATATTATAATATTTAGTACAATTTTGTATACTCTTTGAAAATGGTTTTAACACCGAAACGATCGTCAGAGAAATAAATTAACATTGTGAAACTTGCCAAGTGTTTTAATTCTTTTACTTCATATTTTTTTAAATAAATATATTTAGACATTTTTCTGGAAATTCTCCAAACATACGTATTATATAAACTGTCATCAAATTCGCTTATAATTGTCTGAAAATGAAAGAATGATTAAAGTATTAAAGATCCTGAGATTTAAATGGCTATTAAACTAATCTATCTAAAATAAAGCTTATTCCAATTTCCAATTAATTACAGTTTTCCTATATCAATTTTTCGAGAGTGGCTCCATTAGAATGTACCTACAACAAATGCACAAGATAAACATAAAGAATGAGAAGTGATTGAATTAACAACACGATAATATAAGAATCATTTTACTAAAGGAAATAATAAATTAAGTAAAACACCGCTATTATTACTTAATCGCTACGTATCCCGTTTTGAATATTCCGGCATAATTAAAGCAGCACGTTAATCCATTCAACAGTAAATATTGGCACACTTACCACTTTTACTCTTTTGCTTCTGCCGATCGTCACTAAGTATAAGAAAGGATTTCAAACAAAACAACCGACAGACGACCGGTTACAATTCTATTACCTACGTATGTATGCATATACGTGATCTTCCACATCAGTACATTCCCGTTTACTTCATCTGATAATTATTACAATCTCCGTCAACTTATTAGTGCCACCAATGTATGTAGGTTGAGTTAAACCGCAATACCTCGAAGCTTACTTACTTGGTGACTGAAATTTAAATCTCTTGAAGGAGTTACTGTGGCATCTACGTAGATTACAGGCAGCGGCGAGAATTGTATCTACAAATACACTTACTAACATTACAACCTCTCTTATAATCAACATAACCTATAATGGTAACCGTGCTCTGAAAATGTTTCGAGACAAATAATTAGGTACAGTCTCCAGATATGAATCTATTTCAAACTAGGCGGTAACAGATGTTCACTACTAATTTTATTCATTATATAGTCAACAACTATCATCTGCTTACTATAGTATTTTTGAATTCTGATAATTCGCAATATCCATTCTAAAGGTACAATTGATGTGGGCCTCGGCATCTTCAGATGCTTAATCCACCGATATATACAGGGTTTTTCAAGTTGAATGGGCTATTAAAAG
The DNA here is from genome assembly GCA_963921985.1 of Agrilus biguttatus. Taxonomy (NCBI): domain Eukaryota; kingdom Metazoa; phylum Arthropoda; class Insecta; order Coleoptera; family Buprestidae; genus Agrilus; species Agrilus biguttatus. Next base: position 26,832,562 of record OY998118.1, read on the forward strand.
TATATGAATTAGTAGAATAAATTCAATTCTGAAACTTAGGCTCATTTTTTATTGTTTATGCTGCTTCTTTTAAAAATATTTTCAAGTCCGATTTACATCCGGTTATACCGGAAGTATATGTTAACTTTCTTATTTTTAATGGAATGACATACTTTTTTTTACATTTTTCGATAGAAAATCTGACTTCATGTATATTTTATAGGAGGCACTATCCCAAAAATATTGATGCATTTTGAGTTATTTAATTTTTTTCAAAATTTTTGACATTTGCACGTTAGAATTTAAAAAACCGCAATTCAATTAATTTTTGAGATTTTGCTTTATAACTCGTAACAATTATTTATAACTAACTTTAATAACGTTCATTAAAGAGTCTGCAAATTCTTTCTGTAATTTTTCCACATTCACCACGTAAATAAAATAAATTAAAAATATCTTGATCATTATGGATGCTTTATTGCAACAATTCAAAATTGTGGGTCTGGAAGAGGGCATAGGCTTTCTGATACTTAACAACAATTGATTGTTCAATTGTTTCCAAATCACAGCACATTGCTTTCATTAAAATTATACGTATGCAGTGCAAAAAAGCAATAGTTTTACAAATTGTAAATTTACTCAAAAAGTATAAACAAACGTATACAATAGTTCCATATCAATAGATGCCAAATTTAATGGGGAATTCGAATATGCAGTCAAAAATGGGTCATTCCATTAAAAAAAATTGACTTATGCCCCTTTGAAGTTGACCAAATTTGACCACAAAATTTGAACACCTTGTACATTTTAGTTAAACACCATAATTTTTTTTCGATAATGTGAATAGTTACAAATAACTGTTACGAGTTATAAAGAAAAATCTCAAAAATTAATTGAATTACGGTTTTTTAAATATTAATGTGCAAATGTCAAAATTTTTTAAAAATATTAAATAACTCAAAATCCATCAATATTTTCGGGGTAGTGCTTTCTATAAAGTATGCATGAATTCAGATTTTTCTATGGGAAAATGTAAAAAAAGTATGTCATTAGTTATGTCAGGCACACCTGCAAGAAACGCTTTTCCAAATATTTTCCCAGGCAATCATCGTGTAATATGATATCTAGTGTAAGCAGATTGTTAGATGCGACTTTACTTGTTTTTGTGACAACGTTTTGTAGTTAGTTACTATTAGAACCTTGTCTAGGTAGCTCATAATCATAAACATTAATTCTTGTAATCGCTTTTAATAAAATAAGTAAACTTTTTAAAAAGTCTATTTTTTAACGAATAAACATTATTCATTCCATTTAAAATAAGAAAATTAACATCTACTTCCGGTATAACCGGATGTAAATTGAATTTGAGAATATTTTTAAAATTAGCGGCATAAACAATAACCAAATGAGCCCAAGTTTCAGAATTAAATTCATTCTACTAATTCATATACTTCTAATAGTCCATCAACTTGAAAAACCCTGAATGTGCCTGCATCAGTGATGTGCCTCTATGCATTAAAAAGTAATAGAACGAGAGATAACAAATGGTCAGAGCGTTTTCTCTCTGTCTGACATTTTTTCATTGCGTCGTTAGTTGTGACATCACGCAATTTAAATCTGCTTTATACCGAGCTCCAGCGATTTGGTCAGTAATTTATCGAATCTGCCTATGGCGTACTGATGAGATCTAATAAGATCGAAATCGCGATCCACGTCTGGTACCGTCTATAAATTACTTGACTAAGAACTTATTTTTGTTCTTATTAATTTTGGTTTACGTGTCGTATCACGTATATAAGCTGCGCCGCCGATTCAGTTAGACAAGATGATACCCTAATAAGGCCTTGATTAAGGTTATGAAAAACGGCAAATCAACGTTTAATTTAGAAATATTTATGCATTAAAATAGAAGTTTAAGTTATTGACCCATCTTAGGAATAACCGGATTACCCGAGTACCCACATAACTTATTCTGTCGTGAAGTAATTAAGAAATGTTAAAATGATTAAATTAATTTAATAATAATTATATTATAAACAAACAATATGATGTGTAGCTTAAAATAACTATTTATGAACCAAAATTTAGCTTAACTTTAACATTCAACAGACCCATTCTGATTTTAAAATGCATTTTCCCATTTTAGTTTACATCTAATTTATACACAAGAAGAACTTGGTTCACCCTGTATTTATTTTAAACAGATTATGGTATTACTATAAATAGTTATCCAATACCACAAGGCATTTTTGATTTCAGAGTAGTAATTATTGTTTTAATTAAATTAGTAAACGGAAATTACTTGTCGTAAACCATAATTTATTGTTCTTAATTAAATTAACCGAACATGTAAAATGATAGTAATAGAATATCTCCTCCACGAGGTAGTAGCAAGTATCACAATCATAGATAGAAGAATATATAGGGATGGAGCATAAGATGTTATTACAGACGAGGGGAGTGAAGCCTCTCAAGGGGGATGTGGGGCCCATATAGTTGTGCCTAAACCTTATTGACTGTTCATTGCTTACTTATGATGAATTCGAATGCAGTTTGAGTAATATTTCTAATACTATTTTCTATTTCTAAACTGAACTATTTATTCCCATTTTTCCCTGATTTTGTTCAATTGTACTGTATTTTTTGTTCCATGGTTACCTTAGCCAATAGTATCTAGGCACATGCTACCCTAGCGCTTTCTCCTTAATAGCATCCACCGTGCTTCTTTATGTTTCATCCTTATATTATTCCCTCCTCTATGTTGCCGTAATAAGCCATAGCGTCCCACTAAATTTCGATGAGTTTCGTGAAAAAATACTCGAAGCGATTAACAATGTTTCATTTGACTGGGATGTTGTTTAGTACATTATGGTGGTCAATTTGAGCCCCTTATAAAGTAATTTTTAAGGAGTAATATATTAAGTTTCTTTTTATCGGAATTATCATTTAGTATAATAATTTAAATAATTAAAATCACTTTTAATTGTTTGAGAATATAATTTATAACAACTGTACAATTGTATCGATACAAATACACCTTTCTCAGGAGTAATCAAATTTCTTACTGATTTTACTTATTTAAATTTCTTTTAAAAAAATGTTTCATCAAATTCCGACTAACACATCTATTAATTATATATTATATAGTATGTTTAACAAAAAATAACAGTTTTATTTCACCTCAGCCTCCAACAAACAGTGATCAAATCAACGAACTAAACATAATAATAAAGTACATAAGGCATATTTTTTAAGTAAGTACCGTTTTGAAATTAATAAAAAACGTGCAAAGATATCTTAATAATTTTATTTTTTCATGAGAGCCGGTACCTTAATCTACTTTTCTACATAATTTCCTTCAATATTGAGGCACTTGAAGACGCTGATCGCCCAGATGTTTCTTCAAGTACAGGAACAAATGGTAGTCACTGGGCATCAGATCAGGGCTGTACGGAGGATGATATAAAGTTTCCCAGTGAAAAGATGTATGAGATCTTTGGTCCGATTAGCCACATGCGGACGGGCATTGTCATCCACTTTTGTGCGGCCATCTTTAAATGCTCTCACCCAATTCCTTACCATTCCATTACACATAATGTTTTGTCTGTAAACTTCACAGATTTCATATCTCACGATGAATATCAATCGGTTTTAGTTCTTTAGCACTAAGGAATCGTATAACAGCCCGGACTTCACAGTCAGTGGGACTCACGATTATCGAAGGCATCTTAAACACTCAGTAAACAACGTTAACAAGGACGAATCAGACTGTAATGGCGTCAGTGTGTAGGTGAGGGATGTAGGTACTCAGTGCGCATGCGCGGAACGCTGACGCCAGTGGTGTCCAAATAATGGCACATCCAACAAGCGATGACACAGGTAGTACTGAAATCTTGTTTGGTCACCGTTCATCGTATTGTTCAGTTATTGTAGGGGAGTACAATCCTTGGCGGTCATTCGGGTCATAATCATCATCAACTGTACCAATATTCCATGCCTTTGAAATATATATTTATATATAGAATCTCGCTATGGTCGGTTTAACTTTTACCTGTGTATGAGAATCGTATGATACTTACGAAAAGACATATACGTATACATATGTATGAGCAAAAAGAATTAAAGCGAAAACTTTCAAGATGAGCCCTCATACGAAAAAAAAAATGAAAGTTTGTACAATCCTCTATGTGCACACGTGTGTAATGTTTACATTCCTGGTTTACTGTACCTGCATATATTATATAGATATGTAAACTTTTTCTTAATGCCCATCAAAGCGATATATTTTGCACGAATTTCATGGTCAATTCATTCACTTTCCCGGGTATACGTAAATATGCTGTATATAACATACATAGAAAATTATTTCCTTAATTGTCTCTGTATAATAGTATCAACAGACATGAAAATCTCGCCAATTACATAGCATATTACAAACACGATCTTCTTTTGGTAACAGTGTGAAGCAGGTATGTAAAAAGAATGTGTCACAGTTTCAGGTCTGTTTACTGACTACTTGTATTTAAGTTAATGCGTTTGTATATGTATTTTGATATCACTGTGTCAGTATGCCACATGCAGCAAAGGAATTATAGAATCAAATAGGTGAAAAACGTCTCCATTTTATTACAAGCCCTGTCATAATAAACATTACCCAACTAAAGGAGATATGTTCAATTTTAGAAATCTCTCACACTAAAGGTTAAGGTAAATACAATTTTGTGAAAATATACGACTTTGTGTAAATAAAACACAGAATGGTGAGGATTTTCAGAAATTATCTTTACATCCATGACAATTGTTTTGGTACGCAGAACCTTTTTCAAGTGGCGTGTTACACTGACAAATATACAAAATTACGTCTTATATATACATTCAATTACGGTAGGGGTATTTATTAATATGAACTTGTTTACCTGCTTACGCTCTGTGCTTAATTCGAGTGTCACCTAAAAGAGGGTAGTTTTATGGTGGTCAGGTAGATAATAAGGCGACACGACACTAGACACGAACTCGAGACAAACCTTCGAAGCGAGCAGACCTGTGACAGCCTTAGAGAATTAACAATACAATCAACATTGCGATCCCAAAATCGAAATCAGTCTTTTTCAAGACTAAAACTACAGCAGCCGCGATGGACGTCGACAGTGATGGCTTTACGAAGCCAAAAAGAACAGGAAAGCAGATAGCAGATAAGCAACATGCGGGAAACTCACCCATATCTACAAGCAACCGCTTCGAAGGACTAAATGACCAGGACAACTCAACAACTGTACCGCCAATCACGATGTCTGAAAAACAAGACTGGAGAGTGCTACTAGACGAAATTGAATCGGCCAAAATTAAAATCACCAAGGCTTACAATACCAAGGATGGAGTTAGGATATTCCCGGCAACCTTGATGGATCACAAGTACCTACAAATACATTTGGACAAGGTCAAATCTAGATACTACACCCACGCCGACCCTACCAATAGACGTCATAAGTTGGTTGTGAAAGGATTATCGCCGCGACTGGAAATTTACGAAATAAAAGAAGAACTCGACAAAATCAACCTTACAGGATGTGAAGTTCACAGAATGAAGTCACGCGGACAGGAGTTACCGATGATCCTTGTAATCGCGCCAACAAACGACCTAGGCGATCAAATAAGAAAAATTAAGACTCTCTGCCATCTTCAAGTCAAGGTGAAAGAATACAAACGAGGCCAATGCCATAGGTGCCAAAAGATAGGCCATGTACAAAGGAATTGCAAGATGGACCCTAGATGTGTCAAATGCGGAGATTACCACGAGACAAGTAAATGCTTAAAACTGAAAGAACAACCGGCTAAATGCGTAAACTGCGCAAACTGTGTAACAAACCACTTGAAAAAGGTACTGTGTACCAAAACAACTGTCGTGGAAATAAAGATAATTTGTGAAAATCCTCAACATTCTGTGTTTTATTTATATAAAGTAATAATGATTTTTCACCAAGTGAAGACCGAATCCATTACGTAAAGTGTACGACTCGTTTGCGGGGCGCGACTCCTTAACGTTGGTTTATTTTTTAAATTTCTAAGTCATCATTTATTCTCTGTCATACTTTATTAAATAAATGAAATTTGTTAAAACTAACTATGGTGGTGTAGTGATGAAACATGTTTAACATTTGAGAAATCAAATAAAAAAGATCAGAAGTAAAAAAATACTGACTATATCAATTACAATTTTCTTATATTTTATATTTTAAACATTTGCTACTATCTAAATTGATAAACTGTAATTTACATAATAATATCTCTAGTAAGTTTGCTCATGGTTAGAGATAGAATAACTATTTTTTGTTGTTCTTATTCCTCGGATATGCAACTGTATCAACCCCACCTTACACAATATTGCTTCCACATAGTTGTCTGTACTTTTGGCACACGATTCCTCACAAGTACATAAATACACAGTATAATTTTCAGACATATTCTGAATGACGATTCAGTGATAATTTTTGTTTAAATCCCCCCTATATACCACCTCTTTTGTACCAGCTCGTGTGTCTGGCCTTTGGGAATTCAATTAATTATACCGAGGCCTACATTTCTGCTACCTCTATAAGGTAATTTTAAAACAATAGAGCACATTATGTGTATTTACCTTCTAAGAAATGTAATCCACTCCTCCCCATTATCCGAACATACTACCGTAAAATTTGTCCGTATATTCCGTGCCCCAGCTTTTAAACTATGTATTTCAAATTAGTAAGTTAAATATCAATATTTAAGCAATCAATTCATATAAAGGCGCTCCAGGTAAAAAAAATGGGGATGTCCCATTGCTTCCCGCGAAAATATTTTACGTGAACTTGTGGCATTCTGCCCGCCGACCTTTATGTCTATTAATGTTGGCGGCATTGCTGCCCGCCAAATGAGTAGGTTGAAGGTGCTTGGGGTAAACAACAATTGTGTTAGAACTTGTTCTAATCTTTTCGATCAACTTTACACTTTTCACATCGATCTGAAAAGCTCAGAAAATTAGACAGACCAAGGAGTAAGAAACCATGTAAGAATGACTGCAGCATTAGTACATTTACCAATGCTGTCATTAGAAGTAGAATGGCTATATAATATGGAACAATTCCCAAACACATCCGCAATATGCAGTTACAATGACTATTTTATTGATCAATGGATAGCTAGGCTAATTATGATTATAAGACTCTGTATAATAAAGTATGTAAAATATATATTTACCTACAAAAAAACAAGTTTTTAATTTTTTAATATGAATATACATATATATAATATTTTATCCCGCGAAAATCTGGTTCAAACTTTGAATTTTCAATATCATCACTGAATGCAAATATAAATAAAATATTTTCAAAAGAGCCCTAGGTTTTCGCCTTGTGTGTAATACCTATATGTCTTTCTACATGTATTAAAATATTACATAAATTCGGTATTTATTTGTATGCAAAAATATTTACTTATTAAATTATTATTATTATTATCAAACAAATACGGACGCGGGCAGAAATACTACTGTACACAGTGCAACTTTTTCAAGGCGCGGGCACCAATGGGACTAAGTCAAAAAAATATCTAGATATTCAGTTGTTTCTCTTTTCCACTGCTTTTGGCTTTTTTTAATTCGCGAACTTCTACTTTTTTTGTTTCCTAACCATGCCTTCAGATTTGTACCTGTATTTGTATCACAAAACGCTTATCGCTATACAATTCAGGCTCAAATCAACTTAATTTTGAACAGGGCATGTCATTCGGAAACAATTTTCAAATTTGGTTTGTTTTTCCAGGTTGTGTTTATAGAAGATTCATCAGCACCGGGATATCTCTCACTTCCATCGTTACAAACTAGACAAGCAACCGCAGTGTCCGCCGCTTCAGCACCATCCGCTACAGCCCTAGACTGGCAACATCCCGTTGAAGCCTGGGAAAGGGACTACCGGCGATTCAGATGGAATAATACCCGCGTACAACGTAAGAATTGTTTATTTTTAATAACAGCTTAATTAATTCGAAATGGTTTTACTGAAAATATGTAAAATTGTTCAAATGAAATACTGCAAAACAAGAATCTAACCGAATCATTGCACAACCTTGATTTGCCTCATCGTAAAATGGTAAATGTCATGTAAATGAATTCAATTCAATGGTAAAATTGCAACGGAAGTCGTTTCCTCTTATTATTATTGAATTGTGTGTAGAAACGACTTAGTGTATATTTGTATATTCAGTTTACACAAGTGGTTTTTTTTAATTTGTACAGATTCGTAACCGTTCCCCACTCATTAATATAAATGCAGTTTCCACAAACATTTAAAGGTGCTTTTAAGTAACAATGCAAATTTTCCACAAAATAGACTATAGCAAAGGTACATTTTAAATGTTTTGCAAAAACAGCTTTAACAATAATTCCTTAAAATTACGCACTTGGGTACATCATAAGTTCCAGAAACTTTACATTTAACGAAATATCATATAAGTTCTATTTTTAATTAAATTAATTAATTTAAATCCTGAAAATAAGAAATATGCCTTTATTAACTATGTAAAAGAAGTCGGATACAAAATTCAACACCTTCTAATCAAGATGCATTTTACACCAATTTTAGTCAACAAAATTAATTTAAAAAGTTTGTTAATTAACAACAAAAATAAAACAAATTCAATACATAAAAGCGGCATTTACAAATTGTACTGCAAAGATTGCACAGAATTTTACCCAGAACAGACAGGTACAGCCATAAAAACTCGGCTTAAAGAATATGTGCTTTCCATACGGAATAAAAAGAATAAGACAGGAATAGCTCAACATTGCTTAGATTTCAAACATAATTTAGACACTAATTCGACTGAACTATTATATTCTGTACAAAAGGGTCATAAATTGAGTTTGCTCGAATCTTTGGAAATTAAGAAAGCTATTAATAATAAGCAAAATATTGTAAATAATCCAATTGAAATGTTCACTTTGCATTCTCCACTGTTATTGGACCTTCCAAATATATAACCACTACCTGCAGTTAATTTGTCCCATTGATTATGGTCATAAGTCTGTTACATTATTTACATCTTTAGTAACACCATAGCTCTTGATAATGACCCGCAAGGGTTGAAACAATATTGTAGAAAAGAATAAAAAAATTTTCGTGAAATGTAACCTAGTGTTTGTTGGTTACTCAAAATACCCATATTCCATCTCATATTTTCCATTTGAATACATTCTGTATTGGTAGAATTTTAAATTTTAATAAATGGATCTGTACCTCTTAACATATGTATATTTACTATTTCATAATGGGTTATCATCTTATCTTTAACCATTTATGAAAGTTAATTTACCAAATTGACCTAAGAAATTAACGTACCAGAAATTAGCACCATTCAAAACCTCATATCTAATTATCCAAATTAAGGTAAAAGAAGTTATTTTTTTCTCAAGAACATGGGGTGGTATACATAAAATTATGTAGATGCTAATATTTCGAGAAAAACTATTTGCATATTTTATTGTTTGTATTTACTTTGCATATATATATATATACGTAAGTAAGTACAAACGAAGTAAATGTTACGCTATTACGGTAGAGATGGCTCACCTTTTTTTAAAATGACAAAAAAATTAAATTTGAACTGCTTCTTGTTTAATAAATGCCCTTCTAATAATATACTATGCCTTTATATTTTTAAGTAATACAATAAATACACAAAAAAATGCATTTTACTTTGGCACAAAAAAAAATAAAAACACAATGATAAAAAAGATACGTTCATTTACGTAGTCGTTATCGCCATCAGTGTCGTTCTCAGATTTTAATAAAACAGAAACAGACTTTGAATCCCTGAAGAACTATGGTCTGTTTTTTTTTTTTCTTGTTATTTATTCTCTTATATTTTAGGGTTTTCTTCGCTTTCTTGTCTTCTTTTTTACGTTGGATTTCAGTTACCTTTTCAGCTAACATTTTCTTTTAGTAATGTTTTCTTTTCCAGTTAGCATGGCAGCTAATTGTCGACTGCGCGTTCTGACAGTATTGACATTCGATGTAGATGGTACACGACAAATATTGTCTAACATTTTCCCAGGTGTTTCTACCTCTTCTTTATTTTCACTATTTGAACTGGTTGCTGGCGCATAAGGGTCAGTACTGGACATATCCCTGTTCTTTTTGGTCAGAATTTTCGGAAATATTAGCATTCTCTCTGAGGAAGCGTGAAAGCGTGTTCGTGATAAATCTTGCTTCGAAGGACCACCTCAGATATTGAGGAAAACGATATTGTGTTTGTTTAACTATATTTATTTGCATTAATTAAAAATCTTCACTTTAACTATCACTAATTATTATACAAAAGCAAAACTTATATTTAAGTATAAAACTTAACTAAATGAAATCTACGATTATGTTTTGCTATCGAGTGGTTCGTTCGGTGGTTCTATTTTATCTGTTATTTTTAACGTTCGTTTCTATGTCCTCAAGAGCCCTTACCGTTCTCACGCGCTTATCTCCTGAAGACATAAAACAGACCATCTCGACAGCATTAGAATTCGCATGACAACTAACATGAACGTTTGACAAATTTATGATTTTTCTTAAACGATAATTTGGAGACTAAACACTCTCTATATACACCCATGATCATTGCAACTTCCTGCTCAAATCCAGGGTCTTCTCTTACAAATTTCTGTTGTTTATAATCATTTATTTATTATTCATCAAATGCACTACTCGCAAAAACATTTCTATTTGTTTCATATGTGATAAAACATCATTAAAAGAAAAATTAAATTAAAATATTTGAAGATTTTTTTTAATTTTCTTCATTAATTTGAGGTAATCTGTAGTGGGTACAATTTAATTCAAAAATTAATATCGCATTGAAATATTTAAAAATCAAATTGATGTAAATTCCTGAACAACGTGCGATTAATGATATAAACAGTAGCTTCACATAAACTGAAATAGTAAATACTACTAGGCAGGGTGGATACAACGAAAATTGGAATAGATTCTAAGGTGAACTAAAAACTTCTGTGTACTACATAACAGTACCTACCTTTTTAGCGTAGTACACACTACGCGTATAGAGTGAATTTTTCACTAATGAAATAGTTATTTGAAACATTAGCATATACTACATTTTATGCATACTAGCCATTGTCTTTACAGTTAAATAGATATAAAAGAAAATCTTGCAAAAACCAGCATAATAATTTCTAAAACTTCAATTAAATATTACGTGGGGTATTGTCTATTTTTAGAAATTGATTTCTGTGTTCCTATCTTTTTGCATGAACACATACCTCATTTACAATACTGCATCATTTGTCAGAGTTAATCAACAATTTTATGGTTAAGTCATCAAAACGCCATACATGTGTTACATACGTGTTGGCGATATAGGATTTACTGTTTTACGTAAGCTTTGAGTCGTGGTAATAAGCATTTAAGGATGACTCCGATCCCAGGAAATCACCCGGGTGGTTTGCTACTACCTTCCTTAGAAGGCGAACAGAAAATGTTTATTTATGTCTTGACACATAATCGAACTCGTGTAATTAAAATCGCTGAACCGTCAACTGTTTTCATAATATTATAGATATGTGTAAAATGAGCAATATTAAACTGAGAAATAATAAACACAAACGATTGTCTTCCATTTCCTACTACATAAAAGATAATATAGATAAAATAAATTTACAGATGTGTGTGGGATTGAATTACTACTTGACGCATCTTCATTATAAACAGTAATAGAAACAATTCAAATCTTCAATCTAGTTTAATTATTAACGCAGTATTTTAGATATATACATACTCATTTATATTAACGACACCTACGATACTTAACAAGAACAATTACAACCCAAACCGCTTAATGCGACCATAAAAACATCATAGACGCAATCATCTCGGTTGTTAATTGTTACCATCAAAGGATACATAGAGTCCGAACTAATGAACAAGATTTCATACGACGATATAATTAATGATTTTGCGAATTTAAAATTTCGCAAAAAGATAATGTAAAACTTAATCGATTTCATTGTCACCATTAACCGGATTGTTAATAGATTATTTAATAGAAATTGTTCGTATTGTTTTTAAACTGTTAGTGCAATAAAAAATATTTAACAAAAACAACGTTTACCGACTACACATTATTTTGTTTAAGCTGTGTTCATATGGTATAAGTATTTTTAAGGCATACCTTTCCGCACCTTATAATTAGTACATGCTGCTGTTTTTAGGTCAACAGTACACTCTTCACTAAATCGTGGGTTGCAAAAATAATCTAGAAACTGACACAACTATCCCCTAGTTCACAATCATACTAATATCGGGGAAAAGCCGACGTAATGAGGACGATAGAACACAAATCATAAAGTTGCAATTTCAGAATAAATATGATTGTTAACTAAACTAGCGTATTGAATTTCAAAGGTCAGTAGGGGCGGCAAAAATTGAATGGCCTACTAGCGGCAAATATGTAAATCCGCTACTGGATGTAGTAGTGCCTAAATGCTCGCTAACAGAATCAAATGTATGTACTATGCACCTTCGATGACTACGGTTTACACCTGTCCAAATTTGAATGAGTGCAACTAGTAAATATATAAGAGTCTTAATCTGTAATTAATAAAATTAGTTACCCTGTATTGATCCACATTAGTTTGTTGTATTTTTTAAATATACTTATTGTTTGCTGATTTTCAAGTATTTCATCAAAACGTACACATATCGTCATATATTAACTGACAAAATTATAACTTACACCTTGTTTATGTGTTTCTAAAGTATGTAATTGAAATAACACGAATGCAGTTTTATTTTAAAAATAGGATTGGCTCCTCTTTACTCTATCTACAATTTTAAGAAAATGGTAAGGGTTAGGGATTATCTTAAGACCTTTAGAACTGAAAAAATAACAAGACATCCAACTGCATGCGACACAGTTCGTCGAATTGAAGACGATGAAATCCAAACATCACCTTCGCCATTGTGACGACGGTCAGTTATCCGGGATGTTGACGTAACGAATTATCTATTACTTAATGCCGGATTGCTTAAAGGGCCTCGAAAAGCCAAACTCAACTAACTAAACATTCACAAGATATCTAAAAACTGAATTTTTAATACTTCGAAAGGAATATGTATCGAACGACTGAAAACAAAAAAACAATTAATCATAGTGTCATGTATGATTGTTTTTAACCAATTAAACTGACTTTAGAAGGTGAAATATCAGTTTAAGCTATTTAGTGTACCAAAAGGGCATAGATGAAGGTGTCACCAAATTATACCTGACCAAAAAAGGTACAACCGATCTTGTCACTGACCAAAAGAGGATAGACATATTCGACTCGGTCATTAAGACAGGTAGAAAAAGTAATTAAGTCAAAATGTAAATTCGGCCCGCATGAACAAATCGAACTAGTATACATGTAAATTGGTCCCAGTAGAAATATTTATTACCGAAACAATAATAATGAGTTTGGTAGGATTTTTATTTATGGTTCTTCCCATCAGTTCAATTATTTTTCCTTGTACTATACATACATTGGTTATAAAAGTAATAGTTATATTAGAACAAAATAAAACAATACTTTATCGAAAACAGAAATTTCTTTTATTTACACGTTTAAGTATATTAACATGGACTTACATTTAGTAATAGAAAATATACAAATTTTATGATGAAAAAATTGGAGGATGGGGCGAATTAAAACATTTTTGCAATTGTGAATGGAATGATTCGCAAGTATTAGTTGTAAGAGCTGCACTAGCACTTTTAGATGTCCACAATTGCGGTGGAAACGTTGCATCTTCAGAAACGTAATTTTCTACGAGGTAATCAGCAAAACGTTCGAGTTTCTCATTGTTCGGTTTCATTTCAGATAAATTGAAGGCAAAAACTTCTCCAACGTCTTCAGGGTCCACAAATAAAAGTTCAAAACAATATCCTAACCATCTTCCTACTTCATCCTTTTCTTTTGTATTCCGCAGTCAGTCCAAGGTTTTGAAGTTTTCGCCACCACGCTTGGGATAAGTAAAATCTACAGCCTATTAACTTAATTTGCAGCCAAACGCTATAAATTGCGTTATGTATGGCTATTTCAAAATCCACTACTACTTCACTCGGTTGATATATAAGGGAATTTTGGCAGCACTTATTTATTATGAACTCAAAACACTTTTTATAAGTTTCAATTGTTTTATCCGGTAACAAACAGAACACTAAAGGAATGTAATGTCCGTTACAGATGCCGTGTATAGTAAATAGTTGTAAATAGTCGAATGTACCATCAACATAAAGTCTCTCACTAAAACACAGTTACTTCAAATTTGTCAAACACATAATATATTAAAAATTCGGCGTTCTTCACTGTTTTATAATATAAATTCTTCCTTCTTGTTGGTATAAATGTTTAAAGACTTCAACGCTGAGTGCACTTCTTGCTGACATTTAGGTAATTTTGGATAGAGTTTTCTTCTTGTATTGTAAATATTTCTTTTAATGTGTGATAAATCGTCACAATTAAGTAAAGTAGAATTTTGATTTACCAATACACTTTGTAAAACTTTACACGGTTGCGAAGAAGTATCATCAACAGCTTTTCTTTTGGCCGAATTGGACACAATCTTCTGAATGGCACTGTTTTCGTAATTGGAATGATTATATGTTAGGTGGCTTTTAGAAATTATATTTTCTACAACTACTGTATAAATATTTGCCGAACAGTTTGCTTATCCGTATAATTGCCCAAAACTATAATCTTTCTTCCTCGTTCTGATGGAATAATTTGTACACTGCTGCAATTTTCCATTTTATCTGATACACACTTGACAGTATTTAAAATAACAGTGATTAACAAGTAAAAGACAATGAGCAACTAACTATAAATTAAATATATTACTTGTTTAGAAAATTTCATTCCAAAATTCAACCAACAAACACTTTCAATCTACCCCTACCGTAAAGGGTAGAATATGATATTGACTTGATGATTGGGAAATTAACATTTTGACTTAATTACTTTTTCTACCTGTCTTAATGACCGCAATTAGGAATTACCTACGATAATTACCAAAATTACCTGAGCAGAAACGGACCGAATTTACATTTTATTTTTAGGCCCGATAAAATTCTTCGGGCCGAATTTACCACTATTATTAACAAAAACCCATTAAATTGGTCGAATTTACAAACGCCGGAACAAAAAGGGTCTTTGAAAAGGTACAACTGATTGTGCCATTAACACCTAATAGATAGAAATTATTCTAATGAGAAAGGAAAATACTTTATTGATATTTTATGGCATTTATTTAACAGTAACCAATAAGGATAGAATTTTAAATTAAAATCCTTTAAAATTTTGGATTTTAACAGATTAAATAATTTTTCGTATGTTTGTGATTGTTTATTTCTCAATAAACAATATATGTAAGGCACATAGTGGCCATTTTCATATCCATAACCTGGTGGCAAGATTGGTTGTTTAAAACCCCATTTTTGTAGCAGGTAGATCTTTATTTTTAGTGGCAACTTCGGTCCCACCGTACCAAAATTCCTACGAAGTGAGAAAAATGTTTTATTGTGCTGTCCTCTTAAAGTTTAGGTTATTTACAATTTAACTATAATAACTTCATTTAAATTAATTAAAAGTAAAATGAAAAACATAAACCATTTACGTTTAAGATTTCAAATTTAATCAAGGAAACCATCCCAAACATGGCCTAACCTTCGGGATTTTCCAATCGAGAAAAATATGACCTTCCCTGTGAAGTCACATTATTAATAAAATTCAAAGACTCAATGGTCGGAAATTTATAAAACATAATGAAAATGATACTGAAAACAAAAAGTAGCTGTTATATGTTTCAAAAAAGTTTATTAATTAACTCTACAATTGTTTCGGCATATGATGCCTTTATCAAAAGTACCACTATAATACTAGTATTAGTATAGTAGTACTCTTGATTGTAGAGTTAATTAATAAACTTTTTTGAAACATATAAAAACTAGTTTTTGTTCTCAGCGCATGATTAATTTAAGACCTGAAATCACTTGGGAACACTTATAATAGAATAACTATTGATTTAATTTCATTATTACCCTACAACAGATATAAGACTAATACCCTCAGTTACACTATAGTTATGTAGTAATATCGTGAAAACAGTGATTTTGCGAAATTCCTACGTGTTCAGTAAGATCGCGTAATGGAGATAACGACATTTCACGTCGACACACACTATCAAAGGACACGGGAATTCCAGGAGTCAAAGAGTTCTTAAGAGATTCAAACATGCCTACCCCTGAATAATAAACTAACGACATAAACATAAACAAGCAAAATCTCAGCAACTAAAAATTATGTAGATTTTCATTCGATACAAAATTAGATTTTTTCACTATTTATTGTGTAAAGTAAGCAATTCTGTCAGTTATTTTACAAAACTAATATAATAACTACAATAGTACTCTACTCTACATCAAGTGCTAATTTTGTTATAGATGCAGAATTAGATCTAGATTTTTCTTGTCAACTTTTCCTTTATACCAGTTGCATTTTTTAGCATTTCAATGATTGATTTAGTATATATTGGAAGCATTTCCCAATTTACTAGTCCCCACCTGTGGTCAATATCAAGAGTAAACAAACACTAAAATAAAAATTGCAAATGTGTGTATACATATATGTACATAAATGGTGGGAATACATATCTGAAAATTGTTTATAAGGGTGTTATTAGTGGCGAAGTGTTACTTGTGGCTAATTCTATTTGGTTATTTGTTATGTTTTTATTTAAAATTACAGCTTTCTTAATTTCGAGTGATTCCAAAAGGTTTTTTATTTTACTTTTTGAAGCTGAATGTAATAACTTGGCCTTATCCAATTTGTGGTTGTTGACTACACAATGTTCTGCCATTCCTTTTAATTAGTATTTTATTCTTTATAGAGTATAAATGTTGTTTTAGTCTAATCCCAATCGAACGTCCACTTTAACCTGTGTATAACGCATTTCAATCGACACAATTTAACAAATAGACACCACTTTTATGTAGTGAGTCTAATTTGGGTTTGTTGTTTACTATGAAGGATTTAATGTTGTTTCGTTGGAGGAAATTACTAAATTTTATGAAAAAAGTATCTATTTTGTGGTTTATTTTACTATTAATACAGTTAAAAGAACAATATATATAATCACGTTTAGTGGTAGAAGTACTGAAAAGCAAAGATCTGGATAGATAAATTGCAATGAAATACTTGTAATTGTTTCAACGTTTATTATAACATATGTTTTGACCTGACGGTCATTACAAGTACTTGTAATACTCTTCGATAATGACCGTCAGGTCGAAACATATGTCAGAGGTTCTATAATAAACGTTGAAACAATAACAAGTATTTCATTGCAATTTATTTACAATGTTTCATCAAGATTGCACCACAAACAATATTTCTATCTGGATAGATTGTGAATTTTCTAATTTATGAAAAGAAGTTTAATTCTTTTTCGAAATCATCATTTTTGAGAGGTGTATTGACCAATCTGTGAAGAAGGCTGTGAAACACTGCGAAGTTTGTTTACCTACAGTAACATTCTATAAATAAATTTAACGTAAGCACATGAACAAAACATCCACCAAATAATGCGATTAAAAATCTTATGTGCAGTGTTATTCTGGGTCAAATATATTTATTTGAGATCAAGTATAAGCAGAAAGCGTGTATCTTTGCGTTATGGAATCGCCTCGTTTTCTTTTTCTCATATGTGTTTAAGATTATCTGTTCCCGAGTCTATTGAGTTAATAAGATTATGTTTGAACGTAGAGACTAAAGCATGCTACTGCCTTACTAAACCAACGAAATCTGCAATAACGATTAGCATTGATTCCGCAGAAACAAAACGTAGTGCTAGTGGAAATTCTTTTGCAGGAGAAGATGCATTATTTTGCCCCGACTCAAAACTACGCACGTCCACTACTAAACCCATTTTTATAACAGAACCACCAAAAATAAAAAAGTAACTAATTATTAAAGAAAGCACAAACTACAACACAACAACTAACTGAATACTGAAATAATGTAAGAATTGAAGCTTATTCCCGGTATACACATTTTAACCAACTGTGCGGTACATCAAAAACATTTCCGAATTTCATTCAAAGACACTCTTAGTTTAATATCTTTTTATTGGATTGTAAATAAAAAAAACTTTTTTGCGTTTCTTTTCCACCAGCTACTCATACTGATGGACGGGCAGGCCCTTCGACCTTCGCTGCAGTGCAAAGCCGGAGGGTAGGGCGTAAAGTCCTCTTCAGCTCTGGTCCAAGTTTTCTGTGGTTTCCTTGGATCATTTAGGCAAATGCTGGAGCAGTAATATTCCACAGATAATCTTTCACTTCTTTTTTGTCTTCATTTCGTCCGTCTCATATTTCTCTCCCTAACCACACCACCCACCACCCATTCCCACGATACCTAAAAAAGGAGGCTGAAGAGGGCCTTACGCCGTACCCTTCGGCTTTGCACTGCAGTGTAGGTCGGAGGGACTGCCCGCCCACCAGCACGAGTAGCTGGTGGGAATGAAATGAAAGTTTTTTTTTTTAGTATCATAACTTCTTCAACAGTTTCCATCTAGATTTCGTTATAGCCATGCATAATTCATTTTTATCTTCAAAAATTATTAACTTACCCCGTTTAAGATAGTTCACATAGTTTACGTTCGTGTATCTAAACAGTGTACAGTCTAAAAGAAACTGTGTATTTATTACCAAAGGAGAAATAACAATTGAGATTATTCCTACAATAGTTTGAAATATATTTGATTCATAATAGTATTCATTGATTCATTTAGAATAATTTACTCCAAAGTTTACTCGAGGTATAATCTACTCCCGTGTTAAACCAATTTTGTACTTTATTCTACGAGTGATGGTTTATTCTGTGTTTGTAAACTCGGTCCCTGGGTAGTTTGACATACTTGGAAACAAAATATTTTTTGGACTTTTAATACGGTGAAGAACTCTGTACAAAATTATATTAAAAATAGAAAACTCATCCCATAAACCTATTTATCAAAGAATTGATTGCGATCATTGTTATTTAATTAAAAACCAAGAGTTTATTAATCAAACATTTTCCGAAAATTCTCTTACTAATTAGCACACTACATCGTAATAAAAAAAAAATATGAATCTTCGAGCCCGGTTTTGTTTTATTTTTCCCGCACCTAAAATTTTCAATTCCGTGTGAGTTTTATTAAATAACTTGAACGTCCAAACAAACGTAATTCGCTTATTACCGTTGTAAATTTAACCCAGAAACCGGTCTGGGAAAAATTGAAGACAATGGGATTCAAGTACAGCTTATCTAAATTATCTCGCAAAGGCTCTTTAAATGCAATTACCAGGATTTATTACACTTTACCGGCATTAAGTTACCGCAAGCTTTTTGCCGTTTCGCTATAACAGTGATCTTCCTAAATCACTTAAAAATGCATGTCGGTTTCGCTTCCGTGCCTCTTCAGCTAACCAATATTTTAATCGAAAATTTTCAGAAATACGAATCTCACTATTAAATGAATAACATTTTGCTTATTATTTCATATACTGGATATAATCTTATAAAAGGAATTAAGAAAGAAAACTGAATTTTCAATTTATGTATTATTGTTGTACTGAAAACAAACATTATACCTAATACCCACTTTAAATTTAAATTGTAAGTCCGATATCTGTAATGTCAGGAGACTCAAGAGTCAGAAACAGTTAGTGAAATCGAAGGGTGACCTAGAAAGTTATGGAAATCAACAAAATATTCGATAAATCCCAAAAGGAAGCCTTACATGAGATAGAAACAACGGAAGTTTGTCAAATGATATGAAAAAGAAGGGAGATGAGAATTTTTTAGCAAAAGGGTTATATGTGGTGAAATAAGGGATATATTTAGAATGGGAAGCAATAGCATACAATGGTTTATATAGGAACCTAATTCCGGAAGTAAATGGAGCAGAATTTTCAAATCTATGCTCTATACATATGAATAAAATTGGAGTGTCTGTTTGTCATATTAATATAACCACTTTTTACTAAATGCATATGGATGTATACAAGGTACATATACCAAAATAATTTTTTTTCTAAATTTTTGTCTGTTTGTTCCGGATAATCTTTGAAACGACTGAGCCGATATTGACGGGACTTTCACTGGCAGATAGCTAATGTAATAAGGAGTAGCTTAGGCTTAACTTATTTTAGAAATTAATTATTATTATTAATAAATAGTTATTAATTTCTAAAATAAAAGTAGCCTAAGTTACTCCTTGTTACATTAGCTATCTGCCAGTGAAAGTCCTATCAAAATCGGTCTAGTCGTTTCAGAGATTAGCCCGAACAAACAGACAGACAGGCAAAAATTATAAAAGTGCCTCCCGCCACTTAATATCACAAAGGCTGCCTGTCGCGCGGGCTCAGAACGCACATGCGGGCTAACGGCTGTGTTTCAACGACTTCATTAAAAATTTTAAAAATCACTCTTTTGTTAAATTCCACGCGGACGAAGTCGCGGGCACAGCTAATAGTTTTATAAAAAATAGTGAATTTAATGAGATATGGGCTATACTGCGTATATAAATTGATAATTTAAACATTTTAAATCCAATGCTGAATTAAAGAAGAAAAATATACGAAAAACCAATACATTAAATCAAAACTGTTCAAACATCATAAACCCATAACATTTTACGTTTTTTGCATAAACATTGTTCGGTATCAAAGACTTATTTCTGTATTTTTATTTTATTACAACATGTTTAGGTACCTAGAGTTAGTCGTGTAGTTTTAAGAATATTGTATTGTATTTGAAGACTGACCAGGTCGGGTCGCACCCTCATAAATTCTTCATTTATTAGGATTCACTTGTATATTATATTTGGCGTAGCTTTGGAAACATTTGTGTAGTTCTCGGTATTCGCTCATCTGGCTTTAACAAACTTCTATTTAAGTATTTACAATGCAGTGTTACAACAGTTCTACTATAGACTCGCTGGGTAAACAGTCCCATACAAACTTCATTAAATATAGTGTAAATAATTTTGAATAAAATAATTAAAATTAACACACTTTTCAATCAATTTGGTCCTTCGAGCAAGTAATAAATTCATTAATGTGGTACATCAGTACAACCGTTCGAAATAAGTTTTAAAAAACCTCCGACGGTAAAAACAAACATAGTTTGTTGATCACATTATAACTGTTACATTATTGTGTATGAAAAAGTCTTAACTTATGTTTTTGTTACACATTGGAACGATATTATGTTAAACAATCGGGTTCCTTTAATAGGGAGATGTCTATTGCGGATTTTTGTCGACTTATCTCGAAACTTTACGAAAGTTCGCGAGTGAAAAAACGAGAAATTAGAATTCTCATTGCAAAATATAAAAAAATATCAGGTTCCTGAAATTCTTGTTAATTTTTGAGAAACTAAGAAACGGATGTTTTAAAATGGACATAGTTGGCCAGGGAAATTTGTCGAAATGATCAGGAAAGGTCAGGGAAAAGTCATTCAAATTTTTATAGCATTTACAATGAATAAATACCCTATGAAACTATCAATGATGTAATTATAGTGCAACAGTTAAAAAATTATACTCTCATACATCTTCCAATTGAAGCATTTAAACATATCATTTATAAATGTATAAATAAGCTGCAAAAGAAAAGATAAAGTAAATTAATTTCCAAACAAAGGAAAACAGAATCAATCCCTAATCCTACTTACAGCCAAAAATTTTCTTTTTTTTTGAGTACTTAATAACTTAAAAAAATGAACCTCCCTTCCATTTAAAATACAAGTAAAAATAATTGTTACATTTAAAACAAAGCAACACAATACCAGGTGTTCCATTTAATAAAACATAAATATCGGTAATAACAACCTATTAGACCACACCCTTGTATATTGGACAATATCTTTCGTATATAATGCTCATACTTCGTTACAAACATTATATTTTACATTTTCTTCTATCATGATTATCACAGGATGTGTGGATTACAGCGGCGTTAATAAGTCACCTAGTAGATTGCAAAACAACATCAAATCTTTTTAGTTTTTATAGAAGCCATTGTTGGTTAAGACCCAAAAGAAGACGATTTCAGCCAATTCAAGAA
This sequence comes from Agrilus biguttatus, assembly GCA_963921985.1. Lineage (NCBI taxonomy): Eukaryota > Metazoa > Arthropoda > Insecta > Coleoptera > Buprestidae > Agrilus > Agrilus biguttatus. The sequence goes on from OY998118.1 coordinate 26,854,720, forward strand.
TGTGTAAATTGCTTAATATATTTTCAACATTTATTACGAAAATGGTGAAACCTTTTTTAATCAAGTACTTAATTTTATTTAATTAGTGAGGTATACTTCGAAACTATAAGGAAATAATTAATTAACGCATTTCTTTTGCGTCCCTGATTACAATTTTCGCCCTTCTTTAGAGATTTTTTTGGAAATTTTAAAACAATTATTTTAGAATGCAAATGTTAGATTAATTAAAAACACAATTTGTCAACCTTGTACTTTACCATTCTGATTTTTTAATTGCTATTGCTAATTGCTAATTTTACACTAAATAAGGTTTATTGTGCTATCTCAGTAACGATAACGAATATGTATTTATGTATAATGTATTTTTAAGATAAAACGAAAAATTAAAACAGACTTTTTGTTACAATAACGAACTACTTCTCATGGTCTTCTAAAGTCCGTTATAAACAACCGTACATCGTACATGATATTTGCCCCAATTTATTGTCTTACATTTTTCTTAATACTGCAAACTAAGGTAATTTGAAAAAATGTATTCTGTTTCACCTTTCTTCAAAAACTCGCGACAAATTCCCATAAAAAGTTCTGCATGAATTTAAAAGTACAAAAGAAGAATCAAGTGTACACTGTTGGACGAGGTTGTCATTTCTTAAGTGACGTATCTATTCACATAAAGTAACTTTTTTAAGTTTGTCTATACTCTTTTTTTGATTTGAGGTTATCTCACCATTATAATCTTTTTCGTCTCCAATTAACATCGGCTATGTATCATCATCCTTTAGAACGAACGAACTGAGAATTGATGTTGGTAATACATTATGCAGCATGGCCTAACTAAGAAGTAGAAGTATCTCCTACAAGATAAATAAAAGATTGCGTTTACGTCATCATCGACTTGGTTTGTATGAACTAATCCAAAAAATAAAAATAATGGCAACAGCATATTAAACTCACTTAAAATCGGTATATACGGGGAGTAACTAAAGATCTTGACCAAACTTCGCCAACATGATTTAAGAAACCATAAAGTCAAAACATTCCTATGGACGTTGTAGTGTAACCTATCCAGGCCTATTCGATCGTCATATAACTCACCTACGTTGTTTATAGATATCAGCTGTTGTCGGTTCGATACACTGACTATTAACCTAATTTGGAAGGATTGGTTATAGTTGTTAAATGAAAGACAACAAATATGTGACATCCTAACCTTATTATGAATGAAATGATAGAATACCAGGAAAATCCCAGTGATATTAAATTTTAAATAAAACAAATACGAATGCCAGACTTAGCCTAGGGCTAGCGCGGGGAAACCCACGATCTTAGCCCTACAAATCAGAGATGTGTACCATCCGTACAGTATGAAATGTATATAAATTAAAAATATCACTTTGTGAAAATCTACCCTGTACGATCCACATACACAGACACATGTAAATAATCATTTAAAACTGAAGAATGTTGGTATTAGTTAGTAGACAATGTAAAAAAATAATAAATGTACTGAGGTCCCATACGGGAGGCAACCCAGCTATAAGTTGAGATTTTAGAGCACAATCTGGACCTCACATAAAAATAAATTGCAGTAAATAAATACCAAAATAAACATGTAAATAAATGCGACGAAATAAATATCAAAATAAAATGCAATAAATAAATACCAAAATAAACACACATTTGTGAATACACCCAGATCAATACTCTACACGGGAGAAAATGTTAGTAAATTCAACAAAGGTTCAAAACACTCTGAACGTACCAGGTAGATCAACACAGAGCAAAATCATAAAAATTGGGAACAAAGAAAAATCACAAAATAATTGTTACACATCACCGTAAAATAAAATAAAAGTTCAAATTAAATAAAATTTCACAAAATATGCAATATACAAATTATGGCGTCATTATAAAATGGATTGAAAGAACAATGAAAATTGACGACTTTTGTATAAATTTTATAACAGTGAAAAACAACATAATATATATAAAAACCTCGTTGAAAAATATATATAAAACAATAGTTTATTACCTGGTGAATGCAGCTTGAAAGACACAAAAATAGAAATAAAAAAACAAAAGAACGAACAAACGCAACCCTTCATCACACTAACAACCCCAAGAATAACCATACGACCCTCTACAATCAAGAATGCCACGCTAAACTCTGGTAAATCTCAGAGCTCCTAGAATTTTTATCGTTCGTTCGCGTCTAAGATAACTAAACAGTTCCTGATTTATGAGTAGTAGGTAATAATTTAGGGAAGTGTGAAATTATTGAAACAGGCGATAGATAATGACAGACCCTGGTTACTACAACATATGTCTAAAAATGCTTAATTAAGAAATTGTAACTGGTTTCTGCAGTAGTGCATCCATCCAAATTTTTATTCTATTGTGCTTTCTACGGATGGAGAAAATTTAGCAAGGGATGCCGTAATAACTTTTCGTAATGAGCATCAAGGGTCTGATGGAATCCTCATGTGGCTAGTCAATAGACACCAACAAACTTTTTCATGCAATATTTGGTGATTATTTGATATAATTACTGTATTTAAAATCACAGAATTTTTCTTCAAATTGATCTTCCTCCCTTACTTATAAGCGTTCCATTGGAAACACGATGTCAGTTATGCTTGACGCATGACTGTGCCTCAGCCCATTTTAGTCTTTTATAATTATGGGAATCGTTGGATTAGCAGAGGGACACTAGTTTCGTGACCACCGCGCTCTCCAGATTGCAATCCATTACACTTATTCTTACCAGGTCACCTAGAATATCTTATGTATTCCATGCCAATTCTTACTTTAAAATAGTTATACGGCCGTACAAGTAATAGTTTTCTTATAGTTCGTAATAGTCCTGGAAGTTATGAGCGAATTCGTCAATCAACGATTGGTCGATGTGAAGCGTGTATTGCTACCGGAAGAAGTAATTTTGCACAATTTCTCCAATATTTAGTAAAGATTACTATTTGTTAACTAATCTTTTTTTATTGTTGTATAACTTCATAAGTAAGTATTTTTGTACACATTTTTATAGAAACTTTTTTGACTTTTTGGTTTCATAAATCATGTTGATGAAGTTTGGCTAAGACCTTCAATTAGAATCGAAAGGTCACTGGTTCGATTTCGGAACCATCTGCTTTAGTCCAAGTTTTGTGTGGTTTCCGTGGATCACTAAGGCAAATGCTAGGGCAGTAATGTTCCGCAGATAATCTTTCACATCTCTTCTGTCTTCATTTCGTCCATTTCATCTTTCATTCCCTAGCCACCATGCACCCACTCCCACGATTCCTGAAAGGAGGCTAAAGAGGGCCTTATGCCCTACCATCCGGCTTTGCATTAGAGTGTAGGCCGGAGGGACTTCCCGCCTACCAGTATAAGCAGCTGGTGGGAATGAAACGGCCAAGAGTTTGGTTTTTCGTATATTTCACTTTGCAGCCACAAAAGCCCAGTGGAAACTACTGGTATTTGTGTGTGGTATATAGTAGTCTTAAATTTCGCATCATGCACTATGGTGGTTGCATGCTCTAGTGGCATGGGAGATATTTTGATTGAAATTGGTCGACCTAAGGTATTTTCATATTTCTAAAAACTATTCTAAATAAAGTTTGAAATCTCTTGTAATGTTCGAAATTTCTTCAATTTGATAAATGTGTTGATTTGTAAGTTCACCACCGGCCACCAAACACCCATTTAAAATAATTGAAAATGTACTAGAATGTTCTCGAATGTTTGTACGGCTGTTCCTAGCTAAGTTGTTCTAGAATGAACTGGGTCAGAAAGATCAAGGAGGTTCTGGACTATTGAAGGGTTATTGTGTGAGTAATGGCATGTATCTGACACCATATTAGGCTATTTTAATATATTTTAACTAAAATGTTTCAAAAATATTTGGCATCTGTAATGTCTGAGATTTATCCAGTTAAGAAGGAAGGTCTGTGTATTAACCACCGACCAAGCACTAAACACCCATTTAAAATAAGTGGATTGTACGAAAATGTTTTCGAATGTTTCTAAGGTTGTCTTCACCTAGAATGTTCTCGAATGTCTCTAGGGTTATCCTTGGCTAGAATGTCGAAAAATAACTGCAAAGATGTATTAATAAAAAATTAAGCAAAGCGGGTTGTTCTCAGCTAATACAAAAAATATGAAGTAAGCTATGCCCAAAGATTATAGGTTACATCGTTTTAGGTACAATCGAAGATATTGTAACGAGCCTGTATGTGTGTCTACAAGAGCGGCGGCGAGTTCCGGAAACAGATAAGACGGGTTCCTCGAATACGGTCGTCGGTCGGCGCTTTGATAGAAATAAGTAAACAACAACATAATAGGAGTTCGAGAAAATACTAGAAGATCGTTCCTGATTACTCCAGAACCTTCGACATCTCTATAAATATTATGTTGTCGACGGTCAAGAACAGTTTTAGTTTAGTTTAGTTTAGTTTAGTTTAGTACACCGTCACGGTTTATAGTTTTAGTATAGTATAGTTAGAGACACAGTTACGATATACCGAGTGATATAAATAAGTGGTAATATAAATACGACATACCGAGTGATATAAATAATACATTTACCTTGTCATATAAATAAGTTGTGCATTAGTGTTTAAGTGATATATAAATAGTGTAAAATAAATATTTGTTTAAATAAATAGGTTGATCTAGAAAATTCGTTACAATATGAATATAAGTCATAAGTAACTTGTGTCCAACCTATTTGCTCGTTGTAAAATGGACCAGTACGAATAATGAAAATAATTTTAGCTATCGAAAACACACGACGGTTTTTTCTAGTTATAATCCACAAAGAAACCCATAAAGATAGTGTTATTTTTTTTTTCGAAATGTATCCGTTGTTTCTTTGTAACGAATGGACCGGTTTGGAGACCGTTATCATATAATATTTAGTGGACATGTTGGCATATCAACAAAGTAACTTTTACCAGGCCGAGCATTTTTTTCGATATAGATGAATTCCGTTATGTCGTGTTCGTGTATCAAAAAAATAAAACAACAGAATTTTAATGCTTGACATTGATACAAAATTATATGATTTCACACACAAAGTTATTCGTTTTCTAGCTCAAACGTAGTGCGTTGTTTGGTTACAGGGAATGGTCGTTTCGTAATAGAGAGTTAGGCAATATATGTATGAGTAACCAACCAAGATTAAATGTCAATATAAAATAGTAAGGTAAAGAAAACACTCGGTAGTTTCACAATATTTATTCAAATTGAGTCCTTGACGACAGTCGTTTCGGTTATTAGACCATTCTCAAAACAGTACCAATGTATACTAACTATTAATTACTACATCTAGGGTTTAAATACTAGGGTTTATGCTAGCTCTCAAAAGTGGGGATAGATGGAATTCCGTTTGGTCGTTTGTTACTAATTTGTTATTAAACAGTGCTTTATTAATTTCAACCATTTCTAGTAAATTTAACAATCTGCCCTTATGTGTGTTGTGAATTAATTTGATACTATCTTGGTCTAACGTATGATTATTTACAATACAATTTTTTGCGAAATCGTTACAAAGATTTTTTTGTGAAATTGATTTAAGATGTTCTTTCATCCTAACTCCTAGAACTCTACCAGTCTGTCCTATATAAATAGCTGGACAATATTTACAAGATTTTTTGTAAATCCACCCTTTTTCAACAGTTCAGTTTTTCATTGTTATTCACTAATAATGTACTTAAATTTATTTTATTTGTATAATGTAATGGTAACGTGTCTCACCTCTTACCTTTTGTGCTTGGCATGGTATAAAAATGTTTTAGAAGTAATTTCTTTTGTTTTTTCCTTTATAAGAATGTCTATAATATTTTCATTATACCCATTATTTCTGGCTAAAGTTTTTAAGAATTGAATTTCGTTATTAAAGTTATATTTGTTTATAGGTAAAGTTAATAATCTGTGTATGAAACAGTATCTCGATTATTAAATGTCAATATTAAAACGAGCTTTTGATTATAAAGCGTTTCGTTATAGAGGGTTTACACTGCAGCTGTTATGGATATGAACATAGGCATGTGAATAACATTAATGCGTGAACTAATATTCATTAACAATGGCTTTTCATTTCCTTTTAATGCGTAAAGAAGAATATAAACTGATTTATAGATATTTGTGTGATTGGATTACTGATTACCGCATCTTCGTTATAATACCTACAGCGAAACAAGCACTTCAAATGTTCAATCTATTCTGATTAGTGAAGGCAATATTTCAAATAGGCCTCCCCACATTAATGACACCTTCATTACCGATGAATAACGATTAAAAACCCAACCATTTAATAAGATCGTAAAAGTACGAATGACAGACGCAGCCGTCTGGTTAAAAGAAAACACCAAGCACCGAAGCAGCATGAAATGATTATTTATTTGGTTCCCGCAAAAATACATCAGAAGTATATCAAAGGATGACTGATGCAGTTGGTCTCTTCCTCCCTCACATGCAACAAGCACCTGACGTTATTACTGTAACAGATCGCTTGATAAGGGAAGACAGAACGCAATCAAATCAAAACTTCATGCGGTGCGGTGCACCGCGGCAGTTGTCTGTTCTGATATGTCTTTGCACTATAACGCGTGACCACACACAGGCATACGTGTATATACCTTTTGATGGTAGCAAAGATAGATACGTATTACTATACAAAGAATCTGCAATTACTTCTTACATGTCTCTCTTATTGAGTAGAAGTACCTTTGTACAGCCGCCCCAAGGGATATATTGGAAGTGAAAATAATGGAGTACATAAATACGTATTCGTATTGGGTTAACTATAAAAATATCGAAAATTATAACATTAAACTGAATGTATGGTCAGTGGCGTAGCGCGGATTTTTACAACCCACAAGCTCTGTAAAAGCTTTCTAAATGAATATACTGAAATCGAGTTTTGTGAAATATTCCAAAAGTATTTTCTTGTTTTCATACGACTATTTAAAATTTAATATGTTTCACAGTGAATTCAACACAATCAGCATTAATTACATTTAAAAACAATGCTTTAATTAAAATGATATCTAAAAACGACCCTTAATTCTTAACCACTCTAAAAAGCAGTATCTAGGAGCAATAAAACAAGTCAGATGTTTACTAGTTTTAACATTGTTTGAACCGAATTTCTCTATAGTATTGAAGATTTAAGACCAAAAATCCTATTCCCTCATCTATATTGTATTCATCTGAAAGAAAAGGGACTTGTAAACAATGACCAAGACATGAACAAGGAAAACAAATGCATTATGCATTTTTTTGTTGCATCCGTAAATCCAATTGTTTCACATATCCTCTAAAAAGCAGTATTTAGGAGAAATAAATCAAGTCAGATGTTTACTAGTTTTAACATTGTTTGAACCGAATTTCTCTATAGTATTGAAGATTTAAGACCAAAAATCCTATTCCCTCATCTATATTGTATTCATCTGAAAGAAAAGGGACTTGTAAACAATGACCAAGACATGAACAAGGAAAACAAATGCATTATGCATTTTTTTGTTGCATCCGTAAATCCAATTGTTTCACATATCCTCTAAAAAGCAGTATTTAGGAGAAATAAAACAAGTCAGATGTTTACTAGTTTTAACATTGTTTGAACCGAATTTCTCTATAGTATTGAAGATTTAAGACCAAAAATCCTATTCCCTCATCTATATTGTATTCATCTGAAAGAAAAGGGACTTGTAAACAATGACCAAGTCATGGACAAGGAAAACAAATGCATTTTTTTGTTGCATCCATAAATCCAATTGAAAAATAAAATGAATCTCCGTCCGTTGGTCTGTACATAATTCCTGACCAATTTTTTTGACTTGTTGGTTGTCTATCGATTCATTGACTATCAGGATAAACTTTATATATTTTTATAATGATTCGTGCAAGATTTTATTGTGTTTATTTGAATTCTACAAATGCTACTTTTCTTCATGTTCAATATATAAAAATACCTGCGTGAACTACCTATCTCCGAACACAAAGGATTATGTCTTCTTTTCTGTCTGAAATTAATGCTTCTCAGCACTAGATGGCGCAAAACATTCGTTTTTCGTTTTCTATATTGTACATACGTAAATTTGATACTTAATAATTGTGATTATATATTTTTGTACTTTTGTAACTATTAAAAAAACACGGAGTGTGCACATGAATAAACAAACAAATTATTTACTATCTTAAATTTATTTGTTTTGTTTTACTTTATATATAAATTTTTATTTTATTAATGTTGTGAATTTCTTAAAGACAACAAACCTACAATAATAGCTATTAATAACTTTATTACAAAGTTTTGGTTATATACTTATATATTATATATACTTATATACTTTTTTGATAATTTTGGTTTCACATTCAGTTGTTCCGGAAATAGAGGGTAGAAAATATGGTTTTTGTGGTACATATTCTACAATACATCTAGAGATATATCATCTTAAATTTCAAATGATACCTAACAAGATTTTTCTTCAAGTTAATTATTTTCTCTCAATACAAATACTCTGAAATGTTTCTATAGATAGTTTTGAATTTTTGTAATATTAGTGTTCTAAGTTTAGAAGGCAACATTTATAAAACTGGGATTTTATGAGGGTACGGAACCATAAAGCATTCTTTCTAAAGGAATTTAATTACATTATGTCAAAAATGTAGGCAAAATTAAATAAAAGTAAATTAAAAGGATGTATTACGATTTTGTACTCATTGTTATTTGTATAGCTTAGTTAAAAGAGTAAGACATTGAGACCTTAAGCTTAATATCACGATTGTGCAAGACCATTGTCATTAAATCTTATAAAAATATGTTACTGCCAAAAATTAATTTAAAAAATTAAATCATGATACCAAGACCAAGTATCTCTGTTTTTTCCTTGCATATGAAAAAATATTTTTTCGGAATAAAGAACATATTGACAACTACTCTTTTCAACCGCAAGTAAATATTGGTGTATAAAAACCCATCACTCTAACGATCAATCCTTACCACAATAGACAAAATGGATAGAATCACTTCGGTACCCGTGTTTGCATGTCAGAGGCATTTTTTTAACTACATATTTGACATAGAATGTTGAAGGATGGAAGGATGACAGAAAATAGTGGCCTAAAAGTAACTTAAAAAAAACTAATTTCAACAGTGTCACAGCCATTAGGAAGGGCAAGAAGGTGTAAAACCTTAAAAATAATAATTTGTTCCCTAAAAGAAAAATAAATTTCCATTGATCAAATAATAAATATTTTTTTATAACAAAGCTTCTTATATGTTTCAAAATTTAGATACTAATATGTACAGGTGCCTCCCAAGTTATCAGGTTAAAATAAGCTCACACAAGAGCTTATTGGAATGATGATACCTTTAACAACAATGAGTCAAATGGTATTAGTAGATGTATCAAAATCCCTTAGCAAGTAATTACGTTAAAAAGGGTGGGGGATGTTAGGTCCTCAATTATAAAGTTAGGAAGACTTAAATCCTCCCTGTCTCCCCGCGGGCAATACCTAATTATATATGTGTGAGTATATCGGTCAATTTATAAAGGATAAGTTATATCAAAAATAAATTTTATTTATAACGCATATGTCAAATTTCTCTATCTTTTCTGTACTGCAATTTAACCCAACCTAAAATTTTTATACCGAAATTGCAATTTATTTTAGAACAGTTACCTACATGTGAGGCACCTTAAATTAGTTTTAATTACAGTTTTGAATTAAAAGTACCCTTAGAACTCCACACTTATTTTAGAATTTTGTCTGGCCCGTGAAGCATTGTATATATTATTACCTATTAAAAACACAAATATTAGTTTTTGTCCAACATAAATTGGTGCATAATAAATTTTAGATAAAATATTAAGCAATACTTATACAGATTATCAGGGCCGGTGGGAGCCAAATTTTTTCCCGGACAACTGCTCTTTTCAGCGCCTTCTATTCGAAAATATAATTATGATAATTCAACAATTACAGTATGTATAATAGTCGCACAATAAATATGCATACAACTTATTCACGAAGGTAAAGGCATTTCAGTTAAAACTTAATTTATTTAAGAAACAACTATCACAAGAAAGTTTAGATCTTTTTCCAACAGTAAAAACATTGAATATTTCCACGAATAAATTTACTAAATATTTAGATATCATTACTAAACTAAGCGAAGAGTATTCTAGGAGATTTGCGGATTTCGGTAAAATAGAAAATCTGTTGTCGATTGTTCATGAACCATTTTCTGTAGACATTGAAAAAATACCAAGTGAATTTCAACTGGAAATCATAGACTTACAGTGCAATAATAATTTAAAAGACTTATATAGAAGTGAAGAAATATGCTCCTTTTATAAATCTTTGGACGAATTTTCTAATTTAAAAACTTTAGCCAAAAAAATGTTCGCTATTTTTGGATCAACGTACATTTGTCAACAAACATTTTCATTAATGAATTTTAATAAAAATCCGTTCAGATCCTGTATTAGTGATGAACATTTAAAAGCAGTGTTAAGAATTTCAACAACAAAATTTTCACCAGACTTTCAAAAAATTATTGGTGATGCTAAAAAATTTCACTTTAGTCATTAAAATTTATGTTAAAGAAATTATTTTTTTTAATTTTCATTCATTTTATTGTTTATTGTTTTATGTCTTTTTTTTCAAAAAGTACTGAATGTTAGCTATGAAAATTATAATATGTCAAAACGCAAATGTCATTAGAACAGTTTTTGTAATCTAATCAATTTAATATTATTGGAAGATTTGTTTTCATTTCAGCATACATATTTTATTATAGTTACCCTTTTCTTCATAAAACATAACTTATCTTTCTTTCATATTACTTGTTTATGTTTAATGAAGTGAAATATTTGATCTAAGAAGACGTTCTGTCAAATTAATAGTTTATGTAAATGTGACTCAATCTTGTAAGCATAGATAATAGTGGTAATTTTCTTTTCAATTTTTTTATTCAAATGACTTAATAAATAAATATTTTGATTCAAAAATGTTAGTTTTAAAATTCATTAATTGACATCCTTAGCAAAAACTATACTTAAAATTAGAAAAAAAACTGTTTGGCCCGAGGTCAAATTTTCATCTGCAATGTGGCCCGACTATCAAAATATTTGCCCACCCCTGGTATAGAGTATATTATTACTTATTACCTTTAACACGAAACATTAATAAGTGAACTTGTTTGAAGTTTTGTACTAAATCGAACTCTTTTTGTATTCAAAGCTAATCGTACAAGATATGTTTTATTTAATCTTTACAATCACCTACTGTACTAAACGATTAAGAATACAATCCATCTCATTTCGATTCAATTATAGTTGCTGCATCATTATAGTTTATGTTTGTTACAACAGTCCTGGAATGATACGTAAAATGACAAGAGCATTTATTTCGATAGTATCGCTATCGACATTGACGGTTTAACAAACAATTAAAAAATGAAATAAGAAATCAATCTCTAACGAGAAGATGTTAAGAACGGAAATACGTGTGTTGAACATTTGTATACATATATGTAGATGTATGCAAATAAATCTACCGTTTAAAGTTCCGTTCCTTTGAAAATCGAAATTAACATGCAACAGCGGCCACGAAACGACTTAGGTGGCCCTGAAGATGGCCAGTTTCGAAAACGCATCGAAGTGAAGCCGAAAGTGTTTCCCGCTACGCGCATAATGTTGCAAGACCAGTTCCGGTGGTCAGCGTGAACCAAGAGGGAAAGTACCTAGTGACCGAGTTGATCTTAAGAGATAAGGGAGCTTGACCTACTTAATAATGCGTCCATTGTTTTGCGAAAATGACATCGCGCTAATGTACAGGTATCATCATACGTAAATCACGATTACTTTAATTCTTATTTGTGCAAGTACACCATAATACTTACTCTACATGAAATACCTGCCGAATTACCTTCACAAAAATTCAGGTGAATCTTATTTGCTAATAACCTCAAATATAAGATACGTCTTTTCCAAAATTTTAACTAATTTTGTCTACTAACAAAAAAAAAATCATTAAACACACGTAGTAATTATAAATTAAAACCATTAAAATTAACACTTTTAATAAACCTACTTTTGCTGTATACTTCTGAAGTTGTATCATAGAGTAAATGATATAATTATAGACAACTTTTATAAATATATAAATATAAATATGGAATCAACAGAAACAACTATTCCGAGGGCTAATACCCCTACCGGCATTGAATTACACTGTTGATTCCGATGGATTCTTAGACGAAGATATAACATATTCAAAACAGAAGGAATTGAAATCCTTATTTGTCTAAATATTAAGATCAAATATCTCACATTTGGAACGCGTCCTTAATATTTAGACGAATAAGGATTTTAATTCTTTCTTTTCTGAATATGACAACTTTTATATAATTATTTGATACAATATATGTACTTAGTATATGAATTTTCTAATTTAAACGTTTGTAATTTTAAAGAATATAAAATAACATTATAAGAACTATTCAAGGCGAAAAAATGAAATTAAATTTATTTAAATTTAAAATGAAATTATTGTAATACTAAATTTACATTTGCGCGTATAAAAAAGCCAAAAAATGTGCCAACATTATTTGTTAATATTTGCAATTCCATTTTTATTTGAATTACCAAAATGTAAAATAAAATAATGAAATAATATTTAGAAAGGCATATTAATCTTGTAAGTATCCGATCATATACATACAAATATATACTGTAAAAGTATATATAAAATTGGCAAAAAAAAACTTGGTGTTAGGACTATCTATAGCAACGGACAGTGTTTACAATGTACAATTGTATTATACTACGACATTTTTATTTTTCAGGAACAAACCTCTATCTGAATAACGATAGTAGTATGCAGATTCTGTAAGAAATACAAAACAACGCTATGAGACTAATTTTTAAATGCAACAGATGCACTGGTGTGAATATAATGCTTAATAAATTAGGATGGTTAAATTTCAAAAAATATTCACAATATCTGCCACTAGTTTTTATTCATAAAATTAAATTAATGTTAATGTAGTGTTATTTTGAAAATATATTAGTACAATTTGTATTGTACTTCAAAAAAAAAAGATATAATTAACTATAAAACGAACTAAGAGAATCAAATTTGTTAATATTTAAAAGAGATCTTAGACAGAATCACTTAAATAGAGTTGTTAGCTATAGATAGATAAATATTTTATCTTATATGTAAAAAAAACAAGTTCAGTTTTATATTGAAATATTTAAATTATATTTGGCAGTTTGTAATGTGCCATTATATGTTAAACAATATTCTCATTACAATTAGTTAAGAGAATCTCAAACGCAGATTACAGCTTTTCTAGTGATTTCAATTTAAATTAAACACTAATTAAAATAATAAATAACGTACAATATGTTAACAAGTAATTCAAAGCAATTCAAGTGTATCATACCGGATTTATATTTAAAATTCAAAAATATTTACTGATGAATTCTATTCAATTTACGTACCAAAAGGCATAATCTCAATAAAATGTATTTTTGTTACAGATATTGAGGCAGAATGTCAAGATGACTATATGAAAATAAGAGTTGGATTTAATGGAACATTTACCGGTTTAGTATATTCTGCAGGTAAGTTATTCCATTACATTATTTTAAATGTTGTAATTATCAGGTTACTAAAAGCAGCTTATACGTTGTATTAATTCATATTCACCATTAATATTTTTCTACTATTATTCACCAAACTGAAAAATAAAACTAGAGAAATACTTGTCCTCAGGTGAAAAAACTTTTTGGAATTTGAATGAACTTAGTTACATATCAGGGCGCTATTGTAACTACTATTGTAACTTAAAATTATTTTTGATATTTTTCAAAATTCAAGTATATCATCAAATGTAGTGAAAATTAAAACATGTATCGCCTTGAAAACAAATGTAGTTAAGGGAGGAAGTTCTTTCGCATTCATATTAACTATAATCGTATTGTTATGTTAAGATTTTAATTCAAATATTACTGAATAAATTCAGACAGCGTAGTGAACGCCTGTAGGTTAGACTGCTACCCAAGAACATATCCTTATTTTTATTCAAATGTTAGTTATTTGTAATAGAAATTCTGCTTTTAAAGTTTTATACTAAAAATTCACTTTGTTACCCCTGGGTAATCGCACATTTTATATAAAAAATGATGGCTATTCAAAACTACAATAAAACTTACGATTACCCTGGAATAACAAGATTAATTTTTACGTATGTAACATTTGAATTCAAATCTGGGTTTCACATAACAGGATGAAAAATTTTACAACTTAACTACATTTATATACACGGTGTCGCGAGTTTTAGATTTCATCACATTGGATAATCCAGGCAAAATTCCTTTCAATTTTCTTACATAATAAATTTCCATTATATAACCAAGTTTAAATCAAATTGGAAAAAAAAATCTGAGGACAATGATTTGTCTTAAAATTCCGTAATTAATTAGATGTTGCACCCTTTTTGAAACATTTAGGCGTGTTTCAGAAATGCTTCATAAGGTCATATTGACCATTTGAATATAAAATACTTTTTTATTAATTAATAACTTTAAGAAACCTGTATGTATTTATGGTATGGTACTAATCCAAATTTAAATTACATAAGCTGTCGTTAAAATAGGAACCTGCTGACTTCATTGAATGAATTAATTTGAAATTACACAGCTAGTAAAATTAGACGTCAATAAAATGACCATACGGAGCGTAACAATTAACATTCGATGTTACACTGTACAACACATTCCAATTGTCAATGTCGAAAGTTCTCCTTATTATTTACTGTACCATACCATTACAAATACAAGTGCCATCGCTATAGGTACTGAAACTTGCGCGCGATGTTTTAAATTTACCCCTCATGTAAAAATCTTACACGCACGGTGTTTCTAACGATAAGTAAGTGCTAGGATGAATCAGCATCTCATATTCACATCTAAATGAATACAATTTGCTCGACAATGAAGTCTCTTAATGCAACTCTGGAGATTATTACAACCGATGACTTCTTTCAACTTGACATGGGAACTCTAACTAATTTAACCACCACCAACAGATAATCTACTTGAGTTGTAGGACGTGAAAAAATAATAATAGTAATAAAACAGTATATAATAGCTTTTGTAAAAGGAGCACAAACCAACAGCTACGGCGTAATGTATCGAAATAAAATGTACTAACAGTACTTCGGCTTTGTAATAGGTGACAAGAGATTTCTTGTTCAAATTTCTTACTACATGCACTTGTAGGTGTATGTGTGTGTGTGTGTGTGTGTGTGTGTGTGTGTGTGTATGTGTTACAGGCCGTATATATATATATAATTATGTCCACGTATCAGACCAGCAATATGAACCCTTAGCGCGACGCCTTTTATCTTTATCAACCCTTTACATGGAAAGTGCGTCAGTTTACCACATTAGGAAGACCTCCAGTGTAACACATTTAACCATGCATTTATTTTATTTAATTTTACCTAGTCCAATGAAATTATTTTGGGTTTATTGTAAACTTAGAAATGAAATGTCTTGTTTTTTAAAAAGTCTTTCATGACTTTTGAATTTAACTATATAAAAACAGTTTGGATACAGGGTGTCATAAGAAACTGTGTGAAAGGAGTATAGGATGCTAAATATAACGAAGACTGTCTAAGATACCCCTATTTATATTAATCAATTCGGTATTGTAATAATTTGTTTTATTTTTTATTGACGTACAACGAAATTTAAGTATCCTAGAAAATAAGAAACATAAAGAACTAAACTACGTTAGTTATCTGTATTTCAAAATATCGTCTTGTTATCGAAAAATAATCTTGTATTTACCTTGATCATTATTATACACGTCATCTTTGCGTTGATATTGCCTTGATTGTCTTACCTCCAGAAAGTTTGATCTCCTCTTTGAATATCTAAAGCATCAATATATAATATTCAAATATAAAAAAATATGTTCCAATAAGATTAATAGTTGGTATATGAATAAATTATAGGTGTATATACATCTGTATATATATATAGAATTAAATTCAAGTTATAAGATTATACATTTAAGGATACTGTTACAACCTAAAGATATTTTTGTCCTTGTACAATTTGCCGGATATCATTAGGTTTATAGGACATCATTTAGAAACAGTAACCATTGTTCTTGACAAGCATCCTTATCAGGTGTCGAGACAAATGAGACATGTAGAAAAAAGCGTATTCGAACTGACGGTAAACATTAATTGAAAGTAACCGATAATACCAAAGCTACAACAAAAATAAATCAAAATATAGATTCAGACCGCCATACAAAAAAAGTGTATTACGAATCTACACTATATTCATGTAGACATTCCGATCGTCTTTGTACAATAGTGGATAGTTAAGTAAAGATGTTATAAATAACAACGTTTTTTATTTTATTCGTCGAGCTTTCACGTATTCTACAACGAAATATTAATTGATTTCAACAAACATTAATTTGAACTAGCGCGTACAGAATTGTTACGTGCGTACCCAAAACAGATACTATTTAGAATTCGTTAATTTTCTTAAATTTTAATACTTTGTTTCCATAATTTATACTTTCTATTCTGCAGATTATATTTTTGCATATGTTACTGAATATTTGAGATCTTACATCTTGCATCTTCAAAACTAATACTTGATTCATGTAAGAACACAAAAACTTCCTTTTGCATCGCTGGTACCCCTAATTTGAGAAAGATTTACACTTAAGATCTTAAGCAAGCGGTCTTGACAAGATATGTTTCTCAACTTATTCACCTTGATATTATTCTTGTATCTCATAAATGAGTATCTTATTTTTAAAATTGTCTTGGTGTTTCAAGATTAAACATGGTTTATAAATTCTTCACTCTTGCGGCCAGCCCTAAGACAAAGACAACAGCATCGTTTTAAGAAAGTCGTAATTATTGTATTTTTGAATCGATTTCAAACATTTTTTCGAAAATATCTTAATTTACATTATACTTTCATTAAATTGATGAAATACACTGATATAATTTTTTACGACACCGGATTTTTGTTGAGTTAGTTTTTTTAGATTTTCTTCTGGCAATGTAACTGACTATTTTAGACTCTTAAATTATTTATTTTCAATTGTTATCAATTATTAAAAATATTTATACGACTTTAGGGGGAAATCATGTGAATTGAAGAAAATCGTGTGGTCTGAAATATTTTCGAAAATGTGGTACTACAAAAACGTGATCCTCCCTGTTTTAGAAAACAGTGAAAGCAAGATTATAAAAGAAACAAGTAACAAACTTTTTAAGAAGGATGTACATCTTAAGAAATTTACAATATAAACACAATTCAATAAATTCTTTCTTGATAAATAAAAATATAAGTATGGAATCAACAGAAACAACTACTCCGAGGGCTAATACCCCTACCGGCATTGAATTATACTGTTGACTCCGATGGATTCTTAGACGAAGATATAACATATTCAAAAAAAGGAGGCATTCGTCTAAGAATCCATCGGAATCAACAGTGCAATTCAATGCCGGTAGGGGTATTAGCCCTTGAAGTAATTGTTTCTGTTGATTCCATATTTATATTTTTATTTATCATATAACCTATAAAGGCCTTTCTGCCAGCGCCCACATGACGAGACCCGATAGGTCGAAACCGGTCGTGGGATATGGCTTTCGGTGCGCTGTGCCTACTGTGCAGAAATGTGGGATCTGTAATCCTTAAAATTTAGACGAAAAAGGATTTTAATGCCTCCTTTTTTGAATAAGTTCTTTCTTGTTTTTAAATCAGTCTGCTACAACAATTTGATTACAATTTCACTATTTTCAAAAAATAAGTAAAGAATATAAATGTAACTTACATTTAATGTGTATTCAATATTCCAATTTGATTTATTTTAAAATAAAACTACTCCGCAATAAATTAGATTCTGTATAAGTACGGGATTTATAAAATATTTCAACCCAACAAAATTTAAAAATAATGATAATTCTATACAGCTCCATTTCTTGCTATTCAAAAAGAAACGTACTTGTATACGTTCTATACTCGAAATTAATCAATATCAATCTAAAGAAGACGTTCAATTTACATAATAAAATTAATGACCAGTTTATGTAGATATAACAATCGGTTTCTTCTCTTCGATTCTTTTTTTATTTTTATTTAAAACGGTACAAGATGTCCTGAAGTTTAACTTTTAAATATGAAATTATCACGAGACGTCTTATATAATAATATACATTGTATTTTGCAATAATGGCAATGAAAATTAGTTCCACAATGCTTTATCCACGACAATAGTTAGTATTTCTCCTTTTATAGTATGCAAGTGTTAAAATGATTACCGTTTTATGCTGAAAACGTATTTTAATAAGAGTATATGTTAAAAAGTGAAACCGTTATTATTCTATTATTGGTGCATCTTCTGCTGTCTACAGGTTGTTTATTGTGATACATTCATAAAAGTTAGGTGTACCGATTGCTTACTGCCTAAAATGTCGTATTCCTTGACACCAGACAGTCTTTTGTACGTGTATGTCGATACGAATATTATTTATCAAGATGGAAAAAAAGCGCAACACCAACCATAACGACTTTATTAATTAATTATTCCAAGTTCCATAGTAGATACTAAATATCTAGACAATGAAGAGTAAAACCGACAGCGACGATAGGCAAATTAACAATACCACAGTAAGTTCTTCTTCCTTGATAACAGAGCTTCTTATACTATTTAATATTGACAGATATCTACGTCATAGGTACAACAGTATCATAATAAATACTCCCCAAAACGCACGTACTTCGAAGTTAGATATTACAAATGAAAATCAAAGTTAAACATTACATTAATAATTTCTTCAATTAAACTAAACAAAAAATTAGAAATGTTTACATTTCAATATTGAACAGGAAATGTGTTGTTTTCTTAATCTATCTTGAAAATTGCCTAAACATGTAATATTCCCATGCGTTACTTTTTGAAAATGATATACAGGGTATTATTATACTAGAATAAAAAGAAAAGGTATCTAACAAAAATTGCAATGACTAAGAGACAATGTTTTGTGTTATGTTAAGATAAATCTTCAGAAATCAGTGTTTTAAGGTTTTCTTATAATTTATGCGATACACGCAATAGGGAAAAAACTTAGGAATGTTTCATTCCTACCACCTACTAATACCAGTGAAATGACATTACCTCCTATCTAAGCTGTACTACAAAGCCGGTGATAGGGCAGAAGACCTTCTTCGGATGGTACACCCGGAATTGAACTAGTGTCCTCCTGAATGCAGGATAAGTTGTAATATATACTACTAGACCACGGCAGCCGTTCTCAGTTACAATAAGATTTGGTTTGGTATGGTAAATAAAACAACTGATGATTAATAAAATAAAAACCAATTAAAAAATATGAACAAGCATAATATTAACAAAGAAACGATTTCAGTGTTTGCCTCTGGGTAACATTCGAAATTCTACATAGTATTGACCAAACATTGGCAAAATTACGGGATATTAAAATGAAGCATTGTTTGGATATTTTCTAATTTTTACGAAGATCTGTACAATTTAAATAATAAAATTGATGCTTAGTATTGTATACTGTTAGGTGTTCCCAGTTAATTATTTGAAACCCAAAGAAAAATATTGTATCGAATTTTCTAGTTCACTTATTTATTTAACAATTATTTATTTAAAACTATTTATTTAAACACTTAAACACTAGTAACAAACTTAAACTACTTATTTATCTGACAAACAATAATGCACTTTATTTATACCACTTTGTATCTCGCCGTTGAATATTTATATTACGCGTCCGGAAATCAACTGTCTCACTGACCCGAAGACGAGGGTGTATATTTACCGAAAGAAATTACTAGAAAACACGCGAAGATATTTCGACCGCTTCACAGAGGAAACGTCTTGTTATCTCCAGAAGATTCTTGAGCGTCTATTGTCCGGTATCGATCGGTCTCGACATCAAACGTGCCGCCTTCGGGGTGAGTCAGCGCTAATCGTTTCAATAGGGTCTAATATTTCATTTAGCTAACCCAACTGAAACAAGAATTGAGATTGTACCTACATCTTTCATTCTATGAAAGGAGAGTTCAAATAATTATATTTAGACAAGTTTTATCACTTCTGTATTTGATTAATCAAACTGATATAATTTTTTTTTAATAAGACTCCACTTGCTAATTATTCTTTATTCAATTAATTTCTTTACAAAATATTAAACGAACCCTTTCTCTCTCTCTCATTTATAGCTCAGTCCCCATTCTCACCTAATAATTTTTCCAGCCAATCAAATTCAAACATTCTTTCAACGCTTCTCACGCTTTTAAATGTTTAGAGAACAATCGCTCGACATTCAGACGCCAATTAAATAAATTTAAAACTATAACAAAACTTTGTTTGATTACATTATTTCATCTTAATAAGGAATAATAAGAGTATGGGAGGCGTATGACAAAGAAACAGACAAACCGACATACAGATTTAGATTACAGTTTAGTGGCAAGGAAGGTATTATGAGAATACATGTATGCATTTACAAATGCTAGAAGCGAATAAACATTCGATATATCGTGCTGAACATTAACGGTTTCTAAGTAATAAACGTTCGTAAATACTTTTATTATCAGGATACGGTAGGCAGACCAAAGATACCTTTACGAGCAAAAAGTAGTTTCTATTCCTTGATTTGTTTCATTATTTCTACAAGCAGAGAATTAACTAATGAACAAGTATAAAGTTACTCAACAATCGACAATCAACAGCATAACAAATTTAAAATTATCTTAAAGTGAATGGTTTTTGTGTTGGATAATTAATCTATCTCAACGTATGTATTGCTGTAGCACTTAAAAGAAAACTCGAAGGACTACTGTTTACGCTGGTCAAGAATTTTTTGTTGTAGAGTCCCGAAAAACCAAAGCGGAACTGCTATATGTTTGTATAAAAATTTGCCGATGATCAATATCGTCATTTACCAAAAGTATTATTATAAATCATTAAATGCATCAAATGGATGGATTTGTTTAATGTTTAGTACATGAAAAAAAAAACCTTTTTTGTGTTTCATTCCCGCCAGCTACTCGTGCTGGTGGGCGGGCAGTACCTCCAACCTACATTGTAGTGCAAAGCCAGGTAGGGCGTAAGGCCCTCTTCAGCCTCCTTGCTGGAATCGTGGGAATGGGTGGGGTGGTGTGGTTAGGGAGAGAATGATGAGACGGACGAAATGAAGACAGAAGACAAGTGAAAGGTTATCTGTGGAATATTACTGCACCAGGCATTTGCCTAAATGATCCAAGGAAACCATAGAAAAATTGGACCAGAGCAGTCAGACCCTGAATGCTAAGCAATGATCTAGAGAACTAGATAGTATATGAGCATATCGACAATCGATACAAAACTCTTAAAAATATATCGTAAATAAAACACTCAAATTCCACAAAATACGTTTGAAAATCTAGAACGCGTTTCGACACCTACTCATCAGTCTCTAACTAAGGACACATTGGGTGTTGAAACGTATTTCAGGTTTTTAAACGTTTTATACCTGTAGAATTTTGGGTTTTAGTGTTGGGTAGATAGATTTAGTTCTGTTCCATAGTACATCATACGATTAGCTTGTCAAAGGGATCGTGTAATGTTAATAGAAAAATAAAAATATATTAAATCCTTATTGTCAACTTCTAGCATTAGGAGAAACCCTAAGCAATATTCAATTTATTAAAAATAGTCATTGAAAACTTTACTAACTGTATCAAACATATACCTGCATCAAATGTTACAAATTATTTTAATAAACACAAAAGAAATGTAAATATAATAACTATAGCTAGAACACCGTTTTCAAGATTTCTTATCGAATTAGAATCTCTTGCAATAATTTGAAAAAAATTGTACCTTTGTTATCACTACGTACATTTATTTAACCATACTAGACAAACAATTTTTTTACATATTATCTACCTGTATTACGAAAAATTTGTATTTCGAAACATAATTCTTTGTAACCTATAATAAATAGGTAGTAACACCAATTCGTAGCTATTTGGGTTGTAAACTTTTATACATAATTATTTATCTTCTAATATTAACCATGATTATTCGTCATCACTAAATAAAAACATAGGATGACAAAACTAAAATTACCTATGTAGGCATAACAATAATACGAAAATGAAGCGATAAACTTTTCTTATGATTTCCAAAAAATGTATACATTTTGAAATATCAATTACTTTCAGGATATGCCTATGATCCAGACTGTATGTATATTAATGGTACTGGAAGAGATTATTATGAATTCTATATTCAACTTAATAGATGTGGAACATTGGGTAAAAATACACATAATGAAGACAACAGAAAATCACCTACGGTAAATATACGATTATCTTTGTAGTCTCGAACATATGCCCGGGTAGCTCAGTCGGTAGAGCATTGGACTTTTAATCCAAGGGTCCAGGGTTCAAGTCCCTGCTCGGGCGGTGCCTTTTTTTTCTTAATAAAAAGATTGTAATATGTGTATATTTTTATATTTGAATTCGTTTTGAATATTTTAGAAAAATTTTATGTGGAATACAGTTACCGTTCAATACAATCCGCTTATTGAGGAAGAGTTTGACGAACATTTCAAGGTTACATGCGAATATGGTTACGATTTTTGGAAAACGGTTACATTTCCATTTTTGGATGTCGAGTAAGTATAAATGATAATTATCCAACAAATTGTGTCATTAATGGAATTGAACAATGCACATAGCTAGAATTCAGACTTGTCTTTAATCTTATAATCAATGAAATAGGACATAAATGATAGATGAAGTTGCTTCTGAAGCATTTCAAATGAAGCTAGCAGTTATTATCTCAATATATATATTTTTTTATTACACACAAGAACTACTTTTGTTTTAGAGTTGCCACTGGAAATCCAGTTGTATTTACTTTAACTCCTCCGGAATGCTATATGGAAATTCGTTACGGGTACGGTGTTTCCGGTAACAGAGTAACAGGACCAGTAAGGGTAGGAGACCCTTTAACCCTAATTATTTATATGCGCAGTAAATACGGTAAGCTCTCATAAATTTATTTATTGTAGAAATGTGACACGTTTTGACCTCTGTTCCTAATTTTTTAATCAAACTGTCAAATTTTTAAAAAGCAAGTCAATCAACAGGTAATATAATTAGCAGAAGATTCACTGGCCAGATCACAAACTTATATGTTTGAATAATTGAAAACTCAAATAAATTATTATTCTAACAAAGTAAAAAATTCATTCATATTAAAACTAGACATGTCAAAGGCCAAAATATATTTGTTTCTAACTTTGATTATCCGGTTTATTTTCTCTTAATATTAAACACAAATCATTAATTAAAGGTTTTAGGCTTTGATTAAAAAACGTCGTCTATCCACAGTGCTATTATAACATACACATACACCAGAGTGTTGAAAAAATGCAACTCTATCTTCTTTTTTTTTAAAGGATTAATTGTTCAGTGATACTAAGAACATACTAATTCCCAAAGGTTAAAACGTGTCTCGTTGAATTTTAAAGGTTTTCATAAAAATAACAAAGAAAAAAATATTTCGTAGTTGAAGCTGTGAAATGGCACTAAAGGTCGTATTATAGAAAATTAAATTACAGATATACAAATTATTCTTTAAATTTTGGAAATTGAAAATTAAGAAATATACATCTCTATCGTTTAAACCTCTAAACTACTGAGTTCAGGATTATTTAATAGAATGTTTAAAGGTTATCGCAATGTAACACTGTAAGATTAATGATTCAAAATTGTGTAACTCAAAAAATGTTCAGTGTGTAAAAATATTCTCCTAGTGATTTTGTACAGAATTAAATACTTTAGAAACTTATCATTTAACTTTGTTGTGTACATATATCCAATAGTTCATAAATCATTTCGAAATAGTTTCATTCTCTACAAATCAAATTCGGTAAAATTCAAAAACACTTGAAAGCGTGAATGTATATATTAGTGTCATCTACATATGTATGGTTCTTTTTCTCGCTTCTTTTATCCTAAACTGAAATTTCTTAATCTGAATTATTTTATCGTTTTAGATGGATTCGACATTGTTGTAAACGACTGTTACGCACACAACGGTGCCACTAAGAAAATTCAACTAATCGATGAATACGGGTAATGTTGCTATTATTTACTGTCAATGTCTAAATTACATCTAATATCATTGTTCTTATAGATGTCCTGTCGATGATAAACTAATATCTCGGTTTCGTGGATCTTGGTCTGACAGTGGTGTATACGAAACACAAGTTTTTGCCTACATGAAGACGTTTCGATTCACCGGATCCCCTGCATTGTACATTGAATGTGACGTTAGGATGTGTCATGGAAGATGTCCGGTAAGAAATGCACTATTTTAATGATATGGAATCTATTAAATATGTACAAACGGGCACGTGATATTGAGGAGTGTTTCAAACCTCCCCCTCCCAGCTGAATTTTTAGATAAAACGATTTTTTTCAATCAGTACCACGAAACAAGATCACATCCTAACAACCTGCTCTTCATGTTTGTGAAAGTCCCATTGACATCGGTTCATCAGTTCAGAATGTACATAAAGACAGACAGACAAAAATTTTTGAAGGGCTGAATGTATATTAATAGCGTATCTATAAATCATCAGTGTGATCAAAAGGTGGTAAGCCTTCTTAAGTATAACAGAAACTGCTTATAATTCTTTTAAATGTATTTTATCCCTTCAAAGTAATCACCATCAGATAGAATGTTCTTTCCAGTTTTTGAAACAGTCGTTAAAGCCGATTTTCATAATGGCCTTCAAAACCGTTTTTGAATTGACCTATATCTCTTTAGTTGAGTCAAAACCACGTCTCCGAGCGTTTTTTTATTTTTTTTTAATTTTGAGAATAACCAGAAGTCAGGCGGAGCTAAATCAGGCTAATAGGGTTGCGGTACTATACGGGTAATCACATATTAAAACGAGTGTATCTTAAACAAAAAAGGGGGTTTGTTTTGGAACCAAACAAAATCAGATTTGTTTGAGATAAAAACAGTCTTTAAATGTCGATTGTATAGATCCAAAGGATAATTGTGCGATTTCAACAATATATGCAGTTGTAAATTAAATATTTTTAAGCACCAAATCCTTAACTTCCTTGGTGTGATTCATAGGTCGATACCGAACGACTGCCAGAATGTCCATCGTCTTCAACGCATTCTTTGCCTTGTTTAAACAACATATACCAATAAAGAATGATAGCTCTGGGAGGTGCATTTTAATCAAAAGCTTTCTTCAACATTTCCAACGTTTTACAAGCCAAAATTCCATTTATGAAGCAACTGCTTTGCTGCACTTTTTCATTGATTTTAAAAATCGCTTAAATACACTTTTTTATGAAATTAAACAAGCGTATCTCATTAAGTAAGACATTAACACAAAATTTAACACATACGTCTCTTAGGATGCTAACAATCTATGAAAAGATTTGTACTCGTTTAGATAACTGCACATGATTTATTAAATGGATCACTCTTATTACCTTTTTATTCCAGTGGTGTGTACATATAAATGCATACATTACTAATTTTTATACCATCACAAATAACGGAACGTTCAACACTTGATAATCAATAAATAATATGTATAACCAGCCTATAACTAAAAAATGTATGTAAAACACTTTTTTACTTCAGAGCCAAGCTTGTCACTGGAGAAACGTGAAAACAGTAAAAAAGAGATCCATCGATCAAGTCAACTCAACGAAGACTCCAAGTCTTTCAGAAAACCTTAGTCTTTTCCAATCATTACGGGTATTACAGGAAGGCGAAGATGATCAGAGTGAAAATGTGACAACTACAGCAAGTAAGTATAATATTATATGTATATTGTGTACCTACTATTAATAATGTTCAAGGGATTTTAAGTTTAACACTACAGAATATTGCCTTTTTAAATATATTTTTAATTTATAAGTAAAACAAAACGTCTTTAAAGTTTTTAGATGACATTGTTTCACTAGACACTTTTTAAAATTGTATGGTTTGTTTTATTAAGGATGAAACAAATCATTTTAAACTTTATATTTGAAGTGAGAGTAACAAATTTGAAACAAATTATTACGTTATAGTCAATTAAAAAAATATATTTCCTTGAAAACAAGTGTTCTCGGGGTTTAAATCGACGTGATTTGGAATCAGAACACTTCTGCTTCCATATTAACGAAATAGCCGCGAAAGCCTGAAAAGCATCAGAAAATTCGTGATGTTAAAGTGACATTTTGGTATGTTTCAGAACCGGGGTTTCTTGTTTTATTGATGGAAATTTTGTACAATTTGAACAAACTGTTATATAATATTTTATTTATTACTACAGTCCAGTAATGGGAGATTTTAACTGATTTTAAATATATGGCAGCGTGATTTTCTGAACAAAAGCTCGCTTTGATGTGTAAATTAAGCAGCTGAAAAAAATTCACACCTGAAAAAAATCAAAACTACCTTGAAAACCACTTTTTTGCAAATTTCTCTGAAAATATAAAAGTAAGTAAAAATTATCCAAATAAAATCGATAAATAATAAAATAATTACAAAAATGGTTTGAATCACTTTCCTTGAATTTTCAATAAATAATTATATATTTGAATTTGAGACCTGCTATTTATTCACCTTTTTCAGTTGGTGCTAAATAATTAAAATTTTTACTGTTAAAATTGAAAAAAACTGTTTTCTTGTCCTATTTCTTATTTAATTAATTGAATTCTTCCTGGATTAGCAAGACAAGAAAACAACTTTTTTAATTTAATTTTACTAGTAATTATAAGTTAAAATATATAATTATTTGTAAGTTTAAAAAATATCTGAAAAAGCTATTTACATCTAACAGATACAATTAAAAAAAAAGATTGAAATTGAATTATCTTGATTTTTCTCCGATGAGGGTATTTTTTACATAACCATCGGCTGAATAAAAATTTTCATATGCAAATATCTCATTATCTATTACAAATTCTGAAAAGTGTTTGAAACGTTTTTGCAGATTATTTAATTATCTATCGATTTTATTTGAATCATTTTTCACTTTTATATTTTCCGAGAAATTTGTAAATACGTAGTTTTTAGAATATTTTTTACATCCGCTGCAAAAAACGATCTTTTGGGTAGAAAATCAGAGCCTGCTACCTTTCATGATGATTATAAATCTTCCTTTACTGGACTACAACTATTCATTATTCGGATAATATGCATAGAAATAAAAATATAGAGAGAGAGAGGTATTTGGGTATTTTTTATTAATACTTCAAAAATAAACTGTATATATTATGCCAATTATTATAAATGCAATTTTACTTATGTACTATTTTAATTTCAGCCCTTGTATCCAACCCAAACAACGTGTGTTTAAAAGCCGGTTGGTTTTCTGCTTTGTTAGCGATAGGAGCTGGAATGATGTGCCTCCTTGGAGGTGCACTTTTAGCAACTTGCTCAAGAATGCGAAAGCTCGCTGTCGATAAAATGTTACCCGCCGAACAATTCGACACTTACGTCAATCATAAAGGAAGAATTAATTAATTATGTGACTACGACAACCTAGTATTTATTTGTCAATCATGAAGAAAATTGTAGACAGAGAATAAACCACAAAAGCATATTGAACCCATACCTGTCGACCGTCAATTCATAAACATTCAAACAAACATCTTACAACTGGCTGAGTTCTTTCAACTTCAACCAAATTATACAAGTGACAATCATTAAATAATAACAGTTAAAGGATAAGAGATGATAATAGCGTAACCATCAAATGCTTTTGTTGTTTCGTGACTTTCTAAAAGTACTTAGAAGTGTATGTACTCGTCATTACATACTTGGAGGATTGAAATTATAAAATATAAATCTTAAAAAGTTCATTCGTTCTTTGTATTCGAATATTTCTAAATTATAAAAACTAATGCACAACAACCATTTTTATAATTCACTTCTCCAGTATGTTTCACTTTGATAATAAAAACGAAATGCTTAATTTATTTTAGTTTAAATGTAAATAATTAAATAAGAAATAAGTAGTTGTCTAAACAAAACGAATTACTGTATTCATTAGAGTATTTTATAGAAATAAAACATACAAATAGAAATTCGTTTTCTTTTTTCTTTTTAAATTACATTTTAAAGTTTTTTGAAAATGTTTCAATTTATTTATATATTTGGTGGTTAATATTAAACAGGAAACATTTATATAAATGTGTTGTATTTCAAAATTGGAACAAAGAATATTTAAAAAAGTTTATGTTAGAAAGTATATAACAATACTAGGTCTAGTTTAAAGCTAAAATAGCTACTATACATTTCTGAACAGCTTTTATAAACAATTGCAAAGGGTAAACAGTCAGCAAAATATGAGCATTGTATATTGCCTTAACAAATATTTATATATATATATATATATATAAATATGCCTTGTAGTGCTGCTAGGCATATTTTCAATCATTGTTATGCACAAGTAAGTACTAAAAGTTCAACTCAAGACCAATTGTAAAAAACTTTGAAAAAAATTGTAAAAATTATTTTTTTAAATAAAATTCTTTATAAAAGAGTAGGCTGCTGAATCAAAATATATTATACTTGGTATAATAGCGCTACCTATAATTTTTATAAGTTAACGTGTTGTATTAATTGAAAGTGTTTTCCAGTTATTTTTGTCTATTATTTTATCATTGAAATAAATATTCCATGTGTCGCTATTGTGCCTGTGTGATTACACATAGAGTTCATTCTATAAGTTTTAATAGTTTGTAAAATAATCAGAAGAGTACGCCAGCAGTACCAACAATTAGTAAATTGAATATATAGTTCGATGGGTTGTATAAGTAAAGTAGCGTTATGGTGTGATTATTTTCTTTTGCAAGAATCTCATTTCTATTTCAATGTTCTTGTTACTTGGTACTTGACACTTACCCTCTAGTGCCTATTTTTATTGTGTTTTGTTTATTGGATAGTGTGGTTAATTCGGCATTCAAGCCCACTTTTGATTCAAGGTTGTGGGTTAGAAACCCTTTGAAGGTACATTTATGTGTTATTTAAATTATAAGTTTGTTCACTTGTTCATTTGTAATAAGAACTTGTGTGGGCCTCAGCATTCCTATTTATTGGACATTTTGTTATCACATTATCTAATATGGTACTATACTATGTAGACTAAATTCTGTATATTTGAGTATTGTTGAATGTAAAAGAGACATTTTACAGGAACATTACATGAACTCTTGGGCACTGTATATCAAGGAACAATGGTCTGCAATTTCAGAACGTAGCTGCACCTGTAGGAAGTGTGAATGGTAAATGACAACATTAATTAAAGGTGATTATACTTTAATTAAAAGTAAAATCGTTTGTTTAAATACCTGTTAATGTTAATGCATATTAACTTTTAAGATTCTACACAAAGTGAAAGAAAAAGTAAAGGTATTACAATTGTACAGAATAAAGCTTCAGAGTTTAATTTGACAAATTAACAAGTGAATTATCAAGATATAAACGTATCAGCAGATTAATCAATCATTCTTATGTGGAAACACCTTGTAGATGTAGGTAGAATTTACAAGTTTGAAATTCAATTACATTGAAAAACTAGTTACAGACAATTAATGAGATCTGTAGTTATTGTGATACATTACTCTTTTTCTGCAATATCAGTTTTAAAGTTTTTAGGTCTCCCTTTTGCAATCGTTCATAAAAATTTTTCAAAGATGTAAATATTTATCTCCTCAATAATATGGATCACCGATTAAATTATTTAATATTTTTAACACAAGATAAACAGCCTTGTAGTACCAAATCATCATAAACAAATTGACCTTTTTAATTATTTTACCATTTGTTGATTAAGTAATGTTTTGAAATTTAAACTGAAGAATATTTACTTTATATTTATCAATTTAAAGAACTAAATTAAACATTAGTAGCAGCCACCTTTGATATCGAAGGATGCCAATCTGATACATACGCATATATTTTTATTTATTTTTTATTTTTATTAATGCATAAATAAGATATGCTCCCATAAAAATTGATACATTTAATCGATCATACTTCTATTGCTTAGTAGTAACATATTTGTGAAATAATTTTATATAATTATCTTATTCATAATAAAAAAAATTACATGATGTATTATCATTACCTTCGGTCGTTACAAATTAAGTTTAACGAAATTTAAAATATTCAATTCATAAGTTATTCAGATTACATCAATTAACTATTATATAATACTATAATCTGTTTACATACACTAATTTAAGCTGTCTTTTAAATTCTAATAAATTAGGCTCTTTTAAGTCTTTCGTGATTATTATATTTGCAATGTACATTGTTTTTAATGTTAAAAACTTATTTTTTATAATTTCCTTATGAAAATTAGTAATACAAGAGGTGCTAATTATATTTTTTGTTTATTTAGTGAAAACCAAAAGATGACAAAATACAAAATTACTCGTAACGCTAATCTGATTAATTTTCACTTTACGTAATTATTTTATAATACGTATATATCATAAAATAGACAAAAGCTGAAATCCAACATGAGTATCCATGCTGTATGTTAGGTTACATATACGCATTATACATTTCGTAAAATCTAAATTACAAACCTATAAATAATATATCAAAATACCTATTTGATTCATAGTTAAATCTTAATATTACTATATATATATAGGTACGTTTTTTGTTTAATTAATTAAATAATTTCTTAATATTAATATTTTGCCAAAAGAATTTTATTGGTTCTCTATAGAAAAGACAATTGTGCATTCAAAATATTTTTACGTAAATTGCTGATATTTCTCTTAATCTTATTATAAATAAATTTTGATCTTTCAATAGATGTCAAATCGTTTACACCCTGTACCTATACAAATAGGTATATGTGTAAATACAAAACGTTGTTCGTCCTTATGCTGAAACATAACATATATTAGGTATTATGGTTTTTTGTATCTTTGTAAACAATTGCGTTTCATATCAATTTTTAAAACTAAGAGTGCGGTGAATTATGCGACTGTTATTTGCGCATCGTTCTGCATCATGTTATAACTAAATTGGCCGCCGCCAAGTGTTGAATTTCTTGAGTAAAAAATTAAAAATTTTACTGTAATTGTCCAGATTTCTCAACAAATACTTATTGCTGGGTACGGAAATTTATTTTTTTCATAGTAATTGGTTCCAGTACTTCAGGCAACTATTATTTAATATCGAAAATACTTGTTTCGAAAAATTGATTAAAATAAGAAAAGCTTAAAACTTTATTCGAAATAACTTTTTCTTGCAGATGTTGGTTTGGATCAACATTCTGTCATATTTTATTACAATATTGGAGTACACATTAGTGTGAACAGGATTTGTTTATGGTGAAAATGAAAGTGTTTGACTAACATGGTCTGGGAGGGATTGGAGCGAAAGGTAGGATTCTTTAAATTGTTTTTTGTGGTCAAATAAATATTTGAACTAGTTGTTCATATGTTTCGGGAAGTTGTTTGTTTCATTACAATTTTATTTGTTTTGTTATTATTAATTAATAACAACAGTTGCATTAAACAAACCGAAAAAGGGACTTCACACTTTTAACAAAACTTGTGGTTATCGGATTAGAAAACCTTTTGCTCTTATAAATTGATTTTAATTGATTGATTTTTCCGTCTTCTTTCCTATTTTCTTACACTATTGCTCTTTGGGGTTGTTTAGATCATTTTCGTTGTTAGTGCTATTCAGTAGGTACATGTGCCATGGAAAAAAAATAATATGTAGTATCTTGCAATGTATATTGCATTTATTGTTGATATTTTTTTGTTAATAATTGGCTCCTCGTAATGTTCTACAAACAAATGTGTTTATTTTATTTTTTATTTAAAGTTAATACCAATGCTGAGGGAAAAGTAAAGATCATGTGTTTAAGTTTGACATACTATATTTTTTAATATGAGGGGATTCTACATCAAAATATTTCTAAAAATAAATTCCGCCACCGCTAAATTATTGATTTTCTTTCACGCAACACACACACACTAATAACCGTTCAAGGTTAAACCTTTTCGTGTATTAGGCCCGAGCACCGACAGCAGATGTAGGTAATATTTATGATACAAAAAGACAAAAATGAATTTGCGAACTACGAATACTATTCAAAAGACAGAGGTAGAACAAAAAGAAATAAATTACTTATTATTTTCATTTTCCTTAAATTTTCTTACGTTCATTAAAAAATATATTTATTTGAATATAACTTTCAAAGGTTTTAGTTCCAAAAATTGAATAATTGAAATTAGGTTATAAATGTCTTGTCTTTTATTTTGTGACATTTATACAAAACGTTTAATTGTACTGTCTTTGTATTATTTCTTTAGTCATACGATTCCCGGTGTTTTTCTACATATGTATGTATA
Source organism: Agrilus biguttatus (assembly GCA_963921985.1). Taxonomy (NCBI): domain Eukaryota; kingdom Metazoa; phylum Arthropoda; class Insecta; order Coleoptera; family Buprestidae; genus Agrilus; species Agrilus biguttatus. Next base: position 26,887,218 of record OY998118.1, read on the forward strand.
AAACAAGTGACTTCCAGAGATGGTTACTCTTTTGTTTTTAAATAACAGTATGAATGAGTGACTAAAAAACTGAAAACATGCATACAATTTTTTATAAATAAGCCTAATATTAATACATAATAATTAAATAATAAACAGTGGTAACAAACAACTGAAGACAATGAGTACCTATAACAAATGAGTGGGTTTCGAATTACCAATTAAAGAAGCCTATTCCTCATTGTGGCGTTTATTGCTACACTCTCCTCTGCCACGGTTGTAATTTAAATTGTGAATTTTATGTATTTTGATGAAATGGAATTCTGGCTTGACTCATTCGTATTATGTGCTTTTATTGTTATAAAATAACAATATTAATATTATCACTAAAGAAAGTTTAGTGAGACTTTCAGTTTGTTTTTTGAATGTTTGATATCATGCAGTTTCACAAAAATTATACCAAAAATAGTTTAAGTTTTATGACAATATTATTTCGGCTGCTATACCATTATCAAACTGAAATGTAAGATGTAAGAGGTGGTGTTTATATAAAGGTTGAAAAAGCAGTAATATAATAACTTAGCTACTTAAAAAACGAAGAGAAACGAAAAAAGGTTTGTTTCACTAAAAAAGTTTTAATTTGCTTTTTGACAATATTGTTTCGATCCTCTCGGGTCATTCTCAAGAATAAAATTCTGTTACTAAATAAAATTGGTTAAAAGCTTAAATATATACAACATTAATGTACAAAACAACAAAAGTGTAATATGAAAAAAAAACAGGTAATTTTAAGTAGAATTTAAGAATAAACGGTAGATAATTCAGTTTGATTATTTACAATACTTTGTTTACATGTTACAGTTTTATTTATTTCTAGTGCTGCAAGTAAATTTAATTTGTAACTTTTTTGGACGTTGTGTAATAATTTAACGGATTCTGTAGATACTAACATAAATGTACATAAAATTACTCTTTTTTTCCTAATAGCGTAATTCCAATAACGGGGAAATTATAAACTCTGTCTGGTCATTTATTACCTTTTTATCTTGTTTTATTGATTTCTAAAATTTTCGTTTGCTTTTATTGCAATTTTGTAAAAGATTCAAACTATTGCAGTATATAAAATGGTTATTGTCAATACAATGTTCAGCCAGACCTGTATTTTTTTAATTATTTAAAATAGGCTTTTGTGTTCGTTTCTTCAATGCACGATCCGTTTAACCTAAATAAATGGGTGGACAGTTATGACATTTTAATTGGTAAACTCCATTTTAATCAAGGGTATCTTTTTTGACAATTTTAACGGTAACGAATAAGTAAGACCTAGATCCCTTTATATCTCACTTTCTATTACATTTATAGGAATATTTAAACTAAATTACATAAATCTTTCTTCAAATTTAAATTTAATGATTCAATATTGTTTTTGTACGTCTAGATAGTGTACTGGAGCAAGTTATTAATAAGGGTAGTTCACTGCTGTGCAAAATATTTAAGACGAATAAGACAGGACAGTTTACTTTAATGTTTTATTTCACACTACAAAAGGCGACGGAGACCTATTTAAACTCAATATTATAACGAGCAATGGTCGATATTATTCGCATCAACGATTAATAGTAACCATTGTTCTCGAGAACCATCCATCCAGTCATCCATTAAAAATCGGAGGAAATGAACAAATGAGACATGTAGAAAAAGGCATATTCGAATTAACGGTAAACATTAATTAGAAGTAACTGATAATACCAAAATTACAAGAAAAATAAATCTAAACACAGGTTTGGATCGCCAAACAAACAAAGTCTATTACTTACTAATCTTAACTGAAACAAAGTCTTGCAACTAAGGTTACAATTAAAGACTTTTTATCATAGGGTATTTATTGTTGGACAGGGGACGTATATATAAAGACTTTTATAGATGCTTATTGTTAATGTTTCGAAATGAAATTCTTGTGAAAGCGGTTAAAGAATATTTCTTAAAATTGGAAGATGAGATTTTTATAGATAGTTTTGTTGACAAAAGATGATAGTTGTCGGCATTTCCAAAAAGGATATACGACTACAGTCAAAGAAGGGAAATAAAAGGTATAATATATTGTAACGAGTGCGTGTTTGCTTGTGTGCGTTCGAGTACCCTTGTATGTGAGCAAGTCGGTCGCAGCCGAGCCGCAACGTGTGTATCGTAACTGCTTGTGTGTGCGTGATGAATGAGGGCATGTTAGCGTATTTGTGTTTCGCAGAAACTTGTTCAGTATTTCGGCGAAAGATGGAATGGTCCCGACTTTTCTGTGTTTCTCGGGAGTGTTCCGGAAATTTGACGGAACGGTATATAAGCGAGAAGACGATCGCCGAGGACAATTCAGTTCAGTTCAGAAGTTCAGTTCAGTGTGCAGATATAAATTGATGGTCGTGAAGAGTGTAGATATAAATTGATGGTCGTGAAGAGTGTAGATATAAATTGATGGTCGTGAAGAGTTCAGATATAAATTGACGGTCGTGAAAATAAGGTGGGAAATAAATCGAGACGCGTATCAAATAAATAGTGTAATTGGTAGTAAAGTTAATTAATATTAGTATAAATAAATTGTTGTTCCTGTTTAAAAGTCTTCGAGTTTTGATTGTTGAACCCTCGAATGTTACAATATGTTTATATGAAGTGTATGGAAATCGGCAAAATTAAAGGGCTGTAACAATATGTCCACCCCACAACCATCCTCGGATGCAAATGTAAGGTTGAGTTTATTTACGAATATTACTTTCGGTTGAATTGTTGGTAATACGTAAAGTTCTCAGATTTATTTTATATCGCTAAATAGATCCACTATTTAAGGGTGTTAAAATGTCGTTAAGCAGATGTATACGAACGGACGAAGGGAACCCAGTGAATAAATCCCGGTCGAGTCTTGCGTTGTTTATTGAAATCGCTGTGTATAAGAATTATTTTATTGTACATATACCATTTTGGATTGCTTTTACTGTTTTATACAGGTGAGTCCCTCTCACCAAGTGTCTTGATTCTTTATTAGGATATATAGTTTAGGTTAGGCTTGATGAAGTTATTTTAAGTTATTTAAATTGAATAAGCTCAGAGGTATATAGTATCAGATGTTTGAGGAAAAATGCTTAAGCTATTAAAGGCACGTATACTATTATGAAAATGGTTGTTATATTTACTGTCTCATGTAATAATTAGCGTTGGAATCTGCTTGGCTTGGAGGTCAATGTGAACCCTGATCGGGGATTAGGGTCAATAGGGTTGTTGGCCCTGGGTAGTGTCCAACTTGTGCCCCAGTTGCGATTTCCTGGTAGCTAATAGTAAGATACGTTCTTTTTGTTTTCGCGGAGCAGACGAAATCTTCAAAAGATCGGATTCACCCTTAAAGTGGCGTCTACCGACTAATACCTCTCCCTCTCAGGCCGTTCTGGGATCGTTGAACTTAGTTCTCTTCAGCCTATTAGGGATTATGAATTTTTGTGGTTTGTGTGATTGCTTGTTAGGTGCGTAGTGTGGTGTGTGTGTGTGTATGGTGGGGAAGTGTGTTTGTGTGTGTTCATGCTGTTTGAATGTGTGATGTGAATTGTATTATTGATTGTACGAAAGTGGGAGGCTGTCGTAATATTCTGCTAAGACAGATTTTTTTTGGGGAGGAGAGAAAATCTTAGAAAGTCACCCAGTCGTTCGTGCGACCTACCTATTAAAACTTCTCTCCCTCGACCGTTATAGGACCTTTTAATTTAGATCCTCTTCAGCTGAGTGTGGTATGAAAGTTTACTTGATTGTTGTTTTGTTGAGTTCATGTGTGGATTTGTGTGTATGTGTGTGTGTGATGTGTATTGGTGTTGTGTTATCTGATTCGGGGTGGTAGGTTGTGTATGTATTCTGTATATTCGTCGGGGAGTGTAAGATAGGTCCAGGAGCTATTTTAAATATAAAGCCACGTGTACGCCCACTAACCTAACCTGACCGTGTATCTAAAACTAAAAATCATATCAAATTGTGGTTTTCCAATTATTGCATTTACTGTATTGTTCAAGCCCCATCTAAGTTAACAGTTTATCCCTCTTACCCTTCTTATTTATCAATGAAATTAAGGTTTCTATAATGGTTATATTAAACCGTTCGCCCTTTTAGTCGTTATTGCGTCCAATTCATATGTGTGGTACAATATGATGAATAATAGAATACCAGCAATTCCTAATTTCGATGCATCTTTGAATTGGCCTGACCCTCTTTACAGCATACGCTATACAGCAAGTACCATTTGACCTGACTGCAACAAATGCTGTGGTACCTGATGGAATTACTGTTGCCTCTTTTGCCAAAGAGTCACTTTTGTTTTAGGAATGCTGTCCATATTTAATGTGTCTAACATATTACATATTACTGAACATCAAATAAATTTTCATGTTTATGTAATCACAATCGAACTTGCTATTATACAATAATTTAGATTGGTTTTGAAATAATTCGGATAAATTATCAGTGGTCAAGTAACTCGGGCAGACTTCACCATTTAATAAATGACAGGTGGCGGCTCAGCAATTCGAAATCCCTAAATGTTTACAAACACCAGGCTAATATGATTCATATTTCTAACAAGTGTAAACAACGTCGCAACGTGTCGTTTATTTTATAAATTTGTTGAAGAATCTTAATTTGGCACCCTTTTTTGGCACATCCAAAGTTTCTATCCATGCATTTAAAAACAGCGTTTTATGAGTTATACGTAAAACGAGGATTTTATATTAAACTTTGAAATAAGCTAGAAGCACCGTCGCAATGTTGCGTTAGTTCTTATGAATTTATTTATAATACTGAGTTTTTGATGAAGGGTTGTACAAGCGCGATGATATATAAAAAGTTGTACGAATGTATTGTTACACTTTTATTTAATTAGCATACATGAGGTGTTAGCAGCGGGAGTGTTATTACCAAAGACTGGTCGCTATCTGACTGTTATTGAATTTTTCAAACCAATACATGACTTTCTGTGCGTGTAAAATTGTATAAACATGTATTGGCGGTACGTACAGCCCCGACCTGAAGAGTCTGTGTTCTCTTCTAAGCCATTATTATTGTGAATAATAACACTTGGCTGCTACATTGAATATTATACCCTTTTGGTTCTCAGATTTATTTAAATTATGTGAGAATGTATATCACCGAATAGACTTATCTATGGGTGTTGAAATGACATTAAACAGGTGTATAGGAACGGACCATGGGAACCCAAAAACACATAAGAACTATTCGAACTAGTCGCTGTTCAATTGATTCCCGGTCGAGTCGTATTTTCTATAATTATAACAATTATTATTCTTTTGGTCAGAAATTTATCGAAACTGCCAGATACGGATCGCGATTTCGCTCTTGTTAGAAGCTCATCAGTGTGCCATAGGCAGTCTCAATAAATTACTGACCAAGTCGAAATGTTCCATAAAGAGCTGTTAATATAATAACAACATAGAGGTGGTAATTGCTGTCATATAGTGGATTTTAGCCGCTACAGAAGATATCAAACTAGACAAAGCCTCATAGAGTATTTAAACTTGTCCAGGTACATCAACAACGCAGCCTACATACGTGAATACACGTAAAGCTTAATAATAACAATTATTATTCACGTATGTAGGCTGGACAAGTTTAAATACTCTGTGAGGTCTTGTCTAGTTTGATATCTTCTATAGCGGCTAAAATCCACTACAGGGCAGAAATTGCCTCTATGTTGTTATTATTTTTCTATAATTGTTTTATATACCTTTTTGGATTACTTTTACTGTTTTATACAGGTGAGTCCCTACTCACTAAGTGTCTTGGTTCTTTATTAGGATACGTAGCTTATGTCAGGTTTGATGAGGATATAATAAGTTATTATAAATTGAATAAGTTCAAAGTTGATACAGTATCAGATGGTTGAGTGAAAATGATTAAGCAGTTTTGAGCCACGTGTGTTAGTAATTGGATGGTTGTTAATTTTACTGTCTCATGTAATAATTAGCGTTAGAAGCAGCTGTATGTGTGTGCGGTGAATCCATTAATGCTGACGCACTCCGAGGGAGCGCGTTTTATCTCGATCGATCGATACCGAACAATTGATGCTAGAATATTCTGTTGTCATAATAAGTCGTATTCTTTGGAAAGCGGTCGAAATATGTTCGTGTGTTTTCTAGTAATTTCTTTCGGTAAATATATACCATCGTCTCCGGGACAGCGAGACAGTTGATTTCCGGACGCGTAATATAAATATTCAACGGCGATATACAAAGAGATATAAATAAAGTGTATTATTGTTTGTTAGATAAATAAGTAGTTTAAGTTTGTTAGTAGTGTTTAATTGATTAAATAAATAGTTGTAAATAAATAATTGATAAATAAATAAGTGAACTAGAAAATCCTGTACAATTGGGTCAGGTGTGGGGTTTGGAGGAAACATAGAGAAAATAATTTTCATTTAAAAGAAGGAAATAATGAATCAACAAAATGCGCAAAAACTTGTTAGAATTAAAAGTCGCCGAACTGGAAAGCGAGTCAGAGGAACGAGAAGAAGATACTTCTGGCAATAAGACAAACCTACAGAGGCGGCTTAAGGAAGCATTGATATGGGAAGGTTTCGATCCCGACACGTATGAGTTTGAAGATGAACTCGAAAAGTAATTGAAAGAAAATTCAAAGGAATTGGAAGAAAAATTAAAACAAAATTCAAAGGAATGCAAAGAAAATTCAGAAAAAAAATTAATTCAAAGGAATGGAAAGAAAAGTTAGAGAAATTTGAAGGAAAATTGAAAGAAAACTTGAAAGAAGAATTTAAAAAAAATTTAGAAGAATTAAATGAGAAATTAACCGAAACAAAACAAGAGCTGGAATCGAGAATTAGAGAAACAGAGAAAAGATTATTAAACACGAATATACCGGGTTAAATCAATAAGACTGCCTTCCCAAGAAACTTGAGACGGCCGCGAAGTCTAATGCATGGACACCTTATACGCTGACGCGGAAGGAATTTTAGACACAATACCGACAAAAAAGTTGAATGACTACGATCACCTGTTACAAAAAATGGAAATGCGGTACGACCAGGCACATATGGCAAGCGTTAGCCATGTGCAACCAAAAATCGACGTCGAAAGGCAGGAGAAAACTAACAGGAATACGAGGCAGATATTGCCCGACTGGTTTGTGATGCACCCAATGACAGCTTGGAATGATTGGCTGTTGACTCATCCATCGATGGGTTGAAGGATGATGACATACAATAGCGACTTCGATTGAACAGACCCAAAACTCGCCGACACGTTGGCTCGGGCGCTGAAGTGTGACGTCGTCAAATAGGCGTCACAAAGGCAAGGCAGAGTGCGCGAGTTGAAGGAGGCGCATGATGGTATGGAAATGATTCGCAGGGTAATTGGCAAGATGAACAGGAAGCCGAGACCAGTTAGAAGCTGGAACTGCGGAAAACTGAGGCACGTGAGGAGCGCTTGCAAGAGCGAAAGAGAGGCTTAGGAGTACAATATCGATATAGAACATTGAGTTAGAAATAGCCATAAGAACGCCGATGCCTCATCCCGAAGATCATGTTCCGATGATTGCAAACATTGTAACCGCGTGGAGGAGTATGAAGAAGTCAAAATAATAACTGTTACGGACGATCAATGGGAACCGGAGAACATCAAGGCAGAACAATAGTCTGACCCGGTCCTGAGTGCGTTTCGACAGTGGAAAAGAAGTAAAACCATTATGGACACAATGGAACTCTGTTATTGAGGACGATGGACTACTAAAGCAAGTAGTGGAAAACCAGGACGGCACTGAGAGCAGACGTCAGCTACTCATTCCAAGAAGCCTGGTAAAGACGGTCGTCCGATGCTTACATGACGGTTCTTCGGGAGGACATTTTGGTGTTAGCAACCCTTGGAAGAGTCCGTGAATGATTTTACTGGGTCAACTGAAAGGACGTGGAAGACTGGTGTGAGAAGTGTACAACTTGCGCAGCCTGTAATGGACCACAAGGGCGACAACGTGCCTCTATGTGTCAGTATAATATCGGCAGTCCATTTGAACGAATCGCCATAGATGTCGCAGGGCCGTTCCCGGAAACAGATTGCAGTAACAAGTACATCGTAGTGGTGATGGACTATTTCACGAAGTGGGTTGAGCATATGCCCTACCCAATCAGACGGCCACCACGATAGCGGAGAAAATTGTTCGCCTCCTATTTGGTCGATTCAGGGTACCTATGGAGGGTCGCTACTTTGAGTCAACCGTGTTCCAGGTGTGGGTAAGATATTGGGCATTCATAAAACCCGGATAACATCTCTGCATCCCCAATTAGACGGAATGGTAGAACGCATGATCAGGGCGATTAATAGGTACTTGTTCAAGATGGTCTCTAAGCATCAGAGAGACCGTTATCGTCATTTGCCGCTGTTCCTTATGGCGCATCGACCGTCAATTCACGTGACTACTGGGAAAACACCAGCAAGAGTACTGTGTGGTCGGGAGCTGCGTCTATCATGCGACTTACAATTTGGCTGTAAGCCTGGACAGGATGTGGCCGAAGAAGACTACGTTACCGACCACCGGAGACGACTTCATGGTGTCCATGAAGTACGTTCCCACATGCAAATAGCTAGCGACCGTACGAAGGACACCTATAACATGAGGGCCACTGATGAAGGTTTCCAGGAGGGAGACATGGTGTGGCTGTACAACCCACTGCGCCATAAGGATCTTTCGCCAAAATTGCAACAGCATTGGTAAGATCGCTATAAGATCGTCAAGCGAATAAACGATGTCATCAACCGGATTCGATGTGCACCGAATGGGAAACCGAAGGTTGTCCCCTTTAATTGACTGGCACCATACACTGGTGACAATCACGAAGAGGCACAAGTCAGACTTATCCAACCCCGTTCCCCGCCTCAGACCATATCCTGCTGTTCATTCGAAGGATCATGCCTGTACTTCTGTGTTGGGTTTACGGCATTCGGACGTCAATGTTAAAACTAGCAATCCACTGTTTTCAACTATGACGGTTCTTTGTAGATTGCTAGTGCTCATAATATCTCGGTTGTAGTGTAACCGAACAGAATTCTTGGCCTATCCAGTCGGAGTCGTTATTGTGTGTCGTCATCCCTCAACCCATCAACTTTTCCAGATTATCGTCGGGTATATTTTGATAAGTGAGTAGACCAATCGCGCAATATCTGTCTCGTAGTCTTGCAGGATTTCCCTTGCCTTTTGACGCTAATTTCTGAGTAGCACATGGTAGACGGTGGATAAATGAGAATGACCGAAGCGCATTTCCAACCTTTTTACTAGCTGTTGCTAGTCTAGTATTTCGGGTGCTAATGTATTTAATATTTTTTCCAACGCTATTGCGTTAAGTCTAGGGTAAGTGCAGTAACTTTCTTCCAACCACTATGCATTAGCTCGAACGATCGCCTCGAATTGCTTTATGTATGTCCTCTATGATGTCTTCCCGTCTACTGTTGCTGGCTTCATTTGTACCTTCGGTGGAAGGGTATGCTCCCCTTCACGTCGATTGCTAATTTAATAATGCTATCTCTACCTTTTAGCACCTGGTTACCGATCTTTGCCTCTGTGGTTGAGTTTAGAAAATTTTCTTCTAACTCTTCATTTTTGTATCTACTTCCATAATTTGGCATTGAAGCTGCTGTTTTGTTTAAGATAATTGTTCGTCGAATACCCCGAATGTTCCTTTTTTAGAAAAAAAGTTTCAATAAAATAAATAAAAAAAATCTAATGGATTACAAGAAAAATTAAAAGAGGAAATAGAAGAAACATTCGGGGTATTATCTGAAACAAAACAGGAGATTCAATTTTAAATTAAGAAATTTGATTAAAAAGTGAAAGAGTTAAAAGAAAAAAGATTCCTAAGTTCAACTACAAAGGCAAGGACGGTCAACCATCTGCTAAAAAGGACAGATGCTATCACTAAAAAAGCCATCGACGGGAAGACGTGATCTCCTTACTTAAAGCAATATTTCTGGGGAAAATTTTAATAGACCGAAAAATTATCAATAGCTAGTAAGATGGTTGGAAGTTCGGTACGGCAAGCATATTTATCACCGTCTGCCACGTGCAATTCTGAAACCGGTGTCAAAAGACAGGGGAAATCTTGTAACAACACGAAGCAGATATAGCACGAATAGTTCTTATCACTTATCCAAATACACCCAACGATATCTTCTAAAAGTTAAATGGGTTGAGTGACGACGATATACAATAGCGACTCCGGCTGGATAGGCCAAGAACTCTTTCGGACACATTAGCTCAGACTTCACAAAGGCAAGGAAGAGTCAGACGCACGGAACGACGAGACGCTGGAGTAAATGAAATGCTAGATAGTCATAAGATGGATAGGAGCCGCAATCAGCAAAACTAGACAGGGTCGGCACCACGAGACAAACGTTGATCCCGAAGCAAGAAGCTCCTAGTTTAGTTTTCTATGGGATTCCTAAATGGGAATCAGTGTTCGTTTCTAGAGGATAATTGAGCGAATATACCAATAATAAAACCCAAAATTCTGACAATCTTAGTAAACTTTTGCTAACCCAATTGGAAGTTACATTCCGCCATCAGAGAACTGCCTGCACAAGAAACTGATGTGCCATAAATTAAAAGAATACGAACGAGAATATACAATGCCAAACGCATCGCAGAAGACTTGCTGGGTCTGTTCAACAAAACAAATCAAAACAGTAATGCAAGTGAGCAACGTCAAATAAAGGGGTTGCCCGAACAATGTGTTTGAATTGTAAAACGGCAAGAAGGGGCGAATCAATGTTGTCGTTCACAAGATAAATACGGGCGAAGCGCCCAGAGACAGGTAAAATCGTACGAGATATATGGAAAACGGAGTTATAGTGCCATCGACCAGCCCATGCACGTCGCCGGTAGTTCTCGACAAAAAGAAGGATGGGTCTTTATGTTTTTGTGTAGACTATCGCCAGTTGGATAATGTGAAGAAAAAGGATAGCCTTTCAGTTAATCCGCAGAAAGTCAGAGGTATGCAAGAGTGGTCGGTGGCCGGGACCTCTTGATGTACATGAAGTCAGAAGCTTCCATAGACACAATTTTTTTTATCTTTGTTTTATTTTTTTGAGAAATATTTAGATAAACGATACCGTCAATTTTGCTATATACGTATGAACAAGTGACTTTTTTTGCTGATTACTATTATTTTTAAATAATAGACAATGTGTGTGACCAAAAAAGTGAAAACACTCACTATTATTAATAAATAAGCCTACTGTAAATATTTAATAATAATTAGATAATAATCATATGTAAAAGACAACTGCAGACAACTAGTATAGTAAGTGAGTGGGTTAGTTGTCATCAATTAAAAAAGTATATTCCTCTTATTAATTAATTTTAACTAGTCATTGGATTTTTTTTATTAGTGACATTTTTATTCAACAATTTATTCTTTAACTCTTATTTAAATTAAAAAAATGCCTCTTAATATTCCAAACGGTACGATAATAAAACTACAATTGTTTCAACTTATGCAGTCTTTACCAAAAGTACGTTGGTTTTGAGAAAGAAATAAGAAATTTAGAATGGTGTGAATTAATAATTTCGCGCTGTTTCGTGGCACATCCAGAAATTTTATTTGCGAGTTCTGATATTAGTGTTCTGTGCATTAAAGTCCGCTCTTTCGATTAATTAAAACGACTTTTATGTCATACATAAAATAAACTAGATCCAGTGTCGCAAAGTAACTATTTCGCGCCAGTCTAGAAACATCCATTAACTTCGGTAACGTTCGGATAATCTCGTTACCAATAGCACTGACGTGATTATTAAGATGCAAAAATGTCTTCTTTTATCTAATTATCGTGATAATTAAAGTGGATGTATTTAGATTGTATTTTAAAGTATTTGTTTTAAATTGGCATTTACAACCACGACGATTTTCAAAAAAAAGTTGTACGTTCTACGTTTGTTAATTTCGTTTATGACGTACTTCCTTCTTGCTCGCCGTTGCTCGTTGCTTCGTTAGTCAATCGCACGTATTGTTTGAGATTGTCGTTTGTAATAATTTATCTGCATTTTTGATTAAAAATAATTTGGAAAAGTAATGGTATATACAAAATTTGTATAACAATAGATTCCGGTACTACAGTTTTATATCTGGTATGTATTTTTTTATTCGGATATCGTTTAACTGTACGATTCACATTATTTAAACAAATTGACTGTACGGAGTTCATTACGCCATTTTTGATAATCTAGGAAAAGCTTGAAAACTTGTTTATGTCGATCGATTTTATATAAAATAGTGGCCTTCAGTTCTGTACAAACATATTGATTGAATGAAATAATGTATTTGTATTATTTTGGTGACAAAATGATCACTGTTTTAATTCATTATTACCCTTTTTTGTTTTACATATTGTCTTTGCCTTCAATTGTAAAGTTTTATTTAGATGAACAAGTGGGTTAGCGGTTGTTATAGACTAATTGTTTCTTTGTCTTGTTTTTTAGACTTCACACTACTGAGGGTATGGTGATGGTCTACGTTAAAATATTAATGTTATGCGAGTTTTCCTTTAGACACGCTATTTGGAGTCTTGGAATTCTTTGGGTAAGATTTTAAAACTGACTCCATTATTGTTGTATTCTGTTGTCCATCAATTCATAATTACAAGTTTTAAATTTCTGTAGTTGCTAATTAATAATTTTGTAATTAGATACAGGCAACACATTTAGAAATTCCATTTTTATAGTTGTTGGTATTATTGCTTTTCTTTGTCTTTAAGGAAAATGAATATTGTTATTATTTTTTCCATGTATCTTCAAAGCAGAGTTTTGAAAGTGCCTTTTTCCCCCTTGGAAATAAGGATCACAACGTGAAGTCTGTTGCTAACTAAGGAGTTTGCGATATGGAGTAGGTTACTTTTTCAACACAATACAAGTGAAGCTAATGTAGGACCAGAAGGTAATAAAAATCGTTTGTGAATATTTTGAGACTTAAGATTATTTGTTAAATGATCCCAAGAAATTAGTAGTTTCAGTTTTTATGTTTTTTATTTGTTCTTTCGAAAATATGTTAATCTTTAGAAAGCCAGCTGTGTTAATATAAAATTACAATATATTGCTTATGCTTGCTATAATACTTTAAAATGTGTGTTTTGTCTCGACAATTATTGCAAAATAAGTTCTGCCTACGTTTCGTTAGCTTTATGTGCTAAACTACTCAAAGCTTAAAGATATCTTACATTAATTGAATAAATGAAAGGGAGATCTTGTAATAACGGAACATAAGAAGTTTATATTACAAATTTTAGTTACTAACTAGACTTATTTACCACGTCGAGTTAGTCTTTAACATTCATGGAACGTACATTGAGACCAAACACCTGGATTCCTTTATTGTATACACTGACAACGAACAACCATTATTTGTTTATTGTGGCCTTATAATTCATCCATTAGAAATACTTGTTTTTATTAATAAGCAAAAATCGTGTTACTATTCTGGCACTATCTAGATACTAGATGACGACAGTTATTAAGTACTCTATGGTTATTGACAATTATTGAGCTTATAAGTCAAGTTTGACATTTTAGAATTATATTTGTTAAACACGTCCAACTTTTTTTAATAATTATTTAATACAAAATTGTATCCAAATTAACCAGTAATATATTAATATACTATCTCGTCATAGCAAGTAGGTGTATTTATTTTGTAATATATTGCGCATTCTTTTTGCTTATGAATTATCTTCCTATCAGATAACCGGTACGCACAATCATTTTAAAATTTTCAATTATTAACTTAAAAATGTGTAACATTAAAATTAAATTGAATTACAGTTGAAGCCAAGTCAAGAGAGATCAACATAGGAGCACTTGTGCCAGGCAAATCATTAGCATATGGTGTCAATTAACATCTACACCACTTAAGTATCTCTGTGCTGGAGAATCTAATCAAGAGTAATGGTATGTTTGTCTTTATAATTATAAAATTAAGTTGACCATTAAAATCAGGTTCACAAATCAGCAAATCATTTTACAGAAATGCTACACAAATTCTGGATACCATATGTTTCCGAGAATTTATTGTAGTAGCAGTCTTATTTTACTCCAGAGATGCTGTACCTGAAGGCTGAAGGAAGTGGGAAACTGGGCTTTATCCTACTGGAAACAGACGATATGTTGATGTTGATAAAAGAAGCATTTATGACAATAATTTGTAAGTAACAACATTAATTAAATATAGTAGTTGTAAAATTTTCATTAAATAACCCCAGAAATTTCAACATCTTAGACATTTATAGCCTACATACTTTCAGTAGTCGAGTTTTAAGTATTATTTCAAAAATGTTAAAAGCAGAGTTAATGTAGAATTACGTTATTTCCTGCAATGTCAAAATTATCGTAAATAAATTGATCATATAAATGATCTTGTGTACGTTTCACAAAATACATATTTAAAATTTGTCTGGCATTTGTTTCGACTTTTACGTCATTATCAAAAACTGTGCATGTTGAAAGTTCGAAATCGTATATAAAGGGCGGTTGCAGATATTTACAGGATGGCTTTAATGACGGGGAAAATCTTCAAATCCATTTGTTCGTTCGTAATGAATTTACATTGGTGATGGGTTTTCTGTATTTCTAAAATTTCCAGGTAATCTAAACGAGTACCTTTCGGCTAGCAGTGTAAAAGTTTAAAATCTCTTGTATCAATAAAATTACCATTTTGTACACAGTGTGTTGCAAAACCAGTTGTATTTTTATAATGTAAAATAGTTTTTTTTTATGTTCATCAGTCGTTTAATAAGGCTGCGGCCCGTCTCTCTGATGTAAATTGCATCACAATCTGTACATTTAATTTCTCAGAGACACCATTCTTTTTGTAAAATATTATTTTTTTCTTTATTGTTCACAATTAACGAGCATAAATTAGTTTTATTGCTACATATGATCTTAAGTTACTTAATTCATTTCTTATTTTAAAACTGATGTTTCTGCCATAATTAATAAAACAAAATTTGTCATTGGATTTTTGTACTACTTGTACAAATAATTTATTTAACAAAAATTATAACGTTTTCGAGAAATCAATTTGTCTATTAATTTTGTGTCATAACCGTCATTCAACGTTAATAGTTAATGACTTGGAGCTCGTTATTATAATCTAATTTATCTAAAGGTAATGTTAGAAGACGATGAATGAACGAGTGAAAAGAACTAAGTTTGATAATTTTTGATTGATTGTAATTATTATGTACTAAGCTATCTATCTGTGTATGTAGGCGTACGATAAACTTTAAGTGACAATTTATTATTAAATTCGGTTGTAGTTAAATCTAGGAAGTTTACGTTGTTGTCTTCTTCTATTTCGAGAGTGGATTGAAGAGATTGGTACATTGAATTTATATATTTTAATAATTCTGCAAGTTGTTGATAGTTGATTGTAGATAGATGTAGTTGGCAGATTTGTAGAAGTTCTTGTTTTGGAATTGAAGGAAGCAAATTGACCACATCAAATAGAGCTAATTTGTAAATTTTTAATATATCTAAATCTTTAGTTTTATCTAGTAGTTGTAATTAATTTTTAATAGAGTATTGTTGAGTTTTTGGGTATGTTTTTTCCATTCACAATTATTTATGTTCAAAATCATCTGACATAAGTGTGTGGCGGGAGGGTGACGCCACATTGCTATATTTAGTTTAGTATTTTACTTGCGTTATGATGTGTGTTTTTATTTTATTTCATGTTTTATTTAATAGTGTAATTAATTTGTTTTCTTGAATTTATTGCTAACCTTACTGAAAACACGAACGATTAACTGATATTTGTCAACCTATAATTTTCACCGTATACTTTTTTTACCTAGGGATGTTAAATTGTTTTTGAATGCTCTCATAAGATTTCGTTTTACAGAGACATTATAGAAATTCTAGATGCTACGTGTTACGAAGCATTAGTTACACATCAGCCCTTTTTCACTTCAGGATGTAGCAGTACCTGAAGGAAACATAAAAGTGCCTTTTTTAGACTGGAAACAGAGGCAGTGTGTTGGTGTTACAAAGAGAAGGATTTATGACGATGAATTGGTAAGTAAAAACATTAATTAAAGATAGTAGTTACGAAATTTTCATTAAATTATCCCAGAAAGTTCAACTTCTTAGTCATTTGTAACCTAAAGGAATGTCAAAAGCAGAATTAAAGTAGAGCAACGTTATTTTATTTCAGAGCGTTGCTGTACCTTATGAAAGCGGGAAAGTATCTTTTCCAATGGAAACGGACAACGTGACACCATCATAAAGGTCAGTGACGGCATTAATTAAATATAATGAGACATTGATTAAAGACAAAATCACTTATTTACTTAAAATGTTCATGAGATATCAACTGCCTTTACAATTCTACATATAATAATCTACAAACAGGGAATCGCAATTGAACAGGGTAAAGCTTGAAAATTTAATTAGACAATCTAACAAATCCATTTTAAATTATATACCAAAATGTATTAGCAAATTAAACAATCATTCCTATATCAAGATATTAGATCTAGTTAGTATTTTTAAATTTCAAATTAAATTATATTTAAGGCGCGGTCTTTACTAATTAGATCGGTAGTTCTTGTGAAACATCACCGTTGTTATATAACGACGCTCTTAAAATTCTAAGGTCTGAACTCTTTTGCAACCTTTCTTAAAAACTCTAGGAACATAGGTGTTTGTTTATCGTGCTCAATAAATATGAAACACTGGTTAATTATTTTAACAATTTTAATACAAGATACATAACTTTATAGTTCCAAATCGACATAAAAAAGTGACCATTTTCATTATTTTAGTATTTGTTCATTGAAAATGTTTGGAGAAATAGAAAAAGAACCTTCTATATTAATTTTGGAAATAATAATTTTAGAGGATTATTATAAATAAGCTTCTGATTTAGCTATTAATTGTGTTGTCTTTCTTCGTTAAAAAAAATTAAACGACTTCCATTTTTTATAGTAGATACAAGTTTTATGTTTTAATATTTATCGGCAGGAGAACTAATTTTAAATATTGCAATTTTTGAGAAAATACTTATATGCACTGCAATCCGCTTTACATTGATATGTATAAAGTTGCATATGTAGTGTTCTTTCTGCTACATTGCTTATTCACGCTCAGTGGTACAATTCTTCCTTTCGTAAGTATCTATTATTTGAGGTAATTCAGTGTTGTCAACGGTTAGTGATTAAACTATTACCAACACCGTACAATAAGTTTTCCTAAGTAAGTTTCTTTTAAATGTTAATTGTGTCGAAATTACGTCGCTAGTAATAGCGCTAACAGTGTAATTTGTTTTGCGTAATTATTTTCGTGTCTGCTGTTATTTTTTACGTATTATTATAATTGTACGTAATTTTCATAGTGAGCTCCCGGCATGCGTTGAAAATTGTATTGTACAACTATGGTTATTTTCTTTCACAGTTATCTATGAAAATGTCTACGTTTATAGGCGTAAATTGACAGAATCGCCATTTTAAAATACTAGTAGTTTACTTGCTTTTCGGTGCATGGTTTCATTCTAATTCATGTTTTATTAATATGATAGTGAATTTAACTCGTTATTCTTGCCCACCTTTACAGATTGGCCTATAAATGAGAGAGAAAGCATTGAAGTTAAGTTTAGTCATACGGAAAAAGCAGTGCTGTTTTTGATGTTGACTTTCAACTTAGTTTCAATTAAGGTGAGAATACATGCCATAATACAAACCGAAAATGGTCTTCGGCATTACTTTAACATTCCATTATGCATTTTTGTACTAGGGAGGTTAAAATAATTATATTTGAACACTAATATGATTTCATTTACAGGAACTTTGAAGGCTATCTGTTTCGGAGCAGTGATCACACATCAGTTCTTTCTCAATCCAGGATGTAGCAAGTACCTGAAGGAAGCATAAAAGTTCCTTCTTCCACTGGGAACAGAATTGGTGAGTAACAACATTAGTTAGAGATAGTGGTGGTGAAGTTTTCATTAAATTATCCCAGATACCTTGACTTCTTAGACATTTGTAACGTACAGGAAAGACGAAAGCAGAATTAAAGCAGAACAATGTTTTTACATTTTAGTGAAAGTTAGCATAGAATAAGTGATAGAGAATTTATTTTAAATGTTGCATATTTTATAAACCATAATAGAATCTAGTTAATGTTAAAGTTAGTGAAGCCACATCTCTATTTTGAAAATAAATTTACTGTTTTACTTGCCTTTGAGAACGTTTTTATTTGTTATTTGTTTATTTAATAGTGTAGTTAATTTGTTTTTCTTCTCTGTTTCTGTAGATTGGCCAACTTATAAGAAAGCATTGAACTGCAATGGTTTGGCTTTTCCTGGACTGAAGTTTTCTGTTGATACCTTCACTTTGTAACATTATATGAAGATAATTTTCGATTGATATGTTAGAACACCTGGATATTTATTTGGACACCACTGAAACAAGTTGTCTGCAATAGTATCGTTGGATTTAGTTTGCTTTCACTCTTACAAACTTTGGAAGGTTACATTCTACAGTTAATTAAGGTGAGGATACATGTCACTATCAATATTAATTGCTCGTTACTAATCTGTTACCACCCTATCTGTTTCAGGTCTACGATGGAGAAGACAAAGAAGACCGTAGTTAGAATGTACTTATTTTATTTCAATCGATTTTTTATTTTGAATTTTATTTATTTAAATTGCATGCCTGTTAGTTCATTCATTTTATTCGAATTAATTTTTAATTTTGCATGTTCTTTTTTGATTTAAATTATTCATTTATTTTGCATGTTATTTAGTTAAATTTATATAAATTCATATATTTTTTGTTTGGCTGCCGGTTAGTTTATTTTATTTTGCATGTCTCTTGCTTACCTCTTCGCTTTGCTTACTGCACATTCTTACTATCTTGCTTCGCATTTACACTACGACGTCCACATGATTCAACGTTTCGTTATCGTGTTCAATTCTCTTCTCAGCTTTGTGGGCCGAGGGAGGGCCTCCCCGAACGAATCCCCTTAGCCTTAGCTATTTAGTTGTTCTTTTAAGGTACCTTAGGTACTTTAACGCGAGTCTACCCTAACGTTATTTCATTTCAGACGGGGTACAGTGGGTTATCTGGAATAGGAGGAATAGCCGACTGCCCAGCTTATTTTGTCGAAATCTGTCCGATCTTTTCTACCAATCTATTAGTCTTTGTCGTTAGTCCTGCTAATGCTCTATTCGCTTTCAGATAATATGGTATTTTCTAAGAAGACTGAAGACATCGTATTTCCTTTGTTTTTTTGTATTTCTCTTACAGGTATTTTGTTCTTTTTACTTTATAAACAGTTATAATAATATATAATAATAAATAATTTAATGTTTTACTATTAATATAACTGTTTTTAAACAACATATTGTACATAATTTTCTCTTTTTCTTGCAGGTACTGTATTCTTTTTACTGTATGAACTGTTATATTAATGTAATCGTAATTTAAATTGATAATTAGCTTTTCCAAATTCAGTTTTTGCCATAATTGTTCAAACCAAATATAATTTTATTAGTAATTTTAATCATTAGAAGTGATTTGGGTGGATAGGGTGGCTATAAGGGGAGATGTGGAGGCCACAGAGTATTCGGGGGCCTTTTTGTCCCAAGTTTACTGTTTGAATATTAATATAACAGTTTATAAACCATAAAATGTAAATAGTTATCGCATTTAATTTGTATTAGAGTTAATTATAGTTACTATCTGTGTATTGTATATAAATCAAGCTGTATTGTATCCAGTATACTTTGTATTAAATAAATCAATTAATCTGTTAGTGGTTTTATGTAAATATAAACTTGTTAAATAATTGTATTGCATTTTCTTAAGTGATTTTTAATAAATCTATTAAGATTAGAAATTGTTTTATTTTCTTATTAACCAACACTTTAGATTCAATAAAGTACATTGATAATGTTGCTGACTTATTTATGCTAGTTCGAAATTTTTGAAAACGATATATAAAATGTTCAATTTAAATTCGATAAATTTATCCAAAGCGACTTATGCTCTCGTGGTACAAATTTTGATTTTTGTTTTAATGTATTGTAACATCGAGGTCTGGTCAGCAAATAGTTTGACAAACAAATTCTGTTTTTCTAAAATTTTCTATCAAAAGATTTCTTGACCAGACCCCGTGTATCACAATAAATTAAAAATTTTGGAAATTTTTCAAAATTTGTATCAGGAGAGCATAAGCCCAAGGAGTTAATTTTTGAAAATAATTTATTAGTCGGATCGCTACTGTTCAAAAGAAAAGTAACTACATTATGTTATACTACTCTTCCAAGTAAAAAACTCATAATTTTGATGTATTTATTAATTAGATCAGTAATGTACATAAAGTAGAACAAATACATTTATTTTAAAAAGCTATACAATACATATTTACAAAACAGTTTCTAATTACTATACAAAAACACATACATTTATTTATTGATACAACTATTTATTCAGAACAAATCATTTATTACATCATTTATTTATATACATGTTAGAACAGCACTATTAATCAAGTGTAAATACATTGCAATAAAATCATGTATAGTATATTGTTTATAAACCGTTATGTTAACATTTTAAAGTATGTTAGGGTCAAAAAAGAAACCCTAACAGTCTGTGGCCTCCGCATCTCCCCTTATAGCCACCCTATCCGCCCAAATTACTTCTAATGATTATAATTACTAATAAAATTGTATTTGGCTTGAACAATTATGGCAAAAACTGAATTTGGAAAAGCTAATTATCAGATTAAATTACGATTATATTAATATAACAGTTTATAAAGTAGAAAGAACAAAATACCTGTAAGAGAAATACAAGAAACAAAGGAAATTTCAAATAAAGCACAATAAAAAGAAAGAAATACGATGTCTTCAGTCTTCTTAGAAAATACCATATTATCTGAAAGCGAATAGAGCATTAGCAGGACTAACGACAAAGACTAATAGATTGGTAGAAAAGATCGGACAGATTTCGACAAAATAAGCTGGGCAGTCGGCTATTCCTCCTATTCCAGATAACCCACTGTACCCCGTCTGAAATGAAATAACGTTAGGGTAGACTCGCGTTAAAGTACCTAAGGTACCTTAAAAGAACAACTAAATAGCTAAGGCTAAGGGGATTCGTTCGGGGAGGCCCTCCCTCGGCCCACAAAGCTGAGAAGAGAATTGAACACGATAACGAAACGTTGAATCATGTGGACGTCGTAGTGTAAATGCGAAGCAAGATAGTAAGAATGTGCAGTAAGCAAAGCGAAGAGGTAAGCAAGAGACATGCAAAATAAAATAAACTAACCGGCAGCCAAACAAAAAATATATGAATTTATATAAATTTAACTAAATAACATGCAAAATAAATGAATAATTTAAATCAAAAAAGAACATGCAAAATTAAAAATTAATTCGAATAAAATGAATGAACTAACAGGCATGCAATTTAAATAAATAAAATTCAAAATAAAAAATCGATTGAAATAAAATAAGTACATTCTAACTACGGTCTTCTTTGTCTTCTCCATCGTAGACCTGAAACAGATAGGGTGGTAACAGATTAGTAACGAGCAATTAATATTGATAGTGACATGTATCCTCACCTTAATTAACTGTAGAATGTAACCTTCCAAAGTTTGTAAGAGTGAAAGCAAACTAAATCCAACGATACTATTGCAGACAACTTGTTTCAGTGGTGTCCAAATAAATATCCAGGTGTTCTAACATATCAATCGAAAATTATCTTCATATAATGTTACAAAGTGAAGGTATCAACAGAAAACTTCAGTCCAGGAAAAGCCAAACCATTGCAGTTCAATGCTTTCTTATAAGTTGGCCAATCTACAGAAACAGAGAAGAAAAACAAATTAACTACACTATTAAATAAACAAATAACAAATAAAAACGTTCTCAAAGGCAAGTAAAACAGTAAATTTATTTTCAAAATAGAGATGTGGCTTCACTAACTTTAACATTAACTAGATTCTATTATGGTTTATAAAATATGCAACATTTAAAATAAATTCTCTATCACTTATTCTATGCTAACTTTCACTAAAATGTAAAAACATTGTTCTGCTTTAATTCTGCTTTCGTCTTTCCTGTACGTTACAAATGTCTAAGAAGTCAAGGTATCTGGGATAATTTAATGAAAACTTCACCACCACTATCTCTAACTAATGTTGTTACTCACCAATTCTGTTCCCAGTGGAAGAAGGAACTTTTATGCTTCCTTCAGGTACTTGCTACATCCTGGATTGAGAAAGAACTGATGTGTGATCACTGCTCCGAAACAGATAGCCTTCAAAGTTCCTGTAAATGAAATCATATTAGTGTTCAAATATAATTATTTTAACCTCCCTAGTACAAAAATGCATAATGGAATGTTAAAGTAATGCCGAAGACCATTTTCGGTTTGTATTATGGCATGTATTCTCACCTTAATTGAAACTAAGTTGAAAGTCAACATCAAAAACAGCACTGCTTTTTCCGTATGACTAAACTTAACTTCAATGCTTTCTCTCTCATTTATAGGCCAATCTGTAAAGGTGGGCAAGAATAACGAGTTAAATTCACTATCATATTAATAAAACATGAATTAGAATGAAACCATGCACCGAAAAGCAAGTAAACTACTAGTATTTTAAAATGGCGATTCTGTCAATTTACGCCTATAAACGTAGACATTTTCATAGATAACTGTGAAAGAAAATAACCATAGTTGTACAATACAATTTTCAACGCATGCCGGGAGCTCACTATGAAAATTACGTACAATTATAATAATACGTAAAAAATAACAGCAGACACGAAAATAATTACGCAAAACAAATTACACTGTTAGCGCTATTACTAGCGACGTAATTTCGACACAATTAACATTTAAAAGAAACTTACTTAGGAAAACTTATTGTACGGTGTTGGTAATAGTTTAATCACTAACCGTTGACAACACTGAATTACCTCAAATAATAGATACTTACGAAAGGAAGAATTGTACCACTGAGCGTGAATAAGCAATGTAGCAGAAAGAACACTACATATGCAACTTTATACATATCAATGTAAAGCGGATTGCAGTGCATATAAGTATTTTCTCAAAAATTGCAATATTTAAAATTAGTTCTCCTGCCGATAAATATTAAAACATAAAACTTGTATCTACTATAAAAAATGGAAGTCGTTTAATTTTTTTTAACGAAGAAAGACAACACAATTAATAGCTAAATCAGAAGCTTATTTATAATAATCCTCTAAAATTATTATTTCCAAAATTAATATAGAAGGTTCTTTTTCTATTTCTCCAAACATTTTCAATGAACAAATACTAAAATAATGAAAATGGTCACTTTTTTATGTCGATTTGGAACTATAAAGTTATGTATCTTGTATTAAAATTGTTAAAATAATTAACCAGTGTTTCATATTTATTGAGCACGATAAACAAACACCTATGTTCCTAGAGTTTTTAAGAAAGGTTGCAAAAGAGTTCAGACCTTAGAATTTTAAGAGCGTCGTTATATAACAACGGTGATGTTTCACAAGAACTACCGATCTAATTAGTAAAGACCGCGCCTTAAATATAATTTAATTTGAAATTTAAAAATACTAACTAGATCTAATATCTTGATATAGGAATGATTGTTTAATTTGCTAATACATTTTGGTATATAATTTAAAATGGATTTGTTAGATTGTCTAATTAAATTTTCAAGCTTTACCCTGTTCAATTGCGATTCCCTGTTTGTAGATTATTATATGTAGAATTGTAAAGGCAGTTGATATCTCATGAACATTTTAAGTAAATAAGTGATTTTGTCTTTAATCAATGTCTCATTATATTTAATTAATGCCGTCACTGACCTTTATGATGGTGTCACGTTGTCCGTTTCCATTGGAAAAGATACTTTCCCGCTTTCATAAGGTACAGCAACGCTCTGAAATAAAATAACGTTGCTCTACTTTAATTCTGCTTTTGACATTCCTTTAGGTTACAAATGACTAAGAAGTTGAACTTTCTGGGATAATTTAATGAAAATTTCGTAACTACTATCTTTAATTAATGTTTTTACTTACCAATTCATCGTCATAAATCCTTCTCTTTGTAACACCAACACACTGCCTCTGTTTCCAGTCTAAAAAAGGCACTTTTATGTTTCCTTCAGGTACTGCTACATCCTGAAGTGAAAAAGGGCTGATGTGTAACTAATGCTTCGTAACACGTAGCATCTAGAATTTCTATAATGTCTCTGTAAAACGAAATCTTATGAGAGCATTCAAAAACAATTTAACATCCCTAGGTAAAAAAAGTATACGGTGAAAATTATAGGTTGACAAATATCAGTTAATCGTTCGTGTTTTCAGTAAGGTTAGCAATAAATTCAAGAAAACAAATTAATTACACTATTAAATAAAACATGAAATAAAATAAAAACACACATCATAACGCAAGTAAAATACTAAACTAAATATAGCAATGTGGCGTCACCCTCCCGCCACACACTTATGTCAGATGATTTTGAACATAAATAATTGTGAATGGAAAAAACATACCCAAAAACTCAACAATACTCTATTAAAAATTAATTACAACTACTAGATAAAACTAAAGATTTAGATATATTAAAAATTTACAAATTAGCTCTATTTGATGTGGTCAATTTGCTTCCTTCAATTCCAAAACAAGAACTTCTACAAATCTGCCAACTACATCTATCTACAATCAACTATCAACAACTTGCAGAATTATTAAAATATATAAATTCAATGTACCAATCTCTTCAATCCACTCTCGAAATAGAAGAAGACAACAACGTAAACTTCCTAGATTTAACTACAACCGAATTTAATAATAAATTGTCACTTAAAGTTTATCGTACGCCTACATACACAGATAGATAGCTTAGTACATAATAATTACAATCAATCAAAAATTATCAAACTTAGTTCTTTTCACTCGTTCATTCATCGTCTTCTAACATTACCTTTAGATAAATTAGATTATAATAACGAGCTCCAAGTCATTAACTATTAACGTTGAATGACGGTTATGACACAAAATTAATAGACAAATTGATTTCTCGAAAACGTTATAATTTTTGTTAAATAAATTATTTGTACAAGTAGTACAAAAATCCAATGACAAATTTTGTTTTATTAATTATGGCAGAAACATCAGTTTTAAAATAAGAAATGAATTAAGTAACTTAAGATCATATGTAGCAATAAAACTAATTTATGCTCGTTAATTGTGAACAATAAAGAAAAAAATAATATTTTACAAAAAGAATGGTGTCTCTGAGAAATTAAATGTACAGATTGTGATGCAATTTACATCAGAGAGACGGGCCGCAGCCTTATTAAACGACTGATGAACATAAAAAAAAACTATTTTACATTATAAAAATACAACTGGTTTTGCAACACACTGTGTACAAAATGGTAATTTTATTGATACAAGAGATTTTAAACTTTTACACTGCTAGCCGAAAGGTACTCGTTTAGATTACCTGGAAATTTTAGAAATACAGAAAACCCATCACCAATGTAAATTCATTACGAACGAACAAATGGATTTGAAGATTTTCCCCGTCATTAAAGCCATCCTGTAAATATCTGCAACCGCCCTTTATATACGATTTCGAACTTTCAACATGCACAGTTTTTGATAATGACGTAAAAGTCGAAACAAATGCCAGACAAATTTTAAATATGTATTTTGTGAAACGTACACAAGATCATTTATATGATCAATTTATTTACGATAATTTTGACATTGCAGGAAATAACGTAATTCTACATTAACTCTGCTTTTAACATTTTTGAAATAATACTTAAAACTCGACTACTGAAAGTATGTAGGCTATAAATGTCTAAGATGTTGAAATTTCTGGGGTTATTTAATGAAAATTTTACAACTACTATATTTAATTAATGTTGTTACTTACAAATTATTGTCATAAATGCTTCTTTTATCAACATCAACATATCGTCTGTTTCCAGTAGGATAAAGCCCAGTTTCCCACTTCCTTCAGCCTTCAGGTACAGCATCTCTGGAGTAAAATAAGACTGCTACTACAATAAATTCTCGGAAACATATGGTATCCAGAATTTGTGTAGCATTTCTGTAAAATGATTTGCTGATTTGTGAACCTGATTTTAATGGTCAACTTAATTTTATAATTATAAAGACAAACATACCATTACTCTTGATTAGATTCTCCAGCACAGAGATACTTAAGTGGTGTAGATGTTAATTGACACCATATGCTAATGATTTGCCTGGCACAAGTGCTCCTATGTTGATCTCTCTTGACTTGGCTTCAACTGTAATTCAATTTAATTTTAATGTTACACATTTTTAAGTTAATAATTGAAAATTTTAAAATGATTGTGCGTACCGGTTATCTGATAGGAAGATAATTCATAAGCAAAAAGAATGCGCAATATATTACAAAATAAATACACCTACTTGCTATGACGAGATAGTATATTAATATATTACTGGTTAATTTGGATACAATTTTGTATTAAATAATTATTAAAAAAAGTTGGACGTGTTTAACAAATATAATTCTAAAATGTCAAACTTGACTTATAAGCTCAATAATTGTCAATAACCATAGAGTACTTAATAACTGTCGTCATCTAGTATCTAGATAGTGCCAGAATAGTAACACGATTTTTGCTTATTAATAAAAACAAGTATTTCTAATGGATGAATTATAAGGCCACAATAAACAAATAATGGTTGTTCGTTGTCAGTGTATACAATAAAGGAATCCAGGTGTTTGGTCTCAATGTACGTTCCATGAATGTTAAAGACTAACTCGACGTGGTAAATAAGTCTAGTTAGTAACTAAAATTTGTAATATAAACTTCTTATGTTCCGTTATTACAAGATCTCCCTTTCATTTATTCAATTAATGTAAGATATCTTTAAGCTTTGAGTAGTTTAGCACATAAAGCTAACGAAACGTAGGCAGAACTTATTTTGCAATAATTGTCGAGACAAAACACACATTTTAAAGTATTATAGCAAGCATAAGCAATATATTGTAATTTTATATTAACACAGCTGGCTTTCTAAAGATTAACATATTTTCGAAAGAACAAATAAAAAACATAAAAACTGAAACTACTAATTTCTTGGGATCATTTAACAAATAATCTTAAGTCTCAAAATATTCACAAACGATTTTTATTACCTTCTGGTCCTACATTAGCTTCACTTGTATTGTGTTGAAAAAGTAACCTACTCCATATCGCAAACTCCTTAGTTAGCAACAGACTTCACGTTGTGATCCTTATTTCCAAGGGGGAAAAAGGCACTTTCAAAACTCTGCTTTGAAGATACATGGAAAAAATAATAACAATATTCATTTTCCTTAAAGACAAAGAAAAGCAATAATACCAACAACTATAAAAATGGAATTTCTAAATGTGTTGCCTGTATCTAATTACAAAATTATTAATTAGCAACTACAGAAATTTAAAACTTGTAATTATGAATTGATGGACAACAGAATACAACAATAATGGAGTCAGTTTTAAAATCTTACCCAAAGAATTCCAAGACTCCAAATAGCGTGTCTAAAGGAAAACTCGCATAACATTAATATTTTAACGTAGACCATCACCATACCCTCAGTAGTGTGAAGTCTAAAAAACAAGACAAAGAAACAATTAGTCTATAACAACCGCTAACCCACTTGTTCATCTAAATAAAACTTTACAATTGAAGGCAAAGACAATATGTAAAACAAAAAAGGGTAATAATGAATTAAAACAGTGATCATTTTGTCACCAAAATAATACAAATACATTATTTCATTCAATCAATATGTTTGTACAGAACTGAAGGCCACTATTTTATATAAAATCGATCGACATAAACAAGTTTTCAAGCTTTTCCTAGATTATCAAAAATGGCGTAATGAACTCCGTACAGTCAATTTGTTTAAATAATGTGAATCGTACAGTTAAACGATATCCGAATAAAAAAATACATACCAGATATAAAACTGTAGTACCGGAATCTATTGTTATACAAATTTTGTATATACCATTACTTTTCCAAATTATTTTTAATCAAAAATGCAGATAAATTATTACAAACGACAATCTCAAACGATACGTGCGATTGACTAACGAAGCAACGAGTAACGGCGAGCGAGAAGGAAGTACGTCATAAACGAAATTAACAAACGTAGAACGTACTTTTTTTTGAAAATCGTCCTGGTTGTTGTAAATGCCAATTTAAAACAAATACTTTAAAATACAATCTAAATACATCCACTTTAATTATCACGATAATTAGATAAAAGAAGACATTTTTGCATCTTAATAATCACGTCAGTGCTATTGGTAACGAGATTATCCGAACGTTACCGAAGTTAATGGATGTTTCTAGACTGGCGCGAAATAGTTACTTTGCGACACTGGATCTAGTTTATTTTATGTATGACATAAAAGTCGGTTTAATTAATCGAAAGAGCGGACTTTAACGCACAGAACACTAATATCAGAACTCGCAAATAAAATTTCTGGATGTTCTACGAAACAGCGCGAAATTATTAATTCACACCATTCTAAATTTCTTATTTCTTTCTTAAAACCAACGTACTCTTGGTAAAGACTGCATAGGTTGAAACAATTGTAGTTTTATTATTGTACCGTTTGGAATATTAAAAGGCATTTTCTTAATTTACATAAGTATTAAAGAATAACTTAATTGTTGAATGAAAATGTCACTAATAAAAAAATCCAATGACTAGTTAAAATTAATTAATAAGAGGAATATACTTTTTTAATTGATAACGGCTAACCCACTCACTTATTATACTAGTTGTCTGCAGTTGTACTTTACCCATGATTATTATCTTATCTTATCTTATTAAAACAGTAATCTCACCACATTCATTTCAAAAATAGTTGGCAACTATTAGACTTTTTGGTAATATGTGTTATGGACTATTATTATTCTACAAAACTTATTAGTTTTTCCCGGTGACGTAGTTGTCACAACAACTCCAATTACCTTGCCGCCTACCTGGCCTACTCATAGGTAATTAAAAAATGCATGCAAACATTGCTACACCGCCGTTTGCTTTCCCACCAATACTTTTCCAGATGTTCGGTTGAAGGAGCAATGCAATTTTGCTTGTTAGTTATTCATTCATTTTGTCTATTAGTTAAAAATAAAAAAGTAACTAGCAATAGAAGTCACCTGTTTTATACGTTACACACCCGCTATCGTTTGACTAAAGAAACAACACAAAGATAATGCAATAAAACGTTTTGAACACCTGTTACTTCAATAAAAACCTACATTACCTAAATATTTTTAAGAATTCATTAAATACCAGAATTTGAATATTTCATTGCTTCCAATATATGTTTAAAAAACGAAATGCAAGACATTTAAGCGAATTGCAATTGTTAAAACAACTTTGCAAGTTATATTCAAATAAACATATTTTCTAATGAACTTTAAAATTTTTAAGGAAAATGAAAATACAAGTAAATTATTTTAATTTAAGTAAAACAAATTAGAAATACGTATTATGTACAAATAACAACTAGTTTCATTCTTTCTAATTTTTAACCCCTGTTTTTTGGAATATCCATTGTTCTTGAACCTCGTTTTTTCGCGAATTCATTTTTGTAATTTTGTATCAGCTTTCGTAACTATTAAATAAATACGAGGGTATTTAGAAGAAAACATCAGTTTTTAAGCAAAAAATAATTTTCTTTTTCTACATAATCTCCAATTAGGTCGATACCTTCAGTCCATCGTGTTTCTAATTTTTTTATTCCTTCTGCATAATAATCATGTTGCCTCTGACATTGCGCGTTTTAATACCATGCCACTAGATTACTTAGTCGCTTGCGCCTTTAATATGCTAATCTAAATTATTCTAATGAGGCAGAAACAACAAGACGAGCTCTTGTTTACAGAAACTGCTAAGAATTGTTAATAAAAATAAGTGTGTAAGTAGAGGAATAGATGATGATTAAACCATTATTATATAGCACTAGGAATTTTATTATTACTATTAATTGTTAAATTACGTACTGCTAGACCAAAATATAATTCCTCGGATCAAAAATTTTAAACAAAACATTTAAAATGTCATATATATACAGGATCTTTCAAGTTGATGGGCTATTAAAAGTATATGAATTAGTAGAATGAATTCAATTCTGAAACATGGGCTCATTTGGTTATTGTTTATGCTGCTTCTTTTAAAAATATTTTCTAGTTCGATTTACATCCGGTTATACCGGAAGTAGATGTTATCTTTCTTATTTTAAATGCAATGACACTTTTTTTACATTTTCCGATAGAAAATCTGAATTAATGCATATTTTATAGGAGGCACTACCCCGAAAATATTGATCGATTTTGAGTTATTTAATTTTTTTAATAATTTTTGACATTTGCACGTTAACATTTAAAAAACCGTAATTCAATTAATTTTTGAGATTTTGCTTTATGACTCGTAACAATTATTTATAACTATTCGCATTATCGAAAAAAAATTGTGGTTTTTAACTAAAATGTACAGGGTGTTCAAATTTTATGGTCAAAGTTGGTTAACTTCAAAGGGGTATAAGTCAATTTTTTTAAATAAAATGACCAATTTTTGACTGCATATTCGAATTCCTCATTGAATTTGGTGTCTATTGATATGGAATTATCGTATACCTTTGTTTATACTTTTTGAGAAAATTTACAATTTGCGAAGATGTTGCTTTTTTGCACTGCTTAGATATAATGTTAATGAAAGCAGTGTGCTGTGACACTTTATATGTATCCATATTTCTCCCTGATTATTTGAAGTCAGGTAGTAAAATTCTAATCAAAAATATTAATTAAACGTTTTTTACATGTAAGTAATTTTAATATTGGCTCATATATACAATTGAATATACCAATATTTTATAAAAAAAAAATTAAAAATTTAACTAGATGATTGATGTTGGATTTTTTCTTTTGACAAAAAACAATTGTAAGTACTTTATTTATTTTTTTAACATCGCCTATTGATGCACGTAGCCCATCAGGAAGCTCTCAATAAAGAACAACACGTTCGGGAGGATTGTTTAATTAATATTTTTAATCCCTTTTACGTACACACTTGCAACATTAATATTACCTACCTCAGCTATTGGCGCTTGGGTCTACAACGAAAAGGTTTAACCCTGAACGATTAAACTTTATTTTATTAGTGTGTGTGTCTTGGGAACGAAAATCGATAATTTAGCGGCGGCGGCATTTATTTTTAGAAATGTTTAGATGTAGAATCCATACATACGAGGGTAAATCAAATATAAACGGTAATTTTACTATTTAACGAAGCACGTAATTCCGATCTAGAAGATTCAATGTTCGAGTGTTTTGGTTTATGAGGAGGGGGAAACCGGCTCAGGTAGCAGCTGCGCGTCGGTTCTGTTCGACTGAGCGCAAGGTACCTATGTCTGTTATACAACGCATCATCATAAAGTTTTTAACCAAGGCGTTAAATGCTAAACCATCGGAAATTTTCACTCGTTTGAAGACACAGCTGGGGATGCTACACTGTTTCAGAATCGAATGTATACGTGGGTCAGAGAATTCAGGGATGGGTGAGAACGTCAGAAAAAAGCCACGAAAAAGTAATGATCGACACACAAGAACAAATCTTACAAATGACAACCGTGCTGTTCGAAAACTTGTTGAAGGTGATCACCAGTTAACTATTGACTATTGAACAAATCTCATCAGAAGTGGGTATCAGCTATGGGAATATGGGAGTGTTCAATCCATCATCACTGATGAACTTGGCTTTAGAAAAATTAGTACTCGCTGGGTTCCAAGGTTGTTGACCGAAAATCAAAAACAGGTAAGGTCGCGGATCAGTGAGACTTCTGAATCGATTTCGACAAGAAGGGGAAGTTTTCTTGAGGCGTAATCGTCACTTGTGATGAGACGTGGGTCCACCACTACACTCCCTAATCAAAAATGGCGCAGAAAACATTAAGGCTGCCCTGTCAAAGCCAAAACCAAAACCCGTCTCTCAGCCGGAAAAGTGTTTGCGACTGTTTTCTTTGACTCAAAGGGAGTTTTACTCGTTGAGTTTCTTCACGATCAATGAAGTGAATGCATCTTACTATTCTGATCGCGTATCGAAGCAAACGACGGAGTATGACCATTCGAGACGTCATCCTCCTTCATGACAACGCCAGGCCACACACCGCAGTTTTGACAAGGAATGGATTGGAAGAAATGAGCTTAAAAACCCTCGAGCATCCTCCTTATAACCCTGACTTGTCGCCCTGTTTATTTTTTGTTCCCACCCTTGAAAGAATCAATTGGAGTCAAAAGATTTGAAAGCAATGAAGAAGTAGTTGATTAATCTTAAATGTTTAGCTCGTGTGTACTATTAATCAACAAATTTATTTTACAAAATTACCATTTTTGATTTATAATCTGTCAAACATAAACACATCTGACTTTTACTTTTTCCCTCCGCATTGGTAGGTATTAACTTTATATAAAAAATTAAATAAATATATTTATTTGTTGAACATAACGAGGAGACATTTATTAACAAAAAATATTCCAACAATAAATGCGATGCACATTGCAAGATACTACAACTTATTTTTCATTTTCCATGGCACATATACCTACCGCACAAAAGTGAATGAATTATCATTGAAAATGCTCTAAACAGCCTCAACGAAAAATATTACAAGCGAATAGCAAAGACAAAAAATCAACCAATTAAAATCAATTTATAAAAGCAAAAGGTTGTCGAAACCGATAACAAGTGAAGAAGTTTTATTTATCAAAAATGTAAAACCCTTTCTCAGTTCGTTTACTGCAAATGTTATTATTAATTTGTTTCAGGATAAAAACAATTCTAAATCAAATGAATGTAATGAAACAAGTAACGTCCAGAAACATTTGAACAAGCAGTTCAATTATTGACTTTATCGTTAGAACAGTTGTTTATTAAATTTAAATAATCCTACCTTTCGATCCGATCCGTTCCAGACTTGTTAGTCAAACACTTCAACTTTAACAATAAACAAATCCTGTTCTCATTAAAGTGTCCTCCAAAATTGTGATTGAACATGACAGAAGGTGGTTCCAAAGCAACACCTGCAAAAAAAACAGTTATTTCGAATAGTTTTTTTTTTAATTCAATTTTACGAAAAATATTAAACAATACTGGACTATAACCTGCAGGAAATACTATTAAAATTACCATTAAAAAAAATTACCAAAAAAACTAATTTGTAAAATGTAACCAGCCGTAGATTTACATGACTCTCAGCAAAAAAATATAATTTCTTACGAAATTCAACACTTGGCGGCCATTGTAGTTGTAATAGATGCAGAGGAGATTCGCGACTACAGACAACACTCGCAATTACATATTTCAATGCACTCTTAGTTTTAAAAATTGTATTCTTTGAAAAAATGCGAAACGTAATTGTTTTGAGTACGTATCTCTATACCTATTATTATTGTACTAATTTATTAATTTCTTAAATTATTTGCAAGAATATGAAAAACTCATAATACCTTATGTATGTTATGTTTCGGCATTTTTTATTGAGAACCAGTCAAATGCTTTTTGCAAAATACTAAAAAATCATTTAAATAATTATACAAAACACGTACCTATACAAACACTATTATTAAGTTTTAATAAACAAATACAAATATAATGTTAAATGCTGTAAATTTACTACTTTCGACTTTTGCACAGAGCAGCACTATCTTCCCAATGAGTTTATCACTAAATGATTTCACTAAACTCACAGGGAGTATTGTTGCCGCTTCACCAGAATCCTTATGTAACCCAACATACACCAAAATATACCCATGTTGAACTACAGTTTCAGTTTATTTTGTGGAAAATATGTATTGTAGCTAATTTTCTCACTTACTATTAAGATTAACGATGTTTACTTGATATATTTTGAAATAATTGGGTAATGTGAAAATTAATTTCTTAGTATTAATGTTTTTTTTTAAATATCAAAAGTACCAAAAAGAATTTTTATAAAATGATTAACGTTAGGAGTTATTTTGTTCTTCATCATCTTTTGATTTTCATTAAATAAATAATACGATTAACATTAAAGTACAAAATGATTTCTATTCCTCAACATACCAACTTCATGAAAATTTTCAAACTAAACAATACATTTTGCACTACGTATTTGTAGAACATCTCTTTTATTAATATTTTCATGAGGAAATTATTATACAAAACATTTTCGACCCTAAAAGCAATGCAGATTGTAAAAGAACACTTCATTTTCTTTTATTCTCTAAATACTATTGTAAATTTTTGCAGAATAAATTTAATATATTATATAAAAAATTTCTTGATTGTATTAAAGATCTAAACAGTGAATTGAAATTTGATAATCACGCAAAATATATCACTCATAAAGTAAAAAAAAAAAGAATGTAAAAATTTCAAAAACATAAAATCGTTTATAGATTTATACATTGCGTATATCAAAGTAGTATTAATGAATGGATTAGTTATTTGAAATAATTGAATAATAAAAATTGAATTAGCAATTAGGACATGAAATTGAATGTCCAGCATATATTTTTAAGAATCGTCTCATAGAAAACACCTTTATAAGTTCAATATAATAAGCATAACTATGCAAGAATATTACACCAATAAAATTAAGCAACAACAGAAAAAAATGATTTCATCTTATTTGCAAAATAATAAAATATATATTTTTTTAACTCTTGTAATATATAAAATAATATAATGTATTCTCACATAACATACTAAAAAGTGTAATAACGAGAATATGTATTCAAATCAACGAAAATTCCAACTGGTTTTATTTAATCTAAGAATAAGATATTTCAAAAATTTATTGAAAATTAATTTGAAATGACCGAAAGTAATTATATTACATCATGGACATAAGTATCATATGAAGAACTATTATGAATAAGATATTTTAAAATGATTTTAAAAACATTTTACCATTAAGAAATAGAAAAATAATGTATTGATTAATTATATGTATCAATTTTCATAGCCTGTTTATGAATGAATAAAAAAAATAAATAAAATTATATGCAAATGTATGTATCAGATTGACATCCTTCGATATCGAAGGTGGAAGCTATTTAGTTCTTAAATTGATAAATATAAAGTGATCTAAACTTTTTCATTTCATGTTTTATCTCAAATACCTTTAGTTAAATTCTAATTACCTTTAATTACTGTTGTCATTTATCATTCACACTTCCTGCTGGTACAGCTACGTTCTGAAATTGAAGGCCATTGTTGTTATTAATATACAGTGTCCAAAAGTTTGTGTAATGTTCTCGTAAAATGTTTTTTTACATTAAACAATACTCAAATATATATAATTTAGTCTCTATAATATAGTACCATACAAGATAATGTGGCAACAAAAAATCAAAAAAATAGGAATGCTAAGGGCCACAAAACAAATGTATAATTTAAGTAATGCATAATACATAAATGTACCTTCAATTGGTTTCTAACCCACATCCTTGAATCATAAATGGGCTTGAACACTGAATTAATGACACTATCCAATAAACAAAACAATAAAAACAGACACTAAAAAGCAGCAAGCAAGCAAGCAACAAAAATACCGAAATTGAGATAAAATACTTGCAAAACGAAATAACCATACCAAAATGCCACTTTGCTTATACAACCCATCGAACTAAATATTAATTTTACTAAGTGTAGGTACTACTAGCGCAGTCTTCTGATTAGCTGACAAACTACTGACAATGATAGAGTGAACACTAATCTGTGAGTAAACATGTAACCATAGACGTACAATAACAACACATATCGTATATTCATTATAATGATAAAACAATAGACAACAAATAACTAGAAAACTAATAAATAAATGCCTTTATCTCTGACCAAAGTACAATTATCTTTAATTAACATTGTCATTTACCTTTAATGGTATTGTCAAACTAGTTTATCCAAAAAACGGATAAGATTAAATTTCGAATAAGGGTAACCTAAACTAACAATAATCTGTCCTTTATAATATAATATTTAAAAAATAATAAAATGACATAAAAAAAAGATATTAGCAAAAGCTAATAATAAGTAAATTAATAACCCCAACTAATTCTCTTTATTAACGCATGCGTAGCAAATTGAACGAATGGGACAAATTAACGTCTTTGATCTGTGGTTAGAGAGTCTGTGTGTCTATAATCTAATCGTAACCATAGATAATCTATTAAAAATTAAAAATAATCATTATATTTTAACTATGAATCATCTTTTATCAATCTTTAATTTTAATTAATGTTGTATCAGGTGTACTGAATATGTCAATTTCTCAAGGTGGGTAATAAAATTCTCTAATTTTGGATAAAAACTAATCGTTGCTTATGTTTTTTTTTTTTAGATAATCGTCCTGAACTTTACGAGGAGGTAAAAGTTTTTCAGAATTCTCGAGAACGTGAGAAGCAAGTAGTTAACAAAAATATTGTAATGTAGTTAAACATAAGAAGTTGTTTTCAGATTTGATAATCTTGCTGACTTGTATGCTGTAATCAACACAATTCAACAACTGGAAAAGGCATACATTAGGGACTGTGTACCATCAAAGGAATACACTGGTGCTTGTAGCAAATTATTAGTACAATATAAGGCTGCATTCAAGCAAGTAAAAAGCGATGAATTTCCTACAGTTGATGTCTTTGTTCGTAAATTCAGGGTAAACAATTGTTTCTAAATATATTTGTATTGTGCATGCTTTTATTTGGTCAATAGTGAATTTCTTAATCATTTATTTAAAGTGATATTTAATTGAATGCTTTGGGGTTAAAGCTTGACTGTCCTGCTGCATTGGAAAGGATAAGGGAAGATAGACCAATTACCATAAAAGATGATAAAGGAAATACCAGTAAATGTATTGCAGACATTGTTTCTGTAAGTGAATTTATACTCTTATAAAATTATCAGTTTGTTATAGATACATGTTTAA
This sequence comes from Agrilus biguttatus, assembly GCA_963921985.1. Classification (NCBI taxonomy): domain Eukaryota; kingdom Metazoa; phylum Arthropoda; class Insecta; order Coleoptera; family Buprestidae; genus Agrilus; species Agrilus biguttatus. The sequence continues at coordinate 26,924,293 of OY998118.1, forward strand.
TATTTTGGTCTTTTCACATGATTCAAGATACCTATTACCATCATAAAGACAGATGTATCAGCTTGTGTTTTCTTTTTATTTAGCTTTTTATCACCTTAATGGATAAACTTCGGTTACAAATAAAAGCAATGGATGATCTTCATCCTGAATTAAGAGATCTAGTTGATACAATGAATCGATTAAGCATTTTGCCTTCTGAATATGAAGGAAAGCAGAAAGTAGCTGAATGGTTAGCCACACTGAACTCGATGCAGGCTTCTGATGAATTATCTGATTCTCAAGTTAGGCAATTATTATTTGACTTGGAAGCAGCCTACTCAGAATTTAATAAAGTACTTCACACTGCTTAGAGCATCACTGATAATAGATTTATTTTTCTGGTTGATGAATGTATTTTCAATTTAACATATAGGTATATTATTATATATTTAGAATAGATACATATATTTTGCCATTTGTATATGAGAAATAAAGAAAATAGTCACATTTTATGCCTGTTTTATTGTGAATTTGCAATAAATTACTATACTCCATTCTTTTAGTTTATAGGATTTATCCAGATAAAGGACCAGGGCCAATAATTGCATGAAAATGGCTACCATGGCTGTGTTTGATATGTTTTCTGAAAAACTTCATAGTTCCTCTATTGTTCTCTATACTTATTCTAATTCATAACACTTAGGATTAGTCCACAATTAGTTTGTTCATGAACTATTTCCCAACATTTTGTATATTTCCATTATGATAAATCAAATGATAAAAATATAATCGATAAAGTTTTAGCTGTTTCGATTTTTACACCATTATCAAAGACCATTTAAATAAAAATTGTGAAATTTTTCCAAGTGTTATTTTTTATTATTCTTTACAGTAAAAATATGTTGTAAATACGAATAGTAATGCCAGATAATAATAATAGTAATTGCAATAAGAAATCTGATTTTATATACCTAATATTTTTATTAGGATAAGCTCTTAGTAGCATTTTTTTGTTATTTAAGTCGTAATTAGAGATATATTTTTTTTTTCACTTACCTTTTTTATTACAAGACTGTTATATATTTCTTGCAATGTATTGGACGAATTTAACATATTTTTATTTGAATTGATTATGGGGAAAAAAATTAAATTATTTGCTTTTCTAAAAATAATTGTCTACCGGCTTAATTCGCTTATAAAAATAGTACATTTTTGAATTTTACTAACAGAATTTAGAAAAAAAATTAAATTTGGATACGGTGGTGACCAAATAAAATAAAATTAAAAGAGGCTCACCCCTATTCTCCATACAAAAACTAACGAGTGGGCACGTGTTTCGCGCACTTATATGGGAATTATGGCATTATCAACGCGAGACTGGCTAGCATAAGTATTTTATATTAAAATACTAACAATAATTAACAAGTAAAAATTAACAAAACGCTTATTCAAATGTGCGCCTAAACTATTAGAATTTCCGATCTAATATTTTAAGAATAAATACCACTGGCAGTAACTTTCACAAAAATACGATAATATATGTACTTATAGCTGCGGGACAGATCACTCATGTTTATCAAACCATGGCTTTTCTTTTTAACATTTTTTTTTATATATTCTTGTTATCGTATGAATATTTTTTTATAGATAGTGGTAGCTATTTACAGGTGATAGACGAGCCATTGTTCTCGATTTTTTTAAAATATAGATATGTATATATCATTATATGTTACACCATGGTTCTGTAGTGTATAATTATTTATTAAAAAGTACCTTATAATACATACACGTTACACATTCTGTATAAAATAATCATAAATAGTATATTGATTCGTATGCACAACCTTTCATTTCGATTATTTTATGTTGTTAATTTTGTAGTTGTTTTATATGCAGCTAGAACTTATTCCAGTCTAGTCTACGAGTATTTACAAAAGTAATGGCATTGATTTATCACACAATAATTAGTTTATTAGAATGAGGGAGCCCCATGCTAATAATAAAATGGTTGTGTTCGCACTTGTGTGACATGGGGGCTTGATCTAAAATTCTGTGGCCTATAAATTTGAGGTTCTTCATTTAAATTAGGATTGTAACCACTTTCGGAACTTAAATAGGCGCTTGAGTCTTCATGAGGAACAATTATGGACCCATGATTGGTTGGCCTTATTTGGTAACTTGGCTTAAATTGTTGATTTGTTCTGGGCCTTTGGAAGTTGTTGTAGGGAAAACCTTGACCGTTACTGAAGCCAGTTGGATAACTTCTAAGGGGTAAGTTTGGTAATGTGGGATTAATTGCTTCATTCAACGTTACATCATATTCATCATCAGGAATGTCTAAAGGACTTTTCTCATCATAAACTGGTTTATTTGTTGTTGTTAGAGGCTCGGGGAATTTCGCTTTGAAATTAGGTCTAACAAGCGTTTCGTGATGATTACGAATAGGTTTAACTACTTCTTCTTGAGATGCTTCTACGTACGGTTCCTCAATGTATTTATTTTCTAGTGGAATCTTTATTATTTGTGGAGATGGTTTGAAAAGCGGTTTCTGATTAATCTGTTCTGGTGCCTCTAAAGGAACTTTATGCCGTATTGAACTTACATCATCCGTATTTTCATTTAAATGTGGTTTAGTTTGTATTTCAGGTTTGGATTGTTTTTGTAAATTACTTGAGACAGATTTTACATCTTGATGTTTTCCAATTTCTTCATTCTGATTATTATTTGTTAAAGTGTCTTCATAAATTTCTTCCTCCTCTTCTTCATCGTTTATATTTTCTTGTTTAGATAGCTTTTCATCTTTGATTTTAACTTCCGGAGAGTTTTCTTGTGTTCTTTTGTCTTCTAATGATTTTGCCCCAACAGGTTTGAGTCCTCTTGGCGAATACGGATTACCGCCGCGGCTAGGAAGAAATGGTCTTTTAACGACCCTTACATAGGACTGATGATGTCCTTTCGCAGAGTCAACTTTTGCAGTGGTTGCTTCGATAATTTTTTCTGTGGGTTTAGATGGCTGATCATTTTCTTTACTTCTGTGAGGTGTCCTGGTTGTTTGATCCTTTTTTTCCGACTCTTCTTCGGAAAATTTAGATTCGGTGCGCACTGTTGATTTCTTATTTTGAGATTTTGCCGTTTCCATTTCATCTTCCTTCACAGAATCATCGTCTACTGGCGGACGTTTCCTGTTGCCTCCATTACGTCCATTTGGTCTGTACCTGTATGGACGCCGTGGCTTTGGTGGTTCTTCTTCGACTTCTTCATCGTTATAATCGTCTACTACTGGTTTACGGTATCCTCCTCTTGGTCTGGAGCCATAAGTTGTGGCTTTTGTCGTTTCCTTTGTTTCGCTTCTTTCTGAAGATGATTTGGTTGGCCGTTTTGGAGAATTATTTGTATTTACCGGTTTTTGACGTGGTTTAGAACGTGACGGCGGTAACTCTTCTTCTTCATATTCATAATCTGTTTCTTCTATTTGTTTAACTGGAGCTGCTGTAGTGGTCGTTTTGGAATTACTCGTTGCTTTGTAATTAAATTTATTTTGTTCGTTTTTAGGAACTGGTGGCCTTATTCGTGGTGCTTTTCGTGGTTGGCCGTAAATGGAACTTCCACTAACAGGTTTTACAATAGGTTTCTCTTCGGTGTCTTCGCTTTCTTCATTTGCATATTTATTTTTGTTGGGGCGAGTATTGATTCGTGTATTGCTGGATTCATCTTCATAATAGTCGTCGTCTCTTGAGTGTTTATCATTCCTATTCGGCGTCTCATAATTTCGTTCATCAGATGGTCTGCGTTTGTTAGGTCTTCTGTCTTCGTTTTTGGAAGGTCTACGATTTTCTTCATCACTTGGTTTATCGTCCATATGCCTACGATCATCATTTAGTCGTTTTTTGTTGTGTTTTTCGTCGTCGTATTGTTGTCTATTATCATAAGGCCTTCTTTCCCTATCACCGGCTCCTCTTCTTCCTGACCCCCTTCTTTCATATCTATCATCTTCATATTCTTCATCATATTCATCATCATATATCGGCCGAGGTCGTGGTCTTGGTCGTTTCCTTCTACCTCTTTGTCTTGGTGGTGGAGGTTCATAGTAATCTGAATCATAATCCTCATCGTCATAATAATCATATTGAGGTCGTGGCCTTCTCAATGGTTTTCTTCTACGGCCTCCATTACCGTTTCCTGGTCTACCAGAATCTGATGGTGGCGGAGAAGCGGTTGTTGTTGTAGTGGTGGTTGTAGAAGGTGCTACCGTTGTAGTAGACGCTGCTTGGTACAGAGCATCGTTTCTAAAACAAAGCCAAATGTAAATTAATGAATTTACACTGCTATTAGTATTTTAATATGATACCTGAAGACTTAAAAACTTGAAAGTATCAAAAAAATGTAAAAAGAACAAATTACTGAATTGCGTTATTGATTAGTTATCAAACGCTCTGTTGTACTCCATTATTTATATTTTTATAGGTGATTTGAACAACATTTTAGCTTTTGTTCTAGTTTTTTCTCATTCTCTTTGAATTATTATTGTATAAGAATGTTTCTTTTTGGTATATGTTTGTAATTTTTCTTTTTACTTTCAATTTGGCTTCTGGGCAAAGAAAAGGATACTTCTCTCTTCCAGGGAAAATATATGTACATAAAAATAAACAGATATCTTAATTAATTGTTAAATATTAAATACCTGTGCCAAAATTTGTGAGAATTGTTACAATCAACTTCAGACACGAAATGGCAGATGAACGTTTTTTGATCGAAAGCCGTGTAGTTGGCGCATAAGAAATCGTATCGGGTTCCAAAAAGGCAGTGATGATACACCTGGAATAAACTTTTGTTAAAGCTATGACGAGTACAATTATAAATATACAAAACATTTGTTGGTAGTAACTTAATACTAATAATTACTATCTTTGTTATATGTACACATGAATTCTGTAAATTGTAGAAAGGACGTTACGTTGTAGAAATATCATCCAATAAATATTTGGAGATGTTCGAACTTACATACGTTTATTTTACGTTTATACAGGGCATAATAATGCAACTCGAAACTTTTGAAAATTTAGAAACGTTTACTTTATTATAAAGTATTTCCGACTAGTCCTTTCTCAACAGTACAAGGAATACTGAGCGATTATTCCTATAGTGAATTATAATTTCAGATCTTACGAGAGTTGTTCGGATATTTTACACTTTATATTTTAAATAATCCAGGATAACGTTATTATCAATGTTTTGTTTTAAATTTAGATATCTAACTATTTGTTTTAATGATTTTTTAATTTACAGTTTCGCTGGAGGTCTGATTCAGGATCATTATTCTCGTGTTGTAATAAATCAATTTTTCCTATTTCTATACAGTGTTTATTTTCTATACAAGGAGAGAGGTCATACCTGTATTTTTTATATTACTAGTGATTGATTTCCAGCTCTTTGGATCTAACTGAAATGTTTTTTCAGACTATCCAATATATGTCGGTTCACAATTTTTACAAGATATTTTACATTTCCGACTTTTTGAGTGGATCGTTGTCATTGTTAATTAAAATTTTGCCTAAATTAGTTTTATTAACTGATGTAGTACATAAAGACCAGTATATAGGCTACAAATACAGGTATGGCCTCTCATTCTATAGAAAATAATCACTCTAGATTTAGAAAAAATTGATTAGACCTCAGAGCAATTGGAAATTAAAAAATCATTTAAAATAATAATTTGACAACTAATGAAAAACAAAATATTGATTATTACCTCACCCCGTATTATTTAATTAATAAATTTTAAACTCCCTAACAACCTCTCTCCCTCTTTCCTTCGTAAGATCTGAATTATTTTAAGAAGCAAACGACTGACTATGCAAAATTACTTGTCACAATATTGTAATTGCAATTATTCGAAAATCATAACATCATTATTCCTACAGAATCTCCCTTTGGTTCATTAATTAGGAACAATAATTACTACTTTTTCCCGGAAGGTCTTTGCTAGAAAGGTTAAATTAGCGAAATTATTAATTTTTGAAAGATTACCAGTTTCAGAAGTTTTTTAGCTTATCTCAGTGGAAATAGCTCAGATCGAGGAATTTCAAATTTTATTTTAAAGGTGTTGTAATTTTCTGTATATTATCTCCTTCCAATATTATAATTACTCTGATAATTTTCAAGATAAATGTGAAAAAAGAGTCAAAATTGCAAATTTAGATGTTCAAAAATTGCGATACATTTTAAGCAATAAACAGCTAACAGAAAAATTAGAAAAACATGTGTATAATTTTCACTAAATCTAATGAGTACCCTCTAACATATGTTTTCATCAGAAGGTCATTATCAAAGAGTAGTTACAAGAAATACTATGTTCTATGTAACATACGTTAAGGATTGATCATTAAATTTAGTGAAATTTGTTTCCCCAAACATTGTAAACAACTTGTTATTCTCATGTTATAAGTGATAATAATTAAATTTGTTGAAATTTTAACCTGTATTTTGATCAAAATAAATGCTTTTGTGCATAATGAACACAACCACTTAATTGCCATTCAATTTGTTATTGCCTGAAAGATTTTTTAAAATTTTCTTTCATCGTAATTAAAAATAAATCAACAGAGCTTTAAAGGAAAGTTTAAAACACATAAATTATATTTTGTAAAAATGGTAATATCTATAAAATAAATGTCGCTTTCCAACAACTCTTTATATAAATAAACAATTGGATATAAAATGTTAAATGTGTTAACTCATTAATTTCACTTTTCGTTAAAATAACCTTGAAGATAATTATAAAGACAATACACTGTCTTATGTAATTGATTTTATTGTGATTTTGTTTATCATGTAACAACCAATAACGGTGTAATCACATTTACATTCTTGTTTATACAATAACATTGTTTTCACTTCTGTCTAATGTTGTATCCTAAGTATTAGCAACAATTTAAAATCTCGATTTCCTGCATAATAAAACAATAATAATTATTTATATTGAGCCTCAGGTATATTACTTTAGTTGTGGTAATAATTGTCGTAAATTTAGGTTATACACTTTAGTTTGTGGTTATACGTTAAAATATTATTTAATCTGTTTAAATTAAGTCGACGACATTTAAAACGATTAAAAGCATACAATTACGTAACATAATGACGCAACGACAAATTAGAATTTTAACGTTGGTAAAACTTTCTTTACTTCCTTTGTATATTTAAGGACATCATGAAACATCAAGCAGTAACATCATCATTTTGACCTTTTTATGAATGTCTATTTGCCATTGTTTGTATATATTATCTTTCTAATTTTAAATACGCAGGTTTATATGTAATTAGTATAAAAAATATTGAGTTCTTGGTCAGATGTGTGTAGATCTTTCGGATGTGTCTCATTATTTTTGTACGAAACTCCCAAACCTTATAGCATACAAATAACTATATGATCTTAAAAAGAAATTACATTAATAAATTAATGAATTTTAGGCAAACTTGTTATAAAAAGAGACATTAAAAAAACATAATTGACGTAAAAATCGTACCAAATTAAACGTTAATTACTGAACTTTCGTTTTATAACTATTTAAATTAGTTCGGAGAATTAGAAATCACGATTTTTACAATTTTGAAAACTTCAAAGCTACAGGTATGTCCTGAAAACGTAAGTGTTCACATCCTATGTTCACATAACAATTAACTTTTATTTTGGTTAGTAAGTTCGGTCTCAAATAGTTATTGTAAGTGTACTTGTAAAATAGGCTAAAGAAGCTTAATTTATTCTTGCAAAGAATTGATTGTTATTCATGGTAACTCATTCGGATAAAAACAGACAACTTGTTGCAATCGAACTTTAATAGTTTCACTGGAGGAGAAAGTGTTAAGTTACAAACAATACTGTAACAAAACGCACTTCATTCTTAGGACACTGTAAACATAGGTACTACTATCGCAGAGGCAATTTGTTAATGTATCTTTAAATGAAGTTATTTTTCTTAGAAACTGATGGGAGAATTAATGGAATTCAATATTTCATCAAATTAACATACATTGATGCGATATTAATTATTAAATTAATTTATACCCACTACAATTAGGAAAAAAATCTGTAATCTGTAATCTGTAGTGTGTATAAATTAATTCAATAATTAATATCACATTGATGTATTTAAAATTTACCCCTACTAAAAATTCTTCAAATATTTCAAATTAAAATGTTAAAAGTGAAAATATAACAATGCATTTAAGTATCCTTGAAGTTTATTGTGTTTATTTACATCTTTATGGAAGGTTAGGTTAGGTTAGATTAGGTTGAAATTCTTCAAATATTTCAAATTAAAATATTAAAAGTGAAAATACAACAATGTATTTAAGTACCCTATAAGGAAGGTTTTACGGGGTAAATCAGTTTTAACTACTTCAATTAGACTTTAAAGGTACAGTTTTTAGTTCATTTGAGTAAATGGTATAAAAGACTACTGCTATTTTACGGAACGATGGATTGCGACATTTATTTTTATTTATTATTGAGGAATCTTCGAAAGTTAATGAACTAGAAAAGAACTGCACCTGTAACAATTTACGTAAGTGTGGTAATTAAGTACTAGCAAGGAGAATTACCTTACTTTTACCATGTTTTATTTAAATAGTACGTTTAAGAATGTCAGTTTTTTCAAGACTGACATGTGCATTAAAGACAGACTGCGTTTAATATTGTATTTGTTTTTGATAATGTTATTATGTTACATAGATGTAACCTATGACGAAATACTTAAAGTAAGTATAAATACTTTTGTATCTGAACAAAACATAAATGTGAAAATGGGGGAAAGCGGCCAAGTTTAGTACCAAAAGCGAAGTTGTCAGCTTTACCCATAGATTTTTAGATATACCTTAGCATTAAATTTAACCTTAGTACTTCTTAAATGTCTCTTGGACAATGACCAGTTGGTCAAAACAAAATTAAGTTGAAAAAAAAGCTTGAATTTTATTATTTTGAATGAGTTAAATTTGTGAAAACATCTTTGATATGTAGCACAAAGTAGATTCCATTGAAAAAATTTGGCCAAAGTCTAAAACACAGATTTACTCAGAAGGTAATTTCATAACTGAAAACTACTTTAGACGTTTAATATCGAGGTTTGGCGTTATTTATTGTATTCTACAGCGTCTTCAAAGTTTCCAGTCTTTTTGATTAAAATGTTTAAATCCATAGGGTTTAAATCTAAAGGGTGTCAAGTTTCCTAGAAATTTACAACAAAAATTGTATCAAATGATTGATGACATTGACTGTTACTTGGTGAAAGTTTGAATACATATTTCCACAAATTTGTTTTACTTAATAAGAGTTGTATCGTTCCACCTGAGGAAGTCACTATGTGGTGAAATAATGTTATTGTGTTTCGTAACTTTTACATATCTGTATTTTATTTTCATACAACAAGAACCTACAATAGGAATGTACAATGTTTTCTGATTAATAAAAAGAAATACTACGTTTTTTGATATTGAATTTACAACTTGGCAACTTTTATATCCAACTGAATTGATTGTATCATAAAATACAGCAACTAAAAAAGTTAAATTTCAAGCTCATATTAAATATTGTCAAATTAAATATAATAGAAATACTGTTTATATCGCATTTATTGTGAAACACCATAATCAAAAATTAGCACATGCATTTCTTTGGATACCATACTTTTGTATTTGCCGATTTAACACTCCTTATTAAAACATGTTTAGAACAAAGTTATTTCAAATTTAAAGAACAAATCTATACACAAATTGACGGAGTCCCTATGGGCTCCCCACTTAGTCCAGTTAATTCAGATAATGCCCTTGTAAAAAATGTAACTATGTGGAACAGATATGTCGACGACGTTTTTTGTGTCTGGAAAGGTACCACAAGACAACTGAATCATTTCTTAAAACTCCTTAACTCATTTGATAATAATATTCAGTTTACGTCAGAATTAGAGTCCGACAAAAAATTAAATTTTCTTGATCTAACAATCATTCCAAACAAAAATTGTTTAAACTTCGAGATCTATAGAAAACCTATAACTACTAGTAATATAATCCCTTTCGACTCAAATCAATCAACGAGAATAAAACACAGCCTTTCACAGTCTACTTTTTAGATTAATTAATATACCTTTGTCCACAGAAAGTTATAATAAAGAACTAACCATTATTAAACAAATAACTCTTGAAAATAATTTCCTACCAAAACTAATTAATTTTATGTTAACTAAGAAGCAAAGACTACATATACAAAATTTGTTGTTCAACCAAAAAACTGTTATTTCTGATAATAAAAATTTTTATCATCTAAATATGTTAAAGGAACTAGCTGTAAAATTAAGAATAGACTAAGGAAACTAGATTTAGCTCCAATAGAAGTAAATAAAGTTAACTTGAAGACTCTTTTAGTTAATAATAAAACAAAAATAAATAATTTGTAAAAAAGTGGTGTTTACAAAATTTCATGCGTAGACTGTGACGCTTTTTACATCGGCCAATCAGGCAGAGCCATCCATTTTCCAATAAAAGAACATCTACAAGCTATTAATAATAATAAATGCACAACTAGGTTATCCGAAGATTGTATTAAAAATTCGCATTCGAAATAATACAAAAAATCTACATTGTATTAGCAAAGTTAGAAAATTAAATTTAATGGAAAGTCTAGAAATAAGATTAGCTATAAACGAACTCAAATATTGTCAACAACCAAATCGAATTACACACTATAAACACACCCCTTCTAAGTGGAGGTATTTCCTAATTCTTATCTTTTGCATGTACATGTTTGTATATATATAACTCAATATTGTTTAACTTTGCTTACATACATTGGACAATCAGGTAGGACTATCGGTAAACGCATTTCAGAACATGATGCGGCTATAAGAAACGAAAATGTAATTCCAGTGGGATAGCTGAACATTGTATTAAGTTAGGTCATTCCATAGATGTAAATAATTTCAAACTTCTACATTCAAACATTCCCAAATCAAGAAAATTGTCTCTTTTAGAAAATTATGAAATTAAGAAAGCTATATTAAATAACCTTAACTTAGTTAACAATCAATTAGAACTAACCACCTATAACTCTCCCCCCTTCTACTTTTCAATTTGTAATTACATAAACAGCAGCGAGTAGTTCTTAATTTTAGTAATTAAAATAATAAATTTCTCTTGTAAATGGCCTTATTAGGCCGAAACAAATTTGTCGAGTTGATAAACAAACCAGTGAAACTTGTCCTTTTATTTTCTTTCTTGTGTTTCGTATAACCAAAATTAACATTTAGTAGGTACATGTGTAACTTTCACACGGTATAAAGATATACATCATTAAGTAACTGAAGTATCTAGTTTTAATGATTGTTAATTTCATTATATTGCTGTTATTAAGGCAGTTTTGCAAAAGCAGTTTCGACTACTAACAGTTATTTGTATGCCTATCTACTCTTCATTGAATCTGATTGTTCTAGTTATGTAATAGTTTGCTTGTCGTATTTTGTTGTGTAGGTGATTTACGTGTTTTCTGTTTTGTTCTTACACAAACTGCACGAGAGTGTGTTAAATACTAGGTACCTGCGATCACTTACCTGACATTTATGAGGGACGCTGGCATAGAATCCGTCGTGTAGACCATCGCATTTGAATTCAATTTCAGTTTCTTCCGGAACTCGGTGGTAAAAGGGATAATCAGATAGATTATAACCATTTAATTCACGGGGAAGGTTGGGATCGTAAATGTAATCAATTTGGGGAATCCCCGTCAGAACTCTTGTCGCGTTTGCAGGGGATGTTGTGTTAGTTGATGTCGAATTATCAGCATTCTAAACATAAAAGAATATGAAACGAAATTACAAAAAAGATCAGGTAATTTTTTTGGATTTTTGAAAATAAGAAACGAAAAAAGTAGGTATTCTTAATGTACTTAATGTTTGTACGAGAAAAAGCGTGGGTAAAATGTAATTCCCTTAACTAAAAGAGTTAAAAGAGACTTACCCCTAATTAGCAGAAATAAAAAGGGCCAAACATTAACTGTTTTAGTTTTTTACTAAGCTTTCTGTCAGTGTTTGCATAATGCATTTATCTAGAACTACTGAATTTGCAATTCCTTTTGTATTCTATTTTAAAACTACCGTTAATAAATACTTTCCTTTTATAATACAATATTTGATTCTCAAAATTAATTTTAACTTACACTAACTTAATGACAAAACTCTCCGAAAGAACATTTTTCCTGTAATCCTAACATTTACTAACCTATATTTTGGTTAGTTCGATTTACAGTTTAGATTTAAAATTCAGCACTCGACCTTTTATAGTAACACGTATGTACATTATCTTGATACATCCTAACATAGAATTCTTATTATACCTATACCTGACTGGAAAATGCATATTTTACGATTAATACATAAAAGAGTACTCTTGCTATGTGGTAAATGAGCCCATTATTACTGTGGCGACTTTACTTGACAGAATCTTTTGTTTGATTATTCTAACTGTAGTTTTATTGTGTTTGTCTTTTCAAATATTATTCTTTTATTATTTTGTAAATATTTCAATAGTTGTCGGTGAAGATTCCGGGCTGGTAGGCCGTGGTCCTGGCGATGTCTTCTTCGCTAACGAATCCCGGAATCTTCACCGACTACAAGCTCCGACTGGGAAAGCCTTAGCCATTATATTTCAATAGTTCTTTTCAATTTCGGCTTTCATTGCGTCTGTTCAAATATTTCTATTCTATTATTGTCACTATCTAAATATATTTTCAAACATTTCTAATAAATTCCTTAAAACCTATAAAATTCTATTATCTGCTATTCAAATAACTTTATTGCTGTACTTTCATATAATCCCTTTAACAATTCAATTTCGCATACTAACACATTCACGTCTATATTCCTCGTACCTTCCTAATTGCTTTTACTTTTCTGAGGTAATTTTTGCACGTCGAAAAGTACCCATAAATGACATCTCTGATATTAGTTTCCTGTTGACTAATGTAATGAGGGGAGATAACGGATTAAACATTATATAAAAGGATAACCTTTTTATTATTCACATTAACAGTGGCATACACGCATTCATTTACTGAAAAATACAACAATTTTCTTAAATTTGTTGCATAATACAATTTAAATTAATAAAATCTGGCGAAAATAAACAAATTTCGACAACTTCTGTTTCACACAACAAAACGTTTCTAAATAAAAGAAATTTTGGTGTTTTTGGTAAACATGGTGCACCATTTCAGCTAGATGGTATTTTTTATTTCAACATGAAGCTGTCGTTTTTAACTAAATAGTGATCAAAACGATGTAAGTACTTTTCTTGAACACTGTTTTTAAAAATTAAAACCGTTTAATATGCTCTTTATCGTATCTAGAAAGCAGTTTGAAAAACGAATGAAAAAATGCATAGATTGTAACAGGATAACGAAAATATTAATAATTAATGATGATGACGATGATCACACACAAATGACCTTTTACATCTTAAAACACTAACTGTTTCCTTATGTAAATTCAGCACATGCCTGTATAATACTGAAAAGATTATAAAAAAAGTAAATATATAGGTACGCCGTAAAGAATGCTGGCGATATACTACTAAGAACAAATATGTTACGTTGCAACAAATGCTATAAAAAAACGTGAAATTGGTAATTTGTTGTCAATATTACATAAGACATGTTTTTCTTTGTTAATTTAATATGAACATCTATTCTTAAAACAAAAAAAAGAATAAATAAAAAGGACATAAACTGTCTACGTATATTATCATTTTTTCGCAGATTTACATTGCAATTAATAACTTTAATTCGAATTGTACTATTTATTTTATATTATATTTTAGTGATTTGTTATGACAGAATATTCCTCAATAGGCCTATTATAGAATTTACCATACTTTTACTTTTACATATACAGTTTTTTTAAATATATATTTTTACACATATAAACTTGAATACTTTGAATTTAAACAAAAATATGAATTATATATAAGTCGGAAACGTATCCTGGCTTCATTTCTTCTCTTCATTTTCTAACACACGTATTAAAGTAACTTTTTGTGGAAACACAGGCAGTTTTTCTATTACTGCTCAAATGGAGAATATGTATTTTATTACGCTAGTTAGCCAATATACGAAGTATGTTTTTTAAGTAAGTACCATTTTGAAATTAATAAAAAACGTGCAAAGATGCCTTAGTAATTTTATTTTTACATGAAAGCTGTTATACGATTCCTTAATGCTAAAGGACTAGAACCGATTGATAATCATCGTGAGATCTGAAATCTGTGCAGTTTACGGACAAAACATTATGAGTGATGGAATGGTAAGGAATCTGCGCCGTGCAATCCAGAATAAAAGACGTGGCAAATTGAGCAAGGGCATGGTTATGCTGCATGACAATGCCCTTCCGCATGTGGCTAATCGGACCAAAGATCTCTCTAGATCATCCTCCCTATAGCCCTGATCTGGCGCCCAGTGACTACCATTTGTTCCTGCACTTGAAGGAACATCTGGGTGGTCAGCGTCTTTAAGACGATGACGAAGTCAAAACAGTTGTGATGCAGTGATGAAATCAACAAGTCAGGCGGCAGAGTTCTATGAGAATGGTATTCAGAAACTGGTCAAACGTTATGACAACTGCCTCAATATTGAAGGAAGATATGTAGAAAAGTAGATTAAGGTACAGGCTTTCATGTAAAAATAAAATTACCAAGGCATCTTTGCACGTTTTTTTATTAATTTCAAAATGGTACTTACTTAAAAAACATGTCTCGTAGGTCCACAAATTTACCTTAAAAACTTACCTGTATGTTAACACCATAGACACGAAGAACGTTATTACGTGTATAGTAAAGTGATAATCATGATAAGAAAAGCTTCCTAATTTACAATTTCTTAATAAGAGTTTGCATAGTATACCAAAATTCCCATATAAATTCCTGATAGCAATTAATTAGATTATTATCAAACTTTTGATAATGAAGGATAGCGTTTTACTTAGAACATTTATTTAATCATTTACACTACGCGAAACAACTAAAAGCAAGAGTGAACAATTTAGTCTTATGCTATATGATGTACTATTGTGTATATAAATTTCGTGTATGAGATAAAAAATTCACCACTCTGTTACATAATTATCTGGTTCTATTCATAATTCCAAAATAGAATTTAATCGTATAACTGCGCAACCTAAACAGGACTCCTAAATATAATTTACAATTTTGTTTTGTTATTTTAAATGCGCTCCCACCCCAATCCGTGCATTACTAGCTACCTTACCAATACATTACAATAACAACAAATTAATACCCCTATAGGTATGTCAAATTATTAGGACTAAAGATATGTAGAAATTCAATTCTTATAGTCTCTAATTGAGGATGATATCTTGAGTATCGAAACGGGTATAACATTTCTAAACGTTTTTTGTGAAATTTTGGGTTATAGTGTTGTGTTTAATTCAGTACATGTCAAATTTATTCCTGTTACAGATTCTTTTAAGTTATAATTTTTATAAAATATTTGATAATAAAATTTTATGTGTCTTGGTATCAAAACAGTATTCAGCAAAACAAAACTATGAATATTAATGAACTAAGAAAATAACTGTAAAAAAATGCATACATTATGTAAAACATGCCTAAAATAACTAAATAACACATTCCGATAGTGTGTCACATTTGATGAAACTGCATTTGCCGTAAGTGTATGTAAGAAACATTAGTAACTTTCACACCAAGCTACCATTACATCACAGTGTACGTAAAATTATATACTTCACTGTTGCAAGAGACGAAATTATAAACTTTACTGCAAAACTGGAATATCCACTTTACCGAAATACTAGCTTGTCAGGTCTTATATATTCTAATTTGTGCTATTTTCTCAAAAAGGTATTCACTGGATATTAACAAAATTTTATTGAATAACATCCTACCTCGGTAGTTTTCTTTTCTTTAGATGTAAATGGGCACACACTTTTTAGAAGAACAAAAACTAAGAACCACTTTTGTTAGGTTGAACAGAATAGCAAATATAAAATATTCTCTGATGTTCAACAACAGATTCTAAAGGAAAAAGTACATATGAATAAATACAAATAAATATTTAATAAATGTAGTAGATGTGTAGGTTTTGTCCGTGTCTATGTTACGGGTAAAGTTAGATAAGCGAGTAAACCTAGTTTACCCTGGTAAACTGCGTAATACCCAAGACTCTTGTGTAAAGTCCAAAATATATTTGGAATTGTACACGTTTCGGGATTTGCCCGGGTAAACCGCGTTCTATCCGCTTTCGCTTGGTTAAAGTTGGATGTACCATAAATGACAAGGCCATTAATGTTTGAAAAACATTTAATTCAAAAAACACATTTTACAAATAAAAATTAGAATTCTAAAACCGTATTCTCTTAAAGGTAACCTACTCACGAGTACATATATGTTCAAACAAGACAAACTGCTGTGACATTTCGAGTTGCAAAGATTTCCAACAGCTTTACCTAACCTAACCTAACCTAACCTAACCTAACCTAACTTAACCTAACCTAACCTAACCTAACCTAACCACAAGTCCTTTTTTGACAGATTTCAGTTTTTTTTGACACCCTTTACACAAACGCATATATAGCTTAGTAACATGTTGAGTTATATGAGTCATTTATGGTACATCCAACTTTAACCAAGCGAAAGCGGATAAAACGCGGTTTACCCGGGTAAAGTGCGAAATGTGTACAATTCCAAATATATTTTGGACTTTACCCAAGAGTCTTGGGTATTACGTTTACCCGGGTAAACCTAGGTTAACTCGCTTATCTAACTTTACCCATAACATCTACACGAGACCTGTCTCACAATCAGTAAAATTGACACAAAATTTGTGGGTATGTCATTATCACATTAAAAAAATAGTTTTGTCTGGTATTTATGCAAAAACTGTGTTACTTATTCATATTTGTATATACCCATTAAATATTAAATTGCACTTAACAATTTCGAAAACAGAAACAATTAGTAGATAAAATAGATTAGACTTTTTCCATGTTAACTAGTAATATAAATCAAACAGTTATAAAATGGAGGAGTTTGTCAATTAAGTTGAAATGTGCATAATATATCTGATGTACTGTACATCTCACAAAGTCGTCGATTCTTACACTTGAGAATTACACAACATTAAGGTAATACTAGAAACAGACTAACTAACCAACTAAACGCTTATCTTTCAAAATTTAGTCAAACAGAAAAAAATCACAAAGGAGAAAAAGAAGAAACAAATTTATCCACAATGTAGAAACAGAAAATGTTCAGTTTCTACATTTCTTATTGTTAGAAAACTTAGAGATAAAAAATGCCTTACTCAATAAGGAAAATATTGTAAATGATGAACCAGAATACACTATACTCCACAACTCTACTCATTTCAAGAAAAACAGTTGCAGTACTGGGGACCTTAACTAAACAAACATTAAAATTCAAACTTCCACAAAATGTTTAAAAATCTAAGATCCGTTTGAACACTCAACGTGTTCTCTGTTAGAGACTCTCTAACTTATTAAACGTTTTGTGGAATTTTAGGTTTTAGTAATTTATGCCCTTATTTCTTCAAATTTGCTTATATAAACCTTCTAAAACTATACCGACTATTGTATAAATACAGATTCAGAACATTTTTTAATTAAATTAAGTTACTTAACAATAATCACTATCTAGTCAAAAAATTATCATCGACTGCTGGTTTTAATTTAGTAAATTGTGTTGAAACTACACATTTGTGTTCTATTCCATAATTAAAAATAAAAATTGTATTTATACCACCTAAAATTAACGTCTTTTGAGTACCTTATATTATTCTTAGATTGAGAAATTTTATTGTTTAAACTATTTCTCACAAATTGTGAATTTACAAAAACGAGTTTTGTTTCTTAACATATGTAAGTGAAATTGACAAAATAAATCAAATGAATTTACAGGTTTTAAACGATCGCTGTGTGCAGACATTTGTGACCAGAACCAATCCTATAAATTAAAATGTGAATCTGTAAAGGTCGTTCTATAGTAATAAAAAAGTATATCGACGACTTAACTATAAATTTTGGCGATATTTACGGAAATAATCCGGGTCGTAGCATATCACATTTTAAGTTTTTTTCTCAGTCGTCACTTTGTGAAAATAAAACACTAGTAAAAATAAAATAAAACAAATAACAATAACAAAATAACGTAACCTTTAAGTATACTCATGATAATGATCGCTATTGATCGAAACTTAAGTCGAGTATAATGAATTTGGTGAAACGTTATTTGCTTCATGATGTTTCACAAACGTTGTAGTATCGAAAGTATTAATGTAAAACTAGTTGAAAATTTCAACAAGTTTTTAATAATAACTTTTTCATTTGTTTCGCCAAAACTTGTGTTGATAGTTAATTTTCCCTTTAATTTATGACAAACAACATTTTCAAATTTATGATTTCACTTATATCTTATAAACGCTGATATTTATTACTCACCGTGCCTGTTTTGTTATTCGTTACTAAGGACTCTTCCGATGCAGGTTCTTCTGTTGTTGTACTCGTTGTTGACCCTCTGCCAAATATTAACGCCGTTGCCCTAATTCCATATACATCCTGCATACTAAGCCATAACACTCCTGTAAATAAATAAAACTAACTCAGTGTTTGAAATTAAAGGTCAACATTAACAATGATAATTAAAAATGGGATATTAGGATAAAAGCTTAAAAAGATAAAATATTTAGTTAGTTTTGACAATTTTAAAAACTTTAATATGCCATTTTATTAATAAAATTGGAAAAGTAATAATATTATTTTATTGAACAGTCAATAGATTGCAATATCTCGAGATTTTTAAAATTCATTTAAACACATAACGCTTTTAAATTTATTTTAAACGATTCTTCAAACGTTTCTCACAATAAATTCAACTGAAATAATTTAAAATCTATCACAAGTAATAGACAATAAAATTATAAATCTAGCTAGTCCAATAACTGTTGTATTTATATAATCTAACAACGTGCTTCTATTTCAAGTTTATAATGCAACTGCTTGAGAATAGCTTCATAGCTAAAAGAACTGTTAATTTTTACATACTTTTATGAAACAAATCAAATGTAAAACAAACAAAACTGTTTATTTCTCGACAATTGTTTCGACCTCTAAAAGGTAAAAAATATTAAAAATGTTTCATCGAAAAATATCTAGACCTACGGAAATTTTGGAGGCTAGAAGGATTAAGTGTGTGGTACCTTTTCAAGTGGATTATTATTAGAAATTCAAAAATGTTTCTTTTTTAGAAATAAATAATACACAATTAAAATACAGAATATTATGTTGTAATTCAAGTATGTGTTGTTTATTTTTATAATTTGGAATTACATTATTTAAATGATTCGTCGAATCAATAGTGGATCTCATTATTTGAAGTCAAGTGTTTCTAGAAACACAACCCTTTTCAATATATTAATGCGATATTAATAATTAGATTAATTTATACCCACTACAGATTGCCTCATACAATAAAGGAAAATTTTATTACCGTCACCACTCATAACTTAGTGGCAAAAGCATTGGCGCATAAAGCCAATATCCCGGGTTCAAGTTCCGGCGAGGGCGTAATAACAGTATTAAAAATTAATTATTAAATAAGTGTTTAATTAAACCTTCCTGGTTCATAGTCTTACAAATTTTTTTTCATGTTAACAAAGCTCTTGTTACGTGCAATTATATTTAGGTACACTTCCTGCACAGAAACTCTATACAAAATTGTTATATGAAGAAACAATCGGATCAATAAATTACTGTTTTAAATTATGATATATTCAACATACTTTAACAAATAATATGTTTAAAAATATAATTAGTTATTTTTTTCAAAAATGCAGATATTTCATTATGATATTATTTATTATGATTATTAATGAAAATATGTCATCTGCTAATTATTTATGGCATTTAGAATCGGTAACCATTTTTAAATGTATTAAAAAATTTATTAATGCACGATAAATTCAACTTTCTAAAGGTTATTGAAATCAATATGATATAAATAGCGCAAGGAAATAAAGAACTTAAATCAAAAGTTGAAAGAAGATGCAATTAAATGTTTTACATAGTAAAATATGTCACCATGAATAATTCAAATCGTTTCTGGTACGTTTTATCTAATTTATCGAATGAAATAATTCCATGTTATGAAAGAACATCGGAGGTGGCGATCGATACGGCGGCACGTTTGATAGTTGCCAAAACCGACAACAGCGATTATAAATTATAAATGAATTTGCACTTTGTATATGTATATTATATCATATATACCGAAAGTGTAAAAATTGACAACATAGAATCCACAATAAATTACAACATTTATTTTAAGAAATTTAATTGATAGATTCAGTCAAACTCGCACGTGTTTAGTTTTTCACCTGTACTGATTTTATTAGTTTATATTTTATCGTTGTAAGGAGAAACAATAAAACAATTAATAAACTTTGGTTATTAACACTATAACTTTTTACTATAAAATTTCTGTATTATTTATTCAGTTACGCCACTGGAAAGCTGTCAGTCTATGGTACATTGATTACATTTTTGGATCAAATATTCCGAATTTTAGCTAAGATTTTTTTTTTGTTCTATCTACAAACATAAAAAAATAAATAATAGCAATAAACTTTTATAAAAACATTTAGAATTAAAACACTAAAGTGAAAGACACCACTGCCTTTTAAACTAAATTATTTAAATGTGAACGAGCTTGTTTTACAAGATTTTTTGAACCTTGTTTAATGTAAAGGTCATAAGAAGAGTCTCGCATTCCTACTATAAATAATATGTTCTAATTTTCTGTTTATCGAACCAAACATAAGGTATACAGAAAGTAAACTAGCTTTTTTAAGGTCCCTTATGTTAATTAACTCAGATCATTAGATAAGATTTCTTATTTCTTTTTATTAAACTACCACCAGTGGCGGACTTATTAGATGTGGTGCCTTTAAGCAGATTTGAAGTAAGGTACTCTAAGGCCGGCACTGTATATTATACAGGGTCATTCAAACTGAGTGGTACATTAGATGTTTTAGGGAAACTAAGCATGTTACAGATCTGAAAATTTAGGAGTAGGAATTATCAAGGATGATATATTTAACTAAAATAATTTTAATTTCGGGCAAAAATTTTATGTTTTATACGAATTCATCGTAAAAAATATACCATTCCATTTAAAATAAGAAAGTTGGCATCAACTTCTGGTATAACCGGAAGTGCCCGACAGTTAAAATTATTTTAGTTAAATATATCATCCTTGATAATTCCTACTACCAAATTTTTAAATCTGTAACATGCTTAGTTTCCCTAAAACGTCTAATGTACCACTCAGTTTGAATGACCCTGTATAAAATTAAATTATATTATGACTACAATATTACAAATCGAATTTAAACGCTTTCTCTGAAAATTTATTACGTCACTTACATGAGTTACAGTATTAATTCAATAAGTTACAATCTCCTAGCACTGTGGCGACTCTAAGCGGTCTTTTACAGAGTCGTTAGAAATATGGAGTCTGGTAATTCGCCAGGTTAGGTCGCATTGGCTGGTTAATAAGAATCATCACTACAAAAAATGACACTTGAAAATAAATCGCAAAAACGGGGAAACATCGTAACTGCCGTGAAAAGAACTGAGAACTGGCAACAACATACATAGCTACAGAAGCAGCCATTTTATTGACACGTCATGAAAACTATAGATAAGGAGTTCAATATCAGTATGTCATAGTTGCACCGAAAATTTAAAAAATAAGACAAAATATAATTTAGTCAAAAATGACAATAATAATATAAACTAAATCCATTGTAAGTATCAGTATTGCATAATAAGACTTTTAATTAAGAATAAAATCTTTTGTAATCAATTTTTGTTAAGCAGAATATTTGATGCATACAAGCATGGAATAAAATCAGAAAATACATATTTTATTCTTCTGAAATTAATTTCAATAGTGTTCAAATCAGTTAAATTTAAAAATATTATAAAATTACATAGACTGTTTAATTTGTATATATTTTTAAATAAGAGCATTTGCAAAATATAATAAAATAAAACGTAGGGTGTGACAAACTGAATAAATTAGTAATTATTCAAGTGAATTTGACATTGGTCACCTTGGGTACTGCTCTGTGTACCGTCTTATTTTTTAAATTTTCGGAACAAATTTTACATACAGAGGTTGGACTTCTTATCTATAATCTTAATTGGCAAGAGTCTGTATTTCTAGGAACTGTAGTGGTTGACATTGCCCCTTAGGGCCGCCACTGAGTACTTCTTTTACGCCTTTTACTTAAATATTTAATTCTTGGGCAGGGTCATCTTAAGAGTACGTTCAACTGTAAGACTTTATTTCTTAAATGTGACTTTTAATATTTTCGCAACAATAAAAATAAAAGCAAAATAAACTGCATACTTGGTATGTGAACCTTCGCAACGAAAAATGTCATGAATACAAAACCTGTTGCTTTGTATTCTTAAAGTAAACCCAACATTCGCGTGTTTGTTTCAAAAAGTACAAAACACTTTGGTCAACTGGAAAGGAATTTTAACAATGAACAAACAATAAGGGCATTACTCTATCTGGAAAAATTACTAAAAAAAAAAACAAAACGGTACTGGTTACTAGGTTTATGTTCATCAAAGTCGTTGTGGCTACAGGAATCTTATATTATTTACATGAACCACCAAGAATAAATTTCGGCAATCACTGCAATAAAATATATACTTATACCAGAGACGTGATTATAATATGGACTGAGCGTAAGCAATGTTCTCTGTACTAGAAAATGATGTACTTTGGGTATGCAACCAACAATGCACATTCAGGGACACATTTAAGTTTCCCACATGCTAAACGGAAATTTACGGACTTTAAAGATTGAAAATCATTTGCAATAGCTCTTAACTTACAAACCAAATATATTGAAAACATAATTAAACTTATTTAAAAAGAGAATAATACTGTTGTTTACAATAATATATGTGCTATAAGTGAAAATAAAGTTAATTAGTAACGCAAATAAATTTGTCGTTGTGTAAATGATTGGTGTATGAAGTTGATAAAAATGATGTGATGACTGTGATTAAAATGATGTATATTAACGGTACTACTATTTAGATGTATTTTATAAAGTCTGATTTTATGGTTTAAATAATAGTTTTTTCCCACGGATATTAAAAAGTCATTTTCTTCAAAATGTTTGCTGCAAACAACTGAATATTTTGACGGTATAAAACTTTCACCCCTTATTGCGTTCAACCATTTTTTCATTAATTCAGGATCCTTAGGGAACCTTCTAAGAGATTACAATTGTATCAGTGTGTCTTATGTTTAAATCGTACTTACACATGAAATGAAATGGAAGAACCTTTAGAACTCTTTTCACTGCAACCGTATGCACAACAATATGGAACCATATTGTTCTAATATTAAAGTAGTATTATATTACTTTTACAAAAAATAGTTCATAAAAGTGTTCACAAAACCCTATGTACAAGAAAAATAGTGTCGCACAACATTTATTTGAAATAACTACAATTAACACTTCAACTGCCTCAAACTTTCTGAGTGATGTTACGAGCGTTCTTAATAATTCTCGCGTTTCTGTCCCATAAGTCGCAAAATGTATTGCCTACCCAAATGGTATCACTTTATAAACGCAAGGCGCAGTCTAGTTATAATCATGTCTCTGACTTATACAATTAGTACAATTTTATTATATACCACAACATTCGGAAGTGCAATATGATCAAACTTTTCATATCGATAAAGAGTGATACAGAGCTAGGTAAAGAGTTTATAAAATGAGGTACAAGCCTTACGTCCAAAGTTCATTCTTAATGTGCTTTGGTCTTTGAAGTCCCAAATACGAAGCTCTTGATATACAAATTACAAAGTACTTTTGTAAAATAATTCGTTTACCAAGCCACAACTACTTGTTCACAAAGGGTAGGAAAGTAGGAACTACAGTACTTCTAAGCTCTGAAAGGGCTGGAATCATATTTTCAAGAATGAAGTACAAAAGTTTCGCCCAGTTTATCCAAATTAAAAAATTACAACATATTTTTATGTTTAAAGGTTACTCCTGTGTTTTTAAATAATTTTATAATAAGTATATGTGGTACATTATTTCACTGTCAACATCAATGTTTAATAGTTATTAACAACATTAGGTTGTAAATGTAGTAATTAATATTCAATTATTGTTCATGATAAATCGGATGAATATGTTTCAAGAAATCCCTAAATCTATTTTTGCAGTATTTTGCAGTAATTACCTTATCAAATACGTAATTTCCTTTATCATGTCAGGTATCCAATTTACCCATTCTAAATCTTTTTTTAATTAATTTTTCTTTATTTATAATAAGTAATATTTCACTGGTACATTTTTTTTTCTTTATTAGGAGAACAGAACCTTAAAAATTGTTGAAACGATAATATGTCGGAAAGATTTATACAATCGATTCATTAAAGATTAAAATCTCAACATCCACTATCACGACAGCCAAAATCCCATTTCAAACCATTTGTAGCTATGATATATTAGATAGATATTTTTGCTGTCAGGATTATGGCCAACAATCCTAATGATCAAACCCGATCAAAATAAAAACAAAAATAATTATAGAAATATAACTTTGCACAGTAGCGATATCGCAACCAATGGGTTTATCTGAGGTGCGATTATTGCCAGTTGAAAACTTTAAACTTTAAAATTTAATTACGAAAATAAAGGTTTGAGACTTTATAAGTTTATTACTTATCGCTTTTTAACATTAAGATGAAAAGGTATAAATTTATTTTTAAATTATGAACGAAGAGAGTAGTTACCTAATTAAAAAGATACTGGCCCCTTAATTACCACAAAGAATACTTAAAAATAAAAATAAAACTCTCGTTCTTTTTAATTTCCTCACCACAGTTTCCGATTTTCTATCTGAGATAATTAATAAAGCTGAAACTGTACTTTAATAAACCAAAGCTGTGGTTGCATATAAAACAATGTTTCATTCATTTAACTAATAGATTATGTAATCGAAATACTGTAGAATAGTTAAACCACTTTTATTACCAAGAGAAAAAAAAACTAATTAGTTTACTACGTAAGAAATATTTTCTTACTGGTAAGTTCACAGAGGTCCCATTTCAACCTTTTAAACAAGTTTACTGTTAAGAATTGATTAGAGCCAGCGAAATAATTAGTTTGGATAATTAACAACAAATTGCTGTCAATGGTTTTTAAATACCTATTGTTTGAATGCAAATTCCTGTTGAATAGATAGTCAATTGGGTTTTGCTACTTTATAATTGTGTTCGCGTTTGTCAACGTTAATTCATCATTAAGTTGGCTTACCACAATATCTTGTATAAACTAACCACAATTTACATTTCAAAATAAAAAGAAATAAAGAGATTTAAATAGGACTTAACATTAAACGCGGTGGAATAACAATAATTTCAGTAGTCATTCGCGTTACTGTATGTATATTTAATTGCTTTATAGGGTTGTTCGATTATTTGAAATTGGTAATGTTAAATGGTAAAAGACGCTAAAAATACTGAAAAATGTAGGAATGAGATACAAGGATATATAAGTGAACTCGCAGTTATAGAATTTGAACAGCAGTATCGAGAAGTAAATATTAGGGAGGGAGATAGACAAGTATGCAAATTGTTACCTATAATTCCTAACATATCTAACGAAAAACCATTGATTGTTGAAGCCTTTATTTGTTGAAACTGATCCATACTTATTTATAAAAAGATAAACACAAAAATTTTCAAGACGTATATTGATAAACACTTAAATTGTTTTAATAAACTAACACAAATAAAAACTCAGATTTAAGTTTCAAAACGAATTTTTTATTTCCACTACTATCGTTTCGCCACACTGTGTCTTCTTCAGGTGAAGAGATTACAATAAGAATTAACAAACACAATCTTATATATATACGTGCGCAGTACAGAACTAAAGGTTGGTGATTTTTTTTTTTGAAATTTAAATTTAACAAAGGTGAATTGTTTGTTTCTGTTTTTTCATTTAATATTGCATGCTTTTTATAATATCGGTTTATTTCCAACGATTCCAGGAGATTTAATGTTGGTCCTTGGTTTTCTATATGTAAAATTTTAAACTTATTGCTAAAGTTACAGTTAATTAGATGTTCTGCGTAAGTCGAAGTACACTTTTTTAACTTAAAACTATTAAAATGTTTCTCAACTATATTCAAGAAGGTTCTACTAGTTTGGCCTATGTCACAGTCTCCGCAAGTTAACATATATACTCCAGAATTTAAATTTTTATAAGTTTTATCTTTGCAGTTTTTTATTACATTTCCTAAACAATTATTAGTTCTAAAGGCTAACTTGTAGAACCCAAGACTTTGTTTGTTAATTCTTATTGTAATCTCTTCACCTGAAGAAGCCACAGTGTGGCGAAACGATCGTATTGAAAATAAAAAATTCGTTTTGAAACTTAAATCTGTGTTTTGATTTATGTTAGTTTATTAAAATGAAGATTCAACAAGTAAGTACCTCAACAATAAAGCATACAATTGTTTCGCTTCACATGAAAAAGCTTATGTTTAAGCGAAACAATTTAAGTGTTTATCAAAATACGTCTTGAAACTTTTTGTGTTTATCTTTTTTAAACATGTATATCTACCGAAAGTACGATTAACATTATTAAAAACAGGGTAGCTTTTAGGATAAATGTACAGAGACAACCTTGTATAAAATGGAAGAAGTGTATGGAACGAAGATAGATAAAAGTAAATAAAAAATATATGTAGCAAGGGAGGTGATAGTAGCGTTAGAGCTAATATAAAAATTTAATACGAAAAACTAGAAGCGGTAGTAACATAAAATCAATTAGCGTAGGAGGGCTGAGTCGGTTTTACAAAATAAAATCGCCTTTGTACTCGTGAATAGTTAATTTGGGATTTCCAAAAGTGTATGTTTGGAGGGAGGTTCTATACGGGTGCAAAAAAAATTGTTACAAACGTTTTAGATGTGTTGCTATAGGAAGATGATGAAAATACCATGCACAGAAAAAGTTATAAACCAAAAGGTATTGAAAAATAACAGGAGGGATGGGACGGTAGGACACCTTCTGATATATAAGGCCTAGTATTAGAAGTAGAAAGAAGGGTAAAGATGGATAGGTAGAATTCTAAATTAGATTACTCTTCGCAAACACACAGAAGAGGGATGTTTTATATTTTGGGTAATTACAAAATTGGCTCAGGATCGGAAGGAGTGAACTATTGTGTGTCCAATTAGTGTTTGGACTGATAACCTTGTGGCGATGATTTGTAAACATTTTAGACATCAAAAGCAAATGAGTCAGTCACACATGCTTGACTAAAATATTAATGGAACAGGGTGTTAAAGCGAAGAAGTTCATTACATATAACTCACTTTTAACATGTAAATTACGCCCAAGAATTCTACGAGATCTGTCTCAGTGAAAATTACTAAGCTTCTTAAATTACAGGATTTGTGGAATGATATCATTATGGACATCTGTGAAAATATAATTGCTTTTGGACATCATTAAGTGCTGCTAAAACATTTTCAGACATATTTATTTTCAAGTCGACTATTTAGTACAATTCGTTTTAATAAAATACACGATTAAAATGGCTGAATCGTGCACGAAACTGTTTCGAAATTAAGTGTGCTGTTTTGAAACAAGTGAAAGTATTTGACGTTTTAATTGTTGTAAATAAGGTGACAGCTTAGAGCATATGAATATGGAGACAGAATTTAATACAACACTGATCCTGAAATAGCAAATAATCATGGATCGCCTTTCTCGCTCTAACGAGGCCTGATTGGGTGTTTCTTCACTAGGCGTATCACTCTCTCTACCAATAAGGCCGCGTTCAAGCAGCGCTAGAGCGAGAAATTCGGACCACATTTATTTCCTATTTCAGGATCACTGCTATGGTATTAAATACTATCTTCATGTTTTTTTATGTTCAAAGGATAACAGTGACATTTTCATAGAGCGAATGCTCAAAAAAGAGGCATATGATGTATCTTTATCTTCTGTTTCTTTCCTTTTAATGTTTTCTTTTAATTGGGTTTGTAGCGAACATTATATCCATATTTTTTTTATCTTGCATTATCTTTAACGAATATTTTTGCGAATGTTTAGATTTAATTTTACCAAATTTTTCTATTTCTTACCTGCCGAAAGTAGCAGCCAGAGTCCTGGCGGCCTCTTCATAATTCTGAAAAAAGAACAAGCGGTAAATATTTAATTAAGTACCTAAAAGTAAAAATTACAATATGCAGTCAAGTTTGCAGAAATAAACTCAGATGCGCTCACCCTCTATTTACTATGAATCATACTTACATCGTTAACGAAACAATCTTAAATTAATTTGGTTTGTACTATAAACAAATATATTGGCATAGCTTAATT
Source organism: Agrilus biguttatus (assembly GCA_963921985.1). Classification (NCBI taxonomy): domain Eukaryota; kingdom Metazoa; phylum Arthropoda; class Insecta; order Coleoptera; family Buprestidae; genus Agrilus; species Agrilus biguttatus. Next base: position 26,952,797 of record OY998118.1, read on the forward strand.
TAATAAATTTCAATTAATAGAATTAAGAAGTTTGGATGTATTCATGTATAAATACATTTAATATTTACATATTTGCAATTTACAACTACAAGTTTATTGTTCAATATGACACAATTTTATCTTTTCAAAAACTCAGTTTGTTGGAAAAAACTGATTTTTAAGAAGGAGAAAAACGAATCAATGCCTTTGGTCATAATTGGAACACTTATACCAGTTGTGTTTAAATTACTTCAAAATGTCAATATCTGTAATATTTTATACAACGTATCAAACATCAATTACTTGAATTGCCAAAGGCATTAAACTGGCTAATACAAATTATTTTGAAGATTATTTACAAAATGTATTTTTCCCATTCGTCATTTTGAATTTAATATCAAAAGATTTTATAATTATGTTACCTAATTTTTTAACAACAGTTTTCTTATTTTGAAATTGAAATTAAACAAGTGCTTATTTAAAATTTAATAGATATGGTGTATGAAAATATATAATAATTATTTTTATGGTTCTCTTACTATAGTATGTAAAGAGTCATCTATAATTTCCTAAAAGTGAAAATATCAAGACGCTAAGTGTTACTTAATTATTTACTATCTGATTACCTTAATTTTACTTAGAAAACCGAAAATATCACAACCATTAATAAGGCAATCTTATAAGTCAAGTGATTTACTATTATTGGTAATTAAAAAGTGTCAAGGCGTTCAACTTTCCTTTTCGAAGCCTGATAAGTATAGGCCTCTATATATTATTGCTAGTGAAACAAATATTTTATGAACGATTCAACTTTTGTTTAATAATTACATAACTATTTAACCATAGAATATTTATTTTTATAAGGTATAGGGCTAGTGGATCTGAAAACGGATATATGTAGATAGTAATTTCATAAAATGTGTTCATTTTTTATATACTTATGCGAACATGTTGAAAAATACAGAACTGAATTCAAATTTTGATTCAAGTACAAAAATATTTAATCTATACATATAAATAAAATTGGAGTGTCTGTTTGTAATATTAAAATAACCACTTTTTACTAAATGCAAATGGATGTATACACGGTACATATACCAAAATAACATTTTTTTAAAATTTTTGTCTGTCTGTATGTTTATTTCGGCTAATCTCTGAAACGGCTGGACCGGTTTTGACGGAACTTTCACTGGCAGGTAGCTAATGTAATAAGGAGTAACTTAGCTTTTTTAGTTTTAGAAATTAATTATTATTATTATTAAATAGTTATTAATTTCTAAAATAAATTATTATTTCTAAAATAAAAGTAGCGTGAATTACTCCTTATTACGTTAGCTATCTGACAATGAAGGTCCCGTCAAAATTGGTCCAGCCGTTTCAGAGATTAACCGGAACAAAAAGACGCACAGACAAAAATTGTAAAATCGCCTCCTACCACTTAATATCACAAAGGCTGCCTGTCGCTCGGGCTCAGAACGCTCGACTTCGTTTAAAATTTTAAAAATAACTTTTTTGTTAAATTCCACGAGGACGAAATCGCGGGTACAGCTTGTTGTTAATAGAAACAATAGTTGCATATTTATTGGTTATTTTTAAATATTGCAGTATTTTTTTTAAGACAAATTATATCTCAGCTTTTACACTATAATTTTTTAACAACTTGAAATAAAAAGAGTATTTGGAAGTTTCAACTAGTTTATTAAAGTAGTATTTGTTAATGTACTCTTCGATAATGACAGGTTAGGTCGAAACGGCTGTCAGAGATTGATTTAATAAACTAGTTGAAACTTCCAAATACTCTTTTTAGTTCAAGTTGTTATTGAATATGTTTCATCAAAATTACACCAGTGAAAGTGATTCTTTCAATAATTTTTTATTAAACTCTTAAAATATCAATTTTATATAATAAACAGTTATGCTTCTTTGTAAATACACCAATCATTTTAAAACTTTTCTTAAGAATAGAGTGAAGAAGACAGAGAGAAAAATATGAAATTTTGGTTATATTTACTGTCTCAGGATCGTTTAATACATGAGTACCTACCCTTAACAGGCACAAAAAAAAATAATAACGACATAAAAGCAATTGCTGCCATCTAGTGGACTTTAGCCGCTACAGAAGATATCAAACTAGATAAGGCCTCACAGAGGTATTTAAACTTGTCCAGTTAAATCAACAACGCAGCCTCCATACGTGAATTCACGTAAAGCTTAACAATAACAATTATTATGCTCTTCGTCAGAAATTTATCGAAACTAATAGACACGGATTGTGATTTCGCTCTAAATTCGACTAGATGGCAGCAATTTCCTCTATGTCGTTATTACATTAACTGTTCTTTATAGAATATTTCGACTTGGACAGTAATTTATATTGCAGGGATGCAAAACCCTCGGATTGATCTCCCTTCTGAAGGGGGGGTTTTAGTCGGTAGGCGCCTCGGCGAATCCGACACTACCCTCTCTTCGGGGGGTGTCGTTTGAAGATTTTACCTCCTCGAGAATAACAAAACAGTAATTTATCGAGACTGCCTATGGCACGCTGATGAACTTCTAACAAGAACGAAATCGCGATTCATGTCAGGTAGTTTCGATAAATTTCTGACTAAAAGCATAATAATTGTTATTTTTTAAAAAATATAAATTAATACCCATAAAAGCAATACACTCTAAAAAGTTAAATTTTCTTTCAGTAAAAGAAAATCTAAATTTCAATCTTCCTTAATTATTATTCAATAAGCACAAATCACGTATTGAAAATCAGTAGGTAAATATTGGAAATTATAAACTAAAGAACTGTAGAAAATTTTCTTATACACTCCACTTACCATATAAAGACTTTTATTCAAATTAGACCAATTAATTATTGATTTTTGAGGAAAAAATGTCTACATACATACATAATGGGGGAAAACAAAAGTTGCTTTTTACGATCACTTATATATACTTATATCAATAAATATAGTTTCCATTTCTTCCCCTTAGTTTTAGTTTGTAGTCAATCGAAGCCAGATAGGATTAAAAATGTATTTTATTGTAGAATCAACTACCAACGTTTCGCTTTGGATGTAAGTTTTTTCAAGGTAGTTTGTTTTGTTAATATGTGTTGTTAAATGATGGGGTCTGTGGTCCAGGTGCATATTAAAAACAATGTAGACAATAATTAATATGAAATAATAAATAGTTAAAAGACACAACCGCGTACTAACAACTACAATTACAATTGAAGATATCAAGAAAAATGTAAAGTATTTACAAGGAGTACCTTTTGACAGGAGTGTTCTATTTACGTACTATCACTCGCCTCGAAAGTCCGAAGAAGGTGACGGCGCGGCGTATCCTTGAAATAGCGTTGCAACTCCCAAGTTGCAGTTCTTAACCTTTGTTTTTACAACTGTTGCGAGTGCATTTTTTCTCACGTCACCGACACGACGCCCAGTTAACAATGCGAAATGCGGGTGCGGTTTAGGCGGTTTATATCCCCGAACAGTACGAAGTCTCTTTACCAACTGAACTATCAAAATATCGGACTGTGAAGAAGCTGCGGATTTAGTTTTTCCACTACTCCGCTGTTTATTCTTCTTCTCCACCGTTTTCTTGTCGCTGCTATTGTTGTTGTTGTTGTTGTTGTCGATGATGTTGTTAAAAGCGAGCCACTTTCGATTTTTTCTTACGAAACGACAAAAATTTACGGTCCATCTGATTATCGATTTTTCAGGTGAATGTTTGCTATTTATCATAGAAATTGACAAGGTAAACTACTTTCGACGAACGAGGAAGAAATTACCAATAATAGATATCTTGTTTATTAGTGGTATAGAGGAAAGGTGACAAAATCAAAGGATTGAGCTGCAGTGCAAACATTTGTCTGCTTAGCAGACACATTAGCAAGGACAAAACTTCAACATAACGTAAATAAATAGAATATTTTTTAAAAACTTATGAACGTTAGGTTATATGCGGAAATAAACCAGATGCAAACTCGAGTTTCTTTTTATGTTTATCTAACAGTAATATAACACTACCTGGTATACATGTTATTTACAATATACATGAACTGTTTAAATATAGACAATATTTGTGGATATAAAGGTTAATTCTGTCGTTTTACGCATTGTTTTATACAGATGTTTATCATTCAAAGAAGTTGAAATTGATATTTTTAAAAAGTTAAGAAATTAGCCAAAAATTATCGGATATTCACAAGGTGCGACATTTTATTTAAAATTACTTAGCAACACCTGACTAAGGTTTTCCAAAATTTTTGGTAATTGTATCATGTACTCAATAAATCTTAAGTGAACTTAAGGGTGCGGTGGTAGTACATGTAAAGGGTTACAGGTATTAGATTTTTGATTAATACACAAATGAGTTGCTTGTAACGTCTATTAACACTATTTACAAAATTTGGTATCAATCAGGTGCAGGAAGAAATTGTAAGAATAGCGAGATGAGTCACAATCGGTGCGGTGTTACAATATATGATTGTGAGGGTGCGAGCACACGTTGTTTATTTGGCTGCGATTTACTTAACACTGATTTAACTTAAGGGAGAAAAGAGGCAGAAGAAATAGAAAAGGAAAGACGTAGTAATAAGAGATGAAGATAGCTATGGCGATGATGAAGATATAGGATTGTAGGCAGCTGTAGGTCATAAATTACAGGGGGTGAATACAAGGTATAAAGACAGATAATAGTGGTGAAGAGTATTACAGAATGACAAAGAAAAGATGCAGCAGTAAATTATATAATATTTTACAACAGTAATCTGTTGGATTTAAAAAGTTATAGGTGAAGAAATTGTTGTTACTTTTTATTTTAACAGGGCACTCAGAAGTCACGCCTTTGCTTCTCAGGGTAAATATGCAGATTATGTGAGGTAGTTGAGTGTAAGGATCTTACCAATATTAGTGGCGTAGCTGATGGTCCTGGTAGTGGTGCGGGGCGCCAGAGCTTCAGGGGCTTTTTTGCCTTAAAAATACTTTAAAATCTAATTGATTCAATTACCAATAAACTCACTTTAACGCAGACAGTTAAAACCCATGTACCATAGGGTGTCTGCAATTATTTATTGTATTATGTGCACCTGTAATTTTGAAAATAAATAATCCGAAACCTATAAAGTGTCCTCAACACTTGGAAGAGTTTGGAAATAAAACTGCCAGATGATCAGAACGGTAACGCCGTGTGTTATAGTGTTTCGTTGGGGTTTGAATTGACTTGTTGTGATGTTTGTTGGGGTGGGGACTCTGAATTTTTATCTACACCACCGACTATTACATACTATAACAAAATACAAATTTTCAATTTTCTTGATTTCAAATTATATCTACTTGAATCCTCTAGAAGTTGTTCCGTAAGAGGAAGTTGATATAGTATCATATTGCAAGCAGTATCTCGTCAATTATTGATATTTACTGTTAACTGTGGTATTTAATATGGTAGACAATGGCCTTACGAAGGTATCTACCTGACAAAATGAACCCATGACGCACCTTACAAAACTAAATTAATAAAGAACATTCAGTAAACAATAAAAATCAGAGAGATGGCGACATACTACCTGTAATATGATACTATATCAATTTCTATGGTTTCTTGGGTTGTGTTAGGGGCACTAATATTCCACAGATAACGTTCCACTCTTCTACTGTTTTCATTTTTGCCATCTCGTCATATGCCCCTAACACCACTACCCACCCGTTCCCATACTTTCTAAGTATTTGAAATAAATGTTTTTGGAAAACATATTTGAATTATTTTATGGTATTTTAAATATTATTTAAATACTGATGATTAAAAGCATTTAATATTTTTACTCAGATACTTCAATGAATGTATTCTACTTGAAATACTGGATTTGTTTTTAAAATACTAGGTATGACATAATTATAAGTCAACAGAACAAAAGTGATTGAAATGTTTTCTATACGGTGTACCTTCAACATAAATTGTTTATAAACAAACTGTCAAATTAATCAATTAGTATTTAAATACTTTTAACATATTCATATTTATATCTAAATTTGTATTTGTGTTTTACATAAATATGACCATTCGCATGATTCCTTAAGGAGACTGAAGGGGTCTTCCGCCCTATCCACCATTTTGCACAGAAGTGTAGATCGGTCAGAAATCAATCCCACCTGTATTAGCCCCTACCCTATACCCCTACGTAGGTACTTGGTGTTTTTATGCTGAGACAGGTTGGAGACAGCTCAACCGCAGCGAAGGAAACTACTCCCTCGTTACGTTCCCTGAAGATGCCAGCTAAAGCAGTCAGCGAAACGTCGGATACTACTTTACAAACAAGGATTCATCCAAACAGGAGAACTACGATCATCAAACCCGGACAACGAAGTTACTTTGAATATTCTTGCTTATTGATGATTATGGCCATCAAGGGATAGTTGTATAGTATAATTTAAATATTAGAAATCTTAACATGAAGTTTCCAAAACCATTAGTTAGTACATTAATTTGAAGATTAAATAAAAAGTAGGTTCGTTTAACACTTTTCTTTATACCTGCAGTTTTCTAGACATTACTTAAGTAAAAAGTGCATTAACAAATGTCTAACGGTTAGCATAGATAAATGTACAAATGCATTTATGTAACTTATAGTAAACTACCTTAACTACCTAATGGAAGTAATATTATAGAAAAGCTAAACTCGGTGCAATCTTGAAGAAACATAATGACTAAATAAACTAATAAGAAAAACAGCGCATTTTGTTTCAACATATATTTGAACATTTCTCTTATAATTGTTTCGACCAAAATTTTATTTTTGTCTTTTAAAGCTTTTTTAATTTCAAGGTTTTCTATAAGTAATAAAAAATTATTTTTGTTTTCAAAATGAAGAATTTTCGACTCCTAGGTCGAAACAATTGTATGAGAAATCTTCAAATATATATTGAAACAAATAGTGCTGTTTTTCTTATTAATTTATTTAATATTTAACGTATATAACTACGAAGATTTTTTAATATTAACAAAAAAATAATCTAAATCCTATGAGTTGATTAGAATATTTGCGAAATAATAATAATTGATGATACAAATCAAGTTCTTTGGATTTATCGAGTTTGCTTAGGTAATTCGCACTTATTTATCTTCTCGTGGATATATTTATTAAAATTGTTGTATATATAAATATATTAAAATTTAAATTATTATCGGTTGTTTCTGAAACACAACAAGAGGAAATAGAAAGGGAAAAAATTATTACCAAACACTGATACTATCAAATAGTGCTTGTAATTATAGAAACTAATATGCATATTGGGGCACCCTTGAAGATCTTCAGAGAATAATGAACAAAACAGTTCATTATGGTCAAGAATATGGGCTATCAATAGACATTAAGATAACAAAATTTATTGTAATATCAAAAACTCAAACAAACAGTAAAAGACTGACAATCAATGACAAGATCCTTCAACAAGTGGAGAGGTACAGTTATCTGGCCGCAACGGTCAATTATGCAAACGATTACTTTATAGAAATTAATGTACGAATGTAAATAGCACGATAAAACTTAAACACACTGAGAAAAGTTTACAAGGGATATGAAACTGGACTTAAGAGTAGATTTGCAAGGTGCTATATTTTTTCGACGCAACTCTACGGAATAGAAGCTTTTGAACTATTCAGAAATTTGAATAATTCGAATTGTGGATATATAGAAGAGTGTTAAATATATCATTAATAGATAACATAACAAACAAAAAAGTCGTGAGAGGAATGAACAATAGAATGGAGATTATACAAACCATTAAAACCAGAAAATTGTAATACTAGGGACATATTACATGTGGGGAAAGATACACCATGTTTCAAATAATTATACAGGGGGAATACCAGGGTAAAAGAAATGTAGGAAGGAGGAGAATATCACGGTTACGTGACCTGAGAGGATGGTATTCATGCACATCCAACAAACTGTTCAGAACAGATTCTTCCAAAATGAAAATAACCATGATGATTGCCAACCTCTACCACAAAGATAGCACGTCAAAAATATACCATATGAGGACTTTCTTAAATAATTAGTGTAATAATATTTCCAAAATAATGTTTCGCTTCTCTTCATTTCGTCGGTCTCATTTTCCTCTCCCCAACCACCACGCACTCATTCCCATGATTTATAAAAGGATGCTGAGCTGAGTAGAAACGAAACATCCAAAAGGTCACATCTGTTTTTGACTAGATCACAGAAGTTCGAAATAACGATCCACATATGAAAGACAGAATGCCGACCAAAAATTTATTGTTATACCATATGGTACATTATAAAATGTTCTAATAGGAAAAGGAAGTTAATCGAAGGAATCAAGAAAAATAATTAACCTTTGTATTGAATGTTGTTGTTTTCAGAAATGAAAACACTTGTGCTATGTATTTTGAGGAACACATATAAATTTTATGATTAAATAACTAATAACACTAAGGTCTTATTGCGTATTACAAACGTTTCATACAATTGTAGGTATATAAAAACCAAAGCAAGGACTCTGAGGAAAAACATCTTTAAAAAAACGTTAAAATATTCAGGTGTTTCATTTCCACTAATACGCAGTATCATCGACCTACACTGTAGTGCAAAGCCGGGGAATAGGGCGAAAGGCCCTCTTCAGCCTTCTTTTAGGAATCGTGCTAGTAGGTGAGTGGTCATCCAAGGAAACCACAAAAAACATGAACCAAAGCAGGCGGACCCGGAATCGAACCGGTAATCTGCCGAATACTGAACCATGATCTAACCCGCTAGAACACGCCATTCGATACTTTCTTTTTCAAACTAAACCTTAATGTTTTACTCCTACCAGCATCAGCGAGGCTTACCAATCACCTACACTGTAGTGCCATGTGTTGGTAGGGCAGAAGCGGCTCTTCAGCTTCCATTAGGAATCGAAGGGACGAGTAGGTAGTGATAATTTGGAGAGATATATGATTCGGATGATATGAAGATAGTGGAAGAGTGAAAACATATCTGTGGAATATTGTTACCCCTAGTATTTTGCTATAATATTCGAGGAAACCACAGAAATAGAGCCCTTTTAACAAGTGATATTAATAACTACAAATGTGACAAATGTAATACAGATTGAACGCATTGAATTCTTTTTTTATATTTCTTCGTTAGTATTTACTTATTATTTATCAGATATATAGCATTAAAAAGGAACTAGTTGTTTTTTTTATGATCAACCTTTTCCATGTAGAACCTACACCACAATACAATCTTATTCAAACTGAGTGGTACATTAGACGTTTTAGAGAAACTAAGCATTTGGGAGTAGGGATTATCAAGGATGATCTATTTAACTAAAATAATTTCAACTGTCGGGCACTTTCGGTTTTACATGAAGTTTATGGCAACTTTCTTATATTAAATGGAATGGTATATTTTTGGATGGATCGAAAGAGGATAAAAAAAGAAATCGAATGGCAATATAAAATATGCTAGGTACCATTTGAAAAAATTAAGTTATTCGTGTTTGAAGTTTTAAAGTTTGGTTTTTTTAACGCCCTGTACAAATTATAAAGCTTCGTTTTAGCATGACGTTAGCTTTATGACTTGACTGTAACTAGTAAATAACTTATTTCAACATTCTAAGTCATTTTTTATGGAAGTTATGATTTTTTATAGTTTGGATTGAGCTGCAATCTTTTCTCCAATAAATTAAATCACGAGTACCTCAGAAAATATTCATCGTAGGCATATAGGCATACAAGTTGGTTATCAAAATCACCTTAAAATTTTATGTTTCATACGAATTCATCGTAAAAATATACTATTCTATTCAAAATAAGAAAGTTGACATCAACATCCTGTATAACCGGAAGTGCCCGACAGTTGGAATTATATTAGTTAAATAGATCATCCTTGATACTCCAAAATTTTCTCTAAAATGTCTAATGTACCACTCAGTTTGAATGACCCTATATTTAGTGACAGTCACATATGTCTTTTATTCTCAAAGGCATTATTTGAGACAGTAAAACCAGACTTGTAAGAGAAGTAGTAGAAATTGGAAACCATGTTAAGAGAATAGATAAATAAAAAGAGAGTCCCCCTATTTATCAACGCGCATCAAAAATAAATGACAATAAAGTAAAGTAAGTACAGTGACCGGCACCTAAGGAGATTGACAGGTAGCTAGCCGGAAACTTTTAGCATAGCAATAAATGAAAGAGCCAATAAGAATATAGCTGGACCGAAGCGTCAACTTGTGGCTTGTAGTTCAGCGGCGCGTATCACTGAGAGAAAAACTACTGAACACGGAACACATGTGAATTCATTCAACTGATTTACTTACCCTAACAACCCCTTCTCTATTCTGTTAATTTGCAATTATTTGCCACTACGTTACTGAACCTTGCTGAGCAGTTATCATTCTATCTACCGGTCGATTATCCCCGCCCTAAAGGGGCCAAGCTTTGCTAGTGCGCATCCGATGATTTATGGCTTTTGAATCTCCTTAGGTGTCGAGCACTGTAATTACTGTTGAACAAAACGAAATCAGGATGAACGCTCCGAAACTCGACAATAGCAAATATTACAATTAAAATTGTTGCTATGGTTGTGATAATGCATCTTATTTTCCTGCATTAATTTTACAAAAATAGCAAATTGCTCTTAGTTATATAACCACCAAGTGGTTAGCTACGCCATGGGTTCAGTTTAACATGTCGATATCTTCATTAGAAAAGGAACTTATTGAACATTACTGTATCTCAGAATAAGTAGCAAATATCTATAAATGACGTTCTAGTGAGATGTCTGTATTTATTGTATTATTATTGTAAAAATTGTGTTAAACCCTGTGCCCTCCGATTTCTTATTTTAACAATAGGTATCTATATCATAATTGTCTCAAAATTTTATGCAACAAAATCAAATGTAGTTTTGTGAAACTAACATAATTAAAATACTAAAACCCAAAATTGCATATAAAACGTTTAAAAACACAAAACGCAATTCAACATTCCACATGTGATCAGTCTCTGAAGATAATCAATAAATAATTAGCATTATAATCAGTCCGTAACATAATTTTATACGGAAATTATTTTATCCGTTTTCAGTAAGTACAAAATAAATATAATGGTGGATAGAAAGTATTTAGGGTTCGCTTCACTAAAGTGATTACGATTTTAACATCAAACATTCGGTAAATCAATTCATTTATGACGGATTTATAAAAGAAAAAATTAATTAGAACGTTCAATTAAATGAATTTATGTTAAGGAACTTTCTTGAGTTTTCAAGCTTTCTTCAATTCTTCAATGCCTTATACAATCTGAAAATAACCGGAGTGCGACAGTTTTGACTAATACTTCCGACCAGAATTACGCATAATTCGTCTGAAACATTTGTTAAATTAATTAGAATATAAAATTTTAATTTTACGCATGTTATCAAACCGTTTCTCAACCGGGAAATGGGTAACTGTTCCGAATCTAATTCGTCAACTGAATTATTATGGTAATCGTGAATAAGTACAGACAACGTAGTGAACACCATCTATAGAAATCTTATAATTATTTATGGTGAAGTATGTATGGGACAGGTTCGTAATTGAATAGAACAAAAAGTTCTTGGTGTTCACATAAATGTCATAATAAATGACAAGCTGTTATCTTTATTAGAAAAGGACCTTTTTAACATTATTGAATTAAACAATAAGCAGCAAGTTTCTACAGATGGCGTATATTACACTGTCTGTACCTATTTATGGGATGCTGTTTAACTGGAGCACGTGGGTTCGTCAGTGTACCGAGCGGCGTGGTCTAGTTCTCTAGATCATTGTTTAACATTTGGGAGGTCACCGGTTCGAACCCGGGTCTGGCTGCTTTGCTTCAAGTTTTCTGTGGTTTCCTTGGGTCATATAGGCAAATACTGGGACAGTAACATTCCACAGATAATCTTTCACTTTTCTTCTGTCTTCATTTCGTCCGTCTCACCTTTCTCTCCATAACCGAACCACCCACTCATTCCCACGATTCCTGAAAGGAGGCTGAAGAGGGCCTTACGCCCTACCCTTCGGCTTTGCACTACAGTGTAGGTCGGAGGGACTGTCCGCCCACCAGCACGAGTAGCTGGTGGGAATGAAACACAAAAAAGTTTTTTTCGTCGGTGTGAGCATTGGAAGTTGTCAAAAATGCTTGTGCATTGAATGATTACTAGAATTATCTGTGTAGCTTAACAGAAATAATTTCAGTTTGAAATCCCTACTAAAAATTAAAATAGAGAAAACACACTGTATTATAAGAGACAGTATGGTTCCGTCTATTGTTATTGATGTGAGAAATTCCGGATAACTGATTTAATATTTAATACTATCAATTTTAATTTCAACAGGTGAAATCAAACGGTACAAATTTTTCATTTCAATTTTTGCGAGCCCTATATCCTAGATACATTTCTATAAGCTACAAGTAAACTTCCACTGTTTCATATATTATCAAATAAGGAAAATATGAAAGTTTCAAGTTTGGCATTTGACTGCGGTGTCTTAAAATATTTTATTTATTGTGTTGCAACATATAATTCTAAAATTTTGTGCGAATAATATTTGTTACATGGTAAATCAACTTCGAAAGTTTTATGTTTCTTTCGTCATCATAGAACCCTATTCTATATCTTCAATAATCGATTATGAGAGATCAAAAAATTTTATTTAAGAATTAGTATATTTTCTGTAGTATTGTAAATGACAAAAGCATTTTACAACAGGTTATAAATGTTACACAGTAGTAGTAATATAAAATATTTAGCGTGTTGGTTTGAATTATGAAAAAGAATTAAGATGAGACCTAAATGTTAAGAATTTTTGAACTGTAAATTGTATAAATTAACTAAATTTAAGAAACAGGATTTAAAATAATTTATTAGAATACAAAAGTATCCATAGCATCATATGAGAACGAATGTTTTCTTAGTTCTAACACAAGTTGGTAGATTTTTTCAAACAATTAAAAACTATTACTACCCTGTAGAAAACCGGTATAATTTATATAGGAACTCCGCTATAACTCTTGCAATGTTATGTTCTGCAGACTTTGTTAAAGCAACTTATAAAACTTACAACAATACGTATTTTGTTATCATTAAGTGTGACAGATTCTGAAGAACCTACATGCTAAAACTCTGAATATTTGCCTTTAAAAAAGCTTCTTCATTTCCCTATAAATTGTTTGTAATTACATTAACTGGATTTATCGATTAATGAATTAATTAAAAAACATTTAATTGCTGAGTTTATTGCGCAATGCCAACGTTTAAACGTGAAGGAAATTTTGAAAGTAAAAGTCTATGAAATTCAGTTTAAAAAGTTAAAAGATAATTTCCTTAGGTATCCAACTTTCAAGATCAGGAATGGTATGTATTACTCAGATCCTAATGTTAAACCTATTAGATATTTCCTCAAAAATTCTAATTTGCAATTACAATTTGACAGGCACGATATTTTTACTTATTATTATATTACTTCATCGTTATAAAGAGCTGTTGAGGAATTATAAATGTTTGGTTCCTTGTAGAACTTCCAGAAACACTGATTACTGTTTTTACGTTCCAATTTTAAGAAGTTATCAAGTTGATAAAAAAGATGTGATGACTGTGATTAAAACGATATATATTAACGGTAGTACTATTTACATGTATTTTACAAAGGCTTATTTTATGATTTAAATAATAGTTGGTAATATTGAATTTGATAAAATATGTTTCGTAAGTTTTTGTTAGTAACTCAAACTAGTTTTATATTACTTTAACAAAAAATAGTTCATAAAACTGTTCACAAACCTTATGTAAAAGAAAAATAGTGTCGCACAACATTTATTTGAAATAACTACATTCAACACTTCAACTGCCTCAAACTTTCTGAGTGATGTTACGAGCGTTCTTAATAATTCTCGCGTTTCTGTCCCATAATTCGCAAAATGTGTTGCCTACCCAAATGGTATCACTTTATAAACGCAAGGCGCTGTCTAGTTATAATCACGTCTCTGGTCTGTGGTATGGAAATAATAAACATCGAAAAATGTCTTGCCCCAATTTACGACAACATTTTAAGAAAAACGCGGACACGTGTGTCGCTCACTTACGTTGTGAGCATTCTCAGCGGAAGTTTTGCTTAAGACATTTTTTGATCTTCATTTTTTTATTGTTACAATAATTCCTGTAAATGCTACAGAGTCTTTTTTCCGTTACTTGTAATTGTACGGTTATTAATTTAAATAAAATAAGAAGGAGCGCCTGACGTGATTGGTTCAACCCACCTAAACAATGAAATGTTTCGTCTTCTTTATCATTCACATTGTGTCATTAAGGGTACTGAATTTATGATTTAGTTTTCGAAATCATCCATTTGTATTGTCGAAACATATTTAATTGTCTCACAATTGCCATCTTCATGCATCAGAGACACGATTTAGATCAAGGATTTTGTAAACAACACAGAGCAAATGAAAGAACGAAATAAAATGTCAGAATTCCCAAAAATAAACTAGGTACGATAATATTACAACAACTTAAGTTCGAATGAGATTTATTTATCTCTAATAAATGTAGAAAACTTACATATAATTAGACGAAAAAGGATTTTAAAACCTTCTTTTTTGAATTGTTATCTTCGTCTAAGAATCGTTCAGAATCAACAGTGTAATTCAATGTCGGTAGGGGTATTAGCCCTCGGAGTAGTTGTTTCTGTTGATTCCATATTTATATTTATTAAATTGCCTGTAAAGGCCTTTCTGCCAGCGCCCACCTGATGAGACCCGATAGGTCGAAACCGGTCGTGGGATGTGGCTTTCGGTTCGTTGTGCCTACTTGGTAGAACGCGTTCAAAATGTGAGATCTTTGATCTTAAAATTAGACGAACAAGGATTTTAATGCCTTCCATTTTTGTATATAAAACTTAGAGGTTTATTATGGTAATATATCACGTAACTTGTGCTGCCTTGAAAACAAATCTATAATCGTGGAAATTACATTAATACGATATTAATTATTGAATCAATTTATACCCACTAAAGATTACCTCATACTATGAGGGGAAATTTTGTTGCTGTTGTCACACCCCCGCCGGGACACGAACCCGGAATCTCGGCTTTACGCGACAATGCTTTAGCCACTAAGTTACGAGAGGTGACAACAGTAACAAAATTTTCCCTCATTGTATGAGGTAATCTGTAGTGGGTATAAATTAATTCAATAATTATTATCGTATTAATGTATTTAAAAATTACCCCTACTAAAAATTCGTCAAATATTTCATCTTGGAAATTCTTTCGCACTCACATTAACTAAGACTATTCTGTTATGGGAAACCCAGATTTAGAAAGCAAAAGGTTTATTTCAAACATTAAACTTGTTATTTCAACATAATAGTAGGTTTTAAACATGATGTAAAATCTGCATTATCAAGGAATTACCCTGAAGTAACAAGCTGATTTTTTAAAATAAAAATTTAAAAGCAAAATTTCTCTTATAAATAACATTTGAATTCAAATCTGGATTTTTCATGACAGGATATTTACAGATAGATGAATTCTAAAGAATTTCCAAGTTAGTCAGAGGCGGCAAAAATCTTTTTTCATGCAGGCAAAATTCCTTCCAACTTTCAAAAATTTTAAATACAACTTTTAAATGATAAATGTCCAAGTTTCATTGAAATCGGAAAAAGGTTTTTCATCTGAGGACAAGTACTTTCGAAATATTGGTCCAGAGTCTTATTAGGGGAATTCTCGATCACCTTTTATCTCAAGAATTATCAAGAACATTAGTGGAGAATATAGCACATTCTTTTTGTATAACTGTTTTTAATGTAATAATAATTTCTGATTATTTAGTATTTCTATTTTTAATCTCGTTAATTATCAAATAATGTTTGTACCTATTTAATAACTAAGTATAGGTATATCACACTAGTATCATTATAAACATATTATATGTGGGTATACAGAAGTTCAATATGTTAATAAAATATTTTCTAAATATGATTGAAAGTACAATGTAGTTATGAGGAAGGCCGTCAATTAACCTTCACAAACATGCAAAGTGTGGCAACGCAAAACAAAGGCGTTTCAGTTCCTAACCTCTTAAAATGAATGTGCCTTCTAATAGACATAAAGAAAACATTTATTTGGTCAATATACGCCCTATTAGTAAAATTATGTCGAAACGTACGTGTACTACTTGAAGCTATACAACATATAATAAATTTAATTTCTAATAATCAGTTATTTAAACCCCCATTTGTCAACTGGATACTGAAAGGGTAATGACTACTATAAAATGTGTAATAACAATAGATACTTTAATTTATAGGGCTAGTATTAATACGAAAATTAAAAATGGAGGTAAAGATCTTCATCAAAATGTTCAAATCGTCCTTAATTGAATTAGATACTGTAAAATATTGTATAATTTATTGCTGCATCTTTTGTTTGTCATTCTGTAATACACTTCACCACAATTATCTGTATTTATACCTTCTATTCACCCCCCGCAGCTGCCTACAACCCTATATCTTCAGAATCGCCATAGCTATCTATATCTTTTATTACTGCATCTTCCCTTTTATATTTCTTCCGCCTCTTTTCTTCCTTAAGCTAAGTCAGTGTTAAGTAAATCGCCGCCAAATAAACAACGTGTACTCACACCCTCACAATCATACATTGTAATACCGCACCGATTGTTATTCATCTCGCTATTCTTTCAATTTCTTCCCGCAACTTAATTGATACCAAATGTACATTTTGTAAATAGTGTTAATAGACATTACAAGCAAACCATTTGGGTATTAATCAAAAAATTTAATACCTGTCAGGACGTCTCATGTACTACCACCACACCTTTAAGTTCATTTGAGATTTATCCGGTGCATGATACAGATACAATTAGAGATTCGTATTAACTTCAACGCTGGTACAAACTTTTTCTCTTACACTAACTAATTGTAACTAAACAGTCTAGTATTAAATATGAATTAAAACGTTTTCTAAACAAGCCATTGAAATGCAAAGTCATCAATTATCAAAACATGAATGATTTTTTCCAGTTATTAGATTCATCAATATTCATACCATCAAATGAAGAAAGAATGAGGTTTATTAGTCAAAGTGGCTCACTGTTCTCATTGAACTTATTGTATTACTTAATTAAATTAGAATGCATATGTCCATTATTATAAAGTTAAACGCATACAGCAATAACGGTACCAGAATTAGTAAAATATGGAAATTATTAGAATGTTTGAACCAAACGAATTAATAAACTCAGAATCCTTTTATTAATACCTGAACGGACTTTTATCAATTTCGTGTACGTTTGGTTTTCCCAACAATTTATAAACAATATGTAATAACTATAAATATGGAATCAACAGAAACAACTACTCCGAGGGCTAATACCCCTACCGACATTGAATTACACTGTTGATTCCGATGTATTATTAGACGAAGATATAACATATCCAAAAACAAGGAATTAAAATCCTTATTCGTCTAAATATTAAGATCAAAGATCTCAAATTTAGAACGCGTCCTACCAAGTAGGCACAACGAACTGAAAGCCATATCCCACGAACGGTTTCGACCTATCGGGTCTCATAAGATGTCTAATAATACATCGGAATCAACAGTGTAATTCAATGCCGGTAGGGGTATTAGCCCTCGGAGTAGTTGTTTCTGTTGATTCCATATTTATATTTTTATATTTATTATATAGCCTGTAAAGGCCTTTCTGGCAGCGCCCACCTGATGAGACCCGATAGGGCGAAACCGGTCGTGGGATATGGCTTTCAGTTCGTTGTGCCTACTTGGTAGGACGCGTTCAAAATTTGAGATCTTTGATCTTAATATTTAGACGAATAAGGATTTTAATTCCTTCTTTTTTGAATATGTTATATCTTCGTCTAAGAATACATCGGAATCATAAGTGTAATTCAATGCCGGTAGGGGTATTAGCCCTCGGAGTAGTTGTTTCTGTTGATTCCATATTTATATTTTTATATTTATTATATAGCCTGTAAAGGCCTTTCTGGCAGCGCCCACCTGATGAGACTCGATAGGGCGAAACCGGTCGTGGGATATGGCTTTCAGTTCGTTGTGCCTACTTGGTAGGACGCGTTCAAAATTTGAGATCTTTGATCTTAATATTTAGACGAATAAGGATTTTAATTCATTCTTTTTGAATATGTAATAGTTTTCCTAAACTTGAATTATATTAATTGCTTTTAAATTTTTGATATCACGGACTGTTACACCTAATGTTGTTAATTCATTAAGACGGCCTTGTTTATTCTATAATTAAATACTGAATTTATATTTATTATGGAATCCTACAAAATGAGGACACCAAAGCCATTATCAAACTAAAAGAATTCGAACGACAGAAAGATAACCGTCAATGGCGTCAATCATTGGTAAGTATTATAGCAATTTTTACAGTTCTTCATTCTTAATCACACACTCAATGTAACGTTTTCTTCAAGAAAAACGAAAACACTTTAGCAATTATACACATAATAGGTCAGGCTCATAATAGTTAATAAATTGATGAAGGTTATTTTGTGGAAAGCTCATTTTATAAGAATCCCACACACCTAACCACAACATTAAATTGATGTACACATTTATAAGCATATACATACGTAAGACTTACGCAATTTATTTGAAGTCCTTTATAAATATTTAGTAGATATTATGTAGTAATGTAATTCACATTTATTCTTTAACACAAACACTTATAACAAGTTAATTGTTTTCTTATTTCACATTGCACTGCATCACAATGAAACACTTTAGATTTTAAAGATAAATAAAAACTTTTAATTGAAGAAAACTGAATTTCGTTTCGGTTGGAAGTTTTCGTATTAAAGCGAAACACGGTCGATATCAAGTGGCCGTGTGTTACCGCAATAGTGTGCTGCACTGCATTGGTTGGAACGTACGTGACATTACTAAACGTTTGTTTGTTTAGCCTGAAGCCACCGTTAATATGGCAAGGTAGTTTAGTGGCGGCAATGAAGTAATCGTAATTGACCACTTTTACTTTCTATAGGTACAACTTATGAAAGTCCCGTTCTATATGGCTCAAGTCGCGTTGCATGCCACATGCGTGGACATTTGTCAATTCCATCGGAGTATGTTTACTACACTCGAAAGCTCGAAGTATATTTTTGTATAGCAACTCTATAATGTCGAGAAAAAGATTCAAAATAACAATATAAACAATATATATATATATATAAATGTTCTTTATTAATTTGGTTTATGTTCACGTAACATAAGCTACGTCGTGGTTTCAACTGGTCAAGTAGATACCTTCGTAAGGCCTTCTCAAACATATGAAATATCATAGTTAGAGTAATGAATAGCAGTAGATGGCGACATGCTACCTGTAATACGATAATAAATGAACTTCCTTTCATGGAACAACATTGGTTTGGTCAGTAATTTACCGAGCAGCGTGGTTTAGTGCTCTAGATCATTGCTTAGCAATCGGGAGGTCACCGGTTCAAACCCGGGTCTGGCTGCTCTGGTCCAAGTTTTCTGTGGTTTCCTTGGATCAATTAGGCAAATGATGGGGCAGTAATATTCCGCAAATAATCTTACACTTTTCTTCTGTCTTCATTTCGTCCGTCTCATATTTCTCTCCCTAACCACACCACCCACCCATTCCCACGATTCCTGAAAGGAGGCTGAAGAGGACCTTACGCTCTACACTCCGGCTTTGCACTACACTGTGTAGATTGGAGGGACTACCCGCCCACCAGCATGAGTAGCTGGTGGAAATGAAACACAAAAAGGTTTTTTTTCTATCAGTAATTTGTCGATGCTACCTATGGTGTGTTGATAAGATCTAATCTAGTAATTTCGATAAATTTTTGAGTAAGAACTAAATATTCCTTAAAATGTCTAATATGAATTGTGGTGGTAACTAACCAAGACTATTCTAAAATATTTGGTAATTGCAGTTTTCTTTTCGTCCCCTTGTTCTAGAAATCTAAGCCAATAGAGGCTAAAAGCAAATCTAGAGAGAAATGGGAGACGTTAAGACAGTCAAGGGGGACAGCAAGATAATGAACTGAACTTAATTTAAAAAAAAACATCTTAGCCGCTTTTGCAAGGAAACTTCTATTCAAACGAAGTCTAGATATGATGTGAATAAAACCAGTGTAAAACTTATTGTTCACACTTCTAGTATTATTTCTCACACAAGAGTAGTTCAAATTGATGCGAGTCAAACTGCCTTTCGACTTTTAATTACTTTATAACAACTAAAACTACACTGATATTTACAATAAATGCTCTGCTACTATGGTGA
Source organism: Agrilus biguttatus (assembly GCA_963921985.1). Taxonomy (NCBI): domain Eukaryota; kingdom Metazoa; phylum Arthropoda; class Insecta; order Coleoptera; family Buprestidae; genus Agrilus; species Agrilus biguttatus. Next base: position 26,973,117 of record OY998118.1, read on the forward strand.
AATGTTTTTTTGTATTAATGTTTAAAATGATTGTTGTATGAATGATGAAATGATTGAATGTTGAAATTGATTATGATTATGAGTTGTTTGAATGTTTGAATATGAAATTTAATGTATTGAATATGATTCTTAATGTTTGAATATGATTCTTAATGTTTGAATATGAAATTTGCCGTCTTTCCAATATATAAATACCGATAACGCTGAAGATCAGTAGGCGTTACTTAAATTGCTTAACAAAATTATTGGATGACTAAAATTTATATGAGGATGAAAACAGTATGTATAAGTATCAACATGTAACGGCTTCTACAATTGAAAGTTTCCAACATATTGCACACATAAATATACCGAGTTGGGTTTTAATTAACTAATTACTCATTACATAAATTCAACAGTAGAATTTTGATTCGCGCTGTTGGAATATGTTTGAAAAGATCGATGTTGGACCTCATTTCGTTTCGACGTTTCGTCAGCAACATCATCAGTGGAAACTGTGCTGACAACGTGGACAGCGACTGCCAAGACTTTGAGGTACAAGTATAACTTGCATATACATTCCAATACTTATTGACTAAAGCTTTAATTGCTATTATTTAATGTATTTAGTTGGTTAAAAAATTGTTATTATAGATTACCACAGACAGGACACCTTAGTAGTGTCATTTCACAGTAATCCTTAAATAAAGCAAATTATGCGGAGGCATAAACCGGCTTAGGTAGCAGCTGCGCTCGGTTCTGTCCGTAGTAGAGTCATAACTGAGCGCAAGGTACCTTCGTCTGTTATACAACGCATCATCATAAAGTTTTTAACCAATGAAAGCGTTAAACGTTAAACAATCGGAAATTTTCACTCGTTTGAAGGCACAGTTTGGGGATGCTACAAGCTACACTGCCTCAGAATAGAGTGTATATGTGGGTCAGAGAATTCAGGGATGGGCGAGACCGTGTCGAAAATGAAAGTCATGATCGACGCCCAAGAACTCACTCATAAGTCTCACAAATGACCACATCCGTGTTGTTCAAAAGCTTGTTGAAGGTGATCACCATCAGCCGGTTGAACAAATCTCATCAGAAGTGGGTATCAGCTATGAGAGTAATCAATCCATCATTACTGATGAACTTGACTTTAGGCTTTAGAAAACTTAGTGCTCCCTGGGTTCCAAGGTTGTTGACCTTCGACGAAAATCTAAAATAGGTTAGGTCGGAGATCAGTGACAAGGATGTGTTTTTTTTTAAGCGGATCGTCACTTGTGATGAGACGTGGGTTCACCGCTACACTCCCAAATCAAAAATAACGAGTAAGGAGTGGCGAAGAAGGAAGAGGATGAAGGCTGCCCTTTTGGCTGTTTTTGGCTGTCAAAGCCAAAATCCGTTTCTCAGCCGGAAACGTGCTTGCGACTGTTTTATTTGACTCAAAGGGAGTTTTACTCATTGATTTTCTTCACGATCAACGAACAGTAAATGCAGTTTACTATTTTAAGTTGTTACAGTCGAAAAAAATCTCAAATCGTATCGAAGCAAACGACGGGGCTCGCTCATGCCCGTTCGAGACGTCATCCTCCTTCATGACAACGCCAGGCCACACACCGCAGTTTTGCAGTTTTGACAAAGAATAAATTGGAAGAAATGGGCTGGGAAACCCTCGAGCCTCTATAATCCTGCTTATAGCCCTGACTTGTCAGCTTGTGATTATTTTTTGTTCGCGCCCTTGAAAGTATCATTTGGAGGAAAAAGATTTGAAAGTAATGAAAAAGTAGAGAAGCATGTACCAAATTGGCTGACAACTCGCCCTCAAACTTTTTATGGAGAAGGAATATTCAAGCTTCCAATGGCAAAAGTGTCTAGAGCACGGAGGTGACTACATTGAAAAATTTTAAATGTTTAGTTTGTGTGTACCATTAATCAATATATTTATTTTACAAAATTACCGTTTACATTTGATTTACCCGCTTATAAAACAAAGTATTTTCATGGTAATGTTGCATAATATTATCGTATGATCAACAAGTAGGCAAGAATAATCATATACTCAAAAAAATAGTAGTGTTTAATAATGCTAATTCTAAACAGTAGAATGTATATTTCTGTGGTAATTCAAAAATCAAATCAGTTTTGTGTTTATCTGTCTTTTTAACCTACACTTATTTCATGTATGTACTTACTAAAATAAACTAATCCATACAATGAAGTAATGTAATAAACGGTACAGACTATTGTTTTAATAGATAAATAACAAACAATTTTGAATTTCCTAAAATTAATAATCGAGGCTTAAAAACTTGATCTCATTTTTTTAGCAGTAGCGTTTCACAATAAATGCAGATGTGAAAATTACCACATAATTTTCTCTCTCTGCTATTTACTCAACCATATAACTATAGCTTTTTGCAATTATTATTGTCTGCAGATACAAGTTACGTGTTACATAAAAGCTAGTGCTGTATCAGCATGAGTTTTAAAAAGCACCAGTTTAGCATTGGAGATCTATATGTGCTAGAAACGTATCGTGTTCATAAGAACTGGGAGAACGCTCAAAGCATTGACCGAGTTTCTCACATTAAGTCTACTGACAATGTATGTGTTTGTTTTTAATTTAAAAGTCGGTACATAACGAATTGTTTCTAACTGTTATTTCAAAAGTCGTATATTTCATAGCATTCACAAGTTAAACCCGTTTAATTTACTTGTACAGCTGACACCGTTATAGGAGAATTTCTATTATTCACAATTCGATGTTCGTTCAACTAATGTCCTTTCTACGTAATAATGATATCGCCTTGTCAAGTTAAACCACGGCGTAGCTACCTACGTGATTGGCAGATAATCAAATACAACAAAAATAATATGTTCTTCGTAAGATCAATATTCTGCGGAAACTATCAGATGTGGGTCGCGATTTCGAACTGTTTAGTTCTCATCAGTATGCCGTAAACAGTTTCGACGGAACACCGACCAATTTACGTGCTGCCTTGAAACAGGGTTGAACTAACTAACTTAACTTAACTAAATTTTTTCATTCCCACCAGCTACTCGTACTGGTGGGCGGGCAGTCCCTCCGACCTACACTGTACTGCAAAGCCGGAGGGTAGAGCGTAAGGCCCTCTTCAGCCTCCTGTCAGGAATCGTGGGAATGAGTGGGCGGTGTGGTTAGGGAGAGAAAGACGAGATGGACGAAATGAAGATAGATGAGAGGTGAAAGATTATCTGTGGAATATTACTGCCCCAGCATTTGCCTAAATGATCCAAGGAAACCACAGAAAACAGAGTAGCCGGACCCCGGTTCGAACCGGTGACCTCCCCAATGATAAGCAATGATCTAGAGCACTAGACCACGCCGCTCGGTTGAATTGAAATTGTATGGACGAAGAGGTGAACACCATTTGTAGAAATTTGCCACTAATATAGAAAAAAATGGATTAAATTATATGTATATATATATTCTGCGGTTAAAACAATTTAATCCATTTATATATATATATATATATACACTATATAGCAGTATGCTTGATACACCCTTTGATGTTGTTTTTGTAACATTTTTCGCGAAAATCGTTGGACACTCATGGGGTTTAAGCCCTAAAATAAAATAATTAACATGTTGGGTACAAGTATATAGTTATATACATATAGATCGTTAATATTACTCCTAATTACTTCTTAACTACTTTTGGCGTTTAAATCGTAAACTCATAAGAAATTGCATTATCCCTTTTTTATTGTATAATATGAAGGGCAATGAAATGAAAACACTGAAATTTTCACAGTAAATAGTTTCTAATCGCCTAAAGTGAATGTTACATTGACAAAATAAATTTAAATTAAATAATAAAAATAGAAAACGTGGAAAGTTTCAAACAAAAATTTGTATTACTACAGCCGTTTCGATATACTATAGCTTCTTCAGGTGAAGATTTAGCAAACTACATCTAATAGAACAGTATTTATACCTTAAAAATAATCACTGTACATCTGTTTACATTCATTCAATTTATAATCATTTGTTTTGACAAATCTGTTTATATTCATTCAATTTGAATTATTCGTTTGACAATGACAAGCTTTTTTGTAGAAACTATAGTCAAAAGGATTTGTAAAAAAAAGTGATAATAAACAAAGTAGTGTTTATTCATTTATCGTTAATCAATATGTGGTGGGGGGCAGCTTGAAATTCAATTTTAGTAGTGGAAAATTTGAAAAATCTAATTGGTAGTTAGGAATAATATTCTGTTTCCTATATAGATTAATTTCCAGATGTTCAAATAGGTTAAATTTTATGCCTTTATTATGTAATCGTAAAATCTTTGTTAAAATTATTCTTACAGTCAATTAAATGGTGCGTTCTAGACTCTGTTTTTCTATTAACAAAATGTTTGTAATGTTCGAGAATGCGAGTGTTAAAGACCCTACCTGTTTGTCCTACATAGACTTTTTCACAGTCTCCGCAACATAATAGATAAACACCTGATTTGGCTTCTTTCGGTGTTTTACATTTATTATTTGGAATAAACCTATCTAAACTATTATTAGTTTTAAAGGATATTAAACTATTGTTAATACATTTTATGTTTTTTCCTGCTTTATTAGATATATTGCCTAAATATGTAAAACAATTAAATTAGTTAAGTTCATTTTTAATCAAAGGGTAAATACAATTATTAGTTTTTTGTATTATTTTTTTAATTCAATCTATTGTCTACTATACTATGTGAATAGCTGTTATTAATAGCTATAGATATGAAGTGCATCTAGACATCCTTTCTCGATCTAACGCGGCCTGATTGGTAGAGAGAGATACGACTAGGAATCAAAGATCCAATCAGGCCGAATTAAAGCGAGAAAGGATGTTCAGATACACTTCCTACTTCAACCACCCTGCTTTAATAGTCTATACTCCCTTCATGTGTATTTATGCTTTAATATTTTAAAACACATCTTAATACAAAAATTCAAACGAAAATGTTTCTGCTGTTAATGCTTTATTGAACACTCAACAATTGTTTCGACCTAGTTCGGGTCATTATCAAGAGTTAAAGAGTTACAAACAATTGTTGAGTGTTCAATAAAGTTTTAACTGCAGAAAAATTTTCGTTTGAATTTTTGTATTAAGATGTTTCTCCACGAATACACCTACGATAGTTTAAGAACACTAATTAGTACTCAACCCACTTGTTTAAATTTGTGTGGTAAGTCGAACTAATGAACTCTCGGAACTTAAGAGATTACCGTTCCCTCACTCTTAATACATAGAATACGAAAACTCACCAAGTTAAAGCTACATTCAAATCATTTGGACCTCAGTACATGTAACTGTAAGAATTGTTTCGTCAATAATAGTATTTTTATTTCTATATCTATTTTTGTATCATTTGCAGGATTGTAAACATTTTTGTTACAGTGCCTACATTTAAATATGAAATACCTTCTCATATACAGTGATCAGCTGATCCAACATGTTCATAGAATTTTTACATTAATTATGTGCTTCAAATGATTGTTTTCAGTGCTTTTCTCATTGTTCTACGTTTCCGGTTTCTTTAGATATTCTATAACAACTAAATGTTGTACACCGGCAACTAGCGTTCGTTCCATTTAGGGAAACTTTTAACGAACTTTCCACTAATTTCAGTTTACTAATTTGAGTTAATTCGCCTGCCATAATGTGACATTTTTAGGTTTAATGTTGTTCTTGAACTTTAACTTACTGAGGTTTTATCAGAATCATTAAATTAGCGTTCCACTTAATTGAACCAAACGAGTTGCCGGTTAATGGTTCTATGTTCTTCATTAATACAGGTATTGTCTAATTATTTTTCGTAATTAATTAGTAATTACATTTAAATATCTAGTAAAGGACATACAAAACCGCTATCTTCTTTTATTAAATTACAATGTTTGGACGGCTTTTATTTACAATATGGATATGACCACAATCTTAATTATCGTCTAATGAGATTTATGCTTTTTATTTCAGGTATGTTTGATTAAATTAATCCTTGACTTTTTGACATTATAACCATCGCGATTACATAAAATATAACGTGTAATTTTATGTTAAGCATAAAAAACGGATAATTTGTTTTCGTTTGAATCCATGAAACGTATATACAAAAAAAATTATACCGTTGGAGGGGGGTGGCGTATGTTTGTCAAGAGCGCATATAGAAATTGATTGAGATTTTATTAAACATTCCATTGCGCTAGCGGAAAAATAAATAGTTTGAGCATCTTGTAAAAATTGAGTAGGTATCCACATACGAGGTGTGCAAATTAAGTAATGAGACTGATAAATATAAATATGGAATCAACAGAAACGACTACTCCAAGGGCACAAAACGTGTTTTAACTAAAAATTTAAAATGTCTCTGGTTAGTTTGCTAAAGCTCAAGAAATTATTCTTTTTATGCCTGTACTGCAGTTTCTTAATTCCTGTTCGCTTTAAAATTAAGTTCTATTATAAATTATTCCTTATTTATTACAATAATGAATATGTATGGAAAAAACTGGGTAAAAAAATACTCAACTTAATAATGGATCGACTAAATAAAGTAAAATTTTGTTTTCTAATAGCGCGGGCACCCATAATCAATTGCTTTATGATGGCGGTCATCACGCATAATCGAAGCCTACTTTATAAATGAAATAACTTCGAATTTTAGACCTTTAAAAAAGAATAACCTAAGCTTGTGGTACACCGATGAAAAGCTCTTAACGAGCTCTCTTCAAAAGTGCAAAAATCCAATATGGCGTCCATGAGAAAATTAAAAGTTTATGTATCTTAAAAACAAACGAAGCTATAAAATTAGTTTTGCTTTCATTAGATTCCTCTAATAAAAGTACTCTAATAATGTGATAATCATAAAACCATAGAACCAGTAGTTTTCGAGCTACGCGTAAAAATTAAAAATGCACCATTTTGGTTTTCCTTGTTTATTTCAAAAACCAAAAAAGATAATTTAAATCTTAAGGCGGATTTACGTTTGTAACAAAATTTTCTGAAACTTCTCTAATTTAACCAACCCTGTAGCTATAACGGTTTCTGAGATAGACATACATGTAAGCCAAATCTGGAATTCACTGTACACACCACTAATATATTCAATATTTAAATTTAAGTATAAATACTTATTTGGTAGATTGTGTATGTTCATATTATCTTCACCTGAAGAAGCTATAGTTATAGCGAAACGATATTGTAGTGATTTACACAAATAAACTGTTTTCCTTGAAACTTTACAAATATAGTGTTTTATTTCGTTATGAATAACTTTTAGCATGTGACGACTTCAACAATTGATAGATTACGGAAGGATTACTTTGAGGGTAGCGGATAGGTACGCTAACGTCTTACATTTTCTTATTCAGGGTGTTGATTGCTGCGGGTGTGTTGCTTACTTAGCTCACCTCTTCGGGAAAACTTAATTTGCTAAAGTCTATTTTTTATTTGAATACAGTGAACTGGATTAAATTGTTCTTTGTTACGTTGACAATAAACACAATGACGAGAACGAAATGTTTTTGAATATCTTTAATGAAACAACTAACTAAATAACCTAACACCGAAAAAAAACAACAATATACAAAAAGGCTTAAATGACTACAGGTAACGAAGATAAAAAAAATTAAAAGTGATTTCTGTTCTATCGGTACGAAGGTAAATCGAATTATGGTCTAGGTGGTTATAAAATCTGACTTAAATTAACTTAAACTATCGGGGGAGAACAAGGGGTGGAAGAAGCGGTTAGTGGGGTGTTCCATGACCTTACGCCAGTGTTAGTACGTGACAAATCGACAACTGCACGAATTCAAAATTTCTTAGAAAAAATACCCAACTGACAGGCAGACGATAATGTCTATACCTGAAGCAGAGGGATAAAAATATGCATAAATTGGACATGTCATAAAGTCTTTGTCATCGCTGGAAAGTTTTGAAAATAGTTTATGAAACGGTGTAAACGAAAAGAATTAATACAGGGTTATAACAAAACCACGTCCAATTCCACTATCTGAAAATTCCAGACTTAATACGAACAGTTGAGTCTACTGAGCAGCTAGAAGTTAATAAACTTATTTTTTTATTGATTCATTAAAATGTTATGTATTACAGTAGGTACATCTTTAAAATTCGTATGTTATATCTGATAATAATATGCAACTAAATATAATTTCATTAGTTTCTCTTAATGGTAATAATGAGGTACCTAAAGTAAGTTTATCTTGCGTATGATTCGAAGGCGAGAGAAATATTGTTAACTTTCTTCTTATGGGATGGAAGGGGTTCTAAATATAATAAAAAGCGCCTTACGACATACGAACTGATACCACTCTGTATACTTAATGAAACTTAATATTTATACTGTATAAGTATCCACAACATGCAAACATATAAGTATACCGTGTATTGAATAATCAGGTGTATTAGTATTCCAGTTCGGAATGTAGTTTACAGCCGTTATGTGCAACAATATTTCGTTTCATAACATCTTTTTTCTTTTTCACAATGTCGTAACGGAAGTTGTGCTGTCATTGTGTCTGAAACGGAAATGTTGAAGGCACTTACATGCATGGATACATATATATATATATTCATATTGCAAGTTCATTGTTCGTTCATTGTACCTGTAGATATGTCAAACGGTTAAATGGTATGTTGTACGTATTGACAAGGAAGTAGAACGAAGTCTATAAACCTGGTTCAAATTTACTTTAATTCGATATCATCGCTCTGTTATTACAGCTTACTGAATATAAATCATATGAAAATAATGTTTAGCTTCTGAAGATAATTGTCAGAATTAACTGTAAATGTTGACTAAGGTGTACTAGAATCTACAAATCGTGACAGGTACCACCATCTAACGGGAGTTGATATGAAGGAATAATTTAAAGAATTTAACAGACGCTGTTTCAAAATAAAGTTGTATTGAAAATTAAGCCACATATCTTAAGTATGTCTATTAAGATGTAGGGTGAAATTAAAATAGTCAGGAAAATAAAAGAAATTTAATTTAAAAAAAATTAATAAAAATATATGAATTAAAACATGAACTAATTAATTGTTAAATAATTATAATTTAAAAAAAATAACCAACAATACTAAATTAGAGATTTATGGCCTGACTGGTCCGAGATGACTTATCTGACATAAATAAACAAAAACAATACGTGAGCAACCAACTAAACCAAAATCACAATCATAACGACATAAATATAAATTATAAATCACAAATTTGCAATTCAACCATTTCAAGATCACAGGTATTAAGGGTCAACTCGCATAGTACCCACTCTATAAAAACTAGCAGAGTATGAAGGGTCAACTCGCATCATACTCAAAAACAAAGCACTAAGAATCAACTTACATAGTGCTCAATGAAATTGCAATATTAATTTATAATAAATAAAATAAATTATAAATAATTTAATAGTAAAATTGGTCACCCAGTGAATCAAGTCACCTATTATTTGAAAACACTGACACTTTAGAAAATTAAATGAACAATATCACACAATTTATAAATATCGATATTGATAGCTTACGAAAGACTGACTTATATGGGATAGTTCTCCCGAGAGCACATCCCGTGTTTATAAAAGCCCTGCATATTCGGGCCAAAAGTTGGATCTGAATATTACAATGTGAATAGAAAACATCCTTTATAGGAATTACTTACTTCTTACCTATGTATTATTCCAGTTTTGAGCTAATTATTTGAAATAAAATTCACAGATGAACAATTTTACACAATTTATAAATACCTACATTGATAGCTTACGAAAGACTGACTTATATTGAATAGTTCTCCCGAGAGCACAGCCCGTGTTTATAAAAGAGCTGCATATTCGGGCCTTATCACACTGTTCATATAAACAAAGTCTGGAGAATTCGAGCTAGCATAGACTAAATAGTAACAGCCAAAAGTTGGATCTGAATATTACAGTGTGAATAGAAAAATTCCTTTATAGAAATTACTTACTTCTTACAGAGATAAGTAGAAAAGTTCTGATGGCTTTAAATATATTTGATTTACAAAAACGTTATGTTGAAATTCGACAAGCTTCTGCTTGTATAGTTTATTTAAGACAATAAACAAGAAGAGAAGTTTAAAGTTTTGCATTTACAACTTTGGTTTATGAAAATTTCCGTTTCCAATATTTTCAAAAGTACACGTTATGATAAATGTGTGTTAATCGAAGAAAAATTGGAAAACCGAATACAAAACGAGGCAGGCAATGTACGAGAAAATTTGTAGTCAACGCAAGTCTAACAGTTCGAAAGTAATCCAATTTGCACGGGGCAATCAGTAATAATATAAGTAATTATTTTTTTTTTCTCAACCGCAACATTAACTGAGTCAAATTATACGATTATTTCGACATATTGCGGGTACCGCTATTCTAGTTTTGGAGCCCATTTTCATATAGTAAAAACAAACTAACAGAACTGTTTACGTTTGTTGAAATGTTGCTCACAATTTTTTATTTATTTGTATAAACAATAATAATACTTTTCCCAAGAACAATTATTAAAGAAGAGGACAATAATACTCACCCTTAGTAACAAATAAAATTGATAATATCACTAAAAATAGTTAAAACAGTTTTAATTTCTCTATATTTCTTAAATAAGTCGGCCATGCGTTAATACTACAGAAGAGTAGTTTATTTATCACATTCATTCGTTCTATCTTCTAACTGATCTGTCATAATTTAAATTCTAGAAAAAAACAATTTACTCAAAATTTCAGTAAAAAATTAATCAAAAAAATCTTTAAATTATTCGGATTTAATATAACAGATCAAGATTTTGATGGTAAAATAACCTCAAAGCAATGGGAATTGTGATCCGTTCATTGGACTAATAACCACAATCCACTATCCAGGTGAAGAAGAGTTTAAAATGTATGCTGATGAAATAGAAAAAGGTGAAAATGATAATATAGAGTTCGAAATTTTTGTGCGACTGGTTGCAACTCGGGTTTTTGCATAAAAAAAAATATGTGCAAATATATCCGCCAAGATGTTAGATTTAAGATAAGATCTTGGCTTGGTTTGAAATAAGGTGGGTGGCGGACTTGTTCTGCGTCCGTTATTTTGAAGCTATAACGAAAACATAAAATGAAAATTTTGTAATAGGATAGCAAAACTGTAACTCCTCTAGAGTGAGTGTATGTAACACTCTTATGGGGAACACAAGTTACCAGCAAATAATAATAAATAATAATAATAATAATAATATATCAATCAGGCTTCAACGAACATATCAAATCGCATAGAAAGCGGACATGATTGGCGTAATTTCCTAATTTTTTAAAATTTAAATAGTCAGGCTTGTATTTTTAAGATTAGTCGAGAAACGGAGGATTTAAGGTCTTTATTCCGAGTTTTTTATATTTTTACCCTTTGCAAAAATTAGCAACTCCACATTATTAAATAAAACACTATAAGACTGTCTCTAAATTTAAGATGACGTTTACATGTTGTATGTGGACTTTTGGATTAGACTGTTTTATTTAGTCCAGTTTCACAGAACTTCATTTGATCTTCATGTACATTTTATTAGTTAGATTGTTTAAATCTTAGTTTAATCAATCAAGAAGATTGGAAACTTTGGCGGTGGTTTAGAACACACAACACATAAATAGCTTAAACCTCAACGGCAAAACACAACAGTGAACGTCCGAAGTTCTGTTCCGATCAAGACTTGGCCAAGCTACTTTGTAATAAGTAGACTAAGAGTATTCCATAAAAACATTGAATTAATAAATTAAGTTAAAAACTTAATTTTTCATTAATTTCCTTTTCATAAAAGTCAAGGACATTTTTTTCAAAAAGTTCCCAATTTTTAAAAAATTACTTTCTTTCCAGTGTGCATAAATTTAAAATCAATACAAACTGAAAGGAAAACTTTGAACACCATAGATGGTCTTAACATTTTAACCGTTTTTTACCAATAGGGATGCATCAGGATATTTATATGAAGGCCATTCAAGTAAAACGTTGTTTAGTTTTTTATCTCTTAAATGACTCATGATATATATTTTTCTATATCTTGTTGTCTCCTTCCATTTTGCCAGTATCTCGCCAAAAGGTTGCGAGTTATAATTCAACCATATTTGTTTTTGATAATTTGTATCATCGGCTTCTAAAAATAAATATAAACTAAGCATCTAAATAGAAAAAAATGCTGTGGGGGTGTATTTTTAAACTACCGTTCTCTGTTCCTCTACTGCCATTTGTGCCCTTATCGAGTAATGATGATTCCAGAACTACTCCGAATTATAATTTTTTAGAGAATTCTTCACAAATGAATCCTTCAAAACAATTATTAATCTAAAAACAGCAAAAACTACAAATTTAATGCATAACTTACACTTGTCAATATTTTTAATAAGTGTTTAAATTTATGTTAGTAAAACGGATTATTGTATTTGAGAATGGGAGCAAGTTCAGCAATGTTGTTGCTTTTTGCGGTTTTCCTAATACGGGACTTGCACTAAGGATAAGTTGAGAGTTTTGGGGAAAGTATTTAGTTAAGGGAGCATGTTTTCTCGTATGGTCCGTTATCGCGCTAATATTTTTTTAGTTTCAAGTCGCAACCGAGATTTTATAATGACGTAGAGACTTCCAAACAAAGCAGAATAAAGATTCGAATTGAGTAACAAGTTAATTTATTCAGCCATTACATTATGGAAAATCATGATTCAAACAAAAATTAAATAAAATTTGAGGTTCAATTTTCCACTGATTTGTTTTACAACTTAACAATTGTTTCACCCAACATGGGCATCTTCAGAAGACATAATAACAAATTACGTATATTATCCTACCTATATATACATGCTACGTTTGATTAGGGGGTTGTGGAAGGGATACATTGTATAATTTATGTATATATATATATTGTAACGAGCCTGTATGTGTGTGTACAAGAGCGGCGGCGAGTTCCGGAAACAGATAAGACGGGTTCCTCGAATACAGCCGTTGGTCGGCGCTTTGATAGAAATGAGTGAACAACAACATAATAGGAGTTCGAGAAAATACTAGAAGATCGTTCCTGATTACTCCAGAACCTTCGATATCTCTATAAATATTATGTTGTCGACGGTCAAGAACAGTTCAGTTTTAGTTTAGTATAGTTTAGTAGCAGTATAGTTAGAGACACAGTCACGGTTTATAGTTGATAGTAGAATGGTAATATAAATACGATATACTGAGTGATATAAATAACACATTTACCTTGTCATATAAATAAGTTGTTGCATTAGTGTTTAAGTGTTTTAAGTAGTGTGTAAGTTTAAAATAAATAATTGTTTAAATAAATAAGTTGATCTAGAAAATTCGTTACAATATACAAAATGAGGGACTCTCCATGGGAATGGCATTATCGCCGTTATTAGCTGATATCTTTATGTACAATCTAGAAACACAAGTTCACAATAGTAAATACAAAAATAATTTAAAATTTTATAAACGCCATGTTGACGACATTTTTGTAATTTGGGAAGGTGAAGGAAATTTTATAGAGTATGTCAACAAATTACATGGTAAAATAAAATTCACACTAGAAATGGAAAACAACATGAAACTTAACTTTTTAGATTTAACGTTAACTAGAAATAAAAATAACAATAAATTAGATATTTCAGTATTTAGGAAACCATCTTGGACCGACACTATATACAGAAAACATCTTGTCACCCAACCCAACACAAATTGGCAGTCTTTCATAGTATGATCAATAGATTGCTAAACTTACCTCTGTCAAACACCAAATACAATATTGAAGAAAAAACTATAAAACAAATCGCTATCAATAATGGTTACTCTAAAAAACTCATAGATGATTGAATAAATAACAAAAGGAAAAAAATGTGCTATAATTCGGTTTACACACATAATGTTAACAATTCATCTATTTGTAAGATTAAGTATAAGTCAATTTTATGTATTGGTCACGTGTCTAATAAAATTAGAAACAAACATAAAAATGGAAAATCTAAAATTTCTTTTAAAACAGGAAGTAATTTATCCAGATATTTAATCAACCAAAGACAAAACAGAGAAAATAAATAAGTGTGAGGTTTACAAATTAAATTGTAACTCTTGTAAAGCTACAGACAGGGAGGAAATTGAAAGAAAGATTAAAAGAACATGTAAAAAACTACTCAGGAAATTCTACCTTCATGAACCATATACATAATAAAAAACATGATTTTAATTCAAACGATAATTTCAAAATTTTACACTGCTTGGAAAAAGGTAAACAAACTTAACATCTTAGAATCATTATAAATTACAAAACAGATAAAACAAAATAATGATCTCCTCAAACGAAATTGAAAATGTTTTTGATTCAATAATTTTAAACAAAATTATACAATGTACCCCTTCCACAACCCCCTAATCAAACATACCATGTATATAGGTAGGATAATATACGTAATTTTTTATTACGTCTTCTGAAGATGCCCATGTTGGGTGGAACAATTGCTAAGTTGTTAAATAAATCAGTGGAAAATTGAACCTCGAATTTTATTTTATTTTTATTTGAGTAACAATGTTATTTTCTTCAGAGACAGAAGAGAACTGAACGTTTAGTGTCGTGTTTTGGCGTTGTGATATTTACTGTGTTCTAAATCTAAGTTAAGTAGCATTATAGACACAGGTTCATATAGAGGGAAAGTATTCTGTCAAAGTACAACTTAATTTTGCAACTGTTTCAATCAACAACTTTTTTAGTTAGCAACCTTTATCCATAACATTCAATTTTATTAAACTGACATATTTCATTATAATAAGATGCAATATGGCAAATAATTTCCAATAAATCTTTGTGTTAATTAGGTTGTCTCTATCTATTTGTGCCTACATATTTACATATACATAAATGTATATATATGTAAAAGTAGGTTGCGTTTTAAGGCTAAGATGGTCATGCAAATGCATATTTCCAAGGAAAACAGTCATAGTTTTTTCACCTGTTAAATATAATATGCTTTACCGGATTTGCGGATACCTTAGTTATTCTTCACTTAGAGTCATTTGTTCGCCTAGAGAGCAGAATCGTTTTTCAAAGAAGTTTCACCCAAGAAATCATGTATAACGTTGTTTCCCATGAACAACTATATTAAAGGTCGTTCCTATATTTTTGTTCTTCAATCTCATATCACAGTTCTTTTGTTTTATTTTAGTGTAAAGGTTTATTCTTAACAGTTATTTTATTCAAAAACGAAGGAATTAAAATCCTTATTCGTCTATTCATATTTGGAACGCGTCCTACCAAGTAGGCACAACGAACCGAAAGCCATATCCCACGACCGATTTCGACCTATCGGGTGGGCGCTGGGATATGGCTTTCGGTTCGTTGTGCCTACTTGGTAGGACGCGTTCCAAATGTGAGATCTTTGATCTTAATATTTAGACGAATAAGGATTTTAATTCCTTCTTTTTTGAATATGTTATATCTTCGTCTAAGAATACATCGGAATCAACAGTGTAATTCAATGCCGGTAGGGGTATTAGCCCTCGGAGTAGTTGTTTCTGTTGATTTCATATTTATATTTATATTAATAGTTATTTAATTGATTAATATAGTAGATGCTATATGGGTTTATTAGTGCTCATTAAGAATCGTACGTTTATGTAATTATTAGCATTCCCAAGCGCAATGTAATTACATTCTATAAAAATAGTTATAGATGTTATAATTGTTATATTTGTGGCCATCAGCTGATGCGAGTATTTACATCTAATATTGAATTCATTGCGGAAAAAGCTAGTAAATCATATATATATATATATATATTATATTATATTTTACAAATGAATTCAGAATGTAAAAACATTTTTATTATCGTGTAATGATTTTGTAATATCCAACTTAATATTTGGCTTGCTGATATGGTTTCCCTTGCATGACTGTGATAAATATAGACTAGAAAAAGATCAACGTATTATAGATTCAGGGCAATAAAGAAAACGAGAGTAAAGTTTCAAAAATATTTTTAATTGTTCACAGCAACTGTTTCACCAAAACATGGGCTTCTTCAGGAGAATATATTCTAATTAAAGTTCTTGTAAAATAAGCTTAAATACACAAAATTGATATATTCTTATAGAACAGGTAACAACGAAAGGAAGGGATAAACCTTAAGTGTGTGAAAACAGATTTAAATTTAATAAAGGAGAACATTTAACATCAGTTTGGCGGTTTAGTAAAACGTTCAATTTATTTCAGTTAGGTTTAATTTGTGACCTTTTGGCTATTCTTTAAAAATGTGAAAATTATCATTAAAAGTATGTTTTTCATTTAATAGATGCTCTGCATAAGTAGAGTCGGCTTTCCCATTTGTAAAGCATCTCCTGTGTTCACTAATCCTTTGTTTGAAGGATCTGCCAGTTTATCCCACATAAACGTGAAAAAGCCAATGTTTTGTTGAAATAATTTTTATAAACAATTAAAAATATTTTTGAAACTTTCTTTATTTGATATGGAGTTTTAACCAGTAAAGCATACTACCATTAATTAGATTCAGGGGGTTTATAGCTCTGAGGATTCACAACTATACCATCATTGTAGACTAAACCAAACCTTTGCTCATTGAGTTCCTTTAGTGTGCTGCAAGATGACATGTTTCTATTTAAATTATCTTAGACAACCCTTCAAACGTTTCTATTTGGCAAAATATAATACGACACTTACACTTAAGCATGTGTTGTATAGATCCTGTAAAATATTCAATGACAACAATAATGAAACGAATTTTCTAGTTCACTTATTTATTTAATAATTATTTATTTACAACTATTTATTTAATCACTTAAACACTTCTGACAAACTTAAACTACTTATTCATCTGACAAACAATAATGCACTTTATTTATATCACTTTTTTTATATACTATTTGTAATACGCGTGCGGAAATCAACTGCCCGTCTGACTCGGAGACGAGGGTATATATATTTACCGAAAGAAATTACTAGAAAACACGCGAATATATTTCCACCGCTATTCAAACAAAACAACTTGTTACGACAACAGAATATTCTCGAGCGTCTATTGTTCGGTATCGATCGGTCGAGATAAAACATCGCACACACGTACACGTACACGTTTGTTACAATAACAACTTGCATAGAGTATTAAATGACACCATTATTTTGTTCGAGTTTAAATAGAAGATGGAAACTAATTGTTTATATATAATTTAAGTAATTTGTTTACTCAGTCTTGATTAAAATTTTTTTTTAGTTATTTTGGTCTAAGAATATTTACTTCATGGTTGGAAATTTTTCGAAATTACCAGACGCGAATCGTGATTTCGATCTTATGAGGTCTCAGCAGCATACCAGAGGTAGCTTCGATAAATTATTGACTAAACTGAAGTTATGTCGTAAAAGGAAGTTGATGTAGTATCATATTAAAGGTAGCATATCACCATATACTGTAGGGCGTAAGGCCGTCTTCAGCCTCCTTGCAGGAATCGTGGGAATGGGTAGATGGTGTAGTTAGGGAGAAAAAGATGAGACGAACGAAATGAAGACAGAAGAGAAGTGAAAGATTATCTGTGGAATATTACTGCCCCAGCATTTGCCTAAGTGATCCAAGGAAACCACAGAAAACTTGGACCAGAGCAGCCAGACCCGGGTTCGAACCGGTGACCACCCGAATGCTAAGCACTAGACCACACCGCTCGGTCATATACTGATATTTACTGCTAATTGTAGTATAAACTCATTCTACGTGATAGCCACACAAACCAAACTAATGAAGATCAGTATATGGTGATATACTGTCTGTAATATGACATTATTTCCACTTCTTCTTACGGAACAATTAGGGTTTGGACAAAAATTTATCTATGCCACCTATGGCGTGCTGATGATATCTAATAAGGTGGAAATCGCAATCCGCATCCGGTAATTTCGATAAATCTGTGACCTCTGATCTCGACATCGTAAATTCAGTTTGTTAAATAGATACCTTCGTAAGGCCTTGTCAAAATTATGAAATACTACAGTTAACAGTAAAAACCGGTAGATTTCGGTACCTTGTTCATATTATGGTATAATATTTGAAATTGTACTCGAGATGTTCGAAAGGGTGTTTTGCCTAATTATGTATTTTTATTATCTTTTCCCGTTATCGTCCCGTAATTTTTCAAAAATAGAAAGTTGTAAGATCAGCATCAAAATGAGTCCGAAAATGTTTTATTCCATTATAGTCCTTTTTCATATACTTACTTACTCACTTTAGTATCTGTTGAGGGCGACGTCCACAGGGTGTATAGAGCAAAATCAACTGGATACAGCCAATGGGGGCAACCTTCCTAACCACCTTCATAGAGGGGCTACGTTATGGTTATGAAGGTTGTATTGAATCTGAGCAAAATAGACAATGTTGACACTGCATTGCCTACTTTCCCAAAACGTATCTATTTAACCCTCTTAAAAAGTGACATTTCTTGTTTAAAAATGCACAATTTATCAAAAGTAGTAAAATTTGCTTTTAGAACATACCTATATTACATAATAGGAACTAATAGTCAACCGCATTCGAAACGATTAGAACTTAATGTATCAACTCGAATTTCAATCACTCATTAAGATTAATATTATACAATACTTACAGTTTCGCAATAAAGAATGTAAGAAACGTTGTACATAAATGTTACTCTGTTACTGCCCGAACAAGAAATGGGAAGGGTTCCGTTTTATCATTTTGGAACCTTAAAAATGATCTTGATTTATTATTTTGCTGTCGCTCGTTAGAATAAATTTAACTTAAGAAGAAAATTAACGGTGACATTTTGATGTTTTTATAAAAAGAAATCTTAAAATATTTTTGGTGCAATGTTTATGAAACTATGTGATTTGAATAAATTTTTATTAAAAAGGTTAACAAAGTAGATAGATTAATCGACGAAGCTGTTAATTCTTGTAAATCCATTTAAAATAATAACACAACACAAAAGTTACAAAACTTTTATTGTAGACCACAATAATATTTTTTCATCACACAGTGGCTTCCTCAGGTGAAAATATAATAACTTAAGACTAAAATACAAAATCCTTAAATACTAAACATAGATGAAAAAGGGGGGGGGGACATAAAAACAAAACTATAGATTAAGTAAAGGAGAGTTATTATTATTATTTTCATTTCATAAAAAATAATAAAGATATAACCCTAAAGGAACATAAATCAGGGATTTACCAATTAAATTGTGGTAACTGCAACAAATCATATATTGGTCAGACAGGGAGATCATTTAAGGACAGGATTCTTGAACATAAAAAAAGTTTTGAACATAATAACACCCATTCCACCTATGCTAACCATCTCTTAGAACATGGCCATAGTTTTAATGATAATTTTAAAATATTACATATCGAAAATAAAGGTCTCAAATTAAATTTATTAGAGTGTATGGAGATAAACAAATTAAATAGACTAGGTTTAATTTTAAACGACCAAATAGATGTTAATAACTCTCCTTTACTTAATCTATAGTTTTGTTTTTATGTTCCCCCCCCCTTTTCTTCTATGTTTAGTATTTAAGGATCTTGTATTCAGTTTTAAGTTATTATATTTCCACCTGAGGAAGCCACTGTGTGGTGGAATAATATTATTGTGGTCTACAATAAAAGTTTTGTAACTTTTGTGTTGTGTTATTATTATAAAGTAGATAGATATGTGTATTTAGTATCTTTAAGAATACGGTAAAATGTCTTAAGCCACCTTTGGTTCTTTTGTTATGTTGTTAGTATGTCTAAACGCTTGGAATCCCGATTATACTTTAATGAAAGCGAAAGAACTGTATTGCTTGCGGTACTTTTCCTGTTTTGTTACTTCTACTTACAGCAAGCGCCTTCTAATAACCCAATAAGTATTCTAGCACATGTATTCCCCGAATGTATTGTCTACAGGTATACACAATTGCCGCACCTGTAGTTAGAAGGTCATTCTTATACGTATTGAATATTATAAAACGACGAATTGGTTTCGACTCCTTGCTACGTCAGCAAAAATTCCAAAGTGAGAACCTGTGTAAGTATCTGAGCACACTATATTGTTTTTTAGTGTGCATAAATTCCATTAAATCACCAACGATTATCGATAAAACCTGAAATTGCAGGTACTGTTACCTTGAAGATTAAATCGCTTTTTTTCATTCTTGTTAAAACTGAATACTTAACATCTTTTAATGCTCACTGAAAATAGCGACCGTCCTTCAATGAAACAAAATTATATAAAGTAAAATACATACCATTACAAACATTTCCCACCTTTAATTCAGCTTTAACAAAAAGTAAAGATGTGCCAGGAAATAATATTCTTTTTATAATATATCGAGATCTATTTCGCATATCTGACAATGCCTTATGAAGGTATCAGTACACAATAGTTAGCGTCGGTCAGAACTAATAAGCTCGAAGTCACTATCAAAATCTAGTAATTTCGATGCATTTCGGCCCAAGAACTAAATGTTCTATTTTAATAAAATTTGCGTGCCTAATACGTACTAGATGCGTCATTAATTCGGTTTATGTAGATACCTTTATAAGGCCCCATGGGCGCACCCAGCTTTCGGCCTAGGGAGAGGGGAAAAATAAAATAATAATAATTAGATTAGGTACTAATAATAGTAATAATAGCAACAATATTTTAGAAGCAGACTTTCTGGATTTTCTGCAAATCGGCTTAAAACAACTTTTGTGAAAGAATCGCCCAAACTTTTTACACCTTTTCTACGTAAACTGACTATGCAATGTCCGTTTAGCCAGGTTTTTACCAACCTAAATGATGAAATGATCTTTCAATGGCAGCCGTAGTACAAGGAATTACCAATAAAATATGTAGCGTCGTTTTAATGTTAAGATAAAAAGTTTCTGTGTGTTGAAACATGTCATGTTATTTCCAAAGTTTTTAGATTTCCCTTGTTTAAAAAAAAAACATTTCTTCTAGCTCAACAAAATATATAAGTTTTCCCTTTCATTTTTTTCCTTATACTATATGGTCGTAAAATCTGATGCCTATTGATAGTTGCTCGTTTTCAGCTAATTCATTCTGTAGGCCAACTGTAGGCGCTTCTAAACTTAGCTTAGCTATGATTTCGGTATCTAAATTTCCTCTAATTAGAATTTCATATATATTTAAAGTCTCATTTTATATATTTGGAGATGTGTACTTAGCATTTTTATATCCTTTTTCTTAATGTTTCTTTAATATTTCATCACCGAAAATCTTTAAAAAAAAATTGTGTCAACTTTTTTTTATAATAATATTTTAAATTAACTACATGCTAACTCAATAGTGTAAACTAAATTCAGTAATTATAATATTTACATACGAAAAGTGGAATATACAATAGATAATAACCGATGTCTCTAATTGGTATGAACAAAAATAAAATGGCGACGTGCTGCCATTTCAACGTTTCTTATTCGTATAATATAATTGAAAAGCAAAAATAAGTTGCAACTAAACATATTAAATCTACGACAATCGCGTTTATTACTCCTGGTCCATTTAAATTTCTCGGTCAGGCATAAAAACGTAAGATCAAATGCCTTATCCTCATCTAGGTATTTTCCTTTCACAGAAATAGCGACCTTGGTCCCATTTAAGGCCTTGTAAAACGTATGAAATATTACAATTAGCAATAAATATCTATAGATGGCAAGATACTGCCTGTAATGTGATATGTTATATCAACATCCTTAAACCGGAGAACTTCGGTCTGGTCAGTAATTTATCGAAAGTATCTATAGTGTGCTGATAAGAAATAAAAAGTTCGAAATTGCGATCCAGATCGGGTAATTACGATAAATATCTGACCAGGAACTAAATGTTCTTCATAAATTCTTTTTCTCCTTATCAGAAGTTCTTAAAACCTCCTAAAATGTACAGTATTTTTCCTAAAATTGCGGAATCGTTAATAACACTGAGTAAATGTGGTTTTTATAATTGAGGTTCCCAACCTGAAGTGTCCAATGGAACCAAATTGTTGTAGTAACACTGTCCATCTGTCAGTCTGTCAGAAGCTTCTAACTTCTAAACGAAATGAGATATATATTGAAATTGACACACAACATCCTTGGTCAAGAGATCAAAGTCGAATTTAAAGTTATAAAAAACATTTACGCGAGGTGCCGTACTATTGATGCAAATAGACGGATTTGTTTTTTATTTCTTCTTACGCTTGTGTACCGTTGGAAACGGTTTTGCAAGAAGAGCAAAAATATATTTATTTTATTTTTTTAATTTTAACTAACACATTAAGGAACATATTAAAATAGTGATTTTTAGATATATTTTGTTACCAGGTGTATTACAAAAACGACTTTACATAAGAAGCTGCAAATTATATAAGATATTAATCATACCTTGTATATTAACATTATTCACCAAAAATAATTTTCCGTTTTATGATATAAAATAAAAACAATTTGAAAATCATGAAACGAACTGTGTAGAGAATAAATAATATTTCAAGCAATACAGAAACGCATCAAATAATAATAAATACTTGAAAACCAAAAACCGGACACACTTGGAATAGTATGTTATACCTACTGTTCGACTTTACAAAGACAAAGTTATTGTGGGGAAATACAATTCAATACCTTTCTAATTTTATATCTATAACTAGTTTTAACAGTAGTGAGTGATATTTCGTTGGGCACTTGGTTAATAGTATTTAAATAATCAAATGATTAAAATAAAACACACTTGGTAGGTTTCACAACATATGTATATCGAAAAATTTCTGACGCGTGTTTCGGTAGTTACACCATTATCGAAGAGTTTAGGACTAAAGGTACATAAGGTATTTACAAACCATTTGCGTTGTTTATTATCTATCAATTGTGTCGCTTTTAATAGAGGGGAAACCCCAAAATCTGTTAGATCGTTCGTTATCTGTTATCTCGGTAAATAAAAATAATTCAACAAAACTGCTCGTAAACAAAAAAGAAAAAATAAATAAATTTGAAAATCAAATGTAACAATTGTGAAGCTTTTTATATTCGTCAGACTAGACGGGCTCTTAAAAGACGTGTAGTTGAACATGAAAAATATATAAAAAATGGCAACAAATGTACCGGTATAGCCGACCATTGCATAACCCTGAAACATTCGTTATTTACCAATAACGTAAAACTTATACACAACCAAAACAAAGGTAAACGGCTAAACTACCTAGAAATCATAGAAATAAATCTAGCACTCATAAACGACCTACCCATTACGAACGATCAAACAGATTTTGGGGTTTCCCGTCTATTAAAAGCGACACATTTGATAGATAATAAACAACGTAAATAGTTTGTAAATACCTTATGTAGCTTTAGTCCTTAATTCTTTAATAATGGTATACCTACCGAAACACGTATGAGAGATTTTCTAATATATGTTGTGAAATCTACCGAGTGTGTTTTATTTTAATCATTTGATTAAATAGTTTTAAGTTATTCATAGTCTTGACTGACTACTCGGGACAATTTTGCAGCCCTACCGACTTCTAACCCTCATCTGGGACTTCCAATTATTACTTTTCTAGGTACCTAGCCTTTGTGACTGGTAGGTACACCGCTTAATTGTGTATTGCATTTATGTATTTTAATGTATTTGTATTTAATAAGATATTTTGGGTAAGTTTACAATCAGTATCAGTTTTCTACAAAAGAGGTCGGTAGCAATCCGTTCAACTATCAATACATTTTTCAAAAACAGTTACTAGCAGTCCTACTTTATTTTATTATTTATATCCTCGTTCGATTACATTTAGTTTTTGTCATAAGTTTCACGATATGTTTAAGTTTTGTAATTACTATCTTGTAAATATCCGAACTTTAGTGAATTAAACTTGTTAAAACCGTTATGGAGTTGATTCATTTAATACAAATACAAATATGGAATCAACAGAAACAACTACTTCGAGAGCTAATACCCCTATCGGCATTGAATTACAGTGTTAATTCCGATGGATTCTTAGACGAAGATATAATATATTCAAAAAAAGAAGGAATTATAATCCTTATTCGTCTAAATATTAGGATCAAAGATCTTACATTTGTAACGCGTCCTACCAAGTGGGCACAATGAACCGTAAGCCATACCCACGACCGGTTTCGACCTATCGGGGTCTCATCAGGTGGGCGCTGGCAGAAAGGCCTTTACAGGCCATATGACAAATACAAATACAAATATGGAATCAACAGAAACAACTACTCCGAGGGCTAATACCCCTACCGGCATTGAATTACACTGTTGATTCCGATGGATTCTTAGACGAAGATACGAACGATATCCGAAAAAATGAAAGAATTAAAATCATTATTAGTCTAAATATTAAGATCAAAGATCTGTCATTTGGAACGCGTCTTATCAAGTAGGTACAACGAACCGAAAGCCATATCCCACAACCGGTTTCGACCTATCGGGTCTCATCAGGTGGGGCGCTGGCAGGATTTTAATTCCTTCTTTTTTTAATATAATTCATTTAATGTGGTACAGCAGTACACCAGAAAAAGCCAGCATCTAGCGCGTTTTCTTACACCTACCTCATAATAAGATATTTCAAGATAAATGGAACTATAGTAATTTTTCTGAGCAGAAACTTCCATCTCACACTTCAAATCAACATTTTTTAGATTAGATTTAAACTATAATGTAATTACAGACTGCAATAGCCAGCCCATTTAACTAATTGCTATTGAACTATTTTGATTACAATAATAACAACGACGTATCTGTTGGTGTAATAATTTTACGTATGTAATATTTGTAATTGCTGCCGGTTCGGTGGAAAGCGAGATTAAGAACGAGATATTGAACGTAAAGTTGGGCGTAGGCAGTTATTTTTTTATACCTGTTGTGAAGTGAAGGTGATCGAGATTCTAATACGAGCACCAGTGGCATAAACAAACATCAGAAAGACCGTGGCAACAATCTGTGTTAACATTATTTTCAGGAATCCGATGTCTTACAAGAAATTATTACAGTAGTTAATGTAAAAAGACATTTGCAAGAAATAAACCATTTTAGAAAGCTGGGTTTTCCATCTGGCTTCCTAATTCCACACGAAACTGTTTGGCCAAATGATATTTATTACGTTTAAATCATCAAATGTTAAATTATTACTTCTCAAGATAAACTGACGCCTTATAAATTTTAAAATGAACAGAAATACCCTTGTTGTTCCCCTATTCAAATTATCCGCACATGAGTACAAGAATAACGTGAAAATTTTTCTGGGGGCAGTCGATTGTTGACGAGTCAAAAATATAGTTAATGCCAAAAAATTAAATGTTTCGAAAAATGGCATTAAAATAATAGCTCAGCATTAATAAAATCAATCGATGATATGGAAAGGTGATTGTAAAAGAACAATATAATAAAACACGCACAGTTTTCATAAAATCTAATTAGAATCACACTTACGATTGTTTCAATCCTTCGATCGTTGTCAAAGAGTACATAGTAGAAAGATCGAAACAATTGTTAGAATTATTCTAATTATATTAAAACTAAACATGGACGTGTTTTGATGAAACATGTTTTCAATAAAAGTTAAAAAGCAGTAGGATATAGGATAAACAGGTAGAAGTTTTAAAGAACGCATTAAGGAACATAAAAGAAGCTTTGAAGATAACAACTCAAACTCGACTTATGCGCTACATTTGAAAGATAATAATCACAGTTTTGACGACAATTACAAAATTTTACATTTTGAAAATAAAGGAGTAAAGTTAAACACCTATTAGAAAGTCTAGAGATTAATAAATTAAATAAATTAGAATTAGTTATTAATGATTAAATAGACATAAATTTCTCTCCACTTTTAAATGTATAGTAGCTTTTAATGTTAGTTTTAGTTTAGATCCCCACTATAATAATTTAGTACATAAGGATTTAATAATGAAGTTTAAGTGTATGACTTCATCCACCTGAAGAAGCGACTGTGTGGCGAAATGTACATTGTGGTACAATAAACATCTTTGTAACTTGTGTTTGTGTTTTTTATTTTCTACTCGAAAATTATATTTTTATTTCGAAACAATGATTTCAGTAAGAGAAATAATTGGTACCGCTACCACGTATTTTTTCCAGCTTTTTTAAATTGCAATTTTTTAATTTTAAGCAAGAGAGAATGAAACAAATCCATCTACAGCAGGGATGAACAACTTATTTTTACAACGGGCCAGCTACAGACATAAAATTATTGTGTGGGCCACGTATAATAAAGAAAGATATGTCATATAAAAACAGAATGGTCAACTTCAATTATCTATTTATTAACAAAATTTACCTAAGAAAAACAAAACACTATATGATATCGTACTCAACAGGTATAAAAATTACTAGTGTAACTTATCCCTAGATAGCGAACAAATGTTCGTCCTCAAGGAGGGTCGCTTCGATAAAATGCTACAAAGTAGTAATGGTAATAGTATCTAAACGAAACAGGAATAATTTGAATTGATGACTATTAAAAATCGGATTAAGATTAATAAGAAAAGCAAAACCTAGACAACCATAACCTGACTTAATCCACCAAAAAGGTATTTAACTCATTGGAATAAGATAACTTCTTGGGTTGCTTCTTATTTGCGTACAACCCACTTGCGTACAAATTCTTTCAAGGGTGGGCAGCAGGGAACCAGGTACCTAAGAATATCTGTTACCTTTTCCAACTTGCTTACAAATAATATATAATATTATATATATTCATGTATTTATGTTTGTTACTTAAATATGGTATTTGGTATTACATACATATAATCATAATTTATTATAATCCGCTTTAGCGCGCTGGGGTGTCTATTAGGTTTTCCCGGGCGGTTTTATGTTCAGTATAAGTATTTAAATATAAATGAAATTTGTTTATTATATTTAGTATGTAATTATTTAGTTACCTACTGATGATGTAATGCGCATCTCTGCTAAAAATAGATGTCAGATATTTGTTGGCTATTTTTATTTCAATCAGTATTTCACATTATATACATTGTAGTTTATTGAATTTTTGTACGCAAGTTGAAGTAGACCACAGGTCGTTCCAGGTAGAAGCAACCTTGCTACCCACTATTATTATTACTTGTGCGCAAGTGGGACGGTTTTTGCAGTTGTACGTTGTACGCAAGTTGAAGTAGACCACAGGTCGTTCCAGGTAGAAGCAACCTTGCTACCCACTATTATTATTACTTGTGCGCAAGTGGGACGGTTTTTGCAGTTGTACGTTGTACGCAAGTTGAAGTAGACCACAGGTCGTTCCAGGTAGAAGCAACCTTGCTACCCACTATTATTACTACTTGTGCGCAAGTGGGACGGGTTTTGCAGTTGTACGTTGTACGCAAGTTGAAGTAGACCACAGGTCGTTCCAGGTAGAAGCAACCTTGCTACCCACTATTATTATTACTTGTGCGCAAGTGGGACTGTTTTTGCAGTTGTACGTTGTACGCAAGTTGAAGTAGACCACAGGTCGTTCCAGGTAGAAGCAACCTTGCTACCCACTATTATTATTACTTGTGCGCAAGTGGGACGGTTTTTGCAGTTGTACGTTGTACGCAAGTTGAAGTAGACCACAGGTCGTTCCAGGTAGAAGCAACCTTGCTACCCACTATTATTACTACTTGTGCGCAAGTGGGACGGTTTTTGCAGTTGTACGTTGTACGCAAGTTGAAGTAGACCACAGGTCGTTCCAGGTAGAAGCAACCTTGCTACCCACTATTATTACTACTTGTGCGCAAGTGGGACGGTTTTTGCAGTTGTACGTTGTACGCAAGTTGAAGTAGACCACAGGTCGTTCCAGGTAGAAGCAACCTTGCTACCCACTATTATTACTACTTGTGCGCAAGTGGGACGGTTTTTGCAGTTGTACGTTGTACGCAAGTTGAAGTAGACCACAGGTCGTTCCAGGTAGAAGCAACCTTGCTACCCACTATTATTATTACTTGTGCGCAAGTGGGACGGTTTTTGCAGTTGTACGTTGTACGCAAGTTGAAGTAGACCACAGGTCGTTCCAGGTAGAAGCAACCTTGCTACCCACTATTATTATTACTTGTGCGCAAGTGGGACTGTTTTTGCAGTTGTACGTTGTACGCAAGTTGAAGTAGACCACAGGTCGTTCCAGGTAGAAGCAACCTTGCTACCCACTATTATTATTACTTGTGCGCAAGTGGGACTGTTTTTGCAGTTGTACGTTGTACGCAAGTTGAAGTAGACCACAGGTCGTTCCAGGTAGAAGCAACCTTGCTACCCACTATTATTACTACTTGTGCGCAAGTGGGACGGTTTTTGCAGTTGTACGTTGTACGCAAGTTGAAATAGACCACAGGTCGTTCCAGGTAGAAGCAACCTTGCTACCCACTATTATTACTACTTGTGCGCAAGTGGGACGGTTTTTGCAGTTGTACGTTGTACGCAAGTTGAAATAGACCACAGGTCGTTCCAGGTAGAAGCAACCTTGCTACCCACTATTATTACTACTTGTGCGCAAGTGGGACGGTTTTTGCAGTTGTACGTTGTACGCAAGTTGAAATAGACCACAGGTCGTTCCAGGTAGAAGCAACCTTGCTACCCACTATTATTATTACTTGTGCGCAAGTGGGACTGTTTTTGCAGTTGTACGTTGTACGCAAGTTGAAGTAGACCACAGGTCGTTCCAGGTAGAAGCAACCTTGCTACCCACTATTATTACTACTTGTGCGCAAGTGGGACGGTTTTTGCAGTTGTACGTTGTACGCAAGTTGAAATAGACCACAGGTCGTTCCAGGTAGAAGCAACCTTGCTATCCACTATTATTATTACTTGTACGCAAGTGGGACGGTTTTTGCAGTTGTACGCAGGTTGGATGTACGCAAATAAGAGGACATGAATTTCTTGTATTTCCTGTATGTTGATCCAGTTACAATAACAGCAATTAAGCAGTATGGTCAATCTGTCCACTGTGTCCAAATAAGGAAAGCTTTAGGAGAACCCCTACTGGCGTAAGACGTTTAGTAGTTAAAAGTGCCTAAATGGACGACTTCGGCTCATCCCTGCTCCATTGTGAAATTTAAGATTCCGGGTTTGCGTTGGGTCAATCGGTTTGTTGCAGATATTTCATCCTCAATAGTAAAGGACATCTTCACAGTTCTTCCGATGTAAGGAAATAATGTTCTATAATCTTCTTTGTCAGAGCAAAAGTCACCTTAACAAAAGTAATAATAACTTTCGAACTTTAATGTTATTAACATCGGCTTACATATAGTTAATTGTAGATATTTCAATAACAAATTATTTTGTCGCATGTGACCCCTTAGTTGCTTAAAATAGAAACTGGCTTTTTAGTATCTGTTTGCGTTTAAAAATACCATATTTAATGTATTCAGATTCATCGAAGCAGTAAGTAAGCCTCATATGCAACCAATTTCGAAATTAGGATGTTCGATTATGCTAATTACAAAGACCTCAAAAGCAAACCTTTCATTTGAAACAAAGATCTATTAAACATATGTTTGTTTATGAATTGTATTACATTTTTTCTGTTGACCTCAGTTACATACTATAAGTTATTGATGAAACGTTCTACCATTTCAAAATAGTATACTTCCTATTATTTAAATCAGGCATATAACAGCTGGGAAGCAACATTGCGATTTTACATAGGAAGAACTTTATGGTCAACAGAGATGATAGAATCACAGGGCACTCCACAATATTGCCCTGGTTATAAAAATGTTCGTTTCATAATATAAAACGTTTGCATATGATCCATATGATTTGTTCTCTCCGGCTAATATAAATTAATACGATTGCTTGCATTGCCATCTCTTTCCTTTTCATGAGGCATATTTATTTTTGGAAAATATTTTCCCAGAATACAGTATCCTCCAAAGCAATTGTAGAGATACTTATACTGAAGACCAAGATAAAATTATTATGGTCTTTTAAATTTAATCTTAATTTTGGTCTCTATTTTGCATGATCGGGTTGTGGCGTTCCTACAAAACCCTTAGAAACATCATTATAAGTCATCCTTCGGTAGTCATATTGTTTATATCCTTTTTAAATAAGAACACAAATAATATTTATTATAATTTCAACTAAACTTTGATGACAATTCTATAAGTTGCAATACGTTTTACTAAATTATTTATTGAATTTGAATTGAACTGAATGAATGGCTCACTAAATGTATATTAACGATCTTTAATTGTTGTTTCCATACACTTATCATGACCCTTGTAGTTTATCTCACCACTGCCTGTATCACAATACTCAACGACTCAAAAAATTTAAGGGAAGTTGGATGTTTTCCATCACACAGTCGTCAGTCCGAAGACTGGTTGGACACGCAATTCCTTCGTATTCTGATTTATCTTCACATTTCCCGAAAATTACAACATTCTACAACCCTATTTGAGAATGGTAATCTAATTTAAGCCTGCCTATATTCCTTTTAACTCGTGTTTCTGCTTCTTGTAATTCCCTAACCAGCCCTTCATGTCTCAAAGGGTGTCCTACCAATCTATCTTTCCGTTTCCTTATTCACTTCCATAGAGCTCTCTATTGTTCTGCTTTTTCCAATATTTCCGCATTTTTAATCTTTCCTTTTCCAGAAACAATAAAATGAAGGTGTTCCATATATATACAAGAGGTGGAGAATGATACCTAATTGAAACCACTAATTTATTTTTTAAAGAGCTTTCGAGCGAATCCCCATATGTTTATCTTTCATGACTCTTCATTATAAAGGGAAGAAATTTTTTTGCTGTTTACATGTAAAATGAGAACTCTATTTGAAACACAGAGGGTTTCTGCCGGCAGAGTTTAAAATTTGAATCTGATTTAGGGTTACTAGAATTTTGTTAACGAGAAAAGAAGTGTATCATTCGACGTGAGATTGTTTCGGGTTATTTTGTAGCTATGAGGAGTGTGATGCATCTTCATCGCGTTTTTACGGTTGAGGCGTATTATGCGGTCAACGTTTGTAGACCGTAATAATTAGGTATCTTCAAAGAAATTGATGAAATGCATAAAAATATGTAATTTCCATAAAATATCTTTAAGAAACTTTGTATTACTTATTGTTTTTTGTTAAATTAAATCGTACTCAGTTATATTTTGTGACCAGATAAGAACCAGTCACTCAACTTTTATATTTATATATATATATATATATATGTATATATTATAAGGTAGTAGTTATTTTCTATTAATTATTTTCCGAAGGTCACGTGTTTTGTAGTTATCTATGTATATATATGAATAATTAGCTATTGTCGAAATTTCTTGAGATATTTGAATATTCTTACTTAACTACTGTTGCATGCTTTCTGAAGGTACACTGCCCTTTCCCTACCACTGCGTTGATTGCCTTTCTGTAGAATAGAAATATAATAAAGTAAGCACAGTATGTAATTGGTAAGTAATAAAGAAGTACTAGACGGTAGGTAGTCTCGAAGGAGCTTTTTAAAATCAAGTTGATATGATATCACCTTATGGCACTATATCGCCATCTGATGTTATCTGCTGCTAACAGAAATTTTTCATAAGCCAGACAAGGGTGTTACTATTGTATCTATTTGTCTAACCGAATCGACGACTCACAATTAGCTTATAGACATTATCTGCACATAAACCAAGTTAATAAGAATAGTATAAGTTTTTGATCAGTAATTTATTGTAGATATATATGTTGTTAGTAAGGTTCTTGTCTACTATTTGAAATACTTCAGTATAATAACTTTTAAGCACTTATAAACAAACGCAAATTACTTTGTTTTATCACTTTATTTAGTTGCTATCTACGCTGCTATAGTTTCGATACAACGAGTGTTATTATCAAGCAACCCTTAACGAATGGATAGTGGTATCTGTTGAAAGGTTTTTTGTTATTCTCACCAGCTACTCGCGCTGGTGGGCGGGCGGTCCCTTCGACCTACACTGTAGTGCAAAGCCGAGGGGTAGGGCGTAAGGCCCTCTTCAGCCTCCTTGCAGGAATCGTAGGAATGGGTGGGTGGTGTGGCCAGGGAGAGAAAGATGAGACGGACGAAATGAAGACAGAAGAGAAGTGGAATATTACTGTCTCAATATTTGCCTAAATAATCCAAGGAAACCACTAAAAAGTTGGACCGGAGCAGTCGAACCCTCAACTGTATTAAAACTATATTGACATTTTATTTCATTCTAGTTACCAGCCTCTTCATATATTTTTGTCAATTTTTTCGAGTAACTATCTCCTGTACTTCATATTAAATAGTTTCTTCCGTCCACAAAGAAGGGCTTTTGCCCCTTTCTAGGTTATGTTAGCTTAGCTTAAATCATTTTAGCGGTTACCAGTCAACCCGGGTGCGAAACTTGCACTTTATGATTGATTGTGGAAGACACCAAGGCCATTTCAATAAAATGCTAATCCCTCCTTTATCTAAAACCAAAAATACAACGAACTGTCGAATTAAATACAAATAAATGAAGAAAGTTTTATCCTCGAACGGTTCTCCTAATTTTACATCTCAGAAATGCATTAAACTACAATGCAAGTTAAATTGCAAGGTACTAGATGGATGGAACGGTTTCGGTGTTAAATGGAACATAAAAAAAATCAATATATAAAAGGGAAAATTAATTTAATATCCAAAATATACGAAGGTTATGTAAATATTAGATACATTTTTGCGCGAAAGTTCCTTCTCGTTTCGTATTTCGCGGAATGAATCCGTCCATCAACTTTTCAAGATTAATTCAATCAACAGCATCATGACAAACATTTCAATCATAATCAACGCAATATTATTCAATCTTGTTTGACCCATCGTTTATTGAATGTAACTTTTAAAACGTTTTGGTATCGAATCACTTGATTCATTCGTGCATGATGAGCCGGAAATTGGAATGATACGCTCAACAAATTTAAAAAATTAGAGTTCAATCATGATAGCGCAATTGTTTTCTCACAAAAATTCGACATTATCTTTAAAATTTTTCACTTTTTTAGTCGCTCTCTTGATCAAAGATAAGATCATGTATTAGTCACTTCTAAAACCGTCTTGAAATGAAAATTATCCTTGTAAAATTCGACTGTAATCTTTAAATTTTAATATTTCGCGGTATTTGTTCAACCTTTCCCGCAATAATTCGATCTATTGATCGAAAAAGTAATAAATAATACTGACGCTGCATTTCCTCGGGAGTCGGGAAACATTATTTTTGGCGTTTGTATCAAAATTCAAACATTTTTGATGGAAGAGAACGCTGATTCAAATCAAGCTTTTTTATATCCTTCAATGTTCTTTTCCAAACAGTTTGAAATTTCGAATCACGTAAAGCAAACAAATAATGAAGCACATAATTTACTTTTTTACATGAATCTATAACCTCAGGATCTGCATGCTGAACATCGGTACTAAGATTCTCGATTCGATCGAAAAATTCGATTAGCGAATTTAATAAAAATCGTAATTTGACAAACACATGAGGAGGACACATGATTTCTCATCTGTTGATTTTCAATACATCGCATACCTCACGTGTTTATTGACCAACACAAACGCTATCACTGCGTAATCCTGAACAACTTTTTAAAAATGTAGGTGGCTGAAAATACTCCATCAAAATGAGCAAAATACGTTGTATAAATATAATGTCAAGATCCTGTTTCTTTTTTTGCCACAAGGAAACAATTCGCATTGGAGAAAATATCCAATCGTTATAAAAACTAACTTACGTGCTTTTTTTAAGCTTAATATCATAAATTTTTTATGCAATTAGAAATTCGCTTTATGGAGGCTGTAAGGATTTCTAAACATAAAAAGGTGAATATTTAGAATTTACTTCTGAGGTTAATCGTTCTATGCGATAATAGAATACACATAAGTTTACCTTCGTCATTGTACCTTCATTTAACATTCAAAAAAAAAGCGCAGGAAAGAGCCAATGTTCTGGAAATATTAGAAAGTGCAAGTCAAGTAAGAAAAACTAGACTTAACGTTTCTAATTCAGAAGAAGGCCACATTATATTTTATGTCATACTTACACAACTTTTTCAATTTTAATAATAAACTGTAATTAATGTATGTAGATTTAAAAAGTTTTGAATGCTATTTGTAATGGGGGATATAACAAAGACGCATTCTAAAATCCATTTCTTTTTTCTTTATAAATTTATTTATTATTTAAGATATCCTGCAGTGAAAGTTAAGAGTCCGTATTTTTGCAAATGTAATACTTATAAGTAACAACATATATTCTGAAAAAGAAACATTGATAACTATATTTAAAATATGGCATTGCTAATTCGGAATTTACCTTTTAATTGTAACTGCAACACTGGATTACAAGGCGGCTGGTCGCTGCATTTCACTTAACAATGCGAATCGAAAGTTAAATTGCACGAAATGTTAGTTAATTAAACAGTTTTAGTCTAGTTCCGAAGTGAAATACTTTAAATAGAAATAGCCTGCAGCCACTACTATAGCGGTATAAACCACAAACTTGAAATAAATGAGAATCACCTCCAAAATCCACTTTAAATGTTTCCGCCCTATTTTCGCTGATTTTTATTTAACGTATTGTACCAAATTGCACTTTAAAAGTTCTTGTATTTGATACGGAGAAACCGGAAGAAAAGCACTCAAACAGAACTTGACATATTTCAAATAAATTTCAACCCTTGGACACTTTTTCACTGTTTGAACCCAAACTCGTAAAAAATATTGCATTTGGACCTGTTTCGACGCATGTACAATATAAATTTCGTAAATTAGTTCAATGCGGAGAAATTTCAACACTACAAACAAAAAGTATCGGTAGGTACGTAGTAGATTGGCAGTTATATGTGTGTTCTATATGTTAAAATTTCACTTTTCGACTCAATTCGTTTTCGTCAAAAGTCTTTGAGCAATTAGAAGGTTATTTTTATATACATACTTGCACTTGTAAATAATAACATAACTGTCACTACACTACCAATACCACCTGTTTTGTTTGAACGTGAGATGTAAAATGAAAATCAGCCTGTACATGGTAAATAATTGAAATCACAATCGTTAGTGTGTGGCTTTACAATTTATTGTCCGATAGACGGATGAGAATAGCGGATTTGCCGCTCTGTAACTATAGTGGAAGCAAGTTTACCGACAACTACTAACTTTCTACAGCCGTGGACTGAACATTTTCTATCCTTTTTCATTGAACTGCTGGCTTTGTTTTATGCACTATTCTGTTATGAATGACTTTCAATGCTTGTTACAGGTGCCAATTGCGATTGCCGCAAACAAGACAATACGATATTTTTCAAAATATCGTCTTGTTATCAAAAAAATAGTGAAAATTCGAATCTTGACTTATTGTTGAGACCCGACAATGCAAGTCCAAAAATAATTAAAACAATATATTAAATATTGCTTTTTGACTAATAATTGAAATGTTATTCATGATACAAAAAAGGGTACAAGATGTTCGACCTTTTACCATTCTTTGACAATAGATTCTACGTTTATTGCATTGTAGTATAAACCCTTATGGCTTGTTTGTTTATGTCGGACATTCTTATATTTTTTGGCACGAAGAACAAATGATAAATCTGCAAAAATTTTATTACCTCTATTTATAGTCACATAAATAAGATGGTATCAGGATTAGGGATTAGGGTAATAAAATATGATGGCATTTCCAAGCACTAAAAGAATTTTTATTTTACTTTTTATTGTCCTAATCTATGCTGCCATCGTGATAGTAATACCTTCTACAGTAAAAGCTCTTCTTCTTCTACTTCTACCTAAAGAAGGGCCAGATAATATTGTGGAACAAATAAAAATAATTTCATAACTAAAACTTGTGTTTTATTTATACTATTCTGACAATTTCGACAAAATTTACACGGAATAGTATTTTTGGACGGAAATTTCAATTAACAAGTTTCCATTTTCTGAAAAATTGGTTTTTATGTAGTTTTAAAAGAAACTAGGTCTAAATATAAATATGGAATCAACAGAAACAATTACTGCGAGGGCTAATGTCCTTACCGGCATTAAATTATACTATTGAATCCGATGGATTCTTAAAGGAAGATAACGGTAGGTCGAAATCGATCGTGGGATATGGCTTTCGGTGCGCTGTGCCTACTGTGTAGGACGCGTTCGAAATGTGGGATCTGTAATCCTTAAAATTTAGACTAATATATATATATATATATATATATATATAACTATATATATATGGAATCAACAGAAACAATTATTCCGAGAGCTAATACCCCTACCTGTAAAGGCCTTACTGCCAGCGCCCACCTGATGAGACCCGATAAGTCGAAACCGGTCGTGGGTATGACTTTCGGTTCGTTGTGCCTACTTAGTAGGACGCGTTCCAAATGAGAGATATTTGATCCTAATATTTAGACGAATAAGGATTTTAGTTCCTTCTTTTAATTCCTTGTTTTTTGAAAGTAAGACATTTTTACATCGATCAATTCTATAGACAATTTAGTTTTCATTTTTGTTTTTTTTTTTTTAACGTAAGATAATTATTTGGACACGCAAATTCTGACTCTACAGGTCCAAACTAACTCATGAAGAAGGATTCTGCCAAATACATGAGCCAATGCGAATTTAGATTTCTTAAACTGCCTGGTCGGCGAGACCTGCCTGGAGGGATATTGTAAAAAGTATGAAAATTATGTTTGTGTGAAGTTGTCGACTGAAAGGATATCGATATACTAATTCATAACGGTAGAATCCTAGAATTAATAAAAACCCAAACATACCCAAAAATTGTTCCATCCTATTTCCGCGATTTTAATTTCTGCAAAGTTTGGAAGGCCATACATCGATAGAAGCGATAGGTAGGTCATTCCCAATCTGCAATTACCCACATCTGTTGTTAATCTTTTGTCCATACGTCGTAATGGTAGAAACGTTTGGTTTTTAGTTATGATTTTTTAATCGAACCTCTGTAGAGGCGCATCTCTGTCGAAGAAATCAAAGTCCCGTAACTCGCTTGGGAGAAAATCCACTCATGTGTTTTTTATCAAATTCTGACTCTACAGGTCCAAACTAATTCATGAAAAAGGATTCTGCCATATCCATATACCAAAGCGAATTTCGATTTCTCAAACTGCCTGGTCGGCGAGACCTGCTTAGAGGTATATAGTACAAAGGATGAAGTTTAGGTATGGGTGAAGTTGTGGACTGATAGTATATGTATATACTAATTTGTAATTGTAGAGTCCTAAAATTATGAAAAACCCAAACCCACCCAAAATCATACTATTTACGCGATTTTAATTTCTGAAATGTTTGGAAGGCCATACAACGATAGAAGGTGTAGATAGCTTATTCCTCTCAAATAAACAATAAAGTTTTACTCACATTTTTTTAAATTGTAATACACAATAATTATTTCGCCACACAGTGGCTTCTTCAGGTGGAAGAACACTCCGGTTGCACTTAATGTAGGTATTGCAAAAATTTTAATAATGGCTAATACCAAAAAAATTACGGTTTTGATAACCTTTGCTTTCTGGAAATTCTGTTTTCACTATGTTGTGATAAAGAAGATTTCACTGTATGCACATCAACTGGCAAAAAATTTAAATGTTTTAATTAATGAATTACGTTTTTCTATGATTGAAAATAGACTTGTGGTTTTATTATAATTTTTATTTTAATTCATTGTATAATTGAATGTTTCTACTATTATTAGTTTAAAATTTGTTCGTATTTTGTAATTGGTTTAAGTATCGACTACTGTAGAATTAAGTAAAAACAATTCAAATTATATTGTGTAAAAGGTAACCCACAGTAAATTGGTAATCTATTTTACGCCAATTAGTTACAATTTCAATTTACAATTTACAGTCAATTGTGAAGTAAAACTTAACCACACTTTGTAAATGGTTTTATGTTTTAATAAATTAATTGTTACCAAATGATAGATTTAAATAATTTATTTGAGAAATTATGCGGTTTTTGACCTTATTACATACTCGTTTTCTTCATCTTCTTCGTTAAGTTTGCATCCATCTTATTTTTCCTTAATAATGGGTATATTTATAAATAAAAAACATGCATAATTTTTATTGAATTTCTTCAGTTTTCTTCAATATCTACTTTTAGTTTTCCTGTGTACTTCGTTTTTGATACGATGTGCGAAACAATTTACAATGATTTAAAAGTTCGTTTCACCCCTTTTGCAAAAACAACTTTTTGGCATAGATTTGTTACGTAATCTATGAATCAAAAGTTAATTAAAAAATATACAATTACGTTTCGCAAAATCCTATTTTAAAATCTCCTGATTCCACCACTCAAAAAAACTAGTTTGTCACCTTTTTGAAAAAATTACAACGTGAAATTGGAGGATAAGACAATCAATAGAGTAGACATATCTGCGCTATCGTTTTTCACTGAATTAGAATCTGACATCATAATTTTCCCAGCATATCACGATTTCCAAATATTTTAATTCCAAAATCTAAATGTTGTTAATATTGTCTTATTAATATTTTAGGGAAATTCTTGAGCCAAGTTCAAGTTCGCCTTTGAAAAGTATATCAAAAATTATTACTCTTGGTGTGTTTTATGTTTTCAACGCACCATAGTAGTCACGACACGATCATGCAAAGTTGAAAAAAGAATCAGAAAAGAAAGTAATCGATTTATTCTTCGATGTCGAATTCAAATATTGCTCTAGAGCAGCTTTAGCACTTTGCAATTTCGAGAAGTTCCAGTCTCATAACCAAAAAACCAATTTAGCATATTCAAATTTTTAAATTAAAATATATAAAAATTTGAATATGCTGAGGTATTTCTGCGACAAAATATATTCAAGTTTCAGATATTTTAAAATCCAGATGTACTGTAGCAATTATGATGCCAGCTTCGTAAACAGTGTCGCAAGCAAAACACGTTCAAAATGACATGTCTGGTCTTAGAATCCTGATATATGTTGAACTGAATGATTAGAATGAAAAAAAAGCAACTTGTACCCTGGTGTCGAAATATTCCATACCAG
The DNA here is from genome assembly GCA_963921985.1 of Agrilus biguttatus. Taxonomy (NCBI): domain Eukaryota; kingdom Metazoa; phylum Arthropoda; class Insecta; order Coleoptera; family Buprestidae; genus Agrilus; species Agrilus biguttatus. Next base: position 27,012,122 of record OY998118.1, read on the forward strand.
AGCATTTACTTGTCAACAATATGGAGACAGCTTTTTATTATGACGTGATTAAAGCAGATCCAGAATTAGATCTTATTATATTCAAAATATAGTCCCAACTAAAAGAAAAAACAATTGAAAGAAACAATAAATCAATTTTGATTTGCTTTTTATGATTCCAAAAAAAATAATAGTTTCTGTTTAGCTTAGCCGTTTTAAATTTGACATTTTTTAGACAATTATTATTTCACGGAAGAATTCAGCTTATACTCCTTGTGTTTGGAAAACATCTCCATCTATATCATTGCATATTAATGATCGTGATTAGGGAAGTGGTTTCGGTTACTTTTATCTCTCTACTATCGACATTCATGAAAATTTAAATTTTAAATTCTAAAACCCTTTTTATCCATTATATCCTTAATTCTTTACTTTTGAAATATATTGGTCACCAATTTACATAAACATAAATTGTATATTATATTTATACATAGAAGGTAGACATGGGAATAATAGTTCCCTACTTATTTATTTTTTCATAGAATGTGTATTTTCGGGCTAAGCACCTAATTGTCTCTGTTTTGAATTATTATTTACACGATAGTTAAACTCTAGATGAACACTTTTATTATCGTTACAATATATTCAAAACAAAGGAAACTATTTCAATTAATCAATTTGTTTATGTAGAAGTAAGTGATAATTACGTATATCTGAAGACAGGATAGAACAAATTAAATGAAGAGTAGTGCTTTTAATCTAAATTTCTAATGCAAGAAAGAAGTATAGCTCTTATATAGAGAAATATTAGCCAATTAAAACGAAACGATAAACTGCAATATATCCATATTTACATCAAACCTTAGATTAGACAGGTTTTGTTTTTTTGAGGTGTAATTGTTATTATCCCTTATCCTGTGTACTTCAAGTTATACATTGTTACGATATCTATTCCAATCTCGATGATAACATACATACAGTTTCATCTTTGCTATTCCGTAGAAATTTGTTTACTACATAATAGTTAAAAAATCTTATTCTTCTCAAAGAAATGTGTATAGAAACATTTGGAAAAATATTCGAGTTGTTTACAAAAGAAGAATATAATATTATAATATACAACCGGTTATACCTTGGTGTTATTGTTGTAGATATTTCCTAATATTTATTTTCAGAAAATGGATTCGTTTTTCCTGTTTGTTTATATATTAAATTTCTGAATAGTAATGAACGTTTTAAAGAAAAATAACTGTTCCTTAATTTTTTTTAATGAGAGATCTTGACCTAAATATAAAAATGCAAAATAGTAGGTAATAAAAACCTTTGGCATTCATAAAAATATGTTATAATTAATAAAGAATTAAATTTATTGATCTTTAAATATTTATAGTATTTGATGAAACGATTTCTATGGTTATAAATAAATTACCTTCGTGCTGTGTTCAGGTTTTGAATATTTTTGTGATATAAAATTACAATAATAATAATACACATGTATGCTCATTTAAGAGTACTTATATTTTGCTCCCAATTTACATTTATTGAACTATCTTAATTTCTAATCTATTTTATATTAACAATAACCTTCATTCTCTCTAATTTTTGTCTCAGTTACTCTTATATATTCACATATTTCCTCGCATACCTCTCCTTTTAATGTCTGCACAATCAACCCATCCATGTCATTGCCTTACTTTATTTGCCTGGCTTTGCATGGCTATTCTACAACAGAACAGGTGAGCTAATGTTTCCTCAATCCCTCCACATGGTCTACATTTCCAATCTCTAAACCCTTTCTTATACGCTCTCCCAATATTACCACATTTGATTATAGCCCATATTTCCTTATTCTCTTTCTTATTACATCTTTCATTTAAATACTCTGCGCCATTAGAACCTGGAATAATTTCCTTGTATATTCGATTGTAAGAAGAATCTAATATTGTCATCCACTCTGTCTCTAGTTTAACCCGATCATCTCGCGAATCCCTAACTGCCGTTTTAATATGCCCCCATGTAGCATTTGCTGCCTTTTGCGCCTTTCTTACCAGTACCCAAGATATTTAAACTCATTAACGATCTCAACCTCTTCGCCCTTAAATTTCCAACAATCATTTTTTTTTTCTTTTCCCCTCGTTCCATAAAATCACAATATTATCATTGTGAACTACTTTGAAATTCTCAATCACTAGCTTGGAATCTCTAACTCTGCAGATTAATAATGGGTAATCGTTGAAAATCTTTTCAAAAACGAATTGGATATTTTTTCAACCAGTTTTCATTTGCATGACCCGCTATATAAAGCTTCAAAGTAGTTATTCTGATGTGTTCCCCTCTTTTCCACTTCTAAACAAGACTTTCTACAAATATGAAACAAATAAACAGTTGCATTTTAATGAATACCGCAATGTAACATTATTTCGCTCTAATTCTCTATTTATTAATTAACGGAATATAGGGAACCGCAATGGAACTATGTTAATTTTTATTTATCATACTTTTTTTAGCGTTTATTCCATTTGGTGTCTTCCTCCTTAACTGCTCTACTTGTTCCTGGACTCATTAATTGGATGACAATCAAGTGAAAGGTATAATTGGGACTGAAATTGACAACACGCCAAAAAGTTTCTTTTGTCTATGTTTTATTCCATTATCATCCTACTTTTTTGTCTTTAATAAGAAAATGCGAATAGCTACGCAAAATTTTGCAAAAAATAACGTCCAAATTAATATCTAACTGATGCGGTATTTATTTCTTACCTATATCAATAAAATATCCTCTTAAATTGCAGAAAAATCAATTATTTTTGTTAATATATTGTTCATATGTAATAAATATACTTGAATTAAATGACAATTGAAGCAAATTTAAAATCATATCGATGGTTAAACTGTGATACTACAGAATTAATTTAATTCATAGTTTCCAGAAAAAGATTGCGTTTGTTTCACATTTCAATGTAGATCTTGCCATCACTTCCAAGCTTTTTCTCGGTCTTTTACATCCACCTCTTAAATATTTTGATATCTGTAGACACTCCAAGGCAACTCCCTTATACTCAAACGTTTATCTTGAGTATTATAATGCTATCATCCATTTCTGCCTTTGAGATTCTTTTATAGTTTCTTCTATTTCCATCCATACGCTGTCTTGTGTTGTTAACTATTTATTATAGTATTTTATGTCCCCTCAATACGCTCTAAATAATTTCTGGAATCCTTTCTATTTTCTCATATTATTTACAGCTCCAGACTTCTGCTCTGTACATTAAAATTCTTTCTACTAGTGTTTCAATAGGTTACTTTATTCTTGAAGGTTCCTTCTGCTTTGCTCTAAATCTTATCTTAAGTAGTACTAGCCATCATTCCATAAGAGGTAACCTAAGTAATTAAATTGTCTTACTGTTTCCATTTAATTTCCTCACCATGAAAAGTTCATATTTTGCCTCTTTCCACCGGCTTCTTTACACTTTATGATTTTATATTTATCAACATTTAATTATACACCTAACCTTCCTATAAACTTCTTTCAAATCATTTGCAAATTCAAATTAAAGAACTATAAACAAAAATGGTAGTAACGATTCACATAATTTTTATTCAAAAAGTAGTTTACCTGAGCAAGTACGTAAGATTACTAATATCTTAAATTGAGGGCTACCACATATATGTAACAATTAAGGCAACTTGTACAGAGGGAGAAAGAATTGTAAATAGCCATATTTATTTGGCTATTCACTAAACTCCGCTTTGTGATGATGCTTGTTTTTCTAGAGTCTTCTGAAGTCTCTTTTTTGGGATATTTCAATGAAGGGCATCTAAATTATGGACGTCTAACGTATGGTTAAAGTATATACCAACAGTGTTGATAGCCATCAGATATATTGCGATTTCAAATTGCTACTCTGCAGGTAATATCAACAAAATGCTATATAAAAGATTAAATGGGAAGTCTAGTGAACTGATGTTGTAGACAGTCTACAACCAACAGCGAAAATGGATAGACCTCTGAAGAAGCTCGCCACTCGTGCTAGCGAAACGTTAGGAAGCAATTCCAACCGACGACGGCCTGTACACCCGAAGAATGACAACATCAGTTCATCAACTGGCCGCGAAAGCCTTAATCAATTTGTGGGAAGTCTAGTATTGTACTTTACAAGGTTACATCGAAAAGTGTACTGGAAAACTGTATAAACATTAACCACACGTTAAGTGTTAATAATATTAAAGTCCTATATTTAAATACCCCAAAAATAGAAAACCGTTTCTTCTGAAGTTCTGGAAATCAAAATGGCATTACTAAAGAAAATACATAAACATTTCACATTAATTGATTTGCTTTAAACAGTTATTTTTAAAGAACATTATATAATTATTGAGATAAAGTTAAACAAACTGCTTTTAGATGTTTCAATTATGTTTATTAACACACTCTACATATGTTTCGACCTGTGAAGTCTTTTTCAAGAATAATATTATATATTTACTGAATATATATTTTTTTTATGTTTTCGTGGAAGAGGGGAAATCTTCGAAAGATACCCAGGCGTCCGTACGACTGGCTAGTGTCGGATTCCCGAGGAAGGTGTCCTCGGACCTACCGACTAAAACCCTTCTACCTCAAGCCGTTCTAGGACCGATGGAGTCGGCCCTCTTCAGCTATGAATATAGATTGTAGTTTGATGATATTCATAGGTAATGCATTTGACATAGTTGGAGGAGCAGGTACATAAAGGGTAAGGTACAGATATTTAAGGAAAACCCTCTATTAGATTGCAGCTTTTTAAATATTCGTCAATCACAGGTGTGTCTTTGGACTCGGATTTGTCATTTCTTATATTACAATTATTTCTAAAAGCTTTTTTAATTTCAAACTGCTCTAAAATATTCAAACGTTGACCTTTGTTTTCTACATGTAGGACATCTAAGTTACCTTTGTCAATTTTATGACCATATTCCAAGCAGTGAAAGCTTATGCCTGTGGTTGATTTTCTATTTTTTATATCTTTTTCATGTTCGTTTATTCGTATGCAAAGTAAAAAGAGTTACAAGTAATTTATCGGTTTTTTGTTTGTTGTTGTCTAAAATATTCCTTAACTGTGTTTATTAATTGAAATTGTTTTTATTCCTGATACGTTCTAATTGTGTGCATATTTTATTTAATTAATCTAAAAATTTTTTGTCTTTTTGTTTACCGGTATAAAAATTGTTTAAAATTATAAAACTATTTTCTTACGTTTGTTTTTAATCATTCCGTCAATTAATGTGGATTATATCTATTATTCTTAGCAATAGCTTTTATGATGTCAAGTTCTTTTTGATAGTTTGTTTTGTTTAATGGAAAGTTTAGCAACCTGTGAATCAAACTGTGGAAGGTTGATAGTTTTATCTGCCAAGACTGTTTTGATTTTGCATGTATAATAACGTCATTACTTGTGTTTTTCTATAAATATTATACTGTAATTTGTTGCTTTTAATTTTAATGTTTATGTCTAAAAAAATTTAACCCTGATTTATATCTTGGACTTCCATGATAAATTTAATCTTGTGATTTAGTTTGTTAAGGTAACTTAGAAATTGATTAAGTTGTCTTTCCGTACCTGTCCAGATACAGAAAATATCATCGACATATCGGGCCCAGTGTAAAATATTGGTAGTTAAACTATTTTTGTTTGTTTTCAAAATCTGACATGAAAATATCCGAAAGAAGTGGTGAAATAGGTGATCCCATCGGTAGTCCTTTAATTTATTTATAGTAATTATCAATAAAACAGAAATAATTTTGTTTAAGGCAAGTTTCTATTACGTTAGCTAGTTGAATTTTATAATTGTTATCTAATACTACTCTATTTAAAGAATTGTTGATTATATTGATAAGTTCTGCTATAGGTATTGATTTGAATAAAATACAAACATAACTAAACAATAATTTTAAACGATGTTTCACAAATTTCCTACAGCGGAATCCATTAAGAACATTATATAAATATACGTAATCAAAAAAAAAAAAAATTGGATTGATTCAGCCGTTACTCTGTACAAGCTTTTTTGTGGAAACTATAGTCAAAAGGATTTGTAAATATAAAAAAGTGATAATAAACAAAGTAGTGTTTATTCATTTATCGATACGTAATCGAGTCTACCGTTACTTGATTGAAATTCATGTTATAACTAAACAAAAATGCACTGATGATTTTCAACTTTTTTATTGATCATTTGACGATCGTTTCGCCAAACTTTGGCTTCGTCGGAAGTTTGTAGTTAACTTAAGTTGGCTTTTTTATTTAGTTATAACATTATGTAAGTTAATATCACTAGTTAGCGATATACTGGTATAATAATTATTTTTATTACGGAGTACGTTATAAACGGGGGCAACTATAGTTAATTGGTTTGTTAGGTATAATGGGGATAATGTAAATAAAAGTATATTTATTTCGGTTGTACTTTTTATTTGATGCAACTTCTATAAACTAAACAAGTAAGTAACTTAAGTACATTTAAGAACAAATTACTCTTTTGATATTTTTAAAAAGTTAATGATGGCATTTATTGGAATGTTATCTTTGTTGATACCGTTCGTTGCCGTAGTCAGGAAATCTGTACAAATCTTCATTTATATTGTAGTACTGCGGCGCCTCTTCACAATTCACATTAAACCACCAATCACAAACCCTTGCAATTTGGTTGAAGACTGTTCCATTTGGGCATAAGAAACTATATTTTAGACCATTCGGGAGACACCAGTGCCATACCTAAAATTAAAAATCAGTTATCATTACCCTTCTCTTCAATTTCTCAACATATTTTTATGAAAATATAAGCCGAATTAGAAGTGTCTAAACATATTTTATTATTGCAACCAACACCTACTTTTCGTCTTTATTATATAAGGATTCTTCAGGGTAGATTGAAAGATACAGGGGGTTATATATATTCATCTTTTTATTTTTTTTGTCTTTGTAATATATTAGCGTTATTAGTCATGCATTTTTTACTTCTCGGATTGTTGTAATTTTTGTATTGTAATGTGCATTTGCTGTCTGTTTCTTTCTTTTGCAATTTGTGGTTTTTGTATGTGTCATATTTTTTCCCTTCTCGGTATTGCCGTTTAGCCCTATTGTATTATATTTTCTTTGTTTCCAAATGTTTTATTAGAATTAAGTTAGTCGAAAAATTTATTGGGAGTAATTTTTTGACCCATCGGTCCATTTCCAGGACGTAGATGATGCACCGGCATATAGCTTGTAATGTTGCATTTTTGTATGTTTACGTTTCCCTTCCTTTTTTTTGTTTTTTCAAGTGTCGGTGCATCGGAACCACCCCCTCTTCTGGGGGCGGTTTGTAAATTCATGTTAAAATAAGTATTTTTACATTCAATTGCAGAATCAATTCATCATTCAATCATATTAGATTCAAACCATTCAAACATCAAACATTTTTAGTAAACTCAACGGAAATTGCGGTAGGGTGGTTGTGAAAAAACATTTTAATAATTTCAAGAAGACAAACGTTTATTTTTCACATATATATTTTGTTAGAATAACTCTAACGATCGTTTCGATTTTGCAATTGTTGTCAAAGTTCCTTCTTGTACTCTATGACAACGATTGCAAAATCGAAACGATCGTTAGAGTTATTCTAACAAAATATATCTGTGAAAAATAAACGTTTGTTTTTATGAAATTATTAGAACATTTTTAGCAGAGATCATTTTAGTACATTAACATATAGCACCAATCACATCAAGATCTCTCTAAACATATAGTATTTAGTAACATATAGTTTCATATAATAAATCATAATCTATAGTCATTTAGTATTTTCGTAAAAATAAGTAGCAATCACGGCGTACAATAAAATTAGTGTGTATATAGTTGTAAATAGTTTGGATGTAATAAACTTTTAAAACGCAAAGTCAGTTTATTGCATCGATTCCCCCCTTAGGAATCAAAAGAAGTGGCACATCTGTGCACCGGTGAAATAATCTTATTTCATCAACTAATAAACACAGGGAATTATTATTAGCTTGCAACTTTACCCTGAGAAGCTATATACAATAAAGGTGAATCGTTGGTGTTAGTTGCGATAATAAAATGGTTTCAGGTACCCCTAGCATGGCTTTAATTTTTATCATTATCCTTCTACAACTTTTAAAGCTCCTTACTTCTCAAATTTTATTTACAAATTGGCACGCATCCTTTAGTTTTCTTTCAATGTCTGGTTTACTATTTAATTATTATTATTTTCTCAACGTTTACTATCATTAGAGATCAAGTTTTAGAATTACTAACAAGTTATATCAAATGGTTATCTATCACCATTCACCATGTAACGTTAGTCCAAAAATTCAATACTTTATGATCGAGAGTTCTATTACCAGAATTTTATCGTATTTACGATAATTACGCTACTGTTTTAATATAACTATAAATAATTATTGTACACATGTTGAACAAGCTATTGTTAAAAGAAATTGTATAGCTTCAATTTAAAATTGTCGGTGGAGAGTTCAATACTACATCAACCGAGTAACTTATCAATTAAATTCATGTTATTCAGTTTTTTTTAGGAGTATATGCAACCATATATGCGGATAAGTTTTCAACAAACAAACATTTTACGCATATTGCGGTAAAAAATTAATCGCCAAATACGTACTGTGTTAATTTCAATTTCAAATATTAGGTATCATGACTAAAAAAACAACGATTTGTATTACATTGTAGCTATATCAATTTGTAATCAATTCTATTTATTTTATATTGACTATGAAATTTGATCAATTACAATCAGCAGGAGTATTTATAACACTTATAAGTACATCTAAATGTTTGATAGAGTTTAATTTATGATTAAAATAATAAATAGAGATGTTTGCCATAAAATTAGGACATGTGCTGCAATTACAAAAAAGTTTAATAAATATATTTATGTGAATCCCCCCAAAAAAATATATTCAGCGTTCGCTATTGACGATAACGTTTCCCTAATTGTCTCAAATGTCGAACAAAAGGGTATCTAATAAATGGAAACTAAAAAACCAAAATACTAAATTATTGCCTTAGATGTTTGAGGGTTCTGATTTTCGGTTCGATCGTCATTATGTTTTAAATGACTTCAATCGGTAATTCATATTAATGCCTTTCTCAATTAGAAATATCTAACTCGTTTGATTTATTATCCTGTATCAATATCAGTCTACTTGCATTATTGGGTGGCCCACCTGGGTTGGAATAATTGTAATTTTCAATAATTTAATTTATGTGGTAAGTTATAATTTAACCCACTGCAACCAAGTGTTTATTAACATTTTTTTATACTTTTACCGTATTAACCTCAATATAATTTAAATATACGTTCAATAAGTAAATACGGTGTTAAGTGTTTTACTAAATTTGTTTATGTTTTTTGTGTGTAATTTTATCTACTATTGTTGTCTGGTATCCGTTATTAATTGCGACAGTTAAAATGATACACGAAATACATAAACAATGATTTTGAAAAATATTTACTGTAAAGACAATAGAAACAAAGACTGTACATGGGTAGGGATTAATTATATCAGTAATTTAAGCTCAAAATTGTTTTATAGATTTAGAAAACTTGATTTTCACACAATATGTATAAACAAATCTAACCTAGGAAATTTACTAGTTAACAATAAATTAAAAACTAACAATAAATTTCAAAAATCAGGAGTATACTAATTAAATTGCAACAACTGTAACGCTATATATATAAACAGGTACAAACTTCCTTATAAGAATGAAAGAACATAAAAATTCCACTCAACTAGATTTTCACAACATTGTATTTCAAATTCCCATTAATTTATTGAACAATATAACATTTTACACTATTTAAATAAAAGTAAAAAACTAGATTTATTAGAAAAACTTGAAATCGAAAAATCCAAAAACAAAAATTAAAATATCACTATTGAACAGACTGAAGTCTTATATTTAAAGCGATAATATAAATGTATATATTAAAAACAAGTAAAACTCCTCCACCTGTTTTCCTCCCTAATGTTATTTATAAGAATACACTTTTTTGATTTTTAATTCACTTTCGAGTAGATACTGTTTGAGAATGGTCGAGAGACCGAAACAATATTGTAAGAGAAATCTTTAATATATTTAGTAAAACATTTAACACCATATTTACTTATTTAAAGTATTAATCATGTTTTAGAAGTACCCCACCGCTGATACTATTCTTACCATGATTTAAAAAGTTTAGCAATTTCAATTTCCCAATATATTATACCCAACGGCTGCATTTATTAATTTCTGAAGAAGTCAAACATTTTGGATAAATTGCGGTTAAATAATTTTGAAATTGTTTTCGCGATAAATAAGAGACTTTCAAAAACTTTTGAAGAAACGAATTTGTCAAATTAGATTCGTGATCGGTGACCACATAAAACTATATTATTATTATACTTATTATTTTAATTCGTGTGGCAAATATTTTGTTGTTAAGACTTCGAGGTATAACCTTCGCCCACGTTGACAACGCGATACCACTGAAGATGTCGGCGGCATTTGTCGACCACCGCTTAAGTCCTAATCATAATTCTACTTTTATATATAACTTGTTGTTCCTTACTTGAAGTACAATAAATATAATAAACTAGGCATTACTTTGTCTCAGACGATAGAATAGATTAATTTTACCTGGCATTTTGTTTGTGGATCACTATAATAGCCTGGAATTCTGCCCTCACAAGTAAACGATAATCCATAGGGAATTTCGCTATAAACGGGATAATCATCACCTGGCCTGTATCCGTGTAATTGCTAAAAATTAAAAAAGCATACAACATAAGACATTACAGTTTATAATTTGCTGGTCAATTAATTAATGAAGTAAATTCCTTGTAAAAACAAGTGTGAGTAACAATTGTTATTCTTGCATGCCTATATTCAAAAATTATCGGCAAATTTTTCTTGTCATTTGTTTATTTATTACAATTGATTGATAAATAATGATGCAATTATCCCGATTGTTATGCCATTAAAATTCATATCTGACTGAGCAAAGAAAACTTGTTAAATTAGTAAGTGTTGCGAGGCTGTATCTTCATTGTATAAAAAAAAATGTTATGCAGAACGTATATTTCAGTTGAAATCTTAAATTAATAAAACATAATTTCCTCTATAATTTTATTTTTCTCTATAATTGTGTCACCCTACTAGGGCAACTTCGGGAGAAGTATACTTTTTATAAAAAACAAAATAAAATTATAGTGGAAATTGTGTTTTATTAATTTATTATTATTTAAATTTCCATAATGTAGAGGCTGATACAATTAAGTATACTTCAGGATTGAGCTCTTTGGTTATATTTATTACCGCACTATTTATTGTTAAACTACAATAACACTACAATTATAAGATTACCAAAAGTTTATTATTAATAAAAGTTAAGTTTAAATGTATAATATTAATATATATAAAAATATCTTATTTTACCAAAATGTATTTTAATAAAAAATTACAATTCACCTTACTGTTAATTAATTAGAGTATGATTGTACGAAAAATCGTTCTGTTATTCTTTATTAAGTTTTTGCACCATCAAAGCAAAAGTCTTGAGCATGGTGTACAGGTGTCCTATCACATCAAAAGCGTATATAATCATTTTAAAAATCTGCGAAATCAAAGGAAACATTTGAATTAAAACGCCTATCTTGTAAAGAATTCGTACTGGTCCGGAGTTTTTTTTAAATCTTCTGTACCATATTTTTCATACGCTGTTGTCAAAGCTTGAAGGACAGGACCCACGTAATCAACAGACCTTTTTTGTAGCATTCTTCTCGGACTCGATTGGGCTATCATTTCGTCAAAATAAGCTGCAAGTCTTTCTTCGCAATTTCCGAAAAGTCGACACAAGTTGTAAGAAATAAACGGTCCCAAATAGGAAAACATTGAAATGATGCTAGTTACTACAATTCCCACTACAGCTACCGTTGCCGCTATTGTGTATTTATTCCAGGAAAATAATTTCAGGGTTGATTGTAAAGGTTCTATTACTTCCGTACTGGATGGTGGAAAGACGCTATTGACATCGTTAGGGGTTAAAGCAGTTTTTTCTTCATTTTCTGCAATTACTACCAAAAAAGGTACAATTGTAAGGACGAATAATTTTTTGAACATCTTTCTGAAAAACAATAAAAGGAACTTAGTACTTTCTACTTATTATATTATAAAACATTGCTTTATTAACTGTAATTTATTTTTAATTAAATTTAAATAGATAAAATCTACTCTAATTACATCAATATTAAATGCAAACCTAATTCTTGTAATTAACATATTGTTTGTACATATCTATATTATATTCGTATTTATGTATTCGTCTATTTGAATCCATATATATTGTTGAACATGTAATTTAATTTTAGTATAATCTACCCTGGCCGAAACATATGTTGAGTTCTTTTTTCAATAAAATTTGTGAAAACATAGCCAAGTGATTTTTATTAATTTTGATTCGTTATCATGTTGTTTCACAATGAGTTTACCAATCAATCTGCAGAACTAACTGTAATTTAATTTGGAAATTGTTAATGTTTTGGATGAAATAAAATATTAAACCTAAATAATTAACAATTAATGCATTATTGAAAATTTAATTTATGAAGCTTTAAGGTAATGAACTCCATTTTTAAAAATTAATTAAAAACACAACGTGGAGTTTACAAATATTTATTGTTGCCACTATAATTTTTTCTGCACACTGTCTCTTCTTCAGGTGGTGACTTATATACATTTACAAAATTGCGGGGAATTATGTTATAACAATATATATATTATTTACAATATTTAAATTTGTAACTGAATATTCAAGAAATTAAGACAAAATAGTCTCAACTTTTAATTTAAAAAATAATTGTTCAAATAACAAATTCGATAATGAAATCTAAAAATTAATATGATCAAAAAACCAAAAATTTTTGAAATGAATAAATACAAAAAAGAAAGTCAAAGTTTAGCAAAACAATTGATTTTACCATTTAATATTTTTGTAATAATTATCAAATTTATTTCTGTTTTGTAATGAATATAAATTAAGAGAGAATGTTAAAAAATAAGTAATTGAAATTAATTAACCATGAAGTGTACTGAATATTATAGTAAGTAAATATACTTTTAGATTAACAAGAAAAGAATTCTAACAATATACTACTCACCTTAGGTTTTCCAATCTCACTTTAAGAACCAGAACGTTTAACTTGTAAAATTTCAGCACTACCGGTCTTATATAAGTTCAAAACCACCCCCTTGTTTCCAGGTAAAACATTACCTGTATAACCCTACCGAAAAGTCCTTATCTAAGGAATTTAACTAACGTTACGACAATTCTTTCAACGTTTCTTACAATTAAAATTTGACGAACTGTAATCTGTATGTGTTATAGAACCAAAAATTAGAAACAACGTTAATCTTCTAGGTCGATTTTTATTAAAATTAATTCCCATAGAGAACTGTCGAATTGCACATATTTATATCTGTAATTGTAATCAAACAAACACAAGTAACGTTTCAAAAATATTATTTATCAATTATGGATATGTTGTAAAGTGTACAAGTTTAATATATATAATTATTTGAAAAGTACTTCAATCACAGTGCAGTGTTTCACAAATTACGAAAGAACATGATTGAATCTAATGTATATGCAAAAATACTTGGATACCTTTACAGTAAGTAACTATTTTATTCGTGATAATACTATAATTTAGTTGAAAAATAAATAATAGCTATTTCAGTGTTTAATAACTACGTATAACACCTTACGCGTTTTAGGGTTTTAAACACTTTTATGTGAAATTTAATTTTCATGTATTGCAAGTGATAATTAAACCTGATTACAGTTACTAAATTAGTGTGATTCGAAACTCATAATGTATGACTATAATCCAGACTTGGTCAGTTTTACCGTGTTTACTTTGTTAATACTTTTTTATAAGTTAGTCACGCATCAAGGATCGAAACAGTTAAATTAGATCACTGTAAAAAGAAAATATGAAAAATGAAGCACCTTGCAACTATTTGTTGCCATTAAGTTTACATATACCTAATTTGTATTCTTTTTAATAAGCTCTTTATTGTTTTTGGTTTTGTCTAAAGAGTTATTGATTCTAATCAATATAAAGAAGTGAAAATTTAAAATATATTTGCCTAAAGTTAAAGAAATATTTAGGGTGTGCCGAAGGTGCCATCAAATTATACTTGACCAAAAAAGGTATAACCGATCTTGTCACTGACCAAAAAGGGTCTTTGAAATGGTACAACCGATTGTGCCACAAACACCTAATAGGTAGAAATTATTCTAACAATTTTTTCAACGTAACACAAGGACCACACTCCTTACCACTACCTTATCAGGTAGGAGAGCACCCTTTTCTTTCGTGGCAAGATTGTTTAATTTTAAAACCTCAATTTTGTAGCAGGTAGACCTTTATTTTTAGTGGCAACTTCGGTCCCACCGAATATTGCCCGAAAACGTCAACGACTTAAAGTATTTTTGTTCTGGAAGTATAAACTAATCTTAATGTTCTTTTGTTGAGTTTATTTTTAGGTATATTTGTACTAACAACAGTCATTAAAAATAAGGTAAGTATTAAATCGCAGCCGAAGTTACCTTTAAGATCTCGTTTAAAATAATTTTCCTGGAATTTTCTTCCAAGAGGTATTTTTTTCCGGATTGTTTTCCGAGGAAGATGTTTCCGGCGCTTTCTTCCGGAATTATTACTCCAGAATTTTATTCCTAGATTCGTTTGCAGTATCTTAATATAAATTATGTTGAATACCTTCAGGGATTGCAAAATATAAGGATATTTTTATTTTTGTAAAATGCAAAATACTTTAGCATTTATTTAATGAGCTTAAACTTTTTTTATTACACTGCAAAATGTTCAGTAGATTGAGGTAAACTGTTTTCATTAAATATTTACTTTCGTACAGGAATAGATAATTTTATTTAAAATAATTTTATTATATGGTCATAATAAAATTTTATTATTATTGTAGCTGACAAACGCGGGCAATTTTTTACAGAAAGTTGGGCACAATAACAGCCGTAGGGTATTGTGATCATTCACGCAAACGTCATCCAAAGAGCAGTTTATAACTCTTCTTGGAAACTTTAACAGGTAACATGTTTCTAAAAATAGTCTTCTGATAATACAATTTTCGGAGAATGAATTGTTGTTGATCCGGTATTTCTGCCAGGAATAAGTAAATTAGTCAGCACCTACCGAAATTTATCAAAGGAAAGAATAGCCGTTTTATAAGGGAAAACTTTTGTTAAATAAATATTTGTTATTGTTCGAATTGTGTCTGTTGTACATTTGATCAATATACAAGATTATTCAAATTGTAAAACTAAGCGATTTAGATATTTGAAAATTTGGAAGTAATGTATCAAGGATGATATTCTTATGTAAAATAAATTCAATTGTCTGCCTCTTCCGGTTATAACTTTGTTATTTTAAATAGAATGGTATTGGTATAAAGCATATAATTTTAAGGTGACTATGTAACCAACTTGCATGCCTACGATGAATAGTTTGAAATAATTTAATTTTAAAGTATAGAAAAAGATGGCTATCGCAACTCAAACTTTGAAAAACACAACATCCATAAAAAATGTTGAAATTCTTACCAGTTATATTATAGTCATGACTTAAAGCTGACGTTAGGCTAAGATTAAAATTCATAATTTATACAGGGCGTTCAGAAAAAAAACACGAATAACTTTTCTCAAATGGCACCCACTATATTTTATTTTGTTATTCAATTCCTTTTTTATACTCTTTCGACTCATTCGGATGTATCCCAATCTTTTATTTGAAAAAAGAAATCCAAAATTAATCAATAATTTTTTAAATTTTTTAAACACCCCTATGGAGGTTATGACTTTTTATAGTTTGAGTTGCGGTAGACATCTTTTTAAAAAAAAATTATCTCAGAATCCATTTATCGTAGTTGGTTATCAAAGTCATCTTAAAATTTTACGCTTCGTATGAATTCGTCATAAAAAATATAGCATTCGATTATAAATAACACAGTTGGCATCAACTTCCGGTATAAACAGAAGTGGCAGACAGTCTAGATTATTTTAATTAATTATTTTTAGTTTTTCTAAAACGTCTGATGCACCCCTCAGTTTGAATAACGCCGTATTGACTGCGTACATACTTTTCAAACTATATGAGCTACATTTATTAGGTAAGGTGTAAATTAATAATATTTTCATGTATATTAAATTGTTTAAACAAAAATAAAACACAAAAAGTTTCAAGAAAAATAATAACAAATCACAACAATTGTTTCGCTTGATTTAATCTTCTCTAGATGAAGGTATCAATTTTTCATATTTCTTAAAAAAATTTGTTGTAAAAAAAAGAGATAAGGTTTGTGCTTAAATAATTAATACGCTCTAATATTCTTTAACAAGTAAATATCGGCACAAGGTTGATTGATTAACGACCGTAATGCTTGGGCTTACAAAAAGAATATAAGAATAATAAAATAAGAGTGGGGAGAGGAGCGGTTACCGCACTATTTATGTTTTATTTTTATTTAAACTATAAATAACTTTTAACTAGTAAAGGCTACCACATTTTAAAAATTCCCAAGGAAAGAAATAGGCAAAAAAGCCCCCGAAAAAAATTCGCCATCGACAGAAAATATCCAGAAAATTATTTTAGACCTAATATTATTTACAAAATGTAAACCACATTTTTTTTTAACGAAACCACGCTAAGACAATCATTGAATAATAATTTTTAAACTATTTTGACCTGAAGTCTAATATGCATGTACCACAATTAAGTTTGTATACTTTTGATATCCTGACTAGAATTCCTTTTTGGTAAGGTTTTCATTGTTATTGATTATGCATAAAGAATTATTGGTTCTAAACGATATTGTTGTGGGCACGGACATAATTATTTAGTACGTGCTTTTAGGATTCCTGGGTCTTAGAATCACCTAATAGTTCAATTGTAAATTACGTCGAAGTTAAAAATAAAAAAACTGATTTTAAATTAATTATTTACTGTTCTACGATCTATTGTGTACAAAGGAAAATTGTGATGTTTACTGTTCGGTGCTCTGTTGAAATCTGCTTTCTATCTTTGATAAATTGTTAATGACTTAAGTATTTTTTCATTTTGTTATGACGATGTTTGTTATTGGTATATTATCAGAAGGCACGAGGTTAAACAACAGGCGACTTTCTGGAATAGCAGGACAATGGGGATCTGTATAGCCCGTCTGGACAGATAAAGCGGGAGGATCCTGACGAACCACGGTACCACAAAGAACATTATTTAAACTTTGATGGGTGCATTTTTTGTGAAACATGTTTATTAACTTAAAATAAATAAACAACAATTGGTAAAGTTTCATTGAAATCAAGAAAATCAAGAGTATACTCTTGAAAAATGAGCACATAGATCGAAACATTATTGTTGAGACAATAAATTATTCTAGTGAAATTTTACCAAGTCTTGTTTCTTTATTTTAATTTACAAAGAACATTACAAGAAAATAATAATTGTTATGAATATAACAGATATAAAGGAGTAAATATTTAAATATATTTGCATAAAGTTAAAGAAATATTGCCTAGAAAGGTCAACGAATTATAGGTTGATTTATTAATCTCTGGGTGGTAATTATCGGGATAAATAAACTATTTTGTATACCATTTGGTTAACACTGATCTTGAATAAAGTTAAATTTGTTTTTTATTAAGAGTAAGGAATATTTAACTATACAGTATATTTAAAGAATGTTTCATAATTTCGTCACCGAAGAATCTATTTCTTTCATTAAAAATATTTAATTATTATGATTTATGAAATTTTGATCGTCGGTTAACTACGGACTTAGTAGAAATTATGTATAAGGGAAGGGAAATTGTTTCCGAAGGCATTCTTTCAGGGGGATGTTTTCATATATTCATTTCTGTCACTTTATTATGACAACATTAAGTTGTACGTTAATCATTATTAATAAACAATTAATCAAATAAACTACAGAAATAATTCGCCATGGACTCTTGGTGAAACATTATTTAAACAAAATATGAGTAAATTAAACACTTGGAGGAGTTTCACTTTATTTTATTGATTACTCTATGTACATTTCGCCTTGCTAGGGCATCATCGGGAGTATTTACAGTACTTAAACAACAAAAAGGTAGTAATGAACTATTTTGTTTAACAAGAATAAGGAAGATATTAACTGATCAAAATTTAATTCTATGTAAAGCCGACAAAGGCAACTCTATTACCATTTTACCTAAAGATGTATATCTACAAAAAATGTCAGACTTCTTAAACAATTTAAACATAATAGAATTAAATATTGATCCCACCAAAAAATTTGCCGCAGAAATCACAAAAACGTTAAACAAAATCGAAATTGCTTTTGACAAAAACCAAGTTTGGAAAATAAAAAATAGCAACCCGTCAGCTCCTGTTCTTACGGGTTAGTCAAACTTCACAAAAATGATAACCCTATTAGACCCGTAGCCTCTTGCTTCAATGCACCTAGCCAAAAACTTTGCAAAGAATTATCACAATTACTAATAGATATTATAGACTTTACCCATAAACATACTATAAAAAACAGCATAGAATTAGTCAATAAGTTAAAGAACCTTCATTTACCCTCTAACGCTAAATTAATTTCATTTGACGTAAAAAATTTATTTCCCTCCATACCCATTAGTCAGTTAAAAAAATTGTTATTCAAGGACTTAAAGAATGTAGACCAAACTCTAAATTCAGAACTTAGAACACTAATTGACTTAAGTTTAAACCAAAATTACTTTTCCTTTAATCAAAAGTTCTTTTTACAGAAAGATGGCCTACCTATGGGCTCGTCTATCTCCCCGTTTTACGCAGACTACTTTATAAATAAATTTGAAACCTTTTTAGAAGAAAACAATAACTTTAATAAATATATATATTTATGGCTACGATATGTTGACGACGTATTTTGCATTTGGGTTGGTACAGAACGGCAATTAACTAAATTTCAAAACTATCTCAACAGTTTAAATAAACATATTCAATTCACGTTAGAAATAGGCAACAACAACTTAAATTTCCTAGATCTCAATCTAAAAATAGTCAATAATAGAATCATTTTCGATATATACAGGAAAAATACCTTCACAGATACAGTCATTCCAGCAGGTTCTAACCACCCCATGAACATAACACTAGCAAGTTTCCACTCTATGTTAATAGACTTGTAAACACACCTCTACACACTGAAAATTTCACCAAAGGATTAAATATCATAAAGGCTATAGCTAATAATAACGGGTATAACTGTAATATTATAGATAAAATGCTGTCAAAAATATTAAAAAAGAACTTCTATAACTCCATTTATCCAAACAACAACAACATTGAAAGTTGCAAACAACAAATCTGGCGAAAAATCCCATTTTATGGTAATATAAGTATTAATCTAGGTCATAAATTAAAAGAATTTAATGTTAACCCTGCCTTTTTCAATAATTTCACCTTAAGCAAATTTCTGGTAAATAACAAATTAAATAACAAGGGCAACAACCCTGATAAAAGTGGTGTTTACGAAATTACCTGTTCTGATTGCCCTACTGTTTACATAGGAAAGTCCAAAAGAGCTATATCAATTCGTTTTGACGAACACATTAGAAACGCTAAATACAATAAACATGCCTCTGGACTTTCCTCTCATTTAATAAATAATAAACATACTTGCAATAAAAACAACATTAAATTATTACATCATTTACAGGGCGGAAAATTTTTAGATCGATTTGAAATTTTAGAAATTAATAAAGCTGTTTTGTCTAACAAAATATTATCCAACGACCAAGTACAATTCGGTATTAACCCCCTCTTAGACCATAAGTTAATAGATCATAATGTGTAGGTATATTTAAACCAAAATTATTGTAAGTCTCTTCAGTACTGTAAATACTCCTGATGATGCCCTAGCAAGGCGAAATGTACATAGAGTAATCAATAAAATAAAGTGAAACTCCTCCAAGTGTTTAATTTACTCATATTTTAATCAAATAAACGTTCAGAAATACAAATTCAAAACAAGTATTTAATTTGTCGAAAATTCGAATAAAAACACTTAGTTTCAAAAACCTTTTATTTTCTAGACACTACAATATTGTTTCACCAAACACAATAAATATTTATAAATTAATAATAAACAGGGCTTAGCTTTAAATCACCAAATTGAATGTAAAAATTCCCTTTAGTTAAATATTTTCAACAATACTTAATTTATCCTTTCCCCACTATATTAATTGTACATATCTATATATAGCTTGTAAACATTGAAGTTTGCCAAAACGTCACCTGTCGAAGCCAAGTAAAACAATATTGTAGTGTTATAAATTTTACCTTGTAAAATGCGAATGAAACCTTCACAAAAGAAAAACCACGTTTTAGTTTACTGCATTTATTACGATATGATTTTAAAGTAATTTATCAGCAACCTCCACTTTTAGATCGAACGATAATGTTAACGTTTATCGTTCAATGCTTTCAAACAGGTAATAATTAACATCCTTTAGGAAATGATGTAGCACTCGTTGCAATCGGAAGAGATATTTTGAAAGCGGTTCTGAAAAGTGTCAAGATTCTCTGTGGCTTTTATTTTTAGTTTAATGAAACATCTAAACGAATTTGAATACCAACAATAGCGTTTCGAAATGCGACATGGATTTACAAAACGCAATTTGCAATAAACCTAAAATCGGCCGCAAGAATAGTTTAAATTAACCGGAAACAGAGTCTGTGTCATCAGCGGTAACGGAAACGTGAACTGGTCATCACCGATTTCAGTCATTGTTGCGTGTTTCTGAAAAAGATCGGGCTTACAGGATATATGCATGGTTACATTCACTGAATAGTGCTCTCTAACAAAAATGTCTATAATGATGCAAACGTGTTTTTTATTTACCATGCTAGGCCCTGCAAATTAAAAATACAAACGAGAGAACTATAATTTTTTTAACATTAATGACGAGATATTTCTACAAAAATTTTGTAACTTACTATATTTTCTAAAAGAACTGAAATAAAACGAAATAAACACAAAACAGTTAGTTACAAACAGTGGCTTCCTCAGGTGAAAATATAATAACTTAAAACTAAATACTTAATGAAACAGGACGGGGTGGAGGTAGGTGAACAAATTATGGGAACTAGAGATTGAGTAGAGGAAAATTATTTATATCAGTTTGATCATTTAATAATAAGCCTAATTTATTTAATTTATTAATCTCCATACATTCCAACAAATTTAACTTTAGACCCTTCTTTTCTACAAATAATAATTTAAAATTGTCATCAAAGTTATGAGAATATTCTAAAAGATGGTTAGCGTATGTAAAGTTAGTCTTTTTATTTTCGAATGATTTCTTATGTTCAACAATCCTATCCTTGAAACATCTACCCGTCTGACCTACATATGATAAATTGCAACTCCCACAATTTAATTGGTAAACGCCTGATTTAAGTTCTTTCGCTGTAACATTTTTATTGTTTTTTATTATACTGCCTAACGTGTTATTAGTTTTAAAGGATATAGTCGTACTAGAAAATTTAGAAATATAGTGAATAAAGGACCTAAATAAGTGTGTGTGTTGCAGTTTGAAAGGGGTTTATTTTTAACACGAGGATAGATTAAATTGAAAGTTTTCCTGTTTAATTTTTTGTTAAGTAAATTGGTAACTAATGGCGTATGATATCCATTGTTGGCTGCAATTACTAAAATCCTATTTAATTCTTTGTTGTAATCATCAATCGACATTGGTACAGTGATTAATCTATGAAGGCTCGAATGGAAAAAAGCTAACTTGTGTGACATCGATTCACTATGAAATAAAATGCTTTATCACACTACAAAACAAACATTAATTGGTAAAACCAATTGACTCATTTGCAATGGTAAATATAAACTTAAATTAAAAACTTTTGGATGTTTCAATTCCAGCAAAACCTAAGTTAGGACAGCACATTCTTAAATACGTGTAGTTACTACCTGCAGTTATTTAAAGGCCTCGAAAAGGGGGTTATTAGAAATGGCAAATCGAAATTCAATAGGGAATTTCTAAACTTCTGAATATAGATGCGTTCGTAGATTTTAAGATCAAAGTAGCTGTTACATTGTAGACATAAGAGACTGTAGTAAATAAATAAATACAAAGTGACACTCATCCTAATTACCGCTAACAAAATTTATTGAACGGACACGTGTGTCCTCCACTTCAAACGTGGGCATTTTCAACGCTCTTTTTATTTAGATGTCACATTGTTTCAATTATTCAATATTGTGTTCGATGAAATATCTATTAGTTAATGCACGATACGAAATTGCAGATTTTTCAGAATTATTACTTCTTAGATTGTATAAATGCACTTTTAAACGTATAGCTAAGCTCGGTTTAGTTGATCCTATGTAAATTTTATCACACTTTGAACAATTAATTTTAGAAATTCCTGACAAAGTTAACTTGTAAGAAGTAATAATTCTGAAAAATCTGCAGTTGCATGCCATGCATTAAGTAGTGGACATAATACATAGGCATCTTTGCAGAAGTATGCTACCTGACAAAATTTCCAGCAAATATAATAAAACGTTTATTTGATGAAGTTTGTGTAAAAAATCAGAATACCTTTGAACTATTATTGCTCGTTTATGTATGAAAACGATGAGAAAATCAGAAAAACAGTGCCTTCAATTAACAAATTAAAAAAATATAGAATTTTACGTAAACAAATCTTTTGCGTATCTCCATAAAAATGAAAACAATTTTTTCTAAGAATTTGTGTTAATTATGTTAAATCGAACAACTCATGCAAAAAGTAAATATTTTTTTTTGTGTAAAAAACATCGTGTGCAAACAGATTAGGTATATGTATGAGAATACACAAAGCAACGACAGGTGTATCACCTCAGTAAGCACACCATACGCTTGGCTACATAATACCCATCGAAATTGTAGTCACGTCTGTTGTGTACAAATACAACTGGTGGTTATCTTTATTTTGAATCGGCCTTCTGCAGTAACGAAGGGTACGAAAATGAGAACTAAAACGATAAGCAACCTGTTCGCCTCACCCCATTACTCCGTAAAGAAATTAAGTTTTAAGCAAGAAATAATATCAAAAATGCTGGAAACTTTGGCGGAGTTGTAGAACAAACTGGATAGCTCAAATCCCAACGCAAAAACACGACACAAAGTTATTTTATAAATACACATGGTTTCAAAACTATTTAGTAAGTAATTATGTTTAATTTCCTTAACTAATTTAAGGTTGTCAACATTGATCCTATGATTTTCGGTAAGGATATGTTGAGCAAAGCTAGATTTTTCAATTCTGCCAAATTTAGGGTGAGCTAAATGCTCTATAAACCTGATCAGGAGAGAGCGTTCAGTCTGACCAACATATTTCTTTTTGAAATCTTGTACTTGTATTATTACAAATATTGCTAAAGACAATGGTTATAACCGTAAGATTATCGATAAATCGCGAGAGTCTCGCGTTGATAATGCCCACGTATGAAGTGGGCGAAACACGTGTCCGCTCATTTAAAATTTAGTTAGTGGTAATTAGAGTGAGTCTTTCTTTATTAAATTATTCTTTTATCACAGTCTCCTATTTTCTACTTTTTCAGTTTACGCCTTTTGCCAATTTATAAACTTCGTGAAGTTTTTTTTAAAAATGATGCTTGATGCAGTGTTTCAGTTGATATATTGAATTTAAGTTAAATAAACGATTCATATAAAAAAAAACAGTTAGAAATTTCCAGGTCTGTCATTTTTGAAAGGTGGTAGCTCTCATAAGGAATTGTAACAACATGCAACGAAGCACGAGTGCCGCCAGCTTCAAATGACGAGAGTGAGCTACAACTGCACCTTGTGACTCAGATGAGTCACTGCGGTCGCCGTTTTTGCGCCAACACCATTTGATACGCATAAAACATACTGTGCGCAGCGTGTGTCAGTCACTCGTGGATAATACAAGTGGTTGAGTTTGGGAGCGATCTTAGAATAGTGCAAGAGCTGCAAGAAACAAATAAAAGCAATCATGCTTATTTGAGTACCTATCCTTAATAGATACATTCTTTAACAATGAAAATTTTCTGAAAATATATCTCGTGGTTTTTAAGTTTATTTTGCAATATCGAGACACATATAAATACCACTAAATGAGGGGTGGCAGGAAATGGGGTTCATTATAGGATTTTTTAATTTTAACTCAATGGATAAAAACATTTAATAGATAACAGCATGTGATACATACTTAGGTTGGCTTATCTTTTAGAGTGAATAAATCAACAATAGATATAGAGATATATGGATGTAAGGACTGACCAATAGCTTCACAAAACTAATCGTTCTCTAGAAAGAGATAAAGCGAATGTGCGGTCTATACCTTCCCTTTTCTGTAGTTCTGTAATGACAACTGTACCGAATCGAGACGTCCCAAATTTTATTTTAAGAATTTTCAATTATCTTTTTTTGTGATTCATTCCCCTAGCTACTTGTGCTAGTGGGCGGGCAGTCCCTCCAACCTACACTGTAGTGCAAAGCCGGAGGGTAGGGCGTAAGGCCCTCTTCAACCTCCTTGAAGGAATCGTGGGAATGGGTGGGTGACATGGTGAGGGAGAAAAAGATGAAGACAGAAGAGAACTGAAGTGAAGTGATCCAAAGAAAACATAGAAAACTTGGAGCAGAACAGCTGTACCCGGGTTCGAACCGATGACATCCCGAACTAGAGTACTAAACCACGCCGCTCGTTTTCAATTCTTTAAATATTATATCATAAGGATAATCCGGTTATCCTAATAGTTTCCAAAATTCACACGATTCGTGCAAGAAGGCTGAAGAGGGCCTTACGCCCTACCCTCCGGCTTTGAACTACAGTGCAGGTCGGAGGGACTGTCGGCCCACCAGCACGAATAGCTGGTGGGAATGAAACACAAAAAAGGAAAGGGGTATTAGATCTCGTCAGTACACTTAGGTAACAGTAATGCAATCGATGGGAATGAAACACAAAAAAGGAAAGGGGTATTAGATCTCGTCAGTACACTTATGTAACAGTAATGCAATCGATGCAGATTGTCAAGTGAATAGCTTCGTAAGGTCTTATCAAACATACGAAATGTTACAGTTAGCAGTAAATATTAGAAGATGGCGACATACTGACTGGAAAATGATAATAAATCAACTACCTCTTACGGAACAACTTTGGTTTAGTCAGTAATTTATCGATGCTACCTACGGTGCGCTAATGAGATCTAATGAGATCGTAATCACGGTCCACAATTTCGTCAGATTTTTGACGAAGAAATACATTTTCTCATGTAATATAGGCTGTGTCTTGGATTCAGTTTGTCAAATGGATAATTTCGTAAGGCCATGTAAAACATATGAAATACAACAGTTGGGAGTATATGTTAGTAGATGGCGAAATATTGCCTGTAATTCGTTATTAAAGCAACTTATTCAGTCCTGTTCTTATGCCAACGTTTTGCCAGAAATATGTTACATAACCAACCGCGTCGGTCAAAATACAATTATTGTCTTAACAACGTTTTGCTAAATGTTAATATTTGCTGTAGCATTGAAACTAAAAGCAAACAATTGTTTAAAATTCTATAAAATGTAAAAACAAAATAATGATCTCTTAGTTTGCCTACAATCGTAAACATTTTCAAATATTATGTATATGCATGTGACCTACCCATAAAACTACTACCTATTACCTTTTAAAAAGCAAAAAATTCTATTTCTTTTGCCTACTTATTGTAAAATAAATTAAAAAGTATAAATTTAAAGGATTGTTTTTGTATCCGAAGAGTTCGCTTGAAGGCCAACTGTTAGCAGTTTATTATATTTTCAATGAAATCGACGTTTAATAAGTAAACTTGTTATTTAAGTTTAGAATTTACTTAACAAGTGGTAACTGATTTTAGTTTACAAGTCACACATAGGTAGGTGTGATTCTAATCGCATAATTGTATTTAAATATTTGGCAACAAAAAATCACGAAAACTTAAAAGAATACGATTAGATAATGACCAGTGACAACTGAACTAAGAATTGCATGAATATTTTTCTGAACTCTGAAAGGCGGAATTTTTATTTTACAAAACGAAAATTCCCCACAATCAGTACCGGTTTATCCATTTACGAAATATAGGCAATTGCCAAAAAATTGGCCAAATCACTTTGAATGTTTAAATATTTTTCCGATTCGGTTTTCTGACTGACAGATGACTCATGATGAAGATTTATAGTTTATCAAGAAATAAATGATTGTTATAATTTTACTATAATCACCATTTGCAAGTATTGCAAGCATAAATTGAATCACAATACGTTAGCTGCATATTATTTAGTTTTGATTTAGTAAATGACGTAGGTACATTCATTAGTGTCTAGATATTAAAAGTTGCTGTTAGTATTTTAGTTTAAATACTATCTGAAGACCTACCTAAGGGGAGAGAAGCCCCATGACTTGCATTACCTAGATGCTTCTACATGACTTAATCCTTTTATGGAACAACATCGGTTTAATTGATGATGAAGTGAGAAGTTATAAATATATATATATATATATATATTAAGAAAACCTGTTCAATATACTAAAAAAATTGTGAGTAATGTTAATACTGTTTGCACCATGTTTGCAGCCAATTATATTTATAGTGCAATCATTTTAGCATTTTACTCAATGTATCGTCTGTTAAATTTTCATATATAAATCCTATCAGTACTGTATTTTTGATCCATTTTGATATACGTTAAGGTGTCAATTTGGATTTAATAAAGACAAAGTTTGCATGTACATATCGTTTGAGATGATTATTTAATCAGTTTCGTATGCTTAATAAAATATTTATAAAAAAGCAATGTAATATTGTCGGACGCTAGCGACCGACATTACAGTACATTAATTATTTTTACTAAGTTATCCTTTTGATAAGAGTCGAAAAATGATATATCAAACCTAGATATCTCCCAACTAGAGGCGAAACGTTGGATGTTGATTTTTGATTTTGAAATAAACAACGTAATACTGAAGGGATCGTATCTAGATATTTTTTAAAAATATTAACAAATCTCAAAATAAGAAATTATTACTATTATTTTTTTGTAGCTGGATTTATTTTAGTCATTTCTTGTCGTAGTATTACAATTTGACAGACTAGTTATAATTTAGATTAAAAATGTTTACATAAACGGTTCTGGGGCGGTGGTTATTTCTCTTGTATTTTTGTTTATAATAATAGATTTCGTATCACCAATGTGAGGTATACTTAAGTTGTTTATTTATAGGTCGTATTTTTTTATTATTACCCCCTTAATTGAGTACTGTGTATGTTTTCGTTTTTTAAAGTAATTAATAAGTTTTACCGTTAAGTTTATCAGTATGATATTTCATTGATTTGTTTATATTTTGTTTTCTTGTTGATTATTTTGCTTATTTGTTTATATTGGACACTACTGCTATTCACTGAGTGTTTTCTTGTTTTTCAAAATTTATAGTTTTGGAGAAACGTGTTTGATTAGAATTTTATTTGGAAATTTAATATAGATATCCATGGTGTGGTTTTATTCTGAAAAGGGGCGTGGTTTGATAGTGGGACGGTATAATGATACACATGTTCCGACAGACAGTTTCATTTATCAATATTTTTTTAAAATTTATTTCTTTTCGACATGTTTCTCTACATTATCTATTTTATTATTGATTCATTTAATAAATAAGTTTGCCTCACTTCATTTGTGGTTCTTTTATTTTATTTTGCATTCGGTCTGTTCCACCTTTGTACTCTCTTGTAAACTGATTACCTCTTTTTGAAGTTGTACAAACCCCCTCTGACTATTACAATACCCTCTTCTGAAATTTTCTACACTAAGGAGAACGAATGGAAAATATCTAGATACATACCTACTATTTTATGATCTGCAAACTCTAATAACATTATTTCAAAAAAGCGATTGATACATAAGCATAATAAAATTCTATATAAGCTTTGCGTGTCTCTACAGAAAAAATATTTGCAAATAAATTAATTAAGAGCATACAGGACAAGTAATGACGACCATTTTTGTAAATTTTGTCTCTTTGCCTGTTTGTTTATGCATCAAGTATCACGTAAAAAAAACTTCCTAATTCAGATGGAGTTTTTAGAAAAACAAAGTACTCAACATAAACTAACATTTAGTTTTTATTTCATCATAATCGACTCGAATTTAATGGTTGTAGTGAATCTGTGTACCTTTCAAAGTCACGTACAAGAACAAAAAAAATTGTAATAAATCATCTATACGTGGATTATATCATTAGCTTTATATATTCATTATTTTTAGATTTTATCGATAATTACTAAACAAGAAAATACAATAGTTCTGCGAAAGAGCCTCTCAGATAATCAACAACCTAATATAAAAATAACATGTTACGTACTAGCTAATGCATCTATATAAAAAAATTACGAGGGCATTTTTGGCCTCAACTCTGCTCTTGCCATTGAGAAGAGGGGCATGCGACTCGGTGCGCATGCTTGGAAAAAGAGGTTTGTATTTCTGTAGCTTCTGTACATCGTATCGCTTGCTATAGCGTCAGAAATACGAATAATCCATATATTTATTAAACAAAGCGGGAAAAGTCGCAAGAATCAGTCTGTTTAGTAAATAATATTTGATTGAAACCAGTAAAAAATTTTTTTGGCAAACCTTTTTTGGTATAAGTGTGTACCTTTCAAAGTCACGTACAAGAACAAAAAAAATTGTAATAAATCATCTATACGTGGATTATATCATTAGTTTTATATATTCATTATTTTTAGTTTTTCTCGATAATTACTAAACAAGAAAATACAATAGTTCTGCGAAAGAGCCTCTCAGATAATCAACAACCTAATATAAAAATAACATGTTACGTACTAGCTAATGCATCTATATAAAAAAATTACGAGGGCATTTTTGGCCTCAACTCTGCTCTTGCCACTGAGAAGAGGGGCATGCGACTCGGTGCGCATGCTTGGAAAAAGAGGTTTGTATTTCTGTAGCTTCTGTACATCGTATCGCTTGCTATAGCGTCAGAAATACGAATAATCCATATATTTATTAAACAAAGCGGGCAAAGTCGCAAGAATCAGTCTGTTTAGTAAATAATATTTGATTGAAACCAGTAAAATATTTTTTTGGCAAACCTTTTTTGGTATAAGCCCCTAAGTATTTTGTTATAAATCCATTAGTATATACTTAAATGTAGCGTTTCTGATCTTTGTAGGCCGTTTTCTTGAAGAATTATTACACCTCGACAGTTTCGTTATTACACACGGATTAGCTTTATCATAACCGAAGTGAAATAGGTACTTTACTGTCAAACTACGACCAAAACAATAGGTAATAGTATAATTCATGTAAATAAAATACATTCTTTAATTTAAATATCGCGCCGTTCTTAAGATTGTGCCGCTTTGGAGGGAAGCGTTTAAATCGGAGTAATAAAGCATGGTCAGTGCGGATTAAGTATCGTTATGATTACCATGCTATCGCTGGTAGAGTAGAACAACGTAGTGCAAGTGCAATCCAATTCATGTGAGATATTAATTCAAAATTTATTAATTATTGTAAAACGGAACGACGGTTAAAATAAAATAAAAACTTTTTTTCCACCGCGCTCTCTCCATATTTCGCACCCATTCGATGTAATGCTCCAAACATACACTTTTAATCATGTTTTTCGAGTTTTTAAATTCAGCGATCGGAAGTACAGAAGTGATTTTTTCTTATTAAATTTTACTCGACCCTGTACTATCATTTGTTGTATTATCTATCGCTTTTCCATTGTGACTTATCTTACTTCCTAGATATCAAAAATCAACGACTTCCTTTAGTTTCTCGTCTCCAAATTTGATATTAGCTCTCACCCTACTTCCATCTTTCTTACAAATCAATATTTTCATTTTATTTTAATTTATTTTCATTCCATACTCTACTGTCGGTACCGCTTCCATTTTATTTAAGGATGTCTCTAACTCCTGACTTCTAGACGCTAATACTGCTATATCAACCGCAAATCATCGAAGTCATCAATTTCTTGACTCTACAAGTCTAAACTAGTCCAGAAAAAAGGATTCAGGCAAGTCCATGGCCTAATGAGATTTTCGATTTTTTAATTTGCCTGATCGGCGAGACTTCCTTGGAGGTATAAAGTCCATAGGATGAAATTTAGGTTTGGGTCAACATTTTGACTGAAACTATATTTATGGACTAATTTATAATCGTAGAGTCCAAAAATAACAAAAGCCAAGTATTCCTTGACATTGCACCAAACGAGTTACGCGATTTTTATTTCTGCCAAATTTGGAGAGCTATACCTCGATAGCAGAGATAGGTAGCTTATTCTAAATTTTTTTGCAGTTACCCAAATCTGTTGTTAACCTTCCTCCCAAACGGCGTAATGCTAAAGCAGTTTCGTTTTATGTTATGATTTTTTAATTGAAACTGTGTAAAGTCGCGTTTCCATCAAAGGAATCAAAGTCCTGTCACTCGCTTAGGACAAGATCAAGGCATGTGTTTTTTGTCATTTTGTGACTCTACAGGTCCAAAATAGTACAGAAAAGGAGATTCAAGCAAGTCCATGGCCCAAAGCGATTTTCGATTTTTTGACCTGCCTGTATAAAGTCCAAATTATGAAATTTAGGCTTGAGTCATGGTTTTGACTGAAACTATATTTATAGTTTTATTTATAATTTGGAATCGAAGAGTCCAAAAGTAACAAAAAACAAGCATCCCTTGACATTGTACCAAGCGAGTTACGCGATTTTTAGCAATCAAAGTAAGCTAGTCTTTTGTTCCTGTATTTCTATCGCTGAAGTGGTCCTGTCTTTAATAATCTTAATAACATCTTCTAATAATGACAGTGTGCATTCTTGTCTCAACTTCCTTCCTAACATTTACTTTCCTACGTTGTTGTTCACATTTTATACCTATGTGCTGTTCTTCTTCTCATACCTATATTTTTAAGTACATTTACAGCATTTTCTCCTTTTAACAGTGTCAAAAGCTTTTTCTAAATTTTCTAAAGTTTAAATACTATTTGGTGTCTTCCTGGTATGACTATATAAATGTTCGCTAAATACAGTATAAAATTTAATGGAACTGAAAACTGCCTGCGTAAATAGTTTTAGATTAATCACACCTGAGAGATCGTAAAAAACATCAACAGCGATACAAATATAAATGTTAACTTTTAAAAATTATTTTATTCATAGTTTACAAGTAAGTATTAGCCATAGAAAAAAATGTGGACAAATGATGTAAACGGGTTTATATTTTATTGCCTCCATCATTTCTTTTCAATAGAGTGTCGTATACCTTTCAACATTGCTTAAAAAATTAATTACTTTCTAAGTTAAGAGTTATATCGCCTATAAAATTAAAAGTAACCTTTTCATTCGTTGTACCTGTATGTACAATACAAACATCTTACTTTTTTGTATTTCCTTTATTTATATACAGTTTTTAAATTTGCTTGCAACTTCGCCCGTGTTGAAATCGAAATTCACATTTGCCTTTTAAACTTATTTAGGTTGATATTCAACTCGACTCGTTTTACTTTGTTAATCTCATAATATGGCGTTTCACACCGACACATAACTTTAGTATTTACCTATTTATATATATATATATATATATATATATATATATATATATATATATTATATAGGATAGACAGGGAGAGCATTTGGCAAACGCATTAAAGAACACGTCAATTCAAATTTGTTAAATTTGGGATAAAATTCATGAAATTATATTGTTTTCCTTCCTTAATGTAATAACAATATTGTGGTGACAATAAAAGCCTTTTTGCCATTTCCTATTATTGTTTACTTGTCTCTTGAGCCTTAAACTAAATTGTAAACGAAAACTAAGAAGCGTTAGTTTCTCGGAAAGACAAAATTTAGAACTAAAATATAAATCTTATTTTAAGTTCGTTTAGAACCTGATTTTCTAAAAAGCAATCAAAATTTTATTAAGCATATATGGTACTTAATTCTAGTTTTCTAAATACCTATGATAAACATTGGTTTATTGTTTAGAAAGATAGAAAAACAAATTTAACGATCTTATTTTAAAAATTAAATCGTATTTAATAGGTATAAGAAATCATTTGAGTCTTTAATTCCAAAATAGAAGTAATAGCATTTAAAGTTAAAAGGTCAACGAATGTTTGGAGCTACTTTATAAAAAACAGAATTTTACGATGTATCTATACTATTTTCCTTTAATATGTAACTGTGAACTTTTAAGTAAACGATACATATACGTATACATACAGGGTCATTCAAACTGAGTGATACATTAGACGTTTTAGGGAAACTAAGCAACTAACTAAATAGATTTGAAAATTTGGGAGTAACGTTTATCAAGGATGATCTATTTAGCTAAAATAATTTCAGCTGTCGGGCACTTCCGGTTACATCGTAAGTTGATGTCAACTTTCTTATTTTAAATGGAATGGTATATTTTTACGATGAATTCGTATGAAACATAAACTTTTAAGGTGACCTTGATAACCAACTTATATGCCTACGATGAATAGTTTCTGAGATATTTTAATTTGCTGAAAAAAAGATTGCACCGCAACCCAAACTATAAAAAAATCTTCCGTAAAATATGAAATGACTTAGAATGTCGAAATTTTTAATAGTTATAGCCAAGTCATAAGGCTAACGTCGTGCCAAAACTAAGCTTTATAGTTTTTAGAGGGCGTTCAGAAAAAAAGCCAAAGTTTAAAAACTTCAAACACGAATAACTTCGTTTCTTCAAATGGCACCTATCATATTTTATTTTTTCATTCGATTCCTTTTTTATGCTCTTTCGATACATTAGATGTTTTCCATTATTTATAAAAAAAATCCAAAATTATTCAAAAATTTTCAAATAAAATATATCGATGGATTGAAAGAATATAAAAAATGGAATCGAATGACAAAGTAAAATGGAGTGTTGCTAATTTTAAAACTGTAATGGAAGTTCCGTACGTGCTGTTAATACTATTTCGATAAAATTCAGAACATTCTCTTGTTATTTTTTAAATATTTTTACCCCCTTATTAAAACAAACACACACCCGGTGTACATAGCCATCTACAGCATGTTTCATTAAATAAAGAGCGACAAACAAAAGTTTGAATAAATATAACCACAACAACACGTTAATGATTTTAAATTACATTTACACAAATGTGTTAAGTTCACTTTATTCTATCGAATTGTAATGAAATGTTAATAAATAAATTAAATTTGCCTGAAAAACATTTCTAAAGGTTGCAATTTATCTTTTAAAAGGGATAAATTGTTTTACAAATTGTATTAGGAATAACATTTGTGAAATAATTCCTACGTGTTTTTGTACTGCTAATAAAATTTGTTATACAACAGGTTTCACGGTGACTGAACCACAAATAGCATTAATTACATATAAATATTTATTTGTTTTATTTATAGAACGACCTGAGTATGTTTAGGATTTAAACTGATTAAATTGTTTTTTCAACCATTATTAGGCAATTGTCAGTTGTTTATATACATCTGTGATTGGGTCATCATAGTATTAACCGTTTAAAAAGAGTAGATTTTTCTCAAAGAACGATATCAATTGCGATTTGTTTTAAGTTTTATTATAATCTAAATTAGCGTTTAAAAAATAAAATGTGTCTGGTTTGTTGGTCTGTACATTTAAGGTCACACTACAGGTCGCAATTTTTAACCAATTATTGCAATTCATTTTCTTTCAGGTAGTTAAAAACCAGAATACAATTCCTTTGATTTGCATAATGGTTTAGTATCACTAATGATCTTACTTTTTTTTCTGTTATTGATATGGGGTTCGTATTTAATTTTTTACGCATTCGCCTTTAATGAACTATGTGTCCCGTAATACCTAGCTGTGGCAATAAATCGTCATCTACTACCATATGATATCAGCTGCTAACTCAAATATTTGTATCAGCAACATCCTGCGACAACTAGATATTATATATACCTGCTCTTAAAGAGTTTCTATTTACCTTTTGTTCTTCTTCACTTTCGAATACAAATATCATTTACAATTAAACGTGTATAAACACACAAAGTTATGAAAAGGAAGATAGTAATAGCAAACAGAAAGACAGTGAATGAATATACAGTAAGTTCTAAGGGAATACAAATATTATTAAAACAAAAAATGTTCAATTATTGAGATCGCCATAGCAGTTAGCAGTATAAAACAGTAGATGGCGATATACTGCCAAAACTAGATATTATATTAACTAACTTCTTTTTAAGGGCTCCTTATATTTGGAAAGCTGATTTATTGAGACTGCCTGAGGTTTATGGAGAGCTAATGAGATCTAATAAGATCAAAATCGTGACCGACGTCAACAACAATCTTTTAAATTGTTGGATGATCTCATAATACATGTTCGTCCTACCGAGTCTCGCTGTCACTTTGTTTTTAATTTATTGTTTTGGTTTCCAAATCAATAATTATTTTTCTGGTTTACAATTTTCATCCTCAATATTTCTATTTTTTTTACTCTTATATATATGTTTATATATATATATATATATATATATATATGAATTAATACTTTTAATTATAATTGAGGTATAAATAACACCTCAATATATTGTGTGTGAGCCTGTTAATATGTGTACCTGGCATATATTACATTTTTAGGGGACTTCTTATAAAAAAAATCATAAAAATATAAGTAAGATGCATTATTTCGCTATTGTGACATATGATTCATAGGTGCTATACGTAAAAATATTTTGATGCTTATTTTACACAAGTTTGAAAATGTGATTATCCTATATTACTAAATATTACGAGAATTAATTTGTGAAAATAATATATAATAATACACAAACCCTTTCATTTCATTATTAATAATGTAGATTATTAACAACTAGAGAATTTAATTAAACCACGTTGCAGATCATTTTAGAAACTACATTTTGTAATTAATCAACCTTAGACAATACAGGCTCATATAGATTGATTTGTACATAAAGATTTTTATGAAAAAAAAATTCATATAAAATTCTTTATGTTTTTGATGTTTTCCATATTGTTTGAAAACCTTGGAATTATCCTTAAATTCGACTGTTGAACTCGAATTTTGAAACGATAAGTGCTAATTTATTCAATGTTACCAATACATTCGTTATTTTAACTAAAGAAATATAGTAATAGCAAACAGAATGACAAAGAATGAATGTACAATTAGTTCTAAGGGAATACAAATATTATTAAAAAAAACAAATGTTCAATTAATGAGATCGCAATAGCAGTTAGCAGTACAAAACAGTAGATGGCGATATACTGGCATAACTAGATATTATATTAACTAATTTCTTTTTAAAGCTGATTTATTGAGACTGCCTGAGATTTATGGAGAGCTGATGAGATCTAATTAGATCAAAATCGTGACTGACGTCTGGTAGTTTCGATAAATTACTAATCAAGAGCTTATACTGTTCTTATGTAGTATACTATTGCTGCTTTACAATAGC
Source organism: Agrilus biguttatus (assembly GCA_963921985.1). Lineage (NCBI taxonomy): Eukaryota > Metazoa > Arthropoda > Insecta > Coleoptera > Buprestidae > Agrilus > Agrilus biguttatus. The sequence goes on from OY998118.1 coordinate 27,047,743, forward strand.
TATTGTCAAATATTTCTCTAAAAATGTAATTACGGAATTTATAGTACGACTTCTGTTCTTTGATAATATAAATAAATAAATAAATAAATAAATAAATAGATAGATAAATAAATAAAACACTTACACATAAAGCAATACCAACAACGAACACACATATGATTAAAACTACATCTACTTTAGCCATTTCAGAAGTTTCCAAATCACTTAAGATTATATTTACGAAATCACTGTATATTTTTCGTCACCATAAGGCTCTTTGGATTCAGGTATGTGCATTGGTTAAAATTTACCGAAAAACTGGAACATTATTATGCGAGTGCAAGATCTTTTAAATGCCGGAGGCATTTTATCGAACGTGGGAGATGGTTCGGATTAAGTAACATCTTCAATTATTCCCAGGCTTTTTCTATAGTGAATGTTTTTTTGCAACATATCTCTTTATGGTTACTGACGCTGTGGCGGGATCTGTTAATGACTGTTCTTTGAGGCAATACTCTTCATTACGTTTTCCTATTCAAGTAAAGTGTGAATTACTTGCATCCGACTTACGTTTTATTAGGAGGAAATTATGTCTTTCTCTCGCCTACCAAACAGCCTTTTGTTTGTATGAATTGTGGGCTTACCACACGTTTGCAAATTCTGTAACGGAAAAGCAAATATACAATACTTGTCGTAGATGGTACGGAAGGATGAAGAAAATAGTGTTACGATCGAAGGAACATCAAGTTGATTGTAATGCGCAACATTACCCGCTAATTTATTCAAATTGACCAATACTTTTTAACATTTTCGCTTCATTTGTGGGACATAAAAGAAGTTGTAATTGAATCTCATAAATTACGATAGTAAAATACGTATTCCGATGTAAATATAACCTAGAAACAATTGTCTATATACTTCATTTGATCGATTTTGATTGGTCCATCTCTTCTACTCCTTTAGTAGGGTTAGACCAGCAACGGCTTGGATGAGTTTTTGTTGTTATAAAACAATGGCCAGTCTTTACACAACGAAAGAGAAACGTAATTCGTAATACTACTGCATTACGTTCCTTTCTACTAAGATACTCAGGGATTAATGCGAAAGGAATTTAGAAAGACCAGGGTTTTCTTCACATGGTTCATCCAGAATGTCTGGTGAAGATGGGTTAGTAGTAGGAATAAACCGAAAAGAAAGTTAAGAAAAGCATTTGATTAGTTTACCCCTCTACTTTGTAGCATTACATGATATTAAAAAATTAGGTGCCGATCTTCGATAAGTTCTAGATTCAGGACTCAATAATAGAAAATACTTGGAAAAAAGGCGGGAGAAAACATGAAATCAAAGAATGCAAAGAGTAATGACAAAAAATACATGCAAATAACACAACAAAGAACACAGTAAAAACAAAACGATTAAATCCAATATGTATAGTTATATAATCAAATGATTAAAATCAAACACATTTGTTGCCATTTTTTATAGATTTTTCGTGTTCAACTACACGTTTTTTAAGAGCCCATTCAGTTTGTTCAATATAAAAAGCTTCACAATTGTTACATTTCATTTGGTATACACCACTTTTTTCAAGTTTATTTATTTTTTCTTTGTTGTTTACGAGCAGTTTTGTTAAATTATTTTTAATTACCAAGATAACAGATAAATCAAGTTTTTTTAATTTATAGCAAATTTTATCAGATATGTTATGTACATAATTGATGTAACAGTAAGTTTTGTTAGACTGGATGTTTTCTGAATTAGAACCTGAGTATAGTTTCCTGAGAATTAACTTTTTCTGTTTTTTATTGATCAACCTGAGTACTAGATCTTCATCGCAGCCATTATTTTTGGCAAGATTTCTTAAAGTGGATACTTATTTTTGAAAACTGGTTTTATTTAAAGGTATAGTTAGCAAACGATGAACAAATATGTTAAATGAGTTTAATTTGATGTTAATGGATCGCTTAAATTTGGCATTGATTAGGGTGTCCGTAAATGTCGGTTTTCTATAAATATCAAAGTTTAAAGAATTATGTGTTCTAGAAATGGTAATGTCTAAAAAAATTAAGGAATTACACGTTTCGATTTTTAAGGTAAATTTAATACTAGGATAGAAAGAATTGATAAAATTTAAAAAGGATTGTATTTCGTCTTTTTCTCCGGTCTAAATGCAAAAAATATCAAAAAACAAAAAACGGGTAGTTTAATATGAAAAGTCTATAAAAAATGGCAACAAATGTACCGGTATAGCCGACCATTGCATAACCCTGAAACGTTCGTTAGAATCCATATAATGTAAAACTTAAACCAAAACAAACTTAAACGGCAGAACTACTTAGAAATATTAGAAATAAATCTAGCCCTCATAAACGACCTACCCACTACGAACGATCAAACATATTTTGGGGTTTCCCCTCTATTAAAAGTGACACAATTGATAGATAATAAGCAAAGTAAATAGTTTGTAAATACCTCATGTACTTTTAGTCCTAAACTCCTCGATAATGGTGTAACAACCGAAACATGTGTCAGAAATTTTTTAATATATGTTGTGAAACCTATCAGGTGTGTTTTATTTTAATCATTTGATTATATAACTATACATATTGGATTTAATCGTTTTGTTTTTACTGTATTCTTTGTTGTGTTATTTGCATGTATTTTTTGTCATTACTCTTTGCATTCTTTGATTTCATGTTTTCTCGCGCCTTTTTTCCAAGTATTTTCTATTATTGAGTCCTGAATCTAGAACTTATCGAAGATCGGCACATACTTTTTTAATATCATCTAATGCTACAAAGTACAGGGGTAAACTAATCAAATGCTTTTCTTAACTTTCTTTTCGGTTTATTCCTACTACTAACCCATCTTCACCAGACATTCTGGATGAACCATGTGAAGAAAACCCTGGTCTTTCTAAATTCCTTTCGCATTAATCCCTGAGTATCTTAGTAGAAAGGAACGTAATGCAGTAGTATTACGAATTACGTTTCTCTTTCGTTGTGTAAAGACTGGCCATTGTTTTATAACAACAAAAACTCATCCAAGCCGTTGCTGGTCTAACCCTACTAAAGGAGTAGAAGAGATGGACCAATCAAAATCGATCAAATGAAGTATATAGACAATTGTTTCTAGGTTATATTTACATCGGAATACGTATTTTACTATCGTAATTTATGAGATTCAATTACAACTTATTCTAAACAAATTTAATTTGAAGACGAAATATAAATCTAAACAATAATCAGAAATAACAACAGACTAGTGCACACTATGTGCCACCCATACATGTAAAATTCTGATAAAACAGAATTAGACGCCGACCGTGAAAGCCTACACTCTTCAATCTAAAATTGTTCCCTTTTATATACACATGAGTATATTTATATTTTCTAATGGAAAGAATCAATCTAATTGACAGCCAGATAAATCCATTAATACGATATTAATTATTGAATTAATTTATAACCACTACAGATTACCTCATACAACGAAGGAAAAATTTGTTACTGTTGTCACGCCCTCGTCGGGACTCGAAACCGGGATCTAGGCTTTAAGCGCCAATGCTTTTGCCACTAAGCTACGAGAGGTGTCAACAGCAACAACGACGAACGTACTTACTAAGTCACAGAACGTCGGAATCAATGTATGCAATATTAATCATTAATAATGAAAATTTTTCCCTCGTTGTATGAGGTAATCTGTAGTGGTTATAAATTAATTCAATAATTAATATTGTATTAATGTAGTTAAAATTTACCCCTACTAAAAATTCGTCAAAATATTTCATTGTTAATGCCAGATAAATAGTACTAGACATCTACGGTCGAAATGCGTACTAAAAATATCACCAATAGAGAAAAAGTAACGTATCTTAGATAAAAGTTGACGGACTGAACAACGTCGTTTGGAAACTTTTCCAAATCACTTTTCTTTCAAGCCTTTTCGGGTATCGGCGTTTGTTGAAAATTAAAATCATGGTTTTTAAAAAAATATTTTGGATTTCATATGAGAAAGCAAGCAACTTCAATTCTTTTTAATTTGAAAAGATTCGAATTACGGATTTTCGTTTTTTACACATTAAAAGCAGGAATATTAGAAAAGCTTAATTTCATTTTAACAACACAATATTCTTAAAGAGCTTTTGTTTCATTGTTTCATTTGAGTCCATTTAAAAGTACATACAGCACGTACTAGTTTTTACATTTTAGAGAAGCTTATTAACTAGTTAAAACTATTTATAATATACCGGAAAGAGGAAAGACATTGTCCGAAATCAAAAATCGAACTGAATATCATTGAAATGAAAAGGCTCTTCATTTATTTTTTGGTTAGTGAATAGATTTATTTTTTTCCACAAGAATTTTGTGTAGAAAACACGTAAAATTACTGTATATTTGCACAAAGTGCCTTCTAATATTTTAAATAGACCTTGCGATGGCCTTAATATACGTAATGAATGTGAGGTGAAGTGAAGAGCAAGGCGTGTAGCCTCTGCATCTATGCCAGTACAAGCGAGTTCCCATGACAACGGTGTCAAATTAGCAACCCTAGCGCTACTGAAACTACATAAAAAAAGTCTTTTTTGTGTTTCATTCCCATCAGCTACTCGTGCTGGTGGGCGGGCAGTCCCTCCGACCTACACTATAGTGCAAAGCCGAAGGGTAGGGCGTAAGACCCTCTTCAGCCTCCTTTCAGGATTCGTGGGAATAGGTAGATGGTGTGGTTAGGGAGAGAAAGACGAGACGGACGAAATGAAAACAGAAGAGAAGTGAAAGTTTATCTGTGGAATATTACTGCCCCAGCATTTGTCTTAATGATCCAAGGAGACCACAGAATACTTAGACCAGAGCAGCTGCACCCGGGTAGCAAATTAGCAACCATAGCGCTACTGCAAGTACATACTATTTGTACGCCTAAATGCTAATATATTATTATGTGGTGAGGTATGTATAGTATTTTAAAAATAAGTTTTGATGTAAAAATTTGGGCTCCAGAAACTTGTAACTTTAGTATCTAAATCCTTGGTTTAACTGAATAAAATTAAACATGAAATAAGTTTAAAAATACTTATATGAAGTCAAAGAATTAGTTCAAAACAAAAAGAAATTAAATACCTTTAAATTAAAAAAAAATTATCAAGTTATTAAATTACCTCAGTAGGTGGTATAAAATTTTGTTATCTTAAGGAAATTTGCGTAAATTTAAATAAAACAAAATTAATTTAGAATAGAAATGAGCAATATATTAAGACAAAGAATTTTTTTTTTTAATTTTAATTTTGGGGTGCAAATTTTACCTAATATAACAATATCGTAAAAATTGAAATTTTACAAAATTTAAATTTAAATGTTTAAAAAAGTACTAACAATACACTTTATTATTTTTTTTTGGTATGACTTGTAAGTTATAAAAATCAACTTACTGGTATGAAATTCTTGTAGTAGAAATGTAAAATTAAATTAAATTCTTTATAAACTCGTAGACACACTGCTAATTTATCCAAAATTATTACACACAGTTCAATACAATTAAAAGTATGTAGAAAGTCCAATTACTTATTACTGCACGCACATATTTTTCTTTGATTGTGTCGTTTCAAAACACCATACTACCAAATACATATCACCAATGTCACCCAGTTTTGTTTCAGCAACGACTCATCTATTTTCAAAATAAAAATCTCCTACAATCTTTTAAATTGTTGGACGATCTCACAATACATGTTCATCCTACCGAGTCTCGATGTCACTTTTTTTTTAAATTTATTGTTTTGGTTTCTATATCAATAATTATTTTTCTGGTTTCCATATAAATATATTTTTTTTATATTCACTATATGCTAAACTAAACTCACAATTTTTATCTAAAGTTACAATTACGATTATTTACAAAAGTACAATTTTAACTCTCAATATTTCTATTTTTTTTTTACTTTACGCTTTTAAACAAAGGATTTCTATTTTGTAGGTTAATTTTAAGAAACATATATTTTTTAATTATAAATCAGTTACATCAATAAAGTGTGTTTTTTTATATATATGAATTAATACTTTTAATTATAATTGAGGTATAAATAACACCACAATATATTGTGTGTGAGCCTGTTAATATGTGTATTTGGCATATATTACATTTTTAGGAAACTTCTTATAAAAAAATCAAAAAATTCAAAGTAAGATGCTTTATTTCGCTATTGTGACATATGATTCATGGGTACTATACCTAAAAATATTTTGATGCTTATTTTACATGAGTTTGAAAACGTGTTTACCCTATATAATTAAATATTACGAGAATTATTTTGTGAAAATAATATATAATAATACACAAACCCTTTCATTTCATTATTAATAATGTAGATTATTAACAACTAGAGAATTTAATTAAACCACGTTGCAAATCATTTTAGAAACTACATTTTGTAATTAATCAACCTTAGACAATACAGGCTCATATAGATTGATTTGTACATAAAGATTCTTATGAAAAAAAAAATTCATATAAAATTCTTTATGTTTTTGATGTTTTCCATATTGTTTGAAAACCTTGGAATTATCCTTAAATTCGACTGTTGAACTCGAATTTTGAACCGATAAGTACTAATTTATTCAATGCTACCATTACATTCGTTATTTTAACTAACTACAAACTGATTAGGTATTCGGCAATGGTAGTTACTATTTTTCTTTATTTTAGTAAAAACGAGTACGTTACATTTATAATTTTTTATTGTAGTATGACACTAATGTATTTTATATGTTAGATCATATCTTTTCACAAAATTGTCTCTTCGTGACAATGAAATAGTTTATGCGTTATATTGTGCAATAGTTTTATTATTTTCTTGAAGAAAGCTATGACCTCAATATTTTCATTTTCCAACGGTCGTGTTTGCCACATTATTAACAATTTGCAACTACTTCTTGTCCTAGCCATAAATTAAATCATATATCTATATCTTTCTGTCCGTGACAAGACTATTAGACCTTAAGTTGAGTTGCTCTTGAAATTGACTGTAACATTATATTCTTTTTAAGAAAACAAGGAAACTACGGATAATAGAATGCAGCAAACAAAATTATGAAAATTACAGGAATTTATGAAGGTATGAATGTATAATACATCGACATGCGTTGCTACATAGTTTCTGTGAGTGCCAAAGTTTTCGAAAATTATAGTGATATATTAGCGATTACTAAATTATATAATTTTCTTTTCTCTCTCTTCAGGAAATGATCAAAAACTGTAGGAAATTGATTTTTATGAAAATATTTGCAGCTTAATTAGACATTTATTCAAAATTTAGGAAGTCAATTTAATTGTGAATAATATAGATAAAATAATTAAACACAGTGCTATCTCGCAAATTTTTATTTCAACAACTCGATAAGATCGATTGAATATAAGTTACTCGTAGTAATGATCGCTATTAATCGAAATAATACAACAGAGCTATTAAAAATAGTAACCCTATCTCTTCAAACGCCTTAAAAAACCAACCACACCGACAAAACACAAAAAAAAAATCCCATTCCCCTCCAGACTATTGGCAAAACATGACAAACTTCCTGACGAATACTCGAATACCTTGATGACCTACTTCTTTCTATCAAAACGCCCACTGAAGAGGACCTAACCCAACGATCCTAGAACAGCCTGAGTGGGACAACTGAAAGAAGATTTCCTCTCTTCCTTGAAAACAAGAAAACGATATACTGTCATAACTAGATTTTATATTAACTTGCTTTTAGAGACCTCCTTTTATTTGGAAGGGTAGTTTATCAGGACACTTAGTGGTAATATGATCGAAATCCCGATCCACATCTAGAATTATTATTGATAAATTACTGACCAACAAAACCACAATTAGCAGCAGACATCCTATAAAATATTCAAAAAAGAAAGAAGGCATTAAAATCCTTTTTCGTCTAAATTTAAAGGATCACAGATTCCACATTTCGAACGCGTTCTATGCAGTAGGCACACCGTACCGAAAGCCATATCCCACGACCGGTTTCGACCTATCGGGTCTGAGCCAGCGCCAACCTGATGAGACCCGAGAGGTCAAAACCGGTTGTGGGATATGGCTTTTTGTACGCTGTGCCTATTGTGTAGGACGCGTTCGAAATGTGGAATCTGTGATCCTTTAAATTTAGACGAAAACGGATTTTTATGACTTCTTTTTTAAATATGTTATCCTAGTTTAAGAATCTTTCGGAATCAACAGTGTAATTCAATGCCGGTAGGGGTATTAGTCCTCGGATTAGTATTTATATTTATACTGCTATAACTTAGTTCTAAAGAGTTCCTTTGATTTAGTAGGTACCTATAGCGTGCTGATGATATTTAATAATATCGAAATCGGAATCCATATCTAGTGGTTTCGATGAATTGTTGACCAAGAACTAATACTCCTTTTGTTCTGATTTTTACTTCTTGGTTTTTATTTTTTTCTCTTGAATAGTTGTATGTGTCTTCTCACGGACTTGTGCATTTATTCAGTTTATATAAGGTTGACGTGGTATAGCTTTCATTTAAAGATTTTTATATATTTTGAGATAAACAGTATAATAAAATTTATTCGAATCACGTAATAGGCACAAAGATGTAATAGGTACGTACTTTTATTATGTAAATATATATATACAAATGGGTAAAACGAGTTTAAAGTACAATTTTCAATGAAGTTTATTCCATAATATACACATCCTTTGTAATTTACTTATAATCACATGTCAACAATTTTTTGTGGACATTTTGTGTTATTATTTTAAGTGCTTTTATAAACGTGAGAAAAATTTATATATTCGTATATGATATTATATTTATATTTTTGTGCATTAAAAAACAAGCGAAATCGTTTAGGCTGGAGACGCTCCGAAGGGTCTATCTTTATGTATGCGAGTACTTAAAGCCTATAACCCAAAATCACTAATATTGAAAGTTTCAAAAATTTATCACAATTACAATTCTTTTTTCCTAATTACTAGTAACTTCTTACGGGTTGAGGCAGCAGCTGATTATTTATTCCCCCCTTGACCCTCCAGTGTATTCCACAACTAAATGGTGCGAATAGAGTCCTACTGTTAAGACAGTGCTATCTAATATCTGTCAATCGTGTATAAGCTGCTGTAGTCTCTAAACGAATTATTATGTTAACAATAAATATAAATATGGAATTAACAGGAACAACTACTCCAAGGGCTAATACCCCTACCGGCATTGAATTACACTGTTGATTCGGATGGATTCTTAGAGGAAGATATAACATATTCAAAAAAAGAAGGCATTAAAATCCTCTTTCATCTAAATTTTAAGGATCACAAATCCCACATTTCGAACGCGTCCTACACAGTAGGAACAGCCTATGGAAAGCCATATCCCACTACCGGTTTCGACCCATCAGGTCTCATCAGGTGCCCACTGGCAGAAAGGCCTTTACAGCCTGTATGATGAATATAAATATAAATATGGTACGCTGTGCCTACTGTGTAGTTCGCGTTCGATATGTGGTATTTGTGATCCTTAAAATTTAGACGAAAGAGGATTTTAATGGCTTCTTTTTTTGAATATGAATTATTATGTATGTATGTATATATTTTTGTTAGTATAATTAATCGGTAACTATTAATAATTACTGGCAACGAAATCGACTGGTAAAGTGACTTATTTAGGTGGATTCATCAAACTGAAATATTATTGTTATCATTAAAGTGATTGGATTATTTGATAAGTTGCTAAAACTTGGAACACAGTAAATAACTCAAACCTCAAATATAAGACATTAAACGACCAAAGTACGTTTCGGTAACAAGTAACCCTCTTCAGGAACTGAAGTAAAGGCAGTGTAACCAATATAAATACTGACCAATATTATGATCCAGTGAACATGACTCAGTCTTACTCGCAATGTTCAGTGACCCTACGAAACAATAACAAACTATTTTTATAAATATACATATTTTCAAAACTATCAAGTAAGTAATTGTTTCTAATTTCCTTAACCAAATTAAGATTGTCAATATTGATCTTATGATTTTCAGGAAGAATATGTTGGGCAACACTAAGTTATCTCCCCTTCTGTTCAATTTATTCTGCGCAGAGATGCCATTTCATCCCTCGATTTTCACTGCTCTTTACGCCGACGACATCGCCCTTATCAATTCTAGCAAAACCATTGTCCATTGCACCGCTAGAATCAACACGTTTCTACCCCTCCTCCCATCTCCGTAAATAACCACCCAATCAAATGGAGCAATTCCGTAACTTATCTGCGGGTCGTCTTCGACAGAAAGCTCACTTGGCGACAACAAATATAAACACCCGTGCTAAGGCCCTGGGCGCTTTTATTTCTTTCAAGCCCTTCTTCCACAACAGTTCAATCTCCCAGCAAATCAAAATCCGTGCGTTCAACGCAATTATCAGGATCATCTGCTCCTACTGCCATCCATACCGTCTTAAAGTCCTCCAAGGCACCTACATGCGCATTCTTAGTTCCGCACTCGAGTACCCCTGGTTCGTCAGAAACTCCCAAATTCTGAAGGAAATCAACCTACCTTCGCTCCCCGAAGCTGCAACCGAAATCGCAGCAAATCTCCGGGCCTCAGTGTCAAGTCACTCAAATCCGTCTATCTTGGCACCTTTCGGCTTCGCTTCTAAACAGAACGACCGTTTTAGAAGGCCTTGTCATCTTCGACTTTGAGCTGCCACACTTCGCTCAATCCTAGTTTCGATTTTGTAACGCGAGTGTCCACCCAACTCATCATAGGTGGACCACCGTCACCCTTCTCCCCAAAATAACCATCGCTCCCACCACAATAAATCCATTTCCCGTTCCCAAATATTCCAGGGATGCATAAGCTTCGGGTTGATCTCCCTTCTCGAGGAGGGGTTTTAGTCGGTAGGCGCCTCGACGAATCCGACACTACCCCTCTCTTCGGGGGATGTCTTTTGAAGATTTCCCCTCCTCAAGAATAAACAAAAACAAAAAAATATGGTGTTCTGCCTGTACAGTCTACGGCGTCCTGATGAGAACCAATAAGTTTGAAATTGCGATATACGTCCGGATATTGTAGCAGAATGCTAATCAAGAACATATTTTCATTTTTAATATAATATTAATGGATTATAGCGTCCGTCAGCTATAGTGACGGTTGTTATAACCGGATTTATCGATGGCAAAATAAATTTCGAACGTGACCCATTTCAAAGTATCTCTCGTACGTTCATTTGCTTACTATTGTAATTCTCTATTAAAAATGAATATAAACTGGGCAATCTCCGCAAACATTCAACAATAGAAGAACATAACCTTATAGATTATTAAAAAAGGTAGTTCTTCTGAGAACATCAATTTGACTAACGATTCCATTAATTACGGAAATTAACTCTTTCTCTAGAATATACGGGTATACCACGGTTGTGAAAATCCAATGTAACAATAAAATCTAACCATTGTAAGAAATTTCTAGTAAAGAAGATCGTGTATATTACGTGCGGACGTGATACTATAATATAATAATTTTTAATTGATCACGTCGCCATAGCAACCGTCACACCTGTGGTAAACAATATTTTAAATATTATTGTATTGTTTATAGTGTTTGTTCAATAACTTTATTTCCTTATAATTTTCCTTTTAGTATTATTTGCTTTGGAAGCAGCGGTCCATAAAATAAATATTTGTACTGCCAAAGACAAACTTTTACATAGATAAATCACATTTTGTACTGTATCATCATAAAATTTACGAAGAATTGTCTCCATCTTACATAGAATTTATTTTTAAATAAAGTATACAAAAAACCTTTTGTACGTTTGTACGTGTTTTAAAAGTAAATACTTATAGGTATAGTATAATTAATAAAATTACTATGGACAAAATAAATTGATATGGGATGGGATTCAGATTAAATCCTTTTTAAAAGGTTTTGTGGAGTAAATAATAAATAACCGACATATCTATTATATATGACTTCGGAAATCTATATGTAAATACATCGGTCATAAACTATCATGAAGTATATTATTGGCATTAAGTTACATTAGTAATTAAGGCATCGTTAGGAGTAAACTATTACTAAAAGAGCGAAATTAATAACATTAATTACTAATGAATAAATTAACAGTGAAACGTCTCCAAGTGTTTTATTCGAATTTTATTTTTTTTGAATCAAAATGTTTCATAAAGAGCTAACGGCGTCCTCCTTTTTTATTATAAATTTAGTAGTTTGTAGTTGTCGCAGCTTCTGAACAAAAAATTTCGAAGAAACACGAAAAACAGGATTTTTGTTTTGGGTACTCATCCTTAGGAGTTTAGTAGTTATATATGTGGCCAACCATCCTCCTAAATATCTAATTTGTAATCATAGTAATTTCCGAAAAAAAAAATTAAAAAATGATAAAAAAAGAATAATTGTTTTTCGGGAATTTTAATACATAAATCTCTCATAATTAGACGGTTGGTAGTTCAATATGTGTCCAACCATTTCCCAAAAAATCTAGGTAGTAACTGCAGTTTCCAAAAGAAAGGGAATATTTTTTCGGAAACTGTATCAAATAAATCTGTCATCTTTGGGAGGTTAGTAGTACTAAATGTGGCCAACAATCCTAACAAAAATCTAATTCGTAATCGTAGTAGTTTCCAAAGAAAAATTAAATTAAAGCCTTAAATAAAATGAAAGCGGGATTGATAGTAGTGTATGGAATGAAAATAAATGGAAGTATTGTTTTTTAATTGAGGTGAAATTAGCGTAAGAGGCAATTTAAAAATTGGAGACTACAAAAAGTCGCTGAGTTTTGATATTGTATCTGTATATTTTCTAGTTCTACTAGTCCTACTTAACAGTTATTTATTTACAACTATTTATTTAATCACTTAAACACTACTAACAAACTTAAACTACTTATTTATCTGATAAACAATAATGCACTTTATTTATCACTTTGTATATCGTCGTTGAATATTTATATTATCCGCCCGGAAATCAAATGTCTCGCTGACCCAGAGACTAGGGTATATATTTACCAAAACAAACTAATAGAAAACACGAGAAAATATTTCGACCGCTTTACACAGAAAACGACTTGTTATTTCAACAGAATATTCTCGAGCGTCGATTGTTCGGCATCGATCGGTCTCGATATCAAACGTGCCGCCTTCGGAGTACATCAGCGTTAATCGATTCCTTGCATACACGTATACGTTCGCTACAATATATAGGATGGAAAAAGCAGTAGACACAAAACAAAGGATAGAGCAGGATCAAGTAACTTTTAATTAAAAGAAATCACTTCTGTGCCTGCAATCGGTTAATTTAGAAACTCGAAAAAGATTGGTAAAAGTGTAAATATGGAATTAGCAGAAACAGCTACTCCGAGGGCTAATACCCCTACCGGCATTGAATTACACTGTTGATTCCGAAAGATCCTAGAAGAAGATATAAACCCAAAAAAGAAGGCATTACAATCCTTTTTCGTTTATATATTAAAGATCACAAATCCCACATTTGGAACGCGTCCTACACAGTAGGCCACGTGTAATTCAATGCCGATAGGGGTATTAACCCTCGGAGTAGCTGTTTCTGTTAATTCCATATTCATATTAATCATATAGCCTGTAAAGGTTTTTCTGCCAGCGCCCATCTGATGGGACCCAATAGGCCGAAACCGGTTGAGGGATTTGGCTTTCGGTTCGCAGTGCCTACTGTGTAGGACGCGTTCCAAATGTGGGATCTGTGATCCTTAATATATAAAGGAAAAAGGATTGCAATGCCTTCTTTTTTGGATTTATATCTTCGTCTAGGATCTTTCGGAATCAACAGTGTAATTCAATGCCGGTAGGGGTATTAGCCCTCGGAGTAGTTGTTTCTGTTAATTCCATATTCATATTAATCATATAGCCTGTAAAGGTTTTTCTGCCAGCGCCCACCTGATGGGACCCAATAGGCCGAAACCGGTTGAGGGATTTGGCTTTCGGTTCGCAGTGCCTACTGTGTAGGACGCGTTCCAAATGTGGGATCTGTGATCCTTAATATATAAAGGAAAAAGGATTGCAATGCCTTCTTTTTTGGATTTATATCTTCGTCTAGGATCTTTCGGAATCAACAGTGTAATTCAATGCCGGTAGGGGTATTAGCCCTCGGAGTAGTTGTTTCTGTTAATTCCATATTCATATTAATCATATAGCCTGTAAAGGTCTTTCTGCCAGCGCCCACCTGATGGGACCCAATAGGCCGAAACCGGTTGAGGGATTTGGCTTTCGGTTCGCAGTGCCTACTGTGTAGGACGCGTTCCAAATGTGGGATCTGTGATCCTTAATATATAACCGAAAAAGGATTGTAATGCCTTCTTTTTTGGAATTGTTAAATGTGTATGTTTGTAGAACGACTCTATATGAGTGCGAAACCTGTACAGTGAGCTCGACGGAGAAGAAAAGATGATTCAGTGATACTAAAAATTAAATAGATACATTAATTTTCGTGTTCATAAATGTTTTCTAATTTCGATGTTCAGATTAAACGCAAATAGATGTGGAAATATTTATGTTTCATTATTAATAAATCATAGGTATATTTCGTTATTTAATGTTCTTTTTTATCATGCCTCGTTTTAAAACTTTTACATACAACTGAGGTAAGAATCCAATTTTGTCATACTTAACGTTAGGTACTTGTTGAATTATTTATAATATCAAATCGATTAATCTACAGCTGTTATCAGCCAAGTGTACTGAAAACACGTCTCTCTCAAGTTTCAACATTTAAACCTCATTTCAGGGTTATTAAGGGAGATTAATAGTACTTATCAGATTATTTTTTAATTAAACAATATCAGTTACTAATGATTAGAGGAAATTTAACTACCTACAAGTGTATATCTGTATATAGTTTATTGACTAAAAATTACCCCGTTTGAAATTCTCTTTGGTCCTCCAGAAAACGAAATAACGAAATGATTCACCAAGAAAAAATGTTATCCAACCTCTCGTAGATAAAAAAGATAAAATGATTTTATTGTTGCATTTTATCTTTCAACGTTTGAAAAATAATGCACAATAACAGCATTATTATATTATATTATATTTTATTGTACGACTAAGATGAATATTGAAGAGTCATTAAGGGTAATTATATTCTTCTATTACTCATAAATAACAAATAGGTACTTCCTTTGTTTGCTATTTGCTGTTACATCAACTTGTAACCACTTATTCACACAAGAAACTTTTTTTAAATTATGTATGTTATTATTTATCAGTGGAATCTAAACGAATCGGTTAACAGTAAAGTTCAAGGCTTTTCAAAATAAATGAATTGCAATTATTTAACTAACTTCATTCTACAGTACATACTTTAAAAAAAATTAAATCAACTTTGTTTTTGTAAACAATTTAAGTTTCAAATAAATTAAAAGGAAATATCCTAATTATCACTGAACCTTTCTGATGCCAACCCTATAATTTAAATTTATTCATCACACCACCTAGTGAAGAGTTTAGCGGAATATGATCGAAATGCCAAAAGCAGTTCTGTTTTTGCGTTGTGTAAATAATTAAAAAATATAGAAAAATTAATCTGTTACTACATTGTAATTTTTTTAATTTAATAAATATATCTTTAAAAGAGAGCAAGTTTATTTTAATATTTATTTTTAATTTTTTTATTGGCTAAGTGCCCCCTGGATTATAGGGTTTAAAACTATAAATTATAGGGTTATAAGGTTATAAAGTTTAGGTTATTGGGTTTTAAAGCTTATGTTACTGTATTAATGGGTCAGATACGCTTCGGTTTAATGTATCGGTCAACTACCCATCCGACTCTGCACGAGACCGGTTCTAAAATGCTGAATTTAACAAATTTATAGTATAAAACATATATATTGAAAGTATATAAAAATATTTCCAAAATAAGAGTAAAGACAATTCAATTCAAATAGGAAAAATGAATTCGTCTTAATAACTTCACAAATATTTATTATCGTTGCATATGTACATTTTAACCACAATGTGGTCATCTTTAGTGCATAAACACAAAACCGATATTTCATTTAATTATTTGTTTGTATTATTAATGTATTGCACTGAAGATCACCTCACAGTGGTTTAAATGGTACATGTAACCATAATAAATATTTGTGAAGTTACTAAGACGGATTCCTTTTTCCTATTTGAAATTTATACAAAGGGAAACGGTCGTGGGTCAGAGAAATAGCCTTTAAAACAATTTTGGCTGTGAAAACCTAAAAAATAAATTAAAAAATTTGTACCTAATTAATTAATCGGCCTACGTAGAGGAGTAGCTGCAAACATATTTAAGAAATTATTAAACGTTAAGGTTTTAATAAAAAAACATGCAAAATTTGAGTTTACAATTCACATCGGATAACTGCAAAATAATAATCCAATTTTTAGAAATCTGTACGATCACTTCGTTGTCTGCCTGTCTGTCTATCCACCAAAAGTACTGCGATCATCAAAATCATAGGGCACTTAAAGTTGAGCCAGGATCTTCCTTCTTAAGGGGCCCCATCCCTTATTAATAATATTTTTGTTGCTTTAAAAAAATATAAATTGCCGGAGGAATTATTTTCAATAAGGAGAAACCTAAGAGCAGACTTTATTTATACTTCTACTGAAATTCGCAATAACTACATTAAAAAACTTATACTTAAACTTTTCTTATAAGAAACTGGTAAGACTGAAATATAAATAAAATTAGTTCAACTGATTGAGCACAGAGCGTAAGCAGGTAAACAAGTAATTATCGAGGGCTTGTTTATCAAGAAAGGAATTGATCACAGGGATCATACAGGTAGCAAATAAAAATACCGATGATAAGAACAACATTAACATTGTAATGTTGCCAAATATAACTGGTTTGTAAGGTTTATAGGTGGAGAAAAATTCAACAACTTGGTTTATCAGTCGATTACAAAGAAAAGACAGCTTTAGGTATATGGTTACGATATTACATTGGACTGCCTTTTCTACCGCTAACCTAACCTAACCTAACCTAACCTAACCTAACCTAATGAAGTTGAAAAAAATTAAGACGAAAAATACTGTTAAAAATTAATTTTATTGATCAAAAAATAAAGCAACTAAATGATGGTGAAATATCAAGATACGACTATGTAAAATGTATTTCTTATAAAAATATCGTTAGTTAAGTTAATATTATGTATCTAATATAAAGTTGAAATTTTAATGCTATAAGTACTATAACAAAATAATTCAAAGTAAATATTGTTTTTTGTTACAATATTCCATTAGAAAATTTACTTGTCTACCTACCTACTGCTTCAAAAAGAACTCAAATCCCTGCAGATATTTTAAAAGAAAGCTGGCAACATGGCTTGTGCTCAATTCGGGTGTTTATTTAATTGTGCTTAGTTCATGCTTATTAATCATTTTTGTGCTCAATTCAAGTGCACGGAAGAAGGCATCACATTCAGGACATTCAAGCACATGCATACCATAACATCACCGTAAATCTCAGATCAGCCACTTTGCTAAAAACATTTTTTTTTGCAACTCAAAAGACAAAATAAACAAATCTATAAATTAAGATGTCCTGAATGTGATGCTCTCTATGTTATATAGACAAACTGGCAAACAGTTTAAAATCCGTTTTAATAACACATCCTGTCTTTCAAACTACAAAAAATGGATTCTAAATTCGCTAACCACTGTATCAATAGTAAACACCGCTTCCCAGACATCGAAAATCTTGAAGTTCTACATCTTGCAGAAAAAGAAGCAATAGAAATTCGTAAGTCAACAAAAAACTCAAACAAAATCATCTTAAACGAGCTAATAGATTTATACCAAAAACCTCTGTACAAAATTTTATGCACCATGTTTTCTGTGGCTTCCTTGGATCACTTTGGCAAATGCTGGAGCAGTAATATTTCACAGATAATCTTTCACTTGTCTTCTGTCTTCATTTAGTCCATCTCATCCTTCTCTCCCTAATTACACCACCCACCTACTCCCACGAATCCTGAAAGGAGGCTGAAGATTATCTTACGCCCTACCCACCGGCTTTGCACTACAGTGTAGGTCGGTGGGACTGCCCGCCCATCAGTACGAGTAGCTGGTGGGAATGAAACACAAAAGTTGTTTTTTAACTGTATCCATTCGTTAAGGATCGCTCTATCGAACGAAAAGTAGCATAGATAGCAACTAAGTAAAGTGATAAAAGAAAGTAACTTGCGTTTGTTTTTAAGTGTTTAGATACTTAGTTGTGTTTTGGCAATTATTGTACAAATTTAACTCAACAATGTTAATGTTATTGTTAAATACCTTGTGTACTCTTATCAAAACTAAATGTTTACGATAAAAGTAATACTATTTTTAGTCGCTGCAGTAAGGTCGATGCATATGTTTGTACATAAATATTATAATCTGGTTATTTAGTTGATTTTTTCCAATTGTATGAATTTAATGTATTCGTATTTGCGACACGTGTTTCGCCTTCCGGCATTATCAAGCGTCTCTTGACGCTTGATACACGTGTCGCAAATAGGAATACATTAAATTCATCAAATCGGGAATAACCAGATTATAAGAAGATGAATTGGAAGAAAGACGAAATCTTAAAAAATAGATATCGTTCACGTATGAGTTGAAATGAACCTGATTCCATCCCTGGGCCCTTGGCGGTCACCCTCGACCGTTCCGCTTTTTATTTCAAGATAACAATTGTAATGTGGAAGCGGAGAGGGGAGAGTGAACAAGGTGTACAACAACAGGTGAAACAAAACTAAACAGTCGTTTATTCAACGCAAGGCGGGAAAGATGTACGAGTGAAAGTTAATCTAGCATATGTAAAAGTGATTCGTAAGTCTGATACCGCTATGTGCTTATCGTTAGTAGTTTAAAGCAAATATTAAACAGTTTCTGTGTCTGTTTTGACATATACATCCACACATACGTGTCAACCTTATCTTTAATATTTTTGTGATAAAGAACTGGCGTAGTTTATTTTGCTGAGTGAAAATCATCAAATACTGTGGTAGAAATGGCTTCAGAAAGAGACATTAACATTACAAAAGACGATTTACCTCTCACATTTCAAGTTAAATATTTGGGTAAGAATTATTTAAAAATTTACTCGTCGAAACAGTTCGTCGGCATATTTACACGTACTGTATCGTGTTTTATATCCCCATCTGAGAACCTACTTATTGGTTTTATTAATTTTTATTTTAATATTGCTTTTGTATTCTTACATATGTAAAGAACATTCGGTTAATAAAAACCTACCATGTCTTTATTGTATACTGTTGAACAAAAGCCAATTTGAAAAAGTATTGAACAATAAAAAACTTATTTCAAGGTAAGTGATATAATCGAGCATTAAATTATTTATTATCAGTTGCAACACATTTTTAACGACATGAACAGATGTTCTATTGTATTATTTGGGATGAGTGAATGTTTTTGTAAGACGTACAATAATTTTTGCAGGTATACCATTTTTTCCCCTTGATAAAAAAGTGTAATTTGATTTATGGAAGTGTTGATGGAATAAAATAATCAAAAATTTAAAATATACAGGATTAAATAAAATAAAAATATGCACTTGGTTAGCGTTCAGCCGAACAGACGTGTATCGCGATTTCGAACTTTTGGTTCTCATCAGCACGCCGTAGATCGTTCTTTGTTTTTAGTTTATCCTTGAAGAGGGGAAATCCCCAAAAGACAACCCCCGAAGAGGAGGTAATTTCGGATTCGCTAATGCGTCTACCGATTAAAACCCCTCCTCGATAAGGGAGATCAACCCGTAGGTTATACTTCCTTGAGATAGTTAGGAACGGGAAATGGATTGATTGTGTGGTGAAGGGGGAGTTTTGGGAAAAAGGTGACGGTGTCGATGGTCCACTACGTATTGATCGGGTGGGCACTCGCGCTAAAATAGCGAAATCTACCAGAACACCAACCTACCTGCTGCCTACAAAAACCGATTGATATATAAACACAGACAGCGTAGTGAACGCCATCTATAGATATTTTCTACTTACTGTGGGATTCAGTAATGTAAAAACAAGGTCCTTTTATAATAAGATTTATCGACTTGTCAAAATGAACCCATAGCATAGTATCTACGTGGTATGTACGCAACCAGATCGAATAAAACAAGAAAATTTATTCGGACGTTTTCCATTGCTTTACTTGAAAAAGTCCAAAATCATTCAAAAATTTTCAAATAAAACGATAGGAATCAACCGAATGTATGGAAAGAGCACAAAAAAGGAATTGAATGACAAAATAAAATATGGTAGGCGCTTTTGAAAAATTCGAAGTTTTTAAACTTTGTTTTTTTTCTGAATGCCCTGTAAAAATTATAAAATTTAATTTTGGCATGACGTTAACCTTAATACTTGAATATAACTAGTAAAAGTTTCAACATTCGTAAGTCAGTTTTTATGGAAGTTATGATTTTCTATAGTTTGGGTTGCGGTAGCGATCTTTTATCTATAAACTAAATTATCTCAGAAAACTATTCATTGGTCACCAAAGTCACCATAAACTACCTTATGCTTCATACGAATTCGTCGTAAAAATATTCCATTCCATTTAAATAACGAAGCTGACACCAACTTCCGGTAAAACTAGAACTGAAAAGTTTTAGATGAAAAGGCCATCCTGGATAGACCTTACGCCCAAAAGTTTCAAATCTATAACAGGCTTAGTTTTGGTAATACGTCTAATCAGTTTGAATTACCCTCTATGAGTATTTCAAAATCATCAAGCCGTCATAATTGCAGGGTCGTCAGTTCAAAGAATGGTTAGACAGGCACCTCCACTCCTTCCTGTCTTGAGCTTATCTTAGCATTTCTCTAAAACTAGAACTCTCTACATCCCTAACTTTTTTTAAATCTAATTCTTCCTGTGTTCGTCATTACTCCTATTTTACTTCTGATATAAAAGGGGTTCGATGCTTCTAGAGAAATAAACCGGAACTTGAATTCAAGATTTGTGCCTTCACTTCACACTACTTTTGATATGTAAGGTGTATGTATTGTAAAATCACAAATCATTTTTATTTAATATCTAAAATGAATAGAAATTGCTTGAAATACTCAACCTAATCACTGTTTTATAAAGTTTGTCGTGGAGTATATTTTATATAATTAATTGCCATTTGTCATTAGACAGTGTTGTATTAAGCACACATCTAAACACGAAACACCATCCATTACAAAGAACATGAGTTTTTCGTCAGCAATTATTTTAACTATCAAACGTGTATTGCTATTTTGAACATCTCATCAGCACACCATGGGCAGTTTCGATAAATCACTGACCAAAGCGAAGTTGCTTCGTAAAAGCAAGTTATGTATTATAATATCAAGTTGTTGCTAGTACATCGCCATCTACTGATTTTTAGTTTAAGGTTGTCTTCAACTCCGAAATCTGGAAAACCGTTTGATTATATTCTCACGACTCAATTTTTTACCACCGTAAACAACATTCTAATGTTTTCAAACGTTTCACTTTTGTCCAACATTTGTTTGTTCGTGTTTTTCTGTATAACAATATACTACTGTCACAAGAAATGCTGTAACTGATGAACGTGACACTTCACCTTTTATTTATTTTTGTGGTAATAACGAAATAATAAAGTTCTATGATATATCTATTCATTAATAGTGACTGTAACTAACTATAACTAACTATAAGATAAGATAAGAGGTGAACGAATGTAAAGAACGTACATCCTGTTGTTTCTAATTGAATAAGGGATACCTATAAAGTACTTATAAAGTTTGTTTATTGATTATTCTCTTTATTTCTCTAAATTTCGTATAGTCAAAATTGATAATAAAATAAAACAGAACAACTGATTTGATTACATATGTGATAAGAATTAAAATAATTGTTTTTATTTCGGGTATACACGTATCTTGTATATTTGGTTCTCACTTAAATTTAATTGGAAATATCTTAACATATATTGAAAAAGCCAAAATAATCATTTTTCCACATACTGATTTCTTCAGATACCAGGATAACTGTTCTCCATCAAGGGGGAACACCACTGTGAGGGTTTGAAACAAGGTCCCTTTTCCTTTATTAGTAACTAGATTATTTATTGAGAATTCTCAAGCAATCATTAAACATACATTATTTTCGCTATTTAGATTAAAATTTAGCGGGGACAGTAAGCATCCCTGTTTAACTCCTTTCGTAATATTTACTTCCCTACGTTATTGACCAAATTCTATTAATACCTGCTGTTTTTAATTCAAACTATATGCCACTCTTCTATCTTTGTATCCCATTCAATCATTTTAAGTACATTTAGCTTCTTTTTCCATTTAACATTGTCAAAAGCTTTATCTTTTTATCTACGAATTCTAAATGCACATTCATTCCCTTCTTTTTTCTTTATCTCTACTATTACCAGTAAATTTAAAATGGCTTCACGCGTTCCCTATTACTTCTAAACCCAAATTCGTCTTCCCCTAATATTTCTTCCTCCCCTTTCCAATCCTTTTCTTTACTATTCTGGTTAAAAAAATCCTAGCTACAAAGTTAACTACTTCAATTATGATTATTTTATCATCCTGTATGGTGTATTTTTATTAATAGTTATTTCCAACTTTTTTGTAGTTTTTAAAAACATAAACGATTAATAAGGAGATACAGTTTATTTAATAAAAGTTTAATAAACCTAATTACATATGACGAATAATTGGCTATTACAGAAATAAATTTAACAAAGTAATAATTTACACTAGATAGCATATTACTTATGTTACGTAAGGTGGTTATTTATTGACCTATCCAATTCCAATCGTTCCACAATACAAAAGTCATTAAATATTTCTGCAGTTTCTTCCGTAATTGCGAATTTTATCTGATGCTTTAAATCAATTTCCTGTAAACCTTCACCAATAATAATTCTCAAGATAACTAAACTATTTCTGTTTATAATTTTATTGGTAACATATTTATGTATACATATGTAATTCGTATCTAGTGAACGTCAAAGGTACTCTTTTTTGGTATTAACTATAAAAGCGGATATAATAGAGTAACTGAATTAAGTGATTTGGTATCGAAAGAGCACAAAGTCCCACTAGAAATTTTATCGTGTAAAAATGTTTATTTGGACAACAGAAAAGGATTCTCATCAAAAGATAACCGGATGCGTAAACGTTGTTATTAACAAATTATTGTTGCAAAACCAATTTTAATAACATTAATAAGTTTAGCAAAAAATGATGAGAATGCCAGGGTGAATATTCAAATCGGTTCATCCTTTCAAAAGTGATTGCAAAAACAGTTCGAAAACACGTTGTTTGGCAGTTGTCGATTATTGAAAATTTATTATTTAAAATCGCGAGATAGCAATTGATTTTCGTGAGTCTGGTGACACACAATAAGTCTGCAAAAGATGCATTGTGTCAATTAAATGGTTTTCGAAAGATTTAAGTTTGTTGAAGAAAAAAATATATTTTTGCAAGGTCTCAGGATTTGTTAAAAATATTGCAAATGTGATTTTCACAGTAAACATAAATCCATCTATGGATTCCGAACGTGAAATCTTAACATATGTTCTTATATATACTAAGTGGTAGAAAAAGAAGTTGAGTTTTGTTAATACAAAGGATTATTTTGTGAAAATTATATACTTTTTTCCGAAAGAGCGTTTAGACTTCAGAGTGTTGGAACATGCATGTATCTACTTTTGAAGACCTGCCTTCAAAAAGATCGATTGTGCTTCTATTTCATTAGCGTTACCATTCAGGTATTTTTGTTTTCATCTGAATACGTACAAATTAGTTCAATTCTAACAATTTTATGCTATTATCTCTGATTTTAAGTATCAAACGCAAAAGTTGAGTATAATTCATTTATATAAGCGTGAAACGTATACTACTTGATAAAAAAACAAGTTCGTTAAATTCCTGCCAAACGCGGTAATAGTAATATATAACACAACAACAAACGAAGACAATGTTTCAGTTAGAATTTTATTTATTTATTGCAAAATTCCAACAATTAATTCCCCAATACAATGGCTTCTTCAAGTAAAAGAATAATATAACTTCAAAGTACTTACTTTAAAAAAAACTCTTGGGTGTTTCATTCCCAACAGTTACTCCTGTTTGTGGGCGGGCAGTCCCTCCAACCTACACTGTAGTGCAAAGCCTGAGGGTAGGGCGTAAGGCCCTTTTCAGTCTTCAATCATGGGGATGGATGGGTGATGTGGTTAGGGATGGAAGTTTTAAAATTATAATTGATATATTTCAGCCAGCGCCCACCTGATGAGAGCCAATAGGTCGAAGCCGGTTGTGGGATAAGGCTTTCGGTTCGCTGTGCCTACTTGGTAGGACGCGTTTCAAATGTGGGATCTTTGATCTTATTATATAGACGTATAAGGATTTTAATTCCTTCTTTTTTTATTATTTATCTTTTGTACTAATTTAAACTAGGACTAGGGGTAAAAAGTTTAGGAAAAATACTAGAAGTTAAAGCCTCGCCGATTCATTCAGTACCTAATATATAAAATTATTATGTTTTCTTCTACATCAACTACATGGAATTCCGCAAGTACGTTTTAAAAACCTAAAATGTGTTTCAACAACCAAGGTTAGAGACTGCCAGTCACTTTATTGTTTAGCCTATTAGTAAAAAGATCCTAATGTAAAAAGATCTTCAACGGAATAGGTGTTTCTTGATTTGCTTTACCAACTTGATAAAATTACAAAATATTTAATGCATTAACGTGGATTAATTTTTACCCACTACAGATTACCTCAAATTATTGTATTGAAATTAACGTCTACTAAAAAATTCCCCAAGTGGCAAATTGATTAAGGCTTTCGCGGCCAGTTGATGAACCGGTGTTGTCCGTGTTCGGTGTACAGGTCGTCGTCGGTCAAGGAAGCAATTCCAACCGACGACGGACTGTACATCCGAACAAGGACAACACCAATTCCCCAAGTGTTTTATTATTAATGTTTAATATGATATTTAATAATTCAAAATTTATCCTTGAGTGTTAATGTTTTACAATTGGCAGTAGAAGCTGATACTAAAACAGGAAAATCGTCGAGTGAAAAAATTCTGTTATTTTGGTTTAAGAAGTTATACATCAAAATTTTTACAAAACAAGTATAATATTTATTCTTCCTATGGTAAAGTAACATTATATTCAAAGAAAGAAGGCATTAAAATCCTGTTTCGTCTAAATTTTAAGGATCACAGATCTCACATTTGGAACGCGTTCTACGCAGTAAGCACAGCAGTAAGAAGTAACACTATTTATTAAAAAATGAGAATAAAATGTTAATAATAATATAACGAAGTAAACCGACAAGATTTCAAGAAAATACATTTATTGCACCACAACACATTTCGCCACACAGTAACATCATCATGTGCGTGATGATTTATAAAATTAATCTAAATAACTAGTCTTTATATTAATCCTAATCACGAAGTTACAAAGAAGGAGATGGGATGATAAAATCTACAAACTAATAAATATTGTTTCGGAAACATTGTTTCTATCCAGTTGCTTCCCGATTTGTGCCAAACTGGCCGTAGAACCTTTCAGCATCTGACAAAATTGGCTTCAATATTTGTATATCCACTTGTGGTATTTATTACCCTTTGTTGTGAAGCATTATCGTGTTCTTTTGTTACCTTTACGTAGCATGCAACATCTGTAAATATTATTTTATTTGTATGTATTGTTGCAGTTTATTGGCCTAGCTTTAAGAAATTATTGGTAATTTTGCAAATGTTCTGGTTCCTGGAAATTTGCTACCATTGCACATTTTTCGGATTTTTCTATAATTCAGTTTTAACTCTGTTTATAATATTTGTGGGCGTTTCTTTTTTTTTAAATCTATTGTTATCATTGGCATAGACTCTTAACATTCATTTTAGCTTCTAAGATCTGGCATTTTATCGTCCAACCCTTAGATTAATTTTATAAATCATCACGTACATGATAAGTCACTGTGTGGTGAAAGATGTATTGTCGTGTAATAAATGTATTTTCTTGAGACTTTGTCGGTTTACTTCGTTATACTATTTTTTATTAACATTTTATTCTCATTTTTTAATAAATAATGTTACATTACTGTGGGAAGTATGAATATAATTCTTATTTTGTAAGAATTATAATGTATGATCTCTTATATCAAAATAACGGAATTTTTTCACTCGACGAATTTCCTGTTTCTATAACCATAACAAACTTTCACCTTTTCAGCTGTACAAACAATTTAACTGCAAGACATATGCATTTATGCTTTGCTTAATTTTTTAAAGCGCCTATACTGTTTCAGTCCACCCGCTAAAGCAAATTATTATAACTAAATAATAATTCACAGTGGTAATACATACGGGCTAATAACAAAATGAATTTTTTAGTTAAATGCCGAGGAATTTAATTAAATAAACGTCGGTACCAAATGAAATTGACACGTAGTTTATTGAATTTCTAAGTAATTTCAGGTTTTCATTTAATACACTCTCTTCATCGGAAATATCATTATATAACCATATGAAATCGAGAGGTTTATGTAACACTTAAGGTTGAAATCTAGCCCCACAATTGTCCTAACATAATGAATATACAAAATATCCTAATCTCAAATCCAAATAAGCCAGGCAACATTTAGATTTTGGAGTTGGAAAATTTCAAAATCTGATGTGTTTGAGGAATTATGAAACCAGATTTTAATTTAGGATCAAAAGATACGTTAGACATGGCTATTTATTTGATTGTTTTGTCTTTTATTTCAGTTGTTCTTCTATTAGAAAAGAGAAAAATTTCATGCTTTTAGTTTTGGAGTTAGGTCATCATAAAATACTGACATGCTGAGGCAATACTGCGGCTATATTCGGACACAACGTCACAAATTACGTCCCTTTGTTGTGTTTATTTGCAATCTCTGATTTCATTGATGTGTTGATTTACTTATAATCGTCATTATTCCAAAATTTACAGTACAAATTGTTCCTGAACTTGAAATTATATATTCCAGAACAGAAACGCCAAAGTTACCACATCCAATTTATATGCATAAAATATAAAACCTAATCTTCCCACAGGTAGTTGGTTGGTTAAGTTTAACATAGTATTATGAAATGTACACAATACTTTTTTTATTGGCAAGTAGGTAATATCGTAGATGAGTTCGAGTTCTTTATTGACTAACAATTCTCCTTTAGCATCCAGTATAATCAGAGCAAAATCAGAATAGATGATTAGTAATATTAATACGAGGATGGATTAAATATAAATGAGCCTTTGTTCATAAACCATTTATTTTGAAAAGTTTCACAAAAATACAAATTTCCCTATTTTTCGACATATCTCCCTTGTTTGTCTAATCATTTTTTCCAACGCATTTGTAGTTTTTTCATCCCGTTTTCATAAAAAGAAGCAGGGCATGTGTCTATCCACTTGCGCACAAACGCCTCCACCTGTTCATCGGTCTGAAATCGCTCACCTCCTAGTGATTCTTGGTTCATTAAAGGGCCCAAACATGTAGAAATCACAAAGGGATAGGTCTGGGATATATGGAGGGTGTTTCAGCTGAGTCCAGTTGCTTCCGACAGAACAATTTGATACCCTTGAAACAACGTTTAACGAATAACTGCCGAAGAAGTGCTGAACGCCATCTGTAAAAATTTACTACAAATTGTGTGTTCATTAATATTTCACAAGATCTTTTTCGATTAAGGATATGCACTTGTGAAGCTGTAAACTGCTACGCCTTAGGTTTAGTTTGACAAGTCATAAATAGCTAAATTGGTTCACAGCAATGTCTTTATGAAAATCTTCTCTAACTTTTAAAATAAATTATTCAAGTCAATCTTTATAACGATTATCTTTATATACACTTCAACATTTTAGGTAACCCTTTGTAACTACTATCAAATTAACTTTTATACAGTAAAAAAGTTCTTCATTATCTAGTAATTATTTAAACGGACATCCTGTTACAACTATTTCCGGTCTTTGTTAGAAATGACTATGCTTTTTCTATAACATTTTATTGTTATGAAGACATTTATAAAAATAACATTTGTATGTAATGCAAAATTTAGAGAGAGGCATTCAGCAACAGAAGTCATTATTGAACAATTAGTTGTCAGAACTAATAATCCAATAATTAATCATTGTGATGTAACACTGTAAATAAAAAACAGTCGTCATCATGGCAGAGAACGAAGGATTTCTTTAAGTGTGATACTGCTGTTACTGAATAATTTTTAAAAACACAACAAATCTTGAACTGTAAAAGTGGCGTCCGACTAAAATCATTAAGCAATTTACTTTCGTTATGTGTATTCTTGTACTTTGTATTTTTAATAAAAGAATACAATTTATTTGATAAAATACAAAGTGTAAAAACGTGTACACTGTAGTATAGTCTGAAGCCAGAGTACTTTCTGTAAGACAAATATATGGTAAATTGTTACAAAAGTTCTTATTCAGCATGAGAACCAAAGCCAAGAATTGCAAGTGTTGAAATCGGGTCTTATTATAGTGACCATAGGACATATTGTGAAGTTGAGTCATAGGTATTGGATATACAGGGTCATTCAAACTGAGTGGTACATTAGATGTTTTAGGGAAACTAAGCATGTTACAGATTTGAAAATTTGAGAGTATGAATTATTAAGGATGATGAGGAAGTTGATGTCAACTTTCTTATTTTAAATGAAATGGTGTATTTTTTACGATGAGTGCCTATGAAACATAAAATTTTAAGGTGACTTGGCTACAACTAGTAAAAATTTCAACATTCTAAGTCATTTTTTATGGAAGTTATGATTTTTTATAGTTTGGGTTGCGGTGCAATCTTTTTTCCAATAAATTAAATTATCTCAGAAACTATTCATCGTAGGCATACAGGCATACAAGTTGGTTATCAAAGTCACCTTAAAATTTTATGTTTCATCTGAGGGATCTGAAATGTATATCGATGTAGACTATAATAAACGGATGTTTGAGATTGGTCCGCGTAGCAAACATATGAAAAAATAATTTTCCATTTTCGAAAAACAAAAAAGATGTTCTGATACGATTTTATCGGCTGCATCGTGTTTATCGAAAGAATTGTGTGATAGATACTGGTATCGGAATACGATAGGCGCAAGGGTTGCAAGTGGCCAAAAGGTCATCATAATATATGATCACTTTACGCGTTTTTCTTGTTTCTGACAATTTTGTGGGTAACTCATACTCGTAAAAATAACGGTATAAGGTTTGGGAATGTCTAAGGGAAATTGAGGCCAGGGAAATTTTAACGATTTTTCCGTGATTTTGTTTCTTCTGTGTATGAAATTATACAAGATGTTTATAATGACTTGAGCATTTTAATAAAATTGGCAGAGCGAGTAAATGGCAGAACTCACGAAGATGCAGAAAAACGTATGTCATGCCTGACGTTTATACCATTTTTTATAACGGACAATTGAATTATTCACATTATATTGTACTCAATTTCACTGGCGACAAAATGATGGAAAAATCGTTAAAATATTCACAAACTTCTCCGGCCCTCAACTTTCATATTTTCGATTGCTAGGAATAGGAACAACGCAGAAAATTGTTATGTTTCTTTACAAGATTATGCTTACATTTGAAACCTATGGCCACCGACAATCCTTTTGCCTGTCGTTTTCCGATATTAGTTTCAAATAATAGAATTGATTATGTAGACATGGCACAGCCGACAAAATAGTTTTAGAACATCTTTGCTTTTTGGAAAATGGAAAATTAACTTTACAAGTATTAGCCACTCGGTCCATCCTCATATTTCGTCTTATTGTAGTCTTCACCGCTATACCTTTTACAAAAGCGAGAAAATGGTGATTTGAAATCAGTCACTATTATCTGACGGTCTAATATTCTTAAGAATTTGATTTTTGATACATACGAGGCATGTATTTTATGTAAGAACCGTTTAGAAATTCTGCCGCCGCAGCGCTGCGGTCAGCGTTCCGCGCAGGCGCACTCAGTACCTACATATCTCACCTACGGCTGTGAAGTACGGTCTGTTATACGATTCCTTAGTGCTAAAGGACTGAAACCGATTGATATTCATCGTGAGATATATGCAGTTTACGGACAAAACATTATGAGTGATAGAATAGGAAGGAAGTGGGTGAGAGCATTTACTGATGGCTGCACAATTATGCGTGACAATGCCCGTCCGCATGTGACTCATCGGACCAAAGATCTCATCACAACTTTTCACTGGAAAACTCTAGATCATCTTCCGTATAGCCCTGATCTGGCGCCCAGTGAGTACCATTTGTTCCTGAAGAAACATCTGGGAGTTCAGAGTCTTCAAGACAGTGACGAAATCAAAACAGTTGTGATGCAGTGGTTAACAGTTAACAAGTCAGGCGGAAGAGTTCTATGAGAAGGGTATTCAAAAACTGGTCAAACGTTATGACAAGTGCCTCAATATTAAAGGAAATTATGTAGAAATGTAGATAATAAAATTATTAAGATACATATATTAATTTCAAAACGGTACTTACTTAAAAAACATGCCTCGTATTTGTTGAAATACGTTCGTGTTTTCTTATATGTGGATTAATATTGTTTTTATCAACCGTATACCCATCTCAGTGTCTAAAAAGTCGAACTTATTTCCTAAATCTAATAAACGTACATACAATAAAGAACATTTTGCTCTGGGTCAGAAAATTTTCAAAATCACCAGTTGTAAATCGAGATTTTAAACTTTTTAGTTCTCATCAGCCTACCGTAGATAACTTCAATAAATTACTGACCAGACCGAAGCTGTTCCGTAAAAGGAAGTTGATTTAAGATCATATTACAAAGAGTATATCGCCATCTACTGATACTTACTGCCAACTGTTGTGCTTCATTTGTTTAACAAGGTCTTATGAATATTCATGATAAATACGCAAAATTGATGGCGATATGATATTAAGACGTGATTTGATAATTTATATTATTAGTATCTACCTATCTCAAGCAAATTATCGAATAATGAGAAATCGCAAGGATCATATTAACTTTGTGACGTTTATTTCCACACTTGCCTCTGCCAGGGTTGTAAATTAAATTGTCAATTTTGTATATTTTGTAAAAATGTCTGTTTGAATATTGCATGTCTAATTTTATGTATTTCTGTTTCGTTGTTCATCTTTATTTTGCTTGTCTAATCCTTCACATTTCTATTTCATGAATTTATAACATTTATTTCTTTTATACTCTTCGCCGCAACCATAAGTAATATGTATCTCTATAATTTTCACTTTTCCTTTGTATTTTTAACGTAATAATTTCGTCTTTTAATTCCATTTTATTCTTTTTAACTTCTTTACAAATCCTTTATAATCCTTTCTTATTGTACCCTTAGTTGGTGTTATTCGAACTTTACGTTCTCACCCATTTACCCTCGCCAATAGAAAGTGATCCTTAACTGCATCCGGTCCATTTTCACTTTGTTACGCCAATTACCTTCATCACAGTCACTTTACTTAAATTTGTGATATCTTTACTTCGAATAATGCCAAACTAAAATCCTCGGAAACGGTTCCCCTACTTCTTTCATTCTTTTAATATTTGTTTCATAAAAACCCTATAAAACTAGATTTTTAAAGTCAGTCACTAAAAGTCAGTTATTCAAACTCAACCTAGTCCTTAATTAAGCCTTCGTATTTTCTACTTGTTATCCTTTTGTGAAGAGTTTCTTCATCTTGTATGTAACTAATTAATAAAATAAAACACACGGTATATTTCACAAATGCATTAGACTATCTCTGACACATGTTTTGGTTATTACACCATTTTCAAAGAGCTATAGATAACTATAGAACTATAAATTTTAATAACGGGGAAACCCCAAAATCAGTCTGTCATTGGTAATAGGCAGACCGTTTGCGATAGCCTGGTTTTCTAAGAAATTCAGTCTTCTCCCTTTATTTCTGTATGTATTATTGTTATATAATATAATATGCTATTTATTTGATAAACACCGCAAGAACTGGAAAGCGTTTTACATTGGACAGACGGGGCGGGCCCTTAAAAAACGTTTAGACGAACACGTAAAATCCGTAAAAAATGGCAACACATGTACAGGTATAGCGGACCATTGTATTTCCCAATATCATGAAATAGATAATAAGAATATAAAAGTAATACATACAGAAAGTAAAGGGAGAAGACTGAATTTCTTAGAAATAGTCGAAATAATCCAGGCCATCGCAAACGGTCTACCTATTACCAATGACCAGACTGATTTTGGAGTTTCCCCGTTATTAAAATCCATTGTATTCTAGGTATAAGTAGTTTGTAAGGAAATAATATACCTCAGTTATCTATAGCTTTTTGAAAATGGTGTAAAAACTGAAACATTTGTCAGAGATAGTCTAATACATTTGTGAAATATACCGTGTGTTTTATTTTATTAATTATTCATTGTGTTTCACCAAGGGATCAGTGAAACCTCAATTTCAACTATTGTATATAACTACCCCTTATAAATAATATAGTGTACATAATAAACTTCTACACACACGCATATTTCTTTTAGTGTGGTTCCAAAACACCAAATGACTAAAACTTCCTCCATCCCACTATCATGTTTAATGATATCATTGTTTATTAATGTTATCGTGTAATGAAATTAGTGATAGGTATTTCAAATTAAACCAATTCAGAGACATACTGCAAATAAGAATTATAAGTTACGAAGTATCGACACTTATGTTGGAGAAAGTATTAATAAATCATTACACAGAAGTTGTTTTCGTTGGTCATAACTGTTACAAGTATTCATAAAATATCCGTAGGCAACAGTGAAAAATTAGAAATGTCAAACAGGTGTGTATGAGACCTGTTAACCCATTTACTAATTAAATTTGAAGTCCACTCTTCTAAATTTGTAAAAAAAAATTTAAAACCAACACTTCATCTTTTTACATAGCTAATTATAAGTATCTCTTTCACCTTTTATCTAATATTGGTACTATTTCCCATAGAAATAATACATACACAGCTTAGATTCATATATGTACAATAATAGTACAGTGGAGCGTCGATTATCCGAACGTCGCTCAACCGAACGACCGCTTATCCGAACTTTCAACTTTCAAACGGTATTATAGAAAATAATTGTTACGTAAGTTACTTTTGGAAAAGAAAGAGGAGGGAGAAGAAAGCCTGATAAGAAATCATAAAAAGATTGATTTAAAAGATGCGTTCTACATGATCAGAGCAGCATGAGAGAGTGTAAAACAGCAGAATTTGAAAAGAGCGTGGAATGAGGGAAAATCCTCAAAGTGAATGTGTAAATGAGAGACAGGAAGATGTCTGAAATGATAAATATGCTAAAAAAGCTCGATTGCCACGAATGTGATGAAGAAGAGGTTCAACAATGGAAGGATATCGACGATGAATATCCTGGGTACCAAATTATGCAGGATAGTGAATTTTAGACCTCATGCCTAATAAGGCTGACGCCACCGCGAACACCTTTTCGACTACAAGTTCAGATAATGAAGATGAAAACATAATTGGTGCTTCTAAAGCGTTTACTTGTTTAGATATTGCCTTGCGTTGGTTTGAAACACAGTCTAAAAGTAACCAGTATCAAATATCTGTCCTTAAAAAAGTACGTGACCTAGGCGCTCGTAAGCGGGTAGGCTTGCATCGGCAGACGAAAATTGAAGATTTTTAAGCGTTAGTTGTACTTAGTACAAACATGTTTTACTACAAAATTGTCTGCATTTTTTTTAAATGAATATAAATATAAATATGGAATCAACAGAAACAACTACTCCGAGGGCTAATACCCCTACCGGCATTGTATTACACTGTTGATTCCGATGAACTCCTAGACGAAAATATAACCGGTCGTGGGATATGGCTTTCGGTTCGTTGTACCTACTTGGTTCCAAATGTGAGATCTTTGATCTTAAAATTTAAACGACTAAGGATTTTAATTCCTTCTTTTTTGAATATGCATTATTTTTGTTTAATTCGTATTTGTCATTAAAGATATAAATGTAAATGTGGTAAATATGTATAGCTGGATCAATATACATATAGGAAGTTCGATTATCCGAAAATACCGGTTTTCCGAACACCCATGTCCCCCAATTAGTTCGGATAATCGACACTCTACTGTATTCATTTTAGAGGGTAAAATTGACTTTTACAATAGTTATTATTAAGAAATTTGAATATAATTTTAATCTGGTAACCCATTTCTAAATTTGTAAGAAATATTATAAATGTTGTAACTTAAACTTAAAGTTAAATGATATCTAAAAATTAACATTTTAAATTTTATGTAAAGAACTCAAGCAAATTGATACACACCGTTTGCAGGAAATATGATGCAGTTTTATACATTGGTATTTTATTTAGCACTTGAGCCATTATAAGCTGTTCCTGTCAATCGTTACCATCGCCCAATCCTTGAAATTTGCCAGGAAATATGCTATCACCACATTTGATAATACAAATCAACCTAAAACAAAAATAACAATGGAAATGTCAAGCGAAATAAATGACCCAAATTCCATAATTAGTTTCGAGTTTGTTTCCACTATTTATTTCAATTGAAATGGTCATATTCGTATATATATAAAATATATACATTGATGAAAGCAGTTAAACCTTATTCGAATTGCGATAACAATAATGAATCAAACATAAATTAAAACAATAAATGAATAAACACTACTTTGTTTATTATCACTTTTTTATTTAGAAATCCTTTTGACTATAGTTTCGACAAAAAATCTTATCATTGTCAAACAAATAATTCAAATTGAATGAATATAAACAGATGTACAGTAGTGTTTATATATATTTTTTGGAAATACCATTAATTATTAAATGTATTGAATAGTACTGAGTGGTAAAAATCTACCTGGTCGTATAATAGATTATTTTCCTTAAATTTTTAATGTTTTATATACTTCTAAGGATTCTACAATATTAAGTTTAAAGTCTTTATTTAGATTATGAATAATTTTAAGATTTTCTATAGTAGGAAACTGATGGCCTGTTTGGTTTGCAAAATTGGAATTATCTTTTCTTAATGTAAATGATCTAGTGTTCATTATAACGAGTTCTAAATGACCTTCCAGTTTGGCCTAAGTAAAAGGAATCATATTCTGTACATTCTAGCTTATAGACTCCAGTTTTTTCAAATTTGTCAGTTTTATCTTTTGAATTAAAAAGTATGTGTTTTAAAAATGTGTTTGTCTTAAAACAAACTGTTAGGTTGTTTGCAGATAGAACATCTGTGATTTTTATTGAAATATTACCAAAGTACGTCAAAGATATGTATTTACATTCTTTGTTTTTTGTGTATGGGTATATAGACTAGCATGCTATTTTAAATTGTTTTTTACGTATTAAATTTTGAATTGTTCTTGGATCAAAACCACTATTTTTTGCAATTGTTAGAATTATGTTTAGTTCATATTTTAATTTTTCGTTTGAAACAGTTCAATAATATCCGTACAATTATGTCGGACACAAACACATGCGTTATTACTGTCAACGGGTTTCTAATTAGTTTTTAGTTCTAAAGACGACGTTTTCATTAAATTACAATCACTGCCTATATAATAGCCCATCGCTGCGGTTCATATAAAAATTAACGCATAGACCTTTAGCTTAACAAACCACCAGGTTTACCTACAGATGATATGAGGATGAAATTAAAAAAAATGTGGAAAATAACTACTCATTGGAGCATAGGTCATAATTTACAACTGGGTCAGATAACAGTTTCTCTTATGGAAGTGTACGTTATGCAATAAAAATAATAATTGACAATTACAACATTAAGGTCTCTAATTAAATGTGAAATATTAGCAGTTGTGCCGTGAACATATGTAATGCATATATTCATTATTTTATTATACCTGCTCTGATTCGTAATGGATAAAATATAAAGACATTTTCAGGAACTACATTTCCCATACTTCAATTTTATACGCTCTACTACTACACAAAAAGGCGTACAACATGAACCGTAAAAACCCATTAGAGAAGTCTTTCTACAGATGTTTGTCTGGTAATTCATAATTAACAAAGTCACAGCCAAATTTCGTTTTATTGTTATATCCACAGACTGCATTCCTTTAACTGAAGATGATTTTAATAAAGAATTAGCCATCGTAAAACAGATCGCACATTAATCGCAATTATTATAATCACTAAATTATTAAATAAGTAAATTAAAATTAAAACCCGAAATTTTCTTTTCAAAAATATCCCAAACAAACAGGAAGAACCTTCTTTTTGTATCTTAAATTACATCCAAGGCTGTAGCTACAGAATTAAAAATCAATTGAAAAAATCAAACATTATTGAGGTCAACAAAGTCAATTTAGGGAATCTGTTAGTCAATAATAAAGAAAGGGTAGATACATTTTCAAAAAGTGGGATTTCTAAACTACTCTGTAAAAATTAATCCTGTAATCACATATATTGGTCAGTCCGGGAGAGCCATAAAAAGCCGCATTAGGGAGCATGAACATTCCATAAAAAATAAAATTAGTAGTACGGGTTTCTCAGAACATTGCATTTCTTACAGTCATGTATTAGATGAAGACAACACCAAGGTACTACATTTTCAAAACAAAGGCAGATTGCTTAACCTTTTAGAAAATTTAGAAATTCAAAAGGCCTTGAAGAATAAGAAAGATAATATATTCACACAATACACCCTTGTTGTTGTCCTCATTATAGCTAAGTAAAGGTTTTTACATATCAGGTAGTCGTAAGGTAGATTAGGTATATATACTCATGTAATAACTTCTAATCTTAGCATTTCTACTTATAACTGTCTCTTTGATAATGATCTGTTGATCGAAACAATTGTAAGAGTTTCTTATAATAAACAGTTGAAACAAAACAAATTCAAATTTAACCTATTGAGCTCATTAACTATACTTTCGGAAATTGAGTATGTTTTGAAAAATAAACAGAAAAAAATGCGCGTAGCCTTACTATTTATAGTTTTTATGAAAGCTCATTTTGTCTAATTGATGGTGCTTTAAAAAAATCATAAGTAGTGTACATTGGTTGCTACGCAAAAACAAGTTGATATAATATAAAGTACTGCCAGTATATCGCCATCTACTGATATATACTACTAACTGTAACATTTTATCATGTTCCTAACGCCCGGATGCACCTTGAACAACTATCCGGCGCGCAATTTAAAAAGACTCGTTTATACTTGATCCACCCTCGTAAATAATCTGCGTAGTCGATTTATTTAAACACCGAGCGGCGTGATCTAGTTTGCTTAGCATTCGGTAGATTACCAATTCGAACCCGGGCCCGACTGCTCAGATCCAAGTTTTTCTGAGATTTCCTTGTGTCATTTAGGAAAATTCTGAGGCAGTAATATATTCTATAGATAATGTTTCACTTCTCTTCTGTCTTCATTTCGTCCATCTCGTCTCTATCTCCCTAACCACTCTACCCACTCATTACCATGATTCCTGAAAAATTACTGAAAAATAGCCGTCGTAAACCATGTGCCGCCATGCGCGAAAATCTTCAAAGTAACCGTCAACCTTTGCCACTAAATAAATCATAACATGAATACAATATTGTGCTCATAAGAATCGATAAGTTTTAAATCGTGATCCACATCTGGTAGTTTCGATAAATTATTATGCAACTTTCTGTATTTCGTTCCCTGTTTATTGTGCTATTTCTCTAGTCTATAGTATCGTTTTCAATTAATAAAAACAGAGTACTTACTTTAAAATAACACAATCAGAACACCCAACATTCAGTCTTTTTTTTGTAAGCGTTAATTCGAACAGAGGTAAGGCTAATATATAGATAGTGCTTATGTCATGTTTTTTATTTGTTCAGCAGGTTATTATTCTAGCTGAAATTTCTCTTTAAACATAATGATAGCCTTAACTGACTAAAATTTTTTGTTCCTTTAGAGCACTAGGCATTGATTAAATTTCACGTTTTCATGTTCATTAGATCTGGTTTGTAAACTATTACAATCTTTTGTTTTTTTGAGTTAACATAAATATTTCTGCTTTTAATTTTATTTTTGCACATATCGTTTAAAAATTCCAATGATTAACCTTGCTACAAAATAAAATTTTGAAAACATTCTATTTGTTGTAAACTAGTACATATAATAAAAACTATAATTATCAATTAGGTGAAATTACTTACTTTTACTGTTTGCTATTCTTTGGCAAGTTCATAAGAATACAAAAGCTGCGTGGAAGTAGACAATCAGCCTTTTTATTCTTGGCAGGAAACCAAAAGAAAAGGAAATACAAATTTATTCTGATTTACCAGAAATAATTCTAAAAGCATAGGTACACGTCACGCAGATATAGTAGACTCGTAACATCCTTTTTCTTAGAATTTCCTTATCGTATATTAACATACACTTCTATGTATTATACGATAAAGGTAATCCTTGTTTAAGCGAAGCAAATAATGAATTAATAAAATCAGTAGACATACCAGAATGAAAATGTTGTGTTCACATAAAATAGTACTTACAGAAGTGAATTTTAAATTAGGTGGCAAAGAAATACAATATAAACCCTGTATAATTAAAATTAAGAAACCGCATATATTCTCTTTTAGCTTAGAAGATTATAAAGTGATCAAAAGACAGTATTAATTTGTGCAATTGTAAAGCAATTATAACGGTTAGATTTGGTATAATGGCCCGTAATGTATAATAGCTATAAATCCCAATTTTCACAAAACGTTTAAAAACCTACAAGACCCAAGGTGTCATTCTGCGTTAAAAACTAGATTTCCTGTTTAGATTTTGATTTACTTAACTAAATTCAGTTCATAAATATTTGAGCGTTTTAGTTAATGATAACTATTTATAAATTTTTCAGAGGCCACAAGTTATACAAGGGCAGCAATAATCAGAAACGTTTGACAACTTTACATGTTTATTTTATTAATAGCTTTAACCTTTGTTACTTGTAGGGGTTCTTAAAGGGCAAATGATAATCTTATAACAACCCATGTCATGCGTTAACAATTGCTTTATTTAATTAGCATCTGCGGATCTTTATCGCGTAAACGAAATGATTGATTATGTACAAAATTAGCGTCAAAGGAAATATTCATACATATTATCAAACAGACAAATAAATTATCATCATTAAGAAAAAATAAAACATTTGGTATATAGTCGGTGAAGAATCCAGACTGGTAGATGTCTTCTTTACTGACGTTTCACTCACTGCTGTGATGAGCATCTTCAGAGTTTAGTTTTCTTTCCACGGCTTACCAGCCCGGAATTTTCACCAACTACAAGCTCCGACCGTGAAAGCCTTAGCCATTATACCATTTGGTATATGTTCCACAATTATGTTAAATACTGACAATATTGTTTTGGCTGTTATGCCATTATCAAAGTGAATGTATAATATAATTTAAGATGATATTTATAAGGGTTTAAACCTACCATAATTTTTACAGACTTAAATGCTAACCTAAATGTACCCAACAGCATTGGATCTTTTTCATGTCCCTTCTTCATTATAGGGTCGTCAGTCATTCTGATAGAATACTGAGCCAATCTTCGCATTTTCCAAAAACTAGACCAACCCACATTCTTAATTATTCGCGAGCAGTATTCTAATCTAGGAATTCCTCCACTCCTCTATAGTCTTTAGTTCTGCTTCTCATATCTACAATCTACCCCTTCTTTAACTTATTGACTTCCACAGCACCCTCTGTCCTACATATTCCAATACCTCCTCAGTTCTAACCATTTCTGTCCGCCTACAACACCACATCTTAAGCGTTTCTAACTTTTTCTTTCCACTGCGCTCACACGTTTCGCACCATACAGGACCGTCTTCAAAACATACACTTTTAACAATCTGTTTAAATTTTCCAAATTACTCGTTCCCGATCACAGAAGTGATTTCATTTTGTTAAGAGCAACTCGACCCTGCATTATTATTTCTTTTATGTCTCTGTCGCATTTCCCATACTTATTTCTCCCATTTCCTAGATAAAGAAAATCGGCGACTATTAATTCTTCCCCTTTCAATAATTAATTAAGGAGAAATTCTTACTAAATTAATTTCCTTTCGAAATGTGATAATTAATGTAATAATTCTAAAAAGAAAGTAAAAATTATCATAAATTTCGTCAATTTCAATGAACGAATTTAGCGAATGCAGAGTGGCATTCTTTTATTATATTTCTAATGCTATATGCTTTAAAATTCTACCTAATTTAGTAAAATTTTTATGAATTGTATGGATGACACTTTCACTTCTTGAACTTCATACTTAACAACAAAAAAAAAACGTAATAATGTCTTTGTTAGTCTACAATAATTATCTGGCCACACTGTTATTCAATATTTTCATACTTGGGGTCCTATATAAAGGGTTATTCAAACTAAATGGTACATTTGATGTTTTAGAAAAACTAAGCGGATGAGAGATTTGAAAATTTAGGATTAGGGTTTATCGAGAATGATCTTTTTATATAAAATAATTTTAATGGAGGAAGAGTGGGAGTCAATTACAAATTCATCCTACAATCAAATGTATAAAGAACTAATGCCAGGTAACGGAGGGGCGAAATATTTAAACAAAGCAAATAAAAAGAAAGACGATAAGGAAATGTGGGCGAAAATTAGATGCGGGAATATAGGGAGAGCGAATAAGAAAGGATATAAGGACTGGGAATGTAGGCTATGCGGAGGCTCTGAGGAAACTTTAGCCCACTTACTTTGTTGTGGAGTAGCCATACAAAGTCAGGGTGAGAGAGTTAAAGAGTTTATGAGAGTATGGAGAGGTGACAGGTGTGAACAGGAATTGGGGGGACTAATAATAGAAATGCTGAGAGGAGAAGTGTGCGAGGAAGTATGTGAGTATTTAAGGGTAAGTGAAGAAAAAATGAGAGAGAGTAATGAATAGTGTTAAGTTAAAACGTTGTAACATAGTATGTAAGTAGTTTAAGACAGTTAGAATGTATAAGGACAGAATGTAAAGGCTCATTGAGCATACATGAGAAATAAATATATATATAAAATAATTTTAACTATCTTCCACTTCCGATTATAGACTATAGAAAAAGGGTCGCTACCGCAACCCAGATAATAAAAAATCATAACTTCCATATGTAATGACTTCGAGTGTTGAAATTTTTACTAATTGTAGTCAAGTTTTACGACTAATGGAAATGCCAAAATTAGCTTTATAATTTATACAGGGCATTCAGAAAAGAAAGAGAAACTTTGAAAACTTCAAACACAAATATTTCCATTTTTTCCTCTTTCAATACGTTCGGATGCTTCCTATTGTTTTATTTGAAAATTTTGGATTTTTTTTTTAAATTTCATTGATTTGGGCATTGTAAAAGTGTGCCATGGACCTTGACAAATACTTCAATTTTTAAAAATAAAACAAAAAAATGTTCTACTGATTAACTTACGTATGTTATAACAATAATAGAAAACAATGTATATAATGAATACACCAAATCAGATTTAATTTTTATTCCGTTTTTATAGAGAATGCAACAAAATTATAGAAATAACATGCAGAACATTTAATCCTCATTTAGTTCCCATGATTAAGCGAAAATTTTATGCAATTTGATTCTTTTTAAGCTCCGAATACTACTTCTAAATGTGTTGCTAGAGATGAAAACAACTAAACTAATGCTGTTGCATTCTTTTGTTGCAAACACACGTGCTTCCATCAATAACGCTGTAGTGGATTTGGGCCTAAGTTAGCATTAATTGAATGGATATTACGGAAACATCTTTTTTCTACAAAGAAATCGTCTCAGAAACTATTCGTCGTAGGCATACAAGCTACTCATCAAACACTTTTAAATTTTATACTTTATACGATATCGTTGTAAAACATATACCTTTCTATTTAAAATAAGTTGTAACATCAACTTTCGGTATAACTAAGTTTAAATAACCCTGTATTTTGTGTCTATATTTATAAGTGACAAAATCATAAAGAATGATTACTAGTACTGACAGAATTCAAGAACATTTGATAACGTTTTAAAACTTAATACCATAATTATCAGTATGAAATACAAAATGTGTTTTTTGAATCATAACAGTTACCGCTATGTTTACAGGCATTTTAATTATTACTAGGTTTAGTTAAATACATTAATGCGATATTAATTATTGAATTAATTTGTACCCACTACAGATTACTTTATACAATGAGCAAAAATTTTTGTTACTGCTGCCACGCCCTCGCTGGGACTTGAACCCCGGGATCTTTGGCTTTACGCGCCAATGATTTTGCCACTAAGCTACGAGAGGTGGCCACAAATTAATTCAATAATTAACATCACGTTAATGTATTTAAAACTTACCCTTACTAAAAGTTTTTCAAATGTTTCATTGTTAATTATTAATAATAATGTACATTGATTCCGACGTCGTTGTTACTACTGTCACCACTCGTAGCTTTTTACAAATTCAACAAATTGTTTCAATAATTAACATCGCATTAATGTACTTAGAATTTATCTGTACTAAGAATTCTTCAAATGTTTCATTATTAGGTT
Source organism: Agrilus biguttatus (assembly GCA_963921985.1). Lineage (NCBI taxonomy): Eukaryota > Metazoa > Arthropoda > Insecta > Coleoptera > Buprestidae > Agrilus > Agrilus biguttatus. The sequence continues at coordinate 27,090,303 of OY998118.1, forward strand.
TAGTTAAATTTGAATATATATATACGCAATATTTTTCTTTTTCAGGAAGTCAACCTGCTAAAGGGCTTTGGGGAATAAAACATACAAGAAGGCCGGTGGATGTAATGGTAAAAGAAGCCAAAAATCTTCCTTCAGACGTCATTCTTCCACTAGTTAACGTTACAGTTTCAACCGAAGGTCTTCAAGTAAACCACATAACTAAAAAGAAGAGTGAAAAACCAACTACCAATTTTTTCAAAATAAGCACAATTTCTTACGGAGTTCAAGACCTCGTTTACACAAGGGTCTTTTCAATGATCGTTGTAACAGATGGCGATTTGACAACAGTTACACCCTTCGACTGTCATGGGTTTGTATGCCAATCGAGAAACGAAGCAAGGCAACTAACATACGCACTGGCTGCAGCATTTCAAGAGTACGGAAAGAAGTTTAAAGAGGAAAGCAAAAAGAATCCAGACATGAGGAAAAAATTTGCAATCGACTTACGAACACCGGAACAACAGAATGACGATAGTGATTCAGAAACAGAGGCCTAGAACGGCGAAGAAAAAGTATTATGTGTCTTGTTTTGCTAATTTTTATGTATATAAGCTGTACTCTTTATTTATGAAGAAATCAAATGTATAATTAAAAATGCTTTAACAGATGGATTACACTACTCCTATATTCAATAATGATGACCCTTATTTATATCGGTCTACAACTAAGAATTCCAAAGAATGAATGTAACATATACAATAATAATAAAAATAGATTTATAAACAATGTACAGTAGCATGTTACCTTTGTCCTTAAAAGGGAAAATACTATTATTGTTTTAGCTTTGTCCTAATACATTAGAAATTAGAAATTAATGCAATGCGGAATGATATTAATTATGATAATGTAGTTTTTTTTTGTTTTTTGTAAAAATGGTATTTTAATAATCTTGCCAAATTTTAATTGAAATTGCTAATATACATTTGTGGTACCTATTATGCAAACTGTCAAATAGTTTTACGTTAATAAAATTATAAAAATATATATTAATTAATTATGAAGACTATGATTAATTATAATCTTTTATTGAATATCTTGTACAGGAATTTGAAGATTAGGTATCACGGTTTCACGGTACGATTACAAAATTGTACAATAATAAATTGTAACTGTAATTGTAGTAGGAATCCTTCCAGATTATTCAATTTGTAGTTTTGTATAATATATGTATGTATAAGTACCTATATAAATGTAGAGACTGTATTAACACTAGGTACGCTTAATATTGTTTACATTAATTGTTGTATGTACTTAATTAAAGTAATACGGTTATTTAATTACTATTTAGTGTATGATTTAAAGACCAGTTATTACGTCGGTGATAATCAGTTTGAAGGTATTACCTTTATAGAAATAAAATTAAAGTAAAAAGTAATTATGTAGTAGGTAGTGGACGTATATAAAGGAATCGTAGCAGCAAAACAATGATAATGTGATGACTTTTGTCTCTTTTATATTCACTAATATAGATCATCTTATCAATTTAAATTTATCAAAAAAGAAATGAACAAAATACTTGGAGAAATTTCACTATAATTTATTAAATTGTACTATAAATACGTTTCTCCTTATAGTGCATGCATACTCCTGATGATATCCTAACAACGTGAAATATACATAGAGCACAATTTAATAAATTATACTATTTAAACTGTCTATGGTGCAATTACGATGAAACATTTTTAAATATTTTAATAAAACACAAAGAAAGTTTCAACAATAAGGTTTATTAAACTCTTACAGTTGTTTCGCCCAATGGGCCATTTTCAAAGAATACAGATTTATTACTAAAGTTAAAGAAATGCAGCCGATCGATATAAAAGGATGAGGGTAATTCGGAAATTCCTAGATGCAGGTACCTACTCTGGTAAAACTAGTTACAATTTGTATAAAAGTAAAGGTATGGTCTCTAATTCAGTGTGGTTATTAACTATTAATTTATTATTATTCAGGGCTTTTTTAATTTCCAAATTTTCGAAAAGGCTTAGTTTGTTACTTTTTACACAATTGTGTAGCAGTTTTACGTTTCTATCATCTAGATAGTGATTATTGGTTAGGCAGTGCTCCGAAAAACCAGTCGACATTATATTGTATTTAATTGATCTTTTATGTTCGTCTACTCTTTTTTAGGGCCCGGCCAGTCTGCCCTATATAAATAGCATCGCAACTATTACATTTTAATTCGTAAATGCCATTTTTTGAAAGTTTATTTGTTTTTTGCTTGTTGCGTTAACGGATACAAAAATGGCACATACGAATTAAAATGTAATAGTTGGGATGCTATTTATATAGGGCAGACTTCGGGCCCTAAAAAACAGATTAGACAAACATAAAAGATCAATTAAAAACAATATAATGCCGACTGGTTTTTCGGAGCACTGCATAACCAATAATCACTATCTAGATGACAAAAATGTAAAACTGCTACACAATTGTGTAAAAAGTAAGAAACTAAGCCTTCTCGAAAATTTGGAAATTAAAAAAGTTCTGAATAATAATAAATTAATAGTTAATAACCACACTGAATTAGAAACCAGCAATTCACTTTTACTTTTATACAAATTGTAACTAGTTTTACCAGAGTAGGTACCTACATCTAGGAATTTCCGTATTACCCTCATCCCTTTATATTGATCGGCTGCATTTCTTTAATTTTAGTAAGAAATCTGTTCTCTTTGAAAATCGCCTATTGGCCGAAACAATTGTAAGAATTTAATAAACCTTATTGTTGAAACTTTCTTTGTGTTTTATTAAAATATTTAATAAATTATAGTTAAATTTCTCCAAGTGTTTCGTTCGTTTATTCATTGAATATGTTTCACCAAATGCCAACAGCTAATAATTGTTATTTTAAATTTATCGTTAACCAAAATAATGACGAGTATTTTGAGATACAATTTTAACTAATAAAGAAGATAACATGCTAGTATTCACGTCCAGTATAAGCCAAAATTAGTGGATTATTCCTCTGTATTTATCTTGCCAGCTCCTTTAGACAAACTTGCTTGTCTGTTGATTACATTTGAGTCTTGCTACATTGTAGTTGCTATAGAGAGAGGATACCAAAAAAAAAAGAAGCAATTTATATATTCAGGTCTCACAAGGGTATATTTTGGGATTTTTTGGAATAGTGTAGTAGTAGTAGTAGTGCAGTTTGCATCATGCAGTAATTTCACCAAAAAGGAATGATAACAAAAACTAAACAAATCAAGAATTGCTTAAGGTACCTACACAAATGTATAAAAATGAAAATTAAAAGAAAATGGCGACTTTAGATATCTACCTAAAACAAAGAATAGTGCTGGTCGAGTTGCTTCTAATAAACAGAAATCACTTCTATACTCGTGAACGATTAATTTAGTTATTTAAAAAGATTTGTTAGAAGAGTATGTTTGAGTCATAAGTGCTCTGTAAAGTACAGTTTTCGGGAAATGCGAAGATTCACTAGGAATAGGAAGATCGAAGAAGTGAAAGTAAAAGACTGATCTCCTTGTGGCGAAGATAATGATGTTCATAAATCTATAGGATTCTCAAATTATGATCGACAAACAATTTTCTTAAGTATTAGTTAATTGATATGCCCAATCAACAACTTTTAAATTATTGAGAGACATTTTATCAAAAATTATTGTTCGCTTTCTGGTAAATAATTATTCATGACAGCCAAAGATATATTTTCGTATACTTATTTCGTATAACAAACTAATAGACATTATTTAAATCCATTTTAATTAGAAAAAGAAAACCAAAGGTTTTCACACATTTTATTTACTATTCGTGACATATGTTTCGCCAAACTTTGGCTTCCTCAGACGTGAGTACTTACTACTAAATAAACATTGCAACCTATGTGATTAAATATGTACACAATAAGGGTGGTGGTATTATTTACAATAAATTCAAAAGTGGGAGAACTACACAATTTATCCTGAGATCCTAAATACTGACCAAAGGATACTGACCGTTGGATTTAAATATTGACCACCAAAGAATACTCACCATATTGATTTAAATGTTGACCCTTCTTATTTAGATAGTGACCTTTCATGTTTAAATATTGACAGTTAATATTTAAATACCGACAAAAATAAATTAAAATACTGACCAGAAAAACAAATATCTCTACTTATAATATTCCTTTTAATAATAATGTTAAATGCCTATAACGGTTTTGCATCTGTCCTTGCAAGTGTAAGTTCTTTTGCAAATTACAGACTTGAAGTGCAGCACTTATGTGATATTATCACGTTGTGCAATAATTACATAATTTTAGTTTCTCATTCTTAATTAAAGTTAATCAAAAACACGCCTTCTATTGGCATTTTAACGGAATTTAAAATGCGCATTTATTTATGTCAATCTTTTTTTAAACGAATATAGTATAGATAATTTAATTAAAAAAAAACTATGATAATTTATTATATGAAAATTTATACCTACATTTATTATTAACTTACTACTAACATGTATTTGCTTATAACAAATATATATTTATGAAGTTAAATTTACTACGTATGCGAGAATATTACGATAGAATTAATTATACTAAAATTTTACAGATCCAAGGAAATAACTCAAATATTACATATGCAAATCTATATTAAATTAATGTGCTTACGGTATACTTATTTGTGTGAGAGACAATCACGTTCACGATCACGAAGTCAACTCTAAAGATGCTTAAAACAGTAGTGAGCAAAACGTCAGCGACGAAGAAATCACATAGGCCACTACTAACTAGTCCGGAATCAAGGATGAATATTATTTGTGTTGGTAAAACTCGAATTGAGCACAGAACGTAAGCAGGTAAACAAGTAATTAGCGAGGGTTTGTTTATCAAGAAAGGAATTGAACACAGGAACATTACAGGTAGCTTTAGACTCTCGTGCTCGGTAATTAATAAGTTGATAAATAAACCTAGGCAACAAGAGCGATAATAACAATAACAATATATTTAACAACGAGAAGGCGAAAGTAAACGATTTTTACTTTTGAAGATTCAGCTCGGACTCTCTAGTCAGAAGAAAAAAAATAGAATCCATTTGAAATTCTGAAGTAAAGGAAAGGGTAGTAGATAAGAGTAGGGTGCCAATAGAGAAGTGCGAAAGCATGGAAAATTTTTAGACGAGAAATATCAAGAAATATGACGAAATAGTGCAATGAACCAAACCACCGAAGAAACCTATTGTAAAATTGTAATTAGGATGGACAGCGAAGGACAGACGTCATGCGGTTAGTAGGTATATGAAGTTGAACTGTTAGCCGGTATTATAGGAAAGTACAGTAATAAAAGTTATTGGCACAGATGGACAGAATACAAAAGTTTTAGCAGATGATGTTAAGAGATATTTACATAGATACACAAAAAAGTATGTATACATAAGAATCTTTATACACAGGGTGTTATACTATACATGGTGTACGACCGCCACAAAATAAATAATATACCGATGATAAGAACAACATTAACGCTGTAATGTTGCCAAATATAACTGGTTTGCAAGGGGCGGGAGAAATTAATAAAAACAAGGGAGTACCTAACCTAACAACCTACCTACTGCTACAAAAAAAAACTCAAATCCCTGCAGACATTTTAAAAGAAAGCTGGCAACATGGCTTATGCTCAATTCGGGTGTTTATTTCAACACATGCAGATAAGAGAATCTTTGTGCTAAATTCAGGCGTCCGTTTGTGCTCAGTTCATGCTTATTAATCGTTTTTGTGCTCAATTCAAGTGCACCGTTTGTGTTATTTATGAAAACAATAATTCAAGTGTATTTAATACTATCAAAATAAACACAATAATGTAATCATTTAGTTTAGAATTGTAACATGTACATAAGTGTGTTTATCATACAATTATTTTCAAATTCAGTTCAAAACTTCATATTAAAAAAAAAACTGATCGATATTATTGATAATTGTTAATTGCTACACTTTTAAAAACAGTTGAATTATTTCTCGATTTCCTGTTTATATTTCCCGACTGGTTAAAATAAGTATTTTTTAGGGGAATTTTTGATACCACTTGAAGTATTTATCTTAAAAAATGTTTAGTTTAAAATATATATAAATGTCAGAACTTAATGGTATGGTAAGAAAAGGGGAAGAAATATTAAGGGAAGACTAATTCGGGTTTAGGAGAAATGGAGGAACTCGTAAATCGATTTTGGCTTTAATAACGGTAGAAAACGGCGACATAAGATCCGTAGATATATAAAAAACTTTTAACAAGTTAAATGGGAAAAGATGCTAAATGTAATTAATAGTATAGGGATGAGGTACAGGGATAGAAGAGTGATATAGTTTGTACAAAGAACAACAGTAATTATAGAATTTGGACAACAACGTAGAGAAGTAAATATGCCAATCTGTTTCGTATACATATATAGAAGAAGCGATAAATATTACATTTTAAAGAAGGGCTGCTTTAGAACGCAAGATTACCTAGCGGCGTGGTCTAGTGGTTTAGTTCATTGTTTGGCATTCGGGAGGTCACCGGTACGAATCCAGGTCCGGCTTATGTGGTTTCCTTAGATCATATTACTCTCCCTAACCACTACCCACCCACTCGTACGAGTAGCTGATGGGAATGAAACAGACAATAGTGGTTTTGTGGATGATATAGTAGTGGTAGCATGATACGAGGAGGAGTTAGAGACAGTCTTAAATAAAATGGAAACGGCAAAAGAGTGTGGAATGAAAATAAATAAAAAACATTAGTATGTAAAGGAGGTAGATATATGGGTAGAGCTAATATAACTGGTAAAGACGAAAAACCAGAAGTCGCAGATTTTCGATATCTATATAGTCAGACTCAAACTTTTAATTAATGGAGCGCAGGTAATCCTTTACCAGTTTTAATTTATGGAAAATAACATTTCTGTGCCTAAGCGTGTGACTAGCATAGTAAGCAATGTGCGTAACACTATGATTATATCGATATTCAGTTATGATGAATAACATTCTTGCTCAAATAAATTTTTAATTTTAATAAATGCGGCTGACATTCGCTGAACTCTAGAAACACCATGTGACGCTCCTAATGCCCTGGCGCCTATGTTAATATTTTATATACAAAGCAGAGTAATTTATTAAATTTTTAGAAGGTCAAATCAAGTTAAATTAGATTGGATAAGATTAGAATAAATATGAAAATATGAAAATGACCACAAATGCTAGACATCTAATATTCATTTTCTTAGTACCCCAATAATTTGGTCGGACGAACTAGATTGATTTTTCTTACAGTTATAAAATTAAGTGTGTTTTATCAGTTAACCATTTCATTTAAAACATACGTTGTCATGATGTATAGAAAGTAACATTAATTTTAATACTTTATAAAAGCTAGCATATAAATGAAATAAAAAAAGAAGATATTTTTTGCATTCTCTCCTTACCTACATCAAATATTTAAGTAATTTCTCACCACTCCTTTATTTGACTATAGTGGAAATAGAGTAGAGGCGCATAAACCGTAGCGTTACTTAAAAATGTGGCACAACATATGAAGTTAAAAGTTAATCTCAGCTTAAATAACAAGAAATATTCGTTTTATGTGTCCTGCCTTTAAGTGGGAAACGCAGGTTTAAAAATCATGTTCTAATAATTAGCGAAATTCTTCCGTATGTAAATTTTATACAGACTAATAAATTAACATATGTTAACTTAAAGCAAATTTAAAACTTAAAAATGAAACATTTTGGATAATGTTTTAGTAGAGGTTAATTTCAATACACTATTGTTGATATTAATTTTTACGTAATACAGATTACCTCAAATTAATGAGGAAAAAATTGTTACTACTGTCAGGAATCGAACCCGGGACCTTTAGTTACCAAAAAGAATATTATAACAACATAGAGGCAATTGCTGCCGTCTAATGGATTTTAGCCGCTACAGAAGATAAAATCCATGAGATGGCAGCAATACCTCTATGTAGTTATTATATTAACTGTTCTTTAAGGAACATTTCTATTTGATCAGAATTTTATCGGACACTTTATGACTCAGTTCGAGACTAATCTTCGAAGCGAGCAGACCTGTGACAGCCTTAGAGAATTAACAAGACAATCAACATTGCGATTCCAAAATCGAGATCAGTCTTTTTCAAGACTAAAGCTGCAGCAGCCATGATGGACGTCGACAGTGATGGCTTTACGAAGCCAAGGAGGACAGGAAAGCAGGTAACAGATAAGCAACATGCGGAAAACTTACCTATATCTACAAGCAACTGCTTCGAAGGACTAAATGACCAGGACAACTTAACAATTGTACCGCCAATCACGATGTTTAAGAAACAAGACTGGAAAGTGCTAGTGGATGAAATTGAATCGGCCAAAATTAAAATCACCAAGGCTTACAATACCAAGGAGGGAGTTAGGATATACCCGGCAACCTTGATGGATCACAAGTACCTACAAATACATTTGGACAAGGTCAAATCTAGATACTACACCCACGCCGACCCTACCAATACACGTCAAAAGTTGGTTGTGAAAGGATTACCGCCGCGACTGGAAATCTAGGAAATAAAAGAAGAACTTGAAAAAATCAACCTTACAGGTTGTGAAGTACACATAATGAAGTCACGCGGACAGGAGTTACCGATGATCCTAGTAATCGCGCCAACAAACGACCTAGGCGATCAAATAAGAAAAATTAAGACTCTCTGCCATCTTCAAGTCAAGGTGGAAGAATACAAACAAGGCAGAAAAACAGGACAATGCCATAGGTGCCAAAGGGTAGGCCATGTACAAAGAAATTGCAAGATGGACCCTAGATGTCAAATGTGGAGATTACCACGAGACAAGTAAATACTTAAAACTGAAAGAACAACCGGCCAAATGCACAAACTGCGCCGGACCCTACCCGGCCAGTTACAGAGGTTGCCCCTCTTTCCACAACAAAAGAAGGGAAAGCGAAATCCAACAGATTAAAGCAAAATAACAAGCACAGTCTAAACCAAACTATTACAGCACAAAACAAGGCGTATCGTACGCCAGTGTAACGAGAGACGAAAAAGAACCCACAGCGTTTATAACAGCGTTGGCCGATTTTCTTGGAAAACTTGACCTTCTAAAAGTCAAGTCAGCGATTATAAAGCTGGCCGAAGCTATACTAGGAGCCAGCAGCCCCATGCAGATCCTCGTCGCACTACTGGGCAGCGCACCAGATATTTTGGAAGGTGGCTACTTCCAAGGCTAAAAAGACCGGGTCGTAGTCACCAACAGCACACATTTAGTTTCCGTCGGAGAGGTCCTAGTGACCGGTACGCGGAATCCACAGGGGTTTTTTAGCGGGTAAGAATCCCGCACTATCCCGCATAGCCCAGTGCGGGATGTCTTCCAGAAGATTTTTCCCCGATCGCCAAAAAAAGAAGTAATTTATCGAGACTGCCTATGGCACGCTGATGAGCTGCTAATAAGAGCGAAATCGCGATCCGTGTCTGGCAGTTTCGATAAATTTCTAACCAAAAGCATAATAATTGAAGGAATTAGTTGTGATTTAAAGAATTTCTTTTGGTACATACTGTCACAACTGAACTGAAGCTTGCCTACACATAGTTGCTACTCATCCACCTAATTAATATGATTTTAACAAGTAGAAAAGAAAAATGCGACTAAAAATGGTACTGTTCATTTATGAAAATGTACAAAAACATTTTGTTTTCTGGATGTTTTGAAAAATATTGTTTATAAACATGGAATTGAAGCTTTCCACATTAACAGCATCGAAAAAGTGAGTTTTTTACGATTCTTTAAGGTGTTTCACCTTTTATTTTCCTTATGTCAATTTTTTTTTATTCTACGTAAATATCAAAAACTGTTTGAAAAACATATTGATTTTTTGTGTTTATATAGGATCCAACATCTTGATTTTAAATTAATCTCAGTTTATTATGTTAAAATGAATATTTTATATCAAATAAAAGCTAAAACGCTAAAGTTATAAAAAACATTTTTATTCAAAATTTCTGAAAAACTTATAACTAAAAGAAATTGAGTCTGATATGGAACTATTTTATAAGCAAATACTTGTCTCCTGATTAATGTTCGCAGTATCGTGATATCATTATCGTGTACTGTAATATTATCAGCGATAATGCGAAGCAGTGCCCAAAAATAAATAAAAACCATAAACAAAACATATTAAAATTCCAGCACCTTTAAGTCTTGTCATACATTAAGTAAAATAAGATTGACTAGTTATAGACATACTTATTGCCTAACACCCAATTATTCACTTCAATAATCAGGAGACAATGTATAAAGGATACCAGTTATTTGAAAATTACAGAAAAACATATAAAAGATTACAGTTCCACAAAATCTACCTTTTTCACTATCTGAAGTAGAGATGGCAATTGAAATTCACAGTTTGTCTGTCTATTAATAATTAATTAATTAAGAGTAAGGCTTTGTAACGGTTAAACAACTTGTGCCATTTCAAAATAATAAATTTATTATTCTATGACTTTTCGTTTGTTGTCATGTGCCTTCCTCAGGTTTTTCTTCTCTAATGATTGTGGAACTTCGGGTACTGCGGGGATATCATCGATATTGGAATGATTTTGAGGCATTGGGGACGAATTCTCTTCTTCCCTGGTGTGTTCTTTTTCTACACCAATGTTCCTGTTGAGAATGTAAAACTTGGGAGATTCCATACAGTCGATAACCATGTCATCTCTGCTAATACATGTGAATATTTCCTGAAAAGAGCAATATATTCACAAATTTGTTGATGGCGAATTACGGTTAGTAATATTAGAAGTGAATGTAATGTTTTTGGAAAAGAAAATAGAAAGCAGTAGAAACAAACAAAAGAATTTTATACGATTTTAGGAACTTTGTATTGATTTTATGTTGTTGAATAGTGTAACTATTGCGACACTATAGATTGTTAAATAATTTATTGATTGTATAATTTCCATTTGCTTTTTTACAAGTATGTGTATTTTCTGTTTTTCATTGCTTATTTGGGTTGATAATAAATTACCTTGTTTCATAATTTGTGAGGCTACTTAAAGCATATAATAATAATTTTAGAAAATCGAGAATTTAATATTTTTTGTCATGAAAGGTTAATTTCGTTAGACGTTGATTCATTAACACAAACTGCTTAATTATTAACTCAATTATACGAAAAGTGTTACGTAGATCTTTTCTTGTAATTTATCCAATTAGCAGTAAATTATTTGGAATAAACATTCAGTGATGCAGTTCGTATTTTTGGCATCATTAAACATTACCATAAAGTCATTATCACCTCAATCTAATTAATACTAATAATAATCTCCCTTATTAAAATCTGAAAGAAAAGACGGAAATTTTTATTGTTAATTACACAAATAGAATATTAAAGGAGACTGTGGTAAATTAAACAAAATACAATTAAAGAGATTCATCCTTATATACCACAAACTTTTTTAAAAGTACATGTTTCGCCCACTTTTATTGTGGGTATTTTGATTTTATTCCTCAGTTACACAAATCTGCAAAACATGCAAGTCAACAAAGAAACGAGAAATGAATATGAAAGCCCAAAAAAATATTGTACTTGAAGCTGTTTGAGAATGTTACTATAGTTGAACATAAGACAATAATTATTTCGAACATACTTTTTGTCACGTAATTTAATTGGGGATTAATATTTCTCCAATATGTTAAGTTATTAAAAAAGCTTAATCCTTAAAAACCAATGATGCTTATGTGGATTTGTGTTTCGAAATCCCAATATTCCAGGATAATTTTAGGCCCAGATTCGGACTCGTCGTCGAAATATATATCTTAAAGGATTTACCCTTTCCTTCGTGTTTTTTTGTCAACAGGCCTAGTAGAATTTTCGGAAAATCACAATCGCAAATTACGTCAGCGTTGGCAATGATAATTCTGATTTTTGTTTCTTAACTCATGTGGTTCTATGTAGTTTGTTTAACGCAAAAATACAGTATACTGTGATTTTACGTCAAAACTTTATAATATTTCAAAATTCTGAGTAAATAATAGATAAAGTCATATCAACCTGACATCGGTTTTATTTATTTCCTAGATTTAAAGTAGGATGAACCATTTAGAAATTAGAAAATTGTTTGAAATTATAATATACTACATTACCAAATATAAAGGAAATCTGAACCATCTTTCTCTGTAATTTATTTTTTATTCAATAATAAAAGTAGTGGATAAATCATAAAAAATTCGTCACGAACGTCAAAGCAAATAAAATATATAAAAGTTTGTGTTTGGAGGTAAAATGCAGTGGTTTTTCATATATTTTCATTTCATGCTGATATGCCCTCTTTACACTATTAATATTACTGATTATTACTATTAATTATCACTTACTATTAATCAATCACTGCACCAGACTGATGTAAAACTTCAAAACCTGTTAAAATTTTTCCTCACATGATCGACAGTCAATAATACTGTTTATTCGTCAATAAATTTGTATTGAATGATTCCCAATATATGGAAATTCCCTTTTATTAGCATTATTTATCCGCATATTGTTAATATTATCGATCAATAAAATGCTCTAAAGGTTGTTGATCTATTTTATTCATGGAGTGGACGGACTATTAAAGAAAAGTGACAAGGTGGGTTATACCTACTGCGAAAGACATTTTAAGACACAGACATATAATCATTTTCATTAAATATGCCCAGTAAGTAAATAAAAGATGCAGGTATACAAGATATGTAAAAACCAAAGGCAGCATTACTAAAAACTAAAGTATTATGACGTACGTCGGCGATTGCAAAAATAGAGTGGAGATTGCCCATGCCGCGTTCTAGAAAAATCGATGCAACTACTAGATCATTTGATTTGGTTCGAGAGTAACCTAACAACGTCCATCAAACTATATTAGCGACAGCCATAGACGATTTAGAACAGTTGGCGGAGTTGACTGAGAATAGGAGGTAACAGAAATAGAAGTTATCGACGAAAAGAGTTTTAGAACCGAAGTTGTGTTAAATAATTAAGTTTTGTTGAGAGAGTTAAATAAACTGGTTTAGAGAAAAAACGAAACAGTAAAGTAAATTGCCACTTCATTAAACGCCCTCAAGACACACGATGAATATGCAAAGGAGCCAGTCTCCCTCACATTTGGAAAAAGAACGAAAGAAAAGAAAAAGCTAGCATTCAGGAGATCATCGGTTCGATTCCGGATCCGTCTGTCTTGGTTCAAGTTTTTGGGTCCCTGGGACAGTAATATTCAATAGATCACCTTTCACTTCTCGTCTTTATTTCACCCGCCTCAGCTGTAATATCCTAATAACCACCACCCTCTCCCACTAAGAGGCTGAAGAGATATAGTTATATGTTAAAGTACTTTGTTTTTGTTTTTTCCATTTTTTGAATCGGCAGAGCTATTTATTTATATTATACCTTCAACTGGATTTAAGGTTTGTTTATTGATAACCACTTTTCTGTCACCATGGGCCATTATTAGCGTATCGTAAAAAAATGGGGAAGGTTACTGCTACATATTAATAAAAATATAACCACGAAAATTGCTTGTCCCTCCAGATTTACTATATTTTACTATACCTGACTGAATACTGTTTCTTCTGGACATATGAAACTCCACCTAAACATTTGAGAACGTCCATCGCCATAGTTAACTGGCAAACATACATGGAAAATTTGACAATCATTATCGACATCGGCATAATATCCATACTCCCGTCCTTCACAGCTGAAAGAATCTGTTATATCAGTCCTTATTATCGTTGCATTGCTTGGCAATGTCATCAACTGTGGAGGAGATTGTTCAGGATATATCTAGAATGAATAACCAACATTTAAATTGACAAAATCAATATAAATACGGAATCAACAGAAACAACTACTCCGAGGGCTAATACCCCTACCGGCATTGAATTAAACTGTTGATTCCGATGGATTCTTAGACGAAGATATAACATATTCAAAAAAGAAAGAAGGCATTAAAATCCTTTTTCATCTAAATAGGTCGAAACCGGTCGTGGGATTTGACTTCCGTACGCTGCGCCTACTGTGTAGGACGCGTTCGAAATGTGGGATCTGTCATCCTTGAAATTTAGATGAAAAAGGATTTTAATGCCTTCTTTATTTTTTGAATATGATAAAATCAAATTAACTTTTATAAACGTTCATATGGTAATAAACAAATCAGACAGTATATAAAGAATAGTAAGCTTTGGTCAGTAGTTTATCGATACTACCAGATGTGGGTCGCAATTTTGAACGTATTATGCTATTTGATTCAGTTTGGTAAGTAAAGACGTATTTGAAAGTCCTTGTCAAACACCACGAAATAGTATAGTTAGCGGTCAGTACCTTTAGATAGACATATAATGTCAATTACTTTATACTAAACGTTAAATTTCTAATTTTAAGAATAATAAAAGTCAATAAAGACTAAAAAACACTTTCAACAAACGTTTATTCACCTCGACAATATCGAGTAAGCGTTCGTTAAAAAAAGTGTTTTTTGCTCTTTATTAAGATGTTTCATCGTCATTGCACCGAGGAAGGTTTAAGTATTAAGAAAAGTTAACATATTTAGTACGTATAATCCACTCAAGTTTTGAAAAATATCAAAACATATTTAAGCAGATAATAAATTAATTAACAGATTTCATACACAAAGGTAACCGTAAAATAATATAATGTCATATTAAAGTCAGTACCAATATCGCCATCTACTGATATTTACTGCCAATTGTAGTATTTCAAATGTTTGACAAGGGTCTTACGCAGGTAACTACTTAACAAACTGAATCTTATATTACGTGACCGAATTTATAAGGAACATTTAGTTCTTGGTCAGAAATTTACAGAAATTACCAATTTTGGATCGTGATTTCGATCTTGTTAGTATTTCTACCTGAAAATAATAAATTCATATTAAAATTAAAAATTTTATTTACTCTGCGTTAATTGTGTTCAATTATTGTTATAGTTATTATGGCAGTAATTATTCTATTGATTTTTAATTCATAATAACGAATGTATCAAATTACGTATTTAGGAGTGTTCTACCTTCTTGAACTCATATTTTAGAAGAACGATAACAATTAATCTGGTATTGTCCTTCTTCGAGTGTACAGGCCGTCGTCGGTTGGAATTGCTTCCTTGACCGACGACGGCCTGTACACCCGAAGAAGGACAACACCAGTTCATCAACTGGCCGCGAAAGTCTTAATCAGCAATTAATCTTTTCGTTTTCCGAAGTTCTTTTTTTAAAAAAGCTGGAAATAATTGTTAAAAAACGAAAATATTACATCCGCTGATAATATTTTACAATACAGTCTTTAGTTTCTCGACCAAAGTTTCACACGAGTTTAGGCGTTATTTTAACGGAGTTACTGAATTAATTCGTTTTATTCATTAGTATGTAGAAGATGCACGGATTTTCCGATTTGTAAGCGACACGTTTTTGTTACAATTCCAATTTTAAAGTTTAAGCTGCATCAAATTAACGGTATGTCTATATTTGAACCGCTTCTTATTTAATAACAAAACGTGATCGGAATGCAGAGAATTTTAAACACTATTGACACGTAATTTTTGGGTAAACAACAACCATCTTGTACTCAGAGGGTACCACCACCTATACAATTTTTTATACAAATTCAAACATCACTACTTTGATATTCGAATATTTTTTTTGTCCAAAGCTTTAGTTCCATAAACCAATAACATTAGAAATATTAAGAAAGCTCATGTACCCTTATTAGAATCTGTATCAGTATGAATATTTTTAAATCTACAACTAAAAAGACAAAAGAGATATTTTTGCAAGGTCACTAAACATATACGTAAAGCTAGATCTATTTATTAGTATTTTCTAATAATTCTCTTTTCGGTTAATGACAGTTTATCATCATCAAGCTTCCCTCGATTGGTATTTAATTATTCTCGTAACTTTTTCCTATATGAACAAAACTTGGTCATTTTTTAAAGCTCTGTTAATATTAATTTATAATGTAAAAATTATTTTTCAAATTTTTGAAAATTGAAAGGTATTTTGTCCGGTTTATAAAACATCACTAAATCTAAAAATTGTATCGCCTTTGAAACAAATCTAGCTAATTTGGACTTTTTTCGCATTAATACTAATTACAATTATCATATTCTGGGAAAGTCAGCTTAGAATGCAAAAGTTAGTTGTTTGTAACAGAAATACTGCTTTTAAAGTTTTATTTTAAAAATTCATCTTGTTAACCTACGCGAATCGCAAAGTTTTATTGCATTTTTTGAATAGCTTTAAATATGTAACTTCTACATCTTGGTTGAAACATACGATTGCCCTGAGATAACAATCTATTGTTACATATAAATTCAAAATCATAATGAAATGGTTAACTGATTATTTTTAACAATTTATTTATTTTTAACTAGCGTTTCACCCTGATAGGGCATATTCAGAAAAAGTATTACTAATATTAATAGTAATACTTCTTCTAAAGATTGTTATTAACAATTGTTAAGAATAAATAAAGTTTCAAAAGTGTAAATTAAGTGTTTTTCTGTCAGTTATTACCATTTTATTCTAGGGTAACAAGGAAAAATTTTAAAAGAAAACTTTGCAAGCATAATTCTTATTACAAGTACTAACATTTGAATTTGAATTCATAACAGGATGAAATTCTTATATGAGTTTTCAAAATGTAGTATATTGAGCAGACAAAGTACTTGTCCCCATATCAAAAAAAATCTAATTTGAATGAAAATTGATCATTTATTAGAGTTCTACTAATATATAAAAATTATTTTTGAAAGCTAAAATACATTTTGACTGGATCATAAAATATCATTAAATATAAAACTCGTGCCGCCTTGGAAATAAATATAGTTAATGTGGAAATTCTGTCAAATTCCTTCTAATTTTTTCAAATAGTTTTTTCGTTATTTGTAATAAAAATTCTGCTCTGAAAATTATATTTTAAACATTCACCTTGTTACCCCAGGGTAATCGCAAATTTTCCCGCATTTTTGAAAATCCTTGATTATTTAAATTACACATCATAGTTAAATCCAGCGATTACCTCCGGATAACAAGGTGAACTTTTAAAGTAAAACTTTAAAAACATGATTTTTATTACAAATACTAAGATTTGAATTCAAATCCATAACAGGATGATTATAGTTAATACGAATTTTGAAAGAATTTCCAAAGCGGCACAAATTTCTTATTTAATGACATTTCATGATACCTGCACACAAAATTCCTTTTAACTATCAAAAATTTAAAAAATATTTTTTATATGATAAATTACCATTAGGTTATAGAGTTCTAATGGATGTTCAAGTTTTATTCAAATCGTAAAAAAAATTTCATCTGAGAATAAGTACTTTTAGTTTGTCTGATGTAATAATCAAAGATAATGTATGAAGAATAAGAATTTTAGAGAAGAGGTCATAGTTCCAAGTAAAAAATAACAATTTTAAATGGTCAAGATAATTGAGCGTTTAGTTGATCTCAATTTTCAAAAATGACTCTTTTTTTAAAACAAAGACTTTAGCAATAAATCTAAAAAATTATATATGTCTTCAAATGATCAATTTCATATAAAGTTTGTTAAAATTGAATATCAATTTTATTAAGCCACGATACTAATTAACCACAAAAATGCTTCACCCAACGTATTTTGAATGATCCATGGTGATAGGTACATATTTTTGTGAAACTCTTCTCAAAACGCAATTTGTATAAGATTATTTCAAAAGAAAATATGACTTACCCTAACACTTGGAGCTGCACAAACAACACAAAACAAAAGGGGTAGAAATTTGATAGCCTGCATTTTAGCGGTTCCAGCTAAAACCCTTTTCTTCTTACTCACGTGATTGCTTTCGAAATATCGAAAAGATTATGTGACCCAATGGCTCGTTGACTTATATATACCGGCAAATAGTCGGTGTTGGACAAAGACGGACGATTCAAAGGAAAATGGTCTGACATCCTGAAACTGTGACGGAAGCTACAAAGATTCATTGATAGTACGCACGTATTGTATTATTGCACCTTTGTACTATGGGCCGAATTAACGTTACTTGCTATTTCTGGCGTACAGCTGGACAAATAATTACTACTCTGTAGGTGTAAGTATTTAATTTTTATATATTATATAGATAATATACAATCAATTAATTTGTATTATGTCCACAAGGTTCTATATTTCCCGCCGGTAGTTACCTACACCCTATTGTTTTGATTAATTTATAAGTGTACAATTAATTCCACTTGTGTACTATTGTTGCTAGTACAATTAGTTATCATGAATGACTAACTAAATAAATCTCACTGTATTCCCTTCCTTAACCATAAAAAAGCTTTAAAGTGGATTTGTAAGCAAACTCAACCTCATTCTGTGGTTTCTTTTCTATGTTGGGTACTAAAGAAAATTTATTTTCATTTTTCTTAGTTCTTATACTTTTTAACTTTAGAAGATTATTAGATTAAAATGAAAATTATTATAAAGTGTAGAAACTACCTTTTATTTGTTATACAAGTAAATATGAGCTGAATTATTAATTTGATAATTTCCAAATAAATTAACCAAAGCTCTGATTGAAATAAAAACGAAATAAAGCACTTTGTAACTTTTTCATAGATTTATTGACGAACTTGGCAATTGCTTCCAGAAGGATCTATCACTATCAAGAGTAAGCAGAATTACTTGAAGCGCTTTATTTTGTTTTTATTTGAAAATGTATTTTCACAATATTTGCGTCATAGAATCTTTAAATCCTAAAGCTAGGGTTCTTTTCAAAATAATTTTGGATACTACTGCTTGGATGGCTCATAAAACTGTCCAAAATTATTCGAGTATAAAATAAAATAAAACTACACAAAGTTACTAATACTTCCAAGAAACCTTCAGCTTCTGATTCGAAACAATGTTGTAAACAGTGTCTTTTTAAATAAATTTGTGATAATTTAAAGTTTCGTTTCACTTTAATTTAATTAAATATGAAAATTAATTTTCATGAAGTAACGGCTAACACAATCAAAACTTCTAGTTAATTAAGGATTTAGATAAAGCTTGAACGTAATACCTCTAATATTATGCTATTTTTTAATATTTATTATCATTTGTAGGGGTCATATACCTTTAAATAAATATATATTAAGCAACAAACTCAATATTTTGTTTTACATATGCATAATTGCACTGTTGAAAGTACTTATATTAATGAATAAATGTTCCAATGTTGGCTATTTTATAGTTCGTATAAGACGAAAAACAAATTGTAAATTAAGTAGACGGTATCACAAATTTTGAAATTCGTTACTGTTTTATTTATCGTTTTTATGGACAATTTAAATAATTAGCATATAGATAAAACTTGAGAGGAGGCACATACAAAAAGTGTACGCAAAGGACACATATATGGAACATAGGTGAGAAAAAAATCAGAGGTGATTTCAGTAAAAGAATGCCAATGTTTAAAATCATAGTGAAAAGTATTCTGTTATATGCGGTGGAAATATGGACAGAAATAATATAGAGATATAGAAGCAGTACAGGATATATATTTGAACAGTATATTAGGTCTAGACAGGTACACTCCAGGTTATATAGTTGGAGAGGAATTAAAGGTAGAAAAATTCAGATAGAAGCCGTAGTAAGACATGAAATATGACGAATATATTAAGAAAAGATGGAGTTAACGAAATTTTGATACAATGCAGAAAAAGCATGGACAGGAAAGATTAGTAAAAATAAAGTGAGGAAAAGGGAGAGCTAATTTATATGCCGAAATAGGCAAAGATGTAAAGGAATAAAAATTGAGCAAAGAAAGGGGAGAAAACAGAATTGAAGAATGGAAAAAGAAGAAAATAGAGTACGTGTAGAAAAAAGAGAGGGAAAAATAAAAAGGTGACGATTTGCAAAGAATTGTTTAAAACGGAGACTAGTAAAAAAAATTAATGGGAGGATCAGTAGATGGAGTAGGTTGGATAAAGAAAGTATTAGAACTAAGAAGACAGTAATTAAATAAAAATAAAACCGGCTAAGTACGAGTCGGACTTGTGCACGAAGGGTTCCGTACCATTATCTATAAAAACGGCAAAAAAATCTTGTCTGTTGTATGGAGCCTCCTTAAATATTTAGTTTTTAGTATTTGTTGTTATACCGGCAATAGAAATACACATTCTGTGAAAATTTCAATTTTCTAACTATCACGGTTCATGAGATACAGCCTGGTGACAGACGGACAGACGGACAGCGGAATCTTAGTAACAGGGTCCCTTTGGGTACGAAACTCTAAAAAGAAGTATTAATAAAATATTGGAAATATATAATTCACACTACGTATCCCGAAAGGGAAGTCATTATTAGAAAAAAACTTTAATTTAAGATTGTAATGTTGATTTTCGGGCTTATTGGCCGTCGTCACGAGTTTTTTATTCTCTCTATTATTTGAAAATAAAAACCTCGAGACGACGGCCAATAAGCCCGAAAATCAATGTTATAATGGACACCGGCCGCGAAAACCTCACTAAATTTATTAATCTAAGATATTGAAATTTCAAAATACCCTAATTCCAAATATAAAAAAGTCAAATTAGCAACCTTTTTATTCTGGAGTTAAAATATTTCAAAGCTTAACGTGCTGGGGAAATTATGAAGCCAATTTCTAATTGAGCGACAAAAGATACTTTAGACGTAGCTACTCTTTCGGTTGGTTTGCCTTTTTATTTCAAGTTGTAATCCTATCAGAAAGACCAAATACTACTTTGTTGGAGTTTTGGGGTAGATATTATAAAATGCTAACGTGCTGAGGCAATTCTGAGACCAGATTTGAACTCATCACTGTCGCAAATTACGCCGTAAATGAATGGCATTTTGTTTTTTCACTGACATTTGTTATATATTTACGCGTATTAAAATTTTTGGTAACTTTGTTATGTGCAGGACTTTTTCCTTCAAAATCAAAGGCGCACTAAATTTTAGAAACTATTCTCAGGGTAAAATAAATTAAAGTTAAAACTAAAAACCGCTCGTTTAACTTAAATCAGGTGTATGAGAAAGAAGAAACGTCGATGCCCTTTGAAGAAAGGGTCTACGGTATTTGAATAAGATTATGTACACGTCTAAACATTAAATAATAAGAAATAGAAAATAAACCTGACTTTAAATAGTTCCCAACTAACTGCCACGTCGTCTTACCTATCATTTGAAATTGTAATTTACGACCCCTACAACAGTGAAGTCGTTATATGTAAAATATAATTGCATCGCAGTTAAAAACGACCATCGGATCAGCAATGTCAAGAACTTAAATGGTTGCTCATGCCTCATCAAAATTCCATTGTCGTTACAGACTGTTCATTGACTCGTGAAGCGAATGAGGTGCAAGTATTATTCAAATGTTTTATGTATGTATGCATGTACGCTGTATGTACATGTACAATATACACGAATATTCATCGGCAGACGAGCATCTATATATATATATATAGTAGCTTCTCTAGATAACTAAACGTACGTACCAACAAGTCACGGATTACGTAAAACTATAACTTCCACATGGTGAACATTTGTTTCTATTGTGGTCACGTCCTTTCTAAATATAAGAATAAAATAATAAAAGGGCAGTTATCCAAAAATGTCCGGCTAATGTTGCCTTTATTTCTGTAATGATCGGTTTTGCCACTTCCGCCATTTCCGGTAATCGTAGAACGATGGCATATTACTGGCTGATTTTTGGTTTTCAATAAACCTAAACTTATATTTCTGCATATATTGAAACACATCAGGATAAATGGGAAAAACAGCATTAGTAATTGATAAATAAATGTTTACTCAGAATAATTCAGTGAAGGAAAATAAAAGCTTGTAACACGTTGCGAGAAATCTTGGGGGATAAAAAAACTTCTTTGCGTTTCATTCACACCAGCTACTCGTACTGGTGGGCGGGCAGTCCCCCCCGTCTACACTGTAGTGCAAAGCCAGAGGGTAGGTAGGGCGTAAGGCCCTCTTCAGCCTCCTTGCAGGAATCGTGGGAATGGGCGGGTGGTGTGGTTAGGAAGAGAAAGATCAGACGGACGAAATGAAGACAGAAGAGAAGTGAAAGATTATCTGTGGAATATTACTGCTCCAGCATTTGCCTAAATGATCCAAGGAAACCACAGAAAATTTGGACCAGATCAGCCAGACCCGCGTTTGAAACTGTGACCTCCCGAATGCTAAGCAATGATCTAGACCACGCCGCTCGGTGAGCATAAAAACGCGGAAGCTACTTCTATAGAAGTGATTCTGAAACAGAAGATAGTTCTGGTTTGACTTTCTTGCTCTAACGCTACCTGAGCGAGGTCTGATTGGTGGAGATCAGATACGAGTAGGCCAATCAGGCCGCGTTAGAGCGAGAAAGGCGAACCACAACTATTTGCTATTTCAAAAGCACTGCTATAGTATTAAATACTGCCTAAACGTTTTTAAAGGAAATGTAAACTAGGAGTATAATAAAATATAATTTATATAAATATATAAGAGTATTTCAACTGAGTGGTACATTACACGTTTCAGGGAAACTAAGCATGTTACAGATTTTAAAATTTGGGAGTAGGTTATCAAGGATGATACATTTGGGGGTTAAAAAATACCGGTTAATGAAGTATCAATTTTCTAGTTTTTTCACAACACAGCCTATACAGAACTGCTTGAATGGGAATGTGGTCGAATTTATGCTGTTATTCATGTGTCGCTAACCTAAACTACCTACGTAATATTACGCTTTCAGGATCAGTGTCCATTTTTTAAGAAACGATTTACCGGGTCCTTCCCTCTCAGTGGTCCTTTGATCAAAGTAATCTCCTAAAGTGGCGTCAACAGATGTGTCGAGACTCTAAACATTTTCATTTAGTTTTAATACCATCAATTATCATTCAGTTTAATGATGAGGTCGTAGAAAGTTTCTGCCGAAATCAATTAATTTGTATAAAATTAAAAATTATATAATATAAAGCTTGATTATACATACCTTTATAATATAGAATTCTACTTGTTCTTTTATTATATTATAATCAACGATACAGGGCAGTGCACACGGGGCAGATTTGCAGTTCACCCCCCCATTAAAAGGGTGACACTGAAAAGTTATGTGGTAACGTATATAATATGATCATCGTGTGTTTACATAGCTGATTAATTTGTACAATTGTATACATAAATTACAAAAACAAGGATTATTTACAAATGTAAAGTAAACTTTGCATGAATTGTAACATCGCTTTTTACCAACACCTCCTTTATTAAGCCCGACAACCAAAGTATGACGTCAGTCAGTTCAGGCCGACGTGAGACACCGATATTTAAGCGATACGTTCACATGCAAGTAAAAACATCGCAGATCAAAATAGAAATAAAAATGTAGCGTTTGAAATTATGTTTCAACCTACAAATAATGTAAAAAATTGAAATAGTTAGAAGTATATAAATGCAAATTTACACAGGCGCATATACGTTCAAATCGACGTGTAAATGTAAAATTAAATGAAAACCTATTTAAGAATCTTTTGGAATTAAATACATCATGTGTTTACTGCTATTTGTACTTTAAATATGACTTAATTTGGATACACTATTTTTACTTCGATTTATTATCTAACGTGGCCAATTCTCTGTTTTTCTCTTCGATAAGTTTTAAACGAGAACATTTTGTTATTAACAGACTTACAATAATTGTTAAGTCATGTTAATTACAATGAAAACTATTTTTTCCCAAACGTCAACCGAATACATGGGTACATGGATTCCCGTTTTACCCTTTGGGTACGGAACCCTAAAAACAATGGTTTGTTGGGCTTGCCTGCATTTTAATAAACTATGCTTAGTTGAGCAGGATTCACAAAATGTGAAATTATTGTTATCACTTGTTATTGCAATAACAGAAAAACCAAAACCAATTTGTTTAAGACCTGTGACTATAATTTTAACCATTTCAAATAATGGTTTTGCGGTTAATTTTTGTACTGGAAGAATATGCACTACGTCTTTATATTTTGATATAATACTTTGAATCATAAAAGTATGAGAAGTTGTAGCCAAATTTAACTGATTTGAGGGCATTCCAATGAAATTTTCACGAGAAAATTGACTACTTTTACTTAAATATGACGGAGCTCCGAGCAAAATGCAAGGAACTGCATTTTCTTTCAATTTTGGCTTTTCCAAATCAACTGTTAAAATCTTACCTGTTTTGCAATCAACTTCTGAAATAGTGTAAACAATATCGGTTACCTGGAAGTGAAAATGGCACACGACGGAATGCTCTGAAATTATAAAATTTTCTCGGTATATTGCACTTAACAACCTTTTACGAAAATTTCCAGCTTTGGGAAACTTGAAGATATGAACTTCAGTCTTATTTGTTTTATAGTTGCTGCTGCAATTTGGGACACTTGTTCACCATGCCCGATGTTATAATTATTACAATAAACGATATACTGAAAATATTCCCAGTGTCTCAGTGTGATAACTAAATATTTCAAAATTACACAATATTTTTAATTTGTACCAGCTTCGATTTTGCTAATACTTTCCGTGTTGTAAGCAAGGTTTAAGTAACTCTGAAACAATTAAACATTTTCGATACCGTATGTTCCGCCGGCGCCGTCTCGCGCTCTATCGAATGTAAAACAATCGGCCTTTTTATGCAACGTCATACGTATTCTAATAATAGGTTGTGAGTCTTTTATATTGGCGGTGTTGTTTTTACAATATAACTAGTAGGCTCTTTTTTAAATACAAAATTTTGCGAATATCAACCATTTTCTATTTAACCGTAAAAACGGTATGCCTTTTATGGCCAAAACAGTAACAACTAAAGGAACTCTAATAACAGTTCGTATGATAGGAACGGAGGCCGATAAAGGAAAATTCGGTATTTATTCTTCAGCACAATAAGTTTGTTTATTGTATGTTTATTTCTTTCTAATAAAAATCACTTCATAATCAAAATGGACAGTTGTACATACTTGATCACTATATATATTGATATTACGAAAGTGATTGGCAGATCCGTATTATCCATGTATGCAATATAGGCAATTGCCTATGGTCCCGGCGCCGCCTAGGGGCCCCGCGACACGTGAGTAAGGTATATTTAACTAAGGGGAGAGAGGCTCCGAAACTTGAATTATTGCTTAATCCGACTCTGGTGATTGATATATGACTTATAAGTGATTCAATTATTTAATGCCTATTATAAACATAATAAATTAATTTAATAAATAATTTAAAAGATAATGTTATTTAGTAGTTTTCCATGTAATTTCTGTTTGGTCTAATTTTCTTATTTTGCTTATTTAAAAAAATCTTCTCAAGCATCAAGAAGCTCATCATCTTGAAGTGGTTTTGTTTTGTGTCGGTAGAGGGGTGACGTTAAGGTGGCAACCCTGGCAATAACTATTGCTGGGAGTTGATCGGTATGGGGGAGTTCGAGAGGGTACGGTTGTACATGCGTAGTGAGCGTGTCCTTGGCCAGCAGTATTTGATTATTATAACAGTCTTTCTACTGGTATTATTTTGTTTAATCCGACCATGTAGTTATTGTTCCTTTCTCTTCCGGAAAAGAACCCAAAATATAGATAATTCCGAGATGATTGGGGTTGCAAATCTAAAACCCTAACCTCAGCAAGCAACGAGACTGTGTTGGACTTGCTTTATTAAATATCCCTGTACCTCGGCGAATCAATTTATTAAAAGAATAATAAAAAGCAGCAAAAAGTGCAAAAAGTTACTTTCTTCTTCATACAAACAAATCAATCTTTTCTACGCAAAAGTCATTTTTGTCTTAATAACCGTCAGATTAAAAAGGAATGATTGAAAATGCATAGCATTTTCATACTGATAAAGTTATTCAATCGATGAAGCTTTTTAATAAAACTATTCTTATGTAAAGGCTCTACCAGTCTGGCCAATATAAGCTTTGTTGCAAGTACCACATTGTAGTATATATATAATAAAAACATCAAATCAGGGGTTTATAAACTACAATGTGGTACTTGCAACAAAGCTTATATTGGCCAGACTGGTAGAGTCTTTCAGGATAGGATCTCTGAACATAAGAATAGTTTCATTAAAAAATCTTCCAATTCTACTTACGCAGAACATTTATTATCAGAGGCACATCAATTTAATGAAAATTTCGAGAACAAAATTAAATCTATTAGAGTGTTTAGAAATAGATAAATTAAATAAGTTAGGATTAATTATAAATGACCAAATTGACGTTAATAATTCACCTCTTCTAAATTTATAAATCCTATAATTTAATAAATGTTATTAATCCTAATTATTATTCTTTGTCCCTCCCCCTCTCTTTTTTCGATTTAATTTTAGTTAGTAGGTACCTATTTAAGTGATTTTGCAAATAATTTTAGTTTAGTCATTCTTCCACCTGAAGAAGCCACGGTTTGGCGAAATGATCATTGTGGTCAATAAATCATTTTGTAACTTAAAACTTTGTGTTTTATTTGTATTTGTTATAAAAATTATTCCTTTACGTATGTAATTCCAAACAAATCATTATCAAAATTTGAACTTTTTACATTAGATTTTAAGCTAATTCTTCTTTTATGTAAAGAATCCCACCCACATAGTTCAATTTTTATACAGCTTAAATAAAATTTTTGCCAAAACCGTCTCAAAGGATAAATCCTGTGTACGGTCCTGCAACGATTACTACCATACCAACAGTTTATATACAATTTGCTATTTTCTGCTTCAGATATATTTGTAAACTGTAAACCGTTTTTTAATATGTATGGAGGTACAGAACAATGATCATTTTAATTTAAATTATTTTTTCTTCTTATCCATTTGATATTTCAACAATTCGCAGGTGGTAGCATAAAACTCATGAAGTTCTAACAGAAACAGTAAAACGCATCTAAACCTTGAATTCTACATTTTCTGCATTACGATTGAGCAATTTTATTTTATCTTAAGTATTCTGCTACACTAGTGAATTCATTATATTTGATTTATCTTCTAAAATAACATATTTAGAATATTTTATCATTCAACAGGGTTATTGAAGTGATCGTGTCAAAGTCTAATCAGATGTTATGAAGAACATCTACTATATTTATCGATTATACACCATCGCAATACTCAAGTATTCCTAAATAATCAAACTAGAGGATAACTTTTAATATAAAATTGCTCTTTGTTCACTACTGCTTATGAGTAGGTCTCTACAATCAATAAATATTGCCTTTATAAATAACAAAAGAATGGTATGCATACTGAATTGCTACCGTTTCAACTGAATATAAATGATTATTGATACTTAAGAAGAAATACGGCAGAAAGAGCATGGTTTAAATTATTTTCCAAGTCATCGATATTTATTACACGTGATTTAGGTAATATAAATTATTAGTACATAAATTTCCGGGGTATTGAAGGCTGGTAAGATTTTGTAGACGTTTACTGCATAATTGTATCTCAATAAATGAAAATTATTGAATCATGTTAAACACCACAAAATTGTTATAAGGTACCTGAACCAAATAAGGCCCCATCATAGTATTTTAACTATTTGAGAAATCTGTATCAGTTTAACACCATAAACGATTGTTTGCAGTTAATTTCTGTAGGTGGCAATGACAAATACACTCTTATTCCGTTGTTATAGTCAGCAAAAATAATATATTTCTAAATTTTTCATTTCTAAATAACAGTGTGCATCACCTAAAACATTGTCTCCTAAATCCATATACGAATTTTCCCTGTTTTCTGATTTCGTATTTAACTTAACACCTCTAGGTCTTATTAAAATATCTGTGGGCCTTATTTTTAAATTGCAGTTTTCATGTAGGCTTCACAACATGGCTGATAGAAAACAAAAACGCGCCCTCTGGAATTAAGAACCTCCAAAGCCTGCTATGAATATCTCAACATAATCTTTCAATTCATTTTTGAATGCTGAATCCAACTTTGCTAACCCCATATAGAAACTGTGTTTTGTCTCCTGGAAAAGAAGAAAAACATGTTGCACGTATTATTCAATTTTACAAAATTGGCATGCCTCTTGCTCTTGAAATACTAAAACACAGTTTATAAGGATTTTACTTATCTCTATTACCTTTGGAACCTTCGGAATTTCAAACCAATACGTATAGGACCCTTTTTATAAATTGTAAAATAGACATAAATGAACTTGTCTTATTTAAGCAAACAAAAGGCTGATAAGGATTCTCTAAAATTTATTTTAGATCATATTTATTTACATTGGCACCCTAACAAGCAGCAGAGTACAGAAAGACTTAGCCCCATCGCTGCCCGTCCCATTGCTATCCGCGTCCGTATTTGTTTGATAATAATACGTATGTAATGTAGATGATAATCTCAATGCTTGAATTTTTCGCCATAAGCACTGTTTGAAATGAAAGTTACAGCCTTTTAATGATGTATTGTGGATAGTTCAAAATCAATTTTCAAATATTTTGGACTAAAAGTTGAAACTCTACTTTTAATCAATTCAAACAGTCTCTTGTACGTATCTTTTTTCTATTTGGCAATAATGCACATATAGCCAGACGCACATTCGTGTAATTTTCAGATCGACGTGAAGAGTGTAAAGTTGATTGAAAATATTAGAACAACTTTTAAATGTTCCGTAATCTTCTAACACAATTTGTTCTTTACCTCAAGCACTTTCAACCAACTCAATCGAATCCACAATTTGTGACGTTAAAATTGTCGTTTTGTCAAAGACTAAATAATAAATTCTGGAAGCAGCATATCTATCTATATACCTATTAGGTAAACTAATAGCAACAGAGGAATATGTCTTTCCCGCCGTGCTGTGAAACTAGAACGGTTTCCTGTTCGAATATAATTAATTGACCCCTACTGATGTGTATTATTTGATACATTTAAAAACTGAAAATTTTGAAAAAACTGGAGTCTATAAGCTAGAATGTACAGAATATGATTCCTTTTACTTAGGCCAAATAAACAGTTTTTTGTTCAAAAATCAGGTTTAGATATGGGCTTCCCACTAAGTCCCTTATTAGCCAATATATTCATGCAAAATATAGAAAATAAAATTATGCAATCAACATTAGCGAATAAACACATTAAATTTTGGTATAGGTATGTAAATGATGTTATAGCGTGTTTTTCAGGAACACACCGACAATTACACTCCTTTTTAAATTTTATTAATACAATTCACCCCAATATAAAATTTACACTAGAAATTGAACAGAGCAACAAAATCAATTTTCTTGACCTCACCCTACAATATTCAGATAATAAAATAAATTTTGATATTTACAGAAAACCAACATTCACAGACGTAACAATTCATAATAATTCAAATCATCCTCTTTCACGCAAAGTTTCAGCATATAAATCTATGATACACAGAGCTTTTTCAGTCGAAAAATTAAAACATGAACTAAACATAATTCTAACAATTGCAAAAAATAATGGTTTTGATCCAAGAACAATTCAAAATTTAATACACAAAAAACAATTTAAAATAGCATGCCAGTCTATATACCCATACACAAAAAACAATGAATGCAAATACATATCTTTAACGTACTTTGGTAATATTTCAATAAAAATCGCTAATGTTCTATCTGCAAACAACCTAACAGTTAGTTTTAAGACAAACACATTTTTAAAACACATTCTTTTTAATTCAAAAGATAAAACTGAAAATTTTGAAAAAACTGGAGTCTATCAGCTAGAATGTACAGAATGTGATTCCTTTTACTTAGGCCAAACTGGAAGGTCATTTAGAACTCGCTATAATGAACACTATAGATCATTTAGATTAAGAAAAAGTAATTCCAATTTTGCAAACCATTTTTTAGAAACGGGCCATCAGTTTCCTACTATAGAAAATCTTAGAATTATTCATAATCTAAATAAAGGCTTTAAACTTAATATTTTAGAATCATTAGAAATATATAAAGCATCAAAAATTTCAGAAAATAACTTGTTAAATGACCAGGTAGATTTGTACCACTCAGTACTATTCCATACATTTAGAAATTAATGGTATTTCTAAAAAATATATATCAACACTACTGTACATCTGTTTACATACATTCAATTTGTAATCATTTGTTTTGACAAATCTGTTTATATTCATTCAATTTGAATTATTCGTTTGACAATGACAAGCTTTTTTGTCGAAACTATAGTCAAAACGATTTGTAAATAAAAAAGTGATAATAAACAAAGTAGTGTTTATTCATTTATAGTATTTATTAAATCATCTATAGGTAATAAAAATTATTACATATGCATTATAATACCCAATTATGAATTGAAATTAATTATGAGGGTAATAAAGTTGGCGGGCAGCAATGCCACAATTTCAGGTAAAATATTTTCGCGGGCAGCAATGGGACGGGCAGCAAGGGGACATCCCCTTCAAAGACGATACCTCATTTTGGTAAGCCGTTAAGTTCGTGCGCGATTATAAACGTAGTATTTGAAAAAGTCACTTGTGAATAGATAGAGTTTTCTATCTATTAAATGTTAAATATCATTTCAAGAAAGACTTTAATACGGAGGAAGGAGCGGTTTGGTTTGTCGTTTTATTTCACCTAGTAATATTCAAGTAACGGTCAAAACGGAAGTTTTCAGAATTTGAGGTTAGGATATCTTAAAATCCGAACGCTCTATGGCAATTCTGAGACCATATTTGGATTTAGTATTACAAAGTACTTGGAAATAATATATCTTTAGCATCTTGATTCAATTTGACCTATGTAATCTTACGTATCTATCACGTTTGCATATGATAGGCATTTGTTACTGTTAGATACTTTTTATTCTGTAGATATTTATCATGCAGACGATCAATTCTTAGATTAAACAATACCGACGTGAAGATACTAGAAAATAAGTAGGTATGCAGGTGCCAAAATGCCGTTGTGTAATTGATACACGTGATTGGAATTTCTTGATACCTACTTCACATGTGTGCCACTAACCAAAAAAGTTATGTTTTCTCCCAATCTAACAATTTAGTTGACAATGAGATATGCATGGATGTCTGTCCTGCTTTATAAACGAAAATCGAAACAAACTAGTTAACAGCAAAACCTAGTTGTGCGTTATGTGTGTAACTGAAAACAAAAGTGAATAGCAAAAGGTGTCATAGGTGTCATAAAATTTGTAGAAATGATAATTTTATAGTTTGCAATTTACAATAATTTTTCTTCTAGACAGTTTTAAAAATTTTCTTCTATGGCATAATATGATGATAATTCTCTTTTATTATTCGTGAATAATCTGTAAAATGTATATGACTTTATCGTAATTTGAGTTTGTGAGTTCAATGTGTCGTTACTTTTGGATTGGTATAGTATATAGGTGTTTATGGTTGACTTTACAGATAGGTTAAAGCAATATAGTTGAGAATTAACTGAATAAAGGAATGTTTGTTAAACATTTCATAATCATTTTTATATACTGCAAATATTCAAACAGTTACAATAATTCAAAAATATAAAATTCATTTGGGAACGTTTATTTCCCAGTCCGGGCCTGCTTATCTATCACTCTTCAAGATTTTTGTTGTGCCAAAAATTGAACAAATTAACAGAATAATACTTCAATTCAACCTATTATCATGTTTGGTGCAAAAGAAAACTTCGTGTTTGTAAGTATCTCAGGAATAGAATGTATCATTCCATAATTTTCAACTTTGGTTTAATTCGATCGATCCGGCGCAATGCGGCGGCACGTTTGATCTCACAGTCGTAAATCTTCACTAACATGACACATACAAGAACGCAGTAGTATTCTGAAGCTTCCAGAAAAGCTTGAAAATATTCCATAATAATGTTAATTAATTAATTCGGATATAGTTCGATACAAACAACTGATTTAAACAGTGTGAAAATGAAAAATCTATTCAGTGAAATAAATACTTATCACAAGTGATATAAATATATAATAATATAAATAAACGATTGTCAAAATAAATAAGTGTATATATATAGTGCGTTACTGTACAACATACATTTACTATATAACAGACTTGTTTAATGTATAAACAGTTACTAGAAAATTCGTTATAGTATGAAATAACTAGAAATGTTTTGCTACCTTAAAAGAAACGTGTCTTGATTAGTAATATTTAGATATAACTTTCGGTTATAAATTCATCTAGAACTAAACAAAGAAATAGGCTTCTACAATTATATAAATAAACTCAACTAGTTTTGAAGAAAATTGCAACTTTATATTTAATCAGAAAAACTCTCTGGTGTATGCACTATTCACTATTATGATTATACGTTCTAGAGTTATATTGCCAAAAATGTTTCGATCATCTTTTTCAATTACGTATTCCGAGCTCTGTTAACGATCACTTCTTTGCCATCTCCTTTTTTCAATGTAAAAATTTTCCCTGGTAGCATTACTACTGAAGGTGTTTACTTGTAAACCCATTCTTCCAAAAGTATAATTCAGTAAATTAAGATCACAATATGTACAATAATAATATTCAGTTAATCTTAAAATTGACTAAGGATACGTGTTCTGATTCGCTATGAATCCGTCCTGGACTGCAACTTGATGAAGTCCAGGTATTTGTGTTGAATCTTGATTGAAGTAGTGTTTGTAAGTCGGTTGAATTAAAGTCTTTGAGCAGGTTTTATATACATATGTTTACACTTTTTACAACGGATGATACTGATAGCAACTACCGGGAAGCGTTGCATCACGAATGAGTTGTCGTTTGAAATATTATTAATTGATTAGACTTGGTGGTTGAAATAGTTGAATGTAGTTGATAGATAGTTTAATATGAATTGATATTGCTTGTGATGATCTCTTTTTAGAAAAAGGTTATTTATACATTTTAGAATAAGTTGTAAAGGGATGGAGGTGTGATGAGAACAATGATGATGGGTGTTAAAAGTGAGGAAGGTGGGATTTGAAACTTGTTGTAGCGTATTGGTCTATGGTTATAAATATGAATGACAGTTACAGCTAGAAAAATTATTGGAATTTATGGGCGATTTATGGTAGTGCAATTAGGAAAGGATTCGAAACTAAATTGACCAAGGAAAGGAAGTGGTAATAAATGAACAAAGGAGCCAAAAATCAGAATTTATAAAATCAGCGTGAAAACGTTACGCATCTTGCGATGATAATAAAGCAGTTGGTGGTCAAAAACCCGCAACAATATGTAACAT
Source organism: Agrilus biguttatus (assembly GCA_963921985.1). Classification (NCBI taxonomy): domain Eukaryota; kingdom Metazoa; phylum Arthropoda; class Insecta; order Coleoptera; family Buprestidae; genus Agrilus; species Agrilus biguttatus. The sequence goes on from OY998118.1 coordinate 27,123,532, forward strand.
AGGAAGAGAGAGAGGGACTGTGAAAACAAAGCTGTAAGGAAACAACGAGTACAAGAGCAAGGGTGAAATTAGAAGGGACAAAATTAAGTTTATTAGAACATCTACAAATATACAGATATAGTAAGCAAAATATTATTTTTAGTGACCAACTGGAGATTACAAAATCTCCACATTTAAATTTAAATTTCAATATTCTACCCCAACGTCATCATATAAATTTATAATAGCAATTTAGGTTATAAAAACTTGTGGAATGGATTATGTTTGTATTATCTTCACCCGAAGAAGCTATAGTATAGTGAAACATTGTTGTACTGATACAAATGATGAAGATTGGAAACATTGGAGGTGTTGTAGAACACAGAAAAAGGTTCAAACTCCAACGCCAAAACACGATAGTTTTCAGGGACTGAAGAGTGATACAAATAACTTTGTTTTAATCCAAAAAAAGAAGGCATAAAAATCTTTTTTTCGTCTAATTATAAAGGATCAGGATTTTTTTACTTTTTTTTTTATTGTTATCTTCGTCTAATAATAGGGGTATTAGCCCTCGGAGTAATTGTTACTGTTGATTCCATATTTATATTAACTTTGTTTAAATTTTTACAATTTATTAGTACCTATTTGTTATTACTTGAAGCAGTTATTGGTTTATACGAAAGGTAGGTTTATCGTTTAATCCTGAAACTTCTCCTTATAAATATAGGACAAAGACATAAATAGGAATTTTTTATTTTTAATAATTAGGAAAAACTACATGAAATCTCTGACTAGTTTAGGTACAACGTCTACAAACTACTACTAAGAGTCATAAAATTAATTATAATATTACAAATATATACTAACTAATATAACAACACAATGTTATAGTTATCTAACATTCTTATAAATTATCAGACATGCCCACCTATTATTCTAAAAATAAATAAGTTTATAAATATAATAAATTAAAGAATAAATAAATAAACAAAAAGAACTTTAAGTTAGTAATTAAATTAAATTAATACTTTATAGTTAGTAAACACATAAAATTACAACACGAGAACGTTACAAAAGTTACAGTAAACATTTTTTTTTTTTAATTAAGCCGAATGCACTTCTTGTTTGAAATTAATTTACCGCATGCTTTCCTTTTACAGGAGTCAATGTACCTACCTACTAATTAGTAGAAACAGTAGCAATAAAATACTACGTAATCGAGAAGTTGTGTTAATTTAAATCATTATTTTTTTATTTTAAGGTACAAGAAGGTGTAAAAATTAAATAAATTTATGAACTCGTTTGACTATATATCTACATCCTCTGAAATTTCTTATCAGAGTATCTAAAATGTTATTTCAAAAGTCTATCCTCATTATCTTCTTACATTACAACATTAAATACTAAATTCCTTCTTGAGCAATACCAGCTGTGTAAATAAATGAATACTTAATAAGTACCTATATATTGTATACATATGTATCAATCCCCAAATTTTCCATTTACCGCCTATTTTGAAAACCACGACCCTGTTTTCTTAGCATTCGCCAAATAGTCTGCAGGTTTTGGTCTCTGTTTAGCATATGCCATTTCTTGGGCTGCTAACATTTCCTTATCGTCGTATGATCTTCCCCAGTATCCACCACCACCGCCACCACCACTTGGGGGTCCTGAAGACTCCCAATCCTCACCACCTCCATCGTAATGGTGTTGATGTTGAGCGTGCTCGTAGTATATGACTTTTTGTGGATTATGCGATTTTTTTTCCTTGAACTCCCACCACAATTTCAGTCCATTTATAAGGAGATTTCCCAGTGCGATCAGTAAAAACTTCACTTGAACCTTCCAAGCTAAGAACTTGAGCAGCAAGATGGCTTTCGCGTACAAAACCACTCCAAGAATCAATAATTTAATGATTGCCTTCAACTTTTGCTTTTTCTTCTTTCCTCTGTCTTCTAAAACATTTTAGAAAATATTTCGTCATTAAAAGAGATTTATATCAGACAACGTTTTACAACAAATACATACAATCAAAAATGTAGAGGGTCCATCTTAAATCAATCTAAATATGTTAACCAGATAATTTTGCATACCTGTCCAATGAACTTTTAAAATTATTTTCCCTCAACTTATTATCTAAAATGGTGGTAATGATTCTTGCTTTTAAACTCATTAATTACATGTTAGCCCGATAGTTTGTAAGTAATACAGAAATCAGAAGCAAAATGGGTCACAAATATTAAATTGCTCACATGTGAAATGTGTAAAATGTATTTGTGGTTATTAGGTATTAATGTTTTTAGAATAGCTTTTACACTATCTAACATATACGTTAGCTATATGTCAGACTAGACATATTTTGGCTAGCAATCATTTAATGCTTTAATTTACTCATTTTACAAACATCTTTATTAATGTATGTTTTTGAAATAAATAAATTATTATTTCAAGTAGGCATTATTTAAAAATTTAGCAAAAATGACAAGTGGTTCCTTTTTAATGTAAAGTAAAAACGATTTTATTTTTTAACACAACCTTGGGCCCAACAGATCCTCAGATATAAGCAAGATCTGTAGTGGGTATAAATTAATTCAATAATTAATATCACATTACTGTATTTTTAATTATTATTGAACAGTTCCATAATGTTTGCCTAAAATATTTTCCTCTGTTGGTTTTCCGTTTGGAAATGTTCAATTTCATATTGTAGACCAACACGACGACGACATTCATAATGATCTTCAAACTATCTACTATATTTAAAAAATGAATTTCGTAGATATAATGATAACCAATCAATCATTATGTGCCACTTTCAAGTATTGTTTTCCGCTCATTTAGATATCGACCTTTTTAACTTAATTTGTTTCGAAAACCCAAAATTATAACGAAATTCTGTGACCTTATTTTAACAATGCAATTCAAAATCTACCGAAGATGACTATCCAAATTCAATCCCCAGTTTTCTTGCAGATGGGTTGTAAATATTTTAGCCTACCATTGTATAACCGATACATATATAATGGTCAATAGGAATCCATTAAAAAACAAAAACGAAAACACTGCAATTTCTGAACAATACGTTAATTAGATTGTATCACCTTTTTATTTATTTTTTACTATCTGCACATACCATAATATAAATTACATTCTCAATTATTTATTTTCCAAATCGTTTAATATATACATATATTTTGGAAATAATAACAAACATGAAATATTGTTTGATGAATAATTCAACCGAATTTTGATTCCACATTAAAAGAGTCTGTATTTGATTAGCTAGTTATTTTATGACAACAGTTATACTACTTCAGTGTTTCGTTGAATAGATTTCGTGTTTTTTTATCACTCTTTACTCTCTCATTTCATTTGAAAATAGCAGTGACCTGTAATTAATATTAAAAAAATTAAATGAGTTGTCAATATTAGGTTTGTTGGGTTTATATAAAACTTAATTTGTAGACACAACTTCCTTGTTATAATGTACAGCAATAACTCACAGTTTTAATTAAATTGGAACCATGTTTATTACCTACTGTCTAAAAACGTAAAGTAAGTCAGTTTATCTACTTTTTTTATGGATATAGATTATTATAGTTTCTTTTTGTAAAAAGTGTCCAGCAACTCTATTTATGAATTCTAAATTGTTATTGTCTGCTTATAAAATGTATAGGGTCAAAGGTATTTAATAACGAGACGGAATTTCTTGAAGGAGGTCAGTGAGATTAACCGATGAAGAAGCCAAATCTGGTTAACCACGCAGATGTTATATGTACTTTCTTTAAAATTCGTAGCCTGTACTACATCCCACTTTCAGAGAAGCATGAGTAATTACGGAAATAAGAAATGATGTCCATTTTTGCTATCATCAGGTATCGACGATGAAATTAGCGGAAGTATACGTAGTAAAGTAAGAATGTACCGTGAATGATTAAATCAGCCTTTACTGTCTACCACATTGATACAAAAACTGAGTCCGTAAAACTATTAACATATATAAACCGGTAACGGAATTTTGACGCAAATGAAAGTAGAATAATTGAGTTGTATGTTTATGTAAATATTGATTGATATTTATTTGCATAAGTTAAGTTAGTTTTACCTTCCAAATTTTGCCTTTCTTTTTTATTTTCGTCTATAGCTGTCTGATCCAATCCTTCATTCTCGTCATCTTCTTCGTCTTCATAGTCATCCTCTTCATCAGCTTCCTTGGAATCCCTAAAGAATCCAGCGAAACTGTCCTTAAAGATACTGGTCATTTCGGAAATTACATTTCCGATCATTGAAGCCAGTTCCGATGGTGAATTGCCGTCTGACCTTCCCCTCATTTGTAATGCCGCCGCATCCGCTTCCGCTATAAAAAAAAGAAAATGATAATATAATTCGTTGGAAAAGTTCATAAAGTTCCTGATGTTTTCCTGTTCTTCTACTATCGTACCAATAAAAAAAAAACAATTTGAAGAGTAACTCATCAGTTGATCTTTCAATATTTCGTTTAACGAGCTTTTCTCATGTAATCTTTAATGAATTTTTTAATATTCACTTCTTATGACGATATGCAACATAAATACATATACCCTGTAGGTTATAAACTGGCCTATTTTTTACAAAAACTGCATGGAAATGATTTTTCATGATCATGATGATGATGGCTTTGTTACATTCAATTTGCATCTCAAAAACCCCATCTCATGAATTTCAAATTCGTTAACGATAATTTCTAGACCCCATTAGAATTTTCTTTGTTTCGTATCAAAGTGGGTGTGGCTTATATTTCAACTGTTCAACAAAATTTGTTATTAATTTCAATATTCAACTAAAAAAAAAATTGGAAATATATCAAAGATATATTTATCCTTGAGTGACTGTGAAAGTCTATCAATTTTAATTAAAAAAAAGAATCGTCGAAAACTTCACAAAATTTATTTTATTTTATTTTAACAAATATACATATGTTAACATTTCAACCACCATGTGGTCATCATCAGTGTAATGAATACAATAACTAGAAAACAAAAATTAATTCTAATTTATACATATTTGAAGCAAGAGAGATAAGTGGATTGTTCAAATGATGTGTGTCGAAATTCATTAGGTCGAATTCGACTATATTTTAAAAGTGGCAATAAACCATGGATTCAATAAAAAAGAAATAATAAAACTCATTTCAAATCAAAAGTTCAGGAAAGAAATCAAAGAAACTACAGCTTTAGTACAACCATCTAAAAATTAAATTAAAAGAAAATTCACATTCCATAATAATTTCATAAAAACCATTAAACATATTTCTAAGGAACTAAATATAGAAGCTAATGAATTTCGATACACATCATTTGAACAATCCACTTCTTTCTTGCTTCAAAATATGTATAAATTAGAATTAATTTTTGTCTTCTTGTTATTGTATTCATTACACTGATGATGACCACATGGTGGTTGAAATGTTAACATCTGTAAATTTGTTAAAATAAAATAAAATAGATTTTGTGAAGTTTTCCACTATTGTTTCTTTTTTATTAAAATTCAATATTCAACTCTAGGCAAGTCGAAACAATTTTTCGAGTCCTATTAAAAGTATTTGCGTTAAAAACTGTTTGCGTTTTAGATTTTTGTATTAATTCGGATAAGATTGCTTACTATTACTTTCAATCACTTAAGTGATTTTTTTACTAATTACTATTACAAACTATAAAGGACAATAATACTTCCCAAATTTTATAAACAAGGTAAATTTAATGTACTGTACTGTTGTTATGTATTACGCAATAAAAAAAAAATACAAAACCATTAGCTGTATGACAGAACGCAATCTTTTTAGACTAATTGTGCACAAAAATTACGCCTTCTTGGTTACATCGTTAAGCGTACGTGCCCATGTGCGACATTCTCAGAGTTACAGAATAGAATGACCTCATCATAGTAAATTTAGTCTAATTAAAGTGTGTAGTTTAACTGTCCGGAAGATGGAGATAAATTACTACAAAACAGCTACCTATAAGTGTAACGTATAATCTCGAATCATTAATCTTAACAATTTACAATGTTTTGGGACAAATATCTACATTTGAAAATGTCAAAATATAAGTCCGCATAACAGTACAATACATTAATGCCCGACAAATTGAATAGGACATTCTAAAAAATGCCTTTGACACGTGAACTACTACTGTTGTTTACTAAATAATTAAGGGCAATATTGGAATTACGACCCATTAAGTACATTTGGTTAATATTAAATAATAATACCTCATCAATAGAATTCTATAGTTTAATAATTAAATTTGGATGCAGACGTTTCAATAGTTAGATAATTCCATAATTTTCAATCATGAGAGGAGATAGCTCCATAAAATTACCTTACAAGCCTACCTACATGCTAGTACCATAGATAAATACTACATCAGTATCGATGCCGCAGCTACTGAAACATCCTATCCATGACCTTACCAACTGAGTACATTAATACCAGGGTGTATCAAATATAATCGATTCCAGCAAGAGGCTGAAGCATTTTTGAATCGCATCTTCACCTGTGACGAAACATGTGAACCAATGCACGCCAGAGTTGAAACAGGAGAGTATGGAGTGAAAAAAACGGCTAGAGGAAACCAATGAAGGCAAAGACGCGCTCGTCGGCCGGAAAGGTTATAGCAACGGTGTTTTTCGATCGGAAAGGTGTTTTGCACGTTGACTTTCTCAAAATTGTCATTTCGAAGAAAAAGGAAAAAGCAATCGATCAGAAGTGTCATTCTTTTGCATGACAACACCAGACCACATACGGCCAATGCCACAAAGCAAAAATTGGATCCATTAAGCTGAGAAACGCTAGAACATCCGCCATATAGCCCCAACTTGTCCTCTTGTGACTTATATCTTTTTGGGCTCCTAAAAGAAGGCTTAGAGGCCAAAGTTTCCACGAGAACTACGATCGACAAAGTGGAAGCATTTGTGCACCAATGGTTACAAGAACGTTCAAAAAGCTCTCAATGTGGTAGGAAAAATATATTTTTAGTGCGGGAGACTATGTAGCAAAATAGTATATATTTCGAAGTCTAACTAAATATATTTTATATTCAATACACCCTCGTATTGAATCACGGCCGTCACATCAAAAGGACTTGGTGTTTTTTGCTTAATAATTCCGATTAAATGACAACATCTTGATAATATTAGTTAATTACAACCTTTAGTCAGATGTTTTATAGTCAGATATCTCCTTAATTTTTTATCATTAGAGGATAAATCCACAAGGTAGCCTTTCAAAACTACCCATACGCTAGCACAGTAGATATTAGCACATTACTATACAAGGTTATGAAGAAGATCATGAATATAAAAATGCAACAACTGTTATTAATAATTTTATTTTAAGTAAAGTTTAAATAGATGTTGCTTTAAGAAGACTAGGTATTGAGTAGATAATATCAAATTTTAAATCTATTGTGCACTTTATTCAAGCAAATTTGCCATTCGTTCACAAAGGCGTTCACCGACTATTCCTTATTATAATGTTTCCATTAATCTTCTAGGAATTCTCAGAAAGAAGTTGTTAATTTTACAGTTAATGTCTCCACGGTATACAAAAGCAATTAATTTTTCATTCTATAGATAACTTTACTTTATGGTGCAATTTCAATTTTTTTAATAGAACGTTGCTCTATACGTATAGTGCATTTTATAAAAGTACTTACTTGAAGACTTTCTTTCGGCGTGTTTTACGTTATTCTGTAGGTGAAAGGATTTCAATATCTCATACTATATAGGTAGGTTTCTTTTTTGTTTATGTTGTAGCGCCTCTATCTTACGGAACACAACGCTAAAAATTTGATTCAATCTTCATTTTTAATGCAACTAGCCTATTTTATATCTTCTACAAAACTATTCCGTTAGGAATATGTCTGAACAAAAAGATAAATGTGAAAATGGGGGCAAGTTCGGTACAAACAACGTCGACTTTACCGATAAATGAATATAAATCTGAACGGGTGCCAAGTTATAATAACTTGGCAAGTTTCAATCTATACATATAATTACATTAGCTATCTGCTAATGGAAGTCCCGTCAAAATCGGTCCAGCTGTTTCAGAGATTAGCCGGAACAAACAGACAGACAGACAAATTTTATAAAAACACCTCACGCCGCTTAATATCACAAACGCTGCCTGTCGTGCAGGCTGAGAACGCGTGAGCGGGCTATTGCTAACGGTTGTGTCTCAACGACTTCGTTTAAAATTTTAAAAATAAGTTTTTTGTTAAATTCCACGCGGACGAAGTTACGGGCACAGTTAGTAATAAAGAAATTGCGTTCTTGAATGGTAAAATGTTAGTATTTATTATTTGTCAAACTGAACCCACAACGTGATAAGCCGTAACCAAAAATTGATATCCTCATTAGAAAATGTTATTTGAGATATTTCTCTCTCTAGCAAACATGCACTTGTGTGTATTTTACTATATTTGGAGTTCTACTGTACACTGGCTATGTGCGTATCCTTGCAGGTGGTCTATCTATTATATTTATTTTTACCTTCGATTACCCTCTCAGTTGTCACTTAGTCTTTAAGCATTTATGTTTGTTATGTTATGTATTTATGTTTCCTGTTCGATTCTAATAACAGAGTTTACTATTCCAATAAACTACTCTGTTTTATATTCAAAAAAGAAGGAATTAAAATCCTTATTCGTCTGAATTTTAAGATCAATGATTTCACATTTGGAACGCGTCCTAAACAGTAGGTACAGCGTACCGAAAGCCATATCCCACGCCCGGCTTCGACCTATCGGGTCTCATCAGGTGGGCGCTAGCAGAAAGGCCTTTACAGGCTATATTATAAATAAAAATATAAATATAAATATGGAATCAACAGAACAACTACTCCGAGGGCTAATATCCCTACCGGCATTGAATTACACTGTTATCTTTATATTTTTATTTATAATATAGCCTGTAAAGGCCTTTCTGCCAGCGCCCACCTGATGAGACCCGATAGGTCGAAACCGGCCGTGGGATATGGCTTTCGGTGCGTTATGCCTACTGTGTAGGACGCGTTCCAAATGTGGGATCTGTGATCCTTTATAATTAGACGAAAAAAGGATTTTTTTACCTTCTTTTTTTGGATTGTTATCTTTGTCTAATAATCGTTAAATTTAGACGAATAAGGATTTTAATTCCTTCTTTTTTGAATATGTTATATTTTCGTCTAGGAGTCCATCGGAATCAACAGTGTAATTCAATGCCGGTAGGGGTATTAGCCCTCGGAGTAGTTGTTCTGTTGATTCCATATTTATATTTAACTTTTTATTTACTCTGTTAATAATGTAAATAATTATCAACAGAAGAGGTCCTTATTGAACATTACTGAATCCCAGAATAAGTAGCAAATTTTTGCAGATGGTGTTCGCACACCGACTGCACTTACGAATTGAATTGTTTTTAATTACAGTAAGTAGGTTGGTCGAAGTTGTATTCAACGTGCTGATGGTAAGACGTTACGTCTGACAGATTCGGAAAGGTATAGTGCCCGGCACGTAAGGAGATTCAGCGACGGTCAGATTGACAGTAGCTAGGCGGACTTTTAGCATAGCAATAAATGAAAGAGCCAATAAGAATATAGCTGGACTGAAGCGTCAACTTACAGTTCAGCGGCGCGTATCAGTGAGAGAAAAACTACTGAACACGGAACACAAGTGAATTCATTCACCTGATTTATTTACCCTACTGGGATTTTAATGATGTATGCGAAGTGAACAATTAAAATTTCACTATCATCATAAACATAAGGAGAAACTCACGGTTATAAGTACCTAATTATATAAATCTAGGAATAATAGCTAATTTAAAGATTATTATTATGCATAGAAATAAGTTATTAACAAACAAAATAAAGTCGAATGAACAAAACTTGATAATATGAATTATGTAGTGTATCTTACCCAGGTCTGTTTGATAGAAAACTTAATTTGTGCAATCGATCTTTATATTTGTTATTTTTATATTTCATAGTTTCGTTTATTGTTGTACGATTTGTGCATGTACCAGATATCATAAATAATTTTGTTTAGTCTGGGTATCAGGTTCGCTGGTGGCGATAGAAGAATTGTCTGATTACTCAGGATGTTACTCTTCCCAAGATTGCTCACTTCGAACACAATTTACAAACCACCACCTCTCTACACTGTTAATTTGCAACTGTTTGCCACTACACTACTGAACTTTGCTGAGCAGTTATCATTCTGCCTACCGGTCGATTAACCCCGCCCTAAAGGGGCTAGACTTTGCCACTGCCATACGATCATTTATGGCTTTTGAATCTCCTTACGTGCCGGGAACTGTACTTGCCAAGAACATCTCCTTTTGTTGTATTTGGTTACATGTCTATCACCCGGGTCCAGCTGCTCTAGTCCAAGTTTTCTGTGGTTTCCTTGGATCATTTAGGCAAATACTGGGACAGTAATATTCCACAGATAATCTTTCACTTCTCTTCTGTCTTCATTTCGTCCGTTTCAACATTCTCTCCCTAACCACACCAGCCACCCATTCCTACGATTCCTTCAAGGTGGCTGAAAAGGGCCTTACGCCCTACCCTCAGGCTTTGCACTACAGTCTTGGTTGAAGGGACTGCGCACCACCAGCACAAGTAGCTGGTGCGAATGAAACACAACAAAGTTTTTTTTTTCACGTAGTTAGCTACGCCGTTGGTTTAGTTTGACAGGTCGATATCCTTATGAGAAAAGAACATAGTTGAGCTTTATTGAACCCTACAATAAGTAGCGATTTTTTACAAATAACGTTCATTACGCTCTGTACTTACCCTTAATTGTGTTTAATCAAATCATAAAACAGTTGGATAAAAGAGATTTGCAGAAGCATTCTTCTCTATTAAATAATTTTCGTGTAACAGAGGCATAAACAATTTGTTAATTGGATTTATAGTGCTACTTTAAATTTTGTACCACTTTATCAACATTAAACATTTAACACAAATACTTATCGCTTTTGACTACAATACATTAACCTACCAACAATTTGAATTATTTTTTTTTCCAGTAAATACTTAATTATTTTTAGTTTATACTTCCAATTTTATTGAAACATTGTTTTTAGTAATAGTTCTAAAAAGATACAGTTGAGTGTTAAATTAGCTACTTCCGTCTTACAGAACCATCAATGGTTCTTTTCACCATCAAAGTTTTCGATGTTGTTATAAACGTGTTTCCTGTTTAATTTCTGTTTGGATTTATAAACCCATTGTTGTCGTATATTCATTTTCATTTGTTTCTTTTAATGCCTTGCAAAAACGTAATTATTTGCGTTGCATTTTAAAGTATTGTAACTGATCTTGTCTAACTATGAACATATTTCTTTTGGAATTAAGTTTCATTAATAAGCAATAGGATATTTACTCTAAAAGAGGTTTAAAATTTCGAAAATCGAAATTATTGTCCCTCGTCTAAGCATACAGCGCCTGCACAAAACATCCATCTTATTCTAATAATTAAATATTAGTAAAAATAGGAATGCAGTACAGGGTATGATCCTTTGTAAAGGCTGCAATAAGTGTAGGAGAAGTATTAAGTAACGCGTTACCTAAAATGTTTAGATAAAAATACACACTTGATTTTGGGAAGGGGGGAGCAATACGAAACGTTACATGGTAGGGGAAAGTCAGAAATCTTCAAAAACTACCTTACGTAATACTAGAATGGCCCCAATTTAAAAAGAACAGTACGAGTTAACAGTACAACTTGGACATACAACCCTTCCAGATTCTATTCTCCACAGTCCACACGGGCGTAGCCGAAGGTACCACCAAATTATACCTGACCAAAAAAGATACAACCAATCTTACCACTAACACCTAATAGGTAGAAGTTATTCTAATGAGAATGGAAAATACTTTATTGATATTTTATGGCATTTATTTAACAGTAATTAATAAGACATTATAAATACATACTTATACATATTTCAGTCAACAATTCTTTCAACGTAAGTATGATACACATTTTATATAGTCGATGTTCGATATTGTTTTGTTTTTATATTTTTCACACAATTCCATGATAGTTTTCACTTTATGTCTTACGGAAGCACCCTTAATTTCTAAAGGTGTTTTTAAACTTTGAATTTTGACATAAGTGTCAATTTCAAATTCTTTTAACTTCTCGACAAATGATGATGGATGAGCTGTGTAAAAAGATTCGTTAAATTTTGAGTGAAATGATCCACACGCGTTTGTCGTTTTCGTAACACAAGGACCACACTCCTTGCCACTACCGTATCAGCTAGGTGAGCACCTTTTTCTCTGGTTGACAGCTTGGTTGTATACTTTTAAGACCCCAATTTTGTAGCAGATAGATCTTTATTTTAGTGGCAACATCGGACGTTTGTTACATCTGTATCGAGAGTTCGTATTCATACTTGAGATAAGTAAAATCAATAATAGCAGGCGTGCACTTATTGCACGTGGAGCCCTTAACACACACTCAAAAGATTATGTCTTACATCTCATGTGCATTATCAATGTAAAAGAAGCGCGTACTGCTGCTACCGACAATATAGGTTTGCTTCGATCAACAATTTTTTGTCAAGTCAGCATCAATTGCAGCTCAATCACCAACGTAAATTTGTTGTTTTATTCTCGTAAATGTAGGTGCTGAGGGGAGCGGGCACGGTTCCAGCAGTGCACAGAACCATCCTGCTGACCCAGTAAAGTATTCCGCGACGCATTCGACCAAAGAACCAGAGAATTAATTTGGTTTACTACTCCGAATAGGACGGCCGGCAAAAGACAATATTCAACAAATACATCAGCGTCGGATGTGATCTTGATAAACTAAATTATTTTATTAATATATTTTAGTAATTAGCTCGCAAAAGCATACAAATATATAATTTACTAGTTCAGTTATGTCTCTGCACTCAAGGTCTTGAGCAAGCGATCTTGACAGTTTAAGTCTTTCAACTTTATTGAAATAAAATATAATTTGTTCTTGAAAGAAACAATATATAAGTAAAAGATGATAAAATAAAAATGCTTTTTTATTCCACACTGGAGTTTATTAATTCTCTATAATTGTTTCGGCTGGCTAGGCCTTTTTTAAGATAGTACTAAAGTTAGACGTCTAACAATTATAGAGAATTAATAAACTCCAATGTGAAACAAAAAAACATTTTTATTTTATCATCTTTTACTGATATTTTTATAGTATGTTTCACAAAAAGCCAACTGTAGACTACGTTCAAACAATTGTTCTTGATGTTCAAGACACAAGACAAAATCGGTATGCCTATTTTTTGCTTTTGCGGCAGCCTTAAGCTCAGATACATGGCAACAGTACACATTATTTACCTTCTTCAACTGTTCGATCTTCACAATAAGCGTGTTAAATTTAAGTTTCTAGTTTTAGTGTTACAATTAGTTATGGCATGTACAATATTTAAGTCTTTTATACAAACTGATCCAAAAGGCTCAACATTTGTTCTTTTGTATTTCTAGTACATTTTGTTTGAAAGTGTCAGTCATATCCATTTTAATTTATATTAAGCTTTGTTCATTTAATGGTTTGTATTTTAAGAAATTTTGATTCATTCCGTCTTGCAGGTTTGTAACTTTTTATGTGAATTATTACCCGGACCTTTCCAAATGTTAGTGGAGAGTACAGCTCTTCTAAATACGATATCCATATCGTCTCTATCGTTCAATGGTACCTATTGTTATTATGAAGCGTTGGTCACTTTCTTGGTTAGATTGCTTTTCCTAAAATTTATTGTCATTACCTACTGTAGTTTCATGTCAGTTTGTATTAAGTAAAAATTTAAATATCGGGGGACGCACCCTCTGCAAAATCTCCCATTTGGAAATTGACCACACCCTCAAACAAAGTTATAAAATTAGGACGAACGATAGAAACACAAAACACTCGACGACCGTACTTTGAACGTTTCAGACGTATCAAAGCGCACTCACAGAGTACTTTGACCGCTACCACTAGCAATAACTGCCCCTGAACCGCCAGCCGCACCTACTATTCAGCAAGGCATTCGAACTTCAACATCTATCGAGCCGACAACAAAACCACACCGACCGACGAAGTAGACGACCAACCACAGACGAGAAACAGGTCCGAAGAATCTACACGGACCGATTAGAGATCGGTCTCGCGAGAAACAGCCCAGCCGTAACTAGGTAAGTATACTTATTGTTTACTAACCAACAATTCTTAGGGACTGAGTACGCAAGGTCCCTCTGAATTATACCCCCTCCCCCCCTCAAACTAACTAAAAAGCACCTTAATTAATACCTACATAATTTGTAACAAGGAATTAAGCCCCTAGAAATTTTTATTCCCAGCCATTTCCAAAATGGCTGCCCCCAAGAGCTCCGCTCTCTTGGAGGGTCTCACCCTCGCGGACGCCATAGCTTTGGCGAAAGACCTACAGCGGCTCATTGAACGTTTGACCAATGACGCCCAAACCACTCCCATGTCTGAGGACACTGAAGTGCCCAGCACTTCAATCGCCGCCCCCACTCCCATGGCTCTCGCCCCCCACTCTTCCCCTCACGACGACGCCGGCTTCTCTCTAGCCGGCAAGCGCCGACCAAAACGAAGGAGACAGACTCCTTTCATGACATCTTCGTCGAATTCTTCAAGCTCGGATTCTGAATCCGAGCAAACTCCAACTGGCGGCAAGGTCCCTCCACCAATATCCATTCGCCAAAAAGCTCTTTGGTCGAAAATTAACCGTGCCATGGACAGCCATGGCGTTTCTGCCCGACGGGTAATCAGCACCAAGGACGCCATCCGCGTCTACCCCAGCACCATCGACGACTTTCGTCGTCTTACTACCTTCCTCGACGAAGCCAAGGTTGAATTTTCAACCAACCAGCTTCGTCCTACGTGGAGTCTCTGAAGACACCACAACTGACGAAATACAGTCAGAATTAAGCCATAAAGGCTTTAACATCAAAGGCGTCTTTCGCATGTCGAAAGACGGTAAAATCTGGCCCTTAGTCTCCGTCCGGCTAGAAAACTGCCCCAAATCCAAGGAAATTTTCAACCTTGGTAAAATCAACGGGCTCAACATTAAAGTTGAGCCTAAGAGAGCTTCCAAGGAAGTTCCTCAATGCCGCCGTTGCATGAAATTCTTTCATACGGCTAACTACTGCCATGCAGCTTGGGTCTGCGCATTCTGCGGCCGCAACCATATTACGGCCGAATGCAAGTCCAAGGAAAAAAAGGACGCCACCCCCTCCTGCGCAAATTGCAAGGGGAACCACCGGGCCACATATCGTGGCTGCCCCAAGGTTCCAAAGAGAACCTCAAACATCAAATCCACATCCACTCCCGCCCAAGCTGCTCCTAAAAGGGCACAACCGGCCAGCCGGCACACAGTCGCCCCGACAGCAACATCATCCCAAAAATCTTACGCCAAGGCAGTAAGTTCCGCCCCTCTCCCCCCCACTTTTTCGGCAACAAAGCCAACTCCAGCCCCAGCACTGGAGCTGCAACTCGCCGCCATCGCCACCGCCATGCAAACGATGGCGACTAGCCTTGCCGCCGTCATAAATCAAATTTCCAATGCCTAAATCAACCCAATCAAACAACCTAAGAATTGTCACCTGGAATGCTCGTAGCATTAAAGGCAAAATGACAGAACTCGAAAGCTTCCTCGAGGAAATGTCAATCGGTGTTGCCTGCATCACCGAAACCCATCTCACACATAACGTGAAACTATTCGTCCCCAACTTCACGTCCTACAGAAAGGACCGCGAAAATTCAAAGGGCGGCGGTGTAGCCATCCTTGTTAGGAATTCAATAAAACACAAGCCGCTCTCTCTGGCCACAAACTCCCTTGAGGCAGTGGGCATCGAAATTTCACTAACTTCCGGTTCACCCCTCAGAGTCATCTCCCTTTACTCCTCACCGTATGATCAATCATTTTCAGATCTACCGTCCCTTTTCTCGCCTAACGCTCCGACAATAATAGCCGGAGACCTCAACGCCAAACACGTCTCTTGGGGATGTCGGCTAAACAATAAAAATGGCATTTCCCTTCTTGCCAAAGCTCTCGACTTCAATTTAACGATTGAAGCTCCCCCCGACCCAACGTTCTTTCACACGAACGACAACTTTCTCCCGGACATTCTTGACATTTTTGTTACGAAAAATGTCTCACTTTCCGCCGATCCCGTCGTCCTCGACGCCCTAAACTCGGATCACCTCCCTGTCCTAATAGAAGTAGGCTCCCCAATCTACAACCCCCCAATCTCGGCAACTTCGCTAGACTGGCTACACCTTCGCTATACCCTGGAAAGATCTTCCTTTAAGTGCACACAAATTCGCACAACAGCGGAACTGGATGAAGCCGTAATTCTCCTATCAAACGAGATTATCGGCGCCATCGAGATCTCCAGCTCCTCCCATCCCCTCCGCCCCCGAGAGAAAACCCTTCCCGCAGACATTCTTGACCTTCTCAAGAGGAAGAACAAGACCCGCCGTCTGTGGCACAAAAACCACGACCCCATACAACGAGCCGAACTTAACGCCCTTCAGCGTGAACTCAAAACCCGTCTCACCGAGTTCCGCAGCGACGCCTTTGAAGGGTACATCGCTGAAGCAGAAACTCACCCCAAGAGCACTTGGAAAGTAATCCGTTCTCTTCGAAACAGAGCTCCAAATCTCCCGCCGTTAAAGCAAAACGGCGCTGTCTACACTTCGGACGAAGAAAAAGCTGCAATATTCGCAGACTCTCTCTGTTCCCAGTGCTCCCCACTTCCCAGCCCTGGGTTTCTGGCTGATTTCCATGAGCAAACCATTGCGACCGCCCAAAACTTCGTCCCCTCTGCCCCCGACTTCAGGCATACATCGCCAAACGAAATAGCCGTCACTATCCGTTCTCTAAAGAGGAGAAAAGCCCCTGGCGCCGATAGCATTCCCAACGGCGTCCTAAAAGTCCTGCCACGAAAGCATCTCACCGCACTGTGCAACATCACAAACGCTATCATGCGGCTCCACTACTTCCCGACGGCTTGGAAAGAAGCCACCGTCATCTGCCTCCCCAAGAAAGGAAAGCCCCTGAGCTCTCCGTCCAGCTACAGGCCCATCAGCCTGCTCAGTTCGTTGAGTAAAGTAGCCGAATCCATCCTCCTAACCCGGCTTCTCGAGCATGTGGATAATAACAACATCATTCCCGATTTCCAATATGGCTTTCGTAGGCATCACGGCACAGGCCATCAACTTCTGCGCGTGTCTGAACACATAGCCGAAAACTTAAACAAACGCCGCCACACATCCATGCTACTTCTCGACGTAAGCCAAGCCTTCGACCGGGTCTGGCACGAAGGACTCATCTCTAAACTCATCAGCCTTAATACCCCTCACTATCTAATCGGGGTTATCCGTTCATTTCTCTCCGACAGAACCCTTCGTGTTCGCGTCGGCTCCGCCATTTCGTCCAGCAAACCAGTCACGGCTGGCGTCCCCCAAGGCTCCAAACTATCGCCCTTACTATTCAATATTTTCTGCGCTGACATGCCAAGTCACCCTTCGATCGTCACCGCACTTTATGCTGATGACATCGCACTCGTCAATTCTAGCCAAACTATAGCCCACTGTACCGCTAGAATCAACGCCTTCCTGCCCCTGCTCCTAAACTGGTATCAGAGATGGAAACTTTCCATCAACGAAGCCAAGTCGGAAGCAATCTTCTTCTCGCGGAGGAACCGTACACCTCCGCCCATCACTATAAACAACCACCCCATCAAATGGAGCAACTCAATCACCTACCTCGGCGTCGTGTTCGACAGGAGACTTACATGGCGTAAACACATGCAAGCCACCCGCGCAAAGGCCATGGGCGCCTTTATTTCACTCAAGCCCTTCTTCCAAAATAGGTTCATCTCCGACCAAATTAAAATTCGTGCGTTCAACGCAATAATCAGGAGCATATGCTCCTACGCCATTCCAATTTGGGGCTGCCAACCCCGTCGACTCAAAACCCTTCAAGGCACTTACATGCGGATCCTTCGCTCCGCATTAGGCTACCCCTGGTTCGTCAGAAATTTCCAAATTCTGAAAGAAACTGGGCTCCCTTCACTTACCGAGGCTGCAAACAAATTCGCAGCAAATCTCAGGGCCTCAGTCTCAGGCCACCCAAACCCATCCATCTCATCACTTTCCAACTTCGCCCCGAAAGCTACCGACCGCTTCAGAAGGCCTTGCCACCTTCTACACTGAGCCGTTAATCCCGCTCAAATTCTAGCTTCGCTATTTAGCGCGAGTACCCATCCAATATTCGAGATGGGTCACCTGACAATTCTTACACCCCCTCCCCTATCCCCCCCAACACCTCAAACAACCCACTTCCCGATCCCAACCTCCCCAGGGATGAAAAACCTTCGGGTTGCACTCCCTTCTCGAGGAGGGGTTTTAGTCGGTAAGAATCCGACACTACCCCTATCTTCGGGGGTGTCTATGAAGATTTCCCCTCCTCGAGGTTAAACACTAAATAACAAAAATAAAAAAAAAAAAAAAATAGAAACACAAAGATTCTAAAAAGAGATTCTGACTCTGAACTTGCTTGTCATAAGAGATTTACCTTATTAATCATTTGATAGTTAATTAAAATTTTATAGTCACACGTTCTTTGTCAAATTTGTACATAATTATTAATATTGTAAATAAATAGTTAAAAAATGTAGCTTTCGCATGCAACAAACAATAAAACTACAATCTATTCAAAAAAGAAGCAATTAAAATCCTTATTCGTCTAAATATTAAGATCAAAGATCTCACATTTGGAACGCGTCCTACCAAGTAGGCACAACGAACAACGAACCGAAAGCCATATCGCACGACCGGTTTCGACCTATCGGGTCTCATCAGGTGGGCGCTGGCAGAAAGGCCTTTACAGGCTATATTTTAAATATAAATATATCTTCGTCTAAGAATCCATCAGAATCAACAGTGTAATTCAATGCCGGTAGGGGTATTAACCCTCGGAGTAGTTGTTTCTGTTGATTCCATATTTATATTTATATTTATATTTAAAATTACAATCGTTCGCCATTAATTTAGCGTGCGACTTCAGAATACCAAAAAGATATCTTTTAAAACCTTACATACACTTTTGCTCAAGAAACATCAACAATTAGGCGTTTTTCAAAAACAAATTAGTATTTAGCGACACAACATCAGCAGGTGTACCTTTCTCCAATCTAAGAAATTTGATAGCTACTACATTTTCCTCAATAAATATAATCATAATCGGTGTATGTTTAATAGAAAAAGTCCAGCACATTAACATAAGTCAGCTTGATGTATTATTTTTATGTTTCGTTATTAATTTTCTTATTTGTAGACAATAATTCTGTGAGAAACGTTTTCGCATTTACTAGACTCCTTATTTGTCATTCTTATTATGATGATAATAATAAATAACTTACACTACGTGATTGTATATGTGTATGTAGTTACGGCGGTAATCGAATAATTCCACTTCATATAAATAGGAACCATAGATCTTATGACGGTTTAGTGACACAGTTCTTGTTGCCCAAAACTGCTTCCCAATTTGTCATACTCAACCTGCCAATTCAGTAATGCCTGCAGGTGTAAAAACGAAGCATCGAAATTTCTGACAAGAAAAACTACATCTGTACATACAAGAGTGGGTATATTTTAAAAAAGAAGTCATTTCGGGTCATGTCCATTACCAAACATGAGAATGTTCACACTATGTAGATTTTACGCTTGGAAACAAACACAAGTCACGCGTTTGTAAATGACACACTTTTTATAACCGACGAAATTCGGACGTTTTCTTGGTTACAGACTGTAATTACTCATTGAAACAGTAATGAGACCTATTTAAAGCATCAGTAAGTCAATGTCAACTTAACAGTTTACACATGAAAAAATTAAGTAATTGTTATAATGTAGATTATATTACAAACTATAATAAAGTTATAAAATACTGCGTTTTATGTAACCGATTGTTTTGTTAACCCTAATTTGAAGTATTTTTATTTTATTATTAAATTAAGACACATTAATTTAAAGTGGAAAATGGAGTTTGTGGTAAAAGAAGTAAGTAAATCAAGGAAGAAAATGCTTTTTTAATGTTTCAAATGAGTTTAATAAAAACTTTACATGTGTTATATATCGACCGATTAGTGGCTTTATCAAGAGTACAACGATAAATACTAAAGTTTAACAATGAAATAAATAACTTAAATACCTATCATTAGCGTAACAGTATCGACAAGTACACATTCAAATACACAACATATATATTAGTTATTGGAAAGGCCTAAATATATGTCCATTATTAGATTATTTTTAAAATCCGATTGTAAGTTCGTGATGTTACCTTCTTATCTATTTGAAACATTAAAAAAGCATTTTCATCCTTGATTTACTTATTTCTATAATGTTTCATAACTACCCTACCGTTCAATCGTTACAATTTAAACTAAAAGGAGATTCACCCTAAAATTACCACTAACCCTCTTCAAAACAGACACGTGTTCGAAGTGGACCAATCACGTATCCGCTCTGAAAAGTTTTGGTTTTAATTTAGTTGCATTTAATATCTTCATATTAATTTAGTTTCATAAAAGTTTATTTACCAGTATGATACAAGTAACAAATACCTAATTAAATCATAGAGATATAACAATAGAGTGCGCCAGAAGTCTGCCAGCTTATTGCCAGGAGTGAGAATGAGTGTAGACACAAAGAGTCTGGACACTCAGTAGGTAAGCTCCTGAGAGAATAAAAATATGGACATAGTAGTGATCCTGAAATAGCAAATTTTGTGTCTCTTCTCAAGCCGTATCTCTCTCTTTACTAGTCAGGATGTATTCGTGAGATAAGATCGGATCACAACTACATCCTATTTCAGGATCAGTGCTATAGTATTTTTTTTGTTTTCGTGGAAAAGGGGAAATCTGCAGATTAGAAAATAGAAAACAACAAGTCCGGAATTTATGAAATTAACTGTGAAGGTTGTGAACATAAATATGTTGGACAAACGAAACGGGCTATATCAACAATATATAAAGAACTAATCGCTCACTTTAGATTAATCAGATTTGATAAGTCAAGTGTTTCCCAGTATATTTTTAAAGCAAACCACCTTATAGGCCCTAAGTGTTTAAGGTTAATCAAATAACCCTCTTGAAAATCTGAACTTGACGCTTGGAACAGCTTATACATTCAAAAGAACAATTATAATCTTATGAATTCAAATTTTGGTCCAATCCCTAATTTCCTCTTATTTCAACTGTTGCAATAGGTTTAATTAATTATAGTATTAAGCTTTTATACCTTCCTTTTCCTTACAATTTCCGAATTGTGAAGCATACGTAGTTAATATTGACCTATTATGTCTTTCCCCTGGATTAAGAATGTTGTCGTAAAGCATGCGTTAATTACATAATATTAGTTCATAAAGACCTTCTAGATTTATTCATGGTTATTGAACATACTTTTTCTTTAAATCCATTTCCTTACTTGTCTGTCGAAGCATACATTTGTAAAGTTGCTTTTTTTTTATAGGCCAACAGCATTGGCCTTTTAAACATTTTAGAAATTGCATTGAACGTATTCAAGTATCCCTCCCAACCTTTTCTCTATTTTCCACTATCTTTTCTTTTCGGTTTTCAGCCCCCGCCCCTATAAATAGGCGATATTTTAAAATTTAGAACTAGTCTCACGTTGATAATGCCCATGTTTGAAGTGGGCGATACACGTGTCCGTTCAGTAAATTTTGTTAGTGGTAATTGGAGTGAGTCTCCTATTTCATTTATTCAGCCAAAGTATTAAATGCTGTCGCCATGTTTTTATTCTCTAGTGTTAGCTCAGATTGGCTGATAAACATAATGGCGGAACCAATCGTTGGGTTGTTTTGATCGGCGCTCGACAACAAATCCCGAAAAATGCGAAATATATAATTACTGCCGCGAGAAGAAGTAAGAACGAGCAACAACAGAGATAACAGTAGCCGCAATCATTCTGTTAACATATCAAGGACAGCGGCCGGATTCTATATTTCTGGGGACTTTAAGAGAGAACGCTACCGAGCTATCTTTGGAGTTAGACGAGCACGCACACTACACAGTCATACAACAGATGCAACTTAACTGCGCATGCTCTTCTTTTTAGAGAAAGATACCTACCGGTGACTTCTACGCTACGTTCTCTCTCAATCCTTGCATCACTGTAGAGTACAGGATTAAATTAGAATGGTGCACTCTATTTAAGTAGTTCTATGACTAAAATAATTTATTAATATTTATCAGAGTTACCTCATTCAACCTCTGAGTTTTTTGTTTTTTATAAAGTTTAATTATACTGGTACCTAGCACCTACGCGTTTTTGTAAAATAGCAAATTTGACTGTTACTATATAGCATTCTAAAAATATTACCTCGAAACATGCCTACTTTGAATGATAGTCGTAACTAAAACAACAGTAAAGTACCTTAGCATAAAAGAACCTACCAGTGTACCATAAAAGTAACGTTTATTGCAGATTCATGTAAATGACTGATTATTGTTCTACTTTCTATAACAATAAAACCTTATTACAACTTACAACTATTTTCATATATATATAATATAAAATATTGTCCATTATTATAATTTAAAAATATGTATTCATATTGAAGAGATAGATTACTTTTAATTACCTAACTTAAGTACAAAACGAAAAGCTCCTAACCTATAAATATATAGGATGAAAAGTTCGATAGTTGAATAATTTCAGAAGTCTTTTAGATTTTGAACGTTCATAAGTATAAGGAAAAACAACAAAATAAAAATGTTATTGCAACAATAGGAGGAAATCCGAAAACATACTATTCTTTTTCTTTGGAAACTGTATATACGTTATATATACATATACGTTATCAGGTTGTTAAACGTCAAAAAAGAACTATCTTTCTGATTTCAACTGTAACAAAAATTCAGCATATTATTTCTTTTTTATTTTTCTTAGTATAATTCAATCGATTTTCATTGAATTTTTTTTCAAGAATACATCTTCTAATATAACTTTATAGTACAATTTTCGTAAAGTCGCAAATTTTCTCATAAAATATTTAATTGAACTAATTTTGTGATGAGCAGCTGCTTATAAAAGTACCAAAAAACGTGAAGGACATTTATCGTATAAAACATTAATTATAACTGGGATTAAATTACATTACCTACCTAAAAATTAACATACTTTACGCTCGGCCCCATTCGAGTTCTGTCTGATATATGACATGTGCTAGTGCAGAAATTTTGAAAACATAATTTCATCGCTTATTTGACTTTCGTTTCATCACCATCTTAATCTAGTTCGTGCCTATACATCATATCATTAGACATTTGAACCGGTTTACTTCTTCGGCTGCTTTGAAAGTGAAATGAATCTTCTAGATCTATGAATGCATCTTAATTTAGTCTACCCACGAACCAAATCGCCACCTGTGCTTTAGATAGATTAATACATCCAGAGGTTTAAATTCAATTGTCTATTATATGTAGGTCAATTAGAAAGATCATTCTAAACGCGAATCCCTCAACACTAGGAAAGTTTTATAAATGAGAAATAAATACAATACAATTTATCGGGAACAATCAACGAGCACCAACCATAATTTCAAACAAAAATAAAAATATTATGTATTGCGAATGAGAGCCTGAAATTGGATTTACTGGAAAGTGTTGAAAAAGCTGTGATCGCGATTTCAAACTTTTTAGTTCTCATGATCAAACCATAGGTAAATTATTGTGTTGTATCTATGGTGTGCTGTAAACTATAAAGTTCGAAATCGTGACCCACATCTGGTAATTTCGACAATTTGTTGATCAATAATTAACGTTCTTTATTAATTTGAGTGCCTACCACATATTTAAACTGTGTTGTAGATTCAGTTTGTCAAGTGGGCACCTTCGTAAGGCATTGCCAATCATATGAAATACTACAGTTAGCTGTAAAAATCAATATATGACGATATACTGCCTGTAATATGATAAAAAAGAATTATATTAAACTACCAATTAAATCTTAGGGATTCTCTACTTTGAAATATCAATTTAATTATCAGAGTTACTTTCTCTTAATTATTTTTATTTTTTTTTGTGATAGCAATTCAACATAAAACACATGCCTAGTATGTAACCGATTCCATGAAACTATTCAATATCTAAAATGAGTTTGCTCATTCATAACCAGCCGAGAACCGACAGACATAATAACGTTGCCAAACAGGTCCACCCACTTCTAACAAAGAAAAATATACTTGTTGTTAAAATATGGCGTTACTATAAATACTAATCACAAAATGTACCAGATAACACTATAACCAATCTCTACTGGAATAGAGACATCATTGCAGACAGAACAACTAATCATGTCATACCTGATATCACACTAACCATCATGGAAATCAAAACAACTTATTAGTTAATAGGAATTTCTATATCAAATACAAATCATTGGCTAATTAAATACAAGAAATATGAAATTAAAATATAGAATGATTTACCACAATAATTATTTTATCAGTTGGTGTAACACCTACAACATTACATACAGGTCTAACCGAGTTGAAACTGTATAAATTGAGATACGGTGAATAGAAACAAAAATAGAAAAATTGTTTAAAATGACTGTATTTCTGAACTAAATTGCTCATTAAATGACATTCAACAAACATCAGGTAAATTGTTCTACCACCCCAAATAAATTTCGTTGTTGGCAACACTGATTTAGTATTAAGCATCTTTACGTATTGTAAATAGGTGTAGTTTTAATGCAATGAAATTTTGTTTGCAATTGTATAATAAAAACAGGTAAAACGTTTGAGTTAGTGTTCAGGTGTCTGGTTTATATTGCCATTTTGATTAATATTTCACATTTTTAATAAAAAAGAAAGAATCGTCGAAAACTTCACAAAATTTATTTTATTTTAACAAATATACAGATGTTAACATTTCAACCACCATGTGGCCATTATCAGTGTAATCAATACAATAACACATGGTGGTTGAAATGTTAACATCTGTATATTTGTTAAAATAAAATAAATTTTGTGAAGTTTTCGACGATTCTTTCTTTTTTATTAAAATTGATAGACCTTTACAGTCACTCAAGGATAAATATATCTTTGATATATTTCCAATTTTTTCTTAGTAATATTTCACAATTTGTAAGTGAACCTCATTTTCAGTCATTTTTGGGGGGAATAAAAACAAGCGTGTTTCTATTAATACACTGCTTCTGTTCATTCAATAATTTGTAGGAACAGTAATTAATTTGTAGAAAACATTTACAAACCGGACCCTAGGGGTAAAATATATAAGAAAATTGATAATAATACCCTAAAGAGTGCTCGTACTGCAATCAACCAGAGTAAAATTCAAGTCTGTTCTGGCAAAACTGTTAAAGGTGCAGATGTTGATATTTCATCTGACGAACAATCGTCAGATAAATAACATCAAGCAGAAAATACTGATTGTGGAAGTTAAATGAAAATTTCAGATTCAGACTCGGACCCGGAACTGAATTTACCCTTAGGCATTATAAGAAAGTTTTAAAAAAACTCCATTTGGATCTTAGTGTGTTTTTCAACAAAATATCGGATATTTTTTACACATATTTCAATTAAAAGAAGTATTTAAAGAAAATAATTAAGAAAATAGTACATTTTTCGTTGTATGTGGTATTTTAACATTTTCTAAAATATTTTAAGTGTTTTTATAGGCCCCTGAGTGGGTTGGGTAGAACATGCTACTAAAATAAACTACTATTTTAATTCACATTAAGGGTATATAGAAAATAGGGATTTATTTTTATTTCTGCAAAGAACGGTAAATTGTTTTGAATTTCCTTATGTACGTTTTATTCTACTAGTCATCACCAGAGTTTTCCAGATTTTTTGTTGTCAAAAAACTAAATACCAATTTAGCTGTACAGCCGAAAGGTCCAAAACTGTTTCTATCCTCCCCATTTTAAGGTATATCAATTTTCTCGATACTTTGGGTGATAAAATCCGTTTCTAAACTTCTATATATAATTTTTAGGTTTTAATGTTTTAGTTTGTTCAATTCCACAGAAATTTCAGTTTTTTTGTAAATCTTTACTTGAAAAAGTTTTATCAATCGTGAAACTACTAAAAGTATTATTTTCTAAATAATTACTAATAAGGCTATTTAACTTTAACTACAGCATTAGTAAACCGTTCAACAGGTTTAAAGAATTAGTTGGTTCATTAGCCAAATATTGAACATACTCTAAAGCGAACCTTTTAGTAATCAAATGCAGCTATTCGATATCGCAGATTATTTCAAATAACAGATGTTCTGCAAGAAATTACATTGCTTCTTAGAAACTTTTAGGATTTAGACTTTTTCATGACTTACACGCAGTTATTTATTTATTTTTTGCCAGTAATATTTATATAACCCATATTCCAACTACGGTTTGCTATAAAGTTCTACGTGCGTCAATAACTTTGAGTTTACTAACGATTCTGAAATTGTTTCCCGTTATTTTTTATTTCCAGATAAAATAACAAATCTCAATTAGTAATGGAACGACAAACTACATTACGTTTTTAAAGACACTTTTGAACATTATATTCAAGGAATCGTATCGTTTTTTAATGTCTACAAAACTTAATAGTGCAAGAAAAAAGACACTTTCACAAATGATTTGTCTGTGTTGTGGTTAAAAATTTGTCAAAGAAGATCCAGCAGTTTCTAAAAGTCATTTGGACCGTTAATAAAACATTGACCATGACAATAAAAATCCGCTTAGGACCTAGTTTAAATACCTGAAAGAAGAAATATCGTAGTTTGGTTACCTAGTTGCTATTTTTGATTCTCACGGTTAATGTCACATCAACAAAAAGTTTAAGTTTATTTTCAGTTACCTTATTTATTTTTATTGACTTTTATCTGTGATTTCGCTCGTCTATAGAAGCACTGTAACTATATGGAACCGTAAAATATTATATGCAGATATATACAAATTTTTGAAATGCCTAAAATATGATAATGCTTTCATTTAAAAATTAGTGTAATTTGAGGTTGTCCTGTTGTTTTACAAAAAAAAATAGTTCTTTATTTTAAATAGTTCTGAAACAAATAGTAATTGGGGTGTACAGAAATTTGAAAGAGACTAACCTGTAGACTTATTGCAGGTTTCAGTGAAGGCAATAGTGTGAGAAAAAGGTCACAAAGGTCTTAGAGATGTTACCAGTGAGCATACCTATTATGAATTCGAGTTAAAGATCGAAGGTCCTTAGATGAAGAATATATAGTATTTTAGGCGAAAAACAGCAATGATATGGACATCAGCATGGTATTATCCTTTTTGTCAAACAAACATGATGAGAAATAAGAAACAACTTGATAAATTTATAAAATAATTGTGAAAAAAATCCCTTGTCAGTTTTTTTATTACAAAGCAAAAGTTATTTTTCTTGTAACAGATGTCAGAAGTGGTTCCTTTGGGATTAACCAGCAATAAAGACCTTCCTTATTTTGTGATATTTCAAGTGATTTCGACAATTACCAAATAACATGTTTTTCCGTTTCGCTCTTATGTAATACTTAAGCCAATTATTTTCCATCTTTGTTAATAAGTCTAATAATTTAATTTTTTGGTGGTTTTAGTTTTCACAGTCATAATTATATTGTGCAAAATAAATAAAACTTTTTCGAGAAAATTACCAGTTTTCATTTTTTGAAATCAGTTTTAATTTGGGGTGTTCAAATATCCCACGATACCAGTAATATTTCGGGAAAAAGCGATACCAGTTATGTAATTAATCCTCAAAAAAATAAATAAATATTTTCGTGTCAAAATATCAGATCTTTCTACTTCAATAGTATATAACGGAAGTGTTTAAACAATTGACAAAGCTATAATTATAAACATATCCGCCCAATTGAAAAATATATTCGCTAGTATTTCCATTGATTATATAACGTCACAGTAGGTTAGTGTTTCTTATTTAATTTCGTTTTCTCTAAATGCACTACATAACGTCTAAAATGGTATCCTGAGTAATTATCAACGCGAACCTGGGAGGTTAATTACAATCTTTGGGAAGTGTTTTACACGGTAATAAATGTTCAGTGACCTAGTTCCTTAAACTAATAGTAGAAGTCAGACATGACCAGGTATTCTAATTATTATGCATTCCCTAGATAGCAAATGGTTTTCATTTCTTCAATATTAATCGCTTACTTAACACAGAAAAAACAAACAGTAATAATATAATTGGGAGTAGCATCATTGCGACCTCTAAGAGATACGTAATGTTAATTGAAAACAGTTTTGAAAAGGGTTTTTAACGAAAAGGTTTATTTTTATTTTAGACAAGGAAACTTACAACCCATTTATATTAACTTTAAGGGAGATAAATTAATATTACTATAAGTAATAAAAACCGCAAACGAAAATCGAAATACCTAAAAACAATAATAAAAGTGTGAACCAATTTTAGTTTATGTTAGAGTAAACTAATAAGCAATTAATAAAATAAAACAAACGGTATATTTCGAAAATGTATTAGATTATCTCTGAGATATGTTTCGGTTTTTACACCACCTTCAAAGAGCTATAGATAACTGAGGTACATTATTTCCTTACAAACTACTTATACCTAGCTCTTTAAAAATGGTGTAAAAACCGAAACATATGTCAGAGATAGTCTAATACATTTGTGAAATATACCGTATGTTTTATTTTATTAATTATTCATTATGTTTCATCAACTGATCAGCGAAACGTCAATTTCAACTATAATAAGCAATTAGTAAATAGTACATTAATTTGACATGAAATTTAATGTACCTTCAAAAAAAGACTATTACGTACGACAAAAGGGTAACTATGCAGCGAATAATCCATTTTAGGGTTTCGTAAATTAGAAGGAAAAGATCACTCTCCTGTCCGTCCGTCAGCTGTCACAGTAAAATTTCTCAGAAAACATGCGACCTACAAACTTGTAACCAGGCATGATAATATATTCCACTAAACAAAATATTTCTCAAACGATTTAATACTTGGAATTATGCCCAATAGGGGGGCAAATTAAGAATTCAATGTGTTATTTTGTCATTATATATTACATGGGGTATCATTTTAATGTCTTATCACAATCCAAAAGTATGTTTCTCATAATTTTAAATAGTGTCCATTGTAACAAAATGTCCGAAAATAAATCATGGTAGGGTTTGGAGGTTTGACGAGAACCCGTTGAAATTGTACTGTTTCAGTATTTTTTTACATTTTACGTAAGTGTTCATGATTGCATATAACTTGCATATTTTTTTTGTGTTTCATTCCTACCAGCTACTCGTGCTGGTGAGCGGGCAGTCTCTCCGATTTACACTGTAGTGCGGAGGGTAGGGCGTAAGGCCCTCTTCAGCCTCCTTACAGGAATCGTGGGAATGGGTGGGTGACGTGATTAGGGAGAGAAAGATGAGACGCACGGAATGAAGACAGAGTGAAGTGAAAGGTTATCTGTAGAATATTACTGTCTTCGTGCTTCAAATCGCGGTTTTTTTTCTGGTATTGCAGCTACATGTAAATGTAAATTTAAATCAAATAATAAATTTACAAAAGACGGATTCGTACGGATGCTCTTGGATGTATGTTCAATTTGAAAATGTATCTAATAAGTCATATATTTCATGTATATGTTACGGGTAAAGTTAGATAAGCGAGTTAACCTAGGTTTACCTGGGTAAACTGCGTAATACTCAAGACTCTTGGGTCCAAAATATATTTGGAATTGTACACGTTTCGAGTTTAACCAGGTAAACCGCATTTTATCCGCTTTAGCTCGATTAAAGTTGGATGTGCTATAAATAACTCATATAACTCAAGTTGTTATTAAGCTATATCTGCGCTTGTGTGAAGGGTGTAAAAAAACTGAAATCTGTCAAAAAAGAGTTGTGGTTAGGTTAGGTTAGGTTAGATTAGGTTAAGTAAAGCTATTGGAAATATTTGCAACTCGAAATGTCACAGCAGCTTGTCTTGTTTTGAACAAATAAGTACTGGTTAGTAGATTACCTTTAAGATAATACATTTTTAGAATTCTAATTTTTATTTGTAAAATATGTTTTTTGAAGTAAATATGTTTTTCAAACATTAATGGCCTTGTCATTTATAGTACATCCAACTTTAACCGAAAAGTGTACAATTCCAAATATATTTTGGACTTTCCCCAAGAGTCTTGGGTATTACGCAGTTTACCCAGGTAAACCTAGGTTAACTCGCTTATCTAACTTTACCCGTAACATATATATCACACATCTAACATTGTGTTAATATCTTTGGTATTAGTTTAGCTAGGTCTATAAAACAAATTGGTGCAGCTATCTCGTCCAAAGATACATTATTCTACAGTTAGCTTACCATTTAAACTTCTAATTAAAGGATAGAACTAATCAAAGCGCTTATTACTGATGTTGTCTTTCTTCGGGTGTACAGGCCGTCGTCGGTTGGAATTGCTTCCTAACGTTTCGCTAGCACGAGTGGCGAGCTTCTTCAGAGGTCTATCCATTTTCGCTGTTGGTTGTAGACAGTCTACTGGCCGCGAAAGCCTTAATCAATTTGTCAAAGCGCTTATATTCGATATCCAGTTTCTAATCGCAATGTTTAATTGTCAATAATCGGCCACAATGGTCATAAAGCGGCTGTAGCAATGGCTATGGCTAAATACCCGAAGGCGGAATCTCGTCATTATTAAAATATAAGTGCTATATACTATTAATAACTCTACCCATCCGTTCAAATTTGGGCGGGTTCAACCAGCTTCATAATAAATTAAATGCAGTAAATTCTTAAACAACAATATGTCATTATTTAATTTAATGGAAAACTTAACTATAATTAAGAAAATATTACGTGTGAATAAGAATAGAAGAAACTAAGTGTACAATTAAAAATTTTTACTCCACTTAAGCTACGCCCCAATTTTCAACAGAACTATTTTTGAACATCCTTGGAATTTTTCTTTCGACTTTTCATTTCCGAATAATAACTGTAATTTTAAAGATGCGTCTGTACATCGATGAACTTCTCGGTTACGGAAATAAAATTTCACTTTTGGTCACTATACCTGTTAATTTCAAGGATCAGTCTTAAGACCATGCCGAGAGAGGTATTTATTGCTTCATGTGACCTAGTGCCGACCGCATTATAGAAAGTGTAGTAAACAAGCTGACGATGACGTTGAGGTTACACTGACCCTCTTTTTATCGTTTCCTGGTTTGAATTAGAGGTTAAGGTTAAGGTTTGAATGAGCTACCGGTTTTTAATATTAATAGATGCTTGACAATTAATTATTATAATTTTGCGTACGGGACATTCGAATGTTAGTTACCATTTTTCACAAGATTGAAATACTTTTCTTTTTAGAAATAGATTTTATATCATTCTGATATTTCAATCAAAAAAAATCTTTTACACACATTTTTTGTATAAAACTTTAAGCATAACTATTTTGAAATAAAGTCTTTCAAAAAGTAGGATTTTAGGAAAAAAGAAAATTTTGATAATTTTTCTCATTATTCAATGAAAACTCAGCGAAAGTTCAAGTTCTTGGAGCTGCAATTTTTGCATTACTTTTTTTAACATTAAGAAAATAAAATGAAATATATTTCAAAAATTTAAAACTTATACGTTGACAGGCATATTATAGGCTTTGTATGTATTTATTTATGACTTCTGAAATGTATAATTACATAAAAGTATATAAGAAATCAATGCATATTTCTTAAATTATTTTCATTATAACGAAATACTGGAAAGAACTTTTTCGTAGAAGTTAATATCAATACTTTAATGTGAATTAATTATTTTTTCCTCTTCAATTTGAGGTAACCTGTAATAGGTAAACAATAATTCAAATAATATATTTTTTAATTATAATTGTTTATTTGCCAATAAAAATTGAAACTGTTGATCGAATTCTAATTCGCATCCTTTATTTTTGAAAATTTAGTTATAATTTTGAAGTTTTAGAAAACATCAAATGAGTGTATATTTTTCAAAAAGGGGAAGATTTTCCTCCTTGAAACTTAATTTTTTCGAAACCAGTGTTACGGTTTAAAAAAAGATTTTTTTCTGTTTTTACCCATTAAATAGATATAGTTACTTATAATTCCTGTTTATATGATTAGCAATTAGCTTTATTAATTTTTGATTCTAGAAAACTTCACTCAATAAATATTTATTGCTTTCTATACCATTTAAAAATTGAAAGTGCTAATATTTTGGCATTTTTATAGAAATGTAAAAGTATTGAAATTATTAACAACAATTATCTGCTAACAACTTTCAAATAACAAACCTAAAAATGTCGAGCTTATTGTATTGGTTGAAGCACTAACACGATTTTAGAAAAAGCGCTCTACTTTTGCCAAAATTCTTTCTAAGTTTGTTTTTATAAGAACGCAACAAATAAATTTCACTTACGTTACTTTTACAGATACCATCAGTATATCGAACATTTTTATCGTTTTATAATTTTTATGAATAGCTATATAACAGTAAAAAAAACGTAAAATTTACACGAAGCATTATTAAACTGTAAACCCGCGTTATAAAAAGCGATAGGTTGTGTCGCCATGTCAAGTTGCTGACTCATCTGTTTGAATTAGACCAATGATTTTCAAAGTAGGGGAGCGAAAAATAGATTAATTATATATTATTTATATACATCATATTTTATAAATTTACTATTTTTGTTTAAATTTAGAAATGTTAGAAGAAACTTAGGAAATCATTTTTACGACAACAAATTTTACATATAAATAATAAAGACGGTATGTGTTTTAATACGAATCTAAATATAATTCTCAAAATTTTTGCGCTATTGGGGAATCCTCTAACTTCAACAAACCATTATGGTACCTGCACTGACCGATATTAATTTATTGTGTCAAAATAAGCAGGTCATCTATCGGATTAAATTTAATTTAAAATATGTTCGTAAACTCAATTAGTTAATTAAGTTATTGTTGAACATATGTATAAAATACATTATTTAAATATGTACCACATATAATTTATTAATAAATCTCCTATTAATCAAAATAATGAGTTTTTTAAGACAATTAAGAAAAATAAATTTATTCCTTCAGAATTTAAATTGAACACCACCTCTACGATTCAAATTGTGAGGTGCAAAAGGGAGTCTTAGACCAATAACACTTTATTTGACAATGATCATATTACAGTGCTAATTAATATTATTTAACGAGCAGAATGCTGTATCTTCTCGTACTAGGTAGTTTTAATTAGTATAAGGTTAGTATGATTTATTATAACCGAAAACTTTTATCTTACTACCTTTTAGAAAAAGATCAGATGTAAGGTTATTTACAATAAGTATAATTTTTATACTACGTATTACCAGCATTGAACATAAAGTAACGAATTATTGGTTTTGTCTTACCTATAACGCTCAAACGCTTTTCTTCTAAATAATTTTCGGCATTTTCAATTATACATCCGGTATCGTACTTGAGGGCACAGGACAGTACGGCAGGTATATAATTTTTCAAATCCCGTTTGTTCCTAGAGTGTGGAATATCAGGTTCAGGTTCGTCGCCTAATGTATAATTGAAGTCTCCCACGTTTAATATACTGTCGAAATCTACGTTACCCTTAACTCCCATAAACGCGCCAAAAAGTAGCACAAGTAGCAATTTAAAATGCATACTTAGTTTTTCTACTATTTTCAGTTACTTTAAAGTCCTAAATGTTATCACATACAAAAAGACAGAGTCACTTTAACTGAACGTCACTGATCTGACTTACGAAGTACACATGTAGAGTTAATAAAGTAGTGTAGGTAAACCATCACCTTGAACTGTTTGATAAATCTGAAGGCCAGAGACTTGGAAGAGCATTTATACGTGGTCAGATCAGGTTGCCCATACTCGCGGGTCTTCTCTTCGAAAATGTAGAACATGCGGTCTAGGCGAAGCGAGGAATCACTTGCGACAATCTACGCGATAGCTTACGTGCATTATTTCATGAGCCGTCAAACAGTAAAGTACTAGCTAGTTATAAATGAAGAAAATGTTTCTTATCATTTTTTAATTTGTTATTTACTTACAATAAAGCGAGACAAAAAGATCAAAAAAGGTTAAATTTTTATTAATAATTAATAAAAAACTTAAACAATAATTTAGATAATAAGGATATTTTCAAGAAATCTGGAGTTTATAGGATTAAATGTAATTATTGTAATAGAATAACAGGCGGGCTGAAAAGTTCGTAGGCTAGCATAGAAAAAAGATATTTTTTTTGATAGAATTTGATTTTATTATTCAATATAGTTCCCTTCGAGGACGATACAACGTTTAACGATTATAGCGGTCATACAATTACGATTTCGATACCATTTTTATAATACAATTTGTCTTTAGCCTCAAAACCTCAAAATAGGCTTCAGTTTCGGCGATTACCTCTTCATCGGTGCGATAGGAAAAATAGGGCGAAATTTCGACATTAGGTATTATGAACATGTAAAATCCATTCAAGATAATAAAAAATATCGGGGTTATCCCAGCATTGCATATATAAAGAACACACCATTTGTAAAAGTAATGTATCAATTCTCCATATCTTTAACACTAGCAAGAGACTTAGTTTCATGGAAAAATTAGAAATTCAAAAATCTTTATTTTCAACAAAATACATCACATTAAATGATCGAACCGAAGGGTACAACAGCCCTTTATTTCGAGCAAGTACCAATTGCCGGACTTTCTATCTAGGCATGCAATAAATAGTTCAACCATCTGTAAATAAATTAGTACTCTTGTAGTTGTCTTTGAGAATGGCCGAAAGGTTGAAACACGTGTCAGAGATTGTTAGTTAATTTTGTGAGATCGTTTCTGGTTTAATTTTAAACAACTTAATTTTACATATTCAAGAAAGAAGGAATTAAAATCCTTATTCATCTAATTATTAAGATCAAAGATCTCACATTTCTATTTATAATATTTGGAAAAAATTCAGGATTCTTTAGAATTTGATATTTTCAGAAAATCAACTTTTACTGACACTCTAATACATGCCAATTCCAATCAATCGAAAAACATTAAACTAAGTTCTTTCAATTGTTTCGTCCACCGTTTACTCACAATACCTTTAAATAAAACCACTATTGATAAAGAAGTTTCAGTCTTAAAAGCCCTAGCTAAAGATAATGGTTATGATGAAAATCTAGTAGATCAACTAATTTACAAAAAACGTAAAAAATTAATGCTTCGAAAACTTTACTCAGCGCTGGATACAAAAGACATCAACAACAGTAATAATAAAAAATTCTGTTACTTAAATTATGTACCAAACATATCTTATAAGATATGCAATAAATTAAAGAAACTAAACCTATCTCCTATATCCACTAACAAAGATAATTTGGGAAAAATACTAGTTAATAATAAACAAGAAACAGATATTTTAAATAAAAATGGTGTATACCGAATTAGTTGTAAAAATTGTGAAGTGTTTTATATCGGACAAACTGGTAGGGCCCTTAAAAAACGAATTGAGGAGCATTAAAGATCAATAAAAAATGGTAAAAAATGTTCATTATCAGAATAAAGGTAAACGTCTTAACCTCCTTGAAATAGCCGAGATAAATACAGCGTTATTAATTGGTCTTCCCATCACTAACGACCAAATAGAATTTGGAAATTCCCCCCTTTTGAAACTACAATAGGTTTAGTATAAATAGATTTACCTGGAAATGTACCTTTAGTTGATAGGTAGCTCTTTGAAAATGGTGTAATACCCGAAACAATTGTTAGAGAAATCCAATAAATTTTTTGTGAAACAATTACCAAGTGCTCTTTACTTTTTAACTATTCATAATGTAGCCTGTAAAGACCTTTCTACCA
Source organism: Agrilus biguttatus (assembly GCA_963921985.1). Classification (NCBI taxonomy): domain Eukaryota; kingdom Metazoa; phylum Arthropoda; class Insecta; order Coleoptera; family Buprestidae; genus Agrilus; species Agrilus biguttatus. The sequence continues at coordinate 27,159,452 of OY998118.1, forward strand.
GTGCCCACTTAATGAGACCCGATAGGTCGAAACCGGTCGTGGGGTATGGCTTCACTTGACCATCGATCAATAATAAAAAGTTGAAAATCATCAGTGTATTTTTATTTATTTATAATATGAATTTTAAAACAAGTAACGGTATACTCCATTTCATATAATATGTAATATGTATCACAGTTAATGTAGTTGTGGACTTTATTTCAATCAATTTTTTCAACTGTCCTTTTCTAAATATTTCACTTTTTAATTAGCTAGTTGAAATATTTTGCAGATTAAATGTGATATTTCTTAAAAAACATCTACTTTAACAAAATCAACAATCGTTTTATCTAGAATACTTTTGTTGTAACCTATTTGCACATAAGCGTAAGTTATCATTTGTAAATTTGAAAAGTACAGTGTATACAACCTTTTTTATTGAAATTGTTACTATAAATTTCACATTTCACACGTTTAATATTGACTATATTAATTAGGACGTTCCAGAAAATTACTTTCACGTTTAGCAACAAGTAACACAATAACGCACTAGGTATTTTGTATTCATTAGAAGTAAAGATTATACAGAATTAGTTACTTTTTTATGTATGTGTACACATTTATTAAACCATATCCTTTGTGATTTTAAGGTAGACCAGGTTCCACTGTTTCTAACAGGAAGCCTCTTGTGGAATACGTAAAGGGGCTTTAAAAAGTACGTAATATTGTGTACGTAAAACAAACCAGTTCTATTCTTACTAAAAATGATCAATTCGGTACAATTTTATAAAAACCAAGTAATTTTAAAAAATGACACCAACGGTTTGATAATGTTTTAATAATTGTTACTGTTTTGATGTGTGAAAAAGTATGTTTATTGAAAGATGTCTTTCTTGAGTTCCCACAGTTACACCCGAAAATTAATTGCGAGTTATCTAATTGACTTGTTGACTAAAGAAACGATGAAGATTGCTTTTAAATATTTAATAACAACTTACACTATTTATATTTATAACAAGGTAACTAACTTAACACATATTGAAGAAAGTAAGCTATTTTACTTGTTTGACTATTGAATAATTGTATATATGAAATTGGAATGATATTGTAACGAATTTTCTAGTTCAACTTATTTATTTAAACAATTATTTATTTTACATTTACACACTACTTAAAACACTTAAATACTAATGCAACAACTTATATATATGACAAGGTAAATGTGTTATTTATATCACTCGGTATATCGTATTTATATTACCACTTATTTATATGACAAGGTAAATACGCTATTTATATCACTCTGTATATCGTATTTATATTACCATTCTACTATCAACCGTAAACTTTAAACTCTAAACTGTAAACTCTAAAACTGTAACTGTAACTAAAACTAAACTGTTCACTGACCGTCGACAACATCATATTTATAGAGGTATCGAAGGTTCTGGAGTAATCAGGAACGACCTTCTAGTATTTTCTCGAACTCCTATTATGTTGTTGTTGTTTATTTATTGCTATCAAAGCGCCGACCGACGACCGTATTCGAGGAACCCGTCTTATCTGTTTCCGGAACTCGCCGCCGCTCTTGTACACATACAATATAAAGAATCCCTTTTGAAGGGCTTTAAGAATGCTCTTAAGAATCTGGCAATTAATCTCTGGTTTTCAACTTAAATAAACTATAATGAAGTGGGGGTTGACAAAAGCTGTTGCTAGCCAGAGCAACAACCCCACGAGTCATTGCACTCCTTCAGGTAAACACCCTGGTTAATTTGGTAATTTTACTAATACCTTAAACGTGACAATACAATGAAAGTTTGACGATGAACATAACAGTATGATAATAAAATAAAATGATTTTTAAAATATTGAATGCCAGTTTACGCTTAAAGGAAATAAATATAATAAATAGTTGTTTGCACTAAAACCAAAATTTGGAGAATGAATATAACAATAAGATAATAGAAATGAATGTAATTTTGAAGATATTTACGTTTAACAAAAGAACTGAATATAACGCAGTTACTTCTTATTATTCGGCCAATTTCAAAATCTAACAAATATATATATATATATCTATTCATTAAAGTATGTAGGCTTTCACGGCCGGCATTATTATAATAATGATTTTCCGGACTTGATGACCGTGGTGTAAAGGCTTGTTTTCTGCCTGACGTTTCATCAGCGACTGCGGCTGACATCTTCAGAGGTATTAAGATCGTCGAAGTAGCTTCCTGTCTCGAAGTTCTCTTCTCGACGGCCTGCTATCGTGTGATGATATCCATATATTTATAAATAAGTCCAACAGGCAGATAAGCCCCGAAAATTTTTACAAAATAAGCACTATAAATAATTTACTTAACAATAAGCAGTTAAATACCTAGAGGGAGATAATCATAGAAGTTATAAATTTTTTATTAATTATATTCTAATAATACAAAAATTAAGAATAGATTTGATTGTACTGCTATTAAAATCAAAGATTTCTATAGAGAGATATTGATTCTCTAACCTAATAAGTCACGGTATTGTAGAGTTATATGAAAAGTTTTATCTATAGTATATAGTTCATTACATTTAATAAGGTCAGAAATGATTTTATACAAAAATATCAGATCACGAAGCATTCTAAACGATCGAAGAGATGGTAATTCTGTAAATACTACAATTTCATTATAAACATGAATATACGTAGGATTTGCAATTTGAATTTAAAGATGTAAGCAAAAAATTTGTGTTGTACAGTTTCAAGGCGTATTATTTGATACTGCATTGAGGGAGACCATAAAGGTTAGTTATTATAATATACATTAGTTTTTATTTAACTAGTAAGTTATATACAATGTCGATATTTTTCAACAATTTAAACTGAAATTTTTGACGTTTTACAAAATGTAAAATGAATATGTAATCCATATGGTTTGTAAAAGATGCTTTCCGATCAATCATAACGCCCAAATCTGTGATATATGGTGTATCGCTGTAATTAATTTATAATGCAATTTATAACTGAATTCGTCTACTGTGTATTAAATTAGAAATGAAAATATTTTCCATATATTTAGGATGTCAAGGTCTTTAAGGTCAGTAAACGTTGGTTAATGTGCTTAAAATTACTTGAAATTGTCCACTGTATCTGTAAATTAAGACCCAAGTAGATTCTGAACTGCTTCAATTTTACCACAAAATTATAAAAACAACCATGTTTAAGAATTACTTTTAAGTTGTTCAAAACCTTATATTGGTGCTGCCGCTTTAATTCCAAATTTGTTAATTAACGAAATTTTGTTTCGATAAACTTCATCTTCTCAATCTATTCTAAATATACAGATAATTGAAATCAAATTATATGTGAATAATTCCAGCTATCTTAATAACTTAATAAGTTAATTAAAACTAAAATATTCCTTATTTTATCCTTATATTCCAATGATTTAAATCTCTTCAACTTTTGAACCATCCAACTGACTAATTTTGTGTTTAAGTAGGGACATTAAAGACTCTTACAGAAGTGCTAATTGTTAGAATTAATTACCTAATCAGGCAATTATCTTAAGGACGTCTACAAATAGCAAAACATGTGTAAATTTCCTAATTTGGTTAAAAATTACGCCTACTATAAAAGTCAATTATAATAATTCATTTTTAAGGTGAGTTCTTTATAATTAATGCAAGTTTACATCTAAAAAAGTAAGTTTACTCTTTAGTTTGACCATTTGAAGTGAAATCACAAAATTTATCTAGTTAAAAGGGTTCGTTAAGCTAATTTAAAGTTTCAGCGACGTTTTAATAGAAATACCACGGTTCTTCTGCAGTATAAATTTATATTTCATTACGTACGTTCTAATTTAGTGACCCTCAAAAATTTTGACACTGTTACGACAATTTCCAATCGAGAACATTTTAACTGATCGATTTACTGGTTTTATATCAATTAAAATACATTTTCTAGGTTAATGAGTTGAATAATAAATAAATAGCTGTATTTAAACACTATTTACTTTTCCGTTTTTCTCTGATTATTTTTTATTATTATTTATAATTTTATGTGTAAATGTAAATAATAATGATTATAAAATTTAAAAAAAGACACAAAAATTTCAAAAAGAGCTAAAAATAACCCTAAAAAGGTAATAGCTTGTTTAATAAATTTAAATTAAAAAATACACTTAGTAGTTATTGTGTAAATTACATTACAAATAGTATAAATTATAAATAGTAAGAACAAAACAGATGGAGTTTATAAACTAAATTGCAATACATGTAATATAGAACAGTAGAGTGAACTGTACATAGGACAAACAGGCCGATCTTCTAAAGAAAGAATTCAAGAACATATAAAAAACTACAATGAAAAATTTAACTATATACATGTAGAAGTTTAACTGACCAATTTACTGCTTTCGTTTCTACTTTATGGTAATTCATGGTAATGAAAAGCGAAACAAGCATAATAATTTCCACTGTATATTTTAAATTCTCAACAATTGTTGCACTTTACTCACAATATATCTTCTAAAGATGCCCTACTAGGGTGAAACAATTGTTAAGAATTTAAAATACACAATGGAATTTATTTTATTTGTTTCACTTTTCATTAACTGACCATGTAAAATGCTAAGAACAATCATTTACACGAGCTAGAACAAAAAATAAAAATATGCTTATGATCAATATTCTGTCAAAACTTCCAGACGAGTACCGTGATTATGAAATCATTGGTTCCCATCAGCAAGATACAGACAGCGTCGATAGAACACCAAAAAAAAACTCTTTGTGTTTCATTCCCACCAGCTACTCGTGCTGGTGGGCGGGTAGTCCCTACGACCTACACTGTAGTGCAAAACCTGAGGGTATGGCGTAAGGCCCTCTTCGCTGCGTCAATTTAGTCGTTGGATTGGTGAAAAAATATTTATCGTAAAAAAGTTTTCGAGCACTCATTTTGTAGCTAATTTTGTGAACCTTGAAATAGGTTAGTACCGATCGGCGTGGTCTAGTGCTCTAGATCATTGCTTAGCATTCGGGAGGTTTGAAACGGGTCCGACTGCTCTGGTCCAAGTTTTCTGTGGTTTCCTTGGATCACTTAGGCAAATGCTGAGACAGTAATATTCCACAGATAATCTTTAACTTCTCTTCCCTCTTCATTTCGCCTGTCTCATCTTTCTCTCCCTAACCACACCACACCACTCACCCATTCCCATGATCCCTGAAAGTAGGCTGAAGAGGGCTTTACACCCTACCCTTCGGCTTTGCACTACAATATAGTTCGGAGGGACTGCCCGCCCACTAGAACGAGTATCTTGTTGGAATGAAACACAAAATAGATAGGTTAGTCGATGTCCTGTCGGAATTGTGAACGACATGTTTCTGTCCGGTAATTTTTATAATTAACAGTAGCCAAACAATTGAAGGCAAAAAACAAATAGACTTTGAATAAATAAACATTTGTCTGTTTTATTTTAAATTGTGAATAAAGAGAGGACTATTTCCGTAATTCAAATTTGGGTACTCTAGGATCAGGCCTCGTGGGTCTAGCGTGAATTCATCGCTAATTATTAGAGATAAAATATTACATATTCAAAAAAGAAGGAATTAAAATCCTTATTCGTCTAAATTTTAAGATCAAAGATCTCACATTTTGAACGCGCCCTACCAAGTAGGCACAACGTACCGAAAACCACACCCACGACCGGTTTCGACCTATCGGGTCTCATCAATGAGAATTTAGACGAATAAGGATTTTAATTCCTTCTGTTTTGAATATGTTATATTTTCGTCTAAAAGTCCATCGGAACCAACAGTGTAATTCAATGCCGGTAGGGGTATTAGCCCTCGGAGTAGTTGTTTCTGTTGATTCCATATTTATATTTATATTTATATTTGATAAAATATTAATTTCTGTCTATGAAACCTGGTAATTATTTTATTTCTCTTATCGTGCCTACTCTATTTCATTAATTTTTTAAAAATTTCTAGAATCATAGGTGCATAACGCTACATTATAATATCTCTAAGCATCATGTCTATATGTTTATTAAAACTCATTGATGTTAATTTGAAACACACAATATTGAAAGAAGTGTCTCTACTGAATATTATCGAATTCTATTAGATATTTTAAAAATGTAACATGAATTATGTTGAGTAAGAAAAATCTGAAATGATATAAATTAGTTGAAATAGATTTCACAGCAAAAGTTATTTTTAGAAATTCATGCGTTGCTTTTTTATGGATATTGTTACTCATACAGGTAATCAGACGACTGGAACAAGTTTTTACATGAAAATTTAATACATGATTAGGTCCTTTTACTATTAAACAAGATTCTTTCCTTATTTATGAATCGTTTGCCGTATAAGTAGCCGCAGTAACTTTCTTTTGATTTCGTCAGTATTTTTAATGTTCTGACTGGACCGTCACAGGTTAGTGGGTCATACTTGATCTGTGCCGTTCGGGTTGAAATATTAATTTACAGATATTAAATATTACCGAAATGAATAAGTGATTAATTATTTATCTTCTTAATTCTTATTTGTTTATTCTTTATTTGAACTAAGACTACCAAGTAACTAAATTCTGGTTACGAAGCCAATAATAGATAATACCAAAGCAATGGTTCTCAAACCTTTTTTACTTGTATTTCACGTGCCAATTTTTTCTTTTTGGATATACCCCCGCTTTTCTACATTAATTTTACGGAATAATGCATAATTATTTGAGTGTACTAAATTAAATAATTGTTTACCATTATGATTATAATAATTCTTAAACAATTTGATACATCATAAGTTTAAGAAAATAATAACTTATTTCAGTAATAAAAGTACAGCAATAATTCTATCATAAAACTGAAATAGATTGATTGAATGGAAGAAACTATTCGTTAAAATTCAAACCAATAATGTTACTGGTTTGATTGAGACTATTAATCTAAATCTATGATCCCATCATTGACCAAAATTTTTCTCATGATTAAATCATGGAGTCATAAAGTTCCCTAAATCTTCATAACGTTTCACAAACAAATAAGTTTTAATTTTTTTATTTGATATGTAATTAATATGTCTATTATAAAAAAATATTACGTACTATCTGTGTTATGTGAAATATTCAATTTTGGGAATGTCAAAATTTTGGTCACGACCTGCTTAAATCGGATCAATTCCTGTAGATACCCATTTACATCTCTTGCACTCCCAATTTTTGTTTTCGCTGTTATAGATTGCTAGCTATTCGAAATAAATCACTAGGTCTATATAGACCACTTTGAAGATCATTGCACTAGAGAGATAGATGAAAATCAGGAACAAATACTGTTTATCTTTCGACTTAGAACTTTATAATTCCCTGCTAAGTGTGATAACAAAAACATATCTCATTTTAAAAGTATGTATCTGCTAAAATCAAAATCATCGAATAATGAATCACACGCCAATGGAAGATTTCAGCACTCTAATTTATTACAAAATCAGTTACATCCCTTCACCTTACAATTCTTAAATACAGTGGCATAGAAACTAAAAATAAGACTATCAAAAAAAAAAAGAAAAGAAGATATTAAAATCCTTTTTCGTCTAATTATAAAGGATCAGAGATCCCACATTTGGAACGCGTCCTACACACTAGGTATAGCGCACCGAAAGTCATATCCCATGACCAAGAGACCATATATGTAAAAGTAACAACTGCAACAGTACAGCCATCTGAAATTTGGCGCTCAGGTCTCTTAATTGTTAATTCGTGCTTGCAAGTCATTTGGTTTTCTACTATCCCTTAAAAGACTCAGCTGGGTACTAGAAAAATGCATACAATTTTTGTAAAGTGTATATTAAAAGGACCTTTTAAAAAATGAAGTTGATAAACTCAATTCAATTTCGGCAGTACCCCAAGCGTCTTAGCCCTATAGTAACTCCTACTACAGATGTCGCAGCAGTGTAGTCAAGCGGCAAGCTAAATAATAAATCGACAGTTCTAAATCTATGATCTTATTGATATGTCACGATATTATGTCGTAAATAACAAAACGGTATCATAAGTCATACAATTTTAAGATAAGAAAAACATAAATCAAATATGCTGCAAATCATAAGTCATTAATTTATTCGCACGGGAATACCAACTGTTATTGTATTCTTACTTAACAATTTATAAAAACCAGAAAATGTGGATCGCGATTTCGAACTTAATAGTTCTCATCAACACATAATAGGTAATTTTGATAAATTACTGACCAAATCCGTAGAGGCAAAGTGAGTAATATCGAGTTATTAGGGATATACTGAAAGCAACATTATATTTTATTGTATACTAAAATATCTTCCCTTTATTATTTCTTGTATGTTCTACTCTTCTTTTTTCAAACGATTTTTTAAATTATTAAGTATCAATTATGTTTATTAATGTTTTCTTTTAAACTACTCTATATTTCTTTGTAAGCACGATTTAGTTTTACTTACTAACAAAGAAATAAAATATAACGACAGTCTTTCTACGAGTGTCTAACTAATTTAAATAAAATTAAATTATTTTTTTTTTCAGTTTCTATTAATCGTGATTATTTCATGTAATTTTGAGGTTCAATGTTTGAATAATAGAACTAAAAATTAAAAACTTAACGTTAATAAACTTTCAGAACAATGACAAATGAATCTCGAAAGATGTAAATAAATAATTAAATATGTATAAGTAATGTCAAAGGTCGTATCCTTATAGGTACCTTTGCTTCAACTATGTTTTCATTTTTACAGCTATCTGACACACCAGCCATTATTCACAGTTTTCCAATCAGAGATAATATAAAAGATATTTGGGACAATCATTACATCTCAGAGTTTTAAACTATCATGTCACCAGTATAATAAATATGCGTGTCATTTGATTACTACGAATAGTTGTTACCATCACGAGATATTCAATTACCCATAAAGTAACCCAAACCAAAAAAAGGAAGGCAAAATCATTTATAGAAGTAGGTCCGATTTTCTTCCCAAAATCCTAGAAGATAATAATTATTTAATAATAACATATTGCAGTGTAAAGAAAATGTACCATATTTTCAGTTCTTCGTGATATTCTACATGCCTATCTAATAAGAAATTGTTGAGTAAAGTAAAATATCTTAAATGGTATTCTAATTAATGATATCTACTCTTAGTTGAGAAAATGTCATATTATAAATAAATAAAAATTAATTTAACAAACTTTATTCAATAAAATTGACAATCTTGTTTCGCGACACTGTAACTTCATCAGAAACTACAATACACTTACCTACAAGAAAAGCAAAGTGAGTTCTGTAAACTGAACTAAATAAAACTTTATAACCCAAAATTCCACGTAAAACGTTGAAGGACCGAACAAACGTTTCATCAGTAATATTTACCAAATAAAAGATATTTGAAGTTTACATCAAATTTACAGTTAGAGAAGGTACTGAATTTGAAATTGTGTATTAAAATTATGGGAATAAAAAGCAAAAAGTAAAATAAAATTGTAATTGCAAAGTTCATAAGCACTTCCTTCAGGTGTATGACATCTTCTTTAGATTCGTATATTCCGTTAAATTAATTCTAGCAGCATGATGTCTTCAAGGGTTCATTTCATTATCCCATATTATACATATTACATTAAATACCCTAAGAAAACATGTTAAAAATAATAAGGATAAGATAAGCAAGCAAAACATATCAGGAGTGTATAAACTAAATTGTTATTCTTGTAACTGCCTTTATATTGGTCAGACTGGACGTACTTTTAAGGAACGATTGAAAGAGCACAAAAATCGTATGAAAATAATAAACTAAATTCTAACTATGCTAAACATCTAGTCGAAGGAAACCATACCTTTGATAAGTGATAATTTTGAAATACTTCATGTTGTAAATAAAAGCCTTAGGTTATTATAACTAGAAACATTAGAAATTAATCACTACAAAAATACAAAATACACTTTTAAATGATCAAATGGATCTCAACAACTCATCGCTACTCAATCTTTTTATTCGTCCCCCGCCCTAATCGACTACTATATAAGACAAATATTTAGATAAGTTTATTGTACTATTACTACTTCTGAAGAAGCCTAAGTTAGGCGAAACGATTATAAAGTGTTGAAATATATCAATTTTGTGGAAATTTGTGTTTTTATTTTTTTACCTAATTATTAAAATAAATTTCCATCAAGTGAGTGTAGAGAGAATAGATCATAGTACGATATTCAGTTATTTATCAAATTCAATTTTTGCTTTAGCGCACTTTGAATTATAAGTGCCGATCCAAATATCGAATTTGCTCAAAAGAATTAATTTTTTGGATACTACATTGCTATTCCTAAATAATGACACTTTTCCTATTAAAACAACTTAGTAATATTTTCAATTTACTTTAATACATTACATCAGCTATCCTCCACTAAAAGCCCTTTAAGTGGACAAATATAAGAATTGAAAATTTACTTAAACAGTTCTAAAAATGTCAACTTTTATTTTAATTATTTCCAGATCATTCTATAGTTATTTAAAAAGGTTGAATAACTTTTTTAAATGTCTGTAACGAATACAGAATAAAATAATAAAAATTCAAACGAATTGAAAGCAGCAAACTATCATTCAGTTTTGAAAACGATAAAAATAAAACCTTACTTCTTTTATAATTTGTCCATCCAAAAGAAGAGTGGTAGAATTAGGAACCTAATAAGAGATATTTTGTGGAGTAGCTCATATAATAAAACAGAAAAGAAATTTTATGCAGAAAATTAAATAATCTGTTATATAAATGATACAATTACCATTATTCAGGCAAAGTAAGGCAACAAATCGAAAAAATATACTTTGTGCAGGTACTATGTCATAAAAAGATTGTTATTATACAAAACCCTATTATTGATTAACCCCAATGGAACATACTTTAATAAACTCTCCGGTGTTCATGTTAAAAATAAAACAAAAACTCATTCAAAGTCTATCATGTTTTACCTGAATGTTTTCTACACAGACAAACAAAAATAATCGAATGTTCGAATCAATACAATTGGGAGGAATCATATTGTTCTGTAATGAAATAATCGGAAGTTCTATTGACCAATTATTATTCGTTGAATTTAAAATCTCAAAAATCTCATAAGTTAGTGTTATATTTTTCTCAATTTCGGTCTTGAAACTTTATTTAGCTCTTTAGTGTATTTTTTGTTTTAGAAATCTGTTCCAAATTAATTCTAAAGACTTTCTCAGTAAAAATCAAAAAGTAATTGACACCATGAAATGATCAATAAATTGAATGAGAAATTATAAAACTTGTTAAATTTCTTTAGTCCGAGTTGTTACTTAGAGACATTGATAAAAATAAGTACCAATAAAGATATCAATCACAGTTATAATGGAAGGTCATTTTATATTTTACAGCACGTATCTATAACAACAATAAGATAACCTATTTATCACGTAATTATACAGTGTTCCACAATTTAGAATTCCTTAGATTGCTTTCAACACTGAATATTAATAATATTCAATAAAAGTAACACTTGTCATCATCACAGTAAGGTGCAACATAAACTTCTTTAAATAGCAAATATAACTATTATAAACGAGCAAGTTTCTAATTGATTTTCTATAGACAAAATAGATAGAAACACATAAAAAGAGACAAATATGCAGATACTTAATTCGCACATTATACGGATATTCCACAAATTGAACACGGATACGCACTTAATGAAATACTTCTCAGTAATTGAAAACTCACAAGATCTTTTGACCGAGTACTTGTATACATATATTCTTTAGTGTACTTGTCAATTAACTTACACATTAACGTAATAAAGTCATATTAACCCAATACTAGAGGAAAGTCCCCTAATTTTGGAAATCACCTTTATTCAACTTTCTTTTGTGTGAAAAAACGGATTTACAAGAAATACTGCAATGTTAACAGCCTGTATCAATAAAAACTACGTCCAATTAGCCTTTACCTCACGACATCACTCGCATAATGAAATATAGCTGAAATCTTTCCCGACAATCTCCTTTTCATGATCGTAAAAATCCCATCGAAATCGATTCAGACATTTCGCCGATTTGTCGGTACAAACATACAGAGACACTAACAACAAATTTGTAAGGGTTGTTTGTGACTTAATTACATACAAATAACCATATGAGTGTACAAAATGCAGTTATTTCGAAATTATATTCAAGGAAGAAATTTAAGTGAATTTATAATAATAAATAGTCTCGCGTTGATAATGCCCACGTGTGAAGTGGGCGAAACACGTGTCCGTTCATATAAAATTTAGTTAGTGGTAATTAGGGTGAGTCTTTCTTTATTTAACTACGTATGTAGATATGTAATAATGACGTATACCGATAAAGATATGTCAAGGATATAATCGGTTTTTATAAAGGTTCAGATAGACAAGCGCCCAAATTGCTGGATTGCTCCAAATAAGAAGTTCCCAAGAGTTTGAAAATAATAATGAAATCAAATTTTTAAATCGTATAATTGGCAGAAATAATAATAGACATGATTCTTCAATTTATCATAAACCAATACACATAAATATAACAATCCATAACAACTCATATAATACGTCGCCTTCTACTGCATATTACATAGGTCAATAAAAGTACCAATTAATGTTTCTACCTCATCCTATCCCCAACCAATCTTTGCATTTCGCTAAAACTAAAACGTTTTACATTGTTCACTAATTGCGAACACTTCTAACTATCCCATCATGTCTCCCTTCTCTCCTATTCCTTTGACTTGATTGACCACATGATCCCTTGTTCTCCTGTTCCTTCTAATACCTCCTCACTTCTAACTTTTTCTGTTCACATTTCTATTCATATTCAACAACCGCCTATAACACCACCAATAAGGATTTTAATTCCTCCTTTTTTTAAAAAACGTTAATTGTTTTTCTTAAAAGCCACTCGACCCTGCGCGATTCCTCATTTTATATCTCTACTGCTTTTTTTCCAATTGTTATTTGTTATTTGTTTTATTTTTATTAATTTTCATCGCATGCGCTTCCCTCTATACAGTTTCCATTTTATGTAAAGCTGTCTCTAACTCTTCCTTGATAGGCGCTAATACTGCTATGTTATATCATCTGGAAATCTAAGCATGCTAATCTTTCGCCCCCGAATGCCTTATCCTAAAACTATCCTGTCTTTAATATGTAGTATAAATCGCATCTTCTATATACAGATTACGAAATTACAAATGACAATTTTTATCCTTGTCTAACTCGTTTCCTAATAGTTACTTTCTTACGTTGCTGCACAAAATTCTATAACTGCCTCTGGCTGTTTATAGAGGTATATACCATTCTTCTATCATTGTATCTCATTCCTACAGTTTTAAGTATTTTTAGCATCATTTTCCAATTCACATTGTCGAAATCTTTTTCCATAGATATACAAATCCTACGTACGCCAAAAGAAATAGCCTTTATTAAAAGAACTGCTCTCAATAATAACTACAAACCAAACAAATTTGACCATTTTTTTAACAACGTGTTATATAAGAAAGCTATTAAAAGGTAAAGAATAAAAAATTTCAGAATATTTATTTTAACTTGTCTGACACAGGGAAATGTGGGTCAAATAAATATTTATTTCTTTTGAGTTTTATTTTTTTTAGTTAAAATATTTACGTTTAAGATAAAATGATCAAAAATAATTGATAATTAATACTTTATAAAAATGGTTTTTAAACTAGTTTATTAATTATAACTCTACATATGTTTTGGTCCATCAAACATATATCAAGTAGTAAAAATTATTAAGATAAAGATGGGCACAGGCACTCTATAATCATCTTACAACTTGTTGATTAAGAGAATGGAAGGAAATATCTACATAGCTATTTGACCGACTAATAAGTTAAAATTACCTGCAACAATTTTAATATCAGAGAAACACGGTTTGTGTAGAAAAATCAGAAGGTTTCAATAGAGAAAATGTGGAAAGAACGAAACTACTTGAATATACTTAACATAAATTAATATAACGCCTTACATTGCCTAATCTCCAAGTATTACTAGATACCGTTATGGAATAAAACAACTTTGTGTTTGTTTTTATATTTGCGTATTTTCTTCAGATGCATGTAAAAAATCAGAAAAGGTCGGAAATGTTAAGCCCTTAAAGTAAATATAATACAAGCTATGTTATCCTTAATTACAAAATATAAAAATACTTTTATAATTGTTAAGCTCTTTTACTTGCAAATTTCGCTATATATACTTAATAAAAATAAAAAGCTACTTATGAAACAACAGTATTTTTTTTAAATAGATATTTATCCTTCTTATATCGGTGAGTAATTAATATTGTTACTGTATGGATACGAAATTTGAACGTTTAAATGCGTTTGAGATGTGGTGTTATAGGTGGATGGTAGCGAGTGGCGTGGTCTAGTGCTCTAGATCATTGCTTAGCATTCGGGTTCGAACCCGGGTCCGACTGCTCTGGTCAAAGTTTTCTGTGGTGTCCTTGGATCATTTAGGTAAATGCTGGGGCAGTAATATTCCAGAGATAATCTTTCACTTTTCTTCTGTCTTCATTTCGTCCGTCTCATCTTTCTCTAATCCTAACCACACCACCCACCCATTCCCACGATTCCTGCAAGGAGGTTGAAGAGGGCCTTACGCTCTACTCTCCGGCTTTGCACTATAGTGTAGGTTTTTTTTTTGGTGGATGGTGCAAATACCGTGAATAGAAAATGTTGAAATGAGGAGATAGCGAAAGAAAATAGCTATTTATTTCTACTGTATTTCCAAATATAAGTACAAATCGTTAATAAACATAAGCCAATTTTATCATTCTCTTGGTACTAACTACCATAAGGTAAAAATGAATCCAGTGTTCTCATTATAAATATAAAAATTTTACTTTTACTTTGACTAAACAGGTAAGTACTTAAATAAAACTTGATATAGAACCTGAGATATTTTTATATAATCCATCACGTTTAAAATAGAGACTAGCGCTTATAAAATTAGAGCGAAAATCAAATCTAAGGACTGTTCATAGAAAATTTAATAAAAAAAAAATAAATCAACTTTGTTTAATAAATTATATAAGTAATTAGTAATCGCCTCAAAACGTAGGCCTCCCCAAGATTCCTCCACTCGTCCCACCCAAATAGGAAATAAAAACAGGAATTTTCTTGTAATTTTAGAGTAGTTTTGTTTGTTTTCAAATAAAAGGTCAACCCCATTCAGAAAAAGCATCTTTAAGTGATTATTTCACTAATAGCCGATTACATTAATTGATTGTATTGATTAATTTACATAATCTATTGTTTTGACTATTTCTTTATTAAACGATTATTCCAATGAATCGTACAAAGTGTTATATATTCCGACGAATCGTAATAATCGATTGTTTTCTGACAACCGATTATTAAATTTATTAACCCTAAAATAACAGTAATGCTGACGCTTTATTTTAGAAAGCTTACGATTCGAGCTATTACGTATACTACTGTAACGATTGTTAAATACGACGTGTTGCCTAGGCATCATTCAATAAGGATTTTTGTCAACTTAATGAAACAAAAGCAAACAATTTATATACATATATTCTTCTCTTATCGAAAACAGTTACCCAAATTTCTACATAAAATGTTTAGAGACCTAATAAGCGTTTCGAACCCTATTTGTCATTTTCACTTTTATAATTACTTAGTGTTTTGATTAGTTCAGGTCTACTTTTATTCCGTTTGATTTTCTTGTATTCTCCTCTTAATATTTTAAGGATAAAATTACGTTTGACATGTCCGGTTCTTACAAATTTCCTTTGGGTTGCTAATTCAAATATATTCCTGTTTATATAAATATGAAATCAACAGAAACAACTACTCCGAGGGCTAATACCCCTACCGGCATTGAATTACACTGTTGATTCTGATGGATTCCTAGACGAAGATATAACATATTCAAAAAAGAAAGAAGGCATTAAAATCTCTTTTCGTCCAAACTTTAAGGATCACAAATCCCACATTTCGAACGCGTCCTACACAGTAAGCACAACGTACGGAATCCCATATCCCACGACCGGTTTCGACCTATCGGGTCTCATCAGGTGGGCGCTGGCTCCTTCTTTCTCTTTTGAATATGTTATATCTTCGTCTAAGAATCGTTCGGTATTAACAGTGTAATTCAATGCCGGTAGGGGTATTAGCCCTCGGAATAGTTGTTTCTGTGAATTTCATATTTATATTTATTATATATATTTTTAAAGCCTTTCTGCCAACGTCCACCTGATGAGACCCGATAGGTCGAAACCGGTCGTGCCTTCTGTCTTTTTTGAATTCCTGTTCATCATTACTATCTTGTATTTATCATCTTCAAGATCTTTAACTAGACTTGACGTTTTCTGAACATACCATAAATATATTTCTTTATTATTAACAAACCATGTATAGAAATGGTTAAAATTAAATGTTAGTTAGAGATCAAAGTCTGAAATTAAACTTGGCATAGAAAGCTTATGTTTTCTTTTTACACCTTATTGGTTCCATTTAAAATTCAGTATTTCAAATAATCTCTTCAATAATAATCAAAATTAAATTAAATGCTCAATTTTGCCTTCATGTGAATTCTATCTATTTAAGCTGTCGAAAACATAATAAAACACAATTTTAACAATTTATTACAAAATACATATTTAAGGTATCTTCTTAATCAAAGGAATTTTAAATAAATTTCACAACAGTACAACCGTATTTATTATTTACATGTAGGTGTATTATTAAACCATTACAGCTTAATTTTAGAATATATTATTTTTGAGATTACTCTGAAATATTCTTCAGTGTCCTAAGGTTTCTATGATACATACATTTATTATATTTAATATCAAATTTCAAATATACCTGAAAGAGGAAAAGACCAATAAATATGAAATATTTCTTTCTGCAACGCACAAATTATAAATTTGTGTAATAAGATTTTTATAAATCTCTAAAAACTCTAAGAACATTATGGCTATTTTTATTTTTTTCGTTTTCATATAATTCGATAATTACTCGAATTAATTTCAATCAAAAGTCTGCCTTATAGTAGATTGCAGCCGGTTCTAGTTACGAATATAACAAAAAATAATCGCTTGTTGATAGAAAACATTTAATGCTTGTTAAAGGATTTCAATTGTATGTCTACATTATGTATCATATATACATACACTAAAAAATTCAGTTCGACTATTTTTATGATTTCCACAGAAAATTTGCATTTCGTAATATTCCATGCGATTTTCTTCTATTGAAATTAATAAATTTTAAAGATTTCAACAAATTTCAGTGAATGTAAAATCTTCCAAACCAAACCGGAGGGCACTATCTGAAAATTCAATTGAATATCGAGTTCTACAATATCTTCAAAATTGAATACTAATTTAATGATGTATACAACCAAATTGCTATTAATATTTCCTAAGGTCTCATATGATTGATAGTCTCTATACAGTGTTTATAATAATATTATCATATTTATGTAACAATCTTTGAAACTTATATATAAAATAAGCTAAATGGAAGAATATGTAGAAATAATTATTAGAATACACAATAACGTTATTAACAATATTATTCTAATGCAGGTAAAGATGTTTCATAAGAACTGGAAATATTTATATTATTAAAAACATACTATAATCAGTAGGTATGGGCAAAGCCCTTATTAGTTGGGTTTTATGCTCTAATTTAGAAGCCCTTATCTACAGTGCCCTTGAAACCCCAGTTACATTTTGACTACGAATTAATAAGACTTACCAAAAGGGCTTTAATTACATCAAAAACGCTTTAAACATTTCAATATTACTAGATCTCTATTAATGTATTTACCATTTTTGATCATTTTAATTCTTTTACTTTTGCCCATGTTTTTATTACATAATCTTTAAATTAAGCTTTCAACCCTTTTTTGAAATTCAAATTACAAAGCACTTTCATGGAGTAATTCGTAAAAGGGCTTTAGGTGCAGTGTTTCTAAATCCTGAGTGGACTGGAAGAACATTTTCAACACAAATCACTAAGGCTCTACTAGCACTGTCAGTAATGATAATCACTTTAACCTGTTAATCAACTGAATGTTATATATCAGTAATTTGGTTTTACTTTTAAATTTTACAAAACAAATTTGTCATATCCATAAATTAAAAGAATTTAATGTAATAATGATATATTTGAAGAATTTTTAGTAGGACTAAATTTTAAAGACATTAATGCGATATTAATTATTGAATTAATTTATACCCACTACAGATTATCTAATATTAATGAGGATAAGTTTCACGGCTAGGGCGTGACAGCAGTAACAATTTTTTTCTTATTAATATGAGATAATCTGTAGCAGATACAAATTAATTCAATAATTAGTATTTCATTAATATATTTAAAATTTAGTGTATTTACGAATCCAAACAATTTTCTATGACCGTAATCGTAAAATTGAATTCTAGCCATTTAAATATGCTCGATAAGAATCATGTACCTAATCTTAAGAAATATGATTTCACATTTTAATAAATCCTACAAAGGAGCAGCTTATAATCATCGGCAAGTAATTTTATTGTAGCAAATACAAGTTTTCAAGATACAGATAATTTAAAGAACACAACTATTATTTCAACAATACAGTGCCTTCTTCAGGTTAAAGTTTAATAAACTAAAAAAATAAGGAGAAATTATTCTCTAAGGCTATTTTTTATTCTCCTTCGATAAATTGGATGTTTTTCATTCTTTATTCAAAAAAAAAATCAAAATTATTCAAAAATTTTCAAATAAAACGGTAGGAAATATCCAGATGGATCGAAAGAAGATAAAAAAGGAATCGAATGACAAAATAAAAAATACTCCCTGCCATTTGAAAAAATGAACTTATTCGTGTTTGAAGTTTACAAACTTTGGATTTTTTTTCTGAACGTCCTGTACAAATTATAAAGCTTAGTTTTGGAATGACGTTAACGTTAGCCTTATGACTTGGCTATTACTAGTAAAAATTTCAACATTCTAAGTCATTTTTTATGGAAATTATGATTCATTACAGTTTGGGTTGCGATGCAATCTTTTTTCCAATAAATTAAATTGTCAGAAACTATTTATCGCAGGCATACAAGTTGGTTATAAATGTCACCTTAAAATTATATGTTCCATATGAATTCATTGTAAAATATCTACTATTCCATTTAAAATGACAAAGTTGACATCAACTTCCGGTATAACTGGAAGTAGTATACAGTTGAAATGATTTTAGTTAAATAGATCATCCTTGATACCAATCAAATCTGTAACATGCTTAGTTTCCCTAAAACGTCTAATGTACCACTCAGTTTGAATGACCCTGTATAAGGATGATCTACAATTTCTTAGTTTACCGAGCAGCGTGGTCTAGTGGTTTAGATCATTCCTTAGCATTCGGAAGATCACCGCTTCCATTCTGGGGCGCTTGCTCTGGTCCAAGTTTTCTGTGGTTTTCTTGGATCACTCAGGAAAATTCTGGGGCAGTAATACCCCACAGATAATCATTAAATTCTCTTGTGTCTTCATTTCGTCCGTCTCATCTTTCTCTCCCTAACCACACCACTCACCTATTCCCACGATTCCTGAATTCGATTTTGCTTTGCTGTGCAGTGTATGTTGTAGGCACAGGCCACCCACTAGTATGAGTAGTTGATGGGAATTAAACACTCAATAGTTTCTTAGTTGTTGGTTTATTAAGCTTCCACCTGAAGAAGGCACCGTGTTGTTGAAATAATTATTGTGTTAAATGCCGGTGACGTCATTTGTTGATGTTTATATCGTCGGTCTTCGAGCTCGAGCCGAGAGCTTGTCTCATCTGAAGCGGTGGTGCATTCCTCTTACAACATTCTGGCCTGGCGTATATACTCAAGCTTGAAGTTATTTTTTAATGTCTTTATATATCCAATATTTAATTGAATAGGCACTGATATGTTTAAACTCCATAATCAAAATTCAAAATAAAACACAAGTGTTTAAGAGTTTAACAAATAACTTTTAATACATCACGACGAATCGTTTCACCTTACAAACTCTTAAACACTTGTGTTTTATTTCGATTTTTTTTATATATCCAAGTTATTTACTGTTTATATCAGTAATAAGAATTTTGTGGTAGTAGTGTTTTAATTGTGAAGGGGGACCTAAATCTTACAATATGGTTAATTAAATTATTTGTAACGTGAAAACTTGTCTTATGTTTGTTTAAATGGAGTTACAAGAGTTAAAAGCTTTATTTATACAATTTTATTTTTTTTTAGGAGTCAAAATTACAACTAGAAATATTAAAGAAAACACTGCTCAAGAAATAATTTATTTATATTACAAAAGTGGTAAAAAAGCAATTTATAAAAAATAAATTACTATAAAATAGGCATCACATCATAGCATTAACTAGAACTAAAACGATAATTTATCCATTAATTAACATAATAAATAGTTTTTAGGTTACATCGTTTAATTTTTGAGTCAGTCCAAGCCTTTCATACAATCTCATTAGTTCTAATTTTTCTAAAGCGGTTAACGGACGATTAATAAGAGGACTGGCTTTTCTCCTCTTTGAGTTAAATTTACTTAAATTTGGAGGATTCATACTTCTGTCCCAATCCGAATAGTATGTTTCCTCGTAATCAGGACCCGTGTGATAATGACTCGAAGACGACGAGTACGTTGGTGACTGTGCATTCTTACCATGAACATGAACATGAATAGGTTGGTCCTTTTGAGGATATTTATGCGATGACTGTAGAACTGCAAATTTTGTAAAAAGTCCACTAACGTTGATAATCAACAACGTCACCCCTATGGCCAATCCTTTTAATACGAAAACCGTTAAGAACTTCAGTGTCGTTAAAATTACTCCTAATGCGAAAACTATAAAGAATAACACTGATTTCAATCGACGTACTGCACCAAGGCATCTACCTGAAATTAAAATAAAAAATGCATGTTAAATATTTTCACCAAAAATCATAATCACATTAAAATATATTAAAATTGCAGGAAAGAAATGCTTGAGATAAACTCTACATATCTGTAAAATAAATAAATTACTCTTGAAAAATGGCGGATAATCCGAAACATATATAGAGTTCATCTTAATAAATTGTAAAATATTCAAAAGCGTTTTTTTCTGCAAGTTTATTTCAAAAATTGATCATCGAAGAATCTGTTTCTTTTATTAAAATATGTTATAAATATAAATATAAATATGGAATCAACAGAAACAACTACTCCGAGGGCTAATACCCCTACCGGCATTGAATGACACTGTTGATTCCGATGGATTCTTAGACGAAGATAACGATAGGTCGAAACCGGTCGTGGGATATGGCTTTCGGTACGCTGTGCCTACTGTGTAGGACGCGTTCGAAATGTGGGATTTGTAATCCTTAAAATTTAGACGAGAAAGGATTTTAATGCCTTCTTTCTTTTTTGAATATAAAATATATTAGTTATAAACGAATCTAACACTGGGAAATCAACAAGTAGGATTGTGTATGAAACTAGTAAAGTTTCCAACTATTTTATTTTTCGTTTGGTTTTTAATATTTAGAATCCATTGTTTCATTGCTAATTTTTATTAGATCTTGTAAATGCTGCTCGTTATTTTTTAAAAAAATTTTTACAGGAGTCGTTAAACATGCTCCTTTACATTATGTCATATAAATTACAACTTCCGAATATACCAGAAGGGATCATTATCTTTCTTAATGGTTGATTTTTAAATTTTATGCTATATTTAAAGAATTTTGAATTTTGTTTAATCTTTCTGCCTTTATCTCCACAAATTTTTGAAGTTACAAATGTAGAGTTTTGCCCTGACAATATTTACGAAAATAATATTTAAAAAATTATTGTATTATATTTTTTAACGTATTTATATGTATAGTGAAATCCTACAGAAAGAATAAATTTTTGTTATCCTCTGCAACCAAAAGTTTAGAATGACAACGCTGACTAACGCTGTGTAGATTGTAGAGACATTTACTTGAGTTCCTTTATTCCTACCCACCGTTTCCTCTGGAAACGTATCACAACATGGAGGTTTAGAAGATAAACTCTTAAAAAAAATAAAGTTCCACAAAAAACTAATTGTGCAAGACAAGATTTTTAAAAATCCCGCACTCTTGAAAATACTAAAAATATCTGTCATTTAATTTTTAATATTTAGCGTGTATTTTGGTACATGGCTAATTTTTAACAGCTTCACTAAATTCAACATTGCAGATGTGTCAGGTACAGTTACTTACTTACTAAAGCTATTTTCTTAACATTGTCACTCCCAAACCCCCTTAAGCAACATTACTACAATAAGTGCTTGTTATGGTGTATTATTTAACGACAATAGGAAATCTACTAGGAAAACCTGTAGATTAATGATCAAGCTGAAATGAATTTAATTGAAAACATTTTTACTTATAGTCTGCTTTTAATGTTTTTACTTATACGATTATTGAAATGGTCTATGAAACATCATCTTCTCAAGCAATGTCTTATTTATTTTTTTTATACAAAGCTTTGAACTTGAGGAGAAGCATCAAAACATTCAATTATTTTAAAATATAGTATTTCAATTAAATGAAGAAATAAAAATTACAGGAAACCAAAAACGACAATTAATGCATTACATTCATTCGCTAATCAATCTTTGAAAATGAAATTATCATTTTTCCATAATCACATTCATAGACTGGTAAACACACCAATGTTTACACACATTTTTAATTTAGAATTAGAAACCATCAAACATATTGCTGTAGCACATAGGCTTAAAATGACAGTCATCGGTAATTTCGTAAATAAAGAACTTGAAGATCAAGCTAGAACTTTGTTAACTTCTGCTTTTCAAAATACCATTGAAGAACCCACTTTTTGTGGAATTAATCGCTTAAATAATGTAAGCAGTAAGGTTAAAAATAGACTAGTTAAACTAAAAGTAAGTACAATTGAAATAAAAAAAAAACAATATAGGCTCATTTTTAGTAAATAAACCAGAGCTATTAAAAATTATGTTAGTAAGCACATCTACAACATAAAAAATTTATTTATTTAATTAAACTTTTTTTTTAATTTACTTTTTTATTAACAAATCCTTTTGACTATAGTTTCGACAAATAGCTTGTCATTGTTAATATAAAAGTGATAATAAACAAAGTAGTGTTTATTCATTCATCGTTAAGATGAATTATCACAAAGTAACAGCTGAATCAATCCAATTTTTACTTGGAAATATTTCACTTAAATTTATTAATAAAACGAAATCCAATGCACCGACTGTTACACTATATATATTCGTAAATAAAAAGAAACATAGGCACAAGATTTAACGAACATTAACAATATGTAAAATACAATAAACATAACTCAAGGTTAGCAACCCACCTAATTAATAATAACCACAAAATAGAAAAAGAAAACGCAAAATTATTACATAATCTAAAAGGCGAATTAATATTAAATAAATATGAAATATTAAAAATTAAGAAAGCCCTAAATTGTAAAAAGAAGCTAGCCAACGACCAAATCATGTTCGGAAGCAACCCCCTCCTTGATCCAAACTAATGTAAGATAGAGATGTATAAATAGGAATTACATTAGTTTAGATTTAGTAACTTGCAACTTGTAACTCAATAACTCCTGAAGATGCCATAAAAAGGCGAAACAATTGTTGAGTTTGTTAATAAATTTAGGTGAAATATTTCCAAGAGTTTTCTTCTATTAAAATAATTTTTATTAAAGTTTTGTATAATTCAATAATTGAAAGGTTATTGATGCACCACAAAAAACTCATAAAAATATAATGGAATGATTAGGTTTCGTAGTTTCGAATGCACTTTTGTGTTCATTAGAAATTATATATGAATATAATGGAGGTATTTAGCAAAAAGCACTCTCACTTGTAAAAACTGGTGGCATCTTAGATAGATAGATGCTCACCAAACCAATTTAATTGAACCCAACCAAGTCCGTTTTTCGTTTTATAAATGGATCCTTGAATCACCGTGAAATGAACAGTGTAAAAAGCATAGAAAAGTGTTTTCTGACTTTGACTGAACCGAAGGTGTACGTAGATATAGCGTGGAACTTGTACCAAAATCGAATTAGAAATTACTTACAACCAACGGTCCGTATCCACGCCAACTACTAACATATACAGACGAAGTTTGGAGTAGTTGTAACGCAGACTAATAATAAAATAAACAAAGATGCAAAACTAACGGTGGACAACCACAAAAACTAAATACACTTTTCACAAACCTTTCCTCATCTACTATGCATCCATCCTGATTTTGGTTCGTTTTTTGTTTTTTTCGCTTTTTATACTGTTTTTCGTTACTTTCAAGTGATTCGTTCCACGCCTTTTAAACATCAATAACAAACAAGGTCGAAATATCCATTCATTTCACTGAACCTTCGGCAATACTTAAGAAAGGCACTTGAAATAAAATATTTTTTGTTTAAAACTTGTCTAAACAATAGGCGTAAATTAGGAATTTTTCACATTGATGCTTACAATCTAAGGCGCGTAACATTTTTTAATTTTATTTTCTTCATTGTTTCTGTTACTGTTTCAATTATGTTGTGTTTTAATTGAAACACTTTATTTTCATCAATTCAAATACTGACATTATGACATTAATGATATTTTCGTACAAAACTGTGTGAAATGTTTAGGTAAATATTTTGCTATTTTTCTTCAATATTTAACGTTTCGTTCAATACTCATAAGTTTTATCAACGCAATTTATAAAATCACTGATTCCATTTAGAGTAAAGTGTAATTTCGTTTTCACAAATGTAATTTTTTTGAAATGTGTTTTCGTTTTAACAGTATTTTTTTGAAATTTATTCAAATAAATTAGTATAATATTAATTAATGAGGAAAAATTTGTTACTAATTTTTAACATTATTAACAGGAATGATGTTGAATGCGCCTTTTTATCAGTGACTTAACAATTACCGTAATAAATCCCATAAATATGAAGCGAAATGCTAAAACGATTAACAACTATTCACCTGAATAGTTCAGAGCTTCTTAAACTATATCTACAAAACTGATAAGAGAGACGACCTGAAATTGTGGCGTTGCTGTCCGCCAACATTATTATTACCCTCATAATTACTTTGAATTCATAATTAAGTACTATAATGCATATGTAATAATTCTTATAAACTTATTACATATTCCTTCGTAACATATAAAATAATTTACTCAAATTTATCGGTATAGGTACCTATGTACAATTTAATAAATGTACCAAATAATACACACCAGTAGGGTCAATTAATTATATTCCTCTGTCGTTATTAGTTTACCTAATAAATAAATATGCTGCTTCCAGAATTTATTATTTAGTCTCTGACAAAACGACAATTTTAACGTCACAAATTATGGATTCGATTGAGTTAGTTGAAAGTGCTTGGAGTAAACAACAAATTCTGTTAGAAGGTTACGCAACATTCAAAAGTTGTTCTAATCTTTTCAATCAACTTTACACTCTTCACGTCGATTTAAAAAGCACACAAAATTACACGAATGTGCATCCGGCTATATATGCATTATTACCAAATAGAAAAAGAAACGTACAAGAGACTGTTTGAATTGATTAAAAGTAGAGTTCCAACGTTTAGTCCAAAATATTTGAAATTTGATTTTGAACTATCCACAATTTTGGCCGGCAAAGAAGTATTGCCTAATACATCATTAAAATTATCAAACAAATACGGACGTGGGCAGAAGTTCCACTCTATAATCTCTTTTTTAAATCTGGCAGGCAGCAATACAACTTTTTCAAGGAGCGGGCAGCAATGGGACGGGCAGTAATAGGACTAAGTCAAAATTATTAATGGCTGATTGATCTCGGCGAAGATGAATTTTCGTCCGTCCTAACTGAACACCTGACTAATTCATCAACACAAACCGAAATAACTGAAGCTACAGAAATTTCGAAGCCAATCCGTAGGTTTTGGCATTTTTAGAATACTACTTACTAGAGAAACATAAAACTGTAATCGGAGCTTACCGCTATGACATCGGTTATACGAAGCATGATTTTTAAGTAAGTACTGTTTTGAAATTCTGCCGCCGCAGCGCTGCAGTCAGTGTTCTGCGCACGCGCACTGAGTTTCTACATCTCTTACCTACGCACTGGCGCCATTACAGTCTAATTCGCCTTTGTTTACATTGTTTACTGAGTGTTTAAGATGCCTCCGATAACTCCGATAACCGTGAGTCCCACCGACTGTGAAGTCCGGGTTGTTATACGATTCCTTATTGCTAAAGCCGATTGATATTCATCGTGAGATCTGTGTAGTTTACGGACAAAACATTATGAGTCACGGAATAGTAAGGAAGCGGGTGAGAGCATTTTAAGATGGCCGCATAAATGTGCATGACAATGATTCTGGGAAACTCATCATCCCCTGTACAGCCCTGATCTGGCGCCCAGTGACTACCATTTGTTCCTGCACTTGAAGAAACATCCGGGCGGTCAGCGTAATCAAGACAATGATGAAGTCAAAACAGTTGTGATGCAGTGGTGCTTCAACCCGAATCTAAATTCTACTATTAGCGAACTCACAATTAGTAGCAAATTTCTACAGTTGGCATTCACTATGCCATTTGTAGTTATTTGTTGCTATATTCACTTTACAGCTGCAAAGTAAATACTAGCGGCAAAGTACTAGAGAAACAAAACAAACGTGCGGCCAGTAGTTTTCTCTTTCTAGAATTTGAACTTAAAATGATGACATGTACCCTTGTTATTATAGAATTACAGAAAAGAGGCAGGTATCGCCCACACAATCGCTTTATCTCTTTCTGGAGAATAGTAAATTTTGTGAGACCATCTCTCAGTCCATTCTATGTCTATGGTTAAACATTACTAAATGCTTTTTAATGTTTCAGTAACACTTATTTTCTTACCTCATAAGTCTTTTTCAAGAGTAATAAGTAGGTACATTTACAAAAGATAGCTTTACTATCTACGCCTGTTATTGTTTTAACATTAATATCTATGTTTTAAAACTACTTTAAATCGAATTAGTCCCAGATGCGGACGTCCCATTTACACAGGAGGTGATCAATCAAGGTAAATTCATGGTATATTGTGTCACTTGCGTATAAACTATTGATTACAAGATTTACAATACACATAAATATATATACATCAAAGGTACGCTTATCCAAATTTGGTTTTCAATTCTGTCGAAACCGCTAGACATGTATCGCGATTTCTAACTTAATGTTTCTCATCAGTAACAGAACACCAACAGACCTACCCGATGCCTTCAAACAGCGTTCGATTAATAAATACGGACAAAAACTTGTTTTGTGTTTCATTCCCACCAGCTACTCGTGGTGGTGGGCGGGAAGTCCCTCCGACCTACACTGTGGTGCAACGCCGGAGAGTAGGGCGTAAAGCGCTATTCAGCCTCCTTGCAGGAATCGTGGGAATTTGTGGGTGCTGTGATTAGGGAGAGAAAGATGAGACGGACGAAATGATGACAGTAGAGAAATGAAAGATTATCTGTGGAAAATACGGACAGCGTAATGAACACCATTTATAGAAATTTGCTACTTATTGTAAAATTCAGTACGTACCTACCACAGTTTATTTTGAATTAGATTGACAATTAAATATTTAAAACAATTTTCTACATTTCGTATTACATGATTTTGATTAATATAGAAGGTAATTAACTAAATGTTAGGGAAACTATCAGGAGGTACCTGTCCTATTTTCATATCTTTTCCAACCAAAACATACTTTTAGTAGTAGCTAAATATTTTATGTTTTCTGTGTATATTATATGGTAAATGTATAATAAATAGTTGTCCAACAAATACCTTTTGAGTATAAATTTAATGGCCTAGCAATTAGCTAATAATATGTGCGTAATGATTACGCATAGCATTTTGCATCAACAAAGCTTATTAAAATGGAACACCTCTCTATACAACTTTTACTGTTATTTCCAGTTGTTTCTTGACCCACTGGGAAAGCAACATTGGCAAAAGACCGTTTAAATAAATCGGCTCTATTCCAATAAGAAAATCGTTTTCTACGAAGGTAGTTCAAGCGAGGGTGTACCGGTTTAAATAAATCTAGAACGTAAGATTTTTGCGAATTGTGATGCCATAACTTTCTATAGTCACAATTGGTCTGTTTATATTCACAACAAAGAGCTTCATTGAAAACGAAAATTAATATCTCAGAATGATAAAAAAGTAACAATGTTCCATTTCAAATAAAAAAAAAACAAACAATTAAAATTAAATATTTTGTAACATAATTATAAGAGATAATTACAAATCTGAATATATAAATTTATAATTACAATACAATATTGTAATTTTGCGAATTATTTTGTACTTTGAAAAAGAACATATGGTAATTTTCTCCAAGGCAAAAGTAGTTTTAATTTTCTTTTTGTAATAGCCCCATCCAGTTCAAATTCATATTTCACCGGTGTGCCGCTAAAGGATCATAGGGCACCGCTAGTATTGAGTCGTACACGAAACCACTCACACACACGTGCGGTCATATTAGTAGATACATTTAAATTGCCGAATTTACCGATATTTGCATGCGACCATTAAAGAAGTCATCAAATATACGCACGTTTAAAGTTGTATATTACAATCATTTCTTATTTCAACGGCATATCATCATCACAGTAGTAACTAGAATGTTGGTTGTAGTGAACTGTAGTTTTGTGAAAAAAATCCATTGCTTATGTTGAGCAACTAGACAAGTGTAGTGACTCCTGTGTTGCTTATCAGAGCTATGCTGTATTTGTTTCTTATACTTTTCTACAAGTTCAATTCTAGGTAACAAATTACGTAACCCAACAAAAAACCTTTTCGAGTAATATTCGATATTCAACAACCAACGAGATCATAAAGGCGTTAGTTTGTACAAAAACGCATCTCATAACCTATAACGTTACATAAATGTCACCAGTAATTGTTGATAAAATAAATAAAAGACACACTTTTTTGAGTTTCAAAGTTTATTTGATAAATACCACGACTATAGTTTCGCCAAACAGTGGCTTCATCAGGTGGATGACGAAATTATACAGATTTATTAACAATAGCGGCTTATATACTAGTAGTTAGGTAGGTAGAAATATTCAAGGGGTGGGAAGTTTTAAATTTAACAGTGGGGAGTTACTAATCTCTAACTGATCATTTAATAAAATATTTTCTTTGTTATGGTTGATTATTTCTAACGATTCTAACAAATTTAACATTTTACTTTTATTGATGACATGTAATACATCAAAGTCTGGGTTAAATTTATGTTTGTTATTTAGCAAATGTAGTCCGTTCTATGATGTTCGTAACTTTTTAAGTGTTCGTTTATTCGTTGTTTGAATGTTTTTCCAGTCTGTCCGATGTACACTTTATTGCAATCGCCACACTTTAACCTATAGACGCCAGATTTCGATCCTTTATCTAATTTGTCTTTATTATTTTTAATAAAATTTCCTAGAGAGTTGATAGTTTTAAATGATACTTGATTTTCATTAATTTTCTTTAGTTCTTTTCCTAATTTTATGGAGATGTCTCCTATATAAGTTAAACAGTTAAAGTTATTATTTAATTTTTTTGTAGGATAAATAGAATTTAATGTCTGTTTTTGTATTTTGTTTTTTAACAAGTTGGTAATTAAACATTTTTAATATACATTATTTTTTGCTATACAATAAATTCTATTGAGTTCTTTATTAAAATTTACTTTAGAAAGAGGAATGTTTAAAAGTCTAAAGAGCATGGAATGAAAATAGGATAATTTTTGAGTGAAAGGGTGAAAAGAAGTTGAATGTATTATCGTATCCGTTTCTGTAGGTTTGTGGTAAATTGAGAATTCGTAATTGTTGATGTTCAACCAGCGAGGAGGTTAAGAATGGTGTCAAAGTTTTTACTGAAAAAAAGACAACCCGCCAAAATAATATGATAAAAATATAATCTTATAAAAAGATAATAAATTTTTGTGCTTTACTATATAAATAGATATGTGAAAGTAAAACAGAATTGATGTTGAATTTAAAATAAGATTATTAATTGAAATTATCATTATAAACATCATTCAGGTTTCCGCTTTCGTTTGAAAATCGGCTGTTTCCTGAAAAATCTACAGTATTGGAAATCATTCATAATTTCGAAAACTATGGATGCTTACAAAATTGTACAAAAGGAACTTATTCGAAAAGAAGCAACATTTTCGGCTATTACAGGAAGCTTACAGTCCCTGTAAGGGTGTCCAAATCTCTGATGAACCTAATATTAAGTCTCAAACTGTTAGGAATATTTTAAAGCGTAATGGATACTAATGGTACAACTTGCGAACTACTTAAGAAAAATTTTCAGAAGACCACGCAAGGCGGGTAGAGTTTTGTGGAGGATTATGGGAAGGGAAAACAGAAATGAGAGATTTTTTAAAGAAATTCTATTTACTGATGACATTGATGAGTCTTCTTTTTCTATTTATGGTTATTACAATCCATCTATTACTGTAGATTACTTGAGATAAAATAAACACCTGAATATTTTGCAAATAACGCAGTACTGTTGATTGTTGCACTAGTCACTTGTTGTAAGACACCAAAAGGAGCAATGTCAGGTGTTTATCTATTAATTTGTGGAAATTGTGATAAAATTTATGTAAGTCAGACAGGTAGGACCTTTAACACACGGTTTACCGAACATTATAAAAATTTTTTTAATAAAAAACAGATTCTACACATGCAGAACATTTGATTGATTGCAAACATAATTTTAGTAAAGATTTTAAAGTACTGCATGTACAAAATAAAGGTACCAAACAAATCTACTTGAACAATTAAAAATTAATAGGTGCAAAAAACGAAATGTTATTGTTAATGACCAATTGGATATCTCAAATGCACCGTTCTTAAACTTAAATTTCAAATATCTCCCCACCATCAAATAGTTTAATTTTTAAGGTATATATACTGCTACAATAGGTTAGGTTTGTAAAATCTTCACCTGAAGAAGCTATAGTATAGCGAAACGGTTGTAGTGATAGAAATAAACTATTCTTGAAACTTTTCTTATTTTTATTATGTTATTTTTAATAACGCAGCACCCTCAAGAGGTTAATATATAGGCTAGAATTTTAGTAAATTCCATTACAGACCCATTTTTATTAACTAAAATTTAAATTCAGAAAAATATGTTAACGTTATGAAAGAAAATTATTCCTACGATTAAAGGGTTGAATATCAATTTTAATTAAATTAGAATTGGGTACAAACGAGACGTTACATTACGTTCCAAAATGGTAATAATTAACGGGTGGAGTTTGATTAAATGGCGTTCAAGATTTCCCAATTTATCCCCAATTTTTTTCCAAAAATTTATCGGCACAAATATGAAGGTGCCATAATTTGGATGAAATTTATGGAAAAACAATCGAAATGACAAACAGTAATCCAGTTGAAATGTTAAAAAAGCATTCATTGAAGTTTTAGAACAGAACTGGGATATTGCTTGGCACAGTATGATGTGGTCTATTTGAGCCCCTTATAAAGTAATTTTAAGGAGTTACCTTCTTATTAGAATTGTTACTTATTTTGTTTGCCAAAGAAATGCAGCTTTATTTCTTTTTAGGTGACAAAAAAACAGTGTTTAAATCACTGGACTAAAGGGCTGGTGACAGCATATAAAACGAGCGATGCATAGCCCTTGCAAGGTTTTATGAACAGCTAAGAATTAGGGTAGCAATGGGTGCTCGTGCATGGCAACCACGACTGGTCCTTTACTGGTTGATGCCTGGAATCTAATTTGGGGCTAACCATGGCAAACGATAATCAGCCAAGTATGGTCAAAGAGAATTGCTGAATGGTTAAAAATGAACGAACAAAAGAACCAACTTTAAGACTCGACCTTACCAATACAACACCAGAATTCTATCCCCTCAACCACGCAATTCGTCAAATGATTACAATTGATTGATTGTACATAAAGCACACAGTATTATTTAGAATATTTTTTCTTGATAATGGCTGTATAGTACCTGTTAATTAATTAATATCATATTACTGATATACAAGTATCATAAATATTTAAAAAAATTTAAGATATACTGGTCTGACATGAGTGGTCCAAGAATGCTATTCGATCATCAGCTAACCATTCCTAGCCTTCAATCGAGTTGTATGACTGACTGCTCCTATATATAGGAGTACTAAAATCGTCATCAACGCTATAAATATTCCATGCATTTAAAATACATATAGTAGATTCTCCACAAGGTCTAAATTTTGAGCATCGGTGTATATCTTCAAAATGGATAGACCATAACAAAATGTATCATTCAGTGTTAATTAATCGTTTATTCAACCAAACTAAATGAAGACATCATCATTTGATAAAGAAAAGTGCTTTTTTATCACAGTGGTATAATTACGACAATTGAGTTGCATGAATTGTTCTAACAATTGATTCCAACTTCCGACTTCCAGTTAGAAAATAATCTCTTATAAACAATTTTCGACTAATTAACAAAGTGAATGTTAAATGGTGCATAGCTTACCGTATTGCACACAATATATTATTTAGGGGACATAAATACAAATGTATCCAATAATCAATTAAAGATTGTGTTTTTACACAATTTTATCGGACTTCACCCGCATGTCAAACTGAATAATATTTGTGTAATATCTATAAAAAGTTTCAATTCCTTCCTGTTAATGAAAGTGTGAAAAGTGTATCGCGATTCAAACATGGATGCATATCGTGGTTAATGTAATGCTTTCTAATATGGGAAACAACATAAAACATAATAATTACAACATTCACATATGAAGATTGTTTACACTGTTGGTTAATTAGCGCGAAATTTTGAAAAGTTTCTCCCATGCATCCGACAGCGAATAAAATACGTATTTTATTTATTGTTAATTATATCTTTTTTTCTTTATTAAAAAAGGCGACATTATCAAAGAGAAAACGATGCATAAAACGAATTCTTTTTTCTATGATATTGTACAAAAACCGAAGAAGACAGTTGACTCAGAACGGAACCGTTGATATTGTCACAGATATTTAATACACTTTCGCTAGACTATATCTGAAGGAATAGACTGAACTTATTTCGAAGAATCTTGTTGGCCTAATAATTTTACATCTTTTTTAGTGCTCAGTCGTTATTACGATACGATAACTGCGTTTTTTATTGGCCTAGTTAGAATTATATTCGTTTTGTAATAATAGAAAACCAATAGACTAACTAAATATCAAATCTAAAACATGGAAAAAATCAATGAGCTCAAAAACCGATTTAAAAAAATAATTTGGTTGTTAATATTTATTACAATATTTTCAGTAAATTGAAAACAGAAAAGAACTTTTAGAACCAATTAAAGTTGCTAAAAATAATTCAAATTAACTAACTTACCTTTTTACTTCAAAACTAGATTTAATATAGATACAAATACATTAGATGTCTTTTATGATAATATATAATTTTATAAATTTTATAAAAAATGTATTTATCTTTGTCCTTATTAATTATCATTGTTGATTCGGTTTTAATTGTAAACGTCGTCGTATTATATGTTTCAACAGTTTCTGTTAAAAGATGGACCTTTCACAATATTCGCACCATTGTTAGTCTATTGCTAATTGACTAGATAATTTATTGTGTATGTATTTCAATAATTATAGGGCATACATTTTATTACATCTTTATAATTTTTTTAGCCTTGATAAAATCTACTGACATGAGGCGCAACGTTGACTGTGATTATCTAATTAGTAAAATCTTTAAGTTATTTAAAGTATTACAAATTTATTAAAAAGGTTGGTTAAGTGATTGAACTTGAAATGAAAATTAATATAAATTGCGATTTTAATTTTGTGAATTTATTATAGTAAAAATTTTAATTAGACGGATTTTGAAGATAAAATCCAAAATCATTGATTACTAATCTGATCTAAACTGTTTTTAGTTCGACTTTTTCCATTCCGTTTCTTTTTTCAAAATCTTTCGAAAAGCTTTTGATTATCAAGAATATAATTTTAGATTTCGATAATTGCAATTCCAGATGATTTTCTGGTTGTGGATGAAATAGTAATTGCTACCTCGGAAATTTTTAAATATAAGGCAAATAAGAAAACTGACACACGAAAAAGAAAAAAGCGCCATAATGATGTATGTAGACATGTGAAGACACTGTGCTCAGAGGAAACCAAAGTTTAAAATTGAAACATATCTGACTATATTGTTCACGAAGCTGTGTTCAGAAGCATACTGGGAAATTGATTTTTGCTAGCACTCTCAACATTGAGCCTTGCAAAACAGTGCCTACATAGAAATTAAATTGATTTTTGGTAATATGACTCAATCAATAAATCTAAACATAATTGGAAATATGCGGAAGTCTGATGATAACAAACATAACTGGTAAACGACGTATTTTAAAATTGAAAACTGTTTTCGATCATGAATGGCCCAAAATCGTTTGAATGCACTTGTAGTAAAGACCATCAAATAAGTACGATATCTTGATGAAAATCGACTTTCAAGATCTATTAAAAAAATAATCAAAACAAAACCGAGGAAAGGTGATTTCTTCAAAACGTGTTTGAATATTTACATAGTTATCATTGCGGTTTTCTGTTTAATGGCGGTAATGCCTTACAGTATTGCATAAATTGAATTATATTTATTAGATACCTACTAAATAGTTTTACACCAGAGAGGGTAGTACAGAACACAAAAAAAACTTACAAATTTATTAGGAGTGGGGTATTTGTAACCCTCTAGGGGATCCTCGCAAGTATATATAAGCTGTTATTACCATGTTATAATTTAGTATAGTTGTACTCTTGAAAATGGCCGATAAGGCTGAAACAATTGTCGAGTACTTTTAATATTTCAGTTGAAGTTTTTTTTGTGTGTTCTTTACTACCCTCTCTGGTGTAAATCATGCTTCATCAACCGTGCACCGTCGAAAGTTTAAACTTTATTAAATAGTTTTGTTTTAATATATGACATGGAGCGAATTTCAGTGACCTTTAATTGTATCTGGAAGATGTTTGTCAATATGACAAAACAACGGTGACATACGCTAACTGATATGAAATGTTACTGCGGAGTGAGCTCACTTTATACAGTTAACATATGTTACATCATGTATTTACCTACCTAAGGGAAGAGGGGCCCTAGGACTTACTTTACCTAAGGGACTTTACATAGCTTAATCCGGGCCTGTACACAACATTATAAGATCACTATAGGCTGTAAGAATTCTTTGATCTAAAGATGCCCTATGGGGTGAAACATATGTTATATTACTTGTGAAATTCTAGTTTTAGTGTTTTTCCTTCTTTAACTTTAATATGTATTATGGTATACATAATTAAACCAATCGTAATACTGAAAATTTTGTAACTACAGAAACATTTATCAGAGGATGGTCTAATGTATCTGTGAAACTAAACCAATTGATTTAATTATTTACCTACTCAACCATTAAATTAATTTCATCAGGTACGGTTATTTCGAAAATCGAAGTTAATTCAGCTACACCTAATGACGATTCAGGCAAAACTCAAGACCCTCGAACAACCAGAAAATTATGTTGAATTCTTTACAATAGAAAAGAACTATTTTTGTTGTTTTAATTATAACGATTCGTTCAATTTTGCTTACAATAAAGAATTTTCGCTCTAATCTAACGTTCTTTTTACGACGTTTTTATTAACTCGCTTTCTTGTCTGTCTCTTTGTCTATTCAATACAAATTTTATAATTAGTTTTAAAGTAACTTACGGATGAGCTAGAGACTTGAAACATTAAATATAGCTCAGAGTTGGATGACAATTAAATATTAACGCGCTTTCTAATCTATCTATTTCATTGTTTGTCTGTTCGGTACAAATTTTGCACCACATACCTCAAAATGTTTAAAATCGATTGAAAAATTTCGCACATACAAACAAATTTTTAATATGGTACCACGTTTTTAAAACAGACTAAAACGTGTCAAATCATTTATCCTAGCCTAGACCAATAGAAACACATTTCAAACCCCATTACCTCATACAGATAGTCCTTATGAATGTTAATTTTTAATAGCTATCAACGTACTTGTAACATTTAGCACGAAAAACGTGGTTCGCATTCAATGAAAGATCAAGTCAAGCTGTAAAAATAACTTTGCTCTCAAAATCAAATTAGATAAAAAATTTAAAGGTTTTCCTGAATCAAAACGAATACAATGTATTCATTTAAATACTCCAAAAATCAATAAAGAACTTTTCCCCCATAATATATCTTTTCTTTCTTGAAAATTTAAACCCTAAAACGTTTTTATTTTAAATACTTCCCTGTGTCTCCAAGAATTTTAAAATCTTGTTTTGGTGTTGCTGTATTTCTACGTATTGAACAAGATTTATAGAATGTTAAGTTTTCACTACAAATTAAACATGGTTCATGTAACAAATAACCTTTTTAAATACATTTACTTTTTTCAAATAATTTTTGATAAAATATACTAAAAATTACTTCAACAACAAAAAATATTTATAAATTCATAACAAATTATACAAAAACTCAACAAACAAATTTACTTAATTCTCATTTGACGAGGTATTAGAGAGTTCAATTAATGAACTGGAAAACAAAATAAAGTAACAATATTGTAAAAACATTTTTTGTATAAACTTTCGTCTTCATTTATTTTTTACAAATTCGTTAATTAATTGATCAATATTAATTTCATTAAAAATCCCTTGCTCTATATATAAAATCATCATACTATGCAATCCAACTGTATCATGCATTTAATTAATTTCAAGTAAACTTAAGGGTGCGGTGGTAGTACATGAAACGTCCTATTAATTTTCTGATTAATACACAAATGAGTTTCTTGTAACGTCTATTAACACTATTAACAAAATGTACATTTGGTATCAATCAAGTGCGGGAAAAAGTTGAAAGAATAACGATATGAATCACAATCTGTGCGGTGTTACAATGTACGATTGTGAGGGTGGGCGTACACGTTGCTATTTGGCGGCGATTTACTCAACACTGACTTAACTTAAGGGAGAAAAGAGGTGGAAGAAAAGGAAAAACGCAGTAATAAGAGATAGAGATAGCTGTGGCTGAAGATATAGGGTTGTAGGCAGCTGCAGGGGGTGAATACAAGTTATAAAGACAGATAATTGTGGTGAAGTGTACTACAGAATGACAAAGAAAGCATGCAGCAGTAAATTATACAACATTTTACAACAGTATCTAATTCAATTAAGGACGATATTGAACAACTTGATGAAGAACTTTATAATTCCAACAGCAATGTACATATATCCGCTACAATTTCTGATTAAGATTACTGTTGTAAAATATTGTATAATTCACTGCTGCATCTTTTCTTTAGCATTCTGTAATACTCTTCGCCACAATTATCTGTCTTTGTACCTTGTATTCACCCCGTACAATTTATGACCTACAACTGCCTACCACCCTATATCTTCATAATCGCCACAGCTATCTCTATCTCTTATTTCGGCGTCTTTCCTTTTCCTTTTCCATTTCTTCTTTCTTCTTTTTTTTTTTATTGGGTTGTTGGTAACTGTAAGTCATAAATTACAGGGGATGACTACAAGAGACAAAGACAGATAATTGTGTGCTTTTGTATAGTTTTTTACAGGTTCATTGTAAATATCGATCAATTTTTGTATTGCTTTCTTATTTTTATTCTTTTTACATTTCTGAACGTTAAAAACTACTTTAAAATAAAAGAGGCTCACAAGGTTCCGGTTCCCCCCCCCCCCCCGCCTGCCGCATTTATTACTTGCCACCAACCCAAATGATTTGTCAATTTAAAGAGTATGCTTCCATAGTATTAATATATTTATCTTCTAATGCTTCATCAAACCAACATATGGGTTTGCGTAAGCATATTTGACTATTTTCACTTTATCTGTCTCGCCAGTTCCTCATTTCATTGTCGGCTGTTCCAAAAACATCCGGAAAAGGTCTTCACCTTGATCTAAATGAACGCATCCTTTTTGAAAATAGTGTTATAGAAAAGAGAACTATGCACTCTTAGAAAGTGTTCATTAATTTGCAGTCAAAACAAGCCGATGTTAAATACATAACAGACGGAATTTAAATGCCTAAAAGTAGTCAATATACTCACAATTATTATTCAAGCGCATGAACATGAACTGCTCTATGTTTTTCTAAAAAGGCGCGTAATTATCATGTTTGGATAAAGGTTTTAAGTAATCACGAGAACTTTCTAATATGTTATACACACACGTATCTTTCCGGTACATTTTCATTACCACGCCTTACGAAAAAAAGGTAAATAGTGTAGTAAACCAGAATACAAATAGAGATAATTAATATGCAGGAAACGTAACAGTAAATGTATCTATTAAACGCTATTAACCCCAGGTCAAATATGAAGGCGATTAATTTTTGTCTTCTTTAAACACTTATTATTTTTTTAATACTTACGTCTGTCTTTCTATTTCTTAAAACAATCTTAAACAATTGATTGTTGAGTTTGTCACTTGAAACTTATACATAATAACAAATACTATAAATTGTGAAAGTAAATAAGTAAAAAAGAAAATTTATTTGTTTCACAAACTGTAGCTTCTTCGGGTAAAAATAATACAAACATTTTCCACTGCATAATTATTCATACCCTAAATTACTACTACAAATTTATGTAGAAGATTGGAATTTAAATTTAGAAGTGGAGAATTTGTAATCTTTATATGGCCGTTTAAACTAATATTTTGTTAACTACATCTTTTTACTTCTAGCTATTCCAATAAATTTCATTTTGTCTCTACTTTTAATTTGAATAATATTTTACATTTTTTTAAGTAATGGTTAAAATTAAATATTCTACGTATGTAGAATCTATTTTTTACATATCGTACGCTTGAACATTAAAAATGGTTTTTTAATAGAAAGCCAATACGACCAACTAGAGATTACAAATTATCTATTTATAAATTTAAATTTCAATATGATTAACCATATCCACATATAATTGATAGAAACGCATGGTAATGAAGTAAAAACGAAACTCACTGTTTGTTTCCACAATTTATTTGATGACTTGAGAATTGTTTCGCGTTACTAACGCTTCATTAAAACTAACAGTACATTAAACTTAAGAATAAAGGACTTATATAAGTTAGCATTAGGGAGGGGTGGTTTAACAAAATAATTTGGTAATTGTGAATTATTGGTGTCTATCTGATCATTTAGCAATATATGGGCGTTTTTATATTTATTTATTTGCAACGACAAAAACATGCATAATATAAAAACACTCACACAAATGTTTTTTTAAACCACCTCCTCCTTAATGGTAACTTATATAAGTCCTGTATTCATAAGTTTGGATTACTGATAGTTATACATCTGATAAAGCGTTAATAACGCAAAAAATTGTCAAGTCATTAAATAAATTGTGGAAACAAACAGTGAATTTTATTTTTACTTTATTAAATTTCAATATTTTACCACCATCATCGCATAAACTTATAACAGTAATTTAGAGTATAAATGTTTGTCTAATGGATTAGAAGAAGCTGCAGAGTACTGCAATAATATTATAGTAACTCAAATAAATTTTCATAAAAAAATTACCATTTATACTTGGTATTTGTTATAAAAATAATTTACATTTTACATTTTTCTTTAGAACCAAGATTAATTATCGAGGCGTGACTAATAAAATGCAATACAGAACGCCAACTTTGCTTCGGTTTTAATGTTCATAGCAAAAAATCACAATTTCTCCAAACAAACCATTATTTTTAATATCCTGTTAGAAAGTAACAATTTCGAGAAATATGAGATTCGTTCACACGAAAACTTTTCTAAATATTGGTTAATGCTATGCATCGAAAAATTTTGGATGGTTTACAAAATAAAGGCGATGTTACTCAGTCGTAAACACCGATATAGGTATACAAAAACAACAACAACAAGTTTAATATATACCAATTTTTTTATTTTCGACTCTACATATGTTTGGGGTATTATCCGATTATCACGTGTACAAATACTAAAATAAGCAAAAACTTTTGGGTGTTTCATTCCCACCAGCTACTCGTGCTGGTGGGCGGGCGGTCCCTCTGACCTACACTGTGGTGCAAAGCCGAAGGGTAAGGCGTAAGTCTCTCTTCGACCTTTCAGGAATCGTTAGAATGGGAGGGTGATGTAATTAGGGAGAGAAAGATGAGACGGACGAAATGAAAACAGAAGAGAAGTGAAATATTATCTGTGGAATATTACTGCCCCAGTATTTGACTAAGTGATCCAAGGAAACCATACAAAACTTCGACCAAAGCAGCAACAACCAGTTAAAATTAAGTCTAATTTCATCCCCTCTCTAGTAGGTTACCCTATAGTTGTTTAGCGCATATTTATTTGATAATGAAATAGTACTCGAAACAGTTGTCGAGTCGAAAATAAATAAATTGATGAACAATAAACCTTGTCGTTTTTATAAATTTACAACGTTTCACATTAAATGCATCTTGGATACTTTGTTATTAACATTGATATAGCTTTTTTGTTAATAATACGTGTGTTCCCATTTTCCTTATTTGTTATTATTTTGATAAAGAGATAGAGAAAGATGTTAAATTATTTTAAAAATTATGTAGCGTTATTTGTATTTCTGCTTCCTGAATACTAACTTCTGAAAAATTCTACAGTGGACCTACTGAAATGGGAAGGTGCAGTTGATTTTATAAAACAATTATTATGTTACTCACTAAAGATCAGAACTATACTTGATGGAACTTTTAATGGAGTAAATTCAGTAAACAATTATCTACCAATATGTGGTTAATCGAAATAATTTCGGCAAATTTCTGAACTAAGAAGGACGTTAGACTAACATTTTTACAACAAAGGTTAAGTGAAACTTAGTTTACCATTTTCAATATCGTTTTCGAACAAAATTGTTTCAAAGTAAAAGGGCACCTCCATTAAAAAAATATTCCAACAATAAAATTTAATTGAGATTTACCAAATTATATTTTTAAGTTGATTATTATAGAACTCAATGAATTATCAATGAAGTCCATCTTATATAATCCTTGTATTATGGTATATATAATAGGAATAATACGTTGTAATTTTAGTATATAATTTACTCTTGATAATGGGCTATACCCGAAACAAATGTCGAGGACATATTAAATTAAGTGAAACATTTGAAATTGTTGTTTTATTTTTATTGAACCATGTTTCACAAAAAACGCACCCAAGACAGTTGAAATGTATAATGTTTCAATAAGTACAATAACTCACCCACAAAACTATCCTTATGATGATGGTGATGTTTCATCCACCTCATCATGTGATGCATATTTGTGTCCACCCTCTCCAGCATGCTTCCATTGAAGCCAGTACTGATTTCTACTGCTTCAGTCTTATTGATTTTTTTTTGAGCGGTCATTACATCAACTAAGCCAAATATAAGAGCGGTCAGAAAGAAAATGCTCACATAGTTAATCATTCTCGGTTAGTATATTCAATCCTTAATCTGCAATGAAAAACAAAATCAGTATCAACTTCTCGTAAATTTTCACGGCTGGTGGTAACAAATAAAATAAGTTGAATTTTTGGGATTTGTTGCCTTGTATGTTATTTAACTGCAAACGTTTCGCCAATCTGTAGTATCAGAAGTTAAATTGATCATGACACAGAACGCAGAAAATGCCGCCTGTTAAGAATGCAGAAACGTTTGCAGCTAGGTAAAGGAGGTGACAACACCACCTAAAAGTCCAACCTGTCTTATATAAATTCAATGCCATTATCTAGAGTAGAAACCGAAGGAGAATTGTTATGCATAATATACAATTCTTTTGATTCTTATAATTAAATATATTGAGGGCATACGGACAGTGAGAGCAGGTATTAGTTGCTAGTCATATAAATAGTAATTTGTATGCTATCTGAAAAACGATTTCACTTTAATACTATGTTGTGCCCTATTTTTAATGGTGTACTGATTCTGGCAAACAATAATGTCCAATATTATTATTATGTCAATTGATTTTGCTGTTGGTTCGTTCCTATTATTCCCGCCGATTCGAACCAAAATTCATCTATTAAATTGTCAGCTTTCCATAGTTTAACACATAGATTAGTAACGTATCCTCTAAATGAAATAAATTTTAATAATGAATTATCAATCACTAAACAATTAGCGGTAAATAATGGATATAATAAGAATCTAATAGATAAACTACTTAAAAAAACGGAAAAAATATTATTATATTATGAAAGAAATTTATAGTACAAATACCAAAGAAATAGAAAAGTGGCATTCTGTAGATTACCTTAATAATCTATGTAAAGAAATCTGTAGATATTTAAAAAAAGAATTAAATCTAAATATAATTAGTTCAAGCAAACCTAATTTGGAAAGTGTATTAGTTAATAAAAAATTACATAATATTGATATATTTAAGAAATCTGATGTTTATAGAATGAAATGTGTTGATTGTAATGGTGTCTACGTTGGAAAAACGGGCCAAAATTTTGATATTAGATGGCAAGAGCACAAAAAATCAATCTTAGATAACAAAAAATATACTGGTTTATCTCAACATTGCATAGAAAATAATCACACAATAAACAAAAATAATTTTTCAATCCTCCATATTCAAAACAATAGTAAAAAGTTAAATATCTTCAAAAAATTAGAAATTCATAAGTCTTTGCTTTCGCCACTTCAGGCAACGTTAAACGACCAAATTGAAGGGTACAACAGCCCTATATTCCTTGCGATTGCAGGTAATATCGGAATTTCCAGCCATTAATACCTGCAAATAAATACTTTCGCAGCCTTCTTTAATTTTAGTACACTCTGATTGTCTCTTTAATAATGACCGAAAGGTCGAAACGCATGTGTTAGAGTTTTCTAATGAATAATTGTGAATTTTAAGTGTTTTTTTTAATATATTATTATTATTGTGGTTTTAAAACTATGGCTATCAAATTTGTTTTAGAAAAGTTTCTAAATGCAACCTTTTTTTCCTTATTTTAATAAACACGCAATCATAATAATCGAATAATTATAACAAATAGACTTTTACTCGATGTTGGACCGTTTCCACAGGAATCTAAACAAATCGTATGAGCCAATTACAATTACGGCATTCATTCATGAGAACACTTCGATAGTATAATTTAACTCGCTGTGGTGGAAACCAGTTTGAATGTAGTATTTTCAAAATAGCAAATAGTTTTAAAAACGATTTGACGACAAAGTTAATATTTAGAAGAAGACATTTGAAATAAAAACTAGACGTGTGTATTTTGCATCTTGTATTTGTATTTTAAATAGAACTGTTTCAAATAAATCACCTCTTTGGATTCCAATGCTCAAATAGAAGGAGATACGTTAATCATGTTGTATTTATCAAAAAAAAAAAAAAAATACAGCAGGTGCATAAACTGATTTGCATTTGATTTCAATTATAACCGCAGGTAGTCCTGAAAACATAGTTTCTTAACAACAATTTCGCGTTACTCACTAATTTTTCGAAGAACATTACTGAAATTAAAAATGTGTTCAAATCATATTTGACATTACAAAACCTGCAAAAAAATTGATATTTTCCCAATCTACATTTAAATTACGTGTAGACATCAATCTAGAGAGTCTAAATTAGCCACCAACTCTGCCTTAAATAAATGGTTGGACCTTGAGATTAAAAAATGGTACTTTAACCAACAAAACAGGTGAACATTTGAAATTTATCGACACCGAGTTATTTCGCAGATTCCACAACGTTTTATTCGATTGTATTAGCCATCAAACTTATTTACAGGTAAAAAGTGCAGTCCATGGACAATTAAAACTAACAGCCTTAAGGAGGAAATCCACATACCACATCAACAAGTTTTAGTGACATTAATTTTGGACCTAGGGTAGTTAATGTGTCGAAGATAGCTTTTACAAATAATAAACTTAAATTATTAAATAATAGTTTCAAATATTATTCTCATATTAAGCATACAAAATCGGATTTTGGATATAGCTTCTTAATTATACAGACA
The DNA here is from genome assembly GCA_963921985.1 of Agrilus biguttatus. Lineage (NCBI taxonomy): Eukaryota > Metazoa > Arthropoda > Insecta > Coleoptera > Buprestidae > Agrilus > Agrilus biguttatus. Next base: position 27,203,567 of record OY998118.1, read on the forward strand.
ACATTAGCTCATTTACTAAATGTATATTTCAATCAATGCTTTTTGTGGTGCATTCGTTGTGAAACATGTTGAACTAAGGTTAAATGAGTACAAAACATGTTTGGTAAATTTTACAAATTTTATTCAAGTATTCTTAACGAAATCGTTTCGGCTATGAGGCCATAATCATAAGATACAGTTGTGTACTAATTGCTAACATGTTATCTAAAGCTATTTATACCTATAAATTAAGAAATTTAACTATAAAATTTGTGTATGTTCATTTCTGTTTGATTGTTGACAATATTGTTTTTTAGTTTCTAATGTTTGATATAAGTATAACATTTTGGTTTTGGAAATCGCATGCATTAGTTTAACAGGAACAATGTTCAGAGATGCCCGTACTATTATTAGTTTTTTCCAGTGCATCTAAATGTTCTTTCAATCTAGTTATTATATATCTGCCAGTCTGTCCTATGTAGACTGCATCACAGTTGTTACAATTAATTTTGTAGACCCCGCATCTTTTTTCTAACTTTTTTTTTCTTTTTCTTTTTTTGTAATAACTGTGATGCAGTCTACATAGGACAGACTGAGAGATCTATAATAACGAGAATGAAATGCATGCGATTCCCCAAACCAAAATGTTATGAAACATTAGAAATTAAAAAAACACAATAAAAACAATATTGTCAACAATCATACATAAATCTTATGGTTAAATTTCCTAATTTGTAGGTATAAATAGCTTTAAATAACATGTTAGCAATTAGTTCACAACTGTATCTTATGATTATGGCCCCATAATACCTACTTGAATAAAATTTGTGAAATTTACCCAACGTGTTTTGTACTCATTTAACCTTAAATGTTTATTTTTTCACGTTCCTTAAGAATTATTTTAAACAATATAAGAAAAATTGCTAGGTTAAAATTAGAAGAAAATAAAGTGTTTCTTCAATTTTCACCTAATCTACCTATACTCTGGCAACAAATTGGAGATAAATACATAGTGGGCAGTTATATAAACAAACGGTAGTTAATATCCATCACCATAACCGGCAAAAGTACATGACACATAATAGTGAAGTGAAGGCAATGGCGGCCACTTGACCTAAGTATGCATAAATGTTGTATATTCTTCACCTCCAACGTTTCTCTCCTTCTCCTTACTCCTTCTCTGCGCTATATGTGCCAGCTCATTTCGTAGGCCATGGTGACGGGTATTTGCTGTCCTTTTCTTATTTATGTTACTTGCGCATTATGCATTTATCTCTAATTTGTCGTCACAATGTACATCCCTTTTAAAAATAATAACCTAGGTACCCTACATAATTTAGATACTTAAATAAAACTGTTCCAATTCTTTATTGAATTTATCCAAACGAACAATTATATTTTAAGATTAATTTTCTGTAGAGACAATAGATTCTAAGAATTAATGGTTGACTGCTGATTCTTATCCCAAGAATTGAATGAAAGTAAAAAACTACAAGACCGTGTACGAAATAGAAAGGCTGGTCATATCACCAAACTAATGAATAGTTATCGACCTAATTACTTTATACTAATAAAATATGCTTTATAGAGTGTACCTTTGTCTCTAATATAATATACGGGTATATTTGCATAAACATTCTTATTTCAGCAATACATTTGAAAATTACCTGAAACAACACTCTTTGAATTAAAAAAAAAACACATTTTGTTGACTCCCTTAGATGCAAAACTCTCAAAAAAACAGAAGTTTCTTATATACATATGCGAGTGTTCAATTGTGTAGTACACATAAATGTGATTAATTTGAAATAATTAATAGTATCACCCCCTACTTTATCGAAATCTAAATACATTTTGAAATTTTAAATCAATAAAACACAATTTCCACTATAATTTTATTTTTCTCTACAATTGTTTTTTGAAGGATTACCTATGGGAATGGCTTTGTCACCAATATTAGCAGATATTTTCATTAACAAATTAGAAACTAAAATTAATGACAGTAAATATAAGAATAACATAAAAATGTGGAAACGCTTTGTGGATGATATTTTAGTAATATGGAACTAAAGCTTAGAACTTAGTGAATTTTTAGAATTTATTAATAACTTACACAAGCGTATAAAATTTACACTTGAAATATAAACAAACAATAAACTTAATTTCCTAGATTTAACATTAAATAAAAAAGACAACCAAATCGATATATCAATTTACCGAAAACCGACTTGGACAGACAGTATAATTAATAAAAATTATTGTCATCTCATTCAATACAAAGTTGCGGCGTTTCACAGCATGATACATAGGGTAATAAATTTACCTTTAGGAATTAAAAATTTTGAAAATGAAAAACAAAATAATACAAATCGCAATAAACAATGGTTACTTTCCAAAATTAATAGATGGATTTAATTAATAAAAAGCAAAAATTAATGTGTTATTAAGCATATACAAAAGTTATTAAAACACTTTATAACTACAAATCAATAGTATATTTAGGGCATACTTCAAATACAATACCAAATAAAATAAAAAAGAATAATAAGTTTTAAATATCATTTAAAACAAATAATACTCTATCGAAGTATATAATTAACAATAAGGACAAAACAGAAAAAATGAATTCGTGTGTAGTATACAAGTTAAATTGCAACATTTGAACTACAATAAAAATCAACATTCATGAACCACATTGAAGACAATAAACATGAATTTAATTTAGAACAAAATTTCAAAATTTTACACAAACATAACCAAAGTAAAAAACTCGACATTTTAGAAACGTTAGAAAAAAAACAGATTAAAAATAACAAGAATTCTTAATGAAATTGAAATAATTTTAGACAAAATAGTTGAAATTTCTCCCCACTCTTCAGACTAAGATAGTAGTAATACATATAAGGCAAAAATTGTAATATTCGATGTAAATACTTCTCCCAAAGATGCCCTAGTTTTGTGAAACAATTGTAGAGAAAAATAAAATTATAGTGGAAATTGTATTTTATTAATTTAAAATTTCAATTAATTTGAAATGGTTCCATTTAAGAAATAAAGTTACAATACGCAATTCTATTTTCTATTTTAAATGCCTCTTAGTAAGCATTAATTTCTATCTCTATTAGGATATTTTTCGAACAAATTTAAATATGATATAAATATTAGATACGAATAACAGTGGCCTAATTTCTATTATAACCCAGTCATGTGGAGTTATCCCATCACAGTATTGATATCAACGGATGCCATAATTCTAATTGGATAATAACATGTTTCAACCCAGGTGGAAACAGCTGTCTCCACATACAAAATTAAAAAATAATAAATAATTTCCAAAATTTCAATAGCTTGTTATGTAAAGTTACATTGCATAACTCATACTTGTAGTATAATTCTACGAGTATATAATTGTTTGTCGCCTAAGAAACCAAATTGCCCAACTTTTCTCCATATAAATCACGCATAATCTTTACAGTAACCACTAGAACAATTTTATTAATATTTAATAATACAAACAGTCATTTAAATTTAAAAACTGTGGCGGATACCGCCATATACTTCACAAGCAATCATGTTATAAACTCATTGTGTTTATTTTATTATTCGATTTCTGTAGGTTGCTATTTAAAATTTCTTATATTGAAATTTATGTAAATGCTCTTTCAAATATTTCCTTTCTGTTCAATTATTTCATACTGTATTTCTTTTGTATTTCATATCTTGCTGTAAATATTTCGAAGTCAAGATTATACCTCGAAGTCTCGGCAGCGACTTAATAAAGAAAAATAAATCCTTTTTTAAAAATCGAAATTAACGGAGAAGAAAAATAACTGACGTCTATACTTCGCATTCTTTCTTAATCGTAATTTTACGATGGGTTTCCTCGGTGATTGGTACTGTAGTTTACTTCTTAGTATTTCCTGTCTTAAAATTTTCCATGCCTTAGTACCTTCCTATAGATATCTACGGCCCTCTCTCTTCCTAACAATTATCAAAACATTTGAAATATCAACAAGTATTTCTTCAGGTCCTGTCTAGCTTATCGAGACTCTAAATCAGTTCGTCTAAGTTTACTAGTAAATATATGTTGTTGTTTTTGTTAATTAGTTTTATTCGTGTAGCATTAAGTCGTCCCCTAAAACACTATTTGAAAAATAACTATTTTGTAAATAAAAATATAAATATGGAATCAACAGAAACAACTACTCTTTGATCTTAAAATTTAGATGAATAAGGATTTTAATTCCTTCTTTTTTGAATATGTTATAACTATTTTGTGTTTTGTACTATATCTCCATTGTATTTTCAAAACATTTTTAGATTTCGCATTTAAAATAGACTGAGTGGCATGGTCTAGCTTAATATTCGGGAGGTCACCAGTTCAATTTTGAATTGGCCTACCCTGGCACAAGTTCTTCTGTTATTTCCTGTATCATTTATCAAAAATCTGAGGCAGTAATACTCCACAGATAATCTTTCAGTTCTATTCTTAGTTCATTTTGTCTCACCCTAACTGAAAAACATCTTACGCTCTACACTCCGGCTTTGCACTGGAATGTAGATCGACGGAATTGTCCGTTCACTGAATTGGGTCGAAACACCCAACAATTTTCCATTTCATATTTTTCATCTTCTATTTCAAATCAATCGTAACAAGCATTTTTCACATCTCTCGTAGTATATATATGACATGTTTTTGCAGAATAGAAAAAAGACATTGAATTTTTTGTTTTATAAAGATACAACTTTTTTACATTGCACGTCTTTCATTGTTTATATCTTACCCCGACGTAACTACTGCTGTCAAAAACTGATTATCTCAAGATATATTGCATGCACACATGCCTTGTTTTTTGAAATTCGTGAAAGGGGAAATCTGCAAGCCCTGCTAAAAAAATAATACTTTGATAGATCCTTATAACCGAACGTACAGTCGTAATTGTCCAAAATTCTAGTCCGTTATAAACGTACAAAAATAAACGCTTATAAATCCGCATAACGCTTTAAAATTTCATATTGTAAGTTTAAGTTTTGTTATAACGAGGTTGATAATTACAATAAACAGTTTATTTAATAATTACATTTAAGATAGGTAATTTATTATCCGTGGGTAATTAAGCTTTACATTTAACTAATTTTTATTAATTTCTACTTTTCATTTTAGTAATATGGTCTGTATTTAAATAATTATATGATCCATACATCTTTCTCGTAAGAATTATAAAATTATCTTTGAAGCATTTCCTAAACGTTGTCCTTTATGTTCTTATAAATAGCAAATGAGGGTAATGAAATAAAATAAAAAATGTTTCGCCATTTTATAATCGTCAACTTTTCGTTCGTTTTGTCAAAGCCCTGTAAAAGGTTTCGAATAAATAAGCACCTTAAATATGTTATTATTACGGTCAATAATATTACACGTTAGCAAGAATGATCTGTTTTTTATGCTGATATTAAAGTCTCTTAATTAAAAGTGGCATGAAATTAACTACTTTTTTTTAGATATTAAGTTTTCATTCTCATCGTTCTTCATTGCTCGTTAATTAATTACGTCCATCATTGTTAAATATTTTGTTGCACATAATCATTATTTGTAATGAACCTCAATTGATTTAAAAATAGTTCTAAACTAATTTCTTAATGCAGATGAAAATTTAATTCCATATATTTCTTTAAACAATTATAAAAATTTATAACTTTTGAGTAAAACAATGAATTTATTTCATAGCCGAAATTAAATCAAATTTTTCATAAGATGTTACACAAAAGTAACATAATGGATAAAAGCTTGCCAAAAAACCTAAAAGAATTTTGCATAATAACAACGCTTTGTAAGGTTATGTAAATTCTTATTAACATCATGATGGACTCGCAAAAAAAAGGTATAATAAATAATAGCTAAACGGGCAATAGATAAACTCAATTCATCAATAAGTGTTTCCATTTTTCACTATTCTTTCACGAGTTAACAAACCGTTAAATGTGGTACACGCAATTGTTATTAATAACTTCCGCTATTAGCCTATTTACAGGTTAACGAAACCGCAATTATTTGAAAGGCTTACACCAAAACACAGACGTTATTATTATAAGTTCAATAAAAAATATCAGCTGTGAAAATAATATGCCCAATCGAATTCAGATAATGTAACCGTAAAACTATAATTATGATGCTTATTAATACAAGTATAACACTTAATAAAAATGACATAAATATTGAAGAATTTAATACCTACTTACACTAACTACCGTATAGCGTAACAAATTTTAGGTAAATATTATGAGATAACCAGCAAAAACACTTTTGAACAGTTTTGTTTATTTTACCTTACATTAAAATGAATTGGAAATAAATAAAAGAAGCGAATTAATAATCGAAATGGAACCTTTGGTGATCTTATTATGTAACGTTTTATAATAATTAATATTTAAAAATAATTATTAAAAACTAATATAATAATATATAATAAAATAATTAAAAAATGCTTTTTAATATTTCAAATAGTCTATTGATGATACTGTTGGTAGTACCTACTGTTTATAGTTAATACTAAAATATTACTCTTGATGAAGGTTTAATCGACCGAAACATATGTAGAGTCATCATCAACTACTTGAAAAAATCATTTTTTTAAGTGAATTAAATGCATCAATAAGGTCAAAAACATTTTCTATAAAATCTAAAAAAAAAAGAAAACAATAGAATATATTCTCCGGTGTATATAAACTTTCCGCGCTTCGCAGTTACTGATTGTAAAGCAAAAGTAACATCACTGCCTGAAGATGCCAGAAGTAAGATCTGGCGAAACGTCGCATCAAGAAAAGAGAAATCGACTAGGGCACAACAGCCCAGAAAGTTGATATACACGAGAAAATAATACCGGCCGTGAAAGCCTGAAATCAACATTGACTAGAATATATTGTTTGATTAAAATAAAACTGTAAAAATATATAGTTTGGGCCTACCACATATGGATCTACTTAAATAAAGAAGTTAATTTAGAATAACGCATTAATAAAAATGTAGCCGACATAAATTGGATTTTTATTTTCAAAACTCTGAATATAAAATGTTAAAAAAAGGCTCTCCATAATAAAAAGTAATCATTTAATGCATTCATTCATATGTATCCTAATTATTAATTACTTAATAATTAGATACTTGCTTTAAATGTTACTAATTTAAATAAATTAATTACAAAATTTGACTAATTTGCAGAAATTATATAAATACCGTTAGAAGCTATATTTGTATACATACATCAGCTAGAAGGTAACATAATTTAATGCTATAATTTCCCATACCTGACCTATCAAATTAAACTAGTATCACCTGACATCGTTATTCGAACGATTTGTTTTATCTAACATAAGACGCAAAAAAAAGTATTACATAGGACGGGAATCGAACCCGGTCTGCTGGCATGGCAGGCGTTCATTCTACATTGAATCGCCGATTTTTTTTGTAAATTTCATTTAACCTTTGGTAAGGGTGTTTTATACTGGTGGTAATTATAAATTGATTTAAATTAAGTTTTAGCAGCCTTAACAGCAACATAAACGCACGATTGGTTGTGTACATCTATGGCACAATAGCTTTCAAAACCGTAGCCAAAGGTACGCCCAAATCTTGGGCCTGTTCTATTCTCTAGTCTGAGTTAAGTTAATAAATACTACGATAACAGTAAATAATAACAACTAAACGATAAATGAATAAACACTACTTTGTTTATTTTCACTTTTTTATTTACAAATTCTTTTTGACTATAGTTTCGACAAGCTTTTTTGTCTGAAATATCTGTCTGTAATTTCGAAATTACTATCTCTTTTAAACTCACATGGTTATTTTCACCCTCCCTATTACTACACAAGCAACCCTTAAAAAAATCTGTCTGTCTGTTCATACTAATCGTCGAAACGACTACACCGATTTCAATGGGACTTACAGACATGAGGAGGAGGCTGTCTGAAGGGATCTCATCTTCTTTTTTTTAATAGTTTGTTGATTATTTTTTAATTGGTTATGGATTATAACAACCCAACTTTTACGAAGACGAAATTACGGGTAAAAACTAGTAATTAATTCCTAAATATCTCACAAAGATTCATCAGGATCAGAAATTCATCCTAATAGTAAGTAGTACTTTATGTAAATAAATATAAAGTTACTGTTGCAATGTGCTCACTTTAATGTAATACCAACTATAAACAAATTTATTGTGAAACACGTACATATAATTGTGAAAAAAATTTAGCCTTAAGCCTTCTCTGAATCTTGTTGAGCCTGCCCTAATGATAATCTGGATACGGCCCTGGTACTTTTCGAATGTTATAAAATTTAATTCCCCTCGTATTACAATAAATATCGAAAAAACGTAATTGCTATATAAGTATTAATGTATTACGTATCTATGGTGCTAGCATATATGTAGGTTCGTAAGGTAATTTTGTGGAGCTGTCTCGTCTTATGAGACAAAATTATGGAATTACCTAACTATTAAAAAGTCTAATTAAAGTAAGAAACTAACTAAATGGCCTACATTTAAAACGCAGCATGTTGTAATTTTTTAATTAATAATCACCAATCTTTTGACGTGTTGAGAGTAATTAAATGTCTAACTCAGCGTCATAGGGTCGCAGATAGGATATGGTAGTGGCTGTAGCTAAACGTCCGCCGACGGAATCATTAAGTTAGATTATGTTGCGATATGAAGGAGCGCCATCTATAAAATGTGATTGCTATGCACCACCGACAACAGTACCAACCCATTCAAACCTAAACGGGTTCAATTAGTATATAAGATAATAAATTTAACTCCCTCGTATATACATAACAAAACAGGTACTGTAAGATTTTTGAGAGACTTCCAAACAAGTACTCAACAAAGACAAACATAGGCCGCAACTAGTTTTTTAAGTTGCTTAAGATAAGTATGTATCCACTTATTTACCACTTGTAATATGACATAGTAGGAGATATAGAATACGTGCCGTATGTTGTTGAATAATTGAACCACACGTAATCTTTCAATAATATTAGAAAGACACTATTGTTGCCAGACAGTTGTTATCACGTCCTATATCTAACGAATAAAGAGTTTATTGAATGAAAATGATCGTACATACCTGTTCATTTTCTTTTATCCACACACAGTTATTAAAACAGTTGGCATTCAGCCCGGTTTTTGTTCTATGAAGTGCACACGCTTGATACCATTCTTCAGCAGTAGAACACCGGAACTAAATATAAAACCGAAAACACGAAAATGAATCGTAGAAATATCGGATTGATCCGCGGTTTCTATGATCGAACGAAACGAAAATAAGTGACGAACTGACTGTGGACGCTCACGCGTGTTATTATTTACGGGAGTATAAGTTTACATAAAAAAGAACCACGCGCACCAGTCAGTTTCAAATTGTGTGCCAATTTCTCGACTCTTGGCCATAGGAAAAGAGCTTTACGCTGTTGCCAAACTAACTACAATTGTTTCGCGAGGCTTACTCAATCGTGTCATACATATAACAATATTTGTACATCTCTCTATTTAAAAAAATGCTTAAAAGAGTTTGAAGGGGAAGTCTTAAAATAAAATTTACAAAAAAATATTCGAACATAATAAAAATTTAAAAGCCCCTACTGTCTCACTACCAAATATTTTTTAAATCATTTTAAGGTATGTGATAAAAATAAACAATAAAGGTGAACATGAACTTTTTCTTAGTATTGTTTTCGTATTACACTGTGCATCACTTGAAGGTTAGATTATGATTGGGAACATTCCCTTAATTAGATGTTAACCAATAAGCTTCCAAATCATAACATATTATTTAAGAATACACGTAGATTGTCGAACTTCCATGTCTTTATTGTCGAGAATTACAACGTTTCGACTGATAACTAAGAGGTGTAATATACCACTAAATTTTTCTGAATGGATGAAAACCACAGACCTCTACTGTTACCAATAATACTTTGAAAATTCGTTTCAAACCAAATATAAATATCTTTAACTTCAAATAATTTTCGAACGTGAAACAGCACTGTTTAATCATTCTAGTGTGGACCGATGCATAATTGAAGAACATACCAGTATGATTACTGTTTGGGTTTATGCATTTCTCAAAATCACTGGCGTACAACCCGAAAAGGGCCTACTTTTAGTCAGCGTAGAGCATTGACAGAGGATGTGGATATCACTTTCCATTTATTCATTACAAAAACAACAGGAAATAGTTAATCCCAGTGTGTTCCACCGGTATCATAATTCCCTGAGTATAAGAATTTCCGCAAGACTTTTATCCTGTTGCTTCTGAGAACTTGTGTCTCTTCAGTTTTTTGAGGAGATGAAGTTCCTTACAGATCTACAGCGAACCATCCAACTTGTTCTAAGCCAATCATGTAGTCAAGTTTTTCTGTGGTTTCTTTGGTTCAATTAGGCAAAGTACTGGGACAGTAGTATTCCACAGATTATCTTTCACTTGTCTTCTGTCTTCATGTCATCCGTCTCAACTGTCTTCTTCCTAACCACCATGCACCCGTTCCTACGATTCCTAAAAGGAAGCTGAAGAGGGTCTAGCGCCCTACTCTTTGGCTTGACGAACATAAAAAATCAATTTTAAATTGTAAAAAAATACAGGTTTAGCTGACCAGTGTATAGAAAATAATCATTTCATAAATATTAATAGTTTAAAACTTTTACTTAATTGCAATTAAGGGAAACGCCTAAATCTGTTAGAAATTTTAGAAATCAATAAAGCAATAACAAAACAACAACAGGTAACAAATGACCAGACTGATTTTGGGCCTTCCCCGTTATTAAATCTAGCTATCAGGACAAACCCGTAATTTTTATTTTATTTTATGTGGATAGGTACGTGTATATTTCAAGTTTGTAGGTGTTACTTTCTAACCTTTCGTATATAAATACACCCTTAATTTATAAAATTATTCACTTAGATAATGGCATAATAGCCGAAACAGTATTGTCAGATTTTAATAAAATTTGTGAAACTATATCAAGTGTTTGTTTTTCAAACTTTTTAGTATATTTTTCTTTGTATTTGTTATGCAATCCTTGCGCTACTTTAGTACCATAACAACGAATGTCTCAAAATACAAAACTAGAAGACCGTTTTCTAATCGTCAGCTATATATTATATCACTGCTGTGGTCATGATCGTTTAGGCAAGCACGCTCCAGCAAACGCTATTCGAAACAGAGCTATCTATGAAATCACTATATAATAATGTTATATGTATCTATGGTGCTAGCGCCTTGGTAGTTCTGTAATGTAATCTTTGTCGAGCTATGTCTTCCCATGATACAAAATTATGGAATTACTTACTTCTTAAAACTTCTAATTAAAGAATATAACTAACTAACGCACCAAATGAAAACAACTGACATAAGTAAAAGATGTCTAATACGTTAATTTGCCTGTACCTAAATTTGGAGAAATAATAAGTAGGTAGCGCTGGCGTTGCCATGTTGTCTGTATCAAGTTGTTTATGAGTGTAAGTAGTTGAAGTTAGCTCAATTAATTATTTTCCAGACATTTATTTATTTTTTACTCCATTAAAGGTTTTGAAGATGTTTTGAAGCTGTTCATTTTATTAAAAATGTTACAAAAATGCAATTACTGTTTCTATAATGTACAGACTTATTCAAACTGAGTGATACATTAGACGTTTTGGAAAAACTAAACGTGTGAGAAATTTCGCATTGTTTTATTTGAAAAAAGAATCTAAAATTATTCAAAATTTTTCAAATAAAGAAATACGAACTATCCCGAATGTAACAAAAGAGGTTAAAAACAGTAATCTAATGACAAAAAATATATACCTTATTATTTTATACCTACCTGGTGCCATTTGAAAAAATAAGGTTAGGTTATGAAGCTTAGTTTTGGCATGTCGTTAACCTCAAGGCTTAACTATAAGAAATAAAATTTTCAATACTCCAAGCCATTTGTTATGGAAGTTACGATTTTTAATGGTTTGGGTTGGGTAGTGATTTTATTAAACATTGAATTATCTTAGAAACTATTCATCGTAGGTATATAAGTTGGTTACCAAAGTCACATTAAAATTTTATGCTTCTTACGAATTCGTCATAAAAAATATACTATTCCATTTAAAATAACAATATTGACATCAACTTCCAGTATAACCGGAAGTAGCAAACAATTGAAATTATTTTAGATAAAAATACCATCCTTAATAACTCTTTTTCTCAAATTTTTAAATCTTACTTCTCAAACGTCTAATATACCATTCAGTTTAAATAAACTTGTATGTGTACTACAAAGTTTCACTCCTCCCCCTTATATGTTGGTTGTGAATATTTAATATGTACGCTTTAAAAATTACAATTTACAATAAGTGATTAATATAATTTAACATATTTAAAACAAATATTATATGAACTTCCTTAAAATACTTAAAACATACGAAGATCGTTTTAAATTTGAACAAAAAAGTCCGCCTTTATACAGGATCATTTAAACTGAGTGGTATATTAGACGTTTTAGGGAAACTAAGCATATTACAGATTTGAAAATTTGGGATTTGGGAGTAGGGGTTATCAAGGATGATCTATTTAACTAAAATAATTTTAACTGTCGGGTACTTCCAGTTATACCGGAAGTTGATGTCAACTTTCTTATTTTAAATGCTATTGTATTTCATGTGAAATAAAATTCTAAGGTGACTTTGATAACCAACTTGTATGCCTACGATGAATAGTTTCTGAGATAATCTATTTATTTAAAAACAGACTGCACCGCAACCCAAACTATAAAAGATCATAATTTCCATAAAAACATACTTACTTGTTGAAATTTTTACTAGTTTTAGCCAAGTCTTAAGGCTAACTTCATGCAAAAACTAAGCTTCATAGTTTGTACAGGGAGTTCAGAAAAAAAATCCAAAGTTTAATAACTTCAAACACGAATAACTTCATTTTTTCAAATGGCACTTAGCATATTTTATTTTGTAATTCGATTCCATTTTTTATCCTTTTTTAATTGTATTACCCTGTATATTGACAACATAGCGATCGTGGCGCCACACACAAGCTTTTCTCCTGCACTCTAACCTCAATGGCGCCTACTTTCAATATCCAGGATGCTGTCGTTTAATGAGAAGTTTTTAGTATCATCAACAGTTTGACGTATTAAGCGTTTTGAAATGTAAATATTCGGACTTCATAGGGTCATAACAATAATATAAACGTCACACAATACCGTTTTAATTACCCTTAAGAATTTTTAACTCTAGAAGAAAAACCACAAAACAATGTATACATATTTTCAAGTATATTTACAACTAAAATTGAATGGGCAGGTTATGTAAACTTGAACTGTGCTGGTCTAAAGAAACATTATAAAAATATTGTTTCAGCCTGAATAATGTAAACTGTTGATAATATCCTACCAATTGAATCTAAAATAAACAATAATATCTATTGTTTTTATTTTGTATTAAGTTATTATTATCTAAGTCTTGAAATTGGCTCTGTCATCATTACTATTAGAAATCAAATGTGATAAAAGATTGACGTTTCAAGTTGCGGAAAAAAGTAAAAGTGTAGTGCAAATTTGACTGAAAACCGTATAAAGAAATATGGCAACGCCGAAAGGCATGAAACGATGGAGAAGTCCACCACCATATCTGACCGCGATTCCAATCGAATGTAGGTCCCTCTCGTTCTTCGAACAAGTGTCTTCGTGATATGTTTTTCACTCAAAATACTCCTAACTGTAAAGTTGTCTTCGGATGTCACCAGCGCTCATGAATAGTGAAACCTTTTTAAAACCCGAAATTTTTGTCTGTCACTCTTGGCCCGAAATTATTACTTGGAACGGAGCAACGGAACGGCGACGGGAAAAAGTAATAGAACGTCCGAGAAATGACGAGCGCTCAAAGTGAAGCAAAGCAATCTTTGAAAGTAAGAGTTTTTAACATATTCAGCGTTTCCTTCTCTTCTCTATTTAGAATGTCGCGGCTATATACTGACTTTTTTATTACCATTTTTATCATTACTCCGTATCGATTCTCATATACAATAATGAAGCGGAAAATAAATTCGTTGCAGGAACATTATGGAACTCGTGCAAAAGATAAAAATGACCATGAACTAAAAACTGTTATTATTTTTCAATGAATTTACATTCAAGAAGATGCTCATGTAAGTTATTATTCAATAAAAAAAAAGTAAAAATTTGCTCGTATATGTATCTAAAAATATTTGGTTTATGTGTCCATCGTGCATATAACCTGCTCAACAGACTCAGTTTAGCAAAGAAATGGCCTTTGTTAGGACCTTGCCAAAGATTACGAAACACAACCATAGTGTCACTTTCTTAGTATTCATATACGACTCGCTCTTAATACATATAATATTAATAATTAAATATTTTGAAGAATTTTTAATAGGGGTAAATTTGAAATACATTAATGCGACATTAGTTATTGAATTAACTTGTACCCACTACAAATTACCTCATATTAACGAGGAAAAATTTGTTACCGGCGAGGGCGTGACAACAGTAACAAATTTTTCCTCATTTATATGAGGTAATCTGTAGTGGGTACAAATTAATTCAATAATTAATGTATTTACATATAATAATCGCATAAAATATCTGGACAGTTGTTCGTCTTCCTTTTTCTTCCTAACCATCACAACCCACCCTTTTCCACGATTCCTTAAGAAAGTCGAGAAGGCCTTCCACCCTATCCACAACTTTGTACCACAATAGCCTGCCTACCAGCAGTAACTAGTGGGACTGAAGCAGTGAAGTTTCTTCTTTTTCCTCTCGGAATAATGGATGGACATTTATATAACTTTTAGTTAGTTATTTTAAACAAGGGGAGACATCTAATTATATTGCATATTCATCGAGTTATTTGTTTCCATAATCAAATGTTGTTTTAACACTACTTCTTATTATTATTTATAAATAAACACTGTATAAACCTGTGGTTGCGGAAGCCTGCTTATACCAAACGCATTTAATGATCGACATTGGAAACTTTTTGTCTTTATTTTCGATTAACATTACTGTAACAATTTTAGTGTTTGTATAACATTAAGGTTTCACGCTTAATCGAATATTGAAGTCTCTCCATTCAGTCAAACGTAAATATTCCCCACAGTTGAAACTCATTTAAAGACGGAAATGTAATTCAATAGTCACGTTTAATTTATTTTTTTAAATTGTATAACTAATTAAGGTGTCCAACTTTGACTTGATTTTGATGATCATCCAAAGAGGTGGGAATTTAAAATAAGATTGAGAACATAGAAAGAGAAAATTAAAAAAAAAACACTATTGAGTTACCTACGTTGATTTCCTATTATTATTAACAATTTAGTAGTATTTATAGAAAGAGTGACGTAACTTGAATAACTTAAAAACTTTTTAATGTATCGTTTGAAAGATCTGATAACAAGCAACTCAGAAACATAATTTTTCAAATTTTTAGTTTATATGTCGAAAAGTGTTGGCCCAAATCTAATTCAAAAACACTTTTCTCCTGTTTTATATTCCAAAAACATAAAATAAAATAAATAAACATGCATATTAGTAGGCAAGTAAAAAAATAAAAATTACCAAATGAACTGCTCATTTAATTAATAATGTTTGCTAGCTAAAAGAAAGTAAAATAATTCACGTAAATATAGGCTTTTGTAGATTTTGTATCATTTTCAAAAAATAAAATAATATCTCTGCTTGAAGAACAAGAAAAATAAATAGAAGGTGTTAATATTTGTCTATTTATTTTCCAATATTTCAGAGAAAAAGTAAAATTAATATAAAAACTATTAAATAAATTGTAAGTTTCTGAAATCATTATTTTTAATAACGTATTAGCACTTGTCTGATATTGTATTTATTATTTTATCATTACAATTTAAAAATTCATTTTCTTAACAATAAAAAAATTATTACAACGTTCTCAAAAATCGCATAAATTTTATTAGTATATTTTCTCTTTTCAGCATTTTAATACCAAAGATCAAAATACTACTAAATGATCATCAAAAGTTTTATAAATACACAGTACTAAGGTAAGTTCATACCTTGTATTTATCATTTGTTTTTACATGGTGTGTAATTTTGAATTACCTACGTTGATATAAATAAATAAATAAAATATAATTTTGAAGTTTTTACCAGAGATTTCAGTCTCTTACAATTGTTCATTACAATCGTACAGAAAAGTGAATTATTTAAAATAAAATACAATAAACAAATTTTAACACACTGATAACTGTAATGTTACAGCTTTAGAAATACGAGAATAAATCAAACATAAACGGTAATTTTATAAAATAAATGTATTGACTAATGGTACACACAAACTAAATATTTAACATTTTTCGATGTACCCACCTCCGTGCTCTACACACTTTTGCCACCGATTTGGAAGCTTGAATATTCCTTCTTCATAATACGTTTGAGGGCGAGTTGTCAGCCAATTGCGCAGCACACATACTCCTCTACCTCTTCATTGCTTTCAAATTTTTTGCCTCCAAGTGATTCTTTCAAGGACGCGAACAAAAAATAATCACAGGGTGATTAGTGATTAGTCAGGGCTATAAGGAGGATTATAGAGGCTCGAGGGTTCCCATCCCATTTCTTCCAATTTATTCCTTCTCAAAACTGCGGTGTGTGGCCTAGAGTTGTTATGAAGGAAGATGACGTCTCGACGTCTCAAATGGGTATACCCCGTAGTTTGCTTCGATACGCGATTTTTGTAGACTGTAGCATAGTAAACCGTACTCACTGTTCATTGATCCTGAAGAAAATCAATGAGTAAAACTCCCCTTGAATTGAAAACAAAGAAAACAGTCGCAAGCACATTCGCGGCTGAGAAACGGGTTTTGGCTTTCACAAAGCACAAGGCAGCCTTCATCCTTTCTTCGCCTTCATCCATCTTCCTTACTCGCCATTTTTGATTCTGGAGTGTAGTGGTGACGATAAGCCTAAAAAAAACCAAAACCCTCCCCTTCTTGACGAAATCGATTCAGAAGTCTTTCACTGATCTCCGATCTGACCTGTTTTTGATTTTCGAAAGATTTTGATTGACAACCTTGGAACCCAGCGGGCACTAATTTTTCTAAAGCCAACTTCATCATAATCAAGTGATGATGGACTGAACACTCCCATTGCTGATACCCACTTCTGATGAGATTTGTTCAATAGTTAACCGGCTGATGGTGATCACCTTCAACAAGCTCTCGAACAGCACGAATGTTCATCATGTCATTTGTGAGACTTGATCTTAGGCGTTGATCATGACTTTTATTTTCGACACGTTCCCACCCATCCCTGAATTCTCTGTTCTCTGGTCCACGTATACATTCGACTCTGAGACAGTGTAGCATGTGTAGCGTCCCCAAACTGTGCCTTCAAACGAGTGAAAATTTCCGATGGTTTAACGTTTAATGCCTTCATTGATTAAAAACTTTATGATGATGCGTTGTGCAACAGACGAAGGTACCTTGCGCTCAGTCATGGCTGTACTGCGGACAGAACCGAGCGCAGCTGCTACCTAAGCCGGTTTCCCCCTCCTCATAGACTAAACAACACTCGAGTATTGGATCCTCTAGACCGGAATGGCGTGCTAAGCTAAATAGTAAAATTACTATTAATTTTCGATTTACTCTCGTACACAGCAAATACATTATAATATACAATGTTTCATAACCCATTCGTACAATATAGATTTAGAAGTTTTTTGCTAATATAGTTTTCTTAATTCGCTTTGATCAGCTTCTCTTTTGTTATTATTTTTATTTTTACCTTTATCATTGGACAACTTTGTTCAATTTCTCTAATAATGAGATAGCATTGAAAATATGTTTTTCTCTGCCGACTTACAAATTAGGTAAGGATGAATTTAGGTAAAAGATAATAGTAATTTTAATAGATACCTAATTATAAACACTCGTGATTCTTGAACCCTTTAACTTGGTAGAAAAGATCAACTTCCGAACACTTGATAGCTTATACTCGGATGTTCTTTTTTCGAACTTTATAATTTTCGTTTAATTTCGGTAGTACGACAAATTTAAATTAACATAATGCAATAAATTAATATTCAGAACTCTGCAGAATTGGTAGAAGATCAATTGCAATTTTCAAAAAGTAGAACAGTTTAAACTAAAAACCATGCACTTTCAATAAATCGGTCTCTTATTATAAATCTAAAATAGTTGTTCGTTTAATTTTATTAACTAATACAGAAAAAGTAAATGTTATTAAATACGTCGTGTTTTTTAGTTGTGCCTCTTTTATTTCGAGACTTGCCCGATGTTATACTTACTACTTTCAAAGAGTTACAGACCATTAGACAAGTTAGATACCATATTTTTTTACTCTACACTCCATTTAGTAGTAATGGTCGTGTACGAGTTGAACTAACTTTACGTTAAAATTTACATTCTAGACTTTATTTCATGAATATAAAGTATCGAGTGCACCACTTTTTTTCATTTTATAATTATTCACCCGTTTCCTCATTTAATAAATCCATAGAAAGTTCTCTTCGACATTAGGTAAAAGGTGCTTTTTTAAAGCCCCAGTAACTTTAAACAAAACGTTGGCATTTTTGAGGTTAGAATATATTTTTAAGTGTAATCTTGATACAATTTACAATCATTTTTAGCCACAGCTCTTCAATAAATAAATTAACATTGAAGTTATGTGGGCATATAAATTGCATGATCTATTTTCTATTGTATCATAAATTAAACGCTAAATCACTCATTATTATATCCTACTTATTTTAAATATTAAAAGAATATCTTGACAACAAGAGGTTTTGAGAAAATGATGAATTTATATATTAATAATTAAAAAGCAGTTCAAGAATATAATTCTGCAAATTAGAAACGGAGAATAAAAGAAGAAAAAATTTACAGTAGGATTTTTTAAACAGCTAAAATTAAAGAAAAGGTATTCATATCTCAAAATCAATGTTGGGATAGAAAGAGATGTCAATTCCAAGAAACTGTCAAAAGTGCTCGACTGCTAGAGCCATACTTAGTACGTTTTACATAACACATGTAAACGAAATCAGGGATTGAAAATCAAAACAACAAAGAGCAATAATTTACAACGTAATTTGCCAATAGTATCTTAATCTCAATATCAAGTGATAATAGTTTGGTTTGTTCTTTTGAGATAATAATATATCGAAATTTGAATGTGCAATGGTAATTCTGGAGAGAAATTTGAATTCGCCTTTGAAAAAGTACTTCGAAAATAATCACCCTCCTCGTCTGTTTTTCTTTTTAAGCCGTCATTATAATGTCCTCCTTTTTGAGGGAGTTTAGAAAATTTAGATACAATTAATAACAATTACTCAATGTTTTCTTACAAAAATTCAACATTGTCTTTTAAACTTTTTATTTCTTGCCCACTCTCTTAACTGAATATAAAAAGACATGTCTCGATCATCCTTGTAAAATTCGACTATTTACTCTGTATCTTTAACAAAGTCCTCTAAATATTTAAAAGAATTCGCAATGTTTGTGGTGATTGAAAATGGAAAAAACATTCTGACAGCAAGTTTCTGACGTTTACTCAGGAGTCGCGAAATTATAATTTTTGGCTTTTGATCCGAAATCCAAACGTTTAAGAAGTTTCGTGTGTAGTGGAAAGAGGCTGATCAAAACAGCATGAAAATTTAAATTACGTGAAACATACAAATAATAAAGCAGACCATCTAATTTTTTCTATGAATGTATAACCCCTAAATCTGTATGCGAAAGGTCAGTATTAAGTTTCTCGATTCGACTGAATATTTCGATTGTAACATTTAAGAAAAGAAGTAAATTGAAATTGAAATTATATATAATTAAGGTCAAGATTTTTTGAAATTCTTACTTACTGAGACAATTCAGATTCTGACACAGAGTGTAATTCTGTATGCGAAAGGTCAGTATTAAGTTCCTCGATTCGACTGAATATTTCGATTGTAACATTTAAGAAAAGAAGTAAATTGGGAAACACAGGGAACACATCGATGGAGAGCTGAAAAAAGAATTAGGAAAGAAGGTAAGTAATATTAATTGATTCCGCGGTTGGATAATTGTAAAACATCTTCAATAAAGTAAAAACACACAGAAGATATTGTTTTACACTATTTTATTAGAACTACTGTTTCGACTGATTAGGTCATCACCTGAGAGTTGTAAAGAAACTAACACAAAATTAAACAGTAAGGTTTATTTATGCCACCCCTCCTAATTAGCTGTTGTCTGTGATAGATTTGAATACAGGATTATTTAGCCCATCTGTTAAATCATTTGTGATATTTAAGTTTGAATTTAGAGCTTTTTAAATTTCAAGTTTTTCCAAATGGTTTAATTTGTGACCTTTATTTTCTAAGTGAATAACCGATAATTTATTATTATTAACATAGTGTTTCAATGTAATACAATGTTGTGACAGACCAGTGGATAATTTGTTGACTAAAATTTATTTTTTTTGTTCTTTTAGTCTAGTTTCAAAGTTACAGCCAGTTTGTCCTATATATCCGTTATTCACTTAGAAAATAAAGGTTACAACTTGAAATTCAAAAATCCTTAAATTCAAACTTAAATATCAAATGATTTAACAGAAGAGCTAAATAGTCCTATATCCAAATCTATCACAGACATTAGCTAATTAGAAGGAGTAGCATAGATAGACCTTACTGTTTAATTTTAAGTTAGTTTCTTTACAACGCTCAGATGATGACCTAATCAGTCGAAACAATTGTTAGAGTAGATCTAGTAAAATAGTGTAAAACAATATCTTGTGTGTGGTTTTACTTTATTGAAGATGTTTTACAATTATTCAACCGCGGAATCAATTAATATTATTAAAAATACAGATGAAACTAAACTAGCGGTGATTTATAAGAGAACTTTTTTGAAATTTAAGGTCAAGATTTTTTGAAATTCTTACTTACTGAGGCAATTCAGATTCTGACACAGAGTGTAATTCATGATTTGTAATCCTTTTACAGAACAACGACCTGATTTACAAATTCTATAACAACTTCTAACTTTTATATTTATTTATTATTCTAATTTATGATTTTATTTAGACACTTTTGCGGTTCATACCCTTATATTTACTTCAAGATTCTTATTCATAATTTTAATTTTAACTGCCAATAAAATAAATTGAAAAAGTTGAACAAATTTGAGTTGAATGTGTGTATAAACAGAACTGTGGGGAGTGACTTAAATATAAGTTACTCATGTAAATAGTGCCTATCTAGCAGATGACCTAAATTATTATGTTTTAAATTTTAGAAAGTATTGGTAACTTATTTCTATTTTAGTAAGTGTATTATTTGATTAACGCCGATTTCAAACTTTTCTTCTGAATTCACTATCTATTTATACATACGCCTTTAGGGACGTTTCTTATATTTTTTTTCATAGATAACTATCAAAATATTTATTGGGGACACCACGACTACAAACGAAAGAACTTTTTTTTTGTAGTTGTGCTACCATACGAGCTATTGAATTTATAAGTAACTACTTTGTATTTTTTAAATTTTCAGATATAAAACTGAATTAAATTATGCTAAATACTAAAAACAACGCAATTCAGTAAAAATTTCTAATATAATATTAAATTAGCAAAAATGCTTTATTATTGAATATAAGAATATAATGTTTTATTTTGTAAGATGTATTAAAAAAGCAATTTCTAAGGAGTATGATCACTCAGGTCTTCATTTGTTTTTTTTGCACACCATAATCTAAGACTGATGAGCAAAACAAAATTTAAATATTTAATATTAAAAAAATATAATGGTTGTTTATAAATTCTAAAACACTTACGATAACAGAACTACTTAAGAATACTACGCTTATGTCAAAATGAGAAAAAAATGTCCAAATTGCCTGAAAACCTTGGAACCTTTTATTAACATAAAGTTTAAAACGAATTTTTCATCGTTATTTTATTTATTTAACATGTTGTACCATTAACTGCCTTTCTTATATTAAAGTTTAATTTCCTAGATGGTGTTAGGCTCTTGAGATCCCCCCTACACAGTTAAAAGGGTATTGCACTACTTAAGGAACAATGTTTCACAGTAATCATCATATTGACTATTAGACACTGCAGGTATTGTAGTGTTTGAGTTTGATGACACGGTATAAGTACGTAGTTTATATAAAAAGAACAAATTGTATAAGAACAAAGGCTTTCACGGCCGTAATCCATAGTAGAATAAAGATTCGGGCTGTAGGACCGTGGTCTAAGTGAACTACACCACCCAGTCGCTACCGAGACTTCTACATTCACGTTGTCAACGCAGCACTATCGCTGAAGATGTCAGCCGTAGTAGCCGACGAAACG
The DNA here is from genome assembly GCA_963921985.1 of Agrilus biguttatus. Classification (NCBI taxonomy): domain Eukaryota; kingdom Metazoa; phylum Arthropoda; class Insecta; order Coleoptera; family Buprestidae; genus Agrilus; species Agrilus biguttatus. The sequence continues at coordinate 27,225,931 of OY998118.1, forward strand.
TCTGTACTTAATAATTCACTTAGACCACGACCTTGCAGCCCGAATATTTATTCTGCTATAGATCAAATTTTATTAAACCACAGAAGTTGAAGATCACATATATATATTATCGTTAGTAACATTATTACTCATTAACTTATAACCTTTGATCTGAAGTAATGTAATCATCTGCTTTCTAATATTCTTTCTCATAACTGTTCCTTAAAATAAATTCAATAATGTAGCTACCTAGTAGTTATAATACTTATATATATATATATATATATGTATGTATGAATACATGGGTGTGTGTGTGTAAACATATTAAAAATATCTAAAAATTCCCCAATTGATTCTTTATGACATTTCAATGCATTTTTCAGTATTGGGAAAAAAGAATTAAAAGGTATTTTAAATGTTTTAGGTCTACTGAAATTATAGGTACAGCAACTTTTATTAACGTCGCCGCAATGATCATTTCGCCACACAGTGACCTCTACAGGTGGAAGACGTAACGGTCCAAAATAATTCTTCCGTGTGTGACGTGTGGCGACATTAATAAATGCGCTGTAACTCATAAGTTGTATTTATTTTCGTCGTTGTTATTATTATCGAGGAAATTAAAAATTAAAATATTTAACAAATCAGAGCATGGTTTTCGAACGTAGTTCAGTTACTACCAACAATATGCAAAAAAATCGGTAAAAAAATCAGTTTTCATGGAAGAATCAGAAAAAAAAATATCAAAAACTACGGCAATAAATATATATAACACCATAATAAAACCACACTTCGAGTACGGGTCCACTATTTTATATACATGCAGCAACACAATGCACTTAGCAAGAATGCAGAAACTTCAAAATAAAGCGATGAGGGTAATATTAAAATGTAATAGATACACGGACATAAATACAATGTTCGATAACCTGAAATGGTTAAGCGTTAAACAAAGACTTCAATTTAATACGCTCAGATTTATTAAAAAGATGAAACAAGGCGATGCACCGAGATACCTTTGTGAGCAAGTGAGATTTGTAGGAGAAAGCCAACCTTACGGGCTAAGAAATGTGAACGATTTTCGATTGAACAGGGTGATATCAACACAGATGCAGAGATCACTGTTTTACAAAGGACTACAACTGTATTGTTAATATAATAATAAAAATTATATTCCTAGCTGTCGAAGCTATTGTATAGCGAAATATTACTATAGTGATACATATAAAATTATCTTAAAGCTTTTATTATTTTATTAATTTCGTTATGCATATGTTTCCTCAAGTGACAATTTACTCGAAAATTTGCGTAAGTAGGTATTTGTTAAAATGGGAACAAAAAAACGAAAACCAACCAAAGGGTTTTGTTATTTACAAGATCTTTTCGAGGTGGTTTTAAGTTTTGAAGACGTCTTCGTTTAACTGATGTTTTTTGGGTTTGTCGCTTCATCCGTCATTGATATCTTTAATTTTACTTGTATAAAAACGTATACATAATAACAAAAACTAGGCAACACAATTTTCAATCATGTTTTTTCTCTGTTTTGTATAAATCACAGTATATTATACATTCTTTTATTTTTCAAATACGAATAAACAGAATATCTAAAAAATTCAAATTTACTATTTCCTGGGGGATGTATTTGCCCTCATTTTTAGATTTAAATGAAACTTTGTTATTTAGACAAATAAAACAACAAGTTTTCAGTTACAAATAATTTAATTAACACAATAATTATTTCAACACAGTATCTGTTTCAGATGAAAGCTCAATAAACTAACAAATTGTACATCATCCTTATATACTCATTTATTATCTAAGGGTTGGGAAGGAAAAATTATTCTTATGGATTTACTACTAGATGTTAAGGGGTGGGAATTGCATACTTTTGTTTATTCATTTAATACAATACGTTTTTTATTTAATTTATTGATTTCCATTCTCTAAACAATTGAGTTTCAGTACTTATTTATTTTCCAAATAAAGTATTTTTAAATTTTCGTTGAAATTGTTCTAGTAGTTTCAGTATACGTTGATTTTAAGTTATTATGTTTACTTTTAGACTTTCGGTAGTGCAACTTTTGTGAAACATTTTAACACTTCTTTGAAAAATTAATAAAACAAAGTAATTTCAGTAAATAATTTATTGCGAAACTCGACAATATTGTTTCGATCTTTAACGATCATTATCAACAGTAGATATACTAAAGTTTAATTCTATTAACAAGCTATTTATACCTAAATTACAAGTTACATTAAAAAGGAGAATAAAATAAAAAACTTGTTTCAAAAAATGATTTAATTGTACAACAATTGTTTCGCCTAACAGGTTACATCAGGTGATGATATTACATGTAATTAATTAAACCATTTTTTGAAACAAGTTTTTTATTTTATTATTCGATTATGTCGTTTCAATAAGTATCAGCTTCAACCATCAAATTACATAAAAGAAATGGGGAGATTGTTGAGACAAGTTCTGTTTGGTTGTTCACAAGATTTCATTTGTTTTTAATCGCTTTTTCATTTCCTTGTTTTCTAACATGGATAACTTTTTACTATTATTAATATTTGAATGAAGAATTTTTATGCTATTGATGGAATTATGTTTAAAACGAGCTACATGTTCTTTCTGAACATATCAAAATTTAGCCCTGATGTAAAATCTACATAATCAAGGCTACTTAAAAGTGTAATAAAACTTGCGACTACTCTAGGATAACAAGGTGATTTTTTAAAATGAAACTTTAAAAACAGAATTTATCTGACGAGTAACTAACATTTGAATTGATATTTAACAGTATGACTATATTGTAATTAATATCAGTTAGAGATAATTTACAAAAAACTATATTTGTTTTCAAAAGCGATAGTTTTAAGTTTTAAATTTAATGATATTTCATGATCAAGGAAAATATTTATATTTTCAATAATTTCAAAAATACTTTTTACATGATAAAATACCTACCATTAACACAGCTCTATTAAATGATCAAGTTTAACTCAAAATTGAAAAAGTCTTTTAATGTGAGGAAATATAAGTACTTCATTACTTCATTTAGTATATACATTTTGTATAAAAACTAATTAAACAATTAAATAGCTTTCATTTCACATAGACGTTTTGTAGTAGAGCTTTTTTATTTCTGGACTATTTAACAAAAATAATCTTTCTAGTTATTACTCTCTATTCAAACTAAAATTAGGACAATTTTTTAAAGGCCTTCAAGTAATTTTACATGCAAATGAATCTTTACTTGAAACTACAATTTATTTTTATTACACATACCTCATTCATTTCATTATCTTAAACGCCTAAAATTCTCAACTACAGTATTTAATAAAAATTAATTTACTCTATTGTATTACTTTATAATGGAGTAAATTATTTATTTAAAAAAAACGCACTACGTATTGCGAAAGAAATTAGTAATTTTCGTCTGATATTATAATGGACGTCGATGAAGGCATTAACTTGGTAACAAGAAAACCCATTATTATTAAACCAATTTCAATTTATTCAATCTGTTTAGTGAATACATAATGACTAGATTATTTTAAAAATAGAAAAATATTATTTAAATTTATTTAAATATAAGGCCGGCGAATTATACGAACGCTCTAATACCAAACGATAGGTAATTAAAAAATACATTTCATGGCATGTTAAAAAATAGGGCGTTCCATTTAAATTAATCAAGTTAAAACCCCTTAAACTTCTTACTTAAGTAGTATTAATTTTTGGATACCCTGTATAAGGTGACGAGTTTATTATAATTGGGATATAAAATATGATCTATTGTTACATTTCATTCTAAATTTCGCTTACATAACTTAAATACTTCTTAAGTATTTGAAACATGAAACTTAGATTAAATTTTGATAAAATTCCAATTATTTAAAAACCCTTAAGGTTTAGGTATTACAAACCTTATCAAAACAGACCCTTATTTTTATCGGACAATCCAAAAATGCAATAATATACAGGGGTTACATTTAAAAAAACATAACTTTGATACTTTTAGGGCATTTGGAACACCCTGTATAATATGAAAATAATTTTAAAAAGTAACCATAATAGACCCCCATATAACCCAAAAGTTAAATTTTTTGAAAGTCCCGTATTTTGGCCATAATATTCCGTACCGTATAGCGTGAAAAACCCTGTTATATTTATCATATCATATTTACAGGAAAGTAAACAGAAAAGAATAAAATGTCTGTGAATGTATCTATATCTAAAATACATCTAATTACTTGATATCGAATGTTTATTTTCTAATACATTTGTCAATTTTTCGGGAATATCAAAAAACTACACCCATTTCATTTTTGTTTTAAATATAAAACACCATATTCTTTCCATTTATATTTCTTCTACATTATCTAGTTAATCTCAATAAAGAATATTTCAATATAATACAAATTCTACAAAAAGTTTTCGATCTGTACGTATTTACTCTATTTGAATCGATTCACTCGAACAAAAAAACTTGAATTTGCCATTCTATTTTAATACTAGCTATAATTCTTCGGTGTCGTCTTGGTTATCTTCTGTGGCGTATGTCAAACTGTTCAGGTAATACCTGTAAAAAAAAGTAGGTGATGTATTGAAATTAAACAGTATAGAGGTAGATCGTGAACCATGAAGTCTAGTGATCTGGTTTTAGCAAACACGGGCCAAATTCCATGCTCAAATCTTAAGAAAATATAGAAAAAGACATAACGGGATAAGAATGTGACCAAACTTTTTCAATCAAATTTTAATGGCCTCGATGACAATATAAACCGCATATCATTCCGTTTACCTAACGAAAAAGATTTTGCTATTTAATATTGGAGATTGGTGTTCCTTTCATATGGGTATTTAGGTGGTATCCTTTTTTCATGTGGAAGTTGACACTTAAGTGTTAATAAGAATGTACAAAATACATCCAGTCAACCCACTTTCAAAATAAAATAAGTAAAAAGAAACCAACTTACCAAAAGTAATAATTTTTATAAAACGTGTAATTTACCTTTTGTTATAAATTTCCTAATAAAACTCATTGACATTACCGTGCAACAAATAAAATTTCAAACGATAAGAAAATGTTGTATGTACTGTAAAAGCTCAAAAATTTATAAATTGTATGTTTTAGTTCCAAACCTTACGATTTACCAACATGAGTTGATAAATGTAAAAGTTGATATAAAAGTAGGTAATAATATTTAGAGTTTAAATTAAGTAATGCTAAATGTAACCCTAATTAGGAAATATTGAGGAACATCAAAAAAAAAATATATATATATATATATACCTACGATGAATAGTTTCTGCGATAATTTAATTTATTGGAAAAAGAATTGCACCGCAACCCAAATTATAAGAAACCATAACTTCCGTAAACAATGACTTAGAATGTTGATTCTTTTACTAGTTATAGCCAAGTCATAAGGCTAACGTCATGCCAAAATTAGGCTTTATAGTTTGTACAAGGCGTTCAGAAGCAAAATCCAAAGTTTGAAAACATCAAACATGAATAACTTAATTTTTTTAAATGGCACCTAACATATTTTATTAAGTCATTCAATTCCATATATGTATATACATGATAATTTATAAAAATATATTCATTAATAGCTAAACAGAATTAACAACTTATGATTCTCCCATACCTTTACATAAGTTGTAATACATAAATATTTTACCGAAACAAATTCAAACAAAAATGGTCGAGTTTGTGTTAGTACATTCACTTAGTGAAACTTTTCGTTTATTTTTATTCCTTTTTTTTAATTAAACATGTCTTAATATTTTAAAATCATTCAAATTTGTCATGGGTTACATGTATGGGCAGAAGTGTGTCCCACATTATCAACTCAGACTGAACAAAATGCAGCATATGTTTATCGGTACTTAAAAGGTAAACAGTTAAATAAAGAAATTTCATAAACCATGTAACTCCTAATAAGGGTAAAGCGGTTTCATCTATAATTAGCCCTTTTACTGTTTTAGGCTCATTTTTTTCGTTTAATTACCTTTTCATTTCTATCTATTTATAACTTTTCTGTAACATAGATTTAGAAGCACAAATAGTGTAAACAGCAACTCAATACGAGGGCGGTTCAGGAAGTACCCGTGTTTGAAGACAGAGGACGTTCCTCGGGGAAGTTCGTGTTATCATCGTGTGTTGCTATATATGAAACGACGCCAAAACAAATTTCCGAATGATTGGAAGGTTAGTTTGGATTTGGCAATCATTCCAGTGAGACGTATTTCGTGATTTTCTATAAGATAGAAAAACAGCAGTATCGTTCGGTAAATCGCTTTTTGTTTTTGGATGGGAAAAAATGCGAGGAGATGAAAGCAAAGTTTGATGCTGTTTATGGGGACATTTCGTCATCTATCACCACAGTTAGATATTGGTTCAATGAATTTAAACGTGGACGAACATCCGTTTCTGATGAGGAGCGACCAGGACGCCCGGCAGACGTAGTAACCGAGGAAATCATTGAAAAAGTCCACGACATAATTCTCGCTGATCGGCGAACGAAAGTAGCAAAGACCGTTGGTGTGTCGACCAGAATGGCAATCGATATTTTACATGATAAGTTGGCGATGAAAAAATTGTCTGCCCGATGGGTGCCGCCATTGCTCACGGTGGACAACAAGTGAATGCGACTGTTAACTTCGAAGCAGTGTTTGGAGCAAGTTGTCACCGTTTGTTGAAACCCGTATTCATCACTACACACCAGAAACCAAGCAACAATCTAAACAATGGATTTCTCTCGGTAAATCTTCTCCAATGAAGGCGAAGACGGTTCCAGAAAGGTCATGGCGACGATTGTTGGGATGCGAATTAATTTAATTTAATTTAGAAATTAATAGTTATAATAAATTAAGAATTTCATTGAACAATCAACTAGATGTGAATAACTCCCCTTTATTAAAGTTATGTTCTAAACCCCTCCTCAGTTTTGTATTTAGTATATAAGGTTTGTAGAATGTAATTGAGTTATTGTATTTCATCCACCTGATGAAGCTACAGTGTGGTGAAACGATGGTTGTGAACTTTTAAAATAAAAATTTTTGAAACTTTAAAAGAATGTTTCTTTTTTTCTCATTGTTAAAATGGAGTTTCAACAATTAAAGGCTAATGTAGTGAATAATCTAACGATGTGATTGGTCAAAATGAAATAGTACCTAATCAGGAATGTCAGAAAGCGTACGAATGTGCGAATGGGCTAGTGTGTATGCTAAGAATAGATATTTTAGTTTAGTTTTAGGAAATCGTTGTCATCACGTAGTGTGTAGTTATATTAACAATGACAATCTGACGGTGGATTTATTTTTTGCTTGCTTTATATGAAGATATTTTTCAATATTAATATGGACAAAAATTGATTTAAAATATAAAAGTCGGCCGTTGTTCAATATTGGTCTGCAGTCTGCTGGTCTTAGCCGCGGAAAAGCATCAAGTTAATAGATAATATTATCGAGGAACAATTGTGTGTTGTGGGTGCAACAAAAAGAATGCATTATTTTCCTTATTTACTTTTTGCCGGTGGTAAAGCATAAACGAATGTTCCAGAATCATAGGATTGAATTAACTTGCAAAAACTAGATGAGTAAACATTTGCAGAATACCCATTTTACATCATCACGAGCTGCCATTGCTTAGGACTATATCAACTTATACCATCTGTGTCAACACTGAAGGGAAATTAAAATTAAACAAAAAAAAGACGTATATTCGCAACCTCAATGTTTAATAATTTATTATTTAATCAAAATTACTCACTATATTTTGCATATTACAACACATATGTGTCTGTCTAATTCTATCAGTTTCAATTCTGCAATATGATGTTTCTTGTCTACTCCAGTTTTATGACAAGCGAGAAAAGAAAGTAAAATTTTATGTGGAAAGTTAAATCAATATTTTTTTGCTTTCACCATAAGAATTATTGCAGACCATCATAAAGTGCTTCACAACAACTGTTTGAATTTCATAAATTTATTTACGCAACATTTGAAATTCCTTTGTTTGTCCAAGAAAGTACTTAAAATAAAATGCGAGATTACGAAGTAAATACAAAAGAAAGTATAACTTTCACTGCAATTATATAAAACGTTTTAATCTGTAGATTATTTAAAAGAAAAATTACTTCCATGAAACTTAACTACTGGCTATTATTATTATGCGTATTTGTCGAAAGTATTCGATAATCTCATCAGCACAATAATGATACACATACAAGTATGCTCATGCTAATGGTCTTATATTTCCATTCTTATTGATTGTGCAATATTAACTTCAACTGGAATTTAGTTATGGGTTTGATCTAAATGCATTGAATAGCATAAAACAGCAACTAAAAAGGTTACATGCAATGATAAACGATAACATAATACATTTTGTAAGGCTAGTTCAAGATGTTTGAGAAAATTTCATGAAAATTTATGTATGTTGCATATTGTCTTTCTTGCACTATTTTCTATAAATTTATTGCTGTAAACTCATATCATACAGTAGAAAAACTTGGAGATAGAATTTAATCCTGCAGTAATGGTCCTGAAATAGGAAACAATCGCGGTCGAATTTTCTCAATCTAAACGCAGCCTGATTGGTGAAGACAGATACAGCTAAGAAAGAGAGCTAATCAAAGCGCGCTAAAGCGAGGAAATCGGACTAAAATTATTTCGTTGGCAATGTAATCTATATGGTTTGTAAAATATATTTTCATCTTTGATATGCGGTATATCTGCAATTAATTTATCTTGCAGTGTATAACAGAATCTCTGTACAGTGCGTATTAAATTAGAAATGAAAATATTTTCCATTTCTTTAGGGGTGTAAGACTACAATTTATTGCCCATTTGGGGATTATTGCTATAAGTGTTATGTATGAGTAGGCAATTTGCGAGAAACATGTAGATCTGTAATATGGGTTGCCGACAATTCCAAGAAAAGACTAGAAACTTCGAAAAACATTATTCTAGAAGGTTCCAGGTTAATACAAATGAGGTTGCGATTATATGTATTTTTTTTGTTTAATTTTAATTTCCCGTTAGAGTTAACACAGATGGTATAAGTTGATATAGTCCTAAGCAATGGCGGCTCGTGATGATATAAAATGGGTGTTATGAAAATGTTTTTGCAAGTTAATTCAATCCTATGATCCTGGAACATTCGTTTATGATTTACCACCAGCAAAAAGTAAATAAGGAAAATAATGCATTTTTTTGTTGTACCCACAACTGTAATTGTTCCTCTCTATTAACTTGATGCTTTTCCGCGGCTAAGACCAGCAGACTACATAGTAATATTGGACAACTGTCGACTTTTATTTTTTAAATCAACTAGAAGTATGATTGTGATTTATTTCTTAATTAACTGTAAATCATCATTATCATCATAAATCATCCATCAGTCAGAAAACTGCATTGAAAACTATTAAATATTCAATCGTGCTTTCAAAACATTACTTTCCTCAGTTTCTTTAATGAATTCTTTCAGTAGGTATATCTTGAAAGTTGATTCTCTTCAAGACATCACATTCATTACTGAAAGTGCATTCAGACGTTTTTGGGCCATTGATGATCGAAGGCAGTTTCAATTTGAAAAGCTTTGTTTGTCAGTTGCGTTTGTAATCATCAGAATTCTGTATATTTTCTATGCTATTATTTCATTTGGAAATATTGATTGAGCCATAGTATCAAATATCAGTTTATCTGTAGGCAACTATTTTTTCCTTACCGGCGCCGCGTCGTTGTTTTATGAGTTAAAATGCTTTAAGTACACAATTTTGTCTCAGGCTCAATGTCCTCGGACCATCTCACAAACTTCTTTAATTTCATCGTCAGAATTTGTGCAAAAAGCTGCCTAAAATACAAATAGCAATTAAGCTTCTAGGCATTGCAACAATTCTGTACACAATACAGGTAAATATGTTTCAATTTTTAACTTTTCTTTTCCTCTGAGCATAGCGACTTCTAATTCACATCCTTTAACACGACGCTTTTTCCTTTTTCGTATATTGTAATTTTTATTACTGTATTGGTCATAATGCAGGCCCAGGGTATCAGTTTTCTCGTTTGACTTCTATTTAAACATTTCCAAGAAAGCACCAGGACAGATTTCTGTGTCTGTTAATATCATTCAATTTTATTTTGGAGAAATAAGTATTTAATTCGTAAATAATAAATGTAAAATTGTTTGTCCTTAAAAAAAATGTCCGAAAACATTTGTACAACAGAAATGGAAGCATCAAATTAAAATACTCTCAGGGGCCGCGGGGCCCCAGGCATCACCGGGATCTTAGGCAGTTGTCTACATTGTCTATATGGATAATCCGATGTGTTACCTACACATTAAAAAATAATACTGCGTACCCAATATTAACCTAAGTATATATCATTTTACTACATCTTCGTTTTAACAATTGAATAGATTCGACCTTTAGTTGATGATAATTCAACATCATAAATAAAACAATGGTATTGCTCATCACAATTTTATTCATACACGTGACGATCGTTTCGCTTTTAATAGTAGCTTCTTCAGACAGGGAGTATTTACTACTAAAGGTATTTAACAATAAAAGTAGTTATTTACTAATATGGTCTTTATAATAAATTTAAGAGGGGGGGGGGGGGAATTATTGCATTCTGTTTGGTCGTTCATTAAAATATCTAGTTTTTTGTAATTATTAATTACCAAAGCTTCTAATAGTGTTAATTTATAATTTCATTTAATAATTTCTATCTGTAAAATGTCCAATTTATCATTAAATTGATGTCCCTCTATAGTGACATGGTTGGCATAAGTAGAATCTGTGTTATTTTTTGTATAACTATTTTTATGTTCAAACAAACGATTTTTGAAGCTTCTCCCTGTTTGTCCTATGTATTTTTTTTTTGGCAAGACCTACATGTTAACTTATAAACTCCTGATTGGTTCTCTTTTATAACTTTATCTTTATTATTTTTTATAATACTGCCTAATGAGGATTTCGTTTTAAATGTAATATTCAAACCGCATTTCTGTAAATAATTGACTATTTTATTCGTAAATGGTCCAAGAAATGTAATAAATTTTGAATTGTAACCATTATTGTACGCTATTTGATTAATTATATTTAACTCTTTATTTTATCTACTTTAGTTAACGTTAAATCTAAAAATCTATAGAGGAGGAGAAAAACAATTGCTTAAACTTTTTATATTTAACGTTAACTAAAATAAATAACTATATATCATTTTCAATATACCATAAACCTGCCTATACAGATTTAACGATACCTACACAAAAACTCATTTCACCCGATGCAACACAAATTAGCTGCTTATAACAGTACGAAACAGACTTCTAAGTATCCCTATGTCAAAAGATAATTACAATAAATAGTTAAATATAATTAAACAGATTGCGTACAACAATGGTTACAATCCAAAATTAATTTAAAATATAATAAACAAAAAATAGCACCACAATTAATATATCCGTTTGCAATAAACAAAGAAACTAAATACAACTGTATTACATTTAAAACGAAATCCTGATTAGGCAGTATTATAAAAAATAATAAAGATAAAGTTATAAAGGAGAATCAATCACGAGTTTATAAGTTAACATGTAGGTCTTGCCAAAAAAAATACATAGGACAAACAGGGAGAAGCTTCAAAAATCGTTTGTTTGAACATAAAAATAGTTATACAAAAAATAACACAGATTCTACTTATGCCAACCATGTCACTATAGAGGGACATCAATTTAATGATAAATTGGACATTTTACAGATAGAAATTATTAAATGAAATTATAAATTAACACTATTAGAAGCTTTGGTAATTAATAATTTCAAAAAACTAGATATTTTAATGAACGACCAAACAGAATGCAATAATTCCCCCCCCCCCTCTTAAATTTATTATGAAGACCATCTTAGTATATAAGTACTTTTATTGTTAAATATCTTTAGTAGTAAATACTCCCTGTCTGAAGAAGCTAATATTAAAAGCGAAACGATCGTCACGTGTATGAATGAAATTGTGAAAATCAATACCATTGTTTCATTTATGATCTTCGTTTTAGTTGTTATAATAAACAGCAACTAGAATATTTCTTAGATTAACATTTTCATCCGTATACTGCATGGAATTCAGTTGAAAGCTATTTTAAAATAACTAATAATAATAATAATAACTATAAGAATATAAATATAAATATGGATTCAACAAAAACAACTACTCCGATGGCTAATACCCCTACCAGCATTGAATTACAATGTTGATTCCGATGTATTATTAGACGAAGATATAACATATCCAAAAAAAAGAAGGAATTAGAATCCTTATTCGTCTAAATTTTAAGATCAATGATCTCAAATTTTGAACATATATGGATATGGCTTTCAGTTCGTTGTGCCTACTTGTTAGGACGCGTTCAAAATTTGAGATCATTGATCTTAAAATTTAGACGAATAAGGATTTTAATTCCTTCTTTTTTTGGATATATAATAATAATAACTAATAATAATATAGCTGACGATAAATAAAATTTTATTGACGCAAAAAACAATATTTGGTACACCATCAGCCTTCTTCAGTGTAGACTGCAATTATTGATTCTTAATGTTAACTAGTATATAGTATATATATATTCATATATCTGTGTACGTGTGTGTTATTTTAGAAATACAGGCCTGAGTAAAAATAATTACTGTATTTTGGCATTGCTTGGGCCATTCTAATCAATTATAAATATATATATATATATATACCATTTTCATAATCTTGATCACAAATATATGGACAAGTAATTAATTCACTCTAAGATGCCTTACACTAAAGATGAAACGTCGATATTGTTTGTGGTAATAAAGTATTCTTTATCCATAACTAAATTTGGTTTCTTAATCAAGTTATCTCTTGATACGAGCTGAAAATGAATTGGTTTTAGTTACCACTATCCAAAACAGAAGAAACAGAAACCTCTCATCAAAAGAGCTCCTAGCCCGGAATTCAAAACCTTACTAAAAATACTTTGATACTTAAAGTCCCGATTACATTTTAAAATCCGAAGACTGAATTATCAATTAGTTCGAGAAGTAATGAGGTTCAAAGTCGTAAGCACTTGTAAAAAGGGCTGCAAGAACACCATAAGGACCAAAACGGCTTTAAATAAATCAAAAGACTTCAAGAACATCGAAAATATTAAATAGCTTTTGATATCATTACTATGTTCTAGATTGTATGTATACTTTTATTACTTAATCTCGAATTTAAAATGAGAGCGATTCAAGCAATTTCAATGACCTTGAAGATCTTAATATACAAATTACAAAACAGTTTTATAAAGTTATTCATTTACCAAGTTCTAATTAGTTGTTCACTAAAGGGCTTCAGATACTGTGCTTCTAAGCCCTGAAAGGCCTGGAAGCACATTTTCAAGCACAAAGGGCTAAATCTTTCTCCAGCTCCGAAAATATTTAATAATTTTTTGCTTACCATTTATGAGCTTCTGAGCAATTAAAATTGTAGTCCCAATCACAAATCCTGTATTCCTGATTGAAGCTTGTTCCATTAGCACAGGCATGAGGAATTCGGGTACCCTTTTCATCACACATATGAAAAACATTACAGTTATATTCCTGGTCAGCGTAAAATCCCACAGGTTTATTTGTACAATCGAAATTAAACGTCATGTTTTCATTACTGTCCCACCGTTTTACTCGCTGATGATGTTTCAAAATATGCGGTTTGGAGAAAACAAATGAAATACCTAAAAGATAATAACAAAATAATATCTCTAATTTTATTAAGGACTCGATAGTCGTATGATAAATCCGTTATTGATTTTTTGATAATATAAAAGCATAAAGAAACAAATAAAAATTATAGCATTCGTAAAAAACACAAAACCCAAAAATTATCAGTTATTTTTTAAATCAACCCCAATCTAGATCCACTTATATTTACAAAAATAGAAATTTGCTCTTGGGTAGTGTTCTGCTGTTTCTAACTCATTGGTTCTAATCAGCTCGCCGGCAGAACACCAATCAATTAACCTACCTGCTGCCTGTAAACAGCGATTAATAAATAAATACAGACAGCGTAGTGAACGCCATCTATAGATTTTTACTACTAATTTGTGGTATTCAGTAATGTTAAACGAGTTCCTCTTTTAATAAGGATTATCAACTTGTTAAACTGAACCCACGGCGTAGCTAATTACCTTTCAAGCACATAACCAGATCAACCAAGAGGAGATTATCTTTATTTTTGTTCGATCTGGTTACGTACCTAACACGTAAATTTAGCTACGCCATTGATTCAGTTTAACAAGTCGATATACTTATTAGAAAAGGACCTTGTTTGACATTACTGATTCCCACAAATAAGTAGCAAATACGAGGATGGATCAAATATAAACGAGCCTTTGTTCATAAAGCATTTATTTTAAAAAGTTTCACAAAAACACAAATTTCTCTTTTTTTCGACATATCCCTCTTGTTTGCCTATACATTTTCCCCAACGCATTGGTATTTTTTTCATCCCGTTTTCATAGAAAGAAGCAGGGCGGGTGTCTATCCTGTTTTGCTCAAACGCCTCCACCTGTTCATCGGTCTGAAATCGCTCGCCTGCTAGTGATTCTTGATTCTTTGAGGGGCCCAAATATGTGGAAATTACAAGGGGATAGGTCTGGGCTATATGGAGGGTGTTCCAACTGAGTCTAGTGCATTTCACCGATTGGGGCCTGTGTTAAAGCTGCGGTATGAGACCTAACGTTATCGTGCAAGAGTAACACTTCACGAATGGAGTGCGTCCTCCTTTTTCGGCGATAAGCAAGTTTTGCCTGACTGAGAAGGTTACAGCAGTAGGTTGCATTAATGGTTCTTCGCTCGTGCAAAAGATCGACCAACAGCATCCCTCTCCAGTCCCAGAACACCGTGGCTAAAACTTTTCCTGCAGACAGACGTGTTTTCGGCTTCACTGGGTTTGATTCATCTTTGCACCGCAACTCCATGCTTGCTCGTTTTGATGTTGGAGTGGTGTACCCACGTCTCATCGCAGATTAGAAAAAATCACCATTCCTCTCTAAATCGAGTGAGAAGCGCCTGACAGATGCGAACTCGAGCAGCTTTTTGATCTTTACTCAGCAACTTTGGAACCCAACGAGCTGAAATTTTTCGGAATCCCAAGTTTGTCGTTATGATTGTGTGGACAGTCCCATAGCTGATGCCGAGTTTACCAAATATCTGAAGCACAGTGGCATGGCGTGACGTTCCTTTTTAATAAGGTTTCTAACGCGTGGAATGTTCACCGGCGAAATGCTGGTGCGCGGATGACGAATTTAAAAAAGGCTCGTTTATATTTGATCCACACTTGTATCTACAGATGAGTTACTACGCTGTCTGTATTTAGTTATATTTACAATTTCAATACAATTAACTGCATAAAAGCTTTCTCAACTTATGTACCCCTTCAATCCTTTCAATAATATCCTAGGAAGGTCAAATACATTACGCTATTGTGTGATTTTATAATTTGGTCTATTTTACATTTATATTGCTCCTCCATTACACATTAATATCATGAGGATCAATCGTTTCATGAATAACATACCATAACTGCTCCTTCAAAACAAATCTCTAAATACAGGATTAACCAAATGGCCATTACATAAAGACATTACTATATCATAGTAATAATTTCATTAAATTTAACATAACACCAACTGTAGACAAAATGTATTTAAAATTTGTTTTCAAGGTTTAACGAAAGTGAAAAATTATTATTTGTATAAAGTTGAAATTTTATTTAGTTGCTAATATTAATTTACAAGTAATTAGGGTGGTATCATGACATTAAATCTTGAGAGCTATCAGCGTGGGGTGTGATCATCCAATATGCAAAATTTTAAAAAGCTAATAACATGATTTACTCCCACTAAATAAACTATAATTATGCATATGAAATTGAAAAATGATAAATAACAGTCAGAAAATTTAGTAGAAAATTTAGAAGTGTAGTTTTAAATTAATCATTTTAGAAACTATACATTTCTAAGTATGTCTATCTAATAAAAAGTTGTTGTTCTTACCTACTACACAAATTACTATGAGCCTTCCAGTCATAATGAAAGCTAAAAACAAAATAACATATGAATTATATGTTTTATCCATCTGAAGCAACTATAGCAGGGCCGAACAGTTGCAATGGTTCTTATGAAATAAAATAAAAAATTAGAAACTAGAAACTTTATAATAAATTTTACTCTAAAAATTATATATCTTTTACATATACATATGCTAAAGCAAAACCAATAAAATAAACAAGCAACAAGAGAAATTATCAAGTAACCAGGCCGAGTTTTACAAATAAAAGAACTCCAATGATATACTCAGTTTTGGTTCAAAAACTAATAAACGTAAGAATACAAGTAACCAGTTGGACTGAAAAAATTATCCGATTTACAGACGATTATTTTTAAAAACAATCAATTAATCAAAAAATCGGTTAATTAAATAATCGATTAACTAAACACACAGGCGAACATGCCAGGCAATTAATATTTCTGATAACCAGTAAAATATACATGTTTTTCAGTAAATTGTTATATTACTAATGTATTTTGTTTTGAGGCAACAACTGTTATTTTTTTAATTAAAAATGTGTTGACTTTTGTCTTGTTATGCTTCATCCAAATAGAGAATAAAAGCACGAATGTTCCTGTAATTAAATAGCTTTATATTTAATTTTTTAATAAAAGGTTCACCATCAACCTCATTCAGAAAATATATTATCTTCAAGTGATTATCTTTTGGTTAAATGCAGGCTTTGTTTTATTTCAATTAATTCTAAAAATCCATTGCCCTTTTAGATTAATCGATTATTTAAATCAATACCTTGTTTCGGCTAATCGATTATTCAGAATAAACGCAATAATTGATTATTGGCCAACAATCGATAATCGATTGTTAAATTTAATGATCGCGCTGGCCTAGTAAGTACGTTAGAAAAACAATATACGTAATACATTATTTACTTTTTTTTTTCGAGCAAAGCCCTTTTTTATTGTTACCATTGTATATTCTAAAGTTGTATCGGCCAGAAAGTAAATATGGGATTATTGTATTGTTACCGTTGTATACCATAAAGTTGGATCGACCAGAAAGTAAATATTGGATTATTGCATATGAAACCTTGAAACAAATTTATTCATACCTAAAGTATGAATCTGTAATTGATTTGGTAGAACAATATACGCTGAGAACTTATAGTAAAATATTAGTATAAACATTTGAAAAATCATTATCCAAATTACATAATTACAATCTAGGAATGAGGCCGTTCAAAGTGTGATTAGAAAATAGATTGTACTGATTGATGTAATAAGGGTGTATGTTAAACTCGCCATCTTGAACTTTGAATGGTTAATCCCAGATTTTTAATTAACGACCAAAAAACCTCTACAATATGCCGTTCGAACGTAAACTCAAATTTTTAATTTTGAGCCTGCGTTTCGAGTTTTGAAAAATTTAGTCCGTATTTGTAATCAGTGGCCCTCAAAGCCGCTAAGATACTTAATCACTGAATTTTTTTTGAAACATTAATTGAAATTGCAAAGTTTAATTCAACACTTGCCCACTTGAACACCCAGTATCACTAGAACCAAAAGTAAATGAGACTAAAGTCTTATCATAAACTATCATTCGGTATATATTTGAAGTTAAATTTCGATGTTCAAAAAACAGGCGAAGATTGGGTTCACTTTCCCCGGTAATCATGATCAAACCAAACCTACTCATTGGACAACCTAGCTGACTTAAGAACTAAGTATCTTAGAGCATTTTATTTCAAATAATTAGCTCAAAACTGGAATAAAACATATATAAGAAGTAAGTAATTCCTATAAAGGAATTTTTCTATTCACATTGTAACATTCAGATCCAACTTTTGGCTGTTACTATTTAGTCTATGCTAACTCGAATTCTCCAGACTTTGTTTATATGAACGGTGCGATAAGGCTCGAATATGGCAGCTCTTTTATAAACACGGGCTGTGCTCTCGGGAGAACTACCCCATTTAAGTCAGTTTTTCGTAAGCTATCAATATAGATATTTATAAATTGTGTGATATTGTTCATCTGTGCTTTAATTTTCTAAAGTGTCAGTGTTTTCAAATAATAGGTGGTTTATTCACTGGGTGACCAATTTGACTATTAAATTATTTATAATTTATTTTATTTATTATAAATTAATATTGCAATTTAATTGAGCACTATGCGAGTTGACCCTTAGTGCTTTGTTTTCGAGTATGATGCGGGTTGACCCTTCATACTCTGCTAGTTGGTATAAAGTGGGTACTATGTGAGTTGACCCTTAGTATCTGAAGTGAATCCATGCACTGTTTACCATGATAGATAACTTCTTTACTAGCTTATTGTATTTCCGTTGAGTTATTTCGCGAGTTGATCCTTAATACCTGTGATCTGGATATGATTGAGTTGCAAATTCATGAATTATTATTTATATTTATGTCGTTATGATTGTGATTTTGGTTTAATTGGTTGCTCACATATTGTTTTTGTTTATTTATTTCAGATAAGTCATCTCGGACCAGTCAGTCCATAAATTCCTAATTTAGTATTGTTAGTTATTTTTTTATTATAATTATTTAACAATTACTTAGTTTCATGTTTTAATTTATATATTTTTATTCAGTTTTTGAAATTAAATTTCATTTAATTTTCCTGACTATTTTAATTTCACCCTACACATAAATGAACTAAAATAGAAACATACCTCCATTTGTATATCTACTAAAATTCACTCTTGCGAACACACACTCACAATTACAAAAGAACAACACCTGGAATCGTTTAAGCCGTCTCGTATTTTACAATAATTTGAAACTTTCTGTTTCCGAAACGAAAACGAAGCGAAATCTTCGCCAATTTAGCATAATGATAAGTATCTCACACACATACACACTTTATAAACTTGCACACTTTCACTACATGTAGTCGAGATCCAACATGAATCAGAGAACTACACAAACAATATGAAATCGTTCAGGAGTTCGGAGGAATATTGAGGTGATACACGTACAACCAGTGCATATAAGTAGAAATACGTATTAACCATCCCATTGGTTGCAACAAACTTCTTTTCCTTGTCCAATAATTAGAATTAAATGAAACAAATTGGTAAAAAGAACAACCTAGGTTTTTACCATAAAATCCGTTTCTTAGATTATACGTCTTTTCGGGCGATGGTTTCAAGAAGGGGGTCAGAACTGGTAACTATGGTCTTGGCAGTCGCCGATGTTCGCTGATTAGAGCGATTTCGTACCCCAATCGGTGATATTGTTTGAATATGTGTAAGGTACGAAATATAAATAGAAATACGATAAATGAATAAACACTACCTTGTTTATTATCACTTTTTTATTTACAAATCCTTTTGACTATAGTTTCGACAAAAATTAACAATTGACAATAACAAGCTTTTTTGTCGAAACTATAGTCAAAAGGATTTGTAAATAAAAAAGTGATAATAAACAAAGTAGTCTTGAAGGTAATTTATCCGGGCTGATGGGCCGTGGTCTAGTGGAATTTCTTCCTAGACCACGGCCCATCAGCCCGAATAAATTACCTTCAAGATTAAACGCCGGCCGTGAAAGCCTACATTCAACTATTAAACAAAGTAGTGTTTATTCATTTATCGTAAAGATGAATTATCACAGAGTAACGGCTGAATCAGTCCAATTTTTATAAATAGAAATGATTATATCAAAATTATATTCAATAATTATCATCTTTGTATTTGCTTTTCCTTGAATCTCATATTTAACGTCGTAAAGGCTGACGACTAGCATCCCCACATGTTTTATTTATGTTATCTAAGGGTGACGAAAGAGATAGGAAGTAATAGAAAGATGTGAGGGCAACATTTTTCTAATATACAGTATGTGTATAGACGTCGTGCACGATGCAGTGGCGAGTTTTGCTAGCGATGCGATGCGGTTGCTTTTGCGAGCGTAGCGATCGATGCGTTGCGTTGTAGGTGCATTTATTATGCGTGGATAATTTGTGTAGTAAATTATCGGTTTACTAATGCAATTACTAGTTATATATATCTGATATATATATATATATATATATATATATATATATGTATTATTTATATTGTGCACAGTACTCGAGAAAGATCTGATTGTTAACACGTTATCATTGACCATTGTGTTTATAAGAGCTCGTTGTTGAATTGTGGCTAAAGTACGACAACTATCTGTCACCCCAGTATGGTACAGGAGAGACACAGATATCTCCGGTGATGCCTATAGTACGGTGAATTGCATTTCGAGGGGTAGGCATGGTGGTATAGGGGCAAGTGGTTAGGTTTGATCTACCCTGTTGGTCTCCAGAATGTGTATATCCCATCTGGAGGCGCGGTATCGCAAACTCATGATTACAGGTATTTAATACGATTTGCTGATTGACGGATTCTACACACCGATGAAGATTAATTTACAAGTAGTCCAGAGGAGCAGGGGTACCGAACTAACCCCGGTGAGTACCTAATTACTTTATGATCTTGTCAACAGATCGGTAAATGTTTTTATTATTTCGTGTGATAACTTCGTATGAGCGAGGATGGTTGTTTGTCGTCATCTCACTTTTACACAGTCGCCAGCCAGCCAAATATATTTATACTTGTTCACGCACGCCTTCATCTCCCTCTCTCTACTATTTCTTTATTTTTGGCGAATAAAATTATTTTGATTATTCTTATTGATTTAAATGTTCATTTAAACATTAACCAATCTGACATCAAATCAAAATGGAATTAAAAATCCCCCCCCCTTATATATGTAATCGAAAACAATATTTAAATAAATCCGTACATACGACTAATCGAGTATATAAATAAAAGGATAACTTTACCACACGAACATAAGTACATACCGCATTTTTTCAAATTAAAAGTTCAGGCATTGAACTAACCAATGACAAATAAGGAAATCGGCACTTATTCTAGTTTTTTGCTATGTAATTTCACGTTTTCAACCCTGGATAACTAAATAACTCTTTTCTTTAGAGTTGTACGCCTCCTAAGTTAATTTGGATTATAGTTTTGAGGATTACTTTGATTTGAAATTTATTCAAAGCACTTATTCCAACTGTAATCTAGTCTTCAACAACTGAAAATACACAAAAAGAACATTATTGATATCTTCAGCCTTTATACATATCTCTATTAATCAAATTCCCAACGTACCCAGTTACCTATTTAAACTATAAGCGGCTTAGCCTAAAATTTTAATTAAATTTATCGATTTTGCTTGGTCATTTAATTCCTGGTGAAATAACTGAACAATATAAAAGAATATATCTATCAATATTTTTATTTTCAATTTAAATATTGACCATTCCTATTTAAATACAGACCACTAAAGGATACCGACCATATGGATTAAAATACTGACCGTTGTTACTTGTATACTGACCGTATGAATTGAAATACTTACCCTAAATTTTTAATTACTACCACTGGATATTTAAAAACTTACCCTCTGCAACCACCCGCATCCGGGTGTCACAAAATTAAAAGGAATTCCCAATTTTTTATTTATTTTACAGATCGCCATATCCCACAACCGGTTTCGACTGTTTTCTGACTTTCGGTGCGCCGTGCCTACTCTGTAGGACGCGTTCCAAATGTGGGATCTGTGGTCCTTTATAATTGGACGAAAAAAGATTTTATTACCTTCTTTTCTGGATTGTTATCTTCGTCTAAAAATCGTTCGAAATCAACAGTGTAATTCAATGCCGGTAGGGGTATTAGCCCTCGGAGTAATTGTTTCTGTTGATTCTATATTTATATTTACTTACATAGATACTTTAAAATAAAAGAATAGCTTCAAAAATATATTATTCATATATTTCCTTTCTAATATTATTGTTTAATTAGGTTGATGAAATGAATTATTTCACCGGTGCACAGATGTGCCACTTCTTTTGATTCCTATGGGGGAATCGGTGCAATAAACGGACTTCGTGTTTTAATTGTTTATTACACCCAACTATTTACAAACTATATACACTAATTTTACATGAACGTCGTGACTGCTACTTATTTACGAAAATTAAATGATTATGATGGATTGATTGAACTATATGTTATTGCTACTATACGTTTATAGAGATCTTGATTTTATTTGTGCTATATGTTAAATGTACTAAAGATGATCTCTCCTAAACGTTTGATGTTTTTATCTAATATGTTGAAATTGAATTGATTGATTGAACCGTTCTTACTGTAACAACTGTGTTATCTATACTGTATTGTATTAACTATATATGAATTTAAGAACCGCCCCTAGAGGAGGGGTGGTTCCGATGCACCGACACTTGAAACAACAAAACAAACAAAAAGGAGGGAAAACGTAAACACAAGAAAATGCAACACTGTAATCTATGTGTCGGTGCATCATCTACGTCCTCGAAATGAACCGATGGGTCAACAAATTACCCCCAATATATCTATAAACTAACTTAAACTCTAGAAGCGCATTTGAAGACAAAGAAAAAATAATACAATGGGAAACGGCAATACTAAAAACGGAAAAAATATGATACATACTATTATAAAACCATAAATGGCAGAAGAAAGAAACGGACAGCAAATGCACATGATAATACAACAAAAATTTGAGAAGTAAAAAATGTGTGACTGACAAGGCCAATAAATTACAAACAAAAAATGAAAAGATAAATCCGAACAATTATTATGCAATTCTAATTGTAAACATTGTTGCCATCAGCTTTTAATGTATTTACTTTTACTTTGTTTTAAATTTCATCACAACCCGTTTTCTAATGTAATGTAGGAAAAGATAGAAAGTCTATTGTGCCTTTTTATAGGAATGAAAACAAATGTTTAAATTTAGGTACTTAATCTCGCCGTTAATTATGTAAGTATAACATCAGAAGCAAAATGGACAGTTTCACGTTTCATTTACATGCAGTGATTTACTAAAAGTTAGAAGAGGGATTTAAGGATGCTGTCTTGGTATTCAAACATGATTGAAATTTTTAACGCAGATATCCGAATCCGGTAAACTTTCACCGTTATAAATTACTGTTTGCTCCTTGAAATAAAAAAATAGCAGAATTTTAAAACAAAACAAAAATCTAGTAATATTACCACCCAAAAAAATAAGAAAATACGGATTGTTATAAGAGTGTTTACCAACTATACGGGGGTCGGTTGATAAGTTTTGCAAACTATCATGTACTATATAGAAACGAAAAGAAACATTGAAATAAGACAAAAAATATTACATACAACACTTTTGCACTGAATTATTTCTTCCAACTTGTGACATGTATTTATGTCTTGTCACTGACTAATCCTAATAATCTTTCTCCGATTATAAGACGTTAATTTGTCCCATTCATTCCTAATAGCGCGCAAGCGCAAATTCAAATTCAACTGTCAGTTATTAAAATTGATAACGATAAGTACAGTTTAACGTCCAGAGGTGCAACACCACATCCCATTCAAAAATCGATTTAAAAGAATACTTAGTCTTAGTCAATAAATTGTAGTTGTTTGCCGACGAGTCGCGTGGCTCAGAAGGTAGCATTCTGGGCTTGTACTCGTGAGGTCGCTGGTTCCATTCGTTTTTAACTGCTGGGCTATTCTATTTGCCCATGCTTAGATGATTATCGTTTGCCAGGTGATTGCACCCATATTAGGTTCCAAGCATCAACTATTATATTGCCATTGCCTGCTACCCAAATCTGACCCTTTTGTTGGCCGTTCATAAAACGTATTAACGGTTGGCGTTTAACATAACCATGTTGATCTTATAATGGTTTCTCACCAGGAAATTTGAACTACTTATTTTTATTATTATTATAACACACTCCTTAAAGATAGATTGTTCCAATTAGGCTTAATATTTCCCTTTCTCGTTTGGAAGTACCTTTATAACAACAAACGAGAAGTCTCTTTCTTAGACTTAGGAATGTCGAAATATACAGGATTTGTGCGAAGAGGAATATCAATGATTTTATTCTGAAGCGACTGTACATCGCCACACAGTAAAACAGTTATTTGTTAAATAAATCTTTTCATAGTGAAGATCGTTGTAGAAAATGGATTCAGGATTAGTTTTCTTTTTTCACAAAATTCCATTTAACGTGATGGAATATAAAGGAATAGGATTAACCTCAGTTAGGCTATGTCTTCTTTATAATATAGACAAAGCCTAGGAGAGGCTACCCCTTACCCTTTTTTAACTTCAGTGTAATTCCATTTTTCTTGCATATATACCATATAATTTCCTAAAAATAAGCAATGAGTATTAACAGTTAAACTATGAATATAATATCTAGTAAGGGTAGTATATCGTCATCCACTGCTGCTAACCGAAATATTTAGTATGTTAGACAAAGGTTTTACCAAGATATCTACTAGATTTGTCGGGACTGCCTATGGCTGGCTGATGATATTTATTAAATTAAATAAAAGAAACCGCGATCAACGTCTGATAGTTTCAATAAATTACTGTCTAATAAATTACACTATTTTAAACCATAAATATTTATATTTTAGAAATACATTTTTACTAAAACAAAAACAAGGGATATAAGTAAGAACAAGAATGCGTAGTTATCCGAAGAACAATTGAATGCTTGATTGTTTCGGTAATTCAGTTTTAACACATGCGCGTGCTTCAGTAAAATATCACCAAAAAAAAAGAAAAGTAGGAAATTACACTAGCACTGTAGTGTTCTTGACTTTTAACGATGAATTCGATCTAAATTGCTTATCCGATGTCAGTCCTCTTAGTAACAACGAACAGAATTACTTCCAAATTGAGAGGCTATATGTTGTGGCCACTTACAGTTTAGAAAAAATGTATGTAGCTGAAAAGGTTGTAGAACATTCGCCCATATTAAAGCTCCAGATAACGGTGTTACCTTTAATATGCCAGGAATCATTATCATTATACTACTATATATGAGTAGCCTATAGGTGGATAAATACCATCCAAAGGTGGATTAAACAACACTGATTATTATACACTTAATTCCAGATCTGTATGATGATAGGAACATGATTAAAATAGAGTCCAAATTGAAAGTACTGGCCACTTAGCCACTGATGGTTATATAGATCAGAATGTGAGCTTTTTGTGGTTTGAATTGGATGTACATGGTAGACTTGAGTCTGTTCCTGACCCATGAAACCACTTTATTGTAGGTAGCATCTCGTGTATTATACTTGTAGTACTTTTATAATAGTCAAATCATGACTCCTGAGGTAGACCGTCTGAGAAGTAATGGTTCAGGAACTCAGATGGTACTGGCATGTAATCCAGAGTTCGAACATATCCAAGATATCATATAAATTAATTGACAGTAGAATTCTTCAATCCTTTGGGCGCCAGCTAGGTATAAATTACACAAAACAAGATACCATATCACTAAGCATTTAAACTATTTACAAGTTTAACAATAAAGGTGTATTCTGAACAAACAATTCTGTGTGATTACTGACGATGTTTTTTTTTGAGTTTCTGAGTATTTCTAATTTCAAGAAAGTTCATTAAAATTATCAACATTCCATAGCCTATTATACAAACTAATCAATATTCCTCTTGATGAATAAAACTATCAAACAGAATTAAGTATTATAAAATGATGATGATATTTAGTTACTAATATTTTGAATAAATAACTCAGAAATAAACTATTAAAATATTTATTTACTGATTATTCTTCTAATAATAAAAATAGTGTCAGTTTTTGTTCTATTAATTATATACAACAATCTAGTTTTAAAATACTAAAAAGTCTTAGCACTAGAAAGCAATAAAAACAACTTCTGATAAATAATTAACGTAACATAACTGAACATATAAACTAATTGACTATATAATCCTTCAATCCTTTGGGCACCAGCTAGATATAAATTGCACAAAACATTTTCGTAAATTTTCTCGCCCATTTTTTCATTACGGTAGTCTCCTTTAAGCCTTTTAATTTTAATTTTAAAAAGTCTTTCGTTAATCATTATTTTTGAGGTTATCATTTAAGTAATATTTCTAAGAAGGGTGTTTTTTCTTTATTATGACAGTTTCAGCTCCTCTTAATGATATTGTTTTCTAATTAGTACGAATTTGTAACATATAAAAATGTGTCTGAAGCTGAATTGTTTTAAAATTTCTCATTTATTGGGACTTAAAACAATGTTCTGAGAGACCAGTATTACATAATTTCTTCTTTATGTTATTTATATGTTCTTTTAACCCGGTGTCTAAACAACGGCCAGTTTGGCCTAAGCAGATAGTATTACAATCATTGCAGTTTACTTGGTAAACGCCATTTTTTTTGGCAGTTGCTTAATTTACGTTAGTTAATTATTAGACAGGTGCCTAAGCCGTTTTTATTGCTTTCTAGTACTAAATGTTTTTGTTATTTTAAAACTAGATTATTGTATATAATTAATAGAACAAAAACTGACACTATTTTTATTATTAGAAGAATAATTAGTAAATAAATATTTTAATAGTTTATTTCGGAGTTATTTATTCAAAATATTAGTAACTAAATATCATCATCATTTTATAATACTTAATTCTGTTTGATAGTTTTGTTCATCAAGAGAAATATTGATTAGTCTATATAATAGACTATGGAATATTGATAATTTTATTGGAGTTCTTGAAATTAGAAATGCTCAGAAACAAAACAAAACATCGTCAGTAACCACACAGAATTGTTTGTTCAGAATACACTTTTATTATTAAACTTATAATTGTGAAATTTTTTATTTATAACTGTACGTTAATTAGGTTTTTGCTCTTAGAATAGGTATTTAAATAGAATCTCGTTATAATGTTACTCTAGTATCATCAATGTAAAATTAATAACTTATTAGTCGACTGATTAATAAAATATCTTGTTGAAACATCTACTGTTTTTGTAATGGCGTAGGCTTTCACGACCGGAATTAATCCAGGCTGATGGGCTGTGATCGAAAGGAGCTTGTAAATCCAAACGTTTCGACTGCAACTTCGGCAGTCATCTTCAGTGGGTAGCTTGATTCCTAGCACGAAGTCTCAATATGCATATCATTCAGTTGCTACTGAGACCCCGAGGTCGAAACATCTACTGTTTTTATTTCTCAAATATACTTAATATTTGTTAGTTTTATTTTTTAAAAATGTGTCAAACTGCCTTTATTCATTTTAAAAATAAATTAATATATAAATATGAGTTTAAGCTTCAATAAGTGAAAGAGTTTGAGATAAAACAATTAAACTATTGGGATTTCTAAAAAGGAATTTATACCTTAGAAATTTGTATCAATTAGGATGCAATATCATTAAGGGCAGGTGTCTTATCATAACTAGAAGAAAGTCATTATCTTACTAATTAAACCCGTCCATGTTTGCACGGATGGATACCGTCTCTCCATACTGCAACTTAATAATTCCGTCGACCGGAGTTTAGCCACAGCCACTATCACGTACTGTCCATGACCGCAACGACCGAATATTGACATTTTAACACGTCAAAACGATGACGATATTTATTTAAAAATTCCAATTTAGTTTCAACCTTTATTCTAATTTTAACATTTTAATAGTGACGTTTTACATAATTTTATAATATCTTGAGCCAAAATAACCTTACAAACCTTCCTATATACTAGCACCATAGATATGTAGCAGATTCTTATATAGTGATACGATAAACGATAATTGGTTTAAAATGACGACAGATCTTTTAAAATTAATGGATCAAATATTGACAGAATTAGTTTCAACATCTACAACAACAAAATTTTTATGTGGTAGCTATGTTCAAAGAAAATGGACCCTCCTTATGAATCCTTTAAACATAGTAATAAATCTGAAACTAACTATGTAGGTACCTAACATCTCATTAACTTGGTAGGATTTTATTGCATTCAAAAATTTTACATTATTGAACCACATATTACCTATGTTATACATATTCCTATTATGATTTACAAATTAGGCTAATAACAGAGCAAACTAAACTAATTTAGAATGATTATTACTTTACTTGTTACATTTAATTGTTTGTTGGCATTTTTAAAAACAAACAAGAATGAAAATGAGACTTGCCTTCAAACGATATTTGTTCGTGATAAAAAAACGCACCAATTTAAAATAAGAATGAAAAACAATAGTTCGTACGTGAGTAATTATTAATAATTGCAAAACGCTTTTTCTAAATAGTACTAATCAGACACCATTGAATTGATAACGAAGTTATTGTTTTAGAAATTTCCATCGGTTATCGCTAAACGAACACATTCGTGTACTTTACGTACAATAGAATGTAGTTTAATAATAATTAAAAAGGGAAAACAATAGGCAAATGTTTTCTAATTCCGATAATTATGGTTTACATATATGGATATGTACATGGCACTTATTAAGGGTTTTAAACTTTTAGTATCGCAGGTGGTCGATATACACCCAATTTATTTTACTTAACATATGAAGAAGAAATAGAATTGCACACTGAATTGAAACCAGGCCACCCCCGTGGTATCCAAGCATTAATTATAAATTACTTTAAATTGAATTTTACCTGCTTTAACGGCAACACACATAAATTATTTTTATTTTGTATGCATTAATACATAACATTAAAATTTTGTTAAAGTTTTTTCCATGTGCAATCCCTGTTTCAGCATCAGTGAGTGTTGTTAATCCAACTAAGGAAAATATGTAATTGATGCTGTTCATGGTGCATTCACAGTGAAACATTTTAATAATATTTGGGTTACTGAATAAAAAATTCACTGTTTAGGCTGTTAGGCCATTATCAAAGAAACATAATTTTTGTATTAAATAAAACTAAAAAACTAAAAAAAAAACTTTTTTGTGTTTCGTTCCCACCAGCTACTCGTGCTGGTGGGCAGGCAGTCCCTTTAACCTACACTGTAGTGCAAAGCCGGAGGGTATGGTGTAAGGCCCTCTTCAACCTCCTTGCAGGAATCGTGGGAATGGGTGGGTGGTGTGGTTAGAGAGAGAAAGATGAGACGAACGAAATGAAGACAGAAGAGAAAGATTATCTGTGGAATATTACTGCTCCAGCATTTGTCTAAATGATCAAAGGAAACCACAGAAATCTTGGCCCAGAGCAGCCAGACCCGGGTAATAAAACTGAGACGTTTACAAGTATTTATAGAATTGTTAATCTAAAGGTTCGGGTAGTGAAATAACGTTGTTAATAACTCACCCATACTACTAGTTCACTATGAATACTATAAATACTTGTAAACTTCTCAGTTTTATTAGAAAACTTTCAAAGAGTATTACAAGTACTAAACTTAAAACTACATTCCAATCCTTAAATACTAATTACTTATGTGACATTAATGGGAAAACCTAAAATTATAATTCTGATAAAAGTAATGGAGTTGAATTGGTACAAAGTTCTGTTTGATTATTCACTAAAAATTTATTGTTCGAATAGCTTTCTTTATTTCTAAATTTTCTAGTAAAGTTAAAATATGATTTTGATTTTCTATATGGATAATTTTTACATTATTAATATCTAAATTGTGATTTTTTTCCAGACAATGTTCTGTAAAACCTGTAGTTTGTTTTTTATTATAAATTTTTAGTGAATAATCAAACAGAACTTTGTACCAATTCAACTCGACATTACTTTTATCAGAATTATAATTTTAGGTTTTCCCATTAATGTCACATAAGTAATTAGTATTTAAGGATTGGAATGTAATTTTAAGTTTAGTACTTGTAATACTCTTCGATAATGACCGTCAGGTCGAAACATATGGCAGAGGTTCTATAAAAAACTTTCAGTTTTATTAAAAATCTTTCAGTTTTATTAAAAAACTTCAGATTTTATTTAATACAAAAATTCTGTTTCTTTATTAATGGCCGAACAGTCTAAACGACCGTCAGAAGACTTCAATAAACTTTGTGAAACATATCCAGTGAGTTTTTGTATTCATTAACCCAAATATTCACGAAAACATAATCTTTTTTGAAATCTCTCATGCTAAAGAGAACTTTTATGAAATAATATTAATTGTGTTCTGGCTTAACTCTTGGTGAAACATTATTCAAAATAAATTTAAGAAAATAAACACTTGGTTTTGTTTCACTATTTTTATTTGAAAAATCTCTAACATATGTTTCGGCTATTATGCCATTATCAAAGTGTTTTAAAGTAACTGTTATTTTCTTGAATTTACTTTTATAAAAGTTAATATAAGTACCTATCTATTTATAAAAACATGGAAATTGTTTATTATTATTTTTTAATATGCTGAACTAAATTTTACTGATATTTACTGGTAACCAATTTCATAGGTTGGACGAGGCCTTACAAAGGTATCTACCTGACAAACTGAATCTGCGACACAGCTTATATTACGTGTAATGTGATATTACATCAACTTCCTTTTAGAGAACAAAAGCTACCTATGGTGTGCTGATGATAACTAATAAATTCGAAATCGCGATCCACAGCTGCTTTTCGATAAATTTCTAACCAAGAACTAAATGTTCTTTATAAATTTTACTAATGAAAAGAAGAAGTGCTTGAAGGGATACCCTCAATAAGTAACGTAATCAGCGATTTATGCAACATACTCTCCTTCTAAATTCATTCAGAAACAACTTTAGTCTGAACAGATATTTAATTTTTAACAAGAATAAATGCTCAAATGATTTCTTAAATGTCACTGTCACCCTATTGTAAACAATTAAAACGTCAAATGATATCATTTGTTTCAAAAGTACATTTACAATCTTGAAACTGTTGCCTGCAGATTTTATCCGTTTTGATTATGTATTTAATTTAAACTAAATTATTATTAATAAGGTATAAGTTCTTAGTCAGTTATTTAAGTATAAATATAAATATGTAATCAACAGAAACAACTCCATATTTATATTTATATTTATCATATAGCCTGTAAAGGCCTCTCTGCCAGCGCCCACCTGATGAAACCCAATAGGTCGAAACTGGTCGTGGGATATAGCTTTCTGTACGCTGTGCCTACTGTGTAGGACGCGTTCGAAATGTGGGATCTGTGATCATTGAAATTTAGACGATAAAGGATTTTAATGACTTCTTTTTTTGAATAAGTTATTTAAGTATTAAGTAGATACGTCGATAATGTAATTGTCTAAAAATGAATTACTTCAGTTTGAGGCAGATATCAATAAATAGTGGTATACTCCTATAAATAAATATTACAGTAACTTGCTTTTAAAATACTCCCTTGATTTGGTCGGTAATTTATCGAGAATACTGCTAATGAGATATAATAAGATCGAAATCCAATAGTTTCAATAAATTACTGATCAAGAAATTATACTGTTCTTATTAATTTGGTTTACGTGCCTATCAGTATATAAGCTGTATCGTCGATTTAGTTGGAAAAGTAAATACCTCAGAATACAGGAAATACTCCAGTCAAGAGAGTAAGAGATTCTGTTATTATACCATAAATCTGCAAATTTTGTGGGTTCAATAGATTCTACATAATCTATTTTAAATTTTGCACATGTAAATTAAAATTTTACAAAATTAATATTTATACGAAATTTTATAAATATAAAAATATATAAACATATCACTATACTACTTGAATTGGTAAGAACTTACTAGAGCAAAAAGGTCCAATTATGAATTGGGATCCAAAAACAAATTAGTAAAAGTTTAGTGCTACAAAATCGTACCATCTAAATTTGTTCTAAATCTAAACAACAATGGTATCTTCAATAAATAAAGTCTTTTTCTAGGTTGGTTTTTCTCAAATATTATCTAAATCTTTTGGTTGTTAAATTCAATGGTACCTATATTTTTGGAATTTAGTTTTTATTCCACATACATAAATGGTACATTTGCATACAAATACATATCTTCTTTTGTATATTTAACCTTTGCTTATTACGTGAATATTATTTTTTGGCGGAAGTATTCTTTTAATATTGAATAAGCTTTTGTAATAAATTCGTAGTACAATTAGACGGCAGTCCATTTTTGAACCAGTTCCTCTATTACTTGCAGCAAACCAGGTCAAACAGTATCACAATGGAGTTCTCGCTAAACTATCTTATTTTACTTAACCATTGTATTATTACAAAACTGACCAAACCTAATAAATCTAAGTAATTCTTCTTAAATATTATCAAATTATGAACGATTTTAAGTTATTGCAACATAATTTTGTTATACAGAGTAATCGATTCTCACAAAACATATCTATGTTTTTGTATAAACACAATACAACATACATTATATCGAATGCGAAAATGATTTTTTTTACCTGAGGTATATAAGATCATTGATAAACTTTTTTATGTTTCATTCCCATTAGCTACTTGTGCGAACTGCACTGTAGTGCAAAGCCGGAGGGTAGGGCGTAAGGCCCTCTTCAGCCTCCTTACAGAAATCGTGGGAATGGGTGGGTGGTGTGGTTAGGGAGAAAAAGATGAGGCGGACGAAAAGACAGAAGAGAAGTGAAAGATTTATCTATGGAATTTTACAGCCTCGGCATTTGCGTAAGTGATCCAAGGAAACCACAGAAAATTTGGACCCGAATGCCAAGCAATGATCTAGAGCACTAGACCACGCCGCTCGGTTTTCATTGAAAAATTATAAAGGTAATTTTTGTTTATAAGTATGTTAAATAAAAACGAGCAGCGTAGTGAACGCCATCTGTAGAAATTGTGGGATTCAGTAATGTTTAACATTGTCCTTATCTAATAAGGATATCGACTTGATCCACGATCCACGTCTGGCAGTTTCGACAGAAAACTGACCAAATACTTATTTTTATTTTTGTTATAATTTATTATTTAATAGAATTTCAAATATATTAATTAGTTAAAGAAAATAAGCATTAAATAATTATATTAATATTCTTGTGATGCAGCATGTAAAACAGATAATACACTCATCTAAAACTATCCTACAAATAAATACTCTATTCACAAAAAAAATATTTCAAAAATAATTATTTTAGAACATTTAAAAAAAACAGAAATAAGGAAGACAGTCAGTATCCACATTTAGAGAAAAAACTACTAAAAACATTATTTATTCATTTTGTTTATTAATACCTATTGTTTACTCATCTATTACCGTAGATTCAGTTTAAATATTATATACCTTGCTAAGATCTTTGTCTAATATTTGAATTACTACAGTAAGCAGTAAATATCAGTAGATAGAACAGAGCCCAACAAAAAGGAATAATCATAAATTTTAGTGCGTTAAATTAGATTTCGTTAGGGTTGGGGTAGGTTAAGTTAGGTTTGCAGGTTTTTAAAATTTTCGATTTTTCATCTCCACACCTTGCGCCACAACCTCTCATTTATCCTAAACCATATTATTTAATCAAATATTAATAGTACCCAAACGCAGATTTGGAAATAAAATGTTTCTAAAATAATGTGAAATTTGTCATGTTGCAATAAGCCTAAGCTCCCGTACACGTTTTGTTAAACGCCTAGGCATATACAAAAAACATGTAAATATAATGGTCATAATGTACAAGTTAACACATGGGCTAAAAAGTCCCGGGTCTAACACATAGATGGCGCTAGTTTTATTGCATTCACCTCTTTTTCAGTTAGTACCAACCTTCAAAAGACAACTGTTAAAATTTCATGATTTTCCATTCATTAGTTTGTGAGTTATTGTACCGACTTCATCTACCTACTTTTTTGTTATTTTCAAAACAACGGATCAACAACAATTTCGTGTTTTAATTTCACACTGCTTCTTGATGGGAAAAAATACCATTCAAGCGAAGAAGCGAAGCAATGGTTTGAAAAGTGTTATGGAAACTCCGCTCCATCGGAAACAACCGAAACAAAATAAAACCTTGGTTTTCTGACTTCAAACGTGGTCGTAGAGACAGAGACACTGATGATCATAACGCAGTGGACGTCCAAATGAGGCGCTAACACCAAAAAACAAAAATTCCACAAAATCGTTTTGAATGATCGAAAAGGAAATTGCGTGAGTTAGCTGACAATAATCAAATCAAATGATATGAAATAATATTAATATATTAGCTTTATATTGCATGAAAATTTGACTATGCGAAAGCTCTGTTCAAAGTGGGTGCAGCGTTTGCTCACTGTTGACCAAAAAGAAGAAGAGGTTATCGCTGATGCTGAGGCCTATTTTGAGGTAAAAACAAAAGATAAATTGTGGTATTGAAATGTTAGAGCGGCGCTGGAATGATTGTGTTGCTCTTGATGGATATTACATTGATGAGTAAAGCCAATTTTGAACAAAAAAAAACGTGTTTTCGTTGTTAGGCCTGGGACTTTTCAGCCCATGTGTTATTTGTTCTACAATTTTCTATATTATTTTCTAAAAGTTACAATGTTTTATAAAATGACAAATTATGCTATACCATATGTCTATAACATATACTTAATATCATGTACCTAAAGTTTCCGTAGGTTTTTATTTTGATTAAGTATTTATGTTGAATATAAATCACAACAACTACACTAAACTTTATAACAAAATTACAGAAGCTCGTAAACATTTAATGGTCCGGAGCAGTAAAAGGTACGAAGCTTTTATACACATTATTACAACATTTATAAGTCGATCCAATTTTATATTTGCCCTCACGGTATGGCATTTATTAAATATAGGATTAGGTATTTACATTTATACTATACCTGACGCTAAAGTCTCAGAACTTTTATACAGTCGTAAATTGCAATAATTGGATAAATTTCGATAGTGTTAAGACACTTAACAACTATTATATGTATGAAGTTCCTAAGCAGCTACTTAATATAATAAAGAATATTTAAATAGGAAAATACATACCTTCACGAGGTACGAAAAACGTTTTATTCTCTGAAAACTATTTAAAATTTTAAATCGTTTTTCTTACAACAAAATAAATTCCTTGAACTCAGTCTATAACAAGAATCGCTAATATATAAGAGTAGTTTAACATACAGAACGAGAGTAATATTGTATTTTATCAGTAAGTTATTGCGCTATTGTATACAGGATAAAACAATATATATTTAAAAGGAAATAGATAAAGAAAAGAAATGTTTTAACAAAACTGTTTATTTCTCGAAAATTGTAAACTATTAGTTAATATTGTACTCTTGAATAAACAGTTTTGTAAAAATATTTCTTTTTCTGTTTCTTTTATTAAAAATGTTTCATCGAGAATACACCAATGAAAGTTTAAATAATATATATTTATGTTAGTTACAATGTACGAAATCCGACAGTGTATGAAATGCTTAGGAAATTTGCAAATTGAGGAATCCATTCAAAATGATTAAAAATTACGCAGCAAGAATTAACATATTTGTTCAACTAATAATTCATTCTGTTTGGATTTTCTCCTAACGTTTCGTCTACAACTGCTGCAGACATCTTTAGAGGCGGTGTGGTTCACTCAACGCAGAACCACCACAGCGAACACTAAGACGACTACCACACCGCCTTTGAAGTTGTCTGCCGCAGTTGCAGACGAAACGTTAGGAGAAAATCCAAACAGACCACAACCTATCAGCGCGGAGAACCGTTTATCAGAATTAGACGTCGGCCGTGAAAGCCTACATTCTTCAATTAATAAGTAATTATCAAGAGTATCACTACTTAATAATTTGCTACTTATCTATGGTGCTAGCACATAAGAGGATTTATAACGCTACTTTCTAGAGCTACCACCTCTCAAGCTAAAAAATTATGAAATAATTAAATTAACTTTTAAAATGACTAACTACAGAATGAATCTAACTGTCGATATCCGAAATGTTATCGTTTAATCGAAATTGGAAATTACATGTTGACATGTCAATATTCGGTCGTCGTAGGGTCATAAGTAGGATGTAGCAATGGTTGTGGCTAAACTCCAGCTGACGGAATTATTAGATTACGATGTGGAAGAACGCCATGATTAAAATGTAAGTTCCATTAATTAATAACTAATAGCATATCCATCCAAATTTGGACGGGTTGTACTAGTAGATACTACTCTTGCATTGATATATATATATATATGGAATCAACAGAAACAACTACTCTGTTTTTTTAAATAATTCGTTAAAAAAACAATGTTTTATTATTTACGTATTTAAAAAACAATTATTATTGATAGGAAATGCATGTGGTCAATTTTCAACATTACTGTAGGTATTTTTAAAATGATACAAACATTAGGTAGATAATATAAGAAAGGCTGTTCATGGTGCAGTCTTGCTGAAACATGTTAAATAAATAAAATAACGACGAAAAATTTGTTTTATTTCAACTGTTTATTATAAGAAACTCTTACAATTGTATCGATCAACAGATCATTATCAAAGAGACAGCATTTCTACTTAAAACTGTATCTTTGATAATGATCTGTTGATCGAAACAATTGTAAGAGTTTCTTATAATAAACAGTTGAAACAAAACGAATTTTTCGTAGTTATTTTATTTATTAGGTAGGTAACTGATACGTGTGAATAGATGATAGATGTGGATAAATACATACAATTAATTAGTAAAGTAATATACAGGGTGGCTGAGGTGGTTTCAATAAAAACAGGATCAAATAGAACCCGAGACAAGCAATTATCATAAGAAAAATTCTCGCCCAATAAAGAATATAATGAAAAAATAAAAACAAATATCCATAGCTGTTAAACCACTTAATGGTTTGAAGTCGTCTATGTTCCTGCATCCAGTTAATTAGTTATTATTTAATAATAAGCAACGTACAATATCCATTTTATATTGACGGACATTAGGATACAAATAATAAATGGACATTTTTCCTTTATAATATAGAAAATAAATAATGAATCGTGTAAAAAAGTTTACGTTGCAACAAAAACAATTTTGATCGAAACGTGTTGCCATTGTGGATGTAAATTATTTAAATTACATTTCTATAAATAGATATACATATATTTCTACAAACGTGCCAAAACCATGCAAAAAATCTGTTTGTGTTATTTTTAAAATACATCGTAATACATACCTTTGATCACATGAGAAACAAAGTATAAAGCAAGGTTAATTAATTAAAAAAAAAAAGAATATAGGTAGAAAATTATATTTCAAAATCTGGATAAAATAACTCGATGTTTACGAAAGTTATTGCATTTTGTAAAATGTGCATTGTGAATTTATGTAATTGTACACTTAAAGTTTAAATGACATCACCAATGTACATATTACTAGATGTACAGGTATATATTGTATTTTAAAGCAACGTAAAAATACATAAATTCTATTTCTTTTTATGTTGTAATTTATTTAATAATAATGTACTTACTCCACTAAAATTTTAATTTTTCAAAAATGTAACCATAATTATAATTAATTAAAACACGTAGTTTTCTATAAAAAAAAATTGTCATTTTTCGATAACTTTGTTCAATTTTGAATCAACATTACCTTCACAATTCTTTTAATATTTTGTTTGGAAAATTAATGTAAAATCGCTCATTAAAATCATTCGTATAACTTTTGCAAGAGAAACTTATAACAAGTAGAATTCTATAAGAATCCCATATTGCACACTTTTTTACACATATTATTTATTTCTACTTCTGATTTAATGTAAAGGTCTCATAATACATGAAATTTATTTTAAAATAAATGAATTAATTATTTTTCAAGATAAAAATTAGTTTATGAATCGGTTTTTTGCTAAATAATTAATAATTGGCATTTCTAATGTGTGTAATGGGAACTTCTTTGTACGTTTACGATTAGAATGAATACAATTAAAAATCAGTTACCGGAAAAATTCCTTCTGTCAAAATATTCGTTGCAAAGGTCGCAGCGTAACGGAAACGTCACTTAAGAAGAGCCGTCAAACCACGTGAACATCGAACAACAAAAAGAAACCGGACTCGATCATTTCGAAATAAAATTGCCGATCATATTCGGACACTGAGAAGGCGAGGGAGTGCAACAGCATTTATTAATGCATTAAACATTAAACTGAAGAACGAAGTGGCTCGCGTCGACTTTTTAAAAGCAGCGTTATTCACTTGTTATTATTTACACTATTTACGACCTTGCACCGAACACGTACAATCTTATGCTTTCATTATTATTACTATTTAAATTTGATAATGTTTAAAAATGATTTGAAAAAACGACGTACAACGTTGTTACGCTTTGTTATACTAAACATAACTGCATAATTTTCGATTAGCAGAGTAGGTACGATGATTCCAGCACAAACTCTGATTTGCCGAGAGAGAAATGAACTTTACCCTTTTAAGTCTACGTTAATATCTTCAGACGGAGATTTTTTGAGAAATAGTGATGATCAAATATTCTGAAACGTTCTAGTTAATATGTTTAATACTATTTAATTAAGTTTAAGTTAACCTGACCATACAGAATGTCCAAAAGGCTTCTGTTAATCCTAATAAACTCAGCGATAAGTCAAGCCACTCATATCCATATATTTCAAACATTTATCGTATTTCTCCAGAAAATGTCAGTTTGCCGACAAGGTAGAATACTTAATTACGAGGGCGGTTCAATAAATATCCGTTCCGTTCCGTTCCCAACGTACCTGCCATTTTTTTAACCCCTCCAAAAAATAGGATTGGTTGAACTCTCCAAAATGCGCCTCTGTCTCGGCGATCACTTCCTCGTTTGAGCTAAATTTTTTGCCCGCGAGCCATTTCTTCATGTTAGGGAACAAGAAGAAGTCGCAAGGAGCCAGATAGGGTGAATACGGGGGTGCGGCAGCAATTCATAACGCCATTTATGCAGTTTGGCGGCGATAACTCCGGACGTATGTGCTGGTGCGTTATCGTGGTGAAAAAGCATCTTCTTTCTTGCCAAATGCGACCGTGTCTCCTTAAATTTTTTGTTGAAGCGGTCCAATAACTCACTGCAGTATTGTCCAGTAATCGTTCTTCCTTTTTCTAAAAAATCCATGAGGATGACGCCCTTCGCATCCCAAAAAATCGTAGCCATGACCTTTCCGGCCGATGGACCGTCTTCGCCTTCTTTGGAACAAATTCACCGAAAGAAATCCATTGTTTACATTATTGCTCTTTTTCTGGTGTGTAGTGATGAATCCAGGTTTCATCAACGGTGACAACTCGACACAAAAAGTCCTTTGATAGATGGCCGCACACGATGATAACACCAACTTCCCTCGGGAACGTCCTCTGTCTTCAAACACGGGTACTTATTGAACTGCCCTCGTGTTATTAAAACAAACCAAAAATCTTTAATTCGAATTCTCGCGTGTAGTAAATACAGGTCAGCATTTTATTATGTTTCTCGTGCTCGAGCTTTATTTATCTTTTCTACTACATAAGTGCTCAAAAAAATAATTTCTAGTTATGACAGCAAATTGCCATCTACTGGTATCTGCTGCTAACTGACGTATTTCATTTCTTAGGGAGAACGTATGAAATATTTTAGTTAACAGCAAGTATCAATAGATGGCAATTTACTGTCACTACTAGATATTACATCAACTTGCTGCTGCGGTTTAGTGTATGGGGCACGCTCCGGAAGGGTGAGTAATACTTCATTGGATTAGTATGACCCATTAGTAGAGGAACACAATAGGATAACTTTCAATGCGCGAAAATGTCGTAAAGCAAAATTAAAAAATAAAACTTATATTCCTGTTACTTTTACATATAGTAAGGTCATAAGAAACTACCCTAACCTTAACCTAACCTAACATAACCTAATCTAAACTATATACCAATACAGGGTTATTCAAACTGAGTGGTACATTAGACATTTTAAGGAAACTAAGCATGTTATAGATTTGAAAATTTGGTAGTAGGGATTATCAAGGATGATCTATTTAACTAAAATCATTTCAACTGTCGGGCACTTCCGGTTATACCGGAAGTTGATATCAACTTTCTTATTTTAAATAGAAGGGTATATTTTTTAACTAACTAACCGGAAGTTATTTTAGTTAAATAGATCATCCTTGATAACCCCTACTCCTAGATTTTCAAATCTGTAACATGTTTAGTTTCCCTAATACGTCTAATGTACCACTCAGTTTGAATGACCCTGTATAAATTTCTGAACTGGTGGCGGTTCAGTATTTAGGACATGCTCACCAGGAGGCGGCATCTTATAATTGGTAAACTCAGCATTAGGAATACACAATAGCGGGAGTTTCAATGTGCGAATGAGAAACGAGATAAATTATTGAAAACAAAAATTTTATTCTACTTCTAACGTTTTTATATACAGTAAACTCATAACATTACATAACCTTACCTAATTTATTCGAAAACATATTAAAACGTTGAAACTAAATGAAAACTTTTACTTAAAGTTTACAAATATAGCATTTTCCCGCACTAAAACCCCTATGTTGTGTTCATACACTCATACCCTATCCAATGATCCCTAAATACTGAACTACTGCCTAACTAGCTTTTAAAGAGCTCCTTGAATTTGGTCGGTGCTGATGAGATCTAAAATGATCAAAATCGCGATACATGTCTGGTAGTTTCAATAAATCACGACCAAGAAATTATACTGTTCTTATTCCAGGAAATATTTTGCTATGTAATGTTATAAGAAAGAATCATGATAAGAACTCTCAAGGAGCTTCCAAAGCAATCCCATGTGCGATCAGTAATTTTTCATATTTTAAAAATGAATGTTATTTCTATATGGTGACATAAGTGACTGTAACAAACACTTTATTTCTATATATATATTCGTGGGTCTGTATACAATCTGTATACAAAAGAATAAAAATAAATCAGGTATCTACACAATTTCATCGAAACTGATTGTAATTACGCTAAACATTTATTATATCTCAACCATAACTTTAAGGGCAACTTTGAATTACTACATACCATAATATGTTTAAATTATCATTACTTCAAATTTTAAAAATTAATAATACAAAAATACTAATAATTTAATGAAATAAAACAAACAAACTCCAAAATCCACAAAACCTTTAGAAACCTAAAACGCGTCTCTAACTGAAGATGACACCTTGATTGCCGAAACGCATTTTAAGTTTTTATACGTTGATCGATTCAACTGTGGGATGATTGTAAAACATTTTTTAATATTATCAAAACTATAGAAACACAAAGTTAATATTGTACACTTTTTATTAGAACCTCTTACAATTGTTTCGACTTATGCAGTCATCTTCAGTTGTAATAATACTCTCTGAAGATAACTGCATAAGTCGAAACAATTGTTTCTAATAAAAAGTGCATTACATTAACTTGTGTTTCTATAGTTTTGATAATATTTTTAAACGGTTTGTAAATTTGGGTGTTTGTTTTATGCAATTAATATTCCACAGTACTCTTTGGTTTTTATTGTAATCATTTAATAAACGAACAAATAAATTTAAATATTTCACCACTGCTAACCTTCTTCCCTAAGCCCATTCTCTCCATAGTACTTAAAAGAAATTTTGTAAACGTATATTAAGTTTCATGTAAAATTAGTAATTAGCATTTACATTTAAAAATCTATATCACAAAACTGAATGTATGGTACATATTTTACAAAAGCTGTGAACACAGTGAAATATTTTTGAAGAATTGATTATTAGAAGTTAATTTGAATGCATTAATGTGACCTTAATTTTTGAAACACACCCTAACATAATAGCAGTAACAATTTTTTTCTCATTAATTTAAGGTAATCTGTAGTAGGTGCAAAGTAATATAAAAATAAATGTCGCATTAATATATTTGAACACAGTGATCCAAAAATCTTCTAAAACTACAATAAATTGTCCACTATTCCATTCTTTTCGGAAAAAGTATTGAATTTTCAATTTTTCGATACTAATTATGTAAATATTGCATATACGCATTGAAATATTCACAGAAGTTTTCCAATTTATTGTATCTGTAAATCTCTAAAAGTTTCATGTCTTGGGAATGTTACTTAAATTAGTATTATAAATATAAATATAAATATGGAATCAACAGAAACAACTATTCCGAGGGCTAATACCCCTACCGGCATTGAATTACACTGTTGATTCCGATGGATTCTTAGACGAAGATATAACATATTCAAAAAAGAAGGAATTAAAATCCTTATTCGTCTAAATATTAAGATCAAAGATCATATATTTATATTTATATTTATATTTATGATATATCCTGTAAAGGCCTTTCTGCCAGCGCCCACCTGATGATACCCGATAGGTCGAAACCGGTCGTGGGATATGGCTTTCGGTTCGTTGTGCCTACTTGGTAGGACGCGTTCAAAATCTGAGATCTTTGATCTTAAAATTTAGTCGAATAAGGATTTTAATTCCTTCTTTTATTGAATATAAAATAGTATCGTTTATTTTCTGTTTTCAGTAGAAAAGTGTATAACACTGAATTTTCAAACTTTTCTATAATATAGTCATAGCCAGTTTATGGAGAAAAACAGTATAAATGCATTAAACATTTGCAAAGTCATGCGAATTTTCTGCCAATCTTTGAAGACATATTATTTAAACTGCAGAAAGATAAATCTACCGTTTCCCATATGCCTATCACTAATATAATCGTGACTCACGCACTCATCAGTAACAACAAATCGCAATTAAATATTTAATTCTTTTCAATGGCAAAGTATGTTTTTATGTTTATAATCCTTCACTAGTCGCTGTTCATGTAATGGGAATCATCGAGCTAATCTGATCAAGTCAAACGGTAAAAAAGGTACGGGGCTTGTTGATAAAGTTTTTAGAGCAAACTAATATAAAAACACGGGAACAAAATGTTTACTTTAAAAGATTTGTTAATTGAAAAGATGCAAAATACTAGAACTCTCGAACCAAAAGTTAAATATGGTTAAGATATCTCACGCAAAAATGAAAACGTATTATACTTTAAGACAGTTGAACTGATTGTGACTAACCATGGTTATACAATAATTTCTGACCAATAACTGAAGATTTTTTATTAATTTGGTTTGCGTGTCTATCACGTAATGCATCGTAAATTTAATTGACAAGTAGATATCTTCGTAAGCACTTCTCAAATTTATGAAATACTTTAGCAGTAACGGATATAGGTTTTACAATTGGGAGAGGTGCTACAGTAAAAAATTCCATTGTTGCCTGTAATCCTATTAACATAAAACATGAAAAATAAACAAACAATCTTACATTGACACTTACATTCATTAATTGGCTGTCGTTAAATATATTATAAAGTGAAATTGTTTATTTTTAATTATTTTTTGAAATACAATATTTAATCATCAATCTCTCATGGATCATGCTAATGAAAATCATATTATATTTTCTCGTCTCTATCGACAACGACTGACGAGTCGTCAAAATAATCGCCAGAAGTCCATCCAATGTTTTAAAAAGTAGAAATTTAAATTTATAAAACGCATCCACTTTCTCTTCTACTGGAATTAGTCGAATTTGTGCCATAATGACTCTTAAGTTGATTTACTAACGAAATTAATCAGTGAAAAAGTCCACTCCGCTATCGCTGAAATCAGGAATCGTATATAGCAAGTAACTGCAACGTCAATAAATGTCCGGCAGGGGATATAGCCCCCATAGCACCCTCCCTAGATCCATCATTAAAAGAAACTTTTTTATGTTTCATTCCCATCAGCTACTCGTACTGGTGAGTGGGCAGTCCCTCCGAACTGCACTGTAGTGCAAAGCCGGAGGGTAGGGCGTAAGGCCCTCTTCAGCCTCCTTACAGGAATCGTGGGGTGGGTGGTGTGGTTAGAGAGAGAAAGATGAGACGGACGAAATGAAGACAGAAGGGAAGTGAAAGATTTATCTATGGAATTTTACAGCCTCGGCGTTTGCGTAAGTGATCCAAGGAAACCACAGAAAACTTGGACCAGAGCAGCCGGACTCGGATTCGAAGCGGTGACCTCCCGAATGCTAAGCAATGATCTAGAGCACTAGACCACGCCGCTCGGTAAATCCGTCACTAGACCTCGGCAATGACTTAATATTAACATGCTTTTACAGAGTAACTCAGATGGTCGGTAATTTATAGAAATTACCTATGGTATGTATTGATGAGAATTAATAAATTCTAAATTGCTGTCCACGTTTGGTACTTTCGATAAATTGGTGACCAATGTTCTTTATGATAATAATTCATGTCAAAACAAAAAAGTATGGAAGCACTGTGGTGGTCGTTTAATTGGTCTTTTTATATTTTAACCTAGTTAAAAATTTATGCATTTTTATATTCAGGTTTGTCATTTTTATTTACATTTTCGTCTATCCTTGTGTTCTTGTACATTGTATATATGTACCAGCTACTCGTGCTGGTGGGCGAGCAACCCCTGCGACCTACACCGTAGTGCAAAGCCGAAGGGTAATGCGTAAGTCAGTCTCCTTTCAGGAATCGTGGGAATGGTTGGGTGGTGTGGTTTGGGAGTGAAAGATGAGGCGGACGAAATGAAGACAGAAGAGAAGTGACAGATTATCTGTGGAATAATACTGCCCCAGAATTTGCCTAAGTGATCCAAGGAAACCACAGAAAACTTGGATCAGAGCAGCCGGACCAGGATTTGAACCGGTAAATGCTAAGCAATGATCTAGATCACAAGACCACGCTCCTCGGTGTATTTTTAAACAAAAGGAAAACCAAATTCAATCATTCACTATTGGGTCAGAATTATAAGCCTTAAAGTTATCCTAAAAAGTTAAAAAAGGAAATTAGTTCGTCATTTTCCAATATATTTACTTCGCTAAAAATGTATGTTATATAGAAATGTGGTTACTATTAAATGCATTTATTTAATTACATGTTATGGTGAAATCCTGTCACATCATTATAAACCAACTTGTTTGTAATGTATAATTACCAACTGTAACACTGAACTAAGTAGATACCTGACGAAATAGTAAAATTTCTTTTTCTCTTTAGACATGTT
Source organism: Agrilus biguttatus (assembly GCA_963921985.1). Taxonomy (NCBI): domain Eukaryota; kingdom Metazoa; phylum Arthropoda; class Insecta; order Coleoptera; family Buprestidae; genus Agrilus; species Agrilus biguttatus. The sequence goes on from OY998118.1 coordinate 27,270,855, forward strand.
TTCAAAAATAGGGGATACATGATGTCCTACTAAAAGGCTTTATTATTTAAGTGAACAGTACTGCAGTTTTGTGTTTTGAATACTGAAACATAGTTTGGGTATATAATTTACAGTTTTAAAATTATTTGATTGTTATCGATGTCTGAAGAAATATCGCATGTCCAGAAGAAACAATTTTGAAACCTTTTTACTATATTGAACGAATAGTTATGTAACATTTTTGCATAGGATCTTACATCCATAGAATCAGAAAAGAATAGAGAATTATGATTTATTAGACGCTATAGAATTTAAATTAATTTCTGATTAGTTTGCCAAATAAATATTGAATTATAATATTCTTGATATTATTCCTCCAAAACTACCACATTCGAATATGAAAAGGCCTTAGATGCTATAGAATTTAAATTAATTTCTGATTAGCCAAATAAATATTGAATTATAATATTCTTGATATTATTCCTCCAAAACTACCACATTCGAATATGAAAAGGCCATCTATAAACTATAAAACCTCAACGTTATCAAAACTATGGTAATTAAACACAAAACAGTTGGTTACAAAACTTTTTATTGTTATCCACAATAAAATTATTTCACCACACAGTGGCTTCCTCAGGTGGTCAAAGAAAGCCACTATGTGTTTTGTAACTAACTGTTTTGTGTTTAATTTCAATATGAAGTTACAATAATTAACAGCTTCATCGATTCACTAAAACTATGGTAATTGTCTAGATGTATGGACCTTCTCTCGAAGCTGAAAATTAGGAATTCTAAAAAGAAACTAACGTAACCTAACATACCTCTAATCTAATCCTGCACAGTAATACGACACTATTTTTTCTAATTTGAAGTCTCTAATCACATGGTCGGTGAACTGTATTAACAACTCCATGAAAAATTATAAAATACTCACTTTCATCTAAAAAGTCGCGGATTTTTCGAAGTCAAAAAAAACAATTTCATGAAATATTTTACTATAATTTCCTCTCTCTCTCGCACTATCCGCTGCTTTCCATATGAAAGCGATGAGTCACTGACAGAAATTTTGGGCTTATCACCTGTACGGAGGTCAATACTTAAGAAATGTATTAGGAAAAGGAAACAGCGTGCAGATAGATGATTTAGGATACCCCAGAATGAGGAATCAGTTCGAGTTAGTATTAAGCAATTTATAGAAGAATAATGATCATTTATTTAAGTTAGGTAGTTACATATACGAAATCGGGAAAGATTCGGATAACAACAAACCTAACATTTTATTATAGTAGCCGTACCAAAAAGAGAGCTGTGGAAAGATGCGTGAATTTTATAACAATTAGTTCAACTTCTCATTGGTCAAAAATTTTAACTAGAATAGTGCAGGAAATGATAGAAAAAGGGATGAAGAAATATTAGAAATAGGGGTAAGCGAGACGCCTTTCAGCTTTGCGGGTAATAGATTTGTAGATTTAGAAGAACTTGTTGACAATTCACTACATAACTGAGAAAAGGTTCTAAATATACTTAAAAAGGTAGGAATGGTGCCTTACTTCCTCTGAGGAGATTTCCCCACTCCTGTGATGTATCTCAGCACCAAACCGCTTAACCTTTCCAGCTGTCTTCTTCCATCAGACGACGGAATTTTTGCATTTAACTTCGAGGTGATTCCTCCATATCAGCTTGCTATACATAGTATCTCTCAGATATTTGAACATTTTAACACTATGGCAAGCTTCAACACAAGTTTTTTCTCGCTTGTAGTTCCTGATAAACACGATGATCTCAGCTATGTCTGGTTTGACACTGAATTCAATGGCTTTTCACCAGGCTTCTACAATCCGTATTGCCGCTTGCGTAATCTGTAGTAAGGAAACAGGAAAGGCCCTGAGGGTTGTCAACAGATTGTCTACCTCCACACTTCAAGTGAGGAACGACATAACTCCTCCGTACAGGTTGAGGAAACACCACCCTTCATTGTTATTGTTGCGTCTCATAATTCATTTCCATTTTTATCGGTTGTACCTTTTTCAACGTGTATTTTTATAATTCTCTTTGGAATTTATTATTTGCAGATAGTTCAAGATTTTATTGCTCACTGTATCAAATTCTATTGTACATATTTACAGTTTCGTCTGTTCAATATGGATTAGCCCCCAATAATATACACTGCAGTTTTTCCCATTTATTATACTTCTTAGAAGCTGTATCGCATCTGGTTCCCAAGTTTCCGATCATGTATTGTACACGTGATCGTACGAGAAGTACCGGCAAACGACCTTTCTAGTACGCCCATTATTTGGAAGATCATCCCTCCTATGATATCTCTATCTTTCTTCGGTTACCAATACTTGTATCTCTATATCACCTTTAACAAAATTTACCTCGTCAAAAATCCCTTCCAAACTCCAAAACATCCCTCACCCTTTTCGAAAAATAGAAAAAATATTCATTCGTTTTCAGCAGAAGTTACAATTTGATCTTTGATAAAAACAGTCTATTCGGTTTCCGCGCTACATTTTTTTTTCATACATGCAGTCCACGCAACATAATTTAAGTTCTTTTTTTTTTGTAAAGTTTTTGTTAATGTGTTTGTTAAGTCGTAAGAGTTTGTAAGTTAATTTGTTAATAAATATCATATATAAACGATCGAGTGGAGTCATTTGTTAAAACAATTTTCGTGAGCAAAACAATCATTGCAAACAGTTATCTTGCTTAACCCCTATATGCCTGTTGCCAAGTATATGACTCGTCCAATCAATCAAAACATCTTTAATTCATTCTATACAGTGACTGAAATTTTTCTGTAGAACTTATTAATATATCTCTATGAACATTTTTCACCCTATATGGATGAAACCCCATTTCTTCCATTTTTCTATTAATTACTAATATATTAATACATCTTGATCCTACAACATACTGTATCAAACTGGTGTGCAACATTTTCTGGCGACAATTGTCTAAGACTTACATGTCGAACACAAAATTGTATGCGACATGTTGTATTTATAAGTATGTATCGACCGGTCTTAAAAAATCATAAAAACAAAAAAGAATTATGTAAATAATTAGAGCGTCGCGTCGATGTCGTGAGAAGTAGAATAAATTCAATTAATTCAAAATTTGACTTTGGTTTTGTTCCGCTATATAATTTATCTGCTCATGAGTTTCTATATTTGATTACAAAAGTATGATGTAACAGGTGATAAGTACCATTAATTTACATGGAATCATTACCTGTTTTAAGAATTTATCGATTACGTAAGTAATTAAATTACAGTATGTACATGAAATGCAAAATTTATTATTACTAAGTAACTCCTCAAGATATTCATAGATAATCTTCTTACTCTAGCTACATTATTCTGTAGCAATTACAAAATTAGCAACTTTCATAATTTTATTATATGGACTTGATTTTCAAGACGATAATAATAACAAATACATTATTCAACGTTTAATTCGGCATGCAAAAGATTTATTTGCCCATACTCTTAGTTTTTACAAATTGAACCACCAATTTTAGATAAATTATTTATTTTACATAATTACAAATAAAATAATAAATGAAAAAACTCTTTTAAAAGCAAGCTTTTCTTTAAGCCATACAGTAAAACAAATACAATAAATTTAGATTTCTATTAAGATAACGGAATGCCTTTATCGTTGAAAATTAAAATAGTTAAACATTTTCAGCGATAAAGGCATTGTGCTACCTTAACAAAAGCCTACTTATTTTATTCATTTTACTACTTGGTTTAAACAAAAGCTTTATTTATCATTTTATTTTGTGTTTTTAGGTTAATACGTCTTAACGTATACTTTTCTGATAACACATCATTATTATACTTCGTTTGATATTCATATTTGATATTCTACTTGGCATAACTTTGCATTTGATACTCATGTCATGGAGGTGGTTAAGAAAATTTAGTCCGCCATATTAGAAGTAGACTGACATCATTCAGCTTATCGTATTATGTTTGTCAAACCATTCATTTAATACCCAGGTCAAGAAGGAGATTGTGGAGAAACAGATCATTTGCCATGTTAGAACGGTCGCCATATAGGATATAGTATGACGTCACTCACGACACAAACAAAAACACACACACAAACACAAATACAAACACCAAAACGAACACAAACACGCACTCAAACACAAACACAAATACAAAAACAAACACAATTACATACACAAACACCAACACAAACACGCACTCAAACACAAATACAAACACGAACATGAACATCAACACAAACACAAACACGAACACAAACACAGTCATAATTTTAGTCGGTAGGTCCGAGGACATCCTTTTCAGGAATCCGACACTACCCAGTCTCCAGTCGTACAGACAGCTGGGTGTCATTCGAAGATTTCCCCTCTTCCCCAAAAAACAAACTAATAATAATAAAAATAAAAGCATTAAAAGTGAGTAACACTACCAGCCAAGTTCCAAATACGATTGTATTTCATCTCCTGATGAAGAAGAAATTTTGGCAATTGTAAACAAATTCCTTTGCAACTTATATTCACATTCTGTCTCACAAGTATCACGTTGAGATCATTCGCAACAGTTTCAATTTTTTTTTGTAATGTAAAATAATACAATTGTTTCGCGTTCGGTGGCTTCTTCAAGTGGAAGAATTCTGAATATAGGTTTATAAAGTATTGAATAATTACAAGTGGAGGGTGGTGAGGTAAATTTTGAGGGGCTGGCGGGAACTGCTGTAACTAATTAATGTTAAATAAACAAACCTAATTTAACGATGGAGAGTTAATTGTCTCAATTTATTTAAAAATATTTAATTTGTTATATTTGTTTATGTACATACATTCTGTCAAAATTAATTTTTGGAGTTTATTTAATACATTTAAAATTTGACAGTTATTATTAAATTTATGATTTTCTAAAATTAGGTGATCGGCATGGACGGATCGATTTTTCCTTTGTTGAAGCTTCTTTGATGTTCAAGAATCCTTTGACTGAATGATCTGCCAGTTTATTCTACGTAAACTTTGTCGCATTCACCACATACTAACAGACAGATCCCTGATTTCAATCCTTAATCAGTTTTCTCTGTTTTAGTTTTGTGTAACTTTTGGCTTATTTTTGAGAATATATTCTCTTGGTATATGAGTGAACTTTATTTTTTGAAATTTATTTTACTTGAAATTTTAATGCAGTATTGTAGAACCTCCCTATATATAACAGGCTTCTCAAGATAATTCTTTAAAGACGGACGGTAACTAGTTCCGGAAAAAGGTTGGGACTACAAAGTGGCGCCTAGTAGACCTTGGGACCACTTAATGACCTTCGAATGGGAGAAGAATGTTCGGAATGCTGACAGAAAACTCTGTGAAGTATACCATATTTGCCATCTTCTAGTCTAATGGTATTTAACAACTGTTCATAAGTATGTACATACAAGAAGTTAAACTTTACGTATCTGTACAATAATTATTTCTGTTTATTATGTAAATGGGTAATTGCGTATATGTACTTGTAGATATTGTATTGTATTTATATATGAAACATTGCGGTAAAACTAATTCGAAAAAATAAATAAAGTCAAAATGGGGTAAAGAAGTTGTTTATTCTTGCAAAACCAACAGCTGATGTTTCGCTTTTAGTACAAGTCTTTATCAATGTAAGTGTTTTATTTAGTACATTGTGTATCATAAAAACATAAACAAAACTTTTTCTGAGAATTCCCTTGTAGGGTGAGACAATTGTTAAAAAAAATAAATGTATTAGTGGAAATTTTATCTGTTTATTATTACCGACAGTTAGTTTATTCATTATAAATGCCAAGTTCTATATACTAAAGGCTGAAACAATTGATTTTTTGTTTAAAAAAAAGGTTTAACGCGGAACTTGTAAGGACTGTTGAGAACTGCAAACTAAAACTTCTAGATATACAGGATATTGCATAAATTCCAACGAAAGTAATGATTTTTTTTATTGAGAATATTTCAACATAAAAATTAGTAAATCATAACTTTACCTGTAAAAAATTAGTATTGTTGCTTTTAAAATGACGAACACCTCAGTAAATAGACAATTTGAGCATAAAGAATATTAATAAAACAAAAAGAACATTAAAGTCTAAATTGACCAAATCATCGAGAAAAGCATAATCTAAATTATGAAACATAATCATGTGCTACTTTTATTCTCATTATTTTTAAATGACCTAGTTTTGACTAGCCAGGGGGTGGCACAAGAGTTGACTTTTATTTTATATATATTATTTATGTATATGTTAGGTGGATCAAATATAAACTAAAATTTGTTTTTAATAAATATTTAGTAACAAAATTTTTGAATACATTACATACATAATAATTGTCTACGTAATCTTCCCTTTTAGCAATGCATTTTTCTCAACAGATTAAATGTTTATTTTATTTTAATGCCTGTTTATTTCGTGAGAATTTTTAGTAGGGGTAAATTCTAAATACATTAATATGATATTAATTATTGAATTAATTTATACCTACTACAGATTACCTCATACAATGAGCGAAAAATTTGTTGCTGTTATCACGCCCCTGCCGGGACAGCAACAATCTGTAGTGAGTATAAATTAATTCAATAATTAATATCGTATTAATGTATTTAGAATTAAATTATACTAGAAGGACCAATGTTCACAGTTGAACACAAAAAAAACTATAGAAGTTGATAAGTGTATATTTACAACTATAAACATAAAAGTGATAATTGTTTATGAGGTTCTTTCCCTCAGCTAGTTTACATACGGACTTTACCTTGCAATGTTATAAAATACCTTATATTATTTTTCTCCCCCTAAACTAGTTACAATAAGTTATGATAATGAAGAAAGAAGAAAAGAACAAGATAGTACAATACAAATAACTACAAATGGAATGTAGTAGGGTAATAAAATAATAATAAATGTAGTTCTGAAATATAATATTACGGTACAATAACCCTAAATAGCATGCAAAATAAGAAATATTATAATGGTTGGAATGTCTAGCCGTAATGGGGTTTTAGCAATGTCTAACTCCTGAATTCAGGTAGAATTTGACTGTTGAAATTATATTAAGATTTACTAAAAGTGGAACTTAAATAAATGTACAAATAATAATAATGATGGTTTAAAATATTGACAAATACGCCTATGAAGTATGAATATTAAACGATAAAACTTACAAGAACATGAATAAATATAACACAACTATACGTATAATATGTATCTACACCTTAAATTCTAACTATATAAAAGAAAAATGTTTATTGTGCCGTAACATTGCCGTTATAAAAAAATTGGTGTGGTCGTGTCTTCGACGTCTTCTGAGTTCTTCTTTGAGTGGCCCAAACATGTGATTGTCACATGGTGACAAATTTGGTAGAGGGCGGATGTCCAAGTGTTTCCCAATAATTTGTTTACAGTCTTTCTTGGGTCAAATCAACAGTATGTCGAGCATGTCGAGCATGGTAGTGTAGAAGACACACTTCGAATAGACAAATCTAATTTTTGTTGGAGAAAAGACAGTTTTTTTATCAAGAAATTTTAGTTTATATTTGACCTCTTTTCAAGGGTTTTGCCACTCCGTGTTTATTAGTTTAGGTTCTGAGGTTTAATGATCCACCCACGTTTCGTTCCAGATGATAATACACCTTAATAATTTGTTTAAATAAGATCTTGGATGACGCCATTTTGTCTACAACAAAATTATTTTCAATTCAACGGAGAAATATACCAAAATAAACAGGGTTTAATTATGGGTAATCCCCTTATCCCGCTACCCGTTTATATATACGTATATATCTATATTCGTTTCTTCATTGTCTAAATGAGATTATTTGGAAAGAGTTTAATAATATTTGAATATAGTGTCCCTTATTAAATTGTTTTTTGTATCTGAAATTAAAAAATCCAAAACATAAAGAAAACAACGGTCAAACATGAAATAACGAATTATTACTTATAGCAATTTTGTTCTATACATAAACATTTACTATTAAATTTCTACCTCTAATTGTACCATATGCATTCTGATAAGACTAACCAATAAAATACAATGCCACACGATATTGCCATTTTTTCCATTTCCAGTAAAACCATAAAAATATATGAGGCAATAAAATGAACATGAAAAATCAATTTTATTCAGGTGATTGTTATAATTAAGTATTTTGAAATGGTACAATAAGATCGTTATTTCATTTGTAAATAATGTATGAAGTTGTTGCTGCAATGCTTATTAGAAAATTATAAGTTTTCATGCAGTTATTTGGTAATTAAATGTATATTTTTCTTCGTAACAATTTAATAGTATTATAATTCTACTAGGCATATACCAAACGAAATTAATACGCTCCCAAGTACAAATTCATGGAATGTAATACTTATATTACTTCTATTGTTGTTAAGTCTAGGTATTTGCCGGTATGTTTATCTAAAATATTATTAAAATGAAAACGTAATACGTTATTACTCTACATTTGTGCACTTCGTCTATGTTCTTTTTTTGTGTTTCATTCCCACCAGCTACACTGCAGTGCAAAGCCGGAGGGTAGGGTGTAAGGCCCTCTTCAGCCTCCTTCCAGGAATCGTGGGAATGGGTGGGTAGTGTAATTAGGGAGAGAAATATGAGACGGACGAAATGAAAATAGAACAGAAGTGAAAGATTATCTGTGGTTCTAAAATAAACTTGTGTCTGTCGTAGATTTTCCTTTCTCTATTGAATAACACCGGAAGCAGAGTAACGCACAAATAACTAACGAATCCAAACGATTCACTTAGAGTTCCTTTACAATTTTGTATTAATGGAATGTACGCGAATCTAATAGTAATAATACCTTAGTATTATTTGTATTGAATTAGAGGATACTTGCTAGGAGTCTAACATTTTGAAATAAACACAGTTGATAACTTCCTCAATTTATTTTTTTTTAACGTGTTTCGCCAACACTGTTGCTTCTTCAGAAGCATAAAATCTACTTAGAACTACCTTAGTATTATTACCACTTAATTAGAATGCAAGAAAACTCGGTTGAAACTTATTAGAACTTTATTCTAGGTCAACTACAAGTCAACTGTTTATTTTTTCGTGTGAGGGGTACTATTATCCCAAAATATCTTCGTCACTAACGATAATTGCATTACTTAATTGCCGGAAAAGAAATATTTTGGATAAAAAGTCACTCTGATGTATACCTAGACGGTAAATATTTGTACTGACATGTCATAATTAACAATGTATTAAAAGAGCACTGCTTGTTTTTTTAACTTTAGGACTGTTACCGCACACCTAAAACAACACAAATTACATTATTCATTTCCCGAACGCGTTGTTTACTAACAAACTTTCAATCGTACATTTATTGTGAATAATGGTAAAGATTAAATAATAACAAAGAATTATGTTCACCAAAATTATTGTTTACTGTTTAGTCTACTAAACCATTAAGCGTCGGTATATTTTTTTGACTTGCTATTGACCAATAGTATGCTATCAGAACTCGATAAAAAATCATCAGAACTTTACGAACTTAAATCTTTACATTCATTTTTACACCTACGAATTTTAGCATCTTTTTAGTTATAATAAGTATTTGTTTTTATATGAACTAGGTTCAATAAACTGAGCTCAAGTGTTATTTTCGTTATTTTCAATCCCAACATTAACAATTGTAGTAAAACAAAGTTTAGATGGATCGATTTTATTACAATATGCTTACCTTTTTATAGAAGTGTACTAAGTAAGGAAAAGATTCATATTAATAAAACTGAATAACTACTCATATTATCATATTTCCCTTTATTTTAGAAGTTTTAAGAGTTTCCCGCGACCCTCAGACGAGTTGGTAGCGTCATCTATCCAGTAATAGTAATACAGACTCATTATTTTTATTAGTATTAGCTCGATTTATTTATATACACTTTGGCTATTTCTTCACAGGTGTCGACACTATTCTTTATATGCTGCCATTGCGTGTCACCACGTGTACATTACGTCACATCCCCTGCGTATTTTACTATTTAGGAGAACGTAAAAACCCCCACCTAACCGCTATATTCCCCACTGCAGATCCCACGATTTCAAATGTCATTTTCAAAATATTTGCTATATCAAGTAACAACATAAAACAAGTAAAAAAAATACTAAAAATTAAATTTGTACAGTTCCAATTCGTAAAACAATATTTTTTTATGCATTATATTGTAGTTGTTAATTTTTTTTCATATTAATCTTCGGCTAAACTCGGATATTACATGTCAAATGAAGCGATCTGAAAGACTTCTTAGTCAAAACAATCACTTTCAATTTCTCTGAAACTTATATTTTTTAAAAATATTTTGTTCATTTGATAAAATATTATTGTTAATAAAATTTACATTCATTAGAAGTTCACATTTAAATTAATTAAACCTTTAACTGTTTGAAAGAAAATTTGATCGGTGAACTATGAATGAACTACTCTCCGTAAAATGTGCGTAAAAGGTTCCCGCGCACTGCATGTTGGTAGTAAAATTTATATGGTTCCATGGCAGAGCCGCCATGATGGCTATCTGTAATACACGCTCAACATGGAAAGTTCCGAAGTTGTTTTACAGTATTTGTGACTGAGTGCGTGTAAACAAAAACAATGGGAACGTACTAAATATTACGAAGAATTGTTTAGTGTCCGTCTCGGACGGTCCGAGGCACAGGAAAGTCCATTTTAAGGAGCATTTTATGTTGGCCTTGTCGTGTGTTTTGTGCTGTCAACAAAAATGTCTAAGCTTTCATTTAGGGCGAGGGCCCTGGATGCTAGCAAACCTATGCCCATTTTTATGGCTGAGGAACTCCCGGATCTTCCTGATTATTCAGCGATTAACCGGGCTGTTCCTCAAATGCCGTCTGGGATGGAAAAAGAGGAAGAATGTGTAAGTTTCAAGGAGAATTTGACATGAGGCAGTTGTTTAGCAATCATAAGTCGGCCATGTTGATATCAATTCGCGCTGTGATGCGCAACCGGCAAAAGAACTTTAAAAATAGTTTTTATTGGTTTTAACAATAAAATTGACTAAATCTTATGAGTTTCATGCACAAAAATTAAATATAGGGCGAAATATTAACATGCCATAGGTTGTCATTTCATTTTTCAGTTTTGTTTATAACAATTTTACAAAATTTTGTTTACATTGTATACATGCTCAGTAAACAATAGAAATGACTGTTATACCTTACCTTGCAATTCAAATAATTGTAACAGTAATGTTTAACGGAATATTAGGAGCACCACCTGCAACGGGCAATAGTTACTGGGCTCATTATTCCAACACCAGAAGTGACAGACATTACGGACAAAGAGGCCTATGAAAAGCTCTACCCTGCCAACTACAAGCAGCCTCGACAACTTATACATATGCAACGTGAGCATTATTTAAGACTAAATTTGGTTTACACTTTTTACTATTATGTTTTGTTTGCAACATTTTTCCGTTACACATTTGTATAGTCAGTGTAAGTATGTAAATTCTTGATCTCTTTGTCCCTTCTTAATTCTTACATTAAATAAAGCATGGCTATATACATGTATGTATATATATATAACATAAAAGTTGTTTTTTCATATATAACTATTTACACATTTCTACCTGTTAATAGGTGTTCATTAATTTTTATTAACTTACTGTATAGTTCAACTTAATTTTTATAAACTGCACTGAACCTAGTGAAACTGGAAAATATTTACAGTTGTTAGTTTTATCTTTTTTCAATAATTTTATGTCTCATATCTCATAAAAAGTACTTTCGCACTTTATTTAAAACCATCTTGCCCACGTTTATATGCTAATTTGATATTGTTTTAAAGCATTTGCCATGGAACAGGACATCATTGACTATGATATGGATTCAGAAGATGAACGCTGGCTTATGTCACAAACACAAAAACTTGAACTTAGTCCCCTAAAATTTGAAGAAATGATGGACAAACTTGAGAAAAGCAGTGGACAAACAGTTGTCACTTTGAATGAAGCTAAGGCATTATTAAAAGAGGACGACGATCTCATCATTGCTGTTTATGATTACTGGCTAAATAAACGTCTAAAAACGGTATGAAAAGTTATTGCTATTTGAGTTTTACAATATGTTTCATTTGAGGAACGTTTTTATGTATTTATGTACCTATTTTTAGCAACACACATTAATTCCTCAAGTAAAAACAGAACACAGAATTGGCACAGCCCTTAACAACCCTTATCTCGCGTTTCGAAGAAGAACAGAGAAAATGCAAACTAGAAAAAATCGTAAAAACGATGAATCGTCTTATGAAAAAATGCTTAAATTGCGACGAGATTTATGCAGAGCTGTCACTCTTTTAGAGTTGGTGAAAAGGCGGGAGAAGATTAAAAGGGAATATGTTCATCTTACAATCGAAGTTTTTGAAAAGCGCTATCAAGCACGTGACTTTAGTGGTGCAGTTCTTGCAGAATTATCATCTATAAAAGCTTCAAGGCCTGCCTTCACGCCCATTTTTCATAATCACTATTCTAATCAAAATTGGACCAATTCTAAGGCTGCATTAAAAGATGAGGTATCTTATTTTTTCTGTGTCTTTGTTGAGTTTCTTTCTTTATATATATATAATACATAAAATAATAATAAAAAGTGTACCACCATCTACATATATCTTTTATAATTATTGCAGGATATTCCACGAAAAGAAAAAAGACAGTACAAAAAACGTAAACACAAATTATTGAACCATCATCGGGTTGGTGTTAATTCAAGCGGTTTGGAGGGTATTGGAGGTATCTCTTCTGATGAGGAAACTGCACACCCTGCAAACTCTGAGCCAGAAGATGTTGAAGACGAAGGACAATTTGTTTTTAGAAGAAACAAACTGTGTACCTATCACATGGTAAGTTATTTTTAAAATTATCTTATTTTGTTACCTAATTATTTTTCAGTATTCTTTTCTTTTATTATATTTTAGTTTAAATTAATATAAAAAAAAACTCGAAAAATGCAATACAAGAACTTTCTTTAATAGATGGTATAAATGAATTTGCAAATTTTAGCATAAATTGTGATTTTTTTTGAGATTGTCTGTAATCAATTTATTGTTATACTGTTATAAGTTATTTATGATTTATTAACCAGGAAGATAATTTCTTTCTCACAAGACGTTTTTCATTGATACTATTTATGTATGTATATCACATAATTTTTTTAATTTATTGTACCTACTTTAAATCTGCCCACCTAAAATCTAATTTAAAATTGGTAATTACTAAATCCTTATGGTATGATGAGAGTTATTTTTATTTTACAGCCAAGGAAAGAGCTGGGTAACTGGCCTTGGTGTGCAAAAGAGGAAAACGGTCTCGCGGACAAACGGTACAGATATACGTTAACGTCATTATCGAATCGACGTTGCTTAGGTTTCGCGCGTCGTCGACTAGGTCGTGGTGGTCGGGTGATTTTGGATCGAACGAGGACCGACCTAGATGACTTTTGGAGAACAGTCGATTTCACGATACTAGAGCCAACAAGGACAATGGAAAACATTGGGACGGCACTGACCCTTGCAGACGCAACGAACTTTACAAAGTCGTATCCGACAAACTTTCTTGCAACTAGTAATAGTAATAGTAGTGTTGGTGATATGTCAAAGACGAACGTGAAAATTGAACCATTGAGTTTTTATTCAGATGGCAGCTTACGACAACTACAACAACAAAGGACATGTGTCGGAGCTGCAAGTGCTAGTGTTAGTAGTGATAGTATTGACAGACATAGTGTTGTTAAAGAAGAACCCGTTGATGTCCCTGATGAATGGTCTGTACCTGCCGAAACTTCTAACGACGTTCATGTGCCGATTGCAACTACGGCACAAACACAGGAAGAACAAGATGAAATGGTGGAGTTCCTCAAGGAAGTTCGAAGAGATTGGTGAATATTTTTCATTTAAACTCATTGTGGAATCAACAGCAACAACTTTTATATTTATTATATAGCTTGTAAAAGCCTTTCTGCCAGCGCCCTCCTGATGAGACCCGATAGGTCGAAACCGGTTGTAGGATATGGCTTTCGGTGCGCTGAGCCTACTGTGTAGGACGCGTTCCAAATGTAGGATCTGTGATCCTTTATAATTAGACGAAAAAGGATTTTATTACCTTCTTTTTCGATTGTTATCTTCGTCTAATAATCGTTCGGAATCAACAGTGTAATTCAATGCCGGTAGGGGTATTAGCTCTCGGAGTAGTTGTTGCTGTTGATTCCACATTTATATTTTTTGTAGATAATCAGTATACACGGACATAAAATTTCTGGTATATTTGCTTTGTAATTAACAGTTCTTTTGTTCTTTTAGGTTGCATTTTCGTCCGAAAACGCCTCCACCGGATTACGAACCACCCTGTCACCTGCTGCCCACCGATGATGAAACCTTTATACCTGGTGCGAATACGCCATTTATGTTGGAACTGCAGCCGTTGGATGCTCCTTCGAGCGTACTTTCGGATACGTCAGCGTTCATCACGACGCCATTTACACTTGACGATTTGTATGCCGCAAGCGCCGCAGTGGTGCCGATTACTGATACACGGCAATTCCAGTCGACGCCGCCTCCCCAATCATCATCAAATAATGTTGATGACGTGGACGAAACGACGAGTGCCACGCAAACGGGAATAAACTTGAATATAAACGTCGGTCTCAGTACTCTTAGTGATGGTTCATCATCATCGTCGTCATGTTCTTCACCGTTTGAGGAAACGAGGACGATCGGTTCTTCGAGGTTCGTTGTGACGAACGCGAACACACCAAACGAATGCGAAGACGCGCAACGGACGTCACGTCATCGTCACTATAATAATAGTAACAATCCACAACAGGGCGTGCAACAGCGTCAACGACAAGAACTCCGTCTACAATCGCAACAGCAACAACAGCACTCGTTTCTTTTGAGTACCTTAACTAGTCCTAAAGCGAATAACGTTCATTCGCCATTCGACGATCGACCGCGACATGCATCCGATAATGTTACGGCGACTGCCACATCGACGAGCGGGAACACTAACGGTCTCCTGGCTCAGTTCAGTTTGAACGGTAAGTTTATTATTTATAATTTTTTGTTTTGACGAAGTATATCTTTTAAGAAGGTTAAAGTAATGTACACACATGACAAATTCTATTTTGCTTATATATGACTGGATATTTGAGCCATGACTTGAAAGCAACCGAACCATCGTAAAACAATAATGTATTTCAAAAGAAGCAGGTTGGGAGGGGGTCGAAGTAGTATTTCAGATTGGAAGCATACTCCTCAACCTCAGCATGAGTAAGATCTGTTATACGGAAATGATATAAAAAGAAGTCTTCCAGTCCTTCATTGAAATCTAAAACTTAATAAAAATGATACTAATGTAAATTTCAACTAGATTTAATTATACCTGATACTTTTTTCGCCTCACTGTATCTTATTCGGAAGTATACAATAATACTAATAGTAGTAAAAATAACAATAAGACTGTTACATTTTAATTTTCTCATAAATACTATTTGAAGGGCCGAGGACAGGGACAGGAAAGATGTTTAGTAATGGGGCGTTACCTAAATCTAATTGTTTATTAACAAATTTCTGTTTTTAAATTAATAATTTATTCCATTTATAATCATGATAGTTTGTCTATACCATTGCATCACATCTATTGGACGAGTTTTAATCACAATATACAAAATTGGCTATCCTGTTTACTGAGGAAGAAGTGTTATTTTAAACTGTAAAACGTTAAAGTATTAATCAATTAGTGTTTAGTGTTACTTAAATAATTTGCATAATATAATTAATAAAAATCGGATTATGCAAACCATTTAATTAATAATAATCACGAATATAATGAAGTTTTGCATTTTGAAAATAATATTTACAAATTATTATGATTAGAAATCGTAGAAATTAATAAATTTCAAAACAACAATTTGTTGATTAATGAACAATTACACTGAGGTAACTCCGCATTATAAGCATCTTTCCTGTCCCTGTCACCACAATGCATTATTGTGTACTTTTGTAGAAGCCACAGTGTAGCGAAACAAGTGTCATGTACAATAAAATATAGTTAAGATGTCCCTCATAGAATAGATACGGTTTCACATACATGTGGTTTCAAATGAATTTAACTTCTTTTGACAAAATTTAAACATAACCAAAGTAATATAGTAGGTACAAAAAGAAAATTTAGTTTTATTCACTTTATACTTACTGAATAATTTTAATAAATAAGATAATAATACAGTTGTGTATTTTTGTAGCATCTACTAGTGATAAAATGAAATTAAATAAACTACAACCATACGCTTATATAAGTGGTGAAGGATCATCAGCTTCTCCAAATCAATTGAGTGTACGCACCTCTACACATACTCACAATACGCTTAATAGTCATAGGTAAGTTTACGATTTAAAATTTTTCTTTATCATAGATTAATTCTAAAATAGCTTTATAAATTAAGTTATCAACAGGAATTACTTTTTTATTTAAAAACTTATTCGGTAATTAACTAATCGTTACACACTTGTTCTGAACATATTGAATGAGAAAACAGTTTTCGTCTTCAATGTTCTATTTATGAACAGTTAACAATTAAAGTTATTAACTAATTAAAGTGTGCTTTTCGCTGTAAGAGAATGTAAGTGAAACTTCCAGTTCCAAAAACTAAAATACATACACACGATCATTATTTTAATTGCTAATTTCTCTATTGTATTCCAAACATTTTTAAAGAATTGCGTGATAGACTTAAAATATTTCTAAACAATATAAATATATACTGTAGATAAAATTTCACTTTTCTGACGATAAAAGGTAAGTAGAATGGTTTTAACCACTCTTATAACAGTGACAAATGGAAGAAATAAAAATCTATAATATTCATGAAAAACAATTGGTATAAACTACATAAACCATAAAAATACTATTTGCGCCATGTTTATTTTACACCCAAAAGGCATTGGATTCCCATTAAAGAAAATTTGATATAAGACAAAAAATTAACGCATTTCCAAATTATTTTGTTTGTAACACTCATTGAGCAATTAGTTCTATAATACATATTACAGTGGTATCTTTGTAGGGCTAGTGTGCACATTAGGTTGTAAATTTTCTTAACTAACTTCTATCATATTCTTCTAATTAGTGATATGCTAACTCATTGAAAATTCATATTAATGGACAGCTAGGAACAGCTACTAAATAATTTATCAGTTAAAAAACTAACAATTTCTCGTTTTGTGGTTCTCTAAACGAATAATTAATGGACACTATTAAATAACTATTTAATCGGTAAGAACCAGTCCATGGACTATTATTAATATACAAGGTATTTGATCTCAGTTAAATTCCTTCATAAGTCTCATACCGTTGCTGATAAGGATAGGTCTTGTTAGGTTCGGAATTGAATTTTGTTTCAATTAATATATTAACATTATTATTAGTATTAATGTAAATGATCATGCTAAATGTGGAAATTGTTTTGTTACTGTAGTACTTAATTGTTTATGGGCATAATAGTAACTTTTTGCGAGTGATCATCTTTGAATTCTATAAATGAAACAACTGATTTGTAGTAACTAAAGTATGATTACCCAGTCGTACGGACGGCTGGGTGTCTTTCGAAGATTTCCCCTCTTCCACGAAAACATAAAAAAAAAGTTTGATAGAAACGTTTTCATTAACGTTTTACCTAAAACTGATAAAAATGAAGGATAGAGTAACCTATACTCACTTGAGTTAGTATGGATAGCGCTGTACACAACACGTCATTTACGTCAATCATTAACTCTCTTTCGTTACATCGCGCCAGTTAGTTTGTGTGTAAGATGTTATTGCGAATTCCTAGTTTCATGGGGAGCTTACTAAGATTAAAGCGGTATGTCTGAGAGAAGTAGTGGGTCACGCCTTGATATTTAGACTGTGGGTTGTATGTAAGGGTTTTACCATCAAAGCTTACTGTGAGATTATATGAGGCCAGTCTATTTTTCACTAGTGTGAGAACTCTAGAAATTTATTTTCTTCCGTAATAACAGTATTTATAACTTGTGACTGATATTACAATTATCCAATGTTCCGGAATCTATCCAACAATTGCCGAAAAGTTGGATGAATTCTATTTGGGAAGCGTACAGTGTACACTGTTACAGTTAACAATAAGTCCTGCTAACACATCCCAAGAATAACGTCAAATGTTTCATTCAAAAGACTCTTTCTCAAGTACTAATATTAGTAAAATTAATAACTACGCCAACATTGCACTAACAGTTATTTTTAAAATACAATGAATTTAACTGTTACGGGACACCCTGTATAAGCTATCCACAAAAACAGTGTCTATAACCATTCAAACGTTATCACAACTATTAGAACTGCTCAAGGAAAGGGTTATTATTATTTATTGTGTTACTGAAGGTTCTGTAAAATACTGGGAAAAAAATATGGAAGTAAAGTATTTATACACAAACTGACGAATAGTTGTTTACAGTGCCAATGTATTGGAAATCCCGCTGTCAAACGAAACGGAAAAACTTCCCGCCAAATTGAACTCTCAGTATGGCGACTCAACTTCAAAACCGGCGAATAACAAAAACAAAAGCATCGTTCAGAAAAACAATTTCGTTATGGAAGTAACGTGATGTACGACACTCAACCTGCGCTCATGCACAGGAATTTCGGTCGTTATCCGTGTTGTAACTTTGCCACTGGTATATGAGGCGATATTACGCTGCTGTTGTTGCCAAGAGTATGAAATGCCTGTTTGATTTTTGCATTTGTCCAAACCAATGTCATTTATGTGGCTTTCTTTCTGACGAGCTTATTGTAAGGCCAATATAAAATCTTAAAAAAATGGTAAAAATTGAATAAAATAACTTCGAACATGAGACGAACGTGTTTAATTTGTTACGGCAGTTTCGTGTTTGGTGACTCCCGTTGTGTATAAAAGAAAAAATAACGCGGGTTATTTTCAACTCTTGAATGTTTACAATTACTCACCGATTAGTATAATTCAGAGTCGGTTTGAGCAAATTTTCATTTCATCCTATATGTTCGTTTAGTTATTTCTCTTTACAATTGAACGAATTATTCGTATGCAATTAATTAATGTTATTGTTTGATAGTGGAAAAAAATGTTAATAATAATCTTATAGTGCAAATAAGTCAACACGAAATGGAAGACATTTTATTAAGTAAACTTTTGTGATAATTACATCGTCGTATAGTATTATCAAATAGGAATTTTAGTTCTAGTATCATTTAGTTGCAGTGAAACACAGTAATATTGTTTACTTGTACCACTAATACATAAACAACATAACATAAAAATTTTATATATACATATATATATAAAATCGCACCTTTAATTAAATGTAATGTCTTCGTAATGAGCCTTTTTGTAAAGTAAATGTTTCTCTTTTCAGTTGTGCAAATATTTATTTGCTTCATCAAGCGCAGTTTCTGAAATAGAATTGGTGATGAGAATATATTTCCTTCTCTTTTAATATTACTGTAACCAAAATTTTTCATTGACCAAAAGTACACCAAAATAATTTACTGAATTTAGTAACAACATTTAAGATAATGATAGCTTTTCTGTATTTTAAACGTCTTATAGAACAGCAAAAAGGATTTCCGGTTTCTTTTTGGTTTTATTTCTTGTCCTCAATAGATAGTACTCGAAAACGTTGATTTTTATAAAATATATTTTTGAAGAGTAACCAAATAATCCTAAAGTAGTATGTGTAACATCTATAATGGAAAAGTCATATAGCTCATGTCTACTTAAAAAATAAAAATGTAAAAATCATCAGGCATTATCGAAAATTGCATCCATGATAAGCTGTGTAAAGTAACTTAACTTGAAAACCTTTGTAACTTATTTTCGTGTAAAATAAAAGTATGTAATTATACAATGAAATATTAGTTGTAAGATTCATGAGGCTGTTCAATTAATTAGTAAATTGTTTCATTTTATAAATGAAAATGTTTTTGTGAAATGTACTTACATTTTTAGAATGAACTGTAAAGAAATGTATTTTTAACATGATCCTTAATTTATTAAGTATTTTATATGATGGTTATGAAATTGTATTTTCACTGAAAAGAAAAGGAATTTTTAACTAAGTCGTTCTATATTTTTTTTATATACAATATACTCACTGATGTTTTATGAATTCAATTATTCATACATTTCGATATACAATTTCTATGCAAGAAAGTTCTCTGAAAAGTAACTAACAAAACTACTTTATTTTCTATGTACTTATTGTTAGTCGTAAAAACTAAGAAACTTGTTTTTAGACAATATTTTACACAATTGAAAAGGTTAAGGATATTTAGATTTCGTTTCCGTTATCGAATATAAAATTAATACAAACCTGGTTGTCTATGTTTCTTTTTCAGCATCATCATTTTGGGCTAAAATAATTTTTTTCGTTTATTTTTTCATTTCATAAATGTTATCTTATAGCATCGTTAAGCTATTCTTTAATTTCTAGTCACTTTTTCAACATCGCTAACTTTTCTTAATACAAGAAACCTCATTTATCCTGTACGTTGTATTTATAAATGTAAATATTTTTATCAGTTTTTGGGTGATAATTTTGTTTTTGTTTTGTAGAGTATCAGTATTGTTTTTCATTTTCTTTTTTTACTTTCAAAATCTTTAATTTAGTAGATGTAGTTAATTTATAAGTTTGGTAACAACCATTTTCTCAGTTACATATAATACAATAGATTTAATAAACTTTAAGGAGAACTTTCTTTGGCGTAAAACATTTTTAAGCATTGGGAAAAGCAAAAGTCTAAATTCATTGTTTGTATCCTACTGTTGCGGTGAGGTTTGTTTTTTCGTAAGTAAAATTTCACAAAACATTTATTTTTAAGCTTATACTGTGCTTTACGTGAAAAGTACTAGTAGAAGTAAGAAAACTTGAAGAAAACAAATAAATTGGAAATAAAAACATTAAAGAACACAAATAATTGATATCAGCTCTCTCACTCTCTTTCTCTCCCTTTGTCTTTGTTAATAAATATTGTGGAGATTAAAATAAAATTCAAAAGAATCTAGAGTAACGCCTTCGTCCTGAAAACACTTAAAGGGCTAATATTTGTTTTATATGTAAAATTCTGTAAATTTTATGCGACATTGGTTTCAGTTAAGTTAAATAAAGACGTTACTCCAGTTCTGAAAATAATAGAATCAATGGTGCAAATTTAGAAATTGTAAGTCACATTCCTACTTCTCTGTAAAACTACAAAATAATGAATTAACAGTTGTAAGTGCAGGTAATGGTGAAACTCATATTGTTGTACATTTTGTATTAGCTCTATTAATTATTTTATTCATTAAAAACAATAAACCAAACTTAAGGCTGTTAATTCGCAATTCAATTTAGCGAACCCAGCAATGCAGTTTAGGTACCTTCCTTGCAGTAAATTTCTGTTTTTTTTTTCAGTGACGGTAGAAAGTAATAGAAAAGAAATAATAATAATAAAAGGGAATCAGAATCTGTGATCGGCTATAAATTGTAAGTTAAGTGTATTGTTCTTTTGCAGCAAGTGATCATTTCCCATTCTGCATTGCTCTAAAAGAAGAAAAAAAACAAAAAAATGCGCTTAATATTTACTATCGCTGATTTGATAAGATCCTAGAAGAGGGTAACATGATTGTTTTAATTGTTGGGTGTCTGTTGTAATTAATTTTGTTGCTGTTACCAACTACTAAGATCTTATTGTTTGAGCAAATTGTAGTATGTGGTATTCCTTTTTATAAACGCGATTAATATACGGGTCTCTTTATGAACGTTCTTGGGTTTCTAATTAGATCATCTGAATGTGAATATTGTAAATATAGGTTTAGCTATGTGTATGAGTGATAAATAAAATCTGTCACGTAGGTTTCCGCTAATTATTTTTATCCTTTAAATTTCGACTTAATTCTAATTTAGAATTTTATTTAATCAATTTAAAAGAAAACAGCATAGGAATAATTCATAACGTGCTTCGTATTAACAAAACTTAATGATCAATAAAATTTGAATCACTTGATTAACGGTTATTATTTTTATTTTAGTTTAATAAATCGCTTATTAAAATTAAGGTAATGCAGAACGCGTAAATTTCTTAAATGTAATTAATTCTTCTGGTAGAAAGACGTGATTTTTATCGGAAATTAAAATTTAAATCACTTAATAAATACTACTACTACTTTAACGTTAGTTTAACAAGTAGCTGATTGTAATTAAGATAATACAGAAGGCTTAATTTATATAAATGTAATTGATTAATTCTTTAAGGCAGGAAGATATAATTTTTATCGGAATAAACGTAAGAAAACCAGATTTCAATTAAATGTATTCATTCCAGATCAATTTAAGTAAAGACAAAATAGTAACTAGATAATTTTCCATTAAGTGTGATAACAATAATATAATTCTTCCATCATAGAAATGTTATTAAAAAGCATTCTACTAGAAATATCAATACATAATATTGATAATTTAGATTAAATTTCCCCAAAGATTAATATAGTTAGAAATAACAGTATTAGTTTTTTTTTGACAATTGTTTCGCTAAAATTTTGCTTCTTCATAACTAGATTGAGCCAAAGCTTGACGCAATAATTACCAATAAAAATTAAAAACCTGTTGAAATTTACGAATTAGCGTTTAATTTTCAATATTCAAAACGAATTTCAACCATGTACTATTTTATAAAATAACATTTCATTTATTTTTTATTTTATTAAAAGTTTGCATGACAAAACGGTTTGTAATTATCTCGAAAATTTTATTAATGAAAAGGAAAATGTTTCTTATACATAAAAATATTATAAATCTTACATTAAAATATTAAAAAATAAGTCAGTGAAAAAAAACTAACTATTTTTCCCCTACTTCCTGTTTAACATCTTCAGGGGCTTGTTGACCAGGTTTTAGTCCTCTAATGCTTAAATCATATACAACTTCCTCAATTTTTTTCACGTCATATTTCAAAGCATCAAATCGTTTCCTTAATGAATCATTTTTCATATTCAATAGCCTAAAACCTGCATTAAGTTCGGTCACAAATTTTGAAATCTGTAATGGTCTATTGTAATCCCCTCTTGTTACAGCATTCACAGCAAATCTTGATAACTCTGATGCAAGTTGCAGTAAACCAATCAAATAATCCTCTAAATCTAAATGAAACCCCTTATTTGCATCGGATTTAACTGAAAGCAATTTACAACTTTACTAGTATTACATGGAACAAAAACTAGTTTAATAAACTAACCTCCTATAATTTCTGCAGCTGTATCTTTTGATACAAGTATTCCAACTTCCAAAAATATAATAAGAGCAGCTAAAAAGCAGAGCCTCTGAGTAACGAATCTCCAATGATCATTATATCTATAATACTCTCCTTTTGGTACTATTATGGCTAATTTTGAAAAGCTTTGTCGAATTTCTTCAAACAAACTTCTTGCTTGCATACATGCATTAATAACTACAATGTTATAAGTTATATAAAATACTTTAAAGTATAAAGTTTAAATTTACTATCAGTTGAAGCAGTGTCTTGATGGATAATTTGCAATACAGTTAAAATTTCTATTGCGCACTTATCTATTTCTTTTACTACAACCCGAATTTCCTAAAACACAACTTTAAAATCAACATTAAAACGTATTTTTATTTTCGTACTTCTCGTGTATCTTGCTCTGATGATAAATAATCACGAAACGAAGAAAATATGTTAGCCATAATCGGATTTGTCATGCTGGATTTTTATAGTATTCACAAATATAAATTACAATTTCTTAAAAGGAAGGAGAATAATAAATAAAATTCTGAAATATGTAAAACATAACCTAATACAAGCCGCCGCGTTATTTATTTTAAAGCACAGATGATTAAAGCAGGGGGTATTCACTCTGTCAATTGCAAAATAGGTGATACTCCGAGTCAAAGATAGCTCTGTAGTACAACGTGACATGGGTTGCATAAGAGAAAAAGTATTTTATAATTAAATTTTGTTTTGCAAGGTTTACGTAATGAGGGTTGTCTATTAAGTAGGAAACATTTTAGAAATAAAAATTGTGATATCGATATTGTGCTGTTGATGCTTTGCTACTCCTATTAATGCTGTTGTAATTTGTATATAAACAGATATATAATGATATTACAATATATATGTAATGTTGCGGGGAAACCCTCTTACAAATTGTATATAGTTGATGCCGGTAAATAAGCAAAATCTGTAATAATTCGTTTTTATTATTATTTATTGTTAAATCGGTGAAATATGTGACAAAGTGTTTAGACTTTATTCGAAAGAAAAAATGAAGAATGTGGATAAGGAAAAGGTATGTAAAAAACGATAAAATAAAAAAGAAACGGTAATATATAAATGTACATACTTATAGTTTTTGTATTTATGAATGAAAGTTGTTGAGATATTTGAAGAAATGCACTATTTATTGTCATTAGAAGAAAAAAGGCGGAATCGTGATTTGAAAAACAATTAAAATTGCAAAAGTAAGTAAACAGGTTATGAAAACAAGTACAGTTTCGTAAAGATCTGGGTAGCTAACCACAATATAGGTACATTTAGCAAAAAATAATAGAACATTGGTTACATATAGGTACATACTTTTTATATATGAAACAATACATGTACAGTGTGAAAGGAGTTGAATCAATTATTGGAGAATTAATAAATTAATTTAATAAATTTCAGTTGAAATTTTTGTACAATAATTAGAGGTACGGATAGGTATCGAGTGACTTGTAGTGTGAATTATATAAAAAATACATTTAAACGCCTTATAACACTACAAACAATGTTTATTGGTACAACCAAATGTACCTATACATTTCGACTGCGAGGTAGTCATTTTCAACTGTAAACTGTTTACCACCTGTTTACTATTACCATTGAAAATGATTACTTTGTACTCGAAATGTATACATTTGGTTGTACCAATAAAGATTGTTTGTAGTGTTATAAGGCGTTCGAATATATATATTATATATTTTTGTACAATTTAACAATATGAAAAGAAACTTTCATTATGAATTGAAAAAATATCAATGAAAAACATACTGTACACGATGTCAGGTTTGGCGGTCCTGATGGCCGCATATCTGGGAAGGTTGTTTATATTACGGATAGACACCAGATACCTGTTAATGTAAACAACGGCGGAGGAAGGAATCCTCTTACTTATGAAACATTTTTAGGGCATTATGATAATACGTGTTAGCTGTCGGGAATGGAAGGTAACGTCAACTAGCCGAGTTGCGGGAAATATTAATAGTAAAATAAAAACAACACGATTTGGCGACGAAGTTTACAAACATAAAAGAGATTACACAAATAAAATATCATCCACCAGAAATATACTTTCTAGTAAATGGTGATCTTTAGAAAAGTTCAATCAGTAGCTATTTTATCATGATAAGGACGTATATTTTTGTTATATACTTTCTTTATTTAACACATATTACCTATGGAGGAACGTTTTTCACAGATTAGCAACTATTGCTCGTTGCTCCGTTTGTTGAGTATTTTCATTGGTTCCCCACCCGCACAGTGCAGTTTGCCACCCTTCTGTTAACGACATAACTAGTTACTGTATATTCTTATTGGTTATGATTATTTCCTGAAAAATGGAAAATGTTATAAAAGTGCACCACCGATTCCTTTACTGCAATACATGTGCTACGTAAGTGCGTTCTGTTGTTCTTATCTAGCATTTTGTGTTTTATCTTCCGATAGCATTAGCGAAGCTTGACTTTCCAAATAAATCTATAATTGCATTTATGCAGTAGTTTTGTATAACTGTTTGATATTTTTTTAGTTAACCATTGCGAAAGTTGTTTTTTTGTTTATCGCTTTGAAGTAACATTCGTAAGTAAATAGTTTTAAATTTATAGTTTGATTAAAAAGTAATTCTTAAAGTAGTTTATTCGTAGGTGGTATATTTTTGATCTCCTTAGCGCAAGTTAATTTTTTTTTCGCTTTTAAGTAGCATTTGTAAGTAAATAGTTTTAAATTTTTAATTTGATTCATTAGTAATCCTTAAAGTTCGGTTTATTCGTAGTTAATTTTGTTTTACCTAGAAATCGCATGTTCGACTACATTGACGTCAAGCCACGACGCTGAAGCATCTACTTCTCGGGCCACAAATGTCCGTAAGTGTAACTGTCTCATTAAATAGAACCCTCCTTAAAAGTAAATACTACACCGCGATCACTGTTGTTTCTTATTATATTATTATTTGTATTCGTTGATGTAGCAGGATTAGGCTCTTTACTTTCCTCCGTAGTTTAGATAATTCCTTAAATTAATTATATATATTTTTATATTCTTATGTAATTGTGATAACAAACCCGTAATTTTAAGATAAATAAATAAATTTGTTTTCTCAGATTTTCCGTCTGATAAGACCCGTACGGAAGCATCCACCAAGGGAAAAGGCTCGCGTAAAACTTCAATCAATAAACACTCCAGTAAGAGTCGTGCAACAATTTCAATGTGGTAATTTGTACAATTTTCCTAATTTTTAGATATTATCCGCTCATTACAAACATCGTCCGATTCTATTAAAGTGTACGCTGCGAAGAAACACGCGATTCGTAAGAAGTTTTTACAGAAGTAAACGTGCTATATTGTAAACCACCAGGTCAATTTTCAACTTCATTACCTCCCGTAAGTTTCTTAGGTGTATACTGTTTTGTAACATTAATTCAAACAATTGAACTATCTATTGTTAATCTGGTTTTATGTGTCACGAATTCATGTCAGTAATTTTTTTCTTTTTATTGGCAGATTTCCAGATTGAAGGAAAAATTGCAGCACTACACCTTTACATCTGACAACAGCGGTAGCACTCCACCTCCTTCCTGATAACATTTTACATCTACGTCTCACTTAATGATGTCCATTTTCGAATTCATTACCTCTCGTAAGTTTTTAACTATATACTGTCCTTTATTAAATTAATTCTTACAATGTAATTACTGTTTTTCTTTTGTGTGTGTTACACAGTTCCGTCAGTAATTTTTTCTATTTATTGGCAGGTTTTCAGATTGAGGGTGTGCAGGCAATTGCAACACTACACCTTGTAGCTGATAACAGCGGTAGCACACCTTCATGATACCATTTTGCATCTACGTCTCACTTAATGATGTCCATTTTCGAGTTCATTACCTCTCGTAAGTTTTTAACTATATGCTGTCCTTTGTTAAATTAATTCATACATTTAATTATTGTTTTTCTTTTGTATGTGTCGTGGTACGTCAGTGAATTTTTTCTTTTTATTGGCAGATTTCCACATTCAAGGCATACAGAGAATGCAGTACTACACCTTCTACCTTCTCATAGAACAACGGCACTACAGTTTCTTGTTAGTGCTATTGTTAGCACTACATCTTCTTGGTAGTTACTCCAACAGTACACTTTACTCATGGTACTAACGGCAACACTACATCTTCTTCATAATAACGGCAACACTACACCTTCTTCTTAGTACATAATCATAGCAGATAAGTAAATATACCACTTCCATGGTCACATTCCTGTTTTTTGTACGGCATCTCTAAGTGGATCGAGTAGCTTAGTTGTGCTGATATATAAATATGTTAATTGTTTACAGTGACTACGGAATTGTTAATTTATTTTGCAATTGTTTCATTCCTATGTAATTTTGTAATTATTACAGTAGAACTGTTAACCTTTCTGGGATTATCAGCCTAGTTAAAAATGGTCTGAGGGGGAGAGGTTTTAGTCGGTAGGTTCGAGGACACCTTCCTCGGGAATCCGACACTACCAAATCGCACGGGCGGCTGGGTGTCTTTAGAAGATTTCCTCTCCTCCCCGAAAACAAAAACAAAAAAGAAAAAAAATTGACGTTTATAGTTTGCGTATCGCATTCTTTGTGAGACATGTTGAATAATATTGAATATGGGTATTTTGAGTAAGAAACATTGGGTTACGTTTCACGAAAAAAAAAATTATTTATTCTTGTCTACAGTATATACAATATCAGTAACAACACAGCTCTTGATAATGACCCGCAACGGTCGAAACAATATTGTAGAGAAGAATAAATTAAATTTTTTCGTGAAACGTAACCCAGTGTTTGTTTGTTACTCAAAATAGCCATATTCAGCTTAAAAAAATAATAATTTTTCAAAAAATTACTTTGCTGTTATTGTTAATTTGTACAGTACATACCTATTTTATCTTTTTCAATGTTTTCAAATTCTTCATCAAATCTGAACATACATATTATTTGCATCATAAACCAGATAATTGAGTGAAACACACTTAATTTATTGATACTTGATCGATACTTCTTCTGAAGATACCCTTGTAGGGTAAAACGATCGGGAGAGTTTAATAAATGTATTAAGTGGAAATTAAGTGTGTTTCACTCAATTATTTGATTCAATATGGTTCCTAATTTCCATAAAGTACAGGCAGAAACAATTAGTTATCATAAAACAGTGTTATTTTATATTTCTGTTAACATTTCCCTTTGAAATAGCTAAAGTGATCGGTTAAGAGGGGTTCTACTGTAACTAAATTGTGAGTGTATTTGTTAATTGTAAACGCAATTTATACAATAAAATATTTTATTAGCCATATTCAATCTTTTGCATTATGTATCCTCTGCATTATTTTGATGAAATTAGAATTTAACATGTAACAATCTACCAACTAAAAGAATATTTTATGGTTTATTATATTCTTTTGGAAAATAGATTGTTACATGTTAAATTCTAATTTCATTACTTAAGAAAAACTTGAAAACTGAAAACGAAATTACGACCTGTTTAAATTCCCCGCCTTTTCCGTTTTAGTGTGTACTCCAAGTTATAGATGGCGTTTATCGACTGAATTATCTATAAACCTCTCTAATCTGTGGATTAAAGTTTGACCACAGATTAAAGAGGTTTATAGATGAGGCACTCGATTCACGACATCTATTGACTGGTGTACACACTAAAAAGGAAAAGGCGGGGAATTTAAATAGGTTGTAATTTCGTTTTCAGTGTTAAGTTTTTCTCAAGTAATTAAAATTTAACATGTAGCAATCTATTTTCCAAAAGAATATAATAAACCATAAAATGTTCTTTTAGTTGGTAGATTGATACATGTTAAATTCCAAGTTCATCAAAATAATGCAGAGGATACATAATGATAAATATTGAATATGGCTAATAATATATTTTATTGTATAAAATAAATTCAGCTGTATAAATTGCGTTTACAACTAACAAACATACTCACTATTTAGTTACAGTAGAACCCTTCTTAACCAGCCACTTTAGCTATTTCAAAGGAAAATGTTAACATAGATATAAAATAATACTGTTTTATGATGCAAATAATATATTTTAGCTATTTCAAAGGAAAATGTTAACATAAATATAAAATAATACTGTTTTATGATGCAAATAATATATATGTTCAGATTTGATGAAACATTTGAAAACATTTAAAAAATAAAATAGGTATGTACTGTACAAATTAACAATAACAGCAAAGTAATTTTTTTTTGTTTTCGAAGTGAAGAGGAAATCTTCGAAAGACACCCAGCCGAACGTGCGATTGGGTAGTGGCGGATTCCCGAGCAAGGTGTCCTCGAATCTACCGACTAAAACCACTCCCCTTCAGACCATTTTTCACTAGGCTGATTAACCCCAGAAAGGTTAACAGGGGTTCTACTGTAATAATTACAAACTTACATAGGAATGAAACAATTGCAAAACAAATGAACAATTCCGAAGACATTGTAAACAGTAAACATATTTATATATCAGCACAACTAAGCTACTCGATCCACTTAGAGATACCGTATAAAAAACATAGTGAATGTAACCATTGAAGTGGTATATTTACTTATCTGCAGAATCTAATGTGAAAATTAAGTGAGACGTAAATGCAAAATGATATCAGGAAGAAGATGGAGTGCTGCCGCTGTTATCAGTTACACGGTGTAGTGCTGCAATTGCCTGACACCTTCAATTTGGAAACCTGCCAATAAAAAGAAAAAATTACTGACGAATTAACTGCGTGACACATACAAAAGAAATTTAATTTTAACGTTCCATTATTAACCATAATTATTTATTTTGATAAATAATATATTTTATTTTATTTAATGGTCATTCATTTTTTTTTCACCTGACTTAGTAAAATAGCTTTAACCCTTTTTTGTTTGTAAATTTTCTTCGGCTCGCTCTTGTACTTTGTTTAAAAAAAATACAGGAAGGACGGTATTTGTGGTTTTTTCTTATTCTAAAGGAGATGGTACATAAGTGGTTAGTGTAATGTATTGGAATTAAAAATTAAGTTTGTGTTTATTTTTGTTGTTTTGTACTTAATAAAATCCATATTATACCTCTTCCCATTATCTAAAAAAATACCTGCTATCCTTTATTTTTTAGTTTGAATTATTAAAGAGAAATAAAACTACCAACATATGCAGTTAAGATAATAAGTTTCATTTATATGATTAAATACTGTAAGTATACAAAGGGGGAGGTCATAGGAGCTTTAAACCTCTCCCTCCCCTCCCCAATAGATTGGGTAGTATATTAATTTATTATTAAATGTCTGAAACATGACTAAATTTTCATGGCTGCTAAATAAAAAATGACTGAGTATATACCTTTTGCGTGAAATTTTTATATAATGACTAGATGCTTAAAACGATACATAGAGGATTGATATATTCTTTTTAATATAATTAATTTATAATGTTACTAAAGTGATTTTATGTCGTGCATCTTTGCCTCATACCATTGTTAAGCAGAGGCGGATTAATCCTCTATGAATTATCATTAAAATTTTGTAAATTCATTTTCATAATAACTTTTTAATTAGTGCAAGTTATTTTTGTAATATTGGTCAACTTTATGTTCATAATCTTTTTTGGTATAATTTTTTTGTTTCTCTAAGAGTTCTTTCAAAACTTTGCCTTCACATTTACCCCTTTTCTAGTGGTCTTTCCACCACACAGGATTTTTTGGATGCTTACTTTTTGGTTCAGGACAATTTTTTTTGTTTCTTAATGATCGTCACAAATTTTCAGTTATGTAATCATCACATTTTGAATTCTCAATAGCTATTGCGAACTTATAAGAAGCTGCAAACTTCATAATAAAATTATGATACGAAAATGGGTAAACATCACCTTTTTTCTTATTGAATATATAACACTGGTGAACGATTTTTTAACAAATTATTCTTTTTTTCTATTGGTATATTATACTGTCGATCTTTCAACAGCAATTAATAGTAAATCAACCAACAAACTAAAAATAAATACCTATAAGAGATTCAATATCTCTTAAATACTGCAATGAGACGGGAAAGTCACTGTGTTGATCAAATGTGGATGTTATGTTAAATATGGATTGTCCATCTCTGTACAAAAATAATCCCAAATTTTTTAGTGACTCTTCATGGAAAATACTCCATGGTGTATGTTTTAATCCACAGATTAGAGGTTTAATCCTATAGGTAGATCACCAGGATTAAATAAACTGCCGTAAAAAAGATAGGCCTAAAAAGCAGTATTAGTTAATAACAGATATACACAACAATATACCTTACATTTAATTTTAAATTATTTTTGTAGAAACTATCACTTGTTAATAAACAGGAATAATTATCACATTTAATCATTCGCTCTACTACTACAAATTGTGTCCACCATAACAAAATTGGAACATTTTTAGACATAAAAATATTGTATATACTCTAAAATTAATGACAATAGGAGCAGTTGAAAACCTTAATAATTAGAAATCCAGTTACTAAAACCAGAAAGAAAAAAACTGTTTTAATGTTTAATCCAAATATGGAAGTACACATATTTGTGACTGTATATTCAAGAAATCGATAAACAGTACATTGCCTATTTAAAATTTGCTTAGTAAAATAAAAAAATACATTTATAGGTTATGATAACCCTAATTAACTCTGCCACTTGTTGTATAGTTGATACTTAACACGTCGGGTGGCGCTGTATGCTAGCTTTAGCAATTAAATGGTTTGTGAAATGAGTTGCATAACAAAAATGCATTTTGTCAAAACTTTAAAAAAGTTCGATAACTTTTATTTTCTGTTTGTATGGTCAATATAATCAAGGTATAATAATCTTGGCCTATGCTAATTAATTCTAAAATTCTTCTCTAATTATAAAAAATATAGTTACCATTGTTATCAGTTATTTTAAATTGTTAGGTTTTTGTTACTGTCTGTTACTTCCTGTCATGTTTTTGTTGAAATTCCTTTTTGAAACAGGCTGTAAAAAGGAAGAGCTAGGTATTTGCTTTGAAATTATTTGGCAGATTGTGCGTGTATTTTTTTTATTTAGATTTGTTGTATTTTTTGCTTTCACAGTTTGATTAGAATAGCAGTTTTCCTTGTTGATTACTGCTGTCTCAGCCACTAATAAGACTATATTGAAGATTATTTCCACCTATTGGAACAAGTTGAGCTCGTTCAAGTAAGATAATTAAGATTTGTACTTAAAAATTGCCATGACCTTTAAATTCTACATACATTTGTACATAATTTTGACCAACCTCTTAAGAGGTTTAAAACAAGTTATAAATTAAAAATTGATCGCGATACTATATATAAAATAAATATCCTAGTATTGTAAAAATATAATTGATCAATAATTTAAATTACAGAAGTAATTCGCTATGGACTCTTGGTGAAACATTATTTAAACAAAATATGAGTAAATTAAACACTTGGAGGAGTTTCACTTTATTTTATTGATTACTCTATGTACATTTCGCCTACATTTCCTCCAAGTGTTTAATTTACTCATATTTTGTTCAATAATTTAAATTGTTATGTACTTGTTTATTGGAAATTATTGAGAGCATAAAAAAAGAGGTTTCATTGCTAATTTTGTTTGTAGCCGTTTTACGAAATAGTTTCTTAATTTTTATCTATTATCGTATTGTTCTGCATGATGTTCTAGTGATTAATGTAT
This sequence comes from Agrilus biguttatus, assembly GCA_963921985.1. NCBI lineage: Eukaryota > Metazoa > Arthropoda > Insecta > Coleoptera > Buprestidae > Agrilus > Agrilus biguttatus. The sequence continues at coordinate 27,303,880 of OY998118.1, forward strand.
TTAATTAATTTGTTTCTTTTTTCTGTTATTTTAGCTTAACCGATGATTGAAAACGCATTAATTATTTTATCATGCTCCCACTAAAACAATAAATCATCTACGATGGCACCCTACCCTTCTTCCTGCGCCCCTTTTGGTATTGTGTTATTCAACTGGAATGAATTAATGAAGGTGAGATACCATTTTTTAAAAGTTTTAAAATAGGTCGAAAATGTACGCACCCGATAATGTTTGCGATTTTTTTTTCACTCAAATTTTTACATATTTTTATTTAGCAACATCCCAAATCAATCTATACTGCGGGAGATTTTTATTTACTTTGATTTACTTCTGATTTATGTTAGTCAAAATGAATTAGGTACTCCCTTATTTCTACTTAGATATACCCTCTATAGGGGTTGTGGGTTGTTATCATGAGAAAAACTTTACTTATATAGGTCTTCTCTAAATCATATATAAGGGACCGTTGTTTTATGTCTTGAAATTAACTATAAAAATTTTAGGAAGTGAAATAAACTCTTCTTGGTTTGCTGTGTATTTTTTTGTGATATTGTTTTACACATAGGTACATATTAGACGACAATATATTAGAATCAATATATGTATATACATAGATAATTGAAGTATTATTTATCTATAAAATAAAATATCAAATTGAATTAAATTTAAAAATTGAAAAGTTCTTTCTAGTTAGTGGTTCCCATTAAAATTATAGATAATTTCCAATAAATATACAGAGAAATTAGTTGTGCCTATTTCTTAAATGTCGAATCAGTATCAAATTTCATGAAAACGTTTCTAAAATCATTATGGGTACTCTCCAGTTATAATTAAAAAAAGTAAAATTGCATGAGATAAGTACTTACCATTATTACCATATTGATGTTGCTCTAATCCTCATGATGAAAAAGTCCTGATTGAAAACTACTATAGTACAAGATAATAAACACATAAGTAACGAATAAATATGCACCTAAAGAACGAAAAGCCTTTCCTCTGCATAGAAATTTTACATATTTTTCATTAATTAAAAATTTGTACCTTTATTTACATCTGTACCAACAAACTATTATCATCACTAAATAATACACACCTTTAACATTTCCTTCATTTTTAGAAGTCGATAATTTATGAAGAAATTATTGCATTAAGAATTTTAATCTTTTTTTTTAATCAAAACATTTGTTTTGTTTATTCCTATCGCTAATCTAATTTCTAAAATTGTTAATATTAGATTCTACGAACTTTTTACACTGTTTTTATCTTTTAATGATCTCAAAATAAAATTGAACAATAAATAAAAAATGTAAACTTTGAAAAATTAAATTCTCCCTTATTAAAAGGAGCACAAAGTTTCAAAATGTAATAAAATAGTTGTGGATCTACTCTAAATATACTAAAAACGTATGGTTGAAGATTTTGAACCCATATTTTAAAAATGGAATGTTATAAGGGAGATATCCATATTAGCGGTTATTCGGCAGATTAAAATTATTCGGAGTATAGTGGGTTGCCTACGTAAATTCGAATTGATATACATAATTATAATAGAAAATGAATAAAGGACGCTGTAGTGTACAGAGAGATAAATCAATAATGTAATCTGGCATATGGTTATTTTTAGAAATGGGACAAGTATGTTATAGTACGAATCGAAATTGGTGCACAATTAACTTTTTCGATTTTAATAAAATAAATTGCTTAAATTTATGTGATACAAAAGTAGTATAAGGAAACCATTATGACTTCTTTATACTGCTTATGTAAAGCGAGTATATTTGTATTTTCTTTTTGTGTTTGCCCGATCTGTTCTTTTTTGCGTTGTTTACTGTACAGTGTAGCCATTCCTATACAAACGTACAAATATGTTGTTCTGATAAACCGGTTAAAAAATGCGGACAAAAAACGTTTTTAGTGATTCTTGAGCTAATGCAGTTCTGCTTTAAAATTATATTTTACGTTATTAAAGAAGCTTTACGAGTATGAAAAATTTAGAAAAAGGTCTCAATATTGTTATTGCTGATGGAAAAGAGAAGGAAAATACTATCCAGTTGGAACTGTAATGGTAATGGTAATGAGCACCATTTGAATAAACTAATTAGTTTATTTTAATGTTTGACGGTTCACAATCATGTTACTTAAAATCAAGAAAAGCTACGTATGTTAAGCGCTGTAACAAAAACGTATTTTATTAAAATTAACTACTAATAATGGACGTGTTGAAACATACTATTAATAGTTATTTTTAAATACGTAAAATAGTAGATTGTTTCAATAAACTAATCAATTAAATACGCAACAAATGTTTCGACTAAAAAAATATTATTGTCATTAGCCAAGAGTACTGACTTTTTAGTAGAAATTGTCGTCGAGTATATTATTAAATAGTTAATTGAAAGAATCTACTGTGTTTTTGCTTTCTTATTTACCTGTTTAAAACATAGTTTGTATAGCTATTTTATTATTACGCCATTATGCGTGTATTCTTTGTCGGGTAATATTGCAATATTATTAAAGATAGGAAATATTTATAAAGTAAAATGTAAGATTAAAACAGTGACGTCATTGCTTTATACGATAAAGTTAATTTGTAAGATAAAGTTAATAATACAACTTTTAAAAATTTATAAATATCGCATTTTGAATCTATGAAGCTTTCAGATATATAAAATTTCGTCAGTAAAGGTACATATATAATTGAGAGTATTTTACATGTTTATCGAAGTATTATCTATCCTTTATTTTCTGAATACTTGCTCTCTCTACCAGTAAAAGGCTGGAACGATCGACCGAGAAAAAAACGTTTTGCCAGTTTTAATATAAATAACAATTAATTTTATTTTATGTAAATCAACGGGCAACAATACTGAAAGAGCCTAAAGTTCAAATCGATCGTTTGAACAAATTCGAATTTAGCGTCAAGCATTTTAAATTACTTTGAAGTGTTTTGTATTCTTCAGTATTTGGGTTACTTAACTTTGTTTTTATAATTATAACACGAATCAGGTGTCCCTTGAAAAACATTTAAATAATCAATAAAATTGAGTAGTTTTTAATTTGTGTCCATCTAACAATGAGTCGTAAAAAGTAAACGTTTAATTAATCAAAAAAAGGCGTCCGGCATATTTTATTCAAAAAGCGACGACACATGAAACTAAGTAGGCTTAGAAAAAACCGACGACGTTGATGAATTTGGCGGCGGCTATCATTCTTTGATCAACCATTGTCGTGTTGTGCAGTTGTTACATTTCATAGGTAAGAAATAAAAGATTGGGGTAAATAAAATTGCTAGAAGTCATGCACTTGTCGAAATCGTATCATTAATTATTGTAGATTGTGACGTGCATGTTATTTTTTGACTACTTATCGTTTTTTTTTGTATTTTTGATAGTAACTTATGTGTAAATGTTACCTATGTGGTGGATACATACTTCTTCATGATTATTTCATTTTCCGTAGGATTTACTCAAACTTGTTTACTTTCGTAAAAAAGTATTATCCTGAATTAATAATAGATAGCTGGTGCCGCTATTGGATATCTTCTTGTTTTCATGTTCTGTTAACATTGTTACAATTTTTTAAAACTTTTTTAAAAATTTCAATTTTAATTAGATACAATTCAATCGTCGTAATACTCCTAATATTTGTATAAGTACATACGTCTGTTGTTTAATTTAATTATTTTCTAACTTGTAAAAAGGCATGGGATTGGTTCTGTCAAAAAAAAAATTAAGAAGTGAATCAGTATTTTAAACTTTCATACATTTACCAGTAAACTACATAATTTTTGTATAATTATAAGTAAACCTTTATATTTTACAAAGAAGGAGGTTTTGTTTGCGTAAAACTGTTTATTTTTTTTACAACACTAATGGAATGTTTTATTGCAAATAATTAGAAAAATAAAGAAATAACTGATGAATACCCATACAACAATGTTAGTATAGATAATATATTGGTACTTATTGGAACGCTATTTATTATCGCATTTTTATGATTGCATGTGTACCAATTACTTAACGACATACGGTACGTATTCTCTTTCATAATATTTAAAACTAAGCGTGCGTTGAAATAACTGCCGCTTCCCACTTGTTGCTTGTAATTGATGCACCACTACTATGTCATGTATCTGTTATAACTAAAATGGCTGACATGCTAACAAACAAATTATTTTATTCTATCGTTTTTTTTACTGATATGTTATAAATAAATATTGCTGATTATGATGTGCATATTGTTTTTTGGTAATTTATTTTTTATAGTATTTTTGATACAGGTACCTCGTCAAAATGTTTACCGTCTGGTTTTTCTAAATTATTGTTCAGAAGAACTAGTGACTTTTTAGAATATTTTGAGGCGAATTAGGTATGACATTTTCCTATTTTTTTTTCAGAAATTGGTTATACGGTGTTTCTACCAATAAACTAATGTTGGTTTGGGACCTCTTCCTTATTGTGATAAAAACAGGGCTGTCGTTCAACGTGGACAGAGCAAATTAGATGAAAAGGTAGGACAATTTGAATTTAATAATTGAAGTGCTTTTGCAGTCAAATAATTGAAGTGTTTATTCGAATGTTTTTGGTAGTCCCTTGTTTCATTAGAATTTCATTTCTTTTTAAATTGTTTTTATCCTGAAACAAATAAAATAAAATAACATTTGCATTAAATAAACGGAGAACGGGACATCATATTTTTAACATGTTAAACTTAACGATTTATCGATTTAGAAAGCGTATTGCTTTTTTAAATTAATCTTAATTGATTGATTTTTTCGTCTCCTTTGCTCTCCGTTTGTAATACCTATTCTTTGTTCGGGTTGTTCAGAACATTTTCATCGTTAGTGCAAGCAGTGCTTTACAGTTCATATGCCATGGACATGGATAATAATTTGCAGTCTTTACATTTTATTGTTGACATTCTTGTTAAAAATTGCCTTCTCGTGATGCTCCTCATACAGTGCAAAATGTGTTTTGATTGTACTTTGATTTCTTTTAAATAAACTTAATACCAATTGATGAGGGAAAAGTAAAGATCAGATGTGTTCAAGTTTGACGTAGGTACCGATTCTACTACATCAAGGCATTTCTAAAAATAAATGCCGCCACCACCAAATTATTGATTTTCGTTGCGATCTACACACACACTAATAAAACAAAATTTATAGATAGTCCAGTGCAAAAGAATACCTTTAAAATACAGTTGGTTTGGTAATATAGGTGAACAGGAACGTGTCCTATAAGTTATATGCCCAAATTTTTGATTTGTTTATAATTAAAGGTCTAAATATGTATGGTTATTTTGCTCATTCTTAATATTTCCAATAGATTATGCGGTAGGTTCATGAATTGTAAAACATTTTAATAATTATTTATTTAAATCAAACCACAAAATTTGTTCACAAAATATTTATTTGAAACTTCTACTTGGAGTTTCTTGGATCATTGTCAAACAGAGCCATATACACTACAAGAGTGTAGAATAGGTACGTACTAAAATTAAAAGCAGATATCCGGCAATTTACAAGAAACATCAGTAACTTGTTTGGAATTTTCAACAATACTTAATTCTAAATCATTTTTTAAATAACTACAAATACTTGTTATTAATATTAGCCAAAAATTGTAATTGTTTAAAAAGGAATTAGTATTAAATGTAATCAGTTCAAACAAAAATAATTGGAATAACGTGTTAGTAAATAGCAAGTTAATGAATAATGGTATTTTTAACAAATCTGGCGTTTATATTATTAAATGTGATAATTGCAGTAGAGTTTATATTGGAAAAACGGGGAAAATTTCAACATTAGATTTCAAGAAGACAAAAAATTTATTTTAAGTAACCAAAAATATAAGGCTTTATCCTAACATTGTATATCTATCTATCAGTAAAAATAATACTTCTATTCTTCATTTATCCAGTGAATCTATAACAAAGTACTTACTGTAGAAATGTACATTTGTTTTGAAAATCCTATCAGTTTCAACGATTAAAACTTGTTTTCAGCCAAATGGGCAGATACGATACAAAATAGGTACAATATGGTTCACTCAGGTGCATTAATAAAAATTAATTTGATAATCCCAATGTTTAGTCTACGTGACATATAACAAAGGAATGCCTTTAACAGCTTTTATCGTAGGATACAATAATACCGGACCGGGTCAAATTAAATTTACCGAAATATTAAAAATAACATTTATACAATAAAATAAAGAAAATAAACAAAAGAAAAGGTCTTTGGTACCGAACAGACTTTGAATTTGCACTATTTACAATAATTTTTCGTAAAATATTTGGAATAACCGATATGCTGTATCAAATTTTGCAGAAAATATCTCTAGATATTCAATATAGCATGTTATGGTTTGGCACAGTTACAGAAATAATTTGAGAACTTCGAAATGACAGTAGATTTTCAGAAATTATTAATGCTACACTGTTAAGAATTAGTCATTCAAAAAACGTAAAAAGATTGATCGAGATGAAAGTTCAGTTTTTATGAAATATAGTCATATTTTTTGAAATTGTTGATATATAAATTTATTTTGCAGACTTTTCTAAACTAGAATTAATAGCGCTTATCGATTCTGGAAAATTTCAAGTTTTCAGTAAAGAATTTCCCATGAATTACATTGCGTCTTTATTAAATGCCTACCCAAATGTGTTTGAAAAAGATCGCCTGTCAAATGAGTTATCTGTTATGTATCGCAATAATCAATTTTATGATTTAGATATAAAAAGCAGTTTTAAAATTCTGTAGAGATAATTTAGAGATGTATTTACTGAAACATACAAATTATGTTGTTTAAAAATTGGATTCATTCAGCCGTTACTTTGTGATAATTCATCTTAACGATAAATGAATAAACACTACTTTATTTATTATCACTTTTTTATTTACAAATCCTTTTGACAAATAGCTTGTCATTGTCAAACAAATGATTCAAATCGAATGAATATAAACAGATGTACAGTGGTGTTTATATATACCATTAATTATTAAATGTAGTGAATAATACTGAGTGGTACAAATCTACCTATCTAAAATATTAAATTTAAAGCCTTTATTTACATTATGAATAATTTTAAGATTTTCTGTAGTAGGAAACTGATGGCCTGTTTCTAAAAAATGGTTTGCAAAATTGGAATTATCTTTTCTTAACCTAAATGATCGAAAGTGTTCGTTATAATGAATTCTAAATGACCTTCCAGTTTGACCTAAGTAAAAGGAATCACATCTGTATAGTCTAGCTTATAGACTACTCCAGTTTTTTCAAATTTGTCAGTTTTATCTTTTGAATTAAAAAATATGTGTTTTAAAAATGTGTTTGTCTTAAAACTAACTGTTAGGTTGTTTGCAGATAGAACATTAGCGATTTTTATTGAAATATTACCAAAGTACGTCAATGAATATGTATTTGCATTCTTTGTTTTTTATGTATGGGTATATAGACTGGCATGCTATTTTAAATTGTTTTTTACGGATTAAATTTTGAATTGTTCTTGTTTATGTTTGTTAAATCAAAAACTAAACTGGCTTTTTAAAACTGCACCGTGTGATGTTTTATTACACATTTTCAATACGTGTTCTGCGTTGCGAATTATTCTGGCGAATGTTACCGCAACCGGCGAACTTCCGTCCGCCCTCTTTGCCATAGCAAATCCAAGGGCGTATGTTGTCCACTCCAGATACTGCCCGGTATCTGAGTTTTGATCGACTACTACCAGGTATGTCGGATACCTCAAATCGGTCGTTACCAAGGATCTTAGTGATTCGAAATGGTCCTCTCCATCTGGGCGGTAACTTGTGACTACTACCGGTAGCTGGGGTACACGAGCACCAAATCTCCCTCTATATAAAGCCGCTCTTTGCCACGCTTTTGGCAGAGCGTCTCCGACATTCCACCCACCAGCTGCAAGGAAGAGGGAGATCTCTCAACCATCCAAACCTAACCACATCTCCGACATTCCACCGACCAACGGCAAGGAAGAGGGAGATCTCCCAACCAACCCATCCAAAGTCCAAACTCAACCAACAATATAAACGGATTAGGTTCACAAAACTACATATTAATACTTCTTAAAACACATCTAACAAAACAAACTAACTCCTTTCAACACGCCGTTGTTAGCGCGTCAACGGCAATCAGCATGTGCCTTGTTCGGGTTCACACAAAACATTTTCAAAACTTCCACTTAAACACAATAAACAAAAAAAAAACTAAAACTCTCAACACACCCGTTGTTAGCGGTCAACGGTAATCGACGTGAACCTTGGTCAAGTTCACAAAAAAAAACAGATTAACACTTCTACTTAAACACAATCAACAAAACAAACTAATATACTTTCAACACACCCGTTGTTCCCGGTCAACGGCAATCAACGTGAACCCTGTCAAGCTCATAAGATCACATTTTAACACTTTTACTAAAACACTCGACAAAACAAACAAATTTCTCCAAACACGCCCGTTGTTCGGTCAACGGCAATCAACGTGATCCTAATCAAGTTTACACTTCCTAAAAACCCAAAAAACCAAAAACCATAAACAACCTAATCTCAAACGAACAGTGTAATCCAATGCCGGTAGGGGTATTTGCCCTCGGAGTAGTTGTTTCCGCAAGTTTATCCTTCAGCGTGAATGTAATCAATTTCACAACTTCCACCACAAAACAAACCAACCTACTTACCCAACCTCAAACGAACGGTGTAATCCAATGCCGGTAGGGGTATTTGCCCTCGGAGTAGTTGTTCCGTTAGTTCATCCTCCAACGTGAAGCAATCAATTAATCAATTTCACAATATCCATCAACGAATCATCCTAACCTCAAACCAACGGTGTAATCCAATGCCGGTAGAGGTATTTGCCCTCGGAGTAGTTGTTTCCGTTGGTTTGTCCCATCAAAAACCAATCAACTAAACCTATAACCCCATACGGCTGAAGAGGAACGTAAGTTCCTATAACGGCCTGAGGTAGAGGGGTTTTAGTCGGCAGTCGTACAGACGGCTGGGTGTCTTTCGAAGATTTCCCCTCTTCCACGAAAACATAAAAAAAAAAACACGCTTTTGGTCAAAGCGTCTTTTTTGGTCAGCTTGGTACCGTTCCCCGTGAGCTTCCATACGTTGTCTTATGTCGATGATGTCAATAACGCTACAATCATTGGATGCACAGAACCGTCCCTGTAACAAAACTCTATACCCCATTAAAGCTTCACTTGGTGTTACCCCTATTGTCAGATTTAGGGTTCTGTTCATCCCTAACTGAACATTTTTGAGGTTTTCATCCCATCGCCTACTATTTTTTTGCGCCCATTGTGGCTAACGATGCGGTAATTGTTTTGTTATACCTCTCTACTTACCCGTTACCGCGAGGCATCGCTACTGTTTAGTCTCCAAATTATCGTTTAAGAAAATCATAAATTTGTCAAACGTTCACGTTAGTTGTCATGCGAATTCTAATGCTGTCGAGATGGTCTGTTTTATGTCTTCAAGAGATAAGCGCGTGAGAACGGTAAGGGCTCTTGAGGACATAGAAACGAACGTTGAAAATAACAGATAAAATAGAACCACCGAACGAACCACTCGATAGCAAAACATAGTCGTAGATTTCATTTAGTTAAGTTTTATACTTAAATATAAGGTTTGCTTTTGTATAATAGTTAGTGATAGTTAAAGTGAAGATTTTTAATTAATGCAAATAAATATAGTTAAACAAACACATTATCGTTTTCCTCAATATCTGAGGTGGTCCTTCGAAGCAAGATTTATCACGAACACGCTTTCACGCTTCCTCAGCTACTGCGTTTAAGTGGTGTTTTATTCCTAATTCTCTACAAAAGTTTTTGAATTCATTACTCATGAATGATGTTCCTCTGTCGCTAATAAGCCTGTTAGGTACTCCAAAAATTTTAATAACATCTTGTAACGCCCGAATAGTTAATTTACTTGTCGTGTTCCTAACGTCGTACAACAATATGAATTTAGTAAATGCGTCTATTATTACTAGCACATGGGTGTTTCCGGGTTTACTTCTTATGAAAGGCCCAAGATGGTGAATGTGTATAGTATGGAATGGTTTTGGTGTCTTTTTAATAGGATGTAACTGGCCAGGGGGTTTTCCGCCCGGGTTTTTGAAATATAGACACTGTAAACAATTTTGAACGTACTTCTTAATAAATCGTCTCAGTTTTGGAAATCAATACTGATCTGCTACGAGTTCGTATGTTTTTCCAAATTCAAAATGCCCTACATCGTCGTGAGTCATTCGCAAAATTTGATACTTCGCTACTTTGGGTGCGTACCACTGTGGACCGTATGACGTGATTGTATAAACTATTTCGTTTTTCAGATTGTAATTATGAAATATCTCTTTGTTTTGTTCTCTGTTTCCCGATTTTAAAATAGATTTTATGTTCTGAATCTTTTTATCACCTTGTTGAGCGGCCAATAACCAATCCTTTTCGGAAATCACCACAGCACATACGCTTGCCTCATGTACGGGAGGATTCCTATTTAATGCGTCAACATGCTGCATCTGTCGTCCCGGTTGGTGAATCAATTCGAATTCGTATTCATTTAACATTAAAACCCAACGTCCTATTCTCTGATTAATATCACATTTTGAAAACGAGTGCTTTACAGCAGCACTGTCAGTTATAATTGTGAAACGTCGTTCTAATAGGTACTGACGGAATCTTTTTACGGAAGCCACAATTGCAAGGGCTTCAAGTTCGAAAGAATGTGTAAGGTGTATATTTTAATCAGTAGCGAGTTGCCGACATCTGTTTGTTTATATTATAAATAATAACATGTTTCGATCGATGCGAGTTCGAACGTGATTTTCTTTACTGTAACAACGATACCATTGTGACCTATATTATTCTGTGTGTGACAATTGAGTTTTGTGGGTGTGCCGTTGTTACATTTTTATTGTTTAAGTGTGTTATTCCAAATATATGAAATTATAGGATTAACGGGTGAGTTGTTCACTGAGTACTTCAAGCATTTTCATTTTTAATAATTATTTAACTGATTGATTTGTGAAATGATGCTGATTGATAATTTATATTGATTCAAAAGTAATTAATAAGGATATATATATAGGGACGCTACCTATACTGTTAGCTACGGTGACACAGTCATTATTGATATTAGGGGCTAAGGTTTGAAGCGCTGCGGTGCAATGAGGACTGTAGGCTGCGGTTTTACAGTTATTTAACTCATTAATGCCTTAGTCCTGTTTTTGGGCAGAGAGATCTGTCTTGCAGAGGTAGTGTGGGAATAGGGTACTTCCCTTTCCCAAGAGTAGGATTTCAGCATCATAAGTAAAGTAATTAGAGAAAATATATACAGAGACGCTACATAGACTGTTAGCTGCGGTGACACAGTCATTATTGAGATTAGGGGCTGAGGTTTGAAGGCGCTGCGGTGCAATGAGGACTGTAGGCTGCGGTTTTACAGTTATTTAACTCAATGACCTCAGTCCAGTTTTTGGGCAAAGAGATCTGTCTTGCAGAGGTAGTGTGGGAGTAGGGTACTTCCCTTTCCCAAGAGTAGGATTTCAGCATCATAAGTAAAGTAATTAGAGAAAATATATACAGGGACGCTACCTAGACTGTTAGCTGCGGTGACACAGTCATTATTGAGATTAGGGGCTGAGGTTTGAAGGCGCTGCGGTGCAATGAGGACTGTAGGCTGCGGTTTTACAGTTATTTAACTCATTAATGACCTCAGTCCAGTTTTTGGGCAGAGAGATCTGTCTTGCAGAGGTAGTGTGGGAGTAGGGTACATTCCCTTTCCCAAGAATAGAATTACAGACTCATAAATGTAAAGTAGATGATTATAGCAATGATTAGCTGCGGTCAATGTATTTCTTTTATATTTGTTTATATTGCAATAAGGCCTTATTTAGAGTTCGATGCATAATAAAAGCTAAGTAATTGTATGCTTGAGTGCTCACACATATTTCTTTTTATATTTTGATAAAGGTGCTGAAAGATAAAAGGAATATCTAGCGAGTGATCATCATAGTGATTGACATCTATTGGTTGAGTAAGTGAATATTTGTTATTTATATATTCAAGTGATTGTTACATTGTTTACTCTATGTTTGTTGGATTGATACCAACATATATATATTATTGTATCCGCTCGATTTTTGGTTTTCGATTTTTGTGTACCATCCTAACAAATGCAACATTTGTTCGTCCCTTGTAGTTTGTCTGTTGAAGTAGGCGATCACACCTTCCTTTTTACCGTCCACCTGAGCCAGTATTCCTGCCAGACCCAACATACTAGCATCGGTATATAATTTTAATTCCTCTCCTGGGTCATATAAGGCAAGCACAGGCTCAGAGACTAATGCTTCTTTAAAGGATTCAAAATAGTCCTGTTGCTCTTTTTCCCACTTCCATTGTCGCACATGATATACATTTTCTGGAGTTTTGAACTGTGCCACTGCCGACACTTTTGTTTTACTGGGTTTTACCTTTGAACTACTGACTGCATAGCCTAAATATTCTATTGTCGTCTGAGGGAAAAAGCATTTGTTTAAGTTTAATGTTAAGCCGCTTTTACGGAAAATGATTAGAACTTCTCGCAAAATTTTTAAGTTTTCGTCGATCGTTTTGCTGGGTATCAAAACATCGTCTAAATAAACTAGGACTTTGTTAAATCTTAATTGTCCCAACGCACCATTCAGCATTCGCTGGAATACCAAGGGTGCGTTTTTGAGTCCAAACGGGATCCTTAGATACTCATAGTGGCCGTCCTGGGTGACAAATACAATGATAGGTACAGATTCCGGTGCTACCGCTATGTGGTGATAACCGGAAAAGAGGTCTAGGCTGGTGAAATATTTGAACCCTGATAGCCTTCTCAACTGATCTTCAATGAGCGGCAGCGGGTAGTTGTCAGATACCGTGATTTTATTAATAGCACAATAATCGATGCAAAGGCGTTTCTCACCGTTCTTTTTCGCGGCTAAAAGTACATTGCTTACGTAAGGGGATTGAGATTATATTATTGTCTAATATGTTGCGCACTAATTCTCTTATTTGAATTCGTTCATTGTGTAACGAGCCTGTATGTGTACAAGAGCGGCGGCGAGTTCCGGAAACAGATATGCGAATTTGAGGATGAACTGGAAAAAAAATTAAAAGAAAATTCCAAGGAATTGGAGAATAAATTGGAAGAAAATAGTAAAAGTTTAAAACGTGAATTGAAAGACATACTAAATAAATTAGAAGAAAATGGTAAAATTTTGGAAAGCAAATTGGAAGAAAACAGTAGAAACTTGGAGAATAAATTAGAAGAAAAATTTGAAGAAAATAGTAAAAGTTTGAAACGTGAATTGGAAGACAAACTAAATAAATTAGAAGAAAATAGTAAAAGTTTGGAAAGCAAATTGAAAGAAAACAGTAGAAACTTGGAGAATAAATTGGAAGAAAAATTTAAAAAGAAATTTCAAGAAATGGATTCAAGAATAAAAGAAATGGAGGAAAGGTTCCTGGGTATGACAATGCCACAACAAATTGATAACGAAGTTAGTAGTATAAATCAGGAGAATGGGCACGGTGTTTCACCAAAAGCATATACGAAGCCACCCAAGTTCAACGGAAAAACATCATAGACCACTTTCCTTAAGAAATTTGAAACGACCGCGAAGTCGAACGCATGGACGATGGAAAATAAGGCCTCTGAGCTGGTCTGCGCCCTACATGGTAACGCTGAGAAAATTTTGGATACCATACCACCCGAAAAGTTAAATAACTACGAACACCTTGTAAAGAAGTTAGAGATGCGGTATGGCCAGGCGCATATGACAAGCGTCAGTCATGTACAGCTTAGAAACCGACGTCAGAAGGCAGGGGAAAACCTACAAGAATACGAAGCCGATATCGCCCGTCTGGTCCACCTCGCGTATCCAGGAACCCCCGACGACACTCTAGAAAAGTTGGCTGTCGACTCGTTCATCGATGATTTAAGAGATGACGACATACAGCAGCGCCTCCGACTAGACCGGCCAAGGACGCTTGCTGACACTTTGGCCCGGGCATTGGAATACGATGTCGTCAAACAGGCATCGCAACGGCAAGGCAGAGTGCGAGAGTTAAAAGAAGAATCGGATGGCCGATACGAAGACCAATTAGAAGAAATAGTTAGCAGGATAATGGGAAGACTAAATAAGAAACCGAGACCAATACGATGCTGGAACTGCGAAAAATTGGGACACGTAAAGAGCGCGTGTAAGAACGAAAAGGCTAGTCAAGAACGCGTGCCCCGCGTTCCGGAAAAACTAATCGGGGACGACGCGGCGGGGCGAACGTCGGTCCCGGGACATGAGGCCCCAGGTTTAATAACACTGACCAAGACAATGAAAGACCGAACTGACAGCCTATTTCACACTGGATTCATAAACGGGAGGCAGTGTTCATTCCTGCTGATACTGGAGCTAGCAGAACAATCATAAGGCCCGGAATATTGACCCAGTCCAGTGAGCTTTTGCCAACGCAATGGAAGCTCCGTACCGCCACTGGAGAACAAGTAGTAGTCAGGGGCGAAAGTTACGTCACCATAAAAATGGGAAAAACGTCTTTCAAACACTGCGTGTTGGTGGCAGAAATAGAGGACAACGTAATATTGGGTTTGGATGTCCTCCGTAAACATGACTTCTGCCTGAATTTCCGGAGAGGGAATGTAACGCTGAACGGCGAAACATTCCAGTTACACGCACAAGACACTGCCATGCCACAAGTTAGAAGAATGAGTTCTGGGATGCACAGGGTCTAAGGTCTTGTAGAGGCGTTGTTGAAACTGTACGAGGAAGAAGACGAAAAGAAGATCGTTCAAAAGAAGGCACAAAAGTGCGACTATGTTGATGAAGAGGCTGAGGAAAGTGACGACGTAGAACCGGAAGAAGAAGACGAAGTAAATAACGATAAAGAGCAACTGTATGTGTACAAGAGCGGCGGCGAGTTCCGGAAACAGATAAGACGGGTTCCTCGAATACGGTCGTCGGTCGGCACTTTGATAGCAATAAATAAACAACAACAACATAATAGGAGTTCGAGAAAATATCAGAAGGTCGTTCCTGATTACTCCAGAACTTTCGATACCTCTATAAATACTATGTTGTCGACGGTCAGGAACAGTTTACGGTTTATAGTTGAACAGTTTACATATAGCTTCCGAATGGTAATATAAATACGATATTCCTTGTCATATAAATAAGTTGTTGCATTTATTATTAGTGTTTAAGTGTTTTAAGTAGCGTGTAAGTGTTAAATAAATTATTGCAAATAAATATTCGTTAAATAAATAAGTTGAACTAGAAAATTCGTTACAATTGTCTGGAAATTGTCGTGGTCTAAATGCGATTGGTTTGTTGGTCGTAAGTTGTATTTTCATTTCGGTTAACGGTGTTAGCCCTATTTGTGACGGGTTTTCGGCAGTACTGTATTTATTTTTGTTTCTTACAATTTGTAAATTGCATAATTGGTTTCGTTGAAAGTTAAAATCGAATTTAATTTTGAATAGTTTACGTCGTATAGTTCTGTAAAGTTTTGACCTATTAGTGTTTCTGCTTTCATGACGCTTTTGTTTATAATATAAAACTCGATAAATCGCCGAACTCCATCAACGCAAATTTCAGCTGCTGTAAACAATGCTGGTCGAAACTGTTGTCCTAATGCGCCTGATAAAGTGGCATTCGATACGGGAACTACCGTCAAGGCTAAACTTTGTGCTGCCTGATGAGTTACAAGTTTTCCATTGATGGTGGTAATTTTATAGAATTTGTTATTACTGTTATTGCCTATGAAATTAACATGTTCGTTCTCAAGGGCAGGTGGTTGGGGATTATTTCTGGGGCAGTTTCGCCTAAAATGACGTTTTTATCCGCAACGGCTACATGTACTATTACCCCATTTATTTTCGCTGTAAAGTCTGTACGCGTATTATTTGTCCCTGACCGGCCCGCTACATTATTATACATATTGCTTTTTCGGCCGTCTAAAGTTTTAAAATGTTTTAAAAAGCACGCTTGGATCTTTTATACCCGCAGTTTCGACCGAGAATTTTATTTGTTTGTCAGTAATTCCGCCCATTATTAGGTTTACTTTATCTTCATCGGATAATCCTAATTTTAATTTTTGTATGAGAGCCAGTTTTTCAAAAAGATATTCGTACAAGATCGAATTAGCTCTGGGTTTACATGATATCATGGTTTCTAACGCGTTATGCAAGTCTCGCTTTGAACGAAAATTTTCTATTAGCATTTGCTTCCATTCAGGCCAGGTGAAAATTTTAGTAGGTAATCCGCGATACCAGGTTTCCGATGGGCCACGTAATTTACTTAGTGCTAAATGAGAAATAGTTCTATCTTCCCATTGATAAATGTACGCATATTCATCGAATAAATTTAACCATTCGTCGATATTATCTGTTATTGGGTTAAATTGTGCAATAATGTTATTTGTAACTGTACTCACGTTTACTAGAGAATTACCTCTAGTGGTGTAGTGTAACCTACCCAGGCCTATTCGATCGTTATATAACTCACCTACGTTGTTTATGGATATCAGCTGTTGTCAGTTCGATACACTGGCTATTAACGTAATTTGGGAGGGTTGTTTATAGTTGTTAAATGAAAGACAACAAATATGTGACATTCTAACTTTATTATGAATGAAATGATAAAATACCAGGGAAATCTCAGAAATATTAAATTTTAAACAAAACAAATACAAATGCCAGACTCAGCCTAGGGCTAAGGCGGGGAAAGAGTATGGCAGAGAAATCCACGATCTTCGCCCTTCAAATCAAAGATGTGTATCATACGTAAAGTATGAATGTATATAAATTAAAAATATCACTCTGTGAAAATCTACCCTGTACGATCCACATACACGGACACATGTAAACAATCATTTAAAACTGATGAATGTTGGTAATATTAGCTAGCCGACAATGTCAGAAGGTACTGAGGTCCCATACGGGAGGCTACCCAGCTATTAGTTGAAATTTTTAGAGTACAATCTGGGCCTCACAGAAAAATAGAATGCAATAAATAAATATCAAAATAAACACACAAATAAATATGTAAATAAATGCAACGAATAAATATCAAAATAAACGTCGAAATAAATGGACAAATAAATATCAAAGTTAAATGCAATAAATAAATACCAAAATAAAATACACATTTATGAATACTCCCAGATCACAACTTTTGTGTAAATTTTATAACAGTGCAAAACAACATAATAAATATTAAAATATCCTTGAAAAATACATGCAAATATAATAGTTTATTACCTGTGAATCCAACTTGAAAAACACACAAAAATAGCAATAAAAAAAACAAAATGTTCAAATGTCTCTAGCTTAAAGAGGATAAAATTCTACCTGAGAAATACTATGTCCCAGGAACGTCTTTCTGGTTTAGCGCTAATGTCTACCGAAAAAGAAATTTTAAATGAACAGTGCAAAAGTCCTGAATTCTACGACACTATAGGCGATAGATAAATGTTCAAGTATGAAGGACAGGCGTATTGATTTGTTGTATAAAACTTAAAAGAAAATTATAAGCGCGAAAAATAGGCATTTTGTATAATAGTTATTAATTTAAGAAAACAGTAATCTCATCACATTCATTTTAAAAATTATTTGCAATTATTAGACTTTTCGTGTAATTAGGACTTTCATTAACTACAGTATAGTTGAGTAATTATAGATTAATGTTATGTGGGCGTTATTATTTTAGAGGGTGTAGGGCTACAGGTGAGACCCCCGGTCAAGGTCAACGTGCCACAGAACGATACCTTAGAGGTGATTTGGAAAGCCGTTCGCTTAATTATTCCAGTTCCTTTCTCTATATAAACTTTGTCTCCTATTTTAAAAAAGTGTCCCTCACCCCTTCTTGGGGTCACGGGCCGCCATTGGGTAAGAACCTTACCGTCACAGGTAACACGAAGGTTATCCCTATAAGGGGCGAATTTTAATTTGATATATTGGTTAATGTTTAAAAGAACATTTAAATCAATAAGAATTATCAAGATAATTTTTAATTTTTAATAATTAGGAAATAGTAAATATAATTAATTATCTACTTAGACGGCAGATGAAGGCGTGCGTGAACAAGTATAAATGTATTTGGCTGGCTGGCGACTGTATAAAAGTTAGATGACAACAAACAGGCGTTCTCGCTCATACGAAGTTATTACATGAAATAATAAAAACATTTACCGATCTGTTGACCTGATCATAAAGTAATTGGTACTCACCGGGGTTCCTTCGGAACCCCTGCCCCTTTAGAGCACTTGCGAATTAATCTTCGTCAGTCTAGCAGAATCCGTCAATCAGCAAATCGTATTAAATATATATTAATCATATGTTTCCGTTCTCGCGTCTCCAGACGGGATTCTCGCATTCTGGAGACCAACAGGGTAAGTCAAACCTAACCTCGTGCCGTTATAGCACCATGCTCACCCCACGTAAGGCAAGTCACCGTACTATAGGCATCACCGGGGATATCTATGTCAATACTGGGGTAACAGATAGCCGATATATACAGGGTGGGCTAATAGTGCGTGGACGGAAGATTGTGTCTTTATTATTGATTTTACGAAATTATGATTTGAATAAAAGTTTTTCAAATGAACTCGTTCATATTTTAAAATTATTTTCGATTATACAAGGTGTTCCGTTTCGCCTGGGTGCTACCTTACTTCATTTTTTTTAATGGAACACCCTATATATTATTGCATTTTTGAATTTTTCGTTGAAAATAAAGGTCACTTTGATGAGAAGATGCAACAATATATAGGGTGTTTCATTTAAAAAAATGATGTAAGGTAGCACCCAGGCGAAACGGAACACCCTGTATAATCGAAAATAATTTTAAGATATGAACGGATTCATTTGCTGAAACTTTTATTCAAATCATATTTTCGTAAAATCAATAATGAAGACACAATCTTCCGTCCACGCATTATTGGCCCACCCTGTATATCAAATATATATAATCAGCAATCACATTAGTAAACCAATAATTTACTACACAAATTATCTACGCATAATAAATGTACATGCAACGTAACGTATCGCATCACAACGCTCTCAAAAGCAACCGCATCGCATCACTAGCAAAATTCCTCACTGCATCGACGGCTTTATACATACTGTATATTAGAAAAATGTTGCCCTCGCATCTTTCTATTCCTTCTTATGTCTTTCGTCACCCTTAGCTAACATAAACAAAACATGTGGGGATGCTAGTCGCCAGCCTTTACGACGTTAAATATAAGATTCAAGGAAAAGCAAATACAAAGATGATAATTATTGAATATAATTTTGATATAATCATTTCTATTTATATTTCGTACCTTACATCCCATCGCTGCACTATAAACAATTAACATGTTATAAACAACTTTTATTTGAAATACATTTATCTTAAAATATCAATCGCGGACCGTTTCCGCCTATCGCCTCTCGTCTGCCTTTAATTTCTACCTACAATCCACGACCGTTCATGAGAATCAACCCATGTGACAGACACCCTCAGCGGTGGCGTTCTTTCCAGCCGTATATGGTCGCTTACAATAAGTCTTACGTGTTTATTTACCGATAATGTCTTGGTATTAAAATCGAATTCCGGAAGTTCATTCCAGAGTATGTACTTGAACTTGCTTGAACTTGAACGGGTTTACTTTTAAGTTTTTGTACCTTTTGATGCAGAAGATCCAGAAGTTGCTGCTGCATAGTCAACGGAGTGTACAAATTCTATTCTTGTCGTAAGTTATTCTATGGTCACTTCTCTTAGCAGATACTGTTTACACGCTTCCATGAACTTTAACCATTTTATCACACACACCACAAATTGAGCAAGTTATTTGGATTTCATTTAAATGTTATTTATTTATAATATTGTTTTTATATCCCATTCCTGATCTGTCAGGGCAATGCCCATATTACACAATCCAACTTAAAGAAATTAACACTTTACTTTTTAATTATTATAAAAGAAACATTGTTTTAATTCTTTTTTATTTAAACAAAGCTTACGATGTCACTACTATAAACTAATTGTAGATTCGTCTAAGATTACGGTAGACAATAGACTAACGATCTAGGACTAGATCCCTTATTTACCCTTTTCTCTATCTCTAATGGTTGTTGTCTTAAAACGTTTGCTATGTTCTTAGTAATCAAAAGAATTCTCATAACATTAAAAGGTTTTTAAAATATTGACGCCGGGTTAAAATGTGATGTTCATTAAGGGTGCCGTTTGATCCGCTTCTTGGTAATCTAACAGGGTTGACTGCAGGACATAACTCACAGACATTCGATAGGTACAGGTACCACGAAGATGAACAGAATGAACCCTTTTAAAAAGTTCACACTAGCATAGAATATATTATAAACATTATTGGGAGGCGAGACGCTGTTCCGTAGAAATGCACAATTTCATGGGTCCCGTATTACAAACGTTCAAATATGTCGATCTTCAATACAGCGTGTTAACATTGGTTGAGCCTCACACTATTAACAGCGTCGTAAAGTGAATAATTCATTATTTCACAAGTTTCTTTGGCGCATCCATACATTTTATTTAAATTTTTTTGAAATAGTGTGCTGTGCATGAAGGTCTGCTATATCCGATGGTTAAAACTAATTTTATATTAAACTTGAAATAAGTTAGAAACTGTGTCGCAAAGTGATAACGTTTTTATAAAAATTCATAAAATTTTAATTTCATTTGAATTTCGAATATTTCGCGCCAGTCTAGAAACTTCTATCAACTTCGGTGACATTCTGATAATCTCGTAGTCAATTGCACTCATGTAAATATTCAAATACAAAAATGTCTTGTTTTATCCAATATCGTGATAATTAGTTGAGGTGGATGTATTTAAATTTTATCAAAGTATTTTTTTAAATCGACATTTACTACAACCAACGATGATTCAGCGAAAGAATGTCATACATGTTACGTTTGTTAATTTGGTCAATGACGTAACTGTGACGTAACTATGACGTAACTTCCTTCTTGCTCGCTGCTTCGTTTGTTCATCGCGTATAATGCTTTGTGGCAGTCGGTTGTGATATTTCATCGACATTTTTGATTAAAAAAATTGTAAAAAGTAATGGTACATACAAAGTTTATATCACAATAGGTTCCGGAATTACAGTTTTATATGTGGTATGTATTTCTTTATTCGGATATAAATTTATTTTGACGATCCACATTAATTAAGTAAATGAACGAAGTTCAGTACGCCATGTTTGATAATCTAATAATCTCTAGGAAAAGTCTGAAATCTTGTTTGTATCGATCGATTTTATAAAAAATATTAGCCATCAGGTTTGCATAAACAAATTGATTGTATAAAATAATTCAATTGAATTATTTTGGTAATAAAATAATTACTGTTTTTATTCAGTAGCCATTTTTGTTTTTGACTCCCGTTTGTTATTTATTTTATTTATTTTACAGATACAGTTGGGAATGCATTATTTCCTGGCTTTGCTGAACGAATTCGCTTTTCAACGGTTCAATATGTGTAGTGTATTTCCACCCTAAGTCTTAACGGCCTTATTATCGAGAGGTAAGATGACTTCGAATTTCGATTGACTGGAAATAAGGACAACAATCACAACGTGAAATCTATTGCTAAAGAAAGTTTGTGATGTGGAATTTATTACCTTTGGGACCCATCAGGAGTTTGTGGGATTAAAAGGTAAGAACTAATACATTCAATTGTAAGCAATTTGTTCATTGAAAAATTGCTTAGGACGGTTTTATAATGTCTTCAATAACTAATGGGGAAATTTTTATAAACAATGCAGCAATGTTTTCACTTTTGTCAAAGATAATAATAGCCTAAATGTTTCATAATCCCAATTGATGTATTTCTTTAGGAAACAAGCTTTTTTGTTAAATGTTTCAAAAAATTATTTAAGGGATTTGTTATAAACAAATGATTCAATATTGAAACTGTTTTCTTTTTAGTTTTTAGTTTATATTCTGTTAGTTCCTTTTCAAGTTAATTTTTAGTTCCTTTAAATTCAAGGCTAAATGTATATTTATAGGCGAAAAAAATCTTTTAGATATTCTTAATTGAGAAGCATACGTATGCAACCTAGTTCACACCGGTGTATTTACAGTTGCATAGGCATATTACTCTTATTTTCTATTTTGTTTACTTTAAGTTGGTAATGTAACGTACGATAAATGTGGGTGGTGTTGCCTCTTGGGCTATTTTATTGTTTTTATTTTATTAATTTTTGGGTTTCAACTTGGAATTTTTTACAATCGGAGAATGTTCGTTCTTAATATATTAATATTGAAATACACTTGTATGTAATAATTATTTTATGTTTGTTTTGGTTATTACTTTGAATTTACTATTTTAATAAACATCAGTCTTTATTTTTTAAATGAGGTTAAATAATATTCGTTCATTATTCTTGTGTTCACTTGCATCAACGTTCTGTGCATTGACTTTTTTTTAATTCCTTCTTTTTTGAATACAATCAACAGTCGATTAAAATAAGAAATATTTTATTTTAATTATTTTACAAGTTATGGTTACATTTTATTGTTACACCTTGATTTTTGAGTATTTTACTTGTTCAAACCTTCCACCAATATTTCTGACAAGCTGTTCTTAAATGTAGTTTTGTCTTCGTGGGATTCTTTGCTCCTTCTTAGCCACGTCTTCCACCATGATGACGAGAAAGTCTACACTGGATTTGACGACGATTTCCAGTGAAAAGTTGTAATGATTCGCCGAGTACTCTTAAGATACAATTGACTTGGATTATAAATGGTTTACTACTATTGTACATTCCTTCCTGCAGTCTGTTGGCTTATTCATTTTACTGTTGACTTCTTCGGCCTTTGGAACAATACAATCTGCACTTAACTAAGGTGAGAATAAATTGAAAGTTAATTAAAAGATTCACGTTACTAATCTGTTACCACCGTATCTGTTTCAGGTCGAAGTTGGAGAAAACAAAGAAGACCGTAGTTAGATTGTTTCTTTATTTTATTTTTATTCAGTTAATTTTATTTGAATTCATATATAATTTTGCATGCTATTTAGTTGAATTCATTTTTATTTTGCATGTAATGTAGTTTTTTTATTTTGCATATTGTTTAGTTCATTTAGTTGAATTCATCTTTTATTTTGCATGTTATTCAGTTTATTTTATTTTACATGTTTTTATTTTTATGTATTTTGCATGTCTCTTGCTTACCTCTTCGCTTTGCTTACTGCACATTCTCGCTATTCCGCTTCGCATTTACACTACGTCTTCTACATGATTCAACGTTTCGTTATCGTGTTCAATTCTCTTCTCAGCTTTGTGGGCCGAGGGAGGGCCTCCCCGAACGAATCCCCTTAGCCTTAGCTTTTTAGTTGTTCTTTTAAGGTACCTTAGGTACCTTAACGCGAGTCTACCCTAACGTTACTTCATTTCAGACGGGGTACAGTGGGTTATCTGGAATAGGAGGATTAGCCGACTGCCCAGCTTATTTCGTCGAAATCTGTCCGATCTTTTCTACCAATCTATTAGTCTTTGTCGTTAGTCCTGCTAATGCTCTATTCGCTTTCAGATAAAATGGTATTTCCTAAGAAGACTGAAGACATCGTATTTCTTTCTTTTTCTTGTATTTTCTTTGTTTTCTTGTATTTCTCTTACAGGTATTTTGTTGTTTTTACTTTATAAACTGTTATATTAATGTAATCGTAATTTAATCTGATAATTAGCTCTTCCAAATTCAGTTTTTGCCATAATTATTCAAACCAAATTCAATTTTATTAGTAATTTAAATCATTAGAAGTAATTTGGGTGGATAGGGTGGCTATAAGGGGTGATGCGGAGGCCACAGAGTGTTAGGGGGCCTTTTTGTCCCAAAAATAGTATTCAAATATTAATATAACTGCTTATGAACAATATATTGTACATAATTTTGTCTTTCTCTTACAGGTATTTTATTCTTTTTACTTTTAAACAATATATTGTGCATAATTTTGTTGTAATTATAATAAAATCTTGTTGAAATGTATTTATTCTTGATTGATAACACTATGGTAACATGTATATCATTAAATAGTGTAAATAAATGATTAGTTCTGTATAAATAGGTGTATCAATAAAGAAATGTATGTTTTTGCATAGTAATTAGAATATGAATTGTAAAGTTATTTAAAATACAGATATTTGTTCTACTTTATGTACATTACTGATCTAATTAATAAATAAATCAAAATTATGGCTTATATTTGTTCTACTCCATGTCCATTACTGATCTAGTTAATAAATAAATTAAAATTATGGCTTTTTTACTTGGTAACAGTAGTATAACATAATGTCAGTTACTTATTCTTTTGAACACTAGTGATCCGACTTGTGAATTATTTTTCGAAAAATAACTCTTTGGACTTATGCTCTCCTGATACAAATGTTGAAAATTTTTCAAAATTTCCAGTTTATAATCACATATGAGGTCTAGTCAACAAATAGTTTGACAATTTATATATTTTCAAAAATCGAATTTTGTTTGTCAAAATATTTGTTGACCAGACCTCGTATGTTAATTTTGGAAAATTTTCGACATTTGTATTAGGAGAGCATAAGTTGCTGTGGACTAATTTATCGAATTTAAATTGAACATCTTATATATCGTTATGTCAAAAATTTCCAACTAGCATAAATAAGTCAGCAATTTAATCAATATACTTCACTGAAGCCTCCTTTTTCGAATACTTCATTGAATTTATAATGTTGGCTAATGAGAAAATAAAACAATTTCTAATCTTAACATATTTATTAAAAATCACTCTTAAGAAAATACAATATAATTATTTAATCATGTTTATATTTACATTAAACCACCAATAAATTAATTGATTTATTCAATACAAAATTTATTGGATAAAATGCAGCTTGATTTACAAACAATTCAAATATAGTATAATTAACTTCAAATACATCTTTAATACAAATTGATAAGAGTATACTACAATTAAATGCGATTACCATTTACAGTTTATGCCTTATAAGCTGTTATATTAATATTTTAATACTATTTTTGGGACAAAAAGGCCCCCTAACACTCTGTGGCCTCCGCATCACCCCTTATAGCCACCCTATCCACCCAAATTACTTCTAATGATTTAAATTACTAATAAAATTGAATTTGGTTTGAATAATTATGGCAAAAACTGAATTTGGAAGAGCTAATTATCAGATTAAATTACGATTACATTAATATAACAGTTTATAAAGTAAAAACAACAAAATACCTGTAAGAGAAATACAAGAAAACAAAGAAAATACAAGAAAAAGAAAGAAATACGATGTCTTCAGTCTTCTTAGGAAATACCATTTTATCTGAAAGCGAATAGAGCATTAGCAGGACTAACGACAAAGACTAATAGATTGGTAGAAAAGATCGGACAGATTTCGACGAAATAAGCTGGGCAGTCGGCTAATCCTCCTATTCCAGATAACCCACTGTACCCCGTCTGAAATGAAGTAACGTTAGGGTAGACTCGCGTTAAGGTACCTAAGGTACCTTAAAAGAACAACTAAAAAGCTAAGGCTAAGGGGATTCGTTCGGGGAGGCCCTCCCTCGGCCCACAAAGCTGAGAAGAGAATTGAACACGATAACGAAACGTTGAATCATGTAGAAGACGTAGTGTAAATGCGAAGCGGAATAGCGAGAATGTGCAGTAAGCAAAGCGAAGAGGTAAGCAAGAGACATGCAAAATACATAAAAATAAAAACATGTAAAATAAAATAAACTGAATAACATGCAAAATAAAAGATGAATTCAACTAAATGATATTAAAAACATGCAAAATAAAAGATTAATTCAACTAAATGATATTAAAAACATGCAAAATAAAAGATTAATTCAACTAAATGATATTAAAAACATGCAAAATAAAATATGAATTCAATTAAATTAACTAACTACATGCAAAATAAAAACTTGATCGAAATAAAATAAAGAAAAATTCTAACTACGGTCTTCTTTGTCTTCTCCAACGGCGACCTGAAACAGATACGGTGGTAACAGATTAATAACGAGTAATTAATATTAGTAATATCATGTATTCTCACCTTAATTAATTGTAGAATGTCATGTTCCAAAGTTTACAAGTGTGAAAAGCACACTAGATCCAATGATACTACTGCACACAATTCACTTTACTGGTATCCAGGTGTTCCCACTCAAATCAGTTGAAAATCATCTGAATATTGCATCAAAGTGAAGATGTTAACAGGAAACAAGTCCAGGAAAAAGGACACTATTGTACTTCAGTGCTCACTCATTGGTTGGCCAATCTACAGAAACATTGAAGAAAAACAACTTTAACACTGCTGGAAAAGAACGTTGCTCTAGCTGTACTTAAATTCTGCATTTTACATTTTTGTAGGTTACAAATGTCTAAGAAGTTGAACTTTCTGGGATAATTTAATGAAAACTTCGCAACTACTATCTTTAATTAATGTTGTTACTTACCAATTCATCGTCATAAATCCTTCTCTTTATAACACCAACACACTGCCACTGTTTCCAGTACAAAAAAGGCACTTTTATGCTTTCTTCAGGTACTGCTACATCTTGGAATGAAAGAGGATCGACGTGTGACCAATGCTTCGTAACACATGGCATCCAGTTTTTATAACGTTCCTATAAAATTAAAATTTTATGGAAATATAAAAAACTTAATTTAACCATCCCTAGCAGAAAACGTGCATAAAGTAATGCCGAACCGTTCTCTTCGTGCATATCAAATACCTACATTATTGCAAGTATTCGTACCTTTGATTGAACAATCGTCCGAAGTGAAAATTACCATAATAGACGATTCGTGATTTCAATAGAGTTAGAATTCAACTCAGTAAAAACGAATTAACTACACTATTAAATAAATAAACACGAAATAAATTAACAACAGGCACCGACGAAAAGTAAGTACAATACTAAAAGAAAATGGCGAGGTGGCTTCCGTCAAATGTCATCGTGAGCAAGACCTACGTCGAACAGTTTTGAGAACGTAGATAATCGGAAGTGAAAGGAGAAAAACCATAGATGCTTGATTTTGTAGAATGTTGTAATTAGTAATGAGCAGACCGGTTATTTTTCATTGTTACTACCTGTTACTGTTATTTTTAAATAATAGTTAAAATAACAGGTTGAAAATAGCAGTTGTTTTGGAAAGCAGTGTAACCAGGGATAACAGATAACACATGCGCATCAGCAAATAACGCGTATTTATTTTAATTATTTATGGAAGTCAATTATAAGCGTGTTTGTGTATGACATTACCATAACGACGATAACGGCAACGGCGACAACTGTTATTTTATTTCGTAATAGGCGCGGCGACTGGGCGCTCAGCAGTGGAAATTGTTGTTTAACCGAACCAGTTATTTTTCTCAATGCATAACAGGTTGTTATTGTTATTTGCCAATAACAGTTAAAAACTAACAGGCCGTTAAATAACAGCCCATCACATCACTAGTTGTAATTATCTATGGTTATGTCTTTATGATTCTAGGTTTCAAGTTTATTAAATTTGACGTCTCAACTTAACCTAACATCTTTATAATTATTTCGTGATTTTTATCTTCAAAAATATCTAAGAAAGATCGAAAACAAAGTAGTTCTTGAAACAATTATAATCGAGAAACTAAAATCATGCTTGCCGACCACTGGCCTACCCTTCTTAATTAGACCATGGTATTTGCACGGAAGTTGATAATTACAAAATTATTAATGCACACTAGTTATCTGATAGCGAGATAATTCACAAGCAAGAAAAATACAAAGTACATTACAAAATAAATAAACCTACCTTGTATTATAACAAGATATGTGTTATTACTGTTTAATTTGGGAGCAAATATTTACTTCTTATTAATATTAACCTGAAACGTCAAATTGACTTACTAACTGAAAAACCATAGAGTATGAAATAACTGCCATGTGGTGTCTAGATAGCGAACTGGACAGTAATACGATTGTTTTTTTAATTTTTAATAGATACAAGTATTTCTAAAAAGTAAATTCCAAATAAATAACAATAAGTAGTAGTAATAATTGCTCAGATATAATCCGCTGTGACCTTATTATCCTTTCTCGGTACAGAACCCCAAAAATTTTAGTGTACAATATTAAATGAAATTTTCGCAAAGAAACTGAAGACAATAAGGGTCTGTTTCTTCAATTATAGTAATATATATTAGTAGTTAACTAATTGTTCAATAAAAATGTCAGTAATAAAAAAATAAACGAACTAAATCAAAATCAATTAAAAAAAAGCAAAGGGCTAACACATACCTATACACTTATTTGTTAGTCATTGTCTTCAGTTGTTTATTTGCCATTATTTATTATTTATATTACACTGCAGTGGCCCTTATAAAAAGCAGTACGAGTGAGTGTTTATTTTTTAGTCACGCATTCGTATTGTTTATCGTTTAAAAAATAAAAAAAGAGTAACCATTACCAGAAGTCACTTGTTTCATAGGTAGATACGCAGAAAAACAGCCGTTATTGTTTGATTAATTATGTTTCGCAAAATAAATATGTAAAACAAAGTCAATACCTATTTCATCTAATATAAGAAATAGACTATAACGTTTTGTAACTTGTTGATTATCCCAATAATCTTCTTTTAATCGATTAATTAAAAATCACAATTTAAATGTTTTATTTTTTCCATGAAAATGAAACGACCAAACTATTTTTTTTTTATTAATAAAAGAAAAACAAAAAAGGGAAAGAACTTCAATGTAATAATACCGAATTTTTGGCAAGCAAAGCGAGCGCTTAATACAGGAACAAAATTAATTATAGTATATGTTAAACATTACATGTGTGTGTGTTGGAAATAATATCAGCATGAATGAAAATTAATAATTTGGCGGTGGCGAAACCATGTGTTACCTCTATTTTTAGAATGCCTTGTTTTGTTACGATAAACTTGAATATACCACCTGATTTTAGTTACAGTGTTCCCAAGCCTCCTGTTTTAACAGATCTCCCGCTTTGCTGTTTTTCTTCTAACTAAATATCCCGCTTTTTAATTTTAAGTTCTTAATTCTCCTCTAGACATTCCTTATTCATACACACACACAATTTCTATCAGAAACAACGAACCTATACAATGATATACGTACATACCATAAGTGACGCATACTATATATAAACGAGCTATACATTTCTATTTAAATTTATCAATAACTGAACTTCATTTTTATTGCAATTAAATCGCATTTGCATTGAAATCAATGTTTGGATTTCCCGCTTTTGCCTTTTGGAGCTACCATCTGCAGTTTTTTGCTGTTTTTGCTGAGAAGCAATTAGTTGACTGCAAAAACGGTTAATTTATTTAATTCAAACAATTCCTACCTTTTGATCCAATCAATTTTTTTGCTTTTTAATAGATACAAGTATTTCTAAAGAGTAAATTTCAAATAAATAACAATATAATCCACTGTGTCCTTTTTACCCTTTCTCAGTACAGAACCCCAAAAATCATTATGTACATTATTAAATGAATTTTTCGCAAAGAAACTGAAGACAATAAGTGTCTGCTTTTTCAATTATTTCTCAAAAAATGCTATACTGGTTTCGTTAGATGTATAGCAATATCTATTCGGAAATATTTAATAATTGATAAGAGTTAAAATAGAAAACCAATGATTTCCCTGCTTTGTTTCTAACAAACTACTCACTATTTATTAAACAGTAAACTAATTGTTCAAAAAAATGTCAGTAAGAAAAAAATCAACAAACTAAACCAAAATCAATTAAAAAGTGCAACAGGCTAACAGATACACTCATTGTCTTCAGTTGTTTGTTTGTCATTATTTATTATTTATATCACCCTGCACTGGCGTTTATAAAAAGTAGTGTGAGTGAGTGTTTAATTTTTTTAGACACGCATTCGTATTGATTATTATTTAAAAAATAAAAAATTAATAACCAGTACTAGAAGTCACTTGTTTTATCGCTACATACGCAGAAAAACAGCCGTTATCCCTTGATTATGTTTCGCAATACAAAGTCTATACTTATTTTTAGCAATGAATTAACAGTCAGAGTTTTAATGTTTTACTATTGATATAAAAATGAAAGATCAAACTATTTTTATTAAAAAGAGTAAAATAAAAAGAATTTCAATGTAATAATTTTGTTACAGCATTTATCATGAATTATGGGCAACCAAAGCAAGCGACGCCTAATACAGCAACAAAGTTAATTTAATAACTTAAATAAAAGTATAGCTTTTTTATGTTTCAAAAACGTTTATTAAGAAACTCTACTAATAATATAATACTGCATCTTCAACAATTGTAGAGTATCTTAATAAACTTTTTTGAAACATAATAAAAACTATACTTTTATTTGCAATATTATTATTATGTTTCATAATTATCCGACCACGGAGTTATTTATATGTTAAACATTATGCGCGTGTTTAGCAAGCATGAAAATCGATAATTTGGCGGTGACAAAATATACGTGCTGCATCTAACACGAATGAATAGAATGTCCATAAGACCAAAACTCAATTTTGTTCGTAAATAAAACTAATTAATTAAAATCGATTTAGGAAAGCAAGAGGCTTTTTAAATTAATAATTTATTATGTTAAAATTGTCAAAAGTTTAGTACCTCTTGCTGTTCATTTAACCCAGTCGTTTTCATTCATGTTTCAAAATAAAAACAGATCAAAAGCAAATGAAACAAGTGACTTCAGAATAAGCGATTACTTGACTGCAAATACGGTTAATTTATTTAATTCAAACAATTCCTACCTTTCGATCCAATCCATTCCTGAAACAGTCAAACAGTCCTAAAATTGCCAATTGCTGCTGTTTCTAAAGTTCACTCCAAGATTGTTAAAACGGTTTGGACATTGCAATAAAACACGATAGAAGGGGGACCAAAGTGACACCAATTATTGCATCTCGTAACTACCATTTTTTGCAAAAAAATCGAAAAATCGTAGGAAGTCTATGACAAACAAAGATCAAGTAAAAAATGAGAAGCATTCCAATACCACCATAAACTTTAAAAAAAATGCATACGTAACTCAACATACACCCAGTATTTTTTAGATTGCATACATATTGCACGAAAAAAAAATTGAAAAATAAGACATTTTCATTTTCAAAACTTTTCCACCTGTTGAACGATTATTTTCAATTCTTAAAATTTGAAAAACATGTAAAAATTCAGGTAAAATTTACTGGCGAGGATACTTTTTATTGTCAATTGAAATAATCATGCAATAGAGAAATAAAACAAACCATACACTTTCGCAAATTATAACATTTGTTAATGTGTACAGTTGTTTGCTTTATTTTTGTATCATGATCGACCATCATCAAGTAAAGGCCGATCACATTTCATAAAGATACAAATTTTTATTTGACAGACAATATGGCACCTAAACATTCTGTACAAACCTCATGAACAGATTGACCGTAACTATTTGACCGCTATAAAAAATGTTTTGAAAGATTTAATTGGTGAAATCTTACCTTTTTTAATTACAACAACTCCAAAGTTTGAAAAGTGAAACAGCAAATGAAGTAGACAGTTGGAGCGTAATAGTAATAAACTTAATGGTGTCGGTTGGCATTTATAGGTCAAACTGTGAAAGGTGAAAAAAGAAACGAATTAATTATACATGCTAACGAATGAACAGACATGAATTAAAAGAAACAAAAAACAAAAAACAGATGCATAATTGTGATAGATTAGCATTCACAAAACAACAATTACGATAAAATTTAACAAATAAACTAATATTATATATTTTTAATAATTTTGCTATGAAAAATATTTAAAATAATTTTTGTCTATAGGTAGTAACAAATAAAAAGTAACACACCAACAAACAAGAAATACGATGTTTAGCAAAACTCAACTGTTTGAAATTACGCGGTAACTTACCGAGTATTTTTAGTTTGTACACATTTTTGCAATTTACACATTTCTAGTCGCGCATTACAAAAGTATACTTATTTACTTACACCTTTTTTCTGCCCTTTTCTACATCGTCTTATATAATATCGCTGTTATTTTCGGATAATCGTCGTCATAAAAGTTAAAAAATAATGTTGCACACGTTTTTATTTTTAAAGGCATTATTTACATAGTACAACAATAAACTGCTGTCGATCAAACGCATTCAACTGTTTAAATAAATTGCCTCCTAGACGCTCTAGTAGTAATAAACTAATTAAAAAATTACTCCCATTTCCTAACTGATTGGGAACAGCATTTAATTTTTAAGGGTAAAATATTTAGAATATTTTAATGCGGCGACAAATTTTTATGCACTTAATTAAAAATCTTTGTGCTATTTGTTGCATTGTATTTTAAAAGGAGAAAAACAAATTAACTACACTATTAAATACATAAAATAGAGACGTGGATTCACTAACTTTAACATTAACTAGCATCTATTATGGTTTGTAAAATACGTAACATTTAAAACAAATGCTATATCACTTATTTTATGCTGACTTTCACACTACTCTAATTCTGATTTTGACATTTCTGAAACAATTCTTAAAACTTCACTGTTGAGAATAGTTAAAAATGTCTAAGTATATCTGCTATCTTATATTAATTAATATAATACGTACCAATTCCTTGTCATAAATCGTTTATTTGGCAACATACTGCATCTGTTTCTATTGGGAAAAGGGCACTTTTATACTTCTATCACAAATTGCTACACCCTGGACTGAAAGAGGACAGATACGACCAATGATTCATAACACATGGCATCCAAAATTTTTATAATGTTCTTCTAAACTGAAATGCTATATAAAAAAGTATTAAAATATAATCAATTTAGCCTCCCTAGTAAAGAAATGAGTTTAACAGGTTATTAAAGCAATGTCAAATAATTTTTTCTGTTCATATTATATATAATTATTTATATTATGACATGTATTCTCACCTTAATTAACTAAAAAATAGTCCATAACTGAAAAGACAAAAGTAAACAAATTCCAGCAGGAATAATACTGTAATAGACAACTTATTTAATCAGTAATCAATCTTCTCTCCCATTTATCCATCAATCTGCAGGCACTAAAACAAGAAAAACGAATTAACTACGTTAAATTAATACAACATGAAATACAATAAAGACATGCACCAAAAACCAACTAAAATAGTAGAATAATATCAAATATTTTCAGTCATCTTACCTCTCAGCAATAAGGTAGTATAAAAAAACAATAAAAACACAAGGTCTTGGCTACAAATAAATTATTTATTTGTAACCAAAACCTTGTGTTTTTATTGTGTTTATTATGGAGTTACAAGAATTGAAAGCCTCTTCAATTAAAACTTTTAAAGGTAGTATAAGACTACACTGTCTGTTTAGATTGAACTGTTGAAGGGAGAATTCGTTTGGCAAAGGCAGAAAACAATGAATTCCGAAATGTATCTGTGAAAAGAAAAGAACAAATAAGTCAAAAATAAGTTTGTAGGAAAAAAATCCTAATGAATGAAAACGGTAATTATTCTGTTACCAAAATAAAAAAGTGAATTATTTCATATAATAAATTTGTTTACACAGAACTGATGGCTATTATTTTTCATAAAATCGATCGATATAAACAAGTTTTCAAATTTCTCCTAAATTATCAAATATGGCGTAATTAACTCCGTACTGCCCGTTTACTTAATTAATGCGAATCGTACAAATAATCCTATACCCGAATAAAACAATACATACCGTATATAAAACTGATATTCCGGAATCTATTGTGATATAAATTTTGTATGCATCATAACTTTTTTCCAATTTTTTTAATCAAAAATGCAGATAAAATTTTAAAACAGCCAGAAAACGTAGTAGATGCGATAAACAAACGAAGTAGCGAACCGGAAGGAAGTACGTCATTGACGATAGTAACAAACATAATATGTATCACTTTTATTTGTTAAATCATCGTTAGTTGTTAGAAAAACCGATTTAAAAATATACTTTGATAAAAATTAAATACATCTACGATAACTAATTATCACGATAATTAGATAAAACAAGATTTCTTGTATCGTAATAATTACGTATGTGCTACTGGTAACGAGATTATCGAACGTTACCGAATTTCACGGAAGGGAGCGCTATAGGCTGCTTTCTAGACTGGCACGAAATATTTCAAATTCAAATTATGTAAAGACGTCACTGTGATAATATAAAAGGATAAAGCATTTAAATTAAAATTTTGTTAAAAATATAAGTAATAGCAATAGAAGTTAATAAACGTAAAGTAGGCTCATTTCTAATTAATTAACAATAGACAGAAATTAGCAAAAACTGACAAGTGGTATATATCAATTAAACTGTAAAGATTTTACAGCCACTTTTATTGGTAAAAGTGAATTAACGAACATGTTTACAGTATTAAAAACAAAAGTGAAACATCAGGCTCCTTGGAACATTGTGTAAAAAGTAATCATAATTTAGATCTTGGTAATTTAAAAGTCATTCGTACCAAAAACAAAAATTATGTACTAACATTGTTGGAGAATGTAAAAATAAAAAAAGCTGTTTGTAGTAATAAATGTTTAGTTAACAATCAAACTGAACGTTGTTCAAATTCAATACCACTGTTATTGTCAAATTTTTAATTGCTTTTAGGTTTTTCCACGGCGTCGCTGTTAGTATTTAAGGGTTGAAATTTAGTTTTAATGTCAGTACTTGTATTATTCTTGGATGATGGTAAAGACCGCTTAGGTCGAACCATTTGTCACAGAACTGATAATAAATAATGAAACATATCAATCATGTATTTCATTTTTGTAATTATTAAAATGTTTGATCAATATTGCATCATTAAGGTATTTCTATAATTAGGTAGGTAATAATCGCCATGTAGTGTCTAGATTGTGGCTGAACAGTAACAAGTTTTTTTTGCTTATTAATAGATACAACTATTTCTAAAAAGTAATTTCAAAATAAATGACACTAAGTAGTAGTGGTAAAATTGTTCAAATATAATCCACTGAGATCTTTTTACCCTTTCTCAGTACAGAACCCCAAAAATTATTATGTACAATTTTTAATTAAATTTTCGCAAAGAAACTGAAGACAAGTGTCTGTTTTTTCAATTATTTCTCAAAAAATGCCATTCTACTTTCGTTAGATGTATAGCAATAGATTATTCGGAAATATTTTAATTGATAAGAGTTAAAATAGAAAACCAATGCTTTCCATGTTTTGTTTATAACAAACTACTCACCATTCATTAAGGAGTAAACTAATTGATCAATAACAATGTCAATGATAATAAAATTAATGAACTAAACCAAAATCAATTAAAAAGAGCAACAGGGTAACCCATACCTAATACACTTATTTGTTAGTCAATGTCTTCATTTGTTTATTTTCCATTATCCTGTAACATGATTTTTACAAACTGAATAACTTCTAAAGAGGGCCCTTTACACAAATTTCGCATATGCAATAGTTGTCCACATCAGTGTCAGACAACTAAATTAAATTTATGGGTTTTTAAGTTTGAAAATGGTCAAATTTCAAGGTACTCTTTTTAAAAATTGATAAAATCTAATATGGGAACAGTTGTGCACCCCTAGAGCAAGTTTTCCACACACAAAAGATGTCTACATCAGTGTGAGACACTTATTGTAATCTTCTGTGGTTATAAGTTTAAACTAGCAAAGATTCAATAAAAATTAAGTACTCTAGCAACATAGTTTCTAAGCGGGGTGAGAGTATAATAGTTGCTTATATCACTGTTAACTAATTATAATGAAAATTATTTATTTGCATACCTTTTGTATTCCTGTTCAAGCATCATTTTTTGGGTTTTGACCTTTTACAACACTTCCATATTTGTGTTTAAATATTATTAGTATTGTTATGATTCAAGAGGAAGAGGAGAATGTATTCTTGAGTGTATCTGGGAATAGAAAATAACAAATGAAAGCTAAAAGTAATAATTACGTAGAATGAAAAAATAAATAAACCAAGTAATATTTATGTTGTTAATAAAATTATAATATTGAATTTTTTATATGAACACTTTCTTTGTATTGAACTGATTGCTAATAAATTTCTAAACTATTAACTTCAACTTTTCAAATTTTTCCATGTAATATGAATTATATATATAATATGAATATAAATTCTGAACTGTTCAGTTACTTAATTTGTGAGAATCGTAAAAATAACCTTATACCCGATTAAAAAATATATACCACATATACAACTGTAATACCATTATCTATTGCGATGTCAATTTAGTTTGTACTATCACTTCAAAATCAAAATTTACTTATAAAAGGTGTAATGACAAAACAAACGAAGAGAAATACTGCAATGGATGTCATTTGATGAGATCAACATAATATCATTTTTCTCATTTCTTTTCCTACATCATCGTTGGTTATTGCAAAAACTGATTTAAGAAAAACATTTTGATAAAATTTAATAAACTTAATTAACGTGATTACGATTATTAAATAAAACAAGATATTTTTTAAAAATCACATAAGATCACAAAAACAACTCGTAACGAAATTATCTAAAAACCGAATATTACCGAAGTTGACGAAACGAAAACAGACGAAGCACAATATCGCATATGCAACCGAAAATACAACACTGTAAATCGAATTGCATATGGATAAGTAAATTGAAAATGGCAGATATTCTGCAACATTCTTAAAATTTGAATAACTTCTAAAGAGGGTTGTGAACCCCTTACGCAAATTTCTCATATTTAGTAATTGTCTACATCAGTGTGCGACAACTATATTAAATTTTTGTGTTTATAACTTTGAAAATTTCCGAAATTCCGAAGTATTCTTTTTACAAATTTATAATTTCTCAAGCGGGTTGTGCGCCCTTTACGTAAATTCTGCATACAAAACGGTTGTCTACATAAGCGTCAGACAACTGTATTAAATTTTTGTGTTTATAAGTTCGAAAATGGCAGAGATTCTGTAACATTATTCTTACAAATTGAATAACTTCTAAAGAGGGTTGTGCATCCCCTACACAAATTTCAATGTCAGAAAACTAAACTAAAACTATGGGCTTTTAAATTTGAAAATGGTCGAAATTCGCATGTATTTTTTTTACAAATTGAATAATTTCTAAAGCGGGTTGTGCGTCCTTACGCAAATTTTGCATACGCAATAGTTGTCCAGATCAGTGTAAAACAACTATATTAAATGTATGGTTTTTTAA
Organism: Agrilus biguttatus; assembly: GCA_963921985.1. Taxonomy (NCBI): domain Eukaryota; kingdom Metazoa; phylum Arthropoda; class Insecta; order Coleoptera; family Buprestidae; genus Agrilus; species Agrilus biguttatus. The sequence continues at coordinate 27,341,166 of OY998118.1, forward strand.
GTTTAAAAATGGCCAAAATTTTGAGGTATTCTTTTTACAAATTGAATAATTTCTAAAGAGGGTCGTTCGCCCCTTATGCATGTTTTGCATACATATTAGTTGTCCACATCAGTGTCAGACAACTATATTAAGTTTTTGTGTTAATAACGTTGAAAATGGCAGAGATTCTGGAACATTATTCTTACAATTTGGATAAAGAGGGTTGTACACCCCTTACGCAAATTTCATATACGCAATAATTGTCTACAACAGTGTCAGACAATTATATTAAGTTTTTGTGTTTATAAGATTGAAATTGGAAGAAATTTCGAGATATACTTTTTACAAATTGAATAATTTCTAAACAGGGTTGTGTGCCCCTTACGCAAATTTCATATACGCCATAGTTGTCTACATCAATGTCAGTCAACTATATTAAATTATTGTGTTTATAAGTTTGAAAATGGCAGAAATTGTGAAGTATTATTTTTAAAAATCGAGTAATTACTAAAGAGGGTTGTGCACCCTTTATGCAAATTTCACATACGCAATAATTATCTACAACAGTGTCAGACAACTATATTAAGTTTTTGTGTTTGTAAGATTCAAATTGGAAGAAATTTCGAGATATCATTTTTACAAATTGAATAATCTCCAAAGAGGGTTGTGCGCCCCTTACGCAAATTTCGCATACGCCATAGTTGTCTACATCAGTGTCAGACAACTATATTAAGTTTTTGTGTTTATAACTTTGCAAATGGCAGAGATTCTGTAACATTATTCTTACAATTTGAATAACTTCTAAAGAGGGTTGCGCACCCCTTATGCAAATTTCACATACGCAATAATTATCTACAACAGTGTCAGACAACTATATTAAGTTTTTATGTTTATAAGATTCAAATTGGAAGAAATTTCGAGATATCATTTTTACAAATTGAATAATCTCTAAAGAGAGTTGTGCGCCCCTTACGCAAATTTCGCATACTCCATAGTTGTCTATATCAGTGTCAGACAAATATATTAAATTATTGTGTTTATAAGTTTGAAAATGGTAGAAATTCTGAAGTATTGTTTTTAAAAATTAAATAATTACTAAAAGAAATTCCAAAGTACTCTTTTTAAAAATTTATTAATTACTAAAGAGGGTTATGTGCCCCTTATGCAGGTTTTGCATATATAAAAGTTGTCTGCATCAGTGTGAGACTTATATTATTCTTTTGTGTTGATAACATTGAATTAGCAAAAATTCAGTAAAAAGTAAGTACTATAGCAACATATATTCTAAGCAAGGTGAGGGTATAATAGTTGCTTGCATCACTGTTAGCTAATTATAACGAAAATTATTTATTTGTGTACCTTTTGTATTCTTGTTCAAGCAACATCTTTTGAATTTTGTCCTTTTATAACACTTCCGTATTTGTGTTTAATATTTTCAGTAATATTATGTTTCAAGCGTAAGGAGCAAATGTTGATACGGAAACGATATGTATTCTTGAGTGTATCTGTGAAGAGAAAATAACAAATGAAAGCTAAATGTAACAATCATCTAGAAAGAAAAAATAAACAGAGAAATATATATGTTGTTAATAAAATTATAATATTGAAGTTTTTATACGAATAATTTCTTTGTATTGATTTGATCGCTAATAAATTTATAAATTATAAAATTCAAGTTTTCAAACTTTTCCTGGATTCTGTAATGTGGCGAGGAGAATTCGGCATTGTTTACTAATTTAATTTATGGCAATTGTAAAAATAACTTAATATTGGATTAAAAATACATACCACATATAAAACTGTAATACCCTTACACATTCCGATATGAATTTAGTATGTCCAATCGCATTTTTCAAATTTTTCTAATAAGTGTAGATAAAATGTCACAACAAACGAAGAGAAATACTGCAATCACAGATTAGAGAGGCAATGAACGAACAAAAAAGCGAGTCGGCAGAAAATAATACGTCATTTGATAAGTTCAACATAATATCATTTTTCTCGTTTCTTTTCCTAAATCGTCGTTGTATCTACAAATTACAACAGCATCAAAACGAGTAGCAAACTATCAATACCACAATATCGTCGTCAGAAATTTTATTTCTAAAATGATTCCTACTTAAAAGACAACTCTCATTACGTAAATCTTGCAAAAATAATTTAAAGATAAAATACTTCTTCTGTTATGCAACCCATGTCACGTAGTACTACAGCGCTATCTCTGGACTGGTGTATCACCTATTTCACAATTGACAGAGTGAACACACCCTGATTGAACTTAAACCTATTATCTATGGATTAGACACGTCATACATAACAGTAAAGCCAACAGTAATAATAGTTGGCTTACATTTTGCAAAAGTATGCCCTGTTTGTTTTTTAACTTGTTTCTTAATTAGAACATTCCTAAGTAATTTTGAAAGTTGTAATTAATAATTTATACTTTAGTTACTTTTATTTTCACAATATAAATAATAATACACATTATGGACAGTATTAACATTTTTGTTTAATAGTTGGCAGCAATTTAACAAATTCTTATTTTTCGACACGTATGTTTTACTGTCTAATAACTACATTCTTTCTGTCTGGTGTTGATGTTTCATTTTATGTGTTAGAATGGCAGATGTTATACCCAATATTGTGTATCAAGCAACAGAAAATGTTAATCAGACAAATACAAATGGAACTGGAAAACATCCTAGTACACCAGAAGGAATGGCAGTTGCATACGGAAGTTTAGTTATTATGGCTTTATTGCCCATATTTTTTGGTTCTTATCGTTCAATTACTTACCATAAGGAAAAGGTATTTCACAGTTACAGTGTAAATAAATGTATTCATATACTACTGATCATTTTATTAAGCTACTTTTCACTTATCAAAAACTAAAAACTACATTGGATTACAGTAATTTCTACATTTTGATATAAATGTTTAAAAATGTTTGTCGACATGTACCTTTTTTTATTAAACTCATACGGTTTTTATTTCTTTTAGAAACCAGAAACAATGTCTAAAAAAGATGCTGCAATGTTTCCAATTATGGCATCCTTTGCACTCTTTGGTCTGTATATAGTTTTCAAGCTATTTTCAAAGGAGTATATTAATTTACTCTTAACTGGCTATTTCTTTTTCTTGGGAATATTGTCATTAACACATATTCTTAGGTAAGTTACCATGTACTGATTAATTAATTACAAATTAGTTTATTGAAATATAATAAGGGTTGCAAGTCATCATAGTTTAACTAAACAAAAATTCATATTTTAAAAAAAAAAAAATAAACTCAATTCTTTTATAACAAAGTAAACATTTTATTTTAACAAAATTTTTCATTAAAACTGCTGTAAATTATAAAAATACAGTTGACAGCAAAATATTATTGATACTTATTATTTTGTTAAATAATATAATGTCTACTTATCATTATGTATATTATTTTCTGGGCTGTTGTTAATTCTACCAAATATTTTTAGTCCAATTGTTAGTAAATTAGTCCCAGCAGCATTACCTAATGTCCACTACCAATTAATTTTTCGACAAGGTCGCAGTGAACCAGATGAAGATATAATAGACTACAAATTCACCTCTTATGACATTGTGGCTCTTGTCTGCTGTTCATTTGTAGGTGCTTGGTATATATTTCAAAAACATTGGGTTGCCAACAACCTCTTTGGTTTAGCATTTGCCATTAATGCAGTAGAACTGTTACATTTGAATAATGTGATAACCGGTTGTATTTTATTACTCGGTCTCTTTATTTACGACATATTTTGGGTTTTTGGGACAGATGTTATGGTAACTGTGGCCAAAAGCTTTGAAGCCCCTATTAAACGTAAGTTTTTTTACTATTATACAACAACTTTTTAACAAATGAATTCTACCGATTTGTTATGTTTTAATGTATTGTATATTTATATAAATGTAAATTTATTGCACTTTAGTATAGTATAATACAAGTTGCATAATATGTCTGTGTAATAGAATATTTTCGAGTTAACATTTCATTTTTTTTTTTAAGTTGTCTTCCCCCAAGACCTCTTGACACATGGTCTTGCTGCCAATAATTTTGCAATGTTAGGACTGGGAGACATCGTTGTTCCTGGAATTTTCATCGCTCTTCTTTTACGTTTCGATCAAAGCTTAAAACGCAAATCTAACTTGTATTTTCATGCAACATTTGTAGCATACTTTTTGGGACTTATGGCTACTATTTTTGTTATGCACATGTTTAAACATGCTCAACCTGCACTCTTGTACTTAGTTCCGGCTTGTTTAGGTACTCCTTTAATTGTAGCACTTATCAAAGGTGACATAAAGGCTCTATTAAAGTAAGTTTTGTGATAATGAAAATTGTGACTAATAGTTGTTAGTTTTGTTATAATTGAAGGTATGAAGATGCTGATAATCACAAGGAAGAAAAACAGGAGGAAAAGAAACAGACTGAAGCAAAGAAGGTTAAATAAGTATATAGTGTTTATACTGAGGATGACAAAGGTTCTGATGAAGTCTTTCCATTTCACTACTTGTACAGTGTAAACTACCATACATAAACAGTAGTAGTTGCACAAATTATCGTGAATTTTTACACGTAACTGTTCAGTTAAATAAATTATATTTCTTGTTGTTTTGTGCTTCTTTATAGTATTTATTAAAATTGAATTCCATTTTGTTGTATTAATTCAAAATTTTTAATATACCATTTTTTTGTACAGTGTTGTTTATATTTGCGGTGAAATAGGTAAATCATTAATAAAACTTCTAATTTACGCAATTTAAAATTAAGTAAAAAATAATTTATTGTTAACGTCGGCCTTAGTATAGCATGTTAGGATTTATTTAATAGTTACATTTAATTATGAAATGACATCCATTTCCAAACGATTAAAGTTAGGAGCCACGCATAGAAGGAAATTGACTTAACATAGACATTTAGCAATATTTTTATCATTAATTACAATCAAATTAAAAGCGAGTGCAGAATGGTCAAATAGCACATAAGGCTGTTATAATATGCAAACCATTTAGTGATTATGAATATCTAACTACAAATTTCCAAATTGGGTCTTTTAAGATATTTGTTTTGATGTGATTTTTCACTGAAAAACACGTGGGACACTGTTGATCATGTCCAACTTCTTTGAGAGAAATTGTCCCCTTAGAGTTAATTTACGCTACACATATTTAAGTTGTACGCTGAAACCCTTCTCAGGATTCAATTTAATAATCATAGGTGATGAAAATAATAACAAAATAGGTCCTATAGTTTCCGAAACTAATACGAAGAAGAAAGGGACAGACAGACGCGGGAAAGGAGTTTGTTTAATGTACAGATTTTTAACCGCTAATATGCACATTGTCGAATATTACAACTCGAGATGTTATTTATTTTGTGGTGATCTTTTTTTTTTGTTTTCGGGTAAGAGGGGAAATTTTCAAAAGACTCCTTCTTCCCCTAATCAAAATCAAACATTAAATATACCTCAATAAGAAATATTTTTATAAATCAAAAACTATATATGAAGCAAAAATGAGCGATTTCGTAATATTTATGTCTATTTTGTTATATTTCTCGAAATCTGTATTATTTAAATCAAATTAATGTACTTATTACTATTTTACTCTTATCTTCTCTATCATTCTTAATATCAAAATCATGTCTGCAACAGATTGGAATTTGTTAACATCGGTAAGTGCTTTCCTGTAGTGTACCTATGTGCTTTTGTATATTTGATTGCGAATTCAAAACATCTAACCATGTTGTTCGACGATGAAGAATTATTCGAAAAAATAAATAATCAAAGTGATTTCAATGTATGGGTAATTGAACCTACTACAACAGGTAACTTATTTCGTTTCTTTTTATGTATAATATTTGTGAATATTATTACCTTAAATGTATCAGATTGTAGTTTTTTCAGAATCCTTCAATACTTAAATATCTTTTATAACGTACTCCGCTATTTATTATAATATATTATTTTTAAGACCTATTTTATTTTAAAATCCCCAAGAAAACTGTGGCCGCATGTTATTTTTTATTACTGTTGAAGTTTTAAAAAGAGACGACTACTTAAACAAGTACATATTTTAAAATAAATGTTATAAATAAAACAAAACTTCAAAATTGAAAGAACATTAAGTCCTTCATAGTAAATAAACCCAAATTAGACTCATTATAAAAAAGCGGTGTTTATTCGTTAAATTGTAATAATTGTGATGCGTTATACATAGGTACGTAGGTCAAAGTCGACATTCAATTGGGTTTAGATTAAAAGAGTATAGTCCATATCCAGTACAGGTATGGCGGAATATTGTGTATTCAACAATCATAAATTAGATATGGCCAAATTATTACATTCAGCCTCAAAAAATAAAAAATCAAACCTTTTGGAATCGCCAGAAATTAAGAAAACTGTAATATTTATTAAAAACATAACAAATAGTCAAATAGAATTAGCTACGTATAACACTGCATTATTATTAACCTCTTTGTATAAAATTTTCATTTAAGCATTCCTACCATTTGTATATATATATATATATATATATATATATATATATATATATATATATATATATATATATATATATATATATATATATATATAAATTTTCACTTTTAATTTTAGTACTTGTTTGCTCTTGATATTGACCACATGCAGGTCGAAACAATAAATAATTCTTGAAACATTCAAGTTTTGTTTTATTTACTACATTATTCAATATGTTTCATCAAATAGTCACTATTGACAGAATGAACATAATTTAAAATTGATTTCAACATTTTTTTTTTTTTTTTTAATAAAATATCTTGTCCCTCGTCATTCGATAAGGGTATATATACCAAGTTTTTTAGGATTGATAGCATACACTGCCATTATTCCCATAATCTGTATATTTGGTGCCATTGGAAATTTCATATCGGTGCTTATGGTACAAGAAATAACACAAATTAAAGATTCATTTTTTGTTTATTTAAAATGTAAGTTCTGTAATAGGTTATATGTATATATGAACTCAACAAATTATCTTTATTAACATGATTTAACTAGATTTAGCTCTAGTTAATTTTGGGAGCTGTATAACCCAAGCAATAAGTGCCTTATCAAATGGAATATTTTGGGAGTTTCAAATTGTAATTAACATTGAATGTTTCATTTGTCTACCACTCAATAACATGCTTACCTATCTGGCAACCGCTCTATCACTTACTTTTATTATTGGTTAGTTTTGATGTTATACGCTTTTTTGTAATTAATATGATAGTAAACATTATACACGAATGAAGAAAATATTTCTGAACTTTTTTTCAGTCAATTTGTTATTATTAAACCAAACCCAACGTTTTACTATAAAATTTAGAGCTTCTTCAATAGGGACTATAACGGTCCCGTTAGTACCTATCAGTAGAAGGCAATATACTGCCCTTAATATGATAAATTATTTGCTTGACAAAAGTTTAGAAGTCTTTTCTGTATAATATAACAACCAAGGAAAAAAATTGGATATTATTATACACGAATTCTAATTGCTACTTAATAATATAACTTTAATTCGTCTCATTTACAATTAAAGTAAATCTTTGGTACTTTATAATATTTTTCTGTATACATAGTCACAATTACCAAGAGGTGTGAATTTTATGATTTCAAAATATTTTTACAATAAATAGTAGATGAGTATATTACTTTAATGAAATAATAAAATAGCATTTGTTTTTTAATGTAATGATTTTTAAAGTTAGGTCCATTTTAGATCGATACTTATTAATGCGCCGAGTGATTCGTTTGACGAAGCCAAAATTTTGTGAAAGTAAATTTGCCACAAAAATATGTCTAATTTTAGCAACTATAATTTTTATATTCAGTATTCCGTTCTATTTCATTTATGAATTGGATGATAATAAAAGTATTCAAGCGTCTGAATTTTATAAATCCAAGTAAGTTGACTTTTTTATTAAGTATTTTGTACACTATTTATATTTGTCATAAGCTCGTAAGGATATGTAGGTATTGTAGAGGTATAAGAAAATAGAATAATGCTAGCTTAAAGGCAGAAATAGAAATAGAAGCTTAAATACTTGATAAAACAAATTAGATCCTTTTTTATCTGCCTTTCAAGTGTATACCCATTGTTTAGTACTTATATCAAGATTATTCATGAAATTTAAACGAAGAAATAATAATTAATATCATTTTGTTTTTTTTTTTCTAAACTTATAATACTTTGATTTACTTTATTCTATAGTAATATATATTTACAGTTAGCATGCTCATTTTTTTTATTTCTATAATATATACATGTACAGATAACAGTTCATACCGAGTAAATGATAATATCGAAGCAAGTTGAAGCATCGCCTCCGTGGCGCAATCGGCTAGCGCGTTCGGCTGTTAACCGAAAGGTTGGTGGTTCGAGCCCACCCGGGGGCGCTTCTTCTTTTGTTATAACTTGCTTGATTTTCTTAAGTTTTAGTTTATACCATATAAATAACTCTTACTTTTTGCAGGACGAACACACTATACATATGGTTTATGTTTATAACATTTAGTGTTCTGCCTGCAATGTTTCTTACTTTAGGGATTACACTTCTTACCATTTCATTAAAAAAAGTAATGGAAATGAAAAGTAAATGCTGCCAAAGAATATCAAAAGAATGCCTGAATAAACAGGTTAGTTATATAATAAAAAAGTGAAATAATTAAATCTTTTAATATACATGAGTTAAAAATATAAATGTGTTTAAAGAAGTCTTTTTACTCCCATTCTCATCTTACAAAATAAGTTCGATCTGATGTATATAAATATCAATTAAGTAATTAGCAGGTAAAATTAAAAAGGGTTTTTAATTCAACTGAACGCATTTTCTTTATTTAATTCGCATTAGATTAATCGCCAATAATAAGTGAAAGATAAATACATCATAAAAAGTGTTAATTAATTGTTACTGTCCTTTATATTACAAAATAAAAAAGCAAAGTATGTTTAAAATGTAAAAAATGATATGAAAATATTGTTGGTTATATAATACCACACACACATCTATAAAGATAAATCATTAAATTTTTTTTTTCTGTCTGTCTTTTTGTTGCGGCTAATCTCTGAAACGGCTGGACCGATTTTGACGGGACTTTCACTGGTAGATAGCTAACGTAATAAGGAGTAACTTAGTTGATTTATACGAGTAGTTGAGCCTTGCCATCCTTTTAGTGCAGTTGTTAAAATTCGTGTAGTTTAATTTGTGGGATTGAAAAACTCTTGTGAAAAATATTTGTTTTCTGCTTTTTTTTCCTATGGAAACCATTATGTAAGTTATTTAAAATTTAAGTCTAACATCCTGATTACTAGCTACTTGAACTTTACAAAAATATGACATGATGTTCTTATATAAATGCAAACTTGTTCTATTAATGTATTTATCGCAATAGTTTTAAAAATAAAGGTGAATGTGTTTTTCCGGTAATAATCTATTTAAAGTTGAGAAAGTAAACCTACATATAATTAAAACAATAGCAAGCATTTAATCATTAAAATTTATGATATGTACATCATTAAGAATCCACAAAAACATAATTTAAGAATACTTCAAATACGTACTACAGAAAGATTTAGTATTCCGTAGAATTTTCCCTCATCGTTAGTTTAAGAACTTCCTATAATTTATTTAGCATTGAGCACACTAGTCATTTATTTTTAATAGCACCATAACTCAAAAACAGCCGGTTTTAATGTTACTAATTGATACCTACCTTAAAGGATATTTTTTTTGAGGAATTAGCAGTTCAGTTATTGCCTTTTATTGCTGCATAAGTTTAATTTACCCGTATCTGAGGGGAGGAATTCTTGAATTTTAACTAAAGTGTCTAATAATGTATTCAACCAATAGTTAATATATTAAAATGAAGAATGTTTTGTAATAGTCTTGAATATCAGAGGAAGAATTTAAGTGGTACTTTCACATTACATGCTATTTTTACATGCATTTATGTTAAGGCTAAGAAACCTGAGTGATTATAGTTCATCTTTTTTTAGGAACAATATAAAAAGCTTGTTATATCGTTCCTTACGATAGTGTTTCTTTTTATGATTGGAGTAGTGCCATCGCAAGCAGTTTCTCGATACATGGCAGTCAACCTTTTATTTTGCGGTGACATTGAAATGGCGAAAAGATCAAAACCATTAGAATTTTTCAGAATAATAACTTCGATTTTATGTGCTATAAATGTTTCGTCGAATTTTCCTCTCTTTTGCAGATTTTGTCCTCAATTTGCTGAAATAGTAAAGTACAAAATGGAAAGATATAAAAAATGGCCATGTAAACGAAAAAAACAGTGCCGACATATTAAATGTTTAGAAGAAGGATTTTGTAATTGCAGTTTTCTTGTCCAATCATTAAGTGGTACTTTAGTTGTAAGCACTGTAAAGACTTCTTTTTCAGTTGTTAAACTAGCTTCAATTTTCACTGAATTTTGAAGTTCTTTGAAAGTTTTAAAAAATATTAATAGTTACACAATCGTTTTACCACATAATTACTTCTTCAGGTGGAATAATTCTGAATATAAAGTTTATAAAACATACTTTCCATTAAGGATATTGTAGGAGACAGTGGCAAACAATAATAAAATTAACGTAACGTAACCAGTCTGACATTGATAATGCCCACATTTAAAGTGGGCGAAACACGTGTCCGTTATTCAAAATTGTTTGTGGTATTAGGGGTGAGTCTCTTCAATTTTAGTACTTTCCATTAAATTTAATTTTTAATCTTTATTTGATACGTTTGATTTTGAAATTATTATTAAATATAAGTTTTTATGAAGTTTAATTAAGATTAATGTATCATACAAATTTACATTTTCTTAATTTTTTATGTCTTATTAAGTTGAAAGATAACTGTTTCACGCGATACAATAAATTGGAGCGTCAAACTTCCTGACAATCCTAATTAAAGTTTTACAGGTATTTGTCTATTATGATCGTCATAAGTACAATCGGTTCAATAATTCTTTGACTGAACGGTCTACCAGTTTGTCCTATGTAAACTTGTTTGTTTTAAATGAAAAGGTAATATTATCGGCTTTATGTATTTTTTGGGTTATTTTCAAGGATGTATTGCCTAAGTAAATAATAATAATATTCAGTTTCAACAATTGCTAAACAAAAAAACTGCAAAAGAAAACTTTTATATTTAATTTACCTTATTTGTATCTTATAATTCACCTTCTAAAAACTCGAAAATTCGAACACCACCCAGGCAATTTACCCTTATAATAACTCAAAACATACAGAAAGCCGATAATATTACCTTTTCATTAAAACGAATAGCTTTCTTGCTAAATTTATTAAAAACAGCAAAAATAAAATTAACAGAAGATTGAAATCAGGGGTCTATCTGTAAGAATGTGGTGATTGTAACAAAGTTTACATTCGACAAACGAGCAGATGTTTCAATCAATGGATTCTTAAGAACTAAAGAAGCTTCAACAAAGAAAAATTACTTATGCCGATCACTTAACTTCAGAAAAATATATAACTCAATAATAATTAAAAAAATTTAGACATATCAAATGAAAGCCAAAAATTAAATTTATTGAAATATATATAATATTTAATAACTCCCCTTTCTAAAAATTAAAAAATCAATTTTGTTGGTAATTTTAGTTAGTGTCAGGTCTAAAAAGTTAAGTTTGTTATTGTCTTCCATTTATAGCGTAAATTTTATTCTGTTATGCAATTTGTTTATATACTTTAAAAAATCTTTTGATTCCTCTAAACTACCTTCCCAAATTAACAAAATATCGTCAACGTACTGCTCATAAAATTTTAAGTTACTTTTATAGATATGGTTTGCTGTATTTTTTCCTTTGGTATGTACGCTTGAAATGACAGTATTCTGTTGAAACAATTATATAAGTGTTTTTATTTTTGACTTTGTCCTTTTACAACATTTGTACCGTTAAAATTCTAAATGTTACGAATGGTAATTCTTGTTCAAATAGTAAAAGAAATAACTAATAGTCCTTAAAATTTATTTCTTAACAAAAAAAGAATAGATCACACGTTTAAGTGTTATAATAATAAAAAGAGAGCAGCATACAGAGCATAAAATAACCCAGTATTTTTTTAATTAAAATAAAAGACAACTTGAAATTCAAAATCAAAATTTATACATCAATCTCTTTTTTACAACAATAATACAATCTGTTTCTTTGAGAAATAATGTTCCTTTCGAAATATGTATGTAATTACTTAATTCTTAATACTATTTGGTCTAACAGACTTAATCTATATTTAGTTCTATTTTTTAATAACACAGTTACAAAATTTTCACAAAAATTATAAAGTTGTTCAGTCACATGTCAATCGATCACTAAACAAATAAATTAATCTATTTCATTACAAAACAAACTATCTAATGACTAGCGGAGGAGGGGGTCTATTCGCCCTTTATAACTTTATTAAGTGCACTTTTTCACTAACAATAATATATTTCTCAAACCAATTAATAATAATTGGCTTATTCACATACCACAAACCAACATCCATAGATCATATCGAATGTTTGAAAATAAAAAATAATAAAAATTAATGCCATAATTAAACAGTGATGTAAGAAAATATATTCACAATAGAATGATAAACTGCTTACTGTATGTAATTTCATACTTAGTGGTAAAATATTTAATTAATTGTAATACAACTCAACACAGAATTTAACTTCACGTTGTAAAAGTTTGCACAAAATTAAATTATTTGGACTTGTATGTAATGTAATGTAATGTAATGTAATGTAGATGTTAAATGTGCTTAATTAGTTTTTATACCTAAGAAATGTAACGAAGAAAAATAGGTACCATATTAATTATAATCAAATAATAATTACAATGTATGTTAAAAACAAAATAGTAAAGTACTAAATTAGTGTTTAGTTTGTTTAATTAGCAAATTCTATTTTAAAATTCGTTTTCATTTTTTGGTTAATATTTTATTTAGACCAGTTTTTAAATTATATTATAACAATGTACCCAGATGTCATTTAATTGCCTCTATTAAATGTTATACTTAATCTCTAACAGTCTTAACTGTATCAAGAATTTTGATGCCTATAACATACCTTATTAAGTTTGATAATATTGCATATTATACTATAAATTAAAAAAAAATAAATTTAAATATTTTGGAATAAATGGTAACTCTCTATGATTTTTCTTTAAATAGTTGTAAATGCAGAGAAGTAACCAGATGTTAAGTATTATAGTTATAAAAGACTGTTAGTTTTTCATTCATAAATTAACTGAAAAATGTTTAATAATTCAAACTAAAACTAAACAAGTGATAAATATAATTTCGTATTACCATATATAACAGATGTAGGTACTATTTAAGCAACAAGGCACCTTTCAGGAGACTTTTAATAAACATTTCTTTCACTTCGGGATTCACAGCAATAATAGATGGATATTTAATAATTTGTCTTTTCTATTTGCATTTGCTATTAGGGATTTTAACATTCAAGGAAAAAATATCATCTTAAAAAACAATTACGCTGTCAAAGACAAAGACCGGGATTTTGGGAACACCATAGCGGCCATAACGCTTCAGCCCCTAACCCCCTAGATATTAGCCGATCCCTTTGAATAGTGAGTCGTGTATAAACACTTTCTTTGATGGTATACATCTTTACATCCTTTTCGGGATCAGACCACACTCTTTCTGCAAAAGCCGATGTCCTTGGCCATAATCTGGCGTCCAAAGACGCTGCATCCAGTTGTTCAGTCCATAAACAGGCTTCTGCGCCTACCACCAAGTTTTTATCCATTGACTCCTGCCAAGGTCGATGAAGGTACATGGTTTGCCAAGAACGATAAGGGTCACATGCAGCTTCTCCCGTTTCCCGCCACCTACCAAATCCACAATCTAAGTACCAAGCATCTACATGGGACATAATGACCCTATAACCATCGGCCAATATATCGTAAGTATCACTCCATAGGCTCGGACTCCAGATTTGTATAATAGTTTTGCTTTTATCCATATATCTGGAAATAACACGAACAGTAATGCTGTTGTACAATAAATGAGATTTTAATATACGCATTTTTCATATTTTGTTATTGTAATTTCAATTAGATAATCAGATATTTCCAGTTTGTTAAAATAATCAATTAATCAGATTAAATTAAGGAATCAGATAATCGATTAATCAAACAGCCGATTAATCGCAAATAATTAATACAGATTGATTTGAATAGTCAGAAATCGACTCTTAATCCAATATAAGACAATAATTTGATTGATTTTCTCCGTCTCTGACAGGCAAGCATGTCGGTAATTAATAATGAATATGTTTAATTGTAAATTATTTGTTTTGGTTTTGATGCAACAACTGTTATTTTTTGTATTATGAAAATGTTTATTATTGTTGTTATGATTCATTCAAATAAAAAATAAATAACACGAATGTTGTTGCAATTCCAGAATATTTTTATATTTTCTTTCAAATAAAAGGTTTGCTGTCAACCTCATCCAGAAAATGTATTATCTTCAAGTGATTGTTTTTCCGAATGAACACCAAATAATCGATTGTTTCGATTAATAGATTATTTCGAGCAATCGATTATTCTGATTAATGGAAACAATCGATTATTTTCTAGTAATTGTTAATCGATCCAGACATTTTAGTATACTCTACGCCCCTGGTTATGACTTAATTTTAAAGAGTGTAAGCATAATATAAAATGTTTATACTCTTTGATAATGATATTACAACCGAAACAATTGGTAGAGAAAAAATATGAATTTTCAATTGTGGAAGCCGTTACATATTGAAACTTACACATGATAAAAAAATAATACAAATGATAAATTTAAAGAATTTTTAGTAGGGGTAAATTTTAAATACATTAATATGATATTAATTATTGAATTAATTTATGATTTAATAATGATTAATAATAATGTATATTGATTCCGACGTTCTGTGACTTAGTAAGTATGTTAGTCGTCGTTTCTCGTAGCTCAATGGCAATAGCATTGGCGCGTAAAGCCAAAGATCCCTGGTTCGAGTGCTGGCGAGAGGGTGACAGCAGTAGCAAAATTTTCCTCGTTAATTTGAGGTACACTTTAGTGGGTACAAATTAATTCATATTTAATATCGTATTGATGTATAATACAAATACTCAAGTTTCATGAAATATATTGATAACATTCACTACAATTTGTTTGGCTAAACCTTAGCTTCCTCAGATGAAGATTCAATGAATCTTGAGTATTTATATTATTATTTTACCAAAATATAAATATTGTGAAACTCGTCAAGTGTTTTTATTCGTTTATTTCAATGTACTTTATTAATAAATATTTGACACTATTTTATTTTAGGTTGCGGCATCTGTGTCATATTAATAACAAAACTTGATTACTTAATGATTTGGAATTTCGTTAATATAAATACTTGCTAAAGAAGTAATACAAATAATAATAAAAATAAATAAAATTCGGCGGAGGCATTGGGCGTGATATTCATTGAAGAATTAACAAGGAAATAATGTACAGTCGAACCAGGCTAACAAAAGGTCTAGCTCTGTTACGCCCACATATCTCCTACTCCCGCAAATCATTCACATTCAATCACTGCCGGTACATAGACCGTGGGAGCATCTCAACTGCACCCATTAGTAGTGTGGCGGATAACAATAAGTTTGTTACCACATTTGTTGTTATCGTTGTTGTTAAGTATTATTGTTTTATTTTTACGTCCTCCACAAAAGTATTGTTATGAATCAAGGTCAGACGGCAGATCGATACTGACCGGAAGTGTCACATAAATTATTCGAAAATGTTATTGCAAGTGCCGACGGCATAAAAATTCGAGTTAAACCTGAAAGATTCGGAATATTTTCCGGAAAATTCGATGACAATATAAATAGGAGATTGATAAACAGCCGACACAGTTCGAACAGAGACAGATGTTAGTAGTAAACAGTGATATAAATAAGCTTATATTGTGATATAAAAAAATGTCTATAAAGAGTTCCATCGTTAAATTGTAATATAAATAACTTGTATATTTAAGAATTGTGTTAAATAAATTTATATATAACGAACTTTTTGAGTCGTTTACTGTGGAAGATTGGAAATTGCGTTGTGATAATGTGAAAAAGGTGGAGCAGTTTTTTTATGGATAGCGAATCTGCTTTAGACTTAGCTATGGATGAAGTTTTAATTAATTTACAAGGTGGTGAGAGTGAAAGTGATACTCACTTACCGTTAGAAAGCAGTAATCTGAATTACTGCAAAATAAATCTGAAATATGGATTCTGACTCAGTATTAAGTATCAGAAATTGAACCTTCTTAATTAATAATTATTTGAAAATAAATTAAATAAATAGTTAGTAACGATTATATAATTAACTTGATTAGGTATTAATTATACAAATTTCTTTTGTTTATATTGAATCACTGAATTTAAATTTGTAGAAATATTTGTTATGTAATTTAGTTTAAATATCATTATAAATTAAATAGAAAGTAACAAAAATAGAAAAAAAGTTTTTAAACTTTGGATTTTTTTTCTGAACGCACTGTACAAATTATAAAGCTTAGTTTTTTACTTGGATAAAACTAGTAAAAATTTCAATATGCTAAGTTTATAGAAGTTATGACTTTTTATAGTTTGGGTTGCGGTGCAATGTTTTTTCCAACAAATTAAATTATCTCAGAAACTGTTCATCGTAAGCATATAGGCATACAAGTTGGTTATCAAAGTCACCTTAAAATTTTATGTTTCATACAAATTAATCGTAAAAAATATACCATTCCATTTAAAATAAGAAAGTTGACATCAACGGTATAACCGGAAGTGTCCGACAGTTGAAATTATTTTAGACCATACTTGATAACCCCTACTCCCAAATTTTCAAATCTGTAACATGCTTAGTTTCCCTAAAACGTCTAATGTACCACTCAGTTTGAATGACCCTGTATAAGTATGTTATTTTTTGGATAACTTATTGCGATTCAAACGAAAAACTAAACAAGAAATAATAAAAATTTGCGACACTTTGTGGACATCTTTTACGTAAACAAAAACCAAACTGAAACCTTAAAAATTGATTAAAATCGACCAATCTTTAATATATATATATA
The DNA here is from genome assembly GCA_963921985.1 of Agrilus biguttatus. NCBI lineage: Eukaryota > Metazoa > Arthropoda > Insecta > Coleoptera > Buprestidae > Agrilus > Agrilus biguttatus. Next base: position 27,358,300 of record OY998118.1, read on the forward strand.
AATATAAACGAGTATGAGCAGAATATTCTTTTAAAGCGTACACTTAGTTAAATAAAAAAAATATTGTTCATTACATTATACTAGTTGAACTCGTCCAAATTTACCGTTATTGTTTGTGCATAGCGAGATTCCGCCTGCGAGCATTTAACCACAGCTACTGTCACAGTTTATTTATGACCGTTATGATCAAACATTGACATTTAAACATTTTAAAAATTGACGGTTTCTAATCAGAAATTAAACGACAACAACCTGTATATCGAATGTAGGCGCATTAGCTAGCACCATCCTGTGATTAGACTTTTAAATTGTAAGCTAATTGCAGAATGTAACATCTTCAGACGAGATAGCTCCATCGATTTGCTTTAAAAAACCACCTACGCTAGCACCATAGATATCAGCACATTATTACATAGTGATTTATTACTACAATTACCTTGTAATGTAAGGTCTCCGACTAAGATTACTGGACCAGAATATCATATTTGAAGGCAGGTTGCCTCCATTGGCACTTGCTAGTTTTTCTAAAGCTTTCATGGTAAAAAGGCCCCATAAATCATGAAAGTCAGTATAATTAATACCCTTCAGGAATTGCCCCCAACAATCCAAATTAACTTCATCTCCTCCCATATGAAACAATTCCGTCTCACCAGTTAATCGTATAATGTCCCTGTACAATTTCTCCAGTACCTGATACGTATTGGGATTTAAAGGATTCAACTGTCCACATGGAGGTTCTCCACAATATAAGTTCCACGGTTGTTCATTGACACAAACAGCTAAATCTCCAAGACCTTCTTCCGGGCCCCAATTCCATCCATTTCCGGCATGAGCTGGAGTGTCTATCTCAATCACAACTCTGATACCAAGATGATAAGCAAATTCTACCAACTCTTGGATATCTTGGGGCGAATACACCTTTAAAAAAAAAGTTCAAATTCGTTATAGTTTCCAATTCGTAAAAGATACAACATAATGTAACACCTCTATCCGTGAAAACACCATCAACATGTTAGACTGTGTAACGAGCCTGTATGTGTGTGTACAAGAGCGGCGGCGAGTTCCGGAAACAGATAAGACGGGTTCCTCGAATACGGTCGTCGGTCGGCGCTTTGATAGAAATAAGTAAACAACAACATAATAGGAGTTCGAGAAAATACTAGAAGATCGTTCCTGATTACTCCAGAACCTTCGATACCTCTATAAATTTTATGTTGTCGACGGTCAAGAACTGTTTTAGTTTAGTTTAGTACACCGTCACGGTTTATAGTTTACAGTTGATAGTAGAATGGTAATATAAATACGATATACCGAGTGATATAAATAAGTGGTAATATAAATACGATATACCAAGTGATATCAATTATACATTTACCTTGTAATATAAATATGTTGTTGCATTAGTGTTTAAGTGTTTTAAGTAGTGTGTAAGTGTAAAATAAATAATTGTTTACATAAATAAGTTGATCTAGAAAATTCGTTACAACTGTTTAATAGTAATTACCTTTTACTCACCATGTCTGGTCCATAAGCTCCATATTGAGCCATTTTCGGAACACTCGGTGTCGAAAAGGGGAAACTCTGGGAGTCTGTCATATGCCAGTGAAATATGTTAAGTTTATTCATGGACATTCCAATTAAAGTTCGCTTCAGACTATCAACGGGCATGAAGTTTCGGGCTGTATCAATCATTAAACCCCTGTATGCAAAGGCTGGAGCATCTTGGATATTAGCTGCCTTCACTGTTCTGAGAATCCCTTCCGGTGGGTGATCGTCCCACCAAATTAACTGAGATAATGTTTCGAGGCCATGTCTCGCACCGAAATAGGTGCCAGCTTTTATGGTGGCAACCATATCATCCCCATTCATATTCATGGCTAGAGTATAACTTTCATCTGTACTTAGGGTAAGTTTATTTTGGTTCGAATGCGTTACAGAAACTACCACCAAAAATCGCTTTACATCGCTGTTATATGGTGTTTTGTAAGTATTGGGTACCATGTTGATAACGTTCTGATTGAATACTGCGAATGATTGCTCGAGCAGACTTCTGACTGGATTTTTGGCAAAGTATAACACGCTGATTTGATGGTAGAAAAACGTAACGGATTCTTCACTAACGTATAGAGAACCAGTGGGGAATGGCCATAATTTAGGTTGACCACATAGCATATTACAAGTAACTAGTGAAGCCGATTTCTCATTCTCCTTTTTTATGTGACGTTCGCATCGTTCATTATTACATCGCCATGTCCATCGAGGATCTGACTTTCTGAAATTACAAGTAAATTCGCATTTAATTTTTAAAATATGACAGTTTAAAACGTACACGAAATAACGTCAGGCAGAAGCCAAGATGTTTAAGGCAACAATAACAAACGATATACGTATATTACACAATTGAAAATTTATTTTAATAGGAATTTCCCGTATTATAACAAATAGTTATGATAGGTTCTCAAAATATATTCATTGTGTGTCAGATTTTTGCTGTTTGGAGAAATTTTTAATATTTAAAAATTCCATTTATGGTTGAATGATGGTTCGGGCTTGTAGGCCGTGGTCGATCTGAACGGTTTCGTCCAGACGTTTCGACAGCAACTGCGGTTGACATCCTCAGTGGGTGCTGCGTTGACTACGCGGGCGAAGATTATACCTCGAAGTCTCGGCAGCGACTGACTGACGCAGCACCCACTAAGGATGTCAGCCGCAGTTGCTGACGAAACGCCTGGACGAAACCGTTCACATCGACCACGGCCTACAAGCCCGAACCACCATTCTGCTATAAATTCCGGCCGTGAAAGCTTATATTCTTATCCAGTTAAGGTTATTTGTAAAACATTTAAGTGGACAAAAGATGAAAAAACACTCGGTGAAAATGTTCCATAATTTTATTTAGAAACCATACGTATTTCGGCAGTTATGCCATCGACAGGAGTTTAGTAACAACTGAAGCAATAAACTTAGGTATAATATTACAGTGTATGAGGGTTAATTACTGTTTTTTTCCGTAATAAACATCTTAAGGTTTAACAGCGATGATTGGCTTAAATCTAGTTGTTCGTTTAACAAGTTATCTTTATCGTTGCAAAGAGCTCTTCTAATTTCGAAAGTTTCTAAAGCGTTTAATTTAGTTCCTTTATTAGCAAAATGTAAATTTTTTACATAATTAGGAATATACTGATTTTGAAAATGATGAGTATCTTTTAATAAATGATCTGCAAAATTAGAATTCTCTCTTATTAATCTATAGCTTGAATATGCTCTTTGCAAGAATGCTCCGACCAGACTGACCTATATAATAACATTCACACTGTTTACAATTAATTTTGTATACACCACTATAATGTAAAGGATTCGATTTACTCTTGTTATTGACCAGAATTTGTTTTAGTGTATGATTATTATAAAAAGCAGCGGTTATGTTATCTCGTTTTAAATGTTTCGCTATGTTTAGACTGGGACTTCCTATATAAACTATTTTCCTATATATCCAAAAAAGAAGGAATTAAAATCCTTATTCGTCTAAATATTAAGATCAAAGCTCTCAAATTTTGAACGCGTCCTATCAAGTAGGCACAACGAACTGAAAGCCATATCCCACGACCGGTTTCGACCTATCGGGTCTTATCAGGTGGGCGCTGACAGTGTAATTCAATGCCGGTAGGGGTATTAGCCCTCGGAGTAGTTGTTGCTGTTGATTACATATTTATATTTATTTTCCTATAGGTTAGGTATTCTATAGGGTTGTAGGGATAAATTGACTTTAAAATAGTTTGTTTATGTTTTTTGTAGAGTATCTTATCAACTATTTTCGTATTGTAGCCGTTGTTTTTTAAAATGTTTTTTTATAATCTTTAATTCTTCTTTAAAGTTTTTTTAAGAAAGCGGAATGTTTAAACATCTGTGTATGAAACAATTAAATTATGTGATAATGTTGTTTTATAAGGGTGGTTTGAAGACGCTGGAATTACTGGAATTACTGTATCAGCGTAGGAAGGTTTTCTGTAGATCTTAAATTCAAGTTTATTTGACCTTCGTATTGTTAAATCAAGGAAATTAAGTTTACTGTTAGATTCCATTTTCATAGTAAATTTAATAGTTTTGCTTAAGTTAAGAAAGATATCTAATTCTCTGTTTGTTCCCGTGAATATACATCTAGACATTTTTAGCGTAACTAGATAATAAAATTCTATTTTCTAAATCATCCATAAATATATCAGCTAAGAGAGGCGACAAAGGGTGCCCCATCTCGTAATTTATAAAATTTCGAATCGAAACAGAAATAGTTTTGTTCAAGTCTTAAGTTTAGTGAATTTAATATTTCTGACTTTTCTTCGTTATCGTATAACGTATTAAGCATCTTTTGTCCTATTAAATATGTTCCATCTAGTGCCGACACAGTTAATAATTAAAGTATTAATAAATATTTGGAGAATTTTTTGTAGAGATTAATTTCAATACATTAATGTTAATTAATTTTTGAATTAATTTTTACCAACTACAGATTACTTCAAATTAATAAGGAAAGAAGTGACAATTTTGCTCATTAATTTGAAGTAACCTGTAGTTGTTAAAAATTAATTCACATTAAGTATATAAATAATATGGAAAAGTTGTTTTTAAATGTTCACTTTATGTTAAATTTAACTGTATGGTTGTATCGGTTTATTGCGCCCTTATACAGAGTATCTGGGGTGTTAAATAATTGTTGGGCATCTGCCAATTTATACAAAGCTATTTATGCTTGTGTATGAGGGTGAAAGTGTTTACAGCATTGTTGGTTTTGTAATAATTATAACATTTTTAATAATTTATGTTGGGAGTATTGTCATCAATAGTTTTATATTTAAATTTAAAAAAATTATATTCTTGGTAGATCGTAAAATGATATCATCTAAATGGTTATTATTTTTTTATGGAAACTGCGATGTAGGTACCAGCATTTTTTATTTGCTTGTCTATTGACTCTACATATGTTCTTTTAATATAATGGATAAATAAATGCCAGACTGGCCAACATAAGTAGCTTCGCAATCCCTACGCTTAATTTATGAATACCTAATTGAAACAGTTATAATAATTGCTACTATTAATATTTAATTAATCGGTTAACTAACTGATTGCATACGGGTGCTTTAAAATTTATGGTGTGGGAGCACAACTATTTGATGTTTACGGCCGTAATTAAATTAAATAACGAATGCTGTGTATTTTTTACATATTTAAAGTAAAAAATTATTTATCTTTTCAATTTGTTTTTTAACAAAATATATGAATGCACCACCAAGTATGAATGTATGTCATTTGTTGAAACAAACATTTGGTGAACACTTCAACCTTTTGTTTTTCTTTCATTTGTTACGATTACGGCCAATACCTTAGTGTTTTGAAACAAAAATATTTATATTGTAACGTTCGGGGGTCCAACAATCAAAACTCGAAGACTTTTAAACAGGAACCACAATTTATTTATACTAATATTAATTAACTTTTAAAACACTAACGAATAACTTATTACTAAACTTAACTTTACTACCAATTACACTATTTATTTAAGTACAGTTACTGTCTGTATAACACTTCTCACTTTTCTATTTATTTACTACGCGTCTCGATTTATTTCTGACATTATTTTCACGACCGTCAATTTATATCTGAACTCTCCTCGGCGATCGTCTTTCCGCTTATGTACTGTTCCGTTAAATTTCCGGAACATTCCCGAGAAACACAGAAAAGTCGGGACCATTTTATTTTTCGGCGAAATATTGAACAAGTCTCCGCGAAACACAAATACGCTCCTCATGTCCTCAATTATTATGCACGCACTTGCAGTTACGATATACACGTCGCGGCCAAATCAATCACTCGGCCGCGACCGGCTCGTTCACATACATGGGCACTCGAACGCACACAAGCAAGCGCGCACTCGTTACAATATGTACTGTAATCTAATTAAATTCATGCAATGCTTCCAAATGGTAATTACTTATAGCAAAATTATAACAATATACAACAATAATTTATTTATATTAACTGTGAATCATCACCGTTCACCGTCATCAATCATCCATCAGTCGGGAAACTGCATTGAAAACTAATTATTTTCAATATTACTTTAAGTATGTCAACGTTATCCTTACTTGTTTTAAAGGTACAGCTAGAAAATTTCATTATTTTCCGACTTTTATCAATACCGTACACATAATAAAAAATTTACTATACAGAAGAAGAAATTTTAGGTGCTATAAATTTTATTAATCTTTTTGAAACAAAACGTAACATTAAAGATGAATTTAACATTTATTTGTAACAAACTAATAAAAGATCTGATCTTTAATTTAAAATGTTACACAATTTAGAAGAAGGTGTAAAATTAAATGACCAATTATATTTAAATAGTTCACTGTTACTTGTTAACATGTTCAATTTATTAGAAAATGTGAACTACAATAACAACAAACCAACAGATCACTTTTGGTCACAAAATTTGATACTAATAAAATATATGCTACAGATGCCTTTCAAGAAGAATCATCTACCTACCTAACTGTCCATCTTTTTGCAAGGTGGACAATATTTGAATGAACGATATACATTATAGCCCGTATTAGCATAAACATTTTACAAATTTCAACAACTTTTGTAAAACGAAAGCATCAAATTAAAACTACATTGACTTATTTTTCTTACGAGCCTATAGACAATATATGGATAATGCGGAACTGCCCGGAAGAAATGCCCTTTCAACAGAAAACAATTTATTAATAAGAACAAAAATTAGTTCTTGGTCAAGTAATTTATCGAAGCTACCAGAGATGGATTGCGATTTCGATCTCATTAGATCTCATCGTAGATTCGATAAATCATTGACCAAATCGCTGGAGCTCGGTGTAAAGCGGATTTAAATAAAACGTCGATATGGTGGTACGTCGCCATCTACCTTCTTTTATTGCAATTTATTACATTTTAAAAAGTAAGATGGTTGTTGCGTGCCTTGGACCACCAACTGCTTTATTATCATTGCAAGATGCGTAACGTTTCCACGCTAACTTTCTAAATTCTGATTTTTAGCTCCTTTGTTCATTTATTACCAGTTCCTTTCCTTTGTCAATTTAGTCTTGAATCTTTTCCTAACTGAACTACCATAAATCTCCCATAAATTCCAATAATTTTTCTAGCTGTAACTGTCAACCCCCTAAACCTAACGTCCGTCAATTTGTATCAAATTTCTGTCACATTTATAATCATACACCAATATGCTACAACAAGTTTCAAATCCCACCTTTCTCACTTTTAAAACCCATCATCATTGTTCTCATCAAATTTAACCACACCTCCATCCCTTTCCAACTTATTCTAAAATCTATAAATAACCTTTTTCTAAAAAGAGATCATCACAAGCAATATTAATTCATATTAAACTATCTATCTATCAGTTATTTTCAACTAATATCAACCACCAAGTCTAATCAATTAATAATATTCAAACGACAACTCAATCGTGACGCAACGTTTCCCGGTAGTTGTTACCAGTTGTAAAAAGTGTAAATATATGTATATAAAACCTGCTCAAAGACTGTAATTCAAACGACACAAACGCTACTTCAATCAAGATTCAACACAAATACCTGGACTTCATCAAGTTGCAGTCCAGGCCGATTAATAGCGAAACAAAACAATGGTGTATCAATGAAACATTGTTGCATTACTATGTTATGTATTATTTATTTGCGAAAATAAAGCTGCTTATGTCTTTTTTAGAAATAAATGTAAAAACAAATAAAACACCTCTATGCTCTGTGTGTTTTACAATTTTTTATATACGCTTTTTGTTCAGAAAAGAACCTTTTTAGTGTAAGCAGGAAACTGAAAACTATGTCAGTTTCAATGCATGTACCATGGCATAGTTTTCGCCTTTATAAAAGTACTTACACTCTGTATTACCGAAACAAGGCGTGGCAACTGGCTTTGCCCGATGTGTATTGATCCAATTTACTGGAAACTTAGAAAGGCGGAAAATGAGTGAATGGGAACATTTCTTTAGCGGTCCTTAAAAATCAGGAGATAATGGTACATACTCGATACACTCGTAACTGTTTTTAGTCATAATCTTGACCGACATTTTCAATAGGACTTTAGTACTTCTTTCTCTCCGTACTTGAAGAGAAAAAAGTCCATACTTATCTGGATTACGCTGATGGCGGAGGTACTTAACGGGTAATGTCAATGCAAGCATTTTTTTTAAGTATATAAGTATCATAGTTAGCAAGATAAAATTGTTACGAAGATCTGTATTATGTATCTTTTTAAACAATCTACACACATTCTACATTATATTATTAGTGCATTCAATAACACTTAATAACGACTACACGAAGTAAAATTTTCAAAATGCAAAATAAGGATAATTCATTGGTTTTTAAGGTGACAATTTTCATGGTACACTACATAACGAGCCATTGGTACTTTAGAAGTCCTTTTTTATTATTGCTATTTAATTTTTATGAATTAAAAGTAGCGCAGGTATTCCGAAAAGAAAATCAAAATTTAGTTATAATAATAACTGAATCGTTTATTTTAAAAAATCCGCAACAATAGCTACATTTATTCTGGAGTCGAGTCAAACTGTATTATCCAACCAAAATTTTAGCAATCCAAAAAAGAAGGTAATAAAATACTTTTTCGTCTAATTATAAAGGATCACAGATCCCACATTTGGAACACGTCCTACACAGTAGGCACAGCGCACCGAAAGCCATATCCCATGACCGGTTTCGACCTATCGGGTCTCATCAGGTGGGCGCTTTTACAAGCTATATAATAAATATAAATATGGAATCAACAGAAACAACTACTCCGAGGGCTAATTCACCTACTGACATTGAATTACACTGTTGATTCCGACGGATTCTTAGACGAAGATATAACATATATATATTTATATTTATAATATAGCCTGTAAAGGTCTTTCTGCCAGCGCCCACCTGATGAGACCCGATAGGTCGAAACCGGTCATGGGATATGGCTTTCGGTGCGCTGTGCCTACTGTGTAGGACGCGTTCCAAATGTAGGATCTGTGATCCTTTATAATTAAACGAAAAAAAAATTTAGCATCCATTCATGCGATGAAATTATTCAATTTGATTCAAAACGGCACAAACTAAGCTATTGTAATTTACATTTAGTATTTCTCAAACAGAAAGTATCCAAATATATACAATTAGAAATTAATATTTAAAGCAAATATCTAAAATACGCAGCTCATATTTGTGATAGCCACTTAAACCAAATTAATAAGAACAGTATAAGTTCTTGGTCTACAATTTATGGAAACTATTATTAGATCTCAACAGCACGCCATAGGAAATCAGCACAGGTAAATCACCGACAAAATCCAAAGAACCTATTTAAAAGCAAGTCGATATAATATTCAATTATGGCAGTATAAGTATTATTTGCTGCAAACTAACCAAAAAACAATGGCGTACCCAGGAAGGGGCAGGGGCCGCAGCTACCCTCCCTGTACCAGTGATGTTAAAAGTAGTTAAATGCAGCTTTTAATTATTTATACCATGTACCAAGACACCTATGTTTTGGTAGGCAAGAATTCCAAGACTTTTGTTCTGATAAAAAAAATATTTTTATAGATGAGGGTTATAGTTAACAGGCGGGCTGAAAAGTTAGTATGGAAAAAATTTTTTTTTTTGATAGAATTTGATTTTTCATTCAATATAGTTCCTTCCGAGGGCGATACAACGATTATAACGGTCATACAATTTTTCGATACCATTTTTATAATACGATTTGTCTTTAGCCTCAAAATAGGCATCAGTTTCGGCGATTACCTCTTCATCGGTGCGAAATTTCTGTCAAGCGAGCATCCTTTTTCTCTTTTCTGAGAACAGAAACAAGTTGCTGGGGGCCAGATCTGGAGAGTACGGTGGATGCGGAAGCAATTCGAAGCCCAATGCATGGAATTTTGCCATCAATTTCATTGATTTGTGACACGGTGCATTGTCTTGATGAAACAACAAACTTTAAACGCTCCAATAACGCTACGTAATAATCGCTGTTTATGGTTCTTCCCATTTTAAGATAGTCAATGAATTTTATTCCATGAGCATCCCAGAATACTGATTGCGGCATCAGTACCTTGTTAGGCGACTCGGCTGAGTGTCGATTGGACTCCGGTGTGAAATGATGGAGCGATGTTTCATCCATCGTCACAAAAATTCGGATTGAACAGGTCCCAGCTCCAAACACTGCTTAGAATCATCGATCCGTTGTTGTTTTTGGTCGATTGTGAGCTCGCCTATCCAAATATTCATTCACGATATGATCAACACGTTCCTTTGATATCTTTAGGGTCTCAGCTATCTCAATCAACTTTACTTTACGGTTATCAAAAATTATTTTGTGGACTTTTTTGATGTTTTCGTCGGTAATAACCTCTTAGCCAGGTCTGTATGTAATGCAACCGTTTTTGTATTTATTACATAAAAACGGCATAAGTATATTTCATGACCAAAACGCTGAAGATAATTACTTAGTACCTAATCTAATTAAAATTTGACCCCTCTCCTCTAGGTCAAAAGTTGGGTACTACCATGACCAAGAACATGTAGTGTTCTTATTATATGCTTGCATAATATTATATAAAAAATTAATTGCTCTACTTTTATCCTAAGAAGTTGTTAAAATGCCAAGATACTAAGAATATTGCAATTATTTTTTATCGATTTCTATTTAAATTACGCTCTAGTTAGTAATAACATACGATCCCTTTTGTAATCGTAGAATTATGATATAACTGCTTTTAAACGCAATTTATCAAAATTTAAATTTAAATTTAATTGTGTTTTAAGATCAAATATTCTTTTCTCATGGATACCTTTAAAACCGAAGTTCTTTTATTATTTTTGATTTTTTACATTAGTAATTTTGTATAAATAAATAATTTGAACGTTCTAACTTTTAATTGTATTTTATTTTATCATTAGTATTTTCTAGTCGCACATTAATACATATATATCTCAAACTTCATTCAATGAGTCTTATTTAAATTCGTTCACCAGTTCTTACGTCGTACGTAAAGTTTCTAACAACAAAAAAACAGACCAAATTCACAGAAAGATTTTATGCATATACCTGATATAAATAATTTAAAATAAATAACATAATATATTGAAAACAGCGTTAGAAGTGAAACTTTGTAAGGAGTGCTTAAAGTATTATTGAAGAAATTAAGAAAAACAAAACATTGAAGGAAAAACAAATATTTCAAAACTGTAATATTTTTTTTTTGCAAAACAAATAAATAAAAATGTATAAGATTTCAAATTAATAGGTTTCATTTATATGATTCATTACCTTATATGTTAAAATATCTAGATAAGTGAAACATCTGTAATAGGTATTTATTTAGAGATTTTGAACACTTTTATGTAGACTTTCAAAAAGTTTTACTTTTGGGTTAAAAGGGGGTGTATTATGGTTACTTTTTAAAATTATTTTCATATTATACAGGGTGTTCCAAATGCCCTAAAAGTATCAAAGTTATGTTTTTTTTTTAATGGAACCCCCTGTATATTATTGCATTTTTGGATTTTCCGATAAAAATAAGGAGCTGTTTTGATAAGGTTTATAATAACTAAACCTTAAGGTTTTTTAAATAATTTGAGTATTATCAAAATCTAACCTAATTTTCATGTTTCAAACACTTACGAAGTATTTAAGTTATGTAAGCGAAATTTACAATGAAATGTAACAATAGATCATATTTTATATCCCAATTATAATAAACTGGTCATATTATACAGGGTATCCAAAAATTAATACTACTTAAGTAAGAACTTAAGGGGTTGTAACTTGATTAATTTAAATGGAACGCCCTATTTTTTAACATACCAGGAAATGTATTTTTTAATTACCTATCGTTTGGAATTAGAGTGTTCATAAGCTAAGACTTCGCGTTTTTACAGGAAACAGCTAAATAATTGTTTTATGCGACAATTCTTATAACATTCCCCAAGGATAAAAACATATCAATACGCTCCTTTTTTTTGATAAATTTTCATTTTGAATAAGCAGCACCTCAATAATAAACGATATCCGACAATAATCATCAAAGACAACTAGATACATTGGAGCTCTTAGGTATTTAAAAAACTCCACATGGCGCAAAAAACAATTATTTAGCGTTTCCTATAAAAACGCGAAGTCTTAGCTAATGAACACTCTAATACCAAACGATAGGTAATTAAAAAATACATTTCCTAGTATGTTAAAAAATAGGGTGTTCCATTTAAATTACAACCCCTTAAAGTTCTTACTTAAGTAGTACTAATTTTTGGACACCCTGTATAAGATGACGAGTTTATTATAATTGGGATATAAAATATGATCTATTGTTAGATTTCATTGTAAATTTCGCTTACATAACTTAAATACTTCTTAAGTATTTGAAACATGAAAATTAGGTTAGATTTTGATAGAATTCAAATTATTTAAAAAACCTTAAGGTTTAGTTATTATAAACCTTATCAAAACAGCCCCTTATTTTTATCGGACAATCCAAAAATGCAATAATATACAGGGGGTTCCATTAAAAAAAACCATAACTTTGATACTTTTAGGGCATTTGGAACACCCTGTATAATATGAAAATAATTTAAAAAAATAACCATAATAGACCCCCATATAACCCAAAAGCTAAACTTTTTGAAAGTCTCGTATTTTGGCCATAATATTCCGTGCCGTATAGCGTGAATAACCCTGTATATCTTACAAAATATTTCTGTTTTTTCTTCGATTCAAAAACTTTTTTTATTTCCTTCTTGACAGTTAAAGCCTTCCATAAAAAGTTTCACGTTTAATGTTCTTAGTTTTTAACTTACACATTTGTTTTTTTACTCTCACTGGCATTAACCTCAAACATGTCATTTAATTTGTTATGTTAAGATTATAATTAGTGTTTATTAAATGCAATTCCTCAATTGGATTTTCTGAAATACAAAATGCGCTTTTCCATCTTTACAAGAAAACAATAATTATTTATAATTGAATTGTATTTTGGCCAATTACTTGGTGAAACATTTTTAAAATTAATAAGAATAAAAAGTAGCACTTGGTTTTGTTTCACAATTTTATTTGTATTCTGACATGTTTCGGCTATGATGCCATAATCAACGAGTTATAGATAAGTAACTGAATATATATTTACAAACGTTGCTTTAAATAAATGAAATGATTATGCTAGGTGGTAGTGTTATTTATGTTTCTCTTACTCAAGGGGGAAACCCCAAAGTTTATCTGGTCGTTCAAAAAAACTTTATTGTTGTTGTTCGCTCTGGTTATTTCTAAAACATTTAATATTTTTCCTTTATTCTGAATTAAAATTATCTTTATCTAATGAATGATTATTTTGTGTGAAATGTTTTGCTAAAGTTGTATGAGTTCTTTGTACTTGTTATTAACGACGACTTCATGATCGCTTCCCATTCATTCTCTTTTGCTTTGTTATTTAATTTATCAACACCCTTATTTAGTAAACCTTCTATCTCATCTATATGTTTATTTTCCCACATCATCTTAAAAACTTCACCTATATTCATTTCGTATATCACTTCCTTTAATTCTTTACCCTATTTTGACGGCACACCATTCAGTATTGCCCTGTATTCATGTAGGAGGCAAATTTTAGGCAACCTATCGTTACTCAATTTGAGCACCTCACACAAATATTCACACGCCCTTTCTATGATAGTTAACCTTATACAATTAATAATTAAATCAGTGTACAGGTAACCTCAAAAACACTTTGATGGCAACATTGCCAACTAACCCTGGCTGCGGGATTAGTTGCCCTACCTCGAGGGGTGAGTTTGTATAACATGATGTAGATGGGTATTTTTTAAGCAGAACACAGTAAATTTCGAAGAATGACATTTGAGGTAACTTTCTATTCAAAGAATATATTCTTCAAAATACTGGTTGGACACGCCTTCTTCCATTCGTTCGTATCATCAACCAATACTCGCAAGAATAATTTAATCTAAGCCTTCATCTGCCTATTTTTACTCCTATTTCTGTCTCTAATATATCTCTAAATAACCCTTCATGTCTCAAAAGGTGTTCTACCAATCTATTTCCTTATTGACGCATTCTTTATTCTCCAATTCCTCTACTCATTTTAATACCTCTTCATTTATAACCATTTCTATCATTGATATTTTTAACAACCGCCCGTAACACCACACATCAAACACTTCTAACGTTTTCTTTTCCGCCGTGCCCACCGTCCTCGTTTCGCATCCATACAGTCCATACCGTTGCTCCAAACATACAGTTTTAATAATCTTTTTCGAGATCCTAAATTAACAGATCGCTAGTACAGAAGCGATTTCTTTTTATTATTTATTTATTTATGTCTCAACCGCTTTTTTCATCCTGATATATCTGACCTAAAGATTGAAAATCAGAGACTTCTTCTAGCTTTTCGTCTCAAATTTTTATATTAGTTCTAACCCTACTTTGATGTCCCTTACAAATCAATATCTTCGTTTTATTTTGTTTATTTTCATTCCATGTATTAATGTCGACATTGCTTCCTTTTCATTTTAGGCTGTCTCTAACTCCTCTCTACTAATACTGCTATATCATCCTAAAATCTAAGCATGATAATCTTTTGCCGCTGTATGTCTATCCCTGATGTTGTCCTGTCTTCAATAATATAAATCGCATCTTCAATTTAGAGAATGAATTCCACTTATTATTACAGTTATTTGAATATAATTAGCACAATATTTGATATCAACCATAAATGTAGGATTTGGGCGTTCATTTATTTGAATAGGTGGGTTCAAGACCAAAGTATTACCAAATTGATTCATTTTCTTGGAAGCGCCACGAAGAAAGGACCCCTGTTTCATTGTTTTTCAGAGTGGCGAGTAAATGTTATCGTCATTGCGCTAACATACTTATAATGGTATTAGAAAAAGTGGTTCCATGCATTAATCATAAGCCTTTGTTCTGATGTTTGGGATTGTGTGGTATCCATCTTGTTTCAAATATTCTTGTTGGGCGGGTTGTCAAAGATATGTCAATTAACCTCATACCTAACTATGCCAACTAGCCCCACAGGGATATTCAAAACAGGCAGTATACTGCACAATCCCAATCATAAGATACATGCATGTAATCACAGTCAACCACTCTTTGTAAAGCAATCATCAACAGCTTCTCAAATCGATCTACAGGTTCACCATAATTTTAAAATTTACTGGTCAATGAGAATAACGACGAAACAGGAGTACTTCCTAGAAACGCATTCAAGCAGATTCAAGTTACGGTGAATGATGCACTTTTACATACACTCGCTATTAGCAAGATTATATCGATCTATGTTAACCCCTTCCTGGCAGAGAATGAAAGCTGTGTACCAAATAGCCCCTTATGCTAACTAACTCCCACTGTTTACACTATTTTTATACATGTTTAAAGCCAGTGTGTCCTTGCCTTAGAGCAATAATACGATATGTCAAACTGATCTGTCATAATTTAAATTTTGGAAAAAAACAATTTTCTCAAAATTTCAGTGAAAATTTAATCAAAAAAATCTTAAAATTATCCGGATTTAATATAACAGATAAAGATTGTGATGGTACAATAACCTCAAATTAATGGGAATTGTGATCCGTTCATTGGGCTACTATCCACTATCCACCATCCTGGTGAAGGAGAGTTTAAAATGTATGCTGATGAAATGGAAAAAGGTGAAAATGATAATATAAAGTTGGAAGTTTTTGTGCGAGTGGTTGCAACTCGGGGTTTTGAATACGTATCAAAAATGTGCAAATATATCCGCAAGGATATTAGATTTAAGATAAGTTCTTGGCTTGGTTTGAAACAAGGTGGATGGCGTTATTTTGAAGCTATGTCGAAGACATAAAATTAAATTTTTGAAATAGGATAGCAACACTATAACTCCTCTAGAGTGAGTGTATGTACAACTCTTATGAGGAACACAGGTTACCCGCAAATAATAAATAAATAAATAAATAAATAAATAGATAAATAAAAACACGGAGGCAGTATCTGACTACTATAGCAGCGTTATTGACATAGGAAATTACTCTGGATCTCACTTCTCACTCTAATGTAGCCTGATCGATAGAGAGAGGTACAGCTAGGGAATAAACAGTCAATCAAGCCGCGTTAGAGCGAGAAAGGTGATCCAGAATTATTTCTTATGTCAATAACGCTGCTGTAGTATTAAATGCTGCCTCTGTGTCTTTATGTTCCAAGATTCTGACGTTCAGATAGAAAATTATAATTGCAATTGTATACTGTAACGAGCCTGTATGTGTGTGTACAAGAGCGGCGGCGACTTCCGGAAACAGATAAGACGGGTTCCTCGAATACGGTCGTCGGTCGGCGCTTTGATAGCAATAAGTAAACAACAACATAATAGGAGTTCGAGAAAATACTAGAAGGTCGTTCCTGATTACTCCAGAACCTTCGATACCTCTATAAATACGATGTTGTCGACGGTCAGTATATAGTATAGTTAGAGACACAGTTTAGTTTAGTTTTAAAAGTACACAGTCACAGTTTAGAGTTTACAGTTGACAGTTTACGGTTGATAGTAGAATGGTAATATAAATACGATATACCGAGTGATATAAATAACACATTTGCCTTGTCATATAAATAAATTGTTGCATTAGTGTTTAAGGGTTTTAAGTAGTGTGTAAGTGTTATATAAATTATTGGAAATAAATATTCGTTAAATAAATAAGTTGATCTCGAAAATTCGTTACAATACATAGTCTACTTGTAAAAAATATACATATATATGTGATACGTACATGTTTGTTTGATAAGCAGTCCTTAGTGAGTGGACAATTGTTGGAAATTCGAAGGTATTTTGAATCCAAACAAAGTACAGTATAAATCCTCCACTGAATAGGAACAAAGCAAGCAATAGCTTCTTCTTCCCCATTTGTTTCATTGTCCTTTTTATATAACGATCCTGTAACAAAAGAAAAGGTGTTGTTAACGATTTTATCACAACAATAGAACACACTTCTACGATTTATCCTTTAACTCTTTGATATATGTAGACACCTACATTATCATTACAGAATAACGTATGGTAACAGTAATGTTACTTTAAAGTACAGAATTAAAACTTAACTAACTGTTAATTATTATATTTAAATAAGTTAGATAAACTTAATAAATGTATTTAATTAATCTATTGTCTATCAATTCTATAATTTATTTGAAATAAAAAAATGTTTGTTAAAGTTATTGGACCCTCCCAAAATTATTATAATTGGGTATTTGACTATTTATTTTATTTCTTAAATTGATTCCCTGAAGCTGTAATTGTAAATTGATCCGTAAAAATGAAATTTGAAAGTGATGTCATTGTTCTGTTTTGCCATAAGATCGTGCGAGAGTGACAGAAATAGCAACGGGATTTTAAAAATGAATAAATATCGTATTTAAATTTTTTTTCGAAAAGTCTTCATTTATATCTATATATTTTTTTCGAGTTACTGTTAAATGCCCGACTGATCATGTTTAGGTTGAAAAAAGAAAATGAACATACATATTAGTAACTAAAATGTTAAATTGGTATCAAGACGTAACTTACCTTAATAAAAATACATTAAAGAATGATATAATTTAAAATAAATAATGATAAATATTTAAATAAGGAGAATGTAGTCTGCACTTTGAATGCTACTTTACAACTAAAATATTATTTCTTATCGTTTTGATAACGCTGTAAAACCTAAATTTAGTATTCAATGTCACTACTTGATAAATTTGCATTAAAACAATCTTAAAGATTTAACATATTATCTAAATAAACAGCTTCTAGTTTTTCCAAATAAACTTTAATCTAACAAAACTATTAAATTTATTGTTATTTGCTTACTACATTTTCGTAATATACCAACACCGCGATTCCTCAATTATAACGTTCACATTCTACTACTTTATTTTATGTTCGTTTTAAAACTTTAAATGAAACAGAAAAAATACGTATATTAATTTCAGAAAGCTGACCTTGCGTCAGATACTGCTCGTGTGGATTATGTCAGTTTGACATTTTCGATCAGGAATTGAAAGAATTGATGGCGAGCTTCATAAATTTAGAGAAGAAGACTAAATGTATTCAAATGGCAACATGTTCGTGACTCATATAAGTTTATAAAGTGCATTAACAATTTATTTAATGTTCATTTCAACAAAAATATCATATTTATATAATTTACTGAATAAGCGCATAATTCTACACGTCAACTTTAGTACTACAATTATTACATATTCAAAAAAAGAAGGAAATACAATCCTTATTCGTCTAAATAATAAGATCAAAGATCTCACATTTGGAACGCGTCCTACCAAGTAGGCACAACGAACCGAAAGCCATATCCCACGATCGGTTGATGAGACCCGATAGGTCGAAACCGATGTAATTCAATGCCGGTAGGGATATTAGCCCTCGGAGCAGTTGTTTCTATTGATTCCATATTTATAACTACAATTATTATTTATTATCACTCGTTTTGCTAATATTTTTAAATGTAATGTTTTTATAAGTCAGTGATATACGTAAACATTTAAATGGAATATGTAGTTCCATTTACATACATACATCTATTTTATGATGACCTGTCTGTCTAAATGGATTTTTTGACAATTAATTAACATTTTTTTGGAGTTTGTCATAATAAGTTTCAAATTGAATTTAAATAGATTTGAAATTATATGCTCACAGAGAGATGACAATGAGATGCTGATTGCCTTACAATAAGTCAATGAATATATTTTTTAGACCAAAGAGAAATACTTGTTAACTGATAGACTAAAAAAAACGCTTAGCTTGGTATAAGGCACGAAGGGAATAAACACAGGAAAAATGGAATTTAGTTGTTTTTAGCGACTAATCCAGATTTGACGTTTATGTGGGAGACAATAGAAAATTAAAACATACTGTGAAGTTTGCCTTCGGGGGTAATGATTTGGAGCTGTGTCTTTGCGATAAGCCAAAACATATGCAATTCATAGATGAAACAGTTAAATACCAGCAAGATGGTACATCATGTCATAATGTCCTTATTATCGAATATTTTTTTGACCGAATATTTACTATTAATTGTCAGTTTGAAGCCAATAAAATATTATTTTACCAAAATTCCGTTGTCATTCTAAAATGTACGAAAAAAAAAAACTTGCGAGAAATACCTAGTTCCGAAGAGAATTTTCCAATACAAATTATGAGATGTTGTTAGGGCTCGTATTATAGTTGACCTTCTTTTATTGCCTGACTTTATTATATACTTTTATAGTCCGATATAATTGATTTTTCGGTCAATTCTAATGCGTGTAATTAATTACAAATTAAACTGAGTCGGTTCCGCATTTTAAACCGTTGCATAAGTTTTATTTATTTATAAATAACTTCTTCAAACACACTGTGTTTGGTGATTAAAATTTTCAAAAAACCTACAAACCCTTCACTCCGTATATGAAGAGTATGCTTACTAAAATTGATTACCTCTTTTAAATCATTATATCAGTCGTGAAGGTAATTAAAATAGCTATAACAATAGGCCGATTGTTCACTATAAAAAAAAGAATATGAGTTGCTTGTAACGCATAATTCTTTTCAAAAATGGTTCAGTATGACATCGTTTACGTAAAACGTTTGTCGTCAAGTAATTTCTTGTAACTAAGGTACCAAGCAGGTATCGATTATTTCTGTAAAAGCCAAGCCGTCAACACAATGTTTTATTACATTATCTGACCTTCTAATGAAGCGTGAAGTGCGAATTTCTATTAAATAAATTCATTTTCGCACTTGTTTTACAATTTCCTTTTAGGTAGTTGAGCTGTTAAAGAAATGCAGATATGTGGGGAAAAAGTTAATTGAGTACTGTGCATGAGTGAATGTGTTATGCTCGGTGAACTTTGACATTGGAATTTTAGTGTGCAGCAAGAAAATGGCTGGTTTCGGTGAGTGGGACTGTGTAATGAAGTGACATGCTGAAGTGATGTCAATGGACACTTATTTTTCTTACTCTGCACCGAGAAGTCAATCTGACCTTTCTTATAAATTTCAATCGGAAAATTCGATTGTTCCACAACATGGCGTCAACGTTCTACTAGGAGGGTAAAGAAAAAGTCGTTACGTTACTCCAGATAGATATATAATATGCATGATGTAGTTAGTGACCTATTTCGATTGTTACTCTAAAAAGAAGAGAATTAAGCACGTATTATTATCGAGAAAACACAAATATATTTAGTTCACTCCGTGTTTTTCACGTATTAAGGATTTCAAACGACTGTGAAGCCGGTCTCATTTTTCAACAACATAATTACCTTAGAAACATGTTTATGCGTATAATTTTCTTTTTAAAGATACATATTATATTTATAGATCAGAATTTCGATAAAAATGTACATATGTAAATATGGACGTAAACTATAGATACTCAAAAACCTAAATAAACGTTTTATGTAGGTACTTAGGCAGAAATAATTCTTATAATAATTATGGATATGATAAAAATGACACCGTCGTTCTCAAATTATTGTATGTGTAATTATGGTAAATGTAAAAATTAAAACTATTTTTCGGATTTTTACCATTAGAGTTTGGTACATAATAGATTTTACTAATGACGATTAATAAATGTTGGCTTTAAGAATAAAACAATATAATATGCTCAATAAAAAAACATTTATTAAACATTACAATTATTACCGACATAATTTTAAAACATTTTAAAATGCTTTTTATAAAATAGAAATGGTAAAATAAACTTTTTTTGGTTAAGCTAATCATAGTATAAGTTGTTTAACTGTCTAAGAAAATGCTCGACGAAGTGGACTTGTAGCTCTAAATGCCACACAATCGCTCGCCATGTTGTAACGGGTCAACTTCTTTTTTTTAATATCGATAAATGACAATTAATAATATCAAATGATAAGAACAGTGTTACTGAATGATTTAGGTTATCCAAGTCAGGTATTACTATTTGTGGGAGAAATAATTTATAACGATAAACACAAAAAATTACTATTATGTAATAATAATAACACCAACATTAATAACATTATGTAATAATAACAATCCAAAAGATAAAACGAATATGTATGATAAAACGGGAGTTTATAAGCTCTTATGTTCGGAATGTGATTCCTTCTATTTAGGACAAACATGGAGATCCTTCAGAATTAAGTTCAATGAACATTTCAGATCTTTTAGACTACAAAAAAGTAATTCAAACTTTGCAAACCATTGTATAGAAATTAACCACCAATTTCCATCCATCGAAAATTTTTAAATAATACATATAGATAAGAAAGGTATTAAACTAAATGTTTTAGAATCACTGGAAATATTTAAAGCCTCAAAAACTGATACAAATAATATTTTGAATGACCAGATAGAATTGTATTATTCACAACTATTTACGACATTTAGGTAACAAGCGGAAATCCCAAATTGTTATCTTATATACCTGTGTACCTTCTGTTCTATATTCATTCAATTTGAATCGCTCGTTTGAAAATGATAGTATAATCTGTCGAAACTATAGTTGCAATTATTGCAATTAAAAGTGATAATAAACAAAGTATTTTTTTTTGTGTTTACCGTTAAGATGAATTATCACAAAGTAACGGCTGAAACAATTCAATGTTAAAATAATTTGTTTCTTTTAATATATCAAAAATAAAGATTATTCTGTCGAAACTGCTAGATGTGTGTCGCGATTTCGAACTGATTGGTTCTCATCAGCACGCCGTATATAATTCCGACAGAACACCAACCAAGCTACCTGCTCCTTTCGTTCCCAGCGTTCAATGAATAAATACAGATAGCGTAGTGAATGCCATCTATACACATTTCCTGCATATTATGGGATTCACTAACGTTCAAGAAGGTTCGTTTCTAATAGGATATCTATCGGATTGTTAAACAGAGAAACCAAGAGCGTAGTTTTATACTTATTCTATCTGGTTACATGCCAACCATGTGACCGTGAGTTTAGTTTAACAAATAGATGTCCTTATTAGAAAAGGACGTTATTGATTATTACTAAAACCCACAGTAAGCAGCAAATTTCTACAGATGGCGTTCATTACGCGGGTTGTATTTATTCTATTAAATTTTACTTTTTAAAAATAATCTTAATGATGTTTTAAAACCATGTAGATAGTTTGACTCATAATTGTAATGTTTAATAAATAATTTATTTTTAAGTATATTACATTGTTTTATAAGTAAAATCAACATTTATTAATCGCCATCGGTAAAACCTATCATGCACCAAACTCTAAGGGTAAAAGCCCGAAAAATCGTATCATTTGGTGTCAATTGCTTACATTTTTCAGTAAATGTTGATAACTCTTTAGATTTATAAGTATTCACGGTTACAATGATTGATTACTTGACTAGTTTATACACTACCTAAATAACAGACATACAAAGTAACCAAATAATGTTCATATGTATAGAAAATCGTCTTTTGACCACGAGAACGAAATAGCCGACAATTTTGGCTACTTTGTAAAATATGTATCTAGAGTGAGGGTTTCTAGTAATCTATACATATAAATAAAAGAAGTGTCTGTTTGTAATATTACAACAACCACTTTTTACTAAATGCATATGGATGTATATATGGTACATATACCAAAATAACACTTTTTAAAATTTTTGTCTGTCTGTCTGTCTGTCTGTTTGTTCCGTGTTATCTCTGAAACGGCTGGACCGATTTTGACGGGACTTTCACTGGCAGCTAGCCAATGCCTTAAGGAGTAACTTAGGCTACTTTTATTTTACAAATTTATTATTATTATTAATAAATGGTTATTAATTTCTAAAATGAAAATAGCTTAAGTTACTCCTTATTACATTAGCTATCAGCCAGTGAAAGTCCTGTCAAAATCGGTCCAGCCGTTTCAGAGATTTGCCGGAACAAACAGACAGACAAATACACAAAAATTGTAAAAGCGCCTTCCGCCACTTAACATCACAAAGGCTGCCTGTCGCGCGGGCTCAGAACGCGCAAGCGGGCTATTGCTAACGGTTGTGTCTCAACGACTTCGTTTAAAATTTTTAAAATAATTTTTTTGTTAAATTCCACACGGACGAATTTGCGGGCATAGTTAGTATAAAATAAGCATGTGTAATTCTTTTTAATATAAAATATCGATTAGTTATAATAAAATAAGCAATTTGTTGGTCAGGTAAATAAAGTAACCAGTATATACATTAGCTATATGCATTTATTATTAAAATAAAATATTATTTCGCTATTAAAAACCCTTATCAAAATAAACTGTTAATCATAAAAAACTTTTATGAACATATAAAAAAAAAATAATTAGCAAAATTAATTTTGATTCTCTTAGGATTTTATTTTAGTACTATCAGAGTTTTAGGGTAAACTTTTTGTAGATACTGGACTGTGCTTGTTACATTTCAGATATCAAATGCTAGATAATACGTAAACTGAATAAAACTCTTAGATATTTCAGTGGATAGATGATTTTGTATGAAAATAATCATAGCTTTGGTTGGTTTGTATGTTATCCTAGTAATGTATATTTCAGGAGGGGGGGATAAAAAGGGTAAAAGTAATCCAGGCCCGTGGTACAATAAAGGTGTTATTTTATTTTTCTGCATTAAAATTTTCGAACTATCTTCAAAAAAACAAATTTTGGAGTAAAATTTTTTTGGGGGGTCCGAAAATCCTAGTGCCGACCCTGCGTCTGCACTTGTATTCAGAGCGATTCATGTGTATATAAACTTTAAGTATGTATACGTAATTCGTTTTTTTATTTTGTCATTTTCTTTTTATATTTTTCAACTGAAATATTCGCTTTAGTCATAAGCCGATATTTTACTTTCTTGGAATAAAAATTAGAATTTTTGTTAGATTATTGTTAAATGTTTCTATGTAGTTACAATTCCTGATGATTTCTTATCTGCTTAGGGCAATGATAAGTGGAATTATAATAATGCTTTTCGTCATTTGCTACTGTTGTCATCGGAATCAACAGAAACGTGAAAATCACATCAGCACATACTGGAGAGAACCAACAATATTAACATCGGGAATTTTCACCATAGATGGTGCTCAGGTATACCTATAAACAGTTTTTGTCGCCGTCTATTTATAAATATATATATATATATATATATTTATTTTTAGGGTTTCCAAATAATAACAGTAAAAAATACATTTACTGCTTTTTCTCTAAAAAAAATATTTGAATATTGCAAAAATTATTATATAAAGTCTTTTGAACATATTCATTATAAAAATTTTAAGAATTTTGTGTATTACTTATGTTATTAGGGATATTAGTAAAAACTAAAAATACGTAACATAGATAAAAAGAAAAAAGTATTGCACCGGTCGGGAATCGAACCAGCGGCGTTCGCGTGGGTGGCAAGTATTAATTATAAATTAATTTAAATGAAAATTTACCTGTTTTAACGGCAACACAAACTATTTTTGTTTGTGTACACTTATGGCACAGTACCTATCGAATAATATAAGTTTCATTCTTCTCGTTTTATAGTAAATATTTAAAAATATTGTACAAATTTCGAAGTTTACGTATTAATATATGTATAAGATTTGATTCAAAAATAATGTTTATTGATAAGTAGTGACTCAAGAGATTAATATTATTAGTTTAATCGAATGCGTCTGTGCTTTTGTTTATAGATTCACCACAATTGTTTTTTTAAGGTTTGTCTTATTTTTGGTCATCATTAGGATATCAAGTCTCTCCACTTTTATACTAGAACTATGGACGGATTTTTAACTATTCTAAGCAAACTAAATTTCCGTTCTAACAACTAATTATATACAACATATTCCATCAGTCACGCTACGAGTTTAATTATCTGAGAGTCAGAGTGGAGTTTCTCAAGTAATTACACAGGGATTGAAACACTAGATGAAGTTATGAAAAACATCAATTTTTAACATATTTTCGAATGAAATAAAAAAACGTACAAAAACAACGAATAATGTTTCACCAATATTTATTTTCGACAACACGACAATATTGTTTCGATCGGACTGTGATTATTATCAAGACTAATTATACTCATGATATATATTCTGTATTATTACTGTATTATATATTAATTATAGTATAATTACTCTTGATAATGATGGCAGTCCGATCGAAACAATATTGTCGAGTTGTCGAAAATAAATATTGGTGAAATATTATTCGTTGTTTATGTACGTTTTTAAACATGTTTCACAAACATTGCACTCTAGAACCTCTTAATATTTCTTAATTAATAAAACCTTAGTTAGGAGTAAGAAAAAATTGGAAATATATCAATTTTAATAAAAAAGAAAGAATCGTCGAAAACTTCACAAAATTTATTTTATTTTATTTTAACAAATATACAAATGTTTGACTAATTCAAAGTTGTTTTTAATAAACAAAAATCAATTAAATTAGAAGAAGGAGTAAAATTTATATCTTTTGATGTAACAGCTTTATTCCCCAATCTTCCTGTTAAAGAAACATTATCATTTTTAAAAGGTTTTTTATCAAAATTAAACATTCCAGATAAAGAAATCACTGAATTAATACAGTTAAACTAGCTTGCGTATGTCACAAAATATCTTCCAATTTCGTGAAAAAACATATAAACAAATAAACGGCACAGCAATGGGTAATCCTCTATCCCCTTTCTTAGCTAATCTATTCTTAAGTTATTTTGAAACCGAATTAAAAACAAATTCTAATCTATTTCCAAAGGTGTGGCGACGTGTTCGCAATTATAAATTCTAATTTTAATATCGATAATTTTGTTAATATTTTAAATACACAATACACAATACAATACAATTAAATTTACGTTTGAAATTGAAATGAATAATTCCCTACCTTTTCTTGATTTATTAATTATTAATGAAAATAACAGCTTAATGTTCGACATTTTTAGAAAACCCACCCACACAGACAGATACATATTAAATGATTCTTACACCTGCAAAAAACATACATTAGCGGCCTTTAATAGTTTAGCATACAGGCTAGTTAATATCCCTTTAAATAAACAAAGATACCAAAAAGAATTCGACCATATTTTTAAAATGGCAACAGACCATGGATTCAATAAAAAAGAAATAATAAAAATCATTTCAAAACAAAAGTTCAGGAACGAAATCAAAGAAACTACAACTTTAGTACAAACATCTAAAAATAAAATTAAAAGATATTCACATTTCATCATAATTTCATAAAAACCATTAAACATATTTCTAAAGAACTAAATATAGAACCAGTTTTTTCCAACAATAAAAATAAACTAAGTAACTTGCTAGGAAACTCAAAAGACAAGGATGATGTTAAAAATTAATATAAAATATATAAAATTAGTTCCAATAACTGCGACAAGATTTATATTGGTTTAACAACACACTAGATATAAAGAACACTTTCTTCGCCTAAATAAAAAATAACAACCCTGAAAAAATTGCTGTAGCTTCCCATTTCTTAAATAACGACCATAATTTTGATTTAAACAATTTATAATTAGTAAAACCATGTGACAAATATGTAAATCTTATTACGAATGAAGCTGTTTACATCAATAAGTATAGGAATAATCTAATGAATTTCGACACACATCATTTGAACAATACACTTATCTCTCTTGCTTCAAAATATGTATAAATTATAATTAATTTTTGTATTCTTGTTATTGTATTCATTACACTGATGATGGCCACACGGTGGTCGAAATGTTAACATCTGTATATTTGTTAAAATAAAATAATTTTTTTTTGACTTCTTTCTTTCTTAGTTAGGAGCCTGATATAACATAAATTTAAACGTACTTGTTAAATATAAAATTTATAATGTTATCTAATTTATCGTTATATGCTTAGACAGAATTGATTTTTAATATAATATAATAACGAGATGAAAGGCAACATTCAGATTGTTTACTGCACCACCACAATTCTAAATCATTGACTTTCGAGCTTAGGCACCTTCATGGTCAAGGTCTTTATAAACTCAATATTAGATTTTAATCTGCTGTTTTATTTATTACTAATTCACCTGCCCCCACTAGTTGAATTTTTAAGAAGTGAAACATTTTATGTAATTTTTCAGTTGATAGAAGTCGCTGAATATCAGGTGGAAGATAGCACACCATCTACTCCTGGTCAACCTCCATCAGGACCTCCTCCTTCTTACGATTCGATCGTTGATTCAGCGCCACCGTACGACAGCGTAGTGGATATAGAAACCGAATTAGAACACGAAATTGACACTCAAAACAGAAGAAAATCGCGAAGGTGGTCTTGTTCACAGGCAGTCGTTGTACCTGTCGACGACTGTGAACCTCCACCAAGTTACGAGCGTGCTTTAAAATTACAAAACGGTGAACATATGTAAATAAATACTCTCAGTTAGAAAAGTTTTATGACTGTTACTCCCACTTCGAAAAATTTTATGACTGTTTTACGATTAGAGAAAAGGGCGGTCATTAATTGCTGTGTACAATAATTTTTTTTTTGACTTAACCTAACCTAATTTTCTAATCTTAGCAGGGCCTTCCCTAGGTTTCTGATCTATCACATTCCATTATCATACACTACCATAATTGAACATTTATATATTTCAATGAAATATTTGTTTTAAGTGAAGACTTATATTTCTTAACTAAAAAATGGTAGGTAGATTAAACATTTCGTTAATTTATAACATATTCATTAATATACTAACACTGTCATTTTAAATCCATACAATTATTTTATAGCACAGCCACCCTTCTTTACAAGAACACAAGCCTAAATGAATGTAAATATTTTTTAAAGTGAAATAATATTTTAAAAAGTTTTGTTCAAAATTGAAAATAAAATAAAATAAATCAAGCAATCAATAATCAAAACAAAAACACACTTGGTCGAATAGTTTACAAGCCTTAATAAGAAATGTGTAAAACAATATGAACCAAGATAGGGTTGTAAATGATTTTTAGACAAAAAAAACACCAAGGTTTCGCGTCTAGATATGAGGCTTTATCAAGGTTGTTTTTTTAAAGTCGAAAGATCTCAGTTACATACTTTTGCGGTGCGTAATTTTGGTACATGATATTGTAATATAAAAACACTAATTACAACATAGGAATAAAAATAATATCAGAAATCTGTTACAATATTGTTTCGGCTTATTAGGCCATTGAAACTCAAATAAATTCTTTGATAATGGCCTAATAAACCGAAACAATGTTGCAAGATATTTCTTATTAAAGTGTGTACAACATTCGAACAACTGTGTTTTTGTATTGATTATTGATAATATATTTTATACTTTGCCAATCGCGTTTTCTCTAGAGGCATTTCAAAATTTCTAAGTAATAAGAAATATGGATTAGTATTCTGAATAATGCTAGAAATATTCTAGACAATAGAAATAAAAGTTGCTAAAATTTGTTAACACTTAATATGACGGTAGAGGTGGTTGATCCGCTTCCATAAAAATTATAAAGACTAACTGAATCTGTATATTTTACATTAAAAAAGTTTTGGTTAACTTTTTTTAAAACATGTCATTTCTTCCCGTTATCAAGATTATTCAGATGTTCTAATAAAAAAATATGTTTTTAATCGATAATAGATGTCTTAATTATTCTGTAAATACAGTATTATTTTTACGGTAGAATATAAACTTTCAAGTAAATAGCATTATCGTTAAATAAATATTATTAAAAATTTATTTTTCAATATAAGGCTGCATGTAATAGAAAATCTGAAAATTGAACCAATTTTTTTTATATATCAAATCGATAGGTCAATTCTGTGAACTTTTACGTTTATGGAATGTGCTACAACCTCTTTAATACCTGACAATATTTGTGACGATAGCGGAACAGACTATTGACATATATATCACTAACAAACTCTAGTTTGATAAATCGGTGGAAAAATTAAATATCACCATAATGAATTATATAAAGTGTGCTCATATGTGGAATCAGCCAATCATGTTCGTCCCGAAAATCATCCATCTTGAATGAGTTGCCAATCAATAGTGCGCACGTCTACTCGAAAATTGAATTTTCAATAAGCTTTCAAATTCAATCAAAGAATTAATAGAATTAGAGTAGGCAACCTATTGGAAATGTGTTATGTCAATAGCAAGAAACAGAAAAATAAGATACATCATCTACCTCTTTTTATTTTGAACATTCGCAGTAGATAGTCAGCTATGTCTGCCAATAGGAGCGTTACTAAACAAAGATACAGAGAGTATCACTATTCTTCACAGTATCTACGTTTGCATGATAGAAATTCAATGTCACTTTATAAATAAAACACTTTGACAACTCATACTTCTGAAGAAGCTTCAAGAAGGCGAAGCAATTGTCAAGTTTTTAAATTAAATATTTGTGGAAATTAATAAGTGTTTTATTTATAAAATATATCTATTTTTCATCTCTACATACACGCCTGTATAGGACTTGCCTATTCTATTCTATTATCTCGATTATTTCAATAGGCAGCGGTTGTTCAATATGGCAGAACTTCGATGACATATGCAAACTGATACGAAATTAGAGTAGGTATTATTGCAATTGATGATCGCCGAAAAAATGTATTATAAGAAAGTAATTGTTCCTTACATTACGTATACTAAATCCAATAAATTAATTAAAATTTCTAATTATTGTAATTACATGAAATTATGGTCGTGAAGAATTTGTGATACATTAAAACAATTAGTGCAATTTATACCAAAGATATGTTATACTTATTTATTTATTAGAAAAGAAAATTAATATAAGATTTACTAGTAAAATTTAGATATTAAGAGGTTTCTCGCTATTCATTCCAGCGAAACAAATACATCCAAAATAATATTGTAATAAAAAAAAATACTAATTTCAAATTATTAAATTAAGAAAAAAATATCTAAAACATATTTCAAGATTGGAAATTTGCAAATGTTTTTAATTAAAAGATTAACAGTGCCTACAAAACGATAATTAAAATGTATATTTAGATATTTGTTCGGATTAACGATGTATATAACGTCAAATTATATGCTTCATTTAAAAAAAATCAGCTTTATGATCATTTAAAAGATTCCATACAGGAATATTTTAAATTAAGTAAATATAAAATTGCTTTCTATTACAAGATTTTATTTAAAAAAGTTATAATTAAATATATACAGTGGCCGGCATCTAAAGGAGATTCAGCGACGGTCAGATTGGCAGGTAGCTAGGCGGAAACTTTTAGCATAGCAATAAATGAAAGAGCCAATAAGATAGCTGGACCGAAACGTCAACTTGTAGTTCAGCGGCGCAGTGATACGCAGAGAAAAAGTACTGAACTCGGAACACAAGTGAATTCGTTCAACTGATTTACTTACCCTAACAACCCCTTCTCTATTCTGTTAATTTGCAACTATTTGTCACTACGCTACTGAACCTTGCTGAGTAGTTATGATTTTGCCTACCGGTCGATTATCCCCGCCCTAAAGGGGTTAAGGTTTGCTAGTGCGCATCCAATGGCTTTTGAATCTCCTTAGGTGCCGGGCACTGTAGCTCTTTTGTTCTGATCAATTTCAAAATGAAATATTTCTGTAGAATTATCGGTTACCCCACTTTTGTTTTGGCTTAGAAAATCGCAAATCATACAAAGTAACTAAAAATCGGTTTTTAAATCGTAAATTATTGGAAGAATATAATAATTTTTTTAACTATCTCTAATGTTTGGTTAGTTTCGGTAAAAATAATATTAAGGTAATGGTGATTTTAAAATGTATTTTCTTGTAAATAGTTGGTAAGGTACCTTATTTTAATTGATGCAGAATAATCTATTTTATAATATATTTTGAATTCAGACAAAAATAAATGAATTTATAAACGTTATATACATCCTTAAAAACAAAACAAGCAACGATGAATTTTGACGTTTAGTCATATGCTTAATTAAGACTGTTTTAATAATTTGCTATTTATGTTAACAGTTAGATATAAAATTGCAACAATTTATTTTTCTGCACTTGTATAAAAAATAAATTTATTGATGGAAGTCTGAAAAAAATTAAATCACGTATGTATGTACCTATGTATTTAGTAGAACTTTTAATATTTTGCAATAAGGTTTTTCATCTATTAAAGTATTTTTTAAATATACATATATGTAATGGCTGTGAGCACAGTCGCTATGGTGTTATGTAGTAAATTATGATGCATTTATTAAAATAAAAAAATACACATGTTCACCCACACTACCATTTAATTACATATATATGGTATACTCAATTTGAACCCACATACCATGAAGGACAAATCTAATTGGTTTGTAAAATAAAATCTACACAATCTGCAAAATTAATTACTATTTGTTAATTGTTTCAAATTTTGCAGTCGTTAATTACCATATCTGGATAATGACATTTATAATTATAAAATAAAATAATTTGATAAAAGAAAACAACAATATAACGTTTGACTAATATTTAAATAATTATTATTCATATTATAACATCTATTTGTACAAACAGGAAACGTGTAACTAAACAGTAATAATAAATGAAGTAGGTACATAACAGCATGTCCTGTTAGTTTTTTCGCATTGCAAGAAAATTACCATAACACGTTAATGTAATTTTAATCGATTTGAAATGAATATTAGATATAAAAATTGAATCGACAAAGCCTTCAAATATTGTAACTCCATAATCATATTTAATAAAACACAGATGTGTTACAGAAAGTTTTTATTGATACCACAATAATATTACTTAGACATACAATGTCTTCGATTTTTTAAATAAAAAAACCCATAACTTAGTTTACCCCCGACAGTAAAAAATAAATCACTTTTTAAATCGCTAACATATCAAGGTAATATTTCCCTCACTCTAGGCGAACATATTTCAAAATTTACAGACTCCTTCGTATCATTCAAAACGGATAATTCTTTAGAAAATAAATGTGGAATTTACAAGTTAGTTTGCGGTAGTTGCAACAAATCTTACATTGGACAAACTGGAAGAGCTTTTAACGATCGTATAAAAGAACACAAGAAATATTTTGAAAACAAAAATGATCAGTCTACTCATGCTAATCACTTAATTTCTAAGTCACATAACTTTAATGATAACTTTAAGATACTACATACTGAAGCTAAAGGTATTAAATTGAACTTACTAGAAACTATGGAAATAAATAAATTAAATAAATTAGGATTAACTTTAAATGACCAAACGGATTTGAACAATTCTCCTCTACTAAACATTTAAACTTTTCACCCTCATCCTTATTACTTAGTATTTAAGTCGACTTGTAATTAGTTTAAGTTTAGATTACTTCAACACCTGAATTAGACATTGTATGTCGAAAACATATTATTGTGGTATCAATAAAAACTTTCTGTAACTCATCTGTGTTTTATTAAATGAATTATTAGATATGAAGACATATAACAAATGTACAATAAAAAATATATTTAGTGCCATGGTAAACATGGTATTTCTGTAGAAAATGTGTCTACCTGTTCCATTTTTCTTTATTGGTGTAAATCTAACAAAATTATAGGTATGTAATGGGAGATTAAAGTAGGGTTAGAGCTACTATAAAAATTGGAAACGAAAAAGTAGAAGAGGTCGCCAATTTTTGATTTGAAGTAACTTAGGTAAGTCAAGATGTAAAAAGCAGTGGAGACATAAAACAAAGAATAGCTCACGGTCGAGTAACTTTTAATAAAAACAAATCAATTCTGTGCCCCGATCGGTTAATTGAGGACCTTGAAAAATATTATTAAAAGTGTATATTTGGCGCACGGCGAAAAAGAAAAAGTTAATAGCATTCGAAATGTGGTGTTATAGGCGGCTTGTCAAAATACTGTGGATAGAATAGGTAAACTACGAGATATTAGAAAGCGTAAGAGAACAAAGGTACAAAAACATATTAGAATCAGAAATATGAGTAAAAAGGATTAGAAGAACATCTACATTAGACTGATTTTCGTAAATATTTAAAATTGGCTCAGGATAGAAAGGAATAGAAGAGCGTATCCAAGAAGTCTTCGGACTGACGAACTTATCGGATTGTATGCAACATAAAAAGCTTAAATTGTGCATGAAAAATGCTTACTCTTGCAAACGTAAAAATCAAGTGTCCTCGAAATGTTTTTATAAGTGCGGAAACTAGGTAGTATTTATTGGACGCAACAATTAAAAGAAGCGATTTTGAGGAAGATGTCCACGGAGCAAAGCGTTCTTACAATACTGTTTATCGCGAGATCATAGATTTAGATTCGCTACAATATAAGAACCCTGGCACAATGTAGATTGGGCGAAAGGTAATCATGTAGAATAAGTTACAACAATTTTTTTAACAGAATTAATGTAACAAACCTTTGCTTAGCTTGTAACAAAAATTTTAACGACATTCTGGAACACGTTTTAATTAATTGTCTTATATATAATAGTTTGAGGAATAGGAATATGAACAGAGATATGATACCCTATCTAAAATTGTCAAATATACAAGAAATAAAACGATTTTACTAATTGAGAGCGTTCGTATTAGGCGACTAACACAAATTGTAATATATCCTGTAGAACTTACACTGGTTATAATGGTATTATAATAGTTACGTCAGAGCTCTAGAAATAGTGAGATATAGAGGTTTAGTTATGTGTTAAGGTACCTGAGAATGGGGCAAATATTCATGTAATAGGTTTGTACCTACGAGACAAATAAAGATTATATTATTATTATTATTATAAACTAGGCAGTATTTGAATTTGGATACTATGGTAGCACTTATTGCTTTTGGTAAAAGATCATCCGTCCCATTACTAAAACTAGCAATGTTTTCGAACTACTGGTTTGGCGTAAGATTTTATGGTGATAACTTGCGTATATTTTATTAAATAAAATACGAAGCGACTTTCAACTGTTTAATATAAAAAAACTGTCTATATAAAACTTGTTCTGCAAAAGGATAAGACTAAATATATTTAAAAAAAGAAGGCATTAAAATCCTCTTTCGTCTAAATTTTAAGGATCACAGATCCTACATTTCGAACCCGTCCTACACAGTAGGCACAGCGTACCGAAAGCCATACCCCACGACCGGTTTCGACCTATCGGGTCTCATCAGGTGGGTATTGGTAGAAAGGCTTTTACAGGCTGTATGATAAATATAAATATAAATATTGAACCAACAGAAACAACTACTCCGAGGGCTAATACCCCTACCGGCAATGAAATACACTGTTGACTCCGATGGATTCTTAGACGAAGATATAACATATTTGATGAGACCCGATAGGTCGAAACCGGTCGTGGGGTATTGCTTTCGGTACGCTGTGCCTACTGTGTAGGACTCGTTCGAAATGAGGGATATGTGATCCTCAAAATTTAGACGAAAAAGGATTTTTTTAAACATGTTATATCTTCGTCTATGAATCCATCGGAATCAACAGCGTAATTCAATGCCGGTAGGGGTATTAGCCCTCGAAGTAGTTGTTTCTGTTGATTCCATATTTATATTTGTAAGACTGAATGTCCTATTATTTCGTCTACCTACTATTCTTTCACAATACCGGCCTTCGTCCGTAAGATATGAACCGTTAGTATTAGGATTCGATATTCAGCTTTGCTGTTTTGGCCATAAAAGATGTGTCGTTTTTACGATTAAAATCAACTACCTTACCGGAAAATATTTCTAATCTATCGAAAATATGCATCATCGTTAGATGCAGTAACCGGTCAGAATATAATCATATAATACGGTCATTCTTTATGATGATGGAAAATTATCGTTTCTTTAAAAAGTAATGCTAATAAGTGAGTAATAAAGGGAAACATAAAAATCAGGGTATCCTTGGCATAATCCTAAAAATAAATATAAAAAGTTCATGCACTCCTTTCACTTTTTACGTCTTTTTATCAGTCGAGATCCGAATATACCAGAAACCATATTCAGATACAATTACCGAAAAACTTAAAAACAATAAACTATCATAAGCGAAAAAAACTTTTTGTTTTAGAAACGTACCCTGCACAAAATAGCACATCAACATTAACCACATTTTACTATTTTAATTATAAGATATTATCAGACCTATTGTGTAAATTACATTGTTAACGTTTTAAATGGCTACCTGTTTAACAAAACAGCTATGTTCTTGTGAATAAATAATTTTATTATTCAAAAGATTCATCAACATTGACTTAGTATGACATCATTTACCTTAATAACGTGATGGTCACGTGCAACGGTTTTTGTTTTGCATCAGGTACCTACCCAAGGATGTTTTAAAGGAAAATCAATAAATGTATAGATTCAGTAATAATGGTGTTATTATTACTAAAACGTTTTACTTATTGAGTACTGTTAGCTCTGTGAATTTTATTAAAATGAATTATGAGTTGCCAGATTTAATTTAAATTAGTCAAAGTTTTATAAAGTTATTTATTTTACCCATGTATGTATAATGAGAGCCATAAATTCTCACCATTCTCTGAAAATTTAATACGTACTAACTTGTATACTTCTATAAGTACTCCACAGAACTATAACTTGAATAAGTACAAATTGTTAGGAAAATTAATGGCAAAGTAAGTAGCTAGTAAAACGCTATATGTTTAGTATTTTAATGACCTCAGTAAAACAGTCTAATCATAAAACAAGACTGCAAATACAAAACAGCTTAATAAATAGTTTTAATTAAAAAAAAACGTAAACTCAAATTAATTATAATAACCTTACTTCAACATGAGTGTTATTTTATGATAAGCTTTTACCCCGCGACTTCCCCTCTATGTACAATAACAAATAGCTTACATTATCAAAATCGGTTCAGTCGTTTCGAAGATTAGCCCGTACAGACAGGCAAACAGAAAAAATTGTAAGGGTCGTTTATGTCTTAATACGAGGGTGGTTTGATAAGTCCGTGACTTGTAAAGGAAAAT
This sequence comes from Agrilus biguttatus, assembly GCA_963921985.1. Taxonomy (NCBI): domain Eukaryota; kingdom Metazoa; phylum Arthropoda; class Insecta; order Coleoptera; family Buprestidae; genus Agrilus; species Agrilus biguttatus. The sequence continues at coordinate 27,394,331 of OY998118.1, forward strand.
ATCAGTTTTTCGGCAAAAATCATTTTATTGGTCTACATAATCTCCTTTTGGCTCGATATATTTAGTCCATCGTGTTTCTAATTTTTTTATTCCTTCTAAATAATTCTCAAGGCTCTTAAGCATTTGTTTCCATGATGATCTCTTCATTCAACCCAAATCTTTTACCGCCCAGTTATTTCTTCAGGTTTGGAAACAGGAAATAGTCGGAGGGGGCTAAATCCGGAGAATAAGGTGGATGGCGTAGCAGTTTGATGAAATTTTGCCACACGCACGAATACGCACCCGTGTATTGTCCTGATGGAACAACATCTTTTTCTTGGCTAAATGCGATAGTTTATGCTTCAAAACAGTGTTAAATTTTCCCAGCAACTCTGAATAATATTTACCGTTGATCATTTTACCTTTCTCAAGGTAATCAATATGAATTACACCGTGTGAATACCAGAAAACTGTGGCCATGACTTTGTTAGACGATAGACCCATGTTAGCCTTCTTTGGTACACGTTCACCCATAGAAACCCACTGTTTCGAATGTTCTTTGGTCCTTGGTGTGGCGTGATGGATCTATGTCTCAACAAAACGCCACAAAAACTCGTTTGGATTGCGGCTGTACATCTCCAAACATTCCTTTGAACTTGTCACATGGTGGTGTTTATGGTCGATCGTGAGCAATCGCGGCACCCATCGTCTATTGTGCTTTTCAGTTTTTTCATGTCCAAAAGCCTCAGCCAACTTACGCACTTTCAACCTTCGATCATCTAATATCATTTCATGGATTTAGCAACGATTTCTGGCGTCACGACTTAGTTTGGGCGACCTGAACGTTTGGCGTTACTTGTACTGGTGCGGCCACAACGAAACTCAGTAAACCACTTTTTAGCAATTGAAATCGATGATGCAGCGATGCAGAGCCCCCATAGAATTTATCAAGCCTCTTCTTGGTTTCTTAAACGGATTTTTTGCGCAAAGGGTAAAGCTTAATCAGTACACGAAATTCACTTTTTTCCATTATTGTGGAAATTAACGAGGTTAGCTGCTTTCAATTAAACATCACAGCTTGCTGAAAAAAATTCAGTAGTCTACCGATAAATGACACTTAACGGAAACAGTGTTCCATTCCAGTTACTGCGCGGGAAATCCAAAAAGTAACGGAATTATCAAACCACCCTCGTAGCATATAACTTACTCCATGAGCTTAAAAAAGAGGTTATTTTGAAATTACTGAAGAAGTTAATTGCATATAAGGAAAGTAAGTTAATGTACAAAAGATAATTTTCCCATGACATAAACAATAATTATAAAGTTTTATATTTGGTTAGTAAAAGTATATACTAAAATGAGGGTTATTGGTGATTGCTTTACGTAGTTTATGTTTAACGAGAGTACGTTTTTTTTTAATATGTACCCTGTTAAATATTATACATCACTATGAAGACGGAATGAAAGTCAAGACTTTCCCTAACAAAACAGTTCTTTGTTCAGCTTACGTTAAAATAATGGTTACGAGTACAATTGATGACGTTTCGGCGTTAATTACCGCTATTATTAAGTCAGAAATGCAATTTGCTATACAAAAAACACTATAATTACCTTTAGAATCGTAGCATATTTAATAAGTGCATATTATAATTGATTTACTTACAATCGATAATCACAACAGTATTTACACCACTCATAAACATTAAAATTTTACAGGCAAATGTCAGGTTAACTGGATTGGTCAATTGTGTAATAATATTTGTGATAATAAGCTCACATACACATTCACAGAGTATCAAAATCAGTGTTTTTTTATATCACTAAATTATTGTTATTAAGTACAACGGTCTATAGACTAGACCTTGACAATGACATGTGTCAATAAAAGTTTGAACAAATATTAAAAACAATGTATCTAAGGTAAGCCATAGATCTGTCACAACCAAATAAATAATTGTTTGAATCAAGATGGACTTGGCTTTCATTTCATAATCATAAATAATTATGACCATTAGACGTTTTAGGGAAACTAACCATATTACACATTTGATAATTTGATTTGAGTGGGGTTATCAAGGATGATCTATTTAACTAAAATAATTTCAACTGTCCGGCAGTTCCGGTTATACCGGAAGTTGATATAACTTTCTTATTTTAAATGGAATGGTTGTAAATGTTGTACCGCAACCGAAACTATAAAAAATCATAACTTCCATAAAAGATGACATAGAGTGTTGAAATTTTTACTAGTTATAGCCAAGCCGTAAGGCTAGCGTTATGCAAAAACTAAGCTTTATAATTTTTACAAGGCGATCAGAAAAAAATCCATAGTTTAAAAACATTAAACACGACTAACTTCATTTTTTCAAATGGCACCTAGCATATTTTATTTTGTCATTCGATTCCCTTTTTTATCCTCTTTCGATAGATTGGATTTTCAATCGTTTTTATATAAAAGTTTTGGTTTGAGTGTTTTTTTAGTTCAATTCTAAATAGATTGCGATTTAAATTCTTTGTTTTATTTTACTTTTCATTTAACATTTCGATCTGAATTAGAGAGAAGTAAAATATAAAATACAGATAATAAAATGGTAAGACCAAAATTTCTAGGGGAGTTAAATTAAGACTAACAATAACCGTCTAACTTTGTTCTTTTGCTTCTTGGTTTTTATTTTGCTTACTTAAACTATTTCTTTTTAAAAAGAAAGCTTAAATTCAAAAAAAGAACAGGTAAATATTTACCACTTTAATTACAAAAGTGAACATTGATTTTATTTCCTTACTTTTTTAATTTTATATAAAAAGAAAACTCGTGTTTTGTTTAATAATTTTTAACCTGCTAATAGAATCAATCAAATGCGAAAATTTGCAAAGTATCCAAAAAACAAACACATGGAAGGTTTCACTTTGATTTATTAATAACTCGACACGTATTTCGCCTGCTTAAGGCATCTTCAGGAATACAAAATACAACTCATTATAAAAAAAAAACTTTTTTGTGTTTCATTCCCACCAGCTACTCGTGCTGGTGGGCGGGCAGTCCGTCCGACCTACACTGGAGTGCAAAGAGTTCGAACCTGTAACCTCCCGAATGCTAAGCAATGATCTAGAGCACTAGACCATGCCGCTCGGTATCTCATTATACATTTACAAACATTTATATATAGACCACAAACATAGGTGGGGGGATAATAACCTAATGATTTATATATATTTTGTAACATTATGGTTAGTAAAGGGTTTGAACTAAAATCCAAGTGATCGTTTGTTAGTACCTTGTTTTAGGTGTTCATATATCTAGTTAATATATCCATCCTGGACTTTCCAATATAAATAGCCCGACAATCCGAACATCTTATCTCATAAACACCACTTTTATGGTATTTCTTTGTATTATTTAATAATTTGTTATTCACTAATACTTTTCTTAACGTGAAATTGTTGAAATAAGCAGCATTTACATTACACTTTTTTAATTATTTCATTACTAATATAAAATAAATATGGAATTTTTCGTTAAATTGTTTTATTGTCCTTCTTTATATTGATTGGAAAATTAATTTATTAACGTTAGTTCTTAATTTTTCAAAAAACAAACCTTTTCGTGTTTCATTCCCACCAGCTATTCGTGCTGGTGGGCGGGCAGTCCTTCCAACCTACACTGTGGTGCAAAGCCGGAGAGAAGGGCGTAAGGCCCTCTTCAGCCTCCTTGCAGGAATCGTGGGAATGGGTGGGTGGTGTGGTTAGGGAGAGAAAGATGAGACGGACGAAATGAAGACAGAAGAGAAGTGAAAGATTATTTGTGGAATATTACTGCTCCAGCATTTGCCTAAATGATCCAAGGAAACCACAGAAAACTTGGACCAGAGCAGCTGGACCCGGGTTCGAATCGGTGACCTCCCGAATGTTAAGCAATGATCTAGAGCATTAGACCACGCCGCTCGGTATATATTTTTTTCAGCTAAAAGATTATCTATAACTTCTGTCTCATAGCCGTTGTTCTTAGCTACGATTTTTATGATTTTTAATTCAAGATTAAAGTTGTTCTTGCTTAATGGGATATTAATTAGCCTATCTAACATAACATAGATTGAAAAGCAGCTAGTTTTATATTATTCGGATGGTTTGAATCACTATGTATGATACAGTCTGTGTAGGTTTCTTTTCTAAATATTTTTAAGTGTAAATCATTGTTTTCCGTGATACAAATTTGTATATCTACGAAATTTAACATTTTATTACCTACTTCTGCAGTGAATTTATTTTGTTAAGTAAATCTAAAAATTGATCATTTGTCTTTCCGTGCCCAACCAAATGCAAAAAACTTTCCAAACTTTCCAAACTTTACAATGTTTCACTAAGTTTTATCGGCAAGTTTAATCACTTGTATGCGATATTTAGGTTACAACAACAAGGTCAACGTATAAAGTCATCTGTAAAGACAGACAAAGAAGCTGGAAATTAAACTTATTTGTAGAAGAATGCGATCAGACATATGGGCAACAGAAACAAGAATATGGTGTTGTCGTCGTTGCTTACAGGTGATAACAAAAAGTTCATCAGTTTTAAAAGGACATTGAACAGCTAAAAGGTGCGGTCAAAGTTAAACAAATAGATGTGACCTTGTAGGTACTTACAGTGGTAAATGGATTTATTAAACATGTTTTGTGGTAAAAAAATGTTATATTAGTGAAAAATGCCACCTCACTATCGTCGTTGTCGAAATCTTATGGTAAGAATTTGATTTTTATTACTGCAATGTAGTATAAGCGGTTACTGTATCAATTTCGAAAAACTAATAATCGCATTCTGTTATAACCGATGTTTTAGAGGTGTAATATTTACTCGATAAGAGTCTCTTCAACAGTACTGATAAACAAATGAATCGATATGGCGTGTAGGTGCAATACAATAGAAAATAGTTATTAAATTCTAAACAGAGAAAACATTTAAGTAATTTATACTAAAACTTCAGTGCAGAAGTAGAACGACACATAATAAATAAGCAAGCAGAACAAAAGCAGTATTGTTCATTATAAAATATAGCATTTGTTAAATCGTTTGAACTTATCTTACTAAATATTGCTTTTTTATTAAACGTAATCGATAATTCACATAAATCGTGTTTATACAGGACCACAGTTAAATTCATTACTTCCTAAAAATCCTTATTAAAAAAAAAAAAAAACAAAACAATAATTAAAATCTAAGACCATAGATAGGTACATTTTGTCATTTTAACTGAATAATATGGTTTTATATTGGCATACTTCATAAAAATAACGCCAAAGCGATGCACATGGGTTCGAGAAAGAGATTTTTTAAAGATTAAAAAATCGTAAACGAACAAAATTGACTTTATTAGATTGAAACCTATTTGGTCTATGTACAAAATAGAAGTGAAGTAAAAACTTAACTAACTATGAATAAACATTAGTTTTGTCGGATAAGCATTTTGATGATACAGATGATGTAGGTGTTTTATCAATTATGCGTAGGCAGGGCTGTGGACATCATTCCAAATAAATGCTTTTTAGATACCTGTATTAAAATATGGTTAGGTATAACGAAGCTAATATGTGACTTATGCACACAGTGGTATAAAGTTATTTAAAATGAATAGGCAAGCCTTCCAGGTTATTAAGTTTAGATGCTAGTTGTGTTATTAGTCTCGCCCGCCTTTCTAATTATTTAATCGTACCTATAGAGATAACTGAATGTAGTGTAGTAGCCAGGGTCTGTCATTCTCTATCACCTATTTCAATAATTTCACACTTCCCTAAATTATTATCTACTATTCATAAATCAGGAACTGTTTGGTTATCTTAGACACGAACGAACGATAAAAATTCTAGATGATGGAGATGTCACTCAAGAGGTTTGAAATTTACCAGAGCTCAGCGTCGCATTCTTGGTTGTAGAGGGTCGTATGGTTATTCTTGGGGTTGTCAGTGTAGTGAATTGTTGCGTTTGTTCGTTCTTTTATTTTTTTATTGCTATTTTTGTGTGTTTTTCAAGGTGGATTCACAGGTGATAAATTATTGTATTTGCATGTATTTTTCAACGAAATTTTAATATTTATTATGTTGTTTTTCACTGTTATAAAATTTACACAAAAGTTGTCAATTTTCATTGTTCTTTCGATCCATTTTATAATGATTTGTATCTTGCATATTTTGTGATGTTTTGTTTAATTTGAACATTTATGTTATTAATTTGAACAAAACGGTGATATGTAACAATTATTTTGTGATTTTTCTTTGTTCCCAATTTTTATGATTTTGCTCTTTGTTGATCTACCTGGTGCGTTCAGAAAGTTTCGAGCCTTGTTGAATTTACTAATATCTTCTCCCGTGTAGTGAATTGATCTGGGAATATTCACAAATGTGTATTTTGTTTTGATATTTATTTTTTTGCATTTGATTTTGATGTTTATTTGTCCATTTATTTCGACGTTTATTTTGATATTTATTCCTTGCATTTATTTACATATTAATTTGTGTGTTGATTTTGGTATTTATTTATTGCATTTTATTTTTCTGTGAGGCCCAGATTGTACTCTAAAATCTCAACTAATAGCTGGGTAGCCTCCCGTATGGGACCTCAGTACCTTCTGACATTGTCGGCTAACTAATACCATAATTCTTCAGTTTTAAATGATTGTTTATGTGTGTCCGTGTATGTGGATCGTACAGGGTAGATTTTCACAGAGTGATATTTTTAATTTATATACACTTCATACTTTACGTATGATACACATCTGTAGGGCTAAGATCGTGGGTTTCTCTGCCATACTCTTTCCCCGCGTTAGCCCTAGGCTGAGTCTGGCATTTGTATTTGTTTTGTTTAAAATTTAATATTATTGGGATTTCCCTGGTATTTTATCATTTCATTCATAATAAAGTTAGTATGTCACATATTTGTTGTCTTTCATTTAACAACTATAAACAACCCTTCCAAATTACGTTAATAGCCAGTGTATCGAACCGACAACAGCTGATATCGATAAACAACGTAGGCGAGTTATATGACGATCGAATAGACCTGGGTAAATTACACTACAGTAGGCTTTCACGGCCAGCGTCTTCAATATTATAAGAAATTTCCCGGCTAATAGGCCGTGGCCGGTAGGATTTAGTTCCTGACTTTTCACCAGCAGCTGTGGCAGGCACCTATACAGTTATGTGGGCGAACTGTTGATCTTTAATTACAGTTCGATTTTTCCTAAATAAGTCAGTTGCATGGACAACCTGAAAAGGGGATGTCCATTAGACTGTAGGAGGTGTCGGAACATTCTGGACACCCCCTGCTTATTCCGCCCTTGAGTGATACCTCAGTATACGCGTTCTGTAAATACTAATCACCCCAACAAAGTTCATACAAATCGCAATGACATTGTTTGGGAATACCAGACAATGTCATACTTTAGAAACACCCTGAGAAGAAAACAAAAACAAATTACTTTGGAGAGATTTTTAATTAAAGTAAAATTAGCTGAGCAAGCGCACTGAAAAGTGTTAGAATACGGAAAAGGAAAAAACGCCAAAATTTTTTATTGCGTGGTGACACTTCTTCCACAGAATAGAATATCGCTATTTTGTATTTAAGTATTTAAATTATTTTATAACCCTATTAATGTAGGTATAATCTATAATATTGATAGAAGAACAGATTAATCACTATTACATTATTTATTCTTATAAGAAAGGTTGGTTTGGTATAGGAATGCCATATTCGGTATAAGTCGAAACATCCGGAACGGTTTAAGGTCGCATACTGAGGCACCAGTGTATGTAAATTCATTACATCAAGACTATATAAACAAAAAATTATTATTTGACTATATATGATTCTTATGTTTAATATGTAGATACGTATGTATCTTCATTTATACCTCTTTGTACATATCGCTACTGCCAAGAATTATTTATTTTTCGAGCATGTGAATTGGACATATACTTTAGTTTTGTAATTAGCGATTTCTTAAATATAGTAATACTAGCTGAACCCGTCCAAATTTAGACTAATGAGTTCTTAACCATGACATTTATTTATATCTTTCTTATCCCACCATAACACCATAACCTGACATTTTGTTCGTATAACTTTGTTTGACAATATCCTTTTATGATAACATGATTCATTGCGGTAGATGTTTAAATTTCTTATCAATTGGTTAATTGGTTGATACCGCAACCTTTAGATTCATAGGTTTCAGTACGGTGCAAAAAAAAACTTGAAAACAAATCGAAACCGTTATGCATTTCAAACCGTGAAAACAGCAAAAACGTAAACAAATAAACAGAGCAATGGTGATATAACCGTAAACGCTTGTGACGAACAAATCACTTACTATAAAACAAGGAAATAATTGTATTGCCGCTATTTATGTCACCATAAAAAAATTCTAGACAACTTGAAGTTTAGAAGTCAAAACAGAATGAAAAATAAATTTTGGAATAACATTTTACCATTATTTTCAATAACTGAGCGCTAAATACAATGTTCTTGGGTTTTGAATAAAAACAGATATCTTATCAATTTTGAAATTGTTAATTTCTCCTATACCGATTCATTGCTTTAGCTTGTAAAAAAAAACAAAATAATGACAAACATTTGCTTTTTTACTTCAACAAACCTTACAATTCAATTATAAATATAAATCGAAAGATGCTCATTTTCAAACCAAAAAAACTGACACTCCTAGAGTTCTCATACTTTGTAGTGAGAAATATTTTTATACCACCCGACCAATGCTTATCTTCCTCAGCCCGCTTAACATTGTTTCTTGGGCTACTCTATATTTTGTATATCTTAAATTACATACTGGGCATAGGTGAAAACGTATTTTTTGTTTATAAAAGCGAGATGCTTTCTTTGTATGATTTGTTACAAAGAAGTATATTTTAAAAAAATGGTTCTTTTAAAATAATTTCCATATATATTTTAAACTTAAAAGTTTCATCTTTTAATGATTGTCTTCATACGACACATATGCTGTCTAAGTGTGCTTATGTAGATTTCGCGTTCAATTACAAGGACATCGGATCTCTTAATGTAAAATTTATTCGGAAATGACGTAATTCCAGATGCTACAGCAGCACATAATATCTAATATTTAAGAATTCTGACAAACATCTAATAGCATCGTGATATTATTTTACTAGTTGAACCCGTCCAAATTTGGATCGATGTATCATCATACGGTCATCGCTCCGAAGACTGGTTCGACAAGTACCTCTACTCGTTTCTATCCTGAGCCAATCTTCGCATTTCTCTAAAACTAGAACATTTTACATCCTAGATCTTCCTTTGTCTCTTTTTACTCCTATTTCTGCTTTTAATATGACAAACATAAACTTAACCATCTTTGTCAAGTTTAAATTAATCGATCGCGAGCAAAAATGTGATTTATTTTGATTTAAAGCTACTCGACCCTGCGTCCTGATTTATCTTACCTTCTAGATATCAAAAATCAGTGATTTCTAGATATTCGTCTCCAACTTTTATATTGGCTGCAATCCTACTCCATCCTACCCGATGCTAATACTGCTATATCATCCGCAAATCTAAGACTACTAATCTCCTTTCTACATTTTAATCATAGCGATCCTCCACACCTTAAGCCAATCTAAATATTTCCCATCATAACGTAACCTAACTCTTTGCTGCATAGCAAATATCCCTATGTATAGCAATAATCCTTGCTGCAGACCGAGCGGCGTGGTGTAGTGCTCTAGACCATTGCTTAACACTCGGGAGGTCGCCGGTTTGAACCCGGGTCTGGCTGCTCTGGTCCAAGTTTTCTGTGGTTTTTTTGGACCATTTAAGCAAATGCTGGGGCAGTAATATTCCACAGATATTCTTTCACTTCTCTTCTGTCTTCATTCCGTTCGTCTCATCTTTCTCTCCCTAACCACACCACCCACCCATTCCCACGATTCATGAAAGGAGGCTGAAGAGGACTTTATGCCCTACCCTCCGGCTTTGCACTATCGTGTAGGTGGAGGGACTGCCCGCCCACCAGCACTTGTAGGTGGTAGGAATGAAACACAAAAAAGTTTTTTTTTCTTGCTGCATAACACTTCAAATATGTCAATTAGAATAATATACAAATACAGCAACATTTTCCACCTAAAATAATTATGCTGGCTCAAAGTAACCATATTATTAACAATCACCTATAAGTTTTAATTATCATGTAAATCAGTTTTATCGATTTTCGTTACAATGAAAATATCGGTGGACTTTACACGCAGTCGTATTATTTCATACAATAGGTGATTCCGCCGACGGACATTTACTCACAGCCTACATCTACGACTAAAACACATCAAAATTGCGATTATTAATTTTAAAAAATCGATTAAAGAACAACATCCTAGATTTCGAAAGTATACGACTTAATAGTTAGTTACTGCAAGAATATCGTATCATCAGAGGAGATAGCTGCACCTATTTTCATTATAAACGTTCCAGCAGTAGCAACAAATCATTAGCGCATTACATATATGATGATGATTAATTCCATACTACTATTCCGCTTTAAATAACTGCTATTTTCAATTAATTAACGTTAATTATCAAATTATTCGGGCAACTTCTCAATTTTTATTGATCACAATATAAACACTGTGATCTTTAATCAATGCGGTAGATAAAATGGAGAAAGAAGAAAATTCAATAAGCTACAGTCATATAATTCAAATAAAATTAGTAAGTGTACTTATTTCCATTTTAAAAAGTGCGAGACATTCTTATGCAAAATCCTTTTCAGTTGCAAATGTAAATCATACCTCAAATTAAAAATAAGTAAGATACAACTTTAAACCATATATATTGTGTGTTTACATACTATACACTGCTACATATCCAATTTTTATATACACATAATGATTTGCAAATTCCTAAAAGAAAACAACTGTTGCAATAGATAAATTGTTTTATCAAAAACATTTATTTCAAAATTAATTTTAATAATAGCGTCCTATTAAAATCTACCTGACAGATACAATAATAGTTATTTTGCAATTTAATAACATTCCAAACCCTTCATTAAAATTTAATTTCAGTACGTTGTTTATACCAATTAAAATTCCAAACGTTACGATTGTGTTTGTTTTCCATTGAAGTTGTAGTATTAGTCGACTCCATTTTTTAAAGAATATATTTAGCTCCTTTTACGATTTTATATGGTTTCTTCAAAAATTTTTATATAACAGCATTCATATTAGGTAATAATGTAAAATCTTCCGATAGATATTAGCGTAAAGAAGTAAAGAATGAGACAGACGAGGGTGTATCAAATATAAAGGAGACTGGTTTCTTTTATTACGAAGAGGTCAGTGACCTGGTAGTAATAGATGCTAAAATGGCCTGTACCGCTAGGGAGAAGGGAGAACCAACCGCAATTTGCTCGAATCGCTTTAGTACGAAAACAAAGAATAAGCGAGGCAGAAGTGCATGTCTACGTGGAGCAACGGATTGTTATTAAGTTTTTGGCCAATGAAATTTTACAGTGACACTTCAATCGATTCCAGCAAAAGGATGAAGCATTTTTGAAAAGCATCGTCACCTGCGACGAAACATCGGTGCACCACTCTTACACGTCCGAGTCGAAACAGGCGAGTACGAAATGGAGAAAAAGTGGCGAGAGGGGACCAATGACGGTAAAGACGCGCTCGGCGACAGTGTGTTTTGATTGGCAAGGTGCTTATCACGTTCCACTTTTTCCATGATCGATGCAATATTATTGTGATCTACTGAATGCCGTGAAATTGCCAGCTAGAAGAAAAAGGAAGAAGCAATCGGTCAAAAATGTGATTCTTTTGCATGACAATGTTAGGCCTCATACGGCTTTATACGGCCAATGCCACAAATTGGATGCATTAGACTCGGAAACGCTGGAACATCCGCCATATAGCCCCGACTTGTCTCCTTGTGACTTCTATTTTTTGGGGCCCCTGAAAGAAGCGTTTGAAGGCCATCGTCTCCACAAGAACGTCCGAAGAGTTTCTACAATGATGGCATAAAAAAGCTCTCAATCCGATAAGAAAAATGTATTTCTAGGGAGGGACACTATGTTGAAAAATAGTATATGTATCGAAGTCTAATTAAATATAGTTCAAATTGTTTACAAAACCAATTCCGTTTATATTTTATACACCCTCGTACATATTAGATATATCACTTTCAAACATGGTAAGTATGGCTGACGCAAAAAGAAATAAAATGGCCAAGCATTAATATGCGAAATGGAGGGTTAAGGCCATGTATCACACGAAATGAAAGTATTAGGGACAATTGTAAAAGATCATTTTGGTATGTAATTTTCTACGTTCTAATATTATTACCGAAACATTCACGTGCACTAGCATGTCAACTTATAACCTATCATTAAACTATTATGTAGTTTTTTTAAGGGTATCTGCCGTTATCACTTGGTGAAACATTTTTCAAAATTGAGAAAAAATTAAAACACTGAGGGTTTCACTAAAACTTTATTGAATACTCGATACGTATTTCGCCTTATAAGGGCATCTTCAGGAGTAACGAAATTATTATATTAAGTACCAAACATAAATACATTAATTTATAGTACATACTAAGAGGGTGGGGGATGAACAATGTTTGGGTCCAATAAGGGATTGTTACCAAATTCTATTTGGTCGTTAGTAATATTTTTATTTTCTATTTTTGCTTTTTTTATTTCGATGATTTCGTATATCTCTTTCGTATTGGACCTCCTTTTAAATGGTGTAATAATTCTAAATTATTTATATTTATGCTGTGGTTATTTTCAATAAGATGAGTGGCTAAACCTGAAGCATGATGGTATTTAGTATAATTTCGTTACTCCTGAAGATACCCTTATAAGGCGAAATACGTATCGAGTATTCAATAAAGTTTTAGTGAAACCCTCAGTGTTTTAATTTTTTCTCAATTATTATGTAGTATTAAAATTAATTAGAATGTTGACTAATCGTGAACGTAGATGTCTACATGAAACTGCAGTATTTTAATATTTATAATCATTGATAGATTTGAATTCAATAAAGCAGTGATCGATATTAATATCTAAAAACTTGAAACATTTACATGCATCTATAGCAAGTGTGTATACTATATACGAATTAAGAGGTCACTATATATTCACAAACTTTATTTGATAGTAACGAAATTGTGGCGAATGGTGAAAAATAGTTAATATAATAAGAATTAGGAAATTTATTGATTTTACATTGTGGTTGTTATGATTATTGATTTCTAATGCTTCTGGTATCTGTGGAATATGTGGTATTTTGGATTATTACATGTATTAGAATAATATTCATTATTTTAGTAATAGTTATAATACTAATGTATCCAATGACGACATTGATATCAAGAAGTCTCCATTGTTAAATATATTTCACCATTCACCACCATTCTCCTATTATATAAGTACGGCCTGCTTATTAGTTAACGAAATTTTAAGAAAAATACTGAATAAAAAATTTTAAGGTGACTTTGATGACCAACTTGTATGCCTATTGCCTACGATGAATAATTTCTGAGATAATTTAATTTATTGGAAAAAAGATATCACCGCATCCCAAACTATAAAAAATCATAATTTCCATAAAAAATGATTTAGAATGTTGATATTTTGAATAGTTATAGCCATTTGATGAAATGAAGTTAGTCGTGTTTGAAGTTTTTAAATTTTGGATTTTTTTTCTGAACGCCCTGTTCAAATTATAAACCTTAGTTTTGGCATAACGTTAGCCTTATGACTTCGCTATAACTAGTAAAAAAATCAACATTCTATATCATTTTTTATGGAAGTTATGATTTTTTATAGTTTGGAATGCGGTGCAATCTTTTTTACAATAAATCAAATTATTTCATAAATTATTCATCGTAGGCATACAAGTTGGTTATAAAAATCTCCTTAAAATTTTATATTTCATACGAATTCATCTTAAAAAATATACCATTCCATTTAAAATAAGAAAGTTGACCAGTGTAACCGGAAGTGCCCGACAGTTGAAATGATTTTAGTTAAATAGATCATCCTTGATAACGCCCTACTCCCAACTCCCAAATTTTTTGAATGGCCCTGTATGTCAGCTTGTAAGTGGTAGCATAATAGGATGTCTTCTGAAGATGTCCTAGTAGGGTAAAATAATTGACATGAATTTAAAATATTAAGTGGACATTATTTTATTTGTTTTACTTTTTATTATCATGAATTTCCATAAAGTAGAGACAAAAACAGTCCATTAATTATAGGTATTTTAGTGTACAGTTTACTTACATTTACATGCTTTGTAAGAAGACGTACAATTACTTATATTATGTGTATGATCTTTTTGTAGTTTTCTTCTGCTCTTCATTTTCATTTCTATTTCGTCTATGAATATTATTTTAAGAGATGTGACATATGATTAAACCTTTACACGCGTGAGAAATACGCAATTTTATGATAAAAGTACACAAACATAATTTCTTCAATTTATCTTTAATCAAAACTAAATTGCTGGTATTTTATTTATACTCAATTACATAATGTCAAAAATTTTTGTTTTCTTACATTTAATGTATTTTAAACAAAATATTTTTCTTCGGTAAACTATAGTTTTGTTTTAATAAATTCTCATACTTTTTTATAATGTAAATTAAATAAAAAAACTAAAAATCACAAACGTTTAATATTTTTGGGAAAATTATGACCTATTAATTTATTAGTTCATTGAATTTCCTACAGACAAAAGTTACATGTTAATCCAATATTGTGCGAATTAATTCGTCATGGAAAAATATATTTTTAATACTATTATATGAATAATACGAATAGTGAAATGTTCATGCGATTACTAGTTTACATTAATGTTTAGACAATGTTACATAAACGAACTTGTAGGAAATTAAGTTTTCAATGTACTTTGATTCGATTTCTTCAATCAATATGAAATTATCTCTACTAGATAATTAAAATAATGAATAATTTGCCATTTATTTGCTTTGTTTCTACAAGTATAATCGAATTGAATTGAAAATACAATGGAAGTCCTTTACAGCAAAACTGAAAATGTAGAGTAGTAAAATTATTAATTAAATTTCTTTAGGTATTTATTATGAGGTATAAAAAAATTATTTAAATATAGCGTACCTTTCACAAAAGCCGAAAGGCAAATATATTGAGCTTGAAAGACAATTTACAGATAACTAGCAGCAGAAATCAAGCATAATTAGCAGGACCTGCAGGTGTTAAAAAAGAAGAAATTGTGTTTTGCAATTTTGCAAGATGATTTCAATTTCAGCAAAGTTTCCGCTAGCAAGCTTATAGTTACAGCTCGGCAAACATAGGAATAAGTGTGAAAAGTTCCCACCCATGGATGCGCGGGAGTTGGAATGCTTGAGGTAGGGAGGAAACTCACTTCTGTTAGACCGTTTAGCGAGATAACATTCGGGCGCACCAGAATTACCCCTGTTGGTTGTTATGTTATTGCTGTGTTTTGATCGTTGTTACTATTGATTTTCGGTTATGCGTAAACACAAATTCACACATAGATATTGTTCTCTCACTAATTACAGATTGTTTTGTATCTCAATACTGTTTACTGTAATGTATATTACATAAACTTGTTTTGCCGTTTTATATGTTTTTTATTAGTACTCAATTGTTTCAATGTAGTCAATCATTTGGTTAGTAATTCATGTGCGCCCTTCTGCGTATTTCGAGGAGCCGTGCGAGAAAGCTTGCGTATTCTGCCGTCCTTCTTCCTCCGAATACTTTCTCTTTCGTTTGCGCATCACCGCTGTTCACTGAAACTTGTTCCTATGTTTGCCGACCTGTACATTAAGTTACGAGATTCTAAGATTACTTTTACAAAGTTGTCCTGCTACGAAGCTTTTAATTCGTGTAAGTTCATAATAACAAATGAACAGCAACACGAAAAGGTTATTAAATATTTATTGAAATACCACAATAATATTATTTCACCCCCCCACTATGGCCTTCTCAGGTAGAAATATAATAATATTATTATAATTGTGAGATTCAACAATAATTTGCAGATAATTTACAGTAAATTAACCACTATTGAAATTTTGGTTTTGCAAAACTTCTGGTATGAACATGAAAAACGTCATACATATCACCATATTTTTAAATATATCAAACAAAAAAGATTTTGTTGCATAATATAGGCACAATAACGTAAGCATTATACAAACATAATTAAAGCTATTATATGGTACCATAAATTTTATTAAATTTGTAATTTTCTACTTGTTTTAGTCATGTTTAATTTACCTTCGTTGATTGGTACGTTTAATACTTATATGCAGTTTTGAAATACAGTGACTGTTTTACGTCCTTTCTAATTAGAAGGCCGTTCTGGTATTTGTGTCCAAATCTAAATTTAAAATGTTACTTTTTCTTTCAAAGCACGTTCGCTGTAGTTTCCGATTTCTATTAATGGTACAGTCACATAATAAAAACGACGTGTTTATGTCCAATATTGGTACACAATTATACCGTTACTAACAGTAAATCTGCGTTTAAAATCATTAATTTGTAATTAAAAAGGATCCCATGCACATGTGAAACACATTAAATTTAAAAAATAAATAAAATCCGAATTTTAAAGAACTAAAGAACTGCACTTAACAATAAAATACTGAAATATATATATTTTTTTGAAGAGATCAAGTTTGATACATTAATGTGAATTAATATTTACAGCTCTTAGCTAAAGATCAGACAGACACGTGATTATAATTTGGACCGAGCGTAAGTAATGTTCTCTTTACTAGAAAATGATGTAATTTGGGTATGCAACCCACAAGGCACATTCAGGGACACGTATTTAAGTTTCCCATGCGCTAAACGGAAATTTACGGACTTTAAGGATTGAAAATCATTTACAATAGCATTTAACATACAAACCAATTATATTGAAAACATAATTAAACTTCTTTAAAAAAGAATAATTAACGGTATTACTATTTACAAAGTCTGATTTTATGGTTTAAATAATAGTTGGTAATATTGAATTTGATAAAATATGTTTGGTAAGTTTTTGTTAGTAAAAATATGTAAGGTATGTGAAGTCGTTCATTATGTGTACTCTGTTGGGAAAGTTAGAAAAATGGTATGTTAATCATGAGAAGATGTAAGTTAGAGAAAGATATGCGAGAGGTGTCAATTGACATGGGTAGGTGGTTAGGTATAATAAGCAGACAACAGTAGATATGAATTTAGGGAGACGGATAGACAAGAAAAACGTTTTAAGTGATAAGATTGAACAAAAACCAGTTGTGGGATATGGCTTTCGGTACGCTGTGCCTACTGTGTAGGACGCGTTCGAAATGTGGGATCTGTGATTCTTTATAGTTAGACGAGTGTGTGTTTAAATCAGTATTCATAACGAAACATAGAAAGACGTTTTTATTTAAATAATTTATATAAATCTATTTCATTAATTAAACTTTCGTTTTCATGCATACACATTAGATTTTAAGCCGGATAAAATAGATTTTCAAATGGAGAAAATACATAACATTAATCCTTGAACCTAATTCGATCAAATGCACAACCTTTCTTTCGTAACCAATTGCAGAAATAATGTCAGAAACAGCAAAAATTATAATTTCTTTTTTAGAAGCAAAACAGTAATAATCTGTATTACCTCATGATAAAAAAGAAAAGAAAAAACGTTCTAGGTTTTGGTTCATTGAACCAACCGCAAAAAGAACAAAACGATCTTCGAAATAAGTAAATCGTAAATATTAAACATCATTAAATGCTTATTCAAGAATAAAACTTAAGCAATATGATGGTAAAGGGGAGATGTAATTATTGTTAGTGAAAATGTTGTACCAGTAGATAAATGTACTACTTGCCAATCCTGTTCTTGTAAAAGGCCCAAGGATTAAACACTACATATATTTTTTCTGACTAGCTAGAATGTAAAAATGCTGAATTTCAGTAATACCTTTACGTACAACATAGAAAGACGTTTTTATTTAAATAATTTATATAAATCTATTTCTTTAATTAAACTTTCATTTTCATGCATACACATTAGATTTTAAGCCGGATAAAATAGATTTTCAAATGGAGAAAATACATAACATTAATCCTTGAATCTAATTCGATCAAATGCACAAGCTTTCTTTCGTAACCAATTGCAGAAATAATGTCAGAAACAGCAAAAATTATAATTTCTTTTTTAGAAGCAAAACAGTAATAATCAGACAACAGTAGATATGAATTTAGGGAGACGGATAGACAAGAAAAACGTTTTAAGTGATAAGGCTTTCTGTACGCTGTGCTTACTGTGTAGGACGCGTTCGAAATGTGGGATCTGTGATCCTTTATAGTTATATTAGTCTAATTTTTCTTTAGAATGTATTCACCTCAATTTAAAAGTTTATTTCCTAGCACAACAAATATCGAAACTATTTAAGATTTTTTTATTACACGTATTCAAAGTAACACGATTAAGTCTTATTGAGTGGTCTTTCATTCTGAGGCTTTTGTAATTCGTAAAATATCATTTCTCTGTAGGCACGCTTTAAAGAATTGATATTTCTCATTAATATAATTATGTGTATTAGTAGAATATAAAATTTCCATTTATTCCCCTTTTTTATTATTGTATAGAATTCAAAGCCAAATTCCTAGATTGCCTTTGAAATATACTGGGGTGAACGAACAAAACATTTTCGAGGGAGGGTTCTTATAAAAGTACTTGTTAAGGTTTTTAGAATTACAGCACATGTTCAAATTTTATTTTTAAATTGTATGTCAAACAGCTCTATTTAATACAGATATTACGATATTTTTGTTGGGTCGGGTACTTCTGTGACCACCCTCGTATGTGTTAAGTTAAAATGTCTACTCCTATTAAAGATATGTACAGGTAAACATTATTGAATAGTATTTTACATCTTAAAACACAAGCATGGATAAAGATAAGCCGTAATTCGTACAGGTATAACAATAAAGCATCAAATCATATGATTCAATGACGAGAACCTTTCTCTAATTAAATCAAGGCAAGACCTAGCTGTACAATCCTAAAATTAATGTAAATCTTATATGAATTTTTCAATTGCATTTAACTGATTAGTCATTGTCACAATTCTGTGCCAACACCGAAAAAGTGGTCAATAACTGTCTATTTTGAACATTTTGACATTTTCTTTCATTTTATCTCTTTTGTCCTTAGTATTTTGCCAATATTTTGTCCCACTTTTACTGTAATGCTGACTGAAAATCTAAAGACTTTTTTAGCAAATTTATTGCTACTTTAAGGTTAAAATAAATGGTTTTATACATTCAAACTGAGTGGTACATTAGACGTTTTAAAAGATGGAATCGAATGATAAAAAAATATGCTAGGTGCCATTTGAAAAAATGAAGTTATTCGTGCTTGTAGTTTTTAAATTTTGGATTTTTTTCTGAACATCCTCTACAAATAATAAAACTGAGTTTTTGGCATGACGTTAGCCTTATGACTTGGCTATAACTACTAAAAATTTCAACATCCTAAGTAATTTTTTATGGAAGTTTTGTTTTTTTATAGTTTGGGGTGCGGTGCAATCTTTTTTCCAATAAATTAAATTATCTCAAAAACTATTCATCGCATATGGGTATACAAG
The DNA here is from genome assembly GCA_963921985.1 of Agrilus biguttatus. NCBI lineage: Eukaryota > Metazoa > Arthropoda > Insecta > Coleoptera > Buprestidae > Agrilus > Agrilus biguttatus. Next base: position 27,413,966 of record OY998118.1, read on the forward strand.
TTGGTTATCAAAGTCACCTTAAAATTTTATGTTTTATAGTAATTCATCGTAAAAAATATACCATTCTATTTAAAATAAGAAAGTAGACATCAACTTCCGGTATAACCGGAAGTGCCTGACTGTTGAAATTATTTTAGTTAAATAGATCATCCTTGATAACCCCTACTCCTAAATCTTCAAATCTCTTACACGCTTAGTTTCCCTGTATATCGTAAAATAACGTCACACACATAACGAAATTTATAGCAGGTTGTCTGTAAAAAAACATCGACAATATTAATCTTTTATAATAAAGAATTACTTCCCCAAAATTTAAAATATACGCAGTACGTTTGAAAGTCCTCAAAAAATATGCTATTTAGTAGTTCAAGCAAGCGAACGACTTCTGGCAATACTTATTACTATAGCATTTTTTAAAGAAAATTCTTCATACCATACTCCTATTTAATAAATAAAAACATTAGTACAGTGATGCCCAATTTTTCGTAATCCATTTGGGCATATTTAAAGGTTTTCTGTAATAAAATTTATTACAATCGGAACAATTCGTCTTTGTTCGATTCTGACCTGAGCAGTATCAGACAGAGACTGACGCTCGCCTGCGTTCGAATACAGGCCGATGCATCCCCACTTTTTATCTTTCTACCTGCCTTAACGGCTAGATGCTTTGATTTTTCTTTTCTGAACATCTCTGGCCTAGTACGTTTCGAATGATATAAGTACAAAAAAAACGTATTAAAATCTTCGAAGTTCTCATATTGATATAATAATTTATTTCTTTTTTATATAAACTTTATACCTTTCATTATGGGACGATAGTAAAACTGCTTTAGAATTTGCAGTACAATTTTCCAAAGACTTTCAGCCGGCGTCATGTTCTAGATTGAAATAAACATTAATTTCCGTGCATGAGGGTTGATCCAGAGGATTTGTAACTGTCTTGTTACACAGCCGTAACTACTTGTTACAAAGCCTCTGAACCAATGCCCATAAGCCCGAAAGACAACGTTAATTTCAATTTACAACATTAAAATTTTATTATTTATAATACAAAACTGAATTGAGTGAATCGAAAATATTTTGTTCGTTTATTACTGGCAACACTAAAAGACGTGTATCCATTTGGTAATTCGGTTTTGATCTTTTTATAGTTCAGTAAAGAAATATACCTAATATTATAAATAGCTTTTGTCTTATTTATAAATGTAGGAGATGGCCTAAGAGTTATTTCATTTCATAGCATATCATTATTATACTTAAAATTCATATAATAGTTGTTTCAAAAAGTACTTAAACCAAAAGTACATTTACAGAATTTTACTATATAGTAATGTGTTAATATCAGTGGTGCTAGCATAGGTACGTTTGTAATGCAAATTGGTGGAAATATCTCGTCCAAATATACAATGGACATTTTGTCACAAATAAAACAATTACAATTCCTCTTTAAATTACTTTTATTCTTTACAATTGTTTCACTTAAACATAAGCATCTTCAGAAGAAGTATTAATTGATTTAAAGTGGAACTGTAATTGTTTTATTTGTGACAAAATATCCATGATAATGAAGTTCCATAAAGTAGATGCCGATACAATTCAATATTTGAAAAACTGCAAATATACGATATTCTGCAATTAGATAGTTGACGATTTAAACATCTGATTAAAGGATAAAAATAACTAACTTTCGATATCCAGAATGTTGTCGTTTAATTGGAATTTTTATTTACAATCGTGAATTTATCGGGAAAATTTGAATAGGGTGATTGATAGATAGCATAGTTAGACTGCGACTAAAATCTCGGTGGCGGAATATCGTCTTGATAAAAGGTAAGTGCTGTGCATCATCGATAGCGGTACTAATCCGTCCCAATTTGGACGGGTTCAACTAGTTTATTACTAATGCATATTTACACCCTACAAGAAAAGTTTTATACAGGCAAATTGTTATTCACCTCTCTAATCTCTAGAAAAAATAACAAATAATCATCAATTTTAAGTGGGAACATGTTTATGGGTCATAAAACCATTGTGTAGTGCTTATTAATTGCTCTATTATATTATATATATATATATATTTTTTCGCTATTACTTATTACAAGCATACATAAAAAAATACTTAAATAAGTGCACACATAAAAATTATCTACGTTACCGACTATTTAATTGTTCTAATGGAAGCAAAAAACTATTAAAAACTTCTGTTATTTGTATTTTGTGTGGATGACTCCATAAAACATTTAGAAGTCAATGAATAGTTAATTGAAAGTATGAAAAATATTTATTATATTTTAATGTTATACCTATTTGTTTCAGAGAATGTTAATACAGTTACAATAGTCAGGAGGAAGAAAAATTATTATAATTAGAAATGTTAGAGTTCAGAATACAAAATTTTGTGCAGTGGAAGTACCAAAACAAAATTATAATTTGTAGAAAGATTAATGAATTATCAGTAAACATGTCTGTAGAATTTAAGTAATACTGACAGTATCTCTTCATTTTTAACTTGATATAAAACAAATCTCTATTTCCACATAAATATGATTTTTCAAATATTTTACTACAAGTCAAGTTAATGAGAATAGTCATGTAATAAAGCGTGTCCATTGTACAAATTAATGTTAAACACTTGGAAATGAAATAATTTTCAAGCACAAAGTCACCAAAGTCTGATACGCTACTGGTTCTAACAATAAAATTATCACCGGAAAAAGAGTTAATTCCCTACTGCAACCATGGTCAAAATAGTAATCACATGCATCCGACATGGCACTACCGGTTCTCGTTATTTATCTCATGTTTAAATTCTACTTATCAACGTATGTTCTGTGGTTGCCTTAACAAACAAGTATTTTTGCAAAATTGTGAAACACAATTATGTACAAAAAACATCAGTTAATTCTGGACTTAAAATTTTACTACTCAGAAACACAAAAATAAGATGTTGCTTTAAAAGGCGGCGTTTCCTGTAACAAAATGAACAAATAGTTCTATCTCGAAGGTATCTAAAATTTGAAGTTATTTGAATATTACAATAATTATTTAAAATACTGACAGATTGACATACATATATGGGCGTAGCCGAAGCTGCCACCAAATTATACCTGACCAAAAAAGGTACAACCGATCTTGCGACTGACCAAAAAGGGTCTTTGAAAAGGTACAACCGATTGTGCCACTAACCTAATAGGTAGAAATTATTCTAATGAGAAAGTAAAATAGTTTATTGATATTTTATGGCATTTATTTAACAGTAATTAATATGGCATTATAAATACATACTTATACATATATCAGTCAGCAATTTTTTTAACCGAAATTGTTTTAATAAATATATAAATATTTATTAAATACACAGTGACTGTGAAGAACTTTCAATACCAAAGGAAAAAAAATAAAATAAACGTCTTATAACTTCACAAATATTTATTAATCGCAAATGTACGTTTCAACCACTACGTGATCATCATCAGTGCACAAACATAATAAACAGAAATAGAACCTTAGTCTAATTTATATATTTTTGGCTTCAAGAGAGATGAGAGGGTTGTTTACGTGGTGGATATCGAAATTCATTAGTTTTCTTTGAATTTATTAATGTAAACAGCTTCGCTAGTAATAAGTTCGTGAAATTTATTACAGGGTTTAACAAATTCTAAATTATTTAAATCCAAAGAATGATTGGTATCTAGAAAATGATATGCTACTGCAGATTTATCCGGGTTATTGTTTTTTAAATGTAGGTAATATTCTTTAAACCTAGGGTGTAAATTCCTTTTTGTTAAACCTATGTAAATTTTGTTGCAATCATTGCAACTTATTTGTAAATTCCCGCCTTTGTTTTAAAATCATCTTTATCTTTAGGGTTTTCTAGCAAATTTGAAAGTTTATTCTTGTTGTTAGAGAATACTAGTTGTATATTTAGTTCCTTCGTAATATGTTTTATAGTTTTAATAACTTTATTATGATATATGAACTTTTTACTTACTTTATTATTTGAAAGATGATTTTTTTAGCGTAAATATGATACATTTAATATAGTCGATGTTCGATATTGTTTTGTTTTTATATTCTTCACACAATTCCATGATAGTTTTCATTTTACTTTTTACGAAGTCTACAAAAACATTATTTGGATAGAAGTTTAAATTAAAATCCTTTAAAATTTTGGATTTAAACAGATTAAATAATTTTTCGTATGTTTGTGATTGTTTATTTCTCAATAAACAATATATGTAAGGCACATAGTGATCATTTTCATATTCATAACCAGCTTCTAATTTACTCAATCCTTACTTATGATATATTTGTAAATAATTACTCATATCAAAATTATCACCGGATAATTATAATTACCTTATCAGGTAGGTGAGCACCCGTTTCTCTGGTGGCAAGATTGGTTGTTTACTTTTAAACCCCCAATTTTGTAGCAGGTAGATATTTATTTTTAGTGGCAACTTCGGTCCCACCGGCATATACATATAACTTTCACCTTTGTGACATTGCTTTTTGTAAATAACTTATCCATATCTTGTAGAAGTTATCGCTTGTAAGTTTTTAAGGAATGTACGGGGTTTTTACCGAAAATAAGTTAGAACAATACAGCATTGTACTCAATTTATAAAACAAGCGTTTTTCTGACAGTAGAACATCTTAATCCCTAATTATTTGCGAACAGTAATCTAATCTAGATCTTCCTCTGCATCTTTTTACTCCTATTTCTGTCTCGAATATGTCTCTAACTATCTATTCAGGTTTCAGAAGGCGTCTTACCAACCTATCGCACCTTTTCCTTATTAACCTCCATAGCGGTCTTTGTTCTCTAGTCTTTCTAATACCTCTTCATTTTAACATAAAGTTTTGATAATCATTTTTGAGTAGGGTAGGGCGGGGCTTAAAGGTTCAATTTGACTATTAAGAATTATACAACAGTAATCAAACAAACAGTTATCGTACCATGTTTAACCAAATTTTTATTTGAATTATCATAATAGAAATATGTAATTTTTAAAATTTTTTAGAACTTGTTATCTGTCTCATTTTGCCCCATGGTAGGGGTAAAAAGGAACAGCCAAGGGGCACAAAGGTCCAGTATTTTATTTTAATTTTAAAAAGGTTTTATGAAATAATAACAATATATAATGGGAACAATGTGGAGGAAAAGAGAGCATCACTACTCCATTTTCTTCAGCTAGATTTAGTGTTGGTACAGATAAGTGTGAAGAGTGATTGTCTAAAACCAATAAAACAGGTGATTATTTACTAGGCTTAACATGCTTGATAAAATGCTGCATAAATATGAGAAATTCATCATTAGTAATCCAACCGCTAGAATTTCCAGCACCAATGCAATCAGTAGTACCATCCCGAATGAAATGGTTTTGAAACTTTTTGCGAGGGAAGATGAACATAGGTGGAATCGACAAACCTGCAGCTGAAACTGCTACTAATAGGGTTACATTAGTTCCACGTTCATCTGATAGTTTAGTGCTCTAGATCATTGCTTAACATTCGGGAGGTCATTGGTTCGAACCCGGTCCAAGTTTTCTGTGGTTTCCTTCGATCATTTAGGCAAATGTTGGAGCAGTAATATTCTACTGATAATTTTTCACTTCTCTTCTGTCTTCATTTCGTCCGTCTCATCCTTTTCTCCCTAACCACACCACCCACCCATTCCCACTATTCCTGAAAGGAGGCTGAAGGGGGCCTTACGCCCTACCTTCCAACTTTGCCCTGCAGTGTAAGTTATATTCAAAACAGAAGGAATTAAAATCCTTATTCGTCTAAATTTTAAGATTAAAGATCTCACATTTTGAACGCGTCCTACCAAGTAGGCACAACGAACCGAAAGCCATATCCCACGACCGGTTTCTACCTATCGGGTCTCATCAGGTGGGCGCTGGCAGTGTAATTGTAATTGAGTGTACTAATAAAAAATTGTGAAACTACACGAAGAATTAATCATTTAATTATTTTTTAAAATGTTATTCAATTTTGCAAAATGTCGTTTTCTTATAATTTCTGTCTTTTAGAACTACAATAAGTAATTATTTATGAAACAACGCATATTTATATTTGTCTAATCTGTGCGTTTATGTGTACGGTTTCGTTTAAATATGTATAGAGCATATCTAATATAAATATAATTGTATACAGGTCAACAACACCGACACAAAATCATGTAGGTATGTTAAAGTCCTTTTCGTTTAAAAACATTATAATAGATGCTGAAGCAGGGTGCCAGCATATCCTTTTTACTTCCGTATTATTATGTAAAATAAATATTTTTAAATGTTACTTGATTTTCTTTCACACCACAGCTTTTAACGAATGAATAGAAATTTAGACGTATACATACATGTAAATCTCCATAAATAGTTCCACGATTGGCAAACGTAGTACTACTTGGCAATGTGCTTAATAGTGACCTAGAATTCAGTGTTGTTGTGTCGAAAATACAAGTAAATTTAACATAGTCTTCAAAAATAAAAAACAGTGTGTATAAATACATATGTTACATATACGTTTGCTATTTATGAGTAATGAGTATATATGAAAGGAGTCAAAGAGCAAAAGAAGCTGAAAACAATCAATGGCATACGGGATGTCACTATCCATAGAAATCCGTAACTTCTAAATTTATGATCAAAGATCGTGAGAAATTTTTAGCAAAATTAGACGATGGTGTATTCTAGCGATGTAGGTTATAGTTTAGAGTTCCGAAGAACACTCTTGATACCCGTTTCCACTGTTGTGTAACTAAGACAGCTTTAAGTAAGTAACATTTAAACATAAGCCTTACTTAATTTCCAATTCATTTGCACCGTACACTGTCCTGCTTACTTGTTCAGGGTTTGCCGACAACGCTTGAAATTAGTAAATTGTAGGGATTTTATGAAGAAGTTCGCATTTAACGGGGTTGTGCCGTCATGGTTGTGTTAGCTGTTAGGGTTATTTACCATCACTACCCGTTTAGGTCAATATGACTTCATTCCAAATTTAAAAAAAAAACATGGGTATATTTTACCTTAAATGAAAAAATAATAATGTTTTTGGATTTCAACATCACCATCACCAGCGACATAAAAACAATTATTCATAACATTTACTTCTTAACAGTAATTTATTTATGGAATGCTAAAGAAAAAGTTTTATTCTTATTACAACAAAAATATAAATGGCATTTCCACAAAATACACGAGAATATTAAGCAAACGTCTTTGGGGGTATGGGCACAGGATTTGCTTTCTTCTTTTTTATTTCAATAATAACGATCGTCTCATTCTTATCCCTGTCAAAACATCAGATTTCTACACATCAGCCACATAGTACTGTAACCTCCCTGACTTTAATCACATTTTTACATTATTTTTTATTCTGCAATACGTTACGAAAAATGCCTATGCCTATGCCGAAAATGTTAAGACTTGCTTAAGCCTGGAAAAACCTTTGCTTAATGTTCCGATTCATAAATGCGACTTAACCTGCGGTGCAATCCAATTTTGTCTTTTAAGAACTATTTAAAGATAAGTGGTATGTATTTATTTACTTCGGTGCAAACGAGCATGAATCATTTAAGCAAATACTGAAACGGTATTATTTCATAGACAATCTTTCACTTCTTTTTGTCTTCATTTTTTCTGTCTGTCTTTCTCTCCGCAACCACCACCTACTTATTCTCAAAAAATCCTATGAGGAAACCCTACCCTCCGGCTTTGAACTAGAGTGTAGATCGTAAGAATTGCTCACCCTCCAGTATCTGTAGCTCCCTCTAATCGTAAGCTAAATTACCATTTACTTCCTTCAACTTTTCTCCTTGACCAACATGGATATGTTATTGTAGGCATGTAATTAATTGTAATTACATTAAACACTTGTTTAACCCATCCAAATATGACGAATAGGTACCAGTGTCGACGGTGCATATAATTTACATTTTAACTATGGCGTTCCTCCATACCGTAATCTAATACCAACCACGTCAAAAAGTTGGTGATTTTCAATTAAAAATTTCGATTTAACAACAACGTCTTGGATACCGAGGCATGTTTTTTAAGTAAGTACCGTTTTGAAATTAATAAAAAAAATATTTTTACATGAAAGCCTGTACTTTAATCCACTTTTCTACATAATTTCCTTCAATATTGAGGCACTTGTCATAACGTTTGACCAGTGACCAGTTTTTGAATACCCTTCTCATAGAACTCTGCCGCCTGACTGTTAACTGTTAACCACTGTATCACAATTCTTGAAGACGCCTACCGCCCCCATGTTTCTACAAGTGCAGGAACAAATAGTAGTCACTGGGCGCCAGATTAGGGTTGTACGGAGGATGATCTTGAGTTTACCAGTGAACAGATGTGATAAAGCCAGCTGCCGACTAGGACAGACTGAGAAATCAGCAGTAGCCGAACACACATTGAACGACGGAGAACACAAAATATTCTTTGAAAGTTGCACCTTGCTGGCATCAGTCAACGGCTATTACAACAGACTGACCAGAGAAGTCATAGAAATCCACAAACATCCGGATAATTTCAACAGGAAGGAGAAGACCCTTAGACTGAATCAGATCTGGAACCCAATTCTTAGGCACGCACGAACCATACCGATCGATACATCAAAATCTACTGAAGCGGAACAAGCTCCGCCCCCTACCCACAGGCATAAATACCATCTGCGTAAGAGAAAGGAACAGTCTACAACCAACAGCGAAAATAGATAGACCTCTGAAGAAGCTCGCCACTCGTGCTAGCGAAACGTTAGGAAGCAATTCCAACCGACGACGACCTGTACACCCGAAGAAGGACAACACCAGTTCACCTTTCTACATTTTTTCCCAAAAATATATCAAACTGAATCTTTCCTTTACGTGTTATCTAAATTTACATTGTGATTTAAAGTAAGTAGATGAATCATTTCCTTTGCACTTACTAACGAGAGAAATATTGGTACAAACAAGTGTATAAATATCGCAAAAAAGATGCACACATATAAATTTGTATTTAAATAAGACGTTGATATGGAAATACGTCGCCATCTACCTGCTTTTGCTGCTATTGCCGTATTTCATAACGTTAGACAAGGTCTTTTTAGGGTATCATCTTGTCTAACTGTTAAGTGCTGTAAATATTAAAAATAATTGTTTGTCTGTTTGTGTATATATCTGTTAAGTTTAATTTGTAGGTTCTTGTTCTCTTTTGCATATAGGCATCTTTTGTGTCTATAAATTGTAAATACGTTTTTAAAATTCCAAAAATAGACTTTGGCCCCTTTATGACACCCCTTGTAAATACTTTATGCATCGGTCATCAGCCTTGAGAACACCACCAACGGTTTTGTAAATTGCGCTTGAGGGTGTTTAGCTTCAAGAAGGGGACATTTTTTACTTTGGGGCGTTGTTTATTTTTCAGGCTATTTAAGAAGAAATAGGCAAAATTATGTTCAATTCCATTTTTACATTAAATCAAATATCATTATATCAAATTATATTCTATTCGATTTAAATCAATCTCATAATCTATATCCAAATCAAATCAAACAACAAAACATCCAATAAGTGTAAATAGTGAATAATAAAGTATATATAAAAAGAAAAGTAGCCACACATTGAACATCTAAACACTAACTTATATACATTACAGGACACGTTCACCAAATTAATAATTATTTAAATCCGCTTTAGACCGAGTTCCAGAGATTTATTCAGTAATTTATCGAATCTGCCTATGGCGCGCTAATGAGACTAATATGATCGAAATTGCGAACCACGTCTGGTAGCTTCCATAAATTACTTGACCAAGAACTTATTTTTGTTCTCATATATTTAAATGTTTTTTTTAGCATCAAAAAATACAGGTAATAAATCAAGATCCCGTTAATCTTTTGTTTTACTTTGTTTTGTCGCCTTCTTCACAAAACAAAATCATTAAGCTCGTCCTCGTTTAGCAGACATTTTGTCAAACAACCTTCATTAATTAATTTTATTTGTACTTTCGACATTCACATGAACAAATGTTGTATAATAACAAACTTGCACTCTCTTGATATTTGTAGGCAATTACATTTTTATGCTAATATTTTCATTTAACGGTTGTTTTCAATAGGTCATGGAGAAATTTTGTAATTTCCTGCAAACTCCCATAGCGGGCTCGGTAATATAATTTCTAATGTATTTTTCTTCGCTACGTAAATTATTGTACTTATCTGGAGGCTGGAGTTTGGCCGACCTATCTAATAAAACCTTAATTCAATTACATTTCAAATCGGGGCAAACATCCCAATCATAACCTAACATTTATAAAGAAATTTACATTAGTTTTTGAAAAGGTAATTTGTTTTTCTTATTATTGCAAATATTTTCAAAGTCAAACATTTGTACCAATTTCACCAAACACTTTAGCCTTTATCGGGTCTTCGAATTTCGTCTACAGCGTAATTTTATTAATTATTCTTAATAAAGCCTTTTTAAAAGACTACGTTTGGTCAATATTTCGACGAAATTTATGTTTTGATCTATTCATTCAATGATTCGTCAATGTATTCGATCAACACTGCTGTACTTCCTGAAGTTGATATCCTTTATATTATAAATATACATAACTGGGATTCATAAATTTTATTAAATCTATAACATCTTCAGTCAATTTGTCTGAACAATCACTTTTTAACAATGAAGTTTCAGGATCGGTTTGGCCAAAGGTTTCTTGTTGAGATCCGGCATTGTCTCCCCGTTTCTATTAGGGTGGCTGCGCCACTTAGCGTAATCCCCTCAATTTGTGATAAGTATTGAATACTATCATCATAGGCACGCACCTCCATTCCTTCCTATCTGGAGCCAATCTTCGCATTTCTCTGAAACTAGAACATTTCACATCCCTAACTATTCTCTTAATGTTACAGAAGGTGACCTACCAATCTATCTACAGTGCCCGGCACCTGAGGAGATTCAAAAGCCATAAATCATCGGATGCGCACTAACAAAACTTAGTCTATTTAGGGCGGGGATAATCGACCGGTAGGCAGAATGATAACTACTCAGCAAGGTTCAGTAGCATAGCGGCAAATAGTTGCAAATTAATAGAGTATAGAAGGGATTGATAGGGTAAGTAAATCAGTTGAATGGATTCACTTGTGTTCCGTGTTCAGCACTTTTTCTCTCAGTGATACGCGCCGCTGAACTACAAGTTGACGCTTCGGTCTATTTATATTTTTATTGACTCTTTCATTTATTGCTATGCTAAAAGTTTCCGCCTAGCTACCTGTCAATTTGACCGTCGCTAAATCTCCTTAGGTGCCGGCCACTGTACCCTTTTCTTCCATAGCACCCTTTGTTCTCCTACTCGTTCTAATACCTACTCATTTCTAACGCTTTCTATCCACTATATTGTCAAAAGCTGCCAATAACACAACATCTAGAATTGTAATTATTATTTGTCTTTCTAATGGTTCGATTAAGAGTTAGTTTTTTTTTTTTTCGCGTTACAATGTTTCTTCAGTTGTCTATAAAAATGATGAACTCTTTCATAAATAGCCAACCACAATTAGATATTAAAACGATCATTTAATGTAATAAAACGTGTATTGCAGTAATGTTGTCATGCATCAGTAAGAACATGGTTGATTTGTAAAATAACCATTTCAACCGTCAGTTTTCAGTGACCAATTATTTATTGCAACTTGTGACTAGTGGTTTTATGAAACGTAAACCAAACAAATTGCAGATGATTCGTCAAGCCAGTTGTTCCATTTTTGAAGTATGTAATTGATTCATTCTACCAACAAATTGCGTAAATCAAATTGTCTTTTAAAAATCAATATCATTTAAACATAAACTACACAATTATAATTATATTATATAACTTTCCGAGAAACGAAATTTTTAATTTTTTTAGGTTCATGTACAACAATAACAGTTAGTTAAGTAAATAAATATGTATTTAAGTAATATAAATAAATATAGATACGTGTGCCAAGAATTAAAAAAATAGGTCAAGTACAAGTGAAACTTGCATAATTTCGTTCCTAGTATCACAAATAATTTTGAAACATATTACATATTGCAAAAACACAGTTTAAATTTTATCGCGAAAATTCTTATTCACATAGAGTTCATAATTTGAGCTATTATGTAGGTTGATTTGAACTATGACGAAACAATACACCGAATTTGAATAGGTAATGAATATCGCTGAACTGCATGTGGAAAAAAACATTCCCACCAGATACTCATGCGGGCAATCCCTCCGACCTACACTATAGTGAAAAGCCGGAGGGTAGGGCGTAAGGACCTCTTCAGCCTCCTTTCAGGAATCGTGGGAATGGGTGGGTGGTGTGGTTAGGATTAGAGAAAGATGAGACGGGCGAAATGAAGACAGAAGAGAAGTGAAAGATTATCTGTAGCATAATTACTGCCCCAGCATTTGCTTAAGTGATCCAAAGAAATCACAGAAAAATTGGACCAGAGTAGCCGGACCAGAATCGAATCGGTGACCTCTCGACTGCTAAGCAATGATCTAGAGCACTAGACCACACCGCTCGGTATGTGTATGTGGACACAAAAGTTGAGATAGAAAAGGCAGAGAAAAAAGTGAAGCTAGAAGACGTTTCAGACTTACGCCAGTCCAACATCATCATCATTTTGTTTCAGTATTTAGTATTAAAAATATCGTCTGTAAAATCTTGTAATAGGGAACAAAACTTCATTAAAATATAAGAAAAATGTAAGTACAAACATTAATATTTGTAAAAAACTAAGTTCTTACCATCCTTTTACTTAATGAAGCAAATTAATTTTTATGATATTCAACATTTCTAATTAAACGGCTGTTCCCGACATTTTTTTTTCAATTTTCAGCTTTCTTTGTTACATGGTTTATGAAAAAATAAAATTTTCTAATGGATTTTTTAATACCATTAAATAATAACAGACTTCAGTGCCCTATTGTTTCCAATCGACCTTTGAGGGTACTGAAAATTATTCGCTATAGACTACAGTGGGAGAAAATTCGATGGTGGATCAAGTGGCTAACGCAAGAAAAAATAATTTTTCATTTTCCGAAAGCAGATACGATTTTTTTGCTTAATAAAAAAGATAAGACTAAGACTTCAAGCTGCCAAAGAGTTGAAATGTAATCGTAATCTTGCAAGGAAACAACAATTTTCCACGTTTTCTCATTTTTCCTAATAAAAAACGTAAAAGTTGATATCGTAGATAGCTCGTAAAAACAGTGGCATAAGGTTTGTGAATGGCTAACAATAAGTGAAATTTTGTCAAAATTGTAACTACTTTTTTGTGTTTTGTTTTACTTTGATACTATACGAAGTTTCTAGTGAGTAGAACTTTTTATAATGAGTTAAACATTATAGTGAGGTTGGCTTAGCGGTTGAATGTGGCAGAGATGAAGGAAGAATTCATGAAGATATGAAAACGATGCCCGATGCCTATACCATTTTTTATAACGAACAATTAAATTATTAAGTTAATATAATACTTAAATTAATTGACGACAAAATCACTCATCCTAGTTTCATAAATATATTCTTTAAATTCCTTAATAATTTATTAATTTTCATAATTTTAATCCTTTGGTCACTTGCAATGTTTATTTCTATTGTTTTCTGATGTTAGTATCTACCACATAATTCATTAGGTAGGTATGGACAGCCGACAAAATTGCATCAGAATATCTATTTTGTAGAAAATTGAAAATGAATTTTTCATATGTTAGCCACGAGATTTAGTTAGTTTAGAAATATTTCTCTATCGAAATTACTTTATTTACATTTAATTTTCACTTTTTCTTTTCTGAATGGAGATGATTTCAACTAGAGCACATCGATCAATTTATTCCTTAATTGCTCAAGTAAGTACAAAAACACCTTTTGGGATATTTCACAAAACTTTATTGAACATTCCTGACGTACGTTTCGGCTATTAGGACATTATCGAAGGATACAGATGTTTGTATTGATTTTTAAATTTCTCGCTTAACTATTTATACTAGGTTTGTAAATGAGGGAATTCGAACAGTAGTAAGGATGAATTGTTGGTGTTTAATTGTATTTGGTTATTTACTAGATTAACTTTGTTCTTTTGACATTTTTTAATTTCTAATGTTTCGAAAAGGTTTAACATTTTACTTTTTGGAATATGGTGCAGTAGTTTGACCGAATTATATGAGATGTGTTTACACTTTAAACAATTTTCTGATATATGTGATAAATGTGTTCTTTCACTCTTGTTCTGATATCTCTCCCCGTCTGACCTATATATATCCTTCGATAATGGTCTAATAGCCGAAACGTACGTCAGGAAAGTTCAATTAAATTTTGTTAAATATCCCGAAAGGTGTTTTTGTACTAACTTCACCAATTAATTGTAAAAATGTTTCACAGTGAATGCACCACAAACAGCATTATTTACATAATTTGTTCCTTATTTTTGCTTGGTCTGAAATAAAGTTCGAATGAAATCACTGCAATGATTGCGTTTACATTTAAAATTCCTATTTTCCTCCTTTATATTTATTTATTCAAGTCAGTTTCACATATAAAAATTGCAAGTAAAAAACATCTAATGTCATAAAACAGCAATAATTATTCATGGAAGCACTAACGTCTCTCGACATCAATACAAGTACAAAATGTACCAATTTTTAGCAATGAAACCAGGATTTCCCTTTACAGGCATTTCAAATTGCCATTAAAATAACTTGGCGAACGTCCGTAGTTGATATTGCAACTAGAAACAACATAGTTATCTATATTCGAGATAAAACTCTTCGTAGGGATTATTTGTATGTCCGACCTACAAAGAAGGGAATTTGGCCAAAAGCAACGGGTAAAATCAATAACGAATTAGGGACACGCATTTGACTTATATAAAACAGGCCATAACACATTCTAGATCGGGCTTCACTTGTTTGATGATCTTACTTGTTACTTCAATCTTTTTTTAGTAGTAAAAAAATACAAACACAAATTAATATAATAAAACAGATATTACATATGTTTAATTTTTTTACAATTTGTAACTTACTTTAGCAAAGTAAATTACAATTATGTTGATCCATGTTATAAATAAATGTTTACTTAATGTAATAATTGTTGAGGCACTTAATTTTTGAAATTCCACATTAATAATAATAACGACCTTCCGGTTTGATAATTTTGAAATGATTTATTTTGCTTTCGCTACAATTGTTTCGTAACACAGTAACTTCATCAGGCGTAATGACAAACTAAGTTATATGATATTTTACGTAACTTAAATAGGTACTAAATCTAAATACTACTACTAATCTAAAAGTTGGGAAAATATTAAAAACAGATAATGAAATTCTAGTTACATATAAAACAAATAATTCTTTAGGAAACAAAATTAGAAATAACAAATATAAAACAGATAAAATTCAAAATCAGGACTTTACAAGTTAAAATGTGGAGATTGTGTAAAAGGTTTACTTAAGACAGACGGGTAGATCTTTTCAAGAAAGAATAAACGAACACCTAAAAGATTACCAACAACAGAAGACACACTCCACCTATGCAGAACACCTGATATCAGAAAATTATCATTTCGACATAAATTTTGAAATCCTTCACACTATTAAAGGTCAAGAATTAAATTTGTTTGAGATATTAGAAATTAACAAACATAACAAAAGTAACATTATCTTAAATGATCAAATAGAAGTTAGTAACACACTCTTACTTAATCTTAGTTGTAAATAAAAACATACCCCACCCTAGATTTAGTACCTAGTTAAGTAACCTAAAATATCTTATAAGTTAGTTTGTAATTTCGCCTGATGAAGTTACTGTGTAACGAAACAATTGTAGCGAAAGCAAAATAAATCATTTGAAAATTACCAAACCTGAAGGTCACTATTGTTATTTACTTAATGTGTTCAGGTTGACATGGTTTTATTCGGTATTAAAAACTCACTGAATAATTATAATATTGGGAAAAAACAAAACACTTGGTATATGTTACACAATTCTTGTTAAATACTGAAAATATTGTTTCGGTTGTTATGTCATTATCAAAGTAAATGTATAGTATTTCTTAAGATGGCATTTATAAGGGTTGAAACCTACCACAATTCTTGCAAACTTAAATTCCAACATAAATTTACATAACCTACCAGTCTGTCTCAACAGCTAACTTTAATAACGGGGAAATCGAAAAATCAGTTTGGTCATTTGTTACTTGCTTTTGTTCTGTTATTGCTTTAGATATTTTCAAAAATTAAGAGGTTTCAGGGTTTACTTTTGTTACAGTTGTGTAGAAGTTTCACATTATTACAATCTATGAAATGATTATTATGAATACAATGACTTGCTAAACCTGAGTTCTTTTTAAGATTTAAAATAGATTTTTTATGCTCATTTAAACGTAACTTTAAAGAGCGACCGATTTGACCTAAATAAGTAGATACCCAGTTAAGACATTTTATTTGATAGTCGAGAGTACGAGGCATGTTTTTTTAAGTAAGTACCGTTTTAAAATTAATAAAAAACGTCCAAAGATATCTTAATAGTTTTATTTTTACATGAAAGCCTGTCCTTAATCTACTTTTCTACATAATAATTGGATGAATTAGGTTTGGAAACGCTGGAACAAAAATAGTATATGTATCGAAGTCTAATTTAATATAATTCTATCTTATTACAAAACCAATTCCGTTTATATTAGATACACCCTCGTATATTGCTTAAATTTTAGTCATTTTGATATAGCAATAAATAATATTATTATATATTAAATCATTCGCAAACTAATGAATTACAACGAAATAAAACCTGGTCCTAGAAGATTCGATAATCTCATATGTTCTGAAAACTACTCATTCTCAGGATCGGATCTGGTTCACGTAATACAAGGTATGCGTTTATTATCCATATCCGAATAAAAAGTCTGGTTGGTATCTTATCCTACATCACTAAAATCTGATCCGATTCAGATTTAAATTTAAAAAAAAATCCAGTCAGGGACCTACGACACCACTAATATGTTCGAAATCGCAACCCACCTGTGGTGTTTTCGATAAATTACTGACCAAGATGTTAACGTTCTTTATTAATGTTATTCATTCTAAAAACCAAGTTTCCAGGCAACTTTATAACTATCAATAGTCAACTTTATATCAATCTATTACAACTAATGCAATTATTCATTTATGATACAAGTACTTGGAATACAGATGAAACGATGTAGGCAGCTGTTCTTTCCAACTTTTTCTTCAGCACCACTGCGCAAATGAAAACCATAATTAAAAAACAAAAATGCATTATCCATTATCCGTTCTCGAGGTAAGAATTATTCAGGCATAAACATTTTAGCAAAAAATCCTATTAACCATTCTTCGTCTTATTACAAGCGAAAGCTCTAAGAAATAATTACACCTACTTGAGTTGCTTTACAACATTGCTTGGTTATCAGTATTTCTTCCAGTATAACTTTCTTCCTTATTTCATATTTCCTAGATGGATACTGCTAACTAACAGAGTAGTTGGATCACTCGATTTGCTTTTTTATTGCTTGTAATTTCTCCTCAAGCATCCAATTTCCTTTTTGATAAGATCACATTAAACCGAGCTTCTCCCTTATATTACATTACAAAAAATTGTTACCTTTAACTGTCTCTTCATTGCAAAAAACTTTACTTTAAAAAAACGTTTTATCTAACATGACTGACGAGAAGTAGATATACAGGGTGTAACTAAACGACTTAGATAAACTTCACCAACCTGATTTATGAAACCAAAGGTCAAAGAAGTTGCATGGACATGTGTTCAAAAATGCTTACGTAAAAAGGTATAGGTCAACTACAAAAATCTGTTACAAATCGTAAACTTTATTAACGATTAGAGAAATTGTTCAAAATTACTTCCTCCAACACCAACACAGTCTTAAAACCGACGAATTATTGGCTATCGAAATTTCTGAGATCATTATTCTAAAGTAAAAATCGGTGTGTACTACACAAGACCTTTCAGGTAACTCAATAAGAACAAATCTAATGAATTGCAATCTGGAGAACACTGGGGCCACACAACTGGTCCCCCTCTGCCAATCCAATGATGCCCATAATTATTATTAAGGAATTCCTGAGCAACCAAACTAAAATGGAGTGGGGCACCGCAATGGATAAACCATAGCTGACGTCACGTTTCCAATAGAACATTTTTAAGTAAGAGAAGAAGATCATTTTCAAGAAAATTTATGTAATTTTATTTTGCTTTACTATTCGCATAAGTATTCCCTTCACTTCATTGATGATTTATGAAAATTTGTCCTTTGAACAATTTGCTTCGCCAGTAATAAGCAGAAGATAATTACAATTTGGACGGACAGACTGCTACAAAAACCAATTGGAAAGTACTGCCCTTCATTGAAAATAAATTGTTAAATTTACGTTTGACTTCTTTTTTGGACATGTGTCCATAGAGACTTTTTTGACCTTTTGGTTTCATAGATCACGTTGAAAATTTTAGCTAAAACAGTTATTGGTATTGCTTACGATTCTTTCGGAATGTGCCTATGTATAATATACGAGGTATGTTTTTTAAGTAAGTACCGTTTTGAAATTCTGCCACTGCAGCGCTGCGGTCAGCTTTCCGCGCATGTGAAGTCCGGGCTGTTATATGATTCCTTAGTGCTAAAGGACTAAAACCGATTGATATTCATCGTGAGATCTGTGCAGTTTACGGACAAAACATTATGAGTGATGAAATAGTAAGGAAGTGGGTGAGAGCATTTAAAGATGGCCGCACAAATGTGCATGACAATGCCCGTCCGCATGTG
The DNA here is from genome assembly GCA_963921985.1 of Agrilus biguttatus. Taxonomy (NCBI): domain Eukaryota; kingdom Metazoa; phylum Arthropoda; class Insecta; order Coleoptera; family Buprestidae; genus Agrilus; species Agrilus biguttatus. The sequence continues at coordinate 27,432,780 of OY998118.1, forward strand.
GCTAATCAGACTAAAGATCTCATCACTCTAGATCATCTTCCGTACAGCCCTGATCTGGCGCCTAGTGACTACCATTTGTTCCTGCACTTGAAGAAATATCTGGGCGGTAAGCGTCTTTAAGGCGATAACGAACTCAAAACAGTTCTGAAGCAGTGGTTAACAGTTATCAAGTCAGGCGGCAAAGTTCTATGAGAAGGGTATTCTAAAACTGGTCACTGGTCAAATGTTATGACAAGTGCCTCAATATTGAAGGAAATTATGTAGAAAAGTAGATAAAGGTGTAGCTCTCATGTAAAAACTAAAATAATTAAGATATCTTTGCACGTTTTTTATTAATTTAAAAACGGCACTCACTTAAAAAAGGATGATCGTTTTATCTAAAATAATTTTAACTATCTGCCACTTCCGGTTATACCAGAAGTTGATGTCAACTTTGTTATTTTAAATGGAATGGTATATTTTTTACAACAAATTCGTATGAAGCATAACATTTTAAGGTGGCTTTGATAACCAACTTGTAACATGTATGCCTATGATGAACATTTTCTGAAATAATTAAATTTTAATATACAGAAAAAATATCACTACGACAACCTTAACAAATATATTAATATAATTAAATATATACAGGGCGTTCAGAAAAAAAACAAAAACTTCAAACATGAATAACTTCATTTTTTCAAACGTCACCTACAGTATTTTATTTTATCATTCGATTCCTTTTTTTATCCTCTTTCGATACATTCGGATGATACCTATTTTATTATTTGAAAATGTTTGAATAATTTTGGATTTTTTTTGAAGTTTATAAACTTTATTTATTATTATTATTTGTATTGAATGTTAATCATGTAAGAAAAACTACCTATCAATCAACTACAGAAACAGAATAATAATCCGATAAATAGTGTAATTCCTGTTTTCAATGAAAACGAAAGGAGCTATGATTTTACATGCAACTTTCTGTTACTTAGCTTTTCAACTTAGTGAAACGGAATATTTACCGGAACGTTTTATAAAGTAAGAATAAAGTTGTATTTTTAGTTTTCTATTGTTGTTATTCTACTCAGATTAATTTTTAAAGTTTACAATTTTAGTAATTTGTTATCATTGCTTTACTATTTGCTTTGAAACTTTGTCGGTTTTGTTTTCTGAATTTTATATGTTTTTACTACTGAAAATTGAATGTTTCGAGCGTAATACTTGGAGACAGCATCTAATAATATAGCAGTGATTCTGAAATAGGAAATAATTGTGGTCCGACTTTCTCGCACTAATGCGGTCTTATTGGTAGAGAAAGAGAGATACGGTTAGAGAAGAGATAGCCAATCAGGCAGCGTTAGAGCGAACAAGGCAAACCACAATGTATTTGCTATTTCGAGATCACTGCTAGTGAAGGGAGTATTCGAATACAAATAATCGAAGTATTCGATTCTGGCGTGTATTCGAATGCATTCGATTCTCAACGAAGTATTCAAATTTTCTGATTCGAAAACGAGACGTCGAGACTGTCGAGAGCATTCGATTCTTTGTATTCGAATAATCATTCGATTCTCAAAATTATTCGAATGCAAGGTATTCCATTCTCCCAACACTAATCACTGCTGTACTATTAAATGCTGTCTCCATATTTTTATGCCCTAAGATTGGATGCTATCCGGTTTGATGATTGAAAATTTTATTAAAGATTCCAATTTGACGAATAATAATAATTTGATAATGAACGTGCTCTGGCACCAAAATTTCTACATACCGTGTTAAATAATGACCTTCGTTAGCACATTATTCACGTGATGAAGAATTTTTTGACATCAGGAAATAATTTTTTGGCACAAAATTTCATAAAGGTCGTGATCCTCCACATCACTTAACAGCAAATGAACGTGTTATTAAATGAAAGCAAACATGCCTCATTGGTCGTGTAACCTGTCTACTTTCTTGCATATATAGCAAAATGATCTAACAGTTCTAATGAATACCCATGTAATTTAATAGAATTTGTAGACTACAATAATATAATAAATTCTCACGAAAACTTAGAATTGAATTGCAGTAATTGTTTACCTATACTTTCCTCATTTGGAACATTATGTATCTAAGTCTTTGCAAAGCAAACTAATATACGATTATATGTGTGGTTTTACCGTCGTAGTATTTTATCAATAGTATCGAACAGGTGTTCTGATGTACCCCATTAATAATTATAACTCGAAGGACCAATAAGAAATCGTGTTATTTTAATTTAGGAATTATAATAATTAGAATGTTTTTTGTATGGGGATATTTCCCAGGGAGTCTAAAGAAAAACTCTTTATTATCTGTAAAATGAAATTTGAATGGAAATATTTACCCAGCGAGTCTACAAACAGAACTAGTTACAATAATTTTTGGATATTGAAACTTGTTTGGGCCAACTAGGCGGGTATTGATATATGATACAAACTACTAAAATGTTTAGGTATAATAAATCTGTACACCATAAGGATAAATTTGGAAATCCCAATATCCACTCTACGTGACAGCGCAATAGAAATATTTCTACCGGTTGTATGGATCTAGCGGTCGTGTAATTTGCGATAAAACGTAAAAATTGTACTATAAATGAATAAACACTACTTTGTTTATTATCACTTTTTTATTTACAAATCCTTTCGACTATAGTTTCGACAAAAAAGCTTGTCATTGTCAAACGAATAATTCAAATTGAATGAATATAAACAGATTTGTCAAAACAAATGATTACAAATTGAATGTATGTAAACAGATGTACAGTAGTGTTGATATATATTTTTTAGAAATACCATTAATTATTAAATGTATTGAATAATACTGAGTGGTACAAATCTACCTGGTCATTTAACAAGTTATTTTCCGAAATTTTTGATGCTTTATATATTTCTAATGATTCTAAAATATTAAGTTTAAAGCCTTTATTTAGATTATGAATAATTTTAAGATTTTCTATAGTAGGAAACTGATGGCCTGTTTCTAAAAAATGGTTTGCAAAATTGGAATTATTATTTCCTAATCTAAATGATCTATAGTGTTGATTATAGCGAGTTCTAAATGACCTTCCAGTTTGGCCTAAGTAAAAGGAATCACATTCTGTACATTCTAGCTTATAGACTCCAGTTTTTCAAAATTTTTAGTTTTATCTTTTGAATTAAAAAGAATGTGTAATTAATAACTCTATCGCTAAAATCTATAGAATTTTTAATTCAAAGGATAAAACTAAAAAATTTGAAAAAACTGGAAAAGCCGGAAGTTGATGTCAAATGGAATGGTACATTTTTACGATGAATTCATATGAAACATAAAATTTTAACATTTTCAAAAAAGAAGGAATTAAAATCCTTATTCGTCTAAATATTAAGATCAAAGATCTCCCATTTGGAACGCGTCCTACCAAGTAGGCACAACGAACCGACAGCCATATCCCACGACCGGTTTCGACCTATCGGGTCTCATCAGGTGGGCGCTGGCAGAAAGGCCTTTACAGGCTATATTGTAAATATAAATATAAATATGGAATCAACAGAAACAACTACTCCGAGGGCTAATACCCCTACCGGCATTGAATTACACTGTTGATTCAGAGTTACAAACGTGAGATATTTGATCTTAATATTTAGACGAATAAGGATTTTAATTCCTTCTTTTTTGAATATGTTATATCTTCGTCTAAGAATACATCGGAATCATAAGTGTAATTCAATGCCGGTAGGGGTATTAGCCCTCGGAGTAGTTGTTTCTGTTGATTCCATATTTATATTTATATTTATGTTTATAAAATTTTAAGGTGACTTTGGTAACCAACTTGTATGCCTATATGCCTACGATGAATAGTTTCTGGGATAATTTAATTTATTTGAAACAAGATTGCACCGCAACCCAAACTATACAAAATCATAACTTGCATAAAAAAATAACTTAGAATGTTAAAATTTCTACCCCTACTTCCAAATTTTCAAATCTGTAACATGCTTAGTTTCCTTAAAACGTCTAATGTACCACTCAGTTTGAATGACCCTGTATACATATGTATTTGCACATAATCCACATGTATATAACGATTATAGCAGCAGGTGCACTGTGTTTTCCACAAGCAAGTGTAACATCTTGAATAACTTCCGCATTATTATATGTTCACATGTTCAAGCTGTTCAAGTGTGGTCTTCGAAGGCGGAAGCAGCTATAATTCTTTTTGATTAATTGGTGCTTATGTTATGCTATTGCGGTCTCGTTGCAAGGCTAACCAACTGATATTATGTATTTACTACAAGGTTTTTTGGTCTAGTAATATGTTTTTATCAATGATGTAGAAATTAATCTAATCATTTAAGTAGAAAGAGCACAGTCAGCAGAATCGAAAGCAGACAAATGAACAATTAAAGGGTTAAAGGCTAATTAAGTGCCCTTATGAGAAGTTAAATGTTCCTGGTATATTTTCAAAAGTTTTGATGCTCTTAATAATATTTTTCAATTAAATTAACAAATTGAATAAGAAGTTGACAAAAAAGTGCCAAAAACAGCGCTGATTTATAGATCCATTAAAGGCTAATTCTGTACGCGTCCTTATGAGAGATTTCGCAACTTAGACAAACAATTAGCTGATGGTGTGGTAGAAAATGGTCTGAACATCGGAAGTTATCGTTCAATTTTTTCTCATTTCCAAAAGTTCTAATTCCAAATTTTCGGGATATGCGATTTATTCAATATCTGCTGTACTCATAATTGAGAAATTTACAACACAAGAGCATATTTTTTGTATTGTCCGCTGATTTGCAGTATTTTAAAATTCACCAAGTTTTTAATTTATAACAATACTAGACTATTTCCCTATTACTAAGTTCAGCAGTTACAAGCAAGAAGGACGCCTTGGTAACGACGAATGTGTTCTAGAACTTTTTTTTTGAAGTTATAGAAGATCTATCTAGAAATACTACACCCATTGGGGTAAGTTAAAAAAGTTGAGCATACTTTTCACTTTATGGTAGGAAGTCCAAAAGTTATTTTTCAAAAATCTCATCATTACTGTTATTGAATCATATCATAAATTATTTCAATATAAAAACAAAGGCTTTCACGGCCGGAATCCATAGTAGAATAAAGATTCGGGCTGTAGGGCCGTGGTCTAAGTGAACTATTAAGTCCAGATGTTTCGCCGGCTACTGCAGCTAACATTCTCAATGGTAGTGCTGCGTTACCAACGTGAATGTAGGTTGTATCTCGGTCTCGGTAGCTATTGGGTGCTGCAACAACCTACGTTCACATTGATAACGCATTACTACCATTGAGGATGTAGGCTGCAGTAGCCGACAAAATGTCTGGACTTAATAGTTCACTTAGACCACGGCCCTACAGCATGAATCTTTATTCTACTATAAATTATTTCGTCTGTATATATCATATTTCATCGTAATAGGTACATAAATGTGAAAACCGAAGGGATGTCGATTTAAAACTTTTAATAGGTGTTTATCGTTAGTGCAATTTATTATAGCATTGTTAAAGTTGAAGGTCACTGGATTTATGATTATAGATTATATGTTGACTACTTTTTGTCAAAAATCAGGCTGCTTTTTCATAAAATGTCTGGCAGCTTATTAATAAATAATATACTAAGCTCACGTATATACACATAACAAATTCATTCATCTACCTACCTATATTTATTTTGGTAAAAAGTTAACAGATTTTATTATTTTTCTTACAGTCCGAAATGCAATTGCCATCCAATAAAATGGCTTTACAATTTTCTTTTGTGATATATATAATTTTTTTAACAATTTTTTTGTAATATGTTTTAATCGGTAAATACGCAACTGAAGAATTTTCGTATGATTTATTTTTTTTGTTACAAGTTCAAGTTACAAGTGTGCGTAGTAAGTAGGTAGCGTTTTTTCTGTACATTACCTAATCAAGAAGGCTGGAAACTTTGGCGATGTTGTAAATCATAATAAATAGCTCAAACTCCAACGCCAAAAGCACGTCACTAAACGTCCGCTTTGTCAAACATATGAAATACCATAGTTAACAGTAAATATCAGTAGATGGCAGTATACTACCTGTGTAATAGTAATAATGTAATGTTCAACAAAGTCCTATTCTAATTGATAAGGATATCGACTTGTCAAGATGAATCCACAGCGTAGCCATCTATAGCCCAATAAAACGAAATATAATTGTTGAGGCACTTAATTTTTGAAATTCCATATTAATAATAATAATAATCTTCCGGTTTGGTAATTTTCAAATTATTTATTTTGCTTTCGCTACAATTGTTTCGTTACACAGTAACTTCATCTGGCGAGATTACAAACTTATAAGATATTTTGCGTTACTTAACTAGGTACCAAATCTAGGGTGGGGTATGTTTTTATTTACAATTAAAATTAAGTAAGAGTGTGTTACTAACTTCTATTTGATCATTTAAGATAATGTTACTTTTGTTATGTTTGTTAATTTCTAATATCTCAAACAAATTTAATTCTTGACCTTTAATAGTGTGAAGGATTTCAAAATTTTTGTCGAAATGTTGATTTTCTGATATCAGGTGTTCTGCATAGGTGGAGTGTGTCTTCTGTTGTTGGTAATCTTTTAGGTGTTCGTTTATTCTTTCTTGAAATGATCTACCATCTGTCCTATGTAGACCTTTTCACAATCTCCACATTTTAACTTGTATACTCCTGATTTTGAGTTTTTATCTGTTTTATCTTTGTTAGTTACACATAAAACAAATAATTCTTTAGGAAACAAAATTAAAAATAACAAAGATAAAACAGATAAAAACTCAAAATCAGGAGTTTACAAGTTAAAATGAAGTGATTGTGAAAAGGTCTACATAGGACAGACGGGTAGATCTTTTCAAGACAGAATACACCCAAAAGCTTACCAACAACACAAGAAACACTCCACCTATGCAGAACGAATGATATCAGAAAATCATCATTTCGACAAAAAATTTGAAATTCTTTACACTATTACCTAATAAAGCTCAAAAATTAAATTTGTTTGAGATATTGGAAATTAACAAACATAACAAAAGTAACATTATCTTAAATGATCAAATAGAAGTTAGTAACACACCCTTACGTAATCTTAATTGTAAATAAAAAGCACACCCCACCTTAGATTTAGTACCCTTTTAAGTGACGTAAAATTTCTTATAAGTTAGTTTGTCAGTTTGAAGTTACTGTGTAACGACACAATTGTAGCGAAAGCAAAATAAATCATTTGAAAATTACCAAACCGGAAAATCATTATTATTAAAACGAAATATGTTCTGGGTCAATATTCTGTCGAGATTATCACGCGAAGATCGCGATTTCAAACACTTTAATTCTTATCGGCACGCCGTAGAGAGGCTCTTGCAAAACATCAACCAATTCTGGTGAGAATCAATGATTTAAAAACCGCGATTCACGTCTTACATTTTCGATAGAATCTTCACCAAGAACAATATATCTTCTAGGTTGCCCTGATTTTAAATAGGTAATAAAAATTAATAGTTTTAAGAAAAAAAAATAATGTTTACGCCATAATGTAAGTAAAGTGGTGATGACGATATTGAGACAGTTTTTATCAAAATAAGTTTTAAGCGCAATGGTCCAGGGGTGTTGCACGAGACCATTTTTAGGTACATTTTATGGCCCTGCCATAAAGCAAATTGTGCATTCCATACATCGCAGTTCTTACATAAGTGTAACAATTAATTTTCCGGATCAGACTGGTAGAAATAAGTTTACTTGCGGAACTACACTAATGGTTACAGTCAACTATTACCTATACAGATACAATCAGTTAGAAGGACGTGCTATTTTAGTGTAGACATGTATTTACGTATATTACATAGACATACGTAGATGTGAACGTCCCAGTTCATAAACAGAAAAGTTAAATTGTTTTGATGAGATGGCAATTAGCTTCTAAAGAGTAATTATGAAGAACCTTCAGAATTGTATTTTACTATTTCTTATGAGTAAAGACAGATAACACTGTTATTATTTTACAAATGTAAGACGTAAATCATTCAACTTTAAATTTTTTTATTTTAGAAAAGAAAGTAGTTAAGTTAGTACATATGTAAAAAATAACTGTTATAAGCATAGCTTTAATTATGAAAATTTCTGCTATTTATTCTGATTTAAGTTGTATACGATTTAAATGTCTGATTTTTAAAAAATTGGCTATTTAATCGTTTAATTATATTTAAAGTGCTTTGCGTCTTTAGTAATTAAAGTTCCATTTGCTTACTGAGTGATATTTTATATTTATATATGTACATCGTAGTTGTGTTTACAAATTCATATAGTAATATTTATAAAACTGAAAATTGTTAAAACAGTTTCATAACTAACTGACTACTTTCTTTTCGCTATTTGACACTCTATAAACAATTAATTACAATTAAACATGTATGCATGTAGGTTCGTAATCGTCATTTGGATGGATAAGATGAAACTTACAGGTTTAAAATCTCGCACTGGGCAACCAAGTACTCCAACAGGTTTTCGGCTTACAAAAGTATAATAATAAGCTAGCCGACAGGTAGGTAGTTTCAACACAATACATCTACTCAAAATTACGAACGTTTCTGTTCACTTCAAGGTTAAATTCACAAAACACTAAAATCGTCACAAAAAAAGAAAATCTAATCACTAAATAAAATCACCTGTGGAAAAGCCGCATATACTCAAATTATTGCAGATCATCTACATAAAAGAAATTAACCATTTAACTAATAAATAATAGACGTTGATTCAATAAAGTCGTCACCGCAATTATTACTGAAAAAAATACCGATTGTTAAGAGTCTGACCATCGTAATGGTACTAATAATGCAAATCGTTAAATTAATATATTATGCTTGTATATTCGTTGGTAAACAGTAGCCTTTCGGGGCGTCTGTAACGAACGCTCGACGAACAGAGCGACCAACCTTTGGAGTTGGCGCACCTCGAGAAAACTGGTCCGGCCGTCGTCAGAACAGAGCTATTGGCGTCTGGCGACGCACGTCGCCGGTCGGTAAGCGGCGGCAACTATTGAGCTGACGGCGGACGCGTATGTTACGTTCTCTCATAAACGAGCGCCCCACAATCGAGCAGTTTGTTGTTGGATGAGAGCCATGACCGCTGTGCGCTGCCTCTGCGCAATCATATTATCCTCTCTACCTGGATGAAAAAAGACACTGACCGCTGCGCTGGCTGCACTGGTTTATTGACGATACTCTTGGTAAGATTAACAAGAAAAGACCAGACGGTCAAGCCAGGGCCGGATTAAGCCATGAAGAGGCCTCTTAGGCAATGCAAGTCTTAGGGCACTTCTCCCCTTAAGTAAGAAGGTGTCTAGGTAGTATTCAATAGGCGTCTAACATAATATAATTCATTCACGCAAGCACCACGCACACAAAAATTTCAAAACTTTTAGTTAGATTAATCAATCATTATACAAATTTTAAACCGTCTTTTTCTTTGAAAAATTTATTTGATCTTATTAATAATATTTCCAACCTTTCAATACCAGAAACTTCAAAATTAGTATCTTTCGATGTAACAAACTTGTTTGCTAGTGTACTCATTGCTGAGGTAACCTCATTAGTAGAAAATATGCTTGAAAGAAATAAGGTAAATCCAGTTATAACGTACGAAATTGTATCACTTTTAGAACTCTGTTTGAAGCAAAATCTCTTAGCCCCTTACTAGCCGAAATATTTATGGATAATCTGGAAAGCATAATATAACAAAATACTCTTTTCAATAAATATCACTATTATTTCTCTAAGTGTCGATAATGTTCTCATTTGCTTTAACGGTACAAATAGGCAATTAAATCAATTTTTCTGTTTCATTAACAGTATTTTTCCTAAAATTAAATTTACACTCGAAACAAATAATTCTATTAATTTATTAGACCTAACCGTTACGCGTATAAATAAATAACATAAATTCTCATTTTCTCAATTTATCATAAACCTACCCACACGGATACAATAATACATAGTGAATCCTTTCACCCCTATTCACAAAAATTGTCGTTTTTCGATTCAATGTTACACAGGCTCATAAACGTTCCTAAAGTTATTTTGATTTAGAACTAAACGGAATAATTTTAATCGCAGAGAACAATGGTTTTGATAAAACAATTGTAACGATATCACTTAATAAAAAACTAAAAAGAAAAACTATGAACTCAATATACCCCATCATAAAATCAAAATCTGAAAATAACTTTAATTCATTTACATACCTAAGAAATTTAAAGTTAAAAATTAGTAAATACTTAAATAAAAGTCGCTTTTCATTTAAAACTAATAATTCCTTGGGTTCATTAATTAGAAAGGATAAAGACAAAGTAGATATAAAATTTAAATCAGGAGTGTACACATTAGAATGTAGCGTTTGTAATTCTGTATATATAGGTCAAACGGCTCGAACATTTTAAGAACGTGTCAAATAAAAAAAAAAGATTTGAATTAAAAAAATGTAATTCGGCATATGCCGAACACCTAATTAATCATAATCATAAATTTAATGAAAATTTCAAAATTTTACACATAGCAAGTAAGAGTCAGAAATTAAACCTATTAGAATGTATAGACATTAGTAATTATAATAAATTAGGAATTTTATTCAACAAACAACTAGATGTGAATAACTCCCCTTCATTAAATTTATGTTTTAAACCCCCTCCTTAGTTTTGTATTTAGTAAATAAGGTTTGTAGAATGTAATTGAGTTATTGTATTTCATCCACCCAATGAAGCCACAGTGAAACGGTCTTCGTGGACTTGAAACTTTAAAAGAGTGTTTTTTTTCTCATTGTTAATATAATACAATTTATACAGTACCTGCAAATGCTAATTATCGTGAAATTATAATAATGATTTCTTTCTCGATTAACTGTAAATCATAGTAGAAAATAGGAGAGTGTGGTAAAAGAATAATTAAATAAAAAAACCTTAATTACCACAAACTAAATTTAATATGAGTGGACACGTGTTTTGCCCACTTCACACGTTGATAGTGCCCACGTAGTAGATGGAGTAGATCATTGCTTAGCACCCAGGTCCAGCTGCTCTAGTCCCAGTTTTCTGTGGTTTCCTTGGATCACTTAGGCAGTATTATTCTACAGATAACCTTTCACTTCTCTTCTGTCTTCATTTCGTCCCTCTCATCTTTCTCTCCCTAACTACACCACCCACTCATTCCCACGATTCCTGAAAGGAGGCTGAAGGGGGCCTTACGCCCTACTCTCCGGCTTTGTACTACAGTGTAGGTCGGAGGGACTGCCCGCCCACCAGCACGAGTAGCTGGTGGGAGAGAAACACAAAAAAGTTTTTGTCCTAATAGAAGAAGGCACTCATAATTTCACAACTTGCGACAGTGGTTCGGACTCACATCTGTTAACCTATTCAAAAGTGCTGCGAACAAGATCAGAATTGCCATTCTAATAGCCAACGTCCACAGGGATAGTGCATACCTTTTTCAACGTGTATTTTTATAATTCTCTTTGGAATTTATTATTTAGACATAGTTCATACCTATTTCAAAATTTTATTGCTCATTGTATCAAATTCTATTGTACATATTTACAGTTTCGTCTGTTCAATATGGATTAGCCCCCAATAATATACACTGCAGTTTTTCCCATTTATTAGAAGCTGTATCGCATCTGGTTCAAAAATTTCCAATCATGTATTGTACACGTAATTGTACGAGAAGAACCGGTAAACGACCCTTCTAGTACGCCCATTATTTGGATGATCATCCCTCCTATGATATCTCTATCTTTCTTCGGTTACCAATAATTATATCTCTATATCACCTTTAACAAAATTTACCCCGTCAATAATCCTTCCCAAACTCCAAAACATCCGTCACTCTTTTCAAAAATAGAAAAAATATCATTCGTTTTCAGCAGATAGTTGAAATTTGATCTTTCATAAAAACAGTCGATTCGCGCTACATTTTTTTTTTTTTCATATATACAGTCCACGCAACATAATTTAAGTTCTTTTTTTTGTAAAGTTTTTGTTAATGTATTTGTTAAGTCGTAAGTGTTTGTTTGTAAGTTAAGTGTTGTTAATAAATATCATACATAAACGATCGAGTGGAGTCACTTTTTAGAACAATTTTCGTGAGCAGAACAATCATTGCAATAATTTCGTCAAACCACGGAGACAACAGTTATTAAAAGATTTCTTTGGAGAGAGCACCATACACGTAAACAGGGGACAATTGTTTTTGTTAATTCTACCTATACTTGTTGAATATCATTAAAAAGAACTTTGTAAGCAAAAATTTTGATTGATTTTGACTAATGATTCTAAACACAATAACGATAAAATGAACATATTATTTATGTCGCTTTAAAAGATTATACAATATAGATTTGAAGAAAAATACAAACAGGTACGTAGAAAAGAAAAAAAAAATACAATTACCATATTAATAGAATTCCCATAAATATATAGCTGTATAAAATTTCTACTTCTTCCTGATATACCTATACTTTAATAGTTACTTCACAAACATTACCTACTTTTTGTATAGAAATTATTCATTAACTACATTCTGTATATTATCAACACGAGATAATGCCCACATGAGAATTAAATGAAACACGAACCCTTTTATTAAAGTGTGTTTATTGTTATTAGAGGCGAGTCTCATTTTATTTGTTTCCTATCTTTGCTTTCTATATATGTTAGAAATGCTTCTTTGCAATAAAATAAATAAAGTAATAATTACATTATAGTATTTATAGTGTGTTGTATGGTGTTATTATCCTTCAGATATCAAAGTATTTTGGTTGTGTTGAGTGAAATAGATAAAAAGCTCATTTTTGGCTCAAACTTCTAAGCTTCTACATAAAGTACTGTCAGACCTCAAAATTTACTTAGGATAGAATGGATTTTGGTAAAGTTTTTTTGTATTCTAAAAGTCCATTGTTATTAAAAAGTATAATCATAAAAAAAAATTAAACTTTGAATAATAAATAAGTTATTTGTTTTCTTTCTTCTTTTATAATAATAAATTAATTTTAATCAATACAAGCTCAATTTCAACGATGTATTGTATCATGGTTGAAAATTGAACCGTCAGTGGTCATTACTGAATGATGTTAAGTTTTGGTAACCAACTAGAATCGGTCTATCGACCCATTAGTCTGTATGTATAACGTATTTATATATTGCAACCCTCCCATCCCCCATTTATACTTATACCTTATGCACAAACGTATAAAGATTTGTGCAAAAATAATTCTTTGTACCCACTCCCATTGAATGAGAAGTATATACCCGTATAAATCTGTGCCCATTTATCGCTCTTAGAGACGTGTCTTTAGATAACTCTCCTGTTCGGTAGGTAGTTTATTTTGCCGCCTTTGATTTTTGAATTGTGGATATTTTCAATTCATTATGAATTCTTGTGTTATTTTTAATATGTTTTTTAATTTCTAAAGTTTCTAAAATGTCTAGTTTTTACTTTTATTATGTTTGTGTAAAATTTTGAAATTTTGTTCTAAATTAAATTCCTGTTTCTTGTCTTCAACGTGGTTCATGAATATTGATTTTTTATTGTCTAGGAAATTAAGTTTATTGTTTGTTTCTATTTTAAGTGTAAATTTTATGCGCTTGTGTAAGTTATTAATAAATTCTAAAAGTTCTTCTATGTTTCCGTTCCATATTACTAAAATATCATCTACAAAGCGTTTCCACATTTTTATGTTATTTTTATAAATAAGACGTATTTTTGGGGTGGATAGGCATTCTTAGAAGAAGCGGTATAGTACCCCGCTGAGAGGGTAAGAATGTATACTACCTGGTCACCGTGAAATTGAAATTATTTACAATGTTACGACTATAAATTTTAATAGTTGTTAACTTTTTATACCACACAACAATAACTCATGATAACTGTTAACGTAACACTTTATTAATGCTTTTTATAAAGTACTACACCTGATATGCCTTAATGATTATATTCGATTATGATTTTCGTCATGTGTACCTAACAATGTAACATATTAACGTGCATCCAAACACTTTTTTTAAATTTTACTATACACTATAGGTAAACATTTAACTGAACATGTAAAATACTATAAATAATCCCTTCTAGACGGTGATAATAAATTATTGGGTATCACAATGCGTAGATCTGCTGGAACATTCAATTCCTCACTTAACTTTAGCCACGTCCGTACCGGCTATTTGGATGAGTTTCGTGCAATAATAGACACCGAGCGGCGTGGTCTAGTGCTCTAGATCATTGCTTAGCATTCGGGAGGTCACCAGTTCGAACCCGGGTGCGGCTGCTCTGGTCCAAGTTTTCTGTGGTTTCCTTGGATCATTCAAGCAAATGCTGGAGCAGTAATATTCCACAGATAATTTTTCACTTTCCTTCTGTCTTCATTTCGTTCGTCTCATCATTCTCTCTCTAACCACACCACCCACCCATTCCCACGATTCCTGCAAGGAGGCCGAAGAAGGCCTTACGCCCTACCCTCCGGATTTGCACTACAGTGTAGGTCGGAGGGACTGCCCGCCCATCAGCAAGTTTTTTTTGCAATAATAGTTGAAGTGACAAATAATATTCCAGAAAAAATATTGTTTTGTAACAGATTACGATATTGTTCGGCACAGTGTGGTGGTCTATTCGAGCCCCTTTTAAAGTAATTTTAAGGAGTTATCTATTAACTTTTTATTTAAGTTATTATATATTTATTCATTTTTTTATTAGAATTGTTATTAATTTTTTTATTATTCTTATTATAATTATTATCTATGCACCAGTTAATAGTAGTTTCATACAACAAACAGTGATAAATTAACAGACTTAATAGAACATTAAAACATGTGTGCACATCCAAAAATGAACGATAATTTAGATAGTATTGAAATCTTGTTCTTGGTCGCCGTCACAATCATCATCAGATGTACCAATATTCCGTGCATTTAAAATATATGTTATAGAATTTCCGTATGGTCGGTTAAACTTTTACCAATAGTGTATAGGTACTCCGCAAGAGGAGTTGTATTCAATTTTAAAAACTAAATATTTCATTGTTTTACTTTTGCTTTCGTTAAATGTACATATTTTTATTGCAATTAAATATCTAAAATTTATTAATTTGTATATAAGCGCTTTTTGTGAGCTTCTAACGGAAAGTACCTACCGAACTACCAATTTTTATGATTCCCTCCATAAAAAGATTTTATAGTGTTTATACTTCATTGACAAGGTATTACTTAAAATTTTCGCATTTTTCGAAATGTATTATTATCGAATATACAGTGAGTAGTTTTCCGTTTCATTGAACAAATTCTGCTGACCTATTCAATTTTAAATAATATTTGATATGTTTTTTTTAGTATTCAGCATTTGCAATAGTTAACAATGTGATTATTGTACTCGATGCTAATTATACAATTATGAAATTAATGGTAATTTAATTAATGTACCCGTAACCCTGACCTCGATTCGTGATTACGAAGTGTGAAAAGTTAAGACAATTAAAAAGATCTGTTTACAAAAGAATAATATGTTGTGAATGAGAATAGAAAGTTCAGTATATAAAAGTAGAACACTGGTTGTATATTACCTTATAAGTAGGAATATAAATCCCCCAATATGTGAACCGGTTACAGAATAATCGTATGTTTAAGATAATTCTGTTATACGAGGCAAGTTTTTTAAGTAAGTACCGTTTTGAAATTAATGAAAAACGTGCAAAGATATCTTAATAATTTTACTTTTACATGAAAGCCTGTACCTTAATCTACTTTTCTACATAATTTTCTTCAATATTGAGGCACTTGTCATAACTTTTGACAAGTTTTTGAATACCTTTCTCATAGAACTCTGCCGCCTGACATGTTAACTACTGCATCACAACTGTTTTGATTTCGTCATCGTCTTGAAGACGCTAACCGTCCAGATGTTTCTTCAAGTACTCACTGGGCGCCAGATCAGGGCTGTACGGAGGATGATCTCGAGTTTCCCAGTGAAGAGATGTGATGAGATCTTTTCGTCCACTTTCTGCACCAAATCTGCATTAACGACCGAAGGACGCCCACTTCCTTGTTCATCATGCACATTTGTGCGGACATCTTTAAATGCTCTCACCCACTTCCTTACCATTCCATCATTCATAATGTTTTCTCCGTAAACTACACAGATCTCAGATTTCACGACTATTGGAGGCATCTTAAACACTCAGTAAACAACGTAGACAAGGGCAAATCAGACTGTAATGTCGTCAGTGCGTAGGTGAGAGATGTAGGTACTCAGTGCGCATGCGCGGAACGCTGATTGCAGCGCTGCGGCGTCAGAATTGCAAAATGGTACATACTTAAAAAACATGCTTCGTATTTACAAGCAGTAAAAGGACTTCCTATTCCAACTGGCTGCAAAGGGTAATCTTTTGATTGAAATCAGTTTAGTTGTAAAACAAGTAATGTGTAGTCTCAATCGCATTGCTAAGCTTTTTTCTAGTAGAATCTTTCAAATAAAATCTAACAAAAGTGTAAAACCATTTTACCATGTTAATGCGATATTATTTATTGAATTAATTTGTAGCCACTACAGATTACCTCATACAATGAGGAAAAATGTGTTACTGCTGTCACGCTCGAACCCGGGATCTTTGACTTTACGCGCCAATACTTTTGCCACTAAACAACGACGAACGTACTTACTAAGTCACAGAACGTCGGAATCGATGTATATTATTATTAATCATTATTAATGAAATATTTGAAGAATTTTTAGTAGGGGCAAATTTTAAATACATTAATGCGATATTAATTATTGAATTTATTTGTACTCACTACAGTTTATCTTATACAATGAGGAAAAATTTGTTACTGTTGACACGTCCTCACCGGGACTCGAACCCGGGATCGTAGGCTTTACGCGCCATTGCTTTTATCCCTACTAAATATTCTTCAAATATTTCATTTTACTATGTGCTTTTCTTCCCTTATTTGAAGTGCATTATAATTAATAGCGGAATCTATCAGTATTTTTAGACTTATATTATTAGTTGAATTTTAGTATTTTCTGAATGTCTGTTGTACTGGTGAGTAAGCTGCAGTTGGTTCCAAAATAATAAGTCATAAAAACTACAAACAGCCAGATAATATTCAATGCCCAAAGAAATGAGATTTATAATTCGAAGAACTGTCTATATTGGTTATATAAGTTTGGGTAATTACTTTAATTTTTTATTGCTATATACATCGTTAATTCCAACAAAAACAATTCATGTGAAAATGTCTGGCGACTGTTCATTTATAAAACTGTGCACATTACATTTCTGCATTTTTCTCGGTATGTAAATCTTAATTTATTCGTCAATTCATGACACTAATTAAAAAGGTTATTACCACAATCGTAACAAGAAACTATAAAAAATATAATTAATGCAAATATTAGCATTTATGTTTGTTATGTAATATTACACTTGCAATTATGTATAATGTTATGATTATAAGTGGTTTTTAAACTTTTTACAATAAATTCTAATTTGAAATACTAAACCTCTTACAATACCCGAAAATAGCTATTTATTTCTTATAAACACAAAATAAATAGTTTCATATACGGTTTTTTAAAAATGAATAAATACCTCAGTAATAACTAGAACCCACTTTATATTTTGTATCTGTTTAAATATTATGAATTGCACTGGATGATAATTTTGGACGAGTGTATAATTTTCTTTGAGAAAGTGTTTGTTCTGTTGTCAATTTTCACCCTTATATAACAAAATAATAATCAGAAAGGAAATTAACAAGAAAATGGAATATACGATTTTTATTCATGTGATCCAAATTTACAACTTCTTCAGAACTTCAAAGAATTGGAAAATGTTAGGGTAGGCCGAATAAAATTAAATTTAGATATGGCAACGCTGCCGTCGTTTTCTGGGTAAGAGGGCGTAAACCATGGGAGCCAATGCGTGTATAATTAAGAATGAATTGCTTACCTCTTGGGGACGAATCCGAGTGCACCAGGTACGATTCTGCCCTTGGTAAACACCAGGTAAAATCGTACTAAATAATTAGAGGTACGGATGAGTACTGAGTGACTTGTAGTGTGAATAATATAAAAAATAGATTCAAACGCCTTATAATACTACAAACAATGTTTATTGGTACAACCAAATGTATACATTTCGACTACGAAATAGTTATTTTCAATGGTAACTGTAAACTAAGATTAAGAAAAGATTATACCTAAATATATTCTAAAAAACTACCTGTAACTTATTGAAGACTAGTGAACAGCTCTCTTAACAGTGACAAAGGTCTTATCCGCTATTTAGTTTAACTTTAAATTTGTTGTGAATTATTTTGTAAGGTCCACTGAACATTAGAGTTGTGACTAGACTAAGCCATGTCCACTGGAGCATAAAATTAGTCACTATTTATATTGGATACACTATCTTTAGTTTTTAGTTCTCGTCAAACCTTAAAGAATGTAACTGTGTTATCGAAAAGTGCTTCGGACATTTAGTGTCTTGTTTTGGCGTTGGGGTCTGAGATCAGGGCCGTAGCCAGCTAATGATATGAGGGGGGGCTGAGGGACTTTTTGAGTGAGCGCAATTAAAATAATTGGAAAGTCTCAAAACGGTTGTAATTTTCGCAATTTACAGTTATTAAATTTTCGTATTAACTCAAACAAATCAATATTTTCGTATAAATTTTTTCAAACGCCAAAAGAATTAAATTAACTTGTCGTTGGTGCTTCATAGACATTCTTTGGGGTATGTTGAACCGTGTAAGTACCGAAAATTCGGGTATTAGGGTATTGGCGCAATGGCAAGTGTTTTACAGTGAGTTGGAGACCGCCACAAACGCGTAAAACAAACAGGAGCAGTGATGCGGCGATGGATCGACCTGCTTTTTTAGATATAAATTCGATGTGGAAATTTCTAAATTTTTCAAATTTCCTATAAATCTCGGATGTTGACTGAGGGGGCTGAGATCCTTCTAGGGGGGCTCAGCCCACTGGAGCCTCCGCATGACTACGGCCCTGTCTGAGATATTTACTGTATTCTGTATTCTACAACACGCTAAAGTTTACAGTCTTCTTCATTTATTGCTAATAATTCATATTATTATCACTGATTAAATATAGTTTTATTTGAAACAAATTTATTTTAACATAAACCTAAAGGTCTGTTTACAATTCTCACTTTTTTATTATCTTGGTAATTGGTTCACCATTATGGGACTTATTTACAGGGTACCTATACTGTATGGAGTGGATTACCTTACAGCTGTATATCAAGGACTCCAATATCATCCAGAAAATCAAATTTTAGTTTGGTAACAAGTCCCATATTTTTCGAGTAATGTTAGAATTTCAATTTTTGTTTTAATTTGGTACTCCTAGCCGGTTTCTTGGGGGTCACGACCACAAATGCAGGATTTTTTTGTGTACTACTTATAAATACCCATGCTATTATTCGTCCCTTAGAATTTATCATTTCCGGCGTGTGTTTTAAGTTTAATATTAAAATTTCGTTTTGCTCACTTTTTCCATATTTTTAGATTATAATTAGTAAAGAGGTATGATGATCTGATTGATCAAAACTTTCTTAAAAATTGGTTTGTTAATATAGTGTATACTATTTTAAAATTAAATGAGCTATTTTTACTAAATTGCATTGTTTTTAGTATTTAACATAATTTAATTTGGTTTCAAAATAAAAAGCAAAAAGAAAAATTGTTTCAACAAAATTGTTTATTCTTCGACCTCTAAAGGGTCATTTTAAGAGTACAAAACGTAATTTACTTATTGTTTTTGCGCTTCATTATTAAAATGTTTCATCGAGAATACACCTACGAAAGTTTAAATAATTTGGTTTCAATACAATTCATAATCATTTTCTTATATAAAATGTATCAAAGGTAAAAATAATTACTGACCGATTACAATCGATATGTTTTTATGAAAACATAGATGAACTATTTCGCCCAAAGTAAATATTATCAATAACTCATCAAATAATATATTTAAAAAATTATTTCAAACAAAACTCCACTATTGCTCTACGTAATCGTGTAAATTAGAAAGAAATGTAAATTTTCAAACAAAAATGGTTTTATTTGACTCTCAATATTTTGAACTAAACTTGGTTACAGTTATAATTTAATGTTGTTGACTTAGTCATGCATTTCTTCGACGTATTAGGTACGCTACAAATCAATACATCGCTACCGTACGTAAACTGGAAAATTAAGCACGCTTCGAATGTGCTTTTTCCGTGAATTTAGTGAATTTTTGTCAAAACAGTTAGATTTTCACGGTTCGTTAAGGCAATTTATGGTACATAAAGACCATACACTCGAATTTATTTTTATTAATAAAACAAAACAGTCTGGAAATTTTTCACCAATTTGATGCCGTCAACTCGACAATTGTTTCCATCTGTAAGACCATTTTGAAGTGTTCTTGAGTTACTAAATACAAAAGTTTAAAACAAAAATATTTATGTTATCTAAAGTAAAAAATAACATTTAGGAATAAGTAGTGTTACCACCCCTCTTAATTTAAGTAACATATAAATTTTGTTACGTTTTTGCTCTAAACTCGGTTATTTAACTTTCTCAACAAAACTTAACCATTTAACACAACTTCGGTTCTACAATTCTCGCAAACACTTTTCGTCGATAACTTTCTAACTATTTCTGTCAACTCCTGTTTTACGTCACCTGTCAACTATTCTTCGTCAACTGTCCTAATCGTCTATCGCTGTCGCTTATATAGTTTGATGGACGTTGCTAGGTTACTCTTGAACCAAATCGAATGATCTAGTAGTTGTTTCGATTTTTCTAGAACGCGGTATGGGCAAACTCCACTCTATTTTTGCAATCGGTGCTGATCAATTCCAGCCAAAGCGCCACGTCCGTCACACTATATTAAATTTAATCCTTTCTATTTAGCAATTTAAACATTCTTGTCTACATGTGCAGAAAACTAAAAAATATCGTAAAGTTCATTGTGGCACACTACAGGAATGTTTTGAGTAAAATAATTTATAATTAATCCTAGAAGAAGACACGTTAAATTAGATGAATTTCATAAGAAGCATCGGTGGTTCATATTACACAATAACAATTTTTTTAATATTTCAAGCATCAGGTGCATTAGTTAACATTTAGAAAGGTTGAAGTCGTTAACTCATTGTAAAAACATGGTTATCTGGGTAACATTATAATGAATTATAAAAAAACAACTTGAGGCAGGTACATAAAGACATATATTAAAGTTTGAAAATAAAATAAGAAAATAAGTTACTAAAGACCAAACAGATTCTCATAATATTCCTCTCCCCAGTCACACTAAAGGTATTACCCATTTAAGTACGTTTGTAAATATTTTATGGCAGTATTTAGTTTGCATCAGAAATAAACAAGCTGACATTTTTGCAACCTCTAAAATGCTTAAACTTTCGCTATTATATTTGAATGTATCTATATTTCTCTCTAAGTGGAGTAGTAAAATCCGAACCTTGTCAGGTAATTAAAAATATATAAATTAAACAATACTCTCCAACGATGCGGTGTTGTCTTCCGATCTTTTTGGCCGTGGTCTGTGGAATTTTACTATTACTGATGTCATCAGTTACGACACAGCACCTGCCCAGCCACCACTGAAGATGCCGTCAGCAAGGATCGACGAAACGTTTGGAAAAGTAAAATTTCACGGACCACGGCCAAAAAGCTCGGAATACAAAACCGTGTTGATATACGCCGGCGATGAAAGTTTAAGACGTTTCGCCCTTTATTAAGAGTTTCCTCAGAGTCTACAGGCATCAATCGGTGGTGTTAAAAAGTTTTTTAAATGTAATTTTAATTAAATAAAGTACTTACAATTGTTTTTGTCAAAGGCAAAAAACCACTATCTTAAAGAAAAATACTGAGATTGATATTGGATTTTTGTTTTTGACAGTAACAATTGTAAGTACTTTATTTAATTAATGTTACATTTAAATGACATTTTAACACCACCGGTGAATGCATGTACCCGCTGAAGAAGCTATAAAGGGCGAAATTTTTATTTAATATATTTTTAATTACCTGGCCAAGTTCGGATTTTATTATTTAAGAAACTGAGGGTAATACACATTAAAACAAACAGTTTTGTGTTTTTTTCTTTCATTTTATTGAGGAGATAGTCCGAAGGACTCTATTCGAGTGTGTTTTCTTATCAAATGCCCTACTTCTCTAAAAAAGTCCTTTTGTGTGTTTTATTCCCACCAGCCACTCGTACTGGTGAGTGGGTAGTCCCTTCGACCTACACTGTAGTGCAAAGCCGGAGGATATGGCGTAAGACCCTCTTCAGCTCCTTTCAGGAATCGTGGGAATGGGTGGGTGGTGTGGTTAGGGAGAGAAAAATGAGACGGACGAAATGAACACAGAAGAGAAGTGAAGGATTATCTGTGGAATATTACTGTCCCAGCGTTTGCCTGAATGATCCAAGGAAACCACAGAAAAACTTGGACCAGAGCAGCCAGACCCGGGTTAGAAACGGTGACCCCCTGAATCCTAAGCAATGATCTAGAGCACTAGACTACGCTACTTCTTTCCGGGGCTGCTGGTTAATGGTGGATGGTTATTGTAGAGACAAGCAACTGTGGGGGTCATAAATAAAATACCCGCACGTTTGATGGGCCTGCACGGTTGCCATACAGATGTTTTACTTATGTCCCATAATATTTGTTTCGGTCCTATACATACTACTTAATTAATTTCAAAATCTGACAACGTTTCATGAAATTTACATTTTTTTAAAATGGCTAATAACACTGGTAGCCTTCAATAGATATAACACAAAAACAACACTAGGACGGATTTCCGTCGTCTACGTTATATCCTAGACATAAAAAGAATTGGGTACACCGAGGCCTTTAGAAAATGACTGGGCAAATTGTATAACTTACAAATAAGTAGTAAAAATCTAAACTGATGAATGAGGAAGAATAGTAATTTATGTCGGCGAGATGATGAGGAAATGATGTAGTGAGGTAGTGTAGACATTGCTGTGGGAACATTGCCAAGGAGACATTATGCCAAGACATTTCAGAGGAAAGAAATGTATGAATGTAATAGGAACGTTCAGAGTGGAAAATGAATGTAAGGGGTATAAATAATTATTGGATGAAACAGGTTGAAGGATTATTAAGGATATATGCAAAGGAGGACTATTCTTTATTACATATACTGTAATGAGAATAATACTTTGGAAGAATGTGGTGTGATAATAGATAGAAGTCGCAATGGTCTGGCCATACTGCAGAAAATTGTAAAAAATGTATTTGTATAAAGGATTTTTAAAGAAGAAGAAAGCAAACTCATACTTTGAAGGACGGTTATTTTGAACAAGCTGACAGTTTTTCTCTTAAATAAGTGTTTTTAATTACAAACTAGCATTTACATCTGATCATTTTTTGTATTTAGTGTTACGGCAGAATAAACATTTTTTTTTGTATATAGTTAGAATTTAAGTTGTACATATTAAAATTCGTACAGTTGTGTTGTATATATTCATGTTTTTTGTAAGTTTTATCATTTAATATTCATATCTTATTGTAACCAGTTTAGGGGGAGAAAATTAATATAAGGTATTTTATAACATTTTGACCAGACAGTCCGTATGTAGTCTAGCAGAGGGAAAGAACCTCATAAACAATAATCATTTTATATTTGTAGTTGTAAATATACTCTTATAAACTTCTATAGTTTCTTTCTGTGTGTTCAACTGTAAACATTGGTCCTTCGAGCATAATTTAAATCTATGTGGTACAGCAGTACAAACGCTTAGAAATATTTTTATTCTCACGAAATAAACATTTAGTAAGATGTAATTTTACAAATTTAAACTTTTTATATAATAATTAGTAATCGCATAATGGAGTCTTGTTAATCAATTTATGTTAATACAGGTAACAGTGAAACATTCAAAACTATTGTTAAATAGTTAGTACCCTCTATTAATATATTTTTTATTGTAACGATTAATTTGTAATTTATTATTACTGATACTTAATTTTCTTATAAGAATAATTTTATTTAGTGTATTCTAGAGTTTGAATTTTGTTAAATAGAATAAAACTGAATTAATAATGGAAATAAAAAAAAATGTAGTAAAATTTTACATTACGACTGACGTTTAAATTTCACAAACGCGTATAGGAGCTTATTGCAACATGATGCCGCAATCAAGAATTGTATTACAATGAGTCTTAGATAACTGGATGTATTTATAAAGCGACTGCTACGTTAATTTTGACTTTTAATAAATAAATAAGCAAACGAAAGGTGAGAACAAAACCGTTTTAATTATCCAAACAATAAAACAACACATATGCCAAGTCGGATCGAATATATTTCTAAAATAATGTGAAACCTGTGTCTATGATATTTAAACCAAAACTGGCAAGTGTTTATTTCACAGGGTCCTCTAGCAAAATGCTTAGGTACTGGCGCACTTGATATGGTTCTTGAAACAACACCACGATATCTAATCTAAAACACTAAACGCAAAGTAGCTGTTTTCCAAAGGTATGAAATTGTAAGAGAAATATGAGTAAGGGTAGAAAGTGCGAGAACTGTCCACTGAAGATTCCCAGAAAAAATCTGGAGAATACGGTGGATGTGGGAGCAATTCAAAGTTAAATTCATGTAGTTTTGCCAGTTTTGCCATTTTTTTGATTGACTTGTTACACGCTGCATTGTTTCGATGAAGCATTTTTTTGCCATATACAGTCGTTTTCTTGCAATTTCGACCTTCAAAAGCTCCAATAACACTATATAATATTCACTGTTAATGGTATTTTCCTTCTCAAGATAGTCGATAAATATTACACCACGCACATTATACCGCCCAAAATACCGAGGCTATAACCTTTCAGCCGATTTTTGTTGTGCTTTCGGGCGCTTTGGACGAGATTCATCAGTTGCTGTCCACTCAGATGACGATCGTTTTGATTCCGGAGTGAAGTGATGGATCCATATTTCATCCATTTTCACATATCAACGCCAAAATTTTGGTTTATGTTACGTTTACGTTTAAACATGGCCAAACACTGTTCAGAATCATCAACACGTTCTCTTTGGGTGTTCGATTTTTTGGCGGTATCCCGCCGAAGGTTCTTTTGGTTAAATATGATAAAATGGACTGCTTTTCCTAATATACACTTTATTATTCACTATTTACACTTATTTGATTTTGTTGTTTTGATTGATTTGGATATAATTATGAGGTTGATTTGAATTGAATAGAATGTAATGTAGTTTGATTGAATCTACAAGTGGAATTCTCTGTGATTTTTGCTTATTTCTACTTAAATAGTGTAAAAAAATAGACAACGCCCCAAAGTGAAAAATATCCCCCTCTTGAAGCTAAACACCCCCAAGCGTAATTCACAAAACCGTTGGTGGTGTTCTCAAGGCTGATGATCGATGCGTAAAGTATTTACAAGGGGTATCATAAAGGGGCCAGAGTCTATTTTTGGAATTTTTTAACGTATTTACAATTGATGGGCACACAAAATGCCTATATACAAAGAGAATAATAAATACCTAGAAACTAAACTTAACAGATGTATATATATAAAAACAGACAAAATATTTTTAATATTTACAGGCACTTAACACGTTCTTGTTTTTGGTCAATAGTGAGCAATGAGCAAACGCGGCACCCACTTTGAATAGAGCTTTCTCCAAGTCAAATACTCATGCAATATAACATAAAGATAACACGCTTTTTTGATATCTTGATATGTTGACGATGTCAGCTAACTCACGCAATTTCCCTTTTCGATCATTCAAAACGATTTTGTGGTGTTTTTCTGGTGTTACCGCCTCGTTTGGACGTCTACTACGTTCTGCATCATCAGTGTCTGTCTCTACGACCACGTTTGAAGTTAGCAAACCAACGTTTTGTTTTGTTTCGGTTGTTTTCGATGGAGCGGATTCTTCATAACACTTTTCCACTTTTTATGGCATTGCTTCGCTTGAACGGTATTTTGAAATTGTTTTTGATCGATTGTTTTGAAAATATAAAAGTAGCGTCACTCTCTAGCGTCAGCACTATAACTCACAAACTAATAAATAGAATATCATGAAATATTAACAGCTGTCTTTTGAAGGTTAGTATTAACTGAAAAAGAGGTGAATACAATAAAACTACTGCCATCTATGTGTTAGGCCTGGGACTTTTTAGTCCATGTCTTATGTGCGCACATAACTTGTAAGAAGGTTTTCTCAATATTTGTATAGTTTTAAGGATATTTTGCACATTTTTTCGACAACTTCTACAAGCTGAAGTTTCAGGAAACTAAAAATAATAAAAATCTACCTGAATTCAAAAATGAGTCAGGAACGTCTATTTAGCCTTGTGATTCTAGTAATCGAAAATAAAACAACAAACGTTGATGAAGTTATAGATTTATTCGCGGGAAAGAAAGTCAGATGTGTATAATTATAGAAAGATTAGATAGTAAAATTTGCTGTGACCTTAGGATTAAAAGTGTGTACGGTCTGGCTAATGCATTATCTATACCGATTGTATGTATTCTACTCTAGCGATCGATTAGAGTAAAAATAAAACTAGCAGCCTCTAATATGATGAAGTCCTACCACTATACCAGAACTCTTAAACTCGACGTACGTTTCGCTAACCAAGTTAGCATCATCAGGAGATGATTTAGAACTGTTCTAAATCGTACGTCGAGTTTAAGTGTTCTCAGTTCTGGTATAGTGGTAGGACTTTATCACATTTTGAGTGTGCCAGAAGGTTCCAAAAATCCCAACTCAGTCTGTAATAGTTTCATACACAAACTTTTTGTACAATTTTCCTTTGCACAGTTGTGCCACTTCTTTTCCAATCAACTACTTCTAGATGTTTTTTTTGTAAGAATTAAATTAATATTTTAATATTAAATATTTACACTAGCTTAAAATTAGGGTGATATCAAAGGAATGTTGATAATGCTTTACTACTAAAATGATGATTATGATTACTAAACTATATTGGCTAATTATTCGGGAACTGATTACTAAAATGACTAAAGACTGACTGATGACTGTTACAACTTAAAACTATCTACTACTATGGTACAAATTAAACGACATCGGAGGGGTGCGAACGGCATAACAGCGGGTAACAATATAATTTGGGTTGTTCAACTTCCCTCGGTCGGACAGCTACGTGACCGCACAATAGTTTGTAAAATGCTCTAGACTCTCTCTCTTTTGTGTTTCATTCCCACCAGACTCGTGCTGTTGGGCGGGCAGTCCCTCTGACCTACACTGTAGTGCAAAGCCGGAGGGTGGAGCGTAAGGCCCTCTTCAACCTCTTTTGAGGAAGCGTTGGAATGGGTGAGTGGTGTGGTTAGGGAGAGAAAGAAGAGATGGACGAAATGAAGACAGAAGAGAAGTGAATGATTATCTGTGGAATATTACAGCATTTGTCTAAGTGATCCAAGGAAACCACAGAAAAACTTGGACCAGTGCAGTAGGACCCGGGTTCGAACCGGTGACCTCCCGAATGTAAAGCAATGATCTAGAGCACTAGACCACGCAGCTCGGTGAATGCTCTCGGTACCCAAATAAATATATAAACTTTATAACAGAGGAAAAATTCCATTCCAAACATATTTCAAAGATGTACAAAGTATTTACACTAGCACTTTTTATGCAACCTTTAATGAATGATAACTTTCAAAGAGAAATTTGCACAATCAAACACATTGTAAAGAAGAATATAAAATAATATAAAATGAGTTTAATAGCCAAACGAATAAAATACAAAGAAAATATAATTATTTTAAACAAATTTTATACAACCATTAATGTAAAAAATAACCTACTTGAAAGTACATTAGCATAATCAACAAAATTTGTATTGCCAAAATTTCACTTAATAAATGTAATTTAGGCAAAACTATAGTAAATAATAAAGATGCAATTGAATTTCTAGAAAACAAAGATTTATTAACTTTCATGCAACACATGTGGTGCATATTATATTGGCCAAACGGGCAGAAATTTGAAAATCTGCCTGAATGAACATGAAACATAATATCAATCAATAGTAGATAAAAAACGAAAAACTGTGATCGCTTTACATTGTATTAATAATAATCAGTTACAATTGAATTTCTACAAAAAAATAGGGATTTATAAGCTTCCATGCAACACATGTGGTACATATTATATTGGCCAAACGAACAGAAATTTGAAAATCATCCTGAATGAACATGAAAAATAATATCAATCAATAATAAATCAAAAATGCAACACTGGGATCGCCTCAGATTGTATTAAATGAAATAACTCAAAATCCATTAATGTTTAGTGGTTTTTATTTTCCTCGTTACAAACACTCTCATTCAATGGATTTGTTTCCTATTTTTTTTAAAATTATTAATCTTAAATGTTGGAGGGAAGAGGCGCCAATGTCAAGTTTTCGTTCCGATTCAAAAAAATCGTTAATCGGTACCTGATAATACTAAGATTTTGTATGACAAAAGTTCCAAATATGTTTGTATCGGAGATTGTTTGTATCCAGTTACTTTCAGGTTTGTACCAAACTGTATACATATATTTGTACATAAATTGGTAATAGTTTTATCTTTAGGAGTTGTCTGTATGAACTAGGCCATAAAACCTTTCAATATCTAACAAAATTGGCTGCAATACTTGTAAATTCGTTTGTTGTATTTATTACCCCTGTTTGTGAAAAACTATCGTGTTCTTTTGTTGGCTTCACCTAGCATGCAATATCTGTAAATATTATTTTATTTGTATGAATTGTTGCAGTTTATTGGCCTAGCTATAAGAAATTATTGGTAATTTTGCAAATGTTCCGGCTCCTAGAAATTCGCCACCGTTTCACATCTTACGGATATAATTTAGTTTTAAGTCTATTTATAAAATTTGTGGACGTTTCCTTTTTTGAATGTATCGTTATCATTAACCCACTACGGGGTGGAAGGGAACCATTGGGACAAATTCATAGTTTTCGTTTTCCAGTTTATATTCTCCTAGTATTTAGTTATGATAAAGTCTTTTTATACAATATATCTTCTTAAATTTAATTTCTTTTCCTAATATCATTCAATCTTTGTTCGATAGATAGTTTATTTTGTCACCTTTGATTATAAATTCGTAAGAAATAGACAAATCGTAAACATTATAAATTCCAAAATATTTGCTTTTTGTCACGTACGATTTATTGCTAGTTAATAACCAAATTTCTATCGGCTGCATCCCTTGTGGGTACAAGGATGGTATAGCTGAGGGTTGCGACATGGCTAACTAACTATCATAGTGACTACTAAGTTTTGTATATTGTAACGAATTTTCTAGATCAACTTATTTATTTCTCTACTTGTACGTTTGAAAATTTGCTTAGTCATTTTATAAAAGCCTCAGCGATTTATATAATGCCTGTTACGATTCGCTTTGAATCGTCCTGAACTGCAACTTGATGAAGTCCAGGTGTTTGTGTTGAATTTTTTGATTGAAGTAAGTCGTTGAATTAAAGTCTTTAAGCAGGGTTTTTATACATATATTTACACTTTATACACGGATAGTACTGGTACCGGGAAGCGTTGCGTCACGATTGAATTGTCGATTGAATATTGATTAATTGATTTGCCTTGTTTGTTGATATAAGTTGATATGTAGTTGATAGTTAGATAGTTGAAGTTAATTGATATTGCTTGTTATTGATCTCGTCTGATCTGATGTCTGATCTTGTCTCTTTGTCTTATGATAGAAAAAGGTTATTTATAGATTATAGACTCAGTTGGAAAGGGATGAAGGTGTGGTTAAATTTGATGAGAACAATGATGATGGGTGTTACAAGTGAGGAAGGTGGTTTTTGAAACTTGTTGTAGTGTATTGGTGTATGGTTGTAAATGTGACAGAAATATGATACAAATTGACGGATGTTAGGCTTAGGGGGTTGACAGTTACAGCTAGAGAAAATTACTGGAATTTATGGGCGATTTATGGTAGTGCAATTAGGAAAGGATTCGAAACTAAATTGACAAAGGAAAGGAACTGGTAATAAATGAACAAAAGAGCTAAAAATCATAATTTAGAAAATCGGCGTGAAGACGTTACACATCTTGCAATGTTATAAATCAGCTGGTGGTCCAAGGGACGCAACAATGCCTAATTTTAATATACGATACATTTTATTCCGCATTTAAATAATATCATCAAGCGTTACCAAGCCATTATTTTAATTTACCATTAAATTAACTACATCTGAAAATTAGTTCTGCTTGATCAGTTTTATTGTAAAAGGACAAATAGAGAATGGAAAATGCAAAAAAAGGAAGTAAACAAATATATGCAACTAGAGCATGAAATTCAATACCACCTTAATGTTATCAAATTTCCCCGTGTACATCGTATCGTTTTCCTGTGCTTTTTGCGGAAGCTAAATTAAAACCTGAAGGTTATCGATGTAGTGGGATTATATTATACAATTAAATTTACCTAAGTTACGCTTAAACAAACTCACCCTGCATCGTGAATACATTCTTTGAATGATGATATTGAAACATTTCACAATCGGAAACATGCCCTCAAAAAACAAATCGACGCACACCGTTGTTAGTCTAACATATTGAATTTAAAACCTTTAAGACTTCGATAACATTTCAGACTCATATGGCTTCTTCGTTTTATGGATTCACCAACATTATAGAAAGTAAAAGACAAAACTGTATAAATACAGGATGTCCCATTAGTATCTTAGTTTGATTGAAACAGCAACATATTCATCCAAAATGAAAATAATTGTTTCTTCTTATAATTAACATCGTATGGGCTATATATTCTATTAAAAAAGCAAAGTTGGGTATCACAGGGCCTCACCAGGGTCACAGATCCGATCTCAGACCACAGAATCAGATAACTCTCTTAGAACCCAAAGACTTTTGTGCAGCTTATTTTTCGATTTAGAAGCTCCCTGGCAAAATATTTGTGGTGTAAGATTAACGTGGGACATCCTGTGTGTAGTTAGGAAAAAAGTATGATGACGGTTTTTCATATGAAAACATCTATTCCTAAAAAATCAATATCTCCATCATAAACTACATATTCTAAAGTCAATTACTATAAATTTTGTTTCCTCCCCGAATGTGAAACAATAACAATTTATAACTTTCCCAACTTGTTATGATTCGCTATGAATCGTCCTGGACTGCAACTTGATGAAGTCCAGGTGTTTGTGTTGAATTTTTTGATTGAAGTAAGTCGTTGAATTAAAGTCTTTAAGCAGGGTTTTTATACATATATTTACACTTTATACACGGATAGTACTGGTACCGGGAAGCGTTGCGTCACGATTGAGTTGTCGTTTGAATATTGATTAATTGATTAGATTTGTTGTTGTTGATATAAGTTGAATATAGTAGATAGGTAGATAGCTTGATGTGAATTGATATTGCTTGTTATTGATCTGATGATCTCTTTTTTAGAAAAAGGTTATTTATAGAATGTAGATTAAGTTGGAAAGGGATGGAGGTGTGGTTAAATTTGATGAGAACAATGATGATGGGTTTTAAAAGTGAGGAAGGTGGGATTTGAAACTTGTTGTAGTGTATTGGTGTATGGTTATAAATGTGACAGAAATTTGATACAAATTGACGGATGTAAGGTTAGGGGGTTGACAGTTATTGGAATTTATGGGAGATTTATGGTAGTGAACTACAAAGGAAAGGAACTGGTAATAAATGAACAAAAGAGCTAAAAATCAGAATTTAAAAATCAGCGTGAAGACGTTACTCATCTTGCATTGATAATGAATCAGTTGGTGGTCCAAGGGACGCAACACAACTGTTTCATTACTCATTTGTTACATACTCAACCGTTCTGTCTAGTTAAGTGTAATTTGTCGTTTACATATGTACATTGTTTATGGTTTCCAGTTGCGATTTGTTGGCAATTGGTGACAGGTAGAAATACAATATTCTAACTCGGCTTCCTATAAGTTTTTATTTGCGTGCGTGGATGTTTATGTCTAGTATTAAATTGTTTCAAGCGAAGAGAAGAAGATAATGGGTATTCAACCCTCAGAAGTAATTGAAAACTAGCACAGGTGGCTACTTGGAAAGCTGATTTAAAGATGACAGATTAAAATTTTAATTTTACGAAAGTTTTGTATAAATGATGAAGTTTATACAAGAATTGCAGCCGGCGAAGGAATGTTAAATTTTGCGAAAGATTAATTTTGAGTACCTGTCAGTGAAGTTCCTGAGACATAGTGTATTTCACGTGTAGGCAGTGCACTATAGCAGGTTATTAAAGGTTGTTGGTTCACTGCAGTATAGTCACATTTATTTACACTTTATTCAAACTGCGTTTTAAACCTTTTGATAATGATTATTATAAAGATAAAGTATGGTAGATGTTATACGCTTCAACGATTGATATTGACTCGTGTTTTTTCAAGAACTGTTGTTACTAATCTTGGAGGAAAGCCTGAAAAGAATCTAAACTAAACGGCCCTATAATGGCCTGAGGTAGTCGGTAGCTTCGAGGACATCTTCGTCGGAGATCCGACATTACCCAGTCGTATGGACGGCTGGATGTCTTTCGAAGATTTCCTGTTCCCCGACAACAAAAAAAAAGAAAGGTAAACGTTAACTGCATGTAAACTGGTAATACCAAATTAAAGAGGGGGAAATATTGACCGATTTTGGACAAAACAGAAACCGTAGGGGTTACGCTACTTTAATATGGATATCCTAAACTGCAAAACAAATAATCAAAACTCATGGAATGAAATTTAATATATTAATAACAAAATAGATACATAGATGGTTATCGAAGGTAAACACAACGATAACATTGTAATAAATGCTGACACAGGTCCTGTGTCACTGAGAAATATAAATCTCAGAAATGTACAAGTAAACGATAAGCATTTTTTTATGTAACTTTACACATTACACAAATTAGTTGTCATGTTGAATTGAAACTCTAAACAAGCCTATTCTTCTGCGGCTCCATCCTGTTACAAAATATTTTTAAAATTAAGTTCAATATATCTTTTTTTAAATCGAAATTAACGGAGAAAAAAAAATAACTAGATAAATTTCCATCCCGGATATTAATAATGTAATTAATGTTGTTCATGGTGCATTCACTGTGAAACATTGATATTTGGTTTAATGAATACAAAAGCTCACTGGACAGGTTTCACAAAGTTTATTGAAGTTTTCTGACAACCGTTTCGGCTGTTAAGCCATTATCAAAGACACATAACTGGTCAATACATTAACACAAATATTTGATAAATATCACTGAAATGAAATCAATAATAAGACATTTACAAATAAGTCCAACTGTATAAGTTTTAAAACCAGATATAATGTTCAAACCAATTTGATTTGAATCACAATAAAATTACAAAATAAATATGCCAAATATAGATTTAAATTGTTTACGAAACAAAATCTATTACTAATATTAGCATAAGGGTAATGAGGAAAGCTATTTATTCGCGAAAAAACTTTGACGTAAAAAAATACTAATAGAGGTTTACCTTTGATGAAATATTATTAATACTTATATAAGAAAACATTAATGTAGTTTCAACATCAATTGATTAAAAATCTAAAATCATTAAGATTTATTTTATTCAAATTCTTTCATCTTTTAGACGACTGTTATTGGTATACTGATCTCAAAAATATGTACAATCGCCTATTTGTCAATTTTCTCTTCTAATTCCCCAAAAAATTAATACATAGTAAATAATAAGAAACTAACTAGAGTAAGTAGACATACATATATATAAATATAAATATGGAATCAACAGAAACAACTACTCCCAGGGCTAATACTCCTACCGGCATTGAATTAGATTCCGAACGATTATTAGACGAAGATAACAATCCAAAAAAAAAGAAGGTATTAAAATCCTTTTTCGTCTAATTACAAAGGATCACAGATCCCACACGCGTCCTACACAGCAGGCACAGCGCACCGAAAGCCATATCCCTCGACCGGTTTCGACCAATCGGGTCTCAGAAAGACTTTTACAAGTTATATAATAAATATATCCCACATTTGGGATCTGTGATCCTTTGCAATTAGGCGAAAAAGGATTTTAATACCTTCTTTTTTTTTGGATTGTTATCTTCGTCTAATAATCGTTCGGAATCAACAGTCTAATTCAATGCCGGCAGGAGTATTAGCCCTCGGAGTAGTTGTTTCTGTTGATTCCATATTTATATTTATTATAGAGCTTGTAAAAACCTTTCTGCCAGCGCCCACCGCATGAGACCCGATAGGTCGAAACCAGTCGAGGGTATGGCTTTCTTTGCGCTGTGCCTACTGTGTAGGACGCGTTCCAAATGTGGGATCTGTGATCCTCTGTAATTAGACGAAAAAGGATTTTAATACCTTCTTTTTGTGGATGTATAATTTTCTATTCTAAATAGATTTGGTAAAAGAAAAACAAATCATGCTACCAGTGTACGTACCATATGAAAATACCGACTAAATATTCAAAACGTCAATTATTAATTGTCAAATAAGAATGTCAAAAAATCCAAAATTATTATAAAAAAATATATTCGTTTAAGTAATTATGAAATAAAGTAAAATGGGGGAACGCCTTTATCGAAGAATAATTAGCGCCTTAAATTCTTGTGCACAAAAAAACCCTTCGTTTAAGGAAGCGCGTAAACGTTGGATAAATGATATGGATGATGTAAATAGAAGACATTTAGAATATAGAAGGAAAGAAAAACGAGCGAAACTAGTTCATTCCGTAGAAAAACGGTTCAAATCCTCGAAATAGCATCTTCATTCCCTGTACTGTAAAAGGAGTACCCATAGAATAATTTAAAAACAGAAATACAGTCCTGGTTATTAACGAAATAGTTCGTGTAAATTGTAACGATTTTGTATGAAATAAAAACAGACATTGAACTTGTATTGAAAACATGTGTATAACGCATCTGTTCTTATAATTCCTGGATTAAAGAGGAAGATACAGTAACAAATTTTCTAGCTATTTGTATTGTTATCTAAACAATCTTGAATAATAACGTATTTATTTAACACTAAAATACACTATATACGCTTAGTTATGTTCAACTATTATACAGTGCATTAAAAAAAATCAAAATAAATATTTAAATTTTAACGTAAATGAGTAAAACTTATACCAAACGTAATGAAATCAACTAGAAAATGTTATTTTGGAAGTCCTGTTTAATTTGGAATATACGTAATACTTTTCGTAAACAACTATAGAACCAAAATAAAAATCACAAACATTCATTTCCATTCCGAGAAGGAAACTAAGAAAATGGTAATTAATCGATTCCTTTCCGATCTATGTTTCATTGATTCTTCTCTTTTGATTTGATCGTAGTTATTTCTTTAATAATTTTATTTAGTAGATATACGGGGGCGGTTCAATAAGTACCCGTGTTGAAGACATCATTTGAAAAACAAATTGTTTTATTTCTCAACTAAGTCCCCTTTTAGAAAGATACACATCTTCCAACGTTCTTGTCACTTTTTTAACCCATCCAAAAAATAGGATTTGTCGAACTCTCCAAAATACACCCCTATCTCGGCGATGACTTTCTCATTTGAGTTAATTTTTTTCCGCGAGCCATTTCTTCATGTTAGGAAACAAGAAGAAGTCGCAGGTAGCCAGATCGGGTGAATACGGGGGGTGCGGCAGCAATTCATAACGCAATTCATGCAGTTTGGCGGCGATAACTCCGGATGAATGTACTGGAGTGTTATCGTGGTGAAAAAGCACCTTCGTTTTTGCCAAATGCGGCTGTGTCTCCTTCAATTTTTTGCCGAAGCGGTCCAATAACTCACTGTAGTATTGTCCAGTGATCGTTCTTCTTTTTCTAAAAAACCCATGAGGATGACCCCCCTCGCATCCCAAAAAACCATCGCCATAACCTTTCTTCGCCTTCTTAGGAACAGATTCACCGAGAGAAATCCATTGTTTAGATTGTTGCTTGGTTTCTGGTGTGTAATGACGAATCCAGGTTTCATCAACGGTGACAACTCGACGCAAAAAGTGCTTCGGATCTCGCTTAAATTGCTCCAAACACTGCTTCGAAGTTAACAGCCGCATCCGCTTGTTGTCTACTGTGAGCAATCGCGGCACCCATTGGGCCGACAATATTTTCATCGCCAACTTATCATGTAAAATATTAATTGCCGTTCCGATCGACACACCTACGGCCTTTCCTACTTCGCGCCCTTTCGCTCGTCGATCAGCGAGAATCATGTCGTGGACTTTTTCAATGATTTCGTCGGTAAGCACGTCTGCTGGGCGTCCTGGTCAGTCCTCATCAAAAACGGATGTTCGCCCACGTTTAAATTCGTTGAACCAATATCTAACTGTGGTCATAGATGGCGAAGTGTCATCATAAACAGCATTCAACTTTGCTTTTATCTCCTCGCATTTTTTCCCATCTAAAAACAGAAAGCGAATTACCGAACGATACTGCTCCTTTTCCATATTAGCGAAAATCACGAAATATGTCTCACTTTAATGGCTGCCAAATCCAAACTAACCTATCATCAATCAGTCTGAAATTTGTTTTGGCGTCGTTTGATAGATGGCAGCACACGATGATAACACCAAATTCCCTCAGGAACGTCCTCTGTCTTCAAACACGGGTACTTATTGAACCGCCCTCGTACATATACATATATACTCATCAATTGCTTCCCATTGTTTTTATGTACAATATAATGCTGTGAATTTAAATGTATCGACAGATTTCCTTGCAAGTGTAATACATAATGCGACAAATCACGTAATATTCGTATAAATTTCCGGCATGATGTCTCTAGTTCCTATATACAAAAATAGATGGCCATAACAGCGATCCTTCAAATATTACACTTAAAAACCCTTTAAAAACAGTTTTGACGTTTACAGTACAAAGAAAATTAACTTTTAGTTTCGCATATAACAACTATATATGAAATTAAAAAAAAAAGTAAACCATTATGAATAGTTGCATACGCAATGGAAAATTTTTAATTGCAAGAACCTTACCAATAAAAAT
The DNA here is from genome assembly GCA_963921985.1 of Agrilus biguttatus. Lineage (NCBI taxonomy): Eukaryota > Metazoa > Arthropoda > Insecta > Coleoptera > Buprestidae > Agrilus > Agrilus biguttatus. Next base: position 27,469,889 of record OY998118.1, read on the forward strand.
AAGATCGGTGTTTTGCTTTCCGATACCATATCACAAACCGACTAGAGAAGATGACATTCTGTTTTATCATAAGAAATTTGAGGAATTTAATTGCATTCACAGACGAATGGCCGAATCAAGGAAAATTCTTGAGATGGATTCCAACTATGTGAACGATCTCATACTAAAACATAATGATTTGCTTATTCGAAATCCTTTTTTCTCCAGAATACAGGACTTGTCTCAATCTGGAAACTTGATCGAACTTGCGCAGATTCTACGAAGGGTACTATACATTTTATAATCAATCCCTTACTACATCAAAATAGTTTCAACTATTTCATTATCATATTAAAACAATACAAAGGAAAACAATAAGTAAAAAACACAAAGTCACTTTTGTTTCAACGTATATTTAAGAAAACCATTACAACTCTTTAACATGCTACATACTTAGGAAAATCTGCCAGAGCAATAAAAACTCGCATCAGTGAACATATTGCTAGTATAAAAAAGCACAATAATTCAACCGTATTTTCCGAACATTGTGCTAATAATAACCACAGCTTAAATTTAAATAACATCAAAATGTTCCATATTGAAAATAAAAATAATAATATACTTAGGATGTTAGAAAACCTAGAAATTAAAAAGCTCAAAAGAATAAAAATAACATATTCAAAAAAGAAGGAATTAAATCGTCTAAATTTTAAGAATCACAGATTCCATATTTCGAACGCCTCCTACACAGTAGGCACAGCGTACGGAAAGCCATAACCCACGACCGGTTTCGACCTATCGGGTTTCATCAGGTGGGCGCTGGCAGAAAGGCCTTTACAGACTATATGATAAATATAAATATGGAATCAACAGAAACAACTACGAGGGCTAATACCCCTACCGGCATATAGTTTGAATAAAAATAATGTTTTTGTGAATAATCAAATAGAATTATGTTCAAACCCCACCCCCTTACTACTTCCTAATTTATGACGTCACCATAGCTCTAGACATACATATAAGGGACGTAACTGTTTTATATCTTATATCAGTATTATTATATATTACTCTTTGCTAACGACCTGTTGGTTGAAATAATTGTAGGAATTTTCTTAAATACATGTTGAAACAAAAGTGACTGTGTTTTTTATTCATTATGTTTCTTCAAGATTGTACTAGTGTTAGTTATTTTATTAGAAAACAAAAAATTATTGATCAGCATTCTACCGAAGCTGTTAAATGAAAATCGCGATTTCGAACTTTTCGGTTCTTATCACCACAACAGAATGTCGACCAATAGAAGCTTTTTAACGGCAAGTTTAACAATAACTTCAGACAGCTCATAAACGCCACCTGTATCTAGACATTTGCTAGTTGGTAATTATGGGTTAACTCCTAATTACAAAAATGAACTTGAGAACAAAACTTGCTAGTCAGCACTAATAAGTTATTTAATAACATTTTTTATCATCAGACATCAGTTTCAGAGTAGCGTTATATAGTCCATTAACCGATTAGTTAACCGACATCTACACTACATTTTGATTGTTAGTAGAAAATGCATTTATAAACATAAATATAAATATAAATATGGAATCAACAGAAACAACTACTCCGAGGGCTAATACCCCTACCGGTATTGAATTACGCTGTTGATTCCGATGGACTTCTAGACGAAAATATAACATATTCAAAAAAAGAAGGAATTAAAATCCTTATTCGTCTAAATTTTAAGATCAAAGATCTCACATTTTGAACGCGTCCTACCAAGTAGGCACAACGAACCGAAAGCCACATCCTACGACCGGTTTCGACCTATCGGGTCTCATCAGGTGGGCGCTGGCAGAAAGGCCTTACAGGCTATATTTATATATTTTTATATTTTCGCTGAATGTGACTTTCGGTTCGTTGTGCCTACTTGGTAGGACGCGTTCAAAATGTGAGAACTTTGATCTTAAGACGAATAAGGATTTTAATTCCTTCTTTTTTGAATATGAATTTATAAACAAAATATCATACCACAAGGTCCCTCGTTTTTCAAATATGTATATTTGTATTTCCAATTTTGTTTACAGGGTTACAAGAAGAATTATTCTAGCTCCATAACCTGCTTCTAAACTATTCATCTAACATAACACCTTGTAAAAGCAATAAAATTCGTACAAATGTTTTAACGGAAGATGATTATTTACAGTACCTATTAAACGAATCAAAAAGTATTATAAAATGAAAGTTCGAAACAATTTAATAATAACGGGCGCTAATTTGCTGACTACGAAATTATAAAGAAAATTTATTATCATTTATACTTAAAAGTAAGGTCAATAGAATTTTATTAAGCAAGCGCCACCGCTGAGGGTGCCATATGGGCTGAGATTTCCACGAACGGTCATGGGTCTTCCACGTAGACGGGAACGGTCGACTATTGCTTCAAAAACCTTTAGGGTGCGGGGTGAGTTTTTTAGGGAGACATCTTTCACCTTTCTCCCAAAACTCCCCCTTCCCCACAATGAATCCATTTCCCATTTTCAACCATCCCAGAAATGCATAACCTATGGGTTGACTTCCCTTCTCGAGGATGGGTTTTAGTCGATAGGCACTTCGGCGAATCCGATACTACCTCCTCCCCCTGGGGTGGGTGTCTTTCGAAGATTTCCCTTCCTCGAGGATAAATTAAGCAAAAAAAATCTAAAAGCCAAGCAGCATGATCTAATGGTTTAGGTCATTATTTAGCACTCGGGAGGTCACCGATTCGAATCCGGATTCGGCCGCAAGTTTTCCTGGATCAATTAGGCAAATGCTGGGGTAGTAATATTCCACAGATAATCTTTTACTTCTATTCTGTGTTCATTTCTGTCTTTCTTTCTCTCCCTAACCACGCTATACCCTCCGGCTTTGCACTACAGTGTTGGTCAATGGGAATGAAACACCCAAAATTTTATTTTTTTTCATAATCCAATTAACAACCCCCCTAAATAAACTTTTTAAACACCATGACCTTATTACGAAAGCTTTTTAAACTATGTAATCCCGAGGGTAGTGAAATTTATTTGATATGTAAATAAATTACCATGGTAGCATAAATTGCTTTAACGCGTAAACTATCTGCCCCTAATGTTAAAAGTTTCAAATACATTCAAGTAGTAGTTTATGGACTTGTGGGGGTATTTATGATATAGGCTAAGGGGTTAAGGAGGTTATAGGTATACGAGATTTAAATCGCTTTAGTTTAATATTTTTGCATTGCTGGGTTTTTGAATTTCACGGGAATTTGGAAACTGCATTCTAGAACACTGCTCCAGACTGTAGTTTTAGAGGGGGGGGGGCAATCGGCCCTATCCCTTCATGGATCTACCCCTGATTTTTTTTTATATATTGATTGTATTTCACAATAAAAGTGATCTAAAAATGCTTATAATTTTTTTACACAATTAAAACCATAATGAAGTGGAAATCGCAGTAGCGAAAAACTCAATGTACTAATTCCGTAACTCCCATAAACAGTAAATCGAACTGTCATTTACTGTGTCATTTTGGTTGACATTTAAAAATTTACAAAACCAAACAAAAAAGTACTTACTTTAAAATTAATTTGTGAAAATGGCTTGTTTTTGTGGTAACTCGTGTTGCCGCACAAAAGGTAAGTTAAACAATGCTAAGAGTACATATTTATATTTTATATTATATAAGTGCTAAAGTTTATAATTGCCTCGCAGTAATCTCAGCACCTAACTTGATTAAAAGTTTTTAAATGAAAAACTTGAAATTGTGATGTGATTCTATTCCACATTGTACTCTGAAAATAAGAAGTAAATGCCAAGAAATACTTATTATTAAAATAAGCAGTGTAAACAGTCTGTAACGAAATTCAAGAGACCGAACATTTTCGTTCCTTATAAATAGTTTTCGTTATATTTGCCGAATTTTACAAATGAAATTTTTAATAACAACACTAAAACAAATAATATTGATAATGAGCTGTGTCCGAAACGTTTTATAATAAATATCACATCTCTCTTCTCCTTCTGCGGCACCTATTGTTCTCAAGCCTTAACTTGTCATTAAAGCAGTAAACCCAAAAACATCCTCATACGGAATAGGGCCTTTGGATGCCCCTTAAACGTGCCACCCATCCGATCGGGATAAACAATATTTAAGATAAAGGTATAATCTTTCATCGTATGGTAGAAGATACAAGACGTATATTGTGCTCTATATGTGTGTATTGCCTTCAGCATGAGTGAGTGATCTGAATTTGCCCGGTAGGATTTGTTCTTATCCACTCATTAATGAGAAAGATCTGATTTTGGTTTTGGGCCTTTAATTAAAAGGTAAATACTTTTCTAAGATAGTTAAAAATTATTAATCTGGGTTGTTGGTGTGACTATATGAAATAAAACGACGTAGGTAATAAATGGTCACAGCTTCTAGTTTTTCACATGCGATGCTTTGAATAAAAATATAAGATGACACTTAAGCGTATGATTCAATTCATCAATAAAACTTTGAATTAGCTATATATCTCTAATAAGTCTTGTCTCTGAGAACTTATACCCTGGCGTAGCTCCTAGAGCTCCTCTACTTCATTAATAAACAAAAGTGCCCAAGGGGAATTCAAATACAAAACATTTTTCTGCAATTTGTAATTCATTTTGTATCAAAATTATTATTAATCTTATAATTTATTCTAATTCTAGTGTCTTTATATTTATGAGAGCTTCGAGCTATGCTATCATGAGGTATTATTTCGTTTCTTTCTTTTCTTTGCTCCTGAAAAACGGCGCCCAAGCTTAGTTGATAACTTTTGGTTTTCATTAAGTTTTGAATAGGTTCAGTTAGTTTAAACATCAACAGAAATTAAATGAGGAAAGAAAGCAAACAAGTTTCACGAAGTATTTTATTGCCTACACAATATTGTTTCGGTTATTATCTAGAGAACACAAGATTACTAAAAATTTAAAATGTGTTTGAGCAATATATATTTTAACAGGGTGGTGGGGGTAGTGGTTATATTTTATACAAAGTCAAAGGGGATTTACGCGACACTATTTCTAATTGGTTGTTAACTAAATTACAATTATTTTACACAGCTTTTCTAATTTCTAAGTTTTCCAATAAAGATGGTTTTTTGCTTTTCGGGATGTTACCATGTAAAATTTTAACCTTATCCATGTCTATGATTGTTGATAATACAGTGTTCGGCAAAACCACATTTGCTGTCCTTTTTATTTGTTGCAGAAACACGTTATTTTATAGACCTACCACTTTGTCCAATGTATATTGCATTACACGAATTGCACTCTAAACAATTTCACTTTTATCTAATGGATCAATGATCTTTTTATGTTTACATAATATGGACCTTAAATTAAATTGACTATTTTCTATAATTTTACAAACTAAAGAGTTTTCTAATTTGTATTTGAATCTATGACCAATATTTTGTACAAATTTTACACTACCAAACTTAAGAAGGGTTTTATCAATAATGGCGTTGTTATATAATAGTCTATTGACTTTTTTGGCTAGCAATACAAACAATATTGTCGAGGCAATAAAATACTTCATGAAACATATTTGTTTTCTTTTTTCTTTTGTTTTAATATTTTTCACAAAAAGTGCACTATTCAAAGTTTAAATTTTATTAACAGAAATGGATAAAAAAAATATTTCTTTAAAATTTACATATCAATTAAATATTTAAAAGAATTGACTCGCTGCCATACGGGTTATAGAATTTACAAAGCTTACGTAATAGGGTCATGGGGTGTAAAAACTTTAGGTTATGGGCTTATGGGGGTATTTAAGGTTTAGATTAAGGAGTTTAAAATACTAAGGTCATAGGTTTGCGGTGTTTAAATCACTTGGGTTTACTATTTTGGATTATTGGGTTCCTGAACTTTATGACAGTTTGGGTGCTTCATTCGAGGACCCTACTTCGGAGTCAAATAGGAAACACACAAGTTCGCGTAATATTAATTAGCTATTCCTACGTTATACCCTCCTTTCACCATCGCGCTCTCTCACCCCTCCTAACGAAAGCTAAAACTGTTAGATTCGCCCCTGATAGTATCGTTACAGACAAAAGCTATTCATTATAGAGAATTGGTCCGCATTTTCAGAATTCACATTGTGTTAAATTATCATCAGTTTTACACCCAGGTAATTTATCTTTGTAGGATTTTATATAAATTTATTGTTTTTGAAACGGATAAATAAACATTGGTAATAAAGCAAACAGATCAAGATGAAGTCATGTGTATACTACAAGGAATTTTTTAATAATTACAGTAAAACACTGTTCTAAAATTTTACAATTTTTATTGGTAAGAATCTCTTACAATATTGATTCGGCTTATAAGTCCATTATCAAAGAGTTGCTTAGAAACTAAACTAAATCTAAAAGAACGTCAATATTTACCATTGTCGGTGGGGTAACAACCAATTATATACTAGCTAAAAATATAAGACTATTATTCCCTTCACATTGCTAGTTATTGATGTTTTTATTTTTACATATAGCTTTTTGGATACCTAGTTTTTCTAAAAGATTTAATCTTTTACTTTTATTAATACAATGTAAAATTTTATAATTTTCTTCATTAAACGTATGGCTATTTGTAACACAATGTTGGGAGAAACCTGTACAAGGTTTTTGTCTACCATTGATTTCTAATGTTCTTTAAGCCTGGTTTTAAAGGATCTTCCAGTTTGCCCTATGTAAATCAGTAAATGGAGTTCATACACACCAGGCTTAGCCAGTTTATTTGTATTTGCAATTTCATTATTAACTAAAGTATTACCTAAATTGGTTTTATTAGAACTAATACTATTTATACCTAATTTGTCTAACCTTTTACATATGGCTACAGTAATATTGCCGTAGTGATTATTAAAAATCTAATTTTGATCTTTTTCAACATCTTTACCACTATATTTCTGATTGAAGGTACCTTTTTTGAGTTTTTGTTTAACATTTTTTCTACTAAATTCTGATTATAACCATTATTTGATGCTAAGGTTTATAAATACAAATAAACTGGCTAAGTCTGGTGTGTATGAACTCCATTGTACTGACTGTGATGCCATTTACATAGGGCAAACTGGAAGATCCTTAAAAACCAGGCTTAAAGAACAGAACAAAGATATTGTAAGAAATTCTTACCAAGAAAAATTGTAAACTTTAGAACAGTGTTTTATTGTGATTATTAAAATGTTTTACAAATTCCCCACCGCGTCATCTTTAAATATTATTAAAAGGAATTTTTTGTTGTAAATCGTTGTGTTATAGAAAGAAAAAGAGTTTACGTTATATTTATAATATTTTTTAATTTCAAACAAACAAATTTATTTGTTTGTATCTTTACGATCTAGAAACTATAGTTCCTATTGAAGAAGTAGAAAGATTTGCAAAGGATTGTTTCCAGGAAGTAGAACTAAACAAAGAGCATGCAGATATAATTTCTGAAATTATTGCCGAAAACGAGAAAATTGGCTTCGCTCCTTTTGGTTTAAGAAGTCTTGGTAATGTACTTATATTTTTTATGCAATTATAAGAATGATTTTGCGGGTTTGATGGTCGTGGTCTAAAGGCATGTTTTCCTTTCGTGTGTGATCACACACAATCGCGGCCACCGAGAAGAAAACTTCGAGACAGGAAGCTACTTCGACCACCTTAATACCTCTGAAGACGTCAGCCGCAGTCACTGACGAAACGTCAGGCAGAAAACAAGCCTTTAGAGCACGGCTATCTAATGTGGAAAATCATTCTTATAATAACGCCTGCCGTGAAAGCCTTAATTTTATGCAATTTCCGAATAGAGGGGAAAATGGAATACTTTTTGAACTATTTAGGGCAGTTCCTATCCGGTGTGCAAAATGGTGCCTATGTATTAAAGCGGTCAAATACAAGGGCGGTCGCAAAATAACTGCCTTTGTATGAATAAGACATACGCATTTGAATATGAAAGCTATTTTGCAATTGTCAAATTCCATATTGGAATGTTTTTCATCTAACCGTATGTTAAAACAGTACAATACGCCATCTAGTTTTTGCTGCAAAATTATTCAGTAAAAATGTTATTCAGATATAAGGCACGTAGCACCATACAGTGCCCGGCACCTAGGGAGATTCAAAAGCCATAAGTCATCGGATGCGCACTAGCAAAGCTGAGCCCCTTTAGGGCGGGTATAATCGACCGGTAGGCAGAATGATAACTGCTCAGCAAGGTTCAGTAGCGTAATTGCAAATAGTTGCAAATTAAAAGAGTAGAGAAGGGGTTGTTAGGGTAAGTAAATCAGTTGAATGGATTCACATGTGTTCCGTGTTCAGTACTTTTTCTCTCAGTGATACGCGCCGCTGAACTACAAGCTACAAGTTGACGCTTCGGTCCAACTATATTCTTATTGGCTCTTTCATTTACTGCTATGCTAAAAGTTTCCGCCTAGCTACCTGTCAATCTGACCGTCGTTGAATCTCTTTAGGTGCAGGCCATTGTATTTGGTGTAATATAAAACAGTGAACAACATAAACAATGAACGTTAAACATTTTTTGTATGTTATTTGTATGAAACAAAGTACACAGGTCAATATAAATCAGAAAACACTGATTATCTCCTAAAAACAATTGTTCAATAAGAAACAACTACTATGTTTAAAGGGGTTTATTGCATGAATCGTTCAATTGGTTGTTAAAGATTATATAACCGCGGAGTGCTATTAAATTAGAAGGTGCAATAATGCGAATAGGATAAAAATTCACCCCTTTCAGCTCTTTAAATATAACTCGACAACGAAGTAAAATTCTAATGTATTCTTTTACAAATTTTTATATAGAATACGATTTCCTATTGAAATTTATGTATGTTTATAAAAAATATAAAAAAAAAGACAAAAAAGTATTCTTTTTTACATATAACTGCTTTTTGAGAAGACATATTCGTTATATGATAACGAAAAAAATAGAAGTAATTTTCTTAAAAATTCCATGCTGGAAAATTATTTTGGATGAACATTAACTGAGTTAAAATTTAACTATCTCTTCCGATTTTTACCACGTCTACATTGATATTGTTTTAATTCTTATTTGTTTTAAAACAGAATTAATTTATTTTCAATAAACAAACGTATTTGAACGTTACCATGTCAACAGATTATTTGTTTTTAAACTTGTGAATAATAAATATATTTTTACAATTGTATGAAATTGATTTCTTCGCCTGTCTTTCAGAACATTGTTTTCTGTAATGTGTGCTTTATATGCATTGTCACAATTTACAGTCGCACATTCTTTACAAAACACTGAACAACTAATTCCTAACTTCCTGCAACCATCACGCCTTCCGTGGCAAACTCTGGGACATCCGGAGGTCATTTTTTTGTCAAAGTCTGTGGTGCAGAAGATTCTTTTGTATAAGTCTGTATCAACTTATATTTTTGAATCTATCCAACCCCAAATGAGAGAGTTGTAAGGGAAGTTATGCCCTTACACTGCTGAATTTGGAAATATGTAGAATTGTATAGATGAAGCGTTTAATTATTGTAACTTCATTATAAGTAAAACAAACACGTATAGTTACAAAAACTTTTATTGAACACAATATATATTTCGGTACACTGTGCCTTCTTCAGGTGTAGAATTACTTCTCTTTAATTACACTGTGCCGAAATATATATTGTGTAATAAAAATAATAAAAAACCTATTTTGTGTTTCATTCCCATCAGCTACTCGTGCTGGTGAGTGGGTAGTCCCTCCGGCCTACACTGTAGTGCAAAGCCGAAGGGTAGGGCGTAAGGCCCTCTTCAGCCTCCTTGCAGAAATCGTGGAAATGGGTGGGTGGTATGGTTAGGGAGAGAAAGATGAGACGGACGAAATGAAGACAGAAGAGAAATGAAAGATTATCTGTGTAATATTTCTGCCCCAGCATTTGCCCAAGTTGATCCAAGGAAACCACGAAAAACTTGGACCAGAGCAGCCGAACCCCGATTCGAACCGGTGACCTCCCGAATGCTAAGCAATGATCTAGAGCACTACACCACGTCGGTCGGTAATTTAATAAAAGTTTTTGTAACTGTACGTGTTTGTTTTACTTGGAAATATGTTCTCAAGTTGTGGAGTTTGGTGATATCACGTACTTATGTAATCTTGAAAATAAATTTACTATTTGCAAATTGACGTAAATCAAGTTATTTATTGAAGTAAAATCAATTAAATTTACAACAAATGAGAATTGAAACAATATCAATGTTAACATGGTAAAAGTCGAAAAACATAGATAGATTACTTTAAGCGACTGTATTTCACAACATTTTTATCCAAAACAATTTTCCATCAAGGAAATTTTAAGGAAATCACAACTACTGTTTTCGTTATAAAATAACAGCTATACTTTTCTCTGCTCAAAAAATAGTTGTTTGCAATACAGTAAAGGAAAAAATAAAAAGTATAGATTTTTTGAATATTTTTTATACAAAAGATTTTTATCCATTTTTTTACATTCGCTATTTCGATGGGAAATCGTATTTTCTACAAAAAGTTCAAATTTAATATACAGGACTTTTACTTCGTTTTTGAGTTATATTCAAAAGCTAAAAGGGATGCATTTTTACACCTTTCTCAAAATTTCACCCTCTAACTTAATAGGACTCCGCGGTTTTATAATATTAAAGGACTAGTTGAACGATTTATGTAATAAAAACCATTGAACAATGCAGTTCCTTTTTAATGACATAATCAAAGGCCAAAAATAACATTCTCAATTTAGTTTGCGACACTCCAAATCTAGCATCAGAATTGTTTCAACACGTCAGGATTTTGAGATATCTTAACCCCAAAACCAGACTTTTTGTGATCATTATTACGTGGGGTAATAAGTCAAAAACAATTAAAAAAGTAACCATTTGCGAGTTTTATCGCTAAATTAATATCTAACCTCAGAATTACCTCTGCATATCAAGTTTTTGAAATATTCAAAATGAAATTCAAATTTGGAATGTATAATTTTAAAATTAGGATATGCTAAAATCTCTATTTACTAGAGGTTATCTGAAACCACATTCGATTTCGCCTTTGAAGCATACATTGAAAATTATTAGCCTTGGTGCGTATTTGCTATTTAATTTTCAACCCGCCGTAGTAGTGTACTCTTTCTTGAGTGCCTACTCTTTTTTGAGGATACAGCTATGACGAATTTAAACTTTGTTGGATTCTTCAATGGCGACCTCAAATGTGGCCACAGAATAGCTTCAGCACTTTACCTTTTCGGGAAATTTCAGTCTCAAAACCAAACAAATCAAATTTACATTATTAGAGTGTACATCAAATATAAACGGTAATTTTGTAAAATAAATTTATTGATTAATGGTACACACAAACTAAACATTTAACATTTTTCAATGTAGTCAACTCCGTGCTTTACACACTTCTCTCTTTGCCACCGATTTGGAAGCTTGAATATTCCTTCTTCATAATAAGTTTGAGGGCGAGTTGTCAGCCAATTGCACACATACTCCTCTACTTCTCCATTGCTTTCAAAATTTATAAGGAGGATTATAGAGGCTCGAGGGTTTCCCATCAAATTTCTTCCAATTTATTCCTTGTCAAAACTGCGGTGTGTGTCCTGGGATTATCATGAACTGTTTGTTGATCGTGAAGAAAATCAATGAGTAAAACTCCCCTTGAGTCAAAGAAGCACAGCATAGTCACAAGGACGGGTTTTGGTTTTGGCTTTGACAGGGCAGCCTTCGTCCTCTTCCTTCTTCGCCACTCCTTACTCGCCATTTTTGATTAGGGAGTGTAATGGTGGACCCACGTCTCATCACAAGTGACGAAACGCCTCAAAAAACTCCCTTTCTTGTCGAAATCGATTCAGAAGTCTTTCACTGATCTCCGATTTGACCTGTTATTGATTTTCGAATTTTCGGTCAACAACCTTGGAAACCAGCGAGTACTAATTTTTCTAAAGCCAAGTTCATCTGATGAGATTTGTTCAATAGTTAACCGGCTGATGGTGTTCACCTTCAACAAGATCTCGAACAGTACTGATGTTGTCATTTCAAGTCTCACTCTTCATTTTCGGCACATTCTCGCCCATCCCTGAATTCTCTGTTCCCTGATCCACGTATACATTCGATACCCCAAGCTGTGCCTTCAAACGAGTGAAAATTTACGATAGTTTAACGCGTTCATTGGTTAAAAACATTATGATGATGCATTGTGCAGCAGACGAAGGTACCTTACGCTCAGTCAGGGCTGTACTGCGAACAGAACCTAGCGCAGCTGCTATCTAAGCCCGTTTCCCCCTCCTCATAAATCAAACAACATTCAATCATCGAATCCTTTAGACCGGAATTACTCGCTAAGCTAAATAGTAAAATTACCGTTTATATTTGATTTACCCTCGTATATCAAAATCTGAATACGCTTCGGCAATTATGAGACCAAGTGAGTGCCAACAGATACACCAGAAAATACTACTCTCATGGTTTTTTGGTCCTTTTATTTCACGTGAGCATTACTCATAAAAGGACTTTAAATCGATTTTTTTGGAATTCTGAGGTCTAGTTCTGACTCACAAGTTACGTCGAAAATATATAGCTTTTACACTTATTTTTGGAGGTTTTCTCGTATTAAGGAAACCGTTACATTTTTATGGAGCATTTTCAGAAAATCTTCCAAGGGACATGTCTCGTTCGAAGTTCCAAATGATGTACATAATTGATTCCTGAAGTGTGGACATTATTTAATATACCCGGTATATATATTTTATTATTGTGTTTTACCTGATATTAGGGCAAGGTTGTATGGTACGTCGATAAGTTAGACAACCCTTCCAAACTGCATATTTATCAGTTTATCACATATTGTATTTTATATAAACATACCTTATGTGTTTCTATTAAAAACATATCACTCTTGCCGACGAAATTTCATCCTAAAAGAAAGTTATGTGTGAACAAAAATGACAAAAATATAAGGTTTCCTACTGGTAGATGAGAAACCCTTTAGTAGCATCTACAATTACACTGCAAACAAAATCAAACCTGATCCATTCCTTCTAGATAAATACTTGCGTTTGATTAAAAACGGATTAGTAGAGAAAAATGCACAACCGAAAATACTGAAAGAAAGTTGTGCGACAGCTTGGGTGGATGGCTGCAACTGTTTTGGAGAAATTGTTGCCGATTTTTGCATTAAACTTTCGATAAAGAAAGCAAAGAAAGTAGGAATTGGATGTGTTGTATGTAAAGGTAATCGTTTTTAAAGAAACAACACAGAAGAACCCGTCTCTCGAAGGTTCAATAAAAGACCATTCTTATTGATGAATACAAAAACCATTCTGGATTTAGTTTTACAAATTTATTTAAATTTGTTTCGGCAGTTACACCATTATTCAAAATAACACGATAACAAATATTGGTCAATTAATTGTATAAACACCGTAAGTAAGAAAATCTGCAACAAATTGAAAAACCAATACAAGTCAATAAAACTAATTTAGAAATTTTACTTGTCAATAATAAAACCAAAACATTTTTTTTTTGAAAAAAATGGTGTTTATAAAATTTTATATTGGCCAATCTAGAAGAGCCTTAGAAACGAAACATAAAGAGCATTTATACGCTATTGAAAGAAACAAAAATACAACAGCAATTCCTGAACACTGCATTAGTTAAAGGTAGAAGACTCACACTTCTTGAAATTTTGCAAATTAAAAAAGCAATTACAGGTACCTTAATATAATAGACAACCAAATGGAACTATTGAAGAATAATTCGCCCCTAATTATTACGGGGATTCCCAGCAACCAATGCGGCAACTCCGCAGGTATAAATAGTTAAGTAAACAACTTTTATCTTTAATACAACCGGCGTGGTCTTGTGCTCTAATCATTGCTTAGTATTCGGAAGGTTATCGGTTCATCTCCAGGTCCGGTTTTTCTAGTCCAAGTTTTCTGTGGCTTCCTTGGGTCACTTAGGCAAATGCTGGGGCAGTAATATTCCACAGACAATCTTTCACTTCTCTTCTGTCTTCATTTCATTTGTCTCTCCCTAACCACACCACCCACTCATTCCCAAGATTCCTGAAAGGAGGCTGAAGATGGCCTTACGCCCTACCCTCCGGCTTTGCACTACAGTGTAGGTCGGAGGGACTGCTCGCCTACCAGCACGAGTAGTTGGTAGGAATGAAACACAACAAGTTTTTCTTATCTTTAATACAGACATCGTATTCTTTTGTAACACTATTTAAACTTTGTTCGATGCACTTTTTGTCTTTTCTTTTCTTCTAAAGGAATATGAAATTAAATCAAACACTGGAGGGTTTCACTTTTTAATGATTTTATTTCTCAACAATATTGTTTCGGCGAATCGACATTCTCAAGAGAGAGTACAAACACTAATTTATAATACTTTAAGGGTAATTGGTGGGGTAGGTTACAATTTATGGAGGATTAGCGGGAAGTTATAGGTCCAGAGTTCTTTCTATAGGTTTTCTAATAGCGATAATTTCCTACTTTTTTCAATATTCCTATGTAAAATTTTTGTTTGATTTGTAGTAATTATATAATTATTTAAGGTGCAGTGTTCAGCTATACCTGTTTTGCAGTCTTTTTTGTTTATAGAATATATATGTTCATTGATACGTGTTTTGATAGAACGGCCACTTTGACCTATGTAAATTGCATCTTTTGTATACTAGCGTAACTGTCGAAACAAATTTGTAAAGAAATTTTGAATAAATTTGAGAAGCTAAACTGAAAGTGGTTTTTGTATTCATCGAGAAAATATTCATCATGTTTCATAATGAGTACGCCACACAATCAATTAACTTTATTAAAAAATTATTCTCTGATTCTTCGAAAGTTAAATACTTTTCGGAATATCAAAATTGCCATCTGACAAAAAGAGTTTAGATCAACAAATTTTGGTACTTAGATGTTCTAAACATTTCTGCTTAGCTTCACATAAATGTCCCCAAAATAATTTGTACCTCTTTTTCATTGTATATGTACAACAAGGATCAAATGAGTACTCAACAGGAGTATCGTACGCACGCCAAGCAGCAAACGAAGGTTTAATTGGATTCATGTGCAGTAACAACTGCCCCACCATGCCAGCTAATGGAAGCAATCAGGTCCTACCTTATTATTTCGAAACAAAAAACGCATCCTTAAAATTATACATAAGAAAAGTCTAAAATCGAAAAGTGTGATGTACTTCTGATTTGTTGATACGAATTGGACGCACGGAACTGTGTTTAAGCTACAATTGTAGCAAACTTAGTGTACTTTAAAATTGCATCACGACTAATATGGAAAACTGCACAGCTTATGAGTTAACATATAGTATGCATATATACATATATAGTATATACGTATATATATACAGCAACTGAAAAAATCATCAGATTTGCACGTTCATCGTTGCTGAAAATTTGAACTAGAACATGTCAAAAAATCAGAACTACATTACGGATTGCGATTTTAATGTCTAATTTTACTAGTCTATACGGTTAGAAAAAGACAGAATTAATACATCGTAGGCAAGATATGTTTTATTTATTAAATAGTAATAATAACAATGTCATATTCACTTTTCTTCCAAAACTAAATGCAAATCAACATATTATTAAAAAATAATAGTTGTCGGCGATAGCTGTTGAAACTCCATATAAATAGTAATAAAAACACAACAGTTTCAAAAAGAAAAAGATATATATATATATATTGTATACCCTGCAATTATTTCATCATATAAAGGCATTCTCAGTTGAAAGAATTTTAGTAGAAATTGACGTTTCGCTGCGCACTTAAGGACAAACAGGCCGATCTTTTAAAGAAAGAATTCAAGAGCATATAACAAACTATAACGAAAATTATAATTTTATGAAGCTTATAAAAACAATAGTCATGAATTTGATATAGATGTTAGCGTAAAAATTTTACATAAACAAGAAGAAGGAAAAATATTAGATATATTAGAATCATTGGAAATTAAAAAACATATTAAAAATGATGCAATAATAGTAAATGAAATAGATAATGTATATAAATGTATATGGTTCCATTATTATAGATAAACTAGTTAAAATATCTCCACCCCTTCTTCAAGCTTGAGTTTTGTATAAATATTAGATAGTCTGGTATGTAATTGTAATATCACTTTCTCTGAAGATGCCCTTCTAGAGTGAAACAATTGTTAACAGAATAAATGTTTTAGTGAAAACTTTGTTTCATTATTATTCCATATTTAATTAATTTATTACGCTTTATTAACATATTCAAAAAAGAAGGAATTAAAATCCTTATTCGTCTAAATTTTAAGATCAAAGATCTCACATTTTGAACGCGTCCTACCAAGTAGGCACAACAAACCGAAAGCCACATCCCACGACCGGTTTCGACCTATCGGGTCTCATCAGGTGGGCGCTGGCAGAAATGCCTTTACAGGCTATATTATAAACATACAATTTAAATATAAATATGGATTCAACAGAAACAACTACTCCGAGGGCTAGTACCCCTACCGGCATTGAATTACACTGTTGATTCCGATGGACTCCTAGACGAAAATATAACATACTCAAAAAAGAAGGAATTAAAATCCTTATTCGTCTAAAGTGTAATTCAATGGCGGTAGGGGTACTAGCCCTCGGAGTAGTTGTTTATGTTGAATCCATATTTATATTTATAATATAGCCTGTAAAGGCATTTCTGCCAGCGCCCACCTGATGAGACCCGATAGGTTGAAACCGGTCGTGGGATGTGGCTTTCGGTTTGTTGTGCCTACTTGGTAAGACGCGTTCAAAATGTGTGATCTTTGATCTTAAAATTTAGACGAATAAGGATTTTAATTTCTTCTTTTTTGAATGTGTTATATTTTCGTCTAGGAGTCCATCGGAATCAACAGTGTAATTCAATGCCGGTAGGGGTATTAGCCCTCAGAGTAGTTGTTTCTGTTGAAACCATATTTATATTTACGCTTTATTAATGTTTAGATCAGTTTAAAAAAGCATTTTTGCTTCGTTTTTACTTATTACGACAATGCTTCAGAATTACCCAACCGTACAATTGTGTTTACAATATTAGTTTTTTGAAATAGTTGTGTTTTTATTATTATGAATATATACACATATTATGGCGAATGCGCTAGACACCAAACAGGCTTTAACAATGTTTTATCCGCTTCTGGCAATTCTTAATAATGTCGTGCTTGTAATCCATTTAACAAATAAATTTACTTAGTACTAATTGTCGTATATTTTTAAACATCCTACACTGTTGTAAACACATCTCTTCAGCTACTTTTACCTATCAAGGGCATCAAGAGGGGGTTCTAAATGAAAAACCATATTTTACCTTATACTTTATTGTGACGTATTGTGTGTTGCATTTGTCTGTAAGGGTCATAGTAGCTTGGCCGAAAATTATAGATAAATACGTAATGTGGAAATATAAAGTGTAATAACACCTATCACCATGACCGGCAAAACTGTCTGACATAATACCCTAGAGAAAGCAGAAAGGGAAGGGCATAATTTGACGCATGTAACTAAGTACTCGTGTGGAATGTGCACCATTATACGTCAGGTCGTTATACCGACCATGGTAATGGGTATTTATCGCTCTTTGCTCCTTCACATTATGTATTCCTAATTTAAATTGGTCCCAAACTTTCTGAATTCCTCAACCTCTTAGCATAGGCTACAGAGGTTAAAAATTAATTTTCTACTGAAAATTCGACTACCACAAACTATAATAACAATAAAACAGTAAAAAAATGGAAAACCAAGAAAAGTTTTATTAATAGTTTATTTGTATCACTGCAGCTATTTCGCTATGCTATAGCTTCTTCAGGTGAAAATTTTACAAATTTAGTTTATTGTAGCAGTAAATATACCTTAAAAATTAAACTATTTGGTTGTGGGAAGATATTTGATATTTAAGTTTAAGAGTGCCGCATTTAAGATATCCAATTGATCATTAAGAATAACATTTCATTTTTTGTACTGGGAACAGAAGGATGGTATTGCCATGGGAAGCCCGCTCACCATTTTTCTCATGGAAGACTTCGAAAGGATAGCTTTGGCTACGTTACGTAGATGACACGTTTGCTGTATGGCCTCACGATGAAGATAAATTATATGAATTCCTACAACACCTCAACTCGATCCACGGGAACATCAAATTTACAATGGAGAAAGAAGACAATAAGAAAATCATCTTCCTTAATGTGTTGCAAAGAAAATGGAAGTCGTGAACACTTAGTGTACCGAAAGCCGACTCACACTGACAGGTATCTTCATGCGGATTCCAACCACCATCCACGGCAAAAGGGGACAGTCATCATGGCTACAAAAGAAAAAAAATCCAGCGAGCCATTAACCCTCGATGCAGTTCACAAAGTATCAAGTAGGAGGAGGAACGTATGTAGAGGATGTAACAGACCGAATCGCGAAAATTCTACGTAAAAGAAAAATCAAAACCATTTTCACACCCACTACGAAGATATACAGTTCTCTACGTCCTGTGAAGCAACAACTAGACCTTCTTCTCACACCTGGAATTTATAAAGTTCCATGTGAATGCGGCAAGGTCTACACTGGTATTACAGGGAGGTCTGTTCTGACAAGGAAACGGGAACATGAACGTCATTTCCGACTGAACCAACCAGAGCGGTCAGCTAATGCAGAACACGCCTTAGCCGAAGGACATCTAGTCAACTTTAACCAAACCGAAGTCCTCGCCAAACTAACTGGATTCCACCGCTTAGTGAGAAGACAAGCTATCGAGATAAACCAACATCCGGATAACACCAACAAGGACAACGGGTATCAGCTCAGTCGGATATGGCGCGGCATTCTTCAAAACAAGCAGCCTAAATCACAAATATCAGATGACACAGATACTACGAGCGCCACCGTTCGAATCAACAACACTGAACTGGAACCTGGCTCCGCCCCCCAAGGCGCCCTTGGGCCTATCTCCACCACCATAAACAGTGAACCGAGACCCAACACAGGTATAATAAGGGTAACAAGAAGCATGATCAAACAGTTACAGATCATCAAGATAAGTAGCACTGCCTGAAGATGCCAGAAGTAAGATCTGGCGAAACGTCGCATCAAGAAGAAGGAAGACGTCGACCACGGCACAACAGCCCGGAAAGTGTATATATGTCTGAATTTCATTTTTTGTACCTGTTAATTTTCAATTGTTCGACTAGGTTTAGCTTTGTGCCCTTATTTTGTAACTATAATACTTTAAAATCTTTACTAAAATTATGTTTACAATCAATCAAATGTTCTGCATTTGTAGAATCTGTTTCTTTATTAACAAAACTTTTATAATGTTTGGTAATCTGAGTCTCAAAGGCCCTACCTCCTGCCCTACATAAACTTTATCACAATTTCCACAACTTAATATATGAACACCTGATTTTGCTCCTTTTGGTGTTTTACATTTACTGTTAAGGATAAACCTACCTAAAGAATTGTTAGTATTGAAAGAAATAAAACTATTGTTTATACATTTTATGTTTTTAGCTATTTTGTTGGAGATATTACCTAAGTATGTGAAGCAATTAAATTTGTTTGATTTGTTTTTGACTAAAGGGTAATGCAATTGATTGTTTTTATAAAAAACAAAAAAATAATAAAACATAAAACAGACACTACATATACAGAACATTTGATTGATTGTAAACATAATTTTAGTAAAGATTTTAAAGTATTACACTTACAAAATAAGGTCCCAAAGCTAAACCTACTTGAACAATTAAAAATTAATAGGTACAAAAAACGAAATGTTATTGTTAATGACCAATTGGATATCTCAAATTTACCGCTCATAAACTTAAATTCAAATGTCTCCCCACCACGAAATAGTTTAATTTTTAGGGTGTATATTATTATTAATTTGAACAATTACGAAGCAGATTTAAAATGTAATTCGATAATAATCCCCAAAAGCCCTAAAAGGACCAGAAGCAAATTTTGAAACACAAAACACTATAAAGCTTTACCCAGCTCTGACTATCACATTATTTTCAAGTATTCAAGTTCAGTTATTTTTACTTTCATATTTTCGGTAGAGAACTTTCGCTCCCTTTGAAAACATATATCTCTGCTAATACCTATTAATGTTATAATTAAATCCACCACTAACTCATCTTTATTTCTTTATTAAAGCCTGTTCTGGGGTGTAACGCACTTACTATTGCTGTTCCTCCATATGGAGAAAATGGTTTAATTGTAACCATGGCACTAACAGGAATCTCAACATCAAAGGTAATTCTTGTGTATTTTTATTAATTTATACTAAAAAATAATAACAATACAACAGAAAGACAGAATCTTCCTCAACATTTACATATTTATTGTTTATATTTTTTACATTTTTTTTTTCAGTTGATGTTTGAACAGTGATAGTGTTCAGTGTGTTTTTTTTTTTAATTATTCCCAACTATATATTCGATGTGGGTAGTTTCTAAAAAAACAAGGGAAACTAAAAGTTACTATCTAATTTTTTCATGAATTCTACTTACATATTTACTTTCTATTCATTAATAATTCATACAAATCAAATAATGGATCAAAAATAATTAAGTTCCGATCTCAAAATGAACCGCCTGGTCTCTTTGTTTCACTGCTTCTAACAAATTAAAGAGTATTCACAATTTTCTTTTACCTGAATGACTTACACAAATGAAAACCATTAGTTTCAAAAACGTTTCAGAATAAATTAATTTTATATAACAAAATTAAATTCGTAACAGGATGTTGTTTGAGGATCTCTCTACCTACACATAAAATTAGATAGACTGAATACTAAAATATCAATTGAAATGCAATAATTTCTATATCATTAAGTATAACAGGGTCATTCAAACTCAGTGGTACATTAGACGTGTTAGGGAAACTAAGCAAGTTACAGATTTGAAAATTTGAGAGTAGGAGTTATCAAGGATGATCTATTTAACTAAATAATTTCAACTGTCGGGCACTTCCGATTGTACCAGAAGTTGATGTCAACTTTCTTATTTTAAATATAATGATATTCTTTTTGCGGCGAATTCGTATGAAACATAAAATTTTAAAGTGACTTTAACTTTTATGCCTACGATAAATAGTTTTTGAGATAATTTAATTTATTAAGAAAAAGATTACATCGCAACCCAAACTATAAAAAATTATAACTTCCATAAAAAATGACTTAGAATGTTGAAATTAGTTATTTACTAGTTATAGCCAAGTCATAAGGATGACGTCATACCAAAACTAAGCTTTATAATTTGTACAGGGTGTTCAGAAAAAAAATCCAAAGTTTAAAAACTTAAAACACGAATAACTTCATTTTTTCAAATGACACCTAGCATATTTCATTTTGTCATTTGATTCCTTTTTTTTATCCTCTTTCGATACATTAGATATTTTCCATTCTTTATTTAAAAAAAATCCAAAATTATGCAAACATTTTCAAATAAGACAGTAGCAAATATCCAGATGGAAAAAGTTACATCCGAAACTTACTTTTATACGTGACCCATTCGATACCAACGTCTTTAACTTTCGTAATGGTCCTTTGATTTCCTTGGATCATTTAGGCAAATGCTGGAAAAGTTCTATTCCACAGATAATCTTTCACTTCTCTTCTGTCTTCATTTCGTTCGTCTCATCTTTCTCTTCCTTACCACCACCCACCCATTCCCACCATTCCTGAAAGGAGGCTGAAGAAGGCGTTACACTCTACCCTCCAGCTTTGAACTACAGTATAGGTAGGAGGGTTTGCCCGCCCACCAGTACGGCTAGCTTAGGGAATTAAACATCCAAAAATTTTTGTTTTTCAAGTGAGTGCTGACCTGTGTACACCCTCAGTATGCTTTACTACATAACATTGGACCATTAGCATTTTGGAGGACACTAGTTCAATTCCGGTTCCTACTGCCCTGGTTCAAGTTCTTCTATAGTTTACTTAGATGGTGTATACAAATGCTAGGGCTGTAACATTCCACATATAGGCTTTTGGTCTCCATTTGTCTTTATCTCATTCGTCTCATCTTCTTCACCCTTCAACTATCACCTCTCATTACCATGATTCCTAAAGGAGGCTGAAGAGGAGCTTCCTCCCTAACCACAACTTTTCGCTGGAGTGGTGGGAATGAAACACAATATTTATTTTTTCCAAGGACGCTAGTTCAGGTCTGCCATAAAGGAATAAAGCGTAGGACTTACGGAACGTCAGCTCAAAATAAAACCCACATAACTGAAACCCGAAAGACCAATTGTAACGTAATGATTTCTATTTAAAAAAGTAAGATAAAGGAAACCTAACATTTTTTAAATCACTCAATCTAGATTATAGGTATTTATATTACTGAGCTATTTTTCTCTGCTCATTTTTTCATAACCAGTAATTGTGATTGAAATTCCATATTACTCCATATATTTTGCGTAAAAAAGGGCGTAACAATTCAACAATAGAAAATTAGTATCTCTGGTAAAAGGAATTTTGACGGAATTAATAATTAATTTAGTTATTTTTTAGATTGAAGAATCGATCTCGCTTAATAAACCTTTGCCTGAAAATTGTGCTTTGGATAGTAATGGTCAACTTACAACTGATCCACGTAAGGCAGCACTTTTACTTCCGCTTGGTTATCCTACTTTTCACTACAAAGGATTCAATCTGGCGCTTATAATTGAAACATTAACCGGTGTTTTAGGAGGTATTTACAGTAACTTGTATTTAATTATTATTCAAACAAATATTGAAACTTTTTTTAATCGTTTAGTATGATCAGAAAACTGAATGGTGGCGGATTTTAAAGAAAAATTCCATTTTTATACATTATTATTATACAGTAATTTATAATCCCCAACCTAAACCACCTACTAGCATTCAAATATTTTTATTTGAAGTTGCAGGCAACGACAACCGCTCATAGCTGTCCTTAAATATACCACAGCACAAAAATAAATTAAAAAAAAAGAAGGTAATAAAATACTTTTTCGTCTAATTATAAAAGATCACAGATCCTACATTTGGAACGCGTCCTACCTGATGAGATCCGATAGGTCGAAACCGGTCGTGGGATATGGCTTTCGATGCGTTGTGCCTACTGTGTAAGACGCGTTCCAAATGTGGGATATATGATCCTTTATAATTAGACGAAATAGGATTTTATTACCTTCTTTCTTTTTATTGTTATCTTCGTGTAATAATCGTTCGGAATCAGCAGTGTAATTCAATGCCGGTAGGGGTATTAGCCCTCGGAGTAGTTGTTTCTGTTGATTCCATATTTATATTTAAGATAAATTTTATTATCCTTTTCGGAAAACAAAGAAATAATTAATAATATTTTTTTTTTCGTGAATTATTTAAAACGTAACCACGTAATCAAACAATTGAAAATAGAAATATTAATTATTTTGAAATTTTGCTTGTAACCTAACAATAAATATTACATATTAGGCGCGCTTCCTAATTAACTATTCCACGTTTAACAATTAATAAAAGCAAAACCGTATGTACAATATAGGTAACGATTATGGACCCCAACTTTGCAATGAGGATAAAGAAAAACGTTCTAACTTAAGTCACTGTTTCATTGTAATCGATCCCGATCGTTTTGCACCTGGTTTACCCTGCCGTATATTAGACTTGATCTCACAAATTAAAAATTCAAAAACGGTAAGTTGCATAGTACGTATGAAAGATGGATTTAAAGAAAATAAATCGTAAACATAACAACTGTTCAATAATTTAGTAAGACATAGTCTGGAAAAAACTTAAATAGGTAGGTATTTTTTTTTAATTAAAGCCTCCAATTCATGATAATAAGAGTTATGTAGCATTAAGATTATTCAACATAAATAGAGAAATATTTCGGGATAAATATATAATATCCAGGTAATGTTTGAGATTTCACAGTGATGACTAGTTAAAAGGAGTTCAGGGCACATTCTAACTTCAGTTTGTAGAAGAAAATAAGTCATTTCCTTTTAATGAGTATAAAATAGTATATTATTATCAATTGTTTTACTATATTTTTTAATAATTTTGAAAGTTCCCCCCGCTTAGCAGGAAGGAATATTTTTTGTTGCATTTTATGACTCCCTTCTAAAGATACTTCTCTCAATATTATTGTCGCAAATTTTCAAACAATTGTCACCAATATCGCGTAATTAATACAACATTCACTATCAAACTATTTATTTTCGCTAATTAATTCTCAAACAACACCACAATTGATAATTTATAACTTTCTCGCCTACTATTTCCCTTCTCCGCTCTTCGCTATCCGTCCTTTGTCGCCTGATTATTAGAACTGACTCAGCCGACCTTCTTTTCTTGTTTAGATTATTCTCAAGGAGGGGAAATCTTCAAAAGAAACCCCCAAGAGAGTAGCGTCAAATCCGCCTTAGCGCCTACCGACTAAAACCCCTCCTCGTGATGGGAGCTCAACCCGGAGGTTATACACCCCGGGAGAAAAGGTGGGAGTAGGATTAGGTTTTGAGGAAGGAGGCTTAAGTGGTGGGGAAGGGAAGGAGCGTTGGGAGATCGGTGGCCCACCACAGATGGCTGGGTGGGCACTCGCACTGAAAAGCGAAAACTCAGCCGACATCGCGGCAGCTTATTTATATTAACTAGATTTATTCTAGAAATAATCACAATATCGTTATCGAAGTTTCTAGACTTTTCATTGAAGTCTCAGCAACCCACAATACAGATCTTCATGTTTCTCTTACATTGCCTACCCGAAAGTAACAATATAATTACAATTTTTCTTTTTATATCTGTTTTTTGGGCCATCAATCTGCGTCGGTCAATCACGTTTAATCTTTATATACAAATAAAGGAGAACATGAGTGGACTGTGACATACAGAGAAACAGATTGATATCTCGATCTAAAAAGACTATTTGTCATTCTTCTTTTCGAGAATAGGGGAGATCGGGTAGAGTTTAGTTTAGAAATTATTTCTATTGCGAGAAAACTTAAAATATAAAAATGAAGAAATATTAACATATTGATTAGTACAGTTTGTGAAGAAGGAACATTAGGTTGACTAAATTTGGTACAATTGCATCTTCTAACATAGAGGTGAGACAAATGTAATATATTTAAAATATATTAAAAAAAATAATAAATGTAATTGAAAACCTACACAACATGAGATAAGAAATAAGGTTTGATTAATATGCAATCCAACAGCAATGCTTAATAAAATACATCGTAACTCATTATATTACGTATATCAAAACAAAAATAATTTAAGACAGCAAAAAACTTTTCAAAATTAAATCTAATAAAAGACTATTTTCAATCAAACGTTTAAATTCACTTACAATAATAGCCACTGAATATGATATCTTGAAGAAAATCAACTATCAAGGTATATCGAAAGAAATAATATTTTAGGGATTGCAAGATGAAAATAAAAATAAGAGTAAACGGTTGACAACATATTTACAAAACTGTAAAAATGAAATTTAGAAGTTGAAAGGTAAACTAGTTAAAAAACGGGGGAAAATACAGACAGTTTTATTTTTTGTACAATTACCTCACCAACATAATGCTCAAAAATTTACACAAATGTAGAAATCCATATACTTAATTCAGTTTCTCAAGGGCGAACACATAATTTGGAATAAAAGAGGTGACGGACAGGGGTGAAGTAGACAAAAAAAAATTACACAAAAATCTCATTCGGAACGAAATGATTATGATTTCTAGCAACTATATAAATAAATTGTACAATTGGTGGATATATTTTGAACAATGTTTTTCTGGAATAATTTTTGTCTTTATTAAACTAGTTTTGGTGCATATTTGATGAAACATGATAAATAATAAAAATAATATGAAAAGTTTCAACAATGTATTTAAAGAAAACCTCTTACAATTGTTTCGATGAGACCGTCAATATCAAAGAGTAGATAAACAAACTAAATTAAAAGTTTAAAAAAAAACAATTAAATACCTATTGACAAGATGTACAAATATATATACATAAACGTATTTGTAACAACTAATCAGCCGATATGGGATCCTGGAAATATACATACATAAACATATTTGTAACAACTAATTAGCTTACATGGAATTTTCGAACATCATAATATCAACTCACAATAAAGCTATTGTATTGTTGGCAATAGTAAGGATGTATTATTTGAGGACAATTCTTTCTGGTTATTTACTACTACTATTTACATTTTTTCCATCCGATAAAGCTTTTCTAATTTCAAGATTTTCGAGTAAATTTAATCTTTTGCTTTTTTGTCCGATATGAATTAATTTAATATTATCTAAGTTTAATGTATGTCCGATGATATTACAATGTTCGGAAAAGCCCATAGAATTTACATGTTTTTTTATGCTGTTTACATGTTCTACTATTCTATGCTTTAAGGCTCTGCCACATTGGCCTATATATATAGCATCCCACTGATTACAATTTAATAGGTATTTAACCGGTTTGTTTTAACTTTTAATTTAGTTTGTTTACCTACTCTTTGATAATGACGATCTCGTCGAAACACCTGTAAGGTTTTCTTTAAATATATTGTTGAAACTTTTCATATTATTTTTATTATTAATTTTTGTCTTCTTTAGAGCTGTCCACCATCGCTTTTATTAGAACTCGCGTGTCCGCTCTTTGGGAATTCAATTAAATATTCCGAGGTCTACATTTTAAGCACTAACTCGATGACGTAATTTAAAAAGCAAAATAAAGCAATTTCTCCCTCTATATCTACCCCCTGTTCCTAGCTGCCCGCCTTCTTAAAAACGTAACTTCTTGTTCTATATTCAGTAAAATATGTCCATATTCCTTGTAATGTTGATCCTTGTGTCCAGTTCTCCGACTATACACTCTCTTAGAAGGAACACATCCAATAAATAATCCTCTGGATTGTAAGCAGTTTTTGATAACTTGTCTGATGCTTTTGTTTTTCCCATTTTGTTTAGAACTTCTCTCTTATAATAAAATTTTGTAGACTCCTCCCAACACAAGCCGCTACTGAGTATCAATTAAAGTTTGCTATTTATCAATAAGCAATTATCTGTATTAAGAATTTTTAATTTATTAGATAGAAGATGATTTTGAAATCCTTGTGCCAGGGGATACTGAGAGGGCTCATGCAAAAAAGGTCGAAAGACAAAATGGCGTTAGTTATCCACCACAACTCATGGAAGATTTCCTACGAATTGCCCAGACGTATGCTGTCAGCCCTTTGAAACCTTTACCACCGCTTGAAATGATACTAGGAAAAATTTGAAGTAAAAATACCTATAATATGTCCAAGGAACTAAAAAAATAATAAAATGAATAATTTATTCCAAAATAAAAAATGTATATGTTAAATGTGATATGATTATTTATACTAGAAATAGCTCGTGGTTTATTTTACCTAACAGATTACGAAAAGAAGGCACTGCATCGGCCGGATGGAATGCGAACATTCTTTCAGTTTTCTACTGATTAGTAATATTCAATTAAATTTTAACCACCTTAACGACAACGTATACAATTTTTTAAGCTAATTTTAGTGTAATTTTTGTGAAACTGCATATTTAGTTTGGTTCGTAAGGATTTTTATGTAGAACTCAATTAAACACTAAATGACGGTAACAGCAAATAACAACGTATTTTTACAAACGCAAATGAAGAGTATAAAAAATGAAGACCGACTCGAAGGTAACAAAGTAAGATAAGAATTAAAGAATAACTAACACTGGTGCAATCTTGAAGAAACATAATGAATAAAAAACACAAAGTCACTTTTGTTTCAACGTATATTTAAGAAAACTCTTACAATTGTTTCAACCAACAGGTCGTTATCAAAGAGTAAAATATAATAATACTGAAGATATAAAACAGTTACGTCCCTTATATGTATGTCTAGAGCTATGGTGACGTCATAAATTAGAAAGTAGTAAGGGGGTGGGGTTTGAACATAATTCTATTTGATTATTCACAAAAACATTATTTTTATTCTTTTGAGCTTTTTTAATTTCTAGGTTTTCTAACATCCTAAGTATATTATTTTTATTTTCAATATGGAACATTTTGATGTTATTTAAATTTAAGCTGTAGTTATTATTAAATTACTAAAATGTTTTTGGCTCTATTAATTTGTAAATAGTTTTATTTTCAAAATTAAGTTTTTATTCCAAAATAATTTTAGTTGTAATATAATTGAAATTGGTTCAATGGTTGTTAACCATTAATGAAATATCCCTCTTACTGACAAATGTGCTATTTACCATTTTTTTTGTTATAATTCTCATGCCACATATGCTTAGGACAATTCGGAAGGGCAATTTCAAAACGAATAGCCGAACATTCCACAGATATTAAAAATAAATAAAAAACTAATTCTAGTGGTATGGCCGAGCATTGTATCAATTTGAACCATTCCTTAAACTTAAACAAGGTTAAATTTTTACACGGTACTACACCAAAATCATGAAAACGATCTCTCTTAGAGAATTTGGAAATTTAAAAAACCCTCATCAACAATCATAATTTAGTTAACAACGAAACTGAAATGACCACTTACAACTCTCCCCTTTTTTTCTATGATTTGTAAAAAAAATGTTCGGTAGTTTGATTCAAGTGATTTATTTATAGAATTTCAACCTCAATTTTCAATTTTTTATCTTGAAGAGATTATCGCCATAAACTGCTTTATTAGAAATAATTCCGCAAGGTTGGAGGAATTTATTTTTTTTAATTCTAGTGAAATTATAATAACAATAAACGATATACATTTATAGTGTTTGAATTTAATGCTAACGTCTTATGTAAAAATTAATTATATTTTACCCTTATTTACATGGATATAAGGTGCAAAAGATATTAGAAATTTACGTAGATTTCAAAAGTTAAACAGGAAATAGAGGTTTCAAGTAAAAAAAAAACAAACTCATAATTATCTGATATATTTTTTAAGTATCTGTATATGCATGAAAATTTTGTTTAAAAAATGTGCTTTTAAAACTACAATTGGACTTATCCAAATGTTTTTCAACAATATTCATTATGGACATTTTTTCATTCATTTAAACTTAGTACCCCCTCAGTGGCGTAACTACTGGCGGGTTGGGCAGACAAACTGTCTTGGGCTCCGTAGTATCAGAGCCCCCTAAAATATCAAGACAAATAATTTCTTTCCAAAAACCTTCAAATTTTTGCTAAAATAAATTGTAAATTATCATGCTTGATTTAATATTTGTATTTTATTTGGTTTTCTTATTAATGTGTATTTATTTGAAATTGAAATATATACAATTTCTTGACTTTGATTTTTTATTGGTCTCTCAGGGCCCCCACTGAAAAAATTAGCTGGTGCCCCGTTTTCGTAGTTACACCACTGGCCCGCCTTTATTTCTATTCTACATTTAGATTTATTATTTTATTCGTTTCCTAAAGCCGATGTAAAGAATGTTTTAGTTGTTTTTTTGAACATATGTCTTAAATTTAAAATTTTAATGAAAGGTATCCTTATCTAGTGGTAAGTAATATTGAACTCATTTTTCTGAAACAATCATCCAGTTTAATACTGAATTAAAATACATAATAAATTTAATGGTTAATGTACGAACAGTTATTATTTTGTCCACAGTTTAACGTTATATTTGTTATCTGCAAAGGACGACAGAGTAATATTGACCTTCAAACATTGTCCTGTTGAAAAATTCTGTAAATAAAATGTAATAACGACGACTCTAATAGTTGGCAACAGATTTACGTAAAATATTACTTTTATTCTAGTCCATAGCTTCATTCGTGTAACGTAATAATCCTTGATAAGAACTTTCTCTGACAGTACCGTATGTGTGAAGTGCCATAAGATACAGTCCTTACAGAAAATATAATTTTGAAATTAGGATCCATTATTCTTTACGTATAGTACGGATATCAAGATTTAAATGAGGATAATGATTAATTAACCACCGCAACAGTGAGTATAATAGTTACAATTTATTTCGAACTGCCAACGTTGAAGGTAAGCATTTACTTTTTGACTTTTTTTAATACACAAACTGTGAAAGGTTGAATGTTTTATGATCTGTGATTAGTTAGATTCGGCTGGTATGGTAAATCTGCAGAAGTATTTTTCCTATAAATATTAAATTCAACACGGTTGTTGGTGTTTTTTTGTTGAAACATTTCCTTGGTTTTTATTCGATAATAGATTATTAAACAAAAAATAATATTTTTAAATTTTTAAATTGGGGAAGTTATAACTTATAGTGTTTTTATATTCGATTAAAGATGTTAGACTTCCATTAAGTATCCGCTAATTCAATACAAATAAAACTATTATCTATTTATTAAAGAAAAGGCTGCATTAAAAGGAAAATATTAAGCCTTTTCAGACATTCTTTGAATGTATGAATTTATACATAACATTAGATATATCAATAAAGATTGTTATTTTTTTTAAATATTAAATTCATAAACAATAAACTGTGAACTTCGAAAAAGAATTTTTTATTGATCAAACTCTCAGTTTGATTATTTAGATTTCGCAGTCGCCGGAAGGTTATTTTACATATATCGTATATATATGTAACGTGTTGATTGCCGATCAAATAAAGAAAAACTTGTATTAAGAAATCATTTCTGTGTTTTCAATCGAAATAGACGGGTGTGGTTTTTAACTCTGAAATAATTATTATGTGTATTTTTGGCTCTACAAATTCTGGTGAGTGATCACTGAGCACCTTTTCCATGTTAGTACCTTCATTTTTATGGAGTGAAATTAATTTTTATTTAATATTTGAATTAATACTTCTACTTTCATAGGTGTATTCTCAATGAAACATTTTAATAATAAAACGCAAGAAAAAACATTTTTCAACAAAAGTTTTTATTCCTCAAGGTAATTTTCAAGACTACAAAACGTAACTAAGGCTAAGATAATGAACATGAGCTTTTATACACAAACTCAAAACTAAAGGGTGGTGGTTACATGAATGATTAGAATTTTGTGATTATTAGCGGTGTCTTGTAGATAATATTTCTTTTTTATTGTTGACGAATGAATGGCATTCATAATGTCAAGATTTTCAAGGAATGTGAGCTTTTTACTTTTTGGGTGTGTGTAGGAGTATTGTATTGTTTATATTTATATTATTGTTGTTTGTAGTACAATGTTCTGCTAGACCTGTTTTTTATATTATCAGTATGTTCTTTTAAGCGTGTTTTTAATGAACGTCCACTCTGACCTATATAAATAGTATCGCATTGTTCATAATTTATCTGGTAAACCTCCTTCTTTTTGTTTGTCTATTTCTAGTTTGTTGTTAACTAATGTTGATTTTAGGCTATTTTTGTGAACTTCAATTGCATGCAAATTAAAATGTTTTAGTCTATTTTTAAATTTATTACTGGTGTTTCTGATAAATTTTAAGAACTGTAGTTGGTAGGTTTTGTTTTTTGGAGGGTTATGGAAGAGTTCTGCACGAATTTTTTGTCGAATTTTTTTGTGGAGTAATGTTTGGATTAATTCCAATTTATATCCATTTTTTTTCTATCTATTGTATTATGTTACATTTTATAGTATTCATTAGAAAGGGGTACGTTAATTAGACTATTTAGTACTCTGTGAAAAGCAGCTAACTTTATTCGAAAGGATTAGTTGTAATGAGCGGGAATGATCATAATTTATAGAAAGCCAACGACAAAAGCACGCTACTAATTGTGAGTGCTTATGAGAATCAAATAGTTCGAAATCACAATCCACTTCTCATAATTTCGCCAGATTATCAACTAAGAACTTATGTTCTGTTAGGTATACGTGTAGATTACGTAATACTACGCCATTAATAAATAGTGAACGACATCTGCAGATAGTTGAAACTTATTGTAGGATTCAGTTTAATAAGTCGATATCCTTATTATAAAAGGACCTAGTTGAATATTAGTACATCCCACAATAAGTGGCAAATATCAACAGATGACGTTCACTACGTTGTTTGTATTTATTTATTAATCGCTGTTTATAGACAGGTAGGCTCCACTTCTCATAATTTCGCCAGATTATCAACCAAGAACTTATGTTCTGTTAGGTATACGTGTAGATTACGTAATACTACGCCATTAATAAATAGTGAACGACATCTGCAGATAGTTGAAACTTATTGTAGGATTCAGTTTAATAAGTCGATATCCTTATTATAAAAGGACCTAGTTGAACATTAGTACATCCCACAATAAGTGGCAAATATCAACAGATGACGTTCACTACGTTGTCTGTATTTATTTATTAATCGCTGTTTATAGACAGGTAGGCTAGTTGGTGTCCTGCCGAAACTACGGCGTGCTCATGAAAACCAATGAGTTAAAACTCTAAGAGCATATTTTTTGCACTATGCCATGTATTTAGTTTGGTAGGTGATATTCTCAATCGAAAAGGACCCTTATCAAACATTAACGAAATCACAATCAGCGACAAATTTCTACAGATGGCGGTCACCCCGCCGTCTACAGATATTAGTATCTAGCGAATTATAAAATTCTTGGAACTTTTTAGTTTAAGCATTATTAAAACAATTAACGAACCCTAATGGTCGTCAGAAGCAACAATGCGTCAATAATTAAAGATACAATGGCCGACATCATCAACAATAAGTCCATTAACGGTAAATAACATAATATAGATGAAAAGTATTGTTCTTAAAATATTTAGCGTTTTCTTGAGAATTTCAGAAAAGGCAATGCATGCATTATATTCAAGACCAATCACTTGTATTATACGAAGTAGAAACTATATTTGTACTTATGAACAATTCGTATGTTTTTGTTCAATTAATTTAGTGTTACATTTGATCCCTAATACCAGTGGGTTCGTTTTGGGTCAGTTTTTCTTTGGAAATATTTTGAGTTAATTTTTGTTCTTTTATTATTTTACAAATTAGCAATGCCCATTTAATCAAAAATTACAAGAATTTAGTTTTTTCTTCATTGTTTTAAGTCTTCGGATCAAATGGATTAATACGTACAGAGAGATAGACAGACAAATATGTTAATTTCATTTAGATGTATCGATTTACAGATATAGATATCATTCATGTTTTTCTAAAATCAAACTAAATGCATACATATTTTTTAGGTATATCTGTTTGCATCAAGATCCGTTTAGCAATTTCAGCAAATAGTGTACGCTGCGTTCAATATAAACCAATGCCGTAAATAACAATTTTAAATAAAACCGAATATGTAATGTCAACCACTATTCTGTCATTTTTTTTTAAAGTAATAGATACAAACTATTTTTTTCCAAAAAGTTATTAATTAGTTCGCATTGTTCGAAATTGATATTTTTTTTCAGTTAGCTCAAAAATCATTTTAACATTGAATTTCTCCGTAATAGTAAAATAGTTATAAATAATTAATTATATGTCGTGGAACAACAAATCGCAATGGTTTCAGAACTCTTCTGCAACGTCCTGGGAAGAAATATGTTACAATTGTTCAAATTCCAACAAAAAGTTTTAACCAACTTTAGCAGGAAAATTACCAGCACTAAACTTGTGGAAGCAGGTATGATAGAATAAATTAAAAAAAAAACACTGCAATTACCACAAAAATCCTTTGATGTGATATTATCAATGCGAAACGCAAAAAAATGGCTTTCATCCAAAATTAATTATCCCTTTTACAATAACAGTAAACGAAACACGTGTCTGCATAAAAAATTTTTAGTGATAATTAGGGTGAATCTCTTTTTAATTAATTTATTCCATTACTATCGTGTTTAATTTATACTGTAGACAATTTAAAAAATAATAGGTAGCGTATATTTGTAGATCTTTCAAATCTTCGACTAAGTCTATTTTCCCTTATTTTGGTACCATATGTTAAATATAATAAAATATTTTTAGAAACCTTGGATAACTTTCACGTCTTTAAATACTTTATTTAATGAAAAAAGAAAAATCATACGGGACAAAAGTAAAGCAACTTTTACAAAACTAATTTTATATTCGACTTAACAACAAAAAATAATTATGGTTGGATAGTTATAGAAATAACAATATTATAAGAGAGTTAACTTAATAATTAATAGTATATCCATTGTTGGCTATAACCTTTTAGCCACAATACGGCATTGATGACATTGAATTTTGGACCTTAATAATTGGCAGATTAGTCTAAAGCTAGTTAATTTTATCAATCAAAGATTGTTTACTTGGAAATCTTGTAGTTTGAATCTGGCGTACAATCATACTACATAATCTGGACTGGGTGTTTCAGATCACCGTCCTGTTGGAAAACAAACTTCAAAGGAATCTTCCACTCACTGTAGAGTAATATAACGTTTTTAAGTATGTTTCTGTATACAAATCGATCTATAGTCCCATGTCCTAGTGCACTACACTAAATAAAAATAATCTCGTACGGATACAATATTGTGTCCTTGATTTATTATTGATGAAACATACTTTGGGTGAAATATCATATTTGTACGGTTTAATACACACCTCACCGAGCGGCGCGGTCTAATGCTCTAGATCATTGCTTAGCATTCGGGAGGTCACCGATTCGAACCCGGGTCCAGCTGCTCTGGTCTAAGTTTTCTGTGGTTTCCTTGGATCAACTTAGGCAAATGCTGGGGCAGAAAAATTCCACAGATAATCTTTCACTTCTTTTCTGTCTTCATTTGGTCCGTCTCATCTTTCTCTCCCTAACCACACCACCCACCCATTTCCACGATTCCTGCAAGGAGGCTGAAGAGGGCCTTACGCCGTACCCTCCGGCTTTGCACTACAGTGTAGGTCGGAGGGACTGCCTGCCCACCAGCATGAGTAGCTTGGAAACACAAAAAAGTTTAAATTTAAGTTTTAATACGCAACTCATACCGGCAGAAGTAATATTTTTGGAAAAAGTTTATTCTCTATGAAACCAATGATTTCTTAGTTTACCTTCAACTAATAGTCGATGAACAGTCCTGGGCCTAACTTCTAATTCAGGAATTTCAGCAATTATTCTTGATTCTAACAACCATACACCCCTCTGAGAACTTCTATTTATTCTTTTTCATTTCATTCTAAAAGGACGTTCACGATCATCGTTTTAACTCTTTCCATATTATTTTACCTTGTGGCATTCTTATATTGATTAGAAAAGAAAACTACCAATAAGCTTAATTAACCTGCAAATTGTCTTTTTTAAACTTACCTTAATCGTAAACCCTTCCTTTTTGCACAAAATCAATAAGTTGCTTTACTTTTGTCCTATATGATTTAGCTACCTATGTTTAGTAAATATTTAAAGACGTGAATGTCAACCAATGTTCCTGGAAATGTGTTATATTTTATGTACAATACCAAAGGAAGGGAAAATACATTTTATTGAATATTTACAAGATCTAGGAAGATATCTACCTGATCTTTTTAGTAAATAATTGCCCTACTTTCTTCCTAATGTATATATGTAGGCGAAATTTATAGTTTATACTGTAAAACTATAAATTTCGCATAAAATACACAAATATTTTCAAAAAACTTCGAATACTACACTCTAGTCGCGATCCCCGAAAGACCTTCCTTCGAATCTGTCCCATAACTTCTCTAGAAATACAGCCACTTAACTTGCTACATATAAGAGATAAAGTATCAAAAACTACAAGTTATTGTTCGAGCATCGGTTATCAATCTATTCTTCATATCATTAATTTATTCCTAAAATGCGTAACAACTTATATTCTAAACTATTCAAATACTTTAGTCTATGTTCAGTTTTAGGGAAAATTCGTTAAACTTTTCAAGAAAGATTACTACCCTTAATTTCACTTGTCTATCCGCAAACCTTATATCATTATTTTTTACGAGCTATTCGCGATATCAACATTTATATACAGGGTCATTCAAACTCAGTGGTACATTAGACGTTTTAGGGAAACTAAGCTAAGCGTGTTAGAGATTTGAAAATTTGGTTGTAGGGGTTATCAAGGATGGTCTCTTTTACTGAAATAATTTCAACTGTCGGGCACTTCCGGTTATACCGGAAGTTAATCTCAACTTTCTTATTTTAAATGGAATGGTATACTTTTTACGATGCAATTAAATAAACCAAATTTGTCGAGTTCTAATAAATAATTTATTGCAAGGAAACATAATGTTTTTCTTCTACCCATTTTATTTTTAAGTAAATAAATTACTTAAATTTACGAGATATGTTTAAATAAATAGTCATAGTAGAAAATTGGTTACAAAATAAAAGTAAAATGAATTGTACTAAAATTACTGGCTAAACAATAATGT
The DNA here is from genome assembly GCA_963921985.1 of Agrilus biguttatus. Taxonomy (NCBI): domain Eukaryota; kingdom Metazoa; phylum Arthropoda; class Insecta; order Coleoptera; family Buprestidae; genus Agrilus; species Agrilus biguttatus. The sequence continues at coordinate 27,506,150 of OY998118.1, forward strand.
ACAATTTCTATAACTATATTTAACGTTTTATTAGTTTTTCGGGTTTTCCTACACTGATAATTTCCGGCCATTTTTAAAGATGGCAACATTTCTGGTTCAAACAGTAAAATACAGTTATGCACAAAGGTTTTGGAGAGTATTTATATAGTAAGATGCTGTTTATTTTACTACGATTAGGGTAATTCTGCTTGATAAAAAATGATGTTGATATTATATTGAATACGTAGTCCTTTGTTGATATATATACATTTAATTATCACACATTACACTATATTTAAATTAATAACACAAAGAATGTGATTTTGAATGTAAACTACGATGGCAAGGAAACATTTAGACAAACAAAGTAAAATTGTATTAATAATAGAATAATATCGATAAACAAAACAGATACTTTAAATCAAATACTTTCAGTTGACTTTTTTAGATACTCCTATAGTCACATTAGATGAAATCAAAAGATTTGTTAAAGACTGCTTCATGTCGCTTGGCACTGAAGAAAAATACGCAAAAATTATGGCAGATACCCTAGCGCAATCTGACTATAGGGGTCATTACAGGCATGGGTTGACTACATTAGGTATAATCCCTTATATTACTTATATACATATTTTATGTAAATATAATACTTATAATTAGGTCTCTCCATTCTGTTTTGTTCTGTGGCGTTTATTGCCACCCTCGCGTCTTCCAGAGTTGTAAATTTTGTATATTCTGTAAATATGCCATTGTACATTCCGTATCTAATTTTACTATTTCAATTTATTTACACATCTTTATTTCGCATATCTAATCCTTCACATTTCTATTTCTTGAATTTATAACTTCTATTTCTTTTTACTCTTCATTTTTACAATCATAAATAATATCTATATGTATATTTATATATTAATACGTACACTATGAACAATTATATAGACCTGATGAAGAATGAATAAAAACAAGTAGAAAAGAAGACGTACTAATAAGGACTTAATGATTAAGTAAGTTTAGATGTGTTGGCGGAGTTAGAATGATTCTGAGTGACTGACTGTGTGACTGGCTAACTGACCTCTAATGTCCTGTTTAAAGGGTTTTATAAATGGTATGCTAAAACTTGTTAACCAACTAACAACTACTTAGTAAATTCGGGGTCCCCATAAAGCTTCATTAGGATCAGGGTCGCAACTTTGAGTAAGCCGTGTTCCAGGATGTGTGTAAGATATTGGGTACCCATAAAACCCGGACAACACCTCTGCATCCCCAATCAGACAGAATAGTAAAACATATGAACAGGGTGATTAATATTTACTTAGCCAAGATGCTGTCTAAACATCAGAGAGACTGGCCGCTGTTCCTTACTACGTATCGATCGTCAATTCGCGAGGCTACTGGACAAACACCAGCAAAAGTACTTTCAAGGTTTCCAGGAGGGTTTTTATAAATGGTATGCTAAAAGAATGAAAGAAGTAGGGGAACCGTTTCTAAGGATTTTAGTTTGGTGTTTTTCGAAGTATGAATACCAAGAATTTGGGAAGTGACCGTGACGAATGTATTTGGCGTAAAAAAGTGAAATTTGGACTGGATGCAGGAAAGGGTCACATTCAACTAGCGAGGGTAAATGAGTGAGAACATGATAATTCGAATAACACCAACTAAGGGTACAATAGGAAAGGTTCGAAAAGGATTTGTAAAGAAATTAAAAAGAATAGACTGAAATTGAACGAAGAAACTATTAGGTTAAAAAATACAAAGGAAAAGTGAAATTTGAAATGTATAGAGATAGATATTATTTATGGTTATGAAGAAGAGTACAAAAGAAATAGAAATTATAAATTCAAGAAACAGAAATGTGAAAGATTAGATATGCGAAATAAAGATGTATAAAAAACCATAAATAGTAGAATTAGATACAAAATGTACAATGACACGTTTACACAATATAAAAAATTTACAACCCTGGAAGAGGCGAGTGTGGAAATAAACGCTACAGTAGAAAGATATACGGCTAGGGATGAGACAGCCAATCCAGCCTCGTTAACGCGGGAACGACAGACCAGAATTCTTTTCTATTTCAAGATCACTGCTGTAGTATTAAATGTTGTCTGCATATTTTTATTCTCTAAGGTTTGTATATTCTTTTGAATTCAAATTCTAGAGAGGCTTCTGGAGGATATTGATACAGGAGCATGTAGACCTGATTTCAAACCAAGAATTTTGAATGAAACTCCTGCAACCGCTTGGGTTGATGGAGCAATGAATTTAGGTGCTGTAGTGGGAAATTTTTGTATGGATATTGCAATAAAGAAAGCTAAAGAAGTTGGTATTGGATGGGTTTCGTGTAATGGTAAGTTGTGAACGTACGTTATTTCTGATTTTGTCATTAAAAAAATTGAACTGTACCGCACCTATATCACGAAGATAACGAGGCCAAATCCTCCAAAATCATTCTAGTAATGCCTTTATCGACGTAGCTCACAATAAATAACTAATTATATCTAATTGAATATACTCTTACTTGATGGAAATTCATAATATCCAGTACATAGAAAAAAGGCTTGTAATTTCTACAAATTTACTTTAATGTGTAAAAATAATGTGACGGACGTGGCGTTTTGAGTGGAATTGACCCACGCCGATTGCAAAAATAGAGTGAAGTTTGTCCATGCCGAGTTCTGTAAAAATCGAGACAACTACTAGATCATTTGATTTGGTTCGAGCGTAACCTAGCAACGTCCATCAAACTATATAAGCGACAGCGCTAGACGATTTAGAACTCCCCAAACCGAACGATCGTTTTAGAAGGCCCTGTCACCTTCTACAATGAGCAGTTTTCTAATTTCGCTTTTCATCGCGAACGTCCACCCAACAATCTGTGGTGGGCCATCGATCTCCCAACGCTTCTTCCCTCCCCACCTCCCAACCTAATTCTACTCCCACCCTTTTTCTCCCGGGGTGTATAACCTTCGGGTTGAGCTCCCATCTCGAGGAGGGGTTTTAGTCGGTATGCACTACAGTGAATCCGACACTACCCTCTCAGGGGTGTCTTTTGAAGATTTCCCCTCCCCGAGAATAATCTAAACAAAAAAATAAACGATTTAGTACAGTTGACGGAGTTGACGGAGGACACTTGACAGGTGACAGAGAACAGGCAGTTGACAGAAAGAGAACTTATCGACGAAAAGTGTTTACGAGAATTTTAAAACCGAAATTGTGTTATATAGTTAAGTTTTGTTAAGAGAGTTAAATAAACGGGTTTAGAGCAAAAACTTAACAATAAATTTGTCGAAATTACAAGCCTTTTTCGAATGACTAATTAAATTAAACTTGTCGAGCATTAATATCGAGGTGTGAAAAAGTCATTCATATTAACTAACACTGCAAACATTTTAAGCATAAGCTTATATGCAAAAAGAAAAATTATTTTGTTTTATCGATTGCACAGTATATCTATAAACAATAGGTTTAATTAAAAATCGCATAGTCAAAGATCGATAGGTATCCCCTCCGCGGAATCACTTACGTATCGACAGACACCTTTCGGAAAACCCAAAAATAGATTCTAATTTCGGATATTAATTAATATATTTTTAGTCACTCCTAAGAGTACTTAGGCAAAAGTCGACTTGTTTTCCGAGGTCACACTAGTTTATCCTGAAATCGGATGAGACTTAAATTAAAATCGGGGAAATTGTTAAAATAATATTAAAAACAAGATCAAGCAATATAGGAAATACGTAAGATATATAAAACAATGAAGTTCTTGATTGGATATAAATATTTTGAAAAAAAACTATTGTGCTTTCCAAAGCATACAACTTTTATTCAATTTTTTTCCGTAAGAATGAGATTCAATCAATATATTTCATTATCTCGAGATAAATGACTCAATAATAAAGATTATTATGCTTTTGGTCATAAATTTATCGAAACTGCCAGACACGGATCGCGATTTCGCTCTTGTTAGAAGCTCATCAGCGTGTCATAGGCAGTTGCGATAAATTTCCTACCAAAAGCATAATATTTCTTACTATTAAGCTTTACGTAAATTCACGTATGTAGGCTGCGTCGTTGATTTTCTGGTCAAGTTTAAATACTGTGAGGTCCTGTCTAGTTTGATATCTTCTGTAGCGGCTAAAATTCATTAGATGGCAACAATTGCCTTTATGTTGTTATAAATGACTCACCCTGTCTTATCTTGTCAAGACCACTTGCTAAAGATCTTGAGTATATCTCGTTCTCGAAGTCTACTAGCTACTGACGATGTAAAAATAAAACAAATTCATAATGTTGCGAGAGTGCGGCCATCCCGATTTTTATTTGTGAAGATTGATTCTGCAATAATTTACATATTATTTAGTTATCCAAACAATAATCTGGAAGATAGAAAGTCCAAATTATCGAATAAATAGATTAATATTATTACAATTAATGATTTCTGTCTCGTTTTCCGGCAGCTCTATTCACGACTATCACCTTAGTTAAACAAATTGCTTTCTAATTTTGCTATATTTATGAAATACAATAGTATTATATTACTTTATAAATGCATTAATATGCCGCCACGAGTGGTAAACATCTTATGTGACTACTAAAAATATTGCGTTCACGTTCAAAAAACCAATTTAATTGAGTCGTTTTAAATTTAAGAAAAAAAAATTAAGAATACGGAAAACATTAAATTCATTCCTGAACCAGAATATTCGTCAATTCAAAAAAGAAGATATTAAAATTCTTTATCGTCTAATTGTAAAGGATCACAGATCCCATATTTGGAACGCGTCCTACACAGTACGCACAGTGCACAGAAAACCATATCCCACGACCGGTTTCGACCTATCGGGTCTCATCAGGTGGGCGCTGGCAGAAAGACTTTTACAATCAACAGTGTAATTCAACGCCGATAGGGGAATTAGCCCTCGGATTGATTGATTGATTCCATAGTTATATATATTCGTCAGTGTTTTAACGAATATGGAATCCTCGTAGTTAATTTATTTGAATGAAAATATTCATGTATAAGAGCCACTCTAACGATTTCCAGGTTCAAATGATTATGGTTTATCGACATGTTATGCATTACGAGCTTATAACGTTGGATTTATAGGATTTTCATGCTCCAACACGCCTGCAATGGTTGTCCCAACCAGAGGAAAAAGAGTGAGTAGATGATCACAGATTAAATGTTCTTCGTTTGTCGAAACCTGTCTGAAGCAGCGTTTAACGCATAAGTACAAACAGCGTGGTGCACGTCATCTTTAGATATTTGCCACGAATTACAATTTTCTATTAAAATTAAAATTGCTCACCAAAACATTAGAATATTTGCATTTATCATAATAACACAGAATATTTACATATAAAACCAACGAAATTATAAAAATTTCTACACATACGATAATATAATATTGTTGAAGTATACGACAGATTCATTTATTATTCGGATACCAGGCACATGTTCCTTTCAAGTTGTATACAAAAAGCATAATCCTTGGCACCAGATTCAGTAAAATCTCGTATATATACGAGGGTTGCTATTCATATTCTGAGCCTAATAATGAAAAGACATTAATTTATTATCGAAATGACATTGTTTTTCAAATATTCTCCATGATGATCAATACACTTTTGTATGCACTCGAACCAATTTTCGTAACACTTTTTCCATTCCGATTGAGGTACCTCCAAAGTATAGTTTTTGAATGCATCAACGGCTGCTTCAGGCGCTGAAAAACGTTAGCAACTCAATTACGCAATTTATTCTTGATATGCGAGAATAAGAAGTCATTTGGTGACAAATCAGGACTGTACGGAGTATGACCCATTGATTAGACGTTTTAGTCACTCTAATAGTCAAATAGGTGGTTATTTCAGCCGATGTGTGAGAGCATGGATTGTCATGATGATGAATGATCCTCCGTTGCTGCTTCTTTTTTAGTATTTGACTAAACATTCTAGCAAATAAATGGTTGTGTACCATTCAGAATTCACCGTTCTAACGGTAAAGTTGCCACATTTCTAGTTATTCCGAAGAAACAGACGATCATTTTTGGCACAACACGAATCACTAGTCGGAATTGGTTCGTTTAGAAGATCCAATAGGTGTATTGCTGTTTTTTTTTCGGGCTCATATGTATAGATCCAAGATTTATCACCTGCGTAGATGTTATACACAGCTTTTAATATACCGCTATTGTATTTCTTGAGTATTTTTGTGCACCAATTGACACGAGCATCTTTTTGAGCTTCTGTCAAATTATGCGGAATCCAAAGCAAACAAATCTTCTTCACAGCTAAATGTTTATGTAATATCTTATTGATGCTCGTAATACTAATCCCCAAGGATGACTCAATACCACGATAAGTCACATGACGATCTTGCAATATCAGTTCGCTCCAGAGACGTGATTATAACTAAACTGCGCCTTGCGTTTATAATGTGATACCATTTGGGTAGGCAACACATTTTGCGAATTATGGGACAGAAACGCAAGAATTATTAAGAACGCTCGTAACATCACTCAGAAAGTTTGAGGCAGTTGAAGTGTTGAGTGTAGTTATTTCAAATAAATGTTGTGCGACATTATTTTTCTTGTACATAGGGAACATTGTGAACACATTTATGAACTATTTTTTTTTGAAGTAATATGAAACTAGTTTAATATTAGAACAATATGGTTACATATTGAAGTGCACATGGTGGCCGTGAAAAGAGTTCTAAAGGTTCTTCCATTTCATTTCATGTGTAAGTACAATTTAAAAATAAGACACACTGATACATTTGTAATTTCTTCTTTTCTTCTCATGATTAACATACGATTTTTCTAACTTTCCCAACAGAGTACACATAATGAACGACTTCACATACCTTAGATTTTTTTACTAACAAAAACTTACCAAACTTATTTTATCAAATTCAATATTACCAACTATTATTTAAACCATAAAATCAGACTTTATAAAATACATGTAAATAGTAGTACCGTTAATATATATCATTTTAATCACAGTCATCACATCTTTTTTATCAACTTCATACACCAAAAATGTACTTGCGTTACTAATTAACTTTATTTTCACTTATAGCACATATGTATATTATTGTAAATAACAGAATTATTCTTTTTTTAAAGAAGTTTAATTATGTTTTCAATATATTTGGTTTGTATGTTAAATGCTATTGTAAATGATTTTCAATCTTTAAAGTCCGTAAATTTCCGTTTAGCGCATGGGAAACTTAAATGTGTCCCCGAATGTGCATTGTTGGTTGTATACCCAAAGTACATCATTTTCTAGTACAGAGAATGTTGCTTACGCTTGTTCGCGCACAGTATCAGTATTTTTTGGCACAACAATTGATTTTGGACGACCTTCCCGACTTTCGTCCCTGAGCAAACTGCGGCCATAATTAAATTCGTACCAGCGTTTCACAGTGGCCAAGGATGGGACTTCATTGCCCAAAGTCGAGGTAACTTGATCGATACACTCCTAACTTATAATCCACGTCGAATGTCAAATGGCAAAACGTTCTAAAGAAGGTTATGGTTAAAATGTCAACCTTTGAATTAGAAACGTCAGATGGCGCCTGTAAACACTAAGTATTGCCAAGGCTCAAAATATAAATAGTAACCCTCGTATAAGCTACGGATGCGAAACCATAAATCCAATTTGGCTCTATGATAGTATCATAACCGCCGCAGTAACATAAATCATAAACTTATGAACAAATAAAATATTACAATCAACTATTAAGCAAAAATGAATTTCTTTTATTTTATTTCTACGTGCCTATCAAATACTAAAATTTATACAAAAAATGATGTCCCGGTAAATTGGTGTGTTCGTAAGAACTTTTGTTGTTACCAAATATGTATACCGAACCTAACCATGAATCTATTTTTAATAGCCTGTATTAGGTCCGAACCCAATATGCCTAGCAGCACCCAGTAAAAAAGAGGAAGAAGGTTTTATTATGGATATGACAACCAGTACCGTTGATTGGGCCGAGGTTACGAGAACTCAAAATATAACACACTTGAAACAGTAATAATTTTTAAAAATTTACACATTTCTAGATAGACCAGTACAGAAGGAAGGGTCGCGAACTTCCGAAAGGATGGGCAGCAACCAAAGATGGTACTGAGACGACTGATATTTCACAGGCAACTTATCTACTGCCCTTAGGAGGTACCGAAGATCGTTCGGGATACAAGGGTTACAATTTAATTCTTATGATAGAAATTCTATGCGGAATTCTTGCCGGTAAGGACCCATTAAAAATTATACCATATATAATATCCCAAAGATTAGATGCAAATTGGTGTGTCAAACAGAAAACGATTTCTCACAAATATTTAATTGATTGCAGAATACATTGTCAAATAAGTAGCAAAATGCCATTATGTAAAAATATTTGCTAAATCCTAAATGTACTAAAGTAAACCTACTTAAACGTGTAGCATTTTTTCCAGTTAACTTTCAACTGTTTCTATAAACAGTTGGGCGATCCTTATCTTGTCAATTTCTGAATTTTTATGCTCCCAATCTCTAATAGGATTCAAAATTAGATAAATATACTCAAACTTTTATGTCTATACTTTAATATTTACCCGTTTCAGACTTGCAATGCAAGTTTCCTATCCATATAACATAGTCTTTTCGGCATTAAATAATCAGTTTTTTATTCCGGCCAAAATTACTGTTCCAAAAGAGTTGGAATCACTATATTTTAGAATTTTTACAGATTTTAGAAATTAGAATTTTAGAGTTTCAGCTAACTGAAAATAAATCCAAAAATTCTTCAAAAATTAATAATAAATTATTATTTATTCATATACTATCAAAAATTGGATTGATTCAGCCGTTACTTTGTGATAATTCATCTTTACAATAAATAAATAAACACTACTTTGTTTATTATAACCTTTTTATTTACAAATCCTTTTGACTATAGTTTCGAAAAATAGCTTGTCATTATCAAACAGATGTACAGTGGTGTTTATATATATTCTGGAAATACCACTAATTATTAAATGCACTGAATAATACTGAGTGGTACAAATCTACCTGGTCGTTTAACAGGTTATTTTCGGAAATTTTTTGATGCTTTATATACTTTTAAGGATTCTAAAATATTAAGTTTAAAGCCTTTACTTACATTATGAATAATTTTAAGATTTTTTATAGTAGGAGTCTGTAAGCTAGAATGTACAGAATGTCATTTAGAACTCGTTATAACGAACACTTTAGACCATTTAGATTATGAAAAGATAATTCCAATTTTGCAAACCATTTTTTAGAAACAGGCAATCAGTTTCCTACTATAGAAAGTCTTTAAGTTATTCATAATGTAAATAAAGGCTTTTAACTTAATATTTTAGAATCCTTAGAAGTATATAAAGCATAAAAAAAATTCCGAAAATAACCTGTCAAACGACCAGGTAGATTTGTACCACTCAGTACTATTCAGTACATTTAATAATTAATGCTATTTCCAGAGAATATATAAACACCACTGTACATCTGTTTATATTTATTCAATTTGAATCATTTATTAATTTATAAAGTTTATGCTGAAACTAGTTTGAAGTATATAATAGTTGAGATGATGTTATAAATTTTTAAACATAAAAAGTGAATATTTCACCCTGTTTTTCCTACCCCAACATATATGTATTAATCCTTGACCAATAATAACAAAATATATTGAAAGAAAATATTGAGTTTATATTCTCAAAATGATTTTTAGAAATATTTTTCATAATTTAATTTAACAAAAACTTAAATTTTAATAAAACTGAATTTTAGGAGGTAAATTTGGACCTTACATTAAGGAATCCCATACCGCCCGAGATCCTGCTAACCTGTGTCATACTTTTTTCGCATTAGATCCCCAACAATTTAATCCTCAATTTAAATTAAATATGCAAGAATTAACAAAAGTTATAAGATCTACTGACTCTGTAAGTATTATTCGAGTTTAACACCAAAACTAATGATCACAGTTTCAAAAAATATTTTTCAATTAGTTATTGTCAATTACATATGAATCAAACTTTGACAATTTCCACAATTACTTGACCATTCATTTAATGTAATATCAAAAATATGTAATATCGTGTTACAGGCAGTACGTCCCAATATACTGATATTTACTTCTAACTATGGTGTTCTTGTGTGTTTGACAAGGCCTTACGAAGTTATCTACTATAATCTAATTTTTTTTAAAAATACATAAGACAATGAAAAAGTTACTTTTTTATGTTTCAAAGGTTTTTACTAAAACTCGACGATCGTTTCGGCTAGCGAAGTCTTTTTCAAGGGTACAAAACAAATACTGAATCTGACGGGTTAGACTAGGTCTTATAAATGTAAACTTATCAAATAAAACAAAATAAATAGAGGTATACGATATACAATAGGATGGGAAATCCGAATATGTATCTGTTATTTCATAAATCTGACTGTAACTTAATAATAAATTAGAAATTAACATTTATAGAAAGCCAACAACCACGTACTGTATTATTAATACAAAGTCAAATCAATCACACCAAATCAAAATAGCAGCATTTAACAGTTACATTTATAGATTATTGAACTATCCGCTAAACAGTGATAATTACAAACAAGAACTAAAAAAAAAATAAAATTATAGCTTCTAAGAACGGTTACAATCCCATTATAGTTGATAATATGATTAGAAAAATGAAAAAAGATTAATTAATAAAAAATTGTACTCAGCTATTCATAAAAATGAAATAACGAATTATAGATTCATTAACTACGTTCCCACTTATAGTAATAAAATTTGTAAAAAACTTAATGCTTTGGGGCAAAACACTATTTCTGTTAAACAGTGTAACTTAGGTAAATTTTTAGTCAATAATAAACAAAAACAATCGTTTATGAATAAAAGTGGCGTATATAAAATTAACTGTTTAAATTGCGATGCCTTTTACTTAGGCCAATCGAGTAAAAATTATCAATAAGACTAAAAGAACATGTTAGGGACATTGATGATGAGAAAAAATCTACAGGCTTTAGCACCTACTGTGTAGAAAACAACCATAATTTAGATTGATAGTATTAGATTAATACATGCTGAAAGAAAGGAAAAATACTCAACTTATTAGAAAAATTAGAAATTAACATTTATAGAAAGCCAACAACCACGTACTGTATTATTAATACAAAGTCAAATCAATCACACCAAATCAAAATGGCAGCATTTAACAGTTACATTTATAGATTATTGAACTATCCGCTAAACAGTGATAATTACAAACAAGAACTAAAAAAAAAATAAAATTATAGCTTCTAAGAACGGTTACAATCCCATTATAGTTGATAATATGATTAGAAAAATTAAAAAAGATTAATTAATAAAAAATTATATTCAGCTATTCATAAAAATGAAATAACGAATTATAGTTTCATTAACTACGTTCCCACTTATAGTAATAAAATTTGTAAAAAACTTAATGTTTTGGGGCAAAACACTATTTCTGTTAAACAGTGTAACTTAGGTAAATTTTTAGTCAATAATAAACAAAAACAATCGTTTATGAATAAAAGTGGCGTATATAAAATTAACTGTTTAAATTGCGATGCCTTTTACTTAGGCCAATCGAGTAAAAATTATCAATAAGACTAAAAGAACATGTTAGGGACATTGATGATGAGAAAAAATCTACAGGCTTTAGCACCTACTGTGTAGAAAACAACCATAATTTAGATTGATAGTATTAGATTAATACATGCTGAAAGAAAGGAAAAATACTCAACTTATTAGAAAAATTAGAAATTAACATTTATAGAAAGCCAACAACCACGTACTGTATTATTAATACAAAGTCAAATCAATCACACCAAATCAAAATGGCAGCATTTAACAGTTACATTTATAGATTATTGAACTATCCGCTAAACAGTGATAATTACAAACAAGAACTAAAAAAAAAATAAAATTATAGCTTCTAAGAACGGTTACAATCCCATTATAGTTGATAATATGATTAGAAAAATGAAAAAAGATTAATTAATAAAAAATTATATTCAGCTATTCATAAAAATGAAATAACGAATTATAGTTTCATTAACTACGTTCCCACTTATAGTAATAAAATTTGTAAAAAACTTAATGTTTTGGGGCAAAACACTATTTCTGTTAAACAGTGTAACTTAGGTAAATTTTTAGTCAATAATAAACAAAAACAATCGTTTATGAATAAAAGTGGCGTATATAAAATTAACTGTTTAAATTGCGATGCCTTTTACTTAGGCCAATCGAGTAAAAATTATCAATAAGACTAAAAGAACATGTTAGGGACATTGATGATGAGAAAAAATCTACAGGCTTTAGCACCTACTGTGTAGAAAACAACCATAATTTAGATTGATAGTATTAGATTAATACATGCTGAAAGAAAGGAAAAATACTCAACTTATTAGAAAAATTAGAAATTAACATTTATAGAAAGCCAACAACCACGTACTGTATTATTAATACAAAGTCAAATCAATCACACCAAATCAAAATGGCAGCATTTAACAGTTACATTTATAGATTATTGAACTATCCGCTAAACAGTGATAATTACAAACAAGAACTAAAAAAAAAATAAAATTATAGCTTCTAAGAACGGTTACAATCCCATTATAGTTGATAATATGATTAGAAAAATTAAAAAAGATTAATTAATAAAAAATTATATTCAGCTATTCATAAAAATGAAATAACGAATTATAGTTTCATTAACTACGTTCCCACTTATAGTAATAAAATTTGTAAAAAACTTAATGTTTTGGGGCAAAACACTATTTCTGTTAAACAGTGTAACTTAGGTAAATTTTTAGTCAATAATAAACAAAAACAATCGTTTATGAATAAAAGTGGCGTATATAAAATTAACTGTTTAAATTGCGATGCCTTTTACTTAGGCCAATCGAGTAAAAATTATCAATAAGACTAAAAGAACATGTTAGGGACATTGATGATGAGAAAAAATCTACAGGCTTTAGCACCTACTGTGTAGAAAACAACCATAATTTAGATTGATAGTATTAGATTAATACATGCTGAAAGAAAGGAAAAATACTCAACTTATTAGAAAAATTAGAAATTAACATTTATAGAAAGCCAACAACCACGTACTGTATTATTAATACAAAGTCAAATCAATCACACCAAATCAAAATGGCAGCATTTAACAGTTACATTTATAGATTATTGAACTATCCGCTAAACAGTGATAATTACAAACAAGAACTAAAAAAAAAATAAAATTATAGCTTCTAAGAACGGTTACAATCCCATTATAGTTGATAATATGATTAGAAAAATGAAAAAAGATTAATTAATAAAAAATTATATTCAGCTATTCATAAAAATGAAATAACGAATTATAGTTTCATTAACTACGTTCCCACTTATAGTAATAAAATTTGTAAAAAACTTAATGTTTTGGGGCAAAACACTATTTCTGTTAAACAGTGTAACTTAGGTAAATTTTTAGTCAATAATAAACAAAAACAATCGTTTATGAATAAAAGTGGCGTATATAAAATTAACTGTTTAAATTGCGATGCCTTTTACTTAGGCCAATCGAGTAAAAATTATCAATAAGACTAAAAGAACATGTTAGGGACATTGATGATGAGAAAAAATCTACAGGCTTTAGCACCTACTGTGTAGAAAACAACCATAATTTAGATTGATAGTATTAGATTAATACATGCTGAAAGAAAGGAAAAATACTCAACTTATTAGAAAAATTAGAAATTAACATTTATAGAAAGCCAACAACCACGTACTGTATTATTAATACAAAGTCAAATCAATCACACCAAATCAAAATGGCAGCATTTAACAGTTACATTTATAGATTATTGAACTATCCGCTAAACAGTGATAATTACAAACAAGAACTAAAAAAAAAATAAAATTATAGCTTCTAAGAACGGTTACAATCCCATTATAGTTGATAATATGATTAGAAAAATTAAAAAAGATTAATTAATAAAAAATTATATTCAGCTATTCATAAAAATGAAATAACGAATTATAGTTTCATTAACTACGTTCCCACTTATAGTAATAAAATTTGTAAAAAACTTAATGTTTTGGGGCAAAACACTATTTCTGTTAAACAGTGTAACTTAGGTAAATTTTTAGTCAATAATAAACAAAAACAATCGTTTATGAATAAAAGTGGCGTATATAAAATTAACTGTTTAAATTGCGATGCCTTTTACTTAGGCCAATCGAGTAAAAATTATCAATAAGACTAAAAGAACATGTTAGGGACATTGATGATGAGAAAAAATCTACAGGCTTTAGCACCTACTGTGTAGAAAACAACCATAATTTAGATTGATAGTATTAGATTAATACATGCTGAAAGAAAGGAAAAATACTCAACTTATTAGAAAAATTAGAAATTAACATTTATAGAAAGCCAACAACCACGTACTGTATTATTAATACAAAGTCAAATCAATCACACCAAATCAAAATGGCAGCATTTAACAGTTACATTTATAGATTATTGAACTATCCGCTAAACAGTGATAATTACAAACAAGAACTAAAAAAAAAATAAAATTATAGCTTCTAAGAACGGTTACAATCCCATTATAGTTGATAATATGATTAGAAAAATGAAAAAAGATTAATTAATAAAAAATTATATTCAGCTATTCATAAAAATGAAATAACGAATTATAGTTTCATTAACTACGTTCCCACTTATAGTAATAAAATTTGTAAAAAACTTAATGTTTTGGGGCAAAACACTATTTCTGTTAAACAGTGTAACTTAGGTAAATTTTTAGTCAATAATAAACAAAAACAATCGTTTATGAATAAAAGTGGCGTATATAAAATTAACTGTTTAAATTGCGATGCCTTTTACTTAGGCCAATCGAGTAAAAATTATCAATAAGACTAAAAGAACATGTTAGGGACATTGATGATGAGAAAAAATCTACAGGCTTTAGCACCTACTGTGTAGAAAACAACCATAATTTAGATTGATAGTATTAGATTAATACATGCTGAAAGAAAGGAAAAATACTCAACTTATTAGAAAAATTAGAAATTAACATTTATAGAAAGCCAACAACCACGTACTGTATTATTAATACAAAGTCAAATCAATCACACCAAATCAAAATGGCAGCATTTAACAGTTACATTTATAGATTATTGAACTATCCGCTAAACAGTGATAATTACAAACAAGAACTAAAAAAAAAATAAAATTATAGCTTCTAAGAACGGTTACAATCCCATTATAGTTGATAATATGATTAGAAAAATTAAAAAAGATTAATTAATAAAAAATTATATTCAGCTATTCATAAAAATGAAATAACGAATTATAGTTTCATTAACTACGTTCCCACTTATAGTAATAAAATTTGTAAAAAACTTAATGTTTTGGGGCAAAACACTATTTCTGTTAAACAGTGTAACTTAGGTAAATTTTTAGTCAATAATAAACAAAAACAATCGTTTATGAATAAAAGTGGCGTATATAAAATTAACTGTTTAAATTGCGATGCCTTTTACTTAGGCCAATCGAGTAAAAATTATCAATAAGACTAAAAGAACATGTTAGGGACATTGATGATGAGAAAAAATCTACAGGCTTTAGCACCTACTGTGTAGAAAACAACCATAATTTAGATTGATAGTATTAGATTAATACATGCTGAAAGAAAGGAAAAATACTCAACTTATTAGAAAAATTAGAAATTAACATTTATAGAAAGCCAACAACCACGTACTGTATTATTAATACAAAGTCAAATCAATCACACCAAATCAAAATGGCAGCATTTAACAGTTACATTTATAGATTATTGAACTATCCGCTAAACAGTGATAATTACAAACAAGAACTAAAAAAAAAATAAAATTATAGCTTCTAAGAACGGTTACAATCCCATTATAGTTGATAATATGATTAGAAAAATGAAAAAAGATTAATTAATAAAAAATTGTACTCAGCTATTCATAAAAATGAAATAACGAATTATAGATTCATTAACTACGTTCCCACTTATAGTAATAAAATTTGTAAAAAACTTAATGCTTTGGGGCAAAACACTATTTCTGTTAATCAGTGTAACTTAGGTAAATTTTTAGTCAATAATAAACAAAAACAATCGTTTATGAATAAAAGTGGCGTATATAAAATTAACTGTTTAAATTGCGATGCCTTTTACTTAGGCCAATCGGGTAAAAATTACCAATAAGACTAAAAGAACATGTTAGGGACATTGATGATGAGAAAAAATCTACAGGCTTTAGCACCTACTGTGTAGAAAACAACCATAATTTAGATATTGATAGTATTAGATTAATACATGCTGAAAGAAAGGAAAAATACTCAACTTATTAGAAAAATTAGAAATTAAGAAAGCTTTTAAACGAAACGATAATATTACAAATTTACAGTCAGATTTTCGAAATAACCTATTAATAGATACATATTTGGATTTTCCATCAATAAACACACAATAGGTTGTCCAATTACCAGCTTTATTGTATATCGTATACCTGTATTTATTTTATTTTTTTTTTTGATAAGTTTACAATTATAAGACCTAGTTTAACCCGTCAGATTTAGTATTTGTTTTGTACTCTTGAAAAAAGCTTCGCTAGCCAAAACGATCGTCAAGTTTTAATAAAAACCTTTGAAACATAAAAAAGCAGATTTTTCTTTGTCTTATATATTTTTGAAGAATATGTTTCATAATTATCCGACCGAACAATCCTTACAAGCTACAATTTTTTGAGCAAAAACTAAATGTTTTTTATTAATTTGGTTTACGTGTTTATCAGCTATAATTAAACTGGGCCTTAGATTCAGTTTGTCAAGTAGATATCTGCATAAGACCTTGTCAAACAAAGGAAATACCACAGTTAGAAGACAACATCAATAGATAGGGACATACTGCCTTTAAGATGCTATTTAATAAAGTTCCTTTTACGAAACAACACTATGGTTTAGTTAGTAATTTATCGATGCAATCTAGGTATACTGATGAAATGTAATAAGATCGAAACCACGATCCACATCTGGTAATTTCGATAAATTTTTGATCAAGGATTAAATGTTCCTTATCAAAACTATTATTATGATTAAAAAATTTTAAACTATCGCTATTACGGGTCAGAATTCCTTAATGTTTTAATTTCGTAACTAAAATAACAAAGAACCTATTTGCTACGAGAGTAAAATAAGAAAATAAAATGGTGAACAATACTAAATACCGAATATGTAAAAAGGGATGTAGGACTAGAACATTGTACATCACAACTGTGAGAAAGTATATATAGGTCAAACTGGTCGTTCGTTTGACATTCGAATTCGCGAACATTATAGCAGTTTCCTAAATAAGAAACCTGACTCTATTGTCACCTATTGTCATAATTTTAATCAAGAATTCAAAATTTTACACATTCCGAATAAAAGTAAAGAATTAGATTTACTAGAAGCTTTAGAAATTAATAAACACAATAGACAAAATAAAATTTTAAACGGCCAATTGGGTGTTAGAAGTTATCCTTTATTAAATGTTAATGTCAAATTCCCCCACCCTAATTGTTTTGATGTATGAGAAAATATTTTTATTGAAAGATGTCTTTCTTGAATTCCCACAGTTACACGTCAAAATTAATTGCGAGTAATCTAATTAACTTGTTGACGAAAGAAACGATGAAGATTGGTTTTAAATATTTAATAACAACACTTACACTACTTATAATTATAACAAGGTAACTAACTTAACACATATCGAAGAAAGTAAGCTCTTTTACTTGTTTCACTATTGAATAATTGTATGAGTGAAATTTGAATGACACTGAGAATCCCTTTTTGAATGGCTTTAAAAATGCTCTTAAGAATCTGGCAATTAATTTCTGGTTTTCAGCTTAAACAAACGATAATAAAGTGGGGGTTGACAAAAGCTGTTGCTAGACAATACAATGAAAGTTTGACGATGAACATAACAATATGTTAATAAAATAAAATTATTTTGAAAGTATTGATTGCCAGTTTACGCTTAAAGGAAATAAATATAATAAATAGTTGAAGAATGAATATAAAAATAAGATAACAAAAGTGAATGTAATTTTGAAGATATTTACATTTAACAAAAGAAATGAGTATAATGCAAAATAAAATAAACACGAGTTCGTACCAAATTTAAAATTTCCGAGAAACTATTGCTTGAAATGCTTCACTAATAATAAAATAGAACAAATAAAACGTGATACAATCAATAAAGTAAAGTAAAATAAAATTGGAGACTCACCCCTAATACCACACACTGTTTAATAAACGGACACGTGTTTCGCCCACTTCTACTGCGGGCATTATCAACGCGAGACTGTCTCGGGTGAGTCTCCAATTTTATATTTGGTAGATGTTCACAAATTTTATTATATCTTCTCCTGAAGAAGCATAAGTTGAGTGAAACTAACTAAAGTTAGATTGCGGTAGTTGCAACAAATCTTACATTGGACAGACTGGAAGAGCTTTTAAAGATCGTATAAAAGAACACAAGAAATGTTTTGAAAACAAAAATGATCGGTCTACTTATGCTAATCACTTAATTTCTAACTCACACAACCAGAATGATAACTTTAAGACACTACATACTGATTCTAAAGGTATTAAATTGAACCTTCTAGAAACTATGGAAATTGGTTAATTTTAAATGACCAAACAGATTTGAACAATTCTCCTCTACTAAACATTTAAACTTTTCACCCCCACCCTTATAATTTAGTATTTAAGTCGACTTGTAATTAGTTTAAGTTTAGAATGGACAGATTTTTACATTTGACGCTTCATTTTGTAAATCCTCCTTTGTTTATCCTCTGTAAGACAGAAAATAACAAAAATTCAAAAAGGAAGGCATTAAAATCCTTATTCGTCTAAATATTAATATCAAAGATCTCACATTTTGAACGCGTCCTACCAAGTAGGATTTTAATTCCTTCTTTTTTGAATATTTTGTGTTTTTTTAATTTTAAACTATGAGCCAGTTTTAACAAGTTAATGCTTCTACAATCAACAATTTAAAATTAAAAGGTTGCTCCTGACACTCATGTATGGATTGCTGGAGATCCAGAGAGGCTTCACATGAAAGCAGTAGATGAAGCAGGTGGAATACGTTACATACAACGTCATTTAGACACTTTTGAAGAAATAGCTTTTAAATATGGCGTAACACCAATAAAAGCTAAGGATTCCTGTTATTGACCATCGTAATAATTTGTATATGTACTTATTACTTTTCATAATTTGTATACTTAATGTATTTACTTAATTTTTTAAATTAATAGAAAATATATGAAAAGTTGTATTTTTCTGCTAATTGTAGATCCAAGATTCTGGGCTATTGTTTTTATAATTTCAAGTTCTTTAATAAGGAGAATTACGATCAGTCCTTTCGAATATGAGCCGATGGCTTAATAACAATAAGCTTAAAAAAGTCAGTTATTTAGATATTAGTTTAATACTAAGTTTTTTATAAAATGTCAGATATGTTATACGTATAAATTTTTTACATATTATCTCAACGGCACACAAATACATTCATGACTCGCTTGACAAAAACCGAATCCGGTTAAATTTGAATAATGTTGTGTTAAAAAGGTTATACGTCATTTTTTAATTAATTTTTAAAATTAAATAAAACTTTCACAAATTTTTCTCTCAATCTCCTTTTATATTAGGTACTCCAATTTTATTTTATGCAAACACAAAAACAACAGACGAGCGTAAGTCTAATAAATGGAACAACGTCTCTACATTTCTAAAAGATATGACGAACTTTTGATAAAACAACTAGTTTTTTCGATGAAGAGCGATTAGTCAAGGGCAGTGTAACCTCCGAGTATTACAGACAGATGTACTATATTCAAAGAAAAAAATCTCTCTAAAAAAATATTTAGATGTCGGCTGTCTCCTGAATTCCAACTTTGATAAAGTGTTGCACGTCAGTAGCGGCTCGTAAGAGAGAGCTGTGGGACGCCAGTATATCCTGGGAAGTGATAACAACAACAATAATTATTGTGTATTGTATTTGTATCATAGTTTTTATAACAAAAATAATAAACTGAAGACCGTAAAAGCTTTTTAATTATAAACCCAACTAAACATCCGAATTACTTTTCGGTAACAAAATTATCTTCTTCGAGGAATGAAGAGAACTAGAAATTAAAGACAACGTCATTATTGTTAATATTAACTAATGTTATTGTCTCGGTCTTAAAGCAATGTTCCGTGTATCTTACAAAACAATAACAAAACTAATTAAATTTGACTAAGAGAATTTGAAAGAAAAATTTGAAACCATAACTCTCTTCAAACTCTTGCTGGTAACCAAAAGGATATAATTTATTTTCTATAAAAGTTAAGGATATATAAAATTGGTTGTAAATACTATAGCAGGAAATACGTTCGACAAACTAGACGTTCTAATCAACAGGTTAGGTTCAAAGAACATTTTAATCAAGTGTTGTCCAACATATCACAAAATTAATATTGACAATCTTATACCTAGTAGTTAAGGCAATCAGAAATAATTGCCTGTTTGATATTTTAGAAATTATGTTTACTTATATAAATAGGTTAATCCCACATAACAATGACAAAGGTCCTAGCTCTCCAGTATTAAAACTAATTCAATTTATTTTGTTATTGTTTTCTATGGTAGACTGAACATTACAGTTGTAAGATCGAGTCATTTTCATTAGACCATACCATTACTGCAGTAGTATTTATGATAATTGCATTTACCTTAATTTTTATCTCTCTTTTTTAACAAAATGTACTTCGGACGTTTAGTGTCGTGTTTTGGCGTTGAGGTTTGAACTATTTAGCTATTTACTGTGTTCCATTCAAAATTTGATTTCATGATTTTCCGCCTTGAAAAGATAAATTACGTTTGTATTTTATACTGGCCATTCCCCGCGATTTTTACAGGGAAATATCGAATATTATCAAAGTATTCAAACAACTAACTACTACATTTACCACACCAACTTCTGATAATGATAGAAATAAGTATTAGTAGGTAACTTCATACTCCTTTATTAATTTAACGATAACAATGTTTCTTTTGATGTCTCATACGTAATTTCCTATATTTGAAATCGACACTACAATTGCAAACTACGATTCAGATAATATCAAATTAAACAAAACTAATAAAATTCAAACAAACAATATGTAAAGGTTTTACAAAAAACTTAATAAGATTTCTCTTACAATGTTTCGGCTTGTAAGGCCATTATCAAAGAGTTATAAATAGAAACTAAACTAAAAATAAAAATGCGTCAATATATATACTACAAATATGAGTGGGGGAGATTACAATTTCTGACAACGCGCTAAAAATATAGGGCTCTTATGCCCTTTACACTGCTCATTCGTAACAATTTTATTTTGAAAAAATGCCTTTTTAATCTCTAATTTTTCTAAAAAGTTTAGTCTTTTACTTTTATTTATACTATGTAAAATTTTAAAATTATCTTCACTAAAATTATGGTTATTATCAAGACAATGTTGCGCGAAGCCAGTATTACATTTTCTATCTATAATCGATTTTTTGTGTTCTTTAAGCCTAGTTTTAAAGGATCTACCAGTCTGTCCTATATAGACAGCCTGGCAGTTCGTACAATGGATCTCATAATAGACACCTGATTTACAACGTTTATCAAAATTTGAAATTTTATTGTTGACTAACATATTACCTAAATTAGTTTTATTGGAACAAATACTAACAATACCTAATTTATTTAATCTTTTACAAATGGTAGTGCTGATATTTTAATAATAATTAATAAAAGCCCACTTTTTACGTTCTCTAACAACGTTTTTTCCCTGGTATATGAGATTAAAAGTATGATTTTTAAGTTTTTTTATGAATGATCTTATTTATAATATTTCGGTCATAACCATTACTGGCAGCTAAAGTTTTTAGTATGTGAACTTCTTTTTTATAATTTTCATCACTTAATGGAAAAGAAATTAGTCTGCGGATTAAACTATTAAAAGGTGACATCTTAATGTTGTGATTTTGTTTTGAACAAGCTGGAATCGTTACATCAGAATAAGTATTTTTTCGGTAAATAATATTAAAATCTAATCTGTTATTATTATGTGTTATAGATAAGTCTAAAAAATTTAAATAACAATAACAGTATAAATTAATTCAATAATTAATATTGTATTAATGTATATAAAATTTACCCCTACTAAACATTCGTCAAATATTTCATTATTAATAAACAAAACTGTTATGACTTTGTTCTCGAGTACCTGCTTAAATATTACTTTTGTAGGTACAAATGTTATTAGATCAAAATCAAGTTAGTGTACATTTTTACCTGTTTAGCAAGACCTCACTACAAGCGCTTAAATCTTTTAAATTGGTGTGTGTGTGTTGCCAAAAATTCTGACGTAGTACCTATGTATATTAAAATAGACCGAAGGATGATCCTAATGATGACGGATTTTGAACTTCATTAAGGTAACATAATATTATGTCTCGTATTACACTTAGTTAGTTATAATTCTCGGTTATGATTACCTTCGAAATAAGTTGACTAAAGGAAATTTATTAATTATTCTAATAACGTCTCAATGGGGTGTTTTATTTTAAAAAGTTTTTTGTAAAAAATCAACTATGGTTATCATCATTTGCAAAAATGTTTTTGAGTGACGTATGAAACGTCACTAGTTCGAATATTAACCCAAAAATAAAATTTCACGCAACGTTTAATAACACAGGTCAGATGAATAAAAAAACTAAAACCAGAGATGCATTTCCGAGGAAGTCTATCTGGCCTCAGAATTGTCTTAAAACGTTAGGATTCCGAGATTCTTTATCTTTACAATCCAAACTAATTTTTGACCTTGTGAGCATTATAATATAAAATATTAAAGGACAAAATAACCAAAAGAATAGTCATTTTCTTGATATCATTCATCGTTGAATTAGAATATAGCCTCAAAACTCCGCTGACACGTCAAAATTTTGAAATATGTTAACCCAAAAATCCAAATGATACCAATTTAGCTTTTTTAGTTTTAAGGTCTAATAGAACCCTTCGAGGAGAGATTCGAGTTTATAGTTGACAAATATAATGATTATCCTTTTTGTGAATCTAGAAATAGAGGGCTTTCAAAAAATAGAGCCTTGAAGAAAGCAATCAATTCTTGCACATTAAAATTTCAAAATATCCATATCAAGCCAAATTAGCGCCTTTTGAATTTTGGGGTTAATATATTTAAAAATATTAACGTGCCAGGGCAATGCTGAGGTCAGATTCTAATTCAGCGATAAAATATAGTCTCTTCATTGTCATGACTTCTTCGATGAAGGATTTGCTTGCATTTTTTTAATTATTTCAATTAACTCTGGATGAGATTCTTGGTGTCAGCACTGGTGCCAAATCACCAGAACATTGGCCCTGCTCTGCTTAACTCCATTTCCATAAAAAGACTCTAGATAACTGGATTTGGGATAACTTCCAGTTATCCCAAATGAAAAATAATTCAAATTTGCCGGCCAATATCGCTTTTGGATGTCATTGTTGCCCCAGACTCTCTGATGTCATCCTTTCGATAATCGTTGTGGAGTGAATCAACATGAATTTATGCTTACCACTCAGATATCTGAGATCATTGATGAAAGTAATCAAGTAACTTCTTAACATCATCTCTTCATTTTTACTTAATGCTGACGACATCAAGGTATACCATACTATCTCTTCAGTTTAAAGTGATGTCCTTAAGTTGCAGGAAGATCTCTGCAGTAGTATATTTCAGTGGTCCAGAATTAATGAGCTCTCCCCTAATATTTCCAAATGTAATTTTAACATTTTATAAGAAGAAATCTCAACTTATTTCTCTTAAGCAACGACTCTACTTCGTCTTGAAAAAATTGATTGAGTAGGCCTCTACTTTATGAATGTTGATCGATCATCTTGATTTTTGGAATAAAACTCAGAAAATGTTTTAAATGAAATTGAAAATGTATACGATTCCCCTATTGTTAACATATGTACCAAACATTTACTTCCCCTACCTTAGCATTAAAATTTAGTATTTAAGACAGAATTGTAAAACTTAATTATAATTCCTTCTTCTGAAGATGACCTTCTAGGTCGAAACAAATTTGTTAATGAATAAAATAAAAATAAGTGAAAGTTCTTTAAGTGTTTTATTCCAAAAATCAAGACTCTACTTCATTAAATACAATCATTGTACTTTTTAAGAAAGCCCATTCCTTTCCATGACAATGATCAGTTTATTAAGCAGATCCTCCGTTACATTACATAATGTAACGGGTGTGCCTTTGCTTGTGTGCGTTCGAGTGCCCATGTATGTGAGCGAGCCGGTGTGTGCGTTATAATTGAGGACATGTGAGCCTATTTGTGTTTCGCGGAGACTTGTTCAATATTTCGGCGAAAAATGAAATGGTCCCGGCTTTTCTATGTTCCGGAAATTTAACGGAACAGTATATAAGCGGAAAAACGATATCCGAGGACAGTTCAGTTGTGAAAGGTTCAGATATAAATTGATGGGCGTGAAGAGTAGAGATATAAATTGATGGTCGTGAATAATGAAGATATAAATTGATGGTCGTGAAGAGTGGAGATATAAATCGATGGTCGTGAAGAGTGTAGATATAAATTGATGGTCGTGAAGAGAGAGATATAAATTGACGGTCGTGAAGAGTTCAGATATAAATTGACGGTCTTGAAAATAAGGTGAGAAATAAATCGAGACTCGTAGTAAATAAATAGAAAAGTGAGAAGTGTTATACAGACAGTAACTGTACATAAGTAAATAGTGTAATTGGTAGTAAAGTTAATTAATATTAGTATAAATAAATTGTAGTTCCTGTTTAAAAGTCTTCGAGTTTCGATTGTTTAACTCCCGAACGATACAATAACATTTGGACTTGCTTGGTTAATTTGTATACGTGCCCATTTTGACTTATGCATCGCCATCGACCTCCCATCTAAAATAATCTTAGAGCGTATCTATATACAGTTATTCAAATTGGGCGGTCCATTAAACGATGGTTAAAGATTTGAAAATTTGGGAGTAAGGGTTATCAAGGATGATATTTTAATCTAATATAGTTTCAACTGTCTGCCACTTTCGATTATACCGGAAGTTGATGTCAACTTTCTTATTTTAACTCGAATGGTACATTTTTTACATTGAGATGAATTCGTATGAAACATAAAATTTTATGGTGATTTTAATAACCAACTTGTATACCTATGGTAGATAGTTTTTGAAATAATTTAATTTATATAAAAAAGATCGCTACCGCAACCCAAACTATAAAGAAACAATAACTTCGATAAAAATGACTACAGTGTTGAAAACCTTTACTAATTATGGCCATGTTTTAAGACTAACGTACTGCCAAAATTAAATAAATGACTAAATAAAATATGGTAGGTGCCGTTTGAAAGCGTGAAGTTATTCTTGTTTGAAGTTTTTAAACTTTGTTTTTCTCTGAACGCCCTGTCTAAATTATGAAGCGTAATTTTGGCATGACATTAGGCTTCAGATTTGTAAAAAACTAGTAAACATTTCAACACTTTAAATCATTTCTTACAGTTTTGTTATCTCAGAAACTATTCATCGCAAGCATGCAAGTTGGTCACCAAAGTCACCTAAAATGTCATGCTTCATACGAATTCGTCGTAAAAAATATACTATTCCATTTAAAATAACAAAGTTGACCTATCATATAAGTACATGCTACCAGTATAAATATGGAGTCAATAGAAACAACTACTCCGAGGGCTAATACCCCTACAGGCATCGAATTACACTGTTGATTCTTAGACGAAGATATAACATATCCAAAAAAGAAGGAATTAAAATCCTTATTCGTCTAAATATTAAGATCAAAGATCTCAAATTTTGAACGCGCCCTAACAAGTAGGCACAACGAACTGAAAGCCATATTTATATTTATCTTTTTATATTTATAATATGGCTTGTAAAGGCAATTGTGCCAGCGCCCACCTGATGAGACCCGATATGTCAAAACCGGTCGTGGGATATGGCTTTCAGTTCGTTGTGCCTACTTGTTAGGACGCGTTCAAAATATTTAGACGAATAAGGATTTTAATTCCTTCTTTTTTTGGATACATGCTACCAGAATTATTTAAGAACATAATTCTTTATCTCACTTCAGTTTCGTTAGCTCTTTTTTCAAACTTCGCAGATTGTGGAACAAATACTTCACCTCTTGAATTACAATATACTCCCAAATTAACATACATACATACAAGGTCATTAAAATTGAATGGTACATTAGACATTTTAGGGAATTTAAGCATACCTAGGATGATCTATTTAACTAAAATAATTTCAACTGTCGGGCATTTCCGGATATACCGGAAGTTTATGTCAACTTTCTTATTTTTAATGGAATGGTATATTTTTTACAATGAATTCGTATGAAACATCAAATTTTAAGGTGACTTTTATAACCAACGTGTATGCCTATATGCCTACGATGAATAGTTTCTGAGATAATTTAATTTAATGATTATTCCGCAAGCCAAATCATAAAAAATCATAACATCCATAAAAAAAGACTTAGAATGTTGAAATGTTTACTAGTTGTAACCATGTCATAAGGCTAACGTCATGCTAAAACTATGCTTTATAATTTGTACAGGGCGTTCAGAAAAAAATCCAAATTTTAAAAACTTCAAGACCACGACCCAAACGCCCGGTAAGTTATCTTAATTCTATTGACGCCGGTCGTGAAAGCCTTCATACTATGAGAATAACTTCATTTTTTCAAATGGCACCTTGCATATTTTTTTGTCATTCGATTCCATTTTTTATGCTCTTTCGATACATTGGATGTTTTACATTCTTTATTTAAAAAAAATCCAAAATTATTCAAAATTTTTCAAATGAGACAGTAGAAAATGAAAAGAGGATAAAAATTGAATCGATTGACAAAATAAAATATGCTAGGTGCCATTAAAAAAAAAATGAAGTTATTCGTGTTTGAGGTTTTTAAATATTGGATTTTTTTTCTGAACGCCCTTTACAAATTATAAAGCTTAGTTTTGGCATGACGTTAGCCTTATGACTTGGCTATAACTAGTAAATAACTAATTTCAACATTCTAAGTCATTTTTTATGGAAGATATGATTTTTTATAGTTTGGAATGCGGTGCAATCTTTTTTCCAATAAATTAAATTATCTCAGAATGAGGAAGCTTGAAAGCGTGTTCGTAATAAATCTTGCTTCGAAGGACCACCTCAGATATTGAGGAAAACGATATTGTGTTTGTTTAACTATATTTTTGCATTAATTAAAAATCTTCATTCAACTATCACTAATTATTATACAAAAGCAAAACTTATATTCAAGTATAAAACTTAACTAAATGAAATCTACGATTATGTTTTGCTATCGAGTGGTTCGTTCGGTGGTTCTATTTTATCTGTTATTTTCAACGTTCGTTTCTATGTCCTCAAGAGCCCTTACCGTTCTCACGCGCTTATCTCTTGAAGACATAAAACAGACCATCTCGACAGCATTAGAATTCGCATGACAACTAACATGAACGGTGACAAATTTATAATTTACTTAAACGATAATTTGGAGACTAAACACAGAAACTATTCATTGTAGGCATATAAGCATACAAGTTGGTTATCAAAGTAAATTCGCACAACGTTTAGTTCTTATCACTTGCTTTAATTTACTTTTTTGAATATTCATATTATTACGCTTAAGCTAGAATAATAATAATTTTAACCACTAAAAATAATCATACGTCACATATTTTATATTTACATTTTATTAAGGGCAGAGTTTTTTACCCATTGATCCAATAAATGAATAAAGTCCTACCTTGTGCACTATAAACACACTGCTATCTAACAAAGTAGAATACGTACAAGGCCAATTTATTTTGCAAAAATTAATAAAAAATAAAACGTTGGAGACTTGATTAGATTAACTAAAAAATGCGCGCTAGAGTATGACAAGGTCAGTAAAGTTTATTCAATGATTATTATTATTATTACCCAGTAAATGCGTCAACAAGTAGTGTAGTGAGTAGTTAGAAGTCTGTAACAATCTAATAAATAATCATGTAATAATAGCTGACGGCTGCAAATAAAACTACACGGTTCTCCCACCAATAGCAAAGGACCTTGCTAGTTAGGCTAGTTATCGTCGATATTCAATTGTTTATTTATAAAATGGAAATTATGTAGAGTAAGCAGATCATCAGCGTGCAAGTTGTTTTCAGTGTAATAACAAAATAATTTTAGATTTTTTATATATATATACATATATATATATATATATATATATGTACGGAAATTGTGTCCACTGTATTTAAATAGACAGTAGGTGGAAATAGTTCCCATTTAACAATTAGTTCCGTGAGTATTTTTATTTTCAATGAAATTCGCAAAGCAATCGATGTGCACTACTTATCCATTACAAAAAATAATATGATGCCAATTTTTTACGGCCGTGACTAAATGTAAAACTATGTCAACTATTTTTAAGTTGGAATTGTTGCAAAAATGTAACGGCCAAAGTTCATTTTCCTTTCACATTTGACACTACTGTTTAAAGTATTAATTATTATTTATATTACAAACCGAGAATGAGTGGAAAAAAAATTAAAAGAATTGAATCAAATTCTCTACAAAATGGTATCGGA
Organism: Agrilus biguttatus; assembly: GCA_963921985.1. Lineage (NCBI taxonomy): Eukaryota > Metazoa > Arthropoda > Insecta > Coleoptera > Buprestidae > Agrilus > Agrilus biguttatus. Next base: position 27,534,897 of record OY998118.1, read on the forward strand.
AAACAAAACAATCACACGAAACTAATTGTAGACAGAGAAGATAATCATTATCGGTTTGTTTGGATAACGTTCATTAAAAAGTCTGCAAGTTCTTTCTGTAATTTTTCCACATTCACCACGTAAATAAAATAAATTTATAATATCTTGATTGTTGTAGTAGTAGTAGTAGTAATCTAAATTATTCATTGTGGATGCTTTATTGCAACAATTCAAAATTGTGCGTCTAAAGACGGCATACGCTTTCTGATACTTAACAACAATTGATTGTTCAATTGTTTCGAAATCACAGCACACTGCTTTCATTAACATTATACGTATGTGCAAAAAAGCATCATTTTCACAAACTGTAATTTAAATGAAGAATTCGAATATGCAGTCAAAAATGGGTCATTCCATTTAAAAAACATTGACTTATGCCCACTTTGAAGTTGACCACAAAATTTGAACACCCTGTACATTTTAGTTAAACACCATAGTTTTTTTCGATAATGTGAATAGTTATAAATAATTGTTACGAGCTATAAAGCAAAATCTCAAAAATTAATTGAATTAGGATTTTAAAAATTTTGAAAAACATTAAATAACTCAAAATCCATCAATATTTGCCTCCTATAAAATGTACATTAATTTAGATTTTCTATCGGAAAATGTAAAAAAGGTATGTCAGAAAGTTAACATCTAATTCCGGTATAACCAGATGTAAATCGAACTTGAAAATATTTATTCTTTACAATATTTTATTTTTATATTATTATTATATTTTTTGACGTCATTTATTTTTAAATTCTTTTAAAACCGCAGCTTATTGAGGTATCATATCCATTTTTAAAACATTCACAAGATAAGATTTCTTAAAACAAAATATTTAAAATACTTATAAGGCCATTATCATTCAACGTTACCTGTTATACTTTATTTAAAATTTTATTAGCTAACTAAACAATTTTCAAAACCATATAAATATGATGAAATGATTCATAAAGAATTACCATACAATCAATTATACTTTTGAAGTTTTTAAACGATCATTGAATAATTATGTAATAACGACATCTATATGCTATAATAATTTATTTATTTAATTACTAATTTACCTATTTATCGTTTGTCAGAAAATAATTTCCATTACTTGAAATAATCGATTAACCGAAATAATCGATTATTAAAATACATCAGAATAATCGTTTAATCAAATTGTTCGTTAGAGAATTAATAAATGGAAGATTATACATTTTCTGGATGAGGTTGACCGCAAAGATTTAATTTGAAAGCAACCTTAAAGCGATTCTAGAGTTATAAGATTATTCGTATTTTTATTCCATGGTTGGATGAAGCATAACAACATAAAAAAGAAACACTGTCATGATACAGAAAAAGTTAAGCCCGATTTAACAATCAGCTAAGCAGTTTGGTCCGATCACGGTCAAAGTTTCCGTACTACGGCTTTTTCAGAAACAATTCTTTTTATGTCAAGGTAAATAAAGAAAATTATTAGAACCCTACAGTTTTTTTGTGTACTTTTAAAAAAGGCCGTGGTCGGTTTGGATTTACCCCTAACGTTTCGTCTACAACTGCGGCAGACATCTTCAGAGGCGGTGTGGCAGTGGTCGTAGTGTTCGCTGTGGATGTTCTGCGTTGAGTGCGAACACTACGACCACTGTCACACCGCCTCTGAAGATGTCTGCCGCAGTTGCAGACGAAACGTTAGGAGTAAATCCAAACAGACCACGGCCTATCAACCCGGAGAACCGTTTATTAGAATTAGACGACGGCCGTGAAAGCCTACACTCTTCAACTGATCAATCTGTTGAAACAATTAGAGTTTAATGATTATGAATTTTTCTGAAATATTATAACGTATTTTTTATATAATATTAAATTGTTTAAAATTAAACCAGGACCGTTTTCACAAAATTTATTAACAATCTCTGTGTGTACATATTTCAACCTTTCGGCCATTCTCAAAGAGAACTACACGAATACTAAATTTATTTACGGATGTTTAAACTATTTATTGCATGCCTACTTATAAAGTCCGGCAATTGGTACGTGCTCGAAATAAGGGGCTGTTGTACTCTTCGGTTTGATTATTTAATATGATATTTTGTTGAAAATAATGATTTTTGAATTTCTAATTTCTCCATGAAATTAAGTTGTTTGCTATTATTAAGGATATGGAGAATTGATACATTATTTTTACAAATGGTATGTTCTTTATCTATGCAATGTTGAGATAAGCCCGTATATTTTTTATTATTTCGAATGGATTTTACATGTTGAGGATACCTAATGTCGAAATTATATATATATATAAATATATATATATATATACTTGGTAGGACGCGTTCCAAATGTGAGATCTTTGATTTTAATATTTAGACGAATATAGTATATATATAGTATATATATATTCAAAAAGAAGGAATTAAAATCCTTATTCGTCTAAATATTAAAATCAAAGATCTCACATTTGGAACGCGTCCTACCAAGTAGGCACAACGAGCCGAAAGCCATATCCCACGACCGGTTTCGACCTATCGGGTCTCATCAGGTGGGCGCTGGCAGAAAGGCCATTAAATTACACTGTTTTCAATTTAGACGAAAAAGGATTTGAATGCCTCCTTTTTTTGAATATGTTATATTTTCGTCTAAGAATTCATCGGAATCAACAGTGTAATTCAATGCCGGTAGGGGTATTAGCCCTCGGAGTAATTGTTTCTGTTGAATCCATATTTATATATATACTATTATATGAACCTATCGCAGAAACAATTCGAAGTATTTTTTAAATATGCTTATTTAAAAAATGTTTCGGAAATTATGTCAGGCACACCTGCAAGAAACGCTTTTCCAAATACTTTCCCAGGCAATCATCGTGTAATATGACATCTAGTATAAGCAGATTGTTAGATGCGACTTTACTTGTTTTTGTGACAACGTTTTGTAGTTAGTTACTATTAAAACCTTGTCTAGGTAGCTCATAATCATAAACATTAATTCTTGTAATCGCTTTTAATAAAATAAGTAAACCTTTTAAAAAGTCTATTCTTTAACGAATAAACATTATTCGGAAGGTCACTAGCAAGAGTGAATTCTTTTTAAATACACTAATACGATATTAATTATTGAATTAATTTATACCCACTAAAGATTAGCTCATGCAATGAGATCCCGTAACTTAGTGGTCAAAGCATTGTCGCCTAAAGCCAAAGATCCCGGGTTCGAGTCCCGGCGAGGGCGCAACAACAGTAACAAACTTTTCTCTCATTGTATGAGGTAATATGTAGTGAGTATAAATTAATTCAATGATTAATATCGTATTAATGTATTTAAAATTTACCCCTACTAAAAATTCTTCTTCTTCGAATTCTTTTTAGTTTAAGGTTGGATTATGTTGCGTTTGCTTTTTAGGCGCTTATTTTTTAAATAAGTACCATAATAGACAAATGTGTTATTGAAAATCACTTACAAATTTTGAAAATTTTCCACAGATTTCATTTCTGGATGCTCATTTGACTGAGAATTGACTGTGACCGTACCTATAATGTGAACAGTGCCATATTTGAACTGACCATGATCAAACAGACCATGCTTGACTTATAGTATGAATCGGCCTTAGCAATTGCTGCATCGATTTCTGACTGTTCGCATTAGTCGATTATTTGTATAATCGATTGTTTACTTAATCGATTATTTGATTATTTTTAAAAGCAGAAAATAATCGATAAATCCATTATAAATCGATTAATTGGATAATTTTCCCAGCTTTACTTTTATTTAATTTAAATGAAAATATATATAAACAAAATGCTTTTAGATGTTTCAAATATGTTTATTAACACACTCTACGTATGTTTCGACTTCCGAAGTCTTTCTCAAGAGTAATAGATATTTACTAAATTTAAACTGTAACTTAATGTTATTTATACAAAAGTCAAAAAGTATTTATAGTTAGGTATTGCAAGTAATAAGATGTACAGGTACAAGTATATTAGAGGTAGTTATACAAAGGTATAGTTATTTAGGGAAAAACCCTTGTCGGGTTGTAATTCTTCAGAAATTGGTCAATCACCGGTGTGTCTTTGAACTCGGATTTATCATTTGTTATGTTACAATTATTTCTAAAGACTTTTTTAATTTCGAACTGCTCTAAAATATTTAGACGTTGACCTTTACTTTCTATATGTAATAGGTTGAAGTTATCTCTGTCGATTTTATGGCCATTTTCTAGGCAATGTAGGCTTATGCCTGTAGATACCTTTTTGTTTTTTATATCTTTTTCGTGTTCTTTTAAACGTATGTTGAAATTACGACCTATTTGACCAATGTAAAAAGAATTACAATCCTTACAGTTCAGCTTATATATACCACTTTTTTGTAATTTATCGGTTTTTTGTTTGTTGTTGAAAATGGCCATAAAATCGACAGAGATAACTTCAACCTATTACATATAGAAAATAAAGGTCAACGTCTAAATATTTTAGAGCAGTTCGAAATTAAAAAAGCCTTTAGAAATAATTGTAACATAACAAATGATAAATCCGAGTTCCAAGACACACCGGTGATTGACCAATTTCTGAAGAATTACAACCCGACAAGGGTTTTTCCCTAAATAACTATACCTTTTTATAACTACCTCTAATATACTTGTACCTGTACATCTTATTACTTGCAATACCTAACTATAAATACTTTTTGACTTTTGTATAAATAACATTAAGTTACAGTTTAAATTTAGTAAATATCTATTACTCTTGAGAAAGACTTTGGAAGTCGAAACATATGTAGAGTGTGTTAATAAACATATTTGAAACATCTAAAAGCATTTTGTTTATATATATATTTTTTGATTTAATTTAAACGATGTTTCATAATTATCCAACAGACAATTCAATTGAAATTACTTTTATTTGTACTAATAACGCTGTTTCTGAGTTTTTAAAATTTCTTAACATTAAACTTTAAAAAGTTTTTAATCATGAAGATTATATATATATATATATATATATTTGTATATCTAGAACTGAAAATCAAAAATTACTTGGAAAAATTAGGTTTCTCTAATAAAGGATTTTCGATTTATCTAAATATTGACTTAACAACCATATCTATTTCTTTAATATTTTATACAAGAATAATGGCTTTTTTGATTAAAATATTACCATATTGTCTTATATATATACTTACTTCATAAAATGTTCATCCAATAAAATCATTATTCACTTTATATAAATTTAGTACATGTGGTAATTGTACAAAATTAATACGAAATAAAATGACTCTTTTAATGAATTTGTTATTTGTAGCAATTTCTTCATGGTCAACTCGTCATTTGTCATTATCTTAGTTCAAGCATTTAAACATTACATTATGGATGTAATTTTGCGAAATAATAGTAAATAAGACTTACTCGTGAAAAACATCTAGTAGGTTGAAACATATGTAGAGTTGTTTTCAGGCTTTCACGGCCGGCGTTGTATTCAGACACATATACACTTTCCGGGTTGTTGTGTCGTGGTCGACGTCTTCCTTCTTCTCGATACGACGTTTCGCCAGATCTTACTTCTGACATCTTCAGGCAGTGCTACTTATCTTGATGATTTGTAACTGAAGATGCCAGAAGTAATATCTGGCGAAACGTCGCATCGAGAAGAAGGAAGACGTCGACCACGGCACAACAGCCCGGAAAGTGTATATATATCTGAATCATATGTAGAGTGTTTAATAAACAGAAACTGAAACATTTAAAAGCTTTCGTTTTATGTATTTAATTTTATTTTAAACGATGTTTCAAAAGTTTTAAATGTCTAGAAATAAAAATCCGAACAAATACAACTATCATATTTTACAATATTCTTTTGAGTTGCTGTCTGTCCGGATTTATTTATTTCATAAAAACACTATGTCGAGTGAAACACGATTCTGATAGTATTCATTATCTTATCACAAACGAATTTCTTATTTTTTTTATTTACTTACTTATCGTTTTCGAAATCAGAAATGAAGAGAGCATATTCTTCAAATAAATGAGAATTTTGTTTGAAGAAAATTGTTACTAAATACGAAATGAAACACAATTTTCACTTAAATAAACTTATAACTATTTGAGGATACTCACAAGAATGATAATAAAAAATCTCTTTTGCTATCCTATAGATTCTCTAACACTGTCCTACAAAATAATAAGCCAATTTTCATCATAATAATTAATAATAAATATGGAATCAACAGAAACAACTACTCCGAGGGCTAATACCCCTACCGGCATTGAATTACACTGTTGATTCCATATTTGTATTTATAATATAGCCTGTAAAGGCCTTTGTGCCAGCGCCCAACTGATGAGACCCGATAGGTCGAAACCGGTCGTGGGATGTAGCTTTCGGTTCGTTGTGCCTACTTGGTAGGACGCGTTCAAAAATTAATTTCTTAAAATTTAGACGAATAAGAATTTTAATTCCTTCGTTTTTAAATAATTAATAAATCAAAATCGCGTTGGATGCGCAAGCAATAGATTCCCACAGCCCGTAACAGTTTCAGTTTTCAGTTTTAACCTAATTACTTAAAACAAATCAATATTATACTAAAAATAATTTTAATTGAAAGTACTAATGAAAACCTAGCTCTAATATTTTTTACAATAGTAAAGGATGACATATAAGAGAACTAAGAACTAAGAACAGTACTGAATTTTTGAATAAAAGTTTCACTCTAAATCGGGGGATGGAAAAAACAATTTTTTCTAAAACCTCAACATCTCTGATTTTATGATATTAGTTTATCACCGTATAACAAGTTGCACCTTAATGTCTTCGAAATTCGATCACCATTCTACATAAATGCATAAATTAAAAACCCAAAATTTAGAATACAAAAATTTCCACCTTTGTATACTTTACTTCTTTTTATCTGTAAATAAAAATATTCATATCAAACTATACAATATCGGTAATCTTAACTTTTATAATTATATAATTTGCTATGTTACAAATCCCAATTGCGTAATAAAAATTAAATAAATATGTCAATAACTATTGTAAAAGGTGTAATTGTGTCTATTTTTATATACAACATATTAATGTCGAGATAACAAAGTATACAATACTAGCTAAACCGCATTTGTTGTTCCAGACACACTTTTTCTTTATGATTCATAGAAATAAACATAAATCTAATTTCCGAAAAGGAAAAATGTAGTTTAATTTTTTGACATCGATATACTGGCTATTAAATTATAACATTAATAACCAAAGGTTAACTTTCTTTTACAGAAAGTATAGCTACTTAACACGAGTGATTAATCTTGCTAATTTTTAATGAACTTTGTAACTCGTGAAGGGAATTTTTATTCAAAAATATGTTTATCGTAGCTTTTGCAATCTTTTTCACATTCTTATAAATATTTAAATCATTTTGGCCTATTTCAAACCTTACCACTCCATTGTTCAAAAAAACATAATTAAAGCTATTTTGCACAGATAACATTATAACATTATTGTACACAAGATAATATATTTATATATACGTACAATACATAGGTAAACTTCACATGTTCTTTGTACTACTAAATTATTCAGCTATTCAATAAATTATAACCATTTTGGTATTTACATAAAATTAAAAAATAGTATCCATTTCTTCCTTTTATTATACGAATTAAAAAAAGCAAAACAAAACAAATTAGGGTAAAACACCTTGGTTGTTGGTTTTACTCGAACAAAAGAACTTTTTCAGCGCAATTTGATTTTTTTTAAATGAAAATAAAAAGTTAAGAATTTTATTAAAAATCCAAGTTGGTTCATTTTTTACATTAACAAAATGTATCCTATTTTGCCTTGCGTTTTTGTTATCTACAAATAAAAAGATACAAAGATATTATGGTGAAAAAACTGTCACATTCTCCCATACTACCTTCGAATATTTAATATGAAGTCAACTTGGTGGATAGTAAAATAAGTATTTCATTAAATATATAAGGTAAATTTAAGATACGTTTGTAAATATACAATATAAATGGCAATATCTGAGTAAATAATTAAAAAATACGCGACAAAGCAAACACAATATGATACTTGCTTAATCTGTTTGTTTAACTAATTTATATCGGAAGTATAACCGTGAGGCCGCTACAACAAAGTTGCTAAAAGTAACTTCAAAAATTCCGAAATTGCAACATTTTAAAGGACTAATTTACTGCCAAGGTCAAAAATTAAGAGCTCATAAGTTGCTAAAGGTATTAAGTGTCTCATGTAGTTGTCCTAGCTTCGCGTCAAGCATTTACTAATAACTATCAAAATTTTTATTAATACGCTTTCATCGGCACCTCAACAAAGTCGATATCATCCAAACCAATAAGGAGTTTTGTAACGATTACTGATGTTTCCAAGAAATGACAACAATAATAACTTCGTTTTTGCCCCTATATATTTTCAGAAGGACTAAAGTAAATAAGATTATGAAAATGATCCCCTTAACAATAAGCTTAATAAGTTTCTAAAAAACAATTTTTATTAATTTTTGATTGTCCCCAACAGTTTTATATTATATAATATTATCTTCACAATCATAATTGGCCATTATTGGCATTGCCAATTTCCTTGTACTTCCCTAACATCGTCACTTTTTTTATATTAGCCACATGAAGATAAGATACCACTCAGATTCTGAAATAAAGAAAAATCGGTTCAGCCCCTTCCAACAGATAGACAGAGAAACATGCAGACATACACACAAACAAAAATTTTAACAATCTATTCTAACATGTCGACAAAAACTCTATTTTTCGAGAGCAAAAGTGTTGAAACAATTTTCTATTTCATAAATAACATTCGAAAATTTGAAAAAATATTTATTCTCACGAAACCCTTATAGATTCCTAATATATATACGGGGTCATTCAAACTGAGTGGTACATTAGACGTTATAGGGAAACTAGGCATGTTACAGATTTGAAAATTTGGGAGTAGGGATTATCAAGAATGATCTATTTAACTAAAATAATTTCAACTCTCGGACACTTACGGTTATACAGGAAGTTGATGTCAACTTTCTTATTTTAGTTAGATTGGTATATTTTTTAGGATGAATTCGTATGAAAAATAAAATTTTAAGGTGACTTTGATAACCAACTTGTATGCCTACGATGAATAGTTTCTGAGGTAATTTAATTTATTGGAAAAAATATTGCACCACAACCCAAACTATAAAAAATCATAACTTTCATTAAAAAAATGACTTAGAATGTTGAAATTAGTTATTTACTAGTTATAGCCAAGTCATAAGACTAACGTCATGCCAAAATTAATCTTTATAATTTGTACAGGGCGTTCAGAAAAAACTCCAAAATTTAAAAACACGAATAACTTCATTTTTTCAAATGGCACCTAGCATATTTTAGTTTGCCATTCGATTCCATTTTTTATCTGTTTTCGATCCATTTAGATATTTCCTACTGTTTTATTTGAAATTTTTTAAATAATTTTGTTTATTTTTTTAATAAAGAATGGAAAACAACCAATGTCGACATCAACTGGAAATGCCCGACAGTTGAAATTATTTTAGTTAAATATATAATCGTTAATAATTCCTAACTCTAAAATTTTCAAATCTGTAACATGCTTAGTTTTCCTAAAACATCTAATGTACCACTAAGTCTGAATGACCCTGTATATATCAGTGTGAATCAATAAAGAAAATATGTGCTGTTTAAAATAAAAATCATATCTCAATATTACCACAAATTAAAAACAAATTTTCTTGTTTTTAGTCTACACACATAGTTATTTATAATACCATAATACCCATTTACAACTATCTATTTATAATCTTTTAAATAATTTTTGATTGCGTATTATTACCTGTACACTAAATTTCTAATTATTATAGTAATAAATTAAGATGATTAAAACGGAAGCCATATTCCCTAGTGCTTAATAAGTCAAGGAAGATGATACAATTTATCGTAAAACAGTGCGTTAAAAATCGCTCTACCCATAACATATTTATTTGTTACGATACGTAACCTTCCTACTTGTCTAAGTTTTTTTTTTGAGCCACATTCAGAGCAAAATAGAAAAATTACATTATCATCAATTAAATACATTGTTCATTTCAAGGAATTAAAATAAGAGCAGTCTTTAAACTGCATTATTGTCTTGTTCTGGTGATATCGTTGATACCATTGTGAACTCTGCCATCACGCCACCGATTTTGCCAGCCTTTTATCTTGCAAACTTAGTGTATTATTTGATATGTACTTAAGGTTTCGCGAAAAAAGTACTTCAATAAACAATTCAAAGTTTAAATTAATCATAATCAAGGTTTATTATGGTCGTAGATTAAAGTAGAGCAACAGAATGATGTCAACGACTACATTCCGTATCATTCTACAGAACAACCTGAAACGTTTTGTGCCACCTTCCACCTCATCTGCTATTCTATTTAATAGGACAATGAGCAACACTACCCTTATAAATGCAGGTAAAAAACTCCCCATTACTTTTGAAGTTGTTAGAAATAGCTTTAGATAGGTAACATTATGGTGTCAAATTTTTACGAAAAATAATCAACTTTCATTATTGATTGACATTTTATATAGATCAATATAACTATGTAATAAGTTAATTGTGGTGCACCTTTAACGAAACAACTAAATAAAAATTCAACTGAAATCAGTTTCGACAAGGGAAACCGATCGTTACCTACAATAAACTGAAACAGGAATATAAAGACGAATAATAGTAGAATATTGTTGTTGAAACTAATTTTAGTTGAATTATTATTTGGTTTTTCAATATAACTATGATTTTTATTGACCAGTGGAGATTATTTTACGTTCTAAATATGTATCAATTTAACAACTACTCTTTTGTGAAAATTTTATTATCTTTCAATTTTGTATAAATCATTTCTTACATATTTATCAGTAAATTGTTATTATGACATTTTTATTTTTCGGAAAATTTCACCATCATAAGGTACTTATTCTCAGACGACGACACTTTTTTCAATTTAAATGAAACTTGGTTATTTATTAATGCTCTTTCAATTGTAATTTATTATGTAAAAAATATTTTTGAAATTTTTAAAAGTTGAAAGGATTTTGACTGGATCATGATTATCATATATAGGTAATTTTGAAACCCTTTCTAATTGCGATCGACTATAATCATCCGATTGTGTGAAACCCAAATTTGAATTCAAATGTTAATTATTTGTAATAAAAATTTTACTTTAAAGTTTTAAGTTAAAAATCTACATAATCAGAATTATTCAAACGTGCTTTAGTCACATGGCCTAAAAAATGTTAACCCATTCATTCTATTATTATAACTAAATTATCATTGGAGATTTAGTTAAATAAAATTGACTTAGGTTCAGTACATATATGAAGGTCACTTTTGTTGATAGATCATGATAATTTTAATAATTTGCATTAATGACGCAGTTAATATATTTTGAAACATTATGATAACAAAAAATTAAATAAAAGTGTAAGTTTCAAATGTAACAGAAAATGTAACCTCTACTCATATGGTTCATCATATTACGTCTTTTTAAAGAATTCATATAACACTAAAGTTAAGAATGTTATTAAGCTAATAAATAATTACTCATTTCTCTAAAATTTTCTAGAAAACCCCAGATAATAGGCAATATTTAAGGTTTATTTGGACTTTACTTGGTCGTGAGTGACAAAATTAATTAATAAATATTTATTAATTTCTATTTGTTCCGACAAATTAAGTTTTCTCCCCTTTTTCTCAATATGTAAAATTTTAAAGTTTTCTATATGTAGAATAGATTATGATTCTGGGATGTACAATGTTCACTTATACCAGTACTAGTTTTCTTGAGTGATACATCCCTCGTGTGTTCTTTTATCATTACTTCCATACTTCGTCCTGTCTGACCTACCTACATTTGTTGTATTAGTGAAATAATTTTCTACTTCTAATAATGGCCTAACAGCCGAAATAGCTGTTGTGTTTGTAGTACATCAAACATACCAGTTTTTTTTTGTTCTATTAAATAGTTATTAATAAGTTTCACCTAGATTTCTCGATTTAAACTATTCTTTTAACTGGACGAAAAGTACATTTATGTCTGGGATTTTTTATAGCCATAGGTAATGTTAAAAGTACACTATTTATTCTTAGTCAATAATTTATCGAAATTCCGAGGATAGATCAAATATAAACGAGCCTTTGTTCATAAAACATTCATCTTGAAAAGTTTCACAAAAATATAAATTACTCTACTTTTCAACATTTCCCCCTTGTTTGTCTATATATTTTTCCCAACGCTTTGGTAGTTTTTTCATCCTGTTTTCATAAAAAGAAGCAGGGCAGGTGTCTATCAAATTACGCACGAACGCCTCCCCGTGTTCATCGGTTTGAAATCGCTCGCCTCCTAGTGATTCTTTGAGGGGCCCAAACATATGGAAGTCGCAAGGGGGTAGGTCTAGGCTATATGGAGGGTGTTCCAGCAGTGCATTTCACCGATTTGGGCCTACGTTAAAGCTGCTTTATGAGGCCTAGCGTTATCGTGCAAGAGTATCACGTCACAAATGGAGTGCGTCCTTCTTTTTTGGCGATAAGCAAGTTTTACCTGACTGAGAAGGGTAAGGTAGTAGACTGCATTAATGGTTCTTCGTTCGTGCAAAAGATCGACCAATAGCACCCTTCTGCAGTACCAAAAAACCGTGGCTAAAAGTTTGCCTGCAAACAGACGTGTTTTCGGGTTCACTGGGTTTGATTCATCTTTGCGCCGCTACTCTATGCTTACGCGTTTTGATGTTGGAGGGTAATGGTGTACCCACGTCTCATGGCAGGTTACAATTTTGTGCAAAAAAATTCACCTTCCTCTCTAAATCGAGTGGGAAGCGCCTGAGAGATGCGAGCTCGAGCAACTTTTTGATTTTCACTCGGCAACTTTGGAACCCAAAGAGCTGAAATGTTTCGGAATCCAAAGTTTGTCGTTATGATTGTGTGGACACTCCCATAGCTGATGCCGAGTTCACCAGATATCTGAAGCACAGTGGCTTGGCGTGGCGGTCCACTTCAATAAGGTTTCTAATGCGTGCAATGTCGACCGACGAATGCTGGTGCGCAGACGACGATGATGATTTACATTTTCGACACGATTATGATTACGTCCATCGTTAAGCTCTTTGCACCAAACTTTTACACGTGGCCTCGAAAGCATTTTATTTCCGAATTGTGAAATGTGCTTGCAATCTGCGCAAAATTTCAGATGGTCTCACGTTTTCACGTGTAAGAAATTTAATAATAATTCGTTGCGCAACGCTGGTATGCACCTCTTTCTCACTCATGTGATAGCTATTAACCAAGCGAACTTAGCAATACGACGCGTCGTTTCCGTGCCACCTAATATCCCCACTTCAAGTTCCTAACGCCCGGATGCATCTTGAACAACTATCGGACGTGCAATTTAAAAAGGCTCGTCTATATTTGATCCACCCTCGTATTAGACATGGGTCAGGATTTCAAACTTATTAGCTCGCCATAGCCGAAAAATCGTCAACCAAATCGAGGGAGCTCTTTAAACACATGTTGTTTACTGATGTATAATAGATTACTGAGCAAGAAGTTAAATTGTTTTTTTTACGTATGTAAACTGCGTTGTCGATTGAGTTGGACAAGTAGATTGTTGCGTCCGTCACGCCTTTTAAAAAAAATTCTTAAATTTTTTACGGCAAATAAGTTACTTCCGTTACAGTTCACTAACAATGTTTGCCACTTTTGTTAAGATAGAAAACACCCAAAAATCCTTTTTTATTGCCCTGCAATTACTTCTTCCACTGGACCTCCTGTCAAATATTTTCGAAATTTCTATTTTATTGATATATTTTCCAAAATCTTTGGCTTCGACAACGGTTAATTTTTTCCTTGAATAACATCTGCTAATATACACCCTTTTCAATTTTTACTGTCCTATTCTTTTTTAAGGCACTAACTAAAACAAACCCTCTTTCAAGCTCCACAATCTAACTTAACCAGACAATTGTCCAATCAACTATCTAAACCTTTTTTATTTTAACAATTTACATCTTTAAAAATCAAAATCCGAGTATTGAAAAATACCAGTACAGGTATTATCGAATTACATGAGTTATCATAAAGTCCAAGTCATCACCCATTAATCTTCAAATAATATTAATTTCAATCAATTTAATCAAAGCACGCTTCGCTACTCTGATTTCAAATGCACCAAGTCTAACAATATTATCAAAGTGTGTGAATAATTTCGTTTATGTTTTAGTAAAATTTATATAGTAGTTCTAAATATTTCTTAATCGTCAATGTCATCTCAGCCAAACCAAACCAAACTATAAACAACTCAAACATCAAACAATAAAAAGGAAACCACATACACTCTGTTAGTCGACGTCTAGGACAATTAACGTATATATCTTTGTGTGATACATGAAATACTTTAGTTAACAGCAGCTATCAGTAGATGGCGTTATACTGCCATAACTAGATATTACGTGTACTAGCTTTTAAACAGCTCTTTCGATTTGGTCGGTGATTTATCGAAACTACCTAAAGCGTGCTGATGAAATCTAATAATATCGAAATCGCGATACAAACATTTGGTATATTCGATAATTTTATAAAAAATAAATATTTTGCTAATTAAAGGGTCCTAATGTAGAATGGTTTATGTTTCAGATACTCCAATTATCCCTTTGGTTGAAGTTAAAAGGTTTATAATTGACTGTATGAAAGCCGTTGGTACACCAGAGAATCATGCCTCTGAGTTAGCAGAATTATTGGCTGATGCCGATTATAGGGGCCATTACAGTCATGGGATGAATCGGCTGGGTATGTTTTTCTCTGAATATTGCAATATAAAACACAAACTCTATTTATCTTATAGTAAGATAAATGCTGCACTCGAATTCGTCCCCACAAAGTAGGTACTTCTGGGAACGGCTGGTAATTATGAAAAGTAAATACACGAATTCGTACCCGCGACAGTGTTACTGGAAATTTCCAGAAAAGCACAAAATAAAGCAGAATAACGTACATGGTTGCCATGTATCATCGAAGTATATTTCTTCTTGTAATACTTTTGTAAGTTGGAATAAAAGACAGTGGTAAATATCATATAAGAATTTTATTTTGTCGAAATGTAAAAATGAGGTAACAATAATATTAAATAAATACCAGAAATCACAGCATACAGCCACAATTAAGCCTTACCATAACCATGGGAGCCAATTCGTGTATAATTAAGAAAGGATTGCTTTTCGAACGGGGACGAATTCGTGTTGCTGATAAGCGCTAATTACCTCTTGGGGATGAATCCGAGTGCACCGGACAACAATTGTTGTTTCCAAAGTTTAAAATTTACTACAGAAATATTGAAAACAATTAGGTTATATATTCAAAAAAGGAGGAATTAAAATCCTTATTCGTCTAAATATTAAGATCAAAGATCTCACATTTGGAACGCGTCCGGTAGGGGTATTAGCCCTCGGAGTAGTTGTTTCTGTTGATTCCATATTTAAATTAATAATTAGGTTATAAATGAACTTACTTTAAAAATATAGAATTTAGTGCATTGGAATACTAAGGAGCCTTAAAGCGTTTGTAAAAAATCAGGAAGGTAGCTGATCTTACCACAATACCATATTTTATTTGTCATGTTTCACATTTGTCAAGGATCCCGTGAAGATTAATTATTTTGTAGTAATTAATTCATGATATATAATTTATTACCTAAAATTCACATTACCTTTTCTATACAGAGTACTCAAAAATATGACATACGCGTAAGTCAGAAATCATTTTAGTAACTGTTTACTTTTATGGAATCCACGGAAGAAGAAAAGAAGGAGTGGGGATGATCTTGTGCAACACTACAAAAGAGTTTTTATTCTCGATTTATCATTAGTGAATTCATTTATATTTATTCTCAGACATCTACCTGAATGACATCAAATCAGGAGTATGTGATCCTAATGTAATCCCAAAAATTCTCAAGGAAAACTCTTGCACTGCGTGGGTTGATGGCTGCAATGGCGTTGGTGCGGTAATAAGCAATTTCTGCATGAAACTGGCGATTAAGAAAGCCAAACAGTCTGGAATAGGGTGGGTGACTTGTAAAGGTATATGTTGCACATGATGAATATTAAGACAATAATGACAGAATCAAAGCCAGAATAGGGATAAAAGATTTAAAAAGTTTATTACACAGGTCAATAAGATCAGAGGTTAAAAATAATAACAGAGGCTACAGAACATACAACAGTCAGTCCGAATATTGGCTTAGAATTGCCTCAATATGTCACGATTTTGAAATCTTCTAACCTCAAAACTAAAAAAAAAATCTTAAACTTTGAATAGTGCACTTTTTGTGAAACATTTCAAATCAAAGAGAAAAGAAGAAAAACAAATAAGTTTCACGAAATTTTTATTGTCTCGACAATATTGTTTCGGTCGATTCGACCATTAACTAGAGAATACAAAAGATTACTAAATATGTAAAATGTGTTCAAACAATTTATACTATTAAATTTCAAGAAACGTGGTAGGGAGGATAAGTTATAATTTATACAAAATCAAAGTGGAATTATGGGATACTACTTCTAGTTGGTTATTTACAAGATTACATTTATTATGAACAGCTTTTCTGATTTCTAAATTTTCAAGGAGAGACAGTTTCCTGCTTTTTGGGATGTTACAATGTAAAATTTTTATCTTATCCAAGTCTAGATGATGATTATTAGTAAGCAATGTTCAGAAAAACCACATTTACTAGCCTTTTTGTTAATAGCGTTATTATGTTCGGAAACGCGTTTTTTAATAGACCTGCCACTCTGTCCAGTACAAATAGCATTGCACGAATTACAACCTAAACGATAAACACCACTTTTTTCTAAGGGATCAATGGTTTTATTTTTACACAATATGGATTTTAAATTAACTGGACTATTTTGTATGATTTTACAATTAAAAGAATTCTCTAGTTTGCATTTGAATCTACGACTAATATTTTGAACAAATTTTACACTACCAAACTTAGGTATAGTTTTATCAATTACGATGTTATTATATAATAATTTATTAGCTTGACATTTCGTTTTTTTGGCTAACATCTTATCTATTAAGTTATGTATTTAATAATATCTAATTCATTGTTAAAATCTGAAGGGAAAAGAGGTATAGAAGTTAGCCTGTGTAGTAAACAATGAAATACTGCATATTTGGTTTGCAAAGGGTGGTACGAATCATATGGGATGATGGTATCTGTAGTGGTAGGTTTCCTATAGATGCTGAATTGGAATTTATTTGAAACTTTAGAAATAGTTAGATCTAAAAGGTTTAGAATATTATTTTGTTCCTTTTCAATCGTGAATGTAATAGAGTTATCTAAACTGTTTAAACGTGAAAAGAAATTATTTAATTGACGTTCTGTACCTTTCCACACACAAAATATATCATCTACATAACGAAGCAAAAAAACATTTTTGCTCTGTGATGGGCACTATTACGTAAAGTAAAAGGTCAAAGCAATTGGAAGACTAGTGATTTCTGAGACATCTTTTAAGACTTACAATTTCCCAAAATTTCGAGAGCTTTTCTGGGAACAAATTATAGTTCTCAATAGATGAATACATCGAAAATGATTCTTCCCTTCGTATTCTTTCATTTCGATGTACCATTGCAAGGTTCTCAATTTTGAATGCCCTCTCTTTTTTCGAGAGATTTGAAAAAAATATTTCGAAGAATGGTAATCAAATTCTATATATTCTTCGATAGTCCCAGTAAAGGTTTAGCACATTGACATTTTGAGAACATTTTGATGTGCAAGGGCAATTCTAACACCAGATCCTAATTTAGCAATAAAAGATAAGTCGGAATGTCGAAAATGACTACTCATATAATTGTTTTAACCTTTTACCTGACAAGACCAAAAATTTCATTTTTTATTTTTGAAATTGAGATATCTCAAAATCTTAATGTGCTGAAGCAATCCTGAGGTCAAATTCGAAATTAGCGTCGCAAGTTACGTCAGAAATGGTTTCTACAACATATTTTTTATAAATAAAGTGAATAAACTATTTTATTTGTACATGTTGTATTATGCAAATTAAAGTTATAATAAATACTTTCACTAATGAAAGGCGAAACGTCGGTGTTGATTGGTTAAATAAACTGTCTTTTACCCCTATCCTGGCTTTTATTTTGCTATTACATTATATTAAGAGAAAGAAACCGAATTTGATAATAATGATAATAATTAAATTGTCTGTAAAATTATATTTTATTCAATATGGTTATTGGACAACACTCGCAATTTTACTCGATAGTTTTAGAATACTTATTACACAGGATAAATTAATTTCGTTCAATTTCATGCATATTGGTAATTTTGTTTCCCAACCTCGAAAAAAAATAAATTAAATAAACTGTACAATTTTTTTATATAAGAAATTGTGTCATTTAATAACGACAAAGGTCTACTGTTTATGCAGTCGTCTTTGAAAATTTCTTTAGAATAATTTTCAGGCTCCAACCACTTCGGAATAGCTGGCCACTACACTATGCAAGCCCAGAAGGAAGGGTTAATAGGATTTGCTTGTACCAATACATCCCCATTTATGGCACCAACAAGAGCTAGACAGGTTTGAATCAATTTTATTGCTAACCCATCGACATCATATCAAACTACTAAACATTGGTTACTCATAGCTATCCCACTTTATCATCTATTAATTTATCTCTCCCTGGTTAAGTACACTTACATCTATATAAATACATAGGCTATAACGGCCGGAATCCATAGTAGAATTAAGATTTGGGCTAAAATGCGGTAGTCTGAATAGCTAGCACTTCGGGGTATAACCATCGCCGACGTTGTCAACGGCATGGAACCACTGATGATGTCAGCCACAATTGCAGTCAGAACGTCTGAACCTAGTCGTTCATTTGGACCATAGCCCTTTAATCCTAATTAATTCTACTTGTTACTTGTTCTTGTTCTCAAAATGAAAAGTTTATTGAACAATATTTATATTTATGATTCTTTCAAACTAAACTATATATGTAGCATTGCAATTTTTATGAAATAATATTGTAAATACAGCTTCTTACCTATTTGCCTAAAATGTCTTCGTTGTTACCTAATAAGTAAGTTTCCTGAGTTAACTTTTTTAACGTCTATTCTTCTAATCCCTGTTGTTGTATTTACTTTATATTTTATTTAAGGTTCTCTCAAAGTATGTAGGATTTCACAGGATCTTATGTATAAATGCTGGAAATATTATTTTAGTCTAGAGCGGCGTAATCTAGCAATCTAGATAATAATTTAGCATTCAGGAAGTCACTGGTTCGATTCCGGGTCCAACTTTTTCTGTTGTGATGTCCATAAACCACTTAGTCAAATGCTGGAGCAGTAATATTCCACAGATAATCTTTCACTTCTTTGTTCTGTCTTCATTTTGTCCATCTAATTCACCACCCACCCATTCTTACGATTCCAAATAGAAAGCTGAAAAGAGCTTTCCGCCCTACCCTCCAGCTTTATACTAGAGTGTAAATAGGAGGAATTGTCCGTCTACCAGAATTAAAAACTGGTACAAACGGAACTCGCAAATGTTTTCTTGTCTTAGTACATTTCGTACATTTCGTTAAATATCTCTTCGATAATAACTTGCAATTGTAAAAGTTTTTCTAATAATGAATGTTTTTGTTTTATATAGCTTCCTTAATTTCACTTTTTATGAAAAATAATAAATAGCCATAACTGTACCTTCATAAAAAAAGGCACTTGAATGTAGTACATTTTGTACCTTTTTAGCCCGCTTTAGGAACAAATCCCATCAGCTTGGCTGTTCCTCCTTCCGAAAAGGATGGAATGGTCTTAGACATGGCTACAACTGCCGTTGCAGTCGGAAAGGTGTTTGCAAAGCAGGAACTTTGAAAAACAATAGTAACTGACAAAAAGTTAATATTCCAGATAGAAATACAAAGAAGAAAAGAAGCACCACTCCCATTAGGTTGGGCAATGGACGAGAATGGGAAAGAAACTTCCGATCCATTCAATGCTCGTTTTCTTTATCCTTTGGGAGGAACGGAATTGAATTCAGGATACAAAGGATACGGTTTAGGAATACTAGTTGAAGTGTTTAGTGGAATACTTGGTGGTAAGTATAAGTTGGAGAATACAGTTAAAATATTTTATACGAAGAAAAACAAATGTAAAACTTATGAGGTGTGTCACTATTACCCAAAAAAACGTAACTTTTTTAAATATTTTCCGTGAAAAATGTAAGACAACAAAATGATAGTAAAACCAATATCAAGAATAATATCACATTTTCAAAATTCCGGAAAAACTGCTAACTTCAAATACTTATTTCATTGTAATATTAATTATAGAAAAAATAAATTATTATGTTACTTATTGGTATGTAAGTAATCATTTGAGTGGTATGTTATTACAATTAATTTTATTAATGTTTTAATAATACAGGTAAAACAGCTTGCTGCGTATCTCATTATCACAGCTGTGTCTGTCTTAACCAACTTTCGAATAAATATTCACTGTATTGTTGAAACTCCATATTAACAATAATATAAAAGAAAGCACTCTTTTTAAGTTTCAAAAATTTTATTTTTATAAGTCCATTACGACCATTTCACCACACTGTGAGTTCATCAGGTGGATGAAATACAATAAACTATATTACATTTTTCAAACCTTATATACTAGTTACAAAATTATGTGGTGGGGTTTAACTGTAAATTTAGTAAAGGGGAGTTGTTTACATCGAGTTGGTTGTTCACTAAATTACCTAGTTTGTTGTGATTATTAATTTCTAGATTTTGAAGTTTTCATTAAAACAATGATTATTATTAATTAAGTGTTCAGCATATGCCGATTTGCCTTTTTTAGATTCAAAACTCTTTTTATGTTCTTTAACACGTTCTATAAATGTTCGACCAGTTTGTCTTATATATACAGAATTACAGTTACTACATTCCTTGTAGATAGAAATAAAAATTTTTAAAATTTTCTTGTATATTATTTTTCGAAGAAGTAGGTAGTTTAAAACAAATCATAAATTTATTTTATTACCTTGAGAAAACTAGTTAGTAGGAAATAGAAAATACTTTAGAAATTGTTGAAAATCTCAAATTTTAGCTATCTTTCCCACTTCCCATTAACTTATATTCTCATTTCAATTATTATTCAAAGAAAGGTAATCATTTTCGATGTACTCCTCGATTGTGACTTCCACTCTGGCCCCAGAAATGCTCCAGCACATTGAAATTTCGTGTTATCCAAATCTTAAAACTGAACAAGCTAAATTTGCATCATTTGCAAGAGCAATTATGAGGTCAGATTCTAATTCAGTGATAAAAGATACCTCGAAAATGACTACTCATGAAATGGCAAAAAATTACATTTTTTCTGTTTTAAGGTTACGATATCTCAATATCTTAACGTACTGAGGCAATTTCGAGGCTAGATTCGGATCCAATGTCGATAATGACTACACTTTTGTTTTTATTCATCGTATCCCCTGATTTTGTTGATCTGCGTTATTACTATAATTGAATTATACTATAAAAATGTTAACAATTTAAAAAGAATGTTAGATTATTTATTTATACATCCTTTTTTATTATAATAAATTAGTAAGCATTTCTTATTTATAGGTGGCCAGTTTGCAACAAACGTTAGAAAATGGGGAGACACTACCAAAGTAGCTAATTTAGGTCACTCATTTTTTGCCTTAAATCCTAACTGTTTTGCTCCTGATTTTGAATGCCGTATGCAAAATCTGTCGGATATTTTAAGAAACTGTCAACGAGTAAGTTATAAAACAAAGAGTAATTATTTAACTTTAAAACTTATATTATACTGAATAGTAAACATGTTGGTTTTTTCCAAAGGTTATGTTTCTTTAAATTTAAACAAATCACCTTTAGTTATAATTATTATTAAGTGGCTGCTTGCAAAACACAGACAAGGATAATTGCACCCTAATCAGACTTTTAATGTAGAAACCAATTTTCCATATCCAATGCATATAAAATATGTTTGATACGGACACGTGTTTCGATCACTTCTAATATGGACATTATCAACTAGATGAACGCAATATTACAGACATTACAGTCTCCAATTTCTACTATAAATATTCCGGCATACAATTCTGCACCGCGGTTCTATGGGTAGTCATTTTCAATTTACCCGACCAATAGTAAGAGGAGTGCCTAAATCGATTCCCAAATATTGGACGGTGCCATGAAACGCAGATCGGAATGTTGCTTCCTGCTGCTTGTAATATTTTCAGGCTTTCCAAAAATACGGCTACCTCTACACAGAGTGCAGACAAATAGGGAGCCAGATGGAAGTTCTTAGCTTTTAAGGCGCCAAGTTAATGATCATGTAGAAGCGCATAAGGGAATTTTCCGAATTTTGCTGACTACAGTGGTACCTCGGGTACCTAATTCTTCCTTTGACCTGTGCACGTATATCTGATATTTTTTCGTGTTGTTTGTATCCTATTAAGTAAGCAAAGCCATGCTTGTGAGTTAGCGCATTCGGATACGGATTTTGGCACTGGTGGCAAAAATTGAAACAGGTGCCAAATTGTATGACGTGTTGCAATATTTAAATGACTCCCAGCCCTATTTACTACTATTTTTTTTTGACGCTACACCACGATAATCATGTCAATCGAGACATGTAAGTCACGCAAGAATAATTTTAAAAATGACAACCGCTGAAATTGCAACTATTGCTTATCTATCGTTGCTTATTATTGCTGCAAAGGTTTTGTTCCTACATGTATTAAATATAGAAAACAATGAACAATATTTAAACAGATACATTTGAAATTCATTGAAAATGTAATTTTAAAAATATCTGTTAATTTTTAATTTAATAAGGTATTTAAAAAAATGGGAAAGTAATGGCGCACTTCCAGTAGATCCGAGAAATATACGAGGATGGATCAAATATAAACGAGCCTTTGTTCATAAAACATTTATTTTGAAAAGTTCTACAAAATTATAGATTTTTCTATTTTTTCGGGATTTCTTCCTTGTTTGTCTATACATTTTTCTCAACGCATTGGTAGTTTTTCATCCCATTTTCATAAAAAGAAGCAGGGCGAGTGTATCAAGTTGCGCACAAACACCTCCACCTGTTCATCGGTCTGAAATCGCTAATCGCTCGCCTCCTAGTGATTCTTTGAGAGGCCCAAACATGTGAAAATCACAAGCGGGTATGTCTGGGCTATATGGAGGGTGTTCCAGCTAAGTCCAGTGCATTTCACCGATTTGGGCCTGCGTTAAAGCTGCGGTATGAAGCCTAGCTTTATCGTGCAAGAGTAACACGTCACGAATGGGGTGCGTCCTCTTTTTTCGGCGATAAGTAGCTTTTACCTGACTGAGAAATCAGTAGTACAGAGAGTAGTAGTCTGCATTAATGGTTCTTCGCTCGTGCAAAAAATCGAAAACAGCACCCCTCTCCAGTCCCAAAAAACCGTGGCTAAAGCTTTGCCTGCAGACAGACGTGTCTTCGGCTTCACTGGGTTTGATTCATCTTTGTGCCGCCACTTCATGCTTGATGTTCCAGTGTAATGGTGTACCCACGTCTTATCGCAGGTTATAATTTTGTGCGAAAAAAATAACCTTCCTCTCTAAATCGAGTGAGAAGCGCCTGAGAGATGCGAACTCGAGCAGCTTTTTGATCTTTACTCAGCAACTTTGGAACCCAACGAGCTGAAATTTTTCAGAATTCCAAGTTTTACGTTATGATTATGTGGACACTCCCATAGCTGATGCCGAGTTCACCAGATATCTGAAGCACAGTGGCGTAGCGTGGCGTGGCGGTCCCCTTCAATAAGATTTCTATCGCGTGCAATGTTAACCGGCTAAACGCTGGTGCACGGACAACGAGGATGATTTACATTTTCGACACGATTACGATTACGCCCATTGTTAAACTCTATGCACCAAACTTTTACACGTGGCCACGAAAGCGTATCATTTCCGAATTGTGAATTGTGCTTGCAATCTGCGCAAAATTTCAGCTGGTTTCACGTTTTCACGTGTAAGAAATTTAATAATAATTCGTTGCGCAACACCTCTATGCTATGCACCCCTTTCTCACTCATTATGATAGTTATTAACCAAGCGAACGCAGCAATACTACGCGTCGTTTCCGTGCCACCTAATATCCCCACTTCAAGTTCCTAACGCCCGGATGCGCGTTGAACAACTATCCGGCGCGCAATTTAAGAAGGCTCGTTTATATTTGATCCATCCTCGTAGATTCACTTTGACTTTTAGAAGTGTACCAACTTTCTATTCGGTACCTATTTTCGTTCCCTATAAACTTCTAATGGACACCTTAGACTAATCACTCTCTATATTAAAAAATGCGAATTATTTGTCTTTATATCTTTATAATTTCAGGCTAATCCTAATGAACCAGTATTAATACCGGGTGATCCTGAAATAATGCACATGGCAGCTGTTGACAAGGCTGGAGGTGTACGATATTTGGAGAATCAAATGGAAAGTTGCAAGGCTATTGCAGAAACATATAATGTTAAACCATTGACACCAAAAGAATAATTATTAAATTAAACTCTGTTACCTGTTATCTATTATTTATGCTATTTGTTAATATATATTTATCAATAAAACATGCATTTATATATTCACTAATTAACGTAAGCAAATACTCCTTGTTAAATTGCGAAATCTTTAATGATAAAAAAAAAACACTTCACGCAAAAATAATCTGTAATAAATTCCAAGATGTACACACTTAAAAAAGAATAACGAAAAAACAATAACTTTTTATTTCGATTAATAATCTATAATAACGATCAACACCTGATAAAACGATACTCTGATACTCTTATTATCTAATTATGTACATAAAGAATAATCAACTGCGTACTAACTTAACTCGTTTTTTCAACTAACAAACGTTAACATGCAAGCAAGTTTTTAAAACAACACCTAGACTAAACCCATCTTTTCAAATCGTTTAATTTTATTTTTTGTAAAAGTTTGAGGTTTTAAAATAAAACAAAGATAATTATGTCTCATGCTGAGGTAACTGTGAGATAATCCTTAATAAAAAAAAATATATATGGATAAACGGATAACAATTTTAAAGTGTTTATTTTAAATTAAGAGTCAGATAGATGATACTTCTATTGCGTTATATATATGTTACATCATGAAATGTGAAGTGCTTATGTGAAACTGACAAGTTTTATAAGGGCATGAAGGCCTCATTGAACAATTAAGATTGATGTAATTTCAAAACGGGCAATTATGGAATAAACTTTATCGGTCTTTTCAACATCTAAGTACCTCTAGTTTTCGTACCTTGGAACGTCTTACCTATACCTACTCTGAATTGTAATCCATAAAACAAAAAGTACGTAAGGAGGTACAGTGGCAGCCCGTGCCTTCAAAAATAGGTGAAGACTCTTGACTGAAGAGTTATAAAAAAAACTGATAAAAACTGCTGCTAGAATTAGGTACAGTATGGACTCCAATATGCCTCAGAATATGTACCAGAGAATGTGTCAAACATTATGAATATTTCTAGTTATGCACAGGTATCCCCGAAACTCCCTATGGTAAAAATCATATGTAAAGTGCACTCATATTATGCACATTTTAAGTATTCTACTACTAAACAGTAAGCAACATGTTTAGAACTGCAAGAATTAAACAATCTTCCCACCAAAAAAGCCATTATTTGATTTTTTTTTAAATAATTTCTGACAATTTCCAAAAGAACTATTGTAGTCCTTATTCGGGTCTAAAGGCTGTCGTTGTTTGGAATTTCTTCCTAACGTTTCGCTACTGACATCATGACAGTCTACATCCAGCATCGGAGATGGAGGACCTCTGAAGAAGCTCGCTACTCGAGCTAGTGAAACGTTAGGAAGCAATTCCAAACAACGACGGTCTTTAGACCCGAATAATGACTGCACTAAATCATCAACTGGCCGCGAAAGCCTTAATCAATTTATTTCCAAACGAAAAACAAATTTTGCAGTAGACATTTTTTAGGGGGAACGGGGGTCGAGGAACACATACCCGGAGGCTGAAAATCCTGGCGCCAAACGATATCGTTAACGGAATTCGTTTTATTTCTTAATTGTACTTTAACGTACACGTACAAAAAGCATACCGTTGCAACCCCCTTAAAGAAATCGAACAAATCTGTTGAAACCAACTAGTTCAACAAATAAATTCAAAGCTCAGCTAAAGAGAAAAGTGAAGTAAAAAACAACTGACAAGTAAAACAATAATCATAAAGAAATTAACGTTTCATTTAAACCATTATCTATTAACAGTTATTAGGACACATTACACATTTAAACTGTTGATAAAAAAAGAAACGGTAAAAATAAGAACAAAAACTTCTGTTTATGGAAAGTAAATGTTGTAGAATTTGTTTTCTAAAGTTTTAAATATCATGTCGATCTAATGACGACCATCAAGCATGTTTACTTTTTCCAATAATACAGACCGTTTCTTCTCTTAATGCCCTCTTCAGTTGTTTGTAAACATTATTTATAAAAATTCATAAGAGGGACTTGAGCTTAAGATTCAGGTCTGCAAACAATGACCTCAAACACTCGAACAACTGAAGAAAGCAATAAGAGAAGACACGGCCGTGATTCCTGGAGATATGCAGGAGAAAAAAATCAAATAAAACAATAGGAAATATCCAGATGGATCGAAAGAGGATAAAAAAAGGAATCGAATGACAAAGAAAATATGCTAGATGCCATTTGAAAAAATGAACTTATTCGTGTTTGAAGCTTTTAAACTTTGGATTTTTTTTCTGAACGCCCTGTACAAAGTATAAATTTTAGTTTTGGAATGACGTTAGCCTTATGACTTGGCTATAGCTAGTAAAAATTTCAACATTCTATGTCGTTTTATATGGAAGTTACGATTTTTTATAATTTGGATTGCGGTGCAATTTTATTTCCAATAAATTAAATTATCTCAGAAACTATTCATCGTAGTCATTTAGGCATACAAGTTGGTTATCAAAATCACCTTAAAATTTTATGTTTCATACGAATTCATCGTAAAAAATATACCGTTCCATTTAAAATAAGAAAGTTGACATCAACTTCTGGTATAACCGGAAGTGCCCGATAGTAGAAATTATTTTAGTTAAATAGATCATCCTTGATAACCCCTACTCCCAAATTTTCAAATCTGTAACTTGCTTAGTTTCCCTAAAACGTCTAATGTACCACTCAGCTTGAATAACCCTGTATTCAAATAAATGGATATTTACAGTACTTTTTGAACATGAATTCAAAAACGTAACCGAAAATCTGCTGCAATAGTTTTGTAGTATACAAGTAGTCATATCCAATTTACAAAAATCGTTAATTAAACGCAATTCTAAAATAATACCGCTCCTATATTAAAATTTTCAAAACTGACACAGATATTTACGTTATTATTAAGTAATATTTGAAAATATTTTTAATTTAATTGTTTTTTACGTAATCGTGACGCTTATCTTGAAGGAAACAATAGTTGTTTATTTGGTTTAGCAAACTTATCTTTAAAAATTTCTAGTAAATTTGCCTTTGGCATACATTTTAAAATTAGAACAATATTTATATAAAAAAATATTGAAAAAAATATTAAATATAAAACATAGTTCATAAATTACATTTAAACCAATAAGGAAAATTGTCTTTTTTTAAATAACAATTTTAGCAGTAATAAAACAAATTTTATTTACCATTTATAGTGCCACCCACCGAGCGGCGTGGTCTAGTGCTCTAGATTATTGCTTAGCATTTGGGAGGTCACCGGTTTGTACCCGGGTTCGGCTGCTCTGGTCCAAGTTTTCTGTGGTTTCCTTAGATCACTTAGGTAAATGCTGGGGCAAAATATTCCACAGATAATCTTTCACTTCTCTTCTGTCTTCATTTCGTCCGTCTCATCTTTCTCTACCTAACCACGCCTTCCACCCATTCCCACGATTCCTGCAAGAGAGCCTTACGCCCTACCCTCCGGCTTTGCACTACAGTGTAGGTCGGACGGACTGCCCGCCCACCAACACGAGTAGCTAGTAGGAATGAAACACAAAAAAGTTTTTTTTTTGGAGCCACCCTGTATACAGATCATCTGAAACCATTGTTCTTATTGCCAACTGATTTTTTAAAAATGATAATAAAAACATTTTGTAATTGCCCAAAGTAAATAAAAGGTGAAGATTCGGTGAAACTTTTATATCATTGAAAACTTGATAACAAGTACGAACGCTTTTTATCATATTAATAACAAGTAATATCTACAGCAGAGAATTACCAGTATCATTTAGAATTTGCTAACAGTTTTAAGAGATATTCTCAGAAAGCAGTTAGTGTAAAATGGCACCAAAAGGGCAAGATCAAGGTACTTATTTTTTGTTCTCTAACATAACACTGCAAAAATTTCATTAAATAATTATAAACTTTTACAAAAACAATTGAATGCATAAAAATGAAAAACCGTATGTATAATTGATACTAACGTGTCTACTAAATGGTTATCCAGTAAACATATTTATTTTTAATAGTTTATTAAATTTGTACCAGTTTATATACATCTAAATTATAAATATTATTATTAGCTCTATGTTGTGTAGTTTTTATAATTATTATTAATTTAAAATACAAATTTATTCCTATGTTAAAGCCGAAAACAAAAATTGGTATATAATTATCAAATTAGAACTGCCCTTGAATTTTTTTTTTTATTAAACGAGTTTTCATCTATTTGTTATGTATGTATACGTATTAACAAATTAACAATTTATCAACTGCTTTAATGTCTATTTTTCTTATCAATAGAACGAACAAAATATTTACAACTTCGGATATGTACCTATACTACAAATTATTATTGTATCATGTTAAATTACTTAATATAAATGTGAAAAAGTACCAGTAATAATATACCTACACCTTTAAATATATGTATGTTGTGCAATATAATTATAATAATATCCATTTTATCGATAACGCTAATTAAATTCACATTAATAAAATGTTAATTGTCGAATTTTCTATTAGTGAGGATTAAATAAATATAGAACAATATGAATTTTAGAAATCCCTTATTTAGAAAATAACTTAAAAATTTTACTTTACAATATGTTCCTACATTACAACAAACTAACGATTTTATTATCTTTTCCGTAATATTTAAGCAGATATCGATACAACAATAATAAAAGAGCTTCCAAATATCAATAACTTGTTATGTAATTTTATATATCATAACCTATGTGTATATATTCTATATGAATATTGCCACCTTAAAAACCAAATTATCTGACTTACATAAACACTGCACGAAGTTTACAGTGAATTACAGATCAATTTTATTAATAAACAGCAATTAAAACAAGCTATTTATTTTAATAACTATTCAATAAATTCCTATTTTACATTTTGTATTTCGAATGCATTTCTCATAACAATTTTGCAAATTAGGAAATCATTTTGCATCTCCTGTTTCATATGCGTAGTAACAACCATTTTTAAGTCTCTAATAATATTATTACAACAGTAAAAGTTTTATCAGTTTTCAAACCTCAAAATTGTTTCATCACTCAATTTACCTATCAATAATTTATAACTAATCTTAAGGTTTAAATATAAATTTATTTCGTGCACACTTTTCTTAAACGTTTCTTTTAAAATTATTTAAAATTCTCCAGTGTTCAGCACATCAGAATGTAAGAGGTTCATTTCGGATTGCCTACAAGCAGTAGGAACCGTTCCAGAACATGCTAGAGCGCATGCAGACCTTCTAGTGGATGCTGACTACCGAGGGCATTTCAGTCATGGAATGAATCGATTAGGTAAAGTAACAGGGTAATAAAAGCGATAAAAGAGTTATTGATAAGGAAAAGTACGCTAATCAATTATTTACAAAATTGTTTTATTTTATTTTCTAATCCCTTGCATGATTATCAAATAATTAAATAAATATAATAAACTCTTACAATTGTTTCGACGAGACTGTCATTATCAAAGAGTAGGTTTACCAAATAACGGTCTCGTTGAAACAATTGTAAGAGTTTTTCTTTAAATACATTGTTGAAACTTTTCATATTATTTTTATTATTTATCATGTTTCATCAAATATGCACCAAAACTAGTTCAATAAATAAATATGCATAAAGCATTCCGTATACGCGTATACGAGATTTTCTTATAAGTATTTTTCATGTGTAATTGATACAATGTGTCTTTTAAATGCGTTTACTAAACAAAACCACAGTTAGTTATATTAAAAAAAAACACATAAAAGAGCTTCACGAATTGTATTAACAATTTACACAAATTGTTCCGCTTAATTTAAGCTTCTTCAGTATCAACAAGCGAAAGCTACCACAATAGACAAGAAGCAATAATCATCAAAAATTCTAATTTAAAATTATTTTCTAAACTAATTAATAGAAAGAGGCAAAAAATATTAAAGTAGAATGTTTTTTTTTTAAGAATTATATATTAACGACGTACTAAGAAAATCGTGTGATCCCAATGCAACACCAAAGATTCTCAAAGAAAATGGCGCCACAGCTTGGGTAGATGGATGTAATGGACTGGGATCGGTGGTAGGAAATTATTGCATGGACTTAGCAATTAAAAAAGCAAAACAAGTTGGAGTTGGATGGGTTACATGTAAAGGTATATATTTTTTTATTCTAATTTTTACTGCAGGATTTTTCCAATTCTATTTTTCTCTCTTTAAGTACTATCTCTAATCTGAATGTATTTCTTACAAGTAATTAAACTCCAGGGCTCTATAAACCAACAAATATTTTAATAAATAAAATTAAAATAAACTTTTTTGTGCTCCGTTCCATTCTTAGGAATTTGGAGGTTAATTAATTAATGATATTAATGTGTATTATGCAACAATAATATGCTAAAGTTTTCATTTTAATCCGATGAGTATTCAATAAATAAATTGATAATAAATAATTAGAAAGTAAAGTTATTGAGAGATTCTTGTATGAGTTTTCTACTGAGACCAAAATATATGTAAATGACCTTTTTACAATTGTGAATATTATCTTGTAAAAGAACAGTGTTGTTGAAAAAGTTTTTATTATAAAACACTCGATAAAAAATAAAGAATCCAAAATATTACAAAAAAGATTTGCTAATACAATCCTTACGATCGCTGCTTCATTAGTCTATCTCTAACTGAGGATTATACCTTGATTATCGAAACGCATTTTGTATTTTTCAATACGTATTTGGGGAATTTTAGATAACAGTGTTTCGATTACAATTAATGAAATGAATAGATTCGTCTATAAAAACTATCGAATACAGTTACTAAATTTTGAATATTTATATACCTAAGGAGAGCATCAAATAAATAACATAAACACAGATCAGTATTTTAGTGGAGCGTGAATTTGAAGGTGTTCACATTATCTTCTCCGATCGATTTCATTATCTCTTAATTTTAAAAAGATATAATACAATTTTAGGTAAATTTAATTAAAAAAATGTTTAATTAATTCCAACTATGTGGATTCTATGTTAAAATAATTATAATCTGTAAAAGAAAATTGTTATTTAAAAAAATCTAAGTAATATTTTTTTTATTACTTATTACATCCTAGGATCAAACCACTTCGGAATTGTCGGAAAATATGCAGTACAAGCAAGGAAAGCAGGTGTTATCGGATTAGCTTTTACTAACAGTTCACCAATTGTAGTTCCAACTAGAGCAAAAATCGTACGTATATTTATACAACCGGATACGATATTTTTTACTTTAATTTAACTCTTCTTAGTCTGCTATTGGAACATGTCCAATAGCTGCAGCCGCACCTGGAGTTAATGACGATAGTTTTGAATTAGATATGGCTACATGTTCAGTGGCTCTTGGAAAAGTAAGATCCTATTGCATTATTTTAAAATTTACCGTACGTTTAATTTGATTCAAATATATTTTCAGATAGAAATGCAAATTCGAAAAAATAAACCAATCCCAGAAGGCTGGGCGTTAGACGAAAAGTCAAATCCCACAACAAATGCAGAAGCTGCTTTCAAGGCAGGTCGTCTTTTACCCCTTGGAGGACCAGAGGAAAGATCTGGATATAAAGGATATGGACTAGGAACAATGATAGAAATATTTACTGGAATTATGTCAGGTATTTAGGGGGAGTGTCGCTGAAAACAATAGTTATAGCCAGTGTACCTTCTAGTTCACTCGCACTCAGTATGCGATTGGCAATCTTGTGTGAATGAGTTTAATCTTCGGCAGTTACATTTTTCGCTTTCAGCAACTTACTTCCAGTAGTAAATTGTGTGAGGTTTTAATTCATCAATAAATGAATATAATTTTAACTTGCAGGTGGTACTTACGGACCAAATGTAAGACAATGGAGTATAGCTACAGAATCTGAGCCTTGTAATTTAAGCCACTGCTTTGTTGCCATAGACCCAGAAAATTTTGCTCCAATGTTTAATGACCGTCTTCAAGATCTTATGGACTACTTGCGAAATTTAGAACCTGTAAGTTGGCGTATTTGTAAAATTTATGTATGTAAACGTCCATGTATATTTGGCACTTTATAAATAAAACTCAATGTTAATTTCCACAAAAAATATATTAACACACTTAAAAATTGTTTCGTCTTGTTAAGGCTTCATAAGAATTATAATGTTAATTAGTAAACAATTAAGTGTTGTAATAGCATTTTTTCTAGAAATTAACATTGAGTTTTATTTATAAAGTGAACTATGATTTTATATCAGGTAAGGCCTACATAAAAAATTTTTGGTGGTCGGTAACTCTATCGTGATTTCTAACACTTTAGGTCTTATTAACACACCGGAAAAAACCCAAGCAACATACCTGCTGCTATTAAACAATGTTCGATGAATAAGTACAAGCAGCGTATTGAACGCTATCTGTACAAATTTGCTACTTATTGTGGAATTCAAAACTCTGGAGCTGTCAGAGGCGTGCTAATGATAGTGTTGACAGAATGAGAATACTGACCACCAAAAACTTCTTTATTCTGTTTATATAAATGCATATTACGTAGATGGGTTCAGTTTGATAACTCGATATGGTCTATAATGTAACGAATTTTCTAATTCACTTATTTATTTAAAACTATTTATTTAATCACTTAAACACTACTAACAAACTTAAGCTACTTCTTTATCTGACAAACAATAATACACTTTATTTATCACTTTGTATCTCGCCGTTGAATATTTATATTACGCGTCCGGGAATCAATTGTCACGCTGACCCAGAGACGAGGGTATATATTTACCGAAAGAAATTACTAAAAACTCGCGAAAATATTTCGACCGCCTGTCAAAGAAAACGACTTGTTATTTCAACAGAAGATTCTCAAGCATCGTTCTCCGGTATCGATCGGTCTCGACATCAAACGTGCCGTCTTCGGAACACGTCAACGCTAATGGACTCATCGCACACACATACACGTGCGCTACAATAACATACGTTTCAGCTTAATTGCACATTGTAATATGAGAATATGTCGTTGAATAATTGATCCACATACAATCTTTCGTGAATTCTAAAATAATGTGTTTTGCCTACATTATTTTTACAAATAGTCCCCGTATATTTTTATCCAGTTAACTCTATAACGAATAAAACTAATCGCCAACATTCTAAAAGTAATTTTCAGAAACTTGTCTTTGGAATAAGTAATCAATATTCAATATAATATAAGTTCACTGATTTAGTATTATTTAATGATAATTATCTCTTTTGCCACTTACGAAACCTACGTACAGATAATATGACTCCTGTAAATGAGTCACCATTATATACATGGTTAATAATAAACAACAGATATTGAAAGTTTGCAGTATTAAACAATGTCGTCATTTTTAATTTTGACTAGGTACCTTTTTTCATAAATAAAATAAATAAAACAAGGATTAATGTTCACCAATTTATTGTCACTCGACATATCTTTCGGGCATAGCACATTATCAAGAGCAATAACAATACTGTTACAAATTTTCTAGCTCATTTATTTATTTAGAATTATTTATTTAATCACTTAAACACTACTATTAAACTTAAACTACTTATTTAACTGACAAACAATAATGCACATTATTTATATCATTTTGTATCTCGCCGTTGAATATTTATATTACGCGTCCGGGAAACAATTGTCCCGCTGACCCAGAGACGGGGGTATATATTTACTGAAAGAAATTACTAGAAAACGCGCGAAGATATTTGAACCGCTTTACAGGGAAAACACTTGTTATTTCAACAGAAGATTCTCGAGCGTCTATGGTCCGGTATCGATCGGTCTCAACATCAAACGTGCCGCCTTCCAGGGGCGTCAACGCTAATCGATTCATCGCACACACGTATACGTTCGCTACAATACTGATAATGGGTTATTCCCGAAACATATATCCAGTGACAATAAATTGGTGAACATTAATTCTTATTTTATTTATTACATAATGTTTCACAATAAATGCACCGTGGATAGTTTACCATTTTTCATGTTTATAATATAATGAAAAAAATATAAGCTAATTACTAATACATTATGAATTATTTTCCTACATAACTTGCACAAGTCATTTATTAGTATGGAATTAAATTTAAAGACTGACCTTAAACAATTTTATTTATTCTTTTTCAGATGGATAAATCCAAACCAGTGTTAGTTGCTGGTGATCCAGAACGAATTCATATGGCATCCGTTGACAAAGCTGGTGGCATTGCATATATTCAAAATCAAATAGATAATTGTAATAAAATCGCTCAAAAGTTAAATGTAAAGCCACTGCAACCACTTGCATAGACCATACTTAAAAATGTAATACAACAATGTTATATTGTATGTATTAAGGTGTTAACCAAATTCTTGACAATTAAAGAAACTCTAAAATAATAAAGTATTTACATTGATTTAAGTCTATAAAACAAAATAAAAAGTTTTTGAATCAGAACGATTTAATGTTTTTAATGTATAATTCTATTTCCCAATCATACAAAAATGTTGACGAGATAATTAAAATATAAATAAGAAAGGATCATTTTACCCATTTACTATTGTTTATAGTGCATATTACACTTGTCTAACATTAATTAACCCTACAAGACTGTAGGAAGTTATTGTAAATATTGTTTATTTAAAATTACTTGATTATGACTACAGTAGAATACCACTAACCCGGCACTATTAAAAACCAGGATTTTTGGATTGTATAGAAAAATTCATAATATCTGAATAAAATAAAGCATTTCATAAAAATATAACAGTGACATTCATAACAGTGATTATAACACTATCTAGTACATAATTATAAAGGTGACATCGTATAATTAACTAATTAGTTTTAAAATATGTATTCCTTAATTAAGGTATGCTTTTTTTGCAACATGTAGTCCTTGTTTAAAAATCTTTTCTCGCATGTTTCGAAGAATCATATTATCTTTGGCAGAATGAGAGTAGGGATGGTCGAGAGAGGCGTGAACGGAGGGTGCCGGATTATAAGTCGTACAGTGGCCGTCACGTAAGGAGATTCAAAAGCCATAAATTATCGGATGCGCAGTGGCAAAGTCTATCCCATTTAGGGCGGGGTTAATCGACCGGTAAGCAGAATGATAACTGCTCAGCAAAGTTCAGTAGCGTAGTGGCAAACAGTTGCAAATTAACAGAGTAGAGAAGTTGTTGTTTGTAAAGGAATAATATACTTACAACTACTAACCACGATATTCTTCTATCGCCGAGAGAGAACCTGATACCCAGACTAAACAACATTAGTTATGATATCTGGTACATGCACAAATCGTACAACTATAAACTAAACTACGAAATATAAAAATAACAAATATAAAGATCGATTGCACAAACTAAGTTTTCTATCAAATGCCTTAACAAATAGACCTGGGTAAGAAACACTACATAATTCATATTATAAAGTTTTGTTCATTCGACTTTATTTTGTTTGTCAGCAACTTATTTCTATGCATACCTAATAATCTTTAAATTATGTATTATTCCTAGATTTATATAATTAGGTACTTATAACCGTGATTTCCTCCTTATATTCATGATGACAGTGAAATTTTAATTGTTCACTTCGCATATCATTAAAACCCCATCAGGGCAAGTAAATCAGTTGAATGAATTCACTTGTGTTCCGTGTTGAGTACTTTTTTCTCTCAGTGATACGCGCCGCTGAACTGCAAGTTGACGTTTCGGTCCAGCTATATTCTTATTGGCTCTTACATTTATTGCTATGCTAAAAGTCTCCGCCTACCTAGTCAATCCGACCGTCGCTGAATCTCCTTACGTGCCGGCCACTGTACCAGAGTACTGAAGCGCCGGATTAGTGAGACTCTATTATATATTGACACGAACCTCATTAATACCTTTGAAACAGGCAATTCTCGATGTAACAATGAGTACGAACATGAACCGGTTAAGTTATGAGAGAACGTTAATGGAAAGTATTAAATAAATGAATATTTACAATACTTTTTGAAAATAAATTAAAAAATGGAACCCAAAAATCTGCTGCCAGTCTTATAGCTTACGATTTAGTCAAATGCAGTTTACAAATATCGTAAATTAAAGCCAATTCTAAAATGATGTTGTTCCTTCTGTAAACTATTTACATTACCATTATGCAATATTTTAATATAATTTTAATTCCAATGTTTATTAGTAATATACCTAACAATAAAGCTTATCTTGATGACAACAGTAAGAGTCGTTTATTTGTTTTAGCAAACTTATCTTTGGAAATTTCAAGTAAATTTGAAAGTTAAACAATTGTTATAAAAGATACTCGAACTAACATGAATACAACCTTTTTAAATTTAATTTAAACCAATTGGTAAATATAAACCTTAGGTAAGTAAAGAGAACACTTGGTGTCTGCTTTTACACCGTTTTCAAAAAGTACAAAGCAAATACTAAAAGTTAAAATTATGTTTAAAGATATTGAAAGTATGCATTTCAATAAAGGAGAAATATCGAATTTAATTTTGTCGTTTACAATTGATTGGTTTAAGTAGCGAGTCTTGCTATTTGCCAAAATTTGCAGATGGTTTAAACGTTGACTTTTATTGACATTGTATAAAAGTTTATAATTGTATGTCTAAGGAATGTGGAATATTTGTTATACAATATTCTGCGATTCCTGTGCATTTATTATTTTTTAAAACGGATTTGGCATGTTCGTCAATTCAATTTTTTAAAACCCACCCTGTCTGACCAATGTAAAATTAATTGCAGTCTTTACATTTAATTTGATATACTCCATTATGTTTGTTTTTTCTTTGTTGTAAACCAAAGAGTGAGCTTAAATCGTTTTTATTTACACAGATTCGATTTAAGTTACGTTTTTTAATTCTATGACAAATTTTATTACTTAAATTATTTAAATCATATAATTGCTTATTTTTTGTATTTGTAACGTCGTCTATTTTTTTAATTGAGGTTTTTGTTTGTTTTTAAATTAATTTATCAACTAAATTTAGGTCATATCCATTACTGTAGGCTAAGGTTTTTATATAATACATCTCTTAATTGTACTGAAGTCTTTCTGGAGGTATTGAAAAATCTTATACATATATCTTATATCTTAGGTAAAGAATTCTTCACTACTGCATAGATCAATGATTTTTTATTTTTTCAGTATCATTAATTGGTTATTTAAAAAATAGCTTTTTATAAAATAGTAAATTTAGTATCTAATCAATTATATTTGTAAGAATTTAAAAAAATAATATTAAAATGTTGCTTATTAATAGAATAAATTTCATTTGACACTTTCACCCTATATGCAGGTCACCAGAAGCCACACTATTCTCATTTTCAACTGATTTATTAAAATGATAATTATAACAACATGTTGTAATTGCCTCAAATAAATAAAACGAGAAGATTTAGTAAAAATATATATCACTGAAAACATGATAACAAATACGAACACATTTTATCATATTAATAACAAATAATACATACAGCAGAGAATTACCAGTATCATTTAGAATTTGCTAACAGTTAGCTAAGATATTTTTAGAGAGTAGTAAATAGTTAGTGTAAAATGGCACCCAAAGGGAAAGATGAAGGTACTTATTTTTTCTTCTCTAGATTAACAGTGAAAAAATGCTTAGATAAACGAGTACATTAAAAAAAAAATTACAATTTTTCCTTACATAATTACTCAGTTTCAAAAAAAATTTTTAAACAGCAGAAATGGAAAACTATATGTATAATTGTTACTAACATGTCTACTAAATGATCATCCAGTAAACATATTTATGTTTAATAGTTTATTAAATTTGTAACAGTATAGTTGAAAAAATAAGCACATCTAAAAGATAAATACAATTGGCTCTTTGTTGTGCAGCTCGTTTATAATTATTATTTATTTAAAATAAAATTCCAATCTATATTTACATTATACTTACATTACATTTGTCAAGTATTTTTTCATGTCCTTTGGATTAATAGAATCATATAATCATACCAACATATTTCTCTATCACTAATTATATTTTCAATATAAAAGAGCCCTTAAGTATTAGTAATTAAAAAGTTTGCGTATATTAGTTACCTCCCATGCGTATTTCCAAATTAACAATTTATAAACTACTTTAATTTCTATTTTTCTTATCAATAGAACGAAGAAAATATTTACAAATTCGGTTTTGTGTCGATATTATAATTTATTATTAATAATTAAAAATTCAAAAATACACCTGGTTTTTTGTTTCACTAGATTATTATTAATTTCAACATGTTTCATCAAGAACTTAACGAACATACAGTTAATTAAATTTATTATTATTTTAAATATTAATTTAAATTTTGTATTATTGTACTAGATTTCTAAAGATCTAAACAAAAAGAACTAGTACTAATTTATATACACCCATAAATATGTGTAATGCAATATAATAATAATACCCATTTTATCAATAAAATTAGGTTTTGAAACCACTTTGCTAATTCGATTCACTTTAAAATGCAATGAAATATTAATTATCAAGTTTTCTGTAAGTGAGAATCTTTATATACCCATTAAGGATTAAAATTTATTAAAAATTAAGAACTTAAAATAACGTGAATTTCGAAAGTGTTTTAATTAGACAATCGCAAGCTCCATAACTCAATTTTTTTACTATAAAATATGTTCATATGTTACAACTATCATAAGTATAATGAAATTGCAGCCTTATTTATTACTTCAAATTTGTTAATAAAAATATATATAAATTGTAATATAAATAACTTGTATATTCAGGAATTTTGTTAAATAAATTTTTATATGACGACTTTTTTGAGTCGTTGACTGTGGGAAGGTGGAAATCGCCTTGTGATAATGTGAAAAAGGTGGAGGAGTTGTTTATGGATAGCGAACCTGCTTTAGATTTAGCTATAGATGAAGTTTTAATTAATTTACAAGGTGGTGAGAGTGAAAGTGATACTGACTTATCGTTAGAAAGCAGTAATTCAGATTCGGACTCAGAATTATCAAAAATTGAACCTTTGTAATTAATAATAATTTGAAAATAAATTAAATAAATAGATAGAAACGGTTATCGTAACAAAGCTTACGTACCACTACGATCTATCGTCAGTACTATTGGATCACCTACGTATAATTCCGCAAATATCTCACAGATTTCGTAGAAAAACTAAAAACTCCACGACAAATAGAACCCAACGACCGATTAGTCTGCTTCGACGTAAAGTCCCTGTTCACAAAGGTCCCAGTAAATGAAGTCATCGATCAGATAGTGGAAATATTTCCGGACAACATTACTGCACTGTTTAAACATTGCCTCATTTCGTCCTATTTCATCTGGAATGGTGATTACTACCAACAACTTGACGGAATAGCCATGGGAAGCCCACTCAGCCTAGTGGTAGCCAACCTCTACATGGACAAAATCGAAAAAGAAGCTTTGAAAACCGCAAAAAAGAAACCTCCCACGTAGTACAGATATATCGACAACACCTTCGTAGTTTGGAACCATGGCGAGGATATTCTACAAGATTTTCTACAACACACATCCTAATATAAAGGCCGGCTCGTTTTCCTTGATAATCTAGTTCCCCGAAAGGAAGAGAATCAACATTTAGGGCATCAGGTTTACCGCAAACCTGCCCATACGGATCACTACCTGAGTAAAACTTCAAACCACCATCCTAGGTAAAAAAGAAATGTCATCAAAACCATGGATTTGCGAAGTACATCACCTACAAACAGAGTTAGATCACCTAAATCAGGCACTACAAGCTAATGGTTACTCAACAAAATAAATAAAACGAGCCAATCGTCTACGGACTCCCTTCCACACGGCCAACAACTGCAGGTAAAGCATTTCTACCTTACGTCAAAAACGTAACCAAACGCATTGGAAATTTTTTACAAAAAATGAACATCACCACCATCTACAAACCGACAAGAAAACTTCATAATGTCTTAACCTCCACAAGGGACAAACGGGTTCCTTTATCATCAGAAGGAATATAGTTGCATACGTTGCAGTTTCGGACAAGTCTATATCGGTATCATGAAGAGAAAGACTAGCACTAGAATAAAAGAACACGAAAAGTGCTACCTCTTGGGACACATCAAGAAATCGGCAGTTTCAGAACAAGCTCTTAAAGAAAGACATTCATCAACTTCAACCAGACTAGGATTCTTGACACTACCACCCATTATCACATTCGACTACAACGAGAG
Organism: Agrilus biguttatus; assembly: GCA_963921985.1. Taxonomy (NCBI): domain Eukaryota; kingdom Metazoa; phylum Arthropoda; class Insecta; order Coleoptera; family Buprestidae; genus Agrilus; species Agrilus biguttatus. The sequence continues at coordinate 27,575,710 of OY998118.1, forward strand.
GCTATTGATATTTGCAAACACCAGAAGAACTTCGACCGTAAGAAAGAAACATTGAAAGTCAACAGAGGATACCAGCACTATAAAAAACAAAACAAAGAGAAGGGTGTCGTCAACCTCCAGAGACGTCACGCCCCAGTGACGCTGATCCAATCAGCCGCAACAACAACATAAATAGCCAGCAACAGCTTCTCGACAACCGAGCGGCGTGGTCTAGTGCTCTAGATCATTGCTTGACATTCGGAAGGTCAGCGGTTAAAATCCGGGTCCGACTGCTCTGGTCCAAGTTTTCTGTGGTTTCCTTGGATCACTTAGGCAAATGCCGGGGCAGTAATATTCCACAGATAATCTTTCACTTCTCTTCTGTCTTCATTTCGTCCGTCTCATCTTTCTCTCCCTAACCACACCATCCACCCATTCCCACGATTCCTACAAGAAGACTATAATGTAGGTCGAAGGGACTGCCCGCCCACCATCACGAGTAGCTGTTGGGAATGAAACACAAAAGAGTTTATTTTTTCTCGACAATCAATTTGTGCCTACAACAAGAAAATTACGTCAACGAACACATCTCTGAAGATGATCACCACAGTAATGAGCAAAACGTCAGCGACAAAAAAGAGATCGGCTAGACCACGACTATCCAGCCAGGAATCTACGATGACTACAACCACCAGCCGTGAAAGCCTCGACCATTAATACATTTTGTTATCTTTTTATATTATGATATGTATCATAACTTATATGCATATATTCTACATGAAAATTGTCACCTTAGAAACCAAATTATCTAAGATTTCCTTACATCAACACTACACGAATTTTACAGTGAACTACATATCAATTTTATTAATAAACAACAATCAAAACATGCTATTTATTTTAATAACTATTACAAAAACTATTTTGTATTTCGAATGCATTTGTTAGAATATTTTTACATTTAATATTTCAAATAAGGAAATCGTTTTATATTTTGCATCTTCTATTTAGTATGCATCGTAACAATTATTTTTTACATCTCTATATCTATCTTTTATCCGTTTTCAAATCTCAATTATTTTGTAACTAATAAATTCTTTTTAAAATATTTAAGATTTACCAGTATTCAGCGTATCAGAATGTAAACGGTTTATTTCGGAATGCCTACAAGCCGTAGGAACCATTCCAGAACATGCTAGAGCTCATGCAGACCTTCTAGTGGATGCTGACTACCGAGGGCATTTCAGTCATGGAATGAATAGATTTGGTAGGTACTGGGATACTACTTTAATAAACCCCATAAAATAGTTATTAATAAGAAAAAGTACGCTAGTAAATTCTTTGTAAAATCGTTTTATTGCACTTTCTGATTTAATTTTTTCTTGCATGATTATCAAATAGTTGAATAAAAATTATCAACGAATCGATTAGGTTTTCTTAGTTGCCAAAAACACCCGACATGTGGGTTTAGGGTACTAGCAATCGTTCTCCTTCCTTCAAAAATTAAAGAGTTAAAAAAAAATAAGGCATTAAAATCCTAATTATAATTATATTACACAGTAGGCACAGCGTACCGAAAGCCATATCCCACGACCGGTTTCTACCTATCGGGTATTTGTATTGCTGAAAAGATGACTGATTAGCCGAAGGATCTAGATGCAATTGACTTTTTCAAAAAATTACCAAATTTCGAAAAGTGGAAGGAATGTCTGAGGTGGAGTTAAAGCTCATTGTTTGGACAGTTGATTGGTTAAAAAAATAGCAAAAGTATATTATTTGTTATTGATGGGAGGCGGTGATACAGCGGGCGTGTGGACCCGCAAAGATAGTGAGAGTACCAAAGGGGCTCTAACAAGTACCCATAGCACCATCATATGTACAATGCATGATCGGAGATTTACAGGGATAAGATGCGCTTCTATTTCTTAGAAGCATACTAAAATGGGAAAAACAGCAATTAACATTTAGGGGGGCCAATCCACATCGAAACGACCAAACTGAAAATAACTACAATTGAATTCGATACAATGTGCAATAAATTCCAAAGATCCTAAACTTTCCGTTGTAAAATTTATACAAACACAATAGTATAATAAAAAACTAAACATTCCAAAAGAAGTACAAAAGTATATATCGAAAAAGTACAAGAGACAAAAATGAATATTGAGGCGCAACACTGTGATTTCCTTGGATCGTGTAGGCCAGTGGTAGTCACAGTAACATTTCACATATTGTTATTCACCCTTCTACTCTCTTGGTCTCACACATCTCATTTTTCTCTCCTAACCAGCGTACTCACCGATTCTCATGATTCCTTATAGAGATTGAAGATGGCCTTCCATCCTACACAATAAGGAATTCTAGTGATTTAAATTGAACAATGTTGACTGACGATACCGTAGTCTAAAGGTCTAGACCAGGAGTCGGTAACCTATGACCCGCGTATCACCGAGGGGGACCCATTTGATAATTTCATGTGATCCGCCTGAATGATGAAAATAAACTATAATTAATATTTAAAAACTGAATTATAAAACTTAAACACAAAGCGAACACTTTAAAAATAAATATTTCCTTTAAATCGCTCAACCAAAAACGGACTTAATAATATCAAAGATACCACGCTTTTTGTCGTTTGTCGTTGATTTGGGATTTTTCGGATTTTGCTTTTAGTACAAATCAGGAATAACAGACATACATATTATAATTACACAATATTAATTTAGAAATTATTGATTTTAAAATTTCAAATTTATGGACATAGGGATGAAACGATACCATGTAAGTATCGATACTTTTACGTAGTAATTGTATCAAAAGAAGGTGTCGATACCGACTTGTATCGATAGTTTTTGATATATACAGAGGATTAAAAGATAAATATTACTGTATATATTACAATATAGTTATAAACATTGTTCGGATTTATCTTTTCATTTTTGTTTGTAATTTATTGGCCTTGTCAGTCACACATTTTTTACGTCTCAAATTTTTGTTGTATTATCATGTGCATTTGCTGTCCGTTTCTTTCTTCTGCCATTTATGGTTTTATAATAGTATGTATCATATTTTTTCCGTTTTTAGTATTGCCGTTTCCCATTGTATTATTTTTTCTTTGTCTTCAAATGCGCTTCTAGAGTTTAAGTTAGTTTATAGATATATTGGGGGTAATTTGTTGACCCATCGGTCCATTTCGAGGACGTAGATGATGCACCGACACATAGATTACAGTGTTGCATTTTCTTGTGTTTACGTTTTCCCTCCTTTTTGTTTGTTTTGTTGTTTCAAGTGTCGGTGCATCGAAACCATCCCTCCTCTAGGGGCGGTTCTTAAATTCATATATAGTTAATACAATGCAATATAGATAACACAGATAGTTAACTTAATACAGTAAGATCAGTTCAATCAATTCATTCATTCAAAAATTAGATAAAAACATCAAACGTGTAGGAGAGATCATCTTTAGTACATTTAACATATAGCACAAATAAAATCAAGATCTCTCTAAACGTATAGTATTAATAACATATAGTTCAATCAATCAACCATAATCATTTAATCTTCGTAAATAAGTAGTAGTCACGACGTTCATGTAAAATTAGTGTATATAGTTGTAAATAGTTGGGTGTAATAAACAATTAAAACACGAAGTCCGTTTATTGCACCGATTCCTCCATAGGAATCAAAAGAAGTGGCACATCTGTGCACCGGTGAAATAATTCATTTCATCATCCTAATTAAACAAACATACTTTTTTATTTTAAGAGATTAAATAGGCAAATCCTCTTTAGTAGCACCGCCTAAAAATAATAAATTTTCTAAACGCATCCCCTAAATGAAAAGTTGATGGCTGCCGACTACTAAATAATTAAAGATCGAAGTAAAGAAACTGTCTTTAAAACAAATGAATACTGATACGAGTACTTTTTATCAATACCTACTCAATACTTGATTTAACTTAAAAGTATTGAGTAAGTACTTGCATCTACTTCTATCGTTTCTCCCCTATGAAAAGATAAATTCAAAATATTGCGGATAATTTTAGAAACAACAGAAGGCAATCGTTATTTCATAATATAATTTTGCGCATAAGTTCCTATGAAGTTCCATCTTTAAAAACAATTGACTTTGGCATTTTAAAATTCAAATGTTTATTTTCGTATTAAAATGACTAACAATAAGCCATTAATATTGAAGAGAACTTTTGTAAATAAAGTTAAACAAAATATAATAAATAACGCTTTTAAATGTTTCAGATGTATATTAGAAAAACTCTACATATGTTTCGGTGGATAACACCTTTATCAAGAGTACATTATAAGATAGTACTATAATTTAAAACATGTTCAGGTCTTATATATCTACGGAGGGTTATTACTATAGGAAATACCCAAATACAGGTCTAATAAAGGGGTTTGTTTAAAGTCTAGCTGGTCGTTTGTTATATTTAATTTTTGAAGTAATGCTCTTTTTATTTCCAATTGTTCTAGTAATGTTAATCTAGTGCCTTTGTTTTCTGAATGTAATAGTTTTAAATTGTCTATATTTAAATTATGATTGAAGTCTAAACAATGTGCGCTGATGCCTGTGGATCTTTTTAAATTTTCTATACTTTTAACATGTTCTTTTGTTCTAGTCTCTAAATTCCTGCCCGTCTGCCCTATATAGAAAGCATCGCAATCCTTACAATTTATTTTGTAAACTCCACTCTTTTTGTACATGCAGTTTTTTGGTTTGTTATTGACTAATATTTTCCCAATGTTACATTTATTGACAGACACAGTGCTTATATCTAGTTTATTAAGGCTATTACATATTTTGTTACTAAATTTTCCACAATAATTAATTAAGTTATAATGAGTGGTTGCTTTATTGGATCCAGCACATATTTCTTTCACAATTAAGTTTCGTTTCGTCTTTTTTAAGATATTGTCTACGATTATAGGGTTGTAATAATTATTTATGGCGATTTGTTTTATTAAGTTGAGCTCTTTATTGAAGTTGGATTTATTTAGAGGGAATTTTAATAGTCTGTAGATGAAACTGCGAAAACTGGCTAATTTTATTTGTTGTGATTGGTTAGATTTGGAATTGATTATTGTGTCTGTGTTCATTGGTTTTCTGTATATGTTAAAGTCTAATTTGTTGTTATGAATTGTGATATTTACATCTAAAAAATTTAAACCGTTTATGCTGTCACCTAATTCTAAGGTGAATTTAATTTTCTTATTTATGTTATTTAAATGTGTTAAGAATTGATTAAGTTGACGTTCAGTTCCTTTCCATATGCAGAAAACATCGTCCACATATCGTGTCCAATATAATACTTTGTTAGTGGCTGATTTATTACTGAGGTTTTCTCAAAATTTGCCATAAAAATATCCGCCAATAATGGTGAAATGGGGGAGCCCATTGGTAACCCGTCTACTTGTTGAAAAAAGTTATTATCATATGAAAAATAATTTTGGTTCAGACATACATTGATGGCGTTACTTATTTGTAATTTCATTATATCGGATAAGTCTGCCTTGTTAATGAGATCGTTTAGAATTTCCTGTAATTCATCAATTGGAATGGAGGTAAATAGACTGTTTACATCGAACGATACTAGTTTTGAACAATAAGGGATTTCCAAATCTTTAATATTGTCTATAAAGCGAAATGAGTTTTCGATTGAGTATTTTGAATTATAATTTATTAGGTTGGGAAGGATTTTATTAATTTATTTGCAAAATTTATAAGCGGGAGCGTTAATATAGGAAACAATAGGTCTAATCGGAGTATCTTTTATTCAGTTATGTTTGTTTTTATAATAATTAGAATTATAAGTTGATATGCTAGTTAAATTTTCAAAAGGAGTTATAATTAATTTGTCAATAAAAGTTACCTTATTATTCACAAATAAAGACTGTTTTAAAACTAAAATGCCACTGACCCGAAATGTCCTCTTACCACTCATATTTTAGTTGATTTTCACCCACAACCAAAAAAAGATTGTCTACGCCCACATTGCTTTAACTAATTAATAAAACAGGAGAAAAATATTAAAGTAGAATGTTTTTTTTTAAGAATTATATATTAACGACGTACTAAGAAAATCGTGTGATCCCAATGCAACGCCAAAGATTCTCAAAGAAAATGGCGCCACAGCTTGGGTAGATGGATGTAATGGACTGGGATCGGTGGTAGGAAATTATTGCATGGACTTAGCAATTAAAAAAGCAAAACAAGTTGGAGTTGGATGGGTTACATGTAAAGGTATATATTTTTTTATTCTAATTTTTACTGCAGGATTTTTCCAATTCTATTTTTCTCTCTTTAAGTACTATCTCTAATCTGAATGTATTTCTTACAAGTAATTGAACTCCAGGACTCTATAAACCAACAAATATTTTAATAAATAAAATTAAAATAAACTTTTTTGTGCTCCGTTCCATTCTTAGGAATGTGAAGGTTAATTAATTAATAATATTAATGTGCATTATGCAACAATAATATGCTACAGTTTTCATTTTAATCCGATGAGTATTCAATAAATAAATTGATAATATATAATTAGAAAGTAAAGTTATTGAGAGATTCTTGTATGGGTTTTCTACTGAGACCAAAATATAAGTAAATGACCTTTTTACAATTGTGAATATTATCTTGTAAAAGAACAGTGTTGTTGAAAAAGTTTTTATTATAAAACACTCGATAAAAAATAAAGAATCCAAAATATTACAAAAAAGAATTGCTAATACAATCCTTACGATCGCTGCTTCTTTAGTCTATCTCTAACTGAGGATTATACCTTGATTATCAAAACGCATTTTATATTTTTCAATACAGGTATATAACAGTGTTTCGATTATATTTAATCAAATGAATAGATGTGTCTATAAAAACTATCGAATACAGTTACTAAATTTTGAATATTTATATACCTAAGGACAGCATCAAATAAATAACATAAATACAGATCAACATTTTAGTGAAGCGTGAATTTGGTGTTCACATTATCTTCTCCGATCGATTTCATTATCTCTTAATTTTAAAAATATATAATACCATTTTAGGTAAATCTTATAATACAGAAAATTTTAATGCTACGTTAAAATAATTGCATATACGTGAAAATTGTTTATATTTTTGAGATAAATTGTTGTTTTCAAAAAAATAAATGATATTTATATTATTGTTTATTACTTCCTAGGATCAAATCACTGCGGAAGTGTTGGAAAATACGCAGTACAAGCAAGGAAAGCAGGTGTTATTGGCTTAGCATTTACTAATACTTCACCAATTGTAGTTCCAACTAGGGCAAAGAACGTACGTATATTCTAACAGTCAGATACGAATACAAAAAAAAATGCAAATTTAATTCTTCTTAGTCTGCTATTGGAACGTGTCCAATAGGTGTAGGCGCACCTGGAGTTAATGATGATGGTTTTGAATTAGATATGGCTACATGTTCAGTGGCTCTTGGAAAAGTAAGATCCTATTGCATTATTTTAAAATTTACCGTACGTTTAATTTGATTCAAATATATTTTCAGATAGAAATGCAAATTCGAAAAAATAAACCAATCCCAGAAGGTTGGGCGTTAGACGAAAAGTCAAATCCCACAACAGATGCAGAAGCTGCTTTCAACGCAGGTCGTCTTTTACCCCTTGGAGGACCAGAGGAAAGATCTGGATATAAGGGATATGGACTAGGGACAATGATAGAAATGTTTACTGGAATTATGTCAGGTATTTAGGGGAAGTGTGGTTAAAAACAAGAGTTATAGCCAGTGTACCTTCTAGTTCACTCGCACTCTATATGCGATTGGCAATCTTGTGTGAATGAGTTTAATCTTCGGCAGTTACATTTTTCGCTTTCAGCAACTTATTTCTAGTAGTAAATGGTGTGAGGTTTTAATTCATCAATAAATGAATATAATTTTAACTTGCAGGTGGTACTTACGGACCATATGTAAGACAATGGAGTATAGCTACAGAATCTGAGCCTTGTAATTTAAGCCACTGCTTTGTTGCCATAGACCCAGAAAATTTTGCTCCTTTCTTTAACGATCGTCTTCAAGATCTTATGGACTATTTGCGAAATTTAGAACCTGTAAGTTGGCATATTTGTAAAATTTGTGTATGTAAACGTCCAGGTACATAATCAATAGCTCCTTCTGTCATTTATTTGAGTATATGTATACATAAGTCAATGTTCGGTGATCTGTTGGAACTTTCAGAAGTGGATCGGAATTTCGAACTGTTTGATTCTCATCAGTACGCCGTAGACAATTCCGACAGAGCACTGGCCAACTTACTTGCTGCCTTAAAGTTACTCTTCGAGTATATAAGACATTAATTTTACGTTTAGTGATCAAAATTATTAGGTTTCTATGTTTCATGTTTTACATCAGTACTTTACACCAAAGGAGCGTTAGATTTTCGACTTTAAAAACAATATAATTAACCATACCCAAATTTGCTTGATGGAAACTCATGGTAATAATAAAATAACACTCACTGTTTGTTTCCACAATTTATTAAGTAAAGTTTACAATTGTTTCGCGTTACTAACGCTTCATCAGAAGTGCGACTAATAGTAAACTAACATTAAGACACTCTTTTCTTAGATTACTGATAGTCGCACTTCTGATGAAGTGTTGGTAACGCGAAACAATTGTAAAGTTTACTTAATAAATTGTGGAAACAAACAGTGAGTGTTATTTTATTATTTGAAAACAATTTTATTAAAACCCAAGTCAATTGATATCTTCTAGTATAGAAGGTAATTAATTTTTAGATTAGATCTAGTTTAGATTTTCAAAATTATTTTCGAGTTATAGGCTAATACCGTTTTTTTTTTCTAAGAGAAGTCCTCTTACATCATCGCTATCGGTAAATATTTACAAAAATTCTGAAGGTCATTATTGTTTTAACGTAGACTGGGATACCTAATAGCATCAAATTATTTCAATTACAGTATGTAATCAAAATTTTACATTATACTCATTACTCTTTAATATTTTAAAAAATATATTTTGCCTGTACTAGTTTTACAAATGCTACCTATTACCAGTTACCTCTGAAACGAATAAAGCTAATCGTCAATCATTCTAAAAATAATTTTCAAATACTAGTCTATAAAGAAAGTAATTAACATTTAATATAATATCTTTTGTTACTTATGAGATCTGTGTACAGTCATGTGACTCCTGTAAATGAGTTATCATTATACACTTGATTAATAATAAACAACATATATTGAGTACAGTATTGAATAGTGTCATTTTCAACTTTGACTACCTTTTTTCATATTTATGAAAATAACACGGGTAGACAGACTTCTTATACATTGAATTATTTCCTTAATGCCTCCTACATGGCTTATATTATGTCATTTCTTGGTATCAACGAAATTCATAGACTGATCTTAAGCAACTTTATTCTTTTTCAGGTGGATAAATCCAAACCAGTGTTAGTTGCTGGTGATCCTGAACGAATTCATATGGCATCTGTTGATAAAGCTGGTGGTATAACTTATGTTCAAAATCAAATAGATAATTGTAATAAAATCGCTCAAAAACTAAATGTAAAACCATTGCAACCATACGTGTAAAGCATACTTAAAAATTTAATACAACAAAGGTATATCATATGTATTAAGATACTATATCAAAGGACTACTCCAGTTTTAATTAATGAAATTTTTGACAATAGAAAACTCTGGAATAATGAAGTATTTACATTGATTTGTCTATAAAACAAAATTTAAAAAAAATGAAGTGGTTTAATGATTTTAACATATAATTCCATTTCCCAATCTCACAAAAATGTACCGATAACGCAGATGTTAACAATTACTAAGGAAGATTAATAAAAGCCAAAAAATATTCATTTCTTTTTACTAATAAAACTTGACATAAAAATATATTGCTTTACAAAAGTTTGTACAAAAATAGATAAATATAAAAGCATAGAGGCAGGAATCGTTTCATAATGGCATAAATTATTTAATAACATCGGCCAGCGATTAAGACACTACAACCTCGTCTCATGCCTGTAAGGGTGTCGCAAATTGCGAATCGGTACAGGGGGAGAATTATAGTCCGATTCTTCGGCAGAATCCACATCACCATCGCTACTATTTGTCGATACGACTCCCCTTAAGGGTCTCCTCGACCGAGTTCTTCTATAATATTTAAACTCACGCGGCAAAGTATATGACCGTGGAAGTGACAATTGACTTTCTAGATCTGACGGTGCATGTAATGCTGGGGGATCCACCGGTTCCGGTTCCGGAATCGGACAATCACAGTATAAATAACGAGGTGTGAGCAATAGCTCGGGGGTACGACTTCTGGGAGCCCTCGGAGGAGGGCGACGATTCAAATTGACACCATAACTTGCCAAATTATTCAAAGATGCAAGACTCAGAAGTTGAGGTTCCACGTGATGTTTTGTACGAGGAATAGGCTGACGGTCGTCTAATTCCACGCCCACCGGACCTCCCAATTTACCCTGCTTAATCTCTTCTTCAATTATCTTCAGTTCAGCCAACTGTTTTTCTTTTTTCTCTTGAAGTTTCTGTTGAATATTGACTCGCGAACCAACACTGCTTCCTTCATTTTCACTAGAAGATGGAAGAGGTCTCCTCCAGAACGGTACCGAAACTTGATTAATACCAGGGGGAGGCACAAAACTTGTTGGTTTCTTCTTCTTGCGATACAATGCCTCGGCTGAGGGATTTACGAACCTGCACTTGAACACACCTGGTGGCTCAGAAGGCTTCTCTAAAAGCCTTTTTATGTGAAAAAAACGATAATAAACTAGCATAAAAAAGATCCCTAGGCCAAACAGTCCAACTGTGAGACAAGGCATCACTTGCCAGTTTATGTTGCGATTTTGCCAAATTGTAGCTAGCCAAGCACCGACCAAAACAGAATTTTCAAGCAACATCACTGTATAGAAGATGATCATTGTACGACTGTGGGGTTTGTCATGTATGTTTATATAGGCGATTATGTACATTGCTGAAATAATCACGCACATGCCCAATCTCTGCTTACCCTGACCATGAAACGTACTTTTTGGAGAGAGTAACCATAAAAACATACAAGCCCAGTGGAGTGCCAATACCTAAAACAAATGTTACATTTTTAATTTAAATAAGAGCTTTAATCTACAACAATTTAAGTAGTTTAATTCATTACATCATTAATTTAACTATTCTTGCAAAATATAACATAATTTGGGTTTTAATACAAACAATTTCCCTACATTTAAAAATATTGTACAAAATATATACAGTGTATACAATTATGAAATATCTTACTAAAAATATCCAAGAGTGGTAACTGACTGTGTAAGCAGATAATGCAAGCGCTCTTGCTGAGACTGTTCCTGCCCTCCACAACAACTGTGATATAACTCCCAACCATGTCAAAACTAATCTATCTACATTTTGTACGTGTTTACTGAATGATGCAAGAGCCCAACAAATTGAAAACAAACTCAGTGCAGAAGATACTTTAACAAGATCACTGGAGGGTCCTTCTGTACTTTCAGATAACAACATGCTTAATTCAATAAGCAGCATAGGAGCAGCTTGCAGAAATCCGTAAACCAAGCGGAGAATACAAAGATCTTTTACTTCATTCTTAACGTTGGTCAATTTAACAGGAATTAGCAGACGTGCATATCTCCATACAACTCCCAACTGAGCTATGTGTAAAATCACCACCAAAAACCGAGTACAGTGTGGAGGTTTATTATTCAGGTACCAATTAAGGGAAAGAACTTGAATCACAATTGAGGCAAATAAAACTACTGTTAGGCACTGGACAAATTGCAATTTCATTTGCTTCTCATAGAGAGCATAAACCATTAATAGGTCAAACACTATGTCACAAAAATATGCCGCTAAAGATACAACATTAAACAGTAGATCACATAGCGGCAGAAACTCCGCCATAACTCTACATTGCTCGTTTCCCTCTGAAATAGAAACCATCATTTTAAACAAGTACATAAAAATAATAACGCATATTTTTTATACACCTGCCTCATAATAATAAATGTATTGTACTTGTAATCAACAAAATTACATATTATTTAAAAACAACTGTTTAAGCATATGAACATTTAATTTAAAAAAAGTTGAAGACAACAAAAATAAACTAAAGCCCACAGTATTAAGAGTTTGATTAAATTATTATTAAAAAAATAGTTAAACTAATATGGAAACATCAGGAACGTTTAAAAATAAATTTATAGTCTATAAATACTTCTACTAAAGTTAGCACAAATTAAAATGAATTATCTAACAATACTAAATAATATTAACTATTTGCTAACAATACTTAAAACTTACTTATTCTTCATTATTTCTTTGGCATGAAGCCACATTCCATTACTTAACCTCCAAGCATTTTTATTGTTGCTGAACTTCAAATTTCTAATGAAAAAATATCCCAACTATTATTAAATATTTAAAAAATTCCTGCATATTATTCAACTAAAATCTTAATAATATTAAACTCAAAAAACTAAATTTTTAAATAAAGGAAAACTACTATAATTAAACATTTGAGAAGTTTAAATTAGTAACTAATAAGTAAATAACAAAAATACCACATAACGGTTTCTTAAAGGTGATGTGATGGTATCATAGAAATATAAGAATAGAGCATGCGATTTAGCTAAAGAAGTAATGTCAGTTTAGAATGAGAGAACGATTAGATCTAATCATAACCGAGCCTCGTCGTGCGTTCTTAAATAATGTGTTTTCAAAACAGAAAGGCCAAAAGATTATAATCACAATGGCCTAATTAATTATCGTTCTCTTTTTGAACTTTTAACATCACATACGTTACATTCGTTAACGTCAACACAGTTGGTGTTGTCTATTCTTATATATCTATATCTTCTCTGACAACAGAACATACGACATATTATACTGGTCTATGATATACATAATATACACAAATTGGTACATAAAAAAGGAAAGTTTATTTTAATTTTATTCTTCTTGTTTCATGTACTATCTTGTCCGCGATAGTATTAAATAAATTTTGTTAATTATTAATTGTATTTTAAATAGTATTAGTAAACTGTTGCAAATAAAAAAACTGGAAAAAGGAGAACCATAATAAAGTTGTCTTTCCAAATACAATTGTGTTTATTATGTACAATATAATAATTTTTAAATAAATTAGAAATCATGGACATAAAAGAGAAACTTAGAAAAAGGTTAGAAGTTTTAAAAGGTACGTGATATTTTGAGTGTTCCATATAGAATATTAATTTAATTACATAAACAAAACATTTTTTTTGTTTATTTATATTTTAGATAAGAAGTCGCCTGAAGATCTTCAAAAAATAGAAGAAGACGAGTTTGAAAGATGTATGACTAACTGGTCAGGTAAAAACGTATCTCAACGAAAAGGACTCCCTCGCTTTTTTCACAGACTTCCACGAGATGACGAAATAATTCGACAAAAATTTCGTGAAGAAACAAGATCAAACTTTCTTCAAAGAAAAAGCAAAGAATTACTTGATAACAATGAATTAAAATCTCTCTGGGCGCTTTTAGATCAACATCAAACTTCTCCTGATGAGCAGCTCATTAGCTATTCTGATTATCAAAAACTAATATCCTCTGCAGGTGCTAAAGTTAAGCCATACTTAACCACAATTGTTTTTGCTAAATTACAACAGGGTCATCCTTGTGGACGAGTTCCTATTTTATCTCTCTTTAATTATGTAATGAGAAAAGTATGGTTACAACAAACAAGAATAGGTTTATCTTTGTATGATGTTTGTGGACAAGGTTATCTTCGTGAAGCAGACCTAGAAAGCTACATTTCAGAGTTGCTACCAACCTTACCTCAATTGGAAGGTTTAGAAAGCTCATTTCATAGTTTTTACATATGTACTGCAGTACGAAAATTTCTTTTTTTCCTGGATGGTCTAAGAGCAGGACGTATTAGAATATTGGATGTTCTTGCCTGTTCTTTTCTGGATGATCTGCTAGAACTTCGAGATGAAGAACTTAGTAAAGATTTACAAGAACAGAATTGGTTCAGTGCACCTTCAGCCTTAAGGGTATATGGACAATATTTAAACCTTGACAAAGACCATAATGGAATGCTTAATCAATCAGAGTTAGCTGGTTATGGTTCAGGAACTTTGACTCAACCATTTCTACAAAGAGTTTTTCAAACTTGTCTGACATATGGGGGAGAGATGGACTACAAAACTTATCTTGACCTGGTTCTTGCACTAGAAAATAGATCAGAGCCTCAATCGCTAGCATTTTTATTTCGAATACTAGATTTAAATGGGCAAGGCTATTTGGATGCTTTCACATTAAATTATTTCTTTCGTGCCATTCAAGAGCAAATGAGATCACATGGCACAGAACCAGTCAGTTTTCAGGATGTTAAAGATGAACTTTTCGATATGGTGAGACCAAAGGATCCAGAAAAAATTACATTAGCTGATTTAATTGCATGTGGACAGGGTGATACATTTATAAGCATTCTAATCGAATTTCATAGATTTTGGACATATGAAAACAGGGAAGCAGTTGCAGCTGATCCTGTGCAAGACTGATATGGATTTTGTTGTTTATAGGTATTGTTTTGCCATTACTTTTAATTTTTTAATACAAAACCTCAACCATAAAAGACTTGTTTGAAATTAATTAAATAGTAAAATTGCAAAGAAGGTAAATCTACAAAACTAGATTATATAACTTATAGATCACTTGAAAGAACAAAACTTCATATATACAACTGTTTATTATGATATAAAAAAGAAATTTGTTACATTGTTCTCACAACCGATTTTACAGTTTTAAACCATTATATATTTAATAAATCCTTCAAAAACTTGCCTTTACTTATATAAAGTATGTGAAGAGATCTACTTACATTTGTTTTTATTAAGTACAGAAACATTAGGCCTTTGTAGAGTTTTTACAAGAACCGATCAACTATTTAGTAGTGGTAATTATTAATCTACTATTTAAATTTAACAGGAGTTCCGCTATAAAGCAGATTTTTCATTTTAAGGAAAGAAATGTTTCTTTCAAAAATTTTGGCTCTAAAATTTGCAATTTTCTATTGTTACATATCATTAGTATTAACAAATCAGGTTGTACATGGTGAGACAAAAACAATTTAATGTATTATGATATAGCCATTTTCACTTTTTGTCTTTTATTTACTGAATCTTAAAAATATTGTAGGAAAAACATACCATTTAACTCTTCGTGAAAATATCTATTTTTAGTGTTTCAATCGAATGCATAATAAATAAATACTTTGAATAAAAAAAAACTATATAATTTGCCAATCAGAATGTATTATCTTTTCTGTAAGCAGGATTAGTATAAATTTTTATTTATAAATATTACTAATGGTAATTCAAGTATGTGCTTATCTTGCAATATAGAAAACACACTCTAGCTGCATCTAGTTACTCCGTAAATACACATTCGATTGAAAAAATTAGTCATTTGATTATTTTGGCGTTTTGAAAAAATAAAGAAATAATTACACCCTGTACAATACAATGGAGGCCCACAAGTATCAACAGAAAACTCATAAAAATTACAATTTATATACAATACATATTAAATCTCAAAATTTAATAAAAGAAGCATTAGTAGGAAAACATGCACTTTTTTACTTTACATTTTCTTTGAGTTGCTTTATGTGATAGAAAAGTCAGTATATAGAACACAGTATGTAGCATTATTATTATTATTACATACCTTTATGGAAGTCTAATTATAAGTTAAAAATGCTTTTATAATTTGTACTAAATATTAACTACAAATAACTTGTGCTAAGATATACCAATATCAAATTTATATAAAATATTTGCTAGAAAAAAATATCTATTTCTCAAGCATACCTTTAACGTATTCGGAAAACTATAGAGGAAGAAATTTAAGTGGAATGTTATTCAATTAAATAATTAAATGCAATAGACACAACAGCTTACATGGCAACTTTAAGTACGTTATATGGCAATATTTATTGGATTGAACTACGAGAGGAATTTTATCCAACCAACATAATATTTATAAATAAATAAACCTATCCTATTATGCCATATCCCGTTAAATATCAGATTCATCGTTTCAAAAAGGAATATTCTTCAAAATATGCAGCCGCTAAATTTTAAATAAAATTTGCTCAATGAGATTATGAAGTCTAACATATATATCGAAATCTAAATAATTTCCGTAAATTTATACGTTACATCTGAACTTACATGGATTAAAAATATTAAATTTAAATAAAACAAAATGCCCTAAAGTAACACAATCCTGCACGTAAATCATCAGTACAGTATACAAAAATAGACTATAAAAAATATATATAAAGCAGTAATAGATAAAGGAAAGGTAACACAACGACAAAAGCGAGACCTTTTAAAAAAGCGCAACCTACTTTAAGTTGCTTTATGAAAAGATAAATCACAGATCGTGCTAAAACTATATACTTCGTTTTCTGTTAAAAACTACTTTTATTAAAATCGAATTTCTAATAATAAATGTAAAGAGATATAAAATAAATACAATATATAATTACATAATAGGAAAAAGATAGGTAAAATTTATTTCAAATGCGTCGTGTAATAGAATAAAAACGTGTTGATAATGTAACGTGAAAAAATAGAAAGATTCATTTTTATATTACTTATTTCTGTAAATAAACATTATCTTAGTACGTAGATTGCTTCAAAGTCGAAATAAGTAATTTTTGAATTAGTATATTATTGCTATTTCAATAATATGAAAAATGAAATCGTTTGTAAAGCTTAAACTTAAATAAATGTTACTACTTCAACAATTTTCAGCAGTCAGTACGGTAATTGAATAGATTATAATAAACACATTTTTGTAAAGTAACAGCTGTTCATCTTCTATCAATATTAAATGCTTAATCAATATACGATAATTGTTTTGAGTTGTGTTTGTGTGGTGTTAAAAGTATGAGCTCTTTTAATACACTTACAGTGACGAAAAAACATTTTACGTGATAGAATGAAAACGGGAGATTCGAACGGTCTTAGATTTTAAGACCCTGGAGGCACTTTTTCATGTTGTGCAACCAACCGCTATCAGGTCATTGTCGATTAGTCTGGTAACGTTCCCAACGTGCATCGTCTGACTCGTGAGTCAGATATCTCACATTCAGTTGCTTTTCTAATGTACGAAGATCGCACCATGTCTCGTAATCCTTTGAAAAATCGAACGATAAAATATGATTTTATACATAAATGTAAAATATCCTAACTAACCTGCAACCATATGTGTTGAAGAGACTTATCGACAGTATATCTTTTTCTCTGCTTCACTTGCAAAAGATTATTTATAAGATCGATAGCTGAAATTATTGAAAAATAAATGAACAACTAACCAATATTTATATTAATTCATAACGGTAATATATAATTTAATATTTAATATTGGTAACCTATATTTGCTTTGATTCAATATTACCACTTTCAGAGAACTTATGTTGGGCATTACATTAGTGATCAGTTAATTTTTTTACAATTTTATTACAACCTAAACAGTTAAATGGTTTCTAAGTTGTATAATTTATAGGTAGAAATAAATATTTTAAAAAAACATACGAAGCCCTTCGAACCCTTACATATATTAGTATGTTATTTTAGAAAATTACAGTAAAATCGCTTGGCTACCAACAAGTCATTTTTCCGAATTACCTGGTTACTTTTTGTATTTTACAAATTTTATGTTATATCCATTATTCTCTTTGTTTTTGTTTTTATCTTTGATGTCACACACTATTTTTAATTTTTCTTAGAAATTATTACTTTTCTTGTATTTAAGTTACACTTACCATCGGAAGATATTTCTTTCCAAGGATTTGGAGGATACATAAAAGCAGCATTTTGAATTTGCTCGTTAATGTCTTCGTCTTCGTTAAACGGAAAAGTACCGCTTAAACTTACGTAAATTATAACTCCAACACTCCACATATCAAGGGATCTATTGTAACCTTTGTTACGCAGAACTTCCGGTGCTGTAAGTAAAATAAATCATTTTTTGCACTTAATTTATTATCATTTCATAAATTTCTTTTACGATTTTGTATTTGTTCAATTTTATTTTTAATCTCCTTGATAAGTAAAAGGAAGAAACGTGGAAATTCAGTAATTTTTAATTTAATGAATTTCTTGCTTTAAGTTTTAAATGTTAATAATTTTCATTGGAATAAAACGTATAATTAATATATTAATAATATAAAAAGCGAAACTACCTAAATAAGCCGGTGTCCCTACAACAGATCTACGGAACGACTTTTCTCCTATAATTCTTGCAAAACCAAAATCGCACAGCTTGACTTGAGGATATTCAGCATTTGAACTTAGTAGTACATTTTCTGGTTTGAGATCGCAATGTACTATATTTTTACTATGTAAATGTTTTAAAGCTACGAGGATCTACAAAAAATCGCCATTTAGTACATGATAAAAAAATCATATAAAACTGAATTTTTTTGTTTGTTTAAATTTAACAAATTTGTTACACAATTACCTGTGTTATAAGGAACTTAGTGACCCTTTCGTCTAAACGTCCCTTTTCGTGAGAAAGAATCATCTCTAACATATCACCTTTTAACTTTTCCATTACAACAAAAATTCTTTCAGGCGTTTCAAACATTCTTTCTAAATTAACGACACCTAGGTGAGACAAATTTTGCAAAATGGACACTTCGTTCTTTAATTGAGCCTCTTGTTTTGTTGGAAATCTCAGCTTATCTATTACCTAATAAATTAGTGGATTATAATAAAAGATTAAATTGATCAAGTTTTAAATTATACTTTTAATTAATGTAAAAATATTAAAAGTAAAAATTTAGAGGTAGAATTCAAATCAATTCAAATACAAAAAAAAAATTAAACAAACTATAGTTTGACGATATTTTTTTTAATTAATCCTATTAAATGTTATATTAGAGTAAAGTGAAAGTACAAATCTTGCACTCAAGTTCAGGGTTATTTCCCCAAGAGAATAGGTCCTCTCTAATTATATAAAATGAACATAAAATCTAATTCAATAATTAATATCACAAAATCTTTAATTCTTAAATACCTTGATGGCAACAGTTCGACTTGTCCGCCTGTGAATTCCTCCATAAACGATACCAAATTGACCAGAACCAAGTACTTCATCAGGATAAATTTGATATAACTGATTCATGTCTGCAACTTGTTCTTCGCTATCTGTAGAAGGTTCTGTTCCTTTAAAAAATAAGATTTTAATGCATTAAAATTTAACAATTTTTTCAAAACTCACTTAAATTTGCTGTAACAGGAAGTAGGGCTTGTCTTATAGCAGTTTCCCAACTTTTCGCTAAATAAGCCCCGATACCACTATCCGGAGGAGGCAAATTAACTGTCTTGTCAGTCTGAAAATCGCATAGCAGATCTTGGCCAACAAAGTAATCAACATTCGGTGTCCTAATTTCGAAGCAATGCATTATGCCTAACAAATAAGTTCTCATTAAGTAAAGGCAATTGATAAAGCTTATTAATAATAATGTTTATACCCCCTTGTTTAGTTCTAGCTGTATCTATAGCAATGATATCTGCAAGAGGAATTTCCTTGTAGTACTTTGAACCTTGTTCAGACTGAAACAGCGTAATAGCTTTACTATCAAGTCTCCAAAAATGACGACGGACCTGAAATGATTATATTTTAATACAATATAAATTGTTACATCATAGCATTATACAACACCAACCATTTTATCTTTATTTGTAAAGTGAACCAACCATCCTTCTTTTATCACTTTAGATCCTCTACGTTTTGTATGCTTTACTGATTGTACAATTCGTTGTAATGGAATGTTGGCACTCGGTGAAGAGGAAGAACTAAAATGTAAAAAATATTAACTTATTTCACTTTCTCATATTATATTTTAAACATTAATGAATATGTCTTCTGAACTTGCCCTTGTAGGGTAGAATAATTGTCAAGAATTTGAAATTAAATTGGAAATTAAACTGTTATTATTTATCTTATGATTAAATAAGTGTATGTGCTTTTACCTGGATGGATTCGAGTCGTTATCATCATCGTGGACAGGAATCACATCTATATATGTTGTAGCAGCACCATTAGAATAATGATGAGGAATAGGAGTGAATTTGTCGGTATCGCTATCTTCTTCTGCCAAAGTATTTACATGACTATCACTGCTTGCAGAACTCTCCGCATAATCATAATTACCTGTACAATTCATATTTTAAATTATACATAAATTACTGCATAATAAATTTCTAAATAAAAACAGTAATACTTTGGTTTACATACGTACATAGGCAATTTAAATGAACTATTTAGTTTAGTTTAAAGAAATAACTTAAAATACATTAATTGTATCTGCTTTGTAAAAATGCTTTGGATTACAAACACATTTCTAAAACGAATTATGTTGCTACGAATTAATCCGAGATTTTATTAGTTAAATGATACACGTATGTACTTACCAGAAGCAATTTTTAAAGGTTCTCCAGTACAATCTTTCGGGATTTTATCTAAACATTTCTTGTGAGCATTACAGCCACAGTCTTTACATTGCATCCCCTGCTTAAATAGGCCTTTCAGCAATTTCTTACAGTACTGACATACAGTTGGACGTGTATAATTGTGTAAGACAAATGTGTGAGGTATTCGAACTCGATCAGTTATCCCCTTATCCACTACAATCGAACGGTTACTTCCTAACGAAGACGACGCATTGTGGCACTAAAAAAGTAAAAATAGAAAATATGTTGTTTACATATATGACAATATGCCAATGGCAATACACAAACTTACAATTACATCAATTTCTAGATATGTATTTAAAATTTTAGTTTAAACATTTAACGGCAATATATGACGCATTAAAAATTATAATTTACTTTATGCAAAAAAAAAAAAATGGCAGGCTTTTATTCAGAAAAGTCTATAGAGAGCCGTTTTCCTTCTTTTTTTTAAATAAAAATTTTACTCGTTCATATTTTAATTAAAAATAAACTATTCAAAAGTGGCTCCAGCAAATACTATTAAATGTTGCATATAAATATGTACCTTGCTAGTTATACAATTTGCATAAATTACAATTTATTAACTTACATTATCAACAAAAAAGAGCAAAATGAAAGGCATTTCAATTATAGTGGTTGTAATCAATATGTTGTTTCTTTCGATATACAAACAATTTTAAAGAGTTATTAAAACATTTCTACAGGTAAGAAATATTTTTTGTACTTTAATTCTTAATTAAAAAGGTTGAACTAAGTAAAGTATTTGCTAATTTAACTTTGCAACGAAAAAAGCAGCAACTAAGATGAAATAAAAAAACATAATTTACTGCAAAAACATCTATTACATAACAAAATACAAAATACATTTCTAAAAATACAAATAAAAATGTAGTAGCCACAAAAATCTTAAACTAAATGCCATTACCACATTACATACGTTTGAAATATATATAATAAAAATAAAAAAATGGACGGAGTATTTAAAGCCAGAGTCAAATATCAAAAATGCTAACTGTTTATGTTTAATAAAATTACGTATACTCATTCTTATATTTAAAAAAATCGTGTTAATACTGAAATATGTGTGAAATATATAATTTTCAATCTTTAATATTCATATTAGCCCCAAAAAAGTTAGCAATTCTTACCAAAGTATTATCTTCGGTGTTATTTGAATTTGCAGAAGCCAGAGACGAATTTGAACCACCAGAGGGACTTCGCGGCACTTGAAGAGTGTCAGAACGCCACCTCTGAGGTTTATCACCAACAGATTTGTTCTGAGCCAGAAGAACAAATGAACAATTGTTTGGAACTTTTACGACACAACGTTTATGATAGTTTAGGCCACAACCTGAAGAGACAGAAAGCATAAGTATATTTTGCATTTTAAGTATAAATTAAAAAACAATGAATACAACAGAAAGTTATAACTTACCATCGCATTTTAATCCTTGCCTAACAAGGCCAAACAACATTTCACCACAAAAATCACAAAAAGTGGGAGTTTTATACGAATGTACTGATAATGCATGAGGCCTAACCACTGACACATCTGGAATGGGATTTGCTAAAAAAATATTCTACATAAATGGAAAGATAATTATTTCATATAAATGTATTACATCTGCCGGAGAGAATAATTTCTACTAGTGTTTCATCGGCTATTTCAGATGCAGAATTAATGAATTGCAAAATGTTATTAGAATTGTATTCATGTCGAAAAAGGAGCAAACGATCTTCTAATTTATTAATTCCATGGTCAGGTACCTATAATTTAAATAAATATACTTATAAATAACACAGAACTGCAATGAATTAAACGGCATTTTACCTTGCTATTAATAAAGTCACATGCTAAATCTTTCAGAGTTTTTAAGTTTAGTGTTGTCTGAGGCACTGTTACTATATCTCGAATTAATCCAAACTGAAAAATGAATGAAACTTCTGGTCCTTGGTCTTCCATTTTTTCATATCTTTGATCTAAAATCAACTTAAATATTCTTATCTCTAGTCAAACTTACTTTTTTGAATCAAACATAAAAATTCTGTACTACTTGTGGAAATTCTAAAAATGTCTTCGTCGTTAGTCATGCAAAGTGAAAGCCTTTCACTTCTATTTAATTCTGACGCATACATTCAAATATTTAACCTATTTAATTAAAATACCGTTGAGTTATTTGCAGGACATGTAATTAAACAAGCTTTTAATTCCTCAAATTAAAGTTGTTTTTACGTAGTACTTACATAAATAAAAATGAAGCACAAGAAAGTTATATTATCCCATCAAAACTTCACGAATATTTTATTAAACTACATTAAAATTATGAAATGGTTTTAATCAAAACATGATTATCCTAAACTCAAATAAATTATTTTCTCAACCGTAACTTTCGTGACATCCAGTCATTTTATTTTCGCTGATGACATTTTACAAATTACATCTATGACAAATTACTGCAGCAACAGACGCAAAAGAAATCGTTAAACTGTATGGAATACCTGTTACGTAAAATTAAAACATTAAAAACTTGTTTATCTGAGCTGAAATTTATCCTGTACATATAATGAAATACATATTCAATATATTGACTTAGTGGTAGATATATACGTAATTTAGGGTTTTCGTTTCAAAATGTATCTAATTAATAAATATTTAACATTATAAAAACAATGAGACGTAATCAACTAATAATTTTAATTTTCAGTTTTTGCTAATAGATACATAAATATATTGTTCAAAACAAAACATATATTAGAATTAAAATGAAATGCTTGTATCTTATTAGACCATATGCAACTGAAGGTAATTTTTTATGCAAAAAATGCAATAATTGTGATAGGATGCTAATGAAGCAATTACTGAAGTAAGTGTTGTCTCACTAGCACCCGATTGGCTGTTATACGTCTCTGTTATGACTTAAGAGTAAAACAGTTGTGCTTCAAGCGGTACATGCTCCATGAAGACCAAGACTGATGAGATTTTAATAGATTGATCTACTAAAAAATCTCTAATAGTAAAATCCTACTCATCCATCACATAATGTTAATAAAAATCTTCTTGAATTTTAGTAAAAACATCAATCCCTCTGTTATTATTATATAACTACACTTACCTTGCATAAAGTGGGAAATGTTATTTAAAGCCATCCTAAATTTAATTTCGAAGGTAACCATTCTTCTTAATATTTTACTTCATTTATTGCATTCATTATTTCTTTCTTTAAATTGCCGTCTTAGAGTTAGAAAACACTTCCAGTGCTAAAGGCAATTACATTCACTTTTGGCGGGAAACTATATACAAAACTAGTAGCGATGTGATTATGGCATTACGGGGTTATTTATAATATAAACGATAATAACAACATAACTACAATAGAAAATCGTTCCATTTAACAATTATTTACAATGGATCTAAGAAAGAAACTACAAAACGCTTTGAAGTTAAGCGGTTTTATAGTTCGCAGGTGAGCTATTCATGATGTTTTAAAAGTATAAATCATACAATTTTTTTTCAGTGAACTTTGTAAACTAATCATTGAAAAACTGTTAGATGAACATATTGATCTGCAAAATAAACAAACATTTGATACGTATCTTAAAAATATTTGTACAAGCTTAGAAGAACAGTGCATTTCAGACAAAAGCATTGAGAAAGAAAACATTTTACAAACTATCGAGGTAAAATTACAGCATTTAATACTTTCAGATAAATATATATTTTTGTAGGTTTGTCTTCATGCTGGTTATGATAGACATGAAACAATTTTTTCTGTAGTTTCTGCATTTGACTTTCCCAATTTTATGTATGATTGTGATAGAAAAATATTTATATCAAATATAAAAAAACCTAAACTCTTACCAGATGCTCGCTCAAAGTCCCATTTGTTTATTGAAAGATATAATGCAGTTTACCAGAGAACAAAGCGGAATTTCAAAAAAGTATTAAATGATGAAAATAATGTAATTGTTCTTCAAACAGTTGATTACCTATTAACTACTACGCAAGTCATTCTTGAAAAAACATTTATCTTGGGAGCTCTGTTACTAGTTTCAGAAGGAAAATATTATTTAGAAGACCCATCTGGTAAAGTTCAGTTAGATCTAACTTATGCAAAGTAAGTTAAAATGGTATGAACAATGTATTTTTAAATAATTATCTTTAATTTTTATATGCAGTTATGATAAGGGTTTTTTTGTTGAAAACTGTTTTATTTTGGTGAATGGTGCATATGAAGATAAAATTTTACGAGTAGCTACTGTTATCTTACCTCCAGGAGAAGATTATAAGGATTCCAGGTAAAATAATAACCCATTATGTCTTATATAACTTACCTGTTTTTCTTTTTATTTAAAAATAAAATATATAATACTTTAAGTAACATTTACTATTGCAGAATACCTTTCGGTAATCTTAATTATTTTGGTGGAAGTTCATTGACACCTTTGAGAGATTCTTTAAGACTCAAACAACATCTACAGCATGATAAATATAGTGAATTTTTAATATTTTCTGACCTTTGGCTGGATCATCCTGCTGTAAGTTAACTTCATTGATTGCCCTTACCTCCATCTCCTAATTTATTTATGTAATGAAATATTTAAGGTTTTTCAAAAACTGGAAGTACTCTTTAATGGTATGGAAAAGAATCCTCCTGTTTGTTTTATTTTTATGGGAAATTTTATGACAGACTCTTTGGGTTATGAAAAATTACTTAATTTAAAAAAACATTTTAAACAATTAGGCGAATTAGTAAGCTGTTACCCAGGATTAATCAATAATAGTTATTTTATATTTGTACCAGGCCTAGAAGACCCCAGTACATCTCATATTATTCCCAGGCAAGTTTTATTTTTTTATTATAAAAGCCATTACAAGGTAACTGGTGAACTTGTTAACATAAAAATAATTTCATATTATGCATATTGTTTATTATTCTTGTAATTGATAATTACACCCATTTCTCTTAATACAAAACCATTAAAGAAATAGAATTTTTGAAGAAAAACTGCCAGATCAGCCTTCATAGGTAACACGTGAATTGAGAGAATTAAGAAATCAAAGAAAAAGTTTTATTTTTCAAAAATTTACTTTGTTAGCTTAAATATTTAATGAAACCACAAAACTTTTTCTAGACTTATTAAAGCCCTGTTTTTATATCCTGTAACAAAATAGGATTGTTTATTTTTATTTTAATTGTATTTTCTAAAACACTTTATTTTTAACTATAAAGCAATTGAACATAATGGAATAATAAATTAGTTAAGGCTTTCGCGGCCAGTTGATGAACTGGTGTAGTCCTGATTCGGGTCTAAAGGCTGCCTTCCATTGGAATTGCTCCCTAACGCTTCGCTAGCACGAGTGGCGAGCTTCTTCAGAGGTCCTTCCATCTCCGATGCTGGATGTAGACTCGGAGATGGAAGGACTGAAGAAGCTCGCCACTCGTGCTGACGAAACGTTAGGAAGCAATTCCAACCAACGACGGCCTTTAAACCCAAATCAGGACTACACCAGTTCATGGAATAATAATTTAAATAGAACTAGGATAAATTGTAAAAATAGTTTTACATAATAGGTGGATATGAATACAAATTGTTAATTTTTTTTTCTTTTGATGATTGTATGGGTTAGTTTGTTTACTATTTTTAATTAAAAGCATCTTAACATTGACTTTCAATCCTTGAAGAGTAGTAGTAGCGGCGTAGTGAAACCGTACGTGGATGTCGACGAAATCCGCGTTGTGAAACCATTTTCATGTCTCGCTTAGAAAAAGTGCTAATAAATTTAATTCCATCACACTATCACAATAGTAGTCGCGAAAAAGTAATTTAAAAAATTAAGAAACAAAGTCCGTCCTTTGTTTCTCGCTTTCCGCGCAAAACTCCACAAAACGTTACGATATGTCTGATAAGCAGAACTAAGCGAGTCTGGGAATCCCCATATATTTTTTTAAATAAGTTTCTGGCTTGGATACGAGTCCTTTGGCTTGGAAATTCCATAACTGTTAGCGTTTCCAGAAATATTAAATTCTACTGACTCGTACGATTTTTTTTTTGCGAGATCACCGACACCTATTTACTCCATTGGAGAGTAGTCATGTAATTATTGAGGAAAACGCTTTTGTAAATTCGTTTTTTTTACAGTGGAATGGTTTCATGTTAAGGGCTAAGATTGGGTGCATTGTTAAGTACATCGGTACTTCATCATACTTGTCCTGCAATAGCTTTTTATCATTTTCTTTTCAACATGACATATAACAAGAGTTTGTTTGATTTCTAAACGCTTGAAATATTATTCAAAAAAATATTAAATTCTAATTTTTATAATATATAATAGTCTTAGAAAAAAATCACTGTTTATTTTTCCCCCTCTTGTCTGTTTATTGAAGTAATTTATATTATTACGTTAATTATAACTAAGTAAAAAAAGTTTGATTATATGCATTTAAACAGTGGAAACAGCTAGGGATCCTTCTTCAGGTTAAAACTGTTTACCAGTGGAGAGTAAATGTATTTTTTGCCAATATTGTCCGTGATTATATATATATGAACTTATGTATTTTTTTAAGGTTTTCATTACCATCACTTGTAACGAAAGAACTTGAAAAATATTTACCAAAAGCTATATTTACCACGAATCCGTGCAGAATACAGTACTGTACAAGAGAGATAGTAATTTTCAGAGCAGATGTTTTGGCAAAGTTAATGCAGGGAACAATACACAAACCAAAAAAAGAAGACGTCTCTGAAAGCGTATGTATTATTTCATTTTAAATAGTTTGCTTTTATAAAGTGTACAAGTATATGTAATTTAATTTAAATCCCATTTTATTAGGTAATTAAAACTGTTGTCAGTCAAGGTCACTTAAGTCCTATGTCGCTTAACTCTCTTCCAGTCTATTGGGATTACGATTACACTTTACGTTTATATCCTTTACCTGACGTGGTTATTATTGGCGACAAATCAGATCCATACCAAGGAGTTCATCATGGCTGCACAATTGTAAATCCCGTAAGTCGTTTTTATGCACAAATTGAGAGTAACTCTACCTTATTTCATATTTTATTTTGGTGTATTAATAAATGGTAATTTTCGATTTCAGGGTCCATTTTGTGAAAATAATTTCCATTTTAAATCGTACTATCCTTGTTCAAACTTTGTAACGGACTGTGAATTGTAACTATGATTGGTTCTAAATAAGCCTTTTAAACTTTTTAATTTAATTGATAAGAATAAGAGTAAGCATTAGTTATATTTTGATTTTCCCCACATTATAATCCTTTTTTCTTTTTCAGCGACTTATACTAATTGAAATTTGCTAATAAATTTTAAATATCAGCAACAGTAAGTAATCAAACAAAACACTATAATTTTCAATTTCTTTTTATTTAGACTTATTATAGAAGCCTTCGTATTTAATATACAAAAAACCTTTTTTTTAATAATGTAATTGTAAAACTGGCCGCCCAAATGCAGTAACCCTGACTTTAAACCACTACAGAAAAATATTGATTTAAATTATTTATTTAGTTGAATACTATACAAGTTTTATCATACTTACCTAAAAAGTAAAAAAGGTTTAATACAAAACTAAATGTATAAGATATACCATATTATTCATTAACAAACATTTATTGATTTAACGTCTTTTTATTTTCTTTTTACAAGAGAATTTAACAGAAGAGGCCAATTTGTAACAACGATTTTGTTTTATATTGTTAAAAACTTTACATTATGAATATATGAAACAACGAGCAAATGTACATCGTGAGCATGAATCACCTTGACGTATCAACTAAGATCTACGTAATTATTTACATTTAAATAGTACATCTTATTTACAAATCTGAAAAATACTGTTTCAACGCAATACGATACTATCTCATTTTCTTTTTATTTCGCACCTAACAAAGTAATGTATAAGGAACAAAAAAAATGCAAGTGGAGATTAACTATTAGAAACAAAAATAATATTTGATTAAATAACAATTAGTTAAAAATATATTTGTGCTGCTTTCTAAAAATATGCTCTAAAGATATCCACTTCAAAAAGAAAAATGACAATAAATTGCTGCAATTTTGTCTTTAAAATAACAGCATTTATTATACTGCACCCAATAATAAGACTTAAATATACTTCTTCCTATTTTTTTTTTCTCTCCTCTTTAAAACCTAATGGATAAAACTTAAGGGAAAAGGAATGTTATATACTCGTGATGAAATAAATTTGGCAACTATCCATCAAAAAATCGAAATGTATGTATTGTCTATTACAATGTGAAATGAGTAGTTCCAATACTAACGACTGCTCTTCGCCAGAAAGTAGAACTCTCGTTTTCACTAAATGAATCAACTGATGAGTTTTTAGAAAATATTGCAATTGAAACTAAAGACTAATATCAGCTACCTCTGGTCAAATCAAGCTGCTTAATCCACCATATCGATGTTTATCTTGTAGTAAACATATGGATAATATTCTGACTGGCCAAAACCTAATCCAGGAATGTCCACACTCTACAAGAATAATCAATTAAACTTCAACTTGCATTAATTACAACATTTAACTAACAAATATATATAATTTTGACACCTAACTACACGAAATTTACATACTCACTAAAAATGTAAAAATAATTTAAAATAAAAAACGATAATTGTGTACTGCTAGTTGCTTTGAAGATAACAAATACTTAAAATGAGTGTAAAAATGTGATTATTTTGGGAGCTATTAATAAATAAATTAGAGAAAAAGAGACTAATTAAAAAAAGCGTAGATAGGATGTGGTTTGTTTTTTTTCTACTTTTACTTACTCAAATTTTCAATTACAATGTTCATTTGTCTAAGATATCCTACACGTAAAGACTCTTAACAAAACAAAACTTACGTCGTGAGCAGATGATGCCTGCAAAGCACTGCTATCCAAGTGTCCATACAACTGATTAAGTACTTCGCGTAAACGCTTACTGCTTTTTTTGTGTGGGTGAAGTAAAATCGCTTGAAAATTGACTGGAAGACCATATCTACAAGAATAAAAAATACTGCATATACAAATATAAATATATTAAAACAGCTTTACCTTAAAACAGACTCTACAAATACTCGTAAGGCTTTCACGTGAATCCAGGCACAAAAACATTCGCTAAAATTTACTTTCAGCCACCTCACAAGAGGTCCCTGCAATAGAAATAATGAAGTAAAGTTTCTATTGAAATAATTCAGAAATAAATTTAAATAACTGCGATAAAGTTAAGATTAGCAACAAACTTATTATTCACTTTGCTTTTATTTAATTAAAATTGAACTGTTACTAAAAATTAACTTAAATGTTCCACGTACGAACTGCTTCTTTTTGTCCGTGACCAATTTAGTGATCTCATTTTTTCCGGCGGCAAGTTCTTCCTCGTTGTATGTGAATTCTCTCACAATGAACTTTTTTTCACGTGCATGCAACTTAAACTCATCAACAACTTTCTTGAACAAAGTTACGGTATAAAGACCATATTCCCCATCTTGGCAAATCAATTGGCTCGAACGAGGTACCACCATCGGCGTCAATTTTTCGTAACAGTGTTGCCATTCGGCAAACTGTTGCCTAAAAAAGAATGTTCAAGTAATATAAAATAAAAAATATTTTAAAAATATTGACTTAGGCACAATAACTAGCAAAGTAGTTAAATAGTCAGAATCAAGAATGAAGTGCTCCTTCTTCACCAAATCCGCGAGGTTACGAGTCAAAAGGCTTCCCCTAAAAGATAAAACAAAAATTTTATAAATATCAGAAACCCAAGTTAATTTTTGAAAATCAACTTGATTACAAATTTTGAAATTGAATAAATCCGACTTGCTGACAAACGCTTACGTTTGTTTCTTCTCCAAGTTCTGCAGATTGCCCTTTAAGTTGTTGTAAGCACTGCTCTTTGTTTTCAGGTCGGCGTCAATCTGTCCCACCTGTTTACTTATAATATCGGCGATATTACGA
Organism: Agrilus biguttatus; assembly: GCA_963921985.1. Classification (NCBI taxonomy): domain Eukaryota; kingdom Metazoa; phylum Arthropoda; class Insecta; order Coleoptera; family Buprestidae; genus Agrilus; species Agrilus biguttatus. The sequence goes on from OY998118.1 coordinate 27,606,234, forward strand.
AGTGACTGCTTTGTCGGATACTTGGCTATATCCCACTGGAACCGGGTTAAGTAAGTGGCCAAATCGCCTGTCGGACAAACAAAGAGAACGAAATGGTCAGTTAACAGCTATTTCGTTAAGGACGACACATGCGAGACTTTACTAAATATTCCAGTTTTACTGTGCAGAGGCGTTGCAATAAATCAAGCATATCGCATGTTACAAAGGTAAGAAAAGCAGATGAAGGATTGCATACACAGCGTTGTTTCTTGTTGGCTATATTAATTAAAACGATTGTGTTTCGCGACATTTACTTTTTTTTATATACGTCGGTATCAACTTTAGTTGTGCGCAGGCGTTATTGTCACTAGTTGACATCTTCTAAGCGTGCGCAATAATGTCATTACTAAAGATAATACTCAGATTACTTGCAAGAATCAACAATTGTGTGGCCTGGTAACAACGGGTACTGATCAAAATAATAAAAAAGTAATACTTTATACGAAACATTTCAGGCAAAATTAACCTAACATAGAGTTAACTCTTATTTATTATGACATTTTTTATATATTTAATTACTTAGAGTAGTGCGATTAAATTCACCTGTAAATGTTGTGGGCGTAAAATTAAACTGAAATGAAAGAAAGTGAGCACAACAATATAACAATATCAACGGTTCTTATCAGGCATACATCAAATAACGGCCAACCACGATAGATATACATATGTATATGTAATAATAATAATCAGGCAGCAGGCGGTGGCAAGCTGCCGTGCCAAGCTTGTGTCATCGGCCACTGACCTGGCCCCAGGGGGTGGGGAACGTCTGTGGGGGGTCGGTCCGCGACGGCTGCGTCATCGGACTGTTCAACAGTCGCAGTCAATCCGCACGGTGACTGCGGAGGTGTCGCATATTCGTCATAGTCAATCGATGCACTTCCGACCGATTCCCCCTCTACGGTGGCGTGCGAGGCTGTTTCATCCGTGGACCCGCCGCCCTCATCCGGCGGCTCCCCACCTGCCCCAGCACCAAATACTTTCGTCACAAGCGCATACAAACAACAAGCACAAGCCCCGCCCCTCGCAACCACCCCCTCTTCGGGACCGATTTCTCTTCTTTTGACCTTTTCTATCCGCTCTTTGATTTTACTTTTTGTTTGAGCGCCTACTCTTCAAAAAACGATGTATTTACTCTGGCTGAAAAATATTTCCAATATTTTCTTTAACCTCCGTAATTGCAGCTTTTCGTTTATTATAAATTTAAGAGCACGTTGTATTAAACTAAAGATGTTTTCAATCATGGATTGTCTCATAAACAAATACAATATGCGGGTACATATCTTTTTTTAAATCTAACAAATAATTTCTCATAATTCTAATTAAAAAATACAGTATCATCTATCCTCTACTCTATATAATGATGAATTCGGCTATATTTCACGCTAATATACTTATGGTACTATAAACAAAATAAAACAATGCTAGTATAACGTTAACATAAAGCAATTTGTTATATATTAGAGAAATGACATAGCAATGTTAGTAAAGTTAATAAACAGGCAAAAACGAAATTAATGGTTCCGAAAGTTGATTGATTCTGTCACAAATATTCTTTGTCTTATTTACAAATTAACCAATCTTCCCTATTTATTTATTTTTTGAAAATGTTTTATTGTTAGCAAGTTGTTTATGAGGCAAATTTTTAGTATTTAAACTATTTTTTAAAGAATATGTAGACGCTCAAACGTATTAAATGTTATAATATAATTACAAAGAAAGCATCAAAAGAAAGGAAATTTACGTACATATGTGTGTATGTGCCAAAGTTATGTGATTAACAAATTTACGTAAAAAATATTACATATTCTTTAATATTATAAACTCGTGATTTTTTTTTAATTTATTTATCATTAAAAATATGTGAAAATATTTATTTAGAGTATAAACTTATTTAATAGAATGAATTTTATTTTTAAAGCCTCGACTTGTATTCAAATATGACAGCTCAACCATCACCCCCTGACCCATATTAATCGCTTGTCTATATTAGTACGCCTTACGTCATGGTGCTTATAAGTAAAAAAAGAAAGGATTAAAAAAACATGGAATATTAAAATCACTAAGACCTAATGTGTTAGTTCATGACAGACGAGAGGAAACACTAAAGATAAAAACATTCCCTCATACAGGTTAAAATGAAAAAGTAAGGAAACAGTTCAAGTAGGAGTAAATATCTAAGTTCGTACGTTGTAGGTAGTTCGAACAAGTCCTTAGACAGATCATGCGGTTACATGACAATAACAATGGTATAATGTTATAAAAAGTATTTATCACACAATATTAATAAAAAATGATTGCATACTGTTATTTGCTGTCAAGTTTTCGTGTAGTTTATCCCGTTGATCCTCCAATACCTCACCGAGGTATGCGGCCACTTTGCGAGTCACTTGCTCCACAAAAGCGTCCAATTTACCCAAGTCATCAGAAAGTCCCACTAGCTGATCTAAAGTACCCACCTTGAAATACACATTTTAAACATTAGTTTATGATACATATAAAAAAATTGAGAAAATTACTTTTATAATTATTATTTACTAATGAAATAATACAGGCACATACATGAAGGAGGGGAGCAAGGAGTCATGACCCCTTCTCATCCCAATGATTAAAGAATCACACTATATTAAATATCAGAAAAACTGAAACATCTATTTATGATATTGAATTATTTAAATAAAAAATATACAGAAAGTAATAATGAAATATCTGAAAAATTTTTAGTAGGGGTAAATTTTATATACATTAATGTAATTATTGAATTAATTTGTACTACAGATTACCACAATTTTTTTATGTTAAACTACTTCAAGTGTTTATCTATTACTTTCTATTTATTAGGTTTGACAAAGTGCTATCGGCATATTATTTCTTTAAAAAAAAGTATATTAGGATGATTAGATGCTTGACACATAAATTTGACATACTATTCATAATAAAATTAATTTGCAACATTTATCAAATAATTTTATAAGTTGTAAGAATTGGTATTAATTTATTGCAATACTGGACATCTTTCTCTATTACCTTTATAGGTAACAAAATTTTAATCTCAAAAAACATTCCTTTTTGGAATATTAATCGCTATATTTTTAATTTGTTCTGTATGCCCTTCTGAATAATAAAACTGTGTATGTGTCTGGAGGAGTACATGTCAGTGGGAAGTTATTGTAAATTGTAATACATATGAAAAATAGTTAGTTTATTGTAGTTGTATTGTTATACTAGATACAACTCAAAATTATACTCATTACCTTTAAATCAGGGATATGAAACTTGTAATTAACAGAAACTGAATTTTGCTTGCTAGTCATATTGTTGAGGGTTTCCCATGTTTGTTGGCATGTTTTATCCCCAGGTGCAGAAATTAACCAGTACTCGTTGCCACTCATTCTGTTTGTTGTGGAAAGAAAACTGCTTCTAAAAAGGCAATCAAACTTGAGAACCCAAAATGACATTTTAAATTATTTTAATATTTCATCGAAAAAAATATGCACACTACAGCAATTTTAATTGAAATATCAATCTTATTAACTTTTTAACAAATTAGTTGGTATTACACGAATATGTACCTTTATACCTTTTTCCAAAATTTATGAATAATATATCTCGTGATTTTAATTTTTAATTGAAAAATTAATTAGGTTATAATAACAAAAACAACGAAAACGATAATATACTTAATTATACGATGACTTCATACAAAATTTAGTATAAGAACACAAGAACTAAAGTCAACAACAGAAAAATCAATCGTTAACTTACCCCTAGATAACCCTATAACAGTTCAATTTTTACAATTTATGCGTAACAAGTAAAACAAATATCTTTAAATAACTTATATACTAACCTGATGTACTACTGGGTTATTGAATAGTGCAAAAAGATGGAAAAACCAATATTTAAGGGCTAAACACCCTCTAACACAACCACTCCCCAAAGAACAGATGATCGTTACTTCACGTGATTGTCGTTGCTGCTCTCTTTATTTAAATAGAGAAAAATAGTAAATTGACAGGAAAGTCACGTGATAAGACAGCTGTCTATATAATGTGGTTTGGGCAAATTTTATATAGTGCCATTAAACTTTTCCTAATCATTAATAGATGGCCTTGTAAACTTTTAATAATTTGATGTTTTTATTTTTAAATTTCATTTTATTATTTGTAATTGTTTATGGTACATTATAATTAAATTTATTATAAAGTGGTTACAAGACTTACATACATTTAACACATAGGCATGTGTTATAAAATTACTTAGGTATACAGTTTGTTCGAGAACAATAAGCGTGAAAATAGTTGTCTCTTCCTGAAGCATTAATATGTGAAAAAATGAATTTCCAAAATTGTGTTTCCTCATTATTTCTTCTAAATAAAAAAATTAAATATTTTCTTGCGGTAAGGCGTATTTACGACATGAATTTATGCAGGCAAAAGTACAGGTAAATTCTAATATTTTTTGTGTAATATAATTGATGATTTTTTTCTTTATGTTTCTTTGGCAAGGTCGAACTGTATTAATATCAAAAGGTACGAAACTATTCCGACCATTATCTAAAAATTATTGCATTTTATTATTTTATAAAACACTCATCTAATAATAAAACCTGTCCGAGGAAATCGATATCGAGCGTGAACAGTTTACATGGACGATAAGAAATTTTTTCATCCCTCAGATGCATCGAAAACCATCTCAACTACAAAAAAATCGTTTTTTATTTTTCCAAGCGCACATACAAACTAATTTTTCGAAAGAGTTATACAGAAAATTATAGACAAAATATCAATGTAGTTTAGTTTTGAAATTAAATATACAGGATGACCGACAAAATTTTGCCTGTTAATAATCACTAGTTATTGACGTTATTAAGTGGAAGGGGGGGGGGGCGTTCTGCTCCGAACGTCACCTATTTGGGGGATGACATTATAGTTTAATAAGAATTAGAAACTGATTATTACTAATACATTTGTTCTCTGAACAATTGTTTCACCCTACAAGGGCATCTACAGAAGAAGTGATATTACAATTTCATACCAGACTATCTAATATTTATACAAAACTCAAGCTTCAAGTAGGGGTGGAGATATTTCAACTAGTTTATCTTTAATAACGGAACTATATACATTTTCTATTTCATTTACTATTATTGCTTTATTTTTAATTTCCAATGATTCTAATATATCTAATCTTTTTCCTTTTTCTTGTTTATGTAAAGATTTTACGTTAACATCTGTATCAAATTCATGACTATATAATTCCTAAAATTAGATTTTTCATTATAGGTTTTTACATGTTCTTCAATTCTTTCTTTAGAAGATCGTCCTGTTTGTCCTATGTACAGTATATGTATAAGAAATAGAAAATGTATATAGTCCCATTATGACAGATAAACTAGTTAAAATATCCCCACCAGTAGTTCAAGCTTGAGTTTTGTATAAATATTAGATAGTCTGGTATGAAATTGTAATATTACTTCTTCTGAAGATGCCCTTGTAGGTTGAAACAATTGTTAAGAGAATAAATGTTTTAGTGGAAATTTTGTTTCGTTATTATTCGATATTTATACATTCATTATAAATCCCAATTTCCATATAGTAAAGGCTGAAACCATTGATTACCTAAACGTGCTTAATTAAAATTATATTTTACTCTTATTGTTTATTTTACTTAATTAATGACTTATTTCAATGTTGAATTTAATAGTTTTTGGTGGACTAATACAATTTACCACATGCTAGCTACGGCACTGATTACTTAATCTATTTTGTTTTAAAATCTTCAATTATTTTGCGACAACTACCGAGTTAAAATAATATTATTAATTAGTTTTGGGATTTCCTATATTAGAACTCATAGAATTTGTCTTTACCTAACGAAAGAAATATAGATATTACATGGCAAAAATTATCAATTGTTTTTACAAAATAAAAATTAATTACACTGAAAACAATATATATGTTTTTCATTTTATTATCATAATGCAAACTTTTTATTTAAATGTAGTATCTGTTTCGATTTTTCTCATAATTTTCGTAAAACATGGAGAGATCCTAAAATCCCTCTGTTTGATTACACGTCTGTACATACTTTTCTATAAAAAGGGGCGGATTCAGTCTTCTTAAAGGGGGCGATAGTTAAAGGAGTACATAAATGTAGGATTAGCTAGGTTGAGGGGGTGATAAAATTGTGTATTTTCTAACTTACTCCGGAGTAGTTACACCCAAGCTATTAAAACCGCTTAATCTAGCAACAAACATAAATATAAATATGGAATCAACAGAAACAACTACTCCGAGGGCTAATACCCCTACCGGCATTGAATTACACTGTTGATTCCGAACGATTATTAGACGAAGGTAACAATCCAAAAAAAGGAAAGTATTAAAATCCTTTTTCGTCTAATTACAAAGGATCACAGATCCCACATTTGGAACGCGTCCTACACAGTAGGCACAGCGCATCGAAAGCCATATTCCACGACCGATTTCGACATATCGGATCTCATCAGTTGGGCGCTGGCAGAAAGACTTTTATAAGCTATATAATAAATATAAATATGGGTCGAAACCGGTCGTGGGATATGGCTTTCGGTGCGCTGTGCCTACTGTGTAGGACGCGTTCCAGTTCCAAATGTGGGATCTGTGATCCTTTGTAATTAGACGAAAAAGGACTTTAATACCTTCTTTTTTTGGGCTAGCAATAAACCATACATACTCCCATAAGCGCATTATGGGGTTTAAAACACATTACACAAGTGTAGGTTTAGGTATGTTTTAAGTTATTGGGCTTTTGAATTTCATAAAAATTTGGGTACTGCATTTAAGAGCCCTGCTCCAGAGTCATGTTTTGGGATGTGCGGTTGCCTTTGTCGCCTCTCTCCTTGGATCCGCGCCTGTCCATAATTAGTTAACATTATTAATTGATATATTATGTATTTACCTGGTCATTTAAGCTGGAGTTGAATGATTTATTATTTATGTCATGGATAAGGTATATTAAAATATCTACCTAAAAAATACTCGTATAATATGCATACAATTTTAAATAAAAAAGAATTTGTAAACTTACTTGTTTATAAACTCTACAGCATAGACAAATTATTAAAAATGCTTTAAAAAAGGCTATAAATGCTACTTGAAAATTCATACTTATTTTCAAAATTACATTATCATGGCGGATGTTTGAATTTGTGTAAATCTGATGAAGTTCGTTTATACAAGTTACAAAATAACATCCCATAAGGCAACTTAATTGAAAACTATACAATACATTTACCGTTTCAGAATATTCGAGTATATCTTTATAAATTTCGTGAACTTTTATTACAACTTCAGTTGGATTGCCTACAAAAAGAAAAACAATCCTTGAATATCCCTTAATCAATAAGAACAAAAATAAGTTCTTGGTCAAGTAATTTATTGAAGCTACCAGACGCGGATCATGATTTCGATCTTATTAGATCTCATCAGCACGCCATAAGCAAATTCGATAAATATCTGACCAAATCGCTGAAGCATGGGTGTAAAGCGAATTTCAATAAAACATTGATATGGCAGTACGTTGCCATCCACTTGCTTTTACTGCTATTGCCGTATTTCATAACGTTAGACAAGGCCTTGTTATATAATCTTTAACTTCTCTTCTGTCTTCATTTCGTCCTCCTCATCTTTCTCTCCCTAACCACACCACCCACCCATTCCCACGATTCCTGAAAGGAGGCTGAAGCGGGCCTTACGCCCTACCCTCCGGCTTTGCACTACAGTGTAGGTCGGAGGGACTGCCCGCCCACAAGCACGAGTAGCTGGTGGGAATGAAACACAAAAAAAGTCTAACTAAATCGGCGGCGCAGCTTATAAACGTTTTAGGACACGTAAACCAAATTAATAAGAACAAAAATAAGTTCTTGGTCAAGTAATTTATCGAAGCTACCAGATGTCGATTCAGTTAGACAAGATGATACCCTAATAAGGCCTTCTCTGACGTTATGAAATACGGCAATAGCAGTAAAAGCAAGTGGATGGCAACGTACTGCCATATCAATGTTTTATTTAAATCCCTTAATTAAATGTATCTAACGAAATATTTTACTAACAATTAAATTTTGTTACTAAAATAACACCCACGTACAAGATAAGTAAAAAGCACCTTTAAAATCAAAATTGTTTTGTTTTTGTCATAGCTTAAAAAAAATCCCTTTCAATGTCCTTTCCAAATATAAAATTGTCCCACATGTATCTTTCAGCAATAATAAGTTATTAATTTAACATGAAATAAACAAAAAAAGAAAAACGGTTTTTAATCATCAAAATATTTTTTCCCAGTACTTCTTAATTTGCACCATCGAAGCGCAATATTGAATTGAATAACAAATAAACTGTAACACTTCATTTCAGGGAAAAATCAAATAACCATAGGCAAAACGTCAAGAGGTGCATAATTTATATAAATCTTGAAAGTTACGTTATGAATAATTTAGGTTGACCTGATTCTCTCTAATTATACAGGGTTATTCACGCTAAACGGCACGGAATATTATGGCCAAAATACGAGACTTTCAAAAAGTTTAACCTTTGGGTTATATGGGGGTCTATTATGGTTACTTTTTAAAATTATTTTCATATTATACAGGGTGTTCCAAATGCTCTAAAAGTATCAAAGTTATGTTTTTTTTAATGGAACTCCCTGTATATTATTGCATTTTTTGATTTTCCGATAAAATTAAGGGGCTGTTTTGATAAGGTTTATAATACCTAAACCTTAAGGTTTTTTAAATAATTTGTATTCTATCAAAATCTAACTTAATTTTCATGTTTCAAATACTTAAGAAGTATTTAAGTTATGTAAGCGAAATTTACAATGAAATGTAACAATAAATAATATTTTATATCCCAATTATAATAAACTTAAGGGGTTGTAACTTGATTAATTTAAACGGAACGCCCTATTTTTTAACATACCAGGAAATGTATTTTTTAATTACCTATCGTTTGGTATTAGAGTGTTCATAAGCTAAGACTTCGCGTTTTTACAGGAAACGCTAAGTAATTGTTTTATGCGACAATTCTTATTACATTCCCCAAGGACAAAAATTATATCAATACGCTCCTTTTTTGATATTTTTTTATTTTGAATAAGCAGCACTTCAATAATAAATGATATTCGACAATAATCACCAAAGACAACTAAATACATTTGAGCTGTTAGGTATTTAAAAAACTCAAAATGGCGCAAAAAAACAATTATTTAGCGTTTCCTGTAAAAACGCGAAGTCTTAGCTTATGAACACTCTAATACCCAACGATAAGTAATTAAAAAATACATTTCCTGGTATATTAAAAAATAGGGCGTTCCATTTAAATTAATCAAGTTACAACCCCTTAAAGTTCTTATTTAAGTAGCATTAATTTTTGGACACCCTGTATAAGATGACGAGTTTATTATAATTGGGATATAAAATATGATCTATTGTTACATTTCATTGTAAATTTCGCTTACATAATTTAAATACTTCTTAAGTATTTGAAACATGAAAATTAGGTTACATTTTGATATAATTCAAATTATTATAAAACCTTAATGTTTAGGTAGTATAAACCTTATCAAAACAGCCCCTTATTTTTATCGGACAATCCAAAAATGCAATAATATATAGGGGGTTCCATTAAAAAAACATAACTTTGATACTTTTAGAGCATTTGGAACACCCTGTATAATATGAAAATAATTTTAAAAAGTAACCATAATAGACCCCCATATAACCCAAAGGTTAAACTTTTTGAAAGTCTCGTATTTTGGCCATAATATTCCGTGCTGTATAGCGTGAATAACCCTGTATAATGAAATCGAAAAAGAGTTTTATGCTTACTGTTAGATGTTATTCTTAAAAGATACTGCCGAGGCAATTTTATATTCGGAAAGGGCATTTAAAGGTCAATTTTTTAAGGTATCACACGTAATTGAAAGATCGATTTAAAAAACATAAGTTTCAGTTTACTCGATTTAGCGGTTGCTTAACTTTGTAAAATTTTTTATAAAATGTTTAAATTTTTTAAAATTATGAATGAATAGATTTTACTTCGAATTGATGAAGCCTTTAAATATTGTAACTCTATAATCACATTTAATGAAACACAGATGAGTTACAGAAACGTTTTATTGATACTACAATAATATTGTTTCTACATACAATGTCTTCTTCAGGTGGTGAAGTAATCTAAACTTAAACTAATTACAAGTCGACTTGTAACTGTAACTCATCTGTGTTTTATTAAATGTGATTTTACTTCGTTCTTATTGTTAGTATATTAATACTGTTTCATCAAACTGTAAAGATACAGCAGGTGTTTAATGCACTTATTCGAATATTTTTCATTATTCCAACTTTATTTTCAATAGTAATCTTTTAAACCTACAAACTCCATGTTAATTTCAACTGAAAACCATTAATCATTCGTTTTTAACTAATTACTGAAAACAAAATTTCATTCAAGTATCATTTTACCTGTATTACTCAAACCTCCATGTTTCTGAATACGTTTATTCTTCAGTAATAAGTTTCTCAGAATATCATTTGAAGCTTGCAATAACTCTTTTGTTAAAATTACAAACGTAATAAACTGTTGGGAAATGGCGTTAGTAAGAATAAAAGGTAAATAATCTGCCAAAGCATATAGTCTACTTTTTGTACGAAAACCTATTAAAAAATCTTTAGCGATGACAAATAGGCAATCTATAAAAATTATAACAGAACTAACAGCAACGAAAACATATATTCGCCTGAAAGAAATTCCTGGTCCTAACGTTTTAAGCTTTTTGTTGATTTCCTCGGTTTTGTTTAGATTAATAGCAAGCTTTTTTGAAAACAAACAGATAATAACTGAACCTGCTAATTGAATAAATACGAGCGAATTTACTTCAAACCAATTTGTTGCTTCAAATAGTAAATTCTTAAATTGTTCTGGTATTTCAGTAGTACTTTGCCAAGCGAGTAGATAATAAATCAAATATATGCAGGAAACCCCGATGCATTCCAGGCATCCTTTCTAGAAAAATAAGTTGAAAAATTAAAGTACATACTTACATTACTTTATATCAATATTTACGTAAACAAAAATTAAATAGCATGTTATTATTTTCGATTTGTATTTCAGGGTGATTAAAAATTTATAAAATAATTCTTTTCAGAATTGTACAAATAACGTTCTTTATCTGTATAAACATCTTACCACGGAATGTTTATAAACTTTTAATTGTACATCGTATCTTACAGGGTTGTATGTAAAAAGTTTTGTAAATATACGCATGATAGAAAGCGCTTCGGCTAGACATTGTGGATTTTTCATGGCGACATATACACTGTAACTTCTGTACAAGAAAAATGGACCTAAACTATTTGAAACACGATTCTTTTGCAGCTAAAATACATGAGCACCAAAACTATTTATATAACACGTAAAACGAAATAAATTTCCTTCAGTGAATTCAATTAGTCAATAACATATTAGTAAAATTAAAATTAGACATCGGAACAGTGACGCTGAAGTAATCTCTTAAAGTTACTTCAAATAATAAGAACATACAACTCTTAACGACTTATTATTTTTTAATCCATTAAAATATAAGTAGCTTTAATTATTGAAATACAAAACGTCTCTGTTAAACGCTCTTAATTTTAGTTTTGCCATCATCGAATCATCTTTATGAAATTCTAGTAAACAAACTGTCCATCTATACATATTCAGTATGCATACAGTTCCTTTATAATACCTTTAGAATAAGAGCTACAAAAAAAATACTTTACTTTAAAACCTTCCAATATAAATTTACATAGTGTATACTGCGAAATGATTAAAAAAATACAGGGCGTCCTTTTTAAAACAACAAAGATGTGAAATAACTTTGGAAGTCAGTCAGCTTTAAAAGTACCTTTTTTATCTTACACAATAACAGTACAAAGGTTTAGTTTTAAATTATTCATTACGAATTTAGCTGTTGTCAGAAAATGGATTATATTATATTAATCGATATTGCTTACATGGAAATTAATATTAAATAATTCATAATATTTCCATGAAAAGTTATAAACGAAAATTGTTTGAAATAGTATGACCTTATGTCGATTTCAGTTTTCCATAGAAAGCTAAATTAGTAAAAATTAATTTGAAGGTCGGAAATGATTAAACATTTCCTAACCGTCAAAAACGTACATATCTAAATAGGTGTCATTGCTCCGATTGTCTTTGTATAATTTGTAATTTTTGTTGAATTAATTAAATTATTTTATTTGTTTTCTCAGTGTAGTTATGAGTGACAAAATTGATAAAAGCCAATATGTCTTGCCTCAAGATCAACCAGTGGTAGTTTTGGAATCAGCGGCTGCATTTTCCGGTTTAACTTCTAAAGAAAGACTGTATGCACATTATTTAAGTGAAGCTGCTTGGATCGGAGGATTAGTTACTCTATTACAAACTAGTCCAGAGTCTGGACCTATTTTTGTTTTGTTACATCGACTATTTTATGGTGAGAAACCATCTGAGTTAAGAACTAAGGCAGTACAAGCAGGATTCAGACAAGAGGAAGTTACTGCTGTATTAGTCTATACTTGTGGTGTATTTAGCAATGCCGGAAACTATAAAGTAAGAAGTCTGGGTATGTATATCTTTACAATACACTTGATTGGTAAATTAAATTGTACTAGGGATTTGGTGACACAAAATTTGTACCAAATATCGATGAAGAGCGCTTTGAAGGTATTTTAAAATTAAGTAAACAATGGAATCATATAGAAAGTTTATGGAATGAATACAAGTCCCAAATTTTTGATTTAAAGAAAGGCAGAACATGTCTTGGCTTTCCACCCCAAGGTTGCACTACATATTTATCTGCTAATTGTGGACCTGAAGACAATAAAAAAGTTGAAATCTGGCTAAAAAAGCATCAATTAGAACCATATAATTCTCGATGTTTTAAAACTGAAAATAATGGAAAGGTACATAATAATTACTTTTATATATTATCATGGTTATTTTTTCTACAAAACAAACCAGATATTTATTTTCTACAATTGATTTTACTTTCTCATAATTGTGTATCAAATGTAAGCTTTCAGTATTATCTAAAAATTATTTGTTTAATGTTTAGATCGAGTACAATGTTCGATTGGCAGCACAAGAAATTGGTGAGTTAATTAAAGAAACAGAAGGAGAGTGCATATACAAACTGACTAAAGGAGATTATTCCCCCTTGATGGGAAAAGTTGCTGAATATTTAGAACAAGCAATCCCTCATGTTGCAAATGTCACTGAGGCTGATATGCTTAGGGCATACATAAGATCATTTGTAACAGGAAGTCTTCAAGATCATAAAGATGGCTCAAGATTTTGGATTAAAAATAAGGGTAACATTCATATTACAAGAAAACATTCTTTTTGTAACCAATAATTTTATCAAAATTTGTAGGTCCTGCTGTAGAAACCTACATTGGTTTCATTGAGACATACAGAGACCCAGCTGGCGTTAGAGGAGAATTTGAAGGCTTTGTTGCAGCTGTAAACCGCAAAATGTCAGCAAAATTCAGTACTCTTGTAGCAAATGCAGAAGATATGTTGAAACTTTTACCATGGCCAAGGGGATTTGAGAAAGATACTTTTCTTAGGCCTGACTTTACATCCTTAGATGTTCTAACATTTGCAGGAAGTGGGATTCCTGCAGGAATTAACATTCCCAATTGTAAGTAACTTAATAATTAACTTTGGTTATAATATCTTTTTGGTGCATTTTAGATGACGAAATACGACAATCTGAAGGATTTAAAAATGTTTCTTTAGGAAATGTAATACCAGCAAGTTATCAATCTACTCAAACACCATTTTTAAGCGAATCTGACGTGGGAATGTTACAAAAATACAGAGTGTCGTCTTTTGAACTTCAGGTAATTTAGTCGCTCCTTTTATGAGAGAATGCTCAATTAATTGAATAGTTTAAACTCTACTTTTGCAGATTATGGTACTCTACTTTTGTAGATTATAGTACTCTACTTTTGTGGATTGTAGTTTGTAGTGAAATTACATATAAATTTTTTACATTTCTAAATAACCTTTTTATTTAGTAGATTTTTTTTAATTACAATTTTGTTGATAATGAGGATGTACTTTGTTGAACTTTTATCTTTTATTTTATTCAAGGTGGGTCTTCATGAGCTTCTGGGTCATGGTTCCGGTAAACTTTTCCGTAAAGAACAGGACGGTTCCTTGAATTACAGCTCCGATATTTTGAATCCGTTAACAGGAAAACCTCCTGCTAGCTGTTACGAACCTGGAGATACTTACGATTCACGTTTTGGTTCTTTGAGTTCTGCTTATGAGGAGTGCAGAGCAGAAGCTGTTGGCTTATATCTCAGTTTAGAACCGTCCATATTGAAGATATTTGGACATGAAGGACAAGAAGCCGAAGATGTAAGTCATATGTTATTTTTTAATTATTAACATCAGATTCTTAAATCATACCATAAACAACGATTACTGATAACTGGTAGTGTAATAATCATTAAGCAATTCAATGAAGAACTAAAAATAGAACTATACACTTACCCCACAATTATATAAAAGATTATAAAACAACGAAATAGGTGGGGGATACAGAGCAAATAAAGAACAAATCTTAAAAGATATTTTTCAGAAATGTTAGGAATTTAAATATATTTTATATAAGTGCATATTAATAATAATAATAGTAAGCTTTACCATTATCAAAGAACTCATAATTTAATTTAATCTTAATTTATTAAATACCAGATTACAAAAAATACATGTTATATAATAATACTCAATAAAGAATTTTATTATATTATATTTTGGAGAGGTACACTAAATATCTGTATGCAGTCGGCTTATTAATCTATATACATTACTCTGTATAAATTGAAAATTGAAGATATTATCAATAAATTACAGATAATATATACAAATTGGCTTTCAATGGTATGGGCGGGAGCCGGTAGAGCTTTAGAAATGTGGGAACCAGGTAGGGGTTGGTTACAAGCCCATTCGCAAGCTCGATTCGTCATAGCCCAGGTGCTTATTCAAGCTGGAGTCGCGAGCATAACACAACCAAAGCCAGACGATCTTCTAATAACGATTGATAGAAATAATCTTCGAGGGGCCGGTCGAGATGCTATTGGTCAATTTCTTTTGCAATTACAAGTGTACAAGTCAACAGGTTAGTAGTATAAGCATATTTTTAGCAACTTGTTAATAATTACCTACTTCATATTTGTATAGGAGATCATGAGGCTGCAGAACAACTTTTTAATAAATATTCAAACGTAGATGATCAATGGTTGTCCTGGAGAAGTATAATTTTAGCAAATAAACAGCCACGAAAGATGTTTGTTCAACCGAATACAGAAGTCGTGGGAAACGACGTGGTAATGAAAGGTTATGAAGGGTCCTTAGAGGGCTTAATACAATCGTGGGTGGAGCGATTCACAGATCCTGAACCGCTTTATGCTTCTTTACTCAAGTTGGCTAGAGATGATGCTCCTTACTTTAATTCCTAACATGTGTACTTATTAAAAAAAGAAGCTATATAATTTTTGAATGCATATATTTTTTAACTCATAAAATATATTGAGTTAGTTTAAATAATTATAAATGAAATAGTAATTGAAAGGAAATGTATTTTTAATTATAAGAAATTGAGAGAAATTTGTAAATGTTGGTGCTTTTACAGACGTATGTCTACGAGTATAAGATAATAATCATTTCATTCTTTTTTACTTGCATTTTTGTAAAATTAGACATTATACAATTGAATGCTTTACAATCTTTTATTTTACAACATTAATAACTTTGTTAGCACTTAAAGATTAATATATTTAAAAAGCCTGTATAATATAATATATAGGCTGTTTTATCATTATCTTTAAATAAAAATGGTGTTTAAAACAGTTGTTGCCAAGCATGTATTAAAAAAACTTTATCATTGAAGCGACAAATTCAAACATAAATCATTCTGCTAAAGATATATAAATAAAAAATTAAAATCAATTATACTATTTATTTTTTTTTTATAAAAAGAAGGAAGTACATATAAACAAAATAGTCTGCAAAATCTAATTTGGTGTCACTTATAAGGAATATGGTAATTTAAAAATATACTAATATAAAGAGGAAATTCTAGTATGAACACCCTGTACAGAAAGTATTTTCATAAAATTTATTTTGGATTTAGGTACATTATTATTTTAGATTGCCTAAATAAACCTGTCAATGAACCTACTAATATCAGAGAAAAAGAAAAAGTAAAAATGAGGTTAATTAGATTCAATATGGGAACGTTAAACGTCAGATTGTTTTTGTTAAATGTTTACTTTTAAGAAAATGTTGTCAATTAGGTGGAATAGATTAATGTATTTGAAGAAATAGTCGAAAATGTATTTTCCAATTGGTTGGCCAAAAGTATTAAAGATACCAGAATTGGGAGGAAGCTCTATAAAACAAGTCACTTGCAACAGAGAAAAAGTCCTATTTGCTATTCTTACTTACGATACCATATCGATATGGTTTTGCAAGGTATGTTATATTTTCTTTTAAAACAGATCTGTTTTATTAATATATGTAATTTTAGCCATGTGTTCCAATTGTTTTTCATCGTCGAGACTCCCATTCCATTGCAAAATTTGGTTCGAACGTTTTCCTAGAGTGGAAACCGGATTCGAGTATGTTCGTTATTGTAACTTCAGAAGGTCATTTATTATTTTATAATGTGCAAGTTTTGGCTGATCAAAAAGGACTTTATGTACAAACTGATTCTCCACATGAAAGTTTAAAGAGAGATAGTGCTGAATTATTTATCAAGGAAATTATACCACCTCTTCATCTGTCTCTAGTTAGTATAACAAAATTGAAGTTTGTTTACAAAAAAAAGATGTTTTTCTGTTTATTTCATCTATAGAAAGAAGAAATCCAGGTATGGGATGGAGAAATAACTGGCATAGTTTGTACAACTATGACAGAATTTATGATATCAACAAAGAAGGCTCATGTATTAAGATATCGATGGGATGGTACTCAGAATAGAGATTATACTTTAGATTTAAGAAGAATTCCATTTTGTATTAATCAACAAGTTTCAAAAGGTAACAATTAACATTTAAAATTTGACAGTATGTTTTCATTTTAGAATTAAATATATACCACTAACAATTTCTTATCTCTATTTTTATACAGTTATAAAATTACTTAATTAAATATGTTTATTTTATTAGCACTTCCAATTGTAGAAGAAAATGTGTATATATCATGCATGGAATATTCTCCCTTGGTTGGGGGTTTTGCTATATCATTAAATGATGGCAGAGCAGCATTTTTAACAGCTTCATCTTTAAAATTTGATCCAAATGTAAGATTATTTTTAATGACATTTATTACATCTAACTTTTTACTTTTTTAGCAAGCTCAAGGAATTTGGGCTCAAGGAATTGAAGATGCTACCTATGCTAGTGTTAATCATAAATATAGACTTATAGCATTTGGAAGAGCTAAGTGAGTTTCTTTTACTGATGTTACTTAATTTTTTATTAACCCAAGGTGTCATGCTTGAATTGAATTTAAACGTTTTGTGGAATTTAGGGTTTTAGTGTTTATTCAGTTAAGTTCCACAGTACTCCAATTAATTTTCTTGTAATTTTTTGTTTTATAAAAGATTAATTTTAAGGGTTTGCTTTTATTATAGCTCGGAATGTGTTGTATATTGTGTAGACGAAAGCACTGGAGGCTTAGAGGTATCTCACCAGTGTGTACTAAGCAGCAAAGATTATCCAGGGTGTCCAGGGGCTGTTAGTCAAATAAAATGGACTCCTGATGGTTGTGCAATGGCAGTAGCTTGGGACAGAGGTGGACTGACATTATGGTCTACATTTGGGGCTCTTTTAATGTGTTCATTGGGGTGGGACTATGGATTGCATGTTGATTTAGAGAAAGAAAATCCTCTTCACATCACCTCAATGGTAAAAAAATCGACTAATATTTAACTGCATTTAAATTATTCTTTATATATAAAATTAAAATCTTTTTCAAGTCTAAAAATAAATTTTCATTGCTGCAATTTATATAGATACAATTAATTTATTTTCCAAATTAAACATACATTTTCTTGTACATGTATATATATATTAAAAATAAATATATATATATATTAAAAATAAATTGCGGATTTTGACTTTATTATTATTTTCTTTAATGTAAGGAATTTGCCACTGAAGGATATGAGCTTTGGATGGTTCGAAAACTATGTTATGAAAAAGAAAAATCTAATGATAGTAACGGAAATGAAGATGAAAATAAGGTGCATGCTTACAGTGTTGTCCATTTAGATTTTGTAAAGAGTGCTTTAACTACTAATCCTTGCATGGTAAGTATTATTTATAGTCGGTGTTGTGTTACTAGAATTACATATTTACATTTCAGAGTCACAATAGTCATCTTTACCTTCAAGGGGACGATAAATTGTACGTCAATACCGTAGATACGTTACGAAAGTTCTTTTCAGATCGTTCTGATGGTAATTTTGGAGAAAATAATTCTAGTATGCTCACAGAAGGCAGACAATGGCTAATTATTCCTATTCCGTCTACATATTCGGCTACAAATTGGCCAATAAGAGTGAGTGGCAAAAAAAAGTTTATTATTAATCGTTTCATCATCATATAATGATGTTTTTCGACATTTTAAAAAAATTATTTTATATTACATATGTAAAATATAAAAACAATTTACAATTGAAATTAAAACACGTAAATATACACTTAATAAATTCCGTTATGGGCCGTAAAAGAATGTCAAAATTAAAGTAAAAATAAATTCAGTGAATTTTTAATCTTATCCGTTCCTGTTATATATATTTAAATTCAATGTCAACTTAATACTTCTTTCTGTTTATTTTTTAAGTATTCTGCGATAGACCATGATGGTCAAAATATAGCTGTAGCTGGTCGCACTGGATTGGCTCATTATTGTATTGCAACGCGACGATGGAAATTATTCGGAAATGAAACTCAGGAAAAAGATTTCATCATAACAGGTGGTTTGCTATGGTGGAAGGACTACATAGTTTTAGGATGTTACAGTATCATAGATAATCGGGATGAAATTAGATTTTATCCCAAAGAATGTAAATTAGATAATCGGTTTGCGAAAATAGTACGTGTTTCCGCACCCATTTTACTTATAAATGGCCTTTATGACCAGCTGATAACCTTTGGATCGGACGCTGAAGTTTCAATATGGTCGGTGAATCGATTGGACTTAGGTAAGCTCCAAAATAATGAATTTTGTATGTATGTCTTTACATCTTAAAATATGATTTCAATATAAAAGAAATAACATTTTTATAATCTTTATTATTTATAAGTTTTGCATAGTGTTGTCTCTTTGTAACATAAATTAACTAACTGTATAATAGGAAGATTAAGAGAATTTTCTAATTAAAATTAATAAGGAGCCCAGTTACGATTTCGTACCATAACCGTAACCGCAAGCGTGTAACTAGAAATACTTATATACTAAAAAAAATATATTTAGCAGGTAATGTGGAAATTTCCAAAATTCAAGCGATTGATATATCTGCTCTGTGTGTGCATCCAGCTTGTGTAACCTCAGTCACGTTAACTTGCATACGAACTGAATCGAGTAGACATCAAAACACGAACTCCGAAAATATTGTTTTAAATGTGAGCGGGCGCCTGCTTTTAGTACAAAGAAAATCTCAAAATGGAGACAGATACACATGTTCCATGCCTACCGTCCTCGCCAGTTGTGTGGAAAATGTTTGGGTACCTTTAAGGAGAAAAGTCGAAAAGGTGACAATTTTTGCATAGAACAGTGGTGTATGTTTCATAGACTTATTTCAGAAGATCTGATAATTGTTTCGGCTTTTACACCGTTTCCAAAGAATAGTTTTGTATACTAATAATTGTCAGGTCTATTGAAATAATCTCTGAAACATACACCATGTGCCGAGCAACGAATCTATCTCTAAAGAATAGTTTTTATACAGGGGAAAGAAAGTAAATATATTTTTTCTCGGAGACAAAAACAATTAACTAACTTGTTTTCATTTAAGAGTGATTAAAATATTTCTTCTTTGATTTTTTAAAAATTATTTCTTAATATCTGAAATACAATATAGAGAGTTGATTAATAAAAGGATGAATTAGATTTATTTATTTATTATTTGTTCATAGGTTCATTTAACAGAAGCTCTGTGGTTGTTCTGTGGATCACATGGCATGAGAGTTTGGTTGCCCCTTTTTCCAAAAGATGGTGATAAAACTCATACATTTATGTCGAAAAGGATTATGCTTCCTTTCAATTTACGCATTTATCCCTTAGGTAAAATGTCATAATAAGATTATACTTTAACTGTAAGAAAATGGCATTTAATTCGATTTTAGCAATACTATTCGAAGATGCAATAATACTCGGCGGTGAAAACGATACCACTTTGTATACATCCGATTCGAATTCTCCATTCTCATTACCGTTTAATTTTTTAGGTAGAACTGTAAGTTTAAAATCAGTACCATAACAATATAGTAAGTAATGTATTATAACTTTTTTGTTTAAAATTTCAGAGTCAGGTATATCTACATCAAATATTACGACAGCTAATTAGAAGAAATTTAGGATTTCATGCTTGGGAAATTGCTCGAAGTTGCAATAATTTACCCTATTTTCCTCATTCTTTAGAACTGTTGCTGCATGAGGCAAGTCTATAATTTATTTATTAATATAATATTATTTTTCAAAAATATGATTAATTCGTTTGCCAATTTTAAAATACTTATAATAATGGTTCTTTGACTTTATGCTTAATGTAAAGATAAGGTTCAATTTTTTATTCAAAAAATTTGTGAAAACTAAAAACGCTCCTAAATCAGTTTTTTTATGACGAACAGTATTTGATCTAAGATAATTCATATATTGTAATATGAATTTAATAATGTATTGCCCTTAATATTTTCATTTTGTTTATTATTTTAACTTTATAATTCCATTTTTTCTGTTGAGTACCGTGTATTTAATTTTAATATAGAGTCAGTTTGTCTTTAAAGGATTTTCCAATCAAGATGAAACAGCGATCCGAAATAACATTCAATAAACTTTCCATTTCAAAGCGGTTATTTTTACGTATATTGTTTTGAATTAAATTTAATTATTTGTGGTTTAGGTTTTGGAAGAAGAGGCAACCAGTAAAGAGCCAATACCTGATGCTCAATTGCCAAGTGTAATCGAATTTATAATGGAATTTCCAGTATATCTACAAACGGTTGTTCAATGTGCACGTAAAACAGAAATAGCTTTGTGGCCTTATTTGTTTTCAGCTGCTGGTAAACCGAAAGATCTTTTTCAAGAGTGCATGGTTAAAAAGCAATTGGATACAGCTGCATCTTACTTGATCATACTGCAGGTAAAATATAAAATAATTTACCTTCTTGTGCACAAAAACAAATTTTCTGTACATTTTTTAAATTCATAATACATATATGTATAACTTTTAAAATTGCAAACTTATAGGTCTTTGTTTTGTTAGTTTGACTTTAAAAAAAAATGTTAATATAAATTAATAACTTGAAATTGATAATAAAAGGCCTGAGTTCTTCAGGCTCACTATTTGTAAATTTAATTAGAATGTTACCTTTTTAGTTAAATTTAAATAAAAATTAGTATTAAAATAGTGTATTTATTTTGTACATAAAGGTAATGAAGAAATAAAAAAAAACATGATTTAATGAAATTATTAGTTTAAAAAATGTATAGTGTAAAATTAAAAAACTAAGAAT
Source organism: Agrilus biguttatus (assembly GCA_963921985.1). Taxonomy (NCBI): domain Eukaryota; kingdom Metazoa; phylum Arthropoda; class Insecta; order Coleoptera; family Buprestidae; genus Agrilus; species Agrilus biguttatus. The sequence continues at coordinate 27,628,114 of OY998118.1, forward strand.
TATTTTGTTATGTTAATTTTAAAATACTCAACAAAAAATGCTAACATTCAAGTATTTTTTAGAATTTAGAAACATCTTCGGTCAGCAGACAGTATGCAACCCTCTTGCTAGATACTGCTCTTGAACAATCAAAATGGGAATTGGCTAGAGAATTGGTTCGGTTTTTGAGAGCAATTGGTATGTACATTTAATTCATAAATTTTCTTTATTCTTTACATTATAAGAAAATATTTTTAACAATCTGTATAATTTGATTATCTTTCTTTTATTTCTTATACAAAAGTTGTGATTGAATTTAAAAATTTAATTGTATTTCAGATCCAAATGATGTAGAGTCTCCGAGAACTTCATTTATTTTACCATCAAAATTGGGCTTTTCGCAGACTCCTCCAGTAAGCCCCAATGCTGAAGATTTATCTCTCATTTTGGGCAACGTTCAAGGTAGCAGATGCCGAAGTTTTAGTACCACAGTTACGCCAAAATTTCCCGAAAACAAACTTCCTATCGGTACCAACAGTAATAATCCTTCCGCCGAATCTCCGCTTTTAAAAAGTAGAAAATCCACATCGTCTACTGTTAATATCAAAAACGAGAGCAGGTAAATAAATACTTTTACTATTCAAATATATAAAAAATAATATTGTTTCTCAAAAAGTTACGATTTCTCATTTACTAGATAATACCACTGTAATAAAATTAGGAAAATACCTTTATCGTACATTAAACATCTTAGAGGAAATCAAAATAAAAACTAATTAGAAAAATTATACAAGATTATACCTTTATTTCGTATTTAACTTAAACAATAAAATAAATTTCGTAAATGAAGATTGTCCCATTTCATTAAAAATTTTATTATTAGGGATGGTACTGCTGAGGAGTTTTTTATAGACGTCATTTTACAACGTCACGCAAGAAGACTTTTGTCATCACATCGTTTGTCAGATTTAGGTTATTTCGCTGCTCATCTTGACTTCCATTTGGTTACGTGGTTAGCTAGAGAAAAAGACAGAGCAGCTAGAATAGACGATTTCGTTATCGCTCTTAAAAGCCTTCATCAAGACTTCAATTGGCCCTATCCCACTGTTACTAATGCACCGAGAACTAGTATATCATCAGGTAAATAATATTTCCATGTTATTTTTTAATAATTTTTTCTTTATTTTTGTTTTAATCCTATTAATTATAATGATATATATCCGTATAAATTAAAAATAAAAATACTAGTTTTCCTTTCTCAAAATATAATCATCTGTACACGTTTTTACGTGTAATTGCTACAAAAAAAAATGTTTACATATGTTTCACCACTTTTTTGTGGTATATTTTGTAACTTTTGAAGATGCCATAAAGTAGTGAAACATTTGTAAAGTAAACAATAATATATTTTATTGAAATTACAAGTGTTTTTAATTTATAGTTTATTTATTCATTGAAATTCATTGAAAAATTTATAAAAGTAATGGTATATATTTACACCCTTTATATATGTCAGATTATGTGTATGCAGATTTTTACTGCTGCTAAAACGTATTTTTCATGTACAATTCATTTATTTTTCCGTTTAAAAAAAATAGTGCTCATTTTTTTTTAAATGATCAGTACAATCGTTGCTGGACAGTCCCGCAGCGCAATTAGATGACAGGATTAAAGCTTTGCACATAGACACAACGAACATAAATCAAACATCAAGTCGTATTGGTGATAGCGGTTACATGAGCTTTCCTGGAGGTTTACCATGCACAGGTCTCCTTACATCCATGAATAATGTCGAAAATTATAGTCAAGTCTCCGAAAGCGAGATGGATCAGCAAAGCGAAATGACACAGGTCGAAATAGAAGGTAGTGTAATAGTTAAATACCTTCTGATAACTTAGATTTAATATCGGTTTTCAGAAAGTCCTCCAGATAGCATTGTGAATTCGAAAAGGGAAGAGTCGAGGATGAGCATGACAAGTTCTGTATGGGGATTCGAAAATGAAACAACTAATGCTATAAGTGAAAACTGGGACGTTCCTCAACAAGTTTTGGAGCAACTTTCGAACTGTGGAACAAAGGGATCGCAAAGAGCTGAAGTTCAATTAAGGTAAACCAAATACTGATGTTTTAATTTTTATTTTTTATGTTTCTTTATTGGATTTTAGATATCTTCTTCAGTTGTTTTTGGAAGCAAGTTGTTTAGAATGGTCATTAATTATATCTATACTGTTAAGAGATGCCATGGCTGTTATAAGAACTGTAAATTCAGCAAGAACATCTGATCAAACTATCGAGGCACTCTCCAGACTTAAACAAGGGCTCCAGGTGCTATTTAATTGGACAAATAGGGAATGGTAAGTACAAAGCAAACGTAACGAGCTTTCACTATTTTTGAACTGAATAATTCTTTTGTGACAGTGTACCTAGTTCGTATTAAAAAATGTTACTTTCCGTAAATTATAAACGCGGAATTCATAGGCACAACTTGTATTTAATTTTTAAATATGCTTCATCATTTTGTAATTTTTTGCCTACTGCAACATAAATTACATTATTGCAGTAACAGAATAAAAAATATTAAGGCATTGTAAACATATTATAAACAACTACATATATGTAGATATCTAAATTCAAATTGAGCAATTCAGCGTGGATATTAAATTTGCTTTAATTTTTTTGTTTAAACATTCGTTTAATTTACTTTTTCTAACAAACGTAAATTCCAATAATGTTAGACCATAAGCAGTCGAAACTTGTGTAAAGGTACATACCCACATAGAAACACTTTTTTTTAGTACAAGGCTAAACTAATTTTTGAGAAAAGAGAACATTTGCTATACTTGCAACTTGTAATAACAATTAACTAAATGTTGCCACATTTATTTTTCAGCCTTGGTTATAAATCGTTCATGATGGCGATACACAGTCAAATTTCGGTTTTGTCCAAAATATTGACAACGAAAATTCAACAACAGCAGATTCAAGAACATCAGCAAGCCGTTTCAGCGACGTTCAGTAAAATAACTACGTTTGTTCCTCCAAAGGGTAGAAAAGTTAGTACAGGCGCTGATTCTAATAGTCAAACTGGTTCCAGAGAACTTGTAAGTAGTCAGAAGGGTAGTTTGGGGAGTAGCGAGAAACCTGACAGTCAAAATACTCCATCCAGTCAAAACGAGAGCGAAGACTATAGTCCACCTAGTTCCATTATACCAGAGAGCACTGGTTGCGTTGTTTCGTAAATTGTTAAAATTAAAATTTCATAATTTTATACCGAGAATATGTAAATATGCAAGCATCAAGAGTGATAAGTTGAAAACGAGTCAATTTTCATTGTTGGTAGCTATATTTCTTTTTTACGCAGTATTTGAGTTTTGTTTGGTCATATTTTTTTGGTATTTATTTTACTGAAGATAGGCAGAAAAACGAAACGGTTGTGCCATATTTTTTCATACGGTGCATATCAGAAATAAGAATTTTTTGATATTTCTGTTGCTCTAGTAACTTACAGGTAATTATAAAAAAATTGCAAAATATTTTTGTACAAATTATTTATTTATCTATAATTTAAAAATATATCTCTTTGGAGTTACTTAAGAAATTCAGACTACAGGCAAATTTAAAAAAAGGACTTCAGAAATTATTGTCAGTGTACCTTTATGTAAATGTATATATTATATATCTATATACCAACAAAATTAATTTTTAAATTAATAGGAGTAAAATTTATTGTCGCATGTTTGAAATTATATAATAATAAATACATTTTTAAAGATTATATGACAAATACAGGGTAACGCAACGTAATTAATTATTTAAAATAATTTAGAATGGTTGCCCGAAGAATCAATTTTATTCTACAGTAATAAATTATGAACCAATATTTTGAGTCTGAGATTTCCAGTTTATTGGGATCTACATATATGTTTTTCCTCCAAAATATTTTACCTGTAAATGAAGTTTGCTCAATAACTGACTAAGAGTTACTTTAATTTTTTTGCTCTGGCAATCATAACTTAATAAATTCCCTCCAGTTATTTCATTAATGATTGTACAAACTTGTTAATATACCAGTCAGCAATACATACAATAAATTTCAATATTGATTTCTATTTTATAACACTTCATTTTGTTCTAATTTACTTCTCGCGACATTTTATATCCAAAGTAATAATTGTTTTCTCAGAATAATAAAAAAAAGTCTTAAAAACATTATTTAAGCAGTAATTTGTGCCAAAAATTAGTGGGTGAGTATGTAATAAAGAATAATATAGAATGTGCTGAATATATTTAAATTTTGTAACAAGTAACCGTTAAATCTACCAGGGTTTATATTACAATGGTTTAAGAAAAATTCGTCCGAAAGTAATTTGTTATTATCAGATGTTATTTTTTTGAGATCTGAAAAATTTAAGTATTTATAGTATTTTAAGGATTTAAGTCTGAAGATTTTAAATTTTTATTCGGTAACGTTATTATATTTTAAATAATTGATATTTCCTCTAATATACATAATTCAATTTGTGACTTGTTTAAGTCTAAATTTTTGTAAACGTATAAAATATGTAACAATTAAATTTTAATTCGACGAATTTGGTAATACATTAAAATAATTTGATTTTGTTACAGAATGTTTATCAAAATATTTTTATATGTGTTTTTCTTTGTTTTGTTATACAAAGGAGCAAACTAACTACCGTTTTATCCCTATTTATTATATTATAGTCACCTCAAATTGTCCTTTTGTATCAAAATATGTCTATTGTTACATCTTAAAAAAATTCAAAATCTTCGGACCAGTACAGATAATTGAAAAGGATCTTTAATTTTTACAATTAGCAAATAGCAATTTCGTTATTTCATGTTTACTAAACTTGTGATTAATGATATTAGTAAAGCATTATATTATTATCTATAAATAGAATTTATTGTATATGATTTAAATTTCACTAATCGTAAATATTTTTATTCCTACGAGAATTTATAGTTCTTTTATTTATTAGTATTGGTGAATTAAATTATTAAAAAATAAGCGGTTGTTGGAAAAAAAATAACTCAAAATACGTATTATTCTTTTTGTAGTTAAGTTATATTTTTAGTTTAACACTGTAAATTAAACTAAACACTACTTGTTAATAAACATGTAATATTCTTGTACAATCGAAGTATGATAATTTGTTGCTTTATAGTAGTTTTAAAATTTTTTTAATTCTGTATTAATACTGTATAGTACCACCATGGTCTTTTTAATGTTGTATATATATCTATTGCATGTTTCTAGATTGTATGTCATGTAATTAATTTAGAAAGAAATAAAAATTCAACTACTTTTCTCTAAAAATTTTAAATGCACCGTGTATACTATTCGTAATCATTTGTTTTAGCAGTTTTTTGTATCTTAGTACCCCATTTGCTGTTATGTTTTACAATTTGAACAACTGTGCAGTTAAGGTAAGATTTCACCATTTATAAGTTTTAAAGTAATTACTCTTAAACAGGTCAAACTCGAAAATGTACGCTCATGTTATTACATATAAAAAAGTTATGTTTTAATTATGATTTAAAAGCGGTTAGCGCCATTAAATTGTACATGCATTTTTATATTGAATATATAAATGATAGTCCGCGAAAAGTTTTGTTTTGAGTTTGTGTTATCTATCCGAAATGGGGTAGGTAAAATTATAACGAAAGAAGCAATGAGGAAAATGAGGGTAAAAGAACAACAGATATGCTGAGCATGAGAGGCGTTAATTAAAATAAGTAAATCATTCCTAAATTAAGGGTTTGTTGAATAAGGAAATTATGATTGTCAATTTTTGTTATAAAACTGTAAGCAAATAAAAATAATTTAAACAGATTATAATTACAATTCTGTCTATAAAGTAGTAGTTTTACGATTTAGCGACTCTTTAGGTACTATATGATACGAAGACAGTTATTTACCACATTCTATGGTTATTGGCAAAGTTTGATGATATTTTTGTGTGTCTACACCACTATGTAAATAATTCAAATGTCTCGTAGGTAGTAGTAGTAGTACAATTGTAAATAAATTGATTATTTTAGTAATAGGTTAACAATATATCTATAGTAATGTATAATCTGTGTCTTGTACCTATAGTATGTAGCCATTATTATCAATTATGTGTATATTTAGTTTCTTATTATTCATCAATACGTAATATCTTTTTACACTAGGTAAGTGTTTTTATTTTATAATTTATTTCTCATCTTTTGCTTCTGTGTACATTACGTATAATTTTAATTGGTTTTTTGTGAAATAGTTGTAAAAGGTTATAGAACTTATTATATGCAAGTAACATTCATATTTGGCAACAGAAAATAACACATTATAATTGCAACTATAATAAATTTATTCGTAAAATAATTAAATATTTTAATTAATTCCTAGCAAAGTAGTTGAGAAAGGCTTTTTATAGACAATGACCATTCATGGTTACAAATTATTTAAGAATAAATACACTTGTGGGAGTTTCATTAAAATTTTAGTGAAACTTGTAGAAGTATACATATCTTTTCTTACATATTTTTACTGATGTTACTAAAAGTTTTCACAAACAACGAACCATACACAGTAAAAGGATTTTTTTATTTGATTTTTGACAAAGTTGTTAAAACAAAAAAAATCATAATTTGATTAATTATGAGCACGTTTCTATATTTAGAATTTTTATGTTTGTTCGTCATATAAAGATTGCTATTTTATTTTAAATTGTACCAAAAAAACTGTATATATTATACCTACCATTAGATTGCAAGGAATCGTTCTTTCAGTAATCACATAATTATTAGTTCGTCGAAAATTTAGCAGCGCATTTTTATGTAATATTATTAATATTTATATACTTTATATTATTGTGAATAATAAGTTTTGAAAAAGACAAAAATAGTTGTTTTACACTTATTTTATTAGAAAACCTCTAACAATTGTTTCAACATTTGAGAGTTAACTAGATAATAAGTAATACAGCTGTTTATATATGTTTACCAAGTATAATTTGGAACACCCAATTATGTCTGATATATTTAAATATGGAACTACCCAAACCTTCCGTATGATCATTAGTAATGTTTACCTTTAAGTTAACAGTCTTTTGTATTTCCAATTTTTCTAAGTAATTCAATTAATAACCTTTGTTTTCAAATAATTGATTGTCTGCCATTACTTTATGGACAATTATATTATTTAATTAATTAAATAAAATACAATTTCAAATTGCTAAATTTTCCACTGTTTTATTTTTAATTGTCTTTACAATTGTTTCATCCTACTATATATATATAGGTACAGTAGGTAACTTAGTCTAAAAGTGGTGTGGTAGGGGTGAGTTTTACCAGTTTATTTAAAATTGTTCATTCGTATACGTTTTCTATTTCATTCAAAATAAGCTCACTGTTTTGTTTAGTGTATTTTTTAATTTCGTAGGATTCAACATGTCAAGTTTTTAACTTTTTTCCAAACAATGTAAAATATTAAAATTATCTTTTATATTAAATTCGTGGTTTTCTTTTTTTATATGATTCATAAATATTGATTTTCCTGCGTAGTTCTTAACATTCTTTCTTTAAATGGCCTTCCTGTCTGTCCTATATATACTGTCATGCAAGTATTACATTGTAATTTGTAGACCCCACTTTTATTAATTATTTCCGTTTTATCTTTGTTGTTAATCAAATATTTTGATAATTTATTTTCTGTTTTAAAAGCTAGTTTGAATTCATTATTTTTATTTTTTCTAGTTTTTCTGAAATTTTGTTTGAAATGTTCCCTATATATGAAATTGATTTGTAGTTATTACAAGTTTTTAGATTTTTTTATATTATTTGCATATACCTATTAATTGGTGACAGATTGTTTTTCTTTTTCAGTTTATTAAATCGTCTATTAGTTTTGACGTGTATCCGTTATTAATTGCAATTCGTTTTATAGTCATTAATTCTATTTTGTAATTTATATCTAAGAGTAGAAAATTCAGTAGTCATATTACGAAATGCTGCATGTTTTTGTTGGTTGGGGTGGCACAATTTTTTATGTATTACAGTATCTGTCTAAGAAAGTTTTCTATATACTACTTTGTTTTCAAGGTGTATAACAGACAGCTTTTCATTATTGATAAAATGTTTTTGTGAAATACAATAGATATTGTGAAAGGCCAGTGATTGGTTTGTTATCAAGAATAGATTTTTTATGTTCTTTAAGCCTAATTTCAAAATTACGACCAGTTTGTCCAATATATATATATATATTGATATACAGGGTTTTTAAAGTTGATGGGCTATTAAAAGTATATGAACTAGTAGAACGAATTCAATTCTGAAACTTGGGCTTCTTTGTTTATTGTTTATACCACTTCTTTTAAAAATATATTCAAGTTCGATTTAGATGTTAACTTTCTTATTTTGAATGGAATGACATACTTTTTTTACATTTTCCGATAGAAAATCTGAATTCATGCATATTTTACAGGAGGGCACTACCCCGAAAATATTGATGGATTTTGAGATATTTAATTTTTTTGAAAATTTTTGACATTTGCACGTTAACATTAAAAAACCGTAATTCAATTAGTTTTTGAGATTTTGCTTTCTAACTCGTAACAATTACTTATAATTATTCACATTATCGAAAAAAAATGTGGTTTTTAACTAAAATGTACAGGGTGTTCAAATTTTGTAGTCAAAGTTGGTCAACTTCAAAGAGGTATAAGTCAATTTTTTTAAATAGAATGACTCATTTTTGACTATATATTCAAATTCCTCATTGAATTTAGCGTCTATTGATATGGGACTAACGTCTACCTTTGTTTATACTTGTTGAGAAAATTTACAGTTTGTGAAGATTTTGCTTTTTTGCATTGCATACGTATCATGATAATGAAAGCAGTGTGCTAAGTTTTGAAAAAAATTGAACAATCAATTGTTGTTAAGTGTCAGAAAGCGTATGCCGTCTTCCAGACCCACAAAATATTAAGATCAATAATCTCAAATTTTGAATATTTAGACGAATAAGGATTTTAATTCCTTCTTTTTTGGATATGTTATATCTTCGTCTAATAATACATCGGAATCAACAGTGTAATTCAATGCCGGTAGGGGTATTAGCCCTCGGAGGAGTTGTTTCTGTTGAATCCATATTTATAATAATATATAAACAGCTGTATTTTTAATTTTAATTTAGTTTCTAGTATAACTCTCAGATGATGACATACCACGTTAAAACAATTTATTGTTGGAGGTTTTCTAATAAAATAGTGTAAAACAACCGCTTTTGTGTTTTTCTAAACTTATTTAAAATGTTTTACAATTATCCCACCGTAGAATCTACCAATATTATTAAAAATTGTGAAATAATTGTAAAAAAAATAAAACATTCGAACATTTTACAGTTAATAAAGGTAAGACTTACCATTTAAAAATCTTAAAATATTTGTTAAATAGGTCGATGACTAACATTAAAATTTGTTAAATTGAAATGATTAGCTTTTTTACTTCAATTTTTTTTCCCTATTTTAAAAACTATAAGCGCCACTAAATTACATTAACATTTTTGGATAGCTCTCGTCGTTTAAAAAAATTAAAGTAAAAAAGAGGAAGTTATTATGTTGAGAATTTTTAGTTATTTTTCGTTTTTTTCATATGGTAGGATGTTTGTTTTTATAATAACATGAAAAATATATTAAGTTATCCTAGTGGCGAATTCAAGGGATGGGGGTATTCGGGTTCGGATCTCAACCACATCTTCGGGATCAGAAAAATTAAAATAAACTTACTAAAAATAAATTTTTTGATCTATTGATGGCCGCGAAAATAACGAATGTTAAACAAAGATCTTTAGAAGGTTGTCTCGAATTATATCCAGTTCTTTATGTTACGAGGGTGTATCAAATATAAACGGGATTGGTTTTGTAAAAAAATCGAAATATATTTAATTAGACTTCGATACATATACTATTTTTTTACATAGTATCCCTCTCTAGAAATACGTTTTTCTTGTGGGATTGAGAGCTTTTTTATGCCATCATCGTAGAAACTCTTCGGACATCCTTGTAACCATTGGAGGACAAATGCTTCTACTGCGTCGTTCTCGTGGAAACGTTGGCCTCCAAACGCTTCTTTCAGGGGCCCAAAAAGATAGAAGTTTTAAGGGGACAAGTCAGGGCTATATAGCGGATGTTCCAACGTTTCGAGCCTAATGCATCCAATTTTTGCCTTGTGGCATTGGCCGTATGAGGCCTGTCGTTGTCATGCAATAGAATGACACTTCTGACCAATTGCTTCTTCCTTTTCCTTTGAAATGACAATTTCACGGCATCCAGTAGATCACAATAATATTGGGCATTAATTGTGCGTTGATCATGGAGAAAGTCATCGTGAAAAGCACCTTGCCGATCAAAAAACACTATTGCCGTCAATCACGTCCCCTCTCGCGCTCAGGCGTGTATGGTGTACCCATGTTTTGTCACAGGTGACGATGTGATTCAGAAATGTTTCACCCTCTTTCTGGAATCGATTGAAGTGTCGCTGCGAAATCTCCAATCGATGTTGCTTGTGATCTTCCGATAACAGTCTGGGAACCCATCTAGTCACGATACTGTGGACAATTTCTCAGAGAGTTATGCGTCGATTTCCCTCAATGAGATTTCGGACCGCCTCAATGTTGGCTTCGGTCACACTTGTCCTTGGGCGACGAGCATGGCTCTCGTTCTTGACCTCTTCACGACCTTCAGAAAATTCCTTGTGCCATGCAAACATCCGAGTTCTTAACAGAGTGTTGTCCTCGAACTGTGCTTATAATCACCGCAAAACTTCGGTTGGATTTACCCCTCCTTGGTCAAAAACTTAATAACAATCCGTTGCTCCACGGAGACATGCACTTCTGCCTCGCTTATTGTTTCTTTTCCTACTAAAGCGACTCGAGCGAATTGCGGTTGGTTCTCCCTTCTCCCTAGCAGTACAGCCCATCTTCGCATCTACTACTACCAGGTCACTGACCTCTCCATAATTTAAAAAAAATCAGTCCCGTTTATATTTGAAACACCCTCGTATATAGGATTCATTGGGTAACTACCAAAATTTACGATTAATTGATTATTCGCGTAGATAAGAAAATGATTTATCATGCATATTTACGGATAAAAGATTGTCTGCAAAACGATAGAAATTTTCATGAACCTTGTGGTTCACAGAAACGGTAGTTTTCTTGTTTAGTAATAAACTATCTATATAAAAAAGAATATTAGGTAGATGGAAAAGAAATATGTATATATACGAAGTTATATGTTAATTGATTTATGTCAAAATAATTGTAATCAAATTTGTTATAAACCAATAACCAGGCACGAACTCAAGGAAAGGAGGGTTGGGGATTTAAACCCCTTCCCTCGAAATGTTACAGAATTACTATCAGTATTGCCAGAAGTTTAAATTTTTTACATTTTACTAAGTTTCCGTGATTACATGTAACTTGTATGTAAAAAACTTTTTTAAACATACCTATCATATAACTTTTTAGCCAGTTTTATCTACTCGTTAATAAAATGAGTATAAACTCTCAGGATAATTGAAGCATTTAAAAATTACAAAGATAACATCTATTGAAACTGCTACACAAACTTTATGACCGTACCTACGTGTGGTTCGAACACGGGTGCGGCTGCTCTGGTCCAAGTTTTCTATGGTTTCCTTGGATCATTTAGGCAAATGCTGGGGCAGTAATATTCCACAGATAATCTTTCACTTCTCTTCTATCTTCATTTCGTCCGTCTTATCTTTCTCTCCTTAACCACAACACCCACCCATTCCCACGATACCTGTAAGAAGGCTGAAGAGGGCCTTACGCCCTACTCTCCGGCTTTGCACTACAGTGTAGGTCGGAGACACTGCCCACCTACGAGCACGAGTAACTGGTGGGAATGAACACGAAAAGGTTTTTTGTTTTCTTTTACCTATGTGCAATGCTTGATTTAAACGTGAGTCGTGAGCCTAGGATGGCAAAATTTTAAAGGCAAGAAATATTTCACTGTTTACACTTTTAAAACATCTGTTGTCATGTTGGATAGAAAGCAAAATTTATTTTTAGATTTTATAAAAGCTGCAAATGTTAGTAATGAAATTGTAAATACTTCTACATTTTCTAATTTCACAATCACCCCTACATATAAACCATCAGTATCCACTCAATAGGGACCATGCAGCGTGGTTTAGAACATAGCTTAGCATTCGTGTGGTCACCGGTTTGATTGCTGCTTTAAGTTTTCTGTGGTTTTCTTGAACCATTTAGTCTTCTCTCTTAATTTCGTCCGTCTTATCTATCTCTCCCTAACCACAATTCGCCCACTACTATGATTCCTAAAAGGAAGTTGAAGAGGGCCTCTCGCCCTATCCTCCGGAGTTGCACTATAGTATAGGTCGGAGTGGCTGCTAGCCCATCAGAATGAGTAGCTGGTGGGAATGATACATCCAAATTTTTTTTTAATTTTTACTCAACAGGGTTATTACCTATACGGTTACTTATTCATAGAACGAAAGTGCGAAATACTATCAACCCTAAACTAACCAACTTTGATTGTATTTAATATTGTGTTTTTTTTATTTAATTACATTTTTGCTTTGAAATCAAGTTATACAAGTTACAGTTACAGATTATTATAAATGTAAAACATTTGTAATATTCGTAAATTAGATGTTTTATTGTAATATTTATTACTAAGAGCGCTACATCGGACGGAACTTAGGACGCAATCGACCATAAATCCGCCACTGTCTACGTAACATTTCCGTCATCTTAAAATTGAAGATAACTAACAACAAAAAGCATTTTATATCGCAATAGAGTTATTTTGTTTACAATTTAAAAATGAATTTGGGACATGTGCTGCAATTATAAAAAAGGTTAACAAATATTCTTATGAGAATTTGCATTCACCCATGCCAATAAATCCAAATATATAATATAATAATAGAACATAATATATAAATTAATTATAATTGCAATTATACCATATTTTTTCATAAAATGGTAGTTTAGGGAGATGGAAAAGAAATATTTTAATCGGGAGGGAGGTTGCGGACTTCCGTCAGAAGCAGGGGCGTAATTTTAACGTCAGGGTTGAGTTTTGACACTAAGTGACACTAATTTCACGCGCGGAGGGGGGAAAGCATAAGAAGGGGGTTCGACGCACATTACTCAGCTTCTACACTGGCGGTCGTGGGGGGGCAACTAACTCAGGTGGCCCAGGTCGAGAGGGGGAGCTCCACTATCTGCCGCGATTCCCGGTCGGTGATCGGGGAGACACCAAGGAAGGGGGCGTAGTTATACTTCAATAGGGCGAACAGGTCGTTCAGCTCGGACTGCGCTTGGCGTACCGGGTTGGGGGAGGATCTCGTGGAACGTCCGGGCTCGGTCCGTACGGTAGTCTCCGTGGCTAGACTGCCGATATGCTCGGTGCGGCTCCCCGGAGTTCATCGAGCGGATGGTCGGAGACAATACGGCTTGGCGAAGGTGCGGTAGGCAGGGTTGGTCACTCTACTTGGTCAGTATGTAGGCAGGGTTGGTCACTCTACTTGGTCAGTATGTAGGCAGGGTTGGTCACTCTACTTGGTCAGTACGTAGGCAGGAGGAGTGTTCGCTTGTTCAGCGAGATCTGTCGTTTCTATTTTTTTTTATTTAGATTTAACTCAAGGTGGAAAAACCTTGCATAGGCACCCCCTGAAGGGAGGTAGTGTCAGATCCTTACTGACTAAAAACCCTCCTCGAGTGGGGATGGTCAACCAGAAGGTTTTAACATCCCCAGGATAGATGTGGAGAGGTTGGGATTGGGAAGTGGATTGAGAAGAGGGCAGAGTTGCATGAGGGGAAGGGACGGGAGCGTAGCTAGTCAAGCGAGGTTGATACCCTTGGGGGGTTGAAGATTAGGAGGCCGATTTCTATTTGGACAGGAATGTGGTCGGAGCTGAGGAAATGTTGAGGATGTCAGGAAGGTGATTTTGTATTTCCGAGAAGTGCGTGGGGTCTGGGGGGGCTTCGATTGTTGTTTCGGCAGCCCCAAGCGGTGTGTTTGGCGTTAAAATCGCCTGCGATGATGGTCGAGACATTTGGGTGGAGTAGAAGGGGGAGGTCTGAGAGATCCTTATCGTTCGGGGGTGAGTAGAACGAGATGAGAACGGGGCCGGAAGTTATTGAGATTTCAATGCCAACCGCTTCGAATGAATCAGTGTTCAAAGGAACTGGTCTGTGTTTGATGGTGTTCCTAACTAGGATAGCTACGCCACCGCCTCTGGAATTTTCTGGATCTTTCCTGAAAGAAGTGAAGTTTGCGACAAAAAGTTTGTGTCTGTGCGATAGGTGTGTTTCGGTGATGCAAGCAACACCGATTGACTTTTCTTCGAGGAAATTCTCGAATTCAGTCAATTTACCTCTAATGCCATTGGCATTCCAGGTAACTAAACGAAGATTGTTGGGGTGGGTGGTGATGGAAGATTCCAGGACGGTGATTAGGCTGGTTATCATTGTTTGAACAATGGCCTGTATTTTGTCCTGACGGGACGGGGTTGCTCGTGGAGCTGTAGTGAAGGTTCGGGTTGGGGTGCGCTTGGGATTTCGTGAGGGGCGCCGTTACTGGGGTAACGGAAGAGTTGGGGGTTGGTTTTGCTGCTTTTGGAGCAGCCAGAGTGAGGGTTTTGGTATGGGGGATGGTTCTCTTTGGAACCTTGGGGCAGCCGCGGTAGGAGGTGCGATGACTGCCTTTGAAGTTTACACAGGTGGGAGTGGCGTCTTTTTTGTCTTTCGACATGCATTCTGCGGTTGCGTGATTACGACCGCAGAACGAACAGACTCAGGCGGCGTGGCAGTAATTCGCTGTATGGAATTACTGCATACAGCGGCAGCATTGGGGAACGCCTTTTGTTGCCCTTTTTGGCTCAACTTTGACATTGAGCCCACAGAGTCTACCAAGTTCGAAGATTGACTTGATGTTTGTCGGATTCGGTCAAGACGGACGGACATAAGTGGCCAGACTTTGTCACCGTTGAACATACGGTAGACGCCACGAATAGGGTAACCTTGACTTGCAGTCTCCGCGGATGACGACATGGAGGTCTCTGTCCTGGCGGAGCTGGTTAGTGGAGAATTCGACCTTGTATTGGTCGAGGAATGCGGAGAGGCGACGAAAATCGTCAATGGACTTGGGGTAGACTCTGATTGAGTCCGAATTGTTGATGGTGCGGCGGTCGGATATGCCACTGCTGTCCATGGCGCGATGAATTTTCTGCCAAAAAATACTTTTGGCGGATGACGATGGGGGGCGGAGCTTGAGTGCTCTGGGTGGGATGATCGGAATCTGTGTCCGACTCGGAAAAGGACAAAGTAAAAGAAGACAAGAAAGGAGTGATTTTCGTGCATTTGGCTCGCCGATTAACGACTTTGGAAAAGCCGTCGGTGGTGGCGGGGGATGGCACGAGGTTGGATTGTGACTCTGATGGGGTGGGGGTGGTCGAAGTACTGGGGCTTCGGCCATTGGGAGTGGGGATACGTCTCTGGGAAGACGACGCACGTACTCAGTCAAGCCCTCGAGTCTGGCCTGAAGCTCGCTGATGGCGGCCATTGCAGCTGCATAGGAGTGACCTTCCAAGAGCGTGGGGCTCTCGCAGGCGGCCATTTCGAAAACGGATCGCTCTCAGGTACGAAATATCCTTGGGTGAGCGTTGTTTAAAAAGAATAGAACGACGGTTGTTAGTAATGGGGGTGGTGGGGTTGGGAGCGATGAAGTGCGAGGGGACTTTGCGTACTCGGTCCCCAAGACTGTTGGTTAGTTGTTAAATAGATAATAGAATAACTTACTTAGAGCGGCTGGGCAATGGCGATGACCTTGCAAAAATGATCCAATTTAAACCACCTGGTTTAGTGTTGGTGCGTTGGTTGCTGGCAGTGAAAACTACCAGTTCGTAGCCTTGAAGTTTCGTGCTGAAAAGCACGTAAAAACGGTGAACTTGCCTTGTACCTGTAGCAGGTAACAAGTGCGAGAAAACAGTTAATCTAGCAGTGGGTCGACTGCGAAGAAATCGTAGAATCTACGGGCTTCTGTCGGATACGTACAGCTTGGCTGCGGGACTTGTGCTAGCTAACTAGCAGGTATGTATGGCCGTGTCGTTTCTAAAAATAAAAAACTTTTTTGTGTTTCATTCCCACCAGCTACTCGTGCTGGTGGGCGGGTAGTCCCTCCGACCTACACTGTAGTGCAATGCCGGAGAGTAGGGCGTAAGGCCTCTTCAGCCTCCTTGCAGGAATCGTGGGTATGGGTGGATGGTGTGGTTAGGGAGAGAAAGATGAGGCGGACGAAATGAAGACAGAAGAGATGTTAAAGATTATCTGTGGTACTGTGGAATATTACTGCTCCAGCATTTGCCTAAATGATCCAAGGAAACCACAGAAAACTTGGACCAGAGCAGCCAGATGATTTAGAGAATTAGACCACGCCGCTCGGTCGTCGTCGTTTCTAAAAAAAACTTTTTTGTGTTTCATTCCCACCAGCTACTAGTGCTGGTGGGCGGGCAGTCCCTCCGACCCACACTATAGTGTAAAGCCGGAGGGTAGTCATTTCTAGCACCCCCAAGCGTATTTATAGGGTTACCGGGACTCCTACCCTTGGCCGTCAGGGTGGTATACAGAGGAGTACTCGGTGCCAGCGAGCATGTCCGCGGTGCGCGACGACACGCGAATTCTTCATATGGCAGCCGCCAGGTTTGTATCAGTTACTGACCTAATCTGGTGATTTTGTATAAAAATGAGTCTTTCTTTCATTAAGAGTGTGAATTTGTGATTGGTATGACGACCCGATAATTTAAGCAATTTCCCAGCAGTCTGCTGCAGTGAACGAACTTCATGTGTAATTAATCTAAATAGTATACTTGATATTGACATTTACGCTAATTCCTAGACAATGTTTTCTCTTTAAATTGGTAGCCATGACTGCTCTTGAGCTGTGTATATCGTATAGTATATTGTGTTATAATATAACACGCTTGTTGAAAGTTTTCAACTGCTATATTCGTACAAACTCTTATAAAAATTTACATCATGGCTGGTACCTTCTTAACAGGTTGAAATGTAGAAAAAATAAAGGAAAAGTTCCGTAAAAATTGATGAGCCAGTAGTGGGCAGCTAGTTCATTTCATAAGTTACCCAAAATGGTGTCAAAGAAGCCCAAAAATAGCTTTATGCGTTTCTAAAAATCTAGACTTTTTAAAAAAAATATACATTTGTAGAATTTTTCAATACTAACAAAATATGATCAGTTAAATAAACAAATAAATTAATAATTGTAAAAATAGACCATTTAATGAAAAAATGAGATGAATGTTTTGTTCTTCCAATTTTGAACTCTAATGATCTATTAAAAAATGTGACATACGTTAATCGGGCCAGATTGTGCAAAAATTATAAGTCTGACTTAATCCCTCTTTGGCTTGGTGTTGCGAACAAATGAGATTTAGTGCCACTTGCGAACAGCAATAAGTAGCCTTGGGTTGACCTAGAAATTATAGTTTCATTTGCGAACAGACCAGTAAGTTATTTGAACGAACAAATGCTAATGTTAGTTACAATGATGCTTAACTTCCCTTCACACTTTATCCAGGCTTAGGACTGAATACTGGCGTGTTTAAAAGTTGGCATTTGCCTTTTTCAATGTCCGTCATCTAATATTTACAATATCTGTATAATTCTATTTTCTACTCAAATTCTGCCTTAAAAGATAATGTTTCTAAACATTTTTTAATATCCTTTCTATATGCAAAATTTTGCAAGGTTTTCTGAATGTGTTCGTCTACCTTTACGTATTGTTTTTTCCTCTTTTTGGCTTCCATATTTAATTCCGCCCTGTGGATAATTAGTGCGGCGTAATTAGCCTCTGCTTTTAATTTTTAACCTAACCTAATGAATATTATTGTAATTATTGTTGTTTATCGGAACATCGTTTCATTTGTATTAAATAGATACAACCGAAATAAATAAAATGTAATTGTTCGCAAATGGACCTACAATTATTAAGAGCACCTGGATCTTAATAAGAGTGTTCGCAAATAACACCAAAATGTGGTTGTTCGCATCTAAAACGTTCGCAAGTAAGACGACACCTTTGGCTTGCTTATTGCGCACAATAATCACTACTTAATTGAATTGGCTGTTACTTGGTGAAAGTTGTACATATTAACTGATATAATGAAATACACAAAACTTTTCACAAATTTTTATTGTTATCACGACTATAGTTTCACTACACTGTAGCTTTTTCAAGTGATTTAGATGTACAAAGTTGTTTACAAATTTCGGAACTTATAAATAGCTTAAACTATCAGGGTTGGTGGGGGAACAAATTTAACAGAGGTGAATTAGTTAGTTCAATTTGACCATTTAAAAGTAAGTTAATGTTGTAGTTTTTAATTTTATTGATTTCTAATGATTCTAATGTATTTAATCTTGAGCCTTTTCCTAGAGTATGTAGAAAAATGCATTGTTTATTGAATTCATGGTTTTCTTCTATTAAATGGTTAGCGTAGTTAGAAATATTGTGTTTTTTATTGATAAAGCTTTTAAAATGTTCTTTTATTCTTGTTTTGAATGATCTTCCAGTTTGTCCTATATAGCATTTTTCGCATGAACCATATTTCAATTTATAAATACCTGATTGTTCTAGAATTTTGGGTTTGTCTTTATTGTTTTTTATGTAATTTCCTAGTTTGTTTGTTATTTTAAAGGTTATATTAATATTAAGATTTCTTAATTTGGAAACTACTAAAGTTGTTAATTTTCCTAAATATGTTATACTGAAATATTTATTATTGTTTTCTTTATATATAGGATAAACTGAACGAATTGCTAATTTATATAATTTATTGTTTATTAATTTATCTATTAAATCTACATTATAGCCATTGTTAATAGCTATTTGTTTTATGATGTCTACTTCTTTTTTGTAATTAATATCAGATAAAGGAATATTTGACAAATTGATTAAGACTTTCGCGGCCCGTTGATGAACTGATGTTGTCCTTCTTCGGGTGTACAGGCCGTCGTCGGTTGGAATTGCTTCCTGGAAGCGGCCTGTACACCCAAAGAAGGACAACATCAGTTCAAAGGAATATTTGTTAGTCTGTGTATGAATGATAGGCTAAAAGTTTGTGCTGAATTGGATGTGTGGATTTTGCGTGAATAGTTGTATCAGTGTGTGTCGGCTTATGAAATATACTAAATTCGTGTTTATTATTGACTCTGGATATTGTTAGATCTAAAAAGTTTAAATTACCAGACGTTTCTTTTTCGAACGTAAAAACAATATTCGAATATTGTTTCCGAAATTTGTAAACAACTTTGTACACCTAAATCACTTGAAAAAGCTACAGTGTAGTGAAACTATAGTCGTGATAACAATAAAAATTTGTGAAAAGTTTTGTGTATTTAATTATATCAGTTAGGCTGATGCTAGAAAATTTAAATTATCGAAGTTATGAATTTTTAAGAAAATGCCTCTCTCAGAGGGTTTTCACATTTTTCTCTGTGAAATCGGCTATTGTCTATTTACTGTTTCATTGGAGTATTCTAGTTGCTCTGATAATTTTCCAGATAAATGCGAAAACGAACCAAAATTACAAGTTGAAATCTTTAAATATTGTTTAAAAACTAAAAACTCTTGTTTCAGTTATTTTCGTTATTTTAATCCCTGGAATCTACTTTATTTGGTGGTATACTTGGATTACTGTTAAAAAATTTGTCATTAAAAAATCTATTTAGACTGGCATTTAGGGGCGAAAATTACTTAGACTGGCCTATAGGGGCGAATCGTTAATTCTTTGACCAAACCTGGTTTTGATAGGAAGACATTTTGATTTGAAGATGAGAAATGAAAAATTTAATAGAAATTGTAGGTCATTAAAAGAATATAGGATTTTGAAAAAAAAAACTGTAAAGTATAGAAAGATAATTTTCAGGGAAATTATTGAAGTTTGAAGGTAAATTACTAGAAATATGGAAATTATTTTTATTTGGCCTGTTAAATAATTTCATTCTCTACTATAATGTAGCGTTAAAACATACAAAACTTATATCGTGCTTTTTACAAATCATTTGAAAAATAAATAAATATAACGGCCTTAATGCCACTGGTATTTATATAAGTTATGTTAGCAAATATGTATTATTTCATTAGTTTAGTTTGTTATTATTTACAAAGAGCAATGCTTTTCAAGTTTTAATTTGTTTGACAAAAATTGTTTACACTTTTATAAATACATTTTGTAACACCTCTACATGTAATGGCGGAAGAAATTTTTCGCTAGTTAGTTCCCTCACGCTCCGTAGTACCGCTCGGGAGGGCGCCACGCGGAACTCCATACCACCGAGACCGGACCTACCCCTACGCGCAGTAAGCCCCCTCTCCACTCGATCCACCCCGGCAGCTACCACCACTACCACCGCTGGATATAAATTAGCCAGCACCCGACGAGAAGAAAGAATTCACTCAATTCTCTAATCCCTAGGAGCTTTCCATTGGAACCCTAGCTGCTACTAGGAATTGAGCTGAATTTATCCGACTCGAGCTTTCCTTTTGGAACCGACCGGCCTCCTTCGTCTAAAGTTGGTGTGATTAAGTGACGCATAAGTTAGTGAACTCGGTTACTTTTCGGTAAATAGACCTTTGACTCTTTTTCTCTCTGTTTAGAGCCACACTCGGACTCATTTTAGCTATAATTTTAATGTAATCTTTGTATATATATTCCTTGTTCACCTTTTTTTCTTTTACTTGACAAAATAAAGAACATTCAACACCAAAAGTTGTTACAAATCTGGCGCCCAACGTGAATCCGCGAAGTGCGAATAATAGAAAAACGGCTCCGCCAAGAAGAAGTCCCAGATTGAATCCCACGATGGCAACCCTAACAGAGGAGCAATTTACTAGACTAATGGCAAAGCTTCAGCCAAACACCGGAGCAGTGCAGTCAAGTTTTGCCCAATGCTCGGCCCGTTTTTCCGGGACACGCGATCGGCAAGCGGTGGAGGAATTTCTTAATGTGGCGACAATTTTCAAAAAGTGCATGAAGATCAGCGACCAAGACGCTATCACAGGGCTACCACTACTCTTGACGGGAATCGCTGCAACATGGTGGCAGGGAGTTAGATCGGAAGCCACAACATGGAACTAATCCAGGAAGCCTTTGCACCCAAAAAAACAGATTTCCAGATTTACCAGGAAATATTCCACGACAACCAAGATAAATCCGTCGCTACGGATCTGTTCGTTTGCCAGAAGAGAGCGCTATTCGCTGAATTGACCAACAAGCAAACCGAACCCATCCAACTCGACATGATATACGGCCTCCTACACCTCCGCGTCAGGGATCGCATCCCCAGGGACAGTATCACCACTTTCGAAGACCTGCTAAGAAGTGCTCGAATCCTCGAAGCGACTGTTCGGGAACGCCAAAGGGGTTCCGACAACCAAAATAAAGAACGACAGCCCCGAGAAGAAGAAAAACAGTCAGGACGTACAAGGTGTCGTTTCTGTCGCCGCTATGGCCACACCCAGTCCGAGTGCAGGAAGCAAGCTGCAGCGGAAGCCAGGGATCAACCGGCCGCCCAACCACCCCAACAAATAGCTTGCTATGGGTGCAAGCGTCCTGGGGTAATCCGGAGCAAGTGCCCCGACTGCAATCCGGCCCGGACTGCACATCCAAAATTAGATTTCTATGCTGTGAGCGCCGCCAAAAGGGAGTATTCCCTAGAG
Source organism: Agrilus biguttatus (assembly GCA_963921985.1). Lineage (NCBI taxonomy): Eukaryota > Metazoa > Arthropoda > Insecta > Coleoptera > Buprestidae > Agrilus > Agrilus biguttatus. The sequence continues at coordinate 27,649,887 of OY998118.1, forward strand.
CCCCGTGACCGCCCAGCCGTGAAAATTTCAATTGGGAAGCGCCAAGGCACTGCCATCCTGGACACCGGCGCAAAGGTCAGCATCGCTAGCCATGAACTACGGGAGGTACTCCGAAGGGACGGACATTCCTTCCTACAGCAGCCCGCGTCCGTTGTAGAAACCGTGCGAGTTCCTGTCACGCTCGCTACGAGGACCGTCTGGACGACTTTTGTTATCCTCCCGGGCGCACGGAACCAAACCTTGCTGGGAGTCGACTTTCTCACGGACGGACGTCTAGTCCTCGACATGGGCCAAGGAATATGGAGTTTTGCCGAAGATCCCGCGCGACAATATACCTTCAGACCCATGGACCCACCTACCGAGGTCCTGGCCGCCGAAGTAGAAGAGCGGCAACTCGTAAGCGCCGCGTCGCCTACAGGAGAAGACGAAGAGTGGGACCTAGAAACCATGCGAATGGACCACGCTTTCCCGCCGTTGCTCTCTCCAATGGAAGAGGACCACTGGATGGATACTCCAGTGCCAGCAGTCCTAACCCCTCTCCCAACGTCGCCAACCGACACGAACCATCCGCTCGATGATGTGAACGCCATCAAGACACCTGAAGAGAACCAGCCTATGGTCTGGGCTCCTCGGCTCGCGGACTCCTCCCCCTTGAAGGAGGACTCCCCCATAACCAAGAGGACCAAGTTTATCCTACGGGACGCCCAGATACAGGTCCACCGGGGGTACGAAGCCACCTCCGCCCGTAGGCCTCTGGTTCCAACTTCGCCCAGGAAGATCGTGCAAATCGCGAGTTGTGACCTTGTCCTTAGGGGAGACGAAGCCCCGAAGCTACCACCGGCCGACCGCGAGAGATTGGAACGGTTACTAATAAACAATAACGACCTGTTCGCCGAACACGGCCCCCCGACAAAACAGGTCGTCCACCACATACGAACAGGAAGCCATCCCCCGCAGGCAGTTAGTGAACTCGGTTACTTTTCGGTAAATAGACCTTTGACTCTTTTTCTCTCTGTTTAGAGCCACACTCGGACTCATTTTAGCTATAATTTTAATGTAATCTTTGTATATATATTCCTTGTTCACATTTTTTTCTTTTACTTGACAAAATAAAGAACATTCAACACCAAAAGTTGTTACAATTTGTTATTTTGTGTATCAAATCGTGCACATCCTACGTATTTTATTTGTATGTGGAACTTTTACAATTCACAATCAGATAAATTCTTCCTTCAGCTGGAACACATGTGTAAACACGGGCTGTTATCTATTTATAGTTTTTTCTTCGTACAAGGTTAAGAAAAGTCGTCTATTATCTTCGTGTTGTTATACGAGAAGTAAAAGGGTCATTCGGGTGTTACTGTATAAAATAACGTTGGAGATTATAGTTATAGAAGAAATAATTTTATATTGGAAATGAGTCTTACTTTCTACAAATCAAGGTAAATAATATTTACAGTTACAAATTTATTTATTTCTAATATAATTGCCGTCTCACAGTATAGAAATTAAATTTAATTATTTTTATTTATTAGCATCTCCACTATTTAATTTTGTTTCTAACATAAAATCAATGAGGTGCTCTTTGAAAAACATTTAAAAATAAATAAATTGGGTAATTTTTAATTTGCTTCCAACTAAATCGTAAAAAAATGAAACTGAAATAAAAGTACGCATTCTTTAATTTTTACTCAAACGTCTTGTTAAAAAGCAATAAGCAAGCAACGATACCTAAAACTAACGATAAGCCCGCTTAGAAAGAGCAACGTACCGTCTTATTTTGGCGTCGGCCAACTTTCAACCAACAACGTTCGTGTTGAACAGCCCTTGCATTTCGTATATATTAGACATAAATTTTCACTGGAAGTCATGCAGGTAGTTGAAATTTCATCATTAAATGTTTCTAATTAAGAAGTGCGTGTTGATATTACCGGTAACTTATTATTTTTTTGTTTAATAGTTTCTTATAAAGCGGCCTTAAAATAGTCTGAAATTCATTTATTTCTGCAGGCAATGTTATTAATTATACAGGATGTCCATTTCAAGTCTTCTCATCGTTGCTATTTCGGAAACGGTAAGAGTTACAACACCGGTTAAATTAGACACAATGGGCAGCTTTTAATTGCCATTACTAATTTTTTTGCAGTGTTGACAAATTTTATTTAGTTTCTGATGTACAGGGGTTTTTCTAAAAATTGCCTAAAACTTCAAATTAAAATAACTTCAAAATAAAACAAGATAGAAGGAATTTTTTTTAACAAAAAGTGGTCAATATGCGGTCGCCTATAAGATACATTTATTTGTTTTTTTGTACCGTGTGCGGCACTGAACTACCTCTAACAATAGACACTTATGAAAGGAAGAATTATACCACTGAGCGTGAATAAGCAATGTAGCAGAATGAACACCGCATATGCAACCTTACACAGTTCAATGTAAAGCGGATTGCAGCGCATATATTAATTTTGTTCCACTACAGATTATCTTAAATTAATGAGGAAAAAATTGTTACTGTTTAATTATTGGATTATTCGTTTGACAATGACAAGCTTTTTTCTCGAAACTGTAGTCAAAAGGATTTGTAAATAAAAAAGTGATAATAAACAAAGTAGTGTTTATTCATTTATCGTGAAAAAGTAGCTTCTATGTTGATTTTGTAAATAATTATTTTAGGGGATTTATTATAAATAAACCCCTGATTAATATATCAATTGTGATATCCTTTTGCGTTAAAAAAATATTTAAACGACTTCCATTTGTTTGTCTGTTTGTTTCTAGTGACATTTTAGAAAATACGTTACTAATTTTAAATGTTGTAGTTTTTGAGAAAATACTTATATGCGCTGCAATCCGCTTTACATTGAACTGTGTAAGGTTGCATATGTGGTGTTCATTCTGCTACATTGCTTATTTACGCTCAGTGGTATAATTCTTCCTCTCATAAGTGTCTATTGTTAGAGGTAGTTCAGTGTTGCCAACGCTTAGTAATTAAATCATTACCAACACCGTACAAATAGTTTTCCTAAGTAAGCTTTTTTTTAATGTGTTAAAATTAAATCGCTAGTAATAGCACTATACGTGTAATTTGTTTGTATAGTTATTTTCGTGTCTGCTGTTGTATTACTTGTTATTATAATAGTGCGTAATTTTCGTAGTAAGCTCCCGGCATGCATTGCAAATTGTATATCTAATCTATGGTTATTTTCTTTCACAATTATCTATGAAAATGTCTACGTCCACAGCGTAAATTGACAGAATCGCCATTTTAAAATACTAGTAGTTTAATTGCTTTTCGGTGCATGATTTTATTCTATTTCATGTTTTATTAATATGATAGTAACTTTAATTCGTTATTCTTGTCCACCTCTTCAGATTGGCCTATAAATGGTAGAGAAAGCATTGAAGTTAAGTTTAATCATACGGAGAGAACAGTGCTGTTCTTGGTGTTGACTTTCAACTTGGACAATTTTGCAGTTAATTAAGGTGAGAATACGTGCCTTAATACAAACCGAAAATGGGCTTCGGCATTACTTTAACATCCCATTATGCATTTTTGTACTAGGGAGGTTAAATTAATTATATTTTAACACTAATTAGATTTCATTTACAGGAACTTTGAAGGCAATCTGTTTCGGAGCATTGATCACACATCAGTTCTTTCTCAATCCAGGATATAGCAGTACCTAAAGGAAGCATAAAAGTTCCTTCTTCCACTGGGAACAGAATTGGTGAGTAACAACATTAATTAGAGATAGTGGTGGTGAAGTTTTCATTAAATTATCCCAGATACCTTGACTTCTTAGACATTTGTAACCTACAGGAAAGTCAAAAGCAGAACAATGTTTATTCAGTATAGTAAAAGTTAGCATAGAATAAATGATAGAACATTTATTTTAAATGTCACATATTTTATAAACCATAATAGAAACTAATTAATGTTAAAGTTAGTGATGCCACGTCTCTATTTTAAAAATAAATTTACTGTTTTACTTGCTTTTGAGAACGTTTTTATTTGTTATGTGTTTATTTAATAGTGTAGTTAATTTGTCTTTTTTCGTCACAGTTTCTGCAGATTGATCAACTAATAAGAAAGCATTGAACTACAATGGTGTCGCTTTTCATGGACTTAAGTTTTCTGTTGATGCCTTCACTTTGTAACATTATATGCAGATAATTTTCGACTGATGTGTTAGAACACCTGGATATTTATTTGGACACTACTGAAACAAGTTGTCTGCAATAGTATCGTTGAATTTAGTTTGCTTTCACACTTGCAATCTTTGGAACGTTACATTCTGCAGTTAATTAAGGTGAGGATACATGTCACTATCAATATTAATTGTTCGTTACTAATCTGTTACCACCCTATATGTTTCAGGTCTACGATGGAGAAGACAAAGAAGACCGTAGTTAGAATGTACTTATTTTATTTCAATCGATTTTTTATTTTGAATTTTATCAGTTCATTTGATATAAATAAAATTGCATGCCTGTTGGTTCATTCATTTTATTTGAATTCATTTTTAATTTTGCATGTTCTTTTTTGATTTGAATTAATCTTTTATTTTGTATGTTATTTAGTTCATTTTATTTTGCATGTTTCTTGCTTACCCCCTTCGCTTTGCTTACTGCATATTCTTACTATATTGCTTCGCATTTACACTACGTCTTCTACATGATTCAACGTTTCGTTATCGTGTTCAATTCTCTTCTCAGCTTTGTGGGCCTAGGGAGGGCCTCCCCGAACGAATCCCCTTAGCCTTAGCTTTTTAGTTGTTCTTTTAAGGTACCTTAGGCACCTTAACGCGAGTCTACCCTAACGTTATTTCATTTCAGACGGGGTACAGTGGGTTATCTGGAATAGGAGGAATAGCCGACTGCCCAGCTTATTTTGTCGAAATCTGTCCGATCTTTTCTACCAATCTATTAGTCTTTGTCGTTAGTCCTGCTAATGCTCTATTCGCTTTCAGATAATATAGTATTTCATAAGAAGACTGAAGACATCGTATTTGTTTTTTTTTTATTGTGCTTTATTTGAAATTTCCTTTGCTTCTTGTATTTCTCTTACAGGAATTTTGTTTTTTGCTTTATAAACTGTTATATTAATATAATCGTAATTTAATCTGATAATTAACTTTTCCAAATTCCATATATTTTTGCCATAATTGTTCAAACCAAATACAATTTATTAGTAATTTTAATCATTAGAAGTAATTTGGGTGGATAGGGTGGCTATAAGGGGAGATGCGGAGGCCACAGAGTGTCAGGGGCCTTTTTGTCCCAAAAATAGCATTCAAATATTAATATAACAGCTTGTAATGCATACCATGTTAGTAGTTATTGCATTTAAATGTAGTAAACTCTTGTCACTTTGTATTAAAGATGTATTTGAAGTTAATTATACTATCTGTGTATTATTTGTAAATCAAGCTGTATTGTATCCAGTATATTTTGTATTAAATAAATCAATTTCTATTAATAGTTTTATGTAAATGTAAATATGATTAAATAATTGTATTGTACTTTCTTAAGAGTTATTTTTATTAAATGTGTTGAGGATTAGAAATTCTTTTATTTTCTCATTAACCAACACTATAAATTCAATAAAGTATTCAAAAAAGAAGGCATAGAGTGAAGTAATTTGATTAAATTGCTGACTTATTTATACTACTTCGAAATATTTGATATAAGGATATATAAGATGTTCAATTTAAATTTGATAAATTAATCCAAAGCAACTTATGGTATCCTGATACAAATGTCGAAAATTTTGCAAAATTTTGAGTTACTGCTAACATACGAGGTCCAATCAACAAATAGTTTCACAAACAAAATTCGAGATTTCCAGATTTTTGTCAAACTATTTCTTGACAAGACCTCGTATGTGGATATAAACTAAAAATTTTGGAAAATTTTCAACATTTGTATCAGGAGAGCATAAGTCCAAAGAGTTATTTTCCGAAAAATAATTTATAAGTCGGACCATTAATGTTCAAAAGAAAAAGTAACTGACTATGTTATACTACTCTTACCAAGTAAAAAAGTTATAATTTTGATTTATTTATTAACTAGATCAGTAATGGACATGGAGTAGAACAAATATAAGCCATAATTTTGATTTATTTATTAGTTAGATCAGCAAATTACATAAAGTAGAACAAATATGTATTTTTTTAAATAACTACAATACATATTTACGAAACAGCTTCTAATTAATATGCAAAAGCACATACATTTATTTACTGATACACCTATTTATTCAGAACAAATAATTTATTTACATTATTTAATCATATACATGTTATCATAGTGTTATCAATCAAGAATAAATACATTTCAACAAGACTTTATTATAATTACAACAAAATTAGGCACAATATATTGTTTATAAAGTAAAAAAGAATAATTTACCTATAAGAGAAAGACAAAATTATGTACAATATATTGTTCATAAGCTGTTATATTAATATTTGAATGCTATTTTTGGGACAAAAAGGCCCCTGACACTCTGTGGCCTCCGCATCTCCCCTTATAGCCACCCTATCCACCCAAATTACTTCTAATGATTAAAATTACTAATAAATTGTATTTGGTTTGAACAATTATGGCAAAAATATATGGAATTTGGAAAAGTTAATTATCAGATTAAATTACGATTATATTAATATAACAGTTTATAAAGCAAAAAACAAAATTCCTGTAAGAGAAATACAAGAAGCAAAGGAAATTTCAAATAAAGCACAATAAAAAAAAAACAAATACGATGTCTTCAGTCTTCTTATGAAATACTATATTATCTGAAAGCGAATAGAGCATTAGCAGGACTAACGACAAAGACTAATAGATTGGTAGAAAAGATCGGACAGATTTCGACAAAATAAGCTGGGCAGTCGGCTATTCCTCCTATTCCAGATAACCCACTGTACCCCGTCTGAAATGAAATAACGTTAGGGTAGACTCGCGTTAAGGTGCCTAAGGTACCTTAAAAGAACAACTAAAAAGCTAAGGCTAAGGGGATTCGTTCGGGGAGGCCCTCCCTAGGCCCACAAAGCTGAGAAGAGAATTGAACACGATAACGAAACGTTGAATCATGTAGAAGACGTAGTGTAAATGCGAAGCAATATAGTAAGAATATGCAGTAAGCAAAGCGAAGGGGGTAAGCAAGAAACATGCAAAATAAAATGAACTAAATAACATACAAAATAAAAGATTAATTCAAATCAAAAAAGAACATGCAAAATTAAAAATGAATTCAAATAAAATGAATGAACCAACAGGCATGCAATTTTATTTATATCAAATGAACTGATAAAATTCAAAATAAAAAATCGATTGAAATAAAATAAGTACATTCTAACTACGGTCTTCTTTGTCTTCTCCATCGTAGACCTGAAACATATAGGGTGGTAACAGATTAGTAACGAACAATTAATATTGATAGTGACATGTATCCTCACCTTAATTAACTGCAGAATGTAACGTTCCAAAGATTGCAAGTGTGAAAGCAAACTAAATTCAACGATACTATTGCAGACAACTTGTTTCAGTAGTGTCCAAATAAATATCCAGGTGTTCTAACACATCAGTCGAAAATTATCTGCATATAATGTTACAAAGTGAAGGCATCAACAGAAAACTTAAGTCCATGAAAAGCGACACCATTGTAGTTCAATGCTTTCTTATTAGTTGATCAATCTGCAGAAACTGTGACGAAAAAAGACAAATTAACTACACTATTAAATAAACACATAACAAATAAAAACGTTCTCAAAAGCAAGTAAAACAGTAAATTTATTTTTAAAATAGAGACGTGGCATCACTAACTTTAACATTAATTAGTTTCTATTATGGTTTATAAAATATGTGACATTTAAAATAAATGTTCTATCATTTATTCTATGCTAACTTTTACTATACTGAATAAACATTGTTCTGCTTTTGACTTTCCTGTAGGTTACAAATGTCTAAGAAGTCAAGGTATCTGGGATAATTTAATGAAAACTTCACCACCACTATCTCTAATTAATGTTGTTACTCACCAATTCTGTTCCCAGTGGAAGAAGGAACTTTTATGCTTCCTTTAGGTACTGCTATATCCTGGATTGAGAAAGAACTGATGTGTGATCAATGCTCCGAAACAGATTGCCTTCAAAGTTCCTGTAAATGAAATCTAATTAGTGTTAAAATATAATTAATTTAACCTCCCTAGTACAAAAATGCATAATGGGATGTTAAAGTAATGCCGAAGCCCATTTTCGGTTTGTATTAAGGCACGTATTCTCACCTTAATTAACTGCAAAATTGTCCAAGTTGAAAGTCAACACCAAGAACAGCACTGTTCTCTCCGTATGATTAAACTTAACTTCAATGCTTTCTCTACCATTTATAGGCCAATCTGAAGAGGTGGACAAGAATAACGAATTAAAGTTACTATCATATTAATAAAACATGAAATAGAATAAAATCATGCACCGAAAAGCAATTAAACTACTAGTATTTTAAAATGGCGATTCTGTCAATTTACGCTGTGGACGTAGACATTTTCATAGATAATTGTGAAAGAAAATAACCATAGATTAGATATACAATTTGCAATGCATGCCGGGAGCTTACTACGAAAATTACGCACTATTATAATAACAAGTAATACAACAGCAGACACGAAAATAACTATACAAACAAATTACACGTATAGTGCTATTACTAGCGATTTAATTTTAACACATTAAAAAAAAGCTTACTTAGGAAAACTATTTGTACGGTGTTGGTAATGATTTAATTACTAAGCGTTGGCAACACTGAACTACCTCTAACAATAGACACTTATGAGAGGAAGAATTATACCACTGAGCGTAAATAAGCAATGTAGCAGAATGAACACCACATATGCAACCTTACACAGTTCAATGTAAAGCGGATTGCAGCGCATATAAGTATTTTCTCAAAAACTACAACATTTAAAATTAGTAACGTATTTTCTAAAATGTCACTAGAAACAAACAGACAAACAAATGGAAGTCGTTTAAATATTTTTTTAACGCAAAAGGATATCACAATTGATATATTAATCAGGGGTTTATTTATAATAAATCCCCTAAAATAATTATTTACAAAATCAACATAGAAGCTACTTTTTCACGATAAATGAATAAACACTACTTTGTTTATTATCACTTTTTTATTTACAAATCCTTTTGACTATAGTTTCGACAAAAAAGCTTGTCATTGTCAAACGAATAATCCAATAATTAAACAGTAACAATTTTTTCCTCATTAATTTAAGATAATCTGTAGTGGAACAAAATTAATATATGCGCTGCAATCCGCTTTACATTGAACTGTGTAAGGTTGCATATGCGGTGTTCATTCTGCTACATTGCTTATTCACGCTCAGTGGTATAATTCTTCCTTTCATAAGTGTCTATTGTTAGAGGTAGTTCAGTGTTGTTCCTCGAAACTTTATTTGATGAACAAATACACAAATAAACAAAATGATAAATTTTTTATTAAACATTTTTGAAGATCTTTTTAGTAGAGGTTAATTTTAATACATTAATGTTCCCGGATTCGATTCCCTGCGAGGGCGTGACAACAGTAACAAATTTTTCCTCATTAAATTTGGAACAAAATTATTATACAATTTTTTATGATGATTTAAAACTACATTTATTTATCTTGTGTTAAAATTTTTAATAAGTGTCATATTTATTGAACACAATAAACAAACATCTATGTGCCTGGAAGGTTTTCATAAAAGGACTGGAAAGAGCTAAGAATTTAAAAAGCGTTGTTGTATAACAACTGTCATATTTTACAAGAACTACGGACTTCATTAGTAATGACTGCGACTGATTTGATTGATTTTCAATGTAATTCAATTTCAAACTTGAAAAACTTAGCTAGACCTAATTTCTTGATATACGAATGATTGTTTAATTTGCTAATACATTTCCAAATAATTTAAAATGAATTTTTTAGTTGATAAAATTAAATTCTCATACCTTATACTGTATAATTGCGATGCATAGTTTGTAAATTATTATATCTAGAATTATAAAAATATCCTTGTGAACATTAACAAGTAAATAAATGATGTTGTCTTTAATAAAAATCTACTTATCTTTAATTAATGTTACTACTGACCTTTATGATGGTTCCAGTCACTCAAGGCATTATCATAAATCCTTCCCTTAACGTTGTCGGTTTTCATTTGAAAAAAGGTACTTTCCCGTGTCCTTCAAGTACAGTAACGTTATGAAATGAAAGAACACTATTACAACAAATACCCCACCACATATGTTGCCCAGAATTTGCGTAATAATTCTGCAAAATCTTTTTTTTTTATATATAAAATAAAGAGTACATAAATAAACAGTTAAAATAATTGGTTCTGCTGAAGGTAAACGAAGCCTATTTAAAAATATTTAATTTACAATTGCTATCCTTATTACAAACGTGATAACATATAAAGTATTTATTCGTTTCAAGACAAAAAGAAATTCGAAAACAATCGAAAATCTAATAAAACAAATGACCACTAGAAGTTCAAAATTCAAACAACCTACCTTTCCATCCATTTGAAACCATGTTGGATATAAAAAGCTCTATTTTCACCATTAAATTGCAGCATTTTCTAAAGTTCGCTCCAATATTGTTAAAATGGTTCAAGTATTGCAGTAGAATATAAGAAAATAAGAAAGGGGGCAAATTGAAACCAATTTATTGGTATCTGGTAACTAGGTACCATTTTCTGTAAAAAAAAACATAAATTGCTAAAAGATCAATATACACATCGAAATCAGCAATATTTATTGAATAGGGTTAGATAATTGTATGACTTTCAGCTAGAAATTTTACCTAAACATTTTTAATTTTTCACCTAACATCAAATTCAAATAGGTTTGTAGGCCATTTTATCATTCTAGCTATTGGAATAACACCATTGAAATACAGCGAACGATAGAATAGAATTATTTAATCGTCACCCCCGGATATAACCGAATGCCAAATTTAATTAAAGCAGGAATCAAATGAAAGTAAAAAGGAGATTTTATCTATAATCTTGTTTGGTGGATTAAATTGGTTATAGTTGCACCAGTTTTTTTTACTGGTTTTGTAAATAAACCCTCCTCTTTTAAATATAGTAATATTGTTATTGTATGGTTTATTAATTTTCTCAATTAATTTCGAAGAGAATGTGATTGGTTTTTGTACAGAAAAAAGTCGAGTTAGTAAAAAGACAAAGATATTTTAATAATAAATCGTCTTATTTTTCGGTATAAGGATAAATAAACTTTTTGTTTTTATATGACACATTATACATTCGGTGTATTCAAAATGACGGAAAAATCAAAGTATATAATTAAATGGTTGATAAAGTTTAAGAGTTATTTCAAATGCAGTTTTTAATTTATTTTTTAGACAGAAAAGAATACTATACTTTTTACAAAAAATTAGAAATTAATTTAATGGAACATTAGACACACATACTTATAAATAAGTTTATAAATTGGTCCAGTATATACGATCGCACCGTCTCCAAACTTTTTTAAATTTGTTATAAATGCTCTACGTAAAAAATTTGCCTGTTAAAAAATGCGGGTGCTGTTTGTATTGTATGCTACATTTAAGAAAATTAAACCGGAAAAGATGCTTTTGGAGGTCGCTAATTATAAATATGATGTTTAAAATTCAAAATAACAAATTCAAGACGGCGAAATGATGAAAGCAATACATAGAAATAAAATAAAAAATCCTGAAGATGGATTATTTACATCGAAACGTCAAAAAATATGATCATGTGGGGTATCACTGTAAAGGTAATAAAATACGCTTTCAAATTTTTGAAAAAAAATCCAGGTCCGTATTTAAAAAACAAACTTACTAGTTGTATCTCGAAAACCGCACACGGTACAAAAAAACAAATAAATGTATCTTATAGGCGACCGCATATTGACCACTTTTTGTTAAAAAAAATTCCTTCTATCTTGTTTTATTTTGAAGTTATTTTAATTTGAAGTTTTAGGCAATTTTTAGAAAAACCCCTGTACATCAGAAACTAAATAAAATTTGTCAACACTGCAAAAAAATTAGTAATGGCAATTAAAAGCTGCCCATTGTGTCTAATTTAACCGATGTTGTAACTCTTACCGTTTCCGAAATAGCAACGATGAGAAGACTTGAAATGGACATCCTGTATAACTAATAACATTGCCTGCAGAAATAAATAAATTTCAGACTATTTTAAGGCCGCTTTATAAGAAACTATTAAACAAAAAAATAATAAGTTACCGGTAATATCAACACGCACTTCTTAATTAGAAATATTTAATGATGAAATTTCAACTACCTGCATGACTTCCAGCGAAAATTTATGTCTAATATATACGAAATGCAAGGGCTACTCAACACGAACGTTGTTGGTTGAAAGTTGGCCGACGCCAAAATAAGACGGGTACGTTGCTCTTTCTAAGCGGGCTTATCGTTAGTTTTAGGTATCGTTGCTTGCTTGTTGCTTTTTAACAAAACGTTTGAGTAAAAATTAAAGAATGCGTACTTTTATTTCAGTTTTTTTTAATAGGGGGCTTAGTTCATTAAATATAATTCCTTTGACGCCACCAAAATCTCAACTGAGTGATTTACCGTTCCCATTCTCATATTTAGCTAAGTGTGGCTTTAGTGCTGTTAGTGATTTACTAATTAAAAAAATAAATCGACTGGACATTACCCAACGTGGAAATTTGAGATTAAAGCTTACCAAGCTGGAACCAGATATAAAATCTCTGTGCACTAAGCATGAAGCGCACAGATCACATTAAATTAAGTTTTAAAAAATCAATTTTTTTTCAAATTTCAGTTTTTTATCCTATATTAGAAGTTCATTTTCCTTGTTTTGAAAATAATTTCACAGAAATTGATTCTAAAAACCATCATTTATATTACTAATAAAAAGAACAAATAAAATTTTTATGCTTATTATATTATAAAAGGGGGACATGGAAATTTTAGAAATGTTAAAGTGGGTCATTGCCTAAAAAAGTTTAGGAAACACTGACTTATAGAGTTTAATAAAATTTAGTAAACAATTCAAACTTTTGTTTTTCTTTCATTTGTTATGATGTTTCACCAAATGATTACGGCCAAGACCTTAATGTTTTTTGAAATATATATATATTCATCTGTTTTATGTTTTTATTTTCCTTTTGGAATTTCATTACATTTACAGGTTATACTCAAACAGTAGCACTGATCAGATTATTTAATTTAATATTGCGCTGTTCATTTACCTACTACTGGATTATTATGTCCTAAAAAAAAAACAGTACTATAAGACACTACGTTCAACGTTTAGTGTAGCTGTCACACCCTGTGAAGCCACGACTATAACCAATTATCCAATTAAGTTAGGAAATGATGTTAAAAAAGGAGGATATATTTATAAGCTTGTTTGGTAGATTAAGGCAAGTTATGGTTGCCTTAGCTTTTTTTGTTTTTTGTTTTACATGTTTTTGCTTGGTAGTCCTTTTTTAACTAAATTCAGCATTCAGCTATATTCCTTGCTTCTCCGTGTGTGACGGCTAGCTTCTTGCTGGTTCTGCTGCAAGCTACATAGTTGAAGGGCTGGATACGAGATTACAGAATCATCCGGAATATGGATAAATTTTACGGTGAGATGTTGGGGAGGGGGGGTAAGGTTTCTAAGCAGACAGACAGCCAAATAGACGTATAGGGTTAAAGTTCACTATTTTTCTCTCGAAAATTACGTCATGAAGATGTAGACTTTAGTATACTTAATTTAAATTCCAGATGTATGCTACACTTCCGCTGGTGGCTTTCTGATGTCTGCTAACTCTATTTAGTGCTTTTTCTTTAAATACTCATAAATAATTTAAAAAACGTATGCAAAAATTTGCTTCTCCCTCCTTCGCTCCACACACCTATACTTTTTCCAGCGAGTATTATTAGTTGAGCTTATTTTGTTAGTATTGAAAAGTTGCACAAACTTAAGATTTTTAAAAAATGCGAAAAGCTGTTCTTGGATCTTTCTTTTTAAATGAACTAGCTGTCGAAAACGTTTACCACTTTTTCTACATTTTGCCTCGTCGACGGCAAAATATGAGGTATTTAACAATTTGACTGACGGTTTCGACGCCAACTGATTAAGCAATTTCAGTCTGCTAAGAAGGTACCAGCCATGATGTAAATTTTTATAAGAGTCCGTACGAATGTAGCAGTTGAAAATCTTCAACAAGCGTTTGTTATACAGGGTTTTTCAAGTTGATGGGCTATTAGAAGTATATGAATTAGTAGAACGAATTCAATTCTGAAACTTGGGCTTTGGCTCATTTGGTTATTGTTTATGACGCTTCTTTTAAAAATATTTTCAAGTTCGATTTAAATCCGGTTATACCGGAAGTAGATGTTAACTTTCTTATTTTAAATGGAATGACCTACTTTCTTTTTACATTTTCCGATAGAAAATCCTAATTCATGCATATTTTATAGAAGGCAAAAAAACCTGCAAATTCCTTCTGTAATTTTTCCACATTCATCATGTAAATTAAATAAATTTAAAATATCTTGATTGCTGTAGTAGTAGTAGTAGTAATCTAAATTATTCATTGTGGATGCTTTATTGCAACAATTGAAAATTGTGGGTCTGGAAGACGGCATACGCTTGCTGACACTTAACAATAAGTGACTGTTCAATTTTTTCAAAATCACAGCACACTGCTTTCATTAACATTATACGTATTCAATGCAAAAAAGCAAAATCTTCACAAACTGTAAATTTTCTCAAAAAGTATTAACAAAGGCATACGTTAGTCCCATATCAATAGACGCCAAATTTGATGAGTAATTCGAATACGCAATCAATAATGGGTCATTCCATTTAAAAAAATTGACTTATACCCCTTTGAAGTTGACCAACTTTGACCACAAAATTTGAACACCCTGTACATTTTAGTTAAAAACCACAATCAATTTTCGATAACGTGAATAGTTATAAATAATTGTTACCAGTTATAAAGCAAAATCTCAAAAAATAATTAAATTACGGTTTTTTAAATGTTAACGTGCAAATGTCAAAAATTTTGAAAAAAATTAAATAACTCAAAATTCATCAATATTTTCGGGGTAGTACCTCCTATAAAATATGCATAAATTCAGATTTTCTAAAGGAAAATGTAAAAGAAAGTATGTCATTCCATTTAAAATAAGAAAGTTAACATCTACTTCCGGTATAACCGGATGTAAATCGAACTTGAAAATATTTTTAAAAGAAGCGGTATAAACAATAACCACATGAGCCTAAGTTGCAGAATTGAATTCTTTCTACTAATTCATATACTTCTAATAGCCCATCAACTTGAAAAACCCTGTATTATAACACAATATACCATATGATATACACAGCTTAATTTAAAGAGAAAACATTGCCTAGGAATTAGTGTAAATGTCCCTATTAGCGATTCAGTAACGATCAAGTACACCACTCAGATTAATTACGTATGAAATTCGTTAATTGCAATAGTCTGCTCGGAAACTGCTTAAATTATCGGATCGTCATGCGGATCACAAATTCACTTAATATTTGCGAAAAGCTCATTTTTATACAAAATCACCAGATTAGGTCGGTAACCTAACTCTAAGAAATATAATGCGCCTTGCAGATTAAATTCATTCAAAGATACATTATGAATAATAAACCTTTTACATCAGAAAAATGAATATACCCACCTCTAGGCAAGTAGCCAGGGGGGGGAGGGGGGGGAGAGAGAGAGAGGTCAAAGTCGAAGTCCCCCCGAAATTTCACAAATTCCAACAAATTTGTGCTTTTCTAGAAGAAATTATTTTTAAATATATTACCATTATAATTAATGAATATGAATTTATAAGCTTATTAATCTTCAATTGTAAGTTTATTTAACAAAAAATATATTAAATGTGTCACCGCTTTCAAGGTTCCTCCTTTTCTGAGCGACCACTTTAAAAATAATTAGATTAGTTAGATAGTTTTCTCAATTTTTTAAATTCTATCAATAACAGTATTAAATTCACAATGGAATTAGAAACAAATGGTTCTTTAAATTTTTTTGATCTTACAGTATTCAGAACCCAAAACGAAATAAGATTTAATATTTATAGAAAACCAACAACAACCGACACGATTATCCCAGCTAACGCGTATCATTTAAAACTTCTGTAGAACACACTAAGCAAACTTTTTCTAAAATAAATTATATAAAAAGCACTAGCTAGAAAATTAAAAATCGCCTGAACAAATACAACTTAAAAGTCATCGATGTAAACGAAAAGAACATTAAATCCCTTCTAGTTAACAACAAGCAAAAAACTAACAAACTTTAAAAAAATGGCATATACGAATTAAAATAGTTGCGATGCTATTTATATAGGGCAAACTGGCCGGGCCTTAAAAAACAGATTAGACGAACATAAAAGATCAATTAAATACAATATAATGATGACTGGTTTTTCGGAGCACTGCATAACCAATAATCACTATCTAGATGATAAAACGTAAAACTGCTACAAAATTGTGTAAAAAGTAAGAAACTATAAGCCTTCTCGAAAATTTGGAAATTAAAAAAGCGCTGAATAATAATTAATTAATAGTTAATTACCACACTGAATTAGAGACCAGCAATTCACCTTTACTTTTATACAAATTGTAACTGGTTTTACCAGAGTAGGTACCTGCATCAAGGAATTTCCGTATTACCCTCATCCCTTTATATTGATCGGCTGCATTTCTTTAATTTTAGTAGCAAATCTGTACTCTTTGAAAATAGCCCGTGGGTCGAAACAATTGTAAGAGTTTAATAAACCTTATTGTTGAAACTTTCTTTGTGTTTTATTAAAATATATTACAATAAGTTTTATTACATCATATCGAAAAACCTTGAGGGACTGAACCCTGTAATTTACATGTTATGTGCAAAAACTAGGCCTAATTTGGAATAATTATACATGAATAAATATACATACGTTTCATTTATCTTTCATATTTCGAATTTTGAAGGTTTATTCGAATCCACAACTGTATTTTGACTGATAAATATAAATGACCTCTTTATATCATTTACCTATGATTCTCTTTTTTAATGCAACAAATGTAATAACTAATAGATAATTAAACTGCCTAAAGTTTGTAAGAGACTGTATTTGTTTTTTGATTATTAAGCTCCCTCCTCCCCCAACCCGAAAAAATACCTGGCTACGGGCCTAAAACGAAAATCCAAGAAGATGCCTCTGCAATTGATAAAAATTCGCAACCACCCTGATGAATACAATATTTCTGTTCCGTCTTCCTAAACTACCATTTTATGAACAAATATGTTATAATTCTAATTATAATTTACATATTATGTTCTATTAGCAAACAGATACAGGGTCATTCAAACTGAGTGGTACATTAGACGTTTTAGGGAAACTAAGCATGTTACAGATTTGTTTGAAAATTTGGGAGTAGGAGTTATCAAGGATGATCTATTTAACTAAAATAATTTCAACTGTCGGGCACTTCCGATTATACCGAAAGTTGATGTTAACTTTATTATTTTAAATGGAATGGTATATTTTTACGATGAATTCGTATGAAACATAAAATTTTAAGGTGACTTTGATGACCAATTTGTATGCCTACGATGAATAGTTTCTGAGATAATTTAATTTATTGGAAAAAAGATGCGGTGCAACTCAAACTATAAAAAATCATAACTTCCATAAAAAACGACGTAAAATGGTGAAATTTTTACTAGTTTTAACCTAGTCATGAGGTTAACGTCATACCAAAACTAAACTGTATAAGCTGTACAGGGCGTTTAGAAAAAATATCCAATCTTTGAAAACTTCAAACACGAATAACTTCATTTTTTAAAAGGCACCTAGCATATTTTATTTTGTCATTAGATTTCATTTTTTATCCTCTTTCTATACATTCGATGTTTTCCATTTTTTCAAATAAAACAGTAGGAAATATCCAGATGGATCCAAAGAGGAAAAAAAATGGAATCGAATGACAAAATAAAATGTGCTAGGTACCATTTGTAAAAATAAAGTTATTCGTGTTTGAAGTTTTTTTTTCTGAACGCCCTGTACAAATCATAAAGCTTTGTTTTGGCATGACGTTAGCCTTATGACTTGTCTATAACTAGTAAAAATTTTAACATTCTAAGTCATTTTTTATGGAAGTTATGATTTTTTATAGTTTGGGTTGCGGTGCAATCTTTTTTCCAATCAATTAAATTATCTCAGAAACTATTCATCGTAGGCATACAAGTTGGTTATCAAAGTCACCTTAAAATTTTATATTTCATACGAATTCATCGTAAAAAATATACCATTCCATTTAAAATAAGAAAGTTCACACCAACTTCCTGTATAACCGGAAGTACCCGACAGTTGAAATTATTTTAGTTAAATAGATCATCCTTGATAACCCCTACTCCCAAATTTTCAAACAAATCTGTAACATACTTAGTTTCCCTAAAATTTCTAATGTACCACTCAGTTTGAATGACCCTGTATATGAATATTATTTATGAAAAAATTTACAATCATTTTGCCAAAAATCAATTAATATTTCTTTTACATTTACCTAAATTACAATTTAGAACCACAGAAAATAAATAATGAATGACTTAAGGGAGGATTGAGGATTTTTAATAGGGGATTCATAAATGTATGCCCTTTTCGCGGATAACCTTTTATTTACAAATATGCGTGACAAAACTTTTCCCTGTCTGTGTGAATAATTCAGTTAATTTTTCATTCTGGTTATCACTAATGCAAAATAAATTAAAAGATCTTTGATTTAAACATTCATTATTTTACTGCTAATTTTGAAGCAATAGTCTTAAATGAGACATGTCACTAAGAATTTATCAATTCTTGTAAAAGATCAAAAAGGTATTTTTAATAGACAACTTATTTTGGTTTTTCGGAACTCCAATGTGGGGGATCTGAACCTGAAAATCCCCCACCCCATAGATCCACCTCTGGGATAACTTACAATAACTGATATATTTTCATATTATTATAAAAACAAACATACCGTTATTCTTGATTAATTAATAATGTTTTCAAAACAAAGGTACAGCCCGAACCTTTATTCTACTACAAAGGTAGAATTAGTAATCAGATATTGATGTGGTTGATCTGATAGTTCCTTCCTTTGCGTTTACGATGACGCCTTGACTTGCCTTCAACTGCAACCCAATTAAATTTCAGCCCCTTATATTTTCAAATTGATAATTAAAAATTGCAAAATAAATGCATATTATAGTCATTCAATAGTGAAAACAGATCATAAGTAAGAAAAATTCCAAACTGTAAAAGAAATACACCTACCTATCTACTAATAAGAAAGTAATTACAACACAAATTAAGTACAAATACTAATGGTTTCTTTAAAATATTACTGTAAATAATAACACGATCATAACTTTAAATATAAACTACAAATGTCAAACAATCCTAACGACCTCGACCATCATAGAATTTGTAAATAACTACTACGTAGTGTCTACGTGATGACCAAACCGTAAAACTATTGCTTTTTCATATATTAATGTACCTTGTGTATTTTATAGGAATGAAAATATGTGTTTTTCCTAAAATCAATTAAGATAGTTTATCATTTTGATAATCTTACTAGTTTTTGTGAAAATGCAGAACAAAATTATGACTCGTTCTCAATTTCAAGCGTATCAGAATCTGACAATATACCATTTTTTATTTATCCAATTTATTTTCAAGTTAATAATGAATTCTCTTGTAATAACCTAAACAGTTGTAAACGTAACTGTAATAGTTGTTAAAACAAGTAGTTTATTTAAAAAAAGCAATAAAAACTTTAATTTGTGCTTTGTTAATTAACATTTCACTTTTGTACTCGTATGACCACACGCACATTAATAGTTTTATTTCAAATTTACATTACAACCCCTGAATCATAAGCGTATTTACATTTTTTTAAATAAATTGTTTAAAAAGAAAATATATCTTAACATAAAAATTACACTATTTTTTGTTATATTATGTACATGTATTTTAATTATTGTATTCGTCATAACTTCTGCCTAATATATCTTTATCTCTTGTCTGTTGCTGTTCCAATCTCTGTAAATCATTTCCGTCAATTCCTAGTCCTAAACGTTCAAGCGCTTTTTCGCCATGATAACCATTAACTTCCTGATAAAGACGAGATCTTCTAATCGCTACATCTGGATCGAACGGAATTGATACAGTTTTATGTAACAAAGGAAGTCCCGCAACATTCCACTGAATAAGATCGCGTATAATTTTACTGGATTCCGCAGAGCCAATAATTAAAATAAATAACAGCTGTAAATCAAATAATGAACATGTTTTACCTTTGGTTACTTCTTTTTGTGCATAACTAACGAAAAGAAAGCAGAAGTTGAACAAGTATGTTTATAGAAATTTTAAAATGAAATGAAGTAGCAAAATAAAAAGGCACATAAGAAAAATAAAAGATAATTATTAGTTTTCGACTTTTTTAATAAAATAAGATACAATGGAAAAATGTAAATAAATATATATTTAACTAATTGTAAGAGGAAGTGTGAAACATATTTAATAATAAACAAAACAAAAACAAAAAACAAGAAATTTTTACAAATTCTTTATTGCCACGATAAATTGTTTTATATAAGGAACAAAATTAGGGTTACTAAAGTTAAAATATTAACGCTATAATTTATACCTACAATTGTATTGTCTGAACTATGTAAGAAGTTTGTTTTGTGAGAGAGCAAAAGTTAACAAAAACACCGTTATTTTATACAAATTTACTACAAAGACACTATTATTTCATTTTTTTTCTGTACTTGCAGATCAATAATAAAAATAGTAAACATTTATATCTTTTTAATTAACTCAAAAGAATTAACAAAATGCTTCAACGTACCTTTAATATAGTCGTCATTCTTCGTTCAATGCGAAAAGATGGGTTTCAATGCTACAGCAACTTATGTAAGACTAATTTCTTAACAAGGGAAAGTATTTTATCTACTTATGGAGCCTCCCATATTAGCGTGTGTAATTTATGTCACGACCTAAGGTTAATTATAAACCAATAGGTGACTATTAACAAATAATTATGATTTTCTAATTTCAGATAATTACTATTTCTCTTTTTCGAAGTTACCTTTTCCAATGAAGTTGATTTACGGATATAATTGTAAAAAAAAAATAAGTTGTCGTTTTTTATTGGTTTATGCGTCTTTTTTTAACATTTCTTCGCATAATTATGATGATAATAAAAATATTTATACAATAAACAAAATAAAATCAAACTTTAATTTGCTCTTACAAAATAAACAGAATTAGTTACTTCTCATAAACGTTTCAATAATTACAAATTTTGTAGTAAAGCACTATTCTCTAAAAATTTAATATTTTTATCTTCCCAGTAATATGTTGCAAATTAATATATGGCTGGTTGACACGTGTTTATTGCAATTACGAGAGAAGTTAATGGTATACAATTCCAGAAATTATAACTTTCTCTTTTGACTAACGCAACGCACTGTTCGACTTGAACTTATTCAATTTCGCCTTCAGTTTTAATATTGCTTTGCGTAAGTTAAACGGGTAATGGTAATATTAACATTCTACCGAAAGATACGATGAATTGGAAAATATTATTGTTTGTTTTTGTAAGTTGTAATTAATACTGGTGTATTTTAAATGTGTAAAAAATGTATGTTTTTATTTTTAAAGGTACAAATGCTTTTATGCATAGTGCAAGCTTCACTTACGCCCAGAGCTCCCAATTTCCAATATTTTGAAAGGTATGAAATTTTTATTAGGAATAAGCATTTTCTGTTTTAGAAAAAAATCAAATAATATAAAGTTTTACTGTGCATACAATAAAATAAACGCTACACCTATAGTCTTAATACATTTTTAGATAATTTTTTGTCGTTGAAAACAGCAGGGTTGAAGAAATTAAAAAAACATAAATCTCGGTTTTTATCGAATTTAAAATATTTGAGAACAATTTTTGGACCATTTACAAGTTACGATCCTTCTAATATACCTACTATTGTAGTAGTTCATCAATACTGACAAAAAAAACGGTTTTAGATTATAAAAATCCCAATTTTAAAATATATAATTTATAAATAAAATAATTGAAATATACAATAAATTATTAACATATTAATAGTCAGAATTAAATCTAAAAACGAAAAAATAAGTGTTAACCACATGAAAATGCTCATTTATCACCTTAATTTTTTATTTTAATAAGCTACCTGTACGATATAAGTAATAGTGTTATAAAAGTCTATATCAAATCTGAAAAATTTAGTAATATATATATATTTAAAGGTACGAATATATACCGAGTGATTTGTAGTGTGAACAATATAAGAAATGGAATAAAACGCCTTATAAACATTAGAAACAATATTTATTGGTAATAACCAAATGTACTTTCACTAACAACCCTCTTTTCGATATTTTTCAAAAAGTTACAGGTAGATTCTAGATATATAAGGTGTAATCTGTTCTTAATTTAAGTTTACTGTTTACTATTGAAAATGACTACTTCATAGTCCAAATGTACATTTGGTTTTTACCAAATCATATTATTTATTTATTGGTGTTATAAGGCGTTTTTTAATGTAAACAAATTAAAATTGAACTTGATAATTCAAAATTATTTTAAAAATTGTTACCTTTTACAGGCCCAAGTATCGTTATCCTTACTATGACGAAAACGGCGTGGGACGCATTTTATACGGCTATGGGGATGATAAATTGTATCAATATAAATCATTTTCGCCTTTAGAAGGAATTCACTAAATGATGTATATTTTTTATATCTTAAAGATATTGCCAATGTTAACTTAATGTTAAAATATTTAATAGTCAATTTATATTTGAATACTTGTCTTAGATTGAAATAAAATAAATGCTTCTTTTTTATGTTAATATTATTGAATGATTTTTAATTTTACTTTTGGTATGTAGTGACACAAAAGTATTCATGCACCCTACAATTTCGCATTTCCCATTAATAAAGTAAATTGACAAACTCAAGTAAACTGACATACTGTTCAGCTTGCAGGGTTTATGAATACTTTTGTGGGTCACTGAATATTGAAGGGTAATAATAAAATTATTTTTTTACATAAACCACTAGAGATTCGATTAAATACATACTAGTAAATCATGAAATCGACATATTTTATGGTAGTTCCCGGTGATGGGGTTTTTAGGTATCCAAGTACACTGTTATCATACCAAAGTATAACGTGAAAAATTTAGAATACTTAAAATTTCGTTCAGCCAATTATTAAATAGGCTGTACAGCATTTGTTTTGTATACACCATTCAAAACGTAATTCTTTTCAGCATCCTGTCACTTTTCTACACTTCGTTTATACATTTTTAAAAAATACACATCTATTACTAATACAAGTTTGTTTCGGAACACGTATCACGAAAATAAATGCAATTTTCCTTTGTAATTGTAAAATAAGCACTATTCAAACTGAAAACAAGTTCACCTTACTACACACCATTAGCAACCCAACAATATTAATGATTTTAATCTGATTCTGTATTTTGAACTGTCAAACACTATTAACTATATATTATATTTTAGACAATAATGAGGTAAAGTTAGGCTTCCCAAAATACTAGTACGACTTGAAAAAAGTTTCCTAGGAAATTACATTGGGTTCGTTCCAAAAAGTTTTAACTTTTCTGAAACTTCAAATACAAAAACAACTTTATTCATTTGTTGTATAATTTAATCACATTAAAAAATTACCAGAACGGCAAATATTGTTTTAAAATTAATCAATTATTTATTGCTTTTCTTGTTTTTTAAAACTTAATGGCTAAAAAGAGAAAGTATACAACATAAATTAGAGAAACTGTATATATATTTTTGATTCTGACAATACTTTACAAATAAAAAATATCAAGTGAGACATTTACACATTGTAACAACAACAATACAAATAATAGCGTGATTTCTTACAGAGTAGCACAAGATAATATGATACATTTAAGCACGTGGCTTGTCTGTCATTAGAACATAATTGGCTTGTTTTTAGACTGATTTGTAACATAAGCCGTAAAACGTTTTAGAAATTTCGGGTACTCCCTTTTATAGACAGCTCTCAAAACTGGCGCTGGAGCCCAACCACCAGGATTTACTAGAAATTTATAAAAATCAAAAGTAAATTAAAGAATAAGAATGGTGTTATTTATCTCAAAACAGAATCAATGAATAAACATTGTCTATAAATGTCTACAATTCTATAACTGAAATTTAAAAGGTACACCCAACCATCCATTTTCAAATTTAAATTAAAATAAAGACAATTTAATTTTGTATACTACTCTGATTTGTAATTTCAAATTCATCGAGTTTATATAAACACAGTTTTTTTTGTAGTCACTATAGATTTAAGTTTTTAAATATTGTAACTTTAAATTAATTTTACCAAAATATTTTTGAAAAAATGTTATTGAAACTATAACTAGTACTTACCAACAGAACAGTAAGTAATTTTGCACGAAATATCGTTTCTTGATATTGGAGCCCCATCCTTTGGAGGATTAACGATAGTCTGACAAAGCAAGCACACTGTCAAATATATTCTCACAGTCTTTCCTGTACATCCCTGGAAAAATAATTATACTTTTGGAGACATTAAATTATCATATAAAAGAAACATCAATCTTTATTGAATTTCTATCATTAAATAGATATAAATAAGTCTTTTTTCTAAATTAAAAGTACTAG
The DNA here is from genome assembly GCA_963921985.1 of Agrilus biguttatus. Taxonomy (NCBI): domain Eukaryota; kingdom Metazoa; phylum Arthropoda; class Insecta; order Coleoptera; family Buprestidae; genus Agrilus; species Agrilus biguttatus. The sequence goes on from OY998118.1 coordinate 27,674,704, forward strand.
GTTATTAAAACTAGATAAACAAATGAAGACACGTTGAATTATAAACGGTTATGAATAATATTTATCTTAATCACGTTTATCAACATAATTCTTCTGTCCACCAAAAAAGTATTTGTTATATATACCATAATTTTTGATGAATAGTTAAAAAATCAACCTTCAAATAAAAAACATACCTAGGGACCCGCGTATTTATAATTCATACTCAACATTATGACCTTTTAGTCGTTTAGGTACACAATTTTTTTCAAATACTCATTTAATAATAGTAAATAAAATAAAAGTACAATACCGGATACTCATCATGTTCTGTAGACTGATTCACCACTGTCCATATATGCGGCCCATCGCGGTCTTGATCGTTGGGCAAATGACGTATGTGTGACCAAAACACAACATCCCTCTGACTGGCTGGCCAGATACGTTTATGCAATTGATAAAAAACCAACGTATCCTCAGATATAGTCTCTACAACGTTCATGTGTTCCAACGTAGCTGAAAATGTTTTTTCAAATATACTAGCTGCTTAATAAGGTTATACATATACAGGGTGAGCCACTAAGCCGAAATCGGCCATTTATACGCGCATAGTTCAAAATAGAGAAAAAAAATTCAAATAAAAGTTGTATGGGGTTAAGTGTAGAATAATGTAAAAATATTTTCAAATATGGCGGACTTCCGGTTATACCGGAAATGCACCCTAACTTCGTTATTTTAAATGGAACACCCTATTTTTTATTATACTTTTGAATTCCCCATAAAAAAATAATGCCAAATAACCAACCTAATTGTGAAAATAGTAATAATATGTACCTATACCTAAATAAAACGTAAAAAGTATTCGAAACAATTTATTATTAATAGAAATGGTTTATACTTTGGGTTTGGGCAATTTAGAGGCAAATACAATGCATCCTTCGCGGTTTGAGCTTAAAAGAATTAAACATTTAATTTAGTTTTTATTGTCTCTATTCTTATCCATTATTCTTAATGTTTGTTAAGCTGTTTTATCTAATTTTATTCATAATTGTTTAATTCTTTCAAGCTCAAACCTCGAAGTATGCATTGTATGTGCCTCTAAATTGCCCAAACCCAAAGTATAAATTTTATACAAAATATATAAATATTTCTATTAATAATAAATTGTTTCGAATACTTTTTACGTTTTATTTAGGTATAGGTACATATTATTACTATTTTCACAATTAGGTTGGTTATTTGGCATTATAACTTCTGCATCTACTTCTACGCCCTAACTCAACAATTAAAAAAACAAAACAAAATCGCCAAACTTTGAAACGGCCAACGTGATAACGCGATTTTATTGAAAATTTCAAAAAAAATGCAAATTTCTCAAAAACTACTGCTCACAGATACCAACACCCCTATATCAGTCGAAAGGAAATTTAATTTTGCATTATATTATGTGAGAAAAAATATGGCATTCCATTAAAAAAAAAACTAGTTATCCCGGTTTGAATTTGTGAATATTGGCATGGATAAATTTTATACTATTGATAATGAATGTGTCTATCTAATACCTGTAGATGATAGGCAATTTCTTCCAGAAACGGAATGTGAAAACCGCAACCCTCTAAGTCCTTTCGTTTCTGAGATATTTAAAATGGCGCCAAACACTGCAAACGTCAATTTTTCCAAGAAACCTGAAATAACTCCGGAAGGATGCGTCCCAGGTTCAATTTAATGTTAATAAATTGACATTATTTTTTTATAGGGAATTCAAAAGTATAATACAAAATAGGGTGTTCCGTTTAAAATAACGAAGTTAGGGTGCATTTCCGGTATAACCGGAAGTCCGCCAATTTGAAAATATTTTTACGTTATTCTACACTTAACCCCATACAACTTTTATTTGAAATTTTTTCTCTATTTTGAACTATGCGCGTATAAATGGCCGATTTCGGCTTAGTGACTCACCCTGTATACACACATAATAGGAAAAAGAAAGCAGATTGGCAATAGGTTTTGTAGTTGAAAGTTTATTAATGGGCAGTCAATTCTCTCCGCCAATTATTATTTGACTAGTTTTAGATTTCTTTATGTTGTTTAGTGTAAGTTTTAATTGTTGGAAGAATCGTGACCCACACGTCCCTCCTTTCTTGTATATGCGCCTGACTATTTTATTTGTCTCGGCTTTTTTTCTTTATTTAATAATATACTCACTTTCCCAATCGTATCTGTATTGTGGACTGAAGAAGTAGTGACAGACCTCGTGTCCAGTGATACCCTTAACCGTGTGCACGGCTTTAAGAGGATCTACTACCATACCATCCACTTCCTGTTCCCTGCGATACATTCGCATTTCTCCGTCTTCCGCGAAGAGCTGCCAACCGGTACCACATTCCCCAACTCCCAACCGGGCCATGGCAACTTGCTGTTTGACCACAGCATCTACCTAAATTTTTTTAATGCATAAAATAGAGAATAGGATATCGTGGAAATCGAAAAAGTCCTCCATTGATAATATCCACATATCTGTGTGAAACACATACACACTCAATAAAGTTTGTTGTGATAAATTGGAGAGTGTTTCTTCTTTTTCGTTTCTTAATGCATTTTTTTAAAGAAAATTAAGCTCCTATAGTACTTTTTGGTTTTACAGTGTTCTTCAAATTTTTAATTAATTTTTAAAAGCATAACTAAATGTAATCGTGCAATATATAGATATTTATATATTACAGGAGAACCTTTCATTTGATTACATGATGAATGACCTTGTCAAATTGAAATTACCACGTTAAAGATATTACGAATGGAATATTTTCTCGAATTATCAATATCCAAACTTTAAAAACATGAAATTAATAAACGTAATAATCACCTCCGCGGTTAAGGGATGCTGCACCAACGGCGATGTTGGTGGAGGAGTAACAGGCACAGCCGTACCACTCAGTATTCTTCCCCTCAATTCTTGTTCTTCCTCTATCTTGTCGAGTCCAGATTCGACAGCGTCATAAAATTCATCATCTCCAATAACACTATGTGGCCCTTCCTATAATTATAATATAATTGTTTTATTGAATTCTTCACAAATATTTTTTACTAAAATAATATCCTAATTCTATTATCAATATAATAAATTCATAAAAAATGATTACCGGGTTTTACTTATCACCTACCTCTCAAAATATAATTAAAGCGATAATAACTGTATATTAATATAATACCTTATCTGAGATCGGATAACGTAATAATTTCATGTCGAGCATATCTTAATTCAGTTAAAATCATACTTTAAGTAGTCACTTAATAAAAAATTGACTAAGCTTACTTTTTCCAATATTTTCATAAAATTATGCACATCCTCAATTGATCCTTATTTTAACAACCACTATAAATTTTTTGTTTACATACAACTTTATGAGTAATAATGTTAATCTTTATGTTGGTATAATAGATACGGAAAAAAACACAGAAAGGTAATTAATTGAATTAGGTAAAAAAAATAACCACCAATTTCGCGTAAAAATCATCCTATGACTTTTAAATAAATAATAATGCTAAACAAGATTAAAAGATAAAACACAATTACTGATTTTTATAGATAACGATGATTGACTGGTTCGCTTATATTTAATTATTTCCATTGTGTGGATTCCCCAAATCAAAGATTATCGCGTTAAAATTTAATTACTTTCATCAAATAGTTGAAGCTATATTAAACTTAATTTTTTATTTTGTGTTCTACCACTTATCAGATATAGAAAAGGGAATTAAAATTGCAAATATTACAGAAAGAAAAAACAATTCAAATTCCTGAGTACTATCACTGTGAATAATCAAAAAGTTTCTGATTTACCATTGTATCATATTTAGTCGCCAGTTTAAAAACCATAAAAAAATATTGTATGGAAATAAACTACACGCCTGTTACTGTTATTGTTCCAAGCATTCTAATAAAAACAACTCTTCCAATTGTGTAAATAATGACAAACAAGATATAATTTTTGCGGTTTCTTATCTCTTTCCGATGAAGTCTAACGGCAAATATAAATTTCAAGCAAAAAATTTACACAGATAATAATTTTTTTATCACTCCACAGTAACTTTTAGCTGAATAATAAATCACTATCAGTACAAAAAGCTTGTTCAATTTACATTTTCCTATTAAATTCCCGTCATTAATAAACACAATGCAGTATGAGTCAGGTCAAAGGTTAGATAAAGAAATCGTTAATCTACAATGGTAAGAAAAATGTTTATGATTCTAATAAAGTTAATATCATTTAGTATATATAACTAAATTTTAAACTAGATCTTTTACATGTATTTAATATAAATTGAAATTTACTTTTTAAAAACTAGCTTGATTAAATTATACATTCTAAAGCATATATACGTAAAAAACACAAGAAAATAAACTTTACCTCTAGATCTGGGCCTGGGTGAGCATTGCGAACTTTCTGAAGTTGATCAAAATATGATCTAGCAATATTTTCTGTATGTCTACGTCTGTCACATTCTTTTTCTAAACGTTTTCGCCAAGCTTCTTCTCTCTGTGACACCAGCTCTATACAATGCGCTAAGGTATCCAACAAACCAGCTGTTGTAGCCCTGAATGTTAAAGCTTCACCACGAAAATCAACTACTGCTGCTTCATCTGCTATAAATAGTACCCACCATTATCAATATAACTTAAAATACGTCATATATAAAGACTATTAAAATCAATAGTACCTTTGGTGTTTGGAGATTGTTTGGTTCCATTACAATTGTAATTCTCATTTTCAGCACATTTATCAAAATACTGTTGCAACTTATCTATTTGATTACAGAGGATATCTTTAAACGTTTCCATTTCTGCCAGTTTCTCACGTAAATTCCGTGTAGACTTCTTAAAACTGTTTGATGATACAGTACTAAAGGTAGTGGACTGTAAACTAACTGTAGATCCATGTCGTTTTAGACTGTTTTCTGAACCAGTTCCATAGCCCGACTCACCCTTTAATACAAAATCATATTTAGAAAAAAAGTATTTCATATTAATTACTTACATGTTTAAATGATTTTAGAATAAACTGCATTATGAAAAATTAATTGACAACCAAATTCCAATATTAGCATTTTTGCTTGTTAATAAATTACAAACAAAATACAGCATATTTTAATAGATATTTATATTTATTAAATCATAGGTAACTTATAAATTATTTGTAAATATGCATTACTGTTTTATGCTAGTTTAAACAAAATACCTATATTTTGTACTGTTTAATTACCATTTAAAATATCCCAAAATCCATAACAAAATTACAATAACATGTAACTTCCTTCCAATCATATTGTAGTAAATAATCATCATTATACACTTCAAATATTAAATAACAGAAATAAATATTCTCACCTTACAAAGCTCTAGAGCATCAATCCATTGTTGTCGGCTTTCAACACTATCTGCACGAAGGTACCATACACAATCATTAACCGATACATCAAACCTGCACTCATCAAATTCATGCGGCTATAATAAAAAGACAAATGAAGAGTTTCTGTGTACAGTTTTTACTAAATACGTCCGTTGCCTTTGACAACTTTAACTTGTTTAAAAGACTCACTTTTATTGTTGCTTTAGCCAATGAAATCGCCCCTCTGCATCCATAGCCACTTTCATGTTCACTTTTGTAATACGACAACGTACCATTTTTTAAAACAATGTAACGATCTTGCCATCCATGAATATAATTTGTCCACTTGTGAAGGGTACCTTGCAATTGGGGCCGATCAAAATCACTATCTGATTCATCACTACTGTGTTCGTCGACCATGACTACGAAACCCGAACAAAATAATAATACTCTCCTCGTCAAGTCATAGTATTTTTACAACTAATTTAAATTTGCTGGAATACTTAAACAATTCGTATTAATTGTTTATCAATGTCATGCCAATTTGTTTTTATCTTTACAATACACAATTCGCCCACATTACTTTTACTGTGGCGACACCTTTCTTCCAGAGGTATAAGTTGCAAATGAATTATTTTATTACAAACGGTTCCCTCAAACAGAAATCTTTAATAATCTTTGATAACCGCCAAATTCAAACATTTTAAATAATTAAAAGAGTTAAGGTAAATAAATAGATTGAAATAATTTTTATCGTACTCTAGAAGCTAGAATGCAAAAAGGTGCAAAATTATTTTTCAAACTGTAAATGAAAAAATTAATACGTACTGTATCGATTCGGATTGTTGTAAATTTAATTAAATATTTTGCAATTATTATAATGGCATTGATTATAAAGTTTAATTCTAATTTAATTTTATAAAATTTAAAAAAAATAAGCAAAAATTTGCAAAGGTAATTAAGTTAATTTTCATTTAAATTTTGCACAATCGCGTTTGTACCAAGTTTTTAATTTTTTTAATTGCATGACAAAAATAATTATTTCTGATTTCCTAAAGTAAAACTAAGTAACCCCCCAGCGGCATGTATTAGAACAATATTAGCGCTTTCATTCATGACGTTAGTTTTTAGAAAGCTTAATTATATTTTTATAAGATTTCGACCGGATATGTTTTGCATTATTAATTTGTTTCTTTTTTACCAATAAAACACCTTGCGCTTGCCCTGATAATGAAGATCAACAAGTGTTCATAGCTGTCCTAACCTTGCCTTGTGGATAGTTGTCTGATTATTCTAGTCTTCTAATAAACTTCGGTCAGGAAAGGCAACAATGATTCGAGTATATAACCTGATAGGTCGCTATCTGTTTGATGTTCACTTATCATCGTTGCTTTTCCTATTTGCGACCTAAAAATTTCACTGAATTCCGTGGAATAATGCGAGAAACAAGACCCAAAAAAATAAGTTTTGTAATGGTATATTAGAATGAGAAGTAAAACTAAAAAATATTTGCCTGAAATCGTCCATTATCATCCAAAGGTACAGTTAGATTTTTTCAAATTTAAGAAGTATTGTGTTTTCCTACACAACATTAGCACAACATTCACTTTTTAAGCACTGCTTTAAAATAAACACTGCGGTTTAATAAAAAACGAAATGATAAAAAACGTGTAGCACGTATGTACGTTTGAATAAACAACTTTGTACAATTTTACATACGTATTGTATTATTTGTACGCATATCTTACAATAGTTACATAGATTAAAAACACAATGCATAAATTGTTTTTCTTTTTAGTAGAAAATGAAAACAATTGTTTATTATACTGTTCATATTAGACCTGTGGAAATGTTTGGTTGAAATTACATTATTTTAATCGAAGGCATCTCAGAAAATCTTATAATAAATACTTCCTAATAATAATGATTAATATCAATCGTCTTTACTTTTTCAATAAAAAGTTTTTAGTAAACTGAAAATAGATACATCATCAAAAATTATTATTTCATACATTTCTATGAATTACTTGGAACCTTATTAATTCTAGATATAAATCATCCATATCAATTTTGAGCTTTAGCTTAAGATTATTTAATTTTTTTTCGAAATGAACAAATGTGACCAAAGACTATAACAACAACCAGCTTATTGAAGAAAGCCAATTAGTTTGGTTGAAACAACCGTTTCTCTAGGTATAAAATAGCCTTATCAATGAAAAGTGTTAAATTATTGACATCACTTCTATTAAAATCTTCTTGGGGGACTTTGCAATAGTTTTATTATTATTATTATTATTTGCTGGTAACTTGTGTTCCTCATAAGAGTGTTACATACACTCACTCTAGAGGATTTACAGTGTTGCTATCCTATTCCAAAATTTTCGTTTTATGTCTCCGTTATAGCTTCAAAATAACGGACGTAGGACAAGTCCGCCACCCACCTTATTTCAAACCAAGCCGAAATACTTATCATTTGTTCTCTGATTAGGTGTTTTGATTCACGTAATGTGCTCACGAATAAGCAGGGCCTTTGAGATGTTGGGGGGGATAAGAAGGGAAAACACCATCGGGCCAAGGTTTTCTGAGGGGGCTCAAAAATTCTTACTTTGCAGTGCCCGGCTCGAATTTTATCTCGACGGTCCTGCGAATAGGTCCAAAATTGCATTTTTTTGTAATTGAAATTAAGATATCTCAAAAATTTGACGTGTTAAGATAATTGTGAGGCCATATTCAGACTGATCCATGTTGACCAGTGCAATCATTTCATTTGTTAACTCCGTATTATACATATATTCACATTATCAAACTAATATTGCAACAAGAATGGCCATGTTGTTTATAACAAAAGAAAGTTAATTAATAGCATAATATTTCTACTTTTGACCGTTTTACACGTGCGTGTTAATTATATGAACTCTACGAAAATTGAAATAAAAGCGATTTTATTTCTAACGTAACACTTTAACGTCACATTGGATGCATTCTCCTATTCCACAGTCTTATACATTTTTTCATTGGAGTGCAGTGTGTTTCTCAAAAATGTCTACAACAAGTGTTACTACTCTAATCTTAAGATCAAATCATGGGAATACAAGACATTTCCGTCCATTATTTTACAAAGGAAGTAAAATGAATTGTTTAGATATTCCTACACAAATAATTAATAAATATATACAGAAATTATTTAATGGTAGATACTGTTATTCAATTGTTTTATGATCTAAAGTTACAGTAAATGGTATAAAACGACGTGAAATCTTAAAGAAAATATATAAAGAAATTAGATTTGGTTTGTATTTTATTAGTCAGTACTTGAATTCCTTTTTGTCAGTATTTAAATATTAAATGTCAGTTTTTAAATCCATATATATATATATCCATATATCTTTTTGTCGCCAGTATTTAAATATGAAGGGCCAGTAACGTGGTTATTATTTAATATTACATAGTGAGTAAATCGAAGAGGTCAGTATTTAAATCCAAGTTGTTTAAGTAACTAATCCAAATGGTATAACTCATGATGTAACTATATAAGATAGGTGTTCTCACTTTGCGGTTAGGTTACCCCATCAAATAGAGTCCGTCCGTCACGTACCTTGGCGTTGTCTTCGACAGAACGTTAACCTGGCGTAAACAAATCATATCAACCCAAAACAAGGCCCTACGTGCCTTTATCGCCCTCAAACCCTTCTTCAGAAGCAACTCCGTGTCTCCCCGTACAAAACTCCGAGCGTTCAACGCGATCATCAGGAGTATTTGTATATATGCCATTCCCATCTGGGGCTGCGCCACTCCCCGTCGCCTTCAAATTCTACAAGGCACTTACATGCGCATCCTTCGCTCCGCATTAAACTATCCCTGGTTCGTCAGAAAATCCCAGATTCTGAATGAAACCGGTCTCCCTTCTCTCCCCGAAGCTGCACTCAGTTTCACAGCAAATCTCCGCACTTTAGTAACAGGTCACCCGAATCCGTCCATCTCGGTACAGACCTCTATTTTTTGGGCCACCGATTTATCAACGATTCCTTCCTCCCCACCTCCCAACCTAATCCTAGTCACTACCCTTTTCCCCCCAGGATGTATAACCTCCGGGTTGAACTCCCATCTCGAGGAGGGATTTTAGTCGGTAGGCACTACGGTGAATCAGACACTACTCTCTCGAGGGTGTCTTTTGAAGATTTCCCCTCCTCGAGAATAATATAAACAAAAACAAACTTTGCGGTTGAATTTCATAACAGTTCGTGCATGTCACCGAAGTTTTGGGCATATTGAAAAGCAGTTGCCTATTCAAATTGAAAGCCTATTTAAATTTAAATTTTCGGGTAGGCGTGCTCACTAGTGATTGGCTACACATTCAAGATGGATAATTTAACGAGATTGGCTGATTTCTCAAAGCTGCGCGTGAGCACACCTTATTCAATGCCGTCATAGTCTAACTAATCTAACCCAACCTAACCCAACCTAACCTAACCTGACCACTAATTAATTCCATTCTGCTCGTTTTTTATTTATACTGACTGTTTATTAGTTTTATACTGATTATTTTAGTAAAATAGACTAAAAAGAATTAAAATACTGACCATATTGGATTTAAGTATTGACCGTCTAATTTGTTACCCTCAGGTTATAGTTCTTGTATCTGATTAAAATTTAAATCTAATTAAAACAAATTCCATATTTTACGATAGTAGCAATAAGAAAAATTGGACAGGAAAAATTTACCATTACAGAAGATAGAAACTATAATTAATCTGTTTTATAAATTCCTATTGGTATTTATCAGTTATTCAATAAACATAGTAAGATTAATTGTAAAAAACAAAAGAAATTTAAACTTTAAAACTATGATTTTTAAACTAAACTAAAAAATCCACCTATAATTCATCGAAAACTAAAAATATATTTAGTTCTAGTTAGTAGTTAATTCTAATGTAGAAATTTAAAAGAATGTTTTGGTTTAACGAATTTTACAGTATCAATCAACCTAATTACTTTCTATTGTATGATTTTTTTGATAGTAGCAATCGATATTTGTCTTATACGAGCATTTAAAATTCATTTTTAATCTTGCTACGTGTTGGTGAATACCAAACATTAAAACCTTTAATTTGCCCCCTCATTTCTTTTATGGTAAGTCGATATATCAAAATATATTAATATATAATCATAATTAAAGGAACGTTTTATTAGCTTTTATTTAAACAAATTTTTTAATGAAACGCTTTTGGCATTATGTCTATACATTTGTGTTATTACTATATGATTAATTAATTTCACTGTCACTGGCTATCTTCTTATGAAACATTTTTAAATAAGCATGAAACTCTCTCACGGAAACTAAAAAGTAAATCATATTCAGAAATTACTTTTCTCAATTTGGCGGTCGAAGATTTCAAATATTTTTGCAATTACTTAAAACTTTTTGCTACTGTACAATAAACTATTTTTAGAATTTATTGTTAAAGTCCATGGCAATGCAATAAAACAATGTATTAACCCCCAAATCTTACAATACTAGTTAAATAATTAATAGGAGACTCACCCTAATTTCAAATTGGTAATTGGAGTGTCTAGAACAATTTAACAACATTAATGTCTTTTTCTGTATAATGTAGGTTAGCTATGATTTAAAGCAACTAGTAATAAGGAATCCAAAAACAGTTTTTGTTTTTGTTTTTAGATATTTATGTACGTAATAATAGGATTATTAGGAAGAAAGGATAACTATAGTGATAATCTGATGTTACAGTTTTTGAACAATTCAGAACAGCAGATTAAATAATTTGCCTATTGTAGTTAGTTAAACAACTTTCTATTTTATAAATATAAACATAAATATGGAACCAACAGAAACAACTATTTTTATACCATATTTATATTTATATTTATCATATAGCCTGTAAAGGCCTGATGATACCCGATAGGTCGAAACCGGTCATAGGATATGACTTTAGGTACGCCGTGTCTACTGTGTAGGATGCGTTCGAAATGCGCGATCTGTGATCCTTAAAATTTAGACGAAAAAGGATTTTAATGCCTTACTTTTTTTGAATATGAAACTTTCTATTTTTTATTACTGCTTTAAAGAGCAACAAGGCCGTTTTTGTCCTATGCTAAACATGAGACTACTTTTTGAACATCTTAATTCTTATTTATTTTTTCAAATAAAATTTATATACTCACTGTACTAGCCTTTACTTGTTGAAACTCCGTTTTAACAATGTGATATGATAAAAAAGGGACTTTAATGGTTTGAAGATTATTATTTAACAGTCCACTACGATCAATATACAATCATTGTATTCGATGAAGCCACTGTGTGGTGAAACGATCATCTTTTATCACATTGTTAAAATCTACATAATTATATAATTTCTATTGATTCAATTCTTGAGATTGTACTTAAAATGCGTAAAATTTTATAATCATTAAAATTATGATTTTCTATTAATAAACGACCATTTAGTAGTTACGCGGGTCTTAGTCAACAATTTATTCTAAATACTCCTATATTTTTAGTAATGCGATCAGTAGACAGTACTAAGATGATCTTTCTTCGTTGTTTTCTAATTTTTTGCACATATAGACCCATTTGATACCACTCACAACCATATACAGGTACACGATACTCGCGAAATGTTCGTTTTTAATTATTCGAACTATTTCGTACAAAGTTTTCAAAAATACATGTATTTTTACCATGCGGCTTTTAGTCCACTCGTCCCGCACCCTTTTTAAGAACGTAAACTGCCGATACCTTTATTTCGATATATGGCACATGTACCTGCTACTGAATTACTATTAAGTATAGAGATTTAGAGGTTTACATAATTAGATTTTCTTACTTTTAAATGACCTTCCAAATATGTCCAATATAACATTTTTTACAAAAACCACAAATTAAACTATACTCGTGTATTTACGTAGTATACGTATTTTGTGAGAAGTTTGTTTTGTTTTGTTTTATTTAAATTTAACATTATGAATAACCTTCAAACTGAGTAGGCTTTCAGTTTTGTATTAGTAAGTAATATTATTCACGAGTGAGAAGCCGCACAACTTGAATCATAATAAGTAGTCAGTGCAGCTTTAGAATAATACGAAAAGCTAAAAATAACCGTTATATCGTCATTATTACTGAAAATGGACTAGAATAGACTTCTTAATAAATTACATTTTTATACGTTATATGATAGGTCACCCTCTTTTTCAGATGTAATCCCAACTTCTAATTTTATAAACGGAAAGTTCTTTTAAAATAGAATTAATGTATCGTATTTACTACAATGAATTTTCATGTGTTAGTCATTGTATGAAAAGGAGGCGTGAGCGTCTCCGTGGGTGTACTAGCTAACTCTCTCTGCTATTTGTATTATTCGTTACTCGTGCTTTGGTCCAGCAGTAATGTAAACACTCCATATATGTTCAAGATTTTGAGACATCAACACTGTGACGTATTCACAACCATCGCAATAAAATCAACGTTCACCGTAGTCTTTGGAAAAACATTGAGCGCTCATTTACCAAAAGTGCGCGAACCTTAATACGTACAAGTTCAGTTTGTTTGTCGGTTTGGTTGTGACCATTAATTCTAGTTTCCAGTTTTGATTATAATAATAATAAATAGTGACCATTTGTATTACAAACAATAGTTAACAACATGTATTCTACTGCTACTAATACAGAGTATCGGCAATTTATTGCCCAAAAAGCTGCGACAAGTCAAGCATCCAATGTCACACAACTCAACGATTCGGGTACAAATTATATCGTAACCGAACCGGAAGAAGAATTACGTTTAACTCATAACGTAAATGACTCTGCTTGGAACGGAAAATTCGTACCTGAGCAATCTGTACAAGGGAATTTGTCTCCGTCTTCTATGAAAAAAAATTGTTCATCAAAACATACATCTTCTAGTGATTACACTATCGAAATCGTTGATGGTAAAGAACGCATTATCGACAAAAAACAACATCAGACCGGGAGTTTCCAATCGTCACTTTTCAAAGATGAAAAATATGCCGAAAGCGGAACCAATAGTTCTCCCGAATACCACCATCTTCGTAAACAAACCAGTACTACCAGCTCTAAATATGATACAGACACCTCTAAATTGCACAAGCCTCAAGTTAAAACTACTGAAATCATAAAAGAATATCATCAAATTGGAGACCAATCGATGGCAAATTCCAAACATGTAACAGCTGTAAATTCGGAAGATAAAATGAAATATGTTACAAAATGCGACCGTAAAGATGTGAAAAAGAATCAAATACAAATAGACGATGCAAGTGTTGCCAAAGATTTAAAGACATTCGCGGACTCGCGGAACATTGCATCAGGCAAACTAACCAAAACTACCACCACAACATTTTATGATTCCACAGGCAATGTTATCAAAGTACTGACAGACATCGATAGCAAAACCGTTCCTGGCGACATCAAATCAATATCCAGTGACCAAAACGTCAAATCTAGTACCACTATCGGTTCTCAAGACAGTAAAATCCAGAGAGGGGAGCAAATGAGAAAATATGAAAACCAAATAAAGCAAAACGACAGTGCAGGCTCTACTACATATTATGTAGATGAAGACTCTGTGGATACTAAAAAAATTCGTGCGGCTCAAACATCGACGGATTCGCGTGACTTTTATGGACATTCCATAGACTCCAAGGACACGCTGGTGAAGAACGTCTACGACACTAAGGCGATCCAAAACACAATTGGAACAGCAGGAAACGTGATCAAACATACTACGGCCGAGTCGATCGACACAATATATTCTAATGAAAGAAACTATGGAAAAACTGGTTGGAATGGTAAATTTGTATGGGAAACGCCTCCACAAACGAAAAGTCAGCTCAGGGATGCTTCACATAAAAAAGGTACAGAAAGAAGTCCATCTCCTAACAATCAATCCAAATATCCTACAAGTAACAAATCACCAACAAATATTACAGAATTTGACGCGAGAAAAAAATTTGAAAGACAAGAACAATTTGAAAGACAAGAACGATTACAAAGACAAGAACAATTAGAAAGACAGGAACAACAAGAAAGACAAGAACAATTAGAAAGACAAGAACAACTAGAAAGAAAAAAACAACTAGAAAGGAAGAAACTATCAGAAAACGAAGTTAAAGAAATCACAATAGTACTTGAAGAATCAAAAAATACTGATAACATTAGTAAACCGAAAAGCCAAATAAATCGAGACCACAATAAAAGCTCCACCACCTATTATGTCGATGAAGACTATGTGGATATCAAAAAAAGTCGTGCGGCCCAAACATCAACGGACTCGCGTGACTTTTATGGACATTCCATAGACTCCAAGGGCACGTTGGTGAAGAATGTCTACGACACCAAGGCGATCCAAAACACAATAGGAACATCAGGAAACGTAATCAAACATACTACGGCCGATTCAATCGACACAATATATTCTAATGAAAGAAACTATGGAAAAACAGGCTGGAATGGTAAATTTGTATGGGAAACGCCTCCACAAACGAAAAATCAGCTCAGGGATGCTTCACCTAAAAAAGGTACAGAAAGAAGTCCATCTCCTAACAATCAATCCAATTGTCCTATAAGTATCAAATCACCATCAAACAGTACAGAATTTGACACGAGAAAAGAATTAGAAAGACGAGAACAACTGGAAAGACAAGAACAATTAGAAAGACAAGAACAATTAGAAAGACAAGAACAATTAGAAAGACAAGAACAATTAGAAAGACAAGAACAATTAGAAAGACAAGAACAATTAGAAAGACGAGAACAACTAGAAAAGCAAGAACAACTAGAAAGACAAGAACAACTAGAAAGACAAGAACAATTAGAAAGACAAGAACAATTAGAAAGACAAGAACAATTAGAAAGACAAGAACAATTAGAAAGACAAGAACAATTAGAAAGACAAGAACAATTAGAAAGACAAGAACAATTAGAAAGACAAGAACAATTAGAAAGACAAGAACAATTAGAAAGACAAGAACAATTAGAAAGACAAGAACGACTAGAAAGAAAAAAACAACTAGAAAGGAAGAAACTATCAGAAAGCGAAGTTAAGGAAATCGCAATAGTACTTGAAGAATCAAAAAATGTTGATAACATTAGAAAACCGAAAAGCCAAATAAATCAAGACGACAATAAAAGCTCCACCACCTATTATGTCGATGAGGACTATGTGGATACCAAAAAAATTCGTGCGGCCCAAACATCGACGGATTCGCGTGACTTTTATGGACATTCCATAGACTCCAAGGGCACGTTGGTGAAGAATGTCTACGACACCAAGGCGATCCAAAACACAATAGGAACATCAGGAAACGTGATCAAACATACTACGGCTGATTCGATCGACACAATATACTCTAATGAAAGAACCTATGGGAAAACCGGTTGGAATGGTAAATTTGTATGGGAAACACCTCCACAAACGAAAAATCAGCTCAGGGATGCTTCACCTAAAAAGGGTACAGAAAGAAGTTCATCTCCTAACAATCAATCCAAATGTCCTACAAGTATCAAATCACAATCAAATAGTACAGAATTTAACACAAGAAAAGAATTAGAAAGACAAGAACAACTAGAAAGACAAGAACAACTAGAAAGAAAAGAACAACTAGAAAGAAAAAAACAACTAGAAAGGAAGGAACTATCAGAAAGCGGCGTTAAAGAAATCACAACAGTACTTATCGAATCAGAAAATGTTAATAACATTAGTAAACCGAAAAGCCAAATAAATCAAGCCAACAATAAAAGCTCCACCACCTATTATGTCGATGAAGACTATGTGGATACCAAAAAAATTCGTGCGGCCCAAACATCGACAGATTCGCGTGACTTTTATGGACATTCCATAGACTCCAAGGGCACGTTGGTGAAGAATGTCTATGACACCAAGGCGACCCAAAATACTATAGGAACATCAGGAAAAGTGGTCAAACATAGTACGACAGACTCGATCGACACGATATATTCGAACGAACGAACCTATGGAAAAACAGGCTGGAATGGTAAATTTGTATGGGAAACGAAAAAGTAGGATGGAAATCCAGAAAAAAGCTAATCTCCCGGAAAACTATCAAACCACCAAATTAAACACAAAAATGCTTTTTGAATATGTTCATTCTTGCAATAAGTAACCGTTCTTAAAAAAAAAAACAAAAATTAAAATAGTACCTTTCCTGTAAATTTCGTATTTAAAAAAATGCTTTGAAACATATGTTTGTGAGTTTTTTCAATACTTTTAAATAAAACACAAAATAAAATAAAAATAAATAGTATGTTAAAACATGTAAATTTTATAATTTTTATTGAAATTATGATTTCCTATTAATAAATAATTTGCGTAATTAGAATTTTGTTTACTATTTTCAATTTGTTTAAAAATTTCAGTAATCCTGTTTTTTAATGACCTTCCAGTCTGTCCAATATAACATTTTTCACAATAACAAGTTAACCTATAGTCGTTTATTTAATATATTACTGAAAAGTTTATTGTGTGTTTTATTTAATTTTTACATTATGTATAACCTTCACCAAATGTTAGCCTATACTCAGTGTTGTGTAAGTGGAGGTATTTTACTTGTATACAAAAAGAATTATTAAACTTTCGTAAGAAGCTATACATCTTGAATTAGTATAAAATGTAGTCAGCTCAGCTCAACCATTTTTAAATGACACAAAAAGTTAATATGTTAAGATTTAAAATCAATAAAAAATGACAATAATACATTTTCTTATTAGTCGCTTAGATTCTAAATTCTCGTTTTAAAGAAAACACAACCACGTTCGTGTAAACCTCTCTGCTATTAACGATTTGTTTATCAAATTGTACGTATATCACGGAATTCTGGTTAAATTCGTTATTAATCAAAAATACAATGAATCGACCTTAAAATGCAAACAAACAAACAAACAAACAAACAAACTAAAAACGTCATTTTATTAATTTAATTTTACTTAATTATTATTATTAATTAATTTTTACTTTAAGATACAAAACAATAGCTCAAAATTTTATTAAAGATGTACTACGCAATTTTGAAATATGATTATCTAGAAAAGTGCAAAAATAATGTAGCAATGATAGTTTCTTATACATTTTAATCACTTTGGCATTTAATCATTAAATACTTTTTTGTATTTTTTGTATTTAATTCGCTTATATATACAGGGTATACCGTTTTCAAACTGACCCTAGATTATCTTCGGACTGAATGGAATATCGTTCTGAAATTTTGGTTGAATGAGTTTTGGTTGGTGTAACTGTATAAAAAAATATAGGCTGCTATTTAAAAAAAAAGAGTTTTTTATTTCTAGTTTATGATATTCAACACCTGTTTTGACTCCATTTTTGATTTTTTTTTCAAAAAATTTTGGACGAATTAATACCTTACTAAAACATTAAGAACATGTCGACAAATCATTAAATACCATCAATTACTTTTGAAGATAACCGCGATAAAAGTAAATACGGCGAACGGAATAATTTAAAAAAAAATTGAATAACTCAGAAACCGTTTAGAATAAAGGTAGGGTTGTATTATCAAATGTGCCCTTATTTCTGATAAGGAATCCAGAAATTTAAAACAAATACGGGGGTTCCATTTAAAATAACAAACTTGAAATCAACTTCCGATATAACCGGAAGTGATTGAAATTCGAAAATATTTTAAAATGGTAGGCTTTCTGTGAAAACTCATTCAACCAAAATTTCAAAATGATATTCCAATTCAGTTCAAAGATGGTCTAGGGGTCAGGTTGAAGACGTACACCCTGTATATGCCCGAAACAAAAACAATTGTTTTGATTAGTTAATTATTTTGGTTTTCATTTGTGGCTATAGTGACTCGACGTTTATACAATGTCTACAAAAATATGTAAATTAAACTAAAGTGTTTATAATATCGAAGTAACTGTTTTTTAAGCTTAAATGGTTATTTGTAAATTATTGAGATACAAATGACTCTTAAAATATTTTGTTTGTCTGTCTGTCTGTCTTACGGGCTAATCTTCAAAACGGGTGAACCGATTTCGATGGGACTTTTACAGACACAGAGAGGATACTGTTAAGAGTGATCCAGGCTCCTTTTTTGTAAGCAGAGTAAATTCCAGTCATATACAAAAGTAAAAAAATAAAAATAAAATCGAAATACTGTTAATGTAAAAATATCCACAACGGTAACTTAAAAAAAAAATTAATCGAAAGAAAGAAAGGAGACTTCAAATAAAAGAATATATCTGAAAAAAGGGACGATTTAAAATTTCGTTTAGCCACCTCAATTTCTATAATAAAACCTTCCCATAATTGTTTCTATTTTTTCAATAATAACAAAACAATAAACACGATTACAAAATAAAACAATCAGTTTTGCGCACAACATAAAAGTCGTTTTATTAAGGAAACTAAAATTGAATATGGAGATGTGCCATAAGTTTTCGTCTAACTTCTTTTTTGTCTGAGCAAAACCCGAAGATCAAATCGATAAATAAGCACCTTATAGATATATAAAAGTAAATAAAAACCAATAAACGTATGTCCTTCTTCTGGTCTAAACAAGTAATTATCCTAAATATTGTTTCATAGCATATTGAACAAAATAAGCAGAAAAAAAATTGGATCTTATCTAATACACAAAAGCGATTAATTTTTAAAATTCTCAATTGCACACTTGCATTCGTAACAACAATATCACGCTACCAGTTAATATAATAAAAAGTAAGATAAAAGATGATAGATGTGTTTGATATCGATATCTATCTCATTTTTAATTTAATCTACTTATTTATTAAACGGCGAATGTTTAAGTTGCAATACGTCAATCATTGTATCTTGCAGTAGCAAAGAGGTTTAAGTCAGAGTCAGCAGATTAGCATTTCTTAAGGAAAGCAATTGCATAATTTTTATCGTAGTTATTGCCATTAAATCTGGTGTTAGTCATTACATGAAAAGAAGAGCGTGAGCGTCTCCGTGGGTTCACCAGCTTATTGTAAGCTCTCTCCGCCGCGTCGCTGGAACTGTTCGAACTCTGGTCGGTCCAGCGGCAGACACTCCATATATGTTCAACAATTTGTGGGATCAAGACCGTGACGTACCTCACCACCACCACCACAATAAAATCAACGTTCACCGGAGTCTTCAGCAAACACTGAGCGCTCATTTATAAAAAGTGCGCGTACCTTGCCGCACGTACAAGTTTTTGTTTGTTTGTTGGTTTGTTTGTTTGTTTGTTTGTTTAGTTGTACCGATTAGTTCTAATTTTCAGTTTTCATTATAATTAATATAATTATTTATTTACGTAAATAGATAGTGTCCCTTTTGTTACAATGACGGTTAACAAGGCGAATTCGAGTTCAAAAACGAAAAAAAAGTCATCGTCCACTACGGAAACGAAACAATCTGCATCAGCATCCACATCGTCGTCTAGCGCAACCAAAATGACCAAGAAAGTTGTCAGTAGTAGTAGTTCGCATGCAAAAGAAACGAAAAATATATCGAAATCATCCAGTGTTTCGAGATCTTCGTCAGCTTCCAGTTTGAAAATAGCAGATGTTTCTCATTTGCCAGTGATGGCCTCCAATGTTACTTATATAGTTACTGAGAATCTGCCGACTGGTAGTGGCGAAAAAATTACAACATATGCAGATTCTGGTGCTACCAAAACCGAGTATAGACACTTTATTGCCCAAGAAGCTGCGACAAGTCAGGCTTCCAACATCGTACAGCTCAGTTCGACACTGAATAAGTCTACCACCAATTTATCATGCGTTTCCGATGATTCCAATGCAACTTATATCGTATCCGAACCGAAAGAAGAATTACGTTTAACTTATAACGTAAATGACTCTGCTTGGAACGGAAAATTCGTACCGGAACAATCTGTACAAGGTAAATCATCAACTCACGAAGAAAAATCGTACTCTTCTTCTTCCTTGAAGAAAAGTTCTTCGTCAAAACAAACATCTTCTAGTGGTTACACTATCGAAATCGTTGATGGTAAAGAACGCATTATCGACAAAAGACAACATCAGACTGGGAGTTCCGAATCGTCATCTTTCGAAGATCAAAAATATGCCAAAAGTGGTACCAACATTCCTCCCGAATACCACCATCTTCATAAAGAAGCCAGTACGAGCTCTAAATACGATACAGACACCCCTAAACTGCACAAACCCCAAGTTAAAACTTCTGAAATGACCAAAGAATATCACCAAATTGGGGACCAATCGATGGCAAATTCCAAATACGTAACAGCTGTAAATTCGGAAGATAAAACAAAATCTGTTACGAAAGACTTAAAGATAGACGATCGTAAGACTGTGAAAAAGAAACAAATACAAATAGACGATGCAAGTATTGCCAAAGATATAAAGGCATACACCGACTCGAAAAATTACCATGACATTGCTTCAGACACACTCACCACAACTACCACCACTACATTTTATGATTCCACCGGTAATGTTATCAAAGTACTGACAGACATCGATAGCAAAAACGTCCCCGGCGACATAAAATCAAAATCTAGTGACCAAAACGTCAAATTAACTGCCACTATCGATTCTCGAGATAGTAAACTCCAGAAAGGGGAACAACAGAGAAAAATCGAAAACCAAATAAAGCAACACGATAGTGCAAGCTCCACGACCTATTATGTCGACGAAGACCATATGGATACCAAAAAAATTCGTACGGCCCAAACATCGACGGATTCGCGTGACTTTTATGGACATTCCATAGACTCCAAGGACACGTTGGTGAAGAATGTCTACGATACTAAGGCGACCCAAAACACAATAGGAACATCAGGAAAAGTGGTCCAACATAGTACGACCGACTCGATCGACACGATATATTCGAACGAACGAACCTATGGAAAAACTGGCTGGAATGGTAAATTTGTATGGGAAACACCTCCGCAAACGAAAAATAAGGATAGGGATGCTTCCCCCAAGAAAGGTCCAGAAAGAAGTCCATCTCCCAGTAAACCAAGAACTTCTGTAAGGAGTAAATCACCATCAAAAGGTACAAAACCTGACACCCCAAGAAAAGAACAACCAGAAAGAAAAAAAACATCAAGAGGCGATGTTAAAGAAATTACAACATCACTTATAGACTCAGAAAAAGTTGATAACATTAATAAACTCGATAAGACTTTCGCTGTAGACTCTCGGACTTCTGACACCTGTGATAACGTCAACAAAACATTCGAAACCGTTTCAACCCAACGAATGGCAGATATTGATATAAAAAATATAAGTAGTACTGTTAAAAGTACTTCTTCAAGCGAAATCGTAAAAAGTTTTGCAACAACAGAAGAAACAATTCAGTCCCAAAACGCTCAAATAACTGATCATTTTATTAAAGGCGAAGCAACCACTGAAAGAACGGTTGTAGTGCCGGTAAAACCATCAGGACCCACCACAACGTATCCAGTGAATACCACCCTTAATAAATTAGACGTTAATACGCAAGATGTTACACAACAAACCTTCAGCGACAAAAAATTCGAAACCTCGACTATTGTAGACCAATCGTCATTCCTAGATAAAAAGGTTACAATTGATGATAAGCGTGATGTAAAGCTAATCGGTTCAAAGTATGTCATTCAAACCGATAAAGATTTGGTTGATAGAAAACACGTTTCAAAAACAGATATTAAGGACAGTACCGATACGTCTTTCGTCACAAAAACTGACGTTAAAAATATCGTTGATTCGAAGTTTACTGCAGAGTACGATGTGAAGAATGTTATTGACACAAACGTCAGTAATACTTTCATCAAAGAAAACATTATCGACATAAAAGACATCGTGAGTATTTATACCAAAAATTACACTTAATTTAATTAAACAATAATAATAATTACCATTAATACATGATAGGTACATTATAAAACAAATTTTTAAGTGAAACAGGCTACACGTATTTTCAGTGCCGGCTTTAAGTGAAGCGAGGCCCAGATCTAAAATTTGAGTAGCCCCCTCCCCTTAAGGCTGTTTATTTTCTATTACAGATATCTTAAAAAAATGAAATCGTATTTAAATAAATTACCAGTTTTATTGTACAAAAATGTTTAATTCTTTAGTATTGTTTCATTTTTTCTTTTAATTAAAAAAAATTGTATTTTCATAACGAAAACTCCATGAGGCCTGATTCTGTAGCCCCTCACACCTTAAAGATGGCACTGTGTGTTTCATTTCAATTTTTAGCGAATAAAGACGATGTAAAAAAAATTACTTAATTTCTATAAAAAGGAAACAAAACGGTTGTCACTGCACTAAAATAATGGTTTTTTGCTTTTTATCATGACGTGTGCATCACAAAGTAGTTATATAATGCTTACAAACCAGCACGTAACAGTTACATTTTTTTAAATAACTATTTTTTTTTTCAATTAGATATAAAATAAAGGAAACTTTTACGTATAATTCCTTGTTAATGTGACAATCAAGAGTAGAGGGAAAAAAATGTTTCACTATTTTTTATTTAAACATTTTCTATTGTAAAAAACACAACTTTTAGTATTCCAAAACTTCTTCTTCTTTTAAACATTTACGAATTCATTCTAATATAAGTATATTCAATTTCAGAATGAAGTAGAAAATATAACCAACATAAAGAAGCACGTTGACAACAAAATAATAGTAAATGAGGTCGTGAGAAAAATTCCTGCAACTCCTGAAACCATTAAGATTCCTCTGAAGGAGCAGTGTATCTGTGAATTGTGTACTTGCGGGTAAGTACTTGAGAATATCATTAAAACAACATTTATTGCCTGATCTGCATTCTATCACTTTAAAACAGTTCTAATTTGTATGTAACTATTAAATGTTTTATTCAAAATAACAAGTAGAAAGAGAAATAAGACACATAAAGAACTAGAGTGGCCGACCTTTTTACCATACATCGTGAATAAACTTGAAATTGAATTATAATAAACAATTTTTAACTAAAAAATTGAAAACCTTTTAAGACAATTAAAATAGATATGGTGCAATTATGATAAAATATGTTAATATTATTCTTGATGAATAAATATAAAAGTTTCAACTGCAAGATTTTATCGTCACAGGGTGGTCAGACCGTAAACTAGTTGGACACGCACCACCACTCCTTCCTATTCAATTCTGTAGGCCTATCTTATCATTTCCCAAAAACTACAACATCCTACATCCCTAACTATTTACGAACAATAATCTAATCTAGGCCTTCGTTTGTCTTTCTGTACTACTATTTCTTCTTCTAATATATTTTTATTATTAACCCTCAGAAGGTGTCCTGCGATCCTCCTTTTTCTTATTGACTTCCAAAAAATCTTCTGTTCATCCTCATTTCTAATCTTTTCTATTCACGATATACACTTCTAACTTGTTCTCTTCCACCGCGCCCAACGCCTACATGTGGTACCCACCCACCCAGGGCTGTGCTTCAAACATACACTTTTAATAATCTTTTTCGAATTTCTAAATAAAGAATAAAACAAAAATGTTTATATGTATGGAAGAACGAAAAACTTGAAGAATTCGCTAATTTTTGATATCTAGGAAGTCAAATAAGTCAGGGTATAATAAATAACTGCAACTGTTATATATGGAATAGGTAAACTGTTAAATTAAATTAAATCGAAATTGGTCCTTTGGCAGAAAAAATTATAGAATTGTTTCAATAAATCGTTGAATTGAAACTTTAGTTAAAAATAACATTCAAAGAGTTAATTGTCATTTTGGTTGAATGTCTTATCGACGTTTAAACTGAATAAAAAACGTCTAGTAAACACTGACGTTTAAACAAGAAAAGCGTATTGAAATCGAATCACCCGTTCTGAGACAGATATTATTAACGCTTCAACAACAAAAATTCTCGAGGTCTTCAAAAATACCTTGTATTAATATTAAGCTCAAAAAAACAATAGCGACTGAAAGATAATATGTTCAATTGTTTACAACAATTCATTTGTTGTTATCGATTAGACTATGGGTGAAAAATCCTTCTATAAAAGAATCCTTGACCGTTAAATATATATTTAAATACTTCCTCTGCTGACTTCATGGGTATGATTTTTCGCAATTTTTTTTTGTTTTTTTTTTGTATAGGCAACACGGTTAGTTAGTATTATGAAATGACTCACAATATATTATTTTTCTTATTTAGCCTTGCCATTTTTAAAGGCGATAGCCGCTCCTCTTGTATACTTTTTTTAAAATTGATTATCAACTTTTTAATAATCTATAAATCTATACTCTATACATACACATAAAATTGGAGTGTCTGTTTGTAATATTAAAATAACCACTTTTTACAAAATGCATGTATACACGGTACATACACAAAAATAAGATTTAAAAATTTTTTTTGTTTGTCTGTTTGTTCCGGCTAATCTCTGAAACGGCTGGACCGATTTTGACGGGACTTTCACTGGTAGATAGCTAATGTAATAAGGAGTAACTTAGGCTACTTTTATTTTAGAAATTATTTATTATCATTATTAAATAGTTAATAATTTCTAAAATAAATTATTATTTCTAAAATAAAAGTAAATTAAACCTAAGTTACTCCTTATTACGTTAGCTATCTGCCTATGAAAGTCCCGTCAAAATCGGTCCAGCCGTTTCAGAGATTAGCCGGAACAAACAAACAGACAAACAGACAAAAATTGTACTTAACGACTTCGTTTAAAATTTTAAAAATAACTTTCTTGTTAAATTCCACGCGGACGAAGTCGCGGGCACAGATAGTCCGTAATATAAACATTTTAATTGTCAATAACTAATTAACTGTCAGCATTGTAAAATAATAATTTTAAAAATGTTACATTATTATATGAAAATTTAAAGGCGTACACTTGAAATAAAATTGCTCTAAACTTAAGTAGATTTTTTGAAAGTAAAGAAAAATTGTAATGTTCTTCTTAACAATTCTTATAAGCCAAGAAAAAATAAATAATATAAACGTAAACCATTTCCCAATGATTCTTTGATATTTTGAGACTAATGATTTGACCCCGTAATTGCGCCCTGACAAGCTATAGTTCAATAAAAAGATAAAACAAAATCGTCAGTCGTTAAAATATAAAATTACAAAAACCAAAAACATTCCAGGGTCATTTGGAATAACTGCACAAAAATGACATGAAAACAATGAATGAATACCACAGTCACGTTGATTTAAAATAAACTATAGATATAGATTCTTCACCTAATGTATTTTCATTCATTCATATCGATTAAATTTCCGCAATAGTATTCATAGTTATCATATTAAAAATGTGGCGCTTTCAAACTTTCTGAATGTTGTGTGTATGGCCTTCTCGTTGTATGCAGTATGAGATCATTACAATCTTGTAACCTCCACGAAGAACCTGCCAGCTGTGAAAATTTCAGCATTTATTATGAGTGTGCATAAAAATAAGTAACATTTTATCAAAACACAACCTTTATTCGTGGTCAAAATATTTATTTGTGACGTCATTGCCCCGCTTGTTAGGAATCTCTCAGTGAAAAATTAGATAGACACGTCCAGATTCGCAGTATCCACTCAGACCGGCCAAAGAATTACATCATCGACTTTTATAGCCATTATTCGCTGGTGTTCACCTTGACATAGGTATAACTTGCTTAGCAACATTATGTGAAAACGAGTCGTCTTTCTCCTTTCAGCGAACTGATGAAAAACAATGTTTAATATTCACCTCGAACATTTCGGTACCATTGACATATCTATTTTTAAATTTTCTTACCGAGTATTTTGTAAGAAACACCCATTCATATGTTTTTGTATGTATGTACCTACTTTGTTTATACTTACAATAAATTAAAAAACCAAGTTACTTAATTTCCGCTTATTCACTTTCACATACCTGTTATCTATTTCTTATTTACATAAATGGGACCTACTTATCGTTCTTTAAATCTTACTAAAGTAGCCCAACATACTCCTTTTAATGGTAGCATATTAAATGAAAGATAATGTAGCTAAAGATACATAAAACAATTTTGACACAAAAAGAAAAAATTGAAATAACCCTTCCATCAAAGATCTATTTGGTTTTTATGTTTTTTAAACTTATTATTTTAGAAAAATAATAATAAATTGATTCACTTGTAAAAAATATCATAAAAAGCAACACGAAACGTACCGAATGATACAGTCAGAGCTGTAAATAAATTGACTGTCAATTAGCGGAATTAGTGAAATTACTGTGTAGTCACTCAACTGTTATGAGGAAAAATATTTAGCGTCATAAACGAGAAAATCACTTATCTTGGTTTATAATATTATAAAGATCCATTTATATATTATACGCCCATTTCAAAAACATTTTTTTTAATATTTGGTAACGTTACACAATTTTCCCATTTTATGATTTGTTCGATATTTTAAAAATAATTTTCTCCATTTTATCTATATATTTTCTAGATTCTGCCGTACAAGGAAACTAATTGTTATTATTGAAAACTATTCTTAGCATCTCAGATTTTCAGAACAAAAGGAACAGTTTTTGTTCATGTGAGCCGTATTAGTCATTGCCATATAAGGCAATGATTCTTTTTCACTAATTTGTTACGTGTTCGATTTAGTAGCAAAGCGAATAATGTTTTTATGAAATCTCGATTAAGTAAAAACTACTTTCTGAATAATTCTGTTTTAAAAATATCGGAATATTCCCATTGAATGCAATAAATATGTAATATCTAGATATTAGAATGGTTTATGCCCCCATAAATAAAACATGGTCATTAAATTAAATAGTATTTATGGTGAAGATTGTTCGAAACGTATACATATAAATAATAAACACTTTATATCATCTTTATATAAACTCAATCTTATGAGTTTTTCAAATGATTCGAGACAAATAGCGATTTTTGTTTTTTAATTTAGCTGAAACTCTTAACTCTGCTTTTATACATAAGAACTTTTAAAGTAGAAAATAGGAGACCGTGGTAAAAGAATAATTAAGTAAAGAAATACTCACAATAATTACCACTAACTAAATATAATAGTTAGTGGTAATGAGGGTGAGTCTTTCTTTATTTAAAGAAGAACTTTTGTTATGACTAGTTTTTAATAATATGTAATTACATTTGAGAAGCCAATCATTGACTAAATCGCTAAAGTTCTCAAGCATGGGGAAATAGTGGGAAACAATTGAGGGCGCCCTTGGGTGAATAGAGTTGTTTGAGAATCAATTGAGGATTAAAATTACAATGGGGAGCGACCCTGTTCTATTAATTTAAATCAATAGGAGTAGAAATGCTACTAAATTATTTAAAAAAAATTGTCAATTTTCCCGATAAAAGTAAGAAATTTTATGATAATGAACGATAATGATAACAAATCATAATTAGAAACGAATCATTAGCTATTCCTCCAAAAGGGTTAGCAGGCTCCCTTCTAAATAATTTTTAAATAGTTTTTATGAAAAATATTCCATAAGAAATTTGTTCTAGATAATATTCAGATTAGAACTGAGTACTTTCTATGGATGCATAGTAACGTTTTTACTAGCGTTGATAGGGCACAGTCAAACGATCGAAAGAAAGGGGATAGATTAACGTTTTGAAGGGGTAGTACTTTTTTAATATGTAGGGGATGTAGTAGTGATTACAAAACTTACTCGTCGGTACTCGTCCATGCCTCTAATTATTGTTTTTTTTTTAATTCACAACTTCTCCCCTCCTTAATTTGGTACCACCCTAATTTTTTTTTAGATATCCCAGTACCAACAAGTCCTACAAAAAATACATTTATCTTTTTATAATTTCACTCAAATATAAAACAAAAGACTCGCTCTATATAGTAGAGTAAAGATTCGGGCTGTAGGACCGTGGTATAAGTGAACTATTAAGTCCAGACGTTTAGTCGGCTACTGCGGCTGACATCCTCAGTGGTAGTACTGCGTTGACAACGTGAACGTAGGTTGTATATCGAAGTCTCGACAGCGACTGGGTGACCCAGTCCACAGAGGATGTCAGCCGCAGTAGCCGACGAAACGTCTGGACTTAATAGTTCACTTAGACCATGGCCCTACAGCCCGAATCTTTATTCTACTATGGATACCGACCGTGAAAGCCTTTATTCTTATATATATCTCTCTATATTTATTGTTACTTTGATACTTTGTAAAACATTTTCAGAAATTCATATTTCGACTTTTCTGGCTAATCCGGCTTTTATTATTAACGCTACGTGAAAAATGTATTAAGAAAACTTATAGATTATTTAAATAACTACAAGAAAGGTCGGTATAAGTTTTTGATAGGAATTATTGTTACAGAAATTACACCCATTTTTCAAAATGGGTAGCATTGGGACTGCCAAAACCGAATTTTATACTTACTCGATGTGAACATATTTGGTACAAATAGACTGGCCTATAAAGGACCATTAAAATTTAAAAGGGCAATGGTCAAACTCTTTAACCAAGCAACGTTGACGCGATCGTGAAATAAATAAAGCTCGTGACGTAATCATGATTGTTATCGACTAACTAGCAGACACTATAATAAAACACATATTTGTAATTTGCAAATGTACACAACAATAACAAAGGTATGCACAAAGCACAAAGTACGACCTTGCTGAAAGTTTGCCGTGATAATATTTAACTTGCCAACCGTTTCGTCTGCGAAACACGAAAAGTATTGCAAAACCTAATCTCTATGTTCGTCCACAAAAGCAATTTAGCTCGAAAACGCAAAATATGTCCGTTCTGCAAAATTAGTTACCTGGCATTTTTGTGAACGTACGTAATTATAAACAAGAGTTGCTTGAAACTTTACAAATTAATGTAACGCGTTTGTACAAGTTAAACACGTCGCTATTTTTATTACGCTTGTATTTAAAACAGCTTTAAAGTAGATTAAATAAATAGATATAAAAATTACTAACTATAAAATAATGTATTTAATTCATATGAAATATTCTTACAATAACAAACATTATTAATTGATTAATAATATCCATATTTCTTCCCGTTTGTTTTTAGGTAAACATTTTTTTATTATTAAACCCAACCAACGTTTAGCTCAAGGGTTTAGTGCTTCTTCAAAAGGGAATCGTTCTAAGCAAACATGATTATAATAAGGTGACCAATTATTCTTTTACAATGAAAAGGAAAACGAAAAAAGTAAGAAAAAAGTACAACGTAAATAAATCAACAATTTTATAATAAGTAAGGAGCTAGTAAATAACAAATATTTAAATGAAAAACATAATCCTTTACCAAAAAGCGGTATTTATGAAATAATCTGTAACGAGTGCAATGCTATATATATCGGAAAATCAAAAAGAAGCATAGAGACGCGGTTTTTAGAACATTTTAATTATATTAAGTCAAATAAACCAAACTCAGGCCTAGCTTGTCATGTTTTAGATAATAATCATTCAATATGTAAACAAAAACTAAAATTGTTAAAATTATAAAAGGAGGTCCTATACTCGATAAATTTGAAATAGTGGAAATAAATAAAGCCATAAAATACAAAAATAAAAACACTAACCAACGATCAAATAGATTTCGGCAATAATCCATTACTTATCCCATCTTTAATTTAGCCTCCCACTTTTATTGTAATTGCGACTTAGGTATATATTCTCCCAAATTCTGTATTAAACTTGTACTTGTAATACTCCTGAAGATGCCTTAACAGGGCGAAATGCGCATAGAGTTGTTTATTATTAAAAAATTGTGACCAATTTCCAAGCGTTTTATTTTATTTCACTAATTATTATCCAGAATGGTTCACCAAGAGCTAACGGCAGATACCTTTAATTTTATTAAGTATTAAGTATGATTACAATTATTTAATTAACAAAGTTAATTTAGCATACACGGTTAGTATTATGAAATGACTCACAATATATTATTTTTCTTATTTAACCTTGCCATTTTTAAAGGCGATAGCCGCTCCTCTTGTATACTTTTTTTTAAATTGATTATCAACTTTTTAAAAATGTATACATCTATAATCTACACATGTAAATAAAATTGGAGTGTCTGTTTGCAATATTAAAATAACCACTTTTTACTAAATGCATATGGATATATACACGGTACATAAACCAAAATAAGTTTTTTTAAAATTTTTGTCTGTCTGTCTGTTTGTTCCGGCTAATCTCTGAAACGGCAGGACCTATTTTGACGGGACTTTCACTGGTAGATAGCTAATGTAATAAGGAGTAACTTAGGCTACTTTTATTTTAGAAATTATTTATTATTATTATTATTAAATAGTTATTAATTTCTAAAATAAATTATTATTTCTAAAATAAAAGTAAATTAAACCTAAGTTACTCTTTATTACGTTAGCTATCTGCCTATGAAAGTCCCGTCAAAATCGGTCCAGCCGTTTCAGAGATTAGCCGGAACAAACAAACAGACAAACAGACAAAAATTGTACTTAACGACTTCGTTTAAAATTTTTAAAATAACTTTCTTGTTAAATTCCACGCGGACGAAGTCGCGGGCACAGATAGTCCGTAATATAAACATTTTAATTGGCGATAACTAATTGACTGTCAGCATTGTAAAATAATGTTACATTTGTTTATGAAAATTAAAAGGCGTATAAAATTGAAAAACTGTTTTTAACTGTATCACAAACTTTAAATAGTTGTTGTAAAGAGAGTTTTTTTTAACTTAAATGTAAATCAACAGAGACAAACATTTTTTAATTGTTCATTTCAGAACAATATGAAAGTAGATAATGGAATATTCTTCAATTTTTTATTTTTATCTTTTTACAACAACAATTTTGAAGTTTGTGATACAGTTAGAAATAGTTTTTTAATGTTTAAAGAAAAGTGTCGATGCTTCACTAGTCAAATATGATTATGACTAGAACGATTCCCTTTTTGAAGAAACTCTAAATATTTGAGCAACATGTTGAATTTGGTTTAATAATAAAAAATTAATCACCTGAGAAAAGTTCACAAATATTTTCATCATTAATTAATTAATAAAAATATTAAACGAAAATCGACATAATTTATATATCGTTTAATTAAAAAAAATAATTAAGATGTATTTAAAATTATTTACATGCTTTCTTCAGAAAATATAAAATCAAGACAAATAATTAGAAAACTCATTAGGATAATTTAACTTCTGAAATAGTTACAGGCACACTTCAAGAAGAATACGTTAAATTTTAAAAAAATTGATATTTCACGAGCGGTTTAAGATTGAGATCTGAAATGGCCATAGGATAATAAGGTTAAGTGAATCGACCCCACAGGGTTATCTGGATCACTTTTCTAAAGTATATCCTTCGATTTTATAGAAAGTTATGAGCTGTAGTTTTTTCCTAGTATAGCCTCTAAGCACCTCTATAATGTGTCCAAATTTCATTCAAATCGATTGCCGTTTTTGAGAAAAAAAATCATTTTCTGATTTTTCGTTTTTTTCGATATATTCAAAACCCAAAATAGGCCTAAAACTTGCAGGATCAACGTCGCTCATTAGTAGCAACTTACCTTAAAAATGCGTCCGAGACATCCCTCAACGACCAATTCGCCATTCGTCCTATGACCTTTACGTTACATTTACATTTAATGAGTATTAAATAATAAATAAAATTCGAAAAGATCGAAGACCCAAAAGTCAAAAGGTATAGGACTTGGCGTAGAAGACTCCCATTTGTAACCATGCTTTAACTTATCATTTTAATGTGTAAACAACCCTTTTTAAACCTGGCAATATGTTAAAATTATTAGTGATCATTTTAAAATAGTACTTAAAAGTACTTATCAATTATATAGTTATCTTGACAATGTTCAAATTATTTCTCTTATATACCTATTTCCTTCCTGTTGTCTATCTATAATTATTTCTTTTTGTTAAAAAATAGAAGGTGTACGCACTTATGTGCGCAGTTATACTTCTATTTATTTACATAACCAGTATATATACATAATGAGAATTTTTTTTAATATTCAATTATTTATATTGCCTTTGACAGTTACTGTTAACAGTTGGGTAACTTCCCTTTCCGTTGCCGTTTTTGTTGCGCGCTACCATAACCTCACAAATTAAAATTTCCAAAAATATTTTTATGCGATAATTAGAAATTGAATAAATGAGCGCACATCATTTAACCTATGTACTGTGAAATACTGTCATATTAAAACAAATAATAACTGATTACACTTGCAACTAATTTTAACCCCAAAATTTAAGGATCACACTTCATTAATATTCTTTTATTGGTACTTCAACAACGTGTTAAACCGTTAACAAGTGTCATTGTTACAATTATTGCTGATTGATTCAATTCGAACAAAAGAACAAAAATTCAGTTCCTCCTCCTAACCATTACCTACTTGCTCATCATTCTATTAAAAAAGCAATCTTTTACTTAAGAATAAACTGAGTTATTATACAATGTTATTCTGTATCAGAATTAGCTAACCAATAAAAATGATCTAATGGTACACTGATGGCAATAAATGCAGTATTAAAAAATAGCCTTTTATGTAATAAGTGGAAATTTTATTGTCGACGTCTTTAAGTGCATATATGTAAGTATATGAATCCATGTAGGTAGGTAATAAATAACACCATAACGAATTTGTGACGCACCTTTCTAAATTGAAGACGACACTTTTGGAATTTATCTTAAAAGGGCAACTCATTCAAAACAACTTTCACAATAATTGTCACTGAATAAAATACAATGCAAACTTTCTACAACGAAACCCTTTATCACGAAGAACTCCCTATATCATAAATATAAATAAAATATAAATATGGAATCAACAGAAACAACAACTCCGAGGGTTAATACCCCTACCGACATTAAATTACACTGTTGATTCCGATGGACTCCTAGACGAAGATATAACATATTCAAAAAAGAAGGAATTAAAATCCTTATTCGTCTAAATATTAAGATCAAAGATCTCACATTTGCCAGCGCCCACCTGATGAGACCCGATAAGTCGAAACCGCTCGTGGGATATGGCTTTCGGTTCGTTGTGCCTACTTAGTAGGACGCGTTTCAAATGTGAGATCTTTGATCTTAATTTTTAGACGAATAAGGATTTTAATTCCTTCTTTTTTGAATATCCCTATATCATAGGTATATTGTTTCTTTGAATATGTTTGGGTTGGTTGGCTTGTGATATATACGCTATATACTCATTGATTTATTCTCTGTAACGAAGTGGCCATTTTCTGTAATGGAACAATACATTCGTAGTATAGTGGATTGAGAAAATGTTAATGCAGTACATGAGTACTGCATTATTTAATTAATTCGTAATCATCCAATTAAAGTCAATTAATTAAAATCTTTTAATAGTAATGACAGTTTCAGTTTTCTAGAAAGATAGTGATATCTTATTATGTATTTTGCAAAAGACTGTTATTGGATAATGATGCATATATATCTCTTTTTATATTTTCCTTTTCGGTGTGTGTCTTTGCATGCCGTGTTGTTTGTATTTTATAACGTTGATCAAGGTTCATTTTTCAATCATTAGTGTTTTGTTTCGTCGATATTTCATAAATACTAAAAATAGACAACAATTGCGACATTGTAAACAGGATGGATGTACCGTTCATCGAAGTATTCAAAACTATAATACAAACAAATATTGATGACAGGGAATCTGTTTTTTATAAAAATATATACGATTTTTTATTATTTTTTTTTTAATTTGAAATATTGTAAACTTCGTCCTGAGCTGCACTGCCGTATCACGCTTTTCGTCACATCTTCAGCGAAATGAGATCATCAACGAAAATCTGAAAAATAAAGATTTCATAGACCACAACAGAACAGTCGGAAAAAAGTTTAGAATTGTTTATATTTGTTAATTCTTAAGAAGCACTTTAACTCAGTGATTATTTTAATTCAGAAGTGTTATTTCTATTTATTTCTATTTCTGATCCGAAGACCCTATGTAATGAATAGCGATCTCTAAACCTAAATCATTCTCGGCGGATATGTAAAAAACCATCATGATAGCAACCTAATCTTCAATGTCTACAAATATTTACATATACAGTTTAAATAAACGGTTACACCAAGACGTTTCGTCGGTAACTGTAGCTGACATCACCAGTGGTATTACGGTGACAATGTGAGCCACTCATAACCTAACCTAACCTAACTAACATTGTGCCACGTTGTCGCCACAGTACCACTGATGACGCCAACCACAATTGCCGACAAAACGCCGTCTAGATCTAACCGTTAATTTAGACCATGGTCCTTTAGCCCGAACCTGTGGTAAAAGCCTCTGTGCTTATGACATTATCACGTTCTTATTTATCAGTTTTACGAATTAATTGTATGCCAATTCTTTTGGAATTTATTGTTTTGCATTATTACCGACAAATGCATGATCCATTTCGATTGAAAAATGCGTCATGAACTCTTTTTAACTTCACATATATGGAATTTCAATTTCCATCGGCCCAGTTTGATTCTTAATCTGGCATTGTATCATACCTACACAGCTGCCTACTTGAAATGCAGATGCATTTTGGTGCAAATGACGATGCTAATGAATGGTTCTCAGAATCGTGAAGTAGGCCATGGCAATTACGTATTGTATATTCGTCTGCGTGGTTTTTTTCTTTTTGGAAGAATTTTGCAATAAAAGCCCGAACGCTTGCCGTTGAAGTAACCAAGTGATGTATGTAGTTGCATGTTTAAGTAACCGGTTGAAACCGATAAATCCTCATTTAAGGAAATATTATTTGAATAATCCTTCCACCAAGGATATGACGCTTTATTTAACAGTATATCATGAAATCGTAGCCTTAAATGGTTAATTTTGTGTATAAATGTATGTATGTATATAACATATGTGTGTGTATTCGTGCAGTGCCTACGAAAAGGTGCGGTTTTATATTACTCTTATTACGAGACTCAATAAGTGTCTCACCTAGTAACAGACACCTGTTAGATCAAAACCATGAACATAACTTTTGCTACAGCACTGTTTATGCAAATGAAAAATATATAAAAATAAATAATTTATCATAATGCGTTATTTTCCGTTTCCACTAGATTGTCGACTGTCCAGTAAACCATTTTAAGTAGATAGAAACTTTTTTTAATATTTAGGAGATTTAGTAGTAAGTACAAAACATATTTATCGCGGTCGCAACCCCCTCTCCTGTATTTCGCCGCCATCTGGAAGAAAGGGGTGGAACTCGTTTTTCTTTTTAACATCTCTGTTACCAAAAATCCTACAAAAAACTTATACAGACCTTTCGAGAGTTAATTCCACTATTACATTTTTCACGTAGCATTAATATCAGCCCCTAAAGCCGGCAAACAACCGATACTCGCCTACATTTATTGTTATTATTATTTTTGGTATCCATTTTTCGACTTTTTTGATTGACAGAATTTTTATTCTTCGTGCTATGTGAAAAAGGTATTGATAAAACTTTAGAATTATTTACTTAGCTACAAAAAGGATATGTGTAATTTTTTTTGAAATGACTAGCGGTTACTGAAATATTTCAAACAAACGCATTACAAGGGGTGTATTTACGTTAATTTGCTTTCACGATTACTGGATAAAACTTGCCTACACTTAAAAAAACCATTAACCAAAAGCGAAATATTGGCATCATATTAACAAAAATCCGTACATTATTTTGATAGCGTTAAAATAAAATTAGTAATTAAGGAAGAATAATGATTGATATTATAGCTCATATTTACATTTTTACTTTTTTGATCTAATAGCATTTGAAAATGAAAACTTTTTAAACAATACGAAATTATTAAGAATCATTCGGAATAAGTAATTAAGAAAACTTTTTATCTTTTTTTAAAATAATCGCGGAAGTCCAAAATGCTTGCAATTTACGAAGTAAATGTTTATAAATGCAATAAAACTTCAAATAAATCATGTGGTGGAAGAATGGAAAAATTTTCTTCCGTTTGAAAAAGGTCTTTTAATTTCTTTTCAAAAATAATCTCATGTATGTCTCATTTATGGGAGATAAAAACAAAGAGTAATAATCAACATTTCTATTTTTCAAAAATACCTCTTCCATACGTAATGTTTTCTTTTAAATTACCTGTTAGTGTTATTATAAAGAAAACGTATTAGATTGTATAAAGTTCCGTAAAGAAAAGCTTTCTTTTCTTTATTGTACTTTCTAATTGTATCTTGAAGAAACCAGGAAGATCTATCAAAATGTCATTATTATTGTATAAAGCAAAGAGTGATCATTTTTAATGATGTTTTTGTTATACAATGTTAAAAATTCATCGACATTTAGGAACAATTACATTGAGCACATATCTATCCTCTAAGTTGTCAGTAATTTTCACCAGGGGTGGAAAATTTCGTACTAATCAACTCTATCGATCTAAGTATCAAATGATAACTGAGTATTCGATTTTCAAAAATATCACTTGTCAACAAAATTAGGGATTGAAAATGAAAAAAAAACAAAACGGTAGTCATTTACGATGAGTCCAAACTTATTCTCAGAATTACCTTAGCGCGTGAGGATCTTATGATATCCTCTAAAATGCAATTTTACGTTATTGAAAAGATTACAACGTGAAATAAAAAAAAAAAAACAAAAAACCAAGGGAGTAGTTATTACCAAGGGATCTCCTATAGCTAATTTAGAATTCGGCCTCATAGTTATGTCAGCATATCAAAATTTTGAAATACTTTAACTCCAAACTCAAAATGTTGCTAATTTGAAATTTAGAGTACCTTGAAATTTCAATATTTTAGGACAATTCTGGGGAGAGATTCGAGTTCGCCTTTACAAAATACTTCGAAAATGATTACCCTCGACACGACTAAGGAGAGTTAAAAAAAATCAGGAAAGAAAGTAATCATTTTCGTTGTATTCTTCGATAACGAATTCAAACAAAAGAAAAAAAACTTTGCAGTTTCGCGTAATCCTAAGTTCAAAACCAATTTAGCATCATTCAAATCTTTAAAAATCTGAATATATTGTATTAATCATTAATAATGAAATATTTGACGAATTTTTTTAGTAGGGGTAAATTTTAAATACATCAATGCGATATCAATTCTTGAATTGTCGCTGTTGTCAATACAACAAATTTTCCCCTCATTGTATGAGGTTATCTGTAGTGGGTATAAATTAATTCTATAATTAATATCGCATTAATGTATTGAATAAATTGTGACAATTATAAATACATTTTCTAATTTAGAAACAAATGATACGTGTCTTGGTTGTTTTGTCCTTTTATTTCACGTTTAAGATCACAAAAGAATCAAAAATTGAAGCTTTTGGATTTTGTGATTAGTATACCTCAAAATCCAGATGTGCTGACCTGGCCAGATTCGAACCTAGTGTCGCAAACTGCGTAGGAAATAACATTTCTAACTATACAATTAGATTACTAAGCCATGTTAACCTGTGTAATCAATTTTGCACATCACTACTTTTTTAAGAACAAGAATTACACGTTTAAATATAAAAATAGATTTTCAAATAAATAAACTGGAAGATAATTAACTGTTAAATTAATAAGTATAAATGTTGTTGACATTTTCGAAGCAATTCCAAACCTACACAGTTTCCTTTTGAAAACTTTCTCCGAACGTACTTCGCAATATTTATAGTGATCATATTGTTTTTGGTTATGCAAACAAGTTCTTGTATTACATATACGCTCGCTTGCTTTCTTGTTTCTTTCGCTTCAGAGCCCACGTCAAAGGCGCAGGGTGAATCTTAAATTTCAACCGCATATGTTAACGTAACACTAGGTTTTAAGATATTTCAATAGCACAATGCTAAGCTTGTCGACTAAACAAACAAATGACATTGTTAAAAATACTTCTCTTGTCTTTAGATGCAAACAATCATCTCAAAAATTTGCACATCTGTTGTTTTCAACTTTTTTATGTAATACTTCTTATACCGTGATATTTTTAATGGATTCGGACAAATAATTGAAAAAACATTATCGATTTTTAATTCTCTGTTTCAATATGTACACAGGTACAATGAAAATAAAAGGTCGAAGGGACGCACTTCGGCACTCAGTAGGTAAATAAATAAATGATATTCAACTTCATAGAATTCCTCCATTTTCGAATATTGTGCGCACTTGTATGAATTTATCCATGTATATGTACAGAATATTTTTATTTGTTACGTACCATCAGTTTTTCTAATACAGAAAGTAGCTGGTTTTCAATATCTAAGAAGTAACATATGTCAGGACGGAAAAAGCGGTAAAGACATAAAACAAATGATAGCGCAGGTTCGAGCAATCTTTAATAAAAAGAAATCGCTTCTATGCCCGCAATCGGTTTGAGATGTGGTGTTATAGGCGGCTCTTAAAATAACCGTGAATAGAAAAGATTAGAAATGAAGAAGTATAAGAAGGAGTAGGAGAACCATATTTATGTTTCCCCTCGTATGGTTGATAATTATCCCTCAGTTGCCTATTACCATTTTATGTAAACTAACTTTCTTTAATTACTTTTATTAACTATGCCTTATTTTAATTTAATGGCTATCTATAGACGTGCTCAAAAACATGGGGAATTGAAGACGCCAAACTTTTTCCTTCGTTTA
Source organism: Agrilus biguttatus (assembly GCA_963921985.1). Classification (NCBI taxonomy): domain Eukaryota; kingdom Metazoa; phylum Arthropoda; class Insecta; order Coleoptera; family Buprestidae; genus Agrilus; species Agrilus biguttatus. The sequence goes on from OY998118.1 coordinate 27,713,645, forward strand.
CTTTTTGCACACATTTATTGTGAATAACTGTTCTGCAAGGAGGGTTGAGGGTTAAATTTAAAAATATTTTGATAATAATCTAAAGCCGAAACGAAAACACCTTTAAAACGAATCATACCCAAAAAAAAATATTATTTATACTTTAATTTTGAAATACCATTAAGTAGTTAAATTTTTTCTTTAAATACGTCATATTTTTTTTTAACTGTATTATAAATATCTAGGTGTGCCCAGATACAATCACAGTTGATAAACGCACATGTTTGCTTATAGTGCCTACTATGTCATTACCTAAAAGTAAAAATGTAGTAATCAATAGAAAACGCCATTTAACAACTACCACATTTTATCAAAATTATCTAAGTACTTGTTTATTAGTGTTTAAAATAATTAAAAGAGTACTTGTCAAAATTGTTATCACCCGGTGATATTAAGAATAAAAATATATAAGTTCATTTATATAAGTTGTTATGATTTATCATGTAATGCTATTATTTCTTTTAAGTATAAGAATATGGATTATCATAGTTAATAATAATTTATGATAAATTGAGTTACACATTACAAAATCCTATTATAACGTAAAATTCATTTCATAGGGGTTCATTAGCTGTTTCAAAAAATATTTAGGGGCGCTTTATTTCATGTATTCATAAAGAATGATTTGGCCTATTCTCATTCGTAGACATGGAATTAATAACACTGAACAATATAAATAAAACTTAACTTTTAACGATCGACCTATTGAAGCAAAGCTTGATTTGGGGCAGTAGGACAAATACAAAGAAAGCAACGGTTGCTTCACTGTTAACTTCTCACCCTGTTCTCTGGGTAATTTGACTGAATTGGGTTTTTGTGTATAGTACACGTTATTTTGATGTTAATGCACCAACAATTCTTACACCGATACTCTATGGTATTCGCGCTTTATTAGTTATTAATAATTAATAATTTACTTACCTAACATTGGACCGATTTGTACTTTTATGTACAGTTATATTGATTTTATAATGTCTCCTCTAACAAAATATATGTATTGTCGCAGCCTCGCAGTGCTGCAAATATTGTTCTTTACGCTAACAAGGTATATATTTAATAAAATCATTTGTACTAAATGTATGAACTCATATTATGAATTTCGTCCTTATAAATGTAAAATAATTTGTTTGATTATTACAAGAAATACGTAAAATATCAGCTGTAGTGAATTTATTTTTTGTACTAAATTTTAATAATACCTAAGCTGAACAAGTTCATCAATCCATAATATTGTTATTAAATGGATAACACTTTTATAATTGTATTTCATTCACCTGATGAAGCCACAGTGTGGCAAAACGATTGTGGTTCACAAAAATAAAAAACTTGAAATTTATAAAAGTGTTTTTCATTTAATAATTTAAAATGGAGTTTCAATACATATGTGCTTAAACAGTGAATAACATAATATTGTTGATGACTATGATAAACAATTACTATAACAAATAAACAAAGATATTTACAAATTAATTAAATTTCTGTTACAAATTGCCCATTGACTACATTTGATATTTTCATTTTACAGACGCCATTACTGCCCTCATAATCCCGAAGAATATAAGGATCACCTGCATCCTGACGGGCCTTTCTATGGAAAGCCGAAAGATGAATACAATGCAACTAAGGGAGAAAGGGCTCCTATAATAATTCCTCAAGACCATCTAAGACCAGAAGGTGAATTCGTTAAAAGACAACCAGACGAATGGCGACCAGGTGAAAGGGCTCCTGTAAGAAAACCTAAAGACAATCTGAAACCTGAAGGAGAGTTTGAGAAACGTCAGCCGCATGAATGGAAGCCCGGTGACAGAGCACCTGTTAAACGTCCTCAAGACCATTTGAAACCTGAAGGAGAATTTGAAAGGCCTCATCTAGAAGAATGGAAACCTGGTGATAGAGCTCCAGTTAAAAAACCTCAAGATAATCTAAGACCTGAAGGTGACTTTGAAAAGCGTCACCCAGAGGAATGGAGACCCGGTGATAGGGCTCCAATTAGAAAACCTCAAGACAACTTGAAACCCGAAGGTGAGTTCGAGAAGAGAAAACCCGAAGAATGGCGACCAGGTGACAGATCTCCTGTTAAAAAACCTCTAGATAATCTTAAACCTGAAGGTGATTTTGAAAAGCGTCGCCCAGAGGAATGGAGGCCCGGTGATAGAGCTCCAATTAAAAAACCTCAAGATAACTTGAAACCCGAAGGCGAGTTCGAGAAGAGGAAACCAGAAGAATGGCGACCAGGTGACAGATCTCCTGTTAAGAAACCTCAAGATAATCTTAAACCCGAAGGCGATTTCGAAAAGCGTCGCCCAGAAGAGTGGAAACCTGGCGATAGAGCTCCTGTTAAGAAGCCACAAGACAACTTAAAACCAGAAGGAGAATTTGAAAAACGTCAACCACATGAATGGAAACCTGGTGATAGAGCACCAGTTAAACGACCCCAAGATAACTTAAAACCTGAAGGGGACTTCGAGAAACGTCAACCAGAGCAATGGAAACCGGGTGATAGAGCTCCCGTTGTAAAACCTCAGGATAATTTACGACCAGAAGGAGACTTTACATCATCTACAACACTAACAGAAGATTATAGAATCGTAAAAGGTGAACGGGCACAAGTTGTTCGTCGTGTGGATAACATCACTATTGGTGGAGAATTTATTGGTATGTCTATTAGCTAAAGTAGATAAGATTTCTTAATATACGTATTATATTATTTCTGTTATAGGTGAAACAACCACTCATGCTTCTTACTTAGGCGAACAAGTTGATAGGACAAGTCCCATAAGACGTAACACATGGACTAAAGCTGAAGGTGATTTTACTTCTGAAACAACAAACAGATCCGATTTCGTGGAATTTACATCAAAAGAAAGAACTCAAATGATAAATAAACGCCAAGATAATTTGACTTTAGAAGGTAACATGATATTTGACACATCATCACATGTTGACTATAATGAAAAAGAAACAGAAATACCATTTCGTCGTCGTAGAACATGGACAAAAGAAGACGTTGAAAAATTTTACCTTAAGCAAGATACGGAAAACGTAACTACAACTCAAAATGTATACAGGAGCTTTACTGATAAAGATATTCATCGTCAAACGGCTATTATCCATCAAGACAATTTAAAACCCGAAGGCACTATACAACTGACACCAAAAACTAAAGAAGATTTTACTCCCAAGTCTGTGGAACGAATTAAACCGAAGAAACCTATTGACAATTTACGTCCAGAAGGAGAATTTGAGAAACAGATTAAACCACAATTTAAACCTGCTGAACGTCCAAAACAGATAAAACCAGTTGATAATTTATATACAGAAGGAGAATTTGAAATACCCCAAAAACCTAAATTTGTACCAGCTGAAAGACCCAAACAAAGAAAACCGGAGGATAATTTACGACCAGAGGGTGATATCGAAGTTCCCGAAAAGCCCAAATTTAGACCAGCCGAAAGACCAATACCTAAAAGACCAACGGATAACCTACGTCCTGAAGGTGATTTTGAACGTCCTGAAAAGCCACAATTTGTACCAGCGGAACGGCCTAAACAAAAACGCCCAGAAGATAATCTTAGGCCAGAAGGTGAATTTGAAAGACCAACCCCCACAAAAGTTCGACCAGGTGAACGCAGAACTCCGATTAAACATGAAGATAACCTCAGACCTGAAGGAGAGTTCGAAGTTCCTGAAAAACTCAAATACAGTCCAGGAGAACGACCAACACCTACAAAACCAACCGATAATTTATATCCTGAAGGCGAATTTGAACGTCCGGAGAAACCAGGGTATATTCCTGCCGAAAGACCCAAGCAGAAGCGCCCTGAAGATAATCTTCGTCCAGAAGGTGAATTTGAAAGGCCAACTCCAACAAAAGTCCGACCTGGTGAACGCAGAACTCCAATTAAACATGAAGACAACCTCAGACCTGAAGGAGAGTTCGAAGTTCCTGAAAAACCCAAGTACAGTCCAGGAGAACGACCGACACCTACAAAACCAACGGATAATCTTCATCCAGAAGGAGAATTTGAACGTCCAGAAAAACCGAGATATATTTCAGCTGAAAGGCCTAAACAGAGCCGTCCAAAGGATAATCTTCGGCCAGAAGGTGAATTTGAAAGGCCAACTCCAACAAAAGTCCGACCTGGTGAACGCAGAACTCCAATTAAACATGAAGATAATCTCAGACCCGAGGGAGAGTTCGAAGTTCCTGAAAAACCCAAATACAGTCCAGGCGAACGACCGACACCTACAAAACCAACGGATAATTTATATCCTGAAGGTGAATTTGAACGTCCGAAGAAACCAGGATATATTCCTGCCGAAAGACCCAAGCAGAAGCGCCCTGAAGATAATCTTCGTCCAGAAGGAGAATTCGAAAGGCCAACTCCAACAAAAGTCCGACCTGGTGAACGCAGAACTCCAATTAAACATGAAGACAACCTCAGACCTGAAGGAGAGTTCGAAGTTCCTGAAAAACCCAAGTACAGTCCAGGAGAACGACCAACACCTACAAAACCAACGGATAATTTATATCCTGAAGGTGAATTTGTTCGTCCAGACAAACCGGGATATATTCCTGCCGAACGGCCCAAGCAGAAGCGCCCTGAAGATAATCTTCGTCCAGAAGGAGAATTCGAAAGGCCAACTCCCACAAAACTCCAACCTGGTGAACGCAGAACTCCAATTAAACATGAAGATAACCTTAGACCTGAGGGAGAGTTCGAAGTTCCTGAAAAACCCAAATACAGTCCAGGAGAACGACCAACACCTACCAAACCAATGGATAATTTGCATCCTGAAGGTGAATTTGAACGTCCGGAGAAACCGGGATATGTGCCTGCCGAAAGGCCCAAGCAAAAGCGCCCTGAAGATAATCTTCGTCCAGAAGGAGAATTCGAAAGGCCAACCCCCACAAAAGTCCGTCCTGCTGAACGCAGAACTCCAATTAAACATGAAGATAACCTTAGACCTGAAGGAGAGTTCGAAGTTCCTGAAAAACCCAAATACAGTCCTGGAGAACGACCAACACCTACAAAACCAACTGACAATCTTCATCCAGAAGGAGAATTTGAACGTCCAGAAAAACCGAGATATATTTCAGCTGAAAGGCCTCAACAAAGCCGTCCAAAAGATAATCTTCGGCCAGAAGGTGAATTCGAAAGGCCAACCCCCACAAAAGTCGGACCTGGTGAACGCAGAACTCCAATTAAACATGAAGACAACCTCAGACCTGAAGGAGAGTTCGAAGTTCCTGAAAAACCCAAGTACAGTCCAGGAGAACGACCGACACCTACAAAACCAACGGATAATCTTCATCCAGAAGGAGAATTTGAACGTCCAGAAAAACCGAGATATATTTCAGCTGAAAGGCCTAAACAGAGCCGTCCAAAGGATAATCTTCGGCCAGAAGGTGAATTTGAAAGGCCAACTCCAACAAAAGTCCGACCTGGTGAACGCAGAACTCCAATTAAACATGAAGATAATCTCAGACCCGAGGGAGAGTTCGAAGTTCCTGAAAAACCCAAATACAGTCCAGGCGAACGACCGACACCTACAAAACCAACGGATAATTTATATCCTGAAGGTGAATTTGAACGTCCGGAGAAACCAGGATATATTCCTGCCGAAAGACCCAAGCAGAAGCGCCCTGAAGATAATCTTCGTCCAGAAGGAGAATTCGAAAGGCCAACTCCAACAAAAGTCCGACCTGGTGAACGCAGAACTCCAATTAAACATAAAGATAATCTCAGACCTGAGGGAGAGTTCGAAGTTCCTGAAAAACCCAAATACAGTCCTGGAGAACGACCAACACCTACAAAACCAACTGACAATCTTCATCCAGAAGGAGAATTTGAACGTCCAGAAAAACCGAGATATATTTCAGCTGAAAGGCCTCAACAAAGCCGTCCAAAAGATAATCTTTGGCCAGAAGGTGAATTCGAAAGGCCAACCCCCACAAAAGTCGGACCTGGTGAACGCAGAACTCCAATTAAACATGAAGACAACCTCAGACCTGAAGGAGAGTTCGAAGTTCCAGAAAAACCCAAATACAGTCCTGGAGAACGACCAACACCTACAAAACCAACTGACAATCTTCATCCAGAAGGAGAATTTGAACGTCCAGAAAAACCGAGATATATTTCAGCTGAAAGGCCTCAACAAAGCCGTCCAAAAGATAATCTTCGGCCAGAAGGTGAATTCGAAAGGCCAACCCCCACAAAAGTCGGACCTGGTGAACGCAGAACTCCAATTAAACATGAAGATAATCTTAGACCTGAAGGAGAGTTCGAAGTTCCAGAAAAACCCAAATACAGTCCTGGAGAACGACCAACACCTACAAAGCCAACGGATAATTTGTATCCTGAAGGTGAATTTGAACGTCCTGAAAAACCAGGTTTTATACCTGCTGAAAGACCTATTCAGAAACGTCCCGAAGATAATTTACGTCCTGAAGGAAACTTTGAAAGACCTACACCTACTAAAGTTGGACCTGCCGAACGTAGATCACCCATTAAACACAAAGATAACCTTAAACCTGAAGGAGAGTTCGATATTCCAGAAAAACCTAAATTTAGGCCAGCAGAACGACCAACTCCAAAGAAACCAACAGATAACTTGTACCCTGAAGGTGAATTTGAACGTCCAGAAAAATCAGGATATATGCCTGCCGAAAGACCCAAGCAGATACGCCCTGAAGACAATCTACGACCAGAAGGCAAGTTTGAGAGGCCATCTCCTACAAAAATTGGTCCTGCTGAACGAAGAACGCCAATAAAGCACGAAGATAATCTACGCCCTGAAGGAGACTTCGAAGTGCCAGAGAAACCACAATTTAGACCAGCTGAACGACCCACACCTAAGAAGCCAACTGATAATCTTCATCCTGAAGGTAAATTTGAACGACCTGAGAAACCTGAATATATTCCAGCAGAAAGACCTAAACAAACGCGCCCAGAAGATAATCTCCGTCCAGAAGGCGAATTCGAACGTCCATCGCCAACATTAGTAGGTCCTGCTGAACTTAGGACACCAATTAGGCATAAAGACAATTTACGTCCGGAAGGAGAATTTGAAGTGCCCGAAAAACCTCAATACAAACCGGCTGAACGACCAACACCTACAAAACCAAGTGATAATTTATACCCTGAGGGCGAATTTGAACGACCTGAAAAACCAGGATACATTCCTGCAGAAAGACCTAAACAAAAACGTCCAAAAGATAATCTTCGACCTGAAGGTGAATTTGAACGACCATCGTCAACTTCGGTGGGACCTGCTGAACGCAGGACACCAATTAAGCATGCCGACAACTTACGTCCTGAAGGAGAATTTGAAGTGCCTGAGAAACCTCAGTACAAACCGGCTGAAAGACCAACACCTAAGAAACCAAGTGATAATCTTCATCCTGAAGGTGAATTTGAACGACCTGAAAAACCAGGATACATTCCTACAGAAAGACCTAAACAAAAACGTCCGGAAGATAATCTTAGGCCCGAGGGTGTGTTTGAAAGGCCAACACCTACTAAAATTGGTCCAGCCGAACGTAGGACACCAATTAAGCATGAAGACAATTTATACCCTGAGGGAGAATTTCAGGTTCCCGAGAAACCTCGATTTATACCCACTCAAAGACCAACTCCTACAAAACCACTTGATAATTTGCATCCTGAAGGAGAATTTGAGCGTCCGGAAAAACCTGGCTTTATTCCAGCTGAAAGGCCAAAACAAAAACGGCCAGAAGACAATTTACGACCAGAAGGAGAATTCGAAAGACCAACGCCTACCAAAGTTGGACCTGCTGAACGTAGAACACCAATTAAACATGAAGATAATCTTCATCCTGAAGGTGAATTTCAAATTCCTGAAAAACAGCAGTTTATACCAGGTGAGAGACCGACACCCAAAAAGCCAACCGACAATCTATATCCTGAAGGTGAATTCGAACGGCCAGAAAAGCCTGGATATTTTCCGACGGAAAGACCTAAACAAAATCGCCCTGAAGATAATCTTAAGCCGGAAGGAGAATTCGAAAGACCAACACCTACCAATATCGCTCCAGGCGAACGTAGAACACCTATCAAACATGAAGACAATCTTCATCCTGAAGGTGAATTTGAGCGTCCAGAAAAACCGAGATTTATTCCCGCTGAAAGGCCCAAACAAAAACGCCCAGAAGATAATCTTCGTCCTGAAGGACAGTTTGAAAGACCAACACCTACTAAGGTTGGTCCTGCTGAACGTAGAACGCCAATTAAACATGAGGATAACCTTCATCCCGAAGGAGAAATCGAAGTGCCTCAAAAACCAGGATATATTCCAGCAGAACGTCCTAAACAAAGACGACCAGAAGATAATTTAAAACCTGAAGGTGAATTCGAAAGACCTTCTCCAATAAAAGTAACTCCATCTGAAAAGAGAACTCTTATTAAGCATGAAGATAATCTCCACCTAGAAGGAACAATTGAAATGCAACGAAAAGATGAACTTGCAAGTTTGACTTCTATCACTGATAAAGTTCAAATTACTAAACATGAGGACAATTTAAAAATTGAAGGCGAATTTACGGATATTCGTTCTAGAGATGATTACAAGGTTGTAAGAGGCGAAAGATATGATATGAAAAGACCAGAAGATAATCTTAAGCCCGAAGGAGAATTTATTGATCAAAGAACTAGAGATGATTACCATATTGTTAAAGGCGATCGATCAGAAATAGTAATTAGAGAAGACAATCTTAAAGTAGAAGGCGAATTTATAGATAGTCGTTCTCGAGATGATTATAAGGTTGTAGAAGGTGAAAGATATGAAGTAAGAAAACCAGAAGATAATCTTAAACTCGAAGGTCAATTCATTGATCATAGAGCAAGGGATGACTACCATGTTGTTAAAGGAGATCGATCGCAAATAGTAATCAGAGAAGATAATCTTAAGGTTGAGGGCGAATTTACTGAATATAGAAAACGTGATGAATTTTCGACAACAGTTACAGAACGAACCTCACAAGTTCGGCATATAGATAATTTAAAACTTGAAGGAAAAATAGAAATCCCTAAAACAGTAGAATTAACTCCTGGTGAGCGACCCAAACCAATTAAACATAGCGATAATTTAAAACCAGAAGGATCGTTTGAAAGACCCCATAAACCACAATTTACGCCAGCCGAAAGACTATCACCGGTCAAACCAAAAGATAACTTGAAACCTGAAGGCGAATTTGTAAAATATGATTCTCCACAGTATGTTCCAGGAGAAAGAAGTACACCTATTAGACATCCTGATAATTTACATCCTGAAGGAGACTTTGTTCGTCCAGAAAAGTCTACATTTAGCCCATCAGAGCGTCCTTCGCCTACAAAACCAAAAGATAATTTAAAATCCGAAGGATACTTTGAAAGGCCGAGTCCATCAAAAATTGGACCAGGTGAACGAAGAACGCCAATAAGACATCCTGATAATCTATTTCCTGAAGGTGAATTTGAGCGTCCTCATAAACCCGGCTACAGTCCGGCAGAGCGCCAAAAGCCTAAAAAACCAATAGATAATTTAAAACCGGAAGGAAACTTTGAAAGACCAGCAAAAAGTCCAATCGGTCCAGGAGAACGTGCACCAGTTGTCCGACACCAAGACAACTTAAAACCCGAAGGAGAGTTTATGGGTTCACCCAGAAGCAAAGATGATTTTAAACCTGTACAAACTGAACGAATGCCGATCAAGAAGCCACAAGACAACTTAAGAATTTCCGATTTCCACGATTCTTCGGTTGAGAAATCTCAATACGCAACAACAACGAAAAAAGCATACGAAGCCACTCAAAAGGAAGCTTTGCAAAATGTACGAGGTCGCCTGTCGTTCGACAGAAATCGTCATACGGAATCGCACATTACATTGGGAGATGACAAAACTATAATGAAAACTACCAACGAAATCAATTACAACACTTACACGAAAAGATCTGGAACTGATGTTTCCGAATCAAAACAAAGAGCAACAAGTGAAGTAAACAAAGTACAACAAATGCAACAAGTGAAGAAGGATTCGGCGTCACAAGAAGTAAAAGAAATTCGAATGTCGTCCTCGCAAACAAACATAAACCAAGTACAACAACAAAAAGCAGAACATACAAAACAGATGGTCAACAACGTAATTGAGACAACAAGTCAGCAGGTGTCAGGTCAAGTAGTCAGGTCATCGAGCGAAAAACGAATTGTATCAAAACAAGAAGCCCACGGCGATAAAACGGAAAGTCATCATAGACGAAACGTCTTACAAACCGAAGCTGACATTGGTAATCAAGTGTTACACCGTAAGGGCATTCACTCGTCAACAGAGGCTCTTCATGTGAGCAGTTCGGCTGCTCTAGCAATGAGGAAGTCAATTAACACCCTTAACGATCAAAGTCACTACATCAATAACACTCAAACTGACAGGCGCAGTTTGAGTTCAATTCACAGATCAAATATTCAAGAAAATCAAAAGCATCATTTGCACCAAGAAACGCACAAGTGTAACGTTCACGATAAGAGAGGATCTCAATGGTCATCTACACACCACGAACCGTACGAAAGAGCACAGAAGATCGTGAGAAAAGACAATTTATCTGTTGGGGGACAATTCTATGGTCAGTCGGAAGCACGGTCATACGGCAATTTCACAAAACAACAAAATATACAAAAAGTAGAAAGAATCACCCGTAGATCGAACGTTTCAAATATCAATCTTGGAGAAAGCAATGTTACGATTTTAACATCGTATAAAAACGAATACCAACCTCGTCAAAAGGTTCCGTGCCCTGCAACTTTAATAGATACCCCCAAGACTCCCTTCAAACATACCAGAGACACCAAGTCACATAAATATTACTTACCAGTTATTACTAAATAATATAAATTATCCTTATTTTTTAAGACTACATTTAAAACTACCCCGTATTTTCCGTGCTTTTCCATTTATACAATATGTTTATGAGGTAATGGTATTATTGTTTTCAATTTTTCTACATTAACATGGCTTTAATTTGCTTTTGTAAGTTTCTTTTCAATAAAGTTATTGCGCTATTCTGTTTTATTTTTCATATAGTTTATTTCTAAAAAGAATATCAAAATCTTTTCGCTAGAGCGAAAAGTAATTTTGAATACTAACAGAATTACAGTAGCGTCAAATAAAAAATTATTTGAACGCGTACTAACTTTTGTATTTATTTACGAATAAAGAATTTGTTAACTGTCACCTCTTTTTATTATATTTTATCGTTTAAATGTTTCCATATATTTCACCTATGAAGAACCATACGCAGGGTTTACCCTGAGAGCGGATTTTGGTAATGTTTTTATTTAATGCCGTATAAAAATGAAACTTATTTGAACTATTCAGCTTAAAATGTAACTAACATATACAAAAAAAAAGAAATATCCCACGACCGGTTTCGACCTTGGATATAGCTTTCCGTACGCTATGCCTACTATGTAGGACGCGTTCGAAATGTGGGATCTGTGATCCTTAAAATTTAGACGAAAAAGGATTTTAATGCCGTCTTTCTTTTTTGAATATGTTATATCTTCGTCTAAGAATCCATAGGAATCAACAGTGTAATTCAAAGCCGGTAGGGGTATTAGCCCCCGGAGTAGTTGTTTCTGTTGATTCCGTATTTATATTTAAAATGTAATATAAAAAGTCAAATATTATATAATATTTTCGAAAAAAACATCTTTCCTAATCAAACAAATAGTTATTATTCTCTCAATCTTTCTTGTAACGATTATTATGATAAACCCATTTTTATGTATTTATGTGAAGGAGAAAATAACTTTATTTATGTCAGTTTGATTCGCCTAAGTAAATTTAGATGTTTCTTTCAGAAACTTTTTTACGTTTGTTTAAACAATTGCAGCATTGAAACAGGTGGTATTTCGATTCTAACAAAAATCTAATGAGCTGTTAAACGTGAAAATTCAATGATTTGTTGCTTGAAAACCTTTGAAAAATAACTTACTTTATAATAAACAATTATTTCTGCAATTCTTTAATATACGTTGTAGCCATTCTAAGTTAATTTCAACCATTACCGTTTTGTAATTCTTAAATAGTACAAAAAAGTATCTAGAAATGCCCATATTTTCAGAAAAGGGTGAGAATAAGGAAGGGTTACATCGTTTTAAACGTTCCAAAAATCAAGTATCCGCATTACTCATTGCGTTTAGTTTTGTAAAATTTTATACATGAAAATCTGAAGTTGAATCGTTATTGTTGTTTTAATTCAATTTAAATTGTTTTTATTTTATTTAATTAATATTGCGCATGTGACTTTTACTTATTAATTCATTCAAAATTTCTACAATTATAAATTAAGTTTTATGTTAAATTTTGAAAATATAGTTGTCTTTATATTAAATAATATTTCCCACAGGTTGTGAAATTTGTAGTATTATGAAATGTTTATACATGTTATGGTATTTGAAACCCGTCCTTTAAAAATTTGGCTTTTATCAATTTGTCTGTAGGTGTTTGTTATATTTACTTAAATAGTTGGCAAATAACTAATTCTTCTATTTGGTTACATGCCTATTATGTAGATATTTACGTCGTGGGTTCAATTTCACAAATCGATGTAAAGGAATCAAGTTAGATTTTTACTTCGGAAAAATTCCTTTCACATTGGAATTTTGCATGTACGTTCGTAAAGATAATAATATTATAGCGTGAGGTAAATATATAATATAAATAAAAATATAAGTTTCTTAACACGATGCATAATAGGATGCGTAAGGTGAATAAATTTTTTAAATTTTATTTTGGAAAGTATGGATTCCGAAATATTAATAAATTTTAAAAATGACAATTATTAATTTTAATTCCGAGCTTCAAAGAACAATAACTGAAAAAATGATATTAAAACTTGAAACTTACACTGTAAGATGGTATATACGGTTTTATTCAAAAATTAAAATAACTGATTTTTATGAAAAACCAAAACACTGAAATTTGCTGTTAAATAATCTCTAATAAAATTTTTAAAAGATTTTTAGCTTACCTAACCAACATATATTCACACTAGGACCTTAAAAAATATATATCCAGTGGCAAATAATTTTTACAATTATTTATGTGCAAGGTGGCCCAAGAAGTTCGCAATTTACTTACTATTTTTAAACTATAAGTTTAACCAAAAAAAATTTTTATCAAAATATGTTCCCTACTTTAATATAAGATCGTCTGATGCAGCTAAATTTAATTGACTATACAGGGTGTTCAAAAATAGACAAGTTAATAAAAAGAAATTCAAAATCCCAAAATATGGGGCCATGCAAAATATCACGGCGGTATTTTATTAGATTGTTTACTTATGTTTGTGTGAATTGTTTCATTTAAACATTTTTATGTTTTTTTTTGCATAAACATAGTTTGTTGATCACATTTTAACTGTTACCATATTTTGTATTAAGCCTGTCTTAATTTATGTTTTCGTTTCACATAGAACTTCGATGTTATTAACTGTTTCGATTTTGTTTATTAAAAAACTACAATTATTTCGGTGGACTAGGTCATTATCACGAGTAATACTTCTTTACTAAGGATAAGACGTAATTGGTTTGTATTTATAGATAGGTAGAGTTTTGTATAAACAAAATTGAAACATTTAGAAAACTAAATTTACTAAGCTAACAAAGCTAAAGCTACATTTAAAAAAAAACACAGTAAATTCAATTGAAATTATTGGATATTATGTTAAACAATCACATTCGTTTTATAGGGAGAAATACGTAATGCGGATTTTAGAAATTAGAACACTAATTGCAAAAGAAACAGAATATTAAGTTTAAGAAATTCTTCATTCATTTTTGAAAAACTGATGAAACCTTTAGAATGGACATAGTTGGTTGTGGAAATTTTTATAGTATTTGCAGTGGACATCCTGTAAAGTTATACAAATTTTTGTTGAATCACAATAATTATTCCGCATATTACTTTTTCCTAAAGAAGACACTGTGTGCCAAAATAGTTATTTTAGTTCAATAAAAATTTCTGTATCTTTAACGTTACGTTTTTTTTTTGTGTAACATAATTCTTAGTTCTTCAGACAGTTACTGCTGGAACTTGACCTAAGCACATAGTTGATAAATTTTCTTTGAAACATAAAATTCGTTAAATATAAATATAAATATGGAATCGACAGAAACAACTACTCCGAGGGCTAATACCCCTACCGACATTGAATTACACTGTGGGATATGGCTTTCGGTTCATTGTGCCTACTTGGTAGGACGCGTTACAAATGTGATATCTTTGATCTTAATATTTAGACGAATAAGGATTTTAATTCTTTCTTTTTTGAATATAAAATTGGTTAATAAAAGGAAAATAATTTGTTAAATGAAAACAGTACAAACTTTTCTCTTAATAAAGAAATATCTATTTAATATATATATTTTTACACATGTCAAATTTAGGCATCACGTTTTTAAATGACAAATGTAAATAAGTTAACAAAATAGTGTTTTTTTTTTTCGTGCGACGTTTACAATGTATACTTGTCAGTGTGTTCAAATTATCTTGTTTGTTTAATGACAGAAATTTATTCTATTCATTTTATAAAATGTCCCATTATATTTGTGATTGTGTTTAGATTAAATTTTATTGCTTGTCCTAAATTGACGAAGTGACCATTTCTTTAAATCGCATATGCCTAGTTGACTGATGACACAAAGACTATCATGTGAAACACAAAACTGACATTAGCGCTGTATTAATATGTTTTTATATTTTTATTGTATTTTGCAAGTTCTAACCATCAGATATGGCTTTTCATCAGGACAGTCTATTGCAAACAAAAACATCAAACATTTAGTAGGGTAAGTACCGTTATATTTGGTCATTTTTAAATAAAGTCTTTACGCTTAGCGTTATATAAAAAAGTTTTTTTTTGAACCTGTTGCTTAGAAAAATATATTTATAACAAAGTTCATTTTACATGATGGGTTCAGCATTTTATTTTTAGACAGATTGATGCACAGGATGAAACTAATGATTATGAATCATCATCAGTGGATTCGAGTAATATGGACGCCATTAAGTACAAAAGGGTCTTACTACAAAATAATTATGATTCTTACGATCCCACGCTTCTCAAAAACACTGTAGATGATAAAAACATAGACTATGGAACTTCTAGAGACAGTTTTCCTTACGGAATTGTTTATAATAATGGAAAACCGCTGGGGATTTTAGAGGTGCTTACCTACTTCATCTTTTGGATAAACTTTCGTTTAGCCGATATCAGTTGTAAACTAAAAAAATGAAATTTTGCGTTCTAAGAGCCTTTGCAAACAGTGAATCACGAAATTTTTCCTGCGGAAATTCGTCATTTTCATTTTCTGGACTTTAGAATAACCGAAATCAGTTACATAATTTTTGTTTTTTAATTTGGATTTTAAACGTTCCTCTGAACAAAAAAATACGAAACTTATCCGGAGGAAATATACCGTTTTCGTTTTACAAGCAAATTTAGTCAATTTTAGAATAACCAAAGTCTGTTAAATTAAAACCTTTTTTCTTTTGAATTTAAACGTTAAACACAAAAACACGAAAATTTAACTAACTTAACCTAACCTAACCTAACTCAGTATTTTACTTATTGTCTCTAAAATTCCCATATTCTAATATGATAGCTCGTAAAAGTTCCTGAAACGGATCTAAGTTTTTTTTTTACAAAACCGTCTCCACAAATATTCGCACAGTCTGTCAGAAAATTCCTCTTCTGGAACATACTGATCTCTTAAATATTTTTTGGCAGCATTCCATTGAGATTCAATTCTCTGCGTATGGGTACCATCATCAGCAGCAAACTCAACACTGTGGTTAACAGTTTGATGAAGGTAACCATTCGCAGAAAGTTGACTGTACCCTCTCTATAAGTCCGTATGTATTATGGATCCCGGCTCAACTTAGCTTTAATTATATCAAATAAAGTGGTTGAATCCCTATTATTATTCGGACACACAATCAACCTTAAATCTTCGGAATTTCCCGCAATCAAACCCAATACCCAATGACCTTCAATAATTCGCCCCCGATTATATTTACCTGGAAAATGAAAATTATGTATTTCCGCAGCAATACTTTTATATTTCTGTATTTAGAGAAGTCCTTAAAAGCAAAAAAATACAATGTCTTTTATATAACTCATTTCGGCTAAACGAAAGTTGAGCCCATCTTTTACCATGTATTACCCTTGTAAACTATAAAAAAACATTTTTAGCCTTTGCCTCGCGAATATCGAAATATTAGAAATTTAGAAGGGAACATTCAATTACCAGAACAAACATTAGAAAATATGTACCCAGTACGAAAATTACGTGAAAATTCTCATACAGGAAGAGATTTTGAAGAACCACAGCAGTTAATAGGTAATCCGTATCCCACAAATACTAATGAAGATTATGGTAACGATAATTCGCCAGAATTCAAACGATCCGACAATATAGCACCTAATTTAGAACAAGAAAATTCTAACATTCGTCACACATACGATTCTCAAGAGAATAATGAAAATAAATCTCAACAAAAAAGGGAATGTAATAAAAATTCCAACATTAAAAAACCGTCAGAAGTATTAGCCAAAAAAGAAGCATTGGTTAAAAGGAACTCGGAAATAGACGACTATTCGTCTTTAGAAAATCCTGTAAAAGAAAGTACAAACAAAGAAATAGTTTCTCTCAAAAAACGTGGATCTGACTGTTGTAAAAAGAATCACAAACAACACCAACATGAAAAAGAAGACCAGGATCAGGAAAAGAGTGACGAAAACAGCATTACGGAAAGCAACGACAAATCCAAAAAACACATAATAAGCGTAGATGATAATCATATACAAAAACTAAAGACCACATTGGACAAAATGAGGAGTCCAACTTCATCTGAAGACATGGAAACTGTTGAAAGGAATTTACGAAGCCTCTTGATGGAAATGGGTTTGGCCGATAAAGATGCTAATTCAGAAATAGATTCGCCTGCTAAAAGATCAATTTATAACGAAGAAGATGAAAATCTCGAAGGTAAAACCAATACCATTGAAATTAGCAAAGTTGACAATGTAAATGAACGAAATAAAAGGGAAGAACAAAAAGAAGTTGATAATAAGAACGACTTAAAACACAAAAGAGATAAAAATCAGCATTCGGAAAGTGTAATTACTAAACATTTTAAAAAAAAAGAGACGGACAAGAAAAATAGGAAAAACAAAAATTCCGAAACTAACACAAATACAAAAGAAGACAACGTTCGAACAAAGAGAGAAGGAGATAAATCGGACGCTACCGAAATAATGAAAAACATGGAAGGCGAATTGACTATTACGGGTAACAAATCACCTTTGGCTTCTTCAGGTAATTTAAACGCTCATCTTAATCAGAACACAAGTCCTTCAGCACTTTCTGACACAGATAATAATCAACTTAGCTATCAGGAACGTATAGAAAGAAACATTCAATCTAAAATTGATGCGATAAAAGAGGAAGTTAGAAAAGAAATAGAAACGTTAAAAAACAAAGAAAAAAGGTCCATTATAATGCCACATCCCAATGAATCGTCTAGAACAAAAAGGCAAACTGCCATGAACCTTCTTAACGAAGAAACGCCAGAAATAGATCCTGGCTTGAACATAGAAGGCAATTTAAAACCACTCATACGACGAAGAAGGCACACTTCTAACAATCTGAATCGAAAAGATGTTAACGAAAAAGAAGAGCAAAAACTGGAAAAGAAGCCAAATGTAAATAACGATAACATTAGTAAGAAGAGTGCATATACGCAAAATGAGGACGCTGAAGATAATTTTAATGCAATGGATAATGTCCAATCAGAAGATTCGTTAAAGAAACGGTCTCTAAAAAAAATTAAAGACGCTCTTTCTCCACATAAACGAAATGTGGAAATCGAAGTACCTGCGGCTAGTATATCAAAGAAACAAAACGTGGAAACCAACCAAAAACTTCGCAACAGACGAGGTTTGTCACCAGACAACAAAAACTTAGATCAGATTTTCGTAAAAAGTAACGTCGAACCAAAGTTAAAAAGAAAAAAACGTGAAGCATATGAAAGTATTCGTGATTATGCGCCCGACGAATATTACTACAGAAGGAGGAAACGGGGAGAAGGGCCATATTTTCCGTACAGAGATGACGATTACGAAATGGAAATTGAGGGAGACGAATTTGACGAAGAAGGATATTACGACAAGAATAGACAACGTAAACGACAAACAGAGTACGACTTTTACAACCCAAACATGGAGGCTGGAGATTCAGAATTTTTAAGTAATAATCCCTCTGTAAACTATCCAAATAACAATAACAGATACAAAAGGCTCATTCCTAGAAGAAGAAGACAAAATGACGATCAAATTTTGGATGACGAATATAGGTTAAAGAGAGAAAGTGAATTTAAAACACGAGATGAGAGTGAAAGACAACAATTGTCTGATCTTCCGGAAACGGACTTATTTGGAGCCCTACCTCAAAGTTATGTTGGAGAGTTGACTCGATATAAACGAGTTAAAAGGCAAAAGGGGTCTTAGCAATGACTGGATACAACTCGCACTGATACGAAATATAAATCTGATCGAATTAATCGATAATAGTATATGCCTACAGTTTGCACATTCCTTAAATATAATAATATACAATCATATACTTTTAGCTATACTTAAATATATATACCTACTTTTATTATACGTACAAGTATGATCAAATAAATAACTAAATAACAAATTTTAAATTTATATCGCCAGTGTTAAATATACATTAAGGTAAAAAAAATAGTCGGTAAATTCCTATTAATTAAAATGGAGCTTAGGTTAGGTTAGATTATTGGCTGTTGTTTAACCTGATCCTAAGCGAAATTGACTTTCCAGAAATATAAATGGTAATAGAATTGTCAATAAAAAAATATCATTTATTGTAAAATCTATCGTTTTATTTTCGGTTAACTGGCAACAACCAAATTAAAATCATACCACCGCACACGATACTTATACGTTTAATTTTTCTGTTACAAATTTATGTTGTTAAATTTATTATCCGAAATTAGGTCAGAACGCCATAAAATCTAACAAGCAACAAATCCTAATCAAATTTTAAAATACAGTAGCGTCTGGTAGAAAAACTGATACAAAACATAGATAGGTCTGTATGATGTACATTTATACAAATAAAGTTTCAAAACAATTTTCTATGGCGATACAATCAAATATAAAATACAACCACTTACCACTCTCAAATGTCCAGAAAAAGAAACAGTTTTTTAGAGACAAATCCTACACACGAACATAACATAGTTAAGTAAAATTATAATAATTAAGTACATTTTAACCAAACCCTTGTTCATTTTTTCTAATATTTAGAAAATCGAACAGCCCAACTCAATCTTTAAATCACAAAAACAAACATTAGTTATAACATATAATAATAGTCTTTTAATCTCACCACGTTTTACAAAACAATTCACTGAATAATTGATAACTAACCAACAAAATTTCAAATAAGTTAGCACTGAAATAAAACAAAAACAGATGTCGCCACAATACGATGAAAATCTCATGGCGGGCCCTTAAAACGGTAAATGCTTTTATTAAAATTAATAAAACTGTTTTAATAACTTTTGTAATTGTTATCATATATTTCGATCTGTATACGTTATTATTTTCCTTTTTTTTCCTGTTTTTGAAAGAATAAAATTGTACCGAAAAAGTTTAATATAAACATTACATTATAAACAATACTCCCTACTAACAACAAAAATTAAGGAAGACATATTTTTTAAAGGATTTTTGGTTTCTCGTTCGATTAAAATATAAACAAAAAAGTTACCGAAATACGCAACTGCGTTTTCTCTCTTAATGACTTTCAAACGCTTTAAAATAAGAGACAACACCCTCTAAAACATTTATCTAATTTTTTGAATTCTTAAAACAAAATTATCAGAAATATACAAAGCTGAACGAACATGTCATACGATACTTGATATTTTTTTATGGAGCGACTATGTAATTCCCACAAATTCCTTTAATTACAAAACAGTGAAGGTAAAATTTGCGTCGCAAAATTTTTATTTTATTTAAATCAACTTTTTAATTCACGTGCCATAGTTGAAAAAATTGCGCTTTCCGAAAATAAATTTGCTTAGTAATAATAAAGTATTAATTGCTTAAAGATTTTGACAAAAAGAATCGCATTATAACTTGCCCCATCAAAGCGTAAAATTTAATTGAATAATAAATGATCTGTAGTTAAGGTTGCCCTGGTTCTCCCTATATTATATAATTAAATCGAAAAGTAGTTTGGGCTTCGATAGTAAAAATTAAAAACTATTTTGATAATTAAAATACGTTTTTTTTTGTTTTGATGCTTTTTATGTCAAAATCTTTAAAGAATTGATAACATATCTTTGCTAAAAAAAAAACAGCTGGAACAATTTTATATTCGAAAATGGAATTTAAAGTGCAATATTTTCAGCTATCCCACGTGAATTTATGTGGAATTAAAAAAAAATTGGAGGCGCTTGTCACATTTACATACCTTACCTAACTATACAAAATTTACTTATTTTTTGATTTTTTGGTTTTGTTTTTTAACTAACAAAATGGGATAAAATGAAGTAGAATAAAAATGCACTAATAAGATTGAAATATTAATATACTATCAATAAATACATTTTTTGTAAACTAACTTTATTTGATTTCACTTATGTACAGGATATTTTGTAAACCAAATTAGCAAACAACTTATTCAATTTCAAATTTTTTCATTAAATTATCAATTTGGTCATTAGAAATTAAACCACTGGATTTCAGACGCTCTATAATGCTATTCACACCTAAAATGAAAACATTTTTAAAAATAAATAAAAAAGTTATAATGTAATTTACTTACTTTTTTTATCTTCTGTTGTCATAAACATAGCCAGTGTTGCGAATCTTTTAACATTAGTTAATGCCATTAAATACTCATAACATTCTTTATCAACGAAACCATTTGTAATTGTTTTTAATATGTCACTAAAGATATCACTTTCCAATGAAAATTTGAATATGTCTGGTAAAATTGATGCTTTTATATTCTTCAAGTAACGACATCTATTTTCAGAATCATTTTTCATCTTTCTCCAATCACTCAAAAATTGTGTAAAAGTTTGGGGGACAGTGAACAACAATTTGTTATTGCCATCTATCACTAATTTTGTTTTGAATTGAGATTCCTCAATAGTTTTCGCTGTTTCTATTGAATTATCTTCAGTTATTTTTCTTTCTATTATTTTTAAATTATCGCATATTAAAGTACTATTTTCGCCTACGACCGGAAGACATGGCAACTCATTATTAGCTTTCTCATTTTTTATCGATTCCTTAAATTTCTTTAAACCACTTGTTTCTCTTATTTCAACACGTTTTAATGCTTTTGTTGATCGCAAATGTGCTGGCTTTATAATAGGATGTACAATTTCCACATCCAATTTATCAAACCAAATATTTTTAATAACTTTTTCATTCTCATTTTTATCAAGTTCTAACTGAGTCACTTCTTGAGGTTTTAATGAACTGGCGACTTTTTCCTTTTGCTTACTTCGAGAAATGGTAAATTTTGATTTAGGCCTTTGAGTAGTAGTTTCTGTTGAAGAAGGAACCTAATATACAACTTAACTTTACAAATGATCAAAATAATCGTTTATTAAAAATATAAAATACCTTATTTTCAGGTTTCCTCATGCGCTTCTCTATTCTGGCTAATGCTGCTTTTGATTCCTTGTTATTTGATTCATAATCGAAAACTTTAAGTAGATCATCATAAGCTTGTTGCAATTGCCCTAGTTCTTCTCTTGCTGCTGCTCTGCGCTGATATGCTTTCACATAAGTTTTATCAAGCTGTAGAGCTACTGTACAATCACTTTCAGCAGCTTTAAAACTAAAAGGATAAGAATAAAATATACCCGGCAGTTTTAATTTTAAGAAAACAAGTAGAAACAATAGTATAATTTATGAATAACAATAACAGCAGATTAACTAAATTAGTGTATTTAAATGAACAATTAATTGTTTCACCTCTCAAGGCATCCTCAGATCAATATTCAGTGAATGTGCAGTGGTTTTCATTTATAATTTTTACTACTACAATATGCTTATTTTTCTGTTACTCAATCAACTAATATATTTGTCTTTCCTTGTATTATTTTAATTACAAATACATATATAAGCAAATTTAATTAATTGCTGCTTACTTTTGCTTCTTCAAGTGACATAAAGCTCTATTTGCATAAAAAACGGGATCATATCCATAATATTCAATGGCCTGTGTATAACATAGAATAGCTTCATCCCACATTTGAGTTTTAACAAATTTATTACCCTAAAGAATGTAAAAGATATATCAATGTAATGATTGTTACTACCAATAATTTAAAGTTACCTTTTCTTTTTCAAGAATGGCTTGTTCTCTAGTTTGTTCATCAAATTCATCTGATAAATCCTCTGATTCATCACTACTAATATTTTTCTGACTGTCTTCATCTAACTTAGCACATTCTGCTTCAACATCATATTTATCCCAAGCAGTATAATCCAAACCTTGAATGCAACTTTTCTTTTCTGTTATTTTTTCTTTTCTTGACTTTTCCTGTTTTTCATTTTTTTCTACCTATAATAGCAAATCATATTACAATTTAAATATAAGCATAGCTATTTTCATTTTATCAAAAACTTTCTAATAAATTTACCTTATTAATGTGAATGAATTGTTGACAATGAAAATACTTACCTTGCTTTTTTGTTTGGACGTTAATAATTTATCTTTTTGTTTCATTTCTTCTCCCCATTCAGAGATTTCTTTATAAAAATCTTGCAAATCAGTCGCATTATCTCGAATTTGTTTCTGTAGAAATACAGGATTCATGATTAGAAATGTTTTCAATATTTATGCACTTCGAGAAGGAGAAAATAATTAATTAATCATTTATTGAGGCCAGTAATACTTTCAAAATTCTGCCTTTTTCAGTAAATATATTAATACACTTCCAAATTATTAAAACTACGATGTCAACACAGAACACAAATTGTTAGGTTGGAATGATCACAGATGGGATGGTTTCGTTTCATAGAGTAGTTGGCCTTGGTTTTAAAGTATAATTTAATTATACAATCTATGGTTATACGAATATTACTGCAAATGAGCCTGTTTTATCTGGAAAAGGTGCCAACATGAAAACTTGCGGCTGTTTAGCGACTAAAAATGTAAATAATAATTAATAATGTTTCTGGTTTTTTAGATTGCTTATATACTAGAGTTTCATTAGTTAGTTAATTACATTTTACATTTCATTTCATTTCTATTGCAAATTTTAAATGAGCGACCTACGAACTTCATAATATAAATATTACGACTCATCTCATTTTTATACTTTTAACCACATTAAATCTATAAGCATTAGATAAAAATCATTTTATTCTGTTTACAATGCAACATTTTCACTTTATTATTTAATAAATTTACAAAAAAAGAGCCCGTATTTGAAAAATCATTGTGCACCTTTTCGATTTTTTTTCCTTAATAATTAAGAAAAATCCAAAAAAAAGATGGTAATAAAATCCTTTTTCGTCTAATTATAAAGGATCACAGATCCCACATTTGGAACGCGTCCTACACAGTAGGCACAGCGCACCGAAAGCCATATCCACGCCATATCCCACGACTGGTTTCGACCTATCGGGTCTCATCAGGTGGGCGCTGGCAGAAAGGCTTTTACAAACTATATAATAAATATGGAATCAACAGAAACAACTACTCCGAGGGCTAATACCCCTACCGTGGGATATGGCTTTCGGTGCGTTGTGCCTACTGTGTAGGACGCGTTCCAAATGTGGGAACTGTGATTCTTTATAATTAGACGAAAAGGATTTTATTACCTTCTTTTTTTAGATTGTTATCTTCGTCTAATAATCATTCGGAATCAACAGTATAATTCAATGCCGGTAGGGGTATTAGCCCTCGGAGTAGTTATTTCTGTTGATTACATATTTATATTAATTAAGAAAAAGTTTTTTTTATTATTATTGCTTTTAAGTATAAAAATTAACTGATCGAAAAAAACAAAAAGCGCTCCTGTTTTATGATTGAAAAATCGAAACATTTATTTTTTTAATTTAAAATCGGGAAAATTAATGACTATTAAACTGATTTACCTACGAAATATATTATTCCGGAAGTTGTACTGGTTTACCAATAAAAAAGATATATTGTATTTTTATAATTAACTTATCTTGTTTTGTTATGAATCTTGATAAAAAAAATAAATTAAACATTAACACTGTTTTCTAATGGAAATAATGATGAGTACCACTACTATATTTATTAAAGAATTAAAGGTACATGTTGTTCTACTATGAACCACTTCAATTTCCAAGTTAATGTTTTATTAGTAAATTGTTCCAAAATATGCCTAACTTTTTACATATAGACTCATGCTTACTCTACTATGGTTTTTCAGATTTATAACTTACTAAAATTTTTATTAAACAAAATTCTAAATATCAAAAGTAGGGCTAAACCACACATCCACCATTTAATTAAACGTTTTAATAGACAGGTAATCCCACAATTTTGTATCATGAGAGGACATAGCACCACAAAATTACCTTTAGAAACTAGAAGGCTCTAACAGACGATCAGCGTTGCCACAATAGATACTCAAGGTACCATAAAAAACTAAAGCCGTTAAAACCTACTTTTTACATGTAACTTTATTAAGAAAAAAACTTATACAAACGATAGTAAAGTTATCAATTAATACTGTTAAATTTACGAAACTGGCATTAACATAGGTAACAAATATTAATAATAATACAAAAAGTAATAAATCTATTTTAAGGAATTTTTATTATTCTATTATATCTTCTTTTTTTATAGAATTACTATTACTGTCAAATGAGGCATCAAAAGTCATATCCTCTCCTTTTATGGTTGAATTTTCAGAAATATTTTCGGAAGTAAAATCATTAGTTTCTAGTTTAACATGCTGTTCCATTTGAGTAGTAGGAAAATCAGTAACTAAAAAGGTCTTCGAATCCTCTTCTTTTATGGAAGAAAGATACTTTTCATCTTTTTCAAAATTGTCAAGTGGTTTTTCGGTCAATGATGAACATGCTGAATGCTGTTTTGATTCCTCTACATCGTCGAAATCTGATTCCGAATCCTTCTAAAAATATAAAACATTTTAAAAAAATAGCAATAAATAATTTGATGAAATTAACAGAATTAAAATTAAAAATCTACCTCTTATAAAATAAACGCAAGTCATGAAACAGAAAAGGTTAAGGAATTCAGAGATGTATAAATAAATGTATATTATTTTTTATCTTACTCTTGTTTGGGCATATGAACGTAAAGGTGGAATATCCATGTGTAAATTACAAGTAGTTCCATCAAAGATTGCCTCAATAGGAGTACAACATGCAATATCTCCATTTACTTTACCACAAGCCCTAAACAATACTTGGTTGGAATCCTGTAAAAACAAAAACGGATGATACATAACTTGTTTACACTTCTGTCTTTCTGGGAAAATATTACAATTAGACACAATTTCCAATAGGAGTTTTATAAATGTTTTAAAATACCTGCAATATATGTTTTCTGCAGTGTCTTGCAACTGGTAAGGCTCGTTCCTTACACCGTACTCCTCCTTCTGTAAAAGAACATTTGATGTATGCTGGAGGTCTATGATGAATGCCCTCGGTTCTCTAAAATCACATATTTTTTTATAAAACGAATATCCAAGTTGAAAGTTAGAATAAGTACCTGCAATCTTTGTTCCAATTCTTTTTTCTTGCA
This sequence comes from Agrilus biguttatus, assembly GCA_963921985.1. Taxonomy (NCBI): domain Eukaryota; kingdom Metazoa; phylum Arthropoda; class Insecta; order Coleoptera; family Buprestidae; genus Agrilus; species Agrilus biguttatus. The sequence continues at coordinate 27,739,552 of OY998118.1, forward strand.
AATAGCTTCAATACCATGCAATCTGTGATAATTGTTATATGCTTTCAGTTTCTTATATAAACGAAGCTCCTTGGGGTTATCCCGGACTTGGTCGTTAATACTGCCTATTACAAACAATATTTTATAATATTTTAACTACGAATTATTCCAATACACTTACAAAAACTTTCCTTTTCACGTTTTAAAGAATGCAAATATTTGCGTCTTCGCTCTCGCAAAAGATAATTCAAATGGCGAAATTGATCAATATACAATGCTTGTAAACGAATCAACTTGTCTCTAGTAATTGAAGTAATTTCTTCTGCAGTGTAAACATTTGCATGTCTAAAAACAAACAATAACTCAAAATGTCATTTTTTAATAAATTCAATAATAATTGAATATTGTAAAAAAAACATTATAATAACATACATACAAAAATTCATTCAATCATTTTTTATCCAACTTACTTCAAAGTATCTTCTTGTTCAGAATCTACACTCTCCTCATCTGAACTCTCAGCATGTGAGTCCTGCCATACTGAAGAGTATGTAGCAGCTTCTACGTCGCTTTCAGATTCACTACACACATCTAATATAGTACTACTTGATGAAGTTATTGCAGTAGCATCTATGTCAACTGCAAAAGTCTTCTTGTTTTAATCATTTTTTATACCTTTTATTGAATGCTTACCAAATGGATCAACACTTTTAGTTACTTTAGCTTCACCTTCGTCAGGAGTGCTACGCCCTTCGTCTGAATATTGCGTGCAGGAAGAAGTAGATCGTGTTCGAGACTTCTTAAGATGGTGTGATAATGAATACAACAAATTCTCTGTGCTCTTTGGTGGAGGATATCGTGCGTTTCGTTTTGCTTTATGTAAATGATTTCTTAATGCATGTTCATTGCAGTAACTGAAAAATAAACTGTAAACAGTAACAGTGAAAAAAAGTGCAAACAAATTATAATACATTGGTTCTTTTTTATCTGTTTTTGCTGCTGGCATGTAACATCTTTTAGATGTAACTGGGTACACATAAGCACACTGTTTAAAAGGTGCGCTTTTATCCTGCAGAATATGGCGAAAACAATAATCATATCCATTTAAACTCAATTGAGTGCATTCATGAGGTTGATAATTGCACTGCTTTTTGTTTTGTAGTTCATTTTGTATTTGAGCTCTCAAAGCTGCTTGAGCTTCTTTAGCTTCTTCACTTACAGGTGACGATCTTATTTTAAGAAAAGCTTTTTCATTTTGCATTTTGGGACAAACTGAAAATATTAAATTTCCCGCCAATAGAATACAATAGTCAAATGAACACTACGAAAATAGCATGTAATAGTAAAACACAATAAATGCACCTATAATTATTAGAATATTAATTGTATGAAGAAAACATGGATTTCATTAATTCTATAAATTATTTTTGATTCATACTTTGTGCAATTGTCATTTCAGTAGCTAATTTGTATTTAGTGGTGGTTCGGCCATTGCAAAGTGAAACACGTCAATTTCTGGAAGTTTTACACTTGTGAAATTTATAGACATTAATTAATATAGTGACTGAATAATTATTATCGTGGTATGTAAAACGAACGATAAACTTTCATTTAAATATAATTGTGATATTTAAATATTGAAACTTACCTAAGAAATTGACCAACTTTCGACAACACGTAACAACACCTAAATTCACTGTAAGTGCTATTACGACAATGTTCACACTTCACCGATAAAATAAACAAGTCCCGTACATTTTTAGAACATTATTTTTTTCATTCCCTGTTTTTATAAAATTGATTTATTATCCTGATTATGCTTGTGATATTAGTGTGAACTGAATAAAAATAATCAAATGAACCGCATTATTTCGTGCCGAGGTAGCGACATCTGTTCAGTTTTTTATCGTGCCGTGCGTAAATGGCTAGTAATATTAACGAAGAAAGATGGTATTTTACAAAAGAGCAGCTGGATAATTCTCCATCGAGACAGTGTGGAATAGAAGCATACAAAGAGTTATCATACAGACAACAAGCTGCAAATTTTATCCAGGATTTGGGGCAAAGACTAAAAGTGTATCCTTGGACATGCCATACTTATTTGTATGTATAACGAATGTTATTCACGCCATTTCTCAAACTTTTAATTTCTCCTTTTGTTATTATTTTAACATTACATTATCCAGTATGTAATGTTTTACCCAATTCCAATAGATGAAAATGGGTAAAAACGTAAATGTAATATTAGTACCATATTAATGTGACCAAAGTAGTGATCTTGCAAAAAATAGCAAGATAAACTGTTTGTACTCACTTTGAAGTTCATCAACACAAGGTCAAACAAACCTTTCGTGCTAGCAACGTCACGCAATTTATTTCAAATCAATTTATTTTATTTATTTCCAGAAAACTTATTTAGGGTGCTTTTTATGGAATTAGTTTCAAGGAATCATCAATATATATATTTAGTTAACATCATGGTTTTTTTATATGTTACTATCTATAACATATTATCAATTGGATATTAGTATTGGTTGCAAAGAAGCTTGTTAATATTATTTTATTGCAGCTACTTCGTGTTTTGTATATTCACCTTATTGTAGTTGATAGTAAAGTAAATAAATATATTTTTGAGAAGTGTAAAATGTTATTTTCATTCACTTAAAAATAAGTCTAAAGCAACTAAATTTTTAAGTATGTGTATATTCAGGTGTCGAAATACTGCTGCTATAAAGCAGTATATCACTCATAGGCCATCATTAAAAAATTTGATTCTTGTATGAGGTAAATGTTTATCAATGTTTCTAATGTAGACACAATACCCTTTCAAATGTCTAAATCTGCATGTAACTACATAACACATAGTTACAGATTACTGCTCTTATTAAAATATGTATGAAATGAACCTATGGATATTTGTATAAGATTTAATAATGCATTCTGTGTTAAGGCTTTTTCTTACCTGTTTTATTAAATCTTAAAGTTTAATAAGTTAAGTACAAACTTATAAACATAATGGCTATTATTTTATCCATATCTGTTGAAAAAGGACTACGGGATCAATATCGCTTATTCTAATTTAAAATTGTAGTGTACTTTTTAAAGAGAACAACATCAGTCTATTTAAACCTCACTTTATATAAAACAAAGTATTCTGTGAGATATTAATATTAATATCTACTTTTATCATTTCCAAATTTTGAGTAATTTGTGTATTTTAATTCTAAGAATACTTTTAAAGAAAGTAACTTCTTCAGTATCATTAGTAGATAACAAAAATTCTATTATTGCAAGTAATATAAATAACATATCTGTTTAAAATAATTTCTGTTAATCAAAACTGTTTTTATCTTTTTTCATTATTGTATAAAATCCCTAATATAGTTTATCATGAAGAATTACATATTTATATTTGCTCAAAGAATCAGACATGCAAAGCTTTTATTAATTTATTTACGTGATTGATATATGATCAAAATTCAATGGAGAAATATATTTTTCAGATAATTAGTTTTAATGTTTCCATTTAATGTATTTAATGCAACCTGGTTATTGCAATTAAAACAAAAGTTAACTAAGTATTAAAGATAATTTAAATTTACAATAGCCATTTAACAAACACATTAAAAATATATATATTCAAGTATAACGGACGTTACTTGAGAGCAATTAAAAATATTGTCCGTTTAATTACTTTTCTTATAGTTAGTATGTGAAAAAATGAGATCTTATGAATAAGGATTAAATACATGTACAAACACTTTCAAAAGTACCTTCCATAAGTCATATATATAAAAAATAAACTAAAATTATGCTAAAAACAGAGTGACTTTAATAACTGACTACCAAAATAATTATATATTTGATTACATAATCGCTTTCCAATAAGTTTTAGAAATGGCTGAATCTAGTATAGTTGTTATATAAGTGTATGCAATGCAAAACTTCAACTTTTCCTTAACTTCGTAATTAGTTCACAACTATGCATCAATACCGCTATAGTATATATGCATCGTTTTTACGTTTTCCATTCCTTCACACACTTCCCATGGCATTTAATTGCTTCCGCAGCCCTATTTCTAGCAGCAAAAGTTGAAGAGCAACCACGAAAATTGGAGCACGTTATTCGAGTAGCAAATCTATGTAAAAATCCCCGAGACACCACATTTGATACTACTTCAGAAAGGTGAGCGGTTTTTTATTTATCTCTGTAATATATGGGCATAATACCTTTTTACGATCTTTTAGGTATTATACTATATATGTTAATCTTGTAGGTACCTGGCCCAATCGCAAGACTTGGTATTTAATGAAAATGTATTGTTACAAACTTTAGGTTTCGACGTAGCAATCGATCATCCAAACACACACGTTGTAAAATGTTGTCATTTAGTTAGAGCCAGTAAAGATTTAGCCCAGACTTCCTATTTTATGGCTAGTAACAGGTACAGTCATTTAAAATTGAATCAAACATTTAAAAGTCATATTAAGTAAAACTAATTAATTAAGTCCATAATAATACTTTGAAAATGAAATTATTGTGGGTTTTTGTAAGTGCGTCAGTTATTAGAAAATAAAGAAGTAATACGAAAGATATTACATTTACCCACTACTTTATAAGAGACTGCTATAACTTGGGCCGCGAAAACCTTTTTTACATTATTATGTATAGAAATTTTTAATATCATTGAAATTCCTTCATATCCCTATATCATTGTTTTATTTCTAATCAGACTATTTGTAGGATTAAAACAAAGTTTATTTATTTACTCCATACAGAAAATACTTACTACTTGTCAATTTTTAGTCTTCACTTAACGACAATGTGTTTGCAATATAAACCGACAGTAGTAGCATGCTTTTGCATTCATTTGGCATGTAAATGGTCTAATTGGGAAATACCTCTTTCAAACGAAAAGAAAGAGTGGTTTTCTTATGTGGATCCGACTGTAACAGCAGAATTGCTGCAACAACTTACAGAGGAGTTTTTGGTGATTTTTGAAAGGTGCCCTTCCAGACTGAAAGAAAAAATAAGATTAGTGGGAGATGGACAAATTGCTCACCATCCATCTCCACCTCTTGTAAGTATTAGGTGTTATTGGTTCATCTTAACGTTTTAAAAAAATTCATCATAATTGCAGGAAGACGAGAAGAGGGTGGCAATATTTATGCCACCTGAACAAAAAGAACCGCATTCCCATCGATCTCATCATCTCGACTCCAAAACATCAAAAGGTAAACTTGTGATTTGTAAGTAAAATCTGGCCAAAAATCAGTTAACCAATATATAACTGAACTTCCAATTATTATTGAAATAAATTTAAATTATTAAAATTTTTATGTAATTTTACAGTTGATGATCCTTACAAACGAACACAAAAACCTCCTCATGATGCAAGTTCGAGTAATCAAAGGGACCGCGACAAAGAACGGGAGTACAGGGAGAGAAAAGAAAGAGAACGAATGGCCGGTAAATACCCTGTTTCGATGAATGTAGCCAGTAATAAGCATATGCCTCCGCCCCATGGGCATCATTCCCATATGACGTCAACAGACGTTAAAATGAAAGTTCACGGTCGAGCACCTCATCCGTCATCTTCAGGTCACCAGAACATAACACGGGTAGATGGTAAAAATGTTTCTCGAGAAGTGTTTGTAAAAGAACACGGGAGGGAAATGGGCAACGAAGCCATTAACAGGGACGTTCCAAAGGAGACACCGTATGTTCCTGGTGATAAAGACATTCAGAAACAACAACGCGATATTGTTGTTAGTCAAAGACACGATATAAAATCAATCATAACGAATGACGTAAATTGTGATGTTAACTTAAACGATTCGCGTATTAGTTTTAATAGTGATAAAAGGTTGGACGTGTCGCGAACGTCTGCTAAAGTGCCCGTCGATCCGAAGTTATCTATGAACAAACAAGAGTTTGCGCGTAAACGTGAAGAACCTAAAACTAATATCAAACTGGAAAGCGATATCAAGAGACATTTAAGTACTGAATACCTCGATAAAAACAGTAGTCTTCTAGATAATTCGCAAAAAGTTAAATCTCCGCTTGTTTCAGATTTCACCAATAAAATTGCTCCTAATCAGGGCTTCGTCAAAATTGAAAATTCGTCATTTAACAATGCTAATAAAAACAATTTTAACTCGTTACCATCTCTTCTAGACGTTCCAGATATTAAGACGGACGTTCCAGAAAAAGATATTCAGTTGCCCATTAAAAGGCCGAGCTTATTCTCTCCAGAAGCATCACCGCCTAAAAGTCGTATTAAAAGTTCTCCTTCATTCTCCAGTAATTCGGTACTAGATATACCTAAAATACACCCTCCTCAGGAACTTCCAAAACCATCGACCAGTAGTAAGAGGAGTAGAACATCGAGCAACAGTTCAGAACCAGAACTTAGACCTGTGATGAAAAAAATCGATCAAGTTGAGGGTTTTGAAAATCTGATGCGTGATTCTTCAATAGGACTAAAATTACAAGTGCCCGACATTATTACTCCGATTACTGAAAGATCCGACGTTCATACTTCAATAGCCAAAGACATGAAACCACCTGATTTGATATTGCCGTTTCCTAAACCTAATGCAATGACTAGTACCGCAGTAGTAGTTAATTCACACCCGTTGGTTAACGGTATAGAAACGAATCCAATGCTTATAAGTAATCTTTTAAAAGAAGCGCCAACGATACCGCACTTGCAAACGGTCACTATTCCCGCTCATACAGATCAAGTAATTATAAATACTGAATCTAAAGAGAAAGATCGTGAACACCACAAAGAAAGGAAAAAGAATAAAAAAGAAAAGCACAAACACAAAGATAAATCAAAAGAAGAGAAAGAAAAGAAAAAGAAGCACAAGGACAAAGATAAGGAGAAGCACAAACACAAGCATGAGAATCTAACAACAACCACTGCTGCTACGGAAGTTGTTGCTCAGCCAATCAAAATTACAATTTCTAAAGACAAAATTCAACCTCCAGAAAACTTACCGACCAGTTCCGGTCTCAAAATAAAGATACCAAAGGACAGGATTAAAACTGAGTCTCTTGAAAACCCAACTCAGAATTCACCTGGTGAATTGAAGATTAGAATATCAAAAGGCTTCATTAATTTCCCTAGCGACAACAGCAAGAAGAGGGAACGAGACAAGAGTGCATCAGGTGCTGCTGGTGCTGGTAGTAGTGGCAATGGTGGGCCTCCATCGAAACTATCCAGGTCGAACCACGGGCGTCCGAGCGGCGAACCTAAGCAAAATGGGAGAAATTCATACAACAGCAACAAGGTAAGCGAACCGTACAGAACACAAATGTTAATTAGTAGTTCCGAGCAGAATCGGCTCCCAGACACCGCAGTAATTAATAGCATGCCAACGTTTCGGCCGCCTTCCGTTCAGCAACGGTCTAACTATTTTTTCAACTATCCGCCACCAAATATGCAGTTGCCTCCGCCTCACGGCCTCGCGATGCCACCAAATTTCATGTATCCGCCCGTTTATCAACAATATTATCCTAGCAGTTATATGTTCCCTCCACAACCTCCATTACCTCCTAATGTAGTCGTTCCACCGCCTCTTCCACAAGAGCCTCCTCCAAATAAACCGCCACCTCCTCCCGAATAATCTCTTTTATAGCGACGAATAAGAGCCGCCTCTTCGAACAAACCAATCAATTTTTGGTATCGATCGTTTGAATTAGCTTTTTATTGATATATTTTTTTTATCCGTATATTTGTAAATATATATATATATCCATACAAACATAACATGATAAATATTAACTAACCATAATAAATATTACGATGGCAATGTCTTTTTGCATGATTTTTAGAATTTTTTGTATTTATTTTAGATTTTATGTAGATTTTGTTTTCGTTGTTAGTAGAAATCTATTTTGAATGCATTTCACTTGCATTACATTTCACATAATGTAAAACAATTAGTTTATAGTAAAATCCTTTGGTAGTTTTGTTCTGATTGATTCTGTCTTGCATGTGTCTCTTCTTGATGTTCCTTTTTTAGGGCACAGTATGTCAAATAATTTTCTTCTACACTCAAGTTTATTGCCTAGATTAAAATAGATTTATTATTTTTCAGACCTGTACTTAATAAGTATTGTAGTTTTTTTTTTATTAGAACGTTTCAGTGGAAAAAATACTATTTTATATAACATAGTAGAAAACATTTTATGTTACTTTTAAATTAATCTTATTCTGACTAGCACGTATTGTTTCTGTTATTTATTTTTATCTTCTAAATGACTATTTTTGTGAAACAATCAAACCTGTCATTTTGTTGTTAATTAATACTTCAAGAGATAAATATATTTCTGTTACTCTTTTCATGTATTTTTAATACCTTACAAAAGAAATAATAACCTACGCTATATTATTGCATATTCCTATTCAACAATAAACACAATTTTTTTTTCTTTTGTTTACAAATGCCGTTTATCATAATTACTTATTAAAATTACCGCTTAGTATTATTCATAAAAGTTATTGTTTTTTTTTATGGGTGATTATTTTTATTTACCTATCAGATATAAATCTAAAAAGAGAAACAGTTTCAAAATATTTAGCCAGTTTTCCTAATTATTGTATAAGCAGTTTTATGTTTATTTGTACCTGTATGGTTTGGGAATTGAATTCTCCGTACAATTTAAATGTCCAAAGTAAATAAAAAACTGACTTGTTTCATGTAATGGCAATCAGTGTTTGAGGTAAGTTAGATACAGCGAGATTTCTAATCTTCTAAAACAGTAATCAATGACCAATTCCGTCTTTCTTCTTAGTTGTATTTAGAAATTACATGTTTTAAAGGTCGGTACACATACTTTTTTATATCCATCATCAACTAAAGAATTTTCAATTTCCAAACCTTATCAAGTCTGCATGTTTGGGGTTCCTTTTTACACTTATCACCTTGGCAGTGTTTTTTTTTTATACTTCATGAACATTAATTAATGAGTATTTAAAACAACTAAAACAGAAACATTTTACATTATCTACACAACTTAAATGAATAAATAAAAGCTTCATCACTATCGAACCAATTTTTCTAAATATATTAAAAGTTAAGTTTATATATTTTTCCTCCACTGTGATTTTAAAGAAGTATATTTTTGTATTATTAGTAAAATATCTTCATATATTTTTAAATTTTCTTGAATTTACCTTCATATATTATTGCATGTTGGTATTTAATTAGCATGAATGTTCATTAATTCTAATCAGTTATCTATAATAAATTAATCGACATTTTCAGGCATGCTCTAAAATTACTTGTATCGCATATGGATATCCAACACATTATTCTTTTTTAATCTTGTTAACTATGATTTTTTAAGAAATAAGTTAACGTAAATAATATTACATTTTAATGGCAAATTAAGAAGGTGTCGTTTTCAATGTCTATCATTTAAGAGAATATTACGAGAAATAAGTAGTTGATTGATGAAATTTTGAAATAATGTGTTACTACGGTATTCACGTTTTTTTTTTAATTCATTTTATCATTCATAATTGTTCTGATTGTTGAATTAGGTTCAATTGCGCTGGTTATCCAATTTTATTTTCATCGGGTACTATATCTTGGTAGGTGGTAATAATTAATTATACGGAAAAATGACTCCCAACACGAGTTAGAACGACAAATATAAAATAAAACGGCATTTATAATTTCGAAACTTGTTTATTACTATTTAACGGGATTTTATGAAATTTTCAGGTAACTCAAATCATTGAAGGCAATCCTCACAAGCTGACCGAACCGAAATATAATAAGGAAGCATCCGCATAGCTAAATTCTTAAAAATGTCCATGTGTTTTTAGTTTAACGTATTTTAACATAGAAATGTATTTTTTAAGTTTTCTTTGTAAATACACACATCAAATGTTCTCGTTTATAAAAAGTAAATACGACATAACTGCAATTAATAAAATGATCAAACTTATTTATAAATAAACGGAAAATATTAAAAATAATTATTATTATTGTAATAATCGGTGATTTAATCGTTATGTTTCAATAGTACTTAGGTTTAAATTAATTTTTAACGCTTGTTTAATTAGATTATACTTAAACGAGTGCTTATGATAGAAACTTTTAAAAGACTACTTATGACTAATAGTTGCCAAAAAATATAATGCACGTATGTTCACAAACTAGGCTTATTAAATTGAAAAATATATAATGAATCAGCGAGTTGTCTAAATAAAAAAAAATCGTAAATAAGTTAAATGCATTTGAAGCTTATTATTTCAAATTGTTATTTAGTTTATGCATTATAAAATTTGATCTAAGACATTTATGAAGTAGTTAATGTTAATATATTGTAAACATTATGGAAAAAGATAGAATTTTTCTAAATTCTTCGTTTTTAATGTGATTTTTAATTTTCAGGAAATTTATGTCAAATCCTCAAAACAAATCTTAGTTTAAACATTTATTCTTGTAAGAAACCTCATCATGTTTGTAAATATCAATTTTTTACTTGTTATTGTATTCTGTTGCAAATATTAAAGAATATATTTGTGGAAAACTATATTTATACCCTTTCATTTTCATTCAGTAAAATAATTGAATTCAATTTTTTTCCAATCCTTAAATATCATTTCCAAAACGAATTACTCAACAAATCATTTTTTACAAAATTTTTAAATATGACAATTTTCAATTAAAATTCAGTGCATGTATGTATTCTTTTAATTAATTAAAATGTGGAACTATTAAAAAAGTATATTAACAGTAATTTGCTACTGTTTCAATTTTGAAATTTTCCAAATTTGATTTGTTAATGTAAAAATTCAGGATGGGATTAGAAGAAGCTGAATTTCAGTAATTTAAAAGTAAAATACACTTTTTATTCTTTGGAATTATTTTAAATCTGAACACAGTAATTTATCTCCTTATACATTAAATGAGTATTATTTAAGCTTAAACCTATAATGACTGATTATTATCATTACAATACATTTCCAAATATAAAGTACTTACACTATACTGTTGTCTCGTTATTTGATAAGTTTAGAGATGGTGGCCTATCACTTGTAATTGTACTTTCTGTATCAAGTCTTAAAGCAGATGAATCTCCACTTCGAATTTGTTGTTTCTGTCTATGAGGAGTTCGAATTGGAGAAGAACGCTGACTATTATTAAATGTCTTCAATAATTTAGCACTAAAAAAAATGTTTCCTAATTAACTTCAACCTAACATAAGTAATTTAAATATACTATTAATTATCAAATCATGAGCCATAACTTGTTTGATTTATTCTACTACTTTGTTAATTACATCCTATAAGGTGTTTTAGAGAGAAAGGAAACATACGCATCAATTAGTTTGAGAAACAATCTGGTGTATGCCTGATATTCTTCATCACCAAAATTATTAGGATCATGTCTTGCATGTTCATACAAATCACAAAACTGATGAACCAATCTTTGACTACTTCCATTTAGAGGTGCAGCAAGAGCAGTTAAAAGGAAAGCCCTTAAGTTATCATTAGGATGTCTCTTTAAACAAGGATCTTGTCTTTCTATTTCACATTCTAAAAATATAACAGGTAAACTTACTTACTTTTTGTTACATTAATATACTGTACAACCTAAAATTTTGACATCATCTACTGCTTTCAATCTGTAATAATGTGCAGGTACCTGTTGTCCAGGACACAGAATATATTTTGAATCTATGTTGTGTAACAACTGCGGTTCACAAACAATTCTAGGAATTATATCAATTCTTCTTTCTATTTCTTGTTTTAAAGACTTTTTAGCTGCATGTCCAACAGGAACATGTGGACCTCTCCTAGATCTCAGCGCAAATCGCATTATTTGTCGTTTTGCAAAAATAAAAAGTATTAAAAAAGTTAACACACCCAAACCTATAATACCCACTACAGTAACCCCCGATAATTCTTCCGACATTATTATCGGTTCTTTTAATTTTAAAATGTGAATCGTCATTAGGATATATTTGTTATTAAAATAAACTTTTCGTTTACCAACAACTTCAAAAATAAACTTCGAACTAAAACATAACCTAAGATATTTGATACAACTCACATACAATTGTAGAACAACGATTCTGTCAAACTAGGTCGAACTAGGTCACAAATTAGAGAGGTCAAACTTCACTTCATAGAATACGTTGCCCATTATCAATTAAGCGAGTGACGTTAACCTATAAAATTATTTTTCGTATAGTTATGCGTTGTTACTCCATGCATTGTCGATCTACCAATAACAAGCAATTTTAATCAAATTAATTATAAAAAACCATAAAATAATACATCATTTAATAGAAACATAATATTATTTAATGTTAGAAGAAAAATGATTGGATTATTTGATGAAGATGGCGATGAGAAAGTTTCACTTCAAACAAATAATGAATACGCTAAAAACTATAATGAATGGCGTAAAAAGGAAGAACTACATAAATGTACGTTTTGAATAATTTTTCAGATTTGCATTACTATTTAAATATGTAAAATTTTAGTAAAAACAAAGTATGGTGATGAGGTACTAAGTGATTATGAATCGACTAGTTCATCTGAAGATGAAAATGTCGAAGTCAACAATGAATTTGAAATTGAATTTTTAAAAACATTGTCTTGCTTAAAGACTAAGGATCCTTCTATTTACGATGAGAATACTAAATTCTTTAAAAGTGTGGATACAACATTAAGGTTATCCAAGGAAAAACAAGAAAAACCAATGTATCTTAAAGACTATGAAAGGAAGCTAATAATTGAGAACTCAGGACAATTAAGTGATGAGGAGGACTGCAAAGCAAATGAATTGTAAGTTGTTGGTTTATTATTAACTATATTATTTGAGTTAAATAAAAATTGTTAGTACATTATTTAATTTGGAAGGCAAACCAACTGTAGTAGAAACACCATTTATTGAATGTATTTCTTTTTATAACTATTATTCACTTCTGCAACTTAATAGATAAAATTTTAATTATTACAGATCTTTGACTATTTGTAAAGAGCAAGAACAGTTAAAAAACGAGTTAAAAGATACCTTAGAAAACATCCTCGAAAATGATAAAGATAATAACTGGGGTGGTTTATTCAAACAAAGAGTAAAAACTGAAGAAGAGAAAACTAAAGAAGAAGAGGAATATAAATTATGGCTTGCTGGCCAAAAACAACATTTAAAGGATAAAAGTATTGAAAATCAGTTACAACCACTAAAAGATTTTTGGAATGATCCTAGTCTTGATGAAAAGGAAAAATTTTTAAGAGATTATATTTTAAAAAACAGGTATTTATTTATTTATTTGTTAATGGTTGTACATTTATTTAAAACAAACATACATTAGATTTAATCATGATGAAGAAAATGGTTACATTCCTACATATGATGAAGTAATACATGATTCAGATGAAGGTTTATCAGAGGATGACAATGCAATAACCAAACAAGAAGAATTTGAATATAAATATAATTTTCGTTTTGAAGAACCTGACCAGGAATTTGTATGTTGTTTATTATTTATTTTAGTTTAGTACTCATTTAATGAATCTAATATCTGCAGGTGAAACGTTATCCACGAACTATGGAAAGTTCTTTAAGAAAAAAAGATGATAAACGAAAAATAAAAAGGGAGGAGGTTAAAGAAAGAAAGAGAAAAGAAAAGATGCAGAAAATTGAGGAAATTAAACAGTTAAAGGCACTTAAGAAGAGAGAAATAGAAGAAAAGATAGAAATGCTTAAAGAAATAACAGGAAATAATGACATTGGATTTAATGTAAGGTTTGACTTATTTGTTAAAATTAATTTTCTGACTATAATCACTTATATGTTAGACTGAAGACATTGAAGGTGATTTCGATCCTGAAGAGCATGATAAGAAAATGCAAAGTCTTTTTAGTGAGGATTTTTACTGTGGTCCAGAAGAAGAACAAAAACCTCAATTTCCAGACATTGATCGAGAATTGGATCTTGGTAAAGTTACTTTTTAATTTTCCAATAGTGCTTGTAGTCATTTACTGTAATATAAATTAAATTAAATTAAGTTTAATGAATGAAATTATATGAAAGCAACGTGTGTGAAATGTTTTGAATAATTAATATTTCATAATTATATCACTTTCGTACCAAAATCTGTTTTAATATTAAAAAAAAAACTCATTTAAAGTATAATAAAATTTTTAAACGTTAGTTACTTTTAAATATTAATTTTTAATCATTATAGGAAAATAAACATTTTATATTTTTAGAAATTTTTAATTCTTTAGCTACTTAAAAAAAAAACAAATATCCAATTATACTAATATTTTGAAAGTAGAACATCTAAATCTAAAATATTGTGTCTCTTTAAGATACGAAATTTAAATAATGTGTATTTATCTTTTATGCCTATTAACACAATTATGAAATCTACAAATTAAAAAATATATATAGACAAAAACAGCTTACTGGCAAATTAATATATGTATGTATGTATATATTTTATTTTTTAGAAACAGAAAACTGGGATCGATGGCAAGGCGATAATGCTGAAGATGAATTACACGAGCCTCATTGTGAAGACGATGATTTCAATGTAGGTTTTTTGTTGTCTTTTTGCATATAAAAACTAAATGAATATTTCTATGATTTGCAGATGGATTGTGATTACAATCCTAAAGAAGAAAATCATCAGGATCTTACTGAAAATACTAAATTAAAAAAGAAACGGAAACGTAAGTCAAAGTTTGCAAAAGTGGTCAATCAACCGAAACCAGTTTTTAATCCAAATGATAAAACTTTTGCGCAATATTTGGACGAGTATTATAAATTGGATTGTGAAGACATAATTGGTAACCTTCCTTGCCGATTTAAATATAGAGAAGTCATTCCCAATAATTTTGGACTTACAGTTGAAGAAGTAAGTTAAATTTCTTATTTTAATCTTGTTAAGAAAATATTTTTAATTTTAACTTATATTACTATTGGATTTTTTAAAGAAATGTTCCTTTCTAAGTTAGTCAGAAAGTACTTTTAAATCCTAGTGTATGCATGTATATATCTATAATTTGATAATGTGGGAATTTGAATGCCTGTGTGAAGTTGTTAGTCTCTCATCAGAGGCGCCTTTTTGACAAGACCAGAAACTCAAAAGCCTTTTGTGGTCGAGATAAACGAAAAAC
Organism: Agrilus biguttatus; assembly: GCA_963921985.1. Classification (NCBI taxonomy): domain Eukaryota; kingdom Metazoa; phylum Arthropoda; class Insecta; order Coleoptera; family Buprestidae; genus Agrilus; species Agrilus biguttatus. The sequence goes on from OY998118.1 coordinate 27,754,695, forward strand.
GGAATATAATTTAGACCATGTACTAGCATGTGTAAAAGTCGAGAAAGGTCTACTCTTAATAGATAATGATAACATTTTATATAATTGAAGGAAAAATTTGATGTACTTTTGAACAGTCATATAAAAAATTATATTAATTTATTAATAGCATTAGTACTATGAAAATGAATCAAGATTAGTCTTGATTCATCTTTTTATAATAAAGATAACCCACACTTAAGTCAAAGTTGCTATTAATAAGATAAAGAATGGGAGGACACCCAGTACAGATAACTCAGATAACTTGATTGATAATGAACTGATTAGCATGCTACATGAGCTTATATAAAATGTTTAGCAGATTGAAACGATGCCCAAAGAATAAAAGACGAGTATCATATGCCCGATATATAACAAGGGTGATATCATACATTGCTAGAATTACCGAAGTATTTCGCTTCTTACTACACGATATAAATTGGTATTTTCGATCTTATTCCAAAGACTATTACCGTATGAAAATAGATGTAACGCCACTAATGAACAGAAAGCGTTATTAATATTTGGTACTATACCAAAACAAGGATTATATAAGATAGATATAGATATAAGAAGATATAATTTTATGCTCTTTAAACGCTTCATTATCTAATATTAATATGATTTAACATCATAGAGGTATCCAATATAAAAAAATATTAATTTTTCTCTTAAAAAGTTTGTAATAACAGAAATGGAATCACTGGTGACGTTATTATGAAACATTCTTATCAATAAATAATCAATTAAATAATTTGCTTTTGAATGTTTCAAGAATTTATTCTTGATAAAGGTCGATTAAACCGAAATAATTGAGATTTGTACAATAATCTTTTGAAACATTAAAATGCAAATTCTTTAATTGATTATTTATTAATAAGTTTGTTTTCATTGCTAAATTTCAAACTTACATTGCTTTTAAAATTGAGGCACTGTTTTTTAAGGAAATGAAAAAAATATGAATAAAACTTTATTTCAAAAATTACAGCTTCCACTGTTTAACAACTGCATAAAACTATCTTAATTCAAAATGCTTAGTATTTAGATTATCATCTATTTACATTAGTTGAACATTTTCATCTTGAGCTCGTGAGTAACTAAAATTTAACTTGTTAGCAATTATTTTGTTAGATTTAACATTTACAATAACAAAATGAACAAAGAACACTGTGCACATGATAGTGACAAAAAGAAACATCCAAAATATTCCAGTTATTTTAATGTAAAGATAATTGAGAGATACTTGAGTCATTTCAACGTCACCATTAATTCTCGAGTCATAAATGTCTTCGAAAACTCTATCCTGAGAAATTATGTTCATAAACTCGGCAAAGGTCAAATTTTCATCGTAATCCAATTCAGCACGAGAGCAGGCAATACCGTGCAAGTTTGGAACGTCAAAATGCTTAGCTGGATTATAAAAACCACCCCATTTTGCGTTCATAACTTTATACATTGCAACTAATTTGGGACATGTCCAAAAATTATCGTTTATTATTAATGTATTAAGACGAGTCTGATGTGAGTAGATGGCTTTTAAATCGAGGTCTCTCAGCCTATTGTTACTTACATCTAAATACGTTAATTTCCCTAAGGGAAAGATGGTGGTTGGACTAAATTGAGCCAGTTTATTGTTAGCCAGCTGAAGTCGATTTAAACGTATGAGTCCAGAAAATAAAGAAGGATCCAACTTACTTAATTGATTAAATTCCAGATTCAGGGTTTCTAAATTCCCTAACTTAGAAAAAACACCAAAAGGAAGGCTAGTAAGTTTGTTCTTGGCCAAATCCAAAATCATTAATTTTGGCAAATTATTGAAGCTGTCCGCTTCCAATGAGCTGATTTGATTTGAATTAAGTATCAAATTTTTCAGTTCATTTTGCAAGGAAAATGTATTATTTAAAATTACTGTCATTTTATTGTTTTGTAAATACAAAACCCTCAAAGAATTACCATCACCAAATTTAAAACTACCAGGATAAATTGACTCTATCTGATTATTTCCTATGTTAAGTTCATGAAATATTGCCCTATATTGGCTTATAACCCAAAAGGAGGTCTCATTGAACATATTAATGGATACTTGTGTTAATTTATTGTAGGACAAATCCAATTTTCGAACTTTTATTTTCCTCACGAAATTAGTAACGTCACTTATGTTGTTATTGGACAAATCAAGCGCGCCAAACGTTACATTTTCAAACACTCCTGGAAGAACATTACTCAAACTATTATTGTGTAAATTTAACTCATCTAAATTGTTAAACTTATCAAAAACATGTGGAGCTATGTACGATATTTGATTGTTTGCAAATAGCAACTTTTGAACCACATTTCCGAAATTTTTGAATGCGTTTTCAGTTATGTTCTTGATGTGACTATTGCTAACGTCAAATGTACCCCCGTTAAAATTTGCTACTACATCTTCCGTAAATGCTGGTATGTCGCAATTTTCACAGGAAATTGACGATGCAGCGGAAATGGTATCCGGAAATTGATCACGAATATTTTTACACGACATTACAAACGTTTTGTATAAAAAGGATTGCCTTCCTTTTTCACAAACTTGTCCCTTTGTCGTGGTGCACAAACACAAACAGATTAAAAATGTGATTATTGACTTGTTCATTTTCTTCTGTAGACTGATTAATAACTAACTGTACTGCCGGTACCAATGTATCTTCTAAGGTTATTATTGTTTATTATTATTCTTATCGACAGGGTGTATAAGTATTCGGTATGATCTGAGTAGATCAAAAATCGTAAACATACAGCGTCACTAATACCATTAATCTTATCTTTATTTGCTTGGTAATGTTCTTTGTGCTGTTCTACTATTAAAATACGTTCTGCACTTTTGTTTTTCAACTGAACGGAGTGCCACCAATAAATTAACAATTCCTCAGGGAGTTTCTGGTTAAACTGCAACCTTGATTATTAATTTCAGTTTCGTTGTTTCGAAACATCCTGCATGATAAGATAGTTAACAGGATAGTTTCACGTTTATCTTTAATTTACAAAACAAAACACACTTCAATCTCGTCCATTTCACTTATTTTATAAATGTATATATTTTTTTGGGGAGAAAAGGGACCACAAATATTTCAACATTTGTTCGAATATTGATAGCCTATGACAGTTATAAGTACTTACATATAATAGATTTAATTAGTTATTTACTTCGTTTATCTCGACTATATTATATTAGATAAGAAATAAGATAAATTTTAATTGTATATATTGAGGAAAATACATTAATCACTCACTTTAGTTAAATTAATTTCCTATTTTTTTTTTTAATAAATTATATCTTGCTTTGTTTTTATCGCAGATTCTCTTAGCAAACGATAAAGAGTTAAATCGCTGGTGTTCATTAAAAAAAGCGATTCAATATCGTCCAGAACACATAGAAAAATATGACAAAATCGCCTATGAAAGAAAAGCAAAAGACGATAATCTAAAAAGAAAAATATTACCAAGTTTGTATGCGAGTAATGACAATAAATTGGAAAATGTGAATGAGACTGATAATTCGCTATTAAGAGAAAGGGAACATAAAAAAGTCAGTAACAAAGAACATATGGAAAAAAATGTACAGAAAACTGAATCTGTTGAAAAACAGAAACGTAAAAGAAAATTTACATCTTGTGGCACAAAAGTAGAGGAAAATGCGACTTTGATAAAAAACAATGAACCAAGCGAGAAAAATTTGCAACAAAATCCTGATAATTCTACAACAAGAAATAAAAAACAAAAACCACATTTGATTTCTAACAATGAAACTGAAATACTTATGAAAAGAAAAAATCTACAAGAAAGTGATAACATAAAACAGAATCGCCGTAAGAATAAAAATAAACAAAACCATGAAATTCAACAAGCTGAGATTTCCAATGCCAGATTAGCCGCATATGGAATTAATCCTAAAAAATACAGAAAAAAGATGAAATACAAAATTTTTGATAAATATAAACAAAATGTTTAATCGTATTTTTTGTTAAACGTATTCGTTAAAAAGGACAGTACATATTTTATAAATTGCCTTAAAAGAATAAATATTACGAAAAATATATATTTTGTTTTCATCAACTACAAAAGTCCCGATATTAATTAATTAAAGTTTGAAAATGAAATTGTTGATTAGTTCATCAGGCTTTTTATTTTTTTACATAGATGCTACGATACACATAATTAATAATTACATTTTATCAATTTTGTATTGAAATAATTAAAAAATGACAATCATTTTAATTAAACAGTAATTACATTTCACTCAATAACTGTTACAATGTTACTTTTGCAACGCTTATTCCATGTTTTATATACTACAATTACATATTTCATTAGACAAAGTAAGTAAATAAATTAAGGAGAGTTGGATATATCCATATTGTCTGATTTTTCAGAGGATTCTTTCTCAGTGGGGTTGTCAGACGACTCTCGAGTTTCCTCTGATGAATGTTTTCGATTTTTTTCATCGTAGCCCTTCTCTTCTTCATCATAATTTCTGGAAAATTTTGATCTCGATCTAGAACGTTCTCTTTTGGATTCCCTTTTTTCTTTTTTGTCTCTTTTCTCTCGACTCCTAGATCGACTGCGTTTCTTTGAACTTTTTGGTGTTGGAGATCTTCGTCTATTTCCTCTTGATCGCGATCTTCTTCTTTCCTTTGATTTACTTCTTTTTCTTTCACGTGATTTAGATCTTTTTGAACGTGATCGTGATCGTCTTTTCGATGACCTTTTATCTTCAACATCAGTACTATTCTCTTTATCGCTTCTTTTTTCACGCGACTCACGTGATCTTTCTTTCTCTTTCGATTTTGCTTTTTCTTTATCCCGCGATCGTTCCCTATCTTTAGGTACTTCCGGCTTGTCACGATCTCTGGAACCATCACGAGAACTACGTATTCTGTCTCTAGACCGACGTCTCCTGGACTTTGATTTTGATCGGGATTTGCGCGATCTAGATCTCCTAGACCGAGAACGATGTGACAAGGACCGCCTAGATCTTGAACGCCTTCTGGAACGAGATCGACGTCGAGAACGTGACCGTGATCTTCTTCGAGAGCGTGACTTTGAACGATGTCTGCGATCTCGAGACCTTGATCGAGAACGGCGCCGTGATCTTGACCGTCTTCTAGAACGAGATCTTGATCTTGATGACCTTCTATAACGACCTCGTGACCGAGATCTAGATCTTCTTGAACTACGCTTATCTTTGGACAACATACCAATAACAGGATCAATAGTTGCTGAAATTAAATTTTGGGCTTCCTTCACTCTTGACATAGCTTCTTCTATTTCTTTTTGAGCTGCTTCGTTACTTTTTGCTTGAGGTTTAATTATTGATTGTGTGGCATGCACAATTTTCAAAACTTTTTCTCTCAACTCTTTTCCACTCAGTTTCAAGGCTTCCACAACTTGTGGTTGTTCACTTAGTTCTACAAGCATATTTGTACTACCATCGGATGTACGAGAACAATATCTCATGTATTTTACTTCAGCAACAGAAGAAAAAAAATTAATTATGTCTTCAGATGAAATGGTAGAATCTAAACTTTGAACTAATACTGTACGTCTCGTTTCTTCGATTTTTCTACTATCATAATTAGCAGGAAGAGGGGGATATGGAGGCAATCCATTTGCTTCAAGTTTTGGATCATATGTAATAATAACCTGCTGTCCCTCATAAATCTGAGCATTATTTATTACATTTGGTGGCAAATTAGGTTCTCCTGGACACAAGCCAGGTACAATAGTCCCATTTTTAGTCATTTCCAATGCATAATATTCGTCTGGAATTTCACCATTTTGTACGGGAATTACAATTAATGCTCTATCAATAAAAACAGTATTGGTCATGTGTTGTGCAATACCCACTGTACTGGCATCCACAAATTTCACGTAACATATTCTAGACTGAACAGGACAAGAAACATCTCTGATGGTAGGATATAGTCTAATATCTTCAATTTTCCCTAGATATCCAAATAATGTTTGCATTTGGTCTTTCGTGGCTTGAGGGGCAATATTAGTAATTTGAACAACTCTTGTTCCACCAATAGCCATGTTGAAAACAAATTTCGAATTATTTTTTAACTAAGACCTGTTACTACTACAGTAAAAATTGTAATACAAGTTTACTTGTCTCTCCATTTGGTTCGTTCGTTAACCTGCAATCACCCGCAATTCTGCAATCTCGTCAGTACAAACTCGCAACTTCGTAACCTTGATATCCCTCGATGTCGAATGCCCACAGATCAGAGAGGATGTCGCATACCGTTTACTGTAGCCGTTTGTATGATATACATTTGTATATGCAATCTATGAGCTATTAGCACAATAGCACAACTCTCTAATCTGTGACTCGCGTCCACAAATCAGAGAGGTTTGTTTGTAGCGTTACTACTATATACACGTTGATGAAATTTAAAAATGAAAGTAGGTATATCGTTTTCTGTTCCAATCCAGATTCAAAATAGGTATAGATCCATGAAATAATACGTTGAGGATATTGAAATAGTTGCTAAAAGGTTAGGTTAGGTTAGCAAATAGAAAGTAGCAATGAAAATAATAGATTCTACATTTTACTATTCTACCGTTTGCCGGAATTTATTTTAACAGATTTATTAATTTGGTCTTTCATCTGGTAGTCGAATGTATACTAATAATTGATAAGAAATGTTTGTAAAGAATATGAATTATTGTATTTCGCTGCCTGAGGAAAGTTTTGAAAAATTGCTTTGGCATAAATATTCTGTAAAAATTTATTTGGATGAGCTTAATAACAATTAACTTCAATATCATTTAGTATAATGCTTAGGAATGATTTTTAAATACATGAAAATTTTAGTTCATACAAACGTATTATGATAAATGGCCCATAAACAAAATACGGCATCAAGGCTCGTTTGGGACCTGCTAGACTAGAACTAGGGACTAGAACCACACTAAAACACTAGAAACTAGAACCATAAGGGCATAGTAAAGAGCGTGGTGTGAGTCGTCATACCGGTAAAAATCGGTAAAGATTCCTGCATTATTATCTTGTGTGTTATGCTTTACCATTTCACATGTTTCACATATAAAATTTATATTAATACACTATTAAAAGAATTATATTTATAGCTTGACTATCAAAATGATAGCAAGCTCACGTGTACGTATTGACGTATACAGCCGTTGACCGTTTGCTATTCTCGTGCTCGGTACCGCTGCTGTAGTCGAAGCGGTTACAGTTTTGTCGTGTAGTCTATTTGCTGTTATCATTTTTAATCATATTTTACCTAATAATTTTTAAGCTTATACTTATTATTAGTTTACATCAAAATGCTTCCTAGCTGCGCGAGGAATATTAACAAACGGACAATAAGTTGTAAAGTAAGTATAAGATATAAGGTTTAATAGTGACCCTTTAAAAGCAAGGTTAAATAGAGGTCCGTAACATCAGAAGAAATAATTTTATTAATATGAGGAGATATTTAGATGTAATAAGTACATTTTTATTTTTAAATTTGTATAATTTATAATTCTTTGTATTTTACAGAAATTGTTGCAGCTTGTCAATGGCTCCAAAAATAATTATGCAACAGAAGTAAAGTGTGAAACAAAGGTAAATAGGTAATATTTGATAATTAAATTAAGTTCAAACTATGATTTTTTAGCCATATAAATTACATAAACTAGATACTCCTCCAAGTGCATCTACTACATTAACCAGAGATGATGCTTTAAAATATTATAGAGATATGCAAATGGTTCGTAGAATGGAAGCTTCTGCCAATAACCTTTATAAAACAAAACTCATTCGTGGTTTCTGTCATTTATATTCAGGCCAGGTAATTTGTTAATTGTGTTTGTTATAATTGAAAAAAGAAACAAGTTGTTCTCAAAGTGTAACTGAACTTTAAAAGACAAATATGATATATTTTACAGGAAGCTGTAGCTGTAGGAATTAAGGCAGCTCTTAGATCTCATGATGCTATTATAACAGCTTATCGTGATCACGGTTGGGCATATCTTATGGGAGCAAGTCTTATTGAAGTTCTTACTGAATTAACTGGAAGAAAAAGTGGCTGTGCAAGAGGCAAAGGAGGTTCAATGCATATGTATGCAAACAACTTTTATGGAGGCAATGGTATTGTTGGAGCACAGGTAAATTACAATTATTTGTTCAAATTATTTTAAGAAAGAATTAGTATTTAAATAGATTAAATCAAATAAAAAAGTATAAATACAATTTACATATTATTTAAAAGTTTAAAGGACTACCAAATATATATATGACTTGTGGATTAAACATATTAAATAACATTAATTTGATGTAGGTTTTATTTGGAGATATGCTTAGACTATTTTTGCATACCATTAACTTGAATTTCATTTGTATAGTACAAAACATGTGTAGGTACCACTTGGGGCTGGCATTGCTTTTGCCTTAAAGTATAAAGGAACAGATGGAGTATGTTTTGCAATGTATGGTGATGGTGCTGCCAATCAAGGCCAAGTGTTTGAAACTTACAACATGGCTAAATTATGGAACTTGCCTTGTATATTTGTGTGTGAAAACAATGGTTATGGTATGTGCTTTATTATGTTGTATTATTATTCGCAGATTACACAATTCTATCTTACTTACAGGTATGGGAACGTCTGCTGAAAGAGCTGCTGCTAACACTTCCTTTTATACTCGAGGTGACTATATACCTGGCTTGTGGGTAGATGGTATGGATGTGGTGACAGTACGAGAAGCTGCCAGATATGCAATTGATTATTGCAAAAGTGGCAAGGGACCTCTTGTTATAGAAGCTGCAACATACAGGTATGTACTTATGTATTCCTTTTAAAAAATAGAAAGGTGTATATATTACCTCAAAGAAATTAATGAAAACATATTTCAAATAGGTACATATATTGAAAAAAATATCTAATAATTTTAACAAAACACTCGGTAATAGGTTGTTATTAAAATCAATTTTTCTTTCTATAAAAGTAAATTATATCAGAAGTAACAAAGTAACATATTTTGTAGATATTTTGGCCATTCTATGTCTGACCCTGGCACAAGTTATCGAACAAGAGAAGAAATTCAAGAAGTAAGACTGAAAAGGGATCCAATTAGTCATTTCCAGGAATTAACAACGAATGCAGGTCTTCTTTCTGAGAGCGAAATAAAAGTAAATATAAAGAAAAATAAAATATGATTTTGTGACGTTAACACTGATTATATTGTAGGAAATTAACGCTGAAGTAAAGAAGGAAGTTGATGAAGCCACTGAAATTGCTAAGACTGATTCGTCTATAGGATTAGATGAATTAGCTACTGATATTTATGCAAATAATTTGGAACCACAAATACGAAACACGACGCCGTTTAATCCATTAACGCATAACCGATTAGGAAAGGCAGTCAATTTGGAATAGATCCTAAACTCGAATCATAAAATCGTTGATTTGTTTTTGTTTATATGGTCTTGCATCGGTTTGCGTTTCGTAACTAAGCATTTTTAGAACTTTGTGAATATTAAATGTAAATAGAAAATTGTACTGTTTTGTTTTCGTAAATGAAACTTTTACCATTCGTTTTTCTTTTTTTTTCTGTAAAATTATTCCCATCGTCTTTTGTACCTATAACAATGTATATATATATATCTATGAATACCGAATTAATCGTGGAATTATAAACGCTCTATGGTAAAAACGTATTGACGTGTAACCGTAAAGTAAGGTTAGTTTTTTGTACAAGTAATAGAAGCATACGTGTAGGAAGTATATTTAACTTTTTCGTTACATTAATTGCTATATTATGGCGAGATTAGATTCAGTAGTTTCAAAGTTTTATAAAGAATATGTTACCAAAACTCCGAAAAAATTAAAAATAATAGATGCTTACTTGTTTTACATTCTTCTAACCGGAATTATTCAATTTGTTTACTGCTTATTAGTAGGAACGTTTCCGTTCAATTCATTCCTTAGCGGCTTCATTTCATGTGTTAGTTCTTTTATACTTGCTGGTAAGTCTCATTTACATTATTAAATTTAATAATATAGAATTCATATTACAGTTTGTTTACGTCTCCAAGTGAATCCAGAAAATAAGAATGAATTTTATGGAATCAGTCCTGAAAGAGGTTTTGCAGACTTCTTATTTGCACATGTTGTATTGCATCTTGTTGTAATGAATTTTATAGGATAAGAAGATACTTAAAACTTTGTTAACATTACCACTTCAATAAAAATTATAATATATGACCAAATCTTTCCATGGGTTAAGAAATAAACATTGAAAAATTACAGTTTATTAGTATGTGCTTTTACAATTCCAAAGCCTAAATAAAAATAAAATATCTACACACCTGCTCTGCAGAATAACTCAATTTCATTCTGATTATAATGAACCTTTTTTTAACAATGCTTTAATTTACAAAATATATTACCTTAAAAATATTTCATTGTTAAAATTTATGATTAAAAATGTACATTAGTCCACCACTCATAAATTTTGTATTGTTAAAAACTTAGCTACGGCCCTGAGCCTATTACATGAAGTCATCATAGTCAACAACATAGTCATCAACATAAGCCGAGTACTGATTGAGCTGAAATTAATCAAGAATAAATTAAAAAAGCCATAGACATAAGAAATGAAAATGTGCTAATTGAAAGTTGCAATAAACAGTAAATATTTATATATTTATGAAAATACTGAAATTCATTTTGATCTTTAACATAAAACTGCATACTTACATTATTATCATCAACTCGAAGTTTAGCTTTAACTTTGCTTTTCTTCTTTGTTTTGTCACCCTTTTCAATTTTCTGTTTCTCCAGGTATAAATTGTCTATTGTTGTTTTTATTTTTTTCAAGTCATATGATGTAACTACAAATAATAATAAGAATTAAGCTATGAGAACCCAAGTTATCATTTAACTTACGGGTTGCACAAATATTTCGTATTACATTTTCAGCAAATTCTGGAAACTCCTCATTTTTACTAAAAGGTTGCAGCTTTTTAGAGAGAGCATCAGATAATTCATCAAATTCTTCTTTATTATTTGGAAACATACTATCTATTGAACCTGAGTTTCTATCACTATCTCCAAATGTAGTTTCTAATGCAACATTTAAATCAGATTCCTTTTGACGGCGTAACATTTCTTCTGGAGAAAGTTCCTCTTCATCCTCTTGCATCTGTCTTGCTCTTTTTTCTATTTCTTCTTTTTTTAGTCTCTAATTAAAAGTAAATAGAACAATTACAAAGATTTGTTTTAAAATATAACGTACCTCCTTTTCTGCTACTATATCTTGTATTTTTTTCTTTTTTGGTTTTGGTTTTTCCTCTAACTTTACAGGAGGTTCTTCTTCCTTTTTTTCCTTTTCTTCATCTTCATCTTCCCAATTATCCTGAAATAATACCTTATAAAAATCCATATAAATATATACATTTAATCCAATAGTTCTATTAATATAGTTAAAATATCCTGAACATATGAAATCCATACCATAAGTGATATTTCTTTAACCTTCTGGCTGTCTTTTTAATTACTAGAATGAATATATATATATATATCTTTAAATTAGATATAACTTACTTTCACATCGTCATCTTCATCTTCACCTTCCCATTTGTTAGCTGATGGTACAGCTGGTACTGTCAATTGGGGTTCAAAATTGTCATCATCTAAAAATAAGTAGATTTGAAAATGGAAACAATTGATTGCTGTACTTTTAACTATACATACCCCAATCTGTCATTTTGCAGTAAATTTAGATCAAAATTATAGGACAATATTAATTAAAGTATATCTTCACGTGTTTCTTCCAACAATTGCCTTGAAAATCACCACAAGATGCCACTAATTGTTACTTATATTGGCGAGTCGTTCTAGACTATTCTATAAGTATTGTAAATACACAAATATCATTGACAAATGCTCAAATCTATCCTTTTTGCAAAAATAATATTTGTTCGCACAATACTTTCAAGTTTTTGATACTTTAACGCAAGAATATTAATACTTAACATATCCATCGCACTTGACACTTAAAGGGTAACCAGGATAATGTGGGGGGTATAATTAAAATTAAATATTATTATTCTTAGAACGTCAGGTTCGTTCAAACAACTGCTAAAATGTTTTATAACATATAAGGAGTTTATGAAATGAAATTTTTACGTAATTTTATAATATTACTAATTTTATTGAGAAAACATTGAAATAATATGCAATTGTTTTAGTTATATTTCTTTGAAGAGGCTGATTGTGTACTTTGATTTGGTAATGAATGAATTGGTTAAATTGTTCATTGAATGCAACTTTCAGTAGTAACTAAGCACAGATGTAACCAAGCAACCTCTCTAATCTGTGGTAACCAAGTACAACTATGTTAAGTACGTGGTAGTCTGATCTGTGGTAGTAGTAGCCCTAGATAGTGATGGGCAAACCGGTTATTTTTCATTATCTGTTACTACCTATTACTGTTATTTTTAAATAATAGTTAAAATAACAGGTCAAAATTAGCAGTTGTTGTTTTGCAAAGCAGTATAACCGGGGATAACAGATAACATATGCGCATCAGCAAATAACGCGTATATATTTTAATTATTATTTATAGAAACCATAACAACGATAACGCCAACGGCAACAACTGTTATTTTTCTCAATGCATAACAGGTTGTTATTGTTATTTGCCAATAATATTAAAAATAACAGATTGTTGAATAACAACCCATCACTAGACCTAGACCACATATCTGTGACTATATATACATAGCCTCTCTAATCTGTGTATACATAGTCTGTATATAGTCGGCATATAGTACACTTATTAACCTAGGAAATTGTATTAAAACGTCAAAATTTGGTAAAAATTTAATCTGATTTAATCTAAACCCATTAATTTAAAAATAGTATTCGTACCTAAGTGCATCTAATTAAAATGTAATGTAACGAATTTGTGGTTTTGTACGTGATGGAAATTCGTTACCATCGAATGTGTATTAGTTATTAAACTTAGTTTTTCTGTTATTTATATGTACTTTCAGTAAGAATTAAAAATTTTCATATGAAATAATATTGGAGAACTTATGGAGAAACTAGTGGAAAGTGGAGATATTTACCAACTTCATGCACGTTTATGCCAAATTTTATTGGAAAGCAAGAGCTTTAAAATTATTTGCCATGATTTCAATACATTAACATCAAATTATGCCCGTGTTAAGTTTGCAAAAACTTTATTAGATAAATATAAAATTAAAGTAGAAAAGTTAGGTATATCAACAAAAGACGAAAAAGTAGCATTGAAACTTAGAGAAAAAGGTAACGAATTATTTAAAGTTAAAAAAGACAGCGATGCTTGGGAAATGTATACAAGAAGTATTGCCCATTCTGAAGAGAAAGGCGAATGCCTTGGGCTTGCTTTTGCTAATAGATCTGCTGTATTATTCCAGAAAGGTCTCTATAAAGAATGTCTAAATGTAAGTAGACGTTTAATGAGCAAATATTTTATGTTTGTGTTATATTTAAAAAATAATTAACTAGTAATTAATGTTTAGTTAATTTAAACAAAAGGCATGTTGTGTAGCTTATATATTTTTGTGAATAAATTAAATTTAATTAGATACAAAAAGAATATTATTTTTTTCAATTATTTCAGGATATCAGTTACGCATTAGGGAGTAATTATCCAGAAAATATTTTACAAAAACTTTTGCTCAGGAAGGAAAAATGTGAGCAGCTTTTAAAACAGCAGATACCAAGTCAATTTTATTCTGAACTGCCATCAGTAGAGTTTAGAAATGAATTAACAGATTGTACATCTGATGGGATATCAATAAATTGCAGTGAAACTTATGGAAGGTATGTAGTAGCTGAAAAGGACATAATACCTGGAGAAGTATTAGCAGTTGAAAAACCTTATGCAAAAATTTTACTTCAGGATTTTTACTATACACATTGTCACAATTGTATAGAACGTAACATGAACCTTCTTCCATGTGTTTACTGCAACTTGGCATTGTTTTGTTCATTGAATTGTAAAGAAAATGCCTGGGAATCATTTCACAAGTACGAGTGTCCAATATTACATATACTTAATCATTTGGATGTTAATAAACTAACTTTGGTGGCTCTTAGAATCAGCATTATGGCAAGAAATGATTATAAATGTGTTGATTCTTTTCAGAATAAGATTCCCCAACAAAATCACTATTATAAATCTGCTTGTTATGAAGAAGTTCACAATTTAATTGCTAATACAGAGAGAAGGCAAACAAATGATTTATTTGAAAGAGCTGTAATTGCAGCTATAATTTGCAGCCTGATGGAAAGTCATACTTCATTTTTTGAAGATATCCTAGACATAAAAATGGGGAAAAAAATGTTTAATGAACTTTTACTTTTGCACATACAAACAGCTCCCTCAAATTTTCATGAGATTTCTGAACTACAAATAAGTAATGGAAAATCTGATACAATTGAAATTGGATGTGGTGTTTACAGTTTTATGAGTTTATTAAATCATGCTTGTTCGCCAAATGTTGTTCGTATTTCTCATGGTAGTAATATTGTTTTAAGAGCATTAATGCCTATTGTAAAAGGAGAGCAACTTTTTGACAACTATGGGTGAGTTATACTAAAATTACTTGTGCTCTTACAATTTTCGATCTAATATTTTGAAATGAATACAAGTAGTAGTAACTTGTCAATAATTAAAATATATTTTAGCACATCAACAGTTAAATTAATGACTTAAAACTGAAATTCTTTCATCTAGAAGATATTTTAAATCTTAACTTTTTTAATTTGTATATTGTTCAAAAATTCTAGTTATCATCACTGTTTAATGTCAAGGGAAGAAAGAAAAAGAATATTGTTAAAACAATACTATTTCAACTGCGAATGTTTGGCATGTTTTTATAACTGGCCATTATACCACAACTTAAAGGAAATGGGAGTTGATTTGGAAGTTTCTACTGAAGATATCTCTGCACTTCAAGAAGGAGATATATTGATTGCAAATAAAGTTACACCCATTATGAATAACAAAATACAAAAGCTTTCTCATTTACAACCATGTAAGGAATTATCTGATGCCCAAGAGATCTTCAAACAATGTCTAAAAATTTTTGGTAATAGAATTGCTTTAATGTAGACTTTTTTTTTCTTAATTTTATTGTTACAGCTAAAACTGTTTATTTATTTATTCATGTAAATTTGTGCCGTCAAATAAAGAATCAAGTATAATTTTAAATAATAAATTAGGTAGACATATTGTGCTCTTTGGATAGATCTTAAATAGGCTGTTAAACAGATTTATTTTCATTATTTTTGACATTTTTTCAATTAAAATGCTTCAAAGATTAGTCCAGTTTGTTTGTAGGAACATTAATTCAAAGGTTTAACAAATGCTATTATTAAAAGGAAAAAAGAAATTAAACGATTCATTCTGAACTATATTTAATAAATGAAACAAATAATAAAGCGGATTATGATAAATAATAAACTAAAGGAGACTCATCCCTAATTACTTGAAGAAACATTTGAAAAAACAGACACGTGTTTAACCCCCTCTAATTATGAGCATTGCTTTACGTTATTGTCTCGCGTTGATAATGCCCACAATTAAAGTGATTGTGAAACATGTGTCCGTTTTTTCAGAAGTTTCTTATAGTAATTAGGCGTGATCTCTTATTCATTATCATTATAGGGCCATCAGTCTGAAGACTGATTGAACAGAAAGCTCCCTCTTCGCTATGTTAAGCCAATATTTGCAGTTCTCTAAAACTATAGCATCCTACATGCTTAACTATTTGCGAACGATAATTTAAGCCTTCCTCTGCCTGTCTTTTAGTTTATATTTAATAAATAGCAATTAGAAATAGTGTAAACATTTTAGCTTTTTGAAATTTTGGAACTAACATTTGAAACTTACAAACAATATATTAAAAAAATGTATTATAGAAATACGTTACTAAAAATATGTGGTTTTATAAATAGATACAGCTTTACAATATTTACAATACCTTACTTTAAAGAGATTATTTTAGTATTTTTTGCAAAGATCTAGAATGATTTGGAATGATCCAACAGAAATGTGGCACTAATCATTATTCTTTATTTGTTATTTCTATAATATTCCTTTTATTAGCATGAAATGATATTCAAAATGTTCCTTGTCTTAAGTAGAGGGGGGAGGGTTTAAAATTATTCAAAACATACTTATTATAATACTCGAACGAAAGTTTAATTTATAAAATATGGCCTATACATAACATAAAAATAACAAATTATTATTTCAATTAAAATTGACATTTCTTAATTTTTCTAAAAATTACTGCAGTTCAGTTAAATTTTAAACAAATCCTAAACTGGTATCTAAAACCCGATATTCCATAAATCGTTAAAAAAACCTAAAACGCGTTTCGACACCCAAGGTGTCATCCTCAGTTAAACTCTTAACGTTTTGTGGAAATTCGGGTTTTTGTGGTTATTTCTACAAAACTTTAATTAGTTTTCTTGTATCTTTATATTCAGGATAAATTCATGAATATGGCTTTAAAAAAATTTAAGACGCCTATTTTCCCACGAATGTACCATTATTACCATCATTATTACTCCAACACGATTACGAATAGTACTCATAGTATCTTTTTTCCGGTGGTGTACAATTTTACTTCTAATTAATTATAGATTCAAAAAAAAAGTGAAACATAACCTATTGATATGCTAGTTATTTTTGTCAACTTCGTTGTTTAACTTACGCAATCTATATTGAAGAAAGTATTGTGGAAGTTAGTTAATTTTAGTATTCTTATTAAGTTTTAGCGAATAATAAATCATATGTAGGTGATGCGTTTTTTGCTTAATTTATGATATCTCATAAAACATTTCATAGTAGTTTTTGAAATTATTTTCATTTTCAGGGTAAATGGATCGAAATATTGACGAAAGATTCAGAAAACCTAGGCAAACGCGTGGTACACCGTTGCATACAACCAGAAATTTTTACTTTCTTGGCTTGGTCGGTTTATCTGGATTAACTTGGTATTTATGGGAGTATGTATTAAATTGCCATTAAATTCAATTTTCAAAAGTAAATATCTCTTGTTAAGGTTACTGCCCCAAACAAAGAAGCTGAAGCAGGGTATTGTGGAAGGGAAATTTAATTATTCTCCAGAAATGCGGCAAAAGATTGATATGTTACAAATAGGTGGTTCTCAGCCTTCTACTAATATGGGGATGATAATTGAAAAGGTAAAAAAGAATTTAGAAGAAAAGGAGAAGCAAGCAGAAAATCCAAGACCACAAACGCGATTAAGTAAAGCACTAAATTCATGGGTATTAAATCCTGAATAAATCGTTTAGTTTATTCTATAGATATTTCTTGTTTATATATATGTATATAATAAATATTCAATAATAATAAAGATTTATCTTTTATGGTTAAGTTACAAACTGATTGAAATTTGCCTTAAATTTTCGTTCATTCTCTACTAGAATAAAAATGTATTTGCGAAAATATAGCATTGTTAGTATTTATTATTAATCATTTATTTTAATTTATTTAAATCACTTTTTAACTGACATATTTTGATAGTGCAATAGATTTTTTTCAGGTCGTCTTTGTTTTTTATGTTTAAGGCGATTGCAACCTAAATAAATAAACAACAAAAAGCTCGAAGTTATAAGTTTAAATCTGATCTATAGTCTAAATTTTGCTCACATTTTGCTTAATCTAATCTATGGTTTTGTTCATAATATCTGTGTTTATATTCACTTCCACCTCTCTAATCTGTGTTCACTGTGGTTCACTTCATATTGTTTCATAGATTAGCTGATAGATTTGGTTTTGTTATGATTTGTTCAAAAAGAGTAAACCAGGTTAAACAAGTTAATTTAGTTAAATAATTTGATTTAAATACAGCATTCCAGATGTTTTTACAGTCAGGATCTAGTAAGAATCAGGATCAAAATATTTCATTTAATTCACCTTATAAGAATATTATAAAGAATGTAAATATTAATTGGGATTCACATGATTCTTACAATGAAGAAAATGACTTTAAAATGTCTACACATAATAAAACGAAAGCTGTATCAAAACTTGGAAGTAAATGTAAAACTGTTTCCAAAAGAAAGAGACAAAAACAAAAGACAAATTTAGTAAAGGATTATGGTGTATCTATTAGAAAGTGTGTTGATTTTGATTTAGAACATACAGATCTTGCATTAGCTTTATCAAAATCCCTTCAGGCTACTGAAGAAGACAATGATGAAAATCATTTAGTTAATTGTACTCAATCTGAAGAAAACGTTTTGTCACTGAGAACTAATCTTAAAAAATTTGGATTCAAAACATCACATTTGAGAAGTTCTAATGTTAAGTTAAATACTAATTTACGACAAGAACATAAAAAGCAGGGAAAGTTTAAATTTATAACACCTACTTTATTTTTACGAACAGAAGAGGATAGAAATAGGATAATTGCAAATAAAGTTGATGCTATACTGTTAGAACAAAATACAAACATTAAGGATAATAAACAATTCAAAACAGAAAATCTGTATTCTGAAAAATTGAACCAGTTTCGCTACAAAGGAAATAAACTATTTAATCATGTGGAGTTAACAAATTTCTATGTTGAAAATCTTTGCATTTCTCCAAAAAAGGAAAAAGTAGATCGTTACCTCAGAGACTGGAAAACTATACCAGGAAGAGACAGATCACCATCTCCAAAGAAAAATGTATTTGATACAAAAGATATATGCCTTATGGAAAATAATGAATTAGTTAAAACAACTGATATTTTTTGTAAGGATTCTCAAAATCCAAGTATCCTACCTTTGTTATCCAAAACTAAATACAGTGCAATTATTGATAATTTGCATTTTGAAACAGTAAAGAGGGAAAATAGAGATATGCAGGACATCAGAAGCATATCTCCTGATTTATTTGAATCAGATGAAGAAAGTCTATCTCTTTCTAAAATGGAAAATAACTGTCACGAGAGTAGTGAATCTTCTGAAAATAGTAGTAGAATTGATTTTGTACCTAGAAATGAAACTAAAGAAGAGACATACTCTATTTGTCTTTCCGATAGTCAGCTAGAAAACTCTTTTAATGTCACTGAGTATGTAATGAAGATTTTAAACCATGATTGTACTATGTCTTTGACTAATCTAGATAATTCAAAAAATGTTAATCCACATCAGCCAAATTTTTCCAATGAACAATGTAGCAAAACAACAAATACAACAAGTTCATTTAACAAATTAATAAAAGATCAAGAGGCAGGCAATGAATTTATAATTGGTAAATGTTTAAAAGATGGTGAAATTACTTCACTTGATTTGAATAATGTAGACAAAAGTTTTCAAAATAAAATTCCCAGCGATATTGATATTGAGAAAGATACTATACTTAAAACAAAAATTGAAAGTTCTCTTTACTCAAATAATGAAAATAATTCTGACTGTTATTCACCAATTGAAATTTCATCTGAAGATGAAGACAATTTACCAATAATTTCAGTTAGAAAAAAAACAAAATCAAAAAACTCTTTCTTAAGAAAGCTTAATAATTGTAAAAGTTTAGGAATTGCCTCTGAAAATGAAAATAACATTTATGAACAACCAAAATTACTGCAGTGTGAAGATAATTTAGTACAAATGGCCCATAGCAGGAATATATCAATAGAAGCAGGAAAACAATTAGACAATATTTTATCTAATCAGGTTAAGGGAACTTATTTAAATAATTTTAATAAAGGTATGTCACAACATAATTTTGAATATGAAGACAACTGTTCCATATCAATTGAAACACCTAAACAACAAATAGCAATAAAAGTAGACAATGTTACCCCAATGATTAACTATGATGATCTTGATTCTCCAGAAATACATAAAGAACTGGACAAATTTGGTTTGAAGCCTTTGAAAAGGAAAAGAGGAATCAAGTTTTTGAAATATATTTATGAATCCACACATCCAGTATTACACATTAGTAATAAAGTTTCAGGTACGTTATTTATTTACAACAGCATTAAATATTACTATATTATTTTAGAAACAATTTTATTATTATATTTTAAATACAATAGACATTTATTTGTATTACTAATAGCTCATTAATGTGTGTTACTAAACAAATAGTTATTTCAAAATAATTTTATTCAATGAAAATTAAATTTTATGTATCTGCTTTTTGTTTTTATTACTTATAGATCTGATAGGCCTTTCCTCAATGCAGTTAATTTTAAATATGAATTTTATGCCCAACAGGAAATTCCACTGAAAATGGAGAAGAAATAATAAAGAAAGTAATAGAGAATAATTCCAATGGCACTTGTAAAGATAGAAGTATAGAAATTGTTGGAGATTTAATTTCAGAAAAGTGAAGTGTGGCTTTTTACTTTTTTAATTCTCATAATTAATCTGATTATTCTTTCCTCATTTTAATGAGCTTTTATTTTTCTTTTCTTCCAAAATGAAACATATTTTAAAACTCGTATGAATCATTAAATCAACAACTTTTTTTGTTATTTATTAGGGGAGAAGATGTAATATTCGAAAGAAAACGATCCTCATCAAAACTTGCTACTTGTGCTGTACCTCTACATATAGCTTGGTTTAATTTTATCTCATGCAATCCACAAATCAAAGAAAATATTTTGTTATATGAACCATTGCAACTGGAATTTTTAAATGCTTCTTTGCAAGAACAAGGGTATAAATATAATATTGAGGTTGGTATATGTATCTCTAATAGTAATTTTTATAACTTAACATCAGTAATATAACATGATCACTTTTAGGACTTACTCCATTTTTTAGATAAAAAGTGTATAAATATAAAAAGAAACAACAATATTAGCAAGGGAAATAGGTGGTGATAATTACTTTTTAATATTAGCAAATTTGGAAAGTACATGCATGTTTTAAAATTGTTTTCATTGTATGTAATTTGTGTACTTTTATGGAAATAATTTACTAATATACACTGCCTTATTTATTATACTGATGAAACTATTTTTTAATATCAACATCAATAAATATATATAATTCTAATCCATTTCTAAGTGTAATACAATCACTGTTACTTATTATTCGTTTTTTGGTCTACTGTTCTGCTTGATTCGGTAATCTGATAGTGCAGCTTTGATCGCATCTTCTGCTAACATAGAGCAATGTAGTTTTACTGGTGGTAATGACAGTTCTTTAGCAATGTCAGTATTCTTGATGGAAAGGGCTTCATCAACAGTTTTACCCTTAACCCATTCAGTTGCCAAAGAGCTGCTGGCAATGGCAGAACCACAGCCAAATGTTTTAAATTTGGCATCTACTATTTTGCCATTTTCATCAACTTTAATTTGAAGTTTCATGACATCTCCACATGCAGGTGCACCTACTAAGCCAGTACCAACATTTTCGTCGGATTTATCTAAAGAACCAACATTTCTCGGATTTTCATAATGGTCTATAACTTTAGGATGATAAAAAGCTGCCGGAAGTTTTAAACGTTGCACAATGTTCATAAACTTTGAAGAATTGTTTAAAGCCATGTTTTTAATGACAAATACCTGAAGCATAAAATATATGATTAGATTTAAATAAATTTAATGACGAACAATTAATTACCTTTACTGAGAATTTGTGTACTTGCAGTTTTCAAAGTTAAGTCGCCATAACATCATAGAATTTTTGACATAATAATAAACAGAAAATGTCAAACAGACATGCAGGCAACAAAACAACTGCAAAAGCATAGTAAAAAGCATCTGAACTTAGTCACGTTAGTTGAATGCTTTTTAAATTCATGGTGGTGGCAACCCTGCGCTTATTTTTTTATTAATAAATCGCTGTTTCGTATAAAGTGGCTCATAATGTTTTTATTCCATTTTGTACAGAAAATATTAAAACTAAGTAGTTTTTTTTTGACATTGGGGATAACTTTTTCATCTATTGGGCAGCAACTGAAACGTATTTATTAATTTATGCGGTTCGTTTTGAAAACCATCTTTAGTGATGACTGTTAAATTTTTATATGAATAGAAGTTTTAGGATCGGAAATAGAGTGAGAGAAAGATCATCACAAATATTCTCCTCATAATTTAGGTTTGTCTGAAGCATAGTTGACTATCACAAATAGTGCATAAAAACAAACAGAAAAGTTAGGGGTAGCCAGTATGTATTTAGAGGATTCTCCCGTGGGTTTCCAATTGTTTTTGTTTCGATTTTTAACGTCTTATTATTGGTTAGCTTCTCTAATTACCTATTTTTGTATTCTCCGCACATTTTGGTGAACCTGACTTCATGCTGATTCCCACTTAACGATAATCGATTCTGCTCCATATGTATAAAGCATGTATTTGATATATTTACAGGTGGTGATAGTATTTGTATAAATGGATCATGTAATTAACGTTAAATACTCACCAATTACAAATAGAATGTCTGTTATTGTTTGGATTTAGTTTTTAAATATGTAGTCTTGCGGTATTTTCCGTTTCTTATAATATAGGCGTAGGTATTCCCAAAATTTGTCTCTGTGATTTTACATATCTGTTCTGTATATTGATAAACGTAATTTTTGTTCGAAAGTGATTTCCATTTTTCAGCGAAAATTAAAAAAAAGCAATTAACGATTACAACGTTACTATTTTTCGACTACTTAAAATTTTGTTTATCAAGGTAACAAAAAATGACCGAATAACATGTATTTATTAGTAACTGACGTGACATGACCTGACACAGAGGTTAAGCTATTAGTTGTTGATTAAAAAAAAGTAAAAATGTGGTGTAATTACTGATATAGGCTCATGGTTTTGATATACAGCATTTTTTTCTAAATTTTATTTATATTAATATTTGCATTAGGAAAAATGTATAGTCTATAACGGAAAAAATTAACTTGTTCAATAGTGATAGTGTTGTTATTTACTTAGGGTTCTCTAAATTTTGAACGATTATTCAATGTGGAATTATCAGAACGTTACGTTAGAAATAAACAATGACTCGGTTAATGTCTTTGTTTTGTTCATTAATTTTAGTAGTTTGTGTACAACTTATTGATATTGAGCCCCCTTCAGAAAATGTAAATAAGAAGTCAAGTAATACTGTTAGACCTATTCCATCAGAAGAAATGCACATCATTCTTTTAAAAGATGATACCCTATTGGGAAAACAAGAAGCACCACATGTTACTGATCTGCATAAAGCAAATGTACTTGTGAATACGACAGAATCTGCACATCAACAAAAAAACCAAAATGATATGCAACTGCAAAATGTTACAGATAAAAGTATTATACCTAATATAGGGGTATCACACTTCCAAAAAGATAGTATGCAGTATGGACCTCTTTTGAGAGGATTTTATGTATTTGTTAGTTTAAGTGCTCTAGTCCTTATTTATCTTGTATTTCGCTCATACAGGTATGTACATATACCTTCTTTTTTTTAAAGTAATGTTTTATTAAAATAAGACGCATTTTAAAAATGTAACAATTCATTTTTGGATTTGGATTATTTTATTTTATTATCGTTGTTTATAGGATTAGGCGAAATAGACAATCATCTGTAAAAGTGAAAAAATATGGAGTTGTAACTAGACGGAATGACATCGAAATGCGACGTTTAGAACTTGAAGAAGAAGATGAAGATGAAAATCTTTTTGACATAGAACAACACAGAACAAATAAGTAACAAAAACTTGCCTTTTGTATTATATTTACATTGTTATTATATTCATATGGAGTTAACAAATATTTCTTGTTAATAAAAGTACTTAACTTTTTAAATCATTATTATTTTAGCTCATTTTCACATTTGTACATTTTATCAAAAAGAAATTAAAATATATCATGGTTATTTAAATTAATTATAATAAATACAGAGTGTTCACAAATCATTGACCAATCAGGTTGTGCCTCCGATACAAGTACAAAAATGTACTAACTGGAGAGAGCCCCATTTGAACTAATGATGTACGCTAATCGGTCGGGTAAATTAATAATGTACTAATGAAAACATAAAATTACATAATGTTAGGTTGTATCAGAAAACGGCACAGACTCTTTGATTTGTGTTTTGATTCTCTATCACGTATTGCATAGTTTATGCGATGTTTTCTAGAGTATGAAGATATATAAAATATAAGAAACTGATCTATAATGGAAAAATGGTCGTGTTATGTTTACAAAAATTCGAAGAGTGAATTTGTGCTACTTCTTGAACAGGATCTGGTATCTGAATCTTCATAAAGAATTTTATCGCGACGGTATGCATTTTCTAGCATTTTTGAATTTTTTTCAAGTATATTTCGAACATATTTGTTTTCAGATTTTAGTAACTGAGGTGTAATTTTAATATCTCTCATGTCTTGTAATTTTAAGTTTAAAAATGCTGCAGTTATAATTGCATCTGGCACATTTGACTAAAAGAAAATTTAAATAATTTTTGTGTGATCATTATTGAGCAATTTTAATATATATTTCAACTACAATTACCTCTAATTTGTCGTTTTCTATTTGAGATAATCTCCAATTAATGTTACTTGGTTCATTCAAAGTGAAAGCAGAATGATTGAACACTTTTTCAATGTTACAAACTTTTTCCTCATTTGTTTTCACTGAGCTATATATCAAAGGAATAAATTTACTGTAGTTAAAAACTTGCCTTTAAACACATTTTTAAATGTGAGAATTAAAGCCAATTAAATCATCCCTATATTGTGATTTATGAACCTGTTATTTGTAGAGGCAATATGTATTAATAAAAATAGATAAATTTAAATGTTTAAAGTCAAATAGTAAAATATTTTGTGTTTGTCTTTGTCTATTTTACTTACGCTAGTTGATGTGGTGGTGTAGTAACATTTTCACAAATTTTCCAATCCAAAGGAATAAGAACGCTGTTGTGTAAAGGGGGTGGATGTAAAACTGGTAAATTAAAATCGTCCTTTTCAGGATATTTTAGATGTATATTGGCCATGTAATTTGAATTGATAACATAGATGTGAGTCGGACTCCAAGTAACTGAGTTTCTGTAAAAAGGAACAAAATAGCTTATCTAAAACAGATATTCTTAGTATTAAAAGAAGATGATAAATGTCTCGAATTATTAAATAAACTAAAAAGTAGTAATGGTAATTGGATTTACAAGACATTTCACATAAAATAACGAGTCTGGTCTATTTCCGGTGTAATCTGAAGTGAATTGATGGCAAAATTACCTTAATTTTAAAAAACATTAATGAAACTAAATGTGGCTAAATTTTTAAATTCGATTTTTTTCAATTTTTTTAAACGTAATAGTTTGGACATACTGAATAACCGAATTTCACCATAGAGGTCTCTATATGTGTCTTGATAAGAAAAATTGCATTAGCAATAGAACTCACTTCCAATTTTTGAATGTGTTTGCACCTTCTAAGTTTCCACTACCTAAATACATACTGGAAACCCATGCGGAGTCCGTAAATTGATCTCTGAAGTGTCCGCTCCTGCCCTTTTCATAAAAGAATATCAAATTGTTATCAAAATATTTTACGGTATCACCCCATCTCTTGTTTTTTGGGAATTTAATCCGTAATGTTTGTACGGTACATTCCATATCAGTATCCCATAATTCCAATTTCTCAATAATTAAAAAAAAATATATTAAAGTTGGTACCATTATATATATTATAACCATATTTTGTTATAAAATGTAAACATACTGTGACATGATGTCTTTATCGGGTATGACTGTGTTTATAGTTTCTGTTTTTTCGGTTCTTCGCGAATAAAATATTGTGTTCTAATAAATATAAATATATATCAGTGTTGTGTGTTTGGATGCAAAAATAAAGAGGTCCGTTTGTTTGTTAAAGACCAATAAGTTTGAAAGCAATGGGAAATGTAGTTGTGTGTTGCAAAAACTTTAAGACTAGGTATAAAACATTCAATAATTTGTTCAGATGGTTTGGAATCTGAAGATTGTATTAAGGAAGGATTTGAAATAGGTTAGTGTATAAATATTATATCTTTGTTGCTAGTTACATTCAACATTGCATAGCTATAGGGACATACATTTCGTAGGCACGCAACGAAACCTATAACCTACAACTTTCTATATGAAATATTTTCGTTTAGTAGTTTTATTGTATACCTATATATTATTATATGGTCTTATAATGTTTTTAACTGTTAAAATGTATTGCATCAAATTAATTTTCTTTACATGATACTTCGGTAGTACATTTACTTTTGCCTCCGATATATTGTAATACAGCTAGAGCAAGGGTTTTAAAGTTGCGGTCTGTGGATCTCTGGCCTGGGGATCCGGGAAATATTATAAAATGGTTCAAGATTATTTATTATGTTCTATTTATTCTGTACGATTGTTTGGAAATAATGGTTGCTGAATACTGACAGTGATTACTCAATACGGTTACTATACGGATATAGCACGGATGTTCGTAAATTGATCGTAGTAGTTTTGGTTTAAGTCCCACGCCCCACGCTATTTTTATAGATTCATAGCTTTCATTTCTTTTACATCAGTAAATAAATGCGTCAGTATCTAATAAGCTACAATAACCATCATGCCACCCCTTAAGAGGTTATAGATATACACATTTTAAGAAAATTAGAAAAATTAATAAAGTTGTGTAGGCTTTCACGGCCGGCGTCAACTAACTGATGATGATCTTCCGGGCTTTGTGGCCGTGGTCTAAAGGTTGGTATTCTACCTGACGTTTCGTCAACGGCTGCGGCTGACATTATCAAAGGTGTGGCTGGCGGCGGAGTGGCTTTCTATCTCGTAGCGATCTCAGCGGTTGGTTGTCGAGTGTAGCCACAAAGCTACTCCGCCGTCCGCAACACCTTTGATAATGTCATCTGCAGCCGCTGACGAAACGTCTGGTAGAATACCAACCTTTAGACCACGGCCACAAAGCCTGGAAGATCATCATCAGTTAATTAGAAAAATGTTTACGAGAGCAGTTTAAAGTTGTGGTTGTATAAAATAAAGAATACTTACTCCTTTTTGAGTGTAAGTTAGAAGCATATTGAAATTACTTAAAAACACTAAATCCAATATCGTATCATTTTTGCTGAATATTGACGTTGGTCTTTTAGTATTAAAAATATCCCATATGGCGATGATTCCATCTGTACTTCCTGTTATAATAATTCTTTTTGTTTTGTTTAATACGAAACAATTTACACCCTAAAAGATATCCCCTTATTAAAAATGTATAACAAGTATTAAGTATCTATTGTGTTTTTGATCCGTGAATTTTCGTAGAACTACTGTTGTAATAATATTTGGGTTAAATTTCTAAATTTTATAAATCTTTATCGTTAGTATTATGTTTAAGAAGAATAGGCAATGCCATTTTTTATACAAGCAAGAATGTAATGGGTATCAGGTTGACCAACATGCGTCGTCTAATCGTAATGTATGCATCGTAGATGTAGAGAATGTATGTTGGATTGCATATTTTAGTATTGATTGCTGTCAGGTTGCCTACTGAATAACCTATTAAAAGTGTACGAAAACGATTTTTAGAATTGTTGGCCGCCTAAAATACTAATATATAGATACTTTTAAAATAAAATTTGAATATAACAAAATGTTTACCTCACTTTTTCTTTTAAATACTCATAAGTAAGTTAAAAAAGTAGTGACGTAGGGTGAAAAAAGGGGTTTAATCGAGCGTACTGAAAATCGTAGCTTGTCCCAAACTCATCAATGTCTCTGGTATATTGGCAGGTTATCGTTATCGTTTGTTCAGAATATTTTTAAGTTCGTTAGAATCTTTTTCAGTGGTGGATGCCAAAGAAGAAAAACGAGGATGTACTCAATAAATACTTTTTTATTTTTAACGAACACTGCTGCATGTTATGCATTGATACAGGTGTAATGGATGCCAGGCGCGATTCCTCCATTAGGTCATTTGGTCAATGACCCCCCCCCCCCAATATATTTCCAAACAAAAGATTAATAATGATATAAATGAAATAATATATTTTTTCATTATCTTTTATTTAGAAATTCCCTTTTTATTCCAACTATTCTAAGCGTATAAACTCGACCCATTTACTGATTCCGCAACATCACCGGAGCGACGCACCACTTTGCATCTCCTTGGTGGTACTGATTTGATTATTGATTTTCATTCGTTGGCAATTGGCATAAACCGGGCTGGCAGCCAGCAAAAAAACTTTTTGTGTTTCATTCCCACCAGCTACTCGTGCTGGTGGGTGGGCAGTCCCTCCGACCTACACTGTAGTGGAAAGTCGGAGGGCGTAAGGCCCTCCTTTCAGGAATCGCGAGAACGGGGGAGTGGTGTGGTTAGGGAGAGATAGATGAGACGGACGAAATGAAGACAGGAGAGAAGTCAAAGATTATCTGTGGAATATTACTGCCCCAGCATTTGCTTAAATGATCCAAGGAAACCACAGAAAACTTGGACCAGAGCAGCCGCACCCGGGTTCGAATCGGTGACCTCCCGAATGCTAAGCAATGATCTAGAGTGCTAGACCACGCCGCTAGGCAGCCAGCGATGATCGCATTACTTTAAACGGAGGTAAGTGTCAGTCGATTTTTCCCGATCTAATTTGTATTATGTTGTACGGCTTTCTGAAGCAGTGTAATGGCAATGTTTGGGTCAACAGCCGCGGCGAGGAAAATATAGTATGTATTTTTCGGGGTGGTTTTGTTCATTAGGAGTTTTTTGTAGGTCGGGTTATATACTGAAATATTTGTGGTGTAAATTAATATTTTTTGTCATATATGTGCTTATTTTTAACCAATAGTTGTTGTCATACCTCTAACATCATGTTTTCATTGAAATAAAAATCAGTTAAGACATTTTGAGAATAGACAATTTTGACCCTCCCGAAAAATTGACCACGAGCTGTCACTGATGGATGCGCTTACTTTTCTCATTTTGAATATATATGGTTTCCACTTGACAGATACATGTTGCACAATAACAGATTTTTTCGGATCTCTGCTGCAACTGACAATCGATAAATTTTCATCACAGTAATATATACGTCTCACTTCGGCATTATGACTTTCCACGATTCTAGTCACCAAAACATACTTCTTTTCTTCTCGAATCTCCTTAAATATTCGATAGACAATGTAAGAAATGCTGTACGAATTTATACAGATTAACAGATATTCTTACTTGCCAGAAGAACACGTTAGGTTTATCTGTGTGTTTTTTTCTTAACAAGCCTTTGGATACATTAATAAATTTAAGCATGTAAATTTGGCCGTATTCGTCACCCATCAATAAAGTACTATATTCAGTGTTGTAGGAATAATTAAGACACTAAAAAAAGAGTTCTCGTTTTTAAAACAGTATTAAAATCGAAAATATAAAATAAATAATACAAACAGTAATATGACATTATACTTGTGGAATTTAGAATAAATATTAGGGTTGTAACACTTTATCAATTATAAAACGAAAACCAAACCGATGTTTCACCTTCTGTTACGAATCTTTATCAAGGTAGTTTTATTTTTATTTAAACACACCTTGATAAAGTCTTGTAATAACAGGTGAAACGTCGGTTTGGTTTTCGTTTTATAATTAATAAAGTGTTACAATCCGAATCTTGGCTGTGAATTTCACACAATTATTTACATTAGGCGAACAAATGGAAACTATTATATAACTACTGAGAAAAACGTTTAAACAAATTGATTAAGGCTTTCGCGGCCAGTTGATGAACTGATGTTGTCCTTCTTCGGGTGTACAGGCCGTCGTCGGTTGGAATTGCTTCCTAACGAGTGGCGAGCTTCTTCAGAGGTCTATCCATTTTCGCTGTTGGTTGTAGACAGTCTACTCTTTCTGTCAAGCTCGCCACTCGTGCTAGCGAAACGTTAGGAAGCAATTCCAACCGACGACGGCCTGTACACCCGAAGAAGGACAACATCAGTTCATCAAAACGTTTAAAGATGTATTGAGGACTTGTGTTTGTTTTTGATGTGTACATGGTGTACAACGTTTCGGTTGGCCCATATCACCCTCCGTTTTCAAGTACAATTTCAGTCTAGTCATTACATTAGAAACTGGTATAAACATCAGTTGAGAACTGAATATTGTTCGCTTTTGGTGTAGAAGTGTTCTCTTTATTTGAAGTTTATGAATAAGGTCCTTATTTTACTCGCATACTAATTATTTTGTACTATTTGTGAGGTTTATTTTCCAGGAGAAATTAATGTAAACGATAAATGAAATACATACTCAATACTAGTTCCTAATTAACTATAGCTATTTCATACAAACCCCTAATTGCGTCATTTTTAATACAATAAGTACACTAATTTTAATTTACCTGAATAACATTTGGAATGTTAGTAATCATCCAAATTAAATAATGTTTAAGTCTTGCTGCGTCGTATAATGTTATTGTTCTGGTAGAATTGGCCAGAGCAAGCATCGAAATGTTAGAAAGATAAATGCAATCAGTTACCCAGTGGTTTCGTTTAATTTTTTGTTCCTTAACTTTGACTTTTAAATCATCCTTAGTAAACATTATTCGATAGGAACTTAGAAAGCTCATGTTAACATCGTAAACACCCACACCACCATATTTAGATATTATGCAGTAACAGAAGTAGTCTTCTGATTGGATCGGTACAATTTTTTGAATTGGTTCTTCCTGAAAGAATGGTTAATGGTAAATATCCTAGTCATGAACATCTGCACAGTGCAAACTGCATATTAACTGTGTATTAACATTGGCCAAGTCCCAGTTGAACCTAGGGTTCTATACTCTTAGTATCTATCACTCTTTTACTGTTTTATATGTAACTATCGTTTGCATTTGTTGTTTATGTGAAGGGTATTAAATAGAAATTGTAACTTCTTACTTAATAACTTTTCGAGATTGACGTAATGATAAAATATTTTTAAAATGATGGTTTTTATGACCCCCAAGTCGTTAATTTTATACAAAAAAAATATAAAAAATATTGCTACATGTAGGCAACCCACGTGACATGTAACATATGTAGTGTGTTGCCCAGGTTCCAAGAAGACTAGAATTTTCTAGAACAACATTCTGGATCATTCGAGAAAAAATGCAATCGCTATAAATAAGCTACTGAGAAATCGGCCGAGTGAATCGAATGAATCGAGTGAATCGAATTTTATGAAATTGTTCGATGACATCACCAACCGGCGTGGTCTAGTGCTCTAGATCATTGGTTAGCATTCGGGAGGTCACTGGTTCGATTCCGGATCCGTCTGCTCTGGTCTAAGTTTTCTGTTTTTCTTGGATCATTTAGGCAAACGCTGGGGCAGTAATATCCTACAGATAATTTTTCACTTCTCTTCTTTCTTCATTTCGTCCGCCTCATCTTTCTCTCCCTAACCACCAATCACCCACTTCCACGATTCCTGAAAGAAGACTGAAGGGGGCCTTACGCCCTGATCTCTGCTATTGCATTACAGTGTAGGTCGGAGCGAGTGCCCGCCTACCAGTATTATAAGCTGGTGGGAATGAAACACCAAACAGTTTTTTTGCAATAGTTTATCTACTACTGACTACCGATGTCTCCTGCTACCTGAAGTAACCTTATTGAGGTAGCTACTTGTCCAACTGAGTCGATGATGCAGTTTATGTTCGTGATATGCACGTAAACCAAATTAACAAGAACAACATAAGTTATTGGTCAGTAATTTATGAAAACTATCGATTCAGTTGGACAAGGTTACTTCAGGTAGCAGGAGACATCAGTAGTCAGTAGTACATAAACTATTTTTGCAGCTTAATATTCTTTTTGTGTAGATTGTACCTTTTAGATATTTATTGCCGTAGTTCTTGTGGTATGTTTATTTATTATTATATGGTTTTACAAATATAAAAATATGCGTTTACAACAGAAAGTTTAGAATCTTCAGAAATCATTGTTTGCAAAGCGTCCTTAGCTATTCCAATTTTATGGCACGTTGTATTAAATTGTATTGAGTTTTATTGTAGGTCGGTACTGGTGCACATATTTAATCTATTCAATTCGGATTAACCCCCAATAATGCTAATTTTTTAGTTTTTCCCCTTTTATTATGCTTCTCAGAAGACGGGTCAAATCTTGTCGTTACAAATTGCGATCA
This sequence comes from Agrilus biguttatus, assembly GCA_963921985.1. Classification (NCBI taxonomy): domain Eukaryota; kingdom Metazoa; phylum Arthropoda; class Insecta; order Coleoptera; family Buprestidae; genus Agrilus; species Agrilus biguttatus. The sequence continues at coordinate 27,786,841 of OY998118.1, forward strand.
CAAAACCACTACTTAGTAAAGTGCTCCCACTACCTCTTGGTGTTCAACCCCGTCTTATCTTCATCTTAGAACCTTTAGAATAATTTTTACGAATCAACGTCTTCGAAATGAGTTCTTAATTCCACCCCCGATATTTCCACCACTTTTCCAAAATTAGTTAATTTCTTCAAAAGTCAGTCGAGAACGACAGTTGCATTTTTGGTCTTCATTTAATAAGTCAATCTTCGGGAACGATTCATCCGCGCCAAATGTTATTATCGTCTGCTATCCGCATTATCAATTCATTCGCGTCAATTTAATTAATACAGTCCACTACTCGTAATTAAGTTTTAATTGATAATGTGTTGGTTTAAGTGTTGTTGTGAACTATATTATTAAGTTATTAAATAAATAATTAAAAAACTCGAGAGTTATTCATAAACTCAACGACTTGGATAATCCAAACCAGCGGTCCAACAATCAGTTCGTCAAACCAGGCGTCAACAACTACAAAAAAAAAACCTTTTGGTGTTTCATTCCCACCATCTATAACTTACGTTAGTATGATTCTTGTATAAGATATGAAGTACTTCAGCTGGCAGGAGATATTAGTAGTTAATAGCAGATGGCGATATACTGCTATAACTAGATATTACTTCAATTTACTTTTAAAGAGCTCCTTCAATTTGATTGGTGATTTCTCGAGAGTGCTTCTGGCGTGCTGATATCTAATAAAATCGAAATGGCGATATACCTTTGATAGTTTCGATAAATTACTGATCAAGAACTTATATTGTTTTTTTTAATTTGGTTTATGGTGCCTATCACGAATATAAGCTGCGTAGTCAATTCAGTTGGATAGGTAGACACCTTAATAAGGCTCTTGTCTAACTTATGAAATCCTCCAGTTTGCAGCAGATTCAGTAGATGGCGATATAATGCCATAACTAGATATGATTTGCACTTTACTTTTCAGTGATACCCGATTCCTTCAATTATTAGTTTGCGATGAGGCGTAATTGTGTGTTCTATTTTGATCTTAAGTTTAATAAACATTATAAACCGTAGGTTATCGAAAAAGGCCTTCATATTTATAAGTAATATGAATTGCTGTTAATCAAACCAAAAATTACCTGTACATGAGGAGGAGAGAAACTATTTTTAAAGACCAATTTTACGTCTTTCAATTTTGTTGGATTTAAAACATTAACCAGATGGTGAATGAATTGATCCCTTGTAATTTTATCTTGTTCGGGTTTATCAATTTCTTTGAATAGACATAGTGCTTCAACAGAGTGTAAATGATTTCCTAGAAAAGTAAAAAGAAATAGGAGTATTGTTTTAATATTAGGCATCGTAGTCCGTCTGGGTTGGTAGATATACATATTATAGGTCAGTTTAAGAAGACGAATTGTACAATAAAACATAATGAATGATCCGAAATATAATGCTTTCACTATTTTGTTTTATACACATATTGTGGGGTGTTTAATAACGATCCTTTCCTCCTTCTTATTATTCACGTCATTCACACGTTTGCCAACTATGACTTTCAAATTTATTTATTTGCCATCGGAGTTTGTAATATAAATGAGGGATATTTTGAAAATGGGGGTGTGTGCTTTAAATAGTAGAAAACAAGTAGTGTATAATAAACATATTTGTACAATTCCGATCGATTATTTTTTCCAAAGTTAATAGTAGCAATTGATATCGCAACAATTATTATGTTTTTGTTCAGAAATTTATCGAGACCACCAGACACGGATCGCGATTTCGCTCTTATTAGAAGTTCATCAGCGTGCCATAGGCAGTCTCGATAAATTACTGACCAAGCTGTAATGTTCCGTAAAGAACAGTTAATATAATAGTAACATAGAGGCAATTGTTGCCATCCATATTAATATCTTCTGTAGCAGCAAAAATCCACTAGATGGCAACAATTGCCTCTGTGTTACTATTATATTAACTGTTCTTTACGGAACATTACAGCTTGGTCAGTAATTTATCGAGACTGCCTATGGCACGCTGATGAGCTTCTAATAAGAGCGAAATCGCGATCCGTGTCTGGTGGTCTCGATAAATTTCTGACCAAAAACATAATAATTGTTTTTGATAAGCTTTACGTGAATTCACGTATGTAGGCTGCGTTGTTGATTCAACTGGACAAGTTTAAATACCTCAGTGAGGCCTTGTCCAGTTTAATATCTTCTGTAGCAGTAAAAATCCACTAGATGGCAACAATTGCCTCTATCTTACTAATTGATATCGCATTAAATATCTGCCAAAGATGCCAACGTGTAGACACTTTTGATTCTACTTACAAAACAATTGGCAAATTTGGCATACAAAAGCCAAAGCTGACCAATTATTACTCCTCTACAGCTTGGCGTTTGTGTGTGTGAAACGTGAAAAACAGGCATTAGATTGGGATGTCAAACTCGCCTGCTAAGAGTGCCAGCTATATAATTACCTCATTCTGGGCACAGCTCATGGAAATGTTTTCAAAGTGGATTCACTAAATATAATAAACTATTAGAAATGTCGAAGTGATGTGTTTGCCAATGTTTAGATTATGAGGGTTTCCTAGTCCCACGTGTCCGCTCATGTTAAATTTAGTTAGTGGTAATTAGGGTGAGTCTTTCTTTATTTAATTATTCTTTTACCATAGTCTCCTATTTTCTACTTTGTCGCATGCTATCAGAAGAAAAATATAGACACCTTTTTCATTTGTTTGTCAAATCCTGTGCTTTCTGGGAAAATTAGTATTCTTTAATCTACGTAGCTATATACCTACCTACAGCATTAAAAAGCACAGAAACATTATTTAGTTTAGACGACAGGGAAATTATTGTGACAAGATCACCTACCTCGCTGATTTTTTGCGTACGCTTTAAGCTCCTCTCCCTTAGTATCTCAAATGCACTAAATTCTATATTTTAAGTTCCGTGGAAAGGCTAACAAATGCAAAAGTTGTTTTTCAATTATCTCGTATTCTATTGACGCTATGATAAACGCGGCGATCATGACTTTGGCCCGTAACAATTGCTGTTTCCAAAGTTTCAAAATTATATCTTATAAAGAGAATAGAAATTGTTCCTTTGAAAAACTTTTCCCTACTCCCCTGTCGATGACCGTTTCAGTTACGAATAAAATCATGGGGCCAGGTTGTAGTGCCATCTACGCTTTTGTCGTCACTTATTTGTAATTTTAAAAGAAGCTAAGATAAATATAAATATGGAATCAACAGAAACAACTACTTCGAGAGCTAATACCCCTACCCTACCGGCATTGAATTACACTGTTGAATCGATTGAATATTGTTAGATGAAGATACGGAAGATATCCAAAAAAGAAGGAAAAAAAATTGTTCGTCTAAATATTAAGATCAAAGATCCCACATTTGGAACGCGTCCTACCAAGTAGGCACAGCGAACTGAAAGCCATATCCACGCTGCCAAGAGGCCCCTCTTACTAGCTTTTTCTGATAAGACGAGCATTCGCACTGCATTTCTGATTTCTGATTTCTGTTCATAGAGTATACATCTCTAATCTTTATGCTAATCAACATGTAAATATGTCAGTATCTAAATAATAGACCTATTCTGGATTATTTAATATTATAATTTACTATAATATCAACATGACGAAAAAATGCCTAGTCTGTAGGAAAACGCAAACGTTTTCGTGCAAGATAACTTTTCACATGTAAGAAAGAGTTTTGTAAATGTTAGCCACAATGTACAAAATCCTGCATTGTGCGAAATACCTAGTAATTACGAAGAAATAAAAACAACCACAAAGTTTCAAAATAATTTAATGTCCACGACAATTGTTTCGCCATACAATGGCTTCTTCAGGTGGAAGAAATTAATATTAAAATATTGTACAAAATATGCTTATATACTAGCTGTAAGAAGAAGAAGGAGAGTAGGGGTAACAACCAGATTTAGAGAATTAAATTTAATAAGGGAGAATTATTGGTTTCGATTTGGTCCTTGAGGATTATATTTAATTTACAATATTTATTAATGTACATACTCTCCATGAGATTGAGTTTCAATACTTTGTTTAAACTAGTTAAAATTTTGAAATGTTCATTGAATTTATGGTTTTCCTCAATTAGATGTTTCGCGTATGTGGAGTTCGTTTTTTTCAAGTTGTAGCTTCTACAATGTTCTAATATCCGTTGTTTAAAGGATCTTCCACTTTGACCAATATAGACTTTTTTTGCAATCTTCGCATCCTAATAAATACACACCTGATTTCGATGTTTTATCGGTTTTATCTTTATTACTTTTAATGAAATTATTGATTGTATTATTTGTTCTAAAGTAAGTTGTGATATTTAAGTTTTTTAAATATTTACTATTTACTAATGAGATATTTGACCCATGTAGGTAAGAGAATTGTGCAAACTAACCAATTCACCAGGTATTCTCAAAAATGACCACAATTTTTAGAAAATGACGAAGTGATTTTAGGCAATTTGCATGTTTGATGCAATAATCAATATGGAGCCTGAAAAACATTATTTCTCACATGTGTTAGGCAGTTTGCTGAATGCCTGACTATATCGAATTATTAATCAGTGTCTTGCAATGTGTGTTGTGATTCATAATGGCAAGCGGGAAAAAAGAAATATTCGTTGAAAAATTGAATTCAATATGTAGTAATAAGAACTATAACAATGTGTTTTTAACATTTAGCGAAAGAGAGTATATCATTAATATTCTTAAGGGACTGGAAGTTGTGGATAAATCCAAATATTATAGATTAAAAAAGCGGTATGTACAAATAATGTAGATTAGGTTTGTGGGTTAGTTGATCATCCTATTTTTAAAGTCTGTTTTATATCTACAATTTAATGCATAAATGTCGAATGACGGGATATGACATAGAATACTTTTTATTCATTTATTTTTAAATGCAATAAAAAATTGTTACAGTTAAAAAGTATTATCTCCTGTATTATCTCAGCACGAGCAGCTGGTGGGAATGAAACACAAAAAGGTTTAAGGTCTGTACTAATGGAGATAAGCAGGTACATAAAGGCAATGTAAATGGCAGCAGGTACATAGCCACATGCTTTCGAGGGGACTATTAGTCCCCTTATATGCATGCGTGTTGTTTTCTTTCTAATTTGGTTATATCGCAATTAAAATTAAAATTTAATTGTGCCTTTTTTCCGTCACCCGTCCAATCATTTATTGTGGATTTCGCTTTCCCAAACTGACTATGTTAATAATAAATGGAACCTTAATTTAGTAAATGTCGAGATTTCGAATGAATAAGCTACGTGAAGATACTAAACCTTCATTTTTATGAATATCTATATTGTATATAAAAATATTCTTGACAAATTCTTACCGAATATTAAATCAACTGCATCAATGAACTCATTTTTCGTCAGTTCATCATTTCTTCCGTCGAATACGTTTAAAATCTCTTGCAACTGGGTTGTGTTTAGCCTGGCAATTAGGCTGTTCTTTGATGTGTAATATTCACTCATAGAATCTATGCTGTTTGTGAAAAATGTGTTATTAAAGTTTTAATTGTCAAGGTACATAATAAATGAAACTCCATATTATCAAATAATTCAAACGAATTTAATAATAATATTAAGTTTCACTACACAGTAGCTTCATTAAGTTACAAGATAAAAATGTCTATTATGTATCATTCATTGTCGAACGAAGAATCGGGTTATTCATTATTGAAAAGGGGAAAATTTTTCTAATTTTTCAATTGATATTACAGAAGATGAAATGTTTTATTTCAACATATCTCTTTATATTTTGATGATAAAAAATTACATAGAATATATAGATGAAACAATCAGCTTATTGGACAACAATTTTGTAGAGATTAAGAAGGACCCCACTAATAAATTTCAAAATCAGATGAAGAAAACGATTAATCAGCTTATAGAAATGAACCCAAAATCTCCGATTCTTTATGGTTTACCCAAAACACATACCTTCATACAAACTTTATAAAATATTAAGCAAAGATCTTCCAATACTCTTAGATTTCACCCCAGTATGCAATTATATTTAAATAACATTCTATTTAAAATAACAAAGTTGGCACCAACTTCCGGTAAAACCAGAAGTGGCAGACAGTTGAAATTATTTTATATAAACAGATCATCCTTGATAACCCATACTCCTAAATTTTCAAATCTCTAACACGTTTAGTTTTTCTAAAACGTCAAACGTACCATTCAGTTTGAATAACCCTGTATCTAGGTACTAAATTAATGTGGGAATAATTGCTGAAAGTTATTCAGGAAACTGAATAATTTTCTTATCTTAAAAGTGGAGCTATTCAACATTAAATTAGTGAGTATTTTAAGTAATCGATATCAAAATAATGTAATTGATAAACTTTACCTGGAAGATTGGGACAAAGAAGGGAATGACCTCAGTGACATTCTTGATTGGTTTATCTTAATAAAAATAGATACTTTTCACAAAATTTGGTACCTATGTGCCTAGTGTGTTTATTACTGTTTTAAACATATCGATTAAACAAGCGTATAAAATACAGTTTTATTGAGTTAGTAACTAATTATTTATTTCTAATATGTAGGTGGAAATTAAAAACTGACATTATGTGTATTTCTAAATAAGTTGAACGAATGTGCATTTTGAATATATGTGGTAAAAAATATTGAAGACGTTCAGAAAAATTTTCTGCAAGCGTTTCTGTTGTGTGGTTCGTTAACATTGGATAGATGGCGTAGGTAGTTCGATTATACGCTGTTTGCAGATTGGAAATAGTATATATATAGTACAGTTTTTATTTGAAATTAACAAGGAAATTATTCAATTTAGGTATGATTTTACGTAGTAAGTTAAAGGCCCCTGTCTAGTTGGTTGTAAAATATAAAATTCGTCAGCTAAATTCAAAACTCAGAAAAAAAAAATTAACAGGGTATGGTTAAAAACATCGTGTTCGTTATAAATTTGGTTTATGTGTCTATCACGTATATGAGCTGCGTCGTCGATTTAGTTGGACAAGTAGATACCTCAGTAACATAAAACTTCAGTTAGTAGCAGATACCAGTAGATGGCGACATACTGCAGAACTTCACATTACAAAAATCACCCTTTTCTGTGTTACATATAATTTATGTCATAAACTGTTTTTATTGACACTCTACTTCAAGTTCTCTCATTGTAAACCTTATATTCTAATAAGACCTACTTTCTTTCCTCTTAAGAGCCACACCTTCAGGTGTCTTTTTATGATTTTTACGGTTTAATTTTTCAATTATTAAAATCTCCCAAATCATCGTCTAATTTGATACCCTTTCGCGTGTTCGTGAACATTTGTAAGTTGCCGTTTTGCAGTTTGATGGCTTCTTCAGATCAGCTATAATAATTATCATTATTTTAAAATTAGTATCTATTTTAATGAAAATAATGGAGGCTCGAAAAATAACAACAATGAGCTGGGCCTATCAAAGTTTAAATAATTATAATCATTAATCGTCAAAGTCTTATGGTCGGGCAGATAGCTTGCCTTGTGCGTATTACAAATTTGTAAAATATTTGTAATTTTAAGAGGGCAGTATATAAATAATAAATTAGATAAACAAATAACTAAATCTCAAAATATTACCTTAAGATAAATAGTTACTACTAGGTACTTTTTGTTTTTTGGTCGATTATAAATAATTGTTTATATACCTACATAGGTACATAACTATCTAACTAAATATAAATTGAGTTTTTTCTAAACAATTGAACACAATGATTATGTTTGAAGTTTTGAAATATTTCAATCAAAAATAACATTACGTACAATAGAAGAACTAATCCAAAGCAAATGCTTTTCTGTCCAAATATTTATTTATTTATTTAATAGAAACACAAATTTTCCACAAAATGTATTAAATTATCTATGCACGAGTCCTATGCTCAAAAATAATTCAAGAAAAACACTGAACGTAAGATATCTCATATTTTCAAATTCCACTAACGTTTTGTAGGAAATTTTAATTTTTCCTTTAATTATTTTCTTACTTGCCGTTGATTTTTTTAAATTCTAGTAGCAATTGATAGGAATATTCAGTAAATGTATAATATACATTTTTATAAGGTGGTAATTGGAGCAAATTATGTTTGAAAAGGAAATTATAGATTGGCATACTTAAATTGTGATTATTACGTGTTAGGGGGCGTTTAAATATTACGTAAGCAGGTATGGGGGCGGGTAGGAGTTTAATGTTAAACTTTTGTTGACAAAGTGGGCGGGGGTGATTACAAAACAATGAAAATGTTTTCAAAACAATATTCCTAATCATTGTATTACTTATGGATGACAATGTATCTTTGGTCAATACGAATAGGGATGGTTCTGGTATCCACAATAAAACTAATTTTTACAATTATACACGTTCGAAAGAAATTTAAGATTTTACTTAACACGTTTTTTTTGTATCAAAAACTCTTGGATGCTTCATCAAACAAGTCTTCTCCTGGTGTAAAAAATTAATGGCAAAATTATAAAAATAAAGCTAAGTCTACTGAAGAATTTCTATTTAAGCAGTTTTAGTGTTTTTTTATTGAGAGTTTCCTCAATAGGTGTCATTTCAATACCTATACTTAGGTAATTTTGAAGTCTATTCTAAACAGTTTTAACTTAAACTGTTCGTTTTGATAGCAGAATTAGAACTCGGTGTGGACATTTGTCCATCAAACGTACATATAGTGACAGTTACAGGATAGTAAATAACTATCCACGTTGTTTATACACATTTTATTATTAACAAGGATACCGGGGGATCTTACCGGGTAATGAACGAAAAATAGAATAATAGATAATTGAGCACAATAGAATTTTTTGGTATTGATCACTTTTTTATTTTGCGAAGATGTGTACGTTAACATTTAAAATATCGTAATTAAATTATTTCTGAAATTTTGCTTTATAACTCGTAACAATTATTTATAACTATTCACATTATCGAAAAAAACAGTGGTTTTTAACTAAAATGTACAGGGTGTTCAAATTTTGTGGTCAGATTTGGTCAACTTCAAAGGGGTATAAGTCAAGTTTTTTAAATGGAATGACCCATTTTTTTTTTGATAATTGTTACGAGTTATAAAGCAAAATCTCAAAAATTAATTTAATTACGATTTTTTAAATGTTAACGTACAAATGTCAAAAATTTTGAAAAAAATTAAATAACTCAAAATCCATCAATATTTTCGGTATAGTGTCTTCTATAAAATATGCATGAATTCAGATTTTCTATCGGAAAATGTAAAAAAAAGTATGCCATTCCATTTAAAATAAGAAAGTTAACATCTACTTCCGGTATAACCATATATAAATTGAACTTGAAAATATTTTTAAAAGAAGCGGCATAAACAATAACCAAATGAGCCCAAGTATCAGAATTGAATTCGTTCTATTAATTCATATACATCTAATAGCCCATCAACTTGAAAAACCCTGTGTACTATATACGTTAAGGGTAATTGTCCATGAGTTCTTCATTAATTCTATTTTTTATCTATAGATAATGCGTTTTACAGATTCTATGTTTTTCGTTTTTAGTGCTGCAAACGTTTAGCTATTGTCTTATTAATTATTGCGGTTATATTTCCGTATCTGTCGTGCCTCATTTCTGGTGAAGTTGAAATTGAAAGGATGGATTAAAATTTTCCTTGTTCCTACTAAAACGAAGGTGTGCTTTCGCAGAGTCCGTCCTCCTATTTCGAAACTCCGCCTATGTCTTTTGAAAAAAACTTGAAATTTCCCCCCCATCTCTTTTCATCAAACTAGTTTGATATTTAGTCGTATGGTGGCACTGTTGGTGAAATACACGCGTTTAATTTTATATATTTTTCCCCCGACGGACTGCGTCGGTTCTCGGCGGTAACGTCGTGTTTGTTCAGAAATAAAAATAATTGAAGTAAAACAAATGGTTTAATGTATAAATAGAAAGGAATTCATTCATTAAAAAATCTTAAATCTTAAAAAAACAAATCTTTTCTGTTAGACTTGTCTGAATTGCATATCTATAATTTTGTGTTTAGTATACTTATATTTAACTATTCTCAGATTATTTTTATCCAAAATAAGCATTTTCATATGATAATAAATACGTGAAAATTATATTAGCATGAATATGTTTTCTGGTGACATAACTGAAGAAATTAGCCAACTGTTGAAAAGATGCAGATAAAAAATTCGGTTAATGCAAGATTTTAGATAATAAGTAATACAGTTGGCCAATAGCCGTTAAACTCTTGCTACAACATTCTATTGGTGCGTAGGTAATTGAATAGATTGTAACTTGAGTTATTCATTATGTTTGTGATATAAGAACAGTTAATAATAAAAGAGCGATATATGCATGCCGATAAGGGCATGATTAAGTAATATTGTTCCACAAAATTAGCTGATGGTATTGGTACACTTCTATAAAATTAGAGTGTATGAATTTCTAGTAAATTATAAAATAAGTATTAAGAAAATAAAACACTTGGTATTTTTTTGTCCCACAATTTTTATTTAAAAATTGACAATTGTTTCGGCAGTTATGCCATTATCAAAGTGAATGCATAAAATTATTTTACCTGGTTTATATAAAGGGGTTAAAAGCGTATTACAATTATTACAAACTTAAATACTAGTATAAGTGTATATGAATTACCGGTCTGCTTCAACAGCTAATTTTAATAACGGGGAAATCCCAAAATCGGTTTGGTCATTCGTTACCTGTTTTTGTTGTGTTACAGCTTTTGATATTTCCAAAATTTCTAAGGGATATAAACGTCTGCTTTTGTTACAATTATGTAGAAGTTTTACATTATTGCAATCTATGGAATGGTTATTATTAATACAATGATCTGCTAAACCTGAATTATTTTTATGATTTTGAATAGATTTTTTATGTTCGTTAAAAGTATCTTTAAAGAGCGACCTGTTTGACCTAGATAAATAGATGGACAATTGAGACATTTTATTTGTTTTTTATTTTTTATTGTGTATTAAATTTTGAATGACCAAACCGATTTTGGGATTTCCCCGTTATTAAAATTAGCTGTTGAAGCAGACCGGTAATTCATATACACTTATACTAGTATTTAAGTTTATAATAATTGTAATACGCTTTTAACCCCTTTATATATACCAAGTAAAATAATTTATACATTCACTTTGATAATGGCATAACTGCCGAAACAATTGTCAGTTTTTAAATAAAAGTAGTGGAACAAAAAAATACCAAGTGTTTTATTTTCTTAATATTAAATATGTTCCACCAAGAGCCGAGTCAGAAATCAATTTCGTTAATAAAATAAGTATTAGTTAAACTAATACTTACATACATTAATTAAACTTTATTGGTCAATCATAACAACTTGAAAAAAAGTGTTAATTAAAAAAAAAACAACTAAAAATCGTCTGTATCGATCTAATTAATTATTTTATCATTTACGGCAGCCGTTTTTTCTTTTTTTAGAAAATGAAATTTACCTTAGTTATACATATAAGTATATTACATAAAATATATTAGTGATGGTTCTTTTTTAATATTGATGTTTAGTGGTTTCTGAACGCTATTTTCTATTTTCTATTTAATTAGATGAGGATTTTTTTCTAGTATCTCAGTAACGAGACAATGTATATAAATAAATATCTGATACAGTATTGCATCAGGGAACTTAATGCTTTACAAAAAAGGTCGTTTACAATTTCTTGATAATTCAACCGTTCCAAAAGTTATTGAAGTTGAAATCATGCAAAAATTGACTTCTTTCAAGATTAACAACGAAGCTCCTAAACATATAACAGAAAGTTGTGGACTGTTTTTAAAACATTTCAACTGCTATCAAATCATATAGGTTCTATGTTAAAAGTCCGTACAGCCAGGTACAGTTAGTGCAGGACTACAGAACTAGCGAAAAATTAAATATTTATGTATTTGTGCGTCGCGGAATGTTCAACTGGGCCAGCAAGGTGGTTCTGTGCATCATCGGAACTGTTCCCGCTCCTCTCACCACCCACATTTATTAGCATAAAACAGCGAATTTAGGCGGGTAACTGAGCTGCATTCGATGCAGACTTTGCAGACAAGGTTAGTATGCTCCGCCTCTGCGCGAAGCAAACGTAGTATTCTCGGTGGTAATACGCAGTTCGTTTACATTTGTAGTGCATAGTGAGACGTAATATTTTGTGTGTGTGTGTGCGTTAGTGGCTCCACGTGCAATAGGTGCACGCCTATTATATTATTGATTTTATACATCTCGAGTGGGGATTACGCATTCTCGGTACAGATAGAGTTAAAGGAGAATGAATCAGTGAATTTCTTTATTTCAATAGCTGTGGTGTGTTTGAAATGCGAAGAGTAGAAGCTAGAAGGGTTGATTGGTGTGATTGGCTACAGCCGTTTAATTTTGCGATCGAAGAATTTGGTTGAAACCGAATTATCATGATTGTTTATTTATTTATTATTTGTATAATTACTACAACAACATTCGAATGTTATTATCATATCCAGTGAAATATCGTTAATACATTAGATTTAAAAAAAATAATCGTGAGAATGTGTTGTGCAACTCGAAATATAGTAATTTTGATGCGGTTTTCATTGTCATGTAGAGTATTACTTTAGATAGTTGATTTCTTAATTTGTGACTATTTATTGTCAGTTTATTTCTTAGTGCATAAAAACATAGGGGAAGCATATAAGTAATATTATAGCAACGTGCTTGAGATAGGAAATGAATCTGGATCTCCTTGTTCGCTCTAACGAGGCCTGATTGGTAGAGAGAGATACGGTCGGGGAAAAGAGATCCAATCAGGGTGTGTTAGAGCGGGAAAGGATGTCCAGATATATTTTTTATCTTAAGCACGCTGCTATAATATTAAATGTAGCCTCCATGGTTTTATGCACTAAGGTACTTATATCTTAACCATCAAGAAAAAATTGTCTGGACGTTTGTACCAACAATCAGACCAAATTCAAGGTTGACGTCAAAACTGTAGTCAGTTGCTATCTCATTGTAAAGATGTAGTCCACTTTGTCGAAGTTGCAGGAAATAGCTGCTGGGTACCTATACATACAGGGTGTACGTTTTCAACCTGACTCCTAGACTATCTTCGGACTGAATTGGAATATCGTTTTGAAATTTTGGTCGAATGAGTTATACCGGAAGTTGACTTCAACTTTGTTACTTTAAATGGAACCCCCCTATTTTTTACATTTGTGGATTCCCCATCAGAAATAAGGGTATATTTGATAATACAACCCTACCTTTATTCTAAATGGTTTTTGAGTTCTTCAATTTTTTTAAAAATTTATTCCGTTTGCTGCATTCACTTTTATCGCGGTTATCTTCAAAAGTAATGATGGTATTTAATGATTTGTCGACATGTTCTTAATGTTTTAGTAAGGTATTAATTTATCCAAAAATTTTTGAAAAAAAAATCAAGAATGGAATCAAAACGTGTTGAATATCATAAAAAGAACCTTTTTTTTAAATAGCAGCCCATATTTTTTTATACAGTTATATTAACCACTTAATTCTCAATAAAAAAGTATAAGACACTATGCATGTAAAATTGATATCTTGTGAGAAAATTTAAAAAAACTGATTTAATACAATTTTTTTATTTTTACAAATAAGTTTATTTAACCAATAACAAAATTATTCTACAACAATTGTTCGAATTGTTGTCAATTAATCTCTAAACATTTTAAAAGTCTTTTTTCGTGGTTCAGGTAAAACGTGTTTTCTATGTTTTTATGCATTGACGAAAACAGAAATCCAATATTGCTATATAGCAGCACTCTTATTGGATGCATAGAGTTAATTAAAATATGCTAGAACAATTACATCAACAGTTTCATTTCCACTTATTTTGCTTATTACTTACCTACTCATGATTACTTACCTATTTGTTACAGTTTGCACAAAAAATTGTGGTAATATGTTTTGGACAGGGCTACTAAATTCAATTCAGCATAACAGTTCCAAAGGGGCTACTAACATAAAATCTATTACTAAGACCAGACATAGATTAGGATATGATTTTTCGTGTAGGTTTTAATCCTACATTTGAATAGTCAACAAAATTAAGGATGTATCATCTTAGCAAATGTTATGGTTACACTATAATTACATAGTTACCAAACGACATACGGTTGCAATGTTAATATGCTTTAAACTCATTATGATGGGAAAGAATAATATTCAAGCAGGAATATGTGCAGACAGTGTGTGAACGCTGACCGTAGAAGTTAGTTGCTTATTGTGGGATTCAGCAATGTTCAACAAGGTCCTTTTCTAATAAGGATGTCGACTTGTTAAACTAAACCCACGTATACGTGATAGGCGTGTAACTAAATAGAACAAAAATAAAAATATAAATACAAGCAACGTCTTGGGTTCAGTTTTAGAAGTCAATATCCTTAATCGAAGAAGACCACACGCTGCTTGCACTTATTCATTGAATGCTGTATAAGGCCTTTGACATACGTAAATACTGTATCTGAGATGCAGCTTATACATATTTTTATATGGAGCTGTTCACAGACAGCCGAGCTGCAGATACAGTGTCCGAAATCAAAAATTCTGCATCTTGACTTGTACAGACTTGGATACATTTTCAAATGATTGCGCGAAAAATCATGTTTGTACGTGGTAATCTATGGGTTATATCCCAATAAATAATATTCGGACAAAAACAAAAAACCGCAGTGCTGGGTGTATGTTGTCCAACAAATTTTGAAGCGTCTTGCGTCTTTTGGATGGACCCACATAGTCCTTTTTTTCTTCTGTTTTTTATTTTTTGTTAGATGCTACATAAGGAGAATTTCTTCCATGTCCATCTTCTACGCCACTGTACACTCAAATGAATTTAAATGCGAGTATCAGATACCAGGCGCGGCCCCTCTATTAGGTCATTTAGTTAGTGACCCCCCCTATATATTTCCAAACAACAGTATAATAATGATATAAATTTGGAAATTCCCTTATTATTCTAACTACTCTAAGCGTATAAACTCGACCCATTTACGGATTCCGTAACACTGCCGGCACGAGGCACCACTTTGCATCTCCTTGGTGGTATTGATTTTCATTCGTTGGCAGTTGGCATAAACCGGGCTGGCAGCCAGCGATGACCGCATTGCTTTAAACGGAGGCGAGTGTCAGCCGAGTTTTTTCGATCTAATATGTGTTATGATATACGACTTTCTGAAGCAGTGTAATGGCAAGGTTTGGGTCAACAGCCGCGGCGAGGAAAATACAGTATTTTTCGAGGTATTTTTGTTCGTTAGCAGTTTCTTGTAGATCGGGTGTGGTGTAAATTAATATTTTTTGTCATATATGTGGTTAAATTCCGCATTCCACATACTGCATCCGAGATTAAGTATCTTCGTGTGTCAGAGGCTTAATGGCAGCAAGGTTGGTCGGTGTCCTGTCGAAGCTGTTGACGCCGTGCTGATGAGAACTGAAGAGTTCGAAATCGCGATCCACATCTGATAGTTTCTACATAATACCTACGAGGAACATATTTTTATTTAGGAACATTTTTATTTATTTAGGTAAATGGTTTCTCAAATATTTAAAAAAATCGAATTACCTTAGAAAGTAATAAGATTTAGACTAGGAAATGTATATAAAATTGACCATAAAATTCAGTTTAAGATTCAAAAATGAAAAAATATGCAAGGTGTTGTATTTGAAATGAGAAAACATTAGCCATATCCGGTATAATCGGAAGTGATATATGTATAAAAGATATTTTAGTTGAAAAGGTCACTTCCTAAAGTCAAATTTTTAGCATTCATTTGGAACACGTCTAATGGGCTACTTAGAAGAATTATCATGTACCTATTGAAAAAAATTATTGTAACCTTCTTGGTCAAATTTTCAACTTAGGAATCAAAAAAACGAAAGTAAAATTTCTAAATCATCTAACGAACTACCACTCCATATATTATATACGTATAATCCACCTATACTTATTTATATATTTATTGAAATCCAAGATATATACAGAGGCAAATGCTTGCACAATTGTAGTATTTTTTCCATAGAGTTTTAATTAAGTAATTAATTTGTTTGTTTATTTACTCGATACCACATACTGGCAATACATACATAATAGGTAAACAAAAATATGCATTTCCGCAAGAGGTTTACAATAAAGATACCTTCGCGTGGGTGTAGGTAAAGGATGTTCAAAAAGAGAATACAAAAGTAAATATTGATTATCTATTTGAATCCGCCCAAATTTGGATGGATGGGTACCGATGTCCAAGATGCATGGTATTTACATTCCATCATACTGTAACCTAATGATTCCGTCGGCGGGCATTTAGCCACAACTACTACCACATCCTACATATGAGTCTACGATACGACATTTCAACACATTAAAACGTTGGTGATTTTAAATTAAAAATGTCGATTAATCGAATACATCCTGGATTTTGAAAGTTGGCCTAAGTGATACATCCATCCTTTAATTAGAGGTTTTAATGGGCAGGTAATCCCGTAATTTTGAATTATGAGAGGAGAAATTTCCTTGCACACCTATTCATACGTTAGAACATCATTAAACAGTGACTAGTTAAACCTATTCAAATTTGGATGGATGTATATACAGGATGTCCATTTGAAGTGTTTTCACCATTGTTAGCTCGGAACCAGTAAGAGTTACAACATCGGTTAAATTAGACAAAATGGGCAGCTTTTAAGGGTCATTTCTAATTTGTTTAGTGTTGCCAAATTTATTTAGTTTTTGATGTACAGGGGTTTTTCTAAAAATTGCCTAAAATTTAAAATGAAAATAACTTCAAAATAAAACAAGATAGAATGAAACTTTTTTAACAAAAAGTTGTCAATATGCGGTCGCCTATAAGACACATTTATTTGTTTTTTTGTACCGTGTTCGGTTTTCGAGATACAACTAGTAAGTTTGTTTTTTAAATACGGACCTGGATTTTTTTATCAAAAATTTACAATGATTGCCCACATGATTATATTTTTTGACGTTTCGATGTAAAAAATCCATCCTCAGGATTTTTTATTTGTAATTTTTCAGATCTAAATGAATACATTTCACCAATATGCAATATATATATATATATCTAGTTATTTAGCCATAATCGAGCGTCGTGATCTAGTGCTCTAGATCATTGCTTAGCATTCGGGAGGTCACCGCTCCAAACGCGGGTCCGGCTGCTCTGGTCCAAGTTTTCTGTGATTTCCTTGGATCATTTAGGCAAATGCTGGGACAGTTGTTTTTCCACAGATAATCTTTCACTTCTCTTCTGTCTTCATTTCATCTGTCTCATCTTTCTCTCCCTAACTACACCACCTACCCATTCCCACAATTCCTGAATGGAGGCTGAAGAGAGCCTTACGCCCTACCCTCCGGCTTTGCACATCAGTGTAGGTCGGAGGGACTGCGCGTCCACCAGCACGAGTAGCTGGTGGGAATGAAACACACAAAAGTTTTTTTTTTTTTCGTTCAGCCATAGCCATTGCCACAGTTTATCTGTGACCGGTATGACCGAATACTAACATTTACACATACCCGATGCGTCAAAAATTCAGGATTTCCAATTAAAAGTTTTAATCAAACGACAACATCCTGGATATCGAAAGTAGGCTAATTAGTTCTGTTCAATTTTATATGTTTAAACGCTTAGCTAATTGTAGAATATTTAACCTTCGGATGAGATAGCTCCACCGATTTATGCTTTACAAACCTACCTACGCTTATACCACAGCACGTTTGATTTATTATACAGTGAAATTTCATTCGCTTTTTTAACTTGTAATATATTATTCGTATTATACGTAATCAATGCACTCCTACAAATAAAATTGATCGTTTATTTTAAAATATTACGTTTATTGTTTGATATTGCAACCGGCATACGCATATGCTGTAAAAATGTTCAGTGTTATCGTATTGATTAACTGATTAATCGCTAATAATTCACCGGTAAAAAGTTTGACGTTTGATATTCATCACTATAGAAACATACAATTCGCTTTTGACGCGAACACGTGATTTTATCTTTTGTAAAGATTTTATCGTTGTTAAGAGTGAATTCTCTCGTCGTTGTTATTAATGGTGTTTTAGTACTTCCTGGTGTTCGACGAAAAAACGTATTTATGGCGTTGACAATCTCGAAATCTGATAAAAAGCTGCGCACCCTCGGCTCCATGAACGCGTAACGAGCCCCCGAGCAGCCAATTATAAAGCGTGGAAGTTATAAATTAGGTCCCAAATCGCAAGCCAGCAGCTGTCTTCTAAATGAATCTGTTTTTTTTTACTCCCAAATTAAGGTGTTACGTTGCAAATTTAAACAGTTTCCCTACTAATAAATAAGTGAAATTGTCTAGCACCCTAATGACGATGACCTTCAAAATTTGTTACAGGGTGATTTAAAGGATTTATCCTTTCTACACCACTTATTAAAGCTGGAAATGGGTGCTGCTGTATTATTTGAAGTTTCGAATAGTTCGAAGATTTTCAAGTAATTCAAAAAATATTGAGTTATTCAAATATTATCAACAGTTTTCAATAAATAAAATTGCAATTAAATAAATACAGACTGTGTAATGAACGTCATCTATAGATATCTGTTTCTTATTTGTGGGATTCAGTAATTTTAAACGAGGTCCTTTTATAATAAGGATGTCGACTTGTTCAACTGAACCCAAACAGAATATATTGCTATAGATCAACAACTGTCGCTTTATATCCAGAACATTATTATAAAACTTGGTGTCTACTTTTTCTGACGTTATTTTTCCATTCTGTACTAAAATATGTTTTCCCTTAACGTATCAAAAAACCTTTCATTATTAACTTAACAGAATTAAGCGATTTTTAAAGCTGAAAATTGAATAAAATGCAAAATTCTTAATGTAGATGAGGTCGACGTGGGTAAAAATAAAAACTAAATGACAAAAAACAGAATTGTTTTTTTTTTATAATACTTGAGACATCTATGAAAATTTTTACTAAAGCTAATAGTTGAAACAAATTTTCGATTCGCATAGAACAGAAACAAAACTGGTTAGAATAAGTCACTTTCTTAACAAGGAATACTTAGAGGGTGCTGTCTTGCACTATTGTTCTGCCTTAAAATGAAAGAATTGTTTAGTCTTCTGGAAATCAAAATGATCTCAACAAAATAATAATCAGAACAAACAGCTTATTTACATATTTTTCTTAATCTGTTTTTTAGATAAACTTATTTATTCATACATTCCTTGATGTCACTTAATCTTTTAATAAACTCAATAGAAAAAAGGTTTGCTAACTATGTGGTCGAACAGAAATATAAATATGCTCTTGCTCTATACCGTGGGTTCCGTTTAACAACTAGGGTTTTTCAAGTTGATGGGCTATAGAAGTATATGAATTAGTAGAACGAATTCAATTCTGAAACTTAACATTAAAAAGTCTTCAAGTTCTTTCCGTAATTTTTCCATATTTGCCATGTAAATAAAATAAATTTAAAATATCTTGATTGTTGTTGCTTTATTTCAACAATTGAAAATTGTGGGTCTGGAAGACGGCATACGCTTTCTGACACTTAACAACAATTGATTGTTCAATTGTTTCGAAATCACAGCACACTGCTTTCATTAATATGATACGTATGCAGTGCAAAAAAGCAACATCTTCACAAATTGTAAATTTACTCAAAAAGTATAAACAAAGGTATACGTTAGTCCGATATCAATAGACGCCAAAAATGGGTCATTCCATTTAAAAAAATTGACTTATGCCCCCTTGAAGTTTGATCACAGAATTTGAACACTCTGTACATTTTAGTTAAAAACCATATTTTTTTCGATAACGTGAATAGTTATAAATAATTGTTGCGAGTATAAAGCAAAATCTCAAAAATTAATTGAATTACGATTTTTTAAATGTAAACGTGTAAATGTCAAAAATTTAAAAAAAAAATTAAATAACTCAAAATCCATCAATATTTTCGGTGTAGTGTCTTCTATAAAATATGCATGAATTCAGATTTTCTATCGGAAAATTGTAAAAAAAGTATGTCATTGCATTTAAAATAAGAAAGTTAACATCTACTTCCGGTATAACCGGATGTAAATCGAACTTG
Source organism: Agrilus biguttatus (assembly GCA_963921985.1). Lineage (NCBI taxonomy): Eukaryota > Metazoa > Arthropoda > Insecta > Coleoptera > Buprestidae > Agrilus > Agrilus biguttatus. Next base: position 27,806,954 of record OY998118.1, read on the forward strand.
AAAATATTTTTAAAAGAAGCGGCATAAACAATAACCAAACGAGCCCAAATTTCAGAATTGAATTCGTTCTACTAATTCATATTCTTCTAATAGCCCATCAACTTGAAAAACCCTGTATATCCTTATTAGAAGAGGACCTTGTTTAACCTTACTGAATCCCACAAATAAATAGCAAATATCTAGATGGCGTTCACTACATTGTTTGTATTTATTTATTAGTCGATGTTCATTGACAGCAGGTAGGTTGGTTGGTGTTGTTCAGAAACTGTCTGTGGCATACTGGTGGGAACCAATATGTTCGAAATCGCGACACATGAATGGCAGTTTCGGTAGAACGCTAAATAAGAGCATATTTTTGTTTTTGTTTGTTGTAATTGCAATTATTTAATAAATTTCACTAGATATTTCTTTCAACAAGATAAAGAGAAATAATACAATTTAATGGTAGAATTAAGATTCGGGCTAAAGGGCCGTAGTTTAAATGAACAGTTCATTTCATGATCATCATGGAGAATACTTTAAAAAACAATAAAGCCATTTTTATATAAGAAAGGCTGTTCATAATGCATTCTTGATGAAACAAGTTAAATGAATAAAATAACGACGAAAAATTGGTTTTGTTTCAACTGTCACATTTGCATTAAAACTGTCTCTTTGATAATGATCTGTTGATCGAAACAATTGTAAGGGTTTCTTATAATAAACAATTGAAACAAAACCAATTTTTCGTCTTTATTTTATTTATAAAGCCATTTTCGACAATAAATTACTATCTTTTCATTATTAAGCTCAGAATATAAATAGCAACCCTCGTTTAGATCGTTTGTTCATAGATTTAGTGTAGAAATTGATTTTTACATAAAAGTTTATATGTAAATATATCATTAATTTGAATGATTGGTACTTACTATTGATTCAACTCTTAGTTGAATATTAATTAAGACTAACTAAATAAATTTATAAATAATTTTACATAACATGAATAATTTTTAATCAAAAATTTTATGTAAAAATCAATTTCTACGATAAATATATGAATAAATGATCTGTTATGTGCGGCAACCAAGACGTCAAGTCAGAAAAGCCAACAAAAATCATTCGGAGCATATGCTAATATTAAACAATAAAAGAAACCATAAAAATTGGAATTGGGAAGAAAATAAAAATTGATAAAAAGGGAACAAAAATACGAATTATTTGAAAAGTTTCGAATTATGATAGGTCGAAACCGGTAGTGGGTATGGCTTTCGGTTCGTTGTGCCTACTTGGTAGGACGCGTTTCAAATGTGAGATCTTTGATCTTAATATGTAGACGAATAAGGATTTTAATTCCTTCTTTTTTAAATTGCTTTTGTAAGACAAGATTATACAATTTAATTTTACATTGTCTTTTTTGGTATAAAACTATTTATCGAAATTCCTTACCTATAATACGTAATCACCCCATCTTAAAAGGATTTATTCCTTTAGATCCAGTCATTTTATGAGTAAATGTACGATTTTTTTAGTTTTATTTGTCTTTAAAAATGTGCGGTTTAGGTTAGAGATCGATGCCTGAACAATAAGTCAAAAGCTGAAGGAAGGTATAAAGTAAATGTTGGACCTAAGGGGTGCGGGCGCCTGCCAGAACAAATACTATCCATTTTGGCAAGCATGTATTAGGTACCACCAAAGTAAATATGACAGAAACAAAATAAACCTTTTCAGATGTTAAAAACCGGTGAAGCGAAAAGGGTGGTCATTTAGCATTGAAAAAAATATTACCACCTTTCACATAAACGGTGCGGTTGGGTATGTACCTCTGTTCCTAAGCAATTTAAACCATATCGAAGGTTAAAGAATTCTTAATTCACATTTGGTTTTAACCCTTTGGGATCGTAATGTCAAAATTTTTACTTTTGAGAATAACGACGTAATTCAATAAGTTCACGTGAGAATTTTTATTTAAAAGGGTTAACTTCTTGTAAAAGTTCCGTAAATGAGTAAAGGGTAGGTAACATTTTTCTTTTGAAAAAGGAATTTTTATTTGTATACTTTCTATAAAAAGGGTTGAAGAAGGGTTAGAAAAGTAATACACGATATTTTAAATTTTAATGTAAAAGTCCTTGATAAAAAATAAGGAGACCTACCACAATTACATTTTGAATGTTTCACTGATTTATTGTGTGGAACTCTAAAATTGCTTCGCTTTTAGTTTATTATTAGAAGTATACACCACCAGCAATGTTTACATGCACTTTTTGATTACTTATGAGTATTTAAAAAAAATGTGAGGTCTATATTTTATTTTTTGAATATTGAACTGTAATAAAATGTTCAAAAATTTGGAATACGTTTATCGAGCGAGGTAGAGTGGCATATACTAAATTACATGTCACAATATCATAATTGTAATTGTACTGATTGTACACAGTAATCACTACTTTCTTAGGTAATTAAAAAGTTAATTAAGCAATTATCTTCAACTTTTCTAGTTAAATTTTTTATAAAGAGTTATAGGTAAAAAATTGAATTCTCTGACGTAGTCACAGCACTGATATTACTTAATTATTTTCTACTTTATTTTATAAAAACAAAATTTTAAAATTTAGTTAATAATATTTTAAAGAATGAACAGTACAACATATTAAAATGTACTAACACGTGGTAATTGAAGCGATTGCAGATAATGGAATATAAGGTGTTATCAGTTATGAGCAGTGCTGTGGCAATGTTAGATAATTCCACTTGATACATATATAAATTGCTTTTTAAAAATTTAACTAGAAAATCGATGTTGGATTTTTGTTTCTGACAAAAAACAATTTCCCTGAGGAAGCTCTCAATAAAGAGCGGAACGTTGGAGAGAATTGTTTAATTAATTCTTTTTTAATTACCTGATAAAGTTCGGATTTTACTACTTAACTTGAAATAATCAGGGAGAATATGGGTATATATATATATATATATATAATTACTACTTTTTCCTGTATTGTCGATGCTATAGCTAAGTTAGGAATGTTTGAAGAATGACCTTTTTTCAGAGGATTTTCATGTTTTTCTTGTTGAAAATAGCCCCGAACGGGACGTTTCATATTTTATTTTGAAAGTTTTGCAAAAGAAACAAAATTAAGAATTGCAATGTTTAAACATTATTTTTAAAAAGCTGACAATTTTGTTTACGCCATTTTAAATATTTTACTCCCTGGAATCAATCTACTTTACGTGATGGTATATTCGGATTGGATAAATCGTTTTGTGCTATAATGATTGGGCTCCTAGTTTCATTAGAACTTATGCCTATTAGGATTCTTGATTAGATTGATGTGTAGAAATCGATATAGGAAAATGAGAAAAATTAGGCAAATCGGTTTTCCATAAGGTTTGGTCAAGGTCGAAGATTTTATTTACGGTTTTTGTACTTATGTGTTATATCTCAATGTTTTAAAGAGCTAAACAAGAATTTATTTGGCATAACTTATTAAATTGTTTAAATAAAATCTCTATAATAAACCACGGTCTTACTGTTTGGTAATTGACAAATCGACTATTTAAGTTGTTTACTTCCAATTTGCAATATCAAAGAAACAATACGACGATAAAAACATTTATTAGTCGAATAGTAAATGACAACTGAGGGTAAGATATCGTACTAGGCATATTTATATATTCCACACTACATAATAAAGTTTAAAGTACATGAGAGACTTGCAATACATTACAAAGTCATTTAGATGTTTGTCAGGAAATGGTGATATCTTATGAACCTATACAATTAATAAAATGGAAATAACCACAAATAACATATGTACCTACTGTATGAAATATGAAAATAGGAAGAAAATAAACGAAGAAAAGTTTCAAATTTAATTTATTGAACACAACCATTGTTCCATCAATATATTGGCTTCTTCAGGTGAAGATGAGTCTAATAAACAGTTACAAATATCAGCTTATATATAAAAGGTAAAGACTAAATAAAGTGGGAATAAAATGGGGGCATTAAATTTTTGAAAATAAATTTAATAATGGAGACCTATTGACTTCAATTTGGTCGTTAAGTAAAACATTTAATTTATTATATTTATTAATATACAAACTTTCTGTTAGATTGAGCTTAATAGTTTTGGGTAATTCTTTTAAAATTTTGAAATTATCGTTCAAAGAGCGTTTTTCTAGCAACAAATGTTCTGCGTAGGTAGAATCCGTTTTTCCATTGGTGTAGCCACTTTTGTGTTCACGAATCCTATGCATGAAAGATCTTCCAGTTTGTCCTACGTAGACTTGATTACAGTCACCACATTCAAGCAAATTCAAAAATTTAATGCCCCCACTTTATTCCCATTTTATTTAGTCTTTACATTTTATATATAAGCTGATATTTGTAACTGTTTATTAGACTCATCTTCACCTGAAGAAGCCAATGTATTGATGGAACAATGGTTGTGCTCAATAAATTAAATTTGAAACTTTTCTTCGTTTATTTTCTTCCTATTGAAAAATGAAGTTTCAACAAGTAACGCCCACCACAATTAATTATATGAAATATGAATTATTAAATTATTCAGTTTATTCTTGAAGTCCCCCGATTCGCATTCTACGCTATGTTGTTCAAGTTTTACCGGCTAAAAAAGAACAACTTTAATAATAAGAATACCAATAAGGAGAATGTAATTTCGAAATTTCTTTAAGCGTAACAATCCCATCTATTTGGTCTCGTTTTCCGGTCGATACCTTTCAAAAGCGCCAGTCTGCATTGTGTTTTATAAATGTAGTGGAGTTTAACTAGGTAAACAAAAGCCCATAACGTACATGTATTGTGCGTGTGTGTATTTAAGTGCATAGAGAGCCTCCGATGAGGAAGAATATTATAACTGAGAGGCGCCAGACTCGAATTTAAACTAGCCGCACGAGTCCTATTGTAGGGAGCCACCGGGGCATGGAAAAGGCCCGGCTAAAAGCGCATTACTGACTGTTTACGAGCAATGTGCACACTCTTAGAAAAGTCTCTTTACTTTATACAACAACACAAGTGTACGAGTTACGAGTGTGATGGTCCAATGGTCCACTGGTGACTTGGACTTGGACATTGAGGTAGGTAGGTAAACAAATATTCTCTCTATAATTGATTTTATCTACTGATACTTGATGAAATTGCATTATATACTTAATGAATAAAAAACACTTTTTCGAATTTTACAGTTTATTGTTTATCACTTGACAATATTGTTTCGCTACACTGTAGCTTCTTCGGAAGTTACCTATATCTAAACTTATGCTATTACAAATATTATTCGCTTATATTCTAACCGTTCCAGGAGGGAGTGGGAAATGAAATAAATTCAGTAATGGAGAATTGTTGACTTCAGTTTGTTCATTAATAATATTAGGGCTGTATTTGTTTTTATTTATTTCTAATTTTTCTAATAATTTTAGTTTACACAAAAACAACAAAAATATCGTCCACATATTTTAGCCAGACTCTAGGTGATAAGCAGTCTCCCATAGTTGTTCCTTCCCTCTGCTCATAGAAACAATTATTTATCTTAGACACAGGTCTTATCCCTAGTTCTCCGCTATTCAGTTTAACCTAATTAGTCCTGTTATCATTTTGTAAGGTCTATCTAACATTACAAGCAAGTGTGTTTTTAGTTTTTAGTTCTCTTCAGGCCCTTATTTTAGAAATTAATTATTATTAACAATAAATAGTTATTAATTTCTAAAATAAAAGTGGCCTAAGTTACCCGTTATCACAATAGATATCTGCCAGTGAAAGTTCCGTCAAAATCGGTCCAGCCGTTTCAGAGATTAGCCAGAACAAACAAACAAACAAACAAACAAACAAACAAACAGACAGACAGACAGACAGACAGACAGACAGACAGACAGACAGACAGACAGACAGACAGACAGACAGACAGACAGACAGACAGACAGACAGACAGACAGACAGACAGACAGACAGACAGACAGACAGACAGACAGACAGACAGACAGACAGACAGACAGACAGACAGACAGACAGACAGACAGACAGACAGACAGACAGACAGACAGACAGACAGACAGACAGACAGACAGACAGACAGACAGACAGACAGACAGACAGACAGACAGACAGACAGACAGACAGACAGACAGACAGACAGACAGACAGACAGACAGACAGACAGACAGACAGACAGACAGACAGACAGACAGACAGACAGACAGACAGACAGACAGACAGACAGACAGACAGACAGACAGACAGACAGACAGACAGACAGACAGACAGACAGACAGACAGACAGACAGACAGACAGACAGACAGACAGACAGACAGACAGACAGACAGACAGACAGACAGACAGACAGACAGACAGACAGACAGACAGACAGACAGACAGACAGACAGACAGACAGACAGACAGACAGACAGACAGACAGACAGACAGACAGACAGACAGACAGACAGACAGACAGACAGACAGACAGACAGACAGACAGACAGACAGACAGACAGACAGACAGACAGACAGACAGACAGACAGACAGACAGACAGACAGACAGACAGACAGACAGACAGACAGACAGACAGACAGACAGACAGACAGACAGACAGACAGACAGACAGACAGACAGACAGACAGACAGACAGACAGACAGACAGACAGACAGACAGACAGACAGACAGACAGACAGACAGACAGACAGACAGACAGACAGACAGACAGACAGACAGACAGACAGACAGACAGACAGACAGACAGACAGACAGACAGACAGACAGACAGACAGACAGACAGACAGACAGACAGAAAATTGTAAAAGCACCTCCCGCCACTTAATATCACAAAGGCTGCCTGTTGCGCGGACTCAGAACGCGACAAAGTTGCGGGCACAGCTAGTGTTGCAATAAACCTAAGCGCTATAAGCGTTTTTTAATAGACCTAGACGTTTGGATGCGTTCATTTTCTGAATACGTATCATCGTAGGTGGAAGGTACTCGTAAGTTTTTTATGATAAAATTTTACACTTTGTCATTTATCTCCGGCCCACTAGAGTGCCTATTATTTGCGTATACTTGACAGGGAACATAGTGGAGTGCGGACAGGTAGCAAGCTGTAGTTGTGTCGTGTTTAGATTTTGTTAAGAGGTTTACCTGCGCTTTGTACTGAAAAGGTACACTTTTACCTGAAAAAGAGCAAGACGCATTCAAGACTGATTATTAGGTTTTAACTTAAAACGCATACTTGAACTTTGAAGTTTTTGCGCTGAAAAGAAAGGTGATGCTTACTCAGTTACCTAAACACGATAGGAAGTACCTAATGAAAATAAAATTAGGATTTTTGTTAATACAAAGTGGTGCATCAGTATAGTTATCATGAGAGAGGTTAGGAAGAATTGAAATTCGCTTTACCTATGCAGATAAATAAAATTGCAGTGTCTGTTTGTAATATTATTATTCACTTTTTACTAAATGCATATGGATGTATACACGGTACATATACCGAAATAACATTTTTTTAAATTTTTGTCTGTCTGTCTGTTTGTTCCGGATAATCTCTGAAACGGCTGGACCGATTTTAACGAAACTTTCACTGGCAGATAGCTAATGTAATAAGGAGTAACTTAAGCTACTTTTATTTTAGAAATTAATTATTATTAACAATAAATAGTTATTAATTTCTAAAATAAAAGTAGTCTAAGTTACTCTTTATTACATTAGCTATCTGCCAGTGAAAGTCCCGTCAGAATCGGTCTAGCCGGAACAAACAGACAGACAGGCAGACAAAGGCTGCCTGTCGCGCGGGCTCAGAACGCGCGAGCTGCCTATTGCTAACGGTTGTGTTTCAACGACTTCGTTTAAAATAACTTTTTTGTTAAATTCCACGCGGACGAAGTCTCGGGCACAGCTAGTATTATATAAATTTTTAAATCAGAATTCCGGAATGTGTGCTTGAAGAGTGTACAAGGAGAACGAATTCAAATGAGATTTTTGACATAATCCATCCATATATTTTGCTAAAATAAGAGGCTGCTGGTGTCAAAAATCATAACTAGAACGGTGCAGAGGATAGATAAAAGGGCGGAAGAAATTTAGGGGATGACAAATTTGGGTTTAGAAGAAATAGAGGACGATGTGAGGCCATTTTAGCTTTATGGGTAATAATACAGAAAATGATAAAAAAGGAATAGAGCGTGTACAAAGGATTCGTAGATCTAGAAAAAACTTTCGACAATATTAAATGGAAAAAGATGCTGAATGTATTTAATAGTATAGGGCTGAGGTACAGGGATCGATGAGTGATATAGTTTCTATCAAGAACAACAGTAAACAGTAAACAGTAAATAGAAATTGGACAATAACGTAAAAATTAGGAAAGGAGTTAGACAGGGATGCACACCTCTTAATCTATATATTGAAGATGCGATTAATATTATTAAGGAAATAACAACTTCAGGCATAGATATACAGGGACGCAAGATTATTATGCTTAGACTTGTGGATGATACAGCTTTATTCGCATCTCACAGGGAGGAGTTATTGACAGTAGAGCATGGAATGAAAATAAATGAATATAAAACGAAGATATTAATATGTAAGGGAGGCAGATGAAAGTAGGATTATAGTTAATATAGAAATATGAGACGAAAAACTAGAGGTCTCTGATTTTCGATATTCAAGAAGTAAGAGAAGTCAGGATGGGTATAGACATAAAACAAAGGATAGCGCAGGGTTGGTTGACTAGCTTTTAATAAAAAAATATCGCTTCTGTGTTCGCGATTGATTAAGTTAGGAACTCGAAAAAGATTATTAAATGTTAATTATTCAAAGAAAAATCAATTTTGAGTTTTAATAATATGTTCTAAAACTTGACAAACGTTAATCAGGCGAGGTAGTAGTGGCATATGTCAAATAACTTGCCGCAATATTTTAATTGCAAAAAGTCCGATCGAGACGTTTCAAATTTTATTTTGAAAGTTTTGCAATTCCATAAATATTATCTCACTAGAGCATTACGATTGCTCTGATTGTTTTCGAGATAAAATTGTAAATTCAATTTTCAAACATTATTAAAAAAAAAACTGACAACTTTGGGTCTTTTTTGGTATATTATTCTCCGGAACCTACTTTGATATCTAGAACAGACTGTCCTACGTAAATTCAATAAGTTTGTGCGGTTTTTATCAAACTAACAACGAACAAGGGATGAACAGCGCCGTCAATGGTTGTAGATGCAGGGAGCAGAAGTAGAATTAGAAGCAGAAGCGGAAGGGGCCGTCTTGTTGTCGTATAAAAACATACATCCATATGTGTATGTGTGTGTAATTGTATTTGTATGTATGTATGTATGTGGAGCGCAACGCAACACAGAACGCAGCATAGTGATTGTTAAAAGTATAAGGTCGTCAGGCAGGTAAGGGCGACTGCGACTGAATAATAGGTAACTCGATATCTGCTGCGTACGGTTGTTCCCCATTTGCGCTAAACATGGGCCCGGCGAATAATGAACAGTGGGAAACAATTTTGTATGCTTTGTACCCCCTCAGTACGTACGGTACACATATATCCGAATAGTTTGCGTTGCTCACTTCCACTTAATCAGCGGATAAACGCATTGCCACCGAAATAATATATTATTTTATCTCGCAGTAGCTGAATACCGTACCGAGAGTTCCAGGGGATCAGACCTGTAGCCAGAAACAGTTTTTATTTAGCGGAGGTCCAAATACTCAGTTAGACTTTAACGAGTTCTTTGACGGAACACTTAATTGATTTAATATGTGTCTTATAACCTTAAAAGTAAATGTTTCGTTGAAATAAATAAATAAATAATATTTAGAGAGGTTGCGGTTGGGAACTTGTAAAACATTTTTAATATATTCAAAAAACAAACACACTTGTTCAATGGTTTTACAAACATTATTAAGAATACTCTTACAATCGTTTCGGCTTAATTAGGCCATTCTCAAAGAGTCAATTAGAAACTAACTAAAGATAAACAAACATAACTATTTATACATTACATGTGGTTGGGGGAAGTAACGTAATATAGGGCTATTGTGCCCTTCACACTGTTCATTTTTAATATTTTTATATAGAAAAAAGGCTTTTTGGATTTCTAATTTTTCTAACAAATTTAATCCTTTGCTTTTATTAAGTATATGTAAAATTAAGAAATTATTTTCTACGTTAAAATTATGGCTATTTTCAAAACAATGTTGGGAAAACCAGTACTACATTTTTTATCATCGATTGACTTTTTGTGTTCTTTAAACCTAATTCTAAACGATCTTCCTGTATGCCCTATATACATAGCAACGCAGTCTGAACAATGAATTTCATACACCCCAGATTTACATAGTTGTTGTGAACTAATAATTTACCTAAATTAACATTATTTGAACATATGGTATTAATTCCTATTTTAGCTAATCTTTTACACATACCTGCACTAATATTTTTGTAATTATTAATGAAATGTCAATTGCTATTTTTAGCTAAACATTTACCTGAGTATATTTCCCTAATGGTATGTTTTTTGTATTTCTTAGTTAATATTTTGTCAATAGTATCCGGATTGTACCCATTATCACATGCTGTTGTTTTTAAATATCAACTTCGTTTTTATATTGTTGTTCTTTAAGAGGGAGTGAAATAAGCCTATGTATCAAACTGTTTGTTGAATGTTGACATTTTTATTATATGTTGAAATTTTGGTTTGAGTGAGCCGGAATGAATTGAAATCTAAGGTATTGTTATTACGTGTTATTGTCAAGTCTACAAAGTTTAATAATAAGCGGGTAGTAGCTTGGTACCTATCTGGCTAACCCCACACGAGCCCTGTGTCTCAATGAAGGTTGTCCAATAACGAACGAAAATATGTTCTTTGTTGGAATCAGATGACAGACGATAAGTAGATTGTCCATAGTAAAGGAATACTTAATTGTTAATAAGGATTCAGTTCATAAACTTGAATTACACATGCCCTTTCCCGAATATATAGGTACCTAGAATTACGGATCGGTAAACTTATTTCAAAAAGCAGTAAGTACACGACGCCCTTTCTAGACTTTTATCAAGGAAAACACAATTAATGAAATAAAACACTAATCTTTGTAAGGTTTCAAGAAAAACAGTTTATTTGTGTTAATCACTACAATATTGTTTCGCTATAACTATAGCTTCTTCAGGTGAAGATAGTGGTGGGCATAAGAAGTCTATAGGTTTAAATTTAAAAGTGGCGAATTCGAAACTTCTATTTGGTCGTTCACAATTCAAAAGAAATTTGTTTGTAATTAGCGTCGTTAATTTGTTTGTAAGTATTCCTCCAAAAAGAGGTTATTGAATTTATCAATAACAAACTCTCATTAGGAAGATCCAACCAGTTCATCGCAAATGCTATTGTTAAATTACTGGAAATTTGTTTATCCAAAATTATGTCCAATTCAAAGAAAAATTTTACATTCAAGATGAAGGATTAGCTATAGGTAACCCTTTTAGTCCTTTGTTAGCAGTTTTTATGAACCACCTCAAAAATAAAATGGCATTCCATAGTCTGTTTAAAAATTGTTAATATTGATATAGATATGTTGACTTTGTTCGTTTTATAGGCTCAGACAGAGATATTAACTTCAAATTTTTTAATTTCTTTAATAACATATGAAAAAATAAAGTTTACCCTAGAAATAGAAAAAGAAAGGTCAATAAATTTCTTGGATTTAACTACAACTAGATTCAACTTTAACACGTATATGCCATTTATCACAAACCAACACATACAGATACTATAATTCATGCTTATTTTAATTTGCTATGAATCGTCCTGGACTGCAACTTGACGAAATCCAGGTATTTGTGTTGAATCTTGATTGAAGTGGCGTTTGTAAATCGATTTGAATTAAAGTCTTTGAGCAGTTTTTTTATACATATATTTACACTTTTTACAACTGATAACATTGGTAACAACTACCGGGAAGCGTTACATCACGATTGAGTTGTTGCTTGAATATTGTTAATTGATTAGACTTGGTGGTTGATATAAGTTGAATATAGCTGATAGATCGTTTAATATGAATTGATATTGCTTGTTATGATCTCTGGCTTTTCTATTGTAAAAGGTTATTTATAAACATTAGAATAAGTTGGAAAGGGATGGAGGTGTGGTTAAATTTGCTGAGAACAATGATGATGGGTGTTAAAAGTGAGGAAGGTGGGATTTGAAACTTGTTGTAGCGTATTGGTGTATGGTTATAAATGTGACAAAAATTTGATACAAATTGACGGACGTTAGGATTAAGGGGTTAACAGTTAGAGCTAAAAAAATCATTGGAAATTATGGGAGATTTATGGTAGTGCAATTAGGAAAGGATTTGAGACTAATTGACAACGAAAAGAAACTGGTAATAAATGAACAAAGGAGCTAAAAAATCAGAATTTAGAAAGTCAGCGTGAAAACGTTACGCATCTTGCAATAATAATAAAGCAGTTGGTAGTCCAACGGAGTCCTTTCTTTATCTCACACAATTAGTAGCTTTCAATTTTTTAATAAACGTTCCCTTACATATAAACCAGTATAACGCGGAAATAGAAGAATTTATGAAATAGCAGACAACAATAGTTATTCTCGAAGCGTAGTAGACAATAAATAGCATTTACCCTACTATAAAAAGCAAACTTGATAAATTTATTCTAAATAATAAATGTAAAACACCTAATGGCTCTAACTCTAGTGTTTATTTATTGAATTGTATACATTGTAATAAAGTGTATGCAGGATAGACGGGAAGACACTAGAATACTCGAACAGTATAAAAGTTTTGTCAATTATAAAACAGATTCTACGTACGCAGAATATTCATTATATTTTAATCTTAATTTCAATAAAGAATTCAAAATTTTTATATCAATTAACTAAAGGTCCTAAATTACATTTATGTGAACAATTAGAAATAAATAGGTACAGTACACAAAATATTATTTTGAAAGATCAAATAGAAGTTTCGAATTTTCCACTTTTAAATTTAAATCTCACCACCACTAACATTTTCAACATTTATATTTAAGTAGATTTTGAATGACGAAGCAGCGTCGGAGGTCACCGGTTCGTATACGGGTCCGGCTGCCCTGGTCCAAGTTTTCTTGGATCATTTAGGCAAATACTGGGGTAGTAATATTCCACATACAATCTACACCATCCACCCATTCTCACGATTCCTGATAGAATGCTGAAGAGGGCCTTACGCCGTACCCTTCGGCTTTGCACTACAGTGTAGAGAACTGCCCGCCCACCAGCTGGTGGTAATGAAACATAAAAAAGAAAAACGAAGATTTTATATGTTTGTATTATCTTCACCTGAAGAAGATATAGTTATAGCGAAACAATATAGTACTGACTTACACAAATAAAGTTTTATTGAAACTTTACCACTTTACTACGGTCTAAAATAGGTAAACATACAGCAACAATGTGAAATTAAACGTAATAACAATAACGATCGCAACAACAACAATATATTTAAAAACAAGAAGACGCAAGGAAATGATTTTTACAGGCGGAAGATTCAGATCGAACTGATTAGTCAGAGGGAAAAAAGAATGAAATCGAAATTGTGAAGTAAGAGAAAGGGTTGTAGATAAGAGGAGGGTACCAATACAGAAGTACGAAAGTTTGGAAATTTTTGAGATCAGAAATATCAAAAACCCAAATCATTAAAGAAACCCATCATAAAATAGCAATTTAGTAGTACCTAGTTAGTACGCGAAGTTGAAATGTTAGCAGGGATTATAGGAAAGTACAGTAATTTCCTGTAAATAAGTAAATAAAATTATTGTATCTACTTAGAATGCTTTCTAATGTTTTAAATAGCATATGTAATGGTCTTAACATACGTAGAAAATGCCCAAGTGAAGCGCTAGGCGCATGGATACCGCACCTCTTCCAGCGTGAGCGGGTTTTCATAGCAACGGTAACATCTGCAGCAAAACATGCGGGTTTAGCGAGACCTACTTATCCCTGAATAAGGAAGATTTCGCGGCGAGATGACTACTCTACTGCACCTGCATGCTCTTTGTACATTTATACGTCAGTTATTCGTATTTGCAGTGTCCGAGAATAAATGGTAACATTTATTATGTCTGTGTGTTTCTTACATAGGTATTTATTTTATTTTCGGGCGTCTAGGGGAAATTAAAAGTTACTGGCACAGATGGATAGAATACAAAAGCTTTAGAAGATAATGTTAAGAAATATTTACACAGACACACAAAGAAATATAATCATCATTACATAGTTATGTTTAATCTTAATTTCAATAAAGAATTCAAAAATTTTATATCAATTAACTAAAGGTCCTAAATTACATTTATGTGAACAATTAGAAATAAATGGGTACAGTACACAAAATATTATTTTGAAAGATCAAATAGAAGTTTCGAATTTTCCACTTTTAAATTTAAATCTCACCACCACTAACATTTTCAACATTTATATTTAAGTAGATTTTGAATGACGAAGCAGCGTCGGAGGTCACCGGTTCGTATACGGGTCCGGCTGCCCTGGTCCAAGTTTTCTTGGATCATTTAGGCAAATACTGGGGTAGTAATATTCCACATACAATCTTTCACTTCTCTTCTGTGTTCATTTCGTCCGTCTCATCTTTCTCTCCCTAACTACACCATCCACCCATTCTCACGATTCCTGATAGAATGCTGAAGAGGGCCTTACGCCGTACCCTTCGGCTTTGCACTACATTGTAGAGAACTGCCCGCCCACCAGCTGGTGGTAATGAAACACAAAAAAGAAAAACGAAGATTTTGTATGTTTGTATTATCTTCACCTGAAGAAGATATAGTTATAGCGAAACAATATTGTATTGACTTACACAAATAAAGTTTTATTGAAACTTTACCACTTTACTACGGTCTAAAATAGGTAAACATACAGCAACAATGTGAAATTAAACGTAATAAACATTATTGAATTGAAGGAATATCCACTACTAGAGATTACTAATATTATCTTGACTTTTAAATTGTAATGTATTTTACTTAGGTCAAACTAGAAGGAAATTAGCTGCAAGACTAGAACAGCATTTAAAAGACATTAATTAATGCATAAGCTCTACAGGTGTCAGCACACACTGTACTGAAAAGAAATTAGGAAAGCTTTTAAATGTAATTAAATGTAATTACCACTCTACTTAAAGAATAAGTTGTTACTACTGGATATTTATTTGGGCTTCTCCTTCAATAACCTTTAGGTACGTTTATATTGTTAATGTATTTTTTGTGTTATTTATTAGCAAAGTTTTATTAATACTTTTTGAAACATAAAAAATTATTTTATTAATTTCATTTTGTTATATTTACTTTCTTAACTTCCGGGATTGGGAGGAGGGAGTTCCGACTTCCTGAATGCGTGTCTGCGGGGGTGGATTCATTTCTATTTTTATCATGTTTTGTAATACTTGTATGTAAATATTTATGTATTTCTGGTTCAAAGGAGCTGGACTGTTAAAGGTCAGTTTTCGGTCATTACGAACTCGAAAAAGAAATTGAAGTACCTACCTATTATAAAAATTACTTAGTTTAGTTTTGGAATACTCTGTTTTTTAAGCTCACAATGGTCTGAAAATAGCCTTTATCAGCCCATCTCCTTTTGTATTTCATTTAAATCTCACATTCTATTAACTGGGTCCGATGATGATATCATAAAAAATTTTCTGAAACTTGTGCAGCAGGAAATTTTCTTTAATTAGGTAACGATTAAAACGTCTAATAAAAAAATGAAACTAACTAAATGGCCTACTTTCGCTATCCAGGATGTTGTCGCTTAATCGATTTTCTTAATTAAAAATCATAAATCTTTTAACGTATTCAGTGTGCTTAAACGTCAATATTTGCTCGTCGTAAGGTCATATCATTAGATAAACTAGGTCATAGTTAAAATGTAAGTGTGCTATCGAAAGTAGTACCCATCCGTCCAAACTTGGACGGGTTCAACTAGTTAGATTATATCTATCTGTTTTCCTGAAATAACATATATTTTGAGATAATTTTTCTACGTTGACTTTGTTTGCTGTCGTTTATATGATTACGTGTAACGGATTTCGATTTGTATCAAGTATAGATTAATTATTTGTCGTAAACTTAATATTTTGTTGTAGTTACCAAATATTTCAGTAAAAGCCAGATTGATTTGTCATTGGTTTATTCTAGAATAAAAATTTGTACTTGTTCAAGATAATTGTTATTATTCGACTTTCTGATGTATAATACAAGAAATTAACATCCTTCTATTGTAGTTGTATTGTAACACCAAAAAACAAGCAATAGATGTATATTCTCTCTTTAAATATGGATGAATTCAGATGTTTGTATTATCATTCCCGTATCTATGTCCTATATAATCAAACAAATTTTCAAAAACCACACATTTTAACAATCTTTATAAATCGATTAATTCAAATTCAAATTTATTAACCATATATATTCAATTTAATCGATAAATTTTTTAATCTTTATAAATTAATTGAAAAACTATAAATGTCTTGTTTGTTTGTGTGAAAGAGATCTATAGTAATTTTACGGAAGTAATTTGCCATGGACTCTTGGTGAAACATTATTTAAACAAAATATGAGTAAATTAAACACTTGGAGGAGTTTCACTTTATTTTATTGATTATTCTATGTACATTTCGCCTTGCTAGGGCATCATCAGGAGTATTTACAGTACTCTGAAATTTACCATATTAAAAAAAATGAAAATAAGTGAAAAAAGCGAATATAATATCTACAAATTAACTTGTAGAAATATTTTTTGTATGCTTTATTGTCTGACTAATTCTTCTGGGCTCTAAAACATAATTTTTGATCAGAAATTTATCAAAACAACCGGATGGGATCACGATTTTATTTATTTTTTGCGGCTGAAGCAATCAGGCTATTGAAAAGTTTCAGTCATGTCTATCAAAAAACAATCTTTATAAATCGATTAATTTTCAATTTAATTTTATTTTTTTAATTTAATTTAATCGATACATATTTAATCTTTATAAATCGATTGAAAACTATAAACGTCTTGTTTGTTTGTGTGAAAGAGATCTATAGTAATGTGTTTACATGTTTATATTAAATAATCCATAAAAAATAGATTTACATAGGATATCTAAGGAAAATGTCGAAAAAAGCGAATATAATGTCTACAAATTAACTTGTAGAAATATTTTTTGGATGCTTCATTATCTGATTAATTCTTCTGGGCTATAAAACATAATTTTTGATAGAAATTTATCAAAACAACCGGATGGAATCGCGATTTTGTTTATTTTTTATTTTGTTGCGGTTTAAGCAGTCCTGTCTATCAAAAATCAACCCAAAGATGTCTATTTTTCTAGTTGTATGATGTATACGCATTATATTATTCTCTAACAACATGCATATTACAAAGCAGAAGCCCAAATGTATGAGATGAAAACAAGGTTTTTGTAGGGCGGTAGGAAGAGAACGGAAACAGTTGTCAAGGAGAGGCCAGCGGTCGACAAACTTGTCAATCACATTATGTCAAGGGGGGAAACATGTCGAGATGTAAAAAGGCTGTTCTATTGCACTTGTTGTTTTTAAAGAATCTGGTTCCAGTTCTAACGATAAGTAGACACTCGGAAAGTTGTGAAAACACGCACCGCTTCTCATTTAGGTACATAGTACAGCCATCAGAAGCACATTATGGACTCAAACTCAGACATGAACGGAATGTGTCTTATCCTGATGGAAGGCGGTTAGGAAATCATAAGAAACAATATTAAAATACATAGCTTACGCTTATGGAACGTGACAGTTATTTAAAAGCTGTTATTAGTTGGATTTTCTTCGAATTGATGTTCGTAATTGTTGCTTTAATGAGAATTTATCGCTTATTATTAATTATTATTTACGTACATTGCAGTTAGTAAGTAATTGATTGATGCTTATTATAATAAAATCTCTTTATACGTATATACATTCGTTCAATTAGGATTTTTAGAAGAAAAGAATGATATATTTTTGGAAATTTGGCAGTAACATAACTTATTTTAAAGGATTTCCAATACAGGCCAAAAAAAAATCCACCTCTAGCGATAATGTCTAGGGTCCCAAAATGAACTTTCAAACATGCAGTTTGATCGGACACTTTAAAAAATCGGACCATAGACATTAATTTGTCTCATTTGTCATTGCGACAATCTGCCTAAACATTAATTAGCTTATTTCGAAAACCAGCATTGAACACCTTGAAAGTAACGATTTATTTGAATTGGCTTATAATTATTTTTTGTTTTACAATAAATGAACAAATTTCCTGTAAATAAGTAAATAAAATTATTGTATCTACTTAGAATGCTTTCTAATGTTTTAAATAGCATATGTAATGGTCTTAACATACGTAGAAAATGCCCAAGTGAAGAGCTAGGCGCATGGCTACCGCACCTCTTCCAGCGTGAGCGGGTTTTCATAGCAACGGTAACATCTGCAGCAAAACTTGCGGGTTTAGAGAGACCTACCCATCCCTGAATAAGGAAGATTTCGCGGCGAGATGACTAGTCTACTGCACCTGCATGCTCTTTGTACATTTATACGTCAGTTATTCGTATTTGCAGTGTCCGAGAATAAATGGTAACATTTATTATGTCTGTGTGTTTTTTACATAGGTATTTATTTTATTTTCGGGCGTCTAGGGGAAATTAAAAGTTACTGGCACAGATGGATAGAATACAAAAGCTTTAGAAGATAATGTTAAGAAATATTTACACAGACACACAAAGAAATATAATCATCATTACATAGTTTTGTTTTATTTATTGTTTTTTTCGTATTCTTTATGTCCTTTATTTCTTGTGGAAGAGAGAGGGGGGTCGTTAATAAAAAAATGTCTAGGGTCTCAAGGAGGGTCAATACGGCCCTGTTGTCACCGTAAAAGGTGAAATTTCTAATTCAATTTGATGTTAAAAAAAGTAATTTTAGGTCTATTATTAGTTATAGCGACGTCCTGACAAATTTGCGTTTAGATATACTATCTATAATAGTAAAAGCAGCCGGCCAACCTGTGCAACAGCACATAAATCACGGCATTTAAACTATTCAAGAGGATCAAATAATAAAAGGCCCAGACAGCCATCGACATGCCTACCGTATGTACGCCTTTGTATTACAAAAGCGACCCGTTATTATCAACGATCCTCAAAAATAGATCGAATTACCATCGCTCGCTATATTTGACAATATACGGCAGTATAACCAGCCGAGCTTACTAGATTAGTGGAACCGAGCGGCCGGGCTGCAAAAAAACATCCGACTGCTTGCTAGTGAGCAATTAATCGAATATTTTTTATTGAAATGGCATTCTATTGGTGAAATTCCTTTCGAACGACGTTTTTAACGTTAGAATAAAACCGACCAGGTGAGAGTTCGAGTCCTATGATTGTTTCCTGCATTATTAATACTGAAAATAACTTGTAATGATTCTGCAGTCGGGTAATTATGAAACATTAAATAATATAAGTAAAAGATAAAAAGACGCTTTTTTATGTTTCAACAAGTTTATTAGACTCTACAATTGTTGAACTTGGTAATAATGATGGTTTAAATTATTTAGATTTAAATATTAAAATTGTGAACAACAAATTACAGGAAAATATCTTCAGGAAACCAACAAGTACAGATTGTATAATTAACAATATGTCCAACCAATCGCATAAAATTAAAATGTCTACATTTAATAGCTACATCTACAGATTGTTAAATTACCCTTTAAACAAAGAAAACTACAATAGAGAATATGAAACTATCAAACTCATAGCTTCAGATAATGGTTATAATCCCAAAATAGTAGATAAGATTATCCAAAAAATGAAAAACAAACTAATTACTAAAAAATTGTTCTCGGGTGTTGTAAAAGTTAAAATCAAGTTCAGCTTCATTAATTATTATTAACAACTGAGGATTAAACACTATCTCAGTGAACAAATGTAACTTAGCCAATTTACTAGTAAATAATAAACCAACCATATCCGTTACTGAAAAAAGTGGAGTTTATAAAATTGATTGTTTAAATTGCAACGCTTTCTATTTAGGTCATACAGGTAGGAAATTGTCACAAAGATTAAAAGAACACGTGAAAGATATCAAAGAATGTAAAAAAGCTACTGGTTTTAGCACACACTGTATAGAGAATAAACACGACATAAATTTAAACAGCATTAAATTAGTTCATGTACATATTTAGGGTTTTCTGGCAATAATACATAATATTTCATATTTGTATGTATGTTTGTATTATTGGTTTGTATATAGACTTTAAGAATTTTAGAATTTATCATACTCTTGAAAAAGGCATAATATGCCGAAACAATTGTAGAGTCTAATAAACTTGTTGAAACATAAAAAAGCATCTTTTTATCTTTTACTTATATTAATACTGAAAATACTTGAAGATTTTCTTTGTAGAGGTCAATTTCAATACATTAATGAGAAAAAATTGTTGCTGTTGTCATGTTCTCCCCTGAAATCGCACCAGTGCTCTAATAATTAAAGAATCCGAGAGGTGACAGCAGAAACAACAACGAACGTTCATACAAAGTCACAGAATCGTAGAAATTAATGTATATTATTATTATACATGGCAGCTTTAGAACATAATTTATTCAACTCGAAAAACCCAATTATATTATTATATTATATTCATTCTTGGAACAGATATGTGGACGATGTATTTTGCATTTGGTCAGGCACTAATAGACAGCTAGATATTTTTCTGAATTACTTAAATAGTTTAGATAGTAATATCAATTTTACAATACAATGAAAAAGAAATTAATAATAGTTTAAACTTTTTAGACCTCACTATACAGAAAAACAAAAACTTTCTTAGTTTTAATATATATCGCAAACCGACAACCACAGATACAACTATACCGACAGATTTAAATCACCCTAAACGAACAAAATTAGCGGCTTATAATTCCTTTTTAGAAAAATTAATATCCATACCTTTATCACCTGAAAATTTCAAGACTTAGTTAAACATTATAAAAACAGTAGCTAGCAATAATGGTTTTATGATTTCTGCCATTAATAAATTATTAGAAAATAAGTTAAATAAAAAAGTTACAAAAATGTTATATAATGACAGTTATAGAATTCAAAACAACAATTTTTGCTCATTACCTTATATAAAAAATGTTAGTTTCATATTTAAAAATGTTCTTAAAAAATTAGATATTTCAGCTGTAGAATGTAACAATAGGAATCTTAAGAACTTACTAGTTAACAACAAAACAAAGGTTATGTTGCGATGTTTGTAATGCTGTATATGTAGGACAGACAGGCCGAGCTTTCGAAACTAGAATCCAAGTGCAATGTTGTTGACGTAACCCGAAAACAATAAATATAAACATCTTACTTCTGGCATCTTCAGGCAGTGCTACCTATCTTGATGATTTGTAACTGTTTGGTCATGCTTCTTGTTACCCTTCTTATACCTGTGTTGGGACTCAGTTGAGCGTTGGTTCCAGCTGAAGTATGTTGGTCCGGCAAAAATAAAGCTGGATTAAAAACGCTGCTGGATTATAATTACTACCCTGAAACAGTATTAAAATGAATTTTCCCCTAAATAGTATTAGTAAGATAAACGGCCGATATTTACTATTTTTGTAGTACTTTGGGGGTTTAGAGCGAAATGATGTATAACTTGTAATGATTCTGCGGTCGGGTAATTATGAAACATATTAATTAATACAATTAAAAGATAAAAAATGCTTCTTTATGTTTCAACAAGTTTATTAGACTCTACAATTGTTTCATGTATCTATGGGAGAGGCAACCGGGGTACTTGCCCTGGGCGGCAAAAAAGATTAAGTAAAAAGTTAAGGAGCCGTTCAAGTATTACGTAACGCAATCTGAAGAAAGGAGGGTCTTGTAAAACGTTACGATGCATTACATGGGAAGGAGATTCTAAAAACACGTTACGTAACATTGTTTTTTAACTAAGAAAATTAATTGGGAAGTTATAGTTTTTACCTCAATTTTCGAAAATCGAGTTTGTAAGGTGTATATTTTAATCAGTATCGAGTTTGCTGAAATCTGTTTGTTTATATTATAAATAACAACATGTTTCGATCGACGCGAGTTCGAACGTGAATTTCTTTACATTAACAATGATACCATTGTGAACTATATTTAGTCGGGGATTCCCAATAGAACAATTTCAATCATAAAATAATTATTCTGTGTGACAATTGAGTTTTTCGGGTGTGCCGTTGTTACAGTTTTATTGTATATATATAATATATGAAATTATTGGATTCAGGTGAGTTGTTGACTGAGTACTTCAAACATTTTCATTTTTAATAATTATTTAACTGATTGATTTGTGAAACGATGCTAATTGATAATTTATATTGATTCAAAAGTAATT
Source organism: Agrilus biguttatus (assembly GCA_963921985.1). Taxonomy (NCBI): domain Eukaryota; kingdom Metazoa; phylum Arthropoda; class Insecta; order Coleoptera; family Buprestidae; genus Agrilus; species Agrilus biguttatus. The sequence continues at coordinate 27,829,373 of OY998118.1, forward strand.
AATGAAAATATATACAGGGACGCTACCTAGACTGTTAGCTGCGGTGACACAGTCATTATTAATATTAAGGTCTGAGGTTTTCGGGCGCTGCGGTGCAATGAGGACTGTAGGTTGCGGTTGTACAGTTATCTAACTCATTAATGACTTCAGTCCAGTTTTTGGGCAGAGAAATCTGTCTTGCAGAGGTAGTGCGGGACTAGGGTGCTTGCCCTTTCCTAAGAGTAGGATTACAGCATCATGGTTATAAAGTAGATGATTACAGTAATGATTGGTTGCGGTCAATGTATTTCTTTCATACTTGTTTATATTGCAATAAGACCTTATTTAGGGTACGATGCATAATAAAAACTAAGTGAAGGTATGCTTGAGTGCTCACACATATTTCTTTTTATATTTTGATAAAGGTGCTGCAAAATAAAAGAGATATCTAACGAGTGATCATCATAGTGACTGACATCTATTGATTGAGTAAGTGAATATTTGTTATTTATATATTCATATATAATACATCGGGATCAACAGTGTAATTCAATGCCGGTAGGGGTATTAGCCCTCGGAGTAGTTGTTTCTGTTGAATCCATATTTATATTTAAAATTACTTAGCTGTGCTAATTTCAAACTTTCACACATTTTTCCAGGCATCATTCCGAATTCAATGAGCCTTCGTTCATATTTTTACGAGCAGTAATTAACACCATTTTCAAGAAAACCTTCCTGGGCTTTCAATGTAATTGCGAGTTTTTGATTTGAATGGCTCTGTTAAAAATGCATTTGTATTCACAAGCACGTAGGTACTGGCTTTTTAAAAATATTTAACGATGATTAAGTACAAAGGATAAAACTAAAAATGCCAGAGGCGATAACAATACAATACCCCCATTGATAACAATATTTAATCTCTCTTAATGCAAAACATTTAGATATAACGTCTGGTCAGTTTTGATATTTTACACGCAGCACGCGTAGCGATGCATTTTTATTATTTTGCTCTTATCGCATGTTTGTTGCTTATTATAAATGCTATTTTGACTTGGCGAGCGATAGTTTCTCGATTACCAACGTACAATTCAAATAATTATTTATCCTATGAATATTTTAATCGTTCATTGATTAAGTTTATCTGTCGAATGTTTTGATGACACGTCTCGTGGTGTTAAATAACATTAATAACAATCAACGAACGCAACGATTTGTTTGTAATAATAAAAAGACAATACCTAAATACATAGATTTTTGTAATTTCAATTTTTATCTCTTTCATTAATTGTACGTGTATGATGTTACATAAAACATTATACAAATTGCAACGGTATCGACGTTAAAAATAGTGGTAGGTACCTAGATATTATTTGCTATGACTACATATATTACGAGGAGGATATATGTAACAACATGTGTTTACAAATTTAATGTTTAACATTCATTAAAGATATTTGCAACCCGTCCAGGCGTCGCACTTTTTGGTTATGCTTATGTAGTGTCTTAGTCTTAGAGCATAAAAACATGGAGACAGCATTTAATACGAGCCATGTTTTTTAAGTAAGTACCGTTTTGAAATTTTGCCGCCGCAGCGCTGCGGTCAGCCTTCTGCGCATGCGCACTGAGTACCTACATCTCTCATCTACGCACTGACGCTATTGCAGTCTGATTTGCCCTTGTTTACTGAGTGTTTAAGATGCCTCCGATAATCGTGAGTCTCGCCGACTGTGAAGTCCAGGCTGTTATACGATTCCCTAGTGCTAAAGGACAAAAACCCACCGATATTTATCGTGAGATCTGTGCAGTTTACGGATAAAACAAAATGAGTGATGGAATGGTAAGGAAGTAGGTGAGAGTATTTAAAGATGGCCGCTTAAATGTGCATGACAATGTCCGTCTGCATGTAGCTAATAGGACCAAAGATCTCATGACATCTTTTCACTGGGAACCTCTAGATCATCCTCCGTATAGCCCTGATTTGGCGTCCAGTGACTACCACGTGTTCATGCACTTAAAAAAAGATCTGGTCGGTCAGCGTCTTCACGACGATGACTAAGTCAAAACAGTTGTGATGCAGTGGTTATCAGTTAACAAGTCAGGCGGCAGAGTTCTATGAGAAGGGTATTCAAAAACTGGTCAAACGTTATGACAAGTGTCTAAATATTGAAGGAAATTATTGAGAAAAGTAAATTAAGGTACAGGCTTTCATGTAAAAATAAAATTATTAAGATATCTTTGCACGTTTTTTATTAATTTTAAAACGGTACTTACTTGAAAAACATACTTCGTACTACAGCGGTGATCCTTAAATAGCTAACAATTGTGGTTCGTCTCTCTCGCTCTAAAGCGGCCTGATTGGCTGTCTTTTCTCTAGCAGTATCTCCTTGATTAGCCGCGTAGAGCGAGAAGGTCAGACTACGATTATTTCCTACTTCAGAATCACTGCTAAAGTATAAAATGCTGTCTCCATGTTTTTATGCTCCTAGGGCCTCAGCCGACATGTAGTACGTGATATGTCAAGCAATAAAGCAAACCAACATGCTAATTTTGTAAAAAAAAATTGCAAATTGCCTGACACCAATGACTTAAAGGGCAATCCATATATGACAAAAACAACAACTCCAAGTGATTGTTTTTAAATATCAAAAACGGAAAAAAAGATTACCTTATAGGTTTGCTTTACTTACCTATATTACAGAAAGTATCAAATGAATAATAAATAGAAAATAGGTTTTTATAGACCCTGATCGAACAATTTGTCACCCAGAAAAAATCGAAAAAATATACTTTAATGCGATATTAATTATTGAATTAATTTATATCCACTACAGATTACCTCATACCTCTCATGTCACCTCTTGTAGCTTAGTGGCAGAAGCATTGGTGCGTAAAGTCAAAGATGCCGGGTTCGAGTCCCGGCAAGGTCGTGACAACAGTAACAAAAATTTTCCCTCATTGTATGAGGTAATCTGTAGTGGGTATAAATTAATTCAATAATTAATATCGCATTAATGTATTTAAAATTTACCCCTACTAAAAATTCTTCAAATATTTCGAAAATGTCATATCTGTTTTTTTTCTAACTATATTAAACGAATATTTTTCGGGAACTGATAGTTTATTATGTGTACTAAGCAGCCGGGAGATGAAATTTGTCGCACTAATAGTTTTGGCATAATTAGGGGAGAGTAGGTAAATGGCGCTCACATAAAGAAAGTTGCACAAAAATCAGAAACTTTTTATGCCTCAAAATTTTTTTTTAGTGATGATAGTATGATGCTTTAGGCTTCTAAACCGAGTTTGACATTTTGCATATTATTTAAATTCGGGTTGTAAAACTTTTATTATAGTGATTATATGCAGTAGCGGCATTACCCAACAGAGAATGTTAATACCGCTCGGCCGCGACAATTACGCTCAACAGAAAAAAGAACATTAAAATAAAAAATAAAATAGACAAAATAAACCTTTATTTCTTAAAACTGATTCAACAAATAAATGTTTAAAGGTTAGCAATTAGCAACACAAAATATAACCGCTTAAGGATAAAAAATAGCCGCCTTCATAGACTCGGCTGTCCAAGATACTTTGGCCGTTTTGCGCTCTCTTGATTTTGGCATCTGGAAACAGAATACAATTACTTAACCTAAAACTACACTTAAAAATAATAAACTCCAGTGATAGGGTAATCACGCTCCATTATCGGGTAATGTCACTCAGCCGAGCGCCATTTCCCGCCCTGCCACTCAAAACAAGCAACACTCTCATAACCTCAAAAAAGGTAAAACAGCTCATTTATTTCCTACCCACTTAAGCTACGATTTCTAAGCTTTCATATGCACTATTTGAAATTTAAAAATGTTTTAAAATAGTACCACTTACCTTCGCCTCGAATATGCACAACTTTTTAAGGAACACCAGTGAACTTTTCCCGCGTACACTATCCGTATATTCTTTCAGTAAACTAAACTTCCGCGTGCTGTATGTAGTTGCACTACTAAGTAACAGGTGGTACTCTATATTTGAACTTAATAATTATATTAGAAATATATAAACGCGTGTGAGCGGCATTAACCGCTGAGCGTCATTGTCCGTCGTTCCCCTATAATATAAACAATTTATAGCATTTTTTGTCAATTCCACCGTATAAACCTGATGTTATATAACGTTTTTTCAAAAATGACCATTTTAGGGGTTAGGTTAGGGCAACTTCGGTTATGTTGCTATATGAATATCTTTCAATAATTTCGGGGCTAACTTGTCGGTAAAACAATTGCATTAGTGCGGCAATTTTCTATTGTTGATAAGTTATCAATGATAACTAATTTTGCGAAGCAGCACATTAGACCTACTTCTTTTTTTTTATTTTTCAAAAATAGCAGGGCTATGTCATTGGAGATCCTATTCGTATTTTTTTTGTATTTTTCGCCTATATTCCGATGTGCCTGAAGTAACAGCAATAGTGTGTTAATTACTTAGAGCATAAAAAACATGGAGACAGTATCTTAATATTGTAGCAGTGATCTTGAAATAGAAAATAATTGTGGTTCGCCTTTTCCTCTCTAACTCTTTCTTATTTCTTAGTGGTCTGACAACAATTATTAGCTATTTCAGGATTACTCTGCTATAGTAACATATTAAATGCTGTCTCCATACTTTTATGGTCTAAATTTGATTATTTGTTACTATAGTGGTTGATTAAACGGTTCACCATATATAAAATAATACCTAGTAGTATTCATTATGAATTCAATCATGTTAGTAAGAATTGTTTTAATTTTATTTAGCTAAATCGTAAATCTTCGTCAATTCATAATAAAAAAATACACGACCCTTTCTAGATTCTTTCACAAAAAAAGTATTTTTCCATATAGGTAGTAGACCATTTAATAGCTACTTGGTATCACTCCATCTATGTTTTTTATTTTATCTTTAGAGACGGTTGTGTAAGATTCATTTGGAATTTCTGAAGATGTCGCGTGAGGAATACCATCACAACTTTAACGAAAATCAAAATCACAATTTTTTAAATGCATTGTTCACTTTATAGCGTGCGCAAGTGTTATGTAAAGCAGAAAAAAGTTTTTAAACATAAGTATATTTAATTAGTATCTATTACCCATTGACGAAACAAATTCTTTTGTAAGTAAATTGTTTTGTTTTCGTTCGTGCAATTGTTCCAAAGAATTCTCTCGGCGGTGACTTGATAATAAGAAAGGACGTAACAAAGGAAACAATAAGAAGAAGCCTCGATGAAAGGTTTGCAAAAACCACCCGCATATTAAAGATGAAATTTAATCTACGCAAGAATAATGTGTTCATCGTCCCGTATACCTTGTTCATCACGTCAACTACTTACATCAGCTGCTCTTTATTCTATATTGCAGTTTAAAATAAAAATAATAAAGCTCTCTTAACATATTTTGTGTAGGTACGTAGATATATATATAAGCACTTGTATATTTAGCAGTCATTTTCTGAACATATTTAATGCCAGAAAATTAAAAAAAGGTGTGCGTGTGTGTCTCGCGGGACACGCGACCGAAGTAATATCCTGTTAATATTGTGGATTTTTAATATTAGATAGGTCACAGGGATGCTGATTTACCTACAGAACCAACAGGTACAAACAAGAAGTTAAACTTCCTCATTTTTCATTCAGATGTTTTATTAATTTTTATTGTAGTGTTTAAGTACGAGGGTAAATCAAGTATAAACGGTGATTTTGTGAAGTAAATTTATTGATTATTGGTACACACAAACTAAACATATAACATTTTTCAATGTAGTCACCTCCGTGTTCTACACACTTTTACCACCGATTTGGAAGCTTGAATATTCCTTCTTCATAAAGGGTTTGAGAGTGAGTTGTCAGCCAATTGCCCATATACTCCTCTATTTTTTCATTGCTTTCAAGTGTTTCCAAATGATTTCTTCAAGGGCGCGAACAAAATATAATCACAGGGTGACAAGTCAGGGCTATAAGGAGGATACTCGAGGATTTCCCAGCCCTATTCTTCAAATTTACTCCTTGTCAAAACTGCAGTGTGTGGCCTGGTGTTGTCATGAAGGAGAATGACGTTTCTACGTCTCGAATGGGCATATCCCGTCGTTTGTTTCGATACGCATTTTTGTTTACTGTAACAATTCAACAACAAGAATATTAAGCCGCATTCACTGTCCGTTGATCGTGAAGAAAATCAGTGAGTAAAACTCCGACTCCTCTTGAATCAAAGAAAACAGTCGCAAGCACTTTTCCGGCTGAGAGTCGGGTTTTGGTTTTGGCTTTGATAGGACAGCCTTCTTCGTCACTCCTTACTCGCCGTTTTTGATTCGGGAGTGTAGTGGTAGACCCACGTCTCATCACAAGTGACTATACGCCTCAAAAAAAACAAAAACCTCCCCTTCTTGTTGAAATCGATTCAGAAGTCTTTCACTGATCTCCGACCTGACCTGTTTTTGATTTTCGATTGATTTTGATTGACAACCAAGTTCATTATAATCAACTGATGATGAATTGAACACTCCCACTTCTGATGAGATTTGTTTAATAGTAACTGGCTTCAACAAGCTCTCGAACAGCACGGATGTTTTCATTTGTGAGACTCATGGGTGAGTTCTTGAGCGTCGATCATGACTTTCATTTTCCATATGTTCTCGCCCATCCCTGAATTCTCTGTTCTCTGACCCACGTATACACTCAATTCTGAGACAGTGTATCATGTGTAGGATCCCCAAACTGTGCCTTCAAATTATGTGAAAATTTCCGATGGTTTTACGCTTTCATTGGTTAAAAACTTTATGATGATGCGTTGTGCAACAGACGAAGGTACCTTGCGCTCAGTCATGGCTGTACTGGTGACAGAATCGAGCGCAACTGTTACCTAAGCCGGTTTTCCCCTCCTCATAAATCAAACAACACTCGAGCATCGAATCCTCTAGATCGGAATTACGTGCTATCCACTTAATAAAATTTGGTATTATGTTAATAATAATGTAAGTAAACATACCTAGGTATATTTATGGCTTCTTTACTTCGTACGAAAAATATTGCAATAAAAGCAACAGTTATCGCTGGTGCATTTGTGTCGTACTCGTCTCATCACTGAGGAAGTGTTCATTTGTTGGACTTCTCAGTTTTCTCGCGTGAACCGCGACGAAGAGTGCCCAGTGCATTTCATAGGTTTCGGACCGACGAGTTTTCTGCTCCGGTAATAATTATGAAAACGAACGTCCCTTTATTTATGGGGCTTCTCGGCTTGTTACCGTTACGAATGGGAAACTAAAAGTCAACAAACTCTCTGATAAAACGTCCGTCACGGGGTAATTAATACTCTCAAGTCGCAGGTTTTTGACAAACGCATCCGAAATACGTATTATACGTGTCGGTATTAAATTCGATTACCTGTTTTTCATTGAATGTCGCACAAAAGATTAAGACAATAGTCCTCCTGTTGGTAGGCAAGTTAGTTTGAAAACTGGAATGTAACAATTGCACATTCTTTTGTGGACAGTCATTATTTTGCAACTTTGTTATTTAGCTACTTTCCATAGGAATACTTACGGTTAATTCGGGAACGGTGAATTCCTAACTCTATGATGGAAGAACAGGATGGAGAGTAAGTCGGAGCTCATCGAGTTCCTCAAGATCGTGATCATTGGAGATATCCTTGAGAGACCCTTAATCAAACAATGGCAAATAAATACAAGATCAGTCTCCACCCTAAATAGGACTGGTCCTACATAAGAAAAATTACAATTTGCCAATAGTTCCAATTAAGATTCAAAAATTATTTGCTTGGGAATGTTGTGGTTCGAAGTTAGTGTTGAATCTCCTCTCATAGCTTCTTGGTAGGGGGTTGAAGTACGGTGATTGTGCCGACCATTGCATAATCTGGTATTCGTTTTCATGAAACCTATCCTTAACATGAGATGAGTATTTTGGATCATTGTCTGTTGGAAGATAAATTTCAAAGGCGTCTCCCACAACATAACGTTCTGGAGTATGTTTCTGCATACCAATAAATCGATTATCCCGTCTGTAAAATGCATTCTATTTTACTCCAAGAAAAACATTCTTATAAAAATATGCTGCCGGATCCGTGCTTTATTGTTGGTGTAACATGGTGTGGGTGAAATTTCGTATTAACCGGACGCCTTACAGGCCATCATCTCAATTATAACGAGTTTTATTACTAAATAATTTTTTCCGGACTACCCAATTCAAATGTCTTGAAAATTCAAGACCAGCATAACAATTACTTTCAAAAACCAAAGGTTTCTTAGCTGGACGTCTGCTATAGAGTTTCACTTCAACTAATCTTCGTTGAACAGTTCTGGAACAAGAATATTAGTAATTATTCTTGGTCCTAAGATCCATGAACATTTTTGAGAAGTATTGTTTAATTATCTTATCTATTGAATGTAGTTTTTCTAGGCTTTCCATATTTTGGTCTCTTCTATTGTAACGTTAAATATTTGCTAATATTTCTAAAAAGACATTCACCGCTATTTTTAGGTCTATACAAATTGGTTTATCTTTTGGTGTATTTATTTCTGTAAGAAAAAAGCTAATAATAGTTATCCCATAATTTTTCTTTTTTAAACCTACCTTAATCATAGACCCTTCCTTTTTGCTATTTTTATTTAAATTAAAATAATGAGAAAACCAGGAATATATCTCATGCATACCGGTCGCGTTTAATCGTTTTTAGATGTGGATTGTAGTGAATAGTGAAGTGTTGATAATCTTGACAATGAAGAAAAATGGAACAAAGATATCAAAAAAACAAATTTATAGAATCAAACAACACTTCAAAAAGGTCCCAAAAAACCAAGAAGGAAGCCCAAGAATCCGGTTGTGTCGGCAGACTACCTAAAATCCATGATGAATTTATCATACCAAATCCGTTGACTCAAAATGTTGTGGCAAAACGGATGAAGGCCTGTCAAAAGAGTATCAGTTATTACATCAATAATACATTGAATAAGAGAGTAGAAGAAAGTCAAATGTTAACGACCAATAGCGAAAATGGATAGACCTCTGAAGAAGCTCGCCACTCGCGCTAGCAATTCCAACCGACGACGGCCTGTACACCCGAAGAAAGACAACACCAGTTCATCAACTGGCCGCGAAAGCCTTAATCAAGGTTTATTTATATTTGATCCACTCTTGTATTAAAATAATCCAGAACTTGAAGCTTCTGAATGGAGAGAAAATCATTCCAAAGGTTTTAGGGTATGGGCAGGCATCTCCTTGAAGTTTTTGGCGAGAGATGCCTGTCATCTATACCCAAATGGTTAGTTTGTGTTCCATCAAGATTCTGTGCCACTACAGCATGTTTATGAAAAGACCAACTAGTTTATAGAGACATATTTCAATTCAATATTCGTAGAGGGAAATGGATTCCGAAGAGTTTTGGTGGCTTTGGAGGTGCAGAATTAAAGATATGGAGTATGAAAAGAGCTATACATGGGGTTCGGAAAGAACTGCCTCAAGAATTAATCAGCAAATCTCTTGAATCCCTTGTCTAAAAGGGTATATGTAAGAATAAAGGAAGACAAAATGCGTGAAATATTTGTAAATTTTCGCTTATTAATGAAGTTGTATTTATTTAAAAACACCCTGTCACTGGCGAATTTCCAAGAAAAATGTAAAAATTGACCAAAATTTGAAAACGATGCCATCTAGATGATTTGGAAGATATTTAAGAAACACTGAAATTTTAGCGAATTTCCAAGAAAAATGTAAAAATTAACCGAAATTCTAAATCTTTGCTATTTCTACGTATATCGACGATTTGGGTGATATATGAGAAAAACTGAAATTTTAGCGAATTTCCAAGAAAAATGTAAAAATTAACCAAAATTTGAAAACGATGCTATATCTATAGATATATAAGAAAAATTGAATTTTAGCGAATTTCCAAGAAAAATGTAAAAATTGACCAAAATTTGAAAACGACGCTATCTAGATGATTTGGAAGATATTTAAGAAAAACTGAAATTTTAGCGAATTTCCAAGAAGAACTTCTGTAATATCCATTGTTAAAAGGCGGTGTTATTACGATTACCCACCACCGATCGGGAGATTACGCTAGTTGATTATTATTATTATCATTAATATCTGTATCAACCTACCAATTTCAAGTATAAATTAATTTAGCAGCTTACTCCCCTACGGCATAACAAAAGGCCGTTGCCGTCGGTTTGTACGTGTAATGCCGTTCACTTTATTACGTGTCAGTCATTCGACCCCAAGCTGATTTTGCCCGTCAAGCCTTCATTACGATCTGTTCACGTGGGCAGCTACTCTCGGCACGCGTACTTTCCTATATACCGATGCCCTCTTATTCCATTATATCTTAAATCACCCCCGTATCCATAGCAGCGCTTCTAACGTAATTAAACCATTGTGCTGATCTCTTCTGTTTGATCGACAAGGGTTGTTTCACCTTTACTTGTGAAATACATTTTTCACGTGTACCTACCTATCTAGTCATTCACAGCGGCCCGCGGGAAAGAACCCTATCGATTGTTTAATGCTGTATAATTTCTAATTTCGAAAAATATTTGTTGATTTTAATGTTTTCAACAATACTTGAAAAGGTGTTAGCTATTTCTATTAAATTTTACATATATGTTAAATATATGAGTTATGGGTTATACAAAGGTAGCCATGGGAAGACAAGCATTTTATTGAGTATAACTGAAAAGTAAAACGTAGTACAAAATTTGCGAGCGTTGTGCTCAGTTATGTTTAATTACAAAACTCGATACAGGGTACAACGTGCATTCCTAGATAACATACATATAGACATTTGCTAATCGTGCAGAGTTGCCACGCGTGCTTGTAAATAAGTAAATATAAATGTGAAATCAACAGAAACAACTACTCTGGGGGCTAATACTCCTACCGGCATTGAATTAAACTGTTGATTCCGATGGATTCTTAGAGGAAGATATAACAATTCAAAAAAGAAGGCATTAAAATCCTTTTTCGTCTAAATTTTAAGGATCACAACACAACGTCCAACACAGTAGGCACAGCGTACCGAAAGCTATATCCCACGAACGGTTTCGATCTATCGGGTCTCATCAAGTGGGCGCTGGCAGAAAGGCCTTTACAGGCTATATGATAAATGATATGATATGATGAGACCCGATAGGTCGAAACCAGTCGTGAGAAATGGCTTTCAGTACGTTGTCTGTAAATCGCATCTTCACAACTTCTAAATTTTCTCAAAAAGTATAAACAAAGGTATACGATAGTCCCATATCAACAGATGCCAAATTCAGTGAGATATTCGAATATGCAGTCAAAAATTGATCATACCATTAAAAAATGACTTATATCCCTTTAAAGTGGACCAACATTGACCACAAAATACGAACACCCTGTACATTTTAGTTAAAAACCACATTTTTTTTCGATAATGAGAATAGTTATAAATAATTGTTACGAGTATAAAGCAAAATCTCAAAAATTAATTTAATTACGGTTTTTTAAATGTTAACGTGCAAATGTCAAAAATTTTGAAAAAAAATAAATAACTCAAAATCATTAATATTTTCGGGGTAGTGCCTCCTATAAAATATGCATGAATTCTGATTTTATATCGGAAAATGTAAAAAAAGTATGTCATTCCATTAAAAATAAGAAAGTAAAAATCTAATTTCCGGTATAATCGAATGTAAATCGAACTTGAAAATATTTTTAATAGAAGCGGCATAAATAATAACCACATGAGCCTAAGTTTCAGAATTGAATTCGTTCTACTAATTCATATACTTCTAATAGCCCATCAACTTGAAAAACCCTGTACATATATATGTATTGTATATTATATACATTTTTTTAAATAAAAATAAATCAAGAGTATCAATATCCTCATCGAAGGGTGTGAGACCTTTTGTACAATTCTGAAATTCAAAGTATCATATTTCGTAAAGAGTTACCGTTATAGCCTGAAACCACCAATTGAATGGGTGTGACCTTTTTGTTAGTTTTTCACAAAAGTCGCAACTTATTTAATTCTCACCTAGGCGAAAAAGAAATGTAGGTTCCAAATCGCTACTGTAACAATACGTTAGTTTCACTTCATAGATATGTATTAAATTACCTACGCCTTTGTTTAAACAATTGACTGCCTTTCCACATCCTTCATATTGTGCAATTGTAACGCTGAAATGATTGTTACCAACGTCACGGTATGAAAAGTGATATCAAATTTCTTTTAAAGTCATGTATTTCTATTTGATTTTTTTTACTCTGACACCTTTCTTTGATCTATTTCGGAACGCTTTTTATTTAATAATAAAAAACATTGGATGTGCTTATTCAACAAATTAAACATGGGGTACAGTTTGTTTGTGTGATATGGTATATGTTACAAGTATCTTACTAAGTGAAAGATAACAATAAGTTTATTTTACGAAATAAGGGAAATACATACTATATTATTTAAAATGCGAAAGAACCCAAGGAAATACATCTCTTTTATGTATGTATTTATACATCATCGTCTTTAGGTAGAATTTCCTAACTGTCTACTAATTTCGATCTAATTACTTACCTATTAAGTTTAACTATACCTAGAACGTTTTATTTTAGTTATTATTAATACGTATTTAGGCAGATATCAGATTGAATTATCATAACTTACCGGGCTTTTGGGTCGTGGTCTATAGGCTTTTTTTGTTGCCTGACGTTTCGTCAGCGTCTGCGGTTGACATCTTCACGACCCAAAAGCCCGGTAAGTTATCTTAATTCGATTGACGCCGGTCGCGAAAGCCTTCATATTACTAGATATCAGATTATTAGGTTGTCATGCGCTTTCTAAGTTCTATAGTTCAATAACTAATTTTCTAAATTATATGCATCCAAATGAGTTCAATAATATATATGCATATGCTGTTGTTAACTTCAGCCATTACTTTTAGGATTTCTTTTCGCAGACTAGTAATTGAAATTGTGTACTTATTACCAGAATGTATTTGTAATTGTATATGTAATATATAAAAAAAGAATTTTAATGCAAATATAAATGCTTTAGATGTATTTCAAATGCTGAAATAAATACTGCAGTTTATTATACTTGCTTAAGACACTAGTATAAAAGTATTTAGTCACTACCTAAATAATGTGAAAATTTGTTTGTTAACAACCATAAGGTTGAAGTTTAGGGCATAAAAACATGGAGACAGAATCTATACATATAAATAAAATTGGAGTGTCTGTTTGTAATATTAAAATAACCACTTTTTACTAAATGTATATGAATGTATACACGGTACATATACCAAAATAACATTTTGTTTGTTCCGGATAATCTCTGAAACGGCTGGACTGATTTTGACAAAACTTTCACTGGCAGATAGCTAATGTAATAAGGAGTAACATCGGATACTCTGATTTTTGAAGTTACTTATTATTATTAATAAATAGTTATTAATTTCTAAAATAAAAGTAGGCTAAGTTACTCCTTATTACATTAGCTATCTGCCAGTGAAAGTCCCGTCAAAATCAGTCCAGCCGTTTCAGAGATTAGCCGGAACAAACAAACAGACAGACCAACAATAATTGTAAAAGCGCCTTCCGCCACTTAATACCACAAAGGCTGCCAGTCGCGCGGACTCAGAACGCGCGTGTGGACTATTGCTAACGATTGTGTCTCAACGACTTCGTTTAAAATTTTTAAAATAAATTTTGTTAAATTCCACGCGGACGAAGTTGCGGGCACAGCTAGTAGCATATAAATTTGTTAGTAATTTTGTGCCCTTTATGTATTCACAAATATATGTATAATATACAAGGTTATTTAAACTGAATGGTACATTAACGTTTTAGGAAAACTAAGCAGTTAGAGATTTGAAATTTTGGAAGTGGGGGATCACCAAGGATGGTATTTTTATCTAATAATAATTTCAATTGTCTGCCATTTCCGGTTATACCAGAAATAGATGTCAACTTTGTTATTTTAAATACCATAGTGTATTTTTTAAGACGAATTAGTATAATGAATAAAATTTCAAGATGACATTGATAACAAACTTGTATACCTACTATGAATAGATTCTGACATAATTTAATTTATAGAAGAAGGATCGTTACCGCAAGTCAAACTATAAAAAATCATAATTACCATAAAAAATGACTTAAACAGTTGACCTTTTTACTAGTTATAGTCAAGTTTTAAGGCTAATGTTATGCCAAAATTAAGCTTCATAATTTATACAGGGCGTATAGATAAAAAACCGAAGTTTAAAATCTTCAAATACGATTAACTTCATTTTTTGAAATAGCACTTACCACATTTTATTTTGTCATTCGATTCATTTTTTATCCTCTTTTGAAACATTCGGATGTTTCCCATTGTTTTATTAATTAAAAAATGGTATAACGTCCCTCATGAACAGTAACCAGTAACTATCCATTGTTCATTAATTAGAATTATTTTTTAGTTTTCTAAGTTAGTGATAAATAAATAAAATTATCGTAATATCGCTTTGCTTTTTTTTTGTTGTATAGCAGTACATTAATTGAAAATAATAAATCAAACATTATTAAATGCTGTCTCCATGTTTTTATGCTGCAAGGTACTACGTATAGAACTTATAACTCGATCGCTTTTTTGATCATTCTTATAATGATAAATAGCAATAAAATACCAGGTATTTCAAAAGCGATCCAGTATTTCAAATAGAAAAGCTTTGTTGATGTATTTAAGTAAATATAAATATTGTTGTGGACACGGACGTGATAATTGCGTACGTGCTTTCAGGATTCCTGGGTTTTAGAAACACCTGATAATTCAATTGCAAGTTGACGTTGAAGTTAAAAATAAAAACACTGATTTTAAATTAATTATTTACTATTCTACGATCTATTATGTACAACGGAAAATCTTGATGTTTACTGTTCGGTGCTGTTGAAATTTGCTTTCTATCTTTGGTAAATTTGATAATGACGGGTATTTTTTCTTTTTTGTTGTGACGATGTTTATTATCATAAGCGCGCGGTTAAACAATATGTTCGACTATCTGGAATAGCAGAACAATGGGGGGTCTGTATAGCCTGTCTGGCCTGATAAAGCGGGCGGATCCTGACGAACCACGGTATCGCAAAGAACATTCGAAGAAAATAATAATTAAATTTTGTGTGTGATGTTTCCAAATTCCTGAATTCCAAAAGCCTGAAGATGCCGGAAGGCGAAACAGCTGTCGCGAGAAAAAAGGAAGAAATTCTAAACATGGAAGAAAACACATCTCAAAATAACAATTGTTATGAATAAAACAAATATTAAATACTATTAGTAATCAATTTTTAAATAATATTCGAAATACCATAAAAGTATTAAGATTATGTATTATTCCATATACAAATATGGAATATACCCAGTATTAGGAGCTAAGTTTTTGGATTGTCTAATTTGTGTGGAACGGTAACGGTGTGAAGAGACTCATTCTAGAACAGGATTTATTGGAAAAGTAGAGTGCCTTTATAACTAGGTTTTGAAAAATTAATTGTATTCATTAGATATTATAAGGTACATTGTTCTGAAGTCCATGGAGGTCAAAAGATGTTCATAAAGTTTTGTTTTGAATTATTATATAGTATTTAACAAATATGAAAATGGATAGTGGTAAAGAAAGTCTCAACTTTATTTAAGAAGACCTATACGATACTGCATACGATACGGTGTGCTAATAGAAGAAAATATTTCACAGTAGTCCCTACTTTTTTTAATTAATTAAAATACAAAAATTACCAGGTATTAATTTTTGCATCGTTATCACATACGGCAGACGGCCATTGCGAAACTATACATATATAACCTTACCTATACTTACCTCTTCTATTTCCAAACTTATTATCTAGTTTGATTTTAATGTATTTTTTACGTTGGTGGTTTTTGTACTGTTGCAATAAATTACATGAATTTGATCTAGTAATTGTTAATCTGTGCCATATTTTTAAAACAAAAAGGATGCAAACAAAACAAAGGACTGCCAGCACAATTCATCGCGAACTTGTTCTTAATACATTTCGTTGCTTCACGTACAAGGAGCAATGTTTTGGATCGGTCGATGCCAAGAGAAAGAGACGGATATATGAATACCCACAATGAACGAAGGGAACTGAAAGGAAAATGAAAACCATTATCTGTGAAGAGACAGCTTAAAGCATCTGCCACTGAAATATCCAAACCACGCCCTTTCATCCCCACTCCAAAAGCTTTCGGCAAAGGAGGGGAATAGGAGATGTTGGTTTCTGAAATGGAGTCTCATATTGGATTATCTTCCGTTTCCATAGCTACAAACGGCTAAGTGGGAGTAAATTTCGTGAAAATATGCTTTGCAGCTTGTTAGAGAGTTTCCACAGTTGGTGGAAATGTTTTATGTCATTTTTCATCAAGTTAGTAGACCCTTGTTCGAAAATACCGATTGTAGGCGAATTATTATTAGAATATTACTTTAGAGAAACCTCAGAAACACTACATAAGCGCCGTGTAGATAAAGTTTGTTACCGTATAATGATTACGTATTTCGTATTCACTTTTATTAATGCACGACTTTGAATTATTTTTAGTTTTTGAGGATTTTTGTGGATAACAGAAATTAAACACTAAACAACGGCAACAATAAATAACAACCTATATTTACAAACGAAAATGAAGATTATGAAAAAATGGAGATGTGATGTTAGAAAATCGACTCGAAGGTAGAACTGATTACTGAGAGTGAAAAGTGAAGTCGAAATTGTGAAGTAAGAGAAAGTTAGGTACCAACAGATAAGTACGAAAGTAGAAAATTTTTGAGATCAGAAATACGACGAAAAAGAGTAACGACCCAAATCACCGATGAAACCCATCATAAAATAGCAATTAGGGAGGACAGCGAAGTAGAGACATTTTGCGGTTAGTACACGAAAATGAAATGTTAGCAGGGATTATAGGAAAGCACAGTAATAAAAGTTATTGCCACAGATAGATGAAATACAAAAGATTTAAAATAGAATATTAAGAAATATTTACACAAGAGTGTAAGAACAAAATACAAAAGAATTT
The DNA here is from genome assembly GCA_963921985.1 of Agrilus biguttatus. NCBI lineage: Eukaryota > Metazoa > Arthropoda > Insecta > Coleoptera > Buprestidae > Agrilus > Agrilus biguttatus. The sequence goes on from OY998118.1 coordinate 27,846,421, forward strand.
TGAACATATTTACATTCAAGGAAATAAAGGTATACGAATTTATGTGGCGTTGACCGCCACATATTTTACTAGAATTAAATCAAAGAAGTGTTAAATGAAAAATTAAACATTGATGAGGAAGTATAAATATTTTATTTAACCTCAAAGATGCCTTGCCTTTAAGGATAATACTCAATACTAATACGTGAAGTAAAAAGAACAACTGACAAGAGCAATTATTTCCAAAATAGTTTTTTTTTGCTGAACTAGAATCTGGCGTTAGAATTGCCTTAGCACTTCTAGATTTTGAAGTTTCTTAATCTCAAAACACAAGTGATACGAATTTGACTTATTTTGTTTTGAGGTAAGGATATCTAGAAATTTGAATGTGCTACGGTAAATTCTAAAGACAGATTTTAATTCATCTTCAAAAAGTAGACCGAAAACAACCATCTTTCTCGTGTTTTTTTTTTCAATGAGCTATTCTTCGAAGGATCTTTCGATTTTCAGATCATTATTAAATGTCCATATACCTACCATGAATAAAAGAACAAAATGTTCCAATTGAAACTGAAGTAAAAAAGGTCTGCCAGCTATAGTGAAAGGTGATCCTCTTTTCTGTCTTGCCTGAAAATCAAGGTAAATGTCAGGCCTACCTAATAATTTACGGGCTCCCCATTATATTCACCGTTGCCACTACCTTAATTTTTATTATTTCGGGTCACTAATAAACTACTACCTAATACCTCATTATTCCATATTTTAAGTAAGTAACAGTGTAATAAAAATAACAATGTTATTCAGCAGTTACAGATACAGTTGATATAAAACATAATCCCATGCACGACATGATCTATCTATCTCACGTATAGCAATGATTCCTTTAGTTGAATATTGTTATTAAATTAAGCGGTTATTTTTCATATTAATCACTTAGCAGCTTTGCTGATTGATATTTTGGTGACATGTATGTTGTTCACCACTTTAGATAGTTGTTGACTGGGTGACCAATTTTGATTATTGAATATAATGATAAATGAATAAATGAAATAATGCACTTTGATAACTATGAATATATATTTACAAAAAACACGAATCGAAAACACAGAATTGAAGTTGAGTAGAAGGCTTGAAGAGCAGATCGGAAGTGAGTAAATTTTTTGGAAATTAAAATGATAGTAAGACAGTTAAAGGGGAGCAAGAACTAGAAAGATAAAAGTAGGGCTCCAATTAGAAGTTAAAAAAATCTGGAAATTTTGAGTTAAGAAATTGAAGAAGGGACAGATTGTTGAACTTTTACTTGAAAGACATGTATTATTAATATGCAATTAAGGAAGAAGATGAGTTACAGACGTCATGCGGTTAGTAAGTAAAATTGAAACGTTAAAGGGATTATAGGAAAGTACAAGTAATAAAATTATTTACATAGAGCACAATAGACAGGTACAGATACAAAAGATATAGGTAGAAAAGTTGAAATAAATATTTACATAGTAACAATAATAGAATAATACAAAAGATAAGAACAATATTTACAATATAAAATATTCAAATATAAAATTAATACAAAAGGAATAATAAAATGTCAAAGTAAGTGTAAAATATTGTGGCGAATTATTGCAGCCACAATAACATATTTTTGTTATAATTTCCAAATAACAGAGATGCTTCTAGATATATATATTGTTAGTTATAAAATACAATGAATTAAAAATTTAAATGAATTGAAATCTGTGTTCCTTGAGAGTTACAAAACAACTAACTAAAAAGAATATTCGGCATATTCTTAAATCTAATAATATAATAAGATTAACGGAGGACTGTGTCGGCAGTAGATGGAACATATTTAATAGGACAAAAGATGAAAAAACACTCGGTTAAAATGTTCCATAAATTTATTTAGAAACTCTATACGTATTTCGGCAGTTATAACCGAGTGTTTTTTCATCTTTTGTCCTAATAATAAAAGATTACCTGGTAGGCAAGGTCGTCCAGGCAAACGACCCTTTCACACTATCTTGTACTTGCCGTTTATTTTAACCAAGAAAAACACTAAACTATATCGATAAATGAATAAAGACTACTTTGTTTATTATCACTTTTTTATTTACAAATCCTTTTGACTATAGTTTCGACAAATAGCTTGTCATTGTCAAACAAATTATTCAAATTGAATGAATACAAACAGATGTACAGTGGTGTTTATATATATTTTGGAAATACCATTAATTATTAAATGTACTGAATAATACTGAGTGGTATAAATCTACCTGGTCGTTTAACAGGTTATTTTCGGAAATTTTTGATGCTTTATATACTTCTAAGGATTCTAAAATATTAACTTTAAAGCCTTTATTTACAATATGAATAATTTTAAGACTTTTTATAGTAGGAAACTGATGGGCTGTTTCTAAAAAATGGTTTGCAAATTTGAAATTATATTTTCTTAATCTAAATGATCGAAAGTGTTCGTTATAACGAGTTTTAAATGACCTTCCAGTTTGGCTTAAGTAAAAGGAATCACATTCTATACATTCTAGCCTATAGACAAATTTGAAAAAACTGGAGTCTATCTTCGGTGGTTGGTACTGTAATCTACTGCTTAGTATTTCTTATCTCTAGTAGTATCCAACTATTCAAATTCCGCTCTATTGATGCCCCACCTCTATTTGCTACCCTTTTTTATCTTTTACAGTTTTCAAAATACTTCAATTTTTCTAAACTCTTCAGTTCCTCTCGAATCTTTCTACAGTCAAGTATATATGAAGTATATATGTTGTTGTTTTTTTTTCGTTATCTAGTTTTATTTCTTCGTTATTAAGTCCTCCGCAAATTCAAAGACTAAAATACCTACCAGTGAAAAAACTGTTTGTTTCAAAGAACACTGTGAATTTAAGCTCAACACAAATGGTGTTCTGTTACTTGAAAACTTCCTGACAATACTAATTACTAAAGTTTTGCAGGTGTTTGTTGTTGAATAAATAAACTGTAGAAATATTGAAACATCTATTTGAACTATTTATACATATATCTACATAATAAATAATCCTAGGACGTACTGAGGGTGTGGTTATAAACGAATACTTTTACTTACTATTGAATACTGACTTACTGCTTTATTTCTAAGGGTGAAAAAAGGTGAAAGAAAATTGAGAGAGAAAGAGAAGGTAACAAGGACAGATACAGTTAGAAATGGAGATCAGATCATAAATTACGGTGGGTGTATGCAGGGGACAAAGACAGATAATTGCGGTGAGAGTATTGTAGAGATGAAAAAGGTACTACAGTTAGATAATTTTGATATTTTACAATACTAATGTAGTGTAGAATGGTAGAGTTTATGTTTGTGAAAATTCCGAAGCTGTTGATACGCGTTAAATTTTAGCCCGTTGCTGCACATAATATATATGTTACCGGCAATGTACAAAATTTGTATAATGTTTGATGGAATAGTCAATATGGAGTCTGAAAAACATTATTTCTCACATTCACTAGGCGGTTTGCAGTAATATTCCACAGATAATCTTTCACTTGTCTTATGTCTTCATGTCGTCTCATCTTTCTCTCTCTAACCACACCATCCACCCGTTCCTGCAAGGAGGTTAAAGAGGGCCTTACGCCCTACCCTCCGGCTTTGCACTACAGTATAGGTCGGAGGAACTGCCCGTCCACCAGCACGAGTAGCTGGTGGGAATGAAACACAAAAAAGATTTTAGTAAGTAATATCATTCACTTCTTGTTTGTCTCTTGCAATAAGTTGTATATCTAGTATAGTAATCATTGTTTTCTCTTTTTTATTTCAATATCGGTGTTAGTAGTTTTATATGTTGTATATATGTTTTATTAAAAATCGTAAAATCAAATCGCATCTTATTTTTGCTTGTATAAACTCATCGTTTGTAGCAGTAGCGAAATTAAATAATCGGTCGTTGTATACATCATTTAAAATATCGACTTCGGCAAATTAACCTAACCTAACCTAACCTAACCTACCCAGGCCTATTCGATCGTCATATAATTTACCTTCGTTGTTTATGGGAATCAGCTGTTGTCGGTTCGATACACTGGCTATTAACGTAATTTGGAAGGGTTGTTTATAGTTGTTAAATGAAAGACAACAAATATGTGATATCCTAACTTTATTATGAATGAAATTAGAAAATACCAGGGAAATCTCAGTAATATTAAATTTTAAACAAAACAAATACCAATGCCAGACTCAGCCTAGGACTAGCGCGGGGAAGAGTATGGCAGAGAAACCCACGATCTTAGCCCTACAAATCAGAGATGTGTATCATCCGTAAAGTATGAAATGTATATAAATTAAAAATATCACTCTGTGAAAATCTACCCTGTACGATCCACATACACGGACACATGTAAACAATCATTTAAAACTGATGAATGTTGGTAATATTAGTTAGCCGACAATGTCAGAAGGTACTGAGGTCCCATACGGGAGGCCACCCAGCTATTAGTTGAAATTTTTAGAGTGCAATCTGGGCCTCACATAAAAATAAAATGCAATAAATAAATATCAAAATAAACACACAAATATGTAAATAAATGCAACGAATAAATATCAAAATAAACGTCGAAATAAATGGACAAATAAATATCAAAGTTAAATGCAATAAATAAATACCAAAATAAAATACACATTTGTGAATACTCCCAGATCAATACTCTACACGGGAGAAGATGTTAGTAAATTCAACAAGGCTCGAAATATTCTGAACGCACCAGGTAGATCAACAAAGAGCAAAATCATAAAAATTGGGAACAAAGAAAAATCACAAAATAATTGTTACACATCACCGTTTTGTTCAAATTAATAAAATAAAAGTTCAAATTAAACAAAACATCATAAAATATGCAAGATACAAATAATTATAAAATGGATCGAAAGAACAATGAAAATTGACAACTTTTGTATAAATTTTATAACAGTGAAAAACAACATAATAAATATTAAAATCTCGTTGGAAAATACATGCAAATACAATAGTTTATTACCTGTGAATCCAACTTGAAAACACACAAAAATAGCAATAAAAAAAACAAAAGAACGAACAAACGCAACACATCACTTCACTGAACACCCCAAGAAAAATCATAGGACCCTCTACAACCAAGAATGCCACGCTGAGCTCTGGTAAATTTCAGACTTCTTGAGCGACATCTCCATCATCTAGAATTTTTATCGTTCGTTCGCGTCTAAGATAACTAAACAGTTCCTGATTTATGAGTAGCAGGTAATAATTTAGGGAAGTGTGAAATTATTGAAACAGGCGATAGATAATGACAGACCCTGGTTACTACAGTGTCCCTTAGAACAAAGCTAGGCAAGCGCCATACCCGCGATACTCATCACTGTTAACTGCTTTCTATTAGGTACCAATTGGACTAAAAAATCTAAATAATAAAAAAATAGAATGTTTTATCAAAAATAAATTGTTTTCTATGCATTTAGTTATCTATCTATCCGTTATTGTTATGAGGAGATTAAAAATAAGGCGTAGGTATTAAATTTGTGTTACACAGTGATTTTATACAATCATGCTCACTTGAGAATCACTTGAGTTTGAAGTAGTTTTTGATGCTATTTCATACGTGAAGATCTGTTTCAATTCAAATTTCAAAATAAAACGTTCTTTGTGGAAATGGTCGGACATTATTATAGTGTGGGATCCTTCGAAAAGGATTGTATTTCACATCAATGGACACAGATATGAATATGAAAACATACTTAATACATGAAAGTTAAACTAACCTAATCTAAATTTTGAACATGTGGATTTGTAGATGTACGAAATAGAAGACGTTTCTCGGTCAAATGTTATTCCGTTTCAATATTGCTACATGTACCTGAGTAACAGGGAACATAACCAAACTTCAAAATCATCGTCTTTCTTTTGTTCAGATGATGTTTTATGTATAGTACCAAACAACGGTGTATACAGTATAACTTTTCATAAGAGAACTTCTACAAATTATTATACTTTTGGAATGTAGATAAAATACCAATACAGAGAAATACAGTTTTATTTTTCCAACCCCGGTCGTTATCGAATAGCACATGGAGAGTTCCCTTCTGCTTATTGTAAGAGATTTTCTAAAATATAATTGTGAAAAAACAAACCTGTGATTCTTGGTTTTGATATTACAATGTTTCCCTATCATTTAACCGCAAAATTTGTTGATTTTATTATAGATAATATTGCGAATTTTATTTTATACAGTAACAGACTGCATAGTCATTTATTTTACAGTCGCCTATTTATCTCTTTTTATGTTTATATTACGTATTTACATCTGTTTGTACTTGTCGTTATTGATTTTTTGGATGCTTCAGAATACTTCCCGAAGCTTCTCGTATTTCTTTTTAAATATTGTAATATTTTATGTCCGCGATAATTTACGATCGCTCTTCGAACTTCGGTCGCGAGATCAAACGTAACAACCTGTGTAAGGAAATACTTTCATGCCGGGTTTGAGTCCTGGCTGGGGTGTGACAACAGTAACAATTTTTTCCCTCATTGTATGAAGTAGGTAATCTGTAGTGGCTATAAATTAATTCATGAATTAATATCGCATCAATGTATTCAAATACATTGAAGTTGTTGTTTTTGAAAGAAATGTTTTCTTGATGATATCATTGCTGCTTATTTCAAAATTCTAACTACTATCAGTAAAACTAAAATCATTCCATTAAAAGAATCATCAGTAAGGTTTGCAATTCCGTAATATATTAAAAGTTAGTACATGTAATGTACCTGGTATATAATATTGAAATTGATATTATTGTTGAACATCTATAAGTTTTATTTAAAGTAAATTAGATTTAAGTGTCACTAATATGAACCACTAGGTTTCTTTGAATTACTTACAATCAGTTCAGCAGATTGATTGGTAAACTCATTGTGAAATAACATGATAACGAATCAAAATTAATAAAAATTACTTGGCTAAGTTTTCACAAATTTTATCTGTAATACCTAATTCTTGTAATTAACATATTGTTTGTACATATCTATATTATATTCGTATTTATGTATTTGTCTATTTGAACCAATATATATTGTTGAACATGTAATTTAATTTTAGTATAATCTACTCTGTACTCTTGATAATGGCCTTTGGCCGAAACATGTGTTGAGTTCTTTTTTCAATAAAATTTGTGAAAACTTAGCCAAGTGATTTTTATTAATTTTGATTTGTGATCTTACAAACTGTGTATCCAAAATAAATGGTATAAAATAATTTTCTTTTTTTTTCCTGATAAATTACACTATATTAAGGAAGAAAATAATTTCACATTTTTTTAAAGGATTTTCGAATTATTATGAAGTGACCTATTCTATTATTTGGGTTTTGTCTGAAATTTTTCCCACTTTTACGTCCCATGGAATCAAATATTTTCATTAATTTTCTTGATCTGTCCATTTAGACACGTAATTTACCTTACCATAAATAATTAAACTTCACATTTACATATTTTTAACTATTAGAGAAGATAGTATGGCCCCTAATATCCTTCCCTCATTGGACAATCAGGGATGTGTAAGAAGTGTGGGTAGATCAAAAATATGTTCAATAATGGTCACTTATCAATTTCAACTTGATCATTTTTGCCTTTTTTGTGAAGTTTAGTAATTTCCAATAAATTTAGTTTTCTACCTTTATTTGAATTTTTTGAAATTCCATCAAGGTTATGATTGTATTTTAATAAATATTTAGCGTATGTAAAAACAGTGTTTTTATTTTCAAAACTCTTATTATGTTCTTTAATCCGTTCAGAGAACGATTTACGCTACACTAACAACACCCTAGACAATTTTATTAAAAATAATAAAGACTGTACTGAGAAAGAACTCAAACTGTGGGGATTGTAATAAAACCTACATAGGACAAACCGGTAGATCATTCGTTGAACGGATTAAAGAACAATAAAAGTAGTTTTGAAAATATTAATAAAAACACTGTTTCTACTTACGCACACTACATTTACTAAAGTACAATTATAACTTTGATGGAAATTTTCAAACTACATGTAGAAAATAAAGGTAGAAAACTAAACTTATTGGAATGTTTGGAAATTACTAAACTTAATTAAAAAAGGTAAAATTCTTAATAATCAAGTTGAAGTTAATAAGTAATCGTTATAGAAGATATTTTGATTTACCCTCACTTCTTACATAAGCTTAGTTAGTAAATAATACCAATTGCAAGTTTTAAGACCGAGCGGCGTGGTCTAGTGCTCTAGATCATTGCTTAGCTTTCGGGAAGTCACCGCTCCGAATCTGGGTCCGCCTTCTCTGGTCCAAGTTTTCTGTGGTATCCTTGGGTCACTTAAGCAAATGTTGAGGTAGTAATTATTCCACAAATAAATCTTTCACTTCTCTTATATCTTCATTTTGTCCCTCTCATCTTTATCTCCCTAATCACACCACTCACCCATTCCCAAGTTTTCTGCAAGGAGGTTGAAGAGGGCCTTACGCCCTACACTCCGGCTTTGCACTACAGTGTGTTTATCTTTACGTATTTTATTAATTCTGAGGTGCAGCCAGGATGCTTCTATTAAATATATGTATTTCATATTGAATACACATACATTAGACAAAAAAAGAGACCTTTTCTTTTGTTTCTCTGTTTCTTAAGAAACTATTTCTAACTTATTGTTTATTTCATAACGGAGTTTTTGAACAGGAGTCAGTTTTATAATAGTAAACATAAAGAGTAAGAAGATTTTTTTCCTGATTATTGTTTTTTCGTCATTATATAAGTATAACATATTACGCGTCTATCCCACATTTATAAATTAATTATTTAACCGAAACCATCATGTAGTGTACTGTTTGTGGTGTAAATGCGATCATAGGTGGTATTTGAAATATGTGTGGTACTAGGTAGTGTTACGAGCAGAGTAAATGATTTGTCATCACAATTTCTGCATCACAGCAAGAAACAATAAAAGCAAAACATTATTATTAATCGAAATGCTTATCTATGAAAATATTCATACTATGCACACGTTTTCTAATAAGAAATAAAGAACTTTGAGAAATTATCAATAATTAGGTATGTATTGCGCTTTAGAATATATGACAAAATGTACTATAGAATAAGTTATAAAATGCCTAAACGTTTTATCTTTTCTTTCTTTTTATTCGCGGTTGAAAACAGATTGTTTCCACTTTAAAATTAACATTAGAGTGTGATTTTTGGCGAAACAAATTCCAACCACAACCTAACTATATCTTAAAGGTTACATAAGAAAACTGTTTTAAAGTATATAGGACCAAATATTGTGTTAAAGTTGAAACCGTATCTTTATATTTGAACTTATGGTTAGATAATGTCTGGTTATATTCAAAAAACAAACACACTTATTCAAAGGTTTTACAAACTTTATTAAGAATACTTTTACAATTGTTTCGGCTTAATTAGGCCATTTTCAAAGAGTCAATTAGAAAGTAACTAAAGATAAACAAACATAATATTTATACCTCTCATGTGGGTGGGGGAAGTAACCCCACTTATAGTTTTTGGAAACATGCACGAAATATAGGGCTATTGTGCCCTTCACACTGTTCATTTTTAATATTTTTATTTACAAAAAAGGCTTTTTGGATTTCTAATTTATTAAGGATATGTAAAATTCTGAAATTATTTCCTACGTTAAAATTATGACCATTTTCAAAACATTGTTGGGAAAAACCAGTACTACATTTTTTATCATCGATTGAGTTTTTGTGTACTTTAAACCTAATTCTAAACAATCTTATATTATATGAGTAAAATATTAAATCTTTTCGAAACATTAAAAATTGAAAAACGTCAAAAGAAAAAAGTTAATCTAGTAAATAACCAAATAGAATTAAACACCAACAATTCACCCATACTACTGTTCGAATTCCCTCATTTACAAACCTAGTATAAATAGTTACATCTGTATCCTTCGATAATGGATTAATAGCCGAACCGTACGTCAGGAAAGTTCAATAAAGTTTTGTGAAACATCCCAAAAAGGTGTTTTTGTACTCACTTCACCAATTAAAATTATTTATCACAAAATAGAGCTAGAATCCACCCAAAGTTTAAAATAAGTAAACATTCTTGATTAACCCCGTCTAAACAGTTAAACTTAAAACATTTCCTTGTATTGGCTATTTTACGTAAGACATACAGTTAGTAGTATTAGTTTCGGACTAAAAAACAAGTGGTGGTATGAAAATGTAAAATCTGCATCGACTGTTCACAAACTTTCTCACGTTTATTGCCGAGTTGCATTAGAGTGTAAAACCGCAAACCTTAGAAGAAAAACTCAGCAGCTCTGCTTACTCCACTTTCTGGTGGACACGGTGGCTACTACCTATTTTTGTTCAACGAACATTAATGCACACGTACACATGCACAAACTACTTACTACACACACGTATACGTCCACGCCAAGGCTAACTAGTTTAGTGTGCGCTTTAATTGTAAGAAATTGATACCTAAGTTACTTCAAAAAGGATATTATTTACCTGCATGCGTGCATGTGTCATACAAAAGTAAAACCTGGATTTAATAAAAGTTGGGAATTTTGTTATTTTTCTTTCGCAGACATTGTTCTATTATACGAAAAATAACTTAAATTGGTACATAAACCATTTAAATTAACAAATGATGCAAAAATTATCATTTTTTTGAAGCTTTGTAAAATTTATTTATAATGGGTTTTAGGTAGCTATTTCCAAATTGAAAATTAAATTTACAATTATCTGAACTAAAATTAGGTAGGCATCAGTAGTTTTTAGGTATTCGACATTGTTTGACTTTCATTTTATAAATTACTCTCGATCTCATAGTAATTTTTCGAATTTCTTTCTTTGTGTCTCTTTTATTTAAAACCTTAAAACTTATTTTATAAATTCCAGGCACATAACAGTGAGCGGGTAAATGACAGCTAAGTGTATTCTTAATCAACATTCGAACCTCGATTTTTTAAAATTTTACAGAAACAGAAAATTTTTGTTTTTGTTTAGTGAACTGCATAAAATTAGGATAGGCGACTAGTTATACGCGGATTGGGGTGATTTATTGGTACCATAAGACTTGTAATTTTCACTTTTGGAAAAGTACGTATAGGTTGGTATAGTTGGTATAATTTTACTATTTAACTTAGCACGTAATTGCGATCTAGAGGATTCGATGTTCGAGTGTTGTTTGGTTTATGAGGAGGGGGAAACTGGCTTAGGTAGCAGCTGCGCTCGGTTTTGCCCGCAGTACAGCCATGACTGAGCGCAAGGTACCTTCGTCTGTTGTACAATCACAATGAGCATCATCATAAAGTTTTTAACCAATGAAAGCGTTAAACCATCGAAAATTTTCACATAATTTGAACAATTGAAGTCACAGTTTGGGGATGCTACACTGCTACACTGTCTCAGAATCGAGTGTATACGTGTGTCAGAGAACAGAGAATTCAGAGATGGGCGAGAACGTGTCGAAAATGAAAGTCATGATCGACGCCCAAGAACTCACTCATGAGTCTCACAAATGACATGATGAACATACGTGCTGTTCAAGAGATTGTTGAAGGTGACCACCATCAGCCGGTTAACTATTGAACAAATTTCATCAGAAGTGGGTATCAGCTATGGGAGTGTTCAATCCATCGTCACTTAATTATGATGAAGTTCGCTTGAGAAAAATTAGTGCTTGCTGGATTCCAAGGTTGTTGACCGAAAATCCTAAAATCTAAAACAGGTCAGGTCGGAGATCAGTAAAAAACTTCTGGATCGATTTCGACAAGAAGGGGAGGTTTTTTTAGGCGTATCGTCACTTCTGATGAGACGTGGGTCCACCACTACACTCCCGAATTAAAAATGGCGAGTAAGGAGTGGCGAAGAAGGAAGAGGACGAAGGCTGCCCTGTCAAAGCCAAAACCAAAACCCGTCTCTCAGCCGGAAAAGTGCTTGCCACTGTTTTCTTTGACTCAAGAGGAGTTGGAGTCTTACTCATTGATTTTCTTCACGATCAACGAACAGTGAATGCGGCTTTCTATTATTGTTGTTGAGTTGTTACAGTCGACAGTCGGCAAAAATGGTCATTCGAAACGTCCAGACGTCATCCTCCTTCATGACAACGTCAGGCAGTTTTGACAAGGAATAAATTGGAAGAAATAGACTAGGAAACCTTCGAGCATCCTCCTTACATCCTCCGTTCTGACTTGTCACCCTGTGATTATTTTTTGTTCGTGCCCTTGAAAGAATCACTTGTAGGCAAAATATTTGAAAGCAGTGAAGAAGTATAGGAGTATGTGCGCAATTGACTGACGACTCGCCCTCAAACTTTTTATGAAGAAGGAATATTCAAGCTTCCAAATCAGTGGCAAAAGTTTGTAGAGCAAGAAGTTGACTACATTGAAAAATGTTAAATGTTTAGTTTGTGTGTACCATTAATTAATAAATTTATTTTACAAAATTACCGTTTATATTTTATTTACCCTCGTATATGTAGCACATATTTTAATCCTTTAGTAAGTTCCTTTTTTGATACAAAACAAAAACCGTTACATGTCAGTGACGGCTATTCAGGTGAAGTAGATGAAGCGTTTCTTCGCTTAATTTCTGGATAGTATCCAGATTTTCAATAAATTAAGGAACTTCGTGTAAAAAAAGTATATAAAATTATTGTCTCTGCTTAGAGCCCTTGTAATGGTCTTAGTATACGTGATAAAAGGCCAAGAGAAGAGCTAGGCGCCTGGTCGCCGCACTTCTGTCAGCGCGAGCGGATTACCTTAACAAGGGTGACGTCAGCGGCAAATTTACAGACTTAGCACTCCTCATCCGTCTCCGCATATGGAAGAGATCGCGGTTCGTCGACTAGTCTACGCACCTACATATATTGTACATATATTTTTTACCCTTAGAAGTCTCGGGGATGGTTATTAGTACACTTACCCTTAACTCGAAATATTCATATTATTCTACACATTCCGATGGATATTCGATGACATACTGTACCTAATTATAAGTTTAGTTTTTGTAACTTTTTGGCAATTTTTGTTATTGTTATACGTAACCATAGCGTCATTAAGTTAAATGCTATTATACCAAGTCATTGTCGATATGTCTTCTCGAAATACACAAATTATTTGCAAAACAAATAGGTCATATTAATATAACCTTCGGCATTATGATCAAAAACAGGAAATCGACAAAATTCAAAATTAAAAATGACCGCTAATAACCCAGTAGAAAAATTCATAAAACATAATAAAGATAAAGATGATAAAACAAAATACTTTGGAATCTGCAAATTAACTTGTGTCTTTTGCCCAAAGGATTTTTCAAAAACATACTTATGAACACAAAAACAGTTTTTTAAAAACTGAAACAGATTCCAATTTTGCTAACCATATCATAGAAGAAGGTCACATTTTTTACGATAATTTTGAAATTCTACATATTTGTAATAAAAGTAAAAAATTCAACTTAATTTAGAACTTAGATATTAATAAATTCAAAAAACTCAACATAATTTTGAATGATCAAACAGAAGAATTCCTTACTTCTAAATCTATTTCAATTGAATATCCAGCTCCAATTGCAACCTAGCTACTTAAGATGTTAAGCGACACATTACAGTTAGTAGGAAGTATTCATGTCAGAAGAGCCCAAGGTTTGGCGAAACACGTCACATATATTTTTCTTTTCTAAAAAAATAAAGTTTGTGAAAATCCACGTTTTCTGGTGTTTCATTTCTATATTTCTTAACATTATTATTATTATTATTATTATTGTTAAACAATATTTACACTTGTTTAAATAGTTTAAACCATTAGATTTATAATAGTAGATAATGTACATGTTGTTTCAAGATGATGGGCTTTTAGAAGTATACGAATTAGTAGAATGAATTCAATTCTGAAACTTGGGCTTGGGCTCATTCAGTTATTGTTTTTGCGGCTTCTTTTAAAAATATTTTCAAGCTCGATTTACATCCGGTTATACCGGAAGTAGATGTTAACTTTCTTATTTTAAATGGAATGATATACCTTTTTTTACATTTTCCCATAGAAAATCTGAATTCATGTGTATTTTATAGGAAGCACTATCCCGAAAATATATATGGATTTTGAGTTATTTAAATTTTTCCAAAATTTTTGACATTTGCACGTTAACATTTAAAAAGATGTAATTCAATTAATTTTTGAGATTTTACTTTATAATTCGTAACAATTATTTATAACTATTCACATTATCGAAAAAAAATTGTGGGTTTAACTAAAATGTACAGGGTTTTCAAATTTTGTGGTCAAAGTTGGTCAACTTCAACGGAGCATAAGTCAATTTTTTTTTAATGGAATGACCCATTTTTGACTGCATATTCGAATTCCTCATTGAATTTGTCATCTACTGAAATGGGACTATCGTATACCTTTGTTTATACTTTTTGAGTAAATTTACAATTTGTGAAAATGTTGCTTTTGGCACTGCATACTTATAATGTTAATGAAAGCAGTGAGGTGTGATTTCGAAACAATTGAACAATCAATTTTTGTTAAGTATTCCAGACCCACAATTTTGAATTGTTGCAATAAAGCATCCACAATGAATAATTTAGATTACTACTACTATTACTACTACAGCAATCCAGATATTATAAATTTATTTTATTTACATGGTGAATGTGGAAAAATTACAGAAAGAACTTGTAGACTTTTTAATGAACGTTATCCAAACTAACCGAGAATGACTGGAAAAAAATTTAAAAGAATTAAATAAAATTTTCTACAAAATGGTATCGGAAAACAAAATAATCACACGAAACCAATTGTAGACAAAGAAGATAATAATTCTCGGTTTTCAAAGCAAAATCTCAAAAATTAATTGAATTACGGTTTTTTAAATGTTAATGTACAAATGTCAACAATTTTGAAAAAAATTAAATAATTCAAAATCCATCAATATTTTCGAGGTAGTGCCTCCTATAAAGTACACATGAATTCATATTTTCTATGGGAAAATGTAAAAAAATATGTCATTCCATTTAAAATAAGAAAGTTAACATCTACTTCCGGCATAAACAGTAACTAAATGAACCCAAGTTTCAGAATTGAATTCATTATACTAACTAATATACTTCTAATAGCCCATAAATTTGAAAAACCCTGTATATTGTACCTTTGATTGTTTGAGACATTGTGGTAGAAAATGAAAGGGGAAAATGTGCGCTTAGCGTAATTTTTGAAAAGGTCTCTTTCGCTGTTCAAACAAACATTATGGCGACGGCAGACAGGACTGGAACGATTGATGTCGCTCGGTATAGAAAAGTGAGAGAACGTTCCTGCTACTACAACAAGGGTTTCTGCTTATGCAAGAGACGAAAATGTGCGTTAGTCGATGATGAGTGTTTGCTCACACGGCCAATCCATTAGCACACCCCCATCATTTCCCCTCGTGCTGCACCAACTAACCCCTAATGCAACCACCATCGACACATCATCCAACAACTCTTTCTTCTTCCCTTTGTCTTTCTGAACGTTTCGCTGGCATTTCGTCGGCGCGATAATTAATGAACAAATAAATCTCCAAGCGATAGACTTCATCCTATAATCTACTGCGAAATTTGTAGGATTATACAATCAATACATGTGTTTGATGGTATGCTATTTTATTAACTGAAATTTTCTTATTTCTTAACGTATACCGAAGTGGATTCTTGTGTAGTTTTTTTATTTAGGAAGCTTTACTTGGAGCTACAAAGTGAGCAACAAATCGCACAGGTAATGGCAACAATAATTGAAATATTAAAATAACCAAATTCGACCTTTGTTACTCTAAATGAGGATGACATCTTGGGTTTTTAAACGTTTTATGTAGAATTTTAGGTTTTTTGAACACCAAAATTAATTGTACAATTTGTCGGTATTTATTATAAACGGAGGGGAATGGAAACAGCTGGGTTATCCTGAAGCCCAACTTAAAAGAAATAAAAAACGACAGATATATACAGGTATTAGAAACGTCGTAGATGATTGTAATCAGGGACTGCTGGTGTGTAAGTGCTACATTGAAGAAAATGAAGAAAATTAGAAACTTTCAACAAACTTTAACAATGTTCAATGTAGCATGTTTTGCCAAACATTTTTGACTTCTTTGGACAGTGAGTATTTTCTACTCAGATAATAGAAAATAGAAAATACTCACTGTCCGAAGAAGCCAAAAATGTTTGGAGAAACATGTTACATTGGACATCGTTAAATATTTTTTTTGTGAAAATCTACTTCGTGAAATTTTATTCCTGCAATATGAATATTGACTGACGTTGTAGTCCAATGAATACGAGTCAGTTTCTGCAATGTTCAGTGGACCTTACAAAACAATAACAAACCAAATTAAGTTAAACTAAATAGAGGAGGACAATGGATAAGACCTTCGTCGTTGTTAACAAAGCTTAATCTATCTTTAGAAATAAACATTTTTTCAAAACTATCAAGTAGGTAATTATTTCTAATTTATTTTACTAGTTTACGATTGTTGTAAAATGTGCAAACTTAATTGTTCACACTTCTAATGTTATTTCTCACACTAGAGTAGTTCAAATTGATGCGAGTCAAACTTTTAATTATTTAATAACAAATAAAATTACACTGGTATTTACAATAAATGCGATGCTACAATGTTTAAAATGTTTTTTTTTTGTATATGTGTTTAAAATTATTGTTATATGAATGATGAATGATTGAATGCTTGAATTATGAATAATGAATGATTGAATTATTGATTATGATTATGGTTATTAATTTTGCCGTCTTTCCAAGGTATAAATACTGATAACGCTGAAAATCAGTAGGCGTTACTTTTAAATTGCTAAACAAAATTATTGGATGATGTTTAAAATATACGGGGATGAAACGCCCTCTTGCTTCTAAGAATTAAGTACAACAAACACGTATAGTTACAAAAACTTTTATTGAACACAATATATATTTCGGCACACTGTGCCTTCTTCAGGTGTAGAAGTAATATAAACTAAAACAAAAACATTTTGTCTTATATACTAAACTTAATAGCTAAAAAGAGAAGGGGATTGGAAAACTAAATATTTAATAGTGGGGTATTTACAACGTCTGTTTGATTATTTAGATATTTAGAATAACTCTTAATTTATTCAATTTGTTTATTTCCATGGACTCTCCCAAATTTAATTTTACTCCTTTCATTTCTAAGTGTAAAATTTTGAAACTATCACTAAAACTATGTTTATTAACTAACAAATTTTCCGCATACGTAGAATCAGAGTTCTTATTTAAAAAACTTTTTTTGTGTTCTTTAAGCCTCTCACTAAAACATCTCCCTGTCTGACCTATATAAACTCTATTACATGTGCCGCAATTTAATTAATAAATTCCTCATTTAGCATCTTTCTTAGTAGGGTTTTTTTTATTTTTTTTATAAAACTTCCTAACGTATTATTAGTTTTAAACGACACAAATGTATCTGTAAATTGAGCAATAAATTTACCAATTGTTAATAAAATGTTTCCTAGAAATAAAATTGAATAAAATTTCAAGGGTATTCTTCTGTTAAGTGGGTATACTAAGTTTAAAGCTTTGTTTTTCAGTTTTTTGTTTAAGATTGACTTAATTAAAGAGGGTTTATAACCATTATTGACTGCAATAACGTAAATCCTATTTAGTTCTTTGTTGTATGTTTCTAAGAATGTTGATGTCTGGTCAAGGTAACGTTATTGACCTAGAGGGTACAATTATATTTGGTGCTATTTATTTTTATGATTAACGAACTTTGAAATATCCGGAACGTGCTCTAAGGATAAGCTCAGTTTTCATAGAGCATCTTGTAAATATAATAATATTCAATAAATCTAGTAACAGACTTAATCCTAGGTTTGCTTAAATGTTTATGAATAGAACAGCTATTTATGTTTGTGAAGTGTATAGAACAATTGTTACTATTGATCCTATGATTTAAAGCGAGATTACACTGGGCAATACTTGACTTTTCTGTTCTACTAAATCTAGCATGATCTAAATACATTTTGAACCCAACATTAATAGAGCGTCCAGTTTGTCCAACAAATTTCTTATTAAAGTTTTTACAACCGATTTCATATATTTCTGACTTTTCTAGAAAACGAATTTTATCCTTACAGTTGCCAAGAACGATTTGAAGAGAGTTCAAGTATGAACTGTAGGCTGTAGGCTGTAGGGTCCTCCAACTTAGTTTTATTGGTGTCTTTTTGAGAAGTTGAGGATCTTGAAATAATATTCATAAATTTAAAACTGTTAACTAATTTGTCAACTAAATTACAATTACAACCGTTCCCTTTAACAATATTTCTAATGTTACAATGGTACTTATCTCTATTTAAAGAAAAACTATGTAATCTATGTACCAGGAAATTAAAACTAACCATTTTATATTGACACTAATGATACAAGTATAACAGAAATTGAGATGCATTCAACCTAGTTAATTGGTGTGTTTTTATTTCTTAATCGATACTTTCTATTAAAAAATTATAGTTTCAACAAGAAATTTATGGAGAAGTTTGCTTCAATGAAGAAACTTTCAACAAATAGATGAATAATTTGCATAACACCCGTTTCATTTCTTCACGAGCGGCCACTGATTGTAGTGATATCAATTTTTTTGTAGTATTGACATATGCCCTGCAAATCAATTAAATGTATTACTTTTAAGCATAAATAATTTATTATATATATAATATATATATAATACATTTAATAAACGAAAAACATACTTTAAATGATATTTTAAGATTTTAGAAGAATTGCCAAAAAGTCAAAAACTAAACTTAACTGAAAGTTTTTAGATTAATAAATACAATAAATTTAAAAACTAACTTAACGATCAAACTGATGTAAATAATTCTCCGTTATTAAATTTAAATCTTTCTTGAAACCTTTTTAACCCACCCCGTCCTCTCGATGTTACCCACCTCATTAAATTTAGCATCTAGTATTTACGCTTATTTTGTAAAGACTTTATTCAGAACATCTTCATCTGAAGAAGCCAGTGTTTTGGTGAAACAATTGTTGTGAACAATTAAAAATGTTTTTGAAACTTTCCTCTCGTTTTCTTTATTTGACACGGAGTTTCAACAAGTAAACCCTACTACCATTGTTTATATGAAGATGATGATGTTTAATGTACTCTGGGCCACAGAAAATACGAGTAGTAGGCCATGTTTTAGATAAATCCTTTTGTAAAATGTGTGGCCTATACTATGAACGATGATTGACGCACACAAAACGATACTGTCGAGTACAATAAACAGAAAATTGTGAAATTACTCACTTATTTCAGTGACTACATTATGTTGAGGTGACATTTTGAAAAAATTATGATGGATTAGGTACGTATTAAGTATAAAATTTATTGGTTTGATTGATATTTGATTTATCTAGGCGTTAGCCTGTTACCATCGTCTTATAGATCATATTACATATCAATAGTAGTTTTCTTTTTTTCTTTATTATTACATACTTACTGCTAAGGCCTGAAATTCACGTTATTACAGAGATCCATTCCTTAATCATAACAATTAAATTCTTAATGTACAATATTAATTTCCCGAAACGTTACTAGCATCGTGGGGTATTTGAACACCCTAAGTTAAATTGGCTTCAAACTATGAAAACTGGTCAATTTTTCGAAAAACAAAAAAATATTTAAGTAATATTCGAATTAACAATAATAGAAAATTATTGCCGAATTGAATAAACAAATTCATTGGTAATTCTCAAAATCACTTGAAACATTACAAAAAACGGAAAGTATTTATTGCTGGTTGCTACTGGCGTCTTTCTAACAAAAAATACAATTCTTGTTTCACAGTTAAAAAATTAGCAAGTGTTTTTCCCTAAGTAATTTTTACTAATTTTGAAATTTATTAAGTTATTACTCATTTCTCAGCGTATTTGTCTGGTCAAAAATACTAATGATTATAATTCTAGTAATGACATTCAGTACATTATCATTATCATTATCATTGCCAGGTGTTTCGCCTAATATACTACGTATTGTTGCGAGCGAAAGCGTTTATAGTATTTGGCACCGGCATCGTAAATTTTTCAGTACATGACAAATAACAGGATGCAGAACAAAGGGGATGCGAGAATATTGGAGAATTGTGTGATTATTTCTAGAAAATTTTTAGAACGTTCGAAGATAAACAGTCGTAGACAGTTCGATATAGACAGGTGTTAGTAAATAGTGAAAATATGAAGAAAACATGATACAAATTTTAAGTAATATAAAAACAGTTAAATATAAATTAGTGTTAAATAAATTAGTTATTATTCACAATAGTTTAAATAAATACAAACAACTACAAAAGTAGTGTTGCACCAACTGCTTTATTATCATTGCAAGATGCGTAACGTTTTCACGCTGACTTTATAAATTCTGATTTTTAGCTCCTTTGTTCATTTATTACCAGTTCCTTTCCTTTGTCAATTTAGTCTCGAATCCTTTCCTAATTGCACTACCATAAATCGCCCATAAATTCCAATAATTTTTCTAGCTGTAACTGTCAACCCCTTAATCCTAACGTCCGTCAATTTTTTCAAATTTCTGTCACATTTATAACCATACACCAATACGCTACAACAAGTTTCAAATCCCACCTTCCTCACTTTTAATACCCATCATCATTGTTCTCAGCAAATTTAACCACACCTCCATCCCTTTCCAACTTATTCTAAAATCTATAAATAACGTTTTTCAAAAAATAGATCATCACAAGCAATATCAATTCGTATTAAACTATCTATCAGCTATGTTCAACTTATATCAACTACCAAGTCAAATCAATTAATAATATTCAAGCGACAACTCAATCGTAACGCAACGCTTCCCGGTAGTTGTTCATCAAGTTGCAGTCCAAGACGATTCATAGCGAATCAAATCATGTAGTTACATACTATCTGAAGAATCATTTTCGATTTCCAATTCTGATTCATGATCACTGTCTTCACTGGTAGCATCACTAAGATGATTGTCCTCTTCTTTAAAGACATCTGGTACTTCTTCCTCACTATCATTTGGATTTGGGAATTTGTACACCCCAATTGTTATCTATTTTTAAACTATTTTACTTTTGGATAACCGCTCACTACGCTATAAATGATATCACAAATCTAGGAGAATACCTGGAATGACAAATCATTAAAACAATTTCAAGTATGTTACGATACCAGCAAAGGGTTATGTATGTAAAAACTTCTTTTTTCAATCTAATGATTACACAGAAAATTTTGAAAACGTACTAAAAAATAAATTTTTAATTTCAGAGCAAACGTACTAAAGTCGAATCATCGATAACGAGAAATGATGCCCTGACTTCTAGTGCCAACTACGTAAGGTGTTAATTTTCAATGCAGTCCGACCAAGGGGTGAATCACTCATTAAAACTCAAATAAATTCGCAGATGGTAAACAAGAGGGAGTGAAATGTGTCGCAAGGAACATATGCTTAAATATAAGGTAGGATTATTTTTGTAATGCAAAATCCATAGGGAGTCAAGTTCTATTGATTAAATATTGTCATACAAAATGAGTACGTAATGTATATATATATAGTTACAATAATTGTTATTGTACAAAATTTAACATCAACATGGTTTAGGATGTTATTAAGAAATTTCTGGAGATTTTAATTTTAATTTCTTTGTTAATTATGTACAGAATAATCGTGGCTCCTATGAAAAAATAAAAGAAGAATGTAGATAATATATTTACGATATATATAGTAAAGCTTATATAATTGTGCTGTACAATGTTGTCGAAAAATCAACTTTCTTTTAAAGTTAATCTGTGGTATTTGTATCGATACAAAAGAAATTATAGGTAGGGAATATATAGAATATAAACACATATGAGTTGAATTTGCATTTGCTCTTTTTTTTTATTTAATACTAGCTTTTACCCAGCGACTATGTCTACATAAAAAAGTTACTTAGATCGCTTCTGAAAACCTTTTCTTCATACCTACAAAGTCCTATAGAAATCAGTTTAAACGTTTACAAGATTAGCCTCTACAGAAAGACAGACAAACAATTTTGAAGAATCGTTTGTGTCTTATTAGCGTACGATATCTATATATATAAACTTTAAAAAAAAACGGCGGTTATTTCGATATTATAGACAGACAGAATTTTATTTGTATGTATTGATTGCTAAAGATAAGGTTAAGCAGGAAATATAATTTATGGTTATAGTGGGCTATCAGAATTTATAGATGTTTACTACTAACTGAAATATTTCACATGTAAGAAAAAATTACTACGTTTGCTTCTAAAAACTAAACAGTAACTATTTAATTAGGTATTGTTTTCTTAACTTCTGTTGTACTTAATTTCTTGAAATTACTATTTTTTAATAGAACAAAATGTCACGTACAGATGAGTTACCTCATCCCTAAAGGATAAATGTATGCATGTTTTTATGTATATATACTGGTTTAAATATAAATAAATAAATAAAGTAAAATAAATATTAGACAAGGGTCTTACGGAAGTATCTACTTCTTCAACTGAATCGACGACGCAGCTCATATATGTGATGGGCACGTAAACAAAATTAATAAGAGACATGAGAAGTGGATCGCGATTTCGATCTTATTAGATCTTATCGATAAAACACCGATCATGTCGAAAATATTTATTACATTAACTATTTTAAAGGGATAAGAGGATGTTAAAATTTAAATACGTATAAATAATCATAAATAATGTAATGTAAATAATAATGGCCATTCAGGGTAATACTACCTTTTTTATATATCTTGTTTGTTTCTAAATTTCACAATAAATTTAATTTTAAACTTTTATGATCCAAATTCTCGAATGGCGTGGGTCAATGTTTTTATTTTCACGATTTCTTAAACTTTTTTTAATTTTAATGACTCTGCTACCTACTGTACTCTTGAGAATGGCCATATCGTCCGAAACAATCCTTACTAGAATTTTTTTGTGAACATAATCAGTATTCAGTGGGGATGATTTTAGGCATGTAACGGTGATAAATAGGTACTGAAAAATACCTTATGCAGATCAAATAATATTTTCTTAACCAGGATTTTTTAATTTGGAACTGATCATATTAATATGGTTATAATCAGGCAAATCTTTGGTATACACGTGGTATAAATTAGAAAAACCCGATAAAACTTAGTTTTTTTAACCTGAGGAATGTACTACTACCGTTTTAACGTAGTTCAGGAAAATCTGCTTCTAGTTAGTATTTTTTAACGGATTGGACATCCTACTATATTCGGACACAAACAGAAAAATCTCATGGATGTTGTTATGTATAATATTAGAGAAATCATAACCTTAAAACGTCTTAGCTGGTCCTGATATATTCTCTAGTTTTGCCCAGGGTAAATGTTAGTCAGAATATTGTCAAAACAATAACCAATTCTGAAAACATTCCAGTGCTCGTGATTAAGTAATTGTATTTTGTTTTTGGCTCTGATAGTAAGTACATTTTGTTATCTTCTTTTAAAAATTACTGTCTGGCATTGATTGTACTTGGCGGTTTATAATCAAATTATTGCTGTTTACAACAACAAGTTTACATCGATATCGCGTGAACAGTACAAATTATACAGAATTTTATTGGTTTATTTAAGAGGTTTAGTAAATGCGGTCTTTGTATACGGCTTCGTGTTGATAATAATGATAGTAAAAGTAAGTGTCGGGAAGTTGTAATTGGTCTGTGCGATATGATGAACGGTTATGATGCTCGCGCGATGTTAACACCCCTTCCCAAGGGACCTGGAATTACCACAAGCTGCACTTAACTCAAGTGCACTAAATCTATTCAGTTAAAAATGGAGATGGTATTTATCAGGACCAATTTTCGTTAAAGTCATCGCGGTTATAAGTTTATTTGCTGTGAATATAGAAGCAGCCTCTCCGTTATGACATCCACCCACTTTTATGTAAAGGCAGCTGGCACATGAGGTCACAGAGGCACGCGCCCAGCGCACTCTTATTTGTATGAAACGAGAAAATATTTTTGTCTATGTTGCCATTTATTCAATAATTGTGTATAAAGATGTGCGGCTTCTGGGCTCTAGCCATCCCAATTTAGTTCGATGATGTGTGGCGGACTCGTTTTATAAAAGTATGTAAAAGATGATGGAGAGGAAGAGGGTGCACCTCTGAACTAATAATTATAACAGTAAATGTAATAATTAAAGTTTTAGTCATTACTTTTACCAAATATGTAGGTAAATTTTAATTACAGTTTTGATATATTTCTAACTAAGTATCTATGCTGTTCTTAAATTGGTTAATGTGCTGATCTCGTCGTCAATTCAGTGGACAAGTAAACTCCCTAGTAAGGTCCTCGTCCAACATGTAAAATAGTCTCACTATTGGGCTGTGATCTCTATAATTTACCTATTTGATACGTATTTTGCCTTCTTAGGGCATCTTCAGGAGTTTTAATTACAACTAACAATCTATTGTACAATTTCTCTTATATAATCTTTTATAATCTAAGGGGTGCGGGGATAGCAGTGGGTTGTTTTGAAAGTTGGTTTGGTCGTTTGTTAATATTTTCTTTTCATTTAAAGCTCTTTTAGTTTCAAGTATTTCTAAACTATCCAATATAGGGCCTTTTATTATTAAATTATTTTTGTTTATGTAATAATTTCAGGTTTTTAATAGCACAAGAATGTTTACAATCAATTAGGTGGGTGGAAAAGCCAGATGGCACGTTTATCTTTGGTTGCATTGTTGACATGTTCTGGGAATCATACCTATTTTACGGCGGGATTTTCCCAGCTAAATTGCCGGACAATCGGAACATTTTATCTCGTAAACCCAGCTGTTTTCACTTTCATCTACTTTTACACCTAGCTTATTATTTGTTAACATTCTTTTTAACGTAAAATATGCCGGATTAATATACAAAAAAAGAAGTAATTAAAATACTTATTCGTCTAAATATTGAGATCAAAGATCCCATATTTGGAACGCACACATTTGTGGGATATGGCTTTCGGTTCGCTGTGCCTACTTGGTAGGTCGCGTTCCAAATGTGAGATTTTTGATCTTAATATTTAGACGAATAAGGATTTTAATTCCCTATTTTTTTTGATATCTTTCGTATCTTCGTCTAACAAAATTAAATCGACTCAACAATGCAATTCAATGCCGGTAGGGTAGGGGTATTAGCCCTCGGAGTAGTTGTTTCTGTTGATTCCATATTTATATTTATCATATTGCCGTATTAATATTCACATTTTTAAGGCATTTAACAATATTTTGATTTATATTTTAGATAAGATATGGATAAAAATCCTGTATTTAAGAAATTTTAATCAAAATATTGTTAAAGTTAGCAGCATATACCAGTAGATGGCGATATACTACTATAACTAGGTAGTATATCAACTTGCTTTTAAAGAGCTCCTTGGATTCGGTCGGTGATTTATCGAAACTGCCTATGGTGTACTGATGAGATACTAATAATAAAATCGTGATCCATGTCTGTTAGATCTGTTAAATTACCGACCAAGAACTTCTACTATTCTTATTAATTTAATTTACGTGATTATTAATATTTACCGGTAATTATAAACACAGTAAGCATTACATACACAACAACATTTCTTGGTTTTATCATATCTTATATGTTATCTATCAGTTTTCTTCGTCCCTGAAGAAAAATGCTTCGGACGTTTAATGTCGTATTTTGGCGTTGGGGTTTGAGTTACTTACCGTGTTCTTATCAAATCTTAACACTTTATTTTTACGACTAACTAATGAAATCGGCCCTATAAACATCAATATGCCGATATCCAGTAATATGAAGTAACTTAAACTATTTATGGTGATTTTTTTTATTCCAAACAATTAAAATAAAACAACGTTTCACTAATTTTTAATCAAACTCGGCAAACTTGTTGCCATTTACTACTAATTTTATATTTGTTAAATAGATGAGAATTGTTTGTTGTTAACTTAGTATGATGGTTATTATAAACCAAATTACTTTTCTTTGTTAAGGCTTGTTTAATTTCCAGATTCTTTGAAGGAGATAGTTTTCTATATTTCAGGATATTTGTATGTAATTGTTTTATGTTATTTGTACTAAAAGAATTGTTTAGATTTATACCATACCCAAACTCCAGTGGGACCGAAGTTACCACTAAAAATAAAGGTCTCCCTGCTACAAAATTGGGGTTTTTAAAGTAAACAACCAATCTTGCCACCATGCTATGGATATGAAAATGGTCACTATGTGCCTCACATATATTGTTTATTGAGAAATAAACAATCACAAACATATGAAAAATTATTTAATCAATAATTAATATCGCATTAATCTATTAAAAATTTACCCCTACTAAAAATTCGTCAAATATTGTATTATTAATGACTAATAATAATATAAATCGATTCCGACGTTCTGTGACTTAGTAAGTACGTTTGTCGTTGTTATTGTTGTCACCTCTTGTAGCTTAGTGGCAAAAGCATTAGCGCATAAAGCCAAATATCCCGGGTTCGAGTCCCGGCAAGGGCGTGACCACAGTAACAATTTTTTCTCTTATTGTATGAGGTTATCTGTAATGGGTATAAATTAATTCAATAATTAATATCGCATTAATGTATTTAAAATTTACCCCTACTAAAAATTCTTCAAATATTTTATTATTAATGACTAATAATATAATAAATCGATTCCGACGTTCTGTGACTTAGTAAGTACGTTTGTCGTTGTTATTGTTGTCACCTCTCGTAGCTTAGTGGCAAAAGCATTGGCGCGTAAAGCCAAATATCCCAGGTTCGAGTCCCGGCAAGGGCGTGACCACAGTAACAATTTTTTCTCTTACTATATGAGGTAATCTGTAGTGGGTATAAATTAATTCAATAATTAATATCGCATTAATGTATTTAAAATTTACCCCTACTAAAAATTCGTCAAATATTGTATTATTAATGACTAATAATAATATAAATCGATTTCGACGTTCTGTGACTTAGTAAGTACGTTTGTCGTTGTTATTGTTGTCACCTCTCGTAGCTTAGTGGCAAAAGCATTGGCGCATAAAGCCAAATATCACGGGTTCGAGTCACGGCAAGGGCGTGACCACAGTAACAATTTTTTCTCTTATTATATGAGGTAATCTGTAGTGGGTATAAATTAATTCAATAATTAATATCGCATTAATGTATTTAAAATTTACCCCTACTAAAAATTCGTCAAATATTGTATTATTAATGACTAATAATAATATAAATCGATTTCGACGTTCTGTGACTTAGTAAGTACGTTTGTCGTTGTTATTGTTGTCACCTCTCGTAGCTTAGTGGCAAAAGCATTGGCGCATAAAGCCAAATATCCCGGGTTCGAGTCACGGCAAGGGCGTGACCACAGTAACAATTTTTTCTCTTATTATACGAGGTTATCTGTAGTGGGTATAAATTAATTCAATAATTAATATCGCATTAATGTATTTAATATTTACCCGTACTAAAAATTCTTCAAATAAAAACCATAATTTATTGAATTTTTAATTCATCGGGAATATGCGTGTGTGAGTGGGTGGGTGGTTAAGTAAATAAAATAATCAGGATTGCGGATGGCGTTAAGAAAAATTAAGATCCCGTGTTAACGACAATGAGCTGAGTGAACATGCGACATAAATAAACGCGAATAACATTTATGGTTCAGCATTTTATGATTTACCATTCGCGAGAATCGCCATACAGTTGAATTTCGTTTCTTATTAACTCATTAAGCACGGCGAGCATAAAGAAGGGGCTGCACTGGTGTTTACGATTGTTTTTATGTTTATTGTTTTTCTGACAAAAAGTAATTAAAAGCGAACAGGACTATTGGCAGTGTGGCGACTGTTACGGTCGCAAGGGCCACGAAAGAATTTGATACGGTCACTTATAAAAGCAATGAATCCCGAAAACTGGTTTGCTAACTTAAAATCCGTTAGAGCTTTCAGTATTTTGTCCATACAAAAAATGGACTATATGAATCTTGAAAATGCACAAACATCAACTTTAAAATTGAAACAAATAATCAATGGTTTAGTGTCTTAAAATACGTATTTATTAATACTTTCAATTGAACTTACGGTGGAAAACTCACAATAACACTTTTAAATGTGTTAATAAACAAAATTGAAATATTTAAAAGCGTTTTTATGTGTTTAGTTTTATATATTTTTTTATTTTTTGATATATTGTTTAGAAATACATTTGAGTTTTGAATTATGATTATACTCATAAAGGTTTTCTATAAACCATGTAACGCGTAAATTTTTAATTCCCCTACCCATCTAAAACCAAGTGGACATTTTGTCCACCCCCCGTACTACTTACTTTATGTTACGTAGCTTTTAAACCCCCAAAAGGTTTAAAATAGCCGAATGATAAAATAAATTGGAGCAGGTTTTTAATTATAAGTTATTGAATTCGTTAGTTTGCTCAAAAAAAAAATTAATTAAAAATGAAACACTTTATTAGCTTATGCACATTATAATGTTCAATATAAAAACAAAAGTATGTAATATCTGCGTTACGTGACAAGACTTAAGAGCCATACCCCTTCGTCCCATAGAAGAAAGTTAGGTACATAGTTTATGGACGGCCCCTAAAGCATGTTCGGTTTGGACAGCTTTATATTTATGTTCAATTTGTATATTTCAACTCTTAAAACTAACTTATTGATAGTAGATGCTATTACTTGTTGAAACGAATTATTACTCTTGTTGAATTTCAATTAAAAAACACAATGTTTCAAATAGTTTTATTTTGTAGACAGTACAATATTGTTTCGCCAAACATTGGCTTCATCAGGTGATGATTTGTCAAACTTCAGTTCTTACACACTATTTATATACCTATACGACTAAATCTACAACCAATAGGAGGGGGGGTATAATGTATGTTATCCAAAAATATTTAATAGAGGTGAATTTTTATATTCTATTTGATCGTTTAATGCTACGTCTTTTTTATAATATCTATTGATTTCTAGGTTCTCTAATAAATTTAATTTTAAACTTTTGTTCTGAATATGTAAAATATTTTATTTTATTCCTATTGGTTGTAGATTTAGTCGTATAGGTATATAAACAGGGTGTAAGAACTGAAGTTTGACAAATCATCACCTGATGAATTTTTAATTGAAATTCAACATGAGTCTTAAAACTAAAATCAAACATAAAATCGGTTACGTTCGGATATGCCTTGGGCAGCTTCAGGCAGGAATCGATTCGCTTGAAACGGCGAATTCAAAGCCTCTTTTTTTATTTAACTTTTATTTTACTATAATATGTACTTTAGTATTTATTTTAAGAAGCAAACTCGAATACTGTTTTTCTAGTTGTTCTTTGGGCATATTGTGGTCCATAGTACTTGCTCAGCCATGAAAATTAAATATTGGTCTTTCATTATGCATCAGGCGCATAGCTGGTTTGAATAGAAAACTGAACCTAAGTAATTAACAAGATTTTTAACATTGTATACTACAGTTCTACTATGTCAGTTAATGCACTCTTTATTTGATTTCAATGGGTACCTTTATCTGTGGCAAATATTAAACGCAATTAAGTAAGCGATCTCCTTGTAAAGAAGTTAACACGATAAACGTGCTCGTTATCGGTATTTAAATAGTTTACGATTTATTAAATATTGTCTTTAAATGATACGACTTCCCGAGTGATCAACAACATGAGTACAATTGGGTTGTTTGCTATTGCCTGCCCAATGGAAATTGTCGATAAAAATTTTACGTTTACTTACGTGAACCAATTGTGTGTCTTTTAATTTATTACCTGTGACGATTATTTAATGTATAATAAAATTTTATTAAATTGAATGATAGTACAAAAATTGAACTAATAATAGCTACTCCACTGAAACAATAGCAGCAAACTATAGTTAATTTTGAATCATTTGATACAAAACAAATTCCTTTTGATTAGAACAGGAAAAACCGATCATTTTTAACTGATAATGTAATTACATGAATTTCAGGTAATTGTGTCTCCAGACATGACAGACGAGCTTAAAAGTTCGTGGCTAGCATAGAAAAAAAATAATTCTTTTGATAGAATTTGATTTTATTATTCAATATAGTTCCCTTCGAGGGCGATACAACGATTACAGTGGTTATACAATTTTTCAATCCCATTTTTATAATACGATTTGTCTTTAGCCTCAAAATAGGCTTCAGTTTCGGCGATTACGATTACCTCTTCATCGGCACGAAATTTCTGTCCGGCGAGCATCCTCTTGAGGTGTGAGAACAGAAAAAAGTCGCAAAGTCGCTGGGGACCAGATCTGCCGAGTACGGTGGATGCGGAAGCAATTCGAAGCTCAATTCATGGAATTTTGCCATCGATTTCATTGATTTGTAACACGGTGGATTGTCTTGATGATACAGCACTTTCTTTTTCTTCAAATGAGGCCGCTTTTCCTCGATTTCGTCTTTTAAACGCTCCAATAACGCTACGTAATAGTCGCTGTTTATGGTTTTCCCTTTTTTAAGATAGTCAATGAATATTATACCATGAGCATCCCATAATACCAGAATACTGATGCCATAACCTTGCCAGCCGACTCAACTGACTGTCGATTGGACTCCGGTGTGAAAGATGGAGCCATGTTTCATCCATCGTTACATATCGATGCAAAAATTCGGATTTATTGCGACTGAACAGCTCCAAACACTGCTTAGAATCATCGATCTGTTGTTGTTTTTGGTCGATTGTGAGCTCGCGCGGCACCCACTTTGTACAGAGCTTTCGCATATCCAAATATTCACGATATGACCAACACGTTCGTTTGATATCTTTAGGGTCTCAGCTATCTCAATCAACTTCACTTTACGGTTATCAAAAATTATTTTGTGGACTTTTTTGATGTTTTTGTCGGTAACAGCCTCTTTGGGGCGTCCACTGCGTGTAGCCCTCGGTGCTCATTTCGCCTCGTTTAAATTTAGCCAACCACTTTTCTACGGTTGATTTTCCTGGTGCAAAGTCCGAATAATGTTTATCAAGCCAAGCCTTGGTTTCAACAGTATTTTTTTTTTCGCCAAAAAGCAATGCTTTATTAACACACGAAATTCCTTTTTATCCATTTTTTCAAAGTAACAAAAGTTATTTCACTAAAAATACTATAACTCAGATACTAATAGTGCAACAGCTGTCAAATTTATAGACGCGTCTTTTGAAGGTTAGGGCTAACTAAAAATCATATGGATTTGATAATAGTAGCGCCATCTATGGGTCAGCCTACAAACTTTTCAACCGCCTGATAGGGTTTCCCCGCCTTCAAACATTTATTTCTATTCGTAAAAAATATTTTTTAGAACGATTTTTGTTTGGAGGTCCACTTTGCACTATTACCGATTTTCAAAAAGTAACCCCTATATATTTTTTGCTAGAAATGGATAGAGCATATTTTCCTATTGATGATAATATGTTTTATTAACATGAGAGTGAGAAAAAAAATACGTTAAAACATTTATAATATCTCAGTAGATAGTTTCCAAATGATAATATCATAGTAACAATATAGTTAATTGCTGTGTGGCTTATCGGTCGACTTGACTTCGTAATTGTAAAAACAAATACCATGCATAGGTGTACATATGTCATGCTACCAACCCTTGTAAACCAGTTGAATGAATGATATTTTAGAGATGTTCTCACGCTTTATATGTACTAATGACTAATTAAAGTGCATATGTGATAATTTTAAACTGAGTGCTTAGCGAAAAAGCACATCTGTTAGCAGTACGTACTTTAGTATTTGACTGTTTCAAAATACAAACAACTTGGCAGTAATGCACAAAAAGAAAGGAGTTCCGTAGATTTATGTTTGGTACCGGACTTGCAGCTATATACAATATTTATTCGAATGCAACTATGTATGTTGTTATGTCAAAATTGGAAAATGTTGGTACTTAACAAACTTATACTTTTCGGTTATAAATGTTCAGTTAATGCACGTGATTAATTGAAAGTCTTGAATATATAGTGCAATATGTAATTAAAATAGTAAGGTAAAGAAAACACTCGGTAGTTTCACAATATTTATTCAAATTGAGTCCTTGACGACAGTCGTTTCGATTGTTACACCATTCTCAATGTAAACTAACTATTAATTACTACATCTAGGTTTTAAATGCTAGGGTTTATGCTAGCTCTTAAAAGTAGGGATAAATGGAATTCTGTTTGTTCATTTGTTACTAATTTGTTATTAAACACTGCTTTATTAATTTCGACCATTTCTAGTAAATTTAACAATCTGCCCTTATGTGTGTTGTGAATTAATTTGATATTATCTTGGTCTAACGTATGATTATTTACAATACAATGTTCTGCGAAGCCGCTACAAAGATTTTTTGTGAAATTGATTTAAGATGTTCTTTCATCCTAACTCCTAGAGCTCTACCAGTCTGTCCTATATAAATAGCTGGACAATTTTTACAAGATATTTCACAAAAAAATCTTTGTAGCGGCTTCGCAGAACATTGTATTGTAAATAATCATACGCTAAACCAAGATAATATCAAATTAATTCACAACACACATAAGGGCACATTGTTAAATTTACAAAAATGGTCTTCTTTAGGGGGAGCGATAATGAAAGTAGGTTGAAATTGATTGAATAAATTATGACGGAGGCATAAATTGCTTTAGTGTGTTGGTTAGATGCCTCCCGGGTTATAAAAGTTTGGGTTATGGACTTGTGGGGGTATTCATGATATAAGTAAAGTTTAAAACAGTTAAGATATAGGGTTAAGAGATTTAAATCGTGGGAGTTTGGGAGCACTGAGATCGTCCCTCCCTTGGATCCACCCTTGCTTTGGTTATTGAAAGTGAAAGTTGAAATTATGTAAATATTTAATCAATTGTTGAACTGGTCGGATCCTTATGAAAAATTATTTTAATAATTGACGGAGTGAAAATCACTTTTAAATGTTTTAAAATATTTTATTATAAACTCTACAATATTGTTTCGACATAACAATGTCTTTCTCAAGAGTAACAGATTTACTAAATTTCAGGTCATACTTATCGTCTATATATTCTTTTACAGTCAACAGCCGGTATTCTGTGGGTATAATTTCCAAAATTTCAGGTACATACTCGTTGTTAAGAAATGTAAAGTTTTGATGGTGTCTGAATCGATAAAATGGTTATTATTTATGCAATGTGTCGCTAATATCCCGTGTTGGGTTTTTGATTTAAAATTGATTTTTTCCTCTCATTTAATCGAATTCCAAGATTCCTGCCAGTCTGGCCAATCTTTTACGACGAGTTCTTATGAAACATATAATTTTAAGGTGACTCTGATAACCAACTTGTATGCCCATGATGTGCAGTTTCTCAGATATTTTAAGATAAAGTATGAAAATAATATAAGAACATAAGCTATCACGGCCGGAATTAATAGTAGAATGATGGTTCGGATGTCAGCCGCAGTTGACGAAACGTCTGGACGAAACTGTTCAAATCGACCACGGCCTACAAGCCCGAACCCATCATTCTACTATAAAGTATAAAAAATCATAACTTCCATAAAAAATGAATTAGAGTGTTGAAATTTTATTAGTTATAGTCAAGTCTTAAGGCTAATGTCATGCCAGGATTAAGTTTCGTAATTTATACAGGGCGTTCAGAACAAAAACAAATTTAAAAACTTCAAACATGAATAACTTCATTTTCTCAAATAGTACCTACCATATTTTACTCTTTTAGTCATTCGATCCCCTTTTTATCCTTATCCTTTTATCCGATACATTCTGATGATTCCTATTGTTTTTTTTTTTTTAAATTCAAAGTTATTCAAAAAAATTTCAAATAAAACAATGGAAAAACTTCTAAATATATCGAAAGAGGATAAAAAGATAATGGAATAATATATGGTAAATGGCATTTGAAAAAATGAGGTTATTCGTGTCTGAAGTATTTAAACATTCTAAGTTTTTTTTTATGGAAGTTATGAGTTTTTATATTTTGAGTTGCGGTAGCGATTTTTTTTATGTTAGATTAAATTATCTGAGAAAGTATTGATTATAGGCATACAAGTTAGTGATCAAAGTCATCTTAATGTTTTATGCTTTATACAAATTTGTCGTAAAAATATGCCATTCCACTTAAAATAATAAAGTTGACTGTTGAAATTATTTTAGATAAAAAAGTAATCCTTGATAACTACACCCAAACTGTCAAATCTCTAACACGTTTAGTTTTTAATAATATTTACTCTGATGCAGTAGGAGTATTATGAAACATTTTTAACACTAATAACGAAAAGAAAGTTGCTTTTTTATGTTTTGAAAAGTTTATTAATCTCTACAATTGTTTTGACGTCTTACGTCTATATCAAGAGTACAATGTATACTAAAGTTAAGAAAGGTTTACTGCTATATTATATATATATATCCACTTAATTATCTAATTGTTGTAAAATCCTAGGTAGTAATCGATTACTGGAGTACATCTAAAGGCTGTGTGATCGTTGGTAACATTATATTTGTTAACAATTTGTTTTTTAATCTATAATTGCTCTAACAAATTTAGTTTTTTACTTTTATATTCTGAGTGTAATAGTTTAACATTATCTAAATCTATACTATGACTATGGGACGTACAATGTTCACTTATACCTGTGCTAGTTTTTTTAAAATGCTCCTTACACGTAATTTCCAAATTGCGTCCTGTCTGACCTATGTATTTAGCTTCGCAATCTTTACAATCTATTCTGTACACACCCCTTTTTTTATTCTTACTAATTTTTTGTTTATTATTACTTAATATTTTGCCTAAGTTACATTTATTAACTAATACCGTATTTATTTCTAATTTGTTTAATTGGTTGTAAATATTGTTACTAATTTTGTTTATGTAATTAATACAGTTATATTTTTTACTATCTAATATAGGTTGTGGATATATTTGTTTCATGAGCATTTTGTGTTCTTTGTTTTTGATTAGTCTATCTATGGTTTCTCTTTTATAGCCGTTATTAAGCGCAATAGTTTTTATACAATCTAATTCCT
The DNA here is from genome assembly GCA_963921985.1 of Agrilus biguttatus. Taxonomy (NCBI): domain Eukaryota; kingdom Metazoa; phylum Arthropoda; class Insecta; order Coleoptera; family Buprestidae; genus Agrilus; species Agrilus biguttatus. The sequence goes on from OY998118.1 coordinate 27,881,492, forward strand.
TATTATAGTTATCTTCACTTAATCTTGATAAAGAAGTAAGACGTCAAAACAATTGTAGAGATTAATAAACTTTTTGAAACATAAAAAAGCAACTTTCTTTTCGTTATTAACGTTTAGTTTTCCTAAAACGTCTAATGTACCATTCAGTTTGAATAGTTCTACGTTTTGATTCCAATTATAGCTAGCTTTTAATTATTATTTACTATTTTTTTTCAAATTACAATTCAAAAATTTACAAAAAGTTTATTTAACGTGCTTAAAGTAAATGCAACTGTCAGTTAAAAAGAATAACTTTTTTACATCAGAACGTGTGATAGTCCATATATGGCGAGTTGTAATTCGTTTTGGTTTCCTTTCAAGAACATGTTCAGGGTCGTCTTTTTAAAGCTCCCTAAAAAGTCATAAATATGGTTGGAAGAAACGAAATAAAAAAAAATTGCTTTATATCACGAAACAGTCAACAGGAACAGCCACAGGTTCGACTTTTTCAACGAAGAGGAATGTTAAGAAGTACCCAATAGCTGTGTTTTGACAGATGTTTTTAATTACTTTGTTTTAGTCCCATGCGCCTGTTACGAATATTAATTTACCATGTTAAAAACAGAGAGACAAAACAAAAGGTTGCTGTGCTTGGCCTACTGTTTTCAGAATAAGAATATTTCGTTTTGGTTTAAATTTTACATTTTCTTAAAATATTTTTTTAAAATTACATCTTAAACTGATCACAAAGGTTGCTTTCATTTAAGTTGCAATTGAATGCATGCTGGTAATCAATATGATGGATGATACGAATATTCTATTAAAAGTTCATTGTGAAACTGTTGAAAAATAAATTTGAGAAATCACTAAAAAATTCACAATGTACAGGGTGTCCAGAAATCAATCTAAAATGTCGACGGTGTTAGATTAGATAATGTTAAGTTAGATTAAAGTTTAGTTAGGTTAGGTTATCCCTATGACAATTGTAGGTTAGTTTCATTTTAAATTTCTATTTTGTATATTCACCCCCTGCGCCTCCCCCTTCTAAAGGTTCAGTAAAATTACGTTTTGATTATTGGTTTCTTTATTTTATTCCTATATTTACAAATATTTCCTTTTAGTTCAGTTTTTCTGTTATTGTTAATTACATTATAATAAATAGCGGAAAATATAAACAATATACTTAAGTATAGCGAGCTTATGTAACAATAGAGTATTTTTGACGTAATTTGCGACATTACCGGGTTTCCCGGGAGAGACCTACGCTCAAAACCCAAAAACTGTAAATTTTGGCTTTCTAAGGAGTCAAATTTATATTCATTTATTTATTTAAATCAGTAATGTTAACATACATATTTTTGCTGGGAAATCCCGGCATATTCCACAGAGATAAACACAGTTATCTGTTTGTGAGACTGGTTACGGTATCTTAAATCTAACATCTTTGCGGATATAACAAAATTTTGAAACATCTTACCTGAAAATTCCAATGGGCTAGGGAAATTCTGAGGCTATATTTTACTTAATTCATCATCGAAAAACACCTTCAAAAAATTACCTTCTTTTCTAATTTTTTCTTTTCAACCTGGTGCAGTAGTATTCTCGAAATGTGAAAAGTTGTAAAAGAAAAACCAGAAAAGTGGGTAATTATTTTACTTCTCGACGACGACCTAAAATCTGACCCAAAGAAGGACAACATCAGTTCAAAGGAATATTTGTTAGTCTGTGTATCATAGAATGATAGGCTAAAAGTTTGTGCTGAATTGGATGTGTGGATTTTGCGTGAATAGTTGTATCAGTGTGTGTCGGCTTATGAAATATACTAAATTCGTGTTTATTATTTACTCTGGATATTGTTAGATCTAAAAAGTTTAAATTACCAGACGTTTCTTTTCCTAACGTAAAAACAATATTCGAATATTGTTTCCGAAATTTGTAAACAACTTTGTACACCTAAATCACTTGAAAAAGCTACAGTGTAGTGAAACTATAGTCGTGATAACAATAAAAATTTGTGAAACGTTTTGTGTATTTCATTATATCAGTTAATATGTACAACTTTCACCAAGTAACAGCCAATTCAATTAATTAACTTAAAGCTAAATAAAAAATCTTTAAATACTAAATAGAGACGGCAAGGGATGGAGAGGGGTGTAAACAGATAACTAAAACTATAGATTAAGTAAAGGAGAGCGATTAACGTCGGTTTGGTCGTTTAAAATTGAGCCAAGTCTTTTTATTTAATTTGTGGATCTCCATACACTCGCAATAAATTTTGGTAGTTGCAATAAATCATATATTGGGCAGACAGGTAGATGATTCAAGGAGAGGAATGAACATAGGAAAAGCTTTGATTTATTTTTAATGATGATTTTAAAGTATTTCATATTAAAAATAAAAGTCTTAAAATAAATTTATTGTAGTGTATGGAAATTGGTAAAGTAAATAAAAAGACTAGGCTTAATTTTAAACGACCAAACCGACGTTAATAACTCTCGTTTACTTAATCTATAGTTTTAGTTATCTGTTTCCACCCCTCTCCTCCCCTTGCCTTTTATGTTTAGTATTTAAGGACCTTGTATTTAGTTTTAAGTTATTATAATTCCACCTGAGGAAGCCACTGTGTGGTGAAATAATATTATTGTGGTCTACAATAAAAGTTTTGTAACTTGTCTTTTGTTTTCGTTTGTATATAAGTAAGTACTTTAGAATTATGGTATAGCACCGCACCATGGTGTCACACACAATTGCCGACGTTACATTTTCAAGCACACGGGACATCGTTAGAACCCTTTTAACGGTAACATTGACGAGTATTAAGACACAATAAAACAAAGTAAAGTTTTGAAATCGGCATCTTACGATGGCTTGTGCTCTTGTGGACGAAACATCAGCCACAGATAAAGAAACACAATCCTAAACGTTCAGTGGAAGATCATGAAATTCAGTAAGTGTAATATTATCGTGTCTGTTTGAGGAAAAGTATGTCGAAAATTTGTTAAACTTAATTCCAAAGCGAATACGTAAGCCATCATACAAGAACGGCCGGCAGTTAAACGGTCGCCGTCGCATCGAGTCGGCTATTTACTTTTACGATTCTTCTACCCAGTTAATACATAATACCTTGTAGATATATGTATTTGGTATGATGCTTGGCTGTCATATACGTTTCAACTGGTGTTCAACGGCAATCAATGAATGGTAAAAAGAGTAATCGATTGTAGCGACGTGTGTGGCAGTAATCGCTTGTTGGCCACCGACAGCGAGTAATGTAATTCCCGAATCCGATGCTATCGTTCCGAATATATTTATTATAAGTAGGATCGTCAGGAACGATTTTTGGATTTCTTTTCAACGTTAAACCCTTCCCACACCGCGCGACGTGAACAGATTATTAGGCACGGAGGTGTTATTTAAATGTTTTTCCGAACTGTTTCGGTTTTATATGTCGACGGACGGGACGTGAGAATAGAATGCCCGGTACTGTTAATCACTCAATAACATAAATATTTTGTCCAAATAGGTGGGTATGTTAAACAATTTTAACGGTGGGTGTATCGTCATTTAATTTATAATAACCTCCTTGGCTCTTAATTCTAATATTAGCGATTCTCCCTATTATATTCGTAAGAAATGAAATTGGGATTTATACAGGTAGGTATTGTTTTATGAAATTTCTTCTTAAACCAGAAACATAAAAATAAAACACGCCTACTACTCTATAACCCTCAAATTATTCATAATTCTTCAAATAAAGTATTTTGCTCCATACACTACGTTAAAAAAAACAGTCAAATTATAAAATCACATCTCAAAAGATTAGGTATCAGTCTTTGTATCAAATAAAAATACTGTTAAAAAACTAATTCTCAATAATAAACCAAAATTTGATCCCCTAGATAATAGCGGCGTTTATAAAATTCAATGCAATGATTATGATGCTGTTTACATTGGTCAATCAGGCAGATCCATTAACACTCGTAAAAAAGAGCATTTAAAAAGTATCTTAAATAACAACAATTGTACAGGCATTTCTACACATTGTATTTCAAATAAACACAATATTAATGAAAATTTTCAAATACTACACATACAACCAAAAAGTAAGAAATTAAACTATCTAGAAAATTTAGAAATTAAAAAAGCTATGTACAACAAATATAACATTGTAAATTCCCAAATAGAAACATATTCAAACAACTCCCCTTTCCTTTTGTTCAAACTAAGTAATTAAGAAATTTCCCCATCATTATTATTCACTATAAATATGTTTGCGCACATTTATATATTTAGTAGTTCTGCGTACTCTTGATAATGACAGATCCCTGTCGAAACAATTGTCGAGTTCTGTCAATAAACCTGTGAAAAATATACCAAGTGTTTTATTCGTTTTATTATTTCTTAATTTTCTAGTTGCTTATATTTATTTAAACAATTTTGAATAATAACTGATTTATTGAACACTCAATTACACTCATTTATATAACAACTATGATTAAATATAAATAAAAAACTATAGTAGTTTCCACAATTTTTATTTAGTTACAAACAAAACTTTTATTGTAGATACAGTCACTTGAGTAACAAAAGAGTAACTGTGAACTTCCGAAGAAACTACAAAGTAGCGAAACGTACGTGAACTGACAATAAAAATTGTAGAAACTACTATAGTTTTTTATTTATATTTAAGATGCATTTCCACCAACTATGATTATTTATTTAACTGTATTTATATTACTTAATATTTATATCACTGGGTTTTCTTCATATTTCCATTATTTGCTAACACCTGTCATGTCGAACTGTCTATGGCTGATTATCATTGAACGTTCTGACATTTATCTAGAAACAACCACACAATTCTCCAATATTCTCTCTGTTTTTCTTCGGCATCTTATCATTTGTCATATACTGAATGATTTACGACACCGGTGACAAATACTATAAACGCTTTCGCTCGCAACAATACGTAGTATAGGTATTACTGGAATTATTATAACCTGTATTTTTAGCCAGACAAATACGCTGAGAAATAAGCAACAATTTAATAAATCAAAAGAAAGGAAAACACTTGGAAAACTCACTTTATTATTTAGATAGCTCTATGTACATTTCGCCTTATTAGGGCATCTTCAGGAGTACATTCAATACTGAAGATGCCCTAATAAGGCGAAATGTACATAGAGCTATCTAAATAATAAAATGACTTTTCCAAGTGTTTTCCTTTCTTTTGACTTACAATATGGGTCACCAAGAGCTCTCGGATGCTTATCTAAAAAATTTAATAAATTTCAAAATTAGTAAAAACTAATTAGGGAAAAACACTTTTGCCAGTTTTTTAACTGTGAAACAAGAATTGTATTTTTTTTAAAAAGACGTCAGTAGTGGTTCATCCGTGATAAACCAGCAATAAATACTTTCCGTATTTTATAATGTTTCTAGTGATTTTGATAATTACCAACAAATTTGTTTATTCAATTCGCTTTTATATTATACTTTAGTCAATAATTTTCTATCATTGTTAATTCGAATATTTTTTTGCACCCCTTTTGTTCTGTATCCTGTTATTTGTCATGTAGTGAAGATTTACGATGTCGACGACAAAGAGACTGTTGATTGTTGTTTCGGACTCTGGCTCCCAACAATATCTACTTACCTTCATAGATAAGGATATCCTATTAAACAAATCAGTAATGTGAATTTTAAATTTAATAATTATTCAACACAAAAAAGAACATATCTACATTTAAAAAGATGATATTCATTACACCAATTGATTCAGAACGCCAAAAAAACAATGAAATCGATTCATTCGATCGTAAGCTACAGGCAGCTAGACACAGTTAAGGGCATTCAATGACAGGTGTTACGTTGGTTGGTTATATTATGGTCGTTTTTACATTATTTTCAATTCGTATCGCAACAATAATTGTTTCACCCCTTTATGTTACAATTGTTAAGTTATATTCGTAATGTTTTGTTATTTGTATAAGAATTAATTCTTAGTTGTGTCGCTAGTTTATAAGCATATATGTAGATGAATGTACCTCGGCTAGAGTAATATGTCAACTTTTGTTTAGTCTACCAAATAAGATAATGTGTTTGCGTGTGTTGCGTTTTACTCTAAGTATTGGTACGTTTATACTTAAGTTAAGTCATCATTTTGCTTTCTCACAGATCGGTCGATCTTCTTTAAACTTAATTTTAATATACGTTTAATAAACAGACATACACTGCGTTTTATTGATATTTTCAATAAATAGTTTATCAGGTTATGGGCCCAGGCTCGTTGTGTCGGTAGTGTTATTTTACGTATCCGCTGTTTAAAGTTTTGCAACAATGACGACCGTTTCAAGAAATAGTGATGTTGCTCAAATCACTAAGTTTGATGGCTCCAATTTCCAGCTGTGGAAATTTAGCATTACCATTCTTCTAAAAGCAGAAGGACTTATGTCCATCGTGAATGGATCTGAAGCTCAACCAGAAGATGAGTCGACACCTGAATGGAAAGCTTGGGAAAGTAAGAATTGCAGAGCACAGGTAATTTTTCTTACCACAATTTCTCAAGATCAAATTCAAAATTTGGTAAACTGTGAAAATGCTATGCAAATGTGGAAAAAGCTTATAGCAGTACATGAACAAAAAACAGAGTTATCGAGGGAATTGATTTGGCAAAAGTTTTACGAATACAGAATGAATGATAGTGATACGATCGCAGCGCACATTTCTAAAGTAGAATCTCTCGTTAGACAACTCAAAGATGTGAATGAAAATATAAGCGACAGCGCTATAACTTCCAAAATAATAAATAGCTTACCGCCAAAATACAATGTATTCAGAACAGCATGGGACTCAGTTACCGCCAGTCAGCAAACGGTAGATAATTTAACAGCGCGATTATTAAAAGAAGAAACCCGAATGTTACAATCCGATGATGAAACATCGCGACTTGCATTGCAAATTGAAGCTCTTCAAGCTAAGTTAGCAGAAAAATCGGAACAGAAAAAGAATACAAACATTAGCGATTTAAAAAAGAAAACAGCTTGTCACTATTGCAAAAAGAAAGGACATTGGGCTCGAGAATGTCGGAAGCGGTTAGCAAAAACAGACAATTATAAATCAGATTCAAGTAAATCTGAAAATGCGTATATTTGTGACGTAAGTGTCTTGTATACTGCAAGTTCAGATAAAAGCAAGTTTGAATGGATTTGTGATTCTGGAGCAAGCGCTCATATGACAAGTCAGCGCGACTGGTTTGTAAACATGAAAACGTTAAAGAAACCATTGTTTGTAAAAGTAGCTAACGATAAACTAATTCCAATAATCGGCTCGGGTACCATAAATATTCAGGTACATGTTGAAGGTCAGTGGCACGATAGAACGATGGAAAATGTTTTTTATGTGCCGGAATTGAAAAGAAATCTTTTTTCAGTGGGAGCAATGATTAATAAAAATTTCACTCATCATGTTTTTGGAGATATTTGTGAATTTCGTGATAGCAAAGGCAATTTATCATGTATCGGAACACGAAAAGATGGTTTATGGTTTATGAAATTCAGAATTAAAAACATAAAAGAGTGTAACTTGGCAAACCACGAAACCTTAAAAAGTGTGGAAAACAAAGCAAGTATTCCTATAAAGTTTGAAAATTTTGAAACAGACACGGATGAAGAAAAACAGCCAAAGGGTTTTGAAGACACCAAGGATCCTGAAAAAGTGTGTAAACTAAATAAAACATTATACGGATTAAAACAAGCGTCACGCGGTTGGAATCGAAAATTTGTTGACTTTCTAGCAAAGTACAATTTTAAGCAATTGAAAAGCGATCAGTGCGTGTTTAGTGGACGGTTTGATAATGATGTTTTATATGTGGCATTATACGTTGACGACGGACTTGTACTTTCGTCATCGAAACTCGCGATTGAAACTTTACTGAATGGTCTGAAAGAACATTTCGAAATTACTGTTGACGACGCGGAACAGTTTGTTGGACTCAATATCGAAAAAGATAATGTTAATGGTGCGATAATTCTACACCAGAAGCCGTACATCGAGCAAATTCTGGAAAGGTTCAACATGTTGGAAGCAAAACCATCATCAACACCTGCTGAACCAGGATTACATCTCCAAACACCAGCCGAAAAAGAAAATGGTACGGACAACGAGCATTATCGAGAAGCAGTGGGTTCGTTACTTTTTCTATCAACTGTAAGTCGACCAGACATTTGTTATGCAGTAAACCAGGTGAGTCGATTTATGAATAATTGGAACGAAACTCATTGGAAAGCAGTTAAACGCATACTACGTTATTTGAAACAGACAATTAATTATAAATTAATATATCAAAAGTCAAAACCATTCAAATTAAAAGGTTATTCAGATGCTGATTATGCTGGTTGCATTGAAACACGAAAATCGACAAGTGGGTACCTATTTACAATGCTAGATTCTCCCATTACTTGGTCCAGCCAGAAACAGCCTGTTGTAGCACAATCGACAACAGAAGCTGAGTATATCGCCTTAGCTTTAGCAGTAAAAGAAGCATTATGGTTGAAACATCTATTGACGGAATTGGATTTAGACCCAGGACCAATTCAAATCTTCGTGGACAATCAATCTGCAATCAAACTGGCAAAGAACTCCGAATTTCATCGAAGAACGAAACACGTGGATGTGAAATACCATTTCGTTCGTGATGAGAGTGAAAATGGAAACATTACATTAGAATTTGTAGAATCTAAAAATCAATTAGCTGATTTTTTAACAAAACCACTTTCACTAAATTTGTTTCAGAATATTATTAAAAAATTGCAAATTATACCACATTCCGAATAAGTGGGAGTGTTAAGTTATATTCGTAATGTTTTGTTATTTGTATAAGAATTAATTCTTAGTTGTGTCGCTAGTTTATAAGCATATATGTAGATGAATGTACCTCGGCTAGAGTAATATGTCAACTTTTGTTTAGTCTACCAAATAAGATAATGTGTTTGCGTGTGTTGCGTTTTACTCTAAGTATTGGTACGTTTATACTTAAGTTAAGTCATCATTTTGCTTTCTCACAGATCGGTCGATCTTCTTTAAACTTAATTTTAATATACGTTTAATAAACAGACATACACTGCGTTTTATTGATATTTTCAATAAATAGTTTATCAACAATTAATATAAAAACTCACATTTTTTCTGTTGTCGTGGTTGTTCGGTCTTTCTGGCCGTCGTCTTTCAAGGTTTATCCTCGACGTTTCATCGCCACGCATGGACGACATCTTCAGGAGATTTTACTGCTGCTGTAGTCAGCAGATCTCTACTGACGCTGACAACTGGCAATGATTAAAATCGGTCTTTGTCAGTCAATCATACCAATATCAGTTGTATAAATTCCAAATTCACGGATAATTAATTCTTTTCTTCTTTTTGTAACTGTATATCTACTTAATTGACTTTGTATATGATGCCCTTAATCCTGAATTACCACGAAATAGTGGTTTTGTGTGTTAGGTAATAAAACAAATTAATTATGGAAAAGTATTAGGTAACGTATAATAATATCCGTATGTCCCCGTTCTACAAAAATTGTACAGAATCAATTGTAAAACAATCTAATAAAGTTCGCATTAAGCTATAGATTTATTATTTACTCTTTATTCTATTATTTAAAAAATAGCGCATGAATTATGGCAATATAATATACAATTTACTACTACTGTTAGTGTTAGACCTAATATGTACCTATATAAAAATTGCAGACGATAAACAAGAATAAGTTTTCTGCTATTAGGATGTCAGGTAATTAAATTAGATTAACTAATTAAATAAAATACAATTTCAAATTAGTAAATTTTCCACTGTCTTTATTTTTAATTGTCTTTACAATTGTTTCACCCTAGAGGGCATCTACAGAAGACTTGTAGGCGATAATGTTTACATTATTCTTATTTATATATATATATATATATATATATAGGTACAGTAGGTAATTTAGTCTAAAAGTGGTGTAGTAGTGGTGATTTTTACCGGTTTATTTAAAATTGTTGATCGTAAACATTTTCTATTTTATTCAAAATAAGCTCACTGTTTTGTTTATTGTATTTTTTAATTTCGTGGGATTCCAAAATGTCAAATTTTTTACTTTTTTCCAAACAATGTAAAATATTAAAATTATCCTTTAGTTTAAATTCGCTGTTTTCATTTTTTATATGATTCATCAATGTTGATTTTTCTGTGTAGTTCTTAACGTGTTCATTAACTCTTTCTTTTAATGTCCTTCTTGTTTGTCCTATACAATCAATTAAATTAGGGATGAAAAAGGCGGCAAAGACAGAAAACAAAAAAGCGCAGGGTAGAGCCGCTTTACAAAGCAAATCATTTCTGTGGTCACGAACGGTTAATTAGGAAATTCGAAAAAAGAAATTGCAAAAAGTGTATTTTTGGAGCTCTGTACGGTTGTGAAACGTGGGTGGTAGGTGCGACGGAAATCAAAAAGTTAGAATCGTTTGAGATGTGGTGTTATAGGAGGATTGAAAATACTCTGAATATAAAAGATATAAAGGATGAGGTCAGTAAGTAGAAGGAAAGATGGGATGGTAGGACACCTTATCCTCGAACATCAAGGGATAGTTAGAGACATATTAGATGCAGAAACAGTAGTAAAGGGGAGGTAACCTAGTTAGATTGATGAATATACAAATGTACTTATTTATTAAATTCATTATGTGAAGAGTATTGGTCATTTTAGCACGGTTTTGTAATGTACAAAACTAGTAAAAAAACGAGATCATCATTAAAAGCAAGATTTGGTTCAAATACCTAATTACAATTAATAATGAAAAAATAATAACTCACTTGGAATTTGGTCACAATCTTATTTATTAAACTCGATGCGCATTTTTACAAGTTGAGTACTTGTAATACTCTTGATAATGCCTTAACAGGGCGAAATGCGCATCGAGTTTAATAAATAAGATTGTGACCAAATTCCAAGTGAGTTATTATTTTTTCATTATTCATGATGGTTCACCAAGAGCTAACGGCAGATACCTTTTATTATTTACAATTAATAGGTTATAAATAAAATTACGAGCCTAAAGTACTGTTTTATGTATTAGGTACCTATGATTTACTAGAAACTTAAAAATTATTATTTCATTTCTAAGCGAATATTTTAGACGATTCACAAAAGCTTTCCAGGTAGCTATTAAAAAATTAAAAAAAAACAAAAATTGGAACCATTAAAAACATTAGTTGGCATCATCTATTCCTTTTTTTTTTATTAAAAGGATTAGTAATACTTAAACAAATTAAACTTTGATTTAAGACTAATTTTATAAATATAAAATCAAGACCGAAACTAATGAACAAAAGCCAGATTATCATGGGCTTAATTATGGTCCGAAACAAGACGTTTTGAGAAATTTATATCGTAGATACCTACATACGAATATTTGTTTAGAACAAATGTTTAACATTTTCCAACGTTTTAGATACTCAAAAAGTAAGATCCTTTTTAAATAAGTATTCCTTTTGTACAATTGTCAAAGGACGTAGAGAAACCACAATATATAATAGAAAACTCCAGTTAAGTGTCAATTCCAAATTTGAATACATAACAACCTTAATGTCTAATTATTCAAAACCAAAGTAAGAGAGTAAAAGATAAAAATAGAAATGCGCTTAGAAGTTTCAAATTTTTTTATCCTAATAATTTATAAGGTAGGTACTTTAGATACTTATTTCGCCTTGTTAGACCATCATAAGGAATGTTACAACAAAGGTACCTGTAATAACTACTTATTAAAATTTTATTAAACAAGCAGAAAATATTTACAGAAAAACACAGACACAATATCTGTTACTCAAACTTTTTATTGTTTATTCACAAAATGTGATGAAAAAAATGTTGTGGAGAATCAACAATAAAGTTATGTAACAACACAACAAATTGTGGCTCATATTTATTACTATTGTTGGTTGGTATTAATTAAACAACTAAATTTGTTGTTTGTTTTTTATCATTTCTGTTAAGTATTTTGTATTTGGAAAAGTGGAAAATTGTGTAAAGGTTTTACGTTGTCCATGTCGATGTTGTGATTATTATTTTCCAATTACGTTTTTTTTTTTTTTGAAGAATTATCGGCTGTTAGTTTTAAATATTGAATGAAAAACAATTGAAAATATGAATAAAATTTTCAAATGTATCCGAATAAAATTTGTTCTTACACGTACTTAATCACTTAAACACGCTGCGTTAGCTGGTTTCAGAAAATAGCACCTAATAGCGGTGACGATTAGTCATAAGGACAACTCTTGAAAAAGATAAATACGTATAAGACACCAAACTATCAATAAAATTCATTAAAAGTCGTAGTGAATGAACAAATAATAGACTGATAAAACTTTTTCAAACTGATGTGACGCCTTACTGTATGTTGATAAATCGTCAGCTACGTACGTACACTTTTGCCGAACGAAAAAAACTGCGGTTGCCTCACCTGCGAAGGTACACTATTGGACGTTTCACACCCAGTTCTCCGATGCATTATCATTATTGGTCTGAAGTTCGAAGAAGGCATTTACCTAAGTTCCCGCTCCTGCCACCAGAGGAGCTTTCAAACGAACGTGATCTGTGTAACCCAAGCTTTCAGTTTCAAATAGATCGTCGTCGTTGTTGTGGTGTAATGTTCACGTTACGTCACGAGCAAAAATGAACCGTTCAGTTCGGCTGTAACGCAAATGCACCTGACTAGAAAGTGAAAGTGAACGACTGAATCTCAACTTATTTTTTAATTTATTTTTTTTTAATTGTTGAGTGATTTTAACGCGCGATCCAGGAACACAAGACTGACCCCAAATGTGAAAATTTTCACGTACAAATTTACAAACGTATAACGTAGTTGAATATGTGAAATAATTTTTTGGATAACTCTTATGTTCGTATGTTGTACCGCTCAACAGTTGACAATTCATTAATATTCAATTACTGATTGACTGAAAACGGGAAACGGGTTTTATGGTGTGTTGAAGTTTTCGTGCAATAATATAGTACCGTCGGGTACTAGAAATGGTTACACTTATGCCGTGCAATTATTTGAACTCTCAAACAAGATGTACTATTATCGACAAAATGTGCGAACCAAAGGTACTTTTACTTTTTTAGGTTATTTCTATATTACATGTGCCCTAAATTTTGGTGTCGATATCTATAGATCGATATACTTTTAAAACGGATGATGAACAAATCAGTAGGTACGATTTTTTCTTTTTCTGGGAAAGGGTACTTACTAAATAATAGGCACTAAATTTTTTTTATAAAAATAATTATGAAATTACCATAAATAAACAAACAGCGTACTATGTAGGTAGCTAGATGTAAAACGGATATTTATTATTATTACATCGATTGAATAAAAAATTATACCTGGTTGAATTTCTGTCAATTAAAAGACAAAAAAGTGAAATATCGCTTTTTTACCTGTTTTTACTATAATCAGGGAATTCGTATTTATTATCGTCTTATTTTAAGAATAAATATTAGTATGTCATGGTTCTTTAATACTGGTGATCATATCGATTGTATTATCGATTAATTGGTTTCTACAGCAGTAGGTAATAATTGCTGTTTATTAAAGAAATAAAAAAGTACATTCAAATGTGAGGGTGTTCAATCAAATATATTAAAATGATGTAATAGTTTCGGGACAATTGCCTCGAATAATTATTATTTGTAAACGGTATTCAGAAAATTTATAGTTATTGTTCACAAATAAAACATACATTATTTATTGGCAATAGATATTGTTAAAAAATCCTTAAGTTAATTGGTGAGACTTTTAGATTAGCTATTGGTTCAAGCACAAATGTTGAGCTTCCACTTAACAAATTATTATTTTTTAAATATTTTCGTTTGTAATATTAATCAATTCGCTTATTTTATCCTAAATATATCTTCCCCTGACTGACCCCATCAACATTTTTACGTACATTGGTTCGATATTTTGTTTTTATTAAGTTTATGTCATAATAATTTTTACGTTTAGAATCGTAACGAGGGAAAATAGCATATCTAATATTAACAAACTCGCTACAGTTTTTGTGGTCCTCTAAGTGTACTTTCATCTTCTTTGGCTAAATATAAATTTGAAAATTTCGCGATAAAATAGTTTCCGGTCATTCGGCGTTGCTATATACCCAAGGGTGCGGGGTAAAGTATCTGTTAATCCCGTATTATGTTATATTTATTAATAATACATGTTTGGATAAGAATACATAGAATTAACGAGTTTTAGGTTTTTACTATTTAGACTAGAAGTTTTGTTACGTTTTGGAGTAGGTATCTTTCAAATTTATCACCCCTCTGATTGTTGTGAGCTAAAACCGATATGCTTAGTACGAGATAAAGAACATTGTTGCTCATGATATTTAGTAGTTGATAATATTAAGTCATCACACTGACTTAATTCTTATACTTCAAATTAGTGTTTAAACCTACATACATTCCGTTTTATTAACTAAAACTTTTTCTTTGGCGTCTGTAAAATATCGATTACAGAAAGTAAAGTGTTCGGGTTTGCTTACATTTAAATTACATATTAATGTGCTCCTATGTATTAATTAATGTTATTGTTATTATTAATATTTAAGGGACTCTGAAAATGCTTTTACCGTAGGTTTATTCTCTTAAGTGATAAAAGTTATTTTTCAGCGCTTTTGCCTAAGTATTATATCATTAATAACACAGGTCAAGGAAATCAGGAAAAATAACAAAAGGGCAGTCAATAATGAGTCCAAATCTTGATTTAGAATTGCTTAGTACGGCAGGATGTTAAGATAGAATAGATAACTCTAAAACATAAAAAATCCAATTTTTAGTCTTTTCCAGAGGATTACAGTATGAAATAAAAGAACAGAACAACTATCTTTTGTCTAATAAATAACAAAACAAAACCTGTTGTTTTACACTTTATTATTAGAAGACTCTAACAATTGTTTCAACTGTTTCGACATTGCTGACATCAGCAGAGAGTTGCTTAAAACTATCTAACTTAAAATTTAGAAGTGGGTACAATTTATACTAATGTTCTAGTTGCTCTTTATTTGGGAAACTGGTTACCTCTTTGTGAATAGGGCTGTTCAAGTTTTCCGTGTTTTCGTTTATAATATTTAAATTGGCAATAATGGCTTTTTGTATTTCAACTTTTTCTAAATAATTAAGTTTTTGTCCTTTATTTTCTATGTGAACGATAGAGAGGCTATACTCATTAATTGAATGGTTTGATGTGATGCAATGCTGTGCTAAACCTGTAGATAATTTTTTAACAGAAATAGATTTTTTGTTCTCTTTTAGTCTTATCTCAAAATTACGCCGAGTTTGTCCCAAATATATAGCATCACAATCCTTACAAGTCATTTTGTAGACCCCAGATCTTCGGTTTTTGTTTACTTTATCAATTTTAGTGTTCATGAGTAATTTCTTTATGGTGTTTTTATTGCTACGTACAGTGTTTATACGGAGTTTCTTTAAGTTGTTGCAAATTTGCGGGCTAACATATTTATAATAAGGAATGGAGTACCAGTTTTCGTTTCTTATGGAATTAGAATTATATAGTTGTTTAAGGATTTGTTTTCTTTGTTTTTTATCTAGTAATTTGTCTATTAAAGCTAGTCATTATTAGTTACTAACGATTTAATAAAATTAAGTTCTTTATCAATTTTTTTTTTGATTTAAAGGAAAACTGATTAGGCTGTGTAGTAAACTGTCATTGTTGTTGATAATTTAATATGTGTATGTTGGTTTGAATTATAAGGTATAATAGCATCCGAAAATCTTTTGTCACTGAATTAGAATCTTACCTCAAAACTTGCCCTAGCATATGAATATTTTAAAATATTTCAACTTGGATTTGAGATTAGGGTATCTTGAAATTGCAATATTTTCAGGCAATTGTGGAACCATATTCGAGTTCACCTTTGCATACTACATCGAAAGTAATTACCCTTCGTAGTGTTTTTAATAGTGAACCTTTTCGAGGACATGACTATGAAGAGTTGAAAAACGAATCAGAAAAGTAATTCAATAATTTTCGATGTATTCTTCGTAGACGAACTTGAATGTAATCCCACAAAAGCATTGCGGTTTCAAGAAATCCTACTTTGATAACCAAATAAATGAAGTTTTAAATTAAGATATATGAAATTAAACCAAATTCTTATTCAGGTAAAAAAAATACTTTGGAAATGGTTACTCTTGTGGTTGTTTTGTTCTTTTATTTCACGTAATAATGCAAAAAGAATAAAAAATTGAAGATTTTATAATTTCAGGTTAGGGTAGGAATCTCAAAACCCAGACGTACTGTGGCAATTTTAAAACCAGTTTCGGAATATGTGTTGGAAATAATATCTCTGATCTTTACCTTCCTGATCTATGTTGACCTGTGCAATTACTAGTAACATTCAAAAATTACACGTACCTATTACCTGACTTAATTTAATTTAATTTGGAAATTATAAACAAACATTATAGTACTTCTGTCTAATTATACATTCTAATGCACGATATTTTAATGGCATATGCTTGTTTTCTGATTTTCACAAAAAAAAATGATTAAAATTCTATAAATAAACGTAGCAAAACATTCAATCATTTCTATATTCGCGTAAGAACACACTGTATCACGTTCACATGTATTTTTTGCATGAATTAATTACAATAAGCACTCTTTTACGAAAAGTTGTGTTGTTGAGCGACGGACGGTATTAGTATTCTAACATTCCTAAGTTAACAATTGCAAGTCAAGCAATTATAAAATATCTATATTTACTGTTTATTTTAGGAATACGCTAATTTTCTTAAAATATATAAAAATTTTTTGTAACGAACTTGTTTAGTATTTTGAATTCTTATTAGTATGCAAAAAAGATATAGTTATGTGTTTGCACATATACCTATGCTTATATTTAAATAAAAATGCAAAAACGAAAATAACATATTAACAATTTAAATTAAATAATAATTAATTGGTTAACTTACAATGCTGCCGACGGTAAACAATGGTCATTAATATGAATGAATCTAGCATCTAAACTTTTTATGTAGCTATAAAAAAATATCGATAAATCCCAATTATGCAGTTATAATTTCATAGAATCCTTATGTCTATGCGTTTCACCATTTTATTAAATTAAATTTAAAAAAATTAAATAACTATATATAAATATACTTAAACAAATAAATTATTAGTTATTACTATTACGTATGGATTTAGGAGCCTATTTAACATAAGTATATATTGATTTTTTTTGTTCTATCCCCTCATTATGTATTCACTAATATTTCTTGAAAAAATGCCTTCCGGTTTTGCCTGTATATTATCGCCTTTAAAACATACTATAAAATGTCATTTTTTCATCATCATTTATAATTATCATTATTTTAATAATTACGCTTGTAAATTTATTAAATATGCTTTAAAAAAAATGTTTGGGGAAAAGATTGATTCTGACGCCGCCTTCCCTTCAAATATACAACATTAAATAATAATAATGACCTTCCGGTTTGGTAATTTTCAAGTGATTTATTTTACTTTCGCTACAATTGTTTCAGTTTTTCATCTCGCCTGATGAAGTTACTGTGTAACGAAACAATTGTAGCGAAAGTAAAATAAATCATTTGAAAATTACCAAACCAGAAGGTCATTATTATTATTAATATGAAATTTCAAAAATTAAATGTCTCAACAATTATTACAACATTAAATTTTAATAGAATGCCTACTTTATATAGCGGCATTGTATTTCAGCAAGAACATAATCAAAGTAAATAAAAAGAAAGTAAAGTTTCATAAATATATTAATCGTTCACTATAATTGTTACCATCAAAACGTTGGCTTCTTCAGGAGAAGATAATCTGATTAAAACGATTGCAAAATTAGCTTAAATACTAAAAGTAGAAAATTGAGGTGAGGGATATAATGAAAAAAGAAGGGTTTGGGGAAGATATTAAGTTAAATAGAAGGAGAATCACTTAAATCCATTTGAACATTAAGGATAATATTTAAATTATTATATTTATTAATGTAAAGACTTTCTGTAAAGTTTGATTTATGACTTTTTGGTAGTTCTTTTAAAGCACGGAAATTATAATTAAAAGATTGTTTTGCATAAGTAGAATCAACTTTTCAATTGGTATAGCTTCTTTTGTGTTTACTAACTAATATTCTGATTAAAGGATCTACCAATTTGTCCAACATAAACTTGATTAAAATCCCTTCATTATAGCAAATAAACTCCAGATTTGGGTCGTTTTTCAGTTTTATCTTTATTATATTTGGTAAATTTGTATAGCGGATTACCTACTGGTTTTGAACGAAGTAACTACACTGTACGAGTTTAGCAATTCGCGACCTCCTTTTAAGGAAATGTTACGCCGTTTTGTAGCTGAAGCATAATTATTGGATTTAAAATTAATTATAGGATAAATTAAATCCAGAGTTTTCTTATGTTGTCAAATATAATATTGATAAAACTGTTAGATGATCCAAATATGGAGTTTATTTGCTATAATGCAAGGATTGTAATCAAGTTTATGCTGGACAAACTGGTAGATCCTTCAATCAGAGGATTAGTGAACACAAAATTGATTCTACTTATTATACTTATGAAAAAAAAATACTCTTAATGATAATTTACATAGTTTAAAAGTACTACCAAAATGTCATTAACTAAATTTAACAGAAAGTTAATAAATAGAATAAATTAAATATTTTACTTAAGGATCAAATCGACTTAAGTGATTCTCCAATGTTAAATTTATTCTTAAAAACTTAATATCTTCCTTAACTCCCTGCTCTTTTATTGTTTCCCTCACCACATTTTTCTACTTATATATTTATATAGCTAATTTTTGTAATAGTGTTAATCAGATTCGTCGTCACCTAATGAAGCCAATGTTTTGGTGAACAACTAATCTATTTTGGATACTTTACTTTCTTAGTATTTATTTTAATTATGAAATTTAAACAAATATCAGCTGCTACTATTAATTATTAAGAGCATAATACTTAATATACAAAAATACCGAAAAATATGTTGAATAAGCTTTTTTTAAGTGTACATTGCCCAAAAAACGCTCATTATTTTAGATTTTTATTTTGGACATAAACTATTAGGTTAGAATGTGAATAATGTTCTGTTTTTGTTTTAATTTTGTTATTTAAATTATTTGTAACTTATTATATGTTTGCTAAAATTGTTAGACAACCTTGAATAAAGTATGGATAAAAAATTTAAATTTATCTGGATTTTCGCGTTCTTACTTGAGAAAATTTCATTAAAAAATATTACTGATATCATTAATGATGTTGACACATCCGTGCATCGTTTCAATGAAGCTGACTCAATTTAGTTGATTTGATTAGATTAGTTGTTCGATTCACTTTTTCCCATTAACATTATTTCAAATTTTGCCGTTTCTTACTATCATTGAGTAACTCAGCGTAATTGAGAATTTAATCGATTGTTTTTACATACATATTGTCCTAAGCCTTTCTACCAAGGTAGTGTAAGGCATTCTTAAACGAAGTCGATTATTTCAGTTATAATATTAATTAATCATTTATATCACATGCATGTGTACTCCGTATCATGAGCCAATTTTCGCATTTCTGTAAAACTAGAACATTTTATATCCCTAGGTATTGGAGAACCGTAATCTAATCTAGACCTTTCTCCGTTTCTTTTTACTCCTCTTTCTGCTTCTAATATATCTCAAACTGGCCCTTTATGCCTCAGAAGGTGTCCTACCAATCTACCTCTCCTTTTCTTTATTAACTTCAATATCGCCCATTATTCTCCTACTCTTTCTAATACATCCTCATTTCATCAACGGTATGTTTAACAGCCGCCTATAATACCACATCAAATGTTTCTAACTTTTTCTTTTCCGCTGCTCCAAACATATACTTTTAATAGTCCTTTTCGAGTTCCTAAATTAAACCGCTCGCGAGTACAGAAGTGATTTGTTTTTATTAAAAGTTACTAAGCCCTGCGCTATCCTTTGTTTTGTGTCTCTACTGCTTTTTCCAATTTTTAGAGTAAGCTAGCTCTAGTTTCACATCCCTTACTAATCCAATATTATATATAATATTATTTTCCATTGTTGTTCTATTTTATTTGTGACTATATAGCGCAGGACCTGGTAAAGATAGTTTATGTCGCCCAAAATTAGTTGTTATGCTAACGATTAATGAAACGGTACCCAAGAAGAGTTCACAAGTTCACATTAGTTTGATAAATTGTATGTAATGATATGCTTGTTGCTTGCGTGATGCATGATGCCGCTTATTATGGTAACGATTTTTGTTTTATCTGCAGAGTAATTTTATAATTTTCATCTGGAAATTGTTCATAACGGGAACAAAATAAAAAAATAGACACGTACCTAAAATAAATATTATTAATGTAATAGTAAATTATTCAAAAAATGGAGATATGTGCAATGTGATTCTTAGTAATAAACGAAAAGATTTTTATGAAGAAATATAAAATAAATTTTGGGGGTTCATTTGACACCCTATATCGTTTCTTATACCATGGAAATATGTTTTTATTTCAAATGACGTGATACGCCTCAGATTCTTTTATAGTTGTGGCGTTTATTGCCACACCGACCAAATTTCAATCTACAGAGCGAATCATATTATAGTCAATTTGGATACCTTTATTAATTTTCTTTATATTGTTATAAAAAAATTAAAAATGTAAGTCGTAGAGACTAAATTGTATGCGTTTGCATGCACAATATACATATAGCCTTTTCTCGTCGATTATTGCATATTGTACATAAAATCTAACGATGATGTATATTTTCACTATATTTAGAATATTTTTTGGTAGCGTAGTTAATTTAATCGTAAAAAGGATACATATTTAATGGCTAAAAAAGCAAAATCTGAATGCTGAACCATAATAGTATTAACGATTCATTTTATGATAGAGATGAACGCCGGTATATTTGTGAAAGAAAAGTACCCAGACGACAAAATAGGATATTGGTCTTCTGCAAGTTTTGTATTTTTTTTATAGATAGTTCTTTATACGAGGGTAAATCAAATATAAACGGTAATTTTGTAAAATAAATTTATTGATTAATGGTAGACGCAAACTAAACATTTAATATTTTTGTAGTCACCTTCGTGCTCTACACACTTTTGCCATCGATTTGGAAGCTTGAATATTCCTTCCTCATAAAAAGTTTTGAGGGCGAGTTGTTAGCCAATTGCGCACATACTCCTCTACTTCTTCATTGCTTTCAAATATTTTGCCTCCAAGTGATTCTTTTAAGGGCGCGAATGTAAAATAATTACAGGATGACAATTCAGGGTTATAAGAAGGATGCTCGAGGGTTTCCCAGCCCATTACTGCAAATTTATTCCATTATATTGTCAAAACTGCGGTGTGTGGACTGGCGTTGTCATGAAGGAGGATGACGTCTCGACGTCTCGAATGAGCATACCCCGTCGTTTGCTTCGATATGCGATTTTTGTCGACTGTAACAACTCAGAATAATAAACCGCATTCACTGTTCGTTGATCGTGAAGAAAATCTATGAGTAAAACTCTAACTCTTCTTGAGTCAAAGAAGCACATCACAGTCGCAAGCACTTTTTCGGTTGAGTGACGGATTTTGGCTTTGACAGGGCAGCCTTCATCCTCATCTTTCTTCGCCACTCCTTACTCGCCGTTTTTGATTCAGGAGTGTAGTGGTGGACCCACGTCTCATCACAAGTGACGATACACCTAAAAAAAACAAAAATCTCTCCTTCTTGTCGAAGTCGATTCAGAAGTCTTTCACTGATCTCCGACCTGACCTGTTTTTGATTTTCGGTTTTCGGTCAACAACTTTGGAATCCAGCGGGCACTAATTTTTCTAGAGCCAAGTTCATCAGAAACAAGTAATGATGGATTGAACACTCCCATAGCTGATACCCACTTCTGATGAAATTTGTTCAATAGTTAACCAGCTGATGGTGATCAGCTTCAACAAGCTCTCGAACAGCACGGATGTTCATCATGTCATTTGTGAGACTCATGAGTGAGTTCTTGAGCGTCGATCATGACTTTCATTTTCCATACGTTCTCGCCCATCCCTGAATTCTCAGTGTAGCATGTGTTACGTGCTAAGCTAAATAGTAAAATTACCGTTCATATTTGACTTACCCTCGTATCAAACAGATGAAAGTAGCTTCGTATTTCATTTAATATAATCTACGCACATGATCATGATCACTGTAAAATCTTAGAACATTGCCAGAGGTATAAAGAAAAGTTTGAAAACATTTTGAACAATAAGCCAGGCTTTGAATCTTTATGTCAAATTGATAGTTTTATTAATGGAACAGGCGAACTTTTCCAGAAACAATAAGTGCTATCATAGCACCCATATTCAAATACTGCCCAGGTACCTTAGTTAAAAATTTTTTTTAATTGATTGAGGACACATTATTGTTTATGATTACCAGAGTAACAAACTGTTAAATAATTGTTAATTATTATTCGTCATTTGTTAATTCTACTCTGATTTTGATTAAACAAAAAAAAACTAAAAATTGCTATATTTTATTATTTAATGTTGCATATTTTATTACTTTTCATGCATATTTGAAGCTTTTTATGTGTCATATAACCCGGTCTCTAGTAATTTATAATTTGAAAGAAGAGCATATTTCCAATGTGTTTCCATAATGCGTAAATAAAAAATGATATGACCATAAATTGTGTATAACAAGGTATAGACCCCAGCAACATTATATTAAACCTTAAAATAATATGGGGTGAGTAGTCAAAAAAAGGACAACCAAAAAATATGGTAAGTTTGATTCATGTCAAACTTATGCAACTAACTATATGTAACCAAGAAATAATTTCAGTTTTTAGTACCTATCTATTTAATGGTTTACTGCAGTTATTTATTAAAAAAAAATAAGTACTCTTGATAATGATTCTGTCGATCGAAATAATATTGTGGAGCTTCAATATAAATTAGTGAAACAACATCGTGTTTTATTCCATGATTTTTTAACAGTTTGCAATATGTTTCACAAACGTTGCACTATTGATAGTTTAAGTTTAAAAAAAATCAAATATCTGCCTGTATGCTTATTATACTGTTAGCTGTTAATATGTATTCAAAGATGATTTATATGAAAAGATTACCGCTTTATTCATTATAAAATTTTCTCAACAAACATTCTCCTTTTTAATTTTTCAATCGGATGCGCAATTGTTGAAGATTTTACAGTTACAGATTACAATAATTTGAATTAACGAATTTGAGCGCGTGGGAGTGGGCGTAGCTTTTGTTTGATTCGTTGTTAATTGTTAATTTTAACCCATATACCGTAATTGTCAGCTATTAGATACGTAATTAAAAGTAATAGTTGAGTTTTTACATTCAATGAAAATTAAATTAAATGGTGTAAAAAGTCTCAAAATAAAGTTGTAAACTAATAATTAAATTGTGGAAAACGAGTAATGATTTTGCAATTTTTAGATAGGGAAATTGTAATAAGTTTTATAACCAGCTGATATAAAATAAAAAGCTCTTGCAGGCGTGATCTATCAAGTCCAAAATGTTGATAAATCCTCGCAAAAACAGTTAATTTTTTTAATAAATATAAACTGTACCATTTAGACTACATTAGTTCTTAAAAAAGCAGTTTTTATGACAGTTTATTGAGAGGTACTTTAAAATTAAAGCTAAAAAAGAAAAATAACAAAACTAACGAAAAAAACAACAAATGGTAAATATAACGACAATCCTTTTGTCGGCAATGCTTCCAACTGAATAATATAAAAATTAACTGCTAGTTTAAATTTTAATGTAAATATTCCATTTAGGGGCAATAACCACAGCATTGATTTTACATTTTCCCTGTAATAACGTGATAATTTATGTACATCAAGTAGAACTGTAGAAGGTGGAAAGGCGACTGAATATGCATGTAAACAAAATTCAGAGAATGGTACTTATGTAACTTTTATATATATATATATATACAAGTTAGGTTATGTCATAGATGTGGAGAATTGACTGAGTAATAGCCCCACAAAATTGATCATTCTCTAAAAAGAGACAAAGCGAATGTGCGGCCAATATCTGTCTCTTTTCTGTAGTTCTGTAATGACAAGTCTAATTATTATTATCTTGGGTTGGGATTCTAGAAAGAGACAACTACTGGTCTCACGTTCGCATTGTATCTTTCACACTTTGCTGTCAGTATTAGCTTTACAGTTGGGATAGGAAAGGCTCAGTCCATTCTCTATAGATATGTGTTAGGTTAGGTTAGGTTAGAAAGGTTGTCAAATTATGACAACTTTTCGAACTATAACCTAAACTTTAGGCGGGAAAATACTTAAAAAACTCATTTCTCGTTCGTTTTTACTTCTGTCAATAGAAAGTTTTATACTTGCACATCATTAGGTGAACAACTTTTTAAGTGACTAAACACGTGGAGACTCAATACAAGTAATTTCCTTCTAGGTATATCGCGTAATAAAACTTCTGAAAAATTACTTAGTAGTAACCAAAATGATTTCCAAAAATTTACACTCTTAAAACAATTATTTAGCACAAAAAATAGTAAATAACAAATTTTATGAGACATATCCGCAAAATTTGATTTAGTGAACGAAATAGACGCTAAATATTAAAAATCAGATGATAAATATTTTTAGCATTTTTTAAAGTGTTTGACTTTTGATTGTTTTAGAAAATTGTGAAACTTTTATTTTTCATCTGATCTTTAATATTTAACGTTTTCCTTGTTTCATTGCTAATTTTTAACAAACTAAATTTTTCAGATGTGTTTCGTACAATTAATTATTTACAATTTGTTTGTGCAATTTTTTTTAAGAGTATAACTCCCGAACTACTTTAAAGAAATTAATTCTTCATTTGTAAGCGTTTCGCTCTAATTCTGTACATATTTCCCGTGAATATATATGGGCGTCTGTTCCTTATAAAGAACATGTACATGTTACCAAAAGTGGGCGTGATATGAAAATAGTCTGTCAATTAAGCGTTCGACTATTAAGCAATGAAAGAAGATTAATTGTGATCCAGCGAAAATGTGTGTATATACACATGTGTTTGCGTGTAATTTTATTGTGGTTAGGCTTTGCCTTACTTACATACCAATTCGGCGGATTACAACATGTGTTTTTAATAAACTAATCTTTTGAAATATGAGTTCGATTTAAAAACGGATTTCCTATTATCTACGCAGTACCTGTTTTGCCTCTTAAATATATTATAAGTCGGTTTTGAACTTGTTCCCGTTATCGAGACTCATCTTATTTTTATTTTTTTTTTTTAATGAACTGAAAATGAAGTTAAAAGAAATCTAACCACAGTGCAAAATAATAGATTTAAAGGCGGTCATTTAAGAATGTAAGTTGACATTGATAAGTTAAAAGAGCGACATTAAGGTAAGAAAAGGTTAGGTTAGGTTAGGTTAGATCCGATTTCTTCTACAACAAATACTAAACACCTTTCATTGCTTTAAAGTTAGCTCATCATTAGGTCGGTCAAGCCGTAGTAACATATTTGTCAATGGAGGAATTTTGCACCAGTTATGTACCCTTTCGTACCAGTTTTAACGATTTTTGTATGTAAGGCCATATAAGTGCTGTACTACACGTTGACAGTTTAGCAAAAAAATGAGTTTATATGAATTCATCTGTTTGTGAATCAAAATGTCAAAAGTCAAAAATGGGTTACAAAAATAATTGTTGATGGTACAAAAATATGCTGAGTAAATATAAAACTTAGTGTCGTGAGTCACTCGTACATAGGTACCTATGTTACATATATGGAAAGTATTTGTCTGCTTCTGGATCAAAACTTTTTGGCTTATTTGAATGGTCCGTCCATAATTAGTACAAAACCTGAACAGTTTGTTTTGCCATTGAGAAATGTGCTACTACAGATTCACCGACCTCTTGTCACTGAATTGTGGTTATATTACTTTTTTTCTGATCAGGTTATACTTAGTCTTGAAAAAAATTGGGCCCCTCTTCTATAAAAATTGCCAAAGAAATCAATGACGAAAATACCAAAGTAGCCTTTAAAACAACAACTAATTTATTTAAATATTTTAACAACAGGAAATACCAAACTGACTTACTTCAAAAATGTGGTGTTTCTAAATTTAATTTCAACTCGTGTAATTCAATTTATATAGTCCAGACGGGTAGAACATTTAAAGAACGCATTTTTGAACATTGTAAAAAATTATAATAAAAAATCTACATTCATGAATCATGTAATAAAACAAGGACATGTTTTCTATAATAAGGAAAATATAAAAATGCTGCATGGAAAAGACAAAGGCAATAAATTAATACTATCAGAAGCAATTGAAATTAATACTCATTCAAGTGTAAATAAAGAAAATGTTTTCAATGAAATTGAAAATGTGTACTACTCCCCTATTGCAAAAATGTGTACCAAACAGTTACTGCCCCCACATTGGCAATTAGACTTTACTATTTAAGGTTGTTTTGTAAAACTTAACTATGATTCCTTCTTCGGAAAATGACCTCGTAGGTTGAAACGAATTTGTTAAGAGTTTCAATAAAAATTAAGTGAAAGTTCCTTAATGAATTTTATTCCAAAAAATCAACAGGTTATACGTTCCATTTCGAAAACCTTAAGATTTGGCTCAGTTGTTAATACACTATTAAAGAACAACAAATAATGGAATTATTAGATTTAATGTACCACAGTTACTAATAGAGATACAACCACGGGTATAACAGTACTATAGTCACTGTTTTTTAAAAACAGTAGGAACAACAAAATCGGTTTTTGATAATAAATGAGAAAGAAATTATGGAATTATTTGTTTTGTGGGCTTATGGTTTGGTTATGCTGACTTTATAGACAACATTTAAGCAAATTTGAAGCTCTACAATTGTATTTTGACCTCCCCCAACTAAGCTTTTATTTAATTTATTTATTACCTCTTAATACATTTTTAATTAAAACCTTTAAAATTATTCTTCTTCGGAATGATTTATTATCAAGATCTACGTATGTTTCAATTTGTTTCCTGTTTCTTTTGTAAAACATTTCACAAATTAACATATGCTTAATATTGAATGACTGAAATTCTTTCACAATAAAAGAATAGTAGCAAAATCATGTTTAAAAAAATGATTCACCTACTAACAACTTCTTTACTGAAATTTGCAACTTTGCAAATTTACAAACAATCAGAAAGTAAGAATATTTGTCCATTAGGTGTCTTTTGAATTGAAGATTTTCCCTCTTCCCCGAAAAGAAAAAAAAAACATTACCAGCAATATTCAACTGAAAAATTCTAGTTTAAGTTGTTGGATAAAAACTTGAACTTTTGATCTTATTTAATTTACTTTGGTGGTTATAAATGTGCTTTTAACATATAATTACTTGGTTTGTTTTCGGACTAAAAAAACTTACACGAAGAAACCAAAAATATTTGATTGTAATTTTTATTTGGGCTGTTCTGTTGTGGCTCATGGAGTTTTTGACCACCAAACTTTTCGTAATCGTCAATGGTAACATGGGCCGAGCCTACTTAACTCCAAGCAAGGACATGGACCACACCAGAACACCCCAGAAACAAGTTTACAACCAATTAACACCGACTGAGAACACTTAACAAACGTCACTAAGCTAAAAACAAAAACGTTAAGTAATTTTTGCCTGACATTTTTACTCTGATGGTGTTGTAAACACTAAATAACATGGTGTGTTTGGTTTTTTAAAAACGAAGGTTTTGGTAAAAATATATGAGGAGTTGTAAGTTGTCTTTCATCATAAAACAATTCTCGACCCTCGTTAAAATTACGGAACCACCATTTTGTTTCAATCTTTAGGGTAGATATATACAGTGTTGTTAGTGCGGGCTTTGTGAAAGATATTAGACTTTAAAGGTTAAGATCACACTCTATTTATGTACACATTGCACACATGTATTTCTAAAGATGCTGAAAGAAATTTTCTTATTTATTTAGGTGAAAAGGGTTCGAACAGATGCCAGTTACAGTCCAGTTGAAAAAGATCGGTAAGTTTTTTTTTATTTTTGTTACAGTCCTAACCTATTATGGAATAATTTACTTAAAATAATAACGTTATTGTGAATCTGGCTTGTTTGTTGAAAGCAAAGATTGAAATTCCGAAAATTTGAAAGGGTTGTATGATTGCAATAGAAAAAATGAAAAATATTATTTATAGGCAGCTAACTAGTACTTACTTTTTTAAATAGGAATTTAGTCGATTTTTTTAAAATTATATTTAAATGAACCTGAAGCGTCTTAAGACCTAAAATATATCAGTATCTTTGCGTTTATTTTTAAGGACCAATTTTCTATCTACATTAAGCATATTAAGTGTGAATTTTCTTTAGTGATTTTAGTGATGGGTGAAGGTTAAGGTGGTTTTTTAAAAATGTGTTTGATACAGAGAAATACATCAAGTGGGGTAAACGAATTTACTATTGAAATAACAGCATGTCTTATAAGAGAGCTGTGGTTTGCAAGGTTAATAAATTAAAACAAAAAGAATATTATATGCCATTTAAGAAGAATTTCAATTTACGTACATGTGAAGTATTAAAAAAAAAAAACAATAATTTAAGTTGATATTGGAACCATTGTTTCATTGTACCAAATATTTTTGAAAAGAGTTGTTTATTAGTTGATGAAATAAATTATTTCACCGGTGCACAGATGTGCCACTTCTTTTGATTCCTATGGGGGAATCGGTGCAATAAACGGACTTTATGTTTTAAAAGTTTATTACACCCAACTATTTACAACTATATACACTAATTTTATGGAACGTCGTGAATGCTACTTATTTACGAAAATTAAATGACTATGATTGATTATGTGAAACTATATGTTATTGATACTATACGTTTATAGAGATCTTGATTTGATTTGTGCTATATGTTAAATGTACTAAAAATGATCTCCTAAAGGTTTGATGTTTTTAAATCTAATATGTTGAAATTGAATTTTTGAATGAATGATTGAACTGTCTTAACTGTATTTTGAATTGAATTGTAGAAATACTTATATTGACATGAATTTAAGAACCGCCCCTAGAGGAGGGGTGGTTCCGATGCACCGACACTTGAAACAACAAAACAAACAAAAAGGAGGGAGAACGTAAACACAAAAAATGCAACATTGTAATCTATGTGTCGGTGCATCTACGTCCTCGAAATGGACCGATGGGTCAACAAATTACCCCCAATAAATCTATAAATTAACTTAAACTCTAGAAGCACATTTGAAGACAAAGAAAAAATAATACAATAGGAAACGGCAATACTAAGAAGGGAAAAAATATGATACATACTATTATAAAACCATAAATCGCAAAAGAAAGAAATGGACAGCAAATGCACATGATAATACAAAAAACCGGAGACGTAAAAAATGCGTGACTAACAAGCCCAATAAATTACAAAAACAAAAAATGAAAAGATAAATAAATGCGAACAAGAGTCTTATATTGTTTTAATTTTTGATATCCATTTACCATTAGAAAAAAATTACACAGGTCAACGTAGACCAGGAAACTAAGACCATAGATGTCATTTCCAAGGTATGACGCTAAATCCGAAGCTAACCTCAGAATTGCCGGAGAACGACAGGATTGTTTTCAGATACCCTCATCTCAAAACTCAAAAGACGCAATCTATGCTCTCTTTATAAGTGTTATTACATGAAGTAAAGGATCAAAACAATTAAGATAGTTTTTTTTCATTTTAGGGGTATATTTTTTCGCTGAATTATAATCTAGCCTCAGAATTGCCCTTGCCCGTCAAGATTTTGAAATATAATAACCCCAAAATACAAATAATGCAAATTTGGCTTCTTTAGTTACGACGAAATTTCAATGTGATACAGCTTTTGTGGCTAGGCTAGATTCGAGATTGTTATCGAAAATGAACAATTTTTTTATCTTCTTCTAGTACAGTGCTCCCGAAAAAGAGAGGGCTTACAAAAAAGACTATACATTTTTGGTGTATCTGGTTCCAAAATTGTTCTAGCACATTAAAATTTCGATATAACCTAATATAAAACAAATTAACATCGTTTGGATCTTAGGGTTTTGAAATCTTGATGTGCAAGATACGTTTTTGGTGTATCTGGTTCCAAAATTGTTCTAGCACATTAAAATTTCGATATAACCTAATGTAAAACAAATTAAGATCGTTTGGATCTTATGGTTTTAAAATCTTGATGAGCAAGGTACATTTTTGGTGTATCTGGTTCCAAAATTGTTCTAGCACATTAAAATTTCGATATAACCTAATGTAAAACAAATTAACATCGTTTGGATCTTAGGTTTTAAAATCTTGATGTGCAAGGTACATTTTTGGTGTATCTGGTTCCAAAATTGTTCTAGCACATTAAAATTTCGATATAACCTAATGTAAAACAAATTAACATCGTTTGGATCTTAGGGTTTTAAAATCTTGATGTGCAAGGGCATTTCTGAGACTACATCTAATTAAACGATATCATATTCCTGTATATAACTACTCTTTTAATTGGTTTGACCTTTTACTTCACGTAGTAATGCTCACAAAAAGAAAATTGTATTATTTTAGTTTTGGGGGTGAGGATGTCTCAAAATCTTGACGGGCTGAGGCAATTCTTAGGCGAGATACGAACTGAGTATCGCAACTTACTAATAAACTTATTACCATTTCGGTTTTGTGTTCTTATTCCCTAATTTTACTGACCTGTGTAATGTTTTTACTTTATTTAATGCTCCACTCATAGTAGTGTATATTTTTCTTTTCTTTTGCGAACTATACCTTATAATACATTAATATGATATTAATTTTTTAATTAATTTGTACCGCTGCAGATTACTCAAATTAATGAGGAAAAAATTGTTATTGCTGTCACGCCCTTGCCTGGACTCAAACCCGGGATCTTTGGTTTTACGCGCCAATGCTTTTACCACTCTCTAGTGGTATAAATTAATTGAAAAATGAATGTCATATTAATGTATTTAAATTTGCCACTACTAAAAAAATCTCCAAGATAATTTATTATTAACGATTAGATAATATATATTGTTTCCAACGATTCTGTAAGTACGGTCGCCCTTGTTACTGCTGTCACCTCTCGTTGCTTAGTGGTAAAACGATTGGCGTGCAAAGCCAAAGATCCCGGGTTTGATTCCCGGCGAGAGCGTGACAGCAATAGCAAATTTTTTCTCATTAATTTGAGGTAATCTCTATTGGGTACAAATTAATTTAAAAATGAATATCATATTAATGTATTTAAATTTGCATCTACTAACAAAAATATTCATTATTAATGATTAGATAATATACCTTATAAGATGAGAAAATTTAGGGTAAAATTGTAATTTTTTATTACCGATTGTGGTTTCCTTCGACAACCAGTTATGTTTTAAGATTTTCTTCCTCTGTTTTGTCACTATTGAAAGTAATTAATTTATTATTGCTGTAGAAATCCATTTGTGGCGTTTCAGCTTTAAGGAGGAGCAGGTGTTATTTTGTAAGTTCCTGTAAACAGGAATTTAGATTTAGTTTTATCTCAAAGTAGAGAAGACTGTATGCACCTACAAGAAAAGAATTTCTACTTTTGTCGAGATTTTCATCTCGAGACAAAAATGTCGGATTAGCAACCGAGTTTTGGGTCCAATGCAGAGAGACCTAAATGCTCTTTCAGGACATCAGATAAGAAACGCTTGTTTTGTCGTATAGACATTAAACGTTGTACGCATGAATGTGATGCAGTGTATAGTGTTCACAGCCAAGAATTTTTCGAAAATAAAAAACAACCGAATGTAATGTTTTTTTTTCTAATCAATCAAATACTTACCTGATGGTTATTGTTGAAGAAATTGTTTGACAAATACGAAAAATATAACACGCATCATTTAAATGGTATAGTAAAAAAGACTGCAAATGCAAATTAGATTAAGGCACAGAAGGTTTCACATTACCAAATCCATTAGGGTTGTTGTTCGGGGTTCTTACGTCACATTGTTTTTGTCACTTTTTGGACTCCTATCCGTCCTTGTTATGTCATGCAAACATTCTTACATTTTTGCAAGTGGTTGGTTATTAGTCTTTAAAGCTAATATTACTTTTGATAGCAACTTACGAATAATTTGAGTTCACATTATATAGGTAAAACGGACTTTAAAATTAAATACTCAATATTTAGAGAACACCTTTATTATTAATCCACTTATTAATGGTCATGACAAAGACCATTTTAAAATAATTTCCCTACAAATATAGATATAAATATGGAATCAACAGAAACAACTACTCCGAGGGCTAATACCCCTACCGGCATTGAATTACACTGTTGATTCCGATGGACTTCTAGACGAAAATATAACATATTCAAAAAAAGAAGGAATTAAAATCTTTATTCGTCTAAATTTTAAGATCAAAGATCTCACATTTTGAACGCGTCCTACCAAGTAGGCACAACGAACCGAAAGCCACATCCCACGACCGGTTTCGACCTATCGGGTCTCATATATATATTATATTTTCGTCTATCGGAACGAACAGTGTAATTGAATGCCGGTAGGGGTATTAGCCCTCGGAGTAGTTGTTTCTGTTGGTTCCATATTTATTTTTATATTTATAATATAGCCTTTCTGTTAGCGCCCACCTGATGAGACCCGATAGGTCGTGGGATGTGGCTTTCGGTTCGTTGTGCCTAGTTGGTAAGACGCGTTCAAAATGTGAGATCTTTGATATTAATATTTAGACGAATAAGGATTTTAATTCCTTCTTTTTTGAATAATTTACCTACAGTTTCTATGATATCCTCAATGTAATTTCACCTTCTTTGGTGAGATATAAATTTGAAAATTGCATGATCATCTGGTGTAGATACTACGGCACAAAAAAAACTTTTTTGTGTTTCATCCCACCAGATACTCGTGCTATAGTGTAGTAGTAGAGTGCAAAGCCGGAGGGTAGGGCGTAAGGCCCTCTTCAGCCTCCTTGTAGGAATCGTGGGAATCGGTGGGTAGTGTACTTAGGGAGAGAAAGATGAGACGGACGAAATGAAGACAGAAGAGAAGTGAAAGATTATCTGTGGAATATTACTGCCTCAGCATTTACCTAAATGATCCAAGGAAACCACAGGAAACTTGGACCAGACCAGTAATAAGTATTTATACGGTGTTAATATATTACGGATAAGATAGCAGCGGGAGGGGATGGGTTTATTCTAATCTTATAAATTTTTACGTGGGTGGGAGAGATAAGTTTCTCTCTCCTCTTATGTATGTTATATTTTCTTTAATAAATCCGTTTTGTGGTATGAGCTAAATTAACTACTTCAATCTAATGTACTCCAAATATTTTTTTATATAAATTGTCAGACAGATATCTTACCATTCCTTATGCAGCGGGTAGGGGGGGGGGGTCACAATTTTCATAAAATGCATCTTACGTATAAGAACATAGGTTTAATAGTAAAATTTAGATTCGGGCTAAAGGGTCGTAGTATAAATGACGTTTCTTTGGCAAGGTTATAACTTGAAGTCTTGGTAGCGACTCAGTAGCAAAGGCAACGTCTTGACGTTTAAACCACGGCCCTTTAGCCCGAATCTGAATTCTACAATACCATACGTAATGTATGAACGATCTGTGACACCTAACAAGTCGTTTATTTTCATAGAAGTTAATTAACTATGCAACAATCAGACCGGAACCACATGTCAATACCTTGGCATGCATATTTTTTATATTTCCGATATTTTATCGAGTAGTTTTTAATAAAAATAAATCGTTTCTGTGCTTGGGATCAGTTAATTTAGAAATTTGAAGAGAACAAGTTAGAAGCGAGATTGGGATGTGGTGTTATAGGTGGCTTACTGTGGATAGAAAATATTAGAAATGAGGAGGTATTAGAAAGAGCGAGAGAACAAAGGGCGCTATGGAAGTCAATAAGAAAGAGGGAGAGGTAGATTGGTGGGACAATTTTTGAGACATGAAGGACTAGTTAGAGACTTATTAGAGGCAGAAATAGGAGTAAAAAAAGGCAGAGGAACGCCTAGATTAGGTTATTGTTCGCAAATAGTTAGGGATGTAAAATGTTCTAGTTCTAGATAAATGCGAAGATCGTCCAACCAGTCTTCGGACTGATAACTAACTCTATGATGATGTGTGCAAATACGTATAAGGTACGAAATATAAATAGAAATTATTATATCAAAATTATACTCAATAATTATCATATTTGTGTTTGCTTTTCCTTGAATCTCATATTTAACGTCGTAAAGGCTGGCGACTAGCATCCCCACATGTTTTGTTTAGCTAATGGTGACGAAAGACATAGTAAGGAATAGAAAGATGCGAGGGCAACATTTTTCTAATATACAGTATGTGTATAGACGTCGTGCACGATTGCAGTGACGAGTTTTGCTAACGATGCAATGCGTATGCTTTTGCGAGCGTAGAGATGCGATGCGTTGCGTTGCAGGTGCATTTATTATGCGTAGATAATTTGTGTAGTAAATTATTGGTTTACTAATGTGATTACTGGATATAGGTACATATTTGACATATATGTACTATTTATACTGTGCACAGTACTTGAGAAAGATCTGATTGTGTTAACATGTTAACATCGGCCATCGTGTTTATAAGAACTCTCGTTGTTGAATTGTAGATAAAGTGCCACGACTGTCTGTCACCCCAGTATTGTACAGGAGAAACACAGATATCTCCGGTGATGCCTATCCTATAGTACGGTGACTTGCCTTGCGTAGGGTGGGCATGGTGCTATAGCGGCACGGGGTTAGGTTTGATCTACCCTGTTGGTCTCCAGAATGTGTGTATACCGTCTGGAGACGCGGGAGCGCAAACTCATGATTACAGGTATTTGATTGACGGGTTCTGCTAGACCGATGAAGATTAATTCGCAAGTAGTCCAGAGGGGCAGGGGTTCCGAAAGAACCTTGGTGAGTACCTAATTACATTATTATCTTGTCAGCAGATCGGTAAGTGTTTTTATTATTTCCTATGAGCGAGAACGCCCGTTTGTCGTCATCTCATTTTTACACAATCGCCAGCCAGCCAAATATATTAATACTTGTTCACGCACGCCTTCGTCTCTCGTCTAAGTAGATAATTAATTAATTATATTTACTATTTCCTAATTATTGGTGAGTAAAATTATCTTGATTATTCTTATTGATTTAATTGTTCTTTTAAACATTAATCAATCTGACATCAAATCAAATAAATGAAAAATTCCGCCGTTATATACGTAAATAAAGATACATTGTATTCATGTGTTTAATGTATTATCATTTAATAACTAGCTGGTAAAATGATTATATATGTCGTTTGGTTAAATGATTGTGATGAAATCCATTATTACAAGGAGTAATAGAAGATTCCTTTGGCACTAGTAAAAGAATGATCAAAAAAAAGTTTCTGGTCTGCTTGTATTTCAACCACACATATATATCTAATGTATTAATTAATTAACACGAATGCGTATTTCACATTTTTTTCTAGAAGTGTCCATAAATACAAATACTAACCAGACAACGTCGAATCCGTTCCGAAAATTACGCAGAATTTCTGACTATGACTGCTTTTTATCTACTTACTTACATTAAGTTCTCCAGGAGTAGGGGGAGAAACATTTGTTGAGAATTGTAGTACCTACCATGTAGTATTTTATAAAAATTGTTGAGCAGGTAAGACAGACAGAAAAAGAGAGAAAGATATTGTTTAAATTATTGCGTTCGGACAGTACCCGAGCGTTTTAAAATATTGTTTACAGTTGTCGTATAATTTACGACGTGTGTTTGAAAATCATGCAGTTCTTTGACTTGCACAATGTCAAGTTGTTTGTAAGCACAAGTCCACGGCAATGGGCTAGTGACTGGCGTGCGCATAGCGATGTTTTCGTATTGACTAATGCCGATTCCCGATTGTTATGTTTACTTCGAGCCCCATTTCGATCGCTTGTTGAGTCTATCTCAAACAATAACTTTTAACTCCCTTGCCATGTTGTCAGGAAATCTTGTTAACTTTTTTTTAATTGTCTGTTTGTTCTTAATATTCCATTTGAATGGTCCTCATAACCGGTTCTTTAACTGCCATTAAATTGCCTTCATTTATTGTTAAAATTTTAACGTCACATGTACCTACATACGTTGTATTCCATCATAAAATAGCTAATCGACCACTGTTAAAGACCCACAACTTGTTTATCAATCGTTCGAATGGTGTCCATTCGTAAAAGCCTATAATTTATATTGAAAATGCGTTCTCTGAATTCAATTTCGATTCGTTTAAAGAACAAGAGGTGACATAAAATTTAAACATTAAAAGCGAATGTTCTTCTGAAAACTTCATCTCGATATTAAGTTAATATAAAGTCACAACAACGAAACTCTGTATTTCGAAAATGAACAAATTAGAGCGGAGAAATGAATTTTTATTAATATAAAAATAAATATAAATATGGAATCAACAGAAACAACTACTCCGAGGGCTTCTACCCCAACCGGCATTGAATTACACTGTTCATTCCGATTTATTCTTAGACGAAGATATAACATATTCAAAAAAGAAAGCAGGCATTAAAATCCTTTTTCGTCTAAATATTAAGATCAAAGATCTCACATTTTGAACGCGTCCTACCAAGTAGGCACAACGAACTGAAAGCCATATCCCACGACCGGTTTCGATCTATCGGGTCGCATCAGGTGGGCGCTGGCAGAAAGGCGTTCAAAATGTGAGATCTTTGATTTTAATATTTAGACCAATAAGGATTTTAATGCCTGCTTTCTTTTTTGAATATGTTATATCTTCGTCTAAGAATAAATCGGAATGAACAGTGTAATTCAATGCCGGTAGGGGTATTAGCCCTCGGAGTAGTTGTTTCTGTTGATTCCATATTTATATTTATGTTTATAATATAGCCTGTAAAGGCCTTTCTGCCAGCGCCCACCTGATGAGACCCGATAGGTCGAAACCGGTCCTGGGATATGGCTTTCGGTTCGTTGTACCTACTTGGTAGGATGCATTCAAAATGTGAGATCTTTAATATTAATATTTAGATGAATAAGGATTTTAATGCCTTCCTTTTTGAATTTTTGTTATTTTCTGTCTTACAGAGGATAAACCCTTTACAAAATGAAGCGTCAAATGTAAAAATCGGTCCATTCTAAACTTAAACTAATTACAAGTCGACTTAAATACTAAATTATAAAGGTGGGGGTGAAAAGTTTAAATGTTTAGTAGAGGAGAATTGATCAAATCTGTTTGGTCATTTAAAATTAACCAATTTCCATAGTTTCTAGAAGGTTCAATTTAATACCTTTAGAATCAGTATGTAGTGTCTTAATGTTATCATTCTGGTTGTGTGCGTTAGAAATTAAGTGATTAGCATAAGTAGACTGATCATTTTTGTTTTCAAAACATTTCTTGTGTTCTTTTATACGATCTTTAAAAGCTCTTCCAGTCTGTCCAATGTAAGATTTGTTGCAACTACCGCAATCTAACTTGTAAATTCCGTTTTGAATGATACGAAGGAGTCTGTCAATTTTGAAATATGTTCGCCTAGAGTGAGGGAAATATTACCTTGATATGTTAGCGATTTAAAAAGTGATTTATTTTTTACTGTCGGGGGTAAACTAAGTTAAGGTTTTTTTTATTAAGTTTTTTATTCAGTAAGTTTGTGACCATTGACCTTTATAATTTAGTATTTAAGTCGACTTGTAATTGGTTTAAGTTTAGATTACTTTACCACCTGAAGAAGACATTGTATGTCGAAATAATATTATTGTGGTATCAATAAAAACTTTCTGTAACTGATCTGTGTTTTATTAAACTATATTCATTTTATAGATTTCC
The DNA here is from genome assembly GCA_963921985.1 of Agrilus biguttatus. NCBI lineage: Eukaryota > Metazoa > Arthropoda > Insecta > Coleoptera > Buprestidae > Agrilus > Agrilus biguttatus. Next base: position 27,919,417 of record OY998118.1, read on the forward strand.
TGGTACAGCATATACCTTCGATAGCTCGATTATGTAGAATCAGTGTTTCAAGTCATACGGTTCGTACATTGTTTAAAATTGTTGTTATTTTTCCAATGGAGGTCAAAAACTCATCTTAGAAGTTTTAACTATCAACTGTAAAAGAGACCCTCTAGTTTAAATATGTTATTAAGGTCTATAATTGTGTGAAAGACTTTGTACATTTCTTCAAGCTGCCTCTGTACACAACATTCATTAATTTTCTGTAACCAAATGCCTACTTTCTTTAATCAATCAATAAACCACATTTGAGCAGTCTGTGATAAAAAAGGAGGCTGATGTCGGGACGCTAAGATTTTTGTATTCTACGTGACGAAAACTCCATACCATAACAAATGAAAATGCTCGGTCCCTGTTCAGATGCAGATTGTTCGATGCTATCATACATATATATATATATGTATGTATGTATGTGTTATATCTCAGTATTTCAATGGAGATAAACAAGAATCTGTATGACAAAAGTAATCTTCAACAAGCTTGCTACGCTTGTGTTGATACGAGAGATATTTATGTGTCGGCTTTCCAATGCGTTTAATTATAAAACTTATTTAAGTTATAAATACAACTTCTTTATAATAAACCACTGGCTCGGAGTGTCTTTACCTTTTGATAATTGTTAAATCAACTTATTTAAGTTTTATTACTTCTGATTGACAATATCAAGAAACAACGTTAGAATGAAAATATTTATTAGGTGAACAGTAATAGACAACTGAGGCTAAGATACCCTGCTAGGTATATTTATAACTTAGCAATAGATAACGTAGTATAAAGTACATAGGTATCGACTTACAACACATTACCAAATTATTATTTATTTGACAGGAAATGCTGATATCTACGGTATACAATTAGTGAAGTAATAATTGTTGCGGCACTCAATTTTTGAAATTCCATATTATTAATAATAATGACCTTCCGGTTTGGTAATTTTCAAATGATTTATTTTGCTTTCGCTACAATTGTTTCGTTACACAGTAACTTCATCAGGCGAGATGACAAACTAACTTATAAGATATTTTACGTTTCTTAAATAGGTACTAAATCTAGGGTGGGGTATGTTTTTATTTACAATTAAGATTAAGTAAAGGTGTGTTACTAACTTCTATTTTATCATTTAAGATAATGTTACTTTTGTTATGTTTGTTAACTTCTAATATCTCAAACAAATTTAATTTTTGACCTTTATTATTAGTGTGACGAATTTCAAATTTTTTGTCGAAATGGTGATTTTCTGATATCAGGTGTTCGTTTATTCTTTCATGAAAAGATCTACCCATCTGTCCTATGTAGACCTTTTCACAATCTCCACATTTTAACTTCTAACTTGATGAAGTTACTGTGTAAAATTACCATATCGGAAGGTCATTATTATTATTAATTAGTGAAATAGTGATAGTTATGTATAGTATATCTACTGTCTAAAATTAATGAAATAGAGATAATCATATATAACATATGCGTAAAGAGTTCAAATAGATGTTTCAATATTTTTACAATTTATTTATTCAACAACAAATACCTGCAAAACTATAATTAGTATTGTTAGGAAGTTTTCAAGTAATAGAACACCATTTATGTTGAACTTAAATTTGCAGTGTTCTTTGAAACAAACAGTTTTTTCACTGGTAGGTATTTTAGTCTTTGAATTTGCGGAGGATTTAATAACGACGAAATAAAACTAGATAACGAAGAAATAACAAATTAACAAAAATAACAAACACATGCGTAGAATTAGACTTCACTGTAGAATGATTCGAGAGGAACTGAAAAGTTTAGAAGATTTGAAGTATTTTAAAAACTAAAAGAGAAGAAAGGGTAGCAGATAGAAGTGGGGTATCAATAGATCGGAATTTAAATAATTGGAAAATACTAGAGATAAGAAATTTTAAGAAGTAGATTACAGTACCAACCACCGGAGAAACCCATCATAGGGGTGTGATTAGGAATGAATAGGAAATACAGGCGTTATGTGGTTAGTAAGTAAAACTGAAATATTAATAAGAATAATTGGAAGGTTTTTTGACTAGTAGGTATTTACTAAAATAATATTAATTGTGTTCTGGCTTAACTCTTCGTGAAACATTATTCAAAATAAATTCAAGAAATAAATAAACACTTGGTTTTATTTCACTATTTTTATTTGAAAAATCTCTAACATATGTTTCGGCTATTATGCCATTATCAAAGAGTTCTCATTTAAGTAACTTTAAAACTCTTTGATAATGGCATAATAGCCGAAACATATGTTAGAGATTTTTCAAATAAAAATAGTGAAACAAAACCAAGTGTTTATTTATTTCTTGAATTTACTAAAATAGTTTAGGAGTTAGAAAGCTCAAGAAAGAGAAGAAACAAACACAAATTTCAAATGACAAACTTAACGTCAATCAGCAAAACTGCAAAGTGATTAATACAAAAAATAACCGCTTAGTTTAATAATAAATTTCAGTACTAATATTCAACTAAGGAAATCACTGTTGTACATGAGATCGATACTAGATCACGTCATGCATGGGTTTGTGTTTTATATCAACTATATCTGTAACTGCTGAATGACATTGTCATTTTTATTCCACTGTTTCTCACATAAAATATGAAAAAATGACGTATTAGGTAGGTCTAGTACTCTAGATTATTGCTTAGCATTCGGGAGGTCGTCGGTTCGAATCCTAGTCCGGCTGCTCTGGTCTAAGTTTTCTATAGTTTCCTTGGATCACTTAGGCAAACGCTAGGGTAATAATATTCCACAGATAATATTTCACTTCACTTGTTTATCACATTCTAATAAATTTTATACTAATTGTAAATGAAGTTCAGCAAAACTTTTCGCTTTATTTGTAGCGAATGGCGATTATTAACATATAAGTACAGTTTTTAATAAAATATGTCCAATTAAAATAAATATGGCAATTTACTACTTTTTAATGCTTTTAATGTCTCATAAAAATTTAACTGGAATTTTAGAAAAGGATTAAGATGATAATTTTAAATATTTAAATTCAATACGTTTACATAGGTGTTCCTCAACACCAAATTTAGTTAACGATATGCGTAAAATTTAGAAATTAAAAATAATTAAAAGTTTCGTCTCGATCGTTGCTACATTATTTATTTATTCATTTTATGCGAACGATTCTGGAACTTCTCCTTCTTTTTCACCTTTTCGCGTTTATTTCCGCAATTACTGACACATTTATTTTACTGGGCCATTGTTTTAATTATTTATGGTCTTTTGATAGTTTTATCTAAGGATTTCTACTCTTTAAAATTATAATTAATTTTAAACATTTGTTTGTATCGTTATTTACTATTTAGTAATTTAAATCTTTTTTAATATACTATTAGTATAGTGATATTTCGCTGGGCACTTGATGAAACATATTTAAATAATCAAATGATTAAAATAAAACACACTTGGTATGTTGTGAAACCTACCAGGTGTGTTTTATTTTAATTATTTGATTACTATTAGTATGTTTATCTTTACATTTCACATATATTTTTAGTTTGTAGCTTCTCGTGGTTTCCTTAAATGGTCTCGTTACTTCCGGGCTGTTTGTCACATAGCGTCCTATGTTTGAAACACTTGACGCTTCGAGAGTCATCTCGCTTTTATCTTCAGAAGGACCTCCTGAGGAACAAAGCGAGATGAGTCTCGAAACGTCAAGTGTTTTAAACAGACGACGCTATGTGACAAACAGCCCGGGAGTAACCGGGCCATTGGCAAAAACCATGGAATTCACAATCCAAATATGTATGTGAAATGTAAGGATTATCATAGGTGTTTAAAGTAGGGAGCCCTCCATGTGTGAATAAAACTTGTACTTGTCTGATATCTTGTTCTAATACTTTGATTTGTGCTGTAACAAAATTGCTTTGCTCGTATTAGGTTGGAAATAGGGCTTCTTCCAGTCCTGGGATTGTTCTCTAATTTTATCCAAAAAAGTCTCAGGATTTAAAAAATAGTCTCGAAATGCATTATTACACTAGGATGCTGGTAAATCACCTAAAATAATTAGGGAATTCACAGGCACTCGACGTTCGTTATTAGAAGATTAGGACTTGAAAAATAGACAATAATTAGGTACCGTTCTAAGCCGTGAGCCGTGATGCTGTGACCTTGTGCTTTGTGTAGTACAGTGTCCTAATGTTCCTAACCAAGTAGTTTTACTACCAAAATTTAAATAAAAATATGTACTTGGTTTCTATACATCTTTTATCCCGTTAGTTTTTTAAAAGAAAATTTGCTGTAAGAAATATGTTTATTAGCTGATGAAATAAAATTATTTCACCGGTGCACACATGTGCCACTTCTTTTGATTCCTATGGGGGAATCGATGTAATAAACGGACTTTGTGTTTTAGAAATTTATTACACCCAAACTATTTACAACTATATACACACTAATTTTATTGTAATTTGATTTCTACTTATTTTTACGTAAATACTAAATGACTATAGATTATGATTTATTATATGAAACTATATGTTTAGAGAGATCTTGATGTGATTGATGCTATATGTTAAAAGTACTCTGCTAAAAATGTTTGATGTTTTTTATCTAATATGATTGAATGCTGAATTGATTCTTCAATTGAATGTAAAAATACCTACTTTAATATGAATTTAAGAACCACACCCCAGAGGAGGGGGTGGTTCCGATCCACCGACACTTGAAACACCAAAAAAAAAAAGGAGGGAAAACGTAAACATACAAAAATGCAGCATCGCAAGCTATGTGTCGGTGCATCATTTACCTTTACCTCCAATAAATCTATCGACTAACTTAACTCTAAAAGAACATTTGAAAACAAAGAAAATATAATGCAATAGGGCTAAACGGCAGTACCAAGAAGGGAAAAATATGACAATTACAAAAGCCATAAATTTTAAAAGAAAGGAACAGACAGCAAATGCACATGACAATACAAAAAGTACAAAAAATCGGAGACGTAAAAAATGCGTGACCAATAAGGCTAATATATTACAAAGAATGAAAAGATGAATACATGCGAACAAAATATTTCAATTTTTGTGAAATTTTCGGGACTAGTAGCAAACATGAAATTCGATGCCAAAGTCCTGAATATACCCTTTTTTGGTATCGGAATTCGGAAACCCTACACCCGGGTAATCCCAAATATTATTGCATTTTTGATATAGCTTTGATTATGTAGATTTCTATTAAAGTTAAAACCTTGTCATTACTTTGGGGTAATAAGGTGAATTTATAAAGTAAAACTTTAAAAGCAGAATTTATATTACAAATAATTCAAATATCAGTTTCCCATAACAGGATGATTATGGTTAATATCAATTCGAATGAATGTCCAAGTTAATAGATTTGTTTCCAAGGCTGCACATGTTTTAGATTTCATGATATTTCATGATCCAGGCAATATTCCCTTCTACTTTCAAAAATTTCAAAAATAATTTTTACTTGATTAATTTACCATTAATAACGCTCTAATAAATGATCAAGTTTCATCAAACCCGAAAATATTTCTTCATCTGAGGACAAGTACTTTCGAAGAGAACTTTTGTTTTCAAAACATATGTACTGCATTGTAGTTAATACGATTGCTTTAATAGTTGAAAGTTACGATTAGAATTAGAACTTTTACTAACCACCAAGCACAAGCAGTTGTAACAGATTATATCGTAAGTATTGTACTTTAAACAGGTTGTCCAGTCGTTTTCGTTAGGTGTTTATTTATTGATACCTAGAAATGTATTGACACTTTATTGTATCTGTACGAGAACATTATGTTTATGTTTTTGTTGCTAAAGCTTCGTAGGCTGGAGTTTTACTGAATTGTTTGCAATTGCATAATGGTTACAGGAACCTAAATGCGTGAGGTAGTTAATTCTGAATGACAAATGACAGCAAATTGACAATAACGAACAGATGTTTAATAGTTTATTGATTTAGTTTTGAAAATAATATTCCAATTGCATTTACTTTATAATTTAGTAATTTTTTTACGATTTAAACATGTCACATAATATAATAGTCATTAGTCCGAAGACGGGTGGACCTCCACTTTCATTTCTTCCTATCCTGACACAATCTTTACCCTTCCTCTGCCTCCCGTTACTCCTATTTCTGCCTCTAATATTTTTCTAACTAGCCCTGCACGTCTCAAAACTGGTCCTACCAATCTATTTCTCCTTTTCCTTATTGACTTTCGTAGCGGCCTTTGTTGACCTTGCCCTACTTTCTCATTTCTAACTTGTTCTATCCATAGTACTTCCTTCAGCCGCCTATAATACCACTTTTTAAATGTTTTTAACATTTTCTATTCCACGTTTTCGCACTCAATCAGAGCCATGTTCCAAACATACACTTTTGATAATCTTCGAATTTCTAAATTAATCTATTGCGTTATTCTTTGTTTTATGTATCTACCGTTGTTTTCATCCTGACTTATTTTACTTCCCTGATATCGACAATCGGCGACTATTAGTTTTTATTTTTATTCTAACCTTCTTTCACCTTACCTTACAACTCATTATTTTTGTTTTACTCTTATTTATTTTCATTCCATACTCTTGTAATATACCATTACTTTTGTTATACAAAACTATAACTATATTTTTACATTTAATAATTAAAAACAAGATATGATGATTCATTTTATCGCAGATATTTATAAATTATAGTCGAAAGAATGGTTTTATATATTTACATATTAATTCCGCAAATGCTAACATTGTCTATTGTTATTAAATTTAAGGTTTCATGGTAATGACAAATATTACTGTTTACTTAAACATTCCAATTTCTATCCAATTTATTCGAGGAATTAATTAGTTTTGGCTACCCCTTCGGAATTGAGGACGAGTTTTAAATCATTACGTAGAAATTTAAAGTTATTTAAGATCCGAAAACAGTCACAGTCTATGTCTCAAGTCCATCATTCTATACTAAAATCTTAAGTCGACTAATCAACTAAACGAAAAATATTCAGAATTAGAAAGTAAGTTAGTGATAAGTGGAAACTAATAATAAAATAGTATTATAATTAAGGGTATCAATAAAAAAAACAATGCTGAGGGTAAATAATAATAAAGCCGAAGAAAAGTTCTCATTGGTTTATTCCTTTAAAAATTCCCTCTTCACTTTATTGTTACTTTGTTGTCTCTTTAATTTTATTTATAAGGTATTTTAGAGAAATAGGATTCAGTCATAACATGTATCTATAAAAAAAAAATAGAAGAACCGAAGGATAGTAAACGATAAAAGGAATGTTGATGGAATATTTAGGGAATCGATACACAGGTCTTGTTACCTTAGAAGTACAATTTGATAATTTAATGATCATGAATTATGTTTAACTTAATTAATAGTAATGATACGTATATGGGAGCAAAGACCGGTTATCAGGCATCGTTATAACTAAATGATTTCAACGAGTATCTGGTGGTTGTTCATAATTGTTTATAATAATTAGTAATTTGTACGGCTAATTAGGAAGGATGTTGAATGAAGAATGAACGTGTTACGCATGTAATTAATTTATTGAGTAAAAAAGCACACAAACATGTGCATTTACAGACATACGTATAGCAGCACAGACAGTGAGTGCATAGCAATATAAAACAGCGAGCAACTTCGTTAATAAAACAGTGAAACAAAAGTATATTCCCCACCCCGCTCTTCGCGCCTTCGGTCCCGTCCCGTTCCGTCCGTCTGATGGCACAAAAAATTTATGTTCTTTGATCGGAGATGGCTACTATCTTGTATCTACAACAGTTTTCATGGTTTTATCAAATTTTAATCTCGTGAGACAGCAATTTATTTCCTGGTTTAAACATTCATTAACTTAACTAATGGATAAGTGTCAAATAAAAGGAAAACTTCAACTTAGGCATTTAAAACATGTTAAACTCACACTCGAAGCTTCGTGTAACGTACCAACGAACGGCGTAATTTATTTTTTATAGTCCCATTCCTCCGGGTTGTCGTTTATTGCGTCGAGTCCCAAGAATCGATTTGAAATATGCAGTAATTAAATTATACAGTTGGCGCGGTTATTATTGTTAATAAATTACAATCGATCGAATTTGCATATCATGTGTAAATACAAACGTTGTTAACAATTTGTCGTTGTTACAATATAATGGATAATGTTAAGTTACCTAGTTGTGCTAAAATATGCACAACATCAACAAATATCCCATATGTCAACTAAATACCTTGACAATTAGTTAAAAGGAAGACCACATTTTGGTTTTGAGCAATCCAGAAAAAAAATCAAAAATACACTAATTTATGTTAAATTTATTCTTTTCAATATAAAGAACAGGATGAATTCAGATTTACAATCTACAATATTCAATATCACACTAATAATAACACAGGTCAACGTGAATCAGGAGCATAAAACCAACTAGAGAGGTCATCTCTGACGTACTCTGCGAGGGTGTTTCTGAATCTGGCCTCCGAATTGCCACAGTACGTCCCTATCTTGAGTTATCCTAATGTCAAATTCCTGAAACTTCAATTTTTTACTCTTTTGTGGACATTACTACGTGAATACAGGACAAGCCAACAATGTAAATTATTTTCGTTGCGAACTCGAATTTAGCTTCAGAATTGCCGTAAAATGTTGAAATTTCAAGTTATCCCAAACATACAAACAGTAATCTAAGTCCTTCTCTGCTTAACTTTACTCCTGCTTCTGCTTATAATATGTCTCTAACAGTTCATGTTTGAGAAGGTATTCTACTGTCCTACCAACCTACCTCTCCTTTTCCTTACTGACGTTGGGCGCTATTGTTCTCCTACTCTTTCCAACCAATACCGCTTCATTTCTAATATTTTCTATCCATGCCCACAGTCTACGTTTCCCACCAATACAGATAAAAAAAACTTTTTTGTATTTCATTCCCACCAGCTATTCGTGCTGGTAGGCGGGCAGTCCCTCCGATCTATACTGTAGTGCAAAGCCGGAGGGTAGGGCGTAAGGTCCTCTTCAGCCTCCTTGCAGGGATCGTGGGAATGGGTGGGTGGTGTGGTTATGGAGAGAAAGATGAGACGAACGAAATGAAGACAGACGAGAAGTGAAAGATTATCTGTGGAATATTACTGCTCCAGCATTTGCCTAAATGATCCAAGGAAATGACAGAAAACTGGATCAGAGCAGCCGCACCCGCGTTCGAACCGGTGATCTCTCGAATGCTAAGCAATGATCTAGAGCACTAGACTTTGTGAGCATAGAAATGATTTCTTTCTGTTAAAGCGACTAGACTAGACCCTCCACTTATGTAAATGTAGAATAGATGGCGATATATTGCTATACGTTGATATTAAATCAACTCGCTTTCACGGAACAGCTTCGATTGGTCGGTGATTTGTCGAAACTACCTAATAAATTTGAAATTGCGATCCACGTGTGGTATTTCCATAAATTATTATTGTTATAAACGTAATATTCTTCATCCAAATTTTATATTAGCTCTAACACTACTTTCACCTTCCTTGCTTACCAATATTTTTGTTTTATTTTTATTTATTTTCATTCTGTACGTTACTATTATTGCGAGATTAAAATTATAAACTACGTTGTTACAATTTAAATAGTACAAGTCCATTATTATCGTTACATTGAGAAATTGCATAAATATGATGAAATTACAAGAACATATTGATACTATTTTTCTTTTTTCGAATTATAAATATTCATATTGATTAATAAAAATCATAAAATATACCTATTAGGGTAGGGCACTTAACAACTGCATCATTCGTTATTGTGTGTGTTTTTTTTTTGTTTAACATATTTTTCAGGGAACTACATTTATATAATTTTCGTCAAATGATTTAATTACATCAGTACGGTTTAATGATGCGTTTAAATAATTAACAGAAATTTATTATAAAGCAAAAATTCTGCAAAAAGTACATTCGGTATAACGTAGTCAAGTGGAGCCATGTCATCTATTTTCATATAAATTAACAACAGTTTATATGAATAGAAATAGATTGTTAGCTCCTTGTGTAATAAAATAAAGTTATTAGGTGTACAGGTAAATACTCAAACATTGAAAATTCAGATTCATAATTTAAACACTTATAAATAAATTAGTAGTATGAATGTCGTTTGGGTACAATATAATATGTAATGGAGATGTCGCCTGACAGTTCCCATACAGTAAGTAACAAAATTCGGACTAAAATAGAAAGACGTATAACATAAAACAACAGACAGCTATTACATAAAGATGTTAGTTAAATACATATACATATATACATCTACGTATATACATACATGTAAATCATCTACATGTGACTTTTTTTACTATAGGAAAGTAAATTATGTTTGATAGAAATTAAAATGTTGAGAAACATAATACAAAATGCAATAATATAATAAACATTATGAAACGTTAATAAAATAAACTTTAAGGTGCGTGATACGTATAATGTTATGTAAAATATATTTTACATTTGATTAACAAATAGGTATTTTATTTATACTGATTTTATTGCAACCCGTAAAATTATACGGGCCATAAACTTTTATTGTAAATTATTTATTCTTCCATAATTTTATTGACGGTAGGTGACATCGTGAAATTTTGGCATCACTTCAGTAATTGTTAAAAATGGCCACGCAAAATGTAATTTAATTACTGAACTATAAACCAGGAAGGGGTAACCTTTCCTTGAAGAAGTTGAGGTAATAATTAACCGTAATAATTTCCATATTTTTTCTCTTATTATTATATATGATGAAAAGATCGCACCTGACTATGTTTTTAATATTTAATCAGAACCCAAGGTTTCGCTCAATGTCTAGGGCTTTTTCAAATGGGTTTGTTGTAGGAGGTTAAGAGAAATTTAAAACTTAAAATTGTTTAAACAGAGACAAACATTTTAAAATTGTTAACATTAAAACACTATGGAATTAAGTAATGGAATCTTAACCTTCTACAGCAACCCAATTGAAGATTTGTGATACAGTTAAAAATAGTTTTTTAATTTTATACATTGATGTAAAGAAGAGTGTTGATGTTTCAGTATGTTCACTGATGACGTTTGACTACAACAATTCCCTTTTTACGAAGATCTAAACCTTTAGCGAAACGTTGGGTTTTAGTTAGATAATAAAAAATTATTCACCTGAAAAAAGTTCCGACCTTTTCATCATTATAAACCATAATTACATTTAAATATGAAGATTAATTATATATCCCCAGAGTCATAGATTAAGATTGTGCATTAGAGTTGCTTTCCATAATCGCCTCTGCCAACGTAACAAAACTTAGTTCTAAATCTTCTGCATTTGTAGACGCTTTAATTTTGTACCTATACTTATTTGTATTTTCTAATTATACATCTTCACTTTTTAACTTTGACTTGTTTTCTTTACGCTTGCTAAAAAGCCTCTCCTTCAAATCCTTCATAACGTACCTAGTGTTCCTCTTATCTACCCTTCATAATAGTGTTCTTTTCGTAGTTTTCAAATTTTTAAGTCACAGTGACTTTCCCAAATTTATTAGTGTCCTTATTTCCAATAACACCAAACAAAAATCGTCAGAATGGATTCCTCTACTCTTTACATTCTTGTAACTTTCGATTTATTAAAACCTTTCACACCAAAAGTTTTTGATCGGTGAGATTAGTAAAGTCAGTCATATCCAGTCATTCTCATTGTCTGTCATTTCAAGTCCTTAATCCAGTAACCATCTCTTTCACTATTTTCTATTCATTCATAAATATATTCATATCTTTCATCGTTCATTTACCGTTTTGTAAAAATATTCGTTCCATCTATATATAGTGTATATAGCAAAATTAACAATACTTTAATTGTGTCGTTACAATCTCAAACGAGCAAAGGATTTTTACGTGTAATTGTCGTTAAATAAAGTACATTTTGCAGCTTTACGGCAGATTAATGAGGGGAAAAAATAATTTGTCTTAATTTGGATATAATATTTAATTAGAAAAAACACCAATTCGTGCACGTAACATTTTAATTATCTTACCATCAACATCATAGGGTCGTCAGTCCGAAAACTGGTCGGACAAATACTTCCACTCCTGAGCCAATCTTTGAATTTCTCTAAAACCAGAAAATTTAACCTTTAACAGTAATCTAATTTAGTTCCTCCTCTGCCTCTTTTTACTCCTATTACTGCCTCTAATATGTCTTTAACTAACCAGTCATGTCTCAAAAGGTTTGCTACCAATCTATCTCTCCTTTATTCTTATTGACTTTCATAGCACCCTTTCCAGTATCTCAATTGATTAGAATCTGGTCTGATCATTGTCTCAACATACTCAGACTTTGGTATACATATTTTAATTTAAAAATTCGAATATGGCTTGTTTGGTTTTTCAAAACTGTAAAGTTAAGCTAAAGCTTTTCTGATTCATCGTCAAAGAATACATCGAAAATGATTACCCTCTTTTCTGATTCTTTTTTCATCTTTCCATTATCGTGTCTTACACTGTGGCAGGCTTAAAACGAAAGCACTACAAAGATAATTATTTTCGATGAGAACTCGAATCTGGCCCCCCTCAACATTGAATTGATATTCAAGAGGCCCCAATCTCTAATTCAAACGTTATTCTAATCTACGTTTTTCTTTGTCTAGCACTATTCCTATTTCTGCTTATAATATTGTATGTCTCAAACTGGTCGTTCATGTCTCAGAAGGTATTCTACTGTCCTACCATTCTATCTCTCTTTTTTTATTGAGTTCCATAGCGCCCTTTATTCTCCTATTCTTTCTAATACCTTTTAATTTCTAATCTTTCCGATTTACGGTATTTTCGTCATCCTCCTATAACACCACATGTCAAACGCGTTTAATCCTTTCTTTTTCGGCTCGCCCACTGTCCACGTTATGCACCCGTACAGAGCCGTTCTCCAAACATATATTTTCAGCAATGTTTCTCAGATTTCTAAATTAATATTATCTTATTCAAAATAATTACAATATGCAGTGTTTAACATTTTATTTGGTAGCTCTAGCAATAATTTGCGTCTTCTAAGGGATGCTGTCCGTGTCAATTTGTTTGTTGCCGACGTTTCGTTGTCAACTGCACGAGACATATTCAGATCTAATAGAAGAATTTATGTGTGATCGATGAAGAAACGGTGGTATGAAATAAATTGATGGAGTGCAAACCCATCAGGATCGTGAACTTTACTATCTTGGAGATGTGTTTTAGGGTACTCCGATAACATTTATTTTAGTCAATTAATATTAATTATAGAAATTAGTGATTTGGAAATAGCAGATCTAGAAAAAGTAGAAAAATGGACTGTGGTAACTAAATAAAATAAAATCAAGAGACTCGCCCCTATTTACCATACAGACTCGAGTTTCGCGTTGATAATAATGCCCACATTAGAAGTGGGCTTGTTAGAGTTTTTGTGTGGTGAATAGGGGTGAATCTCTTTTGATTTTATTTTTTACAGACCTGGAGTTTAACTTGTGTTTCTGACCAAAAATGTAAAGTTCTTAATGCAATTTATTTTTAAACAACGATTGAGAATTAAAACAATTATAATTAAAGAAAATTTTGGACAACTCCGATATGTTCTAATCTGGATTGTCATTTTTTCATACGTGTTCTACTCCAGTTGCTTCAATTTTTTTTTTTTAATTACACAGGTTAACAATATCAAGAACTGAATTGCCAAATCTGGTCTAAACATGTTAGCATTTTAAGATAACGTCAAAAATCAAAAATACATGTTTTGGCCTTTTTGAGAACAATGCTTACTACGTGACAAAGGACAATACACATCTAACAGAACAGTCATTTCCAATGTACCAATGTAGTTGTTGTCTTCGGAATTGCCTCACCATATCAATATTTTGAAGTATCTTAATCTCAATATTCAAGTGATGAAGTGATACTCATTTGATTCATTTTGTTTTATCGAAGAAATGTCCTACGATAATTTTGGAGATTTCGCCTTCAAAAATACATTGAAAATGATTACCCTCGTGCCAGATTCTGGTTCAACGATCAAAGACTCATCAGAAATAACTAGTATCATCTTGGTTATTTTGTCCTTTTATAATTTTCACAAAAGCATCAAAAATTGCTTTTTGTGGAGTTTGAAATTATGATATCTCGAAATTCTGATTATCAAAAACTAACATAAAAATGACACTTAAATAATTAATAAAATCAAACACACGGTATATTTCACAAATGTATTAGACTATCTTTGACATATGTTTCGGTTTTTACACCATTTTCAAAGAGCTATAGGTAACTGAGGTACATTATTTGATATCAAATAAATTGCAAGAACTGGAAAGCGTTTTACATTGGACAGACGGGGCGGGCCCTTAAAAAACGTTTAGACGAACACGTAAAATCCATAAAAAACGACAACAAATGTACAGATATACGGACCATTGTATTTTCCAAAATCATTAAATAGATAATAAGAATATAAAAATAATACATACAGAAAGTAAAGGGAGAAGACTGAATTTCTTAGAAATAGTCGAAATAAATCAGGCCATCGCAAACGGTCTACCTATTAACTATGACCAGGCCGATTTTGGGGTTTCCCCGTTATTAAAATACATTGTATTCTAGGTATAATAATGTACCTCAGTTATCTATAGTTCTTTCTTTGAAAATGGTGTAAAAACCGAAACATATGTCTAACACATATTTTATTAATTATTTATTATGTTTCACCAAGTGATCAGCGAAACCTCAATTATGACACTTAAATATTTAACTAAAATGAATTTAAAAAATAAGTAAGCAATTTTTGTCCGGCTTTGCTTTAACAAAAACCTTTATATGCTGTGATATACCTCTACCTTTAGTGGCACGTTTTATTAAGTGCCTAAGGCCAAAAAAAAAATTTTCACCGATTTATATACACATAAGTAGTTGGTTAAGTATGTGGTCGGTGTCGGTTCATAAATTTCCCTTCCGATGAGCAATGTTTCGATGTAATTAAATTATTTCACGGTCTGCCAAGATCGCCTGAAATAAAAAGGTTCGAATGAAGACAATGGGTGGAACACGCGATGGTAGGTGGGCCGCCATAGGACACTGTGCGACCAGGAGGTCCGGCGCGTTATGTGACAAAACAACCATAACAAATTGATCAAGATTAGAGAACGTGCGTTTACTTAATTGTTCAGCCGACCAAAATTTCAAGAAGTATTACACTCGGCTAATCAGATACTGTGATGGGCAAATTGCTCCAAACATTAAAGAAAACAACACAAAATTAAATCACAGCCGACTACCTTTTACCCCTCGCTCGTTCAGTTATACATATCGTACATATCTATGTGTTATGTAGCTATTCAATATCTATTATACCTTTTTTCTTTTATAAACAGGTTCTGAATTTATTTAGGAGATTGTGATAAGCGATGTCTGTTAAAATTAAGCTTTCTCAATTTAGAATTTAGAGTTAACACATAGTGCGATCGTTGAATTGAAGTAAACAGAATGTGTTATGGCAAGTGTAATATTCAATAAAACAATTGCAAATAATTCTCATAAACACAGAACATTTAGTTCTCTTGTTTAAAAATTTATCGAAATTGCCAGATGTGTATCGCGATTTTGAAGTAGTTAGTTCTCATCACGACAGTATATATAGATAGCCTCGATAAATAACTGACCGAATCGATTACCTCTAACTGTGGTATTTACTCGACAAACTGAATCCACCACGCAGCTTATATACGTAGGGAGTAGGCACGCAAAGCAAATTAATGAAGTACATTTAGTTCAAAAAAAAAAAAACTTTTTTTGTTTCATTCCCACTAGTTACTCTTGCTGGTGAGCAGGCAGTCCTCGAACCTACACTGTAGTGCAAAGCCGAAGGGTAGGGCGTAAGGTCTTCTTCAGCCTCCTTGTAGGAATCGTGGGAATGGGTGGGTGATGTGGAATATTACTGCCCCAGCATTTGCCTAAATGATCCAAGGAAACCACAGAAAACTTGAAACAGAGCAGCCGGACCTGCCGAATGCTAAGCATTGATGTAGAACACTAGGCCACGCCTCTCGGTCCCCGATAGGGAGTTTGGGGAAAAGGGCGACGGTGGTCCATTTCAGACGAGCGAAACTAGGATTGAGCAGACAACTGAGAGTAGAAGGTGACAAGGCCTTCTGAAGCGGTCGTTCTGTTTAGGGGCGAAGTCAGAAAGTGAGGCCCAGAGATTTGCAGCTTCGGGGAGCGGAGGTAGGCCGGTTTCCTTTGGGAGTTTCTGACGATCCAGGGGTAGTCGAGTGCGGAGCAAAGGATCCGAATGTAGGTGCCTTGGAGTATTTATCTTATTTGTGTATTTCACGCGACTAAAATTTTTAAACTATTTGTAAAATAAAAAATGATTTGGATCAGCCATCTCTTCCACATTTAGATTTCGGGTCAAATGTCAAAAATCATGACTTATTTTTTTTTTTGCTATTTCGGATGAAATTGCTGTAAGATTTATTGGGCAATAGGCATCTAGCATTGCTGCTTTTTGTTTTGGGTTGTGTCCCATAGATATGCATTCGGCTCCACCAAATTAATAAACTTTTCGTGGTCGAAAACGGTATGCACCATCGTTTCTTCCTTTCGTAAAATTACCATGGATGAACAATTGTTTGAAAGTGTATGCAAGTCTGAACAATTCCGTACAAAGTAATGTAATATCGGGTAACATCTGTATTTCAGATACAAAATTCGTTGCCGGCGGTTAGAGATTCGAGGTGTAAAATTTTAAAATCCGTGTGACAATATTGCTGCGGTCTACAATGGCGAGAACAAATTTATTTAGAAAATAGGATAAGTGAAGACATGTTCCGAGATGCATTTTTTAATGCTTTTACCACTGTTTCCTATATAAGTAGAATAATAGGAGGTAATCTTTAATAGATGATATAGTTTCTAAAAAACAACATAAATTAGCTTTAAATTCCGTTTACTCTTTCTCTAGTAATCAAGATAAGTAAATATAGAAGCATAACATACATCGGTCCTATTATTAATAAAATATTCTCTTATTTACAACAATGTGGAATTAATATGGTCTACATAGGAAGATTAATAAAAAATAACAAAGACAAAACTGACAAATTTAAGTGTTCTGGAGTTTATAAGTTGACCTGTGGGTCATGCCTTAAAGTATATATCGGACATACTGGTAGGAATTTCAATAAACGTCTATCCGAACACAAAAACAGCTATATAAAGATAAGACAGGCTCCACCTATGCAAACCATGTCACAGAAGAAGGTCATATGTTCAACAACTGTATGGAAATTATTCATTTAGAAAATTAGAGCTATAAGTTAGCATTATTGGAGAACCTAGAAATTAATAAATATAAAAAATTAGGAACCCTGCTCAACGACCAGACAGAAGGCAACAACTCCTCAATTTTGAATTTATTGTAAATATTACCACCACCAAATATTGTAATAATACATAAAGTATTTGATAAATGACATTCTTGTACATAGGGTCAAATTTTATATTGCACTGTTTCTTTGCATTGTAATTTATGTCAAAAAAAAATCTAAGACAAGTGAAATGATAAACTTGTTCAGTTTTTGTTTTTTTTCCTCTTGTAAACAGAGAGGACACCCTGAAATACCAAACGTTTGTAAATTTGCTCTACGCAAGTCAAAAGTCAGTTCTGTTTAACACTTCTCTATGCTATGCTCCTAATTGAATGAGCGTATAGTGATTAAAAAAACGATAAAACGACTCACTACCAGTTCTACTAAAAACAATATTCACAGCGAATCACAATACGTATACCAATGTGACGCCAACCGTTTAATTTCGATTTTAAAAAGAACTGTTGCGTGTATTTTTTAGATTGAATCGTCGCAGGAGGTTTACATATATATATATACCTGCTACATATAATAAATCATTTAATACGTATTCTTTTAAGTTATGACATATTAGTTGTTCTAGAAGAATCATCCGATAATATCTTACTTTATCACTTTTACCGCTGAGTCGACCAGTATAGATACTAGACAAATTCGGTTATTAATTTTGCCTGATAATTAATACAATTTGCGTAACAGTGTGTCGACCCACTTATTTATCTAAAGAATTTTGATCTCGTACTTAATAGTGTCTAATAACGTATATATACGATATCAATTCTTTTGGTTGCCGTAATCAACGCGAGCGATATATCTTCTAAATGTATGAATTGCTTGCAAAGTTGATAAAAATTTGGATATTTTAAAGATAGAAGTACAAATACACAAATACCGATGATAATAATAATTAATAAAGAATTGATTAAATTGGAGTCTTGTACGTAACTGACTATTTGGAACCAAAACAATTAGGTAATACATCTACCTAAACTATCATCGCCATTGTTTATGTACGAAGCAAGTGCAATGATATCTTAAAAAAATATATTTTTTTATGGAAGCCTGTACCTTAATCTACTTTTCTACATAATTTCCTTCAATATTGAAGCACTTATCATAACGTTTAACCAGTTTTTGAATACCCCTCTCATAGAACTCTGCCGGCTGACTTGTTAACTGTTAACCAATGCATCACAACTATTTTAACTTCGTCATCGTCTTGAAGACGCTGACCGCCCAGATGTTTCTTCAAGTGCAGGAACAAATGGTAGTCATTGGGCGCCAGATCAGGGCTGTACGGAGGATGATCTAGAGTTTCCCAGTGAAAAGATGTCATGAGATCTTTAGTCCGATTAGCCACATGCGGACGGGCATTGTCATGCAGCAAAACGATGCCCTTTCTCAACTTAGCATTGGATTGCACGTCGCAGATTGTTCATTGCCTCACAATAAGCTGCCGCATTGATTGTATCATTACGAGGCAGAAACTCCATAAGCAATACTTCTTTTCTGTCCCAAAAAAACTTCACTTGACTGGGTGAATCTGAATGCCGTCGTTCCATGGACTGTTGCTTTGATTCTGGTATGACGTAGGGCCACCCATGTTTCATCACCCGTAATAATTTGGCTTAAGAAATCATCACCTTCGTTGTGGTACCGCTTATGGAAAGTGAATGCACTGTCTAAACGTTTGGTTTTATGCATATCCGTCAACATTTTCGGTACCCAACGTGTGCACAATTTTCAGTAATTCAAGTGCTCGGTCACAATGTCATACAAAACATTGCGTGAAACTTGAGGAAAGTCATCACACAAGGATGAAATCGTAAAGTGTCTATTTTCTCGCACCTTTTCGTCCACTTTCTGCACCACTTTGTTGTTCATCATGCACATTTGTGCGGCTATCTTTAAATGCTCTCACCCACTTCCTTACCATTCCATCACTTATAATGTTTTGTCCGTAAACTGCACAGATCTTACGATGAATATAAATCGGTTTTAGTCCTTTAGCACTAAGGAATCGTATAACAGCCCGGTCTTCACAGTCGGCGGGACTCAGTAAACAACGTAAACAATCAGACTGTAATGGCGTCAGTGCGTAGGTGAGAGATGTAGGTACTCAGTGCGCATGCGCGTAAGGCTGACCACACCGCTGCGGCGCTAGAATTTCAAAACGGTACTTGCTTAAAAAACATGTCTTGTACTACAAAATAACTCATAAATGCAGACCGCTTTCAAAAAAATACAAATAGGGTAGTTTTGTACACTTTTGCAATAGGCGGTTGAGTTTTATCAAAAACCAGTGAGCTCGATGTAAAGTGCATAAATAAACCCTAAGCAGTAATAAATTTTATAACAGCTTTAGTATAATTATGATAATGGGTATCATTATTGAGAAACTGCGTCTTGTAGCGGTGGCTCGTACCTTCGAAAATAGAGCATTCGTCGCAGATTTATCGCCGAGAAGACTTCGACTACGCCACTGAAGATGTCCTCCGTAGTAGACGATGAAACGTCTGGCAAACCAAGCCAAAATCGACCACAGCAACTCAACCCGGAGATAATTCCAATAATAGATGAAAAGTTGCAAAAAAAATACAAAGTCAAAATTAGATTTAGGTAGAGTATGCCCTCGAACATTTCTCAGAATGTTTTCCATAATATGAGTATTTCAGCGTATTTAAGCGTAGGGATAATAAGAAGTATTATCGAGATTCTCAATAATCAAAAATATATGTAAAATACACACCTACACATATGCGCCGGTCTTGCCGACATCGACACCGCGAACACGAACAACCAACGTAGTCTGGCGGCGATCTTTTCCCGATTCGGTGACTGGTTGGGAACGCATGGCAACCCGCTCGAACTAACAGAGATACGGTGGCCACACGCCTATCTCTTCTCTTGGGATTTTATTACATGTATTAAGGCCATTATTAGGGCTATTTAAAACATTAGAAAGCGATTTAATAACTACATACTATTTTGCACGGTTTTATTTTATTTTCCGAGAGAAATAGATCTCGATACTATCTAGAAACTGGGCGATGAGCCTCTTCACCTACTTCACCTGAATATTATCTACCACTGGCATGTGGACCAATTATTACACGACATGCAATACATCTTTATATTACAAGTAATTTCAATACAATACAATTAATTAAAAAGTAGATGGGATAGCGGGTAACAATGGCTTATCGGGTCTGACAGGCTCAGATTTTGATAACCCATAAACCTTATGTAGGTCCTTGAGATAAATAAACATTTTTCTGACCCCCTTAGATACTCTGTAATTTAAAAAAATACGATTTTTTGCTTATTTTATTTTTTTTACTAGTCTTCTCGAAACTTGGTGAAACTTTCTATAGTTTTGTTTTCTTTTTTACTTTAATTTTAAGAATTCTGAAGAATGTATATATATTATTAAGATTATCACATTCTTTTAGTTTCTTATAAATAATTGGGCTTAGTTTATCAAAGATATAGACGTAAAAAGACCTATTAGATCAAGTATAATGTTGTTGAATTTAAATTTTTTTGTTGTTTACGTTGTTCGATGGTCTTTTTGATACAACATTTGGATTATCAGGTAGTAGTTTCTTGTAGATTGTTATTATTGTTTTACTTCGTTTTCAACTTCTTATTGTTGTACTCCCAGGAATAAAAGCAGACTCATATTATATTGGTAAACCGTAAATAACAATTATCCTGTTACGTTAGTAATTTATTATTATTACTAAAAATCCATTAACCTTTTGTTCCAGAATATGTTTTCATTAGGATAACTTTGTAGTTTATGCAATATATGTATATTTAATATTCATACTTTCGTTGGTGAGTTCTCGAAGAATCAATTTTAATAGATAAATTAAAAAAATAAATTTCAACAATAAATTTATTCGACTTGATAATGTTTTCGACTCTACACAGTCATTGTCAAGAGAGTACAATAAATACAACTAAGACTGTGAATGTAAAAACTTCATATTAAGATGTAAGTTATGGGGTAAGGGTTAACAAATTAAAACTTACATATTAAAAGTGGTGTATTGTAAGTTACATTTTATGATTAATTCTTTCTACATTCACTTAATGGAAACTCATTTTAATACTTAGTAAGAAATAAAACACTAGAAATTTCCACAAAATTTGTTTAATAAACACCCCCCCCCCCCCGCCTTAATTCTTTAACTATATATAAGTATGATGAATTATTAAAAGAATAAACTACGTTTAAATTTTCACGAAACTTTATTAAACTTGCTTAACAATATTATAACCAAATTTCAGCGTTTAAGAACCATTTGACTGAAAACAAACATGATTTTAATATAGATAATGTCAAAATTTTACATATAAAAGAAAAAAGAGCATCCTAGAAGCAATAGAAATAAAATCACATTTGAATTCAAAAAATGAAATTGTTTTAAATGAAATAGAGAATGTCCACAATTCACCAGTAGTATATGCTTGTACATCAACTTAGTAATGATTTCAACGTTTAAACAATAATCTGTAAGTCGCACAACCCAACTCGTACACACACCACTAGATAATAAGTTTAAACACACTTCAGCTTCTAAAGATGCCTCTGTGAGGTGAAACAGTACTATTAAGCAAGTTTAATAAAGTTTCGTGAATGTTTAAACGTGTTTTATTGTTATAATTCATTATGAAGATCAATTTTCATCAAATAAAGGCCAACTCAATCACCTATATACAAGTAGCTTAGCTTAGCTTAGTTTAGTTTAAACGTATTACTTCTGAAGAAGCCTAAGTTAGGCGAAACAATTGTTAAGTTTAATAATAAAATTTTGTGGAAATTTCTAGTGTTTTATTTCTTACTAAGTATTAGTTACACTTTATTTCTGGTTATTTACAAGTTTTCATTTTTCTTGTCATTTTGTCTTAGGTTTTAAGCTTTAGGTGTTACGTTAACTTTTACTGATCAAACTTTTCAACAAGTGGCATGCATTTATACAAAAATTGGACCCCTCGTGTGATTGCACTCTCAGATAGGTTAAAATCGTACCATTACAATAATATATCTCAGATGTTCCATTCAAAAAGTTCGAGAACGAGAAAAAAAAGAGCAAACACTCTGCCTACCACGTGTTTCCTTTTGTCATCTGAACAATTTCCGCTTCACGGCTATTGTACCAGTTAGTTCGTGTCAATCATGACAAATAATGGACTGGCTCCCCATGGGTCGTGGGTAGAGAAGGAGCAGAACCATCAGCTAATCTGCCTACTGGGACATTGTGTGAACATAACATTCTTTGAGATACCGGCTTCCCATAGATAATAGTATTTTTACTTGATTTAAATAGGAAGTTCATGGTCAAGTAGTTTTTGATTGAAAATGTATATGTTTTTAAGAACATTTAATCGCTCATAAAAAAATTTACCACAAGAAAGGGACAGAGTATGATTAAGAAGCTTAAACGCTATCGAATACAATAATTGTTTGTTTCTGCAGGGGATTTTTATTTATTTACATTTATCGTATTAATTATCTATACCTATTGTTGAATTTTATGCGTTTTAAAAAGGGGTAATTAAGGATTTGTTCTACACCTCTTCCACTTTTTGTTCCGAGAACTCTTTATAAAGTTATATTAATCAATTATAAACATAAATCGAATTCACAATATATGATTTCGTCATACAATCAAACATTACTCTAGTGGATTTTTAGTTATGACCGTTACGTTATATAAAAATAATAGTGCACGATTATTGTCTTTTCAATTTATTTTCTTCCTGTTGTTTTATAAGCAATTAATTTGCTGTAAACTCTTTCAGTATCTCTATATTCCATCGCTGTTCTTTATCTTTTTTTATTTCACGTTTTCTTCCTGGTTTATTTTATGCTTTCTTTTCCTAAAGATATTTTTATTTTTCCTTTTTTCTCAATATAAATATCCTTTTCTTACTGTTTGATTTCTACTTTTTATTCTTCTTGACATTTTTAATTCCTATTCACTTTTTTACATGTCTTTTACAGCAAACTTATTAAGTATCTTATTATAGAGACGTGGCAGAACTTAGGCCGCTTTTCCTTTTTACATTTCTTTTTATTAGGATTTTATTTTTCTTTTCGTTATGTATATTTATGAGGAAGACTTATTTTTATTTATAAGTAACTTGTATTTTCTTGAATTGTGACTGACTATTGTCATAAAATTCATCTTCATCACCTCCACTTCTTTCTGTCCTCAGCTAATCTTCGCATTTCCCTAAAACTAAAACATCCTACATCCCTAATTATCTGCGTACAGTAACTTTATCTAATCGAAAAATGAAAAGAGAATCATCCCCTCCATTGTCCAAAACAAAAAACAATAAAATTGCATACTAATAGGGAATCGATCACTATTATATATTAAAAACACTAGTGATCCCACCTCTACCAGTGAACTCGGCTTAAATCTTAACAAAAACATGTAATATGGTGTCCAGTATTTTGTTTTCCTTTAATTAGGTACGGTAATTTACGCATGTAGGGAATAATTTAAGGATAATTCGATTTCCTGTAGAAGACTACAATAGATTCAACTTTATTTTCTTTCTTTATAACACAAAAATCTCTGCCCTACCACAAAATATCTATCTAAATATTCTTAACACTAATTTAGATACCTACTTAAATCGTATATATATATATATATATGAAACTACATTGTATGGAATTTTACTATTATCTAAACATTATGCTTTGTTAAAATGTATTTTTTTATAAGAAACATTTTTAGTAATTGGTATAGAAACACTAGAAATTTCAATAAGTATATTAAAAAAAAAATATCCGACAATTGTTTCACTAATGAGGCATTCTCAAGAGTATAATTATAATTAAATAATTAAACACTTGGAGTTGTTTTACAATTATTTATTAGTGCACTTTATGTGCATTTCGCCTTATTAGGGCATCATTAGGAGTATAAACAGTACACTAAAGTTAAATTATAATGTTCCGACAGTATATACTGTCTTAACTATTGTCTACAGTTATAGTTTCGTTATACTCCTGATGATGCCCTAATAAGGCAAAATGTACATAGAGTGTAATAATAAAAAAATGTGAAACAACTCCAAGTGTTTACTTATTTAATTATTAATTATGTTTCACCAAGAGTTAACGGCGTCTTCTTTCTTAAGTATAATTGTATTTTAGCGCCTTCGTCAAAACAAATGACGGGTATTTTCTTAAATATATTTGTTGATGTTTCTTGTGTTTTCGTACTATTTACGCATTTAAACAATGCTTTATCAACCTTGCACTATCGAAAGCTTGAACATTTTTTTAAATATGCGTAATAGTTAAATTGTCGCTTTATACTTGTATTTGTAAGAATTCTATATTTCACAGCAGTTTTAATTGTTCAATACAGATATAAGATTAAATAGAATTGCTTAAATACGGTTCTTTCGGCTATGTTTTTAGAAGTTTATGATAAAATACTAGGTAATATACAAAATCCTCTTCTTAGTTAATTCTTTTTATGGTTGAAGGTGAAAAGCCAGAACTATTCTCGATAACTGATCATAATACATACTGATCATCAGATCATTCGGAAAGCTTACATTCCGTTCCGAATTAATATTTCAGTAGTAGCGCCTCGTGACCTCAAGAAGGGGTTGATGCACACTTCTTTAAAATGGGAGACAAAGTTTATCTAGAGAAAGGAACTGAAAAAGTTAAGCAAACGGCATTCCACATCACCTCTGAAGTACTACTCTGTGTCGCGTTGACCTTTATGGGGGTCTCGCTATTAGCCCTAAGCCATTAGCCAAAATAATAACACCCACGTAACTTTAATTAATAATTAATCAACTATACCGTAATTAATGAAAGTTCTTATTACCAAAAAAGTGTAATAGTCGCCAATAATTTATTAAATGAATGTAGTGAGATTGCTGTTTTCCTAAATTAATAACTATTATTTAAAATACCTATTTTTCGCCTTATCTTATCGTACGCTTGTAATATTCTTTTAAGTTTTATACAACAAATCAATATCTCTGTCTTTCTTATTTGAAAATTTATCTGTTGTAGTGTCGTAAAATTCAGGACTTTTGTACAGTTAATCTAAAATTTCTTTTTCGGTAGACATTAGCGCTAAACCAGAAAAACATTCTTGGGACATAGTGCTTCTCAGGTAGGATTTTATCCTTTTTAAGCGAGAAAAATTTCTTTCCACTGCAACGCTGGTTGAAGGAGTACTTAAAATTAAATAATTTAATTTATGTTTCAGTAAATATGTCTCTAAATTCCTCGTAAAAAATTTAAAACTGCTCCTTATATCTAAATTATAAAATTGTTTAATTTCTTCTGCATCAGTTTTTTTTTCGTTACTGATCGGCTTCAATGAGGCAAGTTCATTTTCGCCTTACAAGCTACCTACGGTATCGCACACTATGCAGTACGGTATGTACTGTATTTTGTGTTAGGAATATAGGTTTTAATACATACTATATGCACATTCAAAAAAGAAGGCATTAAAATCCTTTTTCGTCTAAATTTCAAGGATCACAGATCCCACGACCGGTTTCGACCTATCGGATCTCATCAGCAGAGAAGTTGCAATTTGATCCTTTATTAAAGCAATCGATTCGATTTCATATATACAGTCCACGCAACATAATTTAAGTTCCTTTTTTTTGTAAAGTTTTTGTTAATGTGTTTGTTAAGTCGTAAGTGTTTGTTTGTAAGTTAAGTATTGTTAATAAATATCATACATAAACGAGTGAAACTATTTGCTAAAACAATTTTCGTGAGCAAAACAATCATTGCAATAAGTTCGTCGAATCACGGTGACAACAATCATTAATTATGAAATGGGACTCAAAAATGTCTCATATACCGTAAACTATTGATACGAGGGTTTATGTTTACTTTCGAAATTTAATGTAGTGTTGCCATATGTTGTGTGAAGTACCCAAGTAGCATGTCTAACTTGAAATAATGAGTGAATAACCAGTTTTCTGTTGATACTCTCTTTTCGTCTAAATAATATAACATTAAAACGCATCAATTCGTACATGCATTGTTTTTCTTGTAGGAATGTATTTTATTTTAATGCGTGGACATAATCGCGAACAATGTCTGGCTGGGCGGGTAATATTCACCCACTTTCAGACTTTTATTACTTCCTGAT
Source organism: Agrilus biguttatus (assembly GCA_963921985.1). Classification (NCBI taxonomy): domain Eukaryota; kingdom Metazoa; phylum Arthropoda; class Insecta; order Coleoptera; family Buprestidae; genus Agrilus; species Agrilus biguttatus. Next base: position 27,945,972 of record OY998118.1, read on the forward strand.
GCAATTAATAATCCAAACGCCGTTTTTTAACGATGTCCCAGAGAAGAAAATTTTACGGCTAAGCGTGCAGCATATACAATACAATAGATGGTTGCGACCGCAAATTAATGTGTAGGCACTTTTTGAATTGCCGCGTACGTCAAAAGACGTTTATATGAGCACCTAAAATTTTAAAGAGCCATACTTTACAGCCCGTCTGCAAACAGCTTGCATGTGTAGTTGTCCGACATACCCTTCTTCCTTTTGCTTTATTTCCTGATCTTGTGAACGTTCGTCTCGTGCACACACACACACAGACGCATGTGTATATACTTAACGTTCGCAAAGTGATTTAAACAAAATGGATGTTTACAGTCGGAGAAAGCGTTAAAATGCCAATAATTTTTATTTATGCGGTTTACATTATGTTGCAGTTCAAAGTTACGTGTAATGTATGTACGAGTTATGTAGTTAGTAACTTCATCTTGGCCGTCCGACATTTTCGTCAAATGGAAACGAGCCTTTGTTGGTGTTTCTTAATTTTAGAGATTTCCTCAGTCCATCCAGATGTTTTAAGAAACAGCATGACCAAATTTCTTTTTATAACCATTCTCTTTCGTTCGTTATTAGTATCTAAATATTCTAGATCGCAGACAGAAATGTCACCTTTTTTTTTGTTCTAATGACGCAACATAAAAGCTTTTTCTAAGGATCACGTAATAACGAGATTTAACATCATCTCGAAGACAAAGGTTTTTCCTTATTCACTGACTTTTACTTCTCAACATATGTTATGCAAAAATAATTAATTTGGCTGCCAGGAAGTTAAGGCATTGGATTTTTTCTTTCAGTGGACAAATGAAAGAAGGATTGAGTGGTTAGATGCTATTTTCGTCAGTAATTTAATAGTTTCTAATGACTGTTCCTGTTCGTTGAATCTGTTTGTAATCAGTGTCGAAATATAAAAAAATGTATTGTAGGAAATACTTGAGAGTATTGTTTCTCAAAGCATTAGTGAGATGTGATCTTCTAATGCTCTAGTGGGACAATGGAGGCCACAATAGGATTTCAAAAATAAAAAACCTACTAAGATATTTGGATACGTTTTTGTGAAGCAAGCAAAAAGAACGTATGTTTGAATAACTAGTGTTTACTTTTCCACTTATTTATTTTACAAAACCTTTACAATTAATTGTATCGCCCAACAGGGAATTTTCAGAAGATGTATAACTAATGATTCCGGAAGATCATTTATTAGACGAAGATAACAATACCAAAAGAGAAGGCATTAAAATCCTTGTTCGTCTACATATTAAGGATCAAAAATCCCACATTTGGAACGCCTCCCACCAAGCAGGCGCTACGAACCGAAAGCCAAATCCCACAACCGGTTTCGAACTATTGAGTTTCATACTTAATATTTAGACAAACAAGGCATATATATTTACTACCTTAAAATTAGTCTAAAGGATTGTGGAAGGAGAAGCATTCCATAATTTTGTTCAAAATTGTTGACTCATATATATTTTCAATTTATTTTAATAATAATTCATTACTTTGTTTGTTGTGTTTTTTTGTTTTAAAACGATTCAAAAATATTAAGTTTTCACTTTTACCTAGATAATGTAAAATTTTTAAATTCTCAGTGGTATTGAATTCATGTTTTTTACTAGTTATATGACTCATTCAGGAAATTCCACGTTTATGAATCATATAACTAGTAAAAAAAAACATAAATTCAATACTACTGACAATTTAAAAATTTTGCATTATCTAGGTAAAAGTAAAATTTTTGGAATCTTTTGAAATCGAAAAACACAACAAACAAAATTATGAATTATTATTAAACGAAATTGAAAATGAATGAATAAACAATATTAAACAAAATAATGGAATGCTTCCCCTTCCACAATATTTTAAACTGATTTTAAGGTAGTATGCGTGTGTGCGATGAATCGATTAATGCTGACGCACTGCGAAGACGGCACGTTTGATGTCGAGACCCATCAATACTGGACAATAGACGCTCGAGACGCTCTGTTGATATAACAAGTCGTTTTCTTTGGAAAGCCGTCAAAATATCTGCGTGCTTTCTACTAATTTCTTTCAGTAAATATATACCCCCGTCTCTGGGTCAAGGGACAATTGATTTCCGCACGCGTAATATAAATATTCAACGGCAAGATACAAAGTGATTAAATAAATAGTTGTAAATAAGTAAGTGAACTAGAAAAGTTGTTACAATACTAGTTATTCTCTTTTCTATTTGTAAAAAAATGTCTTTCCATGAAGTAAAGGCTGATACAATCCAAGTATGTTTGAAGTTTTATTAGACAATGTCTGATTGTTCAAAGACTTATTCAGGACTTCCATTGTCGTTATTTTTTCGATGTGTACAACGATTATCAAGTACAACTGACGTTAAATTCTTAAGTTGCTTTTCCTACAATAAGTTCGAAATCGCGATCCATATCTGACAGCTTCGACAGAATACTGACCAAGAACATATTTTTATTTTTGAACCAAAATGTTATTCGGTAAGCCTTGCGTAGGAGATATTCCTACAGTAATTTAATAAGGGACTAATGCTATCCACCTACGGTATCAACACAGAAGAGTTAACACGTCTCAGTAACACTTGGTTTCGTTTGATTTTCCACGACTCCTTTCCCATTTTTTGCGGATTTGTTTCTTATATTCCGTAAAATAGAATTTATAATCTTTTGAATTATAAATTTCTACTATTTAAATAAATAATGATAGTTAAATATGATGTTAACGGGGTCAATTAACAGAATTTTAATATTATTTGTTGCAAATAAATTTTATAATGAAATGAATATAAAATATAAGGCAATCAAATCAAATTAAACGCAACTAATGTTGGATGATGTTTATAAAAACAAAAAAATCAATCACAAATCGCACGTAATATGGTTAGTAAAAAAATCTCCCCGTCAATTCCGAAGTTCGTACTTTAAGAGGTCTTTTTTTGAGTAACCAACTAGGGAACCCACCAAATTCCCACTCGGCACAAATGTAGGGTCCCGTTTTAACAATAGCACGTAAATTCTCTTTTTTAGCATCTTTCAAAAAATTCTCTAAATAACGAAAATCGCTTCCGTCGTCTCCAAAATCGAAAACTCCAAGAGGTTGTGGCTCATGGATTTTCCATTGCATTTGTTTACCAGAAAGAACCATCTATTTAACTCACCAAAACGTCGAATTGATGGGTCATGCTCCGTACAGCCCTGATTTGTCACCAAATGACTTCTTCTTATTCCCGCATATTAAGAATAAATTGCGTGGCCAACGTTTTTAAGCGCCTGAAGCAGCCATTAATGCATTCAAAAACCATGTTTTGGAGGTACCTCAATCGGATTGGAAAAAGTGTTACGAAAATTGGTTTGATTGATCATCAAGGAGAATACTTCGAAAAGCCATTTTCGATAATAAATTACAGCCTTTCCATTATTAGGCTCAAAATATAAATAAATAGTAAATAAAACAAACACTGTTTAATGGTTACAAATAATTTTTATCATCACGATATTTATTTCGACATCACAGTGTCTTCTTCAGGTGAAGTCTAATACATTAAGTAAATTCCATTCTTCTTATATACTAAATTACAATCTAATGTTAAGAGGGGGTAAGTTATTGTTTACGATTAAATATTTAAAAACACACCTGCAAAATATAAATCTATTACATTTTTAGGTAACATATCAAACAACTTAAGTAAATACATCTCTAAACTCACCTAAAATAATATTTCATTTAAAACCAATAACACACTAGGAAGCATTATAAAAAACAACAAAGATAAAACGGATAAAGCCTCAAAATCAGGCGTATACTTGTTAAATTGTGGTAATTGCGAAAAAGGTTATGTAGGACAAACAGGTAGGGCATTCAAGGACAGAATAAAAGAACATCTTATAAGTTTTAAACAAAACCACTTAAAATCAACATATTCTGAACACTTACTTGAACATAAACACAGTTTCAATGATAATTTAAAAATACTCCACGTAGAAAATAAAGGATAAAAACTAAAACTACTAGAAAAAATGGAAATAAACAAAATATATAAATCAGGTATTGCCTTAAACGATCAAACGGATTTTTGCAATTCTCCACTTTTAAATATTTAATCGTAAACAATAACTTACTAGAGTTAAAAACCTCATCTATACAATTTTTTCAAAATATAAATAGGAACCCTCCTAATTAGACATTTTAATGGTTAGGTAATACCATAATTTTGAATCATGAGAGTAAAACATCCACAGAATTGCTTTACAAACCTATCTATTCATTAGTGAACTAATAATAATAGTGATGATTCAAACATGACTGTCAAATTTGTTCACTGTAACTGATTGCCTGCTCTTTTAAAGTCAAACTCGGTGTATTATAACCGTTCACGTAATACGCATAAATTCAGCTATAGATAATTACAGTTGATCATTTTATGTATGTGTGTTAGATCTAGAAGTCAATTTACTACTCATCGTGTAGTATCATATTACTTCTATTTTAAGGGATGATAATTGAGTTTGTGTTGTTTACTTAACAGTATCCAGTTATGGGTAGATATTAGAAAAAAAAAAACTGATGAAAAGGAATTTTAAATTATACCAACTTAACGAAGTAGTGATGGCAAAGTTAAAACATTTTTTTTAATTGCTGTATATTCCTCTTGAGTTTGCTTTAGTATCCTTCGGCACAATTTTTTGATCTTTGTTATGTTAATCGATGGATTAAGTTATGCATTAATTCTTGTAGGTGCTAATTGCTGTTTGTATGGAAATGTGTAGTTTCTTTTAATAAGTAAAATTCAGGACTAAGGTTAAGTTACAGTGAGAAATGTTTCCCCGATTGGTATACATGATGGATGAGTTGTACGTAAGGTGGGAAACGTTTCGCTTATTGGCACATGTGAAGTGCTATGCACCACATGTTAACTACTATGCACCTGTGGTAAGTGCTAGCTAATATGTACCAAGAGCTCACGTTATTAATAATGAAATATTTGAAGAATTTTTAGTAGGGGTGAAAAGTTAAAGATCCCGGGTTCGAGTCCCTGATTCGGGGGATGCGGAGGTTTCCCACCCCTCATCTTCCCATCCTCTTACCAAGCCATAGGATATTAAAACAGACCCTTCTTCGTAGTACCTACAGCTAAACTAGATAATTTTTCAGACTGGCATCGAGATTCGAGAAATAGATTATTCTGAATGTTTTTCTGTATTTCGGATAGTATCTAATCTATCAACTTATTAATGTTATGTTGGAGCACACGGGAACACCCGCAACATGTTTTCTCATTGATTACTGCATGCTTAATATTGTTATGAGTCGTGTTGTTGAATAAGTTTTACACAATGAATGTAATGTTATGTTGTGGTTAACTGCACCTATATTAAACATATGGTTTAAAGTTTATTTACGAGGAGTATTGTTTACGACTCCAGGAAACAAACATTCAAAAATAATAATATTCTATAGTGAAGTAGTAGACGGGTTTGAGAAAGGTACTTTCAAAAATTTTTAAACGAATAAAGTTGTTTAATAAATTAAATTGAATGTATTTGTCATTGACAGTTGGTGAAACATAATTATATTTAAAAATACTATAATAAAACCAACACATGGAAATTTCACTAATTTTTATTTAAGATAAAGTAGTTATTTTTGTAAACTCCTGATGATGCCCTAAGGAGGCGAAATACGTATTGAGTGATGAATAAAAATTAGTGAAATTTTCAAGTCCATTAGAAAACTAATAAAACACTTAACACGTAATTTCCATTAAATTATTTATTGCACTTAACATACGATGTGGCTTCTTCAGAAGTTATAAATATACTTAAAGTGACGAAGACAATTTACTGTATTTATACATATATATGTTAAGTAGTTATAGGTGAACTTTTTTGTAGATACAATATAACATACATTGAGATTTCATGTACATGTAGATTCAGTTAATTATAATAAAATTCACTTATTAAAAGTTCAGTTTGAGGAACAAAATAATAGTGAAAAAGTGGTCTATTTAGTATTACTATGAAAAGTAGAACTTCTATTCATGACTACAACAATGCATAATTGTTAGAACAATGCATATTTCTAATAAAAGTTATATGTGGGTGGCTTATCTGCCCAACTAATAGATAGTTTTTTTTTTCATTGTCTTATGCCTTTTTTGTTTCAAATATGAAACGCTAGGTAGGTGCTTTTTGTAAATTACCTGTATAAATATTATAAATGTGTCATTAATGAAAATGAAAAACAAAAGGTGAAGGTACCTGTAGATACAACGAATAAGTATTTGTCTATTTCAAAATTAATATTATATTTTGTATTTTATTTGTGTAAATAACACACTTTTGGAATTGTACGGAATAGTACCCTTTTCGATTTTTCGTTAATTTCTGTTTCTTATTCCATATTTTTTTACAAATTCTGACATCCTGTTCCACCTGCATATGATTGGATTTCAAATAAAACCTTTTTAATGAAACTGTCAAGTCACAAGAAGAAGCTAGAGTAAAAACCGTTTGTAGCGTTATTTCGTATGTAAGTTTTGTCTTGCAGTGACGTAGATTTGATAATTTATAAAAAAAAAATTTAATTCGGTTATAACAACATCACTGTAGTCAAAATGGGTTTTTACATTAAAGTGCAATGAGATCTTTACAAAGTTGTCAGTTCATTAAACTATGTACAATAAACTGATGTATTGACTGACGATTTCCCTAATCACTAGCTACCAACTCCGATAACGAAATCTGGCAGTCCGCAACATATTGAAGATGGAGAACTTTAGATTTACCTTTTTTCGTTTCATTTTCTCTTCGTTCAGTTATTACGAAATTAAAACGTTGAAAGTGCATATTTTATTAATTACCATTAACGTATTTCTTTTGTGTTTTGTATGTATGTACCTATTTGTTTTATATCTTAATTATATAAGATAAATTGCTTACAAATTGCGTGTTTTAAGCTTTATTATGTTTTATCGTTAATTTGTTTACTTTATTATGATATTTATGAATCATAAATTTATTTCTTCCTATTATTATTTATTAAATCGTATAACTTTATAAGAATTCCTGAACGACACGTATCTGGTTTACTTTCCCTTAAATTTTTTAAACTTGGTAAAAGTATAAAGGAATCTTAAAAAGGAAAGTCATATAATAATTGATAACAAAAAGTGACAATGTCTTAAGAATGTCAAGAGTAGAAATTGAACTATTATATTCCAAAATTAATGATTACATTAGGGTACCATTAAATATGTATACCGGAGTTCCACAAGGTACTATTTCAGGACTTCTGTTATTTGTACTGTACATAAATAATTTGTTAGAACTTATACCAACGCATTTAATTTCATACGCGGATGATACAGTTAGTTGTCTTATGTGCTGAAAAAACTTGAAATGAAACTAAAGTACAAATGAATAAATATCTGAATAAAATATCTAACTGGCTTGCAATAAATCAATTGTCATTGAATATATCCAAAACTGTTTTCGTGACTTATGAGGTTTATCGTGATAGTGTACCGTTAGACATAGAAATTCTTATAGACAATCAAAAAATAGAACGAGTCGAATATTAAATTAAATGGGAAGAGCATATTAAGTACATAATAAATAAGACTAAGTATTTATTATTTATATTTTCTAAATTGATTAAGATTATGGAAATAAAAACTAATAATAATATTTTATGCACTTTCGATAGTATAAGTGCGGGGCATACAGAAAATGTTACGAACCTGTTGAGTTGGATGAAGCAATCTTTGATAAATCAAATTGTGTTTTATGTATTTTATTTAAGGATAAAAAGAAATACATTCAACTCATTCAAAAGCTGGTTGCTAACTACAAAAAAAATCTGTTTACACTTACAAACTGCGATCGGAATATGTTACATTGTTTTAAAAATCGGCAGAAAGACTACAACAATGCATAATACAAGCACCGAAAGCGGACACATTAATCATGCTCTAATTTTCTAATGTTAATTTTGTTATACATTCAATAATTAAACAATACATAAACATAATGTTCCGTTTAGAAATATAAATGTGAATACACAAAGCATACAAAATAACTCTTAACAGAACCAACTAACTAGGTACAAGACATCCAAAAAAGTATTCTAAAAAACATACTTAAAACAAACGCTATAACATAGAATGCACATTATACCATTATAACAATTTAAGTAACAAATACGTTAACTCTGATTGTGTCACTAAAAACAAAATAATAAATTGTTGCAACCCCGCTTGATAGCAGAATTGATAAATAATAATCCAAATCGCAAAAATTCTCAACACTAAGTATATTTCTTGCACAAAATATATAATAGTAACAATAATCAGGCAGTGAGACTGTTGGTTGAATGTTGATTACAATACAGTTTTTCTGACTAAACGTTTTGGCAAAAACGTCTTTTATATGAATATCTAATCCCTTCTTACATAGGTAATTGTCATGACCTATTAAAATGAATTCATGCAAGAGTACTAAAATGGTCCATTAAAAAAGGTTGATGATAGTACTAAACGGTTAATTAAAATTAAATGAAGAGAGGTTGATAAGCAGTAAATGGTACATCAGTGTTACGATTAAAATACAAGTACATGTACAGTGGGTATCATTATAATGTATATATAGGGAGGATCGTAACAAAATTTACAAAAAATAAATAAAAGTATTATGTTCAAAAGCAGTTACGTAACTGCGATAAAATTATTTAATGAAATGCCTAACGATAAGAAAATCATGAAACACAATAAAAAAACAATGAAAACTAAGCTAAAACAATGGATTACTAGACAATAATAAATTATGTTTATATTAGATTATTGTAATTCCTTTTACAAAATTGTATTAGAATTACATATTCTACAGACAATAATAATTCAGTTATGATTTTATAATAAATACACATAGAATCACACTCTTATTTAGTTTAAGTTAGTTTACTCTAGTTAATAGCTATATTAGCAGTTCCTATGTACCTACAGGCAATTAGCCTCTATAGCAGTGTTTCCTAAACTTTTTTAGGCCGTGCCCCACTTTAACATTTCTAAAATCTCCATGTCCCCGTTTTATTATATAATAAACATAAAAACTTTAGTTGTTCTTTTTATTAGTAATATAAATGATGGTTTTTAGAATAAATTTCTGTGAAATTATTTTCAAAACAAAGAAAATGAACTTCTAATATATGATAAAAAAACATAAAATTGAAAAAAATAGATTTTTTAAAACTTAATTTAATGTGATCTGTGCGCTTGATGCTTAGTGCACAGAGATTTTATATCTGGTTCCAGCTTGGGTTGTGAAACAATATCATAATTTAGGCCAATTTTGTGCAAAAACTCAGAGAGTTTAAAAGACCCTGGGTTCCCACGACAAGAGACACAAAATAGTGAATAGCTGAGAAGTTCACTTAACGACTCTAATCACTCAGTTGAGATTTTGGTGGCGTCAAAGGAATTATATTTAATAAATTAAGCCCCCTATTTAAAAAAAAATCTGTTTTTTCAAAAAATTTGTCGCTTACATCAAGCATTGCATTTAAAAAGCCCATAGCGAAGGGGATAAAGTCATGTCGGATCAATTCTCAAATTGCCCCTTTTTAACCATCGAATTGCCTCCCTGTGGGGCATACGCCCCACTATGGGAAACACTGCTCTATAGGTATTACATAATTGTAAAATTATAATTGGAAATAATAAATAAATTCCAACTCGATTTGTTTGTCTGTTTATTGCATTGCTATAGTTATCTAGTTTTATGTTAATTATATTATTTATTCTTTGTTTGTTGTCGATGTTCTTTCTGATAAGTATGTTGCATAAACATCGCCTAACATTTGAGGTTGTTACAAATTTTCAGAATCGAACGTTAACAGAAATAAAGAAGCCGGCGACTGACGACTTTCTATTTTGGAGCTTTAAAAAAATCGCGTTCGCCGAGCGTTAAAAAAACAAATTTACTTACAATTAGTTACATTGAAGCGGAAAGTTAACGCATACGTCCGTCAGCGGCCAATATTCATCATAATTAATCTTGTTTACACAACTAAATGAACTACCGAACGTTAAAAACTGCTAAAGAAAATAGAATACATAAAAAGGCACGCATCGGATCAGCAGTGTGTCTGTCTGTCGGTGTTCTTCTTCGTTTGTTCTCTCCGGACTCGGTCTCAACATGTGTAGGCCAAATGGTTGGTTGTATGCTCTCTCCGGTCTGTCTTTGTCTCTATACATTACACGCACACACACACACACACATATACTTCCATATACATACACGCAGATACGTACAGAGTTTGTTCGTTTGGTGCAGTCATTCGTAGACTTTTTCTTTTGCCGCTTTCATCGGCGATGCACTATTAACTTTTAGAGTTGACACTTGTTCCCAAAGATAAAGCGTTTAGGACATGCGACAGGCCAAAACGACCGTCCACCATACCCGAAAGAAACCTTTCGTTTTCTCGATCGTTGAATAATGTGTTCAGCACGGTCGAAGAATAATGTTCATTATACCATGTCAGATGACCTGACCGGTCGGTCAATTTTTGCCAATGGACATGACATAAATCAACGAACAATGTTATATTACAGTGTAACGTCTAGTCGTCTGTTCAAGTTATAGATACGAGTGGGTATTTATTAGAGAAATAAATTTCAATGAATTCTTAACGATTTTCTCGGTAAATGGTTGCAAAGTGGTTTTTATTTTGGTGGGAAGATATTTGTTTGCTAAATAAAATATCTGATAAATAACCACTGATCTATCTACTCATTGGATAAGTAATGTGATGAATCTCGATCACAGATGTTGGTTAGTTTCGTGTTGAATAGGTAGGGTTTTGATTTGTTGAAGAAAAATTATACCACTACATTTAATTATTTTGATTAACCATATCCAAATTTGCTTGTTGGAAACTTATGGTAATAATAAAATAACACTCACTGTTTGTTTCCACAATTTATTAAGTAAACTTTACAATTGTTTTGCGTTACTAATGCTTCATCAGAAGTGCGACATTAATACTACGGAACATATATACCTTAAAATTAGGGAGAGGGTTGTTTAACAAAAAGATTTAATTACCGTGAATCATTAATATTTGTTTGGTCGTTTAACAAAATATTAGTTTTCTTACAATTATTTATTTGCATGGTTTGTAGAAGAGACTGTTTGTAGCTTTTATTTTCAACATGTAATTTTTCGTAATCTTCATTAAAATTATGTTCTTCGTCATGTAGGTGTTTTGCGTAATTTGAGTCGGGTTTTTTATTCTCAAAAGATATTTTGTGTTCAGTAATTATATTTTTAAATGTACGTCCGGTCTGTCCAATATAGATTTTGTTACACGAAAGACAATTCAACTTATATACGCCTGATTGATTGTCTTTATCAGTCTTATCTTTATTGTTTTTAATAAGTTTACCTAGCGTGTTTGTTGTATAGTATGCAATTTTTACATTGTTATTAGCAAAAAGTTTTTTTTAACTGTTACCAGAGTTATTTAAATATGGTATCGTTTTGTAATTATCTTTTGTATTACATTTAATTAAGGGGTAAACGTTGTTTGTAAATTGTTTGAGCAGTAGTATATTTAATATAGTATCTACGATCTTTTCGTTATAATTATTACTAACTGCTAAATATTTAATAATTTTCAATTCTTTTTCAAAATCTAACTTGGTCATAGGAATATTAATCAATCTATACAACATACTGTAAAAAGCAGCCATTTTGTGTTGCAATGGGTGACATGAATAATTATTAATAACAATGTCAGTATGTGTTGGTTTATGAAAAATGGCATATTGATGTTTATTATTGTTACGGCTTATGGTAAGGTCTAAAAAAAAATTTGTTGATTTGTTTCTATTTCTATGGTAAATTTTATTTTAGGGTGCACATTGTTAATTTGTTTTAAGAAATATTGTAATTGCCTATCTGTTCCTGAAAAACAAACTAATATATCGTCTACGTAGCGATAATAGTATACACATTTATTAAATAACTGGAATTTACTAATGAAGTTAACTTTTAAATGATGCATGAAGATCTCTGCCAGTACTGGGTTAATGGGTCTTAATGTTAGTTTGATGAAGCGTTAGTAACGCGAAACAATTGTAAAGTTTACTTAATAAATTGTGGAAACAAACAGAAAATGTTATTTTATTATTTAATTATTTATTAAAAGTTTATACGCTACACTTGTTGATGAAACAACAAAAACGGTTAATTTGTAGTCTGCAGAATTTAAAGTTGGAACGACACAATTAAAGAAATACGTGGGTTTATGTAATGATTTATTATGTGCACTATTTATCAGGAATGTTTATATACACCAAAGATGAAGAAAACTAACGGAAGAATGAAAACAAGTAGAAAATAAGAAGTGTTAATAAAGGAGTTAGGTGAGATGATTGAGTGAGGCTGACGGAGTTTGACTGGTTTAATATGACTGACTAAGAGGTTAAATCTAACTGGGGGTGTTACTAAGTTAGTTTGACTGAATGACTAACTCTCGCTTAAAGGGTTTTTATGAAACGAATGTTATAGGAATGAAAGATGTAGGGGAACCATTTGTAAGGATTTTAGTTTGGCGTTATTCGATGTCGATGAGTTTTTGACAAAACATCGTAAGCGAAAATTTTACCGAAATTGTGTTTTTTGGTCTATACGATTCCTTGGGTAAAACTCGTTCATACTGACACAATATTGCTTGTCGATTCTATTGTTTTCACTTAATTTTATCGTTTTATATATTATCGTATACGCCAATATTGTCAAGCAGTGTTTAAATTATACCTAAAACTATTGTAACTGTTGATGTATTCCTGACAGAGAATCGTAAGCGCCGTTGGTTACGATAAGGGATCGAGCACGGACGATAATTATTAGTGATCACTTTCTTGTCTACTGCACATCAGTTTGAGATGAACAACTGGTTATTTTAATAGATAATTCGTAATTTCAGTTCAATAGTCATCTAAACTTCGAACTGTCTGTATGTAACGAAATTTTTACGATTGTTCTTGAGGTTAAAGTGCTTTTGAGGTTTAAATTTGGCTTGAATGATATTAGTGTATTAGTATAAAATCTAGTACTTTGGTGTTTCCCATAATTTTAGTTAGGTATTTGTCTTTATTCATGCTTATTTGAAACTAACTATTAATAAATTTAAACAATTTGTAGTGCCATTTTAAAGTTACTCTGTTTTAATGTTATTGTCATTGTAATATTTTAGTTCAAATCTATCAGTACAAAAATGTTTTTGTTCAAATGTTTTGCCCCATTTTGTACTTTTAACGTGTTTAATAAAAAATAATAGGAAAAATAGACTTTAACTACGTTATGACTGTTTTGATCGAAGTGCCATTGTACTGTCAAATGTTTTAGTTTCATTCTGCACTTTTAACATTTAATAAAATATAATAATAAAAATAGTCATTACGTTACATAATCCAAATAATTTCCCATATGACGAAAATTGTTAGATATACTCAACATCGTATGTGTATCGTAAGCGACAAAATTTGGTAAAATAACGCCTGACAAATTATCGTAAGTAGCAAAAATTAATGTAAATATTTCGTTTTCTCAAATTTTATACTACAACTTACAAAACAAAAGTTTAAAAAAAAATTAATATGCTAGTCTGATAAAAATATCAGTTATGAAAAAAGTTGGTTTCTGTAAAATTTACTGTTTGTCGCTTACGATGTTTTGTCAAAAACACATCGATGTAAGAATACCAGGAATTTAAGTAAAAATGGGCAGAATGTATAAATGAGTCATTTTTTACTAGCGAGAGTAAACGAGTAAGATAGTCTTGCGTTGATAATATTCACAATAGAAGTAGACGAAACACGTGTCCGTATTTTTTGAAAAAGTTTATGGTAAACAAGGGTGAGCCTCTTTGATTTTATTTTCTATCAAAGAATTCGTTTCAATTGAAAACGACCGTTATCAATAGAACACAGAATCGATTTTGTTTTTACAAAATTAAGAGCATAGTCGGAATCTATAGTAGAACTGAAGGGCCATGGTATAAAATGAACGGTCGTCCACGTTGTCACCTCAGTTCTACTGAAGATGTCAGCTGCAGTTGCCGAGGAAACGTCTGGTCCTAAAAGTTCATTTAGCCCGAATTTGAATTCTCCTATGTTTACGAAATTGTTTGGCAGGTAACTAGGGATATTACAGACTATACCTACGGTGGCAGTGGTGAATCATAACTATTTAATTAAATTGTTTATTTAAGTGCTAAAAACATTTTTGAATTAATGCTTTCTTAATTTGTAATGTTTCTGTCATGTTTAATTTCCTACTTTTTGAAATATTAAAATGGTAAATTTTTTATATTATTAATATCTAGATCAGTGATTCTCAACCTTTTTTTTGTTGCGGCACATATTTAACGATTTCAAAATTTGGCGGCACACTTTTAAAATGTTGCCAACATGATATAATTTAATAATATTAACATTATTATATATTTGCAAAATTTGGCGGCACACAAAAGTGCCGCGGCACAGTGGTTGAGAGTCACTGATCTAGATGATGAATAAATAAATGAGATATAAAAAGTAGATTTGCCGAAAATTATTATTTTAATTATGGTGAGATTCCGCCGGCGCGGTGATAGTTTAGCCACAAGAGGGGCTGAACAGTCTCAAAAAGCTGGGGGTATCAATAAATTTGAATAATACCTAAGGAATTTTACTATTAATAGTTATGAGGATTGAGATAGCAGTGTGTTATAAATTTAACCTGTTTTGATAATTGTTTAAATAAATGTGAGCGGGTGAACTATTTGTTGGACACCTGTGGGAGGAGTTAGAAATAGATATACCGGCTGCATCAGTTACTTCAGACATATACACACTTTCCAGGCTGTTGTGCCTTGGTCGACGTCTTCCTTCTTCTCGATGCGACGTTTCGCCAGATCTTACTTCTGGCATCTGTCATCATCATTGGTAACAAATCATCAAGATAAGTAGCACTGCCTGAAGATGCCAGAAGTAAGATCTGGCGAAACGTCGCGTCGAGAAGAAGGAAGTCCGGAAAGTGTATATATGTCTGAATTCAACGCCGGTCGTGAAAGCCTGAAAACAACAGTGCATCAGTTGCGTTTGTTTTTTAGATTTTAAATTAGAATTCCTACTTGTCATTTTATTATTTGTATTAGAAATCACTATTTTGGCTAATATTCATGTAGGTATTTTTTTTACAGACGCAGTATACCAGTTGAAGATCACCTAGCAGTATCATTAAGGTAAGTAAGTATAAAATTTCACTAATTTTCTAAACCGAAGACGAATTTTTGAAAAAACATAAATAATGAATGGAGATTTAATATGTGTATAAACAAAGGATTGCTGAATTTATATTTAATTGAAAACAGTATGATGATTCCTCTCGAATAAGTCTTTGAACAGTATCTAGTATCGATAACGGATTGATTTCTCCAATGTGTTTGCATCTTTATTATGATAAACAACTCTAATAATGGTAATTAAATGTTCGGTGTGATTTGCTTCCGGTATAGTATCGAGAATTAATAAATATTTCTATTAATTGAATTTTTTGTTTGATAGCTATAGAAATAATATGAATGATTTAATTGTGAAATTGTTCATCTAAGTCAGTGGTTGGGAAACCGTGGTTTGCTAGCTACATGTGGCTCTTTCGAATCATAACTGTGGCTCTGTCGTAAATGACCACTTGCGGGCGCTAATGGTCGTTAATATTGAGTTTAGCATTATAAGTTAACGTATAACCCCGACTAGAAATTAGTTAAGGTTATCCGAAGTAGATTCGATAACATTATTCGTTTCTGAAAATAATTTGTGATCAGGATCGGATCCGTTCAACGATCCGCTTAACAATACGAGGTGTGACATTTATTACAGTGTTGCTATCCTACTTCAAAATTTTCATTTTATGTCTTCGTTATAGCTTCAAAATAACGGACGCAGAACAAGTCAGCCACCCACCTTATTTTAAACCAAGCCAAGAACTTATCTTAAATCGGACATCTTGACGGATATATTTGCACATTTTTTATTCGTATTCAGAAACCCGAATTGCAACCATTCGCACAAAAATTTCGATCTCTATATTATTATTTTCACTTTTTTCCATTTCATCAGCATACATTTTAAACTCTCCTTCACCAGGATAGTGGATAGTGGATAGTGGATAGTGGATAGTAGACCAATGAACGGATCACAACTCCCATTGCTTTGAGGTTATTTTACCAAGACAATCTTTATCTGTTATATTAAATCAGAATAATAATCGACATCTGATCCATACATCACGAACTCATATCCGATCTGGATTTAAATTTGAACAAATTTCCGGTCGGGATATGTATATGTATGTTGGTTCTCACTTGGTGCTTCAAATATCTACCATTGGCCTAAACGCAGATCGAGCTGCGTGATCTAGTTAGTGGTTTAGATCACTGCTTAGCATTCGGGAGGTCACCGGTTTAATTCGGGGCCGCCTGCTCTGGTTCAACTTTTCTGTGGTTTATTTGGATCAGTTAGGCAGTAGTATATGTATATTTCACAGGTACTTTTTTACTTCTCTTTTGTTTTCATTTCATCCGTCGAATCTATCTCTCACCACCCATCCTCTCCCACGATTCCTGAAAGGAGGTTGAATAGCTGGTGGGAATGAAACGCGGTTCTTTGTATATGGCTCTCCAGATTTTATTTGAGCATTCTGGAATGCGGTTGCTACCAATGGAGTAAAGCCCCCACGTATACATATAAAGAAATGATAATTTGTGTTCTTATTATTAATATTTATTAGAGGTTTCTGAACCAATCCCCCATTTTCCATTTAACATCAGTGTTGCTATTGGTTGTAGCTCATGTGTTGGCAATATACCAATACTAATTGTTATTAGTGTAGTATAAATCGGAACAAATTTAAATTAATGAGCTGTGCAATTCGTTGGAAAAAGTAGAACGCAAATACGTTTATTTTTGTGTAATTTTGTATTTTTAATAAAACAACATTTATATGCAAGTTCAACTTAGAAATGAGACGAGCGGATTGGATGAATCCTGTCCTAAATATTATGGATGACAATGTATTATTTGGTTATTACTAGTGTTTTAAAATATTGTCTAATTTACTGCTGCATCTTTTCTTTGTCATTCTCTAATACACTTCACCACTATTATCTGTCTTTATACCTTGTATTAACCCCCTGTAATTTATGACTTACAGCTGCCTACAACCCTGTATCTTCATCATCGCCACAGCTATTTCTATCTATTATTACTGCGTCTTTCCTTTTCTCTTTCTTCCGCCTCTTATCTCCCTTAGGTTAAGTCAGTGTTAAGTAAATCGCCGCCAGATAAACAACGTATACGCTTACCCTCACAATCATACATTGTAACACCGCACCAATTGTTATTCATCTTGCTATTCTGTCAACTTCTTTCCGCACCTGATTGATACCAAATGTACATCTTGTAAATAGTGTGAATAGACGTTACAAACAACTCATTTGTGTATTAATCAAAAATTTAATACCTGCAACCCTTTAATTAGGTTTGTCAGGACGTTTCATGTACTACCACCGCAACCTTAAGTTCGCTCGAGATTTATCGAGTACATGATACAGCTAGTGGAGATGGCTCTTTACACAATAGTACGAATTTTACAATTTGGCACGCTTTCTAGTAGAAGATTTTACACAAAATAAATTATGTTGCTTTGGGTCCTACTACAGCTACTCGTGCTAGTGGGCGGGCAGTCCCTCCGACCTGCACTGTAGTGCAAAGCCGGAGGGTAGGGCGTAAGGCCCTCTTCAACCTCCTTGCAGGAATCGTGGGAATGGGTAGGTGGTGTGGTTAGGAAGAGAAAGATGAGACGGATGAAATAAAGACAGAAGAGAAGTGAATGGTTATCTGTGAAATATTACTGCCTCAGAAAACATGGAACAGAGCAGCCGGACCCGGGTTCGAACTGGTCACCTCCCGAATGCTAAGCAATGATCTAGAGCACTAGACCACGCCGCTTGGTCAAAAGAAATGTTCTTTAAATACCTGCTGTGACCAACTGAAAAATCGTCTTTTTTTTAACTTTATACGACTATTTTAAATTACTTAAACAGTCCCTAATTTTTGATTTGTATAAATTTAGATCAGATGCCTAGACCATTAAAATAAAACTTGATTTGTCACTTCCAAAATTAGAAATTACAAAATCTTCAACTTGAGATGACGTTTCGAAGAAGTAAGAATCTGCAACGTGAATTAATGTTTCGAAATGATGAACTTTATCATCTTCATGCAATGTCGTGTTCTTCACGTTCTCTGTACTCTTTCGCACTCGAGGTGTTAGCTTTTTTCGAACTGTCCTTATGCCTTTTTACTGTACCTAGGTGTTATTAAGAATTTATTTAGTGATCCGGCCAATTGAAAATCCTAACGTGTTGAGACAATCATGAGGTCAGCGTCACAAGTTTACGTTCATTCTCAACCTCCAATTTTACTGACTTATGTAATTAATAGAACATATATGTATACATTAATATTTCTCACTTTGATAAAAACTATTTTATATATGAATGCTCAGTTGAGCATAAGAAAAAAAGTAAAAAATCAAAAGTTCTTATTCTAACAATCTCCAAATAAAGTTTCAATAAAAGGACAAACGTTTCAAAATATTTTTTAATAATAAATAACAAAACACAAACTGTTGTTTTACACTTTATTATTAGAAGACTCTAACAATTGTTTCAACTGTTTCGACATTGCTGACATCATCAGAGAGTTGCTTAAAACCATCTAACTTAAAATTTAGAAGTGGGTACAATTTATATTAAAGTTCTGTTTGCTATTTATTTGGGAAATTGGTTACCTGTTTGTGATATCACTTTCAGAATAAGGCTGTTCAAATTTTCCGTGTTCTCGTTTATAATATTTAGATTGTGTTTAGAGAGGTTGCGGTTGGGAACATTTTTAATATATTCAAAAAACAAACACACTTGTTGTTGTTATAGTTAGTTTCTAATTGACTCTTTGAGAATGGCCTAATTAGGCCGAAACAACTGTAAGAGTATTCTTAATAAAGTTTGTAAAACTTTTGAACAAGTATGTTTGTTTTTTGAATATATTTAGATTAGCATTAATTGCTTTTTGTATTTCAATTTTTTCTAAATAATTAAGTTTTTGTCCTTTATTTTCTATGTGAATGATAGAGAGGCTATCATCATTAATTGAATGGTTTGATGTGATACAGTGTTGTGCTAAACCTGTAGATAATTTGTTTTTAATTAGAAATAGATTTTTTGTTCTTTTTTAGTCTTATCTCAAAATTACGCCCAGTTTGTCACAAATATATAGGATCATAATCCTTACAAGTTATTTTGTAGACTCCAGATCTTCGGTTTTTGTTTACTTTATCAATTTTATTGTTCATGAGTAATTTCTGTATGGTGCTTTTTTTATTGCTACTTACAGTGTTTATACGGAGTTTCTTTAAGTTGTTGCAAATTTTCGAGCTAACATTTTTATAATAAGAAATAAGGAATGGAGTGCCAGTTTTCGTCTTTTATGGAATTAGAATTATATAGTTGTTTAAGGACTTGTTTTCTTTGTTTTTTACCTAGTAATTTGTTTATTAAAGCTGGATTAAGTTATTTATCAAATTTTTTTTGGATTTAAAGGAAAACTGATTAGTCTGTGTAGTAATCTTCTAATAATAAAGTGTAAAACAACAGTTTGTGTTTTGTTATTCATTTTTTGCCTGTTTATGACGTTTTAATTGTCAATGATTACATGAAACGATGACGTTGTATAAGGTGCCGAATGAGCTAAAGAAAGCACACCATTGTTTTTAAAGTGTCAGACGAACAGGAACGTTTCAGAATTCATTCAGTTAATGATGGTAATCGATAGAATGTCAGAAATGGTGACAGAGGTCAGAAAATAAATTTAAGAAACCTTTCCTGAGAAACAGTATAACTTGTGTGCTATGCTGCGTGGTGTGTACATATACTATTGGAGAGAAAAAGGACTCGAATGGACTGCGTTGCGGCTTATGAGTTATGGTTGATCTGACAAGAAGTACATATGTCACAGTTCTTGTCACACTCATGTATTAAGCGGACTGCAGCATTTTTTCACCACACAAGCGAGTATATTTGTACATAGTGTGGCCGTCAAATCTGTACATAATTTATTGCAATGTTATTTTTAAAAGTTTAATTAAATACAGAAAAAGAACTGATGCACAATCAGAGGTGCCTATGGTTATTTTTATTTACCCCGTTAAAAAATGCTATTTAATATCTTTAATAAAAGTTGCTTTTTTGTGTTTTTGCATACCATTTCATTCATTTCCGTGAATTGGAATATTTATGGATTACACAGGTCAACGAAATTAAGGATTTAAAAGAAAAAAACAAAGGGACATTCATTTACGACATAATTTGCAACACTGAATCCAATTTCGGTTTCAAAATTACATCAGGATGTCGGGATTTTAAGATACCTTTACCTCAAAATACAATTTTTGGCCTTTTTTACGTGAAGTAAAAAGGCAAAATAACCAAGAAAGAAGTCATTTCCGAGATATATTTTGTCGCTGGATTAGCACACCAAAATTTTGAAATATATTACTCAAATTCAAAAATGGTTAATTTGGCTTGTTTGTATTTTAGAGTAGGGTATCTTGAAATTTCAGTGTTTTAGGAGAATTCTGAAAACAAAAAACTTTTGGGTGTGTTTCAGAAATTGTCTTTCCAGTGTTGTGCCAAGTTGTATAAATGTATTTATACATGAATTCGTAATTGTTTTATCTTTAGGAGATGTCTGCCTGAACTAGGCAATAAAACCTTTCAGCATTTGCCAAAATTGGCTAAAACATTTGTAAAATCCGTTTGTAATATTTATTACTCCTTTTCGTGTTCCTTTGTTAATTTCACCTAGCATCTAATAGCTGTGAATATTTTCTTATTCGTTTGCATTGTTACAGTTTATTGGCCTAGCTTTTATGAAATTATTGGTATTTTTGCATATGTTCTGATTCCGAGGTCACCAGCATTGCACATTAGTCGGACTTTCCTATGATTTGGTTCTAAGTCTGTATATGAATTCGTGGGCGTCTCCTTTTTTGACATTACCATTACCATTCTATCCACTACGGGGAGGTATGGAGCCATTGGGTAAATTCTTAGTTCGCACTACCATCACTAATTGCATTTTAAGTCAGGTAATGCGTTATTACTAAAAACAGGGCGTATTATTCCCATAGTAGTGGGCGGACAGTCCCTGCGACGTACACTGTAGTGCAAAGCCGGAGAGTAGGGCGTCCCTCTTCAGTCCCGTTTCAGGAATCGTGGAAATAGATGGGTGGTGTTGTTAGGGAGAGAAAGATGAGACGGGCGAAATGAAGATAGAAGGGAAGTGAAAGACTATCTGTTGAATATTATTGCCCCAGAATTTGCCTAATTGGTCCAAGGAAACTACAGAAAACTTGGACCCGAGCAGGTGAACCCGGAATCGAACCGGTGACCTCCCGAATGCTAAACAATGATTTTAACCACTAGACCACGTTTCTCTTGAATCAGATTTGAGTTCGCATTTGAAAAATATATCGAAAATAATTACATATTCGTTTTCTTTTTGTTTTCAATCCGCCATAGTAGTGCGCTCTTTTTGGAAGCACCCTCTTTTTCAAGCATGCTACTATGGAATGTTGAAATGATAATTAGAAAACTGTTAGGTCGTATATTCATTGTAAATATAAATTATTTTAAATTGTTGTCTACTTATACATTTATAAGTAGTTGAAAAGCTTTTGAACTCTTGGTAGCAATACGACTAATTTTAATATTACCTGGGGTGTTTCCAGCTCTCTTATAAACCCAAAATATTGTATGTATTGTATTGGAATCTTATCGCTGTACTTTCCATGTTGTTTTGCTGAGATTGGTAATTCCAGTTGTTCAATTTATATTCACATGTATTGCTGTACATTTCACATGGCAGTATATTGTAGACATATTGTAACATAATTTAGTATTTAAGTAGACTGTAGACAGTACAAAAGTCACAGTTTAGATCAGTCAAAATTAGTAAAATCAATCGAACTGAATCTTTCTACTTGTAAACCTATCTGTATGATGGATTTGGTATGTAATATTATTTTACATAATCATTATTTATTAAGACTTTGAGTTTAGTTATTGTTAGGATAGGAATCTAATTAAATGTTTTAAAACTATAGCGGTGAATATTATTTCTTAATGGTAATCACGATCTGAAATTAACTAGTTGCATAAAATTTATTTTAGCGTGTAACGTACAACGTTTGTACTTTTTTATTGGTCCTTCGAGCCGGATTAGTGGATGGTATAACGTTTGTAAAAAAAGAAATTAGTCATCTTCGATGTATTCTTTGATAACAAACTCAAATGAGATCTCACAAAGAAGCTCTAACGCTTTGCAGTTTCTAGATATTCTAATTTTTAAGTTAAGGTATATTAAAATCTTAAAAATTAATGGCCAATTTTACAGCGAGGTTCTAACTTAATGTTAGAAGATATGCAAGTCTAAGGTAACTACTCTCTTGATTATTTTGTCCTTTTATTTCCGTGGTAATTCTCACAAAAGGGTCAAAAATTGAAGTTTAGGTTATCCCAAAATCCAGACTTGCTATGGCAATTGTTTTATGTTGAGTGTACTACTTTTTAAATAAAACTCGAAGGACCAATATTTTCTGTGGGCAAGAATGGACCTTTTATTGTAAGTCCCGAAAAGACAAAATGCAACTTTTATTGTTGAATCCCGAAAAGTCAAAGTGGGAGCAAACTTTGGTTTAGCCGAAATGAGTTATAAACAAAAAAAAAAATGAAAGTTTACGTTCTAAGAGCCTTTGCGAACAGTCAATCACTAAAATTTGCTTGCGGAAATTCGTCATTTTCATTTTCCGGACTTTAGAATAACCGAAATCAGTTACATAATTTTTGTTTTTTAATTTGGATTTTAAACGTTCCTCTGAACAAAAAAATACGAAAATTACCCTGTGGAAATATACCGTTTTCGTTTTACGAGCAAATTTTGTCTACTTTAGAATAACCGAAGTCAGTTAAATTAAAACTTTTTTCCTTTTGAATTTAAACGTTAAAAACAAAAACACGAAAATTTAACTAACTTAACCTAGCCCACTATTTTACTTATTGTCTCTAAAATTCTCATATTCTAATCTAATAGCTCGTAAAAGTTCTTGAAACGGATCTAAGTTTTTTTTTACAAAACCGTCTCCACAAATATTCGCACAGTTTGTTGGAAAATTCCTCTTCTGGAACATACTGACCTCTTAAATATTTTTTGGCAGCATTCCATTGAGATTCAATTCTCTGCGTATGGGTAACATCATCAGCGGTAAACTCAACGCTGTGGTTAACAGTTTGATGAACGTAACCATTCGCAGAAAGTTGACTGTACCCTCTCTATAAGTCCGTATGTATTATGGATCCCGGCTCAACTTAGCTTTAATTATATCAATTAAAATTATTATTCGGACACAATCAACCTTAAATCTTTGGAATTTCCCGCAATCATACCCAATACCCAATGACCTTCAAGAATTCGCCCCCGATTATATTTGCCTGGAAAATGAAAATTATGTATTTTCGCAGCAAAACTTTTATATTTCTGTATTTAGAGAAGTCCTTAAAAGCAAAAAATACAATGTCTTTTATATAACTAACTCCTTTCGGATAAACAAAAGTTGAACCCAAAGTAGAACTATTATTGTTGTTAAGTCCCGAAAAGACAGAGCGGAACTTTTATTGTTGAATCCCGAAAAGCTAGAGTGGAACTTTTATTGTTGAGTCCCGAAAAGCCAAAATGGAACTGACTTATATTTTTACAAACGAGTGTATGTTTATTGTTATGTCTAGGTTTGTCGATAGTCAACATCGATATTTACAAAAAGTGTTATTATAAGACATTTAAGGCATTAGGTGGATGGATTTGTTTAGTCTAAGAGCATATCGAGATTTGATATATAACTGTTAACACTATGCTAAATTTTATATATATATATATATATATCAACATTTTGTATATATATATATACAAAGCAACGGCAATAGTATTTTGTGCCGAAACAGCAACTCAATGCCAGATTTGGGCTCAGGGTAGGAAAATACATCGGAAATGACAAATGACATCTCTGGTCTTAGTTTCCTGGTCCACGTTGACGCGTGTTTTTTAAACGTTGTTCGGTTCAAGAGTTGTGGTTAATATTTTATCATGTTACAGTAAAAAAAACCATTCTTCTGTAAAAGCATGTTTCGAAAACGTCAAGTCATCTTTAGTCCAAAAATGGTTTAAATAGTAAAAAAAAAGTTTACAAGAAAAATATCAATGTTGTAGATGGCATAAATCAGGTTTATCCGGATAAAAGAAAGCAGTGCTAATAGCATTTTTACTTTTTACTTTTTACTTATAACATTAGTAGATTAAAGAATTTTTTTTTCGATATTTATTGGAAAACAAGAAGAAAATGAAACCCAAATCAGCAATTGGATACTGTAAAAAATGAAGTTCTGTGCGTCAGATTCACGTGGTTCCTCTTTTGTTACAGATTGTCTGCGTCAAACAACGGCTGCAGTCCTCACAGCAGTAGCAGTCACTCATCCAGTTCTTGCGATTCACCAGCACCAGTACCACCGGCCGCCGCGGCTGCATCGACGACGTCTTTGGCCACACATGCCGACGATCCATCGGCGTCAATGGTTTCAACCTGCGTCACCTCCTCACACCATCTACCCAGCTCGTGGGCGTTGCTTACCGAACCAGCCGGTAATTCAATTCACTTTACTATATACAGTATAATATTTTATTACCAGTGAGTGCCGTTTTAAACATTATCTTAGCAACTATATTATCTTTATCACTTTTTAAGATTAAAAAATCCGTTAAGCATGTTAGCATGGTCATAATGTTTGTCATTGGGCATTTACCTATTACAAAACGCCATGTAATTTGTATGTAAAGAAAGACATACGGAATAGAAATTTTGTGAAAATTAGCAGAGCAAAAAAGTGACCGTTGTGTTGGTCTTGATTTTTGGTCTAGAAATCTAGAACATTAATCTTGTTCTTCGCCTTGATTTTGTTTTGTTGTATTGTTATCTTACGATTAGTCTTGCATAAGTACATAGAGTGTCGATCCACCTAGATAAACCGAAAAGGTCAAGCTAAATATCAAAAATGTTTACACCATTATCTTAAGTTTTTATTAAAATCAATTCGATCTGATTTAGCTGTGCCATACATTTCAGTGATGTGTAGAATCGATTATTTTTACTAAATGTATGCATTGCGTAAAACTTTTTATGTATGCGGTGCAAAATTCATTATAATTAGGAGTTTATAGTAGTGAGGCAATTATTACAATTACAATTGCGATTAACTCACGATTACCAAACGGTTGACCCGTAATCGTGAATTGTTATACGATTAGTTGACGGTTGTTGTTCAGATTGCGACGCAATGGCCTGAGAGTGGTAGGTATATCATATATAATTAATAATAATAATAAATTTTTGTTTTATTAACTCTTCTTGACGCGTGATGAAAGGAAATTAACGAACATTTTTACGCCACCTAATTTGCCACATTCATCGAACCATTTTTTAATTCCAGTTGGCGAAGTGAGTACAAAACATTTTGAGATACTTCACAAACTTTGTTTAACAATTTCTGATGATCGTTTCGGCTATTAAACCATTATCGAAGGATACAGATATTTTGTATTGAGTATCGATAAATAAAGTAATAAAAAAAGTGTTTTTGTATTCACTTCATCAAATAGAATTAAGTTAGTTTATCCCCATTCGAAGATGTTGGTGTTAAAGTACGAGGGTTGCTATTTATATTTTGAGCCTAATAATGAAAAGACAGTAATTTATTATTGAAAATGCCTTAATTGTTTTTCGAAGTATTCTCCATGGTGATGAATACACTTTTACATGCGCTCGAACCAGTTTTCGTAACACTTTTTCCACTTCGATTGACGTACCTGCAAACTATGGTGTTTTAAGAAGAAGACATTTGGTGACAAATCAGGGCTGTACGGAGCATGACCCATCAATTCGACGTTTTGGTGAGTTAAATAGATGGTTCTTTCTGGTAAACAAATGCAATGGAAAATCCATGAGCCACAACCTCTTGGAGTTTTCGATTTTGGAGACGACGGAAGCGATTTTCGTTATTTAGAGAATTTTTTGAAAGATGCTAAAAAAGAGAATTTACGTACTGTTGCTAAAACGGGACCCTACATTTGTGCCGAGTGGGAATTTGGTGGGTTCCCTAGTTGGTTACTCAAAGAGAGACCTCTTAAAGTACGAACTTCGGAGTTGACGGGGAGATTTTTTTACTAACCATATTACGTGCGACCTTTTTTTTTAATTTATTGCAACACAAGTGTTTTTCTAAACATCACCCAACATTAGTTGTGTTTAATTTGATTTGATTGCCTTATATTTTATATTCATTTCATTATAAAATTTATTTGCAACAAATAATATTAAAATTCTGTTAATTGACCCCGTTAACATCATATTTAACTATCATTATTTATTTAAATAGTAGAAATTTATAATTCAAAAGATTATAAATTCTATTTTACGGAACATACGAAACAAATACGCAAAAAATGGGGAAGGAGTCGTGGAAAATCAAACGAAACCAAGTGTTACTGAGACGTGTTAACTCTTCTGTGTTGATACCGTAGGTGGATAGCATTAGTCCCTTATTAAATTACTGTAGCAATATCTACTACGCAAGGCTTACCGAATAACATTTTGGTTCAAAAATAAATATATGTTCTTGGTCAGTATTCTGTCGAAGCTGTCAGACAGATATCTGAGAGCATCCATTGTCATGATAAAGAAGGATCTTTCGTTACTTCTGGTAAACAAATGGTTGTGGTGGATTGCTGATTTGTTTCGGGCTCATATGCATAGATCCAAGATTTGTCACATGTGTAGTTGTTGTACACATCTATTGTGCGATTGTATTTCTTGAACATTCATGTGCATGAATTGACACGAGAATCTTTTTGAGCTTCTGTCAAATTGTGCGGTAATCAACGCGAAGAAATCCTTATCATAGCTAAATATTCATGCAATGTCTTATTGATGCTTGTCATACTAATGCCCAAGATAGACTCAATCTCACGATAAGTCACATGACGATCATGCAATATCAGTTCACGCACAGCATTAATGTTTTCTGGCACAACAACCAACAATTGATTTTGGATGACCTTCACGACTTTTGTCCTTGAGCGAACTACGACCACGATTAGTGTTTCACAGTGGCCAAGGATGGGGCTTCATCGCCAAAAGTCGCAGTAAGTTGTAATAACACAAGTTGTGCTCAAATGACAAAACGTTCTGAAGAAAGTTATGGTTAAATGGCCAAAGTTTTAATTAGAAACGTCAGATGGCGCCTCTAATCACTTAGTATTTCCAAGGCTCAAAATATTAATAGCAACCCTCATATTTATCATTTGGTAACCAGAAAGATATTCTCTTAGATTAAGTGCCCCGAATATGGTATATTTTTTGATTACAAATTTAACTAGGTACGTACCATAAATTTTGACTACTGAAATTTTATGTACCTGTATGTCATTGACTCTTATAAAAATTGAGTTCATTTACAAAATTTATTTGTTCATATGTTTTAAGTTAAGTATTATTTTTATTTTCCATACGAAGTGTTCTAAACTTGGTCTTTTAATGTTTTTTTTTTTTGAAATATGATTATTTTGCTTTCTTTTTTCGGTTTTTCTACTAAAACTGTTATCCTTTCCTCTAATAGGTTGAGAAATAAATTATAAAAACTCAATTTTTTTTAAAATTATGCCAAACTTTATTAGAGGAAAATTATTATTGTCTACATTACCTTTTATTCCGTTGTATTCAAGTAAAAATAAATTCCAATTTAGTAAACGGTAAGTAACTAGTATGGGCATATTTTTACAGAGGTAAAAACGGAAGTGAAAAGCCCAGGTTTGGTAGATGGAGACGTGATAGCATTTTCTCAAGAAACAAGCTCAATCTACAGCTCACCAGTCGATATAGGTTCAGTCTACGATAAAGATTATCCGCAAACTTACAGCACCGCACATCAATATTACAACAGGTGAGTTTCCTTCAAAAATTTTTTTATTTTTTCATTTTAATTAGGTATAAAACTCCATCATATATTTATGTAAGTACAGTAAAGTTCGGATGTAAATATAAAAAATCGCTACGTTCTAATAGAATTAATTCGTTAAGAAAATGATCAAAGTAGACAGTAGCCGCCCAAGTTAGTGGGATAAGGGGGGCTCACACAGTGGCGGCTCGTGATGAAATGAAGCGGGTGTTCTGCAAATGTTTACTCACCCATTTTTTGAAAGTTAATTTAATCTTACATTCCCAGATGAAAAAGTCTGTCACTCTTGATTTCTGTCCATGCTTCGTTGCCATTTTTTGTTGCATCCCCAAATCCAATTTTTCCTGGATAAATTTTTCTATTAAATAATTTTTAATATTGGGAAACGGCAGACTTTTGTTTTTTAAATCAATTTTTCTTCGTATGAGTATTGAAAAATCTCACCACATGAGGCACACTATCACTGAATCCATTATTACATTGTCACGATTGTATTGAATTGAAGAGGAACACAATCAGAACGTCATAACAACTACATACTACGTTATAATAAAGATTTTTTAGGACTAAACTTATATCTATTCCTAGCATACGTACCATCCCATTCGCACACATTCCCGATTAGGTACATTACTTTGGCGAATCACATCGTTACATGATGATGAGATGAATAAAATCAATAATATAATAAACTTGCATAATTTGCATGTGAAGTTACACAAATTTCTCACATGCATACTGCCACCGAAAATATTAGAGGCTGCATCGATTGCAGCTAAATTACCCGTTTAAATTCTCTATATTATGCTGGTTAGTAAATGTGGGTGTTGAGGGGAACTGGCGCGACTCCAGTGGTTCATAGAACACCTTGCTGGTTCAGTTCAAAGATTCAAAGAATTCATGTGGTTTACTACTCCGCATAGGACAGGCGGTAAAAGATAATATTCAACAAGCATATCAGTGTCGTATATTTTTACATGGGTTCATTGTGAGAATTAGAGTTATACCTAAATACCCAAATTATTTTCGAAAACGCAATTGAGTTTTGACTAGATTGATGTTGATGTCGTTTGTTTTTTTGCTTACAAGGGTTTTTAAATAGGATAATTTGGGTTTTGTCGAGGTGATTCTTACTATTCAAACAGGACATTTGGCTGTTTCATTGCCACCAGCTACTAATATTGGTGGGCGGCCTATATTCTAGTGCAAAGCTGGAGGGTAGAGGGAAAGCCGTTTAGGTCACGTTTTAAGAATCGTGGGAGCAGGTAGATGGGGGCACAGAGCGGCGTGGTCTAATGCTCTAGATCATTGTTCAGCAGATGGGAGGTCACCGATTCGAACTCGGGTCCGGCTGCTCTGATCTCATCTTTCTCTCTCTAACCACACCACCCACCCACTCCCACGATTCCTGAAAAGAGGCTGAAGAGGGCCTTACGCCCTACCCCCCGGCTTTGCACTACAGTGTCGGTCGGAGGGACTGCTCACCCACCAGCACGAATATCAGGTGGGAATGAAACACAAGAATAAAAAATTAAAAAACGTAGATAGGTGGTCAGGGAGAGAGAGATGAGACGAAAACCATAAAGACAGAAGAGATGTGAAAGATTATTTGTAGCGTATTATCTACTGCCCCAACATTTGTCTAACTGATCCAAGGAAACCACAGAAAACCTTGGAGAAAGGCAGGCGGAGATCTCTTGAATGCTAAGGTATCAGGTATGAGTGCATAATGCCTGGATAATTCTCACCCTTTATATTTGGAACAACAAGTTTATCTATCTATTTCCAAAATCGTTCTTTTATTGCTTGTGGGTTGATTGATAGTACAGAAAATGAAAAGAAAGGGTTGTGGCTCACTTATATACGAATTCAAGTTTATACAATGCACTTTCCGAATATACACAAAACTAGTAAGTTGCTGCTAGATATCTATCAAATTGCAGTCCTCTTCGAACCTTTATTATACTTTTATATTCAGACACTGGTATTCAAGGTGAGGAATTATTTCACTCATGAACCATAAACTTAACCATCTGGATGTGACCAAACGATGCAAATAGAAATATAATTTTGTTTCAAAAAAATTCTAAGCGAATCTATTATTCTATACAATTCTACATTTGTGAAATTCTAATTTTGTTATATAAAAATTTATAACTTCTCTACTTCATCAGCGAATTATATGTTTAAAAGTATTAACGCTTGCTCACCCTACGAAACTCATTGTTCACCCTGGAAAAATTAACAGTATTAAAGAAATATATTGTTTTCAATCTTTATTTGTAAGAAAAGATTGACTACCATCCCTCGTAAAGTTATTGTATCAACCCCAAAAATAATTGAAATCGACACGGCGACTGATCTATTCATTTTCTCCCCCCACCCCGAATCAATTTTCAATCAAACATTTACATAAAACAGTAGCAAGCAAATATGCATTCCAGTATTTTTTGAAATAAGAATGTATAAGTAATTGAAGAAAAATTTTTGTCCAGCGCATTCGCCATAGATGACCAAGATAGATTCTTTGGGTAATAAATAATATACCGAATGTACAAATATAAATTGATTGGTACAACATTACATGATAAAAATTAAAAATCATTTCATTTGTCTTGTTACACTGGAAATATGAATCCGCTAACAAAATACGCCTCGACAATTTTAAAAATTTCAAATAACTTGTCATACCCATTTAGATACGTATTATAAGAAGAGGGATTTTCTTATTAGCGCGATTGGGTTAGGTTGAACATTAAAATATCACGATTTATTAATTTATTATATCCCCCCTTTAAAAAACTTTTTTGTGTTTCATTCTCACCAGCTGCTCGTGCTGGTGGGTGGGCAGTCCCTCCGACCTACACTGTAGTGCAAAGCCGGAGGGTAAGGCGTAAGGCCCTCTTCAGCCTCCTTTCAGGAATCGTGGGAATGGGTGGGTGGTGTAGTTAGGGAGAGAAAGATGAGTCGGACGAAATGAAGACGGACGAAAAGTGAAAGATTATCTGTGGAATATTACTGCTCCAGTATTTGCCTAAATGATTCAAGGAAACCACAGAAAACTTGGATCAGAGCAGCCGGACCCGGGTTTGAACCGGTGATCTCCCGAATGCTAAGCAATGATCTAGAGCACTAGACCACGCCGCTCGGTATTTATTATATAATAATAATGACACTATCAGCTTATTACATATTATATAATGTAAGTATATCAACTATTCCAGAATTACACGGGCGCAAAGAGATTTTTAAGAGCTGAATTAGTAAGTTATTAGTGTTTATTAGTTGATGAAATAAAGTTAGTTCGCCGGTGCACAGATGTGGCACTTCTTTTGATTCCTATGGGGGAATCGATGCAATAAACGAACTTTGTGTTTTAAAAGTTTATTACATCCAAACTATTTACAACTATATACACACTAATTTTATTGTACACCGTGATTGCTACTTATTTTTACGAAAATACTAAATGACTATAGATTATGATTTATCATATGAAACTATATGTTATTAAATACTATATGTTTAGAGAGATCTTGATGTGATTGGTGCTATATGTTAAATGTACTAAAATGATCTCTGCTAAAAATGTTTGATGTTTGAATGGTTTAAATCTAATATGATTCAATGCTGAATTGATTCTATTGAATGTAAAAATACTTATATTAACATGAATTTAAGAACCGCCCTACAGTGGAGGGGTGGTTCTGATGCACCGACACTTGAAACAACAAAAATACGTAAACATACAAAAATGCAACATTGCAAGCTATATGTCGGTGCATCATCTAAGTCCTGGAAATGGACCGATGGGTCAAAAAATTACCCCTAATAAATCTATCGACTAACATAACTCTAAAAGAACATTTGGAAACAAAGAAAATATAATACAATAGGGCTAAACGGCAATACCAAGAAGGGAAAAAATATGACACATACAAAAACCATAAATTTCCAAAGAAAGGAACAGACAGCAAAGGCACATGACAATACAAAAATTACAAAAACTCGGAGACGTAAAAAATGCATGACTAGTAAGGCCAATATATTAAAAAGATGAATAAATGCGAACAATTAGGATCGGTAAATCCTAGCCCTATTTTTCCGAGAATTGCCTCGTAGAGGGCCTTACGCCCTACCCTCCGGCTTTGCACCACAGTGTAGGTCGGAGGGACTGCCCGCCCACTAGCACGAGTAGCTGGTGGGAATGAAACAAAAAAGTTTTTTTTTTTAATCTCTTCATTCTAGCTTTAACAGCTGCAAATTCGGAAAAAATCATCTTATATTGCCTCGCGTTCTATTGTTAAGATATCAAGATTCTTATGTCTCATTATGGTTATTGTTGCTCGCAAGTAGTTTTTTATTAATTTTAGTTTGCTGAAATTCCTCTCACACGAAAAGCAACTGATATGCAAATTTGGTTGTTGAATAACATTGATGGTTTGTATAAATTTTTCTTTTCATTTTCGCAATAGAGTTTGTCCCCCCTTACCTACGCCAATGAGTGTTGCTATATAACTCGGCAAATATTTCATGTATTAGTTCTTACTATGCTCTAAGGTTTCTACAGACTTTATCAATGACGTAAGCGCAATCTCTCAATAATTTTACAGTATGTCTTTTTTTAATTTTGTTTTTAGTTTGAAATATTTAGTCTATTTTCACAGCAGAGCTTTAGCGCATAATGTCTGAAAATGTGTTTCCAATCCTTTCAGGGCTTAGAAGCACTGTAGGTTCAAGTTAAAGTATCGTTTGTGGCTTAGTAAACGAATTACTTTATAAAAATGCTATTTCAAAGTGCTTAAAGCTCCTTCACTTTAAATTTCTAATTACTTTTAGAAGTAATTGGTGGTTTTTTGAAGTCCTTGCATTTTAAAATGTAATTGGGGCTTCAAATATCAAAGCACTTTATGTAAAGGCTTTGGGCTTAGGGTTTGAAGCTCATTTGAAGAGGGCTTTACCTCGCTCTGTTTGATAGTGTTTTTTTTTACACAGTAATTGTTTCAGTATGCAACAAGCGTATGCAGCAGCACCACCGGCGTCGGCTCCAGTGGCCGCGGCAGCCTCCTACATGAATTCTGCGGCTTCCTCGTTCTACAACACTTCCTCGTATCCGTATTCCTCGCTTAGTTCGGCCCGCGCCCTCAATCAGGCATGCAAGGGTACGCCCCCCAGTTATCTGTCCTCGCCGTATTCTTCGACTGCTACGCCGTTTCAAGCTGCCACCGCGGCTGGTGGACATCCACAATCAACGCATCAATACACGTCGACATACGCTGGTTACAATGCTGCAGGAGCGTCCTTTGCACAAGGATTTCCCACGCAAGTATGCAAACAATACTTTGTATGTAGCTACAATTAGATATCTGACCCAAGACCATCTAAAACGGTAGTTGTGACAATGAAATATATACAGGGTGTTTCATTAGTCGTTACTGAAAATTGTAATTTAAGTAGATATTCCAGTAACTACCTACTATATCGAATGATAATGTGAACAGTATTTTTTCTAGTACTAAAAATAAAGAATTGTCACCCTCATATAAATATTGTGGTTTATGGTAGGTATATGTGGTTCCCTGGGCTCGTAGTTATGGACAATTATCCAGCCTATTCACTTTAAAGAAATGAATTTTTCTATCCATATATGGTAAAACTACGAAAATTACTTCCTCTAGAAATTGTTATCATAAGCCACCCCGTATAGAACTCGTTTTAATTTGTTTTAAACCTTACGACGAATATTCTTACTAAGATTGAAACTATTCAGGACACGCAAAAGAAACAGCTAGTTTTAAACAGTAATTCTAATAATAATAGTTTAGTAGAAATTTTTGTGAACCCTTACCAAATTTTTGTTCGTTAATAATAATAGTGATTGTCCCACAAAACTGTTTTTTTATTTATTTTAAAGGACACTCATATATGTAAAAAAAAATTCACAGGTTGTCAAAGGTCATCTCTTTTGAGGTCTATGAAATCTTTCGATCGTTAAAATTTTTGAGCAAAAGAAGTTATAACGCTCATTTTGGTGTCAATCAACGTTACTGGTCACATTATTTTATCTCATCATAAAAAAAGTTATGCATCGACCGGAAATCGAACTCGGGCTGCCCATGTAGTGCGCAAAGTGTTTTTTACTGGTATTAATTGTAAATGATTTTTACTCAAAACACGATGATCATTTTCGATGTTTGTGAGTTTTGTGCACGTATAAACCAAATATTTACCTTTCATTTAACACCACCCACGACCATATGTATATTACACACGATCGGCAAGAACTTGGGACTTTTTTATGCAATAGTTTCACGAAAATACATATTTTCTTATGGCGTGCGGTATATTCACGCACGCGTAAGCCGTGTGACCGGTCGTCCCGCACTCTTTTTTTCATGAACCTAAAATTCCGAGACCTTTAATTTGATATATGACCCTATAGTATATGTATTTATGGCATACGCAAGCACTACTTCGGAATTGTTATTATGTATTTGAATCGTTCTAATGAAATGGCGTTGAATTGATATTAACAAAAAAAAAAAAAACTAATGGATTATTACATCAAAAAACAGTTTAAATGTAAAAATCGTACATGGTCAGAAAAAGCACCTTGAGCGTAGTTCAGTCAATCCTCCTCTTTTGATAAAGTTTTTTTTTTGTTTAAAGTTTGTTATAGTTCTGTGTCTACTCGGCGAAAACGGATTAAGTTCATTGGAAACAATTGCAAAATTATTTTTTTTTTCGGATACAGCACAGCCACATTACAATACATGGTACGGACATGTGCAAAGTGGCGTCAAACATCATTAATCCAGTGAAAACTGTTTATAACATCAAGAGGAATACGAATATCAACCACTCAACTTCAGGTTGCAAATAAATTCCTTGCTAATCTCTTACTATTTGCACGCATTTTAGTACGAAATATTAAACGTTTCCCATATCTACACACAACTCATTCCCCAGAGTTTGTATCCTTACTTTCACATTGAATTATATTCTCTTTAACACTGAATAAGATATAAGTTCTGACTCTTTATCCCCATATCAGTAAATTAGACATGTAGATTTGAACATGTAATTTATCTTAGTATCGTCTGTATCTTTTCTCTTGAAAATGACTTCTGACAGAAGTAGTTGTTGATTTTTTTTTTAACAAAAATTAGTGAGAACATAGCCAAGTGTCCTCTTGTTACTTAATTACTTTTTGATTTTTAAAGTCCTGTTGTTTTCAGGCAATTCACAGGCCAGGTTTGGACCCAGAGTCACAAATTACCTCGTAATTAACTACCCTTTTTGTTTTCATTTACCATCCATTTTTGAATATTATTAGAAATAGGAATTACAAAAATGAACTGCCCCTACTTTGTCTCATTCTATCGGAACACGTCATTTGGTCAATGACCCCCCCCCCATAAATTTCCAAACAAAAGTATAGTAATGATATAAATTAAATAATATATTTTTTTATTATCTTTTAAATTTGGAAATTCCCTTTTTATTCTAACCATTCTAAGCGTATAAACTCGACCCATTTACTGATTCCACAACATCGCCGGCTCGACGCATCACTTTGCATCTCCTTGGTGGTACTGATTTGATTATTGATTTTCATTCGTTGGCAGTTGGCATAAAGCGGGCTGGCAGCCAGCGATGACCGCGTTGCTTTAAACGGAGGCGAGTGTCAGCCTAGTTTTCCTGATCTAATTTGTATTATGTTATCTGAAGCAGTGTAGTGGCAAGGTTTGGGTCAACAGCCGCGGCGAGGAAAACACAGTATTTTTCGAGGTGTTTTTGTTCGTTAGCAGTTTCTTATAGATCGGGTTATATACTTATATATTTGTGGTGTAAATTAATATTTTCTGTCATATATGTGCTTATTTTTAACCAATAGTTGCTGTCACACCTCTGACATCATGTTTTTTCTTGAAATAAAAATCAGTTAAGACATTTTGAGAATTGACAATTTTGACCCTCCCGAAAAATTGCCCACGAACCGTCACTGCGCACTTGCTTTATGTTGACTTTAAAAAAAAAAAATTATTTGACCATTTTTTTATTTTAGCGACCGCGCAGTTGACTTTTCATACCTAGCGAATGAAAGCGAAGTGAAACAATGTAAATTGTTGCGCGAGATTGATGTTGATCGTTACAGCCTGGGAACCAGAATCCGGGTGGTACCTCGCTGTATTGATTCGCAAATGCCTCCATATGTGGCACACGGATTCCTGCAATATTTCGTTCTGTTTTTCTATAGCTTCGCTTATGTCCGCCTTGTAGGAAACATTCCCAATAAAAATACAACATAATTTATATACACTTGCCAAATATGACAAGCCTTTGTCTATGAATAAAAAGAGCTCTAGTCGGATGGTTTTGGGAAAACATAAATTTAATATGAAAGAGTGACCTAGATGAGATGACATACAAAGTAATGCTTTATACATTTTCCGTCAAAGTAGGTAAAACATGAATTGTGAAATTTTCAGCTTTTGTATCGCACGCGATTTACTAACTCTAAGAACTGTATAATATATTGAACAAGAACTCTTAATAGTTAAAAATGTTAATAAAAATGGCATCGTTTATAAATTACGTAAGATATTTTCGATTACTTCTAACCCCTCTCTAAAACTACGATATCATCTTCACGCCCTTTACCTGTTTTTAAGTAAGGTAACGTACTTAAGTACTTTTATGTTTAGAAACGTAATTTTAACATAAAAGTATTTTTTTTAATTTCTAGATTATCAAAAAACTAATGTTTTACATAATAAATTGGCATCATCGTTTTTTTTTGTTTCAAATAAGCGACTGCCTATAAACCATATGGCTCTATTTTAGCGACTTTTTGACCCCCATTACGTGACCTACCATGGTTTTATTATTTTAGCCACTTCTTGACCCTCCTCTCCCAACATAACTTACAATGGGTTTATACTTCGGCCCTGCCCAGAACAACTTGGTCTTTTCAACATTTTTGAAATGAAATTGTCATAGAAATTTTATTTGAATTGTATTTTTTTATTCAAAACCATCCGGTACAGTAGATAAATATCGGTGCTAACCATTCTTGTCCACTGGAAATGCGTCAAAATATTCATTTTTCTTTAACGTTAAAAAATCTCGTTGCTCAGGTATAAATCTCCCGCATATGGTTCAGAATTGTTTTTTACCAGATCTCCCCCTCCTTATAGATGATTTATATGATTTATAGACCGCTCCTCAATAAACAGATATTATTTAATATCGCCCCTCAATTTCTTACATAAATAAGTAAAAGCCCTCTCCGGAGTTTAAGTTAAAATAAAAGAAACTCAAGCAGAATATTAAAAAACTTTGCATAAAATTAAACTAAAATAATATTCGGGTAAACCCCTAAAATATATTCGGAAAATTCCTTAACTGGTTTTTCTCATTGGGATATACCAAACACGTGTCGGAGTTTTTGTTTAAGGGTGAGGGGGATGTCAGTGTAGTAATTAGGACTTTTTAAATCATTTTTGCACAGACAACACAGATATTAAAAATTAAAAAGCAAATTCGTTAATCTTTCGAATGTTTTTATATCCCATTAAAGGAAAAGATAGTTCTTTAGATGACGATCAGCAAATTTAATTAAGTACATTAATAAATTAAACTTATTTCATTAGAAAAGGAAAAGAATGCTGTTATTTACCATGACCTATTTTAATTGACAATCGACTTTAATTTATGAAGGCTATTTAACGATTCAAACATTGTGACAATTCATTAATAGTTTCACAGTTCAGGAACAATTTGAATTTTAAATTAGATTGTTCCATAAACGGTACTGGTTAGCTTTGTAATAACGTAAAAGGAAAAAACTGAAATACGTACGTAATATTATCTACACTATTGTCACTACTAATAGCTAGAAATTCATGTAAAAATGGAAGAAATGCTAAATATACAAGCTGTCCCATCTCAGTTTGTTTTCTTTATAGGACATTTGTCCGTGCCGTTATAGAAATATCTTACATCTGCTTTATTTATAAATTCACAAACCGGAAAATTATTTCAATGCAAAATAGTTCGGTTTTTTTAATAGATCACCACATTTATCTTTAACGATAATTATATTTCGATTTCTTAGGTAATTGTTTTTAAATAAAATGATATTTACTTCATCAGATAGGGATTTAAATTTTTCATATACGAGAGAATGCTTATTTAACTATAAGAAACTTACGAAAAATTTTCGTA
The DNA here is from genome assembly GCA_963921985.1 of Agrilus biguttatus. Classification (NCBI taxonomy): domain Eukaryota; kingdom Metazoa; phylum Arthropoda; class Insecta; order Coleoptera; family Buprestidae; genus Agrilus; species Agrilus biguttatus. The sequence goes on from OY998118.1 coordinate 27,984,462, forward strand.
TATTGGGGGACACCCTGTATGTAGGTAAATTGTGTTGTGCTTAATATATTTTCAACCTAGACATCGCAAAATTTATTTGATCGTTTTTTTTTTTCGTCAAAACACGTAACTTTTGGTGAAATCGCATTTTTGATGTCCTCTTAAATGTGAAATTATGATCAGCTAATAAATTTCACGTTTTGTTCTTTTAATATACAGTGTTTCTACAGTACTAAATAAAAGAATACACCACAGTTTGAGATCATGGATTTAATTCAATTAATTTTTAAGATCAAATGAAATTAACCAGGACATGTTTTTCCTTCCCTGCTGCAAGCAGAAGTGCTAAAATTAAGGATCGAAACTTTTCATGTTTAGGTAGATATTCAAATATTTGTTGATAATTTGATTTCAATATTCAATATTCAAATTATCCAATATTTTATTATTTGTAAATATTACAGTATTTGAGCAATCAAATATCCATTTACATATATGAATTGCAATCACAAAATTCAAAGCCAAAAAGGGGTGTAAGGGTTTATTGATTAACACACAACACATCTACGTTTCGCACTCAAATTACGAGGCTTCTTCAGAGTAAACTTTTATATTTAATTAATATTTAAATTAAATAACGATAAAAGCTACGTAAGCATCGTAATTTGAGTACGAAACCCTTAAATTTGCAATTAATAAATTTTGAGGAAGATATGCAAATTACAAAAATTTCAATATCTAAAATTTTAATATATCATGATTTGAATACTCATTATTAAAAAAATAGAACTTTAACAATTTTTACTCGAAAACAAAAACTTGCTTACTGCCTACTACATACAATTACAAAATATATAAAATTTAAAAATCTAAATGGATTTTTTATAAAAACAAAAACAATTAATAATTCCAAGACGACTGTTACATTTTACTATTATTAGTAAAATACCTACTAGAAATACAAAAAACCAAAAACATATATTTAACCTAATAAAAAGCGCACAATCAAGACCAAGTAAGTTGAAAACACAGTTATTCCCTAAGTATGTGGATATTTGGATATTTTAATATCTGAATATTTAAATTTCAAATAATTATTTTTTCAAAGTATTTGAATTATGAATATTCACATAATTCGGAATCAATTCCGAGTCCTAAGTGCAATCACAACTAGTAATGTAAATGTTGATTGCAGTAAAAAGAGCCCTTTGATAGGCAATTATTAAGTTTCAATAGACACTGGTGAGACTTGAGATACAAAATATTTTCGATAACCTGTCTGTGTGCGAAGTACTTACGGAAGTTTTTTTTTTTAATTAAGTTGTAAATAAGGTAATATATTAAATTAAGCTATGATTTTGAAGTTTCAGCTTTTATTCTATCGTGATTAAATTTTAGGCAATAGATTACGGATCCTATGGCTCAGCTTTTTCGGATACCCAAACGTACGCTTCTGCTAGTTATTACAGTCCTCAAAGCTATTCCCCTTTTGTAAGTTCGCCTGGATCCTCGACCAGTATAGCTGCTGCCAGCTATCAGCTATCCACTTCTGCATTACCAGGTAAAAAGAAAATTAATTAATAATAGTTTTTGTATTTAATATTTATTGAATAAGTCTACTAAATAATCAATACTGCTGAGAAGCAAAAATTGGAAGTCATTTTCTCAGTTGTGCGTTGGAAAGCGAATTATTTTGTATTCCCATCTAATCGATTGGAAGATAAGGGCGTTCCTTCCCTTAAATTGGAGGGAGTTGCTATGTGAAAGATTTCGTAAGGGTGCCGAGTAAAACAAACAAGAACGACCCTTTTAAATGTTTAAGATGGTTGGAAGGGACATCCTTTCAATTTATTGTCAATGTAAGGCAACATTTTAATGAAAATTCAAGTTTTATAATTACTATAAAGATTTTAAAAATTAAAGACATACCTATTGAACATTTTATTGAATATTGAAAATAAAATGTAAGTATTCCTCGATTATTAAAATTAAAATAATTAGGTTGTATCATCGTTTGTTAATTTTTTTGTTACTCGTACGAATATACATACGACGTTAGTTAATTATTTTTTGGTTAATTTCTCTATGATTATTTTTGAAAAGTTTTCTTTAAAAAACACCCAAGGCGATTATTTAGAATTAGGTCTGCAGATAAAAAACACTTAAAAAAATGTTTTATTGGCTAGAGAGTATTTTTTTAAGGTAGAAGTAGGTATTTGAAGGTGGGGAAGACATTAAAGAAATATTTGTTGAGTAAACAAATTGATTATTTGTTGAGTAGTAACGTAAACTAACCCAACTTAATCTCACCTAATGTAATATAGTATTTCTTTTGTCTCGTTTTCATGAAAATCGAATATGTTTTTGTAAAAAAGTAGGAGCTCTTGATAAAAATAACTCCAAAACAATTTTTACGTTGAAAATTAGGTTAGCTTAGGACTCGGTTTCGTTAAGGTTGGGTTAGATTACTACATAAGCTAAACAAATTAAATAAAAATCATATTTTGGTTAACTGTATATTGAGTAGCAATTCAAAATAATTTAAAGGGTATTTTATGAATTGCAGCTTTTTTAAAGAAAAGTTTATCCCCTCCTTTTAATTACAAATGAGCAACTAAATGCATGTTCTGAGGAACGACTTTGACAAAAGTTTCTTCTAACTTATTCTCCTTTGGTTCACTTTCAAAGTGAAGTTACAAACAAAACTGGTGATCAAAAAAGTTATAATTTTAGTTAAATGATACAATTCAATAATTCTTATAATTTTATTACTCTTACAAAAGGGACTTTATTAAATAATGTTTTACAGCTTCAAATGTTAAAGTCGTACCAACTTTTTTAAGAATGGTATACATTATTTTCGCAATTCTCGCACCTATAAGAGGATTAAAAAGTATCACCGGTTGTCGGTTGTAGAGACATTACTGATTGATTGTTCACTGTTGTTCATCCAAACATAACCTATATATTTTATCATGTAAACACAAAATAAATCTCATTTTGAGTAAAAAGTTTGTGGATTTTGGATGAGATTGTCTAATCTTTTCTAATACGTTTACGTCTTCCAAATTCAGAGTAAGGCCAAACTAGTTGTAATAAGAAACTGCTTACAAGTTCACAAATTTGTAATATGTCTGGATAGAGCCCTACTTTAATTAAATGCAAAAACCGATTTCGCTGTGTCCATACAGTGACACAAGTGAATCTGATGATGATGATGATGGTATCAATGTTGAATATTTCCTTGAAAAGTTTGAACTCTTCGTTGTATTACAGAAAGTTCTACAAATGGTGTTTGTCTTGTGGATGGACCTTTATCACCATTAAGAGTGGATGGTTCAAGAAGATCCAGAGATTCATCAAACACTGCAAACTCAGAAACCAGAGGTTCAAGAGGTAGGGGTAGAAGAACAAATACAGTCTCACCCTCAAAGGCAGAATCATCTACAGACAGGGTTTTTATTTGGGATCTTGATGAAACAATTATTATATTTCACAGTTTATTAACTGGTACATATGCATCAAAATATCAGAAAGATGCACAAAGTGTGTTGCAACTTGGATATCGAATGGAAGAAATGGTCTTTAACTTAGCAGATACCCATTTCTTTTTTAATGATGTTGAAGTAAATATGACATATTACCACAATATATCATGTATTTTAACTGACTAATTTATGTAGGATTGTGATCAAGTGCATATAGATGATGTTTCATCTGATGATAATGGACAGGATTTAAGTAATTACAACTTTTCTACTGATGGATTTCATTCTACTACAGGTAGTGGCAACATATGTTTAGGAACCGGTGTTCGTGGCGGTGTTGATTGGATGAGAAAATTAGCATTTAGATACAGGAAAATTAAGGAAACTTATAATAACTATAGAAATAGGTAAGCTTTCTTCATTTAATCATTATAGTTATAGTCACTCTTTCCATTTCAAAATAGATAGAAGTGGTGACAGTTTTTTTTGTCATAATATTAAAGGGTTTGTTTGCTTTTTCTATTTACTAGAAATTGGTAATGTCTATATTATATATTATATTTAAAATATCAGGAAGAAATAACTATAATGCCATTTGCAAACCTTAATATTTATATCCTTTGCCTGTTCATGAAATGCATGTATATAATTCACATTCTTTCATTATTTTTGCTGTATTAATGTTATTTATTTTTTTTGCGGGTTTGTTTATGTTTATTTTCAATTTTTGACTCATACAAGTTGTGTAGTCAATTCGTCTTTTAAAATAATCGTAAATAATTTCCAGTTTGAATTTAAAATGTAATATAATACAAAACCATAATATTGTTTTAGTGTTGGTGGTTTACTTGGACCTGCAAAGAGAGAACAATGGCTCCAATTAAGGGCAGAAATAGAATCTGTCACAGACAACTGGTTAACATTGGCTAACAAATGTTTGACTCTTATAAACTCTCGAAGTAAAAATGTAAATGTACTAGTCACAACTACTCAGCTAGTTCCAGCTTTAGCCAAAGTATTGCTTTTTGGTTTGGGAGGTGTATTTTCAATTGAAGATATTTATTCTGCCACCAAAATAGGTAAATATTTTTTAAAATTTTGCCACATTAATCAATGAGATACTAATACTTAATTTTCATTTTTTAAGGGAAGGAAAGTTGCTTTCAGCGGATAGTGGCAAGATTTGGTCGAACCTGTACATACGTAGTGATAGGTGATGGTCAAGATGAAGAGGCAGCTGCAAAAGCTTTAAACTTCCCATTTTGGAGGATAACAAGTCACAGTGAGATAGCAGCTTTGTATAACGCTCTGGACATGGATTTTTTATGATTCTCTTTTAATCACATGTGAACAGTGTATACCTATAAATATTTTACTATTTGTGTTATTACCGCGTCACTGAATATGCATTTTATTCTTATTATTAGGTTTTATCACTGTACATATTCGTAAATAAATACTTTAATAAATGTACTTATTTAGTTAAGATTAATTCTCTTATTGTCTCTTCATTAAAAAAGAAATGGTTTAAATAATTGAAAATTGATTATTGCTGTTGTTGTTATGTTTAGCAGGATCATCAATTTTCTGCATAACAAAATATGAGAAATGCTTTGTTTATTTTAGCAATATAATTTTTATTGTTTCAAAATAAGAAGCAATTTTGGTTGAATGTTTTCATATGTACACAACTTTATAGTTATAATTATCAGATCGTATTTTGACATCTATGGTGCAGTAGATTCCTTTTGAATGAGTTTCATTCTGGATTTTCACGTATTAACTTTCTAATTCGTTGTATGTTCCAATATATTTATTTTAATCTAGGTGATGCCACCTTTAAGCTTCATAAAGGTAGGTTAGGTTAAATTATATTTATTCCTTCTAAAAACAATATTCCGTTTAGTGTGATAGTATGTAATATTGATATTTAATACTCTTAATAAATCTAAAATAGAATTTTTGTAAAAACAAATAAATATAACGTTAAGTAAACTGACTCATAGATGCCAGATAAAATTTAATTTTATTTTCTCGATATAATACTGCAAATTTAAATTGTTCTGATGGTGTTTTTATATTTATTACGTTGGCATTTCGATTATTTATTATATATTTATAGTTTTATTATACAAGGTTAGCAAAAGTCGTCAATTGTGTTCATGATGTTATTCTAGATATAAAAGGAACATTTGCATGTGACAGTTCACATTAAACAAAGTTGCAAATTGTAGTTTATAGAAGAAAGAATATTATGTTGAGCAATGGGACCTAGGTATATACTACGAAACAAGGTAAATTATATTCAGAACATGAAAAAGACGTAATTTCCACAAATTTATTTTTATACTGAACTTGAGTTTCACCACTGTGGCTTCTTCAGATGTTTCAAATTTCTTAACTTGAATAATACATCTTTCCTATATTTACACATCACTAGTCAGGGGTAGGTTCTTATAGATTAAGGGAGTGCAGAATAGTTCAATTTAACTACTCATTAAGTAGTACATTTTTGTTTTTAAATTTATTAATTTCTATTGCTTTTAACATGTTCAATTTGTTATTTCTACTTTCGGTATGTCATAGTTATTATATGTACTACTTAATGACCAGTTAGATTTGAACTATTCTCCACCTTTTAATCTATAAGAACCCACCCCTAGTTAGTTGGTTAAATGTGTAAATATAGGAAAGATGTATCATTTTTAAGTGAAGAAATTTGTAATTTCTGGAAAAGTCACAAAGCGGTGAAGTTAAGTCTAAAAATAAATTTATGGAAATTACAAGTCAATTTTAAATTCTGGATATGATGAAATTGTTTGCAATGTTCAATTAAATTATTATCTACTTTTTCTGTAAAAAGCATGTTATTGGTCTTCCGTCTAAAAATAATCTAAAAATTTCATTAAAAATAACCCCACGCTTTTCTATACAAAAATAATTTGAAGAATTAATAAATCAGAATAACAGTATTACTAAAGATAATGTTCAAACTAAGTCGGTTAATATTTCATACGTTTAAGTTTATTTTGTATAAGTCTATTTAAAATATTGAAATTAATTATATTAGGATGTGGTCCAATTTAAACTGATTAGAAATATTCATTTTGCAGCCATCACATTTGTAGCAATTAATTGTATGTTTGTTTGCACATTACACAAAGAGATATAAATCTACATAACTATGTGGTGACATAATACTATTCTCCAAGAGAAAGGAACATCAAACAAATTCTGGGAAATCATGTGCTTATTTTGTCCTCGGAAGATGTGGACAAGGATAACATTGTGATGGATTGGTAAGGTCATGGGTGCCAAAACAAAGAAGAAGGTAAGAAAGAACATTGAGAATCTAAGCTTTAATTTAAAATTAAGTAACTGTTAGTTATAATAGTCTCATGAGCTTGTTCATTATTAGTTGAGAGAAATAGAAAGAAGCTTTTTTGTTGGAGTTTTAGAATTATTGCTTTAACAAATTTGTTACAAACAAATACGATTTTTTAACAGAACACAATGGAGACAGAAGTGTAAATGATTAATAATACGAGTACTATTAGTTAACAAAGTGAGAATCACTACTTTATGAAATATTAATCGAGTTAACAACCATTCAATAATAATGATAATAATATGGCATGTGTATGTCTTTTGTATTTGACTTCACGTTTTTTTTATGACTTCTCTTCAGTTAAACCCTAAGAAGAACTCGTGTCAGATAAATTATCAACACGTGATGTCAGTTAACACCAACACCTTTCACTGTACTGAAAACATTTTTAATCAAGAATAACGGCATTGTCTGTACAAGAACAAAAAAATATTAAGTTACCCATAAACATATGGTTCACAGCACATTAACAAAGTAACATGTTAAACTTTAACCTGTCTTGTTAATGACTAATTTCATTTGGAAACCTTTTTTCGTCATTTTAGAAAGATTATTTATTACAACAGAAAAACAATTCATAAAGCCTATTAAAGATGATTCATTCACAACTCGTATATTTTTTGTTTGTATATTCAATAGAATATATTAATTAGAAATTTTGTTTGTTTTCTTTACTTTTATAATTAATTAGAAGTCAATTTAAAGTATACTTTATTGCTTTTCTAATAAAAATTTGTAAGAGGTATTCGCCATTACTTTAAAATTTTGTTATCACGTCTTTAATAGGGACAGTAATCCTAAATTAAATATAGAAGCTCTCTGTAATATAACATATGCTAATCACAAATAAAGTAAATAAATTGTCATCATTGTGCAAATTTTGGACACCATATGTTGTGGGGTATTTGTTGTAGTAGTTTTCTCTTATTTCAGAGTGTTGCTGTACCTTAAGGAAGGGGGAAAGTGTCTTTTCCAATGGAAACGGACAACGTGACACCATCATAAAGGTCAGTGACGGCATTAATTAAATTTAATTAGACATTGATTAAAGACAAAATCACTTATTTACTTGCAAATTCTACATATAATAATCTACAAACAGGGAATCGCAATTGAACAGGGTAAAGCTTGAGAATTTAATTAGACAATCTAACAAATCCATTTTAAATTATTTACCAAAATGTATTAGCAAATTAAACAATCATTCCTATATCAAGATATTAGATCTAATTGGTATTTTTAAATTTCAAATTAAATTATATTTAAGATACAGTCTTTACTAATTAGATTGGTAGTTCCTGTGAAATATCACTGTTGTTATATAACAACGCTCTTAAAATTCTGAGGTCTGAACTCTTGCAACCTTTCTTAAAAACTTTCTAGGAACATAGGTGTTTGTTTATCGTGCTCAATAAATATGAAACATTGGTTAATTATTTTAACAATTTTACTACAAGATAAATAACTTTATAGTTCCAGATCGTCATAAAAAATGACCATTTTCATTATTTTAGTATTTGTTCATTGAAAATGTTTCAAGAAATAGAAAAAGAACCGTCTATGTTCGTTTTGGAAATAATAATTTTAGAGGATTTATTATAAATAAACTTCTGATTTGGCCATTAATTGTGTTGTCTTTTTTCGTTAAAAAATTATTTAAACGACTTCCACTTTTTTTGTCTGTTTGTTTCTAGTATAATTTTAGAAAATACAAGTTTTATGTTTTTATATTTATCGGCAGGAGAACTAATTTCAAATATTGCAATTTTTGAGAAAATACTTATATGCACTGCAATTCGCTTTACGTTGATCTCTATAAAGTTGCATATGCGCTGTTCTTTCTGCTACATTGATTATTTACGCTCAGTGGTATGATTCTTTCTTTCATAAGTATCTATTGTTTGAGGTAGTTCAGTGTTGTTAACGTTTAGTAATTAAATTATTACCAACGTGGTACAGTAAGTTTTCCTAAGTAAGCTTTTTTTAAATAATAATTATGTCGCTAGTAACAGCGCTATCAGTGTAATTTGTTTTGCGTAGTTATTTTCGTGTCTGCTGTTGTTTTTTATGTATTATTATAATTGTATGTAACTTTCATAGTGAGCTCCCGGCAGGCGTTAAAAATTGTATTGTACATCTATGATTATTTTCTTTCACAATTATATATGAAAATGTCTACGTTTATAGGCGTAAATTGACATAATCGCCATTTTAAAATGCTAGTAGTTTACTTGCTTTTCGGTGCACGGTTTTATTTTATGTCATGTTTTAATAATATGGTAGTGAATTTAATTCGTTATTCTTGTCCACCTTTACAGATTGGCCATAAATGAGAGAGAAAGCATTGAAGTTAAGCTGTTCTTGCTGTTAACTTTCAACTTGGATAATTTTGCAGTTAATTAAGGTGAGAATACATGCTATAATACAAACCAAAAATGGGCCTTGGCATTAGTTTAACATTCCATTATGGATTTTTGTACTAGGGAGGTTAAATTAATTATATTTGAACACTCATAAGATTTCATTTACAGGAACTTTGAAGGATATCTGTTTCGGAGCATTGATCACACATCAGTTCTTTCTCAATCCAGGATGTAGCAGTACCTAAAGGAAGCATAAAAGTTCCTTCTTCCACTGGGAACAGAATGGGTGAGTAACAACATTAATTAGAGATAGTGGTGGTGAAGTTTTCATTAAACTATCCCAGAAACCTTGACTCCTTAGACATTTGTAACCTACAAGAAAGTCGAAAGCAGAATTAAAGCAGAACAATGTTTTTCTTCAGCATAGTGAAAGTTAGCATAGAATAAGTGGTAAAGCATTTATTTTAAATGTTACATATTTTATAAACCATAATAGAAACTAGTTAATGTTAAAGTTAGTGATGCCACGTCTTTATTTTGAAAATTTACTGTTTTACTTGATTTTGAGAATGTTTTTATTTGTTATTTATTTATTTAATAGTGTAGTTAATTTGTTTTTCTTCGCTGTTTTTGTAGATTGGCCAACTAATAAGATAGCATTGAACTACAACGGTTTCACTTTTCCTGGACCTAAGTTTTCTGTTGATGCCTTCACTTTGTAACATTATATGCAGATAATTTTCGACTGATGTGTTAGAACACCTGGATATTTATTTGGACACCACTGAAATAAGTTGTCTGCAATGGTATCATTGTATTTAGTTTGCTTTTCACACTTGCAAACTTTGGAGCTTTACATTCTGCAGTTAATTAAGGTGAAGATACATGTCACTATCAATATTAATTGTTCGTTACTAATCTGTTACCACCCTATCTGTTTCAGGTCTGCGATGGAGAAGACAAAGAAGACCGTAGTTAGAATGTACTTATATTATTTCAATCGATTTTTTATTTTGAATTTTATCAGTTCATTTGATATAAATAAAATTGCATGCCTGTTGGTTCATTCATTTTATTTGAATTCATTTTTAATTTTGCATGTTCTTTTTTGATTTGAATTAATCTTTTATTTTGTATGTTATTTAGTTCGTTTTGTTTTGCATGTTTCTTGCTTACCCCCTTCGCTTTGCTTACTGCACATTCTTACTATATTGCTTCGCATTTACACTACGTCTTCTACATGATTCAACGTTTCGTTATCGTGTTCAATTCTCTTCTCAGCTTTGTGGGCCAAGGGAGGGCCTCCCCGAACGAATCCCCTTAGCCTTAGCTTTTTAGTTGTTCTTTTAAGGTACCTTAGGCACCTTAACGCGAGTCTACCCTAACGTTATTTCATTTCAGACGGGGTACAGTGGGTTATCTGGAATAGGAAGAATAGCTGACTGCCCAGCTTATTTCGTCGAAATCTGTCCGATCTTTTCTACCAATCTATTAGTCTTTGTCGTTAGTCCTGCTAATGCTCTATTCGCTTTCAGATAATATGGTATTTCATAAGAAGACTGAAGACATCGTATTTCTTTTTTTTTTATTGTGCTTTATTTGAAATTTCCTTTGTTTCTTGTATTTCTCTTACAGGAATTTTGTTTTTTTGCTTTATAAACTGTTATATTAATATAATCGTAATTTAATCTGATAATTAACTTTTCCAAATTCAGTTTTTGCCATAATTGTTCAAACCAAACACAATTTATTAGTAATTTTAATCATTAGTAGTTTTTGTAAGTAAGTAATTTGGGTGGATAGGGTGGCTATAAGGGGAGATGCGGAGGCCACAGAGTGTTAAGGGGCCTTTTTGACCCAAAAATAATATTCAAATATTAGTATAACAGTTTATAAAGTATAAAATGTAAGTAGTTATTGCATTAATTGTAGTAAATTCTTGTCAATTTGTATTAAAGATGTATTTGAAGCTAATTATACAATCTGTGTATTGTTTGTAAATTGAGGTGTATAGTATCCAGTATATTTTGTATTAAATAAATCAATTAATCTATTAATAGTTTTATGTAAATATAAACATGATTAAATAATTGTTTTGTGCTTTCTTAAGAGTTATTTTTAATAAATGTGTTGAGGATTAGAAATTGTTTTATTTTCTCATTAACCAACACTATAAATTCAATAAAGTATTCAAAAAAGAAGGCATTAAGTGAAGTAATTGATTAAATTACTGACTTATTTATACTAGTTCGAAATATTTGACATAACGGTATATAAGATGTTCAATTTAAATTGGATAAATTAATCCAAAGCAACTTATGCTATCCTGATACAAATGTCGAAAATTTTGAAATACTGCTAACATACGAGGTCTTGCCAACAAATAATTTGACAAACAAATTCGAGTTTTCCAGATTTTGTCAAACTATTTTTTGACCAGACCTCGTATGCTGAATTTTGGAAAAATTTCAACATTTGTATCAGGAGAGCATAAGTCCAAAGAGTCATTTTCCGAAAAATAGTTTATAAGTCGGATAATTAGTGTTCAAAAGAAAAAGTAACTGACTATGTTATACTACTCTTACCAAGTAAAAAAGTTATAATTTTGATTTATTTATTAACTAGATCACTAATGGACATGGAGTAGAACAAATATAAGCCATAATTTTGATTTATTTATTAGTTAGATCAGCAAATTACATAAAGTAGAACAAATATGTATTTTTTTAAATAACTACAATACATATTTACGAAACAGCTTCTAATTAATATGCAGAAGCACATACATTTATTTATTGATACACCTATTTATTCAGAACAAATAATTTATTTACATTATTTAATCATATACATGTTATCATAGTGTTATCAATCAAGAATAAATACATTTTTAACAAGACTTTATTATAATTACAACAAAATTCGGCACAATATATTGTTTATAAAGTAAAAAAGAATAATTTACCTATAAGAGAAAGACAAAATTATGTACAATATATTGTTCATAAGCTGTTATATTAATATTTGAATGCTATTTTTGGGACAAAAAGGCCCCTGACACTCTGTGGCCTCCGCATCTCCCCTTATAGCCACCCTATCCACCCAAATTACTTACTTACAAAAACTACTAATGATTAAAATTACTAATAAATTGTATTTGGTTTGAACAATTATGGCAAAAACTGAATTTGGAAAAGTTAATTATCAGATTAAATTACGATTATATTAATATAACAGTTTATAAAGCAAAAAAACAAAATTCCTGTAAGAGAAATACAAGAAACAAAGGAAATTTCAAATAAAGCACAATAAAAAAAAAAGAAATACGATGTCTTCAGTCTTCTTATGAAATACCATATTATCTGAAAGCGAATAGAGCATTAGCAGGACTAACGACAAAGACTAATAGATTGGTAGAAAAGATCGGACAGATTTCGACGAAATAAGCTGGGCAGTCAGCTATTCTTCCTATTCCAGATAACCCACTGTACCCCGTCTGAAATGAAATAACGTTAGGGTAGACTCGCGTTAAGGTGCCTAAGGTACCTTAAAAGAACAACTAAAAAGCTAAGGCTAAGGGGATTCGTTCGGGGAGGCCCTCCCTTGGCCCACAAAGCTGAGAAGAGAATTGAACACGATAACGAAACGTTGAATCATGTAGAAGACGTAGTGTAAATGCGAAGCAATATAGTAAGAATGTGCAGTAAGCAAAGCGAAGGGGGTAAGCAAGAAACATGCAAAACAAAACGAACTAAATAACATACAAAATAAAAGATTAATTCAAATCAAAAAAGAACATGCAAAATTAAAAATGAATTCAAATAAAATGAATGAACCAACAGGCATGCAATTTTATTTATATCAAATGAACTGATAAAATTCAAAATAAAAAATCGATTGAAATAATATAAGTACATTCTAACTACGGTCTTCTTTGTCTTCTCCATCGCAGACCTGAAACAGATAGGGTGGTAACAGATTAGTAACGAACAATTAATATTGATAGTGACATGTATCTTCACCTTAATTAACTGCAGAATGTAAAGCTCCAAAGTTTGCAAGTGTGAAAAGCAAACTAAATACAATGATACCATTGCAGACAACTTATTTCAGTGGTGTCCAAATAAATATCCAGGTGTTCTAACACATCAGTCGAAAATTATCTGCATATAATGTTACAAAGTGAAGGCATCAACAGAAAACTTAGGTCCAGGAAAAGTGAAACCGTTGTAGTTCAATGCTATCTTATTAGTTGGCCAATCTACAAAAACAGCGAAGAAAAACAAATTAACTACACTATTAAATAAATAAATAACAAATAAAAACATTCTCAAAATCAAGTAAAACAGTAAATTTTCAAAATAAAGACGTGGCATCACTAACTTTAACATTAACTAGTTTCTATTATGGTTTATAAAATATGTAACATTTAAAATAAATGCTTTACCACTTATTCTATGCTAACTTTCACTATGCTGAAGAAAAACATTGTTCTGCTTTAATTCTGCTTTCGACTTTCTTGTAGGTTACAGATGTCTAAGGAGTCAAGGTTTCTGGGATAGTTTAATGAAAACTTCACCATCACTATCTCTAATTAATGTTGTTACTCACCCATTCTGTTCCCAGTGGAAGAAGGAACTTTTATGCTTCCTTTAGGTACTGCTACATCCTGGATTGAGAAAGAACTGATGTGTGATCAATGCTCCGAAACAGATATCCTTCAAAGTTCCTGTAAATGAAATCTTATGAGTGTTCAAATATAATTAATTTAACCTCCCTAGTACAAAAATCCATAATGGAATGTTAAACTAATGCCAAGGCCCATTTTTGGTTTGTATTATAGCATGTATTCTCACCTTAATTAACTGCAAAATTATCCAAGTTGAAAGTTAACAGCAAGAACAGCTTAACTTCAATGCTTTCTCTCTCATTTATGGCCAATCTGTAAAGGTGGACAAGAATAACGAATTAAATTCACTACCATATTATTAAAACATGACATAAAATAAAACCGTGCACCGAAAAGCAAGTAAACTACTAGCATTTTAAAATGGCGATTATGTCAATTTACGCCTATAAACGTAGACATTTTCATAGATAATTGTGAAAGAAAATAATCATAGATGTACAATACAATTTTTAACGCCTGCCGGGAGCTCACTATGAAAGTTACATACAATTATAATAATACATAAAAAACAACAGCAGACACGAAAATAACTACGCAAAACAAATTACACTGATAGCGCTGTTACTAGCGACATAATTATTATTTAAAAAAAGCTTACTTAGGAAAACTTACTGTACCACGTTGGTAATAATTTAATTACTAAACGTTAACAACACTGAACTACCTCAAACAATAGATACTTATGAAAGAAAGAATCATACCACTGAGCGTAAATAATCAATGTAGCAGAAAGAACAGCGCATATGCAACTTTATAGAGATCAACGTAAAGCGAATTGCAGTGCATATAAGTATTTTCTCAAAAATTGCAATATTTGAAATTAGTTCTCCTGCCGATAAATATAAAAACATAAAACTTGTATTTTCTAAAATTATACTAGAAACAAACAGACAAAAAAAGTGGAAGTCGTTTAAATAATTTTTTAACGAAAAAAGACAACACAATTAATGGCCAAATCAGAAGTTTATTTATAATAAATCCTCTAAAATTATTATTTCCAAAACGAACATAGACGGTTCTTTTTCTATTTCTTGAAACATTTTCAATGAACAAATACTAAAATAATGAAAATGGTCATTTTTTATGACGATCTGGAACTATAAAGTTATTTATCTTGTAGTAAAATTGTTAAAATAATTAACCAATGTTTCATATTTATTGAGCACGATAAACAAACACCTATGTTCCTAGAAAGTTTTTAAGAAAGGTTGCAAGAGTTCAGACCTCAGAATTTTAAGAGCGTTGTTATATAACAACAGTGATATTTCACAGGAACTACCAATCTAATTAGTAAAGACTGTATCTTAAATATAATTTAATTTGAAATTTAAAAATACCAATTAGATCTAATATCTTGATATAGGAATGATTGTTTAATTTGCTAATACATTTTGGTAAATAATTTAAAATGGATTTGTTAGATTGTCTAATTAAATTCTCAAGCTTTACCCTGTTCAATTGCGATTCCCTGTTTGTAGATTATTATATGTAGAATTTGCAAGTAAATAAGTGATTTTGTCTTTAATCAATGTCTAATTATATTTAATTAATGCCGTCACTGACCTTTATGATGGTGTCACGTTGTCCGTTTCCATTGGAAAAGACACTTTCCCCCTTCCTTAAGGTACAGCAACACTCTGAAATAAGAGAAAACTACTACAACAAATACCCCACAACATATGGTGTCCAAAATTTGCACAATGATGACAATTTATTTATTTTATTTGTGATTAGCATATGTTATATTACAGAGAGCTTCTATATTTAATTTAGGATTACTGTCCCTATTAAAGACGTGATAACAAAATTTTAAAGTAATGGCGAATACCTCTTACAAATTTTTATTAGAAAAGCAATAAAGTATACTTTAAATTGACTTCTAATTAATTATAAAAGTAAAGAAAACAAACAAAATTTCTAATTAATATATTCTATTGAATATACAAACAAAAAATATACGAGTTGTGAATGAATCATCTTTAATAGGCTTTATGAATTGTTTTTCTGTTGTAATAAATAATCTATCTAAAATGACGAAAAAAGGTTTCCAAATGAAATTAGTCATTAACAAGACAGGTTAAAGTTTAACATGTTACTTTGTTAATGTGCTGTGAACCATATGTTTATGGGTAACTTAATATTTTTTTGTTCTTGTACAGACAATGCCGTTACTTTTGATTAAAAATGTTTTCAGTACAGTGAAAGGTGTTGGTGTTAACTGACATCACGTGTTGATAATTTATCTGACACGAGTGCTTCTTTGGGTTTAACTGAGGAGAAATCATAAAAAAAACGTGAAGTCAAATACAAAAGACATACCCATGCCATATTATTATCATTATTATTGAATGGTTGTTAACTCGATTAATATTTCATAAAGTAGTGATTCTCACTTTGTTAACTAATAGTACTCGTATTATTAATCATTTACACTTCTGTCTCCATTGTGTTCTGTTAAAAAATCGTATTTGTTTGTAACAAATTTGTTAAAGCAATAATTCTAAAACTCCAACAAAAAAGCTTCTTTCTATTTCTCTCAACTAATACTTAATGAACAAGCTCATGAGACTATTATAACTAACGGTTACTTAATTTTAAATTAAAGCTTAGATTCTCAATGTTCTTTCTTACCTTCTTCTTTGTTTTGGCACCCATGACCTTACCAATCCATCACAATGTTATCCTTGTCCACATCTTCCGAGGACAAAATAAGCACATGATTTCCCAGAATTTGTTTGATGTTCCTTTCTCTTAGAGAATAGTATTATGTCACCACATAGTTATGTAGATTTATATCTCTTTGTGTGATGTGCAAACATCCATTTAAGTGCTACAAATGTGATGACTGCAAAATGAATATTTCTAATCAGTTTAAATTGGACCACATCCTAATATAATTAATTTAAATATTTTAAATAGACTTATACAAAATAAACTTAAACGTATGTATTAACCGACTTAGTTCGAACATTATCTTTAGTAATACTGTTATTCTGATTTATTAATTCTTCAAATTATTTTTGTATAGAAAAGCGTGGGGTTATTTTTAATGAAATTTTTAGTTAATTTTTAGACGGAAGACCAATAACATGCTTTTTACAGAAAAAGTAGATAATAATTTAATTGAACATTGCAAACAATTTCATCATATCCAGAATTTAAAATTGACTTGTAATTTCCATAAATTTATTTTTAGACTTAACTTCACCGCTTTGTGACTTTTCCAGAAATTACAAATTTCTTCACTTAAAAATGATACATCTTTCCTATATTTACACATTTAACCAACTAGTTAGGGGTGGGTTCTTATAGATTAAAAGGTGGAGAATAGTTCAAATCTAACTGGTCATTAAGTAGTACATATAATAACTATGACATACCGAAAGTAGAAATAACAAATTGAACATGTTAAAAGCAATGGAAATTAATAAATTTAAAAACAAAAATGTACTACTTAATGAGTAGTTAAATTGTAATCCATATTAAATTAATCTAATTGAAATAATAGTTGGAACTTTGAAAAGAGGACCCTTAACGACAGTATCTCTATTAGTTATTATTAGTTTAGTGGAATAAACGATTTCTTGCAATAATTACAAAATGTCTTACATACATCAATGCGATATTAATTATTGAGTTAATTTGTAGCCGCTACAGATTACTAAAAAAAAAAATTTAATATTTCATTAAAATGTTTTGCTTTTCATGAAAATTAAATAACAAATTATTATCAACATACAAATTTAGGTAAATCGTACTAACAAAAATACAAAGAAAATAAGTTTCCGGTAATATCAATACCCACGCCCTAACTAGAAACATTTAATGACTGCATGACTTTTAGCAAAAATTTGTTAAAAAATTATATAATCAAAATACTAATAAATAAAAACAATTCGATTTATTTCAAATATTGTGAAGCTGTAATTGTATTAATAATGAGTGAATTTTAAACTGTAAATACAATTTACCTTAACTCGTAGTAAGTACCGAAGTCCCACCGCACAATACAATTTACAAGTTACAATCGACAATGTTGTTTAAGTTAAATTTTATCACCTAAATGAGCCTCTTGCTTTTCGAATAACATCACGAACACAATAGACGACTTTTGTTAACCTTCTCTAACAAAAAACTATGAGCAGATAACAGGCAACATCGTACATGCGTTCGAGAGGAAGAATTTATCCGATTGTGAATTGAAAAAGTTCCACATAGAAATAAAATAGTCCGTCCGTATTATATAGAGCGTGATTAACAACTGAAGCAATATTCATATAAATATTAGAGCCCTCGATTTTTCGTTTTTTTTTTATTTGGTTGCATAAACACAATGTTTCACAACAGGTGTATCCTTGATAGTTTATTTATGCTGGCAACTATTGTAAGGGTAAAATATAAATAATAATATTTCTGGATAGAAATTAATGCAGTTCATTTGTATTCTTAAAATTAGTTATTGGTTTGAAAATGATTTTACTGTAAATGGAATAATTATTTTAAAAGTACAAGAGCTTGACTTAACTAGTTTTGGTACAGTTCCACAAATACTATATTGCAGAATTAGTACGAAAACGTGTTTGGGTATAATCTATACATCTATTATAGTAATTTGTTTAATATATTACAAATTACCAAGATAAATTTATTTAAGATCGCTAAATTGGATTTGAATTATGCTAACTTTTTGAGAGATTTAAAGAAAGATGAAGATTTTTATTTCGACGATAGGAAGATATATTATACGAGGGTAAATCAAATATAAACGGTAATTTTTCAATTTAGCTTAGCACGTAATTCCGATCTAGAGGTTTCGATGCTCGAGTATTGTTTGGTTTATTGACTATGAACAAATCTCATCAGAAGTGGGTATCAGCTATGGGAGTGTTCCAGTGTTCAATCCATCATCACGGATGAACTTCGCTTTAGAAGAGTTAGTGCTCGCTGGGTTCCAAGGTTGTTGACCGAAAATCAAAAACAGGTCAGGTTGGAGTTCAGTGAAAGACTTCTGAATCGATTTCGACAAGAAGGGGAAGTTTCTTTGAGACGTATCGTGATGATATGTGGGTTCACCACTACACTCCTGAATCAAAAATGGCGAAGAAAGGATAAAGGCTGCACTGTCAAAGCCAAAATCAAAACCCGTCTTTCAGCCAGAAAAGTGCATGCGACTGTTTTCTTTGACTCGAGGGGAGTTTTACTCATTGATTTTCTTCACGATACGATCAATGAACAGTGAATGCGGCTTATTATTCTGAGTTGTTACAGTCGACAAAGATCGCGTATCAAAGCAAACGCCAGGCCAACACCGTAGTTTTGACAAGGAATAAATTGGAAGAAATGGGCTAGAAAACCCTCGAGCATCCTCCTTATAGCCCTGATTTGTCACTCTGTGATTATTTTTTGTTCGAGCACTTGAAAGAATCACTAGGAAGCAAAATATTTGAAAGCAATGAAGAAGTAGAGGAGTATGTGCGTAATTGGCTGACAACTCGCCCTCAAACTTTTTATGAAGGAAGTTTCAAGTTTCCAAATTGGTGGCAAAAGTGTGTAGAGCACGGAGGTGGCTATATTGAAATATTACCGTTTATATTTGATTTACCCTCGTACCTAGCTATTAAGATTTAGAAAAACTACAACAACTTTTCTATAAAGTTTGAACAAATTTTTATAGAGAATTAATTGTCCTATCATAAGTGACATAATTTTTGAGACATAAATTAATTTCAACGTTTCACAAAATTATTCAGGATCAAAGGCATCAATTAAAAATCACGGATAACAGGTATGGTTGAGATTTAGGGGATTAGATTTGTAATAAGTATATGTTAATTATTTTTGATAAGTTCAGGTTGCTGTTCAAACAATTGTTGAGGTTTTTCAATATATATGTAATTAAATAGTCGAAATGCTAATGTAATAAATATTTACATAATTTAAAATGTTTAACAATAAATTGCATACGTTTCGGATTTAAAATAGATAAAATTGGTGCTTTTCATTGTTGAATCATATCATCGCAGGATGTGCACGATTTGACACACGAAAGAATAAATTTTGCTAAACATTTTAAAATTTGAAAAGACATTTTTTGATTAATTTTTCTACAACACTAATCACATGCTTCTTGTAAACAATTAAAAAATAAATCTAAGTAAACTTTTTTCAGTCAACTGTTGATGAAACATATTGAATATTAAAAATCCAAAAGAATGTTTCAACGAATATATTTCGAAAACTCGACAATTATTTCGACCAGCTGGTCATTGTCAGTATTACACTACTCTTGATAAAGACCGGCTATTTGAAACAATTGTAGAGTTTTTGAAATATATTCGTTGAAACATCATTTTGCGCTTTTATTAAAAACTAAACCAACTAAGTAATACTTATATGTCAATGACTGTTCCGGAAACATTGTCACTTTACGGTTGTGACAAACTGTACATTTGTATTTTTACGATAATTTGTTATATATCTATCTTTAAGAATTTGTGTGTAATTTGGATAAATTATTCATTACGGATGCTTTATTGCAACAATTGAAAATTGTGGGTCTGCAAGACGGCATACGCTTTCTGATGCTTAATAACAATTGATTGTTCAATTGTTTCGAAGTCACAGCACACTGCTTTCATTAACATTATGTATGCAGTACATAAAAGCAACAGTTTCACAAATTTCAAATTTATTCAAAAAGTATAAACAAACGTATACGATAGCCCCATATCAATAGACGCCAAATTCAATGGGGAATTCGAATATGCAGTCAAAAATGGGTCATACCATTAAAAAAAAAATTGACTTATGCCCCTTTGAAGTTGACAAAATTTAACCACAAAATTTGAACATCCTCTACATTTTAGTTAAACACTACAATTTTTTTTTCGATAATGTGAATAGTTATAAATAAGTGTTACGAGTTATAAAGCAAAATCTCAAAAATTAATTGAATTATATCTTTTTAAATGTTAACGTGCAAATGGCAAAAATTTTGGAAAAATTTAAATAACTCAAAATCCATGAATATTTTCGGGATAGTGCCTCCTATAAAATATACATGAATTCAGATTTTCTATCGGAAAATGTAAAAAAAGATATATCATTCCATTTAAAATAAAAAAGTTAACATCTACTTCCGGTATAACCGGATGTAAATCGAGCTTGAAAATATTTTTAAAAGAAGCGGTATAAACAATAACCAAGTGAGCCCAAGTTTCAGAATTGAATTCATATACTTCTAATATTCCATCAACTTGAAAAACCCTGTATATCTCAATATATTCTCCCGACATTTCCTTCCTTGACAAATCTTACACCAATTGTAACATTTTCACGATTATTTTTATCTTTCGTCCTATCTGCAAGGATAGAAAACCATGAAACGTCAGCTGCTTCGACATCATTTGCGATAGACTGTTTAATCTGTTAAGAACAATTTACTATGGCCCTGGTTGTTTGGGTTATGAGTGACGAATCGGCGTCAACAGCGGGCTAGCGGAAAGCTAGAGACGCAGGAGGGACATTCGCCAGAATAATTCACAACGCAGAAGACGTAAAAGAAAATTTGTAATCAAACCTCACACTGTGCAATTGTACTCATTAATCATTTACTTAAATAGACTTATTCTCTACGTCATTTTTCTTAATTAAAAAGCCAGTCAGTTAGTTTTTGTTTTTAACAAATCATATCCGCCATTATTTGAATAATCTCATTTTGACTCCCTGGAGATGTATATTTGGTATTCTGTGGGATGGTTGTGGCCACATCGGCAAACCCCTGGTCTTTTTTTAGTATGTACTCATACAGGTTCGAAAACAACGAATTTTCTCGTTCTTTATCGACGTCGTGTTTCCCGAAAAAATAATTCATTCAATACCAAAAACTGAATGATTTCAACGACCGATTTAAAATAGTATCGATTTCGTTCCAAACCTTCTTCACTCACCAAAGTACTAATTTCCTTGTGAGTGTGACGCCGTTGTATTTTTTCATTCCATTTCATTATTGCAATTTTGTGTACTTCGGTTGAGGCATGTTTACTAAAACCTTTATCTTTATCCGCAGTGAGTGCATTTTTCCATTGATCAAAACCCGTGTTATAATCTAAAATTTTTATTAAATACGTTTCAGATATTATTAAGAAGTTGATAAACAAACGGCTGTGTTTCACGAATGTTTTGGCATT
Organism: Agrilus biguttatus; assembly: GCA_963921985.1. Classification (NCBI taxonomy): domain Eukaryota; kingdom Metazoa; phylum Arthropoda; class Insecta; order Coleoptera; family Buprestidae; genus Agrilus; species Agrilus biguttatus. The sequence goes on from OY998118.1 coordinate 28,006,559, forward strand.
ATAAGCAATATCTTGTTTTATTTATTAGACTGGGTAATCGATATTATGCTTATGACATTCCAGAACGTTTGTTAGGTCGTCACGGGACTTGAGTCATTGCTTGCAAAATGATTGGCTGGGCATGATTTCGGTTACTGCAGAATTCAAATTTAATTGGTTAAGAAGTTACGCAAAAATATAGAGTGGGAATAATATAAAATCTCATTTTCATAATTGAACAGATAGACCCATAGCCCCACAAGTGCTGAATAAAAGTAATGTACTGCATATAGTTAATTATATGGTTTAATAAGTACTATTGGTCGTATTATTTGGTGAGTTATCCTGAAATCAGCCCAAAAAAAAATTTTTGTAACACCCAAAATAATGTAGTTTTTTTCTTTCGACAAATTTTGACAAAATATCCGATAAGGGTAACAAAACGCTGCATCTTTCAATATGGAATACTCGAGCCAGTTAAAGCACCGGAACAACTCTTTTTGGAAGCTCCTGCCCTGCCTATTTTTGGGATAATTGATGACTGACTGCACAATTGGGCCGCCGATATTCGAAATATCAGCAGGCGCATCGTCTAAACTAGATGTGCATGACTTCGCCACGTTTGTTTTGTTTTGTTGAAAAGAAGAGGAAAAAGCTCTCGGCGTCGTCTCATTTGGTATGCTCGCCTTGATTAAGAACTTATCCACCCCCCAACAAAATTCTTCTACGTATTGTTACGTTTTAGGGTTCAACAACTTTTATTTAACGTAAACACACACTATTTATTTATAAATAACAGCCAAACAATAGCAATACCCTAGGTTACGAATTATATCACTATGTTTACACACCAAGCTAATTTAAGTCTGAACTGACTGGTCCGTCTATCGCACAGTATTTCGGTATTTATATTTACTATATCGGGTAAATTCTACACACACTTCGGATTTACGAGAACATATAGCATGAATCAATAATTTTGCAAAACTGATAACGGGAATCACGAGAGCCCATGTTACAGTTCTACGGTCACACAGACGATTCTATACGTTGCGACCCATATACATCGGCAACGAGTTTCGTTTCTTCGAATTCGTTCAAACAACACTGACTCATTCTTCCGGACGTCGGTACCGGCACGCCACAGTATCTACAGATAAATGTAAATGTATTTATAATCCTAGCTTTTTGTGATTGTCTTATTAATACACGACTCCTTCCTTATTGAAGTAATAATCAAGTCCGTTGTCTCAGCTAATAATCGATCTCGTAGTACCGATCTCTCCTATCCTGTCCCGTTCGAGCCGAAAGCTAATGAAGATTGGGGTAAGTTGGAGACCGCCGCAAACGCGTAATATGCAACAAAACCGGCGTAAACAGATCGCTTCGCATAGAAAAACGGGAGGGGGATGCGGCGACGGATTGACCTGATTTTTTTTTACATATAATGTCGATGTGGAAATTTTGAAATTTCTCAAATTTCCTATAAATGCCAGTTGTTGACTGAGGGGGGACTGAGATCCTTCTAGGGGGGCTTAGCTCCCTAGAGCCCCCCGTGGCTATGGCCTTCAACACGATACAGGTTTTGAATTACATATTACTTAACAGGTTAAACAAAACCATTTCCAAATACTTAATTTTTTTGTATTATTCGATTTACAGGCTAGTTCTCAAAAATTATGAATATTATTTTATTAGATGTTTTGCAAACTTAATGCCTTTATGTTAAAACATCCTTATTTTTTTTTTCATTTACAAGCGTACGGACCCCTTAATAGTTCCATATACTAACTATGAAGTTTTTATTATTTGTTGACATATTATTGTCAATATTTTCGATTATTAGCATTAACATACTATTTATAGATAATTTCAATTATTATTCGATCAACATTACATTACATATTGGTCAATCGTTTCAATAAACAATATCTTTTAAGTTAAATTATTCATTACTGGTTAATATTTTTAATTCAATCAACAATTGGTAAATTACCGTTAAATATTTTTGATTATTAGCATTTTGATGTTTGTTCTTAATTTTAATTTTTAACAAAATAAGGACCAATTTAATTACTGACGAATTATTACCTAATAGTTTTAGCTATTTACACACTTTTGGTCAATATATTGAACTTTAGACAATTTTTTGCATGGTAACTATTTTGATTTCTTAGCATTAGCATATTATTGCTTAAAATTTTTAATGATTGCTGAATATTTTTGATTATTAACGTATCATTTAGTTATTTATAATTCTAATTACTAATAAATTATAAACGTTTCTAGCTGAGTTTATATTATGCGAATTTGTTTGTTTTTATAAACCAGGATCGTTATTGAAACAAAAAAATTGCTGCTTTCTTATGTTGTTTTGAGTGGTTTTATTCTGCATATATGATTGTGTCTGTTTGTGTTTGTTTTCGATACAAGAAACACTGACAATACTACATTAAGTCCCAACAAAAAAAATCTGAACGTCTTAGAAAACATGGAAATATATTTATTTATTTATTTATTTATTTATTATTTTCATTACATGCCCCTTTACATGGAGTTTCGCAATTTGCTTCTATCATTCTAGTTACAAATCTTATTTACATTTACCAATTTAAATTCACTAGCAATAATTCCCTTACATGCTAATACTTGCATTCCCTTAGATTTATTATAAGGGGAGATTTTTTTTAAATTAATTAATTCGATTTGATTTGATGTCAGATTGGCTAATGTTTAAAAGAACATTTAAACCATTAATTAGGAAATAGTAAATATAATTAATTATCTACTTAGACAGGAGATGAAGGTGTGCGTGAACAAGTATTAATATATTTTTATAATAATAATGGAATATTTGGACACATTTTTTCTAAAGGTTAATTTTAATACATTAATATTGATGTCAATTTTTTCCTACTCCATATTACCTCAAATTAATGAGGGAATATTTATTACTTCATATAAAATCAATGCTTTGCACTCTTCTAACAAACTAACTAAGGAAACTTAATTGTCAGTATTCAATAAAAAAATCAAACAACTAATCGTAAGTTAAAATTAATTAAAAACAGCAAGAGGCTTTTTGAATTGGTAATAATTAAAACACTCGTTTGTTATACCCATTTCATGTAGCTCTTATATTTTATTATTTAATTACTACTTATTTAATTAGACTTAAACAATAAATTAAGTGTTTTCACTTTTTTGGTCACTTTTGGTCCTTTTACATGAAATGAACCAACACTAAATGTTCCAAACAATACAATACCTATTACAAACTGATGTACAGAAATTGTTAATACCAATCAATTAAAATTAATTTAGAAATACATCAGGCTTTTTAAATTGATAGCCACTGATTAATTTTGAATTGTAAAAAATTGGAATCCCTTTTTCATTTTTTTTTTAACGCAAACGGTATTATTATTTTGGTTCAATATAAAACAATTAGAAAACAAATGAAATTTTAATGAAACATGTAACTTCCAGAATTATTTGAACAAACAGTTCCATTGTTTATTTGACCGAAAAAACAGATCATTAAATTCAAACAATCTTACCTTTCGATCCAATCCATTCCAGAAAAAAACTAAAATACATCTGTAATGTTTATGTTCCAACAAAATTTTACTGTTTCAATTAAAAAACGTACCAACTGCGGATTTAAATTTTGTTTTTAAATTGGCGGATAATAGAAATAACCTATTATTTACCTATTATCTACGGTGCATACATACTTACATTTTTAATTTGCCCATGTCCTCCCGAGTCTGAACGTTTTTAGATAACTTAGAACATTTTGACATACTTTATATTATCAGATATCTGTATATCTATTATTACTTTAGCAAATTTACAGCACAGTTGTTTATAATTATTAATTAACACATTACACGTATTTATATTTATTACTTTTTCGTTAAAACGTACCAGAGAAAATACTGAACACACGGAAATGAGAAATGACCATCCAAATATGTTTGTTATGAATGACATTCTATTATTCTATAGTTTTAACAAATCTGGTGTCTTTATTTGCATTTAGGTTGTGAAGTTGGTACCGATTAGAGGAGGTCGAAAAACCAAAGGAACCAAAGAATAATATTGAGTAATTGGTTCGGCAACTTCTCGTCCACCATTTTGTTTGCAAAACTAAAATTGTAAGTAAAGTTTATAATCATTAATATTATAGCTTAATTCGGTTGTATTTACAAACACAAGTACATTACTACGTCTTTATGTGAATTGTAATTAAATCTGTGTTCCCTATTTCCGTTTTTTATGTTTTCTACGATCCATGTGAATTTTAAATTTAATTGTTACTATGTAGTTGCAAAATTAATTTAAAGTTAAAACAAATGAATGTTAACGAACTTTAAATTTACAGGTGGTTTGTTATATTTTTTAGGACATTAGAAAATGTTTTATATTTTTTATTAATGGGATAATATGTATATGTGTATTATATAATCAATATTTTTTAGATAATGGCAGGTAGGCTACTTGCTCTAAGAGCATTACGGGCAAGTGCTACACCGTTTGGAGCTCGAGCTGCCCATCAAGAGGATCCCACAAAAGCCCTAATTGGAAATAGAGAAATTGTGGGATATGGTTACAATGGTCAAGCTAATTATGTTGATCGACCAGATTTTCCTATACCTGCCATAAGATGGAAAGAGCCAACTCCAGACATACAGGTAAATATATTTCAAAATTTATATACCTCTATAAAATTTGCATGTACTAGTAAGACATTATTATTATCTAACAATACTGTTCTGTCAAATATTGGTCACAAAAGATTGAGTAAAATTATAATGTTTATATTTAAAACCTGCATTCTTAAAGAATAAAAAAGAATAGTTTGTTGGATATGAATGTAAGTTAGTAGCTTCATTCACAATAATTTTGTTTATCAGACTCTTCGTGAGAAAGAAAAGGGTGATTGGAAACAACTGAGCATTGAAGAAAAGAAAGCTTTATATAGAGCATCTTTCTGTCAAACATTTTCAGAATTTAAAGCTCCAACCGGAGAATGGAAAATGACCATAGGAATTTCTTTATTAATTTCCTCAATGGCAATGTGGCTGTATCTAGCAATGAAACTATGGGGTATGTAATAAGTTATTTTGAAAGCCTTATGTCTGGTTTCTAATTTACTATTTTAACTTCATTATTTCAGTGTATTCACCTTTACCAGAAAGCTTTAATGAAGAAAACCGTAAAGTGCAGTTCAGAAGAATGCTCGACATTCAAAACAATCCAATTGAGGGTATTGCATCAAAATGGGATTACGAAAAGGATGACTGGAAAAAATAATTGTTTACATACATAAATTTGTTCTACATAAGATCCAGTAGCAGTAAACACAATTTCCTTTTACTTTCTCTGTATGTAGTTTTAATTTTATTATACTTACTTTTTTTGTCATTTATCAAAATAAAGTAACTTCCTTATACAAAACGTTTTGTAATTAATATTTATTTTAATAGATTGTTATGTAAATAGTTCAATGTTTTATTGCTCTATAATGTGATGATGGTAAATAAAGGATAAGTATTATATTGTCAATCAAATGTGTAGTTTTTTTAATCAAAAATAAAATTACAAATATCTGCTAGACAGTTCTAGAGTTACTGTTAGTGAATGTAAAAGTTATTTTACATTGTTTTATAAGCTAATTTGTCTAGCTATTGTCATCTTGAAATTTATAAAAACAAGTACTGAAAATTAGTTGGAGAAATGAGCAATACTTGAAGGTGAACTATTGCCTTAATTAATGAAACGTTCATTTAATGCAATTTATGTAATGTTTGATTTAACAACAGTCAAAACATTGTTTTATTTATCTGTTTAAAAAGCTAAATAAAATTAGTTTTATTAGTTAAAGTTTCTGACATTAATAATTATAAATTATTGAGAAAATAGTGTTATTGCCTTTCGTTTAACGTTCATAACTAAATAAATAATTTCTTTAGTCTCATGTCAATAATGCTCACATAAGAGGTGGGTGAAACAAGTTCAGTGTGATAAATTGGGGTGAGGCTCACTTCTTCATTACACTGATAACAGTTTGTTATTCCTTCCAACTACTGTTTATTAAAAAGTTTGGGGGTTACTGAGCAGGTAAAAGTTTTGTTTTTTTAATTTTAATGGATAGTCGATAACTGTTGAATCAAATGGCATTAATTGAATTACTGGTTCTGATTATAATAGTGTTAGTATTTTGGTTACTTGTTAAAGAAGAGAAATTTTGTTAATACATTTCAAAAAGTACAATTAGATGTAGTTTTCATGAATTTAGAAAAATTAATTTAAACGATTTTAAATGGATTATTATAATAAAAAGTTTCTCTGTTAGAAAGACTTATATAATTTTATATTGCAAGTGATTGTTTGGTTGTCTATACACTGAAAATAAATGACGTAATACCAGAAAATACAGGGTGGCTCAGAATGAGTAGATCGGTGAAAGGAATTGTTGATAATAATGGATTATCTAGTTCATTTCTAATATTTTCTTTATTATGACTGATGAATTCATAACTATTACTCAACATATGCGAAATTAACTCTTGATGCTACATGAAGTCATTTAGTATATTTATGTTAATTTTACTGTGAGATATAAAAAGATCTTATAAGAAATTAAGAATAAAATAAACTATCATGTTAAGTTCAACAAAATGTATAACTAATTACTATATACAGGTACAAAGTATTACGTTAGTATATAGAATAACTAAGGAGGTATTTTTATTTAAGTTTAAGTTTCTTCTACACAAAGTTAAATAAAAATACAGGGACTCACAATTATAAAATAAAGCAGCTGCATATATCGGTAATTTAGCACATGATTGATGGTGTTAATTTATACTGTATTCTATAATGATAAAGGTAAGTATTTTAGTATTAGACGAAGAAATTTCATAAGGTACGTAGGTACCTTGTAGGTACTTAATAAACTAATGATAATTCCAACTTGAAATATACGATATTAAAAAACTTATGAGTATTTAGGCAAAACTTCTCACTATTCTGTGCAATACATATGTGTATATAAAAGTTAATAACATTCACATAGATTTGTTTAAATAAAACAAAAAATCACTATTACACTAGGGAGTTTTTTTTTCGGTCCCATTAACCAATGTGTTAGTATCGTACCATAAGAATATTCTCACAATATTTCAACTTCATAGATTGAATCCGTGAACGATCCAGAATTTTTCCATTTTTTTGTAATTTAGTGGGATAAAACGGCACTAGAGTAATTTAATGGTTTAGAACTGATTTAACTTTCCTAAAAATTTATTAAACAAAGGGCAATTTTTATGATGGTATATGAACGAACATATCCTTGAAAATACTGAGTTAAAGATATTTTTAGTAGGAAATTTAATCTCTACAAAATGCTGCCATGAGAATTCGAAACAATTATTTTACAAGTAATTCGCCTTTAAATGCAAACGTCAGTTTTTCCATTTTAAATGGAAAACAACTCTGTTTGTGTCGTTCACAGGTCTGATTTACGAAATTGTAATTTTTGGAGAATATTCTAAGATACGATGCTACTAAAACATTGGCCAATGGGACCTAACGAAAAACCGCCCTACTATACATATTTGTTTCTATTCCAAATTTTAGGTCATTTCGATAATAATACACCTTTAATATGTGTTAACATTTTTTAAAATTTTGCTTATGGCCTTATTTTATCACGTAAATCACTTTTGTTTAGCAGTTTGTAAATATTCTTTAATTCATTAGGGTAAAGTTTTTTTTTTGATTCTGGATCATTAAAGAAACTAGTTGATTCTATAAACACAAAAAAAAAACGAAAAATGATTATGGATGTGTGGGTGAATTTATAAATGTGAAGACTTTCTGTTTGTTTCAAACAAAATATATGTACGAATTATTTAACTGTGCTTGAATACACATTTCTAATTTATTCGTTCTTACCCATACAAATGAATATGAAGTAAAGGAATAAAGTAGACAGGTAATATGGAAATGATTGTAAAATTTAAGATTAACAGCATCGACTGAATTGACTAAAAATAATTAATTTAAAATATTTTTTTTGTATAAATATGTTAGTCCTTGTGCTGTCGATGCTGTTTCTGCCAATTCTCTGCAAATAAAAAAAAATGTAGTAAGAGCAATGCCAGATAAAACTGTTTTCTAAATATTCATGTTTACAAGGGTTCTGAATAATTAGACAACCTTCACCCTTATCAACTGCAGTAATATGTACATAAATATCAAAACATAACAAATTTTGCGTTAGTATTTAAAAAGACAGTTCTATTCAGCTTTGCTTTTGCCATAACCAATTTAATCTAATTATACATTTAATAAATAAAATATAGATATGCCACTACTACACAAAATATTTCACAAGATTTATAAACTATCTGAAAGTACAAAAATTTACGGTTTTCCTCGTCATTTTATTCTTTTTTAGATCTTTAAATTCGACATTCGTCTTACTTAGTAACAAACAACACATTTTAATTAAATTTAAGAATTAATTTAAGATCAAACTGTTAAAGTATGTATTATGTTTTATGTTTCTAAATAAATAATTTTTAGATCAATAATAAGAAAACCTGATTTGTTTTTTGTTAAAGATCATTACGTAATTTTATTTTATTTTATTTTTTCTGTACACATCCAAAATGCGATAGAAAATGGTACGTACCTAATTAAAGGCGGATATGCAATAATATATATATACAGGGTGTCCGATGAAACAGTGTCGGGCGGAAGCAATAATAGAAAGGATTTTAAAGGTTATTCGAAACACATTTATAGCCAACCAGAGATGAGTAAAAAACATAAACAAACTGACAATTCTTTTGTAGGGATCAATGTCTCACTATCTTATTTTTAATATTCATTTTTGTAAATTGTCTGTATAAATTCTATGTAAATCTTTTGTGTTATATTTCTTTGTGTGTCTTTGTAAATATTTCTTAACAGTATTTTCTAAATCTTTTGTATTTCATCTATCTGTGACAATAACTTTTATTACTGTACTTTCCTATAATCCCCGCTAACTCAACTTCGCGTACTAACCGCATGGCGTCTGTACTTCGCTGTCCTCCCTAATTGCTATTTTATGATGGGTTTCTTCGCTGATTCTTCTGTCTTTATTCTATTTCTTGATATTTCTTATCTTAAAAACCCTACTCTTATCTGCGACCCTTTCTCTTACTTCACAATTTCGATTTCATTCTTTTTCAACTCTGGGTAATCAGTTCGATCTGAATCTTTCGCCTGTTCAAATCATTTCCTTCCGTCTTCTAGTTTTTGTTATTAAATATATTGTTGTTGTTGGTTATCGTTATTGTTATTTAGTTTTACTTACCGATTTTCTAATTACCCGACACGAAAGCCTAAACTTTAATATAGATAAGGATGGTACTCGAGGTCCTGTACCACCCTGGTTTTGCCTGCTACTATTTCCTGACACGACCTGTATGTAAGTATGTAAGTGTTAGGGTAAAACCTACTACCATTTTCAAATTCAAACGATACTAAATGTTTTTATGATAAAATATTTTAAATCGCAAAATTTGTGTTATTTATTTATTTTTTTATAAAATAAAATCTAAATTCCAATTCAATTGGTTTTTCTTCCTTCTAGGATTATCAAAACACGTGTCGAACTTTTCTTGACTTAAGGGTTATTTATTTTACAATTTAATTCTTATAGGCATAGAGTTGTATAGGGATTTGAGTGTTTTGTTTGTTTGTATGCTTGAGATCAATGGTTCTATACGAGTAGACGATCGATTTTATTGATTTTTTAAAACTGTTCCTTCAGATAGTTTACTTCATAATGAAATATACGTGCAGGATTAGTAAAAAATTTTATATATCCTTTTTTAAAAGAAATATCCAAGGCCAGCCCTGCCTAATGGCAAGATGAGCTATCAGGTTATATTAGACTCGGGGGTAAAAAACTTTTTTGTGTTTCATTCCCACCAGCTACTCGTGCCGGTGGGCGGGCAGTCCCTCCGATCTACACTGTAGTGTAAAGCCGGAGGGTAGGGCGTAAGGCCCTTTTCAGCCTCCTTGCAGGAATTGTGGGAATGGGTGGGTGGTGTGGGGAGAGAAAGATGAGACGGTCGAAATGAAGACAGAAGAGAAGTGAAGGATTATCTGTGGAATATTACTGCCCCAGCATTTGCCTAAGTGATCCAAGTAAACCATAGAAAACTTGGACCAGAGTAGTCAGACCCAAGTTCGAATTGGTGACCTCCTGAATTCTAAGCAATGATCTAGAGCACTAGACCACGCCGCTCGGGGGCCCTTTTCAGCTTCCTTTTAGAAATCATGAGAGGGGATGGGTGGTGGTTAGGGAGAGACAAATAAGATGAGGATTTCAGGATAATAAGAAGTGTAGTCTTCGGACTGATCACCCCGAATTATGAGTATCTTACGGTACAAATCTTATTTAAGAGCGGGGGAAAAGTCTACTCTAAAAACAATTTTGGGCCGGCATTGAAAATATTTAATATAACAGTTTTTGAAATTACACATGATATTAATTATTTGATTAATACATTTCGCTGGTACTTCAAAAAATATTTTTTTTTCGACTATGAATTTTAAATCTGAATATAAAATGATGATATTTATTATTTACTACTTTTTTTTTAATTTTATTTAGTTAGGTACTTTATAACAATTACAGTTTTGACTAATCCTGCATAATAAATACAAGAGAGTTAAAATTATTGCAGGATATGGTTCTTTTGGAGTTTGACCTATATACCTATTTATTAATGGCCTAATTAGTCAGACTTCAGATTTTTTGTCCCAATGTACGTGGATCTTTTGGCGGATTTTCGAAAATCCAGCCACTTTCTGCTACTAAGAAACCTTTTGTTTTTTCTTAATCTCTTTCTTCTTTTCTTGTTCAGTTGCAATTATCGGTTTTAAATCTCGATAATCCAACTAAAACGACGCTTTGATAAATAATCTATTCAATATTATATTTATATTTTGTTTTTTTTTTTTTTTAAATATAAATTATATACATTTTGTTTTATACGTATAAATTGTAAATTAACAGGGTTCATTGAAACTTATAAATTATTAAGTTTTTAAACTAATTGGTTAGTAATTTCATTAGTATTTTGGAAAAAATATGATTTTCTGAAATTGGTTAATTTGTTTATTAGTTTTTTTTTAAAGAAAGTGCCAAATTTATAAAAATATTTACCCTTGCTTTATAAAGATAAAGTAGAAAATGGTTGAATTTAGTTTAGTTTAATAATATAGCAAATAAGAAAAAAAAAGGATATTCTTTGGAAGTAGAATAAAGTTAAATACATCCGTCTAGATCTGTATACAGTTGAGTTATTTTTAAGAAAAACCATGATAGTGTAACTGGAGAGACATCTTTTGACTCTTTTTCATACTAAAAGTGACCTTTATTAAAATGCAGATGAACTTTATATATTTCGAGTCAAAAAGTATTAGCCCTCGATAATTTTTTTAAAACTGTTTATTTTGTAAAAAAGTACGTAAACATATCGTAGATGTTTAATATAACGCAGGACCGCAAGCATTTTGAAGATAAGAGACTAATACTTGAGCGAGACACCAAGATCAAGAGCAAAAGAACAAGACATATTGTTAAGTACAGTATAATTTCTAGGACAGTGATTTATCGAAACTACCAGACGTGAATTGTGATTTCGATCTTATTAGATCTCATCAGCACGCCATAGGCACTCTCGACCACCGATCAAATCGCAGCTGCGTCGTCGATTCAGTTGGACAAGTAGATACCTTAATAAGGCCCTTGTCTAACACATGAAATACATCAGTTAGCAGCAGCTATCAGTAGATAGCGATACACTGTCATAACTAGATATAAAATCAAATTGTTTTTTCTCCTTAATTACATAATTGGTGTCGTTTTTTCAAATAAATAAAATTGATTTCTAAACATTACGACAAAATATATTCAGACAAGAACAAGAACAAGACTAAATGTGTAAGATTAAACCGAAGACTATGACCGTCCTTTTTTTTTCAGTAATTAATATTCATATTAAAATGTGTACAGACAAAAATTGAAACATTACAGTATCTTACCAACATCTCATCATCTGGAACCCTGGACAATAGGTCAAGCACCTCATTATTAGGAACAGAATGTGGTCGAAAGACTCTCCTAAAAAATTTATTTGTGCCCCATGCCATTAACAGATATCTAACTGGAACAAAGAATAAAACCACACAACAGGCAGCCAACAGAAAAATGGCAATCCAAGAGAGGAACGGAACGGAAAAATTAAATGTGCTGAAAATACATGGGTGAATATAGATGGATTTATAAAAAAAGGGATTGTAAAATATCTACATACTTCTTAACACTTTCACCTAGAGTAGCTAATCGGCCAATGGTATTTTGAACAGTCTGAGTAACCTCTTGGATTGCTTGGAGACGTTCTTTAAGCGTTTTCTTTTCTTCCTATAAATTTACAGTTAACATCAGTTATTAATAATGATATATTTTGGAGAATATTTTAGTAGAGGTTAAATTTAAATACATTAATCTGATATTAATGAAGAAAAATTTGTTACTGCTGTCACGTCCGCGCGGAATCGAACCCGTGATCTTTGGCTTAGACCTTTGGGTTCGATTAATTATTGGCGAGGGCGTGACAATTTTTTCCTCATTAATTTGAGCTAATCTGTAGAAGGTACAAATTAATTCGAAATAAAATTTTTCAAACACTTGTTTAATACAAATGTTAACAGGGTGTGATACTTTTAAGGTTTTAAGTTAGATCGGATAAATATGTTTAAAAAATCCCTAAACCTACTATTTTACAGTTTAATAATAGATACGGTTAGAATGAATGTTATCATTTTTCTCAGATCATATTGCTGTTAAACGGCACCTTACGAAGTCCATGTCATTTTTGGTTGTCATAAAATTAAAAAATATTAACATAAACTAAACCAACTCTAATCTAACTTAACGTAGTATTTTTTTTGGAGTGATTTCTGCCTAAAATCCCAAAAGAAAGATAAAAATCATTACAAAAAAAATATTTGGTAGATTAGATTAGGTTAGGGTTGGATTAGGTTAAATTTTCCATTTTTTATCTCTACCCCTTGCGCCTTCATCCCTTCGGCCCTATCTAAAAACACTTGCTTAACTGTTATTATTTAAGTAAATAATAAAAGTATATAAACGCAAAACAAAATATAAAATATATTTCTAAAATCTATGTTATGATAAGCACCCATACGCCGAAGTGTATGACAAAACGTCTAAATGTGTCAGTCATAATGTAATGTAACCAATGCCAGTTTGGCACACCTGTAAAAAAAACAAATTGGCTTGATCAATTTAAAAAAGTATTTAAATATTTTCGTATAATAGATACTTTTTTTTATATAATTGTTATTTTTTTATTAATTTGTCATATTGATGGAACTTTTTGGCTTTCTTTGATTACCATTCCGTTCCTAGTTGGAAAATCAGATTTAAAAAATAGTGGGGGCAGCAGGTCATCTGAACAGTCACCATGACGATTTTTATACTTTTTGGTAAAAGGAAGTTTTCAGGGATAATAAAATAATTTTACGAGGTGGTAATGAATCTTATTTCAAGTGTAGTGTAGTGTACCTGCGAAACTGACGATTTGGTAAGATCGGAAGATCAGAGCCGTGTAAAGAAACACCAACAATAATCTATTTTAGAACATGTCTCATACCACTGTTTATGAACACTGATAATTCTGACTTAACATACGAGGTATGTTTTTTTAAGTAAGTACCGTACTGAAATTAATAAAAAACGTGCAAAGATATCTTAATAATTTTATTTTTACATGAAAGCCTGTACCTTAATCTACTTTTCTACATAATTTCCTTCAATATTAAGGCACTTGTCATAACGTTTGACCAGTGGCCAGTTTTTGAATTCCCTTTTCATAGAACTCTGCCGCCTGACTTGTTAACTGTTAACCACTGCATCACAACTATTTTGACTTCGTCATCGTCTTGAAGACGCTAACCGCCCAGATGTTTCTTCAAGTGCAGGAACAAATGGTAATCATTGGGCGCCAGATCAAGGCTGTACGGAAGATGATCTAGAGATTTACCAGTGAAAAGATGTGATCAGATCTTTGGTCCGATTAGCCACATTTTTAAATGCTCTCACCCACTTCCTTACCATTCCATCACTTATAATGTTTTGTTCGTAAACTGTACAGATCTCAGATCTCACAATGAATATCAATCGGCATTAGTCCTTTAGCACTAAGGAACGTATAACAACCCGGACTTCACAGTCGGCGGGACTCACGATTATCGGAGGCATCTTAAACATTCAGTAAACAACGCAAACAAGGGCGAATCAGATTGTAATGGCGTCAGAGCGTAGGTGAGAGATGTAGGTACACAGTGCGCATGCGCGTATCGCTAACCGCAGCGCTGCGGCGACAGAAATTTAAAACTGTACTTACTTAAAAAACATACCTCATATAATGATAAAAAACACAATTAGAGAAGTATGAAAATATACGACAGAATATAATATAAGACATTCTCTGAGAAGCTCTTATACATTTCAGATGTTTCACTTATTAAATTACGTATTAGTACTGTTGTTTTTTCTTCTTCCTCTCGTTGAATGAATTGGTACCTGGTACATCTTCAATAAAAAGAAAGAAACACTACATTTCTTTAACACTGTTGATTTTTATAGAGTAGCTATCGGTAGGGACAAAATCCATTTCTCTTCGATTGTTTACAATTGGGGTAGATATTTATTTAATTTTCGTTATTATGAGATAATAACTAACTCTTAGTTTCCCAGTTTTGGTGTATAGCTTACCTAATTATAATTGATATGTTACCTTATCTTTATCTTCATCTTCATCTTCTTCAATATCGGAGTCGTAGGTTTCATTCCATGATGTTTGGGTAGTAGAACTTAAAGCTTTCACCACGTAGTGTTTCAAAAATATAAGAAGTAAAGCAGCAGGTATCATCCACGGTTCGAAATAATAACACAATATCAGCCAAAAAATCAAGGCCAGAAAACTTTGAAATGTAGAATCCCATTCGAAACAGCTTCTAAAATGAACAGGTGTAGTTTAAAATTGAATTTAAAGAAAAACCTGTCTTGTTAACTAACTGAATGAGTTTTCCAAATTCGTAAAAGTATATGACGATAGCTTTCAATCGGAGGACGTTTTTGACAAAAACCTGCCTCTTGAACTTTATTTCTTGCAACATGTACTTTTCTTCCCTTGGGTTCAACGTTCGTATCATTGCTCTTAAAGGATTCATTATCACATAAAGTTCCAATAAAACTTGGGGACAATTTCCTTTTGCTCTACTTCTAAGTTTTTTATCTTTAAGGACATACCACCGTTTCTCTCCGTTTCTTATCCTGAGCAATGGAATGGCCACTTTCCCCAAAAATTCTACCTTGTGATCTCTGTCTTCGTCGAATACAGTTACCTCCAAAACATTATTGATATCTTTAACATTAAACGTGAATATCTTTTGCCACGAAGGTGACAGTGTTTTATATTCAGTTTGGGTTTGCAGTCTGGCATTTCCCAGTTCGAGAACACAGAAAGGATCGCTTTTTCCACCCAAATCTGCGGCAGCCAATCCCGTTGCTCTAAACACTTTCACTATCAAATGGCCAACGTCTTTTAAATTATGGAATGTACGTTTCAATTCCTAAAAGTTTATAACTTTTTCTAAGCGGCTGTTTTTATAAAACTAAATTAGCACAGATTTAAAAATATGTACAGGATGAACCAATTAGATACGTTTTAGGAGGTAGATTAAATAGAGGAGAATATATAAATAATCTTTTGTTTTAGAAATGAAGGACAAAATTAATCTTTTACCAATTTTAATTAAATTCTATAAATATCTACGTGATTTACACTAATTTGGTAGGAACGTTTATGAAATTTAAGGTAGAAGTTGTGCATATTTTGTGAAACTGCATTTTTATGAAGCACAAGAAAGAAAATAAAAGAACAAGTTTCACTAGTTTATTTAATAAGTCGAATAAAACACACTTGGTATTTTGTTTCACAATTTATTGTTTAAAACATAACGATACTGTTTCGGCAATTACGCCATTGTCAAAAGATAGGAGTACAATAGATACTAAAAGTACATTGCAGAATTTGTGCTTAAATAGGTAATCAGAAGGTAGATTTTAAGAGGGGAGACAAAGTGAATTCAATTTGGTCATTAGTGACCATAAGATTGTTATATTTTGCTTTTGTTATTTCGA
The DNA here is from genome assembly GCA_963921985.1 of Agrilus biguttatus. NCBI lineage: Eukaryota > Metazoa > Arthropoda > Insecta > Coleoptera > Buprestidae > Agrilus > Agrilus biguttatus. The sequence goes on from OY998118.1 coordinate 28,022,847, forward strand.
ATATTTCGAGAAGGTCTAGTTTTTTACCTTTATTAACATTATGCAAAATTTTGGGACTATTAATATCTAAATGGTAGTTATTTGATATACAATGTTCAGAAATAGAGATGATTACTAAAATTAAGAACTACTCGCTCCTATTTAAGTAATTACAAATTGAAAAGTAGAAGGGGGGAGTTATAGGTGGTTAGTTCTAATTGATTGTTAACTAAGTTAAGGGTATTTCAATATAGTTTTCTTAATTTGATAATTTTCTAAAAAAGACAATTTTCTTGATTTAGGAATGTTTGAATGTAGAAGTTTGAAATTATTTACATCTAGAGAATGATCTCAACACAATGTTCAGCTATCCCACTGGAATTACATTTTTTGTTTCTTATAGCCGCATCATGTTCTGAAATGCGTTTACCGATAGCCCTGCCTGATTGTCCAATGTATGTAGCGTCACAAGTGTTACAAAAAAAACTTGATAGATACCCGATTTTTTAGACTGGGGAACACTAACTTTAAGATTACATATCATTAAACTAAGATTAGTGGAGTTAGTTTCGATTATATTACATTTGAATATATTTTGTAAAAGAAAGTTGTATTCATAGCTAAAATTATTAAAATATTTGATAGGACAAAAGATAGTTTTTTGTTGACAAAGGGAAGAACTGTTGTACAATATGGTAGAAACTTGTTTTTTAAACTTTTTATTTAGTAATTTATCAATAGTCAGGGGGGGGGAATAACCATCGGCAAAAGCAATATATTTAATAGTTGATAACTCTGTATTGAAATCTGTATTTGATAAAGGTATGTTAATTAGGCTATTTAGTAGGGACTGAAATACTGAATGATTTACTTTTTGGGATGTGAAGAATTTGCTGGAATAACTGTGTCAGGCTATAAGAAACAAAAAATGTAATTCCAGTGGGATAGCTGAACATTGTATTGAGTTAAGTCATTCTCTAGATGTAAATAATTTCAAACTTCTACATTCAAACATTCCCAAATCAAGAAAATTGCCTCTTTTAGAAAATTGTGAAATTAAGAAAGATATATTAAATAACCTTAACTTAGTTAACAATCAACTATAACTAACCACCTATAACTCCCCCCTACTACTTTTCAATTTGTAATTACTTAAATAGCAGCGAGTAATTCTTAATTTTAGTAATCATCTGTATTTCTCTTGTAAATGGCCTTATTAGGCCGAAACAAATTTGTCAGGTTGATAAATAAACTAGTGAAACTTGTCCTTTTATTTTCTTTCATGTGTTTCGTAGAAACGTTTATGTTAATACACAGGGTTAGGTTAGGTTAGGTTAGGTTAGGCCGAAACAAATTTGTCAAGTTGATAAATAAACTAGTGAAACTTGTCCTTTTATTTTCTTTCATGTGTTTCGTAGAAACGTTTATGTTAATACACAGGGTTAGGTTAGGTTAGGTTAGGTTAGGTTAGGCCGAAACAAATTTGTCAAGTTGATAAATAAACTAGTGAAACTTGTCCTTTTATTTTCTTTCATGTGTTTCGTAGAAACGTTTATGTTAATACACAGGGTTAGGTTAGGTTAGGTTAGGTTAGGTTAGGTTAGGTTAGGTTAGGTTAGGTTAGGTTAGGCCGAAACAAATTTGTCAAGTTGATAAATAAACTAGTGAAACTTGTCCTTTTATTTTCTTTCATGTGTTTCGTAGAAACGTTTATGTTAATACACAGGGTTAGGTTAGGTTAGGTTAGGTTAGGTTAGGCCGAAACAAATTTGTCAAGTTGATAAATAAACTAGTGAAACTTGTGCTTTTATTTTCTTTCATGTGTTTCGTAGAAACGTTTATGTTAATACACAGGGTTAGGTTAGGTTAGGTTAGGTTAGGTTAGGCCGAAACAAATTTGTCAAGTTGATAAATAAACTAGTGAAACTTGTCCTTTTATTTTCTTTCATGTGTTTCGTAGAAACGTTTATGTTAATACACAGGGTTAGGTTAGGTTAGGTTAGGTTAGGTTAGGCCGAAACAAATTTGTCAAGTTGATAAATAAACTAGTGAAACTTGTCCTTTTATTTTCTTTCATGTGTTTCGTAGAAACGTTTATGTTAATACACAGGGTTAGGTTAGGTTAGGTTAGGTTAGGTTAGGCCGAAACAAATTTGTCAAGTTGATAAATAAACTAGTGAAACTTGTCCTTTTATTTTCTTTCATGTGTTTCGTAGAAACGTTTATGTTAATACACAGGGTTAGGTTAGGTTAGGTTAGGTTAGGTTAGGCCGAAACAAATTTGTCAAGTTGATAAATAAACTAGTGAAACTTGTCCTTTTATTTTCTTTCATGTGTTTCGTAGAAACGTTTATGTTAATACACAGGGTTAGGTTAGGTTAGGTTAGGTTAGGTTAGGCCGAAACAAATTTGTCAAGTTGATAAATAAACTAGTGAAACTTGTCCTTTTATTTTCTTTCATGTGTTTCGTAGAAACGTTTATGTTAATACACAGGGTTAGGTTAGGTTAGGTTAGGTTAGGTTAGGCCGAAACAAATTTGTCAAGTAGATAAATAAACTAGTGAAACTTGTCCTTTTATTTTCTTTCATGTGCTTCGTAGAAACGTTTATGTTAATACACAGGGTTATTCGTAAATCAGATGTTTTAGGAATACTAAGCGTGTTAGAGATTTGTAAATTTGGGAATAGGGTTTATCAAGGATGATCTTTTTTTCGTGTCTTGTACTGGAAGTTGATGTTAACTTTGTTATTTTAAATGGAATGGTATACTTTTTTATGACAAATTCGCATGAAGCATAAAAATTTAAGGTAAATTTGAAATTTTTATTAATTATAGCCAAGTACTAAGTGTAACGTCATGCCAAAACTAAGCTTCATTATTAATACAGGGCGTTCAGAAAAAAAAAACAAAGATGAAAGCTTCAAACACGAATAACTTCATTTTTTTCAAATGGCACCTACCATATTGTATTTTGTCAATCGATTCCTTTTTTGTCCTTGTTTACTAGTGTTTTATTTAAAAAAAATCAAAATTATTCAAAAATTTTCAAACTATAATTCTGAAACTAATCACCCCCAATATATATGAACTACTTCGAGCCGCCACTGTTCAATAATTTACTTAAATAGTGTTGTCAAATTTGTTTGTATTCTTTTTATTTATTAGTTTGTTACTTTACTTCTGGGGTTCTTTTATAGAATGAAATATTTTTCGTTTTATTGTTTCTAAAACAGCGTTCTACTTTGTCGATCGATTGAAATTGTTTTTGAGGAAAAAGGAAAATTAAATTGTGTCAAAATGGAACGAGGAATTCGTTTGAAACTTACGTAACGCCTGAGCAAGGTTTCTCGTTCTTTTGGATTTTCTTCGTAACTTGTTAGATCACTTATCGTTTCAGATGCTGTTGTTCCACTAATTGTAATTAAAAGCTGTAATGAACCTGTACCTTCCTCCAGTTGTTGCCACAAGCTGTGAGTTTTTTCCCTTTCTAATCTCGAAAGGTCTATGATACACCTAATGCATGAACAGGATTACTTTTTTCTTACAATTAATTAATAACAGAAAAGAAAACAATGAAGTCGAAGAAAAAAAAGAAATTTCGATATATTAAGTTAAATTACTCTTTTCAACAAATAATATCAAGGAATAATGCTAAAATTTTGTAATTTTCGTTTTATTCAACTTTCATTCAAAACGTAATGTAAAAGATGATGTATGTACTTATGTGCAGGCATAAGAAGTTTATTTAACTGGTATATACGTAATGATAATTATTATAAAATTTGGCTATTATCGATATTTTGTCCTGTAAGGGCTTTTTCCAAATATGTAAAATAAAAACGGTGTTCAAAGTTTTTGTGTGTATAAAAAACACGACAATTACATTGAACATCGATGAAATGTAAATAGATTATTATATTGGTACGTTTTATAGGAATGTAATTAAAGGGGTTCAAACTCTTCATTACAACATTTACTTAAAAAAGTTCTGTTTCCAACAATGTTATTTACGTTAGCGACACGTATATATATATATATATATATATCATGTATGCAGAGATGTGATTTATTTGAAATAATTGTATTTAAAATATAAATACAAAACGCAAGGTATCCATTTCTATTTTCAATTTTTCTAAATTCTATTTTCTATTTGAATTTGGATAGGTTTTAAACTTACTTTCTAGTTCGTAAATAATAAATGCAAATTATAATGTTTTGATTTTACAATTCTTTAGTCAAGTTGAGTTTTCTCATTTTTTATTTTAATTTGAAAATACTAAAATTATCGAGTAAGATATTTTTATAGCAGTAATTCCTCAGCGTTGGCCTGGCCACCCCATTACTCCACCAGTTGCTTTTTATAGTATAACAGTGTTTCTCAAAATTTTTGATTTGCAACCCGTATTGCACCTCCTTCCATAGGGAATGGGTGTCTAGAAAAACATTCCGGAGGGACGGTACATTTAAATTCAGAGAGAATTAATTCCTTTTGTTTAATTACCTTGAATCACTCATTATTTTTCAGTAATAGCAAATTGTCAGTACCATACAATGAAAATTAATAAATTTCCTTTTCTGGTTATATATATATATATATATTTGAACAAAATATTCTATGTGTATGTTTCGATATTATATTAATTAACTAAATGAGTTTACTAAACGCATTTAACATTAAATTTAATGTGATGAGTAATCAGTAAGATATTCTATATGGCAATTGTCACTTCAGTAACAAAATATCCAACAATATGTAAAACACCCATTTTGCATTTTGTATATCAAACATAATAATAATTGATTGTATCCGCCGTTATTTTATGGAAATTCATTTTTAATAAATAAAATGAACAAAATTAAAATTTTGTAATTACCACTTTATTATTTTAATTGTCTTTACAATTGTTTCGCCCTATAAGGGCATCTTCAGAAGACGTATTACTGAATAAACTTTAAGATGTTCTTATATATATATGTACAATAAGTAACTTAGTCTAAAAGTGGTGTGGTAGGGGTGATGTTTACAAGTTTATTTAATATTATTGATTGGTATACATTTTCTATTTCGTTCAAAATAATTTCACTGTTTTGTTTATTGTGTTTTTTAATTTCGTAATTTCTAAAATGTCTAGTTTTTTACTTTTCTCTAAACAATGTAAAATATTAAAATTATCTTCTATATTAAATTCATGGTTTTCATTTTTAATATGATTCATAAATATTGAATTTCCTGCGTAATTTTTGATATGTTCCTTAATGAATGAATGAATGAATGAATCATATTAAAAATGAAAACTATGAATTTAATATAAAAGATAATTTTAAAATTTTACATTGTTTAGAAAAAAGTAAATAACTAGACATTTTAGAAACGTACGAAATTAAAAAACACAATAAACAAAACAGTGAAATTATTTTGAACGAAATAGAAAATGTATACCAATCAATAATATTAAATAAACTTGTAAACATCACCCCTACCATATATATATAAGAACTTCTTAAAGTTTATTCAATAATACGTCTTCTGAAGATGCCCATGTAGGGTGAAACAATTGTAAAGACAAATAAAATAATAAAGTGGAAATTACAAAATTTGAATTTTGTTCATTTTATTTATTAAACATAATAATATTTGTTATAGTTTAAATATTTCTTTTCAGATATATTGTAATAATAATCATTTTTCACATTTCTGCATATATAGATTTTTACAAATGACTGAACTCTAACTATCAAACAGACAGATGAATATTTATTTTATAAGGATACTGTTTTGTGTTGGACACGTTAAAAGCTATACAAACATCGACAAATTCGTGAAAAAAACCTGGACAAAAGTTGATATAAAATAAGTAGGAATATGTAATAAAATACCTTCCAATAAAATCATCCCTTGTCCTATCTTTATCCCATACGGTTATTTCCAACTTTTGATCAAGATCATCGTACAAATGTAGATCAAATTGTTCTAACCAACGCGGATTAAGCGATCTCCAGACTACTCGACTTTTGTATTTTTCATTTGCTATCCTGTCACATTAAGATTAGTTTGTGAAATTGCATTTTCCTGCGAGAATTGTATACGTACCTACCTAAATTTAACATAAGGATCTGAAGTTCCGGTATCGGGATCACAGGCGAGCAAGTTTTTACCTTCTATAAGGACAACTGTTACGACAGAACTCCAAATTTGAGATTTTAATTTTCTGTTTACATCTTGATACTTTGAATTTCGTTGAAAATACTAAAAAGCGACCATAACGTCTGAGAACATGTAAAGGATGGTTCTCTTGCTGTATCATCAATAAAATCGAAACGAGGTTTTGTTTTCTTCTTAATAGAAAATCAATAAGAAGCACTCGTTTATAATAAAACATAACAAAGCATAATCTAGTTCTGCTTCAATAGTACAATATTATAAAATTGAAATTCTGTTTAGATATGGGTTTCTGAATTAAACAAGAAAGAGTTAGAAAATAATAGATAAGAAGTCAATACATTGATACTGTATTATAACTTTATAAATTAAACAAAACTGCAACATTTTCACAAATACAGAAAAAATAACAAAAATCGTTTACCGTGTAATATTTGAAATGTAAAATGCTTCAAAGAATTAAAAGCTTTTGAGTTTTAATTTTCTTATATTATCAGTAGAGAGCGGATGTCATTCGCAGATGGCGTCATTATCAGGGGTGTACTTAGGCTACTGTTTGTGGAAACCGAGGTGCAAATACATACAAAATTTATGCATAATGTCCAATATGATTCATATTAAGTTTATCAGTTTCCAAAATATTCTACACCGATTAGTTTGTAATTTTGTTGTTCAGGTATTAAACACATTGTGGCGTTTGTCATTAAAAATCTATTAAGTTCCGGAAAGGTACGTTCAACCTCCACAGAGGTCACTGGGGCATATTTAGGATGTTATTCTTTTTACGGATGCCACATTGAGGGTGGGTTCAAGAAGATATACTTCTTTACCATCAAATAGATAAATATTTATTATAAGGCGTGTTGTTAGAAATCCCGGAGTGTAAAAATGATGTTAATATAAAAAGATTAATTCATTAACGTAAAGCAATAACGTGTTCATCTCATTGATCTTATCGATCGTCGACACTGATAATGTTTTTATTAAAGTCATTCTTCAAAGCTTTATGCATATGCTGACGGTCAACATGGACTGTAGTACATGTGTGGTGCTTGCATTTAAGAAGTCTAAAGTCAAATGAGAACTCGACATCTTCAGGTAAATAAACGGGTCTTTTTAGTTAATAAGTTGGCATCGACCATTAGTAAAATTTAATTTGTTTTCAATAATAATAAGGCATAGTTATTATTATCGGTCTAATAGGGACCTTTTAACTGCAAAAGACGTTTAATCTCTATTTATCGCATATAATATTACTAAGGAATCAATACTTGTGAAAAGTTTACAATTGTAGTTTACTTATAAGTTGAATAATGAACGTTCACCAAGTAAAAGTCAACGTAATTGTGTATGTACTAAATTAATTTCAAAGGTAAACATTTCCTTTAAAAGCAGTATAAATTTTAAATTGAAATTTTTTATATTCGTTTAAGCCAATTTACAATTTTGAATACAACATTTTAGAACTGCAACTGTAGTTTCCAGTTTACAGAGTTTTAAATTAAATTAAACTTACATATTAAGCAAAATAGCGTGCATAATTGTAATTATTGTTATTAGAGTACAAATTTTATTAATTGATGGCATTTATTTTTTGATAATAGAATCTTGCAAAACGAATTATTTTTTACTAATTTTAAGTAAGAAGGTGAAAAAAAATTCAACAGAAAATATAGAATTTAATCAGCATTAAAAGAATGTTGAGAAAATAATTGAAGATTATAAATAAAAAACTGATTTTTTAATCGATTTTCATAAAATTAAATTTTTACGTGATACCTGTTTTGCACGTAGTGCTATTTCTTCTGGATTTATATGGGAAACTTAATTTACTTAAACAATTTTTTCTAATACTATTAAATTAGGTTAGGTAGTGGCGGTAATTCACTACTGTTTACCCCTTAGCTATTCCCACGCCTTTCCAACAGTATTTAAGAATTTGTTTTTAAAGTAGATCAAGTTTCTTGTATGACTTCTGAATAAGTCGCAGTGTGTGCGAAATACGTGTCAAATGAAAATTAAATTTTATAGAAACTGATTAAATCATTTTTTAAAATTTATAATCATGATGAATTTATATCAAGTAAATGTAAATTCAAACATACTTGATCCCCACACTTGGTTAGAGACATATATTTGCAAAATTTAACATTTTAGAATTAACACCGATACCGACGTTTCGCTATGGGTACAAGATTTTTTCAAGATATATTAATTGTTAATACATTATATTATTCAGATGGTGTGGTCTATGGTTCAAGTACATACAAATGAGTGATTTCAAATGAAAGATACATGTGTCTATACGACCATAAAACTCAAAAACATCGAGAAAGATCAACATGGGCTGAAAGGTCCCGGGTCTAACACATAGATGGAGCTAGTTTTATTGCATTCGCTTCTTTTTCAGTTAGTAATCACCTTCAAAAGACAGCTGTTAAAATTTCATGATATTCTATTCATTAGTTTGTGAGTTATTGTGCTAAGAGTGACTTTATCTTGCTACTTTTGTTAATATCAAAACAATGTTTCTTGATGGGAAAAATACCGTTCAAGCGAAGCAATGGCTTGGAAAATGTTATAGATACGGAGACTCCGCTCCATCGAAAACACAATAAAACGTTGGTTTGCTGACTTCAAACGTGGCCGTAGAGACACTGATGATGCAGAACGCAGTGGACGTCAGCAGCTAAATGAGGCGGTAATACCAGAAAACATAAAAAATCCACAATGATGATGAATTTTGAATGATCGAAAAGTGAAATTGCGTGAATTAGCTGACATAGTAAAGATATCATATCAAAAGAACGTGTTGGTTTTATATTGATGTTGCATGAGCATTTGATTATGAGAAAGCTCTGTTCAAAGTGGTTACCGCGTTTGCTCACTGTTGACCAAAGACAAGAACGTGTTGATGATTCTGCGCAGTGTTTGGCCAGTGTTTGGTTTAAACGCAACTGACCGGATTTTTTGCGACGATATGTGACGTGACAGTGGATGAAACATGGATTCATCACTTCACTCCGGAATCAAAACAATCGTCACCTGAGTGGACAGCAACTGGACCAAACCTGGAACGTCGTCTAAAGCGCCCGAAAGCACAACAACAACAATCGGCTGGAAAGGTTATGGTATTTTGGGATGTGCGTGGTGTAATATTCATTGACTATCTTGAGAAGGGAAATACCATCAACAGTGAATTGTAGTAATTATATAGCGTTATTTGAGCTTTTGAAGGCCGTAAAATTGAAATTGCAAAGAAACGACCGCATATGGTAAAGAAACAAACTTGTTTCATCAAGACAACGCACCATGTTACAAGTCAATCAAAACAATGGCAAAACTGGCAAAGCATGAATTGAATTTCGAATTGCTTCCACATCCACCGTATTCTCCAGATTTGCAAATTTGGCTCCCAGCGAATGAAGCTGAGGCCTATTTTGAGGCAAACGATAAATTGTTCTACAAAAGTGGTACTGAAATGTTAGAGCGGCGTTGGAATCGTTGTGTTGCTTTTGATGGAGGGTACGTTGATGAATAAAGCCAATTTTGAACAAAAAAAGCGTGTTTTCTTTGTTAAGCCCGGGACGTTTCAGCTCATGTGTTAAAAGTACAAGGATGTGGTCATGTAAAATCATTGAGAGATTCGTATGTTCGAACTCTTAGTAAAGCACTGGTACTTTAAAGATGTTATTTTGGTATGGTTCACCGGTTGCCTCTTATTTGCGTACAACCCACTTGCGTACATGTCTCACTTGCGTACAAATTGTTCCAAGGGTGGGCAGCAGGGAACCAGGTACCTGAGAATATCTGTTACCTTTTCCAACTTGCGTACAAATAATATATAATATTATATATATGCATGTATTTAATATGCATTTATATATAAGTATACCTACCAACTGGACATAATAATGATAACTTTATAATTTATTTTTTTGTAATATATTTAAAAATGAAACAAATTAAGTACGTCTACATTTATTTGGAAAAATACATACGATTTTTTGTTTTAGTTTAACTTTACAATGAATGCCATTTTTTTCAAAAAACTTGAAATATCTCCACTTTCTTCATACTTTTTAGTATTTAATTTGATTACTTCGTCAAGTTCAACATATTTCTTTCTCCTTTTGACCCCACTTAAACCAATTTCTAATCGAAACATTTTAATGTCTGCTTTTTCTGCTTCTTGCATCAGACACTTGATTACGTTTTTTAGTCTCGTATTATTTGGACCACTAAATAATTTATTGATGGCAGAATTATGACTCTCCGCTCCATTATTTGTTCGATGACGCTCGTTGTTGCAGTTCCACATTTTTATCGGAATGTTTTTGTTTTCAATCCACTGATTAACGAAGTAGTTAAAAAAAGTTGTCAAAAGTTTATTTTTTCCGGTAAAAGTTGTTTTCGGTGACGAAGAGGTTGTAGGTCGAAATCGTCTACAGCGTCTTTCTCAATATCGGAATCTTCACCTAATTCTGAAGCTTCAGCCATTATTTGAAAATATCCCTCTTCAACATCCTCTACTTTCAATAATGCTAAAGCAGTGCACATACGTACCAACTGGCGAATTTCGGCATCTTCTTTGTAAAACTTTGATAAGCCTATTTCTTGAATTTTCTTCCAAATCGCCTGTGTGAAATGGAAATAGCATCCATGTATATGAACCAAAGGAAATAAATCCTCTACAGCCGAAATTGCTGCTTGTTCGAAGTCCATATTCACTTTATCGGGATTCCATTCGGGCTCTTTATCTTTAATTAATTGAAACATTCGTAGGTATGTAATTTTAGTTTTATTCGGTAAACATGCAAATACTACTGGTATGATATTAGTTTCTTCTGTTGTTACTTAAATATGGTATTTAATGATAATTTATTATAATCCGCTTCAGCGCGCTGGGGTGTCTATTAGGTCTTCCCGGGCGGTTTTATGTTCAGTATAAGTATTTAAATATAAATGAAATTTGTTTATTATATTTAGTATGTAATTATTTAGTTACCTACTGATGATGTAACGCGCATCTCTGCTAAAAATAGACGTCAGATGTTTGTTGGCTATTTTTATTTCAATTAGTATTTCACATTATATACATTGTAGTTTATTGTATTTTTGTACGCAAGTTGAAGTAGACCACATGTCGTTCCAGGTAGAAGCAACCTTGCTACCCACTATTATTATTACTTGTACGCAAGTGGGACGGTTTTTGCAGTTGTACGCAAGTTGGATGTACGCAAATAAGAGGACACGTGGTTCACCATAGTAACTTCTTATTTTACTTTTAGATTTTATATTTTTTACACAACATTGGATCTAATGTAAGCTGAAAGAAAGTTATTCGTACCTGTTCCTTGTCCTCTTGTGTTTTTGGATAAAGAGTAAAACTAACATATATTTCTCCTAAATTAGTTGTTGGACGGGATTGATCTCGAAGGGGGAGGCTGAGATCGGCTATTTTTCCTACATCTAATTGTGTAAATTCTACCGTTGCTGATCCCATAAAATCGTCCTAAAACGTCATAACGACCGTGTAGTACATTTCTTTTGTAAAATATATCTATGTACCTGCAAGCCCCAGTCATAATCGAAAACCTTTATTTGGAGCGGCACGAAGGGATCTTCAACAGGGATCGTAAATATTTCATCCCACAAAGGGTTCAGATCCCGGTAAACAGTCTTTGATTTATAAACTAATCTACCACCTAATTTAAATTTAACGTAAGGGTCACTCGTTCCTGAAATCGAAACAATGAATAATTCATTTACTAATTTGATGGAGAAAGCTGTCTATTAATGTTAAAAATGTCTAATTATAATTTTGTAAGTTATACATCCCTGTATCTATTGAGAATGGCGTAGTAATCGAAACAATACAGTCAGTAAATTTGAATTAAGTTAGTGAATGAAACTTTTTTGAGTGCACTGTTGATGAAACATAATTAATTAAAGATAAGAATAAAAGTAAACATTAAAGATAAAAATAAGACTTTTATTCTTATCTTTATTTAAAATAATCGTTTTCTTTTGAAATTTGACGAGAATATACTTTAAAAATAAACCAAAATACATATCCGATTCCTCTAAAAATTGTTTCGACCTATTCGATCATCCTCAGAGATCCTAAACTTAAGAAAAGCGACTAATTGTAAGTTGTAAGGAGGGCAGACAGGTAGGGTCTTTAATGTACATATTGTTGAATATTAAAAATGTTTTGTTAACTTAAACACCAATCCTACATACGTAGACCATCTGATTAACTTTAATTACAATTGTAAAAAAGATTTTAAAATATTACATATTCAAAATAAAGGCGTACAATTAAATCCATTGGAACAATTAGAGATAAGTACATACAATAAATACAAACATCTTAAAAAAGACTTCTGGATTTGCCCCTGATATATTTTTTAATTGTTTAGCAAAGATAGATATTAGTGAATGTAAAATATCTCTAAAAAAATTGTATTTTCCGAATGGGAAGAATATTAGATATTAGACATTAGTAAGGAAAACTAAATTGTCGTTTGTTGAAATGTGTCCTTATTTAATGGAATTGTTAGAGTAGCAAGTACTACAAATAAATAAAAATCTGTTATGAGTGTCTTGGGATGAACCCTTCAAAGTTACGGAGATAAGGAACAAAGTAATAAAATCCGAGTCTATCCCAGAAATCTCGAAAATCCTCGCTACCATATCCTTTCTGTTCATTTATTGATTTCAGAGCAACGTAATACCTAATATAAATAAATTTGAAATTGCATCACAATATTGTCTGACGTAGAAAGAAATTATCAATATATAAAACGAAATAAATTTTAGATAACTGAAAATTACAATTATTATTTGCGGTTTTAAGGGATATTAATCGTTTAAGATTGTACTGTATATAAACTTATTTCAACTCCATCTATGATGATCTCATCTAGATTGCAATGACTTCAAGGAACTAATTTTTAGAGTTGAATGTTCATAGGTAGTATGAATATCAGGAAATTTTAGAATATGTAATGGTTGCAGTATAGAGGTGTTCTTTAAATTAACAACATTTCATAATTCTTTCTTTCTCAGGATTTTGAAATAGTCGTTTACACGTAGGTCTTATAAAGAAAAGAAAATTGAGATATATATATTGTATTCAATATAAATATCAATTGAATAAAAATACAGATATGCTCTTGGTTAATGTTCTAGTGAAACTTCCAGACATGTATCGCGATTTCAAGCTGCCTATAAACAGTGTTTGATGAATAAATATGGACATTAGTGTATATTCTATTAAATTTTTTATAATATTTATAGATGGTGTTCACTATGTTGTCTGTATTTATACCTTAGTGCAAACACTTTTTTTAGAATCGTGCAGAATAAGTCGAAATGGTAGTAATTACAAATCGTTCCACACTGTAATTATTATACAGTCATTCAAACTGAGTGGTACATTAAACGTTTTAGGGAAACTAAGTTAAGGGTGTTAGAGATTTGAAAATTTGGTTGTAGGGGTTATCAAGGATGATCTATTTAACTAAAATAATTTCAACTGTCGGGAACTTCCGGTTATACTGGAAGTTGTTGTCAACTTTCTTATTTTAAATGGAATGGTATATTTTTACGATGAATTCGTATGAAACATAAAATTTTAAGGTCACTTTGCTATTATTATGCCTATATGCTTACGATGAATAGTTTCTGAGATATTCGTAATTTAATTTATCGGAGAAAAGATTGCATCGCAACCCAAACAATAAAAAATCATAACTTCTTTAATGATGACTTAGAATGTTGAAATTAGTTATTTACTAGTTATAGCCCAGTCATAAGGCTAACGCTAACGTCATTATAATTTGTACAGGGCGTTCAGAAGAAAAACAAAGTTTAAAAACTTCAAACACGAATAACATCATTTTTTCAAATGGAACGTAGCATATATTATTTTGTCATTCGATTCCATTTTTTATCCTCTATCGATCCCTCTGGTATTTCGTACTGTTTTATCAGAAAAATTTTGAATAATTTTGGATTTTTTTTAAATAAAGAATGGAAAACATGCAATGTATTGAAACAGGATAAAAAATGTAATCGAATTACAAAATAAAATATGCTAGGTGATATTTGAAAAAATGATGTTATTCGTGTTTAAAGGTTTTAAACATCGTTTGTTTTTTCTGAACGCCCTATACAAATTATAATGCTTAGTTTTGGCATGATGTTAGCTATATGATTTAGTTATAATCAGTAAAAATTTCAACATTTTAAGTAATATTTTATGGAAGTTATGATTTTTTAATGTTTGGCTTCCGGTGCAATCTTTTTTCCAATAAATTAAATTATCTCAGAAACTATTCACCTTAGGCATACAGGCATACAAGTTGGTTATCAAAGCCACCTAAAAAATTATGTTTCATACGAATTCATTGTAAAAAGTATACCATTACATTTAAAATAAGAAAGTTGACTTCAACTTCCGGTATAACCCTTACAACCAAATTTTCAACTCTCTAATACGCTTAGCTTAGTTTCCCTAAAACGTCTAATGTACCACTCAGTTGGAATGACCCTATATTTGTCCTAAAATTTCCCAAAATGAATGCGAACAAAAAAAATTTTAAAATTGTTAATCTGTATTAAAAGAAACGGACAAAATTTAAATTCTTACCAGTTTTATCCATAGCTATTAAACCTTGACCTCTTCTTAAATGAACTCGTAATTGAAAGAAGGAATGTTGCCTTAGCATTTGCTCTCTTCTCCTCTTAACTTCATCGGCGGAAGACAACTTCAGCATTTGTAAAGTTAACTTAAGTTAGAAAATTAATGTACGCAGGTTTCTACAGTTATACAGATTCAATTTTGTTGTGTATTAAACAGTTAATGTTAATTCCTTACGCTTCTTTTGTGATTTAAATGTTTTCTACACGTCTATTGTCGTTATTATCAGTGAAAAATTATCTTATTTTGCCACGAACGTTACCTGTAAAGGCCATCGAAACATTTAAATATTTAAAGAAAATAAGATTGATTATATGGTAAATGCAAATGAATTTGTTACGAGAGTGGTTCTAAAAGTTTTTTGCCTCCATGATGGGTGCGGCAGAAAAGAATAAGTTAGGTGAGTTTCAGATGTGGTGTTATAGGAAGATGATGAAAATATTACGGACAGAAAATGAAAGAAGTAGGAGAACAGAATACGTTATGGAGCCCAATAAGGAAACGAAAAGATAGTATGGTAGGCCACACTCTGCTTCTGAGTAACGATGGACTAGTTAAACACATACTAGAAGCAGAAACAGGAGTTATACCTAGATTAGTTTCTAAGTTATTTGTGGTGCTTGGTAGATGAAACAAATTTAAATTAAAATGAAAATAAAAATATTGAATCGTACCAATACTGTTTATTAAACAATCTCGATGAATCGTTTCGATCTGACGGTCATTTTCAAGAGTACACTACAATAATAAATGTAAAATGGTACAAACTAACTGTGTTGGTAATTACGCACTACCCGACTTCAAATATATTTGTGATGGTAGCACGCACACCATGAATTGTCTTATCTAACTGAACAAAATTTAATCACTGAGGGTTGATCGATAAAGACGAAATGTTGAATACATTTCGAACAATGATAACCTTAAATTAGTTAAGGAAATTAAATATAATTACTTACTAAATAGTTTTGAAAGCATGTTTATTTATAAAAATGGATTAAGTTCTCTTAATAGTGACAAGGGTCCTATTTTTGGCTCTACGCTTTTTAGTTTAATTTAATTCTTTTGTTATTGTTTTTGTAAGATCCACTGAATATTGCGGCAGTTTGACCGAATCTTGTTCACTGGACCATATAATTAGTTAGTATATATAATATCTATATTGCCCTTAGGTTTTAGTTCTCTTCAGTCCTTGAAGAAGGTAACTTTGTTACCGAAATTTTGTGTCGTGTTTTGGCGTTGAGGTTTGAGGTATCCAGTTTGTTCTAAATTAGTTTGTAATTATATAAAAAAGTAAGTAAAAGGTATTAGATAATTGGCTAATAAGAGTTTTCAATTCTTCTTATTCTTTTGAGATATTATTGTAAGGATCTAGCCAAGGTTGGGGGTAAAAAGAATTTTGATATAATTTCTGCTGCTAAAGTATTTCATCTGTTAGACAAGGGTTCTATTAGGGCATCTACTTGTCCAACTGAATCGATGTTTAAGCTTACATCCGTAAAACATTATAAGAAAAGTATAAGTTCCTAGTACCAGGTTGTATCAAATATAAAAGGGACTGATCTTTTTTGTAATTACGGAGGGATCAGTGACCTGGTAGTAGTAAAAGCTAGGGAGAAGGGAGAACCAACCAAGAGTCGGTTTAGTACGAAAAGAAACAACGAGCGAAGTACCTACTTGTCTTCGTGGAGCAACGGATTATTATTAAGTTTTTGACCAAGAAAGAGGTGAATCCAATCGAAATTTTCCGGCTATTACAGACGCAGTTCGGGGCAACACTCTGTCAAGAACTCGGAGTTTGCATGCTACATGGACATGTGTGACCGAAATCAACATTGAGGCGATCCGAAATCTCATCGCGGGATATCGATGCATAACTCTCTGGGAAATTGTCGATGAATTGACTATCTGTTACGAGAGTGTCTACGGGATCGTGACAGATGACCTGAAAATGCGCAAAGTGTCTGCTAGATGGGGTCGGGTTTATCGACTGTTATCGGAGAATCACAATTAACATTTATAGCAGATTTCGCAGCGACACTATAGTCGATTCCAGCAAGAGGGTGAGGCATGTTTGAATCGTTACCTGTAACGAAACATGGGTGCACCACTATACGCTTGAGTCGAAACAGGAGAGTATGGAGTTGAGAAAAAGCGGCGAGAGGGGACCAATAAAGGTAAAGGTCGGCCGGAAAGGTAATGGCAACAGTGTTTTTTAATCGGCACGGTGATTTTAACATTTACTTTCTTTATGATCGACGTACGATTAATGCGCAATATTATTGTGATCTACTGGATGCCGCGAAATTGTCATTTCGATGTAAAAGGAAGAAGCAACCGGCAAAAGTGTCATTCTTTGCATGAAAACGCCAGGCCTCACACGACCAATGCCACAAAGCAATAATTGGATGAATTAGGCTGAGAAACGCTGGAACATCTGCAAAATAGCCCCGACTTGTTTCCTTGTGTCTTCCATCTTATTGGGCCCCTGAAAGAAGCGCTTGGTTGCCAACGTTTCCACTATAACGACGCAGTGGAAGCGTCCGAAGAGTTTCTACGATGATGGCATAAAAAAGTTCTCAATCCGATGGGAAAAATGCTTTTATAGGGCGGGAGACTATGTAGAAAAATAGTATATGTATCGAAGTCTAATTAAATATAGTTCGAATTTTTTACAAAACCAATCCCGTTTATATTTGATACACCCTCGTAGGTAATTTATCGAAGTAGATTGCGATTTGGCTCTTATTAAATCTCATAGGCGGTCTCAATAAATAGCCGATCAAATCGAAGGAGCTTTGTAAAAGCAAGTCGAAATAATATCTACATACGACAGTATATCGCCATCTACCGATATATGCTATTAACTGAAGTATAATAACACTAGAGATTGCCCATGGCGTGCTGATGACGTCTAAGATCCACGTTTGGTAGATTCGATAAATTACTGACCGACAACTTGTACTGTTCTTAAACAAGTTTTTATTATTAATTACAACTGACAAGCAATGTTCCGTCTTTTAGTTCATGGGATTTCAAGGTTTCAAGGATGTGATAATGATACATAATTTGGTAGGTGTTCATGAAGGTGTTAACAAGAGAACAAACATTAATTTGTACAACATAAAGACGTCTAAATAGAATCATACATTAAATAAATAGGTAAAATCATGTGTAGAGACAAAGGTTTTATATCCAGAAACTATGAAAATAATTAATGAACTAACAAAGAAATGATAATTGTTTAAGTGATTCGATAGTGCAACGTTTGTGAAACATGATTCATAAAACTAATTTAAACGTAAAAGAACACGTAAAATGTTTCACATTAAAAATATTTTCGATAACTCGACAATTGTTTCGATCGAACTGCGATCATTTTCAAGAGTAATTACACTAAAATTTAAAACTAATGTCAACATATTTATATGCATCTACAATTTACATAGGAGTGGGGAGCTAGTAGATCCCAACTCTATTTGACTGTTACTTTTTTAACTTATTTCTAAACTAGGAACAAAATTGTTGACCTGAATTATTAGATTCCGTTGGGATAGCGTTGTACAATTGTCGAGTTATCGAAGATAAATTAATGTGAAACATTTTACGTGTTTCTTTACGTTTAAATTAGTTTTTTGATAATTGATGAAACAACTTCCGGGCTAAGTTGCCGTGGTCTTGGTTGGTTAATGATACTAGACGTTTCGTCTTCTTCTGCGGAAGACGTCTATTATCATTAACCAACCAAGACCACGGCAACTTAGCCCGGAAGTTGTTTCATCAATATACACCGGCCGTGAAAGCCTGCATTCCACGATAAATCATCTTTGATAATTGTTTAGTTGTAATTAATAAAATTGTTTCTGCCCCAACTTTGGGTTCACAATTAGATCCTTAGAACAATGTAGCTTGTAAGTTTTAAATTATTTTTAGTTGGACCCAATCTTTAATAGTACGTTCGTTTATAATTTGTGAAAAGCAATTATAATTTTTGTTGATATTTTGTTCTTTTTGAATAACAGCAAGCCTACGTAAAGTTTGTTGTTGTTTCTATTTATGTTACGATAAAACGGATTAATGTAATTTACAATTTGAAATTTTCACGGATTTATTTGTACGTGACAATTGTTTCGCTAAACACTGGTCTCTCCAGACGTAATATTTACTACAACAATTGTCAAGTAAAAATGAATATGTGAATATTCTCAAAATTATTTAATAACGCAAATTTTCATTGAGTAAAAGTCGAAACAATTCAAAATAATTGTAGGCTGATCATAATTTTACTATTATTTTCTATTAACTATTTGGAACATTTATTTTGTTTTAACTTACTTGTATATGAAAAATTAAATAATTCACGCAACTAATTTCAAACTGTTATACTTCTTTAGGTTATTGTCTGCAACTGCTTATTTCATGGAGATCTGGAAGTAGCTTGTTTTCTTTTCTAAATTTAAACTTTAAACCATTTTTATATTCCGTATCCAATAACAATTTTGGAATCGCGATATTATTCCTTTAATTCTTGGTATTTATTGCCGATTGTAATAGCGAATACTGAAACTATTTTTAACTTGTCGTACAAACATGAGTACATGTTGGTAAGCTCCCAATTTTATTGTACATTGGGTGCATCAGGGTACAACATTTCGAAGTTGGTACCTAACGTAAGATTCCTCATTAAATTTATCTACTAGAGATTTAAATTTATATATTTTTATTACACGTATTTATTCTGTACTTGATTGAATGAGGAGGGTCAATAAGGTCATTTTCGTAATTCCATCAAATTTTCTGGTAGTCTCTACAAGTGAAAAGTATCACGTACGCTACGATAAGATCTCATTTATAATCGTTGATAATCATAAGAATATTATCAATAATTAAAAATTGGATTGATTCAGTCGTTACTTTGTGATAATTCATCTTAACGATAAATGAATAAACACTACTTTGTTTATTATCACTTTTTTATTTACAAATCCTTTTGACTATAGTTTCGACAAATAGCTTGTCATTGTGAAACAAATGATTCAAATTGAATGAATATAAACAGATGTACAGTGGTGTTTATATATATTTTGGAAATACTATTAAATATTAAATGTACTGAATAATACTGAGTGGTACAAATCTACCTGGTCGCTTAACAGGTTATTTTCGTAAAAAACAATTTAAAATAGCATGTCAGTCTATATACCCATACATAAAAAACAAAGAATGCAAATACATATCGTTGACGTACTTTAGTAATATTTCAATAAAAACCGCTAATGTTCTATCTGCAAACAACCTAACAGTTAGTTTTAAGACAAACACATATTTAAAACACATACTTTTTAATTCAAAAGATAAAACTGACAAATTTGAAAAAAACTGGAGTCTATAAGCTAGAATATACAGAATGTGATTCCTT
Organism: Agrilus biguttatus; assembly: GCA_963921985.1. Taxonomy (NCBI): domain Eukaryota; kingdom Metazoa; phylum Arthropoda; class Insecta; order Coleoptera; family Buprestidae; genus Agrilus; species Agrilus biguttatus. The sequence continues at coordinate 28,043,119 of OY998118.1, forward strand.
TTACTTAGGCCAAACTGGAAGGTCATTTAGAACTCGTTATAACGAACACTTTCGATCATTTAGATTAAGAAAAGGTAATTCCAATTTTGCAAACCATTTTTTAGAAACAGGCTATCAGTTTCCTACTATATAAAATATTAAAATTATTCATTATGTAAATAAAGGCTTTAAACTTAATATTTTAGAATCCTTAGAAGTATACAAAGCATCAAAAATTTCCGAAAATAACCTGTTAAACGACCAGGTAATTTGTACCACTCAGTGTTATTCAGTAAATTTAATAATTAACGGTATTTCCAGAATATATATAAACAACACTGTACATCTGTTTATATTCATTCTTTGAATCATTTGTTTGACAATGACAAGCTATTTGTCGAAACTATAGTCAAAAGGATTTGTAAATAAAAAAAAGTAATAATAAACAAAGTAGTGTTTATTCATTTATCGTTACCAATAATTGATCAATGTTGTGATCATTACGGATTTTTATTACTTTTTTATTATTTCTGTATCGTTTTTTTTATATACTTATACAGAGTGAGCCATATCTTTTGAAACAAGGAAATATCTTGAATGGATCTCATTGTTTCGGAAAAAGTTGTTTCGGATTTTTGATTGTTTTTAATTTCTCATAAATACAGAATGGAAAATTAAGAGCAAATTCATCCGTTTATAAAATTTTCCGCTATTTCAACTGCTGGTGTCAAAAATATACATTCATTTTCAAACTAAATCATTTTTACTGAGTTAAAACACTTTGTTTAATAATATTGTGTTTGTAGACGATACACTATTGATTCTACAAACATTGCTTTCATCAGGTGATGAGTTAAAAATGTGTCTGCAAATTAAATCTTTTTGAAACGAAGTGTTTTAAATTAGTAAAAATGGTTTGTACGTTTAAACAAGTAAGAGCTTCCACCATCAATAAAATAAGTCGATAAAATGAATTAATCAAGTAATAATTAATTTAAAAAAATTACAAATCTGATCATATAAATTAGAATATTATAATATGTAATCTAAAAGGTGCAATTAATTAATAAAGTCGATAAAATGAATTAATCAAGTAGTAATTAATTAAAAAAATACAAATCTGATCATATCAATTAGAATATTATATTATGTAATTTAAAAGGTGCAATTAATTAATAAAGTCGATAAAATAAATTAATCAAGTAATAATCAATTTAAAAAAAAATCAAAGCTGATATATATAAATTAGAATATTATTTCCATGTTCAACTGTAAATTGAATTAATACTTACTGGCAAAAGATCAAGTCCTGAAACTAGCCCTGGAGTTGGAGGTCTGGGTTTTGGAGAGCCGCTTGCAGAACTGTGAGGTGTATCGGCATCATTTATTCGACTAAGCGGCGAATCTAATAAATTTGAAAAATAATACGTGTAAGAAAAAAACAAAAATGAAAATGATATGTTACCTCGCAGTCCTCTCAGCCTATGTCCTGGACTTTGCTTGTTGGGACTACTATGATCGCTACTCCCGTCACCTGTGTAATCAGTCCCAGCGGAGTCCTGTCTTGATGGAGATTTTTGTCGTCGTTCTTTACTTCTACTTCTAGACCATTTATTCTGTAAATAATATTACTATTTTATACCTAACAATTTGTGAGATTCAAATTTTACTACGAAATGCCTAATTTCTTTTCAAGTAATTGTAAGACTTGCTAAAAGTAAGTAAGTGTGAATGTCTTATAAATTAAAAAAGCTCTCATAACAATTTCTTTATTGCCTTCTCATATAATGTAACTACAGTAAATTAAAAAGTGAATTGTAATAAATATAATGTAATTTGTATAATAGGAAATAACCAAATAACTAATAACCATTAATAATAAAATATTTGCAGAATTTTTACCCACTACAGATTACCTCATACAATGAGTAAAAATTTGTTACTGCTATTACGTTCTCACCGGGACACGAACCCGGGATCTTTGGCTTTACGCGCCATTGCTTTTACCATTAAGCTACGAGATTCCGACGTTCTGTGACTTAGTAACTGTAGTTACTGCTGTCATCTCTTGTAGGTGTTTGGGGCTTTAGGGTTCAAAATTCTAAGAATTTTTTCAACTTTAGGTGGCATCATATTTTTCCTCCGAAAAAACTATGACGGTCTCTATGATGATGCAATGCTGATGAAAACCAAAAAGTTCAACAAAGCGATCCACGTCTGAGTATGTTCAGGTTGACAAGCTAATATTCTTAAATCGGAAAGGACTTTGTCAAAAATTAATGAACTCATAATTAGTAACAAAGTGCTTGTATCAGATGAAAAAGCTTTTTACGAAGCGAATGAAAGATAATAAATAGGTATATCCTGTAAAAATAATTTTCAAAATTTTTGAAAGTAAGAAGAATTTTGCTGGATTATGAAATGTCATTAAATCTAAAACTTGTGCCGTTTTCAAAACAAATCTTGTAAACATATTAATTTTTTGAATTAATTTTTACCAACACAAATTAGTTCAAATTAATGAGGAAAATTTTTTACTGCTGTCATATTAACGTATTAGAACTCAACTCTACAAAAAATCTCCATGTACTTCATTATTGATGAAATTTAGTTAAGTTGGAAAATTTTCCAAATTCAAATTAACTATAATATTGTCCTGTCATGGGAAACTCAGATTTGAATTAAAATGCTGGTTATTTGTAATGAAAAAAGTGATTTCAAGGTTTTATTAATATTCATATTTTCCCCTGATTGTTATATATTATAAAGATTTTTAACTTAAATTATTTAGACAAAATGTTTAAGTTAAAATTTTATGGTTCTCCAATTTTATAGATTAGTTTGTAAGTATTCAATCAATTTAATTTTTACATCTGTATCATTTATCGTAAATATTTCTGTAGAAAGATGAGTGTTGATGTTTAATTAGATCATGCCTCACTACAGCAGTTGTATGTAGTTTACAATTTTGAATTAATATCTACTATTAAGAATTATAATTGGTTTATTTAGCCCTCTGAAGAAGTTCTAAAACTTGAGCGAAATGTTGGGTTTTGGTTAAATAATAAAAATATTCACTTGAAAAAATTCAGATCTATTCATCATTTAAGGTTTTATTTTAAAAATCGACCTTGTTACTCCAGGGCAATCGTAAGTTCTATTGTTTTATTGAATAGCCTTCATCGTGTAGATTTTACATCATGGTCAAAACCTGCAATAACCTATGGTGACAAGGTGAAAGCGTGCTGATGAAAATCAAAGAATTCCAGATAAGATGATGGACAATGGATTCCTGAAGGAATTAACTTGAAACACGAATAACATCATTTATTCAAACGGCACCTAGCATATTTTCTTTTGCCATTCGATTCCATTTTTTATCCATTTAGCCATTTGAAAAAATGAAGCTATTCGTATTTGAAGTTTTTAAACTTTGGATTTTTTTTTCTGAACGCCCTATACAAATTGTAAAGCTTAGTTTTGGCATGACGTTAGACTTATGACTTGGCTATAACTAGTAAAAATTTCAACATTCTAAGTCATTTTTTATGGAAGTTATGATTTTTTATAGTTTGGGTTGCGGTGTAATCATTTTTCCAGTAAATTAAATTATCTCAGAAACTATTCATCGTAGGCATATAAGCACACAAGTTGGTTATCAAAGTCACCCTGAAATTTTATGTTTCATACATATATACATCATTCATCGTAAAAAATTTAATTCCATTTAAAATAAGAATGTTGACATTAACTTTCGGTATAACCGGAAGTGCCCGACAGTTGAAATTATTTTAGTTAAATAGATCATCCCCTACTGTCAAATTTTCAAATGCTTAGTTTCCCTAAAATGTCTAATGTACCACTCAGTTTGAATGACCCTGTATAAGTGTAAATAACTGGACGTGACCTAAAAGTATTTCTGTTATTAACATCATACCATCCACCTACACATATATAAAAGGGCAGGTCAATTTGTAATAACCTAATAACGATCATGTACCGAGATTGCTTTTATCACTCGATGACAAATTGACATTCATATTCAATCAACTGTAACTGAAGATAGATAAATTTAACAAACAAATTTGAACGAGCTGATGCATTTAAAAACAATGTAAACAACTTCTAAAAGACTTTTTAATAAATTACGTATAAATGAATAAAATACATTAGCCTTTGGTCAAAAAAGAGGCAGAACTAAATGGAAAACCAAAAAAGTAGATGAATAATATAGAAAATAATCGTTCATTTATTTGTTTTTTATAAAATATACTTTCGTGATTAGATAACGAATTTAGATATTAATTAAAAATAATTAGAGGTACTTTATTAAATCATAAAATGGCTATGTACTTCTTTAGAAGTAATAAGTTTTGTGAATATTTTTTTAGGAAAAACAGTTTTAATATCTAGTCTCTCCAATCCCTGTGTGTTTTATTTATTGTTTGACCATATGTATGAAAAATATCTCCATAAAAATTACTTTTAAAATTCAATTTTTAGTTATTTTATAATTTGAAAATAATTATGAAGAATTCAAAATTCAAATAGTATTCAAGTGTATGAAATTAACTTCTTTAACAACTACTAATTGTTAAATTCAACCATTTTTGCTTCCTGCTAATCCAATATCGTTTTGTAGGTCAGAAATAGCAGCCTGTTTTGTTGTATTTTACTTTTTTCTAAGCACGACACTATTTATTAAATGTTTCACAGAGCTTTTTGCTACTGTTGATGACCATTTAATTATTTTATTAACTTTTCGCTTTTTCTACTTTCTGTTAACAGATTTTATCTATCGATTAGTAGAACACAGTAAATAGCTCAAACGCCAACGCCAAAACATGACACTAAACGTCCGAAACACCTTTCGGTAACAAGGTTAGCTTGTTGGTGACAATGGTTATAATTGTAATAAAAATTAATAAACTGGTTAATAGGTTTAAATTGAAGAATTTCATTTCAAGATTCTCAACTTTTCAAAAAGACACCAGTAAAACTAAGTTTATTATCATGTTGTACGAACCAAGATTTACTGGTGGACCCAATTGAATTTTTTGTAAATTTGGTTTTTGAACATCCTACCCTCTTCAAATCGTTTTTGGTAGCCCTAAGGATAAAATTCCTTTATTGCAAATATTGGTGATATATGATATTCATTGTAAAGACTGTTTGGTCGTTTGGGTGTTTTAAAACGACACAATAAGAGAATGCGATCGTATGTAAATAAAGTTGAATATGTATCCTATGAATAGTTAACTACATGGATGAAGAATAAAGAAAAGCAAGTAGAAAATAGGATGTAGTAATAAGGACTTGGTTAGAGTTAGTTAATAACTTCCATAATTTATTAAATAAACTTGACACGTGTTTCGCCAACACTGTGGCTTCTTCAGAAGTACAAAATCTACTTAAAACTACCTAAGAGTAGATGTCTATAAATAGGGTGGTGCATCTTCATTAGAGTGAGGGAAAAGATTTAATAGTGGTGAGAGGTTTATATCTACTTGGTCATTAAGTAATATGTCGGTATTTTTATATTTGTTAATTTCTTTAGATTCTAATAGTGTTAGTTTTAAACATTTATTTTCAATGAGTAAAATTTTTGAGATCTAAATTAAATATATGGTTATCTTCTAACACATGTTTGGGATAGTTAGAATCGGTTTTTTTGTTTCTATATGATCTAAAATGTTCGTTTAAACGAATTCTAAAATTTCTTCCCGTCTGACCTATATAAAAAAATTATATTATTTATGGATCGTATGTTAAAAAAGAATGAGAGAAGTTGGGGAACCGTTTCTAAGGATTTTAGTTTGGCGTTATTTGAAGTAAGGATACCAGGAATTTAGGGAACATGACCGTGACGAAGGTAATTGGTGTTAAAAAGTGAAATTTGGATCGGATACAGAAAAGGGTCACTTTCTATAGGCGAGGGTAAATGGGTGAGGGCGTGATGATTCGAATAAGGGTATAGTAGGAAAGGTTCGAAAAGAATTTGTAAATAAGATAAAAAGAATTGAATGAAAAAATTTTTATGTTAAAAATACGAAGGAAAAAAATGAAATTTGAAATGTATAGAGATATATATTATTTATGAAGAGTACCTACAAAAGAAATGTGAAGGATTAGACATGCGAAATAAAGATGCATTAAGAAACAGAAACCGTAAAATTAGGTATGGAATGTAAATGACATATTTACACAATATACAAAATTGACAACTTAAATTTACAACCCTGGAAGAGGCAAGTGTGGCAATAAACGCCACAACTGTAATCAGAAATATTTTGGACAAACTCGACGCTCTATTCAAGTTAGATTCAAGGAGTATTTGTCTCATGCCGGGTTTGGTGGAACAGAGAAATTAAGTGTTGTCCAATATTCTTACTGAAAATCGTAGGATCAATATTGACAATATTAAATTAGTTAAAAAAATAGAAATAATTACTCACTTTATAGTTTTGAAAGTATGTATATATACCTATTATAAAATAGATTAAGATTTCTTAACAGTGTCAAAAGTCTTATCCCCATTGGTTTAAATTTTTTAATATTTTTTATTATTATTTTTTAAAATCCACTGAATATTAGAGTTGTGATGACAAAGCCATGTCCACTGGACCATGACGTTAGTCAATATTTATATTGGTTACACTGCCTTTAGCGTTTAGTCCTCTTCAGTCTGAGGAGAAGGTACACCTTGTTACCGAAAAGTGCTTCGGATGCTTAGTGTTGTGTTTTGACGTTGGAGTTTGAGCTAATCACTGTGTTCTACGACACCGCCAATTATTTCAGTCTTTTCCATACGAATTAATAGGCAATTGTATATTTCCTTGAGCATTTTAAAGACCCTTTATTAATTTCACTCGCCCACTGTCACTTCTTTGGACATTTATTGACCATTTATTAATTTTATGGGCCAGTTGTTGCTTTTATTGGGCTATTTCTTATTCTACCGTGACTACTTATTAATTTTACTAACCATATATTACGAAACTGACTATTTAAAATGCTGGTAAAGTTTAGTTACTAAACATTCAATTTGTAGCGGTTTTTTATCAAGTAAAATTATATATATACATAAATTTCCAATCTAATTTCTATTAATGCACGTAAAAGTAATATACATTATATATAAAAATGATTATGCCTTTGGTCAGAAATTTATTAAAACTACCAGACACAGATCGCGATTTCGCTCTTGTTAGAAGCTTATCAGCGTGCCATAGACAGTCTCGATAAATGACTTTTTTTACTCTTGGCGATCGGGGAAAAATCTTCTGGAAGACATCCCGAACTGGGCTATGCGGGATAGTGTGGGATTCTTATACGCTAAAAAACCCGTGTGGATTCCGCGTACCGGTCACTAGGACCTCTCCGACGGAAACTAAATGTGTGCTGTTGGTGGGTACGACCCGGTCTTTTTAGCCTTGGAAGGTGGCTAAAATATCTGGTGCGCTGCCCAAAAGCACAATGAGGATCTGTATAGGGCTGCTGGCTTCTAGTATAGCTTCGGCCAGCTTTCTTTAGAAGGTCAAGTTTTCCAAGAAAATCGGTCAACGATGTTATATACGCTGTGGGTTCTTTTTCGCCTCTCGTGACACTGGCGTACGATACGCCTTGTTTTGTGCTGTAATCATTTGGTTTAGACTGTGCTTGTTGTTTGGCTTTAATCTGTTGGATTTCGCTTTCCATACTTTTGTTGTAGAAAGCGGGGCAACCTCTATAACTGGCCGGATGGGCTCCGGCGCAGTTTGTGCATTTAGCCGGTTGTTCATTCAGTTTTAAGTATTTACTTGTCTCGTGGTAATCTCCGCATTTGACACATCTAGGGTCCATCTTGCAATTTATTTGTACATGGCCTACCCTTTGGCACCTATGGCATTGTCGTGTTTTTCTGCCTTGTTTGTATTCTTCCACCTTGACTTGAAGATGGCAGAGAGTCTTAATTTTTCTTATTTGATCGCCTAGGTCGTTTGTTGGCGCGATTACAAGGATCATCGGTAACTCCTGCCCGCGTGACTTCATTATGTGTACTTCACAACCTGTAAAGTTGATTTTGTCAAGTTCTTCTTTTATTTCGTAAATTTCCAGTCGCGGCGGTAATCCTTTCACAACCAACTTTTGACGTCTATTGGTAAGGTCGGCGTAGGTGTAGTAACTAGATTTGACATTGTCCATATGTAATTGTAGTTATTTGTGATCCGTTAAGGTTGCCGGGTATATCCTAATTCCATCCTTAGTATTGTAAGACTTGGTGATTTAAATTTTGGCCGATTCAATTTCATCTACTAGCACTCTCCAGTCTTGTTTCTCAAACATCGTGATTGGCGGTACAATTGTTAAGTTGCCTTGGTCGTTTAGTCCTTCGAAGCGGTTGCTTGTAGATATCGGTGAGTTTATCTTATCTGTTACCTGCTTTCCTGTCCTTCTTGGCTTCGTAAAGCCATCACTGTCGACGTCCATCGCGGCTGCTGCAGCTTTAGTCTTGAGAAAGACTGATTTCGATTGTGGAATCGGTCTGCTCGCTTCGAAGGTTTGACTCGAACTGATCCAATAAATTATTGACCCAATCGCAATGTTCCATAAAGAACAGTTAATATAATAACAACATTGAGGAAATTGCTGCCATCTAGTGGATTTTAGCCGCTACAGAAAATATCAAACTAGACAAGACAACTTGTCTAGGCAGCAATTGCCTCTATGTTGTTATTACATTATAAATCTCAGTAATATTCAAAATTCGTTTTGTGATCTACATCAATTTACATACATATTATTGGCAGCTCATTTACACATACACAGAGGTTTTCACGTTTCTTTCAGTATAAATAGCTGCGATCGAAAAGTTTCAAATTTTATTTTGAAGGTCTTACAATTAGCAACAACTTTTGTTGGAGCTATTTTTGATATTCTACTCCCTGGAACATACTTAACATGATGGTATATACGGATTGTTATGAATTTCGACTAAAATTAAATTCCTTTGTGCTATAATGGTTGTGTTAAATGAAAGCGTAATAAAGCCTAATATCTAGACCAATTTTATAATATATAAACCTAGTCATGGTTAGTGTGTTAAGTAAAAAAATGTTTCAGTTAAGTTTATGTTGATAAATAATGGCAAAACTGGCACGATACTGGCAGTGTTATGAAAATCATCATACTCATAAATTAATGATCCCGAGTTCTGTTTTCAGCTTCAAATGATTAATTGAGGAATAATTGCGAATTCAAAATTTCTTGAGGAAATATTTTCCTGTACCTTTTAAATTTATCTATTAAAAAAAGTTTCAAAGTCATCAAATGGTTACAAAAATCGCAGAGATGATTAATTTCAGATACTATTATATCGCATATTTGTATTGTCTGTTTATTGTCTTTCTTTTATGTCTTTGGGACATCGATGGACCAGAATCCAATACTTCATTTCCCATTGCAGAATTTTTGATTTTTTTAACATTATGCGTAAATGGATTTAGGAATTATGGTGTCTAATGTCTCATTCACACTATATCTACATTGCGCTTCGATAATTTCCTATTGAAATTGGTTCAGCTTCGCAACCGCGGCGGCGTCATTGCCGCCGTTCTAGCGATATAATGAGCGCATTCATGCAGTCCGAGTGCTAAGGGTGGAAATTGGGACAGCGTCACGATATTGTCGTCGGTGCTCGTGTTTTAATTAAAATAAAGTTATCATTTTCATTATGATAAATTTGTCTGCCTATTATTTGTAAGATGTATTTATCGAAAAAAATCAATTCGATATTCAAGGCCGGAAATGATTAAAAAGGGAAACTGCCACTGGATACATTCATGGTAATTTGAAAATGTTTACGAAACGGTAAAGTTTCGCGTTGATAATGCTTACATGTAAGCATTAAAAAGATTTAGTGGTAATTAGGGTGTCTCTTTTTAATTTATTTACGTAAAGCATTTGCTTGTTAGGCCTGGTCAACACTAGAAGTTTTAAAATAGGTTTCGTAACAAATGAGAATCCACAGTAACGTATTCGTTGCGGTGCGTTTCTGCGTTTTTCTACATGTGTAAATATAAATCATAAAGCGTTACATTTTTATTGTGGAATTAAAAATGCATACACATTATAACATATGCAATATATTCTGCTTATAAGATTTTCTCATGAGACATTATTAAAGAAAGTAAATTTTCGAGTCTGGAAGAGCACACTTTTTTCGCAAGTGTCACCTATACCTTACACCAAAAAAGTATACTCCTATTGTTTAATTATTTATTTAATTGTGTACTAAGGAAGAGGTTAAATAAACCACTGATGTATATTTTATGATTTCGTAGCGAAATTAGACGGATTTTCTTGAAAAGTTTTGCAAGTATCTGTTTTATTTTCAAATGATTAGATTATTTAATTTGCATATCTTTTGTGTTACCTTTAACTGCGAGAAGAAGGTATGGGTTCGTTGATAGACCGAGAAAGCGGAAGTTCTATTGGAAGCAGCGGATTGAGGTCGCAGATCCGGCGGTTCATCCCTTGGACTGCTAAGTTCTGACGCGGATTTTGAAAGGAAATGCCTAGAGCCTATGGGAGAGACGGGTTTATCGGGAAGGTCATATGTCTCCAGAGCCTTTTCTGAAAAATAGATAAATAATAACATCTTCATATTCTTCTTAAGATATTGATTACATTTTCTGTTAAGAACAACAGAAAATCACTACAAGAATTGAATATTGCTAATGTTATCGGTTAAAGGTTGCCAATGAACCATTTATATTTATAATTTTTGAATTGACAATATTCTATTAATGCTGTAAACAGTAACCTTTTATTTTCTACTTAGAACACTAAATTAATTATACTAACATCCTGTATTTATTGGTTTATAATTAGTTCTTATCTTAGCGCATAAACACATGGAGACAGTATTTATCTAATACTACCTATAACAGCCTTATAGTATAGGAAATAATTCTGGGTCTCTCATCTTGGACCTCTCTTCACTCTACCAATCAGGCCGCTATAGAGCGGGAATAGTGTATTCCAAAAGTATATTTATAGTATTTCAATAAGGCTGCAACAGTATTTATGGTTTGAGGTTCATATTGACACTGTTTATTATTTAATGAAATAAGAATATTTCACCGGTGCACAGATTTGCCACTTCTTTTGATTCCTATGGGGGAATCGATGCAATAAACGGACTTTGTGTTTTAAAAGTTTATTACACCCAAACTATTTACAACTATATACACACTAATTTTATTGTACGCCGTGATTGCTACTTATTTTTACGAAAATACTAAATGACTATAGATCATGTTATTAAATACTGTATGTTTAGAGAGATCTTGATGTGATTGGAGCTATATTTTAATGTACTAAAAATGATCTCTGCTAAAAATGTTTGATGTTTGAGTGGTTTGAATCTAATATGATTGAATGATGAATTGATTCTGCAATTGAATGTAAAAATACTTATTTTAACAGGAATTTAAGAACCGCCCCCCAGAGGAAGCAGTGGTTCCGATGCACCGACACTTTAAACAACAAAAAAAAGGAAGGGAAACGTAAACATACAAAAATGCAACATTGCATCGTTCTGGAAATGGACGTGTAGTGTTCTTCTTACAACGACATGTGTGTTCACATCCTCCCTATTCACCAGATCTTATCCCTAGTGATTACGTTGCAATGAATGAGGTCTGGCGAGGTAGGAAATTCACCACCCGTGTTAAGCTTCAGACCCCAGTTCAGCGATGGCGCCTGTATACACCTACGGAGTGGTTTGCCTCTGAACTATGAAAAATGCTGAAGTGCTGGTAATAGCGCATAGACGTTGGTGAGGACTACCTCTAATATAACATCTCTTAACGCGACTTGAGTTAAGTTTTCTGAGGATAATAAGGTGAATGAAAGTTGTTGAAGCAAAAGTAAAGTCTGTCTGGCAACGGTCCAAGCTGATATTCTTTATACAGGATAACAGTATTCTCAAAAAAAAAAATAATAAAATTACTGCTCGATATATGTATGTGAGGGTAAAGAGGTAATAATTACGCCAATTAAAAAAAAAATAAATATAAACTAGTATTCTATTTTATTCGAATTCGAATAAAAAATTTCGAATAATCGCACACCTAAACATATTGTTACTATTTACAAAGGTATACTTATACCAAAACATGCTAGTATTATCTTTGAATAAATTGAAAACTTTGAACCTTTTTTTCATTTCGTTACCTATCCAATTTATTTCAACAGGTTACTTCAGAATCGATTAATGTCACCAATCAAGGACTTCTAAGTACTACATAACTAATTGAATTATTTATTTTCTTAAGTGTACGCCTTTTCACAGAAAGTGTGTTACATTGATTTTATTACTGGTCATTTGATTAAATATAGTAGTTAAGCTTTCAATGGTCATTTATGTAGATGATTATTTATCATCCACGTGAATTCAATTATCTATAAAGGAAAACGTTGGCCAAATCGTCAGTCCGAAGATTTCCTATCCTGAGCCAATTTTCGCATTCCTCTGAAACTAGAACATCTTACTAACTATTTGCGAACAGCAATCTAATCCAGCCCTTTCCTCTACCCCTTTTTAATTAATTTAATTAGCTCTTCATGTCTCAGAAGATGTCCTACTATCTTATCATTTTCCTTATTAACTTTATTTTTCTATTTTTTCTAATACTTCCTCGTTTATAACTTTCTCTATTTACGGTATTTCATCATCCCCCAAAATACCACATCTCAAACGCTTCCAACTTCAAAAAAGATCTAGCAATAGTAATCTACCCCATTCATTTCTTAAAAATCTACCCGAATCAAAAAATTTGACCTGTTTTAAAATAAATACGATTTTTTATATTTTGTGATATAAAGCTAATAAATTAAAGAAAACTTCTGTAATTATTAATTCACTCTTTTAAATAAATGTGACTCAACTGTTTTTTTTTTGTTCTAATATTGCCAATACTTGAATAAATTATGAGTTTTAATGGATATTTACAGTTAAAAGTTCTAGAATTAATCTTATTATGTCTTTTTGTAATGAAAATATTTATTATAACAGCAAATCAAAAACAGTACAAAATTGTTTTCTTTACATAAAATCCATCCTCTTACGTCATCGGAGGGCCAACTAGTCTTGGTCCGCTACTGACTATATCAGTATAATATTTTACACCATATTATTTTTGTGAAACTGTCCAAGGGCTTCTTTTAATTAATTTTTGAAAATGTTTCATCAAGAGTTTACGATGCGGCGTCTTCATTTCTTAATATTATTTTAATTTTTTTAAAAAATTGGATTGATTCAGCCGTTACTTTGTGATAATTCATCTTAACGATAAATGAATAAACATTAGTTTGGTAATATTTCAATAAAAATCGCTAATGTTCCATCTGCAAACAACCTAACAGTTAGTTTTAAGACAATCACATTTTTAAAACACACTTTTTAATTTAAAAGATAAAACTGACTAATTTGAAAAAACTGGAGTCTGTAAGCTAGAATGTACAGGATGTGATTCCTTTTATTTAGGCCAAACTGGAAGGTCATTTAGAACTCGTTATAACGAACACTTTCGATCATTTAGATTAAGAGAAGATAATTCCAATTTTGCAAACGATTTTTTAGAAACAGGCCATCGGTTTCCTACTATAGAAAATCTTTAAATTATTCATAATGTAAATAAAGGCCTTAAACTTAATATTTTAGAATTCTTAGAAGTATACAAAGCATCAAAAATTTCCGAAAATAACCTATTAAACGAACAGGTAAATTTGTACCACTCAGTATTATTCAGTACATTTAATAATTAATGATATTTCCAAAATATGTATAAACACCACTGTACATCTGTTTATATTCATTCAATTTGAATCATTTGTTAGACAATGACAACTATAGTCAAAAGGATTTGTAAATAAAAAAGTGATAATAAACAAAGTAGTGTTTATTCATTTATCGTTTAATTTTTTAATTAAAAATGTAGAATGTTAATGTTAAATATTATTACGTGATACGAATTTAGTTCATATTTTTGTTTACTAACATTTTCCACAAAACAACAACAATAGCACCTGTAAATTTATAAAACTGCCGGCAAATGTTTTTACTTTTCATTATGTAGTTAAAAAATTTTGTTTGGTTTCTTCAGTTGTTCTATAAAAACTGAAAATATTACTGAAAAATACATCTTAAAACAGGACACTCCTCTTATGAATTACAAAACAATCGAACGAAGATTTGCTTTTAAATGTTTCAAAGGAATACTGTATTGTTAGCATTACTCTTTAAAAAGGTCTTATAAACCGAAACAATTGTAGAGATTTTACAATAAATTCCTTTGAAACATTTAAAAGCAAACCTTCGTTTATTTTACTTATTTCAAAATGTTCCACAACAATATCACCAGTGAATCCATTCCTATTAAAATAAATTGATTGTTCAAATAGATTAATAAAATTGTTATTGAATCCGTATTTGTGACGAATCCTGATTGTAAATACAGTATTTGTTTTCAATTTTTAACTAAGTTCATGATAAGTTTATAGGAAACTATTGCCACATCCAATAAAGATACTCAAAAACTAAGTACTGATGAAGCTACAGTCGTAGCGAAACATGTTAAGTGAGAATAAAAAAGAGAAAATTTCAAATATGTGTTATTACTCACCGTTGATATTCAATTTTCATCAAGTAAACCAAAATTCTATTAATTATAATTATACTAATAAGATAAAATTTAATAACTTAAAATATTTGCAATAAACACGTGATTCGCCATCTTCGAAAGAAAAGACGAAAGATCGAGAAATCATCTTTGTACAAAATCAGCTAAAAAACATTGATAATATGAAAATGGAGACCTAACAATACTCACGTCAGAATGTTTTAGAAAATTTGACAAGTCTTTCGCGACCGTAACTAGCATTTTTATGCGATAGCAAATGGTGTTTGTTGCGATCTGTCATCTTCGAACAAAAACACTCACGTTGAAGAAAGAAAGTCCGAAAATGCAGGGCCCGATTTCTTGAACCAATAGGAATCGAAACGTATTCGCTTAAGGGCTCACACTCCTACCATACAGTAGCATGTAGGGATTACTTATCAACTGGTTTTTATTTAATGTACGAATATATGTATAAAATATATTGCGCATGTGATGTTGAAACCGTTTAAATAACAACTGTCCGATTCTGTCTAAAGAGTGCGGCAGTGTTGATTACGAATCTTGTCGAATTGTTGACGCAATGTAATTTATTGATGTAGAGAGAATAAATAAAAAGTGGAAATAGCAAGGACTCGACGAAGGTTTGAAGGATCAATGGATCTGTAAAATGTAATTTATTATTATTTTTTTTAAATATTGTTGGAAAGAAACTGTGTTGATAATGACCATTCTTGGTCTATTCTGAGCTCAAAAAACAAAATTATCTACGAGGGTGGCAAATACTAAGTGTTTACAGGCGTCATCTGACGTTTCTAATTGAAAGTTTGACCTTTTTAACAATAACCTTATTCAGAACGTTTTCCCATTCGAGGACAACTTGTGTTGTTTACAGTGACTTGAAAATTTTGTCTCAGCGAAAAAATGGAATTAACTTGTGAACATTTCCGTGCAATGATTGTTTACGACTTTCTATAAGGGGCGAAATTTTTAATTAATTCGATTTGATATCAGATTGGTTCATGTTTAAAAGAATAATCAAAATAATTTTACTCACCAATAATTAGGAAATAGTAAATATAATTAATTATCTACTTAGACGGGAGATGAAGGCGTGCGTGCTAAATATATTTGGTTGGCTGGCAACTGTGCAAAAGTGAGATGACGACACAAAAACATTTACCGATCTGTTGACAAGATCATAAAGTAATTAGGTACTCACCGGGGTTCCTTCGGAACCCCTGCCCCTCTGAACTACTTGTGAATTAATCTTCATCGGTTTAGCAGAATCCGTCAATCAGCAAATCGTATTAAATACCTGTAATCATGAGTTTGCGCTCCCGCGCCTCCAGATGGGATACACACATTCTGGAGACCAACAGGGTAGGTTAAACCTAACTCCGTGCCGATATAGCATCATGCCCACCCCACGCAAGGCAAGTCATCGTACTATAGGCATCATCGGAGATATCTGTGTCTCTTCTGTACGATACAGGAGTGACAGATAGTCATAGTCTCATAAATACAATGGCCAATGATAACGTGTTAACACAATCAGACTTTTCCCGAATACTGTGCACAATATAAATAATACATATATATATAAAATATATATAACCAGTGATCACATTAGTATACCAATAATTTACTACACAAATTATCTACGCATAATAAATGCACCTGCAACGCAACGCATCGCATCGCTAGCAAAACTCGCCACTGCAATCGTGCACGACGTATATTAGAAAAATGTTGCCTTTGTATATTTGTATTCCTTCCTATGTCTTTCGTCACCCTTAGATAACATAAAGAAAACATGTAGGGATGCTAGTCGCCAGCCTTTACGACGTTATATATGAGATTCAAGGAAAAACAAATACAAAGATGATAATTATTGAATATAATTTTGATATAATTATTTCTATTTATATTTCCTACATTACATTTCGATTTGGATTATCAAAACAGGAGTGGATCGATCAACTTACTTCGACTTTTGCCGATGAAGCCCCATCCTTCGCCACTGTGAAACGCTAGTATAATGAATTAGTCGTAGCCGCAGTTCGCTCAGGGACGAAAGTCATGATGTCAATTGTTGGTTGTTGTGCCAGAAAACATTGATGCTGTGCGCGAACTAATATTGCAAGATTATCATGTGACTTATCCTGAGCTTGAGTCATCCTTGGGCATTGGAATGAAGAACATCAGTAACATACTGTATGAACTCTAGCTGTGACAAAGATTTGTTCGCGCTGGATCCCGCATAAATTGAAAGAATCTCAAAAATACGCTCGTGTCAATTGGTGCATAAAAATTCTTAAGAAATACAATCGTGGTGCATCAAAAGCTGTGTATAACATCCACACAGGTGACGAATCGTGGATCTGTGTATATGAGTCCGAAACAAAACAGCAATCCACCGTATAGATCTTTCAAGACGAGTCAAACCCGACAAAAGTGATTCGTGCACGAAACACTTCGCAGCAAATGATCGCCTGTTTCTTCGGAATAACTATACATATGGCAATTGTGCCGTTAGAGCAACGTAGAACGGTGAATTCTGATCTGAAAGGTTACGACCATTTAATAAACTAAGAAATTAAAACACAGGTTTAATTTCAAAACGAATTTTTTATTTTCACTACGATCGTTTTGCCACAGTGTTCTTCTGCAGGTGATTACAATTCACTTGAAGAAGCTACAGTGTGGCGGAACGATCATAGTGAAAATAAGAAATCGTTTTGAAACTTAAATCTGTGTTTGAATTTGTGTTAGTTTATTAAAATGAAGTTTCAACAAGTAGATGCCTTGACAATAAAGAATTTACAATCATTTGTTTGCCAGAAGTGCTTGGTCAAATACGAAAAAAGAAACGACAACGAAGGATCATTTTTCATCGTGACAATGTAAGCTCTCACACATCGGATGAAACAACCACCTACTTGACTATTTGACTGGCCAAAACCTTGAATTGATGCGTCATGCTCTCTACAGGCCGGATTTGTCACCAAATGGCTTCTTAGTATAAATTGCGTGGCCAACGTTTTTCAATAGTTCAAGCGCATGCAAAAGTGTATTGATGATCATGGAGAATACTTCAAAAGATAATAATGCAATTTTGGATAATAAATTACTGTCTTTTCATAATTAGGCTCAAAGAATAATTATTTGAGAAATCAAAAAAAGAATAGTAGATGTTTCATCAAGATTTTTTGTTATTCACTCGACAATTGTTTCAACTAACAAGTCGGTTACAATGATACTTTAGTTACTAATCTTTTGAATAAAAAACTCAGAAACAAACTATTACAATATTTATTCAGTGATTATTCCTCTAACAATAAAAATAATGTCAGTTTTTGTTCTATTAATTACATACAACAATCTAGTTCATAAATAGTAAAAAAAAAAATTCAATATTAATGCAATAGAGATCAATAAAAACAATTTAGAAACTTTTCTAATAAATAACAAACGTAAATTAATCAACGGCCAAACAAATGGCATTTACCAAATAAATTGCAACGATTGTAATACACCTCTTTAAAAGAACATATAAATAACATAAAGAAGAAAACATGTAATACAGGTCTCTCAGAACATTATTTTAATAGAAACCATAATATAAATTTCAATATTAAATTAATACACACTCAACATAAGGGCAAGAAATTAAATTGATTGGAATTTCTTGAAATTGCGAATGCCCAGAAACTAAACAAAAACGTCGTTAATAATCACACAGAATTGTTTGTTCAGAATACATCTCTCTTATTAAACTTGTAATAATTATGGGAAATTTTATGTACGTAGGTTAATTAAGTTTTCGCTTTTAGAATAGGTATTAAATAGAATCTCGTTATAATGTAACTTTAGTATTGTCAATGTACTCTTGAAAATGACTTGTTAGTTGAAACAATTGTCGAGTGAATAATAAAAAATCTTGTTGAAACATACACTGTTCTTTCCTTGATTTCTCAAATATTAAACATGTTTCATCACAACACCATCATAGTTAATAATATCAAAATATAAATATCAACCCTCGTACCTTTTAACTAAAGCTATGTGGTTTATTATCCAAAACTCATTAATGTTTTTTACTTTTAGGCAACTACTGAAAAAATATCATAAATATAAAAATAAATATGGAATCAACAGAACCAACTACTCCGAGGGCTAATACCCCTACCGGCATTGAATTACACTGTTGATTCCGATGGATTCTTAGACGAAGATATAACATATTAAGAAAAAAAGAAGGCATTAAAATCCTTTTTCGTCCAGATTTTAAGCATCATGGAAACGTGGATCTGTGATCCTTAAATTTTAGACGAAAAAGGATTTTAATGTACTTTTTTTAAATATTTCACAAATATAGGTGTAAGAGCAATTTTGGACGATTTATTATATTATATTAATATATATATTGAAGTTAATACATTCTTTTAAGATATGAAGTGCAAAGGGACCACCTTAGTTTCTCAACATATTATTTAGTAACAACTATTCCTCCAAATAAAAAAATAAATAAAAAGGTACCTTGTGCACTTTGTATTATAAAGGAAAAAACGAGAAAAAAAAGTAATGAATCTAAGGAACATTTAGACTTATGCTAGTGAATTCTTTTCAATACTTTATTTGTAGACGAAAACTATTATGAATCTTGGATATGAAACTAGATATTTTGAATTAAAAAGTAGCTAGTTATGTTTTAAAATAATATCTACATTTTCGGACTCAGAATGGATAAAAAACGATTAGGTGAAGGTTTTAGAGCAATGGTTTTTAACCTGTGGTTCCTGAAAACACCCCGAACAGTCTGCGATGTCATAATATAATTATTAAAACTATTAAATAAATAACAATGAATTGACGATACTTTCATATAAAATAAATTGAACCTTCAGCTGCAAAAGTCAGGAAATATGATGTTGGAAGGAAGGAATAACATATTTACGTTTGAAGATTAAATTGGTGTATATATGGATCAGCAAAGTCGAAAGAGAGGACATGTCTGAAGCTTTTGATACGTCGAATCCAATTATTGATGGACAGTGTACTGAGATTCAATGAGAAATATGTATGAAGATGACACTTTATTTGCAAAACTTGAACAATTAATTTAATCTCGATTTTCCTGACTGCGAGGATAAAGGTATTCGGAACCTGAATAAAACCCTCTTATTGTCAACATTTCTGAGGTACCTGATGAAATTCAAGAAGAGTCAGTTGAAAGGCAATAAACAGTAACTGCAAGAATACATTCGAAATGGAAACTAAACTTCATGATATTCTGAAGCAAAAACCAATTTCTCCCTTATATTCGAGAAAGTATTAAAAGTTCATTTTGTAACTCTTTATTTTCTTTTCATTTTCAACCACTTTAATGTATCCCGGGGAGACAACGAACGAAGACCACACTGCAAAAATGATTAGGTTAACGATTTTAAATTAATTTAAAAGTTTCAAACGAAATACGAATGGAATATGGTAACATTAAGAAATCAAACTTGACGCATTATATGTGTCATCTACCGGTCAATACTATGTAAATGGTTTTACCATTTTACTAGTTTTTATTTTGCTTTACGTTTTAACTTTTTATTTAAAAATTTAAAAAAACAAATAGAAATGATGATTGTCATAATGACCGTCATAATTAATAAATTATCATATTTATATATACAAGACGAAAATTCGGATTTTCGGAGAACAAAAGAGGTAAATAGTAATGTAAAACAGAACATGAAAAGTGAATAATGAATAACGTACTAATTTCCTTTCTCTTTACTTTTCTGTTTCTTCTTATTCGTAACCAAATTTACATTAAAATCGTTAATAAATACCTGGGGACAATAATTGTACAACGCAACCATAAGTTTTAAATCATTATACAAGCATTTCCTTACATTAAGAATTTCCGGGAAATATGATGGCAAGATTGAATCTGCTAGGAAATTTCATAGGAGTATTACTGAGTAGCGACATATGTGACGGAAGCATTATTGACAAAGTAATAAGTCATGTTTATGATTGTGACCTACTTATTAACTATTCATTTTACCATCTAACCCTAAATTTTCAGGAATATACTTTTAGTTATTACATAAATTAATTTAATGTTGTGGAATAGCAAAAATTGGAATGAGACATATACATATAGATATCCATTATACGTCATTAGTTAATCCTTTTATCCATAAAAAAACAAATGTTTTTGGTACAACTTTTGTGAAACTGCATGATTTCAAGCATTTAGGAAAAAAGAAAACAAGGAAAAAGAATATAAAAGATTAGTGAAACTTAAGCCTACTTAGTACTATTTCTATAATCTAATAGATTATACAGGAGTAGTGGAGAATTGTAAGTTGATAACTCCGTTTGGTCATTTACTAAATTAAATTTATTTATTAAGACTTCTTTGATTTTTAGGATTTCTAGAAGTGATAGTTTCTTAGGCTTAGGTATGCTGGTGTAAAATCTTTACATTATTGGTGGTAAAAGAATGATCTAAATTTATACAATGTTCAGCAAATCACTGGAATTGCTTTTTCAATTTTTATTGCAGACAGATGCTCCCCTACGCGTATAGCTATAGCTCTACAAGACTGCCCAATGTGTTATGGACTATTACTATTCTACGAAATTTATTACTGTTTTTTCCGGTGACGTAGTTGTTGCAACAACCCTAATTATCTGGCCGCCTACCTGGCCTACCCCTGACTACAACCAAATCTGTACACTACAACTCTATATATCTATTTTAATTTTTTTTCTTTCTCAACAATATATTTATTTAGTTTTTTTGCCGGTTTACTCATTCTCTTCTTTTTTTAATTTGGTTGTAGTTTCCTCTAATGTTCCTCCTTTTTTTTAAAACCCCGTTTTTGTTTTTCTTTCTTTTTTTTAAATGTTTTTTTTTCTATTTTGTTTATATTTGTCATAGAGATACGCTTCTTTTTTCTACCCTTACGTTTTAATGCATGCCCCATCGTTTCCCGCTATCTGCTTTTTTATTTTTCACCGCGAAATCAGTGTTAAAAACAAAATCGTTTTTAGCATTGATTTTCGCCCTTCTCTCACCACCCCACTCTCAACCCCTCTTTTTCCCAACCCTTGCATGGTACTGGAGTTTGTATAAATACCCGTCCTTTCTTCAGTACAACGGCAGAGCATCTCCGACATTCCACCCACCAGCGGCAAGGAAGAGGGAGATCTCTCAACCATCAAAACCTAACCACATCTCCGACATTCCACCGACCAACGGCAAGAAAGAGGGAGATCTCCCAACCTACCCATCCAAAGCCCAAACTCAATTAACAATACAAGCGGATTAGGTTCACAAAACTACATATTAATACTTCTTAAAACACATCTAACAAAACAAAATAACTCCTTTCAACACGCCGTTGTTAGCGCGTCAACGGCAATCAGCATGTGTCTTGTTCGGGTTCGCACAAAACATTTTCAAAACTTCTACTTAAAACACAATAAACAAAAAAAAACTAAAACTCTCAACACACCCGTTGTTGGCGGTCAACGGTAATCGACGTGAACCTTGGTCAAGTTCACAAAAAAAAAACAGATTAACACTTCTACTTAAACACAATCAACAAAACAAACTAATATACTTTCAACACACCCGTTGTTCCCGGTCAACGGCAATCAACGTGAACCCTGTCAAGCTCATAAGATCACATTTAAACACTTTTCTAAAACACTCGACAAAACAAACAAATTCCCAAAACACGCCCGTTCTTCGGTCAACGGCAATCAACGTGATCCTAATCAAGTTTACACTTTCTAAAAACCCAAAAAACCATAAACAACCAAACCAACCTAGCCTCAAATGAACAGTATAATCCAATGCCGGTAGGGGTATTTGCCCTCGGAGTAGTTGTTTCCGTTAGTTTATCCTTCAGCGTGAATTTAATCAATTTCACAACTTCCACCACAAAACAAACCAACCTACCTACCCAACTTCAAACGAACGGTGTAATCCAATGCCGGTAGGGGTATTTGCCCTCGGAGTAGTTGTTTCCGTTAGTTTATCCTTCAACGTGAATGCAACCAATTTCACAATTTCCATCAACAAATCATCCCAACCTCAAACCAACGGTGTAATCCAATGCCGGTAGGGGTATTTGCCCTCGGAGTAGTTGTTTCCGTTGGTTTGTCCCATCAAAAACCAATCAACTAAACCTATAACTCCATACGGCTGAAGAGGAACGTAAGCTCCTATAACGGCCTGAGGTAGAGGGGTTTTAGTCGGTAGGTCCGAGGACACCTTCCTCGGGAATCCGACACTACCCAGTCGTACGGACGGCTGGGTGTCTTTCGAAGATTTCCCCTCTTCCACGAAAACATAAAAAAAAAATCAGTACCACGGATCTCTGACATTCCACCGACCCACGGCAAGGAAGAGAGAGATCCTCCCAGTACCCGTTGATCCTATTTTTATCTTTTTTTTTCACTATCTGGCTATCTCCGATATTCCACACACCAGCAAGGAAGAGGGAGCTCTAGCCAAATAGCTAACCCGTTGCGATCAACCGACAACATTTTTATATATATTTCTTTGTGTATATATATTTTGTGTGCGCTTGTGTAGAGAATGATTGTAGAGTGTGTGTGAGTGTGTCTGGCATTTTGTATATATTGAATTTGTGTTTTTTTAAATTGTCCTTTTGTATATATGTTTTTTTTGTAAATAAACAGTATAGTTGTATCAAATGGGGGTAGCATTACATGAATTACAGAAAATTTGATATTGTAACGAACGTGTACGTGTGTGCAGTAAATCGATTAGAGTTGACTCACCCGAAGGCGACGCGTTTCATGTTGAGAAAAATCGATGTCGGACAACAGATGCTCGAGAATATTCTGTTGTCATAACAAGTCGTTTTCTTTGGAAAGCGGTCGAAATATATTCGCTTGTTTTCTAGTAATTTCTTTTAGTAAATATATACCTTCGTCTCTGGGTCAGACAGACCGTTAATGTTAAGATTTTACATACCAGCATACCTAAATCTAAGAAACTATCATTTCTAGAAAACCTAGAAATCAAAAGAGCTTTAATAAGTATATGTAATTTAGTAAATGACCAAACCGAACTTACAATTCCCCACTAGTCCTGTATAAACATTAGATTATAAAAATAGAACCAAGTAGGCTGAACCTTTACTAATCTTTTATACTCTTGTAAATGGCCGCCGCACTGGTCGAAACAAAGGCTAAGATAGTGAAAATTTCCCCGTGCTCGATTGTAATTTCGAATTGGCCATTCGAAAGAACATAATTGAAAACTCTTTCAGCTAATTTTTCAGCCCTCTAGGTGGTCACAGAGCGTGTTTTTTCGAAATTAATTTCTCCTGCCTTACGGTTTACTTTAAAAAATCTAAACTGAAGCGAGGAAAATATTTTAATTTTTCAATAGCTTCTTAGGACATGAAGGTTCCATTTGGAAGAAATAAAAATAACAGTTTACGATGCCGGTAAGTATATTTTCAGTTTTAGACCGGAATATGCCCAAAAAATGGGAAAAACCATCATTTTATTGCATTTTTTCGATAATTTTGGGCCATAATATTGAAATTAAATAGCCATTCATTAAGTAAGGGACAGTCATCAGCATATACAGTATATCCATATATACGAAATATATGCTGAGTCGATAAAACAGTTGATGAAAGCGTAGCCATTGTACTTTTTGTATTATCGTCCCCTGTTTTATCGACTCAGCCAATGCTTTTTCTTTAGGTCTCAGCCAGTTTTAGTGGATAGACCTTATGGGTATTTTGCAGCTAAGAGCCACGTATGCTGTATATAGGTATACATAGTATATATCGTATATTATTAATAACGGAAGTCTTTTAACATTATTTAATCCCGCTCTTTGCCATTAAATCGACTTAATACGTGATCCGATAACTTTGTAGATTAAAAAAAGTATATGTTAGAGTTTTAATGCATAACGACTATTTAATTTCAAGATTACGGCCCCAATTTTCACTATCTTATTCCGCTATAGCCTTTGTCGAATGATTATTAAATTGTATGGAATTTTCCATGTTGTTTACTAAATGCTTGTTTTTATACAGTTAATGATCATAAGGAGTGGTAATTCGAAGAAGTTTCCATGTATTTACACAAGAAAATTCTTTTGGAACAAGTTTACAAGGAAAACCACTTAATATGCACACCAAGTCTCGCACTATTAGTGAAACGAAAACAAGATTAAAATATGGAATACGTGCAGGCATGAAAAGAAAATTCGTGGAGTATGAATGAAAAAAAAAGGTTATAGAGACGTGCATGGTATGGCTATGAATGCTACATTTTATAGGAGATAATGAACTGTGTATCTCTCGAAGTAATCCTTTTTTAGATCCCTCAAATGTTGGATTCCATCATCGAGCTTTTTGAAAGTCACCTGCGAGTGTGTATTGAAACACAACTAACTCAAAAGTTTCTCATTTATAGTACTACATGCGAGAAAAATGTTTTTTATTATCTAGTAAGATTGTGACAGTCTAAACTGAATTGTAATTAATAGAGATCGGATTATATCCATATGAATATTTTTAATTTTTCTCACTGGTTATTGCATATTTTATATAAAATCTAATGATGATGCATATTTTCGATATGTGTACAATATTTTTCGGTAGGGTAGTTAATTTAAACGTAAAAACGGCTAACTTTATGATAGTGATTAAGACTGGTATTTCTGTAAAAGAATAGTAGGTACCTAGACGAGAAAATAGGATATTCGGTCTTACACCTTTTGCAGGACAATTTTTGTATAGACAGTTCTCTATATCAAAAAGTTGACAGTCGCTTGACCTTTACGTCAAATTGATAGTTTTATTATTATTTATGATTACAGAAGTAACAAAAAGTTAAATAAATGTTAAAGTTTATTGGTAATGTAATAATTTTATGCTGATTTTGACATAAAATAGTAAAAATTACAAATTATTTATTATAAATATAAATATAAATATAAAATCAACAGAAACAACCACTCCGAGGGCTAATACCCCTACCGGCATTGAATTACACTGTTGATTCCGATGTATTCTTAGACGAAGATATGACATATTCAAAAAAGAAGGAATTAGAATCCTTATTCGTCTAAATATTAAGATCAAAGGTTTCACATGTGGAACGTGTCCTACCATGTAGGCACAACAAACCGAAAGCCATATTGGTAGGACGCGTTCCAAATGTGAAATCTTTGATCTTAATATTTAGACGAATAAGGATTCTAATTCCTTCTTTTTTGAATAAATTATTTATTACTTCCTGTTGCAACTTTGGTCACCTTTTGTACATATTTTGAGAGTAAAAGTTGATGTAGGCTTTCACGATTGTCGCCTGAAGAAAACTGAATTTCCGGATTCTAATTGTGTCTTCTTCATGAAATCCTCATGGCTGACTATGGTGACGTCAATAGTGTTCGACCTCGAACACGGTTAGAATCCGAAAATTCAGTTTCTTCACATTTTGAGAGTATTTCTCATGCATGTTTTATAACATTGTCGGGTAAGAAATGAGGAAGAATTAGAAAGACTAGGACAACAAAGGGCGCTATGAAAGTCAATAAGGCATAGGAGAGGTAAATTGGTAAGACACCTTTTGAGATATGAAAGCTTGTTAGAAGAAAAAAAACTTTTTTGTGTTTCATTCCCACCAGCTACTCGTGCTGGTGGGCGGGCAGTCCCTCGGACCTACACTGTAGTGCAAAGCCTTTCAGGAATTGTGGTAATGGATGGGTGGTGTGGTTAGGGAGAGAAAGATGAGACGGACGAAATAAAGACACAAGAGAAGTGAAAGATTATCTGTGGAATATCACTGGCCCAGCATTTGCCTATATGATCCAAGAAAACCACAGAAAACTTGGACCAGAGCAGCCAGACCCGGGTCCGAAACGGTGACCTCCCGAATGCTAAGCAATGATCTAGACCACAGAGCCGAGGAAGCCCTAGATTAGATTATTTTTATTTTAATCAGTATTTCACATTATATACATTGTAGTTTATTGAATTTTTGTACGCAAGTTGGTGTAACCACAGATCGTTCCAGGTAGAAGCAACCTTGCTACTCACTATTATTATTACTTGTACGCAAGTGGGACGGTTTTTGCAGTTGTACGCAAGTTGGATGTACGCAAATAAGAGGACACGGTAATTTTTCTCCCCACTCTTACTTAGTGAACTTAGTTAGAATAATTAGCATATATATAAAAAAAAAAATATATATATATATATATAACATTTGTTACACATTTACTTTAGTATTGTATTACGCTTGATAATGGGCAAAGCCCGAAACAATTGTCGAGTTTCAAATAAACAAATTAGTAAACATTACTTCGTTTATTCAACAATGTTTCACAAAAAGTGAACTGTAGATTGTTTGAATTTGATCGATAACTTTTACTAATATATTTTAACTATTTATACTATTACGTGGTTTGTTGGGTTGTCCATTTGGCGAATTTTGTTTATTTCTCTTACAGCGACGATCGTTTCGTCTTACGGCATTATCAAGCTGACAGATCTGATGTTGTTTGGTGGTGTGAATTTATAATGTTCTGATGAGTTTGAGGGGGATGAATATGGCGTCTGAGGTGTTACTTACTTGTACGTTGATGATGGTGTTTTTATTTTACTTTTGCATATTTCCAAGATGTTTAGTTTTCTGCTTTTTTGAGGGTGATGTAATATTGTGAGGGTTTCTTCTATAGGACCTGGGCTACACCAATGTAGGTGAGTGTCGTAGTTAGAATCGGGTTTCCCTTCTCTGTAAGATTTTATATGCTCTTTGAGTCTTTGTACTATTTTCCTGCCTGTTTATCCTACATAGTTCTTTTCGCATGTGTTACATTTAAGTTTGTATACCCCTGATCTGTTGTATTTGTAGGTCGTAAACTTCTCTTTTATTATTGATTTTTCTTTTTATTGTGTTATCCATTTTGCATGCTATTTTGATGTGTTTTTTTAAATATTTTTTATGCGGTAGGAGTGAGGGCCAAAATATGTGAAAGTGGTCCATTTTTTGTTTTCATTTGTTTGTTCTTTTTTATCTTTTTTGGTTGAGGATTTTGTTGCTGTTTTTATTTGGTTGTGTATGCGTTTTACTATTTAATTGTTGTATCCGTTGTTTTGGTGGATGATTTTAAGTTCTGTGTTATAGTCTATTTCATTCATTGTTGTTGTTTCTAGGCGGTGTAACATACTTCTGAATGCTTCTTCTTTGTGCTGTATTGGATGGTTTGATTCTGCGGGAATTATTACATCTGTTTGTGTTTGTTTTCGGTATATTTTGTATTCTATTTTGTTGCACGATTTTTTGATGATGTAATCTAGGTAATTGATCTGTTGGTTTTTTCTTCTTCTATTGTGAATTGGATATGTTTATTGATATTGTTGATGTATGTTAGAATGTCGTTGTATGTATTTGTTTCTGCTATACTTAATATGTCGTCAACAAATCGGACCCATACTGTTATTTTGTAATTCTGTCTGATGTTGTTTAGTATTTGTTCTTCTAATGATTACAGATATATTTCGGATAGTATTCCAGATAATGGGCTCCCCATGGCTAGACCTTTATCTTGTTTGTAGAACTCGTTATTAAATTGGAAGTTATTTTGGTTTAATATTGTTTCTAGTAATCTTATAAATCCTTGAATTTTGCTGTTTGTTTTATTTTTCGTTCTCACTATGTTTTTTATTATTTTAATGGTACCTTGTATTGGGATGTTGGTGTACAGGCTTATTATGTCGAATGATACTATTTTGATATTTTTGGTCTTGATGACGTCCTTTAATTTTTCTGGCAGTTCGCTTCGTTTTTTGATGGCGTATGTATAACCATTGTATATATCACCTTAGACGCCATATTCACCCCCCTCAAACTCATCGCTCAGAACAGTATAAATTTACACCACCAAACAACATCAGATCACCGAGCGGCATGGTCTAGTGGTCTAGATCATTGCTTAGCATTCCGGAGGGCACCGGTTCGAACCCGGGTTCGGCTGCTTTGATCCAAGTTTTCTGTGGTTTCCTTGGATCATTTAGGCAAATGTTGGGGCAGTAATATTCCACAGATAATCTTTCACTTCTCTTCTGTCTTCATTTCGTCCGTCTTATCTCTCTCTCCCTAACCACACTACCCACCCATTCCCACGATTCCTGCAAGGAGGCTGAAGAGGGCCTTACACCCTACCCTCCGGCTTTGCACTACCGTGTAGGTCGGAGGACTGCCCGCCCACCAGCACGAGTAGCTGGTGGGAATGAAACACAAAAAAAAGGAAAAGAACATCAGATCAATCAGCTTGATAATGCCGAAGGCGAAACGATCGTCGCTGTAAGAGAAATAAACAAAATTCGCTAAATGTACAACCCAACAAACCACGTAATAGACCAAGCGAATTTGGTAAGAAGAAACCATTAAATATTCAACTATTTATACACTTGTTGCCTTATTATCTACCTGACCATCATAAAACTACCCTCTTTTAGAATAAGCAGAATGAAATACAAAATATG
The DNA here is from genome assembly GCA_963921985.1 of Agrilus biguttatus. NCBI lineage: Eukaryota > Metazoa > Arthropoda > Insecta > Coleoptera > Buprestidae > Agrilus > Agrilus biguttatus. The sequence goes on from OY998118.1 coordinate 28,072,325, forward strand.
AAGAACTGAACTTTGTTATAAACATAGAATACTTTCATTATAATTATGTATATTTACTTATCGTTCTAACTAAAAAATAACCAATTTAAATAAAACAAAATCAAGTTTTACCAAATTTATTAAATGAATAACTCGACTATAGTTTCGATCGACAGTGATCATTATCGAGAGTAAACTAAACTCAAAAAGTATAGTCGAATTATTCGTTGAACAAATTTTTGTGAAACGAATTTGTTTTATTTCAATTCTCTATTTCACAAAAGTCGCACTATCGAAAGTGTTAATGAATTTTACAAATTTTCAGATAGATTTTTTTTTTGTTAGTTATGCTCGTAAACATATAATGAACGATTTAGATCAATCAACTGTATAACTGGCATTAATGAATGTACGTTAACGTGACAAGTAGAAATGCAATTTCCTAACAAACTTCTCGCAGAGTACGTATTTATAATTCATTTTGTGTATAGTAATTCCTTCCAGTTCGGTGGAAAGTCCAACAATATTCGGAGAAGTTTGAGAACTGTTTCACTGTGATATGAGGCAAAGAGTTATATACAACTCTGGAATCTAAAACAATTTCATTCACTGGTCTACCCCAACAATAGAATCATTTTAATAGGCTTAAATAGTGCTGACATCAGTTCAAGAATAAAATAAGCGAACAAGATTTGATAAAATAAAACACTTCAATTATATTTGTACATTACCAAGAAAGTAGGTATATAAGCCCTCACGTTAGATATGGTATGGTTAGTAATTTAGAATAAAGTTTGAAAATTACACTATCTATTATTATTGGTCCTTCGAAAATACTATCATTAACATAGTACAACAGTACAACCGTTCAAGATAAGTGTAAAAATAACAACAGTAAAACCCTTAGAGCATAGAATCTTGGAGACAGCATTTAACACTATAGCAGTAAACTTGAGTGAACCATTATTTTTTATGATTTGAAAAGAAAAATTGTTAATTAATGTGTTTACAATTTTTTTTGACGATATTTAGATCAATTGGATTAATTTAAAAAAGGTAGGTATGTAAAAATATCTTTGTTTGAGGTATGTTAAATGAGTCTTTTTTGTAATTTTGTGTATTATTGAAACAAGCTTGAAAATAACCTCGTAGAGAGTGTCAAAAGGTCGTCATAAAATAAAGAGACATCATTTCAATGACTTTTTAATTTTGAACTAGTAAATCTTAAAGAAATTATTCGTAGTCACCGAAAATCAAAATTGGTTGATATAATTGTATGAATTGAGGAACGGTTGTATAAATAAATAGATTGGGAAACGAAATATATTTGTTGAATGTATTAGGTGGATAAAATATAGACCGGAATTTGTTTTTAAAAAATTTATTGATACATCCTATTTTGATACATAGTCTTCCCTTTTAGCAATACATTTTTTCCAACGGATGGGAGGTTTTTAATGCCATAATCGAAATATTAATGTGGTTGTGTCTCTAACTAATTATGCACAAATGTTTCTACGTCTTGGTCGTCAACATTACAGCGCAGTGCCCCGTCTTCCAAGTTCTTCTTGCTTGAGTGGCCTAAACATGTGATAGTCACATGGTGACCAATCGGAGCTATAGGGCGGATGTTCAACTGGATTGTTTCCAGTTTTTCTCGGGTCAAACAGCAGCTGTATGTGGCCGAGTGTCGTTGTGAAAAAGAGTCACACTTAGGATAGGTGAATCTCGTCATTTAACCGAAAAATCTGTTTTGCTGTTTTCATCAAGGTGCTGGCAGTAAAAACTTTGTGTGTAGAAGGGCGAGTATTGACTTTTCGAGTTGGGGTTCCTCCAGGATGGCTTGTTTAGATTCCGGGGTATAATTATGCACCCACGTATCGTCAGAGGCGATAATGCCACTTAAAATATTACTTCAAAGAAAAAATTCCCTTCTGCTATTAAAAAAATGTGTTGCTAAACAGGCAGACTATATAAAATGTAAAATGTACTCAAAAAATTTGTTGCTGTGTCGAGAAATAAAGCTCTCCATATTCGAATATTTTCACTTTTTGTGTTCTATTTATTCTATTAGATCTTTTTTATCTTAAAAATTCTAACAGTGTCTTGGACTTTAAGTAGCATCAGAGTTTTTTCCAACAAAACTTTAACACTTTATATGACGGTGTAGTTACATTTTCTTTATCAACCGTTGTTATAAAATAATTACTAAATAATATTGTCGCTTTGATATATACATCGATATATGTTGCTGAAAAAAAAACGAATACGATTTTTCTGTACATATTTACATAAACTCGTCGCTGTATATAAAACAATAAATTTTACGAACCTCGAATAATTCTTCTGCGATTGGATAGTAGACTTTAGCGCGATAAAAGGAAAATTTTTCAAACATAATACGCTATGATTTTTATGGTTACAGCGATGGTGAGAAACACTTTGATGTTTGACCTACATTGGAAAATTTACGTACATGCAAATGGAAACTTCAAAGTTTGCCTTTCAAATAAATGCTTACTGTTGAAAATATGAGCGGATCGATAAAGTAGTAATTCAGGAAAGTATATTTATTAGTTGTATTGATGTTCAATATTTCTTTAGAAGACAGTAAATAGTTCAAACATCAATGCCAAAACACGACTGTAAACTCTTCGGTAAGAAGGGGATTTTCTACAGGAATTGAAGAGAACTAAAAACATAAAATGGCCAGTTTTAGTTTCCTTATACATATATTACATAGTTTTCCTCTAAATAGAGACCACAAGAAACCATTATAAATATTTCCAAAGACAACGGTTTTAAATGTAATATAGTTGATAAATTAGTTAATAAGTTTAAATTTAAGAATCTCTTTTTAAGATCTACTAATTTTCAGGAAGACATCAGTAAAACTATGTTTATTACTTTGGTATCTGAACCAAGGACTCGATGAAATTATGCGTAATCTTGGTCCTATTTTAACTTTCCTCAAACCATTCTTGGCAACCGATAGGATAAAAAAAGTCGGAGATACATGAAATTGGTTGTAAAGACTGTAATAAGAAATATGTCGGACAAACTAGATGTACCAGTATTTGTATTGGCTACACTGCCTTTAGGTTTTAGTTCTCTTTAGTCTCTGGAAAAGGTAACCTTGTTAAGGAAATGTATTTTTGTATTTATTTGGACGTTTAGCGTCGTGTTTTAGCGTTGGGGTTTGAATAAACTTAACACTTTGGGTGGTGCAACTATTGTGGAACATACTTTAATTCAAATTTAATAATTTGAGTTTAATAAAGAACTTAACACTATAAAATAAATTGCTTTGAATAATGGATTTAATCCCGATATTATAGAAAACCTACTTTATAAAAAGAAAAGGAAAATATCTTCGCAGCTTCTTTATAACAATAGTTCAACCTTATCCATAAAAAACATTTTTTTTATTTTTTAAATTTAAGAATATATTTAACAAATACAATGTAACCTTAGTGGAACATAATAATTAGAATTTAAGTTCGATTTTGTCAAAATTTAAACAAAAATTAGATATTTTGGAAAAATGGGTTAATTAAAATATGTTGTAACACTTGCAGTGATTGTTATATAGAACAAAGTGGTAGAACCATTAACATCAAATAAAAGAGCATTTAAGGAATACAGCGAAAAAGATAAGAAAACGGCCTTTGCCGAACACTGTGTTTCCTTAAATCACCACTTAGACATGGAGAACATTGCTGTTCTTCACAGTGGTGTCAGCAAAAGTAGGAAATTGTGTCTCTTCGATACATTAGAGATCATAAAAGCTCTTGCACAAAATATGGAGTCAGTCAATAATGAAGTAGAATGTCGTTAAGTATAAATATGTCCGCATTAGTTTTAAGCATTTAGTATTGAATTTACTTTTACCTTCGATAATGGTCAATGTGACCGAAACATGTCAGGTTTATAATAAATTGATGAAGCTCTTATTTTTTTAAATTTTAAGTTGGGGTTTGAGCTGTACAACACCACCAATGTTTCCAATCTTTTTCATTAAATATTCCTTTTGAATTACATATTGCAGAATTACTATGTATTTGGTAGTTACAAGAACTAGATGAATATATCACAGGGAATAAGAGGAACATGTGTATGCAAAAACGATTGTTTAATGAAGTGCTAATAGAAGGGTGGTTGGCGGCGAGGGGGTAGCAACTGATTAAATATGTGTAATATAAACTATCAAGTCTATATGAAATTGTGATGTGTAGTCTATTGAAATCCACATGTTATCAGGCGAAAGATGATGTATGAAATCATGAAATTCAATGTACTTCGCATGAAGACCCATCCGCTGAAAATATGAAATCTGAATTAATAGAAACGGCAGAATATGTTAAAAGAAGCAAGAGTGAAAATTAAACGGTAGGTAAAGCTAGCTAACTGCATATTCCTGCATATTTATTCTGCGAGTCATAAAGTACTTGTATACATTGTAGTACAAGTAAAGTGCTTGTTAATTGCTTCCCGTATGTTTTTTAGCAGTAAGTACACTCGAGGATAGTATAACAAGAAATAACAGCGGATTACATTATACGCACGGTTTTTTCAATTCAATAACAATTATTTTAAACAAATAAAATGAACTGTAATGAGTAGCATGGTTAATTTTGAGACCCAACTATAACAATTTACTGACTATTTCCCTAGAAGTTGGAAAGATACATGGACATTGTCCTCGCGAGTTTTGATATGAGGGTGCTTTTTATATTTTAAGTCTTGGCAATACTAAGTGCTTACAGGCGCCATCTGACGTTTCTAATTGAAATTTAAATCTTTTTAATCATAACCTTCTTCAGAACGTTTCGTAATTTGAACACAACTTGGGTTGTCTTCTGAAGATTCCCTTGTAGGGCGAAACAATTATCAAGATTGAAAATAAACTTATGTTGTTTACAGTAACTTGAAAATTTTGTTTTAACGAAAAAATGGAATTAACTCGTGAACATTTTTGTGTGATGACTTCCGACATGGATAATCAAGACAGGAGTGCATCGATCAACTTACATCGACTTTTGGCGATGGATCCCCATCCTTGGCTACAGTAAAACGTTGGTATAACGAACTTATTGGTGGCCGTAGTACGTTGAGGAACGAAAGTCGTGAAGGTCGTCCAAAATCAGTTATTGGTTGTTGTGCCAGAAAACATTAATGCTGTGAGCGAACTGATATTGCAAGATTGTCATATGACTTATCGTGAGATTGAGTCATCCTTGTGCATTGGTATGACGAGTATCAATAAGAGATTTCATGAACATTTAGCTGTGAAGAAGATTTGTTTGCGCTGGATTCTGCATTATTTAACAGAAGCTCAAAAAGGTACTTATGTCAATTGGTGCATAAAAATGCTCAATAAATATAATCGCGGTGTATCAAAATCTGTATATAACACCTACACAAGTGACGAATCTTTCGTGCGTGAAGCACTTCGAAGCAAATGACCACCTGTTTCTTCAGAATAACTGGACATGTAGCAACCGTGCCGTTAGACCAACGTAGAACTGTGAATTCTGATCTGAATGGTACACAATCAATTGTTTGCCAGAAGTACTTGGTCAAATACGAAAAAGGAAGCAGCACATCGGTTCTCACACATCAGCTGTAACAACCACCTGTTTGACTATTTGATTAGCCAAAACGTCGAATTGATGGGTCGTGCTCCGTACATCCCCGATTTGTCAACAAATAACTTCTTGTTATTCCCGCATAGCAAGAATAAGTTGCTTGGCCAACGCTTTTTGGCGCCTGCAGCAGCCGCTGCTGCATTCAAAAACCATGTTTTGGACAAAATCTCAATCGGAGTGGAAAAAATGTTACGAAAATTGGTTGAAGAGCATGCAAGAGTGTATTGATTATCATGAAGAATACTTCGAATACTTCAATAAAGCCATTTTCGATTATAACAAACTTTCAATGGTACATGTATTGTAAATATTAAATAATAACAAGAATTATGTTCATCAAAATTTTTATTTAACTCGACAATTGTTTCGAGTAATAACCCATTATCAAGAGTAAACAATACGTTTGTAATGTGCTAGGGAACTATATATAAGACATTACGGAAACTTACTTAATAGAAGTGGGAATGAAACTTAACCTAGCTGGTTATTTACAATACTTGAATTGTTGTTAATGGCTTTTTTGATTTCCAGGTTTCAAGCAAAGTTAATTTCTTGCTTTTTACAATGTTGGTATGTAATATTTTTACGTTATTTCCATCAATTTCGTGTTTAAACAGAGTACAATGTCCAGAACTAAGTTTTTTAATATCATGTACATGTTCATTTTATCGAGTACATATAGACCAGTGGTTTTAAAGTAATGTTGTTATTTTCTTCTGATGTTAGGCCGAATTTTTGTAACTGGATTTTTGAATTTACAACTGATGTATTTTAAGAAGTGTAAAGATACAGATCATTTATCAAATTTAGAATTAACACTAAGTTCATGGTTATTTAACCATTTTCGATAATAAATACATAATTAGACGCAAAATATAAATAGCAACCCTCGTACTACTAAATGTAATGTAGACTATTTTTTTAAATATTTTTAAACTTACAACACCCACTCATGATGTTCACTCGATCAGTCATTTCGACACACTTCAATTTTATGGAAACATAAAAATCAACAAATTGAAATTTACTTTTGATTCGAATCGTTGCGTTTTGGTGTTAATGAAGAATAAAACAAACACAATGGTCAACGCGACCATTTGTCGAATGTGATAATGTATTTGTTTTATTTTATTACTTTGAAAATGGTCGCGTTGACTGAAACTTGCTAGGTTTTCTAATAAAATTTGGTCAAACTTCCCATTGTGTTTGTTTTATACTTTATAAATAAAAGCCCAGGAGAATCGAGAGTTTCACACTAACAAATGTAAAAACTATGACAAACAATACAAGTCAGATTTAAGGAACATTTGACAAATCATAGGTTTAATAGTACATCCCCCTACCAACAGAATTAAGTCGAAGCATGTATTCGGAGGTTTAGCCTGTGTTTATGGGTATTGAACGACATCACTACATAGGTTATCCCTTTGGCTATTAACCAAGGCTTTGAATTTCATCTTACAGGTGGTTTACCGAAACATACACAATATACAGCTCAAATTCTCTTGTTTGGCAGGCAAGGTTTATTCATTGCTGTCCTAACCTACAATTAGATTCAGCAGTGTGATCTCACTCAAACCTAATCCATAAAACGGACTTTTCTTTAATAATAAAATTGTTTATTTCCCCTGTTATTCTCAAAATACCATAAAGAGGGATTTCAACTATATAATAAGTTTTAGAATTTAGATTAATTTAGTCTCTGACTGAGGATGACATCTTGGGTGTCGAAATGCCGTTTTGGTCACTAAACGTTTTGTATGGGATTTTGGATTTTAGTATTTATTTAATGGAATACATAATTTAGTTAGGAAATTCGTATGAGATATACATAGCGGAATTCTCGTGAAATTCAATGAAATCAACGGGGAAATGCGATGAAGTGAAATTGTAAGTGAAATCCGTAGAAAAATTCTTTTTTTCTAATGGTTACCCCTTTGGTTTTTTACTACCAAATTTAGTCAAGGTAAAAAACAATTTGTGAAACAGTTTGAAAGCAATTAAAAAATATCATCCGGAGCAATCGAAATCTAAGACGTAAATTTTAACTACTGAGAATAAGATACTCTGAGAGGAAATTAGACTAATGAGAAAGCGGAGCCGTGCAAACGTTTCACGAAACGAGGGTTGTGTAAGCTTTTACAAAATTATTATTTACATTAACATATTAAGGTAGTTCTACTGCGAACATGACTAATATTTTAACCCAATGAAATTTGAAAGTTAGTTTTAAGTTACAAAACAAATTAAGGGTTATTTTATTTGATTGTAAAGACAAAATTGATAAATTTATGAATGGTGGAGTGGGTAGGATTTCTACTAACAGGATATTAAAAATATTGAAGAAGTTTTCGTGTTATTTTACTAAAATTCCAACAATAAATTTGGTATTTTGTATTGCATATTTTTAGATAGCTTGCTAATTAACTATTTGTAGGTGCCTTGATAATTATGTTAAAGGAAGATGTAACATTTATTAGTATAAATATAAAAATGGAATCAACAGAAACAACTACTCCGAGGGCTAATACCTCTACCGGTATTGAATTACACTGTTGAAACCAGTCGTGGGATAAGGCTTTCGGTTCGTGGTGCCTACTTGGTAGGACGCGTTCCAAATGTGAGACGTTTGATCTTAATGTTTAGAAGAATAAGGATTTTAATTCCTTCTTTTTTGAATATGTAACATTTATTGTTTTTTCATTTCGTAAGCACATAATACCATAGTAGAAGTAATAAATAGCTGCGGTTAAAAAGTCAAGTCAAGGTGGCTAGCCCATTATCACATTAGATAAATAGGGGTTCTGTCAGATTTCATAGGACTATTCAAAATATTTATATGTTTTTGTGAGTTTGAGCTTATAATGTAAAGTGTTTCTTCTATTATTTTCCGTTTATAGTCTCTTTAAATTTTTTTTATTTATCTCTTAAAAGTTGTGCATTTCGTGGAATGTATTCAACTTTTTAACAATTATTATTGATGAATCGGGAGGAGAAATGTGAAACATTATTGAATAATTAAGACAACGGAAATAAATATTAATTTTTAATGCTTCAAAAGATTTTTAAAAGAATCAAGAGCTTTTTACAATAATAATAGCTGCTGTCATGGTCGTAAACGACACAGGTAAAAATAGAAACTAAATTTCAGTTTTATGTATTCACAGATGAAAAAAATGATTTACAGCAATTTGCAACAAAGGCAAACGGTTATATGTCGTAGATGTTAGCACTTATTATTACTTTTGCAATACGTAAGAAAACTATTTTAGCACGTGATGTGTATTACTGTTGCCATTATTAATGGTAAAAGGAAATATGCAAGAAACTGGGATTTTTATTCACATTTTGTACTCGTAGCAATAATTAAGTTTATTTAGTATTCTGTTAGATGATGATTTAAAAAATATATTATTTAATATACAGGGTGCCAGATTATTTCCTTTTGAAATCCTAGAGTTTTTGCCAAGATGTCCCTACATTTTCCTAATAACAATTCGATTTGTGCAGGTCTCATAGTGGGTAACGGAACCTGAGGAATTTCCCGATAATGCACATGTTTTGGAATATTGTATTCAGGCTTGTATTAAAATATTTATATTGTTTTTATTTTTTATATGTACAATTTGTAGAAAAAAAAATAAGTCAATATTTTATTTTTAACAACATTTGAAAGGTGAATCCATATTCATTATAAAACATTTAAAAAATATGTTGATCTGTTTTCAGCGACCCTCACTTTAAGAATCACTAATTTAGATAACAGTTACTAGTGTAGAAATTAAAAAAAGACAAACACAAGTTGCAAAGATGTTTATTGTTTCACAATGTACATTTCGCTACACAGTGGTTTCTTCAGGTGGGAGAAGTAATAATAGTATTACTAATAATAGTATTACTTCTTCCACCTGAAGAAGCCACTCTGTGGCGAAATGTACATTGTGATACAATAAACATCTTTGTAACTTGTGTTTGTCTTTTTTTAATTCCTTTTCTACATTAAAATGGAGTTACAATATTTAAAAGCTTCATCAATTCAATAGTTACTAGAGATAACATACGGTATTAGTAAATATACACACTGGTATTCACTAATTAATAGAATTTTGTAAAATTAACTTCTTGAGAAAACTAATATAATTAGAATTATAAATATAAATATAAATATGGAATCAACAGAAACAACTACTCAGAGGGCTAATACCCCTACAGGTATTGAATTACACTGTTCATTCCGATGTATTCTTAGACGAAGATATAAGATATTCAAAAAAGAAGGAATTAAAATAGTTACATCTGAATCAACAGTGTAATACAATGCCGGTAGGGGTATTAGCCCTCGGAGTGGTTGTTTCTGTTGATTACATATTTATATTTATCATATAGCCTGTAAAGGCCTTTCTGCCAGCGCCCACCTGATGAGACTCGATTGGTCGAAACCGGTCGTGGGATGTGGCTTTCGGTTCGTTGTGCCTACTTGGTAGGACGCGTTCCAAATGTGAGATCTTTGATCTTAATATTTAGACGAATAAGGATTTTTATTCCTTCTCTTTTTAATATAATATAATTTGATTTTAATGCATTTTTTTCGACTAGAGTAGAATAAAGTTATTCATACAATTCCGTATTTTGTGGGTCATACTGTATGTCCATCAATACTGACTTATTTAATTATTATCAGGGTCATAACGTTCGGTAATAACCTCAGAACTATCATCTATTATACCATTAATGAAAATTCAGTAGATAAAAAACTGTTAATAATTCATTAATTAAGTTTATAGAAGCACGCAATGTAACCCTTTGTTGTGTGCGGAAAGCTGCTTATTAATTACCACGTTTTTACCTCATTTTATACCTGAGAAAAGAGTAAAATGTTTGTATGGACGGCTAGCATAGCGATAATCGCACAAAACATATTTTAGAATTTTTAATTCATCTATTAATCAACGCTGCTAAGTAATTACTTAATTAATATTGTTAAAAAAAATCTTAAAGAATCGCCGGTTTCTAATACAAAACGTAGTTTATTTTGCATTGGTAAAAACGTAATACAACCGTATTATTACTTAATAACTTTGTATATTTATAATTGTATATATTAATTAAAAGTAAATGTCAGACGTTTTCTTAATTACCTATTTTATTTTATTCTAATGCTCAATGTAACACAAAGAAAAAATAATAATACTGTGGAAAACATTTAAGTAGTTTCTTAAATAAACAGAAAAAGTCTTTCCATTAAAACAAAACTAGCTTTTGTAATTGTATTATAAGCAATAACAATAATAATGATATCTATCCTTATAAAAATAACAAATGCTTCTGTTTTGTTTTTAAGAATCTACATTGTTTATCAAGGAAAGCTCTGAATTCCATTCAGAGTATTTTAATATATATAAAGATATAAATATTGAAGAAATTGTTAAATTTAATTAAAAATCATGCAGAAAATTTAAGAAAATTCTTACTGGAAGTCGAACAGTACTTTTTGGAAGTATTCATTGAAATCGTAACTAAGACACACTCGTACGGAAAGTATTCACAACACATGTTTTTTTACTATTGAAACAAACGAACCGGCATGACGACCATTTATAGTTGGCGTCTGTTATCATTTGGAAGCGTAGCTATTCTATCATTTTAATTTCCATTAATGCAAATTTAGGTTATGGTGTCTCTGCATGATACGACAGCACTCGCATGCGGCCACATACTAGCGCAGTATCGATTTCCTCAACGTCTCTCTGACAAGCAGAAACGAATTTCCACAGAAAATTCACTCGCGTTCGGCAACTGTTGCTATATCTATACCTACTTGTAAACGACTTTTTTTGCAATAAATAAATATCATAGGAACAAAAATATATTATAGATTGGTTACTTCGTTTTTCATAAACGTTGAGATTGGATATAATTAAATTTCCGACTGAATTAGTGATAAAAATGTAGGTGGATGTCGAATTATAAATCGGGAAGATGTCATTTCCAATCACTTCTCTCTAAACTAACGATAAAAATATTACAAAAAAAATACCAAATATAAATATAAATATGGAATCAACAGAAACAACTACTCCGAGGATTAATACCCCTACCGGCATTGAATCACACTGTTGATTCCGATGGACTCCTAGACGAAAATATGAGAGATCTTTGATCTTAAAATTTAGACGAATAAGGATTTTAATTCCTTCTTTTTTTGAATATAAAAAATACCGTTTATTTTTTTAACTGCTGTAAATAAATTTAAAAAACATTGGTTTGTAAGCGAGATAACATTAGAGTAAGTATTGAAGACAAAAACTACAAGAAGTACCTAATTTTTGATATCTAGGAGTAAGATAAGTTAGTAAAAAACAAAAAAAAAAATAAAGGAAAGCGCAACTTTTAATAAACATCATTTTTTCAAACGACACCTAGCATATTTTATTTTGTCATTGGATTCCTTTTTTTATCCTCTTTCGATACATTGGGTGCTTTACATTCTTTATTAAAAAAATCCAAAATTATTCAAATATTTTCAAATAAATAGGAAATATCCAGATGGATCGAAAGAGGATAAAAAAGGAATCGAAAAATAAGTTTCCGAAGGTCGAAAACTCTTCTTAAAAGTTTTATTTATCAATTATATAAACTATCATATTATTTAATTATAACCAATCGAAAATTAAACAATTACAATAGTTATTCAGTCATAACTAGTTAACTAATTGGCCGATATTCACGTTTGATACCTCATTTTGAAGTTTTTTTTATTCTCTACAAAAGTTCCAGTTCATAAAAAATAATAGGTTTCCCGGAAAATGAGATAAATCAATTCCACCGCTTTAATTTGCTTATAATAATTTTCGCTACCATTTAGCAATATCAATTTTTAAAGCTTGTAAGGTTGGTTGTATACTATTAAAACACAAACGATCCTTATAAATTTTTGTCTATTTGTCTATTATTTGGAACGGCAGAACATTTACAGACAGGAAGAGGGGATTGTCAGAAGTGATCCATGCTACTTTTTTCAATTGTTTGTTGGTTATAACAGTTGTTATGAAATGTTACATGTTCTATATGCTTATTGTCATCTAGGAAATCAAATTACCTCACTTTTCCCTACAAAAACTCTGAATAGAAGTTGTGTGTATTAAGTATTTCGATTCAATTTTTTAAAATATTTTACATTTAGTATTTGAAATAGGGAATCGTTTTATATTTTTCATTTTTTGTTTCAAACACATCCTAACAACTACTTCTGATATTTTTTTTAGTTGATATGAAAGACAGACCAAACAGGAAAGATAGTAATAATGTATTTGTTAGATATAAATATTTTACAGATAAGAATTTCACAAACTAGAAACTACATTACGTGACACCGTTCTCACGCACTTATCTCCTAAAGATACAAAACAGATCATTTTGACAGCATTAGGATTCGCATTTTAAAACTAACATCATAAGGTGACCAATTTATGACCTACTCAAATGTCTACTTGGAGATTAAACAGTTGTAAGACCAACCAGGTTATTTACTTACCCCAATAGATGTATGCTGAGGGGGTGTCACATTATTTAAATATACATGCTAGATATAAATATTGGTAGAAGGGCATTCATCCCTCATATGTGCTTCGACTCTTAAGTAATAAACTTATTATCTTCAGTTTGGTTGTTTTATTCAGAAGTTAATGGTATTAACTTAAATAAGTTGAATTGCAACTAAACAAAGAAACATTCTCCAAGACGATAGTTATATTTAAGGGTGTTTTATTAACATTCATATATTGAAACGTATCGACCAATTAGCCCGCGACTATCTCTACAGAAATTACGGAGATTAGTTCGGCATAATAAATTTATGGTATCTTCAAATTAATAAAGTCGATATATAACATATTTCTTGTACAGCGAAGTAATCGTGACCTCCTTCAGATGTTTTCAGAAGTACATGAATAAATAAAAATGGAAATGCAAGATTTATGCCAAATCTTGTTAACATTTTTAAAAACTAGCCCTTTTCTGTTAATATATATTCAAACAGTTTTCGGTAAATAAATGATTTATTATTCAATGGGCTTGTTATATCGTACAAATGGTAAATAGAGTGTAAAATATAACACCGTAGATTACTTACTTCGCAGACTATTGACTTAATTTATAACTAATAGGGTAGGAAACGAATGAGGATATCAAGCGTCCTGATACCTTGAAAATCGATTACCACCTATCGAAATATGCCTAGGATGGAGGTAGTAATAAAACAAAGATAATCGAACCCTTTGGCTGATACAAATTAACATTTCATCGAGAATAGGTCGTTAATGTACGAACGGAAACACTTTAGGAACAAACAATCAGTACAAAATATCGATATTGTATAACAAGGTAAAAGGCCAGCCGCGGTTAAGGCAAGTCAAATACCCATGAGACAAATGGTGCAAAGTTTATTTGCCTGCAACCATTTTTCTATTCCTACGAACAGTGTAAATTACTGGATTATACATTTATAAGAGCAGTACAAGTTTTTCGTCGGTAATTATCAAAACCAACAAACGCGGATCGCGATTTCGAACTTATTAAATCTCATCAGCATGCCGTAGACCGTTTCGATAAATTACTGTCCCAGAACATACACTGTTCTCATTAATTTACTTTACGTACCGTTTTAAAATTTTTGCCAAAACAGCGCTGCGGTTAGCGTTCCGCGCATGCGCACTGAGTACCTATATCTCTCACCTACGCACTGACGCCATTACAGTCTGATTCGCCCTTGTTTACGTTATTTACTGAGTATCTAAGATGCCTCCAATAATTGTGAGTCCCACCGACTGAGAAGTCCGGGCTGTTATACGATTCCTTAGTGCTAAAGGACTAAAACCGATTGATATTTATCGTGAGATCTGAGATCTGTGCAGTTTACGGACAAAACATTATGACTGATGGAATGGTAAGGAAGTGGGTGAGTATCTAAAGATAGCCGCACAAATGTGCATGACAATGCCCGTCCGCATGTGGTTAATCGGACCAAAATTCTCTTCACATATTTTCACTGAGAAACTATAGATCATCCTCCGTACAGCCCTGATCTGGCGCCCAGTGGCTACCATTTGTTCCTGCACTTGAAGAAACATCTGTACGGTTAGCGTCTTTAAGATGATGACGAAGTGAAAACAGTTGTGATGCAGTGGTTAACACTTAACAAGTCAGGCGACAGAATTCTATGAAAAGGGTATTCAAAAACTGGTCACTTGTCAAACGTTATGATAAGTGCCTCAATATTGAAGGAAATTATGTAGAAATGTAGATTAGGGTAGAGGCTTTCATGTAAAAATAAAATTATGAAGATTTCTTTGCACATTTTTTATTAATTTGAAAACGGTACTTAAAAAACATGCCTCGTATTTTGTTTGGAAGGCTCTACGTTATAATGAAATTTCAGGGGAGAATAAAGGCCGGTTGCAAGTGATGTCCATTGCGACTTAAAACTAAAAAAATGTTAGCGCGATAAAGGATCATACAAGAAGATATACACCCTTAAACAAATATTCGGACCAAAATTCTCAACTTACGTTGGTGCAAGTCCCGTAACAACAACCTGTTTTACTAACTTTATTAGTAGTATAAAATGCTATATTTTTACAAGAAAGCTGTTAGTCTCTATCTATTTAATACGAAGTAGCTTGGCCAAGTCTTGATCGGAACATGCACGCTGGGCTACGACGTGGGCAGGGCAATCCCTTCTTGTCCTAACGTGTATAATATTCCCGTAAAACAAGGACATGAATTAAACGAGCAGGAAAACGCTCCACTCGTCCAACTATGAGCCATCTTACTCAGCGCTTGAGATAGTAGCCGTGTTTAAAAAAACAAGTAACGATTTTTTCCGTTATAGTACATATTACCTGTATATCGTCGACTCAGTTGGACAAGTAGATACCTTTGTAAAGCTCGAGTCTAATATATAAAATACGAGGATGGATCAAATATAAACTAGCCTTTGTTTTTTGTAAAACGTTTATTTTCAGAAGTTTCACAAAAACACAAATTTCTCTATTTTTCGACATATCTCCCTTGTTTGTCTATACATTTTTCCCAACGCATTGGTAGTTTCTTCATCTCGTTTTCATAAAAAGAAATAGGACGGGTGTTTATCCAGTTGCGTACAAATGCCTCCACCTGTTCATTGGTCTGAAATCGCTCGCCTCCTAGTGATTCTTTGAGGGACCCAAACATATGGAAATAACAAGGGGATAGGTCTGGGCTATATGAAGGGTGTTCCAGCTGAGTCCAGTGCATTTCACAGACTTGTGCCTGCGTTATGAGGCCTAGCGTTATCGTGCAAGAGTAACACGTCAGGAACGGGTGTATCTTCCTTTTTCGGCTATAAGCAAGTTTTATCTGACTGAGAAGTCAGTAGTACAGACAGTAATAGGCTGCATTAATGGTTCTTCGTTCGTGCAAAAAAATCGACCAACAGCACTCCTCTCCAGCCCCAAAAAACCGTGGCTAAAACTTTGCCTGCAGACAGACGTGTTTTCGGCTTCACTGGGTTTGGGTTTGATTCATCTTTGTGCCGCCACTCCATGCTTGCTCGTTTTGATGTTGAAGTGTGATGGTATACCCACACCCACGTCTCAACGCAGGTTACAATTTTGTGCAAAAAAAATCACCTTCCTATATAAATCGAGTGAGAAGCGCCTGAGAGATGCGAATTCGAGCAGCTTTTTGATCTTTACTCAGCAGCTTTGGATATCAACGAGTTGAAATTTTTTGGAATTCCAAGTTTTTCGTTATAATTGTATGGACACTCCCATAGCTGATACCGAGTTCACTAGATATCTGAAGCACAGTGGCGTGGCGGTCCCCTTCAATAAGGTTTCTAACGCGTGCAATATTCTTTGCAGCAAACTTTTACACGTAGTCACGAAAGCGTTTCATTTCCGAATTGTGCTTGCAATCTGCGTAAAATTTCAACTGGTTTCACGTTTTCACGTAAGAAACTTAATACGAATAATAATTATTAGCCAAGCGAACGCAGCAATACGGCGCCTCGTTTCCGTGCCACCTAATATCCCCTCTTCAAGTTTTTAACGCTCGTATGCGGCTTGAAAAACTATCCGGCGCGCAATTTAAAAAGGCTCGTTTATATTTGATCCACCCTCGTACTTTAGTTAGCAGCAGAAATCAGTAGGTGGTGATATATATCGCAATAACCAGAAATTATATTAGTACCTATGATTTTAGTGAGTCCTTTTAGTTTGGTCAGCAATTAATCGATACTGCCTATGGAGCGCTGATGAGATCTAATAAGATCGAAATCACGATCCATGTCTAGTAATTTCAATAAATTACTGACTAACAGCTACTAAGAAAATGTCTAGTCGTTACATCCGGAGGAGACACAAATATAACCAAATTTAGCTACAAAAGTAGTCTAATGAAGTTAAAAAGGAGTCAAATCTATACATCTGTAACCATGTGTGATGAATTAAGTCGGGTTATGCTCGACCTCTTTTTTAATTAAATTAGACATTCGGCTATATTCGTGGTTCTTCCGAGTGTGACAGCTAGACTCTTGCCTAATGTTCTTATTGTAACGAATTTTCTATTTCATTTATTTATTTAGCAATTATTTATTTACAATTATTTATTTAATCACTTAAACACTACTAACAAACTTAAACTACTTATTTATCTGCCAAACAATAATGCACTTTATTTATATCACTTTGTATCTAGCCGTTGAAAATTTATATTACGCATCCGGAAATAAACTGTCCGTCTGACCCATAGACGATGGTATTTATTTACCGAAAGAAATTACTAGTAAACACGGGAATATATTTCGACTGCTTTCCAAATAAAACGACTTGTTATGACAACAGAATATTCTCGAGCGTCTATTGTCCGGTATCGATTTACATGAAAAGCGCCGCCTGCGGGTGAGTCAGCGCTAATCACGTTCGTTACAAAATGTTTCGGGTGTTACCCCATTATCAAGAGTACAACTGCTAAAGTTGTACACAATATAAAGAACTATATATACCACGATAAGTCACTTAACAAAAGGAGGAAAGAAGTTTGACCTAATTATAGTTGGTTATTAATAATATGTGATTTACTTTTTATTTAAAAGTAAAAAATTAACCATGCTAGAAAATTTAGAAATTAAAAAAGTTCTACGAACGGCAAATCAAATATTGTTAATAACGAAATAGTGTTAGGGCAGACTTCATCCCCCCTTTTGTTAAGTGACTTATTGTAGTATATATAGTACCTTACATTGTGTATAACTTTAGTATTTGTACTCTTGATAATGGAGTAACAACCGAAACATATGTCGAGTCGTAATAAATATATTGATCTGATTGATTTTACTTTATAGTTACGATTTTTCACAAAAATATGCACCATAGACAATTTATTATTAAGAAATATTAATATTTATTAAACGAACGATTAATTAAAACAATGTACGTCATGTTAATTTATGGGTTTAGAATATTAGTAAACTTCTATAAAAAAATCAATAAATCAATTTTTAATGATTTGGTTAGGGAAGTAGGTAGTAAAAAATCTGTTTTAAAACGTTTTTAATTTTTTGCTCTTTTTATGTAATACAACATGCTAGCTTGGAGATGGGTGAAGCAGATCGGGAGTAATTGTTTTATTACAATTCGTTCGTAACTTTGTAATATTGTTTAATATGGTCGCTCTAATAAATTGGGCCTTGAGTTCCAAATTACTTCTAAACGTACTTCCATATTTTTACAGTACCTTTACTATAGTCATGATGAAGGTAAAATGTGTGATTGCAGGAGACCAACGTTACCAAGGTAACTTTGTATTTTTTATTTATTTCGCTCCTCAGTTAATTTAGAAAAATGTATATTTTTTAATTTCCTGCTTTACATATTTTCACTTTCTTATTATATTATACATGCTTACAGATACAATATACCATCGTTTCCATTGATCGTTCATGTAATAATTTCGAAATTTCGTTTTTAAAATTAGTGTTACTGTTATTTGAACATAACTGAATTAAAATAATTGCAATATAAACTGTCCTTTTAATAGTCGTAATTAAAGTGTTAATTATTTGTGTCATTTATTGATTTGTTTTGTTGTTGAAGATGAATACCGATTCATTCCGACTTTTGCATTTTTTAATTGAACACACTCCTGCAAATTATTACTCATACGCAGGTGATTGCTTCAGGATGTTTATGTTTACTTGGTTTTATAGAAATCATTCATTCTGTCATCGCTCACCTTTCTTTTTTTGTTTTGTGTTGTGAAGTTCACAGTGTACAGATATAAACGCATCATTGTTTTCCTATTTATTAAATACATGATCGCTGTCATTTTTTTGTGTAAGTATTTTGTTAAATTCAAGTAACAATGGTTACTAATTATTTAGTTATTAATGTAAAATAATAAAATAAGTAAGTAACTTGTTAATTATTAAAAGTACGAGTACAGGATATAAAGACACCGATTGATATACATTATAGTTATGTTCCAATACCCTTGACTTCGGTAGGACCTCTGTTTTTGAATTTAAAACATTATGCTACATTTTGGGTTGCCTAAACAAAATTTTGAGAGGAGTTTTGGTATTGTAAATCTATTTGAGTAATTTTTAGGCCACCCAACATGCAGTGTGGACGTTTACGATACTTTTGGAATGTAAAATTAGTGACATTTTCTGTTGAGTATACAGGGTGGACATATTTAGATGTTCAAGGAGGTTTGGGAGTAATAGTGTTAAAATAACTCGTTTTTGACGGTTTTAAAGAATGGTGAAAATTTTTTATGTTTCATCTGATGATTTTATTTTATTTCATTGTTAATTAATATTAATAGAATCAAAGCTCGGTTTTTTATAAAAATTTTATAAAATAATAATAAACAAATGAAATTGCAAATAAATGTCTTAAACAGTTTATATTAGATTAGAAACTCTACATACGTTTCGGCATACTAAACCTTGTTCACGAGTATACAAATGCAATACTAAATATTAATGTTACAGTATAAAATATTTATACCTGGAATAGGGGTGTTCAACCATTGTTTGTTGGAAAACCCAAGTAATAATCGATTACAAAAAGAGAGACTTACATAATGTGGGCATTTTCAACGCAATTCTATATATATAATAATCGATAACAAGGTATTTCTTAAATTTCAGTTGGTCATTTGTAATATTTTGTTTAAGTTTTAAGGATTTCTTAATTTCAAATTGTATGGTATACAATGGTTGCTCATTCCTGTTTTAGGTTTTTTATTATTGATACCTTTTACATGTTCTATCATTCTGCATTCCAAATTTCTTCCTGTTTGTATAGAAAACAACCACTTTTTAGATGACCAGAGTATACAATTATTACAAGCAGAAAACGAATGAAAAAGGTTAAACTTACTTGAACAATTTGAAATTAAAAAATCCATAAAACCTAAACAAAATATTACAAATGACCAACTGGAATTTAAGAAATACCCTGTTAGCGATTATTACTTGAATTTTTCATCAAAAAATGGTTGAACACCCCTGTTCTAGGTATAAATATTTTGTACTGTAACATTAATATTTAGTATTGCATTTGTATACTCGTGAACAAGGCTTAATAAGCCGAAACATATGTTGAGTTTCTAATATAAACTGTTTGAGACATTTATTTGCAATTTAATTTGTTTATTATCATTGGTAATTATTAACAGTTTCACCAAATCAAAATTTGCAGATGTGTCTCGAAAAATTAGTTTCTACTATGTTTTGTGTAAAAGTAACATTCTTCACACTATTTTGCATAAAAAATAGTTTATAACTAATTGTACGAAATACATCTGCAAAACTTGATTTAGTGAAGCTGCTAAAAATTAAAAATGACACAAAATAGAAGCTAAGTATTAAAAATCGGATTAAAAAAGTGTTACCATTTTTTAAAACCGTCAAAAATCATTCAGTCTTGAAAACAACAAAAAAACAATTATAATGTATTTACCACTGATATACACACATCAGTATTGGGTAAATTTATAGCGGTTTCGGGTTTTTTATTACGAATACATTTAATAATAAATTGCTATTCATTTTTCATACACTTGACTAGTGCACGCATAAAATAACAAGTGAGTCAAGTAATTTTGTAATTCTCAAATTTAATCGAATAAAACGCTTTTTAAAGCAATAAAAGATCGTTCTGACGTTGCAGACGACTGTTAAATTGGAATACATAATAATTAAATGTGAACCAAAAAACTCTTTTTTTAAAATATTAACATTTTATAATATAAAATAGAGTTTATCGTTACTTGGTTCAGATCCATTTTGAATATTAGAAATAAAACAATAATTTGTAAATATGATCGGATATTTAATTATATTGACAATTGTTTCGCCAAACTTTGGCTTCTTCAGAAGTTTATAATTAACACAAACCAAAAATGTTTAAATATTTACATATACACTAATTGTAAGAGTGGGGGCAGGGAACATATTCAGTAATGAGGAGTGAATGAATACATCACTGTTTTTAAATTTATTAATTTCCAATACTTCTTAAACTGATAATTTATTATTTATTATTTTCTATATTACTCTTTATTAAACCCATGATTATTTAATAGTAAATGGTTGGTATAATTTGAATGAAATTTTTAAACATGATTTTTTGTGTTCACTTATTCTCGTCTTAAAATTGCCACTAATTTTGCCTATATAAAACATGTTATATAATTTGCATTCTAGTTTATAAATGTCAGATTTGTACAAATTTTGGTTTTACTTTTGTTATTTTTAATATATTTACTTAGATTATTTTTTGTTCTAAAAGCAACATTGTAATTATTTTTGTTTAGGAAACAGGGAACATAATTGGATGGTTGCCCTAAATGTAAAGTTACAGAAATTTATGTTCGTTTTTCTTTAATGTTAGGGTAAATTAAATTTAGTGCTTTTAGCAGTTTTGTTTAAAAAATCTAATTCAACAATAACATTTTATTATTAGGCACTTGCGATCAGAGGCCTTTCCTTATCGTTATTTCGCATATATATATATATATATATTATCAATATTCAATTAATATCAAAAGTTCTATCAGCATTAAAGGTTGATATATTTGTTCATTAAAACTTTAAATTAGACAATAATATTCCTGTAAATACTTTCTGATAGATCTGGATGACAGAAGTTTCATTCTTAATGCTACGTGAAATATGTATTAATAAAAGTTTCAGATTATCTCATTAGTTATACAAAATTGTCCATATGTTTTTTCGTAGGACTTACGATACACCGAACGGCGTGGCCTACTGCTATAGATAATTGCTTAGCATTCGGGAAGTCACCGGTTTGAATCCGGGTCCGGCTCCTCGGTCCAAGTTTTTTGTGGTTTCCTTGGATCATTTAAGCAAATGCTGGGGCAGTTTTATTCCATAGATAATCTTTCACTTTTCTTCTATTTTAGTTTCGTCCGTCTCATCTTTATTTCCCTAACCACACCACCCATCCTTTCCCCCAATTCCCAAAAGGAAACTGAAGAGGGCATTACGCCCTACCCTCCGGTTTTTCACTACAGTGTAGGTCGGAGGGACTGCTCGCCCAGCAGCACGAGTAGTTGGTGAGAATGAAATACATGTAAGGTGCAAATTTTAATCAATAGCGAAATTGCCGATATCTGTTTGTTTGTATTATAAATAAAAACATGTTTCGATCGACGCGAGTTCGAATGTGAATTTTTTTACAGTAACAACGATACCATTGTGACCTATATTTAGTCGGGGATTCCCAATAGCACAGTTTCATTCGTTAAATTATTATTCTGTGTGTGACAATTGTGTTTTGTGGGTGTACCGTTGTTACATTTTAATTTTTTATGTGTGTTATTCCAAATATATGAAATTATTGGATTAGGGTGAGTTGTTCACTGAGTACTTCAAGTATTTTCATTTTTAATAATTATTTAACTGATTAATTTGTGAAATGATGCTGATTGATAATTTATATTGATTCAAAAGTAATTAATGAAATTATATTCAGGGACGCTACCTAGACTGTTAGCTGCGGTGACACAGTTATTATTATTATTAGGGGCTGAGGTTTGAAGGCGCTGCGCTGCAATGAGGACTGTAGGCTGCGGTTTTACAGTTATTTAACTCATTAATGACCTCAGTCCTGTTTTTGGGCAGAGAAACTGTCTTGCAGAGGTTGTGTGGGAGTAGGGTACTTCCCCTTTCCCAAGAGTAGGATTTCAGCATCATAAGTAAAGTAATTAATGAAAATATATAAAGGGACGCTACCTAGACCGTTAGCTGCGGTGACACAGTCATTATTGGTATTAGGGGATGAGGTTTACAGGCGCTGCGGTGCAATGAGGACTGTAGGTTGCGGTTTTACAGTTATTTAACTCATTAGTGACCTTAGTCCAGTTTTTGGGCAGAGAAATCTTTCTTGCAGAGGTAGTGTGGGAGTAGGGTACATACCCTTTTCCACGAGTAGGATTACAGCATCATAAATGTAAGGTAGATGATTACAGTACTGATTGGCTGCGGTCAATGTATTTCCTTTATATTTATTTATATTGCAATAAGGCCTTATTTAGAGTTCGATGCATAATAAAAGCTAAGTAATTGTATGCTCGAGTGCTCACACATATTTCTTTTTATATTTTGATAAAGGTGCTGGAAGATAAAAGGAATATCTAGCGAGTGATCACCATAGTGATCGACATCTATTGGTTGAGTAAGTGAACATTTGTTATTTATATTGTAACGAGTACGTGTTTGCTTCTGTGCGTTCGAGTGCCCATGTATGTGAGCGAGCCGGTCGCGGCAGAGCCGCGACGTGTACATCGTAACTGCAAGTGTGTGCGTAATAAATGAGGACATGTTAGTGTATTTGTATTTCGCGGAAACTTGTTCGATATTTTGGCGAAAAATAAAATGGTCCCGACTTTTCTGTTTCTCGGGAGTGTTCCGGAAATTTAACGGAACAGTATATAAGCGGAAAGACGATCGTCGAGGACAGTTCAGAGTGCAGATATAAATTGATGGTCGTGAAGAGTGAGATATAAATTGACGGTCCTGAAGAGTTCAGATATAAATCGATGGTCGTGAAGAGTGCAGATATAAATTGACGGTCGTGATGAGTTGAGATATAAATTGACGATCGTGAAAGTAATGTGAGAAATAAATCGAGACGCGTAGTAAATAAATAGAAAAGTGTTATACAGACAGTAACTGTACAAAAATAAATAGTGTAATTGGTAGTAAAGTTAAGTTTAGTAATAAGTTATTCATTAGTGTTTTAAAAGTTAAGTAATATTAGTATAAATAAATTGTTGTTCCTGTTTAGAAGTCTTCGAGTTTTTTTAATTGTGAACCCCCGAACGTTACAATATATCCAAGTGAATGTTATATTGTTTAATTTATGTTTGTTGGATTGATACCAACTTATATTGTTGTTGCGCTCGGGTTTCGATGTTTGTACATCCTAATACACAAAATGTTTTTTTGTTAACGTACGACAGTTACGGAGATATTCCTAAAAAACTAGTTGCACCCCCCTTTTCCAAGGTGTCGGATAACTACGCCTATTTAATTTAATTTTTAGGTTTTTGTATTTATAAGTGTCACTTGTACTATTTTGACTTATATTTGATATTGGCTTTTATTATACTCCGTTATTTATTCAGCACAATGCGAGTTACATATTAGGCTCACAATTTCAAAGTAGCGAGCGGCTTGTATAATATTGATTTAAGATTATCACTTTACTGCTATTATTTCAGTAAGATAATATAGTAGGTACTAGTAAATTAGCAAATGTTTGATCATATGCAACAATAAAACAGTCACCGGCTATAATGATAGTACTTTTAAATTGGTTATCCGTACATGTAGCTTATTAATTTAGTACAATCAAACACAGATGTAAGTTTTTTATTTTTTTAAATTATTAATTAATGGCCAGAGTTTTGAGGAATTACGATTTTTTTAAGGGTAGCTTTAAAACTCCTAAAGGAAGTAAACCATTTCGTTTATTTTCGATCACGTTATTTTTTATACATTAAGATTTTATTATATTATTATATACAAGAGTGATGGTTACTTTCCAATTTGTTGCTTAAAATATTTCTATTAATGTACTAGAAAAAAAATAAAAGAATGCTGTTTTTGAAATTATTGAGCGATTTAAACATTATTAGTCAAGCCAATAATAATTAGACACTGTCTTTAATATGTTAATGGAAATACATTTTCATATTAATTTTAATAGAAAAATTTGTCCTGAAAAATGAATCATCCTAAAATATCTTAATTGTTTTTATCACAAATAAATAAAACATACAGTAATTTCCACAATTATTTAATCAACTTGACGATAGTTTCGCCTTCTTGAGGCTTCTTCAGAAGTATATCTTTAAACTAAATTAACAATACGTACTTATATATATATATATATATACATATATATATATATATATTTTGTTCAATGAACATAAGAAATCCTACGAAAATAAAAAACTAGATTCTAACTACGCAAAACATCTCAACGAATAAAATCACAAATTTGATGAAAATTTCCAAATTACATCTTGAAAGTAAAAGCTATAGACTTTCCTTGTTCGAAACAGTAGAGATAATTATTCACCTCTGCTTAACCTTTATGTCAACCCCCCAGCCTAGCACACACACATATATATATATATATATATATATATATATATATGTACGTATTGTTAATTTAATTTAAAGATATACTTCTGAAGAAGCCTCAAGAAGGCGAAACGATCGTCAAGTTGATTAAATAATTGTGGAAATTACTGTGTGTTTTATTTACTTGTGATCATGAATTTCCATCAAGAAAATGTAGATACTGTGAATCATTGCTTTTATATTACTTTTTGAATTGTATGTCGTCACGTGCTTTTAATACCGTTAATATATTTTACTTTATCTTTACAAATGTGTTTATTTATGATATTATTATTTTATGCATATTTGCCTTTTTTTAAATTATTTATTACAATGTTGTACCACCTCAAGTAATCGTACTTTGTGAAAAAGATTTACATCTAAACCTACCTCGATAAAGCATAATAATTAATATAGGTCAAGCGTTGGATGATGGTTTTTTAACTTAAATTAAACAACTTGATGCTCTTTATGGTTTTGATTACTAAATTATTCTAAATTAAGTTGAATAAATGAAAAATATATAAAATTACAACCTGCTTCCGGAAGGTGAGTCTTCAAATTCTTTGAAAAAGCCATCTAATTAGTTTTTTGTTTCATTTCAAGTTCGAATAAAAATATCATTCTCCGTAAAACTGAAAATTTTAAGCTTCGTATCAGAGACTCATACGACTTTTCATTGTATACATTCTTTGTTAATAAACATCCTTTAACAATAATTTATATACTTAACTCTGCGCGTTCTAAACCTTTTGTTGATTAATTTGAATTGTGAACACCTACCGGTAAAAATTCCAATGGAAATTTAATAGCGTCAAGTACTTTTCAAATGTTTACTTTACTTATATTCAAAAAAGAAGGAATTAAAATCCTTATTCTTCTAAATATTATGATCAAAAATCTCACGTTTGGAACGCGTCCTACCAAGTTATTTATAGTTATATTTATAATATAGCCTGTAAAGGCCTTTCTGCCAGCGCCCACCTGATGAGAGCCGATATGTCGAAACCGGTCGTGGGATATGGCTTTCGGTTCGTTGTGCCTACTTGGTAGGACGCGTTCAAAATTTGAGATCATTGATCTTAAAATTTAGACGAATAAGGATTTTAATTCCTTCTTTTTTGGATATATTATATCTTCGTCTAATAATACATCGGAATCAACAGTGTAATTCAATGCCGGTAGGGGTATTAGCCCTCGGAGTAGTTGTTTCTGTTGATTCTATATTTATTACGTTGAAGTTATTTACCGTCATCACTTGGTGAACATGTTTAATATAAATAAATAATAAACAATAAAAAAAAACACACTTGGAAGTTTCACTTAATTTTTAATTTTCTCTATACGTATTTCGCCTTTTTAGGGCATCATCAGGAGATTACAGAGTTTAACATAATTATTTATTAAAAATATTTATATTTACAGTTATGTTTATTTTACTGTTTATTTACGTAGTAAAATACGGATCTTTTACTTAGCAGAATTTATTCTTTATCAGAATTAAGTCTGTTATAATTTTAATAAAATACGTAATACAACTTTTAAAAGCGCATGTATTTGATGTTCAATTTTATTATAACAAAAAGTTTCTCAATTGTTTGTACGATGATTGTATGACTCAAAATAGACGCCGTTCTATTCACAATCATTGCATTAGGCAACTATAATATCCTTAATAACAATTTTTTAAATATAAATTTAATAAACATGAACTTTACGGAAAACTAAACAAATTGAAATTTTGTTGAAATGAAATAAACATAAAATATAAGAGAGCGTAATATCTTATAAGTTTGTGGTGTTTCACTTTATTCTTTGTACTATTACAATTAATAATGTACGTATAATTTAATTAAGTTTAATTGATTAAGACAGGCGAGCAAGATAATCAATAATGCAACGGAACAACCTCTTATTAAATGGCCTTAACTGAGAATGCACCCACGTGGTATTGCACAACAGCTATTGCCACTGAAAACTTCAGAGAAAGGTACACCCTTAAAATAAAAACACTTCTCATACGTTTATAAAATTAGTTGAAACAAATCAAATCATAAAACGTTGCATTCAACAAATCAATGCGTATATACGAAACAGTACGTGTGGGTTGAATTCTGGGACAAAAAAAAGGCAGTGATAAAGATATATTAATGTATCAGCGACAGCAGTAACAAATGTTTTCTCATTAATTTGAGGTAATTTCTAGTAGGTACAAATTAATATCACATTAATGTATTTAAATTTAACCTTTACTAGAAATTCTCCAAAGTATTTTATTATTAATGTATCTTTATTTATTTTATATTGAATATAATTGACTTGTTCAGTTGTATTTGTCAGCTGTAATTTAATTCGGAACAAGACAATCTAAAAACAAGATGAATATGAGACTAAAACTTCGAACACAGAAGGTATTGCTGATTGGCGTAGATACGAGGGTGGTTTGATAAGTCCGTGGTTTTCGTGATTTTTTTAATTTCTCGCGCGGTAAGTGTAAGTGTGATGGCAACACTGTTTCCGTGTCATCTGTCGGTAGACTACTGTAAAATTTTAAACAAGCTGTGACGTTTAGTTTATGTTTGACAGCCATTGAAAGCAGCTAACCTCGTTAATTTTCACAATAATAGAAAAAAGTGAATTTCGTGTGCTGATTAAGCTGATTTCGTTATCGTAGATGAGACATGGATCCATCACGCCACACCAGAGACAAAGCAACAATCCAAAAAGTGGGTTTCTGTGGGTGAACGTGCACTGAAAAAAACTAAGAGGAGTCTATCTGTTAATAAAGTCATGGCCACAGTTTTCTGGGATTCAAGCGGTGTAATTTATATTGATTACATTACAAAAAGTTAAAATGATCAACGGAAAATATTATTCAGAGCTGCAGCTGTAGCAGCATTTAGCTAACGAAAAAGGACAATGCACGGATGCATACTCGTACGTATGCAGATACCATGGCAAACATTCATCAATTGGGCTACGAACTACTACGCCATCCACCTTATTCTCCGGATTTAGCCCCCTCCGACTATTTTCTGTTTCCAAACCTGAACAAATAACTGGGCGGTAAATGATTTGGGTCTAATGAAGAGGTTATTGTAGAAGCAAATGCTTATTTTGAGGGCCTTGAGAAATGTTATTATTTAGAAGGAATAAAAAAATTAGAAAGACGATGGACTAAATGTATCCAGCTAAAAGGAGATTATGTATAAAAATAAAATGATTTTTTTAAAAACTGAAGGTTTCCTTTAAAAGTCACGAACTTATCAAACCACCCTCGTAGAATGAACGAAATTTCCTTTGTTTAAAAATTCTGTACATATTTTGTCGTTTGTTTTACAAACTTTTAAAACTCTGTCATAGAAATTCCTCAAAAAGAAAAATTCTGTGATTTATTTATCTAATTAAATTTCGGTGTGAATTCCGAGAGTTTCGGGAATTGAAGATAACAAATCTTAGTTGAGCAAAAGCTCATTTTCCATGACGTTTTTGGAAATTCTTCGACTCAGGATATATTTTCGCATTTCGGGACAATCCTTGTCAGTCTCGGCCAGCATTTGAAACTTATAGGCCATTTTCAGGGATTAAATCAGAAAGGCGAAAAAACTCTTATGTGATGTTACCGTTGACGTGAACATTAACGAGTTAATCTGTAAATTACCAGAATCATTCCGTTTGATTAGACTTTGCATATTACATTAACGTTTTCTAAATCTTTGAAGGATGAAAAATGTTGGAGAGTACAAAAGAAATGCTTAAGAGGTTCTGGAATTATACAGTGTGATAAAGTTATTTTTGCACATCGGTAAAACTGTTAGAAATTATTAATGATACAAGACAGATGCTAAAAAATAAAAATTAGATGAAAAATGAAAATGTTTCAGTATTTTCTAAAACCGTCAAATGTTTTTATTTTTATCCCATTTTGAATTTTTAGCGTCTAGATTGTTCCATTGATAAATAATTTTTAACAGGTTCACCAAATCAAAATTTGCAAAGGTAGTTAGTAGTAAGAAGTAGTTGTTTACTACTACTACCAGCTACTAGTACTGGTGGGTGGGCGGTCCCTCCGATCTACTCTGCAGTGTAAAGGGCGTTAGGCTCTCTTCAGCCTTATTTCAGGAATAGTAGGAATGGTGTGGTTAGGGAGAGAAAGATGAGACTGACGAAATGAAGACAGAAGAGAAGTGAATGATTATCTGTCGAATATTACTTCCCTAGTGTTTGCCTAAGTGATCCAAAGAAACCACAAAACACTTGGACCAGATTAGGCGGACCTGGAATCGAATCGGTGACCTTCCGAAAGCTAAGCAATGATCTAAACCACTAGACCACGTCGCTTGCCCTTGCTATATTTACATATGAAAACTACAGTAATAAATGATACGTGATGTGACAAACTAGTTTCAGTTTGAAAGATAAATCATACAATAGTATAATAAACTAAATAACACCGTAATTTAAAAGTATTAATAGTTAAGCTGCAACTTAATTGTTATTGCATGAAACACAACAGTGCTTATTGCGTATATATGCTGCTTTGTCGATTTAGTTGGTTATGTAGATACCTTAATAAGACGATGTACTGCCATAACTAGATATTATATCAAGCCTTATATTATTTATCATGTCCTTTCAACTTAACAGTTATTTTCACTCTATCAATTGTAAATACATTAGTATGATATTCATTGTTGAATTAATTTGTACCCAGTATAGATTACCTCAAAATTTGCTTCTTCGAAAAAATTCTTCAAGATATTTCATTTTTAATAGTTTGAATTGTTTTTATTTGTATTTTCAAATTCCCAATACCTTCATAGAAAATGATAGAGAAAAAAATCCATTCTTCTAATAAACAAGTAAATGTTATATATCATTTCAAATTAAATCAAACAATTACTCTTTAAACGTCTCTGTTGTTTGTAACTAACGGCTTACGGTTAGATAATTATGTTAGTAAAGGAACTTTTACTTCGAATGTGAAGGGAAAAATTAGTAGTTTATCTCAACAATACAACATTAATAATCATTTAATCGTTTTTGTTGCCTTATTAGCATAAAATGAAAGGATCTATATTACATAGCACAGCCATAATTATTTATTATAAGAATGTATTTCTACGTATTGATATATACAATTTCAATTAGAACGTTCTTCAAATCGTCAATATGCATATAATAATGTACGGTAATTTTGTGGAGCTATCTCCTCTAATGATATAAAATTATGGAATTACCTGACATAAAGGATATAACTAACTAACGCACCTTCTTTTGATATCTATGATCTTGCCATGATTAAAACGTATATGCTGTGCAGAATCGATAACAAAATTTGGAAGGGTTTAACTAGTGTCTTGAATATTTCTATGTGTTAAGAACAATTATTAAATAAATCACAATGTTTAAAGCTTCTGAAGGGTTACGAACTTATATAACTTAATAGAAACAATTAGATTTTCTGAAGTAAATTAATATGCTAAATTAATTAAAAGTAAAACATGGACGGAAATAGGAATATGTTCTCGAACAATAGTACGCACTTGGGAAGGAAAGTAGGATAGATATCCTTATGTATTTCAAAAATTAGAACCATTTACACGAAAAAATTAATTGAATAATGTTGCTTGTCTCTTATCTTCTGAGAGTGGGGTTTACAATTTTCTAAATTGGTCTTACTTTGGGAGCAGAAGTTCTAAATGATTACGAATGTGTATATCTAATATTTGAATTACCCTGTAACCTTTAAAAAATATATCCAGAAAAGAAAGAGTTAAAATCCTTATTCGTCTAAATATTAACATCAAAGATCTCAAATTTTGAACGCGTCCTACCAAGTAGGCACAACGATCCGAAAGCCATATCCCACGACCGGTTTCGACCTACTTGGTAGGATGAGTTCAAAATGTGAGATCTTTGATCTTAGTATTTAGACGAATAAGGATTTTAATTCCTTCTTCTCTGGATATGTTATATCTTCGTCTAAGAATACATCGGAATCAACAGTGTAATTCAATGCCGGTAGGGGTATTAGCTACTCCGAGGGGAGTAGTTGTTTCTGTTGATTCCATATTTATATTTATATTGTTATGTTTAAAAAAAATATGTTTAATAAAGTAGGTACCTAAAATGAGAGAATGTTTTGTGGAACTTCAGATACTTCCAAATAGGGTAAAACAAAACCAAATTTTCAAGTTAATCCTAATAATATATAGATCAATATGCACGCACTAATTAGGGAAATTTATCGTCGAACGAGTGCAGACATGTAAGTAAATGGGAGACTAACAAGGGAGTTTGTTACCGACGTAGGGGTAAGACAGGGATGCGCCTTAAGTGCTATACTTTTCAATATTTTCATCGACGATCTCGATGATGTCTGGATGAAAAGGGAAGAGGGTGGAACGGTGTGTGGCAAAGTAAAAGTGTGGGCCCTAAAATATGCGGACGATATAGCAATTGTTGCAGAGAGTGCCAAAGAGTTAGAGTCCATGCTGGGGTCATTAGAAAAGTATGTTGACAGAAATAAATTGACAGTTAATACGAGAAAGACAAAGGTGATGGTGTTTAGGAATGGGGGAAAAAGAAAGAAAGATGAAAAGTGGAAATTTAAGGGTGAAGAAATTGAGGTAGTTAACGAATTCAAATACCTGGGATATTGGTTCTCTACAAAAAATAGCACTGAGGGTCATGTAAGAAGACTTGCAGGGAAGGCACAAAAAGCGGCAAATGCCACTTGGGGGGTCGCAAAAAGAGCTGGTAGGGATCTACGAGACGACCGGGTTTACTTAATGAACTCGCTAGTGAGAGCGGTAACACTATGGGGGGTAGAGGTATGGGGATGGGGAAAGTTGGATAGACTAGGTAAGGTTCAAGGAAGATATTGTAAGATGGCTTTGGGTGTAGCAAAAAACACGCCAAAATATATTTGGAGGAACGAGTTAGGCATAGAAGATATAGAGTACACAATTAGGGAACGAATTTGCAGGTACTTAAAAGAGATTGTCGGGATGGGTGAGGGAAGATGGCCTAAAGTGTGTCTAATCGAGGAAATGAGAGGTGTAATAAACAAAAATGCATCAAAATGGGGAAAAGCGGTGTGGGAAATGTTTGCTGAGATGGGTGTAACGGATGTGTGTAAAATGATTTGGGAGGGAAAGAGTGGGGAAGAAATTTATAATAGATGTAGAGAAGGGTTAAATATGTGGTGGGAGAAAAAGTTGGAGGAAGAGTGGGAGGCAATTACAAATTCATCCTACAATCAAATGTATAAAGAACTAATGCCAGGTAACGGAGGGGCGAAATATTTAAGCAAAGCAAATAAAAAGAAAGACGATAAGGAAATGTGGGCGAAAATTAGATGCGGGAATATAGGGAGAGCGAATAAGAAAGGATATAAGGACTGGGAATGTAGGCTATGCGGAGGCTCTGAGGAAACTTTAGCCCACTTACTTTGTTGTGGAGTAGCCATACAAAGTCAGGGTGAGAGAGTTAAAGAGTTTATGAGAGTATGGAGAGGTGACAGGTGTGAACAGGAATTGGGGGGACTAATAATAGAAATGCTGAGAGGAGAAGTGTGCGAGGAAGTATGTGAGTATTTAAGGGTAAGTGAAGAAAAAATGAGAGAGAGTAATGAATAGTGTTAAGTTAAAACGTTGTAACATAGTATGTAAGTAGTTTAAGACAGTTAGAATGTATAAGGACAGAATGTAAAGGCTCATTGAGCATACATGAGAAATAAATATATATATATATATATATATATAGATCAATATGTGTTTGTAATATCCAAATAACTACGTTTATAAGCTCATATGGTTGTTTGCATGTTGTTAGTAAAACAGAAACGACCCTTAAAGAAATTGTCAATTTGACTGTCTGTCTGCTGGGTTAATAATTTTTTTTGCATGCGGGCGAGTACCTTCAAATTTATATTTAGTTATTTAGTTTGTTTAAGAAGCAAAGAAACCTTAGCTAATGAAATTTCTAATTTACGTTTTTCATTAATAAAATCCTGTGTTAAGAAGTGGAATCAAATTGTCTGTAAAAATGAATAAATATAATATGGCGAAGGTGCTGGGTATGAAATTAATTAAAAAATATAATAACAATAATAAAAAATATAGTGTAATTGATAGGCCCTAAAACGTTTCTTGAAATAATGTGGTTGTACGAGGGAAAGAATAATCAACAATTGGTTCAGTTGTTTAGGAGAAAATCTGGGACATACTTATACAGGATCAATAAAAATCGTGGAATTGATCTGTAGAAATGATACGATAGGAGAAGAAAAAAATATTTTAAATAAAGAGTTGAATAAAATAATAGTCGTAGCGTATTTCAATATTAATATAATTATATAATACTTGCTATTCGGGCTTGATGGTCATAGTCTAGGATTGTTCTTCCTTCGGTGAGAACACCGATGGAATTGTTTATCCAACGTTTCGCCAACTGTGGTGGTTGGCATCCTCAGGGATCGTAGCGATGGCGTAGATTTCATCGCTGCGGTTGTACTGAATAATGAGTCTCAATACAACAACAGCGATGGAATCTACGCCCTCGATACGTTTCCTGAGGATGCTAACCGCCACAGTTGGCGAAACGTTGGATAAACAATTCCATCGGTGTTCTCACCGAAGGAAGAACAATCCTAGACTCTGGCTATCAATCCCGAATAGCAAGTATTATTCAAATAATGCCGGCCGTGGAAGCCTAATTTTTTTCATTAGTATAATCAATTAATTAAAAATTAAATCGGAAAAATTAGAAGTCAGTGTTAGACTCTCGCGTCAGGGAATTAGTAATTTGTTAAATAAGACTAGGCAACAATAACGATCGCAACAAAAACAATATATTTAACAACAAGAAGACGGAAGGAAATGATTTTTACAGTTGGAAGATTCAGATCGGACTGTCTAGTCAGAAGGAAAAAATAGAATGAAATCGAAATTATGAAGTAAAGGAAAGGGTAGTAGATAAGAGTAGGGTGCCAATAGAGAAGCATGGAAAATTTCGAGATGAGAAATATGACCAAATAGAGTAACGACCCAAATCACCGAAAAAACCCATCGTAAAATTGTAATTAGGGATGACAGCGAAGGACAGACGTCATGCGGTTAGTACGCGAAGTTGAAATGTTAGTCGGGATTATAGGAAGTACAGTAATAAAAGTTATTGGCACATATGGATAGAAATACAAAAGCTTTAGAAGATAATATTAAGAAATATTTACATAGATACACAAAGAAATATAATACAAAAGCATATTTATACAAAATAATTTGAACATAGAATGTTATATTATACAGGGTGTATCGACCGCCACACAGTAAAAAGCGGTAGAGACATAAAACAAAGGATAACGTAGGGTCTAAAAAAATAGAAAAAGATTATTAAAAGTGTATGTTTGGAGCACGGCTCTGCATTGGTACGAAATATGGACGATGTTGCGGAAAAGAAAACGTCAGAAGTGTTTGCAATGTGGTATTATAGGCGGCTGATAAAAATATTGTCGGTAGAAAATGTTAGAAACGAGGAGATGTTGTAAAGAGTAGGAGGACAAAGGGTGTTATAGAAGTCAATAAAGAAAATGAGAAATAGTATGACAGAACACTTTCTGAGATACGAAGGGCTACGTAGAGACATATTAATAGTAGAAAAAATAATAAAAATGGACATTAGAAAAGCAAATAATTAGGGATGTGAAATTCTAATTTCAAAGAAATACGAAAAAAGGTTCAAGAGCAGCGTAATTGATAAAGAGAGTTACGACTGGGGACAGAGATCCAATCAGGCCGCGTTAGAGTGAGAAAGAAGATCCAGAATTATTTCCTATTTCAATAACGCTACTATAGTATTATATGCTGCCTCCATGTATTTATGCTCTAAGGTTGTTCGGTAGATAGTTTATTTTGCCGCCTTTGATTTTAAATTTGTGAGAAATAGATAAATCGTAAACATTATAAATTCCAAAATATTTGCTGTATGCTAGTTAATAACCAAAATTTCCATCGGCTGCATCCCTTGTGGGTACAATGAGTGTATATCTGAGGGTTGTGAAGTGATTAACTAACTATCATACTGACTACTAAGTTTTATATATATTTAATTTTAAGTAAAATTTAGACAGTTCTCGTATAGACTCGCTGGAATCTACACGTATTCCATAAGACTCATTATTAAGCAATTTTTATCTATATTTTACAAATTAATCGTTTTTTGCATTAATATTAGTTATAGTTATAAGTTTGCATTTAATTCAGTTTATATTAAATGTAGTTATCGGAGTTTTAAGTTACGATAAATTTGCGTGGTTTTATTTCATGTAGTACATAGTACACCCGTTGGTAAAAATTTAAATAAAACATTATCAACGATAAAACAAAGGTGTTTGTACTCTTCCTAGGACATAAAAACACGGAGATATTATTTAATCCTTAATAATTTATTTTCACTACCAACCAAGTCGAACCACAATTATTTTCTATTTCAGTATTACTGCTATAGTAATAGATGCTGTCTCCATGTTTTTATTTTCTAAGGTAGACTTATGCATAATTATCAACAAGGACGCCTGGGGGATGTTACCAGGCAACAAACAGAATATAGAGTAACCAGATACGAAGTCAAAGTAATTTGAGAACTGTTGTTTTTACGTAAGCTTGAAAAATAACATTTTTTATATTTGTATATTTCTTTCAAGTGATATTAGCATTTATTTATCTTAGCTCCTAACTGATGCGAAACTTAACAATGTGGAGGGTACAACTATTGTGAAACACGTTTAAATATCTAAAAGTAAATAAGATAACGTAGAATGTTTCATCGATTTAATATATATTGTAACTAGCTTCGGTCACACGACTATTACCAAATGTTTAGAGTAAAATCTTATCCTAAATTTTGAAAGCTAGTGCGACAAAATATATACTTAATCTTAATTACCTAGAGTGAGTGGGGAGTTTACAAAATCTAACTCCGTATGGTTATTGATTAAATTAAGATTTTGGGACAGGGCTTTTTTAATCTCCAGCGCTTCTAAGAGTGACCATTTTTTTCTTTTTCTGATATCACTATGGAGTTCGGTAACATTTTTTATGTCCAAGTGGTTGTCTATACTTTTTACATACTCAGATATTCTAACGTTGATTGCCCTACCACTTTGTCCAACATAGCAAGCACCGCAACTGTTACAATGCATTTTATAAATGCCACTTTTATCCAATACATTTGGTTTTGGGTGGTTCTTGAAAGTATTGACCTTAAGTTGGACTAGTTATTTTCGACAAGTGTTACATTCCATTTGTTAAATACATTTTTAAACTTAAAGTTAATGTTAATAATAAAATTGATAGACGCGCACATTTTGTTATTTACAATTGAAGACGACATACTGTTATAAAGAAGCCGAGATGAGATTTTCTTCTGTTTTTTACTAAGTATTATCTATTATCCTTGGACTTAATCAGTTTTTTGCTTTTTCTGATACCACTATGGTGTTCGGTAACATTTTTTATGTCCAAGTAGTGGTTAGATAAGACACAATGTTTGATTATTTTCTGATAATTTCAGTGAAAACATGTTTATGTTTCTGAATTTCTGCCATTTCAAGATTGTCGGTGTTGTTAGCAATGAGTCTATTGAAAGCTAATTCTAAATCTATGCCCAATAGTTCAAAATCTTTTTGGAGCGTATTTCAGTCCTAAAAGTTCTATTTCTTGTTTAGAGAAATCAATGTTTGTTAAATTTTGAAGTCTAGGGCCAAATTGAAATTCTAATAATTCTATTCATACAGACATCACCATTCCTGTGGATTCTAATCAAACAAAATTAGCTGTTTTCCATTCATTAATAAATCGCCTTTTAAGTATACCAATATCCGTCTCTGACTTTAACTTAGAACTTACTATTATTAAACACATCGCTGTGAACAATGGATTCAATCCAATGATAATAGATAACCTACTTGGTAAAAAACAGAAGAAAATCTCATCATGTATGTATGTATGTCGTCTTCAATTGTAAATAGCAAAATGTACGCGTCTATCAATTTTATTAGTAACATTAATTTTAAGTTTAAAAATGTATTTAACAAATGGAATGTAACACTTGTCGAAAATAACAAGTGCAACTTAAGGTCAATACTTTCAAGAACCACCCAAAACCAAATGTATTGGATAAAAGTGGCATTTATAAAATGCATTCTAACAGTTGCGGTGCTTGCAATGTTGGACAAAGTGGTAGGGCAATCAACGTTAGAATATCTGAGTATGTAAAAAGTATAGACAACCACTTGGACATAAAAAATGTTACCGAACTCCATAGTGGTATCAGAAAAAGAAAAAAATGGTCACTCTTAGAAACGCTGGAGATTAAAAAAGCCCTGTCCCAAAATTTTAATTTAATCAATAACCATATGGAGTTAGATTTTGTAAACTCCCCACTCACTCTAGGCAATTAAGATTAAGTATATATTTTGTCGCACTAGCTTTCAAAATTTAGGATAAGATTTACTCTAAACATTTGGTAATAGTCGTGTGACCGAAGCTAGTTACAATATATATTAAATCGATGAAACATTCTACGTTGTCTTATTTACTTTTAGATATTTAAACGTGTTTCACAATAGTTGTACCCTCCACATTGTTAAGTTTCGGATCAGTTAGGAGCCAAGATAAATAAATGTTAATATCACTTGAAAGAAATATACAAATATAAAAAATGTTATTTTTCAAGCTTTCGTAAAAACAAAAGTTCTCGAATTACTTTAACTTCGTATCTGGTACTGAACTCCATAGTGGTATCAGAAAAAGAAAAAAATTGTCACTCTTAGAAGCGCTGGAGATTAGAAAAGCCCTGTCCGAAAATCTTAATTTAATCAATAACCAAACGGAGTTAGATTTTGTAAACTCCCCACTCATTCTAGGCAATTAAGATTTAGAATAATTATTGTCTCACCAGCTTTTAAGATTTAGTATAAGATTTTACTCTAAACTTTTGATAATGGTCGTGTGACCGAAACTAGTTAGGATTTATATTAAATCGGTGAAACTTTCTGCGTTGTTTTATTTACTTTTGATCCGAAACTCTGTGTGCATCCTTGGTGGAAGCAAATAATTTTATTTAACATTATTTATTGTTAGATAGCGTTAATTAAACTTGTTTAGAACATTACGTAGGGTATGTATGGTAACTCATTTAACACAAGAGCGTTTTCCGAGTAATAAATTAATGCAGATATAGTTTGATAATTTGCCGTGTGATCAATATATTATTTTCGTCATACGAATGAAACTATACTGTGAATGTTAATACCGCTGAATAATTATAGAGTATAAAAGGTGAAATACTGATGTGTTGAAATATTTAATTCAAGAAGATCGATGAACTGTTTCCATGCGCGTGTATATTATGTACACTTAGTAAGAAATAAAACACTAGAAATTTCTACAAAATTTGTTTAATAAACTTAACAATTATTTCGCCTAACATAGGCTTCTTCAGAAGTAATACAAATAACTAAACTAAGCTAAGCTACTTATATGTATTTTTTATAGAATTAAGGCGGGGGGTGAACAAAGAGGTTAAGTAGTGGTGAATTATTGAGATCAATTTGATCGTTCAGAAGAATATTGGTATTTTTAAACTTATTAATTTCTAGAGATTCTAATAAGGATAGTTTAAGATTTTTATTTTCCACATGTAAGATTTAAAAATATCATTAAAAATATGTTCCACTTCATTAAGGTGTTTGGCGTAGTTTGAGTTTAATTTATTATTATCATAGGATATTTATGTTCGTTTATTCGTTTTTTGAATGATCTTCCCGTTTGACCGATGTATGTATAGTTACAAGAGTTACAAGTTAATTTATACACCCCTGATTTATTTTTCTAAAAACTCAGAGGGGTTATTTAAATATGTAATAGTTTTATAAACAGTTTTTTGGTTAGTGTTACAATGGGGGTATACATTTTTTATAAATTTCTTATATTGTAATTTAGTAAGTAGATTATCAATTATATCAGTTTTATAGTTATTACAAAAGGCAATTTGTTTGATTATATTTAATTATGTTAATAAAATGTCTACCTTCTATTCAATGTTATATAGATTCATAAATATACCTTTAGATATTACAGATTTTAAAAAAGAATTAATTCCTTAATTTTTAAACTATATATAAGTAGCTTAGCTTAGTTAAGTTTAAATGTATTACTTCTGAAGAAGCCTAAGTTAGGCGAAACAATTGTTAAGTTGATTAAACCAATTTTGTGGAAATTTCTAGTGTTTTATTTCTTACAAAGTATTAATTAAAATAGTAAATAATGTAACAGTAACATAGAATTACAAAATGCTACTGTTTCTGATTGAAACTATTCATTGTTGAATTTTTTTTGATGTAGCAGAAGAAATATTGTATGAATGAATTAAAAACGAATTATTTATCTAATATTTATTGCTTCTATTAACTATGTAGTTTACTCTTTAGTTAGTACTTGAATTTCAGGTTTGATGATTGAAAAATATGTATATACTTTATAAATAACGATAAATGAATAAACACTACTTTGTTTATTATCACTTTTTTATTTACAAATCCTTTTGACTATAGTTTCGACAAATAGTTTGTCATTGTCAAACAAATGATTCAAATTGAATGAAGAGTAAGAAAAGATAATTCCAATTTTGCAAACCATTTTAGAAGCAGGCCATCAGTTTCCTAGTATAGAAAATCTTAAAATTATTCATAATGTAAATAAAGGCTTTAAACTTAATATTTTAGAATCCTTAGAAGTATATAAAGCATCAAAAATTTCCGAACATAACCTGTTAAATGACTAGGTAGATTTGTACCACTCAGTATTATTCAGTACATTTAATAAT
Organism: Agrilus biguttatus; assembly: GCA_963921985.1. Lineage (NCBI taxonomy): Eukaryota > Metazoa > Arthropoda > Insecta > Coleoptera > Buprestidae > Agrilus > Agrilus biguttatus. The sequence continues at coordinate 28,112,546 of OY998118.1, forward strand.
TAATGGTATTTCCAAAATATATATAAACACCACTGTATATCTGTTTATATTCATTCAATTTGAATCATTTGTTTGACAATGACAAGCTATTTGTCGAAACTATAGTCAAAAGAATTTATAAATAAAAAAAAGTGATAATAAACAAAGTAGTGATTATTCATTTATCGTTAAGATGAATTATCACAATGAATCAATCCAATTTTTACTTTATAAATGTTTACCACCACAGAATTAGTAATAAAACCGCTAAGTTATTTTTATTATGACTAGAAGCGTTTATTACACGAAAAGACCAAGAAAATCAACCACTTAACGTAATTAGGTTAGGTTAGGTTAAGTTAGGTTAGGTTACTTAACGTAATTAGGTATGTTTTTCATCAGGAGTTAGAAACATGCCAATGCTTCATGTGTTTTTTTATTTTTTTTATTACATTCTTAGAATCGCTTGTTACAGAAAGGATAAACCACGCGGATAAAGTTGCGGGAACCAATTGTTAAAAATAATTTTTTGAGATTGTGAGTGAAAAAGTGATGGGTTTAAATTAAAAGTAACTCATAGAAATACTGATAATCGTAAATAATAAATTATTAAATTAATAAACTTTTTAAAATTACAATTACAATTAAGCAAAATTTTGAATAATAGGGATTTATACACTAATTTAAATACAAATTAATACAGACAAAAGGTAGGATACAAAATTTATTAAAAAAATGCATCATTACGATATGGTTTCTTCTTTTATCACCCTATAGGATACTTACATGAAAATTATTCAAAAAAGCGCAAATATAAATAAAATTGAAGTGTCTGTCTGAAATATCAAAATAGTTGCCTTTTTAGGCTCAGATGGTTATTTGTTGTATGCTATTAAGACACAAATAATCTTTTTTTTTCTGTCTATTTGTTTGTCTGCCTATCTGTTCGGGCTAATCCTCTAAATCGATAAAAGGATGTCGGTGAGATTTTACAGGTGTGAAGAGAAGGTTGTCAAGTGTAATTTAGGCTACTTTTCTACGCAGGCTAAAGTCTAAATAATTAACATTAAAAATGGACGGGTTGGAGGATTTTCCAGAAAAACCATGACAGAATTATTATCGGTTTTATTGCAACATTTTCATGTCATTATTTATCATAAATGCGGAACAGCTAATTAAATAAAATTGTTGATATTCCGATATCTTTGCTGCGAATGTCTCTAAAATTATGACAAATTGGTGTATTAAAAGTTACATGTCAATATCCTTTTATATAAACTGCTGCTTTACTTTTTTTTTTTTAAAACCTTGGAAAAGAGCGGAACCAGATTTTTCCACTAGGCCTGGCGAGACCTGGTTAGTTTATTTAAGTCAAATAATAAAACCAAAAGTAATCTGATTTAAAAAATAGTCTTACAGTAAAGAACCACATCCTTTCCAAAAACTCTATTCTTTAATAACTTATAATGAAATATTTTGGAGATCTTTTTTGTAGTGGCAATTTACAGGGTTTGGAAGACGGCATACGCTTTCTGACACAAAAATTTTGAATTATTGCAATAAAGCATCCACAATGAATAATTGAGCTTACTACTACTACCACTATTTTATTTACAAGGTGAGTGTGGAAAAATTACAGAAAGAACTTGCAGACCTTTTAATGAACCTTATCCAAACAAACAGAGATTGCTGGAAAAAAATTTAAAAGAATTGAATCGAATTTTCTACAAAATGGTATCGGAAAACAAAACAATCACACGAAACCAATTGTAGATAAAGAAGATAATCATTCTGGGTTTATTTGGATAACGTTCATGAAAAAGTCTGCAAGTTCTTTCTGTAATTTTTCCACATTCACCATGTAAATTAAATAAATTTAAAATACTTTGATTGCGGATGCTTTATTGCAACAATTCAAAAATGTGGGTCTGGAAGATGGCATGCGCTTTCTGACACAACAACAATTGATTGTTCAATTGTTTCGAAATAACACCACACTCCTTTCATTAACATTAGATGTATGCAGTGAAAAAAGCAACATTTTCACAAATTGTAAATTTTTTCAAAAAGTATAAACAAAGGTATACGATAGTCTTATTTCCATAGACGCCAAATTCAATGAGGAATTCAATATGTAGCCAAAAATGGGTCATTACATTTAAAAAAATTGACTTATGCCCCTTTAAAGTTGACCAACTTTGACCATAAAATTTGAACACCCTGCACATTTTAGTTAAACACCACATTTTATCTTCGATAATGTGAATAGTTATAAATAATTGCTACAAGTTATAAAGCAAAACCTCAAAAATTAATTGAATTACGGTTTTTTAAATGTTAACGTGCAAATGTCAAAAAAATTTAAGAAAATTAAATAACTCAAAATCCGTCAATATTTTCGAGGTAGTGCCTCCTATAAAATATGCATGAATTCAGATTTTCTATCGGAAAATGTAAAAAAGTATGTGATTCCATTTAAAATAAGAAAGTTAACATCTACTTCCGGTATAACCGGATGTAAATCGAACATGGAAATATTTTTAAAAGAAGCGGCATAAATAATAACCAAATAATAAGTTTCTGAAGTGAATTCATTCCACTAATTCATATACTTCTAATAGCCCATCAACTTGAATTACCCTGTATATTAATTAATAATTAATAATGTGTATTTGGGAGACTTTTTTGTTGAGGTAAATTGTAAATACATTAATATGAAATTAATTTTTAAATTAATTTGATCCCACTACAGTTTACCTCAAATTAATGGGGAAAATTTTATTGCTGCTGTCACGCCCTCGTAGGAACATTGGCGCGTAAAACCAAAGATCCCGGGTTCGAGTCCCGGCGAGGGCGTGGCAGAAGTAACAGAATTTTCCTTATTAATTTGAGGTAATCTGTACCGGGTACAAATTAATTTAGAGATTAAAATCATATTAATGTATTAAAAACTCTATTCTATTTGGCTTAATTTCAATTAATTGTATTAATTTAATCAATTTACCATGTCCTCTATATAAAAACAGGTCCTCTTATTAACAGTAATTAAAAATTCATGGGTAGCATATTGTGGGAGGACGTAAATACATTTCTGAACTTTATGAAAAATAAATTAAGGTGAGCCAGAATGATGTTGTCATTCAAATTAAAATTCTAGTCAATATTACATAGCAGTGAATATGGATTAATTAGGATTGTTATATGCTTAGCAGTAAATGTAGATGCATATAAATTCATAATTGTTTTGTTTAATATTGTAAGAAGCTCCTTGACCGATTTCTTATTATTTTTTTCTTATATGTGCGATTAATTTAGAGCTTACACTTATTAGATATAAAATTATCATACCTATCAAATGAATTAAAAAAAAATGTTTCGCGAGTTCTAATTGCGAAAAGTTAATTAATATTATTTTGATCAGTAATTTACACTCAATACATATACATAACAATAATCGCATTTCACTAAAGTGTGTTGCGATTTTTCAAAATAAAACAGCACTTTCGGTTTACTTTTTTATACAGAGGACATTTTAGAATTTTATTTTTCATGTTTCTACAATTCCGCAAGAAAATACTATTTACGTCTCTGATTACCCCCTTTACAAATAAAATAAAAATAAAAATTACAAGTGTAACCAAACTTTACAGTTTCCCACAAGAACATAAGTTCTTGTAGTTAGTTAGTTAATTTGCAGCAGTATTTTAATAAAACATTTCATAAACGTTTGTATCTTGAACATTAAACTATATTTGATATATCCTTGCTGAAGAGGGCCTCCAATACGTTGCTAACCCTTTTAATCCTAGCATTAGGCATATACATACATAAAGTTTTTTATTTCGCTACCTTTTGAGGTTCTCAGTATTCCTCAAATTTGCTTATATTTGTTCCCGAAAATTCTCGCAAAATCAAGAAATACCGAAAAACTATATGAAAATCATAATTGAAAAAATTAAATCAAAACAAAGGACTCTAATACCACTTCAATCAATTTTAATATTCGCCATTTGTCCACTTTTGATAGAGAAATATTAACTTAACCGATTTGGTAAATATAAATATAAATATGGAATTAACAGAAACAACTACTCCGAGGGCTAATACCCCTACCGGCATTGAATTACACTGTTGATTCCGAAGGATTCTTAGACGAAGATATAACATATTCAAACAAGAAGGCATTAAAACCTTTTTTTGTCTAAATTTCAAGGATAGAGTATAGATTGATAGAGATACAGTTTAATTCAATGCCGGTAGGGGAATTAGTCCTCGGAGTAGTTGTTTCTGTTGATTCCGTATTTATATTTAAATTAATGATATAGTCTGTAAAGGCCTTTCTACCAGCGCCCACCTGATGAGACACGGCAGGTCGAAACCGGTCGTGAGATATGGCTTTCGGTACACTGTGCCTACTGTGTAGGACACGTATGAAATGTGGGATCTGTGATCCTTGAAATGTAGACGAAAAAGGATTTTAATACCTTCTTGTTTGAATATGTTACCGATTTGGTATTTTATTTTATTCCTAAAAGGACGTAGGTTCACTTACAGTATTAATTTTAAATAAAAATTTTATATCCCTTCTTATTCCTATCATCAAACATTAAGGCATACACAGGGCGTCTCGTAAATAATGGATAAGCTTTCATCTACGTTTAGGAGATCCCAAGGCCACCCATAAGACTGAATTTTGTGTTCAGTAAGAGTCCTATGAGTTTAGAGTAATTTAAATGTTTTTAATATGACAACCCTGGACAGTCCCTTGGGCATCACGATAACAAATGAAGGAATTTTCTAGATTTTTCATAATATTCTTATGTCGTTGTGCTATACTAAGAATAAAACACAATTACTAAACATAATTTTTAAAAGACATAGGATAGCACAAATATTTAAAAATATGATGCAAAAAATATAACTGATGTTGTCCTTCTTCGGGTGTACAGGCCGTCGTCGGTTGGAATTGTAGACTGTCTACAACCAACAGCGGAAATGGATAGACCTCTGAAGAAGCTCGCCACTCGTGCTAGCGAAACGTTAGGAAGCAATTCCAACCGACGACGGCCTGTACACCCGAAGAAGGACAACATCAGTTCATCAACTGGCCGCGAAAGCCTTAATCAAAAAATATAACGTTCTCTCACAAAAAAAAACTGACTAGGATCAAATCCAAATTACTCGAATTACTCTGGATAGCTTTGAGGTATAAATTGTATACATGTAAATGTATTAAGTTTCTGTCTAGACCAATGCCGCAAATTTCCCGGGAAATTGAGATCGAAAATTAGATCATAAACATTAAAATTACATATATTATTTCATTTGTACGAAAAGGAAAGTAGCTGTGTTGATGTCTGAGAATTTTGGTAAATATACATATATGTTTAGTAAGTATATACGAGAACCTATAAAAAGTAAATTACATTTTGACAAGTGTATCATTTTCTTTGAACGCGATTGTAAAAAAAGAAACATTATGTCGGGTTCCAAAGTGTTTCGTTTTGTTTTTTTACTTGAACAAATGTGGTGTGAGTCCTTTTTGAGAATGAGCGGGTGTATCTGATGGGTCAATTTGTATTCAAGGGGAAGCGACGTCGTTGGACTGAAATTCCGATCCATAAGCGCGTGTAAACATGAAAATCACGTACACAGTTTCCGTTTACCGAATAAAGATGTGCGAAGCATTGATTGTCATAAAACAATGCGCTTATTTATTTAGATAACTACACCTAGTCGAGGAGGTGGCACGGGGCCGGACTATCAATTAGAAATCAGTGGTTCAACAGCCACGCAACAATCAACCCTGTTCAGGTAAAAAAACTCTTTTTTCATACTAGTCGTAGTTAAAACGATAATATTAGATAATCTAAGTGTAAGCGTCATTTTTTTCTCAGAATTATACTAATATTTAAGATACAGTTCATATATAAAATAAAAAATACTGTAGGTACCTATACATATATGTGATCCATCACGTCGCTAAAGTAAATGATGCCGTAACAAGTTACTGTTAACAAATTCTCTCTCTCTCTCTCTCTATATATATATATATATATATATATATATATATATATATATACTATGTAGAAAATATCTAGATTAAGTTAATTTAACAACTCTTCAAATGCTTCGGTATTTTCATAAATATGAACTATATACTATTCAGATAATAAATGCTTTTAGCGGAACAGTCTTTTGACCAAAATTTAGCGAGATAGTTTAAAGTTAAAACTGAAGAAAGTAGAAATCGACAAAACACAAAAAATAACCGCTAAGTTTAAATATTATTCACTGTGTTAGCACTTACTTGCTTGTAGAAACTCCATTTTAAATAATATGATTGAAGAAAAGTCTTTTAAAGTTTCAAAATGTTTATTTTCATTGTCCACAACGACCACACTGTGGCTTCATCAGGTGGATGAAATACAAAGATAAAATAATACAATCAATCAATTTGAAACTTTAAAAGACTAATAATATTATTTAAACATTAATTTATATAAGTATTTGTCATTGGTTTATTGTTAGTGTTCTCGCAAAAACTACTTAATACACAATTTTTGTTATGATACATTTATTAGAAACCAATAAATAAACTACTGAAATATTGTAATGAACTCTTGTGAAAGACAGAGATAAGGCATTAATTTAAGCATTGAAAACTGGGTATTAGGCGGAACGGAAGAAAGATCGGAAAATTACATCGAAATAACTAAAATTGTTATTGTAGTTTATTGAATAATTACTTACACATAAAATCAGTAGATAAGGAGAAAATAATCAAAAGGATAGATGCAGTGTATTCTTCCAAAAGAAAAATTCCATGGACCACGGCAAAACACGATAAAAAATGGAATCGAATGACAAAATAAAATATGCTAGGTGCCATTTGAAAAAATGAAGTTATTCGTGTTAGAAGTTTTAAACTTTGGATTTTTTTCTGAACGCCCTGTACAAATTATAAAGCTCACTTTTGGCATCACGTTACCTTATAACTTGGCTATAACTAGTAAAAATTACAACATTTTAAGTCATATTTTATCGAAGTTATGATTTTTTAATGTTTGGGTTCCGGTGAAATCTTTTTTCCAATAAATTAAATTATCTCAGAAACTATTCATGGTAGACAAATAGGTATATAAGTTGGTTTATCAAAGTCAAATTAAAATTTATGTTTCATACGAATTCATCGAAAAAAATATACCATTCTATTTAAAATAAGAAAGCTGACATCAACTTCCGGTATAACAGGAAGTGCCCGACAGTTGAAATTATTTTAGTTAAATAGGTCATCCTTGATAATCCGTAGTCCCTACTTACAAATTTTCAAATCTGTAACATGCTTAGTTTCCCTAAAACGTCTAATGTACCACTTAGTTTGAATGTCCCTGTATACGTGTTAAGTACGTCAACCAAATTGATAGGAGCAGTATATGATTATGGTCAGTAATACTCTATAGTTACATACAATAAAAATTGTAGATCCCGTCGTATTTATGGTCTGCATATATTTGCCAGAAAATTCAAATTAATAGTGTGTTACTGTGGAGTGTTAAAGGTTTTAAATCACAGAGATTTTCGAGTTATAGAAATCCGAGTTAAAGAAACTTAAATTAAATTTGACTTACAGAAAACTTTTGCGTTACGGACGTATGAGTTATACAGGTTCGACTAAGAAAACAAAAACAGTAAACGTGAAGTTTTGCTGTGAATTTAATAATTTTCACTACCTTTAATTGTTTCGCTATGCTGTAGTTTTATAAGGTGACAAAATATATTAAAAATATATACAATTTTATTTTTAATGATACATAATTTTTAATGCAATGTTTACATCGAAAAGCATTTCCTAATTAAAACAAGATAATAATAGGTTCATTTATTGGTAGCGGTAATTGTCAACTACTAAATTCAAGGATAATTATATACTTATTGCGTTTACTGAATAAAAAGTACATGTACAATACAGCTGTGTAAACCTGGAATCCGACTTAAAAAATAAATAAAAAGGATTCAGATACTACAAACGTTATAGATAATTGTGGTGATATTATTTTTTTGTAGTATTGATATATACTCTGGAAATTAATTAACTATGCTACTTTTAGGCATAAGTTACCAAATATCTATACAAAGTGGGCAGATTTGTTTAGAATGGTTTGCGGTTTATTCTATTAACAATATTGTCTAGCTGAAGTTACACATTTCCGATTATCTTGAAAATTTTAGTATATTAAGTCCAACAAGCCAACATGTTTGGCGCGGGATACATTTCATAAAAAAAAAACTAACGTAACCTAACCCAACTCTACCCTAACCTAATTTAGCATAAAAAATGTTAAATTAGGTTTGGGTTAGGTTAGGTTAGGTTCTGCCTCTTTTCGAAGCTGTGAAGAAATACTTTTCGCACCCAGCAGTGGATAGTCGCTAATTCGAATTCTCCGTGTTTTAATTGATCCCGATTAGCAAATCTCAACTGAATATCATATTTTATTGTTATTTACCCTAAATTTCGCGACATACTAAAATTTCAAGGTAATCGGAGTGAGTAACCTAAGCGAGACAATATTGTTGCTACAAAATACTACAAACGATTTTGAACAATTCTGTGCACTTTTATTAAAATATTAGTTATTTACACTAATAATCATATTTTTTCGCTGATTGTTATATATAATGGAATTTAACAAAAAAGTTATTTTTAATATTTTAAACGAAGTCGTTGAGACACAACCGTTAGCAATTGCCCGCTCACGCGTTTTGAGCCCCCGCGACAGGCAGCCTTTGTGATGTTAAGTGGCGGGAGGCGCTTTTACTATTTTTGTCTGTCTGTCTATCTGTTTGTTCCGGCTAATCTCTGAAACGGCTGGACTTATTTTGACGGGACTTCCACTGGCAGATAGCTAATGTAATAAGGAGGAACTTAAAATATTTTCATTTCAGAAATTAATAATTATTTATTAATAATAATAACTAATTTCTAAAATAAAAGTAGCCTAAGTTACTCCTTATTACATTAGCTATCTGCCAGTGAAAGTTCCGTCAAAATCGGTCCAGCCGTTTCAGAAATTAGCCGGAACACACAGACAGATAGATAATAATAAAAAAAATGTTATTTTGGTATATGTACCGTGTATACATCCATATGCATTTAGTAAAAAGTGGTTATTTTAATATTACAAACAGACACTCTAATTTTATTTATATTTATAGATAATAATAACTTTATTTCTTTGCAATCCTTACAGGTTTTTGCAAATTGCTCCTTTTACATTTATATACTTTTAATAACAATTCCCTTAAAACTACAAACTCTAACCAACATTTTTGTTTCTCCCTCTGTTTCTAATTGTTAATTTTACCCCTTATACTATATTTAAATATATATACATATCTTTTCTCTTAACATTGCCTCTACCCCTCAAATGTTTTCTCGCACATTTCGCGTTTTAAATTTTCAATAATTTACTTTCTCATATCGTCCTCCGCCCTTCCCTCACTCCATCCATTCATGAACATTCTTGCTTCTTTTTGAATCTCTACTGCAGCTTTGCAACATAACAAGTGGGCTAACGTCTCTTGCCTTGCTTCATATAATCTACAGATCCATTCACTATAACCGTTTTTAAAAGTCCTTATATTGCCGCATCTTATCCTTGCCCTTATCTCTTTAAAATCTTTATTTTTGTTACCCCTATTTAAATACTCTACCCCTTCTATTGTTATATATGATAAAAAAATCTGAACTTCTTCAGGTTAATATTTTTTTATTTAACTAAACTCAACGTTTCGCTCGAGTTTTAGAGATTCTTCAAAGAGAATTGTTGTAGCCAAACAATGTCATTATGAAACATCAATACTCTTCATTAAACCAATGTACAGATTTATAAAACTATTTGTAGCTATAGAACAGCACTCCATATGGATTGGTTTAGACGGTGGGTTTTTATTCTTAGTTATTTATACTTAAAAGTAACACATTTAATTAATGTCCAGGATATACTATTATGTCAATACTACAAAAAATATTAACATCACTACAATTATCTACGACATTTATAGTATCTGAATCTGGGTTTCAGGTTCAAGTACCTACATATATTTATAATCTGTAAAGCATTTTACGTTATTCAAATATTAAAATAGTTAGGTAACATCGATTTCTCAGAATTTTGAGATTATTTTACCTTGAATTACACTTATTATTACTAGGTAACTTGGTATAGTAAGTGTAGAGAGATATAGTGGGTATGGCAAACGCGTTACAATAGAGATAGTAAATTTGTCTGATTTCCGTGAACTGTTATACTATTTTAGCTTCTAACTGCTTCCATATAACTATGTAGGTTAAGTAATACAGAGACGAGTTGGTTAACACGTTCAATTAGCGCTTATACTGGAAATAAAGCATTCTTTCTTCATTTGCTAGTTGTTTTCAATAATACTGGTCACTACATACCTATTCTCTTGCAAAACTTTTAGCCCCGAAACATCTTTTAAAACAAACAAAACAACTTCTCATTAAAATAACAAACGTTATAAACAAAATTTTTGTTTTCTATGCCGACCTTTTCCTGAGATCTTATTGAAAGGTAAATTAAATGCCGATTAATAAACTATTTTAATTAAGTTGGCAATCGTGCAAATTTAAATTGTAAAAGAAACCAATAAAAAACAATAATAACACTGGTCAACGTGGATCAGGAACATAAGATCAAAGATATCATTTCCGATTTACATTATATAGCTAATTCGAGGTATATTTTGTCGCTGAATCAGAATTTCGCCTTGTAATCACCTCAGAATGTTCTGATTTTGATATATCTGGAGGAATTATGCAGCCAGATTATAATTCAACGACAAAAGATACGAGGCATGTTTTTTAAGTGAGTACCGTTTTGAAATTCTGCCGCAGCGCTGCGGTCAGCGTTCCGCGCATGCGCACTGAGTATCTATAGTACATCTCTCATCTACGCACTGTCGCCATTACAATCTGATTATTGTTTACGTTGTTTACTGAGTGTTTAAGATGCCTCCAATAACTCCGATAATAGTGAGTCCCGCCGATTGTGAAGTCCAGGCTGCTATACGATTCCTTAGTGCTAAAGGACTAAAACCGATTGATATTCATCGTGAGACTTGTGCAGTTTACGGACAAAACATTATGAGTAGTAAGGAAGTGGGTAGGAGCATTAAAGATTGCCGCACACAAATGTGCATGACAAGGCCCGTCCGCATGTAGCTAAGCGGACCAAAGAGCTCATCACATCTTTTCACTAGGAAACTCTAGATCATCCTCCGTAAAGCCCTGATCTGGTGCACAGTGACTACCATTTGTTCCCGCACTTGAAGAAACATTCGGGCGGTCAGCGTCTTCAAGACGATGACGAAGTCAAAACAGTTGTGATGCAGTGGCTAACAGTTAACAAGTCAGGCGACAGAAGCAGAGTTCAATGAGAAGGGTATTCAAAAACGGGTCAAACGTTATATACGTATATGGCACAGGATAGAATTAGATGGTGAATCATGGGTTGACAATATTGTTGTTGCTGTGGAAGGTTTCAACATTCAATGAAAAGGAAAATCCATCCATAGATTATTATCTGTGTGAACCATGTATCAAATTTGGGTTTCTAACCATTTAAGTTCATTATTTACAATATAACCTTCATGTTCCTTACTGACTGTGACATCTTTTATAGAACTTGATTGTTTTAGTTTCTTTTTAGTTAGAACCATTACACTAGACTTAAAATTATTTATTACACTACCTGTGACACCCTTGAAGTCAGGACAAATATAAATTAAAACAACTAACAAAACCATGTTGTATAGATATATAACCGCAAGCTTCCATGGCTATTTCCCATTGTTATAGTCATTACTAGGGCGGTTTAACTGCGTCAATGATTTAAAACTTTTCGACGTTTTATCAGAAATTTTACGGAACATTGAAGAAAAGGATTTCACTGAACTCGGAGATAAAAGATCAGAATCTTGCAGAAAAATCATGATATTTAATCATTTTTATAAAAATAATATGAACTAAGCTAGTAGAAATGTAGAAGTCGCTGATTTTTGACATCTGCAAAGTCCGATAAATCAGAATGAAAAAGAGGTAGAGACATGCAGCAAAGCATAGTCGAGTAGATTTTAATAAAAATAAATTAAAAAGGAAGTCATTTTTCGTCTAAATTTTAAGGATCACAGGAATGTTACATCTTCGTCTAAGTATCCATCGGAATCAACAGTGTAATTCAATGCCGGTAGGTATATTAACCCTCGGAGTAGTTGTTTCTGTTCCATATTCATATTTATCATACAGCCCTTAAAGGCCTTTCTACTAGCGCCCACCTGATGAGACCCGATAGGTCGAAACCGGTCGTGGGATATGGCTTTCGATACAGTGTACCTACTGTGTAGGACGCGTTCGAAATGTGGGATCTGTGATCCTTAAAATTTAGATGAATAAAGATTTTAATGCCTTCTTTTTTGAAGAATAAGAGAGATAGAAGGGTAGAATACTTTCTCATTATGAAGGGCTAGTTAGAGGTATAAATAGGAGTAAAGATAGGCAGTGGAAGACCATTAGTAGATTACGGGAAATTGGCTCAGGATAGGAAGGAGTGGAGGTTGTCTTCGGACTGACAACCTTGTGAAGATAATAAACTAAAATTTGAATCATTTTTAATTTCCCCAAGTAGAGAGAATTTTAAAATAAAATATTAAATAAACTATTATTTTATAAAATATGTATATTGATATATAATTATTTATTTATCAAAACGCAAATGAGTTTTGATTTTTCCATTTTTTTCTATTCGCACTGCAGTACATTTGGTGACACACAGTGGAAAAAAATTTTTGGACATTGCTCTTATTTACTCATCATTTACTCTAAGCACGCGTTTCCGCTTGATTTTAAAATGGTATTTCCTTTATACCACACTTCCTTTCTTAGTGTGAGTTATAGTATGCACGTAGCATAATATTACTTATGCTTCTGTCATACTTGAAGCAGTTCGAATGTAAAACTTTTATGCCCCTGTTTTTAACTGTTTCTGTGAATATCGGAAACAAGCTGGTGCAATAAAAATTCTTAAAAGCACAAACGGAATTAATTGCGTTATTTGAGTATATTGAAACGGTTAAAATGGAACTGTAGTTTTGGAAAATTTATGATCTTGTAACTTGGATTGTAAATGGAAAAAGGATATTACAAAAGGTGGGTTGATAGGTTAGATTAAATATATCCAAAAATTTAAACAAAATTTGATTATCATCGTATTGACTAGAATAACAACAGATAGTATGCAGGGCCGGATTAAGCATTTAGGGGCCCAGGTCAATGATTGTATAAGCACATTGTAGTGGTAGTCTTGTTAACGGATTTAAGAAAGTTTAAGCATGTTTCTTTTATACTGTGAAAGTTAAATTGTTTTACATAAAAAAGTACAATTGACCACATACTTTTACATTTCAATACATATATTCTATGTTTAGGAAAATAATAAAAAGGAAAGATTAATCATATAAGGTGTTTTCATGCGCAGCTTTCAGAAATTAGCAAATCATGTTCGTTCTCGAAAATCCATCATGAATGTGTAGCCAATCAATAGTGAGCGCACCCTACTTGAAAATTTAAATTTAAATGGGTAGCTGCTCTTTAGTATGGCGGAAGTTCGGTGACATGCGCGTACGATACAAAATTAAATTTAATATTAATGTCCTGGGTCCGGGCGCAGTTAGGCCAATAAATTAATACAGTGTACTTCCATTCGTATTGTATGAGTTTAATAACAGTAAACTAGAGATTTTCTTTAATTAAAACTATATATAGGTAGATATCCGTAAATTTTCTATATTTTCAAACAATTTTAAGTAAACTAAAAATAAGGAGAGGTGTGAAAAATGGTATAATGTATTTGAAATAGGAGATTAAAAATATGAAACAATTCTCTATTTTAAATACTAAATGTAAAATTGTTTTGAAAATTTTTTCTAGAAAACCAGGAAAGATTGGAAAATTTTGAAAATCACATGAAATCTACCACCTTTGTTTGTTTTTAAACAAATTTTATTTAGAATGGTCAATTAAAATAGTCGTTACTTGATGAATGATCTTATCTATTTTTAAAAATTTTATCACCAATATTTACTGTTTGTGAAAGATAAGACAACTACAGTTTCGCTAGGCTGTAGCATTTTCAATTTAATTTTATCTAAATTAACCAATCTGGTTATGGGTGGGGGTTATGTTTGAACAAATTCAATAATGGTGGTTAATTGTTTAAGTCTACTTGAGCATTTAGTAGCTAGTCGGAATAATAATTTTTAAATAATTAATTAATTTCCAATACATTTAATTTTGCCTAAAATGTGTAAAAAATTTATAATCTCTATTGAAATTATGGTTTTCTAATAATAAGCATAATAAGCATTTCGTATTTTATTTTTGTAACTTTAAAAATATTCGGCAAACCTAGTTTTAATTGATCTTTAGGTCTGTCCTATATAACATTTTTTATTATACATATTTAGGCACGAATTTACAATTAAATGTAGGTACTAGAATTACTAGAAATTAATAAAATAAAAAATTATGATTCCGATGTATTGAACTTTTTAATATAAATTGGTTATTATTCGATGCCTATCAAGTTACATTTTTACAATAAATTTATCAAAAACGGAACGTTTCATAAAGGAATATAAATAAATTTCGTTAGGAAAGTTGAACATCTTTACGGGCTTGAAACGCATTAAATTAATTGAAAACTATATCCTTCTCACAATTCTTTTAAAACATAAATTTTGATCGTTGTTTTATAAAACCTCTTTTAAGGCAAGCAAGATAGCAGCTCTTCATAAATGTCATCATCCAATAAACCCAGAAAATGAATAATACAATGCGTAAAAAGATAATTTCGCAACTTACTTAATTAGTGTATCGTTATCAAGCTCTGCAATGGTCAAAACTTAAAATGCTCCAACGTTTTGATATATCGCACACTAAACGGTTACTCAAGGGGATTTAGAAAGACATACCTTTTCTCTAATAAATTTCCATGTTTCATATCATAAAATGAATACATATAAATGGGTGTTGAACCAACCAACATTTAACACAGAATACAGTTCCTTAATATTATAGTATGTACAAGTTAATAATAAATTACTGCATATGCGAAGTTTGCACTTCAAAACAAAAAACATACTAATTGAAGGAATTAAAATCACTTTTAAATGTTTCAAAATATTTTATTGTGAACTCTACAATATTGTATCCACATAACAATATCTTTCTCAAGAGTAACAGATTTACTAAATGTCAGGTTATACTTATCGTCTATATATATTTTCACAGTCAACAGCCGGTATTCTGTGGGTATAATTTCAAAATTTCAGGTACATACTCGTTGTTAAGAAATACCAGATGACATTGCTTCTAATCTTGCATCAAATAAAGGCGTATTGAAAAACTTTTGTTGGTCATTTGTTATATTCTCGTTCATCTTTATTGCTTTTTTAATTTCGAAAAATTCTAAATAGCCAATTTTCTTCCTTTTCTTTCATTATGTAAAATTTTGATGGTTTTTGATTTAAAATGGATTTTTTATGCTCATATCAAAAACACAACACGGGATTAGAGACACATTGCATAAACAATAACCATTTTATCAATTCGTACACCATCAAAATTTTACATAATGAAAGAAAAGGGAAAAGATTGGGCTTTTTACAATTTTTCGAAATTAAAAAAGCAATAAAGATGAACGACAATATAACAAATGACCAACAAAATTTTTTCAATACGCCTTTATTAGATGCAAGATCAAAAGCAGTGTCATCTGGTATTTCTTAACAACGAGTATGTACCTGAAATTTTGAAATTATACCCACAGAATACCAGCTGTTGACTGTGAAAATATATATAGACGATAAGTATGACCTAAAATTTAGTAAATCTGTTACTCTTGAGAAAGACATTGTTATGTCGAAATAATATTGTAGAGTTTACAATAAAATGTTTTAAGACATTTAAAAGTGATTTTAATTCCTTTAATTATTAAAATAATGTTTCACAAGGATCCGACCGGTTCAACAATTGATTATATAGAAAACATACTGTTCATATCTATCTAACTCCTACCATTTTTTCAAAAATTGTTAGAGGAAGAAACTTAAAATTTAAAATAAAAAGTAGTGTTGATTAATATTAAAGTTACATTGTTAAAGGTTTTTTGACGTGAAACATCTTTAGACGTGACCAGGGGATAAAAGCAAACCAAGCATGTCAAGATTCCGTGTATGAGACATGGACATGGACATGGCAAGACACGCTCACACTTTCATTAGACTAGCGGATAAATTTAAGAATACGATCTTGATCACGCGCAGTTTGCCGTTTGTTGTTAGAGCTAGTCAGCTATTTGTTATTATTTAGAACAAGGTGAACATGCACACTTATTTCAAATCAGGACAACGACAAATAGGTAAATTTAGAAGAAATGCTAGACTAAGCGGAGTTATCTAGTGGTCTAGAGTCTAGACCTAAGTTTAGTATTCGGGAGGTCACTGGTCCGATTCCGAGTCCGCCAGCTTTGGACTTTTGTGGGATCATTTAGGGAAATAATATTCCACAGATAATCTTTCTTCATTTCGTCCGTCTCATTTTTCTCTTCCCAACCACCATCTATCTACCTATCCACCCACGATTTATAAAAGGAGGCTTAAGAGGGACTTCCGCCCAGGGCCGTAGCCACGGGGGGGCTCCAGGGGGCTGAGCCCCCCTAGAAGGATCTCAGCCCCCCCTTAATCAACAGTCGGCATTTATAGGAAATTTGAGAAATTTCGAATTTAGGTATATCCGTCGCCACATCCCCCCTCCCGTTTGTCTATGCGAAGCGATCTGTTTACGCCGGTTTTGTTGCATATTACGCGTTTACGGCGGTCTCCTACTCACTGTAATAACACTTGGTATTACGCCAATACCCCAATCTTCATTACCTTTCGGCTCGAACGGGACGGAATAGGAGCCATCGTCACTACGACGAGATCGATCGGCAAGGAAGGAGTCATGTATTAATAAGACAATTACAAAAAGGTAGGATTATGAATACATCTACATTTATATGTAGATACTGTGGCTTGCCGGTACCGACGTCCAGAAGAATGAGTCAGTGTTGTTTGAATGAATTCGAGGAAGCGAAACTCGAAAACGAAAAATAGCATTTTCGGTACTTACACGGATCAACAGACTGTGTATGGAGCACCAACGACAAGCTAATTTAATTCATTTGGCTTTTGAAAAAGTTTATACGAAGAATATTGATTTGTTTGAGTTAATGCGAAAATTTAATGACTGTAAATTGCGAAAATTACAATTGTTTTGAAACTTTCCAATTATTTTAATTGCGCTCACCCAAAAAGTCCCTCAGCCCCCCTGATATCATGGGCTGGCTACGGCCCTGCTTCCGCCCTATCAATACTGTGGGAATGAAGCACCCAAAATATTTTTACACTTGCTAAGAATCCTGTAAAAAGTAAATCCTTTTAGTGAAACTTTCACCAATTTTATTCTAATTTTATTTTTTAAAAAAGGTGCCAACTGAAGATTCAATTACACTTTCATTTTATTTCCGCAATATTAGTCTAAGACTTTTAAATCTTTGTAGTTATTTTCATTGAAAGCTTTTTAAGGACAATTTCCTGTTTAATTTTTGATTTGATTTTGAATAATATGTCATAGTTAATTAGGGAAGGACGGTAATTACTCTTAATTTGATTTATTATAATTAATCTATACTAACAATAACTATAATATATGTAGGTACCAATAGCTAGGTACTAAATATTTATTAATGACACTTAGGGGCCAAAATCATCCTGTCCGCCACCAGACATAACCCCTTTTGTAATATAATAATTTAACGTAAACGTGTTCAACACGTGGTTTAAAAAACATAATGTTTTGTGATATGATAACTTATTAAACGTAAGTAGCCACTAATAATGGACGTACACAAATGTTAACCTATGGTTAATGATAAATAATACGAACAATGTTGTCTACAAATAAATGTACACATGTGTATGAGTGTATGTACTAATTGTACATAAACGTTCAATACGATGCATACTGTAATGTTAGAGTTGCGGTAATAGCAGTGGCGTAGGAACTGTAAGGCAAATAAGGACTTCTGAGATCGTAATAGTTCTTCTCTTGTAGTTTTTATCAGCCTTTTCGTCTAAGTTACATAATACTTGTAAAAACCAATTTACAAATAAGCTAGATTGGTCCAAAAACAAAAATAATGCAATATTTGGAAGAATAATTATTTAGATTGCTCGCCTACTGGGTGAAAAGTGTACCCAATTTTTTATTTATTTATATCATGTTAATAATCAAATATTTGAAGAATTTTTAGTAGGGGTAAATTTTAAACACACCAATGCGATATTAATTATTGCATTAATTTGTACCCAGTACAGTTTACCTCAAATTAATGACGAAAAATTTTAGTGGCAAAAACACTGGCGCGTAAAGGCAAAGATCCTGGGTTCGAATTCCGGCGAGGGCGAGAGAGCAGTAATAAAATTTTCCTTATTAATTTGAGGTAAACTGTAGTGGGTACAAATTAATTCAATAATTAATATCTCATTGCTGTATTATCTCAACATTGCACTGTCATATTATTTAAATACGTAATGGAAACCATTGTTTAAATAAATTCATAATTATTATTATGTATATAGCGGCTAAAAGAAATCACTTCTGTGCTCACGAATCTAAGTTATGTCTGTGTTTCGAGCATGGCTCTGAATGGGTTCGAACGTGGAAGTTGGGCGTGGCGGAAAGGAAAGGTTAAAAGAGTTTGAGATGTGGTGTTATAGTCGAAAGATGAAAAGGTTAGAAATAAGGAGGTATTAGAAGGAGTAGGAAAACAAAAATCGCTATGGAAGTCAAAAAGGAAGAGCAGAAATAGGATAGTAGGATATCTTATGAAACATGAAAGATTAGTTGGAAATATGTAAGAAGCAAAACTTAGAGTAAAGAGGGTCAGAAGAAGACATACATTATATTACTATTCGCAAATAGCTAGAGGCGTAGGAGGTTCCAGTTTTAGGAAAATCGAAAGATAGAATTTCTCAAAAAACACGCATCTTTTGATATTATCAAAACTATAGAAACACAAAGTTAATGTTATACACTTTTTATTAGAAACTCTAACAATTATTTCGACTTATGCAGTCATTTTCAGAGAGTATTATTACAACCGAAGATGACTGCAGAAGTCGAAACAATTGTTAGAGTTTCTAATAAAAAGTGTATAACATTAGCTTTGTGTTTCTATAGCTTTGATAATATTAAAAAATGTTTTACAATCATCCCACCGCTGAATCGATCAACATTATTAAAAATCTTTTAACATGGATATATTGTGCCTAAAAAATTGAATTATGGAGACTGTTGTATTAATGGGACATCGTATTTGTTTAAAATTATGGAGGTTTTCGAGTTAGAGATGTCAAAATAAATTGTATATGTATATATATATGTAAAGGGACAAATATCAAATTATCAAATTTTGATAAAAATATTTGCTAAAGGCCCAGCTTATTTTTTGTTTGTTTTGGGACCGTTAAGACCAATTTAAGCTGCCTGCGCCACTGGGTAAATGGTATACACTATGTACGTACTATTATAGTGATTGAAATGAGGAGATCCCGTCGTTGTCGGGTGTTTCAGACCGAAGACACTACTTACTTAGAACAAACACTATAATGCTCGTCCCGTATCAAAATATTAAATCAACTGCGTAAGGCACGTGCTTCCAGAGGAAGTGACTCAGATGGATGGACGACGAAGCACCTGCATAAGAAACCGCCTGTCAAGATAGTGCGACCAGTTGCTTCTGTGCCTTCAGTTTTGAAAGTGTCGTTGTTCTCTACGCCGAACAATACAAATAAAAAAACGTTATTAAATAAAAAGTCATTGGCATATCAGGAAGATTTTTAATTTAATAAAGTATAGATGCATGTATACTGTGCCCATGTATAAAGGATAACCAGGTATATGTACAAATATGCAATCTACAGATTTTAAAAGCAAGATAAAAGTTCGTAGTGATACTGTAATGTGATACTTAGTCCGGAATTGTTTTGGAATAATTTCTCTTTCTGCAAACCATTGGTGAGTTTATTTATTCACTACAAATAGTTTAATAGTATTAAATAAAAATAAAAATAAACCTTTGCGTTAGTTTGATAAATAGGTACCTACAAAATAAGTATTCTGTATTTTTGTTTTGGAATACAAAAATATTTCAGTCCTCAAAAATTGGTAAGTTTTATTTATTTACTTAAAAGTTTAATAGGATTAAGTAAATTAAAATAAGAACCTTTTTGGTACATATAAAAATTTCTGTAATTATTATGATATTGGGACCTTTTGCAATTTTTTGTTTCATAGTAAACTTTTATTTTTTATTTCTGCTGTTTAATAATTAAATATTGGATACCGATTTAATTCATTACAATCGAGTATCGTCTCTTCATGGTGCTTCAATGTTAGAGGTTATTTCTTATTATAAGCGAAAAAAGTATTTCATAATTATTAATAAATTAATTTTATTATTCAAATTATACCATTTTCCATGATGTATCATAAAAAAAGATACTGATTATACAGGATGAAGATCAAAATTTTCCATTTTATAATGTTGTTTATGTTTTCGGGCATATTGAACATTAATATTAATGATTCCGATTAAAATTGAAAAGGGAAAAGGAAACGTTTTCAACGTGAAAAACAAAATAGAAGTATCGAGATGTTAGTAAGTTCTAATGAAAGTTTTTTGTGACTTCAATCCTGTAAACTCAAAATTTGTTTATTATTAATACAAACTGATGCAATAACACGGTAAAAACGATTGCAAGGATAATTAATTTTCTTACAATATAATTTTTATCACATATCTTGTGGCAATGGAGTATCCCCGGTTTCAACAAGTTGATTAATTAATTAGAGTTATATTACAGTTTAGCATTATACTGAAGATGCTTGTACTAACGTACTTCCGGAAAGACTCAATTTCCCCACTAACACACTGTTATTTAAAAAGTATTCAAATGTTTTGGTAAAAGCTTTCAAGTTTTTTTTTGTTGTTAGAAATAATATCACGTGGACAGCGTTGCGGAAAAAACTAGATAACAACAACCCGTCTAGAATTTAATTATTTCAGTATGATCCGATCCGGATCAGATAATATGTAATACAACCATCCTGATCAGTTCCTGGTATATCTGATAATTTTCTCATCAGGATCTGATACTAAGTACTTCAGTACGATTTATTTTTACATCTAATGTACTATGTAATATTTCTTGTGAAAACATTTATAAGGGTTTCAGTAATTTACCTGTGATCGAAACCAGTTACGCAATATTCTGATCATAACTATCAAACGAAATCTGGTGTTTTTCCTGATACCAACTATATAGGTACCTAGGTAAATTCTATTGCACTATAAAATGGTATTACTTAAATTTTGTAATTTTTCAAATTGTAGTATCACTCAATAAAAGAAATAATTATAAATTTGATCATTGGTAGAGTGGTAAACAACAACAAGACAAAACCATCATGATCCCCAGTAGATTCCATAACCTTATTCGTTTTTGAAAATAATTTATGATCTGGATCGGATCTATTCAGTGTGGTTTTCCGGATTAGAAAGTTTCATCGGTACCAGATCATATATCACAAAACACTGCCAATCCGTATTTAAATCTGAACAAATCACCAATCGGGAATAAAGGTACAGTGGATGAAAGACCATGAAAATAGAATAAATGAATAAATTATCGTTTAACTAACAATTTTAACAATTAAATAATCAATTGTATTGAATTAGCTGATACTTGATGGAAGTCTAACATATTGAAATAAACACACAGTTGATAAGTTCCACAATTTATTAAATAAACTTGACACGTGTTTCGCCAACACTGTGGCTTCTTCAGAAGTACAAAATCTACTTAAAACTACCTAAGAGTAGATGTCAATAAGTAAGGTGGTACATTTTCATTAGAGTGAGGGAAAAGATTTAATAGTGGTGAGAGGTTTATATCTACTTGGTCATTAAGTAATATGTCTGTATTTTAATATTTGTTAGTCTAAGTTTTAAACTTTATTTTCAATGTGTAAATTATTAGATCTAAATTAAAAATATGGTTATCTTCTAACACATATTTGTCATAGAATCGGTTTTTTGTTTCTATATGATTTAAAATGTTCGTTCAAACGAATTCTAAAATTTCTTCCCGTCTGACCTATATAAATTTTTGAACAAGAACCGCAATTGAGTTGATATATGCCTGGTTTTGATAATTTCTCTACTTTATCTTTATTATTCTTTATGTGTATGCTAAGGTTATTATTCGTTTTGTATGATACATTTATATTGTTGTCTCTAAGAAATTTATAAATTGTTAGTGATTGTTTCCCTATACATGTTAAAAGTTTGAATTTTTTATTTGTGTTACCTTTAGTGAGTGGGAAGATGTTTGAAATACTTTGAGTGTATGAATTTTTTTATAAAAGAGTGTCAATTATGAGTGGCTTGTAATTATTGTTTATGGCAATTCTGTATTATAGTCTGTTTCTGACAAGGGTACTTTTATTTTATTGATAGACATATTACTTAATGAACAAGTAGAAATAAACGTCTCACCACTATTAAATCTTTTCCCTCACTCGAATGAAGATGCACCACCCTATTTATAGACATCTGCTCTTAGGTAGTTTTAAGTAGATTTTGTACTTCTGAAGAAGACACAGTGTTGGCGAAACACGTGTCAAGTTTATTTAATAAATTGTGGAACTTATCAACTGTGTGTTTATTTCAATTAGTAAACATGAAAGCTTCAAGTTTTATACAAAAAAATAATTGAGATATTAAAATTATTTTCATAGCCAATAAAGAAATAACTACTTATTTCTAAAAATCAGCCTTTACTATTTTATTATAACAAAAATAGTAACATTATTGATAAAATTACGTGTAAGTGCATGATTATGCTACAACAGGTCAAAAACTGGAATGTATTTTAAGCAGCATAAAGAGTTAATTATGACTTACAATTTTGTGGGGAGTTTGATATTCTATTGCTATTACTTATCTGATTGGTTCGTACAGACTATGACGTAAACACAATCTCACAATAATTTAAATATGCATTATCTTAAAAGGCAGTCTATTATGCTAACCGTTAACCGTTACTTTTTTTTAACGTAAGACAAAAGAGTTAACATACGAAGTATAAAAGATTGTGCAGAATTGTTATTGACTTAGGAATGTTTGATCTAATTATCTATTAGAGATTTCATTAAATGCAAGTAAATAAGTAAATCGTTACATAATTATTGGATAGTGTCGACCTTAACTTGAATTAAAATCCATATTAACCAACAACATTGCAAGATTTACATGAATTTTTATTAATTTGTAACATAGGTATGCGATATATCAATAATCATTTTTTTCTGATTGATATATATTTCATTGAATTTGTAACTTTTAAAATTTTGATGAAAGAAAAACTGGCTTCACCAAGTAAATCATGAAATGTCATCCTGAGAACTTTAGAAATTTAATTAAAACTTCAGATTTAGCCGTTTAAAAAATTTTTTAATGATACTTATATTCGAGTTTCTATTGACAGAAAATGTACCTAAATAAACGATTTAAGTAAGAGTCGAACTCGTGCCAGTCAAAATAGCACTATATACGTTTGCATTTATTTTATATATTTGTACAAACAATACTTAATTTCACACGATATCGATTACTTTGAAATTTCACATCGTTATACTCCATACTTTTTTAATATATTCTTGTTCCACCCAACGAGCTTTAAACAATAATGGTACCCCGCGAGCCTTAGTAGAAATGTTTCTTTTTCAATAACTCCTTTTGTTTAAATTGTATAATATGTTTAAATTGTATAATATGTTTGTTTTATATTTGCTAAAATATGAACTGTTTTCATACCCCTATGTATCACCATTTTTCAAATAGAGAGAGCCAGCCACATGAAAGACATAACAAGATAATATTGATACTATCTCACATCGTTAAACACACTTGTTCTATACTCAATTTCTCAATAATTCTGACCAATGCTACTCCATATGTGTAGGTCTAGAAGAATGTTTTTATCAACTCTTTAATTGTTTGAAGTGCCCATTAGATTAAATTTTCCGACATTTTAGTCGCAATTTTTGGTTTTCGAAATTTCAAATTTTGAACTTATTTTCTCGTTTATGAGCTAAAATAATCTAACACACGAATAGATGGGTAGAGGAATTAATAGAGTCCCGCAGGACCTATAGTATCTTGGACATCAATATTGAGTTCTTAGTCCGAAGCCTGATTGGACACACACCTCCACTCATTTCTATCCTAAGCCAATCTTAGCATTTCTTTAGAAAATTCAATATAGATCTGCATCTGCCCCTTTTTACTTCTATTTCTGCCTCTTAACACATGGGCTTAATAGTTTCGGGCCTAAATAGATGGCACTAGTTTTATTGCATTGGCTCCCAGCGATTACTGGCTGTTTGAGCACCTCAAAGAAATTTCGCTCGAATGAAGAGGTTATCGCTTTATCGCTGAAACTGATGCCTATTTTGAGGCAAAAGATAAATTGTTCTATAAACGTGGTATTGAAATGTTAGAGCGGCGCTGGAATGATTGTGTTGCTCTTGATGGAGATTACGTTGATGAATAAAGTCAATTATGAACAAAAAAGAAACGTGTTTTCTTTGTTAGGCTCGGGACTTTTCAGCCCATGTGTTATATGTCTCTACCTGACCCTTCATGTGTCATAAAGTGTCCTACTAACCTATATCTTTCTTTTCCATATTGACTTCCATAGCGCCCTTTGTTCTCCTACTATTTCTAATACCTCTTTATTTCTGACCTTTTCTATCTACGGTATTTTCAACAACCGTCTATAACGCTACATCTCAAACGCCTCTAACTTTTCTTTTCAATCGCGCCCAACGTCCACTTTTTGCACTCATACAAAGGCGATCTCAAAACATGCTTTTAGCAATCTTTTTTGGGGTTTTCAAGTACCTATCTGGTACGGAACTCCAAAAGTAATGGAGGGGCTTTGATTATTTCTATAGTCGGAATGATGATTACAAAATTTTTCCCGGGCAACAGAGGAAGTACCTAAATTAACAAATGCGTTGTAAAAAACCCTAATTTAGTTAAACAATTGCATGTACGTATTATTAAAGTCCAATCACCTACGACTTCCAATATTAACTAGTTGAACCCGTCCAAATTTGGACCGATGAGTACCGTTTACGAGAGTGCATAGTACTCTGACGTTTTATTCATGGCGAGAATTCGTCGACGAGCGTTTAGTCACAGCCTGTCTATGACTACTATGAATTTTGGCAGTTAAGGATGTATATAACATTGATTAACTCAAAGATTTGTTATAAAACAAATAATTCTGCATCGATTAAACAAAAAGTGACTATTTA
Source organism: Agrilus biguttatus (assembly GCA_963921985.1). Classification (NCBI taxonomy): domain Eukaryota; kingdom Metazoa; phylum Arthropoda; class Insecta; order Coleoptera; family Buprestidae; genus Agrilus; species Agrilus biguttatus. Next base: position 28,138,095 of record OY998118.1, read on the forward strand.
CAGGAAAAAATCATTTATAGTCACCATTACCTTAATGTTATTTTTACCGGAAGTGTCTAAATTTATTCTTTATATTCTTGCAAATATTTACAATTTAAAAGCTGATTTTTAGTTACTTCGTACGATTTGCGATTATTTTAACCAGAAAAGGTGGAATTGCAAGGAAATATTTCGTTTTTAGCAATCGTTCCATTAGGTTGCCATTTGGAATTAGAGAATCTGGAACTATCGCACGTTTGCATGCCGTAGATACCGCTAATGACATGTGTTATCACTTAAAAGTAAGGTAAGAGATCCAGATGCCACAAGAATGACGGCTGCAATGTTGCCAATTTTATCCTTAGAACAGAAGCGGTGGTCAAATTAAATGTTAAATATTTTTTTAAAACATATTTAATTATAACTTTTTATTTCAAAATCCTATAATAGAAAATGATCAGAAAATTTTACTGTATGAAATTTTTATATGATTATAAGTTTGAAAATTAATTAGACGCAGTATGTTATTTGACGTTATATAAATCCTTAAACATGACCGACAAGATTTCCAATAAGAAAATCAGATGAACCGACAACATCCTGGATATCAAAATTAAGCACGTTAGTTAGTTCCATCTTTTAATTGGACGTTTTAACACTCAGGTAATTCCATAATTCTGTATCATGAGAGGAGATAGCTCCGCAATATTACCTTACAAATCTATTTATACGCTATTACCATAGATACGAAGAATATTATTATATAGTGATAATGACGATGTCCCATTTCAGAAAACACAATACGTTAAAAAGGTACAGAATATGGAGAAAAATCTGAGCAAAGCTCTTCTCCACTGAACTAAAAATTGACTAGTGAAAACCAATAGTAAGAAAAGTGGAACACATTAACAATAATAGTATCCCTCTGTAGTATAGAAAGCTTTTGATGAAGAGCAATATTGGTTTTACGATGCGATTATCACCACTGAGTACATTGCATTATTAGCGTTAAAGTTATTGCAATGTTTGATCTTGGGCTGTAAAATCTGTCAACATAAAGCAAATGTGTTTACACTTGTATTGTTTGAATAAAAGAGAGATTACCAGTTATGTAACCGGGATCGTGAAGGTAAGAGGCTTGTCTGCCAGTTCTCATTGATTACCGCCCAACTGCTAACTACTTCTTTTTCTCATTGCACATTACGCTCACATAATACACAATTAGGTATTTATGTATGTAGATTTAAGAATATTTTTAACAATTCCAAACGAATACTAACAATATTGCACGAACGATAAGCTGCCCACAAACGGAAGGTATATAAATTCAGCGATATGATAATGTATATATTAAGTATGTACAATATTTACTGCATTTTTTTAAATTTCTAACCATTTTGCAAGAATCAATTTATTTTTCTAATAAAGAACATTTAGTTCATTGTCAGAAAGGGCCTAACTGGATAAGAAGGTCAAAAGTGCCCCAGGCGATATTAATAATAAATAGTGTACCCAAATTTTCAGCCCTCAATATTCAAACCTAATCTCAAAAATATATAACGTAAAAAAATAGTTTTTCCAATTTTGGACGAAGATAATACAATAATAAAAAAAATACGAAAAAAAGTCAAAAAATGACAAACAAATAGTTTTTTGAGTTTTTAATACTGTTTCTCAAAAAAGTGCTGTTACAAATACTTCTTTCAGGCTTTTTAATTTGGCAGAACAGCTTTTTTTTAATTGTTTTCAGTACTTCCTTGCAGAGATCATCCTGTATCGGTCAGAAAAAATGTTTTTTTTCACATAACCATATTCAAAATAGTCACTAGATAACATTCCTGCCATATTTGTCAATGAGAAATATGTACATGAGTATTAGTACCTGATATAACTATTACTTCAATTTAAAATATTTTTTTTTTCTTGTTGTTTAACCACATTTATGTCTAGTTGTTGTCTGTTATACTGGGCTATTGGTTAAGAATAAAAGCCTTTTATAACGATGACATCGATTCCGGTAGTTAAATAACTGTAGATGAAGTATTATGAACATATATGCATATGTGAAGAGGAACGACCAAAATGTACAAAAACATTTCTCAATTCAAATTATGAACTGTAATCGTCCTATAATTCAATAAGTTGAAGTATAAGTAATAAAAATAAAAAGAATGTCTTAATGTAGTATATTGATAAAATATTTAAATATTTGATTTAATGAAAAAGCAAGTATTAATGACTGAAAAACGTTAAAAAATGGTCAAAAAATCAGTTTTTCGAGTTTTTAACACTGTTTTACCAAATTTAAAAATCTTAAAAAATTAATGGTGATAATCCCTCCATTTCCTCTATACATATATTTTTTTACGGAAACCGTATCTTTTTTAATTCACATTTAAAATTTTCGAACCTCCCAAAATTTCAATTGCGCGCCATTGTTATTATTACCGTATTGTAGAACGAAGAACGAAAAAAAAACCTTTCATCAAACAGAAAACAAGTATCTTCGTCCAAAATTGACAAATTTGTGAAGGAAAAATATTTTTCACTTTATATTTAGTGGAGGTGATGATTTGAATAATTGAGGCTGAAAATTTGGGCAAATATTGATTATTGGTGTCGAATTTCTTTTTCTTAATCGAAATTATCAAATTATTTATAAAAAATCTTAAGCAATTGGCTAGTTGGCAGTCAATCAAAATTTTGACCTAATTAAACACCAAAGGTAGTTTTACTCGAAGGTGTTGATCAAGATTTACCTTTTCCACATTTTTAGATAGTCTTGTTGACTGTACTTACACTTACTTAATGTTAAAAAAGTACCTAAGACAAATAAGATAGACGAGACCGGCAGTACAAAGGTTCGTAGAGGTTGTGAAACCCCAAAAAATGAGTTGTATTCAAAAATGAAATATTTATGATTTCAAAATATATATATATATATATTTCTAATTTGCTTTCATTTACTGTTTTAACCCTGTTTTCGTTAATTTTCAAATTTCGTTTTTATTGATCTCTTTATTTCTAAATTGTTGAGGAGCCCCTTTAAAATATAAAAAATAATAATATAGTCGATTACCCTATTTGTTAAGTGGCTGTAAATATTAAAAATAATTGTTTGTTAAGTTTAGTTTGTAGGTACTTGTTCTCTTTTGTATATGGGCATATTTTGTGTCGTTTTTAAAAATTTCAAAAATATAATTTGGCCCCTTTATGACACCCCTTGTAAATACTCTATCCATCGGTCATCAGCCTTAAGAACACCACCACCGGTTTTGTAAATTGCGCTTGGGGGTGTTTAGCTTCAAGAGGGGGATATTTTTCACTTTGGGGCGTTGTCTATTTTTCAGGCTATTTAAGTAGAAATAAGCGAAATTACGTCAATTCCATTTTTACATTCTATCCAATTACATTATATTCTATTTTATTCGATTTAAATCAACATTAATACATCCAAACTCATAATAAATATAACCAAATCAAATCAAACAAACAAAAAATCAAAATAAATGTAAATAGTGAAAAATAACGTGTATATAAAAAAAGCAGTCCATTGTATCATAATTTAACCAAAAGAAACTTCGGCGGGATACCGTCACACATCGAACATCCAGACACTATTCGTTTCGCTTTTTTCGATAACATCTAAATAAGTAAATTAAAAATTAAAAAAACGAACACTTGGTAAAGTTTCACAAATTTTATTATTATTTGTCTGACAGCTGTTCGATTTTTACGTCATTCTCAAAAAACTAAATAAGTTATACGTTAACTATGATCATTGATGTGGCTAATAAATTAAGTTTAATATATTCAGAATGTTTACCTCCACTGCATACTTTTATTGTTGGGTGTCATACAAGTACCAATGTACAAAGTAATAACATTTATTTTTGTTGTATTTTTTTATTACTGCTAGAAATACTGAAACGTGCAATTATAACATTTTCAACATTCATAAAAGCCAATCAGATACTTAAACTCTATAAATATGGAATATCCACTGTTTAAATCACGATTAACTGAAAATTATATAACCATGGAGGTCAATATGGAATAGAGAAAAAAAGTACCAATATACAATGTAAAATCTTCGTATATGAATTTATTCATGCTTAACACTGAAACAACATTCGTTAAATTATAGACCACTCTAATCATAAGTGTAAAAGGGTTGGATGGGGTCCCTACTACATTTCCAAAATAACACACTCAACCGCAGAGACGTTCAATTTCTTAAAATTTTCAAATTCTAGTAATATAATCTAGGTCTTCCTTCGTCCCTTATAATTCCTGTTTTTGATTCTTATATATTTCTGAATAACCCTTTATGTCTGATTTTCCTTTCATAGCGTCCTTGTTCTCCTAACTCTTTCTAATAACCCCTCATTTCTAACCGGTTCTGGCCATGGTAGTTTCATCATATGCTTATAACGCCACATTATTTCCTTTTCCGCCCGCCTACAGTCCATGTTTTCGAATTTCCTAAGTAATTGTTTGTGAGTACAGAAATAATGCAAAAATAATATCTAAAGTAAATGTTTACAATAGTAATAAAGGGCCGTTAGTGTTACAATAAAAACATTTGCGTTCCCTTTACAGGAACGATTTCCCATATATCAAAAATCGGCGACTTTTAGTTTTGTGTCTCTAACTTTCATATTAACTTTAACCCTATTTTAATCTCTTCCATACTCCTCAGCCAATTCTGCTTTAATCTTGTCTCCAACTTCTCCTAGCTAGATGCGGCGAATCTAAGCATGTCATCGAAATGACAACAAAGTAAATTATAACTACTTTGCATCGTTTTCTATGTCTTTCTGGTAAAACAATTTTGTGGAAGGTCATCGTCGAATGAATTATTCACTAGATGAGATTGAGATTCAGAAGAACTGGAGGAAATACGTTTTTTGCGTTTACACTTCATGGTTTCTAACCCACCATATCCTTTATTATCAATTATTTTTTGGGTAGGTAACCTTTTTTCGTAAAAAGTTAATTGATTTTTCAACTCTTTCCTTCCTAGCAGTGATGGCCCGTAAATAGTTGTTACATATTGCTAATTGCCATTCAGTATGGTATGTTTAACTTACAATCAGTATTTAATAGATTTTCCGTAACACTATAATTAATAAAATTCATTTATTTTCTAAATAAAATGTTTGATAATATTTATTTTGACTCATTGAAAGTAATGACTAAAAAGCAAAATTTTTTATAAAATACCAAATCTACGTGTCATTTTGCGGGCTTCTACTGGTAATTCATACAAACGTAACGTATTTAATAAATGTTTAAAAGCATCAGCTACCAACAATAAAGAAGAAGTTTTATTATTAAAAATGGGAAATTCGATTAAAAGGTTGAAAAAATCATAAATTAACACAGAATACGTATTAAATTATCTCTTTGTAAACATTTTAATAAGTTTAAACTACCTTCTAAGTAATTAATGGTTTCTCTAAATATCAATCCTTAAAATATAATTGTTTATACACACGCAAAAATTAAAGCTAAGATTTTTTTTTTTTTCGACAACTACTCAATAATTTTGATAAAAAAATGTAATTAGCATAGATAAATAAGTTAGGATATATTTTAAGAAAAACTATCGAAAATTTTCAAACATAAAATCACTATGGAAAAACATTTTGTTTATCAACAATTGCTTTTTATACGGTAAAATTCTTACACATCTGCAAAATATTTACGTTATTAGTATTAAAACAACATAAAAATAATTTCATTATCAAAATTGTATTTTAGAAAATTAAATGAATAATAATAAATTTAAAATTTTCGGAAATAAATTTGCTTTTTCTAAAAATTAATTAAATTAAGCATTTTATATTAGATATTGAAAGTATAGAAATTTCTAAAAGATGAAACTTGTTTTGAATTTAAGAACTATCTCATCTTAAATAACAACTATTTTCAAATTGTATCATCATAATGATTCACCCTATACTGTGAATGCAACATATGAAGTATAATAACGGAAATGTGATAATGGGTTTTTCGAGATTTACTCATTAAATTATTTTTAATTATACTTGTTTTATGTATATATTTAAACAGTAGGCACATATAGACATTTATATTAATTCCAAAATATGTGAAAACAAAAAATTTATTATTTATTAAAAATTGGATTCTGATAATTCATTTTAACGATAAATTAATAAACACTACCTTGTTTATTATCATTTTTTTATTTACAAATCCTTTTGACTATAGTTTCGACAAGTAGCTTGTCATTGTCAAACAAATGATTCAAACTGAATGATTATAAACAGATTTGTCAAAACAAATGATTACAAATTGAATGAATATAAACAGATGTACAGTAGTGTTTATATATATTTTTTGGAAATACCATTAATTATTAAATGTACTGAATAATACTGACTGGTACAAATCTACCTGGTCGTTTAACAGGTTATTTTCCGAAATTTTTGATGCTTTATATACTTCTAAGGATTCTAAAATATTAAGTTTAAAGCCTTTATTTAGATTATGAATAATTTTAAGATTTTCTATAGTAGGAAACTGATGGCCTGTTTCTAAAATATGGTTTGCAAAATTGGAATTATCTTTTCCTAATCTAAATAATCTAAAGTGTTCGTTATAACGAGTTCTAAATGATGTTCCAGTTTGGCCTAAGTAAAAGGAATTACATTCTGTACATTCTAGCTTATAGACTCTATATAGAAGTATTATAGAACGAGGCAATCCACACGTGATTTTTCTTGAAAAGCGTTTATTTGTAAAAATGGCCAAAACAAATAAATAAACAGATAGAATAATTTTTTAAACAGCTATTTGTATTCATACAGCTTTTAGTGCACGACAACTGGTAAAACGTAGAAATTAGAAAAACATCATTAATGTATTTATTACAGGATATTAATGATAAAAAAAATGATCAGGTATTTTTCAAAAGGAAATTGTTTATCCAAAAACGAACCAATATTTTGTTTCTATTCGTGTTATTTGCAAAATTTCGAATACAAATGTCTATATTATGTATATTTTCAAATATATAGATTTTGAGTGATTTTAGGTAGTATTGTAAACATATTAAAAAGTATGATTAATGATGCAAAATATTTTTATTAGCTCTTGGGTCTACTGGTGTAAAATGTTAAAAATGCAAAGATATTTTGTTGAAAGATAATGAAACAAAAATCAGCTAATATGGTTAGTCCACAAACAAGTGATTTTCGATTTTAATGAATGGGTTTGAGGAGTGAAAGAAGAAATGAAACGTTCAATGATTAAGATAGGGCTTGTTAACATGCGGATTTCAAACCACATATATTTTTAGTAATGTGTTCTATTCTGAATATTCATCCAATTTTTTTAATGATTCTGTGGGATATAAATATACACATATACACAACCCTTTTTTTAAATTTATCAATGGAAATGATGGATATTATTTTGCATTTCAGTGTTTACTAAATGCTACTGCACTCCGATTTTCTTCAAATTTTTAGAGTCTTGTGTGGAAGTTGCAAACAAGTTTGAATCTTAATGTTTCCCAAACAGGACTTCAGAAAAAATCTGGTAAACAAAACATTTAATTTATTTTTGAAAAGTTTAATAATGCCCTATATGCGGGGTACGCGGAAATCATTTCACTTAACAAATAGGTGAGATATAAAAAATAGATTCAAACGCCCTATAACACTACAAACAATGTTTATTGGTACAACCAAATGTATACATTTCGACTACATTACGTTCATAAATTCAGGGATTCTTTGGTGAATTTTGACCTGCCGTTCACCAACAACCCCCTGTTCAATAGTCTTCAATAAGTTACAGGTAGTATTTTAGAATATATTTAGGTATAATCTTTTCTTAATCTTAGTTTATTGTTACAATTGAGTATGACTACTTCGTAGTCGAAATGTATACATTTGGTTTTACCAATAAATATTGTTTGTAGTGTTATAAGACGTTTGAACCTATTTTTTATATTATTCACCCTACAAGTCACTGGGTACTCATCCGTACCTCTAATTATTAAATAGGTGAGATATTAAAAGAACAATATTCATATAAAGGTCTACTACTACAGTAGAATAAACGAGGATATGAGAGACATGACGAAGTGATTATTCCGTATTCTACGTTGCCCTAAAAAATAGAGAAAATTACGAATGTCTGTCATTATTAGTATTTAGAGCATGCAACCCATTGGCGTGTGCCACATAATTGTATTGGTTTTGAGTATGGGAACATTACGAGCAGATATTTCAGTGCGAAAAAATGTTATTTTTGAAAACTTTGTAAGAAAATATCATTTAATTTTAATGTTTCAGTATATCTTGGAATAAATTAGGTTAGGTTAGATCACGTTATGTTAGGTTAGGTTAGGATAGGTTAGATTAGGTTGTTACGACCTTACTGCATATAAAAGTATCCGAAATAGAATTTTGTTTTCAAAAATTTCCCTCTCAGTTTTATGCGTACTAAAACTGCTCCTATTGTTCCCCTAATAATGAGCTTTGCAATCATAAAACAACGTCCCTTGGTTAACATTTTTTAAAAGTAGTTTGACTTACATTAGGATTAGGCTAGTTGCGTCACGCGCCCTTCGGGAGAGTGTCCTAAATAGTGAATTGTAAGTCAATTATGCAAATTCAATTTATAATTGAGAAAGTTTTTTGTTATGGGAACCGCTATTATTTCAAAATTTGTATGTATTGTTGGAATTATTTTAAATCATGAAAATTCGCTTTGGTATACAAGAAAATTTCATCATCGTAGGATTCCAAGTCTAAAAATTGGTTGCACAGGCACATCCATTCTTTCCTATTCTGAACGCATTTCTCTAGATAGATACCAGAATAATTTACTAACTGTTTTGCGAATAGGGTTTCCTCTGCCTCTCTTTACTCCTGTTTCTGCTTCTATGTCTCTAACTAACCCTTCATGTCTCTGAAGGAATCCCACCATGATATCCTTCTAAGAAAAAAACCGAGGAAATAATATATATTGTTGATTGTGAAAGCCGTAACTTGTTGAAACTGGTTCATGATTTTAAAAAATTGAAAAACGAAAAAGTTTCAAGCTTTATATTTGTATTCACCACAATTGTTTCGCATAACTTAAGCTTAAGATATATATGTTATATCTTCACCTGAAGAAGCTTGAGTTAAGCGAAACAATTGTAATTAATACAAATATAAAGCTTGAAACTTTTTGTGTTTTTCAATTTTTTGAAATAATATATATTTGTTTCGACCTAGTCGGCCATTATCAAGAGTAGGCAGGTATTAATACTCAGTATTTCTTCATAATTATCGACCAGAGCAAAACAATACCGACAAAATTATAGTAACGTGTGTTGAAACAATTAAATTTAATATGCTCTTTTTTACATTAAAACATGATTCACCAAGTATGCACTGTCGATAGTTTGATGCTTTTATGTCTCATCGCACACTTGATTTTATATGTAATATATTCGTGATTTATTATTCCGATAAAAATAATTTTATTGAAACAATTTTTTATTTTTTTATTTTGTTTCAGATTTTTAATTTTGTAGCTAAGTTTAGCTTTAAGACAGTCTGAGAAGGCAAGATGTCGGCATAGCTGCTGCTATTTGAAGTGTAGCTGTGTCAGCATCTGGCCACCTTAAAACTGCCAAAACCAACAAACCCTACGACATTATCAAATCATCTAAGGCGTTGAAAAACTCTTCAAATAGATAGAAAAAGCGACAAGTGTTGTGAAAAGAAGGCGACCGAATTAACAAACAGGAAAGTATAATTTCATATTAAATTAAACAAACACTAGCTTTTCTCTGCAGTTTTTAGAACTTTTTTCATTTTGGATATTTGAAAAATTACCATCCAGTTTTAACCAATAATACCACAATTCTTAAAATCTTTCTTTTAAAAGATACTTTAACATTATGAACGACAGGACTGAAATTGTATTATATTCAAAGAAAGGAGGGTTAAAATCCTTTTTCGTCTAAATTTTAAGGATCACAGATCCCACATTTCTAACTCGTCCTACACAGTAGGCACAGCGTACGGAAAGCCATACCCACGACCGGTTTCGACCTATCGGGTCTCATCAGGTGGGCGCAGAAGCAAATAAGAAAAATTCGTTCCATATTATTTAAAACTCCTGTAGAACACACTAAGCAAACTTTTTCTAAAATAAATTATATAAAAAGCACTAGCTGCAAAATCAAAATCACGTGACAAATACAACTTAAAAGTCATCGAAGTAAACAAAAAGAATCTTAAGTCCCTTCTAGTTAACAACAATCGAAAACAAATAAACTTTAAAAAAAATGGCATATACGAATTAAAATGTAATAGTTACGATGTTATATATAGGGCAGACTGGCCGGGCCCTAAAAAACAGGTTAGACGAACATAAAAGATCAATTAAAGACAATATAATGTCCACTGGTTTTTCGGAGAACTGCATAACCAATAATCACTATCTAGATGATAAAAATGTAAAACTGCTAGAAAATTGTGTAAAAAGTAAGAAACTAAGCCTACTCGAAAATTTGTAAATTAAAAAAGTGCTGAATAATAATAAATTAATAGTTAATAACCACACTGAATTAGAGACCAGCAATTCACCTTTACTTTTACACAAATTGTAACTGGTTTTACCAGAGTAGATACCTGCATATAGGAATTTCCGTATTACCTCATCCCTTTATATTGACCGGCTGCGTTTCTTTAATTTTAGTAACAAATCTGTACTCTTTTAAAATGGCCCGTTGGTCGAAACAATTGTAAGAGTTTAATAAACCTTATTGTTGAAACTTTCTTTATGTTCTATTAAAATATTAAAAAATAACATGATCTAACCTAACCTAATCTCATCTAACCTAATCTAACCTAACCTAACCTGAGTTAATCTAACGTAACCTAACCATAGAGTCAATAGAATGAGAGTACACAAGCCATGGGAAATGTGTTGTGTTATAGAAAGATACAGAAAATGAAGATACAGCATCACATAAGTACTGTCACTAAACAAATGCTTACACAGGGCTACAAGGAACTTGCCTATTCTACTATATTATTTCCATAATCGTAACCTGACCTAAACAAACCTGAAATTAATTCCATTCTGATCTTTTTTTATTTGTCGTAACGTTTCCGTTGTTATGCACGAACCGTTTAGTATTTTTATATTGACCATATCGGTTGACCATATGGATTTAAACACTGACCTTTTAATTTGTTGCCATTTCATTTGAAAAAGCTACCGTGCCGCTATGTATATATTTAACTAAGTATTCTTATTTAGTTTAGTAAAGCAGACGTTTACCTATAACTTTATTTATCTATTAAATTCTTAGAATGAATTACAAAAGTTACGGAAGCTACGTGACAACGATCGCGGACGAGTTTTAGTTTCATTTCCTCACTCAAGTTAATTATTTTCCACCTTTTGCAAACTTAATTATAATAGGCATTGTCAATTCCGGTAAGAATGTAGTTGGAGACAGTTTGATTACCTCAACGACAAGTGAATCCAAATGGGACATGAACTCATTTACTATCGGAAGTAAGGGGAACTGAAACAGTTTCGAAATACCGTTTTAAATGTATGTACTTAGTTACCTTTACATACAAACGTGAGTGCACCTCATTTAACGAAACATTTTAACTGATATCGTATTGTAATAAGTGCACTTACAAGAAAAACAAATTTTTGTTACGATGGAGTGCACAAGGGTCCGATAACCATTCCGTTATTCATATGTTAAAACAGGGTTCAAATTATCGCCCAAAGACAGAATTTTTGTGTTATCTAATCAAAAATGATAATAATAGTAAAAGTCTCAGTTTGAGATTAAGTTTTTTCTTTAAAATTTAAATAAGTACGAAATCGTCTCCCTAACCTAACTTAACCTAACCTCTCCGTTATTCATATGTTAAAATAGGGTTCAAAATATCGTCCAAAGACAGAAATTTTGCATTATCTAATTTAAAATGATAATAATAGTAAATGTCTCTATTCTAAGATCAAGTTTTTTATTTAAAATTTAAATGAATGTCACCCTAACCTAACCTAACTTAACCTAGCTTAACCACTCCGTTATTCATATGTTAAAACAGGGTTCAAAATATCGTCCAAAGACAGAATTTTTGTGTTATGTAATCAAAAATGATAATAATAGTAAAAGTCTGAGTTTGAGATTAAGTTTTTGCTTTAAAATTTAAATCAGTACGAGAATGTCACCCTAACCTAACCTAACCTAACCTAACCTCTCCGTTATTCATATGTTAAAACAGGGTTCAAAATATCGTCCAAAGACAGAAATTTTGCATTATCTAGTTTAAAATGATAATAATAGTAAATGTCTCCATTCTAAGATCAAGTTTTTTATTTAAAATTTAAATCAGTACGAGAATGTCACCCTAACCTAACCTAACTTAACCTAGCTTAACCACTCCGTTATTCATATGTTAAAACAGGGTTCAAAATATCGTCCAAAGACAGAATTTTTGTGTTATCTAATTAAAAATGATAATAATAGTAAATGTCTCCTTTTTGAGATTAAGTTTTTTATTTGAAATTTAAATAAGTACGAGACCGTTTCCCTAACCTAACCTAACCTAACCTAACCATTCCGTTATTCATATATTAAAACAGGGTTCAATATATTGTCCAAAGACAGAATTTTTGTGTTCTGTAGAAGAGCCAAAAAAAAACTTTTTTGTATTTCATTCCCACCAGCTACTCGTCCTGGTGAGCGGGCAGTCCCTCCGATCTACACTGTAGTGCAAAGCCGGAGGGTGGAGCGTAAGGCCTTCTTTAGCCTCCTTGCAGGAATCGTGGGAACGAGTGGATTGTGTGGTTAGGGAGAGAAAAATGAGACGGACGAAATGATTACAGAAAAGAAGTGAAAGATTATCTGTGGAATATTACTGCCCCAGCATTTACCTATGTTGATCCAAGGAAACCACAGAAAACTTGGATCAGAGCAGCCGGACCCGGGTTCGAACCGGTGACCTTCCGAATGATACGCAATGATCTAGTGCACTAGACCACGCCGCTCGGTGTAGAAGAACCTGAATTCCATAATAAGTCTCAAATATTTACAGATGACATTCGCTTTTTATATTTATTCATCGAACGTTGTTTGTAGGCAGCAGCTAGGTTGGTTGGTGTTCTGTCGAACTGTCTACGCCCTGTTGATTAGCACCAATGAGATCGAAATCGCGATACACGTCTGACCGTTTCGGCAAAACACCAACCAAGAGTATATGTTTATTTTTGTTTTATCTGATTACGTGCCAGTTTAAAAAATCGATATCCTTATTAGAAAAGGACCTTGTTTAAAATTATTAAATCCCACAATAAGTACCTAGCAAATATCTACAGGTGGCGTTTATTACGCTGTCTGTATTCATTAAATTGAAATGTTTTATGTGTTATATATAAATATCTTTGTTAAATGCTCAGTATCCATATATCTAGTTTATTTTCTGTGTTTGGTTATTATCCACTCATTTTATTACTTATTATAAATTGGTGAATTATATAATTCGTTTTTGAAATTCGTATGAAATTCATTGACAGTTCACATGAAATTCGCTTGAAATCAATCGAGAAGTAAAACTAAATACAATGAAATCTACGTGAAAACCCTGAATTACGATTAAGCCTTATAGTAACAATGAAATCCAAATGAAATGAATGAAATCTTCGTCTATCATGTTATTTTTCACGTAGCCGTTCTGTCAAGAATATTAGTTTCACATTACAATTACCCTCTACGTATAAGGCATCAGCGTCCTCTCTTATTACTTTTTTAAATTATGACTTCCCATATACACACTACATTTTGTAGAATTTTCTGGTAAACGTAAAATTGTCAAAGAAAATGTATTAAATGGAATTTTTATCAAAAGTAACAAAATTATTGAGTTTTCTTTTTTATAGACACACAGGATATAACATTCCAAATGCCAGAAAATAGTTAGACTGAAATTCTATTATTTGTGCTCGTGATATTTAGTTAAGAAAGTTTCGATTTTTAATGATAATATGTACTTTGAATAACGTTTATAATCATGCAATATTTCTGTTTCTTACCTTAACAGTTTTCACAGGAATTGATATGAACACCTGAAATTAAAAATCAACATACAATGCTTAGGGCATAGGTAATAATGTTTAGATGAATAATAAATGAGACATCAATACCAAGTGTTTTTTTATTATTTATCTAATTATTAAAATGTTTCATCGAGTGCAGAGCAACCAATCAATTTCCGCACTATACAATATTACAGCCCGTCAAATAAGCATACACCACCTGTTGGCAAAACTTACAACTCGAACACGGGAGAAAGGATTAGGGTTTACAAGGAGTTTTTTCTATCTTAAAAATGACAAAAAAGATTGATCGTGCATATGGAACGTTTGCATTTAATTATTTCAGAACAAATGTATTTTACATTTTCATTGATGTTATTTACACTTTTATAGTAATTACTTGTTCCCCAGGGGCCAAAGCTCACAATTTTGTATTTTTGGCCTAAATTGTTCATTTTTAAGAGCGCAACGGTGCAACACTTTGAAATTGAAATATATTAAGAAGCACACGATTGCACAAATTATACATGAAGATAGATGTATTGTGCCCTTGCGCTCATATACAAAGATAGGTCAAATCTCTAGAAATGGAAGAATTCTAGTCAAAAATGCAAAATTCTGAATCTTTGAGCTCCTGAGAAACAAACAATTACTAGAATAGTATAAACAATACTGATAAATACTTAAAATAGTTATTTCCAAAATTTAAAGTCATTAAGGGGTGGAAACTTTTTTCATTATTACTTATATAATCACACCGACGTTTTGCTTTATGTTTTAACTTTATTTTAAAGTAGACTATTGCAGTTAATTACATACAGATATTCGATAATATTCTTACGAGGGTAAATTAAATATAAACGGTAATTTTACTATTTAGCTTAGCAAGTAACTCCGAGCTAGAGGATTCGATGCTCGAGTGTTGTTTGATTTATAAGGAGGGGGAAACCGACTAAGGTAGTAGCTGCGCTCGGTTCTGTCCGCAGTGCAGCTATGACTGAGCGCAAGGTACCTTCGTCTATTGCCCAACGCATCATCATAAAGTTTTTAACCAATGAAGGCGTTAAACCGTCGGAAATTTTTACTCGTTTGAAGGCACAGTTTGGGGATGCTACACATGCTACTCTGTCTCAGAATCGAGTGTACGTGGACCAGACAGCAGAGAATTCAGGGATGGGCGAGAACGTGTCAAAAATGAAAGTCTTGATTGACGATGATCGACGCCCAAGAACTCACTTATGAGTCTCACAAATGACAACATCCATGCTGTTCGAGAGCTTGTTGAAGGTGATCATCATCAACCGGTTAACTTTTGAACAAATCTCATCAGAAGTGGGTATCAGCTATGGAAGTTTTCACCATCATCACTTGATTATGATGAACTTGGCTTTACAAAAATTAGTGCTTGCTGGGTTTCAAGGTTGTTAGCCGAAAATCAAAAACAGGTCAAGTCGGAGATAAGTGAATGACTTCTGAATCGATTTCGACAAGAAGGGGAAGTCTCTTTAGGGCGTATCGTCACTTGTGATGAGACGTGGGTTCACCACTACACACCCTAATCAAAAATGGCGAAGAAAAGGATGAAGGCTGCGCTGTCCCTGTCAAAGCTAAAACCTGTCTCTCAGCCTGAAAAGTGTTTGCTACTGTTTTCTTTGACTCAAGGGGAGTTGTACTCATTGATTTTATTCATGATACGATCGACGAACAGTGAATGCGACTTACTATTCTGAGTTGTTACAGTCGAGAGTCGATAAAAATCGCTTATCGAAGCAAACGACGGGGTATGCCCATTCGAGACGTCATCCTCATTCATGACAACGCCAGGCCAACACCGCAGCTTTGACAAGGAATAAATTGGAAGAAATGAGCTGGAAAACCCTCAAGCATCCTCCTTACAGCCTAGCCCTGACTTGTCACCCTGTAATTATTTTTTGTTCACGCCCTTGAGAGAATCACTTGGAGGCAAAAGATTTGAAAGCAATGAAGGAGTAGAGGCACATACTCATAACTCGTCCTCAAACTTTTTATGAAGAAGGAATATTCAAGCTTCCATCGGTAGCAAAAGTGTGTAGAGCACGGAGGTGACTACATTGAAAAATGTTAGATGTTTAGTTTGCGTGTACCATTAATCAATAATTTTATTTTACAAAATTACCGTTTATATTTGATCTACCCTGGTAATTGCTTTTAATTTTGGAATGCAGTAAATATCAGGGGAAGATATGGTAGAAGTAATTGTATCGGATTCTACTTGGTGAAAGTTGAGATTCATCGTAAAAAATAAAACAGAAACACTATACTTTTACAAAATGTATTAATAACACGACAATTGTTTTGCTAGCACTGTAGCATCTTCAGGTGAATAATGGTATTGTAACATTTGAGCCATATATATATATATATATTTTTTTTTTATTATATATATATATATATATATATATATATATAAACATAAACATACAAACAAAGTGGAGAAAATAACCTTAGGTATAGAATAACATCAAGAGTAATACTTAGAACTAAAATTATCCCTAGGAAAAACAAAAATATTAGAGATGTAAATTAAGTAGCGATGAAAAATTGACATCCACTTGGTCATTAAGTAACATTGATCAGGACTTTATTTTATTAATTTCTAAAGTTTCTAACAGATTTAATTTGCAGCTTTTTTCCGAAATTTGTACAATATTATAATTAAAATTAGGTTTATGGTTAGAGTCTAATAAGTGTGAAGCGTAATTTGAATTTGATTTTTTATCCTGGAATGACCTAGCACGCTCAAAAATTCTAGTTTTAAAATTTCGATCGGTTAAGCCTATATAAAATCCATTGCATGAGCCACAGTTTAATCTATAAACGCCGTTTTTATTATCTTTATCTGTTTTATCCTTATTGTTTTTGATGTACCGACTTAAATTATTATTAGTTTTAAAGGAAATATTGACATTATAATTAGATAAAAGTTTTTAACAGTAACTAAAGGTTTACCAATGAAAGTTAGTGTTTTAAATGATGTTTTCTTTTGTGTGACTGTTGGAAAGATTAAGTTTGAAGTTATTTTAAACAGGTTTTTGTTTAATATAATTATTTTAGTATTATAACCCTCGTTATTATCAATTTGTTTGATAATGTTCAGTTATAATTCAAAATTTTTGTTATCTAACAGTATAGTAATAAGTCTATGTATCATATTATGGTATGCAGCAAGTTTGTGTTGGATGGGATGTGCAGATGTGGCATGAATAGTAGTATCTGTGTGAGAAGGTTTATGGTACATGGTATTTAAAATTGGTGTTTGTTACTATTTTTGATAAAGCATATAAAAGAATTGAGTTGTCTTTTGGTACCAGTAAAGCAAGCAATAGAATACCATTATTCACCTGAAGATGCTACAGTGCTAGCGAAACAAATGTCGTCTTATTAATATTTTGTAAAAGTGCAGTGTTTCTGTTTTATTTTTACGAAGATATAGTAATTAAACTTTAAAATAAACATGCCCTAAAATAATTAAATGCAATATGCGGGATCACCTGATTTTCCTTTTATGAGTCCTTGTCCTTTATATGAGAATAGATCCCATGGATCGTAATATTATTTATTAAAATCGTAAAACGCGTTAAATAAATGCAAATATTTTTGATAATGAAGTCCGCAAAATTTTCTCCTTGACCGAAATCTAACAAAAAGTTGGTATTTACAATAAAAGATTGTAATAGCATTTCTAACAAAGATTTTGATCTGTTTCCATTACTTCCCGATAAAAACTTAACTGTTTTCTATATAGGCACAAATATAAAATATATTTGGAATATTAGAGAAAATCACAAAAAACTTTATAATAAAAATAATTGAATTAACTTATAATCTAATATACATAACTATTTTGAGGTTAGGAACCTACCTGTTGCACAAATATTTGTTTGCAACGTTATCGTTGGCCAACACGGAACTATTTATTTCATATGGGTTGTTTTTTAACTATGATAATGTTTGTAAACGTTATGTATTAAAATTCACAACATTTAATGGTTTACCTTCGGATTTGTTTTTTTCAAATTTTATAACGACCGGCATTAAGAACGCGTTCATTTTTAATAAAATTAGTTTTTCGGGGGTTTGCGTCGACTCAATTACATATGTGATAATACTAATCATTTTACATAGTTTATAAAAAAACACAATTACACCACACGTTGAACAACTACGAAAAATGCCATGTTTATTAGGCTCCTCCCATTTGATGGATTTTAACAAGAGTTATAGTTAATATATCGGCATCTACTGATATTTACTGCAAGCTGTAGTTTCTATTTGAAATACTTAAGGCCTTTGTCAAACATTTGAAATACTACAATTATCGGTAAATATTAGTAGATGGTGATACACTATCTACTTTAATATAAACTACTACTATGATATTTTATTTAAATATTTTTTACGAAACTTTGTCGATGCAAAGTACCCAAGGAAAAAGGAGATTAATGGCAATAAAAGGTGTCAGGATAAAACAGTACAATGTTTAATTAAAACTGGCAATATACATTATTTATTATTAGCAATATTGTTGTAATACAAAAAGAAACTGTGGAAATATATTTATGGGTATAGATTCCCTCAATTGCAAATTATGAGTAGATATAAGCTTATAAAATTTCTGTAAGAAACTCGGCGTCGTCATATTCATAAAGTAAAAGTCGAACAAACCAAAATAATGGCGTTTTGTTTTAATAAAATAAATTTAGGGGGGCAGGAGGTGCGAGGAAAGCGCTCTCGCCACGAGCATAATTGTTTGAATAGTTCCTTTACTAGGCGATAATGTATATTTTTACATCTGAGCGCTTATGGCTTTCATACACTTATGATTCTTTAATTAGAAGGGCAGTTATTAATTATTCCTAAATTTTTCATTAAATCCCTGTCGCATCACTTCTAATTTCTAGAAATTATGCGGGGATTTTTTAAATTTAATGTTTTGTTATTTTCAGATTCATTGAAAACTATTTCGTTATTTTTATACGGTGTCAACCTCCTTAAAAAAAATACTATATAGTACAAAAATAATTTTTCAAAGTACACTAACTAAAAATATTGAATTTTTTAAATTCACGTAGTTCATGAATTAAAAATATTTTATATAGTAAAAAAAGCAAAAAGGAACCCAATATAACTTAAAAAAAACCAAGAAACGAAGAAAGAGGAAAATAAAACAAAAATTATAACATTCATTTTCAGTCATCTCTTGTTTCTTAAAAAATAATCTCTTTAATATATAATAGATATTCTAAGGAGTTAATTATTGAACCCACTAGACTAGAAATACTAAATTCCTTTAAGCCGCAAAGTTGCAATGTTAGATATCCCTACTTAAATAAATAATTAATCAACAACTAATGAATCCGCCTTGTGTAATTTTCAAAAATAACCTTTATATTCTATTTTATTATATTAAAAAAAAGTAAACATGAATCTGATTTTATAAAACAACCTCCCGTTTTCTCCCCTTCCCCTGTTACATTAAGTACACTTCGTACATATTAAACATTTATGTACTGTCTTTGAATAGTAAGTAACGTATTTAAAATTTTATTTCTTTTTCTTGTTAATGAAATTAATCAGCAATAGACGACTAGTATTATTAACTACATAGAATGTTTCTAAACCATAACATACATAATTATTTGTAGCTGCCATTAGTTTTTAGTAAGTATAGGTATATGACAATAATTCTTTAACAATTTCTCCAAACAATCAACGTCTTCTAACAATTAATATCGCATTAATGTAATTGAAACATTTCTTAATAAGTAAAAAAAAGTACTTCTATCAATGCACATAGGGATTTTCATTAAGAAAACATGACTAAAATCTAAATATGTTTTTTTTTGTACATATTTTGTCTGACATCAACCAGTTTTATCATTTAACTAAATTTCATGGCTATAAATGATAATAATAGCAATAGACATTTAGACATCTCAGTGGTACATTTATTTTATTTGCCAAGTGTCCCGAAACTATCGCACAACTCGATAAAGAAGATGTCGATACATAGACTAGTCTAATAAATATTCAATAGGAGTCAAAAACGTGTACATTATTTTTCAGTTTGACGTATATTTTTTTGCAAGTTCGATTAGAAAACTATACAAGAAGCACGCGTTGGTTTATTTTGAGCCATTTTTTTAATAGAAATTGCAAAAATCGATTTTAATTCTTGATTGAGTAGTAGAAAGGTTGTAGAACGGATTCTGGACACCTGGCATACTGGCACACATAACAAATCAATTAACAGACATTATTGTTAAGCAAAGTAGTTTGTAACTACATATAGCTAAAATAATTAAATATCAGTAACCGCTGAAAAATAATAAAATAAATTCGTCATAATAGTATATTGTAACTTTAAAAAGCGATTAACTGTTGATTCATTTTTCGTAATTATAAAAATTCGATGGATATTATGAGAAGTGACCAGAATGATTTTTAAGTAAGTTAAAAAAATCGATAATTATATTTCTTACATGTATTATTGTAATCATTTTTAAATTTTCGCTAGAAATACCGAAGAGAACAAATATGGAAAAGTTCCTTCTGTAAAAATAGAAAAATCCCACAGAAAATTAAAAAATAATACTAATATGTTTATTAAATGATTTTTAATTGAAATCAATGCAAAATTATTTTTTTGATCAACTTTCTTTAACAAAAAGCCCTAAATGCAATTTTGTAAAATTTATGTATACCTATATATTTTTGTAATTTTTGAGGCCGAAATATTCATACCTATTTACTAATAAATAATTCACTCTGATGAGATAATATTATCTCTTAGACTAATGATCTACATTTTAATATTTTACTTTATACTTCATGGCATATTTAAATAATCCAGGATTCGTATGTTGCAGTCCAATAGTTAACTGTAGTCCAAACTGGAAATTGCTGAACAAATTTTTCAAATGCCTTACTAGCTTTTGCTGGACCAAACTGATAATGAGCAGTAACAGCTATGTCCATAACAGGCCCTTCATGGGTTTTAGGAACCTTAAAAATAAATTTAAATGACAATTATATACTATAAAGTTCAGCTAATCAGTTAACGAATTCGTTATGTAAAATCAAAAACGCAACGTTTGGTTTTCTAAAAACAAGCTACTAGAGGAATAAATTATAAAACAGGAAACAATTTAGTTTCAAAAAGCCTAACGATATAATGAATAAAATAGGTTTTTTTAACAGCATCTTAATTGTTTTCTTATGTTACTAATTGCTAACTACTTTATTATTTATATTAATAATGGATACTGTCGTCAGCTAAAAGAAATTTTATTCTTTTATAAAGAATTATTACGGCTTACTTAATCAAAAGTTTATAAATTTGTAAAGAATATTTAGTTAAAATACCACAGATAGCAGTAAATATCAATAAATGGTGACATACTGTCTGTAATTCTATATTACAAATTTGTCTTATCTTTTAGAAAATGAGAAAAAATAGCTGCAATTATATTATAAATGCTAGTGTTCTTACTTTAAAGTCCATTGAAAATTCTAAGGGTGCGTATGCTACGCCATATGAATAATATATAAAATATGTTGGGCGACCATGCCATAAAGGACCTGCCAGTGGAGGCCCTTCTACCAGACTCCATTTAGTTAATTCGACATTTAGTTTGGGAGAAATCATAACACCTATGTGATGAGGCCCTACAAATAAATTTATATATATTACGTACCTACTGATAAACGTTCTAGCAATTTGGGTTCTTACCAGTTATATTCACTGTTATTCTTTTTCCTTCATCAATTGATTCATGTTTAACAACATTTAATTTAGTCTCCTCGGTAAGATAAGGTTCGATACTAGGTATCCAGTGAGTTTTCCAAAGGAATGTTTGAACTGGTACCAAATATGGTACACCGCAGTATAAATAATCGATACAATCTTGATCGAGAGATGTAGCATCTTTCATTTCACGAACATACCTATCAACACTGTGTGGACTATTTATATCCATGTTGACGATCCAGAAGCCCGTTTTCTGGTTGGTTATTTTTCCTGATTCATCATGATAAGTTCTTTTGGCGTGCTGAAATAAGTATGTTGTAAGTATTATAAATCAGTAACGAAAATCTTCTAAGCTAATTATAAGGCACAAAAAGGGGGATCTAAATTCAGTATAATTCTTTTCAACACAATTGTTTTGCCTTATACAGTATGTCTGAACATGTATAACTTACAGCTATCATAAACCTCTGTGGAGCTAAGGAACCTGGTTCTCCAGAATAAGGGAATCCCAATGGAGTTAAAATTAGAACAGCAAATGCAAGCAGGACTAGACCAGAAAGAACGCTAAAAATTCTTTGGGGACTGCGAACTAGCAAAATCAACGGAGACAAGTAGCTGAATAAAAGACCAAATAAGAAGCAGACCAAAAATGCGATTATCACTTCGGAATTATTCGCAGCACCCGCTCGACCCATTATGGGTACGAAAAGATACATAGCCGCTAACAGTAAATAGACTGATTGTGTAAAAGGTAAACCCATAATGCCAATGTGGTACAACAAATATTTCTCATCTACAAATAATGTAATATTAAAATATAATACTGATGCAGTGTATTTATTCTCACTCACCTTTTAAAGTTTTGAAAAAAGTAACTTTCATGAATGACCCCACTGCTGGGAAGAGAGACCATAAAAGGGCAATAAATCCTGATCTTATTTTGAAAATAACGCACACGAATAAAACGATTGTCCAAATGAAATGAAAACCGTCATAATATAACTGATATAATGCCCACAGTGAAGTAACATCCTAAACAAACACAAAATTAATAGAAATTAAGAAATAGAGATAATAGAATAGAATAATATAATAATAGAAATAAAGGGGAAACAGAAATACAAATTAGGGGCCGTCCATAAATCACGTAACTTTTTTTATGGAGAGAGGGGGTGAGCTGTTATATTATGTAACGCAGATATAATATACTTTATATTTGTATCGAACATAACAATGCGCACAGGCATACAACGTGTATTTATTTTTTATTAGTTTTCTTATTAAATAAAAGTTTAAATGAATTTAATTATGATTAATAACTGATTTTAATTATTTTTATTATTAGGCTATTTTAAAAGCTAAGTAACACAAAATAAGAAGGAGGAGGGTGGAACTAAGTTCTACATGGCATTGCATGATGCGCGTTAAATGTACAGAAAGCGCGTTACGTGGTTTATGGATAGCCCTTTATATAACATTTTAAAAAGCGTTATATGTTAAATCATACACAATCAACTTTTCTAAAATAGTATCATTAGAGAAATATAAAAAATATTTATTTGTTAGGTAGGTGTTTGTTTTGTTTTGTAACATAACAGTTTTGCAAATTAATTTTGCCTAAAAATTAGACTTATAAGTGAAAAAGGTTACTTGTTACCTTAAGTTTTAGATAATGTAAGATACACTTAAACAATTTTAAAATGAAGTAAAATTAGCTAACAAATGTCAAAATATTTACCATTTAATAAAAATTCATCAAAATTGTATTGCTTTACCTTGTTATATCTCTTGGCGTGAAGATGGACAATAACCATTCCTCCAAGCGCAGTAGGAATAACGTACAAAAAATATAACCAAACAGGTCGAGCATACCAACTCATTGTGCGTCCCAATAAATTAAGAATTAAAGCAATTGTAAGGCCTATTATCACAATTCCTAACCAACTTAGAATTAGAATACATGAGCACCTAAGCAATTTTTTAATATATTCTTTTTTATCTAAATCTAAAATAGGAAAAGATCACTTAAAATTAAATCATTCATCAACAGATTTTATGATATAGATATTAATTATAAGTCATATGTTACATTTACGACTGTATATAAATACAATTTCAAAAACCAGTTTCAGTAAACGATAAAAGATTTAAGGTATACAATATTATAGAAAATATTTGGCTAAAAAATTCAACAACAAAGAATTTTGAAACTATTTGTCCAGTGTATTTTCAAGAAAAAACTGTCATGTTCAAATTGACCCTTTCTACATATCGCATATACATTCAGTTCTCAATATTGATTATGAAGGAAAAATTAAGAAATATCTTTTACAGTTTTGAACTTACCTTTTTTGTTCGAATAAAAACTGGCGTTTTGATAAATGGTATAAATAGAAAATATCACAGTAAGAATATTGACAAAACTAGCAATATACTCGGGCCACCGCACAACAAAGGCGCCCAAAAAATCAAAAAATATTAAATTTCCAGCCTTGTTCTGTTCGATATCTGCTATCTGATGACCTTGGGCCATTCCCCTGGCCAAAGCTAAAATATTATCACCAGTTCGTTGTATCGACCCTAATGGTATTTGATCGATATTGTCAAACTTGGTGTGATAAACGTAACCGTTTACTGTCCAGGCAAAATCCAATCCTGCAAATAAAGCATGCATTTGATTTTAATTCTCTTGGTTAAATAAAATTTTGATAGCTCATAATATAGTTATTAAGGCTAGATCCTTTAATAAACATGTTTTAATGTTTATAGAAAAAAATTCACCTGATATATTTCCAAAATCCCTAAATATTCTAAAATCTGAATCACCAGGTATAACACCAGTTTGAAAAATTTCTTGTGCTAATGAAGAAGCATATGGATAAGGAACTTCTTCAGCATATGTTTCTAAAATCCAAGGGTGGTTAGGACCTGCCTGAAATAGCACTTCCCTTCCACCAGCTCCACATGCCTCAATATTAATCACAGCCCTAATCTAAAATGTAAAGAAACTTTTATTTTCTATTAAAGGACTTATTTGAAAACATTTGAATAAACTATTACAGATTGAAAAGCAGTTTGATAGTATGATTAATACATTTTTAAGTTAAATATATGCAGTTTAAGATTTCTTTTAGGAAAGTACAAACCTCTTTAGCCCATTTATGTTGAGTTATAAACCCATGACTAGCAGGCATAAAGTTTTCTTCGGCACCATTAAAAAGAAAAATAATATTATGTTTTAATGTTTTGTTTGATTGGGATATGACTCGAAGTATTTCCATCATTAAGGCACATCCCGCACCATCATCACTTGCACCTTTAAAAAATTAAATAAAAAATTAGAAATCAGACTAAATTGTATTAAGTACATAATTTTACAATTAACTTTATTCAAATAATTATATTTGAGATAACAGTTGTGCCATGTCTAGAATTTAATAAAAGTAACTTCAAATGTAAAAAACTTAATAGTAATAACTTAAAGTAACTTCAAACTATTTCATGTTTAAAGCAAGATATCTGGTTTAAAGAAAAATGGGTATTACCTGGGCTGTCGGTAACACTATCAAAGTGACAATTTATTAATAAACTGTGGGGTGATTTGATATGTGATCCAACTTTAACAATCAAATTTTGTAAATTACTATAGACATTTGTCATGCCATCTAGAAATTCCAAATAGAAGCCTCCACTTGTTCTTTGCACATCAGTCTCAATTATAGCATGATTCTTTTTATGTGAAATTATATCATTAATTTCCTTTTTTAAAATGTTTAATGCTTTCACTTCATTCTCTTCACTGCCTGCAATACGAGGCCCCAAAGATGATAAACTTTTTATTGTTTTAAAAGCTCTTTCAGCTATAAATTGATCAGGATGTTTTTCTTGATCTGCAATTTTTAAACCTACTGGTAGCCTTTTTTCAATTATAACTGTTGCAATGAACACTAGCACTATTAACCCTAAAAGTCCAAAAAACTGAAATGTTTGAATTGGTTTCAAGATTTTACTCTGATCTCTGTTTGTTTTAGGTAACAGAGGATCTATAAAAAGGTCTTTAGAATAACTACTTCTTGGTCTTCTTCTGAGTACCGGGCCCTAAAAAGTAATGTTTGGTTTAGTATAAAGAAAAGAAATAAGTCCTACTTAATTTAATATAATGGAATGTAAGTTACCTTCATGTTGTATTTATTTGCCTAATAGACTCGTTAGGATTTCAAATTAAAATTATCCCAGTCATAGTGGAAGTATTTAACGGAAAAAGCTTCTTACATTTTTATCTAACATTAAACCAGGTGCGTATTGGTGTGATAAAAATTGATAATTCATTGTGTAAATTTTGATTAGAACAAAGTACTCATGATGTGTGAAGGATTTTATTTGTATGGATAAAATATATAGTATTTCTTCTATTACTGTTAGTAATAGTTAATAATTTTGCGATTGTATTTTATCTATATCAAGATTATTTTACAAATTTATGTTTTGTAATGTAGATTCACATAACCTTCAAAATTGAGCAAAACAAAATAATCTGACGTTCACAGAATCAGAGATGACCTAGTGTAATCTATGGTCTAATATAATAATGCGTCAAACTAATGAACTCAATTCAAATAAAAATTGTCGCACTATTGCACACAATTAAAACGAAGATTGACGTGTGTTTAAAATTTAGACATTAAATTAAAAGCAAAATAAGTGTATAATTTATTATTTCAAAATATTTATTCCGAAATTTATTTGTTGATTTATCTAATTAAGCTTTAAAAATGGTTTTAAATTTCTAACTACATGTATGTTTTTTTGACCGAAAATTCATTATAAACGGATATGCTTATTTTCTTTTAAGAAGAGAAACAATTGAAATATTGGAAATTATATATATGTATGTATGTAACTTGATTTAATTTAAAGAGAGAAAACCGAATTGCGAGGTTAGCAAGAGTAGTAAGTATTGAATTTCTACATAAATGATGTACGTCTTTATCAGCACAATTTATCTATTAAAAGCATATTAATGTAGTTTACAAGATAAATAGTGCAGTCGGGAGGGATGCTTTCCTGTATGATTTTGATTACAAACTACAAAACAATATTACTAAATGTTCCCTATACGTTTTAGGAGTGTAACTTTGTATAGGAGGCCGTGAGGTAGCGCTAGCTTTTTTGCTAGTTTAACAATAAAAAGCATGGTATAAACTAGATATTTCGTAATTTAATTGTTTATAGAATGTCAAAGATAGTACATACTGTATTACCCTTTTAAACGCAGATGTAATATTTTATTTGGCTTGTTTCACTTTATATTAGCATGTTACATTATATTTTTAAACATATGCCAGAGCACAATTTAACTAAAATTTTGAAATGTTGAAATATTTACTAAACAATGAATGCAGTTTCTTGTAATGATCGTAGTTAGTTGGAGATTAGTTGTACACAATTATATAATTAAAAATATACAAATAATAGAAGACATTTTTGTTTATATTTGTAAGCAGAAGTTGCGGTTTTACTCTTAGCCAATGAAATATGAATATAAAACTAAATTTTCCAGCTTTAACTCAATTTGACGGCCATTTGCCGTTTGGCAAACGGCAAGCATGTCTGCAAGAGAGCGCTGAATATTTGCTAGGACTTCTGGAGTAATTAATCAATTAATAATTAAATAATTAATTTTCGTTTCAATACAGTGCCTTAGGTCATCGTAACTTCGAGGTCCGTTTGCGTAGACCTTAGGTTTTAAATGCCCCCATAAAGAAACTTTAAAAGACTAGTCATTCGGCTTGAACTCTAAAACCTATTTCGATTGGGTAATAGCTGATTTAAATGATACATTACTACTCTTGAAAAGTATGGAAGTGCCTCCTGTTCTAATGAAAGCAGATTCCACTTGACTGTGGTGTCAAAAAGCGTTCAAAAAGAGCAGCGACCACCTCGTTCTGCAGTAGTTATAAGTTATGTAGAGGCTTTTAGGCAATGCAAGTCTTGAAGCCCCCTCTCCTTAGGTAGATAGGTCTGTAAGGTATGGGTAGTATTTAAACTTTATAATAATGTCAAACGAACACCGGGTATGGCACGAAGGACTTATCACAAAACTTGTCGCCTTCAACATCCCACACTTCCTAATCGGGGTAATTAGATCTTTCTTAACCGACAGAACCCTTCGTGTCCGAGTTGGTTCTGCCCTCTCCCCTAGCAGACCAGTTTCGGCCGGCGTGCCCCAAGGCTCCAAGCTATCTCCCCTTCTGTTCAACATATTCTGTGCAGACATTCCGTCCGACCCCAAATTGATCACGGCCCTTTACGCCGACGACATTGCCCTTATCAATTCCGCGAAAACTATCCAACAAAGCTCCGCCAGAATCAACGAATTTCTCCCCTTGCTTCTGAGCTGGTACCGGGAATGGAAACTCTCCATTAACGAGACCAAATCAGAAGCAATTTTCTTCTCTCGTAGGCGTCGTACACCACCCCCAATCATGGTCAACAACCACCCCATCAAATGGAGTACCTCCGTCACTTATCTTGGCGTTGTCTTCGACAGAACGCTAAACTGGTGCAAACAATTAACAGCGACCCGAAACAAAGCCCTAGGTGCCTTTATCGCCCTCAAACCCTTCTTCAGGAACAAATCCGTATCTCCCCGTACAAAAATCCGCGCGTTTAACGCGATCATCAGGAGTATTTGTACATATGCCATTCCCATCTGGGGTTGCGCAACTCACCGCCGCCTTCAGATTCTACAAGGCACATACATGCGGATTCTTCGCTCCGCACTAGACTATCCCTGGTTCGTCAGAAATTCACAAATTCTGAAAGAAACCGGTCTCCCTTCATTCCCCGAAGCTGCACTCAGTTTCGCAGCGAGCCTTCGCACTTCAGTGACGGGTCACCCGAACCCGTCCGTCTCGGCACTTTCTGCCATTGTCCCCAAACCAAATGACCGTTTTAGAAGGCCTTGTCACCTTCTAGAATGAGCAGCTAGCCCCGACCCGCTCACCGCCAGACATCTAGTTTCGCTTTTTAGCGCGAGTGCCCACCCAACCATCTGTGGTGGGCCACCGAACACCCCCCTGCGATTCCTCCCACCTCCCTCCAAACCCAATCCCTTTTTCCCTCCCCCTTTCTCCCAGGGATGTATAACCTTCGGGTTGAGCTCCCTTCTCGAGGAGGGGTTTTAGTCGGTAAGCACTACGGTGAATCCGACACTACCCTCTCGGGGGTGTCTTTTGAAGATTTCCCCTCCTCGAGGATAATATAAAAAAAAAAAAGTCAAACGAACGGCGCGGTCTAGTGGCTTAGATCATTGCTTAGCATACGGGTGGTCACCGGTTCAATTCCGTTTCCGGCTGCATTGGTCCAAGTTTTCTGTGGTTTCCTTGGATCATTTAGGTAAACGTTGAGGCAATAATTATTCCACATTCTGTATTTATTGCGTCCGTTTCATCTTTATCTCCCTTATCGCACGACCCACCCACTTCTGAAAACTGAAGAGGGACTTATGCCCTATTCTCCGGCTTTGCACTACAGTGTAGGTCGGAGGGACGGTCCATCCACCAGTATGAGTAGCTGGTAGGAATGAAAGATCCAAAAGTTTTTTTTATATCTCGACATTAATGTATGTATGACATTTATTAAAACAAACATAATGTAATGTAATTCAATTTATGTAATACTTCAAAGTGGTGATTATAGTAACATTATATATTATCCAATAGTCAGAAAACCGCATTGAAATTATTTAAATATTCAATGGTGCTTTTAAAACATTAAGTCTTCTCAGTTTTTTTTATGAATTTTTTCAATATATCTTAAAAGTCCGTTTTCTTTAAGATATCATATTCGATGTTGAAATGTTTTTGTGTCATTTATGATCGAAAACAATTTTTTCTATAAGTTTCATTACATTTGTACACAGTACGGGTTCTATGTAGTGTTAACCCTTACCGCATAAAAATTATTTTTTCTGAATGTTGAGTGTTTTCCATTGACCAATATCTCTTTTAATAGTTGATGCAGCGAGTGTTCGTTATTTAAGCTCTTTTAGCATCTCAGCTAGGTGGAATTGATCCAGATATCTTGTTCCAGGAAGGCGGGGAGCACTTCCATACCTTTCAAGGATATTGAGGGACCATTTAAATCAGCTATTACCGAATCGCTGGATAGGTTAAAGAGGTCAAACCAAATCACTAGCGCAATTGCCCGATTTAAGTTTTTCTTGTAAGTTCATCAAAAAATCCGGATATACGCAAATAGGCCTAGAAATTTAGATACAACTTTATGACAAAGAATTCTGTTTTCTCAAAATATTTCCTATGTAATCCTATACATGTGGCACACCAGGTGTATACTGTTTTAATGACAAAATTTTGGTTGCTATTCACGAAAAGAGTTAATACATAGAATATTTTGAGTTAAAAAAGTCAAAAAATCTTTAAAGTGTATTGTACCGATTCTTTATTTCGCAGAATTGATGTTTCTATGTGACGTAAAGTTTACCTTGATCCCTTTCTCACTCTTCGTCATAAACAATATCGCTCCATTATTGTGTGAAATATTATCTATTGTCTAGCTATTGGTAAAAAGTATCATTATAGTATTTCTATTATTCTACCTACAATCTACTTAATTTGAATTTTTTAAAAACTAAATACTAACTACTAACTTTAATAGCTTATTCGATATATTATTATGTTCTTTTATTTCCAATTCATCTGTTCAATAATAAAATATTTGGATGTTCGGTTTGTGTTCTCTCGAAAAAATTGAGTATCTTTTAATTATTTAAAAAGAAAAATCGGTACTTTTATAACTATTCACGTGTTTAATAAAACAAAGAGGTAAATGAACTTTGATCTACTATATCTATATATATACAGAATATGTTATGTTAATTATTGTTTTTATATATATACGTAAGCAAAAATCAAAGGAGTGAAAATATTTTGTATAGTTATTTTACCTGCATACCTATTTGTTCTAGCAATTAATAAAAAAAAACAAATTGAAAAACTTACCATTTTAGTGGATTCGATCAATAGAAATTTACCATTGTCAGTTTCTCACACGTTTATTGAACTATTTCAAGGCAACAATTCCTTTTATAAAATTCATTCGAAACAAAGGCAAACGATTGCCATGCTAAGGAACGAATACAATTACTCATATTTACAACAATAACTAGTAGATATGTTACATAAAAACGATTGCGTTATTTTTTTTAAGTGGATCTCCGCAAGTCGACAACTAAGTGACCTAAATAGAAATTATTAATTATACACTTTTATTTCCAATATCACGAACTTTACTTAACTAAGCGTTTTCTGTTCTTTAATTTATCAGAATTCTTTCATTACTTGCCGTTGAAAAAAGTTTCGCGTAAATTGAATGTGTTGCAAGTGGCAACGTATTAGATACTAAATAAATTTGCCTAATTCTTGTCAACAAGTTAATGTACGTAGTGTTTTTGTCATCTCTTTATCAGAAAAAGGAAATGCGTACGTGATAATTTTATAAAAATGTTTTTCTGGACAGTAGAAAATGTAAATAAAAGAAACTATTATTAATAAATATATATAAAACACAAATATACTGTTTACATTTTCACCCTTTTGGGATTACAAAAGATGATAAAGGATTGGCATTACTTGGTGGTGGGAAGTGTTGGTAAGGGGGGTGGAATTCAAAGATGAAAATGGCAATTGTATATAACATATGAGCTGACCATCGATCGGAATAGGTTCACCGAGCGGTGTGGTCTAGTCCTCTAAATCATTGCTTAACATTCGGGAGGTCACCGGTCCGAACTTGGGTCCGGCGGCTCTGGTTCAAGTTTTCTATGGTTTCCTTGGATCATTTAGGCAAATGCTGGAGCAGTAATATTCCACAGATAATCTTTCACTTCTCTTATGTTTTCATTTCGTCCGTCTCATCTTTCTCTCTCTAATTAGACCACCTACCCATTCCCACGATTCCTGCAAGGAGGCTGAAGAGGGCCTTATGCCCTACCCTCGACTTTGCACACAGTGTAGGTCGGAGGGATTGCCCGCCCACCAGCACGAGCAGCTGGTGGGAATGAAACACAAAAAAGGAAGGGGTTTAGACAGTAGAGGTTGTCGCAATGACCTTGTAGTATACTAAAAAAGTGGTGGCAGAGAGGTTGACGAGAAGTGGATGAAGGTGCAAAATAGAATATTGGAGAAGAAATTAAGGTAACTTAACCCAATCCTAGCCAAACCCAAGTTAACTTAAACAGGCTAGGTTGGGATTGGGTTAGTTTTTATCTTAGTATTTTTCCAATATTCTATTTTTCACCTACGACATCTTCTATCTCGCCACCAGAGACATTTTTAGTGTTTAACAAGGTCATTGCTAGCCCCACCACCACCACCTTTACCCCCTCTAACCGACGGTCACCTTTTCAATCTGTGAATTCTACACCCTCCGCTCCTACGTCTAATCATCAACTAACTCTAATATGGATACCCTATGTGTTAAAATTTGTTAATTTATTTAAGTTTTATTCAAATAGAACAAAGGAGACGTGGTACAATCAATAAACTAAAGTAAAATGAAATTGGAGACTCACCCCTAATACCACACACTGTTTAATAAACGGACAAGTGTTTTGCCCACTTCTACTGTGGGCACTATCAACGCGAGACTAATTCAATTATTTTACTTTAAAAATACGATAGTATAGTTATATTAATATACTCCTTCGATATAATCTAGTGAATGAAAGTAAGGGTGGAATTTAGATGTACCGTGAAAAAATTGATACTGGCCACACTGAAACTAAAGAACTATTTATTTGAATTAGTCTCGCGTTGATAATGCTCACAGTAGAAGTGGGCGAAACACGTGTCCGTTTATTAAACAGTGTGTAGTATTAGGGGTGAGTCTCCAATTTCATTTTATTTTACTTTATTAAAGTTTAATTACTATTTACTTATTCTAAGAGATATTATTTTGATGCCAAATCGTACAACTATTTAGTATATATAATATTTTAGAAAAGACTGTTGTTAAAACTGAATTTCGAAATTGATTTTTAAACATAATTACTGACTATTTTATTTTTCCATGACCTCAAACAATTTTACGTCATAATACAATACAAAGAAGAATCAGACAATCAGTCTTCGATCGGCTTAATGCTTACAATTGCACAGTTTTATACTTCCGTTGTTGCGCCTTTCCTGTTTAGTGAATTTAAACTTAACAATCAAAAACGTGTTTTAGTTTATTCTAATTACTGAAAGAAACGACAATAGAATGCAGCAATTCTCTTAAGTACCTGTGAATCAGTTTTAATCTCAAAATTTTCTGATATTTTACAAAATAATTAAATTTAAACAGTTTTTATGAAGATAAGATTTGTTTGTATTGACAGTAGAGTGGGCAGAAAATAACTCGCAACATATAACATCACAATTAAATCGATAAACTTGTTTGCTTGAGTACTACTTTGAAAATGTCATCCGTGGCGGTAGTGGCTCCTAATCAAGAATTTGGATTTGACAATGTAAGTAATTTTATTAAGAACTGATAATTTTTTGGAATTATCATATGTTTTTCTTTTAACTTAACACAATTGTGGAAAAGTAACATCTTTGTTTATAACAACACCTGGTTATCAGTTTCAAAATACTATACATATAAAGTGAGGTCATCCTGTATATTATGAGATGCAAAGAGCGTATTATTTTGTAATAAACACACAAACTATAAAAAATCATATCTTTCATAAAAAATGATTTTGAGTATTGTAATTTCTACTAGTTATAGCCAAGTATTAAGGCTAAAGTTGTGCCAAAATTAAGGTTCATAATTTATACAGGGCATGTAAAAGAAAAACAAAATTTATAAACTTCAAACACGAATAACTTAATTTTTTCAAATGGCACTTACCATATTTTATTTTGTCATTCAATTCCTTTTTTGTCCCGTTTGGATACATTTGGGTGTTTCCTATTGTTTTATTTGAACAATTTTGAATTTTCTTTCCAAATAAAAAACAATGGGAAACATCCGAATGTATAACGTATCGAAAGAGTATAAAAAAAGGAATTGAGTGACAAAATAAAATATGAAAGGTGCCATTTGAAAAAATGAAGTTATTCGTGTTTGAATTTCCTAAACTTTGTTTTTCTTCTGAACGCCCTGTATAAACTATAAAGCGTCTAATGTACCACTCAATATTAATTACCTTGTGTATGTTTATGTACCTAATGTGATTGGAAAAAGTAAAATTTTTAAAAATTCAAAAATACCATACTTCATTTACTTAAGCAGGCATGTGTCTACTTTTGGGTATCAATACCTAAATACATTAATGCGATATTAATTATTGAATTAATTTATACTCACTACAGATTACCTCATACAATGACAGAAAAATTTATTACTGTTGTCACGGCCCCGCTGGGACCCGAACCCAGGAACCCCAAGGAGAGCTAATTATCTTAATATTTACCGGTGACTAGTTTACCTTGTTAGTTTTCCATAAGAAAAGAAAGGGAAACAGTAGGTACATGACTCGAAATTTTCGTCAATATCGTGTGAACAAAAAAACTAACGAACTAAGCTAAATTTATTAAAAAGAGCATCAAATTTTCAAATAAAGGTTATGTTGCTTTTTTTCATTAAGATATCACTTCGTTAGTTTATTAGATTTTAAAGTTTATGAAAAATTTTTTGATTAAATAAATGATTATATACTAAAAGTGATTAGATTAGGCTATGGGTTCCATTAAAATTTTCTACTTGTATTATCTCATTAAAGCTGAAATTTTAGGAGAAAATCTCTTTCACACATTTTTATTAGATTTCGTTTTGTTTGTGTGAAATTTGGAAAAGGAATTGTTGAATAAATTGAGTGAGCCTTTCGCGGCCGGTATCCATTATAACGTTGATTTTCGGGCTTATTGGCCGTCGTCTCGAGGTTTTTATTCTCGACGTTTCACCAACACGAGTGGTTGGCATCTTCAGGAGATCTGATCTGAATTATGATTCAGCGCAGACTGGCTAAAGGTAAAAGAAAACTTTTTTGTATTTCATTCCCACCAGATACTCGTGCTGGTGGGCGGGCAGTGTAGTTCCTCCGACCTACACTGTAGTGCAAAGTCGGAGGGTAGGGCGTAAGGCCCTCTTCAGCCTCCTTGTAGGAATCGTGGGAATGGGTGGATGGTGTGGTTAGGGAGAGAAAGGTTTCCTTGCATTATTTAGGCAAACACTGGAGCAATATTCCACAGATAATCTTTCACTTCTCTTCTGTCTTCATTTCGTCCGTCTCATCTTTCTCTCCCTAACCAGACCATCCAACTATTCTCGTGATTCCTGCAAGGAGGCTCACCATCCGGCTTTGCACTACAGTGTAGGTTGGAGGGACTGCCCGCCCACCAGCACGAGTAGCTGATGGGAATTAAACACAACAGATCTCCTGAAGATGCCAACCGCTGGTGTTGGCGAAACGTCGAGAATAAAAACCTCGAGACGACGGCCAATAAGCCCGAAATCAACGTTATAAAAGGAATTGTTGAGTACAGTATTAGTTAAAGTTACGTATAGTAAATAAGTGGAATATTTATAACTACTTTTCACATACAAGACGAAATTTGACGAGTAGGTGTCGATGAGATTCTTCTCATTTTGGGTTGCTAGAAGAAGAAAATTTTAATAGAAACCATAATTTCTTATGTTTTTATTGTAAAATCGTTTTTCTTTTCTTAATCATAAAAATATTCCTAAACCATGAAAGGTTAGGTTGGGTTATTAATTGTTATCTTGATAAAAAAATGCAAGCGAACTTTCTTATAGGCAATGTTATGTTCTTTTAAATGGAGTTAGTACTTAAACCCGTTTATGCAGTTTATGTAGTTTTTCTTTGTTCACGAGATAAACACGAAAGTGTCTAGTGAAGTCTTTTTTCCCACGTGTTTCATATGGAAAACTAAAAAGCCACCAATAAATATGAATTTTATGAGATGTACTATTAATCTTAACTTAAAAAAAATCATAACTATAAATATATATACAGGGTCATTCAGACTGTGTGGTACATTAGACGTTTTAGGGAAACTAAGCATGTTACAGATTTGAAAATTTGAGAGTAGGGTTTATCAAGTATGATCTATTTAACTAAAGTAATTTCAACGGTGGGGCACTTCCGGTTATACTGGAAGTTGATGTCAACTTTCCTATTTTAAATGGAATGGTATATTCTTTATGATGAATTCGAATGAAACATAAAGTTTTAAGGTGACTTTGATAAACAACATGCATGCCTACAAGAAATAGTGTCTGAGATAATTTAATTTATTGGAAAAAATATTGCACCGCAAGCCAAACTATCAAAAATCATAACATCCATAAAAAATGAAATGACTTGGAATGTTGAAATTTTTACTAGTTATAGCCAAATAATAAGGCTAACGTCATGCCAAAAACTAAGCCTATAACTTGTACAGGACGTTCAGCTCAAAATCCAAAGTTTAAAAATATCAAACACAAATATTTTTTCAATTTGCATCTAGCATATTTTATTTTGTCATTCGATTCCATTTTTTTGCCCCGCATTTGTAAAACTATGCTAAATATTTTAATTATTTATTTTTTAATCTATTTAAATATGTTTTACCAAGTGACGAAGAAAATTTCCTCTCTTCTCTGAAAACACAAAAAAAAGCACCAAGTGACCAGCGCATTTTTAACCATTACTACATGTAATACTATACTATACTATACTATTTCGATAATTTAATCGGAGCGATTTTTATTAGAAGTAGTACCTTTTCTTTTTATGAATTTTCTGAGAAAATTATTGTAATTATTTGTGTGTGTACTACTCGATTCAGATACGCAAAATAACAATAATATCTGATAACAAAAGGTTCCGAGACCGCTTTTGTTTAATTTTTTCCTGTTTTAAACAAAGCGCGATTGGATTACTTAATTGCTTCTATTTTTAATTGTTATTTTGTTGTAAACTTCTAACAGTTTATTAATTTTGCTTAATGCTTGTGTTAGCTCCCAATTGATTAAAAGTATTAATTATAGTTTCAATATTTTATTGCAAGGGATGTAAAAATGATAAAATTAGGAAACTGAAGTATAAGCGGAGAAAGAAAAATGTAAATCAGTGTAAGCCTTGAAGTACCGACACCAAAATTATAAATTATTTCTATTTGTTAATAAAAACAACAGTTTATTCATGCCACGTATTGAATTTTTTACATCATTTAGGTTAATTGTTTAATCGATTTACCCATTTGTTTTCTTTGTTTGAAACTCCTTATTCCGTATTAATGTTGGTCATACATATGACGTCACGTGAGAATTTGAACTGCTTTAAATAACTTTGTTCTATCCATAATAATGATAACAAAAGATAACTCAATAAGATAAAAAACAAAGTTATTAAACAATTGTCTTCATTATTAATTTGACAGGCAATCTGCTTGTATGTGATGTGAATATTTATTTTTTGTTTTTCGTTAAACTTAAAAGTGTTTATTGTTGTGATAAAAATGGATTCCACTAATGTTCCAAAAGCTACTGGTGGTTGTCAAGATGATTCAGATGGGATTATTATACCTTTAATTGTAATTACTATTAACTAAATGGCTTAGTTTAATGGCATTACTTAATAACTATTGGATAGATAAAATGATTAATAAGGTAATCGTTTCTATTTTAGAAAGGACTAGACGCTAACAAATATGCAACGAAGAAAACTATTTCTCAAGGGTTGTTGGACATTGCTCTGCTGACAGCTAATGCTTCTCAACTTAAATATATCTTGCAAGTTGGTCAAAAACATGAATTTTACACACTGATGCTTAGTCTCATCATTATTTCGATCATACTTCAGGTAATTAGATAATATTAACTAACTTAAATCCTTTTTAATATACATCGATTAATTCCTTTTTAGTAATTTCGCGTGTAGGATTTAAATTAGTACAATTTTGAGGTTTATTAAAGATATATAACACATGGTCTGAGAAGTTCCGAGTCTAACAAAGAAAACAGTTTTTTTTTGTTCAAAATTGGCTTTATCTATCAACGTAATTTCCATCAAGAGCAACACAATCATTCCAGCGCCGATCTAACATTTCAATACCACTTATGTGGAACAATTTATCTTCCTTCATTCGAGCGAAATTTCTTGCCGGCGAGCATTTTTTTGAGGTCTTCGAAAAGCCAATAGTCGCTGGTAGCCAAATCTGGAGAATACGGTAGATGTGGGAGCAATTCAAAGTTCAATTCATGCAGTTTTACCATTGTTTTGGTGACACGGTGCGTTGTCTTGATGAAATAATGTTTTTTCTTAATTTGCGGTATTAATAATGCGGTCGTTTCTTTGCAATTTCGGATTTCAAACGCTCCAATAACGCCATATAATTACTACAATTCACTGTTTATGGTATTTCTCTTCTCACGATAGTCGATTAATATTACACCACGCACATCTCATAAACTATTATGGCCTTATAGGTCCATAATCTTTCCAGCCGATTGTTATGCTTTCGGGCGCTTTGGACGAGGTTCACTAGTTGCTGACGCTGCTATTTAGATCACGATCGTTTTGATTCCGGAGTGAAGTGATGGATACATGTTTCGTCCATAGTCATACAGGGTGAGTCACTAAGCCGAAATCGGCCATTTATAAGCGCATAGTTCAAAATAGAGAAAAATATTTGAAATAAAAGTTGTGTGGGGCTAAGTGTAGAATAATGTAAAAATATTTTCAAATATAGCGGACTTCCGGTTATACCGGAAATGCACCATAACTTTGTTATTTTAAATAGAACACCCTATTTTTTATTATACCTTTGAATTTCCCATAAAAAGATAATGTCAGTTTATTAACATTAAATTGGACCTGGGACTCACCCTTCCGGAGTTATTTCAGGTTTCTTGGAAAATTTTACGTTTGCAGTGTTTGGCGCCATATTAAATATCTCAGAAACGAAAGGACTTAGAGGGTTGCGGGTTTCACATTCCGTTTCTGGAAGAAATTGCCTATCATCTACAGGTATTAGATAGACACATTCGTTATCAACAATATAAAATTTATCCATGCCAATATTCACAAATTCAAACAGGGATAACTATTTTTTTTTAAACGGAATGCCATATTTTTTCTCACACAGTATAATGCAAAATTAAATTTCCTTTAGACTGATATAGAGGTGTTGGTATCCGTGAGCAGTAGTTTTTGAGAAATTTGCATTTTTTTTTTGAAATTTTCAATAAAATCGCGTTATCACGTTGGTCATTTCAAAGTTTGGCGATTTTGTTTTGTTTTTTCGAAGAAGTGTCAGTTTATTAATTGTTGAGGTAGGGCGTAGAAGTTGATGCAGAAGTTTTAATGCCAAATAACCAACCTAATTGTTAAAATAGTAATAATATGTATCCATACCTAAATAAAACGTAAAAAGTATTCTGAACAATTTAGAGGCAAATACAATACATACTTCGAGGTTTGAGCTTGAAAGAATTCAACAATTATAAATAAAATTAGATAAAACATCTTAACAAACATTAAGAATAATGGATAAGAATAGAGACAATAAAAATTTTCTTCGAAAAAACAAAACAAAATCGCCAAACTTTGAAACGGCCAACGTGATAACGCGATTTTATGAAAAATTTCAAAAGAAATGCAAATTTCTCAAAAACTACTGCTCACAGATACCAACACCTCTATATCAGTCTAAAAGAAATTTAATTTTGCATTATACTGTGTGAGAAAAAATATGGCATTCCATTAAAAAAAAAAATAGTTATCCCTGTTTGAATTTGTGAATATTGGCATGGATAAATTTTATACTGCTGATAACGAATGTGTCTATCTAATACCTGTAGATGATAGGCAATTTCTTCCAAAAACGGAATGTGAAACCCACAACCCTCTAAGTCCTTTCGTTTCTGAGATATTTAAAATGGCGCCAAACACTGCAAACGTCAAATTTTCCAAGAAACCTGAAATAACTCCGGAAGGGTGAGTCCCAGGTCCAATTTAATGTTAATAAACTGACATTATTTTTTTATGGGGAATTCAAAGGTATAATAAAAAATAGGGTGTTCTATCTAAAATAACGAAGTTATGGTGCATTTCCGGTATAACCGGAAGTCCGCCATATTTGAAAATATTTTCACATTATTCTACACTTAGCCCCATACAACTTTTATATGAAATATTTTTCTCTATTTTGAACTATGCGCTTATAAATGGCCGATTTCTGCTTAATGACTCACCCTGTATATGTTATTGACGCAAAAATCCCGTTTTGTTACGTTTAAACATGGCCAAACACTGCTCAGAATCATCAACACGTTCTTGTTTTTGGTCAACAGTGAGCAAACGTGATACCTAATTTGAACAGAGCTTTCTCATAGCTAAATGCTCATGCAATATAACATAAAGCCAACACGTTATTCTGATTTCTCTACGATGTCATCTAACTCACGCAATTTCACTTTTCGATTATTCAAAACGATTTTATGAATTTTTTGATGTTTTATTTTTTAAACTGAATTATTTTGAACGTTTTATTGTTGTTCTCCATAACACTTTCCAAGCCATTGCTTCGATTGAACGGTATTTTTTCCCATCAAGAAGCAGTGTAAAATTAAAACACGAAATTGTTTTCGATCCATTGTTTTGAAAATAATAAAGGTAGCGTCACTATCTAGCGTCGGCACAATAACTTACAAACTAATGAATAGAATATGATGAAATTTTAACAGATGTCTTTTGAAGGTTAGTACTAACTGAAAAATTTGTGTGAATGTGAATGCAATAAAACTAGCGCCATCTAGTTAGGCCTGGGACTTTTCAGCCCATGTGTTAGGTAAGGGAGAGGTGTTAGTTGAGAGAGAAAGGTGATAGTTTTTCAGTGTTCCTGTTTTTGTTTTCGAGGTGAATTATAGTGTTGGTATTTTTCATTTTTTTTAGGAGTTTTTACTGTAAAATCAGCATTTGTCAGTGATTTTCTAACTCTAACTAGTTTAAATCGACGCGATTAAGTTTAACTATGTTAATTATTCCATGTAATTATAATGCAACCAAGTGGTTAGTTGAAAGTTAATTAGTAATTATTAGTTTTGATTTTGTGATTTAAGTTTTAGCTTTTCACTTAAAACAAAGTGCAACCAATATTTGAAATTACAGATAAATGAACACGCTTTTCAAAATGTGGCTGAATATTATTCATGTTATACTAAAAAATGTTTCATTTATAAAAAAATGATGTTTGGCTGTTAATTCTTATATATTTTTTTATAACACCTCCTTGAATTTGTGCTGAAGTTTGTCTAGTTGGAACAAAGTTTGTATAGGGCAGACTTCAAATTAATTAAAAAGTAAAATAGTAATCTATAAAATGGGGCTCTCAAGAATTAACTTCGAAGCCCCCATAAGTAGGGGAGTCCCCATACTTCATTTTAATACAAAACCAGGGTGCTATGAAGTGTATATTTATGATAAAACTATAATTTACAACAAATCTGTCGCATATTAATTAACAAAAATTGTTTTCTTGCAAAAATGATGCATTATCTATGATTTTAATCATTTCAAAAATGAATTAAAAATAGTAATTAACAAATATTGACCAACTATTTTAATTTTTTAATTTGAAATTTTCGATAGGGTATTTTCGTATGTTTTTATTACCTACAATTATAACATATATCTTAACAGGTTTACTAATTTATAATATCAATAATTTTTGAAAATATCTTTTTGCATGAGCAAAACTAACTTTCTATATACATATTAACTAATTAAATTAATTATCAACTGTAAATTGTAATATTCGATAATGAAACATAAAAAATAAAGAGCTAACAACAAAATTAAATGAAATACAGATACTGTTAACATTATCAAGACGTAACAAAGGAAAAGGAGACATTTAATTTTTTTTTGTTTCCGTAGGTTTTTATTGGTTTCCTTTGCCTGTCGTTACACATAATGCGCGATTGTCGCCTACATTTGCCATCTTATCGAAAATCGGCAATATTTCTTAACTATTTTACTACTTACTGTTCATTTATTATCACTGTGTTGAATTTTTTGATATCAATTTTTGATCCTTCCGTTGCTAAGTACTCTTTATACGAGCAACCCGCTTTACCTGTTCCGGGGCTTTAAGCAGCTTTAATATTTGGATCATATAATATAATTGATTGGTACCTACATCTACTAGACACCATCATTTCATAAATACTATGTTAATTAATGGTATGGCTTTTGTGAGACGTTTAATAAAATTTTGTTATGTTCGCTGTGGCACAATGAATCATAAATGAACACTGCGAATCTGTTCGTCTTGAATTTCAATAAAAAACTGAAGAATTGTATTATCTATTATCTGAGAACGTCTTGTTGTTTAGTTATTCTGAGCAATCGAACATTTTTTGTTTGCATTTAAACATTCTTGACGTTTTTAGCGAAGGATGATACCGTTTATATTCGTTATAAGCAAAAAGCTGGATTTCTATAACCTTGTGTTTATTTTTTGTTAAGTTTCCATAAAACAATGATAATGTCAAAATTATATTATTATGTTTACTTCGCCATACAATTAGAAACGACTTGTTCTCATAGATAAACTGATAGAAGAAGTACAAATCTGCAATTTTACATTCTTTTGTATATAGATACTTCCAATATAATTATGTATATGCATCATTGCGGGATTGACGTCATCAATTTTGGACTGGGTAGAATTAATTTTCCAATATTGAGTTCTATTAAAATATTGATTAATTCGACAGTAATTAGTGTACTTGTAAATCGCTGTGTAAAATATTATCGATTTCTTCTGTAATTTATTATTTAAAGTGACGTCACTTCCTCTGGTATGTAAGAAAATTAAATCGAATTAAATTTTAATGAAAGGATTGTTAGCTTGCAGTTGCCATTCTTTTTGTGATAATTGGAGGACTCAACATCAACAAAAGCAAAGACCATATCGCTGCAATTATCTTAAACGACGCTATTCTCATTTTAGTTTTTATAATTTCTTTAGTAAACGTCATTATTTCCGGTTTTGGTATTGAATACGCAAATCAGTCGTTGAGGCTTACGAATGCAAAATAATTCGCAACAGATTTTTAAAATTATGCAAGGAAGATTAGATTCTAAAGTGGCAATATTTATTTATGTTAGAGTAATGCTACAGAAGTTATGAAATACAACATAACAAGCTATTGATATATATATTAGAAGCTCGTTCTTATTTTTATTTATAAGTTTTTACGAGGGTAAATCA
Source organism: Agrilus biguttatus (assembly GCA_963921985.1). Taxonomy (NCBI): domain Eukaryota; kingdom Metazoa; phylum Arthropoda; class Insecta; order Coleoptera; family Buprestidae; genus Agrilus; species Agrilus biguttatus. Next base: position 28,181,262 of record OY998118.1, read on the forward strand.
AATATAAACGGTAATTTTGTAAAATAAATTAATTGGTTAATGGTACACACAAACTAAACATTTAACATTTTTCAATGTAGTCATCTCCGTGCTCTACACACTTTCGCTACCGATATTTCTTCTTCATAAAAAGTTTGAGAGCGAGTTGTCAACCAATTGCGCACATACTCCTCTACTTCTTCATTGCTTTCAAATATTTTGCCTCCAAGTTATTCTTTCAAGGGCGCAACAAAAAATAATCACAGGATGATAAGTCAGGGCTATAAGGAGGATGCTCGGATGCTCGAGGGTTTCCCAGCCCATTTCTCCAATTTATTCCTTGTCAAAACTGCGGTGTGTGGCCTGACATTGTCATGAATGAGGATGACGTCTCGAATGGGCACACCCCGTCGTCTACTTCGATACGCGATTTTTGTCGACTGTAACAACTCAGAATAGTATGCTGCATTCACTGTTCGTTGATCGTAAAGAAAATCAATGAGTAAAATTACCCTTGAAAACAGTGACAGTTGAAAGAGTCGTAAGCACTTTTCCGGTTGAGAGACGGGTTTTGGCTTTGACAGGGGCAGCGCAGCCTTCATCCTTTCTTCGCCACTCCTTACTCGCCATTTTTGATTCGGGAGTATAGTGGTGAACCCACGTCTCATCCCAAGTGACGATACGCCTCAAAGAAACTTCTCCTTCTTGTCGAAATCGATTCAGAAGTCTTTCACTGATCTCCGACCTGGCCTGTTTTCTATTTTCGGTCAACAACCTTGGAACCCACCGAGCACTAATTTTTCTTAAGCGAAGTTCATTAGTGATGATGGATTGAACACTCCCATAACTGATATCCACTTCTGATGAGATTTGTTCAATAGTTAACCGGTTGATGGTGATCACCTTCAACAAGCTTCCGAATAGCATGGATGTTGTCATTTGTGAGAGTTGTTCTTGGGCGTTGATCATGACTATCATTTTCGGCACGTTCTCGCTCATTCCTGAATTCTCTAACCTACGTATATACTTGATTCTGAAGCAGTGTAGCATCCCCAAATTGTGCCTTCAAACAAGTGAATATTTCCGATCTTCATTGATTAAAAACTTCATGATGGTGCGTTGTGCAACAGACTAAGGAATCTTACGCTCAGTCATGGCTGTACTGCGGACAGAACCGAGCGCAGCTCTTACCTAAACCGGTTTCCCCCTCCTCATAAACCAAACAACACTCGAGCATCGAATTCTCGAGATCGGAATTACCTACTAAGCTAAATAGTAAAATTACCGTTTATATTTGCTTTACCTTCGTATGTAGTGATAGCGGCTTAAGTATTTAGTAAATAATAAAAATTATAATAATAACTGAGTCATCGTCATAAACAAGTTTTACTCGAAAACGCTAAAAATTAGGCCATTGTTGTTTGCATTTAGTATTTCCGAAATAGAAAATAGGTTTAATAATTATCCAAATACAAACAGATTACTAGAAATAAATATTTATAAAACCCATTTCAAATGAAAAACAGAAATAGTAATTTCATTTTGTGTTTGTACTTTGTATAAATTTATTTCAAATAAATGCCATCTCTGATAGTAATAATATGTAACTTTAATTGTTTCTTGATTTATTGAGATTATACGAGGGGTTTCGAATAAGTAAGTTTCCTCATATTAAAAAAATTAATTTAATTTTATTCTATTTTCTGAGTTTTAAACTATTTTTCTATATAATTACTATCCACTGTTTAATTTCAAGTTGCCTTAAAAAGGAATGTTTATTTTCCGAAATCATGAATAATTTAATCTCTGTCTTAAGTATTAGATTCTGGATAGTTAATCAGTAAAATATCTGAAACATACTATAAAGGCGTAGCCATAATCTTCTCAGCAGTGCATTTGTAAAAAATTTCAAATCAAATGGTACGTTTCCTTTCAATAAAGTATATCCTTTAGGGCGTAGCCGAAGGTGCCACCAAATTATACCTGACCAAAAATGTTACAACCGATCTTGCCACTAACACCTAATAGGTAGAAATTATTCTAATGAGAAAGGAAAATACTTTATTGATTTTTTATGGCATTTCATATATCAGTCAACAATTTTTTCAACGTAAATATGATACACATTTTATATAGTCGATGTTCGATATTGTTTTGTTTTTATATTTTTCACACAATTCCATGATAGTTTTCACTTTACTTCTTACGGAGGCATCCTTAATTTTGAAAGGTGTTTTTAAACTTTGAATCTTGACTTAAGTGTCAATTTGAAATTCTTTTAACTTCTCGACAAATATATATGTATATTGATGGATGAGCTGTGTAAAAAGATTCGTTAAATTTTGAGTGAAATGATTCACACGCGTTTGTTGTTTTCGTAACACAACGACCACACTCCTTACCACTACCTTATCAGCTAGGTGAGCACCCTTTTCTCTGGTGACAAGATTGGTTGTTTACTTTTAAAACCCCAATTTCGTAGCAGGTAGATCTTTATTTTTAGTGGCAACTTCGGTCCCACCGATCCTTTAAATAATATCTTGAGAATAACTGTTTACAATGGCTACTTAAATTTAAGTAATTTTTATTGTTTAGGTTATCATTGGTTTGCTTTCATTGACCATGTCACTAATGAAATTGAACGGAGACAAGACTCAAGCATTTGCCGCTGAAATCATAAATCAAATTTGTTTAGGATTTATTACATGTTTGCTTTTTTGTGACGTTGTTAAAATGAATTTTGGTTATGATCCTGCATTGCCATATAATTCCTCGCAATTGGTTTCTGATCTGTAATAGTGTATTAATTTAATTTTAATTGCACCTATAAATATATAATTATTATTTACATTTTTATTTAGGTACTTACTAAACTTATTATTACTTTATTATTATGACATTTTTTTCAGTTGATTATTGCACTACATAATATGGATTTATTGTCACTAAATTTAGATAATATGAAATTAGAAGATGACAGATAACATACATAGTAATCAATCATTTCCTATTTTGATATTAAAATAAATTGCTTATTATTACAATATTAATATAAATGAAATGAGTATATTTATCTTTCTACCACCAAGTTTTAAATTGAGAGATTCCACATACTATATTTATACAGAGTGTTCAGAAAACCCACTGAAAAGAATTTAACAGTAGCTGACGTATATGACAAAATGTGAACCCTACGTTTCATGTTTTCCAAAAAAGGGGAAAGAAATATAAGTTATTTGCTTTACCATTTATTTTTTTACATATTTTTTTTAGACTAAATTACCTAATTGCTGTATACATAGGGGGATGGGGGATTCGGACCCCTTTGAAGTTTGTAAAGAGTGAATAAATCAAGGTCGTTGCCAGGCAATGGGCGGGGGGGGGTATTTTCAACAAGAGTTACAGGATTTAAATTGTAGGTAAAATCAGAAAGAATGAAAGAAGGGTTTCGTAACTCACTTAGATTGGGGTTGTCTTGCTACAACTGTTGCTAAAGTTTGATTTCATTTTTGATGTTGGGTAAATCGTAAAATTGGGCGAAGGTTTTGCATTTGCGCGGAGGGCAATTTTGACAATGCCAAAAGAAGTAATAATGAAGCCCAAATATGTTATTTTTAAAAACCTTTTCCAATAATATAAATGCTGCTCCCAACCCTTGGCGATGCCCTTGGAATAAATTAAATCCATATAAATCAAACAATGAATTATGTTTAATGGATAACGTTCGGTATTAAACCTTTTTTGAGCAACACATAAACGACAAATTTTTTATAAATACAAATATAAATATGAAATCAACAGAAACAACTACTCCGAGGGCTAATACCCCTACCGGTATTGAATTACACTGTTGATTCCGATGGATTCTTAGACGAAGAATATAACATATTCAAAAAATGATGAATTTTTTGTAAATGATTATTGGGACTTAGTATAGCAAGTATAAAAAAAAAAAAATACATTATATGCTTATACCAGAAAAAATAATATGTAGAAACAATATTTTTTTTCAAATTAATAGTTTTGACTTTTACTTGATGAAAATCCATAATCCAAGGAATAAAAACACGAAGCAAGTAGATTTTCACAAATGTTATTAAATCATGTAACATGTTTCGTCGAACATTGGCTTCATCAGACATACGAGTATTTACTATTCTATTTACTAGTATTATTATTACTGTCTGATAAAGCCAATGTTTGGCGAAACATGTTACACGATTTAATGAAATTTGTGAAAATCTACTTGTTTCGTGTTTTTATTACTATAATTTTTTCACATTCTCTAATTTTTAGTTCTTATTATGTTTATTTATTATTATTTTTTTTTATTCAAAAGGTTGTCCAAGTTTCCATGTGCATTCTTTTGGGTTCTAAATTCGATATAAATAAAGATAAGGACTGTAAAGTTTCCAATTGGGTCAACAATTCAATTCTACTTGCTAACGTTCTTATTGTTGTTGTAAATCTTATTATTGGTGTTTTTGAAATGCAAGAATCTTTTGCATAGTGTATGAAACAAAACGGAAAATCACAGAATTATCGTGATCTTTCATATTTAATAACAGTTAGATATATAAGTACTTGATATATTGTATACCGTAAATTGTATTGTTTGAATTACTCAAGTGATTGTAATAGGGCTTTAATAAAGTAATGGATATTTTGAGCCTTACAAGCACGGAAGGAACAATAATTTATTAAAGTGAAACTTCTAATTTTTAATTACGTACTGTTATATGAAACATTTGGGGGTATTATTGCATAATGTTATAAATAATAATAAAAAAATATTGTTTTAGTGACATTTGTTAAATTTCCTAATAGTACACGAAGATATGATAGCGAAAGATGTAGTTGGTTAGCTACCATGTACAGGTTTAAATTTGTAATTAAATACATAAGAAAATTGTTCCCAAACAGTACAAATGTCTATTCAGAATACACATTAATGTTTAAATTTTGGGGATGAATAATTAAACTTTTTTTCCTGTCAAATTAGGGAAATATAACATTAAGAGAAACATGAACTGTAATATTAACGTTATTTTTAAAGTGTCAAGGTTGCTTCCCAAAATTCGAAAGTATCTGCCAATTATTATTGCTAATTCAAATTCATTTTTTTTTGTTGAAAATAACTAACAATTATTTAAAAAAAATTTAGGTGCAAACGTTGTATTATGAGATACCACAACACTGTTTTTTTACTTGGCCAATGTTTATATTGTAAATGAGACTAATATTTAACTATTTATTCCTAATGTTTAAATTTACTTTGGACGGACATTATGTACCTAATTTTTTATGACAAGTGGCTTATCTGAATTTCGTAACAATACATCATCGTATTATCGATACTGTGATAGCTATAGACGATAGATGTTATTGGTTGTTGTTAGACAGAAAGTAAAGTAATTGCATGGTAGTAATCGCTGCTACTTAAATTTTCAGTTAGCAATGAGAATTAGTATTCATTTGATTGGTTAAAGTATTCATTTAGGAGAAATTGAAATAATGTACATTTGACGCTTATACGAATGAATTAACATCAACTTTTGGCACTTTAATAGCAAACATAAACTAATTGTTTTAATCGGAATAGTTCGTACGTATTCGGATAAAATAATATGCTTACCTACCACGCGCGCGACCACCGTTCGATTTCGTGCCGATGCAATACTTTTTTATTTGTTACTGCGTTAAGGGAACTACGTAAATGATTTTTATCTTGTGCACATTCCTGACAAGGTATTTTTCGAATGATATAAGTGTCGTTTTACTTCTTTTATAATAAATATCGACAAACTTCGACGGTCACATGTTAATATATCAGATTATTAAAACATAAACAAATAAAATCTTCATGAACAGCAGAATACTTCCAATTTCACTTAATTAAGAACAGAAGTTTCACTTTTATGCATATATGTGCAATACAACAAACGTTAGCATTCTTTTTTTTTTGTTTTATTATTTTTTCTTATTTAATCAAAAGGTTGTCCAAGCCGCGTTATGTATTTTATTGGGAAGCATTTGGAATATTAATGATAAAAAGCACCACCAAGGAGCCAATTGGACGAATAATTTAATTTTCATTGCGAACGCAGTTGTAATTGTTATTAATGTAATAATAGGAATTTTCGATATGAGAAGTGATTATCTTATCTGATAACATACTCTTTTTTATACTTAATTTTAGACTTTACAAAAAATTACGGTTACTAGGTGTTACCGTTGTTATCGAAATTGATTGCAACTAAATAAGTTTATCAAAATAATTGGGACATAATTATCTCGTTTTAAAAAAGACATTTCTTTGTTATCAAAGCACTTCAATATCTTTATTCGCAGATATAAGTTTACTATGAGATATGATGTTTATACGTTTTTATACAAATACGTTTCTATCTAATTGTTTAAATTGGCCAATAGTGTAAGGAGACAAAATGATTATTATTTATACTTAGGATTAAGTTATTGTACATCACTACGATGCGATTTCTTTTAAAAATAGATAACTGGATTATTATCAGACCTTTTTTTGTAGAGACAAATATGTTATAAAAATAATGATAGTGGTTAATAAATATTTTGTACTGTATAGTAGTTGCATTTATTTCATTCGATTTCCTTTCCTTTAAAATAGCTTTCAAATAGTTCCAAAAGACTACATAATGTTTATTTTTTATAATCATTAATCCTAATCAAATTGATTGATAAAAAGATCACGTTGGAGAAAAGTGACAAAATTATGTTAATACGTATGACGAAAATTTAATTAAAAATAATAATCGTAAATATATACAACAATCTTTGGAATGTAAAGAGTGGAATAAAACTCATCCCCTAAAAAAGCTATTAAATTATAGTACCTATTACCCCAGTGCATTACATTTGTATCCTTCTGCATCTGCAGTACAAGAATGAAAGGGGGAACGCTTTCATAACAATTTTGAAAGCAAATGCAAAAAATGAAAGGTAAAAGTTCTAAAATTGTTTTGTTGTGGTTTACAGAAACTAGAATATAAAGAAGCTTAAGAGAAGAACTTAATGAGGTAAGTAAAAAATAATTAATCACGCTTTTAATCTACGAGATAAAGATCTAAATAATTGGTTTTCTAAAAATCTGCTTTTGGATCGTCAATCTACGTTACCGAGCGGCGTGGTCTAGTGCTCTAGATCATTGCTTAGCATTCGGGAGGTCATCGGTTCGAACCCGGGTGCGGCTGCTCTGGTCCAAGTTTTCTGTGGTTTCCTTGGATTATTTAGGCAAATGCTGGGTCAGTAAGATCCCACAGATAATCTTTCACTTCTCTTCTGTCTCCATTTCGTCCTGCAAGGAGGCTGAAGAGGGCCTTACGCCCTATCCTCCGGCTTTGCACTACAGTGCAGGTCGGAGGGACTGCCCGCCCATCAGCACGAGTAGCTGGTGCGAATGAAATACAAAAAAGCTTTTTTTTTCAATCTACGTTTATAAACGAGATGATAGGAGACTTCTGATATACAGACAGGCGAACAGGATGTAAGACTCAAATTTTAAGGGTTTTATGGTTTAGTTAATTTATTTTGTTTATTGCTCATAATAACAGATTTCCCACTACAATCATAAACGATATTAAAAAAATAATAACAAATTAAAGAAAAACATCTTGCGTAATATTTATCCCATACAAAAAGACGTACATACTCGTAATTATTCTAGTTTAATTTACTTTATTAAACTTACAAACGAAATTTCAAAAGAATTTTAAAAACTTAATTTCCAAACAGCATTCAATACAAATAATACATTGAGTTACTTAGATAAAAATAACAAAGATACAAGTGATAACACATCGAGTTCAGGGGTTTATTTGATAAACTGTGGGAGTTGCAGAAAGGTTTACATTGGATAAACTGGAAGGAAGTTCAGCGAAAGGATAAAAGAACACCAAGATGCCTGTGTTACAAATAAAAATACATCAACCGATTCTAACCATCTAATTGAGGAAAAACATCTACCCAATTTTGAATATAAAGTCTTTTACAAGAAAAACAAGGGATATAAATTAAATCTTCTTGAATTTTTTGAAATTAACAAATATAATTATCTGAAACTTATCCTTAACGACCAGTTATAAATTAACAATTCACCCTTGTTAAAAATTTTGCCCCCTTCTTCTGAAGTGTGTGTATATACTTTGTAAATATTTTGTGTTCGGTACATTTCATCACCTAACTGTAACGAATTTTCTAGTTCACTTATTTATTTAATCACTTAAATACTACTAAAAAACTTAAACTACTTATTTGTCTGACATAAAATTATGCACTTTATTAATATCACTTTGTATTTGGCCGTTGAATATTTATATTACGCGTCCGTAGATCAACTGTCCGTCCAACCCAGAGATAAGGGTATTTATTTACTGAAAGAAATTACTAGAAAACACGCGAATATATTTCGACAGCTTTCCAAAGAAAACGACGTGTTATGACAACAGAATATTCTCGAGCGTCTATTGTTCGGCATCGATCGGTCTTGACATGAAACGTGCCCCCCTCGGGGTGAGTCTGCGCCAATCGACCTACCGCACGCATTCATACGTTCGCTACATTATACTATCACTGAGTAATATTATTTCATATTTAATCATTGGCAGAGTAGTAAATAATGACAAGACAAAATCAAATTCCTAATAAATTCGATTTCCTTTTCCATTTCTGAATCCAATTTATTATTAGAATCGGATCGTTAAGCAGATATTGTCAGAAGTCTGAACGAATTTCTAATCGGGAAGATAACAATATTCTAATTGCACATCCGTTACATTCTAACTATAAGTCACTTGTAATATTACTTAGTTAATAGTTTGGAATTTCCTTTTTGAATCTGTAAAAAATCGATTAAGAGAATGTGAATATTTTAGAATTGAATTTTGTAACTATAATCTTGAATACCTGGTCAATAATAAGATTATGTATAGTAAAAATTGTAAAATACTGCGTTTAAGTAATATCTACAATCTTTTTAAAAATAAAGTAGATGGTTTGCTAGTTGATACAGTAGCATTTCAGAATAGTAATAGATTGTTTTAGAATATGAAATATTCAGGAAGTACAGCAATGAAAATTTTAAAACGAAACTTTATTTGAAAAAACGTTAGAGTTTTTAGTTTCCGTTTGTCATTCTGAAGTTTTGTCAGTATTCTTGCAACATAGGTGCGTATATGTTTATTGTATCTTTTAGTACATAATTAATTTAATAAACATTTCACAAACAATTATTTTTTAGTTCTTCAAGGTAAGTGAACTCATGCACATTCAAGACAATTTCTTAACTTATTTCGCAATAATTATGCAACTAGAAGTCTCACCTTTAAATTAATTCTGAAAGGTTAAAACGTTGTAGGCATGGATGTGGACAAATCTAGAAGAGGTTGTTTTTAAGTGAATAATGAACTAATTGAAAGAAAAGTCAAGGATATTTTTGCTATAAGAAGCAGAGAATTTGAAATACTATTTTAATGAAAATGGAATTCAAGAAACAAACAATTCTTTGCTAATTTTAGGCTTAAGAGTAAATTAGAATTAGAAAATTTTAAAGTCGAAGAGTGTATTTAAATAAGTACAGAGGAAGAGGAGGGAAAATTTATTACAGTTTACTATAAGAAAAACAAGTAGTTTTAGATTGCTAACTAAATTTAATTTGTTTCAGAGATTTTAAAATTGTCTGTAATGATAAGTAGGAATCGCGTTGTGGTCTACTAATGGATTTTATCTAACATGAGAAATAAAGTATTTCATAGGCCGGTAATGAAATCAGAGTCGTCAGCGTGCAATCTACCGCTGAGACTAACCGTGTACTGGTGTTCTAACAGATCTCTGCTTCTGCTTACGTAATTGCGGAAGTTCCGCACATTTTTTCATGTCCATTTCTGCATCTGGTTCCGTATTTTTATATCAGCTACTTATCAAAACTTATGGCAAAATCGACGTTCCAAAATTTTACAACAAATCTACTTGATCACCTAAATCCACGATGCAAATTATTCAGTTTGTAGATATCTTCGTAAGGCTTTGTTGAACATATGAAATGCCATAGTTAGTAGTAGATATTGGTAGATGGCGACTTACTATCTGTAATACGATACGATATCTGCTTCCCTTTATGGAACAACTTCGGTTTGCTCAATTGTTTACCAGGGCTACTAATGGTGTGCTGATGAGAACTAAGAAGTTCCAATCGTAATTTCGATAAACTTTGGACCAAGAAATAAATGTTATTTTTTATAAGGAAGTTGCGAAATGAATTGAATTTAAATTCGAGTTTTAAGGAACACATCAGAAACGACGATTGGTAAACAATTGCAACATACTTAGATCCGTGATATAAATAAAGAAAAAATAATACTTCGTCACGGAGAAAGTTGAGTCGTAAATACTTATTTCGATGACCATCAGTCAAAAATACAAACGCAAAAATGATTTTATAATTTCTGTGGTGTCGGACCGAGCGGCGTGGTCTAGTCCTGTAGATCATTGCTTAGCATGCGGGAGGTCACCGGGTCGAACCCGGGTGCGGTTGCTCTGGTCCCAGTTTTCTGTGGTTTCCTTGGATCACTTAGGCAAATATTGGGGCAGTAATATTCCACAGATAATCATTCACTTCACTTCTGTCTTCATTTCGTCCGTCTCATTCTTCTCTCCCTAGCCACACTACCCACCCATTCTCACGATTCCTGAAAGGAGGCTGAAGAGGGCCTTACGCCCTATCCTCCGGCTTTCCACTACAGTGTAATGAAATACAAAGTTTTGTTGTCGGAAATAATGGACACAACTTTTTGTTTTTGTGTAGACTTAAGTCATAAATTTAGGGATTAGGGTAGGTAAATTTAAGTGTACAATTTTAAGTCGAGTGTGTCGTGCTGTTTGTGAAAATGATGATTAGCAGATTTCGTAGAATGTAAGTAAGAGCTGTGTTGAAGTATAAGTGAGGAGGAAAGAGTACGAAAGTGAGATGGATGCATGAGAAAAGCCGAAGGTTAGGGACGTAGGAGTGGGGAGTGGTGAAGGTAGTATACCCCCCTGTGGCTAGTTTTGAGATAAGAATACCAGAGTTTTTGTAGATTTGAAGAAGGAGAGACGTTGTCGCAATCTTTATTTTGTTTGTTCACTTTTTCCTTTTTTTCTTAATAAAGTTAATTAAAGTTTTATTCCTGTGGTCTCCTGAATGCTGTATACCCAGCTAAGTAGGAATTGAAAAAAATATATTCACTACATTTCTATTTCTAAAAGGAACCGGATACAATTTGCAAATCAAACTCAGCCTTCAAGTTGTGCTTCAATCACAGAATTGATATCTCACTTCCAAACATTAGACTCTAAGTTATACTACTAATAAACGCCAGATACCTGACTATGGCTTACAAAAACGACAATATTCATTTAATGTTACAAACAAATCTACTGAAATATCAAATAGGTGAAAGACCACTTCCACAGGATCATCCCCTATTGTGGTGGAAATCAAATGGACTCAAGTATATACCTTGCCACTAGTGATGTAATATTTGCTAATTCTTTCCAGTTGTGTAACCAACCAGTGCACAATTATTCGGTGAGTCTCATATACGAAGAACAACACAACAGTTTCCACGGCAAATGTGGCTAAATTACTGTTTATTAAATATAACTTATCTGTATTAGATTTTGCATATTAGTTTAATAGAAAAAATAATAATTGATAAATAAGTGTTACTTTTAATTGCAGGTATTTATACTTTTGCTTTCTTCTTAATCGCTTCTGCTTCCGTTTCTGCAAAAATCTACTATTGATATCTGTATCCGCTTCTGCTCCTGTTATGACACTTCTGTTGTATCACTACCGTGTGTATAGTTATAATTGATGTCGCAACGCAAGGGAAAGTTTTCGAACACAAACTTTACTGTTGTGTATTACCAGTACCAGTGTGTATTAACCTTTAATGATAAATCAAATCTAATAACTCAGCATAAGAGAATCAAATCGAGTTTTGTGGAACTGACTAAATAAAACACTAAAACTCAAAATTCCACATAAAACGATTAAGAATTTAAATCGCTTTTCAACTTAGTCTTTTAGAACGACATATTAGGTTTTATGTTGAAAATTGAGTTTTAGTGTTTTGTTTATCTATCTCAGTGTCTGTTGAACAACAGGATAACAATCAAATAATTAGAGGTACGGATATATGTCGAGTACCGAGTGACTTGTAGTTCGAATTATTTAAAAAATGGAATAAAACGCCTTATAACACTACAAACAATGTTTTTTGGTATCAATTAAATTAATACAGATCGTCTACAAAGTAGTCATTTTCAATGGTACAGAGTGAATTAAAATTAAGGAAAGACTATAGCTACAAATATGTATATATCTAAAAACTACTTGTGACTTATTGAAGACTACCGAAAAGGGGGTTGATGGTTAAAGGTCAGGAAATCTTCGAATTTATCAATGTAAATACACTTATAAACTTTTAGGTAGATGTAAACTGTGACAGGATTTTACTAAGTCAATATTATAGTCTATAGCAAGTCCCGTGTTTACGGCATGATGTGCAACTGCTGATTTTTCTGCATTATTCTTTTTTAGATACAATAAGTGTTCTTTTAGACGTATAGCCAGATTTATCTAAATTAAGTCTATGTAAACTTTGTCACACTCTAAACAATTAATTTTATAGATACTAGGATAACAATTGAAAATTGACGAATATTTGCTAAAGGGTGTTGGCCATAATCAATGATTGCACTTAGGAGTCCACGTAAAGTTAAACATCATCGCTACACCATCAGTTACTGGTGGATCTATGGTGGCTGAAGCCCCCCCCCCCCAGGGTTAAATTGATAGCTGCGGCAATAGCTTCAACGGACCGGATCATGATTGAGTCAAAAAATCAACTAAATGATTTATTATTAGGCAATATCCACAAGGAAATTGAAATTTCAGTAGAAGAAGAAGACGTCTCGAAACTTTGGATTGTTTCGACGACTGATAGACGGCGTCAGTGACGAGAAACAATAAAATGGTTTTCATTAGCATGATGAATGAAACATTTCGAATAATATTTAAAAATAAATAATTTCACTCTAATTATAAATATAAATATGGAATCAACAGAAACAACTACTCCGAGGGCTAATACCCCTATCGGCATTGAATTACAGTGTTAATTCCGATGGATTCTTAGACGAAGATATAATTTATTCAAAAAAAGAAGGAATTATAATCCTTATTCGTCTAAATTTTAAGATCAAAGATCTCACATTTTGAACGCGTCCTACCAAGTAGGCACAACGAACCGAAAGCCACATCCCATGACCGGTTTCGACCTATCGGGTCGCATCAGGTGGGCGCTGGCAGAAAGGCCTTTACAGGCTATATTATAAATATAAATATAAATATGGAATCAACAGAAACAACTACTCCGAGGACAAAATCTTAAAATTTAGACGAATAAGGATTTTGATTCCTTCTATTTTGAAATTTCACTCTAAATTACATTTTGCGACAGACAATTAGTGAAAATCAATGTACACAATGTTACCTAATTTAAGATTATTTGCTCAGACTAAATTAATTCCGTATAATTTTTCATGTAAGAACATATGTTGATAAGATTAAAGCATAGGAAGGTGTCCTCGGACCTACCGACTAAAACCTCTCTACCTCAGGCCGTTCAAGGACCGATGGAGTCGGTCCTCTTCAGCCATATGGAAATTAAGGTGTGGTGATTGAGATTTATTTGGTTCTGGGTTTATATAGAGTAGTGTAACGTGTGTGGATAGTTATGGTTATTTGATGAAATCAGGTAGGGAGTTAAGGTAATCGGTGTAGTCATCGGGAATGTCGGGAACGGTGGCTAGGAGTTTGGCAGGCGGGAAAGGAATTTTCCGTTTGGGTTTAGATGTTAGTCTCTGTGAAATTTGTGTTAGAGTATTTGTGGTGATGGGGTTGTTCCTATCGATAAAAAACGAAGTTAAATTGAATTGTGATCATATATAGAATATCTGAAGGGAAAAACCTTCCTGATTAAAGCAACATTCAGCTGGTTTATCTACTGCAGCATTGTCCCCATTCTAAATCCTAGATAAGCCAATGCTATTAGTGTCTTAGTGTTGGTTTGTAATCCCTATAACATGTCAAAGTTAAGACAAAGGTTATCATCAGCTTTACTAAATAAATAGTGTAGTTAAAATTATGACGATAGTATTTATAGCGTAACCTTAAAATTCTATAAAGCTAGAAAAAAATACCTATTAGTAAAGAACATCTAGTCCCATGATACCACAGTTAGCAGTAAATCAGTAAATATCAGTAGATGGCGAGATACAGTCTGTAATACGATATTAAATTAACTTACCCATTAGGATTGACACAATTGAAACTTTTTGTGACTTGTTTATAAAGTAGTGCAATAAAAAAAAAGTCGTTTTAGGTACCCACTGTTGTACATGTTATACATTTTTTTCTGATTATTTTGTATACCTAATTTTTATTTCAACTTTTAAGTTTCACAATGTAAGCTAAAAATTTGTTTTTTTGGTATTTGAAATGGTTTCTTTATATAAAATTCAAATGTGTTTTTGCACAAATTAATTTTAATTCATTGAAATTTACGTAACTTATATTATTACATAACAAAAATTTAGCTACTTCGGATTTTCCATTTTTTGGGTGCTTATTTGCGTACCAATTTATAGAGAAAAGAAAATTAATAACCGGTTAAGTAAAGTACTTATTTACTTACTATATATATATACAATGTTAAAAGCTAAAATCCGTGAAAGGAAAACCGTATAAAAGCCAGGATTAGCCACAGGCTACGTTTAGTACAATAACATTACAATAATGAGGTGCACCACAGTTATTGTTGCAGTTGTTGTCGCTAGTTTCTTATCGGTGGCACATTGTCAATTTCAATTAACAAATTCTGAATATGTTGAGAAACAATTGATGTGCGCACTGGACAGAGGACCATGCGACTTCCTGGGACAACAGATTAAGCGTATGTAAAAATTAGAAATAATTGCATTAGTTAGCATTTTCATTATTTTTATCCTTTTTGATTCCTAAAAATAATTATTATTACTAATATTATTACATTTTATTTATGTTTGCTTAAATTATTTCTAGAAATACAATCAAAAATTATAAAAAAAGAAAAATAGAACGAAATAAAAATTTATCATATACATATACTTACGATAATAAATAATGTAATTAATAATAAATAAGTATGAAACATATACTGCTATAAGAAATTTTTTAAATAATTTATATATTATAAACGTACTCAAAATGCTCATTCTGGCCAAACTATGCGTTTAATCAAATAATTTTTCTAATAAAACAGTTTTATACAATATCGTCTGCAACAGCTAAATTTAATTTACTATACTGGGTGTTTACAAATAGAAAATACTGTAGACCTAGCAAAGATACAAGTAAATAACATAATGAAATATCGCTTAGATTTTGTGGATGGCTGCATATTTTCTGAATTCTGAACCACTTAACTTTTGTCGATTGAACCCATAATTAACAGTCCTGATATTTAAACGAAAAGTTCTTTTATCGTTTCTCGAAGACTAGTAAATTAAATTTAGCTGTTACAGACAATCTCATAGTAGAATAACGAACAAGTTCTGTTTGATTTTTGTTTGGTTAAACTTATAGTTTAAATCTAATTTACGATATATTCGGTGGGATTATGATAAAGTGATGATATTTTTGTATTTCTGGGTTATATTAATTTCTTAATTTTATATTCTTAGTATTTGTCGCAAAAATAAAAGTTGAAGAAACTGTTCATACACCAAAAACTTGATAAGAAAACTAAAATTAAACAGAAATTCAAATATTAACGAAAACAAACTGCGTGCTGCTAATGGTGTCATTAAAATTAAATATTCAAGTATCTGTATTAAGAGCTAATCAATAATAATAATTGATGCTTATGAACTGCTGTTACTACTAATAATGTAATTTAATAACCAAGCATAAATAGAATCATAGAAATAACGTTAATAGGTAGATAACTTTAAGAAAGGTAATCGTTCAATTTGAATAATCGACGAGCGTTGAAGATCGAATAAGTTATCTAATTCAAAATGAATTAAATTTATATTAAAAAAAAGATTACATTACTTGATTACTTCCTTACGATTCGATTTGCAGGTTAAATAGAAAGTTTCTTCTTGAATATCACCTAGTATAAGTGAAAGTGTGTTTTAATTCAACAATTACTTATTTATTGTTTTGCTTTGGAAGATTATTAGAAATCTGTAGTTTTTTCTTTTTTTCTGTATAAAATGGACTTCTTCAAAAAAAGTAATTGAGTCGGTGGAACAACAAAATTAAAGCGCTCTAATATGGTTCATTTTCAAAAGAAGAAAGACACGTCTTGGAATTGGAATACTATAAAAAAGTTGATATTAATTGTATATCTTACAATGCGTTCTAAAACGTAATAGATGAACAAAAAAAAAAAAAGAAACAAAAGGCAAATGGTTGTAATTTTTAACGCTAGTTACAATACGTCAAGGTTTATGAAAAAGTTCTGGAGCTTGTCGTTCAGAGAAATATAAAAATAATTTCACCAAAAAGAATTTAACAAGGCCGACACATTAAACCATTTTGCAATATTTCCTGTGTAGTTCAAGAAAAAAACGCTTTCATGATTGCTCACATTTCTGTACAAAGAAAGAATTCGCTGGAAAAAGGGGACCAAGTATTATTATATTACCTATTATGATTATGTACATTTTTGACACAAATTCAAATTTTCCACCATATCCCCCTACATAGTGGGAAATATTTCAAATGCGTTTAAGGGGGATGCTAGGGTCATTTAGAAAATTATTTAGTAAGTGTTCTTTTAAATAATATGAATTTGTCGCTCATTTGGGTGCCATGACTACAAATATAAAATTCTTTTACATTAATATTTGGTTGAGGTTCTATATTTAGGGTACGCTCTCGAAGGGCGCATGACACATCATGAGTAAATTTATACAAAAGGAGAAGCTTCAATGCCCGAAAACGTCTTAGAGGGAAGTTTAAAAATAAATTATTGTATTTCTGATAGTGTACATGTAGTGTTATAAGAAACTAACTTAATCTTCATCTAACCTAACCTAACCTAAACTACCTATATAAAATCCTGAACTGGTGGTGACTTAGTATTTAGGGCATGTTCACCAGGGGGCGGGGTCATATAATTGAAAGGCTTACCATTATGAAAATACAATAGCTTTCGAGTTTCTATGCGCGAAAGTTTTATAGAGGGAATTTTTTGAAATCAAAATTTTTATTCTATTTCTGATATTTTTATATACAATAAGAACCTTATCACATACCACAAGCTAATCTAATTTGTTCCAAAATATACTAAAACATTGAAATTAAAGAATGTGTTTTTATACTCCACACCCATCAAATGACATGGGACATGCTCTTTGGCCTCGTGTCCTAAATACTGAACTACTGGTTAATATTTTTTTAGAAATTAGGAGCAGCTTCTTACCTATTGTGTTTTTAATAACTTGGTTAGAATCTGCGGCGGGTTCGTTGTGAAACATTGTAATAATTTAACGAGATAATAAAAATCAGAATATTTCACACAAAAATTTTATTATTAGAAACTCTAATATATACGTTTCGACCTCTCGGTCATTATCAAAGATGATTACAAGAATATTATTTTTGAGTTACAGTTTTTAATAATAAAGTTTTGTGTGAAATATTTTGATTTTTATTATCTTTTTATACTACTACTGTGCTTCGTTTATAACTTTTGTTTTGTTTTAGATCTTGTTGTTTTAAAATTTAAGTTAAAAAAATATGGCACAAATGCTAATACTATTATCTAAAAAGTAAAAGTAACATTTTTTTTATTTGTGGTCATGGCGTCTAAGGAACCGATTAGAAAAAAGTCCAAAATATTCGAAGGGGAGGGACTTTTAATAAACAACAAATTCAGTTCTCTGGGTGGCCTTGGGGTCTACGTAGTTGAAAGGTTAATCTAAAACTATTTACGGGAGACCCTCTAAAAAGGTATCGATTTACAAGGTGAATCGTTTAAAATTATTACGTAAAATTAACAAATATTTTTTGAAATTAAAGATCCCTTTACTTCGCGTGTTATACCATTAAATCCGTTTGTCGCAAAAAAACTATTTTATTTACATACATCTGTAGTAGATACAAATTAATTAAAAAAATAATATCATATTAATGTATTTAAATTTGCCTGTACGAAAGAATTCTCCAAAAATATTTTCATTATTATTTTATTTACTTTTTTTGCAAAATCGATAAGGGGGCATTATTCGTTGCTCTCGATTTTTAAAAGTAAGTAAACTAACGATATCATTAACTTCTAATGGTATGTAAATATTTCCATCGTTACATGAAAACACAATTTCCTTTTTTATAGTTCTCCAGACATCCTGATTTTTAGGAATTTAGAAGTGGCAGTTGGTTGTCATAGTTATTTACTGCACTGTTTGGATTTATAATTGTAGTCGTGCTTTGCTATTTTCAGAGGCTCTTCCTAATGTTATTGGGACAAACTGCGCGTCCTGCAATGCCAGAGAATCTGCATTTGCTTCAAGGATAGCCACCTTTATACAAAGGAATTATCCGGCAGTTTGGGTTCAGTTAGTTCAAAAATATGGTAATTATGGAAATTAAACGATAAAAGTAAGGACACACCCTTGTTCTCGTAAACAGCACAATGAAAAAAACGAAAAGAAGATGTGGCCCATGGGGGGATCGAACCCACGACCTTCGCGTTATTAGCACGACGCTCTAACCAACTGAGCTAATGGGCCAGCTGATCTACATTCTCCGATATAGACATAAACCATTAGTGTCTTCTTAATTTAAATTTCTTGTATTAATTATAAGTATATTGTATATAGTTCAAAGATCAGTATTATTGAAATTAATTTCAAATTTATATTAGTTCATAAGGTTTCTCAGACAACAGTTACTGCATAAACGAGTATATTGTATGATACTTAATAATGCTACTAGTGAATTGTGGGTTGTCTAATGTATGTATGTATTATATTTTGAATAAAACTTAGGGAATTGTTATTTTGTTAATATAAGTCTCGTTTTTGATAACGTCTTTTAATATATACAGATAGTAAACACATGAAGATTATCTTGATTTTTAATTTCTGTTTTGATAATGTTTAATTTAATATAAATTAAACTTTATTATAGACATTCTTTTTGCTTAGATGTTTTTATAAACTTTATTTGTGTTTTTAATATACTCAAAACAGCTTAAAATATCCAAGGGTGTTGGTATATAAACGACGTGTTACGTATACAGAAACAGAGTACTACATTTTAATAATACTGTGCGGCTAGTTTCATGTAGCTGGCTCTTCTTGGTATTTCTGTTTGATACAATTTTGATGCTTCCACAACCCACACCGATCCAGACTCTGCATGTCTTATTAAATGAATCACAGCTTTCCCTATGGCGTCAGGGGTTTGCTTTGCAGAACTGGCAATTTGTTTTTCAAATGCAAGTCCATATTCGACGCACATTGATTTCTCTTTAACTCGTTTAATGAACGAAGTTTTTGTAAAACCGGGACATAAGCAGACCACTCTGACTCCTGTTCTTTTATTATGCATTTCACCACCAAAACTCCTCGAAAGGCCCACGATAGCGTGATGTTCGGCTGCTAGGGTTGGTGCAGACGAAAGGGGTTCGAGTCCAGTTACACCCGACACATTTATTATCACACCTCCTCCCCCAAAATTTGCACGACTGATGTATTTGTATGCCAAGAGTGTTCCTCTTATTGTTCCAATCAAATTCGTTACCACTTCACGTTCCCATTGATGCCCATCGATTATTCCTGCTGCATTTATTACTATATCTATATCTCCGTATTCCCGTTTAGCTTCCCTGAAAGCTTCTTCGAATTGAACCCTGCAGTTTACATTGGAGTTTATAAATATGGATCGACCTTTCCCGAAGGAACAATTAAGGGCGAGTGCAGACTCCTTGCCTTTGACTGGATCAACGCCCAAAATGACAACACCACGAGCTCCGTTTTGCAAAAGTTGATGGGCACATGCGAAACCAATACCTTCGGAACCCGTTATCAGTGCAACTTTACATTTTGGTTCTAAGAACATTGTTTCGTGCGGTTCCGGCTGAAATCGTTTCGAACAGGCACATGTAAAGTGGATACTTGCTTTTGGAACATGTTGGCTGAGAAACTGTTTTGAATAATTTATTAGTATTGTTTTTAATGGTTTTAAACGCGTAACTGAAGACATTTTATTAGTTACTTAGTACATATATCCACTGTAAATTTTGATGTTATTTTAAAGAATTTGTTGATTATTTTGTCATATCTGACATTTTGTCTAAATTGTCAGTATGCCTAGAAAAATTAGTGTATTATAACTTTTGGTTTCAATACATCAGAATTGAGTCTTTTTTTGAAAAGTAATTGCTAGAAGACGGCAAAGACAATCGCTTCGAAATGCTGGTCTATCACACTCATAGAAATAATTGCATTAGTTAGTATTTTCATTGTTTTTATCCTTTTTGATTCCTAAAAATAATTATTATTACATATCCAAAAAAAGAAGGAAATAAAATCCTTATTCGTCTAAATTTTAAGATCAATAATAATAATAATAATAATAATTTAGACGAATAAGGATTTTAATTCCTTCTTTTTTTGATATATTATATCTTCGTCTAATAATACATCGGAATCAACAGTGTAATTCAATGCCGATAGGGGTATTAGCCCTCGGAGTAGTTGTTTCTGTTGATTCCATATTTATATTTATATTTTTATAATTATTATTACTGATATTATTACATTTTATATATGTTTGCTTAAATTATTTCACGAAATACAATCAAAAATTATGAAAAAAGAAAAATAGCACGAAACAAAAATTTATCATATACTTGTGATAATAAATAAGTAAATCATTTCGTACTATATATATATAAAATATAAATGTACGTAAATGCCCATTCTGGCCAAACTATCCGTTTATTCAAATCATTTTTCTAATAAAACTGTTTTATACAATATCGTCTGCAACAGCTAAATTTAATTTACTGTACTGGGTGTCTACAAATAGAAAATACTGTAGACTTAGCAAAGATACAAGTAAATATCATAATGAAATATTGCTTAGATTTTGTGTATGACTGCATATTTTGGAATTCTGAACTACTTAACTTTTGTCGTTTGAACCCATAATTTGAGTCTTTTTTTGAAAAGTAATTGTTAAAACGACGGCAAAGACAATCGTTTCGTAATGCTGGTTTGTCACACTCATGTATATAATGTAAGTTTACAAATGAATGCTTCAAAGAGAATGTCATTTTTTATAGAGGAAGTTTTCTTATATCTTCGGATAGACATTTGTTGTTTTTTGTAATTTTTCATCTTAACATGTGGGCTATTATTATAATGCTGTTTATAAATGAAGTTATTGCATTCACCACTTTTCGAAATATAATGTTTCAAAGCCTTTTACAATATGTCCTCCTTATTTCCAAACAGCCAATAAGTATCTAGAACATGGAAAAAGTCCTGTCAGTGTGTTTCAGACAAATAGCTTCTATTGCAATGTATGGAGCACTTTATTTTTAAATAAATACAGACAGCGTCGTGAACGCCATCTGTAGATATTTACTATTTTTTTGTGGGATTTAATAATGTTGAATAAGGTCCTTTTCTAATAAGGATATCTATTTGTTCTACTGAACCCACGGCACGGCTAACTACGTGGTAGGCACGTAACCAATTCGAACAAAAGTAAAAATATGCTCTTGATTAGGGCTCTGCCGAAACTGCCAGCCGTGTTGGATCTTATCAGCACGCCGTAGGCAGTTCCAACCAAGAGGATATAGTATTTTTTTTTTACTTTCTTTTTAAAGGTTTTGGAGTTCGAATTCTTTGTAATTTGTATTTCAAAGGCTTCAAGCGTCATACATGAAATTCAAAATTATCTAAAGAAAACATAAAGGAAATTTAGAATATAGCTGAATGGTTTCAATACTTTAGACATTCTTGAAGCCTTTTGATGTTTTTGGAGATCTTTTGGTTTAATTCAAACCCTTATGGCTTGCTCGTATCCATTTTCACAAGTGCTTAGGACATCTAGCATAATTACTTTTTGAAGCAATTGTTTATTCGTAGAACTTTAGACTTAGCGACTGTAGCTCTTATGAAGAGGGCCTTGCCCAGCTCTGTATTCTGTCAAATCATTTTCACTTTTGTGTTTTTTTCATATACATATCGTCCGTTTAGGTTTATTATTTTCTAAAAAATATATAACATATAAATAATACATACAGTAATTGTTATGAATAAGGAACATTAAAGAAACAATTGGTTTCAAAAAGCGATAGATAACGGATGTTAATGTAGTAGACATTGAAATTTCGCTTAACTCTTGGTGAAACATTTTTAATAGTTAAAAACAATATAGACAAACGCTTGGTACTTGTTTCACATATATTTATTAGATTATCTAATAATTGTTTCGGTTTTTACACCATTTTCAAAGAGTTGACACTTACCGACTAAAGTTACAATAAAAAAGAAATTATTTTTGTGTTTAATTCTAATCAGCTACTCGTGCTGGTGGGCGGGCAGTCCCTCCGACCTATACTGTAGTTCAAAGCCGGAGGGTAGAGCATAAGGCCCTCTTCAGCCTCCTTGCAGGAAACGTGGGAATAGGAATGGTGTGATTGGGGAGAGAAAGATGAGACGGACGAAATGAAGACAGAAGTGAAGTGAAAGATTAGCTGTGGAATTTTACTGCTCCAACATTTGCTTAAATGATCCAAGGAAACTACAGGTAACTTGGACCAGAGTAGCCCAACCCGGGATCGAACCGGTAACCTCCCGAATGTTAACCAATGATCTAGAGCACTAGACCATTTAGAAAATGAAGGTATAAAATTATATTTGTCAAAGAGAGTGGAAATTAATAAATTAAATATACATCAATTTCATATTAATTCTTGAATTAATTTGTACCTTATACAGATTACCTCAAATTAATGAGGAAAGTTAAGCAATTAAATGCATTGGCGCGTAAACCTCAAGTAATCTGCAGGGTTATTCTTTTTTAAAGGTCTAAAATCCGAAGTTATTTTATTTATAAAGTAGGCTTTGATTATGCGCGATGGCCGCCATCATAAAACAATTGATGATGGGTGCCCGCGCCATTAGGAAACAAAATTTTACTTTACTTAGTCGATCCATTATTAATTTGAGCATTTTTTTACCCAGTTTTTTCCATACTTATTCATTGTTGTAATAAATAAGGAATAATTTATAATAGAACTTAATTTTGAAGCGAACAGGAATTAAGCTGCAGTACACGCATAATAAGAATAACTTCTTGAGCTTTAGAAAACTAGCCAGAGACATTTAAATTCTTAGTTAAAACACGTTTTGTATTAAATTTGATTATGTTTACACTAACAAGTTTTAAAATTACAGCACATGTCTTCCTCCATTTTCCACACACTTTTCACATAGTTCTAACACTTTATGGGTACCTCTTCTTATGCTATTTCTATTAATGGTCGTGAGAACACCTCGTACTCTGTCTTCCAGTTCTTGGCGATTTTCTGGTGGAGCGAATTCATAGAATTCATGGAAAAAACTGGTTAAAAAAATGCTCAAATTAATAATGGATCGACTAAATAAAGTAAAATTTTGTTTCCTAATGGCGCGGGCACCCATAATTAATTGTCTTATGATGGCGGCCATCACGCATAATCAAAGCCTACTTTATAAATAAAATAACTTCGGATTTTAGACCTTTAAAAAAGAATAACTTAAGCTTGTGGTTCACCGATGAAAAGCTCTTAACGAGTTCTCTCCAAAAGTGCAAAAATCCAATATGGCGTCCATAAGAAGATTAAATGTTTATATAAGTATCTCAAAAACAAATGAAGCTAGAAAATTACTTTTGTTTTCATTAGATTCCTCTAATAAAAGTGCTCTAATAATGTGATAACCATAAAACCATACAACCAGTAGTTTTCGAGCTACGGGTAAAAATTAAAAATGCACCATTTTGGTTTTCCTTGTTTATTTCAAAAACCAAAAAAGATAATTTAAATCTTAAGGCGGATTTACATTGGTAACAAAATTTTCTAAAACTTCTCTAATTTAACCAACCTTGTAGCAATAACGGTTTGTGAGATAGCCATACATGTAAGCCAAATCTGGGACACACTGTATATTATCGATTAAATGTTGCCATTACTTATTACCTTTAATCACAATAATAATGATAATACTGTAGTAAAAATAGTATACAAAAAATTTATAAATAGCTCTTTTCTATATTGTATTTCCAAATAAGAACATCCAACAATTTGAAAAAATATTGGAGGTTTTTAATCAGTATATTCAAATTGAACTAATTTAGGTAGGAATATTGTATTAAACAATTATTAAGTAAGTGTTTGTTATCTTGATTTATTAAATATTTGCATCATTCAGTCTAGTTTTGTAAAAATCTCAGACAGATGCTCAAAAATAAAAAATAGAAAACAACATTTCACAGTATTTTAAGTTTTATTTAAATACAATCGATCAAAACAATTACAAAATTGCCGTTCAGCTATTTTACTGAATTAGGGAATCTGATAATTACAACATAACAATAATCCTATAGTCTTACAAAATTTATTTGTTTATATTTAAGATATACGCCTAACGTCATGTAGGGTACTTTGTTTATTCATTTTTTAACGTCTCTCAATTGAGATTGGAAGCGCTTCTTGTATTCTCCTTTGGGGTCGTATTTTGCAGTTAGTCTTTCCCAGTCAGATGGTCGGTTCTTCATTAGATGCCTGATAACCTTTTCTGCTGTTTGTTTTTGCTTCAAATTACATTTTGTACAACCGGTTGATAATGCATCGGGCAGAGTTTCTGAGAAAATAAAAAAGTATTGGTATTCGTAAAATAAAAAGTTTAGAAAGAATATTTGTATAATGTTTAAGGACTTAGTTATACGAGGCATGTTTTTTAAGTAAGTACCATTTTGAAATTCTGCTGCCGCAGCGCTGCGGTCAACGTCTCACGCATGCGCACTGAGTACCTACATCTCTCACCCGCCGACTGTGAAGTCTGGGCTGTTATACGATTCCTTAGTGCTAAAGGCCTAAAACCGATTGATATTCATCATGATATATGTGCAGTTTACGGACAAAAAATTATGAGTGATGGAATGCATTTAAAGATAACCGCACAAATGTGCATGACAATGCCCGTCCGCATGTGGCTAATCGGACCAAAGATCTCATCACATCATTTCACTGGAAAACTCTAGATCATCCTTCGTACAGCCCTGATCTGGCGCCCAGTGACTACCATTTGTTCCTGCACATGAAGAAACATCTGGACGGTCAGCGTCTTCAAGACGATGACGAATTTCAAAACAGTTCTGATGTAGTGGTTAACAATTAACAAGTCAGGCGGCAGAGTTCTATGAGAAGGGTGTTCAAAAACTGATTAAGATATCCTTGCACGTTTTTTATTAATTTTAAAACGGTACTTACTTAAAAAACATACCTCGTATATAGTACATTTACAATTTTGTGCGAGAAACCTGAAACAGTTGTCTAGAAAGGGTTAATGAAACTAGATAAGAATTGGTACTGTAATATATCCATTATGGAGTTTTATACTTAATTGTTTCGGTCCCATTACGCAATGTTTCGCCATCGTATCTTAAGAAAGTTCTAAAATTTCAGCTTCGTAGACAGGTAAATAGAGTTTGTTTTCTATATAATTAAAATGGGAATCTTGCTTGTGATTTTAATAGATTTGATTTACGAAACTAAAAGTTTACGAATATTTTCATAAGACATTATGCTAAAACATTAGCTAGGTTGATAAAAAGAAATAGAGAAGAAATGCAGCCTAGTATTGATGTTACTTAATGTCTAATGAAGTTTGGGATTTTGTCTGTAATTCTTGTGACTGTTGTATCTAAAATTTGAATTTGAACCTTTTCGTATTAGGAGTTTTTAGAACACAGGCGTATTTGTACTATTTATTTTTTAAATTGAAAACGTTTACTTCCATTATTTATTTTTGTTCCGAATATACTATAATCGTTTTGCTACATTTCTTTATGATCTTTTAATCTTTAAATAGTTTTAATTGGTTTCTCCGATATATAGGTATATACAAAGAAGTTACCAGATTTTTAATTTCTTTTATATTTATATTAAATTGAAATATAAATTGCCACTTATATAAAAAAAATTATTTAAAATTTATTATTTTTTATTTAAATCTATTTCAATTTTTTGTTTGTATTTTATTAATAATTATGCCGAGGAAAACTAAAATAATATACTTATACGACTGAGGCTAGTAAGATAAAAAACTGAAAAAATTAGAAACTGAAGAAGAAAAATTCAAGGTTTTGGAATTCCTGGGACACAATTTTTGATAATGAAGGAATGCTGCAGTTGCCTTTTTTAAGGTTCACACACAATGAAAAAAAGATTAAAGATTACTTTTATATAGTTCTTCTTTTCAATTTTATTGAGATAGTCTCTCGTTGATAATGTCCACAGTAGAAGTCGGCGAAACACGAATCTGTTAATAAAAAAGCTTGAGCTATACAGGAGTCAGTCTGTTTGATTGTATTCTATGTACATACATACTCGTAATTACCTAAAAATGGGAAGAGTGTTGGTCAGAATCCGAGAGATTCGAGCGTCAAATTTCAGATGACTATTGTTTAAAATATTAATTTTATACGTTTACTTAACGGATTTTTTATAAAAAAATTGTGGTTTATAAAAATGGTCCTATTCTTATTTAGTTTATGTTACCAATGAAGTGTTAAAATAGACAAGTTCATGCGTTTTTTTTCATTGGAAATTGTTTTTTCTTTTGTTTAAACAAACAGTGCCGGTCTCAGGCATTTTTATAAAAACTTATTTTTATTATTTTATTGTATTTATTTTTACTGTATAAGTATATTATTTTCGTTTTCGTCGGCCAGTTTCTGTTTATTAGAAATTTTTGTGTCGCGTCTTCAGGGACTAAAATTATTGCTTTATTTTACTTGTAATTATCGAAGGGATCTGCTTTTATTGAATCAGTTGTAAGGATATTTACGAGAACATTTGTATCATCATTGAAAAAACGTCCTCTAGATAATCTAGTTGTCCATGCCCAGTAAGTATCACGTTCTCAATTCTGCTTTGACAGATGCTTGGTTAGTATTTTATAAACGTTCGGTTAAAAATGTCGTTTAGGGCTATTTATAGAAACAATGAATTAAACGTGAGGTGTTTTTGGACAGCGTAAAATTAATTAGTGATAGTGAAACTTTTTGGGTGAATAGTGGCAAAATCTAACATCTGCGTGGATAAAAAACCAGTAGAAAGGTGTTTCGTAGCTAGTAAAAGGTGAGTTGCATTTGTTTATCTCTATAAATTTGTTTTGTTTGTCGTTGAAAGGTGACATGGTAAAGAATGGGTAATTTCATTTAATTTTCTATTGTAATTGGCGATAAAAAATCGTGCAGTAAACACACATTAGACATTTTTATTTACTAATTGTTTATATTTTCACCTATACCAGTAAGAAAAAAATTCATAGTTCTGTAACAAGACGAATTTGTAGTTTTACAAAATATTTTCATTTGGATTTTATTAATATAATATAATAATTAACTCTTATCCCATATGTATTGATTGGCCAATAAAAAAATCTGGAATTTAGCTTTTTCCTAACTATAATTATGGTATCAACAATAATTAGAGAAATATTCCTTAATACTCGAATCTGCCGACAACTTTAATAACTTTAGAGTTCCGTGCCCAGAAGGGTCAAACAGAACCCTTTTGTTGTACCAATGAGGCATCGATTTGAAATTCGTACATAATACGTAAATTCTTAGTCCAAAGATAAAAATCGTATTTAAACTTATAAAATGGTTGAATTTAAGGGGCACTATACATATAAAAAAAATGTAATAGTGAATATAGGCGGAGCTCTAAACAAAATTATTCCAAACAATGTTTTCCTTCAGTAGTTCATTTTTTAGGGTATAAAAACATGTTTGAAGGTGGGGAGATCCTTTATTATATTGGAAATATTAAAGAAAAAAGATAGCAATGCTTCCCTGGTCTTAAAAGTATTATTGGAACACTATATTAATCCTCAAAGATCATGGAAAAGAAACTAACCTAACCTAACCTAACCTAACCTTACCCTAAGCTAACTTAATACAGATTTTGGTGATATTTTTCCATTATATTAGATTTAGGTTTACTTTAGGTTATGTTAGTTTCACTTGCATAATATCACTGTAATTTTGACTTTTAGGGTAAATAAGGTATTACAATAGTACTTTTGAGGGAGGGCATAAGTTTAGTATTATATTATACATTTCTCATGTTATATATTCTATTTTTTGATAATGTACAATATTAAATAGATGATTATATTGCGGAATTCGTGTTTCGGGAGGCATTAATATTTTTTTATCGCTATATATATATATAACAATTATTAATTTCAATCTAATTGAACCCAATTTTAATCAATATATAGTATGTATATCAACACAGCACATACCTATATATATATATATATATATTGTATAAATTAATAAATTAAGTTATGTAAGTTCATTGGTCAATAGTATTGGTAAATTTAAATATCTTGTTCTATTGTTAACGGATAAATAAATCTCATGCATGGGTTGAGATTACATATGAATATCTGTGGTTGGTTAAAATGGCTTTAAGGTATAAAAGAAAGTTTGTTTTTATTATGTAATTAAATCAACCTTGTCTTCGTTTGCATAATGCATTATGTATTTTGTCAGCATTTCCCCTGTGTAATAATCAAGCTAATGCTTATAAGGATATTGCCATAAAAATAATATTACTGAACTTTCAGACAACTATTGCGAGAAAGTGGTCAGGTAAGAATCGTTTATGGCCTACAATTTTATATCTGATTCTCAATGTAGTGTAACGAAATTCTGAAACTATTAATATCCATCTAAAAAGGCACGAATAATATGATATTCACATTCGACTTTTTGTTAATAGTTATATTGAAGATGCTTTCGTAATAATAATACCAATCTGTTGAAATTTTGCTACTGTTAATTTGCAATGAATTTACTTGAAATTAAAAAATACAAAATGGTTATTTTTACAAACTATGAATTTTGTTTGAAGCAATTCTATAAAAGAATTCAAGGTGTTGGTATTTATCAAACACCAAAGATAGAGTTATAATTTGTTTATCGAAACGTATAATGGTAAAATAGATCACAAACCTTTTGTCTGTGCTTCTAATTGTAATGTAAATGATAATTGAGCAGAATTTCCCGATATTGATTAGTTTTCGAAGTAATACGTTTATTTAGATTATCTTAGCAAAAATTAGCCTGCTTTTGTAGCAATTACTCAAAATATACAATTTTATAAAGTTTTGTAGGTATCTGATGATTTAATTATTAATTTAATCAATGTTGTAATAATATTCCTAGTACTTAATTATTTTTAAATTGTCTAATTTGTATATCAACTGAAGTAAGTATGACATTTGTATTTCAATTCTAAGAAAAAGTTTGATACCCGACATTTCCATATTTTCTCAAAAAATGGATACAATGAATTACTACAGGTACGTTATCTTATTTCAATTGCTTTAACATTTTAAGTAATATAGCAAAATAGTGTCTTAGTTAACGACAATATAGAAAAATGCCTATTTATTATTGTTTATTTCATCTAGTATAATTATTATGTATTTAATTATTGTAACACAAGAATTAGTTTGGTTACAAGACAAACATTTTATTAGGAATGTAAATAGTCAATGAAAAATGTATTGTATTTTAAAAGTACCTTCTATTTATATTCGTTGTGAGTTTGTTGTACCGGATTTTTTGATTAGTTTTATTAGTACTTATTTAAAATCATTATTTTAGAGGACCACTTATTAAAATTTTGTATAAAATTCACAGTAAGTCTGATTTTAATATCATTTAAATGCTATTTTAAGATCGATAGAAAAGTTTATTAACTACAAATGAAGAAAATCACTCATAATAATAAATAGCGAATTAAAACTTACTTTTAAGTTCCCTTCCTTCTGAAGTGCACGGTCCTTCTTCCATTAAACATTTGATGTAGTTTGTGAGAACCCTTTGGTTTGAAAGAATCCTATCGATGTCGACATTATCATATTTCGTTGTATATTTGTCTGCAGCTACAACAGCAATTAAGAGAAGCAACAGTAGTAGTTTCATTATGCCACTGTTGGACTTTTGTTGTCGTTTAACTTTTAAGGAACCCGTTACACTTCACCAATTCACGTCGTGTTATTAAATGAGGTCCTTATCGTTGCATATAGTAGTATATATAGTCTCATTAGGAGCAGAGGGTTAAGGAAAGTGATATTGTCACGTGATCGTAATAGAAATGAAGTGGGCAAATCATGGGCAGTGCTAAAGACCGTTTCTTACTAAACGTATTATATTATGAGCCATGATGACCCACTTGTGGGCAAAACCGCATACAGTTAGTTATTACACAGAGCTAAAAAGGCTAAAAAGCAAGAATGGACCGGTTCTGTTGATAACTGTTGAATTTACTACTTAGGCATTAGGTACTAAATTAAACGTGTATCTTATTACTTAATTGGTTAATTTAATTAAATAGATGGACATCTCATTAGATAGAGGAAATGTCTATTTAAGTTTTACTACGTATTTAACTACATTACTAAATTTATAATGATCCAAGAAAGTGATGTAAATATCCAGTTACTTGGAAAACTAAAAAGTTACATTAGGGTGGTCCTTATTTGGCAATTCTCGATTTCTCCCAAGGGCTCATAGTGTTTGTAATATATAAAGAAAATATTCTGCATGTTTTAATTGTCTATCATGTAATGTTAACCTGTGCCGACTTTCAATGTAAGTTTCCCATTTGAAACACGTTGGATTTTCGGCATTAAATAATGGATTTTTTTGTTTTGATTTTAGATTTTTATAATTTTAGAATTTCAGCTGGATGAAATTTTGTTCAAAAATTGTTAATAAATTACTCTTTATTCGTGTATTATCATTAAATTACCAAAATTCTACAATAGAAAATCATTTCCATTAAAAAAAAAACACTTGTAATTTAAAGGAAATAGAAAAAGAAAAGAAATGTTTCAAGAAAACTGTTTATTTCTCGACAATTGTTTCGACCTCTAAAAGGTCATTTTCAAGAGTACAATAGTAACTGTTTCTTTTCTTTTTCTGTTTCCTTTATTAAAAATGTTTCATCGAGAATACACCAGTGAATGTTTAAATATTATTTGTAACTTATGTTATATACATTAAATTAAATAGTACTCATAATGAAGATGGTCGTATTCATATAAAAGATATGAATACCTTATGTGATCTAGACATTCATTTTTTGTATTATCTATCTATCTTAATTAATGAAGATTACAGTAAACGATTGACTTTGGTTCCAAACTTAAATTTGTTACTGGTATAATATTGTAGACAGGACTGTAAATATCATAGAAAAATAGAGTAACATCTTAGATAGTTATAGAAAAATAGTAATTTGTGTAAGCAGTAAAATACAAAATATCGTTTTGTAATAAATAGAAATAATCTTTTTAATTTAATTTTAATTAAATCTTTTCTCCATGTTTGGGGCACCCTGTATATGTGTCTATGTTTTGTATGATTTACTGTGCACTGCTTAAAAGGTATTTCAATTTTTAGATTCCTTTAATACACTAATTTATCGAGTTCTTAATGAAGTATCCTGAAACGATTAAATAGTTTTTTATTTATTTAACAATAATAACAATGAAGATGAGAACTGTATTTAACATGTAGTTATACAATCTGACAAATGCAGTTTAGGTTTTATAAATTAAATATTTCATTAAGTTTTACCGTTGATAGCTTGAGTTATAATTCGATTTTTAATAAAAGAACATCTAAATTAATAAAAATAAATTATACCATATGATAATCTGCCAAAATAATATATATTTATTGAGCTGTGGTAGGGTGTATGTAGGGGTATAGTGGTGAGTATTAAAATTGGGTTTGGTGGTTAAAATCCCTTCTACTTAGTCACCATCTTCAAAATGGGATATAATTCGTTTTTCTGAAATATCGCAATAACCGTAAATCATACAAAAAAATTATGTGAGTGTGTTTTTGTTTTATTAACACATTATGCACGTAACACTAATAATAAAGGCTTATCATCCAAAAAAGGTGAAAAATTACTGTTAAACAATATTTACAACGTAACTAAGAATAATAACAGTAAATATACACACAGAATCTTTTGTTTACCTGTTTTAGAAACTGACTTGTTGTTAATAGTACGCTACGTGATAAGTGTATTAATAAAGGTTATAGATAATTTAAATAGCTACAAAAATGGTCAAATGGTCGGTATAAAGTTTTGTAGGATTTGCGGTTATGGAGATATTAAAAACAAACCCAATTATGATATTTTGAAATTTTTTATCAAAATTTAATCTCAACAAATAAAAATAACTTAAAAACACTTTTAGTTAAAAATAAACCATCTCAACCAAAAAGTGGTATTTACAAAATTCATTGGAATAATTGTGATGCAATTTACATCGGAAAAAGTGGGAGAGCCATTGAAATCAGATTTAAAGAACATTATTATTCAATAAATAAAAAACTTAATAAAACAGGTCTCGCAGAGTATTGCATCAATTCTAATCATTCGATCAAAATTGGAAATACAAAAATTTTATACACGAATATTAATAACAATCGAAAATTAACCATGCTAGAGAATCTAGAAATCCGAAAAGTCATAAGCAAAAAATTAAACTTAGTCAATTTTCATATGAATTAAATACATCGATGTCCCCACTACTCCTTTGTAATTTGCATACAAATTGTTAGCATTAGTTCTTAATTTTAGTTTAAGTACACTCTTAATAATGATCGCTATCGATCGAAACTTAAGTCGAGTATAATAAATTTGGTGAGACATTATTTGTTTAATTTTTTTTTCATGATGTTTTACAAACGTTGCACTATCGAAAGTATTATGCTCTATAACTACATAAACAGTATACATCAAAGGCGTATAATTTCTTATGAAATCTATGGAACACCCCAAACTTTTAGACAGTTTTTTACACTAGCAGTTGCAGATTAGATTGTTTTGAAATTTTTTCCTTGTCAAATTGTCTTATAGGTACTTGAGAACTTTTGATAGAAATGAAATAGTCATACTAAATTGCAAAATTTGTGCTTAGTAAACATTTATCATTCTCCAAAACGGGTGTGACATGACTATTAGAGACAAACAGTAATTTGTGGTTTGTCTAGTGATAAACTGATTGTTTGAAAAGAAATTAATTAAACAAAATATTTAAACAAAAGGTATCTTAAATGGAGATTGGTGAATCATAAGTATTCTTTTTAATTAAAGCAAGCATTAAGATAAATATACAAAAAAGGAGCTGGACTGGTAAGGGATACTGTAGACCTATTCTGATTACGAAAGAAGAATTATTTTAGAAAAGAACTTTCCACCTTATTTAGTAGGTACCTAGGTAATTCAAGGTGTGTTGTCTCATACTATGTTTCATATATAAGTAAAATTGATTTACCGATTCATTACAATTACACGTGGCGGGTATATACCATTTTACTTTATTTTTATTTCAAAGAATAGATACTAAAGGCTAATGCGTTTATAGAACTAAATTGTTATACTGTGTCTTTGTATTATAAAAATCAATAAATGGCAATACGTAAATAGTAAATAATGCATTCAGGTCTTAGAACAAAAAACATGGGAACAACATTTAATACTGTAGCAGTCATCCTGAAATAGAAAGTAATTGTGGTCCGATTCTCTTGGTCTAACGCAGCTTAAACGTAGTCTGTTTGATGGAGAGAAAAAAGGGTTAAGGAAGAGACAGAATCATATATTTATTAGTCAAGTGCGACATTGGTTCGTACACCGACGATTTACCACATAAATAAGTGCATTTTCAAAATATAAATAGAAATATATACTTTTTAATAGTACATGTATTATTTTTAAATTAACTATTTTATTTAGAACTAACTAATTTCCGCGACTTCATATTTAACAAAAATAATTTCAACTGTAGGGCACTTCCGGTTATACAGGAAGTTGATATCAACTTTCTTATTTTAAATGGAATCGTATATATTTTACCATGAATTCGTATGAAAAATAAAATTATGAGGTGACTTTGGTAGCCAACTTGTATAACTACGATGAATAGTTTCCGAGATAATTTAATTTATTGGAAAAAAGATTGCACCGCAACCCAAACTATAAAAAATCATAACATACATAAAAAATGACTTAGAATATTGAAATTTTTAATAATTATAGCCAAATCATGAGGATAACGTCATGCCAAAACTAAGCTGTATAATCTGTACAGTGCGTTCAGAAAAAAATGTTTAAAAATTTCAAACACGAGTAACATCATTTTTTCAAATGGCACTGCATATTTTATTTTGTCATTCAATTCTATTTTTTATCCTGTCTGTATATATATATATATATATATATTTGTTTTTTATGATTTATATATATATATATATATATAGATTATCAGATGCTTATTTATTCACCATCAATAAGAGTCCACTAGGTAAATATCCTATTACAGGCAATACGTCATCCCTACAGGTATTTAGTGCTAATTGTGGTATTTCATAAATGTTTTTTAGGTAAATGTCAGTTATAATGGGAATCCAACAAAACGCTATGGTAAAATAAAATTAAAATTAACAATGTTGCGTCTTATACAATGAGAAAACAATATGTATGATAACTGATCTGTTTATTTCACATAAGCTTAATGCTTAACGCTTGCTGTATCCCTTCAAATGAAGCCGATGACGGCAAAAATTTGAGATAAATATTTTGCAGTCTTGCTAATATTATTGGTGTCAAAATTACGAAAAATCTTCAAAAGTTAAAAAGATTTTTCTTAATAAACAATTTAGTTTAATGGCGAATCTGCATCTAGTAAACGGATGTTAATGGGTTTCAAATATTGAAAGTTGGTCTTCTTGTAAAGAAAATGGAACGTTATTCCTCATTTTTCAAAAAAATTGAAGCACCAATGACAAAAGGACAGATCACAAATTTCTGTATCAACTTTTTATTTATTATACAGGTATTTAATTTTAACAATAATCTTACGAAATCACAGATAATAGTTACTTCATTCTGTATTTTTGTTGTAGGTAGACAATAAACGTTTCTGATTTGTATAGACCATTTTTAGAACGAAATCTTACAATGATAACGATAACTGAGGTTTTTCCTTGCTAATAAGACAAGGAAATTTATGTAACCATGTATTTATTGGTAACAATCAAGTGTTGTTGTGTGTTGTGCAATTCTAATTATTCACTTTTACAACGAATTGTATTGCTAGAAATTTTTCATGCTTTTTTGTACGTGTGGTTAATGTACCTGCTCTATGTATTTTCGTTTTATTCTCTTAGCTTAGTATTTTTTAAATAATTTAAGCAATGTTTTAACAACAGTATACCTCATTTCGAGTTGCAAAGTTATGTTGTAGATAATTTGTAAATGTCAAAAGCAAATAAAAAAATTTTCATCATAGGATTGTCACTCCAAAGACAGCTTTAATATATATGTTACCGGTCAAACACGATTTCAGGACAAAGTAGTTTTGCCTAGGCTAAACTACTATACGTGATAGAATTAACTAGTATAGCCTAGTCCAAACTAATTTGTCTTAAGCCCGATAGGATAAACCAGTTTAGGCTAGTCCAAACTGATTTGTCCTGATATAAATACGCACACTCTACGATAAACTGGTGTGGCCTAGTGTAAACATTATAGTATTTCTAGATAAACTGAATAAAATACTCCGTAATTGAAAAAATAATCATTTCGTTATTAAAACTATAATGATTCATCGTTAAAAGTTATGGATAATTGGTAATACAAACAATCGTACTATAACAAATAATAAGTGTTTCTTTAATAGAAGCAATAATCATATCTCAATTATTAAAATTGTTATTTATTTTTACATGAAGTGCTTTGGTGGCACTTAGAATTGCAGAGTATCATTGCCTTCTTGCACTGGCATCTGTCGTGGAATAGTTTTTTTTGCAGCTGCATCTCACAAAACCTATCTATTATAACCTAATCTATTTATATCAGGACAAATCAGTTTGCACTAGCCTAAACTGGTTTATCCTATCGGGCTTAGGACAAATTGGTTTGGACTAGGCTATACCAGTTAATCCTATCACGTATAGTAGTTTAGCCTAGGGAAAACTAGTTTGTCCTAAAATCGGGTTTGGCCGATAACATATACACCTCCACTCCTTCCTATTCTAAGCTAATCTTCGCATTTTCCTAAAATTAGAACATTCTACATCTTTAACTACTTCCAAACAGTAATCTGATCTAAGCCTTCTTCTGTCTGCCTTTACTCCTATTTATGCTTGTAGTTAAATCTTTATGTATCAGAAGGTGTCCCATTTACTTAAAATTAGAACTATTTGTGAAGTAGAATTCGTTATTTAATCAAAAACCTAGGGATTTATTGAAATACCGGGAAAAATTAAATAGACCTCTACGTATTATATTGTATTCTCAAGTGATTTAAGGAATTTAATTTAAAGAATGTGTTCGTCTAGAATGAATGAAGAGTTATGAACATCTTGAAGGTTACATTATGGTTGCCCTGACTTGAAATTTAATTAGGGTAACTTTTCTCACAATGATGTAATATTCAAAAAGAAAAAAAAATTAAATAAACGAATTGTATGATTAGCGTAACTGCATTGTATGTTACAGCTATTGTTATTTAAACATTGCTTCATTTATAAATTTAGAATTACTTTTTGATTCATTGTGTTTATTCTCGCTTCATTGATATTCCTACTTTTATAAATGGTCATTGGATAGAACAGTTTTCTCCATAAAACACGTTTAGTTAATTATATTTATGAATTATACATTTTAATTTTTTAGATAGTTCAACTGAATTCAATTTTAAAATTTCAATAGTTAATTTAAGGTATGTAGCCAGGTGGAACTGATTAACTGTGGTATTTCTTTATTAATTATTAATTAACATTAAATAAGTTAATATTCTTTTGTATTACCACAATTATCCTTTTTTTGTTTTCGGGGAAAGAGGGAAATTATTCTATATTTGGTATCGGCACTTTTCGAATACTACGCAGGTCAAAGAGATTAAGGGTTAAATCGAAAAAAAAGGGGTACTTGTTTCCGACGTAACTTGACCTGGTGAGTCCGAATCTGGCCCCAAAGTTGCTTCAGCATGTAAGGATTTTGACATACCCTAACCACAAAAACGCAATTTTGTTTTGCCTATTTGCGAACATTATTTAAGAAGTTAATTATTAGTTTTTTTGATGATGAACTGGAACTTAGCCCCAAAATCACTCTAGCACATTGAGATTTCAAGATATCCCAGTCTTTAAACTAACAAACCAACTATTTATTTAATCACTCTGACAATTGTTTCGACCTGACGGTCATTAACGAAGAGTAGTTTACTAATTATAGCCCTTAAATACCAAAAGTCCGTGACGTTATGGGAAAACCTAAATATACATAACCAGTTGGAACTTTGTTCAAATCATACACCATTATTATTGTCGGACCTATAGGTAAATATTATGTTATATATATATATTTATATTTTCCTATGACGTTACGGACTTTTGGTATTTAAGGGCTATAATTAGTATTTAATTTCAGTATTAATGACCGTCAGGTCGAAACAATTCTCAGAGTGATTAAATAAATAGTTGAAACTTCCAACTACTCTTTTCGTCTTTATTAAAAATGTTTAATCAAGATTACACCGCTAACAGTAATTCTATTAACAAACCAAATTTGAATCATTTGGATTTTGGAGATAATATATTGCAAAATCTTGTACTTCCAAAACAACTATTCTCTTAATTGTTTCGACCTTTTATTTCGCGTAGTAATGCTTACAGACAGGCATAGGCGTAGGCATAATTTTGGTTATTGTTGAAGTAAAATTTAACCCCAAGCCTACTTCCCAGTGGAGTTAAGTCTAAGCATTCATTCAAGAAGTTTAGTTAGTTTTTATGTATATTGATGACTCCACCGGATACGTTTACTCTTTTGCTTATTCCTCTGGACGACAAATTTGGAGATTTATCGAAGCATACACAATATACACTCTTATAGAACGTGTACTGTTTGCTTTACTACCCAACAATTAAATTCACTAGTGTGACCTCCCTTAAACGAAGCTTTTATTACGGGTCCCTATTTAATAGTTTTAAGTAGCCTGTTTTCATTTCTATTTTCAAAATTTCCTATAGAGTTATTTTTACCATATTACAAGCTTTAAAACATAGATAAATGTGATGTCTAACTTGGGCGTCGAAACGCATTTTACGTTTCTAAACGTTTTATGTGGAATTTTGGTATTTTGGTGTTCTATTTGAATCAAAATAAACAAGTAAATTTACAATATTTACCTTTGCAATGGATATTGTAGTTTATAGACACTGTTTTTTGTAGGCTACCAGTTGTTGTTGGATACAAAAAATAATCTAGTTATTTTCTCATTTGTGTTGTGAAAAAACTGATATTAAAGATTTGTATAGAATTTGTTTATTAGCTTATTATGTTTTCCACCTTCTACAACTATTTCGAGGTCTAATACCCCTACCGGCATTGAATTACACTATTGATTCAGGTAGATTCCTAGACGAAGATACGAAAGATATAAAAAAAAGGAACTAAATCCTTATTCGTTTAAATATTAACATCAAAGGTCTCACAACTTTAAACCCGTCCTACTACCAAATGTACAATAACACATATTACGTAATTCTGTATATAAAAAGAAGTAAGAGGTCGGCAAAAGTCTCACTTAATGACAGGTTCGCAAATGTGCAGGTCCGCAATTGTCCCAGATTCAACACAACACCAGTCTATTTTGTTTTTACTATACTGTAATAAACTTTAAGCGATATAAAATATCATTTTAATTTTACAGAAATTTTGTTAGGTATCCATGAAGAGTATGTAATTAATGAACTGAAATTCTATTCTCATTAAATAATTATGCAGGGTCTTCTGTAAATAATGGATATCCCCGGGGCCATTTATATTTTGCAAAGAACCCACGCTTTTTACAACTAATTTACGACTTTTTAAATTGTTATCTCTAGCCAATCTTTTGAGCGTTACGATTCGGGCTAAAGGGCCGATGTCTAAATGAACGGTTAGGTATAGACGTTTCGTAGGAAATTGCGGCTGACATCTTTAGTGTTACTGCGTTGACAACATGGGTGTAGATTAGGTTAGGTTAGGTTTAGTTTTTATATTACTTATTATAATGTTTTTATTATCTTCAATTGAGCTTTATCGATTAAGCATTGACGATCTTATATGAAACAGGGATCAATTTTTGTTTGAAAAACTTTTTGGTTAATCATATAGTTTGTTCAGAATGAGTATATCGCGTATTTTTTGGGTCACGCTGTATACTACTTCTATATCATTATTTCTAAATTGAAATGCGTATTTATTATAGGTATGAAATGGAAAATTAATAGGTGGACAAAGCTGATTATTAAAATGTCGTTAAATCCTCTAGGTATATCTTATAACAAAAATTATATGTATATTAACATATAATGAACGAAGATTTTAGACATTCTTCACAAACTGAATTAATTTAATTCGAATTAGTTTTTAGATAAACAGTTTATTGAATACGATTATTTTCCTATTAGATGATGACAGTGTTCGTAATGAGTACATTTAACGGATATAATAACGCATATCTTAAAAAAATTGGCAATAGTATAATAAGTCTTTGTACTTCAATTATCAATTTAATAAAATTGTCATGTACTTTGTTCATGTTAAATTTACAAATGAATTCCTTGTAATTCACTCATGACAAATAGTATTAATAAGTTTTACGTAATTTATTTTTGGATTTAATAATATAATAGTGCGCTACCGAATAAAGACATGGTTCTCAGGATACAATATAAATACTAATTAACCATGATGGTGGCTAAAACATAAGCTGCCGTTCCAGTCCAAGTCGATTTTATACTCAGGGCCGTTCTTGCATATATGTCGAGAATGGCTACTCTTACGAAAAAAATACAAAATATAAGAAAACTCTTATCTCAAACGTTTCACCGAGAACCACTTAATAAGTAAACTGGGATGTTTTTTTACCTATAGGTACATATGATGTTTCGTCTTAACGTGTTCGTATTAAATCTGCTTCGAAGGACCATGAAGTTTCGTGATAACGTGTTCGTAATAAATCTGTTTCGAAGGACCACCTCAGAATTTTAGGAAAACGATATTTGTTTTGTATAACTATATTTATTTACATTAACTAAAAATCTCCACTTTTACCATCACCAATCTGATTTTACAGAAACAAAACTTAGATGTATTTATAAAAATTAAAAAAATGTAATATTAATACTACGATTATAATGTTTTGCTATCGAGCCTGCTGTTTGTTGGGTGGTTCTATTTTATCTGTTTCTTTTTAACGTTCGTTCCTATGCCCTCAAGAGCCAATTTTATCTTTCGATTAAAAGTAATCAAAAAAATTAAAATTTATTTTTAAACAACACAAATTACAAACAGCTTATACATTAGAATTACCATAATATCTAGCATAACTTTTATTTTTATTATTCGTCTTATCAAAATAAGTACATATTATTGATAGTCTTCGATATAAAATGCATACAATGTAATATATACGGGGGTACTTCATGAATATAATTAGCCTTTAACGTTCTCACGCACTTATTTCCTAAAGACACAAAACAGATCATCTCAACAACATTAGAATTTGCATGCAACAACTAACAATAAGGTGACAAATTTATGTCCTACTCAAACGATAATTTGGAGACTAAACAACATATCCAAATATGTTTTCAAGTTTTCTTACCATTAATACTGAATATTGAATGAGAGAATAGTGACAATATACTGGCGCGTGAACATTAATTATAGGTGTTTTGAAAACTTCTAGAAAATAAAATAAATACAAATCCCTTCGTAAAATTAACCTACAACTACAGAGTTTCAATTATCCCAAATGTAAATGCAACTCTCAAATGATGATTTAATTATGAATAGAAATTTAATTTATTCTCAAATCACAATCAGCCTATAACTTTATTTTTTGTAAATTAAAATAATTCACTTTCGTTTCAAATTAGAAAGCATTCAATTCAAAAATTGAAAATAAAAAACAGAAAGTTTCACTAATAATTTAATAGATATCCGACAAATTTGTTTCGGCCATTAACGAGAGTATACAGCATTCAATTGCTTTTATATATGAATCCATCATGCAGAATATTATGGATAATTCATTATTCAACGATATCAAATCATAAATTGAAGGAAAAAATGCATATTACACCCCTCACAAATCTCTAGCTTGTTTTGTAATTTAGCCCAATATATCGACTTCTGTAATTATGTTGCAAGCATTATTTTAGTTTCTTGGTCTAGTGGTCTAGACCGTTGCTTAGCATTCGGGAGGTCACCAGTTCGAACCCGGATCGACTGCTCTGGTGCATGTTTTCTGTGGTTTCCTTGGATCATTTAGGCAAATGCTGGGGCAGTAATATTCCACAGATAATCTTTCACTTCTCTTCTGTCTTCATTTCGTCCGTCTCATCTTTCTCTCCCTAACCACACCACCTACCCATTCCCACGATTCCTGCAAGGAGGCTGAAGGGTTACGTCCTACAGTCCGGCTTTGTACTACAGTGTAGGTCAAAACACAAAAAACTCTAAGTCTGTTACATGAGTACCTATGATGGCGAGGTTTGTAGATTTTTCGTCTTGGTGATATTCCCCATGTACTACTTGACTGGCATGCACGCTATTAGGTGTTTCTATTTCAGCGCCGTTAAACCTAGGGATGAAACGATACAAGTAAATACGAGCGTGCATACCTATTTTCGATACTAAGTGGTTTTGGGATAGATTATTTTAAACCAAATTATTTCATTAACGCATCATTA
Organism: Agrilus biguttatus; assembly: GCA_963921985.1. Lineage (NCBI taxonomy): Eukaryota > Metazoa > Arthropoda > Insecta > Coleoptera > Buprestidae > Agrilus > Agrilus biguttatus. Next base: position 28,223,449 of record OY998118.1, read on the forward strand.
ATTTTTTAATAATTGGCAGTCAACTTTCATTTGGTCGTTTTAGTTAATTAGGGTTCATTTTAGTTCGTTTTAGTTCATATTAGACACCTTACCTAGAAGGTTCGACTTTTCCTTCAGCAGCGTAGCGTGTATGGTTGCATAAGCGAATTTAGTAAATAAATATGTTGTTTGAGTCGGGTTACTCGCTTAAGCGAACGTTGAATTTTCCTATGGGAAAAATGCAATTTTTGTAGTATTTTTCATTTCAAGGTATAACTTGTCTGTTGTAAAAGAACATGAATATAGATATTATTAATGCAATGTTTAAAAACAACGGTATATAGAAATATGTATATATTATTTATAATTACGAAATTTATAAAATCTGTTGCTATCAACATATAATGTGACTGTCTACAGGTGAATGTTAGAAGTTGCATACATCATGTTCATTAACTACTTCGATTGTGCATCTCATTAGGAAAAAAGTCTGTTTTAGAAAAGGCTCATCCAGTTTTTGAGTATTTTCAGATTTTGTGTTTTTTATTATACATTATTCGACCTCCAACATATTTTTTTACATAGTAATAGATCTATTTATCTGAAGTGGCCAATATAAGCAAAAAATCCATTGCAAAGCGCTTTTTTTCTTGAATTAGTCTGAGCTGAGAATTAAAGCCAAAGCGAAAATTATAAAAAAAATTAATAAAATGAACAAAACTCAAAATACTTGAAAACGAAGAGTTTTCAGAAAAACTTCTAACACATGTTTTTTTATTCCAAATGAGTTGTACAATCTATTTTTGATGTGTTGACATCTAATTAATTAAAAACCTGTATTATACGATATACTACTGTCTTTTTTTATATTATTTATGTTCTATTTTGTGTTATTTATTTGATTTTGTTAATTATCGTCTATTATATACACCTACCAGTAACAACCGCCATTATTATTATTTACTTAATTCTGTAAATAAAGTAATAAATAAATTATACATTAATAGAAGGATCAGTCAAGGAAAATTGTATTGATTGAATTTCGTATTGTTTTTACCATTATTTTGTAGCATTATTGAACTATGTACTGTAACAATCTTGCAAGAAATCTCTCAAAGATTCACGTTAATTTTTCACAATTTGATTTGTACGATAAACGATAATTGGCCGTCTCTGGATTTTCAGACAAAATGAAAAATATCTTAAAGAGGTTGTTTTCGAGGACTTCAAAGCATATGTACTTGTAGGCATATTTAATAAAAGAAACTTAAAAAAACTACGATATATTCAGTTTTTAAAAATGTCACCAAGAATTCTTTTGTAGCATGATGTTATCATTAGTCCAAAAAGAAAACAAGTAAATATATATATGGAATCAACAGAAACAACTGCTCCGAGGGCTAATACCCCTACCGGCATTGTATTACACTGTTCATTCCAAACGATTATTAGACGAAGATAACAATTAAAAAAAAGAAGGAATTAAAATCCCCTTTCGTCTAATTATAAACGATCACAGATCCCACATTTGGAACGCGTCCTACACAGTAGGCACAACGTACCGAAAGCCTTATCCCACGATCGGTTTCGACCTAACGGGATCTTAATACCTCCTTTTCTTGGAGAAAACAAATGTAAGGGGGTCATCAAATTAGACGACAATAAGACGTCAAAATCTTCTGATTACGCAACAAATTTAAAATAAAGCAGAATACGTGTGATTGATAATTTAATCTAATTCTTTTTAATAAATTTATCCTTCGGTTTAATTGTAACTTCAACTAGCTTCCATGCTATGCAGTATTTGTTTATTATTATTGTGACAGACCTTTGCACGGTAAATAGGTACTAGTAATAAGAACAATGTAATAAAAAAAGAATTCTACCCACGTATTTTTTTTTTAATTTTGATTCATGCATTGTACTTTTATCGAGTTACCCATACAAATTGTAGGATATTATTGTCAACACTCATTATCTTGTTTATTCAAAGTCTACATGCATTATTAAACGATTAGATAGATTTGTTTTATAAATAATTTCAATTTAACGTAATACTCAAAATTAAAAACTTGTGCGAGGATAAAAAAGAACATACTTCAGGGGAAGTTATGGGAATTTCTTCAAAAATGATCGACTTTTAAATTAAACTGATGCCTTGGGTTAGATTAACAGTGCAGGATAGGGAATAAGGAATTCGTAGATGATATTGAGGCACTTAGTGCCTTTATGTGAAAGATTAAAGAAAATTAATATAAATAACTACATTATGCACATAATAGCAGAATACAAATAAACATTCAAATTATTTGAAACAACTATATTGTGTTAAAATATTTTTGTAGGTATATGCATAAAGAAGAACAATAAAAAATAATTGTGTTAATATGTTAACGGTGAAATTTGTTTTTTTCCAGTATTTTTTAAGTAAGTACTGTTTTGAAGTTAATAAAAAACGTGCAAAGATATCTTAATATGTTTATTTTTACATGAAAGCCCATACCTTAATCTACTTTTCTACATAATTTCCTTCAAAATTGAGGCACCCTTCTCATAGAACTCTGCCTCTGCCGCCTGACTTGTTAACTGTTAACAACGGCATCACAACTGTTTTGACTTCGTCATCATCTTGAAAACGCTGACCGCCCAGATGTTTCTTCAAATGCAGGAACAACAGGTAGTCACTGGGCGCCAGATCAGGGCTGTACGGAGGATGATCTAGAGTTTCCCACTAAATAGATGTGATGAGATCTTTGGCCCGAATAGCCACATGCGGACGGTCGTTGTCATACAGCAAAACGATGCCCTTGCTCAACTTTTCACGTTTTTTGTTCTGGATTGCTTGACGCAGATTCCTTACCATTCCATCACTCATAATGAATATCAATCGGTTTTAGTCCTTTAGCACTAAGGAATCATAGAACAGCCTGGATTTCACAGTCGGGACTCACGATTATCGGAGGCACCTTAAACACTCAGTAAACAACGTAAACAAGGGCGAGTCAAACTGTAATGACGTCAGTGCGTAGGTGAGAGATGTAGGTAATCAGTGCGCATACGCGGAACGATGACCGCATCGTTGTGGCGGCAGAATTTCAAAACAGTACTCGTATTATTTGAATGGTATGGTGCTGTATATGAGCACAAAATAAAAATCAGATGTGTTTGATGCCCTTAAAAGGCAGGTAATAAAGTAAGTAAAAGAATCGAACCAGCTCGCCAGGCGTTTGGTAGGCGAGAATCGGTTTCTGCCCGAAACTAGCTAGGGCAGATCGGAACACATACGAATGCATAAGAACCGTTCCGATTGTAAAAATATTACGTATGATATTATATTCATGACTGTTAAAGTTTTGAAAACTAAACAATTGTGTTAATTATAAGCGTGGAATATATACTATTTCATTACAAAGCAATTTGGTCGAACTTTAACCACACGCCATAAAGACTACGCAAGGAGCATGAACTGAAATGTGAAAATTGACAGAATCAACCGCTAAAATTGTTTCTATTAACTTGAAAATATCAGAAATATTTGTGAAGTAGATAGTAAATATTTATAATCAATTTCCATTTGTAAACAATCCTCTGATCTAAAAATGTCAAAAACTTCTTTCGATGTGGTTTTGTATTCCGGGCTTTTTGGCCGTGGTCCGTAGAATTTGATTGTTCCAAACGTTTCGCCGAACTTCGCTGTCGGCATCTTCAGTGGTGACTGTGCTGAGTCGTAACTGAACATCAGCTGACTGAGCTAACCTCTCTTCATTTAACCTAATTAACCGTTTAGTACTTATCATAAGTCTAGCATCATCAATTTTTTTCAATGGATCATTTTAGTACTCTTGCATAAATTCATTTTAATAGCTCATGACAATCAATTAATCCTATGTAAGTAAAGATTAGATATTCACATAAAAGACCTTTTTGCCAAAACGTTTAGTCAGAGAGACTGTAGCAGACTGTAACATGATTGAACAAGATTGTAACAGATTGTAATCAACATCCAACAAACAGTCTCAATCGACATCTATGTAAATTACTGCCTAATTATTGTTACTATTATATATTTTTTACAAGAAATATACTTAGTGTCGAGAAGTTCTGCGATTTGGATTATTATTTATGAATTCTGCTATCAAGCGGGATTGCACAAAACATTGAAATTAAACTTTGCTGTTATATTATAGTAATTTATACTAATTTGATTACATGTGCTTACATCACTTAATTATGACCTTAACTGTACTTTTCTGAATCAATCATCATTTTTTATTACCGTAAGGCTTGTATGGGTAAATGAATGCATTTTGATGTCAGGAATCTGAAGTTGTTTTATGTGCACTTTGACAAAGTAAGCGAAAATTTAGCAAAAAGTGTAGGAAATGTTAAAAATTTCCTGCAGACGAAGTTCTCACTTTCATTTCAATGAGACCACTGCTTTAAACCATTTTCTATTTATTACATTGTTTTGTTCATGAGAAAGTTCTTTTGTACTAGACAAGGTGAAGTTGTTGAACAACACCAATTGAGAAGTAATTTGTATTGTTATAAGGAAACACAACTTGCTATTCATCTTTTACTATGTATATTTTAGAACATTTCTTCACAAAACGGTTTACAATAATAAAATTGTTGTTTAACTATTATTTAAAACTAGTATTGCGGCAAGATTATTTTTTACTAACTAAGTATATCAATATAAAACTATTTACAAAATATATTACTATCTAACTGATATTTAACTTAATTAAGCAATACAATCTATTATCTAATATAATTTAGCAGTACGTTTTAATTTCGAAAGACCTTCTAGATACATATAACTATTTTTGGAAAGGAGTGTAGAGATACACAAATATATAAAAACATGACTGGGAACTTAAGAAGAATGTTTTGTAGAAAAATAAAATGGCCTCGAAATTTAATATCACAAAACACAAAAGTGGTTATTATTAATTAATGAGATTTCATTATTTAAATATTAATAACAAAAATAGCTTTTACTTTCACCAAAGAAGTTACGTAGCTTCTTATTCGTTGTTTGTAACCTTGTTAGTACGCTAAGCAAGAGTGATAAATTAGTGAACATTGTTCTGTAGTTTCTTCAGGGTAAACTGGTTCACCTAAATTGCGCCCCATGCAGTCAACGTTTATAAAATAGTTCTGCTTGTTGTTGCCCTTTTGTATCGATGTTTACAAATAAATGTTCAACTTTGTAGTGATATTGAGACAAATGCTGGCCTGTACTTTTATCATGGAATGTATAAACTCTTCATTTTTCTTGTAAATCCGTTAGAATTATTATTCAATTGATGGAGACGAAAACCAAGCCCGGTCACTGAGGAAAGATTTTTAAACCTAATACATTGCTGCACAAAAAAGTTTTAGGCTATGTTTAGCTGTCAATAATTATAATTTCACGTTTGTTGTTCAAATACAAACTAACTTGGGTATTGGAATGACCTAGCTTACCCTCTGAAGTCGTCTTGAAATTATATTACTTTGTGTGTCTAAAATAAATAGGATTCATTTACTTTGAAATGATCTTCATAACTTTTGCTATGTAAATTGTTAACAAACACTAAATGATAACCCCATTTATTATCTTCAAAATGATCATGATAATTTATTGCCCTTACACATGATGATTTTGAAATATATTAACCTCAAAAATGAAATGATACTAATTTTAGTATGTTCGTTTTGAGATTAGAATATCTCGAAATTACAACATCCTGGAGGTTTTATAGAGTCAGATTCAATAAATTGTGTTAGATGAATTTTTCGAAGGCAACTATAATCTGGCTCCACAATTTCCCTAGCATATTGAAATTTCTAGATATCCTAATTTTAAAACTAAAGAAGTCAAATTTAAATTATTTATTGGCAAAAAATTTAATTTTTGGTGTTTTGAGGTAAGGAGATTACAAAATCATAACGTGCTGAGGCATACTCAGTGTCTCAAGATACGTCGAAAATAATTACCCTCTTCCTTTTTTAACTCCTAATTTTGTTGTAATCAGTGTCTTAGGAAGAAATAATTTTTCGTTCATCGTCATTCAATTTAAGAAGTATCATTCGAAAGTAACAAAAGGTCGCAATCCATTTGAGCAGAATCGAAAACATTTTTTGCATCAAAGAACTTTGAAAAATGATTACAATGCGTTAAGAAAAAACTGAAAAGGGTCACAAATTTAGGTTTTACATCTGTCGTAATGTTTTTTACAACTGACAATCTGTACAGGTCGTTGTTAAAATGAGGAAATACTGCAACAAGTTCCTTGAGTTTGTTATTGTAACCATGATGCCATATAACAAAAATATTTAAATAGTGTTTTAGATGTTCTATTAAAATTCATAATATACAACATATTTACGTCATCATTGATAAACTCGACTTTTGTATTAGCTAAATATTTATCATTGGCATTCTTGATAAAGTTTACGACATTTGTTAATTATTTGTATCGAGTTGTTATTTATTAAACCAAACTGCATCAACCCCGTACTGTTGAAAGTGTAACTTGTATTGTGATTCCTTAATCTTTTCATACAAAGTTACATTTATGTACTTATTATTTTTATTTTTCTTGAAATACTATTTTATTTTCATCCTATCGCATTGTGACGGTATTATAAAGAGGTGCCATGAAAAGTTCAATATTTTTTTACGTAATTCATGTTTATAATTCAGAAACAAAAGAAAGAAACTACCTGGAACGCATAGTGGTACTTTACTGACAAAATGGGATGAGATTGAAAATTACCATAAATGAGGTGTAAAAAATGTTATCTTATAGTCTTTTTGAATAGCCTTTAAGGTACCAAGTTACAACACATTGTGTTCAATTTCGTTACTCAATGATCGTTCTTAGTTTTTAAACCTACGAAGCACAAATTTATCGAATTTAATTGAAACATCTTTTAAATTTTTGTTTTCAACTATGTAATCGATTCACAAAATTCAAATTCAAATGATTTTCGAAATGCTTCCAAAATCGTCACGCTATGAAACTTGTAATTAAAATAAAAAGAAAACTGTGTATTAAAATTCAACCTTTCTACTTTAGAATCTTGTCGGTAAGGTAATTAAATTAGATAGATTAGTTTGTAAATAATTGTAGTTAATTAAAGGTCTTGGTTTTAATTACCCACTGCCGAATATAATAAATATGGCATTAATTTATTTATCTATTTTTCTAAAACTAGCACCTTTGAGTTCGAATGTTATATAGATCAAATTAGTTGTAAATTCTTTTGGATTGTCTATCGATTGTCGTAACACGTTTATTAAAGATTAGAAGTCTTATCTGTTTATCTTTTGTTTTTTAGTAGTTACGGGCATCATTTCAATGTTATGTTTTCCACGGCAAAACTCGGAATTACCGCCCAACAACAGCTTGCACAGTTGATACGACAGCTTTCCCAATTCTTGACCCAGTTTGAATGACTCTGTTTCCTATAGAACTCAACCAGTTAGGAGTGTCTACCTGTAATCTGACACCAGGAAGCAAACTTACCGTGTTAGTGGTAACCCCTTTATTAGGAGGATCAGCAAACATAGCGGGAATGAATATGGGAAGGGGGTCTAAAATATTAGTGGTTGTTTTTGTTGGTTTTGTCGTTGTTGGCTTTTTTGTTTCAGTCTTTTTAGTTGTGCTAGTTGTGTATCTAGTGGTCGTGGTGATTGGGGGAGGTGTAGCAGTGTGCGTAGTGCTAGAAGCCGTGGTAGAAGCAGTGCTAGGTGTGCTTATGTCACTTGTGCTAAATGAAGGTGTTGCTGTGGTTGATAAGCTATCTATTACGGGAAATTTATTTAAGAGTTGGGGAATTTGACTCGGTGGCGCGATAGCATCCACTTTGGAAGTCGTAAATGAAACGGGTTGTGGTGGTAAATAGGATTTCTTCGACAACATTGTCTCTTCGAATCGACGGACATACTTCTCCGTTGGATCGTATTCTTCCAGCAACGCTTTCCATATTCCGGGATATTCTTTACGGAGGCGTTTTATAGTTCGGAATGCTCCCGCCTTCTGCTTCTCGGTGCATCGAGCGCAGTTGGTTTGAAGAGCTTCCGGCAATACACCTGAAATATTTGAATTTAGACTTATTATTGGTGGATTTTAACCCAGTAATGCATGAAACAATCAATTTCTGGTTTAGAAGAAAAGGAGAACGCGTCATGCCATATTAGTTTTACGGGTATTGTTAGTAGAGAAAGTGATGAGAAAAAAAAAACGGGAAAGAGTTATATACGATTGATAAATGGAAAAAGATATATTTAATAAAGGCTGGTATGAAGGTTAGAAGAGTGATATACATAGTTTGTATACAGAATATATAATTTGGACAATAAGGGGAATTAGCCAGGGATGCATAGTGGTGTATCGCTATTCAATTGATACACTAGTTTGTTTTTTAATTTTGTTTGTTTGTTTTTAATTCTTAGTATTAAGATATTAGTAATAGTTATATTTGTATGTATTCTTTTCGTTTAGCTTTTATTCTTAAGTCAACATCTGGTTTGTATATACGATTCATGTTTTTTAAGTAAGTACGGTTTTGAAATTAATAAAAAACGTGCAAAGATATCTTAATAATTTTATTTTTACAATAAAGCATGTACCTTAATCTACTTTTCTACATAATTTTCTTCAATATTGAGACACTTGTCATTACTTTTGACCAGTGACCAGTCTTTAATACCCTTCTTTTGAACTCTGCCGTCTGACTTATTAACAACTGTGTATGACAACTGTTTCGACTTCGTCATCGTCTTGATGATGCTGACCGCCCAGATGTTTCTTCAAGTGTAGGAACAAATGATAGTCACTGGACGCCAGAACAGGGCTATACGGAGGATGATCTAGAGTTTCCCAATGAACACTGAAAAGATGTGATGAGATCTTTGGTCCGATTAGTCACATGCGGACGGGCATTGTCATGCACATTCGTGCGGCCATCTCTACATGTTTTCACCCACTTCCTTATCATTCCATCACTTAAAATGTTTTGTCCGTAATCTGCACTGATCTCACGATGAATATCAATCGGTTTTAGTCCTTTAGCACTAAGGAATCGTATAACACCGCGGAATTCACAGTCGGCGGGACTCACGATTATCGGAGGCATCTTAAACACTCAGTGACCAACGTAAACAAGGGCGAATCAGACTGGAATGGCGACAGTGCGTAGGTGAGAGATGTAGGTATTCAGTGCGCATGCGCGGAACGTTGACCGCAGAATTTCAAAACGGTACTTACTTAAAAAACATGTCTCGTATCTTCCACCCCTGACAAATATTGCTTTTGTACCCCGGCCACAACCCGCTTGGGCCAGTTTTTATAGTAGTTTTGAACGAAGCACTTCAACCAGACAGTATAAATAGAATTACAGATCACTTTCTGAAATAATGTATATTATTTCATTAATTTGAAACAGTACTAAATAACACACAGTGTTACCTAATATTTTAAACTATTTACTGAAGATACGAATATTATTAAAAGCAGGACAATTTTATGGATATATATATATATATACAGGGACAAATGATTAGCGTGTTTAGATTTTTCGATAGTGTGGTAGTATATCAGCATCTAGTAGAGGAGATAGAGAAGCCTTAAATAGAATGGAAGCAGTATTGATAGTAGAGTGTGGAATAAAGATAATAAAAAGTGAAACGAAAATTTTGATTTGAAAGGGAGGTAAAAGTAGGGTTATAGCTAATATAAAATTAAAAATATAAAAAGAAACCTTGCATACGTTTTCACAAATCACTTAATTGTTTCGGGCAAAGGCCATTTTCAGGAGTACATATATAACGATATAAACAGATATATAAATTTATTTGTATAGTTGTTGTGGAATTCCCAAATTTAATCACTTTCTTGTTATTCCTAATTAGCCTAATTAGTTTATAGTACTTAAACCTATATATGGTTTTGAACATGTGATTTTAACTTCGTGTCGATGTATCTGCATTCTTGAAAATGGCCTTTGGCCGAAACAATTGTTCAGTTTTATCAGTAAAAAACGGTGAAATCGTAACCGAGCGTTCTTTTCTATATTTTTGATTCGTCATCATGTTTCATAATGATTTTTCCATTTAAACTTCAGAATTTATTAATGTAAAATTAGAGACCAAAAATTAGAAGAAGTGTTGATTGTCGATATTTAGGAAGTAAGATAGTGTGGATGGAATAAGCGATATATAGCGATAAAACAAAGTGTTCGATTTTACAAAGACAAAGTTATTGTAGGGAAATACAATTGACTAAATTCCTTTCTAAGTTTATATCTATAAATAGTTTTAAGTTTTTCATTGTCATGACTGACCGCTCGCGTCAATTTTACAGCCCTACCGACTTCTACCCTCATCTGGGACTTCCAATAATTACTTTTCTAGGTACCTAGCCTTTGTAACTCGTAGGTACATTGTACCGCTTAATTGTGTATTGCATTTATGTATTTCAATGTATTTCTATTTAATAAGATATTTTGGGTAAGTGTACAATCAGTATCAGTTTTCTACACAAGACGGTGGGTAGCAATTCGTTCAAATATCAATACATTTCAAAAAAGAAGGTAATAATATCCTTTTTTGTCTAATTATTTAATTTTTTGGATTGTCATCTTCGTCTAAGAATACATCGGAATCAACAGTGTAATTCAATGCCGGTAGGGGTATTAGCCCTCGGAGTAGCTGTTTCTGTTGATTTCATATTTAGATTTATATTTATTAATACATATTCGAAAATAGTCGCTAGCAAGAAGTACTGCTTTATTTCATTCTTTATATACTCGTTCAATTACACTTAGTTTTTGTCATAAGTTTCACGATTGGTTTTGGTGCGCAGTTCAAGTTAATTCTTTTCGTTTACACCGTTTCATAAAATATTTTCAAAACTTTCCAGAGATGACAAAGACTTTATGACTTGTCCAATTTATGCATATTTTTACCCCTTTGCTTCAGGTATAGACATTATCGTCTGCCTGTCGGTTGGGTACTTTTTCTAAGAAATTTTGAATTTGCGCACTGTCGATTTGTCACATACTAACACTAGCGTAACTAACCGCTTCTTCCACCCCTTGTTTTCCCCTGATAGTCTAAGTCAATTTTAAGTCAGATTTTATAACCATCTAGACCAGAATTCGATTTACCTTCGTACCGATAGAACATAAATCACTTTTCATTTTTTTATCTTCGTTATCTGTAGTCATTTAAGCCTTTTTGTATATAGTTGTTTTTTTTTTCGGTGTTAAGGTAGTTAGTTGTTTCATCAAAGATATTTAAAAACATTTCGTTCTCGTCATTGTGTTTATCGTCAACGTAACAAAGAACGATTTAATCCAGTTCGCTGCATTCTAATAAAAAATAGACTTCGGCAAATTAAGTTTTCCCGAAGAGGGTTATGTGTTCCTTAGTGTGCTAAGCAAGCAACACACCCGCAGCAATCAACAATAGGCTTAAGTTTTGTAATTATTATAAATATCCGAACTTTAGTGAATTAAACTTGTTTAAACCGTTATCGAGTTAATTCATTTAATGTAGTACAGTAGTACACCAGGAAAAGCCAGCATCACGCGCTTTTTCTTACACAAAGGATAACGTAGGGTCGGGTAGTTTTTAATAAATAGAAATCACTTCTCTGCTCGCGATAGGTTAATTCAGGAACTCGATGTTTCGAACACAGCTCTGTATGGGTGCGAAACGTGGACAGTGAGCGCGACGGGAAAGAAAAGAATAGAAACGTTTGAGATGTGGTGTTATAGGCGGTTGTTGAAAATACAATAGAAGAAAAGATTAGAAATGATCAAGATAGAAAGAGTAGAAGAACTAGAGTACAAAGGGCGCTATGGATGTCATTAAGGAAAGCGGGTGATAAATTAGTAGGACACCTTTTGAAACATGAAGGGCTAGTTAGTTAGAGACATATTAGAAGCAGAAATAGGAATAAAAAGAATTGAGTAGATGAAGCGTTTAATGATTGTAACTCCATAATGAGTAAAAGAAACACGTATAGTTACAAAAACTTTTATTGAACACAATATATATTTCAGCACACTATTCTTCAGGTGTAGAAGTAATATAAACTAAAACTAAAACATTTTGACATATACTAAACTTAATAGCTAAAAAGAGAAGGGGGTTGAAAAACTAACTATTTAATAGTGGGGTATTTACAACGTCTGTTTGATCATTTAGAATAACTCCTAATTTATTAAATTTGTTTATTTCCATTGACTCTAGTAAATTTAATTTTGTTCCTTTCTTTTCTAAGTGTAAAATTTTGAAACTATCACTAAAACTATGTTTATTAACTAACAAATGTTCCGCATACGCAGAATTAGAGTTCTTATTTTCATAACTTTTTTGTGTTCTTTAATCCTCTCACTAAAACATCTCCCTGTCTGACCTATATAAACTTTATTACATGTGCCGCAATTTAATTGATAAATTCCTGATTTAGCATCTTTCTTAGTAGAGTCTTTGTTATTTTTGATAAAACTTTCTAACGTATTATTAGTTTTAAACGACACAAATGTATCTGTAAATTGAGAAATAAATTTACCTATTTTTAATGAAATATTGCCTAGAACAAATTTTCAAGGGTTTTCTTCTGTTGAGTGACTATACTAAGTTTAAACTTTTGTTTTTCAAATATAAATATAGAACCAACAGAAACAATTACTCCGAGGGCTAATACCCTTACCGGCATTATTTTAGTTTTAGAGAAATGCGAAGATTAGCTCAGGATAGGAAGGAACGAAGGTGCGTATCCAATCAGTATTCAGACGAGTTCGTGCGTTTGTAATAAGTGATTATTTTGGAACATGTTTTTTTAATTTTAATTTACATTTTAAATAAATACAGACAAACTTGTTCAACGGAAAAAGCAAAGACAAGGAGACGGAAGTTGTGTTATTAGTTCAAGGACGTTTTCATTAAGAGCGACTAATTGAATATATAATTAAAGAAAAACTACTAAAATATCACTTACGTTATAATGTCTTTAAAATTAGGTTAGACCCACATAAAATATTTATTGTCCCTTATTCTATGTTGACATAATTTACTTCTATTTTGTTATTCACAACTAATTAAATAATTGGCTATTACTAAAGCGTGTTTTTTATTGTTTATGTGTATTGTTTAATGAAAATGTTTGTATCTAAAAAAAGAATTTAATGTTCTTGGCTTTATGGTAATTAAAACTTCCGAAGAATAAATTAGAAAATTAAATTACGTATCCTATTGTTTCACTATTGTTATTTAAAATTATTGTTTTATATCTTATTTACATTCTATGCCTTTCCTCAAGATTTATCAAAAACTGGTGCTTATGAGTTTAAATGTGACTAAATTTAAATAAGCATCCTGTATTTGTATAGGTTTAGCAATGAATAGTGTTAATCGTAATTCATTCGAATAATATTCATTTTAAAGTGAAATAATAATTTGATAAATCTTAGTATCTACATATTTTAAAAAATACATAAAATAATCAAATGTTGCTGACAAATTTCAGAAGCAAGTAGAAATTGAATGTATCTTTTTCCTTTAATTAATTAATAAATACCCTTTTTGAGAATGAATGTCTCAAGTACTTGTACTCCAAGAATAAACGAAAAAAGACTTCAGTACAGGAGTTTATATATGAGTTATTTAGACTTTAATAAGGTCTATGTAGGTCAAACGGTAGATCATTTGAAATATGCATAAAAGAACGTTTCATTAGTTTCAAAAATCGTTTACGATTAATTAATTAATTATTTATTTAAATAATGAAGAACATCATATAAATTTAGAATGTGAATTACTTCAGGTCCAAAGAAATGTTTAACATTAGATTTATTAATAATCATGGAAATCAATAAGTACTATAAGCAAAATATTGATTGATAAGATTCGCCATTTCAAAGCATTTATTATAATTTTATCTTCTCTCTTTCTTACTTTAGCATAAATACACTGTAATTGTTTAATGTTTATAAAATGATTACCTGATGAAGACACTGTGTAGTAAAACAGATGCTATGTGTCTAGAATAAACATATTTTTTCAAACAATGTGCGTTAATTATAGATAAAGGACAATACATATTTCAGTAAATTACATAACACATATTTTTACTAATTTATTGGAATTTTGACATTTGTTTTCGGCCATGGCCATGGTCAAGAGTAATATTTTAGTAATAAGTGTCTGACATATAAGGGCATATATGTAATTATTTAGTAGTAGTGGGGATGATGTCTGTCCTAGCTCCAGTTTACTGTTTAATATTTAATCTAATTTATTGTGAAACCATTTCTTAATTTTGAAATTTATTAGAATCGTTGATTATTCCATTTTTTCAAAATACTGGGGTGCAAGATCTTTTTAAGCGCAATGTTCATATATCCCTATTTGTAAACTATTTTTATTTATTCAGTATAAAAGTTGTTTAATCCAAGTTGAAATGGCTACACCAGATTGGTCAAAAAATGACTGGATCACATGAAAACAGATAAACAGCATTTTTTAAACGGTTCTTTTTGTTTTTATTATTTACTAAAAAAAAATTTAAAAGTAATATTATTTCCTACCACTGTTTTTATATTTATTTCTAACAGAATTATTTAAGTGTAAAGAGTTAAAAAATTGATTAGAATTAATATTGAGGTCATCTTTATATAATAGCTTCCCGAATAAATTTTATATTTTATTATTGATTAGTTTATCAACGAGCGTTACACACTAGGTCTTTATAATTTTTAATTCTATTAGAAATTACAATACTGGATTTTTATGACATATTCAAAGAATAATTTTTAATATGTTTCAAATTATAAAAAGTTAAAAAATTTGAAACATTTTAAAAGTGATTCTTTATTTCTGTATTAGAACTATTAACCGATAATAAAATAAATATAATATATTGATCAATCTATAAAACGCACTTAATTTGGAAGTTTACCAATGGTGGTTTAAATTTGAATACGTACTTTACAATTAATCAATTATTAAAAAATAGTGGCTACCACAAATTGGATCAGTTTTTTTTTTTTGAAAATGTATTAGTCGGGGTTTTCTTACTTTAGTTTTTTTTATATTTATTTTATTTTTGAAAAATTAGAACATTACGCTGTAATATTTGAAGTATAAATACATAAAATAGAGTAAAGTAGGTTGAATTTATTATTAAACAATTGTTGCCCAATATGATTTAAGAAGTACATACAGAATTAAAGGCATGACAAACACCACATTGCCAAAATTTTTGCAAGAGCATTGCACAGCTTGTGATTAGAAAGACGATACTTTTTTCCGTAACTTTCATAAGCTTCATTATAATATGCTCCTAAAATGAAACAAACGTATTTACGCGATTTATTAAGCGGTTTTTAAGGTGAATCTTACATCATCCTTGATGCAGCAGTTGCCGTCCTGACTATTACTAAATGTCTGTTTAATAACTATAAATCGTGGCCACACAATACCTAATTTTCTATACTATGTCTTTTGGACGTTTTTTGTTGTGCTGTTACTTATTTCAGTCAAATTTTTATAACACTTTTAATCTGACGTACGTAATATCAAGTGAGATAACGTTTATAGCTGCATTCAGAAATTTATCGTTAAATGCGCAAAATGTTAATAAATTTGTATTGTCGTTACAATTGGTAGTAATTATCTAAATAAGCTTGCAACGCTCTGATGACATTGACCTTGAAGTGTGTATTTTCTGGGTAATTCTGAGCAAATAATGTATTATATATAAAAGGCGCACAAATGTCCCATTCGTATATTATTTTTTAAGTTAAAAATTAACCTAACCTAACCGAAATTGGAAACTATCTACTGTAGCTCAAGGCGTAGCCGAAGGTGCCACCAAATTATACCTGATCAAAAAAGGTACAACTGATCTTGCCACTGACCAAAAAGGGTCTTTGAAAAGGTACCACTAATACGTAATAGGTAGAAATTATTCTAATAAGAAAGGAAAATACTCTATTGACATTTTATGGCATTTATTTAACATTAATTAATAAGGCATTATAAATACATACTTATACATATATCAGTCAACAAATTTTTCAACGTAAATATGATACACATTTTATATAGTCGATGTTCAATATTGTTTTGTTTTTATATTTTTCACACAATTCCATGATAGTTTTCACTTTGCTTCTTACAAAGTCTACAACAACTTCATTTGGATACAAGTTTAAAATTTTGGATTTTAACAGATTAAATAATTTTTCGTATGTTTGTGATTGTTTATTTCTCAATAAACAATATATGTAAGGCTCATAGTGACCATTTTAATATTCATAACCTGCTTTTAAGTTACTTAATCCTTACTTTTGATATAATTGTAAATAATTACTTATATCAATGTTATCACCGGATAATTATAATTACCTTATCAGGTAGGTGACAACCCTTTTCTCTGGTGGTAATTTTGTAGCAGGTAGATCTTTATTTTTAGTGACAACTTCGGTCCCACCGGTAGCTTACAATGTATCTAAAAATCGTGACCTTGGTATATGTTGCCTGGTCGATGACCTGAGTCGAGCTAAGTGGGTTGGTACTACACTGTCCTGTTAGGTTAGGTTATAGTGGAATAGGGTTTCCCTGATCGGCATGTGTGAAATGTTGTGCATCAAAGGTTAAGTGATATGCACCTAGGTTTAGATTAGTTATGTTTAGGTTGGGTTAGGTTAGGTTGGTGCGTTCCAGGAGTAACATAAATACAGCAGGGTTTTAAGTACCGCAGTGTTTGCGTTAAGAGAAACAGTTAATTTTTAACTAAAAAGAAAAAAATGCGAAGGAGGCGTTTGCGCCCCCTATATCCATGCTGCATGTTTAGAATGACTCCAAAAATGACATATTGCAATATCGGGAGATTGTAAGCTAGTATAGATAATTATCCACCTCTTTCACCATATAATGGTTTTTTGTAATCGACAACAGAAGTTGTTTTCTGCTCTTATTTTTATTTGCGAACATTTGCAATAATGAGTCAACAAAATAAGTTGTAACTAACTTTTTAATTGTGACATTATACTGACTGCTATTTTATTAATATAGTTAATTTTCAATAGGGATTACTTCAATAATATTATTTGAAATGTTTTCCAAATATTTATGGTAATAATAATAATAATAAAACAAAATTTCTCTGTATATATTGTGAATGTTCAGAAGAGTTTAACGTATTGTATTTATTAATTAACATTTTTTTGATGTTTCAAAATTTAAAATTTGTCATTATTTGTTTGTTCATTAAGATTGCTGAGTAGTCGGATCCTTTTGAATGAACGCTCATTACGATCCTGAATTTCTTGATATTAATATTTTTCTGTTTATTTAACGTATACTGCATTGTTACAGTCATCACATTATTTAACAAATAGCCTTAGGATTTTGACTCCTTTGTGGCGTTTATTGCCACACTTGCCTCCTCCAGGGTTGTAAATTATAACTTTTTTCTTTGTTTATTTATTACCTATCGAGTATGGAGCTTGAACAGGTAATTTAATTGTTCTATTTGTCGCAGTTCTGAGGCTTTTTAAAAATTTACGTCAACCTTTTTTATGTTACAACTGTTACTAACAGTGAAAAATAATACGAACACTGGTTTATCTGTCAAGCTAAATTTAGATTTAGTGGAGACGTCTCGCCTATTCCATTCATTCTATTAAACATTTTTCGGAATCCTTTGTAACGTGACTATGTGAATCCCACTCCCACGTTTGTGCCTAACTGATTTTAATTAATTAAAGGTGTAAGATTATCATTTGACTAATAAATTTAAAAGCACCAACAGTTACCTCTGATTAATCCTGCTATTAGACGTTTTAGTAACATCAAATGCCTACGTGTGGACATCAATCATTTCGTTAATTCATGGTCGGAGTGGAAAAGAACCAGTTGGGTTTGATATACCAATTTAAAAAAAAACAGCGATCCCGTAAGCAACTCTGCTAACAGACTATTTTATTTTATTGGTTTATATTCAAGTCAACGAAGAACTGTTTGTACAATTATAATACGCACGAAAACTGTATTGGTTATAATTATTCTGACCTTGAAGTGATTCTATTTTTTCCATATGGTTCTGTTTATTTTTATTAATTAATCATCATCTTTAATTATCTAATAATTAGCTTGTTAAATGTATGTAAAATTCAATGTTTTTACAAAAGATTAAAGTAAATTCGGATAAATTTTTGTTTGACCCATACGTTACGAACAAATTTTTTACGGAGGCTTTAATACAATTTTTACGTGTCTGTCCGTGCATACTATTAAAAAATACTGATTATCATGTTCTCAGTCAATTTGGTCTTACGATTGCAAGTCAGAATTTCGAGATATTCTGATCTCTAAATCATACGCAAACCAAATTAGCGTAATTGGGATTGTGAGGTTAATATATTTCGAAATATTGATATTCTGGAACAATTTTTAGGTCAGATTCTAATTTATGGACAAAGAGTACGTTGAAATGACTACTTTCTTGGTTATTTTATCCTTTCAGTCTACGTAGTAATACTCTCAAAAAAGTCAAATTGCTTTGTGTTTTGAGGTTAGAATATTCCAAAAGTTCTAACGGGATGAGCCAAGATTTTTTTAAAACTCATCATTCCTAACTACGAATAATAATCTAATCTAGGTCTTCCTCTGTCTTTTTTACTCCTATTTCTGCTATTAATATGTCCCTTGCTAACCCTTCGTGTCTCAGAAAATGTCCTATCATCTTATCTTTTCTTTTCCTCATTGACTTTCATTTGAAAATTTATTATTTATATTATATAATTATTTCTGAGTCCATTAATATTCTCGACTTGTTTATTAGATAGACGGTAATTAATTTTTCAAGGCTAATACTTTTATATAAAAACGAAATAAAATGGAACAAACACTTCTTACATTGAAAATAGGAAAGATTTGTAGGAAATATTAAATTACAATATTTATATACTCTCATATAAATATAATGTACAAACACTTGAAATATCTTCTTTCTAGCTTTAACAGCTGCAAACTCGGAAATAGCCTACTGAAATTTTATATTTTGTGTAGACTTGTGTTCTATTGTTAATATAAGATTGTTGAGTGTTATTTCGGTCATTTTTGCTAGCAAATAATCTTCAATACCAAGCAACTGATAATCAAATCTGTCATAAATAACTTTAGTGCAATTATAAGTTTCGGAAGAGGTTCTGTAAAATCCTATTCCACGATGAACTTTAGATGTTTAGAGGCACCCAATTAGAAATTGTAACATTGGTTGCCTTTAGATGTTTTCTTAACTTTGGTATCTCTAAGACGAGAGGCTTCTGGTTCTGATACGCTCTTCAGTTTTTGCCAAAAGAAAATTATTTGCCTGCACAACTTCGAATAAGGAAGCTACATCTTGAATGGACTTCGATCTACTCCGGAGTTCAATACTGAATCGGCCAAGACATTTCAACATATATCCTTTTAAAGTTCAGCTCTCAGTGCGAATCCTGCACTGGTGGCTAACTTACCGCCATTTATTTTTTACAACGATTTTGTCTTTCTATTGGAATGTCGTAGTCTTCCATGCTTTTCACAGCAAGATCTATTGTCACTTCTACAATATGAATCCGTTTTTATTAAATATAAAGACAGAGTGCCTCTATTTTTACAGCAAACTGATTAACACTCAAGCCTTTACCTTCCAATGCAATCCCAGCAGAATTTATTTTCGTTAGTACATCACTCCAAAAGAAGATATAGCAAAGAAATACGAAATCACACACCTCTGGTGTCTAAATTTTCTTATTGATTGCATAATTCCTTTTTTGCAGTAACCCTCAAACGAGTAGCGCCCCTACCCCCGCTACTGCTTTAATGATAACCCGAAATTCCATATCTTTTTATAAAGAAAACAAAATTCATAAAATGAGTACATAACTACTAATGTGTACCTATACCTTATGAAAGCATTTTTTTTGCACGCGTATTTGGTTTTTTATACATGTGAAAGCTATTTTTAAATTGATATACAGTAATGTTTACTGAGCTTGACAGATGGCAATAGGCGCATAATTTCCAAAATTGTATTTATTTTGTAAGAGAAGTAAATCTCGATATTATTCTGAAAACAGGTGAAGACGGCTTTCATCTACTTCACCTGAATACCCGCCATTGAATAGGTAGATAACTGTAACCTTCTTATGCTACGACAATAAAAAATAAATATCCTTATCTTCCATAAGTTATGAATGAGTTTCTGCTAGAGTGACTTAATGCATTGGCCGCTCACTAAGACTCAGAGGGACCAAAAACCTAACCTAGCTTAACCTAACAAAACTATACTGTACCTAACCTAACATTGCGTAAGCTAATCTAACCTAACATAATCCAGCCAAGCCTTAATTTTTGCAATTATAACTAAAGGGTTGTTATGAATTTGATCTATTTGCATGTTTTTAATAGATTAAAGGATCTACAATCGTTCAGTTAAAATTGCAACAATCAAATTTAATTTTGATTGATACTTATCGAAATTTATGATAGACGTTTTAAGCATTCACAGCTATTGCTCTTCAAATTCTGTGAATGCTATGTAGAAAACGAAAATAAGTTATACGAATGGTTCAGACACCCAAAAGCCATTATGTTTATTTTTATAATCAAGATAATGTAACGCTATTGTATTTCTTTCGGACACATTGTTTACAACAGGTATATGGGTGTGATTTAAAGGTATCTGTTGGTACACACATATGTATATACTTATTTGTATAATCTTAACCAAGGTTGCATGTCAGAATGTTAACTGCTTTTGCAGCTGTTTATTCATTTTTATTTGAAATTAAAAAAACGAACTTGAAAATGCAGTTATGACTTTTTTATGTCGTCCACAGAATTTTTTTTTTATAAACCAACTGTAAGACATGTACGCAGATACGCATTAATTAACATATTACAATAAATAAGAAATAAGAATAGGCCTGAGAGTTCCTTATTGTAGTTTTCAGGTTGTTCATGTGTCAACACAATATTTGTAGTTCTTTCACAGTACACATGTCGTAGCATACTCATCAACCCTGTGTCACGGAATAGTCATTCCCATGAATAGGTTAATTGCATATTAAATATAATTTTTATTATGCCTTTATGATCTACCTTTAGTTCTGAAATTATATTTTGTCTCGCACCACCTTAAACATTTCCTATTACAGAACCGAAAAAAAGTTTTTTGTGTTTCATTCCCACCAGCTACTCGTGCTGGTGGGCGGGCAGTCCCTTCGACCTACACTGTAGTGCAAAGCCGGAGGGTAGGGCGTAAGGCTCTCTTCAGCCTCCTTGCAGGAATCGTGGGAATGGGTGGATGGTGTGGTTAGGGAGAGAAAGACGAGACATACGAAATGAAGACAGAAGCGAAGTGTAAGATTATCTGTGGAATATTACTGCCCCAGCATTTGCCTAAGTGATCCAAGGAAACCACAGAAAACTTGGACCAGAGCAGCCGGACCCGGGTTCGAACCGGTGACTTCCCAAATAATATGCAATGATCTAGAGCACTAGACCACGTCGCTCGGTAACAGAACCGAGTGAACTGTACCAAAATATACTTTTCTCATGTCATATTTATCAATAAATGTTCTAAATTTGTTGAAGAGAAGTGAAATTTTCTTAACTTTGATGTAGTAATACGCAATTGCCAACGCAGATGACTGTCAAATGTTACTCCCAAGTATTTTGCAGTTAACGCGTTTATTACTCACTAAATCATTTCCAACCACAAAGCTTTCCATCAAATTCCGGTATAATATCTTTATAGTAACATCGAAATGATCAGTATGATATCACTTAATCATTCAAATATTATTGCTAATTCTATTTTCATTTTCTGTATTATCAGTTATCATAACACCCAGTAGCATTGTTTGATTGATTTTTTTGATTTCTTATAAGTACATCAATACAAAAAATGAGATGGAGATTTGTTCATTGAATTTTGCTCTTTAATAAACTGTTCCAAAATTGGCATATGTTAATTGGTTAATGTAGAATGGCCTATGCAAAGTTACTTGTCACAATATTGTACTAGGAATAGGTTCACTTATTATGCATTGGAATCACGGTTGCTAAAAACCTTAAATTGGCGGATTTACAAATTTTTGAAGAATAACCTTTTTTAGGGATTTTACGTTTTCCAGGCAATTTTCAGTCAACACCAATCGATTTAAGTATATTAGACCAGAAGATTATTCAATTACTTAACAATTAATTTAAAAAATACACAAAGCCCATTCGGTTCATCTCTTCTGAAATATTTGCAGACAGCAGGTATAAATAAAAAAATAACTATGCAAATTAGCTTTGGTGTAAAGGTGACAAACGGAAAATCGAAAAATAAAGAGCAACTTTTGTTGACCATTAAAACGACAACGAACCTTGTCGTTTATCTTTTAAGATCACATTCTAAAAGTCAAGCTATCGTACCACTGAAATTTGTTATACGTCAAAATTAAATTGATCTCATTTGTAAAAGCCAAAATAATACTCTTAATAGCGTTTTAATTATCTTTATACAATAATTAAAATATCGGTGGTTGATTTGAAGGTACATAGAATAAATTTTTCAATAGCAATACGTAGGTAGTTGTCATTTCTTTGAAATAGTTCAGAGGATATTTAAGATATAGTGATTTAAGTGCGGTACAAAATGGGCCTTGCTGATTGTGGTAATCTTACTAAAAGTAAAGGATGAAAATAGTTAGAAATAGATTAAAAGTATTTGCCGTTAACTCTTGGTGAAACATGATTATTAATATAATAAAATTAGTAATAAAACACTTGGAGAGTTTCAATTATTTATTTACTTTGCTCTATACGTATTTCGGCGTGTTACGGCATCATCAGGAGCTTATATTAAACTACAGTGTTTCTTAGTATCTATTCAATTTATATTGCCTACTTACTTACTTTAGGGGTGGGGTTGTTTAAACTAAACCTGGACTTAACAGAGGGTTGTTACCAAAGTCTATTTGTTCGTTTGCTAGTTTTTTATTACATTATTATGGAAATAAGAAAAGCTACAAAATTTGGTAACAACCCTCTGTTAAGTCTACATTTAGTTTAAACAACCCCACCCCTAAAGTAAGTAAGTAGGTAATATAAATTGAATAGATACTAAGATACGCTGTAGTTTAGTATAAGCTCCTAATGATGCCGTAACACGGCGAAATACGTATAAAGAAAAGTAAATACATAATTGAAAATCTCCAAGTGTTTTATTACTAATTTTATTATAGTTAGAAATAATTTAAATGATGGAGACTATACCCAGGACCACATCGGCAAAATCATTAATAGCACAAGTATCAATTAAAAGTCTCATACGAATTGATAAATAATTGAAAATATTTTGGTAGTTGCGGCTTATGCTTGCGAATTGTGAAACTACAGAGTAGAGTCTAGGGAAAAAATCCCCCCTTAAGGGGTACATTCTATGGCAAAAACAATCAAAATAAGAAAAACCTTGAGCAACTATAACCTGTGACTTAATCCACGAAACAGAGTTATAAATATATTTCTCCTTTTTTTTATCTTCATAAGAGTCCTTTTCAGTTTAATTTGATTCCTTTGTTAGCTTCATTCGGCATTTAATTATATTCGTGGATTATTTGAGTATGATAGCTAGACTCATTCATTTCGATGGTTTAAAGTGGACGAAAAATCACGATGTTTAGGAGCGTCGTAGAACTTACGAATACCCGACATTTTCGGGTTAAAATAATTTCCCGGAGATATTCTGTCAATAGGGACTGTTTTTAAGAGTTTTATTTCAGGGGACATTTTTGCTATTTTTTTCGGGGGATGTTTGTTAGCAATATTAGTTGTTGATGAAGTTGTTATAAAAGCGATTAAACGATCAACTTAATTTCAAGATCATTTCATGCATTCTTATTTTGAACACCTATCCAATTCTCTATGAAGTATTTATTGATTTATTATTTGTTATTGTGTCATTACTTGGTAGCGACAAACACATAAATATTTAGGATCAAGTCTTCGTATGCCGCCACAGATTTTTGCTGTCTTAACAGTTGTGATCTTTTCATGATATGTTAAAATGCTAAATAACCAGGTATAATTTATATTTTCAAAAATATATAAATAACAAAATTTTTATTGATAAAATAATTTTATGATGTTATGATTCTCAAAAGTATTAGATACCACTAACTGTAAGCTATAAAAGAAGGATCAAAATTAATACCAAAACAAGACGAACATAAGTCGGATTTTGTTTTTACTCTTGGCTTATCATAATAAGAAGAGATAAATAAAAATGTATCAAAATTTAAATTTTATGAAGCAAGCTGATCTGTTTATTACTGTTTAAGTTAGATGTATAAAAATATATTTCTCAATATCAAAACCACTACATTTGCTGCACGAGGTCGTTTATAAATGTCAGGGAAAAGGACATTTCAAAACTGTGCTAAATATATAAAAATATGGACACTCGTTTGGATGAGCGGGAAATCGAGTGGGAATAGGGCGATTTTGTAGAATAATAAACAACTGTATTTAGGTGGGAATAGACACGTAAAGGCGCAGGGAATGTAGTTGAAAATTAAAAATGGGGTAAATAATAATTGTGTACAGAAACACCTTTTTGGGATATTTCACAAAACTTTACTGAACTTACCAAATTACGTATAATATGTGTGATGCAATATGTCAGACAGGGAGAGATATCAGAACAAGAGTGAAAGAACACATTTATACTATAGAGAAAAATCAAAAATGTATAGATGTATCCGAACATTGTTTAAAGGGTAAACATAACATCTCATATAATTCGGTCAAACTACTATACCATATTCCAAAAAGCAAAATGTTAGCCTTTTCGAAACATTAGAAATTAAAAAATGTCAAAAGAACAAAGTTAATCTAGTAAATAACCAAATTAAACACCAACAATTCACCCCTACTACTGTTCGAATTCCCTAATTTACAAACCTAGTATAAAATAGTTAAGCGAGAAATGTAAAAACCAGTACAAACATCTGTATCCTTCGATAATGGCCTAATAGCCTAAACGTACCTCAGGAAAGTTCAACAAAGCTTTGTGAAATATTCCAAAAAGGTGTTTTTGTACTCACTTCACCAATTAATTGTAAAAATGTTTCACAATGAATGCACCACAAACAGCATTAATTACATTATATAATTGTGTATATGAGCTGATCGTCGTAGGTTGGATAACAAGGAACAGGGGTGTAGGGGTATATGGATGACCTTACGGAATATTAGTAAAATATTTTTAGTTGGTGGCGAAGGGCTGAAGGCGTAGGGGGTAGAGGTAAAAAATAGCAAATTAAAAATGGAAGCTAACGTAATTTAAATCAATCTTGGATTAAACGAATCTAACGCAATTATGGTAATTTTGGAGCGTTTTTTTGTTTGGAACCCCAAAATAAAGACAAAAATCACTACAAAAAGATTGCTCCGTTAAATGTGATTAGGTTAGGTTAGGTTAGGTTAGATTAAAACGACTTCTTTGGTGTTCTGCAAGGTCACACCTATTACCCACCCCCTCTACGCCCAATCTTAGCGAGGGTCCGTACATCTAAACATTTACTAAAACTGAAAATAAACGATTTTTCCTTACTACTTGTAAATTATATATTATTTAAGTTTCCATTTCATCCCCTTTTTAAGATATGACAAAAACAAATGCTAAACAAAGATATTAATTGTAACAACCAATATATGCGTTTCGCATTTATTATGTTATAAGGCTTCTTGCAATCTACCTTAAAGAAATAAAGTTTTTCAATTATTGATAATCATTTAAAAAAATGTAGATAAGTCAAATTGTCCTTTTTTTAGACATGATTCCCTATTAAAGTTATTTTTATTGTATTTTACATTTACACATATGTGGGTATCTTAAGGATATCCCATATTTTTTGAAATAAGGGAACATATACTTTTTTGGAAATTGTACTTCTTTTGGAGTCTTAAACCAAGGTACGGAAGCTGCGTGCCCACAACTAAGGCGCCAACGGAAACGGAAGCTAAATTAATATGTAAATAGAAGTATAACTTACTCTTATGAATTTAGGGTCTACATGTACATACATCATCTTGTTTTTATTTCCTATGCTCGATGTTGTAATTATAATAATTATTATTTAATTAAGTTAAAATTAAATTTAGATTACTACAATTATTATTTATTGTTAGACAATATGATAATGTAAGAAGAAAAATAAATACATAAGTAAATTAAAAAAAATTGTTGTAGGATCGGGGGATGAGATAAGAGCTTCTTTGAAATTACGCTTATATATTAGAACTAAAGAAAAATCGTTTTTCATAAAGAGGAAGTATGATAAATGTTTTATAAAAGTTTCGTTTTGTTGCCACCTCATCCTGTATATTCCTTATTTAACTACTAATTCGAAATTATAAAAATGAAAAGTTTATTTATCTGGACTTACGTTTCAATTCAGCCCCTTGAGGTGGACAAGGTCCCCTTGACAAAAGACAGGCCGCATAATGAGTTACCAGCCTTTTGGAATTCATCACGGTATCGATATTGATATGGTCATATCTACTCCTGTAATATCCTTCGGGAGGTTCTTGGGCGAGGCAATATTTGCAAAGATGCACCAAGAGACAAATAGTAAATAAACCGAGCGCGCTGTTCATAGTTCAGTCGCTGGCTGCACTGGTGACAGACAGAGAATGCGGAAAAGTTCTCTTCCAGCAAGCACTAGCACTGTGTCCACTGCAACAACTTGACAAGGCAAACAAACACACGAACGTGTGTATTAACTACTTTATATATTACTATTCAGAAGACGTCGAGAGTCCTCCTTTTCGTGCCACTTTTATTCTTAGAGCCAACGCCGTGCTGCTGGCTAACTCGATGCCACTGTTGTTCTTGTTCTGTTTTAAGAGTTCCTACGGAAACGTTTGGGATGTGGCGGTGGTTGATAAGTAGGTGTCATACGTCTTATTTTTTTTGTTTTCTTGAGGAATGAATTGCGGCCGTGAGTGTGGCTTGTTTACTAGCCGCGGTTATCGTTTACTGACATATTACCTTGAAAGGAATGTCCCTGGACTCGAACTTCGACTGTTCAGTCGAGTTGTCGGCATTTATTTGATGGTTCTTATGACTTTAGCGTGGTACTGTAAGGAAATAAGGAAAATAAGAACGATTTTCTAATGTTAGCAAACGTTATTAATGTATGGTAGCTAGTGGATATTTTTGCTGGATGTCGACTTAAATCAAATTATTAAATTCTCTGAGTTTTTCCTGGCTTTTCTTGATTTTAATAAATACGTTTTTTTTATTTTTAATAATAAAAATTAATGACTTACTGCAAAACACACCTACGTCTTGCTTTTATTGTATAATACTTCTTCAGAGTATATTGGAACTTAATAATTATGTGGTCGCAACTATTAACCTATAACCTGCCCTGAAGAAGCCTCACACAGTAATGCCGAAACGTAGGTGTTGTTCGTGATAATAAAACATTTTTCACCCCTAACCGTGGGCACTGATTTTTACAATAATATTTTTTATGAAATAATAAAACGAATAAAACACGTGGTATATTTTTCACAGGCTTATTGACGGAACTTGACAATTGTTTCGACAGGGGTCTGTACGTAAACATATTTATAGTGAATAATAGTGATGGGGAAATTTCGTAATTACCTAGTTTGAACAAAAGTAAAGGGGAGTTGTTTGAATATGTTTCTATTTGGGAATTTACAATGTTATGTTTGTTGTACATAACTTTTTTAATTTCTAAATTTTCTAGATTACTTTCTTACTTTTTGGTTGTATGTGCAGTATTTGAAAATTTTCATTAATTTTGTGTTTATTTGAAATACAATACCTGCACCATCGACAGTTTGAACTGTAATATTTTTTATTTTAGAAGGAAAAGAAATTGATTTTAAATTTCTAAGAGTAAACACTTCACAAATAAAAAGTTTAAATTTTAAATTTCTAACCTAAATTTTAGTAACTTTTCAATATAATGAGAAGTATTCTTTTATAAAGTTATTCCATGACATTCAGGCCATTAGTAATTTCCATAATAATTTCATGCTTTCCAGGTCAGCCGATACCCTATTTTAATAGACAATTAACACTCTCGAATGCTATACTAATAAGCAATATGAAAACGGAAAATTTAATAGGGTTTAAAATAATTATGTTGCTTATCCTTACTTTATATTTTTTAACGCAGTAGTTCCTATATAAGGTATATAGGCATTAGCCGTGTTTCTTTCAGAAAATATCTGACACAGAAACTCTGAATGTGGGCTAGTATTACAGCACATTGTACAGGTTACTGTACAGTCAGTCGCATTTCACTAGTTAATATTCAAAAAAAAATCCTTTTACGAAAAATTTAAAGGGGTCATAGGGAACGTAAGAACCGTACGTGTCTCTGAATATAAACTCCGAAAGACATGCGATCAAAATAAATAAGAAGTTCTTATTTTAAATAATAAGTCGAATAAAATACACTTGGTAGTTTGTTTCACAATTTATAGTTTAAAATTTAACGATACCGTTTCGGCAATTACGCCATTGTCAAAAGATAGGAGTACAATAGATACTAAAAGTAAATTGCAGAATTTGTGCTTAAATAGGTAATCAGAAGGTAGATTTTAAGAGGGGAGGAAAAGTGAATTCAATTTGGTCATTAGTTACCATAAGATTATTATATTTTGCTTTTGTTATTTCGAATATTTCGAGAAGGTCTACTTTTTTACCTTTATTAATATTATGCAAAATTTTGGGATTATCAATATTTAAATGGTGGTTATTTGATATACAATGGTGCAATTATTTTTGTGTAAATTTGACCTTTTATGTTCTTTTAGTCTATACTTTAGAGCTCTACCAGTCTGGCCGATGTAAATGGCCTCACAATTTTTACAATTTATTTGGTAGACACCATTTTTCTGTAATATGTTGACTCTTTATTTGTTATTTACTAGGAGTGAACTTAAATTTAACTTATTAGCTACAATGGCATTTATATTAATTTTTCTTAATCTATTACATATTTTATTAGATAACTGTGGAACATAATTAATGTTTTTGTTCATCCTTTTGATTTGGAGAGGCATAGAGAGTTTTTTGTAGCAGTATTGCATAATGTTAATGAAGGTAAAAAACTAGATCTTCTCGAATTATTCAAAATAACAAAAGCAAAATATAATAATCTTATGGTCACTAATGACCAAATTGAATTCACTTTGCCTCCCCTCTTAAAATCTACCTTCTAATTACCTATTTAAGCACAAATTCTGCAATTTAATTTTAGTATTCTATTGTACTTCTATCTTTTGACAATGGCGTAATGCCGAAACGTTATCGTTAAATTTTAAACAATAAATTGTGAAACAAAATACCAAGTGTATTTTATTCGACTTATTATTTAAAAATATTTTACCATGAGATAAGCAACCGCTCAACATCACTTGTTCTTATTTTAGTTTCTATTATAAATTCATATTCGTTATTAAACGTATTCTGTTATCAAATCCAACATATTATTTTAAATTAAATGGCATATTTATAAATGGTTAATACTGATTAGTAAAAAAGTTACTATCAATAAATTTTTAACTTTTGCATCTCTAATTTTCGTGTTTAGGAAGAGGTAACCCGAACAGAAATTTATTAAAAAAGACCCTAACATTATCCGGGCCGGATCAGGCTTTATTAGGGCATATATTATTAAAGCATTGAAATATGGCCCTGATCTGGTACTGATAAGAAAAAACCTTCTAGGCTGTAAATGATTAAATCCTCATCTGGATTACCTGATTCAAGCTCTTACGATATTCCCTGCTTTAATCTGTCTGGTCCTGATGTGGCATCCCTGAATTTGCCCTTGCGGGTAACGCCCTATTTAACATTATTTCACAATCAGCCAGATATAATTTATAGTATTTTTTCTTGGTAAAATTCATACCTTTTGTTCTACATAACTATTAAATTTGATACGATATTTGTACGATACGAAGAGTACTATCGTTAATTGTCCTACACGTCGACTTAGCGGAGTGTATGTAGTTTTCTTTTTGTTGTTTAATTATGGATTGGTTTGGCTAAGATGATATTGACGATTATGAAATCTTTAGAAACACTGTACATACTTTATTAAAAAAGAAACGAACCTATTTGCACACTTTTATATTATTATTAGACTTGGTGGAGCAATTTGAAATTAGAGGAGCGAAGAGTATATTTGATTAAACTTATTGAAATTAATATTATTTGAAGATTGATTGGTGATGACTTGGATTTTATGATAACTCATGTAATTCGGTAATACTATTCTTTTTTGATACTCGGAGTTTGATTTTTAAAAATCTAAATTGTTAAGATAGAAAGGTTTTTTTGTTTAGATTATTCTCGAGTAGGGGAAATCTTCAAAAGACATCTCCGAGAGGGTAGTGTTGAATTCACCGTTGTGCCTACCGACTAAAACCCCTCCTCGAGATGGGAGCTCAACCCGAAGATTATACATCCCGGGAGAAAAGGGCGGGGGTAGGAATAGGTTGGGAGGTGGGGAGGGAGGAAGCGTTGGGAGATCGGTGGTCCACCACAGATGGTTGGGTGGGCACTCGCACTAAAAAACGAAAAGATAGAAACTTAAAAAGATATGGTTCATATAGTTGATTATACAATTGATTGGTTGAGTTAGATTTGTGGGGTTGTATTACTAGGGGAACGACGGACAATGACGCTCAGCGGTTAATGCCGCTCACTCGCGTTTATATATTTCTAAGATAATTGTTAAGTTCAAATATAGAGTACCACCTGTTACTTAGTAGTGCAACTGCATACAGCACGCGGAAGTTTAGTTTACTGAAAGAATATACGAATAGTGTATGCGGGAAAAGTTCACTGGTGTTCCTTAAAAAGTTGTGCATATTCGAGGCGAAGGTAAGTGGTACTATTTTAAAACATTTTTAAATTTCAAATATGAAAGCTTAGAAATCGTAGCTTAAGTGGGTAGGAAATAAATGAGCTGTTTTACCTTTTTTGAGGTTATGAGAGTGTTGCTTGTTTTGGGTGGCAGGGCGGGAAATGGCGCTCGGCTGAGTGACATTAGCCGATAATGGAGCGTGATTACCCTATCACTGGAGTTTATTATTTTTAAGTGTAGTTTTAGGTTAAGTAATTGTATTCTGTTTCCAGATGCCAAAATCAAGAGAGCGCACAACGGCCAAAGTATCTTGGACAGCCGAGTCTATGAAGGCGGCTATTTTTTATCCTTAAGCGGTTATATTTTGTGTTGCTAATTGCTAACCTTTAAACATTTATTTGTTGAATCAGTTTTAAGAAATAAAGGTTTATTTTGTCTATTTTATTTTTTATTTTAATGTTCTTTTTTCTGTTGAGCGTAATTGTCTCTGTCGGGTAATGCCGCTACTGCATATAATCACTATAATAAAAGTTTTACAACCCGAATTTAAATAATATGCAAAATGTCAAACTCGGTTTAGAAGCCTAAATCATCATACTATATTCCTAAAAAAAATATATTTTGAGGCATAAAAAGTTTTTGATTTTTGTGCAACTTTCTTTATGTGAGTGCCATTTACCTACTCTCCCCTATACATGTCATGCACACTTTAAATAAATATATTTTGCTCTAACAGTAAGTAAACTTATTTAAAAGAAACATAATATTGAGTTGCAATATTGAAAACCTAATAAAAAAAAGTAAAAACTAACCTACGTACCGCGGTACGCTATAATTTTGAAATTGTGTAATATTGTTTTTTTACTTTTTATAATGCGCATAATTTTTAGTTTTGTGGTGCATTTAAATTCCGGAGGGTTAAACTGCCATTATTAAAAATTTGGTGTGAACGAAAAACTTTTGAAATCCTTCTTCAAAATTACTAGGTATATATCGTAACCCGTTCAGTATAAACAAAGCAAAAAAAAAAAACATGAATTGAATAGTGTACGCAATCAATATTTAAAGATATAATCTTAAAATATGTAGAAAATTTAACAATTGTAAGTATAGTTTTAAAAATATGACAAACTAAAATTTAAAATTTTGGAAATAATCTTTATTGTCTTTTATTGTAACCAAATTAAATAGCACACTACATTTTCATGTAAATGTATAGTTAATAAATGAAAAATTAATAAAACAAATGCTCTAATACGAGTGACAGAAAAGAAAAAGAGAAAGTGGTACCGGGAGACGTTTCTAAACCAATCCATAATCATAACCTGGTTTCAATGTCAATAACTACAAATTTAGTTTGTAAACGTCTCTTATCTTTTTTAGACACTATATAACGAAACTTCTTCATAACGAATATATTTATTTAATATAAATTTCACCATTTTGTGGCTTTTTCAGAAGAAAAAATTTGTAACTTCTTGTTTTACATAAATTATTACTTGTTTTTATTATTATTGGTTACTATTTAAGTAGGGTTAACATTTGACAGGCGCTAAATATACTATGACACGTTCAGTCACGAAAACACAATCAAACGAACGAAAACAACGAAATTTGTTAGCAAAGAAAATTAAATTAACTGCAGTTCTGATTAACTCAAGTCTACACAATTTTTCACACTAGTAAATCAATTTCTCCCGTCGCCGTAGTCGTCGCCACTACTTATACTCGCATTCAACTGCCGCCACTCTATGATTATCGATCGCCTGTCTATCGCTACTGTCACTTGTCAACGCACGATATAAACAACCGGCCCGCCTAATGCGCTCGCTTTTATAGTTTTCAGCATTCCTTATAGAACGTTCTACAACCTTCTCGTGTTACTATTGTCTTTTTATGGATCGTTGCTATAATATTCCAGACGTATCTAGGAAGGCCGAGAATATCCATTATCTTTTCCAGGAAGGTGTTGGTAATTAGGACTGAACCAACACAAACTGCAAGTACAGTTCGTGACAATACGTTATACTGGTTCGTGCGTTTTAGTAAAATATTTTAGTACGCGGGTTTCTCAACACGATTAAATTATTCTTTGCTTTGCGTGGGTTAGGTTAGGTATTGTCAAATATTCTTAAATTGAAATGTAAATGGATTTTTTGGATAATGACAACTATAGTTACAATAAATACTAAATATTTTTTAGGACTATGATGACAAGTAACATAAAGTAAATATGTATCTTTTAAATATAATAGTTATATGTAATTATAGAAGAAAAATCTATGAGACTTATAATTTATTGTAATTGATGGTTTAAAAATATGAATGAAAGCAATTCGGATTTCATCAAGCACCTTAAACAAACAAATTTTGGTCCTTCAAAGGATGTCATAGAGGTATATTAAAAAACTAAACAGGTACCTTTAAAATCAAAAAAGTTTTAATATTCATGTTGAATTGACCGTAGAGCTGCTACATTCCAAACCAAGAAAGATAAACAAATATTTGTTTAGTCAGGTATCATGTCATTTTTTGGGTATTGACATCAGTGTACATATAAGTAAAAAGAGCAATGACATGTAACAATATACAGCAGTTAGTTGTATTATCATTTCATCAATTAATATTTATCACAAGAAACAAAAAATACACATGCAAATATGCAACTTTATTCAAAATTCTAGCAGTGTCATACTCGAAAATAATATCTAAGATTTGTTTCTTAGTATGTAGTATTTAATTACTGTTATTATAAGCAGTTTGACTTGTTTATTAATTTAAATCGACCGATGACATAATTTAAAAATTATTTGCATTTGTTTATTTATATTATGCAGTTTTGTGCATATTCTAATATACCATTGTATGCATAGATGCTTTTTGATACACTAGGGGTTGCTTTTGAAAATTTAATCCTTATGGAACAAGCAATTAGTTATTACAAAAAATTGAATTATTTAAAAAAATTTTGGTGGGAACGTAAAATTAATGATCTAATTGGATGTTCGTTGGTAAGGTTACCAAATCCCATGAAAACTATAAAATTAAATTTTTAAAATTTGTAAAGAAGAATCATTCATTAACAGATGATTGTGCAGGATTCTCCCTGCAACATCAGAGACTAATTTCTTTAACTAATGGTTAACCTGTAGTGTATCTTACCCAGGTGTATTCGATAGTCATATAACTCACCTACGTTGTTTATGGGAATCAGCTGTTGTCGGTTCGATACACTGACTATTAACGTAATTCGGAAGGGTTGTTTACAGTTGTTAAATGAAAGACAACAAATATGTGACATCCTAACTCTATTATGAAAGAATTTATAAAGTACCAGGGAAATCCCAATAATATTAAATTTTAAACAAAACAAATACGAATACCAAACTCAGCCTTAGCATTCGTAAAATATGAAATGTATATAAATCAAAAATATCAGTCTGTGAAAATCTACCCTGCACGATCCACATACAAAGAGACATGTAAATAATAATTTAAAACTGAAGAATGTTGGTATTAGTTAGTAAAAATAAAAAATAAAGGTACTGAGGTCCCATACGGGAGGCAACCCAGCTATAACTTGAAATTTTAGAAAACAATCTGGGCCTCACATAAAAATAAAATGCACTAAATAAATACCAAAATAAAATACACACACAATTGTGAATACTCCCGGATCAATACTCTACACGGGAGAAAATGTTAGTAAATTCAACAAAGTTCGAAAAATTCTGAACGCACCTGGTAGATCAACAAGGAGCAAAATTATAAAAATTGGGAACAAAGAAAAAACACAAAATAATTGTTACACATCACCGTTTTGTTCAAATTAACAAAATAAAAGTTCAAATTAAACAAAAACATCACAAAATATGCAAGATACAAATAATTGTGTCATTATAAAATAGATTGAATGAACAATGAAAACTGACAATATTTATGTAAATTTTATAACAATGAAAAATAACATAATAAATATTAGAACCTCCTTGAAAAATATATGCAAATATAATAGTTTATTACCTTATTGAATCCAACTTGAAAAACAGACAAAAATAGAAATAAAAAAACAAAGAACCAACAAACGCTACTCTTCACTACACTCCACACCAAGAATACCTACGACCCTCTACTACCAAGAACGCGACGCTCAGCCAGGGTAAAATTCCCGACCTCTTAAACATCATCATCTAGAATTTTTATCGTTCGTTCGCGTTCCTGATTTATGAGTAGTAGGTAACAATTTAGGGAAGTGTGAAATTATTAAAATAGGCGATAGAGAACGACAGACCCTGGTTATTATAAACCTGCCTAGATAACCAAAAAAAAATCAGTTAAAGTAAAGTTTGTTTCTTAGCGAATATTTTAAGTAATAACAGCATTAGGTAGAGGAGACGCTGTTTTTATTAGAATATTTTGTTTGGCACAAACATTTACTAAACTTTGTCTAAAATGACATTTGTTTTCGTTAGGCGTCTAGACAACTTAAACTTTAGTTAAAAATATATGGACAAGTGATGTTGAAAGAGTAATGCTGTAAAATATAGTCGTAATATTGGCACAAATGCCAAAACTGGCGGACTTTTTTAATTTTTAATGTTATGCACCTTTTGAAGATGTCCACATTATTAATGAGGAAGAATAAAAGTGTAATGTAATAATAGTACGCTGAACTATAAAATATTCGGTTTAACCTTTTACAATTTACAAGTATTTTTTTTCAATGGTTTAATAAATGACAAATTTAACCATAGGTTAAAATGTACATTTATTCATTACTCAGGTAAATATTATATCTAACAAATAGATGACTAATTTTGATTGGATTTAATGTCATTTTTATTGTTTTGAATAAATAATTTTTTTATTCAACATATTTTTGTTTCCTCATTGACAGTTATACATTTTAAGGGACGCAAAATTCCTTTTTTTATTAAAATTAATATTGATCCTTCATGAAATACTTCAGCAGTAATGATTTATATTAAGTACTACTACACCATGACATTCAAGCGTTCAGTACTACCTAAATAAGTAACAGAGAGTATAAAATGGTTACTAATCGCAGGTCGGAGGCTTCAATTCTAACGTGGAGCCATTTTTTGGTATAAGATAAGTATCAGAACATCTTTTACGAATGATTCTTCATATAAAAATAAAAAATGTTTGTTCGCTACTTGAAAAAATTTGACTGTTAAGCGGTTAAGGTCAACGGCACTTGATTTATGGATTGTTTATTCAATAGTAGCCCTCAGTAGGAAATACGAAAATTGAAGTCATACGAAACGAGCATGACTGGTCAAATATTTACCTTCGTAAGTTTTAAATAGAATGCGATTGTTTTATAACCGGTCAATAATTTGACGGATGAAATCAACAACATGACGGTATCATGATTTACAGTAAGAACATGTTTTACAGTTTAATATAATTCATTTGAAAACGAACTTCAAAGATTTTAAATTTTAATTGGCAAAATGAAGCTGATGGACAAAGGTCAATGTTCAATATTCTTTAAAGTGGTTGAAAAATTTAGTTTGTGTTATTCAATTCCGTTTTAATATTCATTAGTCTGTGGTGATGAATGAATAACATTTTAAATAATTAGATACACCTATTATTTTAATAAAAAATAATATTTATGTAGGGCTGTTTGGTTATAAGAGTCTATTTTTTGGAATTTTGAACAAAATTTTACTATTTTTTTAAATAAATATTACTACTTTACCACTGCTTCTATGTATTTGGCCAATTGCTACCTTTGATCAGAGAAAATTTCAAAATTTAATTCAATTGCAATTAAATTATTCGAAATTCAAATATACACTTGGTTTTTTGTTTCACTAAATTTATTCAAAATATCGGACAAATAGTTCAAACTTCTCAGTTCATTATCAACGAATTTAAAGAGGATTTTAACACAATGTGATTTTATACAGGTTTGTGTGAGGGTGGTTGGATTTCCAAGCACTAAATGTGTTAGGTAATTGATCTTATTAAGGGTGACATCGAAAAATCAACTTGATTGTTCATAATATTAAGTTGTTCATTTTTAGCCTTTAGAATTTCTACTATTTTAAGGTAGTTCAATTAATGCCCTTTGTTACCAACATGTAATACTTGGAAATCCTTTACATTTATCATTTCCAAGTTAACAACTTAATATTACGAACAATCAGGTAGATTTTTCGATGTCACCCTTAATAAGTTCAATTACCGAGCACATTTAATACTGGGAAATCCCACCACCCTCACACTACCCAGTCGTACGGACAACTGGGTGTCTTTCGAAGATTTCCCCTCTTCCTCGAAAACAAAAAAAAAAGCTTCTGTACATTCGTTGATAATGAACTGAGAAGTTCGAAACATATGTTCGATATTTTGAATAATAGTGAAACAAAGAACCAAGTGTATTTTTCAATTTTGAATTATTAATTTCAACATCTTTCACCAAGAACTTAACGATTAATTAAAATTAACTGTATGTGTTAATTTAAATTATTCGATTATGAATCTTAGACATTCATGTCCAATGTAAAAGAGGGGTCGAAGATTTTCCCATAAGTCCTTTTTTGGTGATAATCGCATCCTATGTTTCTTTACTCGTTGTGGCGGATACCTATCTTACTTCTAAGATTACTCAGGAGAACGATTAGACTTTTATAGGATCGTTTAATTAATCGACTTACAAATCTCCAGATTGATTTTGTACAAAATTTTATTTACAATTACCTCTATCATCTCACCTCCATTCCTTCCTGTCCTGAGTCAATCTTCGCATTTCCCTAACAATAAAACTAAAACATCCTACATTCCTAACTGTGTGCGAACACAAATCCAATCTAGGTCTTCCTCTTTCTCTTTTCACTCCTACTTTTGCTTTTAATATATTTCTAACTAACTTTTTCCTTATTGATTTCTTTGGCGTCGGCTGCGTCCCTTGGACCACCAACTGATTTATTATCAATGCAAGATGCGTAACGTCTTCACGATGATTTTTATATTCTGATTTTTAGCTCTTTTGTTCATTTATTACCAGTTCCTTTCCTTTGTCAATTTAGTTTCGAATCCTTTCCTAATTGCACTACCATAAATCGCCCATAAATTCCGATTATTTTTCTAGCTGTAACTGTCAACCCCCTTATCCTAACGTCCGTCAATTTGTATCATATTTCTGTCACATTTATAAGCATAAACCAATATACTACAACAACTTTCAAAACCCACCTTCCTCACTTGTAACACCCATCATCATTGTTCTTATCAAATTTAACCACACATCCATTCCTTTCCAACTTAATCTACAATCTATAAATATCCTTTTTCTAAAAAGAGATCATCAGATCAAAATAACAAGCAATATCAATTCACATCAAACTATCTACCTATCAACTATATTCAACTTATATCAACAAACAAGTCTAATCAATTAATCAATATCCAAACGACAACTTAATCGTGACGCAACGCTTCTCGGTTAGTTGCTACTAGTATTATTCGTGTATAAAGTGTAAATATATGTATAAAAAAACCTGCTTAAAGACTTTAATTCAAACGACTTACTTCAATCCAAAAATTCAACACAAACACCTGGACTTCGACAAGTTGCAGTCCAGGACAATTCATAGCGAATAAAAACAGCGTCTTTTGTTCCGATTTTTAATGTCTCTCCACGGTATTTTAATTAGTTGCTTTTAACACCACATCTCATATGCTTCAATTTTTATTTTCACCACGCCCATTCATACAGCGCTATACACTTTTAATAATCTATATGGAATTTGTAAATTAACCGATCGCAAGTAACAATAATAATTTAGAATGTGTATTCGCCATGAGTAAGAGAAAGTAGTATACCAATAATAATTAATTAGACTCTTGATTCAGACAACGGGTAAAACACGAACAATCAACTTTCAATAGTTATTTGAACTCTTGTTCGTTATGACTCCTGAGAATAATACAATGTGGTTTGAATTATCTTTTAGCGAGCGGGATGTGGTTGAACCAAAAATGTGGTATGAGTAAAAGTAAAAAAACCGCAAAACACAATATAATTTTGTTCCCTCATACTAATAATAAGTATTGTTACGTCACACACGCAGATTTTTCATTGTATAGATATTTGGTGTAAGAATGTTCGATTTATATTCATTTTTGTCAAATGTTTTGTATAAATTCTATGTAAATAATTTCTATAAAGTTACTAACACCTTTGAGCATGCCTTTTCTTCAAACTTGTTCTCTACTATCTTGCCCTTTTCAATTCTAAGAAACAGCTTTCTTTTCATTCACAAACAAGTCAATTTTTTTTTCTTTGCCGATCGCCTGCAACGGTCAATCATAAAAAGTACCATTGCCCGATCCCTAATAAAACTCTCGCTACCCTCTGCATCCTTCGATGAAATAACCTTTAATAATAAAATTTTTACATCTAAAAATCCATTAATCAAGAATATTTTACATTGGGTGAGATATGTTGATGATATCTTTTGTATCTGGATTGGAACAGAAAACAATATACTTTCATTTTTAAATTTCATCAACTCATTCTATCCTAGAATCACATTCACTTTAGAAGTAAAAAAATCAAGCTCCTAAAACTTTTTAGACATAACCATTACTAAAGTACAAAATTAATTACATTTTAATATTTTTAGAAAACTTACATTTACTGACACCCTAATACATGCCGAATCGAACCAGTCATATAATATTAAACTAAACTCATTTAATTGCTTTGTTCACCGCTTGCTAACCTTACCTTTGAATAAATCTAATTATCAAAAGGATGTTTCAATCCTAAAGAGCCTTGCCAAGAATAACGGTTATGAAGAAAATTTAATAGACAAACTTATCAGTAAAATACAAAAAAAGTTAAATCTAATAATGTTTATTCGTTAAAGAATAAACTTTTTTAAAAAGTTTACTTATTTTATTAAAAACAATTACAAGAATTAATATTTATGAATATGATTATAATTATGATTATGAGCTACCTAGACAAGGTTCTAATAGTAACTAACTACAAAACGTTGTCACAAAAACAAGTAAAGTTGCATCTAACAATCTGCTTACACTAGATATCATATTACACGATGATTGCCTGGGAAAGTATTTGTAAAAGCGTTTCTTGCAGGTGTGTCTGACATAATTATCTCCAACAGCTATATTCAGTTCCAAATACAAAAGATATCTAACCCAATAAAACATTTTACTATATCAATTATGTACCTAATATCTCCAATAACATTTGCAACAATTTAAAAAAGCTTGGTTTATCAGTCATTTCGGTCAATAAAAACAATTTAGGAAAATTTTTAGTAAATAATAAACCAAAAATTAATGAATTAAATAATAGCGGTGTTTATCAAATAAATTGCAAATACTGTGAAGCGTTCTACATTGGACAGACGGGGCGGGCCCTTAAAAAACGTTTAGACGAACACGTAAAATCAATAAAAAATGGCAACAAATGTACAGGTATAGCGGACCATTGTATTTACCAAAATCATGAAAAAGATAATAAGAAAATAAAAATAATACATACAGAAAGTTAAGGGAGAAAACTGAATTTCTTAGAAACAGCCGAAATAAACCAGGCCATCGCAAACGCTCTACCTATTACCAATCACCAGACCGATTTTGGGGTTTCCCCGTTATTAAAATCCATTGTATTCTAGATATAAGTAGTTTGTAAAGAAATAATGTACCTCAGTTATCTATAGCTCTTTGAAAATGGTGTAAAAACCGAAACATATGTCAGAGATAGTCTAATACATTTGTGAAATATACCGTGTGTTTTATTTTATTAATTAAATAGCCTTTACTGTTTGAATACTAACTTTCTGTTTAAAAATCAAAATTTCTTCACCGACCGCGATACCATACCAGTATTTCATTTTTGTTACGTTACGAGAAAATTTTAAGTATAGCTTCGAGTTTACTATTTTACAAATAATTATTTAAATTATTTTTCTGTCCAATGGTATATTTTATTAAACTAAGGTACTTATTTCTGACAAATCAATTCCCTAGGAATTACTATTTTTACTTCAAAACCTTAAAAATTGAAATATTTTCTAGTTATGTGTTATAATAGCGTTCGCAAAAGTTTCTCATTTTTTTTAAGAAAAGACATTTGTTAACGTCATAATATTTCAGTAAAAGGTCCTCTGTTTTTTTAAAATTGTATAATTAGAAGTTTAATCACGTTTGAAGTATGTTGTTAATATTTCAATTTAAATGAGCACATTTTTAACTATCGGTTTTGCCAATCTGTTTTGCTTATTTTGTAAAAGACAACAACTTATAGTTAAACAGTTGCAATTTGTTAGGATAGAGTCTGGAAGATTAATGAAATTGTTTTGAATAGAGTATCATACATCTTTATACGAATCTATTCGTCTAAAGTTGAACGAACTTCAATTTTTAAAACCATTTTTACAAAGTGATTATACAAAAACCAATAGTATTAAATGTTTTCACAAAATTTATTAATAATCTCTTACACGTGTTTCAACCTTTCGTCTATTCTCAAAGAGAACTACAACAGTACTGAGTGAATTCCAATTCCACTTACTCAAATCATATAAATAAAGGACACATTTTTAGTAATAGTTTTGACATACTACATTTAGAAAATAAGGGAAAAAAGTAACCTTGTTAGAAAATTTAGAAATAGACAAATACAAACAATTAGGCGAGTTACTAAATGATCAGACAGAAAGTAATAATTCCCCATTACTAAACTTGTTCTGAATTAATCACCCCCAACAATATATAAACACCGTTTGAATAGACGAAGCTTTTAGTTCTTGTAACTCCATAATAGAAATTATAAATAAAACTCAACGTTTAAAGTCACAAAATTATTTATTGACTACTATAGCCATTTCACCACACAGTGCCTTCTTCAGGTGGATGATATTATAAACTTAAACTCTAATACAAAATCTCTTGTATACTAAAATTATACTAAAATAGGGAGAGGGAAAGATACAAAATGGGACAGCTAAATATTAAAAAGAGGTGAATTATTTACATCTATTTGATAGTTTATTATTAACAATAATTTGTTAAGTTATTTATAAACATTCAAGTAAATTTAGTTTTAAGCCTTTCTTTTCCAAATGTAAAATTTTTAAATTATCATCGAAATCATGAGAATTCTGTATTAAATGTTCGGCATAAGTAGAATGAACAAAATAAAGGCTTAAAACTAAATTTACTTGAATGTTTATAAATAACTTAACAAATTAGGCTTAATAATAAACGTTCAAACAGATGTAAATAA
Source organism: Agrilus biguttatus (assembly GCA_963921985.1). Taxonomy (NCBI): domain Eukaryota; kingdom Metazoa; phylum Arthropoda; class Insecta; order Coleoptera; family Buprestidae; genus Agrilus; species Agrilus biguttatus. The sequence goes on from OY998118.1 coordinate 28,265,693, forward strand.
TTCACCCCTTCTTAATATTTAGCTGTCCCATTTTGTATCTTTCCCTCTCCCTATTTTAGTATAATTTTAGTATACAAGAGATTTTGTATTAGAGTTTAAGTTTATAATATCTTTCACCTGAAGAAGCCACTGTGTGGTGAAATGGCTATAGTGGTCAATAAATAATTTTAATTTTATTTATAATTTCTATATAAACACCTTCGTTATATTATAACATTAGTATTAAGTACTCAGTCTGAGGAAGCCAATGTTTAGCAAAACAATTGTTACTTGTTTTAATAAATTTGTGAAAATCTTAAGTCTTGTTGTCATGGTGATAATGTATTTTCATCAAGTAAAGACCGAATCTATCCAATTTTTGAAATATATGTATAATGAAAAAAGAAGCGACGAAAAAACGTGTAGTTGTAAGTGACGGGTGAACCTTTGATGACTGTTTCTAAACTAAACTTTTTGTGTTTTGGTTGAAATGTGCTTATAAATAAAGGAAATACACAACTACATGCACAACGGTCATTGTGCCGATGCTGGTTAGAGAAATGATCTAGAACTGAAACAGGGGTTGCAACCAGGCAAGGTTGTAAACAGGACCAAGTGGCCGAGCATGAGTTTGAATAACTTAAGAATCTAACAATTTTTGATCATGATAAATCGCACTAAATTATAAATATTTTATAGATATAGAATTGCTGTCCTAAAAATAACTGTCTTTCTTTGAGGAACCGAAAAACTACAATTAGCAGTAAATATCAGTAGATGCGATATACTGCCTTGATATAATATTATGCCACCATATTGGTTAGGTTATGGTGTGACTTTGTTTATTGGACCAGTAAATAGTATACCACATTTAATAAAACGTCATTTTTTCGTTAATGATGTGTGGCGACCGTCAGAAGTGTATGGCTGGCTGATGTTTAAAACGTTGTAAGTAAATTGGTCGATGTTCTGTTGGAACTTTAAACGGAGGATGTGTGTGCTGATAAGAATCAAAAGTTTCCAAATTGCGATCCACATTCGACTATTGAGCATGATGCCGTAAACAGTTCCGACAACAACCACTGGAAGTATGGGGTAATCACTGAACCGATTCGAAAAATTCTTCGATCAATAGAAAGCTATTTTATCCGTGTAGGACATAGAATTTTTTTTTATAAAGTAAGTTTTCAGCTCGAATCCAATATTTTTAAGTCAAACCAGATCTTTTTAGATACCAGTGCACATTAACTCCCGTCCAAGTAAGGTAGTCCGTTAATGACAACCATTAACTCCCGTCCAAAGTTTCTTACCTCCTAATAATTAATTTGAAACCACATTAACTCCCGTCTAAATAATAATACGACTAAATGAAATGCAAAAATTATTCATTTTGTTAATATACAAGACGTTTTTTTTTATAAACAGATATTAGAATACTTATTAGAAACACATTTTACAAAATCGAACCTATTTATTTTATTTTTCAATTAATCTTTAATTTTCCCTGAAATAAATTTAAACGACCTTTCAAATTCTTTCCTCATAGTCTGTATTTTTCTTTGTTCTTGACCACTGTTAATTTTCATGTATGTGTCCATTTGCATATCTTTTAAAGCCTTCAGAAATGTAACAATATTTGATATATTCAAAAAACAAACACACTTGTTCAAAGGTTTTTACAAACTTCATTAAGAATACTCTTACAATCGTTTCGACTTAATTAGGCCATTCTCAAAGAGTCAATTAGAAACTAACTAAAGATAAACAAACATAACCATTTATACCTTACATGTGGGTGGGGGAAGTAACCCCACTTATAGTTTTTGGAAACATGCACGAAATATAGGGTTATTATGCCCTTCACACCGTTCATTTTTCATATTTTTATTTAGAAAAAAGGCTTTTCGGATTTCTAACGCATGGCTTATTATGTTTACCCCGAATATGAATTCGTACAACAAAGATTCGCATGTGTTTGTTGTGTGTGCTAAAGATACTGTATTAGAGGCCCTAGTACTACATCCCAACTTCTTCCGGCGATAAAAAGGTTAGGGAATGTTTTCAAGTCGTGCTGTATATGTCAGTAAATGTAATTTTCTGGAGTAATAAACTAATCAAGCGAAGTTATTGTTATTTTGCTTGAACGGGAGTTAATGTAGTGGAATAAGTACCACATGTGGCGAAAAAGGTACATCAATTATTTGGACGGGAGTTGATGTGCGCCCTTAGATACAATCTTTTAATTTTAAGTTGGTTAATGTTCTGTCGGACTGTCTACGGCGTGCTGACGAGAACTAATGAGTTCGAAATCGCGAAACATGTTTGGCAGTTTAGGCAGAATACTAACCAGAACATATCTTTGCTTATGTTATATCTGGTTATGTGCCTATCACGTAGTTAGCTACGCCGTGGATTTAGTTTAACAAGTTGATATCCTTATTAGAAAAGGACCTTTTTTAACATTACTGAATCCCACAAATAAATAGAAAATCAACAGATGGCATTCATTACGCTGAATGTATTTATTCATTATTATTATTATTATTGATTAACATTAGATTACATAGATTCGTCTAACTTAAGAATATATTGATAACCATGATTGTATTTAGGCTAATTTTTTAGTGAAGCATTTTTTAATATAAATAATAAGTAAAAAGACACTTGGTATTGTTTCTCAATTAACTAACTAAATTAGTATAGTTAACTTTTTGATTATGGCTTTATAGCCGAAACATGTCAATATCTTCTTCCAAATAAAATAAGTGAAACAATATCAAGTCCTTTTGCTTACTATTTATAAGAATAGGTTGCTTCAACAGGAAAAGAAAAAAATCACTTAACAAAAGTCTAATTCTTTCTTTTTTTATTTAACCGAAGAAGTATTTTTTTGCATAATATATATTTTATCGAATAATTAAATTTGTTTATTATTTTAATCGCCTGCTAGGATGTTTTAAGGAGAAACAACTATGCACCTCTTTTAAATTTGCATTTCTGCTTAGTATTTTTTATAATGTTTTTTCAGTATTGCTACATTCTTACTTTGAATAGATATATTTGTGTTTACACTTTAATTCTTGATCGTATGCAAATACTAGTCATAAATCCGGTTAAAAGCAAATCAGAGTGGTAAATCATTTCTCCTAAAATAAGTAAAACAATTCAAAAGATTCACAAAACACTTACGGGTTACAAGTATAATAAAAGGTAATATTAGCCATTTAGCAATTCATAATAGCATATACTAGAAAACTGAAACTGTGCTTGATATGTTGATCATAAAATAATTTGATTTATGACAGCAGTTTTTCACTTAAACATATTTTTTATTATTAAATGAACATTTTAAACCAGTTTATACTTAATTTTATTAGCATCCGTTTTTTGTACATAAAATTATTTGGAGAAACCTTAAATTCTAAAATAAAAATCCTTGAAAAGTAATTGTTTGCTTATAATTTAAAATTGGAAAACATAAAAGAGTTTCAAGACGTATATTCATATTTACAACAATTGTTTCTCTTAACTTAAACTTCTTCAGGTTAAGTTATAACAAAATTTGTGAACATTTGCCAAATATCTAACTATCATTTTTAGGGTGGGGGAATTTGACATCAACATTTAATAAAGGAGAACTTCTAACATCCAGTTGGTCGTTTAAAATTTTATTTTGTCTATTGCATCTATTAATTTCTAAAGCTTCTAGTAAATCTAATTTTTTACTTTTATTCTGGATGTGTACAATTTTGAATTCTTGATTAAAAAATTATGACAATAAGTAATAAAATGTTCTGCATACGCCGAGTTAGTTTTTCTATTTAGGAAACTGCTATAATATCAGTCGCTGTCGAGACTTCGAGGTATAATCTTCGCCCGCCTAGTCAACGCAGCACCCACTGAGGATGTCAGCCGCAGTTGCTGACGAAACGTCTGGACGAAACCGTTCAAATCGACCACGCCCTACAAGCCCGAACCATCATTCTACAACTGCTATAATGTTCGCGAATTCGAATGTCAAATGAACGACCAGTTTGACCTATATAAACTTTTTCACAATTAGAACAAGTTAATAAATAAACACATTATTTTGAATTGATAGGTGTTTGACATTTGTTATTAGAAACGATTTTGCCTAGATAATTATCTGTTTTGTATGACATAAAACTATTGTCGATTGTTTGTAAATTTTTCTCAATTTTAATAGAAATTTTACTTATGTATGTTATACAATTAAAGTTAGCCGGTTTAATTTTAATTTAAGGCAAACAATTGTAGTGAATATACGTCTTGAATGTTCTTTGTATTTTTCAAATTTAAATTATAAACCAGTTTCAACAAGTGTAGGCTTCTACAATCAACAATTTAATTATTAGTTTGTTTAATATAAATAAAAAGCTATATATTTATTATTTATTTATTTTCAAATTTATTTCTAAGAAATAATGTAGGTTTCTATTGATTTTAAAATTTGTATCATTAAAACGCTACCTTAAAGAATTTTTTATCGGAATGATATTAAATATCTGTTTAGAAATATTATTTGAACCGAAACCAAACTTTTTTCGCTACACTGTCATATCTATCGAGTACCAGCTGTGCCCGCGACTTCGTCCGCGTGGAATTTAACAAAAAAGTTATTTAAAAAATGTTAAACGAAGTAGTTGAGACACAATTGTCAGCAATAAAAAACTTTTTTGTGCTTCATTCCCACTAGCTACTCCGGCTGGTGGACGGGCAGTCCCTCCGACCTACACTGTAGTGCAAAGCCGGAGTGTAGGGCGTAAGGCCCTCTTCAGCCTCCTTGTAGGAATCATGGGAATGGGTGTGTGGTGTGGTTAGGGAGAGAATGATGAGACGGACGGAATGAAGACAGAAAAGAAGTGAATGGTTATCTATGGAATATTACTACCCCAACATTTGTCTAAATGATCCAAGGAAACCACAGAAAACTTGGACCAAAGCAGTCGGACCCGAGTTCGAACCGGTGACCTCTCGAATGCTAAGCAATGATTTAGAGTACGCGCGACAGGCAGCCTTTGTGATATTAAGTCTTTGGTGGGATAAGTGGCGGTAGGAACCTGATAGATGCTGCACCTATGGCATGCGAGTGGGCAGGGCGCGGTATTGGATTGCATTTGGACATTGCAACATTATTTTATAATTTTATTTGATTATTTGATTAAGTACCTAAATAAACACATTAAAATACCTAATATCTAAATAATAATAGATATGTATGGTGTACTTCGTCCGCGTGGAATAGTTATTAATTTCTTAAATAAAAGTAGCCTAAGTTACTCCTTATTACATTACCTATCTGCCAGTGAAAGTCCCGTCAAAATCGGTTCAGCCGTTTCAGAGATTAGCCAGAACAAACAGACAGACAAAAATTGTAAAAAATGTTATTTTGGTATGTGCTAAATGCTCAAATGATGAAATTATCTTTTTAAAAAGAATATTTATTTTACGATGTACAATTTGTACAAAGTCTAGTCTACAGCTAGAATGACATATTCTAATGCTGAAGGCAATTTTATAAGTTCGGTTATGCTTTGTCAGCAACACTACATTTATGTCTATTCATCTACTTATTCTAACATTTAACATATGTACCGTGTATACAGCCATTTGCATTTAGTAAAAAGTGATTATTTTAATATTACAAACAGACACTCCAATTTTATTTATCTGTATTTTAGTTTTTACTACACTTCTGGCTTCAGTGATTAATAGGAAAACGTTATTAACATTCCGTTTAGTAACAGTTTCCATTTGACAAATGTATGTCCTCCGTTGTTAAGTAACTTGCTATGTTTTTGTTAATTAAATCTCGCCCCACCCATTGATGTATGTCACGCGGAATTTATGTTGCTAACAAGATTTTAAATAGGTACAATACTTATATATACATAAAATTTTCTTTAATTGTTATGGTTAGTAGTCAAAGGACATAGTGTAAAATGGGTGCAGTTAACATTATTACTCCATTAGCTAGGGATTTGGCCCAATGGTAGGCCTTGGGGACCCGCAACATATAATTTTTCGCAATGACAACAAACTCACATTTCTTAACATTGCACTTATTACGAGAATGTGATTCTTAGTCTCTAGTTAACCCCCGTCTCACCCATATGTTTGAGCAAAACCTTAAGTGCTACCCTTAAGGAGGCGAGGTAATGCCAATTTCGAATAAATATCCAATTCCGTCAACTTCTAGTGTGGCCACCAGAGAGCGTCAAACATTTGACAGTCGTCCTCTATTTTACTTCAGAAAACGGTTCTATCTGATAAAGAATAGTGATAATTGAATGTATAATGAATAAATATTGAACATATCCAGATACTAGGGGTCGCCAAAACGTAATTTTACGAACAATTGATTTTTAGTGGATGTTCCAGAAGAATGTTGACCACTGTTTACAGGGTCATTCAAACTGGGTGGTGCATTAGACGTTTTAGGGGAACTAAGCATGTCACAGATTTGAAAATTTGGGAGTAGGGGTTATTAAGGATGATCTAACTAAAATAATTTCAAATGTCGGGCATTTCCGGTTATACCGGAAGTTGATGTCAACTTTCTTATTTTAAAAGGAGTGGTATATTTTTTACGATGAATTCCTATGAAACATAAAATTTTAAGGTGACTTTGATGACCAACTTGCATGCCTACGATAAATAGTCTCTGAGATAATTTAATTTATTGGAAAAAAGATTGCACCGCAACCCAAACTATAAAAAATCATAACTTTCACAAAAAATGACTTAGAATGTTGAAAAAGCAAAACAATTTCCACTGTAACAATTGTTTCACCCTACTAGGTGACATACATACTTCTATGCCACAACTTAAGCTTAAGCCGACTTACATACTATCATATATTGCTAGTGAGGTGGGTGTGGAGTGTTTTTCCACTAATTTATTGACAATTATAGATTTATACACATTTTCGATTTCATTTAAAATTTCGGAATTGTTTTGCTTGACATGTTTTTTTAATTTCCCAAGATTCTACTAGATATATCTAGTTTTTTCCCTTTTTTTAAGTAATGTAGTATTTCACAGTTTCACCAACAATTGCCTTAAATGTGTTACACTTTAATTAACATTTTTAACTTATTTGACGTTTTAAACTGTAAACACGAATTTAATATTGATTCTAACTGTGAAATACTACATTACTTAGAAAAAGGAAAAAACTGGAGATAGTAGAATTATTCCATTATGACAGGGTAGTGTCGGATTCTTAGGGTGAATATATAATACAATAAGTGAAAGTACAGCCTTAATCATTATCGGCATTCACAGATTTTTATAAATGGTTGTAAATATTATGCAACATAATTTATTATAATAATGTAATGTAGCCTTTAAATAAGTATGAATCGATTGTTCTCTGTAGAACATACCCATACAAGATACTACGTACGTAAACTGAGGCCATCATAACATGTTATATAGTATTTGCGCACATACAAAAGTGGACATTGAAATCTAGACCTCTTTTGTGGTCATCCTGATACGCTTGATTTATTTTATGTAACTATTGATATAACTAACTAAGGCTTGTCTTTTATTGGCCAGGATTTTAATCCGTTTTAATCAGTATTTAAATATTAAATGACAGTATATAAATATGAAAGGTCCCTATCTAAATAAAAATAGGTCGGTATTTATTATTGCATGGTAAGTATTTAAATATAAATTGTCAATTTATAAATTCAAGAGGTCAGTATTTAAACACTAGTGAACAGTTTAATTAATCTACATGGTTAAACTAACTAACTAACTAATTAAGTAACCTGGCCTAATATAACCTAACCTAACCTAACCTAACATACACCAGAAGAAAAACATAACTCCCAACAAGATCACCCATATGTTCATTTATTCATCTGCCCGTCTATTACAACTAATTTTCTTAGAAATCATGTAATGCACCATAAACTTAAAATTATAATCTTATATATTTTACAGTAAGTTATAATTTAAAACATTCATATTGGAGTTAAAGAGGGTGACAGTTGAGTAAACAAATGTTTTATGTTATTTTTTAATTTTTGTCCATTATGTGGGATGTAAAGTAGAAAATAGGAGACTGTGGTAAAAGAATAATTAAATAAAGAAAGACTCACCCTAATTACAATTAACTAAACTTAATATGAGCGGACACGTGTTTCGCCCACTTCATACGTGGACATTATCAACGCTAGACAGTCTAGCTGATTAAATTATGAGTTATTATTTATATTTATGTCGTTATGATTGTGATTTTGGTTTAATTGGTTGCTCACATATTGTATTTGTTTATTTATTTCAGATAAATGATCTCGGATCAGTCAGGCCATAAATTCCTAATTTAGTATTGTTATCTATTTTTTTTATAATTATTTAACAATTACTTAGTTCATGTTTTATCTCATATATTTTTATTTATTTTTTTAAATTTCATTTAATTTCACCCTACAAACTTTATTTGAAAAGATTGGTAAGAGCAAGCTGGAATATTGGTATCTACCGCTGTCGGTTTTCTGTAAATTTTAAATTTAATAATGTTATCTCGAAAAACGGTTGGATCTAAAAAGTTTAACCGTTTGTGTGATTCGATTTCTTTTGTGAATTTATTGGTATTATTAATGCTGTTGAGATATGATGAAAAGTTTAAGAGTATCTAACCAAATGCAAACGATTGTTAGGATGTGAAAACCGAGCCAACAAACATAAATTGAACAATGTAACACTCATTTGAATATATAAATAACAAATGTTCACATACTCAATCAGTAGATGTTAATCACTATGATGATCACTCGCTAGATTTCAGCACCTTTATCAAAATATAAAAAGAAATATGTGTGAGCACTCAAGTATTCCTTTACTTAGCTTTTATTATGCATCGAACTCTAAATAAGACCTTATTGCAATATTAATAAGTATGAAAGAAATACATTGACCGCAGCCAATCTGTAATCATCTCTTTTAGATTTATGATGCTGTAATCCTACTCATGGGAAAGGGTAAGCACCCTACTCCCGCACTACCTCTGCAAGACAGATTTCTCTGCCCAAAAACTGGACTGAGGTCGTCAATGAGTTAGATAATCGTACAACCACAGCCTACACTCCTCATTGCACCGCAGCGCCCTAAAACCTCAACCCTAATATTAATAATAACTGTGTCACCGCAGCTAACAGCCTAGGTAGCGTCCCTGCATATATTTTCATTAATTACTTTTGAATCAATATAAATTATCAGTTAGCATCATTTCACAAATCAATCAGTTAAATAATTTTTAAAAATGAAAATGTTTGAAGTACTCAGTGAACAACTCACCTGAATCCAATAATTTCATATATTTGGAATAACTCACTTAAACAATAAAAATGTTACAACGGCACACCCGAAAAACTCAATTGTCACAAACACAGAATAATAATTTAATGAATGAAATTGTTCTATTGGGAATCCCCGACTAAATATGGTTCACAATGGTATCATTGTTACTGTAAAGAATTTCACATTCGAACTAACGTCGATCGAAACATGTTTTTATTTATAATATAAACAATAAAATATACAATATTACATATAATAAAATATACACCTTACACGATATTATTATTAATTATTATTAAAGACGCTAATAACGTACTTTGAGTATTTTTTTATTAAATTGTCGTTTATGTGTTTTTTTACGATTAATATTTGCAGTCTCAATAATAATATTGGGCAATGGGCAACAAACACAAAACAAGTTAGCATTACGTGCATCTACAAACAATGGCCAGGGACACGTTTCAAAACTATACCCATAAATTAGTAATGCTATCTACGCTCGCCAATCTCTATGAGAAATAAACAAAAGCCAATTAGCTAGCCTATATGCAGTGCATGTAGATAGCAGTCTAAATTCGCTGCTTTATGCCAGCCAGAGAGAGATGTGTTTAACTAGACTGCGCTTTGCGTTTATAAATACAATTTGGGTAGGCAACCCATTTTGCGAATTAAGGGACAGAAACGCAAGAATTATTAAGAGCGCTTGTAACTTTACTCAGAAAGTTTGAGGCAGTTGAAGTGTTGAGTGTAGTTAGTTCAAATAAATGTTGTGCAACACTATTTTTCTTGTACATAGGGAACATTGTGAACACTTTTATGAACTATTTTTTTGTTAAAGTAATACAAAACTAGTTTAATATTAGAACAATAAGAATCCTGAATTAAATAAAAAATAGTTGAACGAAATAAGGCGTGCAAGTTTTACACCGTCAAAATATATAGTTGTTTGCAGCAAACATTTTGAATAAAATGACTTTTTAATATTAATATCCGTAGGAAAAAGAAAATTAAAGCAAAATGCTGTACCTAGCGTTTTTGATTTTCCTCAGCATTTAATTAAAAAAGTAGTACTTCGACGCAATAAACGAATTATTTTGTCACAGGAGCAAAAGTAAGCAAGTATGAGTGTTGAATTAGCAATATTATGATAAAGAGATAAAGAGTGAATTTAATTTTGTTCTAAAATAGTACCATAAATACGGAGTTGCCGTCAATTCCGTCAACTTCAAAAGTACGTCCTGAAAGGTAAATTCGGATTTTGCTAAAAATCAGCAATGCGTTCAATTACCTATTAATTTAGTTTTTAACCGTTATTATTATCGCTTAGATTTTAATGTATTTTGAAATTTTTACATAACTGTAGGCAGCAAGCAAGTTGAACATACATAGTTTTATTAATTAATATTTATATTTTTGAATGTTAGATATATTCAAAAATCTCAACTAAAGGTTTGTTTATTTTTGTTGCTTACTATATTTTGTGTATTGTTAGTCATAGTTCAGATTTACTTAGATACATATTTCATAAACATAAGTTTTAGGTTCTCACAAACATATCTCGACTTAATTTTTGTTCAATTTTATCGCTTTAAACGTTTTTTTGTCCATCCGTCACCTTAAATTCATTTGTCTACTGTCGCCTGTATATTATACCTAACCACCTACTCATGTCAATTGACACCTCTCGCATTTCTTTCTCTAATTTCCATCATCTCGTACTTCTTTTCTTCTCATGATTAACATACTATTTTTCTAACTTTCCCAACAGAGTACACATAATGAACGACTTCACATACCTTAGATTTTTTACCAACTATTATTTACAATATAATATATGTATATATATAATATATATATATATATATTTATATATATACATATATATAAAATTTCGTCAGAATTTGCTTAAATGGTTCAAGGAACCATAAAAGTTTAGATCAGAGCAGGAGGACTAAAAATCCAATCGGTGACCACCCGAATGGTAATCATGAGACCACGCCACCGTAGTGTTCTTATTTTATAACCAGCTGATTTTTAAATTTATTGATTAAAACATACTACTTAGTAGAAATTCTTTCTAGTGAATGAATCTATTTTGACGATTTAATTATCCATAAAGGAAATTGATTCATGCTATTCTGTTTTAAGAGTCCTTCAAATGAACGTTTCCTTCAATAATTGCCCACCTCTATTACTTATGTCCAATTTTATTGATTCGTAATTCTATCTGTGTTGCTAAGACTTATGTATTTTTATTGGAACCTTTCTTTATTTTTTTTAAGAAAAATCTCTGCTTTTTTCCTTTTTTTTATTATTGACTTGGTTTGTTCACAATTTTTACTTACTAATTGTGATTGTTCTCTTCATTCCTTAATTAACTTATTTATTTCTCATTTTGAAACCTGTTTCTATTCTTGTGAAACTCATATCTACTTTGCTTGTCTAGAGTTACGTATTGCATTGGCAATAACGGTACCATATCGTCCATAACAGTGAAGTTGTGTATTTAATAAGTATGGGACGAATAAATTTTTAGATCTGATAATGCACGTTAGGAATGCGCAAGTATGTTTATGCATTTTTATATTTTAAGTTAAATTTAATTTAATTTATGATTAGCGACTTCTGGCAAGTCGTGCTCCCATTTTTTTTTTTTTAATAAAATTTAAATTTATAATGCTCATTTTTAACATGCTCGTTATTTTGTCAATTTCATTAATTTTAGGAGAAATGAGAAATTACAAGGTTTATAAAAACTTTTGTTAATTAACTGTATACGCCTTTTGCCAAACGCTTGAGAATGATGCCATAAAAACATAACTTACAATAAAATTATTATCTTTGTTGTTTGAGAAATAAAAAGCTGCATTTATAATTAGTATTTATGTGCCGCCACTATTTTTACTTATACTTATTTTGTAGTAACGTTTTTATTACCTTCTCGTAACGGCGCTCATATTTTTAATAAAACTTCTTCGTTTTGTTCTGTTCTGGAACACGTTTTTAATTGAAAGTAAAGTAAAGTAAAATGTACCTATGTATGCGTATAAACTCATGTGAATGTTACCCTCGTCTGAACTTTTGCAGGTCAGTAAAATGGCAATGTACAGTTTCGGGTGCAAACATGCGTAACACATGTCAAATTCTATGCAGCATGACAGAAAAGCACAACGCAGATTTTATTTTCGAACTTTTTTAGCTTATACATGTAACACACCACAACTTTAATGTTTTGTTTTTTAGAACTATGGCAGGACTGTTACACCCAAATTTTCATTATACACAGATTTATTATTATAGGGATTTGCGCTTTTGGTTATCATGTATGATTTCTTAGAGAACATTAAGTTCTTTTTTCTCAGAAATTTATCGAAATTACAAGATGCGGATCACGATTTCGAACTTATGTATTCTCATTAGCACACCATAGATAGCTTGGATAAATCACTGACCAAATCGAAGTCGTTCCGTAAAAGGAAGTTGATATATTATCATATTACAGGCAAATATCGCCATTTGATATTTAATAACCTGTAATTTCTTTATAACTTCGTTAAAATAAATGATACAAGATACTTTATAGAATATTTAAACTTATATACATTCTGTATACCCATTTTAAATTTATTTATAAAAAATGTTGTGTTTTGGTAATAGAGCACTACCCGACTTAAAATGAATTTGTGATGGTAGCACGCACACAATGAATGTGTAACATGTAATTGAAAAAATTCAATCGTGGAGGGTTGAGTGATAAAACGCAATATTGAATAAACTTGGAAACAAAAATGAATGTCAAGACTCTAGAATATAAATTATACAAAACTATTTACAAGTGTTTGGCTTAATCATAACTAACATTAAAAGAGTACAAACTGAAAAACCTAAACTACGAATTTATTTCAATGGTTCCCTGCCACCCTGTAGTGGTCCAATGATAAGGACAAATTCAAAGAAAGGAAACGCCCACAAATGTTATACACCGACTTAAAAACTAAATTATGAGAAAGTCCGAAATATGTTCAACGGTGGAACATTTGGAAAATTACCGACAATATTTACAGATGTTGCATGCTAAGTGAAGGCAACAAAAGAACACGATAGCTCTTCGCAACAAGGGGTAATAAATACCAACACGGATTTACAAGCATCGCAGCCAATTTTACCAGATATTGAAAGAATTTATGGTCTAGTTCATGCACACAAATCTTAAAGATAAAACTATAATCAAATCATGTATAAATATATATGCAACATATTGATTAATAATTAAGAGCGAAGTAGAATAGAATAAGAATTATGGTGTGTTAGGGTACCTAATGTACGACACAAGCAGTGCCTTCATACCAAGTTATCACAGTGCAAATTGTAATCTAAATTAAGCAAGAGTACAAGTAAGTTTGTAATAGATTGAAGGAAAGATGCAAAAAGGGCCAGCTTCTGTGTGGGATATGCTTTTTGATTTGTTTTAATTTCCAAGTTTGATTAAAGTCTAAATGCATATGTGGATGATCCATAAACTGACTAAAATGTTGGCTATTTTCTCTAATTTTCTTATTGTTTCTTCATCAGTTTAAAGTAAAATTCTTTTTAGTGAAAATGTGATTGTTTATCACATTAACCATGATAGTTTATAAACTACAAATAGATAATGATGACTTGAAATGAGAGAAAATTTAATAGACTCATTACGTATGTATTGTCTAGAGCTGTACTTGCGGTTTGTGTTGCTTCAGTCCTAATTAACACCTTTCTGGAAAAGATAATGGCTACTCTGGGCCTTTCAAGATACGTCTGTAATATTCCAGCAAGGATCAATAAAATGACAATAGTAACACGAGAAGGTTGTAGAACGTTCTAGAAGGAATGGTGAAAACTATAAAAGCGAGTGCACTAGGCGGACCGAGTCAGTTTGTTTATATCGTGCGTTGACAAGTAACAGGAGCGATAGACAGGCGATCGATAATCATAGAGTGGCGGTAGCTGTGTGCAAGTATAAGTAGTGGCGAAGAATACGGTGACGGGAGAAATAGATTTACTAGTGTGAAAAATTGTGTATACTTGTGTTAAACAGAACTGTAGTTAATTTAATTTTAGTTGTTAATAAATTTCGTTGTTTTCGTTCATTTAATTGTATTTTCGTGACTGAACACGTCACATTATGTTTAAAAGTCAGTAAGCATAGTTGATTTTCAGCATGATAGAGGATACGGGAAGGACAGATAAAGGAGAGGGAATAGAAATAGTTTCCCCTTGATGGGGGAAGGTGCGGAAGAAAAACAAAAACTGTTTTTGAGGTTATTCTATAAAATTTTTCTATTTTTACTTAATAATGGGTATTCTGATGGAGGGTACAGAAAGGGAGTGGAGGGGGAGGAGAATATGGATAAGGGAAGCTGCCATTCTCATCTATTTAGAAAAAAATTATTTTAAATAAATATTGTTATTTTATTTAGTATGTGTTGTGTAGTTTAGGTTATGGTGGGAAAAGGTTTTCCTGCTTCCCATATTTTATGGAATAAGCTCAAAAATTATTTTTTATTTCTCAACAATGGGACGTCATCGTCATCCTCATCCTTACCCCCAATATCGTATTTGTGTATTAAATTCAATGGAATAATATCAAAAATCGATATTCGTTTGTTTTATTACGTTTTTGCGCCTGCCCCCATTAGGGGGAAGTTTTTCCTGTTTTCCATTACTTACCCCGTTCCCTCATTCCTTTTTATACACATACACTTTACAAAATTAATCTTATACTGTTTATGATCTAACAAGCAATAACAGAATGTTCCTTGGTTTATTATTGTAATTATAACTCGATGCGCTATTAGAATATGTAAAGTGAGATTTGAATATTTAGAAATTCTTAATTTCAAGATGTTTTATTCAAAGTGATTTATAATAAGTTTTCATATATGTTATGATGCAGTTTATCTTACCATTTGCATACCAGTCCAGTTTATATCCTATGCGGTATCTTTCCACTCGTTTGTATAGCATGTAGAAATATATTTCCGAATGCTCGGAAAATAAAGATTATCACATTCAGTGGTGCCAATAGAATTTTAAACTCGTTATTTAATCGTACTTTATTTACGGCTTATATTCATGTTTATTTCTCCTTTTTAAAAATCACCGATGGGAGAATAACGTTCTAACAAAATTTAATCGTCATGTTATGCAGTCACAGCAAGATATTTAACAGAGAAAATAAATTGTCACTGAAACTTTCACTTAGTAGATAAATGTCAATAACATTATTGACGTTATCTATATATAAATAGAACATTTCGTTTGAATCATCCGTATCGAATGTATAGTAACAAATTTTGAAAATAGTACTGACGGTGATACGAGGGTAAATAAAATGTAAACGGTAATTTTACTATTTAGTTTAGAACGTAATTCCGACCTAGAGAATTCGATGCGTGGGTCAGAGAACAGAGAATTCAGGGATGGACGAGAACGTGTCGAAAATGAAAGTTATGATCGACGATGATCGACGCCCAAGAACAAATTTCACAAATGACAACATCCATGCTGTTCAATCCATTATCTAAGGTTGTTGACCACCGAAAACCAAAAACAGGTCGGGTCGGAAATCAGTGAAAGACTTCTGAATAGATAATAGACAAGACAAGAAGAGGAGGTTGTTTTGAGGTGCATCGTAACTTGTGATGGGACGTGGGTTAACCAGTGCACTCCCGAATCAAAAATGGCGAGTAAAAAGTGACGAATAAAAGGATGAAAGCTGCTGCTGTCCTGACAAAGCCAAAACCCGTATCTCAGCTAGAAAAGTGCTTGCGAATGTTTTCTTTCACTCAAGGGGAGTTTTACTCATTCATATTCTTCATGATCAACGTGAATCGACAGTGAATGCGGCTTAGTATTCTGAGTTGTTACAGTCGACAGTCGACAAAAGTCGCGTAACAAAGCAAACGACGGGGTATGCCCATTTGATCCATCCATCCATCCTCCTTCATGACAACGCCAGGCCACACACCGCAGTTCTGACAAGGAATAAATTGGATGAAATGGTCTGGGAAACCCTCGAGCATCCTCCTTGTCACTTGTCCTGACTTGTCACCCTGTGATTATTTTTTGTTCGCGCCCTTGAAAGAATCACTTGGAGGCAAAATATTTAAAAACAACGAAGAAGTAGAGGAGTATGTGCGCAATTGGATGACAACTCGTCCTCAAGCTTTTTATGAAGAAGAAATATTCAAGCTTCCAAATCGGTGGCAAAAGTGTGTAGGCCACGGAAGTGACTGCATTGAAAAACGTTAAATGTTTAGCTTGTGTATACCATTAGTCAATAAATTTATTTTACAAAATTACCGTTTATATTTGATTTACCCTCGTATATAAAGTAGTGCTATCTTTATTTATCCTTATGATGAATTATCACAGAGTAACAGCTGAATCAATCCAATATTTAAAAAAATATGTTCTTTGTCAGTATTATGTCAGAAATTGTCAAACATGCATCGCGATTTCGAACTCTTTGGTTCTCATCAGCACGCCCGCCATAGACTACTTGTTACTGCCATTAAACAGTGTTCAATGAATAAAATAATTATCATTATTAATAATTAATTAAACATTATATACTCCTATACGATTTACTTTTTTTGAAGAGGTTCAATTAGTATACATAAAAATGTTGTCATAGGTGTATTTGACACAAATTTTATACACACCATAAGAAATTTATAGAAGGCCAACCTGGTTTGCGAAATTTTTAAAATATTTTGTCAAATAAAAGTTAAATTTACCATAATTAAATGGATAATTATGCAGGAAACGAAATTTGAAGGTTTCAAGGACCATCAAGTGATTTGGGGAAGTTCATTTATAACTTTCGATTACGATTTTTTTTTCAATATTTCTGAAAACCGTATTTTTTTTTATTATACTTAGTATTAGCACCAATGTCGTTTTTGGTTAAGTGTCAAACTGAACCCACGGCGAAGTAGTTTACGTGATAGCTACGTGTGCAAAATGTAAGTTCTTGGTCGACGCGATATCGAACTTTTTAGTTCCTATCAGTATTCATTGAAGAATGGTAATTGTGAACAAGGTGACAGGTTTTCTTTAGAATAATTTTTCATTTAAAACTAGCACATATTAATGACTTTTTGTAACTAAGAAGTAATTTATAATATTAAGCTTTTTATATTAAGACTAGTAATCGCGCAATAGAGTACATGTTAAACAATGAATGTAAATATATTATAAGCAGTACTGAACATTCGAAACTATTGTAAAACATTAAGTACCTAGTATAAGTATTTTTTCTATTGTAACGATTAATTTATAAACTATTATTGCTGATATTTAATTTTCTATTAAGAATATTTTTACTTATTGTATTTTAGATTTCGATTTTTGTCGAAGAGAATAAAAACTGCATTGATAATAATAATATTCTTAAACATAATGTGTGAACGATAGGTACAATTTTTGAATATTTTGCAAAATTGCCCACATACCTCTGCCAAAATAGAAAGGTTGTTTAACTTGCTACGTTGGTCTTCCAAAGGTCATAGACTTGTTTTTAGTGATTTCTTGCCGTTTACGCAAAACACTTGTTAACCTTAACAAAATACTGATATGGGTATGCTTCAACTTATTTTGTATCTTACAAAAAAAAAACATCACACTACCATGTTACTTTATTAATGATATACTAATTAAGGTAACAGCATTTTCTTATTTTTTCTCATTTCTTGCACTAGAGAAAACGAATTTGGCAATGGACATTTGCAAATGAAAACGGATCTATAATATGTTCAAAGGTGTTCTTAACTTTAATTAATGAGGTAGGTAGACTTTCAAGAGGAAAATAATGGAGAGCACTTTTGGATGCGGTTGTATTTTGTATTTTGGCTATAGGATTATAGAGTGCACTATCCCCCATATAACTGTGTAGTCTACTGTGATGCCAGGAGTGAGAGAGAACGCTGGTCCTTAGAGTCTCTAGAAACACCGTGTCTGGCAAATCCTCAGGTTAGCTTGGATTGGTTGGTCAACATCAACCAATCGTTGGTGGTGCTAAGATCAGCGAGGTTAGAAATACATTTGGCCTTATACAGCCAATGCCACAAGACAAAAATTGGATGCATTAGGCTTGGAAACGCTAGAACATCTACCAAATAACCCCGACTTGTTCTCTTGTGACATCCATCTTCCCTGAAAGAAGCGCTTGGAGGCCAACGTTTCTACGAGAACGACGCAGTGAAAACATTTGTGATCCAATCGTTATAAGAACGTCCGAAAAAAAATTCTAAATGCTTGGTTTTGTCTTAATTTTTAGACTCTACGATTATAAATTAGTCTATAGATACAATTTCAGTCAACACCCTCAAAAAAACCTAAATTGCATACTTTGGACTTTATACCTCCAAGCAGGTCTCGCCGACCAGGCAGTTTAAGAAGTCTAAATTCGGTTTGGGCCATGGATTTGACAGAATCCTTTTTTATCAACTAATTTGGACCTGTAGAGGCAGAATATGACAAAAAACACATGTCTTGATTTTCTCCCAAGCGAGTTACGGGGCACTGAAAACCAATCGTATCTATCATAACGCCGTTTGAACGCAAGATTAACAACAGGTGTGGGTAACTTCAGAAAAATTGGGAATAAGCTACCTATCGCTTCTACCAAGGTACAGCCTTCCAAATATGGCAGAAATTAAAATCGTGGAACGCATGGTACAATTTCAAGGAATGCTTGGTTTTTTCTTAATATTGGACTACGATTATAAATTAGTCTATAGATACAATTTCAGTCAACACCCTCAAAAATACCTAAATTGCATACTTTGGACTTTATACCTCCAAGCAGGTCTCGCCGACCAGGCAGTTTAAGAAGTCTAAATTCGGTTTGGGCCATGGATTTGACAGAATCCTTTTTTATCAACTAATTTGGACCTGTAGAGGCAGAATATGACAAAAAACACATGTCTTGATTTTCTCCCAAGCGAGTTACGGGGCACTGAAAACCAATCGTATCTATCATAACGCCGTTTGAACGCAAGATTAACAACAGGTGTGGGTAACTTCAGAAAAATTGGGAATAAGCTACCTATCGCTTCTACCAAGGTACAGCCTTCCAAATATGGCAGAAATTAAAATCGTGGAACGCATGGTACAATTTCAAGGAATGCTTGGTTTTTTCTTAATATTGGACTACGATTATAAATTAGTCTATAGATACAATTTCAGTCAACACCCTCAAAAATACCTAAATTGCATACTTTGGACTTTATACCTCCAAGCAGGTCTCGCCGACCAGGCAGTTTAAGAAGTCTAAATTCGGTTTGGGCCATGGATTTGACAGAATCCTTTTTTATCAACTAATTTGGACCTGTAGAGGCAGAATATGACAAAAAACACATGTCTTGATTTTCTCCCAAGCGAGTTACGGGGCACTGAAAACCAATCGTATCTATCATAACGCCGTTTGAACGCAAGATTAACAACAGGTGTGGGTAACTTCAGAAAAATTGGGAATAAGCTACCTATCGCTTCTACCAAGGTACAGCCTTCCAAATATGGCAGAAATTAAAATCGTGGAACGCATGGTACAATTTCAAGGAATGCTTGGTTTTTTCTTAATATTGGACTACGATTATAAATTAGTCTATAGATACAATTTCAGTCAACACCCTCAAAAATACCTAAATTGCATACTTTGGACTTTATACCTCCAAGCAGGTCTCGCCGACCAGGCAGTTTAAGAAGTCTAAATTCGGTTTGGGCCATGGATTTGACAGAATCCTTTTTTATCAACTAATTTGGACCTGTAGAGGCAGAATATGACAAAAAACACATGTCTTGATTTTCTCCCAAGCGAGTTACGGGGCACTGAAAACCAATCGTATCTATCATAACGCCGTTTGAACGCAAGATTAACAACAGGTGTGGGTAACTTCAGAAAAATTGGGAATAAGCTACCTATCGCTTCTACCAAGGTACAGCCTTCCAAATATGGCAGAAATTAAAATCGTGGAACGCATGGTACAATTTCAAGGAATGCTTGGTTTTTTCTTAATATTGGACTACGATTATAAATTAGTCTATAGATACAATTTCAGTCAACACCCTCAAAAATACCTAAATTGCATACTTTGGACTTTATACCTCCAAGCAGGTCTCGCCGACCAGGCAGTTTAAGAAGTCTAAATTCGGTTTGGGCCATGGATTTGACAGAATCCTTTTTTATCAACTAATTTGGACCTGTAGAGGCAGAATATGACAAAAAACACATGTCTTGATTTTCTCCCAAGCGAGTTACGGGGCACTGAAAACCAATCGTATCTATCATAACGCCGTTTGAACGCAAGATTAACAACAGGTGTGGGTAACTTCAGAAAAATTGGGAATAAGCTACCTATCGCTTCTACCAAGGTACAGCCTTCCAAATATGGCAGAAATTAAAATCGTGGAACGCATGGTACAATTTCAAGGAATGCTTGGTTTTTTCTTAATATTGGACTACGATTATAAATTAGTCTATAGATACAATTTCAGTCAACACCCTCAAAAATACCTAAATTGCATACTTTGGACTTTATACCTCCAAGCAGGTCTCGCCGACCAGGCAGTTTAAGAAGTCTAAATTCGGTTTGGGCCATGGATTTGACAGAATCCTTTTTTATCAACTAATTTGGACCTGTAGAGGCAGAATATGACAAAAAACACATGTCTTGATTTTCTCCCAAGCGAGTTACGGGGCACTGAAAACCAATCGTATCTATCATAACGCCGTTTGAACGCAAGATTAACAACAGGTGTGGGTAACTTCAGAAAAATTGGGAATAAGCTACCTATCGCTTCTACCAAGGTACAGCCTTCCAAATATGGCAGAAATTAAAATCGTGGAACGCATGGTACAATTTCAAGGAATGCTTGGTTTTTTCTTAATATTGGACTACGATTATAAATTAGTCTATAGATACAATTTCAGTCAACACCCTCAAAAATACCTAAATTGCATACTTTGGACTTTATACCTCCAAGCAGGTCTCGCCGACCAGGCAGTTTAAGAAGTCTAAATTCGGTTTGGGCCATGGATTTGACAGAATCCTTTTTTATCAACTAATTTGGACCTGTAGAGGCAGAATATGACAAAAAACACATGTCTTGATTTTCTCCCAAGCGAGTTACGGGGCACTGAAAACCAATCGTATCTATCATAACGCCGTTTGAACGCAAGATTAACAACAGGTGTGGGTAACTTCAGAAAAATTGGGAATAAGCTACCTATCGCTTCTACCAAGGTACAGCCTTCCAAATATGGCAGAAATTAAAATCGTGGAACGCATGGTACAATTTCAAGGAATGCTTGGTTTTTTCTTAATATTGGACTACGATTATAAATTAGTCTATAGATACAATTTCAGTCAACACCCTCAAAAATACCTAAATTGCATACTTTGGACTTTATACCTCCAAGCAGGTCTCGCCGACCAGGCAGTTTAAGAAGTCTAAATTCGGTTTGGGCCATGGATTTGACAGAATCCTTTTTTATCAACTAATTTGGACCTGTAGAGGCAGAATATGACAAAAAACACATGTCTTGATTTTCTCCCAAGCGAGTTACGGGGCACTGAAAACCAATCGTATCTATCATAACGCCGTTTGAACGCAAGATTAACAACAGGTGTGGGTAACTTCAGAAAAATTGGGAATAAGCTACCTATCGCTTCTACCAAGGTACAGCCTTCCAAATATGGCAGAAATTAAAATCGTGGAACGCATGGTACAATTTCAAGGAATGCTTGGTTTTTTCTTAATATTGGACTACGATTATAAATTAGTCTATAGATACAATTTCAGTCAACACCCTCAAAAATACCTAAATTGCATACTTTGGACTTTATACCTCCAAGCAGGTCTCGCCGACCAGGCAGTTTAAGAAGTCTAAATTCGGTTTGGGCCATGGATTTGACAGAATCCTTTTTTATCAACTAATTTGGACCTGTAGAGGCAGAATATGACAAAAAACACATGTCTTGATTTTCTCCCAAGCGAGTTACGGGGCACTGAAAACCAATCGTATCTATCATAACGCCGTTTGAACGCAAGATTAACAACAGGTGTGGGTAACTTCAGAAAAATTGGGAATAAGCTACCTATCGCTTCTACCAAGGTACAGCCTTCCAAATATGGCAGAAATTAAAATCGTGGAACGCATGGTACAATTTCAAGGAATGCTTGGTTTTTTCTTAATATTGGACTACGATTATAAATTAGTCTATAGATACAATTTCAGTCAACACCCTCAAAAATACCTAAATTGCATACTTTGGACTTTATACCTCCAAGCAGGTCTCGCCGACCAGGCAGTTTAAGAAGTCTAAATTCGGTTTGGGCCATGGATTTGACAGAATCCTTTTTTATCAACTAATTTGGACCTGTAGAGGCAGAATATGACAAAAAACACATGTCTTGATTTTCTCCCAAGCGAGTTACGGGGCACTGAAAACCAATCGTATCTATCATAACGCCGTTTGAACGCAAGATTAACAACAGGTGTGGGTAACTTCAGAAAAATTGGGAATAAGCTACCTATCGCTTCTACCAAGGTACAGCCTTCCAAATATGGCAGAAATTAAAATCGTGGAACGCATGGTACAATTTCAAGGAATGCTTGGTTTTTTCTTAATATTGGACTACGATTATAAATTAGTCTATAGATACAATTTCAGTCAACACCCTCAAAAATACCTAAATTGCATACTTTGGACTTTATACCTCCAAGCAGGTCTCGCCGACCAGGCAGTTTAAGAAGTCTAAATTCGGTTTGGGCCATGGATTTGACAGAATCCTTTTTTATCAACTAATTTGGACCTGTAGAGGCAGAATATGACAAAAAACACATGTCTTGATTTTCTCCCAAGCGAGTTACGGGGCACTGAAAACCAATCGTATCTATCATAACGCCGTTTGAACGCAAGATTAACAACAGGTGTGGGTAACTTCAGAAAAATTGGGAATAAGCTACCTATCGCTTCTACCAAGGTACAGCCTTCCAAATATGGCAGAAATTAAAATCGTGGAACGCATGGTACAATTTCAAGGAATGCTTGGTTTTTTCTTAATATTGGACTACGATTATAAATTAGTCTATAGATACAATTTCAGTCAACACCCTCAAAAATACCTAAATTGCATACTTTGGACTTTATACCTCCAAGCAGGTCTCGCCGACCAGGCAGTTTAAGAAGTCTAAATTCGGTTTGGGCCATGGATTTGACAGAATCCTTTTTTATCAACTAATTTGGACCTGTAGAGGCAGAATATGACAAAAAACACATGTCTTGATTTTCTCCCAAGCGAGTTACGGGGCACTGAAAACCAATCGTATCTATCATAACGCCGTTTGAACGCAAGATTAACAACAGGTGTGGGTAACTTCAGAAAAATTGGGAATAAGCTACCTATCGCTTCTACCAAGGTACAGCCTTCCAAATATGGCAGAAATTAAAATCGTGGAACGCATGGTACAATTTCAAGGAATGCTTGGTTTTTTCTTAATATTGGACTACGATTATAAATTAGTCTATAGATACAATTTCAGTCAACACCCTCAAAAATACCTAAATTGCATACTTTGGACTTTATACCTCCAAGCAGGTCTCGCCGACCAGGCAGTTTAAGAAGTCTAAATTCGGTTTGGGCCATGGATTTGACAGAATCCTTTTTTATCAACTAATTTGGACCTGTAGAGGCAGAATATGACAAAAAACACATGTCTTGATTTTCTCCCAAGCGAGTTACGGGGCACTGAAAACCAATCGTATCTATCATAACGCCGTTTGAACGCAAGATTAACAACAGGTGTGGGTAACTTCAGAAAAATTGGGAATAAGCTACCTATCGCTTCTACCAAGGTACAGCCTTCCAAATATGGCAGAAATTAAAATCGTGGAACGCATGGTACAATTTCAAGGAATGCTTGGTTTTTTCTTAATATTGGACTACGATTATAAATTAGTCTATAGATACAATTTCAGTCAACACCCTCAAAAATACCTAAATTGCATACTTTGGACTTTATACCTCCAAGCAGGTCTCGCCGACCAGGCAGTTTAAGAAGTCTAAATTCGGTTTGGGCCATGGATTTGACAGAATCCTTTTTTATCAACTAATTTGGACCTGTAGAGGCAGAATATGACAAAAAACACATGTCTTGATTTTCTCCCAAGCGAGTTACGGGGCACTGAAAACCAATCGTATCTATCATAACGCCGTTTGAACGCAAGATTAACAACAGGTGTGGGTAACTTCAGAAAAATTGGGAATAAGCTACCTATCGCTTCTACCAAGGTACAGCCTTCCAAATATGGCAGAAATTAAAATCGTGGAACGCATGGTACAATTTCAAGGAATGCTTGGTTTTTTCTTAATATTGGACTACGATTATAAATTAGTCTATAGATACAATTTCAGTCAACACCCTCAAAAATACCTAAATTGCATACTTTGGACTTTATACCTCCAAGCAGGTCTCGCCGACCAGGCAGTTTAAGAAGTCTAAATTCGGTTTGGGCCATGGATTTGACAGAATCCTTTTTTATCAACTAATTTGGACCTGTAGAGGCAGAATATGACAAAAAACACATGTCTTGATTTTCTCCCAAGCGAGTTACGGGGCACTGAAAACCAATCGTATCTATCATAACGCCGTTTGAACGCAAGATTAACAACAGGTGTGGGTAACTTCAGAAAAATTGGGAATAAGCTACCTATCGCTTCTACCAAGGTACAGCCTTCCAAATATGGCAGAAATTAAAATCGTGGAACGCATGGTACAATTTCAAGGAATGCTTGGTTTTTTCTTAATATTGGACTACGATTATAAATTAGTCTATAGATACAATTTCAGTCAACACCCTCAAAAATACCTAAATTGCATACTTTGGACTTTATACCTCCAAGCAGGTCTCGCCGACCAGGCAGTTTAAGAAGTCTAAATTCGGTTTGGGCCATGGATTTGACAGAATCCTTTTTTATCAACTAATTTGGACCTGTAGAGGCAGAATATGACAAAAAACACATGTCTTGATTTTCTCCCAAGCGAGTTACGGGGCACTGAAAACCAATCGTATCTATCATAACGCCGTTTGAACGCAAGATTAACAACAGGTGTGGGTAACTTCAGAAAAATTGGGAATAAGCTACCTATCGCTTCTACCAAGGTACAGCCTTCCAAATATGGCAGAAATTAAAATCGTGGAACGCATGGTACAATTTCAAGGAATGCTTGGTTTTTTCTTAATATTGGACTACGATTATAAATTAGTCTATAGATACAATTTCAGTCAACACCCTCAAAAATACCTAAATTGCATACTTTGGACTTTATACCTCCAAGCAGGTCTCGCCGACCAGGCAGTTTAAGAAGTCTAAATTCGGTTTGGGCCATGGATTTGACAGAATCCTTTTTTATCAACTAATTTGGACCTGTAGAGGCAGAATATGACAAAAAACACATGTCTTGATTTTCTCCCAAGCGAGTTACGGGGCACTGAAAACCAATCGTATCTATCATAACGCCGTTTGAACGCAAGATTAACAACAGGTGTGGGTAACTTCAGAAAAATTGGGAATAAGCTACCTATCGCTTCTACCAAGGTACAGCCTTCCAAATATGGCAGAAATTAAAATCGTGGAACGCATGGTACAATTTCAAGGAATGCTTGGTTTTTTCTTAATATTGGACTACGATTATAAATTAGTCTATAGATACAATTTCAGTCAACACCCTCAAAAATACCTAAATTGCATACTTTGGACTTTATACCTCCAAGCAGGTCTCGCCGACCAGGCAGTTTAAGAAGTCTAAATTCGGTTTGGGCCATGGATTTGACAGAATCCTTTTTTATCAACTAATTTGGACCTGTAGAGGCAGAATATGACAAAAAACACATGTCTTGATTTTCTCCCAAGCGAGTTACGGGGCACTGAAAACCAATCGTATCTATCATAACGCCGTTTGAACGCAAGATTAACAACAGGTGTGGGTAACTTCAGAAAAATTGGGAATAAGCTACCTATCGCTTCTACCAAGGTACAGCCTTCCAAATATGGCAGAAATTAAAATCGTGGAACGCATGGTACAATTTCAAGGAATGCTTGGTTTTTTCTTAATATTGGACTACGATTATAAATTAGTCTATAGATACAATTTCAGTCAACACCCTCAAAAATACCTAAATTGCATACTTTGGACTTTATACCTCCAAGCAGGTCTCGCCGACCAGGCAGTTTAAGAAGTCTAAATTCGGTTTGGGCCATGGATTTGACAGAATCCTTTTTTATCAACTAATTTGGACCTGTAGAGGCAGAATATGACAAAAAACACATGTCTTGATTTTCTCCCAAGCGAGTTACGGGGCACTGAAAACCAATCGTATCTATCATAACGCCGTTTGAACGCAAGATTAACAACAGGTGTGGGTAACTTCAGAAAAATTGGGAATAAGCTACCTATCGCTTCTACCAAGGTACAGCCTTCCAAATATGGCAGAAATTAAAATCGTGGAACGCATGGTACAATTTCAAGGAATGCTTGGTTTTTTCTTAATATTGGACTACGATTATAAATTAGTCTATAGATACAATTTCAGTCAACACCCTCAAAAATACCTAAATTGCATACTTTGGACTTTATACCTCCAAGCAGGTCTCGCCGACCAGGCAGTTTAAGAAGTCTAAATTCGGTTTGGGCCATGGATTTGACAGAATCCTTTTTTATCAACTAATTTGGACCTGTAGAGGCAGAATATGACAAAAAACACATGTCTTGATTTTCTCCCAAGCGAGTTACGGGGCACTGAAAACCAATCGTATCTATCATAACGCCGTTTGAACGCAAGATTAACAACAGGTGTGGGTAACTTCAGAAAAATTGGGAATAAGCTACCTATCGCTTCTACCAAGGTACAGCCTTCCAAATATGGCAGAAATTAAAATCGTGGAACGCATGGTACAATTTCAAGGAATGCTTGGTTTTTTCTTAATATTGGACTACGATTATAAATTAGTCTATAGATACAATTTCAGTCAACACCCTCAAAAATACCTAAATTGCATACTTTGGACTTTATACCTCCAAGCAGGTCTCGCCGACCAGGCAGTTTAAGAAGTCTAAATTCGGTTTGGGCCATGGATTTGACAGAATCCTTTTTTATCAACTAATTTGGACCTGTAGAGGCAGAATATGACAAAAAACACATGTCTTGATTTTCTCCCAAGCGAGTTACGGGGCACTGAAAACCAATCGTATCTATCATAACGCCGTTTGAACGCAAGATTAACAACAGGTGTGGGTAACTTCAGAAAAATTGGGAATAAGCTACCTATCGCTTCTACCAAGGTACAGCCTTCCAAATATGGCAGAAATTAAAATCGTGGAACGCATGGTACAATTTCAAGGAATGCTTGGTTTTTTCTTAATATTGGACTACGATTATAAATTAGTCTATAGATACAATTTCAGTCAACACCCTCAAAAATACCTAAATTGCATACTTTGGACTTTATACCTCCAAGCAGGTCTCGCCGACCAGGCAGTTTAAGAAGTCTAAATTCGGTTTGGGCCATGGATTTGACAGAATCCTTTTTTATCAACTAATTTGGACCTGTAGAGGCAGAATATGACAAAAAACACATGTCTTGATTTTCTCCCAAGCGAGTTACGGGGCACTGAAAACCAATCGTATCTATCATAACGCCGTTTGAACGCAAGATTAACAACAGGTGTGGGTAACTTCAGAAAAATTGGGAATAAGCTACCTATCGCTTCTACCAAGGTACAGCCTTCCAAATATGGCAGAAATTAAAATCGTGGAACGCATGGTACAATTTCAAGGAATGCTTGGTTTTTTCTTAATATTGGACTACGATTATAAATTAGTCTATAGATACAATTTCAGTCAACACCCTCAAAAATACCTAAATTGCATACTTTGGACTTTATACCTCCAAGCAGGTCTCGCCGACCAGGCAGTTTAAGAAGTCTAAATTCGGTTTGGGCCATGGATTTGACAGAATCCTTTTTTATCAACTAATTTGGACCTGTAGAGGCAGAATATGACAAAAAACACATGTCTTGATTTTCTCCCAAGCGAGTTACGGGGCACTGAAAACCAATCGTATCTATCATAACGCCGTTTGAACGCAAGATTAACAACAGGTGTGGGTAACTTCAGAAAAATTGGGAATAAGCTACCTATCGCTTCTACCAAGGTACAGCCTTCCAAATATGGCAGAAATTAAAATCGTGGAACGCATGGTACAATTTCAAGGAATGCTTGGTTTTTTCTTAATATTGGACTACGATTATAAATTAGTCTATAGATACAATTTCAGTCAACACCCTCAAAAAAACCTAAATTGCATACTTTGGACTTTATACCTCCAAGCAGGTCTCGCCGACCAGGCAGTTTAAGAAGTCTAAATTCGGTTTGGGCCATGGATTTGACAGAATCCTTTTTTATCAACTAATTTGGACCTGTAGAGGCAGAATATGACAAAAAACACATGTCTTGATTTTCTCCCAAGCGAGTTACGGGGCACTGAAAACCAATCGTATCTATCATAACGCCGTTTGAACGCAAGATTAACAACAGGTGTGGGTAACTTCAGAAAAATTGGGAATAAGCTACCTATCGCTTCTACCAAGGTACAGCCTTCCAAACATGGCAGAAATTAAAATCGTGGAACGCATGGTACAATTTCAAGGAATGCTTGGTTTTTTCTTAATTTTGGACTACGATTATAAATTAGTCTATAGATACAATTTCAGTCAACACCCTCAAAAAAACCTAAATTGCATACTTTGGACTTTATACCTCCAAGCAGGTCTCGCCGACCAGGCAGTTTAAGAAGTCTAAATTCGGTTTGGGCCATGGATTTGACAGAATCCTTTTTTATTAACTAATTTGGACCTGTAGAGGCAGAATATGACAAAAAACACATGTCTTGATTTTCTCCCAAGCGAGTTACGGGGCACTGAAAACCAATCGTATCTATCATAACGCCGTTTGAACGCAAGATTAACAACAGGTGTGGGTAACTTCAGAAAAATTGGGAATAAGCTACCTATCGCTTCTACCAAGGTACAGCCTTCCAAACATGGCAGAAATTAAAATCGTGGAACGCATGGTACAATTTCAAGGAATGCTTGGTTTTTCTTAATTTTGGACTACGATTATAAATTAGTCTATAGATACAATTTCAGTCAACACCCTCAAAAAAACCTAAATTGCATACTTTGGACTTTATACCTCCAAGCAGGTCTCGCCGACCAGGCAGTTTAAGAAGTCTAAATTCGGTTTGGGCCATGGATTTGACAGAATCCTTTTTTATCAACTAATTTGGACCTGTAGAGGCAGAATATGACAAAAAACACATGTCTTGATTTTCTCCCAAGCGAGTTACGGGGCACTGAAAACCAATCGTATCTATCATAACGCCGTTTGAACGCAAGATTAACAACAGGTGTGGGTAACTTCAGAAAAATTGGGAATAAGCTACCTATCGCTTCTACCAAGGTACAGCCTTCCAAACATGGCAGAAATTAAAATCGTGGAACGCATGGTACAATTTCAAGGAATGCTTGGTTTTTCTTAATTTTGGACTACGATTATAAATTAGTCTATAGATACAATTTCAGTCAACACCCTCAAAAAAACCTAAATTGCATACTTTGGACTTTATACCTCCAAGCAGGTCTCGCCGACCAGGCAGTTTAAGAAGTCTAAATTCGGTTTGGGCCATGGATTTGACAGAATCCTTTTTTATCAACTAATTTGGACCTGTAGAGGCAGAATATGACAAAAAACACATGTCTTGATTTTCTCCCAAGCGAGTTACGGGGCACTGAAAACCAATCGTATCTATCATAACGCCGTTTGAACGCAAGATTAACAACAGGTGTGGGTAACTTCAGAAAAATTGGGAATAAGCTACCTATCGCTTCTACCAAGGTACAGCCTTCCAAACATGGCAGAAATTAAAATCGTGGAACGCATGGTACAATTTCAAGGAATGCTTGGTTTTTCTTAATTTTGGACTACGATTATAAATTAGTCTATAGATATAGTTTCAGTCAACAGCTTCACCCAAACCTAAATTTCATACTTTATTTCTAGGGCGGGAGACTATGTAGAAAAATGGCTTATGTATCGAAGTCTAATTAAATATAGTTCGAATATTTTACAAAACTGATCCCGTTTATACTTGATACACACTTGTACATTTTCAATATGTTGCTAGTATAAATAAGAAAAATACTTCTTTTAATTATGGCTTTTCAATAGAATGCATTAAGTCTATAAAAGTAACAAAATTCATGGACATTAAATAAAAAAGTTGCATGTTATGTATGAGTAGGATCATGGACTTTTTTACAATTGTTTCTACAATCAGGTAAAATTTACATTCCTGTAAAGTCGAAGAACACAAGTGTGCATAATTTTTACAACTTTCTAATGCTGCTTCTATTTCAGGCACTTATTAACATACTTAACTAACAAAGTTCCTGATCATACTAATTTACAAGTTGGTGTACATTCAGTTAGTTCCCTTTAAACTAGGAAGTTGTTTGAATTTGTTTATCATTATAAATTACGTTCGTCTAATCTGTTCAAGAGAAATATACCTACTTGGTAGATATTATTACCTTTCTGTTAAATATTAACTGAAATTGCAGAGTACGATGTGTTTTTGTATGAATGAAACAACAAAATTTTTTATCTGTTTATCATCATCGATAGAGGGCGGTAACTTTTCTTATTCAATTATTTGTTTGCTTAGAGTCGAATTTGGGATTCGTGGGTTTAACATACACGTAATGTACATTAACGAAATAATTCTTGTTTTTTATAGAATGAACTATCTACAAATCAGACTCGTTTAATATAACCTTTTTTCTTTGCAAAATGCCTAGGGTGAAGTTTTCTTTTATTGAAATACCTAATGCAATTGTGGCAGAAATATTAAACTAGTTATTAACATATCCTGTTTTAATAACTATGTAATGGTCATTTCTTGTTCAAAAGAGTATTGTATTTCATCATCATCGACTTTGATCGATGGTAACATTTACATCTGTTTATAAAAATAAAGAAATGCGCACATTATTTTTTACCTTCTTACAATCCTTATAATAATGTTTTAATATTTGAACATACACAATTTTGCAGTTTAGGTAAATTAATGAGATTACACCATCCTTTCCTTATCTCCAAGGCAAGTTTCAATGTTACAGAAAAAATGAAATAATTCTTTAACAAATAAAGATACGAGACAAGATGTCTCAATTGGTAATATATTTAACTATACGACAAATGTGTCGACCTAGTCAATTATTTTGATGAGTATATAAAATGTAACTATCGTAATATTAAATTTGTTACACATAAAGTAAGGGGTGGGAGATATAACTAACGGAAGCTTAAAATTTTGAATTGTTTTGGAGAAGTTTTTTAGTAGACACAAAATTAAATACAACAATATGATTTGATTTTTGAATTAATTTGTACTCACTACAGATTACCTCAAATTAATGAGGTAAAATATGATACTGCTGTCACGCCCTTGCCGGGAATCGAATCCGGGATCTTTGGTTTTACGCGACAATGCTCTTACCACTAATCAACGAGAGGTGGCAGCAGTAACAACAACGATCGTACTTACCATGTCACAGAGCGGTCGAAATCAATGTATATTATTTAAACATTAATAATGAAATATATTGGATTTTTTTTTTAGTAGAGGAAAATTTAAATACATTAATATGAAATTAATTTCTGGTATAATTTGCATCCACTACAGATTACCTCAAATAAGTGAGGAAAATTTTTTTACTGCTGACACGCCTTCGATGGGATCTTTGACTCTACGCCCCAATTCTTTTACTACTGTCACCTCTCATAACTCGACTCCCGAAGAGGGTGTGATAGCAGTAACAAATTTTTTCTAATTAATTTGAGGTAATCTGTAGTGGATACAAATTAATTCAAAAATCAATATCATATTAATGTATTTAAAATTTTGATGTTAGCAGAGCTGTATTATAGGTAAGAATTCTTTTTTGATTATTAACAGAATTTTTACCAGCTTGAAGCACATATGTTACTTTCAGATTTTGTATTTCATCATTTAACAAAGTTAAAATAATTTTTATAACGCTTCATGACCTTCATTACTCATGACAATGACAGACCAATTCCTACATTTGTGCTCATTTTTAATTAATTTTGAGAACGTCATACGCACATGAAGATGATAGCTATGGAAAGCGACCTTCACCGATTTAAATCTCACAATTGTTTGTTATTCCGGATTTCCTTTTCTTATGTAATCGTCGATTTGTGGTTGTGGTACTAGCAATGTACAGGTACAATCTTGCGCTAATTTTGTTCGCTTTCATCTTGATGACAGCCATTTATGTATTTTTTTTTTGTATCAACTTTTACTTCCTCTCAGAATTTTTCTATAGAATATACGTACTACCAATAGTAATTGAGTAATTGCTTTGTATAGTCTATACGCAGAAAAACTGTTAATGAATATTAAAATGTACTAACTGTTAAAGAAAAAGTATGTTTGCTATTATGTTACTGTCTTGAAAACACCAGTAGAAAATTTGATGATCGTTCATGTATTGAGATGATTATGGAATAGATCTCGATATATATTTTGTTTTCGTTTGCTATTCTTTAATGTACACGTCACTGCTAACAAGAATTTGTTAGATTATGTATTGAAAATACTGCAGTCTATTATGTTTTAAAAATACAGAATTTTTAATTTTGAAGAGAGTAAAATAAATATAAAAAATTGTTTCTGATGATAGTCTAGCATTTACTATCGTACAAAACTATTTAATTTTGAAATTACGAAATTATTTTAGTAGAATTCACATTCGGGCTAAAAGCCCGTAGTCTAAATGAACGATGACGTCCAGACGTTTTGTCGGCAACTGCGGCTGGCATCATCAGTGGTACTGTGAATGCTGTACCAAGAAGGTTTAGTAGCGACTGTAACTAACCTAACCTAACCTAATCTAACTTTTTCCACCTTGTCACTGGAGTATCACTGAAGATGTTAGCCGCAGTTACCGAGAAACCTTAGGACATAACCGTTCATTCAGACCACGAGCTTTTAGCTCGAATCTGAATTCAACTGTATCGCATTGAATTTGTGGTTGATCAGACCTACATTTACTTATTACACAGTTCAACACGAAATCAGGAATTAAAATGGAGAAAAACAGTAGGGCAGACATTACCACCCAATGTGTGACGCGGTGGGTCCAAATATAGCATCTGAATAGCCACAGAACGTCAGGATTTTCATATATCCTAATCCCAATACTCAAAAAATGCAGCTTTTGATTTTATTGAGAAGATAGGGTATAACCTGAAAAGAAAGAAGCAATTTCCAGGGCATCTTTTTTCGCTAAATTTTGCTTAATAATGTCCCATGATTTTAATATTATAAGGAAATTCTGGAACCTGATTCGTGTTAACCTTTGAAAAACGCAGCAAAACTGATTACCCTGTTTCCAACCGCCGTGATAATGCAATCTTTCTTGAGGGCCCGTTCTTTTTAGATGCCACAACTATTGAGAGTTAAAAAAAAGAAAAAGAAGAAGAGGTAATCATTGTGGATGTATTCTTCGACAGCCCCAGAAATCGTAGGCTCAAAACCAAACAAGCAAAATTTGAACCATTTGATTTTTTAATTTTAATCTTAATATACTGACAATTCTGAGACCAGCTACTAATTCAGCGACAAATGATTTGATTGTCATTTTAGAAGTATGACTACTCTCTTGATTATGTTTTTACTTTATATCATGTTTTAATATCTCAAAAATTGAAGTTTTTTGATTTTGAGTTTAGGATACTGAGACTAGAATCATTGCCAGAATTCACGTCCTAAAGGAAATATCTTGTCTTAGCATTCCGATCCACGTTGACCTGTGTTATCAGTAATATACACTAACCAAAATATCACATTTACCTATTTTAATCAGATAGAGTCTGTTTAATATCATCTTCTGAAGTACATATTAGTATAATATATAGATAGATTATATTGCAATTTCTAACACACACATTTTTTTTTCTAATTTATACGATTGATTCTAAAGTCTTCTGGGTTTTTTGTTTAGTAAACTCTAGAGAATCTCGTAGAATATTTAATAAAAATAATAAAAACATTAATACTAGTATGCGTAATATGTACAGTAGCCACAAATTAATGTGGTCCACAAGGAATAAAAGTATAAGTAAATATGGAATCAACAGAAACAACTTCTCCGAGCGTTAATACCCCTACCGGCATTGAATTACACTGTTGATTCCGATGGAACCTTAGACGAAGATATAACATATTCAAAACAAGAAAGTAGGGGTATTAGCCCTCGGAGTAGTTATTTCTGTTGATTCCATATTTACTTATATCTATATGGAAAATATAGCCTGTAAAGGCCTTTCTGCCAGCGCCCACCGGATGAGACCCGGTAGGTCGAAACCGGTCGTGGGATATGGCTTTCGGTCCTTAAAATTTAGACAAAACAGGATTTTATTGCCTTTTCTTTTTGAATATGAATAAAAGTAGGATGATCGGTGAGTACTTAGAAATGTATACTGCTTACTAGCGACGTAGTGTGTGGTGTTAATAGACGATGGCCTGTACACTGTAGTGCCGGAGGTTAGGGCGGTAAGCCTTCTTCAGTCTTCTTTTAGGAAATGGAGTAAGTATTAGTTAGAGATCGACAGATGGGACAGTTGAAGTGAAGTCAGTAGAGAAGTCAAAAGTTAAATAAATAATCCGAGAAAGCTACAGAGAAACTTCGACCGGGGTAGGCGGACATGGAATCGAAACGGCGACCTCCCTAATGCCAAGCTATGATGCAGATCACAAGATCACACCGCTAGGTGTTATCGTTTTCTACGATTAGTAAATTTATATTTTCATAATTATTCCTGCTTGGACGTGTGCAAGGATCTAGTGGCAGTAGTAGACAATCAAGGCTAACGTGTAAATTGTTATGGTGATTCGTTTTGCAATTTATGATCTATTTTATCTCCTGCACTCCTATACTGACGTTACAGTCATCAGCCATCTTTGAAATGCACAGTAGTACTTGAAAAAAGGGTTAGTACCGTAAAAGTTACCCTTTACGGTCCTTTAACTTTATTGCTTTTGTGCAGAGTCCAAAAGCGAGAATAATATTATCACGAACTGTACTTGCGGTTTGTGTTGGTTCAGTCCTAATTGACAACACCTTCGTGGATACGTCTCAAATGTTCTAGCAACGATCAATAAAAAGACAATAGTAACACGGGAAGGTTGTAGAACGTTCTAGAAGGAATGCTGAAAACTATAAAAACGAGTGCACTGGGCGGACCGAGTGAGTTTGCTTACATCCTGCGACAAGTAACAGGAGCGATAGACAAGCGATCGATAATCATAGAGTGGCGGCAGTTAAATGCGAGTATAAGTAGTGGCGAAGAATACGGCGACAGGAGAAATAGATTTACTAGTGTGAAAAATTGTGTAGACTTGTGCTAATCAGAACTGTAGTTAATTTAATTTTAGTTGTTAATAAATTTCGTTGTTTTCGTTCGTTTAATTGTGTTTTCTTGACTGAACACATCACAATATTATCATGGTATAAAATTGATTCTAAAAATACGTTCACCATTTTACTCCAAACAGTTCTAAAATTCAAAATATATGATATATCATCAAAATCATCATTAAGAAATAGGTTATTATCTGTAGGTGCTATGCTAGCTTTGTTAATACCCACCTATTATGTTATGAATATAAATTATGAATATTGTCAGAGACATAAAGCGAGACTGATTATTGCTTATAATTATTATGTAATATCTGGAAATTCAGAATTTCATATTTATAGTAATTATCAAAAGTAAATTAGCTCTTTAAAAATAAGTTAAAATTTTCCTTAAGCAACACAGAGGTTTTTCCGTTAATGTACTGGCAACTAATCTTTTAGCTAGAGGATATTTTTTAATACAGATATAGTTTCAATCTTTCTAAAACTATTACTGAACCAGAAAACAATAATCAGTAAATTAAATTATATGCTAAAATCGAAGGATTTCGTAAAACAACATTAAAGTAAAAAACCAGCTTACACTTTTGTTAAACATAAATTAAATGTCATACTTTAATGTCATTTTATAAATAATAATTCACCAAATATCTGTATTTATTATAATACTATTGTGTAAGTACCTATATTTATTCACTGAATGCTATTTAATGACAACAAGTAGGTTGGTCCATATTCCGTCGAAGCTGTCTAGGGCGTGCTGACGATAACTAAAGAGTTTCGACAGATTACTGACCAAGAACAACTTCTTTTAGTC
This sequence comes from Agrilus biguttatus, assembly GCA_963921985.1. Classification (NCBI taxonomy): domain Eukaryota; kingdom Metazoa; phylum Arthropoda; class Insecta; order Coleoptera; family Buprestidae; genus Agrilus; species Agrilus biguttatus. The sequence continues at coordinate 28,302,443 of OY998118.1, forward strand.
TATTTGGTTACACGTCTATTGCGTAGGTAGCCACGGCGTGGATTCGGTTTGACAAGTCGAATTTCTTCTTAGAACTTGTTGAACATTACTGAATGCCATAATACGAGGCATGTTATTTAAGTAAGTATCGTTTTGAAATTAATAAAAAACGAGCAAAGATATGTTAATAATTTAATTTTTACATGAATGCCTGTGCCTACATAATTTCCTTCAATATTAAGGCACTTGTCATAACGTTTGACCAGTGACCAGTTTTTGAATACCCTTCTCATAAAATTCTGCCGCCTGACTTGCATCACCACCATTGCATCACAACTGTTTTAACTTTGTCATCGTCTTGAAGACGCTGACCGCCCAGATGTTTCTTCAAGTGCAGGCACAAATGGTAGTCACTGGGCTGGGCGCCAGATCAGGCCTATACGGAGGATGATCTAGAATTTCCCAGTGAAAAGATGTGATGAAATCTTTGGTCCGATTAGCCACATGCGGACGGGCATTGTCATGCAGCAAAACGATGCCCAATGCCCTTGCTCAACTTGCCACACCTTTTATTCTGGATGGCATCATTCCATCACTCATAATGTTTGGTCCTTAAACTGGACAGATCTCACGATTAATATCAAACGGTTTTAGTCGTTTAACAACCCGGACTTCACAGTCAGCGGGACTCACGATAATCGGAGGCATCTTAAATACTCATTAAACAACGTAAACAAGGGCGAATCAGACTGCAATGGCGTTAGTCCGTAGGTGAGGGATGTAGGTACTCAGTGCGCTTGCGCGGCACGCTGACCGCAGCACTGCGGTTACAGAATTTCAAAACGGTATTTACTTAAAAAACATGCCTCATACGTTGTGTATACCTTTAAACGTTTGGAAATAACCTCTTAGAAGGATTACTAACACAAGCTGAAGAAAGTTCCCACCCGTATTGTAGATGAAACATCGCTGATAATGCGAAAACTACCCCCTATTGTGTTTTCTTAATTTATCTCGTAAACGGTGACTCCGGTAGGAAAAGAATTATTTGATTATGATAATAAAGATCAATAAATGAAGACATAGTGGAATGTGCCTACTGAGAAAACCACGAATAGAAGCACCTGCACCAATAGTGGCTTTTCTTACAATTTCTTGAGTAGCTTAAAAATATATTTAGTAAAACACTGCCCAACACAAATTTTCCTACATATGTACAATGGCCGGCACCTAAGGAGATTCAGCGACGGTCAGATTGACAGATAGCTAGGCGGAAACTTTTAGCATAGCAATAAATGAAAGAGCCAAAAGAATATAAGTGGACTGAAGCGTCAACTTGTAGTTCAGCGGCGCGTATCACTGAGAGAAAAAGTACTGAACACGGAACACAAGTGAATTTATTCAACTGATTTACTTACTCTGTTAATTTGCAACTATTTTCCACTACGCTACTGAACTTTTCTGAGCAGTTATCATTCTGCCTACCGATCGATAATCCCCGCCCTAAAGGGGCTAAGCTTTGCTAATGCGCATCCGATGATTTATGGCTTTGAATCTCCTTAGGTGCCGGGCACTGTATACGCATTAGGATAAAATTCATCTTACACAAAATAATAATAATAAGTTTCGGTTGCAAGAAAACTGTGAAATGGTGCATTCATGCACTGATGACATTTTCTGCCGGAAGGATAAATAAAGAAAATACCGTTAAGTTCATTATGAGTGGTTTCTAGCATTATAAGGAATGTTCCATGTACGAGTGGGATGGAAACTTGTTTGAACTGTATTAATAATAATTCTAAATAAGAAGTTACTACTAAATTTTCACAACTATGCCTAGTAGGTTGAATATAAATTCTACGTATTATACAGAATCTATAACCAGTAGTTGTTTTATTTTCTTATTGCTATTTTAAAATTATTACACTGCATTTGGAATTTCATGAAGATTTGAATGTGCATATAGATCTGAGGGACGGCCAATCTACTGGAATTGGTAATTGGTTAGAACGAAACACTTAAAAAGTTTCTATTTAAGAGGCAGTATTTGTACTTTATGTGTTTACATATTCGACTTAAAAATAAAGGAAAATGAACAATATGAAAATTAATTACATTAGTATCTATACATGCATAATTTTAGAAATGATTACACCTCTTGCATTTCAGGAAAATCCATATTAATAGTTGATGTCGATTGTCAGTAAATACCAGTTATGCAATTTTTTTAATTAGTCATGTTATTGTAAGTAACGGTATTTGTTTTATCACATAACCGAAGTAATTTTACGTTTTTTTTTTTTAATAATAAAATATTGTGTATAGCAACTTACTCATTTATTAACGTAATTAGTAACAATTAATTAACGCTGTTACCAGTTCAAAAGTTAATAAAACTCGCTTGGGTACCTATTATACAGGGTTATTCAAACTGAGTAGTACATTAGACGATTTGGAAATACTAAGCGTGTTAAATATTTGAAAAAGTCAAGGATCAAGGATGTTCTTTCTATATAAAATAATTTCAACTGTCTGCTACTACCGGTTATACCGAAAGTTGATGTTAATTTTCTTATTTAAATGGAATTGTACATATTTTAGGACGAATTTGTATGAAGAAAATTTGTTTTTGTTTTCGGGGAGGAGGGGAAATCTTCAAAAGACATCCAGCCGTCCGTACGACTAGGTAGTGTCGGATTCCCGAAGCATAAGATTATTAAGAGTATAATAGTAGAAATTGAATTTTCACTAATCTCTTGGTGAAACATTTTAATAGTTAAAAAGTAAAAAACACTTGGTAATTGCTTAAATAAAACCAATTTCGATAAAGAAGTTTCAGTCTTAAAAGCCCTAGCTAAAAATAATGGTTATGATGAAAATCTAGTAAAACTACTTTACAAAAAACGTAAAAAATTAATGCTTCGAAAACTTTAGTCAGCGCCGGATGCAAAAGACATCAACAGTAATAATAAAAAATTCTGTTACTTAAATTATGTACCAAACATATCTTATAAGATATGTAATAAATTAAAAGAACTAAACATATCTCCTATATCCGCTAACAAAGATAATTTGGGAAAAATACTAGTTAATAATAAACAAAAAACAGATATTTTAAATAAAAATGGTGTATACCGAATTAGTTGTAAAAATTGTGAAGCGTTTTATATCGGATAAACTGGTAGGGCCCTTAAAAAGCGAATTGAAGAGCATGAAAAATGGTGAAAAATGTACAGGGATCGCAGACCATTGTATTACGTTCAACCATTCACTTGATTCCAAGAATGTAAACTTGCTTCATTATCAGAATAAAGGTAAACGTCTTAACCTCCTTGAAATAGCCGAGATAAATACAGCGTTATTAAATAGTCTTCCGATCACTAACGACCAAATAGAATTTGGAAATTCCCCCCTTTTGAAATTACAATAGGTTAAGTACAAATAGATTTACCTGGAAATGTACCTTTAGTTGATAAGTAACTCTTTGAAAATGGTGTAATAACCGAAACAATTGTTAGATAAATCTAATAATTTTTTTGTGAAACAATTACCAAGTTACTTTTTAACTATTAAGGGTATAAGCTGATACTTGTTGAAACTTCTCCATAATTTACCAAAATTAATTATCTTGAAACTTGGTGTTTTAATTTTTGTAAAGGGTAAAACTCTAAGGCGATTTTGATAACCAACTTGTATTCCTACGATAAATAATTTCTGAGATAATTTAATTTATAAAATGTAATTGCTACCACAACCCAAACTATAAACAGTCATTACCTCCACAAAAAATGACTTATAGTGTTGAATTGTTTTTTGATTATAGTCAAATCTTAAGGCTAACTTATACTGGGCGTTCATAAAAAAGGCCAAAGTTTAAAACTTCAAACACGAATAATTTTTTTTACTATATTTTATTTTGTCATTTGATTCCTGTTTTATCCTCTATCGATATATTTTTATGTTTCCCATTGATTTATTTAAAAAAATGAAAACCAAAAGTATTTGAAAATATATGTAAATAAAATCATCTCAGAAATTATTCATCGTAGGCATACAATTTGGTTATCAAACTCATCGTAAAAATTTATGGTTCATATGAATTCGCCTCCGGCGGGGGCGTAACCACAGTAGCAGGTTTTTACCTCATTGTATGAAGTTATCTGTAATGGGTATAAATTAATTCAATAATTAATATGGCATTAATGTATATATATCATTCCATTTAAAATAACTAAGTTGAGATCAACTTCCGATTTAACTGAAAGTGGCAGACAGTCGAAATTATTTTAGATAAAAGGTCATCCTTGATAACCTCAATTACCAAATTTTCAAACTAACATGCTTAGTTTTCCTAAAACGTCTGATGTATTACTCAGTTTGATAACCTCTGCATATGAAACAAAATTATTTTCTCAGCTGTTTGAAAATTTATATAGATTTTCTGTGAAACATTTTTTAATAAGTCTTGTTATAAGTATGGTTTTAGGAATACAATGATTTTATAATTAGCGATTATTGGTTTTGTTTTTTTTTTCTTTTACACATTGGTCGCAGTGGTCCTTGTGGCACAAATCCTTATAATTTTATCAGTAATAAAAACTTTTCGTTCCTTGTACGTCATTTTGTAACTAATTGAACCCGTGCAAGTTTAAATGTTTTTTAAATTTATCCATAGCGTCCCTCCATATTTCAACACGTTAAACTGCCAGTGATTTATAGTTAAATTCCGACTTAGTGAAGGTATCGTGGATACCGAAAGTAGACGCATTAGTTAGTTCCATTCTTTAATTAGATGTTTAAATGGTCAGTTAATTGTAGAAAATGGTTATTACCTTCGGACGAGATATTTTCACTGTTTTGCCTTACAATCCTACCTATACTAGCACCACAGATATAAGCACATTATTACATAGTGATAAAAATTATGATTGTCCGCTTGACTTCTGAATTACTTTCCGTAATCGATTAACGTTAGATACTATTATCTCTAAATACTTTTAATGCTTTTTTGCCTTTTCTTTTAGTTTGTGACTATTATTGATTGTCGATTTATGTAGGTGTAGGTTGGGAGTTACATGCAGTCTTAGATAAAATAAAATCAATATTGACAGTAGAGCATTGATATAAAATAAAACTAAAATATTGAAGAAAATGGGTCAGAGCTAATACAAAAATTGGACGCGAAAAGCTAGCAAAGTCTCTGATTTTCGATATCTAGGAAATAATATAAATTAGGATAGAAAAGGCGGTATAGACATTAATTGACAATACCTTTTAATAAAAAGAAATCACCTCATTGCATGCGATTGGTTAATTTAGAATCTCGAAAAACATTATTAAAAGGGTATATTTGGAGCATGGCTCTGTATAGGTGCGAAAAATTGAATGTGGGTGCAGCAAAATAGAAAAAGTTAAAAGATTTTGAGATGTGGTGTTATAGGCGGCGGATGACAATACCGTGGATAGAAAGGGTTAGAAATGAGAAGGTATTATAATGAGTAGGAAGATAAAAGGGTGCTGTGGAAGTCAATAAAGAAAAGGATAGACAGGTTCGTAGGATACCTTTTGAAACATGAAGGGCCAGTTAGTGACATATTTGAGGCGAAAATAGGAGTAAATGGAGGCAGAGGAAGGTATGGATTAGATTACCGTTCGCAAATAGTTAGGGATGTAAAATGTACTAGTTTTAGAGTAATGCGAAGATTAGCTCAGCATAGCAAGGAGTGTACAATCAATTTTCAGACTGATGTAGATGTAGGTATTTGAAAAAGATTATGATCAACTTATTTTAGGTCAGTATCATTTGATATTCATGGAGCTTCAATTTTTCAAACTATCAATAGTGACCATTTGATAAAACACATTTTAATAAATGTAATAAATAAAACACAAGTTTTTGGATATTTCAACAATAATTTAATGTACTCGACAATATTGTTTCGATCCACATGTAGTCATTATCAAGAGTAAACTATCACTAAAATTAAAATTGCAAAATTGTATATATATATATATATATATATATATATATATATATATATATATATATATGTACAAAAATGGTGGGGATACATATCTGAAAAATTGTTTACAATGTTGTTAGTAGTAAATTAGGCTAAAAGAAAATTTATACTCTATAAGGAATAAAATACTAAGCACAGGAATGGCAGAACATTTTGTAGTCAACAACCATAAATTAGATAAAGCCAAATGATTAAATTCAGCTTCAAAAAGCAAAAAATTAAACCTTTTGGAATCTCTAGAAATTAAGAAAGCTGTAAATTTCAATAAAAACATAACAAATTCCCAAATAGAAATAGCTACTAATAACACCCCGCTACTACTAACAATATTGTAAACAATTTTTCAGATATGTATCCCCACCATTTGTGTACATATATATATACACACTTTTGTAATTTTAATTTGAATGATTATTTACTCTTGATAATGACCACATATAGGTCGAAACAATATTATCGAGTACATTAAATTATTGTTGAAACATCCAAAAACTTGTGTTTTATTTATTACATTTATTAAAATATATTTCATCAAATGATCACTATTGATAGTTTCAATTTTCTATAAGCATATTTATTTCTATTACTTGTCTCGAATTTTACATTGTAACAGTGTTTCATAATGCAGTGGTCATTTGGACTTCAGATATTATCAGAATTAACTATAAGTTTCAGTAGTTAACATGTTAGAGTGCGCTTTCTACGCTACAAGTATGTAAATAGCTCCTTGCAAAAGAGATGTAATGTAGTCTATTTCCTTCAACTTGAAGTAATTAAAGAATGCGGGTTCTTATTTATATGGTATTAATTATTCATCATTTACGCGTTTATTATGCACCCACACTCAATTGAAAGTTAGTAATGAATTTTTCAAAAATTTGTTTGACTATAAAGTTTAGTAGAAACTTTACTTCCATAATTTCGGGCAAAGACGAAGCCCCTGTAGCACAAGATGTAGGTCTCACTTCTGATAATTTTAGGCCCAATATTTCTAAGTGGGGTCAGTATTAACCATATTTTACCAATGTTAGCACAAAATATATTTTGAATTATTTACTTGGCATCTATATCTATATTTAATTAATGAATAAAAATAACACATTTTGAATTTATACAATTTGTTTATTGAGTAAACATAACACATGTTTTTGGTGTAAAACCTTCTGCAGATGTGACAATAAGTAAATTGTAGAAATTAAATATATTTTGGTATATAGTATACCAATTTTGGACCTATATTGTACCAATAAATAAATTTCAACCATTTTAATCTCAATAGGAGCGCAACGTCGATATTTGACCTTTACCGTTTGAAAGAGGACCTCAGTGCATAATGAGATGCACTATGATTAACATGTTTTGGTTTATTTATAACTATTAAAAAAAATGAGATAGATCTAATAATGGTAGAGTGACCTATGAAAAACTATTTCTCACAATATTGTAATTGTAATTGAGTAAATATTTTTGGTCCTACAGAATTTTTATTTCGCTTATTTATTGTGAACAATAATAAGTAGATATTTTCGGAAGAACGATGCTAAAAACCGTAAATTAGCGAAGTTAAATTTTTTGAAGGATTATCTTATCGGGGTTTGTTCGGCGAACAAAAGAACAAAGTAACACAAAAATAAAAAATTGAACAAAGTATAATTTGGATCACACAAAACAACAGACATAAAAACAAAAGCAATGAACAATAAGATAACTATAAGATACAATACAAATGAAACACACAGTAAACAATAATCTTCCAGTAACAATAAACGTAATTCATTAGCATAAATGTAACAAAAGCAGGGTAAAGACTTACTAACTAACCAATTACAAGTTCTGACTTTATACGGTTTTTTTCCCTGTACTGTTAAGCTATTTTAACCCTTAACGACATTGTCACCCTAATTGCCTTTAACGTGAAATTAGCAGTACCTAATTTCGTTTGGGAACCACACTAATGAGGTTCTTCGAATTTGAATTCATGTATCGCGTTGATAATGCCCACAGTAGAAGTGGGCGAAACACGTGTCCGTTTATTAAACAGTGTGTGGTATTAGGGGTAAATCTCCAATTTTATTTTACTTTACTTTATTGAATGTACCACATCTCCTTTGTTCTATTTCAATGCAAGTGGTACTGTTAGGTATTTACTGCTAATGGTATTCTCGGAAAGCAATTAGTAGTTATATTTTAATTTTCCAAAGATTTTGATAATATTTATAAGTTTAAAATATTAACTAACCCTTACAATCTTTTCCCAGAAGATTTTACGTTTATCTCGGTAGCTCCGAGAATTGACGTTTCAACTTGTATTTTAAAGGTTTTGCAATTCTCTACAAATTATCTCATTAGGGCACAATAATTACTCTAATAGTTTTCAAGATAAATGCAGAAAACGAAACAAAATTGCTAATTGCAATCTTTAAAACAACTGATAATTTCTGTTTGGGCCTTTTTTGATATTTTGTTTACATTCCGTAATGGTATACCCAGATTGCTGTTTAAAATGGCTGGGCTAAAATAAAGATCATTAAAATTAATCCTTACATGAAAAAATTAATATTATTAAAACATTCATACATACATTCGTGAACTTCTAATAATAATTGGAAAATATATGGAATCAGTACGTATTATTACTAATGCTAAAATTTTGCCTCTACCTAACCTGAACAGAGGCTTGGAAATCATATTTATGTAATATTTAAATTGTAGCTAATTTAATTTTCCATGTTTTTGTTAACATTTCAAAAAGGAATTTTAATCTTAATTTGGTTTAAAGTACATAACTACACACTTAATTGTATGGCGCCATAATTCATTTAAATATCAAGGGCCTCAGAAAGCGGCGAAATTGAAGGTCACCATTAAGGTCACATAATTAGAACTTATCCTTCTTCTATTTAACATAATTATTATCACTGATAATGAGCTTGAACTTTCAAGTTCTTATTTTATATATCATTTTCCTCATGTACCAACTTACTAATTCCATTAGAGCATAAACTAATTATGCAATAAATTATTTAAAGTGTACTTACATTTGAATATAAGTTTTATTTTCCTTTTAAGTCAATATACCTAATTAAAGGTGGTTTGTAATTTATTTGTTTTCTGGAATTTAAATAAACCGTATTATATATAAGCTTCTTCCCGTATAATAAACTATAATTTGTTAGTACATCATTAGTAACTAAGCAGCTGACCTTGTAGAAAATTCTACCATTGGCTAGGAGTTATATAAAAGTCATAACTAATCGAAAGTACTTACTGTGTTTTCAGAACATAATATTTTCGGTTAATATTCGATTCGAATGTAAGACATACAAGAGACTGGACACTTTTACGAATAAGTTTGTCTTTTGCGTTAATAACACATCGCGTTTATTTTAAAACTGACCAGCACAAGTGCGAAGAATTACTTGTTCTACATTAACCTTGTATTGTTCCAGATCAAAACTTACGTAGGTATTACTGACGACTACTTTCACGAAGCTGTACAACACTAATACACGTATCTTAATAAACGACATGAATTTTTATTCGATGCATAGGTTAATGATTAAAAATATGAACGCCAATTGAATCTAAGATCGTACGTAGACATGTATTGAAAACTAAAAAAAATGTAAGTGTTCTGCAGCTTCGCAGCTCATATGGATAAATCGTCAGTGCGCCCTACCAATTAATGCTAGCATACTAAACCGATTTTTCTATTAACCGGTTAACCGCGGATTTGACTCAAACCGAAAACAAGTTATTCGGATAATCGGTTTTCGGATTTCCCTTAACTGCGGTTTTTTCCTAAACCAAAAACCAATTATTAGGTTAACCGACTTTATCCAAAAACAAGCCATTAATCGGTTTCAATTTTTTCTGGGTTTTACAGGATTGTATTATTTAGTTTTACCAAGACCAAATACTTACTGAGAATATTGTGATTGACAGAAACTGACCGCCCATATGTTTCTTCAAATGCAGGAACAAATGGTAGCCACTGGGCGCCAGAACAGGGCTGTACGGAGGATGATCTGAGTTTCCCAGTGAAAAGATGTGATGAGATCTTTGGTCCGATCAGCCACATGCGGACGGGCATTGTCATGCAGTAAAACGATGCCCGGTGCCCTTGCTCAACTTGCCATTCCATCATTCATAATGTGTTGTCCGTAAACTGCACAGATCTTACCATGAGTATCAATCGGTTTTAGTCTTTTAGCACTAAGAAATCGTATAACATCCCGGACTTTACAGTCGGCGAGACTTACGATTATCGGAGTTATCGGAGGCATCTTAAACACTCAGTAAACAACGTAAACAAGGGCGAATCAGACTGTAATGGTGTCAGTGCGTACGTAAGAGGTGTGCGTATTCAGTGCACATGCGCGGAATGCTGACCGAAGCGCTGCGGCGACAGAATTTCAAAATGCTACTTACTTAAAAAACATGCCTCGTACATAATACAAAAGAAACTTAAAACTCTTGAAAGTTAAATTTAAAATAAAATTCAAATTAGACAACAACCTAACGATATCAGCTTAATGTCTCCCATTATTTATTTTTTGAGCTTAAGGGTTGAAACTATTTTTGAGGAAAACCTACTTGTATACTGTGTTCTCTTTTAAGCAGTTTTTTTTGTTGTTTGGTTGTAAATGAATAACAATTTTATGAAATAGTTTTTTCTTTTAGTTCCATTCCCAAGGAACCGGGACCCTATTTTGATATTTATTCAGTAACGGTAAATGGAAATTTTCACAGATTGTGTGCTAATGTGGCATAAATATTGCCAGACAAAAAATAATAATTTTTTTAAACCCAATGGGGGCTACTCATACATGGATACATCAAAAATTGTCAAATTTTTATCGATTATTGTTTTGGCTTTATTTAAAAAACGACTAAACTCACAAATACTAAATTAAACCTGATAATAATATATTCTATTCTAAAATATTCACATCAGAACACAAAATTGATTGTCTGTGTTGATTTACTTTTAATACATTTTTTAAAAATTTTTTGAAAACCATTTGATGTTTGTGATATAGTTAAAAATATTTTTTCAATTTTATGCTATATTTGTAAATGTTAAATTAATTTAAATTTTTACATTTGTAACTCGTGGCGTAAGTATTTCTCTGTAAACCAAAGCGTTAATGCTTCAGTATTATAATGTGTGACTAGAACGATTATAAATAGTTAATGATTTAAATCAATTTATGTATTTAGCAATTTTAATTGGTCTATTTAGCCCTTTTAAAGCAAATTATTCATTTTTGCAATACACTCTGGAAAGCGAAACGTCGGTTGTTATTTGTAACAATATAATATTTATTTACCCTCAACAAGATTAGCCTTTTAAATTTGAATATAATTTGTTTATGTTATGTGGGGTCAAATAGGAATATGAATAAACTACAGAAAGAAGAAAGAACTTTGTAATGAGTTTTTGCTTTCGATTTCTTTAAAACTATAAAATATTAAGCTATAATTTTACATTTATTGTCAAAAAAGGTATCAGTTGTTGAAGCAAATGTGAAGTAGATTGGAGAATGTTACGAATATATATCTCAATTTATCCTCTGCGCGTATTTAAAAAATGTTTTACTAGAGGATAAATCAGTGACAATAAAATTTATTAAAACATATATTTCGTCTACGTGCAAAAAAAGTATCGTACTAAAGTACTCCTGATAATTTCCTTTTATATCTTTAAAACTCCCACCGAAATCGGTTTAACTGTTTCGAAAATTATCCCGTTCAGAGTTGTTTGTGTCTTAGTAGGATACAAATGACCACATGAGCTTATTTAAATATTACAGATAGACACTTCAATTGTTTTAAATTTTATTTTCAAAATACTATGTGGTAGAGCCCAATGATGGCTTGAAACCTCCTGTTTCATTTTCTCTGTTATATTAAGTACTAGCCATGCCCGCGCCTTCGTCCGCGTGGAATTTAACAAAAAAGTAATTTTTAAAATTTTAAACGAAGTCGTTGAGACAACCGTTAGCAATAGCTCGATCGGGCGTTCTGATCCCGCGCGACAGACAGCCTTTGTGATATTAAGTGACGGAAGGCGCTTTTACAATTTTTGTCTGTCTGTCTGTTCTGACTAATCTCTGAAACGGCTGGACCGATTTTGACGGGGCTTTCACTGAAAAATAGCTAATATAATAAGCAGTAACGTAGGCTACTTTTATTTATAAATTAATAATTTATTTCAGAAATTAATAACTATTAATTAATAATAATAATTAATTTATAAGACAAAAGTAGCCTAAGGTACTCCTTATTACATTAGCTATCTGCCAGTGAAAATCCTGTCATAATCGATCCAGCCATTTCAGAGATTAGCCGGAACAAACAGAAAGACAGACAAAAAATTAAAAAAATGTTTGTTTGGTATATTACAAACAAACACTCCAATTTTATTTATATGTATAGATGTATAGATTGCATGAAAAGGAAAAACAAAATAATTTTTTAATTTTTAGTGAGTTGCTTCATAATAACGTATGCAGATACTTCACATTCTTTCTCATCATGCATCTCGCACTTTCTCTGAGAAAAAACCGCTCTTCGAAATTCATGCAAATATTCTTCGGTAAAATAGTAGTTATAAACATATTAATTTAATAGTGATGTTATATTTTTGTTCTGATTCAATTTTACTCCGTCACGTGCGGTTGCTTCTAATGAATTATTCGCTCTGGCGATTTGGTGTATCGAAATCAAAATTGTATTTAGGCAATAAACTAAACTTAAGCTTCGAGTATTGAGAAAAAGGGACTCTTCATAATTTCATTAATATTTATTATTTATACCGTAAGTCCTGGATGAAAAGAATCACAGTGATCGTATGTAAAGGGACGCTTTTGTCCATACATAATTTTGTAGTAGGTTCACTTTTCAACAGTGGAATGTTCGCGATTTCGAACTCTTTAATTCCCACCAGCACTGCGCGGTGGTTGCTACCTTGAAACAGCCATAAAACGAATTATTACGGACTGCATGGTGAACGCCATCTGTAGAAATTTGCTATTAATTGTGAGTTCATGCATTTTTGACAAGGTCCTTTTCAGTAAGGACATCGACTTGTCAAAACTAACCCATATAGTGTTTAATTATCGAAAAAAAAATGTATATTGGTTATACAGATTGTTGTCGATAAAGAAATTAATTAATAAAAAGGAAATGCAATTTTATTATATGTAGATAATTATTAATTTGTCGACCTTTTTTGAAAATCTGGGTTTATTTACTTAGATTGGTGTCAACGACTGAATAAAACTCCATAAATAACAAGAATTGAAGATGATAAAGCGTTACGTATATAGAAACTGTGCCACTTTCTCATCTGAATAGTCGATACGAGTTTTGATTTTTACGTGTGGTTAGAAAGTCTGATTCCTTCATAAACTACTATTCTAGAAAATAGATAAATATTGTTATTCGTTCTTTAACCTACTTTTATTTTCTCAGAAAAAATTAATAGTAAAATGCTATAAAAAGTACCCAGTAAAATATAAGAATTTTGCTTAAAATCTTTTCTTAAAACAATAATTTTGGATTCCTACAATTGTAGTATTGTACAGTTACTCTCAGTTACTCTGTTTCAGTTTTGCAAATTTAAAAATATATAACGTTAAATTTTTAGTATATGTTTTAAGTAAACGCATTAAGAAAATTTTATTCATTATTAAAATTTGTAATGTTTCTTCTATTTAACGATTGTTTTACATATTAAATGCTTTATGAAGGTTTATACATCTGCCATTTTCTTTCGAAATGTTTTATCTTAATGCATTCAAAAAATTTATTAAAACATGTCATACCCATGTGCACCTAAACTACATAATATGTAAATTTCAAAAAGTAAAGTTTATAGGCAACCGCAAGAAAGAAGTGTAATTTGTGATGCATGATTTATACGTTCGAAAATTATAAATAGATAGTTATATGTCTGTACAGAATTCTGTATTCATTTTAAAGCAGTTTTGATAATCAAATTTTAAACTTTGTAAATCTTTGAATACAAAACTTGAAAATTTAAAAATAAATAATTTTCTTGGATTATAACTTTCGTTGGTCGTGTAGTAATTGTGGCTTACATTAATATCGATTAACTTATTTCATACGTTTTCTATCCTTTCTTGCAAGGGTTTTTAATGCCTTTATTAGAAGGATAAACGCAAATAATTGAGATAATATTATTAATAAATTAAATCAGATATTGTTAAATATTGCACAATTTTTTATTCACGATAAACATGTATTGGTAATGGGGGCAATGGACAGCTGCGTGTCGCGGTCCGAAAACATTTCAGGTAATCGAATGGTATAGGTCAATTACGCGCCGATTACCCTAGGTACGTACGTAGGGTCAATTGCGCACTCGGTATAATAATTATTACTGTATCTCAAGGAGGGTCGGTTTATTTCAAAATGCTACGAAGTAGCAACGGTAATAATATCCAATTAAATTGTAAATTAATAAATAAATAAATAAATAAATAAATATAGACTGTTTAACTGAATCCATGTCGTAGCCAACTACGTGGTAGGTATCTAACCAGATCGAATAAAAATAAAAGAATGTTCTTGTGTAGCCTTCTGCCGAAACTGACAGATGTGTATCGCGATTTCGAACTTATTGGTTCTCATCAGCGCGCCGTAGATCACATCTGGCAGAACACTAACCAATCTATCTGCTGCCTATAAACAGTTTCACTTAATTAAGAGAATCTTCCAAGTTTGTTTAATTTATAATTAAACATGTTTCACCAGATGGTAACGGCAAATTTTGAATTGATAACTAATAAAAAGGGAATTAAAAATAATATTAAAAGTAAAACCGAAACAAAAGCCTATGTAATTGTAATCGACCTAATTTACCAAAAATATCTTTAACTCATTGGAGTGATCATCATCAGGGTTATTTAGATAACAGCAGAGAGGCTACGCGCAATCTACAATCTTTTTTTACTTTCCGTTACATTCTATTAGCAAAAAATGTCAGATAAGTGTTTTTATTTATATCTCTAAGCTATTTGGTCAGCGCACGTCGATAACCCAATCAAGCAGCGCATTACAAATATCAAGACTTGAACTGAAAACTTATTTTGATCAGTATAAAGTATGGCGTATTTTAATTAGGGATATGGTAGGTTCCAATTAGTTGAATAATTTTAAAAATTTCTTTAGTAGTTCTAGAGATTACCCCTACACATTGACAAATATACAAACAAATTTTACCTTTTTATACATGCAGCAGTATGGATGTAGATATAAATAAATCGAAGAAATGCTTATGAGTTATGATAATTATAAAAAATAAATGAATTTAGCAAAATAACGAAAAACCTGAATGCACAAACATAAATTTAAAATTGACAATAAACCATATGAGGTATGTACCGGTTGTAAAAAATCCGTCTGATTATACGTATATTCAGATTTTATTATGCTTGGTCCATTTATAGGATTGTAAGATTATAAGATTTTCATTAGTCAAGCTCCTGATATTCAGGTGAATTACTGTGTCTGAAAGGTTATGAGGGTGTTATAATACAATAATTTCAATAAAAGAGTAAATCTCAATTCAAATAAAATGTTAATATAAGTTAATTTCTTAAGAAAATACATATAGAATAATATAATATAATGGTGGACTTTGAGTTTGTTTCCAAGATGGTGGTGAGCATCTACGGGTTTGTAATCGTTAGTGTTAAACTTAACTTTTTTGTGTTTCATTCCCACCAGCTACTCATGCTGGTGGGCGGGCAGTCCCTCCGACCTACACTGCAGTGCAAAGCCGGAGGGTAGGGCGTAAGGCCCTCTTCAGCCTCCTTGCAGGAATCGTTGGAATAGGTGGGTGGTGTGATCAGGGAGGGAAAGATGAGATGGACGAAATGAAAACAAAAGAGAAGTGAAAGATTTATCCGTGGAAAAGTACTTATCCAGAATTTCCCTAAATGATCCAAGAAAACCACAGAAAACTTGGACCAGATCAGCCGAACCTGAGTCCGAACCGCTGACCTACCTATCTAAAATTTTACGATTTACAATTTTGGATCAGTATTTTTTCTAATAGCTGTTATCACTTTCGAAAAAATCCTGGAAAAATACTTTTTAATTTTTTCAACCATTTTTCGGTAGTTAAGGAAGTTCATACCTTGAAGAAAGTCATATAATCATTAAATTTAACTTTACTTAAACTTTGGTTCACGCTACTCAAAATTTCGATTTCAGGGTTATCTTGAATGTACTTCTAATAGTAGTGTGGCATAGGGCTCTGCTGCTAATATAGACACATACAGCAGGCTTCTCTTTGTCTTTGTGGCTATCACCGATATTTACGTCAGATGCTATATTTTATTAATTTATAACTTTTATAAAACAATAAAAAGCATTCTCACAGTTGCTGATACATTTTATAAGTTGTTAGTTTAAAATTGTAAAATATATTATGCAATTTCGTTTTTGCATGTGCGTATTTATATAAGAAGCGATAGCATTTTGGCACATCACGTTTTCCTCTTATTCAAAAACAATCTCAAAACGATTACATGATTTGTGACATATTATTTATTTAGATAACCGTTGTACATGCACACACATATAGGTACTTATTCCTCTCAGTTGGCAGGAATTTTTTTTAACATTCACGTATTAATAGACGCTTCTATTATCATCGGCGATATAAACGGGCCAGTGTGATGCTGATCGATTTGCTTCGTTAGATGATTGTAAACTATATAAAAGTTAAAAATGCTCGAACACCACGGGGATACCTAAAATTTTAAAATAGCAAATAACACGCTGTACGGGTGTTGTTAGTTACGTAGGGCATTGCTCTGCTGTGTGCTTGGTAGTGCTCGAAAAATGATTTGCGAACTTAAAGTGCAAACGGGAGATCAGCGAAATCATCAATGGTTTCAAATTGTCGCTATCTTGACAGGTAAGTAATGATTCGCTTGTTTTACTTGTTGTTGCTTAAAGAAGGGTTTGAGTTAAGCCACAAATGTGATTGATAAAATAGAAACGAACGATCACTATACTAATAGAAAAGGGTTATTTTAATGTCACTACATCTAATGTCATTCAATGTTGCCCATATTTCGCGAGCAAATAATTAAAACTGATTACCTTTTAAAACACTAATTCGAAATCATAATCCAAGGAATATACGTAGTATGCATCCAAATATGAATATATTTAAAATCATTTTGAAATGAATTGGTTGTGTTACATTTCTTCCTATTTTTACCAGTTAACAAACCTATAACTGTTTTGCACTAATTGTAAAACATATACAATAAATTTACTTTAAGTTCAATCCACAGATTGTCTTACATTACAAAACACCTTTTTTTTGCTTATTTCCAATATAGTCAACAAACGCACTAGAAATACAAAATCATTTTTTTAAAATATTTAATTATAGGGAACAATTGTGCACTTTTGTTTTATCAGAAAATTGTACTTTTTGTTGGTCTGTGTTACTCAGTAGTTTCGTATTTTTTAATGACCATAGTTTATCAGAGTCTTCTTGATAAACCACGGTCTTTAAGTTAAATTAGTACAAACATGTTTCAATATTTTAGTGTATTCAGGTAGATTAAGCAAACATATAATTTAAATATTTACTCTCTTTAAATTAGAAGATAAGATTTGAAAAACAGGTAGATAACTGCTACTGTGAGTTTTAAATTATATATTTGCGATGATGAGATACTCAGGTATTGTTTGCTGGTAGGTAAAATAGAAAACAGTTAACGAAAGGACCAACTTAACTTATTTTCCAAAGAAACAATAATTAAATTCAAAAATTTTTAAACTATTACTAGAATACAAAGGTCATTTGGCAATATATGTATTTATTTATTAACATGGACAAAAAGCTCTATCATTATAAAAAAAACAAGCTTAAAAGAACTTTTTTAAACTTTCTAGGGTGCACTTACTGTGAAACATTTTTGACTTCAAAAGAGAAAATAAATAAAAGAATGGAAAAAGTTTGTTTATTGTATTTTGATATAGCAGCACCAATTTTGTTAAACCAACGGTTTGAATAAAATTTTTCCATTCTTTTATTAATTTTCTC
Organism: Agrilus biguttatus; assembly: GCA_963921985.1. Lineage (NCBI taxonomy): Eukaryota > Metazoa > Arthropoda > Insecta > Coleoptera > Buprestidae > Agrilus > Agrilus biguttatus. The sequence goes on from OY998118.1 coordinate 28,320,548, forward strand.
TTTTGAAGTCAAAAATGTTTTACAGTAAGTTTAAATTTTATTCAAACCGTTGGTTTAACAAAACTGGTGCTGCTATATCAAAATACAATAAACAATTGGTGAAACTTTTTCCATTCTTTTATTTATCTCCTTTTTTTATGTTTAAGTAGTCATTATGGAAAGTAACAAGTAAATTAACATTGTATTATAAAAATACGCTTGAAGATCAGTATTACAGAAACGAATAAAAATAAACAATCGTATTCTAGTGGCCATGATCAAAAACAGTCAGGATCATAAACTGAAAACTCAAAATGATGAAACATATTCAAGTAACAATGGAAAAATATTGTAAAATATAAAATAAACAATACAATTATATAAATATTAAAATTAATGGTATGGGCTTAATTATTGAAATAGACTTATTGCTAGTCGGTTGCTTTTTTATAAGAAGAAATGGTAATACAATGCAATTAACGTCAAAGAGTTTTTAATTAAAGAAAATATAAAGCCTATTGACTGGATATGGTAAGCCATAGAATATTTGAGTTTAAAATAATAAAAAATATCTGTTTTTAAGTTTTTAATGGATAGTCCAAGGTTAATGCTACTGCCATTGAACCTTCCGTTGTTTTTTCTGTTTTATTTTCGAAAATGTAATTTTGAACCGGAATTACACTTATACGATTACGTCTTTTATAGAAGTTGGCAACGAACCGAAATTTTGTTCATCCAACAATTTGGAAAACTCATAAAGTTACAATTAAATACATTTGGCAAAGGAAACAAAATACCTTAACCTAACCTAACTTAAATATACCTATCTTTATCAAATCTAAACTGCTTACCTCACATGTCTCAAGTTTACAAATTTATTACATCGAATCATGAAATTTAGCTTTATTCATGCCAGATTAATAATTTTATTGTGTAAGTGTTTTAAGTGTAACCTTACCAAATACGAGGCCCGCATTATAAGTTTTGCCCATTAATACACGGCTTGGGAACAATATTAGATATTGGAATGGGACCAAAAGGGGATATAACCTCTACATCTTAGCGCATAATGATATGTAGACAACGTTTAATATTATAGCAGTAATCCTGAAATAAAAAATAGTACAACATTACATGTTGATTTGAAAAATATATTAGTATTGTTTTTAATGGTTTTAAACGTGTAACCGAAGATGTTTTTTTGGTTACTTAGTACATATACAATATTTACTATAAATTTTGACAATATTGTAAATAATTTATTTATTCTATTGTCATAACTGACATTCTGTATAAACTGTCAGTATGTCCATAAAATTGGTACATGATTACTATTGGTTTCAATCATAGAGTATCAAAACATGGGGACAATAGTAGTAATCCTGAAATAACAAATAACTGTTCGCCTTTCTCGCTCTATTCCGACCTGATTGGTGATGAGAGATGTGGCCTAGGGAAGAGACAGCCAATCAGGCCGTGTTAGAGCGAGAAAATCGGAAAACAGTTATTCTCTATTTCAGGATCAACCCTATATAACTCGCGCGCGTTAAGGAGACGGACAAACAAGAAGGTCTGCGTGATTTTATGAGGTCGGCAGGACTGTAGACAATTATGTTGTACTTTAGATACAATAAATATGGACTGATGCTCGTCAGAGGGGTAGTGCAAATTTATTAAATTTGTTATAATATAAGTGGAATTAAATTTTTATTATAAATATAAATAATTAAACAACTACTCCAATTAACAAATCTTTATATACAAAATGATCATACACAAAAATATATACAAAAAGAAGAAATAATACAAGAACACACAGGACCGAAACAATATTTACAAACACAATAAATAAAGGAAAGCAGTGAAATATTTTATACAAAAATAACAAGGCACAAGTTAGGAAGTTTTAAGTATAGGTACCAATAAATTTAGAAGAATATTTATAAAAATGAATATTTACAAAAACAAAAATAAATTTAAAGAAAACAAAACACAAATTAGTCACTGCCGGAGTCGTCAGAACTTCCACTTAAGCTATCTTTGCCACTAATGTTTATTATAAGTTCTTCTGTTTTTACGTCTAAAAAAATCTCGTTTTGTATATATTTAATTTCAATTTCAATAACATGGTTACAACGTTTATTCCAACCTTCTGGAGTTATTGCAGCGAATTCTGTTTATGTTAATTCCCTAACGTCATCTAATTTGAAGATTGTATTTGTATACAATACAAAAGAATTTTGACAATTGAAATATTTACGCAGTTATAAAGTTAGAAAGAAAAGATTTTGAATATACAAGATTTGAATAGATATTTACATAAACATCTTCAACAGACAATGAATTTGTACTGTATACCTGAAATCGCAAATTCTTATTTAAATGTCATAAAAAAAAATAAAATAAAAGGAATTTGTTTTTTTCTCTAAAATCAATGTTAAATTATTCACAAAATACTCATTTGCATTGCAGTCTATGGGTTATTTATGTGCTTAAAGTGGGGCGGAGAATTACTCCCATGCTGTTTACTAAAAACCACTGCGCACTCGGCGCCATTTGAATTTATTCGCCTCCGTAGCGTGCGCTTGTTATACGATTAAGTGCTGTCTTCATGTGTTATGCTCTATGGCCTACACTGATATTTCTACGAAACGGTGATAATTTTTTGTATTATGTCACTGAATATTTCTGGTAGTCCTTCTTGTATCCAACTAACCATAACTGACTTTATTACGTTGTCAGTGCTGTAATGATTCTACTTAATATCTCCCTTAGGGTGGAGGAAGCAGCAGTAATTAGGTGGTATTCAAAATATGGTCAAAATTTCGCTCAAGAAGAGTCATTTCATTCCCACCGTATATCGACTTTACGTTAACCTAATTGCTTGATGATGTAACCTACTCGCTCTTTTGATATGCTTAACTGATTAGGGATCCGTTGTCAAAGAAAAACATAGACTGTCACTTGACATTGTTATATCTGATCGGAATGTTCATATAAAATTTATTCCCTGAAGTAAACATAAATAATCAAGTCACTCAAAATGTCATTTTTTACATTAATTAATAAAGCTATCAATTTGCCTGGTTTATTGTTTTCACACTTTTCTTGAAGTTTATAAAGGAAATCCTCTGCGTAAGGAAGAGGGAGCTCTAGCGAAATAGTCTAGTTATATCAACATTAGCTATTAATGCTGTACGTTGCAGTGAAAAGGGCGGAAGGTCCTCTTTAGACTCCTTTCAGGAATGGTTAGAGTGGGTGGCTGATGATTAGGGACAAACAAATGAAGACACAAAGAATGTCGGTGGAAAATTACTGCCCCAGCGTTTGTGAATGAAACCACTGAAAAGCTTGGAGCAAGGCAACCTGCCACCTAGAATCGAACCGGTGACCTCCAAAATGCTAATCCATAATCTGACCACTGCACCACGTTGCTCATTAATGCATTGTTCTGTGATTTACCGGTCGCTTTGAAATAAATTGTTCATTTTCTTTCTATGTTTCTCCTTTCGATGTATTCTTAGACGAAGATATAACATATTCAAAAAAGAAGGAATTAAACTCTTTATTCGTCTAAATATTAAGATCAACGATCTCACATTTAGAACGCGCCCTTACAAGTAGACACAATGAACCAAAAGCCATATCCCACGACCGGTTCCTGTTGATTCCATATTTATATTTATAATATAGCCTGTAAAGGCCTTTCTGCCAGCGCCCACCTGATGAGACCCGATAGGTGGAAGCCGGTCGTGGGATATGGTTTCCTGTTCGTTGTACCTACTTGTAAAGACGCGTTCCAAATGTGAGATCTTTGATCTTAATATTTAGACGAATAAAGAGTTTAATTCCTTCTTTTTTGAATATGTTATATCTTCGTCTAAGAATCCATCGAAATCAACAGTGTAATTCAATGCCGGTAGGGGTATTAGCCCTCGGAGTAGTTGTTTCTGTTGATTCCATATTTATATTTATATTTATCAAATTCGGTTTGCATGCCTACCACGTAAAATAAGTTGCTCAGTAAATGGCGATTTACTGCCTGTAATATCTTCTTCCTTTTGTGGAACAACTTAGGTTTAGTGAGTAGTTTGTCGAAGTTGCCTATAGTGTACTAATAAGAAGTAATAGCGATCCGCATCTGGCAATTTTGATAAATTTCTGACCATGAAATATTACTATTTACATAAAAAGCAACAATAAGGAAATATATTACAAGTTAAAATGGTAGCAGTCATTGTTGATCGTTTTATAAAATAATATATTTTATTAGATGACATCTATGCCTTGTTACACAATAAAAGTGTGTTTTTCTCTTATTTCGACAAATTGAATGGCAGCTATTGGACGAGGTCGCGTATGTATCAAAAATAGAATTTAAACAAAATTTACTACGTACATGCAGCAGATAAAAATAACAAAAATTTGCCCAGAGTGGCCAAACACTACTATAATTATAACATTGAGTGACGTTAACCCGAATTAGAACAAAAAATTGTTAATGTATATAAATGTGACCTGTGGAATTATTATTATACAACACAAACAAATCAATTAAGAAGGTTGCAGTTGTTTATTTTCTAAAATAGCTTGTGTGTACTTTTTATGTAGTTTGAGAGGTTAACAAATATTTAAAATTGCTATGTTAACTTGTTAACATTCGATTGGTCCAGTATTGACAGTGACTGTCTGAAAAAATTAGGACGTTTTAAAATAAGAATAAGAACTTTTGGATAGTTCAGTTTGTTTCTAATTTATCAGGATGTAGGTCTTACATTAATAGCCCGTAATGAGTTAAAAAAACATTGAACATCTGGGTGGAACGCACCTAATTTCTGTCTAGACACTTTAGAAATTTGTTTCAATTCTAACATAGCAAAAACATTTCGCATGTAGTACATTTCTTACTCTTTCAATTTCATATTAAATTACGTAGTGATCTGTTTTTGATTACATTTTACTTACGAAAAATGATAACAGTCGTTTAAACTTTCAACTTCTAATCACATTCAGGGACACACACACATGGAAGAACGTTACTAAAGTATCATTATCAATAATTGAAAAATGCGTAGAAACTTAAGTATATTTTTCACTTATTCTTCTATAATTGCAAATGAAATATTTTATTTGAAGTAATTCTATTTAAAAAGAAACATAAAATAAACAATTCCTATTTTCATTTTTTATTTTAAGTGCTATTTGTTCTATTACTATATTCATAGTTTTTAACCTTTTTTTTAATTAGAAAATACAATTTACAACGGCTTAGTTTTCACAGTTGTCGAGTTAAACTGAGCCACCTTATCACAGTGTTCTTAATTATAAGTCAACGTCATTAATATTATTTATTAAAAATATTTTCGCATTTTACTTGTAAACTTCTGATAAGTCCAAAAATTGGCAAAGTAATTGTTATGTGTAATTGATAAACTTGTTGAAATTTACGGTAGCGTTACCTCCATTCTTCATAATAAATTTCATTCAAGTAATTCTAGACATATTGTACATATCGCTATTTATATCTTAACAGTAAATTTGAATAAGTACAAACACACCAGTGAACGCCCTCTATAGAAATTTGTTACTTATTGCGGGATTCAATGTTCAACAAGATCCCCTTTTAATAAAGAAATCGAGGTATTCACGTAACCAAATAGGACAAAAATGAAATTGTGTTCTTAGCCAGTATATTGTTAAAACTATCAGATGTGGATCGTGATTTCGAACTTATTAGTATTCTTCTCGATGTTGATGATATTCACTACGATGTCTTATTGGGTATGTAAAGTGAGAGAAGATGGAGAAACGATCCACACTCGGTATTTTAGCTTCCAATTAATTTTCTGATTCGTTATCATTTTCCAAAGTTACTTATGGAATAAAAAATAACTCGATTGGGCCATTAAAAGCTGAGATACTAGTTTGGATCGTTTCTCTCTACTCAATGTACTCAATGCCACTTTAAAGAAATGCACAAAAAATTTCAATTTTAGATCTTATGAAATTATTAAATTATAGGAGCTCTTTTATCCGTTCATAGTTAAGATTTCTAAGAAGAGTTTGAGACCATCAAAAACATATTTACATTAAAATTCACTGACATAATGACAAAAATTTTAAACAATGTGCTTTATTTTTTAATATTCGGGTTTGATGGCCGTAGCATGGGATTATTCTTCCTTCGGTGAGAACACCGATGGAATCTAACGTTTCACCAATTGCTGTTATTGGCATCCTCAGGGAACGTAGCGAGGGCATAAATTCCAAAGCATTGGATAAACAATTCTATTGGTGTTCTCACCGAAGGATGAACAATCCTAGACCACGGCCATCCAGCCCGAATAGCAAGTATTATTCATATAATTTTGTTTAATTATAGACAATCGAAATTTACAACAATTACAATAGTTTTTTGATCATATTTTTTTAAGTAATGAACCAATTTTTCCGTTTGAGAACTTGTTTTATTCTCTACAACATTCCGATGTATCACTGTTCATAAAAATTAATACTTTTTACAATAACTGAGAGATAACAATTTCGCTCTCCAGTTTGTTTATAATATAGTTTTGTCATCACGTTGCTTGTTTCTATATATGAGAGACATTAAACAATACCTTCCCTCCGTCAAAATCAATATCAGTCTTTTTCAGAGTAAAATGTGTAATTTATTTACTCTATCTGTTTAATAGCAGCAAGTAGGCTATTAGGTGTTCCGTCAAAGCTGATGACGACCAAAAAGTTTGAAATCGCGATCCTCATTTAACAATTTCTACAAATCATCGACCAAGACTACATTTCTATTCTTATTAGGATTATTTTGTTAATAAACAGATAACTGAGTTCATCATTCAGTGAATTATTGTAAATTTTTTAGTTGCTCTCCATACAATATTTTCAATTTGTAGCTGGCCCGTTCTAAAAAAAAATTTTGCGCATCCCTGCTCTAGACCTCTAGTTTCCAGATATAAATTTAAAAAAGAAAGGCCTGGCCGCTAATTTTATCTTTAACCCGCAATTTTAGCCAGGTATTACAAACTTTCAATGATGTAATCTAATAAATACTAACGATAATAAATTACCTAAAATAAATACCCTCAAGTATAATAAAAAATTATGCCAATTGTCCATGTGTTCTAATTTTCTTAGAAAAAAAATTGAAATTCTACCAAAACACTAATTCAAGAATTTTGCTACATACTGAAGATTTTATAAATTTGATACTAACTTTTTATTTGATAATAAATAAACAAATAAATGCAAAAGTACCTAGGCAATTTGGGGAACTTTTATCCATAAGATTAATGTTAACGTGATAAATCCGGTGTGGTGATATTATAGTGAACTATAATTGCAAATTCTTAAAACTACTTCAGTTTTCGTTTATTATCAAATTATGGATAACTTTGTACAGGTTACAGCTATTACTATTGTAAATTTATCTTTCAAGTGAAGAAAATGTTTTATAATGTTTGAAAAGGTTTAATAATGAGCTCTACCATGGGTTCGACTTACACAATATTTATCAAAAGTACGTTTTTTGTGTTCACTTATTCTTTCTTGTTTCTTGTGGTGAAGTGTTGACTATTTTACTTTAGACAATTATCTATATAAAGAGTGTTCATGAAATTTGGTTGTTGGTTAATTATATTTTGTTTTGATTTCATTGCTTTTTTGTTTTTAATTATTCTAGGAGATCTAGATATTTTTTTATTTGTTCCATCTGCTTTTAAAGCTTTTAATGTGATTCCAACGTACTCTTGATAAAGACTGCATAAGTCCAAACAATTGTAGAGTGTCTTATTAAACTGTTTCAAACATTAAAAAGCAGCGAAATTTAATAAAAATCGTTTTGAAAAGGTTGAAACAAATCCTTCTATTCTATTGTACATTCCCTTGTTTATATTCATATTTCTGTTGATTATCTGAAATTTTACTTTGATTAATGTTTATGCAAAGCATTGTTTTATATTGGAAATTATTTAGTGCTTTTAAAAGTTTTATGTTACAGCTTGTTTATCATCGCTTAATTTTGGACTAAGTTTTGGTTGGACATCCCCATCCATACCCAATTTGCTATCTCCGAATTCAACAATAGAAATATCGTTCGAAGAATGTTCCTACTTTCCAATAATACAGTCACTGTGTCTTATGGTGACGTGTCCGATTGTGGCGATCCTGGTTGAAATCTTGGGACGCAAAAAATGTGCTCTTTTGTTATCCATTCCTTACCTTATATCCTGGATTTTAATAGCATTGGCTAACTCGACATTAATGCTTGACCTATCTCGGATTTTCGCCGGTATTGGAGATGCCAGTGTTTTTACCGTTGTGCCTATGTATGTTGGAGAGATTGCCGAACCAAAAGTTAGAGGTGTCTGGGGAAATATGGTTGGAATAGGGATATACTTTGGTCAATTCATTATAAACGTTATTGGTGCTTTTATGCCCATACCGCATACTGCAATTGTATGTGCCCTGGGACCTACACTTCATCTTATCCTCTTCTCGTTTATGCCAGAATCACCGTACTTCCTTCTTATGAAAGGAAGAGAAGATGCTGCTAGAAGATCGTTGCAAACCCTAAGGTAAGATATTAGTAGGATGCATTATTTATGTTTCTCCCTTTGTATCGGTCAAACATTAGACGGTGCATTTTAAAAAACGTATTTAATAAAAAGGGTATACCGTAAACGGTTAACCATTCAACTTATTTCAAAGTATTATTTGGGCACCATAGTCATTAACGAAAGAATTCGCTTAATTCTTGCTTTTACCAAATTGTTTTCATTCTTTAGCTATCATATGTACTTAAAAATTCATGAGTAGGTGTTTCGGACTGAACAGTTCCAGACACAAACACTCATTTTATAGCATGTTACACAGACTAATCAAAGTTCCCTTGTCAGAAACAGACTATAATAAAGAATTGGATCTAATTAAACAAATTGCCATAAACAATAATTACAACCCGCTCATAATTGACACTCTTTTACAAAAAATTTCATACACTCAATATATTTCAAACATCTTCCCACTCACTAAAGATAACCCAAATAAAAAATTCAAACTTTTAACATATATAGGGAAACCATCACTAACAATCAATAAATTTCTCAGAGACAACAATATAAATGTAACATGCAAAACGAATAATAACCTTAGCATACATATAAAGAATAATAAAGACAAAGTAGAGAAATTATCAAAATCAGGCATATATCAACTCAATTGTGGTTCTTGTTCAAAAATTTATATACGTCAGACGGGAAGAAATTTTAGAATTCGTTTGAACGAACGTTTTAGATCATATAGAAACAAAAAAACCGATTCCAACTATGCCAAACATGTGTTAGAAGATAACCATATGTTTAATTTCGATCTAAAAATTTTACACATTGAAAATAAAAGTTTAAAACTTACACTATTAGAATCTAAAGAAATTAACAAATATAAAAATACAGACATATTACTTAATGACCAACTAGATATAAACCTCTCACCACTATTAAATCTTTTCCCTCACTCTAATGAAGATTCACCGCCCTATTTATATACATCTACTCTTAGGTAGTTATAAATAGATTTTGTACTTCTGAAGAAGCCACAGTGTTAGCGAAACACGTGTTAAGTTTATTTAATAAATTGTGTGTTTATTTCAATTAATTGTAAAGCACATAAAATACTAGTCCAGTATTGCGTTGAAAATGCTTACAACGTAAACACGTGTCCGCATTTTCCTTAAAGTGTTGTGGTAAATTGGGGAAAAACATTTTTTAATTTTTTTATTATTTACATACCACAATCTTCTTTTCTTTGCTTTTTCACATAAAATACGATGGTACAACAATTACATATTATTCTATAAAAGAAGCTAAAACTAAAAAAATGCCTTTATTGTAATCGTGGTGCTCAAAATACTGACTAGGGATTTCAATTTCCAATTTAAGAACTTTCGAGTTACTAGAAACTGAATACTGAATACTGAATCCCACAATAACTATCAAATTTCTTTCAAAACACTGTCTCTATTTAATAAATATACATTTCAACTTTTTGGAATACTATGGAATTCCCATACGCAGTTAAAACGATATATAGAACTATTTACGGGACACCCTGTGTAAATTATTTAATTTCATATTAACAGTGTATATTACATTTTTCAGATGGAGGAAAGACGTAGATGAAGAACTAACAAAACTAGAAAGTGACGTTAAACGTCAAATATCTGAGAAGGGAACATTAAAAGATTTATTTGTGAAATCAGTGAATAGAAAAGCGCTAATAGTGGGAAGTGGTCTTAGAGCTGCCCAACAATTTTGCGGTATGCCAGCATTTGGAGTGTACACCCAGTACCTGTTCGAGCAAAGTGGAAGTGTTTTTTCAAAAAGCACTTCGTCTATTATTTATACAGGAGCGTTATTGATAATAATGTCTTCAAACATGTTTCTAATGGATAGGTTTGGAAGAAGGCTCGCAATGATGTTATCGTCTACTGGTTGCGGCTTGATGTTATTACTTCTTGCCGCGTTCTGTTACATCGCAGATAATGAACTTCTCGATGTTTCCAGCGTAAGATGGATACCGCTTCTTGGTATGGTCATATGGATATTGTTTGCAGGGAGCGGATTGGGACTGGTCCCCATTCTGATGCTGGGAGAACTTTTTTCTGCAAGTGTCAAAGGAAAAGCTATTAATGTCGTATGCGTAATTTTCGCCGCATCGTTTTTGACATCGACTAAAGTTTTTCAAATACTAGCTAATAATTTTGGACTGTTCGCGCCGTTTACCTTTTTCGGACTCTGTTGTATCGTTATTTTGATATTTTCATACACGTGTGTTCCTGAGACTAAAGGGAAAACGCTGGAAGAGATTCAGCAAATGTTAAAGAGGACAAAACAATAAATCCGTTAAGTGCCATTAGGATATAACATTACTTTGTGACAAATGTATCTTCTTAGGGCTTCGTAAAACAATAACTTTATTTCCGCCAGTTAATTGGTGGTGGGTGAGCTATTTCACCGAATCACATTGTTATAGAAAATGGTAAAGGTCGTCTTCGACCTACTTTAAAAATCGTGGGAACAAGGATTTGTTGTGGTGGTTCAGAAGATAAATATGAGATGGGTAAAATAAAACAAGACGAAATTACAAGAATTTTGGGGTATTATTGCTGCCCCATTCATGTTCAACTAGAAACCCTGATAGTTTTGACCTTTCACCTGTCCGTCTGTTCATACGTGTGTCTGTACGTTACAGACTTTTCAACCTCTTACTTATATATCTATTAATATACGTTATGCGGATTACGATTGGCGATCAAAAAGTAGAAACGTTGGGATTTCTCTATACGTTTATATACTCGTAAGCATTATGTTAGTCGCACAAGTGTTGCTATTTGTGATTTTTTATAATTTGTTTGGATGTTATCCCGACGAAGGTTCTTTTTGTTAAATTATGCTGCCTTTCCTTTTATATACACTTTATTTTCACTATTTACGCTTATTTGATTTTTTGTTGTTTGATTTGATTTGGATATAGATTATAAGATTGATTTAAATCGAATAGCGTATAATGTAATTTGATAGAATGTAAAATTGGAATTGCATGTAATTTCGCTTATTTCTTCTTAAATAGCGTGAATAATAGACAACCCCCCAAAGTGAAAATATTCCTCCTCTATAAGCTAAACACCATCAAGCGCAATTTACAAAACCGTTGGTGGTGTTCTCAAGGCTGATGACCGATGCATAAAGTGTTTACAAGGGGTGTCATAAAGGGGCCAAAGTCTATTTTTTGAATTTTAAAAAACGTATTTACAATTGATGGACATAAAAAGTACCTATATACAAAAGAGAACAAGTACCTACAAACTAAACTTAACAGATATAAGTATAGACGAACAGACAAACAATTATTTTTAATATTTACTGGCACTTAACAGAAGTAGAAATAGAAATATATACATGTATAATTTTATGAACAGAATTGGAAGCAAAACGGAATAAAATAACAATAAAATAAAGAGTTACACCAAAAAATTGTCCAAATTCGAAGGTAAAATAAAGGGAAAGAACGATTTATTCAATTCATTTAAAACTCACGCCGATCTGAAAATGCCCCTGTGAGGTGAAACATATGTAATGAAAGTATTCAACTAATAAATTTAGTGAATTATGGTGGCTTTTCTTCTATTATTAATCATTAATAACTTAATGATTGATTCAAATCTAAATTTCTCAAATTTGCGGAGCCAGATTTATAAAAAAACTTCAAATCATTGTTAATTATCTATGCTACACATAGTGGTCCAAATTTTCTTCCCTACCAGTTTCGCGTTTCTTTTTCTTTTTTTTACAGTACGGCAGTGTGTGCTTTTCTGGTTTCCACTATGTCAAAGTTCATTTCTGTATCTATTCTGCATTCATTTTGCTTATTTTATTTTTATATATAAGTAAGTCATGCATTGCTTTACAAAGGTGGTCCATGTCATACAATAATTTCTTTCGTAACAGAATTAAATATTACTATTACCGCCATACGAAAAATTGAATGACCACCCAGCGCCACTCGACATTGGAAAATCTACCAAATGTTCAGATTTTCAGTGGTGGTTAGCATATAACATACTTCTTAGTCGTAGTGTCTATTTACCTCTATTTATTTATGGTTGGTGGAAAAATAAGCGCTAACAAAGTTACTATTTACAACGTACTTTGATGCATTTTTTTGCAAACATCAAGTTTAAAAAATGCTCCACCTAAATTCTCTGGATCTGTATCCATCGGTGGAGTAGTAATATGGAGCATGTAAAAATGAAAATAAGTGAATTAGCCACCAAAGAACTTAATAATGAAAAACTAATTTAGCATATAATTTCTCAGTATTATATTTAAAACTTATATGTTTAAATAACCTTATCCAAGTACTCTTCCAAACATTATCTATTTGGAAACTTTTAATTCAATCTCCAGCTCATTACATACTTTTTAAATTAAATAGGTGATAGTTCTTGCAAAATCAAAATGTGGTAATAAGACACTAGCATATACTATAAGCATTGACAAATTGATTAAGGCTTTCGCGGCCAGTTGACGAACTGATGTTATTCTTCTTCGGGTGTACAGGCCGTCGTCGGTTGGAAGCAATTCCCTGTACACCCGAAGAAGGATAACATCACTATAAGCATTATTAGTTTTATACTTTTAGCAGGTATACCAAGTGTTTTACAATGTTTTTGTCTTTGCAATCTATATTTTTACCAAGCCTAAGTATTTCGTTTTAATTAATATTCTTTTTTTCTTATCAGTTCTTTTACCATTACAATTATTTTTTTTGTTTATATGTTTCAATCAGTTTGACATCTGCCATTGAAAATCCAATGGAGATGCACTATAAATATAGCATCTTCTGCAATAAAATTTCATAGGGTTCATCATACGGACTAACTACTTGTATGATAATAGTAAATCTGATTAGTATAGATATCAGGGTATCTATCCCACATGAAAAAATAAAAATTCATGACTATTTCCAACGTAATATAATGCTCATTCGGATCAGTTAAAACAAAAGAATTTTCTATTAATTTGTATACTACAGAATAACGCAGGTAAAAGTTTTCTATTAATCAACTGAATAAATAAACTTTTATGGTTATCACTCAACGCTTGTTCATTGGGATAAAAAGAATAAGTATTAAATGTGATTATAAACGAACGGTTATGAAACTTTAGCAAATGAAAATCTAGCGACCATTATAAATGTAGAGGTCAAAACACAGTAATGAACTCGATACTTTCGTAACAGTAGTTACGAAAATATGATTTATACATATACTAATGTTATCATAAATTCTATTTTAGATAGAATAGGTAGGTACCAAAAATAATAAACATTGTTTTTATCACTATTATTATAATTTTTTTTTAATTCTGTTATTCTAACATAAAATGATAAGTGATGTACCAAAGAAAAAATTTAAATTAAATATTTTTTAAAAAAATACCTGTTCCTTTGTTTGTTTACTACCTAGTGAAAATTATCAGATAGATTAATAGAATTACGATGAACTATGTATATATACATCAATAAAGGTAATAAAATGGCTGAGGTATTTTATGTCGTCAATTTTTTCATTGAAACCAGATGTATTTATTATAACTTAACGAAAATGAAAAGTTATTATTAATACTCGATGTGTATTTATTATTCAAAAATGGAGAAAAACATCGACTTTACTGTTGTCTGGTTCTAAAAATTCGCGAAGTGCGTCATGAAATTTTGGAAGGTATTGTGTATTTACAATTTATTTATGAAATATATTTGAATAAATAAGTAAACTCCGCTTTGTTAACAAAAGATAAAATTTATTACAAGTAAATCAGAAGTATTTATATATGTATATCTAGTACTTACTAACTTACAAAATATGTATTTACAAGAAAGTTAATAGAAATAAGGAAGAATGTATTTTTGCACTTTATTTATCTTCATAGTCATCAGCCCCTTCTTCGTATTTCCTTCTGAAGTTGCCTTCCTTATCGTATTTTTCGAGAAGTTGGTTCCAAAAGTCGCGGTGATTTTGTAATAAAAAGCTCAGAATTTTACCTGCTTGTTTCTTCTGTTTTTCGCTGCACTTCATACACTCTGTGGCCAAAGCATCAGCTAAATGCTCTGAAAATATAATTTAAAGTTATATTTAGCATGTACAGGGTAATTTATTTCTAATATTGTACTGTTAAAGAAATAAAAACAGAACACATAACTTGATTACTATTTACACCTCTGACCCATTGGTAAAACTTACGAATTAAATAACACAATTTTCAAATGTGAAGTCCACAATATTTCATCCAGTATAATTTTATAAATATTATAATTATTATGGTATTATGTATAATTAACACAGTATCGTAAAATAATTAATTTGAATAGTATCACCAATCATACCGAACTTGCTTTGTAAAAGCAAGTTGATGTGATATTTGGTTCTAGCAGTATATCACACCATCTATTGATATTCGCTGCTAATTAAAGAATTTTATGTGTAAGACAAACGCCTTATCTAAGGGTATCTAGTCGTCCAACTAAAACGAGGATACTGACTTTTATATACGTGATTGGCACGTAAATCAAATTAAAGAAAACAGTCTAACTACTTGGTCAGTAATTAAGTGAGTATTTACAAATTACTGACCATAAACTTATACTGTTTGTATTAAATTGGTTTGCATGCCTATCACGATGATAAGATGCGTCGTCAATTCGATTGGATTAGTAGATACCTTAGTAAGATCCTTATTTAAGGTATAAAATACTACAGTTTGCATTAAAGATCAGTAGATAGCAATACACTGCTATAATTAGATATTATACCAACTGTCTTTTAAATAACTCTTTTGAGACTGCCTATGCTGTGCTGTTGAGATCTAATGAGATCAAAATCGCGATCCACGTCTGGTAGAAATATTCAAAATAGAAAATAGGAGACTGTGGTAAAAGAATACTTAAATAAAGAAAGACTCACCCTAATTACTACTAAATTTTGTATTAGTGGACACGTGTTTCACCCACTTCACACCACCAGTCTCGCGTTAATAATGCCTACGTGTGAAATGGACGAAACACGTGTCCGCTCATATAAAATTTAGTTAGTGGTAATTAGGGTGAGTCTTTCTTTATTTAATTACACGTCTGGTAGTTTTGGTAATTTTTTGACCAGGATCTTACACTGACTGTTCTTATGAAGCAACTTGTTGCAAATTCGTGTTTTTAAATTATTGTTTTGAATCAATAAAATAAATTTCACATACTCGTACTTGAAGAACATTTAAAAATAAACTTATTACAATATAGTATATAAACGCTATGTAAATTTGTGCATCGTCTACTTTTCGTTCAAGAGTAGCAGTAATTCAACAATTACTCATGTTTTTTTATTTGATCAAAGCTGGCAAAAAGCAACTACGTTTGAAATTGTTGTTTGGCATACGTTCAAAAACCGGTAGTTATATTCGAAAAATTGTAAAGAAAAAGTTCCACAAATCAACTTTTTTTTACTTTGAACAATATCATTAATTCTAAAGTTCATAGTATTATTTTGACTAAGTATTTCATTTTAAATTCGAATTATATGAATTAAATGCCAATAAATTAATAAAACTTGTATTTTTCACCTCTTGAAATAACTGGTTTATAAAAAAAAAAATGAAAATTTATGATACATCCAAAATCCATTTATAAGTTGTAGCACGCTTTTGGACTTTTTCTGAGCTATTAAGTAGAAATAAGCAAGTGCTGTTTTTATTGTTAGACCTGAATGAATAATTGAAACTTTTGTTTATAATTTGCATATTTGCATATGAAATAATTACCTGTGTATCGGATCGTAAAAAAAAACAAAAACTATTTTCCTTAGAAATGTATAGTATTGAATAAATAAAGCTATTAAGTTTTGCAACTCTATTACAAAAATAATAAAAAGAAAAATTTGTGTTTCATTCCCACCAGCTACTGGTGCTGGTGGGCGGGCAGTCCCTCCGACCTACACTGTAGTGCAAAGCCGGAGGGTAGGGCATAAGGACCTCTTCATCCTCCTTGCAGGAATCGTGGGAATGGGTAGGTGGTGTGATTAGGGAGAGAAAGATGAGATGGACGAAATAAAGACAGTAGATAAATGAAAGATTATCTGTGTAATATTACTGCCCCAGCATTTACCTAAGTGATGCAAGGAAACCACAGAAAACTAGGACCAGAGCGGCTGCAACCGGCTTCAAACCAGTGACCTCCCGAATACTAAGCAATGATATAAAGCACTAGACCACGCCACTCGGTACAAAAATAATAAGAATGTGAGTTTTAGTTACAAAATTACATCTAGGACATGGAAAAAGCAGTAGAAACATAACGAAGAATAGCGCAGGGTTAAGTTGCTTTTAACTAAAAGAAGTCATTTCTGTGCTCGCGAATGGTTAATTTGGAAATTCAAAAAACCAAATTTTGTTAAGAGTGTTTGTCTGGGGCACGTCTCTCTATTCACGTATAGGAGCCGCCAGTCATATATTTCAGCCGATGGCAAGCCAATTAATAGCTAGCAATGGTTGGTCAATGATTAAATTGCATTACTGCTTTTGTATTAATTTTTATCATACTTGAACGTTAGCATTTGAAGATTAATTTCTGTTAAAACTGTTTATTCATTCTCAAGAAAATTTATTCTTATGAATACTGTGCTCAATTGTGTATACAATTTTATTTAATTATTTGGTTACGATCCGCGTGGCTCAGGGTGTAGCGTTCATTGTGTTTTTGTAATCGTAAAGTCGTTGGTTCGTATCTTATTCATTGTAAGACATTTATTCTTTCGTGTGTAATCACTGGGCTGCTTTATTTAGAATGCTTGGCAATTATCGTTTACCATGTCATTAAAAGACCACCTGTATTGACTCAATTCATGGCCGTTTATAAAACCCTATAAGGCGGGTGCGAAATGTAGACGATGGCTGCGTCAGAAAAGAAAATGTTAGACGCGTTTCAGATGTGGTACAGTGCTCGGCACGTAAGGAGCGACGGTCAGATTAACAGGTAGGTAGGCGGAGACTTTTAGCATAGCAATAAATGAAAGAGCCAATAAGAATATAGCTGGACCGAAACGTCAACTTGTGGTTCAGCGGCGCGTATCACTGAGAGAAAAAGTGAATTCATTCAACTGATTTACTTACCCTAATGGGGTTTTAATGATTTATGCGAAGTGAACAATTAAAATTTCACTATCATCATGAACATAAGGAGAAAATAACGGTTATATGTACCTAATTATATAAATCTAGGAATAATAGCTAATTTAAAGATTATTAGGTATGCATAGGAATAAATTGTTAATAAACAAAATAAAAACACATTGTAGATCACTTCTTTCGTCTGATTAGTCAGTATTTTATTCATCCCAAGATTACTCATTTCGAACTCAATTTAAAAACAGCCACTTCTCTACTCTGTTAATTTGCAACTGTTTGCTACTACGGTACTGAATTTTTCTGAGCAGTTATCATTCTGCCTATCGTTCGATTAACCCCGCCCTGAAGGGGCTAGACTTTGCCACTGCGCATCCGATGATTTATGGCTTTTGAATCTCCTTACGTGTCGGGCACAGTACTAATGTACTAATGTACGACCTGAAATAAAATGACACATATAAGCCCCCTATTTCCGAAACTGCTAGACTTACAATTTTAGAAATGTAACGCACTATTACTGGAAGTTCAAAGGAAAACTGTAAGAAAACCTTCAGTTTTTATGGATTTCTGTAAATTAATTGTACCAATTGATCACTTTATTTGCGGTTAACCGCGATACAAGACACTGTCCAGAATTATTATTAAATATTATTAAAGCAATACAGTATAACACGAAAGAGTATATATATATGATAAATAATTTTAATAAATAAGTTCTTGGCATCCTTCCTCAATCACCCCTATACTCGATAGCCACTGGGCATGCAAAAATTCACAAATTCAATTGACACTTGACCCTTTTTTATTTTCAGTACAATAGAGAACGTGAAACAATTACTTTATTTTGAATAAAAATTCGGTTACTATGTTATCATTGACGCAATTTCCTAAAAAAATTTAAATCTTCTTAGCTTTATGTAGATAATATTCACATTAGAATATAATTGAATCTATATGTAGTTTACAGTATCCAAAATAAACATATTAAATACTGTAATAAGAACCGAAGGGAAATAGGAGTAGGATTAGAGCTAATATAAAAATTGGCTTTGTATAAGGAAAAGGAAAGCTACGATGGTAGTCTGAGATATAAAGGGCTAGTTGGAGATATATTAGAAGCAGAAACAGGAGGAAAGAAGATCAGAGGAACATATAGGATATATTATTATTTGTAATGGATCGATAAATGTTCTAGTTTTCAGAGATACTAAGTTTAGATCAGGGTAGAGTGCTGGTGCGTGTACATACAGTTTTCAGACTGACTACCTATTTATCGCAAACAAAAAAGAAAAGGCACTTAAATTTAGCATATAGCAGTTACCAGATAAGTTTAATAACGAGAGTAACCAATTCCTAAAATGATCTATGATGTATTAGGGTACTGAAAATACAATTATAGTAGTCTAGTAAGCTACTGACATTAATTATGTACGTAGTTGACCTTGACCATTTCAAGTTAATAACAACCAGTATTTTTCTATAAAAACAAACAAATTGTGTTCGATATAAAAACTTCAGCAGATTACGTTTTCTTCCATATAACTTATTGAAAGTTTTAATCAAATAAGCTGCTATTCAATGTTTCTATTTTATATTTTTTTATAAAACATTTTGATGATATCTGAAAATAAATAATGGCTTCTAAATATTTTTTATTACACTATTTGGTATACTATTCTGTGTATTAAATTGGTATAAATTTGCTTTTGTAACTTATGTTGATTAAAACTTTCAATAAATTATAAAGAAGAAAACGTAATCTTCGAAGACTAAAAGAAACTAATATGTCAACCTTTTTATATCCTTTACACTAGCAAATATTACATACACGAATAATTAATTAAAGAGGAAGCAAAACCCATACCAACTACTTTCAGAAATACAAAATTACTCAAAAAGAACTTTCATAACGAAATTATTATGTACTTTTCATATGTGTTATTTATTAGGTATATAATTTTTCGACCATCTATCATAACCTTTTGTTATCAAAATAATAGCAGTGCTGAAGTAATTATAAAAGCAACGTAAAAGTACTATGTAAATTTTTGTTTGTAGTATTTTATATAAGGGGGTGTATTATGTAAGCAGATATTCAATGAATTTAAAACCCCTTCCCATTGCGTGTAAGAAAAAAAAATAAGAAAATCGTGAACCCCCTTCCTCAAATGATTGTAATGAGGTGTAAGTATTTTTTTAAACTTTTACTATAGATTAAAATTAAAATTTAAAAAGTTGAATTATTTTTAATTTTAAATGTATTATTAAAAGTTATTCAGTAGATTTTGCTATAAATCAGAAATTATTGTTTGTACATTTGCACCCGGTACGCTGAGATGGGATTTTTTAAAACATCAAAAAAATTTTGAAGCAAATCTTGATTTAATATTATTTTGTGACATT
Organism: Agrilus biguttatus; assembly: GCA_963921985.1. Taxonomy (NCBI): domain Eukaryota; kingdom Metazoa; phylum Arthropoda; class Insecta; order Coleoptera; family Buprestidae; genus Agrilus; species Agrilus biguttatus. The sequence goes on from OY998118.1 coordinate 28,340,674, forward strand.
AATGCTGCATTAACAACTACGGAAAACGAAACATTTTCATCAGTATAACGACACTTATCACTACTAGCTTCTTCAAAATTTAAAAATTAATTAAATAAGTAACTTTTAAGATTTCTGTTCTAATCTCTTTCATAAATCTGTTTCACTCAAAATTCAGTTTCTTCAATGTCAAATTTTCAAATAATACCTTCTTTGGAGCTTCAAAATTGTTTGTTTCGATATTTTAAGAAGGGTTACGTTGTACCTACAAGCTAAAATTGCTTAATTAATTATGTATGATATTTTAATAAATCCAAGGACATGAAGTACACAAAATTTATCCAATTTGTATAAATATTGTTTTGAAGATACTTTAATTATTTTGTAATCTATCTACTTTACATAAGATTTATAGAATCCGCCGGTCCATTTGTCAATAAAAGTAAGGAAACGTTAAACTTCGCCCATTAAGCCTGCTTACGTAATACTTGAACAACAGCCCCTAACTGTTTTTACTTTTAAAATAAATATAGGTATTTACAACAACTTACTTTTTAGTTCCTGGCCATCTGGAGTACATTTTCCTTTATCAATAATACAATTCATGTAATTTCGTAATAGTCTCTCGCTATTTAAAATACTGTCGACATCAATATTGTCATACTTGGTGGTATATTTCTCGCCATCGGCTCTTTTCACCCTATCAACGGCAACGGCCCCAATTGGCTTTTGACGATCGAAGAAAAGAATAAAAGCAGCAATCGCGCAAATAAACGAAACGTTGGCTTTAAACATCGTTTACAATACTAATTAAATATCTAATCGTTGTCGAAATATCATTAACTTATATAAGAGTAAAATCTACTTTTTGTAGATGTACCTACTCCTATAACAACCGTGTAAAGATGAACCATTAACTAACTGGTTTTGCAAATTCAAGGCGGACAGGCCTTTTATTAATATAGCGATGAAAATACCGAAACAAAGGTCAGAAAATGTAATTAAGAAATAATGACTCTGTGGTAATATGATGTTCGATGTCAGCTGGTAACAATGGCAGCGTATTAAACAAATGAACAATGTTTTAATGTAAACCAAAAATTTGCTTACAATTCGAATAAAACAAGTTCATTCAATATTGTTCTTATTGTTGCTTTTATTTGGGTTTTATATGGAGGTATCAGACTAAAGACGTTATTATACTACATTATTTATTTATGTTATTAAACTGTTTGTAAGTCTTGTCAAACCCGATGAAATAAGTCATCAGTTTCATATACGGTTAACTAAGAAAACGGAGTTGCTTTCATTAACAGCTGGGTCGTTGTCTATGGGCTTTTTTGTTGCCTGACGTTTCGTCAGCGTCTGCGGCTGACATCATCAGAAGCTTTTTTGGTATGGCCGTTGTAACAGCTTTCGATCTCGAAATCGTCTAATGACAGCTGTCACATATGACATTAGACGTTTTCGAGATTGAAAACTGTTACAACGACCATACCAAAAAAGCTTCTGAAGATGTCAGCCGCAGACGCTGACGAAACGTCAGGCAACAAAAAAGCCTATAGACAACGACCCAAAAGCCCGGTAAGTTATCATAATTCTATTGACGCCGGTCGTAAAAGCCTCCATACTACTATTAATAGTTTCATATACGGTTAACTAAGAAAACGGAGTTGCTTTCATTAACAGCTGGGTCGTGATCTATAGGCTTTTTCATTGCCTGACGTTTCGTCAGCGTCTGCGGCTGACATCTTCAGAAGCTTTTTTGGTATGGTCGTTGTAACAGTTTTCAATCTCGAAATCGTCTAATGACAGCTGTCACATATGACATTAGACGTTTTCGAGATTGAAAACTGTTACAACGACCATACCAAAAAAGCTTCTGAAGATGTCAGCCGCAGACGCTGACGAAACGTCAGGCAACAAAAAAGCCTATAGACAACGACCCAAAAGCCCGGTAAGTTATCATAATTCTATTGACGCCGGTCGTAAAAGCCTCCATACTACTATTAATAGTTTCATATACGGTTAACTAAGAAAACGGAGTTGCTTTCATTAACAGCTGGGTCGTGATCTATAGGCTTTTTCATTGCCTGACGTTTCGTCAGCGTCTGCGGCTGACATCTTCAGAAGCTTTTTTGGTATGGTCGTTGTAACAGTTTTCAATCTCGAAATCGTCTAATGACAGCTGTCACATATGACATTAGACGTTTTCGAGATTGAAAACTGTTACAACGACCATACCAAAAAAGCTTCTGAAGATGTCAGCCGCAGACGCTGACGAAACGTCAGGCAACAAAAAAGCCTATAGACAACGACCCAAAAGCCCGGTAAGTTATCATAATTCTATTGACGCCGGTCGTGAAAGCCTCCATACTACTATTAATATTGACATTATTATGTTATATTACTGACAATATTGCATTTGCCATGAGGGATTCCTCAAGTGTATTGCTGTGTTGCAATAGAGAATATACGTATAACTGAAGTTACAAAATGTTTTAATTTGTGATCACCACTTTGATTAGCTGTGGTGTAAATTAGTTTTGTCATATTTGACATGTATCACATTCAAACAAACTTAGATAAGCTTTGTTATGTTTCATTGTTATCAGTTGATATTGGTGGACGGACTTTCTATAATTATAGATCGAAACCGCTACGGTAATTCCTTATAAGGAATCTTGTGGATTGTTTTGAATTCAATTTTCAATTTTTTCATTTAACTTCTTTTACTAAGCGAAATATAATTTTCGGTCAACACCTTCAGCTGCTTGTTTTATTTTACATTTTTATATTTATTTTTCTGAAACATCTTTATGCAATAAGTAAAAACTGGCCAACAAATCGCGAAAGATGTTGACTGATTTTATAGGTTCCGAAAATTTCCAGGAAAAATTGCTCCAAGTGTTTAATTGGTTATTTGTCCGTAAAATCACATTAATGTTATATTTTTAAATATTGTCGGCACGCCGTTGTTTCAAATGAGCAAATTTACTGCGTTACATTCTGCTTAAATCTTTTGATGTCTGCTAAGGCAAACAATGCTGTCTTTTAGGTTATCTGTTAGTACCTTAAAACGCCGCTTTTTTCAAATTCGCTGAGATGTCCATAACGACTGTGAAGCTGCAAAACACAAAACAAATATTTGGTTATAGCCGTATATCGCCATCTACTGATATCTGCTACTAACTGAGGGAATTTTATATGTAAGATAAGCGCCTCAGTATGGTATCTACTCGTCCAACTTAATCGACGATACTGCTTATATACGTGATTGGCACGTAAATCGAATTAATAAGAACAGTATAACTTTTGGTCAGTAATTAAGTCAGTATATGCAAATTACTGACCATGAACTTATATTGTTTTTATTTAATACAAAATATTTAGAATTAAGAAATAATAATAGTTAGTCACCTAATTACATACTTATATTCAATTTGACATGAAGGTACCTACAATTTATATTTACTACAGACTCCTATAAGACCTTATTCTGAGTATAACATATAATATATTACAATTAGTTTTTATTGACCACTTCGAATAGGTTTCTAACTAGTCACACAAGAAATGACACACAGCAAATGACTTTTGCATTTTTCCATTATTATTGGTTTATGAGATACATGGTTTGGTACGTGAATATAGCTGTGAGTTCCAATGATTGCATTGCTTACAGCGAACAAGATGACAGTTGATATTTATGGTAGTGCATGATTAAATTAAATCGTTTCTTATGTGTAGAATTTCACAAAACAAATATTATTATTTATATTATTATCTTCTTGTTATTTTATTTAAGTCTGGTTGACAAAGTGTAACATATGATAATATTCTCGATACACCACTGGTTATCACTTATTATGCGGATTATGTTTACATGCTATTTAAAATACAAGTGACTACTATATATTGCTGGCCACTATTTATTTTATTTTTTAGCGAGTGTTCTAACTAATTAGTAAATTACTTATTTATTTTTAACGATTTTAATTGATTCTAGCTGAAATTGTTTCGAATAGGTAATAACTGTATCGTAATAATATAATTTCTGTTTTTTTTTTATGTATTAGATACTCATCAAACCTTCTTACGATTTACGCGAGTTGCAAGATGCGTTAATGTCATTTAAATCGTACCATAATTAATGATTGATTGTTAGAGCTGATTCAAGAGTTTTTAAATAACTTATTCTGCTTATTTAATTACTAGTTAATAGATACATTTCAAGGAAAGTCGAGACTAGAGAGGCCAACCTAGATGTATTTTTGTAATTACTATTTATTGCATCATTTAATCGTAAGTTAACATTAAAGTTTATTAATATCTTCGGCGGCAATGCAATCTTACTATTTAATCTTAATGAAGCAGTTTTTAATTATTATTTTTTAATATCGGCTTATGTATATTATATTTTTATTATGATATTTATTCGGTAGCAAAGACTCTTTATATTTTGTATGGTTTACAGTTTTTGTCTAGTTTACCGAGCGGCGTGGTCTAGTGTTCTAAATCATTGCTTACCATTCGGGAGGTCACAGGTTCGAACTCGGGTGCGGCTGCTCTGGTCCAAGTTTTCTGCGATTTCCTTAGATCAATTAGGCAAATGCTGGGGCAGTAATATTACACAGATAATCTTTCACTTCTCTTCTGTCTTCATTTCGTCCGTCTCATCTTTCTCTCCCTAACCACATCACGCATCCTTTCCCACGATTCCTGCATGGAGGCTGAAGAGGGCCTTACGCCATACCCTTCGGCTTTGCACTGAAATGTAGGTCGGAGGGACTGCCCGCCCACCAGCACGAGTAGCTGGTGGGAATGAAACACAAAAAAATTTTTTTTACTACATTCATACATAAAATCTTATTTCTTACAATATTAAAACTACATCTGGTACCTAATATTAGGTAGAGAAGAGGGCTCGTTGACCGAGGGTAAGTTTTACCACTCGTACTCGACCGAAGGCCTTTCTTGGAATTTGCTGATAGCCAAAAATACGACCTACATTTACTACTAATAAAATAAAACCGTTCTAAAAATTACAAATTCTCAACAGTAGCAAATAAATCATTTTAAAATTAGACTGGATAGATTCTTGTGAATGGATAGATACGGTGACCAAGACTTCATGGTATTTGTATTGAATTAGCGGATACCTGATGGAAGCCTAACATCTTTAATCGAAAATAAAAACACTATAAGTTATAACTTTCACAATTTATTAACAACTTGACATCTGTTTCACCAATACTATGGTTTCTTCAGAAATACATTTTATACTTAAAACTAGTTACTTCTAATTTCTTATAAATAGTATTCCTAAGGTGGTACATCATAATTGGGGAAAGGGAAAAGGTTTAATAATGGTGATTGGTTGACATTTAGTTGATCATTCAGTAATCTATTTGTGTTTTTATATTTATTAATTTCTTTAGATTCTAATAAAGAAAGTTTTAAGCTTTTATTTTCAAAATGTAAAATCTTTAAATTTGAATTAAATATATGGTTATTTTTTAAGACATGTTTTGCATAGTGAGAATCTACTTTTTTATTTTTGTACGATCCGAAATGTTCGTTCAAACGAATTTTAAAATTTCTGCCGTTTGACCTATATAGATTTTTGGACAATAACCAAAACTAAGTTGTTACATGCCAGATTTTGATGATTTATCGGTTTTGTCTTTATTATTCTTTATATGTAACCTCACCTATATACCACAATGTTTGCCGAATCTGAAATCTAGTATGAATTTCGGCCGTAAAGGTCTGTATTCTTTATAACAAAAAGCTCATTTTTTACTACAATCACTTATTTATGTTAAGCCCCAGATATTGAAGTTTATTAGTAGCTACTACTACTACTACTACTGTTTTAGTTTAAATTTATATTTATTTATATTCCCGGAATATATTGTCATTGTAGGTGGATTTAGGTGAGCCAATAATTGACTGTGTCAGGAAAAGAAAGTTATTAATATACAAGTTTTATAATTTTATTCATTCGTAAAATAATAAAATATGTGGAATATCTCTCTTCTGCTTGTAAAGTTTATTTTTTTGCAGGAACAACTGTCACTTCCTGGTTTTTACTTTCTGTGTAATTTTTAATGTATTCTCCAGAAGGGTCATACATTTTCTCCAATTGATTCCAATATGTCGGCTTGTTTTCAATAAGATACGATACCATTCTATCGGACATTTCTTTTTGTTTTTCGCTACATTTACTGCAATTGGTTTTTAAAGCGTCTGGCATATTATCTAGAACGGAAAAAATACAGTATCTCTGAAAACAGTTATGAATAAAAGATTAAAAACTATAAGGTTTTAGAATTATGATAACTTACCGGGTTTTTGGGTTGTGATCTATAGGCTTTTTTGTTGCCTGACGTTTCGTTAGCGGCTGCGACTGACATCTTCAGAAGCGTTTGTGGTATGGTCGTTGCAATAGCTTTCGACCTCGAAAGCGTCTAATGTCATATGACATTCGAGATCGAAATCTGTTATAACGACTAAACCACAAACGCTTCTGAAGATGTCAGCCGCAACCGCTAACGAAACGTTAGGCAACAAAAAAGCCTATAGACCACGACCCAAAATCCCGGTAAGTTATCATAATTCTATTGACGCCGGTCGTGAAAGCCTTCATACTTTTGTAAGGTTTTAGTCAGTAATTTATCGAAATTACCAGACATAAATCGCAATTTCAAATTTATTAGGACTCATCAACATGCCGTAGACAGTCTTGATAAATTATCGACTAAATCGAAGGAAACTTCATATGGTAGATAAACATATCGACTTGTCCAATTGAATCAACGACGCCGCTTATATACGAGGGTGTATCAAATATTAACGGGTGTGGTTTTGTAAAATATTCGAACTGTATTCAATCAGAATTCGATACATGTACTATTTTTTTACATGGTTTCCCGCCCTAGAAATACATTTTTCTCATCGGATAGGGAGCTTTTTTATGCCATCGTCGTTTTTCTAACCATTGGAGTACAAATCGTTCCAATGTATCGTTCTAGTGGAAACGTTGGCCTGCAAGCGCTTCTTTCAGGAGTCCAAAAAGGTGGAAGTCACAAGGCGGATTTTCAAGAGTTTCTCAGACTAATTCATCCAACTTTTACCTTGCGGCATTGGCCGTATGAGGCCGTTGTCCTGCAAAAGAATGACACTATTGACCGATTGTTCCCGCTTCCATTTTCTTCGAAATAAAATTTTCGCGGCTTGCAGTAGATCACAATAATATCGCGCATTAATTGTGCGTCGATCATGGAGAAAGTCAACGTGGAAAGCACCTTGCCGATCAAAAAACAGTTTTCATTACCTTTCCGGTCGATAAGCGCCTCTTGGTCTTCATTGGGTCCTACTCGCCGCTTTTTCTCCACTCCATACTCGCCTGTTTAGACTCGGGCGTGTAGTAGTGCACCCATAAGTCTTTTCCAATTTTGAAATCATTTGTTACGATCCCGTGGACACTCCCGTAACGCGTCGATTTCCCACAATGAGATTTCGGACCACCTCAATGTCGGCTCTGGTCACACTTGTCCTTGGACGGCGAGCAATGTTCTCGTTCTCGATCTTTCTACGGTCTTCAGAACTATGCCTGTAATCGCCGCAAATTTTCGATTCGCCCATTGTTTCTTTTCGTAATAAAGCGCCTTTAACGAATTGTGATTGGTTCTCCCTTCTCCCTAGCGGTACAGGCCATCTTCGCATCTACTACTACCAGGTCATTGACCCCTTCGTAACTTAATAAAAAATCAGTCTCGTTCATATTTGATACACCCTCGTACATAAACTAAATTATTAAGGACATTAAAGTTACAGATCTTGATCAATCTGACATATGATATACATTAGTTAACATCAGATATGGGTAGATGGCGATATACTGTCTTTAATACGATATTAACTAAACAAAATACTTAAACATAAATTTATCTCCAAATAGATTAGGAAGGACTTTTACAAAGTTCTCTTTGTATAAAATAAATAGTGAAAACAAAATATTTGGTCCCTAAGAGTATTCTACCTATAGAGTGATTTCCCGTTAAAGAAAATTGTACCTTGTATATACGTGTAAATATTGAAATACTATATTTATTTATTTACCGTGCTACTTAATTATTGAATTTTAATATTCTACACGCAAATATTTCATTGAAAAGATATGTTATATGTAAAGGGAAAACTGATCCATACACTGACCACACTTCTAGTTTAACAACTTTACAATATATTTGAATATAGAATTTGAACTTAAATGAAAACAAAATGGAAATATTAGGAGCAAAAAGCTGAACCGGAAAATGGATACTGTAACGAACGTGTATGTGTTAAGAGCATCCTAATGAAACATGACACATAACTATCATCTCCCATCATCGCCATTAGGATATTTATTTAGTCAGTACATATTTATTATATATTGTAGTAACACTGGGACGTTTTTATAAATAAATTTCTGAAGCTCCCAATGAACTTAGAATATTTTTTAAAAACATTAACTTCACAGGATTAACGCTTTTAGTAATTTGTTTAATATAGCGCTAATAGTAAAAAGGTGTCTTACGTTTTAACTCATTTCCATCGGGAGTACAAGGACCTTCATCCAGTAGACAATTAACGTAATTTTTAAGCAATCGTTCACTTTTAATTATCTCATCCAAGTCAATATTGTCGTATTTTGTCGTATATTTAGGCGATTGGCTTACACCTGCTGATACTATTGAACCAAATAACACAATACAAACAGCAAAGAGTATGTTTAAATTATCCATTACAAGCAAAAGGTATCTAAAAATAAGGAACACCTAATTAATAATTTAAATCAAACTTTGAAGTCATTTCATGTATTTATTAGAAACTTTTAACAAGTGCTTTGACAGTTCAACCATTGTTGAAACTATATTGTTAAAACTTTTATAATATATAAATAAAATAAAACTTCTAAAGAAGCCTCAAGAAGGCGAAATAATTGTTAAGTATAAGTTACATATATTGTGGGAAGTTAATTGTCATTTATTTATATATTATGACCAAGAAAATCTATAAAGGGGGCAGATACAATTAGATTGCTAAAAAAATGGATTTTTTGCTTTGCTTAAAAAGTTAGTAAATTTCCCATAGAATATACTAACATAAGATTTATTTCAAGATTCGAAAAATTTCTGTTGTTTTTCGTGGTTTTTCGAAGTCGTGTTTTAGATCGCGCAATTCTACTATATCGAGACCCACTAAAACGAGACGTGACTGTACTACGGTCAACGTAACACTAGTGTTCCAGGTAAACACGTGCGTGTTTTTCGAAGAGACTGAAGATCTTTTGTACGATCCTGGGATCGCCGATTAAGGCGTAAGTATCATTTTTTGGTAATCAAAACTTTAAACGCGTTTTTCTCGAAACACGACTTTTGAAGTTTGCGGGAAAAATAACTCAAAAACTAATCGGCCGATAGCACTGAAACTTATAGGATTTATTTATTATTAAATTAGCTTCTCGGTCGACCAAAAATTTCAACTTTGGAAGTTTTATTCACGCCGCAAAACATACCGAGAAAATATCGTTCGTGATATTCACGGCAAACAGTAGTCATTATGCACAAAATAAAATCCACGCGACTAATATATAAAGAATAGAATGAATAAATAACACACTTCTTTATTAAATTTTTAAAATTATGTGAAGACATATATAGCCTTACTAAATTAAGAGTTACCAGTGACATGTTCTTTGTTTCAGATTTGCTGGCAAGCTACTGTCGAAGGTAAGATTAGAGATAAGCCCATTATTTTTTACGGATACAGGGAGTCGGAGGGAACATCATTAGTTATTGACTAAACTATGTATTCAAATATATTCAAATAGAAACAAATTGTTTTCTGAATGGCTTTGACTTTCACATGATGAAAATCAATAAGTAAGGAAATGTGAAAATATCTGTATTGTATTTATTTAATTTGTTGTTTTCCAAATAAATTTAAAATTTATTTCTGTGGTAATGGGAAATATTTTCAAGTGAAATTTCGCTAGCCTCGTAGTTCCCAGCGCTGCGTGGTATGTATACTCTTTGTTTTATTTATAATGGTGGGGTAGTAATATTCCACAGATAATCTTTAACCTCTCTTTTGTCTTCATTTCGTCCGTCTCATCTTGCTCTCCCTGACCACACCACCCATCCACCCATTCCCACGATTCCTGAAAGGATGCTGAAGAGGGCCTTACGCCCTACCCTCCGGCTTTGTACTACAGTGTAGGTCGGAGGGACTTCCCGCCCACCAGCACGAGTAGCTGGTGGGAATGAAACACATTTTCTTTTTTTATTTAGTTGCAACCAACAAGTACCCATTCAGTACTCTAATAGACATTCCAAAAACTCTGTACGAGGAAGCAACCCCTTGTACACAGGTGCTAGTACTATACTTACAAGAAGAATAATAGACTTACATACTTAACTTATGAACCTAAAACACTAAAACCGTTGTCAAGAAGACCACAACAGTGTTTAATACGTGTGTGACAATGCATATGCAACAGCTTATTTGTGATCAACAGATTTCTTTCTTTTTCTAATTACAAATATTTAATTAATTTATGATTCATTATTAACCTATACGTTAGATATAAGTATTTGATAGATAAGTATATCATAAACCAAAAACAATAATACTCGGACAATTTTAACTTTTCTCACAACTTTAAGTAACAGTCATGGTTCACAGATAGTGCCTAGGCTTTATCAAAATAAGCAGTTATAAATATTGATACATCCCTCAGATGTGTTTTGATTCTTAAGTAATAAACTTATTATCTTCATTTTGGTTGTTTTATTCAGAAGTTAATAGTATTAACTTAAATAAGTTGAATTAAAACTAAATAAAGGAACACTCTAATGCGATAGTTGCATTTAAAAGTGTTTTTTAATCGTTAACTCTTGTAATATATCGACCAATTAGCCTGTAATTATCTCTACGGAAATTACTAGAATTAGTTTGGCATAATAAATTTTAATAAAATCAAGAAACAACATATACATATATTTCTCAAAACTCATTATTATTGTTAGTTTTTTATGTTTTTAACTCCTTTGATAAGTCGTTAAAAATTTTAGACGCCCTGTATATGTTACAGCCAAATTAATTAATCGCGATATTATATATATAAGTACTGTCCATCTTATATATAATAGTATCTGCTTGATTTAGACAAAATAATTATTGGGGCAGAATTAATCATCTAAAGAAGATGTTTTACAAAATATCTATTAAGTCTTGGATAAAATAGGACTTTCTTCTTTTATTCAAAGGTTAAAAACTAAATTATTTGATTAATTCTGCCCCAATAGTCATTTTGTTGAAATTGGATAGATATTATGTATATATAATATTGAAATTAAGTATTTGTTTGTAACATATATACAGTCGGGCTAAGGGGCAGCATGTACGGCATTTGTCCAAAAGACGTGAGACATAAGAGGATTGGTCATAAGTAAAGGACCACATCTCCTATTCTTTGAAGCTTCAATGCGCGAAAATATTACATAATATCTCTAATATTTTTCGTGCAGTAATGTCATACGCATTAGCCTAACCTCACCTGACTTTAACCTAACCTAACCTATAATAACATAACCTAAACCACCTACCTAAAATCCAAATCTTCCGGGATTTGTTCCCGTGGTCTAAAGGTTGGTATTCTACCTGACGTTTCGTCAGCGGCTGCAACACCTTTGATAATGTCAGCCGCAGAATACCAACCTTTAGACCACGGCCACAAAGCCCGGAAGATCATCATCAGTTAGTTGACGCCGGCCGTAAAAGCCTACACAACGTGATTTAAAAAAAAAAGGTTTTCTTTGTTAGGCCCGGGGATTTTCAGCCCATGTATTAAGTGAGTAAATTACTTTTGACAAAGACTTTAAAGTTTTTTTTTAAATACAATAATAAAGGGATTTTTCCCTCATTGTATGAGGTAATCTGTAGTGGGTATAAATTAATTTAATAATTAATATCGTATTAATGTATTAAAAAAAATTACCCCTATTAAAAATTCGTCAAAATATTTCACTATTAATGAAGACTTTAAAGGTCGAAACATACTTAGAGTGTTTGTAATAAAACTTATTTGTAACATCTAAAAGCGTTTGTTTTTATATGTGCTTAAATTTATTATTTAAAGGTTGTTTCACAATTTTCCAACCACATACTCTATTTAAAGTGTTAATTTACTGTTAATTCAGAAAAATATTTATTCGTCCCTGTCGGTGCTAATGTCTATTTTTTCCATTTTAATGTTAGAGTATTATCAGCATATGCAAATAAGTCAGGACTTTTAATATGTACAAGAAACAAATTTAAAATATGTTTTGAAGTTTCCGGATTTAAAAAATAATCTACCTATTCTTAACATCCATTTTTGTATCCTATGTATTGTTTCAATCCTATTCTACAAGTAAGACTTTCGTAGTGTTTTAATTTCATAATATCAAGTGGAAGTGAATATCAAGTGTGAGTGTTATTTTGGAAAATACATTTTAAGAAATATAATATAGGTAATAGGAGTCTAGTAAAGGGCACTACAACCAAATATTTAAAATAAGCAGATCAAATAAATTCTACATACCCTAATGTACCGATGAAACATATGCACTTACTGTTAGAAGTTTGTTTTGAAATAAATTTCAATTCTGATTTCACTGATTGCTATGATTCAAGAATATGTCCGTTGTCCATTTAAATAAGAATGGTCCTTATTAGATGTAATGACACTAATAGCTTAGCAACTAAGTAGGTAACTTAAATGCGTGTCGGTTTATATATCGTGCACGTACATTATTCTGGTACATTAGTCTTAAAATAGATTTAATTTTAATAATTTAAGGGACAACTCACGAACAAAAAATTAAAAAGCAATTCTTATTTGATCAAAATGACCACAACACAACAAAACAGAACTGTCGTACAAAGATGGTCTCTACTTTAGACTCTTTGAGTTCATACGTTACAGGTAACGAATAAAATAAAATAGCACTGAACCAAAAATAAAAATATAATTGACTAAGAAATTTAAATGTAGACTAGGAGTAAACATGAATATAAAATGAATGAAGTAAAGAATTTCAGTTGTTGCCAGGAAGATCTAATGAGAATTGTCTATCGTTTTTAAGAATAATATTGTAGAAAGATAGATAAGAGGGGAGCTAGAAGTTTGTTAGTCATAGTAGGGAGGAATTTGAAAAGGTCGATAACATACAATACTGAAAATCAAATGTACCGAAGAAACCCATTGTAAAATTGTTAGTACACAGAGTTGAATTGTTAGGAGGGATTATAAAAAAGTACTGAAGCAATTAAATTGTCGTTAAGCGAAGAATATATACAGGGCAGATAAAGAGCAAGTATAGTAATAGATTTGTAAGAAAAAAATATTTCCATGATAACAATATGAAGCACTATACAATACAATAAAATTTGAATATACTATAACTACATTACATCTTAACACACCTGAAATAAATTGCAATATAAACAGAGTTAAAATTGTTGGCTGTGGGAAAGATAAAATGAATTAAAATAAACGTAAATTAAATATTGCCACCGAACGACGTGGTCTAGTGCTCGAGACCATTGCTTAGTATTCGGGAGGTCACTGGTTCGAACCCGGTACGGCTGCTCTGGTTTCCTTGGGTCACTTAGGCAAATGCTGGGGCAGTAATAATATTCAACTTCACTTCTGCCTTTATTTCGTCCGTCTCATATTTCTCTCCCTAACCACACCACCCACCTATCCCCACGATTCCTGCAAAAAGGCTGAAGAGGGCCTTACGCCCTACCCTCCGGCTTTGCACTGCAGTGTGGGTCGAAGGGACCAGCACGAGTAACTGGTAGGAATGAAACACAAAAAAGTTTTTTTTTTAATATCGTCACACTATCTTCGTTAAATTAGTAGTGGAACTTTTTCGATCACTCTTTAGTTTTGTTAAAATCGATCAATAATTTCGTTCAGAAGTAATAATAACATAACTGACGTTTGACGAGTCGTGTAGTTTTTTTATTGAAAACGTATATCATGTTATTACTCAATATAATAGCAACGAATTTAAAGACTAAAGACAGGAAAAATGCCTCATTCATGGGGAATGAAAAAGGATTTTTGCCTGAAATTTATATTTTGCTGTTTTTTCACTTTTTATCTTCTTTAACTATCATTAATTGATTAATTACTAGTTTCAATAACAATTTAGTAGGGTAAACGAGAAAGAAAACGTGCTTAGTTTTATTTTTTTAACAGTACCATTTCGGCTAAATTCCTTTACATTTTTTTTTCTCGGCAAAATATAAACTACCTAAGAAACAAAGTCCTCTTATTTCAAGATTTCAAATAAGCAACTTAAAAGATTTCCTGATATTACAAAATATTCTGTTACTGAAGAATTCGTCATGAGTTTCAATGAGTTATTATAAGAAACACTGAAACTTTAAAACATTACCGGATATCCTTATTGGGTTAGCGTTTAATCCTCCATATCCCTATCATTACATCATCGGATTTTGCTAAAGATGTAGAAGAAAATTGGAAAACTCTAACGAAGTTTTTTTTTTTAAAAGTAGTATGTATTTCTATTGGCAATCATAAATAGCAATCATATTTTTTGAAAATATGTTAGATGCTTGTGAAAAAGATCATTTTTAGTAAATTATTTTAAAATTCTATTCAAAACAGGTACCATTAGATGACATTTTGTTTTTTCATAAGAATCAGTTAAATCTAGTTTTTAAGATGGGAAAACCGTATGCCTCTATCTATTTTATAATAATATAATAATGAAGCGAATGACATAAATCTATTAGGCATGAGGATTTGGATAAAATGTATAAAAAAGTATATTTACTGAAAGTCATAACACCCTCTATAAGTAATAAAATATTTGAAGAATTTTTAGTAGGGGTAAATTTTAAATACATTAATATGATATTAATTATTGAATTAATTTTTTCCCTCATTGTATAAGGTATTCTGTAGTGCGTATAAATTAATTAAACAATTAATTTCGCATTAATGTACCCTCTATAAACCTGTGGAGATTTTAAAAATATTGAAGACGTTCACATTTACTGTTTAGTTGCTTCTTAAGTTTGTGAAGAGAAAGTTCATCATTATCAATGTGCGATATGAAAGCCTTTTTGTCCTTGAAAACGTTATCGACTTTGTTACGGCACAATAAACATTTTTTTGTATATAGTTAGAATTTAAGTTGTACATATTAAAATTCGTACAGTTGTATTGTATATATTCATGTCTTTTGTAAGTTTTATCATTTAATATTTATATTTCATAGGCGTATTTTCCAATATTTTAAACCATCATTATTATTATTTGTACATTTATT
This sequence comes from Agrilus biguttatus, assembly GCA_963921985.1. NCBI lineage: Eukaryota > Metazoa > Arthropoda > Insecta > Coleoptera > Buprestidae > Agrilus > Agrilus biguttatus. The sequence continues at coordinate 28,356,057 of OY998118.1, forward strand.
TAAGTTCCACTTTTAGTAAATCTTAATACAATTTCAACAGTCTATTTCTACCTGAATTCAGGAGTTTACATATTACTAAAACCCCATCGGGGCTGGACATTCCAACCATTATAATATTTCTTATTTTGCATGCTTTTTAGGATTATTGTACCGTAATATTCTATTTCAGAACTGCATTTATTATTATTTTAGTACCCTGTTACATTCCATTTGCAGTTATTTGTATTTCTGTTCTTTTCTTCTCTCTTCATCATCATATCTTATTGGAACCTTTTTGGGGGGAAAAATTAATGTAAGGTATTTTATAACATTTCAAGACAGAGTCCGTTTGTAGACTAGCTGAGGGAAAGAACCTCATGAACAATAATCAATGTTTATAGTTGTAAATATACACGTACAAACTTCTATAGTTTTTTTTTGTGTTCAACTATAAACATTGGTCCTTCGAGCATAATTTAATTCTATGTGGTACAGCATCACAAACGCTGAGAAATTTTTTTATTCTCACGCATTAAAGAGACTTGTTAACGTTTGGAAACGGAAGCACTTTTTTTAAATAAATATGGAGAGATATTATAAATCAAACACTTTTCCTTCGGATTGGCTTATGCAAATGGTACATCATTTTTCGCAGTTTACCTTGCAGCCGAGATTAAGTGAAATAAATTAAAAAACTGGCAGCAATGAATATTTATAAAATAATAAAATCAAATGGGTTCCATAATCAAAACAAAAATTTACGTGAAATATTTCAAATTGTGAGTAGAAATATTTGCTGCCAGCTTTTAGGTGTCGTACAAAACTTTCCGTTTAATAACAACTTAAAATAAATGCAAGGACGTGATTTTAACAAATATAGAAAAATTCTAAAGTCTAAACCCTCAGGCAGTGTCTTTCTAGTTTTATGCACATAATTGTTTCCATTTGATTGGTTTATAAATAGCAGACAGATTCTATGTTCACACAGATTACCGGGAACCTATAAACACAACAAAACTTATTTACCTACCGTACTAAAAATGGGCAACCATATCTGGATTTTCTTGTGCATTCTTTTCGCAGTATTAGCGACAACTTTAGCGCAACGTAACGTTATTGCTCGAGTACAAAGTATTAATTTAGAAGAAGTAGTTAAGAATGATCGTTTGTTCAACAACTTTTATAAATGCCTGATGGATGAAGGACGATGTCCGGCTGATGCACAGTCCCTTAAAAGTAAGTTCCAATTTTTTAAAAAGTTCTCAAGTTTTGATTCCAATTTTGCTAGTAATATAATGAAACAATATCATATATCTAAAGATAATTTAGAAACTTTTCATAGGTGTATTAAAAAACAAAAATTAAACTTACTTGAGTGTTTAGAGGTCAATAAATTTAAAAAACATAACATAATAATAAGCGATCAAACAAACGGAAATTATTCCGCTCTACTTAATTTATTTAACAGTAAACTATTTAAGGTTTTCGACGATATGTTAAGTGTAATAGTAAGTACTCATGTCCTTTGAAGTTAATATTTGGCGAAACATGTTACATGTATACTAAATAAACATTTGGTGATATTTTTGATAACAGTAACAAGAAAAGAATCCCTCATTGTATGAGATGATCTGTAGTCGGTACAAATTAATTTAATAGTTAATATTACATTGATGTATTTAAAAATTATACCCTACTAAAAGGTCGTTAAATATTTCATTAATAATGAATATATAACTTTTCTAACAGTTAAACAATTTTGCTACTAAGTCATACATAAACTTTCATTACGTTAATCAGCAGTAAATGCGATGTACATTGCTTGCTTTAGTTTCTAACGTTTTGGATTTCAGAAAGAATACCTTCTAAAGAACTTTCAAGTAATACTCTAAATAGAATATTGCTTTTTTATTATGATTAAAATGTTTCTGAATTATATTCAGGTGAATAACTTTTTATTATTAAATCAAACTCAACGTTTCATTCAAAGGTTTAGAACTGAAAAAATTAAGAAATATGTTCATCATAATATGATAATCAGGAAAAAAAATATGGATATTATTGCTTCTTTATGTTTCAAAAAATGTTTTATTGTGACATACTACAATTGATTCGACATATGATACTTTTATCAAAAATACAATTTTTATACTGGTTTATTAGTTTATTTAGATGATTACTATTATGTTTAATAACTAACCTACCGTGGAATCGTTAGGTACAAATTATTTTAAGATACCTGAATAATAGCATTTGCAGTTTTAGATCATAATTCCTAAATTATTCAATTCTTACTCGAATGTATAATATAACGTAAATACACTTTCAAGACTACTCTTCTAATTCAACGTTTTAGTTTTCAGTTTTTTACAAAACTTTTAAATCATTAAAAATTTTCTATATCAAATATATTTTTATTTAAAATGAGATAAGTAATCGTTGAAATTGGCCTTCATGATAATTAAAATCTAAAAATACACATAGTAATGGGATATTAATTTTTGAATTATTTCTTTCTTGCTACGGATTACCTCAAATTAACGAGAAAAAACTGCTGTCACCCCTTGTAGCCTAGTGGTTAGAGCATTGGTGCGTAAAGCCAAAGGTCCCGGATTCGATTCCCGGCAGAGACGTGACAGCAGTAACAATTTTTTCCTCATTAATTGGAGGTAATCTGTAGTTGCTAAAAATTAATTCAAAAATTAACATCATATTAATGTATTGAGATAATCTGTAAATATTTCACTATTAAGTATACATACATTAAAATTGAGTTTCCTTTTTCTATTATTAACGACATTCTAATTTAAATTCTAAAATAGTCCCAATAAATTTCCACAAGAAACATCCTTTTCAAAAAAACATAATAATCAGTTGTTGGGATTTTACATTTAAATAATACAATCTCCTTCAAAATTTGCATATGTTTACAGCCTATCTCTATATTTAAGTAAACATTATTAGAATAATCAAATGATGCTAAATTAGTTTTAAAATTAGGTTTTGGTACATGTTATTTAAGTTTCATGTGATATAAATAACTAAATAGATAGTAAATGAATAATGAAAACCTTACGAAATATAATGGAAATTAAATGTTAATATATGACCTGTTTTAGGTTTGGCTCCGGAAATAATAAAAACAAAATGTGCAAAATGCACCGATGCCGAAAGATTGCAAATTAAAAAGAGTATAAATTTGGTAAGAAAGAGCAAACCTGAACAATTCAAAAACTTAATATCTAAATACGATCCTGAAGGAGTATGGAAAGAACTAGCCCAATAATAAATGTATAAGTATGTAATTTACAAGGACTTCCACAACATGATTAATCGAAAATCTGATCGTAACCTTTAACATATAAATGAGTAAAGAATCACTACTTATTTAAATAGACTCTTTGTTACATGTTCATATTGTCTGACGTATGTATATTTGTTATAAAATAATTGTGTTATTTTGTTGTTTCCTAAATAAATGATTTCTTCCGATAAAAAATCTGCAGAAAGTACATTTCTTTATTATATTTTACAATATTTTATGGTAATGTTCTTATAATTAAACCTGTTCGTTGACGAGAACAGTATAAGTTCTTGGTCAATAATTTATCTGGTAGTTTCTAGATGTAAGTCGCGATTTCGGTCTTATTAAATCTTATCTACATTTTTAATAAAACACAATAGAAATTGCGGTAGGGTGGTTGTGAAAAAACATTATAACAACTTCAAAAACCGTTTATTAAAAACGTATATTTCCACAAATATTTTGCTAGAATAACTCTAACGATCGTTTCAATGGTAAATTCAATAAATAAAGAAATACAATTTACGTTAGAAATTGAAAATAACGGCCACCTAAGCTTTTTACATTCCCATGCAATAAACGAAAATTTACGGAATTTAAAGATTGAAAATCATTTATAATAACATTTAATATACAAACCAAATATATTGAAAACATAATTAAACTTTTTTACAAAAATAATAATACTGTTGTTTACGATAATATATGTGCTATAAGTGAAAATAAAGTTAATTAGTAACGCAAGTAGATTTCTCGTTGTGTGGATGATTGGTGTATGAAGTTGATAAAAAAGATGGAATAACTATGATTAAAATGATATATATTAATGGTACTACTATTACTATTTACATGTATTTTGCAAAGTCTGATTTTATGTTTCAAATAATAGTTGGAAATATTGAATTTGATAAAATATGTTTCGTAAGTTTTTGTTAGTAAAAGAATCTAAGGTATGTAAAGTCGTTCATTATGTGTACTCCGTTGGGAAAGTTAGCAAAATAATATGTTAATCATGAGAAGAAAAGACGTATGTATTTTAGAACAAAATTAAATTAACTGTTTATCTTAATATTACTCATTCAATTACTTGTTTATTTTTGCTCCTGTGACAAAATACTTCGTTTGTTGCGTCGAGGCACTTCTTTTTTAATTAAATGCTGAGTACAGCGTTTTGCTTTAATTTTCTTTTTTCCACGGATATTAAAAAATCATTTTCTTCAAAATGTTTGCTAAAAACAACACACAGCTGAATATTTTGATGGTGTAAAACTTTCACGCCTTATTGTGTTCAACCATTTTTTCATTAATTCAGGATCCTTAGGGAACCTTCGAAAATATTACAAATGTATCAGTGTGTCTTATGTTTAAATTGTACTTACGCATGAAATGAAATGGAAGAACCTTTAGAACTCTTTTCACAGCAACCGTATGCACAACAATATGTAACCATATTTTTCTAATATTAAACTAGCTTTATATTACTTTAACAAAATATAGTTCATAAAAGTGTTCACAAAACCCTATGTATAAGAAAAATAGTGTCGCACAACATTTATTTGAAATAACTACACTTAACACTTCAACTGCCTCAAACTTTCTGAGTGATGTTACCAGGGTTCTTAATAATTCTCGCATTTCTGTCCCATAATTCGCAAAATGTGTTGCCTACCCAAATGGTATAAATGCAAGGCGCAGTCTAGTTATAATCACGTCTATGGTTACACCTAACGCCGGTACTCCTCATGCACAACGATTTCCCGAATTCCACGGACCCCTGAACCTCCTTTTCACGCAGACTTCTCGACGACTTTGCATACTTAGTTAATCTCGCCTAATAATGATTTACTTTGATTCTTTAGAGGATCCCACCTAATGCTCATTTGCATTTTCAACAACTGGAACATAGTCACGACCCAAATTCGTTACGGTTCTCTGCAATACACATTCCTTTGAATTTTTATGCATATGGTAAACAAAAGGAAAAGAATTTTAAATTCCTTAATTATATTAATCATAGTACCAACAGCTTATGTAAAGAATTAAACAAATTGGAATTAAGGACGATGTTCCTCAACAAATGCAATTTAAAAAAGATTTGGTAAATAACAAACAAAAACCTAACAAACTACAAAAATGTGGTATCTATAAAATAAATTGTGCAGACTGTAGTTCCTTTTATATTGATCAAACAGGCAGAAATTTTGGTATATGGTTAGCTGAACATAAAAAATAAAAAAAAATCAACAGGAATAAGTTTACATTGCCTACAAAATAATTATAAAATAGACAAAGACAATTTTAATATTCTCCACACCGAAAATAAAGGCCGACGATTAAACATTTTAGAACAATTCGAAATAATTTTTTTTTTTTTAAATTCCAACATAACTAATGATAAATCTGAATTCAAAGAGACGCCAATTATTGATCAATATTTAAGGAACACAATCTAATAGAAAGTTTTTTCAAAATACATATATTTGTACCTGCGCTACCTTTACCTATAAATGTAAGATTATTATACCTCAACTCTTGGAAAAGACCCAATAAGTCGAAACATATGTCGAGTGTTTAAATAAACTAATTGAAACATTTAAAAGCGTTTTTTTGTGATTAATCACATTTAAAAGATGTTTCAATATTTTCCAACCGTAAGTTCTATTGATAGGATTAAAAATTATTTGTTTTAAAAATTCTTGTGAAACCAAAGACTTTTTAAATTCCAGGTGAAACATAATAAAAATATCATAATATATAGCGTAAACAATCCTAACTTGAATCGATGATATCTTGACAAAGAAATCCTATTTTGGCGTTCGGAAACTTATATTAAAAGGAAATAATTGTACTTTATGTATTGTCTGTCCAATTCCCTGTAAATAGAACTGAACCTTGAGAGTACCCAAATATAGCAATTTTGGCATTTTAAGTTCTACATGTTACTTTTTTGCGATAAAACATTGTAAACCTGTGTTATAAATGAAAATGATGTTTATTGTAAACTAAAATTACTAAGCTATCTGTTTATCATGAACATTACATGACATCACGTACATTGCTTACTCCATATCATGTAATTAACTTTGACATGCAAATCCATTTTCCACCGATTAAAATTTCACTTAAGGAATACAAGATTATCTGATTTTTTTCTGTTTTTTTGTTTGACGAACTGATTTCGAACAGATTTCGCTTATTTACGAAATGAAAAACGAAAGTGTTGTTTCTTATTTATAAGACATAAGTAATTAATTGTTTTATTTTTCTTTGCGACAGTGTTGTGCATCAACGTAAACAGGTCTTTAATTTCGATTCTTTCGTACATTTTTTTTTTCAAAGGATTTATTGATTAAAAGGTTTCTTCGCCTTCTTAGCATTAAGCTATCAGTTTATTTAAGACAATGAGCCTGATGTACGGACTCCTTCTCTAATTAGTTTCAAAACCCTGGACCAGGAAACCTCATTTAAACTTTCTCAATTATTACATTTATAAATAACATTAGTTTTTGATCAGAAATTTATTGAAATTACCAGATGTGGATCGCGATTTCGAATAAATTAGTTATCATCAGCACACCATTGATGGTCGATAAGTTAATGTAATATTACATTACAGATAGGATGTTATCATATGTTGATATTTGTTAAACATATTTAATACTATGGTTAGTAAGTAGTAAATATCTGTAGATGGCGATTTACTACTTGTAATATAGTATTATTACAAAAAAATAGAAATAAAAAAATATGTTACCCCAATTTATCACAACACATTAAAAAATCACTCATAACATAAATGAGCGAAGCTCGTGCCCCGTTTTTCTTACGGTGTTTGGGGGTAAGACGATTTTTAATTTTTATTATTTCCATACCACCATCCTATTATCTTCGCATTTTCATGGTATTATTATGTTTGTAAATATTCAGATTTCAAACCATTAAATATAAGCACAAGAAAGAAAATAAAAGGACAAGTTTCACTAGTCTATTTATCAACTCGACAAATTTGTTTTTGCCCAATAAGGCCATTTACAGGAGAAACACTAAAATTACGAACTACTAAAATTATGAACTACTCGCTGCTATTTAAGTAATTACAAATTGAAAAGTAGAATGGGGGAGTTCTTTTGTGCTATCAAATATGTTAATAATTTTAGCTATGAATACAAACTTCTTTTACAAAATAAGTTCAACTGTAATATAATCGAAACTAACTCCACTAATCTTAGTTTTATGATATGTAATCTTAATGTTAATCTTAAAAAATCGGGTTTCTATCAAGTTTTTTGTAATAATTGTGACGCTACATACATGGGACAATCAGGCAGGGTTATCGGTAAACGCATTTCAGAACATAAGAAACAAAAAATGTAATTCCAGTGGCATAACTGAACATTGTATTGAGTTAGGTCATTCCATAGAATAGATGTAAATAATTTCACACTTCTACATTCAAACATTCCCAAATCAAGAAAATTGACTCTTTTAGAAAATTATGAAATTAAGAAAGCTATATTAAATAACTGTAACGAGCCTGTATGTGTGTGTACAAGAGCGGCGGCGAATTCCGGAAACAGATAAGACGGGTTCCTCGAATACGGTCGTCGGTCGGCGCTTTGATAGAAATAAGTAAACAACAACATAATAGGAGTTCGAGAAAATACTAGAAGATCGTTCCTGATTACTCCAGAACCTTCGATACCTATATAAATATTATGTTGTCGACGGTCAAGAACAGTTTAGTTTAGTTTAGTACACCGTCACGGTTTATAGTTTACAGATAGTAGAATGGTAATATAAATACGATATACCGAGTGATATAAATAAGTGGTAATATAAATACGATATACTGAGTGATATAAATAACACATTTACCTTGTCATATAAATAAGTTGTTGCATTAGTGCTTAAGTGTTTTAAGTAGTGTGTAAGTGTAAAATAAATAATTGTTTAAATAAATAAGTTGATCTAGAAAATTCATTACATAACCTTAACTTAGTTAACAATCATTTAGAACTAACCACCTATAACTGCCCCCTTCTACTTTTCAATTTGTAATTACTTAAATAGCAGCGAGTAGTTCATAATTTTAGTAATCATCTGTATTTCTCTTGTAAATGGCCTTATTAGGCCGAAACAAATTTGTCGAGTTGATAAATAAACTAGTGAAACTTGTCCTTTTATTTTCTTTCTTGTACTTCGTAAAAATGCAGTTTCACAAAATATACATCACTTCTACCTTAAATTTCATTAAATATAAGGCAATCTTCTAAAATAAAATATAAAGGTAAAACAATTACAATTGGTACTTTCTACGCATGTAACCTAATAACTTTGTTGATACGAATAAATATTTTCCTTATGAATAATCGACTCAAATGATTAAAAATAAGTGGTAACCATGTATTTATGGTGAGCGATGGGTGTATTCTGCAATTTTTGGAAAAAATCGTGTGGTTAAGCTAGAATCGATTATTTTATTAATATGGTTTTACGACGTTCTACGTCGAAGGACCCTTAAAAACTATTTCATATACTTATTAAATTGTTTTATAAATACTGCCTTATATTCAACAGTAAATACATAAATAAAGCTGAATAAATAAATTATCTATCACCCTCTATATACCACAGAAATTAACTTATCTGCTAATAAGTACTACCATTGATTATTTATTTTAATCGTTTAATTAGTTTCTGTCAAAAGAAATTATAATTTATTTTGTATTGTAGAGTTATTTATTTATAAGGTGATAGAACCAATGTTTTGAGTTCATTCAATACCAAAATGTTTAGGGTTATAATTTTGTTTTTTCTTTTTAATGGGGGTACAAAATCTGAAAAGTACAACGAATATTTTGGTACCAATACCATTCAGGAGATTTTGAACAGCAATTTCCAAGAAATCGTTAACTGCTTCTTAGACCAGGAATCATGCAGTCCAGGTTTTGAATTATTAAAAAGTAAGTTTATGTTGAATTCGTTAGCATATTAATATGCATCTATGCGTAAATATATACCAAACATAAATCATAATTTTATATTTAACAAATTGGTAAAAGCTTTCGCAGCCAGTTAAAAGGCCGTCGTCGATTGGAGTGTTGCTTCGTAACGTTTCGCTAGCACGAGTGGCGATCTCCTTCAGAGGTCCTTCCATCTCCGATGCTGGATGTAGACAATCTACATCTATGCGTATTCCAATTACGAAATAAAGTTCAATGATAGGTATCAACTATTTTCATATATTTCTTCATATTTATTGTCTCTTAGGCTATAAGACTGACTATAAATAATTCGTTAACCATATACAAACGTAAATAAAACAACGAAGAATGTTTCACCGATTTAATATATATCATAACTAGTTTCGGTCACACGACCATTATCAAAGGATTAGAGTAAAATCTTATACTAAATTTTAAAATCTACTGCGACAATATATATACTTAATCTTAATTGCCTAAAATGAGTGGGGGTTTACAAAATCTAACTCCGTATGGTTATTGACTAAATTAAGATTTTGGGAGAGGGCTTTTTTAATCTCTAGCGCTTCTAAGGGCGACAATTTTTTGCTTTTTCTGATACCACTATAGAGTACAGTAACATTTTCTATGTTCAATTAGTGGTTAGATAAGACAAAATGTTCTGTCTTTTTTGTCTGTACTTTTTACATGCTCAGATATTCTAATATTGATTGCCCTACCACTTTGTCCAATTTATCAAGCATCGCAACTGTTACAAGGTATTTTATAAATGCCACTTTTATACAATACATTTGGTTTTGGTGTGGTTCTTGAAAGAATTGACCTTAAGTTGAACTTGTTATTTTCGGCAAGTGTTGCATTCCATTTGTTAAATACATTTTTAAACTTAAAGTTAATGTTATTATTAAAATTGAAAGACGCGTACATTTTGTTATTTACAATTGAAGACGAAATACTATTATAAAGAAGCCGAGATGAGATTTTTTTTACTAAGTAGGTTGGATTCAATCCAAAGGATAATAGATCGTTGACCGCTTATAACTTCTTTTTTAAATAAACAATATAAATGGAATGTAATGGCAAATAAAAATTAACCTTCATAAATATATATTTGGTATAAAATCTTTGAATGACACATTCATTTGCTTTTTATCTACGAAACGGATACGATAAAAATAATTGTGTTGTTGCACTGTATTTGTCATCAGTGGTAATAATAACTGTGTAACCTGTATTTAATTTAAGCACTAGAAATTCAATGGGTGCACTGCTGCATAAAATTACCATTGTTTCTATAATTTTAATTTTCATGGAGACACAAGGTTTCTTTCTTAATCACACAACTGAATGCTCTAGACTTCTCTATTTTATACGACTATGATCTGTACCCCAATATTTAAAATTTACAGGATTCTTTCAAAAATATTGGAAAAACTATGAACTCATGCACTATTTCGCAGAGGATCACACTAATAAATATTTTAATTAACTGCATTGAAATTGACAAAGCAATTATATATTTTTTTTTACAAAATTGTCTATTTGTGGGAATGATATTTTTGACCAGGCTTGGACTAGGAAATATAATCAGCCCTTTAATTTCAGTACTTCATAAAATATATTAAATCATTGACCAGTGTATACACTAAAAAACCACTCCATCATTTGAACAGTCAATTTGCCCCTGTTATTCCTCAATATTTTCAATTATTAGAATATAACTGATCAAAAATAAAACTGTAGTTTCACAAAAATATTTTTAATAATACAAGAATTGTTTCGCAATCCTTGTAACTTATGAGGTATAAACTGGTAGCTATATATAAGGGTGGTTATATATATATATATATATATATATATATATATATATATATATATATAGATATATATATGTACTAATACTAATTACAGCAGTGGGGGAAGAACAGTTACAATAAATTAATACATTAAATACAATTAACTTGCCTCTATACAAACTTATATATTAAATTTTTTAATTTATTAAGGGTGTAAAATTAACGTCTAAAGCTGTCCGTTTACTAATAATTGCGAAGATATTTGTTTATTTACTTATTAGAGGCATTTGAAATAAATAAGCAAAAATCTTCGTAATTATTAATAAACAAACATTTTGAAATTAATTAAGGTATTGCTTTTTAATATATTCAATTAATAGCGTTTTATTCTTTAATAATTTCAGTTAATTATTACATTAATAGTATTTTCGTTTTTTGGTATATTAGGTATATTATATTTATTGCTCGTGGTTGCTTGACCAGTCTGGTATCGTTGTTTTTGACACTTGTTTTGGACATAAATCAATTAATATTTGTTGTTTAGTCAGGTACTGTGAGCTTCCCAGAAAAAATCATATTCAAAAATTCGCTAGACTTTTCTTGCAAGCAGATGACAATCCAATACAACCCAGAAACTCAACTTGAACCGTAAATGTTTACGAGAAATTATAAATAAGCGTTCAGGAGCGCAACAACTTTTATTGGCCCTTTTCTTTAAGAACTTTAGTTTCAGTAGTTTATGAGTTAGCCAGGAATTTGTTTTTGAAGTAGGTACATCTATAGCAAAATTCTTATAATTATGCGCCTATATTTTTGATTTTTGTGTTTCCTTTCTTGATTGTAGACCTTTCAAGCAACATTTACTGCATATATACGATTTTTTTCCATGAACGTTGTCTACTCCAAACTTTTCCTATAAACATTATTTATTGAATTATTTTCCAATAAATTAATCATAATAATTGGAAAATATAACGGTTGATACTTTCTTTATCGATTTGTAAAATTTGAATTATTTACGTTTACTAATCTCCATACATTTGAACAATTTTAAAAAGTTTTCTTTAAAAATGGGCAACATATTTCTCAAGAATACTTATACCAAATAGTAAATAAAGGATATGTAATAATGAAACAATTCTTTCAGTTGAATTTACTTATTGTTCATCAGTTTGTTTTTGGGCAGTTTTAAAAGATATTTCTACTCCTGTCCACTCATGACCCTGCTGCTACATGTTATCATCAAACTATATCAAGCTTAAATATTATTGGTCGAAATCCTACAACCCAGGGTTACACTTGTCGTTATTGATCATTATGGAAATAGGCGTATGGTAGGTGATTGGGTTAAGACAGATTAGGCTAGGTTAGGTTAGAATAGGTTAGGTTAGGAATTATAAAATTGGGTGCGTGTTAGTTTAGCATAGAAAGATAAGACTGTTGACTATAAGAGTCTACTTCAAATTTGGGAAGTATGTAATAGATTTATGAACTTTAATTCATCTTTATTCCACAAGTCAAAAGCGGTATATATTTACTTGTGATTTTTAAAACAAACCAAAGTGTAAAGAAGTTATTTTGTGTCTTAAAAGATGTAAAAGTAAATTACATCAAGGGAATTAATTTATAAAAATTGTTTTTCGCCTTTTTCTTATTTACACGGATATACACTTGGGTTTTCCGGAACAAATTTGTAGAAACGTTGCATTTCTGCGGTCTCACTATTTTACGTGATTATTAAATACGGTTTGATATTAATTTATCGTCGTCACGAAACATGAACGAACGTATTAAAGTATACATTAAATTATATTACATTAAGAAATTGAATTTTAGAATTAAAATTTATTTTACAATAGTAAGTGATTACTTGTACATTCATTAAAATTAATCGATGTAATTAATAAATTTGTTAAGGCAACTTTAATTAGGTCATTGGTTGATATATGACAGAACTAATATCTAAATGATAATAAGTAGAGAATGTACGATACAAATATTAATAAACATTAATCATACTGATTGTAAATTATACACCAGTATTATTGTTCTCAGCTTTGTTGTACTTTTTGTCCCATTTTCTATGTTATTTAAAACTTTTATTTAATATTTAGGTGAATAAAAATATAAATATGGAATCAACAGAGACCGCCACTGCGAGGGCTAATACCCCTATCGGCATTGAATTATACTGTTTATTCCGCTGTGTCTATTGTGTAGGACGCGTTCGCAATGAGGGATCTGTGATCCTTTATAGTTAAACGAGTGGGGATTTTAATGCCTTCTTTTTTTAAATATGTTATATCAATGCAGGTAGAGGTATTAGCCCTTGGAGTAGTTGTTTCTGTTGATTCCATATTAGTATTTTCATTTATCATATAGCCTGTAAAGGCCTTTCTGCCAGCGCCCACCTGATGAGACCCGATAGGTCGAAACCAGTCGTGGGACATGGCTTTCGATACGCTGTGCCTACTCTATAGGATGCGTTCGAAATATGGGATTAGTGATTCTTTATAGTTAAACGAGTGGGGATTTCAATGCCTTCTTTTTTTTAAATATGTTATATGTTCGCCTAAGAATCCATCGGAATCAACAGTGTAATTCAATGCCGGTAGAGGTATTAGCCCTTGGAGTAGTTGTTTCTGATGATTCAATATTAATATTTTCATTTATCATATAGCCTGTAAAGGCCTTTCTGCCAGCGCCCACCTGATGAGACCCGATAGGTCGAAACCAGTCGTGGGACATGGCTTTCGATACGCTGTGCCTACTCTATAGGATGCGTTCGAAATGTGGGATCAGTGATCCTTTATAGTTACACGATTGGGGATTTTAATGCCTTTTTTTTAATATTTTGTATTTAGGTGAGGTTAAAGCTGCATTAAAGGATGGTTGCGCCAGTGAAGCATGTACACCTCAAATTCGTGAACGTCTAAAAACAGGCCTGCCCTATGTGAAATTCAAAAGTCCCCAAATTTTCGAAAAAATTATGGATAAAATGGATCCTTACAAAAATTACGATAAAATTTTTAGCAGAAACTAAGAAAATATTAAATTGTATTAGTTATGGATTTGTAATATGATTGTGTTTTGGTACTATAGAATACAAAATTATTATCTACTAAAATATGTAAAATTAATATTTACCTATGGATAATAAATATGTAGCAAACAAAATTAGACATTCAATTTTATTTCTGTTTCATTATTTTAAATTTATAAATAATTTCAAAATTTTCATTTTATTTCTTTTTTAAATATTAATAATTGTTACTATTATTAACGAAAAATCCTTATAATTTAGGTCTTTATATTTTCGGGGTTGCTTATTTTAAGTTCAAAATAAAAGCTTCTCAGTACGAAGACTGCTTGGACACACACCCGTTCCTTACAATCTTGAGCCAATCTTTGCATTTCCCGAAAACTACAACATCCTACATCCTTAACTAATATTGACCTCCTCTGTCGCTCATTACTTCTGTTTCTGCGTCTAATGTGATATGTCTCAGAAGGTGCCCTACCATACCATCACTCCTCTTCCTTGTGGATTTCCATAGTGCCCTCTTTCAATACCTCCCAATTTCTTACCTTTTTTATAAGTTTTTTCATCATCCGCCTATAATACCACATATCATACGGTTCTAACATTTTCATTTCCGCCGTACCTATAATTCCCTGTATATGTTATTAAAACATTCTCAGGTATATTTAATTTCAAGTTGGCTGGTTAGTATAGTAATTTAGTATCAACAAAATACATTATCAAAACAGTTGAAATAAGCAACTGGTATTTATTAGGCATTTCTTTTAAAGAAATAACGAAAATAACAGTTCGCTTGTATTCGAAAATAAAACTGTTGTTAACATTAATTTATTTCTTCAGGCTTGTCTTCTTTGTACTAATTAATTTAACTTCTTAGGATAGTAGCCGATACATGTTGAAACTTATCCATAATATTTAAAAAATAAAACGCAAAAACAGTTTCAAGTAATTTATATTGCATTCATTACCTGATGATGCTAATTTGTGGTGAAACAATATTGTCGTGAATACAATATAAATTACTTGAAACTGTTTTTGCTTTTTATTTTACTTTTTAATTAATTTAAGTTGATACGTTACAAATTAGTAAAGAGTTTCTTGCTTACCATAAAATTGCATTGATTTTCACAAAACTTGACATTATCGTGAGTTATTTCCAAAAACGAATATGCATATTTTCGTTATTTGGACCAATTTCACTATACCATATAAATATAGGAACGACTATAATTCTTAAAAGATCGACAGTCTAAGACAATGATGTATAAAATTTTGTATTTCTAAGAAATCCAAGAAATATAGTAATATTTCTTACGAATTATTTCTACATTGTTAAATTTAATCAATAAATAGCAAAGCAAGCAGTTAACAGACCTTTGTGGAGATATTTCATTAAGCACTACATACATGCAGTAGCCGCTCAAGTTATTGGGATAAGAGGCATTACATGAAATCAGGGGCTGTATCAATATTTATTTGGCAATTACGTTGAAAACTGAGGTTTTATAATGGGGGCGATTAAGGTTACCTACCCTCACCCGCCCCGCTTTGACAGACTGTATATACAAAAAGAAAAACTTTTTTGTGTTTTATTCCCACCAGCTACCCGTGCTGGTGAGCCGGCAGTCCCTCCGGTCTGGTCTACACTGTAGTGTAAACCCGAAGGGTAGGGCGTAAGGCCCTCTTCAGCCTCCTTTCAGGACGAAATGGAGACAGAAGAGAAGTGAAAGATTATCTGTGGAATATTACTGCCCCAGAATTTGTCTAAATAATCCAAGAAAACCACAGAAAACTTAGACCAGAGCAGCCGAATCCGGGTTCGAACCGGTGACCTCCCGAATGCTAAGCAATGATCTAGAGCACTAGACCACGCCGCTCGGTATATACAAGGACACAATTATGATGTAAAGATTGTAGCGAGGCACCTTAACCCAAATCTTCTACATAGATTGCTGCAGTATTACTCAGGGACGACCTAAACAATAAAAGTTCAGAACAAAGTTTTAATGTTTTGTAATCAATTATATAAATCCTTCTGAAGGTCGTCAGGTGCACTTACGACTTTTATGTATTTTTGTTTTTAATTTTATTAGTATTTAATAGTGAAATATGTTCAAATAAAGTTACTTTTAAGTAAACAAGTTAAAAAAAACTAACTACCGCAAACCTTTTTGTTATGCCGGATACGTATTTCGTTCACTTCATTTGTGAGCATTATCAACTCGTGCCTCATTCTGTTGTTTACTTACCAAAGTCTCCTTAATTATTCCTATGGAAATTACTCTTAATAAGCAATTATGCAATTAAATTTATAATTAAGTTATACCGTATATACGTACAACATTCATTAAATACAATACGCACTATGCTCTTATTTTGATTATAAATATTTATAAATATATAATCATCGTCATTATATTCGTACATTTTTAATTACTCATAGTATAATTCCTGAATTAGTTTAAACAAGTTGTTACCTACAATGATAAAATTAAAATATATTCTAAAATAACACACATAATTTGGAAAAAATTCAACATGAACAGAATACACTATGCTGATATTAAGTTGCAGCGAACTACACCCTGTGGAGCATGAATACGGGGCAAAATTATATATATGATCGTAACGTTTGTGTTTCCCAGATGAAAACGTTAACGGATTTTTATTCGTAAATTTGCTAGTTAGTTAGGCGTTACTAAAGTGAACCTTGAACAGCTTCTTGTGATACCTTGTTTTTTTTTCGAAAAAGTAAGTAAATAGAGCATTTAGACATCAAGTTAACTCTTACGGTATTTAAAAACGAAATGTGTTTTCCATCAATTTTGATAAAAGGAGAAAATTAAAAACAACTGAAATAATTTTTAAAAATATATATATTATTAATAGATTGCATTTCTTTATCTCATTTTTCAAATCCGTTAATCAAAACTATCAGGGATGAATCACAGTTTAATAGTTGTCTGTTAAGGTAAATAAAGTTTTCCATTTCCAAAAAGCTATACTTTAATAATAAATACAAAAATTTGACAAATAGTGATCATTTATGATTATTAATTAAATATCTAAAACAATAAACGCACAACTAAGGTGTAAATATAAATAAATAATTATTTAATAAAATTGTTCGACAAACTGTAAGGGTCACACGCTTCAGTAAACCATCAAATTAAATTTCTTGTTGTTCTGGGACGCAAAAGAGCGCTTCAGTAGTATTACTTTATAATCGTAACGTTTGTGTTTCCCACATGAAAACGTTAACGGATTTTTATTCGTAAATTTGCTAGTTTTTATTGATAAAAAGATGATTTGTAATGGAAATGACGAATGTTTATGTGCGCACAGGGTTTGTACGAGTGAAGATACTTAAATGAAAACTTGCATGTTTCATTTTCATCAGCTACTAATGCCGGATGTCAGGGTAGTAAGCCTTCTTCAGCATCCGTTTAGAAATCGCAGGAAAGAGTGGGTTGTGGTCGGGGAGAGGCATACGCAAAGTGGACGATTATTTATGGAATATTAATAATAATTTGCTCAGATGATCTAGTGAAACCACAGAAAATCTTGGACCAAATTAGTTGGGATCTACGTCGCTAGACCATACCATTCTCGATATTGCTGTAGTTAGTGTACGTCTTTATAAAGAGGAAAGGCTTATGTGGTTATTGGTAGAGGGTAAATCCTAGAAACTAACACATGGGCTGAAAAGTCCCGGACCTAACAAAAAAAACACTTTTTTTTGTTAAAATTGGCTTTATTCATCAACGTAATCTCCATCAAGAGCAACACATTTTAACTTTTGCTTCAAAATAGGCCTCAGCTTCATCGATAACCTCTTCGTTCGAGCGAAATTTCTTTCCGACGAGAATTTTTTTAAGGTCTGCGAACAGCCAGTAGTCGATGGGAACCAACTTTGGAGAATACGGTGTATGTGGGAGCAATTCGAAGTTCAACTCATATTTCGCCAGTTTTGTGATTGTTTTGATTGACTTGTGACACGGTGCGTTGTCTTGAAACAAAACTTTTTTCTTTGCCATATGCATATGCGGTCGTTTCTTTGCAACTTCAATTTTGCGGCCTTCAAATCCTCAATAACACTATATAATTACTACAACTCACTGTTGATGGTATTTCCTTTCTCAAGATAGTCGATGAATATTACACCACGCACATCACATCCTAAAATACCGACGCCATAACCTTTCCAGCCGAGTGTTGTGCTTTCGGGCTATGGATCCACGTTTCATATATTGTCAGATATCGACGCACAAATTCCGGTTTACGTTACGTTTACGTTTAAACACGGCCAAACACTGCTCAGAATGATCAACACGTTCTTGTTTTGGTCAACAGTGAGCACCCACTTTGAACAGAGCTTTCTCATAGTCAAATGCTCATGCAATATAAAGCCAACACGTTCTTTTGAAATCATTCGATTTTGTGGATTTTTTTATGATTCCGGTGCATTATTTGAACGCCCATTGCGTTCTTCATCATCAGTGTCTCTATGTTACGACCACGTTTGAAGAAATGTTTCAGCAAACCAACGTTTTATTTTGTTTCGATTGTTTCCGATGGAGCGGAGTCTCCGTCTGCATAACACTTTTCAAGCCATTGCTCATTGCTTCGCTTGAACGGATTTTTTCCCATCAAGAAGCAATGTAAAATTAAAACACGAAATTGTTTTTGATCCATTATTTGGATAATAACAAAAGTAGCTAGATAAAGTCACTCTTAGCACGATAACTCGTAAACTAATGAATAGATTATCATGAAATTTTAATAGCCTTCAGAAGACAAGATTAGTACTAACTGAAAAAGAGGTGAATGCAATAAAACTAGCGCCATCTATTCGTTAGGCGCATGACTTTTCAGGTCATATGTTATTGAACCGATTTAACTTTTTTATACAGTTTGACACTGCTGATCATTTTCTTCTGGACAAAGACTTGGTTATTTATCTCCGACCCCATCGATTGTGAAATTTTTGGAAGCAAAATTTGCGGTGCTAAAATTTTGAGAGAATGAAACTCCAGTGTCACGTTGATACTGATGTTTGCATATTTCTCACACAATCACAAAATCCAACTTTTCTATTCTATATTTTTTGTAAAGGTATGTTAGAAGCTATTGCAAGTCCAAAAATTAAATAATTGACGATATGAATAGGTAATTAATCAATCAAATAAAGAAATTGCAACTCACTAAATATCCAAAAAAACTCCCTTAGTTGGCGAAGAATTTGCCAATAATCATTATTTTTAGTTGCTAATCGTAATGCGTAAATAAAACTTCTATTTTGATAAACACATTTAGTTTTACACGGAAAAATACTGACTCCCTTAACAAAAAATATAGTTATTGCAACAAGTATCATCTACAAGACAAAATAGCATATATTTAAATACTGATCTGTTATTACTATAAAAAAAACAATAATGCAATAAAACTTACAAAACCAGTTATTATTTTGTTTATAAATTAGTTATAATTGTGGGCAAGTTGTTACGTTATTAATAAATGTTATAGAAAAAATTACCTTTAGGCGTTAGTAAAGTGAACCTTGAACAGCTTCTTGTGATACCTTGTTTTTTTTTTGTTTTTTTTCGAAAAAGTAAGTAAATAGAGCATTTAGACATCAAGTTAACTCTATACGGTATTTAAAAACGAAATGTGTTTTCCATCAATTTTGATAAAAGGAGAAAATTAAAAACAACTGAAATAATTTTTAAAAATATATATTATTAATAGATTGCATTTCTTTATCTCATTTTTCAAATCCGTTAATCAAAACTATCAGGGATGAATCACAGTTTGATAGTTTTCTGTTAAGGTAAATAAAGTTTTCCATTTCCAAAAAGCTATACTTTAATAATAAATGCAAAAATTTGACAAATAGTGATCATTTATGATTATTAATTAAATATCTAAAACAATAAACGCACAACTAAGGTGTAAATATAAATAAATAATTATTTAATAAAATTATTCGACAAACTCTAAGGATCACACGCTTCAGTAAACCATCAAATTAAATTTCTTGTTGTTCTGGGACGCAAAGGAGCGCTTTGCGAACTTGGTGCAATATACTGTTACAACACTAAAATTTTCTTAAAGTAAAATAAAATATCAATAAACAAAGTATAAATATTTTTTAAAAGTGTTGTGTTTAACAATTCTTATAGAACAATTAACTATATAAAAATTGAATCTTCTGCGATATCTTTTCTACAGACAGTTTGCCAAGACATGACATCCTTGACATCCTTGACCTCGCAGTTGTTTCATTTAATTTCATTTTTGAAAAACCTAATTCGCTCTCCAGAAAATATTGTGTCGAGAACAGTTAAAACACCACGCATTAAAATCCAAATTTTGATAGGTATCATATGCATAGAACACCACACATGGGTAATAAATTAAAAACGTTACGTAGATAGTCATTAGCATAAAATTTTCAATATCTCAAATATTTTCTGATTAAAAAATAAAGCAAAAATTAAAAATACCAGTTACTATCTGTTTCTTAAGTTCTATAAAAAACATACAGGGTCAATCAAACTGAATGGTACATTAGACGTTTCAGGGAAACTAAACACGTTACAAATTTGAAAATTTGGGAGTAGAGGTTATCAAGGATGATCTATTTAACTAAAACAATTTCCACTGTCGAGCACTTCCGGTTATATCGGAAGTTGATGTCAACTTTCTTATTTTAAATGGAATGGAATATTTTTTACGATGAATTCGTATGAAACAGAATAAATTAAGGTAATTTCGATAACCAACTTGTATGCCTACGATGAATAGTTTCTGAGATAATTTAATTTATTGGAAAAAGATTGCATTGCAACCCAAACTATAAAAAACTTCTATGAAATGACTTACAATGTTGAAATTTTCACTAGTTAAACCAACTCATAAAGCTAACGTCATGCTAAAGCTAAGCTTTATAATTTGTACAGGCCGTTCAGGATAAAAAATTCAAAGTTTAAAAGTTTCCAAAACAAATAACTTCATTTTTTCAAATGGCGCTTAGCATATTTCATTTTGTCATTCGATTCCATTTCGATCCATCCGGATATTTCCTACTGTTTTATTTCAAAAATTTTGAATTGTTTTTTAAATAAGCAATGGAAAAAATGCAATGTATCGAAAGAGGATAAAAAATGGAATCGAACAACAAAATAAAATATGGTAGGTGGTATTTGAAAAAATGAAGTTATTCGTGTTTGAAGTTTTTAAACTTTGGATTTTTTTCTGAACGCCCTGTACAATTTATAAAGCTTAGTTAGGAATGACGTTAGCGTTATTACTTGGCTATAACTAGTAAATAACTAATTTAAACATTCGAAGTCATTTCATTTTTTATGGAAGTTATGATTTTTTTACAGTTTCGGTTGCGGTGCAATCTTTTTTCCAATAAGATAAATTATCTCAGAAAATATTCATCGTAGGGATACAAAATAGAAGTTGGTTATCAAAGTCACCTTAAATTTTATGTTTCTAGAATTCATCGTAAAAAATCTACCATTCCATTTAATATAAGAAAGTTGACATCAATTTCCGGTATAATCGGAAATGCCCGACAGTTGAAATTATCTTAGTTAAATAGATCATCCCTAGTCCAAAATTTTCAAATCTGTAACATGCTTAGTTTCTCTAAAACGTCTAATGTACGACTCATTTTGAATGACCCTGTATACGCAAAAATTTGACTGATAAACATAAAAATTTTAAGAGGGTAAGTATAAATGTAATAATGAATAAATTGACAGTTTCTTGCAGAATTTGATAATACTGCCTTACAAGGGATGTTATCAATATATTTTCCAGGGGATCTAAAAAGACTAGAGTCGACGCTGCTAAAATATAAGTAAACAAAAAACGTTCTCATAAACCTACAATGGATGTTTGTTAAAATATATATCGTGTAACCTGAAATCGACCTTGTTTGTGTACGGAATATAAATTGACCAATGAAACATATACATAAAATTATATTTATTTTGTTGTTTGGCTTTTACAAAGCCATAATTAATACTAGTTTTCGATTGTTGGACCTCAACTGTAGGTAATAAATTGTAACATAACTCGTTTTTTTTCTTTTATTTTATTTTTTGGTTTAAATAAAATTAGATGTTGGTGGAAAATAAACACTTCATTTCGAGTTGATAGATGCGGGTTATTTCTTGGAATACCTTGAAGTGAAGTCCCTCCATCCATTAACAAAAACTTCCTTCTTTTGACGCGACTAGCGCGTATAAAATGTACCTATATATAAAGTTGAAAACAATCCACCAGATTATTATAACAAAGTGTTTCCTAACGTAATCAATATGACAAGCCGTTTTCTAGTCGCGCTCTGTTGCATTTTTGCAACGATTGCTATAATATTTGCCGATGATAGTGGTAGTCGATTAAAAAATGTTAATGTCGACGAAGTGCTTAACAATGATCGACTTTTCAACAATTATTTTAAGTGCCTTGTGGACCAGGGACCATGTACTGCGGAGGCTACCAGACTTAAACGTGAGATTATTAGTCATTAGTAATGAAATATTTTTGAAGAATTTTCTCTTAGTAGAGATCAACCTCAATACATTAATATGGTATTAATTATTGAATCAATTTCACCCACTACAGATCGCCTCAAATTAATGGGGCAAAATTTGTTACTGCTGTCGAACCCGGGTCCTTTGGTTTTACGCACCAATCCTATTACCATTAAACTACGAGAAGTGACAGCAGGAACAACGGCGAACGTACTTAATAAGTCACAGAATCGTCGAAATTAATGTATAAAAAATTGTTAAGGGCATTGGTGCTGGACCCGGGTTCGAATCCCGTCGAGAGCGTGATTGTAACAAAATTTTCCCCGTTAATTTAAGGGGGATTAAATTTATTAAACAATTAGTACCACGTAAGACACAAATATAGTCCGTTCAGAATAATTTTTCCAGTTTTGGATTATAAAGTCAAAATTGTAAAACATTTACTTTATTTAAAAAAGAAGGAATTAAAATCCTTATTCGTCTAAATTTTAAGGATTTTTAATTTAATTCCTTCTTTTTTGAGTATGTTATATCTTCGTCTAAGGATCCATCGAAATCAACAGTGTAATTCAATGCCGGTAAGGGTATAAGCCCTCGGAGTAGTTGTTTCTGTTGATTCCATAGTTACTCAAATAATTAATTGAATTGGCTGTTACTTGGTGAAAGTTGTACATATTAACTGATATAATGACATTTTCACAAATTTTTATTGTTATCACGACTATAGTTTCACTACACTGTATCTCTTTCAAGTGATTTAAGTGTACACTTAAATGTCAGTATATCAGTTAATTTTTATATTTATTTACTTTATTGTTAATCACCGGTACAATAAGTAAAGTAGCCCCTAACCTAAGCGAGAAAGGGATACATTTGTCATTCTTGATGAGTCGGAAAGACCCAGCAGTGTAAGTAGTTGCATCTTTCGTTTTTATTTATATAGTTTTTATGAGTTATCTCGCTTTTACATTTTTGTTGTATTTCTGGTGCACGAATATTTATAAATTGCAGTGGCTGTTGGGTCTGTAGCGCATTTTAAAACAAACTCCTTTATTTTTTACGGTCAATGATTTACATTCGTTGCAGTTCACTTAAAATATCTACCATTATTGCTATATTTCCAAAATGCTTATCTTAGAAGACAGTTAAATTTTACCTAGAACAACCTTTGCTAATGTACATTCTTTTCTGTCTTTACGGTTCTATTATTTTTAAGGCACTAGCAAAAACACACCCTCCTCCAACCCCCACAAATCCAACTTAACCAGTCACTTGTCCAATTAACTGTCTATACCACACCGTTTTTCGCTTTCTATCTTAATAATTGAGATCTTTAAAGATTAATATCCGAGTATCAAAAAAAAAAAACCAGCAGAAGTATTACCGAATGTAGTCATTACCAATCATCAATCATCAATATATATCAATTTCAATCAATTCAATTAAACGTACGCTTCGGTCCTCCAATTTCAGTTTTCTCTACAAGTCTAACAATATTTATAAATAGTTTCGTTTCGTTTTTAATAAAGTTTATATAGTGTTTCGTAATCGCATTATCATCTCAACCAAACCAATCAAAAATCAAATCAACATCAAACGACAACAAAAAAACCTACCGACACTTCGTTAAGTCTACGTGTTAGACAATAAAACAGTAGCGTTTATAAGTCTTTATACTCGTACCTAATTTGATTTTTAAAAAAAGGAATCAAAACACTGTTCTTTAATTATTTACGTTAATAACAATGTAGTACAATAGTTCAATTAACTTATCATATGTCAAAAATATAGTGCAAGTATGTATACGTAACTAGAGTACAATAAATTAACTAATTTTGAAAGATCATCAATAAAATAAATAAAACAATCGGAGTTAAGTACAATATGTGTTCAAATAATTGATTGTATCCGCCGTTACTTTATGGAAATTCATTTTTAATAAATAAAATAAACAAAATTCAAATTTTGTAATTTCCACTTTATTATTTTAATTGTCTTTATAATTGTTTCGCCCTACAAGGGCATCTTCAGAGGACGTATTACTGAATAAACGTTAAGATGTTCCTATATATATGTAAAATAGGTAACTTAGTCTAAAAGTGGTGTGGTAGGGGTGATTTTTTTATTTAATATTATTGATTGGTATACATTTTCTATTTCGTTCAAAATAATTTCACTGTTTTGTTTATTGTGTTTTTTAATTTCGTACGTTTCTAAAATGTCTAGTTATTTACTTTTTTCTAAACAATGTAAAATATTAAAATTATCTTCTATCTTAAATTCATGGTTTTCATTTTTAATATGATTCATAAATGTTGATTTTCCTGCGTAATTTTTGATATGTTCGTTAACTCTCTCTTTAAATGTCCTCCCTGTCTGTCCATACATATAGTCTTGCAAGTATTACATTCCAATTTGTAGACCCCACTTTTATGTAGAGTCTTTCACTGATCTCCGACCTGACCTGTTTTTGATTTTCGGTCAACAACCTTGGAGCCCAACAAGCACTAATTTTTTTAAAGTCAAGTTCATCAATGAAGATGGATTGAACACTCCCATAGCTGATACCCACTTCTGATGAGATTTGTTCAATAGTCAATAGTTAATCGGCGATCACCTTCAACAAGCTCTCGAACAGCACGAATGTTGTCATTTGTGAGACTTGTTGTTAGGCGTCGATCATGACATTTTCGACATGTTCTCTCCCATCCCTGAATTCTCTGTTCTCTGATCCAAGTATACACTCGATTCTGAGACAATGTAGAATCCCCAAACTGTACAAACTATGCCTTCAAACGAGTGAAAAATTCCGATTGTTTAACGCCTTCATTGGTTAAAAACTTTATGAAGATGCGTATTGTGATTGTGCAACAGACGAAGGTACCTTGCGCTCAGTCATGGCTGTACTGCGGACAGAACCGAACGCAGCTGCTACCTAAGCCGATTTCCTCCTGTTCATAAACCAAACAACACTCCATCATTGAATCCTTTAGAATGGTATTACGTGCTAAGCTAAATAGTAAAATTACCGTTTATATTTGATTTACCCTCGTATATATATTAATAAAAAACACACATTTGATCTAATTTCCATAAATAGCATTTAATCTAAAACTGACAATTACACTTCACAGTTCGAGTAACTGAATGACACAAAAAAAAAAAACAAGAAACATATTTCAATCACCTACCTTAAGCATCTACACAATCAGGACCAAACATTTAACGATAACTTTAAAATTCTTCATACCATACGTAATAGTTAAAAATTATACTGTTTTAAATATTGAAAATTTACAAATTTGAATATTATAATAAGTTCATTAACCAATAACCAGATTTAAGTTATTCTTCAACAATTCTGCCAACAATCCTTTCCATTCCTACCACTATGTAACTACTAGCTACATAATTCGTTAAAACATTTTAATTTTATTGTTTTTCATTATGTTAGTCAACAAAATCAATTTACAAAGCCCTTTAGTAAAATAAAATGAAACAAAATTATACCATTTAGAAAAAATGGAGTATATAAAACTTCTTCTAGAGATTTTTCATCTTTTTACTTCGGCCAATCGGGCAGAACCATTGGGACCAGAAAAAGAACACATATATTCAATACAAAATAAGAAAATATTACAGGAATAGCCCACCATTTTATAGATTGTAAGTACAATTTAGGTACATAATCCATTAAATTATTACACAATGTTCAGAAAAGTTATATATTGAATTTACTCGAAGCACTAGAAATAAAGAAAACTTTAAGATGTTAGCAAAGTGTTATCAACAGTCACATTGAGATAATTACTGTTGATTAACATTTTTTATTAGTGGAAATTCCGTATGCGTAATTTTGCCTTCCTTATCTTCATAGGACCCTTGTTATTTGTTCGACAGCACATTAGTGTCGCGTATATTTAGGTTTATCTTTAATTTTTATTTAGTAAGAGATTTGTTCTCTTGAGAATGACGCGAGAGGTCGACACGATATTATATAGAAGATAAATAAATCATTAACAAAGCCAGTGTTTCTGTTTCTCACCATTTCGAATATACAATATTTTATCCAAAAAAGAAGGAATTAAAATCCTTATTCGTCTAAATATTAGGATGAAAGATCTCAAATTTTGAACGCGTCCTACCAAGTAGGCACAACGAACCGAACGCCATATCCCACGACCGGTTTCGACCTATCGGGTCTCATCAGGTGGGCGCTGGCAGAAAGGCATTTACAGGCCATATTATAAATATAAAAATATATATATAAATATGGATTCAACAGAAACAACTACTCCGAGGGCTAATAGGTAGGACGCGTTCAAAATTTGAGATCTTTGATCTTAATATTTAGGCGAATAAGGATTTTAATTTCTTTTTTGGATATGTTATATCTTCGTCTAATAATACATCGGAATCAACAGTGTAATTCAATGCCGGTAGGGGTATTAGCCCTCGGAGTAGTTGTTTTTGTTGAATCCATATTTATATTTATATTCTTATATTTATAATATAGCCTGTAAAGGCATTTCTGCCAGCGCCCACCTGATGAGACCCGATAGGTCGAAACCGGTCGTGGAATATGGCTTCGGTTCGTTGTGCCTACTTGGTAGGACGCGTTCAAAATTTGAGATCTTTGATCTTAATATTTAGACAAATAAGGATTTTAATTTCTTCTTTTTTGGGTATGTTATATCTTCGTCTAATAATACATCGGAATCAACAGTGTAATTCAATACCGGTAGGGGTATCAGCCCTCGGAGTAGTTGTTTCTGTTGAATCCATCTTTATATTTATATTTTTATATTTAAAATATTTTAAGGATCTTGCATAACTTCTCGTGTTGATACAATGTCGGCGAAACAATTCTTAATTTGATACAATATAATTTACGAAAGTTAGATCAAGTTGGTGTTTTATAAACATTTGTAATGATTGTCCCGTAAGTAAACATTGAATTAATTTGAAATTCTATTTACAATATCTCTAAAATATAATAAAAATGGGAAATTACAATAATTTGTAGACAAATAGACTTAATGTTGAATAACAAACATACGTTTCAAGAAATTAATTTAAAATGATGATGTAGTGTTTTTCAACAGCAAATAATTTCTTGACACTTGTGTTTGTTATTCAAAATCATGGATATATTTTAACGACTAGATGTTTCTACTCTATAAATACACTTAATGCAAAAACCAATCTGTATTCACAATAATTAACGATTCACAATCAAATTAACGATTTGGTTAATGTTTTCGTTACCAATACTGAACAATATTGACATTATTAGTTTTTACGATCATTACTTTTGAAATGCTACAAACCTAAACAAACACATTTCATCATAATTTTTTCCCATTGAATCAATTTCTTTTAATCAAGGACACAATTTTCTTCTAAATTATTAAATAAAATAGATCCCATTCCCATTTTCTGCAACAAATTAGGTATATGTAGCTAGGGGTACATAGGAGTCCCTATTTGATATATTTTCTATTTCAACAACATTATTTTCCATTCAGTATTCTTGACCTGACTTCATGTAAATGATAAAATTGCTAATCCAAATATAAATCAAATTAAAATGTTTGTATTAAGAAATAACTTTTTATAAGAACACAAAACAAGGGGGAAAAACATGAAGATTGAAATTATAAAGTTGCGAAATCGTACACTACAAGTTATTAGTATTTTGTTAAGAATACTATTAAAATTTCCATGTTTATAAAAACTGTTTTCATAAACGATGTAAATACTTATGTATCTATTTCAGCTTTGTACCTCTTGTTTTGATTATAAATTACTAATAATAATGAAACACGTTACTGGAATATACCAATGTTTGTTAGACTGATTCAAAAAATAGACTATTTCTCTTTTTCAATGTCACATGGTTAATAGTTGTTGGAATCTACACGTCTATACATACATAGTACATACATATACATACATATAAATAAAATTGTTTGTAATATTAAAATAAACACTTTTTACTAAATGCATATGGATGTATACATGGTACATATACCAAAATAACATTTTTTACAATTTTGTCTGTCTGTCTGTTTGTTCCAGCTAATCTCTGAAACGGCTGGACCTATTTTGACGGGACTTTCACTGGCAGATAGCTAATCTAATAAGGAGTAACTTAGGCTACTTTTATTTTAGAAATGAATTATTAATATTAATAAATAGTTATTAATTTATAAAATGAAAGTAGCCTAAATTGCTCCTTATTACATTAGCTATCTGACAGTCAAAGTCTCGTCAAAATTGATCTAGCCGTTTTAGAGATTATCCGGAACAAACATACAGACTGACAGACAAAAATTGTGCCTCCCGCCACTTAATATCACAAAGGCTGCCTGTCGCGCGGGCTCAGATCGCGCGAGAGGGCTATTGCTAACGGTTGTGTCTCAACGACTTCGTTTAAAATTTTAAAAATAACTTTTCTGTTAAATTCAACGCGAACGAAGTCACGGGCACAGCTAATAAGAAATAAGATACCTGTTAGAACTTAAGTGATTATTATTAATACTCAGTGGTGCTTCAACGGAATTTTCCATTTTCTATTTTTTCATTAACATAAAAAGTTTCTGTTACTTCTGAATTTTGCAGCTCAGTAATGAGACAGTGCAAATATTTTATAGGGAATTTAATGTTGTACAGAAAATGTATGTTGTAATTTATTGCTAACGAAACCCTTTCAAACGCAATTCAAGATTGAAGTTAAACCATGTAAAAATTCACCTTTTTTCGTGATTAGCAGCGAAATTGCTACACTTTATGACAAAACATTGCGTTTTATTTTGTACCACGTTTCTTTCGCTATAAACTCATGTTATTCAATGAAGTAAGTAATAAAAAATAATTTACCCACATTTATGTACGCCTTTTCGCTAGTTATTTTAATTGAGGTGAAAAATAATTCCATCTTAAAAGCTCTTTTGTTTAGCAAAGTTTAAAATTAATTGAATGACATTATTTTATAGCAGTTGAAACGCAATATTTTGTGATATGTCGAGTAGTTCGAAAAAAAAAGAACTCTAACCTTGAATAACATTTAAAAGTGAAAAATTATAACAGATCTTTTTTAAAGGACATTAAATTTCCTGCCAAAATGTTAATTATATATTTATGTACATTGTCTTGTTACTGAGCTCCGAAGTTCAAAAATAACTAAAATAAACTGGTGGTAATTAAATATGGAAAATGAAAAATTCCATTCAGCAACTAATAAATATTAATAGTAAGTGTTCAAATTAAAACAGGCATTTTATTTCCTCTTATCACAACTATTAAATATATGACATTGATAAAAATAAAATTGTCGATTGTTTTGAATCTGCCAAATGTTAATATGTCGTTTATATCATCCTAATTTGTGAATCGATGAAGCTGTTAATTCTTGTAACTCCATATTGAAATTAAACATAAAACAGTTGGTTTCAAAACTTTTTATTATTGTCCACAATAATATTATTTCACCATACAGTGGCTTTCTCAGATGGAAATATAATAACTTAAAACTAAATACAAAATCCTTAAATACTAAATGAAACAGGAGGGCTGGAGGTAGGTGAACAAATTATGGGAACTAGAGATTGAGTAGAGGAGAATTACTTATATCAGTTTGATCATTTAATAATAAGCCTAATTTATTTAATTTATTAATCTCCATACATTCCAACAAATTTAATTTTAGACCCTTTTTTTCTACATGTAATAATTTAAAATTGTCATCAAAGTTATGGGAATATTATAAAAGATGGTTAGCGTATGTAGAGTTAGTCTTTTTATTTTCGAATGATTTATTATGTTCAAAAATCCTATCCTTGAAACATCTACCCGTCTGACCTACATATGATAAATTGCAACTCCCACAATTTAATTGGTAAATGCCTGATTTAAGTTGTTTCGTTGTAACATCTTTTTTGTTTTTTATTATACTGCCTAACGTGTTATTAGTTTTAAAGGATATAGTCGAACTAAAAGATTTAGAAATATAGGGACCTAAACGTTTAGAAAAAGAACCTAAATAAGTGAGTGTGTTGTAGTTCGAAAGGGGTTTATTTTTAACACGAGGATAGATTAAATTTAAAGTTTTTCTGTTTAAATTTTGTTAAGTAAATTGGTAATTAATAACGTTTGATATTCATTGTTGGCTGCAATTACTAAAATCCTATTTAATTCTGTGTTATAATCATCAATTGACATTGGTACAGTAATTAATCTATGATGGCTCGAATGGAAAAAAGCTAACTTGTGTGATATTGGATGACAATAATTGGAATGAATAATGGTATCGGTATGTGATTTTTTATGATATATAGAAAATTAATGTTTATTGTTTATATTCTTTATGGATAGGTCTAGAAAATTAATACTTTGGTTTAAAGTAAATTTTACTTTAGAATGGAGATTATTCAAGAAGTTAAAAAATGTTGTAAGTTGTCTCTCGGTGCCTGTGAAACATACGAGTATGTCGTCGACATATCGATAATAACATAAACTTTTTTTGAAAAGATAATTTTGAGCTATTCTGTTTTCTAAATTATTTAAAAACATTTCTGCAAGGAGTGGGCTTAACGGGTTACCCATTGCGAGTACAGATATTGTTCATAATAGATGTTATCAAAAATTAAGTAATTTTGTTCCAGACAAATTGTTAATAACGAAATGAGTTCGTCTATAAGTTTTAAGCTATTATATTTCCACCTGAGGAAGTCACTGTTTGGTGAAATAATATTATTGTGGATAACAATAAAAAGTTTTGTAACCTAACCTAACCTAACCTAACCTAACCAACTGTTTTGTGTTTAATTTCACCCTAAGTTATTGCAATATAATAGCTATGATTAAGAACAAGGATCCCCAAATAAAACCCTTCTGTTTACCTAAAATAATCATAATCATTTTGAGTCCAACAATTGTACCTTAAGTAATTTTAATGTTTATATAACTTACATATAGTAATATTTTTTGGTGATTTTGTTTTCAACCATTTTATGTATTTATTTTATATTAATTTTATTATTTGTAGAATTGATTCCAAAAGCTATCGCCAATAGATGTGCAAATTGTTCCAAGGACGAAAAGGAGCAGGCAAAAAAGGCAATGAACTTCTTACAAACTAAAAAGCCAGATCATTATAAAGCTCTGATATCTAAATATGATCCAAATGAATCGTGGAAAGGACTTATCGAATAAATGGGTCTTAGACTTTAATTAATGTGTAATTGTTGCTTTATTGTTATTGCTATTGGCAGTTGTTAATTATTTGGCGTTATTAATGTTTGATTATAATTTTTATCAGCTGATTTAATAATACATTGATTACATAAAACGTATTATTTTATTTATTCGAAAACTGTTTATTTTTACACCAGTTAGTAAAGTAAGCACAATGAACTTTTCTCTTAATTTTAATTTTTCTCTATTACCTACATCCCTCAGTTAATTAAACATCGTACATCTGACTAATTTATTTATTTAGTTAGCACTATTCAAATTTT
This sequence comes from Agrilus biguttatus, assembly GCA_963921985.1. Classification (NCBI taxonomy): domain Eukaryota; kingdom Metazoa; phylum Arthropoda; class Insecta; order Coleoptera; family Buprestidae; genus Agrilus; species Agrilus biguttatus. Next base: position 28,388,239 of record OY998118.1, read on the forward strand.
ATTTTCGATTTCTTAACACACACAGTTTTTAATAAAACTTAAACTTTGAATGGTGCACTGTTTGTGAAACTGCATTTTAAGAATGAAAAAAATAAAACACATAGAAAGTTTCACTAAAAATGGCTTCACAATTTAAACAGCTTAATACTTAAAGAATCTTCTGTTGGTTATTTGTGAAACATTTTTTAAATTATATAAATAAGAGACCTTTTGCTTTTATATGTTCACTTTATTTGTATAAATTGTATACAATTGTTTCGACCTATTCAACCTTTTTCATGAGTATCAGATAGTAAATACTAACTACATAAATAGACAAACATTTAGAAAATAATTTAGTATTCAAAAAAGAAGGAATTAAAATCCTTATTCGTCTAAATTTTAAGATCAAAGATTTCACATTTTGAACGGGTCCTACCAAGTAGACACAACGAACCGAAAGCCACATCCCACGACCGGTTTCGACCTATCGGGTCTCATCAGGTGGGCGCTGGCAGAAAGGCCTTTACAGGCTATATTATAAATATAAATATAAATATGGAATCAACAGAAACAACTACTCAGAGGACTAATACCCCTACCGGCATTGAATTACACTGTTGATTCTGATGGACTCCTAGACGAAAATATAACATATTCAAAAAAGAAGGAATTAAAATCCTTATTCGTCTAAATTTTAAGATCAAAGATTTCACATTTTGAACGGGTCCTACCAAGTAGACACAACGAACCGAAAGCCACATCCCACGACCGGTTTCGACCTATCGGGTCTCATCAGGTGGGCGCTGTCAGAAAGGCCTTTACAGGCTATATTATAAATATAAATATAAATATGGAATCAACAGAAACAACTACTCCGAGGGCTAATACCCCTTACCGGCATTGAATTACACTGTTGATTCCGATGGACTTCTGGACGAAAATATAACATATTCTTGAGAAAGGCTGAATAGGCCGAAACAATTGTACAGTTTATACAATTAAAGTGTGCATTTAAAAGCAACAGGTCTCTTATTTATATAATTAAATAATTATTTGGTATATTCCGCTTTTTTCGAATATGTCTGTTTTTTTTAATTATTAGCTAGAAGTGTACTTAAATTTAATTTGTTGACGGTTATTGTATCTATGTTATGTTTTCTTAATCTCTTACATATTTTATTTGTTAAATTTAGGACAAAATTGATGAAATTATATTGTTTTTCTGCCATGGTATTTGGAGAGGCATATAAACCTTTTAATTTGGGTTTTTATGTATTAATAAATCTATTCCCTATACCCTCTCCTAAAATCTACCCTCTAGAGCACTAAGATCAGTTGGTACTTAAGCCCTTTGTAACAGACTTACAAATTTACCGAAACAGTATCGTCAAGATCCAAATACAAATTATGAAATCTATACCAAGTGCCCTATTATTCTTATTTTAACATTAACATGTTTCACCAAGTGACCAAGAACCCCATAACTTCCAGTATTAATTTTTATCTTACGACTATACAACCATTATACATTAGCTAAGATAATGTTTTTCAAATCATTATATTAATTTCCACTGTCTTCTGGTTTTTTCTTTACTTTAATACCGTATAAGCTAAGATTTACAGTAATTTCAATATGGCTCGCCAAAGTGGTTAAATTAAAGCCACCCAAGGACTTATCAGAAGTTCTGCAGGCCTTGTTTTTAAATTGTAATTTTCATATAGGCTTCAAAAGATGGCTCATAAAAATCGAAAACGAGCCCTCTAGATTGAAAAACCTCTAGGGCATGCTATGGATGTCTCGTTTCAATCCACTTTTGAATACCGAGGAGCACTTTACGTAACCACGTTAAAACTAAAAGTACTGAACATCGATTAAAAAGACGCTGTGTGTTGTCCCCTGAAAAGGAAGAAGAACTTGTTGCACGATTTTGTAGAATTAGCATGGTGTTTACTCCAAAACTGCTATAAGACCAAGTTTATCGGTTTCTTGAAATAAATCTAGAAAACCATTCATTTAATGACAAAGTGAAAGCTGCTGGAAGAATCTGGTTTAATTTTTTCTTAAATCAACCCATGAACCAAGGACGAGTCGAAAAACTAATAAAGATATAGAATCATTTGTCTCTAGAATCATTTTGGACATGACATGAACTTGAAGATAGTCAAAGAAGTTTCAACAAATTTTTCGTTCTACGATCTACTAGCCCCCACTGAGATTTAGATTAAAGAAACGTCGGTTAATCGGAAGAAGGCGCAGAATTCTTATTTCGTCTTTTTTTAAGGGAGGTGAAAGTAGGGTTAGAGTTAATATAGAAATTGGAGACGAAAACTAGAAATAATTAATTTTCAATAACTAGGAAGTAAGATACGTCAGTATTGAAAAACCAGCAGAGACGTAAAACAAAAGGTCGAGTAACACATATCAACCAAGTCCATAGATATTTCCTTGAAGTTGCTATATCCCAAAATAATGATACTGCGTGGCTTATTTGTTGAAGGAACATGTTTGATACAATTCCTTCCCCCTTTTACTAATTGCTAGTCTTTTGTTTTAATTGCTAAATGATTCTTATTGATGACAACGAATGTTGAGATTGACAATCTGTCAACATTTAGGTGTGTAGTTTGGGTTTGGGCAAATGGTGACGTAATTTTGGCCCGAATTAACATGAATACACATAGACAACTCCAACATTTATTGCTGAATGGCATGTATAAAGTATTTGGGGTGCTTGAAACTGGTCTGAAGCTCCTCCAGAACATTATTCAGGTAGAGGTCCAACAGCTACAACTGCCGTACAATATCAGTACCTCACCCTTCAAGCTTATAGTTAAAATTCGGTAACTGTCTCTGAATTACCAACACATCTCTATGCGCTACACAACGTTTTGGTTCATCCTCAAATCATCAGACGTCATTTACAATAAGTGAATTTTTTCTATTCTAACCCTTCTCTCAGGGTATTTAAGGAAATCGAGAGCTTGGAGTTATTTGGGCAGAGGAACACCTACCAAGGGTACAGGAACAATGGTCTAAGATTCTTTTCTCGGAAAAATCTAGATTCGGAATGCGATTAGAAGATACTTGTTGATTGAGAATTTCGTCAATCCGACAACGGAGAAAGACTGAGACATTGTTAGGAGGTACACAGCAACAGAGGTGACACAGTAACAATTTGGGAAGAAATTATATTGGTCGGGAAAACAGATATCATTTTTCTAAAAGAATTTGTTAACGCTGAATGTGATAAGAATAACTGCTCTCACACGGAGAGAGTTGTGGAAGATTTTTTGGAAGAAACAGATATTGATGTTTTATCATGGTCGGCACAATCCTCGTCTCCCAATCCCATAGAACATGTATAGGATATGCTCCACAGAAACTGTCTACTGCAATTGGATGGGTCCACAATCGTGAACAGCACCAAGAGCTTTTTTTTCAGTATTGGAGCCTATTTCGACAAAAGCGTATAGGCAGCCTTATTCTGTTGATGTCTACAAGGTGCAGAGTTGGTTTAAATCCAAAGGAAGATGCAACTTTGTAGTAAAAGTTCAAGTTTGACTTCCTAACTAATGTTTTATGTTTAATTTTGTCGCTTATTATAATTAAAAGAATGACTAGTTTTTAAGATTATTATTTCATGTAACTTAAATTCTTTTTCTAATAAAATAGGATAATTTACAGCTATGTTTGTTTACGTTATCTCTATTGTTTGCAAAACAATTTTATTTGAAAAAAGGAACATATCAAACTTGACTTAAAAGTTAACGTATTTCTAAAAATCTTTCAATTTTGTTGATGTATGTACGTAAGTTATATGTGTAGGTATAAAGATTATATAAAGCCTAAAAGAAGTTTCACTGTTTTGTAATGTGTGTATTTTGATTATGACTACCCGTCTTTCTCTCCACATACGTTCAAAATGATATTACCCGATGGAAAATAGAAAAGATTTTATTAATTAAATTACATCCGTGCTTTCCAAAACTTACATTTGTACTATTTATTATTTTTTGACATTCGGCTTATATCCTTAGTAACTAACCTACTACATTGATTTAATATTAATACAAATATTCTCAGTTTTAAATTTACGTATAACCAACATTCACCTTAAACTCAATCTTGATTTCAAATAATGCAATTTTGATTAATTCTCAATCTAAAAATTTACGTGAGTTGAAAAAACATTACAGATTAATTTAATAATAATGGTCTACTTTAAGCACAAGGAAGAATATGTAAAAAATTGTTAAAATGATAAATGGTACTATAAATAAGTATTATAATCAGAAACAGAAGGATCGAAACGTTTGGCAAAATTTAATTTCAAAAGAACGTCATTTTTCTTTTATTATCGACTTAATCATTTAAGTCGTCCCTTTTAAATGGGCTAAACTAGTGAGATAAATCGAAACTGATTTTTTTCTAAAAATATTTATGTAAAAATAGAATTGGCAACAAACATAACTACATTGTCTTGTATGTTGCATAATTTGTATATCTAACGTAGGCTAGTTTTAGCAAAACTTTTAATGTGGAGTAGGGAGTAGAATAAGAAGATGATTGTAATAAATTATAGAAGTGTAAAATGTAATAATTCAATTCTTTTAACTCAAAAAATAAGACATGGCCTACTTCCACTTCATGAGATCTAATCTCAAGATTCAACTTTAAAATTAATAAGGTTCCACATTTTTTATGTATTACATTTTATTACACCTATTGAGGCACATTTGTATAATTTAATTAAATTAATTGATCAATTAAAACAAGCAGAGTTTAACAATATATTAATTGAAATAAAATATACTTTTATTTGACTATTAAAATACTTATATAACTTGTGTTGTTGCATATCGTTTTCAACTAATATTATTTCAAAAATATTGAATTCTTTATTAAATTTTTATTATGATATAACAATATACATAAATACAAAAATTTCCATATGATGTACGTAGCTCTAAAGCCCTTCCAAAGCGATCGACATTCATTTTAATCAAAAGTATTTCCACATTTTGTTGGATTTAATATAACAGACCGTTATGGCTGTCGGTCTGCCTGTCTGCTCATCAAAAGGATCACTGATCATTAAAACCTATGGGTCATTGCTAATTGAACTAGGACATTTAAATTTGAACAAATGGAAGACCTTATGGTATAAATTCAGGAAAAAATTCTGAAAATCACGAATTCCAAATTAATGTGATTGTCAGACCGTCAAAAGTATCACTAATCATCAGAACCTACAGGTAGGATACTTTTAGTTGAGTTAGGACCTCCAAATTTAGACAAAAGCGAGATATTATGGTACAAATTAAAAACAATTTCAAAATCTCAAATTTCATATTAGCCTCTCTATTTGACCATCAAATGGGCCATTGGTGATCAAAATCTAATGGTAGAGACCTTCATATTTGGATGAAAGAAGATCTCATGGTACAAATCTAAAAATAATTCTGAAAATCACAAATTCAAGATTAATGTGTTTGTTAGTCCGTCAAAAGTTTCACTGAACATCAGAACCTATAGGTAGGATACTTTTAGTTCAGCTAGGACCAATAAATTTGCACCAATGGAAAACCTTATAGGATAAATTCAGGGAAAAATTCTAAAAATCACGAATTCCAAATTAATGTGATTGTCAGACCGTCAAAAGTATCACTGATCATCAGAACCTATAGGCAGGATACTTTTAGTTCAGCTAGGAGCTTCAAATTTAGACAAAAGCGAGATATTATGGTACAAATTCAAAAAAAAATTGAAAATCACCAATTTCAAATTATTGCGTCAGTCTACCTATCCATCAAAAGTATTACTTATCAACAAATCCAGGTTCACACTTCTAATTGAGCTAGGTCCATAAAATTTGTACCGAAGGAAAATCTTATGGTACAAATTCAGAAAAAAGATCTGAATCAGGAATTCCAAGTTAGTCTATTTGCATGTCTGTCATAAGTATTACTGATCATACATAAAGCCCTATTGTGCATTTCTTGTTTAGCAAGGATTTTTAAATTTGAATTGAAGGAAGATCCTACCTTACTTATACATAAATATAATAAAATGGGATGAGTAGAAGAAAAACACTGGATTTCGTTGCACTCTTTCGCCTTAGAGTAAGAAAGCAATTAAAAATAAAGATAACATAGCTAACAATCAAGTAGAAATGGTCATAGTAAATTCACCGTTATTATTATCGGATTTTGCCAGTAATACCTAAGTTTATAATACCAATAGTATATAAACATCATTTTAAACGGTTTTAATTTTAGTAATAGAATTTCTCTCTTGAGAATGACTTGAAAAGGTGGAAACAAATTTGTCGAGTTTTTAATAAATATTTAGTCTAACGAAACCCAGTGTTTTTCTTCTACTCATCTTATTTTATAATTTACAAAATGTTGCACGATATACATTCAATCAATTTTACATATAAATACTAAATAGTGTATTCAAAAAAGAAGGAATTAAAATCCTTATTCGTCTAAATTTTATGATCAAGGATCTCACATTTTGAACGCGTCCTATCAAGTAGGCACAACGAACCGAAAGCCACATCCCACGACCGGTTTCGACCTATCGGGTCTCATCAGGTGGACGCTGGCAGAAATGCCTTTACAGGCTATATTTTAAATATAAATATAAATATGGAATCAACAGAAACAACTACTCCGAGGGCTAATACCCCTACCGGCATTGAATTACACTGTTGATTCCGATGGATTCTTAGACGAAGATATAACATACTCAAAAAAGAAGGAGTTAAAATCCTTATTCGTCTAAATTTTATGATCAAGGATTTTAATTCCTTCTTTTTTGAATATGTTATATTTTCGTCTAGATGTCCATCGGAATCAACAGTGTAATTGAATGCCGGTAGGGGTATTAGCCCTCGGAGTAGTTGTTTCTGTTAATTTCATGTTTATATTTATATTTATAATATAGCTTGTAAAGGCCTTTCTGCAAGCGTCCATCTGATGAGACCCGATAGGTCGAAACCGGTCGTGGGATGTGGCTTTCGGTTCGTTGTGCCTACTTGATAGGACACGTTCAAAATATGAGATCCTTGATCATAAAATTTAGACGAATAAGGATTTTAATTCCTTCTTTATTGAATATGTTATATTTTCGTCTAGAAGTCCATCGGAATCAGCAGTGTAATTCAATGCCGGTAGGGTAGGGGTATTAGCCCTCGGAGTACTTGTTTCTGTTGATTCCATATTTATATTAAATAGTGTATTTATAAGGTACGGAACCCTCGGCGCGAGTCAAACTCGTACTTGACTGACTCATTTCTTTTGTATACCTTAACATGTAGAGTCAAAATTTTTTTGATTGTATCTTTAATAACAGAATTACCGAAAATATAGTTTGTTACTGTAACAGACCTAGTTAATTAATTTATTTTGATAAAAATTTATTTATTTTACAAGGGAAAACCTCACGTCAGACGATAATCTGCAGGTTCTTTTGATAAAACACTTAGATTGATAACTAATGATGTTTGAATGAAGTTAGCCATATTTGAAAACGAGTTAATACTTAATGGAATAAAACATAAACACATATTTATGGCTTTTAAGTTCTTAGAATGCTCGTGTTTTGTTTTTTTATGTCTGTCTCAGTTAATCATGTAAATTAATATTATATATGGATAACTTTTACTTCCACGAACTAGTTCTTACCACCTCGCCTTATAATGTACGTACTTTGCAATTGATTGCGAGTTTCTCAGACTTGTTTATTATGACAAAAACGAGTCCCCATACGCACACTGACATCATTACATTAGCAACGCGTTTGTTTTTTCGTATTATTTTGTTTTCAGAATAAATACTGTACAGTGTACACAATGGTCCGAAAGTTTTAATTAAAAATAGTAGAACTTTGCAATAATTTTAATTCTAAAACTAATTTAAACGTAAATAACACGTAAAATGTTTCACATTAATTTATTTTCGATAACTCCATAATTGTTTCGATCGAACTGCGATCATGTTCAAGAAAATAAATTAATGTGAAACATTTTATGTGTTTTTTTACGTTTAAATTAGTTTTATGAATCTTGTTCCACAAACGTTGCACTATCGAATCTTTTAAATTTGATTCTTATTTTGATCTATTACATTAATAATTAATAATTGTCGCATAATTAAAGCAATTAATCAATTTGAGTAGGATTAGTTTAGTGTGAGAAGGCGTAGCTAATTTTTCAATTGTTCTGTTTTATTCGATCATTTCAACAGTAATAATACATAAGCGTGTTTGTAACCGCTAATTATTTAAGACATTAATTTTTAATTATTATAGATTGTTCCGCATCGAACTCTAATAACAGCATTGCTGCCAACTGACCTTATTAAACAGTGATTGTTTAAGAGGTAACTTAACTGTAATAATAACACAGGTCAACGAGATCAGAGATTGAAACGAAAAAAGTAAGAGGACGGTCATTTAGGACGTAACAACAAAATTTCTTAAGGACGTCACGATTTTAAGATAATCTAACCCCAAAACCTAAAAATGCAGTTTTTGAACCTTGAGGGGATTAAGGTGTAAAATAAAAATCCAAAATAATCAAGAGAGTAGTAATTTCCGAGTATCAAAACTCCAAAATTCAAATACTGCTAATTTGACTTGTATAACTTGGAGATTACAATCTTTTGATATTTCAATATTTTAGGGCAATTCTGATTCGATTCGACTTTGCCTTTGAAAAATAAATCAAAATAATTAACGATAAATGAAAAAACACTACTTTGTTTATTATCACATTATTTGTTCACACATCCTTCTGACTATAGTTTCGACAAATAGCTTGTCTTTGGCTAACAAATAATTGAATGAATATAAACAGATGTACAGTGGTGTTTATATATATATATATATATATATATATTTTTTTTCTATATATATATATATTCAATTTGGAAATTCCATTAATTATTAAATGTATTGAATAATACTGAGCGGTACAATCTACCTGGTCGTTTAACAGGACTAAGGATTCTAAAATATTAAGTTTAAAGCCTTTATTTACATTATGAATAATTTTAAGATTTTCTATATGATCGAAAGTGTTCGTTATAACGAGTTCTAAATGACCATCCAGTTTGGCCTAAGTAAAAGGAATCACATTCTGTACATTCTAACTTATAGACTCCAGTTTTTTTTTTCAAATTTGTCAGTTTTATCTTTTGAATTAAAAAGTATGTGTGTTAAATATGTGTTTGTCTTAAAATTAACTGTTAGGTTGTTTGCAGATAGAACATTAGCTATTTTTATTGAAATATTACCAAAGTACGTCAATGATATGTATTTGCATTCTTTGTTTTTTATGTATGGGTATATAGACTGGCATGCTATTATAAACTGTTTTTTACGGATTAAATTTTGAATTGTTCGTGGATCAAAACCATTATTTTTTGCAATTGTTAGAATGATGTTTAGCTCATATTTTAATTTTTCGTTTGAAAGGGGGACTGACAAAGCTCTGTGTATCATAGAATTATATGCTGCAAGTTTGTGTGAAAGAGGGTAATTTGAATTATTATGAATTGTTACGTCTATGAATGTTGGTTTTCTGTAAATATTAAAATTTATTTTATTATCTGAATATTGTGGGGATCTCTTTGTGTTTGCCTAGCATATGAACGCATTTATTATATATATATATATATATATATATATATATATATGTACTTATATCTATGGCACGATCTTCCTTCAGCTGAAATTTGAAGTCAACTTTCAGCTAGAAGTGCTCTATAGATTTTGCAAATCAGTGATTACTTTGACTAACGGACAACAAAATGAGTCTTTACCGTTTTTCCTTTAGGTACGGGATCCTAAAGATCATCATTTACTCCACAGTTGGAAAGTTGTTGTGATCACTACTCTGCCCAAAAATCAATTCTTGGTAGTTTCTGAGATTTTTTTTAATGCTTTCACTAGAACATGCGGTAGTAAATCATCAACTTTTAAAATTAAGAAAATTAAACACAAAACGATTTCAATTGTTTCAATCATGTTTTGTTCAAGGACAATCATATCAATCAAGAGAGGAATCGATTCCAAAATATTTTGCCACTGAATTCGAGTATGAAATCGGTATGATGCTAATTTAGTTTGTTTAGTTTTAAGATGAGAATATCATAAAGTTTAATATTGTAGGGATATTTTGGGATCAAATTCAGAAAAATACATAATAATTATTCCCCTTTTCTCTTTTTCTCAACTCGTCATAGCAGTGTTCTCAAAAAGGAAATTCTTAATAATTGATACGATGCGGTTGTTGGTCACTTGGTGAAACATTTTGAAAATAAAGAATATAATAAAAAAACACTTGGTAGTTTCACAGATTTATTAAAATCTTGACGACAGTCGTTTCGGCTGTTATGCCATTATCAAAAGAGTACAAAATAAAATTAAATAATTAATTAAACATGATAAGTTGAGCTTAAATACTAGATTTACAAGATGGATTTTAAGAGTGGGGATACATAAAAATCGAGTTGGCCATTGGTTAGTAATTTATTGTTTTTAAGGGCTTTATTAATATCAAAAAAAATTTGTAGGTAAGTTTTACAATTTGCTTTTTTACAATTATGGTTTAATTTAATGTTATCAATATCTAAATTGTGATTGTTTGTAATGCAATGTTTAGCGAAGACAGTACAAGAGTTTTTGGTTAAAATTGAATTTTGATGTTCACGTATTCTTAGTTGTAAGGCTCTACCAGTTTGTCCAATGTAAACAATTAATTTGATGAACACCACTTTTCTTTAACATATTAGTTTTTCCTTTATTGTTGACTAAAAGTATGCTTCGATTAAATTTATTTACAGAAATTGTTTTTATATTGTATTTAGACAATCTATTACTGATTCTACAGGTTAAATTCGGTATATAATTAATAAAATGATATTGATTTTCCTCTTATGTATTTGGTAAGGTATAGAAATTTTTTAAAATAAGTTTCTTTTGTTTTTTCTTTATTAGTGTATCAATAAAATGTCCATCATAGGCGTTGTTTCTAGCTAGAGTTTTTAGAAAAAGGACTTCCGAATTGAAATTAATATTATTTAAAGGTAAAGTTAATAACCTGTGTACGAAACAATCGAAGGTACTGAATTTGATGTTTATAGATTGTTTCGAATTGCAATGTGGAAGTGTGTCAGTATACGTAGGTTTACGGTAAATGTTAAATTCAATTTTATTATTGTTCTTAATGAGGGTTAAATTCAAGAAATTTAAAGAGCTGGATTTTTCTACTTCATGAGTAAATTTAAATTCTCTATATAATGAGTTCAAATGATTTAAAAGCAATTCAATTTGTCTATCTGTACCTGACCAAATACACAGGACGTCGTCAAAACAAATTCTTTTTGAAAAGGTTGGAGGAAAAGGAAAGTCGATTTTTAATATCTTTTCAAAGTTTGATGGCACTTACACTAACTTCTATACAATAGCATCATATTTGAAGATTGTAAATATAGAATTGTATAGAATTTCTTTTTGAATTTGAGATATTTTATCAGAACTGATAAATCAAACATGATTAAGCCACACAATTTTATTGGTAATACCACAATAATTATTTTGCCCTACTAGAGATTCTTCAGGTGGAAGAATGAAGTTTCAAAGTTTCAAGAATGAAGAATCAAAAATTGGATTGATTCAGCCGTTACTCTGTGATAATTCATCTTTACGATAAATAAATAAACACTACTTTGTTTATTATCACTTTTTTATTTACAAATCCTTTTGACTATAATTTCGACAAAAAAGCTTGTCATTGTCAAACGAATAATTCAAATTGAATGAATATAAACAGATTTGTCAAAACAAATGATTATTAATTGAATGAATGTAAACAGATGTACAATAGTGTTAATATATATTTTTTAGAAATACCATTAATTATTAAATGTATTGAATAGTACTGAGTGGTACAAATCTACCTGGTCATTTAACAAGTTATTTTCCGAAATTTTTGATGCTTTATATATTTCTAATGATTCTAAAATATTAAGTTTAAAGCTAGAATGTACAGAATGTGATTCCTTTTACTTAGGCCAAACTGGAAGGTCATTTAGAACACGCTATAATGAACACTTTAGATCATTTAGATTAGGAAAAGGTAATTCCAATTTTGCAAACCATATTTTAGAAACAGGCCATCAGTTTCCTGCTATAGAAAATCTTAAAATTATTTATAATCTAAATAAAGGCTTTAAACTTAATATTTTAGAATCATTAGAAATATATAAAGCATCAAAAATTTCGGAAAATAACTTGTTAAATGACCAGGTAGATTTGTACCACTCAGTACTATTCAATACATTTAATAATTAATGGTATTTCTAAAAAATATATATCAACACTATTGTACATCTGTTTACATTCATTCAATTTGTAATCATTTGTTTTGACAAATCTGTTTATATTCATTCAATTTGAATTATTCGTTTGACAATGACAAGCTTTTTTGTCGAAACTATAGTCAAAAGGATTTCTAAATAAAAAAGTGATAATAAACAAAGTAGTGTTTATTTATTTATCGTAATGAAGAATCAATCTTTTCGATTTTATTTTTGGAGAACAGTGCAAACTTATTAACAACGGACAGAAAGTCCTCTACCACTACTTCTCCACTCCTCCTGATTCTTTTTCAGAACACCCTTGACAATTTAGTAATCAAATGCAATGGAACCAAGGGCGTGACTCATTTGAATCTAATTTCCACTTATCTGTATTGTACCTAGTGTTTGTAAACTAAAAATTAAACCAACCTATGCGTAGGAAGATTGATTTTATGTCATATTGTTCGATTGTCTTTATTTTAACACTTTATTTTCTATCATGGTATGTGTTTTAGCTACCTTAATCTAAAAGAAGCTTAATTAGATGTAGTAGTAGGCAATTAAAATCACCCCTTATATCAAGAAGCTTGCATACCTGAGCCGGTTTTATTTATGTTAGGAAATACAGAGTAGAGTTTCATTAAAACATGTGCAAGTTTCCAGTTTGGATAATGTCAGTGTATATCGACTGTCGTTTAATTTGCTTTTATTATTTACGTAAATTGGATATATATAACGTAATTGGAATTAAAAACAAAACAGGATCATGTAGTTATACAAGGTGATTCTTTTAAAGGGCCAATTAATCGTACCTACTTATAAAATATATTCACACAGCTAGTCCGTCCGGTTTTACCGGATATGGCTATTAACTTTCTTATTTCAAATAGAACATCCTGTTTATCTTTACATTTTTGAATTTCATTACTTAGGTTAATTTTCGAATTGTTCAAAATATTTCATAAAAAAAATTAATAAATTAATATTAAAATTAAATTTTAATAAAATAAAATTCTAATAAAAACTGAAACAAAGAAATATAATAAATTCACATACATAAGTAATATTTCTTCTTTATATGGTAAACAGGTCAATCAAATTAATAATAGTCATATAGCTTTTCGAACAAATAACTCGTTAGGTAAACATATACTAAATAATAAATGTAAAACTCTAAAATACTTAAATTAAGGAGTATATAAATTAAATTGTTTAGACTGTGACAAAGTAAATTTAGGACAGACAGGTAGACCTTTTAATGTTCGTATCAAAGAACATTGGGCTAGTTTTACAAATAAAAAAACTGATTTTACGTATGCGGAACATTTATTAAAAGAAAACCATAATTCTAATCAAGACTACAAAATTTTACACATACAAAATAAAGGTTTGAAATTAAACCTGTCAGATGCATTAGAAATTAATAGATATTTTTGTAAAAGCCTATCATTAAACGACCAAATCGAATGTAAAAATTCACCTCTGCTAAATATATTCAATTAAATTACACCGCACCCCTTAGTTGTTAGTATAAATAGCTGCAACGATTCGGAGTTTGTTTAAATCATCACACCTGATGAAGGCAATGTTTGCTGAAACAATTGTAATGTCTACAAATATAATATTTTGAAATCAAGTGTATTTTTAATTCTTTAATTATATTTTATGAAAACTTAAGCCTGCTCGAATATTACGCTTTCCGATATTTTGATCGTTAGATATGCAATTGTTTTTTTGAAAGGTTGAATAGGGTGTTTAAAATTACGTATTCATTTTCAAAAATTTGAAACCACCAAAACATAACGTTTCAATAAATGGTTTGATGATTGACGCTGCCTATCGCGTGCTGATGATGTTTAATAAGGTCGAAATCGCGATCCACGTCTAGCAGTTTCGATAAATTTCTGACCATGAACTTATATTGCTTTATTAAATTAATTTATGTGCCTACTATACTTAGATACTTTTGTAAGGCCTTTGCCTAACTTGTGAAATATTTCAGTTGCTAGCATATACCAGTAGATGGCGACTATTCTATTACTTACATTACCAATTTATCGAAAAGTTCGTTTTCGTACTAGATAAGAAATAATTATTGTTATTAAATGTTTCTTTGGCAAAGTGCAATATGTTTACCTAGAAATAGATTTAATTTTCATTAGTAAGATTTAGATGCACTTCGCTTCAAGTGTTTTATTTTTACATAATACACAGAATGTCTCCTTTTTAATGAAATTATCATAGAAAAATGCCTATCCTTTACATAAATTAATGTTTTTCGATTACTTCTATCGACAAATGTTTTTCTTCTGCGATGTAGAGATGATGTCTCTAAAGAAAGTTTATCAAAAAAAGAAAAAAAAATGGTCTTACCCCAAACTAACCACAACAATTTTTTTCAAAGTTTATCAAGTCTCTTTATTAAGTTATTAAAGTTTTTCTGAATATTACATTAAAATTTAAATTTAAATTTACAATTAATTTTTCATAAGGTAAATATATTGATGACTATCGCAGGTCAACAATATCAGGGGTTAATAAAAAAAATAAGAGGATAATTATATCTGACTTAATATGTCACGCTGATTCCGAATCTGGTATCATAATTGTATTAGCACGTAAGAATTTTTGAATATTCTAATCCTCAAAACTCAGTTAAAGCAATTTCTGTTTCTTTGTGAGCAGTCAGCAGTAGTCATTTCCGATGTGTCTCTTATCACTGAATTAAAATCTGGTCTCAGAATTGCCCTAACTTGTTCTTTTTTCTAAATTATCCCAGATTCAAATTCGCCATCGAGGAATATATCAGAAATGATTAGCTTTCATTTTATTTTTTTTTTACTCCTATAATAGTGTTCTTGGAAAAGGCAGAGCTTTCAAAAATGACAATCTGCCTATAGTGCATTGAAAAGAATAGAATAGTAAGTGAGAAATTATTTTCGATGTATTTTTCAAATATGGCACCAGAATAGCTACACAACATAAAAAGTTCGAGATACTGTAATCTTGAAAGTAAAAATAAAAAATCCAAATTTGCATCATTTGTGTTTTAGAGTTAATATATTATTAATCTTGATGTGCCAGCGCAACCCTGGGGCCAGTAACTCTAACAAAAAGCAAATTGTATTTTTTGTGATTTGGGGTTAGGATATTTGAAAGATTCGTAAACTATTTGAGCCGTCTTATTTTTATATAAATTTTTTGCTAAAAACTAAGATTTTTATTTTTTGTTTATTTAGCACCTATATAATTTAAATGCATCTTTAAAAGTTCATACGTTTCTTAAACGATCTTTAATTAATAGGTGTATCATAATTCCTTATTGTTACTTAATTTGTTTATTCATTAAAAAATATATAATAAAACAGACATAATCATGGGTTTTCCATATATGCAAACTGAAATACCAAATTTACTAAAAGGTCTTTTCAAAAATATATAACTAACAAATTCATTAACTAATTAGTACAACATTGCAATTAAGTAATCATTGCGACCTGAGGCTTCTGACTAAATTCATTAATTAGTTTTCGCTTAATGAGTCATAAAGAAGCAATAAATATGATAGCCAAATAATGTTTCTCACAAAAAATTCCACAGTAAACAAAGTCAGTGGAAGGACGCAAATAATAAAAATAGTGGAAGTATTTGTTTAATATATTTTTTATATGTATATATGTATGAATATGAAGAGTGGCTCTGACAAACCTGTTGTTGAAACGCCTACTTACATATAATTTAGTGAGTGACGTAAAAAGTGCGGTATCTTCCAAATACTAGAAATTCATATATAAATAGGCGGGCTGTGTTACAAATTAAATCAGAGTTTTGAAGACGTGCAAGTGATCAATAGAAACAAAATGTCAAGAATTTCAACCGTTTGTCTTTTGGCTGCCTTTGTGGTAATTGTTTCATCCGTACCACAGAATGGAAAATACACCATCAAATACGACAATGTCGATTTGAATCAAATCCTGAGCAACCAAAGACTACTCGAAAATTACTACAACTGTCTCATGGAAAAGGGAAAGTGTACTCCTGATGGACAAGAATTAAAAAGTATGTTTCAAAATTTATTTTTCTTTTTAAGTTGTTAATATTACCAATGTTGTTAAACTAAGGGTGAAGTCTTTTACGGCAGGAGTTTATATGGATAGAGTTTGTAAGTCATCGTCGATTGGTGTTTCGTTCGATCTACCGCCGAACATTTTCAATGCAGACGATTATTATTTCTTAGTTTCTTCGTTGATATCCCAGGGAAACGCCAGACATTATTGAAGCATCAACGAGGAAACTAAGAAGCCATGGTAGTCTCTATTGAAAATATTCAGCGTTGCTTAGAACGAAACTCCAATCGACCAAGGCTCCCTAATTGTTAAATATTGTTTATGTAACTTATATATATATATATATTACATAACTATATACATAATTAACACGAATGAATGTATACTAAATTGTCCTGGAAACATACCGAATTGGACTAAAATTGAATATGTCTTATTTTCAGTTTTTGATTTTTGAAATATTATTTTTATATTCGTGATATTACAACATTTAATATATATGTTACGTGAATGTCTTTAGTTTATATTTGAACTTCAATTTTCAATATTAACATTCAATAATATTCGATATTACCATTGTTTTAGAAAATCTTCCCGATGCTTTAAACACCAAGTGTTCTAAATGTAGCGACAAACAGAAGGAAGGAACCCATAGAGTTGTTGAATATTTGATCAAAAACAAACCTGATTGGTGGAAGAATTTGGAAAACAAATACGATCCTAGCGGCAACTACCGAAGAGATTATGGTCCTGAACTAGCCCAAAGAGGCATCAAAGTCTAAAAGTTCCTATAAACAATCTGTTACCTGCTAATATTGTAATATCAAAAAAGAAATATGTTTGTTATGTAATTAGTATACTTAATTAAAAATTGTGCAATAAAGCTTTTTAGTGATTGATAAACATATCTGCTGTTTAATTAACCGGGTAGAAATATAAGAAAAAAAGAGTCAACTTTCACAAAATATACCTCATTGTGGTGAATTTATTACTATCCCTGGCTGTTTCATTGCTAATATTAATTTATTCTCTTCTCTTAAAAAGAAATGTCCAACGAGTAGGTAATTACTATCTAATAATGACGAAAATAGAAAATTATTTTCTTGAAATCAAAAACGTATATTATGAGTAGTTAGTGATTAACTAATTTCTGCATAATCAGTTATAGACAGTGCGTTTTGGAAAATACTTATAGACTACCCAATTTTTATAGTTTTGAACAGCCACAGATAAGACCAGCCGAAGCGTTATACACATACAGAAATATAAACAAATGAAGTCCTAGACACGTCTTTGAACAACTAGACGTTGTCACAAAATGATTAAAAACCTAAAATGCATTTCGACAGTCTCTAAATGAGGATGACATCTTTAATGTCGAAACGTCTTTTAGGTTTTTAAACGTTTAATAAAATTTCGGTTCTTAGTGATTATTTAGTTAAGTTCCACAGTAGTCCAATTGATTTTATTGTAGTTGTTAATTGATGACAAGCTAATTTTGATGGTTAAATCTTTATTCTAATAACCGAAAAAGTGTCTACTTAGTAACTAGTGACTAACTCATTCCATGAATAGTAAATCGATAGGTAATTAAATATTATAATCTAATCATGTAGAACAAAATTTCAAAAACATTTTATTTTGCTAAGCAATAATCTAGAGCACTAGACCATGCCGCTCGGTATGTGACAGAAAAGCAAAAAGTGACTAAATACAACGGGTTTATTAAACACACAAATTGTGAACAGGAAAACATGAAATAACGAGGATAATGACTCCGGTATTATAATATTAGAAAATAATGTTATCTTTCTTTGGGTAAATATCTAGTCTTATTAAATTCTTCCACCAACCACTTCATTATTAATAATGAAATATTTGAAGATTGTTTTAGTAGAGGTACATTTTAAATACATTAATGCGATATTAATTATTAAATTAATTTGTACCCACTATAGATTATCTCAAATTAATGAGGAAAATTTTTTACTGCTGTCACGACCTCGCCGGGACCCGAACACGGGATCCTTGGCTTTAGGCGCCAATGCTATTGCAACTAAGCTACGAGAGGTGGGTAACAACAGTAAGAACGACGAACGTACTTACTAAATCACAGAACGTCGGAATCAATGTATATTATTATTAATCATTAATAATGAAATATTTTAAGAATTTTTAGTGGTAGTAAATTTTAAAATATATCAATTATTGAATTACTTATTCATTATTTCTAGCGCACCCGCAGCTGACTGCTTTTAGATCTCTCCACTCCCTCGTCTGTCTCATTACCCCCTCTGCATGTGGCTCGTCAATCGTAATATCCCCACGCTTAATCCATATCAAAAATGCCGCAATAACAAACTAAAATTGAGATATTTTAATGTTTGAATGTGCTAAGGCAACTCTGAGACCAGTTTATAATTCAACGCTATGCTATTGATTGTTTTATCCTTTCATTTTTCACATAATACTCATAAATATAAGTTTTCTGGAATTTTAGAGTTATAGTTTCTTAAAATCCGCATGTACAAAGGACCTACTTTGACGTGATCTCTCGGGTCAGTATCCTGATCCTCGTTGGTTTATGTTATGAGAACATACTAGCCACGTCCGGTGTAGCATTTCAAGCAATAGTTTCTCGGAAATTTTAAATTTGGTACGAACTCGTGTTTATTTTATTTTGCATTATATTCATTTCTTTTGTTAAACGTAAATATTTTCAAAATTACATTCACTTTTATTATCTTATTGTTATATTTATTCTCCAAATTTATGTTTTAGTGCAAACAACTATTTATTATATTTATTTCCTTTAAGCGTAAATTGGCATTCAATATTTTCAAAATAATTTTATTTTATTATCATATTGTTATGTTCATCGTCAAACTTTCATTATATTGTCACGTTTAAGGTATTAGTAAAATTACCAAGTTAACCAGGGTATTCACCTGAAGGAGTGCAATGACTTAAGGGGTTGTTGCTATGGTCGTTTTGCCATACTATGCCCTTTGACTAGTAACAGCTTTTGTCAACCCTCACTTCATTATAGTTTATTTAAGCTGAAAACCAGAGATTAATTGCCAGATTCTTAAGAGAATTCTTAAAGTCATTCAAAAAGAGATTTTTTGTATTATTTAAATTTCATATATACAATTATTCAATAGTCAAACAAGTAAAAGAGCTTACTTTCTTCGATATGTGTTAAGTTAATTACCTTGTTATAGATATAAATAGTGTAAGTGTTGTTATTAAATATTTAAAACCAATCTTCATCGTTTCTTTCGTCAACAAGTTAATTAGATTACTCGCAATTAATTTTGACGTGTAACTGTGAGAATTCAAGAAAGATGTCTTTCAATAAAATATTTTCTCATGCATCAAAACATCCAGTATTTTCAGCAATTTGAAATTGAGACCATAATGATGAAAAAAGGCCACTTAAAGGAATAAAAGTCTAAAAACAGAGCAGACCTATTTATGAGTTTTGACTTATTCCTAATATCAGAAACAGAAATTAAATTTCTGCCAAAGTATTTCATTTTTTGAAATAGTTTCCTCTAAATTATGAAATTTTTTGGAAAATTTTCTATACTTGATGATGCAGTAATAAACTTCGTTGCATTAAAATAACGGTCAGGGTTCAAATATTTTGGTTCATAAAATAAAAACGTTTAAACATTTTCAAAACAACAGTTACCATAATTTTGCTATTTTTATAACTATTCCTCTATTTTGGGCTTCTTACATTAGGTAATTATATCAATTAATATGAAATGGGGTTCCATATACTAATTAATAAATACCACTTAATTTTTAATTATTCTACAATGATTACACTTTACAAAAGGAACGGTGTTTATTTGTATTACTTAACAACTTATATTTATTTTTCATTCATAAAAATATTTAAGAAAACTGACTTATTTACTTGAAAAGTTGTAGAATAAGAAAATAACGTGAGCGTGATAAATTGAAAATTAGCTATTTAAATTGGAAGCAAGGTTAACAAGAAATAAATAAGATGCATAAAAGTACAAAATAATAATTACACTTATTTTTAATTGTTCCTTTACGTCTTTAAAACGAATGCATCCATTAGCAATATGATTTAAAAGAGAATGTTCGATTGGCCATGTCATATGCTAATTCTTAGTATTTATAGTACTTGTGTATTATACTTCATACTTTACGGAATAATTACGATAAAGAACAATAATTATATCGCAGTAGTTTCTAAAGAGCAGCAATAGTTTCAAAGGAGAGGACCAAATTGAATGCAAATAAAAAAAAATCACTCTGAAAAAAAGAAATTCTTTCATTTAACTGACCTACAGTTGCTTGTACAAATATAATTTGAGAAAATTGTATTTATAAGGGCGGTATTCAACCTTTAGGGTTACTTCTAGACACAAATGTAGAATAGTCTTGTTGATGCCCGAGATACGTGTATTTGACATTCAACCATGAAAATATTATACAAATACTGTTTTCTAAATCCGGATATACTATCCTAATCCTGAGGTGATTTTAAGCACCCCTGATTATAGTTTTCCATTACTTCGTCGGCTTTGCTTTATTTTTCTCTTTCGTTCAAAAATAAATTCGGGAGATTTTAAGACTTTTTGGTAGTCTTTCGAACTTTTATAGTTACTTGAAGCTGAAACGTGTTAAAACGACTTGTTATTCTTATTAAGTTGACTTAATACATGTTTCAAAAAAATATGTTTGTTGTGTATCACAACAATATTGTTTCACCAAATATTGGCATCATCAGGTAATAATTTAAATAAATGATTTAATAAATCATCACCTAATGAAACCAATGTTTG
Organism: Agrilus biguttatus; assembly: GCA_963921985.1. NCBI lineage: Eukaryota > Metazoa > Arthropoda > Insecta > Coleoptera > Buprestidae > Agrilus > Agrilus biguttatus. Next base: position 28,409,489 of record OY998118.1, read on the forward strand.
GCGAAACAATATTGTTATGATACACAATAAGAATATCTTTTAAAACATTGTTTTAATTCAACCTCTACATAGTCTATTATTTCGTAGGAATAGTTTGTATCCCTCCATTGGTGTATGGCTATTCGTTTGGAATCGTGCACGTCAACGTCCTCGATTAATGTGCTATTCCGAATGCAATATTATATTTATATATATATATACCTATTGTACCGTTCACAGATACCTATTGTCTCAGTTAACTCTTTTTCAACCCTATTTAAGGAACTTTTTTGAATCTAATAATTATTTTATGGATATTTAGGAATTCTTTTTAGATTTGGATTCAACGTCAAAAATTACATCGGAATTAAGTTAAGTCCAAAAGAATTTCTTTTCTACCTAAATGCTAGCTAGGAAGGTAATCATTGTAGATATATTTTTTAGATGCAAAAGCACCAGAATTGCCCTCAAATATTATAATTTCAAAATATACCAATCTCACATCCAAAAAAAAACAAATTAACAGCGTTAATTTGTAATACTCTACAAAAGGCTAAAAATTGCATTTATTGAATTCTGGGATTAGTATATCGTAAATTACTGACACTCTGAGGCAATTTTGAAGACAGATGTGGACTGGTAAGTGACTGCTCTTTTGTTTATTCACTTGTAAAACCCTAATTTCGTTGATGCATATCATTTCTGATAACAGAAAACTAATAAAATCGTTTTCTCGCAGATTATTTTTCATAACAGCGCAAAAGGGCTTCTATACTCTTATTCTGAAGACTCAAAATCTGTTACATTATTGGAAGTACTATATATTTATAGGTATTTCCACCGGTGATAGTGTTGATACCTACTAGAATAAATAAGAAATTCCTATACCAGTAAATGCATAATATTTTATCATATAGTCAGGTCTAAATATCTTATTTTTAACAACTATGTTACAACTCGATAGTTTTCAGCCCTTTATTTATTGAAAATATTATCATTATCATTTTTCATAATATCATTTCAAATAAATGTCTTAACTTATAATTTGTCCATTTAAAGGAACCATGATAAAAGCACAATAAGTGAATGATATGATTAACCATATCCAAATTTGCTTGATGGAAACTCATGGTAATAATAAAATCAGAAGTGCGACTATCAGTAAACTAACATTAAGACTACGGAACATATATACCTTAAAATTAGAGAGGGGGTTGTATAACAAAAAGATTTAATAACGATGAATTATTAATGTCTATTTGGTCGTTTAACAAAGGATTAGTTTTTTTATATTTATTTATTTGCATGGTTTCTAGAAGGGACAGTTTGTAGCTTTTATTTTCAACATGCAATATTTCGTAATCTTCGTTAAAATTATGTCCTTCGTTATTTAGGTGTTTTGGGTAATTTGAGTAGGATTTTTTATTCTCAAAAATTTTTTTATGTTCAGTAATTCTTTTTTTTATTGTTTTTTATTTTTGTTTTTTAGTTTATTGATAGTCGCACTTCTGATGTGTTAGTAACGCGAAGCAATTGTAAAGTTTACTTAATAAATTGTGGAAACAAACAGAGTTTTATTTTATTATTAAATGAATGATATTTAGCAAGCTATGTGAAATAATAAGACCAAAAAAATGTATATCCAGAAACTGAGAAATACCAGTGTTATTTAAAGGGCCAGGTGGCTGCTGTGACTCAGTGAGTAAGTGGAAATAATCAAAATTTAAAATAGTTCTGGTTGTGCCATTTAGTTTACCTGTATCACCTTAAAAAGACGATAAAAGGATCGCTTACGTAATGAAAAATGTGTAAATAGTGAAAACTTAACTACTTGGGCAGTTTAATTTTCATTACTACGTCGTCATGGCACTGAATTACTTTAATCGTTTCAATGCAACTTGGTTAATTGTTGCAAGTGAAAAACAATTTCTCTTTTGTTTCTGTCCCATTATTAAATTATTAATATACGCAACATAGTGAACGATAATGCAATTTCCTAGTGCGAATAAGAGAAGTCGGGGCGTTGCATAATAATAACCCCCTTCTTTTAAAGATATCGTTGGAACTGTATAAAAGGAGACTAGTAATTAATTCCTATGCAGTTTGCACAAGTGTTAAGTGGAGAGATAAGTGAAAATGAAGGCGTCTGTTATTTTCCTTTTCACCGTTCTCTTGTCATGCATCGCCTATGCGATGTCTGCGAGTAAATACACAACCAAATACGATAATATCGACTTGGACGAGATCCTGAAGAGTGATCGTCTTCTCGGGAATTACGTAAAATGTTTGATGGAAGAAGGAAAATGTACTCCCGATGGTGCTGAATTAAAGAGTAAGTACTTCAAGATAACATGCGCACGTATCGCACGTAAAATCTACAACTTAAGAATAGGGACAAACATGAAAATTTTTTGGTGTTTACCAGTTTCCGGAAAATTACAATACAAGGAATACGGTCTTAACTGAACTAAACATTGTGTTGAAAATAAAGAATAGAAATACAACGCCGTATAACACTATTCAAAAGTTCTATTAGTAACAACCAAATATCATTTTCAATGGTGAATAGAACATCAAATTAAGAATCAATATATATGTCTAGTCTCTAATAGAGGGTTTTTGGTAAATAGCATCGAAGGTCATAGAGGAATTCCTAAACTTGTGAATATACATACATTCGCAAAAATCAAAGTAGTTCTTAGATTGTTTCAATGATTCATTATAGTAGTCGATGGAATGTCCAGTAGGTACTTACTGCAGGACATGCAACTGCAGATTTTTCAGAATCAGAATCTTTTAAATGGTACAAATGCTCTTTTAAACGTATAGCTATATTTCGGTTAATTAAACCTATGTAAACTTTATTACACCCTAAACAATAAATTTTGGAAATTGCACCAATGCTTTTGCCACTAAACTACGAAAGGTGACAGCAATAGTAACAACGAACGTAATAACTATGTCACAAAATCTCGGAATTAATGTATATTATTATTAATCATTAAATATGAAATATTTTAAAGAAGGTTTAGTGGAGGTAAATTTTAAATATATCAATGTGATATTAATTCTTCAATTAATTTGTACCCACTATAGTTTGCTACTGTCTAAAAAATATTCTATTATTAATAATTAATAATAATATACATTAATTCCAACAAATCTGTGAGTATGTTCGTCGTTGTTGTTGCGATCACTTCTTGTAGCTTAGTGGTCCGAACATCTTCATTAATTTGAGGTAATCTGTATTAGTGTAAAACTTCTACATAATTGCAATGAATGTAAACGCCTAAATCTTTTGGATTTTTTTTAATAATAATGAATAACATAAGATATACAGGTAACAAGTAACCAAATGGATTTTTTTATATTTCCCCGCTATTGAAGTTAGCTATTAGTACAGGTACTTCCCAGTTCGTGACTTCCCACTTCGAGACAAGATTTTTTTCCCATTTCGTGACCTGCGTTATGACTCCTTATTTTACACATTTTTGATTTCCATTTCGGGACCTACCACGTATTAGATGATTTAATTTATATATTATTGTATGTACCTATGTACTTACCTATTATGTATCTATAATATAGGTAGGTATTTTTATAATAGAAATATAAATATTAAAAATAATTTCAATTTTATGAATTTATTTAAATTGGAAAAAAGAAAGATGCCTTGCATAAATTTTATTGAATCAAAACGAAATAATTTACATTGACATTTAGCTAAGGATATTGCATTTTTTTCAAAGTCATCAATTGTTTATAATAGAGCATTGTCACAATCGTGGTACCTCTTAAATTAAAGAATTTTATATTCTTAACTAAGAAAGGAAGTTGCTTGAAATAAGAGCATGGGTACATCCAATTAGGAATTGTTGTTCAGTTTATATCGTTGTGGTATAAAGGGATAAAAAACTTCTAATTTTTTATTTCTGTCAAATTAGGGAACTTCTTTTTTCATATACAGGTGTATACTTATATAGTAATACAATATTCAGGATAATTGTATGTTTATTGTAGAAAAAGTCCTTAGAACATTTTTGTTTCCGTTTGTCTTATGGTTTTATAAAATATTGTATTACAACAATAACAAAGGTAAAAACCGAAAAGCATTTTCAACAACTTGGGTGAATTAAATTACCTATAAAATAATGCCAGTCTGATTTTCTACCTCTTCAGTTTGCTTTAATCCTTACTGATATGAAGAAGAACAAGAAATATAAGAAATGTATGAAAATGTTGGAGGACGCGATGTTACTGGGCTTATGTGTATGTTACGGGTAAAGTTAACCTAGGTTTACCCGGGTAAACTGCGTAATACCCAGGACTCTTCGGTTAAGTCCAAAATATATTTGTTTTTGTACACGTTTCGGGCTTTACCCGGGTAAACCGCGTTTTATCCGCTTTCGCTTGGTTAAAGTTGGATGTACCATAATTGACTCATGTAACTCAAGATGTCATTATTTGCGCTTGTGTGAAGGGTGTCAAAAAAACTGAAATCTGTCAAAAAAGGACTTGTGGTTAGGTTAGGTTAGGTTAGATAAAGCTATTGGAAATCTTTGCTACTCGAAATGTCACAGCAGCTTGTCTTGTTTAAACAAATAAGTACTCGTGAGTAGATTAGATACCTTTAAGAGAATACAGTTTTAGAATTCTAATTTTTATTTGTAAAATGTGTTTTTTGAATTAAATATATTTTTCAAACACTAATGGCCTTGTCAACTTTAACCAAGCGAAAGCGGATAAAAGGCGGTTTACCCGGGTAAAGTCCGAAACGTATACAATTCCAAATATATTTTGGACATTACTCAAGAGTCATGAGTATTACGCAGTTTACCCGGATAAACCTAGGTTTACTCGCTTATCTAACTTTACCCGTAACATATATATAAATATGTAGACTCTTGTGTAGCAGGTCTACTTTTATAGTTTTAATATTGGAAAGCTTATGGATTTCTTGTAGCAAATAAGGATTGAGAACTCCTAATGAATTTTAAAAGTAAACTTAAATGTCGGATTCAAACGTAGACCGTTTTCAATTGGATATTACGGTTTCTGCAAAAAAACACGCTTTTATACATATAAGGAATTGCCAATGTTTCATTTCCTCTAGCAGAGGATTTTATTAGGATTCAGCTGCAATACAAGTGCAAAGTACATTCCGTTTTTTTAATGAGCACCGATGTACACTCAGTGCATAATTCGCTACTATGCTCGTGAACTGTTAATTAAAAAATATATTAAGTGTTTGCTTGGAATGCGGCCCTGTACAGGTTGGAAAAGTAGACGTCGTAATTTTGTTTATTAATATTGTTCGTTCCTTGCCTGATGACAGCCCCATGCACTCTTATCTTGTCTGTGACTGTAACTACGTTCGGTGGACAGATGTTCACCTCGAGACTAATACTATAATACTATCCAAAAGAACAGTTTCGCTTACAAACCTCAAGCTAAAAATTAGCTTTAAATATCTCTTTATAAGAGAAGAAAATGTCCGATTTCTTAAAATTTGATTTTGAGTATTTGCACCGTGGTAATTTATACTTTTCAGTCATAATTTGGTCAAAACTTTGATAAAAAGTGCGATGTCTAGTTATGTGTTAACATTATTATCATAAACGTCTAATATTTCTTTATACCTCATTATTGCAGAATTTTCATAAAATGAAAAAATCACAGAATGACTCAAAGACTTGTTTATAATAAACAATATGCTAATCAATCTATTTCATATTTTAATGGGAATTTTGGGTTTAACCTTAACATTCTAAACGTGTTTGACCTAATTTAATGTAATTTATTTACCGTTAGATTATGCAAGAAACGATTATTAATAGTAAATCAAAACAATGCAATAAATTGAATTAATTTGTTTGATACGAAACCCTAGAAATAGTACGGGCTAATTAGGACATGTACAGTATCATACTTATTTCACTTCCGGTTTTCAACTGTAAAAATCTGTAACGTGTATGAGACTAATTGGATTATATGTGATTTTTAGAGATACCCATTGCTGAAAATGTGTGTCAAAAGTATTTTGCCAAACTTTTCTAAGGATTATAAGGATTATTACTGGAATTCTTTTAAATCCCCAAATATTGATAACTTATAGAAAGATGAATAGTTCTGATTCGCGTCTGACAGTTTTGATTAATTACTGACCAAGAACATAATGTTCTTTAATAAAAGTTTCTTATTTACAAGAATAATTTTGTTGGCTGACAATTTATTGTATAATTTCATATATGTCTTAACATTGAAGTGAAAGTAAGCAAAATAACTGAACAAACTTTCAAGGAAATAGAATGCCTTATACCGTAATAGTGATCAAAGTAAAAGACAAAACAGTAAAAAAAAATTAATAAGACTGTAAAATAAAAACGTAAAAAAGTTTCGACGTTATTTATAGTCGTTTGTACATTATACATGTATCGAAAAGAGTGATAATATCTAGTTTTTGCATTCGTTTACTGAAAATTTAACTCAAGCATTATAATTCTCGTTTTTCCGGATGATATCCGAAATGGTTACCAAAATGTGTACCTATTCTGTGTTTTCCATCGAACTGACAACTCTTTCTTTTACAACATCATTGTCATGTAATGAAGTCCTACCACAATACCAGAACATTTTGAGTGTGCCAGAAGGTTCCAAAAGTCACAACTTAACATCATCATTATAAAAGTAAGTTGTATAAGAAACATTAAATTCTCAATCAGCAATTTATGGAAACTATCAGGTGTGGAACATATTCTCTTTATCACGATCTATCCAACATCATCAGACGTGTATAGCGATTTCTAACTCATTAGCTCTCATCAGCATGTCGTAGACAATCCCCACAGAACACCGACCATGTCGTAGACAATTCCCATAGAACACCGACCAATTTACTTACAGTCTTGAACACCATCTGAGGAAATTCGCTACTTCTGATTTCATTACTACTTGACAAAGTTCTTTATCATTAAAGATGTCGACTCGTTAAACTGAAACCATGGCGTAGTTTTCTACGTGACAGACACGTATACCTAACGGAACATAAATTCTTCATCAGTAATCTGCCGAAATCGTCAAATGTAAATCGTGATTTAGAACTTAAATTAAATTATCTACTACTATTACTATTGCCAGTTACTCGATTTTAATCAACTTATATCCTGGTCATAACTTGATAAAAATACGGAGTTCAATTTATCTGTAATCATGCATTCTATTCTGCATACAGAAGAGCTTAGTATTATGAAAGTTGTAAAGAAAAAAGCACTAACCAAATGGTTTGTACAAAATGGGCTTGGCTCTGATTTTTAAAAAATGTAGTGCTGCTTTCAAAAGTATTACTAATTGTCCTGTACGAAAAGCTTGTGTAAGACTGTTTGCCTTAAAAATATATAGTAATAGTCCAAAAATTATAGAATAATGTATGTAATGCTCAATTAGTCTTTTACTACGTAAGAAGCATTACTAGATTAATTTATATCGTTGATATTAATTCTCTTGTAGACGTTGTCATTTTTAACATTTAGTTTTTTATATACAGGGTCATTCAAACTGAGTGGTACATTTGACGTTTTAGGGAAACTAATCATGTTACAGATTTGAAAGTTTTCAAGAATGATCTATTTAACTAAAATAATTTTAATTATTATTTTATTTTTAAAAAATCCAAAATTATTCAAAATTTTCCAAATAAAACAGTAGGAAATATCCAGATGGATCGAAAGATGATTAATAAAAGGAATCGAATGAAAAAATAAAATATGTTAGGTGCCATTTGAAAAAATAAAGTTATTCGTGTTTTAAGTTTTTAAATTTTGTTTTTTTTTTCTGAACGCCTTGTACAAATTATAAAGCCTAGTTTTGGCATAACGTTAGCCTTATGACTTGGCTATAATTATTTAAGTAAAAATTTCAACATTCTAAGTCATTTCATTTTCTATGGAAGTTATGATTTTTTATAGTTTGGGTTGCGGTGCAATCTTTTTTACATAAAAAATAAATTAAATTATCTCAGAAACTATTCATCGTAGGCATATAGGCATACAAGTTGGTTATCAAAGTTACCTTAAAATTTTATATTTCATACGAATTCATCGTAAAAAATATACCATTCCATTTAAAATAAGAAAGTCTTCATTAGCTTCCGGTATAACCGGAAGTGTCCGACAGTTGAAATAATTTTAGTTAAATATATCATCGTTGATAACCCCTACTCCCAACTCCCAAATTTTCAAATCTGTAACATGCTTAGTTTTCCTAAAACGTCTAATGTACCACTCAGTTTGAATGACCCTATACGAAAAATCCTATTTGACAAGTAAAAAACTAAAACTCGAAAGTCCACCTGAAACATTTAGTGACCTAAAACGCATTTCTACCCCCAAGGTGTCATCCTCAGATAGAGACTGATTGATAATAGCCGAACCTGTATAATTAATGTTAAATGCAATTTGTGATTTTTTCACATAAGTTTTAAATGAGAGGTGATTTATAAGTGACAATTTGTTACTAATTTAAGAAATTCGAAAAGACCCTCTGGGTGCCAACCTGTCTTGTATTAAAATATGTTAAGACTCATATTATGATCTTATAAATTCCGTTACCGTAGTTGTTCTTAATTGGCACTACAGAAAATTCTAGGCACTAATTGTAAATAATGCTATCGATAATTTTCAAAACCTCTGAATAGTTGCACCCAGGGCTGCAGAGAGTATAAGACGAAAGGGGAGAAGCCGGGGTTTATTTTTAAGATACCCGAAAATTCAAGACTTTCAAAAAACCCAAATTTTTTTATTATCAAAATGTTTATTACGTTTTGGCACTGAACTTTCATCAAGTTATTACTTGTTATTTATTCACTGCTGCACAACCTTAATTAAAAAGCTGTGCCTCTTATTATTTTTGAATATTGGTGTATTGTATTATACACCGATTTAACTTTTTGTGAAAGTACGTAAAGTCATACGATTTGAATTTAATATATTTATTTCATATTATAATACAAAATAAATGTTGTCGTCGGTACCGTGGTTCATTAAGATCTACCCTCTTATCCCGTCAGACAAGCCATTCAAGCCATCGCACGTCTTATGAAAATATACCGACGACAAACATAGTCATAACAAAAAAAAATCCCACGGAATAAAAATGTACAAATATAAACACAACCCAGACTAAACAGTCACGTTTTACTCTGGGAAACTAAACGAACATAATTCATTATCACATAAGTGGATTCAAAGCTATATAGAATATAATATATACATACCGCCCACCTTGAACGATCTCCGTTCAATTAATATTTCTACCTATTGAATTACAATTATCCGATTTAATAAATTTAACTATCTATACATATTACAAGTACTTTGTCTATTCTATTGGAAGAGGTATCACTCGCGTCACACTTCGCTTATACACCCCGCACTTGGTTTTCACGTTTACGACTCGAACTGTGCCATCCGCTCCGGGAAAGATGTCGACAATTTGACCAAGAGGCCATCGAAGGGGAGGTGTGTTATCCTCTTTCAGTAATACCAGGGTCCCGATTTTTATTCCGTTTGTTGTCTGTTGTTGCCATTTGGTCCGAATGCTTAATTGATTTAAGTACTCCTTGTACCATCTCTGCCAAAAATGTTGTTTGATGTCCTGCAGAGCTTGCCAACTTGATAACCGATTTTTTGGCACATGCGTCAGATTTTGATCTGGGATAGTATTGAATTTTTCTCCTATGAGAAAATGGGCAGGAGTTAGGGCTCGTAGGTCATTTGGATCATCGGATAACGCGGTTAGGGGTCGTGAATTAAGGATAGCCTCGATTTCAGTCGTATATGTACTTAATTCCTCATAAGTAAATAACCTGTCTCCTACGACTCTAACATAGTGAAATTTAAATGATTTTACAGCCGCTTCCCAAAGTCCACCAAAGTGTGGCGATCTAGGAGGCGAGAAATGCCAATTTATACCCTTCTTTAACAAAAACTGTTTAATTATGTTATTGTGACTTTCAGATTTAATTAATTTGTTTATGTTTTCAATTTCATTTTTTGCCCCCACGAAATTGGTGGCATTGTCCGTATATAGATTTTTAGAATAACCTCGTCTGGCGAAAAATCTACGAAGACATCCAATAAATGCATCAGTGCTCAAATCCGTCACTAATTCTATATGAATGGCTTTCGTAGCAAAACACACAAATATACATGCATAAACCTTTACTTTAACGCGGTTTCGAAACTTCCTTTCTTTAATATTAAATGGGCCACAGTAATCAATCCCAACATTCAAAAATGGGCGTGATTGAATTACCCGATTTTGTGGAAGGTCACCCATGAAATAAGAACAATTTTCAGTTGGCTTAGCCTTAAAACAAGTAATGCATTGTCGAATTACTCCCTTAATTGTATTTTTCGCGTTAAGGGGCCAGTATTTCGATCTAACAGCATTAAGCGTAGCCTGAGTTCCACTATGGAAATTATTTATGTGTTCGTCTTTTATTATTAGTTTTGTTACAAAGTGATCTTTTGGTAGAACAATTGGATATTTTTCTGAATAAGAAAGAATTGAATTTTTTAATCGTCCTCCAACTCGAATGAGTCCAACATCGTCTACAAACGGGTTTAACGCGCGGAGTTTACTGTTAGGCAGGACGTTATTTCCCTGAGATAATTGTTTTACATCGTTTAAAAAATGTTCCCTTTGAATAATTTTTAAAATTTCATTTGAAGCTAGCTCAATCTCGTTTAGCATTAAATCTCCCATGATTTTCGGTTTGGTTTTATTAATATTATTTTTGAATCGCAATACGTAGGCCATAACTCTTTTTAATTTAATTAAATTTGAATAATTGGTTAATGGAAAGTTTGACTTGTTTGTAGTCATTAGAACTGTAGTCGGTCTTAACTCGCATAAGGGAACTATTGGTACTTTACTGTTCGGCCAATGTGTTTCATCCTGTTTTAACCAATTGGGCCCTATTTTCCACGTGTAATTATTGATAAAGTCTATAGGTAGTTGACCGCGAGAGAGGAAATCGGCGGTATTCTCTTCGGAAGGCACGTGCCTCCAACACATCGTACTAGTAATATCCCTGATTTCCGAAACTCTATTTGCCACGAATGTTTTTAATAGATAAGGTTGTGTATTGATCCACTGTAGTGTGATGGATGAATCTGACCATAAATATATCTTATCTATTCTCTTGCAAATCGCACTTAAAACTGATTTAATTAATTGTGAAAGAAGCAATGCTGCGCAAAGTTCTAATTTTGGCAAAGAAATCGTTTTCAACGGAGCGACACGATTTTTTGAACATAGCAAATTTGTTATAATTTTACCTTCTTTATCAATGGATCGAACATAGATGCACGCACCGTACGCGCGTTCGCTCGCATCACAAAACCCATGAATCTCGGTACGAATTTCGTTTTTTATTATAATTTTCCTATCAAATTTAATTTCGTTCAATAGTGGTAATTGTTTTTTTATGTTTAGCCACATCGTATGAATATTTTGTGGCAGAGATTCATCCCAACTTGCCTTACATTGCCACAGGCTTTGCATTAGGATTTTTGCTGATACAATGACGGGTCCGATTAAACCGATAGGATCAAAAAGTTTAGCAATACTTGACAGTACATTTCGTTTTGTAATTTTCGCTTCTGGTTCCGCAGTGACCTTGTATGTAATTTCATCACCCAGAACATTCCATTGAATACCTAAAGCTTTTGCCTCCGAATTGTTGTCGTTTAATAAATTGATGTTACTTAAGTCTTTAGGTATCGATTCTACAATGTCCGCATGGTTTGATACCCATTTTCGCAAAGTAAAACCACCCGCGTTAGTAATGCCTATCAACTCATCACGTATCTTTCTTGCGTTATCAATATCATCTGCGCCTGTTATCACGTCGTCCACGTAACAATCGCGTTTCAGAATTTTGCTAGCCCTAGGAAATTTCGATTCTTCGTCTTCCGCTAATTGATTTAATACCCGTGTCGCAGAATGGGGTGCCGATGCACTTCCAAACATAACAACTGGTATTACAAATGATTTTAATTCGTCTGTTTCGTTTTCGCGCCATAGAACTAATTGAAACTGTGTATCTTCCTCGTGGAGATGTATTTGTTTGTACATTTTCTCTATATCCGCTAATATCACAATTTGGTGTGTGCGAAATCTGATAATAATATCGACACTCGGACTCTGAACTACCGCGCCTACCTTTAAACAATCGTTTAGTGAAATACCTGTACTAGTTTTTGCTGAAGCATTATAGACGATTCGAACTTTGGTAGTGGAGCTAGACTCCTTTATAACTGGATGATGTGGCAAAAAACAATGTGTCTCTTTAATTTTATTTGATTGTATTTCTTTCATATGACCTAAAACTATTGCTTCACGCATACCTTCTATGTATTGAACTCTTAATGTTGGATTTTTTGATAATTTACGTTCCAATGCATAAAATTGTTTTTCAGTTGATTTGTATGAATCTCCCAAATTATTAATTTTTTTATTAAATGGCAATCGAACAATGTATCGCCCAGTTATTGGATCGCGTTTTGTTGTTTCTTTAAAATGTTCTTCTACCTCATATTCTTCGTTTGACAAAAATGTTTCCCTTTCAATTTCCTCAATTTCCCAGAATTTTTTCATGCTTTCTTGTAACGTCGTAAATGAAACCATACACTTTGTAGATTTTCGCGGTTTTACATTATTCCCGATTCTTCCCGAAATTATCCAGCCAAGTTTCGTTTTATGCAACATTGCCTTGTGACCCGGTATTTGTATTTGCCCTACGCATAATAGATCGTAAAATATATCTACTCCTAACAACGCATCGACTGTAGCGGGTTCGTGGAATTTCGGATCAGCAAGAGTTACATGGCGAGGGAAATTAAGGGCTCGTTTATCAATGTACTCATTTGGCAAACTACTACAAATTTCCGACACAACTAAAAATTCTAATTTTTCTCTGTAATTATCTTTTAGTGAGTAAATCTCTGCTTGCGTTGAATATTTTATTTTGCTTTCTAGTTGATTAACACCCCACAAAGGCAAGTTTATTTTTCTTAAAGGCAACTGTAAATGATCCGCGAGTCGCTTGGTAATAAGATGAGACTGTGACGCGTTATCTAACAAGACCCGTGCTTGAACCATGTCACCGTTTTTACCCTTTATATTAATTAAGGCCGTTGACAACAACACTTGTGAAGGTACAGTGGTCGTAAGTATTTTAGTATTTGAATTTCCTGCGGATACTCGATTTTCGTTATCTTTTCCTTCAGTATTGTTATTAATATTCCTTACCTCATAATGTAACAAAGAATTATGTTTTTCGCCGCATTCCCTACATCCTGTCCATTTACATTCCTCACTGCGATGTCCCGAATTTAGACAGTTGAAACATAGGTTCTTTGATTTAATTTTATTAATTCGATCACAAACTTTCATTTTTTTGAACGATTCGCATTTGAAAAGTTTATGATGCTCTTTACAAATAATACATGGAGATATTTTACGTATAGTATTAGTTAACGCGTGTGACTTTGATTTATTTATATTATTCTTTGACGAATGTATATTACTGTATTCTGAAACATTGATTGCTGTTATTTGTAACAATTGACAACGATCTTCTAAAAATTCTATGAATGATTGCATGTTTGGCATCTCGGTGCCTTTAATGGATTTTTCCCATTCTTTATGAGTGTTTCGATCAATTTTATTTGTCAGAATTTGAATTAACAATGTATCCCAATGGTCTACATGTTCACCTAACGTTTTTAGTGAGCGTAAATGTGTTTGAATAGCGTCTAATAGCTTTCTCAGTTCGATTGCTGATTCTCTCGAAATACTGGGAAGTTCTAATAATGTTTTAACGTGTTTCTGAATGATTATTCTTTTGTTATAAAACCGATTTTTTAACAATTTTAATGCTTCTACATAATTTTCATCGGATGCTTCTAATGATTCGATTACTGATATTGCTTCGCCTTTTAAACATGATTTTAAATATAACAATTTTTGGGTATTTGAAAGATCTTTTCTATTGTGAATGGAAGTTTCAAAACTATTATAAAAATTCAACCATTTGCTGTATGTACCATCAAATGAAATTAATTCTATTTTTGGTAGTGCTATATTTATGTAAGATGCGACTTGACCCTGCATACTAGTAGACGGATTTTCGTGTTCTAATGATTTAATTACCAACGGAACTTGTGACTTTGATTCTATAAACTCATGTGCACGAGTTAATGATGCATAATATAAATTTTCAAACTCATCGAATTCAGTAGTCGATTGATTTGTAATTTCCTCTATCTCTGCCTGAATGTTTTCAAATTTATCTAGAAATGTCTCAACCTTTTTTAAACGTAACTTAATTTCAATAATATTGTTCTGATTTTCTGTCACGCTTAAATAATTCCCGAATTTTGTTAAGTTACTTTTCAGTGTGGTTCTCTGCCTTTTTAAAGCATTTAATCGCGCTTCTACTTCTGCCATCCTTAAAATAAGACACTACTTACTGAGCAATCAACTTAACATATACGACTGAATACTGACTCTAGGAGCGATGTGATAAAAGGTATAAAGGAAAGAAGAAATTTTCACTTATCTGTTTTTGTGTACGATGAATTTGGATGATAAACTGCGAAGGTAAATTTTGTTGATCTCGAGTTCTCCACTTCTCCAAATGGATGATGATGGTTGATGTTGCTCTGCTTTGATTGATGATTGAGTTGAACCACTCTGGACCGTATGATTGAATGAGTCGGTGCTTACCGAATTGTTTTTGTAGAATAGCGAATTTGCACTAATTGTTGACTTCTTAATATAAATAGAGTTCGATACGAATGACTTCACTGTCCCTGTTCACACACGACGAATATACGCAAAATCGTATTTATTGCGTATTAACACTGAATCCTGAGATAAGTAAACGTATATCCAAATGAATTTCTGGAATTTTACTATCCGGCTCGAAGGACCATAATGTTTATTACGTTTTGGCACTGAACTTTCATCAAGTTATTACTTGTTATTTATTCACTGCTGCACAACCTTAATTAAAAAGCTGTGCCTCTTATTATTTTTGAATATTGGTGTATTGTATTATACACCGATTTAACTTTTTGTGAAAGTACGTAAAGTCATACGATTTGAATTTAATATATTTATTTCATATTATAATACAAAATAAATGTTGTCGTCGGTACCGTGGTTCATTAAGATCTACCCTCTTATCCCGTCAGACAAGCCATTCAAGCCATCGCACGTCTTATGAAAATATACCGACGACAAACATAGTCATAACAAAAAAAAATCCCACGGAATAAAAATGTACAAATATAAACACAACCCAGACTAAACAGTCACGTTTTACTCTGGGAAACTAAACGAACATAATTCATTATCACATAAGTGGATTCAAAGCTATATAGAATATAATATATACACAAAATATAAAAAAGGGATATTCTAAAAGAATGTATTTCGCACGTACAATAATTTGGCGATGTGTGGTGATACCTATATGAAATGGGCCCGTTCCGATCCCGAATTTTCTCTAAACTGTCATGTCTGTACTCATTTCACTGCATGTAGATACATTTATTCTTCTGAAAATTTTATATCGGGTCATGTCAGTACTTACGACATGAACTGAACGAGTTGTTATTTGAACGACTTGAAGGCCAAATTGTGTAAACCAAAATCGTGGAACTTTACGTAGCCTCGAAGTTATTAATTATTCAAATAACGAAAAAAACATTTTGCTTTCCGTATAAACAATCCCCATTACTTGTGTAAATGTGATGTTTCTCACAAATATCATTAAGTTTAATGTAATACATATAAACAACTACGATTTCCGACGTTGCAACTTATCTTAATATAAACCACTTATTCCGTCGTAACATTGAATTGCAATATTCATTATCACATTTCAACTAAAAAACTACCAAAGCTGATAACATGTAGTATTATTGCTAATTAAAGTTTGGAATACATTAATGAAAATTCTATGTAGATTCAGGCACAGATTCAATTATACCTCCAATTAGAAATTCCAAGTAGTTTAAAATAATTACCAATTAACAATAAACTTCAGACAACAAGTAAAGAAGATATACTTGCAAGGGAAATTTTTGGATCATTCTGAGCTCAAAAAAAGAAATTATTTTATTGTTGAACTGACGAAACTGATCGGAAAATAACATTTAGTTTTTCGTTGAAAATTTATCGAAATTACCAGATCTGGATAGCAATTTCGAACTTATTGCATCCCATCAACAGATGGTTACTAACCAAACCCAAATTGTTCCATAAAAGTAATTTGATAAGTGCTTGTAAATATTAAAAATAATTGTTTGTCTGTTTGTGTATATATCTGTTAAGTTTAGTTTGTAGGTACTTGTTCTCTTTTGTATATAGGCATCTTTTGTGTACATCAATTGTAAATACGTTTAAATTTCCAAAAATAGACTTTGGCCCTTTTATGACACTCTTCGTAAATACTTTACCCCTGAGAACACTACCAACGGTTTTGTAAATTGCAGTTGGGGGTGTTTATCTTCAAGAGGGGGATATTTTTCACTTTGGGGCGTTGTCTATTTTTCACACTATTAAAGAAGAAATAAACGAAATTACGATCAATTCCATTTTTATATTCAAACAAATATCGTTATAATAACCATTATTATGCTTTTGGTCAGAAATTTATCGAAACTACCAGACACGGATCGCGATTTCGCTCTTGTTAGAAGCCTATCAGCGTGCCATAGGCAGTTTCGAAATGTTCCGTAAAGAACGGTTAATATAAAAATGACATAGAGGCAATTGCTGCCATCTAGTGGATTTTAGCCGCTACAGAAGATGTCACTCACAGAGGTATTTAAACTTTTCCAGCTATATCAACAACGCAGCCTACATATATGAATACACGTAAAGCTTAATAATAACCATTATTATGCTTTTGGTTAACAAAGAATCAAATAAGTGTAAATAGTGAAAAAATAAAGTGTATATAAAAAGAAAAGCAGTCGATTTTATCATAATTTAACCAAAAGAACCTTCGACGGGATACCGCCACACAAACATCGAACACCCAAACAGAATTTGATATAATTTCATATTACAGACAAGAAAACAGGCCGGAAAGCCTTTTCGGCAATTAATTATGACTATTTTTAAGTTTTTGGATTTTTTAAAAAATAAACTACTCGATATACCACATTACTTTTTGAACATATTAATTAATAATAATACATTGATTATGTATATTTTCAGAGGTTCTACCCGATGCCCTTAAGCACAAGTGTGAGGGTTGCAGTGATAAACAAAAACAAGGTAGCAAGAAAGTGGTTAATTACTTGATTAAAAATAAACAAGACTGGTGGAAAAAATTGGAACAGAAGTATGATCCCGATGGTCAATATGTTAAGGACTACAAAGATGAGTTAGAAAAAGAAGGAATTAAATTGTAATTTTCCAATTACTCACACTTCTTCCATCTAAAACTCAAGAATTATCAATACTTATATTGCTAAATATTTACATCATAAAGATAATACAATCTTATGTATAACGTTTTGATGAAATAAAAACGTTTTCTTACTATTTCTTGGACATAGTGTTAGTTGCATGAAATGAGTTTTCTTGCAAGGAATGATATACAACTTTTACATTAAAATTACTTCAGTAGTAGATACTGCTGACTTTATATGAATATGTTGTAGGATTCGAAAAATTGAGTTATTTTAAGACAACTAATTTGTAAACAATAGTGTTCAATATATTCAACAGTTATAAAGTGTCTTATTTTACCTTAGATGTTCCTATGTATTATTTTGTATAAAATGGTATCAGGAACTTCTATTTCACACTCCTTACTTAGAGACTCTTTATACATTGACGAAATTTTAATAAATTGTCTACAAATAATAAATATTAATATAAATATAAATATGGAATCAACAGAAACAACTACTCCGAGGGCTAATACCCCTACCGGCATTGAATTACACTGTTGATTCCGATAGACTCCTAGACGAAAATATAACATATTCAAAAAAGAAAGAATTAAAATCCTTATTCGTCTAAATTTTAAGAAGTAGTTGTTTCTGTTGATTCCATATAACCGGTCGTGGGATGTGGCTTTCGGTTCGTTGTGCCTACTTGGTAGGACGCGTTCAAAATGGGAGATCTTTGATCTTAAAATTTAGACGAATAAGGATTTTAATTCCTTCTTTTTTGAATAGTTTTATGGCATGTCCTTTGAAGGAACCAAGATGCACCCCTACAGTATTACAAATAAGAAGTTAGTACAAAATTACTCAAATAAAACCACTACTTTTTCCTGAGAATCGTTTATTTAAATTGTTTTAATTTAATCAGGTTTTATTTAAATATGTAAACAAATTAATAAATAGCATTGCAATTGTTTCTAATTAGTGCTATATAACGATAAATGAATAAACACTACTTTGTTTATTATCTCTTTTTTATTTACAAATTCTTTTGACTATAGTTTCGACAAAAAAGCTTGTCAAGCTTTTTTTTAAGATGAATTATCAGAAAGTAACGGCTGAATCAATCCAATTTTTAGTGCTATATAATATTTGGGTAATTAGTTAGGACATATCAAACGCCTGTTGAATTTCTTTGAAATTTGTCTATTTTTATAAACAGGCCAATGTCTTCGGTATAACATTGGTTTCCGTTTCAAGGCCTACTAATAAATGAAATATAACTATTATTGTGTTATTCATATTTATGGTGTAGTTACCATGGAAATTTACTACTTTAAGTGTTAAAAATTATAATTTAGGAGACAACAACAATAAAAATATGTACCCATTACATGAATAAATAATAATATATTGTGTAAATAAAAAATATATCTTATATACGTATAGGTTTGAATTGTACCCTGAAGAGGTCTTAGGAAGGTATATTATTTACTTTCTTAAGAAATTAATCTTTTCCTTTGGGATTTTTATATCTTATTGTTTAATAACTTTAATACTTCACAACATTTGTTTAATTATATCACCATTGGTCGTGAATGTCGTTAAACAAATGTTCTAACTGATAATCAACAAAATTTATTTTTAAACTACTAAAATTTGGTTTATGATCCATAAACCTTGAATAACATGAATACATGTACATATTTACAATAGCCCCTTTTTGTTAAGTTATTACAATGATTTGCTGTCTAATTAGAACGTCCATTCTAAGTTGCAAATCGAAATAGCGTCATTGCTGTTACCAACATTAAAAAAATAAACTGCTATTTTTGATTTGTTGATATGTGCCGCATGCATGCAGGACTTTATTCAAAGATTGCATGAATTTAAATGATATCTTTTCATTACCTTGTAAGTTTATAAGAACAAAAATCAGTTCTTGGTCAAGTAATTTATGGAAGCTACCAAACGTGGATCTCGATTTCGATCTTATTAGCTCTCATCAGCACACCATAGGCAGATTCGATAAATTACTGGTACCCTAATAAAGCCTTGTCTAACGTTATGAAATACGGCAATAGCAGCAAAAACAGGCAGATGGCGACGTATTGCCATATCAACGTTTTATTTGTAAGTACAGTTAAAGCATACCCTTATACCCTTATTTTAGAGAATTTTAACATAATACAAAGAGCTGAGAACTATTAAATTTTAATTAAGTTTCAGTATTATTTTTTATCACAAATCTAAATCGTGTTTTTATAATCATCATCTTAACTATGATCATTACATACTGGTGTTCTCCGTATTTATGGTACTAGCGTATAGGTCGATTTGTAAGGTAATTTTGTGGAGTTATTTCCTCTCATGAAACAAAATTATGGAATAACTTGGCCATTAAAACGTCTAATTAAAGGATGAAACTAAGTCAATCGTCTGTTTTCAATATTAAGGATGTTGTCTTCTAATCGGAATTTGTAATTCAAAATCACCAATCTTATGATATTTTCATCGCGTTTAAATGTCAATATTCGGTCATTATAGGCCTATAGGTAGGATGTGGTAGTAAGTAACTGTGGCTAAACACCCGCTTACGGAACTATTATATAGACATTTTAGAAGCGGTTATACAGAAAAAAACAAAAAATAAATTTTAAACTGATTTTTTGTTGTAAATATTCGAATTTCGCATTAAAACATATTGCTTCAGAAGGATTATTGTTATTTTTTGGGTTTGTATGCGTAACAACTCATAGAATTTCTGGTGTTTATGATGGTAATCGAGAAAGATACATAATAAGACAAATGGAAGTGGTCAAATTAAGTTCTTCTAATTCGTAAAACAAGATAATTTTAGCAATGTGAAAAATTATATGTCAATCTTCAACGTGTCAAACACCTAACCATGTAGTTAAAAATATTATGGTATTCTTATAAGGCCGCCTTAAGAGAATTGTCCTCATCGCTCCCACAACAGACATTTTAATAATGCTTTGTAAAATGGTGGAAAAAAAGCAACTAAAAAATGGCAGAAAAAGTTTAATCAGCGTTGGCATAAAAAATAAATTTTCACGAAAATAACAATTTTCAGTTAAAATTACGATTATTTCACAAACAAAACAATATTTTCGTTATTAGGTCCATGGACCTATTTGTAGATAATTAAATTTTCTGCTAAAAAGTCTACAATTTTTTTTTCTTAATTTTTAACCGATACTTTTTTCTCTTTTACACCAAAAAGAACATCTTCGCTATTAGTGAACTATATGAATAAATGTGGAATTTCAGTCCAATAGAATTTTCAAGTCAATTTTTTCCTCATAATAAAAATATGCATGGCATGTTTTTGAACCCCTTTTTCTGGATATGTTAAAACATAAAAATATGGAGACAGCATTTAATACTATAGTGAAATAGGAAATAATTGTGGTTCGTCTTTCTCGCTCTAACGCGGCCTAATTAGCTTCCTCTTCCCCAACCGCACCTCCGTCTCATCTCTACCAATCAGGCCGCGTTAGAGGGAGAAATTCGGACCATAATTATTTGGTATTTCAGGCTCCTTGCTGTTGTATTAAATGCTGTCTCCATTTTATTATGCACTAAAATCCTATTTCACAAAGTAGTATTTTTTTTTTGTTGTGCCTTATGGATAAAATTCCTTAAGTTACTAAGCTCCTGATTTTCTCATAATATTTTGTTCTTAAGGGTGGTGGTAATCCTGAAATAGGCGGTGACAACTAACTAAAACCGTTTCCTTAGATAGATATGTAGCTTCCCATCCAATTTCAAACAACCAGTAATATCAATAAATCTGTATATGTATATCTTCCTAACGCCCCCCCCCCCCACCCGCCACAAATGACGGTGACATTGACCTCAAGTGTCCAACTAATTTATTCACTTCTTATTTTTCCTATATAACGTATACACACATGGTAATTACCCTGTAAATGCAACTGTGTTGTCCTTACAACGAAGTAAGTAACGTTATTAACTATTGTAAGACTTTTAACTTACATTGAACTTATGGTGTCTTGCCCGAGCTTGTCGAAAATAAGTGTATGATATGCAGCAACATTAAAAAGAGGAGTCCATGAAAATAATGCGATTCGTTGTAAATGTAAAACCGTTATAGAGAAGAATTAAAGGAACATGGAATTTTGTTGGAATGAACTAGTAAACGATTATTTGTGACGATTGCGCGGTTAGATAACTTTGAAACATTTTAGAATAATTACAGTTGAGGTGAATACAAAACACGTTGGGTATAGTTTCACAGAGTTTACGTATTATAATTCTTGACGAATTCATTTCGGCTATGAGACCATAATCATAAGATACAGACTTTGTAGTAAATGCTAACATATAAAACTTAAACTGAACTTTTTTGTGTTTCATTTACACCAGCTATTCGGCCTGGTGGGCGGGCAGTCTCTCCGACCTACACTGTAGTGCAAAGCCGGAGAGTAGGGCCTCCTTGCAGGAATCGTGGGAATGGGTGGGTGGTGTGGTTAGGGAGAGAAAGATGAGACGGACGAAAAGAAGATAGAAGAGAAGTAAAAATTACTGCTCCAGCATTTGCCTAAATGATCCAAGGAAACCACAGAAAACTTGGACCAGAACAGCCTGGGTCGGGTTCGAACCGGTGACCTCTCGAATCATAAGCAATAATCTACAGCACTAGAACACGCCGCTCGGTAAAAATGCTAACATGTTACTTCCAGCTATTTATACTTAAATCAGATTCTGAAATTATACAATGAGTAGGGGTAAATTAATGTTGTTCAATTCAGTCTGGCTGTTTACAATGTTTTCGTTGCTTTTGATAATTTTTTTAATTTCTAAGGTTTTTACTTTTAGGAATTGTACGAATTAATTTAACAGATTCTAATGTGATATTATGTTTATTAGTGAGATAAATTTCCGAGATTCCAGTACAATTTTTGTTTTTTTTTTCTATCGAATACATATGTCCTTTGAATACAGTAATCAACTTACTTTAACCTTTAACTTTAATTCAAAATTCGCAAAGTTATTCTGTTGCTTATAAGTTAAAATGGTCTCTAGACTTTTCTAATTAACGGATTTTGTTTTTTCAAAATGCGTTAAAAGCATAATGCTCTATTAGGTGTAAAAAGATAAAGTATCTGAAGGGCTTATATTTAGCTTCACTCAATTTTGAAAAATAGAAAATTTTTCTAAAAAACGTATATTGCAAAATTATTATGAAATGAACATTACCCATTTTAAAAATATAAATATAAATAAAAATATGGATTCAACAGAAGCAACTACTCCGAGGGCTAATACCCCTACCGGCATTGAATTACACTGTTGATTCCGATGGATTCTTAGACGAAGATATATAAAGTTAATGTGTAAAGTTGATAAAAATTTGTACAGGATTGACAGCGGCAACACCTCATAAATTTATCTGTATTAGGGCAAATTCAAGAAGGACCCGAAGCGTTTCGTTTATGATCTCTGTCAAACCATCATAAAATTCAAGCGAAAGTATCCTTATTTATGATTTCTGCACTGCCTCCGAATTTCTCTATCTTTACAAGCGTCACTAATCACAAAAATTCATGTCATTGTGTAGTTCAGAACCACCCTCAATTGTGTTATCAAACCACCCCCATTTTGAAAACCAATCATTCCTTGTCATCCATAACACTTAGGAAGGGTCCCGTCTAATGCGCTCGTCTTACATTTGCATACAAAGGTTATTTAAGTTTTAATTTCGGTAGTTTTGGCTGAAGAGGACCTAATCTAGCGGTCCTATAACGGCCTGAGGTAGAGGGGTTTTAGTCGATAGGTCCGAGGACACCTTCCTCGGGAATTCGACACTACCCAGTCGTATAGACTGCTGGGTGTCTTTCAAAGGTTTCCCCTCTTCTCCGAAAACAAAAAAATGTTTTAAAAAGAGTAAAATGGTTATAGTCAGAGAGAAAAAAGATAAGAGTCACACAGTGAATTTTCTGTCCACTTGCTTTCAAGAATAATCTTCACCAATGCAACACTGTAAATAATAATTGTAAAAGGTGTAAATATTTGTCCACTAGATAAAATAATAAAATACGTAACTAACTTTTCCACTGCTTATTCAAATTCTCTACAATTGTTTCACCCAACATGGGAATTCTTTAGAAAACATATGACTAAAATTAAGTACAAAGTTCTTATATATATACACGTTTGTAAAATTAATCTAAGGTGTTGTGGAGGGGGGTCGAACATTTTATAATTTTATTTAAAACAATTGATTCATAAGTATTTTCTGTTTCATTTAATGTTACAAAATTATTTTTTTGAATATGTTTTTTAATTTCTAGTGATTTTACAATGTCAAGTCTTTTACTTTTATCTAAACAATGTAGGATTTTAAAATTATTTGTTTCATCAAATTGGTGTTTATGACTCTTAATATGGTTCATTAAAGTAGATTTCCCTGCGTAGTTTTTTAAATTTTCATTGTGTCTTTCTTTGAAGCAACATACATAGGCCAAACGGGCAGGACTTTCATGTGTTAACTATGTTTTTCCATAAAGTAACGGCAGAAACAATCAATTTGTCCACAAGTTAATAAAAAAACACAAAATAAACGTCTATGCAATTCAACAATAATACCACTGCTAACTAACGTTATTTGTGCTTGCTTTATTCTGACTAATAATAATTTAATAATTAGCAACCAGAATATTTTCAAAAATGTGCTACCCTGCCTAAAGTCCTGTAGTACCTCGATACGTCCCAACAAATACCATATATATTTTCTATATTAGCTTAAAATAACGATTTTATAATGTATATTTATCTAATACAAACATAAAAAAATAAGTTCATACATAAAATATTAAAATCTGAATATTAAAACTGGTTGAGTAGTGTACTGCCATACGAATGTAGTACGTATGTCTGCTACCATTAAATGGACTGTTAGTTGCAGCAAAACAGCCTTGTACTTTGAACAATCCTTATTTATTACCATAATTAAAATAACGATCTAAAACAGGCTTGACTTTCTTATTAACATATTCATACTGTTTTAACTACCTACAGGTACAATGAAAAACAAAAAGATAATTAAAAGGTAAAAAATAAATTTAAATATTGATGTAACAATCGATATAACATATAATATATGTAGATATTATTGTTTTTCTAAAACATTGTTAATGTTTTACAGGTATTTTTTGTTACAATACGAAAGAAAATGTTACAGTTCCGTGAGTATGCATTCTTTTGTTTTAATATTATTTTTACATCTATCAAACTCAATCACTCTAAGAATTTATAATAATTATTGGCTATTAAAAAATGAATTAGTTTTTCTTCACGTTTTTTTAATATTGTATTGATAATGTGTTTGCTCAATGTTAAACATATTGGTTACTAATTATTATTAGTTTATGGTATCTAAGCCAATAAAGCCCTGCTAATTTTTCTTTTCAAGCTTTTGTTGGTATAGATAAAGATTGGGAAATATACGTTCTTCTAATGAAAGTAAGGTTTATTCATTTCATTGCAATAAGTTCGTCAAACCACGGCAACAACACGTGTTTTATCTTTTATATTGTTTATCCACTGCTGACTCTTGTATAATAACCGTATCCATGTTTGTACTTATTTGTTATACGTAAAAGTACAACAGGATTACACGTAATTGTTGTTTCCAAAAGCCATTCAAAATTGAAAAGAGTAGAATCGAGTGAAACACAATAATTTGAAACAGAATCTGAATACATAAGAAAAACATGTGTTGATTTTTGAATTAATATTTGTTATAGATAATTAGTAACCAATGAATGAACAAAAAAAAGTTTTAGTATAAATCAAACGAAAATGGCATAGGTAAAAAATTCCTTGATTTATCATAATAGAATTAGATAAACATCAAATGCTAACAATGATTTATTGGTACAATGAATTTTTTTGTTTCTCTGTGCGTATATAAATACATAAATATAATTCGGTGATTAATTAAATATTAATTTTTTCCTGCGGTTTTGCTCTCGTGGAATCACGTGTTCAGTTATATCACTATAAAAAAAAATTAAATAAAAAAATTAAAATTAAAAAAGAAAAAACTCTATGCCTCTTCAAATCCAAAGGATGAACAATTTATATATATTATATAACAACATATTACAGAAAAATGGTGTCTACCAAATAAATTGTAAAAATTGTGAGGCCATTTACATCGGCCAGACTGGTAGAGCTCTAAAGTATAGACTAAAAGAACATAAAAGGTCAAATTTACACAAAAATAATTGCACCATTGTATATCAAATAACCACCATTTAAATATTGATAATCCCAAAATTTTGCATAATATTAATAAAGGTAAAAAACTAGACCTTCTCGAAATATTCGAAATAACAAAAGCAAAATATAATAATCTTATGGTAACTAACGACCAAATTGAATTCACTTTGTCTCCTCTCTTAAAATCTACCTTCTGATTACCTATTTAAGAACAAATTCTGCAATATACTTTTAGTATCTATTGTTACTCCTATCTTTTGACAATGACGTAATTGCCGAAACGGTATCGTTAAATTTTAAACAATAAATTGTGAAACAATATACAAAGTGTGTTTTATTCGACTTATTATTTAAAAATGTTTCACCATGAGATAAGCAACCGCTCAACATAACTTATAAAAAAATAACCTAAACACAATAGCAAAAACTAACTTATGTACTTAGTGTATACCTAAATATATTCACAAAGTTTCACCTGAATCCATTTCGCTGATAAAAGGTGTAACTGAATAACTAATATACCAATACACAAGAAAACTTTAGCATTTATATGTTAGTAGCAAATATGTGATTTATTTGAAATAGTTCTATTTAAGATACAAATATAGAAATCAAAACATGTGCTACTATTTTCTATTTAAAACGTTGTTTTTCACATTAACTTCTATTTGTACTTTAAACCCATTTTCTATGAAATACTTGAGGATTTCTTTCGTGGAGGTTAATATCAATACATTAATGTTTAAATAAACTAATAGGAAAAACAGCACAACATATATTTGATGATTTCTCTTACAATTGTTTCGACCTAATAAGATATATAAAAAACCAACCACTACTGATGTCATAATACCAGCAAACGCCAATCAATCCTATAAAATTAATATGTCTGTTTTCCAAAACCTCATTCATAGATTGTTGAACATTCCACTATCAAAAGCAAATTTTAATACTAAATTAAAAATAATTAAGCAAGTAGCTGTTAATAATGGTTATAACACAGACATTATAGATCATATACTTTTCAACAAATTAAAATTAAACTTTAGACACATGTTGTTACTATATGGTTATTAAGCTGACAAATATTATTAAATAGATGGAATGTAATTATAAAATATGTTAGACCGTACCGTTTTTATTTTAAATACTTATATTTATTCTTTTATATTACAAGAAACCCTAGACAATAAATATAAAAAACCTACGATAGAATTTCAATAGACGGGATAGGATAGGATAGGATAGGAGCCGATGCAGAAGGTCAAAATACGGGCCGAAGATCATCAACACAATCAGGATTGTGAAAGAAATATGATTTCAATTTCTGGTGTTTGACAAAAGTTGCTCTAACGTGACAGAAATAGCTAAAAATTGAGATGACGACTCGAACGTTACGAGATGGGAGTTATGGGGAGCTAGAAAGGAAAATGGGGTTAACTTGAACCATAATAGACGGGGTTCAAGAAACGACGAGAATCCCATTAATGAATGGAGATATTGATTGTGAGAAATTTGGAGAATATAATATTGATGACGGTAAATTTGGGGAATAGGGTATTAATAGCGAAAAAGGGGAAGCATGAAGTATGAGATGGTCATGCATAAAATTGGAAATAGGGCTAACGTATAAAATGTAGTTGTATGATACAGTATACTATATTGACTATCTCAGCCGGGCAAGCCCTCATGAAAAGAACTAAGCCCAAAGTCCTTACTTAAAGTGCTTTGAATCCCTAAGTACGTTAAAACATCTCTAATTACCAATTACTTCGAAAAATAAATAGCTTCACTTATGAAAAGGGCTGCGGGCACACAATAAGTACTTGACTTAAAACAAAAGAAAATATTGTAGCTCTTTTGATGTTTAGTCAACAACTAAAATTGAAAATGAAAGTGTCTGTATTATTAAAATAAGTGCTCTTTCTAATTCATATGGTTATTTGAATGATGTTAAGACACAAACGACCCTTTAAAAAAATTATTGACTTGTTTATATGTCTGTATGGGCTGTGAAATTCAAACTTCAGCCTGAATTTTCAAAAATTAATTAGGTGTTTTACATTTTTCTTTAAACTTTTATAAAGTTCGATGTAGTTTTTCCAGACTACCAAAAATAGCTTTTCCTCGTCGAAACCTTTCGACAATATCACAATTAGGATCTTTTTCCTTCGAGGTTATTTCTAGAAAAATCAATAGGGCTGTTGTGTACTAACAAAAATAACTTTACTTGTAGAAACGTTTCTAACAATTTAACAAAGTTAGTGTAAATTCTCAGGTAGCTCCTCGAGAATTTACTGTTACAAACCGAGTATGCTGCACACGCGTTAAATTAATAAGGCGTGGTGTTAAATTTGGGTTGAAGGTATTTAAAAAGCTCTTGTAGATAAATATTTATTATATTTAACAAACATAATATGTACTGTTTTAAGTCTATTTTAGGAGTCTTGTGGGAATCTGTGGAAAGCTAGTGGGAGTCTGTGAGAATATGTCTTAATAATCGGCCTCACCTTTGTTATATCTAAACTTAAGAATAAATTAAGACTATGAAGGGTGTGACAAATGCAGCTATTGGGCATACCTCTTCAGTACTCTGTCACTACTGCAAGGCGGGACTTCCAGAACTCAATAAATTGGGATATGTTTATTAAAGAGAAATGAAGAAAAACAAATAAGTTTCACGAAATTTTTATTGTCTCGACAATATTGTTTCGGTCGATTCGACCATTAACTGGAGAATACAAAAGACTACTAAATATGTAAAATGTGTTCAAACAATTTATACTATTAAATTACAAGAAACGTGGTGGGGAGGATAAGTTATAATTTATACAAAATCAAAGGGGAATTATGGGATACTAATTCTAGTTGGTTATTTACAAGATTACATTTATTATGAACAGCTTTTCTTATTTCTACATTTTCAAGGAGAGACAGTTTCCTGCTTTTTGGGATGTTACAAAGTAAAATTTTTATCTTATCCAAGTCTAGATGATGATTATTAGTAATGCAATCTTCAGCAAAACTACATTTGCTATCCTTTTTGTTAATGGCGTTATTATGTTCGGAAACGCGTTTTTTAATAGACCTGCCACTCTGTCCAATATAAATAGCATTTCTAAGGGACCAATAGTTTTATTTTTACATAGTATGAATATTTTAAATTAACTGGGCTATTTTCTATGATTTTACAATTAAAAGAATTCTCTAGTTTGTATTTGAATCTATGACTAATATTTTGAATAAATTTTACACTACCAAACTAGGTATAGTTTCATCAATTACGATGTTGTTATATAATAATTCATTAGCTTGACTTTTCGTTTTTTTGGCTAACATCTTATCTATTAAGTTAGAATGATAATCATTGGCAACCGCTACGTATTTAATAATATCTAATTCATTGTTAAAATCTGAAGGGGAAAGAGGTATAGAAGTTAGTCTGTGTAGTAAACAATGAAATACTATGGGATGATGGGATCTGTAGTGGTAGGATTCCTATAGATGCTGAATTGGTATTTATTTTAAACTTTAGAAATAGTTAGATCTAAAAAGTTTAGACTATTATTTTGTTCCTTTTCAATCGTGAATGTAATAGAAATCTAAACTGTTTAAACATGATAATTGACGTTCTGTATCTTTCCACACACAAAATATATCATCCACATAACGAAACAAAAAAAGATGTATATTATTAATTAAGGAGTTTTTCAAATTGAATAAACGTTCTTCGAAATGAGATATAAATAATTCTGCGAGAACCGGTGATAACGGAGACCCCATTTTTATTACACTGGAAAATGTGTGCTTCAGTAAAAATAAACTATCGAATATTTTTAGACATAAATTCCACTACCTACTAATAAACGTAATATCCCTTATTGCTGACCATAATTAATATTTGCTGTTTTATACCCCCATTAAAACACAATATTCTTTCGATGCTAATGCATTTACAGGCCTTCCTAGAAAGCCATTTACAACTTTAAACAATTGCATTCTTACTTTTTGGAGATGGAATTTGTATAAAAAAATATTTTCTTTCTTTCGTTAACATCCACTGAAAACTCTGTTCAATTGTTGTTAAGAAAAAACAAAATTAAGCTGTTACTACCATTGCTTTGACTACAATATTTCCTACTTTCCGAAACACTAAAACTTCAATCAAAACAATCAAGCACGATTACAAATTAAAACTAAAACAAAGTACGATTCATAATAATAATAATTAAGTCCTTGATAGTTAATTAAAACTAAAGACGTTAGTTTTAGTCTGTTACTGTATGTTATTTATAGTGTTAACGTTTTGAAATTGTATACAAATTCTGAAGAGAAATGTTGGTTGCAGAACTACAACTCTAGGTATATGAATAATAATAATTGATTGAGCGAATCGTTATATTCCATATTTTCTCAACAAATACCTGCAAATAAATTGTAAATCTTCATTATCATTCGGTCTTGTAGAAGTTAATATAACAACGAGATTTTAACAAGTATATATTAATTTTTCTAATTTTAAGTTTTACCAATTAATTTTGTAAAATCGGTAATTGCTTCGAACTACAAGATCATTTTCGAGAGTTCTTAGTAAATTAAAACAATAATTCTTGAAACTTTTCCAAACTATATTTTATTTTCTTAATGTTGATTTCTATACATTGTTATGAAAAACGGTTTTATCATGATCAAATTATAAATAAATAATAAGGGATTTTGTACAATAAATGATTAAAGGTTTTTTTAAATGTAAAATCGATACAAAAAATAATTGAATGAATTTCTATACGGTTTTCAGTATTTCTTAGAAAATCGAATTGAAGGAATACTCAATTTATATATTAGATTATAATTAATACTTAGTGAAAAAGAAAACAGAGTAACTAAGGAATGTTTGTATTCTAAAACTTCTCCGTTACCCACCGATTTAAAAATATTCGAAATAACAGTTAAAGATTCTAGTTATTGTTATTCCTGAAATATTATTTTGATAAATAAACAACACAAATAATTGCTTCTAAATGTTTACTTTAATGTCGAAAATTCGAACAAAAACACTTAGTGTTTAAAAACATTTATTTTGTAGACACTACAATGTTGTTTCACCAAACATTGGCTTCGTCAGGTGACGATTAGACAAACATCAATGTTTACAAGCTATATATAGATATACATAACTAAATATGGAGGGGAAAGGGTAAATTAAGTATTGTTGAAGATATTAACAAAGGGGAATATTTACATTCAATTTGGTCGTTTAAAGCTAACCTCTGTTTATAATATTTATTAATTTCCAACGATTCTAACAGAGTTAATTTTATACTTTTGTTTTGTATATGCAAAATTTTGTAATCTAGATGGAAATTATGATTTTCATTGATTAAATGTTTCGCATATGCGGAGCCCACTTTTTTATTGGTAAAGCTAAGCCAATGTTCTTTAATAATACGTTTTCCAATATTTACACATATATTGCCTATGTAAGTGATGGTATTGTATTTTTGAGTTTTATTTTTAACAAATGGATAAATTTTGTTGAGTGTTTTTTGTTGTGTTATTTTATTTAATATATATATCTACAAGTGTGTGAGAGTTCCCGTTATTTTGTGCCATACTATATATTCTATTTAGTTCTATGTTATAATTAAATGAATTTAGGGGTACATATCTGTAGAGAAAAGTTTAAAAAACAGCTAATTTCTGTGGTATAGGGTGTATTATTGAATGTGTGTGAGTTGGTTTGTGGAAAATTTTTAATTCATGTTTAGAACCTTTCCGTGAAATGATTAAATCTAAAAAATTAAGTGACCCTTCTTCTTCTAATTTAATGTTTGTATGTCAATTATTTAAAAAATCGTGGAGTTTATTTAATTGTCTACTTGTTTCACTAAAACAAACCAGAATGTCATCTACGTATCTAAAATAATAAATAATTAATAATGAAATATTTTGACGAATTTTTAGTAGGAGTAAATTTTAAATAAATACAATATTTAAAGAATGGGTGGGTTTTGATGCTATTTTCCAACAGTAGACTCAGGGGGTTCCCTATGGCTAAACCGTTTTCTTTTGTGTAGAAATTTTCGTTAAATTGGACGTGATTTTGCTTTAAGCAAATTTTAATAAATTGACAATATCTTCAGATATTATAGGATTGGAATTATCAGTAGTTACTTTATCGGCTATAATTTGTGTGACGTCCTGCGGTTGTATTCTAGCAAATAAGTTTGTAACGAATGATAACAGTTTACCATTACCAAGTAACTTGATGTTAGAAATTTTGTGGATAAGTTTTGACAAATTTTTGATTAAAAAATGAGATACAAAATTGGTATATTTTATACAAGGTGCCTGTAAAGAGGCTGCCACCAGTGTTATTGGTTTATCTGGTTTATGCAATTTAATTAAACCATATAATTTAGGCGCTAACGGGTTTCTTTACGGTTAATATACATTTATTTTATTTATCATCTGATATAGAATTTGCGTCATTTAAAATTGTTTTTAATTGTTTTTGATACTTTACAGTAGGATCTGACTTAAGTTGTTTAAAATTGCTGTTATTTAATAATTCTAATACTTTCTCGTTATAAGAAAAGAGAATATTTATCGGAGTCTGGCAAATTACAAAAAATAATAATTAAAGAGACTTTTTCCACATAAAAGTTTTTTTGTGGTAAGAGGGGTGTCTCTTTAATTATTTTTTCTCGTTGTAGTCAATTCTAGGTATAGCTATGATGGTGTTGCCCTTATCAGCTTCAGTAAAAGTTAAATTATTATCTAAATATTTCCTAACTTCTTTACTTTAATGTAAAAAAAAATTCTACGATTGTTTTGGGCCTACTAAGTTTTTTTTCAAGAGCGACTTCGGTACAAAATGTTAACAAAGGAAGCGTAAACCACATCTACACCATCATAACTTTTAATAGTTAATATAGTAAAAAATAAAATACGAGAAATCGTTAAAAACAGTTACACCCCGATGTAGAAGTCAAATCGAACACTTTTACTTTTAAAAGTTATTATCCTCCACTCAATAATAAAATATGTAGATAGACATCTTAATGCATTAGGTCACAAAACAATTTCAGTAAGTAAAACCAAATTAGTTAATAATAAAGACAAATTAGAAAACATAACAAAAATTAGGGATGTGTAAACTAAATTGTAACAATTGCGAAGAGACTTACATTGGACAATCAGGCAAAAATTTGTCAATTAGATTGAATGAAAATAAAAACCAATATTAAACAACTTCAAAAGTTCGATACATATTGTATAGAAAACAAACATAACTTGGATGAAAATATTACTTTGTTACACAACCAACCCAAAGTTCAAAGGTTTAAATGAAAAAAATACTTAAATTCAAGTAAAACATCTAATGATCAACAGAACTTTGTTAACACCCCCTGTATAGATAAATTATTATAACATAGTGTGATTATTTTTCTCTGCATTAACAAGTTGTTTATTAAAAAGAAAACAATAGGCGTAATATACTAATATAACAAAATCTGTTTAATGTTAATTTCTTAAGAACCCTGTTTCTTAAGTTCTCCTAACAAGAATGTCTCGTATTCTCCAGAAGGGTCATATTTTGATATTAGTAATTTCCATTCCTCAGGTTTCTTTTCAATTAGGAACTTGGAGCTTTTAAGCACCACTTTTCTTTGAACATCTGTACAATCTGCACATTTTGACTGCATAAATAGCGGTATATCCTCTAAAAAGAAATTATTTCAAAATTAATAATTAAAACAAGTAAGTTGTTCTATATTATAAAAATACCAAATTTGAAGTTTATACCTTAACGTCCCACGTTTTTTTTTTGTAGTATAGTATGTATGTTATTGTTTAGAACAGTTGAACAGATATTACAAAAAAGGAAAATAGATAATAATAAACCTTTTTTACATAGAGTTAACCTTCCATTCCATGATACAGTAGTACTTATAATAAAATCATACACTCTACTTTTAATTTATTATGACATTATTTTTTCATTACGATATATTGTGACGAACGTGGCGTTTTGGGTGAAATTGACTCGCGCCGATTACAAAAATAGAGTGGAGTTTTCCCACGCCGCGTTCTAGAAAAATCGAGACAACTACTAGATCATTAGATTTGGCTCGAGAGTAATCTAGCAACATCTATCAAACTATATAAGCGACAGCGATAAACGATTTAGGACAGAGACGGAGAATAGTTGACAGGTGACGTAAAACTGGAGTTGACAGAAATAGAAGTTATCGACAAAAAGTGTTTACGAGAGTTGTAGAACCGAAGTTGTGTTAAATAGTTAAGCTTTGTTAAGAGAGTTAAATAAACGGGTTTAGAGCAAAACGGTAACAATATGTTTCTCGATAAAGTGCTATTGTCTCATTCGGAATGTAAGCGAGCCCTATAAACGTGATAGATAAAGATATAATTGTGTCACGACGTCACTTCTTTGTATTACCATAGGATGATTCGAATAATGATGAGATAGTAACATTATTTTCAAAAATATTATTATTCTATGTCTGAATATGTTAAACTGTTACTATTTCTGTCAAAACAAATAAGTAATTCTAGATCTAAGTAAATAAATATGACATTTTTCAGATGAAATATTCCCATTTCACTAACAAACCATCAACATGTGACAGACAATAGAATGATAATTTCTTGAGCGTTTCATAAGATTGTGGAAAAATTATCAAGTAGCTTAGTATTCACGTATAAAATATGCATTGTTATATAAAGTAGTAAAATACCCCAATTTAGATATACTGAACTCCCTAAACTTGGTTTTTAAACATTATTTTTATTTCTGTATATTACATAAGTATCTAATTATTATTCTTTAACAAGACATTATGAGATTACAAAATGTATTTGCTATTATTACTAAATAACACTTAATCTGATATGAAACCAATATATAAACACGTTCAATAAGGTAATAGATGTACTGTTCATTGTTTTTTGTTGTTGACAATATTGTTGTTGTTTTTGATGCATTTTTTTGATTTCCAAAATTCCATTCAAATATAATATTTTATTTTTGGGTCTTGTATGGATTTATTTCATAGAGTCTTTTTTGATATTGTGTTTTATTAGTGAAACAAAGCTCAGCACTATTGCTGTTTTTTTAATTAGGTATATACATGTGTTCCTTTCGTCTAGTACTAACAAATCTACCTGTTTGTCCTATGTAAACTGCATCAAAGTTATTGCAACTCCCGTTTTTTCCAATTTTAGTTTTTATTATTTACTAACTACTGCAGGTAACATTGTAGTATTTAGTACTGAACTATATCTTATGATTATCGCTTCATGGCCAAAACGAATTCGTTAAGAATATTTTAAAAACTTTTGTGAAATTTATCCAACTTTCATCTTAATTTGCAGTATATTTCACAACAATTGTACCAAAAAAATCAACGATTTAATTTAAATAATAAGTACTTACTTTTAAAATCTCGAGCTTCTGGAGAACAAGGGCCTTTATCCAAGAAGCAGTTAATGTAGTTCTTAAGAATTCTTTCATTTGAAAGAATCGAGTCCACATCTAAATTTTCGTACCTTTTGGAATAGTCAGATACATCTCCTAATGAGTGAAATATAAAAATTGTAAATACCAAAAACAAAGTAACAGTTGTGCCTGCCATAATGAAAGCTTCTGGTAGAAAACTAAGTAAGGTGAACAGGAGGATGTCTATTTAAATACGATTAATGTTGCACTTAACACCTTCGTGTGAAATATAATTTTCTTTAAACCATTTACGCAGATCAGAAATTATTATTTTCCATTTAACTATAATTCATTACTAACTGTCTAAATTAATAATACAATCGATCGTCAATTTTCTTTTTAATGATTTACTTATATATTTTTCTTACATTATCAGTCATGCAATTTATAGTAGTTCTTTGAATGATGTATAGCTCATCATAGTGTGCTTATTAAGATAATTTCAAAGATAATTGCTTTTTTTATTCGATGCACTTAATTGTGACAAATTTCAAAATTGTTTATATATTTTTTACGTCAACATCAATAATAACATCTATAGAACAATTAGGATTGTAACTAATTTAGAATTAAGTTATATAGTACATACGTACATATTTTAATTCGTTTCCCAATCTTCTTTTAGGTAATGTATATTCGATTCTTTCAATATTTTCAATAATAAGGTACCAACTTGAAAAAACTTCAAAATTATTATTATAAGAAAAAATTAAAAATTCTAATGTTGAATGTTTTTGATACACAACAAATATTTATCACTTTTTTGAGTACAGTTGGTTTACATAATTCGATTGTTCTTATTTTTGATTAAATTGTGCAGTTAAAACCATTTGTTTGATATAAGAAGGAAGAGAAGAATATATTGAAGTTACTTTTGGCCAGTCTTCAATTTTGAACTTTAATAACCTGTTCGAAAAATTGATATACGTTAATCGAGAGATGTAGAGTCGCCTATGCAAAGTTATTTGTCATAATATTGTAAATTAAATTGTGTAAAGATTATAAACCCCCACATAAGCCCTCTTTGGGTCACTCATTGTGCACACTAGTCACTACATTTTTCCGGAAGGCCACTGCTAGAACTGTTACATAAGCGAAGTTAAAAGTTTTTGGAGATTGACAATTTCTTAGGAATTTTTACGTTTTCCTTGGTGAATGTAGCTTCGATTGAGATATTTCAAATTTTATTTTAAATTCTTTGCAATTTTTGGTCTCATCAATCAAAAATAAACGGTAATTTTCCTATTTAGCTTAGCAAGTAATTCGTATCCAGAGCATTTAATGCTCGAGTATTGTTTTGTTTATGAGAAGGAGGAAACCGGCTTAGGTAGCAGCTGCGCTCGGTTTTGTCCGCAGTACAGCCATGACTGAGCGTAAGGTACCTTCGTCTATTGCACAACACACCTTCATAAAGTTTTTAACCAAATCCAGTGAAGGCGTAAAACCATCGGAAATTTTCACTCATTTGAAGACATACTTTGTACAGACAGACAGATAAAAATTGTAAAAGCGCCTCCCGCCACTTAATATCACAAAGGCTGCCTGTCGCGCGGGCTCAGAACGCTTGAGCGGGCTATTGCTAACAGTTGTCTCAACGATTACGTTGAAAATTTTAAAAACAACATTTTTGTTAAATTCCACGCGGACGAAGTTGCGGCCACAGCTAGTTATAAATAATATTGTTCTATGGTTCATTGAAAACTTTCTATAAGATGTATGCATGACATAACAAGCTCTTTCTTTAATATTTTCAATATAAAGAATGGGTTTAAAAATTCTAGAAGTACAAATTAAAATTAATTTTAATGAAAGGATATTTCTAGTAAAAAATTAAACAGGCTTTGTATATTAAATAGAATTGTTTCAAATAAATTCCATCTCTAATTATTTTATAGGTAGTTCATTCTTAGTTTTTATTGATCATTTCGTATTTTTTCATCTGCAAACTGCAATCATTAAGCCACTAGGCGTTAATTACGATCCAAAAATATAATCTGTAAAAATAAAAGAAATTGTTTAAATGAAATATTTAAAAAAATTACTCGACATTGTCAAGAGTACAAACGATACTAAAGTAAACAAGTAACGAGTTCAATATAAATGCATAGTTCAAGAGCGAAAACCTAATTAAAAAGTAGTATTAATAAAATTTACCGTAATTATAAATCTAATAAAAGGGGTGTAATATGTGTATATGTTACGGGTAACGTTAGATAAGCGAGTTAACCTAGGTTTACCCGGGTAAACTGCGTAAGACTCTTGGGTAAATTCCAAAATATATTTGGAATTGTACACGTTTCGGGCTTTACCCGGGTAAACCGCGTTTTATCCGCTTTCGCTTAGTTAAAGTTTGATGTACCATAAATGACAAGGCCATTATGTTTGAAAAACATATTTAATTCAAAAAACACATTTTACAAATAAAAATTAGAATTCTAAAACTGTATTCTCTTAAAGGTAATCTACTCACGAGTACTTATTTGTTCAAATGAGACAAGCTGCTGTGACATTTCGAGTTGTAAAGATTTCCAATAGCTTTACCTAACCAAACCTAACCTAACCACAAGTCCTTTTTTGGCAGATTTCAGTTTTTTGGCACCCTTCACACAAGCGCAGATATATATTAACATCTTGAGTTATATGAGTCATTTATGGTACATCCAACTTTAACCAAGCGAAAGCGGATAAAACACGGTTTACTTGGGTAAAGTCCGAAACGTGTACAATTGCAAACATATTGTGGATTTTACCCAAGAGTCTTGGGTATTACGCAGTTTACTCGGGAAAACCTAGGTTAACTCGCTTATCTAACCTTACCCGTAACATATACAATTCTGTGTGATTAATAAGTTTTACAGCATTCTTAATTTCTAGAAACTTCAGTAAATTTAATTTTTTGCCTTTGTTTTGTTTTTGTAGAAACTTAATATTATTATTTATATTATGGTAATTTATAAGGCAATATTCTGCAAGTCCTGTGTTATAAAATTTGTTTTTAATGTTAGAAATTCTTTCAAGCGAATGTCTAAAGAACGACCAGTTTCTTCTAAATAAATTGTATCAGAGATGTGGCATAATACAGAGTCATTCAAACTGAGTGGTACATTAAACGTTTAAAAAAAACTAAGCGTATTAGAGATTTTTAAATTTGGGAGGAGAGGTTGTGAATGATGATGTTTTTATCTAAAATAATTTAAACTGTCTCCCACTTCCGGTTGTACCAGAAGTTGGCACTAACTTCGTTATTTTAATTGGAATGGTTAATTGTTATTTCTTTCAAATAAAACAATACAAATGTATCGAAAGAGGATAAGAAAAGGGATCGAATGAAACAATAAAATATGGTAGGAGTCATTTTAAAAGATGAAGTTATTCGCTTTTGAAAATTTTCAGGTTTGTTTGTTATTCTGAACGCCCTGTATTACTTATGAAGCTTAGTTTTGGCACGACGTTAGATTTATTACTTGCCTATAATTACAATAAATGTCAAGATTACAAGTAATTTTTTATGGAAATTATGATTATTTATAGTTTGTGTTGCGGTGCAATCTTTTTTAAATAAAAAATAAATTAAATTATCTCAGAAATTGTTCATCGTAGATATACAAGTTGATTTTTAAAGTTTCCTTTAAATTTTATGGATTATACGAATTCGGCGTAAAAATATACCATTGTGTTTAAAATAACAAAGTTGACATGAACTTCCGGTATAACCGGAAGTAGCAGATAGTTGAAATTATTTTAGATTGGATCTCAAATTTTCAAACCTCTAACACGCATCGTTTTCGCATAGTACATCTAATATACCGCATAGTGTGAACAACCCTGTATATAAATGCTAACTATAATGGTGAAATAGCAATTTTAACAGTCAAAGTTGGTATCGTACAAATATTTGGCTGCACTCGAATTCGTCCCCACAAAGTAGGTACTGCTGGAAACGGTTGGTAATTATGAAATGTAAATACACGAATTCGTACCCGCAACAGTATTTTATTGGAAATTCCCAGAAAAGCGCGAAATAAAGCAGAATCACGTACATGGTTGCCATGTATCATCGAAGTATATTTCTTCTTGTAATACTTTTGTAAGTTGGAATAAAAGACAGTGGTAAATATCATATATGAATTTTATTTTGTAAAAATGTAATAATGAGGTAACAATAATATTAAATAAATATCAGAAATCACAGCATACAGCCACAATTAAGCCTTACCAAGCCTTACAGTTTTAAGTAGGTAAGTTTCTTCTATTCGTGTCCTCTTCATGGCTGAACACCCCTGTTCCAGATATAAATATTTTGTACTGTAACATTAATATTTAGTATTGTGTATTCGTGAACAAGGCTTAATAAGCCGAAACAGATGTACAGTTTCTAATATAAACTGTTTGAGACTTTTGTTTTCAATTTCATTTGTTTATTATTACTTCCTTTTAAAGTTTTATTATCGATTATTTTTTCCTATGCTATTATGTCGTCTAGGGTTATTAATTGAGTCACGGACCCGGTATAATTGAATAAGTAATCGAAAAACTGACCATTGCATCGTGGCCACAATTATTTCACGAGTTCCCTGCCACTAGGAGCTTTTCAGCAAACCTTCCCTCACATTATGTAGGAAAACCAAAATTCACTGCAACAGAAAATAGTATTAATTATAAAAACAAATTAATTTAATCTTTACATATTCAAAAAAAAGGAATTAAAATCCTTATTCGTCTAAATTTTATGATCAAAGATCTCACACTTTGGACGCGTCCTACCAAGTAGGCACAACGAACCGAAAGCCACATCACACGACCGGTTTCGACCTATCGGGTCTCATCAGGTGGGCGCTGGCAGAAAGGCCTTTACAGGCAATAGTATAAATATGGAATCAACAGAAACAACTACTCCGAGGGCTAATACCTCTAACGGCTTTGTATTACACAGATGATTCCGATGGACTCCTAGATGAAAATATAACATATTCAAAAAAGAAGGAATTAAAATCCTTATTCGTCTAAATTTTATGATCAAAGATCTCACATTTTGGACGCGTCCTACCAAGTAGGCACAACGAACCGAAAGCCACATCCCACGACCGGTGAATTAAAATGGGTTTAAACCATCTAATAGAACATATTGCAGTGTATTGCAAAGTTATATTATAGTTTTAAAATAAAATTTATAAACATAAAAATGACTAAAAATTATGGTCACACTATAATCACTTTGCAACGGTGGGTTGTGGAGCTGCAAACTACTTAAAAAGGGAGGTACCGATATATGGAATACCTTTTTCGAAGATCCAATACAATAAATTTATTTGGATCAAAGTGTAAGATCTAAGGAATGAAATATCAAATATGGCCCAAACAAAAACACCTATGCTTTTCCTGGCGTTAGAGCGAAGAGGGCCAAAAGCAAGAGGCGGATGAGCAATAATTCCATGCGCATTTTAATTGCTTATAACTATTTAAGGGGTACAGTGAGATACACATTTTGTTCTTTCAATTTTAAACTTTATTAATCTGTTCGAAAATTTACAATACGTAACAAATTTTTGAAGATTGATTTTTTTTAGAGATTTTTACGTTTTTCTCGATAAAAACGGCTTCGATCGAGATATTTCAAATTTTATTTTAAATGCCTTGCAATTCTTCATTTATTATATCATTGGGGAACTACCACTACTCCGATGGTATTCGATATAGGTAAATGCGAATCGTTTAAACATTGTTTAAAAGAAACTGATAACTTTTGTTTGATATTTTACTTCCTGGAACCTACTTTACATGGTTGTATACTCCGATTTCTGTTAAAAATTCTGACCAAAATTAAGCACTTCTGTGCTATAATAACTGATATTTAAACGTATACCGCAATTAAAAATACTCATAAATATTAATATGTAAGTATTTTTTAAAATATAAAAATAAATTTTTGAATTGATGAGACTTAGATCTTTTAACTTCATCATAAATAGAAAAATCACAAGTTTCGGTTACAAAATTTGTTTTAATAATCCGTCATAATTATTTCGGTTCACCATTTTTCTGAACTTGTTAAATCTGGCCCGTAAGCACACTAGATCAAATCAAAAACAAATAATTCGCTGGTAGTAATGTAAAAGTAAAAATATCTCTGAAATTACGAGGTTTAGGTGTAGGATATTATTAACAAAAATTAAACATAATCAACGCACCATTACAAAAATTCAATAATATACAGGGTATTCCATTTGAAAAAATTGAGAAATCGCTCTTTGAAAATCTTTAAGTTGACTGCACCGTCAAAAACACCCTGTATAATAAAATTATTATTTAATTACTTTTTATGGTTAGTACATCTGTTGGCTACATAACTTCAAAATATTTCGTCTTAACTAATCGTAATACTCTCGCATTGAATTAATATGCCAAATTCTGTCGCTACAATTTTTTTTACATTTTCATTAATAACTCAACAATGCATCATCGAAAACCAAAAACCAAGCGATCGTTGAAAAGAGAATTTTAAGTAGATTATAAAAAAAAGGAAATATACAGGGTGTTCAATTAAAAAAAATGTCCTGGAACGTGTTCCGGTTTAGCGGATCACCCTGTATATGCCAAATTATTTTTAAAATATGTGTTTTTTGATACTGCATCATTTTCATAAAAATAAATTTCTCTAATTTCATTTAATAAAGTCTATATTGGACTTTGACGCACTAATGAGCTATTTTTTTGACGATTTGTAAGTCCTTATTCCCGTTTCTGTTTCGCTTCTTTAATAAAAATAGTATTTTCTACGCAGGCAATGATAGTACGTAATTAACTTAAATATCTATAAAAATACAAAGTTATTAGACACAGAACTATACATGAAACCTTATTAAAATAATTATTAAACTACCTACATTTATTACATTGGTAATGCATTATGTTTTAATTAAATTATTGATATTTACAATATAAATAATACCCGTTCAGCTAGGTACATGATATCAGATGTAGTATAATTCTGATTCTTATAAAATATTGATTCTTTTCGCAATGTATCATTAACATAAGAGTTTTAACAGAAATATAAAATATGAAATGTAGTAATATAGGTACAATTTAAATTATATCAATTGTTTCTTGCACATACATTTATTTGTATTTTTAGTGTACTATTTATTTTAAATTTTAATAAAGTGAATGTATTGTATATTTGCCGGTAAAAGAGATTGATTCCTTTACTTATTGTTAAACAGTCACATAGGCGTTTGCGAAGATTAGGAATTATAATTACGAAATTGTGGAATAATATTTGGACTGATTTTGTATATTTTTAAAGTATTTTTAAGTACTAGTATGAAAACTAAGGATAATCTGGAAGTTCTTGAACACTTAAAAGATGCTCTGCATTTCCTGGATGTAGGGGGTGTAATCGTAAAACAAAAAGGAGTAATTGGTTGGCTTAGAAGAGTATACACAACATATTTATTTGTTATGACTCCAGTTTTTCAAAGCTTAGGAGTATATGACCAGCCCGAAGAACATTTTATGACAGAGTTAGCATTTCTATCCAGTACCTTATGGGCAGTAATAATTACTTCATTAATGATACTCCAATGGTTTAGAACAAAAGATACTCTCATCTATGCGATGAGTCGGGTTCGCGAAAAACAACTACTTATTGGAGAAATCGATGAAAAAGTAAAAAAAGAAATTGATAAAGAAAT
Organism: Agrilus biguttatus; assembly: GCA_963921985.1. NCBI lineage: Eukaryota > Metazoa > Arthropoda > Insecta > Coleoptera > Buprestidae > Agrilus > Agrilus biguttatus. Next base: position 28,452,433 of record OY998118.1, read on the forward strand.
AAGAGTAAGGAGAATTGTCAGTATAGGTTTGTATTATTTAATGGGAGCTATTGTACTTTCTGGACTCTTTGGATGGATTTTCACGTTGAATATTGCAACAGCGAAAACGGAATTTAATGATGATGTAGTTGCAAATTTTCCTCTTACATATCCCATGTGGTTTCCTTTCAATTTTAAGAAATCCAAAATAGTATATACGGCTTGCTCTGCATTTACTTCATCTGTTTATTGGATCATAGGGATTAACCTAGCTGGTAAGTGATTTAATTGATAAAATTCAGATGAAATTGTATTTTCTTCCGTAAAAATATGATTCTAATTAAAATTGGGAACGACTTGAATAATCATTTAAGTTTTGACAGAAAACACCTTAGGGTTTTAATCGTTTTGTATACATTTAATTTACCCATCCGACTGAAGTCTATTGACATATTTTTGTATTTTGTATTACAAAGGCAAGACAAAAAATGTTTTACCTTAATAAGAAAATGAATATCTTATAATTGAATATTATGTTGGCTTCGAATCCAGTAATTATTATCACATATACATTTTGATAAACTTTGTTAGAGAATTTAGGAATACTCGGTGACATTTTTAGTTTCATTTTTCCTTAAGATATGAAAAGTCATAAAATAAATTGCGTTTCTTGTTATAAATTTCTAAAACAAATAATCCCCCTGCACGTTGCCCGTGTTACCAGTCCCTACTAGGAGTCAGTCCAGATGTCTTCTTTAGGGGCGATCGATAGTGAAATTAGTGTATAAAACATCCAAAAAAGCCAATAACCCAAAACATTAAAACCATTCGACTCTACAACCTAACGGTATTGAACCCTTTAATCTAAGCCACAAATACTCCAATAAGCTCATGGCCTAAAGTTTTAATGCCTCGCGACCTTAACGTGAACTCATTAAACACAATAACCCGGAGTCTGGTGAATAATCGGTTTAATTGATATATAAATTATAGACTCGTAGTGTTTAAAAAGATTAGATTATGGGTTAAGGAGGTACTTATGTTTATGTTAAGGGATTAAAGGGTGTAAAAAGAGTCGTTCGATCGATCGTATCGACCCGACTTAGCCCCATTGCTGCTCGCGCTTTGAAAAAGTTGCATTGCTGCCCGCCAGATTGAAAAAGAGATTGTACAGTGTCATTGCTGCCCGCATCGACTGCACTCGAATTCGTCCCCATAAAGTATGTACTGCTGGGAACGGTTGATAATTATGAAAAGTAAATACACGAATTCATACCCGCGACAGTTTTATTGGAAATTCCCAGAAAAGCACAAAATAAAGCAGAATAACGTACATGGTTGCCATGTATCATCGAAGTATATTTCTTCTTGTAATAGTTTTGTAAGTTGAATTTTATTTTGTCAAAATGTAAAAATGAGGTAACAATACGATAAAAGTAAATGCGGCAAACGGAATATATAAAAAAAATTGAATAACTCAAAAACCATTTAGAATAAAGGTAGGGTTGTATTATCAGATGTACCCTGATGGGGAATATAGAAATGTGAAAAAAGGGGGGTTCCACTTAAAATAACAAAGTTGAAGTCAACTTTAGATATAACCGGAATTCGAAAATATTTTAAAATGGTAGGCCTTCTATGAAAACTCTTTCAACCAAAATTTCAAAACGATATTCCAATTCAGTCTGAAGATAGTCTAGGGGTTAGGTTGAAATCGTACACCCTATATATACATATATAAGGAAGAAATACTTTCTAAAAAAACCGAGCTAGTAATTTTCGATAGAACGGAACACAAAAATAATCATATGCTAAATGAATTAAACGTCTTATTTCATTGAAAGCCTAATTGTTCGTTTTATGTTCGATTATATTTTAAAATTAAATTAATTTACGAAATGAAACTTGTAGGTATACTTCAACTTTATTAAACATTACATTATTTTAGGAATGCTGGCGTTATTTTATGGTTTTTCTACTTTTGGAACTATAAATTTTATGATGTTAAATAGTTTTCTTCGAACAATTCATAAAAGAGTTTCAAATAATACGAAGGTAACTAATAGGGAAGAGTTTGACAGAAGAATGGAAGAAGAACTGCAAAAATGTATTTTCTATTTGAAAGAGATACTCAGGTTATTATTTAAGTAAATTCTTTTATCACCTTATGAATTAGGTACATCATAATGGCAAGGTGTACAACCTAAGCAAGTCTAGAGAGTTTAAAGCAAGTCCAATTTTGACCAATATTGCCCAATTCTATTTATAACATTTAAGAATCAGAAATGGATTTATTATAACAAATTGAAAGAATCAATAAAAAACACTTAGTATAAGTTCCAAAAATTTATTGTAAAATTTCTATTCGTACGTCTAATAAAAGCAGTCATCTGTATAGATAAATATCCCTTTGTCAATTTTTAAATTTTAGAGTACCTATTCTACTCTTAGATAATGGCCTAACAACCGAAACATACGTCGGATAAATTTTACAGTAAATTATTGTACTTGAACTTACACTAAGTGTTTTTTAAATGATTATTTCAACTTTACTTGATGAAAATCAATATTAAATACAAATAAGTAAGACATAAGGTTTTCACATTGGCTTCGTCAGACAGATTGATTACTTACTACTATCAGCCATGTTTACTGAAATTTCTTAAATAGTTGTATGTCATAGAGGGTGGCATTTAGTTAAAAGTAGAAATAGAACAAAGGAGACGTGGTACAATGAATAAAGTAATGTAAAATGAAATTGAAGACTCGCCCCTAATACCACACACTGTTTAATAAACGGACACGTGTTTCGCCCACTTCTACTGTGGGCATAGTCTCGTGTCCGTTTATTAAACAGTGTGTGGTATTAGGGGGGAGTCTTTAATTTCATTTTACATTACTTTAGTTAAAGGTAGTTTAAACATATGTAACAAAAAAAGTGTTTACTTAATTGTATTTAAAGAAGAATAAAATAAAATAGAAATATGTACCTGTTTATGTTTAAGATTCTGTTGGTTATCGTATTTTAGAAACGTTAATTGTTCATTAATTATTTTATAGCTACTGTGAATTAGTAGAAAAGTGCTACAGTGGAATACTTCTTCTTCAAACAGCTTTTTCGTCCATTTCCATTGCCGCGGCCGCAATAATTTTGATGCTTGTAAGTTTTTAATGTCATATTAAGCATGTGGCCACTTTTTTGTATGCGAAATCTTGCATTTAATAATAATAATATAGCATTAATAATAATATTAATTTCATGATCAAGAAAATCATCCGAAAACAATTATCAAAGATCTCTAAAAAGTAGATTTTAGGGTTTCTTGAAAAATATTTAACGGATCGAATATATTCTGATGATAATCGATTCCTTTGAAGATAAGATATATTTTCCATAGAGGTTTTATTTAATAATATTATAAGTTTGTTGAAACACCTAGTAAAATCACAAAAACTAATTTATATTAACCATAACTGTGGGGATGAACCCAATAATAACTTTTAATCAGTGATTTTCACTTTTATTTACACTCTTCTGTTTATTACTATTATTGTTTTCCATTATTCTGAGGTTTCAGTGTTTTACAAATATTTTCCTTAATCCCTACTTACTTACTGAAATGGTGCAAGTGACGATGGTCTTAAGCAATCAACTTGTGTCGATGATTACTTATTTTTGAAGGTTGATGAATGTAAAAAACCACAACAGTTTCCGAAAACGATAACTATACAACGACAATTGTTTCTTCAGGTGGAAAAAAAATTATAATATCAGGTGGAGATAATTCAAACTTAGTGTACCAAATAAATATTTACAATAAGTAATACGAACTCTCAGATTGTTTCACAACTTAATGTTGATGCTGCTGGTGTTTATATAAAAATAAGTTATTTCCAAAATGTTTTACCAAGAGATTTCATATTTTAAATATATACACCCTAACTGAAGAAGATTACACTTAAATTTAAAAGTGGTGGTTGTGGCAAACATAAATTTAAAGGTGGTAGTGGTTATAAATTTAAGTGTGGTGGTAATCTCTTTCCCACAACAATATAAACTTTAATATTAGTTTAGGGTAGAAATATTTGTTTGGTAGATTACGTTTGTGTTATAAGTTGATTTAGGCTTTCACGGTTGTCGTTTGAAGAAAACTGGATTTCTAGTTTCTAACCGTGTCTTTTGGTATAATGACGTCAAAATTGTTCGACATTTCGTCTTCTCTCAGAACGAATATCTTCAGGAATTTCACGTTATAGATACAAGGTCTCCAACTCTAAACTCATTAGAAATCCTCTGGCAGCGGCTTCAATTGTTGTTCCGTCTTTTCGCATGAGTGATTCGGTTATGCCTCAAAACCTGTTTCCAGGATGTATCAAGATGGTACCCATCTTCCCTGTTGAGGTTGTTTCGATGTTTGTGGATTTCAAGTGGCTCTTTCTGGTTATTATCTTTGTCTAGTCAAATTGGATGTCGCGTCCTGTGTCCCTAACATGCTGGGGCTGATTTGCTGTATTACTTCAGTCGAACGGACCTCTCATGTTCTTTAATTCTCGTTGCGATGAATATACTCGTTTCGCCGATGTAAATCTTTCCACATGAACATGGTATCCGATAGACACCTTTAGATTCCAGTGGAATAATATACTTCACTCTGGCAAGCTGGTCTCCCAGTTTACCACAACTGGTTAAGATTATCCTGATGCCTTCCTTCTACAGAATTCGACCGATTTTATCCGTGACTCCTTTAATAAAGGGCACATAAGCCGTAGACTTTGGGTCCTCTTCGGTGGTCTAGACTGTTGGATTATGAAATTATCAAAATTTCCGTATTGTGCAATTCACATCGCGTCTCCGATACCCGTGTGTCAGAGAGACGACTCTGATCTGCTGTGCGGTTATCATTAAAAAAACACGGTTAGAATCCGAAAACCCAGTTTCTTCAAGTTTGTCTTATGGTCATCTTATGAAGCTATTGTAAGTGAATTAATGTTGTAGTGAGTTAGAAATAAATTGTCTTAAAGCTATTACTAATTATAGTATTAAATTTCGTTATGATTGAGTTCAAACATGTTATGACTTGAACAATCAATAATTAAATTGTTATCGTTTTAAGAAAAGCCCGGCAACTGATGGAAGATATGGATGTTACGCATTTATTTTTGTTGGTTGCGTGGAACAGACTTTCATATTTTGCCATTTTGGAAATCGTTTAACAGAAGAGGTATTATTTGTTAACTAGAAATAAATAGTGATTTAGGAGACACTTTTATAATAGGCTGAGAATGTTCGAGAATCTTTGTATTCCAACAAGTGGATCGATGGAAATTTAAAGTTTAAGAAAACGATGTTAATGGTGTTGATTCGAATGTCGAAACCAATTACTATCACTATGGGAAAATTCGCTCCATTGGGATTAAACACCTTTATTCAAGTGAGTTAAGACTTACTCGGTAGGTTTATAGTGTTTAAAAATGGGAATTATTGGATTTTAACAGATAATTGTGTATATATAAAGAAGTGTTGATAAAACATTTGTTTATTGCGTTGAATGTTCGACTTCAGGAAATGTTTACAATTATTGATATATGTATGATCTGTATGTTGTTGATGCCACTATATCACTTAGGAAAAGCTTTGGAATGAAATACCTTAGAGAAATATATAAGATTTAGAAAACCATTTGTTTCTAGTATTACTATACTTCGTTCATTGATTAGTAACGTATTATGAAGACGGGATCTCCTTAGTGTAAGAAGCCCCTTAGCTACCTATTTTATAGCTCCTATTTTTACATTATTTGTTTCACTTGCTAAATTTTAATTGTGCGTAAATGTTTTTCCCAACTAGTATAACAAACTCAAAAACTTGTCATTATGTTTTACGTTCAATTTCACATTTTCTACTTTAACCAAGCAGAGAATTAAATATAAAAAGATTAATTTAAACAATTTTAATTATCTTAGTAGTAGTAGTTTTGGTTGTTGTTGCTATGTATATGACTCTTTTATTTCTTATTTCAGATTATGAAGGCAGCGTATTCTTTTATGGCACTTGTTCGAAATAGAAATTTAGCAAATGAAGACGAATAGAAGGATTAGTTTCATTTTGTGTATAGTTCACACAGAATAAATTGAACTTTGGTTATACTGTTAATGCATTAAAAAACATTCAACAGTAAACCTTAAATTATATTTTAGAGTAATTATCATACACGATCACAGTAACATATTGGATCCCCCAAAAATAATAGTTTTTTTTATTAGTTATTAACGAAACAAATATATTCGACGACACAATTCAAGTTGCGGATTGACTAGAATAATACAAATGTAATTAAACAAGTTTAAAATGTTTTATTTCATATTATTAGGGTTCCGTACCCAAAGGGACCCTGTTACTAAGACTTCGCTGTCTGTCTTTCACCAGGCTGTATATCATGAAGCGTGATAGTTACAAAGTTGAAATTTTCACAGAAGGTGTATTTCTTGTAGTATGTAGGCTTTCACGACTGGCTTCAATCGAATTAGGATTATTTTCCGGGCTTTTGGGCCGTGGTCTATAGCCTTTTTGGTTTGCTGACGTTCGTCAGCGGCTGCGGCTGACATCTTCAGAAGCGTTCGATCTCGAAAACGTCACACAAACGCTTCTGAAGATGTCAGCCGCAGCCGCTGACGAAACGTCAGCCAACCAAAAAGGCTATAGACCAGGGCCCAAAAGCCCGGAAAATCATCTTAATTCGATAGGTGTATTTCTATTGCCGTTATAACAACAAATACTAAAAACAGAATAAAATAAATATTTAAGAAGGCTTCCATACAATTAACTTGATTCTTTGGTCGTTTTGGCTCGATATTGATAACGGCAACAGGTAGACACAGAATATCTAGTTATATATCCACTTTAAAAATAAATAATGAATGAACGTGATTTTTTGCCGTTTTTATAGATAATGCTACGGAACCCTACGTGCGTGAGTCAGACTCGCACTTTGTTTTTGATATTTTATCCCCTGGAACGTAGTTTATATGGTGGTATGTGTACCCAGATTGCTGTTAAATAATTTGACATCAAAAATCTATTTATACAAGATATCTTAGAAAATATATAAAAAATAATTTTGGAAATCTGACATTTTTTCGCTTGTATTCAGAGATGATTTTGTTGGCGCTTTTTTAAAAATGGTAGGTCTAGAACATCATTTGTTAATTGTGGTTAAACATATTAACAGTAGAGCAATTGTTATTTTTCTCATACCACAGACAGCAATTACACTGTTTCACTAAAATTATCGAAAAACGCTAAACTTTGATCTTAATGCCTGAAGTGTCTTTTTTTGTTATCACCTTCTTACTGGACAAGTAGCTCGTAAATATAGGTATTTAAGTATATAAAACATCTTTTTTGTCTAAAAATAGAAACTTACCAATTGGAGATGAATAAATACAAAGTCTATCACATTTATATTATATTAGCACGTTTGTTTTAGAGTTTTGTAAATTTTAAACACCTTTAGAGTACTGGAAATCCATAATATAGACATTAAATCAACGAGATACAATAATTTCATAGTAACCGACTGCTTGCAACACCTCCTTTAATCAAGCCTCACAACAAATTATCAGAATACGTATGACGTCATTACATTCAGGGTGATTGTTTTACATGAGACGGCGCCGGCGAGAGATAGGGTACCGAAAACGTTTAATTGTTTCAGAGCTACTTAAACCTTGCTTACAACACGGAAAGTATTAGCTAAAACGAAGCTGGTGCTAATTAAAATTATTGTGTATTTTGCAATATTTGGTGATCACACTGAGACACTGGGAATATTTTCAGTGTATCGTTTTATAATAATTATAACATCGAGCATGGTGATCAAGTGTTGTGTACCAAATTGCAGCAGAAATTATGAAACAAATAAGACTAAAGTTCATACCTTCAAGTTTCCCAAATTTAAAGATCTTCGTAAAAGGTGATAACAGCTCCACCGACTTTAAAAAAAATATTATAATATATCAAATTTACTAGATCTTCTTGACAATACCGAAGATAACAGCAATAGTAAAGGAATACGATTTCATAAAGTCACAGATACAGTTATTTGCGCAATGTAAAACCCATCACAATTTTGAATCAGAACACTTAATTATCTCATCAATTTTACATATTTCTTCGCATTGTTACAAATTCTTAAGGTATACTGGTATACTTACATTGCCGCATTCAAACACTAAAAAATTTATGCTCCAACACATATATTAGAGAAAAGGAATCATCATTGCAGGCTCAAGACTTTCGCGTTACACTGATGTTGGATGAAATTCATATTAAGTCATATTTAGATTACAAAGGAGGTAATTTCATTAGAATTTCCTCAAATCAGCCAAATTTGGCTACAACTGCTCATACTTTTATGATTCAAAGTATTATATCAAAATATAAAGACGTAGTGCATGTTCTTCCAGTACACAAGTTAACCGCAAAACCATCATTTGAAATAATTAAAATTATAGTCACAGGTCTTGAACAAATTGGTTTTGGTTTTTCTATTATTGCGTTAATAACTGATAATAATAGTATCAATAGGAAGGCTGTATCACATTTTGTGAATCCTGCTCAACTAAGCATAGTTTATCCAAATCCAAGCAATCCTAACAAACCATTGTTTTTAGGGTTCCGTGTCCAAAGGGTAAAACGGGAATCCATGTACCCAACATTATTTGGTTGATTTTTGGGAAAAAATCGTTTTCATTGTAATTACCATGACTCATAACAATTATTGTAAGTCTGTTAAAAAGAGAACGTTGGAGAGTGCTCGTTATAACTTACCGAAAAGAAAAACAGAAAATTGACCATGTTAGTTAATAAACCGAAGCAAAAATAGTGTATCCAAATTAAGTCATATTAAAAGTACAAATAGCAATAAACACACCATGTATTTAATTCCAAAACATTCTTAAATAGGTTTTCATTTAGTTTTACATTTACACGTAGATTTGAACATATATGCGACTGTCTAAATTTGCATTTATATACTTCTAACTAATTCAAATGTACTTCTATATCTACTTAGATGTTCGTATATTTTCCATTGTACGTTAATACAATCCATAGAATTTCCTATTTATTTTAAAAGTGTGGTTTCAACGAAATTTTCATTTGTTTTGAAGTGGATACATCTTTTGGTGTACTCGTCATTACTACTTGTTTATTTGTCTTCGACAATTTAAGGTAATGTATTAAATTTATTTCTAGTTTATATTTATTTATAAAATATGGGAGCAGGGCTACTGGCGAGACCCCATCATAATAGGTCAACGTATCGACGAAATGATACCTCAAAGGTGGTGTGGAAATCACAATCTTTCGTTTCTTTCTCAGTTAATCTAATAACACTAACAAACAATTACTGTATTTTTATTTAAAATAAATATCAAAAAAAAGTAATTGCATCGGCCGGGAATCGAACCCGGGCCGCCCGCGTGGCAGGCGAGCATTCTACCACTGAACCACCGATGCTTACATGTAAGGGTACCTCTTTCAATTGTATTACCACTACTAATCATACCACACTTTTAAATATGGCCTATACAAACATTACATGCTTCCGAATTGCTATTAACTATATATTTTATTCCATACACCAAAACAGAACTAATAAATCAACAAATATGAGTTGTCACCACTGTTAATTTGTTTAAAATATATATATATATCACTTCATAATTTAACATTTAGTTTTATAAGTTCTAGATATTCAAATAATAGGATACTACCTAGACTAATTACATTTTTAATAAATAACAAACTTTTTATTACTGACAAATGATGTCCGTCCATAGTATTGCCTATATACGAAATGACACTGAGATTGCAACATTATTTTTATATTGTTTATAAAAATCATAAGTATTTGAACTTCTTTAACAATTGTTTTTGAAAATGTCTCTATATAGGTACATACATATCTACACTTTTTCGTTAACTGATAAATATTTAGGCATAGTAAATAAATTCTAAATTTAATTATTTTTTTCTACTTTCTGACCATCGAAGTATAACAAAATAAATAGTTTGATTGAATACATTTCACCTATTTTCCGAGAGGGAGATTGCCAAAAAATGGCTTAAAGATTCGGTATATAGAGTCAAGATTTCAAATGAAAATATCGAAAACTTTAATAGCAAAAGGCTATTGTTTTTTCCCGAATTTTAACTGAAATTACGATTATATGTATGTTGTCGCCGTGGTTTAACGAACTTATTGAAATGATTGTTTTGCTCACAAAAATTGTTCTAATAAATGACTTCACTCGATCGTTTATGCATGATATTTATTAACAACACTTATATATGAATAATGAAAAAATATATTATTTAATTTATATCATTATTATACTTTTGTTTGGAAATATATTGGAGGGTCGTTTATCAAATGACCAAATGGAGGAGCCGCGCCTGCAACACATCCCTCTCAAAACTTACTTTGTAAACATAAAATTACCCCTCGCCCCGTTTGCCCCTTATAGTTTATAGCAATTCAAAAATACCAAATTATTAAACTTTGTACGCCATCTCGCTTAATGCAAAACTATGTACCGAGACGTTCGTATCGATTGTATAACAAATCTTTTGAAAAACCAAAGCCTGACTGTTTTATATAGTTTACATTGTTTATTATCACTTTTTTATTTACAAATACTTTTGACTATAGTTTCGGCAAATAGCTTGTCATTGTCTAACAAATGATTCAAATTGAATAAATATAAACAGATGTACAATGGTGTTTATATATATTTTGGAAAAACTATTAATTATTAAATGTACTGAATAACACTGAGTGGTACAAATCTACCTGGTCGTTTAACAAGTTATTTTCGGAAATTTTTGATGCTTTGTATACTTCTAAGGATTCTAAAATATTAAGTTTAAAGCCTTTATTTACATTATGAATAAGTTTAAGATTTTCTATAGTAGGAAACTGATGGCCTGTTTCTAAAATATGGTTTGCAAAATTGGAATTATCTTTTCTTAATCTAAATGATTTAAAGTGTTCGTTATAACGAGTTCTAAATGACCTTCCAGTTTGGCCTAAGTAAAAGGAATCACATTTTGTACATTCTGGCTTATAGACTCCAGTTTTTCAAATTTGTCAGTTTTATCTTTTGAATTAAAAAGTATGTCTTTTAAATATGTGTTTGTCTTAAAACTAACTGTTAGGTTGTTTGCAGATTTTTATTGAAATATTACCAAAATACGTCAATGATATGTATTTGCATTCCTTGTTTTTTTGTATGGGTATATAGACCGGCATGCTATTTTAAATTGTTTTTTACGGATTAAATTTTGAATTGTTCTTGGATCAAAACCATTATTAAAAGTGATAATAAACAAAGTAGTGTTTATTCATTTATCGTTAAGATGAATTATCACAAAGTAATGGCCGAATCAATCCAATTTTTACATATTTTGCCTTTATGTGTAATATAAATAATTAATAATTGTTTTTTTATTTTTAAAAGTTGCGTATTTTACAGTCAATAACTTGATAATTTCAAAAACAAATATTTTTTAACTATAATTAAAAGAAGTCTGCAAGAAACAAAAAATATACAAACAGCACATGAAAATAAAGGACAATTTCAAAAGAGTATGATAAGGAAAGTAAAATACTTGACGAATATCACAGAAAAATTATTGATTAATATCTAACAATACTTTTTGGTGTTTCGACTGTTACGCAATATATATAAATACTTATTACATAAATGATAGTGACAAATACCATTAGTTTCGTGTAACATCCAAAAAAATTGCGAGATACCAAATAATAATTTCTCTTTGTGAAACTAGTGAAGTGTTTTGCTTTTATTATTTTATACCTGTTGTTAATGTTTCACATTTCCCTAAGTGTCCAGCGAGAATATACCGACTAATATACTGGGTGTTCGGTATCATAAAATGTTTTTTTTTTAATTAAAATGGTTCAGCTGCTATATATAATTAGTAGACATGGAAATATTATTTAATATATCTATATAATATAAACGAAAAAGATAACAAGGGTAAATCAACAAATGAAAATACAAACACCTTGCAACATAATTCTGATAAAACAATAATAACAATAAATAAATGTCTTATGCTTTTTCTTTATATTTTCAATATACATGTAATTAATAACTGGTATGTAATAAAAAAAGCGAAAGTCCTGAACATTCTAGGAACTCTATTTCTTTCAAATAATTTTAGTTTTAATTATTTGAGAAAAAGAGGGAGAGAATATGTTATTTAAAATTGAATATTTTTAAATTTTTTATAACTATCCGTTCCAAATAATAAGCACAATAACGTCTTTTAAGTTATAGAGAATCCTAGAAGTATTAAATATTAAAGAGTAAATTTTATATATATTACGGTAATATGTTATAAATGTATGTGAAACCATAATAAAATGTATCATGTTTATAGATCGGTACTCTTTTTTATCCCAGGTTACGTTTTGTAATATCAACTAAATGTAACAATATTCTTCAAATGGAATCAACAGAATATTAATTTCATAACAACTAATAACGATTATCTCATTTCATGTCTGACTTCTGCATATTGATTTACAATGTCAAGGTGTCTTTGAATTATAGGAACATTTATATACGTAACATTTTAAATGATACTATAAAATACAGCAAATCTTCGAAGATACAACAGAATTTTTGTTTTCCAGATAAAATGAAGGCTTTAGTTGTTGTCGTCGTTCTGGTGGTCGCCTTTACAAATGCACTTGCTGAATACCAATACTCAACCCGTTATACATCAATCGATTTGGATTCAATACTTTCAAATGAAATAATTATGAGCAACTATATGAATTGCTTTCTTGACAAGGGTTCATGTACTCCTGAGGCAACTGAATTTAAACGTAAGTTTTCGCAAAGATTTTTTTATTGTATTTACTTATATGTTGAAAAAAAAAACCCACCCCAATTTACCTCAACAATCTTTTCAAAACATGTAACGTGTTTCGATCACTTCTTATGTGGGTATCTTCGCAAGGATAATATCTACATTAATAATTAAGCGAAACTCGTTTCCACCAATCGTAAGATAAGTTATTTGTGGTAAATTGGAGTCTACTTTTTTTTAATTAATTTGATTAAACATCACAATTTTCTATTCTCTATTTTGGGAATAATTATATAATTAATTAAATGCTGATAATGTTTTTGTTGAATTTACTATTACCACATAAAGAAAGAAATTGCGTAAATTTTAATTCATTCCATATATTGCTGCTGTTATTGAAACTCGCTTATTTCTCAAAACCCATAAAATCTGTTCACAATGTAAGTGAACTAAACAACACGTGTCCGCCTTTTTTGTATTGTAGTCAATTTTTTTGATTTTTATTATTTCCATTCTACGGTCCCCTTTTCTTCGCTTTTTCATAAAATATGAAAAGTGCAAATTATTACATTAATACATTCGCAAAATCAGTATTACTTCCTTTACTTGCAAGATCTACTATTTCTATTCAATTATTTTTATTGTAGGTGATATTGCTCACGCCTTAACAACACACTGTTCCGATTGTTCTGATGAACAGAAGAAAGTAATGAGAAAAGCCTGTTCGCATATTATGAAAAATACTCCTGAGAAATGGTCAATGTTGGTTAAAAAGTTCGATCCTGATAATAAATATACCGACGCTTTTATAAAATTCATCAATGTGGATTAGATTGCTAATAGACATTTCATTTATATTTCAAATTTAGTTTATTAGTTTTCTGTTCGATATTTTTTGTGAACAGCTAAGAAATGCAATGCTTTTAAATAAATAATTGAAATTATTACCTTAACAATCAAATATCTATTTGTTTTTAAGTGTTGATTTCAACTTAATGTTATTTTCATTATAAAAACTTAAATTGTTCGTTAAAAAACTTACAGGATATTACATTTTATTATATATTTTTCTAACGTTTTCAAAATTATGTTTCAGTAAGAGAAATTTAAAAAATTATTACATTAGTTTAGGCTCTAATGTGATGTTACAGTTTTAAACATCGATCCCTTTTTATTTAAATTTGAACCTAAAACATCAAATAAAACAGTAAAACTCAAAAATTCCATATAAAAACTTCAGTTGATTTTCTTCTAGCAGAACCTGTTTTAACTCGATTTTTTTCACATTTTCTCAGCTTTTCAAATATATTGTTTATGAAGTCGTAAACTTCTTAGCGTCATGTTATCTCAATCTTTTTGTACAATAATTTTATCAAAATAAACAAAACAGTTTAGCTGTACCAACTTTCCCAATTTTAGTCGCCCTTATAAATTAATGAAAATTTTCTTATGTATAATACAATCAAAACAAACCACTAAAAGATTATATATGAAATGTATTCATACAAAAGTAGCTTCAAACTAGTCAAATCGAATCATACAAAAAGAAAACTGACAAATGGTACCAATTATTATTTTTTCAGCTATCTATAACAAAAAAGAGAAACTGTTAAATATTAAAATGAATAATAATTACGACATGAGAGAGTAATGATGAACATAAAATATTAATTAATCAATTTTAGGTACTAGTAAATACTGATATTTACAATATATAAAGTTTAAGTAATACATACACTACGATATTAATGTATTTACAAGAACTTATAAGACTACTACTATCAGTCATCTTTTCGTTTCTTATTTCGAGAATTTTCTTCTCCAGTTCTTTTTCTTTTATTTCCCGACTCACTAGTTCTTGTTTCGCGTTTTGGCGGCATAATTCCTTGTTGAGCTTGCATTAAAATTTTAATTGGCTGTAAACTTTCCTGTTGCATGTCTTTGGCCATATTGTAAACTGTACCATTAGTTTTATTAAACATTATCGCATTTGTAAACATCATTAAAACATCTCTATAAAATTCACTAGTTGTTTTAATGACGCCGTTCTCTATATTTTTCCGTATTGTATGCAGATCCATTGGCCTATGTATTAAACCATGATATCCTGGCGCTTGATCATCTGTAATCGGTTTCCAGAATATGGACGCATTTTTGTGAGTTGCAAGCCTATTATAGACCAACATAACTGATTTCTTCCAATTTCTGTAGTCTCTGTCGTCTTCATATAGGAAACTAGATGCAGGTGAATTAGGAATGGAGTCGATGGGAGTAGCAGTAGCTGACGATCTTCTTTTCATTTTTATTGCCTGAAGATCTTCTTCTTCTGTCCATGGACTGTTTGATCTGTCATTTTCATTTTTCACTTTAAACTTCACATCTGTTTTCTTTTCACTTGCGTAATAATTATTTTCAGATGATGTATCTTCTGCCTGTTCAGAATCTTCCAAATGAGCGTTTACAGCCTTTTCGACCGCCAAAAGGATATCAAAATCTTTGTCTTCTTTTTTCTTTGTTCGAGAATAATCTCTTTTTGCTTTGCCCATCTTGTCTAACTTGTTAACTTCCAAATCGTCCAAAAATGAATTTGTAAAGTCTGGGGTAAATGTTTCCTCTCTTTTGGGCTCTATTAGAGTTAACGGAGGTGTTTGTTCATTTTCGCGTTTTTCTAACTTTTCAGTTTGTAATGCAACTTCCAAATCATTTTCATCATCCTCAGAATACGTTTCAGTTTTTACTTGTATACCATCTTCCTTAAGAGTCTGCTTATCTTCAACCTTGATGTTTTCAGAGTCTTTATACACTGGAATATCTGTTTCAGAAGTTTTGTGTGAGTGAACAATATCCTGAATTTGCTTCTTGTTAAGCTCTTTTCCCATGCCTTCCCCTTCTAATTCTACAACCTCTACTATCTCTACTGAACCAGGATAAAGTTCGTGTTTTTCTGTAGCAAGTTTTTCATCTGTCGACTTTCTAATTTCTGTTATCTCTTCTTGAAAACCGAGCTCCATATCATCAGGAAAGGATTTTGTTACTTTCTTTTCGTCATCTTTGGTTTCTGAATATTTGAATTCTTGATGTTTAGAGAAAGAAGATGGTTTAATAGATTGTGTCATTTCTACTTCTTCTCTAAATTCGAAAGGATCGATTTGAGTAGTTTCTTTTACTTTTTCTTCATCTTTTTCGCTTTCACATGTTTCTCCATTATCTTCCGATTTAAGTGTTTCTATTTTTGCTTCTGTCACATCCGCAGGTGATAGTGAAACTTCAGGATTTTCTTGAATTGCATCTGAAGAAATTGGAGTTGCATTGCTTGAAGATGATCTTGATATTGTTCCGGTAACTGAAGCAATGGAAGCTGCATCTGGTATAGAAGACTCATTAATTTCTGAACTAATTGTTGAAATGAGTGTTGGTTGTGGAGCCATAACAATTGTGGTGGTAGTTTTAGAGGTTTCAGCTGCAGCTGCTGCACGGGCTGCTTCAGCCATTTCTTCTTTTTCACACAATTCTTGCAATTCATTTTCCAAATTAGTTATAATATCTTCATTATCATCAAGCTGTAAATGCTGCTCTGGATTATCCACAATGTCTGCATTTTGTATCAAATCTGATATTATCACTTCCACCTCTTCATTTTTGATTTCAGGTAGCGGTTCATCTGAAGATAAAATCGTACTTTCTATGTCTTCAACCTTAAGATTAGGTAATGTATCCACAGCATCTTCCAATATATCAACCGCTGTTGCCTCCGGCAAATTACTTGTACTTAATGTGACTGTATTGGCACTAGATGGTGACTGTGAAATAGCAGAGCTTACCAAGTGCTGTATTCCAGGTGAAACAGAAACACAGGCAGTTGAATTCAGAAGACTTGCAATTGTTGGATTACTTGCAGAATTAGCATTTCTGCTATTAGAATGACTTGTAATAGCTGAATGTAGAATAGAAGTTGCAACACTCTGTGAATGAGAAGGAGACTTTAAAAGACTAGTTAATAAAGGAGAGAGTGCAGGTTTTGATGGATCATGGGTTGGTGTTTGTGGCTGTTGGGGTGCTTGTTGAAGATCTTCACTTTGGTCCATCTCCACCAATGAATCTATGCTATCTGTTGCTTTCCGTTTTTGACCGATAATCGTCAACCCTTTTGAAAAAGGTTTCCAAGCTCTTTCAATTTCTTGTTTACGTTTTTCGCGTTCTTTTAGCCATTTATTATGCGCTTGCAAATCTTCTTCGCGTTGCTTTTCTTCTTCATCTATTTCCTTACACCACTGATCAAGTAACTCTTCTGGTACATTTCCTTTAGAGGATAAAAAAATCACAAATTTCAAAATTGTTGTTTATCAACAAAAAAAATAATGAAAAAAAGGATTTTAAAATTTTTCTAGCATTTACAGTGACCTTGTTTGTAAAGGATACTATTCTAAAAAGTACTTAAAGGGTTATTATTGAATTTTAAAATGTTTGTAAACATTGTTTTGCTTCTGGTTGTTACATAAATGAGAAAAATATGTTTAGAGTAATAGTAACTGACCTGACTGCAATAAAACCATATCTTCCTGTAATTTCTTGTATTCAGACTTTTCTTCAGCAAGAAGCTTATCAAGCTCAGTCAAACGTTCTTTTGTTAATTTCCTTAGTATGCTTTCTGTTGGTGTTTCCACAGTTGTTTCTGATGATGAATTACGTTTTTTTCGTTTCGGAGTTTCCACATTTTCTAATAATGATCCGTACTGAGCTGCACAATTCTTTTGATGAAACCAGTCAGGTGGTCTATTGGAGTCGCCGAACGGTTTTAGGGCTCTACTAACTGACATCCAGTTTTGATCTCCACTTCTCACTACAGCAGAGGCTAAGCAGAGTTGCTCTCTTATCGACCATTTATCAATTGGTTCTCGTTTAATTTGCAATCTTTCTTGAATAGAAGTCATATTCACAAATATTATTTTCAATTACAAAAACACCTTCGACGTAAATGTTTTAGGTTATAAAGTTATATTGCATCTGTCTATGGTATACGTTGACATTGTGTGTTGTACATGAACATGAAATGATTCCGAAATGAAATACAAAATTATATTACTAATCAAATAAATCAAAAGTTTTAAAGCATTTTCGGTAATCTATAATAACTTTTTTCATATATTATGTTTATATTTAGTTTAGCTACATAAAATTCATTAAATTAAGATGAAATGGTAATGTTATAAGTTATAGGTATTTTAGACATTATCCGAGAAATACTATATTTTACACAAACTGTAAAATTTGAATTAATTCATTCCAAATATAAAATAAGTAAAAGTTTGCACTTCGTTGAATTGATTTTTAGGAATTTTGAAAGAAAACGAAATTTAAAACTAATCGTTTGTTAGATTTTATCATAATTCTATCCACCTTTGCTTTTATCCAACAAAGAATGATTTTCATAATCAATTAGTACCTTTTAAAAATGCGAAAACTAAGGAAAAGTCCTAGCATGCAATTATCTGTAAAATGGGTTGCATAACACAATGTAATTAAAATTAAAATACAACTAATCAAAAGCTGTGTATCTTATGTTATTTTCGAGTCGATCGAGAATGAACGAAGTTTAACCAATTAAAGGTACCAAAAGCAAGTAGTACTAATACGGGGTGTATAAATAATGGTAAGCGCAGAGTTTTAGTGGCAAACACTGTCTGTGTTGTAATAAATGTGAAATTTCATTTCTCCGCTGTTCAAACAAATGAAAAAGGTAAAACTTTCCAAAATGAATTTATTGATTTACAGTAGTATATAAACAATTTAATAGAAACAATAAAATGCTTATATTTATGGTTAGCAAAGTAGGAAAGTGATATGTGTTAAAAAATTATGGAACTGAAAAGAATTAATTTTTGACTCGAACATTAATGCAGGCAGAGGATTAAAAAATCAAAACGGTTAATATATCATACCGTTAGTTTCAAAGCAAAGGACAAAAATGTTCATAAATTAATTTAAGAAAATATTTCACAAATTTATTTTCAGTTTTACTTATTAAAGTTCTCTCGTAATAAAGAATTTTAAGCAAAAATTATAAACAATCTAAAAATTACAGTTTTATGGTCAACTTGCCACGTCGCAAACGGAGTTTGTTTTCCATTTAATTAACATGGAAAACGTAACATTTTTACCCAAAAATAAAAAGCTCGTATAAAATATTATTATTATTAATTAAATGGTAAACAAATTCTGTTTGCGTCCTTCATAGGTTTAATCTACAAAGCTGAAGGTTTAGGAGAAAATTTTTAAGATACGATGCTAAATTGGCTAATGGGACCGCAAAAAAAGGACACTAATTCTACATATATAAGTGAAAAATATTTTATAATAACATAACTTTTATTTTCAACATAACTGAATGTATTTCTTAATTTTTACGTTAAATTTATCTCGTATTAAACAACGCTAATATTCCTACAGAGAAATATTTCTTGTCGCGTCTGTTTTTCCTCAAGAACACATTCGATCATGATATATCTCGGTCAATACTACGTCTGATTTTTAAATGAACAGATACAATAGAATGTTTTTAAATCGAACTAATTTATATAAATATGGAAATTTTCAATTTATTGGACAGTTTCTTTTGAGACTTTAATTACTTAATAGGACAGTTTAATATTATAATTATATATTGCATATTTAAGTGCATTTACTTTTTTTTTCTTATCGTTACTGATCTAAGATACACAATATGAGAATCTTATTGATTTTTTGTTAATATTTAGTATTCTGCAAAATGTTTCTAATTGTTTAATTGTATATTAAATTGTGGAAATAAATAATAATATATTTTGAGGTATCAAATTAAAGACAACATCGTTAGGTACTTTATTTTCACCATGATATTGAATATATATGGTGTCCCATCACAACATAACCATGTTACAGTAGGAGCTACGAACTTAACCCTGCACACCTAATCGTTTAAGATCTCAAATCGTAACATTTTTAACAATTTGTCCAGACGTGAAACATTGTCAAATGTTTGTTTTTCATTGGTAATTTTATTGTTAAATTTAAAAAATTTTAAATTTTAGGTCGATTATGTAATCAAATGATCATGGTTATTTACTATGCAATTTACAATTACTATCACTGAACATTTAAAATAGGTCAGTCAATTGATACCTACATAGGCTAATATTTTAGATACGGGATGTACTAGTGAGTATAAAAATAAAACTCGTTTTTTTCGGTCGCATACTATTTCCGTTTAGCTGCCTTCGTGAAGAAGAGTTCTAATTTGTTTTTTAATTTTTTTTTAAACCTCCGGAACCGCAAGTCCTACAAAAAATCTATACAGCCCTTTTCTGTAACCACATAAATAATCTATAACGTTCATTCTAATACATAAGACTTTTATTGTGATGCTACGTGAAAATGTATTAATGAAAGTCGAAGTTGTTTAATTAGCTGCAATTAATTTTTTTTAGGGCTTAGAGTTACGGCGATATTTTTAGGGCTTAGGGTTACGGCGATATTTCTAAAACCCAATTAGATACACCCCTTTTTAAGATAAATAAATGGGGTGGGGTGGGTTTGCGATTGTGGAAACCGAGTTTTATACTTACCACTACATCCTGTATATATATTTAAAAATAATAATAATTGCTGCCTACCCAAAATCTTTAACTCTCCAAGTCAGGTATTTTAAAAAGTTGTTATAGTTGTTGTTGTTACTGTTATAAACATCATAATAGATAAAATAAAATCCATCTATTCGTGGTCAGTAAAATAATAAATGTTGTAAATCGTTGATGATTTTGGATATTTACTAAAAAAAAAACACGTGCAAGATAGCCTCTGAAAATTAAACGTTTGCATTTAAAATCTTTAAACTATAATTTATTATTCAGTTTATTAAAATAATCCTTCATCTTTACTAATATGCCATTTCTACAAAAATTTAAGTAAAAATCTAAATACAAAATGGTTTTAAGAATAATTTAATTTATACCTATTTCTTAAATTTATTTAAAGTAGAAATGTTTCGTGTTGTATAACAATAAATTCGTATAGAGGAATCTCTTATCGTATCAGCTTTAACGATCACAAAAAATCTCGTTTATTCTTGTAACTGCCAACATTCTGGAGGTCAAATAAAAATATAGCAGAGATACACAATACACAAAATACAATAACATAAAATCGAGCGAACTTCTTTATGGAAAATTTTAAAAATTCTCAACTGTTAGAAACGATTGACATAATATAGTTAGGCCATTTCTATGAAAGTAAACCAATTTTTTTCATGACGTCGAAACTGTATAAAAACCTATATTGATTATGGAATGATATTGATGCGTTTGTGTCGTAAAATATAATAATATACACTTCTATATTATCGAACATTTTAAATTATTTCTTGTTAAGCAGTTTAAGTGAAAACCCTATCTATAAAATTAAAATTTTCTCTATTTTGTATTACCTACATAAGAACACATTCATTCTTCTAAAACATCGACATGAATTTAGTTTTAACACATATATGTTATTCGAACCTTTAAGTTACGAATTCCAGCTCGCCGAGTCATCTGTTTAATATAAATAAAAAACTATAGTAGTTTCTATAATTTTTGTTTGCTGCTTTGTAGCAAAACGTACGTCAAGTGACAATAAAAATTGTATAAACTACAATAGTTTTTTATTTATAATTAATATGAAGTTCCACAAAGTAAGTAAGAATCCAATTCAAATTTTCGCGGGCGTTTTTGATCTAGTTAAAATTTTAATTTTGGAAATTTGAAAAGGTCGTTATATGCATCAGTGTCTACTTTTTGCGTTGGTTATTTCAGATTTTAATTCATACTGTACATTAATGAGCACTGCTTGACGGTAGATTATTTGTACCATACTTTTTTTATTGATTTGAATTTTTCAAAGGCGGCAACTACAGCCCATTTTTGTGTTTCCAAATTGATATGTTTGCATTCCCGTGCCAATAACTGTTGTTTGCATTTGAAGTAATACTAACAGTTTTATCAATATCTAGGAATGAAGATTAGCAGGGCACTTAGTAAAACTTGATTTAAATATTTAAAAAAATTAAATAGTTAATGATAGTAGGCTTTAGATACTTGATGAAACTTCATATCAAATAAAGAAAATGAGAGTAAAGCTGTGTAAGGAACTTTGTTCCTTAACTACTTATCTTAATTTACGCAACAAACCCATACGATTTTTTATAATTTTTATTGAAAATATTTATTTATTTTTTCTTATAGAAATTATTTTAAATATTATCTTTATATTTATATTATAATGACGAATTATTACCTAATAATGATAAAATGATGTTAAATGTTTAAAGGATAATGCTCAATTGATGTTGTTTTTCTGGTGTTTTGTGTTTTTATTACTTTAGTTGGCGTCCTTTTTCTGAGATATTATTGGTTCTATTTTGGTGGGGTTATTTTTGAAAATCACCAACAGTATTTGAAATTTTAAAATTAAGTATGTCGGTTAACGGTTTCGGAGGGTAAAAATGTTTCTTAGAATGTTGATGACCGTTGTCGGCAAGTTAAAGTTTTATTGAAGGGATTTATGAATTTAGAAAAGGTACTGCAATAAAAATGAAAGTCTGAATTTTGAAATGAAAGCCTGAATTTTGAAGGAACGTTGAAGAAAAGAACTGAAAAGAACTGTACTCTAGATTGTAAAAATTTGGTAAAAGAAACGTAGTTTTCAGAATAACGGTTTTAAGTAATATACAGGGTGTACTAATTTATATGCTTTTAACACCGTTAAGTCGACATGTAGGACAATTAACATGAAAACTGTTGGAGATATTTCTCTGTCTAGCAAACATGCACTTGTGTGTGTGGATTTTGCAGTTACACTGAACACCTGCTATGTGTGTATTCATGCAGGTGGCCAGTTGTCTATTAAATTTCGTTTTGCCCTCGGTTACCCTCTCAGTCTTCACTTAGTCTTTAAGCCGTTATGTTGTGCATTTATGTTTTCTGTTCTCTTCTGTTCTGTTCTAATAATAAAGTTTACTATTCCAACAAAGCACTCTGTTTTAATAATCAACAAAAACAATTATAAGTGGCAGCGAGAACCCTTTAGTTATACCCCACTAGATTTTGGAATATCATTTTTTACATTTGAATTTAGATTCTCACTTTTAATCCCTTCAGCAACGAAAGTAAATTATTTTTAGAAGTAATCAACGTTGACAAACAGAAAAGCTGACACCTACCGAAGTTGTACTATTCTTTTTGATTCATAAATTTATTAAGATAAAAGCAGCTACTGTTTCAAACAAACTCCTTTTTTTCTCTGATGAGCATGCATCAATTTTAATAAATAACACACGAAGCTACCATTTAAAGTGTTTAAGTTAAATAATATTTGTTTACGTTATTTTATTATTTTAAAGAACATCAAAGCTTCGACTAGTATTTTAAAAACTCTGCACTATGCTTTTCGATTGGGCCAGCAGTATTTTGTTAGAAGATCGTGATATCGTGAACCGCGACTGGCGACTCGCGATCAAGCACGATCAATTCGTGTTTATATATTCAGATGGTATGAGAATATTAGCGCGATTCCGTGGAAATTAAATAATAAATTTCGTATAGTAATCACCAAAACTTGACAGCTGTCTATTGTTCAATCAAGACAGAAGCAAGTGCACCAGTATAATGTGATATATTTTGAAATTCTGTAACTTCATCCGGTGAGTTTTTTACTTTTAATTAAAAATTTTGTTTTGATTCTGGCAATTCTATAGTTCTTTATTTATAAAATAAGATGAGTAGAAGAAAAACACTGGTTTTCGTTGCACCAAATATTTATTAAAAAACTCGACAAATTTTTTTAGTAGAATTTCCTCTCGAGAATGACCTGAAAAGATGGAAACAAATTTGTCGTGTTTTTTAATAAATATTTAGTACAACGAAACCCAGTGTTTTTATTTTATAATTTATAAAATGTTACACAACGAATGCGATATACATTCAATCAATATTATAGTTGTTTTTTTTGTAAAGAAATTGTATAGTTTGAATTTAAAAATAGTGTCTTAAAATGACAATTTGGAAATGCCTGATTGAAATATAATTTGTGCAGTAGTTGTTTGGTTAAAGAAAATATTTCTTAAGTCAGCAATTAAGGATATAAGATATAAGTAATCGACGTGAGTTATATGTATGTCGCGGTGTGAAATGAGGGATATCGACGTGTAATGTGGCAAGTGGAAGCTGAAGCTTGACGGTAGATTTTTTTCACCATATTTTTTTATTGATTTGATATGTTAGCATTCCTGTGCCAATTACGGTCGTTTGTATTTGGAATAATTACATAGATTTATCAATATTTAAGAATGAAGATTCGCAGAGCACTTCGTGAAACATGATTTAAATATTAAAAAAATTATATAACATAACAACATGTGACTGTGCAATACGATATGTACTGTATTTAGATAAATTTAAATATGGAATCAATAGAAACAACTACTGCGAGGGCTAAGACGAACAAGGATTTTAATGTCTTCTTTTTTAGATATGTTATCTTCGTCTAAGAATATTCGGAATCAACACTGTAATTCACTGCAGGTATAACCTGTAAAAGTTGTGGGATTTAGCTTTCGATTCGTAGTGCCTGCTTAGTGGGACGCGTTCCAAATGTGGGATCTTTGATCCTTAATATTTACACGAACAAGGATTTTAATACTATTTAAACTGTCTATGGTGCAATTATGATGAAACATTTTTAAATATTTTAATAAAACACAAAGAATGTTTCAACAATAAGGTTTATTAAACTCTTACAATTGTTTCGGGCAACGGGACATTTTCAAAGAGTACAGATTTGTTACTAAAATTAAAGAAGTGCAGCTGATCAATATAAGCAAACTTTTTCTAAAATAAATTATATAAAAGCACTGGTTGCAAAATTAAAAATCGCTTGAAGAAATACAACTTAAAAGTCATCGAAGTAAACAAAAAGAACCTTAAGTCCCTTCTAGTTAACAACAAGCAAAAAACAAATAAACTTTCAAAAAATGACATTTTTATTTATATAGGGCAGACTGGCCGGGCCCTAAAAAACAGATTAGACGAACATAAAAGATAAATTAAATACAATGTAATGTCGACTGTTTTTTTGGAGCACTGCATAACCAATAAAAAGTAAGAAACTAAGCCTTCTCGAAAATTTGGAAATTAAAAAACGCTGAATAATAATAAATTAATAGTTAATAACCACACTGAGTAAGAGACCAGCAATTCACCTTTACTTTTATACAAATTGTTACTGGTTTTACCAGAGTAGGTACCTGCATCTAGGAATTTCCGTATTACCTTCATCCCTTTATATTGATCGGCTGCATTTCTTTAATTTTAGTAGCAAATCTGTACTCTTTGAAAATGGCCCGTTGGCCGAAACAATTGTAAGAGTTTAATAAACCTTATTCTTGAAACTTTCTTTGTGTTTTATTAAAATATTTAAGGATTTTAATGCCTCCTTTTTTGGATACTGTATTTTGTATTAGGAATATAGGTTTTGATACATACTATACGCATGTATGCGGTTAGTTTAGTAGTTTAAGCACAGATTGGTGTGTCTCTAATAAGAAGATGAATATAACATAGCTAGGCGATCTCAGTTGCAAGTTGCAACACAACATGCGCGCGCCGTAAATTTTAAAAGCTTATATATAGAATTTTTGTCGATTTTAAAACAAACTTTTTGGAATTATTGTTGAATACAAATATATAAAAGTACCAACAAATGGAAAATAAATGCATTTAATAAACATGCTACAATTTTTTTCTTATTATCAGATTCTTTACCAATAGTCTGAGAATAAGGTTTGATTTGATTTAAACTGAGACATTGCCTTACTCATCTGACCGGCTGCCATTGTCTTTTCGATGGTTTAATTAAGATTGACATGGGATTTTTAGTAGGTTAAATACGGTCCTGCAAAGTTACCTATATTTTGCGAAATCGAGAAAATTACCATCATTTCGAGTGCAGTTTTGACCGTTCTTAAAGAAAATTCTCACCAGTCAAAGAACGCTTTCAATCCAATAAACTACACTCTTATGATGGTTCAAACTATATTTAAATCGGACTTTTAAACGCTAGGAACGGCCCTTCAAGTTAAGGAATGCTTTCAAATGCAATAAGGTACGCTCTTTTCGATGGTTCAATCTGGATTGAATTCGGGATTTTAGTAAGGTACATACAGCCCTGCAAAGTTACCTATATTTTGCGAAATCGAGAAAATTACCATCATTTCGAGTGCATTTTAGACCGTTTTTAAAGCAAATTCTGACCAGTTAAGGAAAACGAAGACGAAATTTAAATCGGACTATTGGTAAGCCAGATAGGGCTCTACAAAGTCACCTATGTTTTTCGAAATCAAGAAAATTACCATAACTTCGAGTGCATTTTTGGCCGTTTTTAAAAAATGCTCTGAACAGATAAGGAAGGCCTCCTATGCCCTAAAGAATGCTCTTTTTGACGGTTTTATTGAAATGTTAATATTAAATTGATTTGTTTTCTAGTTTATGTTATTTATTTATGGTTAATTGAATTAATAATCAATAATCGTTTCAATAGCACGTCTCTGTGCCATCCCGAAATAATTTAGATTTCAATTAGAAAAAAACGAAACTAAATATTTTCACACACTCTATTTACTATTCGTAACATATGTTTCGCCAAACTTTAGCTTCCTCAGACGTGAGTACTTACTACTGTCTACTGAGTAGCAGTAGTAGTAGCTAAAGTTTGGCGAAACGTTTATTACGAATAGTAAATAATGTGTGTCAAAATCTTTAGTTTAGTTTTTTTTTTCTAATTAAGATGGATTTTCGGATTTTCATCAATTAAAGGTCGAAACTACCAAATTTATATATTTTTTAAGTGAAATTCGAATTAGATGGGGACGATCCCATTCTCTTCTTCGTATCTATTTCTCCCTTTTTATCTTTTCCTGTCTCTTTCGTTCTAGTATTCAATTATCTTTGAAGTGGTAATCAGGCGATGGAACTTGTACGAAGCAAAACGTATGTTATTTCAATTTTATAAACTGGTGCTCAAACTAGCTACGCTATTGGTTGAATAGCGTTTTAGACTTCATCACTGCTTCGTGCAGTTGCTATCGCAAATATATATGTATCGCATATAATTTCAACAGTAGGCAGTTAGTTGATTCGAGAAAATATTACTTAAGTCGACAATTGAGAATATATGTATTCGGCGTTAGTCATATGTCGCGGTGTGAAATGAGGGATATTGACCCATAATGTACCATACTTTCTTATTTATTTGAATTTTTTTAAAGGCGGCAACTATAGCCCATTTTGGTGTTTCCAAATTGATATGTTTGCATTCCCGTGCCAATTACTGTTGTTTACATCTGAAGTAATAGTAACAATACATTAATATAATATTAATTATTGAATTAATTTATACCCACTACAGATTACCTCATACAATGAGGGAAAAATTTGTTGCTATTGTCATGCCCCCGCCGGGACACTAACCCGGGATCTCGGCTTTACGCTCCAATGCTTTACCCCTACTAAAAATTCGTCAAATATTTCATTATTAATGATTAATATTATATACATTGATTCCAACGTTCTGTGACTTAGTAAGTACAGTGGCCGGCACCTAAGGAGATTCAGCAACGATCAGATTGACAGGTAGCTAGGCGGAAACTTTTAGCATAGCAATAAATGAAAGAGCCAATAATAATATAACTGGACCGAAACGTCGACTTGTAGTTCAGCGGCGCGTATCACTGAGAGAAAAAGTTCTGAACACGGAACACAAGTAAATTCATTCAACTGATTTACTTACCCTAATAACCCCTTCTCTACTCTGTTAATTTGCAACTACGCTACTGAACCTTACTGAGCAGTTATCATTTTGCCTACCGCTCGATTATCCCCGCCCTAAAGGGGCTAAACTTTGCTAGTGCGCATCCGATGATTTATGGCTTTTGAATCTCCTTAGGTGCCGTGCACTGTACGTTCGTCGTTGTTGCTGTTGTCACCTCTCGTAGCTTAGTGGGTAAAACATTGACGCGTAAAACCGAGATCCCGGGTTCGAGTCCCAGCAACAAAATTTTCCCTCATTGTATGAGGTAATCTGTAGTGGGTATAAATTAATTTAATAATTATTATCGTATTAATGTATTTAAAATTTACCCCTTCTAAAAATTCGTCAAATATTTCATTATTAATAGTAAGAGTTTTATGAATATCTAAGAATGAAGATTCGCAGAACACTTGGTGAAACTTGATTTAAATTTAAAAAAATTAAATAGTTACTAGATACTTATTGAAACTCCATATCAAATAAAGAAAACGAGAGTAAAGCTGCAAAAATATTTTTAAATATCCGCAACAATTGTTTGTCCAAAACATTGAACTCTTCTGTTTGATAATATTTTTAAAACTCTACTCTCGTTTTCTTTATATATATATATATAAAAATTGAATAAAATAACAACACATAATTGATTTCACTAATTATATTTATGCAAACTCTGACAATTGTTTTGGCAGTTTGAATTGAATGAGTACAACATTTGTTGCGTCCGTTTAAGGGTTTTTAAAACAAATTCCTTTATTTTTTTTACGGCCAATAATTTACTTTCGTTACAGTTAACTTCAAATATCTTTAGCGTTTTGATAAATAACTAATAGAAATAAAACACTAATGAAACATAACAGTTTATGTACACATAAGAAAGAAAACCACACGAAGAAGAAAACTCAAAAGTTGAAAATATGTAATTAAAATAAAAGCACAAATTAACAAGGTAAACTTACAGTAGCGATATCACAAGAAGGTCGAGAACAGTAAACTAGCTTTTATCGAAGAAATTTGAGAATTTATACATAGGGTTGTTAATAGAAAGAGGGGTGTTCTATAGAGGAACAAATAGTGATAGTAAGAGTGGTACAAGTCTACAGACGGTAAACACCTGGAAATAAACAATGGAAAAGTTTGGTTGAAGTAATTGAAGGTAAAACCAGCTATTAGTACAGGGAGCATGCAGGTAAAGGTGAATATAAATTTTTACGAAGAGGCTACGTGACTGAACAATAGTATTTGGTTTGAAAGGAAACAAAGGCATGCACAAGATAAGAAGTGAAAGTATTTACATTTAAATAGAAATGAAATTTAGAATATTTAAAATTTACAAAAATAATATTTATACATTTTACAATATTACACAAAAATAATTTACTGTTCCGCTACATATCTGCTACGTACTATTTAATTAGAGGTACGGATGAGTACCGAGTGACTTGTAGCGTGAATAATATAAAAAATACATCCAATCGCCTTATAACAAACAATGTTTATTAGTACAACCAAATGTATATATTTCGACTACGAAGCAGTCATTTTCAATGGTAATAGTAAACTAAGATTAAGAAAAGATTATACCTATTGTTATATTGCGGATTTGAGGTTGATTTCCAAATGCAATATAATATTACTATCACTTACAAACTGATATTTTCCTCGAAGATATTACTTCACTTATATGAAGAAAATACAGTTCGATAGTTTTATTCACAAAGTATAACTTGATCCGTATTCATAAGAAACACATATAAAAGAATAAAATTCTCGTTCTTTAGATACGATACTTTATTATACAAAAAGATGAGTCGTTTCAACAAAGGAAAACTTAAGACTAACTTAAATCTAATCCTTAGTGTATTACGAAGGGTCGTATTTGCCCTAACTATCATTATGAGTAGTAAACACAAACAATCTAATCAACATCCAAAGTACTTATGAATAATAATATTAACATGGAATTGTCATGCTAACATTCCTCTACCGCTAGTTTTAAACAAATAGTTTTTTTAATTTAAAATTTGTTTAAATAATAATAATCAGAACAATATAAAGGTATGCACAAAAGATATAATAAGTACTAAAACAATTCACAAAAGAAACACTTAGTGTATTCAGTCTTATTTTGTATCATAATTAGTTGTCAATCTCCAATTTGTAGAATGTTCGTCAGAAAATGCTCCGTTTGAATAAGCATTTTGCAAAGTTGGTGCAGAAGATGTTATCTCTCGCCGAGAAAACCTTACAGTTGGTTCCGAAAATTCCCTTCTGGAATCAGCAGGGACCCGCGAAAGCACACTAGAGTTTGGTTGATTTATATTAAATATTTTAATGCACCGATTACAATCACTGCCAGAAAACGGGAACCACTTTGGTTTAATAAGTTTTAAGCAACCCGGGCAACAACAGCAACAGCACAAAAACACCATAATTACAGAAACAAACATCGACAACACCAGTTTCCACCATGATAGGGAACTGAGTTCAACGAACGGTCTGTGTTTTTCCTTATATATTTCATTTTCCATCGAGTCTAGCTTATGCTTGGTTAAAAGAAGTTCTTCTTTGTTCATTTTATGCATTAATATAGGAACCAATTTTATTTCGTTGTTCTTTGAATAATTAATTAGGCAATCCTCAGGAATTGAGATGACGTCATAACTCATATTTTTATTCAAGGTGTTGTTTTTAATAGTAACTATTTTGAAAGATTTTCCAACGATTCCATTACAAGAAGAATGGAGTGTTATTAGACTAGGCTTTACCAACTTTATCGTTTTCATAAAGTCCCCTTCACATTTATAAGTGAAGTCCAGGGGTTTTGTAAGGATGGCGAGCCATTGATTTTCTTCCAGGCGAAGCATTTCCTCAGACTGTGGAGGCATACGTACTGGTTGACACATATTGGACCATTTTCCAGTGAAGACCATCTCGCTCTCACAAGTTACTTCCTCCTTGTTGATAATAACGGGGTCTCTCATGAAATAATCTCCATTTTGCGTTTGTAATTCAGAAAGAAAATTTACCTGGATGTAGTGCGCATTTGCTCGTTCAATAGCCACATATGGATATTTAGGAAATAGGAAATAAAAGTTAGGATCGTTCTTTCCAGGAACAGGAATCGGTATTAATTTGTAAAACTGAAAAATTTCCTTTGATATTAAAGGTACTTTAATATGATATACTAAAGTTTTTGATTTTATTGAAATTAAAATTTTACAGATATTTATAAAATTCGGAATTTGTTCGGAAGTTAAATCAAAGGGTAACATATATTGGGGTACATTTTGATTAATTTCTTTTAAAGCTTGTACAAATAAATTATTGTCAAGAAACGATGGTGGCAGAGTGTTGGTTCTAGCAAAAAGAATTTGTTCTTTAATCTTTGTTATTTCGGAATCAATGCTTAAGATAATTTCATTGCAAACCACTACTAAATTTAAAAGTTCAATCTGAAATTCGTTGCTCGCAATTGTAAAAGAGTTTTCATTCAATTTATTTTGAATCCTTTCAAAGTTGGAAGCAATTTTCTCTTCATTTATGTGTAAACTTGCTAATGTGGAATTAAAGTCTTTGATTACATCTTTTATAATATGTACAGTATTGTCCACAAGTGCTAAAGTGTCCCTATTGGAATTCTGAATCAATTTAATTGCATTGTTGATTTCTAGTTCATCATTGGCGTCCATCAATCCAAATATAGTATGAAGACCAGATCCGATAATATCAAACATTCCACGTTTACGTCTATTTCTTTCGATAGGAAGCATATTAGTAATAGTTTTTAATTCGCGATTTACCTTATTCAAATTTTGTTTTAAGGTAAGGGCGTGAATATAATGATGATGAGATCCTAATAATCTATTTTCCATTTGATTTATTTTATCTGTCAATCTGTTAATTTTATCTAAATCTTGATATAATGACGTAATGTTTTTTATTACGATTATCGAGTATGTTTGTTCAATTATTTTCAAATTTCCTAATAATTTAAGGTAAATACCGGAGTCGGACGGTAGGCTAGTTATAGTTAAAGGTTCTTGCAAAGATAGGGTGAAAAGAAGAATTAGGGATGTTACTGTAATGATCATTTTATTGCCTGAAACAAGAACAGAAAACAAAACCGTTAATTGATGTTATTGCTGAATTGGAATTCGTTTTATTTTAGAAACGTTAATTACTTTTGGTTTAGGACATGCTATTTCATAAGAATTTTGATTGATTTTCCTAACAATTTCAAAAGGACCGTAATATTTAAATTTTCTGTCACCTTGTCTTTTCATTTTTACATATACCTTTTCTTTATCTATAAACGTTGGAATTAATTTTGCATTATGGTCATGACGAACTTTAGTCTTCGCTGAGTTGGTTTGTTTATTTTGTTTTGCCATTTCTCTAATTTGTTTTATATTTTCATTTCTTAAGGTAGGATCAATTTCGTGATGATTTTCATTATTATCTACATCTAATCGTGGAGGTTTTATGCCAAACGTCAATTCATAAGGTGTAAACTTATGTCCCTGATTTATGGAGGTGTGGCGTAACATTTATTGCCACACTCGCCTCTGCCAGTGTTGTATATATTTTATCTGTAAATTTTTGTATATATATTTTTGTTGTAAATATCTTGAATACCTTTTGTGTACGTTTCTCTTCTTTTGTCTTTTTAACTTTTATCTTCCGTGTCGAATTCTATTTCTACATCTTCACTTTCTAAATTCTACTTCTTTTATACTGTATTTTTCACACCTATTAAATAATCTCTATTTTGCGATCTTTACTGCTTCTTACTGTTCCTTTCAACTACCCTTTCAATACGACCCTTTCGTAGTTTACAGATTTCACTTTTCTTTTGTTCACCCTAACTCAATAGCTTTCCTTTTCAATCTGTATCTATTCTTTTTAGCTTCTTTATTACACATCCCATACCAGTCCTATTGTGTACCCTTAGTTGATGTTATTCGTTTCTTCACGCTTGCACCCTTGCCATTAGAAAGTGACCTTCCTGCATCCTGTCCAGTTTCTCATTTCTACGCCTATTACCTTAGTCACGGTCACTTTCCCTAATTTCCTAGTATTCCTCTCTACGAATAACGTCAGATAAATCCTTAGAATTTATTCCCCTACTTTCTACATTCCTGAACTTTCATTTTTTTTCCTTTCAAAACTTTACTCAAAAATAAGACACTTACTCTTCAACTCTTGCGCTCTTCACTTGTGTTCACCTTTTCGTTTTTCGTCATTCTCAATTAATCAACCGTGTATATATATAATCCGTGTAGATACTGTTAATAAACATTTTATTCACGCAAGCTTATTAATTTATTGTGTCGTTCCACAAATCGCAACGACCAAAGTGGTGACCCCGACGTGATCTGGCTGTGTAGTGAATTTAGTGATAACGGACTAACCAAACAAACTTCAATAGTCAGTAAAAAATCCAGTATGCCTGCAAACGATTCCGCGAACCTTGTCAGTGCGATAGAAACCGCACTTGCTGCGGGCAGTTATTCTAGGATACAATTACCACCATTTAATCAGGCCGATCCTGAATTATGGTTCTCACAGGCAGAACGATGCTTCGCATCCGCGGGACTTTCTTCAGAGGTGCAAAGGTACGAGTGTGTCGCGCGGTCTTTAGATGCGCGTGTTGCTGGCGAGGTGCGAGACCTAATATTGGAGATGCCGACTGTAGATCCATACCAAACTCTAAAGGCGAATCTCATCAAACGTCTAGGCGAATCGCAAGAACAAAAGACCCGGCGACTGTTAGAGATGGAGGAAATGGGCGATAGGAAGCCGACACAGTTTCTTCGCCACTTAAAGAACCTAGGCGGCACCACCTTCCCGGAATCCGCAATCCGAACGTTTTGGTTCCGCCGTCTTCCAGAAAGTATCCAGCCCATCCTCGCAGCGCAGACGGACGCGTCGCTCGAGCGACTTGCAGAAATAGCGGATTCAATCATGGTAATAACCTCCGCTACTCGGCCAAGTACCATTGCCGCGGTGTCTGTTGCAACACCGGCAACATTGCCTACGCCAGTGCCTACCCCAGTGTTTGACGCGTTCCTCGAACAATTTAAAACATTAACCCTCTCGTTAAACCGCGAAATAGCGAGTTTACGCAGCGATATGGACCAAATGAAAAGTGCGCGTAGTCAGTGTCGTGAGCGATCACAATCTCGCGAGCGATCGCGATATCGCGCGCGTTCGCAATCTCGCGGAAAGCGTTCCGACGGTGTATGCTGGTACCATTCGCGGTATGGACCTAGTGCGCAAAAGTGTACGCGTCCGTGCAGTTATCCGGCGGGAAACGAGGCGGCCAGTCGTTGATGGCGGCGGACGACGCAGGGCCGTCAACATCGCGCCGCATCTTTATTCCCTGCAGAATCAACAAGGTCCAATTTCTTGTTGATACTGGCGCGGATCTATGTGTTTTTCCCCTGACCCAGCTTAAGGGCTCACGTGAGAAATCATCCTACGTGTTGTCTGCGGCTAATGGGTCACCAATACAAACATATGGTACCTGCACTCTAACCTTAGACCTGGGACTCCGCCGAGACTTTACTTGGCGATTCGTTGTTGCAGATGTTTCCCGACCAATAATCGGCGTAGATTTTCTCGCATTCTACGACATACTGGTAGATGTGAAAAATCAAAAACTTATTGATGGTACAACACACCTCACCGCTAAAGGACGTGCCGTCACTGGACCAACGCCATCGGTCAAGATTATTAATGGATCTTCCCGTTTTCACGACTTACTTGTACAATTTCCAGACATTATCCGTCCCGATGGCGCAGTAAAAACCTTGAAACACCAGACGCAACATTATATAGAAACAACCCCCGGACCGCCAGTTTTTAACAAACCCCGACGCCTCGCCCCTGACAAGTTACTAGCAGCCAAGAAGGAGTTTGACGCAATGTTAAAACTCGGCATTGCCAGGCCCTCGAATAGTTGTTGGTCTTCGCCCCTGCATATGGTGCCTAAACAAGACAATGGATGGCGGCCATGTGGGGATTATAGAGGACTAAATGCGAGAACCGTCCCCGACCAATATCCTGTTCGCCACATCCAGGACTTCTCACAAACCCTGGCCGGGAAAACCATGTTTTCCACAATCGATTTGGTAAAAGCTTTCCACCAGATCCCAATTGCCGAAGAAGACATCCCAAAAACAGCAATCACGACACCATTCGGTTTGTTCGAGTTTCTATTCATGAACTTTGGCCTTCGAAACGCTGCGCAGACATTCCAGCGTTTCATCGATGAAGTGCTCCGTGACCTGGACTTCTGCTACGCCTACATCGATGACATCCTCGTCGCCTCGTCATCTGCAGAAGAGCACATGCGCCACCTAGAAATTTTGTTCGAACGATTACAAAATTATGGTGTTGTGATTAACCCGGCAAAATGCGTTTTTGGTGAAACGGAAGTAAAATTTTTGGGATATCTCGTCTCCGCCAGAGGTACGCAACCACTTCCGGAAAAGGTACAAGCAATTCTTAACTACCCACTTCCGGAAACTGTGAAACAGCTGCGACAGTTCTTAGGTATGTTAAACTTTTACCGAAGGTTCATACCCAAGGCTGCACAACTTCAAGCAGTGTTAAATGACCAGCTCCGTAATAATGCAAAAGGGAAGATGCCGGTTACCTGGTCGCCTGAAGCAAGGACCGCCTTCGACGCTTGTAAAAAAGGCCTTGCAAATGCAACTCTGTTGGCACACCCCAAAATAAATGCACCAATGGCATTGTTTACTGATGCATCCGACAACAGCATCGGAGCGGTTATACAACAACACACCGATGGAGGCTGGGAACCGCTTGCGTTCTTTTCCCGGAAACTCAACACGGCTGAACGAAAGTATGCAGCGTATGACAGAGAATTGCTTGCCATTTACGAAGCTGTAAAGTATTTTAGACATATGGTAGAGGCAAGAACGTTTATTATATTTACAGACCATAAGCCTCTCACTTACGCATTTAATAAAAAGGACAAGCAATCTACACCACGGCAATTTCGATATCTCGATTTCATCGGACAATTTTCGACAGATATTCGTTATATTCCCGGAAATGACAACGTAGTAGCTGATGCTTTGTCACGCATCGAGGTCATCGAACCCCAATTCAGTTTGGAAACACTTGCTTCTGCACAACAAACGGACGAAGAATTGAAGAAATTATCTGAAGATAAATCTTTAAACCTTCAATTAAAACTTATAAGAATGCCAGCGTCCGATGTATCCCTGCTTTGCGACGTTTCAACAAGAATGGCTCGCCCCTGGATACCGCAATCATTGCGGAAAGCAGCATTCAACAATGTACATTGCCATTCTCATCCCGGCATTAATGCAACAGTAAAGCAAGTGGCTCAAAATTACGTGTGGCCGTCAGTAAATAAAGACTGCAGAGAGTGGGCTCGAAGGTGTATACAGTGCCAACGTTCAAAAGTGTCCAGACACGTGACAACAGCGCCTGGAACGTTCGTTACACCGTCGCACCGATTCGAACATGTACACCTCGACATCATAGTAATGCCATTTTCTGAAGGCTACAGGTACTGTCTCACCTGTGTCGATCGGTTTTCACGTTGGCCAGAAGCCATTCCCATCGAAAACCAGGAGGCTTCTACAATAGCCAGGGCCTTCTACAACAACTGGATTTCGCGGTTCGGAACTCCCCTAAGAGTCACAACTGACCAGGGAAGACAGTTTGAGTCGAACCTGTTTAGGGAATTGAACCTCCTAACAGGTACCACTCACATCAGAACCACAGCGTATCATCCAGCAGCCAATGGGATGGTCGAAAGATTCCACCGCCAGCTCAAAGGCGCCATTAAATGCCATGAAAACTCCCGATGGACCGAGATCCTACCTACGGTGATGCTAGGGATCCGCTCAGCATGGAAGGATGACCTCCAAGCGACGGTTGCAGAGATGGTTTATGGAGAGCCAATACGCCTTCCCGGGGTATTTCTCGCTCCGTCTCCGCAATCTTCTTCCCCTGACAATCCGTCCAATTTCGTAGAACACCTGCGTCAACATGCAGAGTCGTTGCGTCCCGTCACCGGCGCTAGACATGGTGAAAAATCTACATTTGTCTTCAAGGACCTAGCCAAATGCGATCATGTCTTCATACGACATGATGGTCCAAGGGCACCGCCGCAGCTCCCGTACAAAGGTCCGTATAAAGTAATGTCCAGGTCCGATAAAACATTTGTGGTAGCCATCAAGGGGAAAAATGTCACCGTTTCCATTGATCGGTTAAAACCGGCCTACATACTAGCGGACAATCCGACATCCGAGGACTCGAACAGCTGGCCCCCGGAAATAATATTACGTAAGGTCCCGACAGCTACAACGACAACAGCTACAGTTCCAGTCACAAAGGAACCAACCCCAAATGCAGGTCAACAACCCGGGGTGCCGAGGCAGACGCGATCAGGTAGACGTGTTCGCTTTCCAGACCGTCTACAGGTTGGACTTTCGTGACCTTCTCACTGGAAGGGGGGTGCTGTGGCGTAACATTTATTGCCACACTCGCCTCTGCCAGTGTTGTATATATTTTATCTGTAAATTTTTGTATATATATTTTTGTTGTAAATATCTTGAATACCTTTTGTGTACGTTTCTCTTCTTTTGTCTTTTTAACTTTTATCTTCCGTGTCGAATTCTATTTCTACATCTTCACTTTCTAAATTCTACTTCTTTTATACTGTATTTTTCACACCTATTAAATAATCTCTATTTTGCGATCTTTACTGCTTCTTACTGTTCCTTTCAACTACCCTTTCAATACGACCCTTTCGTAGTTTACAGATTTCACTTTTCTTTTGTTCACCCTAACTCAATAGCTTTCCTTTTCAATCTGTATCTATTCTTTTTAGCTTCTTTATTACACATCCCATACCAGTCCTATTGTGTACCCTTAGTTGATGTTATTCGTTTCTTCACGCTTGCACCCTTGCCATTAGAAAGTGACCTTCCTGCATCCTGTCCAGTTTCTCATTTCTACGCCTATTACCTTAGTCACGGTCACTTTCCCTAATTTCCTAGTATTCCTCTCTACGAATAACGTCAGATAAATCCTTAGAATTTATTCCCCTACTTTCTACATTCCTGAACTTTCATTTTTTTTCCTTTCAAAACTTTACTCAAAAATAAGACACTTACTCTTCAACTCTTGCGCTCTTCACTTGTGTTCACCTTTTCGTTTTTCGTCATTCTCAATTAATCAACCGTGTATATATATAATCCGTGTAGATACTGTTAATAAACATTTTATTCACGCAAGCTTATTAATTTATTGTGTCGTTCCACAAATCGCAACGACCAAAGAGGTATTATAGTTATGAGTGGCCATATGGATTATTTCAAAATTATTTAAATTTTGTTTTTGACTTGTATATAATGTTGCACACGAGTCCTTTATTGTTGATATTAGTCTTTCAACCGAACCATTAGATTGCGGATGATAGATAGAGCTTTTAGTCCATTTTATATTTAAGTCTTGAACTAATTTTTCTACTGTTTTGTTTAAAAATTCGGTTCCCTGATCACTGTGGATACGTTTCGGGAAACCAAACGCTGAGAAATGTTTAAGAAGAGATGTTTTGACAAATGCTCCCGTTATTTGTTCGTATGAGGGGTAAATTTGACAAAATTTGCTTAGATCGTCCTGAATGACCAATAAATATATTTTTCTTTTACCTGCCTTTAATTCAGCTGTGTCAATATTAAACCTTTCGTTTATATTATCTGGCATTTTGGGAATTACTAAGGGTATTTTATGGGAGGTCCTATCCGTTTTGTTTTTAATACAGATTTCACATGAATTGATTATTTTAGTTGTTAAATCATTCATACCTGGAAACTGATGTTCTTCTTTTAACTTATTCAAGGTTTCTGTAATGCCCTTGTGATTATTTAAAGGATGTTCGTGAAATCGTTTTATTATGTCAATTCTAATCTCTTCCGGTAAAGGGATCCTAATAAACCTAGATATAAAAATAACTTTATCATGCCCGTGCTGTTTAATTATTTCATCTTGTTCATCTGAAGTACTAACAATTAAAATTCGTTCAGTTTGAAATAATATGAGGGTATTTTGAATATTTAATTTAAAATTATTATCTGAAACAGTATTGTCAATAATTAAAGTTTTACCCGTAGATTTCTGAGTAGTTACTTCAAAATCCCGGAGCGGTAATTTTAAATCAGTATCGGCCAAAAGTGAGTTAATTTGTTTTTTACAGTGTAAATTCCGTAACATTATTACATCAAAATCAGATAGTTTTGGATTAATGACATGTTTTACAGGAGTGAATTCTTCTTCAGAATTACTAATGTTAGAAGATTGCTGATCTATACTTCCCTGATCTACATTTTGATTTTCTGATACGTAAATACGAGACAACGCGTCCGCATTAGAATTGAGACGTCCCGGTTTATAAATGATTTCATAATCGTATTCAGAAATCTTAAGTCGCCAGCGCATTAAACGCGAAGTGGGATCTTTCACACTAAACAGCCACTTTAGAGGTTGATGGTCAGTAACAATCTTGAATTTTTTTCCATACAAATAGGGCCTAAAATGTTTTAATGACCATACAATCGCCAACAACTCACGTTCAATCGTCGAATACCTTGTCTCGGCGGGGTTCAAGGTGCGAGACGCGTACGCAATTGGTAACGAACTTTTTATGTCGCCCTGCGAAAGTACAGCACCTACAGCATACTTACTGGCATCGGTAGTTAGTATAAACTCTTCATCGAATTTTGGGTACTGTAGTATAGGTTCAGTTATTAAAAAATCACGCAACCTCTCAAACGATTCTTGCTCTCTTTTCGTCCATTCAAACTTTGTTTCCTTTTTTAATAATAAGGTTAAAGGCTTTGCAATTAGGGCATAATTAGGAATAAACTTACGGTAATATCCCGTCAAACCAAGGAACTGTTTGATATTTTTGAGAGTTTTAGGAATAGGAAAATCTCTGATACATTTAATTTTCTCTGGGTTTGGCTTTACGCCATCAGGGGTAATCACGTGACCTAAAAATACCGTTTCTTTTCTCAGAAATTCACTTTTATCAAGTTGTATTTTTAGACGATGCTTTCTAAGACGTTCAAAAACCTGAATTAATCTACTATTATGCTCTGCAAGATCCTTACCAAAAATTATGATATCGTCTATATAGACTAAGCATTGCTCGGGTGTTAAACCTTGTAATGCCAAGTTCATACAACGTTGAAAGGAAGAGGGTGCATTTTTTAAGCCAAATGGCATCCTCAAATATTCATAATGACGACCGTTCGCGGAAAATGCAGTTTTCGCTATAGACTC
This sequence comes from Agrilus biguttatus, assembly GCA_963921985.1. Lineage (NCBI taxonomy): Eukaryota > Metazoa > Arthropoda > Insecta > Coleoptera > Buprestidae > Agrilus > Agrilus biguttatus. Next base: position 28,492,544 of record OY998118.1, read on the forward strand.
CTTAGACATTTTTATTTGGTGAAAACCCGAGGTGAGGTCTAAAGCTGAAAAGTATGTAGATTGACCTAGATTGTCTAATATTTCATCAATATTTGGCAGTGGATACTTGTCATCAATAGTTTTACAATTTAGTTGTCTATAATCGATTACCATTCGCCATTTAGTTTTTCCGCTCGCGTCTTTCTTCTTCGGAACTATCCAAAGTGGAGAATTCCACGGGGAAAACGAAGGTCTTATAATTTTTTCTTTAAGTAATTTGTCTATTTGGGTTTTAACCTCTTCTTGATGAATTTTTGGATATCTGTAAGTTTTAGCCTGAACAGGTAGCTCGTCTGTCGTAATGATTTTATGGTCGAGAATATCAGTTGATGTCAATATGTCATTTGGTAAATAAAATATGTCATCATAATTTTGAATAATATTCATAAGGGATTCGCGCTCTTCCGCATTACAATGATCTAGTCTTAATTGTTTAAGTAATTCTTTTATACGTTGTTGATTTGATTCATGTATAGTATTGTCAGTATTTAGAGAATAAATTTTGTTAATATTAGGTATTGGCATAAGATTAATATTATTACATTCTAAATATTCTTCACTATTCGATAAATTTAAACACGTAGTCGTAAAGACCTTGTTATTGTCCGTTTTGACATAACAATCGGGGATTGTAATGAGTTTGTCAATTTGAGTACGTGGAAGATAATAGTCAGTATTAGGTTTAGAATTTTCTGCAAATATTTTTATTACTTGCTCACAACGAGGTAATAAATTTACTATTTGTTTTTTGTTATTAATTTTGAAAGGAATCGTTATGTTACTATTAGGAATAAAAATTTTCTTGTGTTTATGATCAATTATTGCTTTAGTAGTTTGGAAAAATTCTTGACCCAAAATCCCGTCCACGCCTAAATAATTTTCACCCAAAACGTGAAACTTTATAGAAATCCCGCTTACTTCTGTTTTGAAAGAACCTTCCGTTTCAAATGGTTCGCCATTAATACCTGAAAGTTCTGTTTTGTCGTCTGAGTTTAAAAGAGGTAAATCTGAATAATATTGTAGCAAATTAACAGATGCGCCTGTATCTACTAATAGCCTAACTTTTTTGTTAAATAAATTTACTTTTACAGTAGGTAAATAAAATTTTGAATTTTGAACATTGTGAATATTATAGTTAATACTATTTTTTACATTATTCGAGGATTTAAGGCGGTTTAATTTTCGGATCCCGAGCCCTCGGTTTCGGAGTCCGTGAACGAGTTTAAATTATTTTTTTCTTCTGAAACATTATCGCAATCACTGTCATAATCTGAGGGTGTTTGTTCTAAAATTTTGATAGCCGCTTTGCGTTTCTTTTTAAAGCAGTCTTGTTCTTTGTGTCCAATTTTATTACAAAAATTACAAACAATATTTTTATCTACGCTATTCTTAGTATCTGTATTATTTGAATTGTCATTAGGAAATGAGATTTGTTTACTTTTGCTATTACTGTTTGACCATTTATTAGGAAACCTTCTCCTATCTGTAAACTGTTTATTGCTTTGTCTAGATGATTCACGATGCGATTGTTCAATTTGCCTAAAACTGATAACTTGTTCAAACTGTAAACAAGCATCCAACGCACGTTCAAGATTAGGGTAATTATTTTGTATTGCTAAATTACTTATCTCTGGTTTTAATTTTCGAACAAAACATCCGACGGTTAGAGTTTCAAATATTTTATTTATTAGCTTTTGTTCGTCTTTTGTTTTTCCCAAAGAAACTGTTTCTATACAAACGTTATCCCTAAGAGGAGCAATTTTATTATACAAATCTTTCACATTTTTACAGCTAGAACCATTTACATTGTACATTTCCCATACACTATGATCCCAGGACTTTGCTTTCATATAAATGGAATCAAAAACTAATATTAAGTCATCTATACCTGTTAAAGCACGATTTACAGTAGCTTTCAAAGCACTACCTTCTAACTTTGAAAAGATTATTGTATCTAATAAACTCTTTTGCTCTTCAGAACATTTATCCTGCAAATTTTGCACAGCGGATTTAAAAGTTCTATAAGATATACCGTTGTCACCACCATTGAATCTAGGCAATGAGCTAACCATAAGAGAAAAAATTGAATCTGATAAGCGTGCCATTGTTCCAATTTATGAGTTACTCCGTAAATAATGATTAAAGGAAAAGAAAAAGGAGTGGCTAGTAGAACAAAACAAATTATGCACTTACTTTAATTATTTTCGTTCCTCTATGAAGTTATGTTTTTCTTTGGAAGATTATTCTCAGGATTCCTCCGGTTCCTAGATGAGATGTCCTTTCTGGTGTTGCCTCCGTAGTCACACGATGATCCCGCTATCAGCACTTATTGTAGGTATCGGATGACAGGCTCCACAGAACAAAACCTTTTTCGAATAAAAAGGTAAGATGGAATTTTCTTGGATGCTAACGGAAATCCACTGATGTTTTTCACTCTTTTAGCATCCTGTTCGCAGCGCCATTTGTTATATTGCGGATTTGAGGTTGATTTCCAAATGCAATATAATATTACTATCACTTACAAACTGATATTTTCCTCGAAGATATTACTTCACTTATATGAAGAAAATACAGTTCGATAGTTTTATTCACAAAGTATAACTTGATCCGTATTCATAAGAAACACATATAAAAGAATAAAATTCTCGTTCTTTAGATACGATACTTTATTATACAAAAAGATGAGTCGTTTCAACAAAGGAAAACTTAAGACTAACTTAAATCTAATCCTTAGTGTATTACGAAGGGTCGTATTTGCCCTAACTATCATTATGAGTAGTAAACACAAACAATCTAATCAACATCCAAAGTACTTATGAATAATAATATTAACATGGAATTGTCATGCTAACACTATATATATATTATAAAAAACTACCTTTAACTTATTGAAGAACAGAGGGTTGTTGGTGAACGGCAGGTCAATTTATTAATGTAAATATTACTATATTATTATTACATTCATAAATTCAGGGATTCTTTGATGAATTTTGACCTGCTGTTCACCAACAACCCCCTGTTTAATAGTCTTCAATAAGTTACAGGTAGTTTTTTAGAATCTATTTAGGTATAATATTTTCTTAATCTTAGTTTACTATTACCTTTGAAAATGACTGCTTCGTAGTCGAAATATATACATTTGGTTGTACCAATAAACATTGTTTGTAGTGTTATGAGGCATTTGAATCTATTTTTTATATCTGCTACTATTGTAAGATAGAAAACACCCAAAAATCCTTTTTTTTTATTGCTCTGCAATTACTCTTTTCACTGTCATAAATATCCTGTCAAACATTTTCGAAATTTCTTATTTTTTGCTGTATTGTTCAAAATTCTTGCCTTCGACGACAGTTAAAATTTTCCTAGAACAACATCTACTAGTATACATCCTTCTCTATCTTTACTGACTTATTCTTCTTTAAGTAATTGATTGTATCCGCCGTTACTTTATAGAAATTCATTTTTAATAAATAAAATGAACAAAATTCAAAATTTGTAATTTCCACTTTATTATTTTAATTGTCCTTATAATTGTTTCGTCCTACAAGGGCATCTTCAGAAGACGTATTACTGAATAAACTTCATGATGTTCTTATATATATATATAATAGGTATATAAATAATAGTCTAAAAGTGGTGTGGTAGGGGTGATGTTTACAAGTTTATTTAATATTATTGATTGTTATACATTTTCTATTTTGTTCAAAATAATTTCACTGTTTTGTTTATTGTGTTTTTTAATTTCGTACTATTCTAAAATGTCTAGTTTTTTACCTTTTTCTAAACCATATAAAATATTAGAATTATATGGTTTTCATTTTTAATATGATTCATAAATGTTGATTTTCCTGCGTAATTTTTGATATGTTCGTTAACTCTCTCTTTAAAAGTCCTCCCTGTCTGTCCTATATATATATATATAGTCTTGCAAGTATTACATTCCAAGTTGTAGACCCCACTTTTATTTTTTTTTTCTGTTTTGTCCTTACTGTTAATTAAAAATTTTGATAATTTATTTTCCGTTTTAAAAGCTGTTTTGAAGTTATTATTTTTTAGTTTTTCTGAGATTTTGTTTGAAATGTTTCCAATATATGATATTGTTTTGTAGTAAGTATTAGATTTTTTAGAATTATTTGTGTATACTAATCCGTAACATATTGTTTTTCTTTTGGAATTAATTAAATCGTCTATAAGTTTTGACGTGTAACCGTTATTAATTGCTATCTGTTTTATTGTATTTAATTCTATTTTGTAATTTGTGTCTGAAAGAGGTAAACTTAAAAGTCTGTTAATCATACTACGATATGCTGCTAGTTTATGTTGGTTCGGGTGACAGGATGTTTTATGTATAACAGTATCTGTCCAAGAAGGTTTTCTATAAACTGCTATATCAATTTTGTTTTTATGTTTTGTTAGTGTTAAATCTAAGAAATTTAGTTTTCCGAGATTTTCAATTTCCAACGTGAATTTTATTATTTTATGTAAATTGTTAGTAAATTCAATAAACTTATCTAGTTCTTCTAAACTACCTTTCCATATTATAAAGATGTCGTCTACATATCGTTTGTAAAATTTTAAATTATTTTTTAATCTATTATTGTGAACTATTAATTCTAACTTGTACATAAATATATCCGCTAGCAAAGGTGATAGTGACATTCCCATAGGGAGCCCTTCTTTTCGTATATACTATTTGTTATTAAATTGGAAATAATTTTGATCTAGACATAATTGTAAACATTATATAAGGTATGGTAACGTGTTGTTTTCGTTTAATATCTGGCTTATTAAATCAGGTAATTCCGATTTGGGGATCGAACCAAACAGATTGGTGACATCTAAAGAGATAAGTAAATTGTTGGGTTTTACGTTTAAAGTAGATATTTCCTTTGTAAATTGTATTGAATTGTTTGTGCAATACTTAGAATGAAAATTTGTATATTTACTAAACAGGCAATGACCCGCCATTGATACAAGGGATCAGGAGCATTTTTGCCGAGGGTACCTGCGTTTGAAAGTCACAATTTAACAACGAAAAAGTATAGTTACAATCTAGAATTCATGCTAGCATCTCCATACACTTATTAATCATTTTCAAAAATCAAACTTTGCTTTTTTACATAGTTCACGATACGTACATGCGTTTAACTATAAAGTGTACAGTGGAAATAAACGTTTAAAAACCACTCTTTATTTATTTTCAAAGGAGAAATAACAACGAAATTACAAAAATGCTAGAAGAAAGTAACACTTTACCTGTTATAGTAAACGAAATAATAGATTCCTTAGAAGTATCTTCAAAGAAAAATTATTTCAAATTTAACAATAAATTTTATTTATTTGCCGATGGGTATGGCATTATTATCCCCTTTACTAGCAGATATTTTTATGTATCAATTAGAAACAAAAATAAACAAAAGTATATACAAAAATAATATTAAATTTTGGAAAGGGTATGTAGATGACATTTTTGTAATATGGAACGGAGGGGTAACGGAACCAAATAAGTTCGTTTCGTAAATTTCATTAACAAATTACATGAACGTATACAATTTAGTTTAGAATTAGAAAATAACAATAAGATAAACTTTTTAGATTTAACTTTAACCAAAATAGACAACATCGAAATATCAGTATTCCGAAAACCCATTCAGCATAACTGGCAGCGTTCCATAGTGTGACACATAGATTATTAAACCTTCCATTGAATAATAAAAATTTTAACTTAGAGAAAAATACCATAAAACAAATAGCAATAAATAGCGGATATTCCCCGAAATTAATAGAAGATTTAATTAATAAAAAACGAAAAACAAAAAGCTATTAATCAGCGTATACATTAGATCACAATATTTCAAAAACTAGTAACTATACATCTATTTTGTATATAGAGAGTACCTCAAAATATAGGCTATTTAGGTACATAATTGATCAAACAATAATAATGTAAAATACAAAAGAACTGCTTTTAAATGTTTCAATGTTTTATTGTATAAGCTCTACATATGTTTCGGGTGATTAGTCCTTTCTCAAAAGTAACTGTTCAATATTTGGTTTATAAACTTTTCATTTCGAAATTTGGATAACAGTGGTTGGTTTAGTTCTTTTAAAACATTTAAAAATATTTCTATGATAACGATATTCATTTAAAATTTGCTCGTGTAACCTTTACTTTGTCCTTAAACCATATTGTGAATAACTCGATCGAAACAACTACAAAAAAAAACTGGTCTCTTATCGGATGAAGCAAGATAGATAGTGTTAAAAAATCAAACTTACTGTAAAACGACTGAGTTTAAGTTAGTCTTTGTCTTGCGAGTTATCACGCCGACCTCTGCCCTCGCTATTTTCCCCGTTTTTCTTTGGCCTCATTATATTATTTATAAATTTATTTCATTTTATATTAACTGTAGTGTAAATACAACCTATTTATTGTATCCAAAAAATCCTGAAATATTATCAACCTACCATAAATACAGTCCACTTATAAAAATATCTATACAACAATATTAAACAGTAACACATTAGATTATTTCTAAAATGTTTCACAAATACATTACCGATGAATCAATTTGTTTAACATTAGTTTTTAAAGTTTTTAGAGTAGGTATAAAGTTTTTTCATTTTTGTAATTAACTTTTAATTAGTGAAATTTCGTAGCCATTATTTATGACTAAACTTTTTACAACATTTCATTAATTCTCTATTGTTTATTGTATTCAAAAGTATTTAAAAACAGAGATAATTACCTATGTTTAAATGATTGGAATACACTTAATTTTACATTATATAACTGTTTGCAATTAAAATAAGGTAAATTCCAAGGGAGATTTTTGTTTTTGTTTAGTGTTACATCTAAAAATTTAGTAATTTGTAAATTTCCTGTAAATCGACCTCTGTTTTGCGAATATCCTTAACTTCAAGTACATTTTTGACCATTTTGAAAGGAAATTGGGACGAGCTTAGGAAGGCTTCCTATGCAGTGAAGTATGCTCTTTTGTATTTTTTATACGAAATTAAAATAGGACGTTTAGTAAGCTAGATACGGCCCTGTAAATTGACCTCTATTTGGCGAAATTGCGAAAATATGCTTAATTTCGAGTGCGCTTTTGGGCATTTTTAAGGTAATTCGGACGAGCTGAGGAAGGCAACCTATGCAATGGAGTATGCTCTTTTTGATTTTTATACGAAATTAAAATCGGACATTTATTAAGATAGATACGGCCCTGTAAAGTGACCTCTGTTTTACGAAATTGCGAAAATATGCTTAACTTTGAGTGCGTTTTTGACAACTTTTAATGTAATTTGCTCGAGCTTGGGAAGGCTTCCTATTTAATGGAGTATGCTCTTTTTGATTTTTTAAACCAACTTAAGATCGGACGTTTACTAAGTTAAATACGGCCCTGTAAATTGATCTCTGTTTTGCGAAATTGCGAAAATATGCTTAACTTCGAGTGCGCTTTTGGCCATTTTTGAGGTAATTCGGACAAGCTTAGGAAAGCTTCCTATGCAGTGGAGTATGCTCTTATCGATTTTTTAAACAAACTAATAATCGGACGTTTACTAACCTAGATACAGCCCTGTAAATTGAAATCTGTTTTGCGAAATTGCGACAATATCCTTAATTTCGAGTGGGTTTCTGACCATTTTTAATGTAATTCGCACGAGCTTAGAAAGGCTTCCTATGCAGTGGAGTATGCTCTTTTCGCTTTATCATACGAAATTACGATCGGACGTTTAATAAGCTAAATACGGCCCTGCAAAGTTACTCTGTTTTGCGAAATTCCTTAATTTCGAGTGCGTTATTGACCATTTTTAATGTAATTGGCTCGAGCTTGGGAAGGCTTCCTATTTAATGGAGTATGCTCTTTTTGATTTTTTAAACCAACTTAAGATCGGACGTTTACTAAGTTAAATACGGCCCTGTAAATTGATCTCTGTTTTGCGAAATTGCGAAAATATGCTTAACTTCGAGTGCGCTTTTGGCCATTTTTGAGGTAATTCGGACAAGCATAGGAAAGCTTCCTATGCAGTGGAGTATGCTCTTATCGATTTTTTAAACAAACTAATAATCGGACGTTTACTAACCTAGATACGGCCCTGTAAATTGACCTCCGTTTTGCGAAATTGCGAAAATATGCTTAATTTTGAGTGCATGTTTGACCATTCTGAAAGGTAATTGGGACGAGCTTAGGAAGACTTCGTATGCACTGGAGTATGATCTTTTCGATTTTTAAACAAAATTGAAATCGGACCTTTAATAAGGTAGATACAGCCCTGTAAATTGACCTCTGTTTTTCGGAATTGCGAAAATTTCCTTAACTTCGAGTGCGTTTTTGACCTTTTTTAATGTAATTCGCTCGAGCTTAGAAAGGCTTCCTATGCAGTGGTGTATGCCCTTTTTGATTTTTCATACGAAATAACGATCGGACGTTTAATAAGCTACATACGGACCTGCAAAGTTACTCTGTTTTGCGAAATTCCTTAATTTCGAGTGCGTTATTGACCATTTTGAAAGGCAATTAGGACGAGCTTAGACAGGCCTCCTATTCAATGGAGTATGCTCTTTTTGATTTTTTATACGAAATTAAAATCGGACGTTTAATAAGCTAAATACGGCCCTGCAAAGTGACTCTGTTTTGCGAAATTCCGAAAATTTCCTTAATTTCGAGTGCGTTTTTGACCATTTTTAATGTAATTGGCTCGAGCTTGGGAAGGCTTCCTATGCAGCGGAGTATGCTCTTTTCGATTATTCGTACGAAATTAAGATCGGACGTTTAGATAGCTAGATACGGCCCTGCAAAGTGATCTCTGTTTTGCGAAATTGTGAAATTTCTCTTAACTTCGAATGCGTTTATGACCATTTTGAAAGGCAATTGGGATGAGCTTAGGAAGGCTTCCTATGCAATGGAGTATGCTCTTTTTTGTTTTTTATACAAACTTAAAATCGGACTTTTAATAAGGTAGATACAGCCCTGTAAAGTGAACTTTTTTGTTGCAAAATTGCGAAAATTTCCTTTATTTGGAGTGCGGTTTTGGCCATTTCTAAAAGTAATTCTGAAGAGCAGATGAATGGCTCCTACGCAGTGGAGTATGCTCTTTTTCATTTTTTATACGAAATTAAAATCGGACGTTTAATAAGGTAGATACAGCCCTGTAAAGTGACCTCTGCTCTGCGAAATTGCGAAAATATCCTTAATCTCGTGTGCGTTTTTGGCCATTTTGAAAGGTAATTCGGACGAGCTTAAGAGGGCTCACTATGCAGTGGAGTATGCTCTTTTTGATTTTTTATACGGAATTAAGATCCGACGTTCAATAAGCTAGATACTGCCCCGCAAAATGATCTCTGTTTTGCGAAATTGCGAAAATTTCCTTAATTTCGTGTGCGTTTTTCACCATTTTTAATGAAAGTCGCTAGGAACTTTAGGAAGGCATCCTATGCACTGGAGTTTACTCTTTTCGATTTTTCAAACAAAATTAAGATCGGACGTTTAATAAGCTAGATACGGCCCTGCAAATTGACTCTGTTTTGCGAAATTGCGAAAATTTCCTTAATTTCGAGTGCGCTTTTGGCCATTTTTGAGGTAATTCGGACAAGCTTAGGAAAGCTTCCTATGCAGTGGAGTATGCTCTTATCGATTTTTTAAACAAACTAATAATCGGACGTTTACTAACCTAGATACAGCCCTGTAAATTGAAATCTGTTTTGCGAAATTGCGACAATATCCTTAATTTCGAGTGGGTTTCTGACCATTTTTAATGTAATTCGCACGAGCTTAGAAAGGCTTCCTATGCAGTGGAGTATGCTCTTTTCGCTTTATCATACGAAATTACGATCGGACGTTTAATAAGCTAAATACGGCCCTGCAAAGTTACTCTGTTTTGCGAAATTCCTTAATTTCGAGTGCGTTATTGACCATTTTTAATGTAATTGGCTCGAGCTTGGGAAGGCTTCCTATTTAATGGAGTATGCTCTTTTTGATTTTTTAAACCAACTTAAGATCGGACGTTTACTAAGTTAAATACGGCCCTGTAAATTGATCTCTGTTTTGCGAAATTGCGAAAATATGCTTAACTTCGAGTGCGCTTTTGGCCATTTTTGAGGTAATTCGGACAAGCATAGGAAAGCTTCCTATGCAGTGGAGTATGCTCTTATCGATTTTTTAAACAAACTAATAATCGGACGTTTACTAACCTAGATACGGCCCTGTAAATTGACCTCCGTTTTGCGAAATTGCGAAAATATGCTTAATTTTGAGTGCATGTTTGACCATTCTGAAAGGTAATTGGGACGAGCTTAGGAAGACTTCGTATGCACTGGAGTATGATCTTTTCGATTTTTAAACAAAATTGAAATCGGACCTTTAATAAGGTAGATACAGCCCTGTAAATTGACCTCTGTTTTTCGGAATTGCGAAAATTTCCTTAACTTCGAGTGCGTTTTTGACCTTTTTTAATGTAATTCGCTCGAGCTTAGAAAGGCTTCCTATGCAGTGGTGTATGCCCTTTTTGATTTTTCATACGAAATAACGATCGGACGTTTAATAAGCTACATACGGACCTGCAAAGTTACTCTGTTTTGCGAAATTCCTTAATTTCGAGTGCGTTATTGACCATTTTGAAAGGCAATTAGGACGAGCTTAGACAGGCCTCCTATTCAATGGAGTATGCTCTTTTTGATTTTTTATACGAAATTAAAATCGGACGTTTAATAAGCTAAATACGGCCCTGCAAAGTGACTCTGTTTTGCGAAATTCCGAAAATTTCCTTAATTTCGAGTGCGTTTTTGACCATTTTTAATGTAATTGGCTCGAGCTTGGGAAGGCTTCCTATGCAGCGGAGTATGCTCTTTTCGATTATTCGTACGAAATTAAGATCGGACGTTTAGATAGCTAGATACGGCCCTGCAAAGTGATCTCTGTTTTGCGAAATTGTGAAATTTCTCTTAACTTCGAATGCGTTTATGACCATTTTGAAAGGCAATTGGGATGAGCTTAGGAAGGCTTCCTATGCAATGGAGTATGCTCTTTTTTGTTTTTTATACAAACTTAAAATCGGACTTTTAATAAGGTAGATACAGCCCTGTAAAGTGAACTTTTTTGTTGCAAAATTGCGAAAATTTCCTTTATTTGGAGTGCGGTTTTGGCCATTTCTAAAAGTAATTCTGAAGAGCAGATGAATGGCTCCTACGCAGTGGAGTATGCTCTTTTTCATTTTTTATACGAAATTAAAATCGGACGTTTAATAAGGTAGATACAGCCCTGTAAAGTGACCTCTGCTCTGCGAAATTGCGAAAATATCCTTAATCTCGTGTGCGTTTTTGGCCATTTTGAAAGGTAATTCGGACGAGCTTAAGAGGGCTCACTATGCAGTGGAGTATGCTCTTTTTGATTTTTTATACGGAATTAAGATCCGACGTTCAATAAGCTAGATACTGCCCCGCAAAATGATCTCTGTTTTGCGAAATTGCGAAAATTTCCTTAATTTCGTGTGCGTTTTTCACCATTTTTAATGAAAGTCGCTAGGAACTTTAGGAAGGCATCCTATGCACTGGAGTTTACTCTTTTCGATTTTTCAAACAAAATTAAGATCGGACGTTTAATAAGCTAGATACGGCCCTGCAAATTGACTCTGTTTTGCGAAATTGCGAAAATTTCCTTAATTTCGAGTGCGCTTTTGGCCATTTTTGAGGTAATTCGGACAAGCTTAGGAAAGCTTCCTATGCAGTGGAGTATGCTCTTATCGATTTTTTAAACAAACTAATAATCGGACGTTTACTAACCTAGATACAGCCCTGTAAATTGAAATCTGTTTTGCGAAATTGCGACAATATCCTTAATTTCGAGTGGGTTTCTGACCATTTTTAATGTAATTCGCACGAGCTTAGAAAGGCTTCCTATGCAGTGGAGTATGCTCTTTTCGCTTTATCATACGAAATTACGATCGGACGTTTAATAAGCTAAATACGGCCCTGCAAAGTTACTCTGTTTTGCGAAATTCCTTAATTTCGAGTGCGTTATTGACCATTTTTAATGTAATTGGCTCGAGCTTGGGAAGGCTTCCTATTTAATGGAGTATGCTCTTTTTGATTTTTTAAACCAACTTAAGATCGGACGTTTACTAAGTTAAATACGGCCCTGTAAATTGATCTCTGTTTTGCGAAATTGCGAAAATATGCTTAACTTCGAGTGCGCTTTTGGCCATTTTTGAGGTAATTCGGACAAGCATAGGAAAGCTTCCTATGCAGTGGAGTATGCTCTTATCGATTTTTTAAACAAACTAATAATCGGACGTTTACTAACCTAGATACGGCCCTGTAAATTGACCTCCGTTTTGCGAAATTGCGAAAATATGCTTAATTTTGAGTGCATGTTTGACCATTCTGAAAGGTAATTGGGACGAGCTTAGGAAGACTTCGTATGCACTGGAGTATGATCTTTTCGATTTTTAAACAAAATTGAAATCGGACCTTTAATAAGGTAGATACAGCCCTGTAAATTGACCTCTGTTTTTCGGAATTGCGAAAATTTCCTTAACTTCGAGTGCGTTTTTGACCATTTTTAATGTAATTCGCTCGAGCTTAGAAAGGCTTCCTATGCAGTGGTGTATGCCCTTTTTGATTTTTCATACGAAATAACGATCGGACGTTTAATAAGCTACATACGGACCTGCAAAGTTACTCTGTTTTGCGAAATTCCTTAATTTCGAGTGCGTTATTGACCATTTTGAAAGGCAATTAGGACGAGCTTAGACAGGCCTCCTATTCAATGGAGTATGCTCTTTTTGATTTTTTATACGAAATTAAAATCGGACGTTTAATAAGCTAAATACGGCCCTGCAAAGTGACTCTGTTTTGCGAAATTCCGAAAATTTCCTTAATTTCGAGTGCGTTTTTGACCATTTTTAATGTAATTGGCTCGAGCTTGGGAAGGCTTCCTATGCAGCGGAGTATGCTCTTTTCGATTATTCGTACGAAATTAAGATCGGACGTTTAGATAGCTAGATACGGCCCTGCAAAGTGATCTCTGTTTTGCGAAATTGTGAAATTTCTCTTAACTTCGAATGCGTTTATGACCATTTTGAAAGGCAATTGGGATGAGCTTAGGAAGGCTTCCTATGCAATGGAGTATGCTCTTTTTTGTTTTTTATACAAACTTAAAATCGGACTTTTAATAAGGTAGATACAGCCCTGTAAAGTGAACTTTTTTGTTGCAAAATTGCGAAAATTTCCTTTATTTGGAGTGCGGTTTTGGCCATTTCTAAAAGTAATTCTGAAGAGCAGATGAATGGCTCCTACGCAGTGGAGTATGCTCTTTTTCATTTTTTATACGAAATTAAAATCGGACGTTTAATAAGGTAGATACAGCCCTGTAAAGTGACCTCTGCTCTGCGAAATTGCGAAAATATCCTTAATCTCGTGTGCGTTTTTGGCCATTTTGAAAGGTAATTCGGACGAGCTTAAGAGGGCTCACTATGCAGTGGAGTATGCTCTTTTTGATTTTTTATACGGAATTAAGATCCGACGTTCAATAAGCTAGATACTGCCCCGCAAAATGATCTCTGTTTTGCGAAATTGCGAAAATTTCCTTAATTTCGTGTGCGTTTTTCACCATTTTTAATGAAAGTCGCTAGGAACTTTAGGAAGGCATCCTATGCACTGGAGTTTACTCTTTTCGATTTTTCAAACAAAATTAAGATCGGACGTTTAATAAGCTAGATACGGCCCTGCAAATTGACTCTGTTTTGCGAAATTGCGAAAATTTCCTTAATTTCGAGTGCGTTTTTGGCCATTTGTAATTCTGAAAGGCAGATGAAAGGCTCCTATGCAGTGGAGTATGGTCCTTTTCATTTTTTATACGAAATTAAAATGGGTCGTTTAGTAAGCTAGATACGGCCCCGCAAAGTGATCTCTGTTTTCGAAATTGCGAAAATTTCCTTGATTTCGTGTGCGTTTTTGGCCATTTTGAAAGGCAACTGGGACGAGCTTAGGAAGGCTTCCTATGCAGTGGAGTATGCCCTTTTAGATCTTTCATACGAAATTTAAATCGGACGTTTAGTAAGCTAGATACGGCCCTGCAAAGTGATCTCTGTTTTGAGAAATTGCGAAAATTTCCTTAATTCGAGTGCATTTTTGGCCGTTTTGAAGCATATTACAAAGAGCTAGGGAAGGTTTTCTGTGCAATAGTGTATGGTCGTACAGTTGGTTTAAACGAAATTGAAGTCGATCTTTTAATTAGCGAGATATGGGTTTGCAATGTAACCACGTTCTTTTTTTAAGTATAATAATCTATTCTTCATGTTTTTTGCACCCTTTTTATCTTATCACCATCTCTTTCGTTCTTGTATTCAATGATCCTTGGAGTTGTAATCAGGCGATGGAACTTGCACGAAGCAAAACATACATTATTTAGATTTTATAAACTGGAGGTGAAACTAGCCAGGCTATTGGTTGTATTACTTACCATGCCGCGGACCGTCGCAGATGTCCAATCCGATACGTTTTGTACGTCATCACTGCTTCGTGCAGTTGCCATCGCAATTCCATGCAAGTCCGAACGCTCGGTTCGTTACCACTAGTCTGTCGTAGTGCGTTGCTGGAGAAGTGTTTTTCGCGTCGTTTAGGTTACCTTCACGGAGTTCTATGTTAATATAAATAACTAGCAACAGTTTGCATTCGTCTATTTTAAGTGATTTAAATTCATACTGGTTAGTTTTTGAGTACATTATCCAATAATATTAAATCATGCTTTTGAGAACTGTTCGCTTTTTATTTGTTGGTGTATACGTTATATAATTGTTTTAAATGATAGTTTTTGATGTTGTAATAATATAAAGGTGTTGTTTCTGCGTGTAACATTCCGAATGGTTATTGAGACTGCTGATGCTTCTTAGATGGTTACTTATTTTCGCAATTAAGTATTTGTCTACATCATATAAGTTGAGATATTGTTTTGTGTCTTAAAAGTGTAAGTGCCATTTTAAAATTTTACTGTTTTGCTTATTTTTGATGTGTGTTTTAATTTATTTGCGGTTTTATTTATTAAATAGTTTATTTAATTCGTTTACTTGTCCGTTTTCTGTAGATTAACCGATAAAGGATAGAAAGAGTGAAGAAAGTAATTGGTACTACCCATAAAACAAATCCTATACTATGGAATTTTTCTCGCTGGACCTTATTTACCGTCAACTTTTAACCTTGAGCGATTCTGCAGTCAATAAAGGTGAGAATGCATCTCATAGTATATTCGATTCAAACAAATAAAATAATTCTGCATTATTTCTACCTTCCATTTTAATTGGTTTTGAATACTCCATCATAAGATTTCATTTTACAGGAACATCAGAAAAAACTGTGGATTCCATGTAATATAGAGTATTGGTCGTAGAAGTCTTCTTTCATTTCAAAAAGTAGCAGTACCTGAAGAAAGTGTGAAAGTGCATTTTTTCTGTGAGACAAAAATGGCGTCCAATGTTGTTAAAAGGATTTCTGACTATGAATTGGTAAGTAAAAACCTTAATTAAAGGTAGTGAAATTTTCATTAGATCTCGACTTCTTAGACATTTTGTAACTTTCTTTCAATTGTACAGTTTTAAGTATCACTTCAGAAATGTTAATAGCAAGACAGCAGAACTAAAGTACTACGTTCTTTTTCAGCAGTTTGAATGTAAACATAAAATACGAGACAGGGAATATATTTAAAATAATTTTTTTTGTAACAGCCATGGAAACTGCGTATATTTTAACTCTAATGCGAATCAAAAAATTCGGGAAATGGAGAAAAACAATTTTATTAAATACATAACAGATGTTTATTTTGCTTATTAATGGTACATTGTGCATCTATTACTTTTCATTCAACAGTATATAAGTTTTCAGCAAACGACAATGCTAGTGGTCATTTTGATATTTGATCCTTTTACATGCTTTTAGATGTGTGTGTTTTTATTTTATTTCATGTCTTGTTTATTTATGTGTGTAGTTAATTCGTCTTTTTTGTCCATTATACAGATTGATAGACTAATGAGAAAGCATTGGAGTTAATTTTGGTTTTACTGAAACAGCAAGTTGTCTAATCTTCACCTTGCTACTTTACGAAGGTAATCGTTGACCAGTCAGCGAGAGCAGCTTGAAGTTCTTGTGGCAATTCCACTGAGACAACAGATTGTCTGCAATGGTGTCGTTATTTCTGGATTTAGCTTGCTTCTAATTTTTCTTCTGTTAATTTTTGGCCTATGAGTCAGGGCACACTGAAGTTTATTTGCATTCCACTGAAACAGCACTGTGGGAGGTTCCTTCCTGCACTCTATTGGCTTTCCTTTCGGTGATGACTTCTCACCCATGAAACATCCAATCTGCAGTTAATTAAGGTGAGAATACATTAATATTAATTAAAAATTGCTCTCTATTAATCTATTTCTACCCTATCTGTTTCAGGTCAACGGTGGAGAAGACAAAGAAGATCCCGTAGTTAGAATGTTTCTTTATTTAGCATGTCTATTATTTGAATTCATTTTTCATTTGACAATTTTTTAGTTGGAATAATTTTTAATTTGTACGTTCTTTTTATTTAATTTCATTGGAATTCATATTTTAATTTACTTTTTATTTTTTTTGCATCTCTCTTGCTTACCTCTTCGCTTTGCTTACTGCACATTCTCGCTATTCTGCTTCGCATTTACACTACGTCTTCTACATGATTCAACGTTTCGTTATCGTGTTCAATTCTCTTCTCAGCTTTGTGGGCCGAGGGAGGGCCTCCCCGAACGAATCCCCTTAGCCTTAGCTTTTTAGTTGTTCTTTGAAGGTACCTTAGGTACTTTAACCGCGAGTCTACCCTAACGTTATTTCATTTCAGACGGGGTACAGTGGGTTATCTGAAATAGGAGGAATAGCCGACTGCCCAGCTTATTTCGTCGAAATCTGTCCGATCTTTTCTACCAATCTATTAGTCTTTGTCGTTAGTCCTGCTAATGCTCTATTCGCTTTCAGATAATATGGTATTTCCTAAGAAGACTGAAGACATCGTATTTCTTTCCTTTTATTGTATTTTATTTGAAATTTCCTTTGTTAACTTGTATTTCTCTTACAGGTATTTAATTTTTTTACATTATAAACTGTTATATTAATATAATCGTTGTTAAATTCATTGTTAACTTTTCTAAATTATTTTTTTTGGCACAATTGTTACAACTAAATTGAATTTTATTAGTAATTTGAATAATTAGACGTAATTTGGGTGGATAGGGTGGCTATAAGGGGCGATGTGGAGGCCACAGAGTGTTAGGAGTGACTTGTTGTTTTCTAACAATTTAAATATTAACATAACAGTTTATAACCAGATTAATATTTACAATGAACTTGTTGATAAATTATTTTATGATATAAAATTGTTATTTTCTCATGTTATTATGGTAATGTTAAATATAATGTAAATTCTATAATACAGTAAATATGTATAATAAATGTACTTATGTGTTATAATTGTAAAATTTATTACTAAATACAATGAATATTGAAATAAAATATTATTCGTCATGTTATGTATTTTGCAGTGGTTGATAATAAATCTACTTGTTTATAATACTCTGAATTTTATTTGCCTACTAAACTTAAATAATACAAAAATAAAAACAATTGGCTTTAATATCTATCCGTATATGACGTCACAAATAGGTTAAAATGGATTTTTTGAAAATTTTACGACGAAGTTTTCACACTCCAAAATGATCTTTATTAACTTATGCTCTCCTAATACAAATGTACAAAATTTAGACCATATTCCAATTTTTGTTTGTCATGTTATTTGTTGATCAGACTTCGTATACATAACCAACGAAAATTTCGATTTTAGTATCAGGAGAGCATAAGTGGCTTTGAATCTTTTTTGTCAAAATGTTTGTAGATCGGACCTTGTATAGTTAATATCTTTCTAAGGTTTAGATTCCTATAATTAGTTTTGCTATTCTCCGATAGACGTCCATTACAGAGTTTTATAGTTAAACATAAGATGTCCTGGATAACTCTTTGATGGACTTAAAATTTTATTTGTCTATGGAATTTGAATTATTCGTTTGTCGAATTAAAATAATTTCTAACGTTTATATATTTATTTATTAATACTACTATTCAGAACAAATCGTTTATTACATTATTAATCGTATACATGTTACCAAAACGCTATCAATTAAGCATAAATATATTTCAACAAGATTTTACTATAATTATAACAAAAGTTGTACATTATATTGTTTATAAACTATTATGTTATGTTCAGAACAAATCGTTTATTACATTATTAATCGTATACATGTTACCAAAACGCTATCAATTAAGAATAAATATATTTCAACAAGATTTTACTACAAATATAATAAGATTATGTAAAATATATTGTTTATAAATTGTTATGTTAGTATTTAAAGTGTTAGAGTTAAAAAAGACCCCCTAACTCTCTGTGGCCTCCACATCGCCCCTTATAGCCACCCTATCCACCCAAATTACGTCTAATTATTCAAATTACTAATAAAATTCAATTTAGTTGTAACAATTGTGCCAAAAAAAATAATTTAGAAAAGTTAACAATGAATTTAACAACGATTATATTAATATAACAGTTTATAATGTAAAAAAATTAAATACCTGTAAGAGAAATACAAGTTAACAAAGGAAATTTCAAATAAAATACAATAAAAGGAAAGAAATACGATGTCTTCAGTCTTCTTAGGAAATACCATATTATCTGAAAGCGAATAGAGCATTAGCAGGACTAACGACAAAGACTAATAGATTGGTAGAAAAGATCGGACAGATTTCGACGAAATAAGCTGGGCAGTCGGCTATTCCTCCTATTTCAGATAACCCACTGTACCCCGTCTGAAATGAAATAACGTTAGGGTAGACTCGCGGTTAAAGTACCTAAGGTACCTTCAAAGAACAACTAAAAAGCTAAGGCTAAGGGGATTCGTTCGGGGAGGCCCTCCCTCGGCCCACAAAGCTGAGAAGAGAATTGAACACGATAACGAAACGTTGAATCATGTAGAAGACGTAGTGTAAATGCGAAGCGGAATAGCGAGAATGTGCAGTAAGCAAAGCGAAGAGGTAAGCAAGAGACAAAAAAAAATTCAAATAAAAAAGCATGCAAAATAATAAATTACTTCAAACGAAATCAAATTTAAAAAAACATGCAAAATAAACAATTAATTCAAATAAAAAAGCATGCAAAATTAACTTTTAAATAAAATAAAGAAGCCTTCTATCTACGGGGTCTTCTTTATCTTCTCCACCGTCGATCTGAAACAGATAGGGTAGTAACAGATTAGTAACAAGCAATTCGTAATTAATTTAAACGTATTTTTACCTTAATTAAAAGGTTAAAGTTGACAGTAAATAAGTCCAACAAGAACAATCCAATTAGATGACTAATTACAGTGGGATAACAATAAACTTCAGCGTGGATTCGTTCCTGGGACAGAAAATGAAATACGTAACTTCCCAACAGCAAACTAACTCCAGGAAGAACGACTTTATTGTAGACAACTTTTTGTTGCATCAGTGAGATGGAAATAAACTTCAATATACTTCCTTTCATAAGTCACCTGTAGAAATGGACAAGAAGAAAAAATTAACTACAATACAAGACACAGAATAAAAAAAGTATCGAAAAGTAAGAAGCAAGTACAGATCATAATGGCTAAAAGGGCGTGACTAGTACATTATATATAGACAAAACATATGCTGTAAACAGATAGTTATGAAATGAATAACATTCAACCCTCAATTTACTTCAACAGGAATACATTAAAATGCAAGAGTAACAGAAAGGGTATTACAATTTGTCATTAGTCATAGCATAATTAAACAATAATTACTGTGAACAGTATTACTGGTAATAAGGGCGAATCTTTCTTTTTGCTTAAATTAAATATGCATTAATTATGTCAATGTATTCTCATTTTAATTAACTGCAGAATATAAGGAGTAATGTACAATTGTTGGATACATTTAGGATTCTAGTGAAGTTGAATTAAAATTAAACGTGCTCTTACTCACCAATCAAAAATTAACTGCACAATGGTCAAAGGTGAAGAAATCAACAGCCAAACGATGTCCAGTAATAACATTCCACTCTTAGACGATTCATTGTCTCAGTGGAATCCAAATAAGTGTAGAACTGTTCTCAATCATCAGTTGACAATTAACTGCATAATCCTTCAAAGCGAAGTCGTTAACAGCAAAACCCAAGTCAGGAAAAGCAATACCATTGTAAATTGTTTCGGTATGATCAATATTAACTTCAATTCACATTCACATTTTTTGGCCAATCTGTAAAAATGGACAAAAGCGTATTAACTATACTATTAAGTAGACACGATATGAAATAAAATTAAACAACGCACCGACAGGAGAGCAAACCAGTGAAATATTAAATAGTGACTACGCGTGCCTCTTATGACAGAAGCCACACAAGACAAATGACGTTAGCTGCAACCACAGATTAGAGAGGCTGCAACCTATCACACAGATACTCGACAACCGTGCGAAAGGAAAAACCATAGATACCCAATGTATATCATTAATGGTCGGTATAAAAAACGTTACACCACATAATACAAAATTATAACACCAACGTATTTAAAAATAAACTATTCGTGGCTATAAACACACAAAACTAGCACTAGCATTTTCTAAAATTCCAAAACCGTCAAGCAAAAAAAAATTTGGACCATTTTATAAAAAAGTACATTACAACTGAAATTAACAACTTTGATGATACTATTGGATTTTCTGAAGACGGATAACAATTAATTTACATAATGCACATAACTGCCTATTCGAATTTTCAGAGTAAAACCTCAAACTATGCCAGAAACCCGCGCGAAAATTTGCATTTTGTTCGATTATGTACAAACGGATGACAATTTGAAGGACCGTAGCTCCTTAATTTAAAGTGAGAATTAAAATCTGATCAAATCAACGCAAAGAGCAGACATTAGTGCATATAATGACCTATTCGAAATTACAGAATAAAACTTCTAACTTTACCAAAAAGCCACGCCAAAATTTAAATATTGTTCGTTTTTGTAAAAACGGATGACTTGCTGGATCCTAGCTCCTTAATTTAAAGCCAGAATTAAAATCTGACTAATCAAGCCTAAAGAGCAAACATTGGTGCAGATAACGGCCTATTCGAATTGCCAGAATAGAATTTATAACTATGTCAAAAAGCCCCACGAAAATTTAAATTTTGTTCCGTTTTATAAAAACGGATGACAATTTGCACGATTGTAGATCCTTAATTCCCAGATAGAATTAAAATCTGAATAAACCCAAACAAAGAGCCAACATTGATGCATATAACGACCTGTTCGAATTTCCAGAACAAAATTTCCAAGTATGCCAAAAAGCCGCGCGTAAGTTTGAATTTTGTTCGATTTTGTAGAAACGGATGACAATTTGCAGAGCCGTGGCTCCTTAATTCAAAGTGAGAATTACAATATTATTAAACCATCGGAAAGATTGGCTATTAATGCAAATAACGACCTCTTCGAATTGCCAGAATAGAATTTATAACTATGCCAAAAAGCCCCGCGAAAATTTGAATTTTGTTCGATTTTCGAAAAATGAATAACAATTTGCAAAACCGTAGCATCTTAATTTAAAGAGAGAAAGTCTGATTGAACCAACGCAAAGAGCAGACATTGCTGCAGAAAACGACCTTTTCGAATTTCTAGAATAAAATTTCTAACAATGCCAAAAAGCCGCGTGAAAATTTGAAGTTTGCTCGATTTCATAAAAACGGTTGGCAATTTGTAGGACCGTAGCTCGTTAATGTACAGTATGAATTAAAATCTGAAATAACCAACGCAAAATGTAGACATTGATGCATATAACATTCAAATTTCCACAATCAAAATTCTAACTAGATCAAAAACGCCCGCGAAAATTTGAATTGTATTCGATGTTGTATAAACAGACGACTGATTGAGTTTACACTTACTTTGTGGAACTGCATATTAAATATAAATAAAAACCTATTGTAGTTTCTACAATTTTTATTGTCACGTGACGTACGTTTTGCTACAAAGCAGCAAACAAAAAATGTGAAAACTACTATAGCTTTTTATTTATATTCATGTCGATGTTTTAGAAGTATGAATGTGTTCTTATGTAGGTAATACAAGATAGAGAAAAGTTTGATTTTACAGATGGGGTTTTCACTAAAACAGCTTAACAAGAAGTAATGTAAAATGTTCGATAATATAAAAATGTACATTATTATATTTTACGACACATAAACGCATCAATATCATTCCATAATCAAGATAAGTATTTATGCAGTTTGAACGTCATGAAAAAAAAAATGGTTTACTTTCATAGAAATGACCTAACTATATTACGTCACTCGTTTGTAACAGTTGAAAATATTTAAAATTTTCCATAAAGAAGTTCGCTCGATTTTATAATGTTATTGTATCTTGTGTATCGTATATCTCTGCTATGTTTTTATTTGATCTCCAGAATGTTGGCAGTTACAAGAATAAACAAGATTTTTTGTGATCGTTAAAGCTGATACGATAAGAGATTCCGCTATATGAATTTACTGTTATACAACACGAAACATTTCTACTTTAAATAAATTTAAGAAATACGTATACATTAAATTATTCTTAAAATCATTTTGTATTTAGATTTTTACTTATTTTTTTGTAGAAATGGCATACTAAAAAAGGATTTTGAAGGATTAATTTAATAAACTGAATAATAAATTATAGTTTAAAGATTTTAAATGCAAGCGCTTAATTTTCAGAGGCTATCTTGCACGTGTTTTTTTAGTAAATATCCAAAATCATCAAATCAACGATTCACAACGTGATTTATGCATTTATTATTTTACTCGAATAGAATAATTTTATTTTATCTATTATGATGTTTATAACAGTAACAACAACAACAATAACAACTTTTTAAAAGACTTGACTTGGTGGGTTAAAGATTGTGAGTAGTACTTTTAAATATATATACAGGATGTAGTGGTAAGTATAAAACTCGGTTTCCACAATCGCAAACCCACCCCATCCCATTTATTTATCTTGAAAAAGGGGTGTATCTAATTGGGTTTTAGAAATATCGCCGTAACCCTAAGCCCTAAAAAAAATAATTGCAGCTAATTAATACATTTTCACGTAGCGTCAACAATAAAAGTCTTATGTATTAGAATGATCGTTATAAATTATTTATGTGGCTACAGAAAAGGGCTGTATAGATTTTTTGTAGGACTTGCGGTTCCCGAGATTTAAAAAAAAAATAAAAAACAAATTAGAACTCTTTCTTCACGAAGGCAGCTAAACGGAAGTAGTATGCGACCGAAGAAAACGAGTTTTATTTTTATACTCACTAGTACATCCCGTATCTAAAATATTAGCCTATGTAGGTATCAATTGACTGACCTATTTTAAATGTTCAGTGATAGTAATTGTAAATTGCATAGTAAATAACCATGATCATTTGATTACATAATCGACCTAAAATTTAAATAATTTTAAATTTAACGATAAAATTACCAATGAAATCAAACATTTGACAATGTTTCACGTCTGGACAAATTGTTAAAAATGTTACGATTTGAGATCTTAAACGATTAGGTGTGCAGGGTTAAGTTCGTAGCTCCTACTGTAACATGGTTATGTTGTGATGGGACACCATATATATTCAATATCATGGTGAAAATAAAGTACCTAACGATGTTGTCTTTAATTTGATACCTCAAAATATATTATTATTTATTTCCACAATTTAATATACAATTAAACAATTAGAAACATTTTGCAGAATACTAAAAATTAACAAAAAATCAATAAAATTCTCATATTGTGTATCTTAGATCAGTAACGATATGAAAAAAAAGTAAATGTACTTAATTAAGCAACATTTAATGTTAAGCTGTCCTATTAAGTAATTAAAGTTTCAAAAGAAACTGTCCGATAAAACAAATTAGCTCGATTTTATAATATTCTATTGTAATTATTCAGTTAACATTCAGACGTAGTATTGACCGAGATATATCATGATCGAATGTGCTCTTGAGCAAAAACAGACGCGATAAGAAATATTTCTCAGTAGGAATATTAGCGTTGTTTAATACGAGATAAATTTAACGTAAAAATTAAGAAATATGTTCAGTTATGTTGCTTAAAAATTATCCCTCTTTATTACGGGCGAACTTTAATACGTAAAACTGAAAATAAATTTGCGAAAAATTTTCTTAAATTAATTTATGAACATTTTTTCCTTTGCTTTGAAACTAACGGTATGATATATTAACCGTTTTGATTTTTTGATCCTCTGCCTGCATTAATGTTCGAGTCAAAAATTAATTCTTTTCAGTTCCATAATTTTTTTAACACATATCACTTTCCTACTTTGCTAACCATAAATATAAGCATTTTATTGTATCTGTTAAATTGTTTATATACTGCTATAAATCAATAAATTAATTTTGGAAAGTTTTACCTTTTTCATTTGTTTGAACAACGGAGAAATGAAATTTCACATTTACTACAACACAGACACAATATTCACCACTCTGCGATTACCATTATTTATACATTCCGTATTAGTAGCATAGATCAAGGAAGGTAGCTCCTTAATTTAAAGCCAAAATTAATATCTGATTAAAGCAGCCTAAAGATCAAACATTGATGCAGATAACAACCTATTCGCATTTACAGAATAAAATTTCTAACTATGCCAAAAAGCCGCGCGAAAATTTAAATTTTGTTCGATTTTCGAAAAACGAATGACAATTTGCAGGACCGTGGCTATCTCCTTAATGTAAAGTCAGAATTAAAATCTGATTAAACCGTCGCAAAGAGGAGACTTTGGTACATATAACGACCAGTTGGAATTTCCAGAATAAAATTTATAACTATGCCAAGAAGCCGAGCGAAAATTTGAATTTTGTTTCATACTGCAAAAACAAGTGACTCCGCAGACCTGCAGTTCGTAACTTTAGATTTCTAATTAGATATATGTGTTAAAACCATCGCGAACATGAGCACGGTAAATTAATATCGATGTTTTAGGAGAATGAATGTGTTGTCATGCATGTGTAATATTAAATGGAAAAAAGTTTGATTTGAAGATAGGTTTTTAATTGAAACTGCTTATAAGAACGAATTAAAAATGTACGATACCAATAATAATAAAATTATGTACACTAGTTTCTAACAGTTGAGAACATTTAAAATTTTCCATAAAGAAATTCGTTCGATTTTATAATATTATTGTATTTGTGTATCGTGTATCTCCACTGTACCTTTATTTGACCTTCAGAATGTTGGCAGTTACAAAAATAGACCGAGATTTTTTGTGACCGTTAAAGCTGATACGATAAGAGATTTCTCTGTATGAATTTACTGTTGTATAAGACGAAACAATTTCTACTTTAAATAAATTTAAGAAATACGTATACATTAAATTATTCTAAAAACCATTTTGGATTTACATTTTTACTTAGATTTTTGTGGAAGTGGTATACTAAAAAGGGATTTTGAAAGATTATTTTAATGGATAATTAACTAAACTTTTGTAATTAAAAATTTTAAATGCAAGCGTTTTATTTTCAGTGACAATTTTGCACGTGTTTTGTTTTACTAAATATCCAAAATCATCAAAACAACGCTTTACAGCCTGATTAATGCACACTTGCATGCACCTTTTTATTATCTTACTGACCACGAATAGTAGGATTATATTTTATTTATTACGATGTTTATAGCAATTGTTGTAAGAATAGCGATATGCTTGTGACGTGTGTGCAACGCTGAACAGTTTCAGACTAAACAATAAACAACAGGTTCGATAAATAATGTATAAATAAATTTAAAAAAAATAAATAAATTAGTGTTAATTAAAATAGGCTCATATGTAGAGAAAGAAGTTCAGTTTAAGTTTAATCATGGGTATGAAAAGTTATAAAAAGTTATCCTGTTTATTACTTTGTTATACAGTTATTCTACACTGTTTTAAGTCATCAGCCAACAGCAATAACACCAACGACAACAATAATAATAATCTTTTGAAGACTTACTACTTCAGCTTCATCTTTGTTAAATTGCAGTTGTATAAGACCAAGCCCGGCACTCTGTGTCACCGCCTCTAATGCTTCGATATACTCGGCCATTCCCCAGTTCGCGTTTCCTTCTTCGAATGAACCTAAATAACGTAAAATATAATTTATTGCATTTTACTAAAAAAAAACTATTTTTTTATAGTGTATTATTATAATTTTTATTAAAATTACCAACTATATGTTAAATTTAACTTTTTCTAAACTTCAACCGACAGTATAGAAATTACACACAGGGACTTTTATCATGCACCGTTATAATATACATATATCTTTTCCTTATTCTTCTAATACTTCTAAGAAATGCCGACAATTTTTCTCTTTTGTTAGCAATACTATTTCACTTTTACATTTTCTTTTAGAGACTATTTCTTCTTTGTCATTTTAACAACCACCGACATTATCTTCGACTAACAATAACCTTCTATAAAACTTCCCTCGCTTCGGCATTTTTACATGTAATTTACTTTTTCAACGTACACTTCAATTAGTTTTATCAGACCAATGAGTGCCCTTGCCTGAAGTTAAAGTGTTTGAAAGAAGGAACTCCCTTCAAAACCGCCAAACATCTGGCAATCACTTACGGCCTTCCCGACGACTACATCGATATAAATACAATGCACAAAAAAAGGAAGATATTTAATAACGAAGATCCAATATAGAAGATCGAATACTTAATAATAAAGTGAAGTAACTAACTTTGGAACTGACTTCCTAAAACTTTTCATACAAATAAATTTTAGACTTCTAAAATAAAACACATCCTACAAACATTAAACTGCGCAATTCAGCGTTACATCTAACGAAACTGTTTTTAGGCCAATGGAATGGCAGAGCGAAAGAGGGAAGGTTAACATTTTCGCTAGGCAGCAATTGCTTTTTTTTAAGGATATATAGAGGATATAGTGGTGTATATGTACTTGTATTTCATAGTAACACTTATTAATTATTAATAAGTTCTACATCATCTAATTTTAATGTACCATTTTCTGCTTATCAACCTTTCTTCATTTAACTTTAATTAACCCTTTAGTACTTATCATAAGTCTAGCATCATCAACCTTTTTCAATGGACCATTTTAGTACTTTTGCATAAATTCATTTTAATGACTCATGACAATTAATTAATCCTATGTAAGAAGGGATTAGATATTCATATAAAAGACGTTTTTGACAAAACGGTCAGTCAGAGAGACTGTAGCAGAACAAGATTATAACAGATTGTATTCAACATCCAACCAACAGTCTCACTCGACATCTATGTAAATTACTGCCTGATTATTGTTACTATTATATATTTTGTACAAGAAATATATTACTTATTATTTATCAATTCTACTATCAAGCGGGGTTGCAACAGTATCTTACATTAATAACGACAAGAGAAAATGTAACTTTACTTAAATAAGCAACATTTAATGTACGTAATTAATGTCTCAAAAGAAACTGTCCAATAAATTCAAAACTTTCCATATTTACACAAATTAACTCAATTTTAAAATATTCTATTTTAACTTCATTTAACCTGCAGACGTGGTATTGATGGAGAGATATCATGATCGAATGTGCTTTTGAACAAAAACAGACGCGATAAGAAATATTTCTCTGTAGGAATATTAGCGTTGTTTAATGCGAAGTAAATTTAACGTAAAAATTAAGAAATAAATTCAGTTATGTTAAAAATAAAAGTTGTTGTTTTTAAAAATATTTTACATTTACATACGTAGAATTAAGACGCTCTATTCGTTTCCATTAGTCAATTTAGCATCGTATCTTAAAATATTCTCCTAAAACTGATGATTTTAACACATCACATAATTTTCTTACATTGCTAACCATAAATATAAGCGATTTATAGTGTCTTTTAAATTGTTTATATACTACTGTAAATTATTAGATTAATTTTGAAAAGTTTTACCTTTTTCATTTGAACAGCGGACAAACGAAATTTCACATTTACTACAACACAGACACAGTGTCCACCACTAAAACTCTGGGCTTACTACCATTTATATATTCCGCATTAGTACTACGTATTAATATCTACACATAATTAAGTTTTGCTTTTGGTACTTTTAGTTCGTTAAACTTCGTTCACCTCGATCGACTCGAAAATAACATAAGTTTGGTTGTATTTCAATTTTAGTTACATTGAGTTATGCAACCCATTTTACAGACGATTGCATTCTGTTTAATACAATTGAGAGCTAGGATAGGGAGTTCTTCCTTACTTTTGTTTTGACATTGGAACTTAATAGAATGTAGCTGCAGATATTGAAAATATTTACGTTAGTATACCTCAATTTTGAAGACAACACATAACACCAATCAGACAGTTTGTATCAATTGAAGGCTAGTAACCAAAATCCTTAATTAAAAACAAAGGGCAATAACTTACTCTTCAACATACAACAACCCCAATAGTAATAGAAAATAAAATTATTATTCGATGAATTTAGTATAGTCAAAAATAAAATAGTAACATTCTGTAAGAAATTAGATTTACATAATGTGGTGATAAAACAATAATAATTTAGGTTGTATGTTTGTAATTCAATGCCGGTAGGGGTATTAGCCCTCGTAGTAGTTCTTTCTGTTGATTCCATATTTATATTTATATTTATAAAAAAGAACGGAGTTTATTAAATTGTAAAAATTGTGACGCATATATTCTGGTCAGAACGGTCGAGCCTTTAATGTCAGATTAAATGAACCAATGCTATAAAAAAGATTGGATTATTATTTGAAAATAACGATTTAAGGAGTGGAGGTGCGTATACAAGCTCTTTTGGGATTGACGACCTAGTGATATTACAATAACATTATGTCAAATTATTTTAAATTTATTATAAAAATATAAAAAAATGCAAAAATAGTTTATAATTTCTGAGAAACTTAATAAACTCGTTGGTATAACACAAAACAAAAATAAATACATTTGTTATACTTAAATTCACAATACTGTCTCTTTGATAAACTACCTATTATATTAATGGAACATTAATGAAATAGTGATAAATCCAACATTTGTTCTTCACTATTTAAAACATTTTCGGCTTCGTCTCTTAAGGTTTCCACTTTTTCCAATAAAAGCATCTAAATGAAACAATACAATGATAAATACATAAAATATAATAACGCACATTAGCAGCTGCAATAAGCTGATTTGCAATTTTTTTGGACATAAATTGAATACATCTGACAAGTTCATTTGGATCAGACTTTGCAATATGTTGAAGAGTTTTATAGCCTGCACCATAAAGTTGCTTGGCAGGAGACTTGAAAGTAAATGAAGCTATGTATTGCAGTTTCAAAGAAAATTATTTAACATTAGTTTTACCTGTTTAACAGCGGGTAATTCCATGAGGGGAAGCAGCTCTCTCACAGAACAGTGAGGTACTCTTTCACTTAAACTTTTAAGTAAATATCTAAAGGGCCAAAATTATTCAATTTCCTCGCAAAAACTGACGACATTCGATGCAAACGTTGCAGATGAAATCATTAGGACTCTGAATTAGTCCACACTCAATCTGAAAAAATAATATAAAATGTATTTAACAAAAATAAAGGGTAAATAAGTAATATTTTTTACCCCATATTTCTCAGATACGTCAAATAGTGGTATTCCGTTCCACAAATCATACTACATTAGCGAAACGTAAAATCTAGTTAAAACATTCTCTGGTATGGTCTAAAAAAATTAAATGCTAAGTAATAATTTCAATGTTAACTGCAAATGAAATGCTTAAACACTTTCATAATAATTTTTATCTAGGCACTGCTTAACAATGTTGTTTCATAATGAATGAAAACGTCTTTTCTCAGAAAATCAGTACCGTAATAAAAATGAAAGCATGCAAATGTTTCATTTCAAGTTTAAGTAGAAATCAGTTCAATCAATTTTTTGATTAATATATATCAATCGTTTCTGAAATGGATATTTTGTACCTTTATTTGCTGATTTGTTAACAATTTCATGGTACAAGATTCGGTAATTCCCAGTATTTTTGCAGTTTGTTTTTCGCATTTTCCTAGTTTTATCAACTAGAAGAAACAGAACATGAAAGTTTAACTAAAATACGAAAAAATATGTATACAATGCTCACCACATTATAATATAAAGATCTAGGTGGTTTAATTTGTTCACATTGAACGTAAGGAGTAACGAGATACAATAAATGTAAATGATCTAAAAGAACAACACTTTCTTGAGCTTGGACCAGATCGGCATATAGGAGGTGAGCTTTTGACAATTCTAAACAACCTAAAATATAAAGGTATTAAACAGTGAACTTAATTACTAATACACATTGATAAAACAATAAGACAAAAAAAACGCAAAAATCACGTATCACATGCATTATCAATACAAACGACGAGCCCGGCAGCACGTATATACCATGCGCCCCTGCCGAGTAAAAAATTAAAATAAATTAATAAAAATATTAAAATAAAAATATTAGGAAAAGGTAATTTACTTTTTCTTGTACAATTGCGACGTAAGGTAAAACAAATATAACATTTTTTTCTACGACATATTATTTCTCGCAATGTAAGAATTTCAGCAACAAGTGTTTTCCCTCTACTAATAGACATACACTAAATTAGAGTGATTTTTTATAGCTGGTAGATACAAACATTTCTCTCGCCTATCTAGAAAGTAATTATCAAATACAAATTATATACTTCAATTCATAGATTATAATTAGAACATACCATACAGCTTTTCAATTCCCTTGAAATGTTGTATGAGATCATTAACTTTCATAGGCAAGCCAAATAAAGGTCCGTACTCTTTAAATTTGTGCACAACTTCAGTTAGCATGGTCTTGTTAACTAAATGCTGTGAAATTAAAGATCTACTGATATTTTTTAGGAGAGCATTCTGCAAAGAACTATCAAAATTGCCATTGTCTTCATCCATTTTATTAATTCCATTGACCATCAGTGAATCATTCCCCCAATCAACTTGAGAATTATTTGCATTTGTAATAGAAGTAAGAATCTTCTTGTCATTTTGAATTGTTTGCTCAGGCAAATGTTTGTCTTGGTTTGGGCCCAATTGAAGAATTGATGTTTCTACTTCTTCAAATAGTGAAGCTACTTGAGTTTGATATTGAGAAGTTTTAAATAACTGTGTCATGCGAAAATCAACTGTTTTATTCCAAACATAATCTTTAGTTTTGTTTGCACTTCCAATAGTTTCATTATCTGTCTTCAATACTTTATTTACATTCTCTACCTTCTCAAAACTCTTTCATTTATTTTTATTTTCATCTTGTTTTACAGAAGGAGAGTTGATCTGACTCATATTAATAACTGTAGGTTTTGAAATTATATTTTTAGTCATTGAACCACTGTTTGTAACAAGTTTATCTATTTGTTCTAGAAATTCTGTAGAATTACATATATCAGTAAAACAATCATTCTGATACTGTTCAAAAAGGTCTTTATCACTGCCATTTGAATTTGTACTGTTTTTGTCTTCTAAACCATTAACATTTCAAGAATGGTAGTAAAGGTTTTTAACATATTTCCATCAGAAATTTGTTGTTGTGATTCATTAGAAAAGCAATTTGTTAACTTAGAGTTATTCTTAGAAATGTTCTTGGCAATTCTTTCCATGTTCAGTGGTTTGTAGTGCTGATTTGCCAGGGATTTTCTTCTAGAGGCTTAAAATAAAAACAACAATAAAATCTATAATAAATAAAAATGTGTAATAGCCTTACTTTTCCCAATTTCGTTTTCACTCCCATAAATAAGCCAATTATCATTATTATTCATAATAAAATTTGTCAGTTTTGGCATTGCTGTACACTTACAAATAAAATTTTCATCACTCATTTTCCTATTAAATCAAAATTTTTATGAACCAAAATTGCGTCAATAATTAATTTCTATATTAAAACTATTACCTACTCATGTTATTGAATAAGCTAATAGGAATAGGTGGATATAATTGAAAAGCTCCCATTAAATTACCTTTCGCACAAAAATTAAATTAAACAAAAATTATATAAATACCTTGTACACAAAGAAGCATAACATTAATTTCCAAAAACTCAAAAAATACACAATTCTAACTTTTTAAATTTATGATCTACTACGAACAGCAAAAATACATATTACAGTAAACAATATAACGAAAAACTAAAAAGCGAACAATCAATGCCAACGTTGCCATATGTTATGATAGCTATTGTACACAAACTTAACAACTTCGCTTTTTAATATCGGAAATTTATACAACATGGCAACATCGACAAGTATTAATAATAGTAACTTTAACCTCTCTGATCTGTAATTCATATTTAAGTGAAAATGTGTTAAAAACATAAAATTATTATTCTGTAAACAGCAATGAGTCAAGAAATTTATTTAAAAGTATTCGACAAAAAGTATTCTTATTTATACCCAAGTTATCATTACACAAGGCACAGAAAACAGCAATTATCCCAAGAAGAAAGACGGTTTAAAAATGGTTTTGTTTGGCTAAAATTTATTTGTTTATTTTGGAGTGCAAGAGTTTTAAATGCTGCTGTAAAATTTGGATTAGCAGCATTTATTATGTCGAAGTATGAGCGATTGGGCTTTGCATTGATGTTGTTATGTTTTGTGCTTTGAGGTTAGTACCTTATATTTAAACTTAAAGAATAAGAAAAATATAAAGAAATATATTGTTGTTTATGTGTAACTAAGATGATGAGAATAAATTTAATAAAAGTAACATGACTATTCTATCTATTCCTAATAAATGGCGACCTTGATAATTTAAAAAGTTTCACTGATTATGAATTACCTACTTCATTTGTTATTGTTTAATTTAAGCGCTACTTTTTATGCCATTCTCAACTTTTTCGTACTCTATTTTATACACTTATTTTATGACAAAATATTTTTGAAAAAGTAAAGGTTTTTATTGAGATGTGCAAGTTTTCCCAATTCATATTAATATATTATCCGACTAATTTGTCTGTGAAAGGGTCATGTATATTGTTATAACGCTCATAATATTTGTAAAAATGCGGCTTTATTTTTTGCTTTAAAAGAAAACTATAACAGGTAGAACAGATTATCCTAATAGTTTACCCAGAGAATAGCAATGCGCAATTTAAAAGAGGCACTTTCCTACACTTATTTACAATCTGCACCTATAATTAGTACAATGCATAACTCCTAGTGAATTTACAGAAGAGCTATCAGTTTAAATAAGTAATTGATAGTTTTTTATTTTTTAAATTATCTATATGCTCTCCCAGAATTAAATTTCGTCAATGTTTTCATTTTCTAGTTAGTTCCATAAATTCACCATTAACACAGAAAAAACACATTATATAGTACAATTTTTAATACATCTTCTCTGAGTAATCATTTATTTAAAAATAATTTTAGCGCTGATTTGGAACTTTTTTGGAAAAAAAACCTTCCTGAAATAATGAAAATATATATGTTTTGGAATAACTAAAGATTCGAAATCGTAGGGTTGTACAATAAGAGGTAGAAATATAATTTCACATTGCTTTAACAATTTTTGATGTTTGGCCTTTTCTAATTTAATAATAATAAGAAATAATTTAACCTACACATCCATAGTAAACGGCACAACGGGTCATAATTGGAAAATACAATTAACAAGAATCAAAACAACAATAACTACAATTCTCTAGTTTAGGGAAATAACATTTAAATCGTTTTTAATGTTTGTCCAAGTAAAAATATCACCTTTGTCGTCAAAATCTCGCCTCTTTTTCATTGTAAAAACTGTAATACTTAAAATGCATTTTTATTGTAAAATATAATAATTAGTAGTTTGTTTTTTTTGTCGCAATTAAGAATAGGTACTTAATAACAAAGAAACTAAAGAAATAAATTATATCTATTTTAGACTGCATGTGAGACGTTTCAACTGAAATTTGAAATATTAGACGTTTTAAAATTGCAAAAACCCAAATATTAATCACATTTGTAGTAAATTCATCACATTGATATTTTTCTTTACATTTTTTATTAACTCTTGTTACTGCACTTAATGGCAAATAAACTTAAAGCAAAACTACATAGACTTATTTAAAGCCTGTTTTTTCGGAAAGATATGAAGTTAGACGAAATTGTTTCGAAAAAAAATGCGTAGTTGTGAAACATGATCATTTTAGATATTCTAGTGTTTTTTATTTTTTAATACTGCAAAAAGAACTTTTAAACTCTAATTAGCATTAAATTTAAAATTATAAACTTTTGCAATCCAACTCGTAAGAGTGGAACGAAAATTGCAAACTAAATATTATTTGTGAAAATTTTATTTGAATGCATCTAGAAAGATATTTTTAGCAAATTGTTACTCGTAGTTAAAAATTATTTTTGCAGCAACTAAATCTAAATATTAATATCAGTCGTCTACGTTGAAATCGCTAACTGTTTATTTTTCTTTAACTAAACTTTGCTATATGCATAAAAATGCCTAACTAAAGTATATATATTTGTTACCATTGTACTTTATGAAAAACTTTTTTTGATTGCATATACAGATGAAATTGCATTGGAAAACAATAAATAAAAATGCAAGCGTACGAACTTACTTATAAATAATTAATATTAAATAAATTTTAAACGCTATAGATTCGACAGATAAGGACAAAAAATAATCTGAGAGATTTAATATGTTTGTTTATATATTTATATTTTATAAATTCCAAGTAAGCTATTAACGTATTATTTAATTATCTATTTTTTAGTTTGTAATTATAACGATTCTAAAGTAAAATTTCCATAAAATATTTTGGGGTCTGTAGTAAACATTCAGATTAAATCTCTTAGATTACATCAACTGGATAAATAAAATACTTTAATAGACTATATAAATGATGACAATCATTTTAAGATCACAGCTATCAAACGTCATCATTTTATATCAACCATGTCGTTTTTATATTCCAGCTAAGGTCTAGCTGCGATATACAATATATGTACAAAATATACAAGTATCTGTGCACTAGCATTAACGGTGTGAAACATTCTTTTCGGTAAAATAAATATATAGTATAATACTTAACGTAAAATGATAATAGTTTTCTTGTTAGGTACTTGAAAGTCATACAAGTAGACAAGTGACTATTAATTCCTTTTCTTATTAGGCCTACTTTTTATTAATATTAGTTCAGCAATCAATTCATTTACTAGCTGTGTTTGTATGTGTTATTTATGTGCCGTTGTTTTGGTAATGCTTGCCTTTTTATTAATAAAATTCGGTTTGTTCTTTTGCAAACAACCTTGTAATTACGGCATTGTTTACAATGCGAATGTAAAGTATGTACTGTGTGCTTAACAAGAGCCTAATAAAACGTAACAAAAACTTCAGCAGCAATTAAGGAATCGAATCGCTTCTTAATGAAGTCATTGAGCATCTAACGTTTCTTTTTTTTTTTTTCTTTGCTAAAAATGTAACCATAATCTAATATTGCACAAATCTAGCAGGTGTCCGATCCATGTATTGCTTTTGTTATGCACAACACGGCAAGCTCCTGTCACGCACCAGCACTCATGATATCGTGAAGAGACCCATGTTAAGGCAGCTGGCTGATGACAGTTGTAATTTTAACTTAACACCAGCCGCTGCGTATGGCCGAAATGGGACGTACAGAGCACTAGTGCGTGGAGTGGCGTCATTGGAAGGACGATTCCTTGTGAAACGTGTCCGATTTATGAAACGACGGTCGACCACTGTTTTCACTACTCCTGGTTAAGGGGATGTCCTGTGATGCGAAGTTATTTTCCGATTTCGGCCTGGGCAGGGCGAGTTTCTTTAGGGTTCTCCCAAGTTCGTGTAGACTACGGTCGCTTGCGTGCAGTCGAGCCATCGATTCATCGGATGCGTTCACATGATCGGCTTCGGCCGCTAGAGCGTTTACGACAGCGTTTATGGTTTTGCTCTCGCTTCCCAAGTCTTCTTCCTTATGTGCGACCAGATTCGGATTTTTTCCTATTTTATTCAACCTGAAACACCATTTCAAATAAAAAATGATTAATCATTGCGTCATCAATGGTTTAAGCTTCGCCAATAGTATAATACTTTAAGCTCTATTTGTATTATTACTGCTGCGATTCAGGGGAAGCATTGCATAAGAAATTAATGGAAATCTAAAAAACCAGTGTTAGTGTTTTACTGAATACGATAATGCCATCGCTTTCTATTGTGTACTGTGTGTTGTGTGTGTGTTTCAACAAAATAATCTAAAGCATACTTGGACTTTAAATTACAATAATAAATTTGAAATGTTTAGGATGAGAGCATTACAATGTGTTGATTATTTTGTTAAAATTTAAACATTTATAATTTCAACTTATGTACAATAAAACATAAATAGTGATGATATCTTTAATAATTCTGAAAAATGATAGTCCAAAATCCAAATACACCATTCTACAAACGAAAGGAGGTAAAGAGGGTCACAAGGGTAACAAAAACAATTACATGTCTGTAACAATACAAAACCAGAAAAGGGTTTGTTTCTAGAAAGAGCATTATTAGACACAATGAAACAGACGTAAATTTAATAGTGTTCCTGTTTCTTTGAAAGTTTTCTTTTTATATAGAATATTTGGTGAAGATTGTAGAATTGATTTGTATTTTGTAAAATTTAGATTACTGTCTCAGTGTGTCGTTTAGAACATAAGAGCACACAATACATGTAAGCGATAACAAATATAATATATGTATATATATTCAATAAAACCCCATCCACGGGTTTTTTATACGAACCACCGCACTGACCTCTCCGCGGCGACGGACTCCATGGTTCGTCGCATGAGCGGGTACTGATCTAAGACTGCATTGAAGTGGTCAACGGAAAGTGAGAACAAGTTACAGTAAGTTTCAGCGCGGACGGATGCAACACGACGTGCGTTCGTCAGTAGACAAATTTCGCCGAAATAAGAGCCGTCGCTCAAACTGGTTGCCACCTCCCCGTTCGCCATCACAATATCCACTATGCCCTCCTGAATAAAGTACATCTTCGAACCTATCGTACCTTCCTTTATTATTATATCGCCTGAAAAATAAAAGACATTGATGTTATTTAAACTGAAGCACCTTAACGCAAAATTAAATTCAATTTCAACAACCCCTAAAGCCTAATAAAATCAGTACCACTGCAGTATGTGTTCTACCATATCAGCAAAAATAGTACTGACACTTCAACTTAAACTCTACCTACTACTAATTATATCGTATAAATAAGGGGTTATTCAAACTGAGTGGTATATTAAACGTTTTAGGAAAACTAAGCAATTTGGGAGTTAGGGTGATCAAGGATGATCTTATTATCTAAAATAATTTCAACTATTAAAAATTTTAACAATTGTTTTTAAGTAACCTTAAAATTTTATGTTTCATACGTATTCGTCGTTAAAATATACCATTCCATTAAAAATAACAAAGTTGATATCAACTTCCGGTATAACCAGAAGCGGCAGACAGTTGAAACTATTTTAGAATAAAAGATCATCCTTAATAACTCCTAAATTTTTAAGTCTCGAACATGTGTAGTTTTCCTAAAGAGTGTAATATAGCACTCAATTTGAATAATCCTGTATATATACGTATTATATTGTTATATATAATATATGAGGGCTAAGGTTAGGTTAAGGTTGTTTGGGGTAAGTTTCCTTGATTGATTACTTGAAATGTTATGCATCAAGGGTTAATTGTTATGTCAGCTTATCGTCAATTGGGCGATCTTGGTTTTGATCACAATACAGTTAATTATGTGGATCCCTAAACAGGATCTCAGGCCCCAAAAATTAAGCGGTCTCGGTTAGACGCCAAACTTAAAAACAGCGCGATGTTTATTAACAGATATGAGACATGAATATAGAGAAATTAATGGGTTTTTTGTACATTTTTGTAAATATTTTGTAAAATGACCTTTTTTTTATTTTGGCATCTCTGCCCTTATCCTAATGCTATCTTGAAATTTTGACAATTATGTCTAGGTAGAGCGCAGGGTAAGTTTTTTTTATTTATGTTTTGTCAGGTAGAACACATACAGTAGTGGTATAAAAAAATCTTCGCCAAATTTACATTACATTTTCAAAACGAAGTACAAACTAATTCAAATTGTTTTAGGAAGTAAGGACCTTACAATACCTAAATTAAAAGAGTTTTCCTAAATAACAAAACTCTAGTAAAGTAAAATTAAACGAAAACAGCTCTAGATCTAGAAGTGTTTTTTATATTTTCGTTCAAACAAGGTTGATGGTTTATAAATTTAATTTTTTCATACCTGGCTGGAAGACCTCATATTTTAATTTCGTAACTACGTCTGAAACAAAATTTGGATCTGCGTTTGTGAAAAATGGCACAGATGCCACCAATGAACGACAGTTATAATTTATCACATCTTCTCGTAGTTTTTCCGAAAGTTCTCCTAAAATCAATTCTTCATCGAAGAATTTCCCCTGGTAGCGATGCTCGAAATATTCTGTTATCCTTTGACGCATTTCTCTTGGAAGTTTCCTATACGCCATGTACTCCTCTACTTGCTTTACCTACACAATTAAATTAAAAAAATAGTTTATTCCTTATGGCACAAAAACTAGCACTACTAATGTAGTAGTGCTTTTAATTATAATTCTGTATTATTAAAAAAAAACTTGTTTGTGATAATGCAACTGAATTGTTTTAGTAATTAATTAAGTTAGAAAAAGTATAAAAACTGGCATTTTATTAGTTACATACTAAATAGAGCTTGTCCTTCTTCACGAATTCTGTTCTTGATCTAACTCATACAATACACATGAGCACATGACTTTTTTTATAACAGAGAGATAATGAAAATTTTTTGCTGCTTTTTTTTCTCACGCAACTGTGACGATGAAGCAAAATGTGCGTTTGAATGTGAACTTGCCTTTTCCCGATATTGCCTTCTCGAAGAATCCAAACTTTGGATGAGATTCGTTGCGTGACCTAGAAACAAAGCGTAGCACGTGGCCCCGGATATCATAGAGAGCATTGTCAGCCACATGTCGGTCAAAGATTGGGGCGGAAACCTGCCGTACCCTATACATAACATGTGAGACATGGCCTTGAAAAGCGCCCACGAATACTGCTCCAACCAAAATGCATGCTGAAATAAAAAGAAAATTATGTAATCATTTTATACAAGATGATTTTGTAAATACAGATTTGAGAGTTCTAAATTAAAAGTATGTGTGCAATAGTTCAAAGGTCACAACCTTTCGTATCTTCAACTTCATCTAACTTCTTCCAACAATAGGATATGGATGCATTTATATTAATATCGCCCACTACTTTCTATACTTAGCCAATATTCGCATCTAGAACACCTTACATCCCTAACTGTATGCGAACAGTAATCTAATCTAGGCCTTCCTCTGCTTCTCTTTACTCCTATTTCTGCTTCTCATATGTTTCCAATTAAGAAGATGTTCTACCATCCTATCTCTCGTTTTCCTTATTAACTTCCATGGCGCTCTTTTTTCTCCTACTGTTTCTAATACCTCTCCATTTCTAACCTTCTCTATCCACGGTGTTCTTATCAGCCGCCTATAACACCACATCTCAAATGCTTTTAACTTTTTCTTTTCCGCAGCGCCCACCATACACATTTCGCATCTATACAAAACCGTACTACAAACATACTTTTAATAAACTTTTTCGATTTTCTAAATTACCCAATTTCGATCACAGAAGTGATTTATTTTCGTTAAAAAAGCTGGATCATGCGCTATGAGCTTCAATTTGTTGTTCTCTAGATATTTTCATGTCATATAAAGTATAAGGTTTCCAAAAATCGTTTAATAACCTTTTAATTACGACCGTGCGAATATTCATTACCTACTTCAATAGTGCTAGGAAATGATAACGATTTATTATATATATTACCAACAACCTATCCCGGCTTTTCATGAGCAGACAATGATCTCTTTTTAAAAGATTTTGTATTCTACATGGTTTCGGCAGGGACGTTATGCCAGGCAGTTAGATACTTAAAAACATGTTCATGGATGTTTGTTCTGCACTACGATTTTGTACACTTTTGTAGATAACGATTCTTCTAAAATTGTTTGTCAACACACTGAGCCAACAAGTTGTTTACTCAAAAATATTTTCACAAATATTAGTCATAGCATATTCGTATTAGATTATTTGTATTAATTTCGTATTTTAGGCTGTATGTCACCATCCATTGATATTTACTGCCAGTTGTGGCATTTCTTATGTTTTACAAGGTTTTACAAAGGTATCTACAAAGTGAATCCACGACGCAGCTTATATACGTGACAGGCACATAAACCAAATAAACAACGTTTAGCTCATGGTCAGAAATTTATCGAATGAAATACCACAGCTAGCAGTAAATATCAACAGATGGCGACATACTACCTGCAATACGATATTAAATCAACTTCCTTTTATGGAACAGCTTCGGTTTGGTCAGTAATTTTTGATGCTACTTATGGTGTGCTGTTGAGATCTAATAAGATCGAAATCGTGATCCACATCATCTGGTAATTACGATAAATTTCTGACCACGAACTAAATATTCTTTATAGATTATTTGTATTTGATGTTTTTTTGTTTTCCGATCTCGTAGGTGTCATTAGCGATTTTCGCCCCAGCTTCGCACAAAGATGTGTCATCATTATAAAGTCATCAGTTCGAAAACTGGTTGAACACGTACCACCACTTCTTTTTATTCTGAATCAATTTTACATTTCTCTAAAACTAAAACATTTTACATCTTTAACTATTAACGAAGCTATACAATTCCTCACCAGTGGCGCCTCGTGGTCATTTTTTTGGGAGGGTCGGAATTTTCAATTCTCAAAATGCCTTAACTGATTTTAATTTTAAGAAAGACATGATGTCAGGTTGAAAATAAGTACATATATGACAAATAATATAATTTACACCACAAATATATAAGTATATAACCCGATCTACAAAAGACTGTTAACGAACAAAAACACCTCGAAAAATATTGTATTTTCCTCGCCGCGGCTGTTGACCCAAACTTTGCCCTTACACTGCTTCAGAAGACCGTATAACATAATACAAATTAGATTGGGAAAACTCGGCTGACACTCGCCTCTGTTTAATGCAATGCGGTCATCGCTGAATGCCAGCCTAGTTTATGCCAATTGTCAACGAATGAAAATCACTCATTAAATCAGTACCACCAAGGAGATGCTTAGAATAGTTAGAAAAAGGGGAATTGCCAAATTTAAAATATAATTAAAAAATATATTATTTAATTTATATCATTATTATACTTTTGTTTCGAAATAAAATGGGGGGGGGCGGGGGGAGTCATTGACTAAATGTCCTAATTGAGGAGCTGCGCCTGTTCCTCACTCAAAACAAAAATACCTTCATAGGTTTAAAACTATCACTCGAAAAAGTGTAGCTAACCTCACAAACATAATCTGCCAAAGATTTTTGATAGCACTAATTCTAGAGTATAAAGTCGTTATGAATTTAGTGATTATATCTCCTTCTGTCTGTCGAAAAATAATTATGATTTCCGAGAAATGAAAATTCATAGCTAGGCCGGAGTTAGTCCTGGATTCTGCCATTATTACCATACACATAATGACATCCCTGATTGAGTAAATGTATTAAAATACTAATAATGATACGAAGTAAAAGAGTGGTTCATAAAACGCATTAATATACGTCAAAGTACTACTTTGTGTACTACCAATTTTGTTTTTCATGTCAAAATTCTTACTTATTTCGAAATTCTCACAAGTATAATCTTTGCATAAAAACTTACTTGAAATCTTATAAAAACTTTAGCATGATCCTTAAAAATATAATTAGTTTTATATATAAATGTTCACAAGATGTGCATGTTCCTTACTTTTACATTGTTTAAATTAAAAGGGACCAGACTATTAAACTTCTAGGCAATTAGTATCCATTATTACTAAGTATGTGCCTGTTTTTAAATAAGTTTTAATTAAGAAGAGTCCTAAAGGTTCGTTCACTTCTGCATTTTAACTTGAAAATTGTTTATCAAATTTGGGAGAATTTCTTGAATGCAAAGTGAAATTACCCGTGAAGTGGAACATCGTCAGTGTCAAAGCGGAAAAGAAAAACGATGACGAAAAGTTTCTCCTGATTTGACCTAGTTACTTTGATACTCAAAAGTTGCTGATTCTTCCAGATAATAATATCTGTACAGTAATATGTGCTTTCATTAATTTATTTTGCGCTCCTGAGAGGTGATAGTTTCGTCACATCAGCAGCTTTTCCTTATTTCTTTCATATTTTGCAAACGTATCTCGTTTGTTTCTAACCGACTTTTACATGAAAGCTATAAGCAGAATGCAAAGAACGAAGATAAAAACCGATCTTAATTACATTAATGAAGATAAACACTACATTTTGATGTGACCCTATTGGTTTTAAATTATTCAAAATTTTCCCTATTATCTACCTAAATAATTTTCAAAAAAAGTGAAAAAGAACGACTTGGAAAGAAGTTAAGCTGATTAACGGATTCTTCTACAAGTACCTAGTTTGCATTTTCCACCATTCTGTAAAAAAATTGACGAAATCCAAAGCAGTAAGAACAGTACAAGTTCTTGGTAAGTTAATTTATCAAAAGTGCCAGAAGTGAATCGCGATTTCGATCTTATTAGATCGCATCAGCATCCTATAGGCAGGCTCGATAAAACACCGATCAAATCGAAGGAACTCTTTAAAAGCTAGTTGATACGAGGGTGGATCAAATATAAACGAGCCTCACCATTCGGTACTCTTCCAATGAAAATGCATTTTAGGTGTAATGTAATTATTTCATTCCCGGCAGCAGTTCGATCTATGAATATTTACATGAAGTACGTTTCAGTCACATTTTTGTCCTGTATAAAACTGGCAATTTCAACCCTTTAACGTTTAAATTTGTACATATTTTCTATTTTTTTTAATAATATTGAATTGTGTTCATCAAATATGTTACCCTTTTAAGCGAAAAACACGCATGTACTGATTGATTTCGTTAATTAGCTTATTTCAACCACTACTATAAAAAAAGAAACAACTAAAATACTCTATTATATATTTCTAGAAACTTTTGTTAGCTTAAAATTTTCGTAAAGAATTATACCGCGTAAATATGCTTTATTAAGAAACAACAAAAATTGTTAATACAAGGGTAAATCAAATATAACGGTAATTTTACTAGCTTAGTACGTAATTCCGATCTAGAGGATTCGATGCTCGAGTGTTGTTTGGTTTATGAGCAGTACATGACTGAGCGCAAGGTACCATCATCTGTTGCACAACGCATCATCATAAAGTTTTAACCAATGAAGTCGTTAATCCATCAGAAATTTTCACTCGTTTGAAGGCACAGCTTGGGGATGCTACACTGTTTCAGAATCGAGTGTATGCGTGGGTCACGAATTGAGAGAACTCAGGGATAGGCAAGAACGTGTCGAAAATGAATGTCATGATCGACGCACAAGAATAAGTCTCACATATGTTTTCTAGAGCTTGTTGAAGGTTTTTTTAATTTTACTCATTGATTTTCTTCACGGTCAACGTGAATCAACAGTGAATGCGGCTTACTATTCTGAGTTGTTACAGTCAACAAAAATCGCAAATCGTATCGAAGCAAACGATGGAGTATGCTCATTCGAGACGTCATCCTTCTTCATGACAACGCCAGGCCACACACCGCAGTTTTGACAAGGAATAAATTGGAAGAAATGGGTTGGGAAACCCTCGAGCCTGTATAATCCCCCTTATAGCCCTGACTTGTCATTGCCCTGACCTGTGATTATTTTTCGTTCGCGCCC
Source organism: Agrilus biguttatus (assembly GCA_963921985.1). Classification (NCBI taxonomy): domain Eukaryota; kingdom Metazoa; phylum Arthropoda; class Insecta; order Coleoptera; family Buprestidae; genus Agrilus; species Agrilus biguttatus. The sequence goes on from OY998118.1 coordinate 28,536,538, forward strand.
TTGAAAGAAATGAGTAGCAAGAAGTAGAGGAGTATGTGTGCAATTGGCTGACAACTCGCCCTCAAACTTTTTATTAAGAAGGAATATTCAAGCTTCCAAATCGGTGGCAAAAGTGTGTAGACCACGGAGGTGACTACATTGAAAAATGTTAAATATTTATTGATACATAAAGTAAATACAATGGTTTCAAGAATTTAATTGAAATTCTTGTAAATAATGTGTTTACTTTATTTATCAGGATGTATATGTTTCAACAAGTAACGGCTTCCACAATCGATAAGTTAAATATTTAGTTTGTGTGTACCATTAATCAATAAATTTATTTTACAAAATTACCGTTTATATTTGATTTACCCTCGTACATACAATCTCCACATATATAAAACAATGTAAAGGAAATAGAATATTTTTATTATTGTACATTTATAAATACGTAATTTTTTTATTTGTTCAATAAGTCAAATGAAATACGATATATTTTTTAATTTTATTAAATAATCGGATTAGTCTTTATCAGACCTCGAAACCATTAGTGCACCCTTGGCTTTCCCCTGTTTCGTTTATGTTTTAAAGGTTGTACGCTTCTCAAAAGGAGAATGGCCCTGGGGCGTTGCAGACGGTATCGTCTTCCAATAGTAGAAGGTGTCATCCAAAAATAAGGCGTTTAGGCTCAGCCAGCGGAGGATAGTGAGAAAATATGTGATTAGCACTTTCCATCTCCTCGTGACAAAAACAACGATTCGCTTGCGTTTGGGGTATGTCGAATTATTTCAAGCGGTAAGTTTCGTATAAAAGTACGAAAGAAAGGTAATATGCATAAAATAAATTTAAAGTAAGTGAGGTTATCAAAACGTAAGAAAATCCGAGCGTATCTAACTGTGATTTTTCAAGAGAATGCCCTGGCCGACAGAGGAAAGACGCCAGTAATGGAGCGTGAAAAGATTAGAGGAGGGGAGCATAAGAATTGAAGGCATGAAACAACATGAAATAAAATACCGAAATGAAAATATAGCTATTATAAAGATTTTGCGGAAGTCGTTTTAAGGAATTGTTATCCACAAATAAATAAATAATAAATTGGAAAGATATGAAAGACGAAATAACATTTTAGGGATCTTTAAATTTTATGTTACACAGACGATATAGCACAATATGTAGGAGTTATAAATTCCCTTTTACTACAAATTGCCACATATGTGAACATAAAAACCTGTTTTATAACCAAAATATGTCCTTGGTCAGTATTATATTGTAACTCGCGATTTTGATCTGGTAACAGTAAAATCGTATCATACAGTTATCAATGATTATTTAACAAGAACTTATACTATCTTTATTAAATAACCTAATATTATTAAATATAAATATAAATATGGAATCAACAGAAACAACTATTTCGAGGGCTAATACCCCTACCAAATGTGAGATCTTTGATCTTAATATTTTGACGAATAAGGATTTTAATTCCTTCTTTTTTAATATATCTAATATTATTAATTACTTACGATATAATACAAATATTTCATATATTATCATCATAGAGTCATCAGTTCGAAGACTGGTTGGAGAAACATCTTCACTCCTTCCTATCAATTACAACATTTTACATCCCTAACTACAAATCTAGGCCTTCCTCTGACTCTTTTTACTCCTATTGCTGCCTGTAATATGCCTCTAACTAGTCCTTCATGTCTCAGAAGGTGTCCTACCACCCTATCTTCTTTTTCTTGTTAATTTCCTAACCTAACCTTTCTATCTATCTATCTAATGTAATCTTCTCTATCTGCAGTATTTTTATCCACCACATCTTAAACGCTAAAACACATCTTCGAACTTTTTCTTTTTCGCTGCGCCCATCATCCACGTTTCGTACCCATAATAATCTTATTCGAGTTCGTAAATCAATCGATCGTTAGCACAGAACAAAAATCCTAATGATGCCGTCATAAGGCGAAATACGTATTGAGTTATTAAAAATTTAGTGAAATTTTGTTTTATTTCTATTGGTGTCAGAAATTGCCAAGGAAGAGAAGGGGTACTAAATAAGAACACGGTACCAATAGACACGTACTAAGGTTTTGAAGGTTTAGAGATAAAAAATAGTGAGAATTTCAAATGTTAGAAGGATTACAGGAAAGTACAAACAATAAAGTTATTTAACAGATATATATATATATATATAGAATTCGAACTGCATAATAGGAACACATTAAATTATTTCAATATATTCGCCATCATATAGGGGTTACTCATAATGTTGAAAAGGGTGAAATGTGATTTAGAAACCTTTTATATATGTTATATATGATTATCCCTATTTCATTAATCGTAGACAGTAAATATGTTATACATGACTATCACTATTTCGTTAATTGTATACAGTAGATATCAGCATTTCCTGTCAAATAAGTGGTAATTTGGTAATGTGTTGTAAGTCAACTCCCATGTACTTTATACTACGTTATCTATTGCTAAGTTATAAATATGCCTAGTGGGGTATCTTACCCTCAGTTCTCTATTACTAATCACCTAATAAATATTTTAATTCTAACGTTGTTTCTTCATATTGTGAATCAGAAGTAATAAAACTTAAATAAGTTGATTTAACAATTATAGAAAAAGTAAAGACACTCCGAGCCAGTGGTTTATTATAAAGAAGTTGTATTTACAATTTAAATAAGTTTTATCATTAAACGCATTGGAAAGCCGACACATAACTATCTCTCGTATCAATACAAGCGTAGCAAACTTGTTGAGGATTAGTTTTGTCATACAAATTCTTGTTTATCTCTTTTGGAATACCGAGATATAACATATTGTAACGAATTTTCTAGATCAACTTATTTATTTAAACAATTATTTATTTTACACTTACACACTACTTAAAACACTTAAACACTAATGCAACAACTTATTTATATGACAAGGTAAATGTCTTATTTATATCACTCAGTATATCGTATTTATATTACCTCTTATTTATATCACTCGGTATATCGTATTTATATTACCATCCTACAATCAACTATAAACCGTGACGGTGTACTAAACTATAAACTAAAACTGTTCTTGACCGTCGACAACATAATATTTATAGAGGTATCGAAGGTTCTGGAGTAATCAGGAACGATCTTCTAGTATTTTCTCGAATTTCTATTATGTTGTTGTTTACGTATTTCTATCAAAGCGCCGTCCGACGACCGTATTCGAGGAACCCGTCTTATCTGTTTCCGGAACTCGCCGCCGCTCTTGTACACACACATACAGGCTCGTTACAATATATATTCATCCCGAATAAATATGTAGAGAAAATGACTTAGCATATAAAAAAGTTTTGTATTACTTATTGTTATTGGTTTATGTGAGAAACATAAACTATATAGTGTACATTTGATAAAAAAGACAATACTTCGCAATATTTTAAAAATAACAACTGGCTAAAATGAATAAAAATGTGCGCAATAAAATGTACATTATGTATTCCGTAATAGATTAAGGGAAATAAAAGCTGACGGGTAAGTTAATGTCTTACATCTTTTACCAGTAAAAGAATTTATGACTGCCTCCGTAGCTTCACCATGATTACAGTCTCTTAAAAGGATAAGCATTTATTTTAGAGCGTGTTGGCAAACCGTCGGATTGTTAATTTAAATGATTACAACCCTTAAATTTCCTGTTTCCCCTTTTATTACCCATTCTAGCCACTGTAAGAAGTAACAACAAATGCTACAGTAAAACAAAAAAATCTCTTAATTTTGGATGGTCGTTTAATTTCGGATATTCCATTATCTCAAAAACTCGAAAAATACAATTAATTACAATAAATGGGCAAAATAACCAACAGAGTAATCATATCCGAAGTATTTTTTATCCCTGAATTATAATCTGGCCTCATAATTTTCCCAGCACATCAAGATTTTGAAATATTTTACCTCTAAAATGCAGATACTGTTTATTTTGGATTTGAGAAATTTCAATATTTTAAGGCAATTCTGGAACCAGACATCGAAAAATAAAATGATTACCTATGTAGTGCTTTTTGTTTTCAACCACGGTCTTTTTCAAATGCCTTCTCATTATCTAGTCCGTAATCTTCGACGGGCCCAGAAAAGCCTTTTCTGTAGTTTTGAAACCTAGTCTTATAACTAAACAAGTTAGTTATTTATTATTAGAATTTTTAACTTAATATTTATCAGTTACTGTAAATAGTTTATCTAGGGTGTTTGTAGTTAAATTCTACAGGTGACAATGACCAATACATTATACTCAACCCCGTGCGTTGGTATTGCCGGTAAAACGTGAGTAGAATATTTCATAATGTACTCTCGAATGTTTCACTTGTAAATAGTAGTATGCATTACTCAAACCATTGTCTTTCAAATCCACATAGAATTTCCCCATTTTCTAGTTTCTTCTTTACTTAATACCTTATAAGCTAAAACGTATACTGGTTTCAATAGATCCCGTCAAAGTGGTTAGATTCATGCCCACTCTAGGTCTTATTAAACATTATGCGGGCTGTATTTTTAAATTGTAATTTTCATGTGGGCTTCAAAACATGGCAGAAAAAAAACGAAAACACGTCCTCTGGAATGAAGAATCTCTAAGATATGCTATGGATGACTTAATGCGTGATATATTTCAACCTATATTGAAATACCGAAGGGAAGTATTGAGCGTCGATTAGGATGACGCTGTATGTTGTATCCAGAAAAGGAAGAAGAACTTGTTGGGCGTGTTATTCTATTTTTCAATATTATTATTCCGCTTTCTCCAAATTGCTGAGTGTATCGGTTTATTGAAATAAACGGAGAAAACAATTTGTCTAATGAAGAAGAGAAAGTTGCTGGAAGAACCTGGTTTAAACATTTCTTAAGGCGAGATCCCGAAATAACCCAGCGTAAAGTGAATTCCCCATGAATTCAGGACGAATACAAAACTAAACAAAAATCTTGTCTTGACGGGTAACATTTTGGACGAAATTTCTGAGAGTGATGTTAACATACCGTTGTCAAGAAGATGTGACAAGTCGTTCGTTCTGCGATCCTCTGGCCACACCTGAGATTTAGACTAAAGAACCATCGGTTAATCGGAAGAAGACAATTAATTGCCAGGCCCAGAATTCTTGTTTCGTTCGTTTTTTGTTGATCCTGTCTGTAGGCTTTATTAGAAACAGTGTATGCCAGTGATTCTCAACCTTTCCTTTATTGCGGCACACTTAACGATTTAAAAATTAGTTAAGTCAAATACAGAAGTGTCCGTTATGAGAAATGGATTGCTGGGCTTTATTCTTCCATAAGGTTATTTATTTTTGGAATCCCATCAGCTTGTCGGTTGAGTTTAAGATATTTTCATTAGGCCCTTATATACTTGAATTTATGATAAGTAAGCCAGTTTAGTGCATCATATTTTATCTTCCAACAAATGAAGAAATTATTCATAATTTTTATTTTGTTAAAAAAACATTTTCATTTCGTCTTTTAATTCCAGCACACGAAATAAAACTCTTCCTCTGGACAACCACCTTACTTCCGTATACAGTAACGAGAATTCTTACTTGGCTTTCATAGCTAGGAATAATCTACTAAATAAGCGACTTTTTAATGGTCTTGATTTTATATAAGTAACCATTTTAACACATTGTTCCAGAAATTTTTGAATTCTGATGACAAATATTTTGTAACAAGTGCTTCTCGATGCAAAAAATAATCGGTAACTAATATATATCCGTCCCCATTCAGTTCTTTAACATGTGCTACAAATCCTTGCTACATGTCCAGTCATAGCTGGAGCACCATCTGTACAAATGCCAATACATGACTTCCACGAATCTTTAATTTCTTTAATATGAACTAATTATATCAAAAATATCTTTGCCAGTTGTAGAATCAGGTAACTCACGACAACATAACAATTGATGAATTAAAATAAAAAATATTTTTCTATTTAAATCATATTATTTAATAATATTAACATTATTATATATCTAAAATTTGGCGGCACACTTTTAGAATTTCGTGGCACACAAAAGTGCCGCGGCACAGTGGTTGAGAATCACTGGTGTATGCAATAAGGCCCAGGGACGATATTGTTTTGATCCATCCTTAATATCTTTCCTATTATCATTTTATTTATATATTTTATACAGTTGCTTTAAGAGTAGAATAAACATTCATTTGAAGAACGTACATTTCTTAATATGTTATTAAAAAAAAAATAAGTGGACCTTATTTGGCTGATTAAAATATTAATGTGTTGGGACAATATGTCATCTCTGGCCATATTTTCCTAATCGATCATTATGCTAAGCCATTTTCAAGTAATTAAGAATATTAATATAAAGCTTTGTTTCGATATCAGTTGTTAATATTTAATATAGAATAATAATATTTGTAACAACTTCCAGATTTAGCGTAATTAACTAAACAAATACCATAAAATAAATTTAAGTACGTATATTACCATATTACTTAGTTGCAAGAAGTTTTACTTCAAACACTTCTTTTTTAATGTTAAAACTTTGCATATAGGAAGGCCTTTTTTATTCAATGTGACTACGAAGACTCTAAAGCAGGGCCGGGCAGATCGGCTCCTGAGTGCGAACGCATCCCCTGAGAGCCGAGCCGAAAGCTCCCGAGAGGCGGGAGAGAAGTTGTAATTCTGCCCCACTCCTCGATCAAATAGAATGAATAGAAAGAATAGTGGTAGTAGTAGGCCGGTAAGCAACGGGACTGACTTCGCGCGGCGAACACTTTCAAGCATATTTAAACGAGCTCGCGCTCGGCTCTCGGTGGCTCCGAAACTTTCCCGGGAGCCGCTAAGTTGCCCGTCCCTGCTCTAAAGCGATTTGTTCGTTTCGTCCTGTAGACACTACCTATCTGTTAAAGAAATCTGAATAACGTAAAATTGTATAAATAATTAATTACTTACCTCTAGCTCGTTAATTGCAACCCATGAATTGGAAGGAAATCCTTGAAGCATAGGCACCAGAAATTGCAGACAACCCGACCAATGGCCGATGAGAAGCATCATACATATGAGGTTAAATATCCGCATAAATACACTGGCCATATTTAAAAACTGAAACATTAAAAGAAAAATCGATAAATTTCTTAAGACATGTAGTCATACTTGATCCAATATATATATAGAAGAACAATTTACCCACAGCTTATAAATGTCCTAGAGTATTAAAAGAAAAATCAAAATGGTTATTAACTAATAAATAAAAGATAGTACCAAATAAATCCTTCCAAAAAATAAAAATAATAAAAATACAGACACCAAAACGAAAACAACAATTGTATAACCTCCAAAATTACAAATGGAAATAACACACTCTGCCACAGCAAAAGCAGCAATTATGCGAATGGCTTTGTTACTCTTTTTACAGATGATAAATTATTTAATGGTATTTAAAAAAAATTTATATGTAAACTTAAATATAATTATCTTATTCAAAAAAGAAGGAATTAAAATCCTTATTCGTCTAAATTTTGAACGCGTCCTACCAAGTAGGCACAACGAACCGAAAGCCACATCCCACGACCGGTTTCGACCTATCGGGTCTCATCTTTGATCTTAAAATTTAGACGAATAAGGATTTTAATTCCTTTTTTTTTGAATATGTTATATTTTCGTCTAGAAGTCCATCGGAATCAACAGTGTAATTCAATGCCGGTAGGGGTATTAGCCCTCGGAGTAGTTGTTTCTGTTGATTCCACATTTATATTTATATTTCCATATTTATATTTATATTTATAATTATCTTATATTTCCGCAAACATCCGTCTAATAAATTCCAAAATATAACCGTAGTAAATTACTTAATTGCTACATTGATTTTCCTATTATTCAGTAATTACAAACCTAACGATAAGACTAGAAAACAGAGAGTAAATAAAAAATAAAGTAAACGTAAACCATAATAATTCTTTTTATTAATTAATGAATATATTTAAAATCTCAGCTACTTAATGTAAATTTTCATTTGAAAGAAAACATAAATATGAATAGGGGGAGCAGATTTGATACAAACGATGTTCGAGGTTGTGAGCTTCGACGATATGAGTTGAGATCTGAACGGGTGCCAAGTAACATAGGAACTTCCAATACGAATGTACAACGTTCTTCAATTCATTTAAAAGAAATTTTGTTGCTTTTGATACTTAATTTATAGCTTTCAGTAGTTTTAATAATGAATAAATTACGTTTAGCGTAATGATACTTAATAAAAGCATAAAAAATTTTACTTTTTGCTACTTGTTCTATTTTATAAGGTTTATGTAGTTAGAACTTGCTAACTTATAAATTCAATACTAAAGAACGTAGCAACTTTTATTTTAAATCAATTAAAGAACGTTGTATATTCCTATTGTAAGATCCTGTTGTAAGTTCATATTATTTATTTTTCAAAAGTTTTATCCTTTTTGAACGTTACAATGATTCGTAAATTTACAGTAACTGAAACTAAAACTACAGGGTGTATGTTTTCAACCTGACCCCTAGACTATCTTCGGACTGAATTGGAATATCGGACTGAATTGGAATATCGTTTTGAAATTTTGGTTCAATGAGTTTTTGCAGAAGGCCTACCATTTTAAAATATTTTCGAATTTCTATCACTTCCGGTTATATCGGAAGTTGACTTCAATTTTGTTATTTTAAATGGAACCCCCCTATTTGTTTTACATTTCTGGATTCCCCATCAGAAATAAGGGTACATTTGATAATACAACCCTACCTTTATTCTAAAGGGTTTTTGAGTTATTCCATTTTTTTTAAAATATTCCGTTTGTCGCATTTACTTTTATCGCGGTTATCTTCAAAAGACATGTTCTTAATGTTTTAGTAAGGTATTAATTCATCCAAAAATTTTTGAAAAAAAAAATCGAAAATGGAGTCAAAACATGTGATGAATATCATATTCTAGAATTAAAAAAGGCTATTTTTTTAAATAGCAGCCCATATTTTTTTTATATAGTTACATCAACCGCTTAATTCTCAATAAAAAAAGTATAAGACACTATGCATCTAAAATTGATATCTTGTGACAAATTTTAAAAAAACTGATTCAATACAATTTTTTTATTTTTACAAATAAGTTTATTTAACCAATGACAAAATTATTTTACAACAATTGTTCGAATTGTTGTCCATTAACTTCTAAACATTTTAAAACTCTTTTTTCTATAGCCAGGACAGCAATAAGGATTTGTTCAGGACGATATTCCAATTCAGTCCGAAGATAGTCTAAGGGTCAGGTTGAAAACGTACACCCTGTATAATAGCTAAAAGTCTGTAACACTTGTATGCAATAACCACTATTACAAGGTTGAAGTCTGATAAGTTTCGAATCTTTTGAACGTTTACTTTTCTAATGTTATTCAGATGGAAAAATACCTTTGCAAGTCAGCAATTATTAGTGATTGTTTATTTCGAAGCTATGAGCCCCAGGAAGCATTGCAATTCAAAAATTGTCAAAATAAGGATTAGACGCGACAGAATAGGTTTAGCCATTTGTTGAATATTGATAGTGGGAGACGGATGGGGGAAAGGGGTTCGGCTGTAATTTGGTACATCATAAAGAACAAAATTTCCATGTAAAAAAAAGATCAATTTCATATCTAAAAAATGCGTATACAAATATTTAGATTAAATTTCCTTCTCTTCTTGTATTTCGCAAAATGTAAATATTCAATCTGTTTTGATCCATTGATTCGTGCATGAAGAACCGGAAATCGTCACAATAACCTGAACGAATTTAGAAAATTTGGGTACAACAAAGTGATTGGCCATTGTTTGTTTTTCTCGCAAAAATTGTACATTTTCATTTAAACGTTTTATTTCTTTGTCCCAGAAGACTGTCTTTAGAAAAATCATTCCTGTAAAAATTTGATTATTGACTTCGAATTTTCCTCTGCACTTTTAGCAAAAGCCTCTAAAATTTTCGATTTGAATGAATATTTCAATTGTCACATTTACAAAAAGTCGTAAATTGGAAAACATATGAGACCACATAATTTCCCATATTTTGATTTTCAACACACAGCATAACTCATGAGTTGATTGTGGTTTAATTCAGTAGAAATTCAACATTCAACAGAAAAAACACATAAAAAGGCGGAAACCTAGAAAAACTTTTAAAGTCGAATGTATTATCAAACGAACAGCCGCTTGCAAACTTCAAAAATGTTAATTCCAAAAATTCATAGTAAAACGAGAAAAGAAACCAAGATTTGATTTACCCATAAAACTTTATAGGCCATTAACTTTACGGCTGTAATAAACTTGGATCGTTTCGTACGAATTACCTTGCAGATATCTCCGGCACTGGTGAAGTAATAGGTATACCTAGCATAAATTAATTTTCTAATTTTCGACTATAACAATTATGGTTCTACAATGTACCTAAATAACTGAAAAACGACTCATAATATTATGTGCATCAAATAAGCTTTTTAACTCAAAACAATTATTAATTAAATCATGTTATTTATTCTTATATTATTGTAATATTATACACACTACATTTCAGTGATGTAGCTCGGTTTAGATATTCAAAATCCACAGTTGATAGTGTAGATTTATGCCATCAAAAAGAAAACCTTATTTGGAAATGCAAATAATTCTCTTTTGAATATATATTTCTTTTAATAAAACAATGGGAAACAGAAATGTATCGAATAAGAATGAAAAATAAATCGAATGACAAAATAGAATGTGATAGGTGCCATTTGAAAAAATTTATTTAGTTATTCGTGCTTGAAGTTTTTAAGCTTTGTTTTTATTTCGGAACGCCCTGTATAAATTATAAAGCTTAATTTTGTCATGACGTTAGTTTGCGACTTGACTATAACTAGTGAAATTTTCAACACTGTAAGTCATTTGTTATGAAAGTTATGATTTTTTACATTTTGAGTTGTGGTAGCGACCTTTTTTCTATAAATTAAATTATCTCAGAAACTATTCATCGTAGGTTTATAAGTTAGTCATCAAAGTTATCTTAAAATTTTATGCTTCATATGAATTCGTGGTAAAATATACAGGGTTTTTCAAGTTGATGGGCTATTAAAAGTATATCAATTAGTAGAATTAATTCAATTGTTATGCCACTTCTTTTAAAAATGCATTATTGCAACAATTCAAAATTGTGGGTCTGGCAGACGGCATACGCTTTCTGACACTTAACAACAATTGACTGTTCAATTGTTTCGAAATCACAGCATACTGCTTTCATTAATACTATACGTATTCAAAGCAAAATCTTCACAAATTGTAAATTTTATCAAAAAGTATAAACAAAGGGATACGTTAGTCCCATATCAGTAGACGCCAAATTCAATGAGAAATTCGAATATGCAGACAAAAATGGGTCATTCCATTTAAAAAAATTGACTTATGCCCCTTTAAAGTTGACCAACTTTGACCACAAAGTTTGAACACCCTGTACATTTTAGTTAAACACCACAATCTTTTTTAGATAATGTGAATAGTTATAAATATTTGTTACGAGTTATAAAGCAAAATCTCAAAAATTAATTGAATTACGGTTTTTAAAATGTTAACGTGCAAATGTTAAAATTTTTCAAAAAAATTAAATAACTCAAAATTCATCAATATTTTCGGGGTAGGCTTCCTATAAAATATGCATGAATTCAGATTTTCTATCAGAAAATGTAAAAAAAGTATGCCATTCCGTTTAATATAAGAAAGTTAACATCTACTAAATCGAACTTGAAAATATTTTTAAAAGAAGCGACATAAACAGTCACCAAATGAGTCCAAGCTTCAAAATTGAATTCATTCTACTAATTCATATTGTTTTATTATGTTTTGCGCTGACGCGCCACTTCTAATCTCCTATGAGGGAGCACACGAAAGATGATGGATATTCGATGCACATAAATTCGAAAACACGAACTTTACTTAATCAACGTTTATTTACAATATATATACAAATAGAAATCTTTCAATATGATAATTATTGTTGGGAATAATACAAACAGGTAAATGTACCCCAAATTTGAATACAGGTAAACACAACTCTCAACATCCCTCTATACTTGCAGATCACCCACCATGCACTGTCCACGCATTCGTTTACGTACCCTTTCGTTGAACATACGATACCCCTACCACCTTACTCCTTATGTCTGAGGGTACATGAACTGCTGTTATTAATACAGATGCTCCTACCGCATTTCAACGACTATGCGTCTCATTTCCCCTTTTTTAAGATTAAAATTCAAACTATGTGTAATAGCACGCAGTCTGAACACATATACTTCTAATAGCCCATCAACTTGAAAAACCGTGTATAACATTCTATTTAAAATAACAATGTTGACATCAACTTCTAGTATAACTGGAACTGGTAGACAGTTGGATTTATTGTAGACAAAAATATCATCCTTGATAACCCCATACTCCAAAATTTTCAAATCTCTAGCACGGTTAGTTTTCCTAAAAGCTCTAATGTACCACTCAGTTTGAATAACCCTGTGTAAGGTGATTAAAACTTTTTTCAAAAGTATATAGTTTTAAGTCAAACTATTCTACAGAAAATCAATTAATTTAGTATACATATTTATGCTAACACTCTTGAAAAGTAAAAACTAAAAAATATAGGTATCTAATCTCATCTTTGCTAAACATTGGCAGTTTGAACCAGTTTTCATATTTGATACTTTTCCAATTACATTTTCTAATAACGCTGACTCAAACTGCTGCTTTTGATCACAGAAGAGCACTAGAGCATGTGACCAAAGGGACTCGATATTTTATCGAATTACAAACCTCTATTAAAGTGCTAAGTTTCAGTTTACGCAGATACAGTTTCACGGAAATTAACATTTTCGAAAGTTTACTTCACAATAAGAGATATAAAATTGTTAATTAGATGGCATAGATGACGACCTACAAAGCTTACATTTTGTGTTCAATATTCAATTATTATAATTAAACCAAAATTACTTTATCTTTTGCTTTTATTATTTGTATGTTAACTAATATTCGTTAATACAGCTTTCTAAGGCATATTACGAAAGAAGGCACAGTACACACCGTTAAGCCAATGGATTTGTAGAGTGTGGTTTCAAAATAATGAAATACAATAGCATTATTTATTTTTTACATTCATAAACTACGATTTTTAAATTGAAATTTGGTAAATACAGAAACGAAAAATAACTTTCTGTAAATATTTTACAAATTAGAAGACCAATTACCTATGCCGTTACGGATGTTGGTATTGGCGAACGTATCCTAAAATACTTAACCGTAAGTTTCTTTTCCATTGTTGGTGTTTACCCAATCGCAGTTTACTTAAATCGGAACAAATACTTTTAAAAATTCGTACACATATTTTGAAATCATAGATAATGATTATAGAAAACACGACTAATTCTTATTCAGTTACAGTCTATATGTCGAAGATAAACCGCAAGAAATTTAACATTTTCAAATACGGCCAAGCAACTAACAAAGCTGCACTCCCTTTGTTAGTAATTAGCTAAACATTCAGCCGGAATATCAAAGATTTCATTTGACTTTAGCATAGTTCACGTTAAGCTATACTGTGTAGGAGAATATATACAGGGTGAACCATTTTAATTTATTATGGCAAATAAATTACTGTGTAAACTACCAAGTGAACTATGACATTATTAAAAGTTGTATGTTTGTATAGAAGCTATCTAATTTAATGGTTCAGTACCTGCTCCGGACCCTTGATACATCCCTGGAACCCCTAGCTTTTGTTTTTTTAATAGAAACATTGAATATTATAATTATAATATCTCAATAAATAAGTGAGACTTCTCCATGTGTAATTGATTCTATCTATATTTATATTTATAAAATGTTTCACCAATAATTTTCGGCTAATTATCTTTTTAAGAAATCTTGAGTTTCGATGTTTAGGGCATTATTAAGTCTTTTCCTTATTGAGTTATGAGGTTATAAGGTTATTATGTGGTTTCGGTCCATAGAAAGCGTATTGAGGAAAAATTTTAAAGAAACATATTTGAACATATATTTTTCTGTAGAATACAAATCTGCAATAAAAAATTAAGATTTCCATAAAACAAAAGATGCAGGGATCCAGGGACGTATGAAGGGCAGCAATAAAACATTAATCTGTCACAGCACGAACGCGCACTGTTATTTTCGAGAAAATCTATTCTTCACAACTAAACTTTAAGATCTTTTAATCTTAATAAAGTTGATGAGGTTAATGATCTTGGTATTTTATTTTCATCCAACTTCGAATTTAGAAACCACATTCAATATCCGGCTAAAGAAGCATTTAAAACCCTTGGCTTTATCTGTAGATCTATAGTTGATTTTCGTAAATCCACGACGGTCATTCATTTGTACAAATCCTTGATTTTGCCTTCTTAAATTTTGGTTCTACCATAAGGTCTCCTTATACTCAGTGTGCCATATTTACATTAGAAATAGTACAGTATAGATTACTGAGAACTCTATGTTTTAGATGGGGTACTCCTATGCTTTAGACTGATCATGATTATTCTCATACTTATGAGTTATTGATGATGTCTGAGTTGCATGTGCAGAGACAATATTATGATTTAATGTTTGCATTTAAGATACTTAATAATTATATTGACTCTCAGGAATTAAAAAACGTATTTGATATTAGAACCTTGGGATATAATCTACGCAACCAAAGAGAAATAAGAGAGTATCCTGGATTTTGAATTATCGTTTTTATTCTCCCTTACCTAGAATGTGTAGGCTATGGAATGCTTTAAATTTGTGATACTGTAAGTATTTTTAAATCAAACTTAAGGAAGAGTTTAAATATGTTTTAGCTCCAAAGTTTGTGAGGTTGTTAATTAATTAAAATTTTATATTTTGTATTTTTGATATAATAATGTATTCTATCGAAATTGTTAGTTATATATAAGCATAACTATATTATTAATTAATTATCATTCATTATAAATTCACTTAATGTTTATATAGCCTCGTGCTTTATGTAATAATTGTAAAAGAACTACCTAAGCTCGTTTAATTATTAATAAATAAATAACTAAATAAATAAATAAATAATACCATGTGTCTTATATATAATAATTTTTAATTAATTGACGACGAGCCACGTGGCTTACGGCGTAGCATTCGAGTCTTCCAACTGATACCTTTTTCATATTCGTTTTTAAACATTTATGTTATGTTCTATTCCAAGCATCAACCATGGAAAGACCAGTCATGGTTATATGGTTATTATATTATAACTGTGAAAAAAATCTTTTGTGTTTCATTCCCACCAGCTACTCGTGCTGGTGGGCGGGCAGTCCCTCCGACCTACACTGTAGTGCAAAACCGAAGGGTAGGGCGTGAGGCCCTTTTCAGCCTCCTTGCAGGAATCATGGGAATGGGTGGGTGGTGTAGTTAGGGAGAGAACGATGAGACGGACGAAATGAAGACAGAGGAGAAGTCAAAGATTATCTGTGGAATATTACTGCCCCAGCATTTGCCTAAATGATCCTAAGAAACCACAGAAAACTTAGACCAGAGCAGCCGGACCCGGAATCAAACCGGTGACCTCCCGAATGTTAAGCAATAATATAGAGCACTAGACCACGCCACTCGCTCATCACTGTGCCAGACTACAGTGCTTGGCAGCCAATGTTGGCCCAGTTCTTGGCCGTTCATAAACCCCGTATGGGTTACAGTGTGAATCAGTTTTCATCGAGCGGCGTGGTCTAGTGTTCTAAATTATTGCTTAGCATTCGGGAGATCACCGGTTCGAACCCGGGTTCGGCTGCTGTGGTCCAAGCTTTCTGTGGTTTCCTTGGATCATTTAGGCAAATGCTGGAGCAGTAATATTCTACAGATAATCTTTCACTTCTCTTCTGTCTTCATTTCGTCCGTCTCATCTTTCTCTCCCTAACCGCACCACCCACCCATTCCCACGATTCCTGCAAGGAGGCTGAAGAGGGCCTTACGCTCTACCCTCCGGCTTTGCATTACAGTGTATGTCGGAGGAACTGCCCGCCCACCAGCACGAGTAACTGGAGGGAATGAAACAAAAAAGTTTTTTTTTCAGTTTTTCGAATACCTAGTAAGTAAACCCGTATTTGATATAGCTATGTACCATACTCAAGTGTTATCAAATTAGAAGCTGTAAATGATATCACTTAATTTACTCATACAAACCGTCAAATGCACACGTTTCGCTTGTTTTCTTAACTGTCTGGACGTACTGAAAATGCAAGACTTTTTAGATTGGCTACGACGTACGCTTACGCATAAAATAATATTTATTATTTTCTCCCTTACCAATAAACGCAAAACTCCACTAAAAATACTTTAACGAAAATTTATCTGATTTTACGTATACTTTAGTTTAGATGCTCGGCCCTAATATACTAAAATGAGAATTAACAAAATATTCTCATTCACGGCGGTCAAAATATTAAAAATATTATATATATATACTCAAATAAAATACGGAATCCCCGGTAACTTTGCAGGTTCGAGTTTACATGAAATACTTTTCTTACAAAAGTTGTGCTGATTCAAGTAAAGGACTTTGTGGTGAACATGAATTTAATCTTATTCGAGGCTCTAAAGATCATTTGGGAGGCAACTTGTAAAAATTTATCAAGAACCCCTATATTTGATCACAAATTCAGAAACGGTTTCATTTCATAATCATTCATACATTCAAGAGATCATGGAGGAGAAACTATAAGATCAAATCTCACAATCAGTGATTTCAGATTTTCTCAAAGAGATGACTTCAAATTAACTAAAAGGAAAAAGCAGCTTACAAGCAAACATGATCATTTTGTTACAATCATACAAATATTATAACAACATAATATCAACTCTTATTATTATAATATTCATTTGACGACGTGGGGGGTCAACAACTTTCACGATGTCATTTTAACATCCCTAGTGTCGGTGGTACAGAAGCCGTGGAACCAACCACTTTTTAAATTTACCGCATAAGTAAGCAGCCATCATTATTTTTGTAGTCACAAAATCCTGACATGATTCTTCCAAATGAACTCTTATATAACACCGTTTTATAGTTTATATGATGACGTAAATGCTCTTCACACATTTTATAATCCCGTTTACATCTAATTATCACATTAACATCCTCAGTAGTATCTCTTCACATTAAAACCACATCCTAATAACTCCTCACTGAATTCATTATTTCCACACAATCCATATATTATAATTGATAAATAATAATAAATGATACGACATCTTCCCAAATGATGAAAGGACAAATATTATAAATTACATTTATAATTATTATTTGCGAAAGAAAAAAAGAAAAGAAATTTCATAAACCATCTCAACAACCAACCCCCGATAAGTTCGATGAATAACATTATTGTGGTAACGGTAACGCTGATTAAGATTAACTTTTACAAAGTCGAAGTATAGGATAGAATCTCCCAGATGTAGTTAGTAACGCTAATTAAAAAAACTTTTACAAAGTCGAAGTAAAAGATTAAATATTCCCCGATGTAATTATGAGAAGTAACTTCAAGGCTTATTGCAGTTGACATTGACGCTGTTAGTGAAACGTTAGACTTACACCTCCAACCTGTGTTCTTCGACTTCCCTGAATATAAAACTCTGGGGTAACAGTTTTATGAAACCCAGACATCCGATTTTTTACTTCTACGGCACCAACTGTGAATGTCTTAAGCTAAACGAACGTTCAGTAACAGGAACCCTTACTTATTACTCAGCTGATCCAATTTAGCGTTGATCTTACCCAAGAAGACTAGATACAGGAAACTAAACTCGAGTGTAGGGGTAGTATTTCATGAGACAAAGTTAAATACCGTAGTGGGTGGTCTGTTACAATCGGACCTCTTCGCAGTAGTTAACCGTATAATTGTCTATCGGCATATTGTACTTACCGACTGCGCAATATTTTACTTCTGCGCAGAGAACCACCCACTCAAGGTTCAGTTTTTCCGGTTTACCCCTTCCACTCTATTTGAGTGAGTCTCGCGTCTCTAGTTGTCCTGATCATACCGTAATACAATTTAAGAGTTTTAATATTCATTTTGTGTGTATTCCAATCTCAATAAAAAATCTTTAACACCAGCGGACTCGGCATCCTTGAAAAGACAGGTCGAAAATGTTGATAGAACAAAACAGTATGCGCGTCCGTCACTGTCAAGTTACTAAATTCAAATAAACCGGACATTTTTTGTTCGTAGAAACGCTACAATGATAAAGCAACGTGCAAATGTGAAGCTAGCTATGTTATCTACCTAGACACAAACGATATGTACAAAAAAGTGGCATCTACATAAACAAAACATGTAACAAAACATACATACGTTATAACAATGCATAAGAAGAACTACAAAAAAGCACAAAGCAAAAGCATTGTATAAGTTAAGCCGGGATAAATTGTTGAAAAACGTAATACGTTATTAACTTCGAATTCGATTCCAAACTTTTGCAGTCGAATGGGGCCCCCAAGAAAGAGAAGTAAATTTTATTACTACTCTTTATTAACTTGACGGTAATGGGGTTAAGGTCCAATCTCGTTGGGTAATCTGGGCTTGTAATACTGGAGTTTTCATTCGGCCATGGTCAGTTTGAAATATTTCATAAGATAGGGTAGGTAATTAGGACCCGATTCGACTGATGAGAACTATTTTAGGGGCCTAATGGTCCCCTGTATATAACATAAAGTTAAAATTAAAGGGAAAATTTAAATGTATGTATGGCGCACAAAAAGCTGGAAAAAGAGGCGCCACGGGTCGGTAATACGCATGCTTTGTATTAATTATATATAAATATATATAAAAGGCGGTCATTAGTAGTATAAGACTGCAGCTTGAAGCTGATGATTACCTTAAAGATGAGATTGCTTGTTTTTGACTTGTCGACGTCCGAACTGAGGCGCCCCCTCCTTTCCGTTCTCTTTTTTTGGAGGTTCTGCAAGATCTAGAAAAAAGCGAAGAACACAAATAGTAGAGAAAGCTTGGCACGCTCAATCCACAGAAGAACGAATATATTAGTAAGAAAGTTAAGAGCGGTGTGTGACTTTGAAAAGTTAGTAAGTTATTAAGAATTAGTAAAAAGCTATTTACAAAATTGCCCACTCAGTACATAGTTAAGAAGGTTTTACTTGAAGGTAAGCGTACAGGGTTTTTCAAATTGATGGGCTATTAGAAGTATATGAATTAGTAGAACGAATTCAATTTTGAAACTTGGGCTCCTTTGGTTATTGTTTATGATATATAATATTTTTAAGTTCGATTTACATCCGGGTATACCGGAAGTAGATTTTAACTTTCTTATTTTAAATGGAATTACATACTTTTTTTACATTTTCCGATAGAAAATCTGAATTCATGCATATTTAATAGGAAGCACTACCTCGAAAATATTGATGGATTTTGAGTTATTTAATTTTTTTGAAAATTTTTGACATTTACACATTAACATTTTAAAAACCGTAATTCAATTAATTTTTGAGATTTTGCTTTATAACTCGTAACAATTATTTATAACTATTCACATTATCGAAAAAAAATGTGAGTTTTAACTAAAATGTACAGGGTGTTCAAATTTTGTGGTCAAAATTGGTTAACTTCAAAGGGACATAAATAATTTTTGTTTTAAATAGAATGATCCATTTTTGACTGCATATTCGAATTCCTTATTGAATTTGACGTCTATTGATACGGGACTAGCGTATACCTTTGTTTATACTTTTTGAGAAAATATACAATTTTACTGCATACATATAATGATAATGAAAGCAGTGTGCTGTGATTTCGAAACAATTGAACAATCAATTGTATGCCGTCTTCCAGACCAACAATTTTCAATTGTTGCAATAAAGCATCCACAATGAATAATTTAGATTACCACTACTACTACTTCAGTAATCAAGATATTTTAAATATATTTTATTTAGATGGTGAAATACAGAAAGAACTTGCAGAGCTTTTTAATGAACGCAAATTTTCTCAAAAAGTATAAACAAAGGTATACGTTAGTCCCATATCAATAGACGTCAAATTCAATAAGGAATTCGAATATGCAGTCAAAAATGGATCATTCCATTAAAAAAAATTGATTTATGCCCCTTTGAGGTTGATCAACTTTGACCACAAAATTTGAAAACTCTGTACATTTTAGTTGAACACCACATTTTTTTTTCGATAATGTGAATAGTTATAAATAATTGTTACGAGTTATAAAGCAAAATCTCAAAAATTAATTGAATTACGGTTTTTAAAATGTTAATGTGCAAATGTCAAAAATTTTCAAAAAAATTAAATAACTAAAACTCCATCAATATTTTCGAGGTAGTGCTTCCTATTAAATATGCATGAATTCAGATTTTCTATCGGAAAATGTAAAAAAAGTATGTAATTCCATTTAAAATAAGAAAGTTAAAATCTACTTCCGGTATACCCGGATGTAAATCGAACTTAAAAATATTATATATCATAAACAATAACCAAAGGAGCCAAAGTTTCAGAATTGAATTCGTTTTACTAATTCATATACTTCTAATAGCCCACCAACTTGAAAAACCCTGTACATAAAAAAAATTGTGTACAGACACGACACATGTGTTTTAGTACAATTTTAATTTTAGGTAAGTACTCTTATGAATAAATTAAAAAGAAAACGAGATAATTCCTTATTATAATAGTAAATACTTTTATTCTGTAATCTTAAATTCAAATAATCAAAAAAGAAAAATTTAGTAATGAATCTTCTGCGTCTATTGAATAATTTTTGCAAGTATGAAATGCTTTCTGTTTTTCAAAAACGATACCGTTAAAAGCAAAAAATTTAGAACGACGAACAAACTTAAATAAACTAAAAACGTTTGTAACTAATGTTGTGTAAAAGCTAAGCACTAAAAAAAGGTATGTACTCGTGAAAATAATAATAAGTAAAGCAAAATAGTGTTAACTTTAGCAATACATTTAGCAAATAAAGCTGTTGTACAAGTGAAAAAGGAAGTAGCGTAATTACAACAGCAGAACCCAAATAAACCTGTTATTTAAACATTGGAAAAGAAAGTGGTACGTTACACTTTCCCGCAAATTTTCTTGGAAAGTCTATTTTGAGGTTTGTGTCCGATGCCGGCATAACTCCTAATAAATTATCAATTTAAAATAAAATTAGTTAAGAAAACACATCGTACTGTCTTTGCTACAAGAAGGTGAATTTTTACAAATATTCGCCACTTTTTCTTTTACTGGAAAACGAACTACTTTTTTAGAAAAAGACAAATTGAAAAGTAAATGTAGTTGTTTTCCAATTTGAATAATACTTGGTCATTTGTTAGAACTCTATTACTAGTGATTAATCATGCAATAAATTTTTTAAAAGTTGAAAGGAATTTTCTCTGGATCGTCAAATTTCCTCAAATTTAAAACTTGTGCCGCAAATCTATTTAAATTATTTATAGTAGTAGGCGATACTTGTTGGTTTCTTTCATAATCAAATTAAATAAAAAAGAAGTGAAGTTTCAAAAATATATTAATTATGTAATTAATGCAATTCGTGGTGCATTCAATTTGAGATAATTAATACAAAAAAAAAATTTTGTATTAAATAAAACTGACATGTTTGCAAGTATTTATAGAATTCTTAGTCTAAAGGTTCGGGTAGTGACATAACGCTGTTAACAACTCACCCCTACTACTACTTCACTACCCCAAATTTTACAGTAAGAACACTATAAATACATGTAAACTTCTAGTTCTGTGATCCTTAAAATTTAGACGAAAAAGGATTTTAATGCATTCTTTTTTGAATATGTTATATCTTCGTCTATGAATCCATCGGAATCAACAGTGTAATTCAATGCCGGTAGAGGTATTAGCCTTCGAAGTAGTTGTAACTGTTGATTCCATATTTTATTTAATACAGAAATTCTGTATCTTTGATAATGCTCTAACAGCCGAAACGGTCATCAGAAGGCTTCAATAAACTTCGTGAAACCTATCCAGTGAGTTTTTGTATTCATTAACCCAAATATATTAATTGTTCACTACAATTGTTTCATCAAAACATTCATTGGCTTCTTCACGTAATGAATGAATGAATTTCGTTAGATTCATATTCACCTGAAAAAGTCAATGTTTTGGTGAAACAATTGTTGTGAACAACTAATATATTTTTGGAATTTTATTTTATTTATATTTACTTAATTAAATTCTCTCGAATTGATTTTAACTATAACCATCCCGTTTGTGAAACCTAGATTTAAATTGAAATGTTAGTTATTTGTAATATAAAATTTGATTTTAAGGCTTTATTTTAAAAATTCATCTTGTTGGTAATCACAAGTTTTATTACAATTTTGAATAGTCCCGATTAAACTGAGACTTTCAATAGTGCAATTTTGTGAAGCATGTTAACACTTATTTAAAAAATTGTTGTTTCACCTAATTATTTATTTCGAATACTCGAATATAATTTTCACTCTTGATAATAATCGTTAACGATTGAAACAATATTGTCGAGTATTCGAAATAAATAATTACGTGAAACTACATTTTTTTGTTTGACTTTTTAAATAAGTCCTAATTATATAGATTTTATATTATGGTTAAAACCTGCGATTACTCTTGGTAACTAGGTGAAGTTTTAAAATAAAACTTTGAAAAATGAATTTTTATTACAAATAACTAACATTTAAATTCTAAATTGGTTTTCAAGTTAATTAGACTTATTTCCAAGCCAGCATGACACAAGTTTTAGATATAATCACATTGCATGATCTAAGATAACTTCCTTTCAATTTTTAAAAATTTCAAAAATAATTTTTACCTAATAAATTACTATTAATAGAGCTCTAATAAATGACCACGTTTCATTCAAATCGGAAACAATTTTTTCACCAGACGACAAGAATTCCCGAAACATTGACTTAACAAAATTTTTTTATTTTAAAATTTCGTATACTTATCTTGTCTGCAAATATTAAAAAATAAATTATGAAATAACATTTTTTTTAAATAAGGAATAGTACGATCACATCAACAGCATACCAAAATGTTAACAACGGTTTTTTTTTGTTGTTTTTATCAGTTACTTTAGCATGCACGACAGTTAAAACCTTTGAAGGTATACTTTTCAAGGTTTTAAATTATTAATAAACAATTATATATTTACAAAATAAATTAAATAATTGTTTTACATATAAATAAATATATAGTAATTAAACAGTTATTTAGAAAATGTTATTTTTGACATTTTCATCATTTTTTTGCCCTTGTTGTAGTTATGCTTTTTGACTGTAATTAATTAATTCCGTACCTGTTTAACATTATTCGACAATGTTTGTCAACAGCAGAAGAAAAAATCGAATTCTTCCATACTTACTGATATTTGGCGACTAATAAATGATATTCAAGAATTGGACGTTTAAATATGATATAAATCAGTAACAATAAATATTAATGATGATTACGGTCACTAACAAGGAATAATTAAGCAACACTGTAAGTCCTCTAGAGTGAGTGTATGTAACACTCTTATGAGGAATACAAGTTACCAACAAATAATAAATAAATAATATGATCTCCTGTTGCGATTCTGTATTTAACAAAATTTAAAATATATAAAAGGTAAAAAAAGGCAGACATGATTTTTTGGTAACATGGTTCATTTTTATATAAATAATGTGGAGTCTGCTTTTATTTGATTGAAATCCACATTATTATATACACCTGTATATTTATTTATATTAAATCGCGAATCAGATTTACAATTTGAAGCATATTATATATCTAAATTCAAATAAATATACACGGTGGTTCAAAAAGTACATAATATACTCATTGTGGCCAACTTATAAGTTGCACACCCTGTATAGGGCATTAAATTTACACTTTACGGCGATCTTTTATTAAATTAAAGAACCAGTCTTGTTTAAAAAAAAATTCTGCAATTTTTAATTTGACCACAATGGGCGTATTGCGTACTTTGTGGACCAGTCAAGATCTTTAAGTTGTTTTCCTAGTTGTTATCTATGAACTTTCACCAAGAAAAGGTCAAGTCAATCAATTATTTTCATTTAGTGTTTTGTGAAAGTATTGTTTATATTCTACATGTTAGAACTAATTTTCAATGCCTGTTAGTAATAAAAATACTGAGATACCAATAGAGACTACTTTTTAAATTAATTCATTAATTTAGATTAATTAAATACGGATGAATAAACTTTGTTGGTGGTATTTCTCAATTATCAAATAATTATTTTAAATTTTCAAAACGTTCAACAAGGCACACTCATTTAACTAAGGTTACTAACAATTAATTCAATAGATTATAACACTTCAAATTGCAAATCATTTAAACGAAAAATTTACTACAATTGTATTCTTTATCGGTGACAAAGGATAATCTTCCAGGAAAAGTACAATTATTTAAACTATCTTTATCCACCTTGATTTCGTAAAACTTTAGAGCCAAATGAACTAACAATTCAAAGACGGTTGCATTTTTATAAGTAGAAGTTTAATTTCTATGATGTGACAAGCATTCTAAATCACAAATATAACATAGATCAATAAAATCAGACGCTGGGTTCGAATTTGAATTTTGAGATATCCAAACCTCAAAACTCAAAACATTTAAGATGAGAAGATTTCTAAACATTTTCAGATGAATAATATTTTATTATTAAATCAAACTTATAAACCTACAACTGTTTGCAACAATGTAAACCCATACTAAGTGGAGAATTATTTCAATTTTTAAATGTTTTGTAAACCTTTTACAACAAATTGCAACATATAAAAGAAAATATTTTATTCAAATTCATGAGAAACCCAAGAAGCATTGCACTTTTCATATAATAATTTTCGGACACCGCGTTTCGTGTATACCCATTAACAATGATCAGACGAAAAAAGAACCTAAAAAAAATTAATTCCTAATAGTTTTTATTTTAATAATGTTTGAAATTATTCTCATTGTCTTTTAATATTCATAAGAGTATGGTACTAGGTAATTTTAAAACAAAATTTCGTTTAAAATATATTTCAGGTTAATTACAGTACGACCTAAGAAGTAAGCAGTCTAATAGATAGGTGTAGCATTAAGGATGCAAGGTTTTATAATAATTAAACAGAAAATCGAAAGTGCATTAAACCTAACAAGATCGCTAGTAGTAAAGGGATGCTATTAATTAACATACCTATATTAATATGCAACTAACAGGATCTATAACTATTACTGTCAGAGAAAAATATTGGTAAATAGTTGTCGAAGATTGAAAACAGTAACCAATAGGAAAACAGTATCTATTTAGTGTGGTCATCTTTCAGTTTTAACGCACTCATAGGTGTAAATAATTGCATAAAAAGCCAATATTTAGTACCTTTTAAATACTGGTTCAATTAATAAAACAATCAATATTTTCCATTTCTCCCCCTTGTTATACGAATACGAAAAACAACAAGCCAAAATGGGGTAAAAAATTTGTTTTATTCTTGTAAAATCAGGTTGCAGGGCTTGATACTAAAACACATCTTGATAAAATCATGCAACCTATGCCAAAACGGAGATTTACAAGAATAAAACAACTTTTTCACCCCATTTTGGCTTGTTTTTTTTTTATTTATTAAAAAGTATCTATTGTTTATTCTGCTTACAGCAAAAAGATCAACTAAGCAGTTAAGAATTTCGGAAAAAATAAGTAATTTACTTGTACAGGGAAAATAATGTATATTATTGAAGTTACACTTCTTTTAGGGAATTGAGAGTAAAATTTCAACATTGATAGCCACGTAACGTATAGCGCTGTGACATCTATGCTCGGAATTCCAATTAAAGTGCTCGGGGTAAACCGAAGTGGCCGCTATGGGCTTCTATGTGTTAATTAATTAATAGTTGGATTGGGTTGTGGAAATTCTATTAGAGCAAAAAACAGTAAAATAAATCTTCAAAAGTGTTTTTAAACATTAAGAGATAATTTTTTAAATACATAATCCATGCTTAAAGTCTGAATTCTAGGAAGAAGTTAAAATAAAAAAAGTAATAAAATGCTTTACGTCTCAGCTTTTGATAGGTATATTAAAATAGAAAAGAAATTTCAGATAAAAATTTTTCATTATAAAAAAAACATCTTTACGAAATAATTCAATTAATACGGATAAAGAACAATCGGAAATATAAAAAAATACATTCTCCTCTCCTATATATATATCTATGTAAAAACAAATTTGATTAAAGCTTTTGTTATACTGTAAAAGAATCATAAAAAAATTAGTTAAAGGGTATACAAACTCATAATGAACCGATTAGTAATTAATTTTAATTTCATCATCTAAAATCTAAGTATGTGACACTAATTAAATAATGGAAACCTAAGAAGCGTTCTTATTCAATTTCATGTCCTAACAACTGTGTTATTGGCTTTTAAATTAGTTATTAATAAGTAAATTAAGTGATTATGCTATTAACTTCTTAACTGTAAATTGTCCAAACAAAAAATTAGAAATAAAATGTCTGTAACATTTCTTTTGGTTATTGTATACAAGTCGTAAATAACAATCCAGAGTAATTAAAGAATATTACCGATCATTACGACTGTTATTTTTAAAAATGACATTTTAGAAATTGATAACACAAAATAAGAACAATAGGCTTTCACGGCTGGAACACATACTAGAATTAAAAATAGAGCTAAATGAACGGTTAAATTCAGACGTTTCGTCGGCAACTGTGGCTAACATCATCAGTGATACTGCGGGGACACTATGGGCAAAAGTTATACCCCACTGATATAGTACCACTGATGATGTCAGCCGCAATTGCCAACGAAACGTCTGGACCTAACCCGATCTTAATTCTACCATGATAAGACAAAATTTCAAAAATAACTTTTTTAAATGTGTCCGTTATAAATAATTTAGAAAAAATTATTATGATATACATAATAATGCTTTATAATTAATTAACATAATAGAGATTACCCAAATGATTACAGATTAGATCTTCTGGAGAATGATCTGAACAATAGGAGAATTTGAATCAAATAAAATACTATAAAAATGGTCTACTTCTTACCTCTACTATTGCTTGCGCTCAATTATTTATTAATTATTAATAATTCCTATTATTTCGTTAATTTTTTATTCCATGGAAGCATCAAAATAAAAAAAAGACCACACTATAATTATTACTGTTATTTTTTTAATTTGTATCATTACCAATTTACTTAATATAAACCAAAAGTTGTTATAATTCAAATGTCATTTCAAAAACAAAATGGAAATTTATTTTTTTAATTAGATCGCGATTTCGAAAACTTTGGGCTTCATCAGCACGCTATAGATCCATTAAACAGCGTTCAACGAATAACAACAGATGTAGTGGTGAACGCCATCTGTGAAAATTTGTTACTAATTGTGAGTTTGTTTGTTAATGTTTGACAAGATTCCTTTCGATTAAGGATATCGACTTATCAAATGTGTCTATGTGACAAATCGACATAATTAATCTATTGAATTCACAATTGATAATAAATTTCTGTAGATGGGGCTTACCATGCTGTTTCAAGGCAGCCAGTAAATTTGCCGGTGTTTGTCGAAACTGTTCTCGGCGGCGACGTGTTGATAAGAACCAAAGAGTTCAAAATCGCAACTTGCATCTCACGTATTAGCAAATTTCTATAGATGACGTTCACTATTGGTTATTTTGTTGTCTAACATTCCAGAATGAATACTATTTACCAATATTTATTACTAGAAAGTACCCTGCATGCATTTTTTTATCGGCGAAAATTAAACTGAGTATAGTCAATTAAGGTATTAAAAAAGAGATACTAATTTACGTTTAGTCTTGACTGTCGATTGAAAAGTGTTGGTCGCGTTTATAAAAAGAATGTTTTAACGAACGATATATGTTATACGTGCAGTAGTTCAGTATGTTTACGAACGAACTGTTCATCTCTACACTTACATTGTTGCCGTCATGGCCCTCGGTTAAAAAATCTACCATCTGTAATATTAACTACAAAACGTCGACAAGCAATAAAGTACTTTGTGTGTCTATTTGTTGTGCATCTTTTGGTGTACAAATTCACAGGACGTAGGTAGGTCTATATATTTTTCTGCGATCAAGTTATGGAAAGATTTGTCAGTGGAAAACTGTAAAATAAAAGTAGCCATAGCAAAAAAGAAGATAAGACGGAATAAACCTATTAAAAACAAATAATAAAAAAAACAAATAAAACAACAAATGAATAACGACACTTTTCGTTAAAACTTTTAGTTTCTTTAAATACTTGTTTCAGTAATTTAAATCACTAATTTTACCATTCTCAAATATAATTATTGTCAATAATTTTTTTTAAATCATTTCAAATTCACTATTTACTATATTGGTTATCAGCTGGTATTAAATTATTAAATTATTTAAGTTGTTAATTTATTTGAACAGATTATATGCTCACAGTTTGTTCTTTATTTTCTGCACATATTTATCTTAATGATATATTTAATTTTTTAGACCTACAGCGCCTCTAACGATATTCGCCTCAATTCTGTTATACTCGAATATAATTTTATACTTTGTATGTTTATATATTTTTGTAAATAAGGCTCAATGCCTGTAACCTTCCTAAATAAATAAATAAATAAATATAAAACAGAAAACTGTAGTTTTTATTCTGGCTACACATTGAACAGAGTAACCTTCATTTAGCCAATATTTAGCAAATCAATTTTACAAATGCAGTCAAATAATATAGACGATTTGATTCTATGTATTATAGGAGGCCATCGGTAACTATTTCAACAAAGAAACACAAGTAAAAATGGCACTATTTATACTATTGATAAAGACCCTATTAGGAATAGCTCACATAAATTTGATAAATTCACATTTTTAGACTCGGTTGTGATATTTTACGACTAATTGGCAATTAACTTGACAGTTAACCAATTGTTTTTTAGAATTCATTGTAAAATAGACTTCCGGATTCTCAATCAACTGGAAATCGTTTGTGAATTCTGAAACGAAAATGTTTGTGAATGCTTATTTCTCAAGAAAAACGATTTAATTATTTTTTTTTTATATTGTTACTGATCATCCTTTTTGGTCACTCCGTGTAATTGGCGCTGATGTTTCTGTTTTAATGCCACTAGATAACATACTGCTATTGTTGTCATTTTCACAACAAGGTTACTTATGGTTACACTTGAGGGCATTGGATAGTAAAAACATCAGAGCCAATTGCACGAAATGTTACCCAAAAACGAATACACTAATTTTTTGTTTTTCCTTGAAAAATCTATACTCACAAACATTTTCGTTTGTATATTCATAATTCACAAATGATTTTCGATTAATTGAGTAGCCGGATGTCTATTTTATAATAAATTTAAAAAACTGTCGACTAATCGTAAACTCTTAACAAATAAACAACAAAATAAATCGCAAACAGTTAACATAGATGAAAGTTCAAAAATTTGACTTTTTTGAATTTAAGTTGGCTATTCGTTACAAGGTTTGATAATTTTATGTTGAGTTTTCGCAATAATAATCAAATATTAAAAAATTATATAAAAATTTAATTATTCTCTTAATCGACATGTTTCATCACAAGTAGATCGAAAATAATGTTGAAAACCCTTAATATTGCCGTCAACTCTCTCTCTCTCTCTCTTTATTACTTTCAGAAGGTTGGAAGCTAATTACGTTGGTCAGCACTTATAATACAGTTATATCTTAAAATAACTTTTGTTGTGTTTTAAAATATTTTGTATTGTTGTATTGTATAAAAGGATTCGCGAAAATTCAAAATGTGCCTATGCTGTAATAATGTATTTATCTTTTAAAACCTTTAAATAGATGAATAAATGATAATCCGAATGGAGTATAAGCGACCACAGAAACACAAAGAAACCTTATGGTTCAAATTTTTTAATTTTTTAGACTCTTTGTATATGTGATACTAAAATTATATGTCATAGACCAAAACTGTAATAACATTAGTATTCCCCACTTTTTAAATGCCAATAACAATAAAAAACGAAACTTTCTTTTTCACTTATATTTAGTTGGATGCTTCTATCATACCCTTTTATAATTATTTACATCAATCACCACGCATTCACCATATTCGTCTGATTTGGACCTGTATAATTTTAAGTTAAGCTTGCATTTTCCCATGAAAGGTACATTTCATGCGAACATTGAAGGCATCTAAAAGGCGACTGTGGCAAACAAACACAATTACAGGATCGATTGCCAAACATACAAGAAGCTACACGTCTAGCCTGATCCTAAAGGATATCTGAAATGATTAATAATCGTGCAACACGCTGTATCAAGCCCGGAAGAGATTATTTTCAATCCAATAAATAAATTTTGCCAAAAGAAAATATTCGGTTTTGAAAACTTATTCTTTACTGCAAGAGTCCATCACAAAGTAAAGACAACTTTGCCAAACCCTACGATCCATAGATTCGATGGTATTTCGCAAAAATTCTAATGCAAGTTCCAGTATAATGAGATGAATCATTACTATACGATTCATTCATACCGCATGAAAAATTAGAAACTAATTAAGAAACACGCACGATACCTACAATAAACTGAAAATAGACTTAATTGAAGATACTCATCAAAACCTAACTCCAAATATTTTAAAACGTTACTTTGATTTTCCTTGAAGATGTGAATTACGAATCTCACGAAACGTCAGCATAAAATAAAAGTCACACGCAAGAAACTCAAAAAACGTCAGCAGTAGTAAAACGACTGATGACCATTGCGAATGCCTAAAATAATTCATCTAAATAACGAAAACAGCGGGGTGAAATACATAAGTTATTACTAACTGTTTGATAAACTACTTTTGCTACAATCTTTGTTCGTCATTATTTTCGTTGAAGGTACTAAGTAAAAAACACATTCACGATTTTTGTTAGTTGTTTTTTGCATTGATAGTTTATAAATTAGAGAGGAGCAAAGTTTGATAACAATTTTAAAAGTAAATATCTAGCAGTAACTAAAAGTTAATATCAAAAAGAACTAAAATACTGCATTTTAGAATACCAGACGACACCCCACTCAAAGAGGTAAATGAAAAAAGAAAATTGGGTATACCAATGCAGGAAGCGATACAAATAAATACAAGTACTTACTCGACACTTTATTTTCGGTATCGATTTTTTCAAATGAAGTAATGATAACATAACATACTCGTATCAGTATTAGGTTGTTTCAAAGACAGTTCGTTTCATTGGACTGTTTATTTGATATATTTTCATTTTTTAACAGTTGACTACCTTCAACTTTTAATTTAGTCTTTTATCAATTTTGGGGAAATATATTAAAAATTTATTATTGTTTGGCTGTGCTTCATATCCCAACCATTTCTAAAAAAAAGAAATCGCTTTGCTTTTGCCAGTGTTGGACTCCAATCTGTTGCTTCGGAAAATTTGTTATCAACCAAAGAAATAGGTGCATTAATATTTTTTTTTTAAATGGTAATTTTTGGAGTTAAGTTATAAAAACAATTTCATATGAATTTCCTTCAAAAGTGAGCGGCTGACAAACAGACAGACGGACAGATTGAAATTATAAGGGTTTCTAGCTTGCGACTGAAGTGAACTGCCTGAAATGAATCAATTCGAATTCATATTGGGAACTTATAGTTAGTAAGTAGGTAAATGATGCAAGCGAATATCGTTCCCAAAAATTTACAGTAATTTTATCCAGTCCAATATACATGAAGATAATCGATTGCTTACTGTTAAATAATCTTATTATAGTCATTAATAATGAAATATTTGAAGAATTTTTTAGTAGGGGTAAATTTTAAATACATTAATGTGGTATTAATTATTGTATTAATTTATATCCACTACAGATTACCTCATATTAATGAGGACAAATTTGTTACTGTTGTCACGCCCTCGCCGGGACTCGAACCCGGGAGCTTTGGCTTTACGCTACCTCTCGTAGCTTAGTGGCAAAGGCATTGGCGCGTAAAGCCAAAGATCCCGGGTTCGAGTAACGGCGAGGGCGTGACAACAGTAACAAATTCTTCCTCACTAATATGAGATAATCTGTAATGGGTATAAATTAATACAATAATTAATATCACATCAATGTATTTAATCTTATTGTAACTTTAATCATAGGTGTTTCCGATGATATACTGAATCTATCGTAGACGGCAAATTTATTAGGCAAAACAAACATGTCAGTTATTAATTTGTATCAGTCCTATTTATTTTGTTGACATATATATTAAGATAGACACAGTAAACAGTTTTATTAGGTTAAATAGAAAAATAATGTATCTGAAGCGTTGGTAAATTTTTCAGTATGCCCTCTGCCTTTTACGTTAGCAAGTCGGGAATAAGAATATATGTGGTCAAAAAGATAATTAAGATAGATAATCATTTATCTACTGCAAATTGTAACAACATGACGATTAGATTCTAATGATGTATTGTGTAATAATTTTCGGTACCCTATCGAGACCATCTTTTTACTTAAACTAAAACTATTTCTTGGACACGTATACTATCTTGTTAATTGTTAATTTTATGTGGTTTAAATCATTTTATATTAACAAATATTACACAAAAATCAATTCCCTTATTTATTCATGTTTCAAAATATAATATTTTTAGTAAAAAAAATTAAAATAACACTTGGCTGATTCAAGTAACTCAAGAGTTTTGTATACATAACATATATTTTAGTGAAATCAGGCAAGTGTCATATTTTTTTATGTTGAAAATCATATTTCACCCTTGCGAATTTTCATTTTTTTTGTCGATATTTCTACATTTATTTCGAAATATATCAAAAGAAGCTATGAAAATTTAGAGAAAGAAGTGACCAACCTTTGTAGACGAATTTCTGAAAATCAGACTATTTTCGAATGGTATGTTAAGTTTCTTTGACCAATATCAAGTTTTTGTTGTCATTTCATTTTTATCTTTTTTCTTTAGTGTATATTATTGAATACAAACATGAATTTGCAATACTGTGCATAATGTATTGATCGACTATCATTCTATGTTTGTCCATCAAAACATAATGGATTTAGGGAAGTCTAAGGTGAAGTGTAAAAACATTATAACTCCAAACATTGTGGAATGTTGTTTTTGCTGAAAAGCCCTAGCAGAGTCTAATTATTTCATTTCATATGAAAAAAATAGAGCAAAAATTAAACAAGATACATTATTTCGATTTTTGATCTCTATCCTGAGAATTGCGAAGTACGGCATTGACATGCATCAAAGTTGACGACTCAAATCAATTGACATTTCGAATGATTTCTTATCTAAAACGTATTTTTTTCATTATGTGTTAATTATTCAGGGTCTTCATTAACTACACGTCGTCGTACATCTCATTTCGAATGAAGAATGTCGATTGAAAGTTATCCGGAAAAGTATTCTCACGTTTGAAGGACTTTATGAATGTCGCTAAACTCCAACCTTCTCAATATCTGAAGTTAAAACACGCTTTGTAAGATACTAACGTAATCTTTCAAGTAATTAATTAGGTAATGAATAAATTCAAGAAGCCATTGAAAAGAACATTTAACGGGCAATTTTCCTCTAATTAGCCTATTCTAAGAATTTATCACAGCTAAGAATTAGAGTTAATTGAGGAATTGAAAAGAAAACAAATATTAACTCCTTTGATATTTTGGGTTTCAAATTTTCAACATTTTTTTACTTTGGGCAGCATAGAAAAGAAAACGTTCTTAAAGTTCTTCATGATGGTGCCTAATTATGTAATGCATGACATAGGTCAATCATATCCAAGAAACTGAGACCATTGATGACATTTCCAAGGTAGTTTGCGACAATGAGTCCGAATTTCGCTCAGAATTGTATCAACATATCAAGATTTTGAGATATCTTAACCTTAAAACTCGAAAAATGCATTTTTGCATTTCTGTGAGCATTAGTACGTGGAGTAAAAAGTCAAAACAATTGAGAGTAATTTCTTTTAGCGCCGAATTAGAATTTGGTCTCAGAATTACCTTTTACATCAAGATTTTGAAATATATTAACTCCAAAATAGAAATTATGAAAATTTGGCTTGTTTAGTTTTAAAATTAGGATTTTCCGAAATTTCAATATGCTAGTTATTCTGGGGCCAGATTCTAGTTAGCTATAGAGCAATACGTCGAAAATAATTCCCCTCTTTGCACTTTTTATTCCCATGCGTCATAGCAAGGCTCCAATTATTGAAAGTCCTCCCGTTTACAAGAGCACCATTAAAAATAGTTGGAAAACAGATTCAGAAAAAAGACGATCATTTTCGATATATTCTTCGATGGCTCAGACAGTTCTAACACATTGAAATTTGGAGATATCTTTGTTGAGTGTCATTTTTATCCTAATAATTAAATATCTGAAGAATTCTTAGTAGGGGTAAACTTTAAATACATTAATGCGATATTAATTATTGAATTAATTTATACCCACTACAAATTACTTCATACAACAAGGGAAAAATTTGTTACTGTTGTTACATTCTCGCCGGGACAACACTATTACAATCATTTTCTCACCTGATTTTTCTAAAAGTTTTTAGAGACTTTTAAAGACTCACTGGTTTATGTTTTTATGTTCATTTTTACGAATTAAGTGTTAAGTGTTTTAATAAACTTTATTTACAAAAACTATCATGAGTTATTAATCAAATATCGACAAACTAGGCGTCAGCAATCCTAATTTTAAAACTAAACAAGCACTATTTTCAGGTTAATATATTTACAAATATTGATGTGCGTGTAATGTAGCGATAAAAAATATCTCGTAAATTGCTGCTCTGATAATCGTATTGACCCTTTATCTATATTTATTGCAGTTTGCGAGATTGATATTAGAATATCTCAAAATCCAGATATTCTAAGGGAATTGTGAGGTCAAATTCGGACTCAGAATGTTACGTCAGAAATTATTAAAGTGGTGGGCGGGCAGTCCCTCCGACCTACACTACAGTACAAAGCCGGAGGGTAGGGCGTAAGGCCCTCTTCAGACTCCTTTCAGGAATGGTGGGAATGGGCGGGTTGTGTGGTCAGGGAGAAAAAGATGAGACGGACGAAATGAAAACAGAAGAGAAGTGAAAGATTATCTGTGGAATATTACTGCCCCAGCATTTGCCTAAATGATCCAAGGAAACCACAGAAAACTAGGACCAGAGCAGTCGGACACGGGTTCGAACCGGTGACCTTCCGAATGCTAAACAATGATCTAGACCGCTCGGTCGATTTTCAAACCCATTCGCTTCGTATCTCTCATATTCTTAGGATGTACAGTCGATACTTGTAGTTAATGAACATCCGGTATAATTACTGTAGTTCTCAGGCTTTCACGGCCGGCGATCGTTGATGCAGTCTATTCCTCCTAGTTGTTTTACTGTGGTCCATGGAATTTTCCTTTTCCAAACGTTTCATCGTGCTTTGCTGACAGCATCTTCAGTGGTGACTTGGCAAGTGCTTGGAAAAGGAAAATTCCATAGACCACGGCAAAACAGCCCGGAAGAATACACTACATCATCCGGTATAAATAATATTAGAAACCGATAATATCATTATCGAGAAATTGAATGTAGACCAATGATTCAACGATAAATGGCAACTCGTCTTATGTCAATCAACTGTCTGATCAGCACGTACATTATGAAGCATAAGAAGTTGATTATGGCTTTAATTTAACACGATGTAATCTATAATTGTACAAAATTGTACTTTCTATATCATACGTAAGTTAATTATTTTGTTAATAATTTCTGCCATTACTTTTTCGACTTGATCATACATACAGACTCTGTCGACGACTTAAATACAATCTATCAATAATGTTACAGTAGATAAAGTGTACTTGTAGAGCGGTTACTGACCGCTTATGACCGCTTATGGTAGAAAGATGGTAGCAAATTTCACCCGTTGCTTTTATGTTCGATTACATGAAAAGCGGAAATAAAAACACAATAATTGTGACTAATAAATAGAGCAAAAGAAGCGAAACAAAAAAGTAGATGCACAACAAATTTCGATAACACATAGAGCGTTGGATATTCTAAAGACTGCAACGGTAAAGCATTCCGAGAACCTGGTTATTTCCAAAATTACTAAATGTCGTCGTTAACACATCTAAAAATGACAAACAGTTACACGTAATAACAAAGGTATGAATAAAGAAAAAACAACATTTTGTGCACCTCACTAGGTCTGGTTTTTGCCGAAAAGATGTGCGTGTCCTTGGCAGCATTTTCGGGTTTCCTTTCTAGCGGGTGTTGATAAATGGGAATCTGTGGCCCAAAAAGGTTATCAATCTCCATGAAAATACAGCTCAGTTTTTTTAGCACTCTTAACCTCGCTCGTTACGATTAGGTAGATAGTAATTTGTGTCCTATACTCTATTACATACGTATATATTATATATAAGGGTGTAAATGGTACATTATCTACCTTTAGTGTCTACTACTCTTTACTTTGCTAGTTGACTGTTAATAACTGTGCAACCTACGTTTGTTCGTTATCGAGCCATTAAAAGTACGTGGGACGACGTAGTTTAATTTCCTAACTTAAAAGTGATTGATAACACAGTAAAAAAACACGCTATGTATTATAATCTAACTCAAAAATGACACCAGGGAAATTTTAAATAAATCTGTATTACCAAATAAAAATTTATAAAAAAATATCTCTGGTACTGATTTAAAATAGATCAAGAAGACGTTAATATGCATGACGAGAAAATATGCGTAAAATGTCTATCTAAGAATTTATTATTATATATCAAATCTCAATTTCAAGCGGTATTAATTTAAAACATGCTAAACATAATTTATACATTAATAATTCGGAAATTCAGACAAAACCGTTTCTGCAGTTAAAACATTAGTGAACACTTCACAATTAGTCGGTCATTATCAAGAGTACAAGAAATGTATCTCTCGAAACAATTGTTGAGTGTTCAATAAAATGTTAATTCAGAAACATTTTTAATGACATATTTGATTTTATTAGTAGGGGTTAATTTTTTAAATAAATTAATGCGATATTAATTATTGAATTAATTTTTACCTACTGCAGATTACCTCATTCAATGAGGGGAAAATTTGTTACTGTTGTCATGTCCTCGCCAGGACTAGAACCCGGGATCTTTGGCTTTACGAGCCAATGCTTTTGCCACTAAGCTACGAGATCGCTACAAACGCTATCGCATTAATGTATTTAAAAAATTTGTCCTACTAAAAAATCCTTCTAATATTTCATAATTAATTATTAATTCTGTGACTTAGTAAACGTTTGTCGTTGTTATTGTTGTCACTTCTCGTAGCTTAGTGGTTCGAGTTCCGACGAGGGCGTGACAACAGTAACAATTTTTTCCCTCATTGTATGAGGTTATCTGTAGTGGGTATAAATTAATTCAATAATTAATGTATTTAGAAACATTTTTGTTTGAATTTCTTTATTAAGATGTCTTTCCACGAATACACCTACGATAGTTTAAGTATTATTAGTAATTCCTTTGTAAAAATGTTTAAATAATTACTGTAAACGTTACTATTGTTTTATTTTCTTGTTATTTGCTTCAAGTAGGCAGTTACGCAAAAGTTGCAGCATCAATAATTGAAAATGGTGTCGTCCATGGAAGAAGGGTAAAATTTACCTGTCGATTTTGTGGTCAAAAAAGCGTTTCACGTGTATAATGTATACTTCTTTATTTTTCTTATATTTCTTATAACAATGTATTTATATATGTATATTTTATAAATAAATATTGACAACATAAACTCCATGATGTTAGTTGTGTTTTATTGGTATTCAAATTTATGACCGCCTATTCCACAGTCTTATGTTACCTTAACCGCAAAATCGACATATTTAAATGAGATGGAAAAAGTGACCGCTCAGTCTACCATTTTTACGTTTTACCGCAAATTACACGACCGCTCGATCCATACAACCTTTGAAAATAGGTTTAAAAGTCAGAAATACTTTATAGATCACATCCATAAACAAGTAATTATTGTTCGCGCTCCTAGTTCGGAGTTTTCACAACTTTCAATAAAGTTTCACCCTGGCGTCAAATTTAAAGATTTGTCAAATTAACAAAGTCTATTAATTATGAATAAATATCAGCATTTAACTAGTTTTTTTTACTGTGTACAGAATAATACTTTACAGTTTCTGATTGAACAGAGAAGCTAGAAAGGCATTGAAAAGGAATAACCCGCGTTAATGTTTCATTTTTGATATTGTGTTTCGTTGTTTCTACTAGTTATAGTTATACAATAAAAATAAAGGAAAATAACTCTTATTATAATAATAGTAATAATAATAGTCAAATTTAAAGTATAGTAGGTAAGGTATTAAAGAGTAAAAAAGCTATTCGCTGTTGTAGAAGATAAGCCCCAATAATATTCAAAAGGATTTGTTAGCCCAACTCATATATAGACCAAGTAATTAATAAAAATAATAGAAATTCATATAAAAACTACTTTCAAATTAAGCGCAATAGATTTTTAATAGGATAAGAGAGAAAATCGTTACGTATTTAAGTAATTGAGAATCACGTATTTCCCAAAATACTTTAGACGTTACACATTATTCTAAAAAAACATTGAAACTGAAATCATCTATTAAAAGCGTACGTGAAAAAAGGGAGTAAGTGCTTTAACGAAAAAACTGAGGCGCCATTCCAAAGCTTAAGTTTCCCTGTAAAGCTTAAGCTGGAAACTTCGTTTAATGTAAGCCTTTCTGTGAAAAGAAAAAACAAATAATAAATAAATGATCTGTTGCTGCTTAGTTCTCCTGGCCCATACACCTTCAAGAATAATAAAAATAATAAAAAAGAAAAAAAATTAAAATTAAATAAGTATTATTTAGGTAGATAAGTAAAAAAATTGAACTGAACAATTGTTATTAATTAGTTGTGTTGCTGTAAAAGCCATAGCAGTATCATAATCCAGCAATAATTCAAGAATTTTATCTATAATTTATCAGTTAAAAGCAATAAAACGCCATGTGACTTTAAAATTTTGTTTAAATGGTACAGAATTTACGAAAAAACATCTTACAGTTTGAATTAAACGTATAACTAATTATACTAACCGTAGGAGTATCAAATTGAATGTCAAGTCAATACAAAAAAACCTTTTTAAAATTAATAAAGGAGACTAAGTTCTTGGTCAGTAATTTATCGACACTACCAGATGTGTAGCTCTCATAAGCATGCCACCATAGTTTCAATAAATCACTGACCAAACCAAAGTTATTACGTAAAAGTAAATTGATATAATATCAAGCTTTTTACAATATATCACCGATATCTAAAGTATCTACATATGTTAGACAAGGGCCTCACTCAGGTATCTACTTCTCCAACTGAATCGACGATACAGCTTAACTGTATCTGATAGGCACGTAAACCAAATTAATATTCACGTATATAAGTTCCATAGCAGATTCAGTTTAACAAGTGGATACCTTCCTAATGTCTTTGTCAAAAATTCGAAATACTGTAGTTAGCAGTAAATGTCAATAGATGGCAACATACTGCTCATAACTTTTTTATAATTGTTGCAGTAAAATACTCTTCTGCGAGTTTTACAGAAACTATTTTTGTATAGTCCTAAAAAAGTTATCGTTATAATAATTATTTCAAACCAAAGCATATCATTTTCGAGGTTACGATTGGATCGTGTTGATGTTCAATAAATTAAAGTTTACATATTTGCTCGATGATAATTCTGCTATAGACTTCTTAAAAAAAACACAGATGTTACTTATTTATTGTTATACTCAAATCTATTAAATAAAGTGAAAGATACGACCAAGTATTATTATCAAATTCGATTAATCAAATTAAAATTTATATACATCCGGGTATAATAATTAGTTTAATGAAGTTTATACAAAAAAAAGATAAGCATGAAAAATTTCTCTAGAAACAATCTACTTTGTACAAACATCATTTTTAAAGGACTGAGTATCTTATGTGTCAAAAAAATATATATTGCTAGATATTGTAATTACAATTAATTAATTTTTTTGCAATTAATTAATTACAATTTGTACTTAATTGAAAAATGAAAACGTTGTTTATGATTGTTTTATGTAAAAAAAAAACAAATTATAAATGTGTATAAAAATCGTGAAGATCCCAGTACTACCTTCAGGGTACTCCAAAACATGAACAAAGGAATAATCGGTCGTATCTCCCACTTTTAATCCAGATATTAAAAAAAATCTGCTTGAATTGATTGTATAATATAAAAAGCGTTACAAAATAAACATTAATTTTTAAAAACTTACGTAAACTTCTTCCCATTGGCTGACATAACGCACAAGCCGGGATAATCGAAGCAGTCGAACTAATGAAAGCAGCTTAGCAAGTCGGAGTATGCGCAGTGCTCGGCCGGCATGTAAAATTTGGAAACTGTCGCCATAATCCTGGAACTAGAATATCCGGTTAATTCATAATGTCTGTTACATTGTTATAGCCACAACAATAATAAATAGAATGCAATAAATAAAATCAGCACTGTTGTTTCTGTTACTAATTATACATCGGCCAGACAAGTGGATCATTTAAAACTATAATAAGCGAGCTCATTAAAAGGTTTGAATAGAAAAGAAAACATATTCAAGTAACACTAATCATTTGTTAGAATAAAATTACAACAATTACAGGCTCAACTCGCACCTGACCGCATATTTTCTTATTTACGAACCGTCACTAAAATTTTGCTGAAGCAACCCTATCCGGTGTGACATTGCGAAACCCATTTTTGAGTTAGCTTCAGACGTCTATGCGTAAGTATATTGAAACTGATTTATCGTGATTTTTTTCAAAATTAGGTACTTCTAGAATAAGTACGTTTATACAAACGATAAAACAAATTATTAGATGGTAGTTATACAGAAGCTGTAAGTGGTAATAGGGTTGCAATTTCGTTTCTTGTAAAATTTGGTGTTTTCAAAACCATTCATACGTTCGAAAATTTGGATATTTATAAAATTGCAGAAAATATACTCATTTAGACGAAAAGCATGACAGGAAATAAGGGAACTTCGCTATGTGTAGTTTAATTATTATTTATTTTCTTATTATTTTTGTTAGAATTACCGTTTTTATTTGTTTGCAGAATCTCGTTAATTATTTTATTTATCAGAGAATAGCAGTTTTATTCCGTGTGAGGCGTAAGAAACGGTGATGAAATCAACCGATATATGATGATAGTGTAGCGAGCGCATGCGTGTGTGGGGGGTGTAACGATTAGCGTTGACTCATCCGAAGGCGGCGCGTTTCATGTCAATCAATCGATGCCGACCAATAGACGCTCGAGAATATTCTGTTGTCATAACAAGTTGTCTTTTGGAAAGCAGTCGAAATATATTTGCGTGTTTTCTAGTAATTTCTTTCGGTAAATAACCACCCTCGTCTTTGGGTCAAACACAGTTGATTTTCGGACGCATAATATAAATATTCAACGGCGAGATACAAAGTGCATTATTGTTTGTCAGATAAATAAGTAGTTTTAAATTTGTTAGTAGTGTTTAAATGATTAAATAAATTGTTGTAAATAAATAAGTGAACTAGAAAATTCGTTACAATAGTAATTTGATATTAACTGCACCTACTGGTTATACGAACGTGTGAGGTCAAATTACCACTTGACCCTTTGTTTTAAATAGATTGCATTTCGCTAGAAATGTTATTATTTTGAAAAAGAATCTCGGAACAACATTTTGTCATTCAAGTCTTTCATAGCACTTCAATGTTCCTTCCTTATTAAAAATATCCGCCGCTGTAGAAAGCTAGAGTGCCACACTTTACATACGTAAACCACATTCATATAACTAGATTTTTATTATCCACACATATGTAAATACAAACATAGATATGTATAAGTGAATTTGCTTGCGACATGTTATTTCACTAAGTTTGCTTTGCAGTGTAAGAACTCTTGAAAAACAAAAAAAGAGGAAACAGGAACAAATCCAATAGTTGGCAATACCTAAACTCATAAGTACGACTGTGTAACCAAACACGAGACGAGCTCTGTTTTAATTAAAAGTTTTTATGTTTTTTCTCTCGAGCGGACTCATATTTCGTATGCGTGTTTGGTTACAAAAACAGATACGTATATTGTAAATGTTATGAATGTATCCTAGTTTAACGATACCGCCTGATATTGAAGGATAATGAATTAAACAACGTTATAGTAAAAAAAAACTGACCAACAAATAGTATCTCGTGATAAAACGAATCGGGTGTTCTGCAAATATTTATTCACCTAGTTAAGTCAATCCTCCGATCCAGAAACAAAAGTCTGTCATCCCTACCTTCATCTATGCATTATCGTCGCAAAGGTAAACAAGGAAAACAAAGTAATGCATTTCTTGTTGCATCTACCAATCCAAGTGTTTCATGATATTTTTTTAAATTAAATTTATGCTAACACCTACAGTTACAATAACAATATTGGACAACGACAGACTTTTGTCTGAAAAGCTCTTCACATAAAGCAAACTAACAGGCGAGCTGAAAAGTTCGTAGGCTAGCATAGAAAAAAAAACTTTATTTTGATAGAATTTGATTTTATTATTCAATATAGTTCCATTCGAGGGCGATACAATGATTATAGCGGTCAAACAATTTTTCTATACAATTTTTATAATACGATTTGTCATTAGCCTCAAAATAGGCTTCAGTTTCGGTGTTTACCTCTTCATCGGCGCGAAATTTCTGTCCAGCGAGCGCCCTCTTGAGGTCTACGAACAAAAAAAAGTCGCTGGGAATGCGGAAGCAATTCGAAGCCCAATTCATGGAATTTTGCCATCGATTTTATTGATTTGTCACTTTAATTCAATGCAATGCAATGTCTTGACGAAACAGCACTTTCTTTTTCTTCAAATGAGGCTGCTTTTCTGCGATTTCGTCTTTTAAACGCTCCAATAACGCTACTTAATAGTCGCTGTTTAAGGTTTTCCCCTTCTTAAGATAGTCAATGAATATTATACCATGAGCATCCCAGAATACTGATGCCATTACCTTGACTGCCCATTTTTGCGTCTTTCCACGCTTTGGAGTCGGTTCATCACGTGCAGACCACAGTCCACTCGGCTGACTGTCGATTGGATTTCGGTGTGAAATGATGGAGCCACGTTTCATCCATCGTCACATATCAACGCAAGCGCAAAAATTCAGATTTATTACGATTGAACAGCTCCAAACACTGCTTAGAATTATCGATCCGTTGTTGTTTTTGGTCGATTGGTTCGCACAGCACCCACTTTGTACAGAGCTTTTGCATATCCAAATATTCATTCGCGATATGACCAACACATTCCTTTGATATCTTTAGGGTCTCAGCAATCTCAATCAACTTCACTTTACGGTTATCTTAAATTATTTTGTGGACTTTTTTGATGTTTTCGTCAGTAATAGCCTCTTTGGGGCGTCCACTGCGTGCATCGTCCTCGGTGCTCATTTCGCCTCGTTTAAATTTAGCAAATCACTTTTCTACGGTTGATTTTCCTGCTCCGAAGTCCGAATAATGTTTATCAAGTCAAGCCTTGGTTTCAACAGTATTTGTTTTCGTCAAAAAGCAATGCTTTATTAACACACGAAATTCCTTTTTATCCATTTTTTCAAAGTAACAAAAGTTCTTTCACTAAAAATGCTATAACTCAGATACTAATAGTGCAACAGCTGTCAAATTTATACACGCGTCTTTTGAATGTCAGAGCTAACTAAAAATCATATGGATATTTGATACTAGTGGCGCCATCTATGGTTAGCATACGAACTTTTCAGCCCGCCTGTTATATAGTAAATGCATTGTTAGATTGTCACTATGGTGTCGAAACGAACAAGAACACAATCGAAACGTCACAACAACTACATACTACGTTATAACAAATATTTTTTTAAGACTAATCATATATGTTTCTATTCCTAGCATATACACCACTCCATTCGCATAGTTGTAGGTATCCCAATATATCTGATTAGGTATTTTTTCACCTTGATCAACATTAAATATTTACACACGGCGCGACACCAAGACAACAAACATCAATACATAGTACATAAACAGACAACCCTTCCAGCTTCTACTCTCCACCCACTGTTCATACTGATCATAGGTGTTCAAATAAATACACTCACCCTCCTTTTACTATATCTGTACCGACAGTTAAGTCAATATATAAATAAATGGTTGATCATGAACTTCGTGTTCTTTACAAATATTGTAATGATATTTTCTTCTATTTCTTCTTCTTTATAACAAGGATTATACAAAATTGGAGGAAATATTTACCGCTCATTTCACAACAGTTTTAGAGCTTCTGTTTTGATTCACTATGAATCGTCCTGGGCTGCAACTTGATGAAGTCTAAGTATTTGTGTTGAATCTTGATTGAAGTAGCGTATGTAAGTCGTTTGAATTAAAGTCATTGAGCAGGTTTTATATACATATATTTACACTTTTTACAACTGGTAACAACTACCGGGAAGCGTTGCGTC
The DNA here is from genome assembly GCA_963921985.1 of Agrilus biguttatus. Classification (NCBI taxonomy): domain Eukaryota; kingdom Metazoa; phylum Arthropoda; class Insecta; order Coleoptera; family Buprestidae; genus Agrilus; species Agrilus biguttatus. Next base: position 28,581,087 of record OY998118.1, read on the forward strand.
ACGATTGAGTTGTCGCTTGAATATTATTAATTGATTAGACTTGGTGGTCAATATAAGTTGAATATAGCTGATAGAGAGTTTAATATGAATTGATATTGCTTGTGATGATCTCTGGCTTTTCTCTTCTAAAAGGTTGTTTATAAACTTTAGAATTAGTTGGAAAGGTATGGAGGTGTGGTTAAATTTGATTAGAACAATAATGATGGCTGTTAAAAGTGAGGAAGGTGGGATTTGAAACTTGTTGTAGCGTATTGGTGTATGGTTATAAATGTGACAGAAATTTGATACAAATTGACGGACGTTAGGATTAGGGGGTTGACAGTTACAGCTAGAAAAATTATTGAAATTTATGGTCGATTTATGGTAGTGCAAATAGTAAAGGATTCGAGACTAAATTGACAAAGGAAAGGAACTGGTAATAAATGAACAAATGATTGTTCATCAATACTGCTTCTGAAAATGCCCTTGTAGGGTGAAACGATCGTAAAAAGTTTAATAAATGTATTAAGTGGAAATTAAGTGTGTTTCACTCAATTATTTGATTCAATATGATTCCTAATTCCCATAAAGTAAAGGCAGAAACAATTAGTTATCATTACTGAATATTGACTGTGTGCATACATTAAATGGCAAGACGCCAACATGGCGGATGGGTAAACTAGACATACATTAATATTTTAGAATTTTCAAGGGAAATTGTAAAAAAATAATTAGGAAAATGTCACTGCGCGTTGTCATCCTCCCATGACCCGTTTAATTCAAGGGCAATTCATTTAAGTTAAACATAATTTTCCTAAACAGTAAGTCTAATGATGGATAATTTTTACTGTACATCTATAAAATATACAAGAAATAGAAAAATAAAACGAAATGCCATTGAATTTTTCGTGACTTATATCGGGACCACATATATAATTGAATAATAAATGAAATCATTTAACAGATTAGGAAAAAAGACTTGGAAAATTTTACTTATTTACTTGTGTCCAAATTATCGGTGTCTGGCCGTCTTGGGGTACAATATTTTATAGCCCTTACCTTGGTCGGTTTCGGTACTGTTAAATGTTATACATATTATAACGGAATACTTTTCCTAATTTAAATTCAAGTTTCCAGCGAGAGCCTTGAAACTGCTTGCTTTTCGGAAACAAAACTGACTCCGCCTGCTACCTTCATGGAGGGAAAATATTATACTAACAAAATCGTTTTTAAATTCAATAGTGTTCCACTAACTATTCAGTAACAGCATTCAATAAAGACATTCAGTCAAACATACAGCATAATCACATTAAAATTCACCATTAAGAATAAGCATAAACAATTTAGAACAAAGCATAAATATAATTACTCAACATTAGCTAGGTTAAAGTTATTTAGTTTAGTGAAAAGTTGTTTTGTAAATAAATAGAAGAAGTGGCACAGCAATGAATGTAAAAGACAATTTGTTTACTCAATTCGTATTCCATCTTATTAAGGCATCATCAGGAGCTTAGATTAAATTATCTTTGTTCCATTTGTACTACCTACTTAATTTAGGGGTGGGGTTGTTTAAGCTAAAATAAAAAATAAAAACTTATTTCGTCACGATACCGAATCAATTATATAGGAATAATTAATAATGAAATGTTTGGAAAACTTTTTAGTAGAGGTTAGTTACAATACATTAATGTGAATTAATTTTTACCCACTACAGATTCGCTCATACAATGAGGGAAAATTTTGTTAGTGTTGTCACGCCCTCGCCAGGATTCGAACCCGGGTTCTTGGATTTACTCACCAGTGCTCTGATCAGTAAGCTACGAGAGGCGATAGCAGTACCAACACAAAAATCTCGAAATTAATGTATACTATTATTATTGACTAATAACGAAATATTTGGAGAATTTTAGTGCGAGCATGACAGCAGTAATAAATTTTTCTTCGTTAATTTGAGGTATGTAGTGGGTAAAAATTAATTAAAAAAAAAATACTTCACTTATATTGGAAATTGGAACAAATCCCTCAACCCTCTAATAGTAATAGAAACATTTGAAGTCAATGTCAATCTGATGCTTTGCAAACGTTCAGACAGACTCCTCCCATCTAATTTTGACGTTTTGAGGTTTTAAAACAAAGGCGTAATCACATTTTTCTTGGCGTAAGAAAAAGCAACTATTATAACTTATCAATCTTATTAGGCCAAAAGTAAAAAGAGAAACCACATTTATACAGATCAATTGTTTTTATAAATCAACTGATATACGAGGGTAAATCAAATATAAACGGTAATTTTACTATTTAGCTTAGCACATAATTCCGATAAAGAGGATTCGATGCTCGAGTGTTATTTGGTTTATAAGGAGGGGGAAACCGGCTTAGGTAGCAGCTGCGCTCGGGTTCTGTCAGCAGTACAGCCATATCTGAGCGCAAGGTATCTTCGTCTGTTGCATAACGTGTCATCATAAAATTTTTAACCAATAAAGGCCTTAAACCATCGGAAATTTTCACTTGTTTGAAGGCACAGTTTGGGGATGTTACGCTGTTTCAGAATCGAGTGTATACGTGGGTCGTGGGTCAGAGAATTCAGGGATGGGCGAGAACGTGTCGAAAATGAAAGTCGTGATGAACGCCCAAGAACAAGTCTCATAAATGACATATCATAAAAAAACTGAAAAACAGGTCAGGTCAGAGATCAGTGAAAGACTTTTGAATCGATAATAGACAAGGAAATAAGGAGAGGTTTTTTCGAGGCGTGTCGTCACTTGTGATAAGACGTGGGTCCACCACTACACTCCCGAATCGATCAAATCAAATCACGAGTAAGGAGTGGCGAAGAAAGGATGCTGCTGCCCTGTCAAAGCCAAAATCCGTTTTTACTCAAGAGTTTTACTTATTGATTTTCTTCACGATCAACGAACAGTGAATGCGGCTTACTATTCTGAGTTGTTACAGTCGACAAAAATCGCGTATGGAAGCAAACGACGGGGTATGCCCATTCGAGACGTCATCCTTCTTCATGACAACGCCAGGCCACACACCGCAGTTTTGACAAGGAATAAATTGGCAGAAATTGGCTGGGAAACCCTCGAGCCTCTATAATCCTCCTTATAGCTTTCACTTATGACTAATCACCTGTGATTATTTTTTGTTCGTGCCCTTGAAAGAATCACTTGGAGGAAAATGATTTGAATGCAATGAAGAAATAGAGGAGTATGTGCGCAATTGACTGACAACTCGCCCTCAAACTTTTAATGAACAAGGAATATTCAAGCTTCAAAATCCTAAATCAGTGGCAAAGGTGTGTAGAGTACGGAGTACGGAGGTGACTACATTGAAAAATGTTAAATGTTTAGTTTGTGTGTATCAATAAATTTATTTTATAAAATTAGCGTTTATATTTGATTTACCCTCGTATCTTTAGAACAATGTTTCCAAAATACTTAGTGTGTACGTATACATATAGTACAGGAATAAATAAATACCGAAAGAACAACAAAAAAGTTTTTACGTGGACTTTTGCAAAGTCGTAGACGTTCCAATTCGCTTTGATTTAAATTTGTTCACCGAGGCATTTAAGGACTCTATCTTGATTACAGTGTCTACGTAACGAAGTAGAAAAGTTTAAACGATGTCGTAACTCTTACGTCGAAGCTGATTCCGCATCGGTATGTGAGATTTGACAAGAAGAAGATTAAAGCGTTACCTCTCAACTAGTATTTTATGTTTTATTTTGAACTGGATGTGTCTATGATTGCAAAATGTTGTATTTGATTAAATTACACAACTTGTTACTTTTTCTGCAACATTGAAATACTGGTCTGTTTCTATTAAATAATACATAGACACTAAGCGAAGTGAAAAGTTTTGAAATACTGAAAACATTATCGGAATAGGAAAAAAAATGATTAATAGAATTGACAATGAATTCTAAACAAGAATCTAAAAGATATTTTTCAGAAAAATTAAAAACAAAAGGTTATGGAAGTTATTAAAAATTGGTCATTCTTGATCAAATTCGCGTAATATGTTCTCAAAGTCTGACCAATATCGACAGACTCGAACAGGTTTGACTGACTATGCAAATTTTAACGGTAAGGTTTATAGTACCGGGCCATTTTGTCTTTGAACATTGTTTTCCAATTTATTTCGATTGTATTATTTGTACAGTCGACTGTTTACCGCTCCACTATCTCGCAATACCACCGTCCCACAAAGGAACTATCTGAAGTCCCGACGGGCTAGCCCAAGCCTCAATCCGAAGAAAACACAATCACGATTTATCAAGAATTATCAAATTCATGGCAGTGGTAACAAATAGAGTAGAGTTAGGCTTGAGGAGAGACTAGTAGGGGGACAAACAGACTCTGGTAAATCTGATCTGATCTGATCTGAATGACTCATTTTTGAAGTTCTTATAACCTTTTTTATTGTTTTAAGAAATTATTTCAGAGCCTAGTTTACAATTGCTAATTCTATCAATAATCCGAATTCATTAAGCAGGTAGTCGTTGTTGAAGGATGCTGCTGATAAATTAGGGAAATCGTGAAACTCACGTCTGCTGATATTTGTCTTGTGTAAACTAGTACCTCTTGATAGCCAACCCACAGCGATTGCAGTATGAAACAGCAATCGGTTGAAATCTTCATCATTAGTAACACAAAGCTGATTAAATAATCTGTCATTAAAAAGGGTGTTTTGCATTTTATTTACTGCTTTGAAGACATGATGCAGTGATTGAAACAACCGTTCACTCAAATTTCTCGCAACCAAATGTCTATGTCTATGAATGATGCAATGTACAGCAAGCACATTTAGAACTTGGAACTTTATTTTTTAAGTACGCTTTGTGATGACCTGTCATAGCCGAAACGCCATCCGTAGCAGCTGATATATGATAATGTTCTTCAAGGGAATTTATTTTTCATCACAAACTTTTTTCAGTGTATCGAATATTTCATCTTTAATAACAACGATGCTTCATTAGTTGGTAAAATGATGAGTCCACACAAGCAACTGAATTGAGAATTGACTTGTCTTCAGATGATTTCACAATGACTCTTCAATGTTTTTCGCTATCTCATCAATTCGTCTTTGCACAGAACTATTGCTCAAAGGAATTTTTCGGATTATCTGCCGCTGGTTTATGGAGCACATTAGTTATTACTTCTTTCTCTTTACTCTTCTCCAATAGTGTAAATAGTGTACGAAGGCCGTTATCGTGTTGCTTAGAAGCCGCTTAAAAAGGTTTTGAAACAGTTGGCTGAGTTGTAAGCTATATAATTCTTTTCCAGGTATTGAAAATTTTTATCTTTTTTTATCTGAATGCATTTTATTCAAATGAAGCCTATTCTTGTAGCCTAGAAGATTTCGTCGCTTCATTCGAAAATGATTTTTGACAAAGAAGGCACGGTACATAGGCGAAGATGGATTTGTGGGATTTTCAATAAATCCGTATTTAATATGTTATATTCCGTACTGTATTGACGTCTCTTCGTTTTTGCTTCCGACATTGTTTTGTATTCACAAATACGTGAGTAAAGTATCGAATTTAAAGAACTTGCTGACGATTGCACGCGAAAACAATAATGAAAATATAGGATTAAAATACAACACGCATTTACAGGAATAAGATGAACATGCACAAACTCGATTAGCTCATGTGACGGAATTTGTACTAAGCAAGATAGAACAAGTATCGATGATTCTGCCGCTTCATATAGGATTACACAAATCGCGTTATTTACGTTATTTAACAAAAACTTGTTAAAGCTTGATTACTCACGGGCTACCCACGAAAGCCGCGATAAATTATTTATTCTATAGGCTTAAAAAAATAAAATTAGTTTTTAAAATGAAATACAAATCAGCAATCGGACCCCTCAAGCGCTTCAACGCCCCCCAATTTTCTTCAAGCCCTTTACCTCCCCCCTGTTGGCGTTCAGCGCCCATTAGATTCTAATATTAAAATTGTACACTGTAATATCCCAAAAGAGCAGGAAGTTATCCCTTTTGAAAACTTTGGAAATTAAAAAAGCCCTATACAATAATTTAAAATTAATTAACAAAGAATGTCAGTATACAACGCTGCCCTCCTTCTTTTCACCCTTTAGTAGTATATAAGTTTAGTTCAAGTTTTACACTTCCGTAATCTTTGCATTTCTCTACCTAATGACCGTTTTAGTCGAAACAAATTTGTGGACGTTTTTGTTTAAATTTAGTGAAACGTTCTTTGTATTTTATTAATTCCTACTTATTTAACTATAACTTCGATGCCTCCCCACTAAAGTGAAATTGATGATAAAAAGTTTAAAAATATATTTCTTCTCTACTGGCAAAACTTCATTATATAGTTTTTAAAACATTAAATACTGATAAACGGACGGATAAATGTAGGGTTCGGGTACGAAACCCTACAAAGTAAAAACTAAGTAAACAAGAAATGCCTTTTATTTTTAAATAAACGTTTGTATTTGTTTCTTACTGAAAAAAAAAACAAATTTGAAACAATTTCTAACAATGTTTTCCAGTAAATATGGAAACACGAAACCGTAATACAACTTTTACCAGTAAACATCTTTGGAAAATGTAATTTAAACTTGTATACGGTGAGTCAGAAGTTCAGTTAAAACAAAACAATAAATCGCTCAGTGTGAGAAATCGCAGCCATCTTTACTTTTCTCCAGAGTGCATCTATCGCATTTGCAAATTTTGTATTCCTACGGTACATTCGAATAATATGGAAATGAAATCTATTGGTACGTTTTCAATGACAGTTAAAAAACAATTTTATTTGATGGCCTTTTTTAATAAGAACATACAATTATTGTAAATATACCTCATGTAGTAGCCCAGAGTGGTAAAAATTCGATGTATTTCAACAGTTTTATTGAATCACTTTAAGCAATGGAAATTTTATTCAATGCATTAAAACCGTATTTTCCATTTCAAAATTCATTATTTCTAAGTACATATTTAATCTTAAACAATACCACATTGACATTAGTTAATTAGCGGTTCATTAAGTAAATTTATTGGTATTTTAGTTTTAATAGAATGGTATCCATGGTATTCAATCCACAGGATTTAGTATAATTTTGTTGTAGGAATTTAGAGGTATAATAAAAACATATGTTTATCAAATTTCAATATAATGAAAGCTTTTATATGGTCTTATTCTCCCTGTTTTACAATAAAACCATAAGCAAACAACAGTTAATACGTATAAACCAAAATGCAGGTACAGTTTAGATAACTTAACTTTTTAATGCGATTTATCTCTTGAAGTAGTTTCGGGGGTTAATTCGATTGAAGCGTAGAATTAATATCCGACACGTTGAAATGTTCGAGTCTCGCACGGACATATGGTCTCGCAAATGATCGGCACGTACGAGGGTGTTTCAAATATAATCAGGACTGTTTTTTTTTAATTGCGGAGAGCTCAGTGACCTGGTATTAATAGATGCGAAAATGGCCTGTACTGCTGGAGAGACGGGAGCACCAACCGCAATTCGCTCGAGGCGTTTTAGTACGAAAAGAAACAATAAGTGATGCAGAAGTGCATGTCTCCGTGGAACAACGGATTTTTAGTAAGTTTTTGAACAAGGAGAGAACCCAATCGAAATTTTGCGGTGATTACAGACACAGTTCGGGAACAACACCCTATCAGGAGGTCGGATGTTTGCATGGCATAAGGAATTTTCTGAAGGCCGTGAAAAGGTCGAGGACGAGAGCCAAGGACAAGTGTGACCGAAGCCAAAATTGAAGGAAATCGATGCATAAATCTCTGGGAAATCGTAGATGAATTGACCATCAGTTACGGGAGTGTCCAGAGATGATCTGAAAATATGCAAAGTTGGGCGCTAAATCGGCTCGGGTTCCCCGACTGTTATCGGAGGATCACAAGCAACATCGATTGGAGATTTCCCAGCGACACTTGAATCGTGTGAGGAAACATGGATACATGTGCATCACTACACGCCCGAGTCGAAACAGGCGAATATGGAATGAAGAAAAGGCAACGAGAAGGGCCCAATGAAGGCAAAACCGCGCTTGACGGCCGAAAAAGTAATGGCAACAGTGTTCTTTAATCGGCAAGGTGCTTTTCACGTTGACTTTCTCCTTGATCGACGTTCGATTAATGCGCATATTATTGTGATATACTGGATGCCGTGAAATTGTCATTTCGAAGGAAAAGGTAAAAGCAATCAGTAAGAAGTGTCATTCTTTTGTATGACAACGCTAGGCCTCATAAGGCTAGTGCTACAGGGAAAGAAATCGATGCTGAGAAACGCTGGAACATCCGCCATAGAGCCCCGACTTGTCCCCTTGCGACTTATGGTTAAGGTGATGGTATTTTGGGATGTTCGTGGTGTAATATTCATTGACTATCTTGAGAAGGGAAATATCATCAACAGCGAATATGATCAACCGACCAAAGGAGAAATATTCCATTTCTCCGACGCACAAAATACTTTTTAACTTCTTAAAATTTCAATCACATCCGCTTCACTAAAAGAAAACAGTTGTGACACTTCTGTGTCGCATAAATTAATACAATTTCTATTATTAACTTTATTGAAATTGTTGCGTCCGTCACGTTTTTAAAAACAAATTCTTTATTTTCGTTACGGCCAATAATTTACTTTCTTTACAATTCACTAGAAATATCTGCTACTATTGTTAGTTAAGATAGAAAGCACCCAAAAAAACTTTTTCTATTTTGCTGCACTAACTCTTTCCATTATCATAAATTTCCTGTCAAATATTTATTGCTATATTGTCCAAAACCCGATAGGTCGAAACCGGTCGTGGGATGTGGCTTTCGGTTCGTTGTGCCTACTTGTTAAGACGCGTTCAAAATGTAAGATATTTGATCTTAAAATTTAGACGAATAAGGATTTTAATTCCTTCTTTTTTGAATTTGAAAGTTTATATTGTTTCTAGTTTCTAAATTTTTCATAATCGCCAATATCATATCAGCCAAACCAATCTATACCCAACTCAAATATCAAACAAAAAGAAAATCACCTACACTCCGTTAACTCGACGTGTAGGACAATTAACAGTAATTATATAATACTTTGCCTTATTTCGAAAAAGTCGATCATAGTAAAATAGAGCTGAAAATACTTTTCTTCATATTCCTAACCCACCGCGTGAAACATAGACAGGAAGCTTTTCAAAAATAATTGCTCATTTTATTAACCACGTTCTATGTTCAAGCCTCGTTGCCCAAAAAACCTTAACGTTGTTTGCAATGTATCTTTTTGTCATTTCAAGGAATCGAAAAATATGAAAGTACAAACAGGATATTGGTATTGAATAAATACTACTGTTTGCATGCCGTGATAACACGAGTGGTGTTGTGAATAAAAACTCCGATATTTAAAATACTATTTACAAATTATAAATTCGAGATATTAGCGAAAACGTTCCTTTCCGAATTACACTTTAGGTTAAAGTCGGGGTTAGGGTAGCTTTCTTTTAGGAATCGTGGGAACGCACAGATGGTGGTTAGGGAGACACGGACGAAATGAAAACAGAAGAAAAGTAAAAGAGTATCCTGTGGAATATTACTGTCCCAGTATTTAACTAAACGATCCAAGAAAATTACAAAAAATTTTGGATCGGGAATCGAACCGATGTTCCTCTCGAATGCTAATCCTATACTGTAGATCTATACATATTGACCATCATTATCATAGACGCATTAGTGAGAAAACTAGCTGGGCACGCATCTCAATTTCCTCCTAACTTCTTGATCAAATATTCGTACTATATGAAGACATCTGTTTTATAGTGTGGTACATACTAAAACTTCGATAACTTTACACAAAATGGTGAATTTCTGAACCCAAAAAGTTTATTTTAACCGTATCCATCATGTGTAATTAATATAAAAGATTTTTTCTGAATAATTAATGCTAAAACCATTAAATTTGGATATCGTAACAACATTAAAATATTGCTGTTCTTGCTAGTACCTTCTTTTGTATTGCATTTTGTTATGCGTCATGTACTGAATGATTTACGACGATGCTACCTCCATTACAAGGTTGCCAACCATTGATTTTTCTCTCAGGCTCTCGCTCCCAACAGTTCGATATTTTACCAACTGTTGCATTTCAGTGCACAAATATAGCAAATGCTTATGATTTACAAATATTTAATACTAATAACAGAAACAACAGTGAATTACACTATATAGATACAATTCTTTTTTTATTACCTGCAATTCTAGGTACGGATAAATAATACCGGCAACCAAAATAAACAGTTATGAAAAACCTAAAGGTATAAATTACAACAGGCCGGTTAATATTAACGGGGAATTCGAAACACATAATTCTGTTTGATTATTTACTAGTGTTTTTTATTGTGTAAAGCTTTTTTTAACTTAAGGTTTTCAAGTAAGTTCAGTTTTTTACCTTTAGATTCTTTAGAACGTCTTTTTTGGTTTTGTTATTGACAAGGAAATTACTTAATTTTTGTTTGTTTGTTATACTAGCTGTGATGTTTATTTGTTTCAGTTTGTTTTTATGTAGTTGGATGTATTAGGTATGTAGTTTAAATAACAATAACTTTTATCAGGTGTTTTATCTGTAAGATTATAAAGTTTTTTTGCGGCCTTTTGTTCTATTTTCTATTTTAAAATATAATATATTAGATTTGTTTTATAGCCATTATTTTTGTGAAAACAGCCAAGTGTTCTATTATCTGGTTATTATTATTAGTAATCTAATTGTTTATTACTGGGCCTATTTGTATATAGTTCATTCTAGTTTCTTTATTAACGTATTTCTTTAAATTCAGTTTTACTACCCAACGTCCGTCATACCCTCACCTTCTTAGAACTTGTAGTCATCTGTATTATCATTAATAATGAAATATTTGAAAACATCTTAGTAGGGGTAAATTTTAAATACATTAATGCGATATTAATTATTGAATTATTAGGTGTACAAATATGAAAGTTCGTTTTTTTACGATTCAAAAAATGAAATTTCCAAAAAATTTTCAAGTAAACTTTTATTAATAATAATAACCATTATTAACAACAACATTGTTCCAATTTATGGGCAACTTATGGATTCCATCAAAAAAGAATTTCGGCTGTTTCGATGCAATCCATTCATCGAGCCATTTTTTAACTTCTTCATGTTTTGTAAACTTCTGCTCCGCCAATCCGTGAGCCATCAACCGAAACAAACGATAATCGGACGGAGCGATATCAGGAGTGTAGGGCGGGTGGGGTAAGACTTCCCATTTCAGGTCTTTTATAGTGTTTCTGACCGGTTCTGCAACATGAGGTCTGGCGTTGTCGTGAAGCAATATCGGGCACTCGTGTCTTGTGGTCCATTCTGGTCGTTTTGCTTTAACTTCTCGGTTCATATTGATTAATTGATCTTTATAACGAGCCGCCGTAACTGTTTCATCAGGTTTGAGAAGTTCGTAATACAAAATACCCTTCTGATCCCACCATATGCAGAGTAACACCTTATTTCCATGGATGTTAGGCTTCGGAGTCAACTCCAGCGCCTCTCCTGGGTCTGTCCATGATCGCTTTCGTTTTGGATTATCGAAATAGATCCACTTCTCGTCACCAGTGATGATTCGATGCATGAATGACTTGCGTTGTTGCCGTTCAAACAAAAGTTCACACATCGTTCTTCAATTTTCTTGCTGGCGTTCAGTCAGATCTTGCCCATGTCATTCAAACGGTTCGAAATTGTTTGCTGCGTTACACCTAACGCGTCAGCTAATTTCTGCTGCGTTTGGGCAACATCTTCATCGAGCAAGGCTTGCAAATCATGATCTTCAAATTGCTTCGATGGTCTACCGCGGGCCTTGTTGCTCAGGTCAAAATTGCCTTCTTTGAACCTCTTAAACCATTTTTGACAGGCTCTAGCAGTAATCGCATCTTCACCATAAACTTCAGCAATCATTTTGTGAGCTTCAACGGCATTCTTCTTCCAATTAAACATGAACATAAGCACTTCCCGCAAATGCTCTTTTTTTGGCGATTCTGTCGTCATTTATAAAATTGTCTTAAAATTTTATATGCAAGCCTTTTTTAAAAATTCAAGAAGCATTAGATAGCGCTTTAAACACTCTACAAGATAGATACAAACACAAGTTAAAAAACAGGTTTATTCACAAAAAAATATTAGATAAAGTAAAACGAACTTTCATATTTGTACACCTAATAATTTATACCCACTACAGATTACCTCATTTTTTTGTTACTGTTGTTACGCCCGCCACCCCCCTCCGGGAATCTAACCTGGGATCTTGGCTTTACGCGCCAATGCTTTTGCCACTAAGCTACCAGCATTGGCGTGTATTATCATTGTAGTGCTGTGTTTACCTCTTGCATGTACTTTCGTCTCTTGTATTATTTGTTTTGTTCATGTTTATACCTAAGCCATCTAACATACTTCATGTATTTGCATTAGTGTATTTTATGTACATATTTGTATATTAGTGTCAGCATTTTGAATTTAACAGTAGTATCATGACAATCTCCGCAGGAAGCATATAAACTTCTGAACGAGCTATTTGAATAAATAATGGATATTCTCGACCTTCTTAGATACGTCTGGAATATTCTAGCAACGATCAATAGAAAGATAATAGTAACACGGGAAGGTTGTAGAACGTTCGGGAAGAAATGCTGAAAACTATAAACCGAGTGCACTGGGCGGATCGAGACAGTTTCTTTACATCGTGCGTTGACAAGTGACAGGAGCGATAGACAGGTGATAGTCATAGAGTGGCGGTAGTGGAACAACAGTATAAGTAGTGGCGAAGAATACGGCGACGGGAGAAATAGATTGATTTGTGTGAAAAATTGTGTAGACTTGTATTAATCAGAACTGTAGTTAATTTAATTTTAGTTGTTAATAAATTTCGTTGTTTTCGTTCGGCTAATTGTGTTTTCGTGACTGAACACGTCACAGTATGTCTCTAGTTAGCCCTTCATGTCTCAAAAGATGTTCTACCATTATATCTTGTTATCCTAATTGACTGTTATAGCGCCCTTTGCTGTTCCAATTTCCTAATACTTTCTCATTTCTAATCAGAGACAGAAAAGTGTTAATTTTTGTTTTATTTAGAGAGGTATAAAATATTGTACCACAGATCATGTAATTCTAATTTTAAAATATCAACTTCTTTTCATGAAATACGATTCAACTTAGTAACTACGTAAGGGTTTGAAATTACATTAGGCAGACTTACAAGCGTATTTTAACAAGTAATGGCACATAATGAGGTAACACTTTGCATAAGTTACCTAGCTGAAGTAGAATATAAATTACCCGCAAGAGTAGTTTATTAAGCGCTTGGGAAAGGTCAAAATGAACTCTGAAAGTATTCGTTTATCTAGAACGTGCAATCTTTCGTTATTTTGGCTGCTTCCTCGTAAACTTTAAATTTAGTGTACATCAGTTACGAATGCAATAATAATACATTTGAAAAAAACTCAAATGAAAATTCAAAATGTTTTCATTAAATTCATTAAAAATGACAATTGGTTAATGTAATGAGTGATACTATATGACCGTGATCCAGGATTGGTTCTCCTTTTACGCTGAGACGGGGTGTGTATCGGTTTATCCGACGTTTCGCCAAAAATTGTGTCTGATATCCTCAAAGAATAACCACAACAACAGGCGAAACGTCGGATAAATGACTCCATCTTCGAAGGAGATGAATCAATCCTCGACCTCGACTATTAAACTCGAATATTGAAGCCTTATCAAATAACGCCGGCTTAACCTTCCTTTTCAGTGACCAATAATACCTAATACTTATTCTATAATAGAAGCGTGATCGCCATTTTCATTATACATGGTTGAAGTAAAAACTTCTTTCACTAAAACGAGTTGAATGACTTAAAAGGTCGAAAAAGAGATAACGTTACACTTCTTGATCCACGACACTATGCAAATTGACGTATGACTACAAGAGTTTGAATTAGTAGTACACAAAACATTTTAAGTTAAATATGAAGACATCTATTTTATAGTGTGGTACATACTAAAACTTCGATAACTTTACACAAAATGGTGAATTTCTGAACCCAAAAAGTTTATTTTAACCGTATCCATCATGTGTAATTAATATAAAAGATTTTTTCTGAATAATTAATGCTAAAACCATTAAATTTGGATATCGTAACAACATTAAAATATTGCTGTTCTTGCTAGTACCTTCTTTTGTATTGCATTTTGTTATGCGTCATGTACTGAATGATTTACGACGATGCTACCTCCATTACAAGGTTGCCAACCATTGATTTTTCTCTCAGGCTCTCGCTCCCAACAGTTCGATATTTTACCAACTGTTGCATTTCAGTGCACAAATATAGCAAATGCTTATGATTTACAAATATTTAATACTAATAACAGAAACAACAGTGTAATCCAAAACAAAAACACGAAAATGATAAAAACTTAGTGGCTGAACATTACTCGTAAAAAGCTGTATGAATAAAAAAAGTTCACTTACTTGGTTAAATATAAGAAAAATATAATCTAAGGGAATGGACGATATGAGATCGAGGAAGAACCATGTCCTCAGGTAGTGCCTGGCGATTAACCTAGGGTCTAATATTACTTGTTCCGCGTTATCTTGTTGCATTATACCTGAAACAAAATATAATTATATAATATTATCATTAATAAGCGAGTATTAAATAAATTATGACATAAGTCCAGCCCCGGATGAAGGGATCGTACCTAGTTATTTTTTAAAAATATTAATAAATCTCAAAATAAGAAATTATTATTATTATTATTTTTGGAGCTGGATTTATTTTAGTCATTTCTTGTCGTAGTATTACATTCTGACAGAGTAGTTATAATTTAGATTAAAAATGTTTACATATACATTTCTGGGACGGTGGTTATTCTCGTGTGTATCGTAGGTCATGATTTATTTAGATTTACTAATACATCGACTCCCATACAACAAGAAAGCCCTTGATACCAGACAAAAATGTTTATGAATAGCTTCTTTGAGTGAATACATTTTTTAATAACAATATTCGGGATTCAAAACTATACACGCGAGGAGCGAAGGCATTCGAAAAACCATCTTCAAAGTGCAAAGGTGCAAAAGACTGATAAATTTTACTTTTTGTTTAATGTGTTTAAAATACCTAGTAGGTAAATTTTTTTGTTTCTCTTGTATTTTTGTTTATAATAATAGATTTCGTACCACCGATGTGAGGTATTCTTAAGTTGTTTATTTATAGGTAGTATTTTTTTATGATTACCCTTTATTTGAGTACTGTGTATTTTTTGCATTTTAAAGTATGTAATAAGTTTTACTGTTAAATTTATCAGTATTATATTTCTTTGATTTGTTTGTATTTTGTTTTTTTGTTGATCATTTTGTTTATTTGTTTATATTGGACATTTGTGCTATTCACTGAGTGTTTTCTTGTTTTTCAAAATTCATAGTTTGAAGAAACGTGTTCGATTAGAATTTTATTTGGAAATTTAATATATCTACCGTGAGTTTTTATTGGATCCATCTTTTATTTAGTTAGGTGAGAAACTTCCCTACGTCGTGTGTTACATTATAGCGTACGGAATAAATAGCCTTGTTGAATCTACTAACATTTTCTCCCGTGTAGAGTATTATCTGGGAGTTTTCACAAATGTGTATTATTTTGGTTTTTATATTTATTTGTTGCATTTGATTTTGATATTTATTTGTGCATTTATTTCGACGTTTACGTGTTGTATTTTATTTTGATATTTATTCGTCACATTTAATTACATATTTATTTGTGTGTTTATTTTGGTATTTATTTATTGCATTTTATTGTCATGTGAGGCCCAGATTGTACTCTAAAATCTCAATTTTAGCCATGAATCCCGCAGCCCAGGGTCATGTGTACCTACTTCTCTTTTAGCTAGTTTAATGATTGAGATGTGAGGGGAAAGGGGCGTGGTTTGATAGTGGGACGTTATAATGATATACACGTTCCAACAGGCAGTTTCATTTATCAATATTAATTTATTTCTTTTCGACATGTTTCACTACATTATCTATTTTATTATTGATTTATTTAATATATAAGCTTGCCTCGCTTCATTTGTGGTTGTTTTATTTTATTTTGCTTTCGGTCTGTTCCACCTTTGTACTCTCTTGTAAACTGATTGCTTCTTTTTGAAGTAGAACGAACCCCCCCTCTGACTATTACAGGATGTACGATTTTTCTCAACTGGGGCAAAAGCTTAATATTAGTGCCCCTTTCCCTCCACCATTTGAAATTTATAATTTCAAAGAACTCCCGAAACAAACATTCTGCGTGCGAATTCTGATGACTCAGAGAATAAAAACCATTAAATAAATTTCCACTATTTCTTGCCTACAAATCTTCTGCTAGTAAGTTCTATTATTTAGGTTGTTGTTTTATATTGTTTCTTTTTGTGTTCAAACTTTTTATTTGTTTCAGCTTCGTGTTGTATTTCTTTATGTACAAGAACTTTGTTGATAGTAAATTTAATGTTTTATCATTTTTTATTAAATATTTAACCAAAAATATTAAACTAATGTAAATTACCGTATTAGAAAACTAAAATGGAGCTGGGTAGGCCATATGATAAGAAGTCAAAAACAAACAAACAAAATATTTTATTGTAAACTCTACAACATTGTTTCGACATAACAATGTCTTTCTCAAGAGTAACAGATCTACTAAATTTCAGGTCATACTTATTGTCTATATATATTTTTACAGTCAACAGCCAGTATTCTGTGGGTATAATTTCAAAATTTCAGGTACATGCTCGTCGTTAAGAAATACCAGATGACCCTGCTTTTAATCTTGCATCAAATAAAGGCGTATTCAAAAAATTTTGTTGGTCATTTGTTATATTCTCGTTAATCTTTATTGCTTTTTTAATTTCAAAAATTTCTAAAAGGTCCAATTTTTTCCTTCTCTTTCATTATGTAAAATTTTAATGGTGTCCGAATTGATAAAATGGTTATTATTTATGCAATGTGTCGCTAATCCCGTGTTGTGTGCTATGATTTAAAATGGATATTTAATGCTCATTTAGTCGAATTTCAAGAATGTTATTATAAGGGTAATAAACGTAGCAGTCCTACAATCTCAAAACACCATTTCTTGCATATATCTTCGAAATTATTAGTTTAGAAGTTCGACAGTGTCAAATTTGAATATTGTCTATGTCTCATCCTTGAAATATAATAAAGAAAAATATATTTAATAGGTAGGTATAACCCGCGCGCGTTAAGGAGACGGACGAACAAGAAGATTTGCGTCACTTCATGAGGTGGGCAGAGCCGTAGGCAATTAAATTGTACTTTAGATTATAAATCCTATCGATGCAATAAATATGGATTGATGCTCGTCAAATTTATAAAAAAAATATAGTATAGATGGAATTAAATTGTTATTATTTAAATCTAAATAAATAAATACTAAATAAATAAAAAACAAGAATAACAACAAAATATAAAATCATTTCGTACGACGTGGAAACTCCAAACAAAAAAACAACTAATAATTTGCAATTAGGAAACCTTTGTATACAAAATACTAAACAATGAAAAATATATACAAATACAATAAATAAAAGAAAGCAGTGAAATATTTTATACAAAAAATAATAAGGCAAAAGATAAGAAGTTTTAAGTATAGGTACCAATAAATTTAGAAGAATTTTTATAAAAATGAATATTTACAAAAACAAAAAATAAATTTAAGGAATACAAAACACAAATTAGTCAATGTCGGAGTCGTCAGAACATCCACTTAAGCTATCTTCGCCACCAATGTTTAATGTAAGCTCTTTTGTTTTTGCGTCTAAAAACATCTCGTTTTGTACATATTGACTTTCAATTTCAATAATATGGTTATAACGTTTATTCCAAATTTCTGGAGTTATTGCCACGAATTCTGTTAATTTCCTAGCATCATCTAATTTGAAGGTTGTATTTGTTGCCCTCATATTATTCTTTATTGTAGCCCGTATGGGATTTAGGTCGGGATGATACGGTGGTAATTTTAGAATTTCAGAATGATGGAAACAATTTGCAAAAACTCCATGTAAAGGGGCATGTAATGAAAATGATAAATAAATAAATATATTTAAAATTTACCCCTACTAAAAATTCTTCAAATATTTCATTTAAAAAAATTGTTATTCTTTATAAATTGGTAAAGGCTTTCGCAGCCAGTTAAAAGGCCGTCGTCGGTTGGAGTGTTGCTTCCTAACATTTTGCTAGCACGAGTGGCGAGTTTCTTCAGAGGTCCTTTCATCTCCGATACGGCCATTTGATCTGAATTACGACATTACCAGTTCAATAGTTATTCCTGATTGAATTTGTAAATATTGGTATCGATAAATTTTATAGTAGGTATAACTTACAAAAATTTGAATTTTAGACTTCAACAAATATTTCAAATTGTTGATGTGCTACGAAAACGATGAGGCTGATTTCTTTTGTCTTTTCATTTCACGGTATAATCCTCTCAAAAAGGTTAAAACTTTAGTATAATGGTACTATATTTACTTTCCATTACAGAACTGTGGAATAAAAACCTTTCATTCCATTGAGGTGGGGAATTTTGGAATTATCAATAAATTATTCAATGTACACCATCTCTACGAATATTTAATGAAGTATCGACACTATCCATTTGTAAATCGATAGAAATTTCTTGGGACTATTATATCCAAACTGAACCAGGATCTTAATTAATGAATTCATTATTCAGAAAGCTTCTATACAGTAAGTACGATACAGAATTTTCTTTCGTAATCAGGGACTATGCTCTAATTTTCCTTTTCTTGGTTGATAAATTGTGTAAATTGGGAGTGATAAAGCTTTATATTTTGTATGTGCGGCAAAGAGAATTTTACTATTATTAGGTCGAGTGACTTTAACTGGATGATAGGTTGAATTGAGTGTCAAAAATTAACGGCGCTGCTTCTGAAAAATTAATTTTTGTGGTCGAAGCTCGGCCCTTTGAGGTGATAAAAATGTAAAATTTTGTAGTAAAAGGGAGGTTATGGCTAGATATCTGTGAAAATTTAATAACCGCCCACCACCTGGCTGGTGTATTAGATTCTTAGAAATTGTAGAAACAGTTGATGATATGATTGAAATTTAAAAAATAAATATGTGTAGAGTTCATTTCTATTAAATTTCGGTCCGTTCCTTTCATTCATTCACGACTCAAATTTTCCGATATATGCTTGGTTCGGTTTAAATGATATAGAAAATTTAAGTAAAATAGTAAAATAGCTTTTCATTAGTAAAATTATTAAATACAGTCAAAATCGTCATTCTTAACAGCTTTCGTTTAATTCGTGCGCAATAAATGTGGATTCATTCGTTGTTTCCATTTTCTTTGCCAATTTTACAGTAGCATCTGTATTTAAAAGCGTATAAAAGATTTGGCACACATGACCGCAGGATATTTCAGTTCATATCAAAAAGTTTTATTGTGTAAGTATTACCATCATCAATTCCACAATATATAAACATTAAACCATTATCCAGCGCAATCGCTATACATTCTACGAGGCATCTTTTTTAAGTAAGTACCATTTTGAAACACTGCCGCCACAGCGCTGCGGTCAGCGGTTGGCGCATGCGCACTGAGTACCAACATCTCTTACCTACGCACTGACGCCATTACAGTCTGATTCGCCCTTCTTTACGTTGTTTACTGAGTATTTAAGATGCCTCTCATAATCGTGAGTCCCGCCGACTGTGAAGTCCAGGCTGTTATACGATTCCTTAGTGCTAAAGGACTAAAACTTATTGATATTCATCGTGAGAACAGTGCAGTTTACGGACAAAACATTATGAGTGATGGAATGGTAATTAACTGGGTGAGAGCATTTAAAGATGGCCGCATAAATGTGCATGACAATGCCCGTCCGCATGTGGCTAATCGGACCAAAGATGTTATCACATCTTTTCACTGGGAAACTCTAGATCATCCTCTGTACAGCCCTGATCTGGCGCCCAGTGGCTACTATTTGTTCCTACATTTGAAAAAACATGTGGGTGGACAGCGTCTTTAAGACGATAACTAAGTCAAAACAGTTGTGATGCAGTGGTTAACAGTTAATAAGTCAGGCGGTAGAGTTCTATGAGAAGAGTATTCAAAAACTGGTCACTGGTCAAACGTTATGACAAGTGTCTCAATATTGAAGGAAATTATGTAAAAAAGTAGATTTAGGTACAGGATTTCATGTAAAAATAAAATTATTAAGATATCTGCACGTTTTTTATTCATTTCAAAATGGTGCTTATTTAAAAAACATGCCTCGTATATAAGTATGTAAAACATCATATGTATTTATTTGTTTAAATTCTAAATGTTAAGTAGCTAAAAAAACAAATATTTTAGCCGAAATTCTTAAGCTGATATTTTTTCTTCTAAAAATTTTTAAACAAGAAGTACTTTGTAAGTATGTCTTAACAATATTGTGCTAAATTCTTCATCTAGCGGTTTCCTCAAGAATGTCATCGATTAAATGAAAACACGGTCAGTACAAATACTGAAATGTTTTGTCATTGTCTGGAGTAGATGTAAGACGGTTTTGTTTTTGAATAGGTACGTGCAGTACAAAATTGTACAGAATGATAAGCACACCATCCTTTTTACAATACAAGTGATTAATAGCTCGGGAAAACGTTTCCTACAAGAAATAAGAAATTCGCGGAATTCCTATTGTTCACGTTCAATGGCAATGAAGATATATTGATTTTAGCTCTCTTGAGTTTCAGCTCACGATTGACGACAGATACTAAGAACGGTTTTCTTGCCTAGATAAGAAACCGTGTTCAAACTGATATTCCGTAACATACCAAAAAAATCTAAATTATCATCATATATATTATTACAATAGAATTAATCCATTTTTAGAAAACAAAAACAAACACGTAGTTAGTCTATTTAAATTTGGATATTTTTCTACAGATCTTTTCTTATTGCGCTAAAAGTAGTTTGAATTGATGCATGTAGTTCATTATTAAAGATTATTTTAATTAATTAGTATATTACTATAAAATGTTTACTATAATACACACACGTGTATAATGAGCATGCTCGATTTGGTACAAAATTTTCGGAAAAAATACAATTCGAATACAGTTTTATTTACTATTAGTTTTCAATATTTGATTTAAAACTTGCACAAGTATTTATTGAAATAATTTGAAATTTTTAATAAAAAGAAAAGAACATCAAACTCGATAGAAAAAACTTAAATTTTAACACAAACAAAATACTGTCAAATTATTTGTCTTAATCACTTTCACTAGAACACAGTTAATCTATTGTTGTTATTGAGCATCCTACCATAATATGTCGTTCCCACTGGCGTCTAACTTATTCGATATACAACATTTGAGGAAGCTTTGTTTAATAATAGATGTATGAAAAAAATTTATTCTATAATAAATTATAATACGCACCCTCATTTTAACGGAACAAAATGTGAAGAAAGTATTATAGTCAAGATTTTACGCTGCCTACTGTCAAATTTATTTATTATGCTGCTATATACCACTACTACTAATGTGTATCATACAGAAAAATAAGTAAAAGCCCACAACGGCCATTTCGGCAGTACCCCGAGTGCCTTAGTACTATAGTAACTTCGACCATAGATGTCGCAGCGGTGTATTTACGCGGCAGTATGAATATCTGTAAATCTGAAATCATTTTGATATGTTAACGAAATATTATCAAGAGTCGTATAATCGTGACAAAAAACATAAATTAAATAAGCAGTCAATGCACTAGGCTTATCAAGTTGATGGGATATTAGAACATATATGAATTAGTAGAATGAATTCAATTCTGAAACTTTGTATAAGTCAATTTTTTTAAATGGAATGGCCCATTTTTGACTGCATATTCGAATTCCTCATTAAATTTGGCGTCTACTGATATGGGACTATAGTATACCTTTGTTTAAACTTTTTGGGAAAAATTACATTATACGTATGCAGTGCAAAAAACAACATTTTCACAGATTGTAATTTTTCTCAAAAAGTATTGACAAGGGTATACGATAGTTCCACAACAATAGACGCCAAATTCAATGAGGAATTCGAATATGCAGTTACAAATGGGTCATTCCATTTAAAAAAATTGACTTATGCCCCTTTGAAGTTTACCAACATTGACCACAAAATTTGATCACCGTGTACATTTTGGCAAAAAATCACAAATTTTTTTCGATAATGTGAATAGTTATAAATAATTGTTACGAGTTATAAAACAAAATCTCAAAAAATAATTGAATTATGGTTTTTTAAATGTTAACGTGCAAATGTCAAAAATTTTGAAAAAAATTAACTCAAAAATCATCAATATTTTCGGGGTAGTACCCCCTAACAAATATTAATGGATTCAGACTTTACATTTACATATAAATAAAACTGAGATGTCTGTCATAATAATTTCTAAATGAAAGTGCCTTTTTTGCAGTTTATATGAATTTAAATTTATTAAGACACAAAAGACATTTTTGTCTGCCTCTCTGTCCGTCTGCACGGACTAATATTCGAATTGGCTGAACCGACATCGATGGGACATGAGACATGAGACATGAAGAAGGGGTTGTCATGAGTGGTCTAAGCTACTGTTTTTGTCACGCGAACGAAGTCACGAGGTAGAAGCTAATTTACATTCAATAAATATACGCAATACACGGGGAAGTACGGAAGTTAATCCGCTCATTCCACCACTTCGAAACCCTGGCTGCTGCATCTACTTATATTTTACTCAACGTTCGGATGCATTTTTAATCCTTTAAACTTTAATCAAATAGAACAAAAGTTTAAACAGAGAAAAGCAAAAGATCTAACAATTAAAAGGTAATATGAAATTATTACTTGTGATAACATTTAAAAGTTACATTCCTGTGCTCAATTTTGACACTGTTAAAATAATGTTTAATTACTAATTAGAACTTTCTTCCAATTAGTATTGTTTTCAAGTTTTTACGAGATGTTATTGTTTAATTAATACAATTTTACCGTTGATTTCGTAATGTAAGAAAATCGATTTGAGAGGAAATTTTGTTTTTAGAATCGACCGAATAATGGTAATAACAAAAACCAATAGAAGCCAACAGTGCATTATTAGGACAAACAAGGAACAATAGGTCATATGGCAATGTGGTTGTATGGTACTAGAATTTGCACGCCATTCCTATTCAGTTATTGAGTAATGTTTTCAAAAATTAAATTGTGACCGTGTAAAAGAAAATTATTTTCAATTTTTTTATACCATTTGTCCATCTATTAACACCTGAAACTATGGAAATTCAATTTTAAAGGTAAAGGACTAGATGGATAAGATTTTTGGTAGCATATGTTTGAAACATTAAGAGAAGATTACTGCAAATATATTTTTTTAAACAAGAAAGAAGCGATTTCCAAAAAGTTATAAATATTTCAATCACAGCTCCCTATATGCTTACAAACTTGCTAAGTAATGTATACTATAGTATTAACTTTTCAGAGTCATTCAGAAATTGCTCTTTTTGTTAATTGTAGTTTTTTAGTTCTTGGGGTTTTCGTTGCTATAAACCGTTACTAAATAATCTGTTTATATTGTAGTAACTAGGGTCTGTCGTACTACTCATAAATCAGGAACTGTTTAGTTATCTTAAACGCGAACGAACGATAAAAATTCTAGATGATGGAGATGTCGCTTAAGAGTTCTGAGATTTACCAAAGCTTCTCGTCGGATTCTTGGTTGTAGAGGGTTCGTATAGTTATTCTTGGGGTTGTCAGTGTAGTGAAGTGTCGCGTTTGTGGGTTCTTTGTATTTCTGTATATTTTTCAAGTTGCATTAACAGGTAATAAACTATTGTATTTGCAATATTTATTATATTGTTTTTTACTGTTATAAAATTTACACAAAAGTTGTCAATTTTCATTGCTCCTTCAATCCATTTTATACTAACTCAATAATTTGTATCTTGCATATTTTGTGACATTTTGGTTAATTTGAACTTTTATTTCACTAATTTGAACAAAACGGTGATGTGTAACAATTATTTTGTGATTTGATTTTTATTTGTTGTTGTGTGTCTATTTTAGTATTTATTTACTGCAATTTATTTTTATGTGAGGCCCAAATTGTGCTCTAAAATCTTAACTTATTGCTGGTTTGCCTCCCGTATGGGACCTCAGTACCTTTATTTTTTTACATTGTCTACTAACTAATACCAACATTCTTCAGTTTTAAATGATTATTTACATGTGGCTCTGTATGTGGATCGTGCAGGGTAGATTTTCTCAGAGTGATATTTCTAATTTATATACATTTCATACTTTATGGATGGTACACATCTCTGATTTGTAGGGCTCTAAGCTCGTGGGTTTCTCTGCCATACTCTTCCCCCGCGCTAGTCCTAGGCTGAGTCTGGCATTTGTATTTGTTTTGTTTAAAATTTATTACTTCGGAGATTTCCCTGGTATTTTATCATTTCATTCATAATAAAGTTAGGATGTCACATATTTATTGTCTTTTTTAACAACCATAAACAACCCTTCCAAATTACGTTAATAGTCAGTGTATCGAACCGACAACAGCTGATATCCATAAACAACGTAGGTGAGTTATATGACGATCGAATAGATCTAGGTAGGTTACACTACCATATTTATTTATATACCAGATCACAAATAAAAAGCATATGGCGGAGGTGCTGGACATCGTATTTAACAAAACAATAAATAAAAGAGATATCGTAAAATGTTAAGCAGTAAAACTTTGTCATATAAAATCTAGTTTAGTCAATTTGGACAATATAGTGTTACTTATCAAATAATCACAACACAATCTTCAACGAACGTATCGATTGTTTAGGTAATGGTTTATCAATACATTAGTTTTGTGTATTTATAAAATAGTTTTTGTACCCCTTTTAGAAAGCAATTAAATCTAAGGTTCAAATAAATAATGAAAAATAACTTACCTGTTCTAAAATTGACCACGATATCGATTAAAAATATGGTGTCTGATAGACAATTGAAGGCAATCCACCGCGTGCTCAAGTCGTCGTTAAAAAAACTGATAGCAACGGGGAGGATTATAAGATTGGCTACCAAAAGAAGTAACATGCACAAATCCCAGTAAAACCTATAACAAATATTACACTATTAGTGATGGTTGTAAGGTTAGGTAATCTTAAATAATGTAATTAAAATTTATACAGTGTTATTCAAACTGAGTGGTACATTCGACGTTTTAGGAAAACTAATAGTGTTACAGATTTAAAAGAATGATCATTTTATTTAAAAGATACACTGGAAGTTGATATGAACTTTGTTATTTTAAATGGAACGGTGTATTTTTAACGACGAATTCGTATAAAGATGACTTTGATAATCAAGTTGTATGTATGTACCATATTTTATTTTGTCATTTGATTTCTTTTTTATCCTCTATCAACACATTCAAATGTTTCCTATTGTTTGAATAACACTGTATAATAAATAAAATATTTTTTAATTGTTAATGACAAGTATATTCATCGTAGGTGCTGTACATTACTAATAAAGAAGATTGGAAACTTTGGCGATACTGTAAATCATAGTAAATAGCTCAAACTGCAACGCCAAAACACAACACTAAACGTCCAAAGCGCGTTTCGGTAACAAGGTTATCATCTTCAGGGACTGAAGAACACTAAAAAGGCAGTGGAAGAAATATAAACACTGACTAATGTTACGCTCCAGTGAACATGACTTGGTCTAAACCTGCAATGTTCATGAAAATTAGTCACTATTTATATTGGCTATACAGCTTTTAGTATTTAGTTCTCTTCAGTCCTTGAAGAAGGTTACCATGTTACTGAAAAATACTTCGAACGGCTAGCGTCGTGTTTAGGAGTTGGAGTTTGCGCTATCTACAGTGTTGTACCATACATAATTATAAATTTAAGTTTTAATTACTTAATAAAAAAACATTCCTGGTCAACAATTTATCAAAAACTCCAGATATGGATCACGATTTCAAACTTATATTAAGTTACTATCAGCACAACATAGGTAGTTTCGAAAAATAACTGACCAAAATCGAAAATACTTCATATAAGTAAGATGATTAATATCAAGCAGGCAGTAATAAATCGCCATCTGTAGAGATTTACTGTTAATTATAGTTTTTCTTAATACATACCTTTATTAGACCGTGTCAGACGTTTTAAAATACCAGAAGTAACAGTAGATTAATTTAATTCTACGACTTAGCCACTGAGTTATACAATCTATGGAGTGTTAATAAGAAATAGTAAGTTCGAAAGGGTAATTCTCTACTGGTAGTTTTGATAAATTTCTGAAAAAGAACGTGTGATACCTTTTATTAATTTGATTATCATTTGTATAAGCCGCATTGTATATTCTGTATAGCAAGTAGATATTTTCGTAAGACCCTCGCCAAAAATTATTCTCGAAGAAACACGTATTTAAGATAATTCCTTTATAAGGATAGTTAACTATATCAGTATACATAAAAGATAAAAGTGGAAAATTTCTTTATAAGTACTCAAAGTTAATTGCGGTTATTATATAATCGTACATAATTGGTTGCAAACAAAGTATATGTATGTAGATGAAAACATATGTTGATATTAGCAAATAATTATGCATTAGGAACGTTTCAAATAAACTGGATTTATTGAACTGTCACATGACTAAATTGCTTCCTTGGTGCTGACAAAATCAGAATTAGAAAAGCAAACAATAGTTGTTTTTATATGTAAGAATATATGACAATAGAAACATGGGAAAAGGTCATATATGCATATGTTAAAATTAATTACCTGTTTCATTTGAAATATATCTACTTATATTTGTGTTGTTGTGGGTTTTTGAAACTAAAAGAATTACATTATATTTTAATTTAATTACACAGCTACATGATATTTCTAATAAATAATGATATATAAATATTTGGTTGTATTTATAGCCACTTTAAAATGAAAGTTCTCTGTATACATAAAATGACGAATTGTAATACGCTTTAATCAATGGGAT
Source organism: Agrilus biguttatus (assembly GCA_963921985.1). Taxonomy (NCBI): domain Eukaryota; kingdom Metazoa; phylum Arthropoda; class Insecta; order Coleoptera; family Buprestidae; genus Agrilus; species Agrilus biguttatus. The sequence goes on from OY998118.1 coordinate 28,608,132, forward strand.
TTCCTGTCCAATGCTTTGCGATTAAACTATGGTAACGGTTGCAATAATATTTTGGTAAATTTCGAATTAAATCATTTGATTTAATGTTTCATTTAATTATTCGGTGAAACCCTTAGATCATAAATAAATACATAGATGCAGTATACAGTAACAATGGTAATGGCGAAGAGAAGAAGTGTAACTGGACATACTTCCTCGCTCTACGTGGCCTAATTGGATTTCTCTTCCCTAGCCATGATTTTCTCTACTAACGCTTGGCCTGAAAAGTCCCGGGCCTAACGAAGAAAACACGTTTTTTTTTGTTCAAAATTGACTTTATTCACCAACGTAATCTCCATTAAGAGCAACACAATCATTCCAGCACCGCTCTAACATTTCAATAACACTTTTGTAGAACAATTTATCTTTTGCCTCAAAATAGACCTCAGCTTTAGCGAATAAGCGATAACCTCTTCATTCGAGCGAAATTTCTTGCCGACAAGCATTTGTTTTAGGTCTGCGAACAGCCAGTAGTCGTTGGGAGCCAAATCTGGAGAATACGGCGGATGTGGGAGCAACTTAAAGTTGAATTCATTTAGTTTTGCCATTGTTTTGATTGACTTGTGACACGGTGCGTTGTCTTGATGAAACAAAATCTTTTTCTTTGCCATATGCGGTCGTTTCTTTGCAAATTCGGGCTTTAAACGCTCCAATAACGTTATATAATTACTACAATTCACTGTTGATGGTATTTCCCTTCTCAAGATAGTCGATGAATATTACACCACGCACATCCCAAAATACCATAACCATAACCTTTCCAGCCGATTGTTGTGCTTTTGATGAGCTTTTGCGCTTTGGACGAGGTTCGCCAGTTGCTGTCCGCTTGTCTACTCAGATGACGATCGTTTTGATTCCGGAGTGAAGTGATATATCCATGTTTCATCCATTGATACATATTGACGTAAAAATTCCGGTTTGTCAATAGAATATCATTAATTTCATCAATTTTAACAGCTGTCTTTTGAAGGTTAATTCAGTGAGGCATTACAAAACATCGACTTACCGAAACTGTGACATAATAACCGAAGGTTTCGAATGTTTAAGCCGTATTGGTGTAAGGATCCTATTAAACCTAGTTATATACCATCTCCAAAAAATTGTAACTTACTTCTACTTTGTTAAATTTTAAAACATATAGTTACCATTTATTTTTTCAACGCAATAAGTAATTAACAATTAAAGTCCATACTAATTAACCAACTAGAGCAATTATGCTGCAAGAAGAGGTCAATAATGTATTAATTGCTAGAAACAAATTCGACAGCTATTATATTTGGAGTTACAAAGTGTGCATCAATTTGTTAATTACTCCATAATCACCAGTAAAATGCACGTATCAGCACAATGATAGCCAGGTTTGATTGATGATTCATTTAAATCCTTATTCCGCAGACATTTGGTCTCTACCTCTAATATAATTTTTCATAGCTACCATCTAGTTATTAATGTTTTCACACAATAGGCGACAACAATAGCTCTAACGACCTCAATAGCTAAAACTATGATTATTTTATTGGAAGAAGAGTGTCAATCGAAGCGATACGTGAGCACGAGCTACCTGATGCTGTGCGGCTCTGTCTCATTCGTAGAAGACTTTTTCACAGGGCGATAAAACTTTATTTAAAACTATTTAAAAAAAATAGTGTGCAATGTTAATGGTGCCAAGAAATAAATTATTATTAGATGTTAGATTCGACGTTTCTAGGTACATCCATTTTTACAACTAAGACAAAATGTCAAAGGCACTTTTTACACTATCTTTGATAAATTGAAACATTCATTATTTCTTATTTAATTTCAGTTATCTCAGAATAAAATTATTGGCATCGATAATCTCGTAACAAGTAGAGGCAGATAGTAGACGTAGTAAAATAAGGGCAGATAGACTGATAAACGAACCTAGAGTTTCATTGCGTTACAATTACACCATCAAATTCCGTTTTTATAAAAAATAATAATTAGAAAAGAAAAACCTGGTTTTAATTTGTTTCACTTATGTTTATTATTACTCTTACATATGTTTCGGCTATAATGCTATTATCGAAGAGTTACTTAAAAAACTAACTTACAATTTACTTTGAGTTATTTAAATAGGCAAACTACCTATCGACATGATTACCTGTGATCGATCGTAATAGAGGGGAAACCTCAAAATCAATTTGGTCATTTAAAAGGATTTTATTATTATTATTGGCTCTCGTTATCTCTAAAACTTCCAATAAGTATAATCTTCTACTTTTATTTTGATATGGTTGTTATTCACAAAATGTTGTACCAATTTGTATTTTTTTATTTAAGAATTATTGACTTTTCATGTTCAATGAGACGTTTTTTAACTGACCGCCCAGTCTGTTCTAAATATATTGCTTCGCAATTATTACATTTAATTTCGTAAACCCCGCTTTTTTCATTTTTATTTTGACGTTCCTTATTATTTACTAACAGAAAAGCCAAATTATTTTATTGATAACTATTGGTGATATATTGTATTTTTGTAATCGTCTTTTAATTTTGGTACTAATCTTAGGTAAATAATTAATAAAACAAAATATACAGTCTTTTTTATTTACTGTTTCGGGATATAGTTTATTCATTATTAGCCTTTTTTGTTTTTTACTGATCATTTTGTCAATCAGTGAAACGTTGTAACCATTATTGAAAGCAATTAGTTTTAAAATGTTAGTTTCTTTTTCAAAATTCTTTTTTGGAAAATTGTTTCGACCTAACGTTTTTCTGTCGCGTCCACTTCATGTGAAAATTACTCATCAAATTTCATGTATGTTATTTTAAATGTTCTTGATAACTTTGCTACAAATTTCAAACGGAGAATCGCATCGCAATCGCACCGTCTCGTCTGCAAAAGCCTTTATAGTAAACCGCCCCGGCGAAGTCGCGGAAATCCGCAAGCTAATGTAGTTAGTTCATCAAAAATTTAACGACTTTATCGCGCTTTCACAAGAAAAAACTAAAGAAAACTACAAGTTATACAACAGGAGTGAGTTTGGACCTTAAAATATTCATAATGTTTAATTTTGTAAAATAATGTTTGCATGCGAAAGACGGAAATCTTTCATTTCATTAAATATTCAGGATCCGTTTCAGTTGGATTGTGAACATTAAGGGTTGTTTAAACGTCAAGAGAGGAATAGATGATAAAAAGAAAAGACTAAATAATGCAAAGGAACGTTTATAAATACATAACCAAATGACTTCCAAAAGGATATCGGAAACGTTTTGAGGTAGAACGTTTTCCGATTTCCAGCACTTTTTGTAACGATTATACACGACGAAATTGTATTCGTGATGAGGCAACTGTTAGCAAAGCCAACTGGGCTGGTCGAGAATAATAAGCAAAAGAAACAGAATTAATTCAACGGAAATTGGGAAGTCGATGTCATCATAAGGAAAAGTCTTGGAATAGATGGTGCGGTGTGAATAAAAACAGGTCTAACGACCCCAAAATTAGGCGCCTCCGCATTATTACTTCCTCGTTTTACAGTCACTATTTAATTTATCTTGTTTAGCAAAAAGCTATTCTATTAAACAACGACTAGTGTACTAAAAACATTCTTGTTTTTGCTTCTTCCGTTTTGTAATGGCTGTCATAGGTTCAGGTACACACATTTTTTGAAATTAGTAAATCGAAGGTTGTTAGCAGTGCACGCTTGATGAAAGATTAGAAACAAAATGGAATGTAGCCGTATTTTAAAATAAGTATTGTTAAAAATCCTGTATAAATAAGTTTCCTGTTCCTAAAATCATTTAGCAGTACATAAAACGATAATGCACATCTAAAAATTAAGAAATTTAAAAATTCAAACTCAAAAATGGTACAACGTAATCGTTTATAAAATCAGTGTAAGGTTTTGGTCAGTTATTTATAGAAACTACCGGACGTGGATCATGATTCCGAGGTTAGTAGATCTCATCAGCACGCCACAGGCAGCCTCGATAGATCAGCGACCAAATTGAAAGAGCAAGTTGATATAAAATTTATTTATTTTATGGCTGTATATCTACTGGTATCTACTACAAGCTGAAGTATATCATTCATTAGGCAAGGATTTTACTGAATCTACTTGTCTAATTTAATGAGATGTAATATTTGTCGATATGCTGCCATAACTAAATATTATACGAGGGTTGCTGTTTATATTTTGAGTCTAATAATGAAAAGACAGTAATTTATAATCGATAATGATTATTCGAAGTATTCTCCTTGATGATCAATCAAATCAATTTTCGTAACAACTCTGCCACTCCGATTGAGGTACCTCCAAAACATGGTTTTTGAATGCATCAACGGATGCTTCGGGCTCCGAAAAACTGATTTTGGACGACATTCACGATTTTTGTTAACGAACTGCGGTCGCAATTAAATTTGTTGTACCAGCATTTTAGAGTGACCAAGGAGGGTGCTTCATCGTCAAAAGTCGAAGTAAGTTGATCGATATGATCTCATTAAATATTTATTTAGAAGAATGGCACGTTGGTACCTGGGCTAGACTGTTGCACTATGATTATTCTATACAAAAAGGCTATTTCTGCAATCCACATTATATAATTTTGGCGATTTTCAAAACAGTTCAAGTAAATTTTTTAAAATTTGTAGGGTAACAGTTGACGAAATATTGCAATCAAAATGAAATACAATTGCAATATAATTTTGTTAAATTCGTCCTTTTCAGGTTTACACAATATTTACAACACAAAAATAGTAGGAAAACCAATTGTAGGTAACAATAATAATGGATAGCACATTTCAAAAATGTTCTTCTAATTAATTTAAAAAATTAACAAAAAGTTCTATGACAAACATATTTACATGTGTCCCAATAAATAATATTAATCTTGGAATATATTTTCAGCTACCTACCTATCAATCTAATTTTTTCAAGCAAAATATATTTTAATAAATTATATATTTTATTAAATGCTCTACAAATAAATATCCGCAGTAAAATTTATTATTTCGTAGGGTAAATAAACTCAATCCTCCGGAAAAACATGGGTCTTGTTAATAAAATTGCTGTTTTAAACGGTTATAATATTGTAACGAATTTTCTAGATCAACTTATTTATTTAAACAATTATTTATTTTACACTTACACACTACTTAAAACACTTAAACACTAATGCAACAACTTATTTATATGACAAGGTAAATGTGTTATTTATATCACTCTGTGTATCGTATTTATATTACCACTTATTTATATCACTCGGTATATCGTATTTATATTACCATTCTACTATCAACTATAAACTATAAACGGTGACGGTGTACTAAACTAAACTAAACTAAACTAAACTAAACTAAACTAAACTAAACTAAAACTGTTCTTGACCGTCGACAACATAATATTTATAGAGGTATCGAAGGTTCTGGAGTAATCAGGAACGATCTTCTAGTATTTTCTCGAACTCGTATTATGTTGTTGTTTACTTATTTCTATCAAAGCGCCGACCGACGGCCGTATTCGAGGAACCCGTCTTATCTGTTTCCGGAACTCGCCGCCGCTCTTGTACACACACATACAGGCTCGTTACAATATTAATGTTATAAAAGCAATGCTTCTGAATTAACTTTATAAACTTACATTGGCAGTTAAAAACAAAAGAAATTCGTAAATAAAGTTACACATTTCTGACCCAATTGATTTCCTTTTCGCACATGGTTTCCAAATTTCATTAGTCCATTTGATTACACAACCAAAGCAGTCGATAGTTGATATTTTTGCATAATATTTACTTGGCTACATGAATTTTAGTAATGTTCGTACCTTTCGAAGTTTCAAACACTCAATAAGAAAAATACAGTAGGCACCAATGAAGCAAGTATCAGAATAAACATTGCAAACAAAGGATAGCTGAAACTGTTAACAATGCAATATTGATTTCTTTAAAACTTCTTCAAATTAGATAGAAAAAACAACAGAATCAACTTAAGATCTTTTAAATTTCATATTCACGTATTCATGTCAACACTGTTAAAATGTAGCACGTTCGTATTAATACATAAAATTACTACAGCACATTTTACGAAATCATTAAGTAAAAAAAAACTAAAATGAGACCACTAGAGCATTCAACTAGTTATATGCATTTGGAAAGGCAGTGTTAGATAACTAAATGTATTTTAAAAATTTTTTAATTCTTTTGATAGTAAGATTCAGTTCACTATGGAATTAGAATCCAACAAGTCTATAAATTTTTTAGACCTCAAAATTACTAAAATTAATAAGAAGATCGATTTTGAAATTTATAGAAAACCTACCACGACCGACACTGTTATCCCTTCTCAGTTTAACCAATCGTTCAAAATAGAAATGGCTTCTTTTAATTCCTTCATCCATAAATTAGTAACTATACCTTTATGCCCTTATCATTTTAACAAAGAACTACGTATAATAAAAACCATAGTCTAAAATAATGGTTACAAACTTGAGATGATAGATGTTATGTTAAAACATAAACAACGCTTTATTCTAAGGAAACAGATTTACAATACTTTACAAACGATACCTCAAATTTAAACACTTATTGCTCTTTAAATTATATAAAAAGTGTTAGCAACTGCGTCAAAAATGAACTTTCTAAATTTAATCCTTCAACTATTGAAATCAATAAAAATAATCATCAATCTTTCTTGGTCAACAACAAAACCAAAATTAACCCCTTAGAAGTTTATCAAGTTTTTTGCAAAGACTGTAATGTTTTTTACATCGGTCAGTCAGGCAGATCTGTAAATTGTCGTATTATTGAACATGTTAATAGTATTAAAAAAAAAATAAAACAACTACAGGGATTGCTGAACATTGTACCATTAACAAGCATAATTTCAATATAGACTGTTAAAAAATTGCATTCAGCCAACAAAAGCCGAAAATTAAATTTATTAGAAAATCTAGAGATTAAGAAGGGTGTACATCAAAATATACCCTTGGTTAACACCCAAATTCAACTTCTCAGTAATAATACACCCCTCTTAATTGTAGGTATTACCAAATAAGTGTATCCTTCTATAAATAACTTGCTAACATTATTTAACTTTAATACAATTTCATGTAGATACCTTTTAAAAATGACTTAACACTCAAAAAAAATTTGTAGAGAATTCTATAATAAATTAAGTGAAACATATTCAAAAAAGAAGGAATTAAAATCCTTATTCGTCTAAATTTTAAGATCAAAGATCTCACATTTTGAACGCGTTCTACCAACCAAGTAGGCACAACGAACCGAAAGCCACATCCCACGACCGGTCGTGGATAAGGATTTTAATTCCTTCTTTTTTGAATATGTTATATTTTCGTCTAGAAGTCCATCGGAATCAACAGTGTAATTCAATGCCGGTAGGGGTATTAGCCCTCGGAGTAGTTGCTTCTGTTGATTCCATATTTATATTTATATTTAAGTGAAACATGTCCAACAGTGTTTTTGTATTCACCTTCGAATTTTACTAGTTATACATCGTTGACCAAACTCCATATACAGATATTTAGTGTTAACTGTAGTATTTCGTAATGATTGACAAGGCCTTACAAAGGTATCTATTAGCCAAACTGAATCTGCGACGCTGCTTATGTAGTCTCGTAAACTAATTAAATAAATATTATTTACTATACATATTAAGGTCTTGATCAACAATTTTTAGTTAGCAATTATTAATAATCGATAATATATACTCTTAGTTACTTAAGATTATTTTATTTTATTATTTTATAGGAATGAAAATACAGCAAAGTCTAATGCAAAATCTGCTATTGAATAAAGAAATCCATAAAACAATGTGCTTAAAGAAATCACAGTAACTACATTCCATTTCTTAAACAGAACAAAAGTGGTTTAATCTTATTTAATCGGAAGACTTGTAAGCTGATTGTTCGAGTCCGAAGCCATCTATGAGCAACGAGCGACTTTAAAAGAGCGCAGGGATTGGTTATTTATCAATTCACATGGTTAGTCGTGTGGTCCGCAAAAATCCTTTATCGACGTGACCTCTAGCCGTTAGACGAAAATTCTGAATTAATAATATCGTGCACGCATGTGTGCATTTACACATATTTACAAATACACGTATATTTCGGCTATAATGTTGTTGCAGGACGAAAATATTTTATTTACCATGCCAGTTCGCGAACGAGAAATTCTCCAGGGACATTCAGGATTATTGCAACTATGTATTATATACAATTGATACATATATGTACAAGCCTCCATGGAATTTCCAAACGCCTCTGTCTGTTTAGATAATTTTAAATTGACACCAGACATTGTACGTTTTATTCGTGTTATTAATAGAAATGGAAAGACTGATGGTGGTGCATGTATCTATTTTACGACCAATGAATGTACGTACTAGTTGAGCTTTAAATTATTTAGTGCACCTAAAAACTGTGTATCTGTGTAGAAGATCAATATGATGTTACTTGGACTTATTGGTTTATACGAGGGTGGATCAAATATAAACGAGCCTTTTTAAATTGCGCGCCGGATAGTTGTTCGCTTGGTTAATAACTATTACAATGAGTGAGAAATAGGTGAATAGCAGCGTTTCGCAACAAATTATTATTAAGTTTCTTACACGTGAAAACGTGAAACCAGCTGAAATTTTGCGCAGATTGCATGCACGATTCGGAAATGAAACGCTTTCGTGGCCACGTGTAAACACCTGTCCTACACTAAGTTTTAGTACTTATGGAACAATTGAAATACTATAGGTAAATCAAAATTCTACATAAAACGTTTAGAAGTATATACCAAGTGGTCATCCTTAGTTAGACAGTCTCTGTTTATTATTCCGAAGATTTTAAATATTTGGTCATTTTTCACCAACTTATTTTCTTTATATTTAATGTCCGGGCAGTAAATACATTGACAAATATTTTGGAAAAACTTCTTGACTGTGTAAGTAGCACTGACGAATGCCGTCCATATAACCGTTTACTTTCAGTTAGTAATGATTGATGAGACCCCACGAAATATTTACATCTATAAGACAAACCTGTAATCGAATCAATCTTTTCATGTCAAGTCACCTGCCATGTTGGTACGTTGTTGAATGATCGACTTATTACAACGTAAAAGCTTGTCACCCTGGAAAATTCTTACGTGGAGGAAATTTTCCTTTACATTATACCCACATAACATTCCTATATGTGGTCCTTAATATTGGCTTTTAAAACATTTATTTTCATATTTTTAAAATTGTATACTCAAAATCTGATTATGAGTGATTCATACCTATCATATTTAAAATATAACATCCTTAAAATGTACAGAAATTATTCTTAAACCTGTATCAATGAACGTTAGGTACTGATCGTTCATGTATCCTCAGATACTGTAATTGACTAATGGAATAATTAAATTACTCACAAATACAAATAAAACACCAAGTTTTAAGTTACAAAATGATTTATTGACCTCAATGATCATTTCGCTACACCGTGGATTCTTCAGGTGGAAGAATGGCTAAACTAAAATTATTTACAAAATCACTTATATTGGTACCTACTAACTAAAATTAAATTGAAAAAAGGGAGGGACAAAGAATATTACCTAGGATAAATAACATTTAGTAGTGGTGAAAATTATAGGATTTATAAATTTAGAAGAGATGAATTATTAACGTCAATTTCGTCATTTATAATTAATCCTAACTTATTTAATTTATTTATTTCTAAACACTCTAATAAATTTAATTTTGTGTCTTTCTTTTCAATATGTAAAATATCGAAATTTTTATTAAATTGATGTGCCGCTGATAATAAATGATCTGCGTAAGTAGAATGGGAAGATTTTTTAACGATACTATTCTTATCCTTAAAGGCTCTACCAGTCTGACAAATTATAAGCTTTGTATAAGTACCACATTGTAGTTTATAAACCTCGAATTTGATGTTTTTATTGGTAGGATCTTTGTTGTTTATCAGAATTTTACCTAAAGAATTACTAGTTTTGAACGAAATCGTAGAATTTGTAAATTTAGATAAATGTTTGCCTAAGTTGGTAGATATATTTCCCATGTACGTAATTGAATTGTATCGAGTTTTAATAATATTATTGGCACCAACAACGGGATAGATTAAAATGCGAGTTTTTTGGCCTAATTTTTTATTTAACAAGCTTAAAACCAACGAACAATTATAACTGTTTTGTATATTCATTTGTGTAAATTGTCTTGTATAAATTTTATGTAAATATTTTGTATAAAGTTACTAACACCCTTGAGCATGCCTTTTCTAAAAGCGTGTTTTCTGCTGCCTTGCCTTTTTCAATGTTTAAAAACACTTTTATTTTCTTTTCTTTCATTCACACACACAAGTAAAAATTTCTATCCCTTTGTTGCCGATCGCTTGCAACGGTCAATCATAAAAAGTACCGTTGCCCGATCCCTAATGAAACTACCGCTTCTTGTCTCGCTACCCTCTGTCTTCTTCGAAGAAATAACCTTTTCTGTTGGCATGCTAACTTTCTATTTTTGAATCAACACTTCTTCGCCGACCGCGACAGATATTATACTTGCATCAACTATTGCACACATTTTGTTATTCAGTATTCAATTCATTTAAATTCATCCGTTCATTATTTCACTGCAAACAGTCTTTAAATTAAATCACATATATCAACAGTCATCAGTTTTATTTAAATACAACATTGGTAAATCACCTGCAACACCACAATAGTAAAGCATCCCGATACCAAGAAAAATTTGAATTACTTCCGTTGGAGAAAAAATGATATGTGTAAACATCTGAGTCAAAATAAAGTTGTAAATAACTTTATTATTGCAAAACCAACACCGACGTTTCGCCTCTCTGTGTGAGGCTATTTTAATGTAAGTCTTTTAAAGTCTAAAAGCAACTCTATTTTAGCTCCAGACTTTTACACATTAATAACTAGGGCAAGAAATGGAACCTATCTCAACTCTAGGAGGGAAAAATGAAATGTTTCATCTGTCAGTATTAAGGTACTAATATTTATTATCCCATATTTATTTTAAAAATCATATGTTATAGAAATTCACAGAAAACAGATGACTGTTGTAATCCTGTATTCTTACTGCTTTCTTAACGACAAATACATGTATTAAACAATTGTAAAATTTAGAACATAATTAGCTAAGAAATTAAAGGGAAGCGAACATAATAAAGTCAAATACCTATTATCAGAGAACAAACAGTGAAAACGAATTTACAAAGGAAATTCATTAAATTGACGTAAATTTTATTGCCAATTTCATTTAATGTTCGTTTGATAACAACAATTCGAGAAACAATAACTCCTTAAGCGTTACGTAATGCTTCCTCCAAAATAAAATTATATGAATAAATAAACTTGAAATATTACTATTATAGAGGTTTATTACGTTGTATCTTCTTTGTAATTAATTTTATGTAATAATATAATTAAATATATAAAAAGATTTATTAGGCCACTTTATATAAATAAACTTTACAAGATTATTTAAGTTTGGTGGCCTGACAATTAATTATTTTTAAGAAGAAGAATTCGAAAATGGTTGTACATGCTGTACCAAGATAAATTGCTACTACCAATTACTATTTTAATGAGACATTTGACAGAAAAAAACATTCAGATATAATTTAATACTATCGCAGTGATCGTGAAATAGGAAATATTTGTGATCCGACCATATCGGTCTAACGCAGCCTGATTGAGAGAGATACTGCTAGAGAAGAGGCAGCTTGTTCGGATTTATCTTTTCATTTTTGTTTGTAAGTTATTGGCCTTGTCAGTCACACATTTTTTACGTCTCAAATTTTTGTTGTATTATCATGTGCATTCTTCTGCCATTTATGGTTTTATAATAGTATGTATCATATTTTTTCCCTTTTTAGTATTGCCGTTTCCCATTGTATTATTTTTTTTTTGTCTTCAAATGCGCTTCTGGAGTTTAAGTTAGTTTATAGATATATTGGGGGTAATTTGTTGACCCATCGGTCCATTTCGAGGACGTAGATGATGCACCGACACATAGATTACAGTGTTGCATTTTCTTGTGTTTACGTTTTCCCTCCTTTTTGTTTGTTTTGTTGTTTCAAGTGTCGGTGCATCGGAACCACCCCTCCTCTAGGGGCGGTTCTTAAATTCATATATAGTTAATAGAATACAGTAATATAGATAACACAGTTGTCACAGTTAGTTCAGTTCAATCAATTCAATTTCAACATATTAGATAAAAACATCAAACGTTTAGAAGAGATCATTTTTAGTAAATTTAACATAAAGCACAAATCAAATCAAGATCTCTATAAAACGTATAGTATAAATAACATATAGTTTCAATCAATTAATCATAATCATTTAATCTTCGTAAATAAGTAGCAGTCACGACGTTCGTGTAAAATTAGTGTATATAGTTTGTAAATAGTTGGGTGTAATAAACAATTAAAACACGAAGTCCGTTTGTTGCACCGATTCCCCCATAGGAATCAAAAGAAGTGGCACATCTGTGCACCGGTGAAATAATTCATTTCATCACCCTAATTAAACACAGCTAATCAGGCCACATTAGAGCAAAAAATACGAAACAAAATTATCTTCTACTTGAAAGTCCCTGCTATAGTATTATCTCTACGTTTAGCACTATGGTTTAAACAAATGATCCTTTTATTTAACATTTAAAAAATTGTGTATGTTTACAACACAATGATGGGTAAAAGTGTTTTAATTATTTTTGATAGATTGCATCTACAGAAAGACAATTACAAAATTTCTTAAAGCTATTAAATAAATAGAAAACAACAAATCCCTAAATTTCTTAGATCTATCAGAAATGATCAAAATCATCTTGAATTTAACATTTATAGAAAGGAAATATTCACTCATACAATAATTTCATCGAATTCCAATCAAAATCAGAATATAAAAATGTTAACCTTCAATTACCTTGTACACACACTAATTAACTACCCTCTATCAAAAGAAAACTACGTTAAAGAAGTCAACTTCATAAAAACTACAGCACGTAATAATGACTATAAATAAAACAGCGTTGACCAAATTAGAAGAAAACCACCTGCGGCATTCTTTCGTGAAAGTATGTTTAGTAAACACTTATTAAAATCAGAAAAGAAATAAAAATATAAAGTCCATAAAAACTCTAATACTGGTGAAATAGGAAATAACTCGGTTAAACATGGATTATACAAAACCTGCGTCAACTTCAGGTTCCATTTTCCCCTTTCGTAAGTAAATTTCAATGTGGCAATAAGAGCCAATTTAAAGGTAATAAAGTTTCAATTCAAACAAAAATCCATAACCAATGCTTCGTCTACAGGTCCTGTTTATCTCTATGTACAGGTTTCACTGTTATTCGTTACTTATTGTTTGTATCATTTGGAAACAGTAAAACTGGTACCTAGATAAAGTAACCATTGTAGGCAAAAGTATCTATTACTAATGTGTTTACTGTTATTTCAATGTTCGAATCTAAATTCCAATATAAGCCAATAAATCCTAACATGAACCTTAAAGTTACGACAGCGTTTCAGTAAACAGTAGAATGTAATCTTCAAAACATACGATTAGGAACACTCGAACAACAGTGTTGCACAATTTCATACAACTATATTTGGAGTTGCAAAAGCTCGACTCGGTTCAATTCTCTATTATAAATGAACGAGCTTTGAGATTTAAAATCCTTAACTTTCCCAACGGTCGTAAAACAAGCAAATGAAACAAACCGAGAAAACGAGCGCGCGATCTATAAACTATGTAGTCTAAAATGGGCAGATATGCCCCGGTATGCTATTGGAGGGAGAAAATACGGAAAATGCCAATGTAATTTACACCGTTCACGTTCGGGTATTCAGTTAGAAAAATATGTAGGCTGAATGAAATCGCGTTCTGTAAGAATGTTCATAATTTGAAAAGCAATTTTATTGAATGCGGAGAATTTACACAACAACTTTAAATTTTGCTGTTAATACAGTGAAATTACATACACATGCAGACGATGGTGTAATTTGTAGTGAACCCCACCCCGCCAGTTTGGTGCCATACAAATTTATATAATAGATGAAATCGATAGGTCGAAATTTAAAAAAAACCTGTGAACAGTATAAAACTATGAAAACTTGGTGAAGACGTAGCAGGTCACGGAACCATGAAGAATATTCATGTTGTAGTAATTATTACGTACTACTCATAAATCAGGAACTGTTCAGTTATCTTAGACGCGAACGAACGATAAAAATTCTAGATGATTGAGATGTCGCTTGAGAGGTCTGAGATTTACCAGAGCTCAGCGTTGCATTCTTGGTTCATTTCATTCATAATAAAGTTAGGATGTCACACATATTTGTTGTCTTTTTTAACAACCATAAACAACGTAGGTGAGTTATATGACGATCGAATAGACCTGGGTAAGTTACTCTACTAAGCTAAGCTTAAGAACTTACAACCACTACTAAATGACGACCTGATTGCAACCAGGAATGTTTTTATGTTCTCAATAAAACTGATAACGAGCGGATTGGTATTCGCAAACCCATTAGGTTACATTGCATGTTCGGTTCGCGTGATCTAAGATGAAGACAGAGTTGATGTGCAAGCACCCAGCAGCACAGAGTGGTAGTCTAAATCATCGCTTAGCATTCGGGAGCTCACCAATTCAATTCCGAGTCCTCCTGTCCTGTTCTAAGTTTTTCTATGGTTTCCATAGATTATTTAGACAAATGCATGGACAGTAATCTTCAACAAATAATCTTTAATTTTCCTTCTGTCCTCAATTCGTTCGTTTCATTTGTCTCTCCCTAACCACCCACCCACTTCCGCGATTTCTAATGCGAGGATGAAGATCTTCTGTCGTACTCTGCGGCACTCCAGTGTAGGTCGGAAGGCCTGTCCACCAACCACTATTAGTAGCTGGTGGGAATGAAACACCTAAAAGTGTTTGTTTAGTTTCTGATGTGCAAGAATAGTGCTAGGACTAACCAACAGACCGGAAGATTCTTGATTATACGAGGGTGGATCAAATATAAACGAGCTTTTTTAAATTGCGCACCGGATAGTTGTTCAAGGCGCATCCGGGCGTTAGGAACTTGAAAAGGGGATATTAGGTGGCATGGAAACGACGCGTCGTATTGCTGAGTTCGCTTGGTTAATAGCAATCACATGAATGAGAAAGAGGTGCATAGCAGCGTTGCGCAACGAATTATTATTAAGTGTTTTATACATGAAAATGTGAAATTTTGCGCAGATTGCAAGCACAATTCGGAAATAAAACGCTTTCGTGG
The DNA here is from genome assembly GCA_963921985.1 of Agrilus biguttatus. Classification (NCBI taxonomy): domain Eukaryota; kingdom Metazoa; phylum Arthropoda; class Insecta; order Coleoptera; family Buprestidae; genus Agrilus; species Agrilus biguttatus. The sequence continues at coordinate 28,623,443 of OY998118.1, forward strand.
CCATGTGTAAAAGTTTGGTGCAAAGAATTTAACAATGGGCGTAATCGTGTCGAAAATGTAAATCATCCTCTTCGTCCGCGCACCAGCATTTCGCCGGTTAACATTGCACGCATTAGAAACCTTATTTAAGGGGATCGCAACGCCACGCCACTGTGCTTCAGATATCTGGTGAACTCGGCATCAGCTATAGGTGTGTCCACACAATCATAACGAAAAACTTGGGATTCCGAAAATGTCAGCTCGTTGGATTCTGTTGCTGAGTAAAGATCAAAAAGCTACTCGAGTTCGCATCTCTCAGGCGCTTCTCACTCGATTTAGAAAGGAAGGTCATGCAGCATACTACTGTGACCTTCTCAGTCAGCTTATTGCCGAAAAGGGAGAATGCACCTCATTTGTGACGTGCTACGATAACGCTAGGCCTCATACCGCAGCTTTAACGCAGGCCCAAATCTGTGAAATGCTTTGGCTCAGCTGGAACACCCTCCATATAGCCCAGACCTATCCCCCTGTGATTTCCCCATGTTTGGGCCCCTCAAAGAATCACTAGGAGGCGAGCGATTTCAAACTGATGAACAGGTGGAGGCGTTTGTGCGCAACTAGATAAACACCCGCCCTGCTTCTTTTGATGGAAACGGGATGAAAAAACTACTAATGCAATGGGAAAAATGCGTAGACAACCAAGGGGGATATGTCGAAAAAAAGAGAAATTTATGTTTTTGTAAAACTTTCCTAAATAAAAGTTTTATGAACAAAGGCTCGCTTATATTTGATCCATCCTCGTAGATTAGACACGTGAACTGGATGTTATCCAACCAGGGTGCTCCAGAATATCCTTCGACTACCGGACTGTCTATACCTCAAGTAGGGTGCAAGGTCTTAGTCCATCCGGCCTGACCTACGACGCAATACCCAATTTTTTTTACATGCCATAAGGATTTGGATAGTCCTGAACATGAGAATTACTCTCCTCGTTAGCCCTCAGGCACCTTTAAAATGGCTCCCGTGGGATCAATCCATCTGATGGAGGGGAGATCCCATAGGGTCAGCCTAACATCCAAGTACAGTGTACATCTTTACAAGACCAGCACTGCATGCCATATCTTCATTTAGCATTATTTAATGTATGATATATAAATGCTATATGAAGAAAACCACCCAAATTGGGTCAAAATGTGATTTATTCTATTACCAATACCGACTCTTTGCAATAGTAACATTTCGAAATATGTCAGTTACAAACGCTCTTATTAGGAAATTTGTCCGTCATCTTATAACTAATAAATAAAAATTGAACAACTATTCAATTCAAAATATTAACAATTGCAATTAAGTCTTCTCAAGATGTTCCAGTAGAGTGAAATAATTCTTAAGATTTTTAACTTAAACGGTAAAAATTAAGTGTTTTTTACTTAGATTTATTGATTAAATGAATTTCTATATATTTAAGGTTGAATCAATTAATGATTATATTAGTAATACCTCGTAACATAACAAAAATTTTAAGAATCATTTTTATTTGTCCATCATTAGAAACCACTGCTAACATCTGAACGAGTTCATTTAGCCACCTCGAACACCTATCAATAAGGGAGCGTTTAACTATTATGCAATGTACCTTGGAGGTCAGGAAAGTCTTGTCAAATGTTACTGTGCGTTATGGGGGAAGGATAGGGTCAAGCAATGGGTTACGTTACATTATTTTATTGATAATTCAGTGATTATCCGGTATTTTGGGCGACATAATTGACATTTTTATGGGAAAATAGTTACATGAGTGTTACATATCTTTCGTATTGGTACAGACAAACGTATTGGCGTGTTGTAAACGGGGAAAGCGAATTAAAACTCTTCAAAAACTGCTTTACGAAATAGTTGAACAGCCTCTTGGTAGCTACTTCCTTATTCATCAGGCCAACATAGAAAATATTGACCATTGAAAGCAATACAAAAATACAATAGAAAGTGTAAAATGTGCAATTACTGCAATTGCTGTACAATTACTGTAATACTGGCTTTTTAATATACCAATTCATGGTTAACGGAAACTGATTTATTGACCAATTACGATAACCCTATAGAATGATTCTGTACATTTTAATAAAAAGAAAGTATTCGTTAAAATCGATTATTATTCTTTTATGCACAGAAACTATTATTATTTTATTTACTAAAAGTGCCTCTAAACGAATTTTAAGTTTGAACCAAATTTGAACATATGTCAAATCATCATCATAGGGTTGCCAGTGCGAAGACTATTTTTTCAGATATTTCCACTTCTTCCTATTTTGAACCAATCTTCGTATTTCGCAAAAACCAGATCAACCCAATTCCCTGTTCCTCTTTACTCCTGTTTCTGCTTCCAATGTGTCTCTCACTAGTCAATTATGTTTCAAAAGGCAACCTACCATCCTTTATTCTTTTCCTTATTGACTTATACAGAGCCCATCCTTCTCCTGCTCTTTCCAGCGCTTCTTCATTTCTAACCTTCTCTATCCGATTTATTTTCATAATTTTCGTATAATACCACATCTAACTTATGTTTTACAGCGTAAGTCCCAAAGTCCCAAAGTCCACGTTTCGTACCCATACAGAGTCATGCTTCAAACACTATACACAGAATAATTTTATATAAAACCTAGTCAGGCAAACAAAAATTTTTTAAGGGTCGCATGAGTCTTAATGTGATAGAAATAACTATATGAGTTACTTATTTACCTAGACTTCAATTTCACTTAATTGATTGCTTCTACTCGTACTTGATGGAAGTTCATTTTAACTCATAATAAATAAAACACTTGTCAAACCGAGTAGCAGTGTTTGGCCATGTTTAAACGTAACAAACCGGAATTTTTGCGTCGATATGTCGATGTCGACAACTGATGAAACATGAAACCTCGTCCAAAGCGCAAAAGCTCGTCGAAAGCAGAACAATCGGCTAGACAGGTTATGGGCTTGGTTGGTTACGGCCTGGAATGTGCGTGGTGTAATATTCACCGACTATTTTGAGAAGGGAAATACCATAAACAGTGAAGAGTGAATTATTTAGTGTTATTGGAGCGTTGGAAGGCTGAAATTACAAAGAAACGACCGCATATGGCAAAAAACATGTTTCATCAAGACAACGCACCGTGTCACAAGTCAATCAAAACAATGGCAAAACTATATGAATTGAACTTCAAATTGCTCCCACATCCACCGTATTCTCCAGATTTGGATACCAGCGACTACTGGCTGTTCGCAGATCTCAAAAAAATGCTCGCCGGCAATAAATTTCGCTCGAATGAAGCGGCCTATTTTGAGGTAAAAGATAAATTGTTTTACAAAAGTGTTATTGAAATGTTAAAGCGGCGCTGGAATGATTGTGTTGCTCTTGATAGAGATTACATTTTGTGTTTGCATGTTGGTAAATTTTGCATTTCCTTTGTACATATTAGATGTACTGTTGTTGTTAAGCAAATATTAGAATGATTTATAAACAAGATTTTGAGGCTGCTTTATGCCACCCTTCTAGATAGGTACCAAATATAAAGACACCAATTTGGCACGTCCCCCTTTTACAGAGGGTACCTGAAGGGTGCATATCAACGACTATGCGGCCAGACTGAGGGTCATTCACTCTTGGAGAGGTATCTATTTGAAGGTGCTGTTTAAACCAAAACGAAGAAATAGCAGCTTTAAAATTACCAACCCACTATCAAGAAAAACCCTAAAACACCAACCACACAGGACAAAACGCAAACCTAAAACCCCCTGCTAAACTATTGACAAAAGCCCAAACACTTCCCGACGAATATTCCCAATTCCTGGACAACCTTTCCCCTTAACTAAAATAACACACTACAACACACACACTCACACTTACTACCAAACACACGCGCGCGCGCACACACATACTCACAAACAAACACACACATTCCCAACTAAAACCTTAAATCACAAAAAACATTAATCCATACTCGGCTGAAGAGGACCTTATGGTCCTAAAACGGCCTAAGGGGAAGAGGTTTTAGTCTGTAATCTGTAGGCGCCCCTTTAGGGCGAATCCGACACTACCCAGTCGTATGGAAATTACCAGAAAACGTACCTAGAATTCCCGAATCCCAAGAAATTCAAGAAAGAAGGTAAAACATGGGTCTGTAAAAACTATATAACTCATACTTTTTAAACTTTTTTTACTCCATTCCTTCAATAATATTTTAAGTACATCCGGTTTCAGTTGATTAGTTTGTAAACTAATAGCAAGCAAGGAACATTGCGTAATTTATTTACTTTCATTACAGTTAATGGACTAATCAGTTGTATTGGTTAATTTACATACCAACATACCAAATGTATGCACAACTTATTATTTTGATTACTAATTTAACGGAATATATATTTTCAATCGAAATAACGTTGATATTGGTTTGATTGTATACTGTCAGACAACACTGCAACGTTTTTCAGTTTAATCCTAACATGTGAATTTTTTATGATATGAATTTCCAAATGCAAGAATCATTAATATATTTTAAAGTCCAATAATTGTAATAATAATTACTTTTGTAACAACACCACAATGAATTTGGTAAATTAAAAGCTTTGTCTTTTTAAAATTTTCCAATACAAACAACAGCTTTGACAAAAGTTTGAATATGTAATACCAATTCCTACAAAACATTCAAAAATTTACAAAATACTTCGAGCAATCATCAGATAATGACCAAAACTTTAAAATATTTTTCATTTATTATCTTTAGGTATTGTCAACAGGCAAAATAAATAACACTGTGTAAGAAATAATTATTTTAATTTTATAGCAATGATATAAATAGCTGTTTCTTGTAAAATTGGGCCCACTAAACACGAAAATATGCATGCAATTCTTGTTACACGTACCGTTTTGAAATTATGGTCAATGATAGTATATAAATATAATAATAATAAATCAATATTCAGTGTAAAAATTTCAAACCAAATCATATTAATTAGTATTTTAAATTCTATAACAAAATTAGTACCTACCATTATACAAATTCTTATACAGTAAAAAAATGGAACTGGTGTAACTGATTAATTAAAAAAATCAACTAAATGTTAAAATAAACAAAAAATTAACTTTTCCTTTTGTGAATTGTAAATTTACCTGAATTACAAACCGGCAGTAATTTGATATTATTTTTGCGTTCCACATTCCTTGGTTCTTTTATCGTTTTGATATTTTAATAAAAGTGTTCACCTTATTCGTTACTTACTATTCTAAGATTCTGTTAACTGCTAAAATTTTACTCTCAAGGAGCCGAAAGACTTATAACTTCAATAAATCAGTAATGTACAGTATTATTTTCGTGATATGAACGAGCCTACATGAACATAGTTTTAACATTAAAATATTATGAAACGTGACATATTAGACACCTCTAGGTATCATTAGCCAATTTTGGTAAAAATCGAATATGTAACTCAAAACACGTAAAATTATTCATATTAGAAAAATTGTGACACATAGAGTTGTTATAATCCTTTTAATTATTTCTCTTGATATAATGTTATAAGAATCGGTATATTTTATCTTTTCCTTATCCTTCCAAGAAATACCGATAAACGATCTTTTCGCATACTAACAACAGTCTAAAAAAAACTTTTTTGTGTTTAATTCCCATCAGCTACTCGTGCTGGTGGGCGGGCAGTCTCTCTGACCTACACTGCACTGCAAATGACGATAGAAGAGAAGTGAAAGATTATCTGTGGAATATTACTACCCCAGCATTTACCTAAATGATCCAAGGAAACCAATGATCTAGAGCACTAGACCACGCCGCTCCGTACAACACTCTTTAACAGCTTTCTTTAAAAAATATTCCTTCATTGCAACTTTTACAACCACCCTCAATATTTTCTTCAACTAACAATAATCTCCTATAAATCTTCTTTCGCTTCGGCACTTCTGCTCTCAATTTACCTTGAACTAGCAACCCATCCCAAATTTACAACACTTCTTGTGAAACGGTCCTTTATACTTTTCCTTTAAAAACATCTTCTTTTATCTATCTTTTGCCGATGTATACTTTCTTTTAGTTTTATTACATCCAAACACCTCTTTGTGTCTAGCCGAAAAGTACCCTTGCCTATGGCTATTTTTTTTGTTCTCTCTATTTCAGAATTATTTTTAATTGTAAGATTCAAAACGTGTTCCACATCCCACTACAACTACAGATAAGTTAACCGGGTAGGTAGTGCGGAAAATCCTTTAAAAAGGGTATATTTTGTAAACTAAGAGAGAGAAAAAATAGATAAAATAGATAAAACAGAGAATAGGAGAATAAAGAGAACACAGAGAATAAAGACATAAGATAATAATAGATAGTTACGCATTAATTCGTAAGTGTAATTGTAAATTTAACATAAAAATAAAATCTATAATCAAATGAAGCTAGTGTATTCGTGTAGAATTGATATCTCAGAAACCCAGGTTCCTAACAGACTTATCAGTAGTTGTTCTGCAAATATGATAATACTTGCATTATGCGCCATCATCATAGGGTCCTTCTTCTTGTCCTGCGACAATCTTCGCATTTCCCAAAAACTAAAACGTCCTACATCTAGTCCAATCTAGGCCGTCCTCTCAGGGTCTCAGAAGCTATTTTACCACCCTATCTCCCCTTTTAATTTTTACCACCATCACTCCTGAAGCTTCGTGTTAACGTGTTCGTATTAAATCTGCTTCGAAGGACCATGAAGTTTCGTGTTAATGTGTTCGTAATAAATCTATTTCGAAGGACCACCTCAGAATTTGAGGAAAACGATATTTGTTTTGTATTTATTTACATTAACTAAAAATCTCCACTTTCACCATCACCAATTTGATTTTACAGGAACAAAACGTATATTTATTTATAAAAATTAAAAGAAATGAAATATTAATACTACGATTATAATGTTTTGCTATCGAGACTGCTGTTGCGGTGATTATTTTTTATCCGTTTCTTTTTAATGTTCGTTCCTATGCCCTTACCGTTTTCACGCACTTATCCTAACGACACAAAACAGGTCATATCGACAGCATTAAAATTCGCATGCAATAACTAATATAATAAGGTGACAAATTTATGATCTACTCAAACGATAATTTTGGAGACTAAACACCTCCTCATTTGTAACTTTTTCTATCCTTTATTTTTATCAGCCCCTTACAACACCACATCTCAAACGCTTCTAACTTTTTCTTTTCCACTAAATTAATGTTTGTATGCAGATGATATTGTCTTCATGATGGTTAATAGTATGAGCTGGCAGAACGCTTTCAGAATTCCTGACCAGAAAACTACTTTCCGAAGCCGGAAGGTACTTGCGTATACATTTTGTATGAGTCACCGCACATTACCGGGTACGGGTTGGAGCGAGCGTCCGAGTCCTGAAGCACGCCGGATGTACGTTCGTTGGACAACAGAATATTTGGTCCATACTTTTTATATTACAACCCAGACACTGTCAGATTGTTTTCTTCAGTTTTTACTAGATAAAATATGCACTCCCTACCAAGACACAGTGGACTGATCTTTCGGCGCCGGAAAGAATCTTCCTGAGCAAACTCAGATGAACGCTAATGATAGGAACAACAGCGATCAAAGCTGTATTTTAAAGAAAATTGTCGTTTAGTAATAAATATGGTATGTACCCATCTAACCTAACGAATTTGACAGTATCAGTACAATCGCAGTAATGGAATTTACGCCTTCGCTACGTTCCCTGAGAATGACAACCACAGCAGTTGGCGAAACGTTGGATAAACAATTAAATCGGTTAAAAAAATTGGATTGATTCAGCCGTTACTTTGTGATAATTCATCTTAACGATAAATGAATATACACTACTTTGTTTATTATCATTTTTTTATTTACAAATCCTTTTGACTATAGTTTCGACAGATAGCTTGTCATTGTCAAACAAATGATTCAAATTGAATGTCTATAAACAGATGTACGTGGTGTTTCTATATATTTTGGAAATACCATTAATTATCAAATGTACTGAATAATACTGAGTGGTACAAATCTACCTGGTCGTTTAACAGGTTATTTTAGGAAATTTTTGATGCCTTATATAATTCTAAGAATTCTAAAATATTAAGTTTAAAGTCTTTATTTACATTATGTACATTTTAGCTTATAGACTCCAGTTAAAAAAAAAACTGGAGTCTATAAGCTAGAATGTACAGAATGTGATTCCTTTTACTTAGGCCAAACTGGAAGATCATTTAGAACTCGTTATAACGAACACTTTAGATCATTTAGATTAAGAAAAGATAATTCCCATTTTTCAAACCATTTTTTAGAAACAGGCCATCAGTTTCCTACTATAGAAAATCTTAAAATTATTCATAATCTAAATAAAGGCTTTAAACTTAATATTTTAGAATCCTTAGAAGTATATAAAGCATCAAACATTTCCGAAAATAACCTATTAAACGACTAGGTAGATTTGTACCACTCAGTATTATTCAGTACATTTGATAATTAATGGTATTTCCAAAATATATATAAACACCACGTACATCTGTTTATATTCATTCAATTTGAATCATTTATTTGACAATGACAAGCTATTTGTCGAAACTATAGTCAAAAGGATATGTAAATAAAAAAGTGATAATAAACAAAGTAGTGTTTATTCATTTATCGTTAATTCCATCGGTGTTCTCACCGAAGAAAGAACAATCCTAGACCACGGCCTACAAGTCCGAATTGCAAGTATTATTCAAATAACGCCAGACATGAATGCCTAAGCCTTTTAATTAACAGTCACTACTTATTTTGCTAAAAAGATCTACTTGAAAACTGTTCGGATTTATCTTTTCATTTTTGTTTGTAATTTATTGGCCTTGTCAGTCACACATTTTTTTCTCAAATTTTTGTTGTATTATCATGTGTATTTGCTGTCCGTTTCTTTCTTCTGCCATTTATGGTTTTATAATAGTATGTATCATATTTTTTCCCTTTTTAGTATTGCCGTTTCCCATTGTATTATTTTTTCTTTGTCTTCAAATGCGCTTCAAGAGTTTAAGTTAGTTTATAGATATATTGGGGGTAATTTGTTGACCCATCGGTCCATTTTGAGGATGTAGATGATGCACCGACACATAGATTACAGTGTTGCATTTTTTTGTGTTTACGTTTTCCCTCCTTTTTGTTTGTTTTGTTGTTTCAAGTGTCGGTGCATCGGAACCACCCCTCCTGTAGGGGCGGTTCTTAAATTCATATATAGTTAATAGAATACAGTAATATAGATAACACAGTTGTCACAGTTAGTTCAGTTCAATCAATTCAATTTCAACATATTAGATAAAAACATCAAACGTTTAGAAGAGATCATTTTTAGTACATTTAACATAAAGCACAAATCAAATCAAGATCTCTATAAAACGTATAGTATAAATAACATATAGTTTCAATCAATTAATCATAATCATTTAATCTTCGTAAATAAGTAGCAGTCACGACGTTCATGTAAAATTAGTGTATATAGTTGTAAATAGTTTGGGTGTAATAAACAATTAAAACACGAAGTCCGTTTATTGCACCGATTCCCCCATAGGAATCAAAAGAAGTGGCACATCTGTTCACCGGTGAAATAATTCATTTTATCAACTAATTATACAAAAACTAATTATTGATTGTTGATGCGTGTCTCATTGAAGGTAGAATAAAATTTTGGAGTGAAATATATCGCAAACTACAGGTGTCATCATTGAAACATTTCCCCTCTCTGAAGTTTGCACATTTATTAGATTAACCTCATTTTTAGACTCCTTTTATGCAAGGTTTCGGGAGCAATCGTCTGAATTTATAATTCATTTCTGTGCTAGGTTTTCGAATGAAACTTGGAGAGCCCATCAAAAGTTCATTATATTCCAGAAGCTATGGTATCATGCCCACTACAGATCCGAATAAATGATATTGTAAAGCAGAAGCACAACCCTCACGAAATATATAAAGTGAAGTGGATATTGGCTTTTGAAAAGGCTTTCGAGACAAATGCAGCTCCATTTTATTGGATAATTTTCCAACCGCAATATTTCCATTGTTCTCTGTTACATTTCTACTTTAATTAACAAGAAAAGCAGAAATACATATTTCAATAGGTTTATTATTAAACTTATGATATATTAGGTCTACTAAGGCATCATATCAAGATTTAAATTAAAAGTGCAATTGTAGTTTGATGTGTTTACTGGTTATATATAATAATGAAGATACATGCGTATAAAACTATGAACTAGCTTACATTCATTCCAAACAAAGCATAAACAGTTGCACACAGCTACAGAATAAACAAAATTGTATGACAAAGAAATGCGACAAATGTCCAACTACAGAAATTATAGATTTATGATTTCCTTTAACACAGCTTCAACCTGAATCATACTCATTATGAACGTCGCTAGTGTATCATAAACACATCATAAGGGGTGTGTAGGTGTACTTATGACAAGTACAATAAGTAAATCATATATTTATTACAGAATGTTACAATGCAACATCAAAATCGTTGTCGAGACAATCTTGAAAAGACTCACTCTAATTTGTCGTTAGTTTATTTAAAACGTTTACATAGAGTATCGGTTTATATGATATGCTTTTCTAATAAAATAAATATATTAGAAACCCAAAAATAACATGAAGAGCATATATAAATAACAATTATAGTAAATTACAAAATAACGATCTGTTTCAACTTTTATTAACAAATCTCTGACATATGTTTCGACTTAGGCGGCTATTATCGAAGAGTAATACAAGTGCTGGTATTAAAATTACATTCCAACCCTTAAATAAAAAAACTTTTTTGTGTTTCGTTCCCACCAGCTACTCGTGCTGGTGGGCGGGAAATCCCTCCGACCTACACTGTAGTGCAAAGCCGGAGGGTAGGGCGTAAGGCCCTCTACAGCCTCCTTGCAGGAATCGTGGAAATGCATCCACCGTTAGGGAGAGAAAGATGAGACGGACGAAATGAAGACAGAAGAGAAATGAAAGATTATCTGTGGAATTTTACTGTCTCAGCATTTGCCTAAATGATCCAAGGGAACTACATAAAACTTGGACCAGAGTAGCCGGACCCGAGTAATCCTTATATACTAATAAGTGACGTCATGGGAAAACCTGACATTATTACAAATCTGACAATAACAGAGGTGTTGAATTTGAGCTAAGTTCAGTTTGATTGTTAACTAAAAATTTATTATTATGAATGGCTTTTTTATTTCTAAATTCTCAAGCAGTCTTGGTACATGATTCCTATATTCAATATGGATGACTTTTACATAATTCAGATCTAAGATATGGTTAGTTTCAACAAAATGTTCTGAAAATCCTGATGTTTGTTTTTGTTTTTGATACTATAAATATGTTCACGAATTCGGGTTTTTATGGATCTTGCACTTTTTCCAATATAGGTGGCTGTGCAATCTTTACAATTTAATTTTTTATGGTATATTAAGACTTTAGTTTCGGCTCAGCAACATTTTAAAAGTTTTATTTTTTTTGCAAAATTATTGGTTTCTATGGCTGTAAGGTTGAATTTTTTAAATTTGTTTTTAAACTTGTAACTGATGTTGTTGATATAGTTAATGGAGCAAAACTGATGACCAGAGCTTTAATATTCTGTTGGGATGGCATTGTAGATTTAGACACCATCGTGTTAGGTTCTTTATTGATTATATTGTGTATTATGCTGGTTTTGTAGCCATTGTTTATTGCTATTGTGTTGATTTCTTTTTGATAGTTCTCTTTAGAAAGTGGTAAGTTTAAATGTCTATTGACCATAGAATGAAACGCTGCAAGTTAGTTTGTATGGGATGTGCAGAATAAGATGGTATAATCGTGTCTGTAACTGTAGTTTCGTATAAATATTGAAAGTTAAATTATTCTTATCCGAAAGTACAATTTCTAAGTCCAAAAAGTGTAAAGTTTTGTTAACTTCTTCGTCAACTGTAAATTTGATGTTATTATCTAGGGAATTAATAAGATTTATGAATAAGGTTAACAGTATTTTGGTTCCAGACCATATACAAAATACGTCGTCAAACATTATTCGTTGTTTTTCTACGTTTTGCATTTAATTTAAACATGTTTCACAAACGTTGCACTATTGAATCTCTTAATAAAATAGTAGCCATACCTGATTACAATTTTGCTCTGTTCCAATATAAACCCGTCTAGAATTTTATTTAGCTTGTGGGGACCTACGTCCCACTATTGTAAAAACATTTTTGTACATAAAAATTCTTAACGTTGTATAAATTGTCTTCTGTAAATATTTTGTATAAAATTACTAACACCCTTGAGCATGCCTTTTCTCAAACATGTTTTCTACTGTCTTGCTTTTTTTAATTCTGAGAAACAGCTTTCTTTTCTTGTCTATCTTTCATACACAATCCAAAATTCCTGTCCCTTGTCACCGATCGCTTGCAACGGTCAATCATAAAAAGTACCGTTGCCGATCCCTAATAAAACTACCGCTTCTTGTTTCGCTACCCTCGGCATGCCTCCAATAAATAACATTTACCGTTGAAGACTAACTTTCTATATTTTCAAATCAACACTTCTTCACCGACCGCTACAGATAATACTCGTCACAACCATTTGCTCATTTTTTACCACTCAATATTAAATTCATTTCTATTCTTTCATCATTTTCACTACTAACCGTCTGTAAATTAAACACCATCAATCAACCATCATCAAGTTTTATTTAAATAAATATAGTATTAAATAATCACCCGCAACACCACAAGCTATTCCTAAATACGAATGTAGTCCTAATGAGAAAGCATTCGAGCAAATCAAAAAGAAAAGTGTAATTATTACCCTATAAGGTCCCCATTAGGTTGGCAAAAATGAGGCACGCTTAAAATATTCCCCATAAAAATTCATTAAATTAATTATTTTAAAAAAAGAAATCTTTAAATAATTTCCTAGGCACTTCTAATTAACAGATTTTAATTTTTCAAAATATATTTGAAAATCTTAATACTTTTTTTTATATATTATTAAATTTTATGGTATATTAATACTTTAGTTTCGGCTCAGTAACATTTTAAAAATTTAGATTTTTTTTCTAAATTATTGTGCAAAAGCTATGGTACCGATATTGATGAAATTTGGTGTGATTATTGAGTAGGTACATTAAAAGTATTCTTGGGTCAGATATGAAGGTCCTTGATGTGACATAAGGATTCGAAACAAGCTTTTAAAATAGCTTGTGTTTTCATATACCATTTTAGTGATTTTTACTATTTTGCAATAATAAAAATGATGTTTCTGATTGTCAGTCACCTATGTTATATAGGATTTCATAAGAAAACTTTCATTCCTGTTTTATTTTTCTCTAAAAGTAATAGTTATTGAGATATATGAAAGAACAGGAGGACAAAAACATATTTTTTGTTTTTTTTTTATATTTTGTTCAATAAAAAGTTATGCTCACACTTTTGAACTTACGCACAGTTAAAATTATCATTCGTAGTGATATTTTGAGGCCATTCATTCATATATTGCATGATCTATTTATGAAAAAATAACTTCAAGTTCCTTAACTTCCCTGTCAGATGGACAGACGAGCATATGAGTGATTTGTTATGGATCCCATTTTTCTGATTAAAATGAATCGATTGTAAAGTTTGCTAATTTAAAGTATTTGCCAAAGTGTATCAATCTACAGTTAAACACTGTTAATTTTACGGACATTTACTTTAAAACGATTTATAGTGTATTTGATAAATAATCTAATAGCAAAGCCATTAACTACGTATATTTCATGTTCGTTCACATCGGCTTTGTAAACATGTATATCGTGACTAAAAAGACCCAATAATGGAAAACGGCTTAGAGTCAAATCCAGTAGGTATATAATTTATTACTCCCAAGGGGGCTATGTGTATACGTACTCACGGTAGATAAACTATCATAAAACACCTTTGTGACTTCGCGATATAATTTTATCACAATAAGCTTTTCCAAGTTTAATGGGTGAAAAGCTTTATGAATTATGTACTGTTTAATAACGATAATGTAAAAGTTTGCAACACTTTCATTATAATATAGCTAAAAAAAAGGAAATCTTTACGGTTTCGTCATCATGTTCATATGTCTGTCATTATGTCGCAGTTTCTACAGTTTTAGACCTATATAATATAATTATATATATACGATATACACATGGAACTATAATTTTTATTTCTCTTCCTGGTACTTTAAATGGAGATGAAAGACTTTTTCGCATTTCTTACTATGTAGGGTGTATTTAGAAAGCTTTTAAAACATGAAGTGAGAAATTTTATTTACCACTTCTCATTTTGAAATCCCACTTTTAAAGTATTAACTATTATCTTTATATCTAGATTATCTATCCAAAAAAAAAGGTATTAAAATCCTTTTTTGTCTAATTATAAAGGATCACAGATCCCACATTTGAAATATTTATTATATAGCTTGTAAAAGCCTTTCTGCCAGCGCCCACCTGATGAGACCCGATAGGTTGAAAAGCCTTCGGTGCGCTGTGCCTACTGTGTGGCACGCGTTCCAAATGTGGGATCTGTGATCCTTTATAATTAGACGAAAAAGGATTTTAATACCTTCTTTTTTGAATATGTTATATTTTCGTCAAGAAGTCAATCGGAATCAACAGTGTAATTCAATGCCGGTAGGGGTATTAGCCCTCGGAGTAGTTGTTTCTGTTGATTCCATATTCATATCTAGATTATATATTTAAAACCCAAGGAAAACCATGAGATGCATTTTGATCAACAGTGGTGTTATAGACGATAATGAAGACGCTGTGAATAGAAAAGGTTAGAAATGAATAGGTATTACAAAGGGTGGGAGTAGGCGCTATGGAAGTCTACTCTTGCTGGTGGGCGGGTTGTTCGTCGTACTTACTCTGTAGTGCAAAGCCGGAGGACAGGGCGTAAGGCCCTCTTCAGGAATCGCGAGAATGGATGGGTGGAGTGGTTAGGGAGAGAAAGTTTAGACGGACGAAATGAAGATAGAATAGAAGTGAAAGATTATCTGTGGAATATTACTGTCCCAGTATTTGCCTAAGTTGAGCCACGGAAACCACAAAAAATTTGGACAAGAGCAGACTGACTCAGATTTGCAGCAGTGACCTCCCTTTTGCTAAGCAATGATCTAGAGCACTGTACGTATGTATATTTTATATATATGATATACCTTTATATATTATTTATATATAACTACATAAAACCAAAAATTATAATAATGTGACGTTAATCTTACATACTGTAAAAATGTAATTTCATTATTGTCCAGTTAGTTAATTTTTTCACATAAATCTACTCGCCTGTGAGTTTTGAGACGGTACTCTTCGTCCTTTGGATAAGAACATAACCTAACTTAACCTACCTAAAACAATCGACAACCGATTTCAACTTGTACATCACTTTCTAATGGTCTTAGTACCTACGTAATTGACCTCCGGACGAAAAAATACTTTTTGAATTATAGGGGATCCGTTGTCACCGGACGAAATGTTTTACATTTAATTTACAAAAGCATTTTTACTTCAGCTTTGTTAAAATGTATTTATATATTATTGATACATTTATATGAAATTTATTTTTGAATTAATTTATACCCACTACAGATTATCTCAAATTAATGAGGAATATCAAATTGATGTATTTAAATTTTATATATTAAAAAGATTTTCCAAAATATTTCATTATATATTATCGGATGGATGTTTGAGTATACATGCATTTTTACGCTTTTATGATTTATGCACATCAAAAGATACACCTTTTAGTAATTTATATTTATCAGTGCATCCTTCAAAGTTTGTCGCTGCAGGAAAGCAAAGCTGGTATGCGGTTGTCGTTTATATGCCAGTTCTTTGTATGCATTTCTGTTTTCAAGAAACTAACCCCACTGTAAGAAACTCAATCAGCAGTCTAGGCATTAAAAATAATCATTATCGTTTGTGATTTATATTGTAAGTTTTAGTACTGCAGTTTACGCGGGTGGGTGGGTACATAAACAATTGCTCACTTATGTTCACAGTTGTTTCAGTTGAAAGTTTTGGCTACGAATATTAAAAGGATTATAAAATCTCCAATTTCTCAAATACAGTTAATTAAATACGTTCGAAACAAGTTTTACGAGCGACGTATTATTAGAAGTTTAACTACATAACAGCATTAACTCATTAAAAAAGTATTACAATATGTCAAATCAGTCTGCTGATAATTATAAAAGACTTTTATATAGGGTGAAACGAACCAGGATTCTGTCAAAAACAATTCCATGGCTCATTAATTTTTTTAAATGTGTTAATCGAGAATGTTTACTTAATATTTATTGACGGATTGCGTTTATGTCATCAACATACGTAGTCTGTAGGTACGAACCAATCCAAAAAGTAACCGCCGAAATTAGCAACAGTTCATTGAAATCACTTTTGTTCCTTAATAAACTGGTTATTTAATTGTGCAAACCTGGAAATTAATTTTAGTCTCATACTAGTATATTAAAACTGTTAAATAAATGTAAATCTCACTGCGTTTAAAAAACACAAACATGAATGGCAACCCTACGCAGTTAGCAGATGTATTCCATATACAGGATCATTCAAACTAAGTGGTACATTAGACGTTTTAGGGAAACTAAGCATGTTATAGATTTGAAAATTTGGGAGTTGGGAGTAGGGGTTATCAAGTATTATCTATTTAGCTAAAATAATTTCAACTATCGGTGCCCGGAAGTGCCTTCCGCTTATACCGGAAGTTGATGTCAACTTTCTTATTTTAAATGGAATGGTATACTTTTTACGATGAATTCGTATGAAACAAAATTTTAAGGTGACTTTGATAACCAACTTGTATGCCCATCGTGCGATGTTTCGCGTTTTTAGCGCGAGTACCCACCCTACATATCAGTGGTGGGTCACCGACTCTTCGTACCCACCCCTCCATTGCTCCCCCCTCCCCCCAAATTTGCCCCCTCCTCAATCCACTTCCCTATCCCTACCTTTCCGCATCTATCCTGGGATGTTAAAACCTTCGGGTTGTTAATCCCCACTCGAGGTGGGTTTTTAGTCAGTAAGAATCTGACACTACCCCCCCCCCTTGGGGGGTGCCTATGCAAGGTTTTCCCACCCCGAGTTAAATCTAAATAAAAAAAAAACCATCGTGCGATGAATAGTTTCTGAGATAATTTAAGTTATTGGAAAAAATATTGCACCGCAACCCAAACTATAAAAAAACATAACTTCCATAAAAAATGACTTAGAAGGTTGAAATTTTTACTAGTTATAGCCAAGTCATAAGGATAACATCAAGACAAAACTGAGCTTTATAATTTGTAGAGGGCGTTTAGAAAAAAAATCCAAAGATTAACAACTTCAAACACGAATAACTTCATTTTTTCAAATGGAACCTAACATATTTTATTTTGTCATTCGATTTATTTTTTTATCCTCTTTCGATACACTGGATGTTTTCCATTCTTTACCTAAAAAAATCCGAAATTATTCAAAAATTTACAAATAAAACGGTAGGAAATATCCAGAGGGATCTTTTGAAATTCAATCTATAACGTGGTGGTAAATATTGTTTGGATAATCACTACTTTTTATATAAGGTGATTAAGATGAACATACACACTTAAGAATACAAGAACCAAGTGTCTGCCACGCATGTGGGGACGATTCGGGTTCTATTCCCAGCCGATGCAATATTTTTTTCTACATCTCAATTTATCTAATTTTCTTTTCCTATTTTGTGTTTAGTTTAGGTTGCTTTCATTTCGAATAATAATAATTAATACGCATGCAGGATAAACAAAGAAACAATAATTTTATTTTACAAGGGGGCGGGTAACAGCTAGAAGTGCTACGATATGTTAGATTACGGTAGGAAAGTTTGCTGTGATTGTAATGTTCTAAATGCAACGCGCCATCGATAAGTACCACCTATCATGGGCGGTCGTGTAGTAGAACATAGACTTAACCGTGTAAATTAGGTTAGATTAAGTTAGAATTATTGCTAGTTTGTAATATAGACAGTGGCGGATTTACCAGTAGGCTGAGTAGGCTGGAGCCTAGGGCGGCAGATTTTAGGGGGCGGCAAATTTGACCAATTTTTTTTATCTTACAGAAATACAAAAAAATACATTATTATATACACAAAGAAACGAGTAACAAAAATTTAAAAATTTTAGTAATGCACAGTATACTGAACACTCTTATGTCCGTAATCCGTATATAAAAGGTTACCAAACGCACTGTAAAATATAGGTACTCATGCGATCATGAATTTTTTAAATATTCCAATAGGGTTTCAATATTAATTACAATTTAAATTTAGTAACTTTTACCCATTTTTCAAATTAAATGGGTACTACTTTAAACTTTAAAAATAATGTTTAACGTGTAATATGTTTCAACATTTAAATATTTATTTTCTACTAGGTACGTATGTATTTGCTTAGTCGTTTTTGGGTTGCGGCGCGGGAACGAATGACATGACCGTTCGCTAAGAGTGTCTGGACGAATTGACAGCAAAAAGATAATGTAAAACTTAATTTATTTCATTGTCACCATTAACCAGATTGTTAATAGATTATTTAATAGAAATTGTTCGTATTGTTTTTAAACTGTAAGTACAATAAAAAATATTTAACGAAAACAACGTTTACCGACTACACATTATTTTGTATAAGCTGTGTTCATATGGTGTAAGTATTTTTAAGGCATACCTTTCCCCACCTAATAATTAGTACATGCTGCTGTTTTTAGGTTAACAGTATACTCTTCACTAAATCGTGGGTTGCAAAAAAATCTAGAAACTGACACAACTATCCCCTAGTTCACAATCATACTAATAACGGGAAAAAGCCGACGTAATGGGGAGGAGCAATTTCAGAATAAATATGATTGTGAACTACGTGTGCAACTACGTTAGCGTGTAAATTTGTAAATCCGCCACTGAATATAGAAAATACCCTTGTTATAAACTCCACCCAAATTGAATCGAAATGTAGGTTGAACATAATCCCTAACCAACTCTATATGCTAATACATAACATGCCTTTCCGCTTATTTGTCGTAGTATGTTGAGTAATATGAAGTAGTACGAAAGATTGAATATGTGCAATTTATCGTTTACATTAATCAATCCATATCGCTATTCCTCAATGTTGTTGATATACGTATAAAACTACCTTAACATTTACATTTGCAACGCGGCAATGGTGGATTTACAAATTTGTCGCTAGTAGGCTATTCAATTTTTGTCGCCTCTACTGACCTTTGAAATTCAATACCCTAGTTTAGTTCACAATCATATTTATTCTGAAATTGCAACTTTATGATTTGTGTTCTATCGTCCTTATTACGTCGGCTTTTTCCCGTTATTAGTATGATTGTGAACTAGGGGATAGTTGTGTCAGTTTCTAGATTATTTTTGCAACCCACGTTATTACACGTTAAATATAATTTTTATAGTTTAAAGTAGAGTGCCCATTTAATTTTAAAAATGGGTAAAAGTTACTAAATTTAAATTGTAATTAATATTGAAACCCTATTGGAATATTTTAAAAATTCATGATCGCATAAGTACCTATATTTTACAGTGCGTTTGGTAATCTTTTATATACGGATTACGGACATAAGAGTGTTCAGTATACTGTGCATTACTAAAATTTTAAAATTTTTGTCACTCGTTTCTTTTTGTATTTCTGTAAGATAAAAAAAAATTGGGTCAAATTTGCCGCCCCCTAAAATCTGCCGCCCTAGGCTCCAGCCTACTCAGCCTACTGGTAAATCCGCCACTGCAGCATAGGGAAACTTGTAATCCAATAACACGCCACTTCTTATAATTTTGAATTTGTTTAATTTATTCACTTGTCATGTACGTATTATGTTTTACTAGGTGATTCAGTACATAAGACAATTAAAGTAAAATTTACGACAAACGCAACTACCATCACGTATGTTATAGTGGCAATCATCAAAACATTAAATTTTACTCAAGTGCCAGAGAATGTCAGCAGAATGTGGCACATAAGTGAGAAATGTGCTCGACGCAGCGTTTCGACGATGTTAAATTACCACTTGGCAAAACTACCCGAACTTAATGTAAACGTCACAGGCGACGTGATGTGAGAAAATCGTCAGATAATTCGACTGGAAAAGTGGTACCATCCACCGCTGAACGATTTTTATTCTTCCTGTCTGTCAAACAATGCCTGAAAAATGTGTGCTGTTGGACGAGACTATACAAATAGCTTAGACATAACCACCAACAGAAGCTACAGAATCGGATAAACGGCGTGGAACTGAAAAATATAAAATATACCCAGCGGCGTGGCCTAGAGGTTTAAATTTTCTTAGTATTCGGGAGGTCACCGGTTCGAATCCGAAGCCGATTACTCTGGTCCATGAAGAGACGTGATTAAAACAAGACTGCGCCTTGCGTTTATAAAGTGATACCATTTGGGTAGGCAACATAGTTTGCGACTTATGGGACAGAAACGCGAGAATTATTAAGAACGCTCGTAACATCACTCAGAAAGTTTGAGGCAGTTGAAGTGTTAAGTGCAGTTATTTCAAATAAATGTTGTGCGACACAATGTTTCTTGTACATAGAGTTTTGTGAACACTTTTATGAACTATTTTTTGTTAAAGTAATTTAAAACTAGTTTAATATTAGAACGATATGGTTAGATATTGTTGTGCATACGGTTGCCGTGAAAAGAGTTCTAAAGATTTTTCCACTTCATTTCACTAAGTTACGAGTTTTTTTACAAATAGTTTAGATATAACCACCAATAGGAGCCACAGAGTCGGACAAACGGCGTGGAACGGAAAAATATAAAATATACCCAGCGGCGTGGCCTAGAGGTTTAAATTTTCTTAGTATTCGGGAGGTCACCGGTTCGAATCCGAAGCCGATTACTCTGGTCCATGAAGAGACGTGATTAAAACAAGACTGCGCCTTGCGTTTATAAAGTGATACCATTTGGGTAGGCAACACATTTTGCGACTTATGGGACAGAAACGCGAGAATTATTAAGAACGCTCGTAACATCACTCAGAAAGTATGAGGCAGTTGAAGTGTTAAGTGTAGTTATTTCAAATAAATGTTGTGCGACACTATTTTTCTTGTACATAGAGTTTTGTGAACACTTTTATGAACTATTTTTTGTTAAAGTAATTTAAAACTAGTTTAATATTAGAACAATATGGTTAGATATTGTTGTGCATACGGTTGCCGTGAAAAGAGTTCTAAAGATTTTTCCACTTCATTTCACTAAGTTACGAGTTTTGTTACAAACAGTTTAGATATAACCACCCATAGAAGCCACAGAGTCGGACAAACGGCGTGGAACGGAAAAATATATAATATACCCAGCGGCGTGGCCTAGTGGTTTAGATCTTCTTAGTATTCGGTCCATGCAGATACGTGATTGCAACTAGTCTGCGCCTTGCGATTATAAAGTGATACCATTTGGGTAGGCAACACATTTTGCGACTTATGGGACAGAAACGCGAGAATTATTAAGAACGCTCGTAACATTACTCAGAAAGTTTGAGGCAGTTGAAGTGTTAAGTGTAGTTATTTCAAATAAATGTTGTGCGACACAATGTTTCTTGTACATAGGGTTTTGTGAACACTCTTATGAACTATTTTTTGTTAAAGTAATTTAAAACTAGTTTAATATTAGAATAATATGGTTAGATATTGTTGTGCATACGGTTGCCGTGAAAAGAGTTCTAAAGGTTTTTCCACTTCATTTCAATAAGTTACGAGTTTTTTCCTCATTGCATAAGGTAATCTGTAGTTTTAATTTTTCATTATTAATGATTAATAATAACATACATTATTCCGACGTTCTGTGACTTAGCAAGTAAAATCGTCGTTGTTACTGTTGTCACCTCTCGTAGCTTAGTGGCAAAAGCATTGGCGCGTAAAGCCAAGATACCGGGTTCGAGTCCCGGCGGGGGGCGTGACAACAGTAATAAATTTTCCCCTAATTGTATGAGGTAATCTGTAGTGGATATAAATTAATTCGCTAATTAATATCGCATTAATGTATTTAGAATGAACATTTTCGTAAAAACCATTCGTTCGTGAATGTGTGACATTCGCATGTAACCAGCAATTTTTGGAATTTTGTGAGTACTTACTACTACCAACAAAATCATTTATTTTTCATACACATGTACTGTAATAATTTTAACGTTTTATTTGAAATATAAAAGTCATGCAATCACTAAAACAAGAAGGCAACTAGAGTATTTTACAACGACAACTGAAAAGTGAACAATATAGTAGTACAAGTAGGTGATGTACATAAAATCTAAAAATGAAATGAAAGGAAAATTTACGACTTAATTAATAGCCCAAACGAGAATATGCTTATATAACGAGTAATTACCATTAATGTTTACGTAAGCTGTTGTTAGAAGCCACATAATGAACTGTCCATGTCAATTAATAATAACTCCGTTTTATCTCATGTAGAAAAAAAACATATCTGCACATCAACAATGCTTATATGTTAGAAAAAATGCGCTATATGAAAAACCGTAATTATGGGACCCAACAACAAAAAGTTCCTGAGTATTTCACTTTAGACAGTAATGAATTATAACTGAAGTAGTCATGAAGCGATGCAATATTTAACTGGCAAAATTGAGAAAAACTAAACAATCAATCATTTACAAAAATGAATATTTTCTTAAATATTTTAGAAGGATATATAAACCAGTAGTAAAGTGTTGCCTGAGTTATATAAGTACATAAATAAACAAAGCAAAAGTTATATAATAAAATATAAAAAACATCAATTGAGTTTTGAATTTAAAAAATACAATTCGGCATATGCTGAACACTTAATTAGTAATAATCATAATTTTAATGAAAACTTTAAAATTATATATATAGCAAGTAAGACTCAAAAACTAAACCTTAGACTTTAGAAATTAATAACCATAATAAACTAGGAATTTTACTAAACAACTAATTCGATGTAAACAACTCCCCTTTACTAAATTTACAATGTTACCTCCCTCTATAATTTTGTAATAAGTATATAAGGTCTGAAAAATGTAATACGATTTATTGTATTTCATCCACCTGATGAAACCACGGTTTAGCGAAACGGTCGTTGTGGGCTTATAAATATAAAAAGATCTTTTTTATTGTTGTTAAATTAGATAAGGATACGTTGGTTGGGGTTAGCATAGGTTCTTATAAGCTTACTGCAAATAAAAATGTTAGAAATAGATACCAGATACTTCAAACCCTAATGCCAAAACATGACACTTAACGTCTGAAGCACTTTTCGTTACTAAGGTTACCTTCTTTTATATTAGATAATTAGTGACTATACCTTGTTCCGAAAAACCAGTCGACTTAATATTGACAACAGTAGACCTTTTGTGTTCATTAAAGCGTTTTTTTAAAGCCCACTCAGTTTATAATATGTACTCTATTAAAATCGCCTTTTGGCTGAAACAATTGTAAGAGGTTTGAATTATAGAAATTTTCATCGAAACTTTCCTTTTACCTTTCCTTAACGAATTATATCACTCTTCTTCGCTAAAGCATTTTTAATTTCTAAATTTATTTAAATGTTAAATCTTGTTTTATCGAAATAATTGAAATTGTTTGAAATAATCATGGAGTTTCACAGATATTACACCAAAAATACTTTTTTTATTATCACTTTTTTATTTACAAATCCTTTTGACTATAGTTTCAACAAATAGCTAACCCTCTTTCACACAAACTTTCAACATATAAATCTATTATACACAGAGCTTTTTCAGTCCCCCTTAAAACGAAAAATTAAAACATGAACCAAACATTATTCTAACAATTGCAAAAAATAATGGTTTTGATCCATTTCAAAATTCAAAATTTAATACGTAAAAAACAATTTAAAATAGCATGCCACTCTATATGCCCATACATAAAAAACAAAGAATGCAAATATATATCATTGACGTACTTTGGTTATATTTCAATAAAAATCGCTAATGTTCTATTTGCAAACAACCTAATAGTTAGTTTTAAGACAAACAAAAAACCGGAGTCTATAAGCTAGAATGTACAGAATGTGATTCCTTTTACTTAGGCCAAATTGTAAGGTCATTTAGAACTTGTTATAACGAACACTTTCGATCATTTAGATTAAGAAAAAATAATTCCAATTATAAAATCTTAAAATTATTCATAATGTAAATAAAGGCTTTAAACTTAATATTTTGGAATCTTTAGAAGTATATAAAGCATCACAATATTCCGAAAATAACCTGTTAAACGACCAGGTAGATTTGTACCACTCAGTATTATTCAGTACATTTAATAATTGATGGAATTTCCAATATATATATAAACACCACTGTACATCTATTTATATTCATTCAATTTGAATCATTTGTTTGGCAATGACAAGCTATTTGTCGAAACTATAGTCAAAAGGATTTGTAAATAAAAAAGTGATAATAAACAAAGTAGTCTTTATTCATTTATCGTTAAGATGAGTTATCACAAAGTAACGCCTGAATTAATCCAAGTTTATGTTATAGTTTATTGTAGTTTGATCTTACTTTATTTTCAGTATCTGTTTTATAGGTTAGAAAAATCATTCTATTTTGCGGTATCCGGATGTATATATTAAGAAAATGACAATGTTACACCGCATACTATTTGAATTACTTGATAAAGATAACGGCAAATTGTATTTAATACTAAAAAATTATTTGCTTACTTTCAACCTGACAAATAACAATTTATGTATATTTCGTAAAAACATAATTGACTGTCCCTGTGTAATAAAGTCATTTAGTGGTTCACGTTTTTGCACAAGAAAGTGGGAAAGAAAGTACGAACTAAGCAAGGTTGCGGTATAATATTTACTCTAGTATATTTCCCAATATTTGTGTAACAACAGTATTTGAATACCATGAATCTTGACGTACGCTACAGCTGTGCATACAGAAAGGGATTTTAATTTTAAATTGAAACATTGTCTAAACTCCTAAGTTCGTCTTGATTTCCCTTGAAAGCAAGGCACACTCTGGTTACTGTATGCATACACGGCTTACATAGTATTTATAGAGAAACAGTTTGAGAAGACATAATGAAATTATACAGAAAATAGAAGATAAAACAAAGGGCAAATTTTATTCGTGAACCGAGTGTTACCTATGTGAATTTCAAAGTAAAGACAAGACACCTGGTTTTTTATTATTTAGATGGGTAAGGTCAGAACCAAGAGGTTTGTGCTTCTGCTAAGTTTAGTAAAGTAATGCAGAATTTACTAGCAAAACAAGTGCCTGAGGCGGCGATCGATTGGCGGTACTTTAATGTTCTCGAGTACAAGCAGCCGATAGCTTTCCAGATAAATCAGCAACTAATCAGGAAAGTGCGATAATTTTATAAATCATAGAGCATAAAAACAACATCAGATCAAATACTGAATGGTAGTGGAAGACATAGGACAGGGAAGAGACAGCCAATCAGGCTGCATTAGAGAGAGAAAGGCGAACCACAATTACTAGATATTTCAGCATAACTGCTACAGTGTTAAATGTTGTTCCCATGTTTTTATGTTCTAAGGTTGCATAAATAGTAGGAACGATAAGTTTAAGCAGTGGTAAAAAAATACAAATACACAGTGTAATAAATAGGTAAGCGATTGTTGAAATACAAATAGGTGCATCAATATACCGTCTTTAGGATAAAAAAATTAGTTATGTAGTAAGGAATTATTTAAATAAATAGTAGTTACTGGAAAATTCCCTTTAGAACTTTAACTTCTTGGTCAGCAACTTATCGAAATTACCAAACGTGGATCGCGGTTTCGAGCTTATTACATCCTATCAGCACGCCATAGGCAATTATGATAAATGACCAACGAAACCAAAGTTACTCCTAAATGTAAGTTGATATAATATAAAGTTATGAATAGTGTATCGCTATCTATCGATATGTACTGCTAACTGTAGTATTTCAAATGTTTCACTAAATATGTTTGCTTATATTGGAAATTCAAACGTAGGCTGTATCTTATAACGATCAAACACATGCATTTTTAGTTGAAATGATTTATTTTATACGTATTTCTTCGTATTTTAGTTTACATAACTAATAAAACATAAATCAAACCAAATAAACGTAAACTTGTAATTGGTATACAACCAAAATATAAGCAGTATTAACAAAACTAAAAACCAAATTGTTCATGAGCAGGTGCAAGTAATCATGGCGTTTCTCGCTTGTTCATCGTGTCAATTTATAAAATAGAAAGGGGGGTACGATAACTATTTACTCTCAAACTATATTACATAACAGAGGGCGCGAAACAGATTTCTGTTGCATAAACAGACCTTCAATTTCAATTTATCAGTCATCCTGTCATCTAATGTTACTAACAATTTCACCTTTATTTATAAAAATGGATTGTAAAGGTATGGCTTTATAAAGATGGATTGTGAAGGTATGGCTTTATAAAGATGGATTGTGAAGGTATGCCGTCATAGAAATTGTAAAAAATAAAAATAAAATAAACTATTGCACACTCTAAAAGTATCTTTGTATTTCTTGTGCCTTTGACAACGTATAAAACAGATTTGAGTTTAGATAGCTACAACAAAGGATCTTTACTTTGATCCTTCAATTTAAACGTGAATGTATTTGCATAGGACCATGGATAGCGTTGAACCACTCCACCGAACCAATAAAAGAACCAACTCCAAAGAAAATGTACAAACCTTTGTTCTCTATAGGTAACCTTCTAACGTAAATTTATATACGATAACTATATGTATTATTTTATTGAAATTTTTGATAAAAATTTAATTTCACTTATCGAACTTACCTGTGTACCAGATTGATTTGTTTGTCCGTAAGAGGACGCCACAAATACCAAAAACAATATCATTTTTCTAAGATTACTGAAAACGCTTAGTACGATTTCAATAAAATTTAGTAGGAAGATATGTCTAGGAATGTACTAATTTATGTTGTGCACATCAATTTTCTTAATATATGAAAAAGGTTCAAAATCACCCTTACCCTTAGATACATACTAGGACTTTTTGGAGGATTGAATAAGTACCTCAATTATTTTTTTTTTCGAAAAGTACATACCTTAACTTTATTATTTTAGTACCTAATAAGTTTGGTTCAATTAACTTATTTTGATCCCAGGAACCTGTGGTAACTTATGTCCACGGAATTTTGAGACACCCGGTATAATACCTTTTTTTTGAAAAAACATAAAAAGTTTGATGCTTATTATGAACAAAAAGATACACATTTAAAATATGATAGAGGGTGTATTAAGATCCTGGGGATTGAGGTACACTACAAATATGAAAAATATATTCTGACGAATCAATGAAGTATTACAGGAAGGTGTGGTGTATTCGGGGCTTTAAGAACCCAACAGGTTGGGGCCTACTGACAAATTCATCCTAGCGTTTGTTATATCCAAGGAAACACCAAATAATTCATTAATGTTGCTAGGTTGGAAACTGGGTTGTATTATTTTATCAGAAATAGCTCTCGTTAAAAGTTAAAACTATGAGAATCCTCCAAATATCTAGGCTTTTGGTGGTATTATACTCCAAATGTTTCATGAATACACATTTTCACATATGATCGAGGAAACACCAACGCTTTTCAAAATACAAAAAACAGTAAGGTACATCAAGAAGAATAAAAGTTTTATCGTAAGATTGATTACCTACCTAATACTTACGCAGTTTCGACAAGCAATCAATAATGTGATAATATAAGTTAATTATCAAAGACACTTGGTATTGTTTCACTATTTTTATTTAAAAAATCTAACATGTTTCGGCTATGAAGCCATTATCAAAGAGTTAAATACAGAATATAACTAAATATAATAAGGATGAAAATCTTTTAAATACGTATACCGCTTACTAGGTGGTAGGTAGGAGGTAATATTATTTATTTTGTGTTATACCTGCGACTGATTTTAATAAGGGGGAAACCCCAAAATCTATTTTGTTGTTCAACAACATTTTATTATTATTGTGTGCTCTGGTAATTTCTAGTATTTCTAGCAGATCAAGTCTTTTACTTTTATTTTGAATGTGTAATTTAAAATTATCAGTATCCAATGAATGTATATTTATTTTTTTACAAAATGGTTTACAAGGGTGGTATCTTTTGAATAATGAATTATTGATTTCTGATGTTCGGTTAAACGTTTTTTAATTGAACCACCAGTTTGACCCAAATATATGGCATTACAGTCATTGGACTTGATCTCATATACCCCGCTTTTTTCTATGTTTTCTTGTCTTTCTTGGTTACTTACAGTAATACGTCTTCTGAAGATGCCCTTATAGGGAAACAATTGTAAAGACAATTAAAATAATAAAGTGGAAATTACAAAATTTGAATTTTGTTCATTTTATTTATCAGAAAAGGAAAGACACAGTAATAAGAGATAGAGATATCTGTGGCGATGATGAAGATATAGGGTTGTAGGCAGCTGTAGGTCATAAATTAGAGGGGGTGAATACAAAGTACAAAGATAGATAATTGTGGTGAAGAGTATTAGAGAATGGCAAAGAAAAGATGCAGCAGTAAATTATACAATATTTTACAACATTGGGTATTCCAGCTTGGTTTCTGGTATTTCCGCTCAGATGGATACACAATATGGTTAACCAGTAACGTCTTGCTGACGAGAGGCATTTATGTTTGTACTGACTTTATCAAATTTGCTCGCACGAATGAACGTGTAAAACTGCTCAAGTGAGTATGAGGTGAAATACGCAATATGCACACAACGTTTATACACACACGGATGCTATCAGTTTCTTCGTGTATGGTTGTCACAATATTTATGGGATAATTACGCATAAATCTACATAGGTTGGACGAATTTCCACCGAAAGAAGGGAGATCTGTGGTTGAATGAACAATTCATTTAAAAATTGCATCTCTCAATAAATAATTGGTTAACGTCACAAATATTAATTTGTCTAAAATACATATTATGAAAACTAGATTATAATAAACAATTAATAGCAGTAAAAATAAAGTACCTTATTTTTTAAATATTAGCATTATTTTTTGGATCACTGAAAATTATGAATGACACAATAAATATATCTGTTGATAGTTGAAACACAGCGGTTATTAAACATATAACTACTAGAGAGTAAGCAAAATTAATTAAATAACTAGATTAATTAATTAAAAGTTATTCAAAATTAATTCAGGTAGAAATTAAATGCTGTAAATTAGAGAACATATACCAGAAGCCCCTATTAGCTCAGTCATTATGACAGAAAAATGTACCTCCTTGTAAAATAGGTTCCAGGGTGTAAACTATCAAAACTGCCCAAACAAAAAATGTCAGTATTTTTAACATTGTTTAAACGTTGCAATCTAAATTTTTGTCCCGTTTTTCGAATTTATCTCGCAAACTATCACAGTAATCGTAATATATGCAGAATTAACACATGGGCTGAAAAGTCCTGGGCCTAACAAAATTGGCTTTATCTCCATCAAGAGCGACACAATCGCTCCAGCACCGCTGTAATATGTCAATACTACTTTTGTAGAACAATTATCTTTTTCCTCAAAATAGGCCTCAGCTTCAGCGATAACCTTTACATTCTAGCAAAATTTTCTTGCCGGCGAGCATTTTTTCGAGGTAAACGAACAGCTACTAGTCGCTGGGAGCCATATCTGGAGAATACGGTGCATGTGGAAGCAATTCGAAGTTCAATTCATATAGTTTTGCCACTGTTTTGATTGACTTGTGACACGGTGCGTTGTCTTGATAAAACAAGATTTTTTCTTTGCCATATGCGGTCGTTTCTTTGCAATTTCGGCCTTCAAACGCTTGGAGCGTTTAACGTTATAAAATTATTACAATTCACTGTTGATGGTATTTCCCTTCTCAAGGTAGTCGATGAATATTACACCACGCAAATCCCAAAATACCGACGCTATAACCTTTCCAGCCGATTGTTGTTGTTGTGCTTTTGGGCGCTTTGGACGAGGTTCCAGGTTTGGACCTTTCTCATAGTCAAATGCTCATGCAATATAAAGCCAACACATCAAAATTCTTTTGATATCTTTACGATGTCACCTAACTCACGAAATTTCGCTTTTCGATCGTTCAAAACGATTTTGTGGATTTTTTTAAATATTTTCTGATGTTACAGCAAACCAACGTTTTATTGTTGTTTCCGATGGAGCGGAATCTCAGTAACACTTTTTATTGCTTCGCTTGAACGATATTTCTTCCCATCAAGAAGCAGTATAAAATTAAAACACGAAATTGTTTTTGATCCAATGTTTTGAAAATAACAAAAGTAGCGTAACTCTTAATATTAAGCACAACGACTCACAAACTAATGAATAGAATATCATGAAAGTTTAACAGCTGTCTTTTGAAGGTTAGTAGTAACTGAAAAAGAGGTGAATACAATAAAACTAGCGCCATCTATGTGTTAGGCCCCGGACTTTTCAGCCCATGTGTAACAAGACATATAAAATAAAAACGTCTTAATTAGACCTATTTTCACCGAGAAAAGTCAAAGGTCTAAAGGTCATTTTTTAAAAATGTATAAGTTCCAGGAAGAAGTAATGATTATTATGCACAATATTATTGCGTTTTCTGAGTATATAAAGATAAATATTTTGTTTTTTGTTCTATTCGAAAACTTGATATCCATCATTCGGGTGAGGTAGAGTGATCTATATAAAATTACAAAATTGTAATTGCAATTCTACAATAACTATGACTCCGACAGAATCCCTCTTTTACCCACCTATTGAATTTTTCAAAATTTTGCAAATGATGATAGAAATGTTAAATTGGGCTTTTATCAGAGTTTTTTTTCACGTTTTCTTGGGAAAATATCTCCGATAGAAACGTTCCAAATTTTAGTTTGAATGTCTCGTAACTCTCTAGTTCTATAACATTACGACATAACGATTAAATTGTTTAAAAAACCTAAAAACTTTTATTAGGGCCATTGTTGATACTTTACTGCCTGGAACTGGTATACCAGGATTGCTGTTAAAATTTTTGACATCGAAAAATCTATTTGGAGAAGCCTTTATCTGAATCCACTACGATCGTCAAATACCTATGCATGTAATAAGCGTCTTTTCATCGATTTGCGAAGGTCGCAATAAACCTTCCATGACGTAAAAGGAAGATCCATAAGTTTAGTAGTCGAATCGCAGGAAATGATTGGTAGTTAGTAAGTCGACATTTTTTTCACCTAGAAAATTGACCGGAGAGATATTATCGTCACCTGCCGAAACGTGAACATTTCGGCGAACCGTTGGTTCCAGCTTCAAAATGATTAATGAGAAGACGAAATTGGGTTAAGCGACCCGCTCTTCCTTTGCCCACTGTTTATTATCAGACATTATGAATCTATTCAATTCACCAGGGCATTAATTTATACCAAGCAACAACGTCACACTGTGAAATAGGGAAATGAATTGCCATAATTAACTGAACTGTTTGATTTAATAGAATATTTTTCTTTAGGTACTTGACGATTTATTATATGATTTTGACTTTGGGTTTTTAAAAATTAATTGAATAGAGAGTTGACGCGGTTGCTACTAAGGTGCACTGTCTTAAGAACTAATGCAATATTAAACAAGTAGAAAGAAAAGATACCACTTAATGAATAAAACTCAATGGTTACCTCCAATTTCAAAATTTAGATGTGCTGAGGCAGTGGCAGCTCATGATGAAATGAAGCGAGTGTTCTGCAAATGTTTACTCACCTTGTTCTTGGATTTATAAGTTAAGTCAATCCTAAGAACCAAAAGTCTTGCACCCCTACCTCCGTCCATGTTTAAATTTAAAAATTAAAATTAAACCTTTTTGTTGCATCCGCAAATCCAATTGATCCTTGATAAATCTCTCTATTAAATTTGCGTTTAAATGTTTTTCCGCAGCTAACATCTGCAGATACAATAATAATTTTGGATAACGGCAAACTTTTATTTTTTATATCAATTTTTCCTCCATATATTGAAAAATTTCTTCACATAAAGTAAACTATACACCGAATCCATTGTTAGATTGTCACTAGTGTATCTAATCGAACAGGAATACAATCAAAACGTCACAACAACTACGTACTACGTTATGACAAATATTTCTTAAAACTAATCTTACATTTACTCCTAGATTACACTCTACTCCATGCGCACATTCGTACACACTAATATCCCCGATTAGGTACTTATTCATCTTGACCAATCACACCGTCAGATATTTGCACACGACGCAAGGATACCAAACATCAATACATACAACTACAACCCTTCTAGCGTCCAAATTTTTTTTCCCTAAGTTTGGTAGTGTAAAATTTGTCCAAATATTAGTCATAGATTCAAATATAAACTTAGAAAAAAATGGTGTTTATCGTTTAGGTTGTAATTCGTGCAATGTTATTTATATTGGACAGTGGCAGGTCTATTAAAAAACGCGTTTCCGAACATAATAACGCCATTAACAAAAAGGATAGCAAATGTGGTTTTGCTGAACATCGCATTATTAATAATCATCATCTAGACTTGGATAAGATAAAAATTTTACGTTGTAACATCCCAAAAAGCAGGAAACTGTCTCTCCTTGAAAATTTAGAAACAAGAAAAGGTGTTCATAAAAAATGTAATCTTGTAAATAACCAACTAGAATTAGTATCCCATAATTCTTCTTTGATTTTGTATAAATTATAACTTATCCTCCCCACCACGTTTCTTGTAATTTAATAGTATAGATTGTTTGAACACATTTTACATATTTAGTAATCTTTTGTATTCTCTAGTTAATGGTCGAATCGACTGAAACAATAAAAATTTCGTCAAAATTATATGTTTTTCTTCTTTTCTTTTTGATACGGAATTTTGATTTGTTGAGGATATTTGAGACCATATCAGGACTCAGTTCCGCAAACTACTTCTTAGTTCCTGATCACGTTTCTGTGTTTTAGTTTATACACAAAATTGTCATAAAAACCTACATAAAGCACTTATTAATTTGACCTAATACTTAACTAACATTAACAAAAACTATTGAGACGAATAAAAAATTAATATGTATAGCTACGATTATTGAATACGATTTTCACTGTCATCTCGTAAAATGTTCCCGCTACGTTTTCCATATGCTCTAAATAATAAAAATTTTACGATCAGAGCATCATCCATTAAAACAATTTACTTCTTTATAAAGAACGAATAAACAAGATGTACGGAACTCGGCTAATGTTAAGTCAATCAAAAAAGAAATAAAAATAGATTGGTAAAATGAACGCAAACGAATAATGAATAAAAATTGTTCTTGGCGATAAAATAACTCACTGAATATACAATAATATTGCCGGTAACACCGAATAATAAAAATGATTGCCGTTTTTTATTGGACGATTACCTAATTTTAAAACAGTTAATTCAAGTGAATAAACACTAGTTAATGGTTGTAATATTTTGGGGTTCTGACCTAGACATTCGAGTTCATGAACATCATAATAGATCATATACTATGCATATATATATTTCAATATGTAATATTTGAAAAACTAAACTCGGTGCAATCTTGAAGAAACATAATGACTAAATAAACTAATGAGAAAAACAACACTCTTTGTTTCAACATATATTTGAGGATTTCTCTTACAATTGTTTCGACCTAAGGGTCATTATCAAAGAGTATTTACTACTGTACTGAGTAGACAAAATATGTACAATCCCTAAATAGCTTAAACTATGGTGACGTCACAGATCCGATAATAACAGAGGGGTGGGGTTTGAACATAATTCTTTTTGTTTGTTGGCTTTTATTTTTGACTTTTAGAGCTTTTTTAATTTCAAGGTTTTCTATATTATTTTTGTTTTTAAATTAAAAATTTGTATGTTATCTAAATCTAGTGCGTGTTTGTTATCAATGCAATGTTCTGCCAAACCCGTTGATTTAAGTTGTTTCTCAATGCTTTTTTCGTGTTCACTGATGTGAGTTCTTATGGATCTGGCAGATTTTCCTATATACGAAGCAGAGCAATTCATAAACACTACTTTTTGAAGTTTTTTCGGATTTCTGTTTTTTATTGACTATAAGTGATCCTAAATTACATTTGTTGATTTCTATGGCATTTATATTATATTTACGGAACTTATTTTTTATTTTAATACTAACATTTTTAACATAATTAATAGAACAATAAGAAGTAGTTTGTTTGTATATTTACATTTTGTAAGCCTGCAAACAACATGTGTCTAAACTTTAATTTTGATTTTTTGAAAAGTATATGATCCATAATATCTGTGTTATAACCATTATTAATAGCTATTTGCTTAATTATTTTTAATTTAGTATTAAAATCTGCTTTTGATAGTGGAATGTTCAACAATCTATGAATGATTGATTGGCGTCCGCTGGTATTATGACATCAGTAGTGTTTGGTTTCCTATAAATCTTAAATTGAATATTTATTCCTGACCGTAAAACCGATACATCTAAAAAGTTTAAAACATCATCTATTTCATTTTCCATAGTCAAGTTGATACTGTCATATAAGTTATTAAGAAAGTCAAGAAACTTTTTATGGTAGTAGCTAGTACTTGATGAAACTTATCCATCCTTTTACGAAAATAAAACAACAAAAAAGTTTCACGAAAATTGTATTGTTTCACTACAATATTGTTTCACCACACAGTGGCATCATCAGGTGATGAATATGACAAACTAGACTTAACTTATCCTATTTATATACAATATGGGGGTGGGGGTTAATTTTTACAATTTGTTACCTAACTGATCAGTTATAAGGCAAATTTAAATTGCAACAAATTGTAAAAATTTACTCCCACCCCCATATTGTATATAAATAGGATATGTTAAATCTAGTTTGTCATATTCATCACCTGATGATGCCACTGTGTGGTGAAACAATATTGTAGTGAAACAATACAATTTTCGTGAAACTTTTTTATTTTCGTAAAAGAAAGTCAAGAAAGTTATTGAGTTGTCTCTGTGTTCCGGTCCACGCACAGAAGACTACGTCCACATAACGACACCAGAACTTTATGTTTTTAATTAGACTACTGTTGGTTTTGAAAAGGGTTTCTTCAAAAATATTTGTATTGGAACCCAAGCAGTTGTTAAAATTAGATCCCGTCCTGATATATACAGCTAACAGTTCTTATTATGAAATGAGCTATTCGAGAAAAGTATTAGTTCTTGGTCAGTAATTTATCGAAGCTGCCAAGCATTGATCGCGATTTCGAACTTAAAAAGCAAGTTAATACCTAATATAATCTAAATATGAGAGTATTTTGCCATCTATGTTACTGGTAAAGCATTTTTTTAAATGATAGTCGTATTTATAAGAACGAAGGTAATCAATAAGAATTTGATAGACAGAGAGTACCTACAAGTGGGGTCATTCGAATGACACCAAATAACTAACTCTCACATAAGAGGTTTACAGGAAGACATTATTTTAAATCAAGTTAGACAGGATTCATCCAGAAACGTGAAATATTGAAGATGTGAATAGCAGTTGCTTCTTTCGGTTAACATTATCGTAATTAGCAATTTTACCGTTTACATTTTATCTCATACCCCTTTTTCATATTTATAATGTTTCAAAAATTAACTGTCTCAGCAATTAGAAGTTTATAACAGCATAGTCACCAATTTATTCACAATATTAACAAATTACAAAATTCTTGCTAATTAAACTGTTAATTGATAAACATTTAAACAAGTAATCTTCGTAGTTTTGCAGTGAGCTACTGCCATAATAATAAAAACAAAAATAAATTCTTGTCAAGTAATTTATCGAAGGTACCAGATGTGGATCGCGATTTCGATTTTATTACATTTCATCAGCACGTCGTAAGCAGTTTCTATAAAATGGCGACGTACTGCCATATCAACGTTTTAATGAAGGAGGTAATTTTTTATTTTCCACAAAAAATTTAAAATTTTCTGACTTACTCACGGAACTTTTAAGTCTTTTAAAACTTGAACTATTCCGACTAGCTCTAGGGAATTGTGTAAATCTAAAGTAGCAACTTTCTTACGAGCGAGAAGCAAGAGTAGCCACTAATTATTATTACCAGAGAACTTAGTATAGTTTTCGCTGAATAAACTAAAATAATTGGATAGTTTCTGTTAGCGTTTTATTCGCATTAATGTATAACTTTAGTCGATGATCTACCCCCACATATCCAGAGAACAGTACATTTATATATAAATCATATTTTTAATACATGGTATAGTATATAAATAAACCGTGATATAACAATAACACAAAACCGTGTCAATTAGTGATAAAAAACAACAATAATCGATAAGTATATTTCGCAGGGTACTTGATGAAACATTATCTAAATAAATTTAAAATTTAAAAAAAACGAACACTTGCTAAAGTTTCACTAATTTTATTATTACTTGTCTGACAGCTGTTTCGACTTTACGTCATTCTTAAATACTGTGAGTGCTTAACATTGGAATTGATATTTATAAAGGTGGTTGGTTATGGGTAGTTATAGTATTGCTTTTATGATGGGAAAAACCCTAAAATCTAGTTGTTCGTTTTTTTTTTTTTTAATTTTAAATTTATTTAACAGTTAAGAAATGATTTAGTAGTCGTAGACAACTGTTTTTATGATTCAAAATCTTCAAGTTTAACAGTGAATTTTTACAATAGTGAATTAATTTCTTATTATATCCATATAACATATATAGTTTGTATTGTGTTCAATACACTTAAGTGAACTTCTTTTAATGATGGAAAACGGAAGCACTGATTGAGAATAGAATAAATCAGATAACTAGTAGAAGAACATCCAAGATCTGGCAAGGAAGTATTTATCAATACTTGCAACAAAGGAAGGCACTTGGGAAGGGATACATTAAAGAGAAATATCCTTCCCAAACCGAGAATCTTTGTAAATGCTGAATTCAGTTAAATGGGATAAATCCATTGCAAAATCCAACTTGTGCCTCGTTAGAGAAGACTTGTCACATACAAATTTTATATGCGAATTGAATAAAAGAGAGAAGCCTTTTTGGAAAAAAAAAATATCCAAACAAGTTTTTGCTTTAAGAATGAATAACACAAGGATATAAAAATCTAAATTATCATTCCGCAAAAGTTTCGAAAATATCCGGCACGTGTGATCATTATTTGGTCCTACTAGCGAAATATGTGTCGAAATAAAAAATAATTAATTAGATTGTACAAAAATAAACAAAAAGAAGAATCACTGTGTAAACCCCAAGTAGTACACGGACTCAACTAAGGAAAAAACGCTTTTTTTTTGGAAATAGCTAATAGAAATTGTTTTGAAAATTAATAATAATATATTTCAACACATTAAACTAATATTTCACTGATGCGGCAGTTATTTGTCGAAACTCAAACATAATTTGAAATTTAAATTTCAATAAAACAAAAAGGTTTCGAAGAAATTATTTATTGTACACTACAATATTGTTTCACCACACTGTGGCTTCATCAGGTGTATATACATTCTACAAACTTACAGTTACTTAAATATTAACTTAGGTGGTAAATTTAGATTAAGAAGAGGGAAATGTGAAATCCTTCTAATCGGTCATTCAATATAGTGTTCGTTTTTAGATATCTATTTATTTCCAATTGTTCTAACAAATTAAGTTTCCTGCTTTTATTATCAGTATGAAGTAATTTAACATTTTCATCAAAGTTGTGTTCTAAATTAATTAAGTGCTCTGAATAAGCTGAGGTTTTTTGTGTTTTTAAAAAATAATTTTTATGTTCTTTTATTCTATCATAGAAAGGTCTGCCCGTCTGCCCAATATACACTTCATCATAATCTTTACATGCTAGTAAGTAAGACCTTAGAGTCGTTAGAAATAAATAAAATCAAAAACAAAAATTCAGAATTATTATTAAATGATCAATGAGAAGTTAATCCTTCACCACTATTAAAACTATTTTTTCACTGACTGTATATATAAGATGTACTCCTATTTTTATCAGTGTAACACTTCACTTGAAAAAGCTACAGTGTACCGAAACAATTGTACCGGAAATAAATATAATTTGTTAAAAATTTTACCATCTTGTGTTTTATGTATACAAGGTATTCTGTTAGTTATTTTGTCTTTTTACTTCACGAATGGTATTGCTTTCAAAAAGGCCAAAACATCATTTTTTTATTTTCTTAATAAATTCAGACGAGCTAAAGCAATTCTGAGGACAGAGCATTACCTAAATAAATGACTGACTTTTGTTATTTTCAATTTCAATACCTGATTTCGTTGACCTGTGTTATTAATGTTAGAAACCTATAACTCAGTTTTTATTGTTACGTTTTGTGTAACTATTTTAATATCTATTCTATTTTCCAATTT
This sequence comes from Agrilus biguttatus, assembly GCA_963921985.1. NCBI lineage: Eukaryota > Metazoa > Arthropoda > Insecta > Coleoptera > Buprestidae > Agrilus > Agrilus biguttatus. Next base: position 28,661,887 of record OY998118.1, read on the forward strand.
ATTAACACCTGTACGAAAGCATGACGACACACTAACTCCTTTCGATAAAATAATGAAGATCTCCACAACAAATAGAATTCCTCAAAATTACCGTGAAACTAGTAGCTATATGAAGTATTTTTATTGTTCAAAGGATTGTTAAATTTCTGACACAAGCGTAAACTTTAATACACTGCAATGCCTTGATGTTGTACCTACACCTACTCAGATGAAGTACTATTCATTAATATACACGTGGAAGGCTAAAGTTTGCACATGAATGCATTAAATCCATGGAAAGTAATCCTTCTGAGTTTACATTGTCTGCCACATAATGCACTCAAATGTGTACTATTCTAGTAGATACGTTGTTAGCAAGCGCAATTTTTGTAACTTTATTAACGAGATATTACTAAACTCATTAAACGCTAATCAAGTAAGTTTCTGAAATAAATTAATAACTGATTACAAATTAATAGATGTAAATGAAAACACTGGGTTTAATTATCACAAAGTTTTGATTAGAAGACTAACAATTGTTACGATTTTTCTATCGTTTAGGAAGAGATCATACACGAACTAAATTGAAAGTAAAGATATTCGTTATTTATACTCTAAGTTAACTATACAGTATATATATACACTATATATATATATATATACACTATATATATATACACTAGTACATACTAGTACATACACAAATACATTATCTAGTAAGTGTGAACGACGAAGTAAGTGAAAACGATTCCTTACATATTGGGCTGGAAAAACTCTCAATTTGGTCATTGGTCATATTTTTGTTATAATGGAAAGCTTTCTAGAAACTCTAATTTTTCACTATTATCTAACATATGTAAAATTGATAGATTGTCTTTATTTATCAAATGTCTATTCTTGTTACAATGTTGTGACAATCCTGTGGAATTTTTGTTTTCTTTAATTGATTTGACATGTTCTTTGTATCTAATGTCAAAGTTACGATCGGTTTTTCCAATATAGATTGCATCACAATCATTACATTTTACTCTTTATATGCCTGATTTTTTTAAATTATCTATTTGTTCTATTTTATTGTTAACGAAAATATTTTCTAAATTGGTTTTGTGTGAACTAACTAAGTTTATATTTAGATTTCTGCGTAATGTGTTATATAATTTATCACTGAGATTTCTATAATGGTACCACCTATCTTTTTTGTTGTTTTAGTCGTGAAATATTAGTTTTAAAGCTGATATTCTTTGTTTATTGCTTAATGACGTGTCAAGTAATTTAGGATTGTAGCCATTATTGTAAGCTATGGTTATGATCAACATTAATTCTTTATTAAAATTATTTTTACTAAGGGGGTAATTAACTAGTCTGTGGAATGTTGATAATTTAATTGAAGAATTTTGATTGGAGTCCTGTGGTATAATAGTATCCGTAAAGGTGTTTTTTCAATAGATGTTATAATCAAGTTTATTGTTAATAATTTGTAGATCAAGATCTAGGAAATTTAAATGACCATCTTTTTCCACTTCTAAGGTAAATTGGACGCTTTTATTTATTTAGTTAAGTGTTGTTAAAAATTGTTCTAATTGTCTATTAGTTCCTACCCAAATGCAAAATATGTCGTCGACATATCTGAACCATGTATGTTTGTTTTTTAACAATGGGTTACTCGATGAAAATAAATTAATTTCAAAGTTATTCATAAACATTTCTGCAAATAGTGGTGATAGAGGTGATCCCATCATTTAATAATTTGGTTTTTATGTTTTTCATGGTTAGGTTTTGAAGATCTATTATGTCTAGATAGCATATTGGCACAATTATATTTAATTCTGTTAATGGTATCTAAATTTACGTCTTTTATGTCTGCAAAGATTAGTTCTAAATTAACAGCTAAATAATCTGCATCTTTTTCATGATGAAATTGGGGGCTATATTGTAGGCCCTCACAATCATCCTACCGCATCATCTGTAAACCTGATTACAAATTATTCTGAAATACAATACAGAAAATATCAATTCAAATATATACTAGAACCCCCTAGAAATAGAGGATCGTAAGCAATGTCTGAAATCACTTCACCATATAACAATGGTCTGCGTATCTATGGATCCAGCGTATACGTAGGTTTCCGAGATAATTTTGTGAAGCTATCTCCTCTTATAATACAAAGTTATAAAATTGCCTGACTATTAAAACGTTTAATTAAACGACGGAGTTAATTAACTAGCCCGTCTACCTTTGATATCCAGGATGTTGTTGTTTAATCGAAACTTTTAATTATAAGTTACCAACTTTTTGACGTATTGAGTGTTAAAATGTGAATATTCGGTCGTCACAACGTAGGGCCGTAGATAGGATATGGCAGTAGCTGTGGCTAAACGTCCACCGGCAGAATCTTCCCACGATTAAAATGGGGATGTCCCATTGCCGCCCGCGAAAATATTTTACCGGAAATTGTGATACTGCTGCCCGCCGACCTTTATGTCTATTAATGTTGGTGGCATTGCTGCCTGCCAACTTTATTACCCTCATAATTAATTATGGAGTAATAAAGTGCTTGGGGTAAACAACAAATTGTGTTAGAAGGTTACGAAACATTCAAAAGTTATTCTAATCTTTTCGATCAACTTTACACTCTTCACGTCGATCTGAAAAGCACAGAAAATTACACGAATGTGCGTCCGGCTATATATGCATTATTACCAAATAGAAAAAAGAGATACCTACAAGAGACTGTTTGAATTGATAAAAAGTAGAGTTCTAACAACTATATGTGAATCGTGGCATTGTCGACTTAACGTAAATATTGGAAAAACGCATCCAAACATCATGGAACTTCTAAAACATTTAAAAGATGATTCTGCCTATGATGATATCCTTCATGCTAGGACGGAGCTAAATGTGTCTCCGAAAAGAAGAGCAACAAAATATGTACAAGTGGACAGGAGAATAAAAAGGACCATTGACAAATAGAAAACACTGGTGACATTTGTAACAGTTTAAAAAAATTGTGTTATTTACATTTACCTTACAAAGCTTCTCATGTCTTTTTAAAAATCAATTAGCACTTTGGGAAAAGAAAGAATGACCCAGGAGACTGGAATATTACAATTTAGAAAAGTAACTACATATATTTGACTATTTTTATTTCAACAAAAGTATTATTTAAAACAATAGAAAAGCGATAAGTAAGAATGATAGCAGTAGTAACAAAATGGTTACGACAAGTGCAGATGTCTGCAAGTTCAATATAAATTACTTTTCCGGTTATCGTGATCTAACAGTAGAATACAATTCTATTATGTTCTGCTTGTTATAAAAATAGATTCAGAGTTTTGGCTCGAGATTACCACGAATACTTACAATCCAACAAAATGTATACAGCGTGCTCCAAAAACTGCACCAAAAACACTGTCGGTGTTTAATGGTTTCTGATAGATTCTTCTGTTTATACATATCTATCTTTTAATAATTACAAAAAAACAAACGTTTATTTTTCACATATATATTTTGTTAGGATAACTCTAACGATCGTTTCGATTTTGCAAGAAGAAGGAACCCCTTTGACAACGATTGCAAAATCGAAACAATCGTTAGAGTTATTCTAACACAATATATATGTAAGAAATAAACGTTTGTTTTTTTGAAATTATTAAAATGTTTTTTCATAACCACCCTACCGCAATTTCCATTGAGTTTATTAAAATATATATCTTTGAAATTATTAAAATGTTTTTTCATAACCACCCTACCGCAATTTCCATTGAGTTTATTAAAATATATATCTTTGATGAGCTTTTTTTAACGGTCTAATTTTTTTAAAGCTTTCCACTGACTAAACCGAACGAAAAATACTTAATGATTTAAAAAATTTTAGTGGTTTTACTTCTGCTTTTCTTATTGTAATTATGCAATTAATCATCATTATTTTTTTTATCTACACTAAAATCGAAAAATTCACTTAAAAAGATGAATAATATAAAACGTATTTCAGCACCTAGTGCCATCCTCATGTAGGGATTAACACCTTGGATATCCAACCTAGTTTAGGTTTTAAAACGTCGTGTGTGAAATTTTCGATTTTAGTGTTTTATTTAGTTTAGTTCCACAGAACTCTAATTGATTTTCTGGAATATTCTGAAAAACAGAATAAAAATTAATTTAGTTACGATAATGCTATGTAACCAACAAAGATAATTTAGCTATAGTACCTGCTGCGACACTATAATTAAATGAGTTCATTTTCGAACAGGATTGAAGTGATAAACTTATTTATCCCGGGATGCAATCAAATTTTCCCAGGTTAAACAACGAAATTTACTGACAATAGACTGCAAGCCTATCGTAAATTTTGAAGGGGTCAAATTACCCACCGTGAATTGCTGCTGTATGAAACAATAACCCTAGGCACCCCAAGTGCTGATAATTGTTTATTTATATTTATGTTAACCATAATTTGTAGACGGTACAGCTGTTGAAAAAGATTTTAGGTTATGAATAATATTTGGGTATCGATGCCGTACATTTTGCAATGATCTTGGATCATACAGGTCTAAGGAAGGAGGTTGCGCCATCACCCCCTAGACCAGCCAAAATGTACGGCGTTGCTTAATAACGAATCTGTGTAAGCACAGGTATCCAATGGTATAAATGCCGTATAAATCGGCTAATACTTATTGGAAAATTTTCAAAAAATTAAAAATTATCCTAGTTTCCGGTATATTTTTATAAAGCAGCAGGTTTTTTGAATGAAAATTAATTCAATGTACCTGTGTAGTTACGTTTTCTACCCAATATTGACGGCATAGTGTCTAAGATTATTGTTTCGTACAGCAGTATCATTATGAATACAATTTATGCTGGGCTACTTGATACTTTCAGAATGTACGATATGCTTGTGCTCTACAACCGTTAACAATTTATTAAACTAATCTTATAAGTTACAAATCATATTATTGTTTAAATAAGAAACATTTAGTTCTTAGTCAAAAATTTAACGAAATTACCAGATGTGGCTCACGATTTCGAACATATTAGTTCTCATCAGAACACCGTAGTAGCATAAATAAACAACTGCAGTGTTTTGTATGGCATTGAGACCGAGCACTTGAATTACCGAAAATTGTGCGCACGTTGTGTATCAAAAACGGATGTGCACAAAACCAGACGTTTAGGCAGTGCATTAACTTTCCTTAAGTAGTACCACAACGAAGGTGATGATTTCATAAGCCAAATTGTTACGGGTGATGAAACATGGGATTCAGATACATTCAGACAAGTGAAGTTTAAGCAAACAATTTCTGCCCGGAAAATCATGTTCACAGTTTTTTGGGACAGAAAAGGAGGAAAAGGAGTATTGCTTATGGAGTTTCTGCCTCGTAATGAAACAAACAATGCGGTAGCTTATTGTGAGACAATGAACAATCTGCGCCGTGCAATCCAGAACAAAAGACGTGGCAAGTTGAGCAAGAGTATCGTTCGTATATGGCTAATCGGACCAAATATCTAATCACATCTTTTCACTGGGAAACTCTATATCATCCTCCGTATAGCCCTGATCTGGCGTCCAGTGACTACCATTTGTTCCTACACTTGAAGAAACATCTGGATGGTGAGCGTCTTCAAGACGATAACGAAGTTGAAACAGTTGTAATGCAGTAGTTAACAGTTAACAAGTCAGGCGGCAGAGGCAGAGTTCTATGAGAAGGGTATTCAAAAACTGGTCACTGGTCAAACGTTATGACAAGTGCCTCAATATTGAAGGAAATTATGTAGAAAAGTAGATTAAGAAACAGGCTTTTATGTAAAAATAAAATTATTAAGATATCTTTGCCTCGTATAGTTTGATTGTCGTTTATAAAAATTAATACAGATATTTTTTATATTTTAAAAAATCTGAGAGGCTTGATAAAATCCGGGTACTTATGTCAATTAAGCTTTCTCCCTTGCATATTCTTATCAAACCAAAACTTTTCATCTAATTTTTATAAGATAATTCCCTTGGCACTTGACTGTACATGTACATAATTCTTGTCCTAATTACAGGCCATTGACTGAAGGTACATACACGAACCGTAAATATATATTACTTATATAAATGCATATACGTATGTACCTTTTTAGGTTGGTATTTGGTCCGAATCATCTATCGACGCCAATAGACTATAATTTCATTTTCCTGATTTGATTGTCGCGCCACGTTATTGCCAATCAATACCAAAAGCAATTTTGAGAGATAGAGCAGTTATGACCTCATATTAGTACTCGTTATTAAACTCCGCAATAAAAAAGCGTTATGATATAAAATGTGAAATTTTACTAGTTTACGTTAAATTTATTTATTGCAATTTTTAAAATATCTGCCTATATTTCCAATCTCTATTATTTCATTATTTCCTCTTTTTTTATAAACTGGAACATAACCTAGGAATTATGTTATAATATTTTTATAAATAATAAATAATACTTTATAATTAAAAATTCAGAAGGGATAATTAAAAAAATCTGGTTTGTCACCTTTGTAGTCATAACTTTGAAAGGGTTAATATTAATAACAATTAATTACTCTGGATTGGGTATGAAATAAACAAGATTTAGTTCGGAATTACCAGATGTTAACCGCGAATTTGATATCAACAACGACACCTATAAACCGGAATTGTTCCGTAAAAGAAATTTGATTTTATATCGCATTACAAACAGTTTATCCCCAAGTAATTAATTGTATCGGCATCTATTTTATGGAACTTCAATAACATGGTGTCTTTGTTAATGAATAAAACAAATATAGTTCCTCTTCTTATCACTTCATTTCTCTTAACAATTGCTTCACTAAACATTAGCATCTTCAGAAGAAGTATTATTTCTAACTATCGCCATCTACTAATGAACATATGAAATACCACAGTTACCAGTAAATATTAGTAGATTGCGACATACTTTCTGTAATAAGATATGGTATGAAATAGTTTATCTACTTAATCAATGTACTACACTTCAATGATGGAAGCAACCTACATTTCAAGTGGATAATTTGTTTTAATGTGAAAATTTTTATATATCTACTCCTTAAAATAAAAATTTAGACCATTTAACAAAAAAGTTTTATTGATAACACCGGCTACGTATTTTAATATCCAATTCAAACAATAGCGACCGACGTTAGCAAAAGTTTATTAAAGTGCATAGCCAGGTTTCCACATAAAAAGTTCCCCCAAACGAAGTGAAATTTCTCTCGTTGAAAAAATTTTTGGCAAATTTTCAACCCGATAGCTGACACATTTGATGAGTAATGGCGGATTTCGTGAATTTCGTTACTTCGCGTATTTTAGGTAAAATAATTAACCGAAAAATCTGAAAAACTTCATGGCTTCGTAACACTATGGAACACTTGTGTGATTTTTTGCAAAATTTTCGAGGCACAAGTTGCAGATCTTTGTAAATTATTTTTGCACTATTAAATGTCTCGCTGACTATCAAATATTTACATGAATAAAAAGGAAAATATATATTTATCAAAATTTTGTCTTATAATAACCACAGAACACATGAAACGGTTTCTGTTTTATTTAAAGTATACCTATCAACATTATATTTTTAATAAGATGAATTGTATGTAAAGGTAGAATGTAATTATTTACAGATACAAAAGTTTCCTTGAATGAACCTTGCGTTTCAATTTTTTTTCTGGTGGGATTTGATAAAAAAATGACGCAAAACCAAATTATTAATTACATGTTACATCAGATAGTTTGGATCAGATACGAAAATATGTTAAACTAACCGGAATGGCAATCATTAATAAATAATTATTAAAATCATTATTGAAACGGCTATAAACACGATTGTTAATGTTTAAAAACCGTAGAAGAGGAAATTACGGTTCAAATACTACAATAACACATATTTAGATGTAATTAAATAATACGAAAAAACAAAATAGTTCAAACCATCGAATTACTCGTATAAAAGTATTAGTATGGCAGCATATTGCTATCTACTGATATCTGTTGCAATCTGATGTATTTCATATGTTACACGAGCACTGCTAAGGTTGGCACGTAAATCAAATTAATAAGAAATACTATCAAATCTTGGTCAGCAATTTATCGAAACTACTGATATCTGCTCCTTTCTGAAGTATTTAATATGTTAGACAAGAGCTGTTCGGTTTCTCAAAGACAGTTATTTTCTAGAATAGCAATTTTGTATCTATAATATATTAGTAATTTAGTTTAATTTGTAACGTTCATAAATTGCTGCATGTTTTAGTTGTTCAACGTCATGCTCGGCCACTTGGACCTTTTTACAAACCTACCTGGTTTCAATCCCTATTTGGATTCCAGGAGATTTGTGTAACCAGCAGCGGCACAATAACCGATATGCATTTGTCTGTGTATTTCATTTATTTATAAGCAAATTTCAACCAGTCTAGAAATACCTAGCGGCGTGGTCTAGTATTCTAAATCATTGGTTAGCATTCGGTAGGTCACCGGTTCGAACCCGAGTCTGGCTGCTCTGGTCCAAATGCTGGAGCAGTAATATTCCACAGATAATCGTTCACTTCTCTTCTGTCTTCATTTCGTCCGTATCACCTTTTTCTCCCTCTTCCACACCACCCACCCATTTTCACGATTCCTGCAAAGAGGTACAAGAGGGCCTTACGTCGTACCTCCCGGCTTTGCACTACAGTGTAGGTCGGAGGGACTGCCCGCCCACCAGCACGAGTAGCTGGAGAGAATGGAACACAAAAAAGTTTTGTTTCTTTTAGTCTAGAAATATACGTCAAAGATTATTATTATTCATTTGCGTCCTTTTTCAGTGTACAATAGTTTACTCGTTCGAATAGTTTTAGTTATTTGTATTAAGTATCACAACAAATTATGAGTTTATTAGTCGTTATTATTTGGTTTGTATGTTAAATGCTATTGTAAATGATTTTGAATTTTTAAAGTCCGTAAATTTCCGGCATTTGATAAAAAATCTTTAAAAAGGCATGATATGCCGAAACAATTGTAGAGACTAATAAACTGTTTGAAAAATACAAAAACAACATTTTTAAATGCTTTTAAATAGCTTCTCCAATCTGGTCGGTGATTTATAACGGCTGACTATGGCGTGCTGATAAGATTCAGTGACATCGAAATTGCGACCTTTGTCTTGTAATTTCAATAAATTGTTGACTAACAATTTGTATTGTTCGGAATAATTTTTTAGTTAGGAAAAAAGGGAACCAATGGTTACGTTACGAAATATATTATACTATATGTTGGCAAAAATAATTTAATGTCTTGTAGCATATCTATAAAATCGTTATTAAAATGCTATACCTGCTATAATGGAATTTTAATTGATATTTTGCTGCATCACTAATTGTTTATTCAATTTAGTAATCAACTAATTAAACTGTCACTACCACGCTTTTGTTATATTCACTCCATTTTTCCAACTTTATGTCTTTTTAACTGTTAGCAAAAAATACTAAGTTGAAAACTGATGGCAGTTAATTTTAACTTTGTTAAAACATTTGCAAATGAATGAATTCCATTTGCTACGCCGCAAAGTTTCTTTTTTCTTGGAACAATGACGACAATCTAAATGTATAATACTTACAAAGAAACACCACGAAAAGAATTTGTTTTTATTCAGTGACCGCGGTTGTTTTCTCAAAAATAACGCTGCATATTCAAATGATGTATTTCTATTGAGAAAAGAAACTTAATTAGTAGTAAATTGCATGGACGTAAGTATTCTGTCCATAAAAATACGTTTATGAGGAGCCCAATCTATAATACCTTATTAAATTATTTCATTGTTAGTCACGTTTGGGATATTTTTGGAATCCATCGATTACAAATGTAAATTTTGGGTGCTAAAAATACTACCCACATAGACCACACGGAGGCGTTGCACTCCCGTACCTAGAGACGTGATTGTAATATGGACCGAGCGTAAGCAATATTCTCTGTACTAGAAAATGATGTACTTTGGGTATGCAACCAACAATGCATATTCGGGGACCCATATTTACGTTTCCCATGCGCTAAACGGAAATTTACAGACTTTAAAAATTCAAAATCATTTACAATAGCATTTAACATACAAACCAAATATATTGAAAACATAATTAAACTTCTTTAAAAAAATAAAATACTGTTATTTACAACAATATATGTGCTATAAGTGAAAATAAAGTTAATTAGTAACACAAGTAGATTTCTCGTTGTGTGGATGATTGGCGTATGAAGTTGATAAAAAAGATGCGATGACTGTGATTAAATTGATATATACTACTACTATTTACATGTATTTTACAAAGTCTGATTTTATGGTTAAAATAATAGTTGATAATATTGAATTTGATAAAATATGTTTCGTAAGTTTTTGTTCGTAAAAAATTTTAAGGTATGTCAAGTCGTTCATCATGTGTACTCTGTTGGTAAAGTTAGAAAAACAGTATGTTAATCATGAGAAGAAAAGAAGTATAATATATATTTTAGAACAAAATTAAATTAACTGTTTATCTTAATTTTACTCATTCAATTACTTGCTTACTTTTGCTCCTGTGACAAAATTTTTGTTGCGTCGAGGTACTACTTTTTTAATTAAATGCTGAGGAAAATCAAAAACGCTAGGTACAGCATTTTGCTTTAATTTTCTTTTTCCCACGGATATTGATATTAAAAAGTCATTTTCTTCAAAATGTTTGCTGCAAACAACACACAACTGAATATTGTGACGGTGTAAAACTTTCATGCCTTATTGCGTTCAACTATTTTTTCTTTAATTCAGCATCATTAGGGAACCTTCGATGAACTCACAAATGTATCAGTGTGTCTTATGTTTAAATTGTACTTACACATGAAATGAAATGGAAGAACCTTTAGAACTCTTTTCACGGCAACCGTGTGCACAACAATATGTAACCATATTATTCTAATATTAAACTAGTTTTATATTACTTTAACAAAAAATAGTTCATAAAAGTGTTCACAAACCCTATGTACAAGAAAAATAGTGTCGCACAACATTTATTTGAAATAACTACACTCAACACTTCAACTGCCTCAAAGTTTCTGAGTTTACGAGCGTTCTTAATTCTCGCGTTTCTGTCCCATGATTCGCAAAATGTGTTGCCTACCCAAATGGTATCACTTTATAAACGCAAACGCAGTCTAGTTATAATCACGTCTCTGCCCGTACCTTTCTAAACAACAGGGTACCGCCTACCGATCTTAAATCTATAAAATAATCCTTCTTTGAAATTAAAAAAAAAATCATTACCAGTATTCACTTTTGCAATAACATTTTATCTAATATTCATTTTTTCAATTATCCGTTTATATCTTTAGATTAGTTTATATTTTATGTAACATTAGCCTTATTCTTTGTTGTACTAGCTTTTCTTTATTAAATTGTTTTTACGTGAAAATACAAGCGTTAAACTACTCATTTTCGAACAATTTTAATGTGGTAAAATCACACTAGAAGTGCAAGACAATTATGTTTTATACAATTTTACGGTAAATTTTTCGTATTTAACAATTTGCTATTTAACGTTTTTTAGACTTTTGAAGCTAATTTTGTAAACAAAAGCTCAGCTTAATAATCCTATATAACTACAATGCCGATGAAAAGATCTGCAACAATTCCAAATAAATAATTATTTGTCAAAACAAAAAGAGTATGGCAAAAATAAGTAACATGTATTTTTAATTGATTCAAGCTTTCGCGGCCGTCGTTGATATACTTGTTGGTTTTCGAACTTTCTGACCAAGGATGGTCGGTCGACTGATAACTACCGGTATCATTTTTAGAAAATAGAAAAAGCTTTGCCTGCATGGATCATGAAATGTCATTGAATCTAAAACTTGAACCGCCTTAGAAACAAATATACTTAACTTGGAGATTCTTTCGAAATGATATTAACTATATTCATCATCCTGTTATAAAAATCAAGATTTGAATTCAAATGTTAGTTATTTGAAGTAGAACTGCTGATATTAAATTTTTATTTTCCAAATTCTCCTTGTTACTCTACGGTTTTATTTCAATTTAATTCAAACCTGGGTTCCCCATAAGAGGATGCATTGTGAATTGGACAAAATATAATTGGATTTATTTCCGATGCGGCACATTCGATGATCCAGAGAAATTTCCGTTAAATTTTCAAAAGCTCGGTAAAGTGTCTCTTCAACTGAGGACAAGATTGTACTTCGGACGGCTTGTCATATAAATATAAATATGGAATCAACAGAAACAACTTCCAAATGTTAGATCATTGATCTTAATATTTAGACGAATAAGGATTTTAATTCCTTCTTTTTTGAATAGGCTTGTCTTATACTATTCTCAATCAATTGATAGTATTTGGATGTATTTTAAAGATTTCCGTTCTTTTTATCTTATTATATTATTATTATTGTCACTGCTTTGTCATTAAACAAATATCCTTTGATCTGACTTTGAACTGAACACACTTTAGAATCAAATATTTACTGGAGTGTGAAAACAAACTGTTTGTACAAGAGCTACTGGAAATTACTCTGCACACCTATGTTTGTATATCTGTTGACATGTATTTAATGTGTACGTATGTTCTACTAGGTTTATGTACGTTTGCATGTTTGTGGTGTGAGTCCGTTCGAAACATACATAAGTCGGACAAGCTGAAAATTAATGATAAATTCATAGACTTTGAATAGAATAGAGAGCCAAGTGCATACAAGTTTAGAGCATACGCCTAGGTAATGGTTAATTTAGCTTACAATTATCTGTCAGGCTAGTTTCAGTTTTGTAAATTTATCGTGATGATGGCTGTTTGCCAAAAGCTCTCTTTATTCCGGCATTTTTTACGATGAACAATTAAAACAGTAAGTATAAAATATTGTTAAGAACTTTAAAAAGCGATTCAATGGATTTGAATGCTCCTATATTTACTTCTTGCAAAATTGGCAAAGTAAACGACGTTTTATAATATCCTGCAGGATGTACGATGATACTTAATGACGTCCGTATAAAATATGGATCGCATAACAACTTAAATTCAAAAACGCTTCTTAACCCAAATTAGCTTTTTCTATCATTAGTTTATTTAATTTGTATACGATATCTAATATAAATAAGTGAATAACTTTTTAAGGTAACTTATTTGCTTTAGTTAATCTTACTTGTTTATCCTCACTTTTATAATTCATTCGTGTCATTACAGATGGCGTTTACTGCGCAGTACACATTTATTTACTAATCTCTGTGTCACCTAAATACAGCTATGGTATAGTGATGAGACCCGAGCGGCGTAATCATGACAGTACCTATTCGGGTGGTCGGTCACCGATTCGATTCCGCGTCGCCTGCCCTGGTCCAAGTTTTTCTGTGGTTTCCTCCGATCATTTAGGCAAATGCTGGGGCAGTAATATTCCACGGATAATCTTTCACTTCTCTTCTGTCTTCATTTAACATTCTCTTCCCGATCACCACCTGCCTATTCCCACGATTCCCAAAAAGGAAGCAGAAGAAGGACTTCTGCCCTAGCTTGTGGCTTTACAGTAAAATGTGCACCATGAGTAGGTGGTGAAAATGAAACACCCAAAGATGTCTTTTTTGTGATGAGATCAAGCATAATTCATGCTCAACATCATCTACGAAATGCTGACCAAGAACTTGCATTGAAAATTTTCAATTATTCGTTACATTCGTTATCTAGTTTACAGTACATTTATTACATTTATTTACTACCTCATAAACTTTGTGATAACATTTACTCATGTCTCTCTCTACTTCACGCTGCATATTTTTACCAGTTCACACCAGTATTATTTTAAATATCATGAAGTAATGTTTTTGTCCAATTACATGTATGCCTAAACTTATCTCCAATTGATCATACCACTTTTTAGTTTACGAAAATCTCTTTCCGGTAACAAGAAATTAAACATCAACTATTATATCTGAAACTGTTGTCAATTCAATATGCTACCTGCCTTTACTTTGAATTATCTATTATTTGTTAAGTTAAGTTTGACTATTAAAGAACTTTGAAACCACGAATCATCGTTCATATTTTTTTAACTGGATTACTAGCAATTACTTTGGGCGTGTAACGTGAGAATAACAGAAAGAAGTATTTCACAAAACTTATATTTTTTCACAACTCATAACAACTGTGATATCACTATTTTTTTAATTATCTTTGCTTATACCTACCGTATTTTGAATGTATCACGGGAGAAAGAAATGAATTCATAGGGCATAACATAACATTATTATATATGTCCATGAGCAAAGCAATAGTACATAATCCATTATGGATGTTTTGTTTCATTCATTCGTTTTATTATCAACAAGAAAAATTGTTAATTTATTAATTTATAAGCACGATAATCAATTACACACAGAAAAGTTTCACTTGCAATGTACATTTCGCTTTGTTAGGGCATCGTCAGGCATCTGAGAACTCTAGTATTTAAGGAAATCGCTGTAGATAAAACATTTAAAGAGTCATCGAAAACAATAATCCACCCACAACAAGAACCTTATCACATATACCTAATAGAATTTTCCGAAAACCCAAAAACCCTTCGCTCCCGCCAGGCACCTTGCAATAACTCCCGACCTCCCCGACGAATTAGTCGATTACCTCGAAGTCCTTCCCTATTCCCTTAAATAAACCACACACACATACACACCCACTCAGACACGCACACACAATCACATAATTAACTAACTAAATACATACAATAACACGGCTGAAGAGGACCCAATCAAACGGCCTGAGAGGTTTTAGTCGGTCGAAATCCGACCAGACTACTGACCATCACCCCTAACCTCCCAGAGAAATTCGTAGATTACTACGAAGATCTACCCCTTTCCCTCAAATAACACCCACACAACCATCATATCAAAATTAAGACTGTATTCATTTTTATTCGCCGATTTTTATGCCCCTTGCGGTATGTCATGGCCCAGTTTTACTGTAGGTAATTAAGATGATACATAGATAATTAATTGGTTGTTTACAAACGTCAAGGTGGTGCATTTTCGCTGCTCATGACTGTATAAGAGTGTGTCAAAATACATGTGGAAAATGACAAACAAGAACATTATCGATGGCATGATCACGTTATAGAAATTGTATCGACAAAGAGGAGAAAGAGTAAGCAAAGATTAACCGAGTCTAGCCGATGAATTCACTATTAAGCGAAATGATTGATTGCAGCCGTTGGTAAATAAATCAAAGGAATATTGATGACCCGATGTGTTACCCTTATCGTGTTATTCAATTTATTTCACAATCCGTGGGTTATGTGGCGTCACAACATCCGGACACGACTCTGATCTCCTTCAATAAGTAAACTCGTAACTTGTTAATAATACGTAATAACTATACATGTTAGTAAATATAAAATCCACAGATTGTCTTGAGATAAATCAAAAATTGTCCAGTTTAAAATTTGTTCAGAATCAAACAAGTTGGTAAAAATGAAAACACCAGAATTAAAAATGTAAATAGAGTTGGCAGAAAAAGAAAGCATTTTCTAATAATACTTAACCTTGAAATTAAGATAACACAAAAAGTCAGAAAGTGCTCAAGATTATATCTGCAAATTGTTGTAAAAATATTGTAAATCGACGAGAATTGTAAAGTGAGTTTTACTTGTCAAAACTAGTCCTATCGAAGGAACAAAAAGTACCTTTTTGTATACGGATTTTGTAAACCTACAAATAAATGCTTATTAAACTCGAAAGTTCGACCATCATTGGAGACACCACGAGACAAAATCCCAACAGATTGTCTTTCAGACTTCATCTCATCCATCTCGGCTTTTTCTCTTAACCACCACTACCCACCTATTTCCACGATTATTCTGGAAAGAAGTAGTAGGTCTTCTACCTTACCACAACTATCCCTTACAGAGTGATAATTTGGACATTTTAATAACTCATGTAATTCAGTAATACTCGTACTGATCTTTTTCGATACACTGATTTTGATTTCTAAATATCTAAGTTGTTAAGATAGAAAGGTGTGGTTTAGATAGTTGAATGGACAATTGATTGGTTAAGATAGATTTGTGGGAGTTGGAGGAGGGTTTGTTTTCGCTATAACCAGTAAAAATGAATAGGACAGTAATGATAAAAAAGGATGTATACTAGCAGATGTTCTAGGAAACATTTAACTGTCGTGGAAGACGAGGATTTTGGACAATATAGCAATAATAAAAGAGATTGATTCATCGGTGATGTATTTGTGAAACATTTTAGAAATAATTAAAAAATACAAAAGAACTGCTTTTAAATGTTTCAACGTTTTATTGTATAAACTCTACATATGTTTCGGGTGAGTAGCCCTTTCTCAAGAGTAATGTGTTACTAAAGATGACAATTGGAAGTAGGTATTATATATACAAACAAGTCTACACATTAATACGTATGTGTGCGATCATTATAAGTGATTCCTAAATATTGGTTTATGACAAAAGTTTCTTTAAATTCTAGCTGATCATTAGTGACACTACAATTTTTTAACAATGATGTAATAATTGTGTTTTCTCTGTATCTATATTATGTTGATTGTCTATGCAATGAGTGTTCATACCTGTGCACTTTTTACCGTCTTTTATGTTTTTTATATGTTCTTTTTCCCTCATGCCTAAATTTCTCCTCATCTGTCTGTCTTTGAAACATTTAAAAGCAGTTCTTTTGTATTTTTTCATTAATATAGCAATAAATAAGAAATTTCGAAAATATTTGACAGGAAATTTATGAGAGTGGAAAAAGTTGTAGTAACCAGGGTCTGTCGTTCTCTATCGCCCATTTTCAATAATTTCACACTTCCCTAAATTATTACCTACTACTCATAAATCAGGAACTGTTTAGTTATCTTAGACGCGAACGTACGATAAAAATTCTAGATGATGGAGATGTCACTCAAGAGGTCGAGGATTTACACTAGCTGAGCGTCGCGTTATTGGTTGTAGAGGGTTGTATGATGATTTTTTGTGTTGATAGTGTAGTGAAATGTCGCATTTGTTGGTTCTTTGTTTTTTATTTCTATCTTTGTGTGTTTTTCAAGTTGCATTCACAAGTAATAAACTATTGTATTTGCGTGTATTTTTAAACGCGGTTCTTATATTTATTATGTTGTTTTTCACTGTTATAAAATTTACACAAATGTTGTCAATTTTCATTGCACTTTCAATCCATTTTTTAATGACGCAATAATTTGTATCTTGTATATTTTGTGATCTTTTGTTTAATTTAAACTTTTATTTTGTTAATTTGACCTTAACAGTGATGTGTAACAAGTGTTTTGTGATTTTTCTTTGTTTTTAATGTTTATGATTTTGCTCTTTGTTGATCTACCAGATACGTTCAGAAAGTTTCGAGCCGTGTTGAATTTACTAACATTTTCTCCCGTATATAGTATTGATCTGGGAGTATTCACAAATGTGTATTTTGTTTTGATATTTATTTGTTTCATTTGAATTTGATATTCATTTGTCCATTTACGTCGACGTTTATGTGTTGCATTTTATTTTGATATTTATTCGTTGCATTTATTTACATATTTATTTGTGTGTTTATTTTGGTATTTATTTATTGCATTTTATTTTTATGTGAGGCCCAGATTGTGCTCTAAAATCTCAACTTATACCTGGTTTGCCTCCCGTATGAGACCTCAGTACCTTCTGACATTGTCGGCTAACTAATAGCATAATTCCTCAGTTTTTAATTATTGTTTACATGTGTCCGTGTATGTGTATCGTGCAAGGTAGATTTTCACAGAGTGATATTTTTGATTTATATATATTTCATACTTTGCGGATGGTATACATCTCTGATTTGTAGGGCTACGATCGTGGGTTTCTCTGCCATGCTCTTTCCCCGCGCTAGCCCTAGGCTGAGTCTGGCATTCGTATTTGTTTTGTTTAAAATTTAATATTACTGTGATTTCCCTGGTATTTTATCATTTCTTTCATAATACAGTTAGAATGTCACATTTTGTTGTCTTTCATTTAACAACTCTAAGCAACCCTTCCAAATTAAATTAATAGCCAGTGTATAGAACCGACAACAGCTGATTCCCATAAACAACGTAGGTGAGTTATATGACGATCGAATAGGCCTGGGTAAGGTACACTACAGAGTAATTGCAGGGCATTGAAAAAAGGATTTTTGGGTATTTTCTTTCTTAACATTAGTAGCAGATATTTTTAGTGAACTGCAACTAAAGTAAATTATTGGCCGTAAAAAATAAAAGATTTTTTTAAAGGTTTGACGGACGCAACACGGTTTGGTGAAACACATGTTATACGTTAGATAAACTATTTTGTGAAAATCAACTTATTGCGTTAAGATCAAAACCATTAAATTTTCAAATGATTAATTTAGACAATTTTTATTCCTTTTGAACTTGAAACTGCTTTTTTATGTTTTTTATTGTTTCCATAACGTTAAAGCACAACACAATTATGTAAATACTTTATAACATTAATATATATTTGTTTTTTGTATTTCCAAACTGTATTCTTCTAACGTAATTCCTATTTCACTCAAACCAACCAATATTTCAAAATCCTAGGGGATTGAAAAATTTTCCAGTGAGGTAGTGTTTTAAAATTAAAATTACCTTCTATGTGCACACAAGTGCATCATATCAAGACTGACTATATTTGCGAGGCTGAAATATGTTTCTGAATTTGAAAGGCAAAATCATTACTTCGGCATGAAGTACGATCTATATCTATACCATAGGTGAACCTCCACATAGCATTTAACGAAAATGCGAAGTTATATTATACGATACCTGTTTCAGTAAGTCGACCCTCCTCATCTGTTTAAAATATGGAGTTTATGTGTTTTACATAAGAAGGAAACTTCTTGCATTTTCAGATGTAACATACAGGGTCATGGAGTTTTTAAACTTTTTCTGAACGCCCTGTACAAATTATAAAGCTTTGTTTTGGCATGACGTTAGCCTTATGACTTCGCTATAACCAGTAAAAATTTCTACATTCTAAGTCATTTTTATGGAAGTTGTGATTTTTTATGGTTTGGGTTACGGTGTAATCTTTTTTCCAGAATCTCAGAAACTTTTTATCGTAGGCATACAAGCTTCCACCTACAGAAGGCACAGTGTTGCAAAACGATTATTGTGAATATTTTACAATAAAAAGTTTTTGTGAGCAAATTGTGTTTTACTAATATAATTAGAAAGTTACAACAAGTTAATGACTCATCTATATTAACTTTTACTTATTATTAAAATTTGGTTTGATATAATAATACTGGTATTTACTGTTAACTGTTGTACTTCGTATGTATGATAAGGCCTTACGAAGGTATGTACCTAACAAACTGAATCTACGATACAGCTTATATTATGTGATAGGTAGGCAAACCAAATTCATAAATATTTCGTTATTTATCAAAATGTATAATTTTGCAAAAGAAAATTTGAAATAAAAAGAATTCAACTATATGTATATAACTATATAACTGCAACAATGGTTTTCCAGCTAACGTTTAGGTATAATTAAAAATCGTTCATTACAAAAAAAAAATACGTCTGGTAGATTAACCGGATGGTTATTTTTAAGAATGTATCTTTCAAGGTAAAGATATGGACATGTCTACGTATATCAGAGAAAAACTATCGTTGTTGAATAAATATGTAATTCAACGCATTTAGTATAAAAAGTCTAATTATATATTTTATTATTAGGAATGGAATTCAGAGTGAATTAATTTTATATTAGTTTTTTAATTGACGCATGTTGTTGTTTATGGAAAACAAAACAAGATTTTTTACAATTAACTTTGCATTTTTAAGATATGAACTACTAAATTTATGACTAGAGAATTTACTTAAATTCAAGGTTTTGGTGTATAGTTGTTATGAAATGCTTTACAAAAAGTGTGGAAGATTCTTTAACCGATCCATTGCATTAAATTCCAATCAGTTATATCTGCCGTATATAAAATATAAGTCGCATACTAATGATTATTGGACATTCTGGAGGAAATTTCTGTGCAAACAGTATTTTATAATTTTTGGAATTACAGGCGTGTTACAGAAATGAAAACTGAAAAAGCACCGGAAATAAAAAATATATATCCATCGATAGGATATCTCTGAAAAAAATAGTTTAAACCATACCTTATAACTTCTCAACAAATTTTATTTGACAAAGACTTTGAATAATAGTTTTCTACATTTTCAGTCTGACATATAAGATTTGTTGCATATACTACACTTAAGTTTGTATACACCTGTTTTGAATTGTTTTTTCGAAAGATCTTTATTCGCTTTTAAGTTTCCTAAACAGATATTGGTTTTAAACGATATAAAGGACTTGAGCGAAGTTAAAGAAATATTGCCTAGAACACTAAACGAATTAATGTTTAAGTTGTTCATTTTTTGTGTTAATTTCAGTTTCTTTACTTTAACCGATTATGTGATACCGACATTGACTTATTTCTTCAGATTTTCTCTGGGTGTTAATAATCGGACAAATTAGGGAATCTAATCATACAATCACAGTAGAATTATAAGGATTCATATAAAATAACTTTCCCGCAATTTTCTATCGAGGGTACCTTTTTGTGGGAGCTTTTATTCCAAGGGAATTTTATTTTCGAGTCACAACCAACCCTTTAACAGCTAATAATAACACCTTATTTATCTGAAAACACGATCTTTATATAGTGCACCTTCCCCACATTCAAGAGATTACGTTCTATAGGTAACATAGTGCCACGTGTAGGCAATCCACCATACCTGTAGCGTCAAGTCTTGTAGTGTGGGTTGCCGAGATTCCAAGAAGAACATACATTCTGGAATTTTCGAGAACAAAGTCAGCCGAGCAATAAATTAAATTAATAATTACGAGGCGATAGAAGACGAATAGCGAAGAACGAAGAAGTGATTCAGTGAGTGATCGAGTTATTACTTAACAGTAGGGGTGTTATTTGAAGAATAATCAGCGCAAATGAATAAATTTGACAGTGACAGTTTGCTTGATTAAGCGACAATAGTTTCCATTCTGTTCGATTTAATAAACGCAGATACTCCCTATATATAGCACGAATTTGTCTATTTTGATTAAGATAGATAGGAAGTTTCCCGTTTATATTATATCAACTACTATACAAACAAACAATTCATCGATAACATTGTGTGTTGTGATACACAATACGCTCTTGTATGAGTTAATACTTACAATAACACGATTTTATTAATCAATATAACAAGCATGCTTAAAGTGTCATGTTTAGTCAGAACAGGCCAAATTTGTGCATAACCCTTCACTTGAGTTAAGTCCATACACATACGTGCCAGTTACAAGTGGTTTGATTGATATTTTTCTGATTAAGACCAGTAGGTATTTGGTAGAAAATGTACATAACTCATCATGGAACATGTGGAAAAATATCATCATTAAGAATTACATTCACTGAACACTAATTAATGTAAATTGAATTTTGGTGAATTCTTTATGTATCTACTAACTTTTGGTTCAATATTAGCATCAAATCAGTGCGAACTTTAAAGTGACTCAAAAGCAATATATCTAACGACATCATTGTATTACTGAAGCTATTGACCTTTAAGTGTCCCTAAAACACTACACCCGTCTGAATAAGTTTAACAGTAATTATGATACGTATTGTCACGAACTGTACTTGCGGTTTGTGTTGGTTTAATCATAATTAACAACACCTTCCTTGATGCGTCTGGAATGTTACAGCAACGATCAATAAAAAGACAATAGTAACACAAGAACGTTCTGGAAGGAATGCTGAAAACTATAAAAGCGAGTGCACTGGGCGGACCGAGTCAGTTTGTTTACATCGTGCGTTGACAAGTGACAGGAGCGATAGACAGGCGATAGTCATAGAGTGGCGGCAGTGGAACACGAGTATAAGTAGTGGTGAAGAAATAGATTTACTAGTGTGAAAAATTGTGTAGACTTGTGTTAATCAGAACTGTAGTTAATTTAATTTTAGTTGTTAATAAATTATGCTGTTTCCGTTCATTTAATTGTGTTTTCGAGACTGAATACGTCACAGTATTTAGTGGTACTTAAAATTAAAACAACATCTGAACGATATATTTATTCTCTGTAATTTCTATAAACGGTGAATGTCTAATAAAGACCACACGTTGCGTCGCGTCGCTGTTGGTGATGGGTCGTTTTCCAATAACATGATTATGGAACGGTCTGGAACTACTCTTGGAACGCGTTAACGAGAAACGAACGTGCGATGTGCGAACGGGTAATTGTATTGGTGGCGTTGCGTGGCAGTAACGTAAAGGTACAGTAAATATTTAAAAAAATAAAAATGGACTTTAAGTATAAAAAGGCAAAAAGTACAAAAAGAACGGATTTCAAATATTTTGGAAAAAATTATGTCTGTTGCCAACGTATCTAAATAATGAAATTAACATAGTTACTATTCAAAAAAAATCATTAAAATCCTCGTTCGTCTAAATATTAAGGATCACAGATCCCGCATTTGAAACACGTCCCACCAAGGCACTACGAACCCAAAAGCCAAATCCCACAACCGGTTTCGACCTGTTGGGTCTCATCAGGTGGGCGCTGGCAGAAAGACCTTTCCAGGCTATATGATAAATATAAATATGTAATCCACAGAAACAACTACTCCGAGAACTAATACCCTTACCGGTCGGGGATTTGGCTTTCGGTGGGCTCTTTGATCCTTAATATTTAGACGAACAAGGATTGTAATGCCTTTTTTGGATATGTTATCTTCATCTAAGATTTTTTCGGAATCAACAGTTTAATTCAATGCCGGTATTTATTTCTGTTGATTCCATATTTATATTTATCATAGTTACTGTTGTTGCATTACACTATTAGTGTTTATTATCTGTCTGTTTGTTTTGTCTAATCAATGAAACGGTTGGACCGATTTTGACGGGACTTTCACTGGCGGATAGCTAACGTAATAAGGAGTAACTTAGCATACTCTTATTTTAGAAATTAATAACTATTTATTAATAATAATAATTAATTTCTAAAATAAAAGTAGCCTAAGTTACTCCTTATTACATTAGCTATCTCCCAGTGAAAGTCCCGTCAAAATCGGTACAGCCGTTTCAGAGATTAGCCGGAACAAACAGAACAGTAGACAAAAATTTAAAAAAATGTTATTTTGGTATATGTACCGTGTATACATCCATATGCATTTAATAAAAAGTGGTTATTTTAATATTACAAACAGATGCTCCAACTTAATTTATATGTATAGATAAAGAAATGCTACATGCTCTTTACAGCTATTAATGATACTTCTTCCGATTTAAGCTATACATTATTTACTACATTGTTCACAATATTATTTGGTAAACGATACTATTGTTTAATTTATTGATTTTTAATTTGTTATTAACAAGTTTTTGTTGTAATGTATAACTTGTGTAACTGTTTAGCTATTCATATGATTATTAGATATTTATCAGAAAAATAACCGGATTTGTGAATTATTTGCATCTGTACCACTCCAAGCCGCCATTGGTTAGGTACCCAAAAAAACAACTACTAACGAATATTTGTAGGAATAAATTAATAATTATATCTTAATTTTTAGTCCCTTATTTGACAGCAGTTAAGTACAGAGCATATCAAATACGATGTTCTAACCCTAACCAAAGAAACTAGACCTTACCATAAGCTAACCAAAGTGATACTGACAGTCGATATATTTATTTTAAATGCGATTATATATTTTCCTTAACAGTATAATTAAACTTGAGCTACCCTCATGCTAAATGCTATTTTTGACACTCCGGCTTAATTTTTAGTTAGCCGCTATGTAAATCAGCGCCGTTTCATTAGCTGCTTAACCATATTTGAAAATTCCGGATTATATATATTTATATTGGCTTCGACGTAAATTCATATTTGTATATAAACAAAAAACACCTCTCTAAAAACTACTAAACTAGCGCATATACATACATAACAATTATTAGAGAAACAAGTGAAGTATAGATTTAATTAATAGTCTAGCGTAAAGGGCACACATCCCTTTTGGCAAAAAACATTTTCTAACCAAAATAATTATTCGTATAATTACCTTCTCCTATAAACTTAGTTCATTTATGTATATAAACTTTGTTGGTTTGTGTATCAAATATACGTACAGAACTACATTTACAGGGTATAGCGTGCTATTGTTCTTGACATATAACCTCAAAACCGTGACCTACATAGATAGATCGGCATTGTAACGATACAACAGCGAAACACGTTTTGCTGAAATTTTATATAATTACCATCGCTCAGAGTCAAGGTAGATACAATAAATAATTATCCGTCTCGACGTGGTGTGGACTGCATTTTCCCAGATACAATGAAACATTAAAACACTTCGACCGTGAAAACCTTACAAAGATGAATATTGCCAGCGAGACACAATTCGAACGGTCAGCAAATCAAGTTGTGTTAAACGTTCTAAACAAAAAAATAAAAATTCTCCAAACAAGACATTTTTCTAATAGCTTCTTAGAATATATGAAGTAAAACTATTAAATATGGCGTAACTCCATAGTTAAAATTAAAATAAAAATACGAATAGAGTTTACAAAATTGTTTATTGTTGCCATAATAATTATTTCGGCACACTGTGCCTTCTTCAAGGGGGAAGTTATATAAACTAAAAGCTATTACATTTTGCTTAAATACTAAATAATGAACTAAGAGGAAGGGGAAATTACAGAACAATCTTAAAATTAAATGTTTAGTAAGGGAGAGTTTACAATGTCAATTTGGTCATTAAGAATTAAGCCTAATTTATTTAATTTTTTAATTTCCATAGATTCAAGGAGATTTAGTTTCATATCTTTTTTCGAAATATGTAAAATTTTAAAATCATTATTAAAACTATGGTTATTTTGGAGTAAATGTTCAGAATAGGTTGAGTTTCCTTTTTTATTTTCAAAACATTTTACATGTTCGTTTATTCTCTCCTTAAAACTCCTGCCTGTCTGACCAATGTATGCTTTGTTGCATGTTCCGCAATTAAGCTGATATATACCTGACTTAAGATCTTTTTTTGTGGGATCTTTATTATTTTTAATGAACATACTTAACGAATTATTAGTTTTATAAGATACATTTTCTTATAAAATTTTTTATTTATCATTAGGTTGATTAAGGAGTGATCATAACCATTATTGATTGCAATAGCATAAGTTCTATTGAGTTCTTTATTGTAGTTTTCAGTAGACATTGGTATTGTTAAAAGACTAGAGTGGAAGAAGGCTAATTTTTGAGAGGTGGGGTGATACGATTTGGAATGTATTATGGTGTCTGTTTGTGATTTTTTATGAAAAATGGCAAAAAAATGTCTGTTGTTTAAATTTTGAACAGTTAAGTCTAAATAATTTATAGATTTTTCCACTTCTATTTCTAATGTGAACTTTATTCTTGGATGTAAGTTATTCAAAGCTTTGAATAAACAATTTTGTAAACTATTAGTATTTTTATTTTAATTATTAAATATGGTATTCGTTTACACCACAATCGTGGATAGCATTTTTAAAACTTTTAACACGAAAAAACTATCATTGCCTTGCTAATTGATGAGGAAGCAGGTAATTTTGATATCTATTTAAGTTTTAAGGCATATATTTCGTCTTACGATTAGAAAACTTCTCACCCGAAACTGATGTTTCCCATTTGTGGGTGGTGGTCTTGTTTTATCGAACAAACAAATAATTTGAATCAACGAATGATATTTGTTCGAGAGCTTACTAAGAGGGAAATATTCCAGTTACTATTATTTACAGTTATTATTATATACAAAATGTCAAATTTCTATTATGTCAAACTAATTTTGAGAAAAGCGGAAGTAACAGGAAGACGGGTGAACGTGTGCGTTAGTGGTCCTATAAAGATTCGAAACTCTATTACAGGGTACGAAATCCTGCAACGACAATGAAATTAAACAATAGAATTAGTATAACTTTTTTTCTTAAATATTTTAAATTATATCAATAGCAAAATCTTATTTACGAAATAAATTGAAGCTAATAGCCTATTAAATTTCCTGGACTTAAATATCTCTTGTAATAATAATAAGTTAAAATACAATATTTACATAAATACATTAAATAGATTCTCGTTATAATGTAACTTTAGTATTGCCAATGTACTCTTGAAAATGACTTGTTAATTGAAACAATTGTCGAATGAATAATAAAAAATCTTGTTGAAACATCTACTGTTATTTTTGATTTCTCAAATATTAAGCATGTTTCATCACAACACCACCATAGTTAGTTTTAATAGTATAACTTTTACTAATTGTAGTCTTTTATTTCATTGTCATTGACTTAGAAACTCCATTATCAGATAAACGCGTTTCCTCAACCGACTAATTTTTACGCAAAGACATTCTAGCCCTTTTCCTCCGTTAAAAAAATCGTAAATAGGTTTTTGAATAACGCATTAAATTCGTCTACATTTTGTTCGGCTTTGGTTTAATATGACGGCGACCTCATAGCATGAAATGTCAAAAGGTAACTTCAAAGGCGAACATTTTGGTTGATTTATATGCAGATTTGCCCTGAGATGGAAATTACATCCAAAATCATGCAGAGAGCGGGAGCGGGGACTCTGTACTCCGTAAAATTACAAAATTCATTCCGCTGCGCTGCGTCAAAGTGTGAGATGAAGTAATCGTCGGTTAGAAAAAAAAATCTGTAACTAAGACTGTTAAAGAAATTCAAGTTTTCGGTTTTTATTTCATAATCTATCTTCCATTTTCACAGATCAAAATGAAATATTGATTAGGTTGGAAAGCAGCACAAAGCTATAAAGTAATAAAGGCATGTTTTTTAAGTAAGTACCGTTTTGAAATTCTGCTGTCGCCTGCTGCCGTCAACGTTTCGCGCATGCGCACTGAGTACCTACATCTCTCACCTACGCATTGACGCCATTACACTCTGATTCGCCCTTGTTTACGTTGTTTACTGAGTGTTTAAGATGCCACTGATTATCCCGCCGACTATGAAGTCCGAGCTGTTATACGATTCCTTAGTGCTAAAGGACTAAACTAAAATATGTGCAGTTTATGGACAAAACATTATGAGTGATGGAATGGTAAGGAAGTGGGTGAGAGCATTTAAAGATGGCCGCACAAATGTGCATGACAAAGCCCGTCCGTATGTGGCTAATCGGACCAAATATTTCATCACATATTTTTACTGGAAAACTCTAGATCATCCTCCGTACAGCCCTGATCTGGCGCCCAGCGACTACCATTTGTTCCTGCACTTGAAGAAACATCTGGGCTGTCAGCGTCTTCAAGACCATGACAAAGTCAAAACAGTTGTGATGCAGTGGTTAACAGTTAACAAGTCAGGCGGCAGAGTTTTGTGAGAAGGGTATTCAAAAACTGGTCACTGGTGAAACGTTATGACAAGTGCCTTAATATTGAAGGAAATTATGTAGAAAAGTAAGGTACAGGCTTTCATGTAAAACCAAAATTATTAAGATATCTGCACGTTTATTATTAATTTCAAAACGGTACTTACTTAAAAACATGCCTCGTATTTCATTTTTAGGTGTTCCATACAATCACTTCCTTTTACATTCCAAGCTGTACGAGTATAATGGCAATTCAGACTTTGTATGTTTCACACTTTAAAGGTCTAAAAGTATTTTTCGTAAAAAAATAGAATCTCATTATTGCAGGTCTATATTTAAGAAAGTTAGTTGCGACACAAACAAATTACACCTTCATATTTATAATGTTTTGGATACTTCAAACGACCTTTAACGATTACTGATATTAAGGATTCATTTCTAACCTGTACATACTATTTTTTCTTGTATTGTAAATTCACTTAAATTTTTGATTTTTTAAAGCTGAAAGTTGATGATACTTTTCTTACTATAATAGCAAACAATTGTTCATAAAGGTAGGCTAGTCAATTGGTATATAGATTAACATATTAGGTAGACATGATTTATTTTTAATACGTAAGAGTTTGTACTATTCAGTATAAAAATCGGTTCTCGCGGTACTAACACTCTACCCTATTTAGCCGCTATCCTGAAAAAGGGGTACGATTTGTTTTTTTTAAATTGTAAATGTAAAATGTTTTAACTTTAGAGAAAACCGAAGGAGTGAAGGTGCGTGTACAATTATTCTTCAGACTGGTGACTATATGATGATGAATTAAATTATATTGTGACGGATACCGTCACATAGTTCAAATAGGTTAAAAAGATATATCAATTCCAAATAAGTATTCGCCAAACACCATATTAGGTACATAGTTCGGGTTAGATTTACTATTTCATTGTATTTATTTTATTGCTTTGTGATTCCATTCAAATTTATTTCTTTTGTTCAATTTATGTAAATACCTTCTAAATAATCTCTTCTCTATTTTCAATTACTGCAGCTATAAAAATTCTTTCACATTGCATTTCTATTATATTCAATTTTTTTGTGTTGTATTTCTATTGTAGTAAGTGTATTTCTTTTGTATGTCTTCTTGTAGATAATTCAAATGTTCTGTTCTAATTCATTTGTATTCTGCCTATCTGTGTAAATAATGTTATTACTGTACCTTCCGATAATTCTTATTAATATTTCAGTTTCACTTACTAAACGCATCACGCCTGTACTCCCTATTAATTCTTAATTGCACTTTTATAACAGATTTCTTCGGTGGTTGGTACTGTAATCCACATTTTAGTATTTCTTATCTCTAGTATTTTCCAATTATTCAAATTCCGCTCTATTGATACCCCACTTCTATCTGCTGCCCTTTCTTCTCTTTTACAGTTTTCAAAATACTTCAATTTTTCTAAACTCTTCAGTTCTTCCCGAATCTTTCTACAGTCAATTCTATTTCTACCTACGCGTGTATTTGTTATTTTTGTTAACATATGTTGTTGCTATTTCTCGGTTATCTAGTTTTATTTAGTGGTTATTAAGTCCTTCGCAAATTTAAAGATAAAAAGTAGTAGTGTAACATAATATATATTTTTTTTGTAATAAAGGTAAAATTAATATCAAAAAAGAAGTTTAAAGCGTAGCTAATAATAATAACAGTAAATATTAAGCTTTTGCTTACCGGATTTATTGGCTGATAGAACTTTTATTGTTAATGGAACGTGAAAAATATATTAGGTATAGAATGTTATAGAGAACTTAATTATCTACGAAAAAGGTCTGTGTAAATATTTTGTAGGTCTAACGGTTACGGATAAATTACAAAAAAAAACTAATTACATCCCTTTATCAAGACATCGGCTAAATGAGGAGGGTTGTGACCGGGAAAACTTCAATGTTCAATACGCCTTATTAAACTCCCTACATATTTAAGAAATATATAGCTGCCTACCTAAAATGCTAACCTACCCACCCCTCTTCTATTACTCGACCATTCGACTGACATTTCCTTCCTTCTTCCTCTACGCTAGCTTGGAGAAATTTAATCTTTCCTCTCCGCCCTAGCCCGAAGAACTACCTTCCTTCTTCCTCCACCCTAGCTTGGAGAAATTTAATCTTTCCTCTCCGCCCTAGCCCGGAGAACTACCTTCCTTCTTCCTCCACCCTAGCTTGGAGAAATTTAATCTTTCCTCTCCGCCCTAGCCCGGAGAACTACCTTCCTTCTTCCTCCACCCTAGCTTGGAGAAATTTAATCTTTCCCCACCGCCCTAGCCCGGAGAACTACCTTCCTTCTTCCTCCACCTTAGCTTAATGAAATTTAATCTTTCCTCTCCGCCCTAGCCCGGAGAACTACCTTCCTTCTTCCTCCACCCTAGCTTGGAGAAATTTAATCTTTCCCCACCGCCCTAGCCCGGAGAACTACCTTCCTTCTTCCTCCACCTTAGCTTAATGAAATTTAATCTTTCCTCTCCGCCCTAGCCCGGAGAACTACCTTCCTTCTTCCTCCACCCTAGCTTGGAGAAATTTAATCTTTCCTCTCCGCCCTAGCCCGGAGAACTACCTTCCTTCTTCCTCCACCCTAGCTTGGAGAAATTTATTTTATTTATTTACAACACCGTACGTTTAATCTCATAACGAATTTTATGATTTTATGCGACTATCGCTAAAACCTACACATCTAGAAATTAATCGAACATTACTGCGAGAACAATTTGGGAGTGTTATTAGTTACCTACTAAAGGTGTATAAAGAGCATAACATATAATATGACCATAAAATCGCATTTAAGATCAATTATCTACAGTTTTCAATTGCATCCCACGGATCATACAAAATCTAACAGTAAAAAAATATATATAGGATATTAAGTACTTACACAATTTAATCGTTTGATACTATTCTTAACATACCTACGTATAAAAAGGATGTAGCTATTCACACACAAAACTGGATTTACATTATTTTTAAGCGAAGTTTTGGATGGATGTAGAACTACAGGCGTACTTTAATAATATTTTTCATCACATCCATAAATCTAAATCTATACATTTCAAATTTTGCTTTTATTTTGTATTTTTATTCTATTTTTTGGGTTTAAAATATAAAAACTTACTGGATATTACATAAATAAGAAGTATTATATAAATAGATAAATTCTGTATCTTTGATAATGGCCTAACAGCGTTCCAAATCTTTGATCTTAATATTTAGACGAATAAGGATTTTAATTCCTTCTTTTTTGAATATGAAAAAATTGTAAATCTTTGAAGAACTATTTTTCTAAATGTTTCACTTTTTACTAAAGAACATTTTTCATTGCTACAAAAATATCATCTCTTTACAGTGATTAATTAAACTACTTATTAAATCTACGATATAATGTATGATGTAATAATTAAATCTACCTATATAAACGTTTCATTGAAATTCCTTTAATTAAAGAAAACTGATTATTATTTTAATATGTAGTTTTATGTAAGTAAATATGTATGTAGTTGCACTTATAAATATCTACATACCATTATTATTTTTGTTAGCATAAAAACAATAAACACAAAAATCTGAACACTTTAAACCAATGTTTAAATTATAAACAAGTAATTCGTTCACTTACATAAAAAGAAGACTAAAAACATTAAAACCAATTTAAATATGCCATAAATAATTGAACGGCAAATGCATAATTGAACTGTTTACAACAACAACATGAGAAAAAAATTAGTTGAAAAGGCTTTGACGTGGAAAAGTGCATGCATTGGATTATATTTCGAACTGACAATGTTCTTTTTTTCTATTCAATTAACGTTCAGTCAACTGAATTAGCCTTTCATATTTGTTTATGTACTGATAATCGTGTAAATGAGAAATAAATACGTTCATTAATAAATAAACCATTCAAAGTAAGTTCCAAGGAGTAACATATCAAAAACGGTCATAGCAAAAGATATCAATTTGTCAGTTGTCTCTTTTTCCGCATTTATCTGGAAAAATATCAAAGTAATCGTAATGCCTCAATGAGAAAATTGCAAGATTACTACAATAATTACAACAAAATTTAAAAATCTCGATCGGAGCTGTTTCTACGAACAAAAAAAAAACGTAGAAAACAGATGAAAACAGGTAATTTTCCAAATATACATCTATGCTAATTTAATGTTTGTTGCATTAGACTTTCGGGATACAGTAATGATAAGAGGGATTCTGTCGGAATTAAAGTTCTTGCATAATTGCAATTACAGCATTGTGATGTAATTTTGCATAGGCGACTCTACCTTTTTTATCTCACTTTTTGTAAGCTACGA
Source organism: Agrilus biguttatus (assembly GCA_963921985.1). Classification (NCBI taxonomy): domain Eukaryota; kingdom Metazoa; phylum Arthropoda; class Insecta; order Coleoptera; family Buprestidae; genus Agrilus; species Agrilus biguttatus. Next base: position 28,693,609 of record OY998118.1, read on the forward strand.
AATATAAATAGAAATGATTATATCAAAATTATTTTCAATAATTATCATCTTTGTATTTGCTCCTCTTTGAATCTCATATTTAACGTCGTAAAGGCTGGCGACTAGCATCCCCACATGTTTTGTATATATTATCTAAGGGTGACGAAAGACATAGGAAGGAACTGAAAGATGCGAGGGCAACATTCTTCTAATATACACTATGTGTATAGACGTCGTGCACGATTACAGTGTCGAGTTCTACTAGCGATGCGATGCGTATGCTTTTGCGAGCGTAGCGATGCGATGCGTTGCGTTGTAGGTGCATTTATTATGCGTAGATAACTTATGTAGTAAATTATTGGTTTATCTGATTGTGTTAACACGTTATCATTGACCATTGTGTTTATAAGAGCTCGTTGTTGAATTGTGGCTAAAGTACGACAACTATCTGTCACCCCAGTATGGTATAGGAGAGACACAGATATCTCCGGTGATGCCTATAGTACGGTGACTTGCTTTGCGTGGGGTGGGCTTGGTGCTATAGCGGCACCGGGTTAGGTTTGACCTACCCTGTTGGTCTCCAGTATAGGTGTTATCCCGAGAATGTGGATATCATGTCTGGAGGCGCGGGAGAACAAATTCATGATTACAGGTATTTAATACGATTTGCTGATTGACGGATTCTGCTAGACTGGTGAAGATTAATTCGCAAATGATCCGGAGGGGCAGGGGTTCCGAAGGAACCCCGGTGAGTACCTAATTACTTTATGATCTTGTCAACAGATCGGTAAGTGTTTTTATTATTTCATGTGATAACTTCCTATGAGCGAGAACGCCTGTTTGTCGTCATCTCACTTTCACACAGTCGCCAACCAGCCAAATATATTTATACTTGTTCACGCACGCCTTCATCTCCCGTCTAAGTAGATAATTAATTATGTTTACTATTTCCTAATGATTTGTGAGTAAAATTATCTTGATTATTCTTATTAATTTAAATGTTCTTTTAAACATAACCAATCTGACATCAAATTAAATTAAAATAAAAAAATATATAAAAATCCCCGCTTATATTTTTTCTTTCAATACTCAAATAATAAAATAACGCATGTAAGAAAAATGTCAGGAAAAATAGCGGATGGTGCCTTCAAGAACCTCCTTAAGGTTTTTTGTTACGGCGATTTCAATCACTTCAATCGTCCCAAAACGGACTCCTTTCAGAATGCTTTTGATACTGGAGAACAACAAAAATCAGCCGGAGCAAGATCCGGAAATAGTGATCTAGAACTAACTAAATCTTTCTAGATGATAGGTTTCTGACATTTCAAAATTATTTTTAATTCAGTGTATCTACCAAGGATTTTATCAGAAACTTCTTCGAGTGAATGGAAAAGCACGCCCACAAACTTTCAGCATGTAAATAACTTTTGAATAAGTTATTTATGTCAAAGGTCAATCAGTACATACAGTAAGTACAACGCACAACTGCAGTTATTTAGTTGGTACAGTGGTAGTTGTCATTGGAAATCCATTATAGTCGATTTTCGAAGAAGATCCTTTGAATGACACCTAACAGCTGTCAAATTTGTTATATTAGAAAAGCGCGTATTTTCAATGTATTACCTCGTATTCGGATAGAGATCTTTTTGTCACCAGAGCGCTCAAGTGTTATTAAAGTAACGATAATATTGGAACGACATCCAAATCATAAAATCGAAATGTCGAAATTCAAATATGGAATACAATTGATGGATTTCATTTAAATTTTGAAGGGCATCCACATTTCGCATGTTATTTTCTGTTACCGTTAACCGTAAATATAATGATAATTTTATCAAACTAATTTTAAAAATTAAGAAAAAATTGGATATATATCAAAGATATATTTATCCTTAAGTGACTGTTAAGGTCTAAAATTCACAAAATTTATTTTATTTTATTTTAACAAATATACAGATGTTAAAATTTCAACCACCATGTGGCCATCATCAATGTAATGAATACAATAACAAGAAAACAAAAATTAATTCTACATATTTTGAATAAAGAGAGATAAGTGGATTGTTCAAATGTGTGTCGAAATTCATTAGGTCATTCTATACTTATTGATGTAAACAGCTTCATTCGTAATAAGATTTACATATTTGTTATTACATGGTTTTACCAATTCTAAATTGTTTAAATCAAAATTACGGTCGTTATTTAAGAAATGGGAAACTACAGCAGATTTTTCAGGGTTGTTATTTTTTAGGTGAAGGAAGTGTTCTTTATATCTAGTGTGTATAGTTCTTTTTGTTAAACCAACATAAATCTTGTCGCAGTTATTGCAACTAATTTTATATATTCCAGATTTATTTTTAGCATCATCCTCAATCACAAGAATTCTTTATTGTTAATAATAAGGAGAATACTGCTCTATTTTCGCTTATTTATCATAATAACTTTTTAAATACGCTATTTGTTTATTTAAAATTGTAAAAAAAGTATTTTGGAGTACTTCATAAGAAAATCCTTTTAGCAGATACCTTCATGAAACTTCGTCAAAGACATAAAATACTACAGTTAGTAAATGTGAACAGATGGCGATATACTGCCTGTAATAATGATCAAATTCCTTTTAGGTGATGCCTGTATGATATATCAAAAAGAAAACAATCGGCACCTACTTAATTTGCCTTCCCTTTAATTCTTATAAGTGGATCAATAAAATTTATGACTGTGTTAAAATTCAAGTTTTCATGTCATATAATTACTGGAAAAATCACCTTTGATAGATAGAGATACGGATGGGCACGTGAGTGACCTTAAAAAAGATTCCCTTTTCTTTTTTCTAAATTAAATTAAAATCTACATTATCAGAATAAATATTTATGTGACACACGGTATATTTGTTACAGCTGCATTCCGTTAGTTCTAAAAGTATGTCAGACAATACAACGTATTAAAACAAGATCAACACACTCGGTCCATGATTTGCTATTAATAATTTTATTTGAAAAAACTCACAAGTTTCAAGAAAAAATACATTGTTGAAAATACACACAGAATATTGTAGTGTGTATTTTCAACAATATATTTTTTCTTGAAATTTGTGCGTTTTTTTCAAATAAAATTATTATGGATATGTTTCAACGACTCTAAAAAAATTCCCATTAAATTCCTATCAAAATTGATACAGCAATGTTTTTTTTTTGTATTGTACAGTGTGGAAATATTAACAAATGTTTAAATATTATCAAAAATATGAAAAATAGAAGTCTGTTTTTGCAATGTTATTGTTGAATCGTCACTCGTCGTTTAATCAAGTGGATTATCCAATTAAAACTATATAATTAAAGCTTTTGGAGTTGATCTTGATCTTTCTAATAAACGAAAACATGTGACACTACTTACTCGTTATCTATATACATATATTTTGTAAGTAACAATTAATGACATAAACAGAGCAGATGAGAAACAAATTAAGCTTTATAGTGTCCCATTGATATTTATTGTAACCAAGCAACCAAGAGAAACAAATGCACACACAGATGTAAGTGTATTATTGTAATATGTATTATACATCGTAATGTAGCATGTAATGTTCACAGTTTGCTTACACACATTGGCTACATCAAACGAGCTGATTTAATGAAGTTAATCAGATGTGACACTTAATAAAACTGAAGCGCTTGCATTTTTTTATTGCCAGAATGCAACAACAGCGGGTGGACAAGGTACCATTTAGAACAATTATATATACATATTTATGCGTTGCATCATTTATAAATAGCTCATTATGCAAATATTCCATAATCTTCTTTGCAAATATTATTTAGTACTAATATACACATTGTTTCAAGACCTTCAAAAAAAGAAGAAGAAATTAGATTCATTTTTAAGCCTTCTCAACACAATAGACAAAAACATCCAATTCACAATTGAAAAAAATAAATAAATAACAGTATCAGCTTTTTAGATTTAAGCTTAACCAAAACCAGTAACAACATTAAATTTAGCATAAGCAGAAAACCTACCTCAACAGATGTTATCATTCCAGCAGATTCGTACCATCCATTGCAAACAAAACATGCCGTCTTTAATTGTTGGATACATAGATTATGTAATATCCCACTGTCTCCAGAAGAATTCAACAAAGAACTCGATATTATAAAATATATAGCTTCAAAAAATAGTTATACACACAAATTAGTAGATAATATTTTAAACAAAAAACTTGAAAAGAAAATTATATAGGTAACGATAACAGAAACAACGATATTCAGGATCATACATTTGCAAGCATTCGTTTTATTAATAAATTAACGGTCACTTAAGAAGAATGGGAAATAATAGAGATATAATGAAAATGACAATATGGAGGCCAGATACTAGCAGAGGTAGAGGAAGGACGAAAAGCAGATGGGAAGACCAAGTAATGGAGGATATAAAGAAGCTGGAAATACACGCATGGAGGGAAAAGATACAGAACTGGGATGTGTGGAAGAAAGTAACACAAGAAGCAAGGACGAATAACCGAATGGAATAAGTTAGGAAGGAAGATTAATTATGGATTATCTCACCACATGAACCAAGTTTTAAGAGCTCCAGAGGCGAGCGGCTACAATTCCTTAAAGGAATGTACAGCCGTATAGATATATGTTATGGACCTATGTCTTACCGAAATTACTTATGGTAAATAAATTTTGAAACACTAATTTTATTCGACAATAGTTAAGAATGATTAATAGATATTAAAGTAGTTTTGTCTACCTGTCATGATAACAATACTTATTAAAAATACTAATAATAAATAGAGTAGAAATAATACCCCATAGTTGCGAAAATTAAATATAAAAATAAAACAACATAATTTCTTAAATTACATCTACATAATAAGTAGCAAGTATTATTTATTTAGTTACATATCAACGTTATTTTTACTCAATTACTTTGTTTGGGTTACAGGAGCATTTGAAATGACATTACATGTCTTGTGATTGATACACGACAATTTTAAAAATTCCCTTATTTTTAATTAATACTGAAAAAGTCTATTTACTTATCATAGGGTAGGTGACGCAACGAAATATTAATATGGTGGACGTTAGAAATCATTTTGACGGACTAAAACACTTTTCTGGAAACAATGAACTAAAAAATACGACGGTAGAGATAAATATCGAACGTACATAGTCACATTTTGTAGCTATAAAATATTCTCGAAATTATTGATGCTGGCGAGAATAATAAAATTCTAAAAAGAATTTATTGCTATGAACTTCAAACTGCTTATTATCCTGACCTATTTTTCCATATTACACATATTCATACGTATACGTTTATGTATGAGGGAGGAAGTTGATATAAACTGTGATGGTTCGTTTGGAGGTTTTCAAAATAAATCTCTCGTCCAATTACGAAAAGGATGCTTGATACCCTTTGGCATTATGAAAATTGATACTGTAAAGGGTGAAAACGATATGAGGACGCTTTTTTGGTTTCTCTTTTCCCAGAGGGAAATTTACCAACGAATGCGAGCGTTTTCGTTTTTGCAAAGCAAATTAAATTAGCTTGAAATCTCATTTAATTCGGATACGATGATGACTTGAATGCAATGCAACTAAACACTAACGATAAAAGTTTATTTGTTATTATAAGTTCAAACATATTAGTAGCTTCAGGAAAATGTAAAATATACCAATAAATATAATTATAACACTGAAGATGACCACTTAGTGGTGGAAATGCACATTGTATATTTTTAAATATATATTCTAATGTTGGTTGGTGAATTGTCTTATTTTTGAATATTAGTAGTAATCAAAATTTCAAAATTTAATGTTTATTTGGATGATTATTTTGCGATATACCGAATGTTTCAAGTAAAGCAAACCTTTATAAACTTTTACTTATTTCATTCTAGTTCTTATACTTGCAATATATATTAACAGCCGTAAAAAGAATTTATGGACTTAAAATAATACATAAAACGAATTTCACCACTTCTTATTTAACTCCCAACATATGTTTCGGCAATATTGGCTTCATCAGGCCTAAATCTTAGGTTTTATAAAACTCTCTTAAATAACAAAACACAGGGGTAGTGAAAATACACAGTTATTTCGGAATAAATTTAGGAGGAATTAATTATTATAAGAATCTGTTTGTTCATTTAATAGAATATGTTAAACCTGAACTATATATATATATATATATATATATCATTTTCTTAAGTTAAAAATATTTATCAGCGTTAGTGTTATACTTTGCAACTTTGTAACAACAAATTCGAACATTCAGGTAGTAAGTGACCTAGAGGATCTTCCTAGAATTTCACTGTAATTGTACATACATTGTCATGGCTCGTTGTCTGAGGTGGAGAGGGCTCGGTTGTCGATGGTCTGATGTAACCGGTTCTGTTGTGCATCCCCGTCTCCCCAAAACCCTAGCATAAAAACTTGTATCTTCAAAGCAGTCTAACGTTATCGGTCTCAGGCGAAGCACGCGTTTCTTTTTTTCATCCTGTTGTCGTTTAATGCTAAGTTTATTGTTATTTGTGTTTTTCTTGTATTTATAATTTAATAAACTATTCCTATAGTGAATATAAACTCATTTGAAAAGAAAAATATAGACTTTGCGCAATTAATTTAGTGATTATGTTTCTTAAGTGATAATACTTAAGCCAGCAGCACTTAATCACATATCAACAGAATACCTTACTTTAAATTTATTAATTTCAAGTTGTTCTAACAGATTTAATTAATATTATTTGTTGTTTACACGAGTATATATAATAAAAAATCGTTACCGAATTATGTACCATGGTTCGTGTATGTTGAGCCTATTTTAGTTTTAATATAATTCATCCAAAAAAGAAGGCATTAAAATCCTTTTTCGTTTAAATTTTAAGGATCACATATCCCACATTTCGAACGCGTCCTACCACGTAGGCACTGTGAACCGAAAGCCTAATGCCACAACTGGTTTTGGCTTATTAGCTCTCATCAGGTGGGGGCTGCCAGAAAGGCCATTACAGGCTATACGATTAATATAAACATGGAATCAACAGAAACAACTACTAACATGGATATATTATTTTCGTATAAAAATCTTTCAGAATAAACAGTGTAATTCAATGCCGGTAGGGGTATTAGCCCTCGGAGTAGTTGTTTCTGTTGATTCCATATTTATATTTTAATATAAGTTTTATGTTCTACAAGACGTTTTTTAAAACTTCTTACCTAGTTGGGTATTTGATAAGAATGTCTAGTAAATTACAAAATAAAAACACTAAAAGAATAATAAAAAATTGCTCGTTTTCTTGCCCTTATTTCCTTGTAACTTTTTAGGTTCCAAGTCGACCTTGATAAGGGTAGGTTTAGTAAACTGCAATAATGTACTTAAAAACAAATTAACCTCGAATACCCCGTATTAATTAGCCTCACGTTTATGATATCAACTTTTACAAATGTCGGAAGAAGACTTACCAAAAAGAACCTACCCCAATTAACCACCAACCAAGGATAAAAAATGGAATCGAACGACAAAATAAAATGTGCTAGGTGCCATTGGAAAAAAATGAAGTTATTCGTGTTTGAACTTTGGATTTTTTTCTGAACGCCCTGTATAAATTATAAAGCTTAGTTTTGGCATGACGTTAGCCTTATGACTTGGCTATAACTAGTAAAAATTTCAACATTCTAGATCAGTTTTTATGGAAGTTATGATTTTTTATAGTTTGGGTTGCGGTGCAATATTTTTTCAAATAAATTAAATTATCTCTGAAACTATTCATCGCATAATGGGCATACAAGTTGGTTATCAAAGTCACCTTAAAATTTTATGTTTCATACGAATTCATCGTAAAAAATATAGCACTCCAATTAAAGTAAGATTGTTGACATCAACGTCCGGTATAACCGGAAGTGCCCGACAGTTGAAATTACTTTAGTTAAATAGATCATCCCTGATAACACCTACTCCAAAAGTTTCAAATCTGTAACATGCTTAGTTTCCCTAAAACGTCTAATGTACCACTCAGTTTGAATGACCCTGTATAACATAGGTTGCAATATTTAAAGAACTCGTTTTTACAAAATCAGTCAGTACAGCTTGTTAATTTGCTGTAAATACCTACTTTAGGAAAAAACATCCGCAATTATACAAATCAAATGAAATAAATAAATGTATCTACTTATTTGTTTTCTTAAAAAATCAAAAATAATTAGTACCCGTTCTATATCAGAAAGGATTTTTTTAATGATATTGTTGTTTATTCATTTGTCAGCCTGTAATTTTTAATTTCACAAGAGGTGTGGTTTACACAACTAGAAAAAGTCGATTACACTTTTATTTAAAGATAATAAAAAGCAATAAAATGAGTAGTTTTTAATGTAGGTATATATTTTTATTGTAGTTATGTAAAATAGTTTATTAGTTAGTAACTAACTAATAAGAATAGCTTACCTATTAAAATAAATGTAGACTACATATAAATTTGTATAAGATTATTAAACACTCGAAAATGATTCAACACGTTTTTAAGGAAGAATCTTGTCAGAATGGGTCACCCACCTGCTGAGAATTCGCAATCTACGGACTTATGTCCTAATAGGAAAAACCTCTTTGAAAATACATTTTTTGAGGTCTCTCTCTCTACATGGTATTAAAAACACTTCTAGATGCATTTAATTTCAAGTTTTTAAGTGAAATAAATAATTAAAACAAATGATAATATTTAGCGTCATGTAAATTGACATTTCACAATTTGGCAGGACAACTTTATGGATACATATAATAGCATCTAGTGGCGAGGAGTTAAAGACAGCCTTAAATAAAACGGAAACGACATTGTATTATAAATAAAAATACAACGAAATATTCTTTTGTATGAGAGGCGAAAGTAGGGTTAGAGTTAATATAAAAATTGGCGACGAAAAACTAGAATATATCGCTGATATTAGATACTCAAAATTTAACATAAGTCAGGATAGCGGTATTTACATAAAATAAATGATAGCGAAGGTCGAGTAGCTTTTAACAAAAATAAATCACTTCTGTGCCCACCCTTGGTAAATTTAGAAATTCGAAAAAAAAATACTTAAAGTGTATGTTTGGAGCACGGTTTCAAAAATTTAGAAATGTTTGAGATGTGTGTTTCACATTATAATGTTTTAGCAAAACTCGACAAATGTTTCGAGAAAAAAAAATAAATTTCGTAAATTTATTGAAGCTGCTGCGTGATATTTAATTTTTTCCCTTTATTTCTCTGATAACATCATGAGTGCACCGAAAACGGCCTTTTTAAAGAAAAAAAATTATGAAGATCACAAGTTCTTTAAATATTCACGTTTGACTATGACACAAAGTTATTAGTATTGATCTTGAAACGTGTTTCATAATTCGAGTGATAATGCAGAACCTATGTAAATGTATGTTTGTTAATGCTTTAAAGCTGACCTATGTATGAATATTGATGATTTACCGAAGCTACATATATTTGATATTCCACATATAAACCAGTTTTAAGTACATCAATAAAAACAGTGGAATTATATATGCTGTTACAAATAAATATTTTTACTGATAAATTTATTGAACTGAATTTGAATTCTTGGCAACAGGAGACAAATTTATCATTTTTAGCATGTAGTTATGTATATTTGAAATATTATTTGGGTACCCCCCATATACCCACGCAATGGAAGTATTTTTCCATTCGATATGTGTCGTTAAAATTCAGGTGAATCTATTATTTATCTATATGTCAATGTGTAATACCAAACTGCTCTGTTTTTGTATTCAAACACGTATCACCTAATTTTTGAAAAACAAAACGTGACAATTTATTCAAAAATAGTCTTGTGGTCTCATCATCGTTCATTAATGAATAATAAAAAATACATAAATTTACTTAATAACCAAGGTCACAACGAGATAACAGCACAATAAAAGAAACCGAATCTTTGGTTACTTTTAAATGTTTAAAGACAATTGAAAGTATTTGTCCCTATCCCTTGGGGAAACATTATCATTAGTTTGTATTAAGCTCCTAAAGATGCCCTATGAAGGCGAATATTCATCACCTGATGATGCCACTGTGTGGTGAAACAATGTTGTTGTGAATACAATATAATTTACTTGAAACTCCTTTATTTTTTAAATATTATGGATGCTTCAACATATATCGGCTACTACCTTAAGAAGTTTATTGACTAAATATTCAAATAAAAATGTGAAATAGTTCCAAGTGTCTTTTTGTATTCAATTTATGTGTATTTAAAGGAAACTTTAAATACTATAATGTAGAATTCTAAAATAACAAAGAAGATAGAACACAGATTTTATAATCATGAATTGAGGAAAATAATAACCGATCATTCTACTGCAAGTATCTATAAAAGTTGGGTTAGGTTAGATTAGATTAGGTTGGGGTCAATAAATTTTGTGGATTTGTTATATGCTTAACTCATTATAGGATTACATTACATAAAATCTTTTTAACTTGCCACATTAAATTTTAAAGATTAACATGGTCTCGAATTTTGTATTCCATCCAACCTGCTGTTTACCTTCCATTATTATTATTATTATTATTAATATTAAATTTTGGGATTGGGCTGTGATGAACAGTTATATAATTAATAGAGTATACCTAATCATATCTACTAATTAGTCTTTTCAATTCAAATTCTACCAAATAGTTGTATATATTTTTATTTTTGTTTTTGTCTTAGTCTTGTAATTTTTTTTTAATTTGGCACACAACAGATGTTAAAACGTTCATCGTCCCTAATTAACTTGTTAACTATTAAATAAATAAAATAACGACGAAAAATTCGTTTTGTTTCAACTGTTTATTATAAGAAACTCTTACAATTGTTTCGATATCAGGTAGTCGCAAGTAGATTAGGTATATATACTCGTGTAATAACTTCCAATATTAGCACTTCTACTTTAAACTGTCACTTTGATAATAATCTGTTGATCGTAACAATCGTAAGAGTTTCTTATAATAAAAAGTTTAAAAAAAACGAATTTTTCGTCGTTATTTTATTTATTTAACATGTTTCATCAAGACTGCACCATGAACAGCGTTTCTTATATTGTTAACTATTAATTTTCGACCTTTGGATATTTGTAATTTCCGTAATAGATAGAAAGAGTGGCGCATCCCAAAACCCCCCCAGAGCCTTTAATTAGAACATAATATTCAGCGATATATCGATATTTCACCAATATTTTAATTTTATATCCGATTAAACTAATTCCCAAGTTGGTAAAAACGGTAATTGTGTGTTATTCTTCCGTTAATTTAAACTCCATTTAAACCCGTTGCAGACGTTCCCAACCTGTCTATGTTCTTATCTTCCTTAATTTTGCAAACACCCCGTATTTGCTCCCTCTGAGCACCCATACAACCAGAACCCACCCGCTTTATAATATTATAAATTATTGTATTTTTTTTTAATAAAAGGTTTCGGGTTATTAATATTTTTTCTATTAATCTCACCCTTGAAACTTAATATTTAAATTCATATCATTTATAATTTGGCAAGACATTCGTTATATACCTACCCGTTTTTAATATATTTCTTTTAAAACTCACGATCCCTAGATATACTCCCCCCCACAAGCTTTTTCTCGGTGCGCCACTGGGTAGAAACAAATCAACTAAATCCATTTTTAGATGTGCGAAGCAGCAATTTACATATTATACTCCGCTATTAATATCGGGATAAAAAGGAACCATGTTCACTTAGAAAATTTCAATTCAACCAGAAAATGTGATCATTTTAACGAAAGTTTATCCAATTTAAAAGTCTGTAAACGAAGTAACTTACACTGTGGACGCTCCAAATATGTGCCCGTCAAAAACTTTGGTACAAATATTTATTCGGTATTTTAAAAACATTCTGAAACTTATTATTTGGACGTTATTAGTTTATTATCTTATTGTTAAGTAATTTAGTAAAGTTTATATTTTAGAATAGTCACATTGGATCAGAGCTGACGTTTTCAGGCTCTGCTCTAAATTTTTTTTCTTAGGAATCGTCAGATACTGTTCGCATATATTCATCTTTTTATTTTTTGTCTTATTGGTCATGCTTTTTTTACTTCTCGGATTTTTGTAATTTTTGTATTGTCATGTGCATTTGCTGTCTGTTCCTTTCTTTTACAATTTATGGTTTTGTATGTAAAAAATATTTTAATTCTTGGTATTGCCGTTTACCCCCATTATATGATAGTTTCTTTGTTTCCAAATGTTCTTTTAGAGTTAAGTTAGTCGATAGATTTATTGGGGGTAATTTTTTGACTCATCGGCCCATTTCCAGGATGTAGATGATGCACCGACACATAGTTTGCAATGTTGTATTTTTGTATGTTTACGTTTCCCTTCCTTTTTTTTGTTGTTTCAAGTGTCGGTGCATCGGAACCACCCCTCCTCTGGGGGGCGGTTCTTAAATTCATGTTAATATAAGTATTTTTACATTCAATAGCAGAATCAGTTCATCATTCAATCATATAAGATTCAAATCATTCATACATAAAACATTTTTAGCAGAAATCATTTTAGTACATTAACAAGATCTCTCTAAACATATCGCATTTAATTACATATGGTTTCATATAATAAATCATAATCTATAGTCATTTAGTATTTTCGTAAAAATAAGTAGGAATCATATATAGTTGTAAATAGTTTGGTTGTAATAAACTTCTAAAGTCCGTTTATTGCATCGATTCCACCATAGGAATCAAAAGAAGTGGCACATCTGTGCACCGGTGAAATAATCTTATTTCATGAACTAATAAACAGATACTAATGCAAAATAACAAAATCACAACTTTGTTGTCGGAAAATTCTCGCAAATTTAAACACAGTAATCACATATAGTTATAGGTATACCGGTGGGCCCTCTTTGGAAACCCAGGCCCGGGGTGTTTTGTCCTGCCCATGATCTGTGATGTCTTTTAAACACAAGGATATTCGTCACAATGTTCAAACATTTAATTTGTATCTATTAAATTTCAGAATAACCTGATAAAATATCTATATCTATGATTGCATGATTTTTTACACGACTTTAAGTTATGAAATACAACACTGAGACAAAAATTTTCGTTTCGGCGAAATCGAAGGAACTTATTCGATTGTAAAAGGTCGATAAGGTCAATTTTCTTGTATGTAATATACAGAATGTTGCTGAAAAGGTGTACAAACGAAAGAAAAGTTCAAATTACTCACCGAAAACTGGAACATGGATGTATGACCCAATGACCGGAGGCTTTTTGTCGGATTCGTTCTTTCATAAGCGCCTTCTTCGATCCGAAAAGTTTCATGGCCAACTTATTATCCGTTGGTTGGAAGAGAGCTTGCAGTTGGTTTTTGAGGAAGCTTTGCTTGACCTCCGCCGACCCGAGCGGGGTTGGCCCTGGTTCTTCCTTTGGGGTGCCGTAAAGCGACACATCGTCCACCCCGAAGTGCACTTTGCCACTGCCTTTGTAATTCATGTCGTTGGATAAAAAATCCTGAAATAAAAAGATGCACATTTTAAAATTTTAAGTACAAAAAAGTATTATATGTGAATGTATTTGAAGCAAAAGCACCTTAACAACAATTCGTTATAACTTTTTCATTTTGTCAACATTGTACAATCAATGTATAATATATTATATATACAGTTGTTGGTGCGCAGTTTATGTGAACTCTTTTTCTGCGTAACATTTATTCCTTAGTTACTTTAAACTGGTAAAATATCAGAATTCAACTTCTATTTGCCAGATGTGTTATTGCACAGAATGACACAACTTTGTACAGTATTTTGTCACGTAGTAACTAACAATAGCCTAAGGTCACCAACACCCTATTAACCACCCTCCACCCCTGTAGGTTCCCAAGTAGATTCCAGGTATATTTAAGCTAGTAAGTAAGTAGTAAGATCATTACCGTCCCGTCAAATGGACCAACTCCGTCACCTACCTGGGCGTTCTCTTCGACAGAACCCTAAACTGGAGGCGACATATTCTGGCAACCCGTAACAAGGTTATGGGCGCATACATCGCACTCTGGCCTTTCTTCCGTAATAACTCTATCTGCCAACAAACCAAAATCCGTGCGTTTAACGCAATCATTAGGAGCATTTGCTCCTACGTCATTCCCGTCTGGGGCTGCGCCCCTCCTCACCGCCTACAAATTCTTCAAGGCACCTACATGCAGATTCTCCGTTCCGCATTAAACTATCCCTGGTTCATCAGAAACATCCAAATTCTGAAAGAAACCGGTTTACCTTCTCTCCCCGACGCTGCAAACCTTCGGGCCTCCGTGTCAGGTCACCCAAACTCCACCATCTCGACACTTTCCACCTACGCCCCAAAACTGAACGACCGCTTTAGAAGGCCTTGTCACCTTCTACCCTGAGTTTAGTTTCGCTTTTTAGTGCGAGTGCCCACCCTCCACATCAGAGGTGGGCCACCGACCCTTCGAACCCCCCTCCATAGCTCCCGTCCCTTCGCCCCACAACTTTGTCTTCTCCTTAATCCACTTCCCTATGCCTACCTCTCCGCATCTACCCTGGGGATGTTAAAACCTTCGGGTTGTTAATCCCCACTCGAGGTGGGTTTTTAGTCAGTAAGAATCTGACACTACCCCCCTTCAGGAAGTGCCTATGTAAGGTTTTACCACTTCGAGTTAAATCTAAACAAAAAAATACTAAGATCATTCTCGTCTTGTTCGTCTCTTATCCTAAGTTATATGTCTCGCATAGTACTAATTGTTTTCTAGTTATATGTTGTACATGTTTTATTAAAAATCGTCACTCATTATTTTGTCACAGAAGCGAAATTAATCATTCGGTCGCTGTATATATCATTAAAATATCGACTTCGGAAAATTAATTTTTTTCGAAGAGGGTTTAAGTGTCCTTTAGTACAAGCTAGGCAAGCGACACACCCGCGATACTCAACAACAGTTACGTACGAAGAATTAGAATCAAACAAAACCAAAGGGACTTTAGGGCTGTTTGTACACTGTCAAAAACAAATATATCCATTATGACGTTTAGTGCTATCCAGATGATAAAATCTGACCCATTTGGGAATAAATGACGGATGACATGGTTTAAGTGTTCACCTATCTGTGACTTGCTAAGACCTGTCGTGAAAACATGTCACTTGTATTACGGCCAATATAATCCACTTGCATAAATGCACCATTTTGAACCGATCATTTTGTAATATCATTCTCCTAAAAGGCATTGATTCGCTTACAACATTTGCTGCACATAATGGAAAAGTATCTTTATTTCTCAATTTATTTACACAATATTCAACCACTGTTGCAGATATGAATAAGTAGGCAGACAGGTAGGTAACTTTTTGTACTTCAGGATTACTTAACATTTTAAATTGAAAAAAAAATACGACTAATAAAACACTGGGAATGTTTCACTAAAAGAAAATATTGCTTTCAACAATATTGTTTCAACCATTTCGGGACATTCTCAAGAGACGAGAGGGAGTAGCAATATGTTCTCTTGAGAATGACCCCTAAAGAGTTGAAACAATATACTTAAGAGGAATAACTTTTTCAGTGAAACATTGCCAGTATTTTGTTGCTCCTAATTTTTTTAACATGTTTCCTAATCCATGTTATACTCAATCTAACAATTTTATTTTAAATTGAAATTACTGTTCTATTCTTTATAATTATATCACATTCGTTTGTTATTTATTTTGAGAATATCCGGGCCTAACAAAGAAAACAGGGTCCTTTTTGTTTAAAATTGGCTTTATTCATTAACGTAATCTCCATCAAGAGCAACACAGTCATTCCTGCGCCGCTCTAATATTTCAATACAACTTTTGTAGAACAATTTATCTTTTGCCTCAAAAATAAGCCTAAGCTTTAGAGATAACCTCTACATTCGTGCGAAATTTCTTGCCGGCGAGCATTTTTTGATATCTGCAAACAGCCATTAGTCGCTGGTAGTAGTCCCAAAATCTGGAGAATACGGTGGACGTGGGCGCACTTTGAAGTTCAATTCATTTAGTTTTACCATTGTTTTGATTGACTTGTGACACGGTGCGTTGTATATGCGGTTGTTTCTTTGTAATTTCGGCCTTCAAACGCTCTAATAACGCTATATAATTACTGCAATTCACTGTTGATGGTATTTCCCTTCTCCAGATAGTCGATGAATATTACACCAAAATTTTTCTTCTAAACGCTCCAATAACACTATACAATATTCCCTGTTGATGATATTTCCCTTCTCAAGATAGTCGGTAAATATTACACCACGCACATCCCAAAATACCGAGGTCATAACCTTTCCAGCCGATTATTGTGCTTTCGACGAGCTTTTGCGCTTTGGACGAGGTTCACCAATTGCTGTCCACTTGTCCGCTCAGATGACTATCGTTTTTATTCCGGAGTGAAGTGATATGGATCCATGTTTCATCTATTGTCACATATCGACGCAAAATTTTTCTTCTAAACGCTCCAATAACACTATACAATATTCCCTGTTGATGGTATTTCCCTTCTCAAGATAGTCGATGAATATTACACCACGCCACGCACATCCCAAAATACCGAGGCCATAACCTTTCAGCGGATTGTTGTATGTTACTTTCGGGCGCTTTGGGCGAGGTTTACCAGTTGCTGTCCACTCAGATGACTATTGTATTGATTTCCGAGTGAAGTGATGGATTCATATTTCATCCATTGTCACGTATCGACGCAAAAATTCCGGTTTACGTTACGTTTACGTTTATACATGACCAAACACTGCTCAGAATCATCAACACGTTCTTGTTCTTGTTTTTGGTCAACAGTGAGCAAACGCGGCACCCACTTTGAACACAGCTTTCTCATGCAACATAACATAAATGCAATACGTTCTTCTGATATATTTACAATATCAGCTATCTCAAGTAATTTCACTTTTCGATCATTTAATACGATTTTGTAGATTTATTTTTAATGTATTCTGCCTCATTTCGACGTCCACTGCGTTCTGCATCATCAGTGTCTCTACAACCACGTTTGAAGTCAGCAAACCAACGTTTTATTTTCTTTCCGTTGTTTCCGATGGAGCGGAATCTCCGTCTCCATAACACTTTTCAAGCCATTGCTCATTGCTTAACTTGAACAGTATTTTCTTCCATCAATAAGTAGTGTAAAATTAAAACATGAAATTGTTATTGATTTATTGTTTTGAAAATAACAAAAGTAACGTCACTCTTAGAACAATAACTCACAGATCAATCAATAGAATATCATTCGTTTCATCAATTTTAACAGCTGGTTAGTACTAATTTAAAAAGGGGTGAACGCAATAAAAACTAGCGCCATCTATGTATTAGGCCCGGGACTTTTCAGCCCATGTGTTATAATCACCACATACTAATGTGCCAATATCTATGGTGTTAACGTGTAGATAGGTTCGTAAGGCAAATCAGTGGAACTGTCTCATCCTAATGTACAATATTCTACAATTAGTTGATCATTTAAACATCTAAGTTAAAGATAGAATTAACTAAGGCGCTTCCTTTCAATATCCAGGATGTTATCGTTTAATCGTAATTTTTAAATATAAATCGCGAATTTTTCACATATTCGGCCGTAGCGGTCATATTTAAACTGTGGCAGTTCCTAAACGAGCGACAGCAGAGTCTAACCCTGATTCAAATGTAAGGGCTTTACCTCATAGATAACCGTACCCATTCATTCAAATTTGAACGGGTCCAACTAGTTATGATACCCACCGGACTTTCAGAGCACGTAAAAAGTATACCTTTCGAGGACTCATTTTTCTAAATGAAACGGGAGTTGAATACAAAACGCGTAACGTATGAGATAGAAGAGCAAATAATAATGATAATGAACGGGATGATCAATGTCGGTTTCATCATCTGCCGTCAGGAAGTAACACTTTAACACATGTTATAATCTAATTTGTGCGATTTATATTGCATCATACTGCGCACACAAATAAACATTAAAATGTTGCAACTACACTTGGATTAAACCATTATTTAACGAATAAATTCCTAAAATTTTGCCTTTTAAGAGTATGTAATTCTTTCTATTCGGGAAATGAACAATTCTATAAATTGTCGCTACATACTTCCCTACGTCTCCTATTTTACACATATTACCTTTCTAACTGTTTTTTTCTTTTTGCATGAATGACATTTACTAAATCCTCCGTAAACTTTTTCATTTCAACATTTTCTCTTAATTCAACTTCAACAAACATTTTTAATTTTTATACATTCTCGTATGAATAATGCAAATCTAACTCGCAATCATTTTCGATACACATAAGAAAAGTGAAATATTTTAGGTCATCATCTTCAAATAAAAATACAAATTATTGAAAATGTTAAGTGCTACAACGCTTTGTATGTATATTATATATTGTTAATATTTACTACTGAATAAACAGAATTTGCAACAATTTCCACTTCTAGTATAATTAATTACACCAACGCTATAATACAAATTTATGATTAGGTATTGTACTATACAGGGTCTGACCGGTAATTAAGGCAAATGTGTTTGTTTTTCGGGGCTTCTGATAGTGGTAGCGTGTTCGGAGTGGCTGGGTCAAGTGGGGAGAGGCTTCAGCTATCCAGTCCTGTCAAGCTCAATCTGTTCCGAGCTCTAGGAGCATTAAGATCGTTGTTTTAGTGTAGCCCAATTTTCTGTCTATGTCAAGATTAAAGGACTTCTCGATCAACGGCACCCCGTCAAATTTTTTACGAAATTTGACAAAAATCTTGCTGACACCTACGCAATGAGTCAGCCCTTTCTTATTCTCGAATTTAGATGCTCATTTTTTTTTAACGCTAAGTATAGTCCCCCAAGGGTAGATAGTGAACGCTGCCTCCTACGTTGATGTCTTGGAGAGATTGAGAGGAAACGTTTCACCAAGACAACTCAGTCACACTGCTTAATGCGTCCGACGCTCTTGATCAAGGGCAACTTGGTAACACTGCCCGTACAGCCCGGGCCTATTTACCCCTACTGACTGTTTTCGTTCCCCAAGATCAAAAACGCCCTAAAAGCAGAGCTAGGCAATTTTTTAGTACTTTCTGCTTGAAAGTGTGTTTCCAGTCCTTTTAGGGCTTAGAAGCATTGTACTTCAAACCCTTTAGTAAACAAGTAATTTGGGCTTGATAAACGAATGACTTTTTAAAAGTGATTTGTAATTTGTATTTCAGGGGTTCAAGCTCATTTAAATTACTTAAAGCCCTTTCTATGTGCTCCAAGCTCTCTCACTTTAAATTCGAAATTATGTTATAAAAAAACAAATATAAGAACAATCTGAAACATCAAAAGAGCTTTAATGGTTTACAAATGTTTGAAACCTTTAAATATACTGGAAGCCGTTTTGGTTTAATTCAAGCCCTTATGGTGTACTCGCAGCCCTTTTCACAAGTGTTTTGGGATTTGAACCTGATTACTTTTCGAAGTAATTGATAATTCAATGTCCATGGATTTAAAATGTAGTTGGGGCTTCAAGGATTAAAGCACCTTAAGTAAATACTTTTATTTTAGAACATGAAGCATTTCTCAGCTCTGCATAAAAAGAACCCGTTTTGGGACGACTGAAGTGATCTAAACCGCTGTAATAAAATCCCTTACAGAAGTTTCCGAAGACATCTTCTAGGGCACGTACCGTGTGTGGCAGTATTGCCGGTAAAAGTGTGTGAATCCCCAAAATAAATCACGCTGAAGAGCCTTAAAATATTGTAACTTTATCTTTAACTAGCTGTGCCCGCGACTTCGTTCGCGTGGAATTTAACAAAAAAGTTATTGTTAAAATTTTAAACGAAGTCGTTGGGACACAACCGTTAGCAATAGCCCGAGCGACAGGCAGCCTTTGTGATATTAGGTGGCGGGAGGCGCTTTTACAATTTTTGTTTGTCTGTATGTCTGTTTGTTTCAGCTAATCTCTGAAAAGGCTGGACCGACCTTGACCGGACATTTACTGGCAGACAGCACATGCAATAAGGAGTAACTTAGGCTACTTTTATTTTATACAAAAAAATAATAATTTATTTTAGAAATTAACAACTTTTCATTAATAATAATAATTAATTTCTAAAATAAAAGTACCCTAAGTTACTCCTTATTACATTAGCTATCTACCAGTAAATGTCCGGCCAAAATCGGTCCAACCGTTTCAGAGATTAGCCGGAACAAACAGACAGACAGACAAAAAGTTTAAAAAATGTTATTTTGGTATATGTATCGTGTATACATCCATGTGCATTTAGTAAAAAGTGGTTATTTTAATATTACAAACAGACACTCCAATTTTATTTATATGTATAGATGTATAGATAAATCTTGCTTAAACAATATCTTACTATACCTTAGTTACCGGAAACACTTTGTACAATTTATTCATAAGAAGTTTGCGTCTCGTGAAACAAACACACCTTTTGTTTGTTTTATTTTACTTTTTCACTTTTTAATGAATGATTTTCCATTTCTATTAGAGACATATCAATAAATTTGTAAAGAGCTCAATCGGGAAAGAGAAAGTGGGTGAAAAATCAATCATAAGATTTGATCGTTTTAAACTTCAACGACTGTAAAAAACAGAAGCAAACTTTTTAACATAATTGTAAATAAAAAGAATACCGTTTTGTCCAACACAATACGTGTGCTTAAAATAACAGTAACAGGCTTATCTACATCTTTAAAAGATATCGAATGTGTTTCTGCTCGTCACTTGAGTCAATCAACTGTGGGAAATGTTGAAGATGGTAGATTGAATCACAGAAATATACATAATATGTTACACATATGTATTTGAGATGGTGTTTCCACTTCCGTAACAAGACGATCGATCAAGTTTATTTTTTTATTGTGTTAAGGCAAAATCATAAGCTTTATATTATTTTAAAACTACTGCAGAAAATTGTATATACCACAGATAACAAATAATTAATTATATTCAAAAAAAGAAGGCATTAAAATCCTTTTTCGTCTAAGTTTTAAGGATCACAGATCCCACATTTCGAACGCGTCCTACACACTAGACACAGCGTACCGAAAGCCATACCTACGACCGGTTTCAACCTATCGGGTCTCATCAGGTGGGCGCTGGCAGAGTAGTTGTTTCTGTTGATTCCCTATTTATATTTATATTTATTAAGTAATTAATTGTTTATCATAACTTAAACAAAATTATATCACTATTTATTAGTGTTCTATTTATCTATGGTGCTAGGGTATAAGCAGGTTTGTATAGTCATTTGGTGGAGCTACCTCCTCTACTGATACAAAATTATGGAATTACCTGACAATTAAAACGACTAATTCAGCGATGGCATTACTTTCGAAATTGGAATTTGGCGCTGTCGTCACGTCGTAGGGTTGTAGACAGGATTTGGTAGCGACAATGACTAAACACCCGGTAATAGAATCACTAGATTAAAGTAGGTTACGGCATGAAGGTAGACCATGGTTAAGAAGAATGTTATATGCACTATCGATAACGGTACCCATTAGTCCAAATTTGGACGGGTTTAGTTAGTTTGCAATGAGGCCTCTTTTCATATTGCAAATGTAAATCTGTTAGTAGAAAATTCAAATCTTTTTTGTGGACGACTCAAGCGTTTCCACTCTACTTGTTAGTCAACTTTTTAAATTTATATTTCCCAAAATATGATCGTTTTATACTGGACTGTAATTCCAACATCAGTCATCAGAATAAATAATAATTTTTTTTTCGTGTACCAGTGTGCGTAAAGCGTATAAAACGAGAACAAAGTCACAACAAATAAATTACTGTTCATATGCTAAATTCAAAACGTGTGTTTCCTATCGTTAAAGAGACAATTAAGTGGAATTACATTGGAACATACATATAAATATTCTTGCGATTATAAAAGACGCATTTCTTTCTTCGCGAAACTATGCCAACACAGTTATGTTGACGAACAACAGCAGTTACGTGTTCATACATGTACATTCATACTCTATTGCAAGCTAACATTATACTTGTAACAATTATGGAAATTAAACAATGAAACAGCAAGGGCGTCTCGTTATACTACAACTCAAGTTCACAGATCAATGACCTACGTACACACACACACAACATTTAGACATCGTCCATAATTTTTTAACAGTAACTTTATAGTTTCCTTGGCATTATTAATCAATATGAATTAGCAATGAAACATTAAAGGCTAAATTACATATTAATTATCGTAAGCGATGCCCAAAGCATATATATATATATATATATATATAACCGGTTCGTTCTAAATTTTATACGTTCACAATACGCATATGGTGAATATGTCATTTTGAATTAAGTACAACACAGAAAATATTAACACTAGGTATTCCTCAGCATACCACTTTTTATCACAAATTCTTTAATGAAAAAAGAAGGCAGGCGATGAACAACAAAATTGAAACGTTTAGTGTATTATGTGATCTCTATATTTTTTTAAAATATGTGCATACATTAATAGCTAAATGAATAAAAGAATTGAATTGATTGAATAAACACTACTTTGTTTATTATCACTTTTTTATTTACAAATGCTTTTGACTATAGTTTCGACAAATAGCTTGTCATTGTCAAACAGATGTACAGTGGTGTTTATATATATTTTGGAAATTCTATTAATTATTAAATGTACTGAATAATACTGAGTGGTACAAATCTACCTGGTCGTTTAACAGGTTATTTTCGGAAATTTTTGATGTTTTATATACTTCTAAGGATTCTAAAATATTAAGTTTAAAGCTTTTATTTACATTATGAATAATATTAAAATAATAAATAAATATTCATTTCTTACAATTCTATTTCTATATTTGCTCTTTAAATTAACGAAATTTTTTTGTGTTTCATTCCCACTAGTTACTCGTGCTGGTCCCTTCGACCCACACTGCAGTGCAAAGAGGGTAGGGCGTAAGGCCCTCTTCAGCCTCTTTGCAGGAATCGTGGGGATAGGTGGGTGGTGTGGTTAGGGAGAGAAATATGAGACGGACGAAATAAAGACAGAAGTGAAGTGGAATTTTATTACTGTCCCAGCATTTGCCTAAGTGACCCAAGGAAACCACAGAAAAGTTGGACAGAGCAGCCGTAGCGGGTTCGAACCGGTGACCTCCCGAATGCTAAGCAATGATCTCGAGCACTAGACCACGTCGTTCGGTGGCAATATTTAATTTACGTTTATTTTAATTCATTTTATCTTTGCCACAGCCAACAATTTTAACTCTGTTTATATTGCAATTTATTTCAGGTGTATTAAGATGTAATGTAGTTATAGTTTATTCAAATTTTATTGTATTGTATGGTGCATCATATTGTTATCATGGAAATATTCTTTTCTTACAAATCTATTACTATACTTGCTCTTTACCTGCTCTGTATCTATTCTTCGTTTAACGACAATTTAGTTGCTTCAGTACTTTCCTATAATCCCTCTTAATAATTCAACTCTGTATACTAACACCATGCTGTCTATAATTCTTACTTTTCCTAATAACAATTTTACAATAGGTTTCTTCGCTGCTTTTGGTTTTCAGTATTGTATGTTATCGACCTTTTCAAATTCATCTCTACTATGACCAACAAACTTCTAGCTCCCCTCATACTTATATTTCTACAAAAAGAACAAATAGTTCTGATTCGATCTTCCTGGCAACAATTTAAATTCTGTACTTCATTCAATTTTACATTCATTTTTACTTAGAGTCTACATTTAAATTTCTTATTCAATTATATATTTATTTTTGGTTCAGTACTATTTTATTTTCTTCGTTACCTATAACATATAAACTCAAAGAGTCTAAACTATTGTAAGCTCTTCTTGTAAGTTCCTATGAAACTTGGCACCCGGTCAAGTCTTAACACTTTTATCGGCGAAGACGATAATCCCGAACATCGTACCGAACTTGCCCCCCCCCCTCTTTTCAAATTTATGTTTTTGTTCAGATAAATGTAATACGAGCCAATTGAATGAAAGCAATAAAATTTTCCAATTTTCTAAACATTACTCCTTGGAAGTAGCTGCAACGTTCCATTATCGCTTATCAAGTAATTATAGCGAAATAAATAATTATTGAGTGTAACTAGCTAATTAACGTGATAAGTCGGTCAAAAGTTTATTTATTGAACGAACTAATGAGCGGAAACGTGATTGATATTGATATTTTAAGGGTTCAGTTTTCCGATTTATGATGGCACAAAAGCATATAAAACAAATAATTTATCTAAATATGTACAGAGTTATAACACAAAATATTCTTTATGTTTATATATAGGGTGAGTCATTTACCTTGAGACAATGGAATATCTTGATCGGATCTCATAATTTTGGATAAGATTTTAGTCAAAAGTTGTACGTTAATGAAGGGGAAATCAGTAAACGACCTTAAGTGTGACCTTGACGTCGACCGTCGACTTTCTAAACAGGAATGCATATTTTTGAAAGAGTGGATTTTTTTTAATGGGAAATACCTTTGCAGTATATTTTATTTATGAGAAATTAAGAACAATCAGATACTCAAAATATCTTAATTGAATTTAACTTTTTCGGAAAAAATTATGTGTTTTCCGAGGTAATTTGACCCCAACAATAGAAAGAGTAAGAAATTTTGTAATTGGAATTTAATTTGGTCTTAAGTTTTCGGTTTGTTTTGATGAGAAATTAAGAACAATCAGGTAGGTATCCATCATTTTCAAATAACGTTAAATAGCAAGGCCAAAGTTACATATAAGGTCACCAATTGATTGCTTCTTTGAAAACATACAACATTTGTCTAAAACTTCGAATTTCGATTGTTCATAATTTCTTATAAATACCAACTGAACAAATTAAGAGTAAATCAACTTCAAAGGTATTTAGTATCTTTACATATACATAAACTATCTAGGTATTTAATATTACTGAGAATATAAAGGCCTAAAGTTGTCCTCTGTAATTGAGAACGAAACATCGGAAATAAAATTTGCTACAATTCTAGAATTTATTGAAGGTCTATAGTTAAGGGAATTACCCCGTATATTCGTTGATATAAGTTTTTGTAGTAAACACGAATGCTACCTTTGTGTCCCAATTATTACTATATTTACCACAATTTTGCTAACGTCTGTAGTACTGCGAAATCTAATATGAAAAACAAATGCATTTTTCCTTTAAAGAAAAAATTTGAAATACCGGTTGGCGCTGCTGAGCTCTCAACAAAACAATAGCTTTTATCGGAAAATGCATTGAAAACAAGTTATGTATTTTATTACAGAAAATATTCTCGTTCATATTAACAGCATGTTGGAGCTATTTACAAGCATGTAATGAACCTAATAACATCTCCAATACTGCCCGTAACAGTCTTAATTATCTCCTGGAGAAAGGTAGTGTTTAAGTTGGAATTTGTGTTTGGAAAGAAAAAGCTTTGATAACCACGTCCTTCTCTGTTAAGAGCCTTGCCTTTTCGACGTATCGATTTTCTCCTCGGTAGTTAATTTCAATGGAATTAGTTAAACGGCAGTTCTGACACATAAAAGGCAGAGAACGTTTCGACGTGGAATTCGGACCCAGTTTGTTACGAACGATTGTTCACTTATCGACGACCAGGTGGGATGCAGCAATTAACTTGTCTCGTAAACATCAATCGATGGTAAAATAACACAGAGTAACTGCATGTAAAAATGCAATTTATATGCTGCTAATGCTGTTTCTGATAAGCCAAGTATTAGTTGCACAATTAATCATGCGATAGTAAAAAATAAAGTAATGATGTATAAAATTGCTAAAAATAATAATGGACATAGCAAATGGCTTTCAACGAAATTTATTGGTTGTTAATATCATAGTTTTATTTGGTTTTTGAATTGATGCTTCATGTGTTAATTGCATTGTCTATGTATAGTCTTTAATTAGCTCGAATTTGGAACTGCATGAAAGTTGATAAAAAACATTAAGTTTTTGGTAAATAATTTATCGAAATTACCAGACGTGGAACTTCTCAGTTCTCATTAGGACGCCATAGGAAGTTTCGATAAATCAATGCCCTAACCATATGGATACACGGCGATATTCTACATAAATCTTATACAGTAGAATCTCACTAATCCGGCACTTCAGCAGTCCGGTACGTCTAACAATTCGGCACCTTCAGCTCACGCTTCCCTCGCCACTCCCTACTCTCGTTCTGCTAAATATATGATTCTGAAAAAAGTTTTTAAACAAAAACCTCAAGTTGCAAAAAAACAGACCTTAAAACTAATTAGCTAATTGTAAGATATGTCACTATTATAATTATATACTAGTGAAGCGTCGTGTCAACGTGTTCGTATTAAATCTGCTTCGAAGGACCACCTCAGAATTTGAGGAAAACGATATTTGTTTTGTATAACTCTATTTATTTACATTAACTAAAAATTTCCACTTTCACCATCACCAATTTGACTTTACAGGAACAAAACTTACAATGTTTTGCTATCGAGACTGCTGTTCGTTCGGTGGTTCTATTTTAATTTGACTTTACAGGAACAAAACTTACAATGTTTTGCTATCGAGACTGCTGTTCGTTCGGTGGTTCTATTTTATCTGTTTCTTTTTAACGTTCGTTCCTATGCCCTCAAGAGCCCTTACCGTTCTCACGCACTTATCTCCTGAAGACATATAACAGATCATCTCGACACCATTAGAATTCGCATGCAACAACTAACATAATACGGTGACAAATTTATGTCCTACTCAAACGATAATTTGGAGACTAAACAACTAGATAGTGGTATACTCACTATTATAAAAGTCTCTGTTATCTTTTTATGAAGTGCTTTATTTTATTCAAATATTATGAATTTTTCTATACAATGCAATAATACGAACATTCCAAAAATCCGGCACCCCTTAATTTTAATAGTGCCGGATTAGTGATATATATATAATAAATTGTTTATAGTGTACCCGAAAAGGCCACTTTCTACGTATTCAATCACGGTCCAAATTTAAATATTTACTATATTACTACTCCGAGGGCTAATACTCCTACCGGCATTGAATTACACTGTTGATTCCGATGGATTCTTAGACGAAGATATAACATATTCAAAAAAGAAGGAATTAAAATCCTTATTCGTCTAAATATTGTGCCTACTTGGTAGGACGCGTTCCAAGTGTGAGATCTTAGAGATATAATTTTTTGTTTAGGCTATTTGTGATATTCTATTGTCTGGAACCTCCTTTACATGGTAGTAGGTGGTGTACTCCGATTGGTGTTAAAAACTTTTGTTGAACGAAACGACTCAGATAAAATAGAAGTAAGTACTTCTCTAGTCAATATCAGGTTTAATACTTAATTGAATAAAGAATATTTAGTTCTGTAGATGGCGAAATATTGCCTGCAATATAGTATAATATATATTCAAAAAACAAACACACTTGTTTAAAGGTTTTATAAACTTTATTAAGAATACTTTTACAATCGTTTCGGCTTAATTAGGCTGTTCTCAAAGAGTCAATTAAAAACTAACTAAAGATAAACAAACATATCTATTTATACTTTACATGTGGGTGGGGGAAGAGACCCCACAATAGAGCTATTGTGCCTTTCACACTGTTCATTTTTAATATTTTTATTTAGAAAAAAGACTTTTTGGATTTATAATTTTTCTAAAAAAAAATAATCTTTTGCTTTTATTAAGGAATGTATAAAATTCTGAAATTATTTTCTACATTAAAATTATGACCATTGGGAGAAACCAGTACTACATTTTTTATCATCAAATGACTTTTTGTGTTCTTTAAACTTAACTAAACGATCTTCCTGTCTGCCCTATATACATAGCATCGCAGTATGAACAATGAATTTCATACACCCCAGATTTACATAGTTTGTCAGAATTTGTTAGTTTCTAATTGACTCTTTGAGAATGGCCTAATTAAGCCGAAACGATTGTATGAGTACTCTTAATAAAGTTTGTAAAACCTTTGAACAAGTGTGTTTGTTTTTTGAATATATTAAAAATATTTTACAAGTTCCCAACCGCAAACTCTCTAAATATTATTCTAGTATAATATATTAGTTCATTTAAACCCATAATCTTGATTTATTTCTCCTGTGCCTACAGTGACAATTACGTATAAAGAACTATCGTAACGTCAATGGAATAACCTACACGTAGCATGTAAGCACCACAGAGAAACAAAAATCAAACATTTCAACTATCATGTTCTGAGAATGTCGCGCTATATTTGAATTGCTTCGTGAAAAAAAAAATGATAAAAATTGTTTTCTATCAGAAACAACTCAACAACACAATCTAATGGCTCCGTATAGGATGTTTTTTTAATATTTTGCAAATATTATAGAAAAAAACTGAGATCCGAAATAAATAAATTGGCAAACCATTTATTCAGTTATACTTAATGTATTTAATATAGAGGACGGTTTAATATATACTAAAAGTCCAATCGTAAAATAGATTCGTATGTAGTGATGGAACGATTCCTTTTTATTCTTCTTCTAATCAAGTTTTTTTTGTCTATTAAACTATTCATTGTAGTAGTAGTTTCAATATCCTCATCCAGATATTATCATTTTTGCTTTTTGGTAAACACGTTTATTGGGGCATATAAAATAAAAGACCTTTTCTATTTGAGTGAAACTTCATATTCCCTTTGAACTACTTTCCACATAAAATTTACGAACGCAATTTTTTTTACGCCGAGCTGATAAATACTATTAAATTCGTTCGTAATAAAGATCAGTTCGACTACGTCAGCCAATGATTTTATTGTTTAAGTAATTGCTCATATTGTAGTAACTAATAGCTAGGTAGGAGAATGGGTCACCCTACCCGAGTATCACCCGTTTGGAGGGTTAAACTAACAGTATAAAAAGTTAATTAAATACTGTAATTTTTAAGCGGTGTTTAACGTAAACTGGCTAAATGCGAGTAGAGTACGCACACTGAGGATTCCGTACTATGGAAAACGCCGAAAAATGTGGTAAAAATTTTGAATCAATATCAGAAATAACTTCCTTCATGTAAGTGATTTACAATTATTAAATTTAAATAAATATATATAAATATAACACTTCTCACTTTTCTATTTATTTACTACGCGTCTCGATTTATTTCTCACATTACATTCACGACCGTCAATTTATATCTAAACTCTTCACGACCATCAATTTATATCTACACTCTTCACGACCATCAATTTATATCTCTATTCTTCACGACCAACAATTTATATCTGAACTCTTCACGACCATCAATTTATATCTCAACTGAACTCTGAACTGTCCTCGGCAATCGTCTTTCCGCTTATATACTGTTCCGTTAAATTTCCGGAACACTCCCGAGAAACAGAAAATTCGGGACCATTTTATTTTTCGCCGAAATATCGTACAAGTTTCCGCGAGACAGAAATACACTAACATGTCCTCATTTATTACGCACACACTTGCAGTTACGATATACACGTCGAGGCTCGGCCGCGACCGGCTCGCTCACATACATGGGCACTCGAACGCACACAAGTAAACACGCAGTCGTTACAATACGCAATTAGTTCAGTTGAACAAGTCTATATCCTTTTTATAAAAGGACCTCTTTTAACTTACTCAATCCAAAAAATTAGCAGCAAATATCTGCAGTTGGCGTAAACTACGCTGTCTGTTTTTAATCAATTCCACCCTTAACGGAATGTTGTTTCACCTGCTACGCCCCATTTTGCATTGAATAAAACTTACTGCCTTATATTTTTCGAAGCCGAATCCACATGTAACAAAAACCCTCTGAATTTTCATAAAATAATTAATGGATTGAAAAAGAATCCCCTAAATAGGGAGTGGAAGAAAGTAAAACTGACACTGAGACACACAGTATCTATCTGTAAACGGTATAGGGCACAGTTTTGAGTTCAAACTACGTTAATATAAAACGCGATTTCAAAAAAAAATGTATAATACCCCTGAATAGGTGAAAAGTACCCCTACCAAACAAAGGGTCATATAAATAACCACAAAATACCAAGTAAAACCCTCCCGAAAAGGAGACCACTCCTCCTATGATTTTCATCTCTAGGAAAATAACGTACATTTTGTACATATTATTACGAATTTCAAGTAGACATCTCATTTCGTGCAGAAGTTAGAAGCCCCTGTCAGAAGATCAGACAGACGTTGGGGCTTCGGCTACGGGATCCTAAAAATGAAAAATATCTGAACCGATCAAATAAATCGCAATCGTTTTCTGCTTCTACCATTATCCTATCTCAATCAGTTCATCTCTGCGTACCTATGAAAGAAAACCTTTCTGTGTTACAACGAAGATTAAGAGATTAACTTCAGTGATCACACCTGCTTGAGAATGCCTCTCTGCTACTTAGTTCATTTCATTTTGTGAACATTTCTGAGATCATATCACATAAAAAATTACTCTTTAGAAGGCCGTTCGTTGTCTATTCATTCGTCGATTCAATCTTCTTGCTTACGCTAGCAGTTTAAGTCTAAGTTTATACCTGAAGTATGTACTTAAGGGAGGATATACATTCTAACGTATTACACGTATTTATAGACTGTTTAATCGCACCTTGTAACCTACATGACAGTTGCTACTTTATCAGAACTCACGCACAAAACAGACATTATGTTTTATGATAAAATCATCCTATAAGAAGTACTCGAGTAGGAATGAAATAGGGCGTGACCTAATATGATCCAGACCGGATCAGGCTCTACAAGGGGATGCCGTTGTACGGTATTTACATAAAGGAATGTCCTCTTACTTATTCCGAACCGGCTCTGATTTGACTACTTTATCTTAGCCCTTTTAGGGAACTTTTTATTTCCGATCCGGATATAATTTTTTATTTTAATCCATTAATGGAATTCCTTAGATTTCCCAGCTGACCCTGACATTATTATTGTTTTTTAACTTCTTCTAAGAAACCACTTACCTTTTTTTATTCGATAATCGATGCTGACACTTGTTTTTTCGAAATCCCTCTAAATCATTAAAACAAACTGTTTATTTATTTGAAGAATTTTTAGAAGGGATAAATTTGAAATACATCATTGTGATATTAATTTTTGAATTAATTAAATTACGTATGGAGTCGTTTTAATTTATAAGGTGAATAATTAAAGCATATAATTATTTTCTGAACTTCAGGTAATTACAGTATCAGTTTTTAAATATAATCCAAGTTAAAAAACATTAAAAGATCAAAAATAATTAACGAATCACCAAATAGACTTCGAAATAATCCCAGTGTTAGACGCAGATGTTAAATCTCTAACCAGAACCCTCCACTCATAGAAATTGTTTTTTAATAGGTTAGGTTAGGTATCCCTGACAGTGGCGGCTCGTGATGAAGTCAAGCGGGTGTTCTGCAAATGTCATAGAAGCAAAAATCTATCACCCTTACCTCCACCTAAGCTTTACCGCCGTCAAAAAGTAAACAAAGACAATAAAATAATCCATTTTTATGTTGCGCTAAAAAATCCAATTGTCCCTCGAATTAATTTCTCGGGGAGATAGATGTTCCAAAACTAAACCTCGATAGATATACACCATGAAATCGACTTACTGTACACGGTTCCTTTGCTTTCAAATTAACAGTCTACGATATTCAACGTCAACGAGAATCTCAGAAGTGGTACTCCTCGCGCAGGAGCGGAGCTTATCCACAGAGTTGTCTTTGCGTACCTTATTCGACCTGAACTGGTTGGAATGCAGCGTAGTTACTCGTTTAGATTGGCTGCTTTATACTAGCAAATGTTTCTGCTTAGGAGCTACTACTGAGTAAAAAGGTGACATGATTTGCATACGTAAAATTATTATATTAAATGGTTGTAAAAATACATAAATATGTAATTTTTTGGAAGTTTGCAGCTGTTCGGTCTTCACAATAAGCGTGTAAATTTAAGTTTATAGTTTTAGTTTTGCAATTAGTTATGGCATTTACAATATTAAGTCTTTTCTACAAACTGATCCGAAAGGGTTAATATTTGTTCTTTTGTACATTTTGTTTAAAAGTGTCAGTCATATTCATTTTAATTTATATTAAGCTTTGTTAATTTAATGGATTGTAATTTAAGAAATTTTTAATCATTCCGTCTTGCAGGTTTGTAACTTTTTGTGTGAATTATTACCCGGACCTTTCCAAATGTTAGTGGAGAGAAATTTATTGTTTTATTAGGGTACAGCTCTTCTAAGTCGAGAGCCATATCGTCTCTATTGTTCCGTGATACCTATTGTTATTATGAAGGGTTGGTCACTTTCTTGGGTAAATTGCTTTTCCTAAAATTTATTATCATTACTGTAGCTTCGTGTCAGTTTGTATTAAGTAAAAATTTAAATATCAGGGGACGTGCCCACTGCAAAATCTCCCAATTGAAAATTGACTACACCCTCAAAGAAATTTATAAAATTAGGAGGAACGATAAAAACGGGGAGATTATAAAAAGAGATTCTGCCTGGACTATCTTGTAATGAGAGATTTAATCATTTGATAGTTAATTAAAATTTTATTGTAACACGTTCTTTGTCAAATTTGTACATAATTATTAATTTTGTAAATAAATAGTTAAAAGTGCAGCTTTCGTATCCAGCGCACAACAAAACTACAATCGTTCGCTATTAATTTAGCGTGCGACTTGAGGATACCAGAAATATATCTTTCAAAACCTTACATACACTTTTCCTCAAGAAACAGCAGCACCCACATATACACTAGCCGCTCTTGATCCCTGCAGAGACCCTACGAAGATGAAATAAATAAATAAATAGAAATTGTTGAACTTTCTATTTAATCAACTGGATAATTCTTAATTACACAATACTCAATAAACGTTGCATTTGTTTAATTAAAATCACAATTTGTTTAATTAAATCTTGAAATTGATTGAAAAAAACCAGAATGAATATCACAATTTGTAAAAAAGGAAATGTGAATAACCTTCCCAAAATTAACTAGTTACCTAGGTATTAATTTAAATTACAAACCAAACGAACTGAACCGCTGAGCGTTGTAAATTGTTTAGTGAATTATGTTGAAAACATCATCAAGTAGTAATAAAACTTCAGCAATAAAAACTTCACGGTAATAAGTGAACGGTTAATTTTGGCAACAGCGATGTGCGAGTTTTGTTTCAATTAACATTTTATTGTCAATGAACTGAATAAGCAGTTTAATAAAAATAAATGTTGCGACTAATTTTAATTTTAATTGTACTTCGCGATAGGTATAAATTGAATAAATAATGATACATTTGAAGAACTTTTAACTCTTAAGAGCATTCTTAATGTCATTCAAAAAGAGATTTTTTGTATTATTTAAATTTCATACATACAATTATTCAATAGTCAAACAAGTAAAAGAGCTTACTTTCTTCGATATGTGTTAAGTTAGTTACCTTGTTATAAATATAAATAGTGTAAGTGTTGTTATTAAATATTTAAAACCAATCTTCATCGTTTCTTTCGTCAACAAGATTACTCGCAATTAATTTTGGCGTGTAGCTGTGGGAATTCAAGAAAGACATCTTTCAATAAAAATATTTTCTCATACAACAAAACAATATATAAAAATCTAAATATGTAGAAGAATTGAAAGAATTTTTCAGGGAGGAATGGCAGAACACTTAATGAAATATACATCTGTTACAGCGATAT
Source organism: Agrilus biguttatus (assembly GCA_963921985.1). NCBI lineage: Eukaryota > Metazoa > Arthropoda > Insecta > Coleoptera > Buprestidae > Agrilus > Agrilus biguttatus. The sequence continues at coordinate 28,727,256 of OY998118.1, forward strand.
TCACATTGGGAAATGAAACGAATTGTTTGAAAGAAAAAGAAAAATATGCAGGAAGTATAAGGGAGAGAAAGAATCTTTAAGACATATGTTTGAAGAATGTATTGAAAATACTACAAAGATAACCAATATTTCCTTTTGGGCTTGAAAATGTATTTATTGTTCTCTTTTTGTAGATAATATGTAAAAATTTATTTTGTTTGATTCTCCTCTGGCTGGCGTAGATAAAATAACATAATTAAGGAGAATAATATTTTACAAATAATACGAAAAGTTAGCAAATTAAATTTATTAGACGCACTAGAAATCACTACACCCAATGAGACCTATAATGTAAATTTACTCAATTTTAAAACTGATATCAACAAATCTCCATTGTTAGATACTTCTAACCATCAAATATACGGAATTCCATGATGAAATAGCCTCTCACATTCAATAATAACTATAATAATATAATTTTCAATTCGGTTCTAGTAATACAGAACAAGAGACTAACTTGTTGTTTCAGACTTTTCTAAGGAAACAATGTTTTGTAACTAACTTTTTCGCAGAATTGAAACTCTTTTCTTCACATTATTGCATAATTAAAACCATAAATCTTCAAAGTTACGCTGGTACTGTGAAAGAACTTTGGGAGTTTAATGTTATAGTATCCATATTGTAACGAATTTTCTAATTCACTTATTTATTTAAGAATTATTTATTTACAGCGATTTATTTAATCACTTAAACACTACTACCAACTTAAACTACTTATTTATCTGACAAACAATAATGTACTTTATTTATATCACTTTATGTCTAGCCGTTTAATATTTATACTACGAATCCGAAAATCAGCTGTCTCGCTGACCCCGAGACGAGGGTATATATTTAACGAAAGAAATTACTGGAAAACACGCGAAGATATTTCGACCGCTTTTCAGAGAAAACAACTTGTTGTCTCAACTGAAGATTCTTGAGCGTATATTGTCCGGCATCGATCGGCCCCATCATCAAACGCGCCGCCCTCGGGCGTCAATCGACCCACCGCACACACGTACACGTTCGCTACAATATCTTTTTCCTGATTGAAAAGATTTCTAAACTTTTCTCATGTGAATAATTTATTATTATTAAACCAAATCAAACGTTTCGCTCAAAGGTTTAGAGCTTCTAAAAAGGAATCGTTCTAGTCAAAAATGATTATGTGAAGCACACCCACTCTTCAAAAACTAATGTAAAATTGAAAAACTTTTTTTAACTGTGTCACGAAATTCAGATGTTTGTTGTAAAAAAAATTAAAAAAAAACTCAAACATAAATAAAAAGGGGCAAATATTTTTAAATTGTTCAAATTAGAAAACTATAAACGTAAATAAAGGAATTATTTATGTATATAGTAGTCGTAGTAGTAGCCAGTAGGACTATACGAGGGTTGCTATTTATATTTAGAGCCTGGGCAGTATTTACTTCTAATTGAAACTTTGACCTTTTTAAACATTACCTTCTTCAAAACGTTTTGCCATTTGTGCACAATTTGTGTTGTTTACAGTGACTTGAAAATTTCGTCTCAGCGAAAAAATGGAATTAATTCGTGCGATGATTCTTTATGACTATCGACGTGGATTATCAAGACACAGGAATGCATCGATCAAATTATTTCGACTTTTGGGGATGAAGCCCCATGCTTGGCCATTGTGAAACGCTGGTATAACGAATGTATCAGTTGTTGGTTATTATACCAGGAAACATTGATGCTGTGGGTGAACTGATTTTGAACATTATCATGTAACTAATCGTGAGACTGAATCATCCTTGGTTATTAGTATGACAAGCATCAATAAGATTCTGCATGAATATTTAGCTGCGAAGGTTTGTTCGCGTTGGATCCCGCATAATTTTACAGAAGATCATAAAGATGCTCGGGTCAATTGGTGCAAAAAATTAATCGTGCGCCAACCACTTCGAAGCAAATGATGGCCTGTTTCTTCGGAATAATTGGTCATGTGGCAACCGTGCCGTTAGAGCAACGTTAAATGGTGAATTCTGAATGGTACACAACCATTTGTTTGCCAGATGTGCTTGGTCAAATACGAAAAAAGAAGCGACAGCGAAGGATTATTCTTCATTATGACAATGGAAACTATGACACATCGGCTGAAACAACCACAACCACTGGCCAAAACGTCGAATTGATGGGTCATGCTCCGTGCAGACCTGATTTGTCACCAAATGTCTTCTCCTTATTCCCTCATATCAAGAATAAATTGCGTGGCCAACGTTCTTCAGTGCCTGAAGCAGTAGTTGATGCATTCAAAAACTATGTTTTGGAGGTACCTCAATCGGAAAAAGTGTTAGTAAATTGGTTTGAGCGCATACAAAAGTGTATTAATCATAATCGAGAATACTTCGAAAAACAATAACGCCATTTTCGATAATAAATTAGTATCTACTCATTATTAGGCTCAAAATATAAACAGTAACCCTCGTAACAGATGAATTCACAGTAATATGTTTGCAAACATGAGATTTGTATATTAGTACGTTAGTTAATTAGTATATTTGACGAGAAATTTCCGGGCTGACAATCCGTGATCTAATGAAATTTTTATCTCTTCCAAACGTTTCGTCAGTCCGAAAAATTCTCATCAAATACTCATACATAAAATGAGCACATGTTGTTACATACTAACCAGCGATTCTTTACCGTCGGAATTCTTTGTTTCTTAAAGTAATAACTGTGAGCAAACCCTGTTAGTAAAAAGTTATTGTAATATTAAACTCAAAATGTCCAAGAAACCACGTCTTGCGTTTGTTAACTCATTGCTAGATCTACCATTCATATACACAATGACGAAGGTTGGTTTAGTTTCTACATGTTGTTCGTTTATTATTTTTCCATTGTTTTTAGAAAACAATTAAAAAATGGTAATAATTCTTATTTTGATATGTTTACATTTTTATAAATTTTAAATTAAAATATTTGTAGTTTCTAAATCGATTTTCCATATTAGTAAGCAGATAATATGACTCCAGTTTTAGTTTATAATTGCGATTCAGCCTAAATAAATAAGTGTAAAACTATTACGAGGCATGTTTGCTAAGTAAGTGCCGTTTTGAAATTAATACAAAACGTGAAAAGATACCTTAATAATTTTATTTTTACATGAAAGCCTGTACCTTAATCTACTTTTCTACATAATTTCCTTCAATATTGAGGCACTTGTCATAACGTTTGACCAGTGACCAATTTTTTAATACGCTTCTCATAGAACTCTGCCGCCTGACTTGTTAACTGTTAACCACTGCATCATAACTGTTTTGAATTCGTCATCGTCTTGAAGACGCTAACCTCCCAGATGTTTCTTTAAGTGCAGGAACAAATGGTAATTACTGCTCGCCAGATCATGGCTGTACGGAGGATGATCTAGAGTTTCCTAGTGAAAAGATATGCAGCAAAACGATGCCCTTACTCAACTTGCTACGTCTTTTGTTCTGAATTGCACGGCGCAGATTGTTCATTGTCACTCATGCTTCATCACCCGTAACAATTTGGCTTAAGAAATCATCAGCTTCGTTGTGGTACCACTCAAGTCAATGCACTGCCTAAACGTTTGGTTTTGTGCACATCCGTCAACATTTTTGGTACCCAACGTGCGCACAATTTTCGGTAATTCAAGTGCTCGGTCAAAATGCCATAAAACACTGTGAGAAACTTGAGGAAAGTCATCACACAAGGAGGAAATCGTAAAGCGTCTGTTTTCTCGCACCTTTTCGTCCACTTTCTGCACCAAATCTGCATTAACGACCCAAGGACGCCCACTCAACACATCACTCTTAATGTTTTGTCCGTAAACTGCAGAGATCTCACGATGAATATCAATCGGTTTTAGTCCTTTACCAAACAAGAATCGTATAACAGCCCGGACTTCGCAGTCGATGGGACTTACGATTATAGGAGGCATCTTGAACACTCACTAAACAACGTAAACAAGAGCGAATCAGAGTGTAATGGCGTCAGTGCGTAGGTGAGAGATGTAGGTACTCAGTGCGCATGCGCGGAACGCTAACCGCAGCGCTGCGGCGGCAGAATTTCAAAACGGTACTTACTTAGAAAACATGCCTCGTATATCTAACACCATATTGCACGAACTTGTTTGTAGGTCACTGTTTTTTGTCCCTTTCGAGATAAAATCGTTAGTGGCAGAATAGTGTCTATTTAATATCTGATGAGTGCAGGTGTCCGATACAGTTGTTGACAACGTTTCAACGGTAAAATTCCACGAGTTATCAATTCTCGTCTATATTTCAGAGGAACTATGACGAGCAAAGAAATTGTATATCGGGGACATTATAAGTTTATATTTCCTTTAAACACATAATTTTTCCCCTTTCCTATTTGCGATGTACCACCTTAACGAGACTATTTATAAGAAACTTAATAGTAAATAGTTTGAAGTATAAATTGTACTTCCGAAGAAGTCACAGCGTGGCGATACATATGTGTATCTACTGTTTTTGTTTTCTAAGAAATATTTTAGACTTCATCAACTATCCCCTAATTCAATACGAATAATATAGACCGCTGACACACGTGGATACTGTATCTCAGATACGCGTATCATAGATGTAGCGAGTTGTTTACACGCAACCGAGCTGCAGTATCCGGATTCAAAAATTCTGCATAGCGACGCTCCAGCCCCCGGCTACAAATTTTGAGCCTGAGATACAGATATTACCAGATATTGCATTACTTTATATGGATTTGTTCAAACTTGCATACACTTTCAAACGATTGCGCGAAAAATCATGTTCGTCCATGGTAATTTTATAAAAGGAGGTAAAGATGAAGTGTATCGTTTTCGACAATGAATAGGTTATTGGTTTTGTGGTGCCCAACAAATTTTGAAGTTGAATGGATGAGGCTTTCAACTCTTGCAACTCCATAATAACTAATTAAACACACGTTTTGGTTGCAAATTATTTATTAAATTACTATGACCATTTCGGCACACAGTGTCTTCTTCATGTAGAAGATTAACGGTTAGTTAGGTTAATCGTCTGTGTGCCAAAATGGTCATAGTAGTTTAATAAATGATTTGTAACCAAAACGTGTGTATTTCATTGATTAAATTTTGAAGTCTTGCAGATATTCACTTACAAAAAAGTAAAGGTTTCCTTGTTGCCTTTAACTCTACTATTGGATAGACTCACATAGTCCTTGTTCTCTTCTGATACTACGAGAGTAAATCAAATATAAACGGTAATTTTACTTTAGCTTAGCACGTAATTCCGATCTGGATGATTAGATGGCCGAGTGTTGCTTGGTTTATGAGGAGGGGGAAACCGGCTTAGGTAGCAGCTGCGCTCGGTTCTGTCAGCAGTACAGTCATAATTCAGCGCAAGGTACCTTCGTCTGTTGCACAACGCATCATCATAAAGTTTTTAACTAATGAAGGCGTTAAACGTTAAACCATTTTCTCTCATTTGAAGGCACAATTTGGGGATGTTACACTGTCTCAGAATCGAGTGTATACGTGGGTCGTGGGTCAGAGAATTCAGGGATGGACGAGAACGTGTCGAAAATGAAAGTCATGATCGACGCCCAAGAACAAGTCTCACAAATGACAACATCCGTGCTGTTCGAGAGCTTGTTGAAGGTGATCGCCAGTTAACTGTTGAACAAATCTCATGAAAAGTGGGTATCAGTTATGGGAGTGTTCAGTCACCGCAGTTTTGACAAGGAATAAATTGGACGAAATGAAATCCTCCTCATAACCCTGTCATAGACTTGTCACCCTGTGATTAGTTTTTGTTCGCGCCCTTGAAAGAATCACTTGGAGGCAAAAGATTTGAAAGCAATGAAGAAGTAGAGGAGACAACTCGCCCTTAAACTTTTTATGAAGAAGGAATATTCAAACTTCCAAATCGGTGGCAAAAGTGTGTAAAGCACGGAGGTGACTACATTGATGAATGTTTAGGTTGTGTGTACCATTAATCAATAGATTTATTTTGCAAAATTACCGTTTATATTTGATTTATCCTCGTATAAAAGAAGCATTTCTTCAATGTCCATCTTCTATGCTACTGTTCACGCAAATAAATTTAGATAGAATTTAGAGTATCAAATACAGCAGCCGCAATTTTCTGTATTAAATTCTGCATTTCGCATACTGTGTCCCAAATACAGTATCTACGTGTATTCGAAGATTAAATTATAATAATAAATTGTATGTGAAAATTTTCTTTTCTTCTCTTCTTTTTTACTAACTGTTATTAATTAGCGGAAAATCTTTCATTACGTATTCAACAAATTCGAGGCGTCTCTGTTTGAATATTGCTCATTATTTTTCATTTTTGAGGAAACGTACAACTCGTACTTATAAATTTCAGCAGTTCCCGTTCTGTCACGATCTACTGGAAGACTAACTATCGTGATTTTCATAAATTAAACGAAAAACATAAATTTCTCATTAAATTCCTCTTTGATGTAAATATCAATCAGTATTAGAGAAGTCGTATGCTTTTACTCTTTTTATTGGCAGAGTCGAACATCATGGTACTGCTTAAAAAAATTCTTTTTGAAGTATCTGTGAAGTTATCCGTTTAAATGAAGTACTTGTACAATTGTAGGATTCAAAACTTTTCGCATGAAAATGACCTCTGAAATCTCCATTTCATTATTAAAAAATATATATGAAAGTTCTAAAAGTTTTCTGGTTTCCAAGGTAATTTTTTCTTTGTCACTGATATTTTAACTAAATTTTTCACCTTGAGATGCATGTCACCCTTATAAATATTACCTTCGAATTTACTTAGGTATTCAAAAAGATGAATAAATTGGTTTCATTAAATTGTATAAGTGTACCAAATTTCAAATCTCATCGTTTCCTATTCCACCTTGTTAACTGGTACTTCTATTCCTTTCCTATAAAATCTAATGAACTTTTAATATTTTAAAAGAACCACCCTGAACATGAAAGTCCTTCAATATGAAGAATTGAGGTATTTAAGTCTAACTAACTACTGTACTAAATGAGTGAACTTGAATAAAAGCGTGTAATAATAGGTGAATTCTCTTTTGAAAAGGTTTTGTCCTAGTTCTTCCCTTACTACAGAAAATGGGAAAAATGAATGATGTAATTTCCATTTATGTGTTTTGTTGTAAAATAATGTATAATTTACTGCTGCATATTTTCTTTGCCATTCTCTAATACTCTTCACCACAATTATTTGTCTTTGTTTTTTGTATTCACCCCCTGCAATTTATAACCTACAGCTGCCAACAACCCTATATCTTCATCATCGCCACAGCTATCTCTATCTCTTATTACTGCGTCTTTCCTTTTCTATTTCTTCGGCCTGTTTTCTCCCTTAAGTTAAGTTAGTGTTGAGTAAATCGCCACCAAATACGCAACTTGTACGCGCACCCTCACAATCATACATTGTAACACCGCAGCGATTGTGATTCATATCGATGTTCTTTCAACTTCTTCCCGCACCTGATTAATACCAAATGTACATTTTGTAAATAGTGTTTATAGACGTTACAAGAAAATCATTTATGTATTAATCAAAAATTTGATACCTGCAACCCTTTAATCATGTTTGTCAGGACGTTTCATGTACTACCACCGCACCCTTAAGTTTACTTGAGATTCATCGAGTGCACGATACATGCTTCTTTTGAAGATTTTTGTTGAGTGAATTGCTCTATATTTTCTCATAACCTTTTTCATTTGATAACTTTAACCTCCAGTCTAATTGTTTACTTTCACCAAGCAAAAGAAGAATAAACGCGAATTGTTGCCTAGTTTAAGAAATGAATCAAGTCATGACCAAAACTTACAATAATGACATTAGTTAAAAAACAAAGCAACATGGTCTAATAATAAATGTGTTAGTTGTATGGCTTATATCTTTCGTTATGGTTTTATTGCTTACGTAGAATTTGGCAACATAAAATAAAAATTCTACTTCCTCATAAAAAAGACCATTTTATTTTATGCATTACCAACAAGAAAATTAATTATTTCGTTGTTTAATTTTAACTGAATTTAATTAAGAGAGAGAGATTTTAAAATTAAATCAATTAAACTTATAAGAACAAATTTTTTAGTGTTTCATTTGCATCAGCTAATAATGTTGATAAGCAGGCAGTTCTTCCAGGTCGGAAAACCTACATCAGTGTCCTTTTCAGATTCTTTTCTGATACTGCGGGGATTAGATGGGTGATGTTGGAAAGAAACATGTGGAACGAATGAAATGAAGACAGAAGAGAAGTGAATGATTACCTCTAGAATATTACTGTCTCAGCATTAGCTTAATTGGTCTAAGGAAACGACAGAAAAACTTGGACCAGGACTGGCGAACCCGAAAACAAACCAGCTTCCTCCCGAAAACTATAATAATATGTGATCTAGAAGAATTGTAAATATAAATATAAATATGGAATCAACAGAAACAACTACTCCGAGGGCTAATACCCTTACCAGCTTTAAATTACACTGTTGATTCCAATGGACTCCTAGACTCCTAACATATAGATGTTATATTTTCGTCTAGGAGTCCACCGGAATCAACAGTGTAATTTAATGCTGGTAGGTGTATTAGCCCTAGGAGTAATTGTTTCTGTTGATTCCATATTTATATTTATAATATAGCCTGTAAGGGCCTTTCTGCCAGCGCCCACCTGATGAGACACGATAGGTCGAAACCGGTCGTGGGATGTGGCTTTCGGTTCGTTGTACCTACTCGTTAGGACGCGTTCAAAATGTGAGATCTTTAATCTTAAAATTTAGACGAATAAGAATTTTAATTCCTTCTTTTTTTAATATAGAAGTATTGACCATTGTTCATATAAGAGTATCTTTGACAATAGAGGTATATGATACTGTAACTATTAAATTAAACATTGGTTCAATCTTGCAGACGTGGTCTCAAATTTCATCATTACCTCGTAGAAATGTGTTTCTTACAGTATTATGCACCGCAGAAATTCTCATTCATCCATCATTGAAAAGTGATACTTGTAATTAATGGTCTGCGAAATTCGGAGACATTTCATTAATTTGTATTTCTCAAACGAACGGTTTGTGGGATATTTTTCATAACTAATTTTATGTAATTTATTTTTATACCGTACAAGTTTGTATAATGTGGTTGCCATTTCGGTAACTTATAAGTATTTCGAATCATCGCAAGGTCGTTTAGAAACGAATTTCATTCAAGTGTTCTCTTTCTTTTACTAATTAGAATAGGCGCAACCGATAATTAATTAAGTCGCGGTTAGAGCATGGCATTTTTGATGATTTATTAATAAGTATGCACCCAACAAACAAGTAAACAACGTAAAGACCCTAAGCTAAACTACGATAATTAATAATATGCCTGTTTCTTACTGATGTAAGCAAAGCCAATTAACGTTTTGAAACTTTAGAGCATTCAACTGAGGATTAGTTGTATGCTTCTGCAAGAAACAAAGTAACCTTAACATTGAAAACATGTACTATTGGAACAGATTTTTAAACAAAACAAGCTATAGGTATCAAAATTAGAAATAAAAAGTAGGTGGAATTTTATTAGTTATTTCATTTTATTTTGGTATTCTCAAGGCACGCATATATAAACAATTTTTGGGAAGGTAATTGATGAATAAACATCTTAGGGTAAGGTTATGTCAGACCCTTCACTGTTTGGTTGTTGATAACATATTCTTTAATAATAAAATTAAAAACATCGACAGGAAATTATTTGCTAAAGGATTTAATAATTCAGACATTATTCCGACATAATTCTGACGTTCATGTTATAAATACGAGGTATGTTTTTTAAGTAAGTACCGTTTTGAAATTAATAAAAAACGTGCAAAAATATCTTAATAATTTATTATCTACTTTTCTACATATTTTCCTTCAATATTGAGGCACTTGTCATAACGTTTGACCAGTGACCAGTTTTTGAATACCCTTCTCACAAAACTCTGCCGCCTGACTTGTTAACAGTTAACCACTACATCACAACTGTTTTGACTTCGTCATCGTCTTGAAGACGCTGACCGCCCGGATGTTCCTTTAAATGTAGGAACAAACTGGGCGCCATATCAGGGCTGTACAGAGGATGATCTAGAACAGTGATTCTCAACCACTGTGCCGCGGCACTTTTGTGTGCCGCCAAATGAAAAGCTTTAAATATGTTATTACAATTTTCCACATCTTATTTGTGTTAATTCGGATTTTCAGCATTAGCCAACATTAAAACTAAGAAAAGATCAAGATGTAAATGTAGAAGACGATATGAGAGTAGCATTGTCATTTTACGACCAAATATAAATGAAATTATCAATAAACATCAAGCTCAAAGTTCGCATTAAAAATATTTTTATTATTAGCTTGTAATTAATCCCTTAATAAAAGTTTAGTTATTATTGTAGTATATATTAGTTTATTTCGTATATTTAAAATTTTTGTCATAAACTATTTATGCAGTGTGTTGTAGTAAGTAAATAATTTTTATCTTTTTTGGTCCACATGCGGACGGGTATTGTCAGGCACATTTGTGCGGCCATCTTTAAATGCTCTCACCCACTTCCTTACCACCTTACCATTCTATCACTCATAATGTTTTGTACTTACTTAAAAAACATGCCTAGTATATAAAGATGAAAAATATACAAACAAATACAGGATTAAAACTTGTTACCAACCCTGACAACTATTCTACCTACTCATATTCAAAAATTTGTGACAGGGGTTATAAAGAAAGTCGATTTGGTCGGTTAATTTAATAGTATCGTATTACAGACTGTATGTCGCCAACCACTAATATTTACTGCTACCTGTGGTAAATTTTTTTGACTAAGAACTAAATTTCCTTTTGGTTATAATTAAATTAAAATATGGTTTATAAAATAATATTTCTAGCCTGATTTACACTCTGCGTTGTATATCGCCAGATTGACGAAATTAATATATTTAGGTAAAATTTGTTTCCTTAAAAGAAAATTTACTTTTTTGACCTTTACATGCTTTTTATAATAAAAAAGTTGTTAACAAAAAGATGTTGAAATATCAAAAGTTTGTTCTGTTGTTATCCCTTTACAAACTAAATTACCGGAGTTTTTCCTATAATAAACCTGACATGAACTTTAAAATAATCAATAACATAATTTAATTAACAAACAGCAACAAAATAAAAAACATTTTATTTTGAACAATGCAGAGAATACCTATTTTGCATTAAGTACATATTTATAATGCATTTTTCAGAGCAATTTTACATTCAACATTTTCTGTTAATTGCATAAATTAAAGTGCATTTTGCGAATTAAATGTAGGCTCACTATTGAAAGGTTTTTAATTTATTGTGGGCGAATCGGCAAATTTCCAATGTTTCCATTATGGAAAATATTCCACACATTCGTTTACCCATAGACGAATATTATACTGTATAACGTACGTAGGAATTATTATTTTACGAAGTAGCGTGTGTTGTTACAGATAATTGAGATTTCTTCGGTCGTGAAGTGAATACATTAGTCAAATTAGAATAAGAATACAGCGTTTATAAAGGTAAAAATGAAATGGATAAAGTTACTGATAGTGATTGAGAAAGAGATTTGCCGCTTGATTTCTGAAAATGACGACTGATGAATCTCCAAAATAAAAATTCTCATTTGTTAACTCTTAGTATTGCTATCTGTAGAACAAGAAGATCAAAAACTACGGATTCATGAGCTTAAAACCCAATCATTTGAAACCGAAATTGTTTTAACTTACCAGCACAATAAAACAAGTTTACGAGAATATAGAAATGATTCGGAAACTTTGATAAAAGCAACCCCAATATATGATTATACTGAAGAAAGGAAATAAATAAATAAAGTGCTTTTTTGTTTCACACTTGAAATTTTATTAAATCTCAACATCTTACTCTCTTGAGAAAGAGTTAAATCAGCCGAAACAATTGTTGAGATTTAATAAAATTTCAAGTGTTAAACAAAAGAGCAGTTTATTTATTTATTTCCTTTCTTTATTTATAAAATGTTTCACAAAAAAACAACTGCGTATACCATTCAAGCTATGATAATACTGTTTTAGTCATCTGTAGGGAACACCAAGTAACTGAGAATGAGAATATTAATTTTTCAAAATATTATGAAGAATGGAAATTACTTAATAAAAAATTCGAAAACTGATTAAAAATTTTTAAATTCGAACTGTATACAAAACCCCGTCAGGAAGCTCTACTGAAGACCTCCAAACTAGGACAAATTCGGGAAAACTCGGTGGGATGGCAACCCTAGTTATTAACTCAGAAACGAGGTATAGAGTACAAGGTGCATTCCGCTATTTTATAATAAAAAAACACAATTCTGCAGCATATTTTCATAAACTGCAAGCAAACCTGTCGTCTACAAAGTTCATTCTAATTAGCAACATCAAAACCGTTTCTATATTCCCAAAGTTAGTGATGATTCCGAAGCAGTTCTTAAGTAGGTATATCCACCTCGTTTCATGCTTGAAGTAACACGTATCTATCTAACTATAATAGTTGTATAATTTCATTTTTAGCGAGAAGAAATTATTAAAGATTACGTATTACGTTGCTTGAGATACTTCCAAAAACAAAAATTCCGATGGTGAAATATTTTTTGGAGCAGGTTCTGCAGAAACTTTAAACAATTGAGTACTAAGATTTCAAATTTCATCGAACCACTTGAACAAAAGAATAACAACAAGAGATGGTGTAGCGTAGGAATAAATATAAAGCATTTAAAAATTGGACAAAACAATCTATGGAAAACACTTTTATTATGGATTTATTGAAGTTTAAGGTAGAAGTGGTGTATATTTTGTGAAACTGCATTTTTACGAAACACAAGAAAAAAAATAAAAGGACAAGTTGCACTAGTTTATTTATCAACTCGGTTAATTTGTTTCCGGCTAATAAAGCAATTTACAAGACAAATATAGATGATAACTAAAATTAAGAACTACTCGCTGCTATTTAAGTAATTACAAATTGAAGTAGAAAGGGGCAGTTATAGGTGGTTAGTTCTAATTGATTGTTAACGATCGAAAAAGAAGTTAACAATAGTATCAATTTCTTGGACATATTTTTGAAAAAAGAATCAAATAAATTTGTTATTAATATTTTTCGTAAACCTACTACAACTGACACAGTTATTCCGGCAAATTCCTCATATCCCACACACATCAAAGCATTCAGTATTTAATTCCTAAATAGACTGATTAACATACCTTTATCAAATACAGATTTCAATACAGAATTATCAACTATTAAATATATTGCTTTTGCCAACGGTTATTCCCCCCTGACTATTGATAAATTACTAAATAAAAAGTTGAAAAAAAAAGTTTCCACCATATTGTACAACAGTTCTTCCCTTTATCAACAAAAAACTATCTTTTGCCCTATCAATATTTATATAATCGAAACTAACTCCACTAATCTTAGTTTAATGATATGTAATCTTAAAGTTAGTGTTCCCCACTCTAAAAAATCGGGTATCTATCAAGTTTTTTTTGTAACACTTGTGACGCTACATACATTGGACAATCAAGCAGGGCCATCGATAAACGCATTTCAGAACACGATGCGGCTATAAGAAACAAAAAATGTAATTCTAGTGGGATAACTGAACATTGTATTGAGTTATGTTATTCAATAGATGTAAATAATTTCAAACTTCTACATTCAAACATTCCCAAATCACGAAATTTGTCTCTTTTAGAAAATTATGAAATTAAGAAAGCTAAATTAAATAACCTTAACTTAGTTAACAATCAATTAGAACTAACCACCTATAACTCCCCCCTTATACTTTTCAATTTGTAATGACATAAATAGCAGCGAGTAGTTCTTAATTTTAGTAATTAAAATAACAAATTTCTCTTGTAAATGGCCTTATTAGGCTGAAACAAACTTGTCTAGTTGATAAATAAACTAGTGAAACTTGTCCTTTTATTTTCTCTCTTCTGCTAATGGTTTTAATGTTAATGAATAGCTTTAAGGAAAACTGTAACTTGTTACGATCTAATATTGTTTTGTCTACCGGATCTCGCTGACACATTAAGGCGAGGAAAATATGTGGTCTCTTATGTTTTTTCTTTTTTAAAGTTGCAGGTTTTAATTTCTCGTTCAGTTCAGATTGTTCTTTCAAGATTTTGTTTTTCTAAACTTATGTATTAATTACACATATATGTTTAGTAAATGTTTAGTCGTAAATACATGTGCAACTATTTTAATTATTAACGAATCCACGAAACCTCAATATTTATTAATGGTCATTTTAAAATAACTATTTTAAACGAATTTGTTTAAACATTAAATTAAATACAAAGAAGGCACAAGAATGAATACTGACTAGCTTAATAAGTCTTTGGGGTTTGTAATAAACAAAACAAGTTAAAGTCAGACGTTATATAAACATAATACCTCACACAATAAAAAGAAACACAAAAACATTAATCCTTATCAGCGAACATTTAACATAAAATTATGGAAAGGGATCTAATGATACCTTCTCCGACTTTAAATCCTCGCTTATAAGGAGTTGTCACACTTTTTCACACTTCCATTAAGAGTCCCTACTCACACCGTGACGTAATATATGAACGGCCCCTCAACGAAAAAAAGTAAACCTCATGGAGATGATCAAAATGAAGTAATTATTAAAATTTTAATTCGTCCTTGATTGTGTTTAAGTTAGACTGTTTTTTTTATTCAAATTTTTATAAAAGTGAAAAACTGTATCATTTTCAATTAAAAATATATTAAATATAACCCTATAATTACTCATTGGTGATGAAAGTAGACTTTTTTGTTTAAATTATTATTAATACTCAAGGCAAATTCAACATTCCTGAATTTATTTTTTAAAAAATTATAATTTTGCCATAAATGCAATTCCTACGAATTTTTATATTCCCACTCAAAAAAATCTTTTTGAGATTAAAAAAAAAGAAGAAACACTAACAATTCAAAAAGTGGAAGTATAAAGATACCCATCTTTATTTGAACTAGTATTGCAACTATAAACGGTATTATTTATTAAAATTAAATAGCAAGATTGAAATTTTTATCACTTGTCAATTTCAGACTCTTGCACATATGCAATAACCTCAACTAAATATTATAAAAAATTAATTCCTAAATTAATCCCCAACCTACCACAGATTTTTTTTTTAATTGCAATAGGTAATTTCGCATTACAAAAATTTAATGTAATCGAAATACTTTGTGTGCCAATTTTTATTTAGTACATTCATAAAAAAATTAAATTTATGTTGATTCATAAAAGACTGCAATTTGTAGTCATAACAATGGGAAAAAATACTTAAAATATAACAATATACCTAGCGTTAGGAGGCAATTAACATATTAAACGTAAGCAACTATGCAATAAATTACACCACTACACTTACACATTAAATAAAAAGTGAATTAGACCTTCGTAAAGCGAAAAATTGTTTTTTATATCATTGATCATTACGGAAGATTATGTCCGATATAAATTACAGTCGTATAGAGGTTAAAATCATTAGTTTATTTATAAAAATTTGAATAAATATTTATTTACACGTCTACAGTCAGAGTAGTCGACAACATATTGTTCGGTTGTCGCTCGCAGTTTTTTACTTCTTCCTGCAAGATTGCCTTCTATGAAGAAGGTAATTTTGATAGTTTTATTCATGACAATAAGAACGACCTTGCCTGATTAGTCCCTTATCAAGTACAAAATTAAAGTTGTTGTTAATAACTGTCCGCTATAGTCATTAACTACAAATAAATCCTCATTTTAATATTGCTCAGTATTTTAAAACAGATTTAGGATTTTTTTCGTAAATGCTAAATGTTTTGGAAACATTGTCACTTTCCGGTTGTGACAAGCTGTACATATGTACAGTAGTCGGCACCTAAGGAGATTCAGCGACGGTCAGATTGACAGGTAGCTAGGCGGAAACTTTTAACAATAAATGAAAGAGCCAATAAGAATAACTTATAGCTTGTAGTTCAGCGGCGCGTATCACTGAGAGAAAAAGTACTGAACACGGAACACAAGTGAATTCATTCAACTGATTTACTTACCCTAACAACCCCTTCTCTACTCTGTTAATTTGCAACTATTTGCCACTATGCTATTGAACTTTGCTGAGCAGTTATCATTCTGCCTACCGGCCGATTATTCCTGCCCTAAGGGGGCAAAGCTTTGCTAGTGCGCATCCCATGATTTATGACTTTTGAATCTCCTTAGGTGCTGGGCACTGTACTTATACATGAATTGGTTAGAGTTTTATCTTTAAGAGTTGTGTGCATGAACTATGCCATAAAACCTTTCAACATTTGGTAAAATTGGCTGCAATATTTGTAAATCCGTTTTGGTATTTATTACCCCTTGTTACCAACAGCTATCATGTTCTTTTGTTGCCTTCACTCAGCATGCAACATCTGTAAATATTGTGGGTAATTTTCCAAATGTTCATAACATTTGTGGGCGTTTCTTTTTTTTTTTTTAATCTGTCCTAATCATTGGACTACTACGGGGTGGCAGGGAACCTTTAGAACAAATTCGTAGTTTAGGTTTTTCAGTTTGTATTCTTTTAGTATTAGTTATGATTAAGCCATCCACGTATAAATAGTTCGTACATAATATATATTCTAGACTCTTGCTATTCATTTTGTTTTTTCAATATTGCGTGATCATCCCTTCGCGATTGAATTTGTTCAATTACATGAGAAAATTCATGGTATGCGTGCTACATCACACATATATTTTAAGTCGAGTAATGCGTTATTACCAAATACTAATTTTTTAATGAACTTTTAAGACTGATTTTATTTTTTTGTGTGATTTTACAAAATTCGTAGTTAAAATTGTGCTTGCGTTTGTGAGTTCCATCTTTGGAATTTACCTGATTTTTTCAGCGACAGCTGTTTCGCCTTGCAATATCTTTAGGTTAGTGTTCGTTGCGTGTTGGTTGTCGCATATTTGTACCTTGGCATCCGATCGATTGTTTATTATGTTCTATTCAATTTTTTGTTTGCATATCTCTATGCATAGGGATTTTGGCGTCTTTTTATACATTTTTCTATTTTGTTCCTTGAGTGTCGATTCTTGTAAGCTATTTGTTGGATTACTTTTATTTATTTATTTATTTCTTTTAGTCTTCTCCAGCAAACATCTGAACGTGGCTTAATGTTGTTTTGGGTGGTTTGATGCTGTATGTATTATATTGTCGGTTTGTGTAGGTTCCTGTATGCTATTTAAAAAAGCTTTTGACAAAAAACTGACTTTTCATATTATGATTGTGGTTATCCACACCTGCCGGTGTTACTTTATTCACTAAAAGTCCTACACACAAAT
This sequence comes from Agrilus biguttatus, assembly GCA_963921985.1. Lineage (NCBI taxonomy): Eukaryota > Metazoa > Arthropoda > Insecta > Coleoptera > Buprestidae > Agrilus > Agrilus biguttatus. The sequence goes on from OY998118.1 coordinate 28,744,626, forward strand.
AGAATCAATTTATTGATTTTATAAATGTAACCTTAATGAAGGATTTAAAATACATTTACACAATAAATCCTAATGGCTATTCATCGCACGCTCAATGCTCCTAAATCCTTCTATTTAGCTCTAAAATCTTGTGAAAATTAGGTATGTGCTGCAAAAGCAGAATTAAAATCGCTAAATTTTAGAACCACGAACAATGGGTATTCTGTTAATTCATACCAAAAACATTAATTAAATTTTGAACGTATATACAGAGTGTCTTATATAACTTACTAATATTTCTACTTATTTATCTTTGTTAATAATAGAAACCGATATAATCGTTTAAATGTTAATTAAATACTTCTGTAAATACGGAAGTCATCAGGTTCAGAATTCAATATTCATTGGTTATATTATTTATCAATTAATACAGATAGCATACTGAACACCATCTGTAGATATTTGCTACTTATTGTTGGATTCAGTAATGTTCAATAAGGTCCTATTCTAATAAGGATATCGGCACGAAAACAAACAGAACAAAAAATAAAAACATACTTAGTTATCGAAAAGTGTTCAAAGATGTATATAATGCCAAATAACATACTTCATCTAATAAATTTTCAAACTTATAATCATATGAAAATTTTCATATAGGAATGTTTTCTGTTAATTATAATTGCCTCCTATGATATCATTTTTTAGGCAAAGTTATAATTAAATATTGTCAAACACTAGTTAACATTTAATTTGACGACCGCTTCTATTGTGTTATCGACATACAAGCACGCGATAATGCCAGATTCTCTGGTTGCTGCCTAGCGAAACGATCGATATGATCAATTTTAAAACGAAAAATTTCGTGGAATTAATGGTTACGTCACTTTTATTTGGGCTTGAAAAATCACAAAATCAGTTTTTAAATCGTAAATCTTTAGAAGAACATTAGTAATTTATTAACTTTCTCTAAAATGTGGATACTTTCTGTAAAAACAACATTAAGGTAATAGTAACTATAAAATGTTTTTTCCCCTAAATGGTCAGTAAGGTAATTTTTTTTGTTTTAATTGATGGAGAACAATTTATTTTATAATATATTTTAAATTCAGACAAAAATCTGAGAACCAAAAGTACCGGTTTCAGCAAAATACTACCAAGAACACATAATTCTATTTTTAGTTATGTCCGGAAAAACAATTCTTTAAAGAGATTAGAAAATGGGATGAGTGTTACTTACTATGTGAAAAAGTATGATTTTAAAACAAACTTTTGCGAAACTGCATGATTTCAAGCATTTAGTAAAGTAAAAAGAAATCAAGGAAAATTTCACACAATTTAATAATCACTCGACAAATTTGTTTCGGCCAATGCGACCATTTTTTTAATATTTTCGTGGAAAAGGGGAAATTTTTATAGATACTCAGCCGTCCGTACGACTGGGTAGTGTCGGATTCCCGAGGAAGATGTCCTCGGACCTATCGACTAAAACCCCCTCTATATCAAGTGGTTCTAGGACTTTTCGGTCCTCTTCAGCTGCGGCCATTTACAAGACGATAAAAGATTACTGAAACTTATGCCTACTTAGTACTATTTATATAACTGAAGTTTATACAGGAGTAGTGGGAAATTGTTAGTTGATGACTCCGTTTGGTCATCTCTAAATTACATTTGTTAATTAAGACTTTTTTGATTTCTAGGTTTTTTAGAAGTGATAGTTTCCTAAACTTAGGTATACTGATGTGTAAAATCTGTCAACAAAAATCTATATTTGGAAACATTAAATTCATTAATCATTTTAGCTATGATTTCAAATTTCTATTTCAAAAAAGATTCGTTTGCCACATTATTGAGAACGGCTCCAAAATTATAAAAACAGATTATGTAATTATTATGATTTTGATGAGTATGGTGTATACCGAACGGCGTTCTCTGGTACTCTAAATCATTGTTTAGCATTCGGGAGGTCACCGGTTCGAACCAGGGTCCAGTTGCTCAGGTCCAAGTTTTCTGTGGTTTCCTTGGATCACTTAGGCAAATGCTGGGGCAGTAATATTCCACAGATAATCTTTCACTTCTCTTCTGTCTTCATTTCGTTCGTCTCATCTATCTCTCCCGAACCGCACCACCCACTCATTCCTACGATTCCTGAAAGGAGGCTGAAGAGGACCTTACGCCCTACTTTCCGGCTTTGCACTACAGTGTAGGTCGGAGGGACTGCCCGCCCACCAGCACGAGTAGCTGGTGGGAATGAAACACAAAAGTTTTTTTTAAACCAAATTTTGTGCAATTCATGTGATACTGCCTACATTGGACAGTCTGGTAGGGCTATATCTATACGTGTAGGGGAACATTTCTCTGAGAGAAAAAACAGAAAAAGCAATTCCAATGTGTTTGCTAAAAATTGTATAAATTTAGATCATTCTTTTACCACCAGTAATGTAAAGGTTTTACACACCAGCATTCCTAAGACTAGGAAACTATCACTTCCAGATATGAAAGAAAACTAATAAATAAATTCAATTTAGTCAATTACTAAACAGAGTTATCAACATACAATTCTCCACTATCTCTGTATAAACTTTAGATTATTTAAATAGTACTATGTAGGCTTAAGCTTCAGTAATCTTTTATCCTATTGTAAATGGCCACATTGACCGAAACAAATTTGTCGAGTGATTATGACATTGTTTGAAATTTTCCTTGTTTCCTTTTTTACTTAATGCTTAAATTATGATATTACTAAACTTACTGTTCGCAATAAAAAAAATAAGAAAGTGAATATTAATAATAATAATAAGTTTAACAATGAGGTGTTCGGGTAATACTAAAAGAAAAACATTGAAATAGGGAGAAAATCCCAAGATGGAAAAAACTGTACAAATGGTTTTGCAAACAAAAATCAATTTATTTTCCAGTGACTTCTGATTGATTAAAAGTTAAAGCAAAAAAATATTTTTAGTACCTATTGAGGATCAAACGTGATATTACTAAAATGCATAAGGAAGAAAGTATTGCAGAAAAGCTTAGCTAACTGGATGATAGACTTTTCCTGGATTTTTTGTTATAGGAATGTACCTACACTAGATAACAGTATATATAAACAGCATGCAGTATAGTCACTAACCTTTCATTAATTACTTCTAATCGTACAAGGTTACGCATTCACATGTATTATCATTTGTAAATTAAAGAAATGGTTTTACTATGTGTAAACACAGACAATAAACAATTGGTTCAGCACAATGTTCAACAATAATGAATCATTGCATATTTAATGGTTTTCAACAATTCATATCGATTTTGTACGAAATAGTACAGAAAAATTCAACATAAGGTAAATCTAGGATATCTGTAGCAAATTATTATTATTAACATATTATAATATTGATACATTTGTATATACATATTTACGATACTTAAGAAATAGATATATAAAACGTTTAGTATATTGTTTGATTCCATTTTTACCATTTGATGATATAATAAAGTGTTTCCGTACGATACAGGGTAGTTAATAAAAAATGAGACCAAAGAAATTTAAGTAGGAAAAAAGTAGAAGTCTTAAAACATATCATTTAAAAAATCTATTGAATATGGAGGTGATAAACGCATTGGTGATATCATAGTCTCTTGGGAATTATCTAAAACTTTTCAAATGTGTGTTGCTGCGGGAGGGTTTGTAAAGGATGTTAGTCACCCCTCTCAGAGCTATCAAATTAAATCCGTACTACTTTTGTAGTTTCACTGTCAAATATTTAAATACCTACATACATATTGTGACGGACGTGGCGTTTTGGGTGGAATTGACCCGCGCTGATTGCAAAAATAGAGTGGAGTTTGCCGATGCCGAGTTCTAGAAAAATCGATACAACTACTAGATCATTCGATTTGGTTCGAGGGTAACCTAGCAACGTCCATCAAACTGTATAAGCGACAGCGATAGACGATTTAGAACAATTGACGGATAATAGTTGACAGGTGACGTAGAACAGGTGATAGAAATAGAAGTTATCGACGAAAAGTGTTTACGAGAGTTGTAGAACCGAAGTTATGTTAAATAGTTAAGTTTTGTTGAGAGAGTTTAATAAACGAGTTTAGAGCAAAAACGTAACAATATGTATATATTTATATAAGAGTAAATTGTAAATTTTAACTCTTTTCATACATAATATAAAAAGAAGATTAATTTCGCATTTCTCAGCTGGTAAAACTAAACACTTTACACTAAAGTAGTTTAAAAAAAGAACCCGTTCGCGTATATCATGTGTACAAGAGCATTGTACTTAAATAACAAGTACATTTTTAATTATCTCACAGGGCAGAGCTCATTCTGCATTTTAATTATGTCTCCAATTAACCCTACATTTCTCTGGTTTGAGGCACTTTTAAAAATGAAATTACAATTTAGATTTCGAACGTAAGCTTCATTTTACAGGTACGAAGTAATCTTTTTCAAAAATTATGTTAACTCTCTTGTAACACATAACCAGGAAATAAACTGAATACTACATAATAACACCACAATTAACAATACCTTTAAGAAATTGTTACGGCACAATAACACTTTTTTGTATATAGTTAGAATTTAATCTGTACATATTAAAATTCGTACAGTTGTATTGTATATTTTCATGTTTTTTGTAAGTTTTATCATTTAATATTCATATTTCATAGGCGTATTTTTCAATATTTTAAACCATCATTATTATTATTTGTACATTTATTTAAGTTCCACTTTTAATACAATTTTTACAGTTAAATTCTTCCTGAATTCAGGAGTTTACACATTGCTAAAACCCCATTATGGCTGAACATTCCAACCATTATAATAATATTTCTTATTTTGCATGCTATTTAGGGTTATTGTACCGTAATATTCTATTTCAGAACTGCATTTATTATTATTTTATTACCCTGCTACGTTCCATTTGCAGTTATTTGTATTGTACTATCTTGATCTTTTCTTCTCTCTTCATCATCATATCTGATTGTAACCAGTTTAGGGGGAGAAAATTAATAAAAGGTATTTTATAACATTTTAAGACAGATAGATATCCGTATCTAGACTAGCTGAGGGAAAGAACCTCATAAACAATTATCACTTTTATTTTTATAGTTGTAAATATACACTTATCAACTTCTATAGTTTTTTTTTGTGTGTTCAACTGTAAACATTGGTCCTTCGAGTATAATTTAATTGTATGTGGTACAGCAGTTTAAACGCTGGGAAATATTTTTATTCTGACGAAATAAACACAAGTTATAGTAATAATAAAGAAACTAGATTTCCGGATCCTAGCTGTGTCCTTTTGATTAAATCCCCATGGCGAACCATGGTGACGTCAAGAGTGTTCGAGTTCAGTGAGAGCAGTTCAGCACCAACGTCAAGTTCCTGATGATGTCCCTTGCGCTGAAACGTCGAACACTTTTGACGTCACCATAGTCTCCCGTAGGGATTTCATCAAAAAGACACGGTTAGAATTCAGAAATCCAGTTTCTTCAGACGATAGACATGAAAACTAAAATCAATCTCTATAGTAATAATGTTCGCTGATAAAAATGACGGCGAGTAGATATTTAGTAAATTTTTTCTGCCTATTATTGTGGCATAAAAAAATAAAAGAACCGGTGCACTCAGATTCGTCCCCAAGAGGTAATTAGCACTTATCAGCAACACGAATTCGTCCCAGTTGGAAAAGCAATCCTTTCTTAATTATACACGAATTGACTCCCATGGTTTACGTGCTATTACCCAGAAAACGATGGCAGCGTTGCCATATCTGAATTTAATTTTATTCGGCCCACCCTAACATTTTCTAATTCTTTGAAATTCTGAAAGATTTTTAGAAAGATACTTTTATAAAGTAAACTGCATTTACTTAAAAATGTTGATAGAAGTTTGACAAAATAAGCTTATTTATACATTTGATGTTGTTGCCCTACTTAAGAAGCGGTAAAATAAATAACAACATCGAGGTTCTGAAATTTTTTCAGAAAGATACATACATAAAATTAAACAGCGTTAGTTTAAAGAAGGCTGTTAGGAGACTGACAAAAATAAAGTTAATTTTATTAAAAAAAAAAAAGTAACAGAACTTGACTCGGGAACATTTTTTTTTTAGCAAATTATTTTTTGTTATGTAATAACAAAATCAGCAGTTGAATAAAATTACGTCACTAATTGGCGGTTTCGATATTTGTCTCTATTGCGATAATCATTCCGCCTAAACCTAGTTTATCCATAATTCGCTCAGAAAACGGAAATTGATTTCCGGCACATTGTTATCAATAGAACTGAACAATTTTGTTGGACGCTTTTATATAATAAAAGAAAAAACATAGAACGCGAATAAACGTCAAACTAAACGTTTATTTATCATTTTACAAAATAATCTAATTGTAAATTGATTTAGAAAGAAATAAACAATTGTATACGAATAGAACTAACTAACTAACTGATTGTGAGTACACTCAACACCACATCGTACACAATCTCTCGCCATTTAATTGTACTCTATAAATAGACGAAAGGTTATATCAATTGAGATTTATAGAATGTATAACAACACTACAATGCTGACCCCATACTGTTTGAATGTAGTGAAAGCAATTTCATAATACTTTCTAGGTAGATAAGAACGATATCAATGTCACATATACTGCTTGTCAGATCAGATCCGGATCTAATCGTTAGGAAAACCCTTTCATTACACCTAAAATATCGGTAGTATTGATATACAGGGTCATTCAAACTGAGTGGTATATTAGACGTTGTAAGGAAACTAAGCATATTACAGATTTGAACATTTGGGGGTAGGGGTTATCAAGGATGATCTATTCAACTACAATAATTTCAACTGTTGGGCACTTCCGGTATAACCGGAAATTGATGTCAACTTTCTTATTTTTAATGATATGGTATATTTTTTACGATGAATTCGTATGATACATTAAATTTTAAGGTGACTTTGATAACCGACTTGTATAATTAATAATAATATTTCACATTTGTGAAATATACCGTGTGTTTTATTTGATTAATTATTCATTACGTTTCACCAAGTGATCAGCGAAACCTCAATTTCAACTACCAACTTGTATGCCTACGATGAATAGTTTCTAAGATAATTTAATTTATTGGAAAAAAGATTGCACCGGAACCCAAACTATAAAAAATCATAACTTCCATAAAGAAATCTAAAGTTTAAAAACTTCAACCACGATTTTTTTCAAATGGCACCTAGCATATTTTATTTTGTCATTCGATTCCTTTTATATCCTCTTTCGATATATTGGATTTTTTCCATTCTTTATTAAAAAAAAAATTATTCAAAAATTTTAAAATGAAACAGTAGGAAATATCCAGATGGATTGGAAGAGGATAAAAAAGAAATCGAATGACAAAATAAAATATGCTAGGTGCCATTTGAAAAAATGAAGTTATTCGTGTTTGAAAATTTTAAACTTTGGATTTTTTTTCTGAACGCCCTGTACAAATTATACACCTTAGTTTTGGCATGACGCTAACGTTAGCCTTATGACTTGGCTATAACTAGTAAAAATTTCAACATTCTAAGTAATTTCATATTTTATGGAAGTTATGATTTTTTACAGTTTGGGTTGCCGTGCAATCTTTTTTTCAATAAACTAAATTATCTCGGAAACTATTTATCGGAAGTATACAAGTTGATTATCAAAGTCATCTTAAAATTTTATGTATCATACGAATTCATCGTAAAAACTATACCATTCCATTAAAAATAACAAAATTGACATCAACTTCCGGTATAACCGGAAGTGCCCGACAGTTGAAATTATTTTAATTAAATAGATCATCCTTGATTAGCCCTACTCCCATTTCCCAAATTTTCAAATCTGTAACATGCTTAGTTTCCCTAGGAAACGTCTAATGTACCACTCAGTTTGAATGACCCTGTAGAGTGTCATTAATAAAAGACTGCATGCAGACCAATTATTCGGAGATATAGAGTAGAACCAGTGTAAGAAAATCTGTAGTGCTGTCACGCTCACAAATGTCTAGTGGACGGAACTTATCCCCTTCACCACAAAAAATTCGTTTTCAATAACTGCCGGTGCATTAAACGTGGGCGCGTTCCTGTCATCCTATTCCCTCCTAATGCGTTCTCCGTTTATTTCAGCGGAAGTTTTGCATTACTGTAGAAGTTTTTCTTAAACTTGCCAATCTGTATAAAGTTACTTACGTCTTGAGAACGCACATGCTTCGGATATACCAGGTCCGCATTTATACTGGTGATCATCATTGCATAAAACAATAAAATATTTCTTATTATGTGTAATAGAAAATGGAAATTTTTGTTGGCCGAAAACTCGAAAACTTCTGGATGGGTTTTGATGCTATTTTAATTTATTCGTATATTAAGGGTGTTGTCTCCAGTTGGTTAAGAATTGTATTATATCATCATTTGCTTGATGGAAACTCGTCATGATTATAAATATTTTTATATTTAACTTGATACGTGTTTCGCACACACTGCGATTTCTTCGGAAGTTATTCAAAAACTTAATCTACTTCAACAAAAACTTTGTTAATATAGGTACGTTAGGCAAACTAATTAAAAATAATAATGACAAAACCGAAAATAAAAATAAATCAGCTGTTTACAAGATATCATGCAATTCTTGTAATATGTACTGTTAACGCCTAGTTTGACGATTTTTTTTATTTTTTGAAATAAAAGAAGACGATTGTCTTTTTAACCTTTTATTAAATGCACTTAACACTAAAAACTTAATACATACGAATAGTTTACTTAACCGTTAGCAATGAATAGGTGAGATAGTAGTGAATATATAAAGTGATGTTACTTGTTTGTTGTGAATTCCCTTTTCTCGACTGTTTTGCCTTTTTATAAAATAACAAAAATTGAAGTGAAGAGGGAGGATAGGTGGAGATAGTAAATTTTTAAGCTAGTTAATTGGGTTTATGAATTGAAGAATAGGACTGGTTGGTCTAAAAGAAGAAAGTAGGACTTAAAGGGGTTGTGGCTTGATAATAAGAGAAAGGAATAAACAGAAGGAGTGCCACGTGACAAATCGGATGGTTCGCAATGACAATGACCTCGAAAGTTCCAGGTGAATACGTGACTCAACGGCATCAATAAACGTTGCAAATTTTAGGAAACGAATGCCATTAGGTGAAATATTGCCGCTTAATATTGCACCTGAACAAAGGCGATATAATAAAGTTTATTATTGTAAACAAATGTTAGCTGAGCAGCATTTAATATTCTAGGAAAGGGATAATCCATCAACAAATACCTACAGGAAAGGTATCATAAAATATATAAATCTAACAAAGGGGGCAGATTTCTATGCATAAACTTTTGTAATCCTATTGTAAACTAATAACCATAAGTATCATGCCCAATGAACAATATTGAACTCTTTTGAATATAATTATTTAAATAGACCTACCACTGTTAATATAAAAGACTAAACATAAGAAATACCCAATTATGAATAAAAATATAGTATTAAAAAACACAGAAAAACATTGATACTTAACATGTACTATAAATACAAAAGGTGTAGAAATTTTAATATAAAATAAATGAGCATCAAAAATCCTATTTGCACAACAACACAGTCTTCAATTCCGCTAAATATTTACTGGACCACAACAATGATTTTAACGACAAATTTCAAATAATTCATACATTAAATAATAATAATAGTTTTAAATCAGTTCTGGTAAAAATAATAAAAATTAATAAACATAAAAGGATCAATTATTTAATTAATAAACAAGTAGAATTAACTAAATCACCACTGCTGACCATCTTCCCTATCCCCACACCATCCCAAAAGTATTCAAGAAAACATTTTGTTAGAGTGGATTAAATTTTTGCGATATTAGTGTGATCTACTGGATTCCGCGAAATTGTCGTTTCGAAGTAAAAGGAAGAACCAATCGGTTAGAAGCGTCATTTTTTGCATGACAACGCGGGACCTCATATGGCTAATGCCACAAAACAAAATTGGATGCATTAGGCTCGGAAACGCCGGAATATATAGCCCCGAGTTGTTCCCTTGTGACTTCCATCTTTTTGAGCCCCAAAAGAATCACTTGGAGGCCAACGTTTCCACGAGAGCGACACATTGGAAGGATTTGTGCTACAATGGTTACAAGATGTCCGAAGAGTTTCTACGATAATGGCATAAACAAGCTATCAATCCGATGGGAAAAATGTATTTCTAGGGCCGGAGACTATGTAGAAAAATAGTATATATATATATCGAAGTCTAATTAAATATAGTTCAAATTTTTTACAAATCCAATTCCGTTTATATTTGATACACCCTCGTATATATCTTTGAAAGAAACACATATCAAGTTAAAAATAAAATTTTATGGAAATCAACTAAATAAGTGTTTTTATTTATAATAATCCATATTCTTATTAAAACAAATTGAATTTTATTGCTGGCTAGTTTCAGTTAATTTGCATAAAATATCACTTTATTTACCTGCAAACCTAAATTAAAATCAGATTATACTATAGGTCAAGTCACTGTCCGGTCACGGTCAGATCAAATATACCAACGGTCACATGAAATCTGTGGAAATTTTTCAAAATGTTTAAATGCTTTTAAACAATACATTTGGCTATTATAGCACTTATAATAGATAAAGAAGTGGAAAATGAGTGTCAAAAAACAAACGCAATATAACCCAATCCTAAACCAACAAAATTCACTGTCACTGGTGACCTCCCGAAACATTTTTTAAATACATATAAATAAAAAAATACATTTTAATGTTTCAGAAAAATTTATAATAAAACTCTACAATTGTTTCAACTGATTACTCTGAACTACTACTACTGAACTCAGTACATAGAAATAGAAATTTTGGTTTTATAATAAAACTTTGTGATTTTTTATGCTTATATAAATAAAGGCTAAGCTTCCGAAAAACCCGTAAATACGGATATTTTGACCGTGATCGGACTCAAGTGCGTACCCACTTTCGGTTTAATGCTACAATTGTCAGATCAAAATATCATTGAAGAGAAATACTGCGGTTAATTGACTAGACCGTCATCTGACCGTGGCTTATAATGTGAATACTGCCGTTTAAAATGATGCATGCTACAATATTTGATCTGATCGTGACTAGACTGTGATCAGTCCGTAACTTAACCTAATGTATGAATCGGGCTTTAAAATCCGTCCGCTGCGTACCGTGCGTTCCGATGTCGACGAATGCATGACACAGATCGGAAGTTGTAATCGGATAAGCCGCTTTATTCAGTATAAAAACTCCGGCCATTTCGCGAAAAATTGTGAATTTACGTTTCGAAAAAGAAAATCCAAAATTCCGAAAATTTGAAATTAATTAAAGATACAAAAATTAATAGTAGAACAATGCAAAATTATGTTTAGGTGGTTATTCATGTATGAGTGCCCATGGGTTATTACATACCATAGCTCGCTTTTCGTTTATTATAATAATATTTGGGTTAATGAATACAAAAACTCATTCGATAGGTTTCACGAAGTTTATTGAAGTCTTCTCACGACCGTTAGTATGAATCGGGATTTAGTATCCCATTTTTAATAGTTCATGCGGATCGATCGTCGACATATGCACATCACGGCTTTCAAGAAAGCCGGTAATAGCTGACATAAAAAAACCATTTATTTTCCTGTAGGTGTTACGGTCAAGGCCGTAAGGCGACGACGTAAAGGCTGAGGATAACGGGACTTGATTATTTGTTTTTATTAGATCGGTTGTAATGTAACGTTTGCAAACGTCACGCCTAGGATTCTTTCTTCATCAAATCTTGCAGTGCGGAGTGCTAATGAGAACCAAGCAGTTCAAAATCGCGATCCACGTCTAACAGTTTCAACAAATTACTGATCAATTGTTTGATTTAATATTGTATTGTTGTCAGTTATCAGAATCTAGTGCTGAACGTGTTCAGAATGTTTTTGATACAATTGTGCAAACCAATCCGTGAATTCTAATTGTATGCCGCACAGTAAGTCTGTTTTATAGTAAAAAAGTAGACCGAATACCATAAACATTTACATCAATTGCTGGTTGTTTAGTTTGCTATAAGTGAATGGGTGTAAGTGTTTTGGGAACAAATAAACTTACTATGAATAAATCGATGACAGTCGAATTGAGCACAGAGCGTAAGAAGGTAAACAAGTAATTATCGAGGGTTTGTTTATCAAGAAAGTAATTGAGCACAGGGGTCTCATACAGATAGCAAATAAAACTACCGATGATAAGAACAACATTAACGTTGTAATGTTGCTAAATATTAACTGGTTTGTAAGGGGTGGGAGAAATTAATAAAAACAAGGGACTACCCTTATGCAATTATAGTTATCGTTGTTTTGTACAATAAATAGCATGTTTTCAATAAAATTTGAAACTATGTTATCTCGTTGATACGTATATAGACGACTTTTCAACCTTTCCTCCCAGAATTTGGACCGAACAGTCTTCTAGTGTCTCTAGAACAACCAACACCTACCTACTGCTTCAAAAAGAACTCAAATTCCTACAGATATTATTATTATTAATGCTTATTAATCGTTTTTGTGCTCAATTGAAGTGCACCGAAATAAATCATGTTGGATTTTATAAATCACCGGTATAAGTAAGATACGATATTGATTTTCATTTGTTGTATGGTTTTGCACCTCCACTTTTACAAACAGCAGATAGGCGTCCTAAGTACGCCCCTCATAATGACATCAAATTATGACCATGACTTACGTTCACCCTACTTGACTTCACTTAAAACTATGTAACCTGAAATTTTCGGACGTAACATTATACAATATCGGACAAAAGTAAAGTAACATTTAAAAACAATCCGTGGGAATCTTCATAGATCTTCTCTACCAAATTTATTTTCCTTTATTTTGGTATCATATGTAAAACATAATGATAACACATTTCCACATTCGTTGGTTGAAATTTACGTCTTCAAATAATGTATTTAATGAAAGGAAGCAAAATCAAACGAAACAAATGTAAAGCAACTTTTATATTTCGTCTAAAAACAAAGGGCCTGCGATTAAGGCAAGTTTAAAAATACAATTTGTCTGTTATTTAAATTTATTGTCTATTTTGTTTTACAGAAATAAGTACCTATACCAATAGGTAAACCAATTAGTACAGACCTAAAAAAAATGGTGGTGAACGTCTTTCTAGAAGTAAATAATGTGATTACACATTGCCAGGCAGTTTCTAATACCCAAAATGAGTGTGTCCAAAGTATTGTAAATTACAACGAAAGAAGGCATGTAGAAAAAAGCCGAAATCAGGACGGCGTATCAAAATAACTTTTTGGATGGATGAGAGAATAAAAAAAAATCCTAAAGAGATCCGTGGATGCCACGTCCAAGAATAATTGCTGAATATCCTGAATTAGAAGTAAGTTCCAAGACTGTTCAACGTTGCTATTTGAAAGAAATCGTCGTGGCAGACTTAAATTTGCAGTTAGGAAATTAAAATTAAATAAGAAATTATTTTTGTAAAAGTTGCATTACTTTTGTCCCGTACGGTTTTACTCCCTTTCATTAAATAAAATATATAAAGACATCAGTATCAACCGAGCGGAGTGGTCTAGTGCTCAAGATCATTACTTAACATTCGGGAAGTCACCGGTTCGAATCCAGATCCGACTGCCCTGGTCCAAGTTTTCTGTGGTTTCCTTGGATCACTTAGGCAAATACTGCAGCAGTAATATTCCACAGATAATCTTTCACTTCATTTCATCCGTCTCATCTTTCTCTCCCTAACCACACCACCCACCCATCCCCACGATTCCTGCAAGGAGGCTGAAGAGGGCCAGTGCAGGTCGGAGAGACTACCCGCCCACCAGCACGAGTAGAGAATGAAACACCCAAAAGTTAAGTTAGGTTTAGTGTCAACCACTGTAAATATGAACTACAGTAAGGAAAAATACATTTGGTCCAACATTTTAAAGATCTACGAAGATACCTACGGAATCTATCATTTTTTTATAACTGTTGCTCTACTTTTGCATAACGATTATAGAGTACCTCTTAGTTTCTCAATCTAGTCTGAATATATTTCCAGCCACCTACCCAAATATATATATATAGCTATAACCATTAACTGCATTGCATTTTTACTGTTTTTACAAAAAAAAATACAAAAATTACTAATTAAGTCTTAGAGAAAGAATCCAACATATTTTCTTCGCTAAGGAGGTCATTTTTCTTCTTATGTTAGTATAGTATACTTCTAAACAAATTAATTAACTTCAATTAAAACGATAAGCTATTGGTAGGAGGAAGTTGTCTTTATTATTGTCCTGTCTCTAGTTGAACTAATTTGACCTAGACAAAACTAGTTTATCCCGAAATCGTGTTAATGTAAACATTCATTGTCTTAATAACGAAAAGGTTAAACACGCTTCCATTTGGGAAAACCGTTCTGAAGCAATAATCAGAGATCTATTAGATCGGACGAATTTATATTCTCCCTCTCTAATAGCTTGTAAAAGGTAAATAAAGTTTAAACTTTCATTGGCAGTATATCACGTCAGGGCAAGGAATGGGACGCCTCAGTAAGATTTAAAGACTTTTGGCAACCAGAGTTCCTTTTTCAAAGTAATCATTCAATAATTCTCTTAGTACAGTCTACTATAGATAGCAAGGAAAAGTAATGGGACCGGGAATAAACTTGAGCTCAACAATTATTTATATTAAGTTAAGTTAAATTTTTCAAATGAAGGTCTTTATTTATGAATCCTACAATCAAGACTGAAAATATTAACTTTAAGGGCTTATCCTTAACCTCAAGGTCACTGTGACCAACGTCTTTCTGTGTTCAAATCATAGATAATAATTTGAAGCTCTTTTGGGGAAACTTCATCTTGACAAATTTTACCCATAAGTATAAATTTTTGAACACTATCTCAATGACATAATTTGAAAAACGAATAAACACTTTAACCCTTTGTATCTTCGATTGCTTAGTAACGTAACCCCTCCCCCAATTATTCTATTATATTCCGAATGGCATTGAAATCTCGCGCTCAGCTCTACGAATACACAATTCTCTTATTTCATGAGTACTCTCCTAGTGGTGATACGGACACATCCAATGGCTGCTTATTTGAGGGTACTAATATTTTCACCGATTTTGAAACGAACAGCGATTCACATTTGTTATTCATTCTTTATATTATGACATTGGTAGTCAATTAGTGGAACGCATCTACCACAGTTATTATTTTCACTGCAAATAAAACCCATCGTTACTGACAAAAGCAGGAAAGGAATACACAGGTAAGTGTTTTTGGTGAACACTGAACTGAACTCTACTTTCCTGCTGCTAGCTAATACTGTTTGGTGGGATACCCTGAAACACAGATTGAGAGAAAGCGAATAATTAAATAAAGAACTCACCCTAATTACCACTAACTAAATTTTATATGAGCGGACACGTGTTTCGCCCACTTCACACGTGCGGTCTCGCGTTGACAATGCCCATGTGTGAAGTGGGCGAAACGTGTCCGTTCGTATAAAATTTAGTTAATGGTAATTAGGGTGAGTCTTTCTTTATTTAATTATTTTTTTACCACAGTCTCCTATTTTCTAGAAAGCGAGTTTTATACTTTGTTTAAATGTTGTAAATTATTGTAACAAAAGCATGATGGTATTCGCAAAGTAATATCACAAATTTTCGAAAATAAAATAAGGTTTTAAAGTATAAATAACAAGTTTTTATATAACAAATAATTCGAAAAGGAAAATACATTAGTCTGTCCTAACACGATTGAAACTATTCATTTTTGATTATGTTTTATAAACACAAATACGCCAAATTCACACATTGATTTAATAATTTATATTACACCTATAGTGGTACTGTTTATCCTTTTGTTGTGTTGCGGTACCTATATTCAGCTAAACTTACAGCCCTCGAATTTTCTCAGATTTTTAAATTACCCTAGAATACACATTCGTTTTATATGGAAAAAAGGTAAAGGAAGTTTGACCGTTATTCAGAGCTTTCCAAGAAGCAGTCCAATTTCAACTGTTTTTATCTTACAATCGCAAAAATTCTAATAAAATATGTCACATTTATAAAACAGATTTGCATTGTGAAGCGTAAAAAAAATCCTGTTGAAAATACAGTACTCAATATAAAGAAGATTATGGCAATCGTTAGCCATCAAAATTTTGAGTTAAATATGTATTCTAATTTTTATAAATAAAACAGGAAATTGTTACCAACATTTTAGTGGGATCAGGAAAAGAAAGTTTCATGATTCGGATTGATCTGTGCCTAATCACACGCAATTAAAATAAAATATTTATAAGAATAGTATAAGGTTTTGGTCAGTAAGTCATCGATGTGGATCATGACTTCGATCTTAGTACTTCTCAACAGCACGTCAAAGGCAATCTCGATAAATCACCGACCCAATCAATGGAGCTCTTTAAAAGCAAGTTGATATATTATCTAGTTATGGAAATATATCGCCACCTACTGATATCTGCTGATAACTGAAGCATTCGATATGTTAGACAAGGGCATTACTAAAAGGTATCTACTTGTTTATAAATACAAATCATACATATATCAGTAATTCATCGAAAGTAGCAGACGTAGATCGCAATTTTGAACTTATTAATTCTCATCAGCTCTCATCGTCTACCAAACTGAAGTTTCTCCGTAGAAACATTTGATATTACGAGGAATGTTTTTTAAGTAAGTACCGTTTTGATATTCTGCCGTCACAGCCCTGCGGTCAGCGTTTCATGCATGAGCACTGAGTACCTACATCTCTCACCTACGCACTGACGCCATTACAGTCTGATTCGCCCTTGTTTACGTTGATTATTGAGTGTTTATGATGCCTCCGATAATCGTGAGTCCCGCCGACTGTGAATTCCTGAGTCCAGGCTGTTATACGATTCCTTAGCGCTAAAGGACTATAACCGATTGATATACATCGTGAGATCTGAGATATATGCAGTTTACGGACAAAACACTATGAGTGATGGAATGGTAAGGAAGTCGGTGCGAGCATTTAAATATGGCCGCACAAATGTGCATGACAATGCCCGCCCGCATGTGGCTAATTGGACCAAAGATGTCATCACATCATCAGATCATCCTCCGTACAGCCCTGATCTGGCACCTAGTGACTACCATTTGTTCCTGCACTTGAAGAAACATCTGGGCGGTCAGCATCTTCAAGACGATGACAAAGTCAAAACAGTTGTGATGCAGTGGTTAAAAGTTAAATTGAAAATGGCGATCCTCGTTTGGTAGTTTCGGTACGTTGTATTGACCAAGAGCTTAATGTTCTTTGTTAATTTGATTTACATGCCAAGGTGCGTCTTAGTTTCAGTTTAGCAAATAGATACCTACGTAAAGCCCTTGCTAAACATTTGAAATATGTACTTAAGGTACCAGTAAATATCACTAGATGGCAATATAGTGGTTATAACTTGATATTACACCAACTTAAATTAAAGGGCTTACCTTGTTTCGTTTCAGTCATATTAGGACAAATAACGGATAATATTATTTAAAACCAGTTTTTTCTTGTTCGTCGCTTTCAGACAACTTCCAATAGACGATAAAATAAGTGATTTAAATGAGGGAAATGAGGAAGTAATTTTGGACGAGGATGTGCTGTGTAACATTGAACGTCACGGCTTGATAAACAGAGAGGTATTTTATTTTATTTTACCGACCTTTTTTGTAAGCTTAATGCATTGTTCTTTTTAAGTCATTCGCATAAAAACTATTTTTCTTATTGATACTATCATTGTATTGGTAAAAATATCTAAATCAGTAATTTAGTATAATCTCTCTCTTTCCGGATCATGTACAGATTCCCTATTCATTGACACCATTGATTACAAATTGGATAAATATGTTATATTATTTAGTTCACCTTGTTAGGACATCTTGAGGAGTAGATATGTGCTAATGCCGAAATGAAAGTACGTTCCGTTTCATCAAAAAAATACAAAAAAATTGTTTCGTCTTTAAACGGTACAATGTTTTTTTATAAGGTAGGGAATTTTTAATTTGATTTGATGTCAGATTGGTTAATGTTTAAAAGAACATTTAATAAATTTTCCCACGACTTTAATGACTAATAGGCGATAACTATCATACAGATGACTGAGGCCTACTAGAAAGCAATACAAAAAATGCAAGAGATAAACTTCGAAAAAATTGGTGTTGTTATTAAATGTTTAAATGTTTGCGAACCAACGTATTAAATTTATATGAAAAGACGAAAATATTATCTTTTTAACTAAAACATAGGCAACTAAGGTTCCTATTTAAAAAAAATACAGCTTTATGTTAAAACACGAAAGTGCAAATTTTTTTAATTTTTTTCTAACACCACTTTATTCCTCGCAAAAAGGTGCTTAATGAACGTAAAATTGTTTTTTCCCCTAATTCTACAAACAACCAATATACGCCAAAACTCCACATTTTCAACTTTTATTTAATATTCGAAAACAAAAGAAGACAGCAAGTTTTTGAATACACCGAAAAATTTGTCTCAAATCAGAGGCCCAGAAGATATCATATAATTTTTCTGGTGCCTCTTACAGTTACCAAATTATCCTACACAAACGTCAAAACTTTCCTACCCTGTAATACAAACAACACAGTGTATAATATAATACGAAACAGTATCTCTATCTTTTTAATATTAAAATAACCACTTTTTACTAAATGCATATGGATGTATACACAGTACATATACCAAAATAATATTTTTTTAATTTTTTGTCTAGTTGTTCCGGCTAATCTTTGAAACAGCTGGACCGATTTTGACGGAACTCTCACTGGCAGATAGCTAATGTAATAAGCAGTAATTTTGGCTACTTTTATTTTATAAATTAACAAATTTCCGCGCGAACGAAGTACATAATACATATCTATTATTATTTTGCTGTTCGCTATTTTACTATGTTTATTTAGGTACTTAATCAAATAACCAAATAAAATTATAAAATAAAGAAATGTTGCAATGTCCAACGTCAGGCACCTCCTGCCGCTTCTCCCACCAACTACATAATATCACAAAGGCTGATTATCGCGCGGGCTCAGAACGCGAGAGCGGGATATGTCTCACGCGGACGAAACCGCGGTCACAGCTGGTTTTAATAAATAATTTGTGGACATTCCTCATTAATCGTAGATGCAGTAACCACACGGCACATAAATTCAATTAACACTTGCACATTTTTTTTTTTGTTACTATAGTAAAAATGAAATGAAGCAAATCCTTTATTTTGAATAAAAATTCGGTTACTATGTCAACATTGACGCAATTTCCTAGAAAAAAATTTAAATGGTCATTAAATGTATGTAAATAATTGTTCCTATTAGAATATAATTGAATCTATGTGCAGTTTGCGGTATCTAGATCTAGAGCAGCCATTTCAGCACAGTAACAAGAACCGTTTTCAAACACGTCGCCGTCGATTAAATTTAATGTACAATCTGCTTGGTAGGTACCGAACGAAAACAAACGTACAACAAACAAACGACCAACGCGACGTACGTAACACGTCACGTAAGTCCACTAAAAGTGAATATTTTTAGATGCATTATTTTCCTATAAATATTTGTGCGTAGAATAAAGAAAAAAGCAAAAGGCAAAACGTTCATTTTCTAAACAATTTTTAAATAGATTCGGAATGATTTAGAAGAGAAAAGACGGTCAAGTGCAACTCGGTTGTTATTACGCGCCTTAACGAAATAAACCAGGATTTTTTTAGCACCCCTAACAACCATTCTTAAGCAAACGTTTCAACTATTTTTTACAGCTTAGTTTGCAGATTTTGTACCAAAAGTACCTTATTTACCGAATAGACGATGCTTTAAACTCTTGCAACTCCATAATAATAAATAAAACACAATTGTTTTAGTTGCAAAAATATATTATTCTCACTGTTCGCATATATTCATCTTTCAATTTTTTGTCTTTGTAATATATTAGCCTTATTAGTCATGCATTTTTGACTTCTCGGATTTTTCTAATTTTTGTATTGTCATGTGCATTTGCTGTCTGTTCCTTTCGTTTGCAATTTATGTTTTTTTGTATGTGACATATTTTTTCCTTTCTTGGTATTGCCGTTTAGTCTTATTGTATTATATTTTCTTTGTTTCCAAATGTTCTTTTAGAGTTAAGTTAGTCGATAGATTTATTGGGGGTAATTTTTTGACCCATCGATCCATTTCCAGGACGTAGATGATGCACCAACACATAGCTTGCAAATTCAAAAAAGAAGGAATTAAAATCCTTTTTTTTTAAGTCCATCGGAATCAACAGTGTAATTCAATGCCGGTAGGGGTATTAGCCCTCGGAGTAGTTGTTTCTGTTGATTCCATATTTATATTTATATTTATATTCATAGCTTGCAATATTGCATTTTTGTATGTTTACGTTTCCCTTCCTTTTTTTTGTTGTGTCAAGCACCGACACTTGAAAATAAGTAGCAATCACGGCGTACAATAAAATTAGTGTGTATATAGTTATAAATAGTTTGGATGTAATAAACTTTTAAAACACAAAGTCCGTTTATTGCATCGATTCCCCCATGGAATCACTCACCGCAATAATTATTTCGGCACACTGTGCCTCCTTTAGGTGGAAGAATTTTACGAAGTAGGATACCAAGTGCCAAACATTTTACAGGGTGTTAAAATTGATGGGCTATTGGAAGTATATGAATTAGTAGAATTAATTCAATTATGAAACTTGGGCTCATTTGGTTATTGTTTGGTTGTTATGTGCATGAATTCAGATTTTTTATCGGAAAATGTAAAAAAGGTATGTCATTTCATTTAAAATAATAAAGTTAACATCTACTTCCGGTATTACCGGATGTAAATCGAACTTGAAAATATTTTTAAAAGAAGCGACATAAACAATAACCAAATGAGCCCAAGTTTCAGAATTGAATTCATTCTACTAGCTCATATACTTCTAATAGCCCATCAGCTTCAAAAACCATGTATACTAATTACAAATCTAGGGAAAGGGGTAAATTTCTGAAATAAACTAACTAACTAACTAAGTATTAGTTAAAAATAAATTCAAATTCATACAATTCACTCACATTCATAGCAAACGTAATTAGAAAATATATTTATATATACCCAAGATCTATCAAAACTAATAATTCTTTAAGAAACTTTATCAGGTGTTTATTTATTAAAGTGTAGGGATTGTGATAAAGCGTAGACAGTTTAAAAACAGAATAATGAAACACCTCAGTAGTTAAGTATAAAAATGTAAAATCAACCTATGTAAAACATTTACACGAACAAAAAAATATTACATTTAAGCAACAAAGGAAAGTTACTTAATTTACTAGAGTTTAAATAAATTAAATAAAAATTAAGTAGCATTAAACGAACAAATAGAAGTTCTTAATATTTAACCATTAAGCAATATGTATAAGAACAAGTGTAGGTTTATTTCTGAAATTTAACCCTACCCTTAAGTTTTTAATTTAGTATATAAGATCTGGCAGTTGTATCTCAGTTTGTATAATTCTTCCATCTTGTGGCGTTTATTGCCACGCTCGCCTCTTCCAGGGTTGTAAATTTAAATTGTCAATTTTGTATATTCTGTAGATATGCCATTGTACATTCCATGTTTATATTTATGATTTCTATTTCTTGAATTTATAACTTCTATTTCTTTTGTACTGTTCTTCACGATCATAAATAATGTCTATCTCTATACATTTCAAATTTCACTTTTTCTTTTTTATTTTTCTTATCTAATTTTTCAGATTTATATATTTTTTAACTTCTTTACAAAT
This sequence comes from Agrilus biguttatus, assembly GCA_963921985.1. NCBI lineage: Eukaryota > Metazoa > Arthropoda > Insecta > Coleoptera > Buprestidae > Agrilus > Agrilus biguttatus. Next base: position 28,766,463 of record OY998118.1, read on the forward strand.
CCTTTTCGAACCTTTCCTATTCTACCCTTAGTTGGTGTTATTTGAATCATCACGCTCTCACCCATTTACCCTCGCCAGTAGAAAGTGACCCTTTTCTGCATCCGATCCAAATTTCACTTTTTTACGCCAATTACATTCGTTACGGTCACTTCCACTAAATTCCTGGTATCCTTACTTCAAATTACTTCGTTATCTCTTTTAATATACATTCATAAAAACACCTTTAAACAGGCAATAGTCAGTTGGCTAATCAGTCACTAACAGTCACTCAGAATCACTCTAACTCCGTCAACATACGTAAACATAATTAATCATCGAGTTCTTATTACTACATCTTCTTTTCTACATTTTTTTCTCGTTGTTCATCAGTGTATATAATTGTTCATAGTGTATATATTAAACTTTATTTGTACTCAATGGCATTCATTCATTGTGTCGTTTTAAAACACCCAAACGACTAAAACCTGAAGAATTAATTATTGTGGTGACAATAATATATTTTTACAACAAAAACAATTTTTTTATTTATTACGTTTATATTATGAAAAGTTTTTCGTTCCAAAAAGTTATAGAAAACTAAAATAGCATAAAACATAGGAGCCCAATTATTTTTGAATAATGATGAATTATACTACATTAACATAATGTTGAAAACGGTCGAAGTCATAATTTGCTCGAACACCCTAGATAGATAAATAGGTGTTGTAGATCCCATTTCGGTTTGGTCTTCATAGTCCATTACTGTACATAAATAGGGGCTCAAAAACTGCGCCACATTTTTTATCCTTTACATTACGAAATAAAAATAGCTTTAAAGTAAGTCGTTTTTATGGAAACAAATAACGAATTCAGAAAGTTATACAATAGTACATAAAACAAACCGGTTAACCACAAAGAACGAAAATTAAAATTCAATACCAACAAGACGTGAACATTATAATTGTTAATAACAACTTGTATGTATTACTGCTAATTTGCTGATCTCAAATAAATAACTGGAAAGTTCAACTAAAAGAGTATACGTTTCGCTTTTATTTTAAAAATTTGAACATAATTTACCACTCCCAGATTGATACAATGTCGCTTGACCTCTTGAAGGGTAACGAGATGGTTTGTCTGCATGATTTATGGAGTAGCTTACGCAACGAGTTACTCCGGAACTATCTGGAATTCATACCTGGTACCATGGAGACCCATCAGAAAAGCCTTTTTACAATTTCAATTTATTCTAGAATATCTGTTACATAATAGTGCCAATAGAAGTGGACGTATTCGCATACATGTAAGTCAATTAGAGTTAGTTGTGGTTGATAATAATGTTGGAATTGTCGATGATTAGAAAACCACCCGTGCAGAAATTACAAAAGGAAGCCCTATTCTGTTTATGAATAAATCACTTATCGGTCTCAGGTAGAAAAATCCAATTAGCTATTACCTTTGGATTTTCTTATTTTTACCAATGTACACAATGGAATACGATCGCCACTGGCGTACCGGAAATCAAATAAAACACATAAACATTCGGTTGCAGGTATACCAAAGACAAAGAAATATCTACAGTACCTACAACCAAATTAAGAAAAGCTTTGGTTTTGTCGCGCCCACAAATACTTTGTGGACAACACTTATCTTCCACCCCCCAAATTATCCGAATCATTCCTGTGCTTAATATTTAAAAGTTAGTAAAAACGGCGCATACGTGTCATCTTATCTTATTTGAATACGTTCTCTTTCTATTTCAGCGCAGGTTTTGCATTACGGTCAGAGTTTTTCTTAAACTCGCCGACCTGTACTCATATACCTACTTCTATCACGTATTTAATTAATATTACCGTTGTGTGCTGCTAGAGTGCGAACTCGCCCTAATCATCGAACAACGGCGACAGCCGAGACCACAGTTACCAGTTTTGATCCAGCACTCGAATTTAAGCCTATCGAACATTATATAACATTAAAAATGAAAAGACGCCTAAATCAATAGCAGACAATAATATAAACGAATTGTTTAAAATTTAACGCTTACATACAATCAGGAGGTACCTAGCATTAAAAAATAAAAAATAATTAGGAAAAGTCAAAGAACATAAATTCATTATAGTGGAATCATCAATCCGAAGACTGGTTGGACACGAACCTCTACTCCTTCCTATCTTGAGCCAATGTTCTCATTTCTCTAAAACTAAAACATTTGAATCCCTACCGATTTGCGAACAGTAATATAATATACGCCTCCCTCTGCCTCTTTTTACTCCTATTTCTGCCAGTTAATGTAAATACTTTGAAATATATTTAAACGGAATTTTTCCTCTGTTATTTTTAAGACTCTGTATATGCAAGGGTTGATACTTGTTTAGTCTAGGAAGAATAATGAACAATGTTCGGTGCTATTCGCATCGGCGGTTGACAGTGACCATCGTTCTCGGGGGCGTCATTGTTGGATGTCGGAAAAATATAAAACACCATTGAGAGTAGATAGTTGGAAGAAAGGTTGTAACAGTCATGTAGTCAGTCTTTGGTCGTTTTAGTAATCAGTTCTCGAATAATTATCAAATATAGTTTAGTAATCATAATCATCATTTTTGTAGTAAAGCAATATCAATATTTCCTTCGTTATCACCCTAATTTTAAGCTAGTGTAAATATTTTATATAAAAAATTAATTAAATTCTACGGAGTGTTTTTCTTACAAGAAAACATGTTAAGGTAGAAAGGAAGTGGCACAACTGTGCAAAGGAAAATCGTAAACTGCCTCAAAAAGTGTCCTACAAATCTATTTCTTCTTTTCCTTATTGACTTCCATACCTCCATTTATTGTTCTCCAGTTCTTCTACACTTTCTAAGACCTCCCCATTTCTAACACTTTCTATCCACGATATTTTCAACAACCGCTTATAACACCACATCTCAAATGCATGCCCCTAAAAATTAATACGTGCTCCAAACATACACTTTTGATATTCTTTTTAGAGTGAAATTTACCGATCGCGAGAACAAATTGTGGTTTGTTTTTATTAAAAACTACTTGCCCCTGCGCTATTCTTTATTTTGTATTTTATTTATCGAAAATTAGAGACTATTTTTCTAGCTTTTCGTTAAACATTTTCATATTAGTTCTAACCCTACTTTAATCTCATTTATAAACAATGGTTTTCGTTTTATGTTTATTTCATGCTCTACTATCAATACCGCTTTTATTATATTTAAGGCTGTCTCTATCATCCGCAAATCTAAGCATGATAATTTTCCCCCCTGGATATCTACGTAATTATAAACCCTTAATATTTAACCTCGACACCAATTCAACCTATAAAAGGTCCCTTATTTCGGCCTTTTGGCCACTTTGTTGCGCCATATTCACAGCTATTAAATAATCAAATCAAGTAGGACCCATTATGTATAATCACTTTGACATTATCTGCTTAGATCATCAGAAATAATCTTTTCCAGTTTATATTATGACCACGATTAAATGCTTAAATTACACAGATGTTAAACAAACAAAAAATTAATAAAGTATTTGAATTATTTTAGATATTCAAACACACAAATTTTGGACGAATAACATGAATGCAATAATCCAGTTTACCCAATCGTAAGTGTAATTCATAGCTTCTGTTAAGTAGAATTCCCTGTTTATCGCACCTCTTCAATCACACTTCGAATTAATCGAATCGAGATTGCAGTGTACACGACAAAAGTAGTTACAAATGTTACAACCAATTGGTAAGCAATATATCTACTCAACAAAACAAACTGTGCATACAAATCGTAAAAAGAACTCCAATACTTCTGACTAAAGTAGAAGATTGAATGAAGGAAAAGGAACTACAAAAAGACAGTAAAATTTAGTAAAAAGAATTTGAGAACATTTAATTAAGATCATCAGCACAGCGACGATTAGTAAATGCTACTGGAGTAAGTAAATTGCAAAAAAGGGGTCAAAACGTATCGGACACAGGTATTGACAGGGTTCATAGCCGATTAGGTAATATTTGGATCAATTTTTAAACATACATTTGATACCAAAATTCCGAATACCTTTTGAGATTTGGAGACCCTTATTGCTAGTAATAATTAGTCGATCTTTTAGTTAGTTAGAAAGATTCAAATTCATTTTAAATGTTTAATTATTCAATGAGAACAGACAGACAAATACCAAACGTACTGTTTAAGTCTCCAAATTATCGTTTAAGAAAATCATAAATTTGTCAAACGTTCATGTTAGTTGTCATGCGAATTCTAATGCTGTCGAGATGGTCTGTTTTATGTCTTCAGGAGATAAGCGCGTGAGAACGGTAAGGGCTCTTGAGGACATAGAAACGAACATTGAAAATAACAGATAAAATAGAACCACCGAACGAACCACTCGATAGCAAAACATAATCGTAGATTTCATTTAGTTAAGTTTTATACTTAAATATAAGTTTTGCTTTTGTATAATAATTAGTGATAGTTAAAGTGAAGATTTTTAATTAATGCAAATAAATATAGTTAAACAAACACAATATCGTTTTCCTCAATATCTGAGGTGGTCCTTCGAAGCAAGATTTATCACGAACACGCTTTCACGCTTCCTCACGTACTACACTTTTGCGCAGGAATGACATACAGCAAATAAATTACCAGAGAATAAAGATATAGATATTACGTCTATCAACATGTAACTACGTTCATTGTAACTGTGTCTATCTTAAGTGTGTGTTTTTAATTGAATGGTTAAGTTCAAAAGTGGATTTTGTTTTCAAAGGCTCTAAGAATGAATGACTTTATGAGCCTACAGTGATTTACCAAGAACATTTACAAAGTTAAACAGGGATTTTTATAATTCCAAGTTTACGACTCATATTCTATGAGGAAAGAAAATGTATTCACTATATCAGTAATATTTACTTTGCGATATCACAATGACCGGTACTGATATTAATTTGAATGATCACTACTAAAAAAAAAAACATATTTCGGCTTTCGAGGAGAATCGCACTACCTATATGACACACAATGAAATATTTTAGATCTCTATATCTACTCGTGTAAAACTGGAAAGAGCCGCTAGTTCTTTATATTTTCAATTGTAACTTGAGGTTGGTCAATTTTATGAACAAAAAAAAAGAATACTTTGCAGCCTTGTTCTCTATATCAAATATGTAACTAAATTTCTTTCATTGGGAACTGAATACGTAATAACCAAACATAATGTTGATTAAATTTCCTTTTTTAATATGCTTCTCGGATTTTGTCATCTGCAAACGACTACTTGGTTTAACGATTAATTACATAGTTATACAGTAAATTGTAGTATTTTGAGACTTTTTATTTATTCCTTTTTCTTAAAAAGAAAACGTTTGCCTATGGTCCAATAAAATGAAGGTCCGGCGAAATTTTAATAAGTTTAATAATTAAAAAAATGAATACTTAAATAGAAAGGAGTTTTCGGCTGTCACAAACTTAATACCACTATTGTTTTACGTAATTCATCTTCAACTACACTTAATCATTGGTACTAGACACTTTCTTGACCACACGTCGTCCGTCTTTTTGTTGGAAGAGTTGACATACAAACACGTCTTTCTTTTATAGTCAACTCTCCGCGACTTTAATTTACGTTTTTCGTCTTTTTTTATACTAATAATTATTCTTGTTTGAATGGTGGCTTTTTCCTGCTTTTGTTGACTAATTAGAACCTCAGCGACCCGCGCAATGTTGTCGCGCCCCTTGGTAAAGTGCCCAAAATAATAATAAAAATATTAGCAAGGTTACAAGGTTAGTAAAATAAAATAAAACAATGTCAATCCCACAATTTCGCCTGATATGAATTTGCTTATGTGTCTTTTCGAACTTAAAATCAAAAAAATCAAAATGAAATGGTGAAGGAGAAAAGTATTCAGTTTATATATACAGGGTTTTTCAAGTTGATGGGCTATTGTTTGGATAACGTTCATTAAAAAGTCTGCAAGTTCTTTCTGTAATTTTTCCACATTCACCATGTAAATAAAATTAATTTAAAATATCTTGATTACTGTAGTAGTAGTGGTAATCTAAATTATTCATTGTGGATGCTTTATTGCAACAATTGAAAATTGTGGGTCTAAAAGACGGCATACGCTTTCTGATACTTAACAACAATTGATTGTTCAATTGTTTCGAAATCACAGCACACTGCTTTCATTAAGATTATACGTATGCAGTGCAAAAAAGCAAAATCTTCACAAATTGTAAATTTTCTCAAAAAGTATAAACAAAGGGATACGTTAGTCCCATATCAGTAGACGCCAAATTGAATGAGAAATTCGAATATGCAGTCAAAAATGGGTCATTCCATTTAAAAAAATTGATTTATGCCCCTTTGAAGTTGACCAACTTTGACCACAAAATTTGAATACCCTGTACATTTTAGTTAAAAACCACATTTTTTTTCGATAATGTGAATAAAGTTATAAAGCAAAATCTCAAAAATTAATTGAATTACGGTTTTTTAAATTTTAACGTGCAAATGTCAAAAATTTTCAAAAAAATTAAATAACTCAAAATCCATCAATATTTTCGGAGTAGTGCCTCCTATAAAATAGGCATGAATTCAGATTTTGTATAGGAAAATGTAAAAAAACTATGTCATTACATTTAAAATAAGAAAGTTAACATCTACTTCCGGTATAACCGGATGTAAACCGAACTTGAAAATATTTTTAAAAGAAGTGTCATAAACAATAACCAGGGAGCCCAAATTTCAGAATTGAACTCGTTCTACTAATTCATATACTTCTAATAGCCCATCAACTTGAAAAACCCTGTATGTATATGTATTATAATGAATATACATTCAGTTTAAATTTGTTTTGTCCTTTATTTAATATAAAAGCTTATCACTAGCATAAATAGAGGAATCATTTATTTAATAATCATTTCTGAAATTTCTTCTAAGCTTTTTTTTTGAAATATTTGATAACAGTAATACCAAGAATAAAAAGTAAATACCGAATGACCGACCAACGACGATTATGTATTTACATGGCTGTAACTGACCCAGCAGTATGAATGCATTAAATAAAAGATACATTCAAGGTTATCAGAAAATGCGCTAAGTATATAAATTTTAAACAACTTTTTATATTAATTTTTACAATCGATTGACTAACTTTTGGAAACCACTTCCTTATAAATAAGTGTTACCTAATAAAAAAAGAGAAAGGGAATACTGTGGCAAATAAATAAATAAATAAAAATAGGAAACTCACCCCAATTACCACTAACACAATTTTACTGAGCGGACAGGTGTTTCGCCCACTTCAAACGTGGGCATTATCAACGCGAGACTGTGTTACATAAATAATAAATTAATATTTTGATTTTCACGTGTGCACAGGGTGTTTTATTTTAAAACTAAAAGTGTCTTATTCTTATACAAGAAAGGGCGTCATTACATTTAAAATAGCTATGGCAGACTGCAGGGCTCGCTATGACCTAGCTATAGATTTCCATATTGTTAACAAAAATCTCCGCACACCATATTTGTGAGCTTGGCTTTACAGCGTGCTGTATTTTGGGGTTATGTCGAACTCGTATTTGGTCTTACAAAACTTCCAGCACGTAGAAATTTCGAGATATTGTATTCTTAAAACTATACAAGCCAAACTTATATAGTTCGGATTTTGGAGTTAAAATATTTTAAAATATTGGTCAGCGAAAGTAATTATTAGGTCCGATTCTAGTTCAGAGATAAAAGATACCTCAGAAATGACTATCCCCCTGATTGCTTTGAACTTTTACTTGACTTTGTAATGTTCATAAAAAGTCAAAAAGTTGTGTTTTTTGAGTTTTAGGATTAGGATATCTCAAAATCCTAACGTGCTGAAGCAATTCTGTAGGAAGATTTGGTCTCTACTATTATTACCTCGGCTCAGGCTGCCTTCTCCAATTTATTCTTTATATAAGATTACTTTAAGGTGCCTTACAGATAATAATGCATCATTGTTCTAATTTTATGAATATATTGTATCAACATTAAAAAAATAATGTATCGATGAGGCTTTTAACTCTTGCAACTCCGTTTTGGTTACAAAATATTTTTATTTTCACAACTATGATCATTTCGGCACACAGTGCCTTCTTCAGGTAGAAGGTTCATAAATATATTTTTACAATGCAAGTCTTTATATACTAACATACTCGTCTAAGGGTAGGGGTACATATTGGGAAGATACTTAAAATTTATTAAATATTTAATAAAGGTGAATTACATACTTCTAATTGGTCGTTTAGAGCCAAACCTTTTTTATAGATTATATTTATTTTTTAATCTTTCCAACAGATTAAGTTTCATTCCTTTGTTTTCTGTATGGAGGATTTTAAAATTTTCGTCAAAAGTATGTTTTTGTTCTTGCAGATGTTCAGAATAGGTAGATTTAGTATTTTGTTTGTTAAAACTGCTTAAATGTTCTTTAATTCTCTCTTTAAATGGTCTCCCAGTTTGTCCTATTTACGATTTCTCGCAACTTCCACACTTTAGTAGATAAATTCCTGATTTTTCATCTTTAGCATATAAGGACATGCGTTGTAAAAATATATTTGTAAATATTCTACCTGAAGAAGTCACTGCGTGCCGAAATGATCATAGTAAAAAAATATTTTGCAACCAAAACGAGTTTGGTTTAATAGTTAAAAAATAACGTGTGTGTCCACTCCCACCTTCCTGTGAAGAAGCAGGTAAAATTTTAGACTGTTGGATTGGGACCAGCCTATGGTCGAATTAAATACATTAGTTACAAGTTTTGTAAACAACCGTCATATTGTATACCCCTTGAAGCTTAAGTTAAGAATGAGGAGGTTGGCCCATTAAATTGAATATTCGTTATACCATTTTTTTTTGTATTTTGCTTACAATTAATGTGCACATTTAATTTTTAATAAATAAAGCTTCGCTACGAAAAGGTATTATATTACAATCTTTTCTAAATGATGTCTATTATGATAAAATCCGGCGCGAACTCGACCACCACCACCCTATAATTTAACGCCAGGTAGAAATCTGGACCCAATTCAACCATAGTCCAGTTCTTTTTCATTTCATGTCAAATTCTGATCAATTTCGGGGAAACTCCAAACAATAAAAAGTTGATACATTACCAGAAATGACGCAAATGGACTCCTTTACACAGAATCGATCTATTCAAATTAAACATCCATGTTTAAATGGCCTTGAACTTACTATCATCCAAAACAATACGTTGTTTTAGGTATAAAACTATGGAATTTGCAATATATTGTTTGTATTTTCTCTCTACGCTTTATGCACACGAATGTTAATCGCTACAGAATTTGACATATGAATAATTTAAATACATAGATGTATGCATATGTAAACAACACTATTTATTACTTTAATGTTTAACCCGAATGATACTGGTCAAAACGACTCCAATAGGTCCAATAAATGAAATAAGGGTGTACTTAGATCTGAGAGGAAAGAAAAAGAAGGAACAGTACTAATTAATCATTTTAAATGGTGAACTTGAATCTGATCCCAGAATTACCCTAGTACGTTGATATTTCGAGATATCCTAATCTCATTCAGACTTTGAGGTTAAAATATCTCAACATCCTAATGAACTGAGACAGTCTTCAGGCCAAATTCATGTGGACCAATACTATTAAACTAATAGAAATAATTTTCAGAGATACTTATACATTTTAGAATGTACATGTTGTGGAGACATACATGTAGAACTTTTTGACTAGGTATAAGGGAATTTATCAATTAATTGCGTTCTAATTTAGACATTCTAGCTTTAGACTAGAGATCAGACTTTCTACATTTTATACACCATAAAATAAATGTTGTTTTTAATAAATTAAGCATTTCACATATGTGTATACTTATAGCAAAAAAATAGCAATATTTATATGAGCTTCCTAAGCTATTTCAAGTTCCTTGTAAGAAGTCGCATTAAAACGTTATTTTTATATCGAAAATAAATTTAATTATTTATCAGTTACATTAAAAGTACGCATCAATTTTGATTAATATAAAATTAATAAATAAAGGTCAACAATTTCCAGAAGAGGAATTTGCCGACAAACTGTGCGAATATTTGTGGAGACGGTTTTGTAAAAAAAAAACTTAGATCCGTTTCAGGAACATTTACGAGCTATTAGATTAGAATATGGGGATTTTAGAGACAATTAGTAAAATAGTGGGTTAGGTTACTGTGTTTTATGTTTTTACAAAATGTGTTACCTGCTAATTGTGCACCAACTCCTAATTTTTCCGATATTTTAAGAGATATTTCGTAACAACCACAAAAAACAATTTTAAAATCAACTTATAATTTTTAATTAATATTTCAATGAAATTGGTTTTCTACCTCGAAGCAATATAATTTCGAGAATAAAGGGCACGAACACAGAACAAGTGAAGCTGTGGATGGTGTAACAACCAATCTGAAACTATTCGTAATTTGAACTTTTTGGTAACATTTCTACCTATATATAAATCTTAATAGCTAATCGTACTACTACCTAAATATTTAACATTTTTTTAATACTTGCATAAAAAATTGTCTTGTTGTGAGACCCTAAATATTTAATTTAATAATAAGTCCAAAAACTTCCCATTAAGGCTCTTTGTATACTAAAAGTTCACAAGTAATACAAACACTTCTTAAATTTTTTATTTTTCTTTCCCCATTAGTTATCTGAAATTAGTATAATTAAAGAATGATTTCGGTTATATCTATAAGAGGCCGAGACGCGTCACAGATTTTGAACTTAATTTGGTAAATTTAAGGTTTCAGTGTTTTTTTCAGCCTATACATTAAGATGGAAATTATTAACGATAATACAAAAACGAATTCATTTTCAATATATCCAAAATATAAAAATAAACAAAGGATTTTTTTTATAACAGGCCAATAATTTTAGAAATAGTATATAACTGCTGAACATGACCTAATCAAACGACCTAAGGTAGAGGGGTTTTAGTTGGTAGGTCCACTACTACTACGGACATCCTTCATAGATTTCCCCTCATCCACGAAAACAAAACATTCGAATTCGATAATTGTCAATCTTCCGTTGTTTAGATTAATTGTCGGTAACTAAGTAAAGTGTTTAATTATAGAATGATAATTATCAGATATCTTGTCCCTTACATCAGTTTTTATTAATATATTATTTTTAATTTTTAAATTTAAAATAGTATCTATCGGAGCATTATTAATTATTGATTTGCAAAAAGGTCAATAATTATACGATCAAATATCTTAAGCGGCCCTTATGTCACCCGTGTCTGTGCTACCATTATTTGCATTATTAGGCAAAATTGTGACTGTAAAAGTTCAAACCCAAAAATTCAGCACTAAAAAGCATCGTGGTCCTGAAACAACCAGCTATCTTTATACCTCTTTTAGCAGCCCATCAAACAACTACATAAGTGATAGTATGTAGGCAGATACATAAATTATTTTTTTACCTTTTTAAAAAATTGAACTCATTGTTGCAATTCACAGCTGCTTTTATTTATACAAAAACATAGTTTTAGTCACTGTAGGTATATCGAAGAAGAGATGTTCTTCAAGCACATAAAATGATGCACAACACCGGAAATCGAAACCTTCCCCCGGCACTTACATATAGATATATATATATATATAGTATATATCCACACTAAACGGAGACCTTTGACTAGAATCGTAAAGGTAAACTACCGTGTTCAAACAAAAAAACAGTCAATAGACAAACAGGCAGGTAGATATGGGTAAGTTGGTTGGTTGGTACCTAGGACGATAACAACAACGATTTACCTGTATGAGTAGCGTCTCGTCGTCTAGCGCGGTGACCAGCGAATCAGTGCACGTGTTGGTGTTTTCGATACTGATCTTGATCGAGTCATCCTTGGCAAGCCGACGCGGCGGTGGTGAACGAATTTCTTCTTCGGACTGAGCGGCAGCGACACGACCGTTGGCCAGTCGGAGACTGGGTGCGCGACGAGCACTTGTTCCGCGACGGTCCGCGCCACCTCCACCACTTCCAACGCCGCCGCCTTCGACGCAGCCGCCGCCACCTCCGTCTCTGAAACAAGAGAGATAAGAGCGCCGGTGAGAGATGGATATTGAACAAGAACGTGACGAACGCATTTTACATAGGGTGAAGAAGAACAAACAACTGAACTGATAACTAGGTACGAGTCCAATGAGGAAGAAGGAAATTCGGATGTGAGGAAAGAGGAAGATGGTGTTGTGAATGGCGCGCCAATGACCGTGGGTGTTGCGGTAAGGTGCTCAGTTGTATGAAGGACGCGAAAAGACTTGGCCTACTTATTTCTTTTTGCCACCTTGACCTTGTCTGGAAAATGAAATTCGTCACAACGAGCCGGGTGCCTATGATTGAACAGAGAAATAGGTAGTATGAAAACGAAAGAGTTGAAGAAAGCTGCTTTCAGAAAACAGCCAATCTAAAACTCTAACGGGAAACCTTAAGGATTTTTGCATTATATGCAGAAAGCTACATACGATTTTTGACAAATCGCTACTATGCAGATCTTTACAAGTATACATTAGTATACTAATGGCAGAAAAAAGAAATAGCGAACAAATGCAAGCTTTCGTACCTTATAAAATCAGATGCTAAGGATACTGTTTTTGAAATTCCTTAATTTTTTCCTACTAAGTCTTGTTAAAATTTCTGCATAGAAAAGGAGACTGTGGAGATGGAAATAAATTAAAATCAAATAGGATTTACCCTAAGTAACTACGACACTTTTTTTGTAAGTATTTTCACACATGACATTCGTTAAGTAAGTGAGCGAAACACGTGTCCGAATTTTCAAAAAAGGTGTTGTGATTAATTGATGTAAGTCGTTATTTAAATTTCTATGTTTATTGATGTTTTCTAAAAACTTTTCGTTTATTTCAATATTTCTCAAACTGGACTTCCCATCGACACAATCATTATCTGCATCATCATCCTAGAGACTTACCACTTTCAGACACAAATTACAGGATAGAATTAGAAACTATAAAGCAAATAGCGATTAACAATGGATGCACAGCAAAACTAATAGATGACTTAATCAACAACAAAAAGAAATTAATATGTTATAAATCATTTTCCAAAAAGAAGGAATTAAAATCAATGCCGGTAAGGGTATTAGCCCTCGGAGTAGTTGTTTCTGTTGATTCCATATTTATATTTATATTTGTTATAAATCAGTTTATACCAATAATTTTTAACCTTTAAAAAGTAATTACGAGTCAATCATATATATAGGTAATGTCACGAACAAAATTTCCCATAAACTAAAAAACAATAACTTTAGGTAGCATTTAAAACAGATAATAACTTATCAAAATATTTAATCAATAACAAAGATAGAACTGAAAAAATGAACAAATGTGGTGTATATAAATTATACTGTAATACATGCAACGCAAGGTATATAGGACAGACAGGTAGGACATTCAAAGAGATTGAACGAACATATAAAAAACTATGTAGATAAATCGGCTTTTATGAACCATATGAACAATAAAAAACACGAATTCAATACAAACGATAATTTTAAAAATTTACATTGTTCAAATAAAGACAAAAAATTAGACATACTAGAATCCTTTGAGATCAAAAAGCGGATACACCAAAATAGAGAATTAACTTTAAATGAAATAGAAAACGTTTATGAATCCACAATAATAAATAAAATAGTAGAATGTACCCCCTCCAATTAATCCTTCTGAAGATGCCCTTGTAGGATGAAACAATTGTCAAGATTAAAAATAAACAGTGGAAAAATTACATTGAGTTTTATTTAGTGTTTCCTAGAGACATATTAAAAATAGCAAACAGTTCGCAAATAGTTCCGGATGTAGGATGTTAAAATTCTTAAAATGTAGCAATTTCCTGTTGTACAAATAATATGCCAATATTTTTTCATTATTCCTTAGATTTTTTTTTACATATTTAAGACCCCATTACGCTTGGATATATGTTACACTCAGAAACTAGAATGGAAAAAATTACATTAAAAGGCAATAAAATTTTAAGAGAAAGTATTAAAAAAAGAATTTAATGAAACTAAAAAGATAAATGGAAGCGACAGTAAGAGAATGCGAGCACGTGGAAGAGAACAGTTCCATCTTTTCTTATGGGCTCTAGAGCAGTGATTCCCAACCACTGTGCCGCGGCACTTTTGTGTGCCGCCAAATTTCAAAAGTGTGCCGCCAAATTTTGCAAATATATAATAATGTTAATATTATTAAATTATATCATGTTGGCAACATTTTATACAGATCGAAATAAAGCTCAGGAAGGCAATTTAGAAAAGTTTGAGTCAGTCCCTAAAGACAGTTATAAAACTATTAAATTAATTGTTGTTGATCATTTGACAACATTAGAGGAGAGAATTATTCATTATTTCCCAAAATTAGATATTAAGAAATTTGATTGGGTTCGTAATCCATTTCTCATAACGGATACTTCTGTATTTGACTTAACTTTGAATGAAGGGGAAGAACTCATTTTGCTTTCCAATAATCGAGATTTAATTTTAAAACATTCAGAAGAATCAATTAATTCATTTTGGATTAACATCAGATGCGATTATCCAATGATAGCCAAAAAAGCTTTAAACATATTATTACAATTTTCCACATCTTATTTGTGTGAATTTGGATTTTCAGCATTAGCCAACATTAAAACTAAAAAAAGATCAAGATTGTTAAATGTAGAAGACGATATGAGAGTAGCATTGTCATTTTTACGACCAAATATAAATGAAATTATCAAAAAACATCAAGCTCAAATTTCGCATTAAAAATATTTTTATTATTAGCTTGTAATTAATCCCTTAATAAACGTTTAGTTATTATTGTAGTATATATTAGTTTATTTCGTATATTTAAAATTTTTGTCATAAACTATTTATGCAGTGTGTTGTAGTAAGTAAATAATTTTTATCTTTTTCTTTGTGTGCCGCCAAATTTTGTAATCGTTAAATATGTGCCGCAACAAAAAAAAGGTTGAGAATCACTGCTCTAGAGGCATGAGCCGAGAGCCGTACAGTCGATAGGACTTCTTACGATTGCGAAGTTCGTCGCTAAAATTCATAGAAAGTCACATATGCTTAAAAAGAGATCTGAAGAAGTGATTCGTGATTTTGCAAATCATTTATTATTATTATTATTATTTATTATTTATTATTTATTTATTTATTACAGTTTGAAAGCTGTTACAACGGCCATACCAAAAAATCTTCTGAAGATGTCAGCCGCAGACGCTGACGAAACGTCAGGCAACAAAAAAGCCTATAGACAAAGACCCAAAAGCCCGGTAAGTTATCATAATTCTATTGACGCCGGCCGTGAAAGCCTTCATACTACTACTATTGGTTCAGTTAAAAAAGAGTCAGTGAAAATATTAAAAAGTGGAAAACATAACAAAAATTAAAACTTTAACATATCTATACAAAAAAAAAATTGAACCGTAGCGTATCCAGGACCTTTTTGGGAGGAGGGTTGCGAAAACTTTGTCCCTTAACATATTTTTTACAATACATTTTAATTAAACGATCTACTTTCGATATCCAGGATGTCGTCATTTAATCAAAAGTTTTAATTGAAATTCACCAATGTTTTAACGTGTTGTGCGAATTTAAATATCAATATTAAATGTCCTAGCTCATAGATAGGATGTGATAGCCCGTCGAAGAAATCATTCGATTAAATTAAGTTGGAGTATGGAGGAACCTCATGGTTAAAATTCAAGTGTCATCGACGGTATTACGATCCGTCAAAACTAGTATATAAATAAAGTATGTAGTAAAATTAACAATTATCATCGAACTTAAAATGCACTCTGCAATCATAACATTTTCTATAATAATTTCCAGCTTGTGTTGATGTATGTATAATTATTTAATTTATTTTTCATGATATATGTTGTAATTGAAAATTTCGTATAGTAATTACTTATAATTATATATTTATCCTAATTTGGTGGAGAACAATAAAGAAAATAAGGGCAACACTATACATTTATAAAAATATAGTAAGTACCTTTAATAAAGTAACATTTAAACTTTCGAGGGTGCACTTATTGTGGAACATAATGACTACACGCAAAATTAAATAAAACAATGGAATAGTTTCACCAATTAAATTTATTGTACTCAACAATATCGTTTTAATCCATGTGATCAGTATCAAGAGTATATTGTTACTAAACTTAAACCGATACAAATCACAAATTTATAGACACTGTTTGTTAAATCATATGTGCTTAAATTTAAATCACACATGGTTTAACAAACAGTGTCTATAAATTTGTGATTTGTATAGTTTTAAGTTTAGTAACAATATACTCTTGGTAATGATCACATAGATCGAAACTATATTGTTGAGTACAATAAGTATAATTGGTGAAACTATTCCATTGTTTTATTTAATTTTGCGTGTTTAATGAAGTATTTATTTACTAGTAACATGAAGTTTATTTATTCATTTATCGTGTCAGTATGTAACCATAAGGTTACGTTATTTTATAACATAATATTGTAATAAACTGCTGCTGACTTACAAGCAATGCCTTCAACAAGTTAGCATCTAAAGAAATTATAGTTCTGGAAAGTGTAATTTCTACTGTCTTTCCATTCTCCATTCAAGCAATAACTTCTTATACAACATTTCAAAACCAGACAACGGATTTCTATTTTAAATTTTAAAAATTATTTGATTAGCTTTTTCTCTGATTTCCTTTCCTGAGAATCAAGATGGATTGAACATATCTAGGAATAACTAAGATACGTTCTAAGAATTTTGATTATAATCTCGTCGATACCAAGAATATAGATTCGATGGAAAATTATGTAAGAATGATAACAAGCGAATGCGCCTCAAAAATCGATCAATAAAACTATCCAAATGTGAATAGAAATCGCCCGCCAAGATTTTCTTAAAATTCATATGAAAAGCATATTAACATTTACATTGCTACATATTTGTACATTTAGTTATCTCTGGATTAAAAATAAAAAGAAAAACTGAAAAATATTTCAAAAAGAACACTTGGCATCAATTGTATTGAATTAGCGGATACTTGATGGAAGTCCAACATATTGAAATAAATACACAGTTGATAACTTCCACAATTTATTAAATAAACTTAACACGTGTTTCGCCAACACTGTGGCTTCTTCAGAAGTACAAAATTTACTTGAAACTACCTAAGAGTAGATGTTTATAAATAGGGTGGTGCATCTTCATTAGAGTGAGGGAAAAGATTTAATAGTGGTGAGGGGTTTAAAATGTTCGTTTAAACGAATTCTAAACTTTCTTCCCGTCTGACCTATATAAATTTTTCAACAAGAACCGCAATTAAATTGATATATGCCTGGTTTTGATATAAACATCTACTCTTAGGTACTTTTAAGTAAATTTTGTACTTCTGAAGAAGCCACAGTGTTGGCGAAATACGTGTTAAGTTTATTTAATAAATGTTAATGTTCTGCGAGATCTGTCTTGTTCAATAAAAATAACCACTCGATAGACATTAAAAAATCAAAAATTTTACATCCAAACATATCAAAAAGCTGGAAACTAAAAATCTTTATTGGAGAGTCTAGAAATTAAAAGCTATAAATAATTAGGTTAATTTAGTCAATAATCAATTAGAACAACTTAATATATCCAATTCACCCCTCAAATTACACAAACTATAGTAAAAATTGCCATCTGCCACTACCCTTACTCAAATAGTTTTAAGTATAAATAGTAGTTAAGCATTCTTTAGACTTTCGTATAATCCATTTGTTACTCTTTAGAATGACCGCGTCGGTCGAAACATTATTGTAGAGTATTTTAAATACAATTCTGTGTAAAGATTCCAGTGTTTTATTTCTTTATTGTCGTTATTGACATTTTTTAAATTAATTTTCTGGCCCACGTTAACCTGTCTTATTTGTTCATCAAATAAAAATCAATTTAAAACAAATTTTGTTTGTTTTAATTTAATAAAAGCCTCTTATCGTAACAATCGTAAGAATCATAAACCTATAACAACGTCTACCTACATGGAAATCAAGTACTCTGTTCAATTAGCATTTAAATTCATTTTTAATTATTAACTACTCAGTTAGTACACACTGTAGTGAAAAACCAAAAAGAGGCATATGGCTTAGAGTTTTACAATTGTCTGGTGTACTTTTAGAAACGTCGCGTATTATTATATTACAAAATGAACACCATGAAAACGAATCATAGAAGCAGTATACAGAGAAACTTGCTTGGAGGTATCACAGCATAAAGGAATTAATCCTAAGAAAGGGCTTTCAGACGTGAAAATCCTGCAGCTAAAAATGCAATTGCATGAACACTACAATACCGTGTCTTGTTCTCGAAGATGGAACTGGTGAAATAATTGAAAAATTACACAATGCCTCGACACGAACAAGGTTTTAATTTTTAACTAAGCTCTTCAAGAAACGTTTTTAATGGTAGGTATTTAAAAAAAAAATGTAACAACTATTTTTATACTTATTGAATATATTATTTTTACGGAAAAGAAGGTATTAAAATCCTTTTTCGTTTAATTATAAAGGATCACAGATCCTACACTTGGAACGCGTCCTACACAGCAGGCATAGCGCACCTAAAGCCATATCCCACAACCGGTTTCGACCTATCGGGTCTCATCAGGTGGGTGCTGGCAGAAAGGCTTTTACAAGTTATATAATAAATATAAATATGGAATCAACAGAAACAACTACTCCGAGGGCTAATACCCCTACCGGCATTGAATTACACTGTTGATTCCGAAAGATTCTTAGACGAAGATAACAAAAAAACTAAAAAGATAATCTGAATCGGTGAAAGTCTGTGTAAAATTGCAGAAAAATGTCCTTATTTGCAGGTAAAGGGTTCTAGAAGTGTTTTTATGAAAAATCCAAAATATAACGCAAAATAAATATATGTCCCTCTAAACTAAGTAATTGATTTTATAACTCGAGAAGCGACAAACCTACAACGTGTTTTAATAAAAATAAATTAACAATATAATTAAACTTCATTAACTAGAAATTTTAAATTCTATTTAAAGATATTTTTAGTAATTCTAAAATACTTATTTTTTTTGTATCACTAACTAAGTAGTTGCCTCGTTTCGTGAAAAATATCGTAGTTGTGAAAAGTGTTTTATTTATTTAAAAACTTCTCACTTGCATACATCTAATTTCTGCTTGTTAGCTTAATGATTCTTCTTAATAGATAAAACAACGAAGTAATATAATAATAATTCGAACCGACAATTTAACTATAAAGAGTCCGTGGTTAAAACAAATTAATGCTATGATATTCTCGTACAATTTTCAAAGTAATTTTACATTACATTAATAAAACAAGTTGCGAGGCCATTATCTCTCAAATAATTGACAATTTAAACTTCTGGCGCCGTTTTCAGGCCCGTACACGAATAACTTCAGTCACCAGAAAACTTCGAAAATGGAATTAGAAGCGATTAATAACACCTTTTGGTAATAATTTGTCGTTGTAGCTTGAGAATAATGCAGACAGATATTGAAACATTAAATGGTTTTCATTCAGAGAAAGAGAGAACTGTTACAGTGAATTTTCAATTTCGTTATTTCTGGTAACAAAAGCAGAAATGGCGAAATCGACAAACGGTTTATTTTCAAAAGAACTGCAGGCGGAAATTATGAATTCAATTAACTGCTGACAAAGCGGTAACATTATCATTTTGGAAGATGAATTTCACTTGACTGATTATACAAAATGTAACGTTTCTGTTATTGTTAAATTGATTGTAATGTCTTTTCGAAATGTTAATTAGACCTTACCGTAAAAAGGATTTACAAATAGCAGAATTAAGAAATTGAATAATTATAAAAAATATACTGGAATCCACAATAACTAAGACAGCCCTCCGTTATATGAAAAAACTTCCTGTGTACGAACTTTACAAGGAAATCGTATGGAGTTCTATGAAATTGAACTAAATAAAACATTAAAACTCAAAATTCCACATAAAAACGTCTAGTTTCTAACGATAAGACAAAGTAAAGCAACAATGTAGAAGACCTAATTTCTTGTTATTTTTTAACATAGTTTCTCATAAGATGTAATGTTCATTTAATTACAACTCTGTGAAATTATACCCAACGTGTTTTTGTACTCGATTCATCTTAGATTACACTGATTGCCCCTCAAAAAGCATAAATCGATGTTTTTTATAAATTAAAGTTAAAGATAAGTGTTTACCACAATTTAATAAAAATAATGAAAATAGTATGTGTCGCGCAAAGCATCTCTATACGTATTATTATCAAAGTATCTTTGAAGAAAGAGATGAGGGTAGCGGTACCACCCCTACCCCAAATTGGTATCAAATTCTATAAATTGAGTTATGCTGTAGAATAAGGACGATTTTCCGCCATTCCCATATGGGGCTGCCATCCCCACTGTCTTAAAATCCTCCAAGTCACCTACATGCGGATCCTTCGCTCCACAATCGACTACTCCTGGTACGTCAGAAATTCCCAAATTCTGAAGGAAACCGGCCTACCTTCTTTCCCCGAAACTGCAATCCAATTCGCGGCAAATCTTGGGACCTCAGTGTCAGGTCACTCAAATCCGTCTATCTTGGTACTTTCAGACTACGACCATAAATAGAACGACCGTTTTAGAAGGCCTTGTCACCTTCTACTCTGATCTGCCACACTCTGCTTAATCCTAGTTTCGCTTTTTTAGTGCCACCACAACAAATCCATTTCCCGTTCCCAACTATCCCAGGGATGCATAACCTTCGGGTTGATCTCTCTTTTCGAGGAGGGGTTTTAGTCGGTAGGCGCCTCGGCGAATCCGACACTACCCCCCACTTCGGGAGGTGTCTTTTGATGATTTCCCCTCCTCGAGGATAAAATAAAAACAAAAAAAAAAGAATAAGGACAAGATTTCGTAAAAATTCGTGTTAAGTCGCCTTAAGCTCCGTATACCTTCGCTAAGTTACGTTTCGCAAACTTTATTCTAGTTAATTAGTATGTTCCTGTTCTTCACTATTCCATAAGCGTTAATCTTTAAGTGTTCCTGTTAAGTTTGTACATAGTTTGTCTGGTTAATATACGGCTAAAAACACAGCAAAGTTTTATTGGAGAATGTGAGCTGTTGTTGACGTTACAAGTGGTATTACCACGATCATCATCCCATTTGATGCAAATCTCATTAACGAATTTTTACAATCTATGTAGGATGTAGAAGAAGTTTGTCTGCTACTGCCAACATCTTTAAGGTCGTAAATATACAGATGTGAGCTGATAAGCTATCTTGACCGAAGGAAATGTCCTTTTCCACCAAAAGTGTTATATCGATCTAGCAAAGAAGTATAAAGTACTACTTTCTCCAAGAAATCTACGAGCATCCCAAAAGGTGACCATAACTTTTTCTTTCGCAGGAAGGGTATTTGTCGGGTTTCCCCAGCCGTAACCTATTCATTAAAAAAAAAAAACGTGGAGCAAAAGATCGATCTAACTAAAAACGTTTGATATAACAGGCGGGCTGAACACGTTCCTTTGATATCTTTAGGGTCGGGTCTCAGCTATCTCAATCTACTTCACTTTACGGTTAACAAAAATTATTTTGATGTTTTCGTCGGTAATGGCCAACAGCCTTTTTGGGGCGTTCACTGCGTGAATCGTCTTCGATACTCATTTCGCCTCGTTTAAATTTAGCAAACCACTTTTCTACGGTTGATTTTCCTGGTGCAAAGTCCGAATAATGTTTATCAAGCCAAGCCTTGGTTTCAACAGTATGTTTTTTCGCCAAAAAACCAAAAAGCAATGCTTTATTAACACACGAAATTCCTAACTCAGATACTAATAGTGCAACAGCTGTCGAATTTATACACGCGTCTTTTGAAGGTTAGGGCTAACTAAAAATCATATGGATTTGATACTAGTAGCGCCATCTATGGGTTAGCCTACGAACTTTTCATCCCGCCTATTATATACATCCCTCCATAAGTTGACAGAAACGAAGCATAATCTCCAGAGGCCGTAAGTATCAATGATGCCTTTTAATTTCAATCACTCTGTATTGAATTTCTTTTATATATAATAAATTAGCATTCCCAAACTCTTTTATTTTCGTGTTTATATTATTCGTTATGTTCAGTTATCGACGATTTAAAGTCAATCTAAAGCAAACAGGATGTGGCACAATACACAAAACACTGATTTGTGATGTTTTTTCACAATGCGGTTTCCATTCGAACAGCAACCTGTTGTAGGCCGTAAATTATGACCATAAAAAATGTCAGATAATATTTTATGAAGATTTAGCGAACAAGTGAGATAAAATATGATTACACGAACATTTTCAGTGGATATTTCGTTTCTCCCAAACCACCCCCTTTTGCGTTTGTCTTCTTATGTCCATTAGTTATAGCTGGTTAGGCGGCATATTTACGAGATATGAGAAGTGTTAAGGGTGCCATTTTTCAACTGTTTCATGCAAAAAGAAACAGAAAAGATAAAAGTAAAAAATGATCAGCTGATTACGAAGAGGGTTTTCGATATTTTCTACTTTACAATTTATGCGGTTATTTCTGAATGAAATGGTAATAAATTGGTTAAGAACATTCCGTAGTATTGATCATGGAGTATAGATTAACTACAACGTTTACTCTAAATTTCTTCGATTATAAACATAGCATAAACAATTTCGAATTGGATCTAATCTAAGATTTCGGCGATTATTCTGATCTCAAAAAATTTTATGTAAGGAAAGAGGGCAATCTCTTATGTTTCTCAAATACTCTTACACATTTTATAGAACAGTTTTTGAATGTAATGTTTTTCTGTCAAAGATATGATGACCTCTTTAAATGGTTTTGATTTTATGCTTATCTCAATTTTCTAAGACAACTTAAAACATTGGGAATGGGTCCTGCGAACCGAAAACCAAATACCACAACCGGTTTCGACCTATTGGGTTTCATCAGGTGGGCGCTGGCAGAAAGGCTTTTACAGGCTATATGATAAAAATAAATATGGAAATAACAGAAACAACTACTCCGAGGGCTAGTTCTGTTAATGTGTAGGACACATTCCAAATGTGAGATCTGTGATCCTTAACATTTAGACGAAAAAGGATCTTAATACCTTCTTTTTTTGGATATGTTATCTTCGTCTAAGAATCATTCGGAATCAACAATGTAATTCAATGCCGGTAGGGGTATTAGCCCTCGGAGTAGTTGTTTCTGTTTATTCCATATTTATATTTAAGATGCTTAACATGATCAAAAAATAAGTCTTCAGACGAATAGCTTTCAGTCGTCCTTATTTATTACCGATTGACTCTATATGAGAATTATCTTATTGTGTCGATTATGTTTAATATGTTGTTGTCTTTTCATTAACTTCACAGTAGCAGTTTCGATGATGTTGACCAGCAGTAATTCACCAACCGACTGGTGAAGTAACACACCATGAAATAAATGACTCTTTGTAGCAAGATCACAGCCATAATGGTTACCCAACATCTGCTGTACAATTATTGAACCTAGACTTTAACATATATAAATAGGCAGACCTACATTCAAATTATATCTAGTACCATCGACACTCTTGAAAAAGGCCCAGCAGGTCGAAACAAATGTAGAATTATTTTACATTATAGTGAACATTTAAAAACTAATTTATTTAATTACCTAATTATTTAATGCTTGTTTCTTAGTTTTGTTGACTATATTAGTATTAGTACATTTTTTAATTTCTATAATTTCAAGTAATCATAGATGATTTAAAGCTATTATTATTAAAATAAATAGATTCTTCGGTGACATGATTATGGAATTTTGGAATAATAATGCAGAAAAGGAAACGCTTTTCAGTAAAACGCTTTAATGTTTTGATGAAAGGAATGCTACATGTATATGTTTGTGGTAGTTAACTATAAATCCAGACTAATATAAATTTAATAGATTTCTTTGTAGTAACCAGGGTCTGTCGTTCTCTATCGCCTATTTCAATAATTTCACACTTCCCTAAATTATTACCTACTCATAAATCAGGAACTGTTCGGTTATGTTAGATGCGAACGAAAAATTCTAGATGATGGTGATGTTGCTCAAGGTGTCGGAAATTTTACCCTGGCTCAGCGTCGCGTTCTTGGTAGTAGGGGTCGTAACGATTCTTGGTGTTGATAGTGTAGTGAAGTGTCGCGTTCGTTGGTTCTTTATTTTTTATTTCTATTTTTGTGTGTTTTCCAAGTTGCATTCACAGATAATAAACTATTGTAATTGCAAGTATTTTTCAACGAGCTTCTGGTATTTATTGTTGTTTTTCACTGTCATAAAATTTACACAAATGTCAATTTTTCATTGTTCATTCAATATATTTTATAATGACGCAATAATTTGTATCTTGCATATTTTGTGATGTTTTTTTTAAGTTAAACTTTTATTTTGTTAATTTGACCAAAACGGTGATGTGTAACAATTATTTTGTGTTTTTTCTTTGTTTCCAATTTTTATGATTTTGCTCTTTGTTGATCTACCTGGTGTGTTCAGAATGTTTCGAGCTTTGTTGAATTTACTAACATTTTCTCCCGTGTAATTGATCTGGGAGTATTCACAAATGTGTGTGTATTTTACTTTGATATTTATTTGTTGCATTTGATTTTGATATTTATTTGTGCATTTATTTCGACGTTTATGTGTTGCATTTTATTTTGATATTTATTCGTCGCATTTATTTACATATTTATTTGTGTGTTTATTTTGGTATTTATTTACTGCAATTTATTTTTATGAGGCCCATATTGTGCTCTAAAATCTCAACTTATAGCTGGATTGCCTCCCGTATGGGACCTCAGTACCTTTATGTTTTATTTTTTTACATTGTCTACTAAATATTACCAACATTGTTACACAAATAGTTTTAAGTTTAGTTTCTGTTAATAACTCTTTGAGAATGGTCGAGAGACTTAAACAATTGTAAGAGATAATTACAAACCAGTAAATCTATTTAAACGTTATTGAGTGTTTCATTGAAATCTACAATATTCAATATTTTTGTTATTTTTTTATTTATGTGCGATACATTTCTCAAGTTAAATATAATTTTATTGAAATATACCAGATCGGTTCGTTGTTAATATTCGCGAAGAATTGTTCCTTCATGAAACTGTGCTGATTCAATTATCTTTATAATTATAAGATTGTTTGCCGTTAGAATTGTGATGGATGCAAATTAATGTTTAGAAAATGGCATTTAAAGTATCAAGTGGAAACAGTTATATATCAAGCTGATCTGTCATAATTTAAATTTTGGAAAAAGCCAAATTACTCAAAATTTCAGTGAAAATTTAATCAAAAAATTTTTTAAATTATTCGGATTTAATATAACAGATAAAGATTGTGATGGTAAAATAACTTCAAAGCAATAGGAGTTGTGATCCGTTCATTGGGCTACTATCCACTATCCAGTATCCTGGTGAAGGAGAGTTTAAAATACATGCTGATGAAATGAAAAAAGGTAAAAATGATAATATAGAGTTCGAAATTTTTGTGCGAGTGGTTGCAACTCGGGTTTTTGAATACGAATAAAAAATGTGCAAATATATCCGTCAAGATGTTAGATTTAAGATAAGGTCTTGGCTTGGTTTAAATTAAGGTGGGTGGCGGACTAGTTCTGCGTCCGTTATTTTGAAGCTATAACGAAGAAATCAAATGAAAATTTTGAAATAGGATAGCAACATTGTAACTCCTCTAGAGTGAGTGTATGTAACACTCTTATGAGAAACACAAGTAAATAAATAAATAACTAAATAGTTGGTACGCAGTTTAGTAGGTGTTTTTGAAGGAAAAATGCCACAGTTAACTTCATGATGAGTTTATATTACGTAGGTTAATAAAGGTGGAAATATTTTTTCACGCATTATGTGGCCACTAAAGAAACAGGAACGGCTATGATATAACCACATTAATTAAGAAAGTCATTTTTTTATTCGCTTCGCTTGGTACCTAACTTGGTAGTAATAGTTTTTATGGAAGACACGTTTCTTAATAAAAAAAAACTATTTTTACTCGCACAGAAGACAGGGTAGGTTTAATAAAGGCAATCTTAACACTTGTCAAAAGCAGCATGTTTAAGTAGAACAGGTTGATTAAGCGTTTCGTAAACAGACACACACAAAAGGTGTAGTAGGCGACGTGAGTAGTAAACAAACCCAAGGTTTTCTTCAAACTACCGACTCTGATCTCTACTGAAGCAGGACAACAAAGGGTTATCTGGATTAGAAGGCTTGTACTGTTTCAAATAATGTTGCAAGATAAAAAGCATCGGTACTCTAGAGAAGAACAGCATGATTTACAACACTCAAAGAATAACTCTAAGACAAACGGAAAACTATCAACTAGAAAATACTGTTGTTGCGTATGCACACAGTACAAAATTGTTTGACAATAAAGGAATTCGTGAGGAAAAGCGATAAGTTGTTCTTTAAACATCGCTTTTAAAAAAGGAGAATTTTCAATCGGTGGTTTCCGTATTATTACTACCGGTAATTACCAACAATAATGTGGCGGTCAATACGTGTCAACGTCACACATCCTTAAAACATTGTTTTTTCTTCTAAAAATTATTTCAGTTCTATAATTTAAATATCTATTCAAAATCTTTTATTCTTCAACTTTATATAAACTGTGTAAATATTTCAATCCTTAAAATTCTTTTGTATTGTATTTGTTTGTGTGTCTATATAAATATTTCTTAACATTATTTTCTAAATCGTTTGTATTATATTTATTTGTGCCAATAACTTTTATCACAGTACTTTCCTATAATCCCTGCTAACATTTCAACTTCGCCTACTAACCGCATGACATCTGTACTTCGCTGTCCTCCCTAATTGCTATTTTATGATGGGTTTCTTCGGTGATTTGGATCTTTATTCTATTTCATATTTCTTATCTCACAAATTTCTAATCTTTCGTACTTCTCTATTGGTACCCTACTCTTATCTACTATCCTTTCTTTTACTTTACAAATTCAATTTCATTCTTTTTTCCCTCTGAGTAATCAGTTCGATCTGAATCTTTCGCCTGTTCAAATCATTTCCTTTCGTCTTCGAGTTTTTGTTATTAAATATATTGTTGTTGTTGGTTATCGTTATTGTTATTTAATTTTATTTACCGATGTTCTAATTACCCGACACCAGAGCCTAAAATAACTTCATTTTTAGTTATAATAAAATTAAAATAAAAACACATAAAAACATGATTTACTTAATGGAGACAAATAGGCGAATACTAAATAAAGAAAATAAACATTATTGTCAAATTGCGGACAAAATAAACATCAATACAGGGTGAGTCACAAAGCCGAAATCGGCCATTTATACGTGTATAGTTTACAATAGAGAAAAATATTTCAAATAAAAGTTGTATGGGGTTAAGTGTAGAATAACGTAAAAATATTTTCAAATATGGCGGACTTCCGGGTATGCCGGAAATGCACTCTAACTTTTTATTTTAAATAGAATACCCTATTTTTTATTATACTTTTGAATTCCCCATAAAAAATAATGTCAATTTATTAACACTAAATTGGACCTGGGACGTACCCTTCCGGAGTTATTTCAGGTTCCTTGGAAAATTTGACGTTTGCAGTGTTTGGCGCCATTTTAAATATCTCAGAAACTAAAGGACTTAAAGGGTTGCGGTTTTCACATTCCATTTCTGGAAGAAATTGCCTATCATTTACAGGTATTACGTAGACACATTCATTATCAGTAGTTTAAAATTTATTCATGCCAATATTCACAAATTCAAACAGGGATAACTATTTTTTTTTTAATGGAATGCCATATTTTTTTTGTTTGTTAAGCTGTTTTATCTAATTTTATTTATAATTGTTTAATTCTTTCAAGCTCAAACCTCGAAGTATGCATTGTATTTGCCTCTAAATTGGCCAAACCCAAAGTACAAACCATTTCTATTAATAATAAATTGTTTCAAATACTTTTTACGTTTTATTTAGGTATAGGTTCATATTATTACTATTTTCACAATTAGGTTGGTTATTTGGCATTAAAACTTCTGCATCTACTTCTACGCTCTAACTCAACAATTAATAAACTGACATTTCTTCGAAAAAACAAAACAAAATCGCCAAACTTTGAAACGGCCAACGTGATAACACGATTTTATTGAAAATTTCAAAAAAACTGTAAATTTCTCAAAAACTATTGAGCATTTTTTTTTAAATTAAATTATGTGAATAAAGACTTGTGAACGCCACTGTATTTTATAAAGGCTCATGGAACAATAATACAGCAAAATAATAAAGAAGACAACTCTGCAAACTTCAAACATAGAAGAGAAAGATGCGACAAGGGTATCCTTCTTTTTCTTGTAGTAAGTATAGGGGTGAATTAATTAATTGTGCCAATAATAAATAATAAAGTAAAAGATTTACAATTTTGACATTATAATACAAAACCGGAAAAATTAAATTGAATGGACTCTAGTAATGTAAGACCTTGACAGTGGTGAATCTGATCAAGAACGAATAATGGTTGAATTTTCCTAACAGATTTTAATTCAATTCTAAGCACGAGAAAAAATGTAATAAAGGTTCCTATCCCCAAAGTTTTTTCTCAATAATCTAGTAACATTGTTGGTTATAACTATGTTAAATCTAAGTCAGAAATACCCAAAATTTTTATAAGGTGAGGTGAAGAGAGGTGAAATATTCGTTATTTGGCTGCGGAACCTCGAAAAACCAGAACAATGCGAATTTCCTGTACCCTTGAAAGATTATGTACAGTTTCAATTAAATATAACGATTTCGAAAACTATAATTTAGTGCACTGGAGTAGATAATAAGAAATAATTTAGATTCAACCGATGGTATTGTAATTGCCCGCCGAAGTCAAATTAATGTATATAAAAGTAAGATAGATTTTATGAATTACGTATAAATTGTTATAGTCTATAGGAATGTCTAGAGATTCGAATATTTATTAATAATGTTTATGATTTATTCAAATAAAAGTGGGTAATAGTTCATTAACTACTCCCAATTAAAAAAAAAAGACTCCTATATAGCATACTACGAAAATAAAAATTGAATTAATTTGTTTAAAGAATGATGACAACTGTTTCGTGAGAAATGAGGAGTATAATTTATTTTTTATCTGACTTTCAATTTGAATAATACCTACACTTAACAAAAGTTTGATTGAATTCTACTTTCTATACCATATCAATTGTAACGTTAGCTTATTAGACGCTAGGTGGTAGCACAATGCAGAAGTATCCCCTCGCGAAATCAATAACGTGGTTAAATGAGTTAAAACCTCTATCAACAGAGAGCGTCCATCGCCTTACAGGAAAATGTACTTTTCAATCACGGAAATTATTTTACGTAAGTACCAATAGGAAATTTCATCAAACCAATAAAAGGAAAACTTAACCTACAACAAGCTACATCCAAAAAGGACAGCTAATTATTATACAATTTGTATCTAAAAATGGAGTCGAAAGCCTGATATACCTACATAAAAACAAGTGATTATTATTACGTACGTAACGGTGGTCTCAAATTTAGGACCATAAAACATTAAAGATGATAACAAAAATGGACTGAAAAGTTGTTGAGAACGAAGAATTGACCAAAAATACTTAAGTTTTTCCAAATAATAAAGGATACTTCTATTACTGTAGGCTAGCATTATCCCAATTGTGGTACCGGACCACAAAAATAAAATGCTGGGTGGGTCACAGCATTGTATCCTTGTTGTTTATAATCATTCTCGTAAATGATAAGACACATAGCACCCAGAGCAGGAGAAATCTACACATAGTTTAGTCAAAAGTTGATTTAAATATGAAATTGTGGGTTTACTATTGATTATACTATGTTCATCCGCTTGCATGAACCTATACGTTTATATAATGAAAATGAAGACATGCAGCAAAAAATAGCTTGTACCAAAGTTGCTTAAGAAATTGTCATTAGTTAGATGTTGATGAGCATAAAAGCTCGAGATGAAGAAGTTCTTTGGATTAATGCAAGACATTTATCCGTGCGTACCTCCAGAGGAGCAGTTGCAGCCAGTCTTCCCAAGGGTTGTACAAAATCGATGTGATACGATTCTTTAAAGCTTTCGTTAACTTAATAATTACATTTTTTATACACCATCAGAGTTAAAAAAAAATAGTGAGTCACGAAGGAGGAGCATAAAACTAACAGGACAAAAATCAGTTTAGGAAACCAATTATTTCCAAAGTATTCTATATCGATCCCTAGGGAGTCGCTCCGAACCACAAGGAGTCCATCAGTGAAAAACAAATGGGGGTGCATAAGATGTAACTATGTGTCTACAAGAGTAAACCCCATTTAGGCAGGTCTTAGCCGAAATTTTGGATTTTCATTACTGGAATAATTTACGTAACACCTTTAAATAGTACCTATCTATGAAATTTACATAATACTTTGTTAATAGATATACAAATTACATTTTAAAACATCAGTGTTTATGAAACATGAAGAATATTTGGAGCTACATTAGGGTACTATATAACTCTATGCTTTAATAATGGGAAAATTTAAGATCGATGATGGGATCATTCTCCGACAACGGGTCAAACCAACAAACTAATTGCTTTGAATTTTAATTAATGTTAATTGTTACAATATTATCTTGAGTTCAATAAACCTACTTCGTTTCACTAATAATATGATTGTTATTTTGTTATTGAATTTTAAGTCACTGTTTTGTAATACATCAAACTGTTCAAAAATTATTGAACAATATTTTATACACTACATTCAATTACACTGTATTAAGTGCATTTCATAAAATTATGCAAGTAGGCTATTCGCTTTGTGTAACTTGTAAAGTCATTTAATACTAGTATCAAAATGTTCCGAACGGCGTGGTCTAGTGCTCTAGATCACTGCTTATCATTTCGGAGGTCACCGGTTCGAACCCGAGTCCAGCTGCTCTGGTCAACTTTTCTGTGGTTTCCTTGGATCATTTAGGCAAAGGCTGGAGAAGTAATTTTCGACAGATAATCTTTCACTTCTCTGCTGTCTTCATTTCGTCCGTCTCATCTTTCTCTCCCTAACCACCCATTCCCACGATTCCTGAAAGGAAGCTAAAGAGGGCCTTACGCCCTACCCTCCGGCTTTGCACTACAGTGTAAGTCGGAGAGACTGCCTGCCCACCAGTACGAGTAGCTGGTGGGAATTAAACATAAAAAGTCTTTGTTTTTAATATGTCCCGGGTATATATAAAGTAGGAACGCTTCTTCAGACTTATTCCAGAGCTTTGCAAGGACGGCTCAGGCTTGTACCAATGGTGTTAAGGTACCTAAGCCAAATAAGAGTATCTAATATTTATAGTCTAACCATTGGGCTGTGATTTCTTAGTGAAACATCTTAAAACTTCAAAAATTAAGTAAAAAAACACTTGGAAAATTTGTTTCACTATAACTCAATAACAAAATAGCAATCATATTATGGTGAAATAAAACCCTAAAAATGAACGAAATAAGTATTCTATCACTGGCAGTTAATTGCCATCTTCCGGTTAACAGATGGTTCTTTGATGTAAACCTCAGCTGTGGCCAAAAGATCGTAGAATGAGCAATTTGTCGCAGCTTTTTTGACATTCTTCAAATTTCCCACTGACGTTGGAACAATCTTCTTGTCACGTTCTAAGACTGACAACGGTATGATTTTTATGACTTACGTCCGAAATGTTACTGGTCACTGATTTCTGAGACAATTTTTTGTTAATTTTTGGACTCGTGCTGGATTCATCATGGGTCACACTGAATTAGTTCAGTATGTCACTTTAAGAAAAGTTTAAACCAGTTTCTGTCAGTAGCTTTCACTTTTTAATTAAACAAACGGTTTTCTCCATTAATTTCAATGAATCGATAGACTTGGTGTTCAGTTGGTAATCGGCATGCTAATTTTGCACAACGTCTCCTAATCGACGTCCAATACTTCCAGTTTTAATGTGGTTACTCAAAGTAGGCCTGGGTATTAAAATGGTTTGAAACATTGTTTTGGGACATCCACAGCATGCCCTAGAGATTATTCACTCCAGACGGCGTGTATTTGCTTTTTATCAGTCATGGTTAAAAGCCTACACGAAAATTACAATTTAAGAATAAGGCTCGCAGAGCTTTTAATAAAGACTACAGTGGGGTTTAATTTAACCATGTTGACAGGCCATATTAAAACCAGTGTACATTTTAGTTTATAAGGTATTATGTAAAGAGGAATCTAAAAGGAGAAATTTGTATGTGGATTTGAAAGACAATGTTTTGCGTAAGACATACCGCTAGTTACAAGTGTGTAAATTTCAAAACAATCTTATGAAATCATCCACTTATTTTTTTCTTGCAATAACCGCGCATTGTTATTGCACTGTGTTATTGTTATTGGATTCAGTTTGCACTATTGGTTTCCAGCGGAATAAGAATGTATTTGTCATTGCTTGCCACCTACAGAAATTAACTACAAACAAGCTAGAGAAAGATTTATGGTGTTAGATTCATACAGATTTCTCTCAACTGCCAATATATTATGAGTGTATCTTATAAAAATTTATTTCATTTGTCAATTATAAATACGAATTTGATTTCAGAAGAATAGATTATTCACTAATAGTTTCTTCTATGTGCTTGAATTGGCTTTTCTGTGATAAGGATTTTTTTCTGTTGTTTTAAAGATATATATTAATAAAGGGCATTTGATAATTCTTTCCATTTCTTGCCTTTATTAACTCGAATGTAAACAATCAGAGCCAATTTTAAGGGTAATAAAGATTATATTTAGTCAAAAACTCAGAACCAATGTTTCTCCTACTATTATTAGTTGTTTCACGGTATGTTTAAATGTTGTTAGGTATTTGATATCAAATTTTAAAAGGTTTGCAAAATCCTAATTTCCTAATTTCCCTTAAAATTAGCCCTGATTTCCACATTGTCATTAGTTTACTTTATTTTGTATTTAATATTAAACAATGATTGAAGATGATTTTTAATAAGGGTCAAAACTGGCAACCCTTTTCAGCTGGACAAATGTAAGGATATAAATTAAAGATAATGAAGAGAACAAAAACTTGCAAAAGTAACACAGATGGTTGCAATATAGATACCAACCAAAGGTGAAAAACGTTAATAAATCTTTTTCAAGGAAATATTTAACCTTTTGATTTGAATTAGCTTTATAATAGCCTGATTTGTACTTTTTCGTATTTCTTTTAATAATAAATACATAGTTATCACCGTGTAATAGTTATAGTTACAATTTCAATTATATTTTATTTTTATCTGATTTTCTTTCGCTATTTTTCTTATTGGCGGTAGTAGAAAAATCCTACCAACTAACCAGAAAACTCAGTCTCTTTAATAACAGTCATGACCACGAAGGAAACCTTTTATAATACAAAGATACTATTTTTAATACCAGTGTGCAGATATTTTCTTAAACGTTCATGTTAAGTTCTCAACAATCACAAAAGTCAAAATATAAGTGACAGGCACTATTTCATGTATTTAAAAAGAAAAAAGAAAAATAAAAAGAAAGATACAAATTTCATAAAATCAGTGAAATATTTCTGGGGTGTTTTTTTGATGCGAATGGTTTGTACATCATGGATATTGAATACGAATATGTAAACTTTTATAAGAGTTTCGCAACTTTTTTATTTTGTAACATATGTTTCGCCACAACATTGGCTTCTTCAGACTTACTATTAACAGTTATGTCGACTAAAGTTTCTTCAATAGTTGTATGTCATAAGGGATGATATTTCGTTGAAATAGTTTCAGAAGGTGGGAGTTATTGCCATCAATTTGATCATTCAAAATTATTCCTAGTTTTTCATATCTACTGATTTGTAAATTTTCTAACAGGGTTAGTTTTTTACCTTTATTATTAATATGTAAAATTTCTATATCATTATTAAAATAAAGTCCTTCTTCGGTAACATGGTTTGAATATACTGAATCAGCTTTAAATTTAAACTTTCGACGGTGCATATTTTGTGAAACATAATTGTAACTTGAATAAAACACAAATAAAATGTTCACGATTTATTCTAACCCCGACAATTGTTTCGGGTATTGCCCATTCTCAAGAGTATTCGTACTAAAGTTAAGGTATGAAGATTACATGTTTATATACAACTACAGATCACTAAGTAACAATGGGGATGAAGTGTGTCCTAGTTGGTTATTTACAATATTTAATTTGTTATGTAGACTATTCTTTATTTATAAATTTTCCAACAGAGTTAATTTTTTACTTTTTGTAGTATTAAAATATAAGATTTTTACATTGCTAGTGTCTATATTGTGTTTAAATAAGGTACAATGTTCGGCTATTTTTATTTATGCTGCATACATGTTCATTTATTCTTGTTGAAATTGCTCTGCCTGACTGTCCAATATAAATTGCATGTTACCCTATAAGTCATACTAGAAATAATTTTGAATGATCAAATCGAACTCTTTGAACTTATTCTAACGAAATACCACCCCGTATAACACACTGCTCTTTAAGAAACTTCAGGAGACACAAATGTTAGTAGTAAGTACTCAATCTGTCTGAAGAAGCCCATGTTATGGCGAAACATGTTACAAAATAAAAAAGTTGTGAAAATCATATGTGTTTACTTATTTGTATTTAATGTGGATTTTCATCAAAGGTCGAAACAATTGAACCATAGATATTATTTTATTTTTTATGATTTTGATAGCATATTTTAACTGCGAAGAAACGATAAGAAGGTAAAATCCTGAAGAGTCTCTAAAACTGTTTTTAATTAATTATTTATTATATTAGTTACTGTTTAACGAAAAGAATAACAAAATACATTTTTAATTGTTTCTGTTAATTTGATAGAACTGACAATGTTGCTTGAATGTTTCTGAATGGACTTTAAAAGGTGTCTCAGTCTGAACACGTTAAAATCATCAATTGACTACCGTCATTTGTCGCTTCGATAAATTCCAATAGATAGTAATTCCAGCACAGAAGCAGTTTAAAGGTGAACATTCCCATTTTAGTGTCTGCACCAGACTACGTCGATACAGTTCTTTTTTATTCAAATCAGAATAAAATCTTTATTCTGAAATTATAAGCTGACACAAATTAGGTACTTACCAAATATTTGTGTGTGTAATAAACAGATTAAGAAGGACTTTTATATAAAATTGTAATTCAGGGAGAGAACTAAGTTGTGAAATAAGAAGCGAAACTACCGAAACAAGGTATTACTGCTATTATTTCTGTGGACTTTTATTCCAATAATATTACTGAGAATATGCGTATGGACCCTTTATTCAACTACATACAGAATAAAATCGAAGAAACGTACCCTTAATACCATAAACAATTTCAAAAAACGGATACGTGTTTCGCCCATTTTAAATGTGGGCATTATCAACGTAAGACTGGTTCTCGGTTTCAAAACATTTCTAATTTATATTAAAACTAAGATCCTTAAGTTTACTGAAAATGGGAGGACCCGAAATAACTATTAACCAATTCAGTGAGCTTAAAATAACGAGGGGATGGAAGAAACGACTCGTATTAATTGGGGAAAGGTAGAGGGAGTGTGGAGACGTTGAGACATCCAATGGTTAAAAAAATTATGCATACTTCAAATTCAACAAAAATGAAAAAGAATTAAAGAGGAATCCGTGAATACGTTCAATTCTATAAGTTAAGTTCTAAAAACGTTTGTAGGTTAAAAAATGAACTTTACTTATGTTATTAATCATTATTAATGAAATGTTGGATGAATTTTTAATAGGGGTAAATTTTAACTTCATTAATGCGATATTAATTATTGAATTAACTTGTACCCACTACAGATTACCTCATACTATGAGGGAAAAATTTGTTAGCGTTGTCACGCCCTCGCCGGGACTCGAACCCGGGATCTTTGGCTTTACGCGTCAATGCTTTTGCCACTAAGCTACGATCCCGGGTTCGAGTCCCGGAGAGGAAATGACAGCAGTAAGTTTTTCCTCATTAATTTGAGGCAATCTGTAGTGGGTACAAATTAATTCAATAATTAATATCGCATTAATGAATTTACTTATGTAGGCTTCGACAGACACTGAAAAGAAAAAAATTAACAAACTAAACGTATGCTTCACGTTACGTAACCTGTATTTGTCTGAGAAAATCTGTTGACTTGTTAAGCCTAAATAAAATAAAATAACGTATAGGAACTGAAAAATATTTAAATAATTATCAACTTAAGCCTTTTGCAATAATTGGTATAAAATTGAATTCATACAATGGTTCTTATTCTTTCTCATTGTCGGTTATTTCGATTCGTGAAAATGGGGTGAGACAAGGTAAAAATGAACAAAGAACTTAGCTGTGATCCAATAACATAGAAATGTGTATAGATTATTTTTATTTACTTTAAAAATTTAAATGAATGTGACAGGGATATTGCCAAATATGCCTACTTATTCTACAATGTAATTTGTTAATTATCATAATAAAAATTATCATTACAATAATACATGTTGTACAATCAATTTTGTTGCCTACTGTAGATGTTTTTAGTGTGTTATCTGTACCTAACAGCAATTGCTTCTCGTACTCGTCAAACTGCTCCATAATTAAAAAATTCCTAATTAAATTGAATCCCTTAAATCTCCCCCCGTGGCTTGCGCCACTGATAAGAACTGAAAATTTAACGTATATGGTACATTATTATGCATAATCGGTTTTAATTTTAAGATATTTTTCGATAAATATATATACGTAACACTTTTATGTCGGATTAATATTTTCATATTTAAATATTATCCGTTACTTCTTTTCTTTAGTCAATATAAGCGAAATTCGAGCATTTTAGATAGAAGTGCTCGTAGATGAAAAAGGATGGCAATCGATGGCTGGTGAAAAGAATTTCACAAATGCCAGCAATACTTTGTACACAATTTATCAACTTCAGAAGGAAAAATTGGAACAATATTAGATCACTCACACGTCTATTTGTCTGTCGCAGATGTTTTTCGTAGAAATACTTTGAAGAAGGAACTTTGGCATAATAATAAATCCTATTGACTCGTAAACTTTCCAGAAATTTGCACTCACATATATAAGTCGAAATGTGTATAATAAACATTCTTGATTTTTTAAACGGGATAGTCTTTATATATTTTGTTTATTTATATATTTTTCAAACGGCTAAAACATTAATTCGGTAAGATTTCATTTTTATTATTCTTTTAGAAGCAACTTACATAACAAAAAGTTTAATTATTAAATACTACTACTATTGCATTAAAAGAAAATCATGTTATATCAATCATGGAAGGTAAATTATGTTGATTTTCCGGGCTTGAGGGCTGTGGTCTAAAAGCTAAATTGTTGCCTAACGTTTCGTCAACGGCTGCGGCTGACATCTTCACAGGAAATAGTTCGGACGTTGAAGAAGCTTCTATCTCGTAGTGGTCTTCTCGGCTGTCTGGTGTCGTCCACAGCCAAAAAGTCAGGCCTTAAGCCCGGAAAATCATCATAATTTACAAGACACTGGCCGTGAAAGCCTACATACTACAAGTGTGGAATTTGTTAGTATTTCAACGAGTAGAAAATGGCGGCTCTGAAAATACTGTGAAGAGAAAAGGTTAGAAATAAAGGGTAGAGGAAGTCTGTGGTTTTCGAAATCTATGAAGCAAGATACGTGAGGATGGAAAAAGCGATATAGACATAAATGAAAGGACAGCGCAGGGTTGACTAACTTTTAATAAAAACAAGTCACTTTTGGTTAAATTAGAAACTGGAAAAAGTTTATTAAAAGTGCATGGTTGGAGCACGGCTGTGCATAGGAGCGAAATGTGGTGTTATAGGGGGATGTTGAAAATATCATCGATAGAAAGTGTTAGAAATGGGGAGGTATTAGAAACTGTAGAAGAACTGGAGAACAAAGGGAGGTATGAAAGTCAATAAGGAAAAGGAGAGATAGATTGTCATTAGAGACAGAAATAGGGGTAGAGAAAAACAGAGGAGTGCCTAGATCAGATTACTGTTCGCAAATAGTTAGGGATCTAAAATGTTCTAGGTTTAGAGAAATACAAGGATTGGTTCAGAATAGGAAGGAGTGGAGGTGTGCGTCCTACCAGTATTCGGACTGATAACTCCAAGATGATGATAGACACATATACCTTTCATTTGATACCACTCACTACTATATATGTACACGATACATGCAAAATGCACATCTGCAAACACTCGAACAATTTCGCTCAAAAATTTCACGAAAATACATGTATTGCTATGGCTCACGATTTAATCAAGCACGCGTGTGATTTGAATTGTCACGCACTCGTATTTAATGAACATAGAATGCCGAGACACTTAATTTAATATTACTATTAATTATATAGGTGATAAAATCTGTCGGTTGAGTTATAACATACGAGATATTTAGGATTCCCAGATGAGAAAGGAATATGAAGATAAATATATACAACATTAAAAGTAAAGGGATAATAAAATTGAAATTTAAATTTTCGCATGCATTCATGTCTGTATGAGCATAAAAAGGTGAAAAAAGTACTTGCTCTTATAACCCAAATCTGTTTGATCAATAACCACTTTAACTCGTACGAACCACTAGGGGCTGTGCGCGAATAACAAGGGTAGCTCTGTCAAGGTTACTTTATTGTGTTTCAAATTTCTTCATTATTTGCATGTCTCGCCGTAAAGATTTATCCGACAGGTTAAAATCAAGTACATTGTTAATTTTAAGGGAATGTTATTTACTAACGAAATACGAATAGATAACGTATTATATAAATAAAACAAATAGATTGCTTTCAAATATTTGATGTATATATCTATGCCCAATAATTGTTTCGGTCTATTGAGCCTTTATCATGAAATCTTCAGGTACTAAATTAAGTTCAGTTCAATAGACCGACACTTTATTTAGTACCGAAAGACTTTTGATAAAGGTTCGATAGGTCGAAACTAGAGCATAGTTAAATACAGCAAACATTTAGACGAATAAGGATATTAATTCCTTCTTTTTTGAACAATTTATTTGTTTTATATATATATATTTAAATAATATCCAACCAAAAGTCTACTATAGTATCTTTAAATATTAGTGATAATATATTAGCTACAAAAACTATGGTATAACTGTTTTTATTTTTAATTATGAAAGTAGATTAACGGGTGCAAATAAAAATAAATAATCTAAAAATTATGTTGACCGTTTTGCCGTTTTATTGT
The DNA here is from genome assembly GCA_963921985.1 of Agrilus biguttatus. Lineage (NCBI taxonomy): Eukaryota > Metazoa > Arthropoda > Insecta > Coleoptera > Buprestidae > Agrilus > Agrilus biguttatus. The sequence continues at coordinate 28,805,754 of OY998118.1, forward strand.
CATTTTCTCAGTAGCTTGTAACAGAAAAAAATGGTTACTTGTTTTTTTAAGCACTACTATTTCAAGCGCTGGGTGGGATGGTTCATAGTTGGACGACTGGAGAATTTTCGTGCCTTTCTAATTCATATCATTTATTTATGAAAAATTATACACGTTGAGACAGGAAGGCATTGCCCTGCCCATGTCGTGGACCAGCGTGTGACTTTTCGTATGGACACATGACCACGTGATTTTGTTAATAAGTAGACTAAGAGTATTCTTGGAAAAATATCTTTTTGTTAAATTTCCTGTTTTGAATCAATAAATTAATTTAGTTAGTAACAGGAATTGTCGTTATTTCAGAGCTGGAGCAAGCTCAGCAGTGTTGTTGCTTTTTTCGTTTTTCCTCATAAGGGACTTGAATTAAGGGTAAGTTGAGAGTTTTTGGGCGAATATTTGGTTAAGGGCGCATGTTTTCTTCAGAACGTCTTGTCATTTGAGGACAACTTGTGTTATTAACAGTGACTTGAAAATTTTGTCTCAGCAAAAAAATGGAATTAACTCGTGAACATTTCGATAGCATTCTCTGTTGACTTAGTCTTGAAATTTGGTATAATGGAAAATTTCATCGCTCAAGCAAAGAAAAAGTGCAAATATCTAATTAATAGTCTATCATTAGGTACGTAACAAATGTATTTATTTGACATTGTTATTCAATTTGACATTAATTCTTTTTTTCAGTCATAACAAACATATATAATTCAAATTTTAATTCCAAAATTAATTTTGAGATGTAAAGAAAAGATCTGTTTCTGCCACTCGATAAACTTTTCTTTTTGTGTTTTATTCCCACCAGCTACTCGTGCTGGTGGGCGGGCAGTCCCTCCGACCTACACTGTAATGCAAAGCCGGAGGGTAGGGCGTAAGGCCCTCTTCATCCTCCTTGCAGGAATCGTGGGAATGGGTGGGTGGTGTAGTTAGGGAGAGAAATATGAGACGGACGAAATGAAGACAGAAGAGAAGTGAAAGATTATCTTTGGAATATTACTGCCCCAGTATTTGCCTAAATGATCCAAGGAAACCACAGAAAACTTGGACCAGAGCAGCCAGACCCGGGTTCGAACCGGTGACCTCTTGAATGCTAAGCGACGATCTAGAGCACTAGACCACGCCGCTCGGTATCTCGATGAACTCGCCTTTCCATATTTTTATAGCATCAAAACTCGAAAGTTTGTGCTTTTCTACTGACTCTCGGACAATGAGTAACATTTTAAAAACACGTAAACTTACAAAAAATGAAAACAATTGAAATATAATACAATCTAAATTGGAGAACAATGGAATACAACAACATTAATGTATTGAACTTAACCTCTAAAAACTTTACTTGTAACTTACTAAGCTTTATGATGTAATAACGGTGCTAAATCTTAAGGGTTGTCTACCAATAATTTTTTAAAACGTATTTTATCCAGTATTTGGAATGCATATTTTTTCATTTAATATATTATATTATTAATCTACTGTTGATAAAGACCGCCCAGTCGAAACATATGTAGGATTTTTCGAAATAGATTCGTTGAAATATTCTTTTGTCTTTTATTCTTATCTTTAATTAATTATGTTTTATGAACAGTGCACCGAAAAAAGTTTACTTAGGTTTAATAATGCCCACATATCTAAAATGATTTGTACACTTGTAACACATGTTAATCGATTATATTCGCCGATGAATCGATCCAGGTGCGAAGCTATATTATTAATTAAGTAATCGATTTTGCACACCATTACTCCAAATGCTTTCACTAGGTCAACAATTGAAAATGGACGATTTTAATTAAAAAGCTTATTGACACACAACCACTCTATTCCAACAAACCATTTCCTTTCTTCGCTTGTCTGCGACCTTTATTAAAACTTGGAATAGTTTATAAAGTGATTGCAAATTAATGCTTTAATGCTGATGTACTGACATAATTTCGGAAATAATAACCAAACTTCGAACCACTATTAATGTAGAGTTGATTAGAAAAAGTTAATCTGTCTTTAGAAACGTAAAGTGAAATTTACCATCAGAAATTTTATTTCAATATGGCGAAATGGTCAGGAAGTTTCTGCAAGCTTCAATCAGTTTAAAAAAGAATACATAGAAGAAAACTCATAGAAAGAAGTCCAACCATGTTAATACTTCTAACATTTAAAAAAATTAGAAAGAACAAAATTAAGTTCTTGGTCAAGTAATTTATCGAAGCTACCAGACGTGGATCGCGATTTCGATCTCACTAGATCTCATCAGCACGCCATAGGCAGATTCGATAAATTACTGACCAAATCGCTAGAGCTCGGTGTAAAACGGATTTAAATAAGACGTTGATATGGCAATACGTCGCCATCTACCTTCTTTTGCTGCTATTGCGTATAACGTTATGAAATACGGCAAAGCAGCAAAAGAAGGTAAATGGCGACGTACTACCATATCAACATCTTATAGAAATTAGAATTCTAACATATACTATTTTAGAAACAAATAGTGTTTTTATACCATTCAAATTTATTAATATTGCATGTAGTTAAAATTCGACCAATTTGTGTCATTTAAATGGTTAAAGCGTTTTATTCTAGGAAATCGAAATAATATAATCTGAACAGTTTGTGCGTATTCGAATGTATTCGGATCTGCTTGCCCTGGGCAACTTCTTTATATAATAGATGTTTGACAGATTTCTATTTTATGCATATTTACGACACAGTATCCTTCGAATGTCATATGGTATAAGAAATACCGAAGAAGCCCTTGATAAACTTTGACACTCACGGACTAATATACAAGGTAAGTAAATTCTACAAAAAGGGAATTAAACACAAGCTTTAGAATGGTAAACTAAGTGACAGTTAAGTTTATACTGGGATAGACAATATGATAAATTATGCAGAAACCGCGAGAATTAAGAAGAAAACTTACAAAGCATAAGAACAAGCGGATCTCAGCATGTCTCCATCTCTCTGCGTTTATTTATTTACAACGTAAATAGATTGTAAATACCTTATGTACATTTAGTCCTAAACTCTTCGATAATTGTGTAACTACCGAAACACGTATCAGAGATTTTCTAATATATGTTGTGAATCCTACCAAGTGTGTTTTATTTTAATCATTTGATTATATAAGTAAATAATACGTAATGATGAAAATCTGAAATCATAACACTATGTAGTTTATGTTCTCGGCGGAGGAACAGAAACACATTCTAGATGTTTTTGTTTTGACATTAACTAACTTTCATATAAAGAAAAAATAAGTTTAGGTACACAGTGAATGAATAAAAAGACAAACAAACTCTGTCAGCAAAAACTTTTTTGTTAAATCCTTTGAGAATTCATTCGATATAGTAGGATATCAAAAAAACAATGCTATTCTATATTTCACAACGGCCCCGAAGGTAAAATGTTGTGTTTCGTTAACTGCTCCATAGGGAACAATGTGCTGTCATGCTAGCATTAATATTTCCGACAAATTTTATTAATTTAATAGTAGGTATTATGAGAATCTTTTGCGGAAAGCATTTATTTATTAATATTGTAAGTGTTAAAAAGCTGTTAAGTTCATAAAATACAAAAGCATTTATAGTTATTGATGAAATGTGTTGCAATTTAACATTTAGAAGCATTCATAATGTAGTCGAAAAGTAGGGCAAAACGTGACGACGAGTTAAAAGGGGTCACCTACCCTTAAGTCCTAGTATAATGCGATTTAACAGCCCTAATCGCAATTGAATTCGTGCGTGAAATTTCTCATTCAAATCGATCTCGACCAGCAAGTATATGAGAATATTTTAAGTAGCTACCTTATCCTTTGAAATGTCTAAGTATATCAAACAATGGCTTCAAACATTCCTTACATATAGTAAATGTAACGATTACAATTACTTATAATGTATGTATAAATGTTAGTCGGTAATGTGTGACATTCCAGTATATTGGTTAAATAATTCCTTGTCCATTTATGAGATACGTCTAGTAAATTCTTTTAGAATAATTCCAATTATAAACAAATTTATGTTAAGTAGATACAAACGTTCAGCGTCTTCTGATTATTTTATAATGGTTAGATGATTCAAAAAATAGATTCAAACGCCTTATAACACTACAAACAATATTTAAAAAAGGAATTAAAATCCTTATTCGTCTAAATATTAAGATCAAAGATCTCACATTTGGAACGCGTTTAACCAAGTAGGCACAACGAACCGAAAGCCATATCCTACGAGCGGTTTCGACCTATCGAGTCTCATCCATCAGCTGGGCGCTGGCAGAAAGGCCTTTGCAGGCTATTTTATAAATATAAATATAAATATGGAATCAACAGAAACAACTACTCCGAAGGCTAACTCCTTCTTTGAATATGTTATATCTTCGTCTAAGAATCCATCGGAATCAACAGTGTAATTCAATTACTAGTTTGAAAATAGAAAATATGTTCAAAGACTATCCAAAACAGCTCAACTAATACATTTAAGGAAATATAGTGAAGGTAGGATAAGAACAATACGTCTTCTTTGTCAGTTGTTTATTGAATCAACCAAATCTTATTAGATCTTATTATCAGGCCATCGCCATAGGCAGTCTCGATATCTTACCGACCAAATCGAAAGAGCTCTTTAAAAGCAAGTCGTAGGTTCCAAACGACTCCTCCCATCATTGTAAACAACCACCCCATCAAATGGAGCGACTCCGTCACTTATCTCGGTGTCACCTTCGACAGAGGGCACACATGGCGAAAACATGCTCGAACTACCCGTTCCAAAGCCCTAGGCGCCTTCATCGCACTCACGCCCTTCTTCTAAAACAACACAATTTTCCAGAAAACCAAAATCCGCGCGTTTAACGCGATTATCAGGAATTTTTGCTCATACGCAATTCCGATCTGGGGCTGTGCTTTCCCCCATCGTCTACGAGCCCTTCAAAGCCTATACATGCGGATTCTTCGCTCCGCATTAAACTACCCCTGGTTCGTCAGAAATACCCAAATTCTAAAGGAAACAGGTCACCTAAACCCGTCCATCTCGACACTTTCATTGCCACTAAACCATCCGACCGTTATACTGTTGTACATTGTTGTACAGTGTAATTCAATGCCCGTAGGGATATTAGCCCTCTGAGTAGTTGTTTCTGTTGATTCTATATTTATATTTATTATGTAGCTTGTAAAAGTCTTTTTGCCAGCGCCCACCTGATGAGACCCGATAGGTCGAAACCGGTTGTGGGATATGGCTTTCGGTGCGTTGTGCCTGCTGTGTAGGACGTGTTCCAAATGTGGGATCTGTGATCCTTTATAATTAGACGAAAAAGGATATTATTACCTTCTTTTTTTAGATTGTTATCTTCGTCTAATAATAGTTAGAAGTAGGGGTATTAGCCCTCGGAGTAGTTGTTTCTGTTGATTCTATATTTATATTTATTAGAATTTTAATAAAAGAAACAGAATTTTACATTACGATATTTTTCACTAATAAAAAAGATTTTAATTGCTCTATTTGTTTAATTTAAATATTACAAATAGAAAAGGGAATAACTAGTATTTACTTTTCCACTTATTTACATAAAAGACATTTACAGTTGTTTCACCCAACATGGGCATCTTCAGAAGACGTACAACTAAGTTTAAATTATATTAGACCCTACATATATAAACACATATCTACTATCTTAAAATTAGTTTAAGGTATTGTGAAAGGGGAAGCATTCCATAATATTGTTTAAAATTGGTTGTTGTATTTTTTCATTTCACAAGACTCCAAAACTTTTTTTCTTCTTTCTTTTTACCTTCATAATGCAAAAGTTTAAAGTTCTCAGTAGTATTGAATTCATGGCTTTTACTAGTTATATGATTCACAAACGTGGAATTTCCTGAATAGTAATTTACATCTTCGTTATGTCTATCCTTAAAGGTCCTGCCAGTTTGACCTAAGTATATCTATACACTTATTACAATTTTATTTATGTACCCCACATTTGTCCGTTTTTTCTGTTTGATCTGAAGATGTCCATGTTGGGCGAAAAAATTGTAAAGGGTTTTTAAATAAATAAGTGGAAAAGTAAATACCAGTTCATCTTTTTTCTATTTATAAAAATTATTTTCCATAAAGCAAAGACTGAAACAATCCAATATTTAAATTGTAGAGTTTACATATTAAATAAAAGAATATTCATAAATGATCAACATGTAGTAGTACACATGAATATAATGTATTGGTCGCACAACATTCGATAATAAGTTGTTTGATAAAGGATTACAAATGATTGTGGATGTGCAGTCTCGGTAATCATCTCGCATATGTAGCGGTCAACTAATGAAGCACCGCCAAATACTAAACGCTACTAATTCAGGCTATAAATGTCACTCAGGATTCGACTAGGATATAAACCGCTAGGATTTTGTAAACAGAATAATCGCTGTTCGAAAACAGCTTTTAGTCTTGAACCAATAGCAAGTAAATACGTACAGACGCGATAACTAGAGGAAAAATATAATTTTGGTTTGATTAAGAAATTAAAGTGATATTTCAAAATACTTATAAATTCATCTCACTAATTTCTAATATTTCTAAAGTTTCCTATAAAATATTCTATAATAAAATTGTAAAATAGGTCTTAGTACTTCTGATGGACTTACACATGTTACTAGTTGTATTTATAAACAATTGAATGATAAGTAATGTTTCACAAGATATTAATTATTGCAAAAAATATATGATATTAAAATCAGAGGGCTGCTTATGATTTAATAGTCAGTTAGTTAACTAGCAGGAAGTAATCTGTAAAGATAAACAATAAGGTCAATACTAACAAAAATATAGAATTTCTTTGTCGTTTATGTAAGTGATCTGAAGGAATGATGGTGAACTACACGGATGATACTGGTATACTTAGTTTTTCAAAAAACTGGAGCGAAAGTGAAGTTGATATGAGAAATAACCTTTTTGTAGTGCTTAAATGGCTGACGGCATCTTCCGTGGTGACTGAGCAGGTGCTGAATCGGCCAAAAAGCCCGGACGACAACACCGCATCGATATACGCCAGCCGTGAAAGACTAAGAACTACAATAATACCTTATTTAATTCTTTCTCTATATTTTTCTAAAACAAACTTTAATGTTAATGTTAAAGGCCGATTCATTCATATATTGGTGGACCTAGATCAAATCACCGGTCACGGTCAAATCAAATATACGTCTGTTCCCATTTGAAGTACGGTCACTCAGTTCACAGTCAAATAAGCAGCCATAAATGAAATCTGTGGAAAGTTTTCAAAATTCTTGAATGCTTTTCAACAATATATTATGACGTTTATTATTACACCAAGAAATGGAAAATGAGCTTCAAAAACTGATCCCTAAACTAAGAAAAATAATTCACTATTACTGGTGACCTTATTCTGAAACATTTTTTAAATAAACATAATTAAAAAAATACATTATAATCATTCAAAAAATTTTTTTAAAAATTTTTACATTGTTTCAACTAATTAATCAGTCTTTTCTAAGAGAACTAGAAGCAATTGCAGTGTTATAACAGACCTTTCTGTTTTATTTTATGTATGCTTATCTATATAACTAAAAGTTAAGCTTCCGAAAAAGCGTAGGTACGGATATAAAACCGTGATCGGACCGAAGTGCGTACATACTTTCGGTTTATTGTCAACGGTTCAGTCATGGTCAGAATAAAACATCGTTGGAGAGAGACACAGTGGTCAGTGCCTTATAATGTTGATACTGCCATTTAAAGTGCATGCTACAATATTTAATCTGACCGCGACCGAACCGTGATCAGAGCGTGACTTGACCGGGCTTAAGTATTTTTTTCTTCCCAAATAAATCAAAAATAAAGTTCTAGAAAACCAATTTCTGTTAACCAATATTTAAAATACGAGGCATGTTTTTTAAGTAAGTACAGTTTTGAAATTCTGCCACCGCTGCGCTGCGGTCAGCGTTCCGTGTAGGCGCACTGTGTACCTACATGTCTCACCTACGAACCGACGCCATTACAGTCCGATTCGCCCTTGTTTGCGTTTTTACTGAGAGTTTAAGATGCCTCCGATAATCGTGAGTCCCGCCGACTGTAAAGTCCGGGCTGTTATACGATTCCTTAGTTCTAAAGGACTAAAACCGATTGATATTCATCGTAAGATCTGAGATCTGTGCAGTTTACGGACAAAACATTATGAGTGATGGAATGGTAAGGAAGTGGGTGAGAGCATTTAAAGATAGCCGCATGTGGCTAATCGGAACAAAGATCTCATCACATCTTTTCATTGGGAAACTCTAGATCGTCCTCCGTACAGCACTGATCTGGCGCCCAGTGACTACCATTTGTTCCTGCAGACAGCGCCTTCAAGATGATGACGAAGTCAAAACAGTTGTGATGCAATGATGGTGATGCATGTCAGGCGGCAGTGTTCTATGAGAAGGGTATACAAAAACTGGTGAAACGTTACGACAAGTGTCTAAATATTGAAGGAAGTTATGCAGAAAAGCAGATTAAGGTACAGGCTTTCATGTAAAAATAAAATTATTAAGAACGGTACTTAATTAAAAAAATGCCTCGAACTCAATTAGTTAGTATTGTGGTATCAAGTAAACTGTGTCGGTGTTCTGTCGGATTGTCTACGGCGAGGTGTGCTGATGAGAATCAAAGAATTTGAAATCGCGATCTACATCTGACAGTTTCGACAGATCAGTGACCAAGAACTTCACTTTAATTAATATTATCATATTTTTGTATAGAGTAGCCGTTTGGAGTACTTCTACTTAGTGTTAAAATCTTGATTTTGAAAATGTAACCCTTAAATGATAATTTTTGTAAAACTTTCAGGTATATTTAGAGGATGTATTGATAATTATTATATTTTCAAAATTACCTTTTGAACATTTCTATTTTGATACCTAATTCGATGGAATTTTTTTACTTTGATCGCATCATTGTGATAGATTGATCATTATGGTTGGATTAATTTTCAAACAGTAGGTGAATAAACATTTGCAGAAGTTTTCATTTCAACACAATACGCTACTGACTATACCTAAATATGTAATCAAGTGTCATAATATGTTTTTCATAATACATAAAATAGGAGACTGTGGTAAAAGAATGATTAAATAAGGAAGGACTCACCCTAATTACCACTAACTAAATTTTATATGAGCGGACGCGTGTTTCGCCCACTTCACACGTGGGCATTGTCAACGCGAGACTGAAGTGGGCGAAACACGTGTCCACTCATATAAAATTTAGTTAGTGGTAATTAGGGTGAACCTTTATTTATTTAAATAGTAGATATCTTTCGTCTTTATAAGCTCAAACAAAAACAGCAATGAATGCAAAAAACTATACACAAAATTCAAAAGCATTTCCGTACGACTGAAAATCAAAATAAAAAACTAACAGCGCTAATTGACGTCGTGCGTTAATCTTCCTTCCTTTCGTTAAGTTTGATACTTCATTGGTTCATGCAAATGAAATACCTACGACAAAGATCGTTTCTGATTGAAACACAAAGACGCGCAAATGAAACGAATAGTAGCAACGTTTCTGTGTAAAGAATATTAAAGGGAGAACCGATGCATAGATAATACGAACAAATCTACAAAGAACTGAGCTTTAGTGAACTGCTTCAGTATACAGAAGCAAATATCGATTTAATTTTGAGTCGTAATTAGTATTTCGAATGCGTTTTGTACGTACGATATTTAACACGTTTCCAATGTATCTATAAAAATTTCACTAACATAATTCATAGTGTTGATGTTTTATTATTATTAAAATAAAATATCGACCTCACACAAGTTACTCCAGAAAGTCCTTTTTATTCAATTACTTACAAAAAATTCCCCTTTTAAACCTCTTCAAACATAAGATTTGAATCATTTAACGTAAACCAGCTATAATAATCTAATTGTGAACTACGGCCGATGAAAATTATATAGGCATGTCCTTCGCATTCGCCATAGTTTGCAATTGTGAATTATAGTGAATTCCAAAAAGTAAAATGAAATTGAAACCCTTATCGAAATATCGGTATTTTAATGTCAATGGATATCATTGCATGTTACGACTTTTGATAAAGGCTTTTGGTCGAAATAATTGTCTAGTTAGTTTGACATGCTCAACTGTTTCACTTCTTCACTTTTTGGAATAGTGGGAACATCTAGACCTCCGCATAAAAGATAAATAAAATTTTAGATTTTCCGTATTAGAATACTAAGCCAAAGTTACTGCTAAAAATTTCGACCTTATTACCCAAAAATTAGTATAGTGTACCCACAATTGCTTTAAACATCAAACCCTACCTTTCGTAAATGATTTCTCTAGTTGAAAAGAATAATTCCAAACTAATTCAAGTGTTTTTGTATTATTTATAACTGTCATTGAAAAGTTGAAAATTTTGTAAAAATTATTTTTGTAATATAAGAACTTAGGCTTTTACGGCCGGAAGCCATAATATAATTAAGATTCGGGCTAAAGGGCCATGGCCGAAATAAACAGTTAATCTAGACATTTCGTCAGCAATTGCATCAATAATAATAAATTTAAGTCCTCAGTACCTGGCAAGAAAGATAGTTCGTAAAATATAAATAAAATAAAATAAATAGTTCGTCCACGAACTATTTATTGAGACCACTGTTCTTTAGCTTGAATTTTAATTCTACTATTTTTGTAGTGTTTATGATTGTGTCATTTAAAAGTTGTAAAATTTAAACTTCAAGCTTAAGTTATATCGGATCTATATTGTTTATACATCTACTTAAAGGCATACTTTGAGTTAAGTATATTTTCAATTTTACGGAAAAATACAAAAGTCATAGTTTTATTAATATGTTTATTGCATTTGACGATTTCGTTTCGGCAGAAAGCGGTGGGGAAGGGGGAAATGGTTTAAAATTCACTTGCAAGATCCCACGCATAGTAATTAACATGCGAAATTAAATGAAAGATGTAATAGACTTTGCTGATGATTTGTTATTTCATATAACATGTTATAAAATTAGAGGGAAGAAAATTAATGTTTAGGTGTACAGGTTAATATGCACGTTATCTTGATCCTTTGATTTTCACGAACAAAAAACCGTCATCAGTCATAATCCGGTCGATTTCTTTTTTAGTGTCGCCCTTAAATTGGATTTCTCGATAATATCCTTTTTGTGTTCATTCATGCAGTCACTTTTTTGTTTATTTGCCATCACCTTGGGGATTTACACATTTACTTCACTTAAATACCGACTCGATACCTTTTTACGGTAAACGATTGGGGCAGCTCGGGTCGACTTTCCTATCATTTGCAATTACATTAAAATTACTGATATCAGTCGCACGGGAAATCAAATTGTACAGTTATCTTGTAACGCATCAGCGAAGTTCAATGCCAGTAAACTGCCAGAAAGGCATTATTAAATGGGCTAAGGACATTCGTGAATTCGACAAACAATCGATAACTGCGAAACGGAGTCATGTGGTACCAGACAACTAGACCCGATAATTTACCTCTTTTTTCCAATATACATATATAGTTACTGAAAGTAGGTGCCCACTTTGAATTATTAAAAATGAAAATAAAACATCTGTCGTTGGGAATCTTGTTCTAGCATACACGACCGCTTAAAACATAAACAAACATAAAGAGCGCTTATTTTAGATTCGAAATGCCACATTTCAACGAGGGCGACTGAAATAGTTCCATATATCGATCCCGAAGGATTACGTCACGTCATTCACTTCCTAGGTCACCAACGAAGCAATCGCGGTACAAGGTCTGCAAAAAATCTGGCTTTCATTTTGTACTGAGTGTTTCGTAATTTCTAGATTATCAAGGACAACTTTTTTTATGAGAATGAGCAAGGCGCCCAGTTCAAAAAGGTTATGACATTTCATGATTGAACATATCGCATTGTAAAACGCAGAATATCGTCTGATGAATTAATTCTCATTCGAAATTACAGGAGAACAGATATAAAATCAATTTCATCGATTAAAAAACTCAGGAATGAGAGTAAAGAGTTTATTTTAAGGAGTGAAAATTTTTACATTAAAAGTTTGCCAAAAAATACGACTAAAAATATCTATTTTAATGATTAGGAACGTAATCAACTTCAATAGATAATTTATCATAAAATTTTCAGTTGAATAGCTTTTTTTTCATGGTAGAAATTGGAAAATGATGTAAAGGAATAAATAAAATAAAATGAGGCTCACTCTTTTTATAACAAAAACTATATTAATTGGATACGTGTTTGACCACATCTAATTATCAACGAAAGACTAGGTAGTGAAGTTTTTGGTTAGTAGAAATATACCAGATGTGGGGTAAGGTTTCAAAGTTATTGGGTAATAGGTATTTTCGTTAAATAACTAACACAATCAAACCTTTTCCATCAAGCATGATCACTAACATCATTCACTTCACTACCTCATAGTATTTACCAAGCCTTTACAAAGGTATCTATTTGCCAAACTGAATATAAAGACTAATCTTCAATACTTCTGCATACTAACATTGTAATGAACACCAAGCGGCGTGGTCTAATGCTCTAGATCATTGCTTAGAATTCGGGAGGTCACCGGTTCGAATCCGGGTTCACCTGCTCTGTTCTAAGTTTTCTGTGCTTTCCTTGAATCATTTAGGCAAATGCTACGGGAGTGATATTCCACAGATAATCTTTCACTTCTCTTCTGTCTTTATTTTCCGTTTCATCTGTCTCCCACTAATTACCACCACCCACTACCAAGATTCCCGAAAGGAAGCTGAAGAGGACCTTACGTCCTATCTCTGGCTTTGCACTACAATGTAGGTCAGAGGATATGGTATATGGATATGCTCGAACTCTAAATCACATAATACCAATGTCATCTGAGTTCTAGAACCGTTACTAAAAGATGGTCTGTCATTTAACGAAACCGATAGCGATAATGGTAATGATAATAATGATGACTAAGCGTTTCCCTGTAGATGTATTATGTCCCATAAAAGGACACGTGATGAACTACCTAAAACCATCAGTGATTTTAACATTACAACGTATCTTCAACTTGTTCTGATTAAAACAGTCGTCAAGTTCGTTCATGTGTTCTCATTGAACCTTAGACTCCCATTATTCTATGGCAATTGAAAGAAATGCATAATAATCAGTTAATTCAATTCACCTACTGGCAATTCCATATAAGGATCTCGGTAGCCTCCTTTAGAAATTAGTTTTTCTACATTTATAGCTATATTTGCTTGTTCATTGTACACCAAAGTCAACAAAACTAACAGTCCACACATAATTGCAAATGAAGGATTTTCAGTCTACAAATGAATGATTTTCGGGTTTTGCTTTACCCGTACTTGTGACCCTTTTTCGTGCCTAATTTCAATAGTCTTGATCAATTGGAAGAAAACTGTAGTTTTTAACATTTTGTGAATCTACAGACCGACAATAAAGTGGTACTATAAAGGCTTTTGCTTTTTCTAGTTTGACAAGCATGACGACATTATTTTTATCACATATTACAGAAAATCACCTCCGGTACGTTCGTGTGTCCTCCCAAAATAATTTTGGATATGATCAAAGTAGCAAACGGGGTAGATACTTATTGCCATGTTTCTAATAAATAAATCGATAATAAACGAATTTTTTTTTAATAATGATAGAAATCAAACAAACACGGTTGTAAGGTTTTACAAAATTTACTAATAGATTTCTCTTACACTGTTTCGGCTTATCTGGCCATTATCAAAGAGTTGAGTAGAAACTAACTTAATCTAAAGAAACGTCACTATGTATACATATTTATATAAGTGGGGGTAAAAACAAATCATATTATTGAAACCGGGCTAAAAATATAGGACTTTTATGTCCTTTACATTCTTCATTTGTAATATTTTTATTACGAAAAAAGGCATTTTGAATTTCTAATTTCTCTAACAGATTTAATCTTTTACTTTTATTTAAACAATGCAAAATCTTAAAATTATCTTCACTAGATTTATGATTATTTACAAACCAATGTTGGGCAAAACTAGTTTTACATTTTTTACCAATAATAGACTTTCTATGCTCCTTAAGTTTAGTTTTAAAAGATCTACCGGTCTGTCCTACATAGACAGCATCGCAGTCTGAACATTCAATCTCATAGACACCTGATTATTGAAGTTTGTCTGTTGTTGAGATTTTATTATTAATTAGAATTTTGTCTAAATTTGTTTTATTAGAACATACTGTTGATGCCTAACTTATATAAACATTTGCAAATTGTTGTACTTATATGTTTATAAGAATTAATAAAGGTCCAGTTCGTGCGTTCTTTATCGAAACTTTTTCTAATATATATATGATTAAGTGTATAATTTTTGAGTTTTTTAGCCAAAATTTTATCTACTATGTTAGAGTTGTAGTCGTTGTTAGATGCGATGAATGTTTTAATAAGACAACTCTTCAAAATTAATTTCTAATAATGTCAGTACCTGATCGTTTTTTAAAAGGAGCTGTTCTTCGATGATACAATCCGAATAAAAAATTAAAAGAGCTTGTTGCGAATGGCTAACACCTCGTCACAGTTTCTGTAATCCGAACCTTGACACGATTTCAAAGGGGATGAGTTTATTGGAATTACTAAACCCGCTCAATTATCCAACTGAACAAGTTCAGCCTCGATTTTAATTATTTAATTAGAGACTTATTATCAATAGGGATAAAAGAAACACAGGCAACTATTTATGCTCCGTTTTATAAAAATTATGAGAGACCCGTTAAATAAGTGTAACTCTTATTAAGGTGAGAACACTTGAGGAGAACAGTTCCCACTTTCATTTTAAAGAGGCGCTTATTCCTGGAACCTCGACAAAGCTTAATATTGTACAACAGTTTCGAAATGAAACCCTTGTTAACATATACACTGCGTTGGAATTAAATTGGAACAAGGTCACGCAGAGATACGTGAGTGGAAACATTTCGTAATGAATTTTAGTCCAGCTCTAGTGATTCTTTTATCTAATATATTAAATTGAGTGACCTTTTAGCGTTATATACCAGTTTTAAAACGGTCTAATACTTTGCAAAGGGCCAAACTTAAAAGACTCAAAATAACATTTATAGAATCAATAAATAAGAAACAAAATAATAAGGTAAAGAAAACACTCGGTAGTTTCACAATATTTATTCAAATTGAGTCCTTGACGACAGACGTTTCGGTTGTTACACCATTCTCAAAAGAGTACCAATGTATACTAACTATCAATTGCTACATCTAGGTTTTAAATACTTAGGTCTATGCTAGCTCTTAAAAGTGGGGATAAATGGAATTCTGTTTAGTCATTTATTAATAATTTGTTATTATGCAGTGTTTTATTAATTTCGACCATTTCTAGTAGATTTAACAATCTGCCCTTATGTGTGTTGTGGAACAATTTGATAGTATTTTGGTCTAACGTATGATTACTTACAATACAATATTCTGCGAAGCCGCTACAAAGATTTTTTTGTGAAATTGATTTAAGATGTTCTTTCATCCTAACTCCTAGAACTCTACCAGTCTGTCCTATATAAATAGATGGGTAATTTTTACAAGAAATAAGAAACACAATAAAGAAATATATAGAAATCCTAGAACATGTTAGATGAATTCCTTAATAATTAATTTATCAATTTCGATCATATTCCTCAAAACTAGCACAGGGTATTCCACGGAATTTTAACCAAAAATATGTGTATCAAAGCCTACATGTACGATGTTTTTCGGGATTTTTAGACATGTGGCAGAGAGGGGGGCATATTCCAAAGGAAATGCTTAACTTAAAACTTAAGAAACGGAATTACGAAATAAAACGTGCAAATTTAAATTCCCCACTCATTTCTTAGTACCTTTCTAACAATACCCACAAGAAAGTACTATTATTACGAGGCATGTTTTTTAAGTAAGTAAAGGTTTTGAAATTAATAAAAAACGTGCAAAGATATGTTTCTAATTTGATTTTTACACGAAAGCATGTACCTTAATCTACTTTTATACATAATTTCTTTCAATATTGATGCACTTGTCATAACGTTTGACCAGTTTTTGTATACCCTTCTCATTGAACTCTGCCGCCTGACTTGTTAACTGTTAACCACAGCATCACAACTATTTTGACTTCGTCTTTGGTCCGATTAACATGCGGACGGGCATTGTCATGCACATTTGTGTGGCCATCTTTAAATGCTCTCACCCACTTCCTTAAACATCTTAAATACTCGGTAAACAACGTATACAAGGGCGAATCAGATTGCCATGGTGTCAGTGAGTAGGTGAGAGATGTAGGTACTCAGTGCGCATGCGCAGAACGCCCACCGCAGCACTGCTGCGGCAGAATTTCAAAACGGTACATACTTAAAAAACATGCCTCGTATTATTATGCTATTAATGGAGAGATTTGTAATGTCTGCTGACAGATCACTCACCAAACGATTGTGTTCTGTTAGGTTCAGTTTGACAAGTCGATGCTATTCTTAATCGAAAATGACCTAATAAAACATTAATAAACTCATAATTAATAGCAAATTTATACAGATGGTGTTCGTTATTAATTGTAAGCTGTTTCAAGGTAGCAAGTAAATTGATTCGTGTTCTGTCGGAATTATCTACGGCGTGCTGATGAAAACCAAATCAATCAATGTATCCAATTTACACTAATGGGAAAGGGAAATTTAGAAAGGAGAGAACTTCAGGGGAAGAACATAAGATACAAGAGACAATGAACACATGGAATTCTTTACTAGCAAGACATATCAGTAGATTGCAATACTCTGCCATAACTGGATACTATATCAACAATGAACATTGCCTTTCGTCCACCATATCCTTTGTAACCTACTTGAGATTTCTTGAATTTAACACACTCAAAACGTCAATGACGTAGTGCATCACCACTGTAGTTTCTGTGTTAGACCAACTTTCGATTTGACACATGACCAATCTACAGAATTTGATAACAAACTTGTATGCTTACGACGAATAGATTTTGAGATAATTTAATTTATAGAAAAAAGATAGCTACCGTAGTTCAAACTATAAAAAATCATAATTATAATTATCATAAAAAATGACTTGGAAGTTTGAAGTGGGGGACACACGTGTCCGCTTAATAAATTTTGTTAGTGGTAATTAGGGCGAGTCTCTTTTATTTTAAGTTATAGTCAAGTAGTCAAGTTAACGGTAACGTTATGCAAAAATAAATTTCATAATTTATACAGGGCGTTCAGAAAAAAAAACAAAAGTTTAAACACAAATATCTTCATTTTTTCAAATGGCACCTAGCATATCTTATTTTGTCATTATATTCCATTTTTATCCTCTTTAGAGTTTTATTTGAAAAAAAAATAATCATTGTTCAAAAATTTTCAAGTTTGCGTCAATATATGACGATGGATGAAACATGGCTCCATCATTTCACACCGGAGTCCAATCGACAGTCAAGTCGAGTGGACTGCACGTGATGAACCAACTCCAAAGCAAAAGTCGACTGGTTAAGTTATGGCATCAGTATTCTGGGAGGCTCATGGTATAATGTTCATTGACTATCTTAATAAGGGGAAAGCCATGAACAGCGACTATTACGTAGAGTTATTGGAGCGTTTAAAAGACGAAATCGCCGAAAAACAGCCTCATTTGAAGAAAGAGCAAGTGCTGTTTCATCAAGACAATGCACCGTATCACAAATCAATGAAATCGATGGCAAAATTCCATGAATTGGGCTTCGAATTGCTTCCGCATCCACCGTACTTTCTAGATCTGGCCCCCAGCGACCTTTTTCAGTTCGCAGAACTAAAGAGGATACTCGCTGGACAGAAATATCTCGCCGATGAAGAGATAATCGTAATCGCCGAAACTGAAGCCTATTTTGAGGCTAAAGACAAATCGTAAATATCGTTATAAAAATGGTACCTATCGAAAAATTGTATGACCGTTGTAATCGTGATATCGCCCTCGAAGGGAACTATATTGAATAATAAAATTGAATTCTATCAAGAAAAAAATATATTTTTTTCTATGCTAGCCTACGAACTTTTCAGCCCGCCTGTTATCTCTATGCTTCCTACACAACAATTTACGAATTTCACACGAAGTCGCAGGCATAGGCTACTGCTGTACTAGAAAACGCCATTAAATTTAAATGATATTAAACAACTTAAACTGCAAATAACTAGTAATTTTCGTTTAAATGCACTTCTTCGAATTCAGTTAGAAAATTGGAAAGGGAACACATTTATCGGTTATTTATTAACGAATTCGTGCAGCACAAAGAAGATGCAATTTGCAATCATGTGAATAAATAATTTATATTTATAGGTCACTAAAGACATTCACCTCAACCCCGTTTTCTTCCGCAATATATTTAGATAGGGTAAAAATGACCCAGTTGTATATGCTACGCATGTTAGTATGCATACACTTCTTCAGTCCCATAAATATATTTTACATGAACTTTCGGAAGCTATTACGTGTGCTCAAAGTTCTTTTACACAATTGCAGGTTCGGTTACGTAAGATTTAAAAATATCAAGTATGTAAATTTCTTGTATGTAGTTCATGCAGCGTTTTTTGTTTTATTGCGTGCCAGTTTGTTTAGAACACACCTTGTTGACCCAACGTTTATGAACCCATACAAAGTTGTGCATAATACTGCAAAGTTTTTTTTTATGAACTTTGTATCAAAGTGTCGCTTTTTGTCGTTATATAGTTTATTCTAAATTTTACTGTAGTGCGTTTATTCAATTATATAAAATAAGTTAAGAGCGAAAATAAAGGCCCCAAAAATACAAAATACTTTATTAACTGTTACTATAATAACTACATCACCAAACAGTGGCTTAGTCAGGTGGAGTTAATAATTTCTAACGTGCAATTAAAAGTTGTACAGAATCTGCCATTTTATTTTAAGATCCGACAACTAAACACTACTTAACATTAAATAGTTTCAGAGTCAGGTTCGAGTTGATTTGAAAAAATAGTTTTCAACCCGTTGCACTTTATAGCTTTGAGAAATCTTGGTCTCAAAACCAAATAAGTCAATATATATAATTGAGTCTATCGTTACTTGGTTGAAATTCATATTAACATTGAAGAATAAAAACAAACACAGGTTAAAATTTCAACAGATTTAATTATTATAGAAGTTTATAAACAACTTGTCTGATGAAGCCAAACTTTGGCGAAACAATTGTTACTTCTGTTTGTTTTTATTCTTCTAAGTCAAATAAACCAAATTTACATTTTTTAAACTAAGGTAGCTATTTATCAAAATCTACATATGTAGGGATAATAAATCATAAGTCCATAATCTAATTCAGTAGCAAAAAATCATCAAAAATAGCTAATCTGGTTTGTTTTGTCCTTATATTTTACATAGCAATACTCACAAAAGGGTTAAAGATTGAACGGTTTTAGAATTTGATGTTAAGATATCCTAAATGTAAACGTGCTGTATCAATTCTAGGGAAATTCGAAATTAGCGTAGAAATATACATCGCAAATGATACATCTGACCTTACCTGCCTGATTCACGTTTATCTGCGTTATTACAAGAATACCAAATCGACCTATGTTTAGCTAAACAAAATGAAATACGGTTTCTCAAAATAATGTTTGAAAACATAAAACGCTTATTGACAACTATGATATCACTATCAGTTAGAACCATAATAAAGATGCCATAAATAAAAAGACAAAAGACGAAACAAAAACAAAAACTAAATAAACTATAGAGTCTATCGCAGTAAAATCGCCCATTTTCTATTAAAACTGAATGGCAACTTAGTTTTCCGGAAAACGGGAAATTAAAGTCTCAGCCGCAATACACCTACCCTGTCGAAATCGCTAAAATCATTTTGTATTATCTATAAAGGTACAAGAATTGCTCGTATTATACTAAAGCAATTGTCAAAATTATTAACAAGTATCACAACTCTAATACGTACCTAAAATATCATCTAATTATCAATTAATTTATTAAATAAGCTAATAAGAAAAACAGCACATTTCGTTTCAACATAGATTTGAAGATTTCTCTTACAATTGTTTCGACCTAAGGGTCATTATAAAGGAGTATTTTCTACTGTACTGAGTAGACAAAATACGTACAATCCCTAAATATCTTATCTATGGTGACGTCACATATCCGTAAATAACAGACGGGTGGGGTTTGAACATAATTCTTTTTGGTTGTTGACAAAAATTTTATTTTTGTCTTTTAGAGCTTTTTTAACTGCAAGGTTTTCTAGAAGTAATAAAACATTATTTTTGTTTTCAAAATGAAGAATTTTAATGTTATCTTAATCTAATGCGTGTTTGTTATCAATGCAATGTTTTGCCAAATCCGTTGATTTACGCTATTTCTCAATGCTTTTTTCGTGTTAACTGATATAATGACATACACAAAATTTTCACAAATTTTTATTGTTATCACGACTATAGTTTCACTACACTGTAGCTTTTTCAAGTGATTTAGGTGTACAAAGTTGTTTACAAATACTAAGAAGATAATCTTTAGATCTAGGTGTTTCGCGTACGATAGTATGAAGTTAGTTTACCACCTTAAAACGAGTGCAAGGTCAATCAAGGAAAAAATAAACTTTTTTGTGTTTAATTCCCACAAGTTACTCGTGCTGGTGGGCGGGCATTCCCTCCGACTTACACTGTAGTCAAAAGCCGGAGGGTAGGGCGTAAGGCCCCCTTCAGCCTCCTTTCAGGAATCGTGGGAATGGGTGGGTGGTGTGGTTAGGGATAGAAAGATGAGACTGACGAAATGAAGACAGAAGAGAAGTGAAAGATTATCTGTGGAATATTACTGCCCCAACATTAGCCTAAATGACACAAGAAAACCACAGAAAACTTGGACCAGAGCAGCCGGACCCGGTTTCGAAACGGTGATCTGAAAGCTAAGCAACGATCTAGAGTACTAGATATCGCCGCTCGGTCAATCAAGGATAGACTTTTATAACTAGTTTCTGCAGCAATTCATTCATCTAAATTTTAATTCTGTGGTGCTTTTATAGATGAAGTCAATTTTGTAAGGGATGACTCAATAAATTTTCATAATGACCACCAATGGGCTAAAGGGAATCCTTATATGATCAGACTATCAATGAAAAATCTTGTGTATTTCACACCTAGTCTTACCTCAGAAGAGCTACGCGACCCTAATAGGTCCTAATAGTTTTCCTACAGTCTTTAATAGTTCCGGAAATTTCAGCAAGTTCGATAATCAATGATTTGTTAATCAGAGGGAGAAATTTTGAGTAATTTGTATAATTATTGATAATTAATTGAATTGGCTGTTACTTGGTGAAAGTTGTACATATTAACTGATATAATGAAATACACAAAAATTTTCACAAATTTTTATTGTTATCACGACTATAGTTTCACTACACTGTAGCTTTTTCAAGTGATTTAGGTGTACTTTTTTCGTGTTCACTGATGCGAGTTCTTATGGATCTGGCAGATTTTCCTTTATACGAAGCAGAGCAATCCTTACAAAGCAATTCATAAACACCACTTTTTGCAGTTTTTTCGGATTTCTGTTTGTTATTGATTATAAGTGATCCTAAATTACAATTGTTGATTTCTATGACATTTATATTATATTTACACAACTTATTTTTTATTTTATTACTAACATTTTTAACATTATTAATAGCACAATAAGAAGTAGTTTGTATATTTACGTTTTGTAAGCCTGCAAATAACATGTGTCTAAATTTTAATTTTGATTTTTTGAAAAGTATATGATCTATAATATCCGTATTATAACCATTATTAACAGCTATTTGCTTAATTATTTTTAATTTAGTGTTAAAATCTGCTTTTGATAGTGGAATGTTCAACAATCCATAAATGAGGCTTTGGAAAACAGAAATGTTATTTTTAAAGGATTGATTGGCGTCCGCTGGTATTATGACATCAGTAGGTTTCTTATAACAAACAGAAATCCGAAAAAACATCAAAAAGTGTTGTTTATGAATTGCTTTGTAAGGATTGCTCTGCTTCGTATAAAGGAAAATCTGCCAGATCCATAAGAACTCGCATCAGTGAACACGAAAAAAGTACACCTAAATCACTTGAAAAAGCTACAGTGTAGTGAAACTATAGTCGTGATAACAATAAAAATTTGTGAAAATTTTTGTGTATGTCATTATATCAGTTAACACGAAAAAAGCATTGAGAAATAGCGTAAATCAACGGATTTGGCAAAACATTGCATTGATAACAAACACGCATTAGATTAAGATAACATTAAAATTCTTCATTTTGAAAACAAAAATAATGTTTTATTACTTCTAGAAAACCTTGCAGTTAAAAAAGCTCTAAAAGACAAAAATAAAATTTTTGTCAACAACCAAAAAGAATTATATAATTTCAATTGAATTGTCTGTTGGATAATTATGAAACATCGTTTAAATTAAATGAAAATATATATAAACAAAATGCTTTTAGATGTTTCAAATATGTTTATTAACACACTCTATATATGTTTCGACTTCCGAAGTCTTTCTCAAGAGTAATAGATATTTACTAAATTTAAACTGTAACTTAATGTTATTTATACAAGAGTCAAAAAGTATTTATAGTTAGGTATTGCAAGTAATAAGATGTACAGGTACAAGTATATTAGAGGTAGTTATACAAAGGTATAGTTATTTAGGGAAAAACCCTTGTCGGGTTGTAATTCTTCAGAAATTGGTCAATCACCGGTGTGTCTTGGAACTCGGATTTATCATTTGTTATGTTACAATTATTTCTAAAGGCTTTTTTAATTTCTAACTGCTCTAAAATATTTAGACGTTGACCTTTATTTTCTATATGTAATAGGTTGAAGTTATCTCTGTCAATTTTATGGCCATTTTCTAGGCAATGTAGGCTTATGCCTGTAGATACCTTTTTGTTTTTTATATCTTTTTCGTGTTCTTTTAAACGTATGTTGAAATTACGACCTGTTTGACCAATGTAAAAAGAATTACAATCCTTACAGTTCAGCTTATATATACCACTTTTTTGTAATTTATCGGTTTTTTGTTTGTTGTTTGTTAAAATGCTTTTTAAATTAGTTTTATTGATCAAAATTGTTTTTATTCCTATTTTTATTTTATTTTTATTTCATTTAAAAAGAATTATGTTCAAACCCTACCCCTATGTTATTATCGGATCTGTGACGTCACCATAGTTTAAGCTATTTAGGGATTGTACATATTTTTTCTACTCAGTACAGTAGTAAATACTCCTTGATAATGACCCTTATGTCGAAACAATTGTAAGAGAAATCTTCAAATATATGTTCAAACAAAATGTGCTATTTTTTTATTAGTTTATTTAGTCATTATGTTTCTTCAATATTGCACCGAGTTTAGTTTTTCTGTAATTAATTTATTACTTTTTTTGCGACGTATTTGTTTGACTTATACCAACAAAAATAATTTAAACGTAAGTCCTTGTCTATTCATGTTTATTTACATTATTTGTCTGCTAAAAGAATCCCACAGAGTGGGTTTTGAAACGTGTACATTTATTCTTCGTTGACTTTCATCACGTACAAAAATAGTATGTCGCATAATGTGAAACTCGATAAAATTAAGCCTGTAACCGAGTAACTCTTTATTTTCGACCATAACGAAGAAAATAGTTCTAGGTAAAATGCGCATTAAGATACTAAGGTTTGTTTGTTAGACATTCTGCGAAATGTAAGTGTAGTATAATAAATAACATATTAAAAAAAGAAGGAATTAAAATCCTTATTCGTCTAAATATTAAGATCAAATACCCCACATTTCGAACGCGTCCTACCAAGTAGGCACAACGAACAACGAACCGAAAGCCATATCCCACGACCGGTTTCGACCTATCGGGTCTCATCAGGTAGGCGCTGGCAGAGATCTTTGATCTTAATATTTAGACAAATAAGGATTTTAATGCCTTCCTTTTTGAATATGTTATATCTTCGTCTAAGAATACATCGGAATCAACAGTGTAATTCAATGCCGGTAGGGGTATTAGCCCTCAGAGTACTCGTTTCTGTTGATTCCATATTTATATTTCTCTCTAACAAGGAATCCCTTGCATGTCACTATCTTCAGAAAGTATACGTACAATTTTTAACTTGAAACAACAAAGGCTTACCAATAGGTACGGTAAGATACTATAATGTGAAAATATGTGATATAGTATATTGTTATAGCTATAGTGTTGTCTGATGTGACGGTATCTCGTCTTTTGTTCTTTTGGTTAAAATAAATATGGTCCAGTGGGCTGTAGTTTTTGTTGGCTTTTTAATTACACGAATATTTACACTAAAACTGTTTACACTTGTTAAACTTATAACTATCGGTATTTTAATTTATTGTATTAATTTTAATTTGGTATATATTTTGGTTTATTTTGGATATTATTTCTAATGGTTATTCGGTTATTCGCTATATTACTATTATACGATCAGTCTGTAACTCTTGTAAATTTTAGGATTTATATATTTAGAGAAAGTGACACCCCTTCAGCATGCACCTATTGGGGTAGGTAAATGACCTGGTTGGTCTTACAACTGTTTAGTCTCCAAGTTTGAGTAGGTCATAAATTTGTCACCTTATGATGTTAGTTTTTAAATGCGAATCCTAATGATGTCGAGACGATCAGTTTTGTATCTTTAGGTGATAAGTGCGTGAGAACGGTATCACGACTCTTCAACAACTACAATCTAAGTCTATCTACATACTAAATTAAAACTGTATTAATCTATTGAAATATTTATAACTATATACAAAGGCAACGAACGACTGCTATAGGGCGATTCATGTCTTGTTGCTTCGATAAATTATTCACCAAGAATTTAACTGTTCTTATTAATTTGGTTTACGTATCTATCACGTATATAAACTGCGTCGTCGAATCAGTTGAGGACGTAGATACCTTAGTAAGAACCTTGTTTGATATATGAAATGTTCAGTTAGCAGCAGATATTCGTAGCTGGTGATATATTGCCATAACCTAGGTATTATATTAACTTGGTTTTGAAAACTTCCTTCGATTTGGTCGGTGATTTAGCGAGGCCACATATGGCGTGTTGATAAGTTCTAACAAGATCGAAATCTCGATTTACGTCTAGTAGTTTCTGTAAATTACTGACCTAGAACTTATACGAGGGTTGCTATTTATATTTTGACCCTAATAAAGAAAATACATTATTTTATTATCGAAAACAGTTTTATTGTTCTTCGAAGTAATCTCAATGATGATCAATGCGTTCGAACCAATTTTCGTAACAGTTTTTCCATTCCGATTGAGGTACCTCCAAAACATGGTCTTTAATGCATCAACGGTTGCTTCAGGCACTTCACTTCTTTTTTCATATTTGACCAAGCACTTCTGGTAAACAAATGGTTGTGTACAATTTAGATCATAATTCAGCGTTCTACTGTGGTCGGCACGGTTGACACATGTCTAGTTATTCCAAGGAAACAGGTGATCATTTGCTTCAAGTGCTTTGTGCACGAATCACTTTTGTCGGATTTGGCTCATCTTGGAAGACCTATATGGTGAAACCCTGTCTTGTTTCAGGCTCATATGCATGGATACAAGATTCGTCATCAGTGTAGATGTTATTTACAGTTTTTGACGCACCGCGATTATATTTCTCGAGCATTTTTGTGCATCAATTGACACGAGCATCTTTTTGAGATTCTGTCAAATTATGCGAGATCCATCGCGAACAAATCTTCTTCACAGCTAAACGTTTATGCAATATCTTATTGATGCTTGCCATACTAATGCCCAAACTGACTATAAGAAATTTGACGATCTTGTAATAACAATTAACGCACAGCATCAAAGTTTGCTGGCACAACCAATAACTGCTTATGGACGACATTCACGATTTTCGTCCCTGAGCGATCTGCGAATTATACTCGTACCAGCGTTTCACAGTGACCAAGGATGGCGCTTCATCGCCAAAAGTCGAAATAAGTTGATCGATGCACTCCTGTCTTGATATTCCACATCGAAAGTCGTAAAAACTCATTGCACGAAAATGTTCACGAGTTAATTTAATTTTTGCGCTGAGACAAAATTTTCAAGTCACTGTAAACAACACAAGTGGTGCTCAAATGAGAACACGTTCTGAAAAAGCTTATAGCTAAAAGGTCAAACTTTCAATTAGAAATGTCAGATAGCGTCTGTAAACACTCAGTATTGTCAAGGCTTGAAATGTAAAGAGCAGCCGTACTGTTCTTCTTAAAAGAACTTTTGCCTACATAACAAAGTACTTGTTACGACGGATTTGGTACTTTTATTTTTGCGTACGATTTCCGAATTAAAGAAACGGTACATTTCCGGTTTTGTATTATACTGAGTGATCCAAAATTCAGAAAAACAGATGATGACTCACCGTCAGACACTGTGAAATGTATGGCTCAACATGACTTATAATTTTAGCTGTTTTGATATTTGTGTTGTGTTTAGTGGGTACAGACAGTCGGCGGAAAGATATCGTCGCAGCTCTTTGATTGATGTACATACTAATACATATATACATTCATAAAATCGAATATGTTCGAAAACTGAAGATAATTTTTGCACAAGCTCATTTGTATGCATATTAACAGCAATTATTATATTACTGATGAAACTACTCATGTCATCTGCTTCAACGGCTTAAATTATCGCTATTCGGTGACTTGCTATGTCAAGACCATTGGAGCCTGGTGGGTCATATGGATGGGAGAAGAAGTTAATTTAAACAGGGGTTTAGAAGCGCATTTCTCTCGGCACAACCGCAAATATATTTACGTAAAGACAACACAGATTTTTTTTAAGTACTTATTGATGTATTTATCTTTTTTCCTTTGGTTGTTTACGTTAGAAACTTCGGTTTAGGCAGCCCATATCGCTTCATTTTAAGTATTTTTTTCATAATTTAAACCTCCATCCTGCTTTAAAGTTAATATTCATTGCACGACAGGTATGGCGCTGCTGACTTTCACTTATATTAGTAAGCAAATAAATCAACAAACGACAACGAATCCGCAAATCAAGAATATTCAGGGTGTCGGAAGAAATGCTAAACATTTAATATTTTTTTGTTGAAATCGTCGACAGCAGCTATGGTTGCGTACTGAATGGGCAATATATTTCTTTCCTTTTCTAATTTGCAACACATTTTTTCCGTAAGTTACTGAGCGTTGTGATCTACGAGGCATGTTTTTTAAGTAAGTACCGTTTTAAAATTAATAAAAAACGTGCAAAGATATCTCAATAATTTTACTTTTACATGAAAGCCTGTACCTTAATCTATTTTTGTACATAATTTCCTTCAATATTGAGGCACTTGTCATAACGTTTGACCAGTGACCAGTTTTTGAATACCCTTCTCATAGAACTCTGCCGCCTGACTTGATAACTGTTAACCATTGCATCACAACTGTTTTGACTTCGTCATCGTCTTGAGAACGATGACCGCCCAGATGTTTCTTCATGTGCAGGTACAAATAGTAGTCACAGGGCGCCAGATTAGGTGTGTACGGAAGATGATATAAAGCTTCCCAGTGAAAAGATGTGATGAGATTTTTCAACAGGATTTGCGGAACATTGCGTCAAAAACAGTTATAAAATTGACAATGACAATATCAAATTATTACATAATTTAGAAAAAAGTAAAAACCTTACGCTTTTAGAGCAATTATGTTAGAAATTAAATTAGCAAATTCAAAGAAGAATAACTTGGTCAATAATCAAACGAATATATTGACAGATAACACCCCGTTGTTAATAATCGATATATAAAAAACATTCATAAGAGGCAAACTTTCCAGTAAATTTAATTTTAACATATATTTATTTAGTATATGTACCACCTGTAATTACTCTTGATAAAGGCCGTCCGGTCGAAACATATGCCCAGTTTTTCGAATATATTCTTGAAACATTCTTTGGAGTTTTATTTTTCTTAGTTCAATATGTTTCATCAACAGTGTACCGAAAAAAGATTACTTAGTAATAATTACAGTATTAACTTAGCACAAAGCAAATATTATAAAAAATACGAATTGAAGTTATTATATGGAGATTAGTGAACATATGTTAGAGAGGCATGTTCTCATATCTCGTATTTACTCTTTTGTGACCATGTCCATTTAAACGACAACTGTTAGTACACACCATGTATTATTCAAGTTTCCGTTCCTTCACTCTAGAGAATTCGAACTACTTCAGCAAGTCACGCTATTTACATTAAATATTACGTTGAATATCTTATGCAAAGTATATTCCAGTAAAGCTCTCGGAACTGATCCATTATAACCGGTGTTGTTACTTATTGGAACAGGAACACATCCACCTCTAAAATGTCATCGTCCCTATAGATACAGTAGTAGTAGTAAGTAGAGTCGATTTAGAAAGGCGAACTCGACAATAAACTTCAGTGATACTGTTAGCAGGATATAAGTTTTTTGTTGCTTCTACTTGCTAAACAGACATAATTTTCCGCCTACATCCGGTTTCTACATAATTAGTCAACGATTTATGTAACTATGATTAAATTGAACACAACTAGAAAAAGGGATAAGGGCTACAACAAATTAGATAGTAAGAAAAAGTTAGTAACACGAAATATTTATTTTTATTAAATCGATTTTTTAATATGAATAATATTAAAGCTTAAAATGCTTTTTACAGGTGTAAAATTGCTCTCGCTATATTTTATAGCAATAGTAACTCATTTTAGTAGAAATTAAAGACGGTGGTAAAATAATAAATTACCACTAAAGCTTTTTTCGGCGGACACGTGTTTCGCCCTCATCTAATATGGGCATTTTTGACGTGTAATGTGACTCGTATTAATAATAATAAGATACTACACTGAATTGAAATAAACACACAGTTGATAACTTCCACAATTTATTAAATAAACTTGACACGAGTTTCGCCAACACTGTGACTTCTTCAGAAATACGAAATCTACTTAAAACTGCCTAAGAGTAGATGTCTATAAATAGGGTGCTGCATTTTCATTAGAGTGAGGGAAAAGATTTAATAGAGGTTAGAGGATTATATCTACTTGGTCATTAAATAATATGTCTATATTTTTATATTTGTTAATTTCTTTAGATTCTAATATTGTAAGTTTAAACTTTTATTTTGAATGTGTAAAATTTTTAGATCTAAATTAAATATATGGTTATCTTCTAACACACGTTAGGCATAGTTAGAATCGTTTTATTTTTTGTTTCTATATGATCTAAAATGTTCGTTCAAACGAATTCTAAAATTTCTTCCCGTCTGACCTATATAAATTTTTGATCAAGAACCGCAATTGAGTTGATATATGCCTGGTTTTGATAATTTCTCTACTACACCACCCTATTTATAGACGTTTACTCTTAGGTAGTTTTAAGTAGATTTTGTACTTCTGAAGAAGCCACAGTGTTGACGAAACACGTGTCAAGTTTATTTAATAAATTGTGGAAGTTATCAAGTGTGTGTTTATTTCAACGTGTTAGACTTCCATTAAGTATCCGCTAATTTAATACAAATCACTACACTGAATGTCTGAAGGTAATAAAGTTAAAAGCTATGAAAAACTAACTGATTGAATGTTATCTATCATAAACTTCGTCAAATTATTATAATAAGTAACTAGAGGTTTTTTGAAAAACTACCGATACGATTATTGCCTGGAAACTTTTCTGACTTGAGCTTTTATTAAATATTAAATTGATTTCTATACTATAGATTACACAAAAGAAATATGCTATACACTACTTGAGAATATACCGTTGTTAAAATAATAGATTCTGTTTACGAAGAGAATAACATTATCTTCCAGGTACATTCTTGGAAACAAATTATGAACTTTCCAAGAAATTTGCAGTAATATAAATGTTCTTTCCACGAAGAGATTTCAAATCCGGTTTCCCAGAATATTTGGTAACGGTAACGAATTAAAACAGTTGTCGCCATTGGCTCAATAGAGAGAACTAGTGTAGTTCTTATTCGGGTCTAAAGAACGTCGTTGGTTTCCTTGGAAACAATTCCAACCAACGACGACCCGAATAAGAACTAAACTAGTTCATCAACCGGCCGCGAAAGCCTTAACCAATTTGTCAATAGAAAGATTTCAATGAAACGTTGGTGTATGCCCACCTTCGACAAATATGTACAAAATTTGGGTATATTTAGGAAAATAGTTTGAAAGATATTCGAGAATTAAAGGATATAATAAAAGGAACAAAAACTTTTCACAAATATGTTTACCAACTACACGACTATACTATACCAATACATGAAAAAGCTATATCATAGCTTAACTATAGTCGTGTAGTTAGTAAATGTATTTGTGAAAAGTTTTTGTGCCTTTTATTACATCCTTCAGTATGTAAAACTTTCACCAAGTAAACGCCAAATAAATTTCTTATTCGAGAATTGTATGAATTTCGGACAAACATGGATGCTACGTTCAAATGACAGTGATAAAGAGATAATAAGAAAAACTAGAACACGTACTCTTGAGTACGTTGACAAAGATGGCTGAAAAGCTTTTTACCATAACAGTCCAAAAGAACTTCGGTTAAACTGTGGCAATATTTTTATTTCAAATTTTATTTTTAATGTCACGAATACATGTACCGATATGAAAAATTTTGCTTATTTTTGTTTTTATTTCTGTTACGACGGTTGGTACCGTTTCTTCTGTTTATCGTTAAGACTGTTAGCTCTCTGCTGGAATATAATTGGATGATTTGATAGTTTCAACCTTTACTTGATGAAAATCCATCTTAATTAGAAAAAACAAAACTAAAGATTCTCACACACTTTATTTACTATTCGTAACATGTTTCGCCAAACTTTGGCTTCCTCAGACGTGAGTACTTATTACTAAATAAACGATGCAACTTAGGTGATTAAATATGTACACAATAAGGGTGGTTGTAATATTTACAATAAATTCAAAAGTGGGGAGTTGTTGCCTTCGGTCTGGTTGTTGAGTAGGGTTCCTAATTTTTTAAATTTATTATTTTTTGGTTCTCCAATAATGTTAACTTATAGCTCCTATTTTCTAAATTAATAATTTCGATACAGTTGTTGAACATATAAAATTCAACTGTGACATGGTTTGCATAGGTGGAGTCCGTATTATTCTTTATATGGGTGTTTTGTGTACGGATAGACGTTTATTGAAATAATTAAATGATTAAAATAAAACACACTTGGTAGGTTTCATAACATATATTAGAAAATCTCTGACACGTGTTTCGGTAGTTACACCATTATCCAAGAGTTTAGGACTAAAGTTACATAAGGTATTTACAATCTATTTACGTTGTTTATTATCTATCAATTATGTCGCATTTAATAGAGGGGAAACCCCAAAATCTGTTTGATCATTCGTAATGGGTAAGTCATTTATGAGGACTTGATTTATTTCTAAGATTTCTAGGTAGTTTAGCCGTTTTAAATACATTAATATTAATTATTGAATTAATTTATAACCGCTTCAGATTACCTCATACAATGAGGGATTTTTTTAAAATTATTATCACGCCCCCGTCGGGACTCAAACCCGGGATCTTGGATTTACGTGCCAATGTTAGTAGGGGTAGTAGTACTAAAAATTCTTCAAATATTTCATTGTTAGTGATTAGTAATAATATGCATTGATTCCGACGTTCTGTGACTTAGTAAGTCTCTTCGTCGTTGTTATTGTTGTCACCTTTCGTAGCTTAGTGGCAAAAGCATTGTTGCGTAAAGTCAAGATCTCGGGTTCGAGTCCCGGCAGGGGCGTGGCAGCAGTAACAAAATTTTCCCTCATTATATGAGGTAATCTGCAGTGGGAATACATTAATTCAATAATTATTTAATCTCACACTAAGTAGCAAAATTATATAGATGACGTTCACTGTATGAAGGTCGGTGTTCTATCGGAGATGTCTATTATGGTGTGCTGATGAGAACCAATGAGTTCGAAATCGCGATCCAGTTTCGACATAACACTGACCAAGAACATATTTCTTATCATTTATCACAGTTAATATAAATAATATTCCAAAATTTCCTTCTCATCATTGCATTCATGCTTCTGTATGTGTCACAAGTATTAACTTATAGTTTAGTAAATTGATGGTAATAACACACTATATATTTTACCTTAAGCGAAATACTTGTAAATAACAAATTAAATAAGAACTCGAGTAATTCAGGTAAGAGGGGTGTTTATGAAATTGCCTGTTCGAACTGACCTACTATCTTTATTGGAAAATCCAAAAGATCAATAGCCACTCGTTTCAAACAACACATACATTATTCAAAATACAATAAACACGCATCTGGACTATCCTCACGTTTAACCAATAAAAACCATTCTTGCAATAAAAACAAGATTAATTTGCTACACCATCTGCAAGGGGGCAAAATACCTGAAATTTTAGAAATTCATAAAAAATTAGGAAACGACCAACTAGAATTTGGATCAACTCGCCTCTTAGACCCTAATTGAATATGTACAGGTACTATGTATTTAAATCTAAACACTTTAGTACATTTACACCCTATTACTTTCGTTTATGCAATGTTTGTGAAACATCATGAAACTTGTAAAAATAAAGTAAAACAGATAACATTTCACCAAATTTATTACACTCGACTTATGTTTCGATCGACAGCGATCATTATCAAGAGTGTACTTAAACTGAATTATTATTATTATAATTATTATTTCAATTATTTCCAAATTAATTTCAAATAGTGATGTAACTGACATTCAAAGAAAAGATTTGCTCATATTAATGAACACTTGTCTCGAACAAAACTATTTCTCCTTTGAAGAATATTTTATAAACAGAACAATGGGCTTCCTATGGGTTCCCCGCTGTCACCGATATTGGCAGAAATATTCTGGGTCATTTGGAGAACACGTTATTTAACTCGGTTAACCCTCTTGTTGATTCCATTTTTTCTTGGTATCGTTATATTGATGATATGTTTATTATTTGGTCGGGTACCAAAAAACAATTATCTTCTTTCACCAATTTCTTAAACTCGATAGATAACAACATTAAATTCACCGTAGAAGAGAGGATCAATAATACGTTACATTTCTTGGATTTAAAAATCATTAAATCCAACAATCATTTAATTTTTAACATTTACCGCAAACGCACCTATACAGACACAATCATACCTTCATGTTCGGCACATCCAATACAACACGCAGCGTTTCATTCTGTGATTAATCGCCTTATCAATGTACGATTATCAAAAGAATTTAAAATATATCAAGATTATCAAATTAATAACCAAAAACAATGGTTATAAGACGAACATCATCGATAATTTCATCAATAAATAACTCAACAAGAAGTTCTAAGTCTAATTTACAATACCAACCCGGTCATTTCAACAATCTCGGATTATTTTTGTTCCATTAAATTCATACACAATGTTTGCTATAAGTTCCAAAATTTAATAATAAAAACACTTTTAGTTAAAAATAAACTATCTCAACCACCTAAAGCAAAGAGTGGTATTTACAAAATTCATTGCAATGATTGTGATGCAATTTACATCGGAAAAAGTAGGAGAGACATTGCAACCAGATTTAAAGAACATTATTATTCAATAAATTAAAAACTTAATAAAACAGGTCTCGCGGATTCGATCAAAATTGAAAATACAAAAATTTTACACTCGAATGGTAATAACAATCGAAAATTAATCATGCTAGAGAATTTAGAAATCAAAAAATCCATAAGCAAAAAATTAAACTTTCAATTTTCAAACCGAATTAGATTCATTGAACTCCCCACTACACCTTTGTATATTGGTAGCATCAGTTCTACTCTTGATAATGATCGCTGTCGATCGGAATTTAAGTCGAGTATAATAAATTTGGTGAAACGTTATTTGTTTTATTTTATTTTTACAACATTTATACCTAACCTAATAAAATAATCCTAAAACGTCCTGTGGGAGAGGGGTTTTAGTTGGGTGTCTTTTGAAGATTTCCCCTCTTCCACAAAAACAAAAAAAAATTATACTCTTGATGTCCTAACAATGTGAAATGTACATAGAATAAATTACAATAAAATCACAAGAGACTTACCACTATTCACCACACAAAACGGGAGTTACGTTGATAATACGCACATAAGAAGTGAGGGAAACACGGGTATGCTCGTTGAAGTTTTTGTGTGGTGAACAGGGGTGAGTCTCTTTTGACTTTATTTTATTTAGTGAACATTTTTCTGCAAAGAATAAATTAATAAAGATATTGTGAAACTTCTTCAAGTATTATCTTACAACTAATTTATTCAATATGTTTCAATTACAATTATAGCTTACTATTTCTTGTATTATTGATTATTATCTAGTTGATAAAGTTATAAGAGAATTTGTTAAAAACAATTTGTTTAAATTGAATTTTGTTGAGTTTAATTTGGTAATTTATTTGCAAAGCTTCATTAAAATACCTTTGATATGCTCTGTGGGACGGTTCCCTAATTTGCTTTACCTGTACCTCTAATAAAGTTTGAACGTACTACCAAACATAGGAATTGGAAACTATTAATTAATACAATAAGCCTATATGACAGCCTATAATTATTCTACAAGACAGGGAGCGCGTTGATCATATTAAAATTTTGCACGAGGTTATAGGATAAATGAAATAAATATGAAATAGATTCGTCTTTTTTTTAGATTATTTCACATTTTTTAAAATAATAAATTTGATATTTGACTAGCGCATATCAAAATTATTTTTATATCAGTAAAATATTTAGACAAAACTTAGCGAAAAGCTAGGTTAAGAAGCAATCTTCAATATTTCTATTCATTGATATTTTGTCACATATAAAACAATTGCAGTTCCACTTTAAATAATTTTTATTATTTACAATTGTTTCACTTAAATATAAGCATCTTCAGAAGAAGTATTGATTTATTAATAAAATAATTGTATTAATCAATTAATACTTCTTCTGAAGATGCTTATGTTAACACAATAATTGTATTAATCCATTAATACTTCTTCTGAAGATGCTTATGTTTAAGTGAAACAATTGTAAACAATAAAAATTATTTACCGTGGAACTGTAATTGTTTTATTTGTGACAAAATATCCATAATAATGAAGTTCCATTAAGTAGATGCCGATAAAATTCAATATTTCTATTAATTTTAATTGAAATAAACATACAGTTGATAACTTCCACAATTTATTAAATAAATTTGACACGTGTTTCGCCAACACTGTGGCTTCTTCAGAAGTACAAAATCTACTTAAAACTACCTAAGAGTGAGGGAAAATATTTAATAGTGGTGAGATGTTTATATCAACTTACACTGTTAGAATCTAAAGAAATTAACAAAAATAAAAATACAGACGTATTACTTAATGACCAAGTAGATATAACCCTCTCACCACTATTAATCTTTTCCCTCACTCTAATGAAGATGCACCACCCTATTTACAGACATCTACTCTTAGGTAGCTTTAAGTAGATTTTGTACTTCTGAAGAAGCCACAGTGTTGGCGAAACACGTGTCAAATTTATTTAATAAATTGTAGAAGTTATTAACTGCGTGTTTATTTCAACATGTTAGACTTCCATCAAGTATTAGCTAATTCAATACAATATATGGGCGTTACGAATCTATACGGGGCCTGATAAAAGATTATTTTATACTTTTTAGTCCGTTTTAAAAACGTTGTATATTAATAATTTATATTTATTTAAATAATTATTTTCATTTCATTTTCTTATCCATTCAAACAAAAATGCTTCGTTCTTTGCGATATTTACATTTTGACGGTTTATTATTACCGTAAAGAAAATTATTAAATACATACATATTTGGTTGGCATTATGTAATGCTGTCAGTGCCTCTTAGAAAGCGCATAGTTCTTTAACGAAGCAACGTTGCAGATGCATTCGAGTTGGAAGAATAATTAATGGCAAAAGAACCGCAAGCGAATATGCAACGAAGCACAGTGACACGACTCGGAGCATATAAAAAAGAAAAATTGTTTACTGTCTTGTTGAGTTTCGCGCGTGCCAACTTCCCCGTGGCTATTTATGCACCAGGTTAATTACGTCTCATTTTTTAAGGGTGCGCTGACTGTTTGCTTGTCGGAAAATAAACTATTTAGTTGCGCATTCATCCCTCTTTCATGTGGCTGGCGGCATGTCGTAGGGATTTAAAATGGTTCCGAACTCAGGAGTCAGTTTCCAGGATAAAACCAACTATTTGAGAACGCTCAATTTAATCAACGTGGAATTTCGTTTTCGGCATTTTCTCTTTTACATCTCTTCTTTTTCCGGCTGTGGTTTTCATTTATTTTATTTATTTCTGTATTTTACACTTTTACTTACATTATACCAGTGCCGCTTTGTACAAAGAGTCTGACACGCGAGCGTAGGTGACTTAATGACATATATTTACATTCCTTAAACCACAATCAGTTTCTATATTAGAGCATAAAAACATGGAGGTAGCATACAATACTATAGCAGCGTGCTTGAGATGGGAAATATATATGGACCTCCTTTCTCACTCTAACGCGGCCTGATTGGATCTGTCTTGTACAGCCGTTTCTTTCTCTATCAATCAGACTGCGTTATTGCGAGAAAGAACGTCCAGATGCTTTTCCTTTCTTAGGCGTGTTGATATACTATTGTATGCTGCATCCACGTTTCTACGAGGGTAAACCAAATATAAACGGTAATTATACTATTTAGCTTAGCACGTAATTCCGATCTAGAGGATTCGATGCTCGAGTGTTGTTTGGTTTAAGAGGAGGGGAAAACCGGAATAGGTAGCAGCTGCGCTCGGTTCTGTCCGCAGTACAACCAATACTAAGCAGTAGGTACCTTCGTGATAAAGTTTTTAACCAATCAAGGCCTGAGATACAGATATTACCAGATATTGCATTACTTTATATGGATTTGTTCAGACTTGCATACACATTCAAACGATTGCGCGAAAAATCATTTTCGTCCATGGTAATTTTATAAAAGGAGGTAAAGATGAAGTGTATCGTTTTCGACAATGAATAGTTTATTGGTTTTGTGGTGCCCAACAAATTTTGAAGTTGAATGGATGATGCTTTCAACTCTTGCAACTGCATAATAATTAATTAAACACACGTTTTGGTTGCAAATTATTTATTAAATTACTATGACCGTTTCGGCACACAGTGCCTTCTTCATGTAGAAGATTAACGGTTAGTTAGGTTAATCGTCTGTGTGCCAAAATGGTCATAGTAATTTAATAAATGATTTGTAACGAAAACGTGTGTATTTCATTGATTAAATTTTGAAGTCTTGCAGATATTCACTTACAAAAAAGTAAAGATTTCCTTGTTGCCTTTAACACTACTATTGGATAGACTCACATAGTCCTTGTTCTCTTCTGATACTACGAGAGTAAATCAAATATAAACGGTAATTTTACTATTTAGCTTAGCACGTAATTCCGATCTGGACGATTAGATGGCCGAGTGTTGTTTGGTTTATGAGGAGGGGGAAACCGGCTTAGGTAGCAGCTGCGCTCGGTTCTGTCAGCAGTACAGTCATAATTCAGCGCAAGGTACCTTCGTCTGTTGCACAACGCATCATCATAAAGTTTTTAACTAATGAAGGCGTTAAACGTTAAACCATTGGAAATTTTCTCTCATTTGAAGGCACAGTTTGGGGATGTTACACTGTCTCAGAATCGAGTGTATACGTGGGTCGTGGGTCAGAGAATTCAGGGATGGACGAGAACGTGTCGAAAATGAAAGTCATGATCGACGCCCAAGAACAAGTCTCACCAATGACATCATCAACATTCGTGCTGTTCGAGAGCTTGGAGAGCTTGTTGAAGGTGATCACCGGTTAACTGTTGATTATTGAACAAATCTCATCAGAAGTGGGTATCAGCTATGCGAGTGTTCAATCCACCATCACTGATAAACTTGGCTTTAGACAAATTAGTGCTCGCTGGGTTCCAAGGTTGTTGACCGAATATAAATGAATAAACAGGTCAGGTCGGAGATCAGTGAAAGACTTCAGAATCGATTTCGACAAGAAGGGGAGTTTTTATTGAGGCGTATCGTTACTTGTTATAAGACGTGGGTCCACCACTGCACTTCCAAATCAAAAATGGCGAGTAAGGAGTGGCGAAGAAAGGACGAAGGCTGCCCTGTCAAATGTCAAAGCCAAAACCCGTCTCTCAACCGGAAAAGTGCTGTTTTCTTTGACTCAAGGGTTTGTTTGAGTTTTACTCATTGATTTTCTTCACTACCAACGAACAGTGAATGTGGCTTAGTATTCTGAGTTGTTACAGTTAACAAAAATCGCGTATCGAAACAAACGACGGGGTATGCCCATTCGAGATTGCAATTGTCATCCTCCTTCATCACAACGCCAGGCCACACACCGCAGTTTTGATAAGGAATAAATTGGAAGAAATAGGCTAGGAAATCCTCGATCATCCTTCTTATCATCCATCGCCCTCAAACTTTTTATGAAGAAGGAATATTCAAGCTTCCAAATCGGTGGCAAAAGTATGTAGAGCACGGAGGTGACTACATTGAAAAATGTTAAATGTTTAGTTTATCTGTACCATTAATCAATAAATTTATTTTACTAAATTACCATTTATTTATATATTTGATTTACACTCGTATTTTAACTTCAATATCCAAATGTTGCTAATTGGTTTGTTTGTATTTGAGGTTAAGGTAGATTGAAATTTCAATATTTCAGAAGCCAGTTCGCCTTTGAAAAATATATTAAAAATTATCACCACCGTGGTGCTCTTTTAATTTAAATACACCATAGCAGTATGATCTTTTTCGAAAACACGGCTATGGAGAGGTGAAAAACAATAAAAAAGTAATCATTTTCGATTTACTTTTCGATAACGAACTCAAGTGTTACTTCAGTCCTTCATAGTTTCAAAACAAAACAAATCGGCATCATTCGAATTTTTAAATTAACATATATCAATATATAGCAATTCTGAGGCCAGATTATAATTCAGCGAAAACAAGGTGCCCTTTTTTAATTTTGGGGTTAGGATGTGCTGTGGTAATTCGGAATTATCGTCACAAATTAAGTCACAAACGATATTTGTGGTCTTTAATAAACAAGAAACTGATAACTGAAGTGGTAATAGACTTTGGCCAACCTAAAAACACGTGGTGCAAATTAAGTAGTTCACGAAGGAGACAAGCTCAATGCAACTCTTTTCGTCTTGAGTATGTCTGAAATTATAATGATGCAGGAGCACAGCACAAGTAGTTTTTGTCTTTTATAATCACTATTTTATACAAATTCATTATATACGTAATACATTTTCTGTCGGATCAGCTATTAAATCTTCATTTACTTTTAATTCCTACCTATAAAAATTCGTTGAAACCAAATCAAGATTTAAATAATTTCATCATGCCTGTGAACATTAGATACTAAAACTGAAGCACTCATTTGTGCTTTCAATTGAGTCCAAAATTAATTAAGAAGTTTCACAGTAGTCAGTTTGAAATAAAGTTCGATGTTCTAACATAAAAGCTAAAAAACAGGTGTATTAGGCTCTCTGCTTTTCGTAGTATTCGGATTTTATTAATACGAAATCCGAAAGTAAATATAGAACTACCATTTGTGTTACACATGGAATCAAAACTTATTTTTCATTTTACGCTAAGTGCCTCCACATATGCTGACCTTATGAATTATACTAAAAGCTGAAAGATCGACTTCCTTACAATACCGAAAGGACTGCCTTTTAGCAGAACAATTCTTTTTTTGTTATATAACTAACTATTAAAACAAATAAAAGAGGTCATCTGTGAGGTTATTCATCCTGACCAAATCAAACTTTGAAACCATGTTAAAATATAAAAAATAACTAATATTCAAAATCAAAAAAATTAGTTTATTAAATAGATTTTAGTATCCATCATATTTTGTTGAAAAAATTTAAGATTTTCAAAATTTTGTTATTTTATGTACTGTAATTCATGAAGAAAATCAGAATAAGTGTGAAAACGTGAGCTTTATTTTAGAAATGACCAACGGCTTTCAATAAAGGCAGATTACATTGACTTTCCATTAGGTTACCCAACCACTCGTCAGCCTCACTTCGCCCTGTCCCTTTAATTTCATTCAACGTAAGATTTTAAACAATCCTATCTCAAAGAATTTTGGAAACAAATAATACTAACAAATTCATTCATTTAGGATAACGATCCTCAGTCGGAATGTTTCATGGACACGCACCTCCACTCCTTCATATCCTGAGCCATAATTGTATTTTCCTAAAACTGAAACTATTTGCGAACAGTAATCTAATTTAGGCCCTCCACTGCCGCTCTTTACTCCTGTTTCTGCTTCCAATATGTCTTTAACTATCTTTTCACGAGGTGTCCTACATCTATCTTCAGTTCCTTCTAATACCTCGTCATTTTCAACATTCGTGCTCCAAACGTGCACCTTTAATAACCATTTTCGAGTTATTCGATTAACTAATCGCGAACACAAAAGTGAATAATTTTTGTTAAAAGGGACTCGATCCTGCGGTATTCCTTGTTTCATGTTTCTACCGCATTTTCCATCCTGACTTTACCGACTTCCTAGATATCGAAAATCGCCGATTTCTTCTAATTTTTCGTCTCGAATTTCTAAATTACCTCTAACCGTAGTCGACTCCCTTATATACAAATATTTACGATTCATAAAAGGGAAACCATCAATTAGGTATACATTTTCATGATACAGATGTTGATACAGTCTAACATAGAAGCACTTTTTATCTTTCCCACGCATATTTTAATATTTATCCAAAGTTCTGGATGCAATAAGGCAACTTTTATTCCAATAAAGAGGGTATCATAATAAACGACAATATATAAGCGTTCCACATTATTGAGCCAACATTTTTCGGAAATGGCGAAAATATCCGGGAAAATAAAACTGGGATATACGAAAAGAACAAAAGGAAAAAGAGATAAGGTAAACGGGTTTCAATTGATAAAGAATGGCAACGCCAATTTTGGCTACCAATGTAGTTTTAATATGACTAAAATAAAACCGTATGGTATATAAAGTAGACAACAACTTTCGCTTCACTAAAATCAAAACATTTCAGTAGATTTAAATGTCAAGAAAGTGGCGTTAATAATTCATAACATTATTATTGTCTTAGAAATCAAAGCATCAATAAATATTTCTACTTCAAAGGTCATGCGGTTTTATTTTAATCACACTGAAGTTCCAGATTGGTAGACTAAAATGATTTAATAGGTTTATATACATACACATATCTGCATTTGTCTTTAACTATTAGTTCCTTTTTGTAGTCGTTTGAATTGTACACATGTACCAAATTCAATAGAAAGACTTGTTTCAATAAAGGTGGTTGAAAAATATATAGGAAAGGTACGTACAAATTTCGTGTAAAACTAATTAAACCGTTTAAAAAAAAGTTACTTACAATGTAGATTTAGATAGATGCCTGTAAAATAAAGGCAAATTTTTGTTTTTCAACTCAGGGTAATACATCAACATTTGTTCCAATAGCCACAAAGTTATTATAAACGACAATAAAAAAGCATTCAACTCAAAGCCAACATTTCTCGAAAATTCAGAATAAATCCTGAACAATAAAACCGGGATATAGGAAAAGGAAAAAAAAAAAAGAATACATACGAATCTGTGTCGGTGGCATTTTGGTTGCAAGGTTGCGATCCGAATCTCCTTAATCGCCAGATGGCGTGACGAGCCGCCACGAGGCGGGCTAAGTTGTGTCGCGCCGTGACCACCACGTTCGTTGGGCCTCTATCGGCCCGCCACGGTACTACAC
Source organism: Agrilus biguttatus (assembly GCA_963921985.1). NCBI lineage: Eukaryota > Metazoa > Arthropoda > Insecta > Coleoptera > Buprestidae > Agrilus > Agrilus biguttatus. The sequence goes on from OY998118.1 coordinate 28,847,620, forward strand.
AGCTGAACCCTGAACCGAACTAAACTGAAAGAAACAACGGAAAGCTCGAGGCCCTGACCGACGCCACCTACCACTACGACGAGAGGGTGGCTGGCACGACACTGCCTGCGCATCGTTCCCACGCACCTCTTCTGATACAATGTCCTTTCCTTTTCCCTATACTTTTTGCCTACGTCCACATTTTTTTACTTACTCCGTTAGTTTAAAGATTATTTATCTCGTACGACGACGACACAACGGCAGCGTGATGTAATTCAAGAAAAGCACTAGAAAAATGCAAAGCACCAATTTGCTACTTCAGAAAGAACAATTAACCTCCACTAGCGTAATTAAAAAGGATGAATAACAATTAAAAAAGCTACATTATTTAACTGAGAAATATTCCCATTCAAATCAAACTTACCATTGATATTAATATACACCAGAGAGGGTAGTAAAGAACACACAAAAAACTTCAACGGATATATTAAAAATACTCGACAATTGTTTCGGCTTAATCGGCCATTTTCAAGAGTACAACTATACTAAATTATAACATGGTAATAACAGCTTATTTATACTTCCGAGAATCCCCTAGAGGGTTACAAATTTATTAGGAGTGGGGTATTGACAAAACATAATTCGTTTTGGTTATTAATAATATTTTTCTTTGAGTGAGTGGCTTTTTTATTTTCTAGAAATTCTAGTAAAATTAATTTCTTACTTTTAGGCTGGCAATGTAATAATTTTAATTCATTGATATTAATCATATGGTTTTCTTTGACGCAATGTTAAGTTAAACCTGTAGTAAGTTTTTTGTTTTTTAAGCTTGCTAAATGTTCTTTAAAACGTGTTTCTAATGAACGGCTCGTTTGTCCAATATAAATAGCATCGCAGTCTTGACAATTAATTTGATATACGCCACTTTTTTGTTTCCTGTCTATTTTTCTTTTATTGTTAAATAGTACTGTGCCTATATTGAATCTGTTCACTTCAGTTGTAGATATATTAAATTTAGCCAAAATGTTTTTAATTTTGTAACTTGACTTTCTTATGTAATTTAATGAACAGAAGGAGTTAATGGAGCTATTGTTATTTTTATCTCTGGCATATGGTATAATTTATTAGATAGCATTTTATCTATTATATTAGGGGAATAGCCGTTGTTTTGGGCGATATTTTCAATTACGTTCAGTTCCGAAATATAATCTTTTTTATCAAGTGGAATGTTTACAAGTCTGTGTAAAAGACTATGAAAGGTTAAAAGTTTAATTTTTAAGGACTGGTATGAATTTGCCGGTATGATAGTGTCTGTTGTGGTGGGTTTTCTAAAAATCTTATATCCAAGTTTGTTCTTTTTGTCACGTATGTTCTAAAAGTGCGACATAAAAAGGAGAGACATTGGAGAACGTAAAAGAACAAAGGTCAAAGGTATGAGATAGATAGTCCTCTGGTAGGAAAAACCAATACAAATGTTGGGCGAGGGCCCCAAGTCATGGTCCACTTGACCACCGATTCATAGGCCAAAATCGGTTGGCAAGTCTTTAACCAAGACACGTTTCTAAATCCGGGTCAAACATTTAAAAAATAATAACCAATATTATTATTAATTTTTATTAAAAAATAGGATCTTCTATTGAACAACGAACATATAACGTCTAACCCAAGCCTTATCAATGTATATTTGCGGACCAATTGCTAATGTTCGGTTATTGATGTGCTGACTACTGGACCGTAATACAAGTTTTATGGATTTAAAAAATTTAATAGGTTAAATTGGAATTACTAAAACTACATACGAGAAGACGTTATATACGATTATGGTATCTGGTTTAACATACAAATCAACCAAAACTGTCAAATCCTAATCAGTGATTTACTTTCAACCCTAATTTTTAGATACATTTTGTCTATTAATTAAGAAATTAATGTATGACGTGTTGTATTTTCAACTTTAATTATAGTTTTAAAATACGTTGAACTAATAATAATAATAATACATATATATATGCTCATTTATTGGTATTTACATTTTGCTACCAACTTACATTTATTGCACTTTTCTAATCTTCATTCTCTCTAATTTTTGTCTCAATTACTCTTATATATTCACATATTTCTTCGCATACCTCCCCCATCCATGCCGTTCTTCAGCCTGTCACCCTTCCATTCAATCACAAATTGTCTTACTTTATTTGCCTGGCTTTGCATGGCTATCCTACAACAGAACAGGTGAGCTAATGTTTCCTCAATACATCTACATAGTCTACATTCCCAATCTCTGAATCCCTTCTTATAACCTCTCCCAATATTACCACATCTGATAGTAGATAATATTTCCTTTCCTTTCTTATTTCATCTTTTATTCAAATGCTCTGCGCCATTAGAGAACCTGGGATAATTTCCTTGTACATTCTATTGTAAGAATAATCTAATATTGTTATCCACTTTGTCTTTAATTTTTTACTCCACCACATATTCAACCCTTCAAACTTCCTTTCCGCTCCTTCACCCCCATATTATTCCACACACATCCATTATTTTCATTTCACCAAACATTTCCCACACAAATTTTCCCCAGTTTGAAGGGTTTTCATTTAATATACCCCTCATTTCGTCTAGTACGCAAATCTTGGGCAATCTCTAGTCGCTCATCTCTACTACTACTATTATGCACCAACACGCATGTTCTCTAATTGTATATAATATACCCCTAATTCGTTCCTCCATATGTATTTTGGAGAAATAAGTTCAACTATTTTTAGTATTACTACAATTTTATGGGTCACATTTGAAAAAATTGTATCCATCCTAAAATTTCACACGCATTAATAACTACCTCTTATGTACCGTAGTTTGGTCATATAAACTAAAGAAACACAAGAGAGACGTTTTTGAGAATACATGAAATGCTATAGATTTTCAAACCTTGATTCAACTAAGAGTTCAAAATTTCACCAGTATTATTATACTTTTAGGGTAGCGACACTTCCTATGTAAGATATATAGTTTATATATCTATTTTTGCTTTAAAATTAATGATAAATTTTATTATAAAAGTACAAAATTAATTGCTAGCGTAATGAAGTTTTTCCCATGACTTCTGATTAATCATGGAAAAGTAAAAGAATCAAATTCATGCAGTGTTTGTTGTGATTTCTGTATTTTAAATTTTTAAGTTAAGTTATAGTCTTACCTTTTTCGATATTACGAAGAAAACTGTCAAAGAAAAATTGTCGTCTATGTATCTGATTCAAGTACTCAAAAATCTACTGTAAGCAGTGGTACTTTTATCAGAAGTATTTAGATGAATTTAGTTGATTAATAAAACCTCCCTTTACGTATTAACAATTTAAAGTTTGTCTCTTTTTTTGCACTTTGTTGCTTAATTAACCGTATAGGAACATGGTTGAACTTATTTTTGATTTAATATTGATTATTAAAATTTGAAAATACTTGTAGAAAATCAAAATCAAATCAAACAAATTAATAAATACGATTCAATAAGTAAAATAGAACTAATTCACCCATGGGTTCTATATGAAAATCATTCAAAAAGGGTCAAAACTAAAAATATCAAACAATAACCAGTCAAAAGTATGAGCGTACCCTAGCAACACCATTTAATAAAAATTTAAACTGTCAGTGGTGCAACTTTTGTGAAACTGCATTTTAATATAAATAAAAATAAAATAAACAAATAGATACGTTTCACAATTTATTCGAAAACTCGACACATGTTTCGGCTGATACGGCCATTTACTAGAGTACATGCAAAATATTACTAAAATCTAAAACCTTAAGGATACTATTTATAGAGACTAATTCTATTTGAACAGGAGGAGGGGGGAATTGTAAGTGGACAATTCTAATTGATTATTAACAAGATTTTTATTATTCTGCTTTTTTGATTTCTAATGATTCTAACAAAGAAAGTTTTCTACTTTTAGGTACATTTGAATGTAGAACATTAACGTTGTCCATATATCTAGCGTGTGGTTGTGGTTTAAACAGTGTTCAACCATGCCACTTGAAGGAAGTTTTTTGTTCTTAATAGCTGCTAAATGCTCCGACACTCGTTTCTTAATAGCTCTTCCGGACTGACCGATGTAAATTGCATCGCAGTTAACACATTATATTCGGTAAATACCACTTTTTTCAATGGGATCTTGTTTATTGTTGCTACTAAAAATTTTTTTGAGACTTAAAAAACTATTTTCAATTATTTTAGAGTTATACCTATTCTGAAATAAATGTTTGAAATCTTTACTTAAGTTTTTAATATATTTAATACTGAATTTAAGTTTATTGGCTACTTTTGAAATCAACAACATGTGTCGAGTTTTCGAATAAATTGTGAAACGTATCTATTTGTTTATTTTATTGTTATTTATATTATTAAAAATTTGTTTCAAGGTGAAAGGTAGGCACCGGACCGCTTAGAAAGAAATTAAAATAATTCCATCCTTTTTCGTGCATAATCACTACGTGCTTCATATAAATATCATTCAAGGATCAAGAAGTTTTGAATTTTGACTATAAAAGAGGTGAATTATCAGTCGCTTGTGGAAAATTCCGAAGTAGCGTATAGAACGTAGAATGAAAGGACAGTGTCGCGACCCCACAAATCTGTCTATTGAACTCCTGAGGTCGATAAACCCCCCATGACGATAAGACATATATGAGACTTTCCCAAATTACTGATCATTCTACGTTTTACTTCAATGAGAAATATAACTATGAATATTATTATTTCTATTTCAATCAAAATTTATTTATCAGTAACTAACACGATATATTATCAAAACTATTCTAATCCTGTACTTCTAAAATTTTTTAATAATTATTTTTGAAACACTAATTATATAGAAATATTTAACGTGGAGTAACGAATTTTCTAAAAAACTTAAATGTATTTAAGCAATTCTTGGATAAAATTTTTGAAGAACTTTTAGTACGGGTAAATTTTAAATACATCAATGTGATATGTGAGGGCGTGACAGCAGTTACAAAGAAAAATTCATCATTAATTTGAAAAAATCTATAGATTAATTCTATCATTAATATCATATTGATGTATTTACTTCTTGGAATATAACTAATTTATGTACCACTAAAACACACTATATGTACTTATTTATACAACATATTTTGACTAAGAACATATACTTATGTTTGTTGAGGTTACAAGCCCACCACGTAGATAGGTATGTTGTCGGTTCATTCAACAAGTCGACATTCTTATTTGAAAAGGACCTTCTAACATTACTGAATCCCGCAATTGGTTTCAAATATCTACAGATGGCGTTCACTACGCAATATGTCACCTATTTGTATTGTTACGGAATGTTCTGGAATTTTTCTAGAAGTATCCGGATATCTTTTGACTTTTCCTTTTATGTCGCACTTTTCAATGTATCCTGTTTGTGATGACATAATAGCTCTCTGCTGTCGCGAGATCAAATGTGCCGCTTCGTCGCGTCGTTATCGATACTCGCATGCGACGTCCCTTCATAACAACAGTAATTATTTTACTAACAATTGCAACTATTAAATTTATACCTTTAATAGTTTTTATTATAAATAGTCATCTGGCTGTCTACATTTCTTGACTAACACTGAACTATCCAACAATAAATACTTGTTTATACAATAATATGTACAAAGTTTTAATTCAAAAAAAAAATCAAAATACTATAGTGTTGCAAAAGTCACAGTTAGTAAAATATGATGACTAAATAAAAAATAATTGCCTCGTAAAACAAATTATCAATAAGAGTAAAAGAACATGCAAAGGATATTAATGAAAATAAAAAAACTACAAAGTCTGCATATAAAACTATTATTTACTATTATTAATATTAAGCTATTTTGTCAAGAAAAGAAAGGTAAACGCCTTAATTTACTTGAATAATTCGAAATTAAAAAAGCATAATTCAAACGTAAAGAGAACATTACTTGTACCAATATTAAGAACAACCCGTTATTAGATTTATATATAGATTTTTTCTTCAATAATACGTAGCTTTCTATGTTTGCATGTATTTAGGCTGATTAGGTATTTAAAAGCATCGTTCACTGTTAATCTTAGCTTAGCATTCGGGAGGTCACCCATTCGAGTAAGTATTACTATTTAATTATTCAGTTTCATCCCTACGTATCGTTAAAGAAACACATACATACACTCAGTATGTTTCAGTTAAGAATAGAAAGTGTGGTAGCATCTAAATTTAATTTCCAATTTGTTACCTAAATGCGTAAAAAAGATTTTTAAAAAGATGCAGGAAAGGATTTTAAGGGCTATATCTATAAAAAACTTAACTCGTTTTCTGTACTTTTTTAATCCTCTCCCTATCATGTAGACATTTAGTTCATCCCCTCCTATGTATTTTGTGTTACGTAACATTAAAACAAATAAAAAATTAAAAATAATCGAATTATACAAACAAAATAAGATCAGACTTAATTAATTAAATTCACTTAATCTTTTATTCAGTAACAATCGTTGTGAATTGTAATGTTCAATATAAATAACATAACAGCATACCTCTCCCTCCCTTAGAAAAAGGTTACCCGATATTCTAGTACCATTAGTAATAGATAAAAAAAGTAAATGGATCAATTTTAAATTTTCAAGATAAAAAAATGCTGATCTGACGATTTGTTTCATGTTTTAACTGCAAGTAATAAAATCAAACCTTCAAAAGTGAAATGTTCTCATAAAGTGGTATAAATAGGTAGATGATAATAGCTGACGACAGGAGCTTTTCATTTATCTAATAATTTGCACTATTCCTGTTCACAGCCCTTTTTCATGTCGTAAAGTGGTGGAGAAGCGTTAGAGCGTATAATGGATTGCGACAGGAAAGTTAATTTATTGGAAGGTTACACATGGGCACTTTGCCATTACTTTCTAAACCTCGCAAAAAACTTGGACCAGGATGAGTTAATTCGGAAACAATACACTTGTCTTGACATTTCGGACATACAGAGTTATTACCCGACTAAAATTCTATTTACGTATTTCTAAATACGAATGTGGATATAGTGAAGAAATTCTGGAGTCAAAGCAAAATATGGAAAAACTAATCAATACTTTATAAAGTACCCATTAGATTGGCCCACATGGGGCACACTCTAAAAATGTCCCATGAAACATTTATGCGGAAATTAGAAGTTTGTGTAAATTAAGAGTATTGCCGAATTCATAATGTAAATGCCATGCCGATAACTTAAAGTTGGTTAATGTTAGGCATACTGAAAAATTTTCACTTGAGCTTTGTTTGGCACGGCAAAGACCTTTCTAACTTATTAGTTTAAATTTAGTTTAGGCATTTAGGATTGTAAATAGTTTCTTTTCTTGTATATAAGTAGTTTAAGCAAATGTTGCATACTGTAAATATTTCAATTTGACCATTGCCGCCGTTCTTGGACGGTATTACCATTGGGCTTTCAAACCAGTCAATATGACCCGCCATTGATACAAGCGATCAAGGGAATTTTTGCCGAGGGTACCTGCGTTTGAAAGTCACAGTTTAACAACGAAAAAGAGTAGTTACCAGCTAGCCTCTCCATACAATTATTAATAATTTTCAACAATCAAACTTTTCTTTTTTACATAGTCACGATACTTACATGCGTGCAAGTAACAAGTGCACAGTGAAAATAAACGTTTAAAAACCACAACGAGATTTTTCTTATAACAATCTGGAATATTCGTTCCTAACGATATTCATCCAACAAGCCTTATGGAGGAAAACCGAACATGTGCGAGATTTGTTAACATTTACAAGTGCTATTTACTGTAAACTATGTTTTTATTTGATATAAATAAGTATAAACATTTCTAAAAAAATTATATCATTAGGCCTATCTCAATAACGGCACATTATCAGAAAGCCAAATTATGCCTGCACGATCAAATTCAAATGCCACATTTCGTAATTATAACCCAATATTCATCCAGTGGGGTGTTCCCATTTAACCACGAATAGGAATCCGGGTTACATTTATAATTAGGGCTTAATGCGTTTTCCCCATCAGACCCCCTTGTAGGGTTTTACGAACGGCCAAGAATTGAACCAGCACTGGTTGCCTGGTAATCTGGCCTATAACAGTGAAGGCAACCACGATTGGTCTTTTAATAGTTGATGCCTGGAACACTAATTTGGCTCCAAACATACCAAGCGATAATCGACTAAGCATGGGTAAATATAGTGGTCTAGTGGTTAAAAATATCCATTGTAAAACTCAAACCGGCAACCTCTCGACCTACCTAAAAGATTACAATTTATTATAACTAAGGCGCACGGTATACTTTTGAATCGATCTTCTCGAAAATTAATCTCCTTTTGTCGACCTTCAAGTGGCATAATTATAAAAAAATATATTTTTTGTTGGGATACACATGGGCCATTAAGTATCAAAATAATGCAATTCTATTGAAATTAAACACAAAACAGTTGGTTACAAATCTTTTTATTGTTATCCACAATAATATTATTTCACCACACAGTAACTTTCTCAGGTGGAAATATAATAACTTAAAACTAAATAAAAATTTTAGTAATTGCAGCCAACAATGGATATCATACGTCATTAGTTACCAATTTACTTAACAAAAAATTGAACAAAAGAACTTTAAATTTCCACCTGAGGAAGCCACTGTGTGGTGAAATAATATTATTGTGGATATATAATAGTTACAAGAACTACAACTTCATCGATTCACTATGCAATTCTATTGCTAGCCATCGGCTATTGTATGACTAGCGGCTCTTACAAGGGCTAAAGCGCATTTTGGCATGCCTAATGTTAACTTCTTGACGACCGAATTATAAATTCTAGTCGGGCCATCAACATTTTGTCGCTTAAAACGATCAATGTTGCTATTTAGTCTGTTCCAGGTTACCAACTGTTCTGTTAATTCTTACAATTCTTATATTTACGGTTTAAATTAACCTTACAAAGTGGTTATCTGTTCAATATTCAAAATTTATAATACCTTCGAAAGCCCAAAACGAAAACAAGATTTGTTAAAGCTGTTTGTAATTTTATATAAATGTATTATTAATATAACCCAACGCTTATACCCCCAGTCTTGTAATAGTTACGAAAATAATGAGTGTCTGTTAATAGGATTCATTTGTTTGTCATAGCCTGTTAGAAATAATGTAACATGGACATATTATATTCACCGACATGTAATTTTTCACCAACCCGAAAAAATATTTTTGAGCAAGTTGTAAATGGAAACATTCAATCAACGTTACATCAGAAGTAATTAGCATTTTTTATCGTAAATTATTTTAAAATCTGAATATCACCAAGATAATTTCGAAATTCCGTAATAATTGAATCAAAAATGATAAAGTTCCTCCATACTGGTCACCATCCGAATTTTTTTTATTAATAGTAACCGTCCCCAGCAAATTCCTCCCTACTGAAATATAATGGAAAAAAGTACTTTTCGGTGTTTGATATGCTATCTATATCATTTAGGCTTATAAGTACCTATAGATATGTGAATTTCAATTTATTAAACTGTTAAAAATAACGTAGAATAAAACACAATGCTATTTCACTAATTTTTATTGAACTCGACAATGTAAATTGCTCTATAACAACTGTGATTCAATTTACATTGGAAAGAGTGGAAGAGCTATTGGTATGCGATTAAAAGAACACGATCACAGCATAAATAAAAAATTCAAAAAACAGGATTCACGGAACATTGCATTGATTCGAACCATTCATTTGATATAAAAAATACGAAAATCATTCATACTAATATACACAATGGCAAAAAACTATCTATGCTAGAAAATATAGAAATCAAAAAAGCTATATTCCAAAAACTAAATTTAGTTAATAATTAGACTGAATTAGGATCCACAAGCTCCCCACTACTCCTATGTAATATGTAATTAGTATAAATATGTTGGCATTAGCTTTAAGTTTAAGTTTAAGTACTCTTGATAATGATCGCTGACGATCGGAACAATATTGTCGAGTTCAATAAAAATTAGTGAAATAACATTGTGTTTTATTTACGTTATTTTTAACAGTTTATAAAATATTTCACAAACGTTGCACTATCGAAAGTTTAAGTTTCTATTTATTTATTTTATTAAGAAGTAGTGGCCAAAGAAGAACAGTTCTTAATAGGTTAAGTTAGCTGATACGAAAGTTTACATAATATCTATCGAATAAGTAGAAAGATCAAATTCAGAAGAATTAAAAACAGATACAAGTACAATTAAAAGATCAATAAAGGCTAATTGAGTGCCCTTATAATAAATTTAATATTTTAAGCAATTTTTCAAAAAATACCGTCAAGCTAGCTTAAGATTAAGTAAGCAGAGCATGAGCGAAAAATTTGTTTAAACAATGAAAATGGCTTTTATGGTCACACAGTAATTAAAGGCTTGTTAAAAGCATGAAAATAAAAGAAAAAGAAATAAAGCTGTTTTCATGGTTTAAACATTTTTTGCCCATGATTTTCTTAGTCACGTTTAAGCTAATTTTTGAAAAAATGCCCAGAGTATTTAATGTCTCATAGGGGCACTTACGAGGCATGTCTGAAAAATAACTTTCTCATTTTTTTTTAATACATCGTTAAAAACATGGATTCATCACCTGTTTTTCTACATAATCGCCTTCTCGATCGATACAGTTTTGTAGACGCACGAATCACTTTTTCAGACCCGCTTTGTCCACCTGTACCGCCAACTTGTTGAGGAAATCCGTGACCGCAATTTTGACTCCTTCGTCTGACTGGAATTTCTCTCCGCTCAGGTGATCCTTCAGTTTTGGAAACAAGTGGTAATCACTTGGCGCTAAATCAGGACTGTAGGGTGGGCGGGGAACTACAGTTCAGTCGAATTGAGCCAAAAGATCCGTGGTTTGACGGGAGACTTGGGGATGTGCGTTGTGCAACCTCACCTGCACGCCGGATCTTTTTTAAAGACTTACAGTATCGGTCTGAATTGATAAGCAAAACGTCTTTCCTATCCCAAAAAACTGTCGCTATAACTTTCCCTGCGGATTGCGTATGTTTAAACTTCATTGGCTTGGGAGAATGACTGTGACGCCATGGTCGGGATTTTTCATTGATTTCCGAGGTGAAGTGAAAGCACCACGTTTCATCGCCCGTAACAATAGAGTCCAGGAACTCCTCTTTATTGTTAGCGCATTTTTCAAGAAAATTTCGGGAACAGTCAACGCGCTGCATTTTGTGATTAGGTGTAAGCATACGCGGAACCCATCGGGCGCACACCTTGCTGTAGTCCAACCTGTCAGTAAGGATTCGATGAATGGTACCGAGGCATATTTCAGGAACACGTTCAGAAGGATCCCGGATGGTGATCCTACGATCCTCGAGCAAAATTCGCTCAACTTCGACGGTCTGCCGCTTCGCTGTTCATCGTGCACATTTGTGCGGCCATTGTTGAAGGTTCGACACCATAACCGCACTTGTTGGACACTCATGGCGTTTTCCCCCTACACCCCACACAATTCACGATGAATATTCACCTGTTTTTCGCATTAAAAAACCAATTACAGAACGAATTTCCCACTTGGCGACGGTAGAGATTGAGACGTCCATCGCTGATAGCTATCGGACCGGCACTGAGCGTCTCAGTGACGCGCGCCGAGCGGGGATCGAGAGTGGGGGAACTACCGAACTCGGCGTTTTCACTGGATTTCGCCTAGCCCGGCGCACTCCAAAGTTACCGCACTAGGAAAGTTATTTTTCGGACACGCCTGGTAAATAAACTTTAATAGTAAGCCTTGTATATCTGTATTTAATCCTACTCACAATGCTCTTCCTACATAATGGACGTCAAAATTTAAGTTGTGTAATCGAGAAGTGTACATAAACAACTCACTATTAAATAAGTAACCGCATGAAACAAATAAAAATAAACATAGGTAACTAATCTAACAAATATGTTAGTTAATAAGAGTCTCATTAATAAAACGTACAAATTAAAAGATTAATTATATTGTAACAAGCAGAAAAATATATACAAATGTAGTATAAACTCAACAATCGGGCTTGGTTGAGCCTATTAGCATTACGAATGCTTCACATTACGGTTTGGCTATACAGTAATACCAAATTCACTGAGCAAAAACAGCAGTAGCTACTTCTGAAGCGTCATTAAAGTTTAAAAGATAAGGAGTTGTTTAATAAGTCTCTAAAACAAAATGGAAAACGAATTTCCCTAAAACTGTTTACAGGAAAATAAAGCCCTTGCTTTACGGATTTTCTTCAAAACCTTAAAACTTTAGAGAACTGACAAACACAAAAGTTATTGTGAATAAGAAGTAAGTACTTCTTAACAACACACTTTCGTCGGAACAATTTTGAGGAATTATATTTCAGCGTAAATACATACATCAACAAAATTTAGGGATATTTGGAAATATGTTAATTTTTGAATCATATTTGAAATATTTCTTTTTTTAATTCAATTATTTTGCAAAAAATACAACTAACATAAACATACAGTGCCGTAAATTGTCTTAATTTATTAAAAGAAAGATTAGTTAGATGAATATAATAATATTAGGAGCTACTCATTTCCTTAATTAACATAAGTGCTCTATAGGATTGAAAGTCGGCATTATCATACATAAAAATAATATCTTCGCCAACTGCTGCAGCAAATGGTACAACTACAGGTTAAAAAATATTTCTGATATGACATTCAACGCGAACAACCTTTATCATAGCTAAATGTTCATGCAATATCTTATTCATGCTCAGCATACTAATGCCCAAGGATGACTCAGTCTCACGATAAGTCACATGACAATCTTGCAATATCAATTCGCGCACAGCATAAATGTTTTGTGGCACAACAACCAATAACTGATTTTGGACGACATTCATCACGTTTATCCCTGAGCGAACTTCAACCACGATTAAATTCGTTATACCAGCATTTCACAGTGGCACTCCTGTCTTGATGATCCACGTCGAAATCGCAAAAAATTATCGCACGAAAATGATCACGATTTAAGTCCATTTTTTCGCTGAGAAAAAATTTTGAAGTCACTGTAAATAATACATGTTGTGCTCAAATGGCACTTCCTGAGCATGTTTCAGCCTTTTCACGTTGTCAAATTGACGCAAAACTCTCAATCTTCCAGCATCCGATTGCTTTCTGAATCCCGATTGATCTGATAAAAAAATTGCTCTGCTCTCGTATCCATTGCATGTGTTTCTCTGTCTAATTAACCCTGTGCCCTCGGTTTTTTTAGCTTCTTGGAAATATTCTGACAAAGCTCTTAGAGTGAAGATTCACTTTTGGTAAACGACGTTTGGGGATGAACCAAAGGATTATGTACCTCATGAAGACCTGTTGGTAATGTGGAGGTAGTTACTGAATCTTAACTGTAAGCTTGAAGGGTACCGATATTTCAAGGAAATTATGGCTGGTCCTCTACATAAATGGTCTGGAACAGTACCTGTCGCTCTGGTGTTGTTATAATCGAGAAATAACTCTTTAAGAAGTGCCCAAGCTTTGGACCACATAATTTTGCTTTAGACCAGCTTCAAGCATTATAACTGCTTTATACATGCCATCTAGGAATAAATGTTGGCGTTTTAACGTTTATTCACGTTAATTCGATACAAAATTACGTCACATTTAGCCCAAAACAAAATCAAACGAATAAATGTTGACAGATTGTCAATCGCAACAATCGTTGTCTTCAATAAAAATCATGTAGAATTCACAACAATAAACTGACGATTAGGGAACGGGGCAAGGAATTGTGTCAAACATGTTCCTTCAAAAAATAAACCACACAGTATCATTATTTTAGGATGTAGCCACTTTAAGAAGACTTTTTCTGACAGAACAACAATCAACTTAATCCCGTAATTAAAAAGCATTCACATTTTAAGAATATTTGTTATGCATGATAAGGTTTTTGGTCAATGATTACACTGTTTTCAGTATTAAATACTTTAAAACAATCAAAACGAAGCAGAACTTTGAAACACAAATATTAGAGTCAATAAACATTTTATTACTCTTGTAATGGCAGCATTAAATCTCTTGACTACCCTCACTTAACACTATAAAGTTAACGGCCCGATTACGGTATAAAAGTTCATTAGAACATTATGACAAATTTTATGTATCTAACAGCTTATAGCTTATATAAAATAGATATACGTATTTAATGTTTTAATGATATCGATATATTTACAACAAAAACTCTGTAAATGGTTTATTCCCTAACTGCTGCAACAAATGAAAATTTTGGTGATGTGCGGTGAAATTGATACTTTAAGAAATATTTTTTATATTACTGAATGTTTGGGTTAATTGTAATTATATTATAATTACAAATTATGTAAATATAGTACCATTTTATTACAAGTTTCACCACGGTTCCTGTGTATAGTATATAAAGATGGTGAGAAACAATAACGTTTTACTTATATTAAGTCTTTTTAAGAAAATAAACAAAAAATTGTTCTATCGAAGAAAAACATAGAAATATATAACGACTATATAGTTTTTCAGGAAATTAAATCAACTCAACTCATTAACAAAAAAGGTCTACAATGCCACAAATTTACATTTTTTACCTTAAGGGTATATGTAATGTCAAATACCATACTGCATCTGATTAATTTTCAAACTTACAATCATATAAGAAAACTATACGAAAATGTAATGTAAGTTTCATGTAAAACTTCTAATTAAGCCAAAGTTTTGGCGAAACAATTGTCAAGTTAACTAAACCTGTTGAAATTTATATGTGTTAGTATTTGTTACATTAGTTCATTCTCAATCCGTATGTTTTATCTATCTATTGTATTAGTTATGATTTTTTTATTTAAAGTGTAGAATTCAAATATAAATCACAAATCCTTTGAATAGGTCATTGTGTAGGATTTCACTTGATGAAAATTATGATCCATGTTTTTTTAATGAAAATGAGTAAATAACTTTTCACAAATAATTTATTTTACATGACTTAAGTTTCACTACCGAGCAGCTTTTTCAACTGATAGTAGTAGATACTACGTTACTTTACAAGAATTTGAGCTTATATCTCTCTTAACTATTGGGGTTGGTTGGGGTCTTTACAGAACAAATTGAGTAATGGTGAATTTTTTATATCTATATGGTTGTTTAGTAATACATTACAGCTATTATTTTATTGATTTCCAATGATTTTAGAGCATTTAGTGTTTTGTTTTTCCTAAAACGTAAAATTTTGAAATGTTTATTAAACTGATGGTTTTCTTTGACTAAATGGTTAGCGTAATTTTAATTATATTTTTTATTTTGAAATTATTTTAGGTATTCATTAATTCTAATTTTGAAAGACCGTCCGGTCTGTCCTATATAACATTTTTGGCAAGAGCCACAATTTAATTTGTACATGCCTGATTGATCGTAACTTTCAGATTTGTTTTTATTATTTTTATAAAACTATCTTTATTATTATTATAACTAAATGCTCTAGAATTTTTAGATATCAATAAAATTGAAAACTGTAATTTAATACTAAAAGACCAATAGATATAAATAATTCAGCATCACTTAATTTGTTCTATAAAGACCCCCCACCAACACTAATGGTTAAGATAAATATAAACTAAAATTCTTGTAGAGAAACGTAGTACCTACAACTATCACTTGAAAAGCTGCTGTGTAGCGAAACTTAAGTGTACAATAAATTATTTGTAAAAAGTTTCGTGTACTTATTTACTCATCTTCGATAAAAAACAAATACTTTATTTTTAATTTTTAAAATGAACTATCAAAAAGTAGAGCTAGAATCTATCCTGTGGCGGCCGATACACCCTGTATAGAACATTCCATATTCAAATTCCTTTGTACAAATATTCTTTTGTATTAGATTTCTTTGTGTATTTATGTAAATATTTCTTAACATTATCTTCTAAAGCTTTTGTATTCTGTCCATCTGTGCCAATAACTTTTACTACTGTACTTTCCTATAATCCCGGCTAACATTTCAACTTCGTGTACTAACCGCATGACGTCTGTCCTTCGCTGTCCTCCCTGATTACAATTTTACGATAGGTTTCTTCGGTGGTTTGGGTCGTTGCTCTATTTCGTCATATTTCTGGTCTAAAAATTCTCCATGTTTTCGTACTTCTCTATTGGCACCCTACCCTCATCTACTACCCTTTCTCTTACCTCACAGTTTCGATTTGATTCTTTTTTTCTCTCTGAGAGTAATGAGTTCTTATTTAACTTCGCTGCCTTCATGTTCATTATATCTTCCTTGTTGTTGTTAATTGTGTAAATATATGTTGATTGTTGCGTTATTGTTATGTAGTGTTTAATTGAATTATACAGAGAAACTAAAAAATAAAATCCATTTTCTTTATTTTATAGAATTTGAATAATATTAAAAATATTTTCTATTATCTTCTTCCACGTGCCACAGTTTTACGTATTCTTCTAAAAATAAAACACGTGTATAAAGGGCTGCTGTGATGGCCCCAAGTTACTTTATTTTTTGGCAAAAGTAAATATTTGTGTTCTCTCAAGAAACTCCATTCGACGATACCCGATAGCTTACAGAAAGAATAAAAAAAATTCTACACTTCTTTGCATAGTATGCGAGCGCTTCTTTAAAATACGGTTATGCATAAAATATTTATTTTCCGGTCAACGAACTATCCATGTTATCTGTAAATTTACCTCCTACACCGTTAGACAAGAAATTCAAAAACGAAAATTATAACGTTCAATTCCTTATGAATCCCTAAAGGAACGGTGTCCCGGGTACTATCGATCCTGAGCCATAGTGAGTCCCGAAATGACACATGTATCAATCGTGAATATTTTGTTAACAGTGGGCGTAGATACATCAGACCAATCAATTATTGCCATCGATAGCCGGTTTAGAATTTATTGAAGTATGTGCAGAGGTATAGGATTTTGGTTTCATTCAAGCTCTGTTATTCTTAAAAGCAATGATTCAATATAGACACGTTAATAAAACAATGTAATAGCATAAGTACTGACGGAAATATAAAATAACACTGTTTTATGATGCAAATCATATTTGATGAAGCATTGGAAAAGGACAAGTTTTTGACAATCTACGCATTAGCATGACTTTAATGTCGGCCAACCAACAAAAAATTTGGTAATATGTGGAAATTATCTGGACCGATCCCCCATGAACTCTTCGACAATAACAAAACCAAACGTGCCCTAATTTTGACCGAATTGCTATAAAAAAACGTTTCCAATTAATCTCGGCATGAGAGAAAAATTATAGTTACTCTTCACAAATATCAAAAGAAGGGCTTAAGTTATCACGTCAATTGCTTGTTAAATACTGGCAGACATCTACGATTTAAATGGGTTGGTGGGCGATGTCAATTGGTGGATTACCCGTGGTATCTATCAGCCGTCCACTAAGCAAATCGGAATCAGTAAATGAACTTAGCGCCCCAGGGTAATAATTTAAATAAATATCTGTCGTGTTTCGTTCCCACAATAAATACTATTAAAAGAAAAAGAATAGTTATAAATCAAACTCATCATCATAGTGTCATCAGTACCTTCCTATCTTGAGCCAATTTTCGCATTTATCCAAAGTACAATATTTTGCATCCCTAACCTCTTTCGAACAGTAATCTAATATAGACCTTCCTCTATTTCATTTTACTCCTATTTTCGTCTGTAACATGTCTCTAACTAACTAGCCCTTCATGTCTCACAAGGTGTCCTACGAATCTATCTCACATTTTCTTTATTAACTTCCATGGCGCCTATGGTTTTTCTGCTCTTTCCAATATCTACTCCTTTCTAATATTTTCCATCCACGGTATTTTCAACGGTCGCCTATAACACCACATTTCAAATGTTACCATTTCTTTTTCGCCGCACCCACCGTCTATCTACTTTTCTCACCCACACAGCCTTGTGCTCCAAACTTAAATTTTAATAATTGTTTTCGAGTTCCTAACACAGAAGTGATTACCTTTTATTAAAGGCTACTCTACCCTGCACTATTCCTTGTTTTTTGTCACTACCACTTTCTCCACACTGACTTATGTTTCTTTCTTCTTCTGGTTTTTCATCTCAAATATATCTATTTCTATATTAGTTTCTAACCTTACATTCATCTCCCTTACAAATCAAAATTTTCGTTTTATCCATGTTGTACTGTCAATACCGCATCCATTTTATTGAAGGCTGTCTCTAACTTCTCCCTAACATCATTAATTTTTGAATAACTGCCATTTAAAGTATAGTGGGAAAGAAAATGAGTTTATTTATATATTGGTTTAAAAAATAATCTCCTTATTGTATATTCGCCTTGATTTTGCACTATACTCTAAAATAAGAAGAATAAATGTAAACTGTTACCATATGAAATAGAGATAAATATTCCCTCAAGAAAGGTTATGTGTACTTTTTACATGGGAAGAACTTTTCAGTTGATAGAAGGAAATCCTACACAGGGCATTAACCATATACTCGTACCTAGCGTTGAAATCAAGAATTTTGCCTTGATATAAGTATAATTAACCAATTCATGCCCATTAAACACTATGTGTTTGCGGAAAATTACCCCAACAACCAATTTGTTATTTTTGGCTAATCGTGCGATGTATTAAGACTATTAATTTCAATTACCATTGATCGAAAATTCGACTCTACTACGATTAAATATCTTTTTATATTTCCAAAAAAATAAATTCAGTGTAAACTCTCTATAACGAAGCTCACGGAACCGATAATTTTATATCGTTGAATACAGTACTTGGATATACCCTTGTCTATTATAAAATGCAACCGATGTCATTGTATCCGGTTATAACTTACGTTATATCATGAACTTTCCTCCTATATTCACCATTGTGTAGGGTACTTATTCCAGAAGGTTTTAGTGTATGAAACATTGGGGGAACTTGGGAAAGTTTTAGCATAGTCAACACTAAACGTTTCTCTCCCTGGCGGAAAGCAGGGAAGAGAACGTCGAAGGGAGGACATGGACTATTCTAAAAAAGTCAACTTGAAACTATGTAAAGTTTTCTAAACAAAAACTCTGATACTATTTCGAAGACATGGGTGTTGGGTATCAAAGGGTTCCCTTGTAGAATATTATACGTATAACTTCTGACCTTGTGATTGGTCGACCAAATCCCGACTACCTCTCTTTACAGCTTACGAGATTATATAAACTTCATTTTCCCGATTTATCCTTGTAGCTTGTGGCAATGAAACATCCAAAGGCTTTTTTGTCTTTAACATCACCAAGCGGCGTGGTCTAGCGATCTGTGTTTACTGTTCACTGTGAGAAATGTCGCTTCATTACAGAAAGTTAGTCAGCATGTAAAAAAAACAAGAGGAAAGTTTCAATCAAAAATATTTTTAATTGTTCACAACAATTTTTTCACCAAAACATTGGCTTCTTCAGGTGAAGATGTTCTGAATAAAGCCTTTACAAAGTAAACTTAAATACTAGATAATAAATTTAATGGGTTAGGTAACATCGAAAGGCTGGGGTGGGTTAAACCTTATGTTTTTGAAGAAATATTTAAATTTAATAACGGAGAATTATTTACATCATTTCGATCGTTAAGTAAAATTTTTAACTTATTGTATTTATTAATATAAATATGTTCAGTTAACTTTAGTTTTTGACTTTTTGGCAATTCTTTTAAAATCTTTCAATTATCATAAAAGTAGGTTTCTCGATTATTAAATGTACTGCGTATGTAGAATCAACATTCCCATTGGTATAGTATCTCCTATGTTCACTAATCCTTTGTTTGAAGGATCTGCTAGTTTGTCCCACATAAACTTGATCACAGTCTCCGTATTCCAGTAAATAAACTCCAGATTTTAATTTTATTTATTTTACTTTGTAAAGACTTTATTCAGAACATCTTCACCTGAAGAAGCGAATATTTTGGTGAACAATTAATAATATTTTTGAAACTTTCCTCTCGTTTTACTTATTTGACATGGAGTTTTAACAAGTAAACTGAGAAACGGCCTTATCAAATTAACTATTCTCTCGAAAGTGAAAAGAAAAGAGAATGTGAGGTCATTACATGTCTCTTTTCTATAGCTTCATAATGACAAGTGTAAGTATTTAAAAAGTTAAAAGGATAGAAAAAATACTTGGCACTTGTTTCACATATATTTAATACATTTTTCTTACCATTGCTTCGGCTTTTATACGATTTCCAAAAAGTTAATAATTATTGACTAAAGGCATATTTTCAGGTAAATCTATTTATACTTATTTGTGTCTTCAAAAGGGGGAAATTTCCAAATTCTATTTGGTCATTAGTAATGGCCAGATCATTTATTAACGCTGTATTTATTTATATCGGCTAATTCAAGGAGGTTAAGCCGTTTATCTTTATTGTGATAATGAGGAAGGTTTACATTAATTGAATCAAGGGAATTGTTGAAAGTTAAACAATGGTCAGCTATCCTTGTATATTTTTTACCATTTTTCATAGGTCTGTCGAACTCTTCAATGTGTTTCTTAAGGGCTCTATCTGTTTGTTCAATATAAAAAGCTTTACAACATTTACAATTGATTCAGTACAGACCGTTTTTATATAAAACATCCAATTTTTGTTTATCATTCACAAGCATTCTTCCTCAATTATTTTTTTTTGTCGGATATGGGAAATAAGTCAAGTTTTTTTAAGTTATTGCCAGTATTACCCAATATCTTTGGCACAAAGTTTATATAACAGAATTATTTATTATTGCTATTGATATTTTTTTCATTTAGAGCTGAGTAAAATTCTTGAAAGATTAAGTTTTTACGTTTTTCATGTATGACTTTTTCTATTAAATTTTTATCATAACCATATTTTTAGCCACAACTTTTAAAACTGAAACTTCTTTCTCAAAATAAATATTATTGTGTGTAAATTTATTTTTAGACTATTGTTGGTAGAATATAATTTTCTAACAGAGTTAATATTGATATTATGCTTGTGGTTGATGCAATTCTCCGTACTTCTCGTAGATTTTTTGCAATTTATTATACTTTTAACATGCTCATTTATACGGCATTTAATAGGTCTGCCCCATGGACCAATATAAAAAATATTATAATCCTTACAAAGAACTTTATAAAATCTACTTGTTTTTTAAGGGATTTGTTTTAATTTCTATGTTAACCAAAAATGAATGCAGATTGTTTTTATTGATTTCTATAGGTCAGATTAACTTTAAGCTTAAAAATGTATTTAACAAATGGAATGTGACACTTAAGGTCAATACTTTACGGAACCACACCAAAACCAAAGATAAAAGTGGCATTTATAAAATACATTGTAACAATTGCGATGCTTGCTATATTGGACAAAGTGATAGGGCAATCAACGTTAGAATATCTGAGCATGTAAAAAGTATAGACAAAAAGGACACCAAAATGGGCTTTTCAGAACATTGTGTCTTATCTAACGACGAGATAGACATAAAAAATGTTACTGTACTCCATAGTGGCATCAGAAAAAGCAAAAAATTGTCGCCCTTAGAAGCGCTAGAGATTAAAATAGCCCTGTCCCAAAATCTTAAGTTAGTCAATAACCATACGGAGTTAGATTTCGTAAACTCCCCACTCATTTTAGGCAATTAAAATTAAGTCTATATATTGTCGCACTAGCTTCTAAAATTTAGTATAAGATTTTACTCTAATTCTTTGGTAATGGTCGTGTGACCAAAACGTTCTACGTTGTTTTATTTACTTTTGTCTACTTAAACATGTTTCACAATAGTTGCAGCCCTTCCCCACAGTGTTATGTTTAGAAGTTTATTTTTTACTCTATTGCTTACGTTTCTAATATTACTTAAAAGGTATTAAAATCCTTGTTTCACTAAATATTAAGAACCAAAGATCCCACATTTGGAACGCGTACCACCAAGCAGGCACTATGAACCGAAAGCCAAATCCCCTAACCAGTTTCTACTTATTGCATCTCATCACGTGGGCACTGGCAAAAAGGCCTTTACAGGCTGTATGATAAATATAAATATGGAATCAATCATATAGGTCGTAACCGGTTGTGGGATATGGCTTTCGGTTCGTTGTGCCTACTTAGCAGGACGCGTTCCAAATGTGGGATCTTTGATCCTTAATATTTAGACGAACAAGGACTTTAATGCCTTCTGTTTTCGATATTTTATCATCGTCTAGGAATCTTTCGGAATTAACAACAAGTGTAATTCTTGTTCGTGTTCCATTGAAAAAATGAAGTAAGGTAGCACCCAGGCAAAACGGAACACCCTGTATAATCGAAAATAATTTAAAAATATGAACAGGTTCATTTGATGAAACTTTTATTCAAATCATATTTTCGTAAAATCAATAAAAAAGACACAATCTTCCGTCCAAGCACAATTGGCCCACTCTGTACATTAATGAATCTTTTGATATGTCGGAACTGTCGAAACAATATTATTAATAATTAATAATAAATGAAGTGAAACATTTCCAACACTGTTTTTGTGGTCTTTTATAATTTTAATAAGAAAATATATGATCAATATTCATGCGCTAGTATTGTCTTTATACATTAAATGTGTACCTACTCAATTTAATAATTTTTCATCACATTCGTCCCATAACAAATGCAAATTTAAAATTAGTGCATCTCAGTAATTTTCTTTTGAAAAACTAAAAGCGAAGAGTCGGAAACGTGAATCTACAAAGAAAAAGTAATATCCGAGAAGTGGTAGAAGGAATGTCTAGTAGACTGATGCCTTTTTGTACATTCGTAAGAAAAAAGTGTCCCTAAGGCCTCCTCGGCTTTTCAGAAACGTCATCTCGCTTAAAAAAACGCCGTACAACCACTTTTCACTTTACCCATTCTTTTCGGTCTGCTAAAGGCGGGATATACGAGGGTTAATGCTTATATTTTGAACGTTGGCAATATTAAGTGTTTACAGGCGCCATCTGACGTTTCTAATTCAATGTTTGACCTTTTCAACCATAACGTTCTTCAGAACGTTCTGTTATTTAATAATAGGTTGTGTTGTTTACAGTGACTTGAAATTTTTGACTTAGTGAAAAGATGGAATTAACTCGTGAGCATTTTCGTGTAATTTTTTACGACCTTCGACGTGGATTATCAAGACAGGAGTACATCGATCAACTTACTTCGACTTTTAGCGATGAAGTCCCATCCTTGACCACTGTGAAACGCTGGTATAATGAATTTAATCGACGCCGCAGTTCGCTCAGGGATGAATATCGTGAATGTCGTCCAAAATCAGTTATTGGTTGTTGTGCCAGAAAACATTGATTTATCGTAAGATTGAATAATTCTTGGGCATTAATATGACGATCATCAATAACGTATTGTATGAATATTTTCCTGTTAAAATGATTTGTTCGCGTTGGATCGCGCATGATTTGACAGAAGTTCAGAAAGATGCTCGTGTCAATTGGTGCAAAAAAATGCTCAAGAAATACAATCGCAGTGCATCAAAAGCTGTATATAACATCTACACAGGTGACGAATCTTGGATCTATGCATATTAACCCGAAACAAAACAGCAATCCACCGTATGGGTCTTCCAAGAAGAGCCAAATCCGACAAAAGTGATTCGTGTACGAAACACTTCAAAAACATGATCGCCTGTTTATTCGGAATAACTGGACATGTGGCCACCGTGCCGTTAGAGCAACGTAGAACGGTGACTTCTGATCTGAATGGTACACAACCATTTGTTTTCCAGAAATGCTTCGTCAAATACAAAAATAGAAGCAGTAACGAAGGATCATTCTTCATCATGACAATGTAAGCTCTCACACATCGGTTGAAGCAACATCTACTTGACTGGCCAAAACGTCGAATTGATATGTCATACTCCGTACAGCCCCGATTTGTCACCAAAAGACTTCTTCTTATTCAAGAATAAATTTCGGCGCCTGAAGCACCCGTTGATGCATTCAGAAACCATGTTTTGGAGTGGAAAAAGCGTTACGAAAATTGATTCTAGCGCGTGCAAAAGTGTATTGACCATCATGGCGAATGCTTCGAAAAACAATAGTCATATTCGTAAATTAAGCACTGTCGTTTCATTATTAGGCACAAAATATAAATTTCAACCCTCCTATATGCAAACAAGTAAATGTTAAGTATGTGCGTGGTGTCTATCTAGATATCTCAGTTTTACTAAGAACAGTATAATTTCTTGGTCAGGAATTTATCTAACTACCAGACGTGAATCGCGATTTCGATGTTTAAAGTACTTTAAAAGCAAGTTGATAAATATATATAATAGTTGTGGCAATATATCGCCATCTACCGATATCTGCTCTAACTGAAGTATTCCATATGGACCTCACTAAAATTACGTGTCTATCACGTAGATACCCTAGTACGTTCTGTGCAAACCATAGACATAGGAATAACAGAGGGATGGAAGCTGCCAAGAGGAAAGCAATGAGGTAGATACTATTATATGTATACAGGGTTTTCAAGTCGATGGGCTATTAGAAGTACATGAATTAGTAGATTGAATTCAATCCTGAAACTTGGGCTTGGGCTCATTTAGTTATTGTTTATGCCGCTTCTTTTAAAATATTTTCAAGTTCGATTTACATCCGATGATACCGGAAGTATATGTTAACTTTCTTATTTTAAATGGAATGACATACTTTTTTAACATTTTCCTATATAAAATCTGAATTCATACATTTTTATAGGAAGCACTGCCCCGAAAATATTGATGCATTTTGAGTTATTTATTTATTTTTTTTCAAATTTTTGACATTTGCACGTTAACATTAAAAAAACCGTAATTCAATTAATTTTTGAGATTTTGGTTTATAACTGGTAACAATTATTTGATTACTTTGGAAAAGTTTAGTTTTGAAAATATTCCAATAAAATACTGCCTATATAGAAATTTTTGTTGCTGAAGAAAAATTTAAAAATTTTAACTCCTCTAATTTTACCACTAGCGATGCAATTACTGAGTTTATTTCAATTGTGTGGAAATGGCATAATGAGGTATCAAATTGACTTCTGGGAACATCGAAAACTATCAACAGTTAACGAAATATGTCATCAAAATAATATCTAGTATATAAACTGCATTTGAATTCATCCTAACCCAGCAATAAACAGGAGACGCAGAAGTGTAGCCAACATTTTATGGCCACCATGAAACCCCCTTCCCGGCCCTGAGGGACTACACACCATTCTTCTATAATAGTACTTTACGCTCCATCCCAATATAGTAAGTATATTCCTATATCTATGGTGCAAACATACAATTTTTGATCGAACTTCTACTAACCGAAATAGTTGTAATAAGGGAAAAATAATTTCTTTTTTGTGGTACCCTCTCTGTGGTAATGTCCTCAGCCGGTGCCTGGTGTGTCTTATTATAAATCCATTACTACCTATGAAGAAAGAAAATGGTTGTTTCCTTCAGTTTTCTTACAAGGCGTTTACACTATAATTTGTTTTCGTCGCTTATAACAGCGGTTTCCAATTTGATCCTGAATTTCTAAACATATAACACAATGCTTTCCGACGAATTGTATTTTTTGCCGCAATTATGGCGATTGTAAAAAACAAAAAAAAAATATTTTCTCAACAAGAAACGCCTTACAATTGTGATGTATTTTATCTGACCCCTAATCGTTTCTGTTTCTTTGTTACTGAACACATCAAATATAACTCGCAGACTGCTAACTAATAACTACTCGTAAAACAAGTGATATTTTCAAAGGTAACTCCGAATTTTTCTGTCAATATAGATATAAATAGATTTTATTGAACTCCATTTAGACAATTACCCAACTTCAAATATTTTAGTTACCTATAGAAGAATAAAGCATTAAAGAAAGCAGGCACGATGAAAAAGTTTTAGTTTAAATTTTTTATAACAATTAAAGAGGTTGCCGTTATAATAAAATAAGAGTGATATTTCCATGAAATTGAAAATAAGAAGATATTCTTGATTTTATCTACTGATACATGATGAAATTCCATTATATACTTAATGAATACAAAACACTTTTTTCGAATTTCACAGTTTATTGTTTATCACTTGACAATATTGTTTCGCTACACTGTAGCTTCTTCGGAAGTTATATCTAAACTTATACGATTACAAATATTATTCGCTTATATTCTAACCGTTCCAGGAGGGGGTGGGAAATGAAATAAATTTAGTAATGGAGAATTGTTGACTTCAGTTTGTTCGTTAATAATATTAGGGCTGTATTTGTTTTTATTTATTTCTAATTTTTCTAATAATTTTAGTCTATATGAATGTATTATTCTAAAATCTTTATTAAACGTATGTTTATTATCCTTTAAGTGTTTTGCGTAATTGGATTCTGCTTTATTGTTATTATAAGATCTGTAATGTTCATTGATTCTGATTTTAAAGTTTCTAGCTGTTTTACCAATATAGAATTTATCACAAGAATTACATGTTAATTTGTATACGCCTGATTTGTAATCATTATTGATTTTGTCCAACAATAAATTAGGAAAACACATAAAAAATAATAAAGACAAAATCAATAATGATTACAAATCAGGCGTATACAAATTAACATGTAATTCTTGTGATAAATTCTATATTGGTAAAACAGCTAGAAACTTTAAAATCAGAATCAATGAACATTACAGATCTCATAATAACAATAAAGCAGATTCCAATTATGAAAAAAACATAAACGATAATAAACATACGTTTAATAAAGATTTTAGAACAATACATGCAGAAAATAATTCATATAAACTAAAATTATTAGAAGAATTAGAAATAAATAAAAACAAATACAGCCCTAATATTATTAACGAACAAACTGAAGTCAACAATTCTCCATTACTAAATTTATTTCATTTCCCACCCCCTCCTGGAACGGTTAGAATATAAGCGAATAATATTTGTAATCGTATAAGTTTAGATATAACTTCCGAAGAAGCTACAGTGTAGCGAAACAATATTGTCAAGTGATAAACAATAAACTGTGAAATTCGAAAAAGTGTTTTTTATTCATTAAGTATTTAAGAAGATATTCATTATTAATAAACACATTAGAATAATACTTTTAAGAGATAATAAACAAATTACTAATCATTCTTAAGAATAATAATTTCGGGATATGACACAATTTTTCATGTGATGTTACGGAGAAAATTTAATGAAAATTTGAGCGTAAAAACCGGGTAACAGACGTCGCAGACTGATACGGCGCGAGGAAGCTGCAAGCTTGATAACATGACAAATACAAGAGTCCAATATAAAGAAATAACAAGAAAATTCGGGAATTGTTCTGGGGTTTACAGTAAAATTCAAGACCACTCCATGACAATATAAATAGGTGACTGACAGACAGGTAGATACAGTTCAATTATAGGCAGGTGTTATTAAATAGTGCTAGGGTTGTCATCCGTCCAGATTTTCGCCTGTTTGTTCTAGCGTGGGAGCGTCCGAGAGAGTTTATTATACAATCTGTATTTTCCGTACACTTGCAATTATTAAATAACACAGGTCAACAAAATCATGAATTGGAAAGGACAAAAAAAAAGGAAATTGCAGTCATTTACCTCACGATTTAAAGGAATCGTGAACCCAAATCGAAAAACGGAGTTTTTAACATTTTTGAGTGGATTACAACGTGATATGAAGTACCAGAACAACAAAGAGAGTGCTAATCACCGAGCTATCTTTTGTCGCTTATTTAAAATCAGGACCCACAGTTGCCCCAACACATCAAGATTTTGAAGTATTACTAATTTAGCTTTTTGCATTTCAGATTGCGATATATTCAAATTTCAGTATTTTAGGGCAATTATGGTGACAGATTCCTGTTCGCCTTTGAAAAATATATGGAGAATAATTACGCCCGTTACATTCGCTGTATTCAACCCGTCACAGTGGAGCGCTTTTTTGGGGTACCCTCTCGTTTTGGAGGACACTATTAACCATGGAAAGTTGAAAAATAAATCAAAAAAGAAAATAATCATATTCGATGTGTTCTGAAATGGCAAATCTTTAGTACGTTGCAATTTTGAGAAATACTAGTCTCAAAACCAAAAAGAATACCAAATTAGTCATTCAAATATTTAAATTGAGATGGGGAAATTTTGAAGACAAATTGTAATTTGACGTTGGGATATCTCAAATTCATAGCCTACGTTAACCTTTGGAATTAATAGCAAGCCTGTCAACCACGCCAAAATTCTGCTGGTTCGAAATAAAATATTGTTCTCAGCTATTTGGCTTCCTTTACAGATGGCTAAAATAATGAAACCGTCGATTGGTATCGCTTGTATTAAACTTATTTTATTGTATTAGTAAGATAAACAAACTTCAGCATCGAATGTCTGGGTGTAAGCCTTTGAGATTTTTAAGTTTCTTCTGTTGATTTGTTAACTTTACAGGTGACATTAATACAGTAAAATAAATAAGCTACGATTGTAATATGAATAAGTGAATACAGAGTGTTCAGTGTAATATAAATAACTTTGTTTTCATAAATACAAATTACTAGAAAATTCTCTATAGTATAATTAGTATGATACATACCCCACTCCCTTCATTGTCAAGCCCCTTAATAATAATCAACTACAATTTGTAGATGTTAATAATGTTTGATTGAGTAATTAAAAATTGTAGCAAATTACAGTACCGATGATTATTTATATTTCAAAATATTAATACCGATCTACAATATAATGTTTTGTACCTATTGATTCATTTGTAGATAATGTACTTATCCGTGATTCACATCCATAAATAACATAAATTATTAATACCTTGCTTGGTTGGCTACTACTTGCCTCTATTGACTGGCCGCACTGATCGTAACTAATTTCATTAATTTCGGTTCACAGTTCATTTGATATTAAACGGACCCTACTCTAAGGGCTATATTAATTAAAGTAAACGCATCAGTCATTAATACTATCTCAGATAATGGAAATTTTGCAACAATTCTTGTTATGCATGGGCAACATCAGTTAATAATAATTTCGAAATGGAGTTCCTGGTGTCTAACTGCCTAAAATAGGAACATATATTCGAATTTCTTTTGACAGAAATAGGTGTAAAGTATGAAGACACAAAATTAACTGTAGGTCATCACAAAGTCATTAGTCCGAAGACAAGCAAGTTGAACACCCACTTTCACATTCACTCCTACCTAATTTTCACATTTCTCTAAAACCACAAAATTGTGCAACCATAACTATTTGCGAACGGTAATATAATCTAGGTAATCCTCTGTCTCTTTCTACCCCTATTCCTGTCCCTAATATATCTTTAATGAGTCCTTCATTATGTCTCAAAAGATGTCTATCTCTCCTTTTCCTTATTGACTACCTCCTCATTTCTAACACTTTCTATCGATGGTATTTTCAACAGCCCCCTATAACACCACATTTCACCGTCCACATTTCGCAGCCATACACAGCCGTGCTCCAACCATGCACTTTTAATAAACTTTTTCCAGTTCCTAAATTAACCAATCGCGACCATAAAAGTGACTTCTTTTTATTAAAAGTTGGTCAACCCTGCGCTATCCTGTTTTTTATGTCTATCGCTTTTTCAATCCTCACTTATCTTGCTTCATAGATTTCGAAAACCAGAGACTTCCTCTAGTTCTTCGTTTCCAATTTTTGAAAATTAGCTGTAATCTTACTTTTATCTACCTTGCAAAACAATATCTACGTTTCATTTTTATTTATTTTAATTCCGTGCTCTAGTGTTAATACCGATTCCATTTATTTAAAGCTGTCTCCAACTCCTCTCTAGTAGATACTAATACTACTATATCATCCACAAATATTTTCCTTCTGTATATCTATCCCTGAAATTTTCCTGTCTTTAATAATATTAATCGCATCTTTGATATATAGATTAGAAACTAGCAGTGGCAGTGTTCATCCCTTCTAACTTCCTTCCGTTGTTGTCCAAATTCTATAACATACTGTTATTTTGTACAAACTATGTATAACTCTTCTATTTCTGCATCTAATCCTTATATTTTTAAGTACAATTAATGTTTTATACCATTTAAAATTATCAAAGGCATTATATAGATCTACGAATCCTATGTAAACGCTCTTTTCCTTTTCTATGGTTTTTATTTTAATTGTAGGTAATATTATTTTATTAATTTTGAGCTTTTTAATGTTTGAGTTACAGTTGGGAAGATTCTTTTAATTAAATTTCAAATCAAGACTAACTTCCCAACCATCACCTAACCACCAACTCAAAAACGAATTTGCAAAAGTTTAAGTTTTCTTAAAAAAGTAATAAAATTACCATGAAATAATCTGAACGGTACATTTACCAATTTTTGTTTGATTGGGCGTATTTAATTTAGTACCCCTAGCCAGTCCCTTGAGCGTCACCACTACAAATGAAATAATTTAATTTCCAAAGTACGTTGCTGTCACATATTAAAATAATCACAACCGCAATTTCTGTTTGTCATCCTAGTTAACTTGTCAACACGCACATACAAATGACTTTTTATATGAATCTACCAAACAAGCGCTGACATCAATCGAGTACTCTATTTATTATTTCAAGTTATTACTTCAAATATTTCTATTTGCGCGTATTATTTTACAATTATACATTATTCATTTAATATTTGTAGCAAATTTGCACCTTGGCCAGTAGATAAAAGCAGCACTGCACCGTGATATTATTTAAATATGTAATAGAGACATTGTTTAAATAAACATGTAAATAGAAATATAAATACATTTAATATCCTACAGGCGTTCTATAAGATGTCTATTAGATATTTTATATATTTCCTGAAGCTTATACACATTTAACACATAGGCTGAAAAGTCTCGAGTCTAACAAAGAAATCACGTTTTTTCTGTTCAAAATTGGCTTTACTCATCAACGTAATCTGCTTCAAGAGCAACACAATCATTCCAGAGCCGTTTTAACATTTCAATACCACTTTTGTAGAACAATTTATCTTTTGCCTCAAAATAGGCCTCAGCTTCAGCGATAACCCGATAACCTCTTCATTCGAACGAAATTACTTGACGGTGAGCATTTTTTTGAAGTCTACGAACAGCCAATAGTCGCTGGGAGCCAAATCTGGACAATACGGTATATGTGGGAGCAATTCGAAATTCAATTCAGTTGTTTGGCCATTGTATTAAAGACAAATGACTTGTGACACGCTGCGTTGTCTTGATGATAATTTTTTTTCTTTGCAATATGCGGTCGTTTCATTGCAATTTCAATTTTGCGGCCATCAAACGCTCCAGTAACGCTATATAAGTACTACAATTCACTGTTGATGGTATTTCCTTCTCAAGATAATCGATGAATATTACACCATGCACATTCCAAAAACCATAACTTTAACCATAACCTTTCCAACCGATTGTTCTTATTGTGCTTTCGAGAGCTTTGGACGAAGTTCACCAGTTGCTGTTCACTTGCCCACTCAGATGACGATCGTTTTGATTCCGGAGTGAAGTAATGGATCCATGTTTCATCCATTGTCAAATATCGAAGCAAAAATTCCGATTTGTTACGTTTGAACATGGCCAACATTTCTCAGAATCATCAAAACGTTCTTGTTTTTGGGCAACAATGAGCAAACGCGGCACCCACTTTGAACAGAGCTTTTTCATAGTCAAATTCTCATGCAATATAAATCCAACACGTTCTTTTGATATCTTTACGATATCTGGTAACTCACGTAATTTCACTTTTCGATAATTCAAAACGATTTTGTGTTTTTTTTTGTTTTCTCGTTTTATGGTATTCCTCATTTGGACGTCCACTACGTTTTGCATCATCAGTGTCTCTACGACCACGTTTGAAGTCAGCAAACCAACGTTTCATTGTTGTTTCCGATGGAGTGGAGTCAAGTCATTGCTTCGCTTGAACGGTATTTTCTCCCATCAAGAAGCAGTGTAAAATTAAGATGGAGTGGAGTCAAGTCATTGCTTCGCTTGAACGGTATTTTCTCCCATCAAGAAGCAGTGTAAAATTAAAACATTAAATTGTTTTTGATCCATTGTTTTGAAAATAACAAAAGTAACGTCACTCTCTAGCGACAGCATAATAACTCACAAACTAGTGAATAGGTTAGTACTAACTGAAAAGGAGGTGAATGCAATAAAACTAGCGCCATCTACGTGTTAGGCCCGGGACTTGTCAACCTATGTGTTATATTTAATGTTGAAGTAATAACTGACACTGAGTCAGATTTATGAGATGTGTATAAACTTCTGTTACAGTTGAACATTGAGGTTTTTCCTTCGTACTTTAACCTTAGGGTACAAAAACATGGAAACAGCATTTAATATTATAGCAGTGATAATCAAAGAAGAAACAATGGTGGTGCGCTTCTCTAACTCTAACGCGGCCTGATTGGCTGTATCTTCCTTAGCAGTACCTATCTTTTCCAATCAGGACACGTTCAGGCCGCATTAGAGCGAGAAAGTTGCACCACAATTATTTGCTATTTCAGGATCACTCACTACTATAGTATGGTCTAAGGTTTCAACAGAGTCTGACCTTGTGTAGATAATAACACGTAAAATGAGAACACTTTTAAAAGACTTACCTTATTAAATGCATCTCATCAATTTTACAGTTATAGGTAACAACCTGCATAAATAAAATTAATCAATCGTTTATAATAAGATACTATTATTTACTTTTAGATAATAAAAATAATAACCTTACAAATTGTCTACGAATTGCTATTTGGAACAAAATGGTAAGTGTAAACATGCCTTAAGTTTATCAATATAATAATTAATACAGTAGTGAAGATAAAGATAATTATCAGTTGGCTCGCTTTTAAAAAAACAATGTATGTAACATAATCATGATGAGTGCAGAAAAACAACCGAAGACTATACACTAAGTAAGCATCATTAGTGGCACCACCCCCCGGCCAGAAATGTAAGTAAAAGTCGAAGTGTCAGTCGCATCTTTCAAATGCATACGGATATTCGTTGATATATCCGGTAAAAATAGTAAAAGTGAAAACAAAACATCTGTACTCTAACTGGAGTTTATTTATTCTAGTGAGGCTGTCAAGCATTGGGAACCTTAGAACATCAATCCATGGAGGCAGCATTTTATAATAAAGCAGCGTGTATAAGACAGGAAGTGTAACTGAACATCCTTTCTCGCTCTACGTAGCCTGATTGGATCTCTCTTCCCTATCCGTATCTCTTCCTACCAATCAGGCAGCGTAATTTTGTATGCTGTCTTCATGTGTTTATGCTCTAGGATGGGAACCAATGAAATGCGTAAAAATATGCAATTTTCATTTTAAAATAGGCAGAAAATCAGATGAACCATGAAAAACTAGCCGTAATCCTTACTTTTTTACTATAATTTATTGGTAGAACAGTTCATTTAAATCATTAACGTGATAACTCATCAAGAGTTATCGGCTCGCAGAAACAGCTGAAGTTTGCTTCTTGTAAATTATTTTTATTGATTGCTTAACGGCATAGGTAATTAGCGCATTAGTAGCATAGGTAATATAGAAAATGCTGTAAAGTGCCGCGGGGTGGCACAGCCATTCCAAAAACTTGATGCTTACATAGTGTATAGTTAGAAACCTACGAGTAAAAACGGAGAAAAAAGCAATAATTGGAAAAAATGCCATAATAGAGTTCATAATAGAATTAATCATGCTAGATTAATTAAATGCATCAATGCGTAGGCTTTTAAATAGATATTATAGATTTTAGAATAGAAGTAATTTTATCGTCGGTGCAATAACAAGGCATTACTACATCATAGAAATCGTAACATCTTTCTATTTTGTGATCAAAACTTACAATTTATACCTTTTTTATAATTTTACTTTAACTTGTTTTAAAACATTAAATAGTAAAGCTCATCTTGGATGTAGAAATGATTTTTCTCGCTTTATAGTGTCAGACCTTTTCAAAGAACCTGGACTTTTTATAAATCAGAATTCACTATTGTAATTTTAATTTTTAACTTTATTCACTTTATCCTTAAATTAAAATCCTGGGGTGTACTAGTTTGACTAAAGGATTGATATTTTCACTGGTTTATATGCAGAAAAGTCTAATATTTTTTGTATTTATTGAGAAGTTATAGTTTTTAGAATCACCCTAAGAAATAACTATTAATAAAATAGTTGTGGTTGATAAATTTATTTATTTTGAAATTAATTCAATGAATTTACTTTATTATACTGTGTTAGTTAATTGTACCCATGGGACCTAATAATATAATTAACCTAGATTAATACAATAATTTACACTGAAAATAATACTGGACGGTTTAATACATCGAATCCCGGAGGAGGATGCTTCTAACCCCTTGAATTTGTTTCGGTAACTGGTAACTGGATTAATACTGTATGTGTTAAATTAAATTCGATGGGCGGGTCTCGAACGAATAATGATTTAATTAAAGGGGTGTCAGTATCCGCGGAAACTTCGGCTTCGGCCACTTTCGAACTGTTCCGAAGATTTAACCGAAGTTCAAGGTGACAAGAATTGAAGGGAAAATAATTATAATTATAAAACTGATTTTAATTGAAACTGGCACTAATTTATAAAGGGGTGAGAATAGCGTTCCAATCGATTGGAATTTTTATCATTGATTGTTAGGTAATAAATCACTAAATCAGGATTTTGAACATTGCTTACATTATAATGAAATTCATGTTAATATTCAAACTTTACAATAATTGACACAAACAACCTGCAAACAAGTCAACCCTATCATAAATCACTTCTTGTATTAATAAAATGTTACCATTTCAAATTTAATTTAAATATTATAAACAAATACCGTCCCTTTCTATTGAAAAAACGTTTCGTCTTGCAGGAAATTATTATTTTTTTAAATAATAATTATTCCAGAATACAATTTGGTCTTATATTTTTTCAAATTAATTTTTGACACGAAAACGGCAGTGACATTTTGAATCCCATCAAAAAACACCCCCTTCTATTGAAGTTATTTTTAATATAAAAATGATTATTAAGATATACTTTCACTCTACAATTATTATTAAGATTTTTTTATAATTTGTAATTAATAGTGCCAAGAGTTTAAAAAACACATCAAAGTCACCCTATTATATTTAAAAAATAACACACACTGCATTCAAGTGGTTAAAGCTTATCATAACACTTCAAACCTTAATTCTGATTTCAGCTAATAACAACACAGGTCAACAAAATCAGAAGTTAAGGATAATAAAAACAAACGAGTAAATATTTGTGCGTGATTTGTGTCCAAATCTGGTCTCAGAATTCTGAGATATCCAAATATCAAAACTAAAAAAATTCAACCACATGAAGCAAAAGAACGTAACAATTAATACAGTAGCTAGTCATTACCGAAGTATCTTTGATTTCTGAATTAGATCCTGGCCTCAGAATTATCCTTGCACATTAAGATTTTGAAATATGTTAACCCCAAAATTCAAATGATCCAAATTTGGCATAGTTAATTTTACTATTAGGACATCTCGAAATTTCAATATGTTAAAGCTTTTTTGGGGTCAGATTCGAGTTTCCCGTTAAAGAACACCTCGGAAATGATTACCTGTTTTCTCAATCTTTTTTTCAACTCCCTATAATGGTGCTCGCAAAGAAGAGACAATTTAATGCTATGACGCACTAAAAATAAAACATCCGAATCCAGTTCAAGAGAAGCTCCAGCCAAATTGAAATTTCTGGATATCCTAATCTTAAAACTGAACTAACCTAATTTTCGGGAATTGAATCCTTAGGTTAATATATTTCAAATTTTTGATTTGTATGGGACAGATTATAATTCAGAATTAAACGATACTTCCGAAATAAATACTTTCTTAATTGTATTATTCTTTTGTTGCACCTAGTTAATGTTCACAAAAAGGTATAAAATTGCATTTGTTGAGTTTTGAGGTTGGTATATCTAAAAATCTTGATCTGCTGAGAAAATTCTAAGATCAGATTCGGACCCAGCGTCGCAAACTACCTTGGAAATGTCATCCCTGTTCTCAGTTTTCTGATCTAAGTTGGCCTATGTAATTTTTTGAAAAAATCAAAATCAATCCCCAACATATTATTTTAACACTTGTGTTTTTGAATATCAAGACGAAAAACTAAATAAATGAATGAATACCCACATGTGCTCACATTCTATTAAAATAGACTTACAGTTTGAAAATTGTAATCTTTAGTCGATTATTGTTGGGTTCCTATGGTTCTTCTCTAGTATTACATATGAAGACTACTCCAAGAACATTTTCAATGGAAGTGCCTGTGTTTTGAAAAATAAAAATTTAAACTAATTTAACTACGTATAGTTTTTCTGCATTACGTTTAGACAAATATCGCGAAGGGTAATTCTTATTTTTTTTTTGACAATTTTGGTGTATAATTAATTTTTCCTTTCTGGATTGACAAAGAATAGAATGAAAAAAGACCTACATACATATAAGATCCACCCTGTAAGCGTAGTAGGAATGCCTTGTTTCGTAGTGTACCTTTTAATACATGAGTATTAGGTAGAAGAAAAGTAGATATTCATGTAAAAGAAAAACTGAGATAAGAGAAAGGCATGCGCAAATCGCATACCGTTTACGCGTTCCAACGACCCTTTTCTCTATATCGATTGTTCTCTTCGTTTTATTTCCTGGCTTGTGACGTGGCTACTGTTCCGCCCTCTGTCTCGTTCGTCCTGTACCAACAGCATCCAAATTACCTAATTATCATATATAGTCTCGAAATAAAACTATGCATATATGCTTTTAATTATCTCGCTTGATTGCACTTTCAAAAATTACAATGTATGTTACAAAACTCGTCTACGGAAATTATAAGTTAATGTAAAAAATATAACACATTAGGTTGTGTAATATGTTTTCATATTGTTATTTCTCATTGTTTTCTTTTTTAACTCTACACACATTATTTTGTCACAATCTTTGATGTACAAGTAATCAAATTTTCATGTTTAATACGATGGTGCTACAACTAAAAGTTCACTTTTTTTTTCAGGGATCTGTGTTCCTTAAAATTTAGACGACAAAGGACTTTAATGCCTTCTTTCTTTTTTGAATATATATTTTTTCCGTTTCATTTAAAGATATTTAAGGGTTACATTGTTTAAAAAACTAATTTAAACGTAAAAAAACACGTAAAATGTTTCATATTAATTTATTTTCGATAACTCGACAATTGTTTCGATCGAACTGCGATCATTTTCAAGAGTAATTATACTAAATCGAAAATAAATTAATGTGAACATTTTACGTGTTTTTTACGTTTAAATTAATTTTATGAATCATATTTCACAAACGTTGCACTATCGAATCTCTTAGTTGTTTAAAAAAATAGTTTTCCACAAAAACTAATAAATAATTATTTGTACAAGACACATATGCAGAATTTGAATGGTGAAGCTGATAAATATTAGTAATGAAACAAAATAGAAACTAAATATTCAAAATCAAATGAAAAATAAAGAAATTTCACCTCTTTTAAAACGAATAAACAAATATTTATCATATCATTTTTAATATTTAGCGTTTATTAAGGTTTCATTGCTAATTTCAATCATCTTTACCAAATGAAAATTTGCATATGTATCTCGTACAAATAATTAGTTATCTACTATTTTTTGTGCATTATTATCTTTGGCAACACTGAACGAAAGACATCTGTAAAGTTTATCTTAGTAAAACTGTTAAATATTAGCTAAGCAGAAAGTAAATTCTAAATATTAAAAATCAGATAAACAATTCTTTTATAATTTTATAATCACGCACACTTATTATACTTAATTGTTATTATTTTTCATTTGATTTTTGATTTTTAAAATTTTGTTTGTTTCATTGTTAATTCTTAATAGCTTCACTAAATCCAATTTGAGAAATGTGTCGGGCACCATTAGTTATTTACAATATTTGTGCAAAACCATTTTTTTAACGATGTAACTCTTATAAAAAAAAATACACAAAGATGCAAATATTACTATCTACAATTTGAAAATTGGACCAAAACGACTCCCATTTTAAAATACGTTGTTTCCTATCGTTGGTTAAAATATAACTATTTCTTTGTTTAAAAAACCGTAAATAATCTTAACCTGTCTTTTCAGGAAACTGAAAAACCTACAATAATAATGAAAAGATTAATTACTTTTGTTACACTTTAAGATCAGTTTCCTTCTGCCACATTTTCATAATTTCAATAAACAACTGTTAAGAGAGAATAAATTACGAATAAATAACTTATGTAATTATGTATTTGCTACTAGTTTTAAAATAACCCTATTATCGGTATATATAGATACTTATTACCTTCTTTAGGAATACAGTTTCATTCGTTTATTCCAAATCCGTCACTACAAAAAAAAACACTAGACTTATTTGACGGAATAATATTATCGAAATAGGGTCCGTTTTTTGTGTGGGTAAAAGCTAAAACACTACATATTGTGTTATCCTCTATTATATAGAAGGACGTTAAGAAAGCTAGTAGCTGGGATATTCTATGTAATAAGAATAAATTATCAAAGCATAAAAAGCACCAACATTATCATTTGAAATTCAGTTTCGATAAAATAAAAAACATTTTCGGATTTCAAAAAAAGTTGGTCATTTATTAGAGCTCTGTTAATGGTAGTTTATGATGTGAACATTATTTTTCAAATTTAGTGGAATCAAGTGGAAAATTCATCAAATGTGATGAAATCTAAAACTTGTTCTACCTTGGAAACAAGTACGTTAGGGGCAAGTCCTGTTGAGGTTCATAAATATGCTTTAAACAATTTTAAAAAAATGGTTATAAATACTTATTGTATGTATGTGCATTAAATAAACTTTAAATTTTGTTTAAATTTCGTAAACTTTCACTACTCATTGTTAATAAATTCGATTAAATATTTAAATGACCACCTTTGAGTGTATCAATATTATTATAATAAATAATAAAATGAATCTTCAGGCGGAGATATGTAACAATGGATCATAAACATTGCTTATTTTTCTATTTATATGACATTTGCCTTTTTTGGCCGATAGGTAGCGCAACAGTCATAATTTAAAGGTACGCAGCTAGTCCATTATCAAGACCACGAATATGACGTTCGTCAAATCATAATTGTGCTAAAGGTATTGATTATTTATTTTGAATTTTTAAAGGGTTGACGATATTGATCAGTAAAAATAATAGCAGTGCATAAGGAATACAACCAACTTCTAGACAACGTAAATCGAACAAAAGTTCAAGAATATCTGTATTACAATTAGAATGACAAAAAAAATTAATGAAAACGTTTAAAATAGGTACCAACCATTCTATTCAAAAAATTAGGTTAGCGTTAACGTTCATTAAAAAGTCTGCAAGTTCTTTCTGTAATTTTTCCACATTTACCATGTAAATAAAATAAATTTAAAATATCTTGATTACTGTAGTAGTAGTAGTAGTAGTAGAAGTATTAGTAATCTAAATTATTCATTGTGGATGATTTGTTGCAACAATTCAAAATTGTGGGCCTGACATACGCTTTCCGGCACTTAACAACAATTGATTGTTCAATTGTTTTGAAATCACAGGACATTGCTTTCATTAACATTGTACGTATGCAGTGCAAAAAAGCAACATTTTCACAAATTAAATTTATTCAAAAAGTATAAACAAAGATATACGATAGTCCGATATTAATAGATGCCAAACTCAATGAGGAATTCTAATTTGCAGTTAAAAATGGGTCATTCTACTTAAAAAAAATTGACTTATGCCCCTTTGAAGTTGACCAAATTTGACCACAAAATTTGAACACCCTGTACATTTTAGTTAAAAACCACTTTTTTTCGATATTGTGAATAGTTATAAATAATTGTTACGAGCTATAAAGCAAAATCTCCAAAATTAATTGAATTACGGTTTTTTAAATGTTAACGTGCAAAAATGTCAAACATTTTGAAAAAAATTAAATAACTCAAAATCCACCAATATTTTCGGGGTAGTACCTCCTATAAAATATGTATGAATTCAGATTTTCTATCGGAAAATATTTAAAAAAGTATGTCATTCCATTTAAAATAAGAAAGTTAACATCTACTTCCGGTATAACCGGATGTAAATCGAACTTGAAATTTTTTTTAAAAGAAGCGGCATAAACAATAACCAAACGAGCCCAAGTATCAGAATTAATTTCATTCTACTAATTCATATACATCTTATAGCCCATCAACTTGAAAAACCCTGTATATATATACAGTATATATATACAGGGTTTTTCAAACTGAGGGGTACATTAGACGTTTTAGGAAAACTAAGCGTGTCAGAGAATTGAAAATTTGGGAGTAGGGGTTATCAACGATGATATTTTTATCTAGAATAAATTTAACTGTCTGCCATTTCCGGTTATACCGAATGTTGCTGTGAACTTTGTTACTATAAGTAAAATTGTGTATATTTTACGACGAATTCGTTTGTTATCAAAGCAAGCTGAGAAATTTTATGCTTCATAAAATTATACCATTCCATTTAAAATAACAATGCTGACATCAACTTCCGGTACAACCAGAAGTGATAGACAGTTGAAATTATTTTAGATAAAAAAGATTAACCTTGATAACCCACCCCTACCCCAAAATTTTCATATCTCTAACACGCCTACTTTTTCTAAAACATCTAATGCACCACTCAATTTGAATAACCCTGTGTATATGCTCTAAATTTCACAATATTTCACTACTCCTAAAACAATTAGTTGGCGTAGCTTATACGGTATTTTCGATAGGACAAGTGAAATCAATATAATGTTGCCCATTAGTTTTTGGATTGATTTGTACATACAGACCATGTCGATGACATAAGTTCAATTTTTCAGTTTTACAGTATAATATTTTATCAATAATTAGGTATTTTACATTTTCCTCTAGCAGGAATATTTGCAAATAAATGCCAAGAACGGTCCAAAAAAATTCCCGTTTTCGGATTATCGAGTTGAGAAATAAATTAATTGTCAAATAGTTATTTATCATGCGACAATAATCAGACCAAAATTTATATTGAACATATAGTAAGCTTCCGATATACACCGGATGAAAATGGCCACCCTCCATCCAGAAGGAATAACTAACAGTATGGTATTTTTG
Organism: Agrilus biguttatus; assembly: GCA_963921985.1. NCBI lineage: Eukaryota > Metazoa > Arthropoda > Insecta > Coleoptera > Buprestidae > Agrilus > Agrilus biguttatus. The sequence continues at coordinate 28,888,735 of OY998118.1, forward strand.
CTAATGTAATGATCGTCAATGTTACTTATCAGGGGTAAGCTCTGTCGTAGAAGTATTTGTAATAAATTTGTTACGGATTTATGAATAAAATACGGAAAACCCCGAAGAAATTGAAATTATATGGATGAAACGTTCGCCTAATGCAATTGAAATAACACGATTTTATTATTTCCTACTGTATCTCAGAGTTTATCTGGACGCTAATCACGAACATCTTAATAAAATCGAAAAATAATTCAAGCTGAAATTCCAATACTACCAAGCCGACTATAATAACATAATAATAAGTAGTAAAAAAGCTATTAAGTGTATTGAACACTCAACTTCATTCAACAGCGTGACAACAGCAACAAACTTTTCCCTCACTGTATGAGGTAGTGTGTAGTGGGTATAAATTAATTCAATAATTAATATCGTATTAATGTATTAAAATTTACCCCTACTAAAAATTCGTCAAATATTTCTTCATTATTAATGAATACTGTTAAGTTTACGTATTATTGCTACTAGTTACGTAAGGGTAATATACGTAGTAGATAAAAATTATTAAGACGAATTTCACTGGGGAAGATCACTGTAACCTTTTCTCTGATTGTTGTCCCGAAATAAATCTTTGAAAATCCCTATCCTGTACTTAATGTAAAAACAATAAACTTCGGATGGCATTCTTAACTCACTTACTATCGTTCTGTTGTTAGAGCACGTTTCGGGTCAACTTGAAAGACAGCGGAAAGTCCATTTATCGTAAAAATACTCACAATAAAGGAACTGTAAAACCTTGCCCTCTGGGTCAATAAGTTTGCAATTATCAGTAATACCAACATTTACGATAACTGGGAGAACCAAGAAGCCCTTCACCACCTGGATATGTTCAAGTAAACAATCAATTGCAATCAGTTGATAAAGCCTATCGATCTTCAAAATATCACTGTTTACACTCCGATCAAAATAAAAAGACTAAATCGATTAAGTACTGAGTTCTTCTTATTACTCTTTGATAATGACAGTTTCGTCGAAACGATTGTTAGAGATTTTTTCTTAATAAATTTTATTGAAACATCTTTTTAGTTTTTATTCGATTTAAAATATGTTTCATCAACAATACACCACCAATAGCTTATTAATTATTAAAAAGACTAACAAGTAGATGTGAGCTAAACTTGACTATTTTATGGAGTATGTTTAGCAAAAACGGAAAATCTAAGACTGTTAAAGAATAAATGAAATAATAAAAAGAAACTCACTATTGATTAATAACATTTTACATTTACTGTTGTCATGCCCACGCCAGGACTCGAACCCGGGATCTTTGGCTTTACGCGCCAATGCTTTTGCCACTAATTAAATATTCAAATTTAAAATTCAAATATTATCATTTATATTTTATTTTTGCACGAATGTTCGGTGAAAACAAGAATTTTAAATCTCATTGATTTGAACTATTCTAATGACAAAAATAAAAATATATTCTTGCTATCGCGATTTCGAATTTATTGATTCTCATCAGTATGCCATAGAGAACTCCGACAGGACACCGGCCGACTGACCATCTAGCTTTAAACTGAATAAATACAGACAGCGTAGTAAGCGCCATCTGTTAGAGCGATACACGTCTGTCAGTTTTGACAGAATACTGACGAAGAAAATATATTCCTTTGTATTATCTGGTTACGTGCCTATCACATGGATAGCTACGCCGTGGGTTCAATTTAACAAATCAATGTCCTTATTAAAAATGCACCTACTTGAATGTTACTGAATACCAAAATAAGTGGCACTAAATTTTACACAATTTTACATCACTAAAGAAGGATCATCCTTCATCATCCTGTAGTTGTAGGAGTAGAAGGATTCCGTGAGACTTATCTTTGTTGGCAGGCAATCTATATTTACTATTCGCCGATTACTTAGCTGCATTTGAAAATAGTAAAAATTGAGGTATAGAACATTCAAAGCGAAGGGAGACCAAATTGATTCCCTGCATGTCTAAAACCGACATTTACTCAATAAAGTAAAAAAAAATAATTATTATTGTCTCATCCTACTAACTGCTTCTAAACAAGATGAATCAAGAAATAGGTGCATTACTTTAAGGTTCGTTCGTTTTTTTCAACATTAAAACAACTTTTAAGAAATGTACGCCCGACAACCTAAAATTATGTATTCGTTTCGAAATTGTTCTCAGTGTTACGACAGAATACTATTGTAACCTTATTTTAGATATTCTATTAATTTAAACTCATTTGGCGAAACATCTCCAATAGCTTCTACTTTCTTTTATTTAAACTGATATTCTTTGAAATCGAATTATTCAACTTCTTTTAGAGTAAAAAATTCAAATAAATTTTCATAAACTTCATTTTACGACATTACCCATAATGAACATGGTCTGATTTACATAAGTGCTTGACACGTTTATGTTTCTTGTACCTACATTGTTTTAAGTTTCAAAGTCTAGTTAGATATTAATTGTATAAAATGTCTTTATAGCAACATGTACACCCGTACTACATGCAGGTGACACTGTATTATTATGGTCTAGATGAAATCATTCAGATAAAATATTTACTACAGAGCCATTAAAATTTAGAAACGTAATGTGACATGCCACATTACATCAGCAAGATTAAGTGCTGCGAGAAATAACGACAAGGGTGTGGCGCGCGACAGTCGTGTTCCCACAAGACCGAGAGAAAATTGTGGAACCACCGAACAAATCTGCAAATAAATTTCACGTTTGAGTTTTAAATTTGTTTTGCTTTCAAGTTCCTAATTATTATTCGATTCTAATTATTTTCGGTCTTTGAAATGGAGATCATAGGGTATTTATTGGATTACTAATTGGTATGTCTGAAAACAATTGCAGGTATATCAGTCGGTAGCATGATATAGAACGTGAAACGATTTTGTTTGATCTTATAAGACATGTGGACTATATACATATATATGACAGAAAAACGCATAACTCTTCTATATTTTTTTCTTGTTTGTGTTTGTCTAAACGGTTTCGTCAGCAATCTCATCATTCTACTATGAATTCCGGCCGTGAAAGCTTATGTTCTTATACTGTTTGTCTAAATCTTATTGCAATGTAACTTTTTAACTTTCTATCTTACGCATGCCTATGTTTTGTTTCTATTTTAGTCCAATTATTCTCTCAACTCCTCCACCTAGAATTTCATTCTAAACTGTACCTACGTTTTACCCTTAATTACTTTACCGTAAATTCTATACTAACTGTTAATTTCTACGTATTTCTATAAACCTATGTCATTACCCTTATTGGCAGTACTTTTCTTCTAGAATATTCTTTATTTTACTAATAATAATCCTGTCCTCTAAATAAAAAAATGTCTATCTCAGAACGAGCGGCTTGGTGTAGTGGTTTAGATCATTTAGCACCGGTTCGATTCCGTGTCTGTCTGCTCTGGTCAAAATTTTCTATGGTTTCCTCGGATCATTTTCCACAGATGAATAATCATTCACTTCATCATTCCGTCTTTGCACTACAGTGTAGGTCGGAGGAACTACTCGCCCACCACTAGTAGCTGGTGGGAATGAAACACACAAAAGAAAATTTATCTCAGAACAGTCTAATCCAGCAAATCTTATGCTAGTATCTTCTATTATTTACATAGTTGTCTTAAATTGCTTTGTATTGATTCAAACTTTTGTAGTTCATGGTATTTTTTATTTTTTTACATAAACTTTGTTGATCGTAAATATTAGTTTTTTATTGTTTCTTATTAAATATTTCACCAAAAGCACTAAATATACGTCAATTCTTTTATTATTGCATTATTGATAGTTATTTATTTTCGTGTTCCAGATATTGAAATTTATTGAAAACAGGATACCCGCCAAATAGTAGTTCAAGTTTACTCAATATAGAGTATAGAAAAATCACCAATTGTTGAATAAAACACGATTTTCTTGTAGTATTAATTATGACGAAGCCTTAAAAAAAGAAGTGCTATGTTACTATCGAGTTAAAAGAGACAATTAACGATAAATGAATAAACACTACTTCTTTTTTTTATTTACAAGGTATTTATCGAAACTATAGTCAAAAGGATTTGTAAATAAAAAAGTGATAATAAACAAAGTAGTGTTTATTTATTTATCGTTAAGATAAATTATCACAAAGTAACAGCTGAATCAATCCAATTTTTAGAGACAATTGAGATTAAAAGTTACAGCTAACCCGAGGGGTACCACTGATGAGATTTGTGGAACATCCACTCTGAAGTTCACGTATAATCTATTGAAATCCTCATGTTATCCGGTGAATTCCGCGTGTCATATATGAATTCATTTAAAATCTGTATGAAGTTCAATGAAATTCATATGCAATCCGCTAAAATCCGTATCAAATCCGAGTGAAATCCGAATCAATAGAAACGGCAGAATGAATAGCAACTGAGAAGCGGTCATCACTTTCCCGGCTTGAATTGAGTAAAGCTAGTAGCCAGTACGAATCTCCAGTTTATTCTGAGTCATAAAGTACTTGGATATTTTATAGAGATTATATATTTTGTGAGTTGTATTTTTTTTGGAACGTCCCAATCATAACCGTCCTATAATTTCAGAAAATTAGATTTTGGAAGTAAATATGTTTTTTAAGAAAACCTATTTTTAGGAACAATAGCAAATTAATAGAAAGCACTGATAATTATATATTTACCGCTTTATGGGTACTACTATTTATTATCAAATTATTATTGTTCTGCATAAGAATAGGTTTTGTTGCAAAAAATACCTAGTGGGTGCCACCTAGAAATGGGTCCGTCCAACCGGTCTTAGGACTGATGACCTATGGTGATAACATTTGAAACAGTTAAATGAAAGCTCTAGTCGCTGATTTCGGTTTTCTCTTACGTTTTGAAAGATAATAATAATTTAATAAACGAAAATATATTTTCCACAAATCTATATTGGTTACTTCCAGACAAAGGGGGGCGGAGAATGTATTTTTTAAATTTTCAGTTTGAAAATTACGGGAAAATAGTTTTAAATACATACTTGTTGAAACTTCATATTTCAATAGGAGGCAAATAAACGAATAAAAGTTTCAAATTTAATTTATTGAACACAACAATTGTTTCACCAATACATTGGCTTCTTCAGGTACAGATGAGTTTCATAAACAGCTGCAAATATCAGCTTATATATTACAGGTAAAGACTAAATAAAGTGGGAATAAAGTGGGGGCATTAAATTTTTGAAAATAAATTTAACAATAGAGACCTATTGACTTCAGTTTGGTCGTTATGTAAAACATTTAATTTACTATATTTATTAATCTTCAAACTTTCTGTTAGATTGAGCTTAATACTTTTGGGTAATTCTTTTAAAATTTTGAAATTTAATTGAAAGAGTGTTTTTCTAGCAACAAATGTTCCGCGCAATACTTATTTGAATTTGAAGGAATAACGGGATAGATAAGATTCAATGTTTTTTTTTGGAGTTTTTTGTTTAATAAAGTTTGCATTAAACTAACTGGGTAACCGTTGTTTACAGCAATGTGAAATATTCTGTTTAATTCAGTATCAAAGTTGTTTTTGTTTAAGGGAAGATAGACTAGTCTATGTAACATTGAGTTGAAAGCTGCTATTTTGTGGTTAAAAGGGTTGAAACTATTTAGCATGTATAACCATATCAGTATGGGTAGATTTATGAAATATTGGGAATTCATGTTTGTTGTTGATATTACTTATAGTTAAGTCAAAAAAATTAAAAACTTATTTATTTCCATTTCTTTCGTAAATTTAATAGACGGGTGTCATTTTAAATACCTTTTAATCCCTTTAAAAGCTCAAAAACTAAACTGCGGACTAGATTACAATTCTCATACCTATAAGTATTTTTGTTAACTTTTGCGATTTGTTTGGTTAATATACTTTATTACTACTCCAGATGAGGGTTTATATCAAATATTTTCTGAGAAAAGCAGTAATGATGTATTGATACAGATAACAGAAGAGGACGAAGACCTTATAAGATCATTCATTATAAGGTCTTCGCGTTTTCTTTTTAGGTACGAAGTCCTAAAAAGCAATTTTTGTTTTCTCTATTGCAAATGTGTTTGGCCCTTTCGATTTACTTTTACTAGTAATTTAATTAAGGTATTCAGACGAAAGTAGTTCTTTAAGATTTAATGGGATGGGTAAGTTTCACAAGATCTAATATACCACTATTAAACGTAACCTTCCAAATTAAATAAGCTTAAAATACCCACGCTATATATTATGTCTAAATCCTGTTTCTATTCAATTAAAGGGCTTCTCGGACGCCTCCGAAAGTGCCCTCGGTGCATGTATCTTCATTCCTTGTCTTACAAAGAGTTTTCAAAGATTGCCCGTGCCAAATTTAAAGCAGACTATTATTATAGTATAAATTACAATAGCAAAGTTAAGGGCCGTCCATAAATTACGTAAGATGTTTTTCACAAATTTTAGACTCTCCAACCCCTGACATCGTAAGATTTTCCACGACCTTCGCCTTATCATACGCAGTTATTTCGTATACTCCGTAAAAACAAAATTAAATTTTTAAGTCATAAAATCTTATTATTTAAATAAATAACGACCCTTGAATATAGTATATTAGCAATTACTTAACAGGAAAGTAACATTTTTTGCACAATTGTTTATTTATAACAAACAAACTTTATAATGAAACGATTATACTCGTAAATTATGAAGATACGTAATCATTAAACTTTTTTGTTACTTTATAATAATGTTTAATCTTTCAAATAATTAATTTATGCTACTAAACATAGGTAACGGGCGGGCTGAAAAGTTCGTAGGTTGGCTCATTGATGGACATACTAGTACCAAGTCCATATAATTTTTTAGTTAGCCCTAACCTTCAAAAGACGCGTGTATAAATTTGACAACTGTTGCACTATTAGTATCTAAGTTATAGCATTTTTAGTAAAAGAATTTTTTTTAAAAATGGATAAAAAGGAATTTCGTGTGTTAATATAGCATTGCTTTTTGGCGAAAAAAAAATACTGTTGAAACCAAGGCTTGGCTTGATAAACATTATTCAGACTTTGCACCCTGAAAATCAACCGTAAAAAAGTGGTTTGCTAAATTTAAACGAGGCGAAATGAGCACCGAGGACGATGCACGCATTGGATGCAGTAGACGCCCCAAAGAGGCTGTTACCGACGAAAACATCAAAAAAGTCCACAAAATAAGTTCACAATCGACCAATAACAACAACGGTTCGATGATTCTAAGCAGTGTTTGGAGCTGTTCAATCGTAATAAATCCGATTGTCCTCAGATTTTTGTGGTCACAAGTTGCTACGTACGCAATATGGTTAGTAAACAATCATACGTAAAACGGATTGTTTATCGACCGCCCCCTTCGTGAAAATGATAGACGCCCTCCCCTGAAAGTCCTACCTAATTTATGGACGTCCCTTAAGTAACACATCTTTGCTGTCTATACTTATACAAAACAAAAACCGCTGCACGATCTATAACTTAATTACAAGGATTTTTTTCCAACGCAAGGGTAACCCCCCTCCCCTTTAGATGAATATTCGCATTTGAATTTTTCTTACTTATATGTTGGCAAGCGTACAGACAAACCTAACCTGCAAGGTTGTGTTACTCATACAATTTGATATTTGCGTTTGTTGCAATGGCACAACCACGGAGGAGTTTAGTGAATTTGAACACCTCCCTCCCCCTCCCCCAATAAGGAAAAGTTTTTTTGAATTATGTAGTAGTGACTAGTCAATAAAAAAATCGAGAAAAAGTAACCGATAAGGACAATTTAAAGATAATTTGTCCATAAACCTATTATTAATATATTGTTAATTATAATTACTGATATATTCAATCAATTTATTCGTGTAATTGCATCAAAATTATATAGTAAATGGTTGGTTTGTGGACGATGTTTTCAATTCCTTATATCAACCATAATAAGAGACAGATTACATAAAATTAGTTTTATCCTCCTATTTAAATACAAAGAATCATAAAAATCAGAAACCTATCCTTACACGTGCATACATAATACATAATGTACTTTACGAATTACATGTCTTTTTAATAAAGAATCAGCCTTGCGTTGAATAATGAATAAAGATCTTTAAAGAAGACGTCTTACCCCTCCATGCATTTATGACTATGAGCGCCCCTTTAAAACAAAATTGTATATTTATTTAGGATCTGCAATTGATTATAAAATTAAATTCATGGAATCGTCTCTTACTGCTTATTCTAACCAAAAGAAATACTTAGAAAATCGTGCACTTTTGAAACTTGAATATATATTTGTTTTTGTATTTCCATCATTAATTGAAACGCAGCGGACGTTAGAAATAAAGTTGAAGTAATACTCGGAATAACAATGGCAAATTCGCAATTCATCAAACGAATAAACACTCGGCTACGCATCAGAGTCCACTCGGAACTGTTAATAAAAATTTAGAACACAAGTTGTTCCGCGTTTCATTGTCATGTGCAATGTTACTCGAGGAACTCATTAGCGGATGTATGGTTCGAATAGCGCGACTGCATTCGAATGCAATTATGTCCACCGAAACCGAATTATGAGACTTTAAATTCACATTTTCCTATTATAACTCGTTCCATGTACTGCAAAATCAGTAATATCTAAAAACTTTACAGCTAGCTACAAGTACCTATATGCATACGTACTATATAGAGTAAAACTTTTGATGTCGGCCCCCACTTTTATAAATGGTCAGTTTTGAGCCTCTTGAAATGTATATCATGGAAATTTAGGTAACAAAGGACCTTCTAATACTGAAACTTTGCTAAATTGGCAATTGTCACTTAATTTGGGTGTAAGCCAATAGCACGCCGCAGTACTCCTTACTAACTTTAGAAGGATTATAAAAATCAGGGGTAAATTGTGCGCTTACTGGAAATACAAGGAATAACATTCTTACCCCAATGAGTCGGATTTGCAACTCATTCGATAGTAAAATAGTAAACCTGCTAGCTTTGCAAATTTGCGAGCCGTGTTTTTTTTAAATAAAATTATAATCAATACATATCGTAATTAAATTGTGATTGTATGTAATGCAATGTTCAGCGAAGCCAGCACAAGGGTTTTTGATTAAATATGATTTTTGATGTTCACGTATTCTTAGTTGTAAGACGTTAACAGTTTGTCCAATGTAAATTGCTTAGCAATTTTTACAATTAATTTGATAAACACCACTTTTCTTTATCATATCAGTTTTTTCTTTATTGTTGACTAAAAGTGTACTTAGATCAAATTTATTTACAGAAATTGTTTTTATATTGTATTTAGACAATCTATTACTGATTTCTACAAATTAAATTCGCTATATAATTAATAAAATGATATTGATTTTACTCTTTTGTATTTGGTAAGGTATAGAATTTTTTTTTGTTTTTTTCTCTATTAACGTATCAATAATATGTTCATCATAGCCATTGTTTCTAGCTAGAGTTTTTAGAAAAAGGGCTTCCGAATTGAAATTAATATTATTTAAAGGTAAGGTTAATAACCTGTATACGAAACAATGGAAACGTACTGAGTTTGAAATAGAAAAATCCGGCTCTTTAAATTTTTTAGATTTAACCCTCACTAAGAACAATAATATAATTGAATTTAACACACATTGCAATTCAAAACAATCTATAAACATCAAACTCATGTATTAACGTATATATATATATATTGCAATATATATATATATATATAATATAATACATATATAAATAAATATCGATTTAGTGGAGTAGGTCAGGTTGTGGTTTATGTTATTCTCTTTACCACACTTACCCTCTTGTCAGTTTCAGTTACATTGTACATGTATCGCTTAACTGAATATTATTACCTCTACTAATACTACCTAGTATTTTGGGATAGACCGATCATCCTTGGGGATGAACATTTCTTCGCTATCTGGATGTTAATTACTTCAATTAATTGACCCTACATACCCAGGGTGGTGGGTGCCGGCCTACTTGCGGTCATTACATCTTGCGGTTAGCGGATTTTGTGGTAATGTCGTTTCCAAATTTGGAAGGGGCAAACGTTTGAACAGTGTTTATTGTCGTTGTGGAATAGTACTTCAAATCCACAATTAGTCTTTATTATAACCACAGAAAATTTTGGTAATAACGAAACCGTCTATCGGGACGCAATAGGGATAGGTTTATAGGGTAAATAAAATGAAATGTATAAGTCCTATGCAGTTCTAAAAGTACCGGTGTTATGAGAAATAAAAAACCAAGCAGCGTGGTCTAGTGCTCTAGATCATTGCTTAGCATTCGAACCCAGGTCCGGCTGCTCTGGTCCAAGTTTTCTGTGGTTTCCTTGGATCATTTAAGCAAATGCTGAGGCAGTAATATTCCACAGATAATTTTTTACTTCTCTTCTGTCTCTATTTCGTCCGTCTCATCTCTCTCTCCCTAACCACACCACCCACCCATTCCCACGACTCCTGGAAGGAGGCTGAAGAGGGCCGTACGCCCTAGCCTCCGGCTTTGCACTCCACTACTACACTACAGCACGACTAGCTGGTGGGAATGAAACACAAAAGTTTTTTTTAATGAAAAATAGCGGTACGCTCTCTATCCTTGTTTGGTAACGCTCCTAACTGGCAGGTACAATTGACCATCTACCGCATTTGCATAAAATAAATAGACCAGATGATGTATCTTCATTTTCTGTTTCTGTATTATATTAACATAACACATTTCCAATAGCTTGCCTATTCTAATTCTATTATCACTATGGTTAGAGTTAGGTTAGGTAAAATGAATTAAAAAATGAAGCTACGAAACAATATTATAATTGAAATCAAAATATTAAATGTTAGCAGAAAGATGTTGATAATAATAATAATAATAAATAATAATAATAATAGTCAATAATAGTCCAAGACAGTATATTCGACAGTCTCAAAATTAAAAAAAAAAATTAGATCGATCCACATGTTTTACATTTCACAGCAAAGACACCACCTTTCGATCCACATAACCCCCAGGGTAATCACCGTGTAATTCGATATCGACTATACCCAAGTTAGACTAAGAAGATTTCGTCTGAAGAAGCTATTGTATAGTGAAACAACATTATAGCGTTTAAATTATGTGTATATTTGATTGGTTCAAAAAATTTACAATTTTTGCTTTTTTTCAATGTTATAGGTTTAATAATTGTAGAAAGAGTAATTAAGACACCTGTTATAATTTAAGACCTTTATATTAATTTTTAGTGGTTCCTGGTCCCAATTTTCCGTTTTCCGTATTATTAACCTGAGATTTTCTTTTAGTTATTTTTGAATTCCGTAGCTCAATAACGCGGGAAAGTACATAAATTTCCAATAGATATTTTTTTAGCGAATTTAATTACATTAATGCGATATTAATTATTGAATTAATTTATACGCACTACAAATTACCCCAAAGATCTCGGATTCGAGTCCCGACGAGGGCGTGACGGCGGTGACAAATTTTTCCTACTTAATGGAGGTAGTCTGTGGTAGGTATAAATTAATTCAATAATTAATATCGCATTAATGTATTTGAAATTTGCCCCTGCTAAAAATTATTCAAAATATTTCATTATTGAGATTTTAATTCTCTACCAAAACTGTTTCTTATAATTTTTTGACAACTCAACTGTTTTAAAAATTATTTAAGGTTATAGAAATCAGTTGAGAGATTGACGGCGAAACTACTATACTATCACAAAATGTTGTATTTTTCTTATAAGACCTTCATTTAGTAATTCACAGAAAAATTAGTGACTTATATGGAAAAATTCATTGTTCTTAACTGGATACCGCTTGTGTGTGGTGGGCACTGCATATATATCAAAAACAGTGTACAAGTTAAAGAAACTAATTTAAACAATAACCTAACGAAATGGCCCTGATAAAATTGAAACATTTTTTTTCAAGTACAGTTATACATTTCCAGTAACAGTACAAATGAACGTGGATTTTCTCTAATATATCGATGAACTGGCTGAACTTTCTGTAAAAAGACCAGCCGATGTAGGGCATGGCTGAATCTATAATGTTTTAGAAGACATTTGCTTGTATTTTTGTCTTATATTCAATCATTAAGGAGCTCCTAAAGGTAATGAGTCGATCGTTTATTTTTTAGATGTATGTTATAACAGTTCAAAACAAATTATTAATAGAGAACAATTATATCGAAAATATGCTTTTCTTCTATAACAGTCTAATAACATACGTAATTATTATAGATGTGTTTGAATCTAGAATGTACCTGTACTATTGCTCGTGTTGAGATAGTATATAATCAATTGTCAGCAATCTATAATCGTTATTTGGATTTAAAAAGATTTATAATATATATTTTGGTAGAATATCTCTTTTGTTGTTGCGAGAAAATATCATTTGTGAAAGAGTTCTTTTTGTTATTATCATGTTACGTACCAAAATTAATTGCGAGTAATCCAGTTAAAAATATGAAAAAGCGATGATTCGTAATTTTAAAGTTTTTAATACTCAACACTTAACTAAATTACACAGACAAAAAAATCTATATATATATATAAAAGAAAGTCGTGTTAGTTGCACTATTTATAACTCAAGAACGGCTGAACCGATTTGGCTGAAAATTGGTCGGGGGGTAGCTTAGAACCAGGAGACAGACATATGATACTTTTTGTCCCGTTCGACCGCGTTCCCGTGTGACGTGACATAAAACGTCAAATTTCTAAAATATTTTTAATTTCTAAAATAAAAGTAGCGTAAGTTACTTCTTATTACATTAGCTAGCTACCAGTGAAAGTCCCGTCAAAATCGGTCCAGCCGTTTCAGAGATTAGCCGGAACAAACAGATAGACAGACACACAAAAATTGTAAAAGCGCCTCCCGCCACTTAATATCACAAAGGCTGCCAGTCGCGCGGGCTCAGAACGCGTGAGCGGGCTATTGCTAGCGGTTGTGTTTCAACGACTTCGTTTAACATTTTAGAAATATTTTTTTTGTTAAATTCCACGCAGACGAAGTCGCGGGCACAGCTAGTTATTGATAACTTGAAGTAAAGCGAGGTAGCTCTATGTTAAATTGACATGAGTTGTAATATAGCAAAATTGGTTTGAGTCTTTCAATTGTGAAAAATTACATTACTTCTGAAGTGGACGTTAATCAAATGAACTATGGTATTGCAAATATAAGGGGGTGCAACAACAAAGCCGTTGCACTCTTCAGATAAAATTTATACATTTGGAAATTTCAATATGGTAAACAAAAATAAGTGAAGCGTGACGATGAAAAACTGAACTGAATTTACAATTCAATAATAAATGAGAAATAGCCTGATTTAAATGTTGGAATTACTTGTTTAAACATTATTACAATTAGAAGATACCTTTCTTACTTTTCTTAATAATAAAATACTTATAAATATTTATACGAAAATGAACTAGTTAATTAAATAAAATAAATATAATTGCGCAAATTTGGCTAACACTCCAGCGAAATTATAATATTTTGGGGAATGTTTACGTTTTTCCATATTGTAATTACCATTGTATCCAATTTGTCAAGTTCAAAAAGGACACAGGCACAAAAGCTAATTTAGCAACATTCTCGATAAATTTCGTTATTGATTAGAATGTCGCAAGTGTCTCGAGTCATGATAACTCTTGTGAGTTATGATCCTTATTACAGAATATAAAATATAATGCCGTCCATAAAAGAAAAACATCAAGCACAGAACACAAAATAAAAAAAAAATTGGTTTCATACCTCCATATGACAGACTGCTCCGCTGACCTAGCTTTTGTAATGAGTAATGTCTTCTCTCCGTCTCTGCGTAATAGAAGAAATAGAAGAATCAGTATAGAAAAAGTTCAGTTAAATAAAATAAAACTTCATAACACAAAAATAACTGATGAAGAAAATAGTTTTCAAGAAAATTTTAGATAAAATTGGTGGAATTAATACTACAAGCAACAACAGTAGCAATACTAAGGATACAAAAATAAAATTCTAATATTCAGGGCTATGGATTATTTCAAATAATTCTATTTAAAATACAAATTTTTTATTTACTTTATAATTTACTTTTTAATTTATTTACCTACTGTACATAAAGGCAATGCCCATGATATATATTATTTAACTAAAATTAAAGGACTTTATTGTTGAGGCATCTACTTGTTGAAACTTCATTTTTATAAACTAACACAAATTAAAACATCGGTTTATTTCCAACGATTCCAGGAGATTTTAATTTTGTCATTTATTTCTATATGTACCAAATATTAACTTATTGTTAAAGTTGTGATTACAATTAATTAGATGTTCTGCGTAAGTCGAAATACACTTTTTTAACTTAAAACTATTAAAATGTTCCGTAACTCTATCCAAGAAGGTTCTACCAGTTTGGCCTATATGCGCCTTGTCACACCTTCCGCAAGTTAACATATATACTCCAGAATTTTAATTATTATCATATATGTTAACATGCAGAGACTGTGACAAGGCGTACATAGGCGAAACTGGTAGAACCTTCTTGGATAGAGTTAAGGAACATTTTAATAGTTTTAAGTTAAAAAAGTGTACTTCGACTTACGCAGAACATCTAATTAATTGTAATCACAACTTTAACAATAAGTTTAAATAAGAAAACAAAGGATCAAAATAAAATCTCCTCGAATCGTTGGAAATAAACCGATACTATAAAAAATATGTAATATTAAATGACCAGATAGAAACAAACAATTCACCTTTGTAAAATTTAATTTTCAAAAAATTTCCACCTTTAGTTCTATACTGCACGCATATATATATATATATATATATATATATATATATATATATATATAAGATTGTGTTTGTTAAGTCCTATTGAAATCTCTTCACCTGAAGAAGAAACAGTGTGGCGAAACGATCGTAGTGGAAATAAAAAATTCGTTTTTAAACTTAAATCTGTGTTTTAATTTGTGTTAGTTTATTAAAATTAAGGTGGTTAATGTAATATACGAACTTAAAATATTAGATATAAAATATATGATAATACATTATGGAAGAATCAAATAAAGGTTACCATTAAATATAGTAACGTATCTTTAGCAGTTAGCTAGTAATCGTGTTTACTATGGGCCTTTGTATCTCGTTGTAAAATACTTCAGATCTAAGTCTTAAAATTCGACCAGGAACTCTCAAACTAAATTTTCATAATAACGTTAGTGCATCCACGAATCAACTAAACAAAATTTAAAACAACAACAAAGCATCGTAGTAGTTTAAAAAGTGAATAGAACAAAATTTTACGGACAACCGCTGTAGTCCTGACAGAGCCTCTCCATAGGGCAACCAACCTTATTTATATGAAATAGAATTTTTTCCAAGAATTCTTCTCATAGCTGCAGTATGAGGGACCCAGACCTCTGAGGTTTATATAATACATAACTGTATAAGAGAGACATACAATTACTCAATGGTATTGGGATCTTAAAAGCATTTCGCACTATAAAATACAGGATTTATTTGCTACAACATTAACATAAGCCCAAAGAGTTAAATTGGAGTTAAATAATACTCGTATGCCTCTAACATTTGTTTTTCGATCAACCGAAACATTATTAAATTTATACCAAAACATGATCATGAATTTGTTATCAATGACCGTATTATGTAACAATAGAATGAAACAACAACAATGTTCACATCTTCCCGTAAGTCCCTGCAGTCCATGACGCTGTCAATTACTCTATACAACTTGATGTTGTGTGAAAATGCCAATATTTCAGAATTTATATTAATATTACGAACGTCATCAATTGCCACAACAAATAGCAGCGGACCACAGTGGGGCCCTTGGGGAACGCCGCAATTAATATCAAATTTTGCAGAATGTACATTTATGAACAATAACGCATAACTTACGATTCGCCAAGTATAATGAGAACCAAATTATAAGCGAGTAACAATAAATGCCAGCCCTATTGGCATATAAGTAGAAATTCGTGGCTCACCGTATCAAACACACCTCTCAGGTTAGTATACAAAACATCGACTTGTTCTTATCTAGTGCAACCGATACCAACTCAACAAATATATAAAAATTTGTCGTCTTTAATCCCTTTAGGCATAAAGCCATATTGGTTGGTTGTATGACATAAGTAGTTTCAGAAATTAAGACGTGTGAGATTCAACCTGACAGACAAATACATTAGCTACATGTCCTCATTTAATAATAGGCGTATCATTAGTTGTGAACTGGCACCTTATAAGATTCCTCTCATAAATCTGGGAAATATTCAGGCGACAGCTTCATCGAATATAATTTCGTATTGTAAGCAGTATATTACCATCTATTGACAATCACCGCTAACTGTGTATTGCACATGATTGACAAGACCTTAAGAAAGTATCCACTTGACAAACTGAACCCACGACGCAGACGTGATCTTTATTACATGTAATTTTCACAAATCAATATTTTTATTATCTTTAGTTTTTACGGAATCATATTTAATCCGCTGTCACTACATTCAAATTGACGAATCGAATATAAAAATTAGAAAGAGCTTCCAAAATACCTACTGATTGTTATATTATGTTAGATAAGATAACTCATGCAGTATTAATCCAAATGGATATAATCACCATGAACTAATAGTAATAAACAGCAATAAAATCAAGCCTTTTGTTTTAAATAATTATCCAAAGAATACCTTGTTTGAATTTTATTTTTCGTATGCATTTTGCAGAATTACGGTTAGTATTTGAAACAGGAAATTGATTCATATTTTTCATCATTATTTCAAGTAAATGCACCGTAGCAACATTTTTTTCTTTTCCATACGTGACAAAATATAATAGTGTTGTCCCTTTTATTTCTTATTTTAGTAGTAAATGAGTATTTAAATTTATAAAAAGGTCCTGTTTAATCTAGATGTATGTCTTGGTTAAAAAAAAGCAGTGGTAACGTAAATTTACAAAATTTACAAATAAATTATAACTCACTTAACAGTTACCATAAAATACGAGGCATGTTTTTTAAGTAAGTACCGTTTTGAAATTAATAAAAAACGTACAAAGATATCTTAATAATTTTATTTTTACATGAAATCCTGTACCTTAATTTACTTTTCTACATAATTTCCTTCAATATTGAAGCACTTATCATAATCATAGTCAGTTTTTGAATACCCTTCTCACAGAACTCTGCCGCCTGACATGCATAACCACCACTACATCACAACTGTTTTGACTTCGTCATCGTTTTGAAGACGTTGACCATACACATGTTTCTTCAAGTGCAGGAGCAAATAGTAGTCACTGGGCGCCAGATCGGGGAGTTTCCCAGTGAAAAGATGTGATTAGATCCTTGGTCCGTAACAACGTAAACAAGGGCGAATCAGGCTGTAATGGCGACAATGAGTAGGTGAGAGATGTAAGTACTCAGTGCGCATGCGTGAAACGCTGACCGCAGCGCTCCGACGGCAAAATTTCAAACCGGTACTTACTTAAAAAACATGCCTAGTATAAAAGGTATTCCCCTATAAGGAAGAAGATAAACTAATTAGTATCAAATAAGGACAACCATAAAATGAGGAGTATAGCTTTCAAAAAGAGGCTTATACTTTATAACGAATAGTTCTCGGAGTAATAATCAACCTACATTAGATGTCAAACGTGTCTAATTCTTACACTAATCTAACTTAATCGTGAACACAATATTTCAAACTAATCATTTTACAGAACAGTACAAAATCTCTTCATAAACCTGTACGCTGCATCAAGGACTTGAAGTCACAAAAGCATCTACAAACATAATTAACAAAGATCAACATTTGCGTATACATTACCAAATTGAATGAATGCACTCATTAATTTATTTACAGGGTATCCTGCAATCATGCAATACGGAATAAAAATTCTAGTGGAAGAGTCCTCTACGATTTTCTGATATAACGTATAGCTTTTTATGCAATTTCGATTAAAAAATCGCTTCATCGGACTCGTCCGCTCTGATGTCCACGCCGGTCGCTACACATATCCTTTTAGACCGGAGGCTTGCGATGATTGCTCCGAAATGACAATTTTTTAATCGAAATTGCATAAAAAGGTTGTGAGTACTCTTTGCAAAAACAAATCGTGGGATACATGACCAACGGAAAACGTCTTAGGAATAAATAGTATAGTAATTTATTAATGTAATACAGGAAAATCGATTGAAGTTCCTTGGGGCTGAACTAAATAAAACACTAAATCCCAAAATTCCACATAAAACGTTTACAAACATAAAACGCGTTTTCACTCTTTGCTGCCATCCCCTTTAACTTGATTCACCAGTATGACCTCCTCTCACACCCCACTTCATGGTGTGGACCACTCATTGATAGTTTAAATTATCTTTTCATTCATAAATTTAAAAATTCACAATGTTTTAGAGTGGTATCTTAACTTTACAGGTGTAATAAACATTGTGATGGTAATTTCACGTACGGTCGGTTTGGTTTAGCGGGAAATAGTGGCAGGCAAGAAAACAGTAAGTAAACACAACTGGTTTATTAAACACACAAATCATGAACATAAAAATACAAAATAATGGGGATAATGTCTCAGGCACAATCATATTTTAGTATTAAAATCTGAAATAAACAAAGAACGCATTCGGAGGGAAAATGATGACACCAACGTGCCAATTTCACTAACTTTTAAATTTTAAACAAAAGGGCGGGTCGATATAGCTGCACTGTAGGTTTATTTTTATATACGAGGTATGTTATTTAAGTAAGTACCGTTTTGAAATTAATAAAAAACGTGCAAAGATATCTTAATGATTTTATTTTTACATGAAATCCTGTACCTTAATCTACTTTTCTACATAATTTCCTTCAATATTGAGGCACTTGTCATAATCATAGTCAGTTTTTGAATACCCTTCTCATAGAAATCTACCACCTGACTTGTTAACTGTTAACCACTGCATCACAACTGTTTTGACTTCGTCATAGTCTTGAATACGCTGACCGCCCAGATGTTTCTTCAAGGGTGGAAAGCAGAAGAAGGGTTTAGACGAAAACTTGAATACGTTCAATGTCATTTGTAAATTTTCTAAAAAACCAATGTTGTAGTCCTATGGAAAAGACAACTTTAGAAATGTATGCTTCGACAAACATGTAGGGAAATACAATGAAGGAATGTATGTGTTCAATAACCATTAATACATCCAGACAGATAGTTGAAACAAGACGAAATAAGGGATTGGACCAAGATCTGAATTCATAAGATTATTTTTATTCTTTTGAATATATAATTTTCCCAAGCGTCAATTTCAGATTTGCAAGAGACTTCTTTGATTAGTTTTAAACATTTAGGACCTATAAGGTGGTTTGTTTTAAAAATATGCAGGGCAACACTTGACTTATTAATCCGATTTAGTCTAAAATGAGCGATATGTTCTTTATATCTTGTTGAAATAGCACGTTTATGTTTGTCTAACATATTTAAGTTCACAATCTTCACAGTTTATTTCATAAATTCCTGACTTGTTATCATTTTCTAATTTATCTTTTGTGTTTCCTAAAAGGCCTTTCAGGCTATTATTTGGTTTAAAAATTCTAGCAAGGTTAAATTCTTTAAAAATTTTTATCTATTCCTTAAGCTATAGGGTGAAAAGGTAATGTAAGAAATTTTTGTTTACTTAGTGATGAACTGCACAGAGTTACAACATTTTTAATGTAGGCCTTAAATTTCAGTTTTCTTTACTTTTATTGACAATTTCGGAAGGGAAACCGTTGAAAATAGCTACATCCTTAATAAAGGATAATTTTTTGTTAAATCTTATATTATTTAAAGGAAAGTTGATCAATCTATTAATAAAAATGTTTAAAGCAGCTAGTTTCTGCTGAAAACAATGATTAGAGTCGGATGTTGAGTTGTATTATAGGAATTAGGACTTTATTTAATTATTCATTTACCACAGTCTCCTATTTTCTACTATGTACTCATAATGATTTTAATTTGACATTGTTTCAGGTTGTCTATAAATTCTAACAAGGAAATATGAAAAGAGCGAAATGTCAGACTTAACAAATAGTCATGGCAATCATGCGGTGGATAAAGTATAGAGTGGAAATGGTGCAAACGGATTTTAAGGAAATCGGTCCAGTAGCAGAGTACTCGTCTAAATCTGAGAGGTTTCTCTGGAAAGTATATACGACGCATCTAATGTGCTAAATTACTGTAACCCTCGCACATTAATAACTTGCAATCGGGACTACGCCTCATGGGATTTTAACCCTATGATTAATTGAAGTTTTCCTACACCCACTTGTTCAATTTCCAAGAAAGTAATTGCGATTCCTTCAACATCCCCGACAGATGCCAGGACCCCACGGCCGGGAAAATTTCCAAACTTTCTCATATATTAAGTTATACACTGACTCGATTCCAATAAAGGTCTCAGGCTCAAGACCTAACAGTAAACTTGCATGTTGCGCTCGGAGCGTGTTTATGAAAAGTTTGAGTTACCATATGCAAATCGATATTTTGGATAGAATAATAACAAAAATTTAACCATAAGCCAGTTTTCATTACCGCCCATGGAAAAACTTTTAGGAGTTTTCACATTTCTAAAAAGTTATAAATACGTCGCAGATATATGATGATGTCATTTTTGTCTGAGAACATTTTACAATGTGTCAGTTTTAACAAAGTTCAATACTTTTACGTCCCATATTCTTTAACGTATAAATGTGTACAGTAAACTTTGTAATAGAATATACATTTTACAAATACAAGAAATTATTTAAAAAATAACTGTAAGTTCATTTTGCTGAGCTTTAATGAAATAATTTGTGTATTTGTTGTTCGGGACATCTTAAAATAAAACATTAAATCCTTTACAATATCTTATATGAAACGTTTCCTCCAGGAATAATAAAATAGTTTCAATAGAATTTGAAGTCGGAAATTTGTGAAAAATAATTTAATATATATATATATATATTGCACAATAAAAATGCTTTTAAATATTCCAAACAGGTTCTTATGTACTTTTCGAATTGCTAAGTTTTTGTCAAGAGTAAAGACTAATTATTATTAATGTAAATAATGTTTACTCTTCACAAAGCCTTAGCAAATTGAAACGTACGTAAAGTATTATGTAAACATATTTGAACCATTTAAAACTGTTTTATTGTATGTAGAATAATAAAATGTTACAATAAGATTAGATATAAAGAAAATAGTTCGGATTAATAAGTATCCCCTCTTTTTTTACCCAGGTACCACGCTTATGTGAAATTTCTGACATAGTTGAATACATACATATATAATTAAAGGTGTAACGACGTAACATTAATCTAGTAACGTAACCTAACCTAACCTAACCTAACCTAACATAATCTAACCCAACCTAGCGATGAACGTAGCCTAACATTCGAGAGGGCCTCGGTATAAATTTTTCTGTGGTTTTCTTGAACCATTTAAGCAAATGGTAGGGCAGTAATAATCAACAGCTAATATTTTATTTATCTATTATTTTCATTCTACCCATCTCATCTTTCTCTCCAATTACCACGATTTCTGGAAGAAGATTTCCGCTCTACCCTTCGGCTTTGCACTAAAGTGTAGTATTGTGACGTGATTAGAATAAAACACCCAAAAGTTTTTTTCTTTTATAGAGTATCAACTGGTTCACACTCAGACATTCACTTAACAGTCAGTCATTATCAACTATTGTAATATTATCAGTCGGACGAGTTAATATTTCATTTTGAAAATTTACCTGTTCATTCAAGATATTGAGTTTAATTTACTGTCTAAAATTAAAATTAAACTCGGCAAAAAATGCAACCAACCTACTTTCTAATGAAATAGTGTACATTCCACAGTTCTATGAATGAATTAACCTCATTTGTTGTGCTTGACAGTTTAAACAAACAAAAAACATAGATAATAGTATAAGATTGTTACAATTAGGAACAATTCACACGTTTCGGAAGTGTTCGGAGCTACCCTAGGCAACTTCGGACAGAAACCAATGCACCACTACCATTTGGTTGGCCCCGGTTCAGTCCACTGCCGACGTAAAACTATTTTTTACTTTTTTGCGTACTTCAACCGGCAACAAGTACACGAATAGTTTTTATTTTGTACCGATCTACGCCACAGTACCTTTCTAATAATATAAGTTTAATTACCCTCCATTTAATTACAAATACCGAAAAAGTGTACCAGAAGTTTCAAAGTTCACGTATTAATATAATGATGTTTAAATCAAAACAGTGAATTATATTACTTAGCGGGAAAACTATTACGGATCAAACAGTTGCACAAAAACTATTTGGCGTGTAAAATATAATGCTTGTGCAAGTGAGGTGGGAAACTTAAGTGAATCACCCTGTACATATTTAATAGAAGCTCAAGCAACATAAAAATAGAAAAGACTCTGACGGTGTAATTTGCATAGTGCACATTATTCAAAGCAAATTTGCATTCGGGTGTAAATCCTTTTGAATGTGCCTCTGCACTAATTCTGTGTGCGGTTATAAAAGATTGTTTTTATTAGGGAATCAGGAACACCAAAATCCCTGACGATTAGAACTATCTTCTTCTTCTTCCTCTTACTGAATTAATTAACTAACCTAGAAATCTACTGCAAATATAGTTGCATTGTAATTGTAAAGTGACAATAACGCGCCATCTATCGATTTATCTAGAAAATTAACTGGAAACATGATAGTAATTAGTTTCAGTAATAATAATCATATAATATCAAAATATTAATATCTAGAGCAGTTCAATAATGAACTGTATGATTAATTTGCTTATATTATATGAAAAGACAAACTAAATCCGAACATTTCTCGATTTAGCAAATAACATACCATAACTGACGTTATTAGTTAGTCAATTTAATTTAGAGAATACCTTAGAGCTTAAATACATGGAGGAAGCATACAATACAATAGCAGCGTGCTTGAGATGGAATGTGTATTTGGACATCCTCTTCCACTCTAATGGCGTATGTCTCTCTACCAATCAGGTCGCGTTAGTGCGAGAAAGAATGTTCAGATGCACTTCTTATCTAAAACATGCAGGCATAGTCATAGAGATGCCAGACTCGCCAATGCCAGGGTTGTAAATTAAAATGTCAATTTTGTATATTGTGTAAGTATGTCTTTTTGAATATTCCATGTCTATTTCGTTGTTCAATTTTTATTTCGCGTGTCTAATTCTTCACATTTCTATTTCTTGAATTTTAAACTTCTATTTCTGTGGTACTCGTCGTCACCTGCATAAATAATATCTATCTATATACATTTCAAATTTCACATTTCGTTCTATTTTTTTTCTTTTAATAATTTGTCATGATTCCGTAGTCGGCTAATTATGAAACATATTAATTAATAGAAGTAAATGATAAAAAGGTTACTTTTAAAAGATAAAAAGGTTACTATTTTCTTTAACTTCATTACAAATTCTTTTCGAACTTTTGCTATTGTACCTTATGTTGGTGTTATTCGAATCTTCACGCTCTCACCCCCATTTACACTAGCCAGTACAAAGTGACCCTTTTCTACATCCGGTCCTTTTTAATTTTTTTACGCCAATCACCTTCGTTATAGTCACTTTCCCTAAATTCCTGGTATCCTTACTTCGAATAACACCAAACTAAAATCCTTAGAAACGGTTCCCCTACTTCTTTCATTCTTTTAACATACCGTTCATAAAAACCCTTTGAACGAGAGTTATCAGGACAGTCACAAAAAGTCAGTCATTCAAACTCAACCTACTCCTTAGTTAACACTTCATATTTTCTACTTGTCTTCCTTCTACCGCTACTTTCTTGATCTTGTATATAACTATCCCTTATAAACAGTGTACAAATTACACTTTACACACGCACGCATGTTTCTTTTATTGTGTCGTTTCAAAACACCAAACCACCAATGAGATAGCAGACTAGAGCAGTAACGGTGGGAGGTGAGATAAAAACGCTCCTAACTGGTAGGCAAAGCTGACTATCTACCGCAGGGGCAAAAAATAGAAAGAGTCAGATGATGTACCTTCATTTTCTGTCTCTTTCTATTGAGATAACACATTTCCGATGGCTTGCCTATTGTAATTCTATTATCTGTACGGGTATTGTATCGTATGATGCCTCCAAGCTTTTATGCTTTACCTACTGAATTATTAATTAGGTACTTACAATATTTGTTCTTTATTTTGAGAGCTGGATTTTGAGGCCCCTTCAATTTATGAGGTCCCAGGCGAGCTTGTGCACAAATCCGCTTCCGTTTGTAATATATTTTCGTAAAACCTACGGATCCTATCCAATCAATACGCATTTCTGTATTTAATTATAAAACAAAATGAAAATTGTATTTTAAGTAAATAAACTGAGAGTGGATATCTTGAGTACCCACCTAATATAATTTGACAACGAGAATTTATTCATCGTTGATGTGATCATCAACAACACCAATTTGGAGGAGCAAAATGTTCTTGCCCTTTTTGCGTTTCGTCAAAAAGTTTAATGAACACGGCCGACGTGAAGGTGTATTGTGAAAGATAATGTCCCTAATTAAGATTGATGTCAGCAAGCCATCCCCGTCCGCTATATCTTGCCAACGTCGAGTTTATTATACATATAAAGTTTTACAGGTGTGCAAAGTCGAAGTTAAAGTGGGATAAAACGCCATTTAGATAAAATGCTATCTCGAAAGGAAGTCACAACACAATGCGACCTTCGTATGAGAAATGCTGTTTTTCTTCTTCCTAGATTCCTGTACCGATTACATATCATGTGAACCTCATCATATATTACCCGTCATAATATTAATATACGACATAGGCGTTTGTTCAAATGTATACCTTCTTCTTTCAGAAATGGTAACAAACATGTGTATCGTTTTAAATATCGGATAAAAGAGAGCAAAAATGTAAACAGTTACAATATGTAATTATTATTAGCATAATCAGTTGAACCCGTTCAATATTTGACAGATGGGTACAGTAGCCGGCACCTAAGGAGATTCAGTGACGGTCAGATTGACAGGTAGCTAGGCGGAAACTTTTAGCATAGCAATAAATGAAAGAGCCAATAAGAATACAGCTGGACCGAAGCGTCAACTTATAGTTCAGCGGCGCGTATCACTGAGAGAAAAAGTACTGAACACGGAACACAAGTGAATTCATTCAACTGATTTACTTACCCTAAAAATCCCCTCTCTACTCTGTTAATTTGCAACTATTTGCCACTACGCTACTGAACCTTGCTGAGCAGTTATCATTTTGCCTACCGGTCGATTATCCCCGCCCTAAAAAGGCTAAGCTTTACTACTGCCCATCCGATGATTTATGTAAAAATCCATCTCCTTAGGTGCCGACCACTGTACCATTATAGATGGGGTATAACATTTACATTTTATCCATGGCAAGAATCCGCCAGCGGGAATTTAACTAGAGCCAATTTGTGATCGCTATGACAAAATATTAACATTTAAGCACGTGAAGAATTCACGACTTTCAATTAAAAATAACGATTAATCGACAACATCTAGATATCTATGCTAAATTTGGAGTAACTATTTGTAACTGTAACCGAGGGATGTTGTCTAGTGATTTATATTATAGCTTAGCATTTGGGGAATCGGTTCAATTTAGAGTTCTGCCCACCATGGTACACGTTTTCTGTGTAAGTAATACTCCTCAGATAATAAATACAAATATGGAATCGACAGAAAGAACTACTCAGAGGGCTAATACCCCTACTGGTATTGAATTACACTGTTGATTCCGAACGATTATTAGACGAAGATAACAATCCAAAAAAGAAGGTATTAGTATCCTTTTTCATCTAACTACAAAGGATCACAGATCCCACATTTGGAACGCGTCCTACACAGTAAGCACATTGATTCCATATTTATATTTATTATATAGCTTGTAAAAGTTTTTTTGCAAGCGCCCGCCTGATGAGACCCGATAGGTCGAAACCGGTCGTGGATATGGCTTTCGGTTCGTTGTGCCTACTTGGTAGGACGCGATCCAAATGTGAGATCTTGGATCTTAATATTTAGACGAATAAGGATTTTAATACCTTCTGTTTTTGGATTCTCCTCAGATAATATTTCTTCTGTTTTCGTTTCGTTTGTTTCGTAGTTATCTCCTTAACCCCGCCCACCTACTCCTATTATTTCTAAAAGGAGGCTGAAGAGGCCCTTCCGCCATATCCTCCGGCTTTGCACTAGAGTATAGGTGGGAGGGGAGGTGGGCAGAGACACCAGTGCTAGTAGCTGGAATTCAGACTTTGAACTCGGATTTATACATATTACTGTTGACTGTTCATTTCATATTTTATAAATTTAAAGTATCTTTTAATGAATATATCCAAAAAAATACGTACTTGTGTGTAATATTCTATTTTGTAGCATCTGCGTATCATTTTCGTATAAGAATGAAAAGGCGCATTTTGTATAAACTTGTGTATAAAATTATAAGGAAGGTTTACATTTGACAAGAATTAAAATTGTAAGCATTAAATAACAATTTAAAAAAAATTGTTTGAGTTATTGTTAATAAGGACGAAGAACAATATATGTTAGTGTAATGTTTGCGAAATGCTTAAACTGTCAATGAGAAAACAAAAAAGCACATTAAACTGAAAAAAGATTATTCAGAACTATAACAAAAGTTATATATAAAATAATTAAATAAAAGTGTGTAAAATCTTGAACTAAATAATACAGATGGTTCACTTGTAATTTTCGTAGATATTTGTAAAAATTTGTGCGTACAATTTCGACCATTATAAGATCTTTAGGAAGGAGGTGGGAAATTTTAGGGAAGAAATTTGGGAGTGAAAGTTCGACACGGATAAATTTACGGACTACTGCCAGTAATTAATAAAGTTAGAAGCATTCTAGGGCAAACTGGTTCTTATTTTATAAATCAATAAAACCGACGATTTGCTGAATGATACGAATCTTTATCAAAGTAAATCCTGTACCTACAACCATAAATGAATAATCATAAATGATTGATCCGTTATTTTTTCTCTTTTTATTGGTAGAAGAAGTTTAAAGAAATGTCTACACAGCTACATTTAAAATTGCCTTTTTTTAGACATAATTTTGAATTTTAAAATGTTTCACAAAGAATAACGGCGACAACAAATACGTATAGTCAAATTTAATCGCGCTATATTTTAGAGCATTGAATGTCTCGAACAAGCTAGCAACATCCTAGAGTCGGATCAACTAATAAGTGTTAAAACTGACTTTGTACCAAAGCGTAAATTAGATTAAATTATTTACTAGACGGCGCTAGTGTTACTTTTGGCACTGAACAGAAATGCTTGATCATCAATATTCCAGCATGCTTATTGGTGCCAAGGCTGGGCAAAAAGTCGGCTCTATATTAGCACCGTTTAGCAAAATGTTGATGCCACAATCATAAATACGTGTAAATAATAATTATATAATCGAATCTACATTTACTTGATGTAAATTCATTATAAATATTAATAAAACACCAATTTGGTTAATTTCCAAATAATTGTATAATCACTTAACACGTGTTTCGCGTGCACTGCGGCTTCTTCAGAAGTTTTACATGAAACTTAATATATCTTACAAGGTTTGTTGTTAAATATTATTGGGGTGGGTGGGGATAGGGAAGGGGTTCGGCAATGATGAGGTACTTAATTCTATTTGTTCGTTTATTAAATTATCACTATTTTTATGCTTATTTATTTCTGGTATTTCTAGAAATGACAATTTGAAGCTATTATTGTATATGGTATGCAAAATTTCAAAATTATCATTAAAAACATGGTCATGGTGTATTAAATGCTTTGCGTAATTTGAGTCAGTTTTTTTGTCAAGGTAGGATTTTTTCATGTTCATTTATTCTAATATTGAAATTTCGGGAAGTTTTTCCTATATAGTAATTGTTACATGAGCTGCATGAAATTTTATAAACACCAGATTTGTTTTTATTATCAATTTTGTCTTTGTTATTCTTTTGCTTAAAGTGTTATTAGTTGAAAAGCTACCTTATAGTTAAGACTTTTTAATAAATAGTATTTAACAACAAGTCTTGTAAAATAGATTAAGTTTCATGTAAAACTTCTGAAGAAGGCGCAGCGCGCGCGAAACACGTGTTATGTGATTATACAATTATATGGAAATTAACCAAATTGGTGTTTTATTAATATAAATAATAATGTAATGAAAATTTAATGGACAAAATTATAAGCAATGCCTTACGCCTCCGCCAAAAACGGAAATAGTTATTTAGAAAAATTGACATCATTATTGGATTTTAATAAAAAATCTTAAATATTTTGTGAATTAATTCAAGATGATTTTGTTGAAATTAATTATTAAATTAAAATCAATTAATTTAATTGAAAAAGATTCAAAATTCGATAGCCTTTGTCCAGAATTGGTTCTGCTCCTTCGGTCAGGTCATCCAAAGTTTCACCAGCGCCTGTGGTTGTCATCTTCAGGAACCGTAGCAAAAATGCCAAATTCTTCGATGTGGTTATGCTGAAACTCAATGAGAATCATGGCAGCTCTCTAAACGTCGGATTAATGACTTCATTCGTGGAAGAACCAATGCTAGATCACGACCATCAAACCCGAAAATAGCACCCTCCTCAAATAACACCGGCTATGAAAGCCTTTTTAAATTACGTTAAGTTAAATGTTTTTATCTAAAAGTAATATTGAATTATTGGAATAATTTTGTATCAATAAAATCAAAAGAAAATAAAGTCAGATGTAAACTGAAAGATTAGGGGAACAGAGCAATTACAATATTCCTCTGATCGACACTTCAAAATTGGCAACTTTTCATGTTTCCTTCTAAACAGGTGACCTAACGTCCATTTTTTTTAAATATTATTTACAAGTGCAAGATGAAAGTTACAACAAGAGAAAGTTTCAAACCGACACAAAACAATTAACTACGAATACAAAGTTGCTATGGTATTTAACAAACAATAAGTTTTCAAGAAATAGGAGATGATATTTCCTTCTATTAACGTACCGAAACCGAACCAAATTAATTAACTAAATTAGATAAACATCGCCATCTACGGTGCTAGCGTCTAGGTAAATTTGTAATGTAATTTTGTGAAACTGATAAAACATTCAGGAATTAACTGACGATTGAAACGTTTAATAAAGGAATTGAATGACTTACTTTAGATATACAGGGTGTCATCGTTTAATTGAAGTTTTCAATTGAAAATCGCCAACTTTTATCTAACTTCACAATTACGAATTGTCGTAATACGTTAAAACCAACACCGTAGAACATAATAGAGAGTAATACAATTCTCAGTATTAGCAATAAGTACAGTGGCCAGCACGTAAGGAGATTCAAAAGCCATAAATCATCGGATGCCCAGTGGCAAAGTCTATCCCCTTTAGGGGGGGGGGCAAGTGGCAAACACTTGCAAATTAACAGAGTAGAGAAGTGGTTGTTTGTAAGTTGTGTTCGAAATAAGTAATCTTCGGAAGAGTAAAATAGTGAAATGAATTAGCCATGAAAATAATACTTATTGAAATTAAAATGTATTTTCATACTGAATGCCGATAGCAGCGGGAGCGTGATTACCAAAGACAAATAACACTTGGCTGCTACAAAAATAGAAACAATTAAGGGTAGTTTCACCAAATTTTTTATTAACTCCTGACAAGTTTCAGTCACACGACCATTATCAAAGGATACAGAGAAAATCTTATACTAAAGCTTAAAACTAACACAGTTCTGTTTATAGTTAAACATTAACAAGATTGACACGAAGAAGTGGGGAGTCAATAAAACTTGATTATATTTTGTTGTTTACAATCTTATTATTTTGTGAAACAGTTTCTTTGATTTCAAGATTCTCTAAAAGAGATAATTTACTACTTTTATTTATGCCTCTGTGGAGGACTTTTATATCATCCAGATTTAATTATGATTGAGAGATGCACAATGTTTGGAGAAGACTGTTTTCTTGTATTTTTTATTAATATTATACACGTGTTCTTTGATTCTTAAATTTATGGCTCTACCATTTTTTCCAACATAATGGTCGCATGCCCGTAGTTGATTAGGAGTTTTAATAAAAAATTGGGTGAAACTACCCTTAATTGTTTTTAGTTTTACTTATAATTCATTAATAAACTTTAATTTTTCAAACTTAAACACAGACAGACACTGTACCGTCTCAGTTACTTAGTAGTATTAATAAATATTATAGTTTTTTTTTTAATTTTTGTGAATATCATATTTTTAAATGACAATTGATCTTTCAATTACTTGTGTACGATAAAGTCTTAACTCGAGAAGAAACGTCGTACCTAAAGTAAATTAATATCGGGTAACATTCTTTGATATAATTAACATAATTTAAATTCAGATTTTTAAATTCTACATACTGAAGGTAAAAATTATAAATTAAATCTATTAGAAACCATGGAAATTAATAAATATAAAAATACTGATCTATTACTTAATGACCAATTAGACATAAGCAATTCTCCGCTATTGAATTTGTATCCACGCAAAAACCCACCCTTAAATACTTAATGTATAAGTATAAATACAGAAAATTGTCTTCGTCACTTTAAGTATATTTGTAACTTCTGAAGAAGCCACATCGTGGTGAGATAAATAATTTTATGGAAATTACAAGTGTTTTATTATTTTCTAATTTAACATTCTTTGTAAAAATTCCTGCTACTCCCTTATCTTCAAAACATCAAAGAAAATTGGCTAATAAGAAGCATTTGATAAAGTTCAACAGACATCGTTTTACATTTTGTAATACTTCAAGATTTGCAGTTTCTTACCAAAGGCTTAATGTTTCTCATATACAAATACTGAAACAATCTTAGAGACATACATCTGAAAGCATTTTGTGACGATTTATCATCCTTTTTTAAGATATGAAGTTCACAGGCTACCGTTTTTAAACATATTCTTCTTTTAGTTACTAATAGCTCATTTCTAGTGTTGCTGAATCCCAAGTGTTGCGAAATACATCAGCTCGATTTAGTTTAAGTTATTATGGTTTAATATTTAATATATAATAGATAATGTTTCAGAACCTGAGGGAGAGAGAAGTGTAACCTTATTAATTATAAAGGCTTCTACGTTATACACGTTCTAATTATCAAGGTTCAGTTATAATTGTAAAAACAAATAGGAAAAATTAATTTATTAAGACCTAAAAATATGTTTAAATTTTCTATTATTAGTAAGTATAGAGACACCCTGTAGATGGAGGCATCAATAAGTATTTGTCCTTTTCATAATGTGTTAATGGCTTATAATACGTTAGGGAGTTTCCAAGTTCCCCATCTTAGTTAAAAAAGGGTCGATACGTTCAAGGAAATAAAAACAAGGTGGCAACTCGCCTCGCCTTCGCTCTACTTTTCGGTAGGTAAAATTCGCAAACACTTTTATGTTACATTATTTTATAATATCCATTTCAACGACTACCTAATTCATTTTACCATAATAGAAAGAAGTAAACTTGTTAACCCAGCTGCTTAAAAAAACAGAATTTGTGGATTTATGTCATAATAAAGAAACCCTTGTTTGAGATGTTTGATTTTGGGTTTTTCTATATTTTGTTAACGATTTTTCAGCTACTTTTACTTTTAAGTCGAGCGTTTGTTACAATATTTTTATTTTAATAAACTACATTATCAAAACGGTCGAAATATGAAAAGTACTGTTTCGAAATTAAGTGTACTGTTATCCAACAAATTGTTGCAAGCAAAGTAATAGTAACATATAAGAGACAATCAATGGCATGGCTAACTTAGTCCACTCCCTCACAAAAGTCACCCTGCGCCCCTTTTGTTAAAAAAAGGAATGTGTGTATCAAAATTTTTTAATTTTTGCAGAATCATATAGAAGATTGAATGCGAACAGAAAAGTATCTAAAATTTTATAACTTGTCCCGACTAGAAATTGTTGTGGGATTTGTCTAATGTCCCATACGGATCTAATTAGGAGAATATAATTTAGGCATGCCGCAAATAAGGTCTATGGGGGTCTATGCGAAATGGGGTACTACTAATGGACTCTAATACTCTGGCTTCATTAAATAACAAAATTTCATACCTTTTTAATGATCTCTGTATTACTGTATTACACGCATGCCTTAAGGAGACGAAAAAATTGCGAAATGGACTTTATTAAACAACTTGGGGGTATTTCTACGCCTCATTTTAAGCATATAAATAACCCATAGGCGGCGATGAAAATCAGTATTTTGTGAATAATTTCACATTAATATTAAAGAAACAATAAAACAAATTTCCTTTATTTCTCTTTAAGGACATTCAAATAAGAATTTGCGATTTCAGGTATACAGTACAAATTCATTGTCTTTTGGAGATGTTGATATAAATATCTATTCAAATTTTGTAAATTCAAAATATTTTGAAACACGAGTAAAACATCTGTGTGGCAGCCGTGCAAGCCCATCGAGTGTGCAGGCGTGACCCCCAATTGTATCTGCAATAACCATCTACCGGGGGTAGCTTTCTAACCAGCAGCCCCGGAGAGAAGCAGGAAATTCGGTTAGAAAACAGACATTCAGTTAGTAGAGTTCTTCGCACTACCTCCTCCGTAAAATAAAAAAAAATTACGAATTTAGGAAAGAGCAAAGTTCTTGAAAATCAAGCACGTGAAGTTATTTATAACGTTTTCCTGATTACGATTTATTTATTATTTATTCATTTAAATTTAAATAATAACAAATTAATTCCATCTATTTTATAACAAATTTAATAAATTTGCGCCTCTGACGAGCATCAATCGTTATCAACTTAGTTAGTTCAAACCAAACCAATTTAAAAAGTATTTTCATTAACAATAAAATAGAACAAATTTAGAATTTAAAAAAATCAGGCGTATACAGAATAAAATGTAATGATTGTGATGCAATCTATATTGGAAAAACTGGTCGTATCTTTGACATTAGATACAAAGAACATGTGAAATCAATTAAAAAAAACAAAAGTTCCACAGGATTGTCACAACATTGTAACAAGAATGGACATTTGATAAATAAAGACAATCTATCAATTTTACATATGTTAGATAACAGTAACAAATTAGGTTGAATAAACAATACGGCGTTAAATGTTTTACTAAATTTATTAAAGATTTCTCTTACAATATTGTTTCGGTCTCTCGACCATTCTCAATGAGTATCTATTCGAAACTAAATTAAAAATCAAAAATGTATATTCTTATAAGTAACGTTGGGGAAGGGTAAACTAGTGGGGGAGTTTTACTTATTTTAAAAAAGGAAAAAAGAAAAATTTTATATCATCGCTTTAAATATAGGACTACGGTATTCTTACTTTGATGTTTTTATTTTTGTTTTTGGCTTTTTCAATTTCGAGTTTTTCTAATAAATCTAGTTTTTTACTTTTATTTAGACAGTGTAAAATATTAAAATCTTCTTTAATAAATGAATGGGAATGGGAAATACAATGTTATGAAAATCTGGTTGAGTTTTTGTTGTCTTCTATGGATTTTTTATGTTCTTTCAATCTTATACGGAAGTTTCTACCTGTTTGTCTTATATATAGCGTTACAGTTGTTACAATTTAATTGGTACACTCCTGATTTTTGAAATTTGTTGTTAATTTTTAATTTATTATTAACTAGTAAATTTCCTAGGTTAGTTTTGTTTGTACATGTTGTGTGAAAATCAAGCTTTTTAAATCTATGACACAATTTTGAACTTAAATTATTGATATAATTAATCTCTACCCATGTACAGTCTTTGTTTATATTGTCTTTACAGTATATGTTTTTCAAAATCATTTGTTTATGTTTTTTTGTGTATAATTTTATCTACTATTGTTGTTTGCTATCCGTTGTTAATTGCAATAGTTTTGATTAAATTGACTTTTTTTTGGAAATTGTCTTTGTTAAGAGGGTAATTAACAAGCCTATTAATCAAAACGCTTTGCAATATAACAAAACTATTCCAACCCAATATTTAGACCATCGTTTCCACTTACTAGATAATAAGGAATTTAATGTATTTGGGTATGTACTACTGTTTATATAATGATTATATGTATACTGTATAGTTAACTTAGGGTATAAATAATGAATATCAATTTAGTTCGTGTATGATCTCTTCGAAAACGATTGAAAAATCGAAACAATTGTTAGAGTCTTCTTATAAAAATTTTGTGAAAATTAAATCCAGTGTTTTCATTTACATCTATGATAATATTTTTATCTAAAATAATTTCAACTGTCTGCCGCTTCCGATTATACCGGAAGTTGATGTCAACTTTCTTGTTTTAAATGTAATGTTATAGTTTTTAAGACTAATTCGTATGAAGCATAAAATTTTAAGGCGACATTGATCTCCAACTTGTATGCCTAAATTGAATAGTTTCTGAGATAATTTAATTTATAAGAAAAATCGCTACCGCAACCCAAATTATAAAAAACCATAAATTCCATAAAAAATAACAACAGTGTTAAATTTTTTACTAACTATAGTGAAGTCTTAAGTGTAACATCATGCCAAAATTCAGTTTCATAATTTATATAGGGAGTTCAAAAACGAAACCAAAATTTAAAAACTTTAAATACGAATGACATCCTCCATATTTTATTTTATCATTCGTTTCCTTTTTGTTTTATTAGACCAACGAGGATAAGACAAGGAATCGAATGAATAAATAAAATATCGAAACTGCCTACGGTATGCTGATGAAATTAGTAAGTTCGAAATTGTGATCCACAACTGTCAGTTTCGATAAATTACTGTCCAAGAACTTTATATTCTATATTAGTTTGACTGCATGACTTTCACGTATATAAGCTGCATCGTAAACTCAGTTTAACAAGCAATTACCTTCGTAAAACCATTGTCAAACATTTGAAATACTACAGTTAGTAATCAATACAGGTAGATTACAATTCACTGGAAATGACCTCATTTATTTTAGGATTTGTGAAGGAAGAACTTAAAAATGTAAATAAAAATTGAAATACAACGAAAAGAATGACATTATACTGCCAACAATAACATCCACTGACAAATTTGAAAAAACTGGAGTCTATAAGTTAGAATGTACAGTATGTGATTCCTTTTACTTAGGCCAAACTGGAAGGTCATTTAGAACTCGTTATAACGAACACTTTCGATCATTTAGATTAAGAAAAGATAATTCCAATTTTGCAAACCATTTTTTAGAAACAGGCCATCAGTTTCCTACTATAGAAAATCTTAAAATTATTCATAATGTAAATAAAGGCTTTGAACTTAATATTCTTGAATCTTTAGAAGTATACAAAGCACCAAAAATTTCCGAAAATAACCTGTTAAACGACCAGGTAGATTTGTATCGCTCAGTATTATTCAGTACATTTAATAATTAATAGAATTTCCAAAATATATATTGTAACGTTCGCTGGTTCAACAATTAAAACTCGAAGACCTTTAAACAGGAACAACAATTTATTTATACTATAATTAATTAACTTTACTACCAATTACACTATTTATTTATGTACAGTTACTGTCTGTATAACACTTCTCACTTTTCTGTTTATTTACTACGCGTCTCGATTTATTTTTCACATTATTCTCACGACCGTCAATTTACATCTGAACCTTTCACGACCGTCAATTTATATCTGCACCCTACACGACCATCAATTTATATCTCAACTGAACTCGGCGATCGTCTTTCCGCTTATATACTGTTCCGTTAAATTTCCGGAACATTCCCGAGAAACATAGAAAAGTCGAGACCATTTTATTTTTCGCCGAAATATCGAACAAGTTTCCGCGAAACACAAATACACTAACATGTCCTCAGTTATAACGCACTAAATTGTAGCTACGATATACACGATCGGCTCGCTCGCATACATGGGCACTCGAACGCACAAAAGCAAACATGCACTCGTTACAATATAAACACCACTGTACATCTGTTTGTATTCATTCAATTTTAATCATTTGTTTGACAATGACAAGCTATTTGTCGAAACTATAGTCAAAAGGATTTGTGAATAAATAAAGTGATAATAAACAAAGTAGTGTTATAAATATAAATATGGAATCAACAGAAACAACTACCCCTACCGGCATTGAATTACACTGTTGATTCCGATCGACTTCTAGACGAAAATATAACATATTCAAAAAATCAGGAATTAAAATCCTTATTCATCTAGAAGTCCATCGGAATCAACAGTGTAATTCAATTCCGGTAGGGATATTAGCCCTCGGAGTAGTTGTTTCTGTTGATTCCATATTTATATTTATACTTATATTTATAATATAGCCTGTAAAGGCCTTTCTGCCAGCGCCCACCTACTTGGTAGGACGCGTTCAAAATGTGAGATCTTTGATCTTAAAATTTAGACGAATAAGGATTTTAATTCCTTCTTTTTTGAATAAAGTAGTGTTTTTTCATTTATCGTTAAGATGAATTATCACAAAGTAACGGCCGAATCAATCCAATTTTTTTTTATAAATTAGAAAATTAAATTCTTGATTATCACTAGATTTGGATCGCAACCTAGACCAAAAAAAAAGTGTCAAAGCGATTTTGGTCTAGTTGTTTGTATATTTATAATTTAGAAAATTCATCTTAAATCGTTTATTTATAGAAGCATTTATGGAATTATAGTTCATTTGAAATTAATCCAACAGTCGCTTGTTTACTTCTCGTAGATATTACAAAATAAATGTCTGACTCGCCCAATGAAATTCATACCTTAAAAATTAGAAAATGTGTTCTTTGTTTACCGAAAGTAAGACTTTTTCTAGGGTAACCACGTTTACTGAGGGCAATAGAAAACGTAATTTTATGTCAAAATCTTGGCACAATGCCAATTTACATATAGGTAGGTTAGTTTAAACTCACCTATAGGAACGATCCAATATTTCCAATTCTGACAAACGGCAATCAAAGTCAAGCGGTTAAAATTTTGAATGGAACATTTCTATTCACTTTATTCGACTGATTTAAATTTATACCCTGAGGCTCTATTGTAAACAATAAAGCAAAAGAAAAATTTAGAGCAACAGAAGGAGAGACAATTAAATATCTCACATAAGCAGATTCTACAAAAATATCTCAGTAATGACAAGTGGATTCTATAGAAAACAAAAGCGAAAGAAACACTTTTAATCCCATATGCAAAAGAGATTTTTGACATCAAGATTTTTTAATTTAAATTATTTTTTCAGCAGCAGTTTGCATTACTGTAACAATAGGATTCAAAACCTACGGTATTTTACAAATTATTAACAAAACCAATGTATTAGAAATTATCTTCAGTTTATAATTTGGGTTCAGAGAAAACGCCAGACACTATACATAGATTAGAATAAAATTATAACTACGGAAATCTTTGGAAAACAAAAAACCTGAACTAAATAACATTAGAAATTAGTACATTTCGAATATATTTTTATAATCAGTAAGTTTAAAATAATAGTTCAACTCCATAGAATAGATTATTTGATACTTTAACTCTTAAGCCTAAAACTGAAATAATTTTTTAACTTTTCAGCTATTCAGATTTCCTTTAATACCATAAATCCTTTCTAAATAATTGAAAGGAATATTTAATAATAATCAGATATGGTGGAGGTTCTGGGCGTTATAACTATTCAGAAAAACAAAAAATATAAAAAGAGACAGCATTGAATCCTTACTTAAAATATGAGAACTAATCGTGGACTTATCTACATAAGAGTGGTGAAAACAAAACCGAATATTTTATTTATTAGTATCGCATTCTGGTTTGAAAAAGCTCTTAGAAGACCATCACAATCAAAAACTATATAGAGGTCGTTAACGAATTTTAGAAATTGGTAAAATAATCAATTTTCAAACTTTTATTCTTTTATTAATTTTTTTTATAGTTGCAATATATACCTATTTACATATAAAAAAAAATTTCACTATAAAATGAATCGAAAGTGTAGAAAAATACGTCTAAATATTGATTTTTGAAGGTTGGCGAATTGGAATTTATATTTCGATTGAGACATTTGAGAGGATGATTAATTTTTGATTTTTAAACATTTACTGTAACGAGGAAAAAATAATTAGGAAAAAACACCAATTTTTACTATTTTTCCAATCTTTAAAATTAACAAAAGGCCTCTAAAAAGTGTTTAAACAATAGTGCTGATCTTTTAAGTGCGTTTTCAAATTATAATAAACCACCACATTTTCGTGCGACAGACAAAAAAAATGTCGATTTTTTGCACCACTCTAATCTTCACATATATAATGCAGATGTCGCAGCCATCTGAAAAATTCAGCATTTTCTCATGCAGACTAGTTACAGCGTGAATTGCGTGCTGTGCTACTATATCAAACGAGTCAGTTAAGGATGTTTTGATGGTTTGCTTGAATACATTAGTAATTACATTATCAATTTTAGTACCTAACTGATTAGCACTAAAGTGTGATGCATATTAAGTACGATGTACTAATTAAAGAAGCGAATTTACACCATAAACTGATCAACGTAGTGGTGACAAAGTTAAAGCATTTGTTTTAATTGCAATTACATATATCCTAATAGCAAATGCAATATTTGACAATCCAGCTGAACCACTGGTTAGCCGCTAACAGAAACAGCATTGTTTTCTTAGTTACTTAGCTGTATTCTAAAATACCGACGATTACATATTGATAAGAACAGTATAATTTCTTGAACAGTTTTTTACCTCGATAAATCACCAACTAATACGAAGGAGCTCATTGAAAATATGTTGAAATAATATCCAGTTATATTACTACGAGGGTGGATCAAATATAAACGAGCATTTTTAAATTACGCGCCGGATAGTTGAGCAATGCGCATCCGGGCGTTAAGAACATGAAGTGGGGATATTAGGTGGCACGGAAACGACGTGTCGTATTGCTGCGTTCGCTCGGTTAATAGCTATCACAATGAGTGAGAAAGAGGTGCATAGGAGCGTTACTCAAGGAATTATTATTAAGTTTCTTACACGTGAAAACGTGAAACCAGCTGAAATTTTCCGCAGATTGCAAACACAATTCGGAAATGAAACGCTTTCGTGGCCACGTGTAAAAGTTTAGTTCAAAGAATTTAACGATCGCCGTAATCGTCATCGTGACGAAAATGTAAATCATCCTCGTCGTCCGCGCACCAGCATTTCGCCGGTTAACATTGCAGGCGTTAGAAACCTTATTGAAAGGGACCGCCACAGCAAGCCACTGTGCTTCAGATATCTGGTGAACTCG
This sequence comes from Agrilus biguttatus, assembly GCA_963921985.1. Classification (NCBI taxonomy): domain Eukaryota; kingdom Metazoa; phylum Arthropoda; class Insecta; order Coleoptera; family Buprestidae; genus Agrilus; species Agrilus biguttatus. The sequence continues at coordinate 28,928,010 of OY998118.1, forward strand.
GCATCAGCTATGGGAGTGTCCACACAATCGTAACGAAAAACATTCCGAAAAATTTCAGCTCGTTGGGTTCCAAAGTTGCTGAATGAAGATCGAAAAGCTGCTCGAGTTCGCATCTCTCAGTCGCTTCTCACTCGATTTAGAGAGGTGAGTGAAATGTTTTTTGCACAAAATTGCAACCTGCGATGAGACGTAGGTACACCATTACACTCCAACATCAAAACGAGCAAGCATGGAGTGGCGGCGCAAAGATGAATCAAATTCAGTGAAGCCGAAAACACGTCTGTCTGCAGGCAAATTTTTAGCCACGGTTTTTTGGGACTGGAGAGGGGTGTTGTTGGTCGTTTTTTTGCACGAGCAAACAACCATTAATACAGCCTACTACTATCTTTACTACTGACTTCTCAGTCAAGTAAAACTTGCTTATCTCCGAAAAAGGAGGACGCACCCTATTCGTGACGTTGCACGATAACGCTAGGCCTCATACCACAGTTTTAACGCAGGCCCAAATCGGTGAAATGTACTGGACTCAGCTGGAACATCCACCATATAGCCCAGACGTATCCCCTTGTGATTTCTACATGTTTGGGCCCCTCAAAGAATCACTAGGAGGCAAGCGATTTCAGACCCATGAACAGGTGAAAGCGTTTATGCGCAACTAGATAGACACCCACCTTGCTTCTTTTTATGAGAACGGGATAAAAAAAATACCAATGCGTTGGGAAAATGTATAGACAAACAAGGGGCATATGTCGAAAACTAGAGAAATTTGTGTTTTTGTGAAACTTTTCAAAATAAATCTTTTATGAACAAAGGCTCGTTTATATTTGATCCATCCTCGTACATATATCTGCTGCTAACTGAAGTATTTCTGTTCTTATTAATTTGGTTTACATTCCTATCCCCTGCGTATATAAGCTGTGTTGTCAATTCAGTTGGACAAGTAGATACCTTAATAAGCCCCTTATCTAACATATGAAATATATTCTACCCTACTAGCAGCAGGTAACAGTAGATGGCGACATACCGCTATAACTAGGGACTACATATTGCTTCGACATATATATACATCAATGTGATATTAATTCTTCAATTAATTTGTACCCACTACAGATTACCTCAAATTATGTTATTATACCATTCTCCAAGAGTATATTTATTCTGCTATTGCAAAAAGTGTACAATCTATTTATTTGTATATTATGTAAGACAAATGAACAATCAGATTACAATGTGTCTTCATTATTAAAGGTCATTATTTGACTTACACAATATATAAATAAATAGATTGTCCACTTTTTGCTAGAATCAGAATAAATATACTCTTTGAGAACGACATAACAAAAACAGAAATAATTGTAAGAGATTGCAATATTCGTAAATTTTTTGTGAAATCTTCCAAGAGGTTTTCGTATATTTTTTAAATTATAAATACATAATGTAAGAAAAGGGTCTAAAATTAAATTTGTTGGAATGTATGGAGATTAATAAATTAAATTAATTAAGTTTATTATTAAATGATCAAACTAATATAAATAATTCTCCTCTACTGAATCTCTAGTTCCCATAATTTGTTCACCTACATCCACCCCCTCCTGTTTCATTTAGTATTTAAGGTTTTGTATTTAGTTTTAAGTTATTATATTTCCACCTGAGGAAGCCACTGTGTGGTGAAATAATATTATTGTGGATAACAATAAAAAGTTTTGTAACCAACTGTTTTGTGTTTAATTTCAATATGGAGTTACAAGAATTAACAACTTTATCGATTCACTACTAAATCATTTTGTTTTTACATGCTAAATCCGCAATTTTCCACCGTCCTATTCATTAAAAACTACCACCCTATCTAGGTGTATGTATGTCACACACACACACACATCTTCTCATCTTGCTTTATTATTTTGGCGTTGTTTTGCATGCTAAATAGTTTCCTTATAATTTTGTAACATACATCAACTTCTTTAACACTGAAAACTTTAATTTACTGTATTAACAACATCCTTGTCTGTATGCACGAAAAGGTAAAGTTTTTCTTTAAAATTCAACTGGCATAGTTTTCCAATTCTTGTAAAGTCTTTTTTCGTACCTCGCGCGTGATCTTTTCAATTCATTATATAAAAGGACCTTGTGACGAAGTAATCAATGCGACCTAGACAAAAGGGTAGTCGATTGTAGTGCGCTACCGTTCCACTCGAAACTTATCCACCCACCCTTTATCCAATGATAACAAAAGATGCACGACAACTACCTAGCATATGTGACAGAAAAACTCAACCGCTCTTGTCATAGAAGCATCATCGTATTACCTTTGACGAAGGACAAAAGCGAAAAAATGGAAATTCGAAAAACATTAAACAATAGACACTTTTGTCGTTTACGTTTTTAACTGACGCGGTTACAATTACAAAGTAACAATTGCGATAAATACAGCAAACGTTTATTCGATAACTTATACATGTGGAACCTCCGATAGCTTCCTACTAACAATACTACATTAAAATCATGTTATTTGATTATAATTGATATAGAACAGCTTCTATTTGGAATTTTATTAAACGCTGTTCTTTTAAATATATTTTCCACTTCCACATAATTAAATAACCAAGTGCTCGTTTGTATAACAAAAATAAAATAAAATTCGAGGTTCAATATTCCACTGATTTATTTAACAACTTAACAATTGATTCACCCAACATGGACATCTTCAGAAGACATAAATTTGTGACATTACATATATGTTTCCTGAAGATGCCCATGTTGAATGAAACAATTGTTAAGTTGTTAAATAAATCAATGGAAAACTGAACCTCGAATTTTATTTTATTTTTGTTTGAATCATGATTTTCCATAATGTAACGGCTGAATCAATTAATTTTACTCGATTGTATTATTTTTTTAATTATTATTTTAATTTACATTCTAACTAATTAATAACTACAGTTACAGTTAACTTAATATTGACGTCCGTTTCTTTATAGTAATGACGTTGTATTTAAATTAATACTGAAATAGAGGATGACCTCACACAATCGTCAAGGAAGTTACTATAAAGCCGCAAAATCACGAAAAACTAATGAAATCAGAAAACATTGTACTCTTATAACCATAAAAGAATTCCTAAGACATATAAACCAAGCAATGTAATAATTTTATAAATAAAACAGTTTTATAACATATTAGGAGAAATTCTTACCTAAATAAATATAACTGATTACATGGGAACGATTATAAGTAAATTAATTAAATTGATAGGAAAAGGTTTTTTATTTTCGGGGAAAATCAGGAAAGCTTGTTTTCATGTAAGTTGCATAGAAAGAGTGAAGCACAGTTAACATGATAAGTTAGGGTTTTCTGGTCCAAGAATTTGATTGAAATTGTTCCCATTTTTAGAACAATTAGTCTTTATCCATTTTTATTAAATGTCACTTGACACCGGTCAGAGACGTCATATTCCCGTCTGCAAATAAAGTCATTACTTTGTGATAATAGGTCGTAATTCTTACTTTTATAAACATACACATGGTATGATATTAACGGATAGCGTGCTCATGTATTTTAATAAACACACGTCACTTTCATGGTTGGGTTTGATATTAAAGTATAATATCTGCAATACGATGTACTTGATAAGTATGTAATAGATTTATGTTTATATAATCGATATGAGTTTTGTTAGTACTCCGCTGAGTACTCGTTTAGATTTAGTTGCGTTAAGAAGCATTTAAACAAACAATTAAACAAATTCCTGTTAATAACGGCTACAATAGTAATTTAATAGATAAATTCTTAAATCAAAAACATTTTAAGAAAACAATTAACTTAATTTACCATTCACCTAAACAACCAAATTTTTTTTATATAATTCTCTTTTATAGGTAAACCTACTCTCTAGCTATTAAACAACTTTTTAGTAATCACAATATTAATATAGTCTTTAAAACCAAGTCCAAAAGACAACAAAAGTGGTGTTTACAAATTAAACTGCGGTTCCTGTGATAAATTTTATATTGGTATGACTCGTATGAATTTTAAAACGATGATTTCTGAACATAATAAATCATACATCGATAGAAAACACAATTCTAACTACGCAACTCATCTCATAGAAACTAATCATTCTCCGAATTTCAATTTTGAAGTTCTACATATAGTAGAAAAATGACGTAAACTAAATCTTTTAAAATCCCTCGAAATCAATAAAAATAAATTTATGAGTAAATTAAACACTTGGAGGAGTTTCACTTTATTTAATTGATTACTCTATGTACATTTCTCCTTGCTAGGGCATCATCAGGAGTATTTATAGTACTGAAGAGACTTACAATAAATTTGGTTTAAATATACCTACACATTATAATCTATTAACTTAGGGTCTAAGAGGGGGTTAATACCGAATTGTACTTGGTCGTTGGATAATATTTTGTTAGACAAAACAGCTTTATTAATTTCTAAAATGTATTAATTTCGAAATGTACATAGAGTAATCAATAAAGTAAAATGAAACTCCTCCAAGTGTTTAATTAACTCATATTTTGTTTAAATAATGTTTCACCAAGAGTCCATGGCGAATTACTTAATATAATTAAAATAAATTATCTCTTTTATTGTTAAATGATCAACTTGATGTTCATTTTTCACCTTTAATTAAGTTAAACTTGTAATGTATAATATTTTAGATTTTAGATTTATGTTCATGTATGTATTATATAAGTAATTTTCTTACTGCTGTACTTCTGTTTTTTATCTATAGAACTTTATTTATGTACCACACTTATCCTGAAGAAGCTGCTGTGTTAACGAAACAATTGTCGATATAATATATTCCCGTGAAACATTTTTTTTGTTTTACTTCTGATTATGAATACCTATCATCTTTAAGAAGCATGTCCTAAAAGGTGAAAATTTGAATATCTGTAAAAAAACTGAATGTTTCTTTATTTGTCCTTTATGCCACCCCATACCATTCGTCGATGCGATGAAACTTTAGTGATTTGTATTGCACCCCAACAAATCGTTCTTATTTAAAAACAATAAAAAGAATATAAATAACAATAAAATAAACAAATAGATACGTTTCACAATTTATTCGAAAACTCGACATATGTTTCGGCCGATACGGCCATTTACAAAAATCTAAAACCTTAAGGATGCTATTTATAAAGACTAATTCTATTTGAACAGGAGGAGGGCGGAATTGCAAGTGGACAATTATAATTGATTATTAACAAGATTTTTGTTATTCTGCACTGCTTTTTTAATCTCTAATTATTCCAATAAAGAATACCATTGAAAAAAGTGGTATTTACCAAATACAATGTGTTAACTGCGATGCAATTTACGTCGGTCAGTCCGGTAGAGCTATTGAGAAACGAGTTTCGGAGCATTTAGCAGCTATTAAGAACAAAAAACTTCCTTCGAGTGGCATGGTTGAACACTGTTTAAACCGTAACCACACGTTAGATATGGACAACATTAATGTTCTACATTCGAATGTACCTAAAAGTAGAAAACTTTCTTTATTGGAATCATTAAAGATTAAAAAAGCAGTGCAGAATAATAAAAATCTTGTTAATAACCAATCTTTTGTATATACTCTTGTAAATGGCCGTATCGGCCGAAACATATGTCGAGTTTTCGAATAAATTGTGAAACGTATCTATTTGTTTATCTTATTGTTATTTATATTAAAATGCAGTTAAACAAAATTGCACCATTGACAGTTTAAATAATAAAAAGAACAAAAACTAATTGTAGTATAACAGGGAATGTGTTACTGTAAAAGTGCTACATTATGTTAAGTTGTATGTGTTGTAAATGCTCTGTACCACAGGAAATTGTCTCCACCAGTTATAGATGGTGGAATAATGGAACCATAGACCTAACTCTATATTTATATAAAATAGGAAGACCCGAACTTCCAAGCTGACCGAGCGGCGTGGTCTGCTGATTTGGGTCACAGCTTAGCATTCGGGAGATTATCGGTTCGATTCCGGATCTGCCTGACCTGGTCAAAGTTTTCTGTAGTTTCCTTGGATCTTTAATGTATCCAATGTAAGGTTAAGTCGTTATTTTGCTCCCAAACTAACAACCTCATTTTATTTTTTTATATAAAATTTTAACGGCTTCCTTCTCTCAACAACATCTTTTAGATAAAGTATATCTTTTTAAAAACTGACTTTTGAGTGGAAGTAAATTAACTTAAGGAGGTACTAGGGCTTGAGAAATTTTAAGACAGTAAATACTAGTAAGTAGGCTACAGTAGGTACTAACCACCCAAGAAACCCATCGTAAAATTGCCATTAAGAAAGAATGCGAAGTACAGACGTCATGCGGTAAGTATGCGAAGTTGAAATGTTACAAGTAATAAAGTCATTTACACAGATGGTAGCATGCAAAAGATTAAATATACAGATGCGTGTATACAGATACAAAAGACTTCGAAATATTTACAGCAAGATACGAAATACAAAAGGAACTTTGGCGTAATAATTGAAACAGAAAAGAAAAATTTGAAAGAGTATTTGCATAAATTTTAACACCAGAAATTTGAAATAGCAACAGAAAGAAATCGAATCATAAAATAAACACAATGAGGTTATGAATTTCACTCCTTGTGAAGATCATTTAGGCAAATTCTGGGGCAGTGATATTCCATAAATTATCTTTCATTTCTCTTCTGTCTTCATTTCGTACGTCTCATCTTTGTCTCTCTAACCACACCACCGCGCCACTCCCATCATTCCTAAAAGGAGGCTAAAGAAAGCCTTACACCCTACCCTCCAGATTTGCACTACTGTGTAGATTAGAGAGAGAGTACCCGCCCACCACTATTAATAGCTGGTGAAAATGAAACACCCAAAACTTTGTTCTTTTTACAACGCCGGACATTACAGTTGGTGTATTACAGTTTAGTGGTAAGAAGGAGTTTGACCAGAACGCTTACACAATCGAATAGTCCACAAAACAATCGCTCTGAATTCATTCATTTAACTTCACAGCACTATACGATCCAAGAGTCAACATAAGTGCCATAATAACAAAAACTGTAAATCAAATGTTGCTTCAAGTTGAGTCCTATGTTCTTCTAAAAACTCCATTGGAAGTAGGTCAGTAGTTTTTATGTCATGTGTGTACAAACAAAAGGCAAAAATAGTCTTAGTACTTATCTATTATCCTTCAAATATTTTTTTGAGTAAATATTTTCAGTGTAAAGGCACACACATTTAGCTACATCTTAATATATACCTTTATACTTAATGCCTTAAACAAATGGCTGCGAACTATCGGAATGATATAAATGTGGGATTTATACAGCTATTTTATAAGAGCATTAATGTTAGGGTCATTTACTACAGCGAAAATCCTCGCGTGTTTATGTGGCATCTGCTACACTACACAAATTAAAAAAATATGCCTAGGACTAATATTACACCTTTCATATCAAACTAATTGATTACTTCCCAATTCTATTTATTTTTGATACCTAATAGTTCAACGCCCAATAAAGTAACGCATACCTTCAAAATTATCAAAATTAGGGTAAACAAAGACTCATGGATTGGTTCACCGTTTATTGGAAAAAGTCAATGTACGTTTTGCATTAATGGGACGTCATCAGGACTATATATATTTATCATTAACATTACCTATACGCATGCAGTGCAAAAAACATTTTCATAAATTGTAAATTTTCTCAAAAAGTATAAACAAAGGTATACGATGGTCCAATATCAATAGATGCCAAATTCAATGATAAATTCGAATATTCAGTCAAAACTAGGTCGTTCCATTAAAAAAAATTGACTTATGCCTCTTTGAAGTTGACCAACTTTGATCACAAAATTTGAACACCCTGTATGTTTCAGTTAAAAACCACAATTACTTTTCGATAATGCGAATAGTTATAAATAATTTTTACAAGTTATAAAGCAAAATCTCAAAAATTAATTGAATTACGGTTTTTCAAATGTTAACGTGCAAAATCCATCAATATTTTCGGGGTAGTGCCTCCTATAAAATATGGATTAATTCAGATTACGAGTCGTAAACGATTGATACGAAAACAAGTGTAAAGAAGAGTATTTACATAAATAATACTATTCGAATCTTTGAGCATAAAAATATGGAGACACAATTATTGTGGTTAATTAATAAACAGTAAGTATTATGTTGTGTTTTTCTGTTAAGGTAAATTGAAAGAACGGAAAACGGAGACTGCAATTAAAGAATAAATAAACTAAAACAAACAATTACCATCATCAGTTTTCACAGCGAACATGTGTTTGGTCCACTTCGATTGTGGGCGCTACCAATGCGGGGCCGATAAGTTAAATTTGATTTCTACGACAACGTTGGTATATAATACAAGTATATATACTGTTCAGTATGTATGACGTTACCTGAACCCGAACTTTCCGAGAAGGGTCTAATTGTATATATTTCAAGCACTTTGCAAAAAAAGAAAACGAATTATTACTTTTGATAGAATTTAAAAGTGAATGAAACCTTGAAATTTAAAATTTTTTAAATTCTATCAATAGTAATACTTCGTTTCAAATTGAAAAAGAGTACAACAATAGTACTAATTTTCTTGATATTTCTATTTCTAAGAATTCTAGCACATTGAAATTTGACACCATAAATACAATCATTCCAGTCAATTATTATCAGCACGAACAGGCTAAATTGAGAGTAGCTCTAAAAATCTTAAAAACATATAATGCGATCATAAAGATGGTATCCCTCATTTTGATAAGTATGGTGTGTACCAAATTTTCTGTAATTCATTTGATCCTACCTACATTGGACAGTCTGGTTAGACTATATCTATACTTTTAGGGGAACACCTATCTGCGATAAAAAATCGAAAAAGCAATTCCAGCGGGTTTGCTGACACATTGTATAAATTTAGAATTATTCTTTTACCACCAAGAATGTAAAAATTTTTAAAACCAGCATACCTAAATCTAGGAAACTATAACTTCTAGAAAAACCTTGAAATAAATGAAGCCTTAATAAATAAATGTAATTTATTAAATGACCAAACGGAGTTATTAACTTACAATTCCCCACTACTCCTGTATAAGCATTAGATTATATAAATAGTAGTAACTAGGCTTAAGCCTCAGTAATCTTTTATCCTCTTTTAAATGGCCGCATTAGCCGAAACAAATCTGTTGAGTGATTATTAAATTGTGTGAAATTTTCCTTGTTTTCTTTTTTTAGTAAATGCTTGAAATCATGCAGTTTCACAAAAGTTGTACCAAAAACAGTTTAAGTATATATTTCAGTTGTTAAGAGTTATTTCGACCGAGTGGCGTGGTCTAGTGCCCTAGATCATTGCTTAGCATTCGGGAGGTCACCGGTTCGAACCCGGGTCCGGCTGCTCTAACCAAAGTTTTCTGTGGTTTCCTTGGATCACTTAGGCAAATACTGGGACTGTAATATTCCACAGATAATCTTTCAATTCTCTTCTGTCTTTATTTCCTCCGTCTCATCTTTCTCTCCCTAACCACACCACCCACCAATTTCCACGATTCCTCCAAAGAGGCTGAAGAAGAAGACCTTACGCCCTACCCTCTGACTTTGCATTACAGTGTAGGTCGGAGGGACTGTTTTTTAGCTATTTCAAGTTATTTATTTGTTGCTTTATTGCCACCCTCATTTCTTGTTCAGATAACTTTTAATTTTACACTATCATATAATTCCAATAGTCAGCCGTTCTTCCGTATTTGTACCGTACCTATTTCATAGTTCAATTCAAAACAACCTGTTTTTACCTTTGTCCCCCCTCTAGGTTAAGTCATTTATATGACTACAACCATCAAGTCTGAATATATATAGAACCTTCGTCTGATAATGCCGGCCGTGAAAGCTTTAGCATTTTCATCAAGTCTTCCTTATTTCTCTTAAGTGCTTAAATTTTGTAAAGAAACTTTTAATTTACTAGTGACATGAAACATATTAACCTTTAAATTAAAAAAAAGATGTATTTGTAAAATGATGAATCTTACAATATATATCTCTTACAATACCCCCAGAAGTTCCAATAAAATTTGCAAATTAGAAACCATCCAGAAGAGAAACTTTTCGAACAAAAACAATTGTACAAGTCCCTACAACGTATGTAACATCTATCCAGGATCTGAATAGCTTATAAACTCTTGTATTCAAGTTAGTTATAAACTTCTGATGAATCCAAAGTTTGGAGAAACAATTGTTAAATGATAACAATTAACATAAATCTGTTGTATTCTTTGCTTAGCAAATAAACACACCATTATACCCTAAACTCATCGGTAAAAAACTAATCGCCCACTTCGCATTGGCTGTGAAGGCCTACTGAATATTATAATCTCCACTAGTAGAAGTGGAAATTCAATGAATGAGAATGACCTTGCGGTTATGCAAATCGTACACCAAATTGAAACTACAATTAAGTCCCATTTGGAAACAGTAAATTACTTGTCAAATCAGGAAACTTCATCAAATTCTCAGCATGAACCAGAAATAGGTAAACAGCTGATTTACTGTCCGAATCATACATCTCACATTGAAAAGAAAATTGAAATCGCTGTTTCTATCGTACCTTTCATCGGCAAACATTAAATACAAAGAACGTCTTAATAGTTCCTCAAGTTCTCACATACGAGACACAACAAGAAGTTTTAACCTAAGCAAGTAATAACCACCCTTTAAACAGATGAGATAGCTTATGCATTCTTGACCCATGTCTATTTTTAGATAATTATTGTCATGGACTCAAGATCATGACTTTAGAATCGTCCTCTTTAGATAGTCACTCAGTTGGAGTTGTACATCTAACCCTTCGCCGGAAACTGTTGCAGGCATCCTCAGATATTATTAATGGGAATTAAATTCAATCTGGTATTTAAGAGAAAGAACAATGGCTACGTATAAAATCCAACAATAATCTCTAAGGATGCCTACCACGGTTTCCAATGAAATGTTGGAAAAACAATTCCAACCGTGAAACCACCTAAGGAGCAGAATTCCGACACCATAGGTATCAAGCTCTGGTAAATAAGTTTAATATGTTGATGCTTTTGAATGATATCTAGTGCCTGTCAATTTTACTTTTTGATTCAGATTCTCAGGCGTCAAAAACTGCCTTCATTCGGTATTTGTCCGATTAAGTTAATGTATGTGCCAATAGGGTTTCTATAGCCGACCTTGTTTAGATAGAATATTAGAAGTGACATTTATATATTTTTACCAGCTGAACACGATTGTCGAGGGTGAATTTTCGTCCGAATATCAGTAACTTGTTAAAAATAAATTGTCAAACCCAATATACAAATATATATATTGATGAAACACTTGGTAACCTTTCATTAATTTGATGAACTATGAACTTACTAAAAAAATATTGCTGATCTTATTTATACCTGAAAATTATAAGACTAGATACTTATAAAATGTTGACATAAAAGCAAAATTAAACAGCGGTAATTAATTATTCTTGTTGGAAATCCCTAAATGATGTAATAATACTGACGAATGGTTAGTAACTGTTTCAATGTGATGATTCACAATATTTTCTTTTTAATATACTGATCCACTCATCTCTAAATTTCGTGTGTATATTATATGTAACCTTTGTTATTTCGATGTGATGTTTTTGTATCCCCATTTATTTTGTGATTATTGCTAATACATAATTTGACAGCCCCGTGTATGTGTTTTTTAATCGAAATATTATATAAGTGTTCTTTAATACGTGTTTTCATGGCTCTCCCACACTGCCCAATATACATAGCATCGCAAGATCTTATAAATACCACTACTTAGTTAGATGTCATTTTTAAGTCTTACACTAGCTAAAAAATATTTAAGTTTTTTATTGGATACAGTACCTCCAATACCCAGGTCCTTTGAATCTTAATTTTATTTTTACATGCGTTTTATTAACAAAATGTACAAATTCATATTTATTCGTATCCTAGGTTTAACCATCTCCTTTTACAACATTTGCACCATTAAACCTTTAGATAATATACAGAAATTATTGTTAGAAAGTTCAAAAAATGACTTTGTTAAAAAATACGTTATTATTTTTTGATATAGGGTTTAGTTTTTGAGACAAGTCGTATTTAATATTAAAAAAAAACAATTTCGCAATTTTTAATTATTAAGTACATAAATTGTTCTATGAAAAAAGGACTATTGATCGGTATAAGGTAAATCTCATATGAATTAAATTCGCATGATTGGAAAAGTGAAAAACAGCAGCCGTAGCAGTCTGGTCTACTTGTCGTGAGAGAGATAGTCTCATAAGTTTTTCCTTTTCTTTGTTTGGTATTATAAATTCTCAAAATCTTTTTTTTATTGACAATAATACTTTTATTCTCATACACTGAAATACGCTAATCTTATGCATTTTATGTTGTTATCACCATTAAGTTTACCAGTAATATCGCTGCGTTATCAACAATAAATCAAAATTAATATTACATGAAACACTTTTTTTATTCCAAAGAATATTTATGATCAAAAATATAATATGAATCGTAATTAATAAAATGAATTTGCGCTTTAACAATACTTTTTAACGTTTTATAACAACCGAATACTATATGCATAGCAGAAGGGATAACTCTTTACAATAAAAAAAACACGAAACGCTAATTAAATTAGAGCAATTGTGATTTTTTATTTATTTACATTGTAATTTGAACGCATTGAAGCTCGATAGGATGGATTCTATGTTTAACTATTGTTTGCTATCATGACATTTGCTCATGTAGTAAAATTCAAACTTGGTCAGGTATTTAAAAATATTAATTAAACAATTCTCTCCAACGTTTTGCTCTTTAATGAGACTTCCTCAGGGCCTACTTGCATCAAGAGGGATGACAAAAAAATAAATGTAATAATTAAAGTATTTAAGATTGTTTTTTGTCAAAAGCAAAAAACTAACGTCAATCTTCTAGTTAATTTTTTTAAAAAGTTACATAAAATATTTTTATATTTCATTGTAACAAATGAGCCAATTTAAAATTACTTACAGGTAAAAAATTGAATTCTCTAACATAGTCGCAGCACTGATATGTATTACTTAATTATTTTATAAATTTATTTGTTTTAAACAATTGTAAAATTTAGCTAATAATATTTTAAAGAATGGACAAGACAGCATATAAAAATGGGATGACACGAGGTAATTGAAACGATTGTAGATAACGGAATATAATGTGTTGTCAGTTATAAAATACGAAAGAAAGAAGTTTTCTATAGATTGAAATCTTGATAGGAAACTATAAAAACAAATAGAAGAGGCAACCCATGCCAAGATCAGTCGATAAATTAAATTATAGAGGTCGTTTAAAAAACAAATGAACTATTTAAAAAAAATCAATAAAAATATGATTAGAAAGTGTATTACAGCGATAACATATGAATTTGCTAACGGATGAGCAATTATTATTAAGGACAAGGTTATTGTCCAAATCAGTTCTGAAATTCATAGAATCAGGTCCAAATTTAATAATGATCGAGGTTTCATAGATATGAAGTATTTTAAAGAATGTTAGTAGTCTGTAGCCGTCAAAATCTGGAATATAGCCCGACCTGTATGATATATGTCGTTTTAATATTAAATACGATTTATTTCGAAAAGTAGGCCCTAAATTGCAAAATATCAATGTGACAATATTTTTTCTTGGAATGATTCAAAAAATAAAAATTAATTATTAATTTTTAAAAACTTCATTTGGACGAAAATCCACCCATGACATTTTCACCTCTGGTAGGTAGATATTTAATGAAAATATTTTGAAAAATTAAAGAAGTAAAATTTCTTTTTGTTGTCTTAATAACTGCAAACCAATGAATACGGGAAGATAATATCATTATTAGAGTGTTCTACGTAAAAAAAAATATGTATTACGTAATTTCGCAGTTTTTATGCCGCCACTGTGTTTATCCATTCAAAAACTATTATTTTAATAAATGAAGATGCAAACAATAACGAGGTGGATGCTCTTCAAAGTACACAAAAAATGCAATCTCACTGAGAGCTGCAGCAATTATTTGGATTTGCAATCAACTAAAGCATTCTTTCCAATCAACAAAATACCAACTACCTTTACCAGTTGATAAAGAACACAAGAAATTACGAAAACTGTCGTTTCAATTAACATATCAAGAGTAAGCGATTTAACATTTTATGAGTCGAAAACGATTGGTACAAAAACAAGTGTAAAGAAGAGTATTTACATGAATAATAATATGGAGACAGCAATAAACTTTTTTACTCTAACGCACCCTGAACACAGCTGTATTGACAGAGAGAGATACAGCTAGGGAAGAGACAGACAATCTGGCCGCGTTAGAGCGAGAAAGGCGAACCACAATTATTTGCCATTTCAGGATCGCTGCTATAGTATTAAATGACTTCTCCATGTTTTCATGCTCTAAGATTCAAAAAGAGTTATTTGTACTTATTTATTCAACTTTGTTATCAATATACAATACTTGAGTGAAATATCTATCAGACACTTAATCAAATAATCAATAGTGTCGTATTTTAATTTGGACTTTTCATTGTACCATATGAGGCGACCTGTATAAGAAAGGTATGAAATGTTAAACTATAAAAAACAGCCAAAATTCAACAATTGCATCTTTATCTCACAACCAGAGAGACAAATCCTAATTTATAATGATGCACTTTCGACAAAAAGCAACCATAAGCAACTTACAGTGTCTTGACAATTTCAGGTAGGAATCCTATCATCATTTGTACACTTCGTATTTGACCAAAAACCAAAAATTAGAAAGTAACTTCAAGCACATCGTATTTACGACAGAAGCAAAGCTACATTTTTAAATTGATCGTAAAAATTGGTTGTAATTTGCGAGAAAATTAACTTTCATTATGTTCTGTCAAACCGTTTTTCTTTTGTTTAAACAAAAAAAAATGATTTGGAGATTTATTGAAATATATTTCTCTAATTCGATACCATGGGTTTTATTATTCATAGTATTGGGAAGTTGGCTATATAGACATCAAGGATCGCACCTTGCTATTTTAGTTTTGATGTCATAAAGGATTGATTCTCTCGTCTTTATTATTTTTAATTTCGTATAATTATGTCATATTTATATATCTGTGACACCATGCACAGATGCATCGCATCTGTATGGGATGCAAAATGTGTAAATTGTTCTGTGTCTATGTTATATTATTAAAATCTTTAAATATACAGTAGTTATGCTTATGTGGCAAAAACAGTACTCTTATAAATTCTGATTTTTGTAAATTTGTATATTTGTGTAAATATATAATAATAACTTCAACAATGTAAACTTTCCTCAAACTTCTTATCTTTTGCATGCATTTGTTACCTTTCACTCTATTGTCTATTTAACTACCTGTACCTAGAAATCCTTCTTCACCCTTACCTGCATACATATATTACTAATAGCTGGACTTTCCCTCAATTACCTTTCCTTAAATTCTATACTGGTCACCTTTACTGTCAGTACTTTTCCTTCTTGAATATTCTATCTCTTTTTACTAATAATTCAGCTGCATAAATACCTCAACATTTAGATCCTAAAATTATGGTAATTATGTTACAGTACAGAGCGGCGTGGTCTAGATCATTGCTTAGCATTCGGGAGGTCAACGGTTCGAACCCGGGTCCGGCTGCTCTGGTACAAGTTTTCTATGATTTCCTTGGATCACTTAGACAAATGCTGGGGCAGTAATATTCCACAGATAATATTTCACTTCTCATTTGTCCTCATTTCGTCCGTCTCATCTTTCTCTCCCTAATCACACTACCCACCCATTCCCACGATTCATGCAAGGAGGCTGAAGAAGGCGTTACGCCCTTACCTTCCGGCTTTGCACTACAGTGTAGGTCGGAGGGACTGCCCGCCCACCAGCACGAGTAGCTGGTGGTAACGAAACAAAAAAAAGTTTTTTTTAATCCTAAAATCAATTCTCCAGTCAACCTGCTCATGTAAGTCTATATTATTCTGTGTATAAATTGGTTTCTTATTTTCATTATGTGTATATATTTTTGTGCCTTGTTGTGTTTTTGAATTGTTTCGTCTTTTTGTATATATTTCTTCTTATTGTCTGTTATTTGTGCTGACCTTTTTTGTATAAAGTTGTTAATTACGAAATAATAGTGTTTTTATTATGGTATTTTAATAATACTCTACGCTAAACTTAGAATGCACTAGCAATGTGGCATTATTAAATGAAATTAAAATTCATCCAACTTATTTAATTTCGTAGACACATGTGTACATTCAGTTACACTCCCTGCCTACACACAACAATCCGTACATTCATTCATATGTAATCATTTATATATTATGTTTGTATGCGCTTTGAATAAAATTCAATAACCTACTTCTGGTAGGTAACTATACGAAATCAAATCAATACGATCCTTCCATCTATTCCAGGAGTAGGAAAGTTTTCCGATTTAAAATTTCCAGAGCTGGAATGCCGCAAAACTGATTTATTTCCAGTAGAAAACATACCTACCGATTCGTCACTTTTTCAACAACCCAATTTGTAAATAAATATTAGTTAAAGATATTGTGCACTTATTACTATTCTATATCATATAATCAATTGTTTCGGCCTTTACTTTATGGAAAAACATGTCAAAGGAAACACTAAGTAAAACTCAATTTGATTTTTCCACTGTTTATTTTCAATCTTGACAATTGTTTCACCCTACAAGGGCATCTTCAGAAGACAACTGGTTACGTTAGATAACTATTCTATATTTATACTAGTCTTACGGTTAATTTGGTTAAATATGTTGATAAGTTATTATCTGTTTTAAATGCTAGTATAAAGTTATTGTTTTTTAGTTTATGGGAAATTTTGACTTAAAAGTCAATCTTATATATAGATAATGTCACGACCAAATTTTCCCATTAATTAAAAAATATTAACTTAAAGTAGTAAAATTAAAAAATTAAAACAGATAATAACTTATCAAAATATTTAATCAATAACAAAGATAGAACCGAAAAATGAACAAATGTGGTGTACATGCAACGCAACATAAATAGGACAGACAGAGAGGACATTCAAAGAAAGATTGAACGAACATATAAAAAACTATGCAGATAAATCGGCTTTTATGAACCATATAAATAATAAAAAACACGAATTCAAAACAAACGATAATTTTAAAATATTTCATTGCTCAAATAAATTAGACATACTAGAATCGTTTGAGATCAAAAAGCAGATAAACCAAAATAGAAATTAACTTTAAATGAAGTAGAAAACGTTTATTAATCCACAATAGTACATAAATTAATAGAATGTACCTCCTCCAATTAACCCTAAGACTAGTATAAATTTAGAATAGTTATCTAACGTAAGCAGTTGTCTTCTGAAGATGCCCTTGTAGGGTGAAACAATCGTCAAGATTGAAAATAAACAGTGGAAAAATTAAATTGAGTTTTATTTAGTGTTTCCACATTCTATATAATTCTTTATTAGTTCCGTATCTCAAAATTAAAGCATGGTACCATTACAAGATAAGTTTGTGGATATACCTACAGTCCGTCTTTCAATTCATTGTCACTGATCGTTAAATGCTGTAAAGTACAATACACGCGCTTTAACGTGGCACGAGAGCAATAAACCATAAAACGGTAGGTGATAAAATATTTTCCGTAGTGTAAATTTTTTTTATTCTTTACTAACTAACAGACGGACTGAAAAGTTCGTAGGCTAGCATAGAAAAAAATTTGATTTTATTTTTCAATATACTTCCCTTCGAAGGCGATGCAATGATTAACGATTATAGCGGTCATACAATTTTTCGATACCATTTTTATAATACGATTTGTCTTCAGCCTCAAAATAGGCTTGAGTTTCGACGATTACGATTACCACTTCATCGGCGCGAAATTTCTGTCCAGCGAGCATCGTCTTGAGGTCTGAGAACAGAAAAACGTCACTGGGGTAGAGAACTGGAGAATGCAGAAGCAATTCGAAGCCCAATTCATAGAATTTTGCCATCGATTTAATTGATTTGTGACACGGTGCATTGTCTTCCTGCATGAAACAGCACTTTTTCTTCAAATGATGCCGCTTTTCCGAGACTTCGTCTTTTAAACGCTCCAATAACGCTACGTAACAGTCGCTGTTTACGGGTTTTCCCCTTTTTAAGATAGACAATGAATATTATACCATGAGCATCCCAGAATACTGATGCCATAACCTTGCCAGCCGACTTTTGCGTCTTTTCATGCTTTGGAATCGATTCATCACGTGCAGTCTAATCGGCTGACACCGGTGTGAAATGATGGACCCATGTTTCATCAATCGTCATATATCGACGCAAAAGCAAAAATTTGGATTTATTACGATTGAACAGCTCCAAACAATGCTTAAAATCATCGATTAGATCCGTTGTTGTTTTTGGTCGATTATGAGTTCGCGCGGCACCCACTTTGTACAGAGCTTTCGTATATCCAAAGTTTCATTCACGATGTGACCAACACGTTCCTTTGATATCTTTAGAGTTATCAGAAATTATTTTGTAGACTTTTTTGATGTTTTCGTCGGTAGCAGCTTCTTTGGGGCGTCTACTGCCTGCATCGTCCTCGGTGCTCATTTCGCCTCGTTTTGCATCGTCCTCGGTGCTCATTTCGCCTCGTTTAAATTTAGTAAACCACTTTTCTACGGTTGATCTACCTGGTGCAAAATCCGAATAATATTTATCAAGCCAAGCCTTGATTTCAGCAGTATTTTTTTTCGCCAAAAAGCAATGCTTTATTAACACACGAAATTCCTTTTTATCCATTTTTTTCAAAGCAACAAGTTCTTTCACTAAGAATGCTATAACTCAGATACTAATAGTGCTACAGCTGTCAAATTTATACACGCGTCTTTTGAAGGTAACTAAAACTAGTAGCACCATCTATGGGTCAGCGTACGAACTTTTCAGCCCACCTGTTAATTCGTAAAAGACAAAAATGTATATACTTAGAACAGTAGCAATACAAATGTTGTTTTTTTATACACAATTTCAAGTAAAAAGTAAATGTAGCTCCTCATTTATAATACACATACATGTCAGCCGTCACTTTAAGTTACGAAATAATATCCTTTTCCAAATAAAATAAGAAAAATTCAAGCAACGTTTCAGAATAGGCCCTATTCTTCATTTCTTCTACATTTTTTACTACTGCTCCACTGCTTTAGATTGTTGCGTAATGATTCAAAATTCAAAACTTTCGCTGAAATGCAATTTAATAATAACTGTATTTTGAAAAATCGACCTGTAGGTCCAGTAATTATGTCGAGCAAAAATACATTGTTCGTTATTGATTTATACTTCAGTTTAATTACAGAAACCTATTTTTAACGTTATTAATCAGAAAGACACATACTTTAAAAAATCATTCAATTAAAATTATCATCCCAACCGTAAATTTATAATTTGATATTATAGTTTTTTCTGGGATATGAAAATTATTTTAAATTAATTTCTGATTAGAACATACAACATTTCTACAGCGTCATAGTATGGCCAACAATTTTTTAGAGAAATGAAACATATCATTCGAAAGGTACTGTGCTATAGATGTCACAAAATAAAACTAATTTTTGTATGTATGATAAAAAGTATTGCACCGGAATGGAATCGAACGCGTGCCAGCCACGTAGAAGGGGAGCAACCTATAAATTAAAGACCTGCCCAAGGCAGATCCGAACACATCCGAATTCGTACGGACCACTCCGATTGTAACAATCTCATGTTTGTGATTATTTTAAAGTGTCAAAAGTTGAGGATAATTTATTCGTATAGGCATGAAATGTAAATTATTTGTATTTTCCGATATAAAATACATTAACCGAATAGACGAACGTAGATTATTCGAATATCTAGTCATTAAAAATACATTTCTTTTTTTAATGACAATTTTAATACCTTTGTTGACATATGAAATCAATGGCCGCATAAAACTGCTTCTTATTATTAAGTTTTATATGAATATATTACACGTAACGTTCGTCTGTAAAATCTTTTTGTTATGAATGAACACAAAGAAAATACTATTATTATATACAGGAACGATAAAAATCGTGATAAAATAAACTAATAAAAATTACCAATTCAACAAGGCATGATCTATTATTTATAGTTTATTACAAACAGAACGCACAAAATACGCCACTTATGTAGCAAACACTGGTAGAAGTCAAACATAAAATTTTAAATTGAAAAATATGTTTTATAACTTCACAGTTGCTCTATTTTTGCTTTTGCTTCAGGCAATATATCCGTAGATTGTGATTAATTAATACCTGAAACAAGAATTTTCGCGGTAATAACAGAAACAATGACAGCGGCAAAACGTAAAGGTTTAATCCGACAAAAAGAAAAAACATCTTTGAAAAAACAGTCACACGGGTTCTCTGTTTTTGTAACAGTGGCGTGATAAACATAAACAGTGACAGAAATTCTTCAATGCTATAATTAATTCGGCTTTCAGGATGATTTTACAAGGTAAACATGATATTACGTAATAGCAAAAACTACGAGCAATTATAAAAGCAAACTTGTACTTTTGCATGAATGGACTTAGTATCGTTTGAATGAGCACCAAAAACTACAAAATAAATTTATCATATAATAGCTTACAATAAAAGAAAAACGGACACTTAATGGCAACGAAACGAATAATCTGCATACTCTTGAAGATGACCGTTCGATCGAAACGACTCGTCGATTTTTTAAATATAAAACTGTTGAAACGTGTCCAGTGTTTAACATATTTTTGTGTTAATTCACATAATTTATGCAACGGAAGTTGTTAGCCCAATGTAATGTAATGTTTCAAACAATTTCATTAAAAAAATAATAAGAATTGATTAAGGCAACAAAGATTTGCAATAATTATGGTAAATCCGGATGGGTTAATTTGACCAGTAACGTAATGCGCATCTGATGTAACGCGCGCGCAAAAAGCTCTTATTTATGTTTTATATTTGACAAGTTTGAGAAGCTCAGTCGTTCATTGCGCAGTGCCTCTTGCGTTTTCTGTTCTTTTTTAAAACCGTGACGCTTTTCAAATCCACTCGCTTTGGGTTAAGTTTTTGCTCCTATCTCCTAGTGTTGTTAGTTATATCTAGCGGTTTGGTTTTTCCAAATTCGCTTGGATATTTTCGTTGTTTGTTTGGTGTGCCATATTGCGAATTTTGTTGTATTTGTCAGCGACGATCGTTGCGCCTATCGGCATTATCAAGCTGTCTGATTTGTGGTTGTTTGTTGTGGCATACTTAAACTGTTTCGTGTGATAAGTTTGAGTGGGGTGAATATTGTGTCCGATGTAATGTATGTTGATTATGTTTTGTTTATATAGAACCATGTTTTCGAGGATGTTAAGTTTTTTACTTTTTGGTCCCGGGCTGTGTTGATTTGGGTGTAAATGTGTTTCGTAGTTAGTCATTTTCGCATTCTCTGTATGAATTCATGTGTTCTTTGTACCTGTGGGCTATTTTTCTGCCGGTTTGTTCTATGTAGTTTAACATTATTGCACTTGAGATTGTATACTGCTGATTTATTGTATTTATCGTCTTCTTCTATCTTGTTTTTTATTTTCCTTTTAATTGTGATGTCCGTTTTGTACACTATTCTGGCGTATTTTTTGAAGTATTTTATTATTCGGTTATTCTTTCTTATTGATGTTTTTTTGACTTTTTGGTGAATGTTCTAAAAGCTGCTTCTTTGTGTTGTTTTGGGTGGTTTGAATCGGGATATTTTGTAGTCTATTTGATTGTGGGTTCTTTTAATGGTGAAATCTAAATAATTAATTTGTTGGTCTTTTTCCCCTTCTATTGTGAATTTTATGTTGTTGATGTAATTCAGTAAATCTTTGTGTATGTTTCCTTCTGTTATGCATAGAATATCATCTACGTATCTTATTCATGTTGTAATTTGGAATTTTTGTTTAATATCGTTGAGTAGTTGTTCTACGAAAGATTGTAGATATATTTTAGATAATATTCCCCATTGCGAGGCCCTTTTCTTGCTTGTAGATCTCGTTATTGAATTCGAAGTAATTTTGTTTCAATATTGTGTCTAGTAATTTGGTAATTAATTCCTTTGTTAAGTGCCTGTAAATATTAAAAATATTTTGTCTGTTTATATATATATACATCTGTTAAGTTTAGTTTCTAGGTATTTATTATTCTCTTTGTATATAGGCATCTTTTGTGCCCATCAATTGTAAATACGTTAAAAAATTCCAAAAATAGACTCTGGACCCTTTATGATACCCTTTGTAAATACTTTACGCATCGGTCATCAGCCTTGGGAACACCACCAACGTTTTTGTGAATTACGCTTGGGGGTGTTTAGCTTCAAGAGGGGGATATTTTTCACTTTGGGGCGTTGTCTATTTTTTCACACTATTTAAGTAGAAATAAGCAAAAATCACAGAGAATTCCACTTGTAGATTCAATCAAACTACATTACATTCTATTCAATTCAAATCAACCTCATAATTATATCCAAATCAATCAAAACAACAAAATCAAATAAGTGTAAATAGTGAATAATAAAGTGTATATTAGGAAAAGCAGTCCATTTTATCATATTTAACCAAAAGAACCTTCGGCGGGATACCGCCAAAAAATCGAACACCCAAACATCCTTCTATTTCTGGGTTTGCTTTGTTCTTGCCTTCTTTCTTTCCTTCCTTCTTAGTATAAAATTGATGTTCCCAACCTTACGTTCTGTTTTTACTTCGGAGAAAGTATTGCACTAACTCTTTGTATAAAGAATAAAACAATTAAGAGAACCATTCGGACAGCGCAGCACTAAAAGTGCAATGAGCGCAGTAACATCAAGCACAGTATTAGGTTAATCACGTTGTTTCTTGTAGTCTCATAAAAATAAATTTTGTTAGCTTAATTTTGTATAAAACCTCTGGTCCATCTCACCCTGATTCACTTATCGAACTAAACTAGCTGTTATGGGTTAGTTTTATCAGCAGTAGGTACCATTTTTATTTTTAATTGTTTAGTCTTCTGGACTACTTTCTGTCTTTGAATTTGCGGAGGACTTTATAACGACGAAATGAAACTAGATAACGAAGAAATAACAACAACATAGAGTTAAAATTGACTGTAGAAAGGTTCGATAGAAACTGAATAGTTTAGAAAAATTGAAGTATTATGAAAACTGCAAAAGAGAAGAAAGGTTAGCAAATACAAGTGGGGTATCGATAGAGCGGAATTTGAATAACTGGAAAATACTAGAGATAAGAGATACTAAGCAGTAGATTACAGTACCAACCACCGAAGAAACCCATCATAAAAGTGCAATTAAGAATGAATAGGGAGTGCAGGCGTTATGCGGTTAGGAAGTGAAACTGAAATATTAATAAGAATTATCGGTACAGTCATAAAATTATTTACACAGATAGGCAGAATACAAAAGAATTAGAATAGAACATTACAAAAGAAATAGACTTACTACAATAGAAATAAAAATACAAAAGAAATTGAATATAATAGAAATGCAAGGTGAATTAATATTTATAGCTGCAATAACTGAAAATAGAGAAGAGATTATTTAGACGGTATTTATATAAATTGAACAAAAGAAATAAATTTGAATGGAAACACAAAGCAATAAAATAAATACAATGAAATAGTAAATCTAACATGAACTATGTAATAGTGTATTCGACGAATACTTATTTGGAATTGATATATTTTCTTAATCCTATTTGAACTATGTGACGGTATCCGCCACAATTGTATCTATACTATTATTTGATTTTTCGACGTCTGCAGTTTCTTCCGTTAGGTCAAACTATCCCGGACAGGGCAACCTAAACGTGAAGAGCTTATCAGTTAATATCATTAGAAAGCGACATACTAGCCCATAACTTGATAATTTCATAATGTAAAAATAGTACTGTCACTTACATACTGCTTATAATTTAGAAAATTATATTTTCTTTTTTTCATTTATTCAAAACCATATTCGGATTAATTTACGAAACACGGAAGGATTATTCAAAATTTCTGCTGGATTTGCGTTGCACGGAACCACAATGAATGTGGGTTGAGACCAAGTTCTAGTTATTGAAAATGCAAATGATCATTATGTGGGGTCCTATAAAGAGCCAGGGGAAGTCATTATAGGGGGGAATAAGTTAGTCGGCAAGCCATGAAGAT
Source organism: Agrilus biguttatus (assembly GCA_963921985.1). Classification (NCBI taxonomy): domain Eukaryota; kingdom Metazoa; phylum Arthropoda; class Insecta; order Coleoptera; family Buprestidae; genus Agrilus; species Agrilus biguttatus. Next base: position 28,952,221 of record OY998118.1, read on the forward strand.
GTCTGCGTGAAGAGGAGATCCAGGGGTCCGACGAGTTCGGGAAATCGTCGTGTGCGAGGAGTACTGACGTTGGGTGTCATCCTATCCCGAATTCCCAGAGACGGATATACTCCATCAAACCTCAGACAAAAAAAAATAGGTAGGACTAAATCTCCCAGTTTGACTCTTGGCTCTTGACTTTTAATATTTCATTTAATTTAACTTAATTAATTAATTGGTTTAGTCATTTAGTTAATTAATTGTTTATAAATATATGTTACGAAAAAGAAAATAGTTATTTTATTAACCAACCTCTCGCATGTCAAACTATCCCCAATCTAAGATATTGTAACGTTCGGGGGTTCAACAGTCAAAACTCGAAGACTTTTAAACAGGAACAATAATTTATTTATACTAATATTAATTAACTTTTAAAACACTAACGAATAACTTATTAGTAAACTTAACTTTACTACCAATTACACTATTTATTTATGTACAATTACTGTCTGTATAACACTTCTCACTTTTCTATTTATTTACTACGCGTCTCGATTTATTTCTCACATTATTTTCACGACCATCAATTTATATCTGAACACCTTGGCGATCGTCTTTCCGCTTATATACTGTTCCGTTAAATTTCCGGAACATTCCCGAGAAACACAGAAAAGTTGGGACCATTTTATTTTTCGCCGAAATATTGAACAAGTCTCCGCTAAACGCAAATACGCTAACATGTCCTCAATTATTACGCACACACTTGCAGTTACGATATACACGTCGCGGCCAAATCAATCACTCGGCTGCGATCGTCTCGCTCACATACATGGGCACTCGAAAACACACAAGCAAGCGCGCACTCGTTGCAATATCTTCGATACATGGTAGAGGCTTCTACGATACAGTATCAAAAAATGTGACTACAGACACAAATAAAATTATTACTAGGAATACATGATTTGACACCACGAAGGACTCGACAGAATGCATTTTATCCATAGAAACTAAATTAAAATTGAGAATAGAAGTAGAAGAAGTAAAAAACAGAGCAGTTTAAAGTAAAAACAAATTAGAAAGAGAGATATTGTAGAAAACGATTTATAAATAGTAAATGAAGGGCTACAGAATACAAGCGAAGACTACAGCAGAATTAGGAAACATATAGAGCGAAATGACACTAGAATGATCTAAAATCCTAATGTACCAAGAAACAATTTGGAGACTGGGCCCAATTATAAATTTCTCAAGTACCCTACATCTATACAAAGTTGCCGCCCTTATTGTAGGAGCCAATACTACCAAACATTTAATTTAAAAAGAAAATGAATGTTTGTTGGTGTGGGAGGTGATTTAATTTATATAAACACCAACGCTTTAGGTCAGGTGCTTTGACTTGCCTTATTTATAGCTTGTACATTTTTTCAAACCAATCTATGGAAATTTTACCTCTTTGGGTTTAAAGGAATATTTTTATGTATACAGTTACTACCATTCTGAGTTATAGTAGCGCACCGGGTCACTTCTATTTTATTTTTTGTAATAAAGCTTTTTTGGTCCATCACAATTTTTATTACTACTATGCATTGATAGAAATTAAAACAGGTTCACAGGAGTGGCAGACTCAAACATTAAAAATATTGTCAAGATATTACAAAAAAAATCTTCCGTGGTGGCTGCCGCCCCTGGAAAGGTGCCGTTCTACGCCCAGGGTTCACATCATCACAAAGTTACTCCTTCCTATCCTGAGCCAATCATTATATTCATTTCTCTAAATGTAAAACATTTTACATCCCTAACTGTTTGGTATCCTATTGTAAATATGTTTTACATAAATGTCATTTGTATAGTTAGTAAACGTTTAACAATAAATTAGATATAAGTGGTGTACAGTCTTAATGGGAATTTATGGCAACCAAAACTCATTCTCATGTTACTGAGGACCTGGAACTACCCCAATAAACCATGTGCCGGCGATTCTTCCGTGGGGTCTCGTCAGGTCAGTGTATTCTTGATGGTGCATATCACATAAAATAATACTAATAACAATTAGGGCGGAGCCACAAAAGTTTTATTTAAGAGCAAATTCGAATAAAACAAGAAGAGTCAACGTTGTTTCGTAAAAGCAAACGTAGCAATTAAACCAACAAGAATTCAATTAATGTAAAATTTTAAATTGTATATATTGTAGATGTCAAAATAGTGTATATTAATAAAATCAACAAAACAACAATATTGAGTGTTATCATTCTACTAAAAACCAAAATCAAAACACTAACTATTTCCGATCAGTCTTCTTCTGTCCCATTTTACTCCTATTTCTGCCTCTAGTATGTCTCTAACTAACTAGCCCTTCATGTATCAAAAGGTATCCTACCAATTTATCTCTCCTTTTCCTTATTGACTTCTATTTGTTCTCTAATTCTTCTACTCATTCTAATATCTCCTCATGACAACAGTCCACATTTCGAACCCAAACAGAGCCGTGCTCCAAACATACACCTTCAATAATCTTTTACAATTAGCGTATTATTCCATTTAACGTTTTCAAAAGCTTTCTCTCTATTTACAAATCCTATGTACACGGTCTTTCCCTTTTCTATCGTTAGGTTAAAAGCTAAAATAGCCTCACGCGAACCCAAATTCCGAACATGCGGTTAAATTTCTCGAATTTAATGTTGTTACAGTCACTCTGGAACATATATCGAAATCGCACCAAAATAATAATCAAATTCAAAGTTTCTTATCATTGCAGAAACTGATACATTTTTGCGATCGATATTTATTAAACGTGGGGAAGGATCAAGTGACAATACGCTATTTAATGCACGTTCAGTGCTAATAAATTATAACTGAGAATATCAGGCAGAAACTGACAATTTCAATCTAGATATAGAATACCTTCGACCAACTTACACTCAGCTGCTATAATCATTTATTCAATCGGAAGAGGATAACGTGTAATTCGAGTACATTCTCCGCTAAAGCAGCTTCTCTAATATGGACCGAGCGGCGCGGCCTAGTGCTCTAGATGATTGCTTAGTATTCGGGAGGTCACCGGTTCGAACCTGAGTCCGGCTGCTCTGGTCCAAGTTTTCTATGGTTTCCTTGGATGATATAGCAAAATGCTGGGGCAGTAATATTCCACAGATAATCTTTCACTTCTCTTCTGTCTTCATTTCGTCCGTCTCATCTTTCTCTCCCTAACCACACCATCCACCCATTCCCACGATTCCTGCAAGGAGGCTGAAGAGGGCCTTACGCCCTACCCTCCTGTTTTGCACTACAGTGTAGATCAGAGGAACTGCCCGCCCACCAGCACGAGTAGCTGGTGGGAATGAAACACAAAAAAGTTATTTTTTTCCTAATATGTATATAAGCCTAAATAGGGGGGAAAACCATCATAAAGTGGTTAACAGAAGTGGACTATTGGTCGATAATATTTCAGTTTAGTTATTGACCTTATTATCATTTTTTGCAATTGCTAATTTTATTTATAAAATTTCTAGAAGGTTAGGTTTTCTACTTTTTTCAACGTTGTGAATTAATTGAATATTGTTGATATCTAAAATATGATTCATAAATTCTGCCCGACCACATTGGCCAATATAAACAGCATCACATTTATTCCAATTTAATTTACAAATGCCATTGTTTTGAAGTTTACTTAATTTTTGTTTGTTATTGACTATAATATTACTTAATTTTAGTTTATTTACTTCTATAACATTAAAAATCTAAATTCTGGTATTTTTAATATAATTTAAGGCACAAAAACGGTTAAAATTATTAGTTACTAAACCATTTCCTAACATTCTTTCAGCTTGTGTTCTAAATTTTCTCTTTAAAATATTATCTACAATGTCCACTTTTTAACCGTTGTTTACGGCAATGTGTTTAATAATGTTCAGTTCCTTATAGAAATCTTGTTTTGATAATGGGATATTAACCAACCTATATATAAGACTATGAAAGACTGACAATTTTATAGTAAAAGATTGATTGGAAGAGGCAGGAATGACGACATCAGTTGTTGATTGTTTTCGATAAATATCAAAACTTACAGAATTATTCTTAGTTTTAAGTATCTTAACATCTAGAAAACTAATTTGGCGTTCACCTCTATATCCATAGTAAATTCTCGAGCTTTTGGCAAATTTTCCAATATGTTCATTTCCTTGCTTTTTTTGATTATGTGTAGAACCTGGACTGTTTTTTCAATAGGTCCTGGTTCGTGGTTATTCCTGGTTAGGTGTTCGGTGTAATTAGAGTCTGTTTTGTTTAATTTATATGACTTTAGGTGCTCTTTGTACCGCTGCGTAATTTTCCTATCAGTTTGTCCGATGTATTTTTTATCGCATAACATGCAGGTTAATTTGTATATTCCTGATTTCTCGAATTTATCTTCTCTTTCTATGTTGTTGGGTAATTTGTTCTTTATGTTGTTGTTGGTTTTGTATGCTATGTTTATTTTTTGTTTTTTGAATATGTTGGTGACTTTATGTGTTATTTTGCCGACGTAAGTGGATGTTGCCCATTTTGTTGGTGTATTGTTATTCCTGGTTTCTTGTTTATGGTTTCATTTTCTTTTTATTTGGATTAAGTTTTTTATTTGTTTATGTATGGTGTTAATAGTTTTTTAGTTGTATCCGTTTCCGATGGCTATTTGTTTTATGGTTTCTTTTTCTTTTTTATATTGGATTTTGTTGAAGAGTGTTGTTTCAGGTCTATGATATAGGCTTCTGAAAGCTGCATATTTGTGCTGTTTCGGGTGATTTGATTTGGCCTGGATGATAGTGCTTGTTTGTGTCGGTTTCCGATATATGTCGAACTGTAGTTTTTTATTCTTTCTGTGTATGGACAAACCCAAGAAGTAGGTGAATCTAGGGGCACTCAAAGGGTGTCTTTTATTGGGTTTATTGCTTTTGTGTCATGTTGATGCGCAAGAATAATACGTACTTATAAAGAAACAAAATTTAAAACTCAGTACTCAATGCAGTTTTACAAAAAGTGGCAGCAGATTTTATATATCAAAATCCCTATTGAGATTGCATACTTAACATTTTAACGTATGTTTTACAAGAGAGAAAAAATGTCAAGGAAATCGTTAAGAAATTCTCGAGTGTGCACCTTACAAGGACTTAGACTTACAAAAGACAAGGGCATTCACTAAACCTTCCTTGAAAAAAAGGAGAGATACCTTCAGAGGAAATTAAAATCCTGTATAATCCTAGATTAAACCAAAGTGTAATTGCGAGCTTAGAGTTTTGTTCGCACAAGAAACGGCATGTACGGCTTCACAATATACACAACCTTTCGAACTGTCAAACACTTGTAAAAGGGTTCATACAGACACATGTATATGTTAGATATAAATATTTTACAGATAAGTATTTCATAAACTAGAAACAATATTAGGTGATACCGTTCTCACGCACTTATCTCCTAAAGATACAAAACAGATCATCTCGACAGCATTAGGATTCGCATTTTAAAACTAACACCATAAGGTGACCAATTTATGACCTACTCAAATGTCTACTTGGAGATTAAACAGTTGTAAGACCAACCAGGTCATTTACTTACCCCAATAGATGTATGCTGAGGGGGTGTCACATTCTTTAAATATATATGTTAGATATAAACATTGGTACAAGGGGAATTCATCCCACAGATGTGCTTCCTCTTAAATAATAAACTTATTATCTTCAGTTTGGTTGTTTTATTCAGAAGTTAATGGTATTAACTTAAATAAGTTGAATTGCAACTAAACAAAGAAACACTCTCCAAGACGATAGTTGTATTTAAGGGGTTTTATTAACATTCATATATTGCAACGTATCGACCAATTAGCCCGCGACTATCTCTACAGAAATTACGGAGATTAGTTGGGCATAATAAGTTTATGTTATCTTCAAATTAATAAAATCGAGATATAACATATATTTACTTGAAATTTTAACAGATGATAGTACAAATAAATACCAATTCAAGGTCACCCCAGAACCTTCGACGTACTCGGTAAAATTTAACGGCTTCTATCGTAAACTTGGACGTGACAACAAACAAAAGACATGACGTACACGTTATTAACTGAAAACAAGACCAACTTAACATAACGCAGTCAGTTATAATATCAACTAAATCCTACGATAAGCAGACCCATGAAACCAGATATTAATTGTCACACACCCAAGAACAAAATTATTACGATGCACCTGGAATAGACGTTGCGAAATTTAATTATAACGTTAATAATCGTTGTTAATAACTGAATGTAGGCTTTCACAGCCGGTATACTTATTATTGTAGGTGGATTCCGGGCTTGTTGGCCGTGGACGTTGGGATTTTACTCCTTTTCTGTAATCTGTACCACAGCTTTGTCTACAGAGTGCTGTTACGTCGAAGCTAACAAGAATGTAATTAGATATGGTGATCCGTTTGTCCAACGTATAGTTGCAGCAGCTTAGTCAGGTGTTTGGCCACACTATAATGTTAAAGATCCAATGAACTTAACAGGCGGGCTGAAAAATTCGTAGGCTAGCATAGAATAATTTTTTTTTTACAGAATTTAATTTTATTATTCAATATGGTTCCCTTCGAAGACGATACAACGATTATAGCGGTCATATAATTTTTCGATACCATTTCTATAATACGATTTGGCTTTAGTCTCAAAATAGGTTTCAGTTTCGGCGATTACGATTACCTCTTCATCGCCGCGAAATTTCTGTGCAGCGAGCATCCTCTTGAGGTCTGAGAACAGAAAAAAGTCACTGGGGGCCAGATCTGGAGAAACGGTGGATGCGGAAGCAATTCGAAACGCAATTCATGGAATTTTGCCATCGATTTCATTGATTTGTGGCACGGTACATTGTCTTGATGAAACAGCACATTCTTTTTCTTCAAATGAAGCCGCTTTTCCGCAATTTCGTCTTTTAAACGCTCCAATAACGGCTGACTGTCGATTGGACTCCGGTGTAAAATGATGGAGCCATGTTTCATCCATCGTCACATATCGACGCAAAAATTTGGATTTATTACGATTGAACAGCTCCCAGCTCCAAACAGTGCTTAGAATCATCGATCCGTTGTTGTTTTTGGTTGATTGTGAGCTCGCGCAGGTGCACTTTGTACAGAGCTTTCGCATATCCAAATATTCATTCTCGACCATTCATGACCAACACGTTCCTTTGATATCTTTAGGGTCGGATCTCAACTATCTCAATCAACTTCACTTTACGGTTATCAAAAATTATTATGTGGACTTTTTTGATGCATCGTCCTCGGTGCTCATTTCGCCTCGTTTAAATTTAGCAAACAAACCACTTTTCTACGGTTGATTTTCCTGGTGCAAAGTCCGAATAATGTTTATCAAGCCAAGCCTTGGTTTCAACAGTATTTTTTTTCGCCAAAAATCCAAAAAGTAATGCTTTATTATTATAACACACGAAATTCGTTTTTATCAATTTTTTCAAAGTAACAAAAGTTCTTTCACTAAAAATGCTATAACTCAGATACTAATAGTGCAACAGCTGTCAAATTTATACACGCGTCGTTTGAAGGTTAGGGATAACTAAAAATCATATGGATTTGATACTAGCAGCGCCATCTATGGGTCAGCCTACGAATTTTTCAGCTCCCTGTTAGAATCGGTCGTAAGGGCTCCCCTCTTTGTGGATCTTAGACAAACCATAAAGTCTCGGTGGTAAAGTTTCTGATTTGCAGATCTGTCTCTTGACTTCTTCGTCTAAGGATGATGCTCTTATGATTTGGTTGAAAATATCTTATAAGCTACTTTCTGTGTCGTTTCAGAGAATCTCAATTTGTACTTTTATAATATGGACAGGAGTGTACCAGGTCCACATAGACCTACCTTTAGAAATCCTAAATAAATAAGCCTATATTTATTTCTCAGTTTTGTATAGTATTTTGTATTTTTACCTCAAGTAATAATAAATACTAATTCTTGTTAGTGAAACCAGTCAGAAAATCTTAGATAAGTACGCATGGAGCCTACGGATGTTATACAACAAAATCCACTAAACACTCTGTATAACGTATAATCAATGTCTGACATCAAATAGATCAGTAATACGAGCTAATACCTAAGCCGCACCTGACGTATCCCCAATTTTTTGGAGTACCAGCGACAGTGTTAAATAATTGGTCCACTCGCAATCTCTCAAAAATGTTGCTATGTATTCATGATTATCATTAATTTGTTGTTTAGTTATATCTGGCCATCTTGCTTTATTTCTATGGTATTAAAACTGAGCAACTAATATAAAACAGGAACTTAATATTAAATAACGGAAAAAAAAACAAGCGTCTACTTTTTGAAATTCTAACATTAAATATTTTCATTAAGCCTACCCTTATAGTTGCAAGACGTACTAGAACCAACTTCTCTAATTATCAACTTTTCCGTCCTAATTATACCTTACTGCCAAGCACTAATGAAGACCTCTCGGAAGATAATTTCATTTTTAATGAAAATCAAACCAAAAATTCTAATTTTAACATTATTACCCACTAATGTAATGGTGGAGTCAAACTACATTTAATGTAAAAAAATAGAGGTCGTGTTATTATTAGAAGTATAACCGAGGTTAGTTTTGTTTAGAAGATTTTAAAAAAGTAGAATAAATCATGGCGAATAAAGTATAGTAACACTCCTGCATACTGTTACGTTTTTGCTCTAAACTCGCATATTTAACACTCTCAACAAAACTTAACTATTTAACACAAACTCAATTCTACAACTCTTAAACAATTTTCGTCAATAAACTTCTCTTTCTGTCAACTGCCTGTTTTCTGTCACCTGTCAACTGTTCTAAATCGTCTATCGCTGTCGCTTATATAGTTTGATGGACGTTGCTAGGTTACTCTTGAACCAAATCGAATGATCTAGTAGTTGTCTCGGTTTTTCTAGAACTCGGCATGGGCAAACTCCCCTCTATTTTTGCAATCGGCGCGGGTGAATTCCACCCAAAACGTCACATCCGTCACAATACGTAATCGCGACTTACATGAAACACTACTTCACCAATCTGAGGTATCGTCTCTCAGAATTATGGTTTCCAGTCCCGGTATAGTCTCGGGATTTTACCCAAATAAATTGTTTAGGGATTCCAGAAACAGTCCGGAAATCTTAAGTACGTCATTATCACACCACCGCCGAAAAAATTATCGATACCAATGGAATAATAGTGCAAGATGATGATTCTGATCAGGATGATGTTTATCTCTCTGAACATAGAAAAGAACATTATATAGTAGTACCATCGTCAAACATTAAACAGTAAACGTCGTAACTGAAAATGCAATATCTGTGTTACAAAGAGTAACACCACTCTCATCATTTATAAAAGCTAATTTATTGTCTAATGTAATTACAAAGGAAATGACACTTTTTGAGAATTTTTGAGAAATTTCGTGGTAATTCTCGGGTTATGTTAAGAATACTTACTAACCATACCACCTACCAGAATAGCTTATAAAACAGAAAAGGCGTTTTTAGTGGCCGGATCTTCTTGTACAACATTCGATTAAAATTAGGGGTGGGTCCTTACAGTCTCTCCCTTATAGTGCTGAGGTCTTATTTTAGTTTTAGTGCAAAATAATGTTTTATATATCACGAATAAGTACATACAGCATTGTGAACGCCATCTGTATAAATTTTTAAGAAAGTCATTTTCTAATAAGGATATCGACTTGTTAAACTGAACCTACGTAACGTAACCAAATTTCTACAGATGGCGTTCAGTACGTTGTCTGTATTTATTTATCGAATACTTTTCAAAGGCAAAATGAAGGTTGGTGTTCCTCTGGATGGATGTCCATTATAGGGTGCTGAACCAATAAGTTCAAAATCGCGATCCAAGTCTGATAGTTTTGACAGAATACTAATAAGGAACATGTTTTTACTTTATATTTTGTTTTATACTCCATATTTTCTTTGAGTAATAAATATAGTCATAGTTGCTTATCTGCTTTCTTTGGTAATATTTAATGAATTTTGTCTATCGTTTCTTTTTATTTTTATTATAAAAATTCAAATGAAAATACATAGTTTCCATTTTTGACGTAAATAAATATTATTTCGATTTCGACTTGATTCATCACCAAACTTGTTCAGAATGCTTAATCGGTCCCGTTATTTGAAAATGGTACTCAGAATTCTATAGTTTGCATAGAAGAAATAAATAGAATTCGAAGGAAGAACAATGCTATTAATGTTCTCTAAACATTTAACAATATCAACGATTTTAATGTACCTATGTACTCGTTTTAGGCATTTCCACCTGATATATGTCCCTCGTTCTCTGCCGGTTACTTTATAAGAAAACTGGATTTAACTTTTAGTTAATCAAGCTATCTATTAAAGTTATATTTTGTATGTAGCTATTTATTCTTTCATTCGGAATTTAAGTAATTTTTCGGTAAAAATATTACATTTGAATAAGAAGATATTTAAATTTCAGGGCGATTAATAATTGTAATAAATAATTGATTAATTATTAATTAATTAATTATCTTACCAACCGTTTTATTATTTGTACCCGGGTTTCATAACACTGTGAGAAAAGTTAAGTTTACACAAAAAATAGTAAATAGCTTATTGTACAAGGCACATCTGCAGAATTGGATTTAATGAAGTTGTTAAAAATTAACAATGAAACAAGATAGACCCTAAATATTAAGTCGCGTAAAAAATTAAAAAGTTTCAACATTTCTTTAAACCGTTCAAAATCAAGCAATCTGAAAACACTTATTTTTTTATTTCTGATCTGATTTTTAATTTTAACATCAATTTTGCTTCAATGACTATTTAAAATTTTAGGTTCAACTATTTCGAAAATAGGTAGAAGAATCAAAATATTAAATATAAGTTGGCATATTTGTCAGAATACCTTTTTAAATATGCCATTTGTAATTTGTAAATCAATATCTGAGTGTAAGAAAAAGCGCTTGATGTTGGCTTTTCCTGGTGTACTGCTGTACCACATTAAATGATTTAACTCGATAACGGTTTAAACAAGTTTAATTTACTAAAGTTCGGATGTTTACAATAATTACAAAACTTAAACCTATCGTGAAACTTATGACAAAAACTAAATGTAATCGAACGAGTATAAATGAAGTAATGCAGGACTTCTTGCTAACGACTATTTTTGGATAAAAAATGTATTGATAGTTGAAGGAATTGCTACTGGCCGTCTTGTGTAGAAACCTGATACTGATTGTAAACTTACTAAAAAAAAAAAAAACTTTTTTGTGTTTCATTCCCACCAGCTACTCGGGCAGTCCGTCCGACCTACACTGTAGTGCAAAGCCGGAGGGTAGGGCGTAAGGCCCTCTTCAGCCTCTTTGCAGGAATCGTGCTTGGTGTGGTTAGGGAGAGAAAGATGAGACTGACGAAATGAAGACAGAAGAGAAGTGAAAGATTATCTGTGGAATATTACTGCCTCAGCATTTTCCTAAGTGATCCAAGGAAACCACAGAAAACTTGGACCAGAGCAGCCGCACCCGGTTCGAACCGGTAACCTCCCGAATGCTAAGCAATGATCTAGAGCACTAGACCATGCCGCTCGGTGTGTAAACTTGCCCTAAATATCTTATTAAATACAAATACATTGAAATACATAAATGCAATACACAATTAAGCAGTACAATGTACCTACCAGTCACAAACCCTAGGTACCTAGAAAAGTAACAATTGGAAGTCCCAGATGAAGGTTAGAAGCCGGTAGAGCTGTAAAATTGACCCAAGTGGTCAGTCATGACTTTGAATAACTTAAAAATATTTATAGATATAAAATTATAAATTAATTTATTGAATTGTATTTTATCTACAATAACATTGTCTTTGTAAAATTGAACACTGAGTATTCATCCTTTTTAATCAAAACTAAAATTAAAAAAATATCTAGTTGAAATTTAATTTCAAATAAAGTACTGTTTGCGCCTTCAAAGTTATAAAATAGAAATAGACATTCTTTTTCATGAACTAGGAGAATACAGACAAACTTCATTCAGCTACTCCTTAGCCTACAGATATTTTATCTTGTGAGAATTCCGCTTTTTCTCTCAAAAGAACAAAAAACCACAAAGCAAACTTGAGCAAATATTGAGGCTTTTCCGCCATGCTTACTTCCCCAATTTCCTCAGGACAATTTCTTTTCAACGTAAAACTGCAGTGCCTATCAAGCTTTAATTAAATTTTAGTTCTACGAAAAGAAATGTTACAAATATATATATTTGTAGAGCTACGTATATACGAAGGTGGTTTGATAAGTCCGTGACTTTTTGAATTTCCCGCGCAGGAACTGTAATGGCAACACTGTTTCCGTTAAGTGGAATAATGGAAAAAAAGTGAATTTCGTGTGCTGATTAAGTATTACTTTTTGCGCAGAAAATCCGTTAAATAAACAAAGGAGATGCTTGACAAATACTACCGGGACTGTGCACCGGTGCACCGTCGATTTAAATCAGTGTTTCCAACTTTTTTAGGCCATGCCCCACTTTAACATTTCTAAAATCTCCATGTCCCTCTTTTATAATTAAATAAGCATTAAAATTTTATTTGTTCTTTTTATTAGTAACATAAATGATGGTTTTTAGAATAAATTTCTGTGAAATTAATTTCAAAACAAAGAAAATGAACTTCTAATATATGATGTAAAACTGAAATTTGAAAAAAATAGATTTTTTAAAACTTAATTTAATGTGATCTGTTTGCTTGATACTTAGTGCACAGAGATTTTATATCTGGTTCCAGCTTGGGTTGTGAAACAATATCATAATTTAGGCCAATTTTGTGCAAAAACTCAGAGAGTTTAAAAGACCCTGGGTTCCCACGACAAGAGACACAAAATAGTGAATAGCTGAGAAGTTCACTTAACGACTCTAATCACTCAGTTGAGATTTTGGTGGCGTCAAAGGAATTATATTTAATAAATTAAGCCCCCTACTAAAAAAAAAACTGTTTTCTCAAAAAAATTGTCGCTTACATCAAGTATTGCATTTAAAAAGCCCATAGCGAAGGGGGTAAAGTCATGTCGGGTCAATTCTCAAATTGTCCCCCTCCAACCATCGAATTTCCCCCTGTGGGGCGTATGTCCCACTTTGGGAAACACTGATTTAAATGGTTAAAAAGTGGTTTACTGAGTTTCGTTGTGGCCGTACTAGTATAATAATTAACACCGAACGTTCAGGTCGCCCAAAAGAAGTCGTTACGCCAGAAATAGTTGACAAAATCCATGGAATGATATTAGACGATCAAAGGTTGAAAGTACATGAGTTGTGAATTGGCTGAGACTTTAGGCTCAACTTAGTGAGTGCATCACAATTTGGATGATTATTTCGACATGAAACAGCAGTCGGCACGATGGCCAATGGATGCCGCGATTGCTCACGATCGATCATAAACACCACCGTATGACAAATTCAAAGGAATATTGTTATATAAGTGTATATCCATCAGGTAAATATATATTTTTATATACTATATTATATTATATAGAGTCTTATAATCATAATTAGCCTAGCTAATAACACAATTTTTTTAAACCGTTACAAATGTCACTTTTTTTTATTTCATCAGTAGTCCTTTTTATTGCCCTGTCCACTTGTACATATTTCGTTGCTCTTCTTTTCGGAGACATATTTAGCTCTGTCCTAGCATGAAGGATATCGTAATAGGCAGAATCATCTTTTAAATGTTTTAGAAGTTCCATGATGTTTGGATGCGTTTTTCTAATATTTCTGTTAAGTCGACTATGCCACGATTCACATATATTTGTGGTGCGATGCCGCTCTCCGTAACAATTCCACATATCTCCAATTAGGTCATTCTCCATCCACTGATCATTAAAATAGTCATTGTAACTGTGCTTTTCAGATCGATGTGAAGAGTGTAAAGTTGATCGAAAAGATTAGAACAACTTTTAAATGTTCCGTAACCTTCTAACACAATTTGTTGTTTACCCCAAGCACTTTCAGTCAACTCAATCGAATCCATAATTTGTGACGTTAAAATTGTCGTTTTGTCAGAGACTAAATAATAAATTCTGGGAGCAGCATATTTATATATTAGGTAAACAAATAACAACAGAGGAATCTCTCCCGCAGTGCCGTGAAACTAGAACGGTTTCTTCTTTGAATATAATTAATTGACCCCTACAGGTGTGTATTATTTGGTACATTTATTAAATTGTCTATAGGTACCTATATTGATTAATTTGAGCAAATTACTATGTTACGAATATGTAATACGTTTATAATAATTATTACATATGCATTATAATACCTAATTATGAATTCAAATTATGGCGGGCAGCAATGCCACCAACATTAATCGACATAAAGGTCGGCGGGCAGCAATGCCACAATTTCAGATAAAATATTTTCGCGGGCAGCAATGGGACATCCCCGTACCTAGAATTTCTTCTTCAACACAACCTGCATGCACCCTTTACTAATAGCTGGTTTTACCTTCAATTACTTTTATTAGACGTATTTTTCTAAATATGAGTCTTAACCTTCTCTGTCTTTATTTTTCCATCTAGTTTATTCTTTCTATATTTAACAATTCTATAGTATAAATACCCCTAAAACTCCTATTCTAAGACAGTCCTGCTTCGTCTAACCTAGCCCTCTTCAGTAAGTTGTCTACATTGTTTTTTTGATATCATTGCATTTATTGTTTTTTATTTTACTTTATACCTTTCAACCAATCATCTTTTGTATAATTTTTTTCATTCATTTATTAATTAGTATTTAATTCTATTTTGTTAATGTTTATTGCTGTGTTTCTTTTTTGTATATAAAAATTGTTAGTTACAATGTTAGTGTTTGCGTTATTTATTTATTAAATAATCGTCATTTAAAACACTAAACACTAAACAATAAACAACAAATATCTGATTAACTGAATATGAAAATGTGTAATTGGCAATTTCCCTGTTCCTATCATTTTCAAATCGTAATTTTATAGAATTATGAGAAAATCGAATCAAACGGTTTTCCTAAATTTTTTAAATATTAATAAAGCTAACATTAACCATATCGACCCACTAGAAGATAAATTTCCTAACACATGTCTTTTTTCTAAACATTAACTAGTTCCTAATTTAGCATATGATGATATGTTTCTGGAAAATGATGTAAGCAACAGTTTATCATTGCGCCTCTTTACATAAATCCGCACATCAGTAACACACACGAATGAAGCTATAAAATTTGGGAAAATATACATTTTCTTTGACACTAACGTAAAGTGGTGTTAAGTATAAACAAACTTTCAAATACGATACTTCAAATAACTACACCACCATTTATATAATCAAGGCGAATAAAAATTTAAACTTTCTAAAGTGACCGTTTGATGAAACATTATTTAATAATAACAATAAAACGAACAAAGTTTCAACAATAATTTATTGATCTCGACAATATTGTTTCGACCACTATGTGGCCATTTTCAAGAGCATACAGAATACTAAAATTATAGTGTAAACGTGCAAATATATATGCAAATGGTGCTTAAGGGTAGGGGGTACTTAAATTAATTGTACAATGTTGTTAATAATAGAGGTGTATTATATGTAGTCAATTCGATTTGATTATTTGTTACATTCTTTTTTTGATAAAATTGCTTTTTTAATTTCTAGTAGGTTTAATTTTCTACTTTTTTCTTGTGAATGTAGTAGTTTGATATCCTCATTTAGTACATGGTTATTCTGGGTGCAATGTTCTGCTATACCCGTGTTACAAGATTGTACCAATTGATCGACCACTTTGACCCAAATATATAGCATCACAGTTTTTACAATTTAAAGAAGTACCTACATACAAATGGTTATGCATCGATTATGTCCTGGCGATCATTCGATAAAATGCATCCTGCGCATAAGTTCCGAATATGTCTAGTTAATTAATGATCAATTCATTAAATCTGTAGCTGAGAATGACACCTTGGGTATCGAAACCGTGTTAGATTTTTAAACGATTTGTACAATTCATTTTCTTGTATCATTCATTATTGTTAAGACCGCGATTTATGTAGGGTCAATTCTCTATTTGGGTTAATTAACCCTCAGATGATTATAAATTCTGTTCGGTAGATAGTTTATTTTGCCACCTTTGATTATAAATTCGTGAGAAATAGACAAATCATAAACATTATAAATTCCAAAATATTTGCTGTTTGTCACGTACCATTTATTGCTAGTTAATAACTAAAATTTCCATCCGCTGCATCCCTTGTGGGTACAATGACTATATACCTGAGGGTTGCGACGTGGCTAACTAACTATCATAGTGACTACTAAGTTTTGTATATAATTTTAAGTAAAATTTAGACCATTCTCGCATAGACTCGCTGGAATCTACACGTATTCCATAAGACTCATTATTAAGCAATTTTTATCTATATTTTACAAATTAATCAATAATTAACTTTCTGCATTAATATTAGTTATAGTTATAAGTTTGCATTTAATTCAGTTTATATTAAATGTAGTTATCGGCGTTTTAAATTACGATAAAATTACGTGGTTTTATTTCATGTGGTACATAGTACACCCCGTTGGTAAAAATTTAAATAAAATGTTATCAACGATAAAACAAATTATAACACATATATTCAAAAAAGTGTGGCAAAGTCCACCCCTTAAAAGTAAATACAATCAGTCAGCTGTGATGAAATTTTATTAGGATAATGCTATTTAGTCAATAACGTAGAATGCTCATAATCGGCCAGAAATACCGATGCTATTTACCAATATTAAATTAAGTGTCATCAGATCATTACACCTATTTAGTTAATAGGCTACGTATTGAACTGTAAGAGATTTCTTAGTAGTTTACATCTAATACAATTTGAGTAACTGCAAATTTGATTAATTCTTTCTACATTCACTTGATGGAAACTCTTTTTGATACTTAGTAAGAAATAAAACACTACAAGTTTCCACATTTTTTTTCACAAAATTAAGTCCTATCTTAGCAGAACTATTTATGTACCATTTAGAAAATCCTTTTATTAAGAAATTCCAACTATTTCATAATAAACAAATGTTTCTTCGTCATTATTTTTAAATCTATAGCAAGTACGTGTAATTAGATAAAATATAATTTTTCCAGATGTAGATCGCGATTTCGATATAATTAAATCCTATCAGCACACCATTGGTAGCACCGATAAATATTAACCAAAAAGATGCTGTTCCATAAGAGGAAGTTGATTCAATATCGTATCACAGGCAGCATGTCGCTATCTACTTATACTTACTGCTAACTCGTAATTTCGATAATTTTTTAATCAAGAACTAAATGTCCTTTATTAAATTGGTTTAAGCTGCTTTGCAGATTCAGTTTGTCAACTAGATACCTCGTTAGGCCTGCCAATGAAATATGGTGGGTATGAAATACTACAGTTCGCGGTAAGTAACAGTAGATGGCGACATACTTCTTGTATGTCTATACTAATAATTCGTATAAAGGAAGGAATAACAAAAATTATAAATCAAGAATAAATAATTTATAGGGATTGTAGTAAATTATAAACCGGCGATTTATTAAAAACAAAAGAGCACTGTTTAGATAAAATAAACATAATATGTAAAAAAATTGTTAGAAAGTCACAAAGACTGAATTGCACAGAAACTTTTAAAACACTGAAAAGTGTTTCAACACTGATGATGTCATCCATCTGTATGCATTCTAAATATAAATTTGAAAATGCTTTTCAAAAGTTTATTTAATTATTTTTAACAACGATTTTACCCTGCAGGGACATCAACAACAGACTTGTAGGCCGAATCAATTGTTAAGAATAATTAAATAAAGTAATTAACTGAATATACAGTTACTTGATGGAAATTCATTGTAGATACCTTGTAAGGACTTGTCAATCGTATGAAATACTACAGTTTGCGGTAAGTAACAGTAGATGGCGACATACTACTTGTATGTCTATACTAATAATTCGTATAAAGGAAGGAATAACCAAAATTATAAATCAAGAATAAATAATTTATAGGGATTGTAGTAAATTATAAACCGGCGATTTATTAAAAACAAAAGAGCACTGTTTAAATTAGATAAAATAAACATAATATGTAAAAAAATTGTTAGAAAGTCACAAAGACTGAATTGCACAGAAACTTTTAAAACACTGAAAAGTGTTTCAACACTGATGATGTCATCCATCTGTATGCATTCTAAATATAAAATTGAAAATGCTTTTCAAAACTTTATTTAATTATTTTTAACAACGATTTTACCCTGCAGGGACATCAACAACAGACTTGTAGGCCGAATCAATTGTTAAGAATAATTAAATAAAGTAATTAACTGAATATACAGTTACTTGATGGAAATTCATTGTAGATACCTTGTAAGGACTTGTCAATCGTATGAAATACTACAGTTCGCGGTAAGTAACAGTAGATGGCGACATACTACTTGTATGTCTATACTAATAATTCGTATAAAGGAATGAATAACCAAAATTATAAATTCAAGAATAAATCATTTATGGGGATTGTGGTAAATTATAAACCCGGTATACGTTCTATAACAAAAAGAGTTACAGCCTTATTTTAAACCCAGGGACCACGTGCTATGATCTATGTAACAGAAACCGGCATGAGTTTTATTAGCAAATTCATACATGTTTTGATCGACATCATTCAACTAATAGCTGGTAACATACCAGTGCAAACATTTTTAGCTAAGATTATGAATTAAAAATAAACAATATTGCTAAACGTAACATTGATGTGATGTTCTGATGTTGTTAACAAAAATATATCAGACTTCGTCCAGGCTTAAGTAAAAAAGTAGTTAATACTAAACGTTCTTTATTAATTTGGTTTGCGTGTTTATCACGTAATGTAAGATGCGTCGTAGATACAGTTGATCATAATAAAATTTTTTGAAAAAAAAATCTAATTCTAAGAAAAGTGGAATTTACAAAGTTAGTTGTAAAGAATGCGATGCATTCTATATAGGCCAGACGGGGAGGAATTTAGGCATCAGTGAAAAAGAGCATATAAAAAACATAAAAGACGGTAAAAAGTGCACAGGTATGAACACTCATTGCATAGACAATCAACATAATATAGATACAGAGAAAACAGAATTATTACATCATGAGAACAAAGGGAGAAGATTAAATTTACTAGAACACCTAGAAATAAAAAGAGCATTGTTAAAAAATTGTAACACCACTAATGATCAGCTAGAATTTAAAGAAACTTTTGTCATAAACCAATATTTAGGAATCACTTATAATGATCGCACACATACGTATTAATGTGTAGACTTGTTTGTATATATAAGACCTACTTCCAATTGTCATCTTTAGTAACACATTACTCTTGAGAAAGGGCTACTCACCCGAAACATATGTAGAGTTTATACAATAAAACGTTGAAACATTTAAAAGCAGTTCTTTTGTATTTTTCCATTATGAAAAAAGAATGAATTTAACCTAACCCCATTCTAACCGAATCTAACCTAACCTAACATAAAAATTGGTTTAGGTTAGGGAAGGAAAAAGTTATGTTAGTTTCTTTTTCTATGAATCTCAAAAACTACATTCTTCTTTAATTAATTAAATTATATATAATTATATCTTCTTAATATTACTATATGGAAATATGATTGTTACTAATCTTTAATAATACACTTACTTTCAAAGTCGTTTTACTTGTATCTACTTCCAAGTTGTTTTAGATAATTTTTATCATTGTTTTAATTTGTTTTGAATACCATTTAAACTGTAAGAAATCCCTTATCGAATACTTTATATTAGTCTAGAAACTAGTGAGGTCATAATCGTAAGTTACCATTATAAATATATTCTTGTATTTTTAGTAATAAAACTTCTAAAAAGTTGATTTTACAACATTTGTAATAGACTATATATGTTATATCTACTAACAAGTAGTTATTGACGAACAAATTTTGCAGTTCTGTCAGCTCCCGTTATAACCAAAAATCAATGAAATAAGAAAACCGCCTTTTTTATTCTAGCTATTCATGGTGGCTTTATCGATTGTTATATTAGTATGTTTACTATCGGATGGAAATCTCTCTTAGTCATATCTACTCAATATAAGTAATTCAGCACGAGGTACAAAAGAAAAGAAAAGGAACATAGAAGAAACACAAAAAAACTCCATTTAAAAGACTAAAATAAAATAGCACAATATGTGTCATCGTTCGATACAAAAAGAAGTTTGGAAAACCAACCGGCGATTTATAAAAAAAAAACAAAAGAGCACTGTTTAAATTAGATAAAATAAACATAATGTGTAAATAAATTGTTAGAAAGTCACAAAGACTGAATTGTTGCTATCCTGTTTCTTATTTTCAATCAAAATGGCACAAAAACTTTTAAAAAACTGAAAAGTGTTTCGACACTGATGATGTCATTCATCTGTATGCATTCTAAATATAAAATTGAAAATAACACAGGTACCCTTGCTTTTCAAAATTTTATTTAATTATTTTTAACAACGATCTTACCCTTCAAGGACATCTACAACAGACTTGTAGGCCGAATCAATTGTTAAGAATAATTAAATAAAGTAATTAACTGAATCTACAGTTACTTGATGGAAATTCATTGAAGAATTAGAACAATAATAAAGCACTTGTAATTTCCATAAAATTATTTATTTCACTGAACATATGTTATGTTTCACCACGATGTGGTGTCAAGTATATTTGTAACGTTTGAAGAAACTACCTCGTGATGAAACATATGTTAAGTGCAATAAATAATTTTATGGAAATTACAAGTATTTTATTGTTTTTCTAATTAAACAAAGTTGTGGAAAGATGATATGGTTATTTTACTTTTTATTTCAAGTCTACAATTTTAAGACAAAATTTACTGAATTCGTAATCCTTTCATTTAATTTTACCATGGTGAGAAACAAACAAAATTGGTCTTTCAAATAACGTGCATTGTTTACTGAATCAATCTATCATACATGAGCGGAGGATTTACATGTTAACATACTGACTTATTTCAATAAGAGGTTTCCTAGTTATACGTAATGCGATCATTTTTTGTTAATAATTGCTTGCTAATCATACCCATTCTTAATGCACAACGAGTACATAGAATACACACTGCACAGTAGTCACTTAATTGTTAAAAAGATACAAATTATTTTCAAAAATATCTGCTCAATACTGTAGCAATTTTTCAAAGAACAAGATCTTGGTTAAAACTAATAGCTGCTCGTCTCGGTGTTTATGATATTAACGTATACTTAATACCCTGACAATATTTTTAATTTTGGAATATTACACAATAATATATTTTAACCCAATTACTAATGAATAAAACTACCAATGAGATATATTTAACAGTTCACATTATTTGGATAACGCTTATTTAATTTGACATTCTATATAATAACATTAAAATATATCAACACGTTAAAATATAACCAATCGATTTAATCTTGTGCCTACGGTTTGTTTTAAATTGTAATTTGTTCCGTTTGGACATATACATACTCAAATAAAATAAAACGGTTACAAAACTTTTTTATTGTAAATCCACAATAATTATTTCGCCACACTGTGACTTCTTCAGGTGGAAGAAATATAATAATAATTCCACAATATAGTATATAAGACAATTGCTGTTAAATTTAAGTTTATATTTCTTCCACCTGAAGAAGCCACAGTGTGGTGAAATAATTATTGTGGATTTACAACAAAAAAGTTTTGTAACCGTTTATCTTGTTTTACTTTATTTAATATGGAGTTACAAAAAGGGAAAACCTCATCTATATTATATACATACTCAATTACAAATTGTAGAACACTTAAGATCTTTTAATTAATGCAAACAGATATTTTCTATCAAAAAACATTCCAAAATTGAACAATGACAGGTAAAACAATTTTTACTTGTTAACTACCATTTAATGAATTTCATAATTTTTAATAATCTCTCTACATGGTTATATCTATGATTTACCTCTTCACACGCAAGATTTTCTTCAAAATTTCTTATATCTATTAGGGACCTACATCTTTAAATATAGAGATGAACAATTTAAATCGATTGTGTTAGCTTCTAGAATGTTATGTTTATGATATTGCACTTTTATCATGGAAATGGCAAAGAAAACGAATCAGAATAGAAATTGATAACGAAGGAAAATTCAATTCTAAATAACTAAAATCTTATCAAATTTCCTCCGACAAGGCATAAAATCCATCTAAAGAACAAAAGAAAAGGCAGAAAGTTCGATCGTTTAAACAAAAGCTTTTCACACGTGTAAATCTCCTCGGGCTCTTTTATACGTATGTATTATATAGATCGCGATCTCATTTCGCCCTCGTCAGCAAAAACACAACACGATATCTGCACCCGTGACAGTCGAAACGGTTACCGTTACGTAACAAAAAGGGATGAAGCGATATGGCTCGGAAATACATGAGAGAGAAAAAGGGGCGCTGCTACCACACCGACCAACGACGCCACTTGGTCCGTCTGTGGCCGTCGTCATCGTCGCCGCGACACCCCTACTACTCTATTCCATCGCCATTTGTAAACACTTACTGGTTGTAGAAGTGATGTACGTATCCCCCGGGTCCAGATACCCGGCGATGAAGACTCCTGACAGACATATGTGAATACGTGGAGCCTCAGCGGCATCTCTCTCTGTTGCGCACCAAGTCAGAGACGAGCTCTTCCGATGCACTCCCGTGCAGAAACGTCATCTTATTCGAATTTATTTATTATTAGATATTTATTTATTACTACAATTGTTAACGTAACTATCACCACGCAATTTTGTTCGTTATAAGCCGTACCTATTATTTATTCATTAATTTTAACAATGATTATTATTATTATTACGGAAAAGTCTTGAGCGGTTCAACAATTATAGTTTAAGTCTCCGGCTCAAAGCCCAAAAGACTGTTTAGGTGGCACGTTCACCGTGAGTGCCAGGCCACAGACTATCTGTCCTACGGTCTGTTAACGCAGCTGCCGACGCGTCGCGACGCGGAACCCCACGACGGCGAACGGCGAACGGACGGGCGGCCCAAAGAAATTTCGACGCATGCCCCCCTGCCCACGCGCGATACTTTGCCATTGCTACAGACACACACACAACACTCTTCAACACTAGAGACGGATGCCCATTATCAGTCGTATCTTTTTCGAATTGGGAAATGGACAAAAAGGACATAAATATCGACCAGTATCTGATAGAATGGATATCCGTTTCGTACGTATACTGTACGACAAAATTTTACCACAATAGGACTGACTAACAAATATGTAAATGAGTTAGACTCTTACTGGATGATAATAATTTGTCATTTCAAAAAAATAATAAAGACTATGAAGTAAATGCGAGAGTGAATCAAATATAAACGGTATTTTTATACATTTATAAAATAATATATATGTTACCGGCCAAATTCTATCCGCGATAGGATTAACTAGTATAGCCTAGTCCAAACTAATTTGTCCTAAGCCCGATAGGATAAACCAGTTTAGGCTAGTCCAAACTGATTTGTCCTGATATAAATACGCACACTCTAGGATAAACTGGTGCGGCCTAGTGTAACATCATAGTATATCTAGATAAACTGAATAAAATACTCCCTAATTGGAAAAATAATCATATTTATTAAAACCATAATGATTCGTCGTCAAAAGTTATGGATAATTGGTAATCAAAACAATCATACTATAACAAATAATAAGTGTTCTTTAATAGAAGCAATCATCATATCTCAATTACTAAAATTATTATTTATTCTTACATGGAGTGCTTTGGTGGCACACAGAATTGCAGAGTATCATTACCTTCTTGCACTGGTATCTGTTTATGGAACAGTTTTTTTTTGCAGCTGCATCTCACAAAACCTATCTATCATAACATAACCTATTTATATCAGGATAAATCAGTTTGGACTAGCCTAAACTGGTTTATCCTATCGGGCTTAGGACAAATTAGTTTGGACTAGCCTAAACTGGTTTATCCTATCGGGCTTAGGACAAATTAGTTTGGACTAGCCTAAACTGGTTTATCCTATCGGGCTTAGGACAAATTAGTTTGGACTAGCCTAAACTGGTTTATCCTACCGGGCTTAGGACAAATTAGTTTGGACTAGCCTAAACTGGTTTATCCTATCGGGTTTAGGACAAATTAGTTTGGACTAGCCTAAACTGGTTTATCCTATCGGTCTTAGGACAAATTAGTTTGGACTAGCCTAAACTGGTTTATCCTATCGGGTTTAGGACAAATTAGTTTGGACTAGCCTAAACTGGTTTATCCTACCGGGCTTAGGACAAATTAGTTTGGACTAGCCTAAACTGGTTTATCCTATCGGGCTTAGGACAAATTAGTTTGGACTAGCCTAAACTGGTTTATCCTATCGGGCTTAGGACAAATTAGTTTGGACTAGCCTAAACTGGTTTATCCTACCGGGCTTAGGACAAATTAGTTTGGACTAGCCTAAACTGGTTTATCCTATCGGGTTTAGGACAAATTAGTTTGGACTAGCCTAAACTGGTTTATCCTATCGGTCTTAGGACAAATTAGTTTGGACTAGCCTAAACTGGTTTATCCTATCGGGTTTAGGACAAATTAGTTTGGACTAGCCTAAACTGGTTTATCCTATCGGTCTTAGGACAAATTAGTTTGGACTAGCCTAAACTGGTTTATCCTATCGGGCTTAGGACAAATTAGTTTGGACTAGCCTAAACTGGTTTATCCTATCGGGCTTAGGACAAATTAGTTTGGACTAGCCTAAACTGGTTTATCCTATCGGGCTTAGGACAAATTAGTTTGGACTAGCCTAAACTGGTTTATCCTATCGGGCTTAGGACAAATTAGTTTGGACTAGCCTAAACTGGTTTATCCTATCGGGCTTAGGACAAATTAGTTTGGACTAGCCTAAACTGGTTTATCCTATCGGGTTTAGGACAAATTAGTTTGGACTAGCCTAAACTGGTTTATCCTATCGGTCTTAGGACAAATTAGTTTGGACTAGCCTAAACTGGTTTATCCTATCGGGCTTAGGACAAATTAGTTTGGACTAGCCTAAACTGGTTTATCCTATCGGGCTTAGGACAAATTAGTTTGGACTAGCCTAAACTGGTTTATCCTACCGGGCTTAGGACAAATTAGTTTGGACTAGCCTAAACTGGTTTATCCTATCGGGTTTAGGACAAATTAGTTTGGACTAGCCTAAACTGGTTTATCCTATCGGGCTTAGGACAAATTAGTTTGGACTAGCCTAAACTGGTTTATCCTATCGGGCTTAGGACAAATTAGTTTGGACTAGCCTAAACTGGTTTATCCTATCGGGCTTAGGACAAATTAGTTTGGACTAGCCTAAACTGGTTTATCCTATCGGGCTTAGGACAAATTAGTTTGGACTAGCCTAAACTGGTTTATCCTATCGGGCTTAGGACAAATTAGTTTGGACTAGCCTAAACTGGTTTATCCTACCGGGCTTAGGACAAATTAGTTTGGACTAGCCTAAACTGGTTTATCCTATCGGGTTTAGGACAAATTAGTTTGGACTAGCCTAAACTGGTTTATCCTATCGGTCTTAGGACAAATTAGTTTGGACTAGCCTAAACTGGTTTATCCTATCGGGTTTAGGACAAATTAGTTTGGACTAGCCTAAACTGGTTTATCCTATCGGTCTTAGGACAAATTAGTTTGGACTAGCCTAAACTGGTTTATCCTATCGGGTTTAGGACAAATTAGTTTGGACTAGCCTAAACTGGTTTATCCTATCGGTCTTAGGACAAATTAGTTTGGACTAGCCTAAACTGGTTTATCCTATCGGGTTTAGGACAAATTAGTTTGGACTAGCCTAAACTGGTTTATCCTATCGGTCTTAGGACAAATTAGTTTGGACTAGCCTAAACTGGTTTATCCTATCGGGCTTAGGACAAATTAGTTTGGACTAGCCTAAACTGGTTTATCCTATCGGGCTTAGGACAAATTAGTTTGGACTAGCCTAAACTGGTTTATCCTATCGGGCTTAGGACAAATTAGTTTGGACTAGCCTAAACTGGTTTATCCTATCGGGCTTAGGACAAATTAGTTTGGACTAGCCTAAACTGGTTTATCCTATCGGGCTTAGGACAAATTAGTTTGGACTAGCCTAAACTGGTTTATCCTATCGGGCTTAGGACAAATTAGTTTGGACTAGCCTAAACTGGTTTATCCTATCGGGCTTAGGACAAATTAGTTTGGACTAGGCTATACTAGTTAATCCTATCACGTATAGGAAGAACTAATTTAGCTTAGGCAAAACTAGTTTGTCCTGAAATCGAGTTTGACCGGTAACATTATACAAGCAACATAGCGTCGTCTGCACACTTCTGCCACCGATCTGGAAGATTGAATAAACCTTGTTCTAAAACAGTTTGAGGGCGAGTTGTTAGCCAATTGCGCACGTGTTTGTCGACTTCTTTATTGGTTTTGAATCGCTTTTGTCCAAGTAAATCTTTCATAGGCGCGAACGAAGATAGTTACATGGGGCCAAATTTGGACTATAAGGAGGATGCTCAAGAGTCTCCTGGCACATTGATTCTAATTTATGCCTTGTCCGCGGTATGAGGTTCCCCATTGTTATAATAGAGGATCACATCTCTAATGGGCATACCTCTTCTTTATTTCGGTATTAATCATGGAGATCATCAATTGATGCAACCGCCCATGAGGGAAAAACAATCATTGAAAGAAATTTTCCGGCTGAGAACCAAATTTTGGACTTCACTGAATAACCTTCATCCTTCCTTCGTCACTCTTTACTCATTAATTTCAATTCTGGAGTGTAATTATGTACCCACATCCCATCATACGTGACCATTCACCTTAAAAACTCCTCCCCTGTT
This sequence comes from Agrilus biguttatus, assembly GCA_963921985.1. NCBI lineage: Eukaryota > Metazoa > Arthropoda > Insecta > Coleoptera > Buprestidae > Agrilus > Agrilus biguttatus. The sequence continues at coordinate 28,979,120 of OY998118.1, forward strand.
ATCCGACCTGGCCTATTTTTTATTTCCGGGCAATAACATCGGAACCCATCAAGCACTAATCCAAGATAATCGGCAATAATGAATTGAGCACTTCCATAGCTAACACCCCTTTCTGACGAGATTTCTTTAACAGTTAACCGACAATCCCGTTCAGTCAGCTCTCTAACAGCACGGATATTGTCCTTGGGTGTCGATCATCACTTTTGTTTTCGACATACTCTCGCTAATCCTTAAATTCTTTTACTCACGTATACAGTCAATTCTGAGGCAGTATAGTGTCCCCAAATTGTGCCTTCAAACAGGTAAACATTTCCTAAAATTTAACACCTTAATTGAATAAAGCCTTTATGACTAGGCGTTGCGCATCGGACGGATGTACCTTCGGCTCAGTTATGGCTGTACTGAAGACAGAACATAGCGCAGCCACTAACTAAGCCGCTTCTCCCACTACTTATAAACCAAACACAAAACGCACTCTACATCATCTAGCTCGAGACGATGTGGTAAGCAGACAAGCAAAATCACCGTTTTTATTTGATTAGCCCCCGTAGCTTCATATTTAAAGCTATTGGCCTTGCAAAAAAGAACTTATAACAATTGTCACTCACTAATTAATAAAACAATGAAAGTTCCAGTTAAATAATATTTGGAAACTCTAATGTCTAGTTGATGTATTTGATACCGTTTTTCATTGTACTTTATACAATCTTATAAGGGCAACACCATATATGACTTCGCCAAAAACCAAAATATATCCAGCCAGGTTAACGCAACTTTCTTGATCAAACACGTAGTCAATCTAAATATGATTTTAAAATATACGTTCACTTTGCTGCCTTCAAAAAGTAGGGAAAAAGACAATTAAAATGGCCACACAACACATTTATTTACAAAAGTTTGATCATTCACAATAACGACTGTTGATTCGAGGTTGAAGAAGCACTAAAAATCGAAGGAAAATCAGACCACACTACCCCGCTATAAGTGCAGACGGTTGGATATCTTTCGATGATTTTCTCTCAGAAACAGAAAAAAAAATTGACTACGAGTATCTTCACTTTAATGAAACTACCACGTACGAAGGTGTATGTTGAATGTTTGCAGTCTTTGTCCATGCATCTGTTAATGACAGCATAGCTCCACAATGAATTAAACATTCCAATTTTGATATTTCTCTTCAAAAAGATTAGATATCGCAAAATGGTTCTATTTCATGCTTCTAATTGCAGTTTGGAAAGAAATCTGTTATATTATTCACTTCTTAAACCACAGACTTTTACAATAGTTTTCTTATGTTTGACAGCAAGTTTGAAATTCGCTGAATGTTTTTTTTTTCTTATAAAATATATATAATATAAGAAGGTGTATCACCTCATGTATATCCCCAATATTTTTTATTGTTCTCTTGTTTATGTAAGTTACGGAATATTCCAAGCCTACCAAAAAGTATTTCAATACAATGTCCATGTCTCACGTCACACAAATTTATTCGGCAAACTGTTAAACTACGCCCTTTTATTTCCAGTATAGCGACAGATGAAGAAGTTTAATAAAAGGTAAACCAGAATTGATTTGATATTTAATTAATGAGATGCTTTGTACAATATTTATTAACTACAAGGGTAAATCAAATTTAAACGGTAATTTTGTAAAATAAATTTATTGATTAATGGTACACACAAACTAAACATTTTACATTTTTCAATGTAGTCACCTCCGTGCTCTACGTTTATTACCGTTTATATTTGATTTACCCTCGTACTTCATATGTATGCATAAAACATGTCATTCTTTTTTGTGTTTTATTCCATCCAAGGAAACCACAGAAAAAATGCACCAAAACTGTCGGACCCATAATCGAACCGATCCTCCCGAATAGTCAGGATTAATCTAACTACCACACCACATCACACCACTCAGTGATTAAATCAGATACCACTAAAATACGTTACTTATAACAAAGTGTTTTAAATATTTTCTTTCGGAATTCTCGAAAAGTCATTCCATGTTATCAAAAAAAAATACAAATAACGGGAACATTAGTGTAAATTCTCTAACGAAATTCATAAGATCAATTATTTTCTTTCTTTATATGGAACAAAATTTCACTGAAGCAATACAACTAGACATTACAATTTCTCTCCTTTTTCAATTCACTTAATTAAGTAACCTTTTGTTACACACACAAAGTTTTGAAATTATACTTATACACTATCTGGTGCGTAGAAACTGTCAACAATCACTGTACTCGTAAGTACATTCAGCGAATGCTGAAGCATTTAGAAGTCCGCTCCAGCCATTTCGGAGCAGGCCTAAACGCCATGGTTGGGACTCCGATCAGAGATGTCGCAGCAACTTATGGTACTCAACTATCAATATAAAAACAACCAGCAGTAGCGTAATTTAAATATAAATTTGTATTATACCATCTACAACGCATTAATGTATAAACAAACGTAACTTTTAATGTTCTTAAAACTTTTTTCCAATTAGTTATTCAAAAATGATCATATGAATCCTTACATTTCAATAGAAAATTTTAAGTTAATTTTGAGTATCAATTATATACTTGAACTATGACACTATAGTAGGTGGCATAACACAAATTTATATTTAAATTTCGACATTTCTGGTTGTGATTACATTGACAACCGCATAACATACACTGCTGCGACATCTGTGATTGGAATTCCAATTAAGATGCTCGGGTACGCCAAAATGAGCTGAATGGGCTTCTTTATCGTTCTGTGTTCGTTGGTATTATAATTTTGAATGTGTTTTCGAATATTTAAGGTTACTTTCTAAGCAACTGCGTTAAGATCACACATATCTCTTTTTTTTTACTAACGATGTTGTTTTGGTTGATGTAGTTAATTGTTTTGTTACAAAGAGTTAATCAGTGTCTGAGCTATAGGGCAAACCAACCACGCTTTACATATGTTTACGTTACAGGAAGTTTTTCGTATTGAATAATTTCCTTATAAGTGGCTTACACTGTAAAGCCAACAGAATAATTTTGTCTCAACGATTACAAATGAATCATAAACCAATAAATTAAAACTCATCCGAAACATCAGACAAATTTCAATTCAATACATTCCTATACATGTAGCAGATCCGAAACATGTCAGAACACATTAGACACAATTGATGCTAAACTCTTGGAAATAGGTTTGGGAATGGGAATACCAAATCCGCAAATCAGGCTAATGTACTTCACAATATACAAAAGAAATAAGCAAAACATTACTAAATTAATTATCAATATAAATATAAATATAAATATGGAATCAACATAAACAATTACTCCGAGGGGTAATACCCCTACCAGCATTGAATTACAGTGTTGATTCCAATGAATTCTTAGACGAAGATATAACATATTCAAAAAAGAAGGAATTAAAATCCTTATTCGTCTAAATATTGAGATCAAAGATTTCACATTTGGAACGCGTCCATATGGAATCAACAGAAACAACTACTCCAAGGGCTAATACCCCTACCGACATTAAATTACACTGTTGATTCCGATGGATTTTTATACGAAGATATAACATATTCAATACCGGTAAGGGTATTAGCCCTCGGAGTAGTTGTTTTTGTTGATTCCATATTTATATTTATATTTATAATATAGCCTGTAAAGGCCTTTCTGCCAGCGCCCACCTGATGAGACTCGATAGGTCGAAACCGGTCATGGGATATGACTTTCGGTTCGTTGTGCCTACTTGGTAAGACGCGTTCTAAATGTGAGATCTTTGATCTTAATATTTAGACGAATAAGGATTTTAATTCTTTTTTAAATAAATTAAGTATTTCGATGTTGGCTTTCATCTCATCTATATAAAAAATTATACACAATTAATTCCGTTATGTACATTGTTTTTCAATAATTGACTGTCGTTAAACATATTAATTTTTAATTATTTTTCTAAATACAATATTTAATCATCAACCCCGCATGCATCATGCTGATGAAAAAAGTATTATATTATAAATCGTTAGAATAATCAGCAGAAGCACATCCAAAGTTTTAAATTTAAGTTTACAAAAGTCATCCACTATCTTTTCTACTGAAATTCTTCTGATATAGACACTCACTCTAAGACATTTTAGCAACGAAACAGTCCGCTCCATTGTGACTAAAATCACAAAAATTTTGGCAAATAACTGTAACAGTATCGCACCATTAAAAACATGAAAAGTTTATATAACAGGCGGGCTGAAAAGTTCGTAAGCTACCAAAAAGAAAAAAAGATAGAATTTGATTTTATTATTCAATATAGTTTCCTTCGAGGGCGATACAACGATTAACGATTATAGCGGTCCTACAATTTTTAGATACCATTTTTATAATACGATGTGTCTTTAGCCTCAAAATAGGCTTCAGTTTCGGCGATTATCTCTTCAACGGCGCGAAATTTCTGTCCAGCGAGCATCCTCTTGAGGTCTGAGAACAGAAAAAAGTCGCTGGGGGCCAGATCTGGAGAATACGGTAGATGGAGAAGCAATTCGAAGCCCAATTCATGGAATTTTGCCATCGATATCATTAATTTGATACGGTGCATTGTCTTTTTCTTCAAATTAGGTCGCTTTTCCGTGATTTCATCTTTTTTAAACGCTCCAATAACGCTACGTAATAGTCGTTGTTTATGGTTTTCCCCTTTATAAGATAGTCAATGAATATTATACCATGAGCATCCCAGAATACTGATGCCTGATGCCATAACCTTGCCAGCCGACTTTTGCGTCTTTCCACGCTTTGGAGTCGGTTCATCACGTGCAGTCCACTCGACTCGACTGACTGTCAATTGGACTCCGGTGTGAAATGATGGAGCCATGTTTCGTCCATCGTCACATATCGACGCAAAAATACGAATTTATGACGATTGAACAGCTCCCAACTCCAAACACTGCTTAGAATCATCGATCCGTTGTTTCCTTTGATCGATTGTGAGCACGCGCTGCACCCTGGCACCCACTTTCTACAGAGCTTTTGCATATCCAAATATTCATTCACGATATGACCAACACATCCCTTTGATATCTCAATCAAGTTCACTTTACGGCTATCAACAAATATTTTGTGGACTTTTTTGATGTTTTCGTCGGTAAGAGCCAACAGCCTCTTTGGGGCATCCACTGTGTTCATTTCGCCTCTTTTAAACTTAGCAAACCACTTTTCTTACGGTTGTTTTTCCTGGTTTATTATTGATTATATGATATTTTATAACTGTTTTCTGCTTTTAAAATCAACAGGGCCTTGATTACCATTTCAGTTCTTCTTGGCTGCGTCTACTTAAACTACTGTCTTAATTTTGCACAGCACTTAACATTTCCTCGATCAGCTATTATATATGAAGTGCTAGAATAAATCCATTCAAGGGCAAAATGTCCAAAAATTATCGCCTACATCTCTTGATCCAAACTACACGTAATGAGTTTTAACGTTACAGCCCCCATGGCCCGTTCCTTAGATCCGCCGCTGCTCTGCATGAGAATGATGTTTAATAAAAAGAACTTTTAACTGCTGTTTTGAATGCATATTTATTTACTTGTTTGCCATAGGTGCCACACCAGAAGATTCAAAGGAACAAAAATTAAGTTTGTAAGGTAGTTTCCACGACAATAAAATATTTTTTGACGTGAACCAGCTTCACTATTATTTACTATTATTACCACGTATTTAACTACCAACATTTTTCTACTACTTTTTAATTCAATTTATAATATTAGAAATTCGACATTATATATCATTAATAAGTATAATTGGTGATTTAGTCAAGTACTAATTAAAGTTACCTAAGTAAATAGTTCAAATACCTTATAATTACGTAGATTAATTAACATTTACGGAACAGATTACCTATTTATTTGTAGATACATGCTGGTTATGTATATAAGATGACCATTAGGTAATACTAATACAAGAAAACTTGCACCATTTCAATACCAAATGTAAAGATGACAATTTTGATCAGAATACGTATTCGAGAAACTTTTAAGCTGCATATATATACTGTATAACAATGCATTCTAATATATATATTTTACATATCGTCAAATATTTTTAACCAAGCAATAAATGGAGTCGCTATTTCTCGATGTATTTTAATAAAAAACATTAATTTGCATATGGGAAATATATATAATACATATATCAATAAATATGAGTAAATAATACATGCAATATAGCACCCCAAATTAAAAAGAAATTATTAGTATTGTTTCTATCATACTTTTATACGAAAATATTTGGTAAAGTTTGGTCAATTAATATGTTTTAGTTGAAGAAATGATCACATAAAGCATTATTCCCGAAAGACGCAAAATTACCAACATAATCTGATGCTTAAGTTAAGAAATACGGCTTTTGTATACAAAAAGCGTATTAATGTGATCCTAATCCAGGGTGGCCTAAAACATTCGCAATATCCTCATTGTGGGAACACTATAAGTTCAATTTTTTTAATTTTATTTTCAGGTGTTCAAATTGACTTCAAATCACAAGGGAAACTTCAGCTCGATATAAAGTTATAGTTATGAATTAACATCTCTTTGCTTGCACAGTAAAATCTTTTTCTATCATTTCTGTTTATGAACATCCTGTACAGTTAATTAAATTTAGCTTCTTGCATACGATCTTATATTAAAATAGGAAACAAGTTTTGTTTGAAAAGTTTTTTGGTTAAACTTATAGTTTTCTTACAATGAACTAACTTTTTGGGCCACCCTGTATAATTATGATGTGATGATAGAGTCTGCATGAACATAGTCAACATGCAGATAATTTTATTATTTAGTGGATATGTACGTTTGTATGTATGCCTGATAATTAACTCGTTCTACCTAATACAACTCAACCTAACCTAACTTCTCTTAACATAACTTAAAAATATTGCGATTATTGTCAGAAATTTTATCTACAGCTTCCGGAAATTCAATCAATTCTAGTAAGAAACAAATGGGGATAAATAAAATCTACAGTGTACCTAACAACTACCATTTTAATTATTCTACAAAATAATTCAAATAATCGAATTAAGATTGTGACAGAACAAACAAAGATTTAAAACTCCTTCATAAAGTTCAAGTAGGTACCAAAAAAAAGTAATTAGTTATGGTTTAAAAACGCCAACATTGAAGGTTAACGAAATTCATATTATGTAAATCTGTGTATAAAAGGATTAAAAAAAATTAGGATTCTTGTATAACAATTATACCAACATAATCACTCATAAATATACATAAACATACATATTTACACATTTGAATAACTTTTACACGCCGCAAGAACGTAATAAACATTATAAACACTTACTGAACTTGATCTTGATCTTGCATGGCAGGAGAGTTCATCACTTTATAAAACACAAACTTTTATTATTAACCCAACCTAACAAGGTTATTGTCAGTCTAGAAGAGAACTGTGTATTAATATGTCTCGTTTCTCATTCAGTACACTTTTTATTTATCCGGTGCCGGTTAATTCGTTTATAAAACAACGCGTTATTACCCGCCGAAAGACCGAAACAAACTGATCTGTAAACTGTGAACCCGCCGCCAACCATTGCTACAGATCCTACATACATTTACACGCATACTGGATCCCTTAATACTACACACATAGTAAACCGCTAATAACTCAGTTTTTTCACGCTCGGAGCGATATGAACGAATTTTTTAAGGCTAAAGTTAACTTGAACTTACACTAAATAAGATGATGAGATAAACAGATGTTGTTTCGTTTTATTTAACAGGTAAACAGGTACTTATAATTATACAGAACATCTTCAGTCAATCAGAATTAACTACATAATTATATATTTCGGTTTCTTTAAACGGAAAACGGTTATTCTGTTTTTAATTTTATGAAGTGATACACAGTAATTGCGCAATATTAAATACAAATAAATATCAATGTTTTTTACCCACTGCCGACCTTATTTAGAAATACTTAAAGTTAAAGTTACGAATTTTAAATCGAAAAATTAAAACGTTAAAAAGTTATTATCTTTGTTCAAAAATTTAAATTAATTCAGCCATCTTATCATTGCATGAGAATATCTTCATGCAGCTCTGACATCCTGTTTATAGTTTCGCAGCCAACTATTAGAAACCCTTACAATTTCGGTCTGTCCATCTGTATGTCACAGCATTCCCATTCTCTTATTTATATGCCTTTTAAAATGAAATATGGTACATGGACGTAGGTTGATGATCCAAAAACGAAAAGGAATGGGAGTTTTAGATCCCTATCCCCCATACAGTGAAAAGTGTACGCAGAGTAGGTACATGTTCTCAAAAGAAAAGACTTTTTCCGATTTGACTGATACTTTATTTATATATTAGAGCTCTATTAATGGTAGTCTATGATGTAAAAGTTATTTTCGAAATTTGAAAGGTAATTTCGCTTGGACCATCAAGTATGATAAAATCTAAAACTTGTGCCGCCTTGGAAATAAATTGACATTAACTATAATCATACTATTATGGAAACAGATTCGAATTTAAATGTTAGTTATCTATTTATTATTATTATTTATTTATTAAAAACCAGTAATGTTCACGTACATATTTTTGCTGGGAATTCCCAGCATATCCCATAAGGATATACACAGTTATCTGTTTGTGAGACTGGTTACGGTATCTTAAATCTTGGCGGATATATTTGCACATTTTTTTTGTATTTATTCAAAATCCCGAGTTACAACCACTCACACAAAACCTTCGAACTCTATGTTATCATTTTCATCAGCATACATTTTAACCTTTTCTTTACCAGGATGATAGCCTAATGAACAGATCACAACTCTCATTGCTTTGAGGTCATTTTACCATCACAATCTTTATCTGTTATATTAAATCTGAGTAATTTTAGGATTTTTTTGATAAAATTTTCACTGAAATGCTGTTTTTACAGTTTTATTTTAAAAATTCACCATGTTACCCTAGGGTAATCGCAAGTTAAAATCATGACGTAAAATCTACATAATCAGAGCTATTCAAAACTTCAATAAAACCCAATTATTTCCAAAAAAAGAAGGAATTAAAATCCTTATTCGTCTAAATATTAAGATCAAAGATCCCATATTTGGAACGCGTCCTACTAAGTAGGCACAGCGGACCGATAGCCATATCCCACAACCTGCTTCAACCTATTCATTAGGTTCTATCAGATAGACCTTTTTAGCCTGTTCAGGAACATGCTTCGTAATATATAATTCACCTATTTGTAGTAGTAGTTACCTAGTTGATAGTTATTAGCTGTAAATACATTTTCATGTAATTACCCCTTGATGGAAATAAATAAATAAATATAACTCAGAAATAACTTGATGTAGACTGTATATTGCATTTAAATACACTAATAATAAGTAATTTGTTAACAATGCAATATTTAAGATTAAAAATATCCCAACTTAATAATGTTTATAAAAATACATGTATAGCTATTTAATTGATTAAAATGGTGACGAAAAAGTTGTACCTTATATGACTATTGAATTTAATTAATATTTGACTTTAATTCACTGATGTATTTAATGTTTAATATGTAATTAATCTTTTTGGCACGAATGTTGAGAAAGAAAAAACGTAAAGTACGTTTCATCTTGTTTTTGTTACATTACAGTCAGTCAAAGCAAATTGTGTGCTCCTGATTGCCTACAAAAGCTCTTCGTTTTCATTTATAACATACAAACAAACAAGTCATATTCAAATATTTGTTTACAGTATTGTACAGACTGTCATGGGACAACATCTAAAATTCTTATAGACAGGTTGGGGTGGAACTAAATGTAAATCTTCTTCCTCGTCCCCGGATATACTCATCTCTTCGATACTAAATGTATCCGTTAATTCCTCTTTCCTTGATTCCTTACGGGATAACGGAAAAAAATTGACTATATCTTCTTCACTGAAAGAAGTTAAAAAAATCATTAGCTATACAAATATATATATAGAAAATTTATACTTTTATACAAAATATATTTTTAACATAGGTCAGATCTTTTCGTTATCATCGTTCAACGAATAAGGTTTACCACGGCACCTGTATTGAGTCCCTAGAAATACAAAGTCTGACCACTATTGCGCTATCGTTAAAAATGTGTTTTTTAAAAATTAATTTCTCCTGCCTCACTGTTTACTTTAAAAAATCTGGAAAAATTATTTCAGAAGAAACCTAAACTGGAAATAGGAAAAATTCGTTAATTTTTCAATTGCTTCTTAGGACATAAAGGTTCCATTTGGCAAAAAAAAAGTATTTACGTATATTTTGGAGTTTTAATGCCTAAATGGCTATTTAATTTGAAGATTATAGCCCAAAATTATCGAAAAAATGCAAACAATTACGGTTTTTCCCATTTTTGGGCATGTTCCGGTCTAAAAATGAAAATATACTTACCGGAATCGTAAAGTACGGGACAAAATGGAACCTTCATGTCCTAAAAAGCTATTGAAAAATTAAAATATTTTTCCTAGCTCCAGTTTAGGTTCTAAAAATCTAAAAAAAAATCAGGCTAGTTTCCTTCTGAAGAACTAACCTTCATGAATTTTTTCAGATTATTTAAAGTAAACCGTAAGGCAGGAGAAATTACGGAAAAAAAACATTTTTAACGATAGCGCCGCCCTGTGACTACCTAAAGGAGTTTTCAATTATGTCCTTTCGAATGGTCAATTCGAAATTACAATCGAGCACGGGGCAATTTTCACTATCTTATCTATTATCTATCTATCTATATTATCTCTCAATAGATTTTGGTCAAATTTGTACTCTTTAAACGTTTGATTTTTATCTCAAATAATAATTATCACAATGTGCCTATTTAATATTAAATTATTAATTATTAAAAATTTCATACACGTAGACGACGCGATGACAATATAATAAATAATTCAATAGTAACATTGCGAAAAAAAAATAAACAAATACTCTATAATGTATAAGTTAGATTGCGGTAGTTGCAACAAATGTTACATTGGACAGACTGGAAGAGCTTTTAAAGATCGTATAAAAGAACACAAGAAATGTTTTGAAAACAAAAATGATCAGTCTACTTATGCTAATCACTTAATTTCTAACTCACACAACTTTAATGGTAACTATAAAATACTACATGGTACTAAAGCTAAAGGTATTAAGTTGAGCTTACTAGGAACTATGGAAATAAATAAGTTAAATAAATTAGATTTGAACAATTTCCCTCTACTAAACATTTAAACTTTTCACCCCCACCCTTATAATTAGTGGACTTGTAATTAGTTTAAGTTTAGATTACTTCACCAGCTGAAGAAGACATTGTATGCCGAAATAATATTATTATGGTATCAATAAAAACATTCTGTAACTCATCTGTGTTTTATTAATATGTATACGTACGTAATATTTCAATTATTTGATGAAAATCATTTTTGTTTTTTAGTTCCGTATTTGCAGTACCTAATCTGTTTCTATTAATATTACACAAATGTTCACACCTATCATCAGAATCCCATTGAACTAATGGCCTGTGATCTCTCGTTCCGGGAATTGATAATCTTTGAATAGGCAATAATCCAGGTGCGGCATTGTTAAATTCGTGATGTAACCTTCTGGCGTGTTCTATTCTGGACTCCAATTTTCTCTGAAGCTGACGAGTGGTGGGCGGCTGATAATTTCTTGGAGGAGATCGACCATCGCTGCCTGCACTCGAACTATCACTGTTCTGTAAATTTAACTGATTGTAATTTTCTAATACAATAGCTTCCATATTAAACATGTATCTAACTTTAAATTACAATTACCTATATGCTCTATTTCATTTTCAACTGACTTCAGCAAAAATTAAGCAAATAGTGTCCTTAGAGTGTACAGGACTGTCAAAAAGTTTAATTTGCACCCAGACTGTAGTTGTAGTATATGATGAATAATTATAAATTGGCATTACAAACAAGACAATGTTGTTTGAAGAAATGCGTTTTATACAACATAATTTTCTTGTTCAGCAGTTTACCGTAACCACCAGATGTGGATCGCGATTTAGAATTTATTTCAATGTGATAGAGCTTTATAGGACCTATGCTCTCTACAAGGAGAGGGGTTTCAAAAATAAAAGAAATACGAAGGGTGAATTATTTTCTATGTATTTTTTAAAGGGGAACTCAAATCTGACTCCAAAAATGCGCTAACACATTGAAATTTGAAAATATTCTAATCATAAAAATAAACAAAACAAATAGCACCATTTGAATTTTAGGGTTAAAATATTTCAGAATCGTGATATGCAAGGACAATTCTAGAGCCATGTTCTACTTCAACGATAAAAGATACCTAGGAAATGACTGTTGTTTTATATGTTTTCACCTTTTACTTGACGTAGTAATTCTCACAAAAAGGCAAAAATTACATGTTTTGAGGTTTGGTCTCAAAGTCGCGAACTACCTCAGAAATGACATATCTGGTCTTAGCTTCCCGATCTATGTTGACTTTTGTTATTTATTACCGAGCGCTCGGGAGGTCTATACCAGAGTCGGACAGCTCAGCTCCTAAGAACCAGTGGCTCCTGCGATCCGAGCCGAGAGCTCCCGAGAGCCGGATTGGAAACACTTGAATGGCGGAGGAGAAGTTTTAACTCTCCCACTCCCACTCCTCGACCAAATGGAATTAATAGAAGGGATGGTGGTAGTAGTAGGCCGGTAAGCAACGGGACCGACTTCGCGCGGCATACACATTTATGAGCTCACATTCGGCTCTCGGTGGCTCCGAAACTTTTCCGTAAGCCGCTAAGTTACTCTATATCATAGGATAACATTCGGGAGATCACCTGTCTTGGTCCAATTTTCCCTGTGGTTTCCTTTGATCATTTAAGTAAATGAAATATTCCACAGACATTCCTTCAATTCTCTTCTGTCCAGTCCCGCCATTCCCGAAAAGGAGACTGAAGAGGGCTTTCCGCTTTACGCCCCTGCTTTGCACTAGAGTATCCACATTCCTGGCTCAAAGGCCATAAAAAATGATTTATCGGACGCGCTGATGAAAACTATTAATTTTGAAATCGGGAAATACATCTCGTCGTTTTGATAAATTGCTAATTAAAATCTTAGGGTACTTTATTTATTTAATTTACGTGCCTTCACTTATATAAACTGCGTCGAAAACAGGCAAATAAGTAACCTTTTGAAAGAAACTCTATTAGATAGTAAAGTTCTGAATATCTATTCTTCGAGTATTTGAATGAGTAGCATTTGCATCATTACCATTTTGTCTTGAAAATAATATAAACGACGTATTTTACGTAGAAAGTGTTCTAATTACAATTAAAAGCTCTACTTTCATTACGTAGCTCTCAGAAGCAGACTTCATGCCTTTTCACATTTTCTTTTCTAAAAATTGTGGTGTGAGATTCTTGTGACATTTAATTTACGGAAATGGTTATGAGAAAACTAATCAAATAATCGTAATAAACATATTCAACGTGTCACAAATTCTGACATAAGTTTTACAAATATACGTCTAAGGGAAATCATTTGTTTATTCAAAATCACGGAGATTAACTTAAACAGGTTTTATTGAGACATTATTAAATTATACGAGGGTAAATCAAATATAATCGGTAATTTTACAATTTAACTTAGCACGTAATTCCGATCTAGAGGATTCGATGTTGGAGTGTTGTTTGGTTTATGAGGAAGGAGAAATCGGCTTAGGTAGCAGCTGAGCTCGATTCTGTCCGCAGTACAGCCATGACTGAGCGCAAGGTACCTTCGTCTGTTGCACAACGCATCATCATAAAGTTTTTAACCAATGAAGGCGTTAAACTATCGGAAATTTTCACTGATTTGAAGGCACAGTTTGGAGGCTCGTACAAAGAATTAAATCAAAAATTCAAAGGAATGTTTCAAGAAATTTATTTCGAAAAACTCAACATATATTTCAACCGGATGGTTTTTATAAAAAGTTACTAATTGATTAGTAATCATTAGTAAACTTTGAAATATTATTTTTAATTTTTATTTCTCTCTTTGTTCAATAGTTTTATCAACAGACCACTCAAAAAAACTACTTCAGTCTAGTTAGTATTATTAATTCTTATTGAACTTTATTCAAACAAAATTTTGCATTCAGATACATAGGAATCATCATCATAATCATGGAATTGTTTCACGGATTCGCCAAATAAATATTCCTTAAATGATTTGCTTGCTTCCCTTTGCAGCAATAATATACCTGCAGCTAGTCAGGAACATAATTGAATTATTAGATTTCCTTTAGCTATTTTACGATATTCCTATTAAAGCCGCTTGTTTAATTTGATAGTAACCTGATATCACTTAACAGAATAATAAAACATTTATCAACTTCCTTATATATATATGCATACATTTAATTATATCGATGGATTTTCAATAAAAAAGCGGTTATCATTACGACGCTACAATTACCACATATTCAATTGAAATATATTTTTTCTTTCTACAAACTGTGGCATTTTTCCCTAAAAATATTATTGTAACAAATTGAAAGCTCTTAAAATTATTGTACACATTGCAGTCATTACCATGATATCTTTATAATTTTCAATTTATGTATCTTCAAAGTTCAAACTAAGTAGTCATTATTCCTGTCATCCGAAATAAGTTCACATTTAATACAGAAATAAATTCAAAACTTTTATTTTTTTTTAAAGGAAGATCGACTGATAATAAGGCTATTTCGAAACAAATAAATTTCATTTGATTAAAAAAAATAACATTCTTGACTATTAAAAAGACTGCAAGATACGCTAGAGTGATATTATCATAAAACCTGTGAATAGTAAAGACGAATACCAATATTAGAACCATATGTAACTAACACACGACTAAATAAACAATATAAGAAGACAAAACTACAAGCATAATTTTTTAATTTTGAAAATTAACTAAAAATTAAATTTAACCGGTACAAATTTGATACATAACTGTTGACATACTGTATAACGAAAACTCAACTAAATATCGACAATATTAAAATATGATTAATCCTAACAAAATTGTTTGCTTATATATATACTTCTATCATATTCAAAAATTATCATATTCTCCAAAAATGTTTGATACTTCATCCAACATCATAAATTTCGTTTAAATTAAAAACAGAACAGTTGAAATTTTCCATGGAAATTATAAACAATTATCACAAGCATAAAATAATTTATTAACTTACCGATATTAAACGCTCATTTCTAGTTGACTTAGGTTTTAAATCTATGTCTAAATTATGGTCTCCCGAATCAATACCACTATCTTCCATTTCGATGTATAATTTTATCTAATATACCCACACCTGTACCAAACGTCAATAATATGCATCTCACAACCAGCTAAAGAGCATTGATTTTACATATTTTACTTTTCAATTATATTTCCGTATCACTTAAAATTAATTGTTCAGTGGAACTCGTGAAAAATTTGCTTGCAGCTAGGTGTCGACATCGTGTTATCAGAAGTGGGAACTGAAGCCATTTTAGCTGAGCAAGAAAATCAATACAAGCATGACACAGTCCTGGCAGGATGTTGTGTTTGGCCGTTTCTTTTTTCTGCGTAAACGACTTTATTTATTGCTTCCCGACATTTACCCTAAATTATCCAAACTTAACTTAAGCAATAACCATTTTCACCACCAAATATTTATTCTTAGTAGTTTTTTATGATTAGATGCAACAAACCATAAAGATAATAACTATGTATAATTGATTGATGTTCCACCATGGTGTCTTGGTAACAACCTTGGTAACAAATAAATTTAGAATTGTCAAAGAATATTTTCATATATCTTTTTACACCTTTAAAATATTTTGACGTCTTATCTACTACTGTTAGTGAAGAATATAAAGAAATGCCGAAGGTAATGTGTTGTAATCAGATGAATATATTCATTATAATTATGTGGAAATTGTATTAACAGAAAAAGAAAAGTCAGGACGATGATTTCGAAGAATGGAAAAAATCTAAGCAACTCATTAAGCCAAAGGATCAACTGGAACTTGCAGATTGGGTAGGTTTCATAAAAGGTAAACTTTTGACGGTGCTATACTATACTACACTATAGTTGTACTCTTGAAAATGGCCGATTAGACTGAAACAATTGTCGAGTATTTTTAGTATATCCGTTGAAGTTTTTTTTTGTGTGTTCTTTACTACCCTCTCTGGTGTAAATCATGCTTCATCAACCGTGCACCGTCGAAAGTTTAAACTTAAACTATGTTATTGTCTGATCTGTGAAATATATCACTGTGACGTCACCATAGTTTAAGCTATTTAAGGATTGTTCATATTTTGTCTTCTCAGTACCGTATTAAATACTCTTTCATAATAACCCTTAGGTCGAAACAGTTGTAAGAGAAAGCATTAAAAATATAGGATGAAAATAAAGTGGTGTTTACTCTACTGGTCCATTTAGTCATTGAATTTCTTCAAGATTGCACCGAGTTTAATTTTTCAAAATATTGTTATGAAAACACACCAGTCCTTAATAAATAATATTTTTTTGCACGTTATACTTCTACTAGATAATTGTCTGTAAATGAAGATGAAGAAAAAGTCAAAACGAAAATGACATTTAATTGAATATGAACTAATATGTATAAACCCCATTATAACCTAGGAAATAAAACACAACTGTTTAAGAGTTTAACAAAGGATATTTAATAAATCACGACAAATAGTTTCACCTTACTAAGACTTCATCAGGTGATGAAATGTACAAACATAAGAATAAGTAACAACTATATATAAAAGTTATTAAGTGGGGGGGGGGGGAATATTTAATAGTGGTGAATTGTTAATATCTATTTGGTCGTTGAGGATAAGTTTTTGATGATTATATTTATTGATTTCAAAGGATTCGAGGAGACTTAATTTGCATCCCTTATTTACTTAATGTAAAATTTGAAATTCAAAATTAGGTTGGTACTGCTCTTCGATTAGGTGGTTAGCGTATGTATATGTATTTTTATTCTTAATGAAGGCATCTGAATGTTCCTTTATCCTTTCGGAAACCTTCCTTCCTGTTTGGCCTGTGTACACTTTTTGGCAACTCCCACAATTCAGCAAATAAAATGACATTGCTGATTAAAAATTGTTTTAACTTTCTTTAAAGATTTCTGCAAACTTACACGCGTTTGAGGAGTGAGAATGTCGTTACAATTAATATTTGTCTTTTGATAAATGTCTCTGTTCAATTAAGATGGAGAGGAGTATTGTTTACGTTCTTTTCGATCTATCTATATCTATCATGTATTACAAAATAGAAAAGTAGATTATGTAGAATAAATATCTATATCACATTAATAAATAAGTTATGTGTAAACAAGTATTATAAGATAAAAATAAATAGTAATAACATCAAAAATTCCAAAGGAATTGAAGGAACCTCATGCTAGAATCCTCTTGACCCACAATCCTCTAAAACCAGATGGATTAGTTGAATGGAGCTTTAGAGAAGGAAGTTTTATACCGTTATATCCACCCAGCAATTATGTTATCGTTCTTGATATAAAAGGAACCCTTATGCATCGCCTTTCTCCAGAAGGTTTAGCTCAATTGGCAGGAGAAGCAGGCTTGCGTAAGAAATAAGAAATATATAAGCGAAAATGTACAATCTCACCATGTTCTTTTCTTCAGCAACGGCTGATGAGGATGAAGAAAAAGAAGAGGTAGAAGTGGAAGAAGGAGAATTAAAACAAGAAGAAGCGCCAGCTGAAGGACAACCGGAAGCTCCTCCAGACGAAGAAGGAGAAAAAGGTGATGAAGGTACAGAAGGTGGAGAAGGTGGAGAAGGTGGAGAAGGTGGAGAAGGTGGAGAAGGTGGAGAAGAAGGACAACCAGCAGAAGCAGCGCCACCTCCGGAAGCAGAAACCAAAGGGGAAGCTGAAGATGACGAAGAAGGGAAACCGTCCAAACCGAAGAAACTAACGAATCAGTTTAATTATAGCGATAGGGCTGCTCAGACATATAATCTTCCGACGCGGGTACGTAAAAATTTGAATTTTGTCTTAGTGACAACATTGTAATAGTACAAAAATAGTGAAAAATAAAAATTATACAGAATCATTCAAACTGAGTGGTACATAAGACATTTTAGGGAAAATAACCATGTTACAGATTTGAAAATTTGGGAGTTGGGAGTAGGGGTTAAAAAAGGATGATCTATTTAACTAAAATAATTTCACCTGTCGGGCACGTCCGGTTATACCGGAAGTTGATGTCAACTTTATTATTTCAAATGGAATGGTATATTTTTTACGATCAATTCGTATGAAACATAAAATTTTAAGGTAACTTTGATTACCAACTTGTATACCTACGATGAATAGTTTCTCAGATAATTTAATTTTAACTTCCATAAAAAATTACTTAGAAGGTTGAGATTTTTACTAGTTATAGCCAATTCATAAGACTAATGTCAAGCCGAAACTAAGCTTTATAATATGTACAGGGCGTTCAGAAAAAAAAATCAAAATTTAAAAACTTCAAACACGAATAACTTCATTCATTCAAATGGCCCCTAGCATGTTTTATTTTGTCATTCGATTCTATTTTTTATCCTCTCGATCCATCTCGATATTTGCTATAAAAAATGAAATTCAAAATTCAAAATTATTCAAAAATTGTCAAATTAAACAGTAGGAAATATCTAGATTGCTATTTGAAAAAATGAAGTTATCCATGTTTGAAGTTTTTAAACTTTGGATTTTTTTCTGAACACCCTGTACAAATTATAAAGCTTAGTTTTGGCATGACGTTAGCCTTATACCTTGATTATAACTAGTAAATAACTAATTTCAACATTTTGAGTCATTTTTTATGGAAGTTATGATTTTTTATAGTTTGGGTTACGGTGAAATCTTTTTTCCAATAAATTAAATTATCTCAAACTATTCATCGTAGGCGTATAGGCATACAAGTTGGTTATCAAAGTTCCCTTAAAATTTAAAGTTTCATGCAAACTCATCGTAAAAAATATACCATTCCATTTAAAATAAGAAAATTTACATCAACTTTAGGTATAACCGGAAGTTCCCGACAGTTAAAATTATCTTAGTTAAATAGATCATCCTTAATAACCCCTACTGCAAAAATTTCAAATCTGTAACATTCTTAGTTTCCCTAAAACGTCTAATTTACCACTCAGTTTGAATGACCCTGAATATATTGGATACCCAAATACAATTGTAAAGGAGGC
This sequence comes from Agrilus biguttatus, assembly GCA_963921985.1. Classification (NCBI taxonomy): domain Eukaryota; kingdom Metazoa; phylum Arthropoda; class Insecta; order Coleoptera; family Buprestidae; genus Agrilus; species Agrilus biguttatus. The sequence continues at coordinate 28,998,327 of OY998118.1, forward strand.
TGATAAATTAAATAGAATTAAACCAAAATTATTCACCCCTGTATAGCACAAACTCATTTAAAAATACGGACACGTGTTTCGCCCACTCCTATTGTGGCAACGCGAGACTGATAATAGCCATAATAGAAATAGGCAAAACACGTGTTCATATTTGTAAAAATTTTGTGGTATACCGGTGTGAATCCTTTTGGTTTAATTTTATTGTATACCCAGAATACATTTAAAAAAATAATTCCCGTGTGTACGTACGCAATAAAGACTAAATTAATTTGAAACGAAGCAAACATAAAATAAATTTAGTTTTTTTTTAACTGGTTCCTACTTTTATCAATCGTGACAAAACCCCTTATCCATGAAATCATTTCATTTATTTGACAAATGCCTAGTCGCAAGAAACGCAAACAATTCCGCCGCCAAAAGAAAACTTCTCCTCAAACGTTTTACAATGGATCATATACGATGACTATCTAACGGACTACAATAAGCAACAAGCAGAAATGGAACAGGAACGATTGGCTAGAGAAGCCCAGAAAGCGCCCATCACAAAACACGCGCCCCCACCACCGAAGAAAAGCGGCGGAAGAGCGCAACTTAGCGAAGCTGTTCAAGCCCGAATGGCACAATGTTGGAAAACCTTGGAGAGGATGATTAATCAAAACATAAATGACGAAATTAATAAAGGTAAATATTTATAGTTTATTGTCACGCTCACCTCTGCCAGGGGTGTAAATTTAATTGTCAATTTTGTAAATATGGCCTTTTCTTGTTTATGTTTCATGTACTAATTTTGTGTATATTTTTATTTCGCTTATCTAATTCTTCAGATTTCTATTCCTTACAAATCCTTTTCGAACCTTTCTTATTGTACTCTTAGTTGGTGTAATTTGAATCTTCACGCTCTCGCCCATTTACCCTTACCAGTGGAACGTGACCCATTTGTACATTTTTTACGCCAATTACCTTCGTCACGGTCACGTTCCTTAAATTCCTGATATCCTTACTTCAAATAACGACAAACTAAAATACTCTCAAAAGGTTCCGCTACTTCTTTCATTCCTTTAACATTCGCTTCATAAAAACCATTTGAACAAGAATTATTTACTCAATAAGAAAACGTGGTCAGTTACTCGGTCATACTAGGGCAGTCAATCTCATACAGTCTCTCCGTCAATCAATCAAACGTAGTCAATCCAACTTATCAAGTCATACTCAGTCTAACTAAGTCAATCACATTCACTCAAACTTAATCAATCATCATAAGTTCTCAATTAACACTCCTTATTTTCTACTTGATTGACTTCAACTTTGTTATTTTAACTGGAACCCCCTATTTTTTTACATTTCTGGATTCCCCATCAGAAATAAGGGTACATTTGATAATATAACCCTACCTTTATTCTAAACGGTTTTTGAGTAATTCCATTTTTTAAAAAAAATATTCCGTTTGCCGCATTTACTTTTATCACTCTTATCTTCAAAAATAATTGATGGTATTTAATAATTTGTCGACATGTTCTTTATGTTTTAGGAAGGTACTAATTCGGTCAAAATTTAAAAAAAATCAAAAATGGAGTCACAACATATGTTGAATATCATAAACTAGAAATAAAAAAAACTCTTTTTTGTTAAATAGCAGCCCATATTTCTTTTATACAGTTACATCAACCGCTTAATCCTCTATAAAGAAGTATAAGAGACTATGCATCTAAAATTGATATCTTGTGAAAAAATTTAAAAAAACTGATTTAATGCAATTTTTTTATTTTTACAAATAAGTTTATTTAACCAATATTTTAAAATGGCAGGCCTTCTGTGAAAACTCATTCAACCAAAATTTCAAAACGATATTCCAATTCGGTCCTATTTTTCTTTCGTATTTGAACTTTTATTCTCTATTGTTTGTTGATTTCAGATTATAAATATTGGGACGATCCATCAGATCAATACAGAGAAGAAGAAGGAACTTTGCTACCGTTGTGGAAATTTACCTATGAAAAAACTCGAAAACATTCAGTTACTGACATACAGTGGAGTCCATGGTATTATGATCTAGTTGCAGCATCGTTGGGATATTGTACGTAACAATGAAAAACTTGCACGCATATTTTCTAAGAAATCACATATGATTCAAACATTATTTAGTAAAACATATCAACCTTTTTATAAGAAACGAGCCTTTTCACCTCCAAATTGCCACTTATTTCATATTCATTCATTCGCATAAGTGGCAATATTCATTTTTCAGATATCCAAAAAAAGAAGGAATTAAAATACTTGTTCGTCTATTAAGAAATTAAAATAACAAAAACATATAACATTCGCCTCCTTTATGCAATGTTGTATATACCCGAAAGCGCTCCCCAATCTACAGTTCTGTTTGTAATCTGTAGAAACCAACAACCAAACCTTTATTGAGCTACCATTACTCAAATCTGCTAAAAGGCCATGCTAATCGATTTTACTAATTCATTCTACATTGACATATGAAGAAAACCATTGGGTAGTTTCACTTGTTTATTTTATAAACTAGGCAAATGTTTCGATCCATGAGACCATTTTCAAGAGTACAACGTCACTCAATACACTAGTTTATGGTTTACAAATTTATACATTTAGAATTTATGGATTAAGTAGGGATGTAAAGCAACTTAATTTTTATTGGTTTAATATCTAGTATACGCTAGTAACCGAAGACAAGAGCTTTACTAAGGTATCTATCTGTCCAACTGAATCGACGGCGCAGCTTATATACGTGACTGAATTAGCTGCTGACGAGACCTAACAAGTTCAAAATCGCGATCGACGACTAATAGTTTCGTTAAATTACCGATCAAGAACTTATACTTTTCTTCTTCTTAGTTATTCATAAGTTCTTCATATTCCATAAATAACCTTCCACCCTTTTACTGTTATTATCTAGTCCTCGACTTGCTTAGAGTCAATCATTCTTATGTTTCATTCTAGTCTCATTATTTTCTTGTATGTAGTAATATTATTGTTCTTGAAAATGATCTAATAAGTAGAATTGACAAAATAAATGTGTGAGAATTGTCATATTTGTTTTGTTAATTTCTATGTTAATTAACTATGTTTCACAAAAATCACACCACTGAATGTTTCAATTTAATTGAATCCTTGAATTTCGCCAAATATTATATAAATGAAGAATTTCAATAGAAATTAAAATGTAATTTATTGCAATTAAACACATAACAAATAACTTCATAATCAAATGGAAAATAGACCAGGGCTGGATTTGTTAATAGGCGGTAAAAACCGTGGCCTTAGTGGCGTCATAAAAAAAGCTCAGTTTCTGATGCATGCAAAATTATTCCAATAATTTTTAATGACAATTTGGTTCAGTAATGTGTACATTTTCACAGTCACGTCTCCTCTAACAAGTGCGCAGAGAACACTGAATCAACATCATTACTCGATCTGTACATTTTTGAGGAACCCGTTTCTATGCAACGTTTATCTGAATTTATAATATAATTCTCTCCGTATCGCACTTTACCCTGCAGCCACAAATTATGTCTTCATCATCTCAAGATAAACTAAACCCTCTAGCTCTTCTAATTATAGTACTATTATACGATTCGAAAAGAGAAGGTAATAAAATATTTTTTCGTCTAATTATAAAAGATCACAGATCCCACATTTGGAACGCGTCCTACACAGTAGGCACAGCGCTCCGCAATCCATATTCCACGACTGGTTTCGACCTATCGGGTCTCATCAAGTGGGCGCTGGCGGAAAAGCTTTTACAAGCTATATAATGGACATAAATAGAATCCACAGAAACAACTACTCCGAGGGCTAATACCCCTACCGGCATTGAATTACACTGTTGATTCCGAACGATTATATATAATCCATAATATTGTAACGAGTGCGCGCTTGCTTGTGTGCGTTCGAGTGCCCATGTATGTGAGCGAGCCGGTCGCGGCCGAGTGATTGATTTGGCCGCGACGTGTATATCGTAACTGAAAGTGCGTGCGTAATAATTGAGGACATGTTAGTGTATTTGTGTTTCGCGGAGACTTGTTCAATATTTTGGCGAAAAATAAAATGGTTCCGACTTTTCTGTGTTTCTCGGGAATGTTCCGAAAATTTAAAGAAACAGTATATAAGCGGGAAGACTGTCGCCGAAGGTAGTTCAGATATAAATTGACGGTCGTGAAAATAATGCCAGAAATAAATGGAGACGCGTAGTAAATAAATAAAAAAATGAGAAGTACAGAAATACAGACAATAACTGTACATAAGTAAATAGTGTAATTCTTAGTAAAGTTAAGTTTAGTAACAAGTTGTTCGTTAGTGTTTTAAAAGTTAATTAATATTAGTATAAATAAATTATTGTTCCTGTTTGAAAGTCTTCGAGTTTTGATTGTTGAACCCCCGAACGTTACAATATAATTAGACGGAAAATAATTTTACTACCTTCTTTTTTTGGATTGTTAGCTTCGTCTAATAATCGTTCGGAATCAACAGTGTAATTCAATACTGGTAGGGGTATTAGCCCTCGGAATAATTGTTTCTGTTGATTCCATATTTATATTTATTATTCGATTATATTTTTCCAGTAATAAGTCCCGCAAAATGATATAATCTTGCTTCATTTTACACTTTCATTTTATGACCAAATCATTAATTCATTTTACTTTTCATTAACTATAGAATAAGTAAATTATAAATACGGCACTGGAACAGACTAATCCGTTTGAAAATAATTTCTCTCACATCTTTACTTTTCTCTTGAATCAATTCTTTAATACTTAAAACAAATTAAATTTTAATAGTCGACCATATGAAACCACTGGACACGGGCTACTTGTGTTTGTACAGTCTGAAAAATCCATCGTATCCTGAATACATATGTAAAACAGAGTCGGCCGTCATGACAGTGGACAATCATCCTGATCATCCTTATATGATAGTCATTGGATTACACGACGGGAATACGGTGGTTTACAACATACAGGCTACTTGCAAAACTCCAGCCTACAAGAGCGACGAAGTTACCCAGAAACACCGTGGAATAGTTTGGGATGTATGTTTTCTTTTTTAAATCCAAAAAAAAAGATGTTTGTACCTAATTGCTGAATAAATATAGACAGCGTAGTAGTGACGACATCTGTAGATATTTGATATTTATTGTGCGATTCTGTAATCCTTTAGGGCATAGCCGAAGGTGTCACCAAATTATACCTGACCAAAAAAGGTACAACCGATCTTGCCACTGACCAAAAAGGGTCTTTGAAAAGGTACAACCGATTGTGCCACTAACACCTAATAGGTAGAAATTATTCTAATGAGAAAGGAAAATACTTTATTGATATGTTATGGCATTTATTTAACAGTAATTAATAAGGCATTAAGATGTTACTGTATAATTAGGTGGATGAAATGAATTATTTCACCGGTGCACAGATGTGCCACTTCTTTTGATTCCTATGGGGGAATTGGTGCAACAAACGGACTTCGTGTTTTAATTGTTTATTACACCCAACTATTTACAAACTATATACACTAATTTTATGGAACGTCGTGACTGCTACTTATTTACGAAGATTGAATTATTATGATTGATTGATTGAACTATATGTTATTTACACTATACGTTTATAGAGATCTTGATTTTATTTGTGCTATATGTTAAATGTACTAAAGATGATCTCTCCTAAACGTTTTATGTTTTTATCTAATATGTTAAATTGATTGATTGATCTTTCTGTAACAACTGTCATTAATAAGGCATTATTATGAATACATTTTTTCAACGTAAATATGATATAATGAAAAACTAAAAAACAACTGCTTTTAAATGTTTCAAAGTTTTATTGTATAAACTCTACATATGTTTCGGGTGATTAGCCCTTTCTCAAGAGTAATGTGAATTGGCCAAAGAATCAGTAACGGGGAGTTATTTAATTCTATTTGTCCGATTAATAATAAATTACTGTTTCTTTGTTTATTAATTTCTAATGTTTCCATTATGCATGCTAAGTTTGTTACTTATAACTTGTAGCATATTAAAAACAATAAAGATAAAACTCCAAAAAAAATAAATCCGGTGTGTACAATAAAACTTTGAAACATTCAAAAGCAGTTCTTTTGAATTTTTTCATTATTTCTAAAATGTTTCACAAATACATCACCGATGAATCAATCTCTTTTAGTAAATATGATACACATTTTATATAGTCGATGTTCGATATTGTTTTGTTTTTATATTATTCACACAATTCCATAATAGTTTTCACTTTACTTCTTACGGAGGCATCCTTAATTTTGAAAGTTGTTTTTAAACTTTGAATCTTGACATAAGTGTCAATTTGAAATTCTTTTAACTTCTCGACAAATATATACATTGATGGATGAGCCGTGTAAAAGGATTATTTAAATTTTGAGTGAAATGATTCACACGCTTTTGTCGTTTTCGTAACACAAGGACCACACTCCTTACCACTACCTCACCAGGTAGGTGAGCACCTTTTCTCTGGTGGCTAGATTGTGTAGCAGGTAGATCTTTATTTTTAGTGGCTACTTTGATCCAACCGATCCTTTAGTAAGCATATCGACTTATTATACTGAACCAACAGTGTAGCTAACTACGCGGTAGGCACGTAATTAGATAAAACAAAAATAAAAGTATACTTTCGGTTAGTTAGATTAGGTTAGGTTAGGATTCTCTTTAACAAGTCTATACTATATCCTTATTAGAAAAGAACGTTGTTTAACAATACTGAATCCCATAACAAGCAGCAAATATCCTACAGGTGGCGTTCAATATGCTGTATGTATTTATTCATCAAACGTTGCGGGTTGGTGTTTTGTCGGAACTGTTTTTCGAAGGTTTCCTCTCCTCCACGAAAACAAAAAAAATCTATAAGTAGAATAAAACAACAATTATAAATGTTCCATATAGTTAATCGAATCTACTCTTACTTGATGGAAATTCTTATTAAACGTAAATACACAAACACTATTGTTAATTTTCTCTGTTTTTATTATTCTTAACAATTGTTTCGCCGCTTTGCGGCTTCGTCACAAGATACAAAGATACTTATTTGAATTTACATAATTCTGTATATTTAAGGGTGGTTAGTTAAGATGGGGATGGAGGAATTGGCCAAAGATTCCGTAACGGGGAGTTATTTAATTCTATTTGTTCGTTCAATAATAAATTACTGTTTTTTTGTTTATTAATTTCTAATGTTTCCAACAGACAGAGTTTGAAGCTTCTTCCTCCAGCATGCATTATTTTAAAAATTAGAAATAAACGTGTGTTTTTCACTAGTTAAATGGTTCGCGTAGTTGGAATCGTTTTTTAGTTTATAAAATGATTTCTTATGTTCGTTTATCCGCGTAATAAATTCTCTACCAGTTTGTCCTATATAAAACTTGTTGCATGTTCCACATTCTAGTTTGTACACACCGGATTTATTGTTTTGCGGAGTTTTATCTTTATTCTTTTTAATATGCATGCTAAGTTTGTTACTTGTAACTTGTAGCAACAAGTTTTATATAGAACAAACTGGTAGAGAATTTATTACGCGGATAAACGAACATAAGAAATCATTTTATAAACTAAAAAACGATTCCAACTACGCGAACCATTTAACTAGTGAAAAACACACGTTTATTTCTAATTTTTAAAATAATGCATGCTGGAGGAAGAAGCTTCAAACTCTGTCTGTTGGAAACATTAGAAATTAATAAACAAAAAAACAGTAATTTATTATTAAACGAACAAATAGAATTAAATAACTCCCCGTTACTGAATCTTTGGCCAATTCCTCCATCCCCACCTTAACTAACCACCCTTAAATATACAGAATTATGTAAATTAAAATAAATATCTTTGTATCTTCTGACAAAGCCGCAAAGCGGCGAAACAATTGTTAAAAACAATAAAAACAGTGGAAATTAACAATAGTGTTTGTGTATTAATATAAATGTTTCACTAATGTATTAATGTACTCGAAATATGTTTCGGGCAAAGCCCATTATCAAGAGTATAAAATTATTAAAACTAACATGCTCTTATCCCTAATTTATACCCATCAACTCACACAGTCTTTGCTAAATAGCAGGGGGGAAATTGTTTGCCCTAATTCCAGTTGATTATTAATAATAATTAATATTTAGCTTTCTTTCTAATGCTCTTTTAATTTCGAGATTATCGAACATATTTAATTTTTTACTTTTATTTACATTGCTGTGTAATATATTATTAATCTTATTTATATATTTATAATTATTAATATTAATGTAAATAAAAAAAAAATTAAATATGCTCGAGAATCTCGAAATTAAAAAAGCATTAGAAAGTAACCTAAATATTGTCAATAATCGACTGGAATTAGGCCAAATATGTTCCCCCCTACTATTTAGCAAAAACTGTGTGAGCTGATGGGTATAAATTAGGGATAAGTGCATGTTAGTTTTAATAATTTTATACTCTTGATAATGGGCATTACCCGAAACATATGTCGAGTACAGTAATAAATTAGTGAAACATTTATAGTTGTTGTTTTATTCTATTTATTGAATACCATGTTTCACAACAAGTGCACCGTTGACAGTTTAAATATTACAAAAAAATTTATGGAATGCTTATGAGAATCAATGAGTTCGAAATCGCGATACACATTTGACAGTTTTTCTACAGAATACTAACCAAAAGCATGTTATTATTATTGTTTTACCTAATTGCTGATATTTATATCGAACGCTGATATTTTATTCTTGAAGTGAATCTTTTCACGAGAGACCGCGAGGTAGCGCCAGTGTTTATTGAGTTGAGAGTTAATTGGTTGGAAACAGCGAAGTTAACAAAATCGGTAGATACTATTTGTCGTTTTCTAATGTCTATTTGAACAAACAAGAACAGGGAAATAAGATAAGGACACTCTAAGTGCAAATAATCCGTACGATTTCTGTTGAGACAAACTTACCAGAGGAAAAAATAATATTTAAAGAGACTCACCTCTTTTACCACAAAAAACTGACAATAGCGGACACGTGTTTCGCCCACTTTGAATGTGGGCATTTTCTTGCGTTAATAATGCCCACATTCAAGGTGGGCGAAACACGTGTCCGCTATTGTCAGTTTTTTGTGGTAAAAGAGGTGAGTCTCTTTAATTATTATTTTTTGTAATTTGCCACAGTCTCCGATAAATATTCTCTTCCCAGAGGGAGAAAACCAGTTCTCGAATGACAAAGGTCTGCCTCAGCCTCTACTTACAAGCAGTGACGTATCTTTAAATTTTCCACGTTAATAAAGTTTTCATTCAAGATAATACCGACACAAAATATATAAATAAATTTCAGAACTTTGTGTTGTAACGACAAGATAATGAATAAATAGTAAAATAAAACGAAATAAAATAACACTAAATGATAACTGTATGTATAATTTACAATATATGAAGACTTTAGCGAAAGATAATTGTAAATAGATTTACACTTAAACCATCGAAGAAACCATTAAAAAGTAATTAAAGAGGAATGATAACCATAAGCCAACGTTAACAGGGATTATAGCTGCAAGCCTCTTTGATAATTTTGTGAGTCCATATCGTCATGGTACTCTTCCGGTTTGTCTCCAGATTTAAAAATCAGCATACAGTTATGTATGAAACCCATTTCACCATTAACGTGAACAATAATTAATCGATTGCCTTTCGACATGGTTAATAGCAAACCGTTCAGGGTATTGTCTGTCCAGCTATTAGAGGTACTATGAATATAAGTTTCATCTACAAAGACAATTGGGCTATCTTGGCTCCTATAATATTCGTCTCAACATTAATACGCAAATATCAGTATTCTCTATTAGCAATCGTCTATTATCCTCAGTTTTCCTCCTTCTAAAACCCAGTTTTCTAATAAGTGTATGCACGAAAATATGTTTTTCTGAAAATCCATATTCCACACTTATCAGTCACTCAATATCCTTCGATTTTGTAGAAATTATAAATTATTTGGCGTTTGAGGGTAAATAATAAAATAAATAAATAAAATTATAATTAAATAAAACGCCAATAAAAAATAAATAACAGAATTTTATATACAAAAATGAATATGAAATAGAACAAAGAAACATATATACAAAAGACGAATAAAAGAATGAAATTTAAAAACAACACAAGGCGAGTAACAAAAAAATGACAAAAAATAACAATAATGTAGAAAGGCTAAACAAGAACTTACAAGAGTGCAGAAGTGATATACAGGATACAGAATAGGGAAAATGTTGAGTATTTAAGAGAGTGTTAGAATAGTAAGTGAATAATTTAGAAAGAGAAGAACTAAGGGAGTACTGACATTAGATTAAAGAAATACTTAGAATTAAAGAGAAAGGACAGTACAGAATTCGCGTTAAAGTAATTTAGGGCAAAACCAGCTATTAGTAAAATATGGAAGCAGGTAAAGGTGAAGAAGGAATTCTAGGTACAGGTAGTTAAGTAGACAATAGAATTAAAGGAAACAAAGGCGTGCAAAAGATAAGAAGTTTGAAGAAAGTTTACATTGTTGAAGTTTCGGAATATTTACACAAATATACAAATTTACAAAAATCAGAATTTATAAAATTACTGTTTCACCACAATTATGTTTTTAATATCATTTTCCTCGTTTTATCGTAGGTGAATATACTCAACTTCAACACGGCATTTTAGTTGTATTTTATTTTAGTTTGGAAGAATTGTCTTTAAATAATTGTATACACAATACCCTTCGGATGGACATTAAATTCCTGTTTTCCTCTTCGTCTCCATTGATTGTTTTTAATGAGAAATTACACTACACATTAACTGGACAACCCACTCAAATGTTTCTTGATGCTGTGACTTCGATTTCTTGGAAATTTTTTATACAGAAAAAACTTGGTAGAATTAGTTTAAGTTTAAAAGTTATGGCCCACCACTAAAACTATTATCTGTAGCCCTCATTCTCGTAGTTGCGCCACTTACTTCCGAAAAATGACGAAGCGCTCTTCTATGAATTTTAGCTTAATAGAACTTCGGGCTATAATACAAACATGAAACATATTGTAACGTTCGGGGGTTCAACAATCAAAACTCGAAGACTTTTAAACAGGAACAATAATTTATTTATACTAATATTAATTAACTTTTAAAACACTAACGAATAACTTATTACTAAACTTAACTTTACTACCAATTACACTATTTATTTAAGTACAGTTACTGTCTGTATAACACTTCTCACTTTTCTATTTATTTACTACGCGTCTCGATATCTTTCTGACATTATTTTCACGACCGTCAATTTATATCTGAACTCTCTCGGCGATCGTCTTCCCGCTTATATACTGTTTCGTTAAATTTCCGGAACATTCCCGAGAAAAAGTATTTAAGTATATTTTAGATTTTCAATGCCTATGTGGCTATTTAATTTCAAGACTATGGTTGAAAATTATCGAAAAAATGCAAAAAATGATTGTTTTTCACATTTTTGGGCATGTTCCGTTCTAAAAATAAAAATATACTTACTGACATCGTAAAGTGCAGGAAAAAATAGACGAATAACTGTTATTTTTATTTCTGCCAAATGGAACCTTCATGTCCTATGAAGCTATTGAAAAATTAAAATATTTTTCCTAGCATTAATTAGGTTCTAAAAATCTGAAAAAAATCAGGGTAGTTTCGTTCTCAATAACTAACCGTCATTAATTTTTCAGATTTTTTAGTAAAGTAAACAGTGAGGCAGGAGAAATTAATTTCGAAAAAACACATTTTTAACGATAGCGCCACCGTGTGACCACTTAGAGAACTGAAAATTTATTTTGATGTAGTTTTCAATTATACTCTTTCGAATGGCCAATTCGAAATTACAAGCGAGGAAGGGGCATTTTTCACTATCTTAGCCCGCCATAGCCTTTCGAATTAAATAGGCACTACTGAAGTTTCACTTGTATGTACAAATTTTTACATATGCATAAAAAAACATAAATATAAATAATATGAAAACTAATAAATATAAATACAAAAAATTTCTTCTTACTTCAATTTCTAACTAGAGACACAAAATAATATTTTTATAACCACTACCTTACATCAATTATTCTACAGTAGAATTAAATTTCGAACCAAAGAACCGTAGTAGTGTAAATGAACGGTTAAATTATCATGAATAGAAAATTCGTTTAAAAAATAACGAATGTTGGTATTTTACCAGGTTACTTGGAGGCCCGACTTGCCAGACGGTGAGCTTAATTTTTATTCGATTGCTACCGATGGAAAGGTCAATCATTGGATCCTTCTTCAAACTGAAATGTCCGTAACCACCATAATAACTTTATGTATGGATAAGGAACCTTTATTGGGCCCAGATGGAACACAGGTTTTTTTAAAGAGTAAGACAAACAAAACATACTTCTGAATTAATTTGTACCCAGATTACCTCAAAATTTTCCTCATTAATTTTGTAGTGGGTACAAATTAATTCAAAAATAAATATCATATTAGTTAATGTATTTATATTTTCCTCTACTAAACAATTATCAAATATATTTCATTAATAATGATTAGAAAATATACTTTTAACTACTAAGAATACTGCAGAAACTAAAAGTTTTTTTTTTGTTTTGTTTGCATTGTTGTACTGAATTAAACATTTTTTTTTAATTTAGGTACTCCTTCTTGTATTAAATTTCACCCGTCAAATGAAGATGTTTTCTTGGTGGGTACTGAAGAAGGTCTTATTTATAAATGTAGCACTTCATACAGTGCTTCCTATCTCTTCACTTATCGTGCTCATTCGTTGGCTGTATACCGTATGGACTTCAATTACTTTAATAACAATATTTTCATATCAGCAAGTGCTGACTGGAGAATAAAAATATGGGAAGATAATAGACAGTGAGTAATTGGTTACTACTGTTTCGTAATGATAAGTTCATTTTGTTATGGTTAAGACAAGGATAAAATCATGAGTTTTTCACTTTTTAACTTGTTGGCAAACGATCGGGACATACATTCTGTCAGTTTAAAGAAATTTGTTTTATGACGGCTACGTCCAGCGCTTTACTGCATTTGATGTCAGGAATCTCAAACATTTAGTCATTTTACTAACCATAAATTAGCCTGTGAATGAATTCCGATTTGTCCATAAAAAACTGCTAAACTGCAGAACACACATCGAAAACAGGAGAAAATGTGGTAAAACTAATTTAAAACTTAAGATTTAAAAGACCTAATAGCTACTTATAAAAGACTGATTAGAGGTTAAAAATCCAAATAACTCGGAAACCGTAAAACTTCTAGTAAACATAAACTTCAATTTTCTGGATGGCTTTGGGAGTCCTACGGAAATTAATGGTTACCTTTTTAAGGGACTTCCTGTATGGCTTACTAGAGTTATATATATATATATATAGGGTGGGCCAATAGTGCGTCGATGGAAGATTGTGTCTTTATTATTGATTTTACGAAAATATGATTTGAATAAAAGTTTCATCAAATAAACTCGTTCATATTTTAAAATTATATTCGATTGTACAGGGTGTTCCATGTTCCATTTCGCCTGGGTGCTACCTTACTTCATTTTTTTTAAATAGAACACCCTATATATTATTGCATTTTTTAATTTTTCGATGAAAATAAAAGTCACTTTGATGAGCAGATATTGGGTCGAAGTTGTTTAGCATTAAAGAAGAAAAAAACTGTTTGAAGCGTCTTAGAAAAACCATCATATCTCCGAAACGAAACAACATAGAAGGATCCAGGTTTCACCATTGTGTTGAACAAGGAATTATCTATGGTCTCATACTAAATTTCACTCATTTAGTCTTTTCGAAAATAAAACAGACAATTTTTTATTTTTTAAATTTAAAACATCAATAATTTATTTTTTTTTAATAGAATCGTTTACTTTTTTCACGTTATCAAATCTACAATTCAATTCCCTTTCGATTTCATTAATACATGTTAGGATCTATCTTTGACAGTTTTTGAAATAACTGGATTTCTTTTAGTTTTGGCCGTTTTTCATATCTCAATCATATTAGGCCATGAAAAACAAATGATGTTTGACAATTGAACGTTTTGCGTTCATAAGATTATTATTATTAGCATAAGCTGCAATAACGATAAACGTTTGTGTTCAAAATAAGCATTTTTTCTCAAATTGAGTTAATCGATATGGTTTTATCCTTGGCGAAGACAACCCTGTATATACATATATTAATTTAAATCCAGTTTTTATCAATCCTATTGCTTCAATTTCATTAGAAAGGAATGCTCGGAATAATTGTATCCCTTCTTTGACAATATGTCTGCTTCGACCTTTTTGACTTATAAGGTGTTTTCGATTACATATACTTATAGAACTTTTTTTAATTGCAAGTGAACCCCTGTACGTATTTGACTTGGGTGCCTTTGTCGGTGACGTAAAATGGGCACCATACTCTTCAACTGTTCTAGCTGCTGGTACCATTGACGGTAAAATATCAGTGTTCGACCTTAACATCAGCAAATACAAACCTATATGTGCTCAAGCGGTTGTTTCCAAAAAGAAAAACAAACTCACCAGGATTCGTTTTAATCAGCGTTTTCCAATTATATTGGTAGGAGACGACAAGTAAGTAATTACCCAGACGTAATTTCAATACCCCAAAAATAACAAGAACTATCAATTTCATCACAACATGGCTTCTTCAGAAGTTTTATGGTAAACATAAACTAAGTATACAAAAAACTCCCACGAACGGTTAACTTAAAGACAATACCGTGTATAGAAAATGTTAGAAATGAGAGAAGATACTGGAAGATACTGGAAGCCAATAAATAAGACGAAAGATTGAAAGGTAGTATACCTTCTGAGGCATGGAAGGCTAGTAAGAGACATATTAGAAGGAGAAACAGGAGAAAAGAGAGGCAGAGCAGGACCTAGAATAGAAAGGAAGTTTTCTGACTAACGATCCTATGATGATGATGAATATTTGGTTTTATACAGTTTAGCTTTACCATAGAACTTCTGAAGAAGCAACAGTGTAGTGAAACAGTCTTATTAAATGAAATTAAATAAAATATTAAATTCACAATTCTTATTGAAAGAAATGGAATTTTATCAAACAAGTATAACATTTGATTAAGGCTTTCGCGACCAGTTGATGAACTGATGTTGTCATTCACCCGAAGAATGACAACATCAGTTCAAGTATAACATTAATTATGTGTAATTTAATTCAAACAAAAACTACAATTTATTACATTGTTATTTATTGTTGTGATTAAAAATTAAATTATTCAAAAAAAAAGAAGGCATTAAAATCCTTTTTCGTCTAAATTTCAAAGATCACAGATCCCACATTTCGAACGCGTCCTACACAATAGGTACAGCGTACGGAAAGCCATATCCCACGACCGGTTTCGACCTATCGGGTCTCATCAGGTGGGCGCTGTCATTCCGTACGCTGTGCCTACTGTGTAGGACGCGTTCGAAATGTGGGATCTGTGATATTTGAAATTTAGACGAAAAAGGATTTTAATGCCTTCTTTTTTTAATATGTTATATCTTCGTCTAAGAATACATCGGAATCGACAGTGTAATTCAATGCCGGTAGGGGTATTAGCCCTCAGTGGAGATGCATGTAGACGTGTTCGTATTAAATCTTGCTTCGAAGGACCACCTCAGATATTGAGGAAAACGATATTGTGTTTGTTTAACTATATTTATTTGCATTAATTAAAAATATTCACTTTCACTATCACTAATTATTATACAAAAGCAAAACTTATATTTACTTATAAATTTTAAAGAAATGAAATATTGATACTAGGATTATGTTTTGCTATCGAGTGGTTCGTTCGGTGATTCTATTTTATCTGTTATTTTCAACGTTCGTTTCTATGTCCTCAAGAGCCCTTACCGTTCTCACGCGCTTATCTCCTGAAGACATAAAACAGACCATCTCGACAGCATTAGAATTCGCATGACAACTAACATGAACGTTTGACAAATTTATGATTTACTTAAACGATAATTTGGAGACTAAATACTCAGAGTAGTTGTTTCTGTTGATTCCATATTCATATTTAAATTTAAAAATTAAATTAAATTTTTACCTAAAAAGGTTTATTTCCCTTTTTTTAATGTTCGAAGCTTTAAAACAGTCAGATTCCGATTAAACAGTTCCATCCTTTAAAAAGACGTTCTAATACGTAGTAAGGTAATTTTAATTTTATTTTTATCATGGAGCCATCATTCCAATGATTGAATAAACACCCACCTCCAATCCTTGCTATCCTCAACATTCTATCTAGAACATATTACATCCCTAACTATTTGCCAACACTAGTCTTCCTCTGTCTGTTTTTACTGTTATTTCTGCATGTAACATATCTGTAACTAGCCTTTTATGTCTCAAAAGAGTCCTACCAATGTATCCCTCCTTTTCCTTATTGACTTCCATACTACCCTTTGCTCTCCTACTCTTTCTAATATCTCATCATTTCTAACCTTTAAACTCTATTATATTTAACCTTTTCCAGAGGAATGATAACGGCTCTCAAATTATCACCTAATTTAAGAATTCCTTGCAAACCACCCAAAAAAATGCAACACTTAGATCAAAGAACACTACAAATAATGAAACTGGACAAGCTGTTGTCTGTCGTAAGAGAACCTGTGGTACTTGAGCGTCCTCCAGATCCTGCAGCATCACAAGCCACTACCAAATAAAATATTTCATCAATCTGAAAAGATGTAAAATTTTATACTACATTTTTTGATTATTATGTTTACTACTTAAGGAAAAAATAATAAATAACATCTGTCTTAATTGAACACTCTTACAAAAGTAAAAGTACCATTTAAAGTAACTGTTTTATTATTCATAATAACGCAATAATTAATACATAGAAATAAATGTGATTGATTGATTTCTTTCTTTACAATTTTTAAAACTTTTTCCTTTCTAAATTATTAGTCCAATTGATATCTTATATTTTATACCGACATAAATTAAGAACTGATCAGAGATTCCAGATGTCTCACTCAATCATTTTACTCAAAACATCCCTGTACTTTAATAATGTAGACTATGCCACGATAAACTTTTTCCGTGTTTTTGAGTTTTATGCGCATATAGACACGTACGCCTTTCATTTTACCTTTAATTTGATATATGGTACATATACCTAAGACCATTGACTTGGCGAGGAAGATTCCTAATCAAACAATCAGACTCCGCGACAATTACAATACTTTTTAGTTAAAGGGGAATCTTCAGGGATGATAAAAAAACTTTACGAGAAATGGTATGGAATCCTTCCCCAAAGATAAAAATATTAAAAGCAGTATTTTTCTTCAATGCTGTCGATTTTTCTAGGGTGAACAATAAGTTTCGTAGAATTGGTAAAGCCCACCAGTTTCCCCTAGTTAATTAAGGTCATGATTGCAACTTATGCAAACATTATTTGCGAATTGCTATATTTTGCCGGATTTAAGTTACTATCACTGCAATTTTTTCCTGTTTTATCACACAGTAGGTTCATCATATGATTCATAATTTATAATACAAACAATTAATATTATTAAAAACTAACTGCCTCCACAATTAAAATTTGTATTCCTGTTAAAAAGCTAAGCAATTTCAGAAGATCAGTTCTAGTGAAAGACCACCACATCCAAGAGTACCGTTAGTGGCTACTTAGATAAAAATAGCCCTGGTGAATTTCTATTGCCTGATTAATTCAAGTTATAACCAAAAAAGGTTTTGGTTAAACATTTTGGTTTTCATTTTTTTGAGTAATATTGAATAGAAGTAAAAATTAAACAGAAAATATATCTTATAGTTTCGCAAGGAACCGTTTTCATAATACCCTGTATAAGAATTGTAAACTTTTTGTGTTACCAGCGGCATCTAACGTATTGAATATAATACTTAAGAAGACGACGTTGTAAGTTTTGGTGAAACATTTTAATTAAAATATAGTACATCAGTAAAGTGCTTCTAAATTCCGATAGATAACGCCACCAATACTTTATTTTAATAAAATTACATTAACAAAAAAATGAACGATAAATGCAATTCAAATTTTCCTAATTTTACACTATCTTAATCTCCTCTTTTTTAGCTATTTATTAATGACCCTTTTAAATTTCCTGTTTTTTTAGCTATTTTCGTTTAGTAAATATCAAAATAAAACAGCGGTCTTGTAGTTTCAAATATATAATATATTTATATTTCTAAAACTTTCATTTTATCACACATAATAATATAAACTGTACCATTATGTATTTTTACATTATCGTGTGCTTCACTTAATATGTTGTAAAAAAATTACTTTAGTATTCTACACCATAATTGTTTAAATTAATTAATCCAAACGTTTCAAATTTAAAAATATGACGCTAAATGTTTCAAGCAACAAAATATGCAAAAAAGGCACAAATAAAAGTATGTAACCACTTTATTATAAACTATTAAAGCCATCCACGAAAAAGGAACTAAAGTGTAATATATAAAACAACAACATATACATATATAACATCACATGTGAAAAAAATACTGACACCAAGAACTAAAAGCAAAGAAACTATGCTAATTTTTTGGTGTTTGCACCTCTTAATAAAATGCGAAAAACATAAAAAACAATTTTTTCATAGCACATAAACATTAAAGCTGCTGTTAGAACGGTTTGTGTAAGCTTAGCTTCTAAACCGTTGAAAAGTGCTAAGGGTCCATTTCGTTTTAAAATCGAAAACAGAAGTGCAACCATACCAATCTTATCCCCTTTTCCATATCTTTGTCTTGTTTGTGCTAACTGTAACGGATATGTCAATACTGTAGCTATAACTTTGGCACAGGCGCCCATTAAAAAGAAAGCGCCTGCTGAATTGGCAGATAATCTTCTCTTCAATGCTTCATAAATTGTAAATTGCAAAGCTGGATTTAAAACTAAGATCAGAGAGGGTCCCAAACCTGACCAAAGTGACTTTAGTCCTTCAGAATTTGCTATATATATCAATCCATCTATAAGATTAGAATAATATGGAGGACGAGACACCTGTGAAATATTAAATTAAAACAAAAATCTGGACCAAACGAAATATGGTAAACATACCTTTAAACGACTGTTTACAACCCATAGAGGGGTTGTGAACAGGACATTAATTACACCAGCAACAAAACTTAATGATAGATCATTTTTTGCTGATTCTTTAAATGTCTTCTTTAAACCATGGAATGTGTAGAAATAAACAAAATTTGATACTCCTAAACTTATCAACACTGGCTTTAACCCCTGATAGAGAGCAACTCTAAAAATCATATTTTATTTACATACAACATACTTCATTCCTTCTTATCAACCCTTACATTCCTTCACTTTGAAGAATTTGTAGTAATGACGAAACAACACTTTCATTCTTCAAGGAAGAATCAGCTACTATAAAATTAAATAATTTCATAATCAATTGTAATTTTAAGGAAAATAAAAATAGCCTTACACTGTTGTCGAAAACGAATAGTATCCAATGGATAAAAAGTCGCCATAGCTATCATGCTCCCCTAAAAATAAAAAGGGCAATGTGTGATAAATTAATTTCAATATAAATTGAAACTTACCAAAGAGCCAGCAGTAGCATGAACCCATGTTTCATAACTGAATATACTATGACAAGTCATTGCAAATAAACTTTAAACTTGAACAAATTACGCTTACAAAACAGGGAATAAAAGTGTAAAATAATTTAAAAAAACGAAACTGTTACGTAAAAACTAAAAACATTTTATTATATGCACTCCAACCGTCTTTATCTACAAATATTTAGGTTACCGACAAGCAGGACGCAAGCGTGATCATGGGGTAACTCCTAGACTATATAAACTAATTTTTTTATTTGAACTTTGCTCAAACCACGCTCAAACCCACAGATCAGAGAGGTTAATTTATCCCATTCGTTCAATTTGCTACGCATGCGTTAATAAATAGAATTAGTTGGGGTTATTAATTTGTTTATTATTAGTTTTTACTAATATCTTTTTTATGTTATATTATTATTTTTTTAAATATTATGTTATAAAGATTAGGTTATTGTTAGTTTAGGTTATCTTATCCGTTTTTTGGATAAACTAGTTTAGCGATACCATTAAAGGTAAATGACAATTTTAATTAAAGATAATTGTAGTTTGGTTAGAGGTAAAAGCATTTATTTGTTAGTTTTCTAGTTATTTGTTGTCTATTGTTTTATCATTATACTGAGTATACGATATGTGTCATTGTACGTCTACAATAACATGTTCACTCTATCATTGTCAGTAGTTTGTCAGCTAATCAGTAGACTGCGCTAGTAGTACCGATACTTAGTAAAATTAATAAACACTGTATGTATTGAAACTGATAGAGTAAACCAGAGAACTTGACGTTCGTTGTAATTTGTAAATACAGAAATCTAACGTTGTCATATCGTATTGTTCACACCTAACTTGAAAAGTAGTAAAATTAAACAAAATAATTATACAAACCTCGTAAAAAAACACTAACCTAATAAGTCATAGAAATAAAGGAAAACACGATTTTACTATTAACGCGTACAACAATAAAATTTATAAAAATATCAGGGATATTTATGTTGTATCCAGTGAAATACCTCCTATCACCACAGAAAGTTTCTTTAATTCTGGTTAAGTTGATGATTTTATTTCTAATAAGGTTTGCATGATTATTTAACAAATCACATATAAATCAGATGTTTTCATTTTCAGTCTTACATTTTATCTGTAAAACATAAAATTTACCATGTATCAGTGACAGCAAAACTTATTAAAGAATTGTTTATTTTATATTTATATTTTGCTTTTACTAAAATTTACCTGATTCACCTTTTGGGTTTTATATTAAAGACATGACAAATCATTTGATTAATCATGAGTTTCCTGTCAATGTCTCTGCCGAATGTTTTCAATTTTACCTTGTAAGGTACCTACATTATTTTAAGACTGTTTTAAGATTTCAACTATTTCATTGTTAGTTTGTTCGTATTCTACAATTTTACTTGTTAAATTAAATAAATAATTAAAAGTGCACCTTCCAAAGTTTAAATTTTACTTCTGACAATCGCTTGCGCTGGACGTTTAAGTAAAATCAGGTCGCTCCCGCTTATGAAACACGGCTAAAATTGTGTCAATTACAGTTTTTACACAAACGACACAAACTGAAAATGGTGTTTATATACAAGCAAACCCTAAAAAGTGCACAAACCACATATGGTATGACAGAGTGTGTTTAAAACGTGACCTTTCACCATCCTGTACGAAAATTAAGTACCAATTATTTAAGTTTGTACCATTTTACATGTAGTATTGCATTGTACTCATAAAAATGACTATCAGGTCGAAACGATTGGTCGAGATTGTTTAATAAATAGTGTTGAAACGTTTGAATATTTTTCTTTTTCTTTTAATATGTTTCATCCACAAATGGCATAGAATTTATGAAAATGCTTTTATTTTATAAGAAGAATATTCAATATGTAAAAGTATCTACATTTATGCTCAATGTTGATTTAATTACATTCTATTAAATAATAATAAATACTTTTCCTTTTATAATAGAATGTTTGATTGTCAAAACTAACTTCTATTAACCAATATAATCGAATATTAAAATTTATTAGTTAAATTCCAAGCAATTACTTTATACCCTGTCAATTAAAAGCCTATATACAATTTAATTCGAATTTTTATTATTGTTACGATTATTACAAAAAGTAAATTTATATCTCAATACTTTTCTCATTTCCGGTAACATCAAAACATATAATATACCTCTAAAAGTACCAGCAGAATAATAAATAATTCCAGTTATCGTAATAATAGTATAAGAAACAAATACATTTTCTAAAGGGGCCATTTTAAATCCAACAATATTGTCGTTTTCAAACTTTTGATTTATTAAATGCATAATAGAAATAAACTGCCTGGGGAAGGAACTAATAACACCAATGGCACTTAATATAAACGAAAAAAACAAAAAAGATTTGATAACATGTGTTTTCTTATCCAAAATATTTTTTCCTGTATCACCATCTACTTTTTTGCATCTAAAATACATAGCTGCTACTATAATTATTAATAATAACAACAATGGCACAGGTATTAGTATTCTGAAAACGACCAGCAAATGTTGCATTAACTTATTATAATAAATGTCGACAACAGTACACATTGTAAAATGATTTTTAAGTTTAACTGCCGATGACAAACTGAATTCAGGAATACTAATAGATAAACAAATGAACCACAATAATACAGATGGAAAAATTACAGATAGAGAGTTTCTTTTATTTTGATAATTTATGGTGACATTTCTACACGATCTTTGATTATTTGCTCGCCCAATCAAACTCTTGCTGCAATCATCGTCATCGTCATTATTTGCAGTTAAGGGATTTTTGACAGACTTTTGCATTTCAAATTCGTGTAAATTTGATTTTGAAATTACATGAAAATTAATACAAATAGTAAGATACAAAATGAGGGTGTTAAACAGTATTTCGCTTCCAAGAAAAATTGGGCACATATTCTCCGGAAAACACCACGAATGATGGTTCAATGCCCATATTTCCATAACGGCAACATATGTTGTTATTACGTCAATCCCAGCCAATTGCAAGACCGTTGACAGAATTCCTACAATGATACAATAAAATGGTCATAATGTAATAAGAACCTTAATGTGATTAACTGTATCTATTACGTCTACTTGATGGTAATTCGTGTTCATAATATATAAATAAAACACAATTAACTTTCCACAATATATTACCTTAATGTGTTTACTTATAAATTGAAAGTTCTTTAATTGAATAAAAAAATTAACATTTATCTCTTTATTTATTTAAGTCCTTTCAAATATTAGCAAATGTACAACAGGAAATAAATGTTCAATAAAGTCCGTTGTTGACCACTACACGCAATAGGAAAAATCTCATCTATTTTACAACAAGCCACACTTAATTATCATAATTATTTGTTTATTGTTACTTATTACAAATTTTAAACTACCCTATTGCCGAATGTAGATATTAGAGCCAGAACACCTGCGAAGCAACGGAGGCAATACGCCGGAGTCCCCAATAGTGGAGACCTCCGACCATGAGAAGTTACTGACAAAAGAACTCTCTTAAAAGATGAAAAGGAAAGCACGCATGAAAATTTTAAGTAACCTTTGAGCATTTTAATCATATTTAACTTAACGTGTCATTAAATAGAATTTCAAAAATATGTACAGTGCCGGTACCTAAGGAGATTCAGCGATGGTCAGATTGACAGGTAGGTAGGCGGAGACTTTTAAATGAAAGAGCCAATAAGAATTCAGCTGGACCGAAACGTCAACTTGTAGTTCAGCGGCGCGTATCACTGAGAGAAAAAGTACTGAACACGGAACACAAGTGATTTTATTCAACTGATTTACTTAGCCTAATGGGGTTTTAATGATGTATGTGAAGTGAACAATTAAAATTTCACTATTATCATGAACATAAGGAGAAAATCACGGTTGTAAGTACCTAATTATATAAATCTTCTCTACTTCTTTACTCTGTTAATTTGCAACTGTTTGCCACTACGCTACTGAACTTTGCTGAGCAGTTATCATTCTGCCTACCGGTCGATTAACCCCGCCCTAAAGGGGCTATACTTTGCTACTGCGCATCCGATGATTTATGTCTTTTGAATCTCCTTAGGTGCCGGCCACTGTACTTAAACCTCAATCTCACTCTAAATTTAATTACAGTCTGACCAAACTGACCAATTAAGACTTTGAATTACCCAGCCAAGGGTGTTTCAAAGTTATTATTGTATTACGTTAGTGGTACAATTATTAAAAGCGTTTGTGTGTAATAGTTGGTATAAAATAAATGTTTTTTTGTATCCGAAGAATAATATCTTGTAAAGTATTTTGATTTGCATCTCTATAGAGCATATGTTACGAAATTTTGAGAAAATTGGGCCCTAACATCTGACTTCCGGGCCTCCACCATCTCAAGCTCCAACACTAACCTAATATTTATTTATTTTTGGGCTAAAAGGGGTCATCAAAAAATAACTAAAAATTTGAAACTAGTGTTTATCCTAGTGCAAAATGGATATTTTACAATGAAACAAAATCACACCCTACAAATTTGATCGAGGACTACTCCGAATGTGTGCAAAATATCCCGTGTACAGTAGAATACAGGAACTGGCTAAAAATTCTAACATAAATATAAATGATGTACAGAAAATTAAAAATTAAAACAAAAAGAATTAAAAACCCTGTATGATAAAAATTAATTATAAACATTACATGTAAGTAAATTACATATTTTTTACTTATCGGTAGCCTCGCTTGGTCGCCTATAAGTAGATAAAAGTCGCGTAAAAACATATTTTTAATGCGAATTAAATATGTCAAAAAATACATTACGATATTACTAAATTAACATACAAAAATTTATTTTCAGTCATTAAAAAAACAACTGATCACGAGGTGACCACAGCTCCCTGTGGCCATTATTATGAGTCATAACTGAAGTAAAATTCTCTTCCACAAAACTGTGCTGTACTGACATATATTCATATAAAGATCTAATAAAATATTTTTTAAATACACAGTACCAACTTCCCCTTTTGTCGAAACCTGTGACTGAACATTCAATTATAACAGATTATTTATTTACACTATTACTATTCTAATCAATGAGGTGCGTTAAACTGATAAAAAAATAATTTTACTCCTTATTGACGAGTAAAAACACAACTGTTCTTAAGAACATAATAAAGTTGCGTAAAACTATATCACGTAAGTACAGTACTTTTAATATTACACAGCATAAATTATACCACTTTGATAATTGCATTTAAAAGAAAAAGATCTCATGAATTTAAATTATCTGTAAAATAAAAGAAAATCAAAATATTTTCGTTACGTCCAAATTCCAAATTTATTTTTTTGAATAATATATAAAAACGTCGTAAAAATATATAAACCGTAATATTATCGCTTACACTTCTGCGTCTTTTGTCTAGTTTCCTAAAATAAAAAATTTCTTTGTTTCCATTTTTAAATTTTCTTACGTCATACTTTCTTTTAAGTAACAATAAAAAGTACTCAGGAAATAAGTTACATGTATGTTTACATGCTTCCAAAATTTTGTTATTGATAGTTAATTTCTAAACAAAACATATTCTAAAGTAAAACCTACCATTACGTTTAGTTTGTAAAAGTACTAATAAAACTACCAAATTCAAACACATCCCAATTGCCAGGAAAATAAAGAAAACTACTATAATCCACGTATCAACGAACTTTTCATCTTGATGAACAAACAAAAGTGTTGAATTAAAATAATCACTAAAATTGTTCATCACTGCGATTTCTGCATATACGTTAATAACAAAAATAGTTTACCCGAGGGTAGTGACACTATAACTAGGATGAATGAATTAATGCGGCATGTACGACTAACAGTACATTTGTGCAGTGTTACTAATATGACGGGTGGTTGATGAACAGACAACAAATAAATTATTTAGTATGCTACATGTGTATAAAGACATGTAACTTATACTTTTACGTACGACATACACGGTAATGCAAAGTTCCAAAAGAATAAAGGATCTATTCACATAAACACATGTGTTAAGTTCATTTAAAGGGTAAAGTACTCGTATACATGCATACGCATAGTTGAAATACGTACACATGCGTGATAACAATTATTTTTACTTATTTATAAATGTGCATATTTATATACAAGGACCGATTAAAATATCCACTGACAATCGCAAATTCCTCTTTTATTTTTTGAAGTAAATAATTGATATCACATTAATGTATTTAAAATTTACCTCTAGAAAAAATTATCCATTATAAATAATCATTGTTGCGACACAGTAAAATAAGAATGATGTAATTTCAACTTCAAACACTTTTAATTGCACCAAGAAATAGCCAAAGCAAGGGGTCGGGTTTAAATTACTACAGAAAGTTGAAATTGAGTAAAAGTTAAATACAGGAAGCACTTATAGCTGCACTCTTTTGTATTTTAAGTTTAATTATTAAGTTGCACTTGACTACTCTATTATCCAATAAATATTCAGAGGTGGACATGTGCTACTCACTATATCTTGATCATAGCCTACCATGGGAAAATAATGGGTTTGATTGCGGGTTCAAGTTTTTCTGTGATTTCTTTAGATAATTTAGGCAAATGTAATACGCACAGATCATCTTTCACTTCTCTTCTGTTTTCATTTTATCTGTATCTCCTCCAACCACCTTCTACCCATTCCCCCGATTCCTAAAAGTAGGCTAAAGAGGGCTTTCCACTCTACCTCCCGGCTTTGCACTGCAGTGTACAGCTTTAGTAGCTGGTAGAAATGAAACGCCCAAAATAATTTTATCAACTGTTTGTTTACTATTTATGATCATTGATTAGTTTATCCTAGCATAAGTACCATTTTTTTAAATTTTGCTTCATTTTTCCTTTAATTGCGTTTAATAATTCCCATTTGGAACGACTACTACTAAGTACTACTTGCTGACTAACAATACATGATCTCTTGAACTTTAATCATTGTTATTCATGACATGAGATGTAATGTAGGTGTATTTTATTACAGGAAATAAAAAAATGTAAATAAAAACATTTTCTTTATTTACTAAACAATGTCAAATAATTAGTCTAAATATTTTCAAAGGAATCCCTCTTTAAACACATCTGCGCAATGTATCAATTTATTAAGTGAAATCTTATTTATCTTTATTAAAAAGATAAAAACATAAGAAAGTCATTTGCCATTTGCCTGTACACTATAACGCCAAGCTTGTCAGAAGTACATACAGACTTCACACAATATTCGCGCACATTTATTCTACAATCGTTTACTTAATGCCCTCAAATGCGAATACAAATGTACCGGAAAGATGAAATTTAAACATGTCTGAAATTTTTAAATAGTTTTGCTAAAGTTTAAAAATGCTGATTACTGTACTAGATTAACTGATTGACAGGAGCTGAAATGGTATAGAAAATCGTCGAGTACATTGTTGTACAACCCTATAATTATTTATTATTTCATTTTAAATAGTGAATGATACATTTAAGCCATCAAGCTGTAGTTTATTGTTTTCTCTCTAAGATTAATTTTAGAATCTGCCATATCGTGTATAATTAGTCTTATCGTGAGGCCTTTTTTACAGAATCATGATAAGTTTCAATGTTAATATCAGAAAAGAGTTAATACCAGTGATCACCCTGCATATAAATTTGATTGCATGTGAATCACATGCGCGTTGCGCAAAAATTGCTTATTGACATTTGACAGCTTGCTAAACATGTGTAGAATTTGAAGTAATTGGAATGATTTGAGTATTTGAGCTCATTATTAGAATTGAATTTATTAGGTTTCAATGAAAACGTACCTTTTTACGTTAAGTAGACATTTAAAATAATACAATGTGGTTTGAAGAAGCAGACGAAATTTTAAAAACCTATTTGCCCTATTATTTATTACTAGTTTTACCAATATTCATTATAGTATCTCCTGTCAACCCAGTGAATGCTTCTTATGAGTTTCCTGTTTATCGGATGCAGCATTTTGATTTACATGGAATTGGTCATGGTAAGTTGTAAACGATAACGGTCCTCTATATTACTTAACCTTTTCATTTATTTTAATTTATAATAGGTTGTAGAAACACTCTTGTTAATTTAGAAGCACGTTCCATTTCAAGTTGGAGTACATCTAGGCATTGTATCGTTACACGTTTAGAAGACTTAACAATAGAACAATTTCACAATATTCGTCTAAAAGCTGGTGCTCTTATTGTAGTTTTGCCAAAAAAACTGTCAGTACTATCAAATGAAGAGAAGCAGGTAACAATAGTGGATAAATAGTTTATTGATGTCATTTAACAATATTAATTATTTTGCAGCAACTTCTTCTATTAGAGAATGCTATGTTAGCCCAAGAAATTACAATTTCTGTATACTTTGCAGAAAATTCTCCTGACTTGGATAAAATAATTAAAGATCTTTCTAGTGGTTTTGCAACTAATGACAAAACAAAGTCAGGTGCTGAAGCCTTATTTAGTTCCATTGCTGCAAATGGATATCAA
Organism: Agrilus biguttatus; assembly: GCA_963921985.1. Classification (NCBI taxonomy): domain Eukaryota; kingdom Metazoa; phylum Arthropoda; class Insecta; order Coleoptera; family Buprestidae; genus Agrilus; species Agrilus biguttatus. The sequence continues at coordinate 29,026,472 of OY998118.1, forward strand.
ATTGCAGTAAATCCTGGTAATCCGAGTATAATGCATAATGTTAAAATTAGCACAATTCAAGGAACATTAACAGGACGTACTTTGAATGAAAAAACAAATACCATTGCTGTTGTTGCACATTATGATAGTTTTGGAGTTGCTCCAGTAATTTTATGAATGACATTTTATATTTGAGAAGTTAATATTTATATTTTTGTAGGAGCTATCTTATGGAGCTGATTCCAATGCATCTGGTGTTGCAATTTTGCTAGAATTAGTTAGATTGTTTTCTTTATTATATTCTGATGTAAAAACTCAAGGAAAATACAATCTTGTATTTTTACTAACAGGAGGAGGAAAAATAAATTATCAAGGCAGCAAAAAATGGCTTGAAGATCAATTAGATTCAATTGATGCATCCTTTTTGCAGGTAAATATAAATTTAATTTAATTTACTTAACATTTCAGCTTTTTATTGCATCAATAAATAAGTATTTTTATTATGATGTTTCACCACCTTATTTCAGTTTATGATAAATAATATATATATATATAATCGCAATCCACGCCTGGTAGTTTTGATAAATTATTGACTGACTGACTTGTATGTTTATGAATTTCTAAAATGACTTTTTTAACAGGAAACGGCGTACGTCATGTGTTTAGATACATTGGCAGCTTCTGATTCAATTTATATGCACGTTTCTAAACCCCCAAAGGAGGGGTCTTCAGCCAATCTATTTTTCAATGCCTTAAAGGAATATCCTCAATCAAATTCAACATCAGTCAGTATTGTTCATAAAAAAATTAATTTGGCCGAAGATTTGCTCGCATGGGAACATGAAAGATACAGCATTAGAAGACTGCCTTCATTTACGTTATCAACTCTTAAAACTCATAAAGAATTAATAAGGAGTTCAATATTAGATATTCAGGATAACATAGACATTAGCAGACTAGTCAGACATACAACCATGGTAGCTGAAGCACTTGCAAAACATATTTATAATATTTCAGAAGGTACCATTTTCAAAGGGTCATTGGTAAGTAATAATTTATTTATTTTCGGCACTAATCCATGATACCTACATATTAAAAAAATTATAAAAATGTGAAAGTTTAATACATGAAACTTATAAGCTCTTTCATTTTGTAGTTTGCACTGCATTAGGTTGTGTTGTTAGGGTTTTGTAGTCGAAGAAACCTAGGAAACTCAATAAGCCATAATCATTCTAATACACGTATGGTGAATGGTGTAAATTAATTTATTGAATCAGCTGAATTGATTGAATCAGCAATATAAATGGAAGAAACAAATGTTAATTTCTTTAATAAGTTTCATTAAACTACGACAATAATTGTTTTGTTACACATTCATTCAAATGAACACTATCAACATATTTAGCAGAAGTGAATTATTAAAGTCTGTGATAGTTAAATGAGCTACTGTATAGCGAAAAAAATATCTAAAATTTAATTATTATTTTAATATTTATTTGTTCCTAACATACGTATAAATTACTATTATCAATAATGTGAACTGCAAAATGTAAGTGTGTCCTAAGATTTCTGTTGGTACAAGTTGAAGTATTATTGGCAACATTCAAAAATTGGAATATTGCTATAATGATAATCATGGTTCATATATCATGTAAATTAGCACTAATAATCGCACGTTTATACTAATAATAAGCATAGTTTTATTTTTGTAAAGAATGTTTTTTTATGTTTATTTTAATTCTAGAGTATACAGAAGAGTCATTTAGAAGCCTGGGTTAGTTATTTAAGTTCCCAACCCCGATCACCGCAGTTACTTTGCAATAAAGACAATACTTTAGTTAATTCTTTGCAAGAAGCTTTCAATCGTTACCTGAGAGATGTCAAAATTTCTACTATACAGCCTGACAAAAGAGACCCCGACTTTACGTTCTATGACATCACCAAAGGCATGATGAACATTTACAGGTAACTGAAATCTGATTTTATTGACAAAAGTGTATAATAATACATACAAAAGGTTTTTGAAGTTTGCCTTTGTGTTTCGATAATGTTTTATCAACAAACACTTGAAATATAAAATGTTACGGTTTTATTTAAAAGAAACTATCGCATTATTTAACGATAAGTTAAATTAACGTATTTCATGCTGAAATTCATTCAAGAAATAATTCTAACTTAAGAAAAAGAGAATAATAATAATAAGTAGCTTTCTGTTCGTTATTTATTGTAATGTTTACCTAATTGGTTCAAGGCAAAGTGATTTTCAAATTGAAGTGGTAAAATTTTATTTTCAATTTGCTCCGCTTGTTATACGAATTCAAAAACAAAAACAAACCAAAATAGAATGAAAACTAGAAATACTATGCTCTAACCATAAAGCCTACCTTGATAAAGAACTGAAACCCAGGGTGAAACGTCGGTTGTTGGTTTAATTACAATAAACCAACTTTTTCATCCCAATTTGGCCTGTTTTTCTCGAATCAATTGGTAAAATTTAAAATAAAAAATGTAGCATTTAAATTAAAACGAGGAAGTTTGGTAGAACTTTATGAATAGCCTGCCTAGGCAAATTTTCATTTTTAAACTGTTTGAACTTTTTTAAATATGTGTAAGAGACTACCAAACTTCTGTAACCCTGATTTAATGTAAGTTACAATTAAGGGAACCTTTTCGTAGACGGCCTGAATTTTAAGAAGGGTTCTTTTCAATAAAAAAGTTATAAATATGACGATTTATTTACAGTATATTTTATTTGTTTCAGTGTAAAGCCAGCCGTCTTTGATCTCGTACTAACAGTGGCAATTATTTTGTACTTAAGCATTGTGTACCTTCTTATACTAAAGTTCCCTTATATATACGTAATTTCCTGTAATTTAATTTCTTATAAGAAAGTTAAAGCGAATTAAGATAGAATTTTTGATCAAACGTTTTAGTATTATATAATTGTTGAATTATACATGTAGCGGTGATATTGTTACGGAGAAGTAGTTAATTATTTAAATATTATTTGGTCAAGACGAAAAAGTTACTGTAGCAATAAATAAAATTAATTGTTCTTTTTGTTTAATATAATTACTTCTACCCAATAACAATGATTTGTGCACGGAAATATGTAAACCATTCAATGATCTAGTTAAAACCTGTAAATATGTTACTAATAATTTAAATTTATTAACTAATAATATTTTTAGATATGTATTCAGTTTTTATACTTCGATTCGTAATATTTTCGATATTTTTATAATGACAGCTTTAACGAATAAAACTCACGAATATAATATGCCTTGCCTGTCTATTGTAAGAGACGGGCATTTAGCAACGCTTTGTATGAATGAGTATTCGTATCGTAATTCACAACGCGGTTAAAAAAGGAACTTATACATAAATCATGGTCTACATTAAATTAGTTGTTTATATAAACCTAATAAATACTGTTGACGTAACCATAATTAAACAATTTTATAGTGGTGAAATATTACGGCCTTAATACATTGCTAATTTAGTATTTTAAGTGTTAAACATAGAATTACATTTTATTAATTATCGAATTTAAATTTATGTTTTACTTTTCCATTTCTAAATTTTATAATAGAATAGTTTCAATGTTGAATTTACTTTTTCAATACCTAAAATATGATTAGGTGACGAGCAAAATCTGAAAATCCGGTGTATTATTATTAATACTATAATATTAATATAGAATCGTATATATTAATTTGTGAACGTCACTTTTACAAAAGGCTAGGAATGAAATATATTCGACATGTACTGTGCAATACACGTATACAAAATTAAAACCGTTTATATATGTTCTCGTTAAAGCAAGTAGAAAAATAAAAAAAGGTTTTGTATCGGCCTGCAATCGAATATGTGTTAACCGCGTGGCGTCTAATCGATAGACTGCCAAGGGCAGATTAGAAGACACACAAACTGTTCAAATTGTAGGTATTTTGATTTCTCCATACAAAACGCTTTATTTGCTATTTCTAAAATTTAAAACTTGTATTTTGTTTAATTCTGATTTTCTTTTATTGCGAGGTTTAATAATTATTTTGATTAATTTGTGAATTTTTAGTTAGATGTTGACAACTTGCGATATGGCAACGTTGGATTCGATTCCTTTTTATTAGCTGTCCGTGTTTAAACTGTGCTATGGAAAATATGTATATCTATGATCGGAAGTAAGTAAAATACATTGCAAATATACTAATAAAAAATATAAATATATATTTCAATACACAAACAAATACAGAATAATATTTTAATTAAACATATATTTTTAAAAAGGGTACATTGGCATATTCATTATTATTTTTATTGGAAATAGTAATAATTGGTAACACTGCAGAAATTATCTATATGTGATTTGTGCTTTTTAACCCTAAAAGCTAACCTGTATTTCTAATTCCTTTTCTCTGAGATATCGTCGTGGTGTGGTGTGGTGTTACACGTTCTAAAGAAATATTAAAAATATAACTGTAAGTAATTGTAAAAAATTAAATACAACTTATCCTGTAGTAATAACGTATATATATACTGTTAATTTTTATGCCTTAGTGATTTAAATTGCCCAATAAATTATAAAATGTGACTATCTTAATCAAAACCACGTTTTCAAAATTTGTTTAACATACACTATAAACTAATTATGACCTGGTCTCATGTAATTATTAGTCAGTTGTTTCTTTCTATAATTAATTTGTAGTTTATTTTTTATGATCGGGTTCTAATTTTTAGAGAAATGCAATTGAACTGAAAAATTTCTCTAGTTTTTAGATTAAATAATGGTTGAATCAGTTGCAGAGATGGCTGGAAAACGAAAGTCTTTTACCAGTCCAAACTCAGCAGGTAAGCCCCAAAAGAAGGTTAAAACGGAGCAGGGAACACCCAATAATGCAAAAGGTAAAAAAAATACACCCAAGAAAACTACACCACAAATAAAAGGTAATGAGCAGCAAGCTAAGAAGAATATGAATACATCTGTTTCTCAAAATGCAAATAAGGATTCAGGGCAAAATACATCAGTTAGAAAGACATTTAGCAAAAGAAAATTTAGAGATTTCGTTAAGGATGCTGCAACTGGAGAAGTGAAACCAGAAGTTGCGCTTATTAAAATACAAGAACAAATTAATAAGATTCAAACGAACGACGATCTTTCAAATACTGCAAAAAGAAAGTTGTCAAAGTTATACAGTATCGCTGATACCATTCAAAAACGGTCAGGAATTAATAAAATTGATATTTCTAAAGGAAAGTCTTTAAAACCTGTTGCTAAAATACTTCCAAAAGTAAAAAATGAGAAACCGGAGTTGTTAGAAACTAAACCCATAAAGAAAGAAGTTGATGCAGACAAAAATGTAGTTTCTGAAGAAGAAGAATCAGAAGAAAATTCTGAAGGAGATGATTCTGAAGTTGGTGAAGAAGAGGAAGAAGATTCTGAAGAAGGCGAAGATGATTCAGAAGAGGATGAAGAAGTTTCTTTGGAAGGTGCAGAAGAAGAGTCAGGAGAAAACGAAGAGGATGATGAAGAAGAAGATGAAGATGATGATGATGATGATGCTGATAATAACAAGGAGGAAAAGAAAGAACAGACTGTTAAAGTGAAAACAAATGAAAAAAAGAAAGTAGATGTACAATCAGATAAAAAAGAGGAAGTAGATAACTTTACTGTTTTTGTTGGCAACCTACCTTTCGAGACAACTGATGATGAAGTAAAGGAACACTTTTCAAAAACAGGAGGAGTAATTTCAGTTAATATCCCCAAACAAAGAAAATTAAACAGATCAAAAGGTTTTGCCATTATAAATTTGAAGGATAAAGAAAGTTATGATGTAAGAAAATATTGTAGTAAATGTAATTTAATGTATATTTTAACATCTTTTTTTTACAGAAAGCACTTGCTTTTCACTTTACCCATTTAAATGGTAGACAAATATATGTCCGACAGTATTTCCAAACCCCAAAAAACTCCTCAAAACAAGATGAACCCCATACAAAAAGTAAACAATTTGGAAATCAAGGAAAACCAAATTTCAGTTCTCATAGCAGGGGATCAAATAGAGGTGGTTTTAATTCCCAGAACAGAAGACCAATGCAAAGGGGTGGTTTTAATCCCCAGAACAGAAGACCAATGCAAAGGGGTGGTTTCAAACCTAAAAGGGGCAATTAAAATTAGTGATAGCAGTTAGAATATATGTTTATTTTTGTCATTACCTAATCCGTTTTTTAAACATATGATTTACACATTTAATAAAAAATGTTTGCAAGTTTCAAGTACTTTTTTAGCAGTAACGTGTTTTACTTTTTTACAATAGAAAAGGAAAATAATTCCTTATGTGTAATTTCCATCTTCTTAATTAAAATAATTAAATAAAAATTGTTTTTGGATGGGACTTATTTTAATTCGACGAGAAAAGACCTGTATGGTTATAAACACTATAGAAGAAAAATGCTATTGAATTCTTAGGAGTTTGCAATTAAATGGCAAAACTGGAATTTTTAATTTTAATCATGTTGGTCTATTCCGGCTTCATAAATTAAATTCTCGTTATTTCTAGTTTACACCTATGATAATAAAATAACTTGTCTTCTGCTGAAAAAGCTTTCAAATTAAAATAAAACATTTTTTAGAGCTCTGTTGGTAATTTATCATCAAAAAATTATCTTTAAGGTTCAAAGGGATTTTGCCTCGATTATAAATTGTTAAATCTAAAACTTACGTTGCCTCAACAAATCTAGTTAAATTGGAATTCATATTAACTGTAATCATCCTATTATCGGAAACCCAGATTTAAAATCAAATGTTAGTTTTATTTGAAATTCACCTTGTTTTTACTTATTATTGAAGAAATAAAATAGTGGATGACAATATGTTGAATTTATTAGTAATGTATAAAATAATTTATTTTCGCATTATATCGAAACTAATAAAAAGATGACTTGTTTGGCTAATTCTATTTGCTATTTTTTAAAATAACTTGCTTTATTGTCAAATCAATAATTAACCAAAAGGTATGTTTTATTTAGTTCAAGCAGAAATAAGAAAATTCGTTGAATTACCTTTACCTGCTTTTGCATATTTATGACATAATGCATTATTTTGATGGTTCCGCTAAATATACCCAGCTTGTAGGTACACATTTTGTTTTCAGTGTTTCTAACAAATATCACCTATAACTCTAATCAGTTATATAAACTTGGTAATATTATATATGATTAATGCAAAAATGTACACATTTTGTTTCCAGCGTTCCTAATAATTCTAATCAGTTATATAAACTTGGTAATATTTATATGATTAATGCAAAAATGATGACATTATTTGCAAAGCCTCTTTATAAAGTTATTTGTGACGTCATGAACACAGTTATGTTTTGACATTTTAGGTTAGAATAGTTTGAAAAGTTGTGCATTAGTAGTGTGGTCAGTTTAAATGTGCACCTATTTATATTTGTTTCTTTGCAATTGAAAAATGTATGTCTAATGGTAATATGTACAACTTAGCTTTGCAAAGTGTAAGGTACGTTTCCTTTTTTTTTTAAACCAATTATGTATTATAATGAACCACAACGGTTTAGCTATGTGTATATGTTTTAATTAAACTAAGAAAACAGGTACGTAGATGTTACGGTAAATGTAAATGTGCGTAATTGTACATTTGCTGATAAATGTAAATATATACCAATTTTTTACATTTACCAACCAAGATGCTTGTCACTACACCTTTACCCATATTTTTTATTTACAAAGAAATCTTTTAAAATTTGTATTTAAATCGTTAAAGTGATAATCTGATAATTTAAATAAACGGAAAGGTTCGGATTTTTTTAATTGTTGGTAAGTTACTCAAAAGAACCTGATTATTAATACATAATTTTATTAGTACAGGTTGAAGCACCTTTTTATACATCAACCTATTGTAATTATTAATGATATACTTATTACAATATTATTTACTGCATATCTATAAAAAATATTCACGTTGTTCTTTATGAATTATCGTCTAAGAGTAGAGATATATAAAAGTTTCTTAATTTTTCTTTTTCTGTGGGCTAGGTGTTTATTAAAAGGGCGCTAACGTAAAACATCAATGACTTACCGTTTACGTTTGTTGTTATAATTAAATATTTTGGTCTTCGTTGATTTTTTTACTGTAAAAAGAAGACCATACAACAATGAATGAAAATGCAGTCAGTATTAAGTATTTAATTAGGATTGTAATTCTTATAACCAAACAAAGGCCTTAATGAATATCAAAAACTTCATCCTTTTTATTATTGAATATAATAAAAAACACAAAAACTTTCACAAAATTATTTAATTCAACAACAACAATTGTTTCGCTAACACTGTAGCTTCTTCAGGTTGACAATGAATAGTACATCTAAACAATATATATATATATATATATATATATAATTTTATTACTGTATTTAATTTTACTTAGTAATTTCTTCGATTATTTCCCCCACTGCTGTACTGTGTTTGTACCCCAATTCACATATATATATATACCTTGTTTAGATGTACTATTCATTGTCAACCTGAAGAAGCTACAGTGTTAGCGAAACAATTGTTGTTGTTGAATTAAATAATTTTGTGAAAGTTTTTGTTTTTTATTATATTTACTATGAATAATTTTCACCAAGTAAAGGCCGATTCCATTTCATCTTTTTATTATTGTATATTTTAGATTATCACAACATAATCACATCATGTTCTACATGGATAGTATAAAAAATTCTTTAAATGTGCTTTCTATAATATAAATATGCATGGACAGATATGTACTACAATTTAATTGATTTGTTATTTATACAATTAATATAAGTAATTAGGATTTTTTCGGCTAGTCTTTGTCATTGAAGAATTCCAATATTTCGTTCAACAGTTCATTATTTAAATAAAATTCGGCATTAGGTAGAGTTTCATTGGTCATTGGACTGGTGTATCTTCCACTCATAAACCATTCGTTGATAGCTTGTTTTTCATAAGTGTAACCATCAGCGCAAACTACAGGTTCTCGCATAATTTCCTGTGTTATTGGACAGAAGAATCGATCAGGCACATTAAGTAGTTCAGAACTACGATAACCATTGAGAAATGTTTGTTCGGCCTCTTTTAATCGTTTCAATTCTTGACTAAATTGAATTGCTTCTTCCTCGTCTAAAAATTAATTATACTTAATCGGCCGATTTACGTGTGCTACCGTTAAATGGGGAGAATGGCAAGAGCACGGTGAATAGATAGAAAATTAGTTGTTTAAAAGAACTGTATTTCTGAACTAACCTACCCAATCACTTCGAATTTTTACTGGAACGCTCAACAATCAGGTAAACTTGTGCTACTACGGCAAATAAATTTCCTTGTTGGCAACACTGATTTAGTATTATATTTGCAAATTTTATGGTATTAGTCAGTCAATTAATATGAGAATAAGAGAATTCTCGTGAAACAGACAGTTAAGCGAAAAAATAGTAAAAAGGTATTTTCTATCGTCTTTTTTTAATTACCCTGACACTATTTATTGGTACACTTATACATATAGGTTTTTTTTGGATAAAATATGTTAATGAACAATAATAAGATATTTTTACCAAACTCTAGTTCGTTGAAAATAATGTCGTTCTTCATGGTCAAAAGCTTTCTTCCATTAATATTAAAACTCGCTACTTTCGACAGTAGTGACTGTAGTCCCGCACTTGTTAACCACTCCAAAACATCATCGTTATTCCACTCACCAATGTCTTTTTTACGATCTATTTTTCGTGTAAATGATAATTCTACTGTCTAAAATAAAATAAAACATTTCTAAAAATTAAAAAAATTATCTCACATAACATAATTAAAGTAATAAATTTCATATTAAATTAACATTAAGCAGTAGAATAATATATTTTATAAATATGAATACCTACATTAGTAACTTTTGCTTATAACTCAAAGTGTTGTATGTAGAATACAAACTCTTATTATTGTGGAATCTTAATGTCGTATTAATTAAACTGTCAGTTGCCCACTGAATATTACGGTGAAAACTATATATTTAAATCCGACTAACCGTATTGATGCAATTTATGTTTATTTGTACCTTAGGTAGCATTTAATACAATAGAAGTGATCCTGAAATAGGAAATAATTGTGGTCCGATTTTCTCGCTCTAACGTGGCCTGATCGGCTGTCTCTTTCCTGGCCGTATCTCTGTCAACCAATCAGGCTTTAGAACGAGAAACTCGAAACACGATGCTATTTCAGGATCACTGATGAAGTATTAAAAACTGTCTCCATTGTTCGTTGTTTATGTCATTTTTCCTTTGTGCAGGCAAAGCCTCCATTAATGTTTTTATTACACAGTAATAAAAATTGCTCAACAAGCGTAAATACGTTTGAGATAGGCTTTTTGGGCTTGCTTTGTACTTCTTTTTAATTAAAATTAGTATAATGACATTTTCACATACCAAAGAAATCAGAATTTTTGTTTCTGAGGATTTTTTGGTTTTGTATTACGGCTTTTTCTTTTGCTTAAGTATTTTCATAACCATCTCTTCTGTCCATTAGGTTGCTACATTTAACGAATCTTATAAAGAGTGAGATTTTTTGTTTTTTTAAGCGATATTTTACGTATTGATATGTATAAAAATCACTTAAGCCGTATATAAAAAACGCAATTAACACAACCACTAACAGCCAACTACTTACATATGTATCTATCTAAATTGAATACACAAATCAAATAATGTCTCTCCAGCTAAGACAATTTGGAATGTACCAAATATGTCAGAGATTTATAGCAACGGCAAAATATCGATTTTTAAGGCCAATGGATAATTGTTTCTATAAGACAGTTTGTTCACGGTTTATGGTGGACTGGCATAATTAATATTCTGTTAATATTATTCGATGTTTCCGTCAAGCAATGTTGAGGCTATCCAGTGTCGACTGTAATGACATTATACAACATATGTGGTAATTTGTTCGTACATAGGATAAATATGGTACACATAGCTCTGTTGGGTCCTTTGAGAACGTAAAAATCCCAAACTATCTGCCTGTTTGTATGTGTATCATGCGTTATTACTGTTATCTATCGATCTGTATGAACAATATTTATATCAAAACGTGTGAAACTTGTGGTTTTAATTATTTCATTCTGTAAATATCAGTGTTCCTTAATTATTTAGGGTTAGTACTCACAAATAATCGAATGGAAAAGTATTTTACACAAAATAAGTATATTTCAATATCTGAACAATATTTGCAAAAAGAACAACACACCACAAAGACTAAAAATAAAACTTTTAAAGGAATTAGGGTATCTCTTATAAAACACTCCAAGAACTACCTACTATAAGAAATTATGTAGGTAATTGGATTAAATATCGTAAACAATACTCTTTCATCCATCTGATTCTAAAAAGTGCAAAAATAACCACATCTCTCACCAGATGTTCCGGTAATTTCCAAAGCCACAAAGTCTTGTCCAAACAACCGGCGGCAAGAATGGAACAGTCGAAATTAAAACAACAGCAAGTCACTATAGAATCATGATTTAAAACTTGAATGCAAGCTCCGCTGTAGACTGACCACACGCGCAGCTGTTTGTCAGTTGCGCCAGAGCAAACCAATTCGGAAAATTTTGGTGAAAACCGAACGCACATAACATTTCCACCGTGTCCCACTAATGTTCTCCAGTTTTTTACTGTTACTGATTCCGACGTCTGAAAAAGTATATTAAAATTAATTAATTAAATGCATATATTAAGCTCGAAACATTTCTTTATGAAATTTGTCTAACGAGCCATCTAGGTTTTTAATTTGAAGTATTGAGGGATAACTTCTTCAGGGATAGATATATAAGGGCAAAAGATTAAAATTGTTGGAATTGCGGATGATATAGCAGTAATAGCATCTAGTAGGGAGAAGTTAGACACAGCCTTAAAAAAAGTGGAAGCGATATTGATAGCAGAGCATGGAATGAAAATAAAAAAAATAAAACGAATTTGTTTATTTGTAAGGGAGGTGAAACTAGGGTTAGAGCTAGTATAAAAATTGAAGACGAAAAAGTAAAAGAAGTCGCTGATTTTCTATACCTAGGAAGGGTGTCAAAATATTTTCTTCTTATTCCAGTTTGATAAATATCTGAATTAAAAAAATGAGCTGTTAAATGAAGGATTAAAACGGAACTGAGCGAATTTTAAGGGTCTCAGAAAAATAACATGAGAAAAAACAAGTATATTCCGACATAATTTGTGAGGCTAAATCTAAACCTTGTCTTAGAATTTCCTTAGCAGGTCTCAAAGGTATCCTAACCACAAGAATAAGAAAATACCATTTTTACCTCTCTAGAAACTTTACTTCGTGAAATAAAAAAGCAAAACAACTAAGAAAGTAGTAATTTTCGAGATACATTGTATCGTTGAATTACAATCAAGATTTTGAACTATCCTAGGGCACTATAATGGATGGTTAAAAGAATCAGAAAAGAAGGTAATTATTTTCGATGTATTCATCGACGACGAACTCGAATGTGGCTCCAGAAAAGTTGTAGCGTATTGAAATTTTGAGACATCCTAATGTCAAAACCAAAAAGCTAAATTAGCGTCATCCGGATTTTGAAGTTAAGGCATTTCAAAAATGTGATATGCTGAGGCAACACTGAGGCTAGATCAGGACTGAGTCTCTTTCTGAACCAAGTTGATTAGTGATTAGTTATTGTTTCATCCAAACAGCTCGAACAATGTTGAATTTGGTTTTAAAAAAGCGTAGCCGAGAGGTTGGGACATTACGTCATAGGTAATGAAAGTTCAAACTCAAAATGAATAAAGGGAATCGCAATATATAGCAAAACGTCAATCACCTCTAGTTGCTTCTTTAAATAACGAACGTGTTAATTAACAATCGTATACCTTCATAAACCTTTGCCAAAAAAAAGAGCATTCGATCAATCATTCACTTCCACTTCGTTATATTCTCACTAATAAAAATCGCTAATAACTCATAAACAGAAATTTGGTACTTACGTTAATATTCTAGACAGATTTGCGAACGTGTAATTTTTCTTAAACTTTATTTTGTTCATTTATATTTCAAATAAAACAATATCAATTAATAAAAGGTTGAATGTGATTTTTCTGTTCCCCTAAACAAAAATTTTAATTTTGAATCCTACTATATATACAGGGCCATTCAAACTAAGTGGTACAATAGACGTTTTGGGGAAATTAAGCATGTTACAGATTTGAAAATTTGGGAGTAGGGAATAGGGGTTATCAAGGATTATCTATTTAACTAAAATTATTTCAACTGTCGGGTACTTCCGGTTATACCGGAAGTTGATGTCAAAATTTTTATTTTAAATGGAACGGTATATTTTTTACGATGAATTCATATGAAACATAAAATTTTAAGGTGATTTTGATAACCAACTTGTATGCCTAAATGCCTACGATGATAATTTATTGGAAATAAAATTGCACCGCAATTCAAACTATAAAAAATCATAACTTCCATAAAAAACGACTTAGAATGTTGAAATTTTTACTAGTTATAGCCTAGTCATAAGGCTAACGTCATGCCGAAACTAAGCTTTATAATTTGTACAGGGCGTTCAGAAAAAAATCCAAAGTTTAAAAACTTCAAACACGAATAACTTCATTTTTTCAAATGGCACCTAGCATATTTTATTTTGTCACTCGATTCCATTTTTTATCCTCTTTCGATCCATCTGGATATTTCCTACTGTTTTATTTGAAAATCTTTGAATATATATTTTTTTAAATAAAGAATGGAAAACATCCAATGGATAAAAAATGGAATCGAATGACAAAATAAAATGTGCTAGGTGCCATTTGAAAAAATGAAGTTATTCGTGTTTGAAGTTTTTAAACTTTGGATTTTGATATAGTTGAAATTATTTTAGTTAAATAGATCATCCTTGAAAACCCCTACTCCCAAATTTTCAAATCTGTAACATGCTTAGTTTTCCTAAAACGTCTAATGTACCGTTCAGTTTGAATGACCCTGTATATATTTATTGCTGGTTAGTGTGAAACTTTAGAAATTAAAAAGTTTTTTACAATTTGTTGTTTTAAATACGTCGATGATTGACATACGATAATTGTGGTACTTCGATCGTTGTGGTATACAGACATAAGAAACTTGTAATTTTCTAGTTTCTAATATTTATTTTTGCCAGAATCTACTTTTTTCATTATTTCTGAGTAGTATAGAAAATTAGCAATTAGGAGACGAAACAATGTTCACTTTGTATAGGGAAGCCAAAATATTAGCGGCTGCCCAGCTTTATCGTATTAGTTTTGAACTATTGTATTCAACAGGACAAAATTTATATCCAAAAATCACATGTTTTTTAAATATTCGTATGACAAAATTTATATTATTTTATCTCTTTACATATTGCGTATATGTTTAGTCAGAAAATTGTTTCTAATCAATGTTTTCTACCAGGCTCCTAACTACCTTTGAATTAACAATAGCTAGATTGTTTCGTTCTAATTCCTTGGATTCAGTATGCCTTATTAAAAAAGCATTTTGTGTAAAACAATAGTCTGTTACGAATTAATGGAAACATTTAGACAATATGGTTGATATAAATCAACACTGATTTTCTTGTTAATTAAAAATAACACAAAACTGCATACCTTCGAATACGCTATTAACCATAACTTCACTAAACTGTCGTTTCCGCATGTAGCCAAAAGATAATTCTGTTTTCCATTGGATTGAACAAGTGGATTCGGTTCCATGTTTTCGGAAAAATCGCAAAAATTGATCCCAAGATCATGAGCATAGAGTTCAGTAAAAATATTGGTACCTGTTATAATATTCCATAATTTTATTTCACCATTGCTGGATACCGTGACTATTAACTTGTCGTCAGGTGTAAAACTTGTGGATGTTAGTGATTCTAGATGCGCATGTACCATTCTATAATTACTAGGAATAGTTAAAAAAAAACCTTTTCCATATTCGATAAAATTTCTTACAGAATCAGACTTTTTGAAGCAATATCCCAAACATATGCTTTTTCATCATCACCAACTGTTATTAACATACTTTCATCGGTGGAAAAGCGACAATCTTTTACAGCCAAACTATTTTGAGGTATTTTGAAAATTTGTAGTCCTGACTAATGAATAAAACGAAAATATTATAAAGTGAATAAAAAAAAAATTAAAGAAAAAATTAATGTGTGGCGCATCCATATAAAGACTATTGAAGTGAAACTTCTATTCAGACACAAGATACTGTATCAGCCAAGTTCGAAAATGAAAAGGTCGACATGGTAGTGACCCATTCCGAGCTGTTTTTGATCCCGCGTATAACCCAAATGTCCACTAAGGAATTCTCGAACACCTAGAATCCCAATTTCTGGGAATAAAGCTAAGATAGTTCTTGAGGTTATTAATGCGTGAAAAGTGACACTTTTTGTCGCTGACATATGAAACATCCAGATCATTTCTAGATGACTTGCAAACTTGAAAGTTTAAAAAGTACAAATTATCGATTTTTGACAATGTGAAATGATATAAGAACATAAGCTTTCACGGCCGGAATTCATAGTAGAATGATGATTCGGGCTTGTAGGCCGTGGTCGATGTGAACGGTTTCGTCCAGACGTTTCGTCGGCAACCCACTGATGATGTCAGCCGCAGTTGCCGACGAAACCGTTCCCATCGACCACGCCTACAAGCCCGTATCATCATTCTACAGTGTGAAATGGGCCTACCCTGTTAATTAATGATAACTAAACAGAAACATAAATATAAAACGGGGGGCAAGTCCCGTAGAAACGACATTCGGAGTTTCCGATAAAAGAGTTCAAATCTGAACAAGTCCCACGTTCGATAAGAACTTACAACAGGAATGCACATCGTTCTTAAATTTATTTAAAAGAAAATTTATTACATTCTTTGATTTTTAACTTATAACTTGGTAAGCTCCATATCCAATTAAATTGTTTCTAGTATAAAATAGAACAACTACCTAAAGTTAAATCTTAAACTTGTATCAAATATGATCACGTTAAACGTAATTTGTTAATTATTAAAACTTAGTAAGATATAAATTCAATATCAAGTAACAAAACATCTTTTAAATCAACTGCAGAACGTTGTACATTTCTATTGTAGGTTTTCGTTTTAAGTTCCTATGGAACTTGGCACCTGCTCGAACTCGACACCTAGAATGTCGTTTGTGCCCAATTTCGCATTTATGGTTCTGTTCAGAAAAACGTTTACCGAACTTATCTTGCTTTCATTAAAATTACTACAACACACCAAATTCTTACGCACGCATAGTCATCACATACACCAACTTCAATTGATACCCGTTTGTACCGACGTAAATAAAAAAAAACATTATTATGTTTCATACCCACCAGCTACTCGTGCTGGTGAGCGAGCAGTCCCTCCGACCTACAGTGTAGTACAAAGCCGGAGGGTAGGGCGTAAGGCCCTCTTCAGCCTCCTTTCAGGAATCGTGGAAATGGGAGGGTGGTGAGAGACGGACGAAATGAAGACAGAAAAGAAGTGAAAGATTATCTGTGGAATATTATTATTCGTAAATAAGTTCTACTTATCTTTATGTAGTTCGACAGTACTTCGATATTTTTCATGTTATCGTAGAATAAAAATAATGTGAAAATATGATTAAAGTCGAGGAGATTACAGTATTATATAAATTTGGTGGCTGGTGCAAAGATCTGGTGCTTCGACAGGTATAAAAATGAGACGATCATCATTATTGATAAAATGAAATAAAAAAGAAGGAAGAAAATGCTGTGCTTATACCAAATAAGAATACCCCAAAAATATATTTGCTTGATATTCTCATGCATCATGTGAAAACGCCAATTACATTTTTGTTATAATAAGAATAAAACTTCATAAATAAATTATTGTTAAATAGTAAATGTTACAAACAATTATTTGTATGCTTTTGGTGATGTTGCAAACGTATTATATCCAAAAATTAAGATGTCTAAACATAAAATAATTTTTATCATTTTTTCATTGTATTTTAAGGTAAAATATGCCTAAAATATTTTTTTAATATGAATAAAAAAATATTAACCTAAACGGGAAGTGTTGGTAAACAACCCTGACACAACGATGACGACACAACCCCGTTAAATATTTGTGATTTTTTTACAAAATACCTACAAATTACTAAATTCCAGCGTTGTTGCCAAACCTTGAACAACTAAGTAGTACTTACTTAAGAAGTAGGTAGGCAGGGTAAGATGCAAACGAATTGGAAGTTGCTAAGGCACTTACTTAAGCCTGTCTTAGTTAAACAACGTTGCAAACGGGTATAAAACTTACACGCATCCGTTAACCTACAGGAGGTAGCCTTTCAGTATATAGGGTCATTAAGACTGAGTGGTACATTAGATGTTTTAGGAAACTAAGCGTGGTACAGATTTGAAAATTTGGGAGTTGGGAGTAGGGAGTAGGGGTTATCAAGGATGATCTATTTGACTAAAATAGTTTCAACTGTCGGGCACTTCCGGTTATACCGGAAGTTGATGTCGACTTTCTTATTTTAAATGGAATGGTATATTTTTTACGATGAATTCATATGGAACATAAAACTCAGTGAATGACCTTGTATATTCCTTCCACTTACAATATGTTTATTTTGAATAACGTGATAATTGATAATTACTTGGCTGTAGTAGTTTCACTTCAAAAATATGGATATGCAGGTTTACAAGCAAATATAAAGGGTTGTTAAAGTATTATAGTGAGAAATTACCGACATATTCCATACAATTGCGCAACCATCTAATGAACAAGTTGCTAACATCTTTCCCGATTTAGAAAATTCAACGTGCAACACAGGATATGTATGACTTTCATCCGAATGTAAGAAATTGAGTTCATCAACATTCACATTGTCGTGTATTTTAAACAATTTTACTAATTTATCACTGAAAAAAAAATAAGAATATGTAATGTGAATAAAATTAAAATTAAAGGATAATGTTGTCCCAGAATTGTTTTCTGTAAGAAGAATCTTTACCTCGATCCAATTACTAATATATTGCTTAAAGAAAAATGGCAGGAATTTATGGCGGCTTCTACAATATCGTCTAGTTTTTCTACTAGGGTAAATGTAATACCAACATTTTCTGCTAATCGCAATTCATTCGCTGTAGTATTTTCAAAGGCACCTTGTAAAACTGTAGATAACTTAACTACTTGGGAGTCCAATGTTAAAGTACCATTGATATCCCATACTAGTACTGATTTGTCATTAGAACCTGTAGAACCTTAAATAATTAATTACAAACACACATCCGGTACATCAACAATTATACACTGCCTTCATATAAAATAAAAATTAAAAATAAACATATGATATTAATTTTTTGGCAGGGGTTCCGTATGTCACATAATTGGATAGGTCATGAGCAGAGGAACACAAAAGGGAATGTTTGAATGTCGCAGAAGAACAATAAAAATATATTTTTTATTTCTGATATTTTACATGTAGCAACATTCTAAGAAACTAGTCTAACCTGACCTAACCTTAATCTCAACCTAAACTATCTATCTAAAATACCGATGTCGTAACGGTTCAGTATTTAGGGTATACCCACCAGGGGACAAGGTCGTATCATATAAATGGAAAGCCCATTATTAGGAGAACACAATTGGGGAGCTTTAGTGCGTGAAAATTTGATAAAGGGAAGATTTTAAAACAAAATTCTTTATTCTATTGCTGATATTTTCACATACACTAGCATAATAAGAACCTAACCTAACCTAACTTAAAATGACCTAAACTATCTACCTAAAATACCGATGTCGTAACGGTTCAGTATTTAGGGCTTGCCCACCAGGGGACAAGGTCATATATTTGCAATGTCCATTATTAGAAGAAGACAATTGCGAGCTTAATGCGTAAAAATGTGATAGAGGGAAAATTTTAAAACATTTTTTTAAATTCTATTTCTGATATTTCGCTATACACTAGCATCATAAGAATCTAACCTAATATAACCTAACTAAACCCAATCTAATTTATTCTAAAATGAAATGAAATTCGCACTGAAACATTCAACAGTGTGTTCCTATATTCATAACCTCCAATGTTGTGTGTTGCCACATGCATCCTTTGGTCGTGTACCCAAATAACGAACTACTGCCATTTTTTGTAATGTGAATAATTAATTAATTAATTTATTATTCACGCTTTAGTGAACGCTTTTTTAATCCATGTTATACTATTTGCAGACATTTGTTAGTAGCGGCTTGTGCGTAAGGTACCAGGAGAACGTGTCCATTTTTGTTCTTTAGGTAAAGAGAAAGACTTTGTTTTGTTAAATTCGTAAAAAAATAACGTCGAAATTCCAATAAATACAATAAACGTACTATAAAATTATTCGAAGACACATAGATAGGTACATACTTAAATATAATGTCAACGGCACATTGCACCCGTTTGTAATGTAGAAAATTCGAAATAAACTACACCCGAGAATTGTAAGTTCCATCATTCTAAATGTAATGGAGTAGGCTGAACGCAACTCATACCTAATTTTGGGTGCTGCTTATTTGTCCGTTGTAATACATTTATATATAAGACATAACTAAAAATAGAATACGTGCCGTATGTCTTTGAATAAATGCTCCACACACAATCTCTCAATAATGTTATTTTATGTAGAAAGTAACGGCAGCTATTCAGGTGAAGTAGATGAACAGCCTCTTCACCTATTTTCTGGATTGTGTTGAGATTTATTTCACCCACAAAATAAATGTAATATATTTACAATAAAGAAGGAAAATACGTAAACCAGTATATTAAATTATTGTCTATTTAGAGCTGTTTCTAGTAGTTTCAATTGTCCTTGTAACGGCATTAATATACGTATTAAATATCCAAGTGAAGAGGTAGGCGCGAGGCCGCCGCACCTCTGCTTGCACGAACATATTGCCATGACTACAGTCATGTCAGCAGCAAATTTGTAGGTCTGGTGCTCCTCACCCGTTGCCGAATAGGGAATTGATCAAGGCAGATAGGCCAGTATACTGCACCTGCTTTTGAAAGACATTCGAAGGAATACTATAACTAACATTTTGTCTCGGTTTTTTGTAATTATTCACCGATTTTTGAAAATACGAGCTACCACTGGTAGAGAGTGACAATAAATAAACTATGAGCCTTTAAAATCTCCTTATACCTAAACCCTATTCTGTCCACTGATGTAATATACCCACGAGCCGCCACTAGTTTTTTGTATAAACATTTTATACACAACTAAATTTAAACTTAGGAACAATGATAATTTTAACAATCCATTTAAATATATTTACCTGATGCTAGTAATAAACAGTCTTTTGATAAGGCAATGCAGTTTACGTATCTAACATGGTCGTGTAGGGTTTTGATACAAATCCCTTCATTATTCCATATCTTAATCGTTTTATCCATGCTACATGAAACTAATGTATCATCACAGTTATTGTACTTAACACACGTTACAGCCGATTCGTGCCCGTAAAATATTTGTATGTTTTCTATCACAGCGAATTTGACTGAATTTTCACTTTTTGGTGTTGCTAAAGTTCTGATTCTCCATATTTTGATTTTCTTATTGTTACCACAAGTTGCAAACGTGTAATACTTAATTAACGGATTTTCCTCTAAAAAAATTAATAATCGAGAACAAAATTTCTAAACCAAATGTATATCTATAATACCTAATAAAAAAAAAACGTGTGCAAAGATAAGAGGATATTATAATGAAGCATACTTTCTAACTAAACGAATCCAGGTACAATTTTGCACTAGGTAGTACATAGACAATATTGGTCAAACCCATATCTTCACTTTAATAAGTGAGGCTACCATAAGCTTCGCAACTCGGCCCCTACACAGGTGATGGTCTAATTTTCAAAGGTAAAACACCAAAATCATTCAGCATATTCGATATCAATAGATCATACACTCAGACCACCCCCAAAACTTCCAGCAGCGTTTAGGGATGACATATAAGAACGTAAGTGTTAATTTAATGTATCTGAAGAACCATTTTCAAAGGTAAAACACCAAGATCGTACCTTTACCGTTTCTCGCAGCATCCTAGGGATGGTGTCATTACATTCAGCACATTCGATATCAATAGAGAATACACTCAGATCACACCCAAAACCTCCCGCAGCGTTTAGGGATGACATATAAGAACGTAAGTGTAAACCGATAATTGTACAAAGTTTACCAAGGTATTGGATTCGTTTTGTTACGGGTTAATCAAATAATTTAAAAAAAACATTATTGTCCAATCTCCTTACCCTTCCTTTCGCTCTATCCCCAATTTTTGAACAGTATGGTCAACGTTAAGTAATGTTTTTTTAACTTATATGGGGAACCGAGTCCAACAATACCTCGTTGAACTTTATACAACCATCGGTTCTAGAGAAAACACAAAATTTATAAATGAAAAGTAAAAATACACAAACAAATGTTTCAACGTTTATTTTGACGAAAAACTCAACAATTGTTTCGACCTGTTGGTCTTTTTCAAGGGTATTGAAAGTACTAAATAATAAGCAGTAATTCGAACCTTAAATAGAGGATAAATTTGTACAAAGTTATAGAATACCATAAACCTAAACGAGGGGGAAAACCTATTGGGATTAACTTGAGTAACTTGCACTTTTTATTAAACCATATATGGTTCGAACACTTTTTTAGACGTATACAAGAAAAATCTGCTACGTCTAAAAAAGTTACTCAACTTAATCCCAATAGGTTTTTTCCCTCGTTTAGGTTTATGGTATTCTATAACTTTGTACAAATTTATCCTCTATTTAAGGTTCGAATTACTGCTTATTATTTAGTACTTTTAATACTCTTGAAAAAGACCGACAGGTCGAAACAATTGTCGAGTTTTTCGTCAAAATAAACGTTGAAACATTTCTTTGTGTATTTTTACTTTTCATTTATTTATAATGTTTCATCAAGAGTGCACCAAAAATAGTCTCTCTAGTACAAAATTTATACTTACATTCTAATATTTCGCCATTATACGCGAGTTGGGGGAGGTTTTAGAGATGATCTAAGTGTTGTCCCTTATGAAATCGAGTGTGCTGAATGCAATGAGACCATCTTCAGGGCGCTGCGTGATAGGATAGGTAAGATTTTGGCATTTTTCCCTTGAAAGAGAGACAACCACCTGTGTAGAGTCTCGAGGTGTCCGCACTTTTTAAAATGGATCTGACCAATATTCGTACCGAATTGAATCTCTCTATCACCTAGTATAAGGTCCAAACGTATAACGGCCCCACTATTATCTATCCTTTCAAAAACATTAATGTAAAAAAGCTTGCCAGGCTCTCATTGTAATGTTTTTAAAAGAATGTGATGTTCTTGCATTTACATTGCGTAAATACAAATTAAATAGAAAACAATTAACGGATTCTCTTAGTGAAACAGTGTAACAAAGAAAAACAAAACATAGTAGAAATATGATTCGGGCTTGTAGGCCGTGGTCGATGTGAACGGTTTCGTCGGCAACTGCGGCTGACATCTTCAGTGGGTGCTGTGTTGACTACGTGTGCGAAGATTATACCTCGAAGTCTCGACAACCACTGAAGATGTCAGCCGTAGTTGTCGACAAAACGTCTGGACGAAACCGTTCACATCGACCACGGCCTACAAGCCCGAATCATCATTCTACTACGAATTCCGGCCGTGAAAGCTTATATTCTTATAAAGACAAAACACTTTTAATTTTTCACTTGTTTGTTGATATCTAACATTCGACGTACATTTTGCAAAGCTAGCGGGTATGGTCGAAGATCATATTCCTTTTAGGAATCGTAGGAATGGGTGGGGAGAAACAGATGAGAGGGACAAAATAAAAACAACAGAGAAGTAAAAGATTGTCTGTGGAATATTATTATCCCAGCGAAAAATTTTCGGGCATTAAAATTAATTTTTATAGTAAAATTAAAGAGTAAGTTGTTATCTAAATATAATTGGTTGTTTTGGATGCTATTTCTCCTTTTTAATAAAACATTAACCAACGATTAACTAGATTTTGGTAACAACCCCCTCCTAGACCCCATGCTAATACCACCTTAGCATATAAATAAATTTTATTGTCCGAAACATTAATACAGGTCATATTCATGAAGATATCCCAAGAAGTCGAAAATTATATCGAGTATTATTAATAAATAAGTGAATGTTTCCAAGTGCTTTGTCCTTAATGATAGTATAATAGGCAAATTTAATTAAAAGTTAACTTTTCACCTTTACTTATAATTAGTGAAGTTTTTGTCTTCTTTTCATTCTAAAAACTATCCAAATTAAGTCGATACATTTTATGTAACGTAAACACAACAACAAAAATTTCGAAAATGGTCTAAATGCATTCTATCACTTTTCCTTATTGACTGTAATAAGAAGAACTGAGAACTTGACATGTTTTGTATTTTCATGTTTTTGAATTATCATTTTTTCATTGTTTTGTTGTTTCCCAAGTCTGCCAAAGATACTTTATAATTTTGGTAACATCTGATTTGTCATTCGCGGAAGAACTAATCGTTGTAATTCAATAAAATTTGAGAACAGCATATCATAAATATAATTTTCAATGGCAATTAAATATTACGTCCTTATCCACACTAGAAGCTTCAATCAAAATGCTGGAAACTTTGGCGGAGTCGTAGAACAAACTGGATAGTTCAAACCCCAACGCCAAAACACTACACAAGAGAACTGAGTTTTTTTCAGTCCCTGAAGAAGGTAACTTTGTTACCGAAAAGTGCTTCGGACATTTTGTATCGTGTTTTGGCGTTGGGGTTTGAGCTATCCAGTTTGTTCTACACTAGAAGCTATTTAGACTAAAAAATTCTTGTATAAGTACACCGTAATGCTTGCCGGTTCCTCTTTAAAAACTTACCTCTGAAAAACCCTCATGCTTAAATATTTATTACTATAAAGTGCAAAAAGCGTTCTTAATTCTGTTCATTAAATAATGAAATTTGTCATCATTATAGTAAACATTCAGTTCATACTCTCAAGCTCGAAATAGATAATAAACTGGTAAATTTTTTTTCAATCCTTGGACATTTGGCACTTTATCAGAAATGAGAGGGCCTCTTCAGTGTGGAACACCCGAGCATATTTTATTTCCCAATCCGGACTTGTATGCTATATTATAGAGATAAGCGACTGGTTGCCATAGATGACTCATTTCGTTATTGAGTGATCAGAAATATTTAAAAATAAAGCTATTGTTAGCGCGCTTTAACGTGGCATAATAGCAATAAAAATGAGATGGTCAATAGACTCTTAAAATGGATTCGTTAACCCACACCGATCAGTGAGAATATTGCTATAAATGCGACTGCTTATCAGCGACGGGCGGTTTTTTAATATAATAACCAATGACCTTCATTATCATTTATTATAGGAATTACAAACAATGTGATCGTTCAGAGATGAATGTAGTTTTCGAAACCATTGAATTTATACCTTCATAATTATATTCAAGAAAAGAAGGCTTTAAAATCCTCTTTCGTCTAAATTTTAAGGATCACAGATCCCACATTTCGAACACGTCCTACACAGTAGGCACAGCGTACGGAATGCCATATCCCACGACCGGTTTCGACCTATCGGGTCTCATCAGGTGGGCACTGGCACAAATGCCATTACAGGCTATATGATAAATAGAAATATAAATATGGAATCAATAGAAAGAACTACTCCGAGGGCTAATACCCCTACCGGCATTGAATTACACTATTGATTCCGATGGATTCTTAGTCGAAGATATAACATATTCAAAAAAAGAAAGCTTTAAAATTCTCTTTCGTCTAAATTTTAAGGATTACAGATCCCACATTTCGAACACGTCCTACACAGTAGGCACAGCGTACGGAATGCCATATCCCACGACCGGTTTCGACCTATCGGGTCTCATCAGGTGGGCACTGGCACAAATGCCATTACAAGCTGTATGATAAATAGAAATATAAATATGGAATCAACAGAAACAACTACTCCGACGGTTAATACCCCCACCGGCATTGAATTAAACTGTTGATTCCGATGGATTCTTAGACGAACAAATAACATATTCAAAAAAAGAAAGCTTTAAAATTCTCTTTCGTCTAAATTTTAAGGATCACAGATCCCACATTTCGAACACGTTCTACACAGTAGGCACAGCGTACGGAAAGCCATAACCCACGACCGGTTTCAACCTATCCTTAAAATTTAGACGAAAGATGATTTTAAAACCTTCTTTTTTTGAATATGTTATATCTTCGTCTAAGAATCCATCGGAATCAACAGTGCAATTCAATGCCGGTGGGGGTATTAACCGTCGGAGTAGTTTTTTCTGTTGATTCCATATTTTTATTTATATCCTTCATAATTATTTTTTAACTTGCTCGGTCGGGTGGGAAGGCTTGGGCGTTATGTACAGCCAATATAGTTAATGATATCCTTTGTAATGTCTTTAGGTTTATTGATTTTGTACCACGTTAAAGCAAGAAAATAATATAATAATATACCATCTACATCTACGGTTTTGGATATGTCCAAATACAAAATTCCTAAATCATGTGCATTGTCAACGGAATAAAGTGGCAGACATAAATCATTGGTAGTATCTGCCAAATTGGACACAAGCCAAATTTTAATCTTTTCAAAAGAACATCCGCTAACTAAATATTTAGAATCGGGCGTAAAGGCCAACGATTGGATTGTACCTTCGCTATCCGTGACAGTTCTGAAATTGGAAAAACCGTTTAGATATTCGGTAAACACTTTGTCTCTTATCTTTTTATAATATACATATATGTACCTAACTAAACTCTTGTGAATCACATCCCAAACACAGAGAGCGCCATTGTCACTTACTGTTACTAAGATTGTACTATCACCAGAAAATCTAAAAAATAATTAAATAACTTTCAAAAACTTCTTCAAATTAGGCAATATAATCTAAAATAATTATTAAAAAAAGGTCGTTTTTCTAAGGATTTTTTACTTCGAAATGATGAAATATAACTTTGTTTTATCGAGCATTTTGTAATAAATATTGACGTGATATTTTGCATTATTTATTTGTAAAACTGATATACATGTTGTATTTCAATAGAATCTAAACGATATACATACGTGGTCATTCAAACTTAGTTTTATTTAATTAACTAAAATAATTTCCACTGTTGGGCACTTCCGGTTATACTGGAAGTTGATGTCAAATTTCTTATTTTAAATGGCATTTGAAATTCATTTTTTATGGAAGTTATGATTCTTTATAGTTTGTGTTGCGGTGCAATCTTTTTTCCAATAAATTAAATTATCTCAGAAATTATTCATCGTAGGTATATAAGTAACAAGTTGGTTATCAAAGTCACCTTAAAATTTTATGTTTGATAGAAATTGATCGTAAAAAATATACCATTCCATTTAAAAGTTGACATCAACTTCCGGTATAACCGGAAGTGCCCGACAGTGGAAATTATTTTAGTTAATTAGACTATCCTTGATAACCCCTACTCCCAACTCTCAAATTTTCAAATCTGTAACATGCTTAATTTCCCTAAAACGTCAAATGTACAACTCAGTTTGAATGACCCTGCATTTAGGTTCTATTTATTGCATTTTAAAGTAAACTTTTAGATTTTGTGGACGAATAAATGGCAAACAACTGTGGCCTTTCTCGCTCTAACGCTGTCTGATTGGCTATCTCCTCCCTAACCGTATCTCTTTCTACCAATCAGGCTTCGTTCATGCCGCGTTGCTATAGTATTAAATTTTGTCTCCACGTTTTTATGCTCTTAGTTCAAAACTTAATTTTTTATAAAAGTGTTTAACAGAAAATCACTGATCATTTTGTGATTCCGTTGGCGCCATTCAAAAGAAGATGTCCGCCATTTTTCGACATTTTCTCACATACACCCCTAAGGTCACGTATAGTTACATTTTAAGTGTCCCCTAATAAAAAGACGTCGCAAATCATAAGCCCAATATTTATTTATTAATTTTTTTATAAAAGAGTTGTCTAAAAATTTTTAAGTGGAGAATAAATAATTGTTATTTATATAGTTCTTTTAAGCATTACAAAACTATAATTTCTATTCAGCAGTTGAAAGTAAAATCATCTGTGGACGTCACAATGACCAAGTTCCTCACTCCCCTTCATCACACATAGTGACGTTTTAATGACCTGGGGCTCTATAAGTAACGGACGTTTTTTTTTGAATGGCCCTTTTCAAACACTCAACTTTTTAAAATAGTCGCAAATTAGTTATTAAATTCAAGTTTCATAATGAATTGAAAGAACAAGGAAACAATATTAACGTTTCATAGAATTATGTGAAATGTTGCTTTTGTCTTTTACTTTGTGATAATCTTAACGGTACATAAAAGATATACTAGGCACTTTGCATCTATAATTTTATTTTTATTATTTTTTCTTGTTCTTTGACCTAATTATATTTATTTTCCTTACAAACATTTTGGTATATCAAAAAAAAAAGAATGTTTGTTACAAACCTGCACACCCGAACAGCATCTCCATTAATTTGTACAAAAACGTGTATTTTTGACCCAGAATGCATATTCCAAAGTACAGTAGTTCCATCGACGGACGAGGATGCCAACATGCACCCTTGTGGTGATAATTTGACGCATGTGACTGAATATTTGTGGCCAAGAAGGGGTGAACACGGCCGTTCCAAGTAACCTGACCCTACTATCCAATCCCAGACTCTAACGGTCTTATCACTAGACAATTTTATTTGTTTTTAATTATTAGTTACGTTACAATTTCCATTCTAACGTATAATACAAATTAAAAAAATATGTAGAAATTATATTTTTTTTCAGTAAAACTCAAACCTAGGGAAACATTTTATTCTTTATTATTACAGTTCCCAGTTGTTTGATATTTATGACCTAAATAATGTTTTCTCGTTAAATTAGTAAAAAAGGGTACCAGCACATATACAAATAGGGGTAGGGACGAAAGCACTAACGGCTTTCTCCGAGGATTATATTCCATGAAAAATTTATAAAGAACCTACCTTTTTAATTAGCCAGAAATTATGTTATTTCATAAAAGGGTAATAAATTTTGATGCCTAAGAATTTTACTGGATTATTATACGACTGATTTATAATTTGGAAGTACGTAAACAGGATTTATGTTACTTCATAGCAGAATAATGAATTTTATATACCTACTTCATAGTTCTAATGTACCTTTGCATGCTAACCGAAGGCATCATACCTTACCGGATAATTGTTATAATTAGCGGTTGTGGATATTTTTGTTTAAAACTCGTTTAACAGCTAAAAAGGTCTAATTCTAATCTATTACATAAGCATCCCTAACCTAATATTCCATGGGATCCTTCGAAAATTAATATAAATAATAAAAAATTAAAAGTGACTAACGATAAATGCAATCGTGCAGGTTCCTTGGGCCCACTTCCCAATATGACGAATAAAAAAATTTAGTAGATATATATTTAAAAGTATCGATTACAACCAGATCGGATGAATACTAGAATTCAATTTTTCGCAGTCTATTTAGTCTCGTACAATTATAAAGGGTTTTCTAATTAAATTAGCGCGTCAGAACTTTCAAATGAGACACAATAACAACTGCAAGTGATCTTTTAATAACCATATAATTTTGAAGAACAAACAATGGCATTATGTTTTAAATATAATTTCGTTTAAATGTCCTCCTCGACTTCTTCTGACTGAATTAATTCTGGAGGCCCAATTTGTGACACCTCTTTCACACATATCGCATGGTATATTCCTAATGATGCGTCGAATGTTTCTCTTAAGGTCGGGAATTGCTTGTGACTTATTTTTGTACACGAGAGCTTTAACATGACCTCAAAGGAAAAAATCCAAGGGTGTGAGATCACATGATCTTGGTGGATAATTGACATTACCATTTCTTGAAATAACGCGGCCAGGAAATTGATGTTCCAATAAATCAAGTGTCTGCCGAGATGTGTGACACGTCGCCCCGTCTTGTTGAAAGAAAACATTGTTTATGTCAGTATTTCTCAGTTCTGGCCAAAGATATTCTGTTAGCATATTCCTGTACTGCTCACCATTAACAGTAACACAATTTCCATCTCCATAAGGTCCAATCACGCCTCGATCCCAGAAACCGCACCAAACAGTAACCTTCTCAGGATTATGAGATGTTTCTTGAATGGCCTGATGATTTGCATCAGCCGAAATCCTACAGTTATCCTTGTTTACAAACCCATTGAGCCAGAAATGGACTACATCAGAAAACAGTATCCCTTCTGCAAAATGTGGATCAGCTTCCAACTGCTCAAGGGCCCAGTCTGTAAAATTCGACGCAAACGATGATCATTTGGCTTCAGTTCTTGAGTGATTTGAACTTTATAAGCCTTGAGTTGGAGATCTTTGTGCAAAATTCTCTACGTAGGTCGTCTGAGAGAGGCCAAGTTCTTGAGAGCGACGAGGAATGGAAAGGTTCGGATCATCTCTTACACTTGGCTTACAGCAGCAATATTAACCTCCGATCGGGCACCCCGATTACGCAAAAATGTTGAATTATCTGCAACTGAGCCAGTTCCTTCAAACTTTTTAACCAAACGATAAAGATATCGTTCGGTTGGTCGATTATGCTGACCGTAGACTTCCCGCAACGC
This sequence comes from Agrilus biguttatus, assembly GCA_963921985.1. Lineage (NCBI taxonomy): Eukaryota > Metazoa > Arthropoda > Insecta > Coleoptera > Buprestidae > Agrilus > Agrilus biguttatus. Next base: position 29,056,158 of record OY998118.1, read on the forward strand.
GCGAAATGTTGGGCGAACGGAACACTCATTTTAATGGTAAATACAAATTATTTCTAAGCGCTGTTGAATCGTTAATCTGTCCATTTTAACTTGCCACAATCTACTGAATTCATTTCTTTGCAAAATTTGACATTTGCGTTCCAAAGCCATCTTGTTTTTAGCATCAAAGTTCTGACGCTTTAATTTGAAAACCCTTTAGTTATTTAGTCATTTTGGTGTAAAATTATTTTTTTCAACGGTGAAAAAAGTTTGTTTTATTTCAATAAATTTGTGGAAATTATTAGCCCAAGAGAACAAAAATAATTATAAGTGCCGCTAATATTTATTTTTTAATGTCATCGTTAAAAATAAATAATATAATGTACCTATAACATTAAATACACCTATTACCTAGAGCCACTAACCAATACAAAGTTTGTGCTAAAATCGCAAGATGTGACATCGCTAGAATGAGTAGTTAAACTTTGTAAAACTCTCACATTTTGAAAATTCGTCTCCATAACACTCTGAAACAAAATTCCATTTAAGAATACAATTCTAAAATTAAATACATAATAATAACTTGTAATGATTCTGCGGTCGGGTAATTATGAAACATATTAATTAATATAAATAAAAGATGAAAAGATGCTTTTTTATGTTTCAACAAATTCTTAAAGTGTACAAAGTATGTAGTATTTAAGACTTTGTACACTTTAAGAATTTTAGTATTTATCATACTCTTGAAATAGGCATAATATGACGAAAAAATTTTGTAAAGTCTAATAAACATAAAAAAGCATCTTTTTAACTTTAACTTTTTTTATATTAAATACATAATGTTATCGTCATATAGTTCCTAAAATAACATTGGTTTAATCATTTAATAAAGTCACGCTATAGATTGATGAATTTCTAAATAACAAAACGAGTGACGATCTCGCCATTAATATTTAAAATGCACCTATGTTTGTTATTGCAAAAAGACGTCATGAACACTGCACGTACTCGGCATATCGATCAATACAATTGCTCAAAGTTGAAAACAATACATCCATGATTTTTTTATTATATATATAACTAGTCGTGAGTTTATTTTATGAGCCATTGTGGTTGATATCTAGCCCCCATTTACGCTATTAAAATGTAATAGGTATCTATGAGAAAAAGACAAACAATAAACAAAAGCTTAATCAACTATAGAGTTATTCGCTGTAAAATGACACCTACCTAATAAAACCCAAAAATAATTAATAGAATATTTGGTAATTCATTGAAAAACTCGACAATTGTTTCAACAGTAGCTGTCTTTATCAAGACTAAAGTTTATTGAAGAAAATAATGTTGTTGGCCTTATTTATATCTGGAAATTATAACTACCCTAAGACTACATGTGGACAAGATGTTTACAAAATGGCAAAATTGAACAACGTTTATTATATAGTATTGTTAGAAATTCCTAAGCGGTGTGATAATGAAGGTGAATGGTTAGCAATCATTTCGGTTTGATTGTTCACAATATTTTATTTTGAATGTACCACTTTGCTTATTTCTAAGTCCTCAAGAAGATTCAATCTATAATGTTTATTATTACGATATAATATTTTTACATTCTCGTTTATCTTATGATTATTGATAATACAGTGGTTAGAGAACCCTGTACATGTTTTTTAATGATATGTTGTGTAAATGTTCATTCATTCACTCAAACTGGTTTTGATAGCTCTACTAGATTGCCCAATGTAAAAAGCATCACAGTTGTTACATAAGATTTTATATATGCCACTACTTGAAAGGGAGACATTTTTCGACTTGACATTATCTAAAAAATATTTTAGTATTTTTTTTTATTGGATACGGTGACTCTGATACCCAGTCTTTTAAGTATTGATTTTATTCACTTACTAATTATGTGCCAATTGTAGAGTTTGTCAATAAAGGGTTTAGCCGGGTAAGATAGTGAAAAATGCCCCAGGCCGTTTTGCAACAAAAAAAATCACTATATTTATCATGAAAAAAAGTATTCCCCCCTAAATTTCAGACCCCTAACGTAATAACTACCCTAAAAAAAATCGTAAAGGTTTCTCATTGTTTAAACGATATCCACGTTAATTTTTGACGTAGAATGAAGTGTTTTTTTTTTTTTAATTGACTATTTTTACAGTTTCTACAGATTTTATTTTGAAATTTTGGCTCGAAATTTACTTTTTTAATTAAAGTTTCAAATTTTCAAATTCGATTAAAAAAGACCAAGACACTTAGTTTTTAAAAAAATTATATTCTATCACTTTTTTGATGTATTTTCGAAAAAAAAATTTTAAATTTTTAAAAGTGGGGGAACGTGTAGAAAAAATGCAAAAACCATTTTTTTCGGTTTTCGCCTCTTTATTGCTGACAAATGGTCAAATTTTGATTTCTACTTTTTCCCCGAATATTAATGTAAAATATGGTTAACAGCATTTTATTATAGATTTTTCACGTTCCCCCGAAGTAAAATTACTTCGACTGTTTATTATTTGTTTACATAGTATTGTATTCGTGTAGATACTCACGAAATAGGTAGTTCATTTAGATATTTATCAATTTTTAACTTCTTTTAGCCAAAACAAGTATTTTATCTAAAACAAGTGTGATAAGGGTTTGTTAAGTTTTTCTTTATTTCAATTATGTTTTAATACACTGTGTGCGGTAATTAAGTGATTTAGATAGGTAAAATTTTACATTAATATTCGGGAAAAAAGTAGCAATCAAAATTTAACCATTTGGCAGCAACAAAATGGCGAAAACCGTAAAAAAAATGGTTTTTGCATTTTTTTCTACACGTTCTCCCACTTTTAAAAATCTAAAAAGAAATTTTTCGAAAATATACCAAAAAAGTGATAAAATTTAATATTTTATAAACTAAGTGTCCTGGTCTTTTTTTAATCGAATTTGAAAATTTGAAACTGTAATAAAAAATTTAAATTTCGCGCCAAAATTTCAAAATAAAATCTCTGTAGAAACTAGAAAAATATTCAATTTAAATAACACCACTTCACTATACGTCAAATGAGAAACCAATTGTATTGAATTAGCGGATACTTGATGGAAGTCCAACATATTGAAATAAATACACAGTTGATAACATCCACAATTATATATATATATATATAAATAAGCTTAACACGTGTTTCGCCAACACTGTGGCTTCTTCAGAAATACAAAATTTACTTAAAACTACCTAAGAGTACACGTGTTAAGTTTATTTAATAAATTGTGGAAGTTATCAACTGTGTATTTATTTCAATGAGAAACCATTACGATTTTTTTAGGGTAGTTATTACGTTAGGGGTCTAAAATTTTGTGGGAAATACTTATTTTTCATAGTAAATATAGTGGTAGTTTTTTTGTTGCAAAACGGCCTGGGGTATTTTTCACTATCTTATCCGGCTAGACCCTTTGTGAAAAATTACCAAGTGTTTTGGGATTTCATAGGTAGCATCGATAAATTATTGACTAAACCGAACTAAGTAAGTAAAAGTAAGTTGATTTAATATCGTTAGTAGTAAATATCAGTAGATGGCGCCACACGGACTGTAAAGTGCAACGAATTTCATAATTGAAACTATAACTGCTTTCAAAACTGGTAGTATGCTTACCTGCCGAGGGATAAAAGCATAGGATGTAGATATCGATGCATTTTTATCAGTACATTATGCTTCTTATCATTTTAGAAAAAATCTACCTTGATAAGACCGTACAACTAAGGGCGAAACGTCAGGAATAAACAACTTTTTTGCCCCGTTTTGGCTTTGATTTTTTGAATTTGTAGACCAAAGGGAAGAAATGAAAAATGTTACTGTGGACTTAATTTCAATATTTAATACAAGCATTGATCGGATTACGGTAAATAAATATTACTTTGAAAATAGATGATTGCTTATTATTTACTGATAATGGCTGTAACAAAACAAAAAATTTTGCTTCAATTGTACAAACGCATATGATTAATCTAATGATATATGTACATCTATAACAAGAATGGTTAGGAAACAGATAATTGTACAGAATTTACTCTTATTGAGTATTCCTAAGACATTTAATAATACTTTCTAATTATGTGCCTACTTATTGTAGTGTACTATTGGACAAGGAAAGTCCGCTCTTATCAATTTTTAAGAAGAATGTATTATAGTTAGTTACATTTTAACTAACAGCATATTATTTGCGAAGCCACATATTATACAAAATTGATTATAGTACACAACGACGTAATAAAAATGTTATCAAAAAAAATTTACAATTAAGTTAGATTTTGGGTTCAAATTTTTCTTAATATAAGAAAACACTTAAATTTATTAACAAATTCTACACGTTGTTCGTCTTTTTATGGCATCTTCAGGAGTTATTGAATTAAGTTAAGTTACATGTTACTAAATCTAAACAAACAGAATTCGTATTTATACATCACTATCTTAGACTAAATTTGGATCAAGGAGGGGGTTGCTCCCGAACATGATTTGGTCGTTGGCTAGTTTCTTTTTACAATTTAGGGTTTTCTTAATTTCTAATATTTCATATTTATCTAATATTAATCCGCCCTTTAGATTATGTAATAATTTTACGTTTTCTTTTTTTATTCTGTGGTTATTATTAATTAGGTTGATCGTTAATCCAAATTTAGTGTAAGATAGAGATGTATAAATAGAAATTACTTTAGTTTAGATTTAGTAACTTGTAACTTGTAACTCTAAGTGAAATATTTCCAAGTGTTTTCTTATATTAAAATAATTTTTATTAAACATGTTTCACTCACCAAGTGTTAACGGCAGACAGTTTCATTTTATCAAATTCTTCGTTGCTTAAAATATAATAATCAGTAAGTTTATAAGATCACATACAATATTAATTTAAGAAAAAAACTGACATCACTTTCGGAAATTTAAAAGCGCTCAAAAATGAACAATGAATTAATTATTTATCATAAAGCATTTCACACCGCAGCATCTCGAGATATAATGAAGTTTGCAGATAACTAAAACCGAACTGTCTATAACAGTAAAATTATGAATCATTTAGTATGTTTTCGACATCAACATTAAATTCTGCAAGCATCTCGACAAATCCGACAGTTTTAAGTAATTAATTCGGCTGATCGTTATTTTATAGTTATCGATTACGGAATTGACGCCCTTTTGTCTGTTGCAACGGAAACAAATAAATCGTTGCCAGTACAAAAGGTATTCTCAGGTATAGTGTTATAGGACACAAAATGGTAAAGATCCTCAACAGCTATTCGAAATACTCGCTTTTATATTCAGTAATTTTTTATACTTTTAGAGTTGTAGTTTCTTTCACATAATAACCTCACATTATAATATTTATATTGATCGAAATCGATGTGCTTTTCACATTCCGCAAAAAAGAATACAAAATCGTACGTAATTAGATAGGTCACTGGTAGGTGATTTAAATTTAATCTAAATGCAAGTGACTCTGTCACAATTTGTGCGGGTGACAAGCAAACTAAAACGCTTGTTCAGTTGTTATACAGGGTTGTTCAAACTGAGTGGTACTTTAGATGTTTTAGGAAAACTAAGCGTAATTAATTGTATCTTGGTTCCCTTGATGAAAATTAATAGTCAACGTTGAAGAAATACACATTATTAATTTTCACTAATTTATTGTTACACTTAACGTATGTTTCGCTACACTGTATCTTCATCAGTAGTAAACAAATACTTAATTTTACGAACGAAACTTATCTAATTTATTCAAAAAGAAGGAATTAAAATCCTTATTTGTCTAAATATTAAGATCAAAGATCTGACATTTGGAACGCGTCCTACCAAGTAGGCACAACGAACCGAAAGCCATACCCACAACCGGTTTCGACCTATCGGGTCTCATCAGGTGGGCGCTGGCAGAAAGGCCTTTACAGGCTATATTATAAATATAAATATAAATATAGAATCAACAGAAACAACTACTCCGAGGGCTAATACCCCTACCGGCATTGAATTACACTGTTGATTGCGATGTATTCTTAGACGAAGATATAACATACTCAAAAAAGAAGGAATTAAAATCCTTATTCGTCTAAATATTAAGATCAAAGATCTGACATTTGGAACGCGTCCTACCAAGTAGGTACAACGAACCGAAAGCCATACCCACGACCGGTTTCGACCTATCGGGACTCATCAGGTGGGCGCTGGCAGAAAGGCCTTTACAGGCTATATTATAAATATAAATATAAATATAGAATCAACAGAAACAACTACTCCGAGGGCTAATACGATTACCGGCATTGAATTACACTGTTGATTGCCATGTATTCTTAGACGAAGATAGAACATATTCAAAAAAGAAGGAATTAAAATCCTTACTCGTCTAATAATACATCGCAATCAACAATGTAATTCAATGCCGGTAGGGGTATTAGCCCTCGGAGTAGTTGTTTCTGTTGATTCCATATTTTTATCTAATTTATATTAATATGGGTTCGAACTGAAATTAGGAAGGGGGAACAGGTTAAGTAAAGGAGAATTAATCTAACATATCGTTTAAAAGTAAATCTGTTTTTTTTAAACTTATTTATTTCCATTGTTTCTAAAAGATTTAATTTATTATTGTTTAATTCTTTATGTAAGCTACTGTATTCCCTATTAAACTGGTGGTTTCCTAAAATCAAGTGTTTAGCGTAATTAGAATCGAGTTTGTTATATTTAAATGACCTTAAATGTTCATTAATTCTTTTTTTGAAATTCCTATTTGGTTTACTTATATATATATCTTATTACATGATCCACACTTCAATTTATAAATTCCTGATCGTAAATCTTTATCGCACTTATCTTTATTATTTTTTAAGAACCTAGAAACTGAATTATTTGTCTTGAAAGCTACATTAATATTGTTTTTACATAATATTTTTTTAATTATTTCAGAAGGATAGCCTATATATGTTAATGAAACATATTTTTTGTTTTCATTCTCAATATTTGGAAAAACTGATTGTAATGCTAATTTAATTTATTTTTTAATCTTATCTACTAAATTAATATTATAATTGTTGTTGTATGCAATTTGGTTTATGATGTTAAGTTCTTTTTTGTAGCGAAACATATGTTAAGTGTAATAATAAATTAGTGAAAATTAAAAATGTGTATTTCTTCAACGATGAGATTTAATTGGGAATAAGGGTTATCAAGGATTATCTGTATGCCTACGATGAATAGCCACCACTGACAGGTGATGAGAAAACAACTGACTCAAAAATAATAATCAATAAATTGGAGCTCGTCAAAACTTCCATTGATCTAGATAGGACATTTTATCTTCATATTTTTATTTGTAAATGTACACTCGTAATTGTAATTGTAAAGTGGAAACCAAAGGGGTAAATACCAAATAAGCGGAGAGAAGTTATTAAAGAATGATAGTATATTTTTACGTATAATACATTTTAATTTTAAACTTGAAATACAAAAAAAAAGAATTACAAAAATAATACGAAAGGTGATAAGTATTATTTTCAAGTCTAAGTGCCGAATTCATCTTTAAATTTAAATTTAGTACTATTTATACGGAATTCACACTATTTATTTCACCAGGTGCTCTAAACACTTGGCACAATTCTATGTAATGAAACTGCGTTGAAAACATATAACATCTCTAGGATTATATTTGTAGTCAAACGTAAATGAGTGGCACATTACACCTTTGTTGGGATATTGGCGGCGATAATTACTGTTTTATGTATAAAACTGAAAATTTGGTTTTGTGGCATTTACCCCACTTGGTATTTCCACTCTAAAATTATTAATTTAGTTAGATGTATGGCTTACAACCGTAAATTAGTCAAAAAAGGATTCCAGTGTCAAGATTTATTGATGAATTTATATACTGACTTATTGCTCTGTAAGTAGTTAATTGTAACTGTTTAGCAATAAAGCATTATTATAATAATTATTATTAAACTTTTTATTTTACATAAATAAACCCATTGTCCGGACCTAACCGTTCACATAGACTACTGCCCTTTAGCCCGAATCTTAATTCTACTATAAATTCGTCAATATTTTTATTATCTTTCTATCGGCGTTTTGATACATAAGCCTTCAAAATGTGACATGTTTTCTTTGTACAATTTAGTCCCCTATACCGACGAGAAAGACATGGGGGTATTTCGGATAATCCTTGAGGTCCTTTACCTTCCTTCGTCCGCATGATACTACTTTCTGGATTGCCATGTATGTATAATACAACAAACACATTATACGATTTTATGTGTAGCACAGCTTGCCCCAAAAAGTAATAACAATATCATAATGCATAAAAATCAGAAATTAGAGGACTAGTATTTTGAAAAAAATAATGAGTGCTTTTAATTTTTCAACAACATTTTCGAATCAACCTGTACTTAAGCCATTTATCTAGGTACAAATATTTTTTACAGCATATTTTTAATTTTGCTGTTTTCAAATGCAAATTATTTTGTTTTTCAATATCACGTAAACAACGTCCTTTATACCTGTAAGAAATTATTAAAGCAAAAAACTGAAGGTGTAAATGTGGGCACCATAATGAATAAATCATCAAAATACTCTGAATTCAAATGAGTTAACTATGAATGAAGTATTTATAATTCCTATGTTTTTGATTAAAAAATGTAGGTAGTTTCATTTCAATTCTTTTAAATTACATGGCTGTTAAAGCAGTAAAATATCAGCTTAAAAACAAAAGTTAATTCATAAAACGTCCTGTTACTACAGTGTTGGACAATATCTATCAATTTTCAATTGTTTATTTCCCACTGATTTCATTTGTTTGGCTTACGTATATAATTGCGCGAATTATCGTATATTTGAAACTTGGAATTTATTTAATAATTTTTAGTAAATAACAGTAACAAAATCGAGAAAAATGAAAAAAATATATCTTTTTCTATTTTTATTCCGATACTCCTGAGGAAACAAACCCAAACTGAAATGCTAGATTTCTACCTTCCCTTCTATTACTAATATACTTTAATTTATTTTTATTACCGTTATTATTATTACTATTTAAATTAATTTGATTGATAGATAGTGTTAACTGAACAGTAATTAAGATATTAAATAAGTAAGTAAAATTAGGTACATACCAAAGTTTCGATATAAAAAAGCAGATGGTAATAATATTCAATGTAATAAAGAAATGGAAAATTGAAATCAAGAAGAAAATGGAAATGAATAGAAAAGGATACGAACTATTCGAAGAAAAATAGAATTTTTCGAATATTCGTATAGCCACAATTTACAATGTTAAAGTTAAATGTTAAATTGTCAAAAAAGGAGTAGAAATGAAATTACCCATGCACTATAAAGATATAATTAATAAATAACACAGTGCTTTTCGGAACTCCCTTGTCTCCAGAGGTATTATACTGACATTTTCGGTCTCTAATCTACGAGAAAGTCCAAGATAATTAACAGTTTGTAGTCGCTTAGTATACATAATATGTAATTTATTAACAACTTCCCCCCGGCTGTAACCTCTCAATTAAATCAAACCATACAAAAAAGGAAAAAACTGTCAAAAGAAGCAAAAAGTGCAGAAAAAAAGAACAATTAATGATAAACTTGTTTACCTTAGTTTATTCCACTGTCAGCGAGATTGATTTACGGGTACAAAATAACCAATACTACTTTATGACCGATATGTATTACTATATAGGAATCCTGTCGCTATAGAAACAAAATGGAAACTCATACACACGTCAGTCGATATCGTATAATTGCATTAAATTAGTAATGAAGTTTTCAGTGTCAATACTGAGGTGGAATTAAAACAAAAAAATCTCTTTTAAATTGAGTTACGCGTGTTAAACAAATACAGTAAATATCCCATTAGATATACGTCATTTGGCAAAGTAAATAGGCACTTTCGGTCACTTCTCTTATTTTAGACGATTGTATAAATATTAATTTAATTAATTACTCGCGTTGTCAACATTTCTGTTTATTTAGTTGAACCTAAAAGGTTTTATCATTTGCTTTTGTACAGTAAGCATATTATGAAAATTGACTTTAGATAAATTTTCTTATTTGTTGTACGAGCCCTTTCCATTTCGGTTGGGCCAGTGTTAGACCAGGCAAATTAGACAAAACATCAGCCGAAACTCTGAAAATGTCCGACGTCGGTTTTGACGGCAGGAAATTGTTATGTGAGGTATTGTCGTCTGTTTAGATACAAGCAATGTGGTGGGGAAACTTTTATAAACAAATTAGTCCTATTTTCCGTAAAAAGTATTATATTATTTTTATGAACAGTGATATACAAAACATAAAGTTTTATAGAATAAATGAACCTACACAATAAGGTATCAAACGATAAAATCAGTCCATTACTTACAAAAGTTATGATCGAGAAACTATTGTAGTTGTTGTTTTAAAATTAATAAAAAACGTGCAAAGATATCTTAATAATTTTATTTTTACATGAAATCCAGTACCTTAATCTACTTTTCTACATAATTTCCTTCAATATTGAGGCACTTGTTATAACGTTTGACCAGTGACCGTCTTGAAGATGCTGACCGCCCAGATGTTTCTTCAAATGTAGGAACAAATGGTAGTCACCGGGCGCCAGATCAGGGCTGTACGGAGGATGATCTATAGTTTCTCAGTGAAAAGATGTGATGAGATCTTTGGTCCGATTAGCCACATCTTTCAATGCTCTCACCCACTTCCTTACCATACTATCACTCACAATATATGGTCCGTAAACTGCACAGATCTCAGATCTCACTATGAATGTCAATCGGTTTTAGCACTAAGGAATAATAGATATAATAGCCCGGTCTTCACAGTCGGCGGGACTCACGATTATCGGAGGCATCTTAAACACTCAGTAAACAACGTAAACAAGGGCGAATCAGACTGTAATGGCGTCAGTGCGTAGGTGAGAGATGTAAGTACTCAGTGCACATGCGCGGAATGCTGATACTTAAAAAACATGCCTCGTATATTTATATTTATGGTATTTTCTAACAATGCTTATTTATTAGGAATATTTTCGATATTTTGCTATAAGAATTGAAACAATACAGTTGGTACAAAAACAATCAAATGGAACTGAACTAAATAAATCCATAAATGACAACTACAGGATTAGACATGTAGTTTCTTACCCGAGATTCTTAATACTTTTTGTATACAAGTAAACTACTGGAAAATTCCTACAAACACGTCTGAAACTATTTTTTAAGGTTTATTACTTACCGTTTTTCCAGTTTTTTAAAAATCATTTTAAGGTATAAACAAATAATGAAAACAACAAATTAAACAGATTTTCACAAAATTTTATTTAAATATCGTAACATGTTTCGCCAAACTTTGGCTTCGTCAGAGGAGAGAGTATTTACTACTAAATATACAATTGAGGGATGGATGTTTAAATAGTTACAACATGGTTTATGAATGATGGTCAGAATAGATTTAAGTGTGGCGTATTATCCCCTTCTGTTTGATCATTAAGTAGAGTACCTAGTTTTTTTGTTTATTTATAACTTTTCTAATAGTGTTAATCTATATCCTTTCTTTTCTAAATATAAAATATCCATGTCACTATTGAATTGGTGGCCTCCTTCTGTAATGTGGTTTGCATAGGAAGAAGCTGACATGCTTTTTATATAACTATTTTTATGCTCCAGTAAACGTTTTTCAAAGTGCCTGCCTGTTTGACCCATATATACATTTTGGTATGACCCACAGGTTAATTTATAAACTCCAGAACACATTTCTTTATTAATTTTGTCTTTGTTGTTTTTAATTAACTTACTTATATAGAAAAGTTAGTTTTATAAGCTAAGTTAACTATTTGCGTACAGTAACATACTCAAGGCCTTTTTCTGCTTCCTTTTACTCCCGTTTCTGCCTTTAATAATATAATGAAAACAGTTAGTTCTCCTCTAGAATAATATATTTTTTCAACTAAGAACCCCCCTTATCCCAGAAAAAAACTCTAAGTAACTTTATTACTTATAAATTGATCGAATTTATTGAACCACGAAGGTATCATAAAATTATTTGATAAGAATATCTAACAATATTAATTTTTATGTAGTTTGAACCATTGATGGTTTGTAATAAACAATAAATATTTAAACATGAAAAAGACATTTGTCTTCTATTTAGTAACACATAAAGGGTGGAAGTCTGTCCCGGTTGTCATCAGTGATGGGGGGGGGGGGCAGTTCAGTTTTTTTATTGATAAAAATAGAATGGTCAGAGACCGCCCAGGCGGGGGCGGGGAGTTAGGTAGGTTCAAGTCCCCCTACTGTACCCCCAAGGGGTACGCACCCCCATTTTTTAACGAGGTCATGACAGCAGTAATAAATGAGGTAATCTGTAGTGGGTACAAATTAATTCAATAATTAATATCGCATTAATGTACATTAATATTTAATTATGCGCCTAGTAACCAAATTACTTCTTTTAAATTATTTATCCGAAATAAACATTATCCTCTTTTTTCTTTCTCTAATTACTATCTGTCGTCAATAGTTTAAAAAACCTATCTTGCTTTTTTATTTTATATGAAAAAAAAAGAAAAATATTTATACTAACTTTATAATATAACTGTTCGTTATTTTCATTGTTGTTTTTTTGTAAAACTATAGATTATCACTGTAGATTCAAAATTTCGGATGACGTATAATGTTTGCGGGCATCATTTGGCCCATGGGGTGAATTTGGGTACCTCTGACTTACATATTATATATATATATATATATATATATATATAAATATATATATATAAATATATATATATTTGTTTTCTACCTCAAGGAACTATGTTTTACGGCAAAACAACTATAGTGATAGTTTACAACTTGTTTTAAGCTATTAACATACTTTGTTTGTTATTGGTTATGAAATTTCAACGAATAAAGGCCCTGCAGGAATTAATTATTTACTTTGTAAATATTTATTAGAACAAATTGATTGTTTTTCACTAGTTTCGCTTGATTAGAGTCAATGGCGAGTAGAAAATGCCAAATAAAAACCATCATTTCGATAAAACTGTGTAAAATATTCACGCAATGATGTAAATGTTTCTTGCAAAACTTGCGTTTGTTATTTTTACTGAATTATGGACAGAAAGGTCATTGTACTTGCAATTTTGCCTATGTACATTTGTGTACTACACATTTCTGAAAGCTTGTATGGCAAAATACAAATAGTTATGTATGCATGTATATAAGTAACCAGGCATAAAACTCTTATAGAAAGTTCCAAATGGCAAACAAAAACCGTAGCTAAGCATTGAAACGCTTTCTTTCTTTATTTTTATTACGCTCACGCATAAAACCTAAATTAGTATTATGCAATACGCAATTTGATGTTACATTTTAAAACTGAATGCACATTTTATTTTTAAAACTAAACAATTGATTACAGATTGCAAAATAAAATTAAAATAAAATTACACATATTGACTTGAAATTCTTCAATTCTAATTCTAATTTTGCAATATCATTAAGTTTTATTTTAAATCTTTCGTTATTTTGATTGTTTTGAGTAATAATCACCAATGTGCTAATGGTTATTGATGTCGTTTAGGTAGGTTTGTACCATAGAAGGGAAAGTAAAGGAGAATGAACATGTGTAATACGTTAGTTCGGTGTCTGTAGATTTGTAGATTTTATAGGTTGCGCTATGTTGTCTGTGTGAAATAAATGACTGTTTTTGCCTCTGTTTTATAGAAATTTATGATAATAAAAAGTAAAAAAAAAAAAACAAAACAAAATAATTTCCACTGTGTATTTTAAATTCTTAACAATTGTTTCACCCTACAAGGGCACCTTCAAAAGACATAGATACTAATATGCTACCACTTACAAGCTAACTTGTATACTATCTTACATTGCTAGTGAGATGGGTGTGGGGTGTTTTTCCACTAATTTATTTACAATTATAGATTCCTACACATTTTCGATGTCATTTATAATTTCATAATTGTTTTGTTTGATATGTTTTTTAAATTTCAAAAGATTCTACTATATACAGTTTCTTCCCTTTTTCTAAGTAACGCAATATTTAACAGTTAGAATCAACATTAAATTCGTGTTTACAGCTTTTTATGTGTTTCATTAAAGTCGATTTTTCAACATAACTTTTAATATGTTTATTAAGTCTCTCTTTAAAGGATCTCCCTGTTTGACCAATGTATACTACCTTACATGTGTTACAATTTAATTTATACACTCCGTTTTTACTCATTTTTCCTTATTTATCTTTATTATTGATTACATATTTTGATAACTTATTTGATGTTTTAAATAAAATTTTAATATTCTTATTTTTATTATTTTTTCCTGCCACTTTATTTGAAATATTTCCTATGTATGAATATATGTATATGTTTCAGAAATATATATGTATTACAAAGTTTCATCACCTTTATATATTGATAGTTAGGGGTAACAAGAGACAGAGGAAGGCCTAAATTGGATTACTGTACACAAATAGTTGGGGATGTAAAAAGTTCTAGTTTTAGAGAAATGCTAGGATTGGCTCAAGATGGGAAGGAGCATTTGGGCTAATGGCTATCTAATGATGATAAAAACTATTAATTAAAATTAAATAAATTGGCATTTATTTGCTTATTTCACATGTATGTATTGTCACGTTGATATAGAAGGGAATCGACGTTAGTGGTGAAAAAAGAAAACTTTGGAAATGACTACTCTGTTTTTTTTTGTTTAATCATTTTATTTTATGTGGTAATGCTCGCAAAAAGGTCAAATATTGTATTTCTTGGAATTTCATTCGGATAACCTGAAATCCTAATCCTAAGGCCAGATTTGGCTCAGCATCACAAAATATCTACATGGGGAATTATATCCAGATCTATGATCTATGTTGACCAAGTGATGTATGGTTATTTGAACTTACCTCAGATATTTTTCTAATAGTCTTTTGATAACTAACTTCAGATTTCCCAGTAAAATTGTAATGACCTTCAAGATCCTCCACCCCTTGTATATTCACATAATCGTTATTGTCTGACACACTTTTACACTATCGCGTTTGAGTTTAGAGTATCTCTGTTTTATATAGTAGTTTATCTGTAATATGTATATTCCTTGATGTTTTGAGTTTCCAATTGTTTTTAATCGCGAACTTATCTTTATATTATGTTTAAATATTTGACTTATCGTTATTGCTTATTACTTATGCTTTTGGAACGTTAATTACTGTAACTGCTTGCAGTTGTTTTTTTTTAGATATTTAATATATAAAGTTTATTATTATGTTCCATTTTATTCATAAGTCAAGGTATAAGTGACCTGATTAATAAATGTTCATATCGTATAACTAACGCAGCTGTTAAAGATACAATTTTGGTAGTCCTAATTCGAGTTAGAGAATAGCAAAAGTTTTATTTATATACCAATAGTAAATACTCGAAAAAGATTCAGAAAGAAAATCCCTTTTCTACTATGAAATTCCTTCATTTCATTAACGTAAAAACGGTATATAATTAATAATTAAATAGGTAAAATGAACCGAACAAAACACTGAAAGAAAAGAAGCAAAAACGATTTCTTTAGAGAAGCAGTGGCGGTGAAAAGGAGAGGGCGGCGGGTGACAGTGACAGTGAGTGACACGCTGTTAAAGCATTAAAGAATAATTTCCGGAAACTTGTATTCACCCTCCACCTCCAAGAGATGTGTTATCCCAGCACCAGCAGAGAAAACGTCGATCCAAGAGAAGTAGCATCTCTAATCTTTCTGGCTTTGTGCCACATTTAATTTTGCTGTGAAGTTTTAGAAGAAGTGAACCCAACACAAAAGGCTGGGCTGTCGCTGCAGAAAATTTTCTTCAAAGCGAAAAACTGTTGAAAGAAGATCGAAGACGTTTGCGAGAAGAAATGGTCAGAGACTCTGCACTCATGGTGCCAAAAGAGCGACAGAGAGCAGGCACGGATATAGAATTCATTTATCAATAATTGCGAGTGAAACACACTTGATCGATCGATGTAATCGACTACTCCTAGATAGAAATCAATTAAAAACGATTCTTGTAAACAGTAATGCCCTTATGACGTATTGTCACGAACTGTACTTGCTGTTAGTGTTGGTTCAGTCCTAATTAACATCACCTTCCTGGAATAGATAATGGATATTCTCGACCTTCTTAGATTCGTTTGGAATATTCTAGCAACGATCAATAAAAAGACAATAGTAACACGGCAAGGTTGTAGAACGTTCTGGAAGAAATGCTGAAAACTATAAAAGCGACTGCACTGGGTGGACCGAGTCAGTTTTGTTTACATCGTTCGTTGACAAGTGATAGAAGCGATAGAGAGGTGATAGTCATAGAGTGGCGAGAAGTGGAACGCGAGTATAAGTGGCGAAGAATACGGCGACAGGAGAAATAGTAGAAAAATTGTGTAGGCTTGTGTTAATCAGAACTGTAGTTAATTTAATTTTAATTGTTAATAAATTTCGTTGTTTTCGTTCGGCTAATTGTGTTTTCGTGACTGAACACGTCACAGTATTAAAAATTTTGAAATTTGTCAAAATACATACAGTACAATTGCACTCCTTGCTCCCCCTGTATCCGCCACTGGCAAGGAGCAATGTTAGAATGTCTTCGTTACATCGTTACAGAACAATGATGACATTCTCCTAACATTTGGTGCTGTGCAGGCTACATCTCTGCTTACGTCCAAATCTGACAAAAATCAATGACGAATTTTCTGAAAAGATTTATAACTGCGGCTCACTCGGGAACGGCCAGCATTTCTTCCCAAGTGGCGGTCCAGTGCACTACCTTGGAGCTTCTGACAATAAGACTCATCATAAAATAGGGCTATTCGGAGTCTGTGGGTAGTAAAATGTGAGATCTTTGATCTTAAAATTTAGACGTATAAGGATTTTAATTCCTTCTTTTTTGAATAATAATTTAGCGTTTCTATATCATATCCGATACTGATGTGCTTGTGCAAAAATGACTTCTTTCTTGGCTGTCCTGTGCTGTATAGCACACCAAACGAATTGAGCCAACGGAAAGTCGCTGTGATCTACAGGCAACACTAAAAATCACTCGAATCCGTCCCATTTGCGCAGGCGCGAAATAATTTTAATTTTTATAAAGCAGCAAATTCATATATCTATCTACGCTTCGTCCAAACCAGCTAATTGGTTTGTCTTTATTTCTCGTAGAGATTTATACTTACTTAACTGAAAAAAATAATACAACATGACAACTCAATAGGCTTATCAAGATCTAACTTTCAACAAATAAGTGAATATTTTCAGCACACCCTTTTCATTTCATCACGAGCCGCCACTGTTTCGGTGCCTGTATGTGAAAGATGCTTTTTACAATTAAACTTAATAAAATGGTATTTGAGATCCACAATTCGATTGAAAAGGAATCGAAAATAGACTCTGATATTGTAATTAAATATTTTAGCAAAAATAAAGTAGTATAATACTTCGGGAAGCTCAATAAAAAAAACTCGCCCCGGGTACCAGGCCATGCTACTCCGCCACTGAAGAGAAGCAGCCCAAAATGAAAAAAACAATTGTTTTATAATTTTTAAATATATTTTCGTGCTTTCTGAGAACTACATTGTTCTTTTGTATAAGAAATGAAAATATTTATTTGAACTGATGTGATAACAATAAACTTGAAAAAAAGGTTCTCAACTGTATTTTTATTTCATTAACTGATGTGGGTGCCTTTTCATAATTCCACCCCAAAAAAAAAAAAGTTTTGTTGAATCTATTATAAATCTACTATTTAGGTATAATACCTAGGATGAATTTCGGAGAAGAAAATAACCAAAGAGATATTCAACCCTTTTTTCGTTATTCGCCCTCCAAAACAATTATTTTTTTTGCATTAAATAATTGTTAATTGATAGTATATTAAAGTCAAAATGAATTTTCGTAGAGAAAATTACCAAAAGGGGTGAAAATAAAAAAAATAATTAAGGTATTTATTAGGCCATGAAAAACAAATCATTTGCAATGATGATAAAACTGTTCAAGTTTTTTACGGTTAAAAGTAGATTCGTCCATGAAAAGTCCTTTGTGGGAAAAAAGAAAAACTTTGTTCGATTTCGGAAATATTGTGGCTGTAATTCTTGGTAGGTTTTCGTCATTCCTACTGTGAAAAGTGGTATGCACCAAGGGTTAAGTGCTATCTACCAGGGATAAGTTGCGTGAGGTTAAGATATATTTGGGTAGATTTTTCTTATTCCCACAGTGAAATGTGCCATGTACCAAGGGTTTGGATTAGGTTATAGTAAGAAAATCGTTACGAAATACCATAATTAAACTTATTTATTTTTCATTTTCACTCCTTTTTGGAAACTTTCTGGAGCTAAATTCATCCTGAATTTATACTATCAATACACAATTATTTAATGCAAAAACAACGTGATTTTTTTTGGGGGTGGAATTCCGAAAAAGTACCCAGATGCGTCTTTATGGACTTGTGGAATGTGAGTCTAGGATTAATAACATATTTTTTTGCATATCAATTTTTTAGTATGATATATGTTAGACCCTGATTAGGATTTGATACAAAAAAGTGCTAAAAATGTTTAACAGTTCAAATAGGTTCATAAATGTTTTTATTTCTCACACCAGATCAATTACTTAGTTAGGTATTTTAAAAATAATGTATTAAATAAACACTTAACCGCTTTGTTTGTACCGGATTTGAATTGGGAAGTTAAAATTAGTGCGATTTGGTGTATGATACATGTGTGTTTCGTATAATGGAGACCGTTTTCGGCAAGAGGGCAGCGCAGCCTCGGTGTCGCTTCCTGTTTTAGGCTGTAACTTACGACTAGTTACAGATATTGATCTGACACTTATTTATTCGTAATCTACGTCAAATTTCCGTGCGAATCCGTGGGTAATACGTCTATATTCGATGCGCAAATAAAAGTTTTACAAAAAAACACCGGGTACAGATTCTTGTTACTCGCAACCATTCGAATAGGTATATAATAGCAAACGTTACGTATGTATATAGAGTTAAACGCTACATAAGTATATGTATGTGAACGTTTGCATTTATATAAGTAAAGGTATATACGTCACATGCACAGAAAGAAGATAACACTCGCTCTTGTAAACCGATACATACATACATATATACTTATGTTTGTATGTACTTGATACATACAGTAGGTATGTTACATGAATCATGAATATAATTGCAAACTAAGTAGGTAAACTGAGTTTTTCTTTGTCTTTCTCACGTATTGCGAGGCACCTCATTATATCTATAGAAAAGGATGTACGAATTAAATGTGAACATTTAAATTTCTATTTCGGTGAAGGGTAGCGAAACGAAGTATTGACTCAGGATGCTTCCATTTTATGTGATGTTAGCGTAATATCGTGGATAGTAGAGTGGTGCGGTTTTAGTACACGACAGTTGTTTGAGCGACCGGGCCGAGCATTTTCGGAGGACGGGGGGGGAGTCATAAAGTCAGATTCACGCAGCTAAACGTTTGGTTTTATTGCTAGCCCAATAATGTCGAATCGCGAACGTTACTTCTCATTATTACTTTACTTTTGTGATCATTATTAAAAAAATGATCGCTATCTGTTGTGCCAAAGCCTTTTCTCAAGTTCCACTACATATGTATGTAGATACTCCCTTTAAAATAATTTAATCGTAAGTGTCTGTTTGCATAAGTACACAAAGTTATTTTAATCGGTAATGTTTTTATCTGAAACCTTTTAATGCGTTATCGCAATGACACTATAATTACGATAACAAAACGTTACTGATTATTCAAAAATATGTTGTTGTGTATAATAAAAACAGTAAATCACATAGTATTGCTATTTTTAACTTTTAATAATAATAGTAGTAATTGAATAATTAATTCTAATATCAGGAGAATAATTATTACTCAACTATGCACTAAGAAGAATAAATCATGACATGACTCATAAATAATGCAAAAACCTTCAGTGAAAGTAATGGGTAAAAATTAAACTGAGGGATATTCATTCCCTATTGGCTAAGCCCTCTAGTTGCTATGGTAACCTTGCTGTTATAGGTAGGTATATTTAAAAGCCATTTACAAAAATACTTATTAATAATAATAAAGATACCGCTATTAAACATCCGCTAATTTTGTTTTAATTTGCTGTTGACTGACAGTGAGGTCTGTCGTTATTGTAGGTCAAACATTCAGTTTTTTTTTTCTGTTAGATTCATAAATTATGGTTTCGCATAAAAATAAATTTTAAGTGTTTTTATCATGTGTTATTTTACGAGTTGTGATGATAAATTTATTTTATCAAAAAATACGTAATGTATTTTTTGATCATTTGGTTATGAATATTAAATGTTGATCATTCCTACGTAATTGATATAAACG
Organism: Agrilus biguttatus; assembly: GCA_963921985.1. NCBI lineage: Eukaryota > Metazoa > Arthropoda > Insecta > Coleoptera > Buprestidae > Agrilus > Agrilus biguttatus. The sequence continues at coordinate 29,076,531 of OY998118.1, forward strand.
ACTTATCGGTATACTAAACATATATACATATATATATATATATATATATATATACATATATTATGTTTACAAATTTATCATTTACCTCGTAACAATAAAAGCCGTTATTTTCGTACTTATCAATCCTTAAGAGACCATTAATAACAAAGAAAACAGAAACACTGAAATTTCCATTCACTTTTCGGTCGATGTCGTTCGCGAACTGAAGTAATTCGTAATTGAAGTAAATTTTCTCTAGTGTGTATCCGTCCGCTATGTAACTGCACGTACATTGTGTGACGAAGAGAGCAGAGAAGCGAGAATGAAAACCTTTGGAGGTTTAAGGGGGGTTCCGTGCACAGGGGGGGAGGGCTAGCAAGCAATCGGACTGACACCAAGCCTAGGTCCGGCCATCTTGTGACGGCAAGCGCTCTCTGATCTCAAAACACCCCCAAATGTGGGTAATTTGTGTCCAAAATTGCACAAAATTGTTCATAAACAATCCTTGACAACGGCCTCAGTGCGTGCAAGTTCATAACTCACGTGTATGTGTCGTAAAATGCGTACAAATTAAACGGATTGTTTGTTGCTTTTTGTGTAACATTTTTGTGTGTGTAGTCGTCTTCGGAGTCCACATCAAGTTTTACTTCACTGTTCGATGATCTCATTGGATAATTATATCATTCGGCGCACGTAAGTTTTCATATATTTGCTTTACATTACATTAAAATAATTACATGTACCTACCCATTACCGTTTCGAATTAATAGTCAAATTTACCTGCGAGATGCTACCTATCTATCTATCCCTATGTACGTATGCATGTATGTGACTACGATTTCGAAAGCAATCGTTATTACTACCGTTCATGTGTGTATGTAACTGAAGTCGAACAGTTCATATTTATACCTACTTAATTTCTATGTACTTTTGTACCTAAGCATGCATACACGTTTTCACATTTCGTGGGAAAAATGAAAATTTTAATTAATCGACCCATGATCGCGATGCCTACCTACAATTTTTTTTAACAGGGAAATACCTACTTTGAAACTCATTCATGTTTTCAGTTTATTTTTAGGCTTCCATTGCTTTCTAATTGTAAAAGCGAAAATATAGCGATTGTATTTTTACCTGTCCATATAATGCTATATTTTTTTTCATTAATCGAAATTTACACATAATAGACATTTTTATTTGCAATTCATTTTTGAAAATTAAATATTTTCCGTCCTTTATTAAATATGTTTGTAAAATCTTATACATAATGAATAATCATAATAAAAGAAATTGAATAAAGAACGTAAGTAGCTGTACAATCTGATAACCTAAAAATAATAAAATTCATGAAAACACATAATCAAAGTTGTTTATTTTGTTTGCTTATAGATTTTTAGGCGATTAACAGATGGATATGCAATTGGGAAAATGTACTAACAATAACTATTGTTTCACATGCACGTTTCATTGTTCTTTTTGTACATCGTAACTGGGCGAATAAGTAATAGAAAATTACTAAATAGCAAATCACGTATTGATAAATAGATTGATGGACGATAGATACAAGGGTTCTTCCCAATCGCAAGAAATAATTTTAGCTCTTCATTTGATAGGATATCGATTTGTTTGCTTGGTTTCGTTTCTCTCGAAACATTTTCTTTGCTCGACATTTGGACTTTGTGGGGTGCGCGCAAGTTAAAACGGTTTGAAGCGACATTGTATACATTATTTACCTGCCTATGTGAATGTTGCTTTATGTACTTTATTAAAAAGGAAACCACTTTTCTCTATTGTCTGCGGCATAACGAATGCATTATGCCATTATGCACTTCTCTAGCGTAATTTCATTCGTTTAAATGTACGTACTCTGATTATATACCTACAGATATCGTTATTCCTATTCTTTTTTACCCTCTAGAAGTTCTGATTTGTTTTTATCATGTACCCAAAAGTACCTACATCTTTTATTGATTTGGCAGCTGCTATCGAAAGACAGTACAAAGTACGTATGTTATTTTTCGCTCCTAAACCGAATGTGTTTATAATAACAATAACCATTTGAAGTAAATACAAATGGATTTTAGAATCAAGGTTTACAAATGTAATTTGTTGAATTAATTATTCAATTACTCCCATTGAAAGTTTTTTCTTAATTTTTATTAAAAGGTTAAATGCGAATTTTTGTTGATTGGTCATAGTCGAAAGAAAACATATTAAGAATGTTTTTTGAATAACATATTCAACCAAAGTAGTAAATGCAAAGTCATTATCACGCATTAGCGGCAAAAATAATTAGTTTTTGAGTTTGCAAGAATGTTTAGAGTATTCCTGTAAAATTGATAATTAGGTACTTTAAAAGGTCAAAAACAAAATAGTAATTAAGTGCAATAATTAAATATTAATAACATAAAATTATACAGAATTAACAGTTTTTGAAAAAATTACGTGCTTGTTGCTAGTAATAAAGATGAGAATTTAAAAATATGAAATATATGTATTACAGCTTTTATTAATTTTTAACTATTTTAAAAATCAAAAATGGATTCTTATTTTTCGGAACCCTTCGCGGTACTTATGTAACAATGTCTGAACGCATCTCATTTTACCGGATTCCACTTTCTAAAAGTAATAACGTTTTGACAAAATAGATGCTATTATAATTAAAAATGTCATGTACGAAATGTTTTGAAAATAAATTTCAGGAAGCGGAGGAAAAATATCTATAGAAGGTTTGCTAATGATTAAGTGTATATTTTTCATTAAATTATTGTTAAAACAACTAAATAATAATAGTACTTAAATCTAAAAAGAGCTGCTATTATTGCAATTAGAAAAATGTTGACATAATTACGTGAAATAGAAATAAGAAACGATAAAGATATGCTGTTAAAATTTTGAGATAATAATTATTTATAAAGGAAATAAAAATATATGTTAATACGTAACAAAAAATTGTAAACATGTTTTACATAAACCATACTTCAGTATCTTTTATTTTATTAAAAACAATTTCTTTAAAATGGATTATCTCCTTTTTGATAACTCATTTCGCGCTGTTTTATTATACATATAAGAACATCATTAATTAGGTGCATATGATTTTCTCTCTCGTCCATTTTATTAATTCACTATCTCACATATATAAAAATTTGGTCAAATTACCCCTGATGGTGTAACTCTTAGGAATGCCTTTGATTCATGTATCTACTTATATCAATATGTAATATAATCTTACCAATAAAGTTTTTTCCGCAGTTTGCATAATTAAAAGTGATCCAGTAATAAGAAGTTGTTGTAGAAGATAAACTCACTTCTCTATTTGTATTCGATTTAAAAAGTATCAAACTACACACTTTTTTTATATAGTTAATCATTTATTTGATGACAATGCAGATGACTGGAATGATATAAATAAAATATTTGGACCGATATACCACAAATTTGTGTAACGTTGCAGAACCTATTAAACAGCTTCTTAAATATGTATAATTTATTTTAAAGAACATTTTATGTCTAACGTTTATTTTTTTTAACTTATGTACTTCCTGCTTTTAGTAAGCCAGAATATTTTCTAAAACAACTCTCAAAATTAACAGTACCATTGTTTGTTGCAAATTTGTTACAAAAAAAAACTGATTTTGTTGCTCGTGATTGTATCCCTTTTAGCAACTATAGTATACTAAATATAATAGTTCCATAATTTGTTGCTCTTTAATGGTATATTAACATCTGAGCCAAACAATAATAAATTAGAGTGTATTTATTGCGAATTTATTATGTGAAATAAATTATCTCGTAACTTTTTAAAAAAATAAGTGGAGGTGTGCTATTACCTTTTTTGAATTGGGAGAGCCAGTTTGACTATCAAGGCAACACACTATCCTAACATATTATTGGTAAAAAATATGTCAATATTAGCACATTAAACTACGTAACTAATTGCAAAAAATAGTTTTCTATCGATTTCATGAAAAAAAAATATCGTTTTTGAATAGGGTGACCTAGTTGAATTGTCACGCTAGCAAAACACTACATATTTTTATATTTCTATTTAAATATAAATATGGAATCAACAGAAACAACTACTCCGAGGGATAATACCTCTATCTAAAATTTAGACGATAAAGGATTTTAATGCCTTCATTCTTTTTTGAATATGTTATATCTTCGTCTAAGAATTCATCGGAATCAACAGTGTAATTCAATGCCAGTAGGGATATTAGCCCTCGGAGTGGTTGTTTCTGTTGATTCCATATTTATATTTATAATATAGCCTGTAAAGGCCTTTCTGCCAGCGCCCACCTGATGAGATCCGATAGGTCGAAACTGGTCGTGGGATATGGCTTTCGGTACGCTGTGCCTACTGTGCAGGACACGTTCGAAATGTGGGATGTGCGATTCCTAAAATTTAGATGATATAGGATTTTAATGCCTTCTTTCTTTTTTGAATATTTCTATTTTTTCCACTTAATAAATTCGCTATAAATACACTCTACTTTATTACCTACGATATTAATTAGTTGGTGTGGTACAATGGCTCTTCTAACTTAATACGCCTAAGGTTTTCGAAATGTAAAGTGTAACCCGATCATGAAAAAACGATAACATTGCCAGAATACATTGACAGTTTAGGAGAACAACTTTAAGACAAGGAATGGTTCGGTTAGGCAAGGAAGAAACTTGACATGTATTTGAAATGCACCATCTTGTTAGTCTTGTTTATGCTACAAGAAATTCGCAACAAATAATGACGTTTGCCTTAATATCATTTTCTCAACTTCTCTTTTCTGATCGGGTTATACTTTACATTTCGAAAACCTTACGGTTTGGCAAAGATGTTAATATACCATAAATTAACAACAAATATAGGAATTATTAGATGTATTGTATCGTGGTTACTAATAGGGATACAATCACGAGCTAATGCGCCATCTATCGAAAACGGTCGGAGCAATAAAATCAGTTTTTTTAATAACAAAATAGCAACAAATTATGGTACCGTTTGTGTCGTAGGTTTATAGTTTGGATGTGTTAACATTTTAAACATAAACAACTCGGTGTTTTCATGACAAAATTAGATTGAAGTATTGCAATTTTTGAACTAACAATTAGTCCCGAACTAAATATATACTAAATTCTACATACGTCTTATGGTAAATATTCTCAATTTTTTTTACTATAATCTCGCACTGGACGTTGTCAAAGATAATTTGAGAGAAATTAATGACCACTTAAAATATTTCTAATATTAACGTCGACAAGAAAGTAGGGAGGCAGTTGCATTAAAATTTTAATTTCATTATTCAACGTAATTAATGTTTAAGCTGGCTCACTACAATGCCAGAAATCTTTTTAGAGTATCATAAATTAATTTTTAATTATGGTACTACAAACGAGCAACTTCTACAAATGTACTTAGCGTTACGATTACCACATCACGCATGAAAAACGCCTAACAAATTAGAAACATTGCATTCTAGCATTGAAATAATTATTCGTTGGGAATTTATTCGCCATGGTATACAGCATACTTTTGTATATTATACTTGGGTAGTTAGGCATTGTCATTTAGCGTAAAATCTGCTATCATTTTTATTGTGTAAAATTTTTAAATAAAGCACACTTGGTTCTTGATCAGCAATTTGCCGAAATCACCAGATGCGGATCGCGATTACTAGTTCTTATCAGTACAATTTATAGTTTAATATTTAAATATAATAATACTTTGTTTCTTTGCATGCCTTATAGGATTTTACAAATTGCTCCTTTTACATTTACATACTTTTTAATAACAATTCCCTTAAAACTACAAACTTTAACCAACATTTTTGTTTCTCCCTCCTCTGTTTCATCTATCTCTAATTTTTAATTTTACCCCTTATACTTACTATATTAAAATCTATTTTTTTTTCTTAACATTGCCTGTACCCCTCACATGTTTTCTCACACATTTCACCTTTTAATTTTTTCATATCCTCCTCCGCCCTACCCCCACTCTATCTCAACATTCTTGCCTCATCTTTTTGAATCTCTATTGCAACTTTGCAACATAACGAGTGGGATAACGTCTCTTGCCTTACTTTACATAATCCAAAGATCCATTCACCATAACCTTTTTTAAAAACCCTTCCTAAATTAGCGCATCTTATCCTGGCCCAGATCTCGTTAAATTCTTTATTTTTGTCATCCTTATTTTAATACTCTGCCCCCTTTATTTCCGGAATTATGTTTCTGTATAAACTATTATACGTAGAAAAAAAATTGAATCGAGCAAGCTGTTACTTCGTGATAGTTAATCATGACGATATACAGGAATAAAACTGCTTTGAAAATTTAAATAAAGAAATCAGCACCATAAAAACTATTGCCATTAATAATGGTTATTCAGAAAGAACTATTACCAGTATTATTAATAAAAAGAAATTTAAACTAGTTTGTAGTAATATCTATCATCCTTTCATAAAGGCTGACAATTACAAATACGTTTCATTAACTTATTACGGTAGTACTACTGAGAATATTGCTAAGATTTTATCCAAATATAATTTAAAAGTTAGTTTTAAGACACAAAGTAAATTAAGAAACATTTTAGTCAATTGCAAAGACAAATTGTTAAATTAATAAATAAAAGGTGAAGTATATAAATTATGTTGCCCAGAATGTACTGCATCTTATATGGGCCAAACTGGTCGCTCTTTTGAAATTAGGTTTAACGAACATTTAAGATCTTTTAAATTGAAAAAGGTAGACTGTACCTTTTCTAATCATATTTTTACTTGCAGTAATAAATTTCCGGACTTAGATAATCTAAATATAATTCATGTTGTCAATAAAAGTTTTAAACTTAATGTACTTGAATCATTAGAAATTTACAAAGCTGCAAAAATTACTAGTAACAACCTATTAAATGATCAACAAGATTTGTATAAGTCTCTTCTATTTAACGTTTGTACATAAATTCCGATTTTAGGTTTTCCCATATTACATCTGTTTATACCTTCTTACCTGTTTATAACTTTATATAGTCCCCTTGGTTCTGTTTTGTCATTCTGTAGAATCACTTGACAATGGTACGTGTTGTACCGAAACTATAGTCGTGTTTTTAAATAATAAATTGTGTAATAGATACAAAGTAGTTTTATTCCTGTATATCCACATTATACGTAGAATTAACTATCGCTTGCCATTCCTTATCCACCTCTCTATCCCACCATCTATTCAGCCATTTCTCCCCTTCTCTTTCATATAATTTGACAGACTTCCGTCGCTTCCATTCTCTATAATTCTTCCCACACTTTTTGACGTCCACTGACGATTTCTTGTTTTAAGATTTCTTCTACTAGATATTTTTCTGGCCACCTATCATCTTCCATCTCCAACACATCTTCGAAGTATTTACACGCTCTCTCTCGCTGATTACCCCTAATTCATTTCTCCATATATATTTTGGAGTATTTATTACCACCCCTAGCGCCATTTTGCAGTATTTCGCTTGTACTCTACTCACAGTTCCTAATTTGCTCCATCCCTACATTTCTACACCGTATAAGACTACAGCTCTGACAATAGAATTCATTAGAAAGATACGACATTCCTCCCTATCGCTTTTTTCATAACTCCCCATGTAGACTTTGCTGCTTTCTGAGCCTTTCTGGCCATATTTCTTATGTGCTTATTCACGCTAGTTTTTCTTGCAAACCAAAAACCCAAATACTTAAATCCGTTCACACTTTCAATGATATTTTGGGCGTTTAAATATCACGTAATTGACATTATATCGCCATCTCTAAATATTTGCTACTAACTGTAGTATTCTATTTCATGGTATTTGATTATTTATTTATTTATTTATTAGATACTGGATACTTTTAAATCACACCCAAATTTTCAACTGCAAATCACATCCACATTTATTTGTATCACTTTAGCAGACAGATCATATACTCAGTCCCCTCATCTAAATCACATGAGTAATTTGTGTCGATAATTTGTAGTAAAAAAGTTAATTGCAAAAACATATACATACGATAATTACTATTACTATTCCTATTTCTATTTCTAAATAAATGCCAAAGCGTAAAGACATTTGTATATGTCTCCAGTTTTTTTATTTTCATTAACTATTCTGTTTTGTCGAATAGGAAGAAATGTTTCGGCTTTTTCTCATCTAAATTTAAGAACATTCGCTTAATCAAATGATATTTCATTTGTGCTTCAAGTTTAAGGTGTTTTATTAAATTGTCACATGAATATGCGGTTTTTGAATAAACAATGCGTTAACAGTGATAATGATAAATAAGTCATGTGTGAATTTTATTCAAGTATTAAAATTATATTAAATTGAAGCAAATCATCCGATTGATTTCTCGAGAACTACAGGCAGGCGCTACAAAATTAATTCTTTTACTACAAATTACTCATCTGTTTATATACGGGGGATTGAATATGTGATCTGCTAGCGTGGTACACTCGTTTCATATTTAACTTACTTGCTACTTGTTATGATTGTTTGGACCGAACGTAAATAGGAAGAAGGGGAGGTAGAATCCAGTATTGTAATAGAACACGTTAATTTGTTAATTAGAAGTTTGTGAGAAGCGGCAAGTGGATGAAGAACGGTGAAACACTTAGTAGTACGATGTTTCATCAGCTTTATTCTACCTTCTTCAGGCATCTTAAAATTTCAATTTTTTTGTCATACAATTAACATACGAGGGTAAATCAAATATAAGCAGTAATTTTGTAAAATAAATTTATTGATTAATGGTACACACAAACTAAACATTTAACATTTTTCAATGTAGTTAACTCCGTGTTCTACACACTTTTTCCACCGATTTGGAAGCTTGAATATTCCTTCTTCATAAAAAGTTTGAGGGCTAGTTGTCAGCCAATTGCGCATATACTCCTTTACTTCTTCATTGCTTTGAAATCTTTTGCCTCCAAGTGATTCTTTCGAGGGCGCGAACAAAAAATAAATTTTATGATGATGCGTCGTGGAACAGACGAAAGTGCCTTGCGCTCAGTCGTGGCTGTACTGCGGACAGAACCGAGCGCAGCTACTACCTAAGTCGGTTTCCCCCTCCTCATAAACCAAATAACACTCGAGCATCGAATCTTCTAGATCGGAATTACGTGCTAAACTAAATAGTAAAATTACCGTTTATATTTGATTTACCCTCGTATGTCAGGATGGAAAATAAAACAGAATGGAACTATATAAATGTACAAATTATGTAGATTATATAGGTATATGTTTCTTTATGTTACCGATTTCATAATAAACTAATTTTGCGTATTTCAAACTAATATATCCTGAAATAGGATAAGATTAAATTTCAAATTAGGGAAACCTAAACAAACAATAAGCCAACCCTCAAGAGATGCATAACATTAAAGAGGAATACGACATTAGTAAAAAATAAATAAATATAAGTATAGGTTGCGGTTAATTGAGTTTTCCCTAATTTTAATTTAATAACTGTTCGTTTTTTTGTGTAGCTCTATACCGATTAACCTTAGATTGCGTTGTAGATTTACGTGATTCTTTTTTTTTTGTTTATTTAATAATTGATACTCTTGAACTGATCCCACTGAAATTCAATAAAAGTGGTTCAGTGGTTCATCTCTTAATATATTCTTTATTTTTTTTACCGTATTATAGGTACTTTAACCATAACAACTAAAAAATTGTAAATTAATTGGTTAAAAGACCAACTTGAAAAAAGGCAAATGTACTTATTTTTATTGGTAAAAAGTAATAGTAACTACATTGTTGTTTATTTTAGTTCATTAAATTCAGCCTTATCAACGAATTGCAACTGGTATACAATAAAATAAAACGAGAATATGTGTAAACAATAAAACTAGTAGTTATGTTTGGATTGTAGAACTTACGATTAAACATTCACGGCCGGTGTTATCTAATGGGTTGATGTTGTCCAACATGGTAAGGCCGTGGTCGATGGTAGAATCAAATTTGCCAAACGTTTCGTTTCCACTACGAAAAACATCTCCGCTGGGTTGCGTGACAATATATTAATATATGAATATGTCTCCAACAGTAGAAAATGAATCGTCTAGTAGATTTGATTTCTACTATTAGTCCAGAAAATATTAATTCTTTATTAGATGTTTATTTGAATTATTCTGAAAAAGATTACATAAAATCTATTAATACACGGATTAGTTGCTAGTTCATTCTACATTATGCGATATTACTAAATGTACTTAAATTTGTGTTAATTATTCGTATTTTATCACAGTATAAACACCTGCTTCTGTATTTTTAGTTGACGAAAACATTTTAATATTTTTAATATAATAAATCGATTTCGTATTTCCTGTTATGTTTCTGAAACCCACACAACTATTTTTGTTACAAAAAGTAATAAATAGTGCTTTTTCAGTGACACGATGTGAAGTATATAGGTATTTGTATTCACAATAATTGTTATCGGAAAACATGCATCCATGAAATGTCAACATTTCTCATTATTGTCGGTGAATGAAAAAGTGGAAAACAAAAGTCCACTAGCTTTTTGTTTATTTATAATAAAGTTGCTTTTGTAATAATTTACATATTAAAAATAAAAAGGGTAATATCGATGGTATTGTTTTAACAAAGTTGAAAAATAAACCACTTAATTTTTTTTTGTTTGTTTTTATATAGGTATATAATTTCATTAAAAGTGGCATTTCGTTAGTGATTTGCAGAATCGAATATTTTTTGGGCATGTTTAGTTGATTATCATAAAACTTTTCTTACGTAGCGCTAAATTCGAAATGTTTAGTTACTTTTAGCTAAATAATGAGTACTAAAAATTTTCCACACCATAGTAATATTAAGACGAATTTATATGGGGTCGTTCATAAATTACGTAAGGTATACATTCCCAATACTCACCCTCGTAAGGAATCGATATTTGCTAGCATGTCTCCGCCTCTTACGTAAGAAAAAAATTAATATTTAAAAAGTAGCTTCACAGTTATTTCTTTTTACGTCTTGTACCACAAATATAAAAGTTAGTTCTTACCGTAAAATTGTTTTATTAAAGGAATTTAACTTCGTAAGAATAACTTTTTCTCCTTACTCATCTGTCGCTGACGTCGCCGTTGTCATAGCAATCATCCCGGGCTAGCAAAGGCATTGCGGTCGCGCACCCAGCTCTTCACATAGCCATTTATTATATATATTAAATCCATTACAAGGGCTATTTAAACATTAGGCAGATACAATAATTTTACGTAGCTCATTTTTTACACGAAATTTGTTCATTTACCTATAGTAAAACAAAAAATAATAGTCCATGCGCATTCAATTTCTTTAGCAAGACAAAAACTTGAATTTTTTATTGCCCCAGGGATGAATCTCTTGATGGATCCCTGAGAACTTTTTCCTGTTACTTACTGATTAGATCTCATGCAATCATATAATGGACTAGCTGTACCCGCGATTTCATCCACGTGAAATTTAACAAAAAAGTTATTGTTCAGTTCGCAGAGTTTAGGATTACTTATTAATTATGTATTTCGCGTATAGAAATACCTATGCTAATTTTAATGAAATTCTTCTATTTTATGAATCGATATTTTGTTTTTGTACATATTTCTCCATTTAGTCTTTTTTTTTTCGTTTTTGCATTTTTAGTTTAATTATTATTTATTTTCGGTTTTTGGTGTACGATTTTCTTGGGCTAAAACAACAACACTACTGGCATTCCTAGCACGTGAACATGCCTCGTATAGTTGCCCATGGTTAAAGCAACCCTTAGTTAAATCTATACCAGTTTTGCTTAACGATTGTCCTTGTGACTTGTCATAGCAAAATTGAAATCAAATGGAAAATTGGACGGTATTTTAAGAATCCGTGGTATAAATAGGTTCATCTCAGGTTATCTCACATTTTCCGCATCCGGATATTATGCGATCTTCTATAACGTTTCTTAGCAACCACACTACTCGCAAATTGACATTTAGTAAAAAGTGGTTATTATTTTAATATTACAAACAGACACTCCAATTTTATTTATCTGTATAGATTTTGTTCGTGTGTTTCTAAAATAAATTATTATTAACTTCTAAAATAAAAGTAGCCTAAGTTACTCCTTATTACATTAGCTATCTGCCAGTGAAAGTCCAGTCAAAATTGGTCCAGCCGTTTTAGAGATTAGCCGGAACAAACAGACAAAAATTGTAAAAAGTGGTTATTATTTTAATATTACAAACAGACACTCCAATTTTATTTATATATATAGATATGCAGCATTAGAAAACAAATTTTTATTGTGAGCCTCTTAAAATAAACCATGAAAAAAAAATAATTAAGTTCACGGAGAAAAGAAATAATTGCGTAATTTAAATAACATAATACAATTCTCCTTAATTCATATTAAAAAAATAACAGTTCACAGCTTTACGTGTGGTTTTTCTTTTTTTCTTGTTGATGTATTTAAATGCTCTCCTACATCGTTTCCTGAGTGCTATTTTTAGTAATATATGCGGTTATACATAGGTTCATATTTGATTTAAAGACGTTACCGCATTTGTGTGGCAATTGAATCACTCACGGTATTATTATTATTGTTTCTGTTACAATTTATTACAATATGCGTTGTGCATGTATTATCCATGTAAATAATAAGTAACAAAAATTGCTAGAAGTCTTACATAATATCTGAGAATATATAAGTAATAGAGATAATGCGTAATCTCTAATTTTTTATTTTTAAACATTATAACATGAATAATGATATGCAATTGATCATTACTTTGGTGTGATGTGAAATATAATTCAACTAAACTTTTATTTAACTTTTATATTCTATATTCTACGAAATAACAACATATAAAGTTAACCCAACGGTTTCTATAAACGATAAACTGTCTTTGGTGCGGTGCACTTATTGTGAAACAAGTTAATAACTTGAAATGAATTAAAACAAACAATCATAAGTATTGTTCTTTAAACTACATTGATAATGTATCATTTAAATTTAAAAAAACGATTGAAGAAATTCAGCATATTTGCAATGGAGACAAACAGCAGAACTTTAAAGAATCTTCTAGACAATGAACATAAATGAAGAAAGTGGATTTTACCAACTGTTTTGCGACTATTGTAATGCCACTTACATAGGACAGAGTGGGAGGGCAATAAAAACTAGGATAAAAGAACATATCTACAGCATTAATAAAAAATAAAAAAATCTGGTTTTTTAGATCACTGTACATTATCTCAACATAACTTAGGAATTGAAAATGTAAAAATCCATCCCACCAACATTAGTAAAGGAAGAATGTTAAAACAAGCAAATTTAAATTTGTTAAATAATCAAACCGAACTAGATTCTATAAACTGCCCCTAATATATAGGTGGTAACCAATTAACAGTATAAATTAAAATTAGACCATTATAAACTTCAGTATTAGTTTGTACTCTTGATAATGGTGGCAATTTACCGAAACAATATTGTCGAGTGATGATGAAATAAAACTGGTGAAAACATTATATTTGTTTTAATTTATTTCAAGTTAAACACAAAGTATTACATACAAAGAATTACCCCAAAATTGGTTAAAATTTTGCTAGTCTAAAAATATGTGGTAAATGAAAGTTGAGACTAATTTTCATTTAGGAATGTTGGAGATTAAAAGTAGCATTTTGTTACTACATATTACTTCTGATTTTGAAGTATTTTCGTCATTTGTATTTGTGTCGTTATTCTGTTTATACAATTCTTCTCAAGATTACATTTGTTTAGGATATCTCCTTTACTATTCCTTCCAAATTTTTATTTCACTGGTTTCTTTTTAAAAAATATTTCCATTAATTATTGTTATAGTCCACATCTCTTGGTGTTTATATTAACTTCCTTCAGCGTTTCGATTCAGAAATTCTTTTTACAAGTTTTTCTTCTTTTTTCATATAGGTGTTTGTTTGTTTCGGGTTGCTGTGTGACCATTATTTTTTCCATTAACTTAGTTAATTTTAGTTTAGTTGGTATTTTTGTTTCATGGTTTTGTGCCTGAAAGCGAGTAAAAAAGTATTGGGGATGATTTTTGTTTTTAGTTACAATATATATGTATATTGACTGTTTCCACAATAATTATTTCGGCACACGGTGCTTTCTTTTCAGGTGGAGGATATTAAATAATTATTGTGGAAACATAAAAGACAAGTTTGCGTTCAATATTCAGTATTCAGTATGGTTTTATATGAAAAGTCTCAGTCCTCAGTATTATTAGATGTTTAAAGAATTTCCTATAATTAAAGGTTTCGTTTTTTAGGAGTAATTAAGTACTTGTTTCATAAAATTGTAAAGAAATACTAAAAATCAAGAATCAACCATTAACGTATCTCTAGGGTAATTTATTGCAAATTTAATTACACTAACGAAATGTTAAAAATCCCATCCAGTTAGAAATTAGTAAATTTTTAGGTAGGTTGTCATTGAAAGAGCACAAACAATTGAAAGACAGGTAGCAAATAAGCCATAAACGAGACAACTGTCTACCTGTAAGATGAGGTCTAGTGGACAGTTGTACCTTGTATATCTTCGCCGTTTGCAGTTAAAATATTTTCAAGGTTATTACTCTTTCCACATAAAAGTTACATATGTATGTGAGCAAGTTTACTAAATAAAATAAGAAAATATTAACTACAGCGATGTTTATGGTAAGGACAACTCTGAATCGTATTATGGGCTTCTGAAACGCTTTAGTTTGCAAACCTTCCCACTACTAGTTACAAAGTTGAGAACTAGGGGCACTAACTCTAATTATCCGAATAAACAGATGTAGGCTACAGGTGTCACCTCCTTATGTTGTTGATTATCTCAAGTAATCTTTTACACTAAATGCTATTGTATATCTAAACATAAAAGTATATAAACGTATTAAATTCTTAATTTGTTATTACAAGCTGTTCTTTTAAATTATTATTTCCATTTTCATTTTAACAATCTTCAATGTTTTTGTCGGTGGCTGGTTTTTTTATAAGCCAATGTTTTTTGTTAAGCAATTCATTTATTAACTGGTAAACATTCAGTGTTATCCTAGACGAATGCTCTGCTGAATTCGTCTTTACAGCCACTATGCCAGTGAGCCCGATTCTGATTCTAATTCCATTTCCTCCATCTTTCCCAAATTGTTTTTATTATGAAAATCCTGTCTAATTTTATTGACTTGTTCCTGAGATACACACTGAAACCTGTTTTCAAAAGAACCATTATTTCTTATTAGTGATTTTATTGTCTGTACAATAATTATGATATACCAGTTAAAATCATATTAAAATTAATTCATCGTCAGTAGTTCTCCAGTTTTCCTGACAGCTTATCGTCAGTGACAGTCAGACACATACAGGCACTTAGGTGGACGCCTCCCGGTGACATAATAAATAATAACTATATTATTGCTATTATATCAGCGTCTTAACTGTAATAATAGAAATCGTTTCTATTTTATAGCAATGTATAATATCGCCATACTCAAAAGATAGGCATTACACTTTTGTAATATCGTAAACTATTAAAAATAAAAATATATTGTTGGTTAAGTATTCCGTCGAAACTGTCAGATGTGAATGGCGATTTTGAACTCAATGGTTCTCATCAACACATCGTAGACAGTTTCGATACAACACCAACCACCCTACCTGATGCCTTTAAACTGCGTTAGGTGAATAAATTCAGACAGCGTAGTGAGCGCCATCTGTGGAAAATGACCATGTTGAACATTATTGAATCCCATAATAACTAGCAAATTTCTATAGTAAACTATGTATAATATATATTTAAATGCGAAGTTGACATAATAGTAAACAATATAACATTTTATTTTCAAGCAGTTTGTTGATTTTCATGATCGTGATAAAAGATATCATTTTTTTGTATATATTTATATCACTGTAGATTGCGGAATTGTGGTTTCCAATGTGTCACAGTTGGCAGTTTATTCCCTTGAAACTGTGATAGTAACCTCAAATATGTTAATTATGATGAAATGTTATCAGTATTGTATACGGGCTAATAAAAATACACTATTGTTGTATATTTTTGTTTTTATGCAATTTTGTGGTTAGATTTGAAAATATTTACCAAAAAGTGTAAAATAATTTTGAATTAAAAAAGATTTGTATTAAATACGTACTTAATTGTAGATAATTTGTAAATAATTGAAATTAGTTATTTTTTTATTGCCGGTATCACTTGTATCGGAAAATATAACGTTTATGTGTTGCAGTTTAAAAACATAATTGAACGTAAACTACATTACAATTAATTATAGAAAGTATGTAACAGTTTATGATAATAAGTAATTAACAGTGCTGCTTAAAGCGATCAATAATCGATCATAAGTTAAAGGTTTATATTTCTTCTCAAATTTCAATTAATTTTAATCACACTATAGTAATTGTTAATAGGAATTATTCAATTTTTGTCACTTATAAATTATTTTAATAATTCTCTATAAAAGAAGAAAACTGCGTTTTATTTAAGTGTCATTGTATTATTGTATATATAATATTTGTCTTTAATGTTTTTGTCAAACACTATGGAATACTACAGTTATCCGTAAATATCCATAGGTGGCGTAATATTGATAGTTACTTAATATTAATCACCTTGCTTGTACGGAGCAAGTTTGGTTTGGTCGATGATTTATCAAAACTTCCTCTGCTGTGCTGATGAGAACTAATAAGCTCGAAATCACGATTGGTTTCTGACAGTAACCATAAATTTTTGACTAAGAATTTGATTATCTTTATTATACATAAATAATATTGGGATCTTAAAGTGAAACTCTTTTAATATGCTTTTCACAAGGGTATCGTAGATTCAAGTACAAGCTTATTGCTTGAAGCCGTTCTGCACTTTTATGCATTTGATGTCTATCACAAATACAAAACATAACTGTTTGACTAATTCTGTAAATTAAATTTATTTATTTACAACTATTTATTTAATCACTTAAACACTACTAACAAACTTAAACTACTCATTTTGCATCTTGCCGTTGAATATTTATATTACGCGTCTGGAAATCACCTGTCTCGCTGACTCGAAGACGAGGGTATATATTTACTAAAGAAATTATTAAAAAACATATATTTCGACCGTTTTACAAGAGAGTAACTTGTTATAACAACAGAATATTCTCGAGCGTCTATTGTTCGGCATCGATCGGTCGAGATCAAACGCGTCGCCCTCGGCTACTCTGGTCCAAGATTTCTGTGGTTACCTTGGATCATTCAGGTAAACACTGAGCCAGTAATATTCCACAGATAATCTTTTATTTCTCTTCCGTCTCATATTTGTCTCATTAACCACACCACCCACCCATTCCTATGATTTCTGAAAGGAGACTGAAGAGGACCTTACGCCCTACCCTCCGGCTTTACACTACAGTGTAGGTCGGAGGGACTACCCGCCCACCAGTAGGAGTAGCTTTTCTTTTCCTCTGTGCCCGCCACCCGTGTAGGGCCGCCGTGCTTCAAACGTATACTTTTAATAATCTTTTTAAAAATTTGTAAATTAACCGATAGCTATGACATTACTGATTTCGTTTTGATAAAAGCGACTAGACCTCATGCTAACCTTTGTTTTATGTCTCTATCTCTTTTTCCATCTTGACTTAATTTACTTCCTATATATTTATGTCAATACCGCATCAAATTTATTTAAGACTACCTAACTTCTCCATGCTAGATGCTAATATTACTGATATAATTGGTAAGTCTAAGCAAGCTAATTTGTTGCCCTGTATATCTGTTCCTAACGCTGTCCTGCCATTAATCATATTAATTGCAACCTCAATATATCGATTAAAGAGAAAAGACGACAATGTTCGTCCTTGTCTAACTCTCCTCCCAATAATAACTTCTTTTGCCGCTTATATTCTAGAACTACCTGTTACTCTTTATACAAATTATGTATATATCATTCTTCTATCCCTACGTTTTTAAGTATATTGAGCATCTATTTCCATTTAACGTTATCAAAAGCTTTTTCGATATCTACTAATCCTATGGACACGTTTCTATCGGTTTCTCTAAAATTACTAAAATTTTAGAAAAGGTAAATTTCTTATGGTTAGGTTTTTCAACTGAATGTCTCTTAGAAAATATGCAGGTTAATGTGTAATTATTATTATGCCAAATGTCTTTCTGCATTAAATTATCACAGCGAGAAACCACTTCCACACATTGTATTGCGTTTGCGGATTTCATATCAGTTAAAAACATTTCCTTCAAGTTTATCCATAAATCAATTGACGAATATTATGAAATATTGATATACATAGTTTGTTTTTTCATACGTCATACATATTAGGATATGATATTAATGAAATGCGTTTTTTGTCAATATGGTGCTTTGTTTATTGTTATCTGATGGGAGGATTAGATTGTTTACCAATTTCGTTTTCCTCGAAATTTGGTCTAGTGTGATTAATATATAACTTTATCTACTGAATCGTCATTTGAATATTTTCTCCTTATAATAGACAACACTAAATAATGGAAATAACGTAGTATTACATTAGTTGGTATATTATTATTATTATTATTATTATTTTTGCTTTGTCTGTTTTAAACTTGGCATTCACGTGTAATATATTTGGGGCCTAACAACCTCTATGAACCTCACTTAAATTAATCACCACTCACAGAAGTGAAAGCGGATTTCTTCTTCATAAGTACAAGTAGCACATATTGTGTTTTATGAAGTATGTTCTACATTTTAAATGCCAACAAAAATTACTTTAACATAAATCTGTAGCATCTGTTTTGATGAAACGGTGTGATAAACCAATTAATACAAAAACGAATACTTGCTAGTATGTATAATTTTAGGAGGATTTAATATTACATGCAGCTTTCTTAACTTAGAATTATAACATAAAAACTTCATTTTGTAGATGTTCAAAAACGCTTCAACTTTAGAACATTAATTTAATTCATTATGGAGATGTATTGGAAAAAGAAGACTACAAACGGAATTAAAGTTAAAGCCATACCAAAAAAGAAGGGCGCAGATAGATACGAAAATTTTAGAATAGTTAGCTTAACTCTTCGTTCATCAAAAATCTTAATTTGAATAGTGTAGAGAAGGATTGAAAGTGGTCAGAATAAATATTAGGGGAAGACCAATTCGGGAGTATAAGAAATAGGGGAACGTATAGAACCATTTCACCTATACAGATAATAGTAGAGAAAACGATAGAAAACGAAAGGAGGGTGTATATCGGATTAGTAGATCTAGAAAAAGGTACTTACTTAAAAATGTAGGGATGAGATACAGGGATACAAGAATGATGATATATACATAGTTTGTATAAAGAGTAACAGGTAGTTATAGAATATGTTCTGCAACGTAGAGAAGTATTATAATTATTGGAAGGAGAGTTAGATAAGGATCGATTGTCGCTTCTTCTTTTTATTCGATATATTGAGGTTGCGATTAATATGATTAATTGTAGGACAGCTTTAGGAATAGATATACAGGGCCATAGATTAGCATGCTTAAATTTGCGAATGATATAGTTTTTTTTAAATAAAATTGAAGCGGTATTGATAGTACAACATGGAATAAAAATAATACGAGTTTATTGATTTGTAGGGGAGATGAATGTAGGATTATAGCTACTATAAAAATTGGAGACGAAAAGCTATAAGTCGCTAATCTTCGATTTCTAGGAAGTAAAATACGAGGGTAAATCAAATATAAACGGTAATTTTGGAAAATAAATTTATTGATTAATGGTACACACAAACTAAACATTTAAATTTTTCAATGTAGTCACCTCCGTGCTCTACACAGGTTTGCCACCGATTTGGAAGCTTGAATATTCCTTCTTCGTAAAAAGTTTGAGGGTGAGTTGTCAGTCACTTGCGCACACTCCTCTATTTCTTCATTGCTTTCAAATCTTTGCCTCCAAGTGATTCGTTTCAAGGGCGCAAACAAAAAATAATCACAGGGCTATAACGAGGATTATAGAGGCTCGAGGGTTTCCCAGTCCATTTCTTACAATTTATTCCTTGTCAAAACTGCGGTGTGTGGCCTGGCGTTGTCATGAAGGAGGATGACGTCTCGAATGGGCATACCCCGTCGTTTGCTTCGATACGTGATTTTTGTCGACTGTATTAACTCAGAATAGTAAGCCACACTCACTGTTCGTTGATCGTGAAAAAAATCAATGAGTAGAAGTCAAACAAACCCTTGAGTCAAAGAAAACAGTCGCAAGTACTTTTCCGGCTGAGAGACGGGTTTTGGTTGTGGCTTTGACAGGACAGCCTTCATCCTTTCGTCGCGACTCCTTACTCGTGATTTGATTTGATTGATTCAGGAGTGTAGTGGTGGATCCACGTCTCATCGCAAGTGACGATAAGCCTTAATAAAACCTCCCCTTCTTCTCGAAATCGATTCAGAAGTCTTTCACTGATCTCCGACCTGACCTGTTTTTAATTTTCGATTGATTTTGATTGACTACTTTGGAACCCAGCGAGCACCAATTTTTCTAAAGCCTCAAAGTTCAAGTGATGATAGATTGAACACTCCCATAGCTGATACCCACATACCTACTTCTGATGAGATTTGTTCAATAGATAACCACCGATCACCTTCAACAAGCTCTCGAACAGCACGGATGTTGTTTGTGTGTCATTTGTGAGACTTGTTTCAGAGACAGTGTAGCAGTGCAGCATCCCCAAACTGTGCCTTCAAACGAGTGAAAAATTCCTATGGTTTAACGTAACCGCCTTCATTGGTTAAAAACATTATGACATTATTATGAGTTGCGCTCAGTCATGGCTGTGCTGCGGACAAAACCGAGCGCAGCTGCTTCCTAAACCGGTTTCCCCATCCTAATAAACCAAACAACACTCGAGCATCGAATCCTCTAGATCGGAATTACGTGCTAAGCTAAATAGTAAAATTACCGTTTATATTTGATTTACCCTCGTATGTCAGGATGGATAATAAAACAGAAGTTAGAATGAAGATAGATAAAGAATCGTAGTATAATAGGGGAGTGACATTTGCAGAACACCCACTTTATTTTATCACGAGCCGCCAGTGATTACAAGTGTACATTTACAAATTAAAATTTTAAAAGGATCGTATCTTATCTGGGCGCGTGGATGTTATGAATAGAAATTGATTTTTATCGATGAGTGCTCGAACACGTTTATTATGTTAAAAAATTATTAATTGCAGTATAAACCATGACAAAAATTATTATAAACGTAATTCTATCTGTTCAGTGCCCCTCGCCATTTCTTAAATATTTAATGTACTTAAAACTACCTTGTGTGAGCTATAATGGTGGTTAATATCGCATATAGGGTCATAAAATATCCCATGATCTTTACTTAACGAATAATATAATCTAAGTTGTCTCTCATGTCACTTAGCGGTTCAAATGTTGACCATCAGCCTATACAAATTACCAAAAACAGGGGTCGGTAGGTAGGTAGACCACTAAAGGCGAGCCCTAGCCAGCTCTCCAGATTTTAATTAGGTAATGATATTCTGTATTACTGTTGCCGAGACAATTTGGCTGTTCTCTCTCAAAAGTTTGCCGACCTCTGCGTAGGCGATGGAAATATCCACCTTCTCTCCTTCGCAAAATTTTCTCTAGTATGTTTCTGAATCTATGGGTTACGAAGAAGTCTTCAAACTAGCTCTTTATCAATTTTTCTTAAGCTATAGTTAAGTATGTAAATTAGTCTTTAATTATTAATTTTATAATATCCCGTATTTATAACAGGATTATGGTAAAATGGCCTTATTGTTATTTTGCTTTCGATACTGAATCGATATTACTCTGATTACTTGGTAAGGGGTTGAACGAATTTAATGAGGCCTGAGCCCACTTAGCCTGTTGGGTAATACGGCAGTGCGTGAAGCCTTTTAAAATGTATTATAATACTTATTTGACAAATTCTATACACTCTATAATTATTTTATAATTACAGTATAGAGTAGCGGTTTGTCAATAGGATCTGCAGAAAGCATTATATATAAACGATATTTTGTCTTATGACTTCTGCATTTATTCTTTTAGAATTATTTCTTACTGACCACCTCTTAAGTTGGTTTAAATTGAACACACAGTTCACAGAGCTGCTCTTTTTACATATACCTACTTTTATATTTACACACGGAATGTATGATTGTGTGGATTTGACCTTGGATTTAACGGCGCTGTAACAGCTATTAAGAATGCGCGTCATCAACCCCTCAAATGATTGTAACAAAATTACAGTAGTCGATATAATTTACTGATAATTGTGCATATGTTTTGGCATTGTTTGTGTTTTATGTAGTTACAAAATATCCAAAAACATTAAACAGCTAGTGAGAGACTCAATTCCGAAGCAAATAGGTCTCGCAAAAATGAAATGTAATTTAAATGACGACTTATTGTAACGTTATTGAGAGATGGCGTGTGAAGTAATTATGCATCGACATACGTCATGTTATCTTTTGCTATTTCTCACATTACAACGAGAAAATAAGCTGGAAGCAGTATCTATAACACTGATGTAAAAAAGTATCTGGAATTACTATATCTACTTAGAGCTTTGTCAAATGATTCAGACAGCCCTTGTAGTAGCCTTAACAACCTAATAAATGCTTAAATGAAGAGTTAGGTGTGTGGTCGACGCACCGCTGCCAACACGAACGAGTTGTCGTGACAACGGTGACGTTAGCGGCGAAGAACAATGGTAAAAAAGTGGCTATTATTTCCCATAGAGCGTCACGCAAAAACATTGTTTGTTAAAATTTTAAACTTGCTGAACGCGATGGTACTTTATGGTTTTTCGAAAATCGATAATATAACCTTAAGATTTTCTAGTGATACCATCATATTCAGCAGGCTTAAAATCTTATGAAACTGTTTTTTACATGACGCTTTATGAGCAAAAGTCGGCACTTCTTAACATTATCCCCAAATAAGGAAGACATTGCGGCGGGTCAACGGCTCTACTGCACCAGCATGCTCTTTTTCATACGTGTGCTTACTGAACCCAATTCTAAGTTTAATTTTTCTCGGTTTTTTGCAACTCTTCGCCTATTTTTAAAGGCACGAGCCGGCACTGAGCCAGCATTAATTGTGATTTGCATACATTCACCTCACTTAGGTACACTTAAAATAATGTAACCTACAATTTTCAGTCATGGCTTATTTTCTGTATTAGGTGCCATTACTTTTTAGATTACTTCGTATAGACCATGTAGACATATTAAACGCAATTTTTCAATAGCTTTTCAACAATACTAATATGTACCCTAATCGTAAGGCAGAGTTGAAGTTCGTGTAGGATGTAAAAGTACATTTCTCTCTTCCTATTTCCTATTCGATAGCGGTAAATCATGAATAGTCAATTAATTATATTCCGATATTGGATCCACATACTAATCTGAAACAACGGCGTGTTAAATTAATTTACAAAAAATAACGTTATTGACTGATTGTGATGTTACAAACAAATTGATTAAACTTCTCTGCATAATGAATTCATAATTTCGTAGTTACACTTGCATAAAAGCACTTAAGACAATTGATAATCTGTGGTTGTAGGTTAATGTTCATATGATAACTTTATTTTATGTAAGTACATATCTTTCATTCTTATTATTTCATTTCCTGGTAGTTTGCAGGACAAAATAACTCCAAAACAGTTGCCATTTCCGAGGTATCTTTTGTCGCTAAATTATAATCTGGTCTCATATGTCGCCCAGAATATTTACATTTTCGTATATATATTTTAATTTAGATATTCGAAAAAACCTAATTTGGCTTGTTTGATTTTGAGACTAAGCCAAAGATTTTGTGGGATCACACTTGAGTTTCCATAGTGGTGTCCTTGAAAAAGAGCGTACTGCTTTGGCGAGTTGAAAACAAAAAACTACGAGGGTAATCATATATTTATTTTTCAAAAGGGAACTCGATAGTGACTCTACAATTGTCCTAAAACATTGCAATTGTAAGATAGCTTTATCTCAAATCCACATTAGCAAAATTTGAATTTTAGAATTATGATAACTTACCGGGATTTTGGGTCGTGGTCTATAGGCTTTTTTGTTGCCTGACGTTTCGTCAGCGGCTGCGGCTGACATCTTCAGAAGCTTTTTTGGTATGGTCGTTGCAACAGTTTTCGATGTCAGCCGCAGCCGCTGACGAAACGTCAGGCAACAAAAAAGCCTATAGACCACGACCCAAAAGCCCGGTAAGTTATCTTAATTCGATTGACGCCGGTCTTGAAAGCCTTCATACTACTATTGAATTTTAGAGTTCAAGATATTTCAAAATTTGAATGTGCTTAGGCAATTATGGGGCCAGATTCTAATTCAACGACAATAAATACTCCCTTGGTTGTTTGGCCTTTAATTTGTGTTGCAATTTTCTCAAAAAGGTCAAAAACTGTATTTTTTGAGTTTTAGGATTAGGATATCTTAAAATTCTGATGTGCTGAGACTGTACCTGTACCCATTAGCGCAAATTATATTTAATAAATCACTGCTCTTTTTTATTTTATTTTTGTTTTTCAGTCCCTGATTTTATTGTCCTGTGGTATTAAACGAATCTCGGTAAGGGTTGCTTTTTCAGTTGACAATGAGTATTAAAGTACATATTATGCTTGATGTAAAACGTTTTTGTTTCATATTTAAAATTTATTATAAGAAAGATACATAATAATGAATCACTGTCACTGTCTTCATAAACTACTAAGTAAGTTCATGTTAAGTCCGAACATATGCTTTTCCACTAAGTTGTTTCTATACAAATTGTGTCGTTGAGGTCATTCACATTAATTCGTTGTGGTAAATTTTATATGTGTAAGTATATTTTACTCATAAACTAACGGTTGGTACATTTATTTATTAACAGTATAAGAAATTATTTATTTTGTCAAATTGTAGTATTAATCGTAGTTTGAAATAATACTTCTCTTCTTGTTTAATTCTTTAAAATCGTATGTTCTAATGAATGGTCAAGGTTGCTTTCAAGTCGACGAATTAATTTACGATATAAATAATTAGCAATCAGAGAATAAAACAATTTACCAATTAAATAACGTGCAATATTCACTGCTAAAGCTGAAACAAGCGAAATGTATGCTTCAGTTGCCACCGATGTCGACGATTTTCCATTTCCGTTTGCAGCTAAGAAACAAAAAGTCAATTATTTTTAACTAGTACGTTTTTTTGTGTGATTATTATATATTAGTCAGGTCGAAATATTTAAAAAATATAATAAATGTCGTTTACTGTATCTTTAAATTTACAAGGCATGTTTTTTAAGTAAGTACCGTTTTGAAATTCTGCCGCCGCAGCGCTGTGGTCAACGTTCCGCGCATGCGCACTGAGTACCTACATCTCTCACCTACGCACTGAGTACCTACATCTCTCACCTACGCACTGACACAATTATAGTCTGATTCGCCTTTGTTTACGTTGTTTACTGTGTGTTTAAAATGCCTCCGTTGATCGTGAGTCCCGCTGACTGTGAAGACCGGAGTGTTATACGATTTCTTAATGCTAAAGAACTAAAACCGATTGATATTCATCGTGAGATCTGTGCAGTTTACGGACAAAACATTACGAGTGATGGAATGGTAAGGAAGTGGGTGAGAGCATTTAAAGATGTGACTAATCGAACCAAAGATCTCATCACATCTTTTCACTGAGAAACTCTAGATCATCCTCCGTACAACCCTGATCTGACGCCCAGTGACTACCATTTGTTCCTTCACTTGAAGAAACATCTGAGCGGTCAGCGTCTTCAAGACGATGACGAAGTCAAAGCATTTGTGATGCAGTGGTCAACACTTAACAAGTCAGGCGGCAGAGTTCTATGAGAAGGGTATTCAAAAACTGGTCAAACGTTATGACAAGTGCCTCAATATTGAAGGAAATTATGTAGAAAAGTAGGTTAAGGTACATGCTTTCATATAAAATTAAAATTATTAAGATATCTTCGCATGTTTTTTATTAATTTTAAAACTCTACTTATTTAAAAAACACCTCTTATTATATTTTGTATCCTGTATGTGTAGGAACATAGACCGGACTCCGGAGTCTGGAGTAGAATTTAGATGCGGGCTGAATCAACGATTAGATCCAGGCATTATGTCGGCAACGTCGGCTAACATCTTCATGGAACTGCGTTGATAACGTAGGCGAAGTCTTGTCAGCGACTCAATCGCCCACGTTGTCATCGTAGCATCGCTAAAGGTATCAGCAGCAGTTGTCGACGAAACGTCTGGACCTAACCCTTATTCAGATCACGGCCCTTTAACCTGAATCTTAATTCTATCATACTGTCAAGTTTTCGTATGTATGTAGTACATAGTATTGTTTTTTCATACAGTACCTCCATTACGTACCAAACAAAATACAGGGTCATTCAAACCGAGTGGTACATTAGACGTTTTAGAGAAACTAAGTATGTTACAGATTTGAAAATTTGGGAGTTGGGAATAAGGGTTATCAAGGATTATCTGTTTATCTAAAATAATTTCAACTGTTTGCGACTTCCGGTTATAGCGGAAGTTGAAGTCAACTTTCTCATTTTAAATGGAATGGTATATTTTTTACGATGAATTCGTATGAAACATAAAATTTTAAGGTGATTTTGATAAGCAACTTGCAATGCCTACGATGAAATTTCTAAGATAATTTAATTTATTGGAAAAAAGATTCCACCGCAACCCACACTATAAAAAGTCATAACTTCCATAAAAAATGACTTAAATATTTACGAATTATAGCTGTCATAAGGTTAACGTCGTGCCAAAACTAAGCTTTATAATTTGTACAGGGCGTTGAGAAAAACAATCCAAAGTTTAACATCTTCAAACACGAATAACTTCATTTTTTCAAATGGCCCCTAGCATATTTTATTTTGTCATTCGATCCCTTTTTATCCTCTTTCGATACATTAAATGTTTTTCATTATTTATTTAAAAAAGTCCAAAATTATTCAAAAAATTTCAAATGAAACAATAGGAAATATCCAGATGGATTGAAAGAGAATAAAAGATGGAATCGTATGACAAAAAGAAGTATGCTAGGTGCCATTTGAAAAAATGAAGTTATCCGTGTTTTTAAACTTTGTTTTTTTTTTCTGAACGTCCTGTACAATTTATAAAGCTTAGTTTTGGCATGACGTTAGCCTTATGAGTTGGCTATAACTCGTAAATATTTCAACAAGTTATGATTTATAATAGTGTGAGTTGCGGTGCAATCTTTTTACCAATAAATTAAATTATCTCAGAAACTTCATCGTAGCCGTTACAAGTTGATTATCAAAGTCACCTTAAAATTTTATGTTTCATACGAATTCATCGTAGAAAAAAATAGTTGACATCAACTTCCAGTATAACCGAAAGTGCCCGACAGTTGAAATTATTTTAGTTAAATAGATCATTCATGAAAACTTTCAAATCTGTAACATGCTTAGTTTCCCTAAAACGTCTAATGTACCATTAAGATTGAATGACCCTGTATATTAAGTTGTCATTAATATTCTTTGAAAAACATTTGTTAACACTATTGTAATCTGTTCAAATATGATTTGTTTATTATTTATTATATAAAACGTAACCTATAAAACAGTTTGAGTTTCTATCACTATGAAATTTAAAACATATACATATGTATCTATATACCTAGACGCATAAAGATTAATGTGAATCATTTTTTTTTTTGCTCGTAATATTACTCATATACCACAGAGACAGATAAAGAATGCTAAAGGTTTATAAACATCGTTATTATTTATATTTAGTTTGTGTTAATTAAGCTATATAAAATGAATATTATAATTTCTTTGACTAAATTTACGTAAAATATGGTTGTTATATACGATGGAACGTGAATATAATTTCCAGTTGTTTATCCACCTATATAATAAATTGGACTGAAGTTATATTCTAAAGCTGAACTGACTGATCGCGTGTAATTTTTACAACGGTATTCCATTTATTTTTGGTCAAAATTTTTAACAACAATCCGAGTATACCACCAGGGAGTAAAACATCACAAATGACCCAAACAAGTCAGTTTTTTAAACAATTTGCAATTTTGTTTCGTTTTTTGCATTTATTCCGAAAACTATCAGAGAAATGG
Organism: Agrilus biguttatus; assembly: GCA_963921985.1. Taxonomy (NCBI): domain Eukaryota; kingdom Metazoa; phylum Arthropoda; class Insecta; order Coleoptera; family Buprestidae; genus Agrilus; species Agrilus biguttatus. The sequence goes on from OY998118.1 coordinate 29,104,652, forward strand.
CAATGTACCAATGAAATAAACCACCCTATAAAGTAGGTTCCAGGGAGTAAAACATCACAAATGATCCAAACAAGTCAGTTTTTTAAACAATGTGCAATTTTGTTTCGTTTTTTGCATTTATTCGGAAAACTATCAGAGAAATAACAAAGTTCCAATGAGATAATGTGTAGAAAATTGTGAGACCTTTAAAATAAAATTTCAAACGTTTCGATTTTTGCTATTTTCAACCGAAAAAAAAACGTGAAAATCCTCTGAAAACGTATTATTTTTCAAAATTTTATAACCTCTAATTTAAAGAATCTAGCATCAGCCTTCCGGGAAAAAGTAGTGATTATTATGCATGATTAAGTGAGCCAAACAAAGATTAGATTTATAGTTTTTGCACAATTGCAATTACAACGTCACTCCTCTAGCGCTTGCGCTTGCTTTTCTCCCCCTCTCACTGCGTCACTTATGCTTTTCCTGGCGATACGTGAAATTAAGAAAATGTCCTAAAACTTAATTTGCATCCTATTTATTTTCATTATTACTATTTTGAAGGCTAATTAGTGCAAATTATGCGTGTTAATAAAAAGTATTACCATGCCTATTTGTTGCATAGTTATTGAGAAAATTGGCAGACAGACAGTGATTTTATAATATGGGTTCCATTTTTGCCTTTTAAAGTTCAGAACTCTAAAAATTAATTGAAATATTCGCAAAAGCTACGGCCTTAATAATGAAATAGCATGATAAACAGATAGAGCCAGTGAACTAACTAAGAGGTCGAGGCTGTTGCGCTGAAGTCTAGGTCAAGTTCGATCTCGTACCCTACCTCTCGTAGAATGACCTTTCGGATTTAAATATGAAGCATATATAAAATTTATAAATAGCTCCCGTGTGTTGTTAAATTTATAAATAAACACGGGTCAAGTTTTAATAAACTTTATCTAGTCCTAATCGTTAAACAAATAATGAAAGGCAAAATCTGAAGACTGAAATTGTTATTAATTATTTAAAAAAAATGCATAATCGTTACTGATAAAACCATTTTCATAATAAAATAATACATAGAAAATATATTTACCAAAACTTTTAGAATTGGAAGTTATTTATGTTGTATTATCCTCTATAAACCTCCAAACTGTATAAAATCATATTGAAATTAAACACAAAACAGTTGGTTACAAAACTTTTTATTGTTATCCACAATAATATTATTTCACCACACAGTGGCTTCCTCAGGTGGAAATATAATAACTTAAAACTAAATACAAAATCCTTAAATACTAAATGAAACAAGAGGGGGTGGAGGTAGGTGAACAAATTATGGGAACTAGAGATTGAGTACAGGAGAATTATTTATATCAGTTTGATCATTTAATAATAAACCTAATTTATTTAATTTATTAATCTCCATACATTCCAACAAATTTAATTTTAGACCCTTTTTTTCTATATGTAATAATTTAAAATTGTCATCAAAGTTATGGGAATATTCTAAAAGATGGTTAGCGTATGTAGAGTTAGTCTTTTTATTTTCGAATGATTTTTTATGTTCAAGAATCCTATCCTTGAAAGATCTACCCGTCTGACCTACGTATGATAAATTGCAACTCCCACAATTAAATTAGTAAACGCCTGATTTATGTTCTTTCGCTGTAACATTTTTATTGTTATTTATTATACTGCCTAACGTGTATTTAATTGTAAAGGATATAGTCGAACTAGAAAATTTAGAAATATAGTGACCTAAACGTTTAGAAAAGGAACCTAAATAAGTGAGTGTGTTGTAGTTCGAAAAGGGTTTATTTTTAACACAAGGATAGATTAAATTTAAAGTTTCTCTGTTTAATTTTTTGTTAAGTAAATTGGTAACTAATGACGTATGATATCCATTGTTGGCTGCAATTACTAAAATCCTATTTAATTCTGTGTTATAATCATCAATTGACATTGGTACAGTGATTAATCTATCAAGACTCGAATGAAAATTAGTTTTAAATTATTATATTTCCACATGAGGAAGCCACTGTGTGGTGAAATAATATTATTGTGGATAACAATAAAAAGTTTTGTAACCAACTGTTTTGTGTTTAATTTAAATATGGAGTTACAAGAATTAACAGCTTCCTCGATTCACTATATAAAATCAGTGTGTCGACCGACCTGGAAAACCTAAAACTGTCCGGTCTTGATAATTTTTCGATTAAAATAATATTTAAAAAAGGGTTGATTACTCCCGAACAGGCATAAATCCTTTATTATTGTTTGCTTGCTTTTGCCCTCACGTATTAGATGGAACCTTATTGATTGTTTAATCCGACCCAATTGTTTATCTATGGATTGTATTCGTACAGCTGAAAATTTTAAATAAATAGGTTTTTAGATTAATTATTGTTCTATTAATTTAGTTAAGACTGTTACGAACAAAATAGTAACACGTTTAATGAAACTCGATCTTCATCCAGTGGTAACCAATAAAAACAATTTAGGTCGTTTATTGGTTAATAACAAACAAAAAATCGAAATAATGAAAAGAAACGTAGTTTATCAAATCAACTGCAAAAATTGCAACGCCTTTAATGTTAGACTGAAAGAACATGTAAATAGCATTAAGAAAAAACTATGTACAACAAGCTTGCCAGAACATTGTGTAAGTGAAAACCATGAAATTGATACGGATAACGTAAAAATATTAGATATTCAACCCAAAAGTAAAAAGTTGAATTTCCTAGAAAATTTAGAAATCAAAAAAGCATTGTTTTCAAAGTCAAATTTAATAAATAACCAAATTGCATTATCAACAAGCAATACACCTTTGTTGCTAAACAACTTATAACTTCATGAGAGAGGATCCAGTTGTAATTATATAAATACCTATTAGACTTTCTTATTGTTAGTATAACAAGTACTCTTGATAATGACCGTCTTGGTCGAAACGATTCGTCAAGAAAATATATATGTGTTGAAACAATTATTATTTTATTTCTTGTATATTAATATGTTTCATCTACCGATCACCACCAACAACATTGAAAGTAAGTTTTGTTTGAAATTTTGGCAAATCTCAGGCACACTGATACAACCTATATGCAGAATTTAATAGGCAGTTTTTTATTAAATATTAAAATTTTCTGTACCTTCGTCATAAAATTATTTTATCATCCCCGAAAATTTTCGTTTACCAAACGAATTCGTCAAAGTGGCACTGATCAGCTGACTGTAGACATCATTTCTGTAGAACTACTTTCTTTCTTTTTCTAATGGCCATTTGTACGAGCAGGGGGTAGAGATGGAAGGAGGGCATGCTAATACAAACACTGAATGCTTCTTCCAGCTGTTTCGTTCGCCAGGATTCGCGTCAGGGGTCCGGTTTGCTTGTTCTTTTTAGTATAAACTTAAAAATCCCAGGTGCATTTAGGAAGCCACTCAACAATGTTTTGTATAATGCTATTTTTCTCGTTTAATCGAAATATTTCGTTTGTTAACAGTTTATTTCGGTTTATAAATTCGGGATTGTACTATATTTATATTAAACCAAAAAGCTATTTAAACCACATAATGGACAATGACTACAATGAATTACTTATATGAAACAGTTAACAAAACATACGAAAACTAAAAATATATAAAATCCAAGTTATTCAACCGACATAACCCCATAACACATAATGTTTTTTGTAAATATAAATATCAATATGGAATCAACAGAAACAACTACTCGGAGGGCTAATACCCCTACCGGCATTGCATTACACTGTTAATTCCGATTGACTTCTAGACGAAGATATAACATATTTAAAAAAGAAGGAATTAAAACCCTTTTTCGTCTAAATTTCAAGGATAGAGTATAGATTGATAGAGATACAGTTTAAATCAATGCCGGTAGGGGTATTAGCCCTCGGAGTAGTTGTTTCTGTTGATTCCATATTTATATTTATAATATAGCCTGTAAAGGCCTTTCTGCCAGCGCCCACCTGATGAGACCCGATAGGTCGAAACCGATCGTGGGATATGACTTTCGGTTCGTTGTGCCTAGTTGGTAGGACGCGTTCCAAATGTGAGATCTTTGATCTTAATATTTAGACGAATAAGAATTTTAATTCCTTCTTTTTTGAATAATGTTTTTTGCATTTGTTGATTACGTGATAACTGTTAGCTTATTTTAAATGAAACAAATCTTAATTTATATCTGCGTTCCACATTGGAACTTCAATGTTATATTAAACAATTGGTCAAAAGTTTATGGAAATATTTCAAGTAAAGAAACGAGATATTGGAACACTCATTGCAAAAACATTAAAGATGGGATTTTTTACTAGGATTTACAGTGGACACCCTGATCAGTAGTCTTCGACTGACTCATACATATTTTTATAAAGAATGAAATCATCAAATGAAAATTAATTAAGGAAAAATTTATTGTTCAGTTTAGCTTTGCATTGTTTAAATTTATATATGAAATTTCAACTATAAATATGTATGTATGTTTATATTATGTTGTAGGTATGTAAATAAGTTTTTTTTGTTTCTTTGTTTACAGAATTCCGGATATGGGTTAGACAAATTCTCGATGGTGACCAGGCGTCATTCAATATTATAGGTAAGCAAAAAATTGTATTGATATTAATATATGTAAATAAAAATAGTTTAAAGCTTTAAAGAGACAAAATTAATTACTTGTATTAAAATTAAAATCTCCGGTTGGTTGTATTTTAGTCCCTCTTTTCTACATAATCCATTCACAAAAAGATTTATTATAGCCGAAATTTGCTATAAGCGGTAGTTTATTAAATTAATAAAATCGGCATTTGTTTTTAATTGACCTGTGCTCCCCTTATTCTTAATTGGCTTTTCAACTTTTAAAACTATTTATTATAGTCTTCTTCCAAATTGTATAACGGTTACCTTTATAATTAGCCGTTGACTTAATTAATACTGTAGCCTTATTATTTTGTTAAGTTCGTTGTAACATGTTTTATGATGCAAACATGTAAGAGAAAGTTTAAAAATTATGTTCGTTATAACTGAGAATACATTATAACAGTTAAAAATTAGCAGTCCTTGATAAAAATAAACTTACTGATTAATCAGTAATGCTACTCCTAATTATTTATTATGTACTATTGAACCAAATGTGCAACTGATCCGTAAAACTCATATAATTTTTCTTTTTTTTTTTCATAAAAAAAAGGTAATAATCAATCAGTATTAATGATCTGTAATAATTGCAGCAATTTTTTACTTTTATATGTTGAATCTTATTTGAATGAGGTAACAGGTCGAACTTCACATCAAACTGGAAAATTTCAGTAGTATATTCATTCAAGTATTTATACATAATCAGTGTTAAAAGAAACTATTTTAAATTATATATTTTCTCGCGTTTATTTGGATAAATCGTTTGATAAAAAATAGATTAAAATACGTATGTACATGCAGTAGCAGAGTTAAAAATGTCTAATGATAATCGTAATTATTAACACAGTTCAATATGAATCAGGAAACTAAAACTAGAGATGTCACTTTCCAGGTGGCGCTTGGGACGCTGAGCCGCAATCAGACCTCAGAATTGCTTCAGCATACATTAGGATTTTGAGATATCTTGACCCCAAAACTCAAAAATGCAATTTTTGCCTTCTTGTGTGCATTACTACGTGAAGTAAAAAGTAAAAACAATTAAGATAGTAGTAATTTTATCGCTGAATTACGATCTGTTCTCAAATAGAATTGCCCTTCCACTTATTTTGAAATAAATTAACTCCAAAATCCAAATTATGATAATTCAGCTTGTTCGTGTTCGTAATCATAAAACTAAACAAACCAAATAAGTATAATTCAGCGAGCAATGATTAATTGGAAATGAGTACTGCCTTAAATGTTTTGACCTTTTGGTCAAAAAATGGCCAACAATTATTTTTTTTTTTTTTGGATTTTAGGTTAGAATATCTCAAGATCCTAATGTGTTGAGACAATTCTAAGATGACATTTGGACTTGCGTAGAAAATTACGTCGTAACCTTATTTTCATCTTAACCCATTTTGTTGATCTGTGATTTTTTTTGTTGTGGTAATTAATAACTTTTGCAAACAAATAATAATTTTAGTGAAATAATACTTTTCGTATAAACAGCTGTAAAGTACCTAGTATTTTTTTAGGTTATGCAACTATTTTGCAAATTAACCGTGAGAATCATTTTTGAAAAAAATATTTAATAATATTTAGTTATATCACTATCTGCTTGTACCTGCTGTTAACGTATGTATTTCGTATAATTAATTAATTAATAAAGAAGAACGCTATAAGTTTTAGGTCAGAAACGTTTAAAGAGCTGCGTCGATTTGGTCGATGATTTATCGAAGCTGCCTCCAGTGTGCTGATGAGATCTAATAAGATCGAAATCGCGATCCACGTCTGATGGTTTCAATAAATTATTGACCAATAATTTATACTTTTCTTATAGATATTAACTACTTATGTACTAGATTTTAAGTGGGTAAAGCACTCATTTACGTTTATAAAATATTATAAACATCCAGTTTTTCATTAAAAAAAAGAAAAGTTAATTCATATATGTACATTAATTTTTTTTATGCAGTAAGTTCTAAGAAAATTAAAAACATCGAAGCAATTGAGCAACAACGTGTTTATGTAGCCAACGCGATCTTCTGAAAAATAATTTTTTTTGATGAAATTATTTGATTTCATTCACTCGTAAAATTTAAAACACAACATTCCGTTTTGACAGTTCATAATTAAACGTGAAAGTCAAAAATACTTGTATATTTTACTGTAATTCCTTGTAAATGCACAAAATCGGCCACATTTTCTTGTACATTCACGTTGTATAAAAGGCTAACTACTATTTTATGTAGACCATATGATTTACTAAAGGTAAGAATAAAAATACAATTGTTGGTAAGTGCCGTTATTCATTTCAATTCCTTTAAAGATCTTTCTTTTTAACTTTGTAGAGCTTTGGGGGCGATGGATAAAGAAAATGGTGAACAAACAGAAGGTGGTTCAAGCTCCAATAAAATCTCCAGTGCCCCCGACAATTTACTCGATGCTGCAAGTTTGTTCGGTAAGTTATAGTCTCCAACTTTTATTAAAATGTAAATACAAATCATGGAGGTTAGGGCACAGAAGAATGAACAGTATACGTAGTACGTATGGTAGGTAATACATGTAACATATGTTAGTTCGCCTGTTCGTAATTTTGTAGAAATTATAGGTAGCGCTGGCGTCGCTATGTTGTCTGTGTGAAGTTAGCTATTTATTAGTATAAGTAGTTGAAGTTAGCTGAGTACTATTAATTCAATTAATTATTGTCCCGGCATTTTCAATATGTTTTGTTACTATTCATTTTAGTATACGTGTTTCATTAATATTTATGTATGTATTACAATGTTTCGTCACCTTTATATATTACTTAATTTAATATATTTAAAACAAATATTTCATGAACTTACTTAAAATGCTTAAAAATGTAGGTAAATCATTTTATATTTGAGCAAAAAAAGCACGACTTTTATATAGACAACATGGCGATCGCAGCGCCACATTATTTTCTTAGAATTGTGGGACACAATTTCAGCTGCGATCGTTCTCCTGTATTCTAACCTCCATGATACTGATGGATGAAGTAGGTTATTGTCTTAAAGCAACCCCTGCTCTATTGTACCATTTTTTTTTTAATTTATTTAATCTACAAACAAATTGTGTTTGGGAAATGGTTACAATTTTCTTTCATATTTGTTTTTTTTCCTGCATTCTTTTTATCAGTTTATGTACTTTGTGCGGGATCGTAGCCAGGACAGGCTGTCTGTTCTAGCCACTAACCTTAAAAAAAATTGTCGAACCTGTTTCGGTGAGACTACAGTCATGAAATGGGGGCCGTCAGAAGTGATCTATGCCACCTTTTTTAAGTTGTTTATTAGTTGTTTTTTAATTGGTTGTAAATAAATAATGTAATAATAATGTATAAATTCCTAAAAATCCCATGTGGATATTGCAACCTTGTCTTCACAAACAATGGTTAATCAGGATCAAGAAGTAACACTAAGTAGTACTTTATGTGACTAAATCGAAAGTATACCTAAACCATAAACTGAATTAACGAAAGTTTTCTGGAATATGTAGATACAAATGTAGAAAAATTTGGCTCTCAGCCTGCCCTGTTTTTTTTTTTTTTTGTAGATTCTGATTACATAGTTTGGCTACGGACTTGACTTAGTGTCGTAACTTCTACTTGTAACGATAAATGAAAAAACACTACTTTGTTTCTTATCACTTTATTTACTCATCTACTCATTGTATTTGAAGGTCTTTGTTTTTAATTTTATAAAAAGATATTTAATCTGACAGTAAAACATATTTCGTTAATGTTTTTTTTTTTAACAAAAGAAATCCAAAGTTTATATAGCCTTTCTTAAAACTATTTCTTATACGAGATGAAAACATGAATTCTCTTAGAAAACAGTTTATTCTAACAGTCAATATATTATAAACGGATTCAGATTTCCGTATAAGCTCAACAAGTTATAATTAACAGCTTAGGGCTCCACTATCTTGAGGGCATTCCAAAAAAATTGTAGGAAAAAAACAGGTACGCAAAATATTCAACTTAGAGCTTACTAATTTTCACTGTCAATTTACTTCTTCCTTATTGTACTTCAGTTCAACAATTATTTTGTAAAATTTGTTAGATCTACAAATGTCTTCAGAAACGTATTAAATTCGTAAATTCAACTAAATATAATGCAGCGATCTGTTCGATGTTTCTTGTTTGTCAAATGCGGCATTCATGAAGTAATTTGTAATGTGAATAATAAGTAAAAAGCGTTTTACATCAGCTTTTTTTGTTAAATTTCTGATATTTAAATATCTGTTTTTAATAACTGTGTAAGCATATTAAATTGAATGATAAGTTTTTATTTTCCTTATTACTGTCATTCCCTTCCAATGAATGAATGGTTTTGATTTGGAATTATTTGTCGATAAATTTTATGAAATTTAATTAAATGTCCCAGTGTTTTTTTATTATTATACCATAAACCAGCCACCAATTAAGTTCTCACAAAAATATTTATTCTTGAAATTTAAAATAAAGCACCAGTTAATGAATTTTGCTTTCTTCCTGAACATTTAATAGTGGTGGGTAACACGTTTATGAGTCTGCCGATATTGTTGTATTTTATTCAGGCGCATATGCCGCATATCAAATGTTACCGAACAACCTGTATACCTTTGAATTAACAATAATTAACCCAAGAATTAAATCAGCACACCTACCTACCTTTAATACGGTAAACAACGAACAATACGTTTCTCAATATCAATTAACTCATAAACGTTTAATGTATGCGGTTAAAATTATTGTTTTTTTATTAGTTTAATCAAAGAGTTCAAAGAATTTAGTTAAAGTAAAGGCATATATTTCTATTGTTTAAAAGTGCGTACAACCGGTTTATATTATTTGTATAATCAATATTTTTATTCAATTTAGTTATAGCAATTAATGAAAATAGGCATAGTTCCATATGGAAGAAAGAGAACGTTCGTGTTTCTAATCGTTTTTATTTTTAAATTTAACCCTTTTAACACTTTTAAGTTTACATTTGTGTTTTCAAGACAACTTAATTTTTTCTACTGTGTAAAATAATCAAAAATTAAGTTTTGATTGCATTGATTAATTTTGACTTACTACTTTTACAATATACACATTATGTTAATATCAAATACCATCTATTTTTAGAAATAATAAATAATAGTTAATTTAAATTCTTTTGTTTTTTATTGCTTTTTGTGTTCATAAATCGTTGTTTAGTTAAAACTGATTTTGTATTTTTTTTTCAGCTTATTGGCCTAGAAGTGAATCCAGTGGTGCAGCCGCAGCAGCTGCGGCTGCCAACGCGGCCAATCTTTTCGCGGCAACAGGAGGAGCATACGGCCTGGCACCTCATCCCTCTTTGCCGTTCGGAATGTTGCCTCCAACGTCCAGTAGAGGAATACCCTCATATCCAACGGCCACGAGTGCTGCAGCCGTCTATAGCAATGCTTACTCAAACACACTGTCGGTCGCAGCAAGCCAAGCCGCGAGTTTGGGGATACCCGCGGCTAGTAAGTGTACAATAATTATTGTACTCGCATGTAAAACTTATGACTTCATCTGACTTTTAGCATAATTTAGGTTAACCTAACCTAACCTAGTAGCCCTATTCAAACTCAAAGGTCTTATTCCTTACTTCAATCTGTATTGTTGGTCAGAAGCCGAGATTTCAACTATAATTTTATTCTAAAAAAATTATTGTGATTCGGAAATTAATGTACATATAATTCTTTTTTGTTTTGTTTATTTAGGTGCAGCATGGTGGTCCATGGCATCACATTTGGCAGCTCAGGATTATCTTGCCCGCTTGCAAGCTTCAGGTCTAAATTTTCCCGGTTTACCAAACCCTGCCGATTTACCTTATTCACCCTTATCCTTATCCTCTCTCACAGGTTATCCTAAATCTAAGACTTCGAAAAATTCTTCAACTTCATCCTCCACAGCTTCACTGCCAAAGCATCAATCGTCATCTGTCGGAAATACGTCGGTTAAGTCGCAAAAAAACCCTGCACATTCAATCAATTATTCATCGAGCTCAATGAAACTGAATGATGGGAGATCAGAGCAGTCAATTTACACTAGTACACCGATGCCATCTAGTAGAAATATCACTGCAACTAGTAATTGTGGTGAGTTGTGTGTTTTTCATATTATTATAATACTTTTAAGCGGTGCAAATTATTTTTATAATTATTACTTATATTATTTTGTATATGTTATTTCGTTTTTAATGTTATACATTATATTTATACTTTTCATGAAACAATAATAATGATAATGATCAAGTATAAACAAAGTGGCCATTAGAAATACGTAAAACAAAAAACAGCTTCACCTTTTTTTGTTTTGTACACATTGTAGAAACAACTAATTAAAAGAACAGTTTGACAATCGTTCTAACCTTAATTTCAAATATTTTATATATTCATAAAATTAGATATAAGCTGAAAAATAGAATTAGATGGTACAAATTACTTGTTAACTTTATTTTTTCAAACACATTGCGAGTTTTTTCTAAACGTATTAATAATACATATTTCAGCTTCGACTTCTTCAAAACTGCCTTCTAATTCTGGTCTAACGATACAGCCCAGTATGCGAATTCCAACGAGTGCCAGTTCTAGTACCATAACAAGTAGTAGTGGTAACAGTAATGTCGATAGAAGAACATCCAAAGTTAACGAATATGGTTATCTAAAAAATGTGGAGAAACCGAAAAGTTCCAGTCCAAAAATCTCAACCTCTACCGCTAGTATTTTTACCAATCCACTTAGTATGGCCAATAACATAGATAAGAACAGTATTAACACTAACAATTCTCCAAGTCCTGGTCTCTCTACTGGATTTCCACCTAGTATTTTAAGGTAAATAATGTTTTTTTTTTGTTAATCTCGATACTAGTTTATCTGTCGAATGAATTCGTACTTTTTAACAAAAAAAAAATGATGTTTGTACGTAGAAAATTTAAAATGCGGTATTGTTTCCCGAACGAGCTACAAAGGACTTTGTAAACCAGGTTGGTAATTAGGGAGAGCTTGCAGTTTAATAATGATTCCTGGCACTGGTTCGATTTGTTGACAAAACTTCAATAGAATGGCAACAAAATTAAATACTTAGCGAATCATCAAACTCGGCACATTAATCAAATTTGCATTTGAATTTGCATCGTACATTAATTTTCCACATCAAATAACCAATACATTACCATTTAAACTAGAAAATAGGCAGCTTATCTATAAATTTATTTATATATATGTTAAAAATTCAGAGCTAGTCCTTTTAAACTTTTTAGTGTTTTTGATTTATTTTAACTTGTCAAATATTCCATGTTCCGAAATTTAAAAAGCCAATTTTAATTACTTCGAAGTTTATCATCTTTGAATAATAGCATTTCTCTCATATTATTTATTTTCTTATCTAGTTCAGCGTTAGAAGGAACAAGGTAATTATTATCAATTAATGATAAAATTATTTTAAACATAACAGTTATTTATCGTTTATTATCAGCACTTTCGTGAATTTATTTACCTGCTTATTAGGATAGATTATTAGTTTATATTTCTGAGTGCATTTTTGACTTTTCTACCTTTGTTAGCCATTGTTATGTTTTACCTTGACAATGGAACATCTTTTTGTTTCACAGTGACCCAAATTCAATATTGGGTGGGGTTAGACTTCCACCCGATACGGAAATTATCAAATACACTTCATCTATAGTCGGTCCAAAAATACCGGGTACAACGAATAGGGGTCGAAAGAAAACAATTTCTCTGGATCCACCTTGTGTTAGTGTTCATCCTTCGCATGGTATTTTTGGTATAGAGAAGGCTGCTAAGCGTCCGAAATTGAATGTAAGTATTCTTTTAATTATTGATGCACGTTTTTTAAATATTTTAAATTTATTATGTAGGTATATTTAAAAAAACTACTGTTTTCAGTTTTTATTTTTGTAGGATCATGTTCTGATTGTTTAATTTTTCCGTTTCATTTTGCTTTTTCTTTTTTAAAGATATTTAATCAAGAAATAAAAGATCCGAGTAGCACAACGCCTTCAGTTTTGGGTAACGATAAAGTTGAAGTGATAAAATTACAGTCAACGAACGGAAGCCCAGGCATCTCCCCATTACCTCTTCTAACTAACTCTAACTTCGGAGATAGTTCTTCTGATACGCCCCTTAATTTATCATTGAAACCTGCAGTCACATCGTCATCTAATCTCTCCAGTTCTTCGCTCAATTCCCTCAGCAATATGTCTGCAAACATTGGCATAGACAGGATATGTAAGTAAAAAACTATTACAATTTGCCGTCTTTCGAAACTTATTTGTTATGTTTATTATCGACAATTGATTGTTGTAAAAAAATATTAATTTATTAAAGTAATTAGTTTTCATAATAAGTATTTGAAAATACGAAAATATACATTCTTGTGGTAGTATCTAATTATTGTTACTAGTAGATAGTAAAATAAAATTCTCATAAAAAGTATTTGTATTGTATGTATGCATTTTAAGAGATTTTCTTATATCAGACTTGTAAATTAAAAATATATTCATTTACCACAGTTTCCTTTTTCTACTTTGAACATATATTCTTGTTTATCTACATTAATTAAAACAACAAAATTGTTATTTTTGAATAGGTGTCACTTTATTGGACACAATACTGATTTTTGTTTTTTCAAATAATTGTAATTTTAGCTCGAAGGAAACCAGGTCCGAAACCTCGTCGTGTGATCCAAGCTCCTACCCATCTACCTCCAGGTGCTCCCAGCGCTTCCTTACAACAGCTATTTGCAACAGCGGATTCACCCCGCCCTCCTAGTCGTAGCGACGAAGTCTTTCAATTTTACAGCGGTAGTACCACATCAACAACAGCTTCAACAACAACAACCACTATAACTACATCAACTTCTGTTACTACCACAGTTTCTTCCCTTGCCACCCTGTCTCCTTCTGCTTCCATTATACCCATGCACAAAGATGGTCGACCCAGGAACCTTGGACGAGGTGTTAGTAAGCCGAAAAAGAACACCGTAGCTTCCTTGCTAGCACAAAGCAGAGCCCTTGGTATGTTCTTTTTATTAGTTGTTTAAATGTAGTGTAGAAAAGGTAAACCCCTCTGTTTAAAACAAATATATTTTTTTAAACCAATTTTTAATTTTATGGTTCCAAAAATATTGGTTTTCAGCTAGAAAAAAAAATTGTGTTTCTTACCTCCTTACTTTTATTTTTTCCCCCTAATATAAAACGTTAAGTATATAAAAAATACGTTTACTACTGGATGCTTTCTACGATTTTGTCTACAATTCGCAATTTCTCATTTCAGGCATAAAGCCTATGCCAATATTAGATCCTAATACGTCCATGAATCAGCAAATATCGTTATTAAAATCAAATATTTTGGCAGCCCAGCAGTTAATGGTAGAGGTAGGGGGTGACGAAAAAACGTTTAATAAGTTATTACAGGAAAAAATTAGGGGAACTTTGAGCGATTCCAACTCGAGTACCGTTGATGCCTCTACCGATTCTGATAATCATACCGATTCTAATCATACTGATTCTGAAATAGAAGCAGAGCCATTGTCTACACTCAAGAAGCAAAAGCAATACGACGAGAATATGTTAAGAGTTCCATTAGCAAAAGGTAAGTAAAACAATTTATTAATTTTATTACAAAGTTTGTGCAGTGTATCTGTTGTGCAGATTTTTTAATAGATTTAGAGTGAAATGGTAATGTTAATTTTGTTTTAAATGAAATTTTATTTAAAGGTTGGAGACGAGAAACTATAATTAGGGGCCTTGGAAAGAATGGAACAATAAAAGGAGACATTTCATACATAGCCCCTGATTCATCTAACAAATTTAGGCAAATGTCAGATATTACTCAGGTAAAATACTCCTCAAATGAAATTTTCTTTTTTTCCGTTACTGAAAATAAAATATTTCTCTTTAGTACTTAGATTATCATAAGGTGCCAGACTTAACGAAAGACAATTTCACATTTAGTAGTCGGGTTATCATTGGTGACTACTTACAACCGGTTCCTGTAGGAATGGGAACTGAAGGAACTGATTTTATTAAACTAAGTGAAGAAGATGTTATCAAAAGGTAATTTACATTACATACTTGTACATGAAAAGGAAGAATCATTAGATAGAAAAACAAGTAACTAAGTGCGGCTGTTGAGCTCCAAATTGCAATACTTCCAGTATGACGAAAAAAGTTAATGCATATTTAACATTAAGTGAGACGTTTTTTTATAAATAATATAAAACAAAATTAATTTATTCTTATGTATCGATACCAATGCAAGTGAAGTTTCCATACATCGTTTCAAGCAATCCAAAAATAATAATCTTTTTTAAAGCTATTTAAGAATTAATACTGTCGGAAACTATAGTTTCGTTACTGAACATAAATAAGTGATATTGTTCTTTTTGATCAATTAAGTATGATTGTAGACTAGAAGAATTGAAAGCGACGATGCGATCGAATCTTGCAGTAGAACAACGGATAGAAGTTGCGAGAAGACAGCAGGCAGCGAGAGCACAGGCTCGTCTTGAAAAAGAACAAGCACGTATACAAAGAGAAATGGAAAGAAATGAAAAACAGGAAGCTGCGAGGAAAGAGAGAGAAGCGAGATCCCAGCAGATGCTCGAGGTTCGATGATAATTATTATTTATTATTAATGGTTTACCTTTTTGTTTTTTATTATTTGTTTATTTTAATTTTTGTAAATGTCTTGTCTCATCTTATCGAGTGGGCTTTTTGTATTCTTGTTTATTTGTGTCGTTTTGCATGTAACAGGCCAAGAGAAAAAAACAGGAACAAATTGAAAAACACAAGCAAGAAGAACAACTTCGAAAGCAACAGGTAAAGTAATGCTGCTGCTTTTGTTTCTATATTCGTATTTTTTTTGTCTGTTTGTACCTTGAACGTATTCTTAATTGTTTTGTTTTTTAAGAGAATGTTAAAAGTATTATATCTACAGTAAAATAAATGTCAATTGCACTTAATTCGAATGCTGTTATAACAGACAAATTCATATAATTTGGGTATCAACTTATAATATTAAAACAAAAAATATAAAAACTGATAGCTGACATAAAATAACGAATACTTTTTGTTACAGGAACGAGAATTAAAGAGACAGCAACAAGCAATGCTTAAAGAACAGGTAAGATTCAGTAATAATTACATTGTAATTTTTGTTTTTATTATGTTATTAGTTAATATAGACTAATAGCGTCGTAAAGTACTATTAGTAAACGTGTGTGTTGTTTAGTTTTACGGTAAATAAAATTTTTAATCAGTTTATCTTGATTATTGGGATTATTTTGGAACAAGTATAGATATTTATTTTTATGGCACATATTTCAATATTCACTTATAGTTCAGTGGCAGATACAGGCAAAACGTAACAAAATCGTCATTTAGGTGCATGACACAAAATGTTAAATTATTTACAATTATTTGTGATGCATTTGAATTTTCATTACTTGTATAATTTGTTGTTTATTAGCGATATTTGAGATTTTTTGATGAACATCACAGCTTTATTAAACGGGAAAAGAACAGTAACTAAATTTAATGCTATTCTTTTAACAACAAGTAGTAATAATTATATATAGGTTAGGAAATATATTAGAAAAAGAAGACATTTTGGAAATAGATGAATTAGGATACCCCATAATAATGGAAGTTTAAAAATATAATAAGGCATAAGATATATATGTGGTATAAGCGGAAACATTAAAACACGCAAGCCAAGAAGTTAGTGATCATTTGTTTAAGTCGGTTAGCTACATACACGACACGGAGAAAAATCCGGATGACTACAAATGGAACATGATAAAAACGATACCAAAAAAGAGATGCGCAGATAGATACGAAAAATTTATAATAATTGGCTTAACTGCTAATGCGTCAAAAATCATAACTTGAATAATGCAGAGAAGGGTTGAAAAAGAGCAGAAGAAATATGGGAAGAGTAATTCAGGTTTATAAGAAGTAGGGAAACATATAACGCCATTTTAGCTTTACAGGTAATAGTAAAACAACTATTGGAAAGGGAAAGAGCACGTACATAGGATAGGTAGATCTAGAAAAATCTTTTGACGTTAAATATAGAAAGATGCTAAATATACTTAAAAATTTATGGATCAGATACAGGGGTAAAAAAGTGATACATACATAGTTTGTATAAAGAGCAACAGGTAGTTACACGATATGGGCAGCAGAAATAAATATTATGATGGAATTTAGACAAGGATGGACATTATAACCACTTCTTCTATTCTATATATTGAAGATGCGATTAATTTTTTTAAAGAGGGCAACTTTAGGAATAGATTTATAGGTTAACATGCGTAGATTTGCGATTGATATAGTAATATTAGCATCTAATAGGGAGGAGTCAGAGGCAGTTTTAATGAAATTGAAAGGGTATTGACAGTAAAGTATAGAATGAATATAAATATATATATAAAACAAAAATAGTGGTATGTAAGGGAGGTGAAATAATATTAAAATCGGAGACTACAAGGGTTCGCCGATTCTCGATACTAGAAGTTAGATAAAATAAAGGGTAGCGCTGGGTCGATTC
The DNA here is from genome assembly GCA_963921985.1 of Agrilus biguttatus. NCBI lineage: Eukaryota > Metazoa > Arthropoda > Insecta > Coleoptera > Buprestidae > Agrilus > Agrilus biguttatus. The sequence goes on from OY998118.1 coordinate 29,121,851, forward strand.
GCTTTTAACAAAGAAATAATTTCTGTACTAGTGATAGGTTATTTTAGAAATATGAAATGAAAATATTATTAAAAGTGTATGTTCAGAGAACGCTCTATATGGGTGCGAAACGAAAAGAAAACGACAGGAGTATTTCAGATACTGTTTGTTAGAAATTATGGGCAATAGAACAAAGGTCATTATGGAAGTCAATAAGAAAAAGTAGATACAAGATGGTAGTTTACCTAAAACATAAAGGGTTAGTTAGAGATATTTTAGAAGCAGAAATAGAAGTAAAGGGGAACAGAGGAATACCTAGATTAAATTACTGTTCGCAAATAGCAATGGATGTAGGATGTTCTAGTTTTATTAGAGATATTAGAAAATTATCTCAGGATAGGAAATGTGGAGGTGCGTGTCCATTCAGTCTTCGGATTGACGATCCTATACTGATATTAATCTGATAAGAAATTTATGTTAGATTTAAAAACTGGAAAAAAAACATCCTTGCAAAAATTGTAGTTTTTGACAAGAAAAATTTAATTGTTTTATAATTTTGTCGTAAAGACGTAAAAAACCTTAATGATCATATTGTTATTTAACCCAAAACGCAGTTTTTGAAATATTTAAATACTATAGTAATTTTCTTCAAGAATATCCGAAATTATTGTAAAATTACAGTAAATTGTATGTAGACAAGGAAATATATAGTTTTTGGCATTTCTCCTAGATTTACATGCAAGAGATGAATAAGCAGCGAGAGGTGCTCTTCACTGTTGAATTGGTACGAATTACTTATCGAATGCATGCAGTACAAACTTTTTCTTTTCCTTTTTTAATGTACAGCTTGACAGCACTTTTGTAAAAGTTGAGGAAGCAATGCTTGGGATTAAGTTATCAAACATCTGTATTTAGGTGCATGCCGAAGTACTCAATGAAATTTGTCACATATCTTTATTTGTATGCAACGCTTTACTAATTATTTACGCGTTTCTTTGCGAGAATAAGTCACATGTTGAAAACACAGTAATAAATGTTTAGGATAATGTATGTGTATCCTATTATAACAATATAACATTCACATTTTATAGATGTGAGTTCTGAAGAGTTTGGAGCTATTTTACCGCATTGTATCATTTATTTGCAACAATAAAAAATCTTCAATTGTTTAACGCTATTTGTAAAATGTGAAGCATGTACCATGAGCTAAGCATGACGAAATGTTTGCAAAAAAACACGGAAAATAGCTAAAAAAATCCACAAAACTTGCATTAATACTAGCTGTGAAAGTCTACGGAAAATTGGCAGTTATTTATATTTTCCCCCAATTTGATTTGTTTACACTTTCTTAACCATTGTCCGCAGAAAACGGGAATTATAGTTACATATTTAAAAGGTTCAAGTTGTCTATTCTATATTTGGAATTCGATAGTGTGATGGTTGCATGATTAAAGCGTCGCAGGTTTTTTATTACATGCAATTTTTAATTACGTAGAAGCGTATATATAAAATAACTTATTTAATTTTTGTCTATGCTAGTGACTTTTCTCGCAATGAGATTAATTAACTGCATGTTAATATTTTCAGTTGATAAATATTTGTTGTTTATAAAACACTATTATTTTAGGAGAGAGAAAGAAGACGCCAACATATGGCATTAGTGAAAGCTCTCGAAGCTCGTAGGAAATTGGAAGCAAGGGAACGTAAAAAACAAGTTTTACTTGCTGAAAAACAAGCCAACAAGGAACGCAAAATGGAGCAGCGAAGAATAGAAATGGAAATTCTCACTGAAATTCGAAAACCGTGCGAAGATCTCGAGCTCGATCATAAACCATTGCCTGAATATAACCGAATATCAGGTCTTAAACTGTCTGGAAAAGCATTCTCTGACATGCTAATGGTCTTTGAATTTCTTCACAATTTCGGTGAAACCCTCGGTTTTGACATGGAATCGTTGCCGACCTTGGATACTCTACAACAAGCTTTATTATACAATGATACCAATACCGAAGCGGAAGAAGAACTATTGTCGGTTATGACACATTTATTGGTCTGTGCTATTGAAGATCCCGGTATTCCCAACCCCGTACGTCACACTACAAGTTTGGGACAAACGCTTAGACAAGCAGATATTACTCATCATAATTTATCAGAAATTTTAAGGATATATCTGTACGCAAATGCTACCGGAGAAGTTAAATCATTAACAGGTAAATTGAGACCTATTACCATCATGGCGGTTAATTCTATTTATAAAGGTATAACGAATAAAACAATTCTTATATTGGCTAATAAGAGAGTCAATAAAATAAAAGCCGAAGTTAATTGAATAATGTCACCTAAACTACTTTTATCCTTACTGACTGAACTGAAAATATAACTGTTCCACTTTTTATTGTTTTGAAAATCAATTCATAATAAAATAAAAGAATTTCGTGATGAATGAATTTTGTTTCAAGGTGTTCATTTTGAGCGAGAACGTGAAAAACGTGTTGCTGATCATCATCAAAACGGCTGTGAAATGCAACTCACTCAGTCAGGCAAAAATGCAACCTACTATGAACTATTACATGAAAATCCTACTTGGAAGATGTCAGATTTACTCAAGGTTTGTAACGAAAAATTATTGAGATTTTCATAACACATATTTATTTTATAGGATAAGCCATTCTTAGCACTGTCACCAACAAATAAAGCTGCTATATTAGCTTATCTTTGCAATGAACTGCTTCAGAACAAGGCTGTGATTAGACAGATTGAAGGTTCTCTTGACAGTGTTGTGCAACTGAAGAAAGAAAAGTGGATATTAGATACAAAAATTCGAAAGTATGCTTTTTAAATTCTATATAAACTTCCCTTTCATTGCTTTTCTACTTTTATAGATTGCGCATGCTTTATAACAGGAAAATACGATCTGAAGCAACAGAAAGGTCTATTAACAAGACCGATGGAGACGTCACTGAATCCGTGACGGAAGAATTGCCACTTCTTCATAAAGATGATTTGTTAGATGAAGATGAAAATGAAATGAGTGAAAATGAAAGCGTCGGAACACAACCTGAAGAAGAAGAAGACAACAAGTTATCGGGAGAGGAACTTGGAAAGAAATTGGAGAAATTAGTAAAACAGTCCCAAATTCATCTTCAGTCGCTTAATGCAGCAGGACATCAGCTTCGTGCAACTTGCTTCGGACAAGATCGTTATTGGCGAAGGTATTGGTCGCTACCAAAAGCTGGGGGAGTTTTCGTTGAAGCCATAGAATCAGCAGATCCAGAATTTCTCGAAGAAATTCAAAAAGAGGAAAAAAATAGTGAAACTAACATTAATACTACAACTGCCATTCGCCCAGATACTGAACAGAATGACAGTCCTCCGGGAAGTCCTTCCATAGACCGGGAAAATAATGTACCAAGTGAACATAGTGACGTAAGCGAAGAAACTGAAAAGACTCTTAATAATAATGAAAATGAACATCGAAAAACTCCAAATAGGTTAGATTTGGTTGAAAATGGCGATATAGGTGATATTTGTGAACGAAATTTGGATGAGCTACGGAAAAGTGTTGATCGAATAGTACAGAGTCTTGAAATGGGTTGTGATTACCCTAAAAAAGATCAGCAAACTGAAAATATCGAAGAAAATCTAAAACCCTCCGAAATAGGAATAGACAATAATCATGTCGACGAAGTTGTCGATGCTGAACATATTCATATAGATGAAATAAATGTGAAATTAGAAGCAGAAAAAGAGGAAACTCCAAAGAAGTTCAATTTATTCGAAAGGTTAGGTGAATGTATGGAAAAAGCAAATGAAGATAAAATGAAGTCCGAACTAAAAATGGAGTGTAAAGAAGAGATAAAAAATGAAATCCTTAATGAACTAAAAACTGAAATAAAAAGTGAAAAACAAGAAGACGATGACGATGAAAAGGCCGAAACAGAGAATAAATGGTTTAATATTTTAACAAGGGATGGTAGTACTTGTGAAGAACTACATCTCACACAAGGAAACCGGTGGGACACAGGTAGAGTATTTATAATTTGCATAATTTTAAACTTCACCTTGTCATTTTTATTAAATTGGGCTACATGTAAAAATTGACATTTATTGTTAAAATTGAGAAGGTGAAAACATACAAACTTAACACATTTATTTTTGGTACATATGCGTAACTTAATAAAAGTTTGCTGAGTTGCTCAACATTTTAAAAGGATGTCATAGTAGTTGCTGAGACATCGCAATCTATATTTTTAGGTGGGGTTGGAATATGTTCTCGCGAAAACATAACCGAACTTAAAATTCCGGTCTTTCCTCCGCCATCTAATGCTGGCTACAATTCGTGCGACAGTCCGGGTCCTTTACAAATGACCGCAGAGGAAAGTACCCAACTTGAGTATATTAAAAAACATGGTTTTCCAGAACGTTCTGAACCTAAAGTTATCCCTCGTGACAAGCGCTATGGTTGGTGGAGAATCAACAACGAAGAACAACTGAAAACTGTCATAGATAACTTGCATACTCGAGGTACGCGTGAGAGGGAGCTCCGAAGAACCTTTTTAAATACCATGCAAATAATGTATGAAGACAAGGGTAACGTACATATTGAAGAAGGACAGAATGAGATGACTACACTTGCACCGAGAGAGTATCATGTTGAGATGGTAGAGGAAGGAGCCCCTTATCCTGACGAACCTGGCAGTTGGAACGTCGCAGTTGCTAACAGGATCGATTTGGCTGTTTTTGAACAGGTAAGTTCCCTCCTTTTTAATATTTTAAAAGGTTTAAAGTCTTTCTTAGAGTTCACGGTTTTGCACACAAAAATCAAATAAAAAATTTCTATTATTTATATTTCAATTTTAGATCGTGTTTGTTATTTTCCATTGGATTCTTTCGGTTAAAATGTAGAAGTTTAATAAAACATTAGCGATAAGAATATAAATATTATTATTAGTATACTCTATTAATTTGATGTTTGGTCATTATTTTTTTATTTCTAGTTGGAAGCATTGGAAGATAAGGTGGCAAATGCTAGTATGCAAGTCAAAGGATGGCGACCTCCAACACATGATGGTATTGATATTCCTGAGGGTGAAATAGTAATATCTGCAAAGGAACGATTGTCAGGATTAGAGGCCGCAATTGAACGAAGATACCTGAAACCACCTCTTGGAATAAAGTGAGTAACTTAGTTAAATTTAATATGTTAAATTTATATAACCGCTACATAATTAACATTTATTCTTTAATGTTTTAAAATAAAGTTTTAAATATAAATGTATGGGTAAATTTCTTCTTATTATTTATTTCAAATTGATGTGATATATGATTTGTATGTTAACAGTACCGGAGATCCAAATCTAGCAGTGATCGCACAGGAAGCATCCGGAGGAAGTACACCTATGCAATCTATGCCAAGTCCGGACGAAATTCCGAAGGGATTGTCGGTGTGGCGCGAGGCAGTTAGTAGAGCACAGACGGCCGCTCAACTTGCTATGTGTTTGTACAGCTTAGAGTCGTCCATCGCTTGGGACAAAAGTATCATGAAAGCTGTGAGCCACCCTTCTCAGATTGATATTTTGACTAATCAGAGAGCTCGCAATTATAACACCAAACTAAGTGTGGGTGCTTGCGCTTTTTCCTTTTATTTTTTCTTTTCATTTATCCCTTTCGTATATTGCTTTTTTTTAATTATTTCGCTATGGTTTCATAACATTTGCAGTTTTATTGTTTTTTATGTTGGTTGACTGTTAAATATTACGTAAACACGTTTATAAGGGGTGGTTTTTTTCTGACCAGAGGGATAGATGATTGGGGAGCTCTTTTGTAACATTTTTCTATTGAAAGATAATTATTAGAATGAATTAAAGATATTGTTTATATATGTTGTAAGCAATTATACAAAATACGTTATGAACTTCACTAGTAGAATGATGGTTCGGGCTTGTAGGCCGTGGTCGATATGAACCCGAACCATCATTCTACTATGAATTCCGGCCGTGAAAGCTTATGTTCTTATATTGAACTTCACTATTTCTTACATTGCTTTAAGCGAATATTATACATATATGTATATTTGCGTTGTGACCAAATTATAAAATGTTTTATTTTCTGACCAGGTCTAAAATTACTAAAAATACGCTTACCTAATACTTAATATTTATAATAAAATAGTCTCTTGTCTTTTTGAAGAATTATTGTTCTAAAATTATGTCAATGCGTCACTATTATAAAACGATGTTTAGGTATCTTGAATAAATGTAGGAGGGTAAATTAAGAAAATACCGTGATCTGTTACATTTTACAAGGTTCAAATGCAAAGTCAACCGTTTGTCAATGCTTGTATTATTCATTATCTGTAAATTGTCACTATAAATGATTTCGTTTCAAAGCCTTTTAACAATACTCCTTAATTACATTCCATCTACATAAAGTATTACAATAAAAAAATCATAAATGTCACAATAGAATTGCTAAACTAAAATATTTCTGCTTCAAATATTCTTATGTTAATTCAGAAAGAATCATTTTAAATAAGACATACTTTATTTTTGATTTTATAAATAGTGAAATACTTCCAATTTGTCTCTTTTGTAATATGAAAAAGCACCAACTAGCATCTACCCTCTTCAGATAGAGGCATAAATACCACCGCAATATCTTACCAATTGTTAATCCTAACTAGTACCATGGACAGCGCTCTTGTTGCTTTACATTGTGTAATTCTTTAAAGTGGCATGATTCACACTCATCTTCAACTTTGTTCTTTTTATTATTTGCATGTTGTATTTTTTTTTAAACGCACATTCACATAATAACCTCTCGCTGATTATCAGTAATTTCTAATTGCCAAACGTCTTATTGAAAATTACAGTAACAGTAAATGAAAAAGTAGATCTTTTCTTTTTCCTACTTATATTTCACTGATATAACATTACAATAATATTTATTAATGTATTATAATTTTAGAATTGCCAATTTTGTCATAATGGAGATAATGAAGATAAATTGTTACTTTGTGACAGTTGTGATAAGGGATATCACACGTACTGTTTTAAACCAAAAATGGAAAATATTCCCGAAGGAGACTGGTAAGTGTTATTTCAATTACACTTGAATAAAAGAAAAAAAAATCAGAAAAAAGAATTCTTGAGTACATAATATTTAATTCTTATTAACGAATAATTGTGAAAGTGTTCGCAAGTTTTTGACGTTTCTGTTCAGCGATGATTTTTATTGTTTTCGTTTATATTTCAGGTACTGCCACGAGTGCGTGAATAAAGCGACAGGTGAAAGAAATTGCATAGTTTGTGGAAAGAAACAGTCGACAACAGGAACACGTTTAATTTTTTGTGACTTGTGTCCTCGTACTTATCACACGGACTGTGTAAGACCTGCTCTTAATAAAGCGCCTCGAGGGAAATGGTACTGTTCAAACTGCATTAGCAAAAAACCTCAGAAGAAGCCCGTCAAGAAGTCTACACCAAAAGTGGCTCGCGATAGTGAATCGTCTGATCATCCTCCAAACAGGTAAATATATTATTTTTAATCTTAATAATAATAAAAGTGGTTTCATTTTTCTATAAAAAAAATCAAAGAATTTGTAAAATGAACTGCTTGTATATAGATACATATATAATGTATTTATTAAACTTTCTGGTTTCTTTTTAAATACAAATGTGTAGTAATAAGTAGTGTGTCATTTTGATCTTTCCAACTTTTTCGTGACCTTCCCATTTCAGTATACTCTTCAGAAATATGTGTTACCTATTCTTCTTTTTCTTACACATGTGAAATATCTATTCTGCTCTGCAATAATGTATAATAAAGAGTCAAAACGAATCGCTCCCTATATACTTATTGTAATGTAACTTAATTCTATATACTACATTCATATTATTTTTTAGTAGTAATATAAAAAACTGTTTTTGTTTATTTTATTTACAGTCCGGCCCCTTCGCATAGTTCAGCCACTACAAATGAAGACAAGAATGATCAATCAAGTGATTTAACAAATTTTAGCAATGTTGGATCTCCATCGTCCAATCAAGGAAAAAAGGATAAATTTTCAAAAAAAATCATCAAAGAGCTTGCACCCTGTAAAGCAATTTTAGAAGATCTCGAGTGCCATGATGATGCCTGGCCTTTCTTACTTCCAGTTAACACTAAACAATTTCCAACATATAAAAAAATCATTAAAAGTCCCATGGACTTGTCAACTATTAAGAAGAGGTTACATGAGTCTCAGTAAGTAAATATGCCTTCATAAACATAAGAATAGTAATATTTTTTAACTTAAAATCTTGAGAATGCATTTTACGAAAAATAATAAATAAATAAAAAGCATAGATACGATAATTTTATAGTTACTTTTAGCTAATTTGTAGACATTTGTAATGAGTTTTTTTTGATTTAACAAAACAATAATAACATCATCGATTTATTTTCATATTTTGTTCATACACAGCCGAGATTGTTTTTTGTTCCATGTACCTTTTTTTTTCAGTTACAAATCGAAAGAAGAATTTTGTGCTGATGTGAGACAGATTTTCAACAACTGCGAAACATTTAACGAAGATGACAGTCCTGTTGGAAAAGCGGGGCATATGATGCGACAATTTTTTGAGGCGAGATGGAACGAATTGTGCTCTCTTCATAGTTGAGGCTTGTCACCTCCAAAGTGATTAAAACAATGAACGCTCTAGCAAATGCCTTCGGAAATTCGTGTTTAAATTGATACGTTTTTTTTCTGTTTTTAAACGATGACATAGTTTATGTCAACGACTGACGGATAACATGATAGTCAACTGCTTCGGTTTAAAGAAAAACAAAAAGATAAAAACAGAGTTAGTAAAGATAAAAACGAACCCTAGTCTTTTATGTACTGTGTGTGTTTATTGGACTGGGTTTTGCAGACTTTTAGTAGATTTAATAAATAAATAAATGCTTGGAGGATAATTGCCTGATAAACTATTTAATGAAGTATCTCAAGACAAGCTAATCGGAACTGAGAAGGAAAAAAATGGTTTAAGGCTTCTGCTGTTTGTATTTTTTAGGTGTACATTTGTATACAGCATCGAATTCGAAAATTTTTAGGATCATTTATTATTAAGTCGTGGTTTACTTAACATTTAAAATAACTTTTGTACTGTAGTCTTATTTAAATTAATTTATTTAGTTAATTGTTTAATTGCGTGTTTGTGTATGTGTTAAGACAATTTTTGATACATATTACGTATTAATTGTTTCTATTTATTTTTTAAGCTTTTAGGTGCTTTTTTCTATTTTTATTATTATGATTGGAGCTGCGTACAACTAAAGTGGCCGCTGTTACAGTATTTGAAAGAGTATGAGTAAATCAGAGATGTTTGCTTCTTTTTAATTAATTTTCTCTCTATCTCAGACCATTCCACTCGTGATTCGTTCATGGTTGTTTCTTTTTCAGACAAACTTGCCATAATACATTCACGTTTTTACGTTTTATTTTTTCCCGTCATTTATACATTTTTTTACCGTTTGCTTTTTTGTACGACACAAAATGTTTCGAGTCTCAGTAAATGTAAAATAAAGAAAACACTGAATATATGTAACAAAAATGATAGTTCTCTCTGTAAATAAAATGGACAAAGTTCTCGAATGCATTGCATTATTTTTAATATTTTTTCTCGCTTTTCATGTTACAGAAATTTGTTTTTTTTACAATACTTCCTAATAAATCATTTCGCCATCTAGTAAATTATTCAAAATAGTTTGTATTTAAGACATTTTATATTTTCAAAAATTCGTACATCTTTAAAGCCACTTCTAATAATTGGAAACAAAATCAAATTTTCTGAATATTTTGCAACTTCGAGTCTTTTGTATTGTTTTAAAAGCAATAAAATAATTTGTACATCGTCGTGTACATTACATTTAAAGCTAAATAAAATTAAAAAAACTAAGAACAGAATTGTGAGGGAATTACCTAGTGTATGGAAAAGTCAGAATATTTTTATATATAAATTTTTTTTTTTAATATCAATACGGCATTCTTCAAAAGATAGTTAAAATTAATTTTCATGTATTTTTTTAAAACTTACTAACTAAACGTGTACAGTGTTCTTTGTTATTATTTTTTTTTTGTAGAAATATGTCCAATTTAAATCGTTTTAATTGCTACACATATTTTATAATCTAATTTGCACAAAAAAATAGTTTTTATAGACCGTGAGATAAAATATATGTTAATTGATGTATCTATGCATTTTTATAGCTGGTTCAAAATTACTTTGAAACTACACTCAAATTAAGTTATTGTCTCTCGGGCATCGTTTCAGAATTGAAAAATATTTTTCAATAAACTAAGAAAAAATAACAATGTTAATGTGATCTTCTTAGTCCCTTTTCTGAGAAATTTTAAGAATCTATTTTTGGTACCGTGAGCATATAAAAATTTTGTGTTTTGCAGCTCCTCGACAGACATGTACAAATGGTGCTGTTCGTACCCTACACTACACTCTTTAAGACGAATATTCTGTAAATCTGAATTATTCAAATTTCCTTGTATTTCTAAAATCATTAGTAATAAAGTAGCAGTATATAGTCATATTTAATTTAAAATAAGTACATAGCTAAAATATAAGCTTGTTGCAAATAAAATACCGCTAGATAGATTTTAGACACTACCACCTGTTTACTCCAAAAAATTTAAATTTAATCAAATTGACATACTGGCGCTACCAATGAACAGAATACTGAAATTATCGTTCGTAGTAAAATAGTACATAAAATCATATGCGCTAAAAATAAAAAACAGCTAAAGTATAAGCTGGAAACAACCATTCTACAATTATAATAGTTAAATAAATAAAAAATACCATCACTAGTTTTATTGGAAAGAAAATACCGTTAGGTAGATTGGAGACACTAGTACCTGTTGTTAACGGTCAATCCAAAAAATTTAAATTAAATCGAATTGACACTACGATAGAACACATTCAGCTCGAAAATGCCAATAAAAATATTCTTTTAGAAAATTGGGCGGTTTATTTTCAATAAAATTAGTAAGAAGTTAACGTAAAACGTACTATATTGTGATTGTGTTAAGGTGATTGTGGAGATGAATGAGAAAAAACAACGTTTCATTCATGATTTTGTGGATGAAACGGTGATTGTTACACCAAAACCAAATGCATGTTCCACAGTTCAAAAGAAAAATAACTTAAAAAAGATTGCTAATGATTGCGAAGACATGGCAAGGTCATCAAGTGAATCCTTGGGCATCTTATCTATTAATGAAGATCATGTACCTAGCAACACTTTAGAAAACTGCGACAGTAAGAGATATTCCGAATTTGACGAACAAAAACGACTAGCATTGAGCTTATTGAATAGAACTCAAAACGTTGGCAAATTACCATCACAATATTTAGTGCCATCTTCGACTGTTAAAAAGACCATCAGTAAAATGGAAACTAATGAAAGTACAATAAATGAGTCTGATTTACTTAAATTCTTAGATCAAACTGACTCAAAAAATTCAGTGAGTGGTTTCAGAGAGATGCCTCAGTCAATTTCATCAATTTTTAGTGTTAGTAAAATGTCTGAACTGTTTGGAAGAAATAAATCATCAGAATTTAGACCACATGAGAATTCTACTCCACGTACTTCTGAGTTTTCAGGAGAATATAGTAAGAAATTAGAGGAAATTACAAATGAAATAGTAAATACTGATATTAGCATGTCTCAAATATTAAAGAATTTCCGAGAATTTGATACTCGTTTGTCAGAATATCCAAAAATAAGTGATATAAGCAATGGCTCATTTGTTCCTTCAGAATTAGCTGCTGATAGGCTTAAAGCAGATGAATTGGCCTGGATGAAAGAGCAAGACTCTTTACTTCTTAATGACCTCAAAGTGTCTGATCTTAGTTCCTTTATAAAATCAGGAAATGATGGAAAAATTTCTGAATTCTTCTTAAAAAAGTCAGAAAATATAAGCAACCTTAGCTTAAATCCAAGTCCTGAAAAACAAAATGTACCCTATCCTTTAATAGACACAACAGGGGAAACAAATGAAATTGTAACATTGAATAATAGTAATAAAGACAATGAAACATTAGATGAAACCTTTAATGTAGACACTCTTAGTCTCTCTATTGTGAAGATGATTTCTTCTAATGAAGATACAAAACATCTTATTAGTATGATTTCTAAAAAAGGTATTTATTTTATTTACAAAACTGTAATTAATTAGTAAATTCTATGTTTTAAGTAGAAAACCTTAAAAAGGTTTTTATAGTAATCTTTGTTTTAATTGCATGCTTAAATCAAATTTTAACTTGTTTAAATCTTTTATTCTATTTTTAGTAGGTTGTTTAAATAGTATTTACTAACATTGTAAAAACTATTTAGGTTTTTCCAAAACTGAAGGTAAAGATGATGAAATTGAATCTCTGAAAACAGAAAAGCAAGAACAGAAAAACGAGCCAATTCGAGAACAGGATTATTCTAAAGTTAGAAAGGTTAGTTCTTCCAGATTTTCATTGCAAGATACCCCTAATAAAATGAAAAATACTGCTAGTAAGAAATCTTTACCAACATTACCTCTTTTTGAAAATAATTACTATCGTCAAATGTCTCCAGAACAAGATGTTTCTAAAAATAAGGACGACGAGAATAAAATTGAAGACAGGCTTTCAGATAAATATTCAAAGGACTCTAAACGATACAGCCATATCCCTGGTAATGATGTAAAAAAGCATTTAAATCGAGCATTCGTAAAGTTACCTGAAAAAAATCGTAATTCAGGTTCACTAGTTCCTACAGAAATAAATAAATATTCTAAAGGAAAAGAAAATAAAAATGAAAATTGTAAATTACAGTATAGTCCCTCAAAAGATAGAATTTCAAAAAAGTATTGCAAGTGTAGTTCACAAAATCGTCCAAACGATAAGAAAAAGAAGGAAGGGCAAGTTAAAAATGAAAAACAAAGTACAAAGGGAAATTATTCAGAAATTCCAACTATGGACATTCCTCAAAATAAAAGATCTTCCAAAAGTCGCACTCCTGAAAAAAAATCTCCACAAATATTTAATACAGAATCAGCAGGAACTGAAGGAGAAAAGATATCTTTCAGAAGCAACAGTCCTGCAACAAATGAATTAAGAAGTTTCTCTCCAAACTCTTGTTATTCAGGAATATCTGATGGTAAAAGTTCCCGGGGATCGGTTCGGTCTGGAAGTAGTTTAGATAATTTACCTGATGGCAAATTACCAATCGAAAGCACACATATTGAACTGATTTGGGGTTGCGTTAAAGTCGGTAAAAAGTCTACTCAAGAGTTCCTTTTAAGAAATCGGTCCGATCAAAAAGTACGCCTTGACGCGTCTGTAACAGGTTCCAGTTTCAGAATATTGAGGGACAGGCATGATTCCGAACTTCGTACTAACATACAACTTATTTTATACCCGAAAGAGTCCCGAACAATAAGCGTCTCGTTCTTTCCAACATCCATAGGTGCTGCAGCAGAACAACTAAATTTTTATCCTGCTGATAAATCTCTTCATTCTCAGTATTCCTCAAAACAAATGATATGGCTTTTTGGCTACGGCGGACACGCTAATGTTGAACTGCAAAATATTACAAAAGACACCAGGGGCAAATATTGGTTATCTTTGGGAAACCTTACAGAAAACAATGATTATATTAAAACATTCGAAATAAAGAATGTAGGCACTCTTTCAGCTTTTAACATTTTTGAGGTAGAATGTAGAGGTCTGAGAAACTATTCTAATATTAATGTCAATCCTTCGCATGTTGTGATACGGCCTAACGAAGTGATAGAAGTTTCGATAACTTTCTATCCTAATAAAGACGACTTTAAGCAAATTATGGAGTCGATGAATAGGGAGGGCGTTGAACTGGCTCATATAAGTATTGTTAGTGGCCCTGAACCTCTAAGAGGGCGAATAAGGAGACTGAAGAAAAAAATCTCAGAACAAATGGGTGTCGTACCGGATTATCCTATTGTACAAACGTTGACCAATGCTTTTCCAGGTACATAAATGTAAATTTTTTATTAAAACAAAAAAGAAATAAAATAACTAAAGGAATGACAATTTATATTTATAAAAGAAACTTACGTTACAAATATTTCAACTTTTTGTATTAAGCATTTCTTACTTCAAAAATACCTTTTATATATTGTTCAACGCCAAAGTTTCTATAATTAAGTTAAAGTACTGATTGATTTTTAATTATCATATTGTCACTAACTATTTACTTTATTCAAGAAATTGTCTGTGTATTTAATTTTTAGTAATATAATGTGATTAATAATATTTAAAAGTTAATGAGGAAACGAGTAATTTAATTTCAAACAACTATTTTGGTTTGAAACATTGGTTATTCTAAAACAATATTATATTACCATAATGTAACGGAATTTTTAATTCTATACTAAAATTGAATTGTCTAGGTGAACAAATTCCTCAAGATATCTCGCGATGTAAAGAAAGCCCTACGGCTATGAAGGAGCTCCTTAAATACTTATCACACAAGGAAATAGCAATCACAATGGAACAGGATGTTGACCAAACACTCGTAGGAAACCTTGTATGCCTCAATGACTCTTCCAACTTTCATTCTTTGAGTCACAATGACAGAACACTAACTGTTTTTGAAACAACTTCCGTTGAATTTCGCAATTTTGGTATCGAACCCGATAAATTATTCCTAAGTCCACCTACAAAAGTACAAGACTATTTTTTGATCACTTGTGAAGGGAAAAAAGATATTTATTTTGAAATTATCCCGGATGATCAGGATTTATTGCAATGCAATCCACAAAGTGGAACAGTTTTGTCAGGTGAGCCTATATTTGTTGTTGTACATTGCGATGTTACTAAAATCGATCGACCTATAATTTTATCAAAAATTAAAGTTTATGTAGAAAATGACGTCGCTGAAGTAATGGTGAAGATTGTTCTAATACAAAATGTAAAAACTCCTACTAATTACGTTATATAGTTATTATTATTTTTATTGTAATTTGTTCATATAATTGTACTTTAGTATTCTTAATTATGGTTTGCGTGAAAATATTAATAAAAAAAGGCTTACTATGTTAAATATATATATATTTTGTAATATTGCTTTTATAATGAGGTTATGTCACTTATTTATGTATATTAAAAACTAGTTTTGAATTTTTTTTTTAAATAAAATTAGTTAAGATGAATGAATGAAAGGATACAGCTCATTAGAGTACATATACCAAAGAGAAATATTAATTAAAAAATTTTAATTCAAGGCAAAATTTAAAAAAATACACTATTTCAAATAGTGAATACTTGAAAGGCAAGTATTTTCCATTTAAAGAAGTAAACATTAAGACTAAATATAACCAGAGAAACAATAGATTGGTTAATAAATTCTACGGCAATTTAAAAAAATCTTTGATTTGTTTTGAAATTTTACCGTGAAACAAGTCGAGGAATTTAATAATATGGTTCGAGTTACTGACTGGAACCAATCAAACTACATACTGATTAGTTAGTTTTATATAAATTTTCTTGTAATCTTGTATTGTAAGGAACACAGTTTAATACATTTAACTAATCTGTGCATTTAACAGTGCTTCTCTTCGAGTCGAGTTGATATTTACTTGAAACAGTTTCGCATTTGCTGGTAATGTCTGCCATTTTTTGTTTGTTTTGGTATATGTGTACATGTAAAGAAATAAGAAAACATTTACGTTTAGTCTGGCCTTTGATCAACTGATGACGAGGCGACTATTGGGGGTAATTATTAAACGTCCTTACTATTATCTATTAATTTAATTACATGTTGGCTTTTTCGGCAGCTTATTTTTTTTGGCATTTTTGATAATCCTCGAAATATTTATAGATTAATTAATTTTGAAACGACTTCAGTTTCGTACGAGATTGTATATTGCATATGATTTATTATTTAATTATAATGAAAAACAAGACATTTTGTAATTTTCATAGAAAACTATTTTTGATTCTAAACTAATATAATAGATACCATTTGATCTAGTTATAATGGTCTTTCAATATTAAACAGAACACTCAAGCTCAAAATTACAAACAAAACGGTTAAAATTCTGAAAGTGTTATCCTCAATTAATATCGTAAACATTTTGTGTGATATTACGAAGTTTAATGTTTTGTTTGGTTCAGTCCATAAAATTTTATTTAATTTCCTCGATTTCCATAAATTTATAAACATTTTCATACACCTAACGGCAAACTTTTATAACATCAGTTATTACAAATAATTTCAAAAATAAATCCGTAATTTAAAATAATAAATTGATGCAATAATAATGCTAGTGGATGTAATGTTCCAACGAGTTCGTTTACATTTTTCTTTCCCTTCTAAAAAAACGTAACAAAAAAATATCCTGGTTTTCAATGGTTAATAGAATAGTGACTGTCATGGGCTGCCATGTTACAACTAAAGCTGACGATAATTGGAGTTTTTAATTTATTAGGTAAAATTTATTCCCGTAAGCCATACAATTAATCAACATTTAATCAGTAATATGGCTGCTTACGATGTGCCTAATGGTTTTTCTCGGATAAATTTTTTTAGTATTTTCGGTAGGAAAAATTGTTAATTTTAACAAAGAGCTGAACAGTTTTTAGCAACTATGGTAATTCAATAATTTTAGGGAACATTCGATAAATCCGTTCGTCTTATTCACAGATTGTCTTATTTTAATTTATAGAATTGGTTAGTTTTCTCGTTATATCTGTGTAATCATTTTAAGTTAAATACAATTATCATTTTGCAAGTGTACAAATAATTTTAGAGAACAAATTGTTAAGTTTATTTTTACTTTTGGGCAGAATTTTAGTGATGATTTAATACCGGTAATTTAAAAGTTGTTTGTTAATCTTTCATCGTCATTTTATATCTTTGTGTTGTCAGTTGTCACCTACAGATATGACAACAAGTGTCGTATTGCCAATGTTTAGTAAGAAAACTACTACCAACACCGTAGTTCAAGTTTTCCCTAAGTGAACTTTTTTTTACGTGTGTTGAAATTGTATAATTGTAGTTATGCAATTTGTTGATTTTATAGTTGTTTTCATGTCTGATATTGTCTTATTATTGTAATAATAAGCTACTTTCAATTACTTTATTAAAAGTTTCGGTATATTGTGCATCTATGGTTATTCATTTAACAAACGTCTATGCCCACAGCATAAATTGACAATTGTCATCTGTCATTAGGAGTATTTTATTTGCTTTAGAGGCATTTTTATTTTATATCATGGCATAATTATTGAATAATGTCGTTAATTCGTTTTCTTAACCATTTCTAGTTCGACGTGGGGACATCGGTCGGTCTGTCGTAGCATCCGTCTTTCGCACCTAGAACGTAGAAGCTGCGTAGAAGTATTTTCCACTGGAAAGAGAAAACGTGCTACGTTTTGTAAAGAAGAAAATTATGACAATGTCTCGAGTGCACCATCAGAAAAGTAAGTGAAAACATTAGAATTAGATATAATTATACTTTGATTAGGTAAAGACTGAATTATTTACTTATTTATTTAGTAAATAAAGTTTGTTGGTATATTTTATACATAAAAATTTACAAGCTAAGTATCATAACTGTACATAATAAATCTTAAGAAATTAATCTGAAAAAATTACAAATTTGTTTTAAATATTTTGAAAACATTTCATCACGAATACATTACAACTAACTTATTAATTATTCTCATGTCAAATAATTAGACCTAGCTAGGATTTTCAAACTGGAAATTGAATTACATCATAAATAAAATTAGTCGCAGTCATTATTATTGATATCCTTAGTTCTTGTTAAAATGACGCATTATATTGCGTCTGAAATCCTACAATTTATCCTTAAAAAGATCTTTCAATGTGCAAACGTTTATCTTTCTCAAAAAACGTGGAGCATCGATTAAATTTTTTTAACAATTTGAATACATCTTAAACAACCTAAATTTCCACTGGAAACGGGAAGTATGTTGCTGTTTTAGAACAATGAATTGGTAAATAACAAGATTCATTAGAGATAACCGCTGTGAAATGTTCATTAATTATCTCAGAAACCATAATTTCTTAGACACTTTTGAAACTTACTCTTACAGTGAAGTTTTATGTATTATTTTAGAAATGTCAAAAGCAGAATTTAAACTAGAACTAGGTTATTTTTCAGCAGTGTGAAAGTTAGCATAAAATTAGCGATAGATATTATACAGTTTATAAACGACGATAGAAATGTTCGTATTGAAAGATTATCCATTCTGAAGTTTCACTGATTTACTTGTTTTTAGATGCATTTGTATTTTACATTGTTTCGTTTACTTAGTAGTGTAAATAATTGGTTTTTCTTCTCAGTTTTCTGTAGATTGGGCGACGAATGAAAAAGAGAGCATTGAAGTACAGTAGAGTCGTTTTCCTGGACTTACGTTTCCTGTGGACGTCTTCACCTTGTGTCACTATGCAGATAATTTTCGACTAATTAGTGGACAACATCTGGATAGGTATTTATTTGGACGCCACTGAAACAATTTGTCTGCTATCATATCGTTGGATTTAGTTTGCTTTCCACACTTGTGAACTTGGAACGCTAAATTCTGCAGTTGATTAAGGTGAGAACACATAACATTATTAATATTATTTGCTCGTTATTAATCTGTTACCTACCCTATCTGTTGCAGACCGACGATGGAGAAGACAATGAAGACCGTAGTTAGAATGTTTCTTTATTTTATTTCAATACGTTTTTTATTTTACATATTTGTTTTATTTTAATTGAATTATTTTTATTTTGCATGTTATTTAATTCATTTTTTTTATGTTTAGTTCATTTTATTTGAATTCATTCTTATTTTGCATGTTACTTAGTTGTTCATGTTAATTGAATTTATTTTTATTTTGCATGTTTCTTGCTTACCCCTTCGCTTTGCTTACTGCGCATTCTCGCTATTCCGCTTCGCATTTACACTACGTCTTCTACATGATTCAACGTTTCGTTATCGTGTTCAATTCTCTTCTCAGCTTTGTGGGCCTAGGGAGGGCCTCCCCGAACGAATCCCCTTAGCCTTAGCTTTTTAGTTGTTCTTTGAAGGTACCTTAGGTACTTTTATCGTGAGTCTACCCTAACGTTACTTCATTTCAGACGGGGTACAGTGGGTTATCTGGAATAGGAGGAATAGCCGACTGCCCAGCTTATTTTGTCGAAATCTGTCCGATCTTTTCTACCAATCTATTAGTCTTTGTCGTTAGTCCTGCTAATGCTCTATTCGCTTTCAGATAATATGGTATTTCATAAGAAGACTGAAGACATCGTATTCCTTTTTTTTTATTGTGCTTTATTTGAAATTTCCTTTGTTTCTTATATTTCTCTTACAGGAATTTTGTTTCTTTTGCTTTATAAACTGTTATATTAATATAAACGTAATTTAATCTGATAATTAACTTTTCCAAATTCAGTTTTTGCCATAATTGTTCAAACCAAATACAATTTTGTTACTAATTTTAATCATTAGAAGTAATTTGGGTGGATAGGGTGGCTATCAGGGGAGATGCGGAGGCCACAGAGTGTCAGGGGGCCTTTTTGTCCCAAAAATAGTATTCAAATATTAATATAACAGTTTGTAATGCATACCATATTAGTAGTTATTGCATTTAGATGTAGTAAACTTATCACTTTGTATTAAAGATGTATTTGAAGTTAATTATACTATCTGTATTATTTGTAAATCAAGCTGTATTCTATCCAGTATATTTTGTATTAAATAAATCAATTAATCTATTAATAGTTTTATGTAAATATAAACATGATTAAATAATTGTATTGTATTTTATTAAGAGAGATTTTTAATAAATGTGTTAAGGATTAGAAATTATTTTATTTTCTCATTAACCAACACTATAAATTCAATAAATTATTCAAAAAAAACGGAGGCATTAAGTGTAGTATATTGATTAAATTGCTGACTTATTTATGCTAGTTCGAAATTTTTGACATAACGATATATAAGATGTTCAATTTAGATTCTATAAATTAATCCAAAGTAACTTATGCTCTCCTGATACAAATGTCGAAAAATTTGCAAAATTTTGAATTACTGTTAACATACGAGGCCTGGTCAACAAATAGTTTGACAAACAAAATCCGCTTTCCAGATTTTTTGTCAAACTATTTGTTGACCAGACCTCGTATGCGAATATGAACTAAAAATTTTGATAATTTTTCAACATTTTTATTAGGAGAGCATAAGTCCAAAGAGTTATTTTTCGAAAAATAATTTGAGTCGGACCACTAGTCTTAAAAAGAAAAAGTAACGGACTTTGTTATACTACTCTTACCAAGTAAAAAAGCTATAATTTTGATTTATATATTAACTACATCAGTAATGGACATGGAGTAGAACAAATATAAGCCATAATTTTGATTTATTTATTAATATATCAGTAAATTACATAAAGTAGAACAAATATATGTATTTTAAATAACTTTACAAAACAGCTTCTAATTACTATGCAAAAGCACATACATTTATTTATTGATCACCTATTTATTCAGAACAAATAATTTATTTACATTATTTAATCATATACATGTTGCCATAGTGTTATCAATCAAGATAAATACATTTCAACAAGATTTTATTATAATTACAACAAAATTATGCACAATTTATTGTTATATAAAGCAAAAATTATAATATACCTGTAAGAGAAAGACAAAATTATGTACAATATATTGTTCATAAGCTGTTATATTAATATTTGAATACTATTTTTGGGACAAAAAGGCCCCCTGACACTCTGTGGCCTCCGCATCTCCCCTGATAGCCACCCTATCCACCCAAATTACTTCTAATGATTAAAATTAGTAACAAAATTGTATTTGGTTTGAACAATTATGGCAAAAACTGAATTTGGAAAAGTTAATTATCAGATTAAATTACGTTTATATTAATATAACAGTTTATAAAGCAAAAGAAACAAAATTCCTGTAAGAGAAATATAAGAAACAAAGGAAATTTCAAATAAAGCACAATAAAAAAAAAGGAATACGATGTCTTCAGTCTTCTTATGAAATACCATATTATCTGAAAGCGAATAGAGCATTAGCAGGACTAACGACAAAGACTAATAGATTGGTAGAAAAGATCGGACAGATTTCGACAAAATAAGCTGGGCAGTCGGCTATTCCTCCTATTCCAGATAACCCACTGTACCCCGTCTGAAATGAAGTAACGTTAGGGTAGACTCACGATAAAAGTACCTAAGGTACCTTCAAAGAACAACTAAAAAGCTAAGGCTAAGGGGATTCGTTCGGGGAGGCCCTCCCTAGGCCCACAAAGCTGAGAAGAGAATTGAACACGATAACGAAACGTTGAATCATGTAGAAGACGTAGTGTAAATGCGAAGCGGAATAGCGAGAATGTGCAGTAAGCAAAGCGAAGGGGTAAGCAAGAAACATGCAAAATAAAAATAAATTCAATTAACATGAACAACTAAGTAACATGCAAAATAAGAATGAATTCAAATAAAATGAACTAAACATAAAAAAAATGAATTAAATAACATGCAAAATAAAAATAATTCAATTAAAATAAAACAAATATGTAAAATAAAAAACGTATTGAAATAAAATAAAGAAACATTCTAACTACGGTCTTCATTGTCTTCTCCATCGTCGGTCTGCAACAGATAGGGTAGGTAACAGATTAATAACGAGCAAATAATATTAATAATGTTATGTGTTCTCACCTTAATCAACTGCAGAATTTAGCGTTCCAAGTTCACAAGTGTGGAAAGCAAACTAAATCCAACGATATGATAGCAGACAACTTGTTTCAGTGGCGTCCAAATAAATACCTATGCAGATGTTGTCCACTAATTAGTCGAAAATTATCTGCATAGTGATACAAGGTGAAGACGTCCACAGGAAACGTAAGACCAGGAAAACGACTCTACTGTACTTCAATGCTCTCTTTTTCATTCGTCGCCCAATTTACAGAAAACTGAGAAGAAAAATCAATTATTTACACTACTAAGTAAACGAAACAATGTAAAATACAAATGCATCTAAAAACAAGTAAATCAGTGAAACTTCAGAATGGATAATCTTTCAATACGAACATTTCTATCGTCGTTTATAAACTGTATAATATCTATCGCTAATTTTATGCTAACTTTTACACTGCTGAAAAATAACCTAGTTCTAGTTTAAATTCTGCTTTTGACATTTCTAAAATAATACATAAAACTTCACTGTAAGAGTAAGTTTCAAAAGTGTCTAAGGAATTATGGTTTCTGAGATAATTAATGAACATTTCACAGCGGTTATCTCTAATGAATCTTGTTATTTACCAATTCATTGTTCTAAAACAGCAACATACTTCCCGTTTCCAGTGGAAATTTAGGTTGTTTAAGATGTATTCAAATTGTTAAAAAAATTTATCGATGCTCCACGTTTTTTGAGAATGATAAACGTTTGCACATTGAAAGATCTTTTTAAGGATAAATTGTACGAGTTCAGACGCAATATAATGCGTCATTTTAACAAGAACTAAGGATATCAATAATAATGACTGCGACTAATTTTATTTATGATGTAATTCAATTTCCAGTTTGAAAATCCTAGCTAGGTCTAATTATTTGACATGAGAATAATTAATAAGTTAGTTGTAATGTATTCGTGATGAAATGTTTTCAAAATATTTAAAACAAATTTGTAATTTTTTCAGATTAATTTCTTAAGATTTATTATGTACAGTTATGATACTTAGCTTGTAAATTTTTATGTATAAAATATACCAACAAACTTTATTTACTAAATAAATAAGTAAATAATTCAGTCTTTACCTAATCAAAGTATAATTATATCTAATTCTAATGTTTTCACTTACTTTTCTGATGGTGCACTCGAGACATTGTCATAATTTTCTTCTTTACAAAACGTAGCACGTTTTCTCTTTCCAGTGGAAAATACTTCTACGCAGCTTCTACGTTCTAGGTGCGAAAGACGGATGCTATGACAGATCGACCGATGTCCCCACGTCGAACTAGAAATGGTTAAGAAAACGAATTAACGACATTATTCAATAATTATGCCATGATATAAAATAAAAATGCCTCTAAAGCAAATAAAATACTCCTAATGACAGATGACAATTGTCAATTTATGCTGTGGGCATAGACGTTTGTTAAATGAATCATAGATGCACAATATACCGAAACTTTTAATAAAGTAATTGAAAGTAGCTTATTATTACAATAATAAGACAATATCAGACATGAAAACAACTATAAAATCAACAAATTGCATAACTACAATTATACAATTTCAACACACGTAAAAAAAAGTTCACTTAGGGAAAACTTGAACTACGGTGTTGGTAGTAGTTTTCTTACTAAACATTGGCAATACAACACTTGTTGTCATATCTGTAGGTGACAGCTGGCAACTCAAACATATAATATGACGATGAAAGATTAACAAACAACTTTTAAATTACCGGTATTAAACTAAAATAATTTCCTTTTTATTAAATCACCTCGCGTGTTCACTAAAGCATTTCAATTAATCAAATAATAAAAACGGTTATGAAAAAACTGCTGTTACTGTAACTTTAACAAACAATGACTTTCACTAAATTTAAAAACGACAGAATAGTACATAAAAACTGAATCAAATGAAAGCTTATAACGTGGAAATCTTGAAAAATAAAAATTAATAATTAGCAAAAATAAATACCTTAAAATGAGCATTACTTATGCTTTTTTCCTACTGTGTAAGTAAAAAAAAGTCACTTACCTTTTTTTTGTAATTAGTGGACATAAAATCACTGGCTCCATTTTGAAGTGAAACCACAAACAGTGCCCAGAATTTGTATAATGTTCCTGTTGGAAAATTGGGAACATTACTTTAAATGAAAAAATAATTCAATAAAATTAATTACAATAACGTTTTAAAATATTTATCACTGTTTCTCAATACACGTCCATATAAATTAAATATACCATTAATATTTAAGGCCTTAAATTATTATTTATATTATTAAATGATAGATATGATTAACATACTTAAAATAAATACGATATATTCTGATTTAAATGTTAAAACAAGTTATAATTACAAAACAAAGGCCTGTTAAAGGAAACGCGATGTATGGAAAGTATAGATTTTGATTAAAAATTAATGATATTAGGGTTTTCTTTTTCTTACCTCAGTTCTACTCATTCTTTACGTTAATAAATATATTAAAAACTTCACGATTATGAGGTCGTCGACAAAAAATCATAATGGTTGGATGTGCTACCATGCGTTTTATTAATTCACGAAATCATCACTAAAATTCTTCCTAAAAGTAAAAAAAAACTCAACAATTTGTTCTCTAAAATTATTTGTACACTTGCAAAATGATAACTGTATTTAACTTAAAATGATTACACAGATATATCGAGAAAACTAACCAACTCTAAAAATTAAAATAAGACGAACAGATGTGTCCGAAAAGAGCCCAACACGTTAGAAACAACGTTGCCAGATCCGCAAAGTTAAATTATCGACCACCGCTGCCGGATTTATCGAATGTTCCCTAAAATTACTGAATTACCATAGTTGCTAAAAACTATTGAGCTCTTTGTTGAAATTAACGATTCTTCTATAATGTAATTTTACAATTTTCGCATATTTGTTAACACTCATTTTATTGTAACATTATTATGGAGAGTAACCATAATTATTGATCATGGTATGCATCAAAATAATTATTACAATAAGGACTACAGAGTACAACATTGACAGATGCGTCCATTTCAACGTTCATAGACACTCAAAAGCATTGCACGTTGTAGAAGACACTACAATTTGTTTTTTTTACATTACATAAACTAACGGCCAGTTTTTCCGTTTATTTAACGCAATTACTATTATTCATTTGAGTGATTTCAAGAAACATTTGAATGAGCAGTTCTGGTCATTGAAATAAAACAGACAAAGCGAAAATTATGTGATATGTAATGATTTTTCCATGGAAGTATTAATAAACTACCATATAAAATAAAACAAGTTACTTCCAGAAACATTGGAATGAGTGGTTCAAGTTGTACAGATTTAAGTGTTTAATAGCAAAACATTTCACATATTATATTCAAATTGTCCTACCTTTCAATGAAATCCGTTCCCGTCCATGTTGATCTAATACCACTATTTTCATGATAGAATCGCTGCTTCCACTAAATTTTACTCCAATATTGTCGAAATGGTCCAAACATTATGAAATTAAAAAATCAGAATAATAAGGCGGGGGTCCAAACCAACACTAACTGATATATACCATTTTCTGAAAAAAAAATATATACATGAACATGCCTCGATTATAGATAAACAAACCAACTTCATCCTGCATCCTGTTCATTTGAAATCACCCAAAATTTAATAATCAAAATTCATGGGGACAATTGTACAGGTTATTGTTGTTATTCTTACGTAAGAGAAACAATATTGGTTTTAGATTTTTTCACGAAGTGTGCATCTAACTTAAAAAATATGTGTTTATTACAATATTTTTGCTTATGATTATTATCGCTTTAATAATAATAAGCCATTTTGCCTTAATGAAAGAAAAAAAAACCGCTTTCAGTTTAATGTTTTTTATACGACAAATTTCATTAGAAAAACTGACTCATAACAAGTTAAAATGCAAATATAATGTCGGAAGTTAATTATAAAAATTAGTAAATTCGTTTTACAGTAATTTAATTATAACTATGTTCAAACTTTGGTCGTTTGGGTGTTTTAAAACGACACAATGAATGAATGCCATTGAGTACAAATAAAGTTTAATATATACACTATGAACAATTATATACACTGATGAAGAACGAAGAAAAACAAGTAGAAAAGAAGATGTAATAAAAAGGACTTGATGATTAAGTAAGTTTAGGTGTGTTGGCGGAGTTAGAGTGATTCTGAGTGACTGTTAGTTGACTAACTATGACTGACTGATTAACCAATTGACTAACTGACCCCTAACCATCTGTTTAAAGGTTTTTTATGAATGTATGTTAAAAGAGAGAACTAAGTAGGGGAACTGTTTCTCAGGATTTTAGATTGGCTTTATTCAAAGTAAGGATACCAGGAATTTAGGGAAAGTGACCGTGACAAATGTAATTGGCGTAAAAAAGTGAAATTTGAACCGGATGCAGTAAAAGATCACTTTCTACTAGCGAGGGTAAATGCGTGAGAGCGTGACGATTCGAATAACCCCAACTAAGGGTAAAATAGGAAAGGTTCGAAAAGGATTTGTAAAGAAGTTAAAGAGAATATACTGAAATTGAATGAAGAAACTATTATGTTAAAAAATACAAAGGAAAAGTGGAATTTGATATAAATAGAGATAGGTATTATTTATGGATGTGAACAAGAGTACAAAAGAAATAGAAGTTATAAATTCAAAAAATAGAAATGTGAAGGATTAGACATGCGAAATAAAAATGTGTAAAGAAACAGAAATACTAAAATTAGGTACAGAATGTACAATGGCATATTTACAGAATATACAAAATTGACAAATTAAATTTACAACCCTGGAAGAGGCGAGTGTAGCAATAAACGACACAAATCGTTAAATTTGTAAACAGTGGTAAATTAGTAAATAAATAAAATAGGAAACTCACTCCAATATGTGGGCCCCAACGTGAGCATTATCAACGCGAAACTATCTCGCGAAACACGTGTCCATTCAGTAAAATTGTGTTAGTGGTAATTGGGGTGAGTCTCCTATTTTATTTATTTGTTGTAATTATAGCTAACAATAAATACATCTTTTACCTAACGCTATCATTAAAAGGTTAGAATTTAAACTGAAATACGAGTTTTCTTTATTTTTTTTTATTGATATTTAATTTTATCTAAGTACTCATTTTCGTAGAAAGAGACAATATACTTATTATCAATGTACCACATACTATTTTCCATTACATCTTCTACTTAGAGTTCAAGTTTATGCTGTACTTTATGGGAAAAATAGCATGTTTGCTAGTCAACTAGTCAATCAAAAACCAAACAAATCTCTCACGATAAAAAATTAATGAAATCTATTTTTATTCGGTTAATATTGAAACATAATTAAAAATAAAAAAAAATCAATGTAGTAAATTTATTTGAAAATTTACCAATCCGTAAATTTGTATATGATGTCAACAATTGCAATGCAATGTTTTTTTTTCTCTTGTATTCTTTGTGTGTTTGATGGTAACAGATTGTTCTGGCAAAATGTCATTCTCACAACTAAAGCGATTAAAAAGACCGTATTGAACTATGATCACGCAGGAATAATGACCGGATGCATAACACTTGTTACTTTGCATCGAAAGTGATTTACAACGAGAAATCAATATTGACGATGTTTTCAGAGATTTCGCTAATAAAAAGTTGAGAAAACAATGTTTCTGCCACTAAAATATACTTTAATTTTTTTAACTAATTCACTTTGAATAAAAAAAATCAACATACATGTTCGTATGTGTTACAGTAATTCACTATAATTTATCTATCTAATAATAAAAAGAGAAAATAAATAAAAAACACACTTGGAGTTTACAAATATTTAATGTTTCCACTATAATTATTTCAGCACACCACTATGCCTTCTTCAGGTGGTGAAGATATGATTAATTATAGTGAAAACATTAAATATTTCTAAACTTCAAGTTTGTTTTTTATTTATTTTTAAGTATGGACTTACATTACCTGATAGCTTAACCAATTCTATTTTAAAAAAGAGAAAAATCATTCTCTACAAAAACGTAGGGCACCAAAAAGTTATAACCAGAGTTGGTAGCAGTACAATAATCAATTTTCATTCGAGTAGTATAAGTAGAATTTCAATTTAAGCGCAACGGATCTAGGATTTAGAATTGGGGGGAGGGATCTGCAGTAAAAATGTGAATGTTGCCTTTCATCTCATCAATGTAACATATGTTATATCAGAAATTATCCACAATCAATTCCGTCTTATATTACGTAGCTTTATATATATATCGATTTTCAGTAATTTTTCAATGAATCTTTGAAATACTATTCACTTGTAGCGTTTATTGCCACATTCGCCTCTGTCAGGCCTGCAAATTAAATTGTCAATTTTGTATATTTTGTAAAAATGAATTTTTCTTGTCTTTCTATTTTCTATGTCTATTTTTATGTATTTCTGTTTCATTGTTCATTTCTCTACAAATCCTTTTCGAAACTTTCTTATTGTACCCTTAGTTGGTGTTATTCAAATCTTCATGCTCTCACCCATTTACCCTCGCCAGTAGAAAGGGACACTTTCTTACTCCAATTACTTTCGTCACTGTCACTTTCCCTAAATTCCTGGTATCCTTACTTTGAATAAAGCCAATCTAAAATCCTGAGAAACAGTTCCCCTAATTTTTTTATTCTTTTAATATACCGTTCATAAAAACTCCTTTGAAGAGAGAACTATCAGGTCAGTCACTCACAGTCACTTTAACTTAATTAATCAAGTCCTTATTCGCTTCTTATCTTCTACATTTCTTCATTCTTCATCTGTGTATATAACTACTTATAAATAATGTACATATTAAAATTTTATTTATACACGCACTAAACGACCAAACACTCATTAATCTCTCATGTATCATACTGATGAAAACCATTATATTTTCTCGTCAGTGACGATGACGACAAAGTTTCTAGAATTTGAGATTTCAATATATGAAACGGATCCACTATCTCGTCTATTAAATTTTCAGTTTCCATATGGATATTGCCAATGGGTACACCCCCACACCTCCTTCCTAGATCCGCCACTGATTATGCGTCAAAATAATTAATTTTCAACTAAAACACTTTTCCTTAGAATAAATTAATGTTAACAAATGAACGACGCATGTACTTAATTAAATACTTAAAATTCTACACTACAACTACAACAATTGGACATTATCCGAAGTACTGCAATCAAAAAAATATATTTAACCGAAAATTAATGGATTTTCAAGTATGTTATTTATTATTTAAAATTTCTATCTGCATGACGTATTTTACAATAATTTCTTACGTTAATTTCATTTCATTGAAAAATCAAGTCACTTTTATATAATGATGCTTATACGTAAATGGTTTCCACTCCTATCGTGAAACTACGATCTAAACTAATTTAATTAGAATTCGAACTTTGACCTCATATTGAATTTATGCTGTTTCGAATTCGTATTCTTCTAATATAAAAAAGTACGTTTTCGATATATATTTTTTCTTTGATTGATATATCCGGTACTATTGTGTACCCGGCACCATTATCTGATGGCCGGCCGGAACTTAAAAAACGTGTCGGATCTGCCGAACGGGACAATCAAGAGGAGGGGTGAAATGCCTTCGAATTCGGTTTTATTGAGTAAACATTAAAAAAATATATATTTTGATAATACTTAAACTTTCTTCGGTGCAATGACGATGAAACATATTAATAAATAGTAAAAAACACTTCGAAATATTTCAACAAACGTTTATTCACCTCGACAATTGTTTCTACTATTAAATAATAACGTACTATTTTTGTACTCTTGAAAATGATCGGCTGACTACTGTTTATATATTTTAAAAGAAAACATTTCATTTTTTGTATGTATCCAGTAGGATAATTTTCAAAAAGATTAGTAAGTGCGAGCAAAAACACGTATCGTGAAAATTTCGTAACTTTTAATAAAAATTAAACACTTTTCTATAAATAAATGCTTAAAAATTTTACAGGCAGCACTGAGGGTGATAAATATTTAAAATGAATAGTATCATAATTCAACGTTTATAATGTTTTGAGTTTTTAAAAATGCAGGTCATTTTACATAGAACATACAGTTGAAAAGTATGAATGAAATTTATTGTAGTTTATATTGGGAATAGATTAATTAACTCATATTATAAGCATTATACAGGGTTTTTCAAGTTGATGGGCTATTAGAAGTATATGAATTAGTAAAATGAATTCAATTCTGAAACTTGGGCTCATTTGGTTATTGTTTATGCCGCTTCTATTAAAAATATTTTCAAGTTAGATTTACATTTGGTTATAGCGGAAGTAGATATTAACATTCTTATTTTAAATGGAATAACATCCTTTTTTTACATTTTCCTATAGAAAATCTTAATTCATGCATATTCTATTGGAGGCACTACCCCGAAAATATTGATGGATTTTGAGTTATTTAATTTTTTCAAATTTTTTGACAATTGCACGTTAACATTAAAAAAACGTAATTCAATTAATTTTTGAGAATTTGCTTTATAACTCGTAATAATTATTTATAACTGTTCACATTATCGAAAACAATTGTGGTTTTTAACTAAAATGTATAGGGTGTTCAAATTTTGTGGTCAAAGTTGGTCAACTTCAAAGGGACATAAGTTAATTTTTTTTAAATAGAATGACCCATTTTTGACTGCATATTCGAATTCCTCATTGAATTTGGTGTCTATTGATATGGGACTATCGTATACCTTTGTTTATACTTTTTGAGAAAATTTATAAACTGTGAAGATTTTGCTTTTTTGCATTGCATACGTATAATGTTAATGAAAGCAGTATGCTGTGATTAGAACAAGTTTCAGAATTCAATTCATTTTACTAATTAATATACTTCTAATAGCCCATCAACTTGAAAACCCTGTTTAAATAATATAAAAATGATTCGAAGTTGTAGTGTAACCTACCCAGGTCTATTCGATCGTCATATAATTTACCTACGTTGTTTATGGGAACAGCTGTTGTCGGTTCTATACACTGGCTATTAACGTAATTTGGAAGGGTTGTTTATAGTTGTTAAATGAAAGACAACAAATATGTGACATCCTAACTTTATTATGAATGAAACGATTAAAATACCAGAGAAATCCCAGTAATATTAAATTTTAAACAAAACAAATACAAATGCCAGACTCAGCCGAGGGGAAAGAGTATGGCAGAGAAACTCACGATCTTAGCCCTACAAATCAGAGATGTGTACCATCCGTAAAGTATAAAATGTATATAAATTAAAAATATCACTCTGTAAAAATCTACCCTGTACGATCCACATACACAGACACATGTAAATAATAATTTAAAACTTAAGAATGTTCGTATTAGTTAGTAGACAATGTAAAAAATAATAAAGGTACTGAGGTCCCATACGGGAGGCAACCCAGCTATAAGTTGAGATTTTAGAGCACAATCTGGGCTTCACATAAAAATAAATTGCAGTAAATAAATACCAAAATAAACACACAAATAAACATGTAAATAAATGCGACGAAATAAATATCAAAATAAAATGCAATAAATAAACACACAAATAAACATTTAAATAAATGCGAAGAATAAATATCAAAATAAGATGCAATTAATAAATACCAAAATAAACAGACATTTGTGAATACCCCCAGATCAATACTCTACACGGGAGAAAATTTTAGTAAATTCAACAATGCTCCAAACATTCTGAACGTACCAGGTAGATCAACAAAGAGCAAAACCATAAAAATTTGGAACAAAGAAAAATTACAAAATAATTGTTATACATCACCGTTTTGTTCAAATTAATAAAATAAAAGTTCAAATTAAACAAAACATCACAAAATATGCAAGCTACAAATCATTATAAAATGGATCGAAAGAACAATGAAAATTGACAACTTTTGTGTAAATTTTATAACAGTGAAAAACAACATAATAAATACTAAAACTTGGTTGAAAAATATATGCAAATACATTAGTTTATTACCTGTGAATGCAGCTTGAAAAAGACCAAAAATAGCAATAAAAAAACAAAGAACCAACAAACGCGACAACCCCAATAATAACCATACGACCCTCTACAACCAAGAATGTCACGCTGAGCTCTGGTAAATCTCAGACCTCTCGAGTGACATCTCCATCATCTAGAATTTTTATCGTTCGTTCTCGTCTAAGATAACCAAACAGTTCCTGATTTATGAGTAGTAGTTAATAATTTAGGGAAGTGTGAAATTATTGAAATAGGCGATAGAGAAGACCCTGGTTACTACAAGTACATGGCGATATACGTATTACCTCTAATCGATGTTAAATCAACTTCCTTTTACGGAACCATTTCTATTTGGTCAATAATTTATTGATGACACCTATCGCATTCCACATCTGGTAATTTTGATAAATATTTGATCAAGAACTAAATATTCTTTACTACTGTATGTTTTGGCTAGTCAGAACATCTCCAACGCTTATAATTAGTTCAGGGCTTATGAAATTCTTAGTCAATTTAAGCGTACGTGAATCATTTAAGTACCTTTAATTTCCAAATCATTTTAGATATGTAATTATCAATTTCGAATCAATTCTTGCGGTTAATAAATTTCACAGAAGATTGTTTATCTGAATCGAAACAGTTTCACAATATTTTTCACACAACAGATAATTATTATATAAGATTTAGTAATATAATGGTATTTGGTGACAACAACAATTATTATCGGTGCAATAAAATATTTTCTAACTTTCACTAACCTTTGTACAACTTGTTGCTTGTTTTACTTGACAAAAACATAGCGCAAGCAATATTAATATGTAACAAAGGACAACTGCATATTATATGTTAGGAATTAATTATCTCATTTCTATTTCCTCAGTTGTATATGCTTGTATTTATAATTACAAAAAATAGCGACGAGACGCTTATAAAAATTAAAAAAATATCTGTATTTATCAATTAAAAAATCAATTTATTGTTTGCCTCGCGCGACTATAACGTCCATATCTTATTAAACACATTTTATTTAGTAAGAAGGTTTGGAAAACCTATCATTTAATTTCTTAAATTAAGCACAATTTTATAATAGGGTAATAAAATGAAAAGCTTGTAAAATTAGTTTATTGGAAACCTATAAGACCTTCAAGGGTTTATCGTTATAGTTTTTCTGTAACATTTAAGTAAATTTATAAAAAAAAAACTTTTGTGTTCTTCATACCAAGCCCTTTGAAGCCAAATGATATATAAAACTAAAAAAAAATCAAGTAAGGACTTAATTTGCCAACTTTTAATTTTTGTACGAATATTTTCAAGTGATAACTAGTGGAAAATATCTTAGTTAAATCGATGCATTATTATGATCCGGTCGGGCTTTAGTATTTAGTATGTATCATTTTATTCGATGGATAATAATATATTATTGCTTGTATCAATTACTTTTTGTGCGGAAAGTATTGTGCTTTTTTTTAATTGTTCATAATTTATTATTTATGTACCTTTGTATTATGTGTAATGACAAGCGTTTTTTTTTTAATTACCTAATTAATTCATGTATTGTATTTGCAAGAGATATGAAAGTAGGTGATTATTAGTGTGCGAAAAAGGTTTCCCTGGTCGGCTTGTGTAAAGTGCTTTGTAGCAAGGATTAAATGGCACTACGGTTGAAGCTAGATTATGGTGGGAAAGGTTCCCTAAATTGGCGTACATGTGTAAAGTGGTGTGTACCAAGGGGTTTGGTTAGGGTACGACATGGTGAGACAAGGCCGAACTTTAAAGGGCGTCAATAGTCGTCACACATCAGTAAAATGTCAAAATTATTTTTTTTAGGCAGGTTTGAAAGTACGAGGGTCATTCAATAAGTAAAAAGACAAACCCTCTAATTTTAAAACTATTGAATCAATCTGTACTATCATTTTAGGAGCGGTAGTTGGTTACCTTGAGATATTATTCAATCTGCTGTAGGATTATTTTATGTCAACTTAACCTCAAAACCTTTAGTTTACCATAGCATGTCCACTAAAAGATTTTACTTTAGAAGAGCAGCACTCTGTCATTAGATTTTTATTCGCAGTGTAAAACTTAGTGAAAAACTCTCTAAAATGTCAATCAAATATAATTTTTGTACTAGTTGTATGAACCATACGGATGTTTACTAAGTCATTTAATCGATCTAAAAGTGGCCGAACACGTGTGGGTGATGAACCCCGTAGTAGACGTCCAGTCGAAGTTTCTGGTCTCTCGTAGGAATACAGGATTGATAGACTTATTCGTGATAACAGAAAAATTACTATTGAAATGACAGCTGAGGAAGTTCACGTAAGTGTTGAAACTGTATACACTATAATTCAGAACCTTTTAAAAACGAGTACATAAAGAATCAAGACTTTCCATTAGTCAACACTTAAAGCAGAAAATGAAGTTTGATTGAATAAGACGTTCGTTTTGAAAAAATAATAACTTGCGACTAGGTCACTACAATCTTGAGACCAAAAAATAAATTATGGAGTGGAAACACACCAGTTCTCTCTTTCGCAAAACTTTTAACCTTCTGACTCACAGAGTCCAGTCAACAGCGACTTTATTAAAGGTCAGCGAACTATCAATAGCCAGTACTCCTCTGAGATGTTGGCAAAAGGAATCATTTTTCAGCCGCTCTCATACAGCCCAAGTGACTTGTGATAAGCTTCAAAAATTGGGTTGAGAGGTTTATACCTCATCCCGCGCACAATTCAGACTTTGACTTTGCCAAATCTGATTTTTACCTATTTGGGACTACTCAAAGACGCCTTACGTGGAAAAAGGTTTGCCAACAACGAGGAAGTCAAGCGGTACAAAAATGGCCTCGGGGCCAATCAAAAGAATTTTTTGCCAAAGGAATTATGAAGCTACAAGAAAGATGGGATAAATGTATAAATGTTGGAGGTGATCACATTGAAAAATAGTCCAAATTTTGTAAGAATTCAATAAGCCGTTTTTGAGGTATAGCTATTTGTCTCTTTACTTATTGAATGACCCTCGTATGTACTACTTTGCGAACATAGTACGCAGCGCAGTATCGGTACTATTAAAATAATAAAATATTTTGATATTTACTATAACATATTCTAAAAGTGTCGTATTTAACCAAAATTATAATTTAAAAATGATCTATTTACTACTACAATTTTAATAAAACAAGAGTAAATAGACGCTCTAACTACCCAAACCGTTAGAAATTTGGAGCTTTTTCATTTTCAAAATCTTGAAACACTATCTAGAATCTAAATTGTCTGCGATATCGTTTTCTATTAGGTAATGCGCCTAGACAACAAACTATCTTGTGTCATCGTTGTCCTCATAAAAGTTTCAATTGATTTCAATTTTGAAAAACTTTACTCTTCAGTAGCTATAGTAACGAGAACAGTAGCAAACCAGTATTTTTGATTTTTGTGTCTGCATTCGTTTAGATATGCAGTGCACGTACCGATCATGTTACTTTTTGAACAATTTAATACCCAATAATAGCTAATTCTTTCGTAGATAAACTAAAATGGTACCCTGTGTAGGTACTTCATATCATTAAAAAATCAAAAAAACTTAAAAAATAGCAATAAATCGTCAAAAACTTCTTTCCAACCTATTGTTGTGGGATTCGTTCAGGACGTTACTTATATTATTTGGGTTAATAAATACAAAACTCACTGGATAGGTTTCACAAAGTTTATTGAGGTACTCTGACAACCGTTTCGGCTGTTAGGTCATTTACAAAGATACATAATTTTTGTATTAAATAAAACTGAGAGGTTTACTAGTATTTATAGTGTTCTTAGTCTATCTAAAGGTTGGGGTAGTGAACTAGTAGTAGGGATCAGTTGTTATTTCATACGTAATTATATCAAAAATTATATTCCAAAACCTTTTATGTAGTATTTACCCACAGTGAACTAGGCACATAAAAGGCTTTGTAATATAATTTTTAATATAATTACATATGAAATAAAAACTCATTCCTACTACTAGTTCACTACCCCAACATTTAGACTAAAAAAAAATTTTTCTATATTTCATTCCCACCAGCTACTCGTGCTGTAGTATAGTAGTGGAGTTGAAAGCCGAAGGGTAGAGCGTAAGGCCCTCTTCAGCCTCCTTGCAGGAATCGTGGCAATGGGTGGGTGCTGCGGTTAGGGAGAGAAAGATGAGACGGACGAAATGAAGACAGAAGAGAAGTGAAAGATTATCTATGGAATATTACTGCCCCAGCATTTGCCTAAATGATTCAAGAAAACCACAGAAAAGTTGAACCAGAGCAGCCGGATCCTAGTTCGAACCGGTGATCTCCCGAATGCTAAGCAATGATCTAGTGCACTAGACCCAGCCGCTCGGTACCTTTAGACTAAGAACACTGTAAATACTTGTAAACTAGTCAGTTTTATTTAATACAAAAATTCTGTATCTTTGATACAGCCGAAACAGTCGTCAGAATACTTCAATATACTTTGTGATACCTATGCAATGAGTTTTAGTATTCATTAACGCAAATATTATTAAAATGTTTCGCAGTGAATGCATCATGAACAGCATTAATTACATTACTTATGTATATACGAAAGAGAGCCTTTTGATCTACGTTCGTTAGATTTTTTGACCACTTCAGTTACACCTATACGAAAAGTATTAAATGTTTAAAGTAAGAAATTGTACGAATCTTATATTATTATAAAAAGAAGTCAATTCAGCTTTCGAATATTTTTTTTTCGGACTCAGAAGGAGTCAAAAATTTCCCTGGTCACAATTATACGAAGAAATATCCCATCTGTAAACAGATTTTAGAAAAGCTTTTGGGAAATATAATTGTTAGATATTGAACAAATTTTTTTATATTTATTTAAAATAGGCTTCAAAAACATTATTTTACCAACGTAAGTAATATTGTTGCAAACAATTGGATATCACATTTTTAAAGAATTATATGAAGAAGAAAGAATTCAGTTTTAATGTTGGATACAAAATTAAATTATACAAAAATGCAAATTAATTTTTTATATCTACACCCACCAGTTCAATTTTCAGTGAACCTAATTTTATTTTAATTTACTTGTGGGTGTTCATCACAACGATATTAACGGTTGATGCGATTTATATTCAGTTTTGAAATAGTACATGTCTATTCAAAATTTGTTTAATCGTTCCCGAGGTCTTCAACTTTCTTCAAAGTTTCTGATAAATTAATTTAGACACAATTATGGGTAACCAGAAACCTCGAGTTTATGATCGATATTAAATATTTTTGAAAGATTTCCTAACTGACTTTTCCCGTTAGTTATTAGTTAGTCCCTTCCTTATATCGGAACTTAACTGAATTCCAAAATTTGGTTTATATTAACTATAAATACATACTGAATGTATAATTATGTTCTGATATTTTTACGTGAAAGCGAAAAACTACAACACAATATTATTATTATTTAGCAATAAATAGTGGAAATTATGCGGTCGTCTGTTACATGTGAAAACATGTTAATTACACTAAACATAAATTAGAAACAAACTTTTATTTGTAATTTAACAATCCATATTTACTATAATTAGGCAATATTTTAAAATTCCGCTTTACCTACAATTTAATGAAAAGATAAAATGATTTTACTGTCACTTACTGGTAGAGGGTACTTGATAAATTTAGAAGTTCCTTTTTTAATATAAATAAGTTGCATGTAGGAGTTCGAGTAAAAACTCATAATATATCGAAATACATTTTATATATTTAAATTAAACTATAAGCGTCTTTACCAAATATTTATTATTGAATGTATTTGATATGTTTCGACTTTTCAATCATTTTCAAAGAAAACTACAAGAGTACTAAAATTACAAGCAGGTATTCAGTTATTTATTAGAAATATCAACAACTTGGTTGGAATTTTCGACAATATTTTCAAGAACACGAAATGAAGGACATTATGGGGTGAAAACTACTTTTGAATTTATAATTTTTCTAACAAATTTAGTTTTTTACAGTTATTTAGAATATAAAGAATATAACCATTATTTTTACCAATACTATGGTTATTGCTAACACATTAAATTCCATAAACTCCAGATTTTTTGAATATATTATTATTCTTTAACTTGTTATTTTCTGATACGTTTTTCAAATTATTTTTATTTTAACTGATTATATTTAATTCCAATTCCTTTTATTAATAAATACATTCCTTTTTACTATTATTATTAACCATTTTTCTCTTGTTTCATACTTGTATCGTAAAATTAATTTAATAAATTGTTTAATGATTGATAAATTGGAAACTTTTTGATATGAGTCAAAAGAAATAATAGCATCTATAAATGTTTTCTTACGATAAATATTATACCATAATTTATTATTAATCATTAATAATGAAATATTTGAAGAATTTTTAGTAGGGGAAAATTTTTAAATACATTAATGCGATATTAATTATTGAATTTAATTATTCAAATTTAATTTAATTTAATTATTTAAATTAATTAATTATTGTAATTATTAAATTTACCCCTAATAATAATTCTTCAAATATTTCATCATTAATGATTAATAATAATATACATTTTTCCGACGTTCTGTGACTTAGAAAGTACATTCGTCGTTGTTACTTACTGTTATCACCTCTCGTAGCTTAGTGCCAAAAGCATTGGGGCGTAGCCGAAGGTGCCACCAAATTATACCTGACCAAAAAAGGTACAACCGATCTTGCCACTGACCAAAAAGGGTCTTTGAAAACATACAACCGATTGTGCCACTAACACCTAATAGGTAGATATTATTCTAATGAGAAAGGAAAATACATTATTGATATTTTATGGCATTTATTTAACAGTAATTAATAAGGATAGAAGTTTAAATGAAAATCCATTAAATTTAGGATTTTAACAGATTAAATAATTTTTCGCATGTTTGTGATTGTTTATTTCTCAATAAAAAATATATGTAAAGCACATAGTGACCATTTTCATAACCATAACCTGTTGGCTAGATTCGTTGCTTACTTTTAAAACCCCAATTTTGTGCCAGGTAGATCGTTATTCTTAGTGGCAACTTTGGTCCCACTGAAGCATTGGCGCGTAAAGCCAAGATCCCGAGTTCGAGCCTCAGCGAGGGCGTGACAACAGAGTAACAAATAACAAATTTTTCCTCATATGAGGTAACCTGTATTTTATTATTGGTAACAGTTAAGCTCAGATATAGAAAATTGAGCATATCATTGTTTTGTATTTCTATTGTAACCTGTAAACTTTATTTTCTGAATTTAATAAACTTAAAAAGGATTGTAATTGTCTGTTTTTACCTACCCAAACACAAGTAATTATCAGAATTAAATAAAGACATTTCGAAGTTAATCATAAAAACATTAGGTAATAAAGGGGATAACGGTGAACCCATTGGTAAGCTATTCAATTGTTTATAAACTTTATTATTAAACGAAAAGTAATTCAACAACGATATAATTTCCTTTTTTTTTTGACAACATGAAAAATGGACATTGGTTGTAATAGAAAATAAATAAATTAAAAAAAAAGACTGTCTAAGCAGAAATATTTGTGCTTTGAAAGTACTAATTACACCAGGTGTTTTTGGGTTTTCCGCCAATGTGCTGATATAATAGGTTTTCATATTTTTTTGGTTTATTTTGTTCTGAAAAATTGGAATTTTATATCACAGTATTCACTATATGTGTATATACCATTGACATATTTTTAATCTTAAAAATACAATCAACACTTAAAGCGTTTTGTTTTTTAAAACTAGTAGATTCGCTGTAATTGCCATAAGGTATCCTATAGTTTGCTAATATTAATTATGCAAGTAACGTATTGACATACATACGACTTTCATACTTCGATCTTTGAAAACCTAAAATTTCTTTAAATTATGAAAAACGTGCGTATGTATTTCTTTTCAATTTTCGAAAATCCTTTGATAGGCATATTATAGTTTTCGAAACATTACATTTTACGATTTATGAAGTTATAATAAGTACAGTAAAAGTACCTTTTTTGTACAATTAACTATTTTAACGAAATAAATATCTCATTGTATTATATATTTGAACGATATTATAACCTTGGTTATGAGTGACGGCTTTAGTTCCTTTGCGTATGGGACAGTTACCCTGACTATATTAGATAAAAAACTTTTTCTATACGAATAAGTTCAACATAATGTATGCTCATAATAATGTAAAAAAAAGCTACGATTGGCAAATGTTTCTTAAAAGACCTTGAAGAATTGAAAACTTCTTGTTGGGAAAGGCAACATATAGGTACATTGTCAACGCGGATATGCATTAAAATATACTGGCTACAGTTTTCCTTCTTTCTACCCTCCAGGTAAGTACCTCCTTACTTTCTTAACAACTATCAATAAATCGGTTGAAAAAGTAATGACAAACTAACGATTTTATGCCTAATGTACATTAAAATACATAAACAAATATCGTAAATAATAATCAACCAACTGGTCAAAAGTCCAGTAATAAAGGAAAAAATAATTTGAAGGTCTCAATTCGAATTTATATCAAGCAGGGGCGTATCCTTTTGAATTTTGTTTCGAGGAAAAAGTCTAAAATTTGAGCTAAAATATTTATACTCACATATACTATATCTTATTAACAATTAATTGATTAAGTAATAATTACATTTTTATATAAGAATATTACACTTTCTGTTTATCGTTCTTTGTTTTTACTAAACTACTAAAAAAATTATTATTTGGTAGGTTATTTCGATATATAACTTATATATAATTCGAAAAGTACTGTGTCAATAGAAATGCGCAAAATAAAAATTAATTGTATATGTTCCCGTTAAGGCAGGTAAAAAGAAATAAAAAAAGGTTTAGAATCAAGCACGGACTGCCTTAGTAGCAAAACTTCAAACTTTTGGGTGTTTCATTCCCACCAGCTACTAATGCTGCTGCGCAGGCAGTACCCCAGACCTACACTGTAGTGCAAATCCGGAGGATAGGGCGGAAGACTCTCTTTAGACTCCTTGCGAATAGGTGGGTGGTAGTTAGGGGGAGACGGATAAAATAAAGATAGAAGATAAATCGGATCGGTGACCTCCCGAATACTAAGCTATGGTCTATACCACTAAACCACCGTACCAGACGACCATCTTATATAGTAAGAAGCTGCTTAGGGCAGACCCGAACACATCCGAATATCTACGAACTGTTCCGATTGTATTAATTTTATCTTTATGATTGCTCTAAAGTCTCAAAAGTGAGCTTAATACTTTTGTATAAGCGTGAAATGCATATTATTTTGGTTTCCCCATACAAAACGCTTTAACCAATCAAATGTAAACAAATTGATTTACGATAAATGAATAAACACTACTTTGTTTATTATCACTTTTTTATTTACAAATCCTTTTGACTATAGTTTCGACAAATAGTTTGTTATTGTAGTAGTGTTTATTCATTTATCGTTAAGATGAATTATCACAAAGTAACGGCTGAATCAATCCAAGTTTCTAGAACATACCCCTTACCGAACACTTATCTTCTAGCATCAGTTTTTAGATAAGTTAAAAGCTGGTGTTATTTTTATTTCATTTCCACCAAAATATTTATTAATCTGCTAAGTAGGTACGAAAAAAGAAAAGGACAGTGTAATATCATACGACTTTATTTCTCACTTTTTGTACAAGCACTCGTAATATTTCAATCATGCCACATACATAGTATATACAAGAGAGTTTATTTATATATAATAAAAAATGTAGATAATCAATTGTTGTCACCGCTTACGAGGCTTTTTTTATAATACATGTATCCGCTGCACGCATCTGCTGCAAGGTTAAATTTACACTATAAAATGGTAAAGAAGTTTACCTTAAATAACAGACTTTCAGATGAGAGCAGAAAGATAGAGAGCAAGAATAAAAGAAAGAAATAGTGAGAACGTAAACGGAAATGAAGATTAGCGAAAAAGAGAAAAGAAAAAGAAGAAGTAGAAATATGAATTTTAACACAGCGTAGGCTTATTACTGCTATTGCAGTGAGTTACTCTATTTTATCTGTACAACAGTTTGTCAGCTGGTGTCTAGCTTGTTATAAGTATTTAGTGGCAGTATGGGTAGTTGGGGCAAGCGTGCGAGTCAACACCTGCGGGAAGTTGAGCGGGAAGTCCAGGCACTGGAACGTGGTGAGCAGCCTGGGGAATGGGGTGTCCTGGGGCAGGGTCATTGAAGTCTGCAAAAAGTACAAATTTATATAAATCACCTCACTAACGATGACTCATACTTATGTGATCATTTATTGTTTCGATTATCATATTTTACTTACTGTGGCTGATGTCTCCGAAAGCTCCAGCTTCGGCAAGCCCTTCTCCGTGCCAGTCACCATCACCGGTATAGGCGCCACTGTCGAGGGCGTTTTGATTGTTATTCCATGATGGTTGAGCGTTCCATTGTTGGGGAGCTGCGTTCCATTGGTTTTGAGGAGCTGCGTTCCAGTGATTTTGGGGAGCTGGGTTCCATTGGTTTTGGGGAGCTGCGTTCCATTGTGGCTGAGCGTTCCATGCATGAGCCGGTTGTTGGTTAACAGCTACAGCGGGGTTGTTGCAGTGGGGGAAGTTGGGACATGCGGACGGGTCGACTCCAGCAGGGTAACGATGTGCAGGTTCGCCACCTGCCAATGGGCCGTTGTACGCCGCGAGGGCGACAGACGAAATACAAGCCAATACTACCTATATTACAACAAAAAAAAAACATTACAATAAGTATATCAAAAAGATGTGGTTTTTAGGGAAAGTTGGTATTTAACACTGTTTTAGTATAGTCCAAATTTTAACACAGTTGGATGCAAAAGCACTGTCTTCACACTTCACACTAAACTCGTTTGTTGCACTTTATTTCTTAATTCACGTAAAAATTGTTATCCAAGGTGGGTAGTGGTAGGTTTGCCGCACAATAATAAAGGGATCAAGTAGGTGTAAGTGTAAAATACATACATAATAACTTACCAGTTTTACAAACATGTTGTTTCTTTAGTTCGAACAAATAAACAGTGACAATCAGAATAAAATTACCGCTTTTATACCCGTTCCACGCCTTGTACACCCATTTGACAGAAATGTAACAGTAGAAAATTTTTACCACCTATCCCACACTACAAAATTAGCGTTGTTGAGGGGATAGAGTAACCTCTACTGTATTTTTAATAGGTCGCCTTTGGGCGTGTACGTACAAGACTTAATTCCTTAAGAATTTTTACTTTCTGTCGCATTGTATCCAAGGTTATACACTTCATTGCCATGGCAAATATTTAATCGACTTTAAAAATGGTTTAGATCGTATTAGAAGAAAAAAAAAAACTTGAAATAACTAGCTTAAGGTGAGGCTTTTCCTTATTCCATCGGACAGTGATACTTCGACCTTATGACTATCACCACGTGAATTTCAAATCGTGCTTGTATTAGAAACGCGTGGCGTGGACTTGGTCAGTTAAGTTAGTTAGTTCTTTCACTGTAGTTCTTACACACATTTTGTTAGCCAGTCAGTGCGTGATTACTCTATAAATTGATTGTATTAGTACCGTTGAGATGCTCAATTTCATTCTTTTTATAATCGTAAATGAAAACAAACACAAAACATATGTCTTTCTTTCATATGGCATAAATTAATAAAAACAGCTAACAATGGTGTTTAAGAACGATTTTTTTAACAGTGATTAAAAAACTAGCAGGTTTTTTAATAAACCGAAATGTTTGTTACTCTTCGCTTAAACACTGAATGTTTTCTTAATTGTCAGTGGTAATATTTCTATTTCTTTATGGTAACCGTACCAACAAAAAAAAAATGCTTAGATACGTATATGTAGCCTATTTTTTCAAAAAAATATTTAAAACAAATATAAATACGTTAGAAGTGTTTAAATAATAATTTCAAAACCGATCCAGATTTTCATAATAATAAAATACCATCATTTAAACTTAAATATTAAATACTTTTAGTCATCGGTATTTAAATAATATTTGAAATACCATAC
The DNA here is from genome assembly GCA_963921985.1 of Agrilus biguttatus. NCBI lineage: Eukaryota > Metazoa > Arthropoda > Insecta > Coleoptera > Buprestidae > Agrilus > Agrilus biguttatus. Next base: position 29,165,634 of record OY998118.1, read on the forward strand.
AAGTATTTAAACATGTATTCGAAATGGTTTTAATTCAACCACTTAGCATGTATGTTGGTAACTTAGAAAAATAGTTAACGAAAACTAATTTTAAGAAAATGAATCCAAATTAGGTTCGTATTAAATTATTCACATTCAATTTTAACCAAAAACCCCTTCTGCTTAAAGGTTTTATTAAATGACATTAAATTATTTAATATTCAGATATACAAAATAGGTCCATACTCGATCTGGTTTTTATTAATGAAAAACCCACAAAAAGACAATTCTCCTTTCTCCGTTATACGTAATTATTATAACCCCTAAAAATATTAAAGACTTTTGAAACAGTAGATAACAAAACATCTAGTTAGTCAGTCAGTGGTGCAAACAAGAAAGAAGACTAATGAAGAAAACGTGTAAATGAACGATTTCATAAAACTTCATAAATCGTATTTTACAATGTTAGCTATAATTTTTTAATTATTCCAAAAAATAATCTTTAAATATTATAAAGTCAGTTCTTTGTGAAACATTACCTAAATAATTACAAAAATAACAATTACTTTTAAATGTTCACATTAATAGAAATTTAATTTATGATTGTCTTAACCTGTCAAGCCTTTCTCAAAACTATTTAGATACAACTGTCACGTAAATTATTATTAAAGTATAAATATTTAAAAGTAATTGTGTTTTTATTATTTATTCAATCTATTGATCTTTATACAACACAATGTAAACACAATTTATATGTTATTTCATATTTGTCAGTTCAATCAACATTTTTAATTAAAAAAATTCTTTCCATTTGTGAAATTTGAAAATATTTAATCAAGAGGTACACCAATACATATATCGCGTAGTTTGAAATCATGACATAAATCGTTGTTTAATTTATCTCAACAGGGTAAGCTCCGTACAAATCAATTAATATCAAAATAATTCACAGTTTATTGAAAATAATTAGTCAAAATTTAATAAAGGTTTTAATTTCGTTCTTATGGTCAAATAAATCGAACCAATTATAATTTTCATCACATATCTTAGAGATCCTATTTATTATAATTGATTAATTCTACTTTTACTTGGTGAGAACTAATTATAATTATAAATAAAAACAGTGTTGTAATGTGAAAATTACAACAGTATTGCTATTTACATTCCTATTTATCAGGGCCGTCTTTATGCATAGGTCCAAGAAGCCTAGGCCTAGGGCCCCCTTGTTCTGGGGGGCCCTACAGACTAACGACAAAAGAATATATATTTTTTTTTATAAATTCAGATGAAATATTAATAAAACAAGTAGAAAATTCTAGTAAAACTATCTTATTATTTATTTTGCATAATATATTACAATTTACTTCGCACTTTTTTTTTTAATCAATTCATTGATCACCGTATCTATACAATTAATTTGAATCGAACAAGAATTTAAAAACGTAAGTGAAATTACAGTTTGTAACATTATTTAAAGAGGTCGAATGGTAAAGACGTATTAAAAATATAATAAAATCGTAATTGTCAGTAGCAGACTTTTTTTTTGAAAAGGGCCTCCTATCGTTTCTGGACCTAGGGCTCCTTGATCGTGATGATGCTATTTATCATTATATATTTTTGTCCTAGTTTTAATAAACGTATAGAAAATAATTCATTATTATTTCTAATAACTCTTGGTGGTATATAAAATTAAAAACTACTTAATAGTTCTGAGTAATCCATGTTACCAGCAAGGAACTTAAAAAACAAACAAAATCCTGCCCTGTCTCTTGCCGATTGATGATTTAATGATTCCATTTTTTTGTTAATCCTTTGTCAAAGGGAAACCAAATCACAAAACCATAAATTAGTAATGGATAAATGTATGAAAAGTATAATTATTTAAACGTTAAAGAATTTTTAAATCTATCAGATAATATTTTAACAAAGTAGATTTTCCTTTTAACTTTTAGTTTGATATATTTAATATATTTCTAAAACGATAAATTTGTATCGAAAATCTCACCATAATCTTTTATATATCTTTAACGGTTCATTATTAAGATAATATATTATAATTCATAAATGCAACCTCCCAAACCGAATAGTAAAGCATTTTTTCACATTAAATTGTAAATATAAATTTTAGAACACCAAGCACACAATTACTGTTGAAGCAAAACAGCATCGGAGTGAGATTTGATTGCTTTAAATATTTTTGCATCATCCGCAAAAAGTAAACTAGTGCTATGATTATATAAAGATAAACATAATTCATAAATAATGAAAATTACTATTAATAATAAAGACGAAAAGAGTATTCGGAAGTTTCAACTATTTATTTAATCACTCTGACAATTATTTCGACCTCTTCGTTAATGACTGCCAGGTCGAAACAATTGTCAGAGTGATTAAATAAATAGTCGAAACTTCCAAATACTCTTTTCGTCTTTATTATTAAAAATGTTTCATCAAGATTACACCGCTAACAGTGATTCAATTATTATTAATTTATGTACCTTGGCCAATACCTGAAATGGCTACAATATTGCTAGATTTGAAATTATTTACCTTTACAATTTGTTACATTACTATATATTACAAACTTAACTATTGCAATAAGTAAATTATTTATAATTTTTATGACGTTGAAATTGAAATTTTTTAACCATAATTAGCATTATTACACTATTTATTACATTATTTATTCAATGTATTGATAAATAATTATATATTAATGTTTATTCATACCACCTAAATATAGTTTTTAACGAATTTTTGAATATTTTAATTAAAGAAATGTCTCTACAACATTGTTTTCAATATTTAGTGTTATTAAGCTTTGTTTGTGTTGTATTAATGGCACAATAAAAATTGAAATAGATCGATTATTATATGTAAATTTTTTTCTTTTTATTTTTTAATATAGTGTACGGTTTTGATCAATTTGAAGATTTGGGAGGTTATTCCTCATCAAAAAAATGTAATTTCCAAAATACTTATAGAATGTTATTATATAGAAAAAAAAATTCTAAAAGTTATTACGAAGATCATGAGCTGTCATTTTTTCCTAGTACAGCCTTCATGCACCTCTATAATCTATTTAATTTCATTCAAATCGATAAATCTGTTTTTTAGAAAAAAATATTTTCTGGTTTTTCGTTTCTTTTGATTTTTTAAAAATCCAAATAGATCGACACCTGAAACTTACAGAATCAAGGTATCTTATTAGTCACAACATACCCTAAATAAATGATCCAGATATCCCTCTGAGATAGATTCTACAATCTTATCGTCCCATGACCTTTCTTCAGTGGAAAATAACTGAATGTGAACGTATTTTTTAGCACAAAATTGTATGATATACCAAATTTCCGAATCATTTATTGATGAAAATACAGAAGCAGGTTAAGTAAATGGGTTACGGAATTACAATACCATGTACTACTTCTTCTAATCGTAATGTAATACGCTTGCAATAGGCTTGCACTGGCGCCTACTTCAATATGTTGCACAATGAATTGGATTTGTCGTAATTTAATGAATGGTTGTTAGTGTCATGATGCTTTGAGTCATTTAAAATTAACATTTTTATTCGATAAATTTACGTTGAACCGCAGCATTGAAAGCAGTACCTATTTACATTTTTGAAATGGTTGCAGTTTCTCATTTATAAAACGCCCACTTTACACTTAAAAATGAAGCCGTTGAAAGATATTTATAGATCCGTCTCTTCAATTACTAATTAATGTTTCAAAGTAAAATAAATGAGGAGTTACATATGCGTTGCATTACTAATTGTTACTTTGATTTGTAATAACCGATTAAAATTTCAATTTTATGAGAGTGGTGGCAGAAACAAAATATTAGAGTCTACCGCTATCACTACTTCAATATGGACTTTAAATAAATCAAGCCGAAAATGCTTAAATAATATAATGTGTACCTAAAAACCATGCGTTACGTATTGTATTTTTAATAATGTAAAAAAAAATGGAAAACTCAACACACAAACAGAACAAAATAAAATAACGGTTTCCATGGGTTTTCTGAACTGTAGAGTTAAGAATTACGAGGCATGTTTTTTAAGTAATTTTATATTTGATGAAAGCCTGTACCATAATCTACTTTTCTACATAATTTACTTCAATATTGAGGCACTTGTCATAACTTTTGACCAGTCACCAGGTTTTGAATACCCTTCTGATAGAACTCTGCCGCCTGACTTATTAACTGTTAACCACTGCATCACAACTGTTTTGACTTCGTCACCGTCTTGAAGACGCTGTCCGCCCACATGTTTCTTCAAGTGCAGGAACAAATGGTAGCCACTGAGCGCCAGATCAGGGCTGTACAGAGGATGATCTAGAATTTCCCAGTGAAAAAATGTGATAACATCTTTGGTCCGATTAGCCACATGCGGACGGGCATTGTCATGCACATTTGTGCGGCCATCTTTAAATGCTCTCACCCACTTCCTTACCATTCCATCACTCATAATGTTTTGTCCGTAAACTGCACAGATCTCACGATGAAGACGCTGACCGCCCAGATTTTTCTTCAAGTGCAGGAACAAATGGTAGTCACTGGGTGCCAGCTCAGGTCTGTCCAGAGGATGATCTACAGTCTCCCAGTGAAAAAATGTGATGAGATCTATGGTCCGATTAGCTACATGCGGACGTGCATTGTCATGCACATTTGTGCGGCCATCTTTAAATGCTCTCACCCACTTCCTTACCATTCCATCACTCATAATGTTTTGTCCGTAAACTGCACAGATCTCACGATGAATATCAATCAGTTTTAGTCCTTTAGCACTAAGAAATCGTATAAGAGGTCCGGACTTCGCAGTCGGCGGGAGTCATAATTATCAGAGTTATCGAAGGCATCTTCAACACTCAGTAAACAACGTAATGGCAGCAGTGCTTAGATGAGAAATGAAGGACTCAATGTATGCGAGGAACGCTGACCGCAGCGCTGCGGCGGCAGAATTTCAAAAGGGTCTTACTTAAAATTTCGCTTTGATTGTTTGAACCATCTGGATCGTTCACACTTATACTTGATACGGGATTTAGTGATTTGACTGTTCTTCTATTGTTTTTTTCAAAGATCGCTTTATAGTGTGTTTTTATTTCTCGTAGACGTTGACGAATGCGGATAGTGTTAATTTTAGTGATGCACTGAATCAAAAGCTTTTAACAATCGAGTGAAAAATGTTGCAATGATGCAATTGTATTCGAATTTGATGTCATAAACAACTATCTACTTTTGGTCCATTACATTTCAGTAGTTTCGGTTTTTGAGTTTGACATTATTATTTAATAAATGGAAATAAATTTGCTTTTAAATGTTTCAAACTTTAATGACGATCACTCTACATATGTTTCATATATTACTGTAATATATTACTAAATACTACTGATAAAGGGCTAACCACCCGAAACATATGTAAAATGATTCTCATTAAACATTTAAAAGCAAATTTCTTTCCTTTTATTATTTCAAATTGTTTCACAAAATTATAACAAAAAAAAAACGGATATCTGTTATTATTTTAATAATTAATCAATAAACCGAAAGATGAACCAGAGAAATTGAATATGTTTAACTGAACAATCCTGTATGTTTGCTTAACAATTCCAATTTATCATAAATCATAAAGTGCTAATATATGTGTTTCTAGCGTAGGTACGTTTGTAATGGAAATCGGTGCAGCTATCTCCTCTGAGAAGATGACATTTTCAAATTAACTGACTATTCAAGTCCAATTAAAAAATGGAACTGCATTTTAGGTCGACTGTATATCCAGGTCGTTGTCGTTTGGTTTAATCACAAATCGTACATGTTTTGACATGGCAGCATGTTTACATGTCAATTTTCGGCCATAGATGTACGAATGATATAGATTGTGGCTAGACGTTCTCCAACTTATTGTAATAAGAAATAATGTGAATGCATTTAAAGTTCGGCAATAGTTTCATTGTAATAATAAGCAATAAAACTGCCGTTTAAAAACGTTGTTCTTTTCGTGTTTTATTATGTTCCAGATTGTTTTTTGTGTTTTTAATAATGAATTTCGAATTTAAAGTAAGAGGTCTTCAAGCACCTTGAAGGGCTTCAAGTAATTTCAATGAGCTTGAAGTCCTGAAATATAAAATACAAAGCACTATTAAAATGTACTTCGTTTACCAAACCCTAACTACTTATGTAATAAATTGTAAAGTAACCACAAAGTTTCAAGAATTTGTTTTATTTATTTATTTATTTATTTATTTATTTATTGTATCACTACAATTGGCTTCATCAGATGATTAATTGGCTGGTTAAATCATCAACGGATGAAGCTACTGTGTGGTGAAATAATTGTAGTGATACAAAAAATCAAAAATTAGAAATTTATTAGATTATGGATAAGTTTCAACAAGTGTTAGCTTCTACCATCAATAGCCTAACTACTTATTTCTGAAAGAGCTTGAAGTACCGTGTGCATTATCAACGCGAGACTGGTTAAAAAATTTAAAGTTCACAAACCATTGATAACGTATCCGCTCAATAAATTTTGTTAGTGGTGATTAGAGTGAGTCTCTCTTTTTCTTTTATTCGTTTACCGCAGTCTCGTATGTTATTTCTACACCAAGAGATTAGGTTACGCTATAAAAGGATTGTCATTTTAAAAATGTAAGTGTTAAAAGCACCATTGGCAAAGGTACCCATCCATCCGTCCAAATTTGGGCGGGTTCAACTAGTTTTTCTTATATTTTCGATAAAATTTTAATTGTTTACGATTCACTACAAAAATTGTTAAACAAACCACTGTTCATTAAAAACACTACGAGCCATTACATAAATGTTACCCACAATGTTTCAAAAAACGGTAGATAACATATAACGAAAGTGTGCTGTTCCAATCTGTATGGATATCTAAGAGATATTTATCAAGATAAAAGATCAATAACGTTTTAATAACACGCTTTATTCTCTTTGAGTGAAAGTTATGTTTCACTTATTACCGACGATTCTCCTACTTTATCTTACGGAAATCAGTTGATTGTTTTCACAATTCAGTTGCTAAATAAAAATATACATCTCTACATCTACCTATACATATGTTATATATAACTGAAGTGTCTATATGTTATATCGAAATGACTGCTCTTTTAGGCTTATATATTTATTTGCATATATGACACAAACGACTTTTAAAAAAATTGTCTGTCTGCTCGGGCTAATCTTTGAAACGGCTGATGAGACTTTACAGACGCGAAGAGGAGGTTGTCAGAAATGATTTAGATATCTAGGCTACTTTTTTGGTCACGTAAACGAAGTAGTACAAGCTAGTTAAATAATAAAACTGAAAGAAACTTGCCCCTTAATATTTCTGAAAAGATTGAATAATTGCTAAAATATAGTTTTTGTTGAAGCAATTTCGCGTTTCTTATTGTTTTTGAAACAAAAATAAAGTAAATGGAACATATAAAATGAATACAGAGAATGTGTTTATTGAATCAATAGATCCCTTCTCTTTTGAAGATTATTTTTCCATAAAGATTGCGTCACCCGAAGAATTTGTTATTCATAGTTCAAAAGAAATGGGATGTAAATACCTTTCACTTATAGATAAAAAGATTTTTAACTATGTTATAATGATGATGATGGTATTTATGTAACGTTACACTCATTTTTCAATGTTATATATAAATAATTAACATTAAGATAATTAAATTTGATGTAGGTATTTTCCAAATTCGTTGATGATAATGTTGCAAACCAAAAATTTTAACAAAATATATATAAAAAAACAAAGAAACAACACAACATTAAGATAATTCTACGATATCAATGTAGATATTTCTTTCTAAAATATTTTAATTTGTCACAATAATATCTACGCAGTAATTATTCTATTGCCTTCCGTATCTATAGTTCTTTTGTACTTTTTTACCTACTGCTAGATTGAAACAAGAAGATTGGGAACTTTGAAATTTTAAGGTGACTGATAGCCATCTTCTACGCCTTTGATGAATAGTTTGCGAGATAATTTAATTTATAGTAATAAGATCCTTACCGCAACCCAAACTATACAAAATTGTAACTTCATTATCTTGTCATTCGATCCTTTTTTTATCCCCTTTCGATATATTCGGATGTTTCCCATTGTTTTATTTGAAAAAATATAAAATATCCGAATGTATCTAAAGAGAATAAAAAAAGTAATCGAAATACAAAATAAAATATGGTAGGTGTCATTTGAAATATGAAGTTATTCACGTTTGAAGTTTTTAAACTTGTTTTTTTTTTTTCTGAACGCCCTGTATAAAATATGAAGCTTAATTTTGGCATAACATTAGCCTTAAAGCTATGACTACTAAAAATTTTAATGCATTAAGTGATTTGTTTGTAGTTTGAATTGCGGTCGCGATCTTTTTACTATAAATTAAATTATCTCAGAAACTATTCATCGTAGGAATATAAGTTGGTTATCAACGACACCGTAAAATTTTATACTTTATATGAATTCATCATTAAAAATATACTATTCCATTTAAAATAACAAAGTGGACATCAACTTCCGGTATAATCGGAAGTGTCAGACAGTTGATAAAAAGATAATCCTTGATAACTTCTACTCCCAAATTTTTTAGTCTTTCTAAAACGGTTTAATGTACCACTCAATTTGAATAACTCTCGATTATCGATTGTTAGAAAATAATCGATTATTTCGATTAACCGGAATAATCGATCAATCAAAAGAATAATCGATTATTTAAATGAATCAGAATAATCGATCAATCAAGTTGTTTTCAGGGAAATAATTACTTGAATATAATACATTTTCTGGACTAGGCTGACTGCAAACTTTTTATTTGAAGGTAAACATAAAATTATTCCAGAATTACTGGAATATTTGTATTTTTTTTTTTCTTTATTTGGATGAAGCATAACACAAAATTCAAAATTTTCGTAAGGTAAAAAAATAACAGTTGTTGCCTCAAAAACAAAATACATAAAGAATATAAGAATTTACACTATATGTATTATTTATTGGTTGCCACAAATATTAATTACCCGGTATATGCCGCCTGTCAGGGTAGAACGAAAATCGGTCACAATGTTGCCACTCTTTTATTGGACTGAGAATACATTTCTGATTGTTCAGATTATTTAATTAATCGATTATCTGATTAAGCGATTATTTAGAAGAACTGAAATAAAGCCGAAACCGTATTGTTAAGAAAATAAATACATTTTGTGAAACAAAACCAAGTTCATTTTTTTTCTCGTTTATCTTGTTATTAAAATGTTTCACCAAGAGACAAACAACCGCATAATATCAGGTGTTTTCAGTGTTTCCCTATGCAGGGATTACCGTTCAATAATAAAATAATGAACAACAAACACTGCTTTTGACTCTAATAACAACAAATAGAAGAAAACACTTGGAAATATTTCACTTAAATTAAAACAAACTCTACACGTGCTTCGCCTTTTTATGGCATCTTCAGCAGTTATTGAGTTACAAGTTACAAGTTACTCAATAACTCCTGAAGATGCCATAAAAAGGCGAAACAAATGTAGAGTTTGTTAATAAATTTAAGTGAAATATTTCCAAGTGTTTTCTTTTATTAGAATAATTTTTATTAAACATGTTTCACCAAGTGTTAACGGCAGACAGTTTCAATTTATTTAATAACAAATAGAAAAAATGGTGGTGTTAAGTGATTTAACTTTTTGAACTTACCTTTAGCGTTTTGTACCTTTTAGTAAAACCTGCTGCCCAAAAACTTAACTATTTAATTTGTACGTATTAATTAAGAAACTAAACTGACTTAAATTATTTCTCTAATTGCCGTTTTACTTCAATAGACTTAATTACACTTGAAGTTTTCTTAGAAATGTGAAAACAGACGCTGTCAGAAGTTAAGTCTGTCCAGTCTGTTAGTTTGTTATACGGTGAAACGAAATAAAATAAAGAAAAATAAAGTCAAAGTTATTTTAAATTTAATAATGAAATTTATTTACAAACGGAAGGATTACCAATGGGCTCACCACTATCCCCACTATTAAGCGAAATCTTTATGAATTATCTAGAAAAGTACATTTTTTGTAACAAAAAACGTCGTGTTTTAGTCAAGATGTGTAGACGACGTTTTATGCATTTGGCAGGGTACAAAAAGACAACTTGACTCCTATTTAAAATTCATCAATTCATTTTATCCAAGTATAGAATTTACAGTTGAAAAAGAAACGAATAAAACACTAAACTTTTTAAACCTTACTATAACAAGGAATGAAACGTGCCTTACATTTGATATTTACAGAAAACCCACTTATACTGATATTATCCCTGACGCTAGGTCAAAACAATCTCTCAATATAAAATTAAGTTCTTTCCATTCATTTATCCATAGACTCCTATCTGCACCACTATCACAAAAGAATTTTGAAAAAGGAACTAACAATTTAAAACAAATTGCTTTCAATAATGGTTACAACGTTTCGCTTATTGACAAAATGATCAGTAAAAAACAAAACAGGCTAATGATGAATAAGCTATATTTCGAAACGGTAAATAAAAAAAACAGTATATTTTGTTTCATTAATTATTTACCTAAGATTAGCACCAAAATTAAAAGACGATTACAAAAATACAATATATCACCAATAGTTGTCAATAAAAATAATTTGGGTTCTCTGTTAGTAAATAATAAAGAACGACAAAATAAAAATGAAAAAAGCGGGGTTTACGAAATTAAATGTAATAATTGTGAAGCAATATATTTAGGCCAGACTGGACGGTCGGTTAAAAAACGTCTCATTTAACATGAAAAGTCAATAATTTTTAAATCAAAAAATACAAATTTGATACAACATTTTGTGAATAACAACCATACCTTAGATACAAATAATTTTAAATTGATTCACATACAAAATAAAAGTAGAATATTGGACTTATTGGAAATTTTAGAGATAACGAGAGCCAACAATAACCACCAAATCCTTTCAAATGACCAAATTGATTTTGGGGTTTCCCCTCTATTACGATCGGTCACAGATAACCATGTCGGTAGGTAGTAGTTAAGTTGTAAGTTAGTTTTTTAAGTAACTCTTCGATAATGGCATTATAGCCGAAACATATGTCAGAGTAATAATAAACAAAATGAAACAAATTAAAACCAAGTGTTTCTTTTCTAATTATAATTTTTTGAAAAATAAAACATAAGAAAAGTACTCGTTGGCATAATATTTCAGACACGGTTAATGTTACATTATACCATCGTAATGGATATTGTGAAAATAAAAAAAATTACTTTTGTTTAAACGTGGTTTAAAAACTTTCAGAAACGGCTAACTTTTACGTGACAGATACCTATACAAGAATACACTTAACCATTTTGCAACAGCGTGGGTTTCAATGAAGAAATACGTGGTCTTGCACTTATTTATCTTTTTTTTTTTGAGTAATTTATGTCCACTCTTTCCTATAATTGCAAAATTAAATCAGTTTATATGCAATTCTACACGCCGGCATGTTAATTATAAATGCAGAAAACTTATACGATATTCAGTATTTCTTATCTAAACGGTTATAGGTACCGTTATTTACTAATAATAATATTCATTATACCGAATGCCCCAAATTCGTAATCACCATAATAATAATATTATAAAAGCAATTTGGAATTTTAAAACAAAATACAGGAGTTAACTAAATAGATGATGTCATCTGGATCACGTATCTAACTTTCACTTATGTCCATCAAATACCTGCTATAAGGAAATTAAGAAAACACATGGGGTTAAAAGTTTTACATAGTTGCATATCTGAAGGTAACTCAGATTAACGTTATCATTCAGTTTACTGAAAGTAATGGATGCAAATGAAAATATTGTTTAAAATCGTTCCAAAAATATACGTACTACTTATGATCTTTTAAAAATACTACTGCTGTCCCTGTCTTTTTCACACGAATAAAAATTAGAGACTTTTCCAGAACTAATAAAAACTTTTAAAAAAACTTTTTTGTGTTTCATTCCCACCAGCTACTCGTGCTGGTGGGCGAGCAGTTCCTCCGATCTACACTGTAGTGCAAAGCCGGAGGGTAGGGCGTAAAGCCCTCTTCAGTTTCCTTGCAGACATCTCGAATGCTAAGCAATGATCTAGACCACTAGACCACGCCCCTCGGTACTGAACTAATGAAATCACATATCAGTTTTTCAAACTGGTCTTAATCATAGAAAAATAGATTTTTTTAAAATTAAATAACTAGGTATGAGAATCCTCTTTCCTTGTTGTTCATCCGGTTGAAGTTTTGCTTCCTCAACTTCTTTATAGGATTCATTGCTACGTTAAACAGTTTTCTATTTCAATGGAACTAACGCCTGAATAGTCCAACCAATTCTAACACAATATACCCATTCATTCACATGAACAGTATTCATACTAATACTACAATAATAAGTTTCATAGACTAGGAAAATGTTATTAGTTTATACTAATTACCCGCCAAAATATTGTTTGTGAGGGGGTCAAATTAGATTTTTAAATTAGAAACTATCATTGCAGTCCTGATGAAGGAAACTACAAAGTTTATGAAACCCGTCAGGTGCACATTGAGGTCCTGAAAAATATACACTAAAAAAAATTTAATCATGATCAAAAATTATTTATCCCATCTTATTAGTGATCGATAATGATCAAAATTTCAACTTTTCATGTCTGAAATTACCAAATTACTAAACTTTTTTTTATTATATAATTAATTGTTGTAATGTAATGTGATTAAAGACAAGTCTTTTAAAGTTTCAAAATTTTTATAACCTGAATAAAAAGAATAACAACAATTTAATAAGAAAACAATATCGTTTCGGCTCATTAAGCCATTATCAAAGAGTTAAATCGAAACTGTAAGAGTTTTCTTATTAAACTGTTGTAATTCAAAATGAGCGTTTTTATTCTGGTTATTAAAATGTTTTACAACTTCCAAACCACGACTTCCCTAATAATTATTCAAAATTTTTATTTTTATTGTTCCAATGACCGTTTCGTCACACTGTGGTGTCATCAGGTGGATGGAATACAATGATAACTATTAGTATTTGTTGTTTAATTGCAGGCTGTGGGTAATTTTGTACATAATTTGCAGTATCTCAGTTGTTTTTTTGTGTTACAAATGGTAACAGAACATCTTAAAACCGTGGTAAGATCGAAAAAAAAAACATTTGCATTCTGCTTGCATAGCCAACATATATTCAATAATACCCACAAACATATAGATATAGAAATATCTAGTGACTTAGCGCTGCCGTTTTTGAGAAAAAATTTTTTTTATAAGATTATAATAGAAATATATATTCTAACGGGTGTGGATTGTAGCTTTACACAACATCTTTTTATTGCTTGTATAATGTTACTTGAAATAGAACCTAACCCCACAAATTAGTATTTCTGAAAAAATAATATTAACATGCCAATTTGTTTTTTTTTTATAGCAATTTGTTTTCAAAAGCGCGGCTAAGCCTCTGGACATTTTCAGATAGACTTAATCCCCCCCCCCCCTTTTAAGTGTATGTATTCAAATAAAGCTTTTTATAACCTCTGATGCAATTTTCGTCTTTAGGTCAAGGATTTACATATTATTTAAATTTCAAGCTGATAGGTATCTCCTTTCGTTAAGAAATTAGAAGCCGGCGACAGACATATAGACAACAGTTAGGGGCCCGTTGACCCCCTTCGGGTATGAAAATATGATATGTTTCACAGATTAGAAAGATTTACGTACATAATCATATATTTTTACGGACAAACACCGTTTAATAATTTTATATCGTCACATTAGGTTTTTAAAAAAGAAACCATCATTGTTGATTTGACGACGAAAACTATTTTTTTATTTAAATTTAATAACCAACATGAAACTGCCTATGTTGAATTTTTATTTTAAAAAATATATTTTCCTTATAATAATAAGATAACATATTATTTGGGGTCCAAGCATATTTTTGTACTAATTACAGTTTTACAGATTTAAAACTTTTTACTATCTACATCTACTTATAAGTATTTTTGATTTATTGTATGTATACCTCCAATTCAAAGTGGTGTGACAGACAGAATTTCATTAAAATTTAATAATACATTATGTTTCATGTACAAAGATACCTCCAAATTTTCAGAATGGTTAAAGGAACCGATGGAGCTTTTTAATTAAACAATTATAAGTAAATTGGTGAAAAATGGTGTCTTTATAATAATTAGATTTGATAAACGTTGTAAGTCAGGCTGTCTATATAGGACAGACTAGTAGATCCTTTAAAACAAGGCTTAAAGAACACAAAAAATCGATTATAGATAGAAAATGTAACCACTGGCTTCGCGCAACATTGTCTTGATAATAATCATAATTTTAGTGAAGATAATTTTAAAATTTTACATAGTATAAATAAAAATAAAAGACTGAATTTTTTAGAAAAATTAGATATTCAAAAGGCATTTTTTCAAAATAAAATTCTTACGAATGAGCAGTGTGAAGGGCATAAGAGCCCTATATTTTTAGCGCGTTGTCAGAAATTGTAATCTCCCCCATTCATATTTGTAGTATATATGTATATTGACGCATTTTTATTTTTAGTTTAGTTTCTATTTATAACTCTTTGATAATGGCCTTACAAGCCGAAACATTGTAAGAGAAATCTTATAAAATTTTTTGTAAAACCTTTACATATTGCTTGTTTGAATTTTATTATTAAAAATGTTTTACAACTTCCCAACCGCGACTTCGTTAAATATTATTAGATGATTGTTTTTGTGGTCTGGCCATGTTTTTCTACTGATTACATTTTTACAAATTTTAAACGTTTCACTAGTTACATCCGAGAAGACGTAGCAGCTTTTAAGGAGATATTTGTGACACACTGTATGTACATCCCCAATCTGTCATAAGTTGTATGGCCGCTTGCGAATGCATAAACAGATAAGAGCAGTCGCGGCTTTCGATAAAGTAAAGCGCGCACTCGTTCGCTGCTTTAGCTTTTATAAAATTGTTTACCTCAAGGATACGCGGTTATTGTTGTTGTGGTCCATTTATCTGTTACGTTATGGAATCCGGCTTTCTTAGCTAATAGACTGTGCAACGTTTATTGTTCTATGACCATAAAAAGTCACCTTTTTCTACGACAGTAGCACATGTTCCTTGGTTTATAAATTCCATGATACATTATCCATTTACGTACGACCGACCGTGTGTAGTAGGTGTCCAGTGACGGATCTCAATTTTTTTTAATGCACCGAATAAATTAAATGGTGAACGCCATTCTTGTTATTTTCTTTTAATCGGTAAAGGAATATGAATCCATAATGGCTTAAATATGGTGTTTCTTGGACACTATTATCGCATATGTTCGATTTTAAAAAAATACATTCTTAAATAGTTGCGCTATAATATGTGCTTTAGAATTTATGACTCTCTACCTTTTTTAAAATCAATAAAAGAAATAATTAATTTTACACATTTTTTAGTTTCAGATTATGTGGTTTCAAAATTTAAGATTAAAAAAAAGTAACGACAATTAAAACCTAAAGCACCTACGATACCATAAAAATTGAAGAATATATGCATAAAAAATAAAAAACATTCATGTGTGATAGTGACGCCTAAGTTTAGTTTAGTCTAAGTTACTCTATAACCGCAAACAAAAAAAACCTTTTCTATTAAAGTATATCCAATACTGTCGAATGTTCCAAGATAGCGGACCATTTTTTTCTTAATAACCATTAGTGTTATCAAAGTTAGGTAAAATTCAATTGTAAGTTGTATATGGAAGACGCTTTTATAATACTTAGTTGCAAATTATCCAATGAGTATGGAAATTTTTAACTTTTCCCTATTAAGATTCGGTCAAACAGGAGGCGGACTGTCTGCATGAGCCAAACAGCCGACTTTGTATAACATAAAATTAAGCGGACTCGTCAAGTTTGTAACGGACAGAGACACATGTATTTCGTCACTTGATGAAGCTACACTGAAGCGAAACAACTGTAGTGGCAATTAATAAATTATTTTAAAACTCAACACTAATTGTTCATTTACTAAGATATTAAATAAACGAATTAACTTCCATTCTTATGAGAAATGCGTATTTGCCAAACATAACAGGACTTTTCAAAGCGATGTGATATAGAGAATTTGATGAAAATTTGAGTATATATTCTCCATTAATTTAATTTTATTTTTATTGAGTAAAACACTGCAGTTTTTTCAAGTGAGTAATACATAGTACTGCTTAAGTTTAAACATTTTATTAATTTCTAATGATTCTAGAACATTTAATTTTGTGCTTTTTCTTAAAACATGTAAAATTTTGAAATCTTGATTGAAATTGTGGTTTTCGGCTAGTACGTGGTTGCATAAATTGAGTTCTGTTTATTGTTTTCATAAGATTTTAAATGTTCGTTGATCCTAGTAATAAACGATCTGCCTGTTTGGCCTATGTAATATTTTTTCTAAATTAATTAAATAACTTACATTAGTTTCACAATAGAAGAATAAGTCTCAGACAGTTTAAATTTCATAGATCTAACTATAAAGAGAAACAACAACAAACTTGAATTTAAGATATTTCATAAACCTACACATCCATTCAAAATCAGCTCATTCAATACAACAAATACTTTCAGTGTACCACTCTATGATACATAGATTAACTACCTTTCCTTTATCTGACAACAATTACGATTCAACGTTAAAGCTTATAAAACAAATAGCATACAACAACGGATATAATACAAATTTAATAGACAACTTAATAAAAAACAAATTGTATAATATATATATATATGTTAGTTTAACATACATTGGAAAATTAAGTAATAGTGTAGCATCAAAATTAAGAAAAAAAATATAAACGTACCATTTAAAACTACAAATAAATTAGGGAAACTAATTAAAAACAACAAAGATAAAACCGACAAATATAAACTATCAGGTGTGTACAAATTAAGTTGCGGTTCTTGTGAAAAATGTTACTTAGGCCAAACAGGCAGATCGTTTATTACTAGGATCAACGAACATTTAAAATCTTATGAAAACAATAAACAGAACTTAATTTATACAAACCACGTACTAGCCGAAAACCACAATTTCAATCAAGATTTCAAAATTTTACATGTATTAAGAAAAAGCACAAAATTAAATGTTCTAGAATCATTAGAAATTAATAAAATAAAAAATTATAATCCGGACCTATTACTAAACGACCAGATAGATTTAAATGATTCACCGTTATTCAACTTATTCAAAATAAAAACCCCCACTATGTATTACTCACTTGAAAAAGTTACAGTGTAGCGAAACTAGAGTAGTGAAAATAAAATTTTTGTGAAAAGTTTAATTATGTTTTACTCAATGTAGATTCAAACTTTTACCAAGTAACAGACAACGCAATTAATCATTTTAATTTTATTTTTTCCTAAATTTGTAACGTAAGATATTTCTTCGTTCCAAATTGTAAGGTCCTAGCTTAAGCATCACAAGTGCCCTCCCTCTATGTTCCGATAATCAGTGATACCTTTTGACTGTCAAATGGACAGACAGGGGGATACCAAGAGATTTTATAAGGGTTCCCTTTTGTTTTTATTACGGAACCCCAAAACTACTCAAATACAAACAGAAATAATCATTTAGAAAGGAAGTATAAAATAAAAAACAAAATAGCTTTTTGCTATCTGTATTTGTATTTTAAATAAATCGCATCTGTGTTGAGTCTCAGTAGCTCCGACACTGTAGACATCAACGTATGCATTCAGTGTACTTTAGTGCATACACACAAATACGAGGCATGTTTTTTAAGTAAGTACCGTTTTGTAATACTGGCAGCACAGCGCTGCGATCAGCATGCGCACTGAGTACCTACATCTCTCATCTATGCACTGACGCCATTACAGTCTGATTCGCCCTTGTTTACGTTGTATACTGAGTGTTTAAGATGCTTCCGATAACTCCGATAATCGTGAGTCGTGCCGACTGTAAAGTCCGGGCTGTTATACAATTCCTTATTGCTAAAGGACTAAAACCGATTGATCTTCATCGTGAGATCTGTGCAGTTTACGGACAAAATATTATGAGTGATGGAATGGTAAGGAAGTGGGTGAGAGCATTTAAAGATGGCCGCACAAATGTGCATGACAATGCCCGTCCGCATGTGGCTAATCGGACCGAAGATGTTATCACATTTTTTCACTGGGAAATTCTAGATCATCCTCTGTACAGCCCTGATCTGGCGCCCAGTGGCTACCATTTGTTCCTGCACTTGAAGAAACATGTGGGCGGACAGCGCCTTCAAGACGATAACTAAGTCAAAACAGTTGTGATGCAGTGGTTAACAGTTAGGCGGCAGAGTTCTATCAGAAGGGTATTCAAAAACTGGTCACTGGTCAGATGTTATGACAAATGCCTCAATATTAAAGGAAATTATGTAGAAAAGTAGATTAAGGTACAGGATTTCATGTAAAAATAAAATTATTAAGATATCTTTGCACGTTTTTTATTAATTTCAAAATGGTACTTACTTAAAAAACATACCTCGTACATATTTCACACGTACTTGTTTATACGTATATGTATATATACTGTGCGGTAGAATTTTCCAATTTAAAAGAACGAATGTCAAGGATATTGTTTATATCGAGGTCGTTCAGTTTGCCTGAAGAATTTCACAGTCCGTTAGTAGCGGAAAATGTCTACTTTTAAAATATACGTACGATATAAGAATTTGATTAATTATTTTACGATACTCTACACCGCGTCAGTTAGATCACGCGTTCGATCGAATGGTATCGGTAACATACAAAAGCCACTGATTTATCTATCAAACACAGAAAATATTCGTTCATATTACACAATATACAAACGGGTATTTTGTAAGCAAAAGTTCTCTTGAGTAATTTAAGGTGATGGCGTGAAATTGCAGTAATCTATTCGGAAAAAAATAGATATTTGAAAATTAGAAATTCGTAAGCTTTCGCAGCCGAAGAATCCAGGACAACCTGCTATTCAAACAGGATACATAAGATAATCATATTATACAAAATATTTCAGTGACGACCCTTGCTTATAACACCACATCTCAAACGTTTTTACCTTTTTCTTTCCCATCACGCCCACCATCCACGTTTCACACCCATGCAGAGCCGTGCTTCAAACATATACCTTTAATCATCTTTTTCGAGTTCCTAAATTAATCGATCGCGATCATAAAAGTGACTACTTTTTACTAAAAGCTTCTCGACCTTGCGCTATCCTTTATTTTACGTCTATACCGATTTGTCCATCCTTATCTTACTTCCTAGATATCGAAAACCAGAGACTTCTTCTAGTTTTTCATCTACAATTTTTATATTAGCTCTAACCCTACTTTCATCTCTCTTACAAATCAATATTATCGTTTCATTTATATCTATTTTCACTTATTCCATGCTCTACTGTCAATATCGCTTACATTTTATTTAAGTCTGTCTCTAACTGTGAAGCGGTGATCATATTTTAATTTAATTTAAATTTTTCATCATGAAAACTAGTTTAGACCGTAATTTTATTCCAAACTTTTAGATATCAAAGCAGTCAAATTTTGAGGGTCATTTATTTCGACCATCGGAGTGAGCTAGTGTGTGACCTTTGATCACGTTGCACTAGCACTGTTGCGTTGTGCATCGACTCCACCCCGAATCAATTAAAACAATCCTGGTCCATTTACTACACGAATTAATACAACGCTGCACTCAATTTAAATATCAACTCTTTCATTCAACGAGAACAACGCCTCCTTGGCACGCAGTCTTTATCTTTATCATTCCTATATGTATTGTACGTACATAGAGTAGATATTTGCAAACGGCAGGTAGAATAAGGTACCAAATGCAATAATAACATTACATAAACATAACAATGTATAACCTTTGAATCAAAAGAGGTGCTTGTAATGTTTCTTACGTAATTGGGCAAGTTAAAAAAATTGAAAGCTTTAATTTATTGGCTCATTTGCGAATTGACATTTTAAACAATTTGTAAAATAAAAATAGGTAGATGGATAGTTAAAGAACAGGGAAATAAAAAGGCATATTAAACAGAACGCTTATTTAACGGCGAAATTAACAAAAAGTCGAGATGCTACCTAATATGTGCATAAATAACTGGCGCGCTCTAAATATACATTGTTTAGAAACCGATGTGTTAAATATTATGAAATTAAGAAATAATAATAATAGTTTCAATATAGAACTGAAAAGATTATAATAATTCTGAACTTTCTCCAGGTGTTAATTTTTTTTATTTATTAAACCAAACCCAACGTTTCGCTCAAGATTTAGATCTTCTTCAAAATTGAATCGTTCTAGTCAAACATCAACAGGCTTCTTTAGACAAACGTAGAAAATTAAAAAACTATTTTTAACTATATCACAAACTTCAAATGTTTGTTGTAAAAAGATTCCATTATCTAATTGCATAGTGTTCCGATGTGGAAAATTTTAAAATGTTTGTCTCCGTCGATTTACTTTTATGTTATTTATTTTAAATCTTTTTACAACCATTTGATGTATGTGATACAGTTAATAATAATGATAATAATAATAATTTCTAGGTTTGTTTAATGAAAAGTGTTGATGTTTCACTATAATCATGTTTGACTAGAATGATTTCCTTTTGAAGATGCTCTAAACCGTTCAGAGAAACGTTGAGTTTGGCTTAATACTAAAAAATTATTCAGTTGATAAAAGTTCAAAGATATTTTCATCGTACATAACAATCAAGGAAAACTACGGAAAAAATACAGATATTATTTCTTTGTATGCCATAGTAGGTCTAAGTTTTTGCAAATTATTCATTTTATACTACATTTATCCTTACATAAGTTTTAACAAAAAAACCAGAACTTCAATTTCTCGCCCACTTTTTATTAAAACAATATTTCTTTTACTGTTCACTACCTCATTTAAGCCTTACACTATATTATATTTAGTCCTGCTTTATCTGTCATCCTTGCTTTTGATGCTTAAATGTATCCGCAGGTTACTCTCGCAAACAAACACCTCTTAATTTTTCTATTACTAAATGTCAAAATTTTCATCATCCATTCATTCTTGAATATTTTTATCTGATTATTTTGCATCCTGATTGATTTATCTCCATTTTCCTTTCAGATAATAGACAAATCCAATCATTATTTCTTTTTTATAAGCTCTTCCTACATTGCCGCACCTTAGTTTTTATAAAGCCATTTAAATACTCTGTCCCCTTTATTTCCGGTATTATATCCTTATATAAACTATTATTTAAGCAGAATTTTTTACCGCTTCTAATTCCTAATCTACGTCTCTATTCCGTCACACTTTCAACCCTTTCCAAATTTTTCATCTCCACTTCTCTCCCATATCATTCATGTAACAATGGAAGTTTATTCCATCCCCATACTTCGACGCCATACAAAGCTACCCCTCCACAATAGAATTTATAAGAAAAATATGGTATCCCTCCCCCTATCAAATCTCTACCAGCTCTAAAAGAACGGATTAAATTATTTCGAAATATATTATTAAAATTTCGATATTATTTCGACTTAGTCGATCAATCTCAAGAGTAACAGATGACGAATCTGTTTCACGTTAAGGTGAAAGGTAAAAACCTGTAGATTTTATAATTGTGCCAAATATGGATAGAATGTTTATCGCGAAATGAACAAGGAATAACAGAAATATCAGTTATTTTTATAATCAAATTTAATTCAACACAATAAGCAGATACTTTATTTTATAGTATACATTTGCTTCTTAAAACTTTCATTTTTATCTCGCTCTGCTTTACAAGACAAGTTAAACATAATGTTTATGTTTACTAAACTATCTACACATTTAAAAGCAATAGTATACTTTTTATGTAAACGAAATTATTTAAAACAAAATCCTATACCTCTTACTGCTCCTAATTTATTTACAAAATAGCATTTTCGTTATTAGCTCATTTATATGTTTCTACATTAACCGATTTCAATTGGTACAAGGAGAATGTGAGTTAACTTACAAACATTCCATTATGGAACCCTAAAATGGTTTTTATAGCTCCGAAATTCATACACTACCTAAAAATAAGTTACAGGGAAAACCCTGTGCATACAAATGCTTATTTAATATCGAGAAAACTTTAACTTCATAGAATTGATAATAATCGGTGTAGAATACAGTTTGTTACCTGATGGTAAATTAATTGGTGTACGTAATATACAACAATAAGCATTCATTTAGATAAATATACACAGGTATAAATATGTGTATTGTCCTATACTTTTCACTCGGTGCACATTAACTCCCGTCCAAGTCAGGTAGTCCGTTAATGACAAACATTAACTCCCGCTTAAATAATATGCAAAAATATATTCATTATGTTAATATACAGGGCGTTTTTTAATAAACAGATGTTAGAATACCTATTAGAAATACATTTTACAAAATTGACTCTAACAGGCCGTAAAATGAAGTTGATTGAGATAGCTGAGACCCTAAAGATATCAAAGGAACGTGTTGGTCATATCGTGAATAAATATTTGGATATGCGAAAGCTCAAGCTCTGTACAAAGTGGGTGCTGCGCGAGCTCATAATCGACCAAAAACAACAATGGATCGAAGCTAAGCAGTGTTTGGAGCTGGGAGCTGTTCAATCGTAATAAATTCGAATTTTCGCATCGATATGTGACGATGGATGAAAAGAAATGGCTCCATGATTTCACACCGGAGTCCAATCGACAGTCAACCGAGTGGACTGCACGTGATGAACCGACTCCAAAGCGTGGAAAGACGCAAAGATCGGCTGGCAACGTTATGGCATCAGTATTCAGTATTCTGGGATGCTCATGGTATAATATTCATTGACTATCTTAAGAGGGGAAAACCATAAACAACGACTATTACGTAGCGTTATTGAACCGTAAAAGCGGCCTCATCTGAAGAAAAAGAATGTGCTGTATCATCAAGACAATGCACCGTGTCACAAATCAATGAAATCGATGGCAAAATTCCATGAATTGGGCTTCGAATTGCTTCCGCATCCACCGTACTCTCCAGATCTGGTTTCCAGCGACATCTTTCTGTTCTCAGACTTCGAGAGGATGCTCGCTGGACAGAAATTTCGCGCCGATGAAGAGGTAATCGCCGAAACTGAAGCATATTTTGAGGCTAAAGACAAATCGTATTATAAATATGGTATCGAAAAGTTGTATGACCGCTATAATTGTTGTATCGCCCTCGAAGGGAACTATATTGAATAATAAAAT
Organism: Agrilus biguttatus; assembly: GCA_963921985.1. Lineage (NCBI taxonomy): Eukaryota > Metazoa > Arthropoda > Insecta > Coleoptera > Buprestidae > Agrilus > Agrilus biguttatus. The sequence continues at coordinate 29,188,908 of OY998118.1, forward strand.
CAAATTCTATAAAAAAAAAGATTTTTTTTTCTATGCTAACTTACGAAATTTTCAGCCCGACTGTAATTTATTTTATTTTCAGAGTATTCATTAATTTTCCCTGAAATAAATTAAAACAACCTTTCAACTTCTTTCCTCACAGTTCGTCTTTTTCTTTGTTCTTGAACACTGTTGATTTTCATGTATGTGTCCATTTGCATATCTTTTAAAGCCTTCAGAAATGTAACAATATTTGGATGAGGGCTTCCGATATATGCGTTAAACTTCGCGTGAAAAGATTCGCATGTGTTTGTTGTGCGTGCTAAAGATGCTGTATTATAAGCTGTAGTATTAGATCGCTATAGCGATTGCATCCCCAACTTCTTTCGGCGATAAAAAGGTTAGAAAATGTTTTTAAGTCGTGCTGTATATGTCCGTAAATGTACTTTTTCGGAGTAATAAACTAATTAAGCGAGGGTATTGTTATTTTGCTTGGACGGGAGTTAATGCAAGGGATTAAGTACCACATGTGGCGAAAAAGGTACATCAATTATTTGGACGGGAGTTGATGTGCGCCCGTTTCACTTTTCATAATCAAGGACAGCAGTTCAAACAAATGTAATTGTATTGATGTCGTTCCTGATATGCCGTTCTGATAGGATATTGTTAATAAACGGAAGGAATTTTTAGTTCGCAAACATTCTTTATATTTTTGACGACCTTCATTTTTTTTTGAATGGCTGCAATTAACGCATTTGCAATTAATATTCGGACTCCATCAGCCTCCATCCAGTTCTCTTTTTTTTAACAGACGTAAACAACCTGTCCACTAGATAACCTGATTTTAAGGCGAGAATAATTGCGTTTTATTAAAGTCAACGCGCCTACGATTCTGCTGTTCACTTATTATATTATAGTAACTGGTAATATGTTAAGGAATTTAACGAACAAACACGCACGTAAGTTACTTGTTTATTTCAATGTCGATATGCAATAGTACAATATTCCAACAGTAACTGTTCTTTTAGGGAGGGTGGTGATAAACCAGCGACTTGTGGTGTAATCAACAATTTGTTAATATTAAATAAACTAATAATATAACCTTGTCTTTGTGTCAACTTCTTAATACAGTACATTAATAAATTTAAATTAATGTTTTTATATTCAAACTTTAATATGGAAGTTGGAAAAAAAATTATTAAAAGTGTATGTTTGGAGAACGGCTGTGTACGGGTACGAAAGGTGACAGTGGGCTCGGCGGAAAAGGAAAAGTTAAAAGCGATTGAAATGTGTTAATAGATCGGAAGCTGGTGACATTAAAAGTCCCGTAATCGCGGTTGGGGAAATTCCAGTAGAAAACCATAGGAACAAAATGAACCCGGTGTGTCGAATTTTTTCTTTCCGGAAGTATCCTTAATTGAATTAACTCTAATTAAAAGCAATGATTTTTTCTTGTTCGTAACAATTGTTTAGGACAGTTTATTAGTTTTCAGGAAAACTTGGTGTGTCCATCTTTACTCTGCCGAAAGTGTATGTCACACCTGTTTGAATGTGGGTACAGGTACATAACAATGCTCTCCCGTTATCGCCGAAACTGACTTCAAGGACATAATTCTTCAGGAAAAGTTGTTATCTTTAAGGAAACGTTAATGTGACAATCTCTACTCAGCTATAAGTGCCTGTCATACCTTTTTGGAATGTAATGACCGGTAACAATGTTCTCCTGTTATCGCGGAAATTGATTTCAATTATATATTTGTTTAGGAAAGTTAATTATATTTCAGGAAAAGTTGATCTGACAACGTCTACTCTACCGAAAATACCTGTCATACCTAGCATAAAGATCCAAAAAAAAAAGAAGATAATAAAATCCTTTTTCGTCTAATTAGAAAGGATCACAGATCCCACATTTGGAACGCGTCCTACACAGTAGGCACAGTGTACCGAAAGCCAAATCCAACGACCTGTTTCGACCTATCGGGTCTCATCAGGTAGACGCTGGCAAAAAGGCTTTTACAAGCTATGTAATAAATATAAATATGGAATCGGAAGAAACAACTAAATACCTAGTTTGTAAAAGCTTTTTTGCCAGCGCCCACCTGTTGATACCCAATAGGTCGACACCGGTCGTGGGATATGGCTTTCGGTCCTTTGTGCCTACTGTGTAGGACGCGTTCCAAATGTGGGATCTGTGATCCTTAAAATTTAGACGAAGAAGGATCTTTTTTTGGATTGTTATCTTCGTTTAATAATCGTTCGGAATCAACAGTGTATTTCAATGCCGGTAAGGGTATTAGCTCTCGGAGTAGTTCTTTCTGTTGATTCCATATTAGCATAAAGCTTTTTTAAAAGCTAATAAACTTTCTTAAACAATTATCTAATTAGAATGGATTGCCACGATAACGGAAGAAGATTGTTACGTACCTGTCTCCACATTCAAACAGGTGTTTCAGGCATTTTCGGTAGAGTAGAGGTTGAAACACCAAATTTTCCTGAAAAGCTAATAATTGGAAGGGTATGAATATAGCGATCGCTATGGAAGTCTTCTGGAACATGAAGGGCTAGTTGGAAATATATTAGAAGCAAATACAGGAGTGAATAGGAGCAGCGGAACACCTACATTCGATTATTATTTGCAATTAGGGATGTAAGACGTTCTAGTTTTCGGGAAAGGCGAAGATTGACTCAGGATGGGAAGGAATGGAAGTGGCTGTCTGACCAACCTTAGACAGGTCTTGCGACCTTGTAATAACGGCCCAAACCTATTTATATCAGTTCAGATGTTGGCATTTTGGTCTGCCATATTTTCCTAGTTTTATATTGAGTCAATATTTAAATTTTTCAATTTTCTATTATTGTCGGATACCTGAATTTGCAATAAACAAAAGTTGTCCAATAGACATCGATTAACTTCACTTAGATTTTCTTTCATTTCAAAAATTATTTAATATGCAACGCTGATAAATGGCTCCGTAGATAATTTGGAAAGTTTAATTGGATGAACTATCACTATAATCTTATTGACGCAAAACTTCAAAAAGTCTCTACCGTTAAAGACCTTGGTGTGCACTTTGACAATAAATTGTCCTTTCAGCATCATATTAAATTAGAGAGTCGAAAGCTTTGAAAAAAAATCAGTCGTAAAGAATCTTTCAACAGAATCTCATTTTTTATTTTATTTATCCGTTACTGACCTACTGTTCTGTAGTATGGAGACCATGTTACAAACTGGTTACCAGATTAACCTTCTTGAAACACCAAATACGTTAAAAGTAGCCAGTCTATGCATTTCATTAATCATAATTATAATGACATATTATTCGGTTTGGGTACCTCATATTAATTCATCATTTAATAGAAATGATTTATTGTTTGCTTTTAGGATACTAAATAATTTATGTAATCGATTGTTCTGACTCTTACAACTTCATATTTTCGACGTTCCCTCTGCCGATACTTTAGGTACAATAATAATCTAAAAAAACTAGTTTTCAGTGATTATAAATCTACTGCTTCTCGCTTATCAAATATCTATAATGATAATTGTGTCTACTTTGACATCTGTAATTCAAGCTTATTTTCGATTACACAATTATTTGTAGCGGCAATGCTACATACCCTCGAGCCAAATATTTAGTTAGTTATAACTTAGTGTATAGTAATTTAGACATAGGTTACTTGGTAATAGATTTCCGAGGCGACCAGTTTAATGTTAGTGGTAAATAAATCAATAGACTACCGCAACTTCATTTTTATGCGCCGTTACTCAACGATCCCGAAATATTAAACCAGTTATTGATATACGAATAGTAAAATAATATATAATACTAGTATCGGCTCTGGTCGACACTCGATCAATATATTTTATCTAATATAAAACAAGAAAAAAAATCTTGCAACGGCTGGAAATTGAACCCGGGCCATCTACATGGCAGACGAGCATTTTGTATATAATTGAAATGAAATTAAATTTTACCGTCCTTAACAGTAACATCTATGGCACAGTAACTTTTGAACAATATATGTTTGTTATTTGGTAATAAAAACCTCTATTAAATTTAAAATTACTATTTCTTCAGTGTTGCGTTGAGAATGCTCACAGAGTATAAGTAAGCGAAACACGTGTCCGCGTTTAAAAGAAATGTTGTGGTTAAGTTGGGGTAAAACTTTTCTTATTTTTATTATTTCCATCACCACAGACTCCTTTTTTATTTCACTAAGAAGTGACGTCATGGACATTATTAATATTTAACATATGTCGGAGAATTGATAATAAATTATGAAACATCAAATAATTAATATTTGTAATTATTAAAATATAGGAATCTAAAGCTCTCTTACTATTTCAACCTTTCTTATATTTAAAACTCTATAACTCAAATATTGTAATGTTTCGCTGGAATTTTAACTTTTAAGTTTTACCGTACCAACTACTGTATATATCATAACTTATGGAATTCATGAATGATATCAAAAGATTCATTTTTTCAATACAGTACTGAAAAATAGTTAATTTGTAACGATTGCGCGGTTGGATAATTTTGAAACATGTTAGAATGAATTGAAAGAAAAATGTTTCACATGCTTCTTTTTTTTTGATATGTTATATCTTCGTCTAATAATACATCGGAATCAACATTGTAATTCAATGCCGGTAGGGGTATTAGCCCTCGGAGTAGTTGTTTTTGTTGAATCCATATTTATATTTATATTCTTATGTTTATAATATAGCCTGTAAAGGCCTTTCTGCCAGCGCCCACCTGATGAGACCCGATAGGTCGAAACAGGTCGTGGGATATGGCTTCGGTTCGTTGTGCCTACTTGGTAGGACGCGTTCAAAAGTTTGAGATCATTGATCTTAAAATTTAGACGAATAAGGATTTTAATTCCTTCTTTTTTGGATAACTTGAAATTATCTAAATCAATATTATGGTTCCTTTCTAAACAATGTTTGCTAAAACTTGTACCCCTTTTATTTTCGTTGATATCTTTTATATGCTCTTTTATTCTTATTGATAAATTCCTGCTTGTTTGACCAAGGTAAGAAGCATTTTATTTTATACATGACATTTTACTATCAAAGGGTTGTGTTTGTTTGCTGTTTATTAAAAGTTTTGTTATATAATTTTCGTTTACTGAAACGGAGTGTTTTCCTAAATGCTTAAGTTTTTTGGTAATTTTGTGACTATAATTCCGAATAGAATTAAAATAACTGAAGTTATTTTTATTATTACTGACGACAGAATACAATTTTTTATTTAATAACTTCCTGTTCATTTTGAAAATAATTGTGTCTGTTATATTCAGATTGTAACCATTATTGAGTGCGATAAGTTTGTAGTTCTTTTTTATTTGTTGTGATTGATTAGAATTGAAGTTAATTATACAATCTGTGTTAGTAGGTTTTCTGAAGATAACAAATTATAGTTTATTATTGATAATTTTTTTGTTCATATCTAAAAAAAACTTTTTGATATTGATTTAGATAATATCAAGTTAATTTATCTAAGAATTTGAAATTATTTCTTTATTTAATTATTCTTTTACCACATTCTCCTATTTTATACTTTGAATACTTAAGGTTTTCCATTAATAATGTCTATGTAATACGTGTTAAATTGCTTGTAAGCATTTAGGCTAATTTTGGATACTTAAGAACATTGTCCACTTTTAATCATTAGTGTTCATCTTCTACTATTGATAAAGGCGTAATCTTCCGCACAATTATACAGTTACAATCAATACTTGTCGATTAAGTAAAAAAATAATAATCAATTCAACTGTTATTTATTAAATAACATAACAAAGGCTATGAAAATTAACAACCTAATACCATTATTATTATAGCACAATAATTCCAATTACCTTCATATTGAAAGCAGAAAAATCGAAACTAAAATTTGGCGGTAGCTTTACTTACCGCTCATTATGGTTACTATTTCAACAGCTTTTAACATTTTCAAATAATCAATTATTTCAGCCTTTACTATATGGAAATTGGGATTCATAATGAATGAATTAAATATCGAATAATAACGAAACAAAATTTCCCTTCAGAACAAGTGATATTAAAAATTCTTCTGAAGATGCCCTTATAGGGTGAAACAATTGTTAACGAGTTAAAAAACTACAACTAGAGAAATTAACAAAACTTACATGTATGGAGATTCAGCCCAAGGACTCATCCACAGAACTGCAAACAAAAAACAAACCTGATGTTATTATTTTTCGAGTAAATATTTTAGTATTTTCTAAATATAAAAGAACAAAAATAAGAGTAAAAATTAGAAAATGATGTAATTCAAATAAGTCAGATATACTCTTTATCAAAATAATTCCTCAACGTTTCGTTACTATTTTTATTTGCAAACAAAGATTACATTGTTTATTTAATAGTTAACTACATGTTTTATGTAAACTACCGATGCGATACTGCTTACATTTGTGCTTGAAAATGGCCGTCTATATACAGTCGAAACGTTGCAGAATTATTTTAATAAATAAATTATCTGACGTGCCATTAAAATTCAATTACTTCCGTTAATTCTTTAGTCGGATATTCTGGAATCAATATTTATTAAAATTTTATGATTCATTCGGCTTGTTGGACCTTCTTCAAAAGTAATCCAATTTAACAATAAAACTAACAATGGAAGTGTTTTAATGAAACATGTCTTCAATATAAAAAATTAAAAAACTGTAGAATGTTTCAACGACATTTATTGATTATTCAACATATGTTTCAATACGACAATGCTGTATTGTTTTATACTCTTGATAATGACTGCCCAGTCGAAACATATGTTGAGTAATAAATAAATTACGTTGAAACCTTCTATTGTTTTTAATTTTTTATATTGTAATCCAATTTTACTAAAGGTTACGAATTTGTTTATTTGTGTTTATGGATAAGGTTATAAAAAGCGATTTACTGGTTATTACGTTGATTACCTAGTTTTATCAGTGTATTTTCCAGATATTTTTATGGACGATAAGTACTTGTATTTAATCTTGAAACTATAAGGGGTGTGTTCAAAAATTGTTGTTGTTCATTATGTATTATTATTATTGGGGTTTATGCTTATTTAGACTTCAAAAGTACTAAAGGAAGTCTCCCAAACGGAGAGTATTCATTGGGCATCTCGAGTACTGACGCTAGGTCGCTAACCCACGGGATAGTCATTCTTCCCAAGTTTTAAGTTGTTCCAATATATCCAAACGTTTTCTTTCGGTTCAGTATGTAATAGTTTAACGTTATCAAAATTGATAAAATAATTATGTTGTGCACAGTGAGTAGAAGTGTCAGCACAATTTTAAATGTTCACCAAGTCTCCTGTTTACACTTCCTCCTGCGTGTCCGATGTACATCGCTTTATATTGTTTACAGATAATTATAAAACTTCTGTTTTTTTCGTAAAAATACTGATTTTTCTTTATATTATAATCAGATATTTGCCTAATATGTTTTATTTATAATATGATTTGTATAAGTTATAACAAATTTCGGTCGTTATCAGTTCACAATAGTCAAGATAGATAATAAACACGTTTAGACAAAAGAGATAATATTACTACACACATAATTTTATATTGACGTATTGTACGTCCTTGACATTGTTCTTAATTTAACACATATGACATTCTTCTATGTCGACGTGTACTATCAGAAGCAGTTGCCTTTATTAGATTAGTTGTGTATCCAAAAATTTCTCTGAATCAACACACGCTCTTTATGTTACCATAAATGTTTTCAGAATGTGAAGTCTCGTTCAAAATTCTGTTACGAAACATTACTATTCTCACGTAGAACTCACATTTACTGCATGATTATTTAAATATTAATTAGGTACCTTAATTAAACGTATTGGAGAAACAGATAATAAAACCGTTACAACGCACTTAACCTTAATTATAACATAATTATATGTAAATGAGCAAATTGGAATAAAATCCATTCTTATAAAAAATAAGAGTCAAGAATTCAATAAATTTAATTCACTGAAAATTCAAATAAATTATTATAAAATGGGAAAACGGAAAGAATTAATTAAGAGAGGATTGTGTTATAAATTGGTGCGGACTTTACTTTTTCTGTTGTGTATCACGTGAAACTTCCTTACAATCCTAATTAAAGGTTTGCAGGTATTTGCTTAATTAATTAATTGCAGAATGGGTAATACGTCTATTAAAAAACTATTTGAATTGAATCGATGAGGCTTTAATTTCTTGTAGCTCCATAATAATGAAAAAACACACACGTAATGTTTAAGTTACAAAACTTTATTGTAAAAACCACAATAATTTTTCGCCGACACAGCGGCTTCTTCAGGTGGAAGAATAATATAAATTAAAACTAGGATACAAACAGATTTATATACTAAAATAAGATAGTTAAGAGAAAGGGCATAAGTTTAAGGGAAGATACTAAAAGTTAATGTTTAATAGCGGCGATTTATTTAATACTAATTGATCATTTAATATAGTGCCTTTTTTGTTTAATTTAATTATTTCTATGCTTTCTAAAAGATTTAATTTCCGACCTTTGTTTTCAACATGTAAAATTTCATAATCGTCGTTAAAATTATGGTTGTTAGTTATTAAGTGTTCAGAATATGTTGAATTTGTGTTTCGGTTTTCATAACTTTTTTGTGTTCTTTTATTCTTTCCTGAAATGTTCAGCCTGTCTGACCAATGTATGCACTGTCACAATCACCACATTGAAGTAAATAGATACCAGATTTCAATTCATTTTTAGTTGTATCTTTATTATTTTTTATGAATTTTCCAAGTGAATTATTAGTTTTAAAGGAAATAGAACTGTTAGTGAAATATTTAATATGCTTACTTAATTTGGTTGAAAATTTTCCTATATACGATATGCTATTGTAATTTGTGTTTTTGTTATTTTTAAGAAATGGGTAAATGGAATTTAATGTTTGTTTATTTAATTTATTTTTTAAAAGATTTTTTACAAATGATTGACTGTATCCATTGAAAAACTATTTACAATATCTACAATTAATTATAACTATGGCGCGGTGATTTGATTCGGTACGGTGTCTTACGGCGATTTATGTACTGACTTAAGGGGTAGTAAGCGGAAGAAATAAAGAAGGGAAGAGGCGGCAAAAAAGGACAGATATATTGGTGTTGTCCTTCTTCGGGTGTACAGGCCGTCGTCGGTTGGAATTGCTTCCTAACGTTTCGCTAGTCGTCAATCTACGACCAACAGCAAAAATGGATAGACCTCTGAAGAAGCTCGCCACTCGCGCTAGCGAAACGTTAGGAAGCAATTCCAACCGACGACGACCTGTACATCCGATGAAGGACAACACCAATTCATCAACTGGCCGCGAAAGCCTTAATCAATTTGTCAGGACAGATATAGCTGGATATTTGAGAAGAATATAGGAACTGTAGAATACGTCAGGTCATAAATTATGGTGGATGCATGCAGGGGACAGAGACAGACAAGTGCGGCAACAAAAATTAAAAGTTAGAAAGGAAAAAGGAGACACAATTATGATAATTAATTTACAACAGGTAGACATAACACATATCATTAAATAAATATAAAGGAAAGTTAACATAAATATGTAGTAAAATGTAAGTAATGTTATCAATTCTCGAAAATAAGGAAAAAACAAAATCATTATTTAAAAAAATGTGTCAAAAGCGTCTGAAAATTTGAATCATCTAAATTTTTCATGTTGTTATATTATCTATATTGTATTAAAATTAATTCGTTACTTTTTTCCTATACCAGCACATTTTTGTTATTCATCTTAAAAAAAACTAACTTAGTGTTACAAAGATTCCATCAAACCTTAAGAAAAGACCTTTATGTCCATCTATTACGTTAATGAATAATTTAGATCAAGGAGAGAAGAGAACAAATGACTTTCCATTTTAATTGAAGTACACTTTCCCAATATTTCACAATTTTAGGTGTACCTTTTCAGTAGCGAGTAGGTCATCAGAAAGCTATTATACTAAAAAGAAAATAAATGCCATTTCATTCTGTTTATTGCATCAACCTGTCAAACATGAAGATTGATTTTCATGCCGAAAATTTGTTCATCAGAAACACTATTCTTTCATTTCATTCTGCACCGACACGTTTATTAAGGCGTTGTTAATAATCCTGACAAGTCACTTAATCAAGCACGCTTTCATGGACAAAATACATGAGGTTTACACTAATTTATACCCTAAATAAATTTGCTATAACTCAAACTTAAAATATTTTTTCGAAAAACACACGATTAAAAATTAGTGGAAATGATGGGGCATTTGAGTCGATTTTGCAGGAAAAAGTCGAAAAAAAAAACGCATAAATTAAAAATATTAATAAAATTAAATTAAATAAAAAAATCAAATACAAAGAATTGTGGAAACAATAACCGAGATACAAAACTACGCAAATATTGAAAAAATAAAAGTTTAAAAAAATGAAAATGCAAATAATTTTGGAAAACATAATTGAAATATCGAGATGGTTGGGTATTTAGGTCGAAACTGTAGAAAAAAAGCTGCAATTGAAGAATAATTAAAAAAAAATGTAGGGATTTTTAGGTCGATTTTGAAAACAATAAAAGTCGAAAAAAGCAATAATACAAGGAAATGATCCAACTGATGAGCTACGGTACCACTGTAGATGATATAACACAAAACTTATATTTCAATTACGGCTCTGCTGGCGCAACATAGACCGCTGCGACATCGTGGTCGGAGTTACACACTAAGGCGCTCGGGGTACGCCGAAATGGCCGATGCGGGCTTCTATGCATAGAGATAATAGAATAGAGCAGAGAGTAGGTAGCGATGTAATGCAAGATGAAAAATAATGTTAATAACGCTCCTAATTGTCAAACACAGCTGACTGCGATGCTCAGAATAGAAAGAGGTAGCCGATGTATCTCATTTTCTATTTCTCTCTATTAACATAATATATATCTGTTGGCTTGCCTAATCTAATTTTTATTATCTGTAAGCTTCTTCGTTCGCTGCTTACAAATACAGCTGACAGCTGACAGTCGTAATAAGTTAAACAAGGAATGCTAATGGTGTATAATTTACTTAATAAAATCGGTGATTTCTATTGCTTATTATTACTAAAACACAAATCTCCACATAAAACGTTTAAAAAAACCTAAAATGTGTTTCGACACCCAATCGACTCAGTCTCTAAACGTGTTTTATGGAATTTTGGGTTTTAGCGATTTATTTGGGCAATGGACGATAGCGCGCTGTGGTCAGGAATAAATTCAGGTAGTCAAATATTACAGGTCAATTGCGTGCGGTTTGCTAAGACTTTGTAGGGTCAACTGCGCGCTCGGTAATTTTATTTAATTTATATAACTCTGCACTAATACTTCTAACCTACCTAACCTATAGGTATTTGCATTTAATCATAAGAAGCCCAATAATATAATTGGTTTTTTAACTACGTAATAGACCCCTCGTTTATACTCAACAAACGCTGATAAAGTACTTAACATGTTTCGTTAATTACTTTTGTATTTACCTGCATCTAATTCAATTCTCTGTTTATTTGAAGGAAGATTAAAGTATGTATTTATTTTTTCAACTTTGCGCGCAATTGACCCATCACTTTTAGGGTCATTTTTGTCACAGCAGGGAGTAAACTGACCGCAGTGCGCAATTATTACATTAAAAAAATTTACATCAGTACCACAGAACTCGACTTGATTTTTATGTACAGATATTACATGTGAATGAGTATTTATTGTAATTCAATTTTTTGCATTAAATTAAACATTCCATGTGTAGCACAATCTTAAGCATTTTGAGGTTTTCACATTTTTGCCTTTAACCTTAACATGGAATACCTTTAGACTAATTTATGCAATTAAAACGTCCTTAGGTATTTTGAATTTAGGAACCATTACGTATGTCTAATGTTTTCGATTGACTTTACTTTCCTTATTTTCCCGATATAATAATTACGTACGTACGTAGCTAACCTTCTACGCCTCTTCGCGGTATTTCAAAGATTATTTTATATTACTATCACCTCTGACTTCATCTTCGGCTTGCTACAGTTTCAGATTAGTTTACCGAGAAGGTCACCCATATATGGGTTAACTACGGCAAACAACACGTCGCACCGTGCCGCGTCGTTTCAGGGCAAATTAAATTTATGGGAAATGATGTTTTACGTGAAATATTTCATAGCGATTGCGCAATAATAACGGGTTTGTTTCTAATGTATTTAATATAGAGCCGCAAAGCGGTCTTGACAAAAATGCAATAAACCCACGCATCACTTAATATACGAATCTAATAAAATGTGAATGCAACTACATATCTGGAATCTTTAAACAAAATATTAAGACATTATCTAAATAACAAATGAGCAATAAATGTTGTACAATCACTTATAAAATAAATGTCTTAGTTATATAAATACCGACAAGTAATAAAAATAACTACAGCCCTCCAGTATCACTCTTGACACCTCTTATTCCGCTATTTCAGAACAAAATCGCAGGAGAAAAACATAAAGTTCAAGGTATCTAAGGTACAATTATTGTGAAAGTACATTTTAAATAAATAAAACGACAAATGAAACACTTGGTATAACTTTTCACAGTTTTTATTATCGGAACTAGTATTTCTGTGTAATCTTGATAATGACAATTGTCGAGTTCCGATAATGAAAACTGTGAAAAGTTATACCAAGTGTTTCATTTGTCTTTTGATTTATTTATGAAAAAAAATATTATATTTTTTATCTTCTTCATGTATGCAAAGTAGAAACCATTATCATATACTATTAATACTATATAGCTGTTACGTATATAGTATATATATATATATATATATATCGGTATATATACAGGGAGACCAAAAAAGTACGCCATATACTCATTGTAGCTAAACCATAAGTTCAATCAAAAAAAAAATTCAAAATTTGTGCCCTAATTTAATACAGTCGTCTGTAACTGCTAAACTCACTTAATTTACCATACAGAGTGTACGTGAAACGAAAAAAACAAGGTTTCGTTTAAATGACAACACTTTTAATTATGGTTCAAATAAACAAAGTTTAAGGGAAAAAAGTTGTTTAGAATGCCAAAATATGGGGCTATATAAAAAATCACGGCGATTTTAACCAACTCTTCATGTCTCAGAAGGTGTCCTAAAAAACTTTTTTGTGTATTATTCCCACCAGCTATTTGTACTAGTGGGCGGGCAGTCCCTCCGACCAACACTGTAGTGAAAAGCCGGAGGGTAGGGCGTAAGGCCCTCTTCAGCCTCCTTGCAGGAATCGTGGGAATGGGTGGGTGGTACGGTTAGGAAGAAAAAGATGAGACGGACGAAATGAAGACAGAAGAGAAGTGAAAGGTTATCTGTGGAATGTTACTGCCCCAGCATTTGCCTAAACGATCCAAGGAAACCACAGAAAACTTGGATCAGAGCAGCCGGACCCGGGTTCGAACCGGTGACCTCCCGAATGCTAAGCAATGATCTAGAGCATAGAGCACTAGACCACTTCCTTATTGACTTCCATAGTGCCCTTTGTTCGCCAGTTCTTTCTAATATCTCCTCATTTATAATATTTTCTATCTATGGTATTTTCAACAACCGCCTATAACACCACATCTCAAACGCTTTTAACGTTTCTTTTCAGCTGCGCCCACCGTCCACGTTTTGCACCCAATGCATAGCCTTATAATAATATTTTTCGAGTTCTTAAATTAACCGATAGCGAGCACAAAAGTGACTTGTTTCAATTAAGCTAAAGCTACTGGATCCTGGGTTATCTTTTGTAATATGTCTATTTCCGTCCTAACTTATCTTACTTTCTAGATATCGAAAACCAGAGACTTCTTGTGTTTAACACTTTGGGGGGTGCAACTATTGTGAAACATACTTAAATTAAATTTTAAAAAATAAAACAAGTAGAGAGTTTCATCAATTTATTAACAACATGAAATAAGTCGGGAGTCTACAAAACTTAATTCTATTTGATTATTGACTGACTCCATATTTTGTGCAAGGGCTTTTTTGATCTCTAATGTTTCGAGGAGAGACAACTTCTTACTTTTGCTGACACTACTGTGAAGAATAACAATGTTCGGCAAAGCCCGTTTTTTATCTTTTTACTCTATATTCCTTAAATGCTCTTTTATTCTGATGTTAATGGCTCTACTACTTTGTCCTATGCAACAGGCATTGCAAGTGTTACAACATATTTTCCAAAATATCTAATTTCGGCTTAAATTTTGACAAAATCGAACTTAAATTGTAATTATTATTTTCCACTAAGGTTAAATTATATTTGTTGAAAATATTCTTGAATTTAAGACTGAAATTAGTTATGAATCTGACGGACGCAAACATTTTATTGTTTTTTATGGTTAAGGTTGAACTATTGTTATAAAGAAGCTGTGAAAATATTTTCCTTTTGTTTTTATGAAGTTTTTATGGGGTTAAATCCATCATTATTGAAAGCAATGTGTTTTATAGTGTTGAGTTCTTTATTAAACTCAAAGACGGATAAAGGTGTATTTGATAGTCTGTTTAGTAAAGAATGAAAACAGCTAGTTTAGTGTTTAAAGGGTGGTTAGAATCAGCAGGAATAGTGGTGTCTATATGGGTAGGTTTTCTATAAATTTAAAAGTTAAATTGTTGTCTGGATTAGTAATTGTAATATCTAAAAAAATTATGCTGTTATTAATGTCTTTATCAACGGTAAACTGGATGTCCTTATCAATGGTGTTTAGGAAAATCAAAAATTTATCTAACTGTCTCTGTGTACCTGTTCAAATACAAAAGACATCATCAACATACCGTTTCCATGTGAAGATATTCGTAATTAGATTGTTATTTGAACTGAATAAACATTATTCGAAATAGAATAAATAGATTTCAGCTAATACGGGGGATAGTGGTGACCCCATGAAGAGTCCGTTGTTCTGTTAAAAGTACTTATTATTGAAAGTAAAGGAATTTTGACCAATGCATAATTTTAATAATGATAGAAGGTCAGAAGATTCGTCTAAATATTAAGATTAAAGATCCTACATTTGGAAGGCGTCCTACCAAGTAGGCATAACGAACCGAAAGCCATATCCCACGACCGGTTTCGAATATGTTATACCTTCGTCTAAGAATCCATTGGAATTGGTAGAGGTATTAGCCCTCGGAGTAGTTGTTTCTGTTGAATCCATATTTATATTTATATTTATGATAAGGTAATTGCTAAAATATATAAATGCAGTAAAAAATAAGCTTGAAATCTGTTATTGGTGTTCCTAAACTAAATAACAACGCAAGATTTTTTAAAATACAAATACCAGGAATAATAACATATGGAAAAGAGGCCATTTAGTCACATTTATCATTTTATCTTGTAACTACATTAAAATACATTTAAAAACTTCGACCTTCTATAATTACAAGTACGTATAACATCAGTTAGAATTTAGCATCAATTGACCAATTAAAATTTTTACGACATATCTTATAAATCTATTTATTGACCTTACTTTAACATGTAAACGTTAAATGCTCAAAACACAGGCGTTAGTACCACGAATTTTCAATAACACCTTAATATACCTGCTTAAGTGAATATTTAAATTGTACTTGCTATTGACAGTATCTACTATCAATATTAACATATAACCAATATTTACATTACATCTTCAGAAGACTTATAAGCGATAACACATTATTCTTATACATATATAGAAGTACAGTAGGTAACATAGTCTAAAAGTGGTGTGGTAGGGGTGATTTTTACCAGTTTATTTAAAATTGTTGATTCGTATATGTTTTCTGTTTCATTCAAAATAAGGTCACTGTTTTGTTTATTGTATCTTTTAATTTCGTAGAATTCCAAAATGTCAAGTGTTTTACTTTTTTTCAAACAATGTAAAATATTTAAAATATTTTTTATATTAAATTCATGGTTTTTATTTGTTTTTTAACATGTTCAGGAGGAATATCAACATTTATGAATCATATAAAAAATTTAAATACAATTCAAACACAAAATTCAAGGGTGAGCCCTGTAATTAACAAAAGTCATTTTAATTACCTATAATGAGACACAGAAAACAACACAAGTTCAGTATTTCCAGACGATTTCTATTGGAATTGATTTTTAATATAGGTATTCGTAATTGTTTTATAGTAGTGAAATATTTTCAATTAATGAAAACCAATGCCAAAATTAGAAAATTTTGATTTTGGCAATTCTCAGTCTTTCCATGAATTTATTAATTTTGTCTGCATGACATCACATGAAATAGCTCGATAGTGAAAAAATACAAGCTATTTATAAATCTGCTTGTAGGTACGTACAACAAACCGTTATGTCTAAATGAATTTTTAATGCTGTTATTACTAAAAGGATTACATTAACAATTAAATTAAAATCATGTTTTGGATATTATAACATAGAAGGAAGTAGAGATTATATCAATATGTACATAATAGTTAGCAACCTGAAAACTTATTACATATGTTTTGATAATGACCATATCCATAAAAATTATGAGGTAATTAAACAACAAGATATTATTTTTGATTTTAAATTAAGCATGCTATTTATTACCCGTTTTATTCCTTAAATGTATAAATAAACTTACAGGTAGGTGCATTACGTGAATTTATATTAAACTTAAACGAAAATATTTTTAAAAGAAGCGGCCAAGAGCATATTGGACACACAAGCGATATTTCATAATTATTAGCCAATTTTGAGTAATAAAAAGTAGTAAAAATATCCTCCACTTTATTTTAAAGGAGCTTTCGAATGACAAATTTTCAGTGCCACTTCAATATAAATGAAAGTAGGCATCCTAAAAAATTGCCCGAAACAATTTTAATCGATGATACTTTCATGTACCTAGTGATGGACGATTTCAAGATTTTATTATTGATTACTTCGATCGCCATCTCGAAACCTATCGATCGTTCACACTTGGACTCGATAGTCATTTTTGACTCAATTGTTGGGATCTCTAGACTAAATTGTTCGAATTTGTTGATTCGACTGTTCGTTTATATTCTTTTTTATAGAATAAACGGAAGCAGGGTCTTTAAACTCCGAGAAACCTACCAATGTTATAAATCTAAAACCTTTTTTCGATAGCACAGGACAACGTGGATCAGGATGGTAAGACCCTGGATATCATTCCCAACATACTTTACGACTGGAATAAATTCGACCTTTACTTGATGAAAATCCAACATCATAAATAAAACAAAGGTATTGATTTTCACAATTTTATTCACACACGTGACGATAGTTTCGCTAATAATAATAGGCTTCTTCAGACAAGGAGTATTTACTACTAAAGATATTTAACAATAAAAGAAAGTACTTATATACTAAGATGGTCTTTATAATAAATTTAAGAGGGGGGAATTATTGCATTCTGTTTGGTCGTTCATTAAATATCTAGTTTTTTGTAATAATTAATTTCCAAAGCTTCTAATAGTGTTAATTTAATTCCCTTACTTTCTATGTGTCTATATGTAAAATGTCCAATTTATCATTAAATTGATGTCCTACTATAGAGATATGGTTGGCATAAGTAGAATCTGTGTTATTTTTTGGTATAACTATTTTTATGTTCAGACAAACGTTTTTTGAAGCTTCTCCCTGTTTGTCCTATGTAAATTTCTTGCCAAGACTCACATTGTAACTTATAAACTCCTGATTGGTTTTCTTTTATAACTTTATCTTTATCATTTTTTATGAAAAATACATATAGAAAGTAAGGGAATTAAATTAACACTATTAGAAGCTTTGGAAATTAATTATTACAAAAAACTAGATATTTAATGAACGACCAAACAGAATGCAATAATTCCCCCCTCTTAAATTTATTATAAAGACCATCTTAGTATATAAGTACTTTCTTTTATTGTTAAATATCTTTAGTAGTAAATACTCCTTGTCTGAAGAAGCCTATTATTATTAGCGAAACTATCGTCACGTGTGTGAATAAAATTGTGAAAATCAATTCCTTTGTTTTATTTATACTTTACGACCCTGGTATCGAATCTGGAGTCAAAATTGCCACAATATATTTAGATTTTAAGATATCCTAACTTCAAATTCCAAATATTTCAATTTTTAACCATTTTCTGAGCATTACATCATGAAATAAAAGGACAAAACAATCCCTGAATTAGAATATGTTATCAAAATTGTCCCAGTATATTCAGATTTCGATATATCTTAATTTAAAAATTTGAATGGTGTTAATTTCTCGAAACTGCAAAGTGCTGAAGCGTTTCTAGGGTCACATTTGAGCTCACTAATGAATAATAAAATGATTACTTTCTGTTCTGATTATGTTTTAATCTCTCCATTTTTGTGTGAAAACAAAAACACAAGGAGGGTAATAATTTTCGAAATATCTTCTAATTTTTTTAAAGTGAAGTTCAATCTGATTTCAGATTTGGCCTAAAATATTTATATTTCAAGATACCTTTATCTCAAATCCATAAAACCCAAGCTAGCAACATTTGAAGGTTTGAGATAAAATATTTCAATTTTAATTCGGCAAGAAAAGATGCCTCAAAAATGCCTGCTCTCTTGGTGGTTTTGTCCTTTCATTTCACATTGTAATCGTCTCAAAAAGGCCAAAATTTGCATTTTTGAGGTTGGGATTTCATCAAATCCTGTCATGTTAAGAAAATTCTGGGGACAGATATAAACTCAGTGTCGGAAATTACATTATATTAAACAAACAAAAACACAAAATTAGTTTCAAGATATTCATATTGAAGAACAACAATTGTTTCACCACACCGTGACATCATCAGGTAATGAATCTACAAGCTTGTCTATTACATTTAATTTTATATAAAGTAAGAGGGTGGGGGTGGTTACAAACGGTATTAAAATTGATATTAAGTAGCGGCGAATTGTTCACTTCTAATTGGTCGTTTAAAATTATACTTATTTTATTATAAAGATTAATTTCCAAATTCTCTAGTATATTTAATTTAAAACTTTTATTTTGAACATGTAGAACTTTGTAATCCGAATTAAAATCATGATTGTTGTCTAATAAATGTTGTGCATACGTGGATTCCCCCTGTTTATTACAGAAGCGTTTGTGGTGTTCGTTTACACGAGTCTCAAATTTTCTACCAGTTTGACCTACATAAACTTTAGTACAGTTATTACATTTTAATGAATAGACTCCAGATCTGTGATTTAAAGGTGTTATACATTTATTATTTAACATGTATCTACCTAATGAGTTATTAGTCCTAAAACAATTTGCCGCTACTTAATATCAATTTTAATACATTCTGTAACCACCCCACCCTCTTAGTTTATATAAAATTAAATGTAACAGACAAGCTTGTAATTCATCACCTGATGATGCCACGGTGTGGTGAAACAATTGTTGTGTTCTTCAATATAAATATCTTGTAATTAATTTTGTTGTTGTTTGTTCAATATGGAAAAATTTCAACAAGTATTAGCGAATACCCTAAAAAATAAATTATAAATGACTGTCCTTTTGTTTTTCCCTTCTCAATCATTGATTTTGTTGATAGGTGTAGTGAAAAAAAAAGACAAATATGATGAAACTATAATAAGGGTCCAATTTCTTACTATTTGGCTACGAAACCCTCACAAGAAGTCGTTTACCTAACAGTATTTTAAAAATAATTCCAAAGAGAATATGTTAAGAAATATCAGTTAGCTACAGTGATGGTGAGATACATAAATTTAAATATCATGCGCAGCTGATATCCTTTCTGATTTTATCGAAATGCAATAATGTGTGTAAATGTTGGGAGTTACAACAGATTGGCTAGTGAGGCAAATAAGCAGTGCAATAAAAATATACAACTCGTTTTAATATTATATTCAAAGATTACTGACCCGTAAAAAAATAAAAACCAAGGCCTTTACTAACTTTTCGTTATATGAAATATTAAAAAAAAACTACGGTCTTCAACATTTTCTTACCTTTTATTTGCAAAAAAATCAAATTATTATTAATTTACATAAGAATTTGATTTGTTTATAAAACCGTCCAAAAAAATAGTTGAATGAATAACATTAACCTATTTTATACATGAGGACTGTAAAAGAGGAAGGATATTTTGATGACTTTAACAGAACAAATGTTTAGAAATTGGATTGATTCGGCCGTTACTTTGTGATAATTCATCTTAACGATAAATGAATAAACTCTACTTTGTTAATTATCACTTTATTTATTCACAAATCCTTTTGACTATAGTTTCGACAAATAGCTTATCATTGTCAAACAAATGATTCAAATTGAATGAATACAAACAGATATACAGTGGTGTTTATATATAAATTGGAAATTCCGGCGTGGTCTAGTGCTCTAGATCATTGCTTAGCATTCGGGAGGTCACCGGTTCGAACCCGGGTCCGGCTGCTCTGGTCCAAGTTTTCTGTGGTTTCCTTGGATCATTTAGGCAAATGCTGGAGCAGTAATATTTCACAGATAATCTTTCACTTCTCTTCTGTCTTCATTTGGTCCGTCTCATATTTCTCTCCCTAACCACACCACCCACCCATTCCCACGATTCCTGCAAGGAGGCTGAAGAGGGCCATACGTTCTACCCTCCAGCTTTGCACTACAGTGCAGTTTTTTTTCTGTTTGTATTCATTCAATTTGAATCATTTGTTTGACAATAACAAGCTATTTGTCGAAACTATAGTCAAAAGGATTTGTGAATAAATAAAGCGATTTAACCAAACATGTTTTGATTATAAAAAAGATATCCATTAAATAAACAAAGTAGATTTTATTCATTTATCGTTAAAATGTTTAGAATCTTATAATCATCCGACCACCGGATAAATAAAGAAGATAATTTCATAATATTACTCAAGAACTCTATTTTTAATTATAAAACATTTTTATAATAGAATAAAATAAATTTCTTAGCTTCTAGTATTCTTGCTATACGCAAGGAGTATAAGCACAGAGTAATGTTCATAATAAACGATTGGCTCCGCGAGACAGGTCAATTCGTAAGGAGCGGTGAATTGGTAACTCGATAATTTCTGAGAAACATACAGTTCTACCTATTTGTATTGGGATCTGTCAATCGGGGGTGCCTAAAAAATATGGCACTGATTAGGGGAACCCTTTCATACTCTCATAATTAGTAATTAGACCGGCACAAACTCTCGCAAAAGGAATTTTGGTGAAGGTATTTGTCTGTCATATTATAAAATTTGGAACAAACAAATCCAAATGTAATAACTTGCGTTCAAATAATTCCGAAAGTTCGGAGAGAAAATTGTATGTAATATTTTGATATTATTATTTGTTATTAATGTTTAGTTTAATAGTAGATCATTCTTAAAGCTATGTTTTTAAGATATTTCCTCTTTCATTTGGCAAATGGTTAATTTTATGTAGAATATATATTTTTGTTTATTAAAAATGCATCAAAATGGGGAAAAGCGGTGTG
The DNA here is from genome assembly GCA_963921985.1 of Agrilus biguttatus. Lineage (NCBI taxonomy): Eukaryota > Metazoa > Arthropoda > Insecta > Coleoptera > Buprestidae > Agrilus > Agrilus biguttatus. The sequence goes on from OY998118.1 coordinate 29,210,358, forward strand.
GGAAATGTTTGCTGAGATGGGTGTAACGGATGTGTGTAAAATGATTTGGGAGGGAAAGAGTGGGGAAGAAATTTATAATAGATGTAGAGAAGGGTTAAATATGTGGTGGGAGAAAAAGTTGGAGGAAGAGTGGGAGGCAATTACAAATTCATCCTACAATCAAATGTATAAAGAACTAATGCCAGGTAACGGAGGGGCGAAATATTTAAACAAAGCAAATAAAAAGAAAGACGATAAGGAAATGTGGGCGAAAATTAGATGCGGGAATATAGGGAGAGCGAATAAGAAAGGATATAAGGACTGGGAATGTAGGCTATGCGGAGGCTCTGAGGAAACTTTAGCCCACTTACTTTGTTGTGGAGTAGCCATACAGAGTCAGGGTGAGAGAGTTAAAGAGTTTATGAGAGTATGGAGAGGTGACAGGTGTGAACAGGAATTGGGGGGACTAATAATAGAAATGCTGAGAGGAGAAGTGTGCGAGGAAGTATGTGAGTATTTAAGGGTAAGTGAAGAAAAAATGAGAGAGAGTAATGAATAGTGTTAAGTTAAAACGTTGTAACATAGTATGTAAGTAGTTTAAGACAGTTAGAATGTATAAGGACAGAATGTAAAGGCTCATTGAGCATACATGAGAAATATATATATATATATATATATATATATTTGTTTATTGACTTATGAAAGACTAAAATTAATCTATTTTATAGCTTTAATTCAATTTTTACATTTGTTAATCTTACGTGGAATATATATTTTTGTTGGCACATTTATAAGCAACTAAAAATGAAATGCTTTTATTACAGTTTTAAAGTTTTGCCGTCTGTTATTGTTTTTAATTTTAGCAAATAATATTTCTTTGCCGGTACTTTGTGTTAGGTTTTCCTTAAATTTTTAAAATTTCTCCTTATGTATACGCTTAGGACCGTTAAATCCTGCGAAACGGCTGGGCACTTTTGAGCCTACTCTAATGACGTCACGTTAAACAAGTTACAGGCCTGTAGATTTACGGCCACCTCGATTTTCATATTCACTTATTCTCTAAACAGAATCAAGATTTATATACCTCACAAAATTAATTAACTTCTATTATAATTATTTTTTTGTTTTATTTACTTGTATGTTGTATATAAAAACGCATTTTCACCTATATACGTGTCAAATGTAGTATACTAGTGCGAAGTAATTACTGAGAATATTAGTAACTCATTTTAATTCACACTAAGATCACTATAATTTTGCCGTTATTATCTGCTTATTATCGTTAACCTAAGCTGAGGTGAGAACTAACCGTAAGTGGTTGCAGCAAAAGTAAATTAGCGAAGGCAAACTTCTAATACAAAATAATTTGCATTTTCAATAAGCGCAAACAATAGCCGATAAGATCGTGTTAAATTTTTTCTAACAATGGTTGTATAACAATTAAAAGCCATTAAACCAGTTATTATTAGACAAATATTGTTCGCTCAAATAATTAGCACGTTAATCAATCGTTTTCCTGGCAATGATTGAATACTTTTTGTGGACATAGTAAACATGATCGTAAATACTCATTAAACATGTGTAACACAATCTAATTTGTAAATTGAGAGATGGTGAGTATTATCTAGTATTATTCGTGTAAAATTGCTCAAATAAATGGCCCAACGAGAATTTTTATAACAATAAACTAAATATTTAAAGGCACGAATATATACCGAGTGACTTGTAGTGTAGATAAACAATATTTATTAGTGATAACTGAATGTACATTTCGACTAATAAATAACAAAACACAAACTGTTGTTTTACACTTTTTTATTGTTGCTTAAAACTAACTTAAAATTAAGAACTGGGTACAATTTATACGAATGTTCTGGTTGCTATTTATTTGAGAAACTGATTACCTGTTTGTAATATTATTTGTATAATATTATTATTAATTACTACTGTATAATTAGGTTGATGAAATAAATTATTTCACCTGTGCACAGATGTGCCACTTCTTTTGTTTCCTATGGGGGAATCGGTGCAATAAACGGACTTCGTGTTTTAATTGTTTATTACACCCAACTATTTACAAACTATATACACTAATTTTATGGAACGTCGTGAAGGCTACTTATTTACGAAGATTAAATTATTATGATGAATTGGTTGAACTATATGTTATTGCTACTATACGTTTATAGAGATCTTGATTTTATTTGTGCTATATGTTAAATGTACTAAAGATGATCTCTCCTAAACGTTTGATGTTTTTATCTAATATGTTGAAATTGAATTGATTGAACTGATCTAACTGTAAGAACTGTCTTATCTCTACTATATATGAATTTAAGAATCGCCCCTAGAGGAGGGGTGGTTCCGATGCACCGACACTTGAAACAACAAAACAAACAAAAAGGGGGGAAAACGTAAACACAAAAAAATGCAACACTGTAATCTATGTGTCGGTGCATCATCTACGTCCTCGAAATGGACCGATGGGTCAACAAATTACCCCCAATATATCTATAAACTAACTTAAACTCTAGAAGCGCATTTGAAGACAAAGAAAAAATAATACAATGGGAAACGGCAATACTAAAAAGGGAAAAAATATGATACATACTATTATAAAACCATAAATCGCAGAAGAAAGAAACGGACAGCAAATGCACATGACAATACAACAAAAATTTGAGACGTAAAAAATGTGTGACTGACAAGGTCAATAACTTACAAACAAAAAATGAAAAGATAAATGCGAACAACTACTAATAATTACTAGCTAAAAAACAAAGAAAACAAATCCTTAAACAACTATATAATTCAAATTCCATAAAAAACGAAAACTAGTATTCCATTCCTTATTATAAATATGTCAGCCCGCAAATTTGTAATAACTTAAAGAAACTCGGTATAAACACTGTAAGTAACAATAAAAACACCATAAAGAAATTACTCATGAACAATAAAATTGATAAAGTAATCAAAAACCGAAGATCTGGGGTCCATAAAATAACTTGTAAGGATTGTGATTGTGATGCCATATATTTGGGACAAACTGGGCGTAATTTTGAGATAAGACTAAATGAGCATAAAAAACTACATCTGATAAAACATTATCTACAGATTTAGCACAACACTGTATCATATCAAACCATTCAATTAATGATGATAGCTTCTCTATCATTCACATAGAAAATAAAGGACAAAAACTTAATTATTTAGGAAAAGTTGAAATATTTAAATATTACAAACGAGAACATGGAAAACGTAAACAGCCCTATTCTGAAAGTAATATCACTAACAGGTAACCAGTTTCCCAAATAAATAGCAACCAGAACATTATTACAAATTGTACCCAGTTCTAAATTTTAAGTTAGTTTTAAGCAACTCTCTGACGATGACAGCAATGTCGAAACAATTGTCAGAGCCTTCTAATAATAAAGTGTAAAACAACAGTTTGTGTTTTGTTATTTATAAGTAATCATGTTTTACAATTATCCCACCGCAGAATCAATTATCGTTACATTTCGACATTGAAGTAGTCATTTTCAATAGTAAACAGTAAACTTAAATTAAAAACAGATTACATCTTACATATACCTAAAATCTACCTATAACTTATTAAAAAATATCGAAAAGGAGGTTTTTCATGAAAGGTAATATACATAGACTCATAAAGGTCAAAGTAATTATGAAATGGTTGCAATAACTCAATATTGTGGTTTATACAATTGGATTAACACACGATCTGAAGGTATTTGTTGTGTATTATTTTATGTAGTCACAAAATGTACTAAATTACCACCGTACAAACAAAACTGATAAAAACGAAATCGTTTAGAAGGAACCTACGAAGAAAATAAGAAGCAAATGTTGACTCAAATGAATATTATTCCTAAAAATTGAAAATAATCGTTCCATTCAAAAGTAATTTATTTAAAAAATATGCATTTATTTAAAAAATGAAAGTGAATAAACCAAATAGATTGTTTATTATTACTTACTTAATGTTATTTTAAATAAAATACTATGGATATTTATTTTCGATTGAAATGGTTACAAACGATAATAACTGATAGTCTCACATTTTTAAACAAATTTCATGCATTGTTTAAATAAATGATTTTTGAACGGATTGATCTTCATCAATTTGCGACAATGTTCTCTTACGAACATTTAGAATTTATTGTTGAAACAAAATAGGGCCATCAAACTTATTGGCATTAATCATTCAATAATTTTTCAATTTAAATTAACGACAAAGGTAAACAGTGCATTTTAAATTAAAAAGAACTTAAAGAATTATCAGTTAACTTACGGGCAAATTATATTTCATAAATGTTATTACCGCCGCAAAACAGATAAAAATTCCTGGAGCCAAACACAGTTTCTATCCGAATCTTGCCAAAGTACGATTTTTTTCGTAGGGACAGTTTTTTGAAGTATACATTACTGTGAACAAAGAGAATGGTAGTGACTGTTGTCTCCTTACAAAACATTGGCTAAATTCGGATAGCTATTGATTGGGTTTGGCTATTTTCAAATCTTTTTTCAACTCTCCAAAACTACGCGAAGGTGTGGTTTATGTTTCCGACATATTCATATTCTGAACCGTACAACATTTTAAATTTTCAAGAAAAGCGGAGAAACTAACTAAATATTGGATTACAATAACATAATCTGTAATATGGTAAAAATGGCGCTTTTTTAGGATTAAATTATCGAATTAGTCAATTTAATCTATTTTTTAAATCGTTAAGATATCTGGTCTTTATGTCTCATAAGTTCATATCTCTTAAACTGTTGAGTCTAACAAAAAAATGTGTTAAATAAAACAAAAATATATAATTATCCACAACCCCATTTTTTGTTTCTCTTTTATCTATTTTTGCTACACTATTGGTAAGCAGCGCCTATAGGGATGTAGTAATTAACTATTTTCGAGTTATAATAAATGGCTTACTTTCAGCATCTTCGAATTTTTTCGGATTCTTGTTTTTTAAATGGTACAAGTGATCTTTTAGACGTATGGCTAAATTTCTCTTAAGTCAAACTTATCATGCCTTAAACATTGGACGTGCTGTAGACCACAATATTGAATTATTGAAACCATGTCATAATTACTTTGAACTCAAAATTAATGAGTGTATGTATATTCAATAATTTAGGGGTTTCTTGATGAATTTCGAATAACCTTTCACTAACAACCCCTTTTTTGATATTTTTCAATAAGTTATAGGTCGATTTAAGGTATATTTATAACTAATTTGTTCTTAATTTAAGTTCACTGTTTACCATTGAAAATGACTACTTCAATGTCGAAATGTGCATTTGATTGTTACCAATAAATTTTGTTTGAAGTGTTATAAGGCGTTTTATTCCATTTCTTATAATAATAAACTAGTTGAACCCGTCCAAGTTTCGACGGATGAGTACCGTTGTCGATCAGAAGCGAACGCAGAAATTTTTTTTTTTTTGAGGAGGGTGTAGTCATAGAAATATTTATATTTATTATATTGTTTTTAAATTTTAAATCAAATGACTCTATCGTCATATAAAATGTTTTTTATAATTGGTTATTTCCAACTTATAGTCCCCGTCCAATATCCCTTTCGCTTTATATGTAGTAGTAATTAAATAAATAAATAATAATCCGTCCATGATTCGGATTATAAGTACCTTCTATAGATGTCATTATTATGAATTTCATAGACCACATATTTGGGTAATCCGAACAACTTCTGGTGACTTTCTCCTTGGATTATCCATAAATTACTATAGGTATTATGAAAAATATTAGTGCTAAGTATCGGTCTAGATATTCAGAGGTAACAAAAAAGAAGGAAAGGTGCTCATATGTTAAATATTACATTCAACGGTGAGTGAACTTAGATAAAATTGGCAAGTTTTCAAAATTTCAATCAAAATAAAAATAAATAAGGTAAATTCAAAGTGCACGTTGCATTACATTTATACACACAGTAACCTTCGCTTGAGTATGTTGAGGTATTTAATGGGAGGCACTCCTCCATCACACGCCATCAACCATCAGCAAAAGGTCAAACAATGAGATCAGTGCACACGTTTGATTCATGGTGTTTAGCGATATATTTTTCTCAAGAACATTTCCTGACTTACAAAAATCCTACCTCCTCGTCAATACGTACTACTCACTTATAGGATTCGTAATTGTTATTTAACAAAGAAGAATTCTGCCCGGAGGAATACGTGATGCAGTAAAAGTCCTTCCGCTGAAGGCGCTGCAGATGGTGGTACTGATTTCTTGACTAGGCATACGTAATAATACTGATTAGGACTGGGCGATTACTAATTTTAACAATCGATTATTGTAATTAATTGAAATAATCGATTAATCAAAAATTAGTCGATTAAGTAATCAAATGGTTCAAAAAAATAAAAATCATTTGAAGATAATACATTTTCTAGATAAAAATACACTTTCTTTATAACTTAATATAATTATCCAAAGCAAAATTTAACTTTATAAATAATTGATTAACTCTAGCAAACATTATACAAAATAATAGAAAACCGAAATATAGATAGATAAAGATATATAATGCGCTCAAGAATTATCTAACATACAAAAAAAATAATGTTACTTAATAGAAATAAATATAAATCCAATAACAGCTAGTGTTCGCATATATTCATCTTTTTATATTTTTGTCTTTGTAATATATTAGCCTTATTTGTCATGCATTTTTTACTTCTCGGATTTTTGTAATTTTTTGTATTGTCATGTGCATTTGCTGTTCCTTTCTTTTGCAATTTATGGTTTTTGTATGTGTCATATTTTTTCCCTTCTTGGTATTGCCGTTTAGCCCTATTGTATTATATTTTCTTTGTTTCCAAAATGTTCCCCTCCTCTGGAGGGCGGTTCTTAAATTCATGTTAAAATAAGTATTTTTACATTCAATTGCAGAATCAAATCATTCAATCATATTAGATTCAAACATCAAACATTTTTGACAGAGATCATTTTAGTACATTAACATATAGCACCAATCACATCAAGATCTCTCTAAACATATAGTATTTAATAACATATAGTTTCATATAATAAATCATAATCTATAGTCATTTAGTGTTTTCGTAAAAATAAGTAGCAATCACGGCGTACAATAAAATTAGTCTGTATATAGTTGTAAATAGTTTGAGTGTAATAAACTTTTAAAACACAAAATCAGTTTGTTGCATGGATTCCCCCATAGGAATCAAAAGAAGTGGCACATCTGTGCACCGGTGAAATAATTTTATTTCATCAACAAATAAACAGCTAGATTGTATGCAAAGTAAATTAATATATTTGAAATGCTAAAATATATATTCACTGCAAACCTTTTATTCGAAAACAAAGATAACGCTGTTCTAGAGGTACAGGAACATGCGTGTTTTTATTATTATCATTACATGCAATTAACAAATTATTTGATTAATAGATTGTTTAATTAATCGATTACTTTTAAAATTTGAATATAAGAGTATAATTTTCCCAATCCAAATAATAATCAGTTTATCCCAAACACATTTTGAACTAACTATATGGGTATACGAATATTACGATAAGTTACGTTGTTATCGATTTGTTAAGAAAATTTTAAGTTGAGATTGTTGCAGGTTTGTTTATAACTTTTTTAATATTAATTGTAGATCTTAATTGTCGATTAAATGTTTACCAAGGTTATTGTTAACTATACAATAGTTTCAACGTGTATTGTAAAGCTTTATCAAAAGATACAAAATCTGTATCTCAAATTAAATGTTCTACACACTAGTAAAAATTAGGACTGTGATAGAAGTGAACTATTTAATTTTAACCGTAACTATAAACTGTATTATTATTTTCTTATTTGTTGCCTTCTAAAGTTTCAAGGAAATTTAACTTATTAATGTTCTTTCTTTGCGAATGTAGGATTTTAAAATTAAAATTTAATTAATGTTTTTCTAAGTTTAAATGTTTAGGTCACATAAGTGTAATATTTATAATGGCTTCCTATGTTCGTCAATTGTTTGTTCAAACATTTTACCTCGTCTAAGTAAAATTTATTATACGATTCATTCAGTCTACACGCCTAAATTTAATTTCTTGGTTACTTTAATATTTTATATGTTTTATCAGGAGTGTTATTTATTTTAAATGGTTTTTAATAAATATTATTTTCGGACATAAAACGTCAAAATAATATAATTTAACCAAACATGTTTTGATTATAAAAAAGATATCCATTAAATAAATGAAGACTTTCAAAAGTACATTATCGCGGATGGGCAAAAATCACCTATAATAATTATTTTTTTAATAATTAGATACTCTACGTATAAGTCCATTAAATTAAGTAAATAATATATTACCTACAACACTTTTACTATTCTTCTCTAAAATATTATACAATATACTTTCTTTCAATATCACGTGACATGGAGTGATTTAATTAAAAACGAATAGCAACATATAAAACTATTAACTGTACTTAGGGTTGCCATCAAACCAGGACAAGAAATTTAAAAAAAGAACGAATTTTTGAACTTAACATCTGGACATTTTATGCTTTTTGTTACCTTATCGACATAATGATATAAGTTGAAGGGAATATGAAACTGATTTTGAAACTTTTTTTACATGCGACACCAATAAATGTTTATACTGTTTTTGCTATCTGTGTAAAAAACCAAATAGTTGAGCTCAATAATTTATTTCGAACTTGTGCCTGGGGGGTTGGCTTACTATTAATAACACAGGTCAAAGTGGATCAGAATGGTAAGACCAGCTATGTCATTTCCAACGTTTTTTTGCGATGCTGATTTCAAATCTGTCCTCAGAATCGCCATATCACGTTTAGATCTTGTGGTATCCTAATTTCCAATTCCAAAATCTTCAATTTTTACCTTTTTATAATCACTACTACTACGTGAAATAAAAGGACAAAACAACCAAGAAAGTAGCCATTTCCGAGGTAACTTTTATCGCTGAATTAGAACTTAACAATTGCCCTAACATATTCATATTTTGATATACCTCAATTACTCAATTATAATAACATTGGTTACTGCCTTAATTGTTTTGTCCTTTTATTTCACATTGTAATTCTCTTAAGAAAGTCCAAAATTGCATTGGTTTTAATTTTGAGGTTAGAATTTCTTTAAATAGACCCTCACGTGCTAATGCAATTCTAGGGCTATATTTGAGCTCAACGTTGCAAATTACCTCGTAAATGACAGCCCTTTTCTTATTCTGCTTCTTAATCTCTAATTTTGGTGACCTGTGTTATTTATTAATTATAAATATTTTTAATAATTTGATATAAATGAGAAGGAGTTTGGCCCAGGTGTGTGTCCCGGTGACGCAACGGGCAGATAGCGGATAGCGAGGAAAATTGTAAATTCCCTACTGTATACGCAACCCCGTCCGCACGCTCTCCAAACTACGACAAATCCGAGGAAACTCTAGCATACCTAATGTCCGGCGTTGCTCGAGTAACAATATATCAGATTAAGGAAATTTCATGAGAATTTGGAAACATTATAGAAAGTAGTGGATCTTTTAAGAACATTCTGTAATATTCCAGAATTTAGACAATATTCATATACAGAGCCAAACGCACGAAGGGTGTGGGGAGTTCAAACCCCCCCCCCCTTGAAAGGACGGAAGTGAAACATTATACCCTACTGACGCCTTAGACCCTTTTAATCTTTTTCTTACCTAAATATCAGCAATTATTTAAAGTTGTCTTTATAACTACATCGATAAAAATTTTAAAAAAATTATACTTTACTGGAAATTTTTAAGTCACCATTTGCTTAATGTTATACTTACCGAAAGTGACCAAATTTTAGAAAAAGTTACAATTCGAATGTCGTTCCAAACATTTACGATTTAAAAACTGGTTGAAGTGAGGTAACCGATAGTTTCTAGAAATATTTTGTTTTGAAATTAATCAAATCAATCGTTCCATCATTTGTAATCAGAAAATCTGTAAATACAGCTGCATTATTTGTGCATAGAACAGCATTAATGAGACGTGATATCATGTAAAAGTAAGGTTATAAATTCGAACGCCACAAAATTGATTACTACAACGTTGTCAATTTTATTCTTACAAGAGAAACGGTAGTCAAATTAAATGATTCCGCCGAAATCGTTTCAAATGGTATTCATCCAACCAGAATTTTGGTATCAATTTATAAGAACACTGTAAAAAGTTAACCTAACCTAACCTAACCTAACCTAACCTAACCCCACCTGTATTTTGGCCAGCGTTTTTATAAACACCATAATTTGATCCCACTACTGTAGATACTAAACCGTTGTGTTTGCATTTAGTATAATATGTTTAAAAACTATGTGAATACAAATAGAAATTAATACTGAGGCGTTTAATAAAGAAAATAGAAAAAGGTATTTTGTATTTATGTTTTAAATAGAACCATTTCAAATTAACATCTTCACTTACTTAGATATTAGATCGAGTACATATACCGTTTTAATATTTTACATATAAAAAGAAATAATAGTTTAAATTGCAAATAAGCTTCCAAGATCCAATCATACGTACATTCTCTCCTACATTAATTTTCTTTAAATGAAATCCTCTACCCACATATCTTATCGCAAACAAAGACATCATTCTGATGAAACAGCTAAACATTAATGTTATTCATTACTTAAAAGAAAAATGGATTTTGACCTAGTTTCCTCGCTTTGTTAACTTTCTGCAAATTAAATATGGATATATTTTGGTATTTAATAATTCAAAGCTCGTTTGTAAAAATGATTAAGTAGTTGGTGCATGGAGTATTGAGATAGAAGAAAATGATAATAGAATTGGTTTTATGCATTAACTATGAATGAAAACTAATGAATGCTACTTGAATAATTAACAACATTTATACATAAAAGAAATGACGAGAAGCAAATGTGATGGTTTAGTTTACAACGAAGGTTACCGTTATTTATCAAACAATAAATTATTTATTTATCATTAAGGATATTCAACTCTTACAGACTAATTACTGTCTAAGCTTTAGTGCTTTGTGCTTGAAAATGTGTTTCCAGCCCTTTTTCCCGTTTGCACCGTTGTTTAACTAAGACGGACTTAAAAAAGTAATACTTAAACATAAGTCTTATTTAATTTCCAAATCGTTACTTCTTAAGTGAATATTGCTTAATTGTTGAAGGTTTAGCAACAACGCTAAAATTTGGTAATTTGAAGGGATTTTGTGAAAAAGTTCCTACATATATATTTAACGGAGTTGTGTCGTCATGGTTGTGCCAGCTGTTAGGGTTGCTTACCACCACACCTTCCCGTTTAGGTTAATGTGACTTTTGATACATATTAAAAAAACATTATGGGTATATTTTACCTTAAACGAAAAAAATAATCTTAAGCAACATCACCAGAAACATAAAAACAATTATAAATATAAATATGGAATCAACAGAAACAACTACTCCGAGGGCTAATGGGGTATTAGCCGATAGGTCGAAACCGGTCGTGGGATATTGCTTTCGGTTCGTTGTGCCTACTTGGTAGGACGCGTTCCAAATGTGAGATCTTTGATCTTAATATTTAGACGAATAAGGATTTTAATTCCTTCTTTTTTGAATATAAAAACAATTGTTTATCCCAGAAAATATATATAATTGGCGTTTTCACAAGATATATCATAAGGGGGTATTCTTCTTTGGCATCGGCACAGCATTTGCCGTTTTCTTTTTTATATCAATAATAACGATCGTCTCCTTGTTATCCCTGTCGAAGCACCAGCTACCAAATCTACATAATACTGTAACCTCCCCGACTTTAATCAACTTATGACATTATTTTTATTATGCTATAAGTTACGAAAAATACCGAACTACTGCCGAAAATTTTATTAACTATGGTATAATTATCTTGTTATGTGAAATCCAGATACGAATTCAAATATTAGTTATTTATAATAGAAATTCTGCTTTTTGAATAGCTTTGATAATAAATAAAACACGAAAATAAAAAGTTACACATAAAACATTTAGTGACCTAAATCCTTTTTCGACACTTAACATAAGCTGTTATCTTCAATTAGAAACTGAAAACGTTGTATGTGAAATTTCGGGTGTTAGTGTTTTATTTAATCCAGTTCCACAGAATTTCATTTGATTTCTAGCCTTATTTTACATCATGGTTAAAAACTACGGTTATCCTGGGGTAACAAGATGAAATTTAAAGTAATAGTTTAAAGTAGAATTTTTATTACAAATAACCAACAATTCAACTCAAATCTAGGTTTCACATAACAGGATGATTATTTATTTTTCTTTATACCAGTATACATATACATATAAACATAACTAAGTCATCTCTACATAGGTCTGACTATATGACATTTTATTCTATTAAAAAATAGTAATTTCGAGAAATTAAGTACAACAGAGACTAAGTAAACAATATTTAATTAAGTAGTTATTGTTTAGTTGTTAGTAGCCAGCGTACTAATTTTGTTCTTTAGCGGACAAGTTCTTTAAATTATTTGGTAACATTGTATAATATTATATAATATTTCTTAGTTACTTAACTGAAATTCGTGTTACAGTTAATACCAATTCGAAATAATTTCTAAGTTGACAATATTTGTTTCCAAGCTGCACAGGCTGACATTTAATAACATTTTATAATTCAGGCAAAATTCCTTTCAATTTTCAAAAATAATTTTACATAATAAATTATCATTAGTAGAGCTCTAATATATGACCAAGTTTCATCCAAATCAGAAAAAACGTTTTCATCTTTAGAATAGTACCTCAAAATGTCAATCATTTCTAGGTATTTTAAAAACGTGTGCCACACATCCTTAACCCATTATACGATAAATAAATTCTTCGTTAACATGACGAAAAGTAATCGTAAAGTCCTTCGTTTTTACAGAAATTGATATCTAAAATTATTCTACAAAGTTTCGGATATATGAATAGACGTAGGTGGGTAATCGGAAGGTACTTGTGTACGTAGGTACTTCCATAAATATCTTTCGTTATATTAAAACATTATTAGGAAAGTGAAGGATTCTGGGAGAGGTTCAACCTTAAATTTAAACTTTGAATGTAAATCATTTAAATTTGGTGAATCAAAAGAACCTTCTCGGTACGGTAATTAATAACGTAATAAGCTATTTGAAGGAGCACTCGTATTTTACAACAGGATTAATGTATACAAATCATAGTTAAAATTGTCGTTTACCTACATATATAACTGTATTGGTACCTGGTTATTGAAAATTAGGGTATTAAAATCGTACGTTTTTTTAAATTCTTTTTACAGAGTTATTCAAACTGAGTGATACGTTAGACGTTTTAGGAAAACTAAGCATGTTGGAGATATTAAAATTTAGGAGTAGGGGTTATTAAGGATTATTATATATATATTAAGTTGATGTTAACTTTGTTATTTTAAATAGAATGATATATAATAATAAATTAGTGAAAATTAAAAATGTGTATTTTTTCAACGTACCGACTTGTATGCCTACGATGAATAGTTTATGAGATATTTAATTTAAAGAAAAAAATCGCAACTTAAATTATCAAAAATCATAACTTCCATAAAAAGAGACTTAGAGTGTTCAAACTTTTACTAGTTATACTTAGTCAAAGCTTAAGGCTGACGTTGTTCCAAAATTAGTCTTTATAATTTATATAGATCGCTCAGAAAAATAAAAATAAATTTGAAAACGTCAAATGCGAATAACTCCAGTTTCTCAAATGGCATCTACCATACTTTACTTGGTCATTCGATTCCTTTCTTTTATCCTCATTCGATACATTCGGATGTTTTCCATTGTTGTATTTGGAAAAGGTCCAAAATTATTAAAACAACATAAATAAAACACTAGAAAACAAATTACAAAATAAAATATGGTAGGTGCCATTTGAAAAAATGAAGTTATTAGCGTATAAGTTTTTAAACTTTGTATTTCTTTTCTTGTACAAATAATGAACCATAATTTTGTCATAACATTAGCCTTAAGTCTAGACTATAACTACTAAAAATTGCAACATTTCATTTTCTATGGAAATTATGTTTTTTATTGTTTGGGTTGCGGTAGCAATTTTTTCTCCTTAAATTTAATTATCTGAGAAACTATTCATCGTGGACATGCAAGTTATTTATCAAAGTCACCTTAAAAGCTTATGCTTCATACGAACTCGTCATAAAAAATGTATCATTTCATTTAAAATAACAATGTTGACATCAACTTTGGGTATAAATGGAAATGGCAGATAGTTGAAATTATTTTCGATAAAAAGATCATCCTCGATAATCCCTGCTCCCAAATTTTAAAATCTCTAACACACTTAGTTTTACTAAAGCGTTTAATGTACCACTCAGTTTGAATAACCCTATATTTTAAAAAATTATTGCGATAAAACAATATACATTCATACATGGAAACAAAATCGCTATGGAGGATCGGGAATAACACTGTCAAAAAAATATTTATACACAAAAAATTGTATTTGTAAACAACTACAAGTGTGTAAAATTTGATTTAGTTGAAAACTAGCCATGAAACAAACTAAACACTAAATACTAAAAATCGGATGAAAAATAATTTCCTCATAATAATAAAATCTGATTTTTAATTGTAATATTTTTATTATTTAAACATTGTAAGTCTAATCGGTAATTCAAAAATTATCGTAAAGCAAAACCAAGAGACCAATAAATGCAGAAATAATAATAATAATAAACGCCTATACATATTTATAAATTAAGAATAATATAAGGTATAAAAAAGTTTTTAATTGTCCACAACAATTGTTTCGTCATACGATAACTTCTTCGAGTGGAAGACATACTGATAAACTAAAACAAAAACCTTTGGGTGTTTCATTTCCACCAGTTACCTATACTAGTGAACAAGCAGTCCCTCGACCTACACTGGAGTGCAAAGCCGGAAGGTAGGGCGTGAGATCCTCTTCAGCCTCCTTTCAGGAATCGTGGGAGTGGTGGTTATGGAGAGAAATATGAGAAGGGCGAAATGAAGACAGAAGAGAAGTGAAAGGTTGTTATCTTTGGAACATTACTACCCCAGAATTTGCCTAAATGATCCAAAGAAGCCACATATTTGGACCAAAGCAGCCGAACCCGGATAATAAACTAGAGAACAAAAATCCTTACTCCCTCTTACTTCTGTCAATCCTTAGTATATAAGCATTTTTTTTCTCTAGTTTATCAGTATTTCTTCCAACCGAAGAAGCCACTGTATGGAGAAACAATTGTTGTGTCAACTTAAAAACATTTTTGAAGCCTCGACGGTTATTCGTAATTTATAAAAATGGACTTTCGACGTAACGCCTACCAGTATCAAATACCCACATATATGTATTGTTTGAGACGAACGGAAGCAAAACACGAAAATCTATTTTAAAAATGCGGATGTAGAATGCATTTTGCATCTTGTACACTGTCTCATTTTTTGTAGAACAGTTTATACAGTAATGATTATTAAATAAATGACGTATTTTGTATCTTGCTACTCCGATATGTGATCCAATTTTGTCTCCTGCAGGTTAGGTTATGGTTAGGAAATTTAATCGGAGAAATTTTCGCAACAAGCTTCAAGAGATAAAAAAATGCGAGCGAATCTCCGAGTTTAGGAAGCTTTCCTAAAATTCTGTTTCAAACTGTGTAATATTTATTAAATGTTATGGATCATAATCCAAAAATTGCCGTTCAAAAATTATTTTTTCCTTATTTGTTACGAATAATTCACTTAGTCATAAGCATAAATGACGAAGAGATAAAAAATTTGCTATAACATAACATTTTGACAGTACGACCATCGAAATGCCAGGTACCCCCGATTTACGGGAGAATATTATTTAAATGCTAGGAAGGATATTAGGTATACATTAAGGATTCAGTCCGCTTTAAAAACTTACCATTGCAGAGGGCTCCATTCCAAAAATTTGCCAGAAACTCCACACATTACGTTGTTACACTAAGGCACTAAATGTTTGTATTATCATCGGCCATTTTATGTCCTGGCCCACTATATATCTACCTATTATCTAGGGTCCTGGCAAAATAGATAAGGATATGTAAACAATGAAGATAATGCAATGTGATACGATGCTTCGGTCAAATAATCAATTATTCGTCAAAAACAAATATTTTTTTATAAAATATACGGAGTTTTACACAGAATACTTTTAAATCCAACGCGGGTGGACATGTCACTTGCCGGTCCGGAAAATTCAATACCATAGATAAAAAAATGATCCTCCTGATATATTTTCATGATTTACTTCATTAAGGCATAGGCAACACCCTATGCAGATAGTTATATTTATGGACTTTATTTTATTAAGAATTAAACTGTCGTTTTCGTATTAATAAAGATATAATTTAGATTATTTTAGGGAACGCAATAGAAAGTAAACTACTTAAGTTATGAAAACAAGAAATAAAGATGCATGCAAGCATCTATTTTATCGAACTACTTTAAATACGGTTTAATATACTGCTTTTTTTATTTTGTCATCAAGCAAGGATATTATTTTTACTTAAAAAATAAAATGGTAGTTTATCCCTTACAACGTCCAGATATTAGATTATTAATATAAAGTACATTCTCCCCATTTTCATTTACTTTCTCTTCTTCCTGAATAATTTTTAAATTAAAATGTAGATGTTAGTTATGCAACATTCATTCAACTAAGTATACCGTTACATCTATGTAATTATGTCATCTGATTTAATGAAATAAATCATTTTATTAAAGGAAGATTGGCTATCCATATAAAAAATTAAATGTTTATTTTGAAAATATAATTTTGCACGCTTTTAAAATAAAAAATTCAGGCCGCGAAATATTTTTTTTTTTTAAATAATTTTTGCTAAAATAAAAAAAAACAGTTTTTATTAATTTCAATAATTGGAAACAGTTTACTTTAAAATATTTTTTATTTTTTTACAACTTTCCAAAACGGTCATTTTGGTTTCATTTAAATCTGGCACACTATAAAACAAAATCAACGCAGATATTTTTTACCCGAAATGTTCCATTTATTAATAAAACATCGATTTGGTAAACTTTTATAAAATTATATTCTACTTAACAGGTGTTTTGCATGCACTGTGGCTTCTTTCGAAGCTTTACATTACATTTAAACAAAATTTGTTCTATATACTATTGGAGTAAAGAAAGGAAAAAGAATTAGCAGTGGCGAATTACATAAACCTATTTGTTTGTTTATTACATTAGTATTTATGTCTATTAATTTCAAAAAGTGATCCTCTTAAACTATTATTATTGACGGTATGTAGTTATTAAGTTATAATTAAACGTATGGTTGTGATTTAATAAATGTTTAGCAGTTAATATTAATTTTATTATAGTTGTTTTTTGTTTTCATGAAATTTACCATTTCGGTATTTTATTAATAATCATGATAAATTCCCATAATTTAAATGTATATTCAATTACCTATGTACATTATTATTGTTTAATTGCAATGTTTGCATTTCTATTATCAGTTTAGTCCTCAATTTAAAACTTTAAATAACATTGTAAATAAAAAGTTGAAAATACTAAATACAATATAATACCGTCTATAAATAACAACTATGTAGAATACATCCCCATATACTCTTAACAGTCGAAGTAGAGAGATTTCCCTATTTTAATGAATTCTTTTACTGAAATAATACCACTCGTTAATTTAATAAATTGGAATGAATACACTTAACAATACATATTTAAAAACGCATCTACTCCAATATTCTGTAATTAATTAAAAAATGCACTTATTGTTATTAAGTCTATCCAGACATCACCATCCTGACAAATTCTTCATAATTAACGTTTCCTTGTGAATCTTCCTGACCTTGTAACAGTTGCTCCACCTGAAACAATAAAATTATTCAAAAAAGAAAAAATCCCTTTTTGTCTAAATTTTACGGATCACAAATCCCACATTTCAAAAAAATGATTATTAGAGATTTAGAATTAAACAATTTAGAGCTGTTCTATGTACCTCATCGTCTGTTAATTTCTCCCCTAATGTAGTCAAAAGATGACGAAGTTCTGCAGAACTGATATAACCATTACCATCTTTATCAAAGTGCCTTAATCCTTCGATGAAGTCATCAGCAGTATCTGCACTGCGTGTTTTCGAAATTTGCTAAAAGTAAACAATAAAATTAAGAGTAAACAACATGCTTATTTTCTACTGACTAACCTGGTAAATTGGTAGAAAAACTTCAAATGAAACACGTTCGTCAGGTTTATGTTGATGGGTATATTTCTTTACATCAGATTCTGTGGGATTTTGTCCCAAAGCTCGTAAAGCATCACCAATCTGAGAGACATGTATTTTTCCATCACCTCTGTTATCAAATAAGTGGAAAGCCTCTTGGAACTCTGTAATAAGAAAAAAATAATATAGTGAGTTAAAGTAAAACCGTAATAAAAATCCTACAGAACTATAGTACCTTCAAGAGTAGTTAATGTTAACTTGATTGGTTCAAATAAATACATGCTTACTTTGCTAAACTTACTTTACAATGAACAGATGTGCAATGATATAATTTTCATGGAAGATGTTGAGATTTTATTGCCCTACTACAGTATAATTAACTTTCAAAGTAATACCATATATGGTATTCTTACCAAGTGAATCATAATGTAATCAGGACAATGGGCTCATTTTAACCAACAAGCAAAATCGACAAACATAAAAGAGATACGAATAATCTTAAAACGATTACGAGATTTTCTATGCTATTTTATAGTTTATTATTGGCATTTGCCCAAAATTAAATATCTTAAATAATTAAGGTGGGGCTTCATAACCTCATTTAATTTTTTTTAAACATACCTGCCATCTGGTCTTCGGTATAGTTGGCCTGCAACGAAAAAAAAACTTTTATTTAGTATTACTTTGTAAAAACACCACTTTAAAATATTTACAACATTATTTAACCTACCATTTTACGACTTTCACAAGACAATAAACCGAATAAAACCTACAAATGTGATATGTAAACTATTTGAATAATCTTCAAGTGTATGACGTCAGCTCGACAAATGAGTAGATAAAAGAACCTCAAACCAATAAAAAAAGTTAAAAAAAAGTAAAGCAGATAAGAAAAATTATATTTTACAAATGCTTTAAAGAAAAAATTTACATATTGTTAATGAATTAAACATATTAGCTGTTGCAATGACGAAATATTGTAAAATAAACCTACAAATGGGAATATTCGGCATATACAATTCAAAATTTTAAGTATGTACAGTGCTAAGCACAAATAATCGGCATCTGCTTAGTAAAGCAATTGTAATAACTGCGTAAGAAAAGTTGCCTAACAATTAAAATGTAGTTATGTAATCCTTTTACTTTCACTTTTTAAACCTATTGTTTATTTTTATTTACTGATATGTTTCTTATAAACGTTCTGTGTATTTTATAAAAACAACTAGGGATAAATACTACATAATATATTTTTTTAATTAGGGGTAATGCTTAGGAAGCAAATTTTTCACGAAAATGTGGCCTTTCTCTAACGGGATTAACATTACTTTTAAGCAGTTTCATATGACAAAGATACGCTTCGACTAATACAATTTAACAATAATTTGTCACGCCAGTTTTGAAACACACCTTGACTTCACTTCCTTGACAATGGTCGCGTGTTATACCATTTCTAATAGTACCTTACATCTCAAGAAGAAAAGTTTCTTAAAACTTCAAAAGTATAATGAATACTATACGTAGTGTTTTGTTTTTGATCAGCATATTACAATGTGCTCTGAAATGGCCTGTTTTATGTGATATTAGACTGATACAGGTAATTACGTAACTTTAGAAAGCCCTTTAAATTTCAACTGTTACCATTTTGAACCCAGAAAAGTATTTAGAAGTAAAGGAGTTAGAGTTTTTACATAATTAAAGTAATTTTCAATTCATTATGAAAATATGTTTATTTTTAATTATGATTTCACTCGTCTCAACTTATAAAATTTAGTTTTGATAATTTCAAAGTATGAATGATAATCTAAATATCTAGGTACTGTTCCTGTATATTTTTTTGTTTTGAAAAACTGATAGATTGAAAGATTGTAAAACGAAATTCGCAATTTTCAAAATTTCTGATTGTGTGTTATCTATTAAATAGTCCTTTTAAGTCGGTTCTGTAAAAGTTGAAGTGTAAAATTATCTTAAAAAACCTTCAAAAAAAAAATTATTAAGTCAGTTTTATAAATAAATATGTATTTAATAAGTAATTGGAGGATTATTTAATTTGATTAAAGAAGTAATTAATAGTTATAGTTACAATGTACAAATAAGAGGGGTTTAGGAAATGATTTTTATCGTATATCTTTACATCGATATTAGTAATAAAGTTAAAAATGAGACGTAGATTTCCACGAATTCTGAGTTATATAGCTAACAAAAACAAACCACAAACAATTATATTATAGTTTCGTTATAACTTGCGACAAAATAGAAGTGCGGAAATTTAATTTAGCGCAAAAACTGTTGAGGTTTGCACATTCTTTTTTGGTAAATTATTTCTTACCGCACTGATTCTTACAATTAGTCCATAAATCTTAGAAATAGGAATTCCTTTAAAATTTTACGACAACTATAAAGCATTTAAAGTTTAGAAAAGTTCAAGAGCTCAAAGAGGATATGTATTCCTTGATAGCTAGTTTGAATTTATAATATTTTAGACTTCAGATAGCTGGAAAAGTTGATATTTGGAAAAGTTCCTAAAATTTAATTACCATGTTGTAAACGACATTCCAATTATAGGAAGTTATATTAGAGTATATATATCAAAAGCCTATAAATATAGAAATAAAAAGCATATTATGAATTTTGCAATTTTATTATTTGAGATTCATGTACTAACCTACAGTTAGTGGAGTTGTTAAATTCGAAAATAAAATTTAAAAAAACTGAAGTATTTACATCTATTGATTTAATATTAAGACTTTTATGATTTTTGTTTTTGTTAATTTGTAGTGATTCTAATAACCTGAATTTATGGAAATGTAACATATACATATAGGATTTGAAAATATTTGTCTTAATATTGTAATACTCAAAACGTTATTAAAATTATTAGAAATGAACAAAACAAAAATTATAATATTCTTATTAACGAACGAATAGATACAAATAATTCTCTCTGTCCCCTTACTTATGGTGTATATAGACCCAAAATTTTGTCTTTCGGTGAAGTAAAGATATTTAATAAAGAGTAATTGGTTTTTAATCAAGGATGAATAAAAATACATTCCTACTTCAGCGGTTTGATGCAAAACTGAATATAATAAATGAAAATTCTTGACCACTGAGGAAGCTCTTATTTTATTACAAGCCTGAAGTCACGGAAGAATCAATCCACGCACATGGTAGAACATAGATCACAGTTCTGTTAGATTGAAAAAAAGCCATGCCCACCAACTCGTTGCATATATTAATTTACAAATGGTTATTTCTATTATATTACAAAACTACTACTTTTTTCCTGTGGATTGATCTTCACTGATTAAAATTTTCGAAAATCACTAATACTTCCTGTTGTGGCTTGACATAGATTCATAGTTTAACTTGAACGGGTTTAACTAGTGGGAAATACTATCTATACATATTACAGAACCGAAATACCGTATCGTCGATATTAATTTCCTGCGGTATGAGAATTTATGTATACAAAACAAACAAATATTACCAAAAAAAAATGATTTAGGTTCTAACTCAAATAGAAATATTTTTATAAATATGGAATCAACAGCAACAACTACTCCGAGGGATAATACCCCTACCGGCATTGAATTACATTGTTGATTCCGAACGATTATTAGACGAAGATAGCAATCCAAAAAAAGAAGGTATTAAAATCCTTTTTCATCTAATTACAAAGGATCACAGATCCCACATTTGGAACGCGTCCTACACAGTAGGCACAGCGCACCGAAAGCCATATCCCCCGACCGGTCTTGACCTATCGGGTCTCATCAGGTGGGCGATGGCAGAAAGGCTTTTGAAGTTATATTCCATATTTATATTTATTATATAGTTTGTAAAGGCCTTTCTGCCAGCGCCCACCTGATGAGACCCGATAGGTCGAAACCGGTCGTGGTATATGGCTTTCGGTGCGCTGTGCCTACTGTGTAGGACGCGTTACAAATGTGGGATCTGTGATCCTTTGTAATTAGACGAAAAAGGATTTTAATACCTTCTTTTTTTTTGGATAGAAGTACTTCTTCATTTCCATAACTGTAATTTATCTGGAACATCCAACAAAAGAATATCTACTGTACCCCGAATTTATTACAACTATCATGAAATATAGGGTAAACTCTCTTTAATAAAATCCAAGGAACCGAATATTTTCTTTCATTGTAGAAGGTTTTCATTATAAAGAGCATAAAAAATATGACTGAATCGGTCTGAGTCCCAAAATTTTTCCACCAAATCGCTTTCTCTGCCCCTGTTTTGTCACACAAGTTAAAACAACTTCATCATCCACATAGAACTTTTTTTTTCTTTCACTAACAGTGTTCATTATGCAAAATTGACGAATTGCGTTACAAGCAAACCAACCAAGTTCAACTATTGTCTAGATTTTAGGAATTATTTTTGTTGTATTAAATTTACGTTGTATTTTTATAGAATTACTGTTCTAAAATCTTCTCGGTTACGGTTGGATCAAGACGAACAACTGTTATCTTGGCTTAAAAATCAAGATCAAGAAATTTATTTTTCTTGTCTTGTACGATTTATTTGTGAAAAGATCTAGTCTTGATTCAAGAGTTTCGATATTTCTCGGCGCAGGGTGCTAGTCTGCGAATTATTAATTTGCGTTATAATTAATGATTAATGGATTTGCAGTTTTTGTTGAAATTACTACGTAAAGATAACAAAATTCTCGATAAAATTTCTTGATATCCAAAATTTTGATCCACTTGATCTTGTCTAGATTTTTACATCGGTAGTTTTGTCTTAAATTAAGACAAGAATATATATGGAATCTACTGACGCTTGATTGAGATTCATAATACGAAAAATGAAAAAAAAATTGTAAATCTCAATAAAATGTGTATTATTCTTAACAATTGTTTCGTCACACTGTAACTTCTTCGGTAGAATACAAAGATACTTAGAGCTAATACATATTATTGTCCTTAAATACTATTTGAGGGGGTGAGGATATGGACAGCGAAGATAAAACAATTTGTTAATAAGGGAGAATTACCTACATCTACATATTCATTAATTAATAAATTACTATTTGTGAAATTATTTATTGTTAAAATTTCTAATAGTGACAGTTTATATGATTTATTTTCAAAGTGTACAATTTCGAAATATTCGTTAAAATTATGGTTATTATTAATCAAATATCAAATAACTATAATAAATATTTTTAGAATTTATAAATAAACCTTAAAAAAATATCAATATCGTATATAATATGCAGTGGCAAATGCAGAAAATATTTTGTTAGGGGAAGGGGTTCTCATAAAAATATTTATTACCCTTTTTATAATTGCAGTCCTTATTATTATTTGAATTATTCGTTTGACAATGACAAGTTTTTTGTCGAAACTATAGTCAAAAGGATTTGTTAATAAAAAGTGATAATAAACAAAGTAGTGATTATTCATTTATCGTCCTGTTTGTTTATAATTCAAATAAATACCAAGTTGTGGAGCATAAAAAATTGTAAAACATTAGCAGGAATTCGTGTGCACCCTGTATAAACTTTATTCACAAAATAGGATACCAATTAATTATATATCGTTTCACAAATGCCTATTTTGTAATTATAAACAATTTAAGATGCTATCAATTGACTGACAGTTACGTATTTGGTTTGAATTTGTCAGATATCAACTTAATCGTTTGAGATTACAGATTGTGGGGATACGATACTATAAACTTAAAGTTGTTTGTTTTTAATTTAAAACGATTAGTAAAACAACAATTATTTTTTATGGGTCTCTACAATAAACACGCCCAAACGTCTTTAAGAAAGTCCGTTGTTTATAAAATGAGGTCACATGTCATTGTCAATTACTTATTGTCTATGTTTAAGCACTGTGACCAAACCGCTATATTCTTGTACGAATTTTTTATGGTCATGTTGTTGTCGCAAATTACTCTAATTTTGACGTAACCATTGGGTGCATTTCATAATAAGTACCTACTATTAAAATGCTCTTCAGTCAAGAAGTTACAGTTTGAAATAAAGAAAACGAAAGAGAAAAAGCATTTCTTTTAATTGTGGATTATGGAACTTTTATTAATGAAGTGAGAATTTTTTTTTGTGCATTATTATTTTCTTACCTGCTAATTCTACATGTCCATTTTCTGAAAATTTGGGTTATTTGAACCTGAGAAAAAGCTATTAAGAAACCAAATTTAAAAAACATTTAGTTTTAGAAATGGGTATTTTTTATCCTCTCGATACATTGGATGTTTTCCATTCAATTTAAAAAAATCCAAATTTATTAAAAAAATCATATAAAACAGTAGGAAATATCCAGATGGATGAAAGAGGATAAAAAAAACGAATTGAATAACAAAATAAAATATGCTAGGTGCCATTTGAAAAAATGAAGTTTGTTTGTGTTTGAAGTTTTTAAACTTTGGATTTTTTTTCTGTACGTCCTGTACAAATTATAAAGCTTAGTTTTGGCATGATGTTAGCCTTATGACTTGGCTATAACTAATTTCAACATTTTAAGTCATTTTTTATGGAAGTTATGATTTTTTATAGTTTGGGTTGCGGTGCAATCTTTTTTCCCATAAATTAAATTATCTCAGAAACTAATCATTGTAGCCATACATGTTACAAGTTGGTTATCAGAGTCACCTTAAAATCAGTTTGCAGTATCATATTCTTCCTCATTAATTTGAGGTAATCTACAGTAGGTACATATTAATTCAAGAATTAATATCACATTGATGTATTTAAATTTACCTTGACTAAAAAATTCTCGAAAAATATGATTAGTAATAAAATGAGCTTTGTCGACGTGCGCGCATCACGCAAAAACTACTGGATCCATTTTGATCAAATTTTTTGATTTTATTCCTTAGATACTTGATTTTTATCGTCAGTAAAATTTATCACGTTATTGCTACCTAATATCGAGTTATAAAAGTTTTCACAGAAATAGACGACAACGATAGCTTTACAGCCTCAAAACGGTTGAAACTATGCATGTTCTCTTAATACTGAGAAGAGGGGCAGCGATGCCATGCGCATGCGCAGGAGAGGAGGTATTTTCTTCTTCTACTTCTTCTGCGACAGCCGCGTATCGTATGCGCGAGCTAGCTGATACTGTACTTTTCTATCTTGAAATCGATTAGCTGTTTCCCGCACGATCAACTGCATGTCGCTTACTCTGATAGTCTATATATGTAAAGAATAGATAACACTAATGTAAATTCAAACAGATTCGATTATAAATTACACTTAGCAGTTGTTAAGTGTAATTAATGAATTTGTCGAAATTTACATTAGTGCAAATAACTACAGACTTTATTCTATATTTCTAAGTTCCTTTCTATTTCTTCCACTTGTGTCAATAATGGTTGTATATTTTACAGGGTGTAAATAGCAATATGGAAGAATTAAAACAAATTATACACATGTTTGACGAGGACTCATCGAAAATTTGTTTCAACGTTCGCACAGCACAATGGACCTACGCTACAAATATGACAGATCGTAATAAAAAAATAATGATTGATGAACAAACTCGTAAAGCAAATTACGACAAGTTATCTTGGAGAAAAATTGTTAAATACGATTGGCAGCTCATAAATGACACCGATTTGAAACGACAAATAAAATCGATAATAATCTCTAGCAGAGCCAGTTTAAGTGACGAAAAGTATAATGAGGTAGGTCTAGAAAGTAAATGTTAGTAGGAATATCTCCTAAAATGTACCAATTCTTTTATATTGCTTAATTTACTTCAGGATTACTAATATCATGCACATACTTCGTCGTACACTATAAGTTTTTTATATATCGGAAATTATTAAATGCAGTCCGAACAAACATATTTTCACTAATGTGATTTCTGTTAAAACACAATGTCTTTGAAATTGGCAGGAAATCAAAAGGTAAATAATGGATAATTTGAATTAAGTTATCCGTGAAACTCAATATTTTTCCGCATTCCTATGGGTAAATCGTTAACATAAAAGTGTATTTTGGTGTAGAGAGAGAAATACTTTTCATGGAAACGATCTGTACAATATAAAAATAATTCCTTTTCCTTTATATAAATCCTCATACATACTGAGGAGATTTTCACATCTCGGAGAGGATGGAAATCGCAGTAGTGTATTCCCTAGATTCAATACTGATTCTATTAAATACATTTGTATATTATGTCCAATGTTTCACTAGGGGCCACTCATTTATTACGTAAGACGATTGTTGACAGTTTTGCCCCCCCCCCTTTATGTAAGAAAAAATAAGAATAAGTCGAACCCCTCCCTCCTGTTTTACGTAAGAATCTAAACTTTGGTTTTGTTTGAAAGTTTTTCTTTATCATTAAGATCATCTTTATAAATTATGTAATGTATTGTACGGAACGTGTACATGTGCGGTGAATCGATTAATGGTGACGCACTCCGATCTCGACCGATCGATGCCGAACAATAGTCGCTCGAGAATATTCTGTTGTCATAACAAGTTGTTTTCATTGGAAAGCGGTGGAAATATATTCGCATGTTTTCTAGTAATTTCTTTCGATAAATATGTTACATACTCTCGTCTCCGGATCAGCGAGACAGTTGATTAATTTCTGGGCGCGTAATATAAATATTCAACCGCGAGATACAAAGTGATATAAATAAAATGCATTATTGTTTGTCAGATAAATAAGTAACTTAAGTTTGTTAATAGCGTATAAATAATTAAATAAATAGTTGTAAATAAATAATTGTTAAGTAAATAAGTGAATTAGAAAATTTGTTACAGTGTGTATGTAATCTTAAAGATTTTGATCAGTCGAAGGGCTAAAAACCCACCCTGTCGCTTCTACTTTGTCCTTTAATATTTAACTCTTTTGTGGTATAGTCTTAACTTTGCGCATTTTTGTGATCTTACGTAAGAACTATCGAGACCTCCTCTCGCCCTCTTATAAGAAAAAATAAGACATGGTTGACCCCCTTATCCTCCTGTATTGTCTTACGTAATAAATAAACGGCCCCTAGTTGGGGTAAAATAAACAAAATTAAAACAAATTAAATGAAATTTCAAAATTCACTGAGCGTTTCCGGTTTATAATCACCCTGTATAATAGGTGCCTATTGTATTACGGTGCCCTTCAGTATTCCATTATAAACTTTGTTTATTCACGTATTAAATGAACGAAATAGCATAAACACCGGTCAAGCAAAAATACAATTTGTAGATTTTTATAAAATTAAAAAATATAAATCGGAGGGTACAGTGGCCGGCACCTAAGGAGATTCAGTGATGGTCAGATTGACAGGTAGGTAGGCGGAGACTTTTTAGCAATAAATGAAAGAGCCAATAAGAATATAGCTGGACCGAAACGTCAACTTGTAGTTCAGCGGCGCGTATCACTAAGAGAGAAAAAACTAAACACGGAACACAAGTGAATTCATTCAACTGATTTACTTACCGTAATGGGGTTTTAATAATGTATCCGAAGTGGACAATTAAAATTTCATTATTATCATGAACATAAGAAGAAAATCACGGTTATAAGTACCTAACCTAACCAACAGAAACACCTGTTGCTTGGGAAACTTCTTTCTTTATTTCACCCATTATATTTACAGAACCTTCCATTCCGTCAGTTCTTAAATTGACCATAAACAAAAACACATTGTAGACGACTTCTTTTGTCTGATTACTCAGTATTTTACTCTTCCCAAGATTACTCATTTCGAACACAATTTACAAACAACCACTTCTCTACTCTGTTAATTTGCAACTGTTTGCTACTACGATACTGAACTGTGCTGAGCAGTTACTGTTCTGCCTACCGATCGTATAACCCCGCCCTAAAGGGGCTAAATTTTGCCAGTGCGCATCCAATAATTTATAGCTTTTGAATCTCCTTAGGTACCGGGCACTGTACAGTGCTAGAGGAACCTTTAGCCTTTTATGTATGTATCACTATTGTTACGTAAAAACAACTGTTTATTTTATTTTTTTATTTATATACCTAAATGGTATAATAATAGCTCTCATATAGGGAGAATGTTAACTAAAAAAAAATTCTTGAAATTTATTTTGATTATACGTAGATTATTGTCATTTTACTGTTTGCTTGTCCATATTAATAAAAAATAAAAATAAAATCAAAAAATTGAAAATCATAGTGCGCCCCATTTATGTTATGCATTTATGCATTAATTAATTTAATTTATTGGATAAAAATAGTTTTATTTCTTTAGATATACTATTTAATATCAGAAATGAAAGATATTTACAATAAGATTCGAAT
This sequence comes from Agrilus biguttatus, assembly GCA_963921985.1. Lineage (NCBI taxonomy): Eukaryota > Metazoa > Arthropoda > Insecta > Coleoptera > Buprestidae > Agrilus > Agrilus biguttatus. The sequence goes on from OY998118.1 coordinate 29,238,858, forward strand.
TTGTCCATTCGACGGTGATTTCGATGAGAAATGCACTCTGCAAATGGAACCTGATATAAAAAACATCATGATGCATTCTAGAAATCCGGACGAGCTCCTCCATGTTTGGAATGAATGGCATGACAAAGTTGGGCCACCGATGAAAAACAAGTTCATGAGATACGTACAGCTGGCAAATCAAGGAGCAAGAATGACCGGTATTTACTTATCTTATCTTATACTTTTTCTTTTTCGTTGCTTCATTATTAAATTTAACTTAGCTCTTAAAAATCACTGATCGAAGAACAAAAAAGTTATTTACAGACCTTTTAATTTCTTATTGAATTTTTGGACATTTACTGAACAATTATGCCCTTACGTAAATGCTTATAATAACAAATTGAATTTCACAAAAAATAGTTATATAATGGTTTAACAGACAAGCAACAAGTATATTGCGAAGCAATGACTTCTACTAAATATTAATTACATTTAATAAAACACAGATGAGTTACAGAAAGTTTTTATTGATACCATTATTTATATTATTATATTATTTCGACATACAATGTCTTCTTCAGGTGGTGAAGTAATATGATTACTTACCTGAAGAAGACATTGTATGTCGAAATAATATTATTGTGGTGTCAATAAAAACTTTCTGTAACTCATCTGTGTTTTGTTAAATGTGATTATGGAGTTACAATATTGGAAGGCTTCATCGATTCAAAAATTAATTATTTTGGGGATTCCTAAATACGTATTAGGTAAAGAGGGTGGTAATGGTAAAAGACCAAAATATCAAAATATATACGTACCTAAGAATGTAACATGTATTACAAATCTTTAATTTACGGTTTTTATTTTCTAACCGTAAAATGCCTAAAATGTTACTAAAACTGATTTGATTTTTAAACAAAATTATATACAGCAGCATGGTGGTAAAGCGCAGGAAGAAATAGGAAGTGTGTCGGCACCATAAAGATAATAGAGTTACAGTTGGCAACACACAGACACAAAAAATGAATATACATCATCTACCTCTTTTTATTTTATGTACGGTAGAACATCAGTGATGCCTACCAATTAGAAGCGTCACTATGCGCCATTGCAGGACTGAATGGAACTTGTCTACTCTATTCTATTATCTCTATTGTCGGCACATCCTTTCTCTCTCCAGTACAGCTTGATTTCAGTTGTTTCAGTTGTTTCACTCGATCACGATGCTGTAGTATAGGATGCTCCCTCCATGTATATATACTCTACGGTACAAACTAATCCAAAAAGTAATGGCTGAAGTTAGAAACAGGTTTAAGAGAATTCGAGTAGTAGGTATATGCCTGGATCGGTGATGTGCTTCTGTATTTCCAATAGTAGTAGAAAGGGATAGATCATATGATCAGAGCTTTTCCTCTCTGTCTGATACTTTCTCATTGCCTCGTCAGTTGTGGTGTCATGCAGGCACGCCTTCCTAGAAAAGTTACTGCGTGACGTCACAACTATCGAGGCAATGAGAAAATGTCAGACAGAGATGAAACGCTCTATCGAAGCACATCACCAATCTCGGTATTTAGATAATTCAAGCGGAATTATAGAATGAACGTAAGTCGTAACTAACTTTGTATCTTGCGTAGCAAACGTTCCCGCTTATTTACAATATCAGGCAATAAAAAATATAGAATCCGTGATGCATGTCACTGAATAATTGCTCCACACAAAATCCTTCAATAATGATAACCATTTTTCATTAGTTCAACAACCAAAGAAAGTTACAAAATTACTATTTTCATTTGAATTACACAAATTAGTCTGATCATATGATCAGAGCTTTTCCTCTCTGTCTGATACTTTCTCATTGAACCAAAGAAAGTTACAAAATTACTATTTTCATTTGAATTACACAAATTAGTCTGGAATACCATTTTTAAGTGAAATATAAACGATTTAAAATAAAAACACAACACTTGGAAATTTCACTTTCACTTATTTTTGACCCAATACGCATTTCGCATTCTTGGGGCATCATCAGGAGTTTATATAGTTTAACTATATACAATTTTGAACCAACTTACACTACATTAAGATTAAGGAGGGGGTAGATATTGAAAATTTGAAATTGTTAAATAGTGTAAATGGTGGATTAGTATTAGACAATTATGAAGTGTTAGAAATTAAGAAAGCATTATTGATTAATAAAAATTTAGCAAATGATCAAATTGAATTTAGTAACAACCCCCTCCTTAATCCTAATGTAGTGTAATTGTATTTAATTAAACTGTATAAACCCCTGATGATGCCCTAAGAAGGCGAAATGCGTATTGGGTCAAAAATAAATTAAGTGAAATTTCCAAGTATTATGTTTTTATTTTTATTTTAAATATAATATGTTTCACCAAGTTTCAACGGCAAATACTTTCAATTTATTAATAAACGATTTCTATTTTAAAAATATTTTAAAAAATTATCATATCTATCATATCATATTTATCATATATCAATTTTAAAGATATGTCATAAAATATAGGCATAGTTAAAAATAGAAGTGATTACTTTTAAAGAATATATTTTTTTGGAACCTTCGAATAACTCGAAAAAAAAAACTTTTTCTGTAAACAATAATTAATAAAATAAATCAGATAAATGTTTACCCTTAATAAGATAAGTGAAATAATGCAGGGTTTGCTGACGCCGGAGAACAAATGTATTCAGTATACGAGACAGAAAACATTGAATATGAACTGGAAGAAACTTGGAGGACATTACAACCACTTTACAAAGAACTTTTTACATACGTACGAAAAAAAATTATAAATAGATACGGACCCGATGTTGTTAGACCGGATGGACCAATTCCTGCTCATCTTTTCGGTAACATTTGGGCACAAGACTGGAGTAACATGAAAGATTTACTGTTACCTTATCCATTTGCCGAAAAACTAGACATTACGGATAAAATGATTCAAAGTGGATTCAATGCGTTAAGGTAAGTGAGTTTATTAGTAAAACAAGTATCTAATATTCGCTACCAGCATAATACTTTGATTTTTTAATTACGTGATTTAAAAATTAAAACTATAAAAGATATTACTGAATTTCTTTATAACTTAGAGAATTATCCCCACAATGTAGAAATAGGAATTTATTTATTTTGAAAAATATATGTATATATACAGGGTCATTCAAACTGAGTGGTACATTAGACATTTTAGGGAAATTAAGCATGTTACAGATTTGAAAATTTGGGATCTATTTAACTAAAATAATTTCATCTATCGGGCACTTCCGGTTATACCGAAAGTTGATGTCAACTTTCTTGTTTTAAATGGAATGGTATGTTTTTTACGATGAATTCATATGAAATATAAAATTTTAACGTGACTTTGATAACCAACTTGTATGTCTATATGCCTACGATGAATAATTTCTGAGATAATTTAATTTATTGGAAAAAAGATTGCACCGCAACCCAAACTACAAAAAGTCATAACTTGCATAAAAAATGACTTAGAATGTTGAAATTAGTTATTTACTAGTTACAGCCAAGTAATAAGGCCAACGTCATGTCAAAACTAATCTTTATAATTTATACAAGGCGTTCAAAAAAAAAAAAATCCAAAGTCCAAAAACTTCAAACACGAATAACTTTATTTTTTCAAACGGTATCTGGCATATTTTATTTTGTCATTCGATTCCTTTTTTTATCCTCTTTCGTTCCATCTGGATATTTCCTACTGTTTTTTTAAGTAAAATTTCAAAATTATTCAAACATTTTCAAATAAAACAATACGAAATATCCAGACACGGAACGAAAGAGGATGAAAAAAGGAATCGAATGATAAAATAAAATATGCCAGGTGCCGTTTGAAAAAATAAAGTTATTCGTGTTTGAAGTTTTTGGACTTTGGATTTTTTTTTCTGAACGCCTTGTATAAATTATAAAGATTAGTTTTGACATGACGTTAGCCTTATGACTTGGCTATAATTAGTAAATAACTAATTTCAACAATTTTATGTTTCATACGAATTCATCGTAAAAATATACCATTCTATTTAAAATAAGAAGGTTCACATCATCTTCCGGTATAACTGGAAGTGCCCGACAGTTGAAATTATTTTAGTTAAATACATCCTCCTTGATAATCCCTACTCCAAAATTGTCAAATCTGTAAAATGCTTAGTTTCCCTAAAGCGTCCAATGTACCACTCAATTTGAATGACTGTACAGCGTAACAGTTTAATTTAATTAGGTAACATAAAAACCATAAATGGGTTGTTGTCATCGGCGATAAAATACTTGAGATACCTTAATAGTAGTATCTTACAATGGAAATACATGTTCTTCAATTGATTTAAACTAAATTTTGTTACGTTATTTAATACTGAATTTATGAATTTTGTTACGTTGTTTAATACTGAATTTATGACATGGCAAATTTAACGTGATGACATTTCATATAAGCTGAAAATGTAACTTTGCTAGTTGTTTTATTTTATACTACAAACTTATATAAAACTTGCGAAATTATGATTTTAATATCAAAGGACATAACAAATTTTATTATAAATCAATTGAAGAATATTGTATTATACATAGAACTTTGCACCCGTTCTGATCACAACTGTGTAATCGACGAAACCGATAATCCCGAATGTTCGAGAATTCTCGTAATACAGGAATAACTGTAAAAACAGTTAATTCAAATTTAATCAATTACAACGGAGTGATTTGACCTTTTAACAAAAATTGGGGTATCAAAACACTGGGGATGTTTCATTAAAAAAATTATTGCTATCAACAATATTGTTTTAACCCTTCCGGGTCATTCTCAAGAGAAGAGATTGTTTCTTTTTTAATGAAACATTCCCAGTGTTTTGTTACTCTTAATTTAATCCTAATTTTGTTTAAAAAAGTTTCACAATCCATGTGATACACAATCAATTAATTTTAATGAAATTTTAATAAATTAGTTTACTTCAAATATGAAATGTTTAACGAAAAGTATTGATAATAATCACCGCACAATTGAAAAACTTTGGTCAAAATAATGATCATCGTGCATTTACACTTGCATGTTAGAATATTTCAGATTGCTGAAGAATTTTATACGTCTCTTGGATTAAAAGCTATGCCCCCTGAATTTTGGAGATATTCGATGTTGGAACGATCAAAGAAGAAGAAAGTACAATGTACAACAAGCGCGTGGGATTTTTGCAATGGAATTGATTTTAGGTAACAAAACATTAAAAAAAATTAAAAAATCATACTACGACATACAGTACGGCCTAAAATGTACGCAATTAGCTTCTAAATTATAATGATTCAAATTAAAAAAAGGAAACACAAATTATATTCAATTATGATTCTCAGCACACGCGGTATTGACGATGCCATCGAAATTTAAATAATCTTTTAGTCCAAATTGGATTTGCATTGGTTTGGATATTTTCTGTAGAACCGTTAAATTTTTTTTAAATGCTACCGAAATAATGTTAAAAATAATAATTTTGATATGAGTCAATTTAAACAGTTGTGCTAAATTTTTTTTTAATCAAAAAATATTTATAGCTATCTTCGAAACAATTTATATCATGGTAACCCATTTTTCGTGATTAACTTTTTTCCAATTATCAGCTCGATTAAGATTTTTAAAGGTCTCTTAAGAACTTTAAAAATCCTAAAAATAAATAACTGCTTATATATTTTCTTTAATATTTATTTTTGACTACGTATTTTATTTCTACCTACATTAAAAATTATAAATCCTGAAAATATTTCTATTTATTGCGGAATAAACTAAAAGTAAAGAAAACAATAAAACGGTCATATTAATATCAAATGGTCTCGTGAAAACAAATATAATATAATACTTCAAAAATATGAATTTTTTGAACAGTTTGTACGTTTTATGAATTTTTATTTTAAACTGCAGATTGGAGAATATAGAAAAAATAAGGTTGTTAAAAATAAATATAAATAAAAATAGATGAATTTTTAAAGATTTTAGTGATGGTTTTCCGTTAAACATTATTAATAAATAAACAACACAAATAATTGCTTCTAAATCTTCACTTTAATATAAAAATTCCTCTACAATTGTTTCGGCCTTTTAAGTCTTTTTCAAGAGTAACTAACTAGAGGTACTAAATATGTTTGCAAATGATCAGCCTATTTATACAATTCTCGAAGTGTACATTTAAAAGCTATTATTTGTGTTGTTTATTTACTAAAATAAATTGTTTTCTTTGTATTTTTAGAATTATAAAAGTTCCTTAAACAATATTTAAAAGATAAGATATATTAAAGGTGGTAACTGTGGAGACTTGTTAATGTGTCAAAAACTTACAAATTTTCAGACGAAGTTTAAAAAAAAATAGTCACGTAAAAATACATAGATAGAACATAAAATTTCGATTGTACGATATATATTATTATTAATAAAATTTTTACTACTTTTGTTTAAAAATATTTCTATTCCAAAAGCTATTGCCTATATTATAGGCCACACTGTAGATTACAAAGGGCAATTATATTTAACTTTTGTAGAATAAAACAATGCACGGAAATAAACACCGAAAGCTTTATTTCTGCTCACCATGAAATGTCTCATATACAATATTATTTACATTACGTAAATCAACCCTATTTATTTAGAGACGGTGCTAATCCAGGTAAGATTAATTTAAAAATAAATCTTTATTTAAACATCTCTTAAAACATAAACTTCCCATATAATAATTCAATAACGAATTATTTTGGAGATTTTTTAGTAGAGGTTAATTTGAATACATTAATGTGATATTAACTTTTGCATCAATTTTTACCCAATACAGATACCTTAAATTAATGAGGAAAATTTTATTACTTGGTATGTACTTGGGTTGAAATATACATAAGTACTTGTCTCTTATATGTCATTAGGTTTTCACGAAGGAATTGCAAATGCTATTGGACTTTCTATATTCAACCCCTCCCATTTTCGTCGTATTGGATGGTATAAAACTGGTACCGATAATTATGAAACAAATATAAACTATTTAATGATAAAGGCTTTGGAAAAGCTCTCATATGCACCCTATGCTTATTTGGTTGACAAGGTAAATTTTTAATACAAGTTATAATACTCTTTTATTGCCATTACACTTTGTCTTACTTTATTGTATAACTTATTATTTTAATATGTATTTAAACCGCTTACCATAACTACTTTCACAAATAAACACGATTCGCTTTTGTAATGTAACAACTTTTCATGGTAAATAAAAAATCATTTTTAGTTATAAAAGGAAACAAACAAATGAACAGTTTCCGCGCGTTGATTGATTAATTGTTTAAGTACCTTAAAATGTCCCCTTAATTCTATACTAGTTTTCTTACCACCGTAGCACACAAAATGAGATAAATATACCAATCAAGTGTTTCTTTTCAAACATATTACTATATATGTGAAAATAAATTTATAACAACAAAATACACCTATATAAAAAAATTATACTTAACCCTTTTTAGTGGAGGTGTCAAATTTTTAGAGAAGGTGTGGAAAATATGAACTCAGCCTGGTGGGATTTGAGGTTGAGATATCAAGGAGTCATACCTCCATCTCCTAGAACAGAACAGCATTTAGATGCAGTTGCAAAAAGACATATTCCCGCCGATATGCCGTACATGAGATATTATGTGGCACTTTTATTAGAATTTCAAATATTCGAATCACTATGTTCTGCAGCAAAACACAGGGGACAGTTGCATTCGTGCGATATTTATAGATCAACAAATGCAGGTCAAATATTAGAGTAAGTGTTATCGAATTAGACATATGTATGGTTTATTCCATTTTATCAATTCTATTCTGATTCTATTTTTATCCTTATTTATTAATCATGAAACGAACTATAGCCATAATTTTGAAACGCACTATAGCTATACTATATATAGCACATCATCATACAACTTTGTTATACTAGGAGTGTAAATAGGCAACCCATATAACTATCTTTGAATTAAATATTCTTAAATAATTAACTTACTCTTGTTATTAGATAAATAAATAAACCAATGAAGTAGATTTCAGATATGAATAGTTTAATATTAAGACAAAATACAATGACAAGGAGATGATAATATCCAAAAAATAGCATCCGATTAACTCAAAAAGACATACCCTCCCTTATTTCCAAAACTATACTGAAACTAAAATTATGAAGTCAGTATTAGAGATTCGGGATTTTCCTAAATTTTGCAAGAAAACTAATGTAATAGATATTGTAGTATTCAAAAAATTAACAAGAAAATGAAAACCAATAAATTTAGTTGTTTGTTCGAAAAAAAAATCTAACTTACAGACCTTTGGGCACTAATAGAAGTCGCACATGGCTAATATTATTTTTAATATACATTAAAAAAGAAATGCAAGATCTCATAATATTCAGAACTGTTAAAAAAATATTTGTTTTATTTTCGTTTTTTTTTGGTTTTCGTGTATAAGAAACGCATTGTATTTTTTATATTCCTCTTATAATTTTTATTTTTTACTTTAGAGAAGCCCTTCAGTTGGGAAGGTCCAAACATTGGAAAGATGTGCTCAAAATTTTAACCCAAGGAAAGACGGATCGACTATCGTCCGACTCAATATTAAAATATTTTGAACCTTTGCATGCATGGTTAAAAATTCAAAATGTAAAAGAACCTTTAATTGGATGGAATTCATCTTTGGAGGACACCTATTTGTATCGTCCAATTGTACACAGCAACGCCAAATCGATATTCTCTTTTAAACTGAATTCGATTTTATGTACTTTTACTTTTTCTTTTTTGTTAATAAATATTATTTAACACGAAAAATGAACCATACAGTTATAAACAGCTTACACCTAGCTTAATTACAACGTTTTTTTGTTGTTATTTTCAACTTTTTTGGTCTAACTGTTTTTTAAATTAAGTTTTGCTGATTTGTTTTTTAGTTTTCAAAGTCAAGAGTAACAAAAAATATTGTTGAATTATATTACATTATTATTTTGAATAATAGTTACACTTTTAGAAATAACAATATGTACAAGAGAACATTTTAATGTCGTTATGCAAATAATTCTTTAAAAACCTAAACATCACTTTTAATTGGCATTTTTGTTGCTGCTAAATATGGATTATCGATTTCCCAATTAGGTGCTTCCTTTTCTTCAGTTTTAATAGTAATATTTTCATTAACTTTTTCATTGGTTTGGTTCTCATCAGATGCACTATTCTCTGACTTCAATTTCTTTTTGGGAGGTTGATTCTGATCCTGAGTTTTAGGATCATACTCCAAATCCTCTGCATCAAATACTTGATCTGAGAGCAAGAGTGCACTTAAATAAGGAGGAAAAGTAGGTTTACTTGCTATCACTAAAATATAAAAACAAAAATTAAAATACACATTAATTGAAGAAATTAATTGCAGATATACATGGAAAAATGTTAGATTCATCATTGTCAAATAAATTATGAGTTGGATTGGTTTTTGCCAAGAATTTTGTTAGTGCTCTCTCAATATCTTTCTTCTGTATAGCTGCTTTTTCTCTAATTGCTTCATAATCAATTACTGGTTGTTTGTGTGTCTAAAACATACTACAATTAGTATAAAATCTCTCTAAACAATTAAAACATGACTTACAGGGGTTCTAATATAAGCATGTGGATCTGGAAAAGGAGGCAAATGTTGTGGAATATAATTGGGAAGTTGCTGTTTCGTGCCTGCATGCAACATGCTAAGTTGCTTTTGAGGTTGTTGAGGTTGTAGAGGAGGCAAGGTACCATGTTTAAAACTTTTAACAAATTTATCTAAACCACTGAAATCAAAACCTAAAAATAATAAAATTAATTTCTAAAATAATTCTGTTATCAAAAGATAAACTTGCCCATCTCAACAAATCCTAAAATTATGTCAGCAATAAGGGGCTCACTTCTAGTCGATAATTCACAGTAATTTTTACTAAGAGATCCAATTTCACATACAACTAAATTAACGTAAATCAATATATCATTTTTAAAAATTTATCACTAGAATACATACAACATTGCAGCATTTCAGTTAAAGATCCTAATGATTCTTTATCACATATATCAAAACCAGTTTCTAGAAGAATATTAGATATAGCGGCTGCGAGCATTTTTCTATACACGTTATCATTTTGTTCCATTTTTAAATGCGTTAAATTAGTGGGTATCGTAAGTAAATTACAATTAGTTACAGTTTATTTATATTTCCCCAGTTTACATAGGTTATAAAAACATTTCACCTCTTATTTAACGCATCATTAATCTGTGATGTCTGTGATTAATGCCCATAGATAATTTAAAGCTTCCTGGTAACTATAGTTTTCACCATCTAAAAACGTCGGTATGTAGTTGGTATACATAGTAAATAAAAATTCCCTGCAATAAAATAATCTTTGAATATGATCTACTTTTTTCAACTTCATCTCGGCTTCAGATTGCAAAATAAAATTATTAAAACTTATATAAATACAGCAGAAGGTTTATGAAAATTCATATTAAATCCTATGAAATTATAATAAATTTACTTTAATAAGTAGCTTGTTTATAGATTAAGATATAAATTTTGAAGTTGCTGCTGTAGCGGTTAGGAAGTACGTTGTATTAGTGGTACGGGTGAGGGGTGAGAATATAAAAGGTAAATTGGCGGGAATTAAGGCCATTTCTTAATATATTGCTCGTCGGTCTTGTGCCAACAGACGTCCTAAACGTTTAAAATTAAATTGGCTTGAATTAAACATTTTAAAGAAACTCATCATGCCAATTACGGATAAGATTATTCTAAAATACTTGAGAGTAATTCCTGAAGCTTCGGCACCCTCAAAAGAGTCACCAAAAGCGGCAGGTTTTGATTTACGAAGTGCTTTTGATTACGTCGTGCCCCCTCAGGGAAAAGAAATTATAGATACTGGCTTAAAAATTGAACTTCCTGAAGGATGTTATGGAAGAATCGCACCAAGATCTGGATTAGCGGCAAAAAATTTCATCGACGTGGGTGGTAAGTACTTAACATTTTCAACCTAAGTTATGATAACCTAAATTATATCTCATTTTAGCGGGAGTTGTGGACGAAGATTACCGAGGAATTCTAAAAGTAGTTCTGTTCAATCATTCACAAATCCCATTCTCAGTAAAAAAGGGAGAACGAATTGCCCAGTTGATTTGCGAACGTATTTATTACCCCGAACTCGAAGAAGTACAGGTACTCTCGCAAGTGCCGATTTGAATTTGTTTATAAATAACGTCAATTGTTTTTTTCCTTCTAGGAACTGTCAAATACCAAGCGTGGTGAAGGTGGTTTCGGCTCAACTGGTCAAAATTAATTTTTATTTTTCTTGTTCCTTATCTTATCTCCATAAAGTTTTATTTTAATGTAAAAAGTGATATAGGTGTATTCTGTTTTAATAATGAATAAAGTGCTTGTAAAACATCTTTCATTATTTCCCACTATCTTAAGGGACTTTACTAAAACAAGGTTGGCAACAACGAAGACCAATTTTAACGGTCCATCGAAAATGGCCACCGAAGTGGAACTTGCACAAAATGCGAAAGCCGGTGGTGATACAATATTCGGAAAAATATTAAGAAAAGAAATTCCATGCAATTTCATTTATGAAGATGATTTGGTGAGAACATTATTACATTACATGTGATTTATAATTATAAGGAATTTATCATCAGTGACAGTAGGTGTATTTGTTTCAAATGTTTCATTAATCAGTTTTGGATTTCTCTTAATTATAGAATTCATTATGCATATGTAGCAAACGAAACGATACAGTGAGAAATTGCAGTCTGGTTAATAAATATGTTAGCAATAACATAATTAAATGAATAACAAATTATTTCAAATTTTAAATACCATATACTGTCTTTTATAGTGTGTGGCGTTTGATGATGTCAATCCCCAAGCTCCTGTACACTTTTTAGTAATACCTCGGAAACCTATCTCACAACTATCAAAAGCTGAAGATACTGATGAAACTTTACTAGGGCATTTGTTAATTGTTGCAAACAAGGTTGCTCAGAAGAGAAATTTGAAAAATGGTTTTCGAATTGTTATAAATGATGGTTCTATTGGAGCCCAATCAGTCTATCATCTGCATGTTCATGTTCTGTCAGGAAGACAGATGCAATGGCCACCTGGTTAAATTACAATATTTTCCCTTTTTGTTCAGTTACAGTTCTAAGAAGATTAAATAAATGTTAGTTTCAATTTTGTGTTTTAATTGTATAAAGAAAATTTGCATTTAATGATTTTATGCTTGTTGGGTTAGTTCCCTTATTACTCAATTTATTTATAATTATTGTTTGATCTTGTCGGAAAACAAAATATCAAAAGTATTTAAATCTAAATAAAAAAAATGATTACAAATAAAACACTATGCTTTACTATCACTATTTTTATTTTCTATTGGATTGCAACTTCCACTTGCAAAGTCATCAACAGAAAATTCTAGATTTTTATTCATGTTTAGTTTAACATTGAGGAGGGGAAATCTTCTAAAGACCCCCTCCCAAAGGGAGGTAGCATCAGATTAGCCGAGGCGCCTACCGATTAAAGCCCCTCGAGCTTTTAAGTCCAATTCAAAATTGAGTTATTTGCTGTTTAACACTAAAGATAAGTTGGATAAATTGGGTATATACAATTTAGAATGTAACTCATGCTCATGCAATGGGTATTTAGATTAAACTGGGAGAACATTCAAAACAAGACTACAAGATCACGATAGAGCAATAAGCTTAAAAAATAATTCATCAACATTCGCTGAACATATAGTTAATAACAACCATAAATTTGATAATAAATTAGTATACTATATATACTTATAATACATTATGAGAATAAAACTAAATTTTTCAGAATCTGGACATTTTAAATACAGTATGAGAAAATATAATTTACTAAACGACCAGTTTGAAATCAAATACACTCCATTATTCAAATATGTAATTCCTAAAGATAAACTACTTAAACCCCCCCTCCCCACTATAAGATACTCTGTTAATAAGATCAGATTAACACAAGCATTTACTGTTGATAATCACTTTGTAAGTTGAAACGGCAGTCTAGTAGAAAATAAAAATAGTGATAGTGCAATGTTTAATGTTTTATTTATAATTATTTGAAGATGAAGTGTAACAAAGTAAAAATAGAAAATATAGAATTTCTGAAACATAGAAAAAATGCTTTATGTTTCAGAAGAGTTGATAACAAACTTGACATTTGTTTTAGCTGATTAGGACTTCGTTAAGAGCAAATGTATTATTTCTATGTACTCTTGACAATTATAAAGCTTACTAAAACTTTTCTGAAACAAAGCGTTTTTCATTGTTTGTGCTTATTTAAAAATGTTTCATAAGATGTTTACAGGTGATAAGGAATTTTATCCATAATCTATATAACTTTCTTATTAATTTTCTCTGCTGTTACTTTAAAAATATTTATTCTATATTAGTAGGATTATTTTGTATTTCCAAATCTTCAAATACGTGTATTTATAGATGATGTATTATCATAATTTGAATCAAACTCATTGCATGGAGAGTATTTGTGAATTTTGTCTGAATTTATAAAACAAAGAAATAATTGAAAGGAATTAAAACTACAAGGACAACCAAATTCCGGAATAAAACGTATTTGTAAACGGTAGTATCACTAAATATATATTTTCATTTTGTATATAAATGGTTATTTCTAAAATTAAAGTACATTAATTTGGTAAATGTCTATCAAACTTATCTACAGCGTCATAAATGGTAATAATCAGTAAATGAATAACTTTCAACTATCAAAATAAGAAGTAAACAACTTGAAGTCAAAAACACTTTCTCATTAAAAATTACATACACAAATACAATTCCACATAATCATATTTGTTAAATTGCAAAAATTTATTCACAGAATTGAGATGATAATTACTTTTACAAATTAACACCAAGAAAATATTGTAAAGCTATTTTTATTTAAAGATACTGAATAATAATTAATAGGACGAGTACACAGCATGCAACACTGATTTTTTAGAAGTCTTTTAGTAATTATAATTACTTTATTAAAAAATTTGAAGATCCATAACACGAAAATATTTAATAATTATCCAATAAAAAATTATAAACAATCTTAAAATTAGAACCTTTTCATAACAAATTGGTACACCGACAGTTGATTTATACCTTTGACTTGAAGATTTATAAACATTTAAGATAACACATCTATTTTGTGGTTTAGAAAAGACAATTGTAGTCAGTTTAAAATAATAATGAATTCCTACGTTTAGTTACAAAGTTGTATATTTTTAATAGATAATAATGTAATAAATATTGCTCCTCGCAGAGGTAATGGTTTAAAAGTAATATTGAAAGCCTCATATGTTTTTTATAGTAACAGTCTATCGAATTAAATTTAAATTCATATTCCAATTAATTAAAACATACATACTACTAACATAACGCAATTTATTTCATTTTAAATTTTCAATATCCTACAATATAAGGGTCAGTCATAAGTAAGAATAATTTTTTCCTTAAAAAAATGTAGAACCAGCTACCTTTTTCCCTAAATAAAATAATTAAAATCTCGTAAATTTTAAATTAAACCAAAAACTCTATTAAAAATAGTTTGGCGTTACAGATTCTTAATGACAATTATGTCTTTTTCTTAGTATTTTAAAACAAATCATTTCGTATATGTTGCGTTTTGTTAAATTGCTTTGCATTGATCCCTGTATTTGAAGTTTTGTTTTTTTAATTTAAAAAACAATGAAAACAGAACCATTTGCAGTTTTGAACTTTAATTAAAATCTGCAGTGTTTGGGATTGTCTGAGCTAAACATGGCAAACACTAAAGCACCAGTCCATTTTCCTTTTCATACACATTAACAAATTACAACAACTAATTGTAAATGTGGATTATAAGCGAAATAAAAACGTATAAATACTTCCAGTTCAAAATTCAACCACAACTGCTTTAAAATATACAAAGCACTCAACACAACGAAAGCTACTTTTGGTCTTACGAAAGGGTACTTCTAAAATAAAATTCTTCTTATAATTTTTTTTCCATTAAAAATTGCACACTCCGCAAAGTTGGTTTTAGACGCTCACAATTAACAAAATATTTAAAATTAAATTGCCAAAATGCGTAGAATAATTCGTGTACCCTCCTGATACGCACTTAATAAATCACAAATGTTTATACTGTTCCCAAAATTAAATACGAATAGCATACAAGTAATACATACCGCATATTCTCATTTTTAAACTTCAAAAACTCTAAATTTTGCCTTTTTGAAATTAACAAAAAATATTTCGAAAAACAATCAATCGGCAAAATTATGTAAAAACAACAATTAAATAAAAATACAATAATTCAATGACGCTCAAGTCTAGAGACCAATATTAATAACGAATTGTACGGTTCAATGTAATAACTTCATAAATAAACGTTGAAACGGCAAAAAATCAATATTTGCACAAAAAGTATTTTGCGAAGAAATCGAAGAATGAAATATAAATTAGGACATTGAGCTGCATGGTAAACGCGGTGACCCCATTTGAGTTAAAACTCGATCCAACCACTGAAGAGGTCCATTTAAATGTAATTCAATCCAACAGGGTGTGGAAGTGACTGTTTGTCTTCTGTAATCATTAAATACAATGTGACAACAAAAAATATTCTTTTCTGTATTAATTTTAGGCACAAAAAGCACTTTTTAAATAAGATAATAAAAATCATTATTGTCAAATATAAAAAATTTCAATTTACCACAATTTACAATACTGAAATATAATCAGTGCCTTACCTATATTCAGCACCCCACCCTTTAACAAAAGACATACGAATAGTGCACATTCTCGTTAATTGGTAAACTGCTTCAAAACCTTGGCTTACAGACTGTGATAGCAACGCAGCAAATTCTTGATTGTTAAATATTTTTAAATTACAACCTAAAACAAATTATAATTATAAATTTAAACTATAATTCAAATTCAGAGTTTTACCTGGAGGTATTTTGCAAACTGTAGCAGGATGCCATCCATACCTTTGATTACAATTTGGCGACTGCACAAAAATACTGGAGTCACTAAGACATTCTGCAAACACTTCACCACCTATATAATAAAGTCTAACACCTTTGCCAATGTGACGTCTAGTTTGTTCCACAACTGTGTTTCTATTAACATTTGAAAGAAGACCCAGGCAAAACCTAAAGACAATACAAGTAATTAAATGAAATAAATGATACGTTTATTGATTCAAATATTTACACTTTTAACGTGAATCTACATCAAGTAAAAACCACGAATATTAATTATACAATATAGGTAATCACTTTATTAATGAAAACAACAAAATTTAGTTGATGGGCGTTTGTGGGATGCCGCATATTGGGGCTATCTATAAAAAAAAGCACGTATTTAGGGCCGAGGAATGTAAGCCAACGTGACAAAAAGTGACGAAGGTGGGAATCGGTTCTTTAAAGCGTGACGTTACTTTTTTCAATTTTAAAATGATTTTGATCTACTGAGCTCTACATTATTGATTCTAGTTAAAATATAAAATTAAAATAATTGAGTACAATAAGACAAACTTAAATACTTATTTGAAGCTATATCAAAAATTATGAATGGAGAATTCCTAAATACTTAGTTGCCAAAGACGAGTGCTTAATAAAATGCATTAAAAATATACATATTGCATCATAATATTATGAATGACCAAACTGACTGCATACTGCAACAATTTGTGTATTTGGACCCTTATAAATGTCTTGTCTTGGGTCTTCCTTATATTATATTATATAAGTTTACTTCCTTTTTAATAAATAAATATTAAAATCGTAATACTACTTCAAAGATGTGCTCTATTATTTGTATATATTGGCTTTAAAATTAAGTAAAAATCATTGTTAAAATAGATGTACAGTGATCTTATTGTGATTAATGTTTTTTCTTATCTGGGGGATAAACTACCTATGTAATATTAATAAAGGAGATTATTCAAACGTTGCTGTAAGTAAAAAAAAATGTAATCCACTGTGCAAACCAAAGAAGAGTTCAAAAGAAAATGTAAAAAAAATACATTATTTAAATTATGTTCTATGGATACTTATCTAATAATTACCTGCTTAAGAATTAGAATGGAAGGGGTTCTCTACTGTAAAACCCCATCTGTCCCAATTTTCGATTGTATTTTAATATTATATATAAAATAGTTTAGAATATATTTGTTTTAGTATTCTTATATTACTCACTAAGAATGATTATTGGACTGAAACAATTCTGAGAATTTCCTTTTGTACTCTTTCTTGATTTTTAAAAAATGTAAAATAAATAAACAATTTACAAAACATTACCGTTCTGAATTACTAGGATCAGTGAAGCCATCAACAGTAATGGAAGGTTGACTTGCATGGAAAGTCTCACCAACTCTTGTATTAAGCTCATAGTAGCTTATACTACACCAAAATGCTGGTTCACAATACATTACAGGTTGTGCATCTGTATGGGGACTTGGAGTTAACCTTGAAAGACCTAGAAATAAAAATTAAACATTTCTAAATGAGATAATAATAAGTAGCTTTAATTTTAACTTTCACAGTAAATATCATAGCAATTAAGTAAATTACACAATAATGAAGAGAGAGCATTGAAATTTTAATTACTCACTCATGTTATCATTATGATCAATTGGATCACCATCCTCTGAAATATAACCAGGTGGTGGTGTTTCAGTTGGAGGAGCTGCACTGTGAGGAGATTCAAGACTGTTGGGTGGACCATTTGAGCAAATGCCTACTGTATCCATATAACTTTGGCTGTGCTGCATGTGTAAACTGCAAGAACAATATTATTGAGACAAATGTAGGCAAAGATCCAATTTAAGCATACTTGATATTGGAAAATGAGGTATTTTCTGGTACTGAGGTGCTTAAATCTTCCAAAGAATGAGGAAATATGTTACATTCTTCATTTGTTAATGCATGCCGGGGAACTAGAATGGCTGGTAGAGCTGCATAGAAAAAACAAATTTCTTACAGCATGAAATATTAATATAAAACTAGTGGGCTATTACTATTATTGCTAAAATGAAATCGTATCAATTCCTACCTGGTGTTTCTATTCTGGTATAATGGTATGGATTGACACAAATTTCTTCTTTTTTCAAAGAAAAAGCAAATTCACAATTGTCCAGTGGTCTTAGTTCATGATGTGACTGTAACTCAGGCCACCTCCACAATTTGCAGTAAATTACATGAGGCAATCCTTTACGTTGCACATTTGATCCTAAATCATTTGACTTTAACCTGTATATACAATACTTATTATAAAAAACTTACTCAAAATTACTTTTATAGTAAATTAAAACCGGAAAATAAGTACTATGCGGTTGTAATTTTGTATAATGAAAATTTTTTAAATAAGCATGGCTTTCCTATTAAAATATGCAAAAAAAAGTCTACAACAAAGTGACAAAGTTGTTCTATTACCTGATAATTCTATAGAAATTCTAAAGAAATTTAAATGTGAATACCTATGTAACAAAGAAACTTCAATCTTAGCGGTCTATACATTAGCCAGACATTTAAGGTAGGTCAAAATCCAGACATAGTGGGGTAAGGGGAAAGAAATCATAACAAATCTATAATGTGACCTTAAAATGTGAAAAACTTCATACCATGATTTGTTGACATACCTAGAAATAGTAACACATTTAGTGTTGTGATTTTGCGATGAAATAGCTCGTTCCAGTTCTTCTAGTGCACCAGTTTTTTTTAATTTCTTTGCTAAACTTTTAACTGCCTTTTCACACCATTTGTCGTCCGTGTCATTGCCTTTTTTCCAACCTAGCAACCGCTTAACAATGGGTGGCGTAAAAGGCAACATACCACTCATCACAATAATAACATAAACGAACTGGTTTATCGTTTTAAAAACACAACTTCTTATATTTTTTATTGAAAAATATGTAACACTAACACAAACACTACCGCCATGTTGAATTTGATAAGCGATTTATTTTTTGTTTGTGAGTATATCAACGACATCCGCTTTGCTAAACATTTCATTTTCGCACGTGGGATTTTCGACAGTTTCAGCGTAGCTGCGATTGATTTTTACGCATGCGTGACGCCTATTAATATTTTACACATTTGGATAAAATTTTATAATTACGTTATGAATTGTATGGTGTTATCACTATTACTACTATTTACATACTGTTACAAAAGAACATATTACAATAATCTTACGATTAGAAATATGCAGAAGTCGTTTAATAAAATCACATATAAGATATCGTAGAAAATGAAACTAATAAGAACTTATTTTTATAAATCGTTATGTCAACACTTAATTAATTCATAATTAGTTTCGATTTTCTACTCGTGAACAAAAGGCTTTGCACTAGCAATTTTCTTAAATTAAATAATTGATATTGATAACGTGAAACAATTATTTAAAATATAGTAAATATTTATATTATTTCATTGTTGCCAAATACCTTATTTGAAATTTAGAATAGCAAATATTTAATTTTTTAGAAGTTTTTGTAACTTAAAATTACAATGAGTTCAGTAAAAAGGGGTTTAGAATTACTACTTGTCACGAATTACGCAATTGCTGTAGATTAAACAATTTATAATAGATGCGATAGCATTTACAATATTTGTAAATCTCAAATTAAAAATAAGACGTATGATTTGGCAACCAAGATTGTAATTTGATGACGAAAGAATATAATTACAGACAATTGCTATTTACAACAAGCTAAGGAAGTAATAATAATCCGAATTATTATTACTGTGAATAATAAACGCAAAATATAAAAATAAAAACAGTAAAAGTTGGTAAAAGCATGGTAAGTAAAAATCATTGATAATGTAATTTAAGCATTTAAGAAGTAGTTGACAGGAAAAGTTAATACCGATTTTTTTCAGAGATAATCCACTATTCTAATTGGGATTAGGTTTACAGTTAGGCTACGTATAAATATACAATAAATAATGGAACAAATAATTCTTTTAGCCATATTTTACAAATCAGAAATGTAAATTGTCAAACTTGAACAAGCACTAACAGCTTGTTTTAAAACAATGTATTTTTTTAATTTAAGTAATTATTTTTGGGCTTATTTTAACACATATATAATCATATTTAATGAGTGAAACTGTTAGGCCATTTTGCTGTAATTCAGCAGGTTGTACTAAAACATTTACCAATGAAGATCATCTTCTAGTACATGAGGAGAAACATGATATTGGTTTATACATAGGCATTGAAACTCAAAGCAGTGCAGTAGGTAAACCTTAATTCATGAAGTATGATTATTCTTTGCATGTTATTAAATTGCATTGAAAAGGTGTTTACCATTGCTGTTTTATCCAGGTCTATGTTAGACATCTGTAAGGGAGTCAATGTAGACGTTAAAATGTTCTTTTTATCAATTCACTCCTTTCAAAATGTACAGCAGGAGTGCAGTTATCTTTAGAATACAAACTAACAATCTGCAAATGGTAAATCATACTTCGTCAATCTAGTTGTAATAATTTGGTTAAACAGTATATGTTGTTTATTAAATTCCTATTTTATTTTTTAGATGAAACACCCACACCAACTAGATTTATAAGAAATTGTGAAGAAGTGGGTTTGTTTCAAGATTTACAAAATGTAAATCCTTTTGATGAAACCTTTCAAAAAGCTGCAGAATTGGCCAAATCTGGGGTGCTACATGTTCCTGAAACCTCAACGGATGATAGTTTGCACACACCTAATGTCCTCCCTCCTCAAGAGAACACCTCAAATTACAATGACCATAAAGGAGACATTTTGAAAAATGAATGTTTTACATCACACTTATCCAAAGATAAAATTGGAGATAAAGTAGAGAGTATATTGTTAGCATGTTTGACAAATGATAATGCTCAAACATCAGAATTAGATCGTTTATCATCCACCCCATCACCTGACTGTTTAGTTATTAGTGATGATCATGATATTGATGTTTTATATAAAGATAATGAAAATGTAGGAAATAGTAAGCAAAATGAATCATCTACAAATAATTCTTATTATAATGTTAAAAGTAAATTGAGAGAAACTTTAGAAGGTAAAATAAACAACAATGGCAACATTTTTGATGTAAATGCACAAAATGATATTAAACTGAAGATAGAAACTATTAAACAATCTGTTATATTTGATAGTGAAGCTTTTTTGCAAAAACCAATAGAAAGACAAACTAAAAAAGAAATAAATGCCAGTAATAATGTAAATAAAAACTGCAGTGCACCAAGAAAAGAGTTGGATAAAAAAGAGATGAATAGAGCAGCTCAATTTAGAAGTCGCCAAAGAAAAAAGCAGTGGATAAGAAAAATGGAAAATGAATTAGATTATATGAAGAAAGAAAATAAAAATTTGTGGTTGGAAAATCAAAATTTGAAATTTGAAGTTAGTGCTTTGAAAAAAGTTTTTTTACTCCATAAGGATTGCTCTGTATCTAAAGATCCGAAATTTGGTAATTGTTTTTTTTTTTTATTTCGACTGATTTTTTTCTTTATTGTTAAATAAGTATAAGTACATTCTGTATACATTTTTCAGAAATTTGAAGTCGGTTTTCAAATTATATCAATGTTCAATTTATTCTTTTTATATGTAACAGGTAATTTTTATTAAAAAATGATCGTAAAAACTATTGCATTTTGCATTAACTTTTCACATGTCTTGTGTTGAAAACTACAAAAAAGTGAAAAATATGTGACTATATAGTGTTTTTTAATATCATGAAGTTTGATTTAAGATAATGTTTGTCAATTTGTTTTAGATAAAGAAGTTACCAAAATTTTACATGACATCTATGGAAATGTGAGAAAGGAAGCAGTAAACCCTAATAAAAAAATTAAAGTTGCACCAATTATGCCTAATCCTCTGCAACAACCGAAAAATAAAACAAAATTTTCAGCAAATATTGCTTTATCAACTGCAAATAATGAAAAACCAAGTGTTTCAGCGCCTGTTAGTCTCCTTGTAGTTCCTGCTGTTACAGTTAACAATAGTGATATTTCTGTTGGTAAGTTAATTAATCAATTGTAGTTTTCCTAATTCAAAAAGTCGTAGATGTAATCCGTTTTTTATGACGCCGAGTTTGATTTGATTCTTCCTTTTCTACTACACTTTCTGCTAATCACATTTTTTTGATAATTTTTTATATCAGAGGATTTGATTTATTTTTTTCTTTTCTTGTAGGGGGTGTTCCAAAATTGTTGACTATCCCTCCAGGACAAGCATGTCTGTTGACTCCATTGACGGCTAAAGCAGAAAAATAATCAAAATTGAAAACAACGTGAACCAATATCAAAAGAGCTGCAGTAGTTAAATAAATAACTCAAAATTTGTAACACAATTTAGAAAACCAGCTCTCAAAATCCTTAGTGGTTAAAATGAGATTTTTTGTTTATATTCATATTCATTTAGTTTCCATTTTAAACATCAACATTTAATTTACAAGTTGCATAAGAATCTGTGATATCATTTTATGAAATAAGTGTATATCATCTATATTGCATAAAATTAAGTATATGTTGTGCTATTTTATATTTTCATAGTTTTAGAAGAATAAAAGTTTGATTAATTGTAACTATTTTATTTAATGGAAATTGGGGATACTTTATTAATGAAAATTCAATGTTAATTTCCATAAAACTTGTATTTTTAACACTAACAATTATTTCACCTTAAGTTATAAAGGAAATTATTATTTTTTTAATGTGTAGATAATATGACGAAAATGTAATTATTAATTGTTATATTTACTAAACAATAGTAAAACCAATTGACAATTAAAAATAGGAAGATGTTAAGAAATAAATTTAATTATTACAAAAAAAAAACTTTAACGCTCCGTGAAGTAAAGTATTTCTTTTTTTTTTAATGAGTTTAAGAAATATTAATTCTTTTTGTTTCAAATAATTTAACTGATTTTAAAAGTCGCGTTTTTATTAAAAGTATTGAATTACTTTCTTACTTGAATGTTAAACGGGTTACATATATGTACACTTGTTAATTTAATTTTAATTATGTAATTGTATAAAGTATAAACTTCTAGGAGATATCCAATTGTTTTTAAAAAGCGTAAAATGGATTTATATTCTTTTAATAAACTGTCTAGATATTTAACTGAAATATTTAATATAAAAAAAAGCTATTTTAACACATTCTTTTTAATTGTTAGAAATTTAAAGTGGAAAAGTATTAAAAATAATTGTAAAATGAACATGAAATCATGTATAGATAATAATTAATTTCTATTGTGATAAGCTAACTGAATATTTATTGTTCTTGAGGATGACTTTTACGATTGAGGATTTATTTTACATCACGTCTATTTTTGGATATATAAAACACACTGGCAATTTCAAAATTTGGACGAACCAATGACTCGTTCCGAACATATCCGAACTCTTCAACCGAACGACATCGCAGCTTACCTTGATTTTGCTTTCGCTGTCCGCAAAGGTGATATTAACGGGCGGTCGGCTAGTTACAGAGCTGAAACGTGCGGTCAAACTTCGGGAGGTTAAAGGACAAATGTGATCGGGACAACCATGAAACACAATATGACAGTCGGATTATGCGAAAAAACGACAAAAACAAGTTATCGAATTTGAATTTCGGTAAAGTGATCTGATTAAGGAATTAATATAATGAACAGGTGATCGTTTTTTATATCTGAAGTGAGCGTAGTTAAAAGTTTTTTTGTCCGGAGAACATCTGTGATACATTGCTACTTATTCAGGGCTTTTCGTGGATTTACTAGCTGTTTCGTTTTATTTCGGTAAGAGAACTGATATGCGGAATTATAATTACAGAAAGCAGCGATAAATAATTAAGTTATTAATAATTTACATTAATGTATATTGTTAAAAGTTAAAAAGAATAATTGTTCTGGCTCTCTGATAATTGAACAAAATGAAATGTTTTTTTCTCTATATATATAAATATTTATTACATACATTTATTGTTTCACATTTATAACAACTATTTGTTATAATTAATCATAACACATGCTCGATTTTTCTCAAATTAATGTTGTTAAAATGGTTTACCAAATGATTTAGTTAATTATTCAGAATATAAAAAATACTAAATTTTATAATTAGCGGTTGTCATTAAAACAGAAAACAAAAACCAAAGAAGGTTAAAATACTCGAATAGGTGTATGGATTTAAGGATTCGATGAAAATTCCCAAGTATCATAAAAAGCAGTAGTGTCGTTTGAAAATAGCAGGGGAGACATAAAAGTTCTAAAATTTTGGTAGCTTTTTTGTGTTGCAGTGTTTGTTACAATTTTTATTGAAAGTTTTATCTATAAAGGCTACATTCAAATTTATTTTCCGATAATTTGCATCGATTGTTCAAAAATGAAAGAGAAGGGAGGGCACACATTGCTAACTACTTTAAACTTTTAATTTTTAATTGCAACTTTTTTGAGGAGGTACATAAATTTTTCACTCTCAAAAGCTTATCATTTCCATTTTTGAGTCATCAGTCTATGTTCTTGGGTATACAAAATTCCATTTTAATATGTAAATAAATGACGGTGTGACATACGGACAGACAGATGGATAGACGTAAACAATAAGGGTCTGTAAAAGGCTACGGAATTTTAAAAAGTAACTTAATAACAATTTCCTATAGAACCTGAACTAAATTGTTGTACTGAAAGTATTTTTATTGAAAAAAAGTACGATTGATAATATCTGTAACGAAGTATTTGGTAAACTATGACTAATTCTACTTTACACGCACCAGTTGAAGAATTACATTTAAAAAATCATTAAGGAGCTCTGCAAATTTAATGTAAAACATTTTAAATTGATGTATACAGTTACCTGCCAGTATTTCCTAATGTCTAGAAAGCTTCCATTGTTATTGTTACATGAAATGTATGTTTTTTCGGTCCAGTTGAACTTGACCATTCCATATTTAGTCTCGTTTTTATCGAATTTTGTAATAGAGGTAGTAGCCATTCTTCGTATTTGTAACAGAGCCACACATTGTTTTTGTCCCTGCTACAAGGCTGACCAAGAATTAATTCACACTCTTCGTTACGTGAAAATTTTTACCTTCGCTTCAATGAATAGTCAATGTTAAAATAATTTGAACACATTTCCAAAGTGCTACATTTAGTAATCAAAAAACAAATATTTGTGTAAAGGGTAAACCAATATTACGAGAACGTGTTTTACAGTACTAATGCGTTAATGAAACCTTGTGGAAATAACAGTTTGAGGTAGGTCGCCTAAAACGAAGATTTATATATATATATAGCGAGAAAATTCAAACGTTGTATATATATAACGAAAAATTAAGCTAGGTCTATTCAAGTTAGATTTCTTTTAATAACAATTTTTGTCAGTATGACTAGTACCATCTTTTTAGGGGAGGCGAGGGGGCTTAGCCCCGGGTCTCATAGACAAGCGAGCCTTGTTTTCATAAGATTATTTTTTTAACAAAAATTCAAATAAAATTGAAAGTTGAACACACTTATAAGTATTCAATTGACGAAGCTTTCAGATATTGTAACTCCATAACACTATTATAGAAAAACACAGCTAAGTTAGAAAATAAAATGTATTAGTACCACTATGCACATTTCACCACACTGCGTTTTTCTATAATATTCTTATAAGTGCCTAGTAAAAACTAATAATTATTAATGAAAATATTTTTGTAGTTTCGATTTTGTATTCGACAGTACTATTATTATTGTATTGACGATTCCACCGAAAACGGTAAAACTAAATTTTTTAAATGTATATTTCTATTATCTATGGTTTATCATTATTGTCGTCTAACGTAATTGTTTCAATAAATTATAGCCTATTTTATAAGAACTTTTGGTTCTATGCGCGTTCGATGCAATAATGATAAGGTCTTATAAAACAAATGTTTATTGAACACTGTACAGAGAATAAGTAGTGAAATATTTGAAGAGTATTTAGTAGGGGTAAATTTTAAATACATTAATGCTATATCCCGGGTTCGAATTCCGGTGAGGGCGTGATAGCAGTAACAAATTTTTCGTGATTAATATGAGGTAATGTATGATCGGTACAAATTAATTCATTAATTAATATCGCATTAATGTATTTGAGAATAAGTAGAGTAAAGTAAACGAAAGCTGAATTAGAATTTAAGATTTTTGAATTTTTATAATTTAGGAAGATTATGAAGGTTGAACTAAGGGTTGTAGATAAAAGTAGGAAACCAATAGTAAGAGAATATAATTTGGAAATGCCGAAGATGGAATTTCTAGAATTAAGACGTTGAACCCAAATCACAAAAAAAAACTACTATTAAAAAGTAATTAAGATCACAGGCGTTATGCAGTTAGTAAATATAATAGAAATATTGTAAGGGACCATATGTTAGGAAAGTACAGAGGTAATAAAGTTGTTTGTAAAAAGAAGAATTGGTAGAGAAATTTAAGTAAAAATACGAAAGACATTGTTTACATATTTACACAAAGACATTACATATCCAGGGTGTTTTAGTTGATGTTGGTCATTACAAACTAAAGGCAAGAAAACTAGCAATTTATTTAAAACAATCAGTAATCTCTGTGTTCTTTACTCCTATGTGTTCTTCTAATGTGTCTCAAACTAACCATTCATATCTCAGAAGGTATCGTACCGTCATATCTCCCCTTTTTTTTAGTGATTTCAAAAGCGCTCTTTTTTCTACTCTTTTTAATATCTCTTCATTTTTAACGTTTTCTATTCATGGTATTTTCAACAGCCCCCTATAACACCACATTTTAAATGCTTCCACGTTTCGCCCCCAAATAGACACTTCTAATCATTTTCATTGAAGTGATTTCATTGTTTATAGCTTTACCTACCGCTTTTCTATTCCGACTTATTTGACTTTCTAGATTTCGAAAATCGGCGACTTCTTTTAGTTTTTCATCTCCTATTTTTATTTTAACTGTAATTTTACTGTCTATTACAAAGCACGTTTTTTAAGTAAGAACCGTTTTGAAATTATGCCGTCTCAGCGCTGCGGTCAGCGTTCCGCGCATGCGCACTGAGTACCAACATCTATCACCTACGCACTGACGTCATTACAGTCTGATTCGCCCCTGTTTACGTTGTTTACTGAGTGTTTAAGATGCCTCCGATAATCATAAGTCCCACCGACTGTGAAGTCCAGGCTGTTATACGATTCTTTAGTGCTAAAGGACTAAAACCGTTTGGCATTCATCATGAGATCTGTGGAGTTTACGAACAAAACATTATGAGTGATGGAATGGTAAGGAAGTGGACGAGAGCATTTAAAGATGGCCGCACAAATGTACATGACAATGCTCGTACGCATGTGGCTAATCAGACCAAAGATCTCATCACATCTTTTCTCTAGATCATCCTTCGTATAGCCCTGATCTAGCGCCCAGTGACTACCACTTGTTCCTGCACTTAAAGAAACTTCTGAGCGTTTAGCGTCTTCAAGACGATGACGAAGTCAAAACAGTTGTGATGCAGTAGTTAATAGTTAACAAGTCAGGCGGCAGAGTTCTATGAGAAGGGTATTCAAAAACTGGTCACTGGTCAAACGTTATGACAAGTGCCTGAATATTGAATAAAATTATGTAGAAAAGTAGATTAAGGTACAGGCTTTCATGTAAAAATAAAATTATTAAGATATCTTTGCACGTTTACAATTACCTAATGTCTGCCTAATGTTTTAAGTTATAATTGATTTTTTCAATATGAATATTAAAAACAACAAAGTCTGTAATTATTATTTCAATTATTATCTTCAAAAGTCAAACAAATTGGAGTCGTTCGCAACTATGACTTTTTTAATCAATAGTTCTTAAACCATACTTAACATTCTGTTGGCGAAAATATTATGTACTAGAAACAAAAAGTCGAACTGGATGAAGTATAAAGGTATAGAGGCAAATAGAGAAATAATGTACCTAATTACTTATTTTGTATTGCATAAGAAAGTCTGTTAAACAATTAGCTGGTTATTTAATGGAGCATGCAAACTACGGGTAAAAACATTTTCTTCCAGTTGAATCTTAAATTAACGTAAAAAAAATTGTTGCTGTAGATTAGAAGTCAGCCTGCAAGGAAAGCGAAAGTTTTTATTAGCTATTCCAATTTCAAAGCTATAACAGATGGCAGCCTGTTGAGAAAATAGAATTAATGACGGACAAATTACCAATAGGAAAACAGTTTCTTATGTAACAATTGTCAGCAGATAACCAGCAATAAACTGTTTTCGGCATTCAATTCACGTTATCCCTACATCGGTATTAGCAGATAACTTATTGAGATACTTGTTAAAGGCGTTTCTCAATTATTTTAAATCACGTTACTAATATGTATCTATATACAGGGTGGGCTAATAGTGCGTGGACGGAAGATTGTGTCTTAACTATTGATTTTACGAAAATATGATTTGAATAAAAGTTTCATAAAATGAACTCGTTCATATTTTAAAATTATTTACGTTACCGTTTCGCCTGGGCGCTACCTTACTTCATTTTTTTAAATGGAACACCCTATATATTATTGCATTTTTGAATTTTTCGTTGAAAATAAAGGCCACTTTGATGAGCAGATATTGGGTCGAAGTTGCACTGTTTCGGAGTTATTTAGCATTAAAGAAGAAAAAAACTGTTTGCGGCGTCTTGGAAAAACCATCATATCTCCGAAACGAAAAAACAGAAAAGGATCCAGGTTTCACCATTATGTTGAACAAGGAATTATCTATCGTATCATACTAAATTTAATTCATTTAGTCTTTTCGAAAATGAAACAGACAATTTTTTAATTTTTTAAATTTAAAACATGAATAATTTATTTTTTTTAATGGAATGGTATATTTTTTTCACGTTATCAAATCTACAATTCAATTCCTTTTCGATTTTATTAATATTTGTGAAATCGACAGTCGGTTTTTTTTATATCAGTTTTGATATTTATGTTTGGAGAATGCCATAAAAGTACTCTGCTTTCAAAACGTTTATCCTTATTGCAGCTTATGCTAATAATAATATTTTGTTTTTCATTACTTAATACGATTGAGATATGAAAAACAGCCAGAAATTAAAAAAAATCCAGTTATTTCAGAAACTGTTAAAGATAGACCCTAACATGTATTAATAAAATCGAAAGGGAATTGAATTGTAGATTTGATAATGTGAAAAAATATATACCATTCCATTAAAAAAAATTAAATTATTGATGTTTTAGATTTAAAAAAATTAGAAATTGTCTGTTTCATTTTCGAAAAGACTAAATGATTTAAATTTAGTATGAGACGATAGGTAATTCGTTGTTCAACATAATGGTGAAACCTGGTCCTTTTCTGTTGTTTCGTTTCTGAGATACGATGGTTTTTCTAAGACGCTGCAAACAGTATTTTTCTTCTTTAATGCTAAATAACTCCGAAACAGTGCAACTTCGACCCAATATCTGTTCATCAAAGTTACCTTTATTTTCAACGAAGGGCGAAATGGAACGCCCTGTATAATCGAAAATAATTTAAAAATATGAACGAGTTCATTTGATGAAACTTTTATTCAAATCATATTTTCGTAAAATAAATAATAAAGACACAATCTTCCGTCCACGCACTATTGGCCCACCCTGTATAAACTTTTTAAAATATACATGAGAACTGCCGTACATAATGGAAAGAAGGATTTAAAATTTTTAATTATCTATATCCGCGAGAATGAAGTTTAACATTAAGGTTCCATATCAGTAATTTTTCGGTATATGATATTTTTTTGAATTTTATTTTATAAAGTACTCTCAATGTATAGAAGTTGGAAGAGTGGTCGATATCTTAAATCAAAGGTCTCATTATTATCTACAAATGTACGAAGCGCTTTTTTGAATTTCTCTTTCGTTTCTGTTTTATTTTAAAAAAAAGGTTAAAAACTTATTTTATAAATTCCAGCCACATTACAGTGAGTTACAACTTGCGGTTCGGGCAAATGATAGCTTATTGTATTCCTAAATTACGTTCGATTTATTTAAAATTTTGTAGAAACATTCATTTTCCATCCTGAATCCTTTTATTGCAGATATGTCTTTTCCCATTCATATAATATATAAAATATAATTCTGTCATTTCTCTTATTAACTCGTTACCTACATTTTTCCTTTATCATTATAACATATTATTATTTCCACTTATTTTCTATTCATTTATTCGATCACCACTTATCACCATAGGTATTTTTCAATGCTTTTTTCTTCTCTCTATATCTATTTTTTATTCCAATTTTTAAATTCCTGTTTCTCCATATCTCTCTTCTATCTTCATCCTCTGATCTCCAATTTTTCTTTATTGCAAACAATGTACGTATATTGTATTATTATTTAGATTAATACATATTGTACATAATAGTACAATTAATATATCTCTGAAATATTCAAAAAAGAAGGAATTAAAATGTTTATTCGTCTAAATATTAAGATCAAAGATCTCACATTTGGAACGCGTCCTACCAAGTAGGCACAACGAATCGAAAGCCATTTCCCACGACCGGTTTCGACCTATGGCAGAAAGGCCTTTACAGGCTATATTATTATATTACGCGTTCCAAATGTGAGAACTTTGATCTTAATATTTAGACGAATAAGGATTTTAATTCCTTCTTTTTTGAATATGTTGTATATTCGTCTAAGAATCCATCGGAATCAACAGTGTAATTCAATGCCGGTAGGGGTATTAGCACTCGTAGTAGTTGTTTCTGTTGATTCCATTCTGTGAAGGGCGTCAAAAAAAAAACTGAAATCTGTCAAAACAGGACTTGCGGTAAGGTTAGGTTAGGTTAGATTAGGTAAAGCTATTGGAAATCTTTGCAAGCCGGAATGGCACAGCAGCTTGTCTTGTTTGAACAAATAAGTACTCGTGGGTAGATTACCTTTAAGAGAATGCAGTTTTAGAATTCTAATTTTTATTTGTAAAATGTGTTTTTTGAATTAAATATATTTTTCAAACATTAATGGCCTTGTCATTTATGGTACATCCAACATTAACCAAGCGAAAGCGGATAAAACGCGGTTTACCCGGGTAAAGCCCGAAACGTGCACAATTCCAAATATATTTCGGTCTTTACCCAAGAGTCTTGGGTATTACGCAGTTTACCCGGCTAAACCTAGGTTAAGTCGCTTATCTAACTTTACCCGTAACATACGTTATTTGAGTTGGAATTTGCGCAGTAAATTTACTAAATTGACACGTTTGGTAACTATTATTAATAATTTATTATTAAAAAAGAAAACAATAAGTTTTCGTGAAAATTAAATGAAAGTGAAACGAGAAGAAAAATTTAAATGGAAAGTGTAAAGTGGCACCACGAACAAACGTTTTAAAATACCTATAGACTTTCTTTAAAGACGGTGAAATCTTTACGAACAAACGAATGGGTGTAACCTTTGAGTGAGATTTACTTTAATAACTTCAATAACGATTAACTGTGTAATTGGTTTTGTTTGCATTGCTTCTGATTCTGCAAAACTGTGTGACTATTTAACGCCATTTTAAATTATAGTTAATGCAGTTGTTTACACGCTGTAGAAACATTTAATTGTAAAATGTCTTTTAAATGAATTAGCTATCCAAGAGGTAATTATTATTGTGATTCTTTGTTCCTTCGTTTTAATTATATTTTAATACAAATAACAAGAAAATGATAAAAATACCATTGCTAAAAAAATAATAAGAGAGACTCACCCTAATTACCACTAACAAAATTTATTGAGCAGACACGTGTTTCGTCCACTTCCTATATTATGTGGAAACCAGATATGAATTGAAATGTTATTTATGTGTAATAGAAATTCAACTTTTACAGTTTTGTTAAAATTTCGTCTTTGTATCCTAGGGTAATCTAAGGTTTTAATTCTGATCTATATAATTAAGGCTATTCAAAAATTCAGTAAAACATACGATTACTCTGGGATAAGAAGGTGTATTTTTAAAATAAAACTTTCGAAGCCGAATTTCTATTACCTACACATAAGTAACATTTGAATTCAACTCTGGATTTCATATGACAGGATTATTATAGTTTATATGAATTCAAAGGATTTTGCTAGTTAATTAATATTTGTTTATAAAACGACATAAGTTTTAACTTTCATGAGCCACTACGTTTGATGATCCAGGTAAAATTCTTTTCAATTTTCAAAAATTTCAAAAAAAATTGCATTAATGAATTTTTAATAAATGACCAAGTTTCTTTCAAATCGGAAAAAGTTCTTTCACCTGAGGACAAGTAAATTACTTTCTTGAGTATTAAAAATGTTCTTTCGTCTTTCGATTTTATTAGATTTTAAAGAATTATTTAAAAATGTGAACATGATCTTCTACATACTGTTGTTTTAGGAATGTTATTTTAAAAATCAAAAATAGCTTTTGTCAATTCGAATAATTTTAATTTCATACAAAGAAAACACAAGGAATAATTGGGAAATTTAGTAAATGACAAGTGTCTGTTATGAAACAAAACGTTTTGTTTACTAAATAATTAAATAAATAATTTTTTTGGTTGATGTTTTCGGATTTAATAAAAATGGCATAAATTAATTTCCACAACTTTTTTGGTTTAGTGTTCTCATTTTCTCTAATTAATTTCTTATTGTTTACAAATCAAGGATAAAACAACGAAAGATAAATGTTTTCTCATATAAATGTAAAACGTAAATGTAAAAAGTTGAAAAGGATACACCTAATTCTCATAATGTTCAATAGTTAAAGTAGAACGTGTCATAGAAATGTAAGTAAGTAACAACATTACATTCGCACATTATCCAAATAAGCATGATTTCAGAGTCTTAACAAGGAAAAAAAGAGAAAGACAAAACGCTATCTTTACAAACTTTTCCTTTCCATAAATTCCAAGCACGTAGAAAAAATCATTAGGCCACTAACCAAATGAAAATAATGGTAAGCTACATGGTATGTGTTTCGGAAACATTGTTTCTATTTAGTTACTTTCCGGATTTTGCGAAACTGTATATATATATTTATACATAAATTGGTTATAGTATTATTTTTAGGAGTTGTTTGCATGAATTAGGCCATAAAACCTTTCAGCATATGACAAAATTGGCTTCAATATTTGTATATCCGTTTGTGGTATTTATTACGTCCTGTTGTGAAGCATTATCGTGTCCTTTTATTACCTTCACGTAGCATGCAACATCTGTACTTAGATATTTTTAAAAAATTGAAAAGCACAAAAAGTTTCAACCTATATATTTGTATTTACTGCAATTGTTTCGCTTAACTTAAGCTTCTTCAGGTGAAGATATATAAGATTTATAAGATTATATCTTCACCTGAAGAAGCTTAAGTTAAGGGAAACAATTGTAGTGAATACAAATATATAGCTTGAAACTTTTTGTGTTTTTGATTTTTTGAAATTATGAACCAGTTTCAACAAGTTAAGACTTCCACAATCAACAATTTATCTGTAAATATTATTTTATTTGTATGTATTGTTGCAGTTTATTGGCCTAGCTTTAAAAAATTATTGGTAATTTTGCAAATATTGCGGTTCCTAGAAATTCGCTACCGTTGAACATCTTTTGGACTTTGTTATAATTTAGTTTTAAGTCTGTGTATAACATTTGTGGGCGTTTCCTTTTTTGAATATGTCATTATAATTGGACCACTACGGGGAGGCAGGGAAAGAAAATATGGTTAAAACCCAAGGCAACCATCCCTCACAAACCGAGCGGCGTGGTCTAGTGCTCTAGGTCATTGCTTAGCATTCGGGAGGTCACCGGCTCGACCAGGGTCCGGCTGCTCTGGTCCAAGTTTTCTGTGGTTTCCCTGGATCATTTAGACAAATGCTGGGGCAGTAATATTCCACAGATAATCTTTCACTTCTCTTCTGTCTTTATTTTGTCCGTCTCACCTTTCTCTCCCTAACTACACCATCCACCCATTCCCACGTTTCCTGAAAGGAGGCTGAAGAGGGCCTTACGCCCTACCCTCCGGCTTTGCACTACAGTGTAGGTCGGAGGGACTTTGGAATTGTGGGAATGGGAGGGTGAATGGAGGGAAGATAAAATGGGCAAAACTATGGAGATGAAATATATAGCAGATTAATAAAGAACTAATTATTCCGGAACAAAAAAATTCATTTGGAATAAAAATGCTGGAAACTTTAGCGGAGTTGTAAAACAAACTAGATAGCTCAAACTCCAACGCCATAACACGACACAAAAGGTCCGAAACACTTTTCAGTTTTCTTCAGTACCTGAAGAAGGTAACTTTGTTACCGAAAAGTGCTTAAAAGTGATTTAAACCCCTTTACCTAAACCATAAATACGAGTACCCCCCATAAGCCCTTAACTTACACTTTTTAAGCACTATGATCCTATAACATAAACGTTTTAAACCTCATAACCACAGGGGAAGCTAGCCAATGCACTTAAGCAATTTATATCACTGTGATAAGTTATTTATATAGCAATTAAATATTTAAACTGTTGGTTCGCTACCCTCTGGGTTATGAGGTTTAAAAAGCTTACGTTATAAAGTTATAAGTCACAAATTATTAAGATACTCCATGCCCAAAAAACTGGTAGATATGTTGCGTTCAAAACTTTACATCTGAATTACGCCGAAACTTAGGTACATCGTGTAAATTCCTTTCGTCCACATACTTTAAGATATATAAGCCCGACCAAAATCGATTAGTAGCATGTTTGGTAGTCCCCTTGTTAAGGAGATGGCATTTTAATGTAAAATATCTGACCATTATGTTGGCTTTAGAATAATTTGAGTTAGAAGGAAACTTTGTTAGTGTTAGAGTGAATCAATTGCAATTATTTCCCTAGAGAGTGTTTTCTTCCACCTGAAGATGCCACTGTGTACTGTGGCCGCGCTTACCTGCTCGCCACAATATTTTAGTATTTCTTATTTTTGTATATATATTTCAATTATGTTATTATTTCGTTACTGTCCTGCTGTGTAAATATTTCAATATATTATATTCAAATCTTATGCTATTCTTCTATGCTAATATCTATCCTAATATTAATCTTGAATCTTTTGTATCTATACCCTGCTATTGTGTTATGTTTAAATAACTTTATTGCTTGTACTTTCCGATAATCCCTTTTAACATTTCAATTTCATGTACTAACGTATGACGGCAATAACTATTGTCCCTTCTTAATTGCTTTTTAATGATAGGTCTTCGGTAGTCAGAGTTAATGTTCTATCTATCTATTTCTTAGTATTTTCTATGTTCAGACTATCCATATTTCTTTCTCTTCCAGTTGGTTCCCTACCTTAATCTAAATACTTCTAGCTCCATCCTAATAGTCTTCGTAACATTTTCATTTTCAAAACACTAACACTTCCTAATTCAGTTTCATACGATAAATTTCATCTTCTGCTAGTTTACTGTTCCTCTTCAGAATTCATTTTAACAGTTTGTAAATATATTTGTCAAGTGCTACTATAATTATTATTTTTATCTTGCTATCACAAAAGAACGATAATAATTATTGTGGATTACTTATAAATATTTGTGATTGAAGTTGTGTGTCTTTTATAAAATATCTAGTTATGGCAGTGTATCGCCATGTACTGATATTTGTTGTTAACTTTATATGGTATTTCATATGTTAGGCAAGGTTCTCACTAAGGTATTATCTACTTGCCCAACAGAATAAATGAGTCAACTTATATACAAATAGTTCTTGGTCGCGATTTTAATCTTATTGGATCTCATCAGTACGTAATAGGCAGTCTTGTTAAATTACTGACCATATCAAAGGAGCTCTTTAAAAGCAAGTTGATATAATATCTAGTTGTAGCGGAACAGTACATTATTATCTTATAATTTTGTCAAATGTGTAAATAGTATTGTTGTAAATTTTAAATATTCTAAATTTCATTTCTATTTCAATGTAAATACTTTCACTTCTTATCTTGTGCATGCCTTTGTTTCCTTTCAAACCAAATACTATTGTTCAGTCACGTAGCCTCTTCGTAGAAATCTATCTTCACCTTTACCTGCATGCACCCTGTAGTAATAGTTGGTTTTACCTTCAATTACTTCAACCAAACTTTTCCATTGCTTATTTCCAGGTGTTTACCGTCTGTAGACTCGTACCACTCTTACTATCACTATTTCTCCCTCTATAGAACAGCCTCTCTTTCTACTAACAACCCTGTCTATAAATCCTCAAAATTATTCTATAAAAGCTAGTCTACTACATTCTACAGCTCTCAACCATTCTGTGATAACGCTTCTATAAGTTACTTTGTTATTATGTGTATATATATATATATATATATATTCTATTCGTGATTTTCTTGTTACGTGTACATAAACATTTGAGTTTCATTAGTGTTTTATTTCTCTTGATTATTTCATATAAACTTATCAAAACGCTAAATAGTTATGGGAGTGATGTCTACTGCTAACTGAAGTATTTCACGTGTTAGACAAGGAGGTGCTGATGAGATCTAATAATATCGAAATCGCGATCCATTTTATAAATTACCGACCAAGAACTTATATTGTCTTTGAAAATAGAAGTTACGAAAAGTGAAAGCCTAATCGTTTTCTTTTTATTCAAAGTAGTTTCAATAAAGTATGATGAAGTACTGTTAACACTTTGAATATTTTTATTTTACTTTTATATGTAGAATTAGAGACCCCTAAAATGATTACTCAATCAAGGTGTTATTCTTGGTATCAACCGTCGTTACACTATTTTCATGGGAATAAATCTAAGTCAGCGTTTTTAACAAGTGTACATTGAAAATAGCCTTGATGACTAACTTCGACCCTTCAAGCTGGTACAAATAAGGTAACATCTCAATTTCAAAACACCCAGCGGCGTGGTCTACTGTTCTACATCATTGCTTAGCATTCGGGAGGCCGGCGGTTCGAATCCGTGTGCGGCTGCTCTCGTCCAAGCTTTCAGTGGTTTCCTTGGATCATTTATACAAATGCTGGGGCAATAATAATCTGTCACTTCTCTTCTTCTCATTTCGTCTGTCTTATCTTTCTCTCCCTAACCACACCACCCACCCTCCGGCTTTGCACTACTTGCACTACAGTGTAGATCGGAGGGACTGCCCGCCCACCAGCACGAGTAGCTGGTAGGAATGAAATACAAAAATGTATTTTTAATTTCAAATGAGACACAAATTGTAATCTGTCGAACGAGCAGCTATTTACTTTACATTATCTGCAATTTAATGATAATTTTCATACCATGTAGATTTTTCTTGTACATTTTTTGTTAATTTAAGTGTTAAGGGTGTAAATGTAGTCTTATACTGTTGACGACTCGGATAAACAAAAAGTGTTGGGTGTCAATTCTGCATTTCGGAATTTTTTTGGCATCTTTCAATTCAAGACAAGTACGATAGCTTGCCAAAGTGAATTCTGATCGGTTCCTTTTCCTTCCAACCAGTAACACATTCCTGATCAACTAACTGTCTGTACATTGTACATATTTACAACCAGACATCAGAAATTACAGTCATTACAGGTGACATTTTTGCAGTAAGCAGAAATAATAAAAAGTAATTATATGTCTCCGTTCGCAAGGTTGTGGTTGTGTTGAATGAGTTTCGTGACCCAGATAGCACTATAATAACCACTTTCTATTTCTTTCAGAAACAATGTGTCCAACCCGCCCAGTCGCCGTCCCGTTGCTGTTGTTTTTCACCGTTTTACAGGTAAGATACGAACGAGATGCTGTGAACATTATATTCATATTAAGCGTACACTATACGACATACATGCATGCATGCACGTTCTTACCATAATTAATACCAGGACATGTCAGAAAGTAAAATTGTCACTGTTTTACGATACGGTGCATACCTATTTTCTGGCAAAATATTCCAGTCAGAATTTCTCAGGACTAAATATTTCAGTAAAACATATTCAAAAAAGAAGAAATTAAAATCCTTATTCGTCTAAGTATTAATATCAAAGATTTCACATTTGGAACGCGACCTATCGGGTCTCATCAGGTGGGTGCTGGCTTGATCTTAATATTTAGACGAATAAGGATTTTAATTCCATCTTTTTTAAATATGTTATATGTTCGTTTAAGAATCCGTCGGAATCAACAGTGTAATTCAATGCCGGTAGGGGTATTAGCCCTCGAAGTAGTTGTTTCTGTTGATTCCATATTTATATTTATATTTATTTCAGTAAAACATACCTTATGTAGAATTCGTGTGAACCAATTATTCAACGACATGCGGCACATATTCTCATTTATCAATCAATTAATCAATCAGTGCTGTCCAGAATGCTTCGTACAGACTATGGTGATGACGTACAATCAATTTCAGGAATTTCATAATACTATAGAATATAGTTTTATATTATTTATTGAAATACAAAATAGTTTCAGTATTTATAAATGATAAACAAATAACTCTTATCTAAAATTCCACAAATACTTTTTAAAACGTTGGATAGGGGGTTGTTCTCCTTCAACTGGAAAACAAGGAGGGTAGCTGTCCGCAATTTTCAACGTCATTATCATAAAAATATTGATACAGGTACAAAATACACTCTTTTCTTTTAAATGTACCATCAACTCAATAAGCTTTTCTGTGAGCCCCCCCTCCCCTTATCCTAATGATTTAGCTTTCCTCTGCACGTTTCTTCGCGTTCACAAGATGTCATCCTCAATTAGAAACTGGAGCATGGGGACTGACTGAGTGACTCTAATTGAGTCTCCAAATTATCTACCAACCTCTTTTATTTCTTAAAACTTTCATCCTCAATCACTAACTTATTTTAAATAGAACAAAAAATGCAATTTTGTTATTATAAAGCTTTAGTTCTATTTACTGTTTATATATAATGATTTTAATTAACACAATCAATGTTGCAGAGGGTGCACTTATTGTGAAACATGTTTTTAATAATGAAAAATAAATTAAAAAAAACACTGAGGATAGTTTCACCAAAAATTATTGAAAACTTCTTAAGTTTCTGTCAGCGCGACCATTATCAAGGGATGTAGAGTAATACTATAGTAAAGCCTAAAACTAATACAGCTCTATTTATAGTTAAATATTAACAAGAAGTAGTGGTATTTGTAATGTAACACTTGTGATGCTTTCTATATTGGCAAAAGTGGAAGAGCCATAAGCTCAAGAATAAAAGAACATGTTTTTAATATTAATAAAAAAGAAAAAAACTGACTTCTCCGAACACTCTACTACTCTTAACCATAATTTAGACCTTGATAATATAAAAATCCTCTATAGTGAGAATATAGAATTTAAAAAAGTTGTTTCTCAGAATAAGAACATTGTAAATAATCAGATAGAATTAAGTTTTACCGACTCCCTATTACTTCCTGTTAATATTTAACTATAAATAGAGCTGTATTAGTATTAGGCTTTACTGTAGTATTACTCTACATCCTTTGATAATGGTCACGCTGACTGAAACTTATTAAGACGTTTTCAATAAAATTTGGTGAAACTATCTTCACTGTTTTTTTATTTATTTTTCATTAATTTAATTAATAAAAAATATAATAATTTTAACTCGAATTATATTAATTGTATATAGTTTGTTTCCTTACTACCAGATGACCAAAGTTAAATACAAAATTTATTAATTCTAGTAAATAATGATTTCCTACGCTTTATATACATATGTCTTAAAAATATTAAGTTTGGTAAATGTATACAATTATAATAATTATTATACTAACACATTTTTGTTTTTAATATAATATATAATATAATTCCCACTCAGAAGTAGCTACTCCAAATTAAACTGAGGGGTAGTAGGAACATCTATTCTCATTAATGCATATAAAAATCGAATCGCTACTCATGAACTCGCACAGTTTTTTTTTGGCTACTTAGTACTCCGATTTATGCATACCACTGATTATTTGATACTTCCTCGTATATACCTTGAAATTTCTGTATTGGTCTGTATTACTTTCACTTCATTATGGTGTATAAGTTTGTATAGAAAGGGACAGCGCCTTTGTTGTTTACTTAACGCTTTTTCTTCCATTTTTCCTCAGGGGTTGAACAAAAAACTCAATCTGTCTGTTATATTTATACGTTTGCATAAATACATATATTTATTGTAGTATTAATGTTTTGGTTTCAAGTTAATACGTGTGAAAGGAAAGGAAGTGAATGCATGGAAGTAAAGAAATTATTTAGATTTCAATTAACTGATAGTATCACCTTATAAAAAACAAGGGTTCTAACGGAACTTATGTAACTTAAAACTATTTGACATAAACACGTTGTGTTAATCCGTATATACTAATACTATATCTCAGTAGTCGGTACTTCAGTTTAGTTTCAAAACATTTCTTTTACATAAGTATTAATTCATAACACATGGGCTGAAAAGTCCCGGGCCTAACACATAGATGTCGCTAGTTTTATTGCATTCACCTCTTTTTCAGCTAGTGGTAACGTTCAAAAGACAACTGTTAAAATTTCATGATATTCCATTCATTAGTTTGTGAGTTACTGTGCTGATGCTAGAGAGTGACGCTATCTTTGTTATTTTCAAAACAATGGGTCAAAAACAATTTCGTGTTTTAATTTTACACTGCTTCTTGATGGGAAAAAATACCGTTCAAGCGAAGCAATGACCAATCGCTTGAAAAGTGTTATGGGGACTCCGCTCCATCGGAAGCAACCGAAACAAAATAAAACGTTGGTTTGCTAAAAGGTTGTTTCAAACGTGGTCATAGAGACACTGATGATGCAGAATACAGTGGACGTTGAATGAGGCGGTAACACCAGAAAACATCACAATCCACAAAATCGTTTTGAATGATCGAAAAGTGAAATTGCGTGAGTTAACTGACATCGTAAAGATATCAAAAAGCTATGTTCAAAGTGGGTGCCGTCTTTGCTCACTGTTGACCAAAAACAAGAACGTGCTAATGATTATGAGCAGTGTTTGGCCATGTTTAAACGTAACAAACCGGAGTTTTTGCGTCGATATGTGACAATGGATGAAACATGAATCCATCACTTCACTCCAGAATCAAAACGATCGTCATCTGAGCAACTGGTGAACCTCATCTAAAGCGCCCGAAATAACAACAGTTTTGGGATGTGCGTGGTATAATATTCATCGACTATCTTGAGAAGAGAAATACCATCAACAGTGAATTGTAGTAATTATACAGCGTTAAACGCGTTTGAATGCCGAAATTACAAAGAAACGACCGAATATGGTAAAAAAAAATATTTCATCAAGACAACGCACCGCACCGTGTCACAAGTCAATCAAAACAATAAAACAGTGACAAAAAGACATGAATTGAATTTCGAATTGCTCCCACATCCACCGTATTCTCCAGATTTAGAGACTACTACCAGCGACTACTGGCTGTTCGCAGACCTCAGAAAAATGCTCGCCGGCAAGAAATTTCGCTCGAATGAAGAGGTCATCGCTTTATCGCTGAAGCTGAGGCCTATTTTGAGGCAAAAGATAAATTGTTCTACAAAAGTGGCATTGAAATGTTAGAGCGGCGCTGGAATGATTGTGTTGCTCTTGATGAAGATTACGTTGATGAGTAAAGCCAATGAACAAAACAAAACCGTGTTTTCTTTGTTAGGCCAGGGATTTTTCATCCCATGTGTTATATTGCCTGCTTATGGTGCCCAATTGAACAGTGAGCTTAAGAGGACAGGATCCTTGCTGGTGTGCCATATTTGGCAGATAAAAGTGCCCAATTGCATGAATCCGCGAGAAGTTGCTATAACTTTTTTCGGTCAAATTTTGCTCGATTTTGATATTTTCAATGTAATTATTAAATACAGTCTTTTTTTTAATACTTATCTCCGAAAAGCTTAACTTCAATTAACTTTACTACCATCAGCCGTGAAAGCCTAACATCATTATCGATAAATAAGCACAGACAACGTAGTCAACGCCATCTGAAGTTTCGACAGAACGCTAACCAAGAGCATGGTTTATTTTTGATCATTATTGATGCTAATGTACTATACATACTTTTTATATGGAATACCTTTACAAAATATATAAAAGTTGCTGTTGTTTTTGTACTTTATTCCGCATTATCGAATTACAATTTTGTCTACCTGCAACCAGATATTAAAGTGGTCGTGAAACAAATACAAGCGAAGTAAAATTTTAACGCTTGAGCAAAGGCGTGACCTCGGATTTATTTGAAGGCGTGTTTCTTAATCTGTCACATGCACACTTCCTGTTGTGTATCTTAATTCGTAACCGTTAAGCATCGTATTCGTATTTAATGTTATTTAAATTGAATTAAAGGAATAAAACCGTTTAGCATGCAACATGCTTGTTTTCCAATGTAGAAAGAAGTAGATACAGTATACAGAATTGTAGGGATAGTTATAGATTTACGAGGACAATAATAAGAAAATAGGATATACTTATAATAGTATCTTTTGTGTTATCTTATATTGTAACTGACCAATAAGTGAGAATATGTTATGCAGCATATACAGTTAGTCATGACTAAAACACGTA
Source organism: Agrilus biguttatus (assembly GCA_963921985.1). Classification (NCBI taxonomy): domain Eukaryota; kingdom Metazoa; phylum Arthropoda; class Insecta; order Coleoptera; family Buprestidae; genus Agrilus; species Agrilus biguttatus. Next base: position 29,281,424 of record OY998118.1, read on the forward strand.
CGTTTCGCTCACATACAAGGTCCATACTTAGGCCGACGATCAAAATTTTATAATAGTTAAATATTTCTTATTCTTATTAAAAATAAATTTACTTTTATAAATACCAGTGACAGCTAAATTGTATAAAAAAACCGTTTATTTATCTGATAATGTAGGGTCATGTCTCATGTTAGGTTTTTTAGATGCAGGCGTCACACATGTATTATAATTCTTGAATAAAAGCTTGCTTTCTATATTGGCAAAAGTGTCCTAAGTACGCCTCTCATAATAACGTTATGTGCGAAAAACGTACGAAATCTTCTTATGACTTACATTCACTTAAAACTATATAACCTACGATTTTCGGGTGTAGCTTATATCGTAAATGGGTTTAAGTGTAGTATTTATGGTGTGTTCTGTGAAAATAGACCATCAAAAGTAATGTTTATAAACCCCTTCCTTGAGAAACGTTCAATTCATTCAACTTTCAGTTTATAATTTTAAAATTCTGTGAAGTAGGTAAATTTAATTGCTTGAAAAGACTTTTAAAACTCAGCTTATATTTTCATAGATATTTATAATTTGTTGTTTATTTATGTTTTAATATTTATGTTAATGAAAGTTTTTTAATCTAAAGAGGTTAACTGTCGTATTTTAACAAATTTGTTACCCAATTATAAGCAGGTCAGTTAAAAATGTGTAAGAGTCTTGATTGTTATTACAATATCTACTAACCGCAATAGCACTATTCGAATGCTTGCAATTAGTACATCTGTATAATTCGGTTAAACAAGGTATTTATTGCGTTTTAAAGTTTTTACAAGGTTACCAACAATCCTCGCTTTTTTTGTCTACAAACGATTCACAATTAAAAGAAGCTTTTATCTTGATTGTTCGGGAGTCATCACAACCCCCTTTTCTCATTTTATTGTAGCGAACCTATACGTGTGTGCAATGAGTTGATTAGCACTGACGCACACCGAAGGCGGCACGTTTGATGTTGAGACCGATCGACACCGGACGATAGACGCTGGAAAATCATCTGTTGAAATTACAAGTCGTTTTCTTTGTAAAGAAGTCGAAATAGTTGATTTCCGGACGCGTAATATAAATATTCGACGGCAAGATACAAAGTGATATACATAAAGTGCGTTATAATTTGCCAGATAAATAAGTAGCTTATGTTTGTTAGTAGTGTTTAAGTGATTCAATAAATAGTTGTAAATAAATCATTGTTAAATAAATAATTGAAATAGATAATTCGTTACAATGTAATAAATCATTTTCAACATATTGAAATAAAACTCAATTTTAGGTACATATTGTTGTTAGGTACCTACTGATACTATATATTATGGAAATAACAATGTCGTAAAGTTGTGGGGTTACTTTTATTTTTATTATTTAATTTTGCATATTTTAACATTTTTCTTGCATATTTTTCGCTTTTCATGCATACTTTAAGCTTTTATGTTTCATATAATCCCGTCTCTAGTCATAATCTTTGAATGTTTAAAGTTGGTCATAAGGAGGCACTTCGTTTTGTATTAATTTTGTGGTGCAAAATTTCTTTTTGATAAAATTGAGTGTGTACCTTCTTATTTAATTAACTCGATAAATATCCATAAAGTCAAACCTTATGGTATAAAAACAATAAAGCTCTGGAGTTTACAAGTTAACCTGTGGATCTTGCCCTAAAATATATACTGGACAGACGGGGAGGAATTTTCAAAAAGGATTACTAGAACATAAAAATAATTTCCTTAAAAGTAAAACAGATTCAAATTTTGCTAATCATATAATAGAAGAAAATCATATATTTAATGATAAATTAGAAATTTTACATAAATGCAATAAAAGTTAAAATCTAAATTTACTGAAAATTTTAGAAATAAATAAATATAAAAAACTCCATTTAATACTGAACGACCAAATAGATGGTAATAATTCCCCTCTACTAAATTTATTTTAAATGTATTTCCACCCCCATATGTTAACTATTTAAACTGTTACACGACACTTTAAGTTTAATAGTAAATACTCGCATGTCTGATGGAACCAATGTTTGGCGAAACATGTTACATGTTTTAGTAAAATTTGTGAAAATCTACTTGTTTGGTATTTTTATTCTTTGGATATGAATTTTCATCAAGTGGAGGTCGAAACTATTAATTTAATAATACAAATGTTTACGTTAGATGTTAGAACTTGGCAGTTTAGCATTGGCTTAATGTGTGCCTGACAACTACTGTGGTGCTTTATACCGCAAAAAACTTTTCGGTATTATAAATATTATTTTTACACATTTGGGGCAAAGTAACCCGACATAAGGCATTGTAAAACTGACTTTAAACTCCACTTTAAAACTAAATTTAAATTGATCTGAATTTAAAAAGCAGTAATAAAACTAAAAGCTAACAAGAACATCATATTATATAGATTAAATTGTTATTTCTACTACTTGCAATGGGTATTCATAAAGAAAACAGTAAATATCGTTCTTGTTTGCATTCTACTTTGAGTCTGCATCTGAAGGCAATCCAGTACACCCTCCTCCAAGAAATTTTAAACTAGCGCAGTCCCTCGACATCTCGGAGATGTCTATCAGCCTAGAAGAGGTTTTTGATATCCCTCATTTAATCGATGCGTTTGCTGGCACAGGCCTTGACTAAATTCCACACTTGTTCTTAAGAGAGTCTTCCTATGCTTTGGTTATTACTCCACTAATATGAATATTGCTTATTAAGTCTTTAGATTCTTATACGTTTCCCAACACTTGGAAAAACAGCTTGGTGCGACCGATCCATAAATTAGAACCAACTCCTAGACCAATCACCCTGTTTATTCTATCTGATAATCCAATTAAGGATTCTAAAATCTCAATGACTCTACCCACACCCTTCTGAAGAATCGTGCAAACGTGTTCGTAATAAATCTTCTTCGAAGGACCATGAAGTTTCGTGATAACGTGTTCGTAATAAATATATTTCGAAGGACCACCTCAGAATTTGAGGAAAACGATATTTGTTTTGTATAACTATATTTATTTACATTAACTAAAAATCTTCACTTTTACCATCACCAACTTGATTTTACAAGAACAAAACATAGATGTATTTATAAAAATTAAAAGAAATGAAATATTAATACTACGATTATAATGGTTTGCTATCGAGACTGCTGTTCGTTCGGTGGTTTTATTTTATCTGTTTCGTTTTAACGTTCGTTCCAATGTCCTCAACAGCCCTTACCGTTCTCACTCACTTATCTCCTGAAGACACAAAGTAGATCATCCCGAAAGCATTAGAATTCGCATGCTACAACTAACATAATATGGTGACAAATTCATAACCTTCTCAAACGATAATTTGAAGACTAAACACCTTCTTTATTTATTTTGAGTTTATCCTAAGAAAAGTTAATGGAAGTGCAAGGAGATTTTCCTTTTCCCTAATAGCTTTTTAGACGCTTTTAAGTACTCCGTAGTTCAAGTTTTAATGTTTATTTTTATGTATTAAGTGTTAAGTGTTTTAATAAACGTTATTTACAAATACTATCGTGAGTTATTAATCAAATATGAAGTTCGTTAAACACGGCGTCAACAGGTGCTGTGTTAGCACTTATTGTTTCTGATAAAAGTTTACTCGTTCCATTAATTACACTATTAATTTGACATAAATGTTCTAAATGTTTTCAAATTTTTCTTAAAGTTTACGCGGGAATACCTCTAGGAACGCTCTAAGCGGCTAATAGGTTTGGCGTAAGCTTTATGGTCATCGTGTACGTAGATTATTCGAGGCATGTTTTTTAAGTACCGTTTCGAAATTAATTAAAAAAGTGCAAAGATATCTTAATAATTTTATTTTTACATGAAAGCCTGTACCTTAATTTAATTTTTTACATAATTTCCTTCAATATTGAGGCGCTTGTTATACGTTTGCCCAGTTTTTGAATACCCTTCTCATAGAACTCTGCCACCTGACTTGTTAACTGTTAACCACTGCATCACAACTGTTTTGATTTCGTCATCATCTTTAAGACGCTGACCGCCCAGATGTTTCTTCAAGTGCAGGAATAAAGGTAGTCACTGGGCGCCAGATCAGGGCTGTACGGAGGATGATCTAGAGTTTCCCAGTGAAAGAATGTGATGAGATCATTAGTCCGATTAGCCACATGAGGACGGGCTTTGCCATGCACATTTGTGCGGCCATCGTTAAACGCTCTCACCCACTTCCTTGCCATTCCATCACTCATAATATTTTGTCCGTAAACTGCACAGATCTCACGATGAATATCAATCGGTTTTAGTCCTTTAGTACTAAGGAATCGTATAACAGCCCGGACTTCACAGTCAGCGGGACTCACGATTATCGGAGGCATCTTAAACACTCGTAAAAAACAACGTAAACAGGGGCGAATCAGACTGTAATGGCGTCAGTGCGTAGGTGAGAGATGTAGGTACAGTGCGCATGCGCGGAACGCTGACCGCAGCGCTGCGGTGGCAGGATTTCAAAACGGTACTTACTTAAAAGACATGCCTCGTATTAAATAAAATACGAAGCGAGTTTCATCTGTTTAATATAATGAACTTCTCTCTATACAAAAATTTACAAAACTGGTCTTTCAAAATGTTTAAAATTGAATTTACTATTTTCTTGTCTTGGTACACCGGCTTTAATCCCCATCCTATCATAAAATGAACTGTTATTAAGATTTGACCATCAGCTTTTGCTATTTTTGGCCATGAGGGATGTGCCGTTTTTATAGGTAAATTACACTAAATATTGCGAAAATAATCATCATCATCATTAGATTTTAGGGAAAATATGCAATAACCGGTTAAAATATGCGAATAATGTAATCTCCGGAGAACTGCTATCTATTCCAATCTTGAGGATAGATACCAGATGCTAAAGAATTTAGCTGAGTTGATAGTGTTGTTATGTAATGTTGTCATACCTTGCTGATCTAACTTCACAGTTTCCATAGAATGAAATAGTCATAAAAAAAGAAAAAAGGTACAACATTAAGGTCAATAATTTTTTTTTTCACAGACATAGACACACCTTATATCTGTTTCTTGTATAACTTTGCTGGAATAGAACAGAAAGAAAAATTTTGTTAGTTTAAATTTATGTTAATTTTGACCAAATTTCATATCTATAATTTTCTGTCATCATGTGGGCATGTTTGCGAATTTTTTAATGTAATTAGTTGCTACACAAGTTGAATTATAACGAGCGTAATTAATTTCGCGATGGAAATTACTAGTTAGGATAACTGTGGTATAATCTGTTTAATAGGTGTAATTAAACTGATGTTTGTAGGAAAACTTATCACGATCGTAACTGTTAATTTATAGTTTTCATAATTAATACTGGTACTGCAAAAGAACAAAAAAAAACTACAAAGTATATTCCATTAAATTGTTATTTTATTATCCACAGTGGTATTAAAGAGTTGCGGGAAAACTACATCACCTCCTAGTAATTTAATTAGAATAGTTAATAATGATAATACTTAAAAGTTTTAAGAATATATTGTTTACAAATGTACTACAATTGTTTCACTGAAACATTAGCTTCTTTATGTTGTTAATGAACAAAAAATATCATTTTTTATTAAATTAAATTTAAAAGAGATATTTAAAAAAGTGCGTAATATACAACAGGATAATAAATCATTCTGTGTTGTAATGGGAGTTTAAATAGGGTCACAAACGACCACAATACTGTTTGAAAGCCTGAGTTATGTAAATGCTTGCGAAGAAATTACTATTGCTTTACAGTGATTTTAGCAGAAACAAGTTCTAAGATCATCGTTACTTTTTACTTCATTCATGTATGGTCAATAACAATACAAAATTCGGATACCGTAACAAAATTCCAGTTTAGTAACGGTTTTAAAAGAAATTTGATTCGATTCGCCATGTAGAAAAAAGTGTAACAGTTTTAGTCTGTTTTTCTGAATAAATATGAAAATTATAATTCATTAAGTTAGCGTGAACTTGCACAGCAACATTATAATGTTATCGATCAATGTTACTCTAGTTTTTTCTTGAGGTTTTGTGTGTTTACATTGCGTATGTATGTTTTTACTTTGTCGAGTTGCGAGGTCAATTTTAATATCCTAAATAATTATTTTCTTCTGCACAGTACGTTTTAGACAAAATTGTAAATCAATTTTTGTATTTATCAAATAAACTATATTTAACATTCATGCTAATTACGAATCAGTTCTGGTTTTTTGTTTCATATTTTCCATATTTTTATACTATTGTAACGAATTTTCTAGTTCACTAATTTATTTAATAATTATTTATTTACAACTATTTATTTAATCACTTAAACTACTTATTTATCTGACAAAGAATAATGCACTTTATTTAAAACGACTTGTTATGACAACAGAATATTCTGGAACTTCTATTGTTCGGCATCGGTCGGTCTCGACATCAAACGTGCCGCCTTCGGAGTGAGTCAGCGCTAATCGATACACCGCATACACGCTTACACTATTGCTGTGTGTAAACGTATATATATATAACGTTTTACATTCTTCATAATAAAATACATTAAAAATTTCGTTTAAATTTCCGAATTTATAAAACAATACTTATCAAAGTAAAATTCAATTCAACTATTTCGAACTGCAAACATATATTTTTTATTCATAATTAACTTTTCTGTTTCTGTTTCAGACCTTCACCTCTGCTGCCAATTTACCTTCATCTCCGATAAGTAAGTACCTGCATATTTTTTAAGATTATCAAACTTCGTCTTAAGTGCGTATTTCAAATAGATTGGTAAAACTTTATCAGTTAGACTTATGGGTCTTTCATTATATTTGTTGTTAGTGATAACTTTTTATTTGTTATATACTAGCCTTTACCTGTAATGATATTTTTTCCGAAATTGTTAAAAATATTAATATCTTGCGATTACAATCAACAAGCCATATAAAAAAGTAACTTATTAGATCACTCCAAAATAAGTTCGGCCGTTTAAAATATATACTAGTATAGTATCTTAATGATATTAATTAATGCATATTTTTAAATTAATTAATGTCATTTTATGTTACATTTGTTGATTTGCTCAATTTTGCTTGTGTGGTTTATATTCCTTCCGTAGTTAAAATATTGTAACGATTTTTCTAGTAATATTTATTTATTTAAAATATTTCTTGTATCTAATTAATTTATTTTAGACGGTAATACATTCTATTTATTTTAATAATCGCTTCTTTATCGCATTATATATTTATATCTGTTATGATCTGTATTTATTTTACCACTCTTGCTTCTTGTATTTGCACTATTTATCTGATTATACACCAATCACCTATTTAATATATTCTGGAATGTTATCGAGATTTTCTGGAAGCTTCAGAATACTTTCTGAAACTTCCCGTAATTTCCATTCATATTGTGTGACTCACGTATGTGTCATGTCTGTGATGATTTATGACCACGCTGTATCGATCCGCGTCTGCGACGTGCCTTTATAATAATTTTATGGACTCTCAGGACTGGTTACGTGGAACTGACTAAATAAGCTTTACGATAATGTAACGGCTAAGGGGGCGAGTTTCATGAAAATTTTCGGAAATAAACGTACAAGAGATGTTGAAAATAAAAATATGTCGAAACACTAAACCGTATTCATGATGTAGTAAGTACCCGTAAAAGATATATATATATATAAAGAGTTGTTAGAGAATATGAATTTAGAGGGCTAATTAGCCAAAGACACAATAAACGTTTTCATCACTTTTTTATAGTACAACATAGAGACACCGAGCGGCATGGTCTGGTGCTCTAGATCATTACTTAGCATTCGTGAGGTCACCGGTTCGAACCCGGGTGCGACTGCTCTGGTTCAAGTTTTTCTGTGGTTTCCTTGGATCACATAGACAAATTCTGTGGCAGTAATATTCCACAGATAATCTTTCACTTCTCTTCTGTCTTCATTTCGTCCGTCTCATCTTTCTCTCCCTAACCACACCACCCACCTATTCCCACGATTCATGAAAGGAGGCTGAAGAGGGCCTTACGCCCTACCCTCTGGCTTTTCACTACAGTGTAGGTCAGAGGGACTGCCCGCCCGCCAGCACCGATTCGAACTGGGTGCGGCTGCTCTGGTTCAAGTTTTTCTGTGGTTTCCTTGGCTCACTTAGACAAATTCTGGGGCAGTAATATTCCACAGATAATCTTTCACTTCTCTTCTGTATTCATTTCGTCCGTCTCATCTTTCTCTCCCTAACCACACCACCCACCTATTCCCACGATTCATGAAAGGAGGCTGAAGAGGGCCTTACGCCCTACCCTCTGGTTTTTCACTACAGTGTAGGTCAGAGGAACTGCCCGCCCGCCAACACGAGTATGTTAGATGTTAGAATAAGTACACGAGTGGACATAAATGTTGTATTGCTGACAAAGCATAACCGAACTTGTAAAATTGCCTTAGAATAAGTCATTCTAGCTGTGAACTAGACTTTGTACAAATTGTACATCGTAAAATAAATGTTCTTTTTAGAAAGATAATTTTATCATTTGAGCATTTAACACATATACCTATTTCCAAACGGAAAATCAATTATTTTGAACTGAAATTGAAGAACTGATTTATAGAATTATACGAAAAATAAGTCCATGAAATTGCATAATTAGAATTAATTTTATACAAAAATTCTCAGTGGGAATGTCGATGATTCCATTCTGCTGAATTTCGAATAGTACTTCGTGACTATTCTGTAATTTCCTCTCATTTTCTTCTTCTTTATGAAAGGAAACGTAGTCGATTAATAAAAGATCCTCGTAACTCAGGTACAAATAACGTGCTTGTAATACATCATCAGATAGATCATCACTATTCATTCGTTCTATGAATTTACGATCGATAGTGAATTAAAATTTACACTGGGAGCTATTAGAAGTGTTGTTAAATTAATGCTTGCAACAAACGTGTGCTAGCAATAACTACAACAAGCACATTTGTATTTGTTTACGACTGAGAATGAATAAACGGTGAAGGTAATAAGCACCATGGTTGGTAATAACATGACGGCATTTAAATTTAATACCTAGCACTTATACATGTATGTTCTATATATATATATATGGCAGAAAAACTCATAATTATTGTAAAATTTTGTATAATGTTTTTCTTATTAAGTGTTTGTCTAAATCTCATTTCAATGTAGATTGTCAACTTCTAATATTGTGCATGCCTTTGATTCGGTGTCGTCCTATTTGCGGTCAGTTCATCGAGTGGTCAGTGGATTTTTCGGTTAAATCTTTCTTGAATGTAAAAATGGAGGAAGGGTAAAATTTACATGTTGATTTTGCGGCCAAAAAAGCGTTTTAGGTGTATAATGTATACACCTTTATTTTAGAAAATAAATTGGTTAGGTTAGGTTAGGTTATTGGTGCAGCTGAAGGTGTAAATCACGAAATAAACTCCAAAATCGGAAATTAAAACCATTCTACAAACACTTATTGAAGCAGCCGAAGGAGTTGATCAAAAAATAAATTCAAATTATGAGCATTAAGGAAATACTTGTATACACATAACCTAACATAACCTAACCCAACCCAACCCAATCTAACCAATACCGTCACTACTTTTTATATATATAGGTGAAATGGTAGTCCCTTCAATTTAATTTTTCTGGTTTTGTGTTATAAAGTTAAAATTGTAAATCCTTTACGTTATTGTTTATTACTGGAGCAATAAAGTAACCAGTTCATATGGCTACCGTCAGAAAGAGAAGGACACCATCATCATTTTTGATAAGGATGAGATACAAGTGATGCAGGTAGTATTTCAATTCTGTTCATTTCTGTTCTACTTCCATAATTTGCGTATGTTTGTTTCGCTTTTTGTTTTCGTACTAGTGTTTCATGAATTTTCACAAATTACAGTGGCGTTCATAATTTCTTATTCGGATAGCATAAGTTTTTCTTTTATTAGAAAACTAAAATTACATATAAAACATATTTTGTAATATTTGTCTTGTTTTGGCGATTAACTGTTTATTTAGAACCGTTAAGTAGGTACTTGAAACTTTTTCCTTTGCACAGTATTAATGGGTACATTATCAAGAATCAATTACGTTGTCGTAGAATAATTGCAGTATAATAGATTTTCTTCGTATTTGTATCATTATGTCGTTAAAATTACATTATCGTTAAATTAGAAAATTCGGAAAAAAGATTAAAAAAATCAGACAGAAATGGTTGTAGTGTCACTGAATTTAATTGAGTATAGGGGTGAATTAATTTTTTGTGCCAATAATAAATAATAAAGGAAGAGATTTACAATTTTGACTTTATGTTACCTGGAGTCTACCTATGTGCAAAATATATACTGCTCTAACTCTTCATTTTCACTTATTTGTATGAACTCATGCTATTACCCTTACTGTAAGTAGTTTTCTTTGAGTATATTCTTTTCTTTCTAAAAATTTCTGTATCAAGACAATCTAGTTCAACTCGCCTACAAATCTTCTGCTGCTAGTAACTTATTATTACTATTATTATTAGTATTACTATTATTTACATTGTTGATTAATAGGTATTTGTTCTGTTTATGTTCATATGTTTGTATTTCTTTTTTTACATAAACTTTGTTGATTGTAAATAGTAATGTTTTATTATTATTTATTAAATATTTAACCAAAAACATTAAATATTCCTACTGAGAGTTGATAATTTTAATTTGTATAAATAGGATTTCGCGGCCGTTGCTCAGATGTAACTGTTGGTGTAAGTTTGTAAGTTTAACATATTGTATTATACAAAGAAATGCAGAATTTGACGTATCCTTGTGACTTTTAAGGTGGTAAATGCGTGATACAGATTACCAGGTATATTTGTTGCCATGTTGAGAGGCTTTCATGGTTTATAGAACGCCCTGTATATAGGCATAAAAATGCAAGGAACGTATGTAGTTAGGAAACGCATAATTGTTCCATCCGTATAGTGAAGTATCGATTAGTATTCCAAAGCACGTTATGTGTTATGCGGTTCCGTCGATTGTTTCTGCTTTATTATTAAACTTTCTTACAGGCGATTGTGACTCATTTTTCGGAACTGTTAAGTAATATGTTTAAATATATAGATACCTTACAACTTTCATTTACAAACGCGTTTCAAATAATGAAAGAGCTAAACGTTTGGATACTTAGAAATACCGATTGTAAAACCGATCTACTGTATATCGACATGTTATATTTTTGTGCCTATCTAAAATTCAGAGGCGCACACGAAACTTAGCATTTAAAGATAATTGAAGCAGAAATGTATGCATAGATTACAAGTGCTTTAATAAAAAGTATGTTAAGTAAGCACTGTAGAGAATAGACTTCAAAATGCTTTGATAATTGCTTTTTTGTGACCACCCTGTATATGTTATATTCGCCTAATATCTGTGAGATACAAAAAATCTATTACACTATTTTCAATTATATAAATATACAAATTTAGATTAACTGATGTCAGTTTTTATAAAGTGCAGTTTATTCAAATGAATACTGCAATTGGTCTTTAGTTCCCTAGTCTCCCGGTGTGGAAGCCACTGTTTCTAGTAACATATAGGTAATTATTTAATGTGCGAAACAACTACGAAACTGAACTGTAAATTTTAAAAGTAATTAAACGTGAAAGGGCCATTTAATGTGCAATGTATGTTTTTATCTTAACTGAAAAAAATGGTATGTAAAATTTCTTAATCGTGTTTCTTTTCTTCACTACATACAATTTTTTTACTCAGATAACGGTTTTGTGGCCATTACTTAGTAGCAAAATGAATTAGAATTATTTTTCTTCTATTTAATTCCCTTATCGCCTCTAACAGTTTTTCTAGTAAATATTAATATAGATATACCTGTACAAATAAATTTTCTATTTTATTCATGAAAATATTTGCTTGCCACTGTAAGAGTAGGAAAAAGATGATATATATTCTTTTACTAGTAAAACCCAAGACAAATGTTTTATTTCTTTGCGACATACTTCGCCAAACCTTGACTCCGTCAGACGAGAGTACTACTAAATATACAAAACTAATTTTGGGTGTTTCATTCCCACCAGTTACTCATACTGGTGGGCGGGCAGTCCCTCGAAACTACAATATAGTGCAAAGTCGGAGGATAGGGCGTAAGACCGACCCTCTTTAGAATCCTTTCAGGAATTGCGAGAGTGGGTGGCTAGAAAGAGAAAGAAGATATTAAAGAAGCAAAAGATTATCAGTGTAATACTACTGTCGAGAATTTGCCTAAATGACCCAAGGAAATCACAGAAAACAATTACTAGATCAGCCGGACTCGAAATCCAACCGGTGATCTAAGTGATCGAATGCTAAGCAATGGTCTAAACCATTGGACCACTCCACTCGGTATCAAAATATGCAAAAAGATGTAGGCGTTTAAATAAGTGAAGAAACTAAGGGGGTAGTACTGAACATCAAAATAAATTTTAATGTGAAAAATTGTTACATTCTGTTTGATCGTTAAATAGAACTCCTAATTTTTTAAATTTATTAATTTCTAAACATTCCAACAACATTAATATATAGATTTTGTTGTTCAAATATAACATTTCTAAATTTTTATTAAAAAGATGTCCTTCGTCTGTAACATGATGAGAATATGTCGAATCTGACATATTTCTTATATAACTATTTCCATGTTATGTTCCATCAAACGTTTTTTAAAATTCTTACCAGTCTGGCCAATATATACTGTTTGGCAAGACCCACAAGGCACAAGCTAATGTTTGGCGAAACGTACGTCATGAAGAAATAATGTTTTGTGAAAAATTTTGTATTGACTTTTACTAGTTAGAGTGGATTTCAACTATTAAAGATCGAAACTATTCAAGAATTTTTCAATTGACAAATAACAATTTCTACTCATCATTATCGGATTAGCCAAGCTTTATTATTTATTAATTAAATACATTAATATGATATTTATTTTTAAATTAATTTGTACCCACTACAGATTAGCTCAAAATAATGAGGAAAAATTTGTTACTGCTGTCACGTCTTCGTCAGGCATTAAAGAATTCAAGATTTTTTTTGTATGATCACGGACTAGATATTTATATGTTCTATACATATTTAAAGACCATATTTGAACGTAATTTACGAAAGACATTCAAGAGATACGATTTGCAAACCTTTATTTCAACTACTTAAGTGTTTTTACCAACATATTGTTTTTACGCACGCACAATCTTCAATTTCTGATATTAAATTCTTGTTGAGCGTAATTTCTGAGTCAAAGGAGGAGGAGAGAACCTGATGAATGTGTGGTGCAAAATCGGTATTAATTCAAATTTCAACGTAAAATTAGCGGTTAACCGATACACTTTATAAATTCCAATTGAACTTATAACTTACCAGTAAATTATATCGTGGAAGAGTAGGTACATTGTTTTTCTCATTACAGCTTGTGTGGTAAATCTGATCTTGTTTTTGCAGATTCACATCAGGAAACTATTACCGATGTTCAAGTGGATTGTAACAGCGATGAAATTGTGGTAAATGTTTTTACCGATTCTGGAAGATTTAATGGCATGATTTATCCAAGAGGTCTTTCAAAAAACAGCTCGTGTTTTATAGAATGGTCTCAGAAACCATCTCCAGTTCAGTATGTTCTACCTCTACGGGCCTGTAACACCATGAGTACAGAATTGGTAAGTTGTTTTTGTACTTAATGGGTAATAAAATGAAATTTCATCAAGTACGAGTGAATAATATCAGTTATGTTTTTTTTTGTTACCTATTAAAATAGAACAAATAATTGTCTCACAAAAGTAAATGTTTATGGAATAGGACAGTTTTGAGAACATATTGTTAAATATTTCAAAAAACAAAACAAATATATTTTAGTAGTTAACTTCATTCTCAAAAATAGACTTACACAATTTTGGAGTAGTTGTCATTTAATGTGTTTTTTGAAATGGGTTAATTTTTTTGCATACCCATTGTTAAAATAGGAAGAACCAATTTGCACGAGAATATTTTCTTTGATCCTGGAATGTTTATCGTAAAAGATATTTAAGGAAAAAAACTGTTTGTATAAAAGTAAAGATTTTTCATAATACATTCTTTGATGACGCACCTTTTTTAGAATGATTTAGGATAAACTCATTCCTCAACTAAAAGTAATATTTTCTTATAAGCGAGATTTTCCTACAAAAACAACGTTGTCATATTCGTTGAATATTGAAAACGTTTTACTAATGTCGAATTGTATATATTTTTAAATCCTTCTTCCGTTCGAAAGGATTCTTTCAATTTTATCACGTGCTCCTGATTTATTAAGAATCAAACCAATGTTTTTTTGTCAAGTTACTTGAAAACTCGTTAAAGTGAGATTTGATCTCAACATATGTGTTTTTATTAATTAATACATTTTTTAATAGCTCTACCAATTTGACCTTATGTATATATATTTAAATTATTTAACACGATAATACTTATTCGATATCGCATATTTGTTATTTTACTTCGTATTTATATTTTGATAAATTCATATCACTGTTTGGACAATTGTCAGTTGTCTTCAATCGACTGAATTTGTACATACATATCACCTATTTATGCGGTTATGGAATGTTTTATAATATTTCTGGAAACTTCCCGTAAATTCCTTTAAAACGCTGTCTTGTATGTGTTGTCAGCGTATGATTTACGACTGTAGCTGTCGGCTTTTGGTAGCGTTACAAATGTGTTGCCGTGTCGGTGACGCAGGCGACTCATTCGTTCCTGACAAGATAATTGTTAATGACCTGATTCTTATGTTTTTTTGTTAACATTGTTTCAATAAATTTACGGTTGCAGCTGTTGGAAATTATAATATGTTTACTAGTATTTAATCCAATATTGCAATCGGTGGTTAAAAGTGAGGGATGACTTAATCTGTGTAACATACAATGGAAAAATGCAATTTTTTGCACAACGAAAGATGGGGAGTTTTTGGTGGGTTTTCTGTAGATGTTAAATTTTAATTAATTAGATATTTTTGTTAATGTTAAGTCTACAAAATTTATTTTATTATGTATTTCTTTTTTGTATGTAACTAAAATATTTTGTCCATGGAATTGAGCCATTCTTGTACTATAATATAATAACTTAAATTAAAACAAGTAATCATATAAATCATATATCTGTACAAATTATAGGTTCAATAATCATACTTTATTAAAAGAATTGAAGGAATTTTCTTAAAAAAAAAATAAAAAGTTCTACTGAAATTAAACACTACAATTAGTAAAAATTTTAGGAAAATTTATTAATTCATTGCAATATTGTTTCACTATAGAATGGCTTCTTTAGGAGAAGATAATTCAAACAAGTCTATAAAACAAATATTTATACTCTAAACTAACATTACAATTTACGCAATACTTAATATTGGGGTGTGGATAAGACTTCTAAATGTAAATTATTATCAATTTCTGCCCCCTTGTTAAAAGTTCTGTAATTTTGGAGTATAGAATAATTTTTATCCTATTTTGACGTCTTTTTCTCAATTAAATTTTAAAGTTGCGAATTTGTAACAATTTTTCGATTATTCTTTGTATTTATTTCTAATTCTTCTAATAAATTTATATTTCGTAATAAAATTAAAATGAAGTGAATATCAAAAGGGGCGTTCGACAAGGATGCACATTTGTCACTGCTACTTTTTAATCTGTATATTGAAGTTGTGATTGATAAATAAACCTCAGGGTTAGATATACAGAAGAAGTCGCCAATTTTCGATATCTAGGAAGTAAAATAAGTCAGGATGGAGAAAGCGGTAGAGACATAAAAAAAAATAACGCATGGTCGAATTACAATCAATAATTAAAAAAATAGCTTTTTTGCTCGGTTAATTTGGAAATAGGCGACGTGGTAAATGCTTTATCGATGAAATAGGGTTCATACAGTTGTTTTAGATAACTAAATTGTGCTTTAACTAACACATCCATGTGTGAAATATGTAGGTATCCATAATGTAATTCTTCAATATGGTAACATTTACAAAGAGCTATCGCTTCCTGATGATATAAAGAAGCTACATATTATATTAAAGTTGACACTAGAAGTGAAAGCTAAATTGTATATTTGGCGCGGTTTTTGCACAACAAAAATGTTTAATTATGTAATTTTTATAAATTAATACACCTATTTTTTGACAATATAATACATTAACCTTTATAAACAAGAAAAGAAAGTGGTAGTAGAGAATTTAATAAAATTGGTAATCAGTTTTAATGGTTAGCAGTTTCCTGTTTACTTACTAATGACATTCAAAAAATTAGTCTTGGTTTAAAACAAAAAAATATTAAAAGAAGTTGTGTAACATATGATTTTCATTTTCACTGAATTTCAATCGTTTTTTTTTTTTCGTAAATTGTATTGCCAACGGTGTAATGCAGTGAATAATTGAAATCATAATAGTAGGGCTTTATCAAAAGTAACTTATTATTGTAATAAATTACTCTTGATAAAGACCGCCCGATCGAAACATATATCGAGTTTTTCCTCAAACATTCTTTTAAATTTTTATTTCTCTCTTTGTTCAATAAGGTTCATCAACAGGACATCGATAATAGTTTACATAGTATGAAATCATAATAAGTTCATGAAAAAGTGTAGTGGTATCTGAAAAACGTTGTCATTATCAATATCTCACTCGATAGAGACTATTATGTTTGTTTCCTTCGGAGTTTCATTAGATCGCACATTATTATTTAACCAGGATTTTAAGGTTTATAAGAACACTTGATGGAATAACTAACTTTGACTCGACTACGATATAAACTAAAACACTGTGGTTTACATTCAGTATTTTCAAAATAGAAAATAGGTTTATCTGAATATAAATAGAAATTAATATTTGTAAAATGATATTTCAAAATGGAAAACGAAAATAGGTATTTTGCAATTTGTATTTGCATTTTAAATTGTGGAATTATTTCAAATAATTCATAAGTCTCTGCTAATAACATTGTTCGCATTGGAAATGTCTCAAGTACGTAACTAATAATATATTAACCGATAATATAAATGAAGCTAGATATTCGATATCTACAATTCAAAAGATGTAATGTCTGTATCTTAGTATGGCACTATTAGTAAATCTACATAAAATTAAAAAAAAAAATTATATTGGTCTCCAATAACAAATAGAACGGAAAATTTAGGCGTAAAACAAAATTTTCATTTTGAAGGTTTCCTTGAAAATAAGAGCATGTAAATAGTGCATTCTACGCCAACTCTGCTATACTTGTTTGCATATTCATGTAGCGAGCAAACACTAGCTGAAATTGTATGTTAATTACCTCAATAATTTATAGGTCTATATAAACCAAAACATTCACTGATGATGATGACAGAAAAAATATGCCACAACACGTAGCGTTTTTCCAAATTTATCCACAATGAAAAATTAATCATGATATTAATACATGAACGTCAAAACTTCTGGTACACTTTTAAAAGGGGTGAGGGGGCGAATGAAACTTAAAATAATCGAGATACTGCGGTTGTTGGCCACTTGGTGAATCATTTTCAAAATAAAATAGTGAGGTAAAGAGAACACTTGGTAGTTTCACAATATTTATTCAAATTGAGTCCTTGACGACAGTCGTTTCGGTTGTTACACCATTCTCAAAATCTCAAAAGAGTACCAATGTATACTAACTATTAATTACTACATCTAGGTTTTAAATGCTAGCTCTTAAAAGTGGGGATAAATGAAATTCTGTTTGGTCATTTGTTACCAATTTGTTATTAAACAGTGCTTCATTAATTTCGACCATTTCTAATAAATTTAACAATCTGCTCTTATGTGTGTTAAATTAATTTGATATTATCTTGGTCTAACGTATCAAATTAATTCACAACACACATAAGGGCAGTTTGTTAAATTTACTAGAAATGGTTGAAATTAATAAAGCACTGTTTAATAACAAATTAGTAACAAATGACCAAACAGAATTCCATTTATCCCCGCTTTTACAAGCCCGAATCCTCATTCTACTATAAACCCTAGTATTTAAAACATAGATGTAGTAATTAATAGTTAGTATACATTGGTACTCTTTTGAGAATGGTGGAACAATCGAAACGACTGTCGTCAAAGACTCAATTTGAATAAAAATTGTGAAACTACCGAGTGTTTTCTTTACTTTACTATTTTCTTTAGAATGAAACTTACTTCAATTAAAAGATACTTTGCCATAGATTTTGATAATTTAAAAGAATCATCGGTGTATGTTGTCCCTAAGACAGGTATCGAGCCATGGCGACCTGCGTGTCATCATCTTCTACCCAAAGTTGCCCAGGACAGAATTGTTTCGATTCTAACATTTTTATGCTGTTATCTATGATTTTATGTTTGCGATTGTTAAACACAAAATTTGAGGTTAATTCATTCATATAAACATGGAATGCGAACTATTTCATTAGAAAGCAAGTTAGTAGAATGATAAATTATAGCATATAAGGATTTTGTTCGCTAAAACGATATTATTTTGACATTTTTATCAATTAATAGAAATAGTCCAATTTATATGTAATAAATGGCACACGTTTACGAAACCGTTTGTTTGAAGTAAACATATCCAAATCTGGTGTGTTGTTGTTGTTTATTCTTATGACATAGTTGGGAAGGGTAATGCGCGTGATCCTTTTAGACATTGAAGAAATATATGCACATATTTAATAGGTGATTATTGTGAAGTTGTTGAAAATGTAAGTAGAGCACACCGTAGAACGATTTATGTATCGTCTTAAATTATTATTCGTTGAGAACTGGAACACAGAAATTAACTTGTTAATTAATTAATTATGTACGGTGGATGTAGTAATATAATTCTTATTAATGTTACTCAATTAATTAATTTGCTTTAACTGTGGATTGAAAACGTGGATATCCAATCCGTGGGTTCTTTATATGGTATATAGTCTGATATCTGATAAAAATTGATAAAAACATATAGTTTCAAGCTTCCATCAAGAAGGAAAAAAACGCGATTTATGTTCTTGTTTTGATTTTCGAAATTAAGAAGCAGTCATGGGCCATATGTAAAAAAATGTTTTATTTTCTTTAATGTATAATGTTTGTATATTTTCCGGAACCAACATCTGCAAATTTTTATGAAACACTCTAAATCGTCAGGGATCGATGTTTTTAGTGATGACTAGTTTCTCAATTAAAAAAAAATAGCTGTACAGTGCTGACTGATAAAATGGATTAGACAAGACCTAATAAGTTAGAACAAAAATTAAAAAATTAACAAACCCAAATTTCTAGTTACATATAATAGTTACGAAAAGTCCCACTTTAGACAGGAAAGCATTATTTGGAAAAATATATAATAAATACAAATATAAATATGGAATCAACAGAAAAAACTACTCCGAGGGCTAATACCCCTATCGGCATTGAATTACACTGTTGATTCTGATGGATTCTTAGACGAAGATACAACATATTAAAAAAAAAATAAGGCATTAAAATACTTTTTCGTCTAAATTTTTTTTAAATATATTTGAAAAACCTTTAACAGCAAAGACGTCTCCGTTTCATAAAGGGATTGACGAAGATTACTTTATGATGTCATGGAATCGGCCTTTACTTGATGAAAGTTAATCATAGTAAAAATTAAACAACAAGAATACTTTCACAAAAATATCTAACGCACGACAATTGTTTCGCTATCACAGTAGCTTCTTCAGGTAATGGTACAGCGGTTTAAGGGTATTTAAGTTTATATATTTTTATTGTAATACAACAGAGGGGGAAATGGGGGGATTAATACTACAAATTTATAAGAAATGTTACAATTATAAAAATTACAAATTATAAGTATAATTTGAGGAAGCGTGAAGCGTGTTCGTGATAAATCTTGCTTCGAAGGATCACCTCAGATATTGAGGAAAACGATATTGTGTTTGTTTAACTATATTTATTTGCATTAATTAAAAATCTTCACTTTAACTATCACTAATTATTATACAAAAGCAAAACTTATATTTAAGTATAAAACTTAACTAAATGAAATCTACGATTATGTTTTGCTATCGAGTGGTTCGTTCGGTGGTTCTATTTTATCTGTTATTTTCAACGTTCGTTTCTATGTCCTCAAGAGCCCTTACCGTTCTCACGCGCTTATCTCCTGAAGACATAAAACAGACCATCTCGACAGCATTAGAATTCGCATGACAACTAACATGAACGTTTGACAAATTTATGATTTTCTTAAACGATAATTTGGAGACTAAACATAATTAACTAAATTAATATTAACTTAAACACATAATTATGATACACAACAAGTGAGCTTGCAATGTAAAAAAAATTAAATTAAGTAGTGGTGAAAAGCATCATCTTTACTGTTAAATGATCAAGTAGATATTAACTTTTCACCACTACTTAATTTAAAATTTTCTATATTATAAGCTCACTTGTTGTGTATCATAATTATGTGTTTAAGTAAATATTAATTTAGTTAATTATACTTATAATTTGTAATTTTTAAAATTGTAACATTTCTTGTAGATTTGTAGTATTAATCCCTCCCTTCCCCCACTGCTGTATTACAAAAAAATATATAAAATTAAATACCCTTAAACCACTGTACCATTACCTGAAGAAGCTATTGTAATAGCGAAACAATTGTCGTACGTTAAATGTTTTTGTGAAAGTATTATTGGTGTTTAATTTCTACTGAGATTACTTTAAATACATTAATATGATACTCATTTTTGAATTAATTTGTACCCACTACAGATTACTTCAAATTAATGGGATATTAATTAAATTTGTTACTGTTATCACGCCTTCATATCACGTCAATGTATTTAAATTTGCGTCTGCTACAAAAATTGTCCAAAATGTTTCATATGGTTACATTAAACTTTTTTCACGGAATCATCTTCGTCACTTTGTTATTTTATTATGAGTGCACTATATTCAACGGTTAAATGGTTACTATTCTTATGTTATATCTCTCTTATCTATTCTATATTATATGCTTAAATGAAAGTCTCCAGAAAGCATCTAGTTCTCTGTTGTTATAAAGCTAGAGAACTACTGAAAAGACTTTGATACGGTTTCCGGTATTATTTGTATGTGTTGAGTACAATGTCTGAAAACGGCTAGCTTAATCTATTTTTAGAGAGATTTTTGTCCCTGTTTTTTTTTTAATCGAATATTGGTATCACTGAAGAATTTGGGCTCCAGAAAAGAATTACTCCAAAACATTTGTTACTATGTCAAGTGTCAAAGGTTAGGCTTTTACAGATGGTTTTTGTGAAAAATAATGACTAACGTTCGAACTACGACTGGACTAATGTTGTATCATGAGAGGAGATAGGTCCACAAAATTACCTTAGAAACTTGTCTATACGCGTGTACCATAGATACGTAGAATATTATTTTGATAATAATGATGACGATAATGTTGGAGGTGTGTTACTCAATAAAATAAAAGTGTATATAACATTTACTACCTTGAATATGTAATACTGTTACCTTGCTCAGAGTTCGGTTCTTTTAAGGAGAGAATAAGAGCGAAAATATTACTAATACATACGTAATATACCCACAATATGTTGTACTGTAATTTTGTTTTATTAAAACGTGGTTGACATGGTGTACTTATTAAGTAACTGTGTTTATCTTTTTTTGGTCTGTTTTGATGGTTACATTAATTCGTTCTACTTGGCTTTATTATGCAACTGAATCTCATCGTTTCTTAACACATTTAGTATTTCGATGTTGTTCAATGGTAATATCTAATATGTATGCATTGAAGTCAATAGCGCACGTACGTAGGTATGTATCTAACTTGTTTTCCTTGAGAAAGGACGAAACAGTGATGTTTTGATAAATACCAACGATAAGTTGTACGGTGTATAGTAAAGTAACTCATGTGATTTTTATTCTTTTCGTTTGGTGTTAATATTATTCAAAACATGTGATCATATGCCAAATTTCTATCTCGTTAATGTAATAAAACAATTGTTAAGTATAACATGTCACTACAAATATTTATTTTCCAGTAAAAAACAAGGCAATTGCCAGAGTCACTTGGTATCCAAAATATTTATTTTCCGGCAATTAAGTAATGTAATTATCGTTAGTGACGAAGATATTTTGCATGCCTTGAGTGAATAAGAAAAAAACCCTTTTTGTCAAAAGGAATAAAAGTACCCTTCATACGAAAAAAAAACTTTTTTGTGTTTCATTTCCACCTGCTACTCGTGCTAGTAGGCGGGCAGTCGCTCCGACCTACACTGTAGTGCAAAGCCGGAGGGTAGGGCGTAAGGCCCTCTTCAGCCTCCTTTTAGGAATCGCGGAAGTAGGTGGGTGGTGTGGTTATGGAGAGAAAGATAAGACGGACGAAATGAAAACAAAAGAGAAGTGAAAGATTATCTGTGGAATATTACTGCCCCAGAATTTGTCTAAGTGAGCCAAGGAAACCACAGAAAAACTTGGACCAGAGCAGCCGCACCCAGTTCGAATCGGTGCTGGCGGGCGGGCAGTCCCTCTGACCTACACTGTAGTGCAAAGCCGGAGGGTAGGGCGTAAGGCCCTCTTCAGCCTCCTTTTAGGAATCGCGGGAGTAGGTGTGTGGTGTAGTTAGGGAGAGAAAGATGAAACGGAAGAAATGAAGACAGAAGAGAAGTGAAAGATTATCTGTGGAATATTACTGCCCCAGCATTTGCCTGTGTGATCCAAGGAAATCACAGAAAACTTGTACCAGAGCAGCCGGACCCGGGTTCGAACCGGTGACCTCCCGAATGCTAATAGAGCACTAGACCACGCCGCCGCTCGGTTCCTCACACGAAGAAATAGACAGTTGACTTGTAGTTAAGTTATAGAGTTTTGTTTATATATGAAAAGACCAATGAAATCAATAATTTAATTTGGCAACGGGCAAAACTGTGTTGCCGTTTCATGTAATGCCTAATGTTTATTTGTTTCAGTAACTAACACCACTGTATTAAATATTAAGTGTAGACCATTCATGAAACAACAGCATAAGGCTGCGACATATACATATAATTTTTTTTATTCTTAAATTATACTCGTAACTTTCAGACTCATACACGGATATAATTATAGGCGCCCAAGGCCGCTTATGTGGCAATTTCATTTACGGATCTCGCAAAAATTCTGGAAATATAAACCGTAAGGAGCTGATAAGATTATTATAACAGAGGTTTACTCCTGATTTAACTACTACATATGTGTTACTTTTAAACTCGTGATACCCTTTACAAAACGGATTCAATTATCTGTCATTTTTTTTTAATGATTCATTAAGTAATTCTCATCATTACCGTTTTATAATAACAAACAACCTCGCGTACCCATCTTTTCATTAGCATTTTTACGTAATTGATGCATTAAAGTAACATATGTTTCTCTAGTGCTCTTATGTTCGTATACCTTACACAAAAATAATTTTATTAAATTGCTTTACGTCACTTTGTTGACCTTTAACAAATTTCAACATTTTACAGTCACATTATCATACCTGTCGCAGTGCCGTTTGCTGTTGAATGCCCACATCAGATGACGTGTTTCATATTATCATAACGTTACTTTTTGCATTAACAACTCCTACGTTGCAATATTCCGTAAGAGGATGTCAGCCTGCTAACTAACACTCTGTATTTTTACGTCGGTGGTTGGTGGTCTGGACCAACAGTTTCCATTTTTTCTTCTCCAGGTCTACTACAAATATAAGGTTCTCAATTTAAATGCAAACTAAAAACAGAAAATTTGCAATTTATTTGCTAGTGAAAACGAAAAAATAGAAAGTTCATATAGGTGGGTATTCTTCATTTATTTATTTATTTTTACGCATTTGGGTCTTCACGGTTTCACTTTCTTTTTCAAGTGTAACTGTTATCATTGCGTGTTTCTTTTTAATAAGTTTAGGACAGTGGTTCTTAACCTTTTTAGGTCTGTTATCCTTATGACCTAACTAGGGTCACTGATCTTACTCCTCCTCCCAACGTTGAAGTCAAACAATACGTGTTAATACAAATACGTAGCCTTTATTAAACATAAAAACAATTGCACATAAACAATTTAGAAATTTTTACTCTAAATTACAATTATAAGCTAGGTTTAAGTTAGGTAATTGCTAAAACTTAGAAAACATAGAATAAATTTATAAATATTAGTGCGAAGGTTGATACTGCTTTGCATTTACAAGTTTGGTAATGTTAGGTTTTTATCTCACTTAAAGCGCATCTCAAATCGTGTTCAACATTGAAACAATTTCTGGCATTCGTTTTTAGTGTCACCAAAGTTGAGAAACCACTCTCACACCTGTAAGTAGTAGCAATCAGTACCAACATTTTTAAAGCTCTGTCTGCTATGATAGGATATTCAACACCTACTTTTTTCCAAAATGTACATAGGTCATAATTTTGGAATTCGACTTTTAAAGTGCAATCCTCACGTACTCTAAGAAATTCTACTTTAGCTGACTGACACATCATCATCCTTAAAACTATTACCATCAGTCAAAAATGGTCTCAATACCCAAGGGTTAGACTGACGGTTATCCATGTCCGGGAAATATTGTTGCAGTGAGCTTATTACTGATGACAAATTCTGTACCAGGGAATATTGAAATGTAATTTATCAACTTTATCGTTTTCCAGTTGCTCACAAACTTGCGAAAACATGGTCATATCGCCAACCTGAACACTTCGTTTGTATAGATCCAATTTGCGAATAAAGCTTGCTACTTTGTCTTGCAATATTAAAATATTGGTCATATTTCCCTGTAACGAAATATTGAGGCTATTGATTTCACAAAAAAAAATCAGCAAGATCCACCAGAATTTGGATCATTGTCACCCCTCCGAAATACAAGTTTTACCCCCGCGGGGTAATTACCCCCAGGTTAGGAATCGAGGGTTTAGGAGAATAAGTCGTTGTAGGTACAATATAATGTAGTAAAGTACGATATTTCAGACCAGTGATCTCTTATAATACTCACCTCCTCAAAGAACTGTATTAGACAGACATTTGGTCGCTATAGTCGACGTCTTTTTGAGAAATTATTGTATTACAGTACAACTTTCGGTTTGTCTGGTTCTCCATTGTTAGTAGGCCTAGCTTTTTTCCAGTTTTACATAACCTTAACCGTATGCTCAGGTTTGCTTGATAACATTACAACGGATCTTTTGTCTTGCTATTGCATTATTTTTATTCTGTACTGATTCCGTGGTCCACAAATCTCGTTTTTCTTCAATTTATTGGTAATGATTTCTTTTGATAGACCTCTCCTATTTTGTACCACAATACAAAGTTTGGTGATCTAATAACTCCTTTATAAGAGGTATACCAGAATAAAAATTATCAGCATATAAGGTTCTCCCACTATAGAGCAACTCAGATTTAATTCGCTTTCTCAGAATACATTCTGACATTGTAAGTAAAACCTGTAACAGTTTATACGATTTGACGCCTTACATATGTCGCTTATTTTTAATATATTGTCGCATCCCTAGGCAACCATGTCAAGGCACCATACCTTATTCTATGACGACTTCCTTTCCAGGAGTCATTACAGCCACGAATTTCGCATTGAACATATACAGAAGGGGCCTCATTCGATATAAAAGTTAGTCACTTTCCAGAAAACCATCATTATTGTTAAAATGCAAATATAGAATTAATGACAGAAACCTGTCTCTGGGCATCACAAATGGAATAAACTGATTATGGTACAATTTTTTTTTGACCAGTACAGATTAATGTTAGGAACTTTAACTAAGCTCATGTAGATAATTATATTGAAGAATCTTTTGATCTCGCCGTTTCTAGTTGAAGTCCAGGTATTTTGTCATGATCTTTTTATTGAGCATAACATACGTGTTCGTCTCCACTATAATCTTTTCTACAATCTCATCAGTGATAAGCAAGATAGATTATAGTTTACCGATATATGTATAGTCTATTATCTTACCTGATTCATTTTAGAATAATTACCTGATGAAAACTTTACTTCAATTAAATTAAATACCTTAATGATCCACTGAAGAAATGTTCTAGTGTCCTTCTCAACGATAGATAGTATTCTGAGTTGTCCTAGACTTCAAGTTAATGTAGGTCAGGTGATTATTTTATAGTTGTTTAGATGTAGATTTCATTTAGAGAGACGTACAGGAAAATCCTGAATTATATCCATTTCTACAAGTTAACATTTTATTTACCTATGATAAAGCACCACCAAAATTTTTTGTAATACAATGGAATAGTGAAATTGGATGGGATATACCCAAGGATATATCAGGAAGGAATCCAGGGATTCCAGATATAACTATGCTTTATAGAATTTTGATTTTAACAATTGACTAAATAAAAAATATTTAAAATAATTTATAAACTACTTGCTCTAGTACCAACAAAATATGAAACATTTTACTCACAAAAATCGCTAAATACTACATTTACTTCAGGAATATATTTCTGAAAACTTGAAAAAAAAATAGAACAATGTAATGTAAGGACTTCTTCTTAAACTGAAAACTAGATCCACACATGCCTGATATGATATTAGCAGACGTATTTTTCATCTTTCGTCTTTTGTTTACAATTCTAATTCAGCTTATTGTTTTATTTATGGCTGTGAACGTAGTTGAAACGATTTGGGCGTTTCAGTTTTGGAATTACCATAAAACCGTTGAAATTCCTTTGTACCTCTAATTAATGAAGTAAGAGTTGTTATAAAATAAACGAAATGCTTGTTTTTAATTAGGCGAAACTCGTTTGGTATTGTTTATTGACCTCCTTTCTTAAAGACCGCAATTTCATTGTTCGCTGTATGTATATTTTCCAATGAAAATTTCCAGAAATAGTGTGTCAAAAGAAGAATGTTAGGCTTGTAATTTGATTCATAAAAATAACGTTTTGTCACCTTAATTAGGACTATTTAAGATGTTATGCACGTGACGTTTGATCGTTTTGTTCCAATTAGATAATGATCATGTTTTGTTGAGTCAGCAATCCTTATAAAAATATTTCTTGCAATAATTACGTTACTATCAGAGTAACGAAAATAAATTTTGATTGGTTATAATAAATTTAAATAATAGAAGTTAATTATAAAAAGACACTTGGTATTGTTTCACTATTTTTATTTAAAAAACTCTAACATGTTTCGGCTATGAAGCCATTATCAGAGTTAAATACAGGTAATAACTAAATATAAGGATGAAATTCTTTTAAATACGTATAACGCTTACTAGGTGGTAGGTAGGTAGTAATATAATAAAATATATAATAAAAATAATATTTATTTTGTGTTATACCTGCGACTGATTTTAATAAGGGGGAAACCCCAAAATCTATTTGGTCATTCAATAACATTTTATTATTATTGTGTGCTCTGGTAATTTATAATATTTCTAGCAGATCAAGTCTTTTACTTTTATTTTGAATGTGTAATAATTTAAAATTATTAGTATCCAATGTATGTTTATTTTTTACAAAATGGTTTACAAGGGTGGTATCTTTTAAATAATGAATTATTAATTTTTGATGTTCGGTTAAACGTTAAACGTTAAATAGTGAAAAAATACCAAGTGTCTTTTTATAATTAACTTATTTATTACAAGATGTTTCACCAAGAAATTAGCCTAAATACAATCATGGTTATAAATTTAAAAAAATAATAACTAATAAATTGTAAAATGGTTTACGTCGACACGATCGTACGTGATTAGTATACACATTATTCACGTTCTTTAACATGATTGTAGCATGATTTGAGCGTAGTCGAAGGTGTCACCAAATCATACCTGACCAAAAAAGGTACAACCGATCTTACCACTGACCAAAAAGGGTCTTTGAAAAGGTACAACCGATTGTGCCACTAACACCTCATAGGTAGAAATTATTATAATGAGAAAGGAAAATACTTTATTGATATTTTATGACATTTATTTAACAGTAATTAATAAGGATATAAGTTTAAATTAAAATCCTTTAAAATTTTGGATTTTAACAGATTAAATAATTTTTCGTATGTTTGTGATTATTTATTTCTCAATAAACTATATGTGTAAGGCACATAGTGACCTTTTTATATCCATAACCTGGTGGCAAGATTGGTTGTTTACTTTTAAAACCCCAATTTTGTAGCGGTAGATCTTTATTTTTAGTGGCAACTTAAATGGGGTCTGAAATACAACGAGAATCTTCACTGTTTTTGGGTCATCAAACTAAATCTGTATATGTTACAGTATCAGCGATTCCACCTCTCTTTCCATAAGGGCGTTCTATCGGGAATGACGTTATTACTCTAATAAATACCCTTGCGGACGCAAATTCGGAAAAGTTTATAATTAATTAAACAATTATTATTGTTAAATACGTTTGCTTGTCTTCCAATAAATAAATTAGTTTTCTTTTTAAAAACGGTTTTTTGCCAACAGAAAATAAAACATATACCAAATTTCATCTTAATAGTTACATATGTAAATAGGAGTGTGCTATGACGTATAAACAGACAGGTGGACAGACAGAAGAACTAAATGGAACTATAAGGATTCCTAGTTTGCTAGAGAACCCTAAAATTAATATTTCAATAATTGTATATGACCACTGATGCACCGACCGACCCAAAGATTTTACTTTCTGCATTGATTGTCATCAAACAAAATTTATCTAGTTAAAAGCGGATAATTTCTTTGGTTTGCTTTTTAAAATAACCAAACAAATATTTTAAAAAATATTTGTTTATGCTTATATATCGATTAATTAAACAACCAAAAATTAGAATAACAACAAGACAGACATTTCTATTAACGTAAAATTTGTTGTTTTTGCATAATTTTTCAATAATACACATTCTATTCTATACATAGAATCGAATCGTTCAAAACTTTCACTAGCTTTTACTATATTTTTATAATTACTATATATATACTTCCGAAAATCAACAAATGTATGTCACATAAACGTTTTAAACGCGCGGACGCATATTAATATTGTCAACTAATAACATTTATCGGATTAATTTACCTAATGTAATAATGCTACGTTTTCGTCGTTTCAGTTATTGTGTTGTTAAGTTAATGCAAATGAATTTGTGATATTTTTGTAAAATCGTGGTGATAATTATATAGGTGATTTAACGCCAGTCCACGTAAAAACACTTTCAGTCGTATCACAACAAATCGAAGGTCATATATTAACCGTGGGATTACGGAGGTTATTTCTAATATGTCCATAATGTAAAACCCACCCATAAACTAATAAACGAAGCAAATACATACAAACGTACATATAAGTTCCAACCTATGTGTATCCAAAAGAAAAATTTTAGACTGAAAATTAAAAATGTAAACATGTTTAATTAAAGGTCAACAACTAAACGGAAACACAATCTATTGCCCAATTGCTTTCTCGTTCTGCCGAAACATCTACGTAACAGGACTAACAAAAAACTACTTTTTCCAAACCAAACTTACATTTTAAAAATCAGAGATGTGAAAGATAGTTTTTCACATTTCTCTAAAACTAGAACAATTTACTTACCTAACTATTTGTAAACAGTAATCTAATCTAGGCCTTCTTCTTCCTCTTTTTACTCCTATTTTTGCTTCTAATATATCTCTAACTAGCCCTTTATGTCTCAGAAGGTGTCAAATCATCCTACATATCTCTCCTTTTCCTTGTTGACTTCCATACCGCCCCTTGTTCTTCTATTCTTTCTAACATCCCTTAATTGCTAACCTTTACTACTACTACTAAAAGCTAACGCTGCTGTAAAAAAAACCTTTTTGTTTTTCATTCCCATCAGCTAGTCGAGTTGGTGGGCGGACAGTCCCTCCAACCTACACTGTAGTGCAAAGCCGAAGGGTAGGGCGTAGGACCCTCTTCAGCTTCCTTTCAGGAATCGTGGGAATGGGTGGGTGGTGTGGTGTGGTTAGGTAGAGAAAAATGAGACGGACAAAATGAAGACAGATGAGAAATGAATGATTATCTGTGGCGTATTACCTACTGCCCCAGCATTTGCCTAAGTGATCCAAGGAAACCACAGAAAACTTGGAACAGAGCAGCCGGACCAGGTTCGAACCGGTGACCTCCCGAATGTTAAGTAATAATCTAGAGCACTAGACCACGCCACTCGATATGTTTCTGTGTCATCTACAAATCTAAGTGTGCTAATCTTTTGCCCCTGTATATCTATCCCTAAATCTGTCCTGCCATCTTCGATATATAAACTAAAATCAAGCGGTTACAATATGTATCCTTATTTGTCGAACTCCTTTTTAACATTTACTTTTCTATGTTGCTACTCAAATTCTATACTTGCCTATTGGTATTTATACAAACCATATATGCAACTCGTCTATTCCTATATCTAATCCTTACATTTTTAAGTATTTTTAGCATCTTTTCCCATCTAACATTGTCAAAAGCTTTTTCTAGATCTACGAATCTTAATATGTACGCGCATATATTTCAATTATTTAAAATCTGTAACATTATTCTGAAACTGTAAATACACAAACAATTTTAATTGTTCGTCTAAGACTTTGCAACATTCATAATATACTAATAAAAATCCACTGAAATTTAGCAGTCTGATACTTTTTACGCATCGACGAAATACAAAGGTACCTTTGTATTCTATGAGAAAACGTTACTTGGAAACCGTGACTAGCAGATTGACTTGGTTGTTTTTTTAAAGAACTAGATGATGTAAGCACCATTGTAAAATAGCAGAATTAC
The DNA here is from genome assembly GCA_963921985.1 of Agrilus biguttatus. Classification (NCBI taxonomy): domain Eukaryota; kingdom Metazoa; phylum Arthropoda; class Insecta; order Coleoptera; family Buprestidae; genus Agrilus; species Agrilus biguttatus. Next base: position 29,312,183 of record OY998118.1, read on the forward strand.
CGATAACATCAGATGTTATCAATTGGCGAACAACAAAAAAAAATAACTAAAAATAGAAGCTTTCGTCAATTCTATTCATAATATGGTTGGTAATACCTTCAACACGTCGTAATCCAGTCATTTTGTCAAACTATTACATTTCGTACTGCAATTATTGAGTTTATGAATAATTGGTGACATAAATAGTGGGGAGATAGGTCTCAATAATTTTGGAGCTTTGGGTATGAATTTTCGGTAGTTAGCGTATAGAAACCAAGATTGTTGCATCTGCCATTTAAAATGTTACATTTTTGATATCAGATTTGTCATCTGAAACCTCTAGTACCCCTAGATAATTATTTCAACATTTCTTACCCAATCCAAATCCACAAAAAAAATGTTATCAATTTTTTACATATTTTAAAAAACTAAACTTGAAACTTCTTAAGAATTAATATTTTATCATAATTAATTATTCATAAAACGGGAAGATTTCGCCCATTTTATTGAGCTGCTCCTTCGCTTTATTTCATCGATGCATAATGTTTGATTAAAAGTTTATTTTTTAGTAAACTTATGTCCAGTACATGTTATTGCTCAAACTCATGGTTTTAATAGGTTAACATGAATTCAATATGGAATTTCATAATAGAGACCATCATCTAGTATTATATAAATTTATAGGCATCTTTAGCACAATGTTAAAAAAGCTTTTAAGTGTTTCAACTCGTTAAAATTGGAAGCATTAAAATGTTTTTTCGATTTTAGAATACAATAGAAGTTATTCTCTAATACAGTTAATACAGAAATTTTTGAATGAAAATCTAACTATAGCTCTGACTTTTTTGCTGTAATATTTTAATTCAACATTTATAAAACAAAAAGAGTTTCAGTCACCATTCTAATTGTATTAGCGATAGAAGTCTGAATCGTTAGTTAACAACAAGGTCATTTCTTGTAGGTAAGCTGAATATATTAGAAGAGCTGTGTCATCTTCTTCGAATAGATGTTTGCTCACAACAACTCGTTCCGTCTGAACAACAAAACTATCAACATGTTAAAAATTTACTCAGTGTGGCATGTTATTTAGTAACTGTATTATAAAATACTTGTCCGGTCTTACAATATCTCGTTCTTGTATCGTACTTTTTTTTAGTTTTTGAACTTCATCATAAGAAAAATTATAACAAGCATTTCCTTTCATTAACTTTTTACCATGACGAGATATATAATATATAAAGATAAAGGTATAGAGAATCATGGTTTATAACTGTTTTAGTATTTTGTTCAGTGTCCACTAGCTGCTGAAGATATGGCATAAGAAGCAACTACTTCAATCTTTTAGAAACAAAGAATATAATGAATGCACTTGTTGATATTGCTTTCGGAATACAATAATGTAAAGAATAATTAAGTGAATTGTGAAAAACGATTTTGAGAAATTTATTAAGAATAATAAGTACAAAACAAACAGGGAAAATAAATGATGTATTTATAAATTGTTACGTATATATTGCGATTTAAAGACAGACCTATTATTGAAACGGATACGAATGATAAAATACAGTAAAACTGTTGATAAAATTCATAAAGGGGAATTTAAAAAACGGACATTTAAAATCATTTAATAACAATAAGTGTAATTACAATTACAGCAAGTAACTATTTAAATTAAAATAATGATAATTTTAATGCAAATTTTTAAATTTTCCATGCCGAAAATAATTTTAGTTGTGACAGTATATCGTCATTTACTAATGAGAAAGATAATAAGGAAATATGGGCTAAAATCAGATGTGGTAATATTGGGTGAGGGTGTAAGAAAGGATTTAGAGATTGGGAATATAGACTATGTGGAGGGATTGAGGAAACATTAGCTCACCTGTTCTGTTGTAGGATAGCCATGCAAAGCTAGGAAAATAAAATAAAGCAATTTGTGATGGAATGTAAGGGTGACAGACTGGAGAATGATGTGGATGGGTTGATTGTACAGATATTAAAAGGGGAAGTAGGCGAGGAAATATGTGAATATATAAATAAGAGTAACTGAGACAAAAATTAGAGAGAATGAAGGTTATTGGAGAATTATAGAATAGATTAGAAATTAAGATAAGTGCAATAAATGTAAATTGGGAGCAAAATGTAAACACTCTTAAATGAGCATACATATGTATTATTATTATTATTATTATTATTATTATTATATCGTCATTTACTAATATTGGTAGTATGAACTGAAATAATAAATGTAATATTCGGTGGCACAGAAGACTTCAATGATGGGTTAGGAAACGAAACTGGAAACGATAAAAAGTAAAAAATACTATAAAAATTGTGTTTAAAGAATGGGATTGTAATAGACGATTTGTAAAGGTTTTCTTGACGTTTCGGTAGTTATATCGTTGCCCTCGTCGGAACATTTAATCAGTTTCAAAATGGTATCTTTAGAAGAAGCCAACGACATTATTGCTGAAGATCAACAAACTTTGATAATCGGTGCGGTTTTTAACTTTTGTTTTCATTCCACCAAGTCAAAAGTATCTTAAGTTTGTCATGTTTTATAAATAATTGGAAAAGACAACTGATCCAAAACAAGTAACTACTGAAACTATAGATATTTATAAAACAAACAATGTATAGTGGCCGGCACCTAAGGAGATTCAGCGACGGTCAGATTGACAGATAGCTAGACGGAAACATTTAGCATAGCAATAAATGAAGGAGCCAATAAGAATATAGCTGGATCGAAGCGTCAACTTGTAGCTTGTAATTCAGCGGCTCGTATCACTGAGAGAAAAAGTACTGAACACGGAACACAAGTGAATTCATTCAACTGATTTACTTACTCTAACAACCCCTTCTCTACTCTGTTAATTTACAACTATTTGCCACTACGCTACTGAACCTTGCTGAGCAGTTATCGTTCTGCATACCGGTCGATTATTGCGGCCCTAAAGGGGCTAAGCTTTGCTAGTGCGCATCCGATTATATATGGCTTTTGAATCTCCTTAGGTGCCGGGCACTGTATGTAGGTTTGTAGGTATACTTTAATTATAAATTTTGGTTGCAATTTAGAATGAGGCGAGCAGCATGAGAATATCAAAGTTCACGCCACGCCATACGGATGCTTAATAAAAGTTAAATTAACCAGAACAAACGAAATTTACTGCTAATTGATTATTTAACATACGTACTTTTAAATTTTATATTACATACTTATTATAATATTATTATACATTTTTATTCTTAAGATTACAACAGAATAGGAAATTGGAAACATTTATCTAATTTAAATTGAACCACTTACAATTTAGCGCAAAACTGGTATGTTAATGTTGATTCCTGCATTGCGAAACAGATGCACAAAGAAAAATTGAAACAATCAAGGTTGTAGCTGAGAATTATCCGGTTTTTCGTACAAAGAACGAATTTACAACTTTACATTAAACCAGTTTTTAACAAAAAGACATTAATTCCTTTTATTCCCCCACTTCTTAAGATATACTGTTTTTACCGTCGTAGGTTTTTTAAAACTTATTTCGAACGGTTGTACTGATGTACCACATTAATGAATTTATTACTTGCTCGAAGGACCAAATTGATTGAAAAGTGTGTTAATTTTAATTATTTTATTCAAAATTATTTACACTATATTTAATGAAGTTTGTATGGGACTGTTTACCCAGCGAGTCTATAGTAGAACTGTTGTAACACTGCATTGTAAATACTTAAATAGAAGTTTGTTAAAGCCAGATGGGCGAATACCGAGAACCACACAAATGTTTCCAAAGCTACGACAAATATAATATACAAGTGAATGCTAATAAATGAAGAATTTATGAGGGTGCGACCCGACCTGGTCAGTCTTCAAATACAATACAATATTCTTAAAACTACACGACTAACTCTAGGTACCTAAACATGTTGTAGTAAAATAAAAATACAGAAATAAGTCTTTGATACCGAACATATACTTTTAAAAAATTAAAGCCATTCGAGACTCTACCTAAACATTTTATTATTCCTACCAACATCGACAACGATTCGCCTTTAGTATGAGATTTCGTCATGGTAGATTACAAGTTAATATTTTTTCTTCATAGATAGTCTCGATTATGGAAATACTACATATCTTTAAATAATAAAACATATCTACCTTAATTTTAACAATACCCGTCCTGTACATATAAAATAGTAAATTAAATAATTAATGAGAAATTAAAATTAATGTACTTATAATAAGATAACAACTTGCAATCTACCCTGAAGAATCTTACACTAAAGACGAAACATTGGCGTTGATTTTGTTTATTATTATTATTGTCTACTTATTAATTGCAGTTTTTAATATTTCCTTGTGGTATTGAGATAATCTATCTACAGATAAAGTTACCGTACAAAGGTTGTTAATGTTTTACAAAATTTGACCATAATTTTATAATTTGTTGTAAAATTTGTTTTGTTCTTACAGGTACCTATAGAAATTTTTATTTACGTTATTTTTCTTTTTGTTACAGGATGATGGTGACATAGAATTCTTCAACACAATTGTAGTTCAACCTCACTTAAAATTAGTAACCAATCAGGGAAAAGGATTTCACATTAGGTGTAGATATAGTGCACGCAATAATACGAATTACACCATTAGTGATGGACCGAGAGCTGAGTGAGTATTATTTATAAATAACTTTTTTAGACTCCTTTCCCAAAGAATGAAAAGTGTACCCAAATTTTCTTGATCACTTACTCTATTCAGAGTAATGTTTTTAGATATCGAGTCTCATAATTATTAACAAAAAAAAATCGTTATCAAAGCGTCCTCCTCTAATTTTTAAACTAACAATACAAAATATCTGCAAAAAATTCTGCATAGATGAGTGGTGGTTGGGGAAAGAAATATGAAACCTTAGAGCAGTGGTTCTTAATCTTTTTAGGTCTGTTACCCTTATGACCTAACGAACAATACGTGTTAATACAAATACGTAGCCTTTATTAAATATAAAAACAATTGCACATAAACAATTTAGATATTTTTACTCTAAATTACAATTATAAGCTAAGTTTAAGTTAGGTAATTTCTAAAACTTAGAAAACATAGAATAAATTTATAAATATTAGTGCGAAGGTTGATACTGCTTTGCATTTACAAGTTTGGTAATGTTAGGTTTTATCTCACTTAAAGCGCATCTCAAATCGTGTTCAACATTGAAACAATTTCTGGCATTCGTTTTTAGTATCACCAAAGTTGAGAAACCACTCTCACACCTGTAAGTAGTAACAATCGGTACCAACATTTTTAAAGCTCTGTCTGCTATGATAGGATATTCAACACCTACTTTTTTCCAAAATGTACATAGGTCATAATTTTGGAATTCGACTTTTAAAGTGCAATCCTCACGTAGTTCAAGAAATTGAATTACAAGTTTTCCGTTGAATCAAGTCACTGATCAGTACGAACAATTGTTCTTCGAGTCTCTTTCATAAATAAGTTTTAGTCAAAATTCAAAAATTATTTTTTAAAAATGGTTGCATTGCATTAAAAAAGTTATTAGGTAGGTATCCTCTTAGTTAAGAATAAAGGATCACAAATAGACCTTTTAAACAATTTTTCTGAACACAAAATAGTGTAGGACGTAGGGCGCGTCATACACCTCATGTAAAGCGGCACTTACCCTTTTGCTTTTTTTTATCCCTGATGTTCTTGATTTGTGTTATCTCCTAATATTACTACCGCAGCATTTTCCTATGTGATCTAAGGTAACTACAGAAAAACTTGACCAGATCAAACTGACCTGGAATCGAACCAGTGTCCTCACGAATGCTAAAAGTTATGGTCTAGAGATCTGGACCGTTACACCGCCTGGGTTCACATTTTTATGAATTGCCTTATATTAGTTTGACTTCTAAAGTACTCAGTAATTTGAATCCGGTAAAAGAAATTACGAGTGTATTAAAAAGAATTTTTATTTGATATTTTTTGTTATTTTTTTAAATGTTAGCTAATACAACAGACAGTGGCGGCTTGTGGTCAATTTTTCGGGAGGGTCAAAATTGTCAATTCTTAAAATGTCTTAACTGATTTTTATTTCAAGAAGAACATGATGTCAGAGGTGTGACAGCAACTATTGGTTAAAAATAATCATATATATGACAAAAAATATTAATTTACACCACAAATATATAAGTATATAACCCGATCTACAAAAAACTGCCAACCAACAAAATACTTCCAAAAATACTGTATTTTCCTTGGCCCAAACCTTGCCATTACACTGCTTCAGAAAGCCGTATAACATAATACAAATTAGATCGGGAAAACTCGGCTAACACTCGCCTCCGTTTAAAGCAATGCGGTCATCGCTGGCTGCCAGCCCGGTTTATGCCAACTGCCAACGAATGAAAATCAATAATCAAATCAGTACCACTAAGGAGATGCAAAGTGGTGCATCGCGCCGACGATGTTGCGGAATCAGTAAATGGGTCGAGTTTATACGCTTAGAATAGTTAGAATAAAAAGGAAATTTCCAAATTTAAAAGATAATGAAAAAATGTATTATTTAATTTATATCATTATTAATCTTTTGTTTGGAAATATATTGAGGGAGTCATTGACCAAATGACCTAATGGAGGAACCGCGCCTCACAATAGATATGACTAAATATCTAATGAGTGTTTTATAATAAAAAGCAACGTTTAAGGGCATTCTCAACGTTTCGATATATTTCATAATTCAATACGTTGCAGATTGTTGCCATTCGTTCAACACTAATTACCGATATGCATTCGAGTTCGTTAACCATATAAAGCAGACGATAAAAGAAACATTTCAGCAAAACAACAAGCGGGTGAGTAATTATAGTCTGTCGAAACAAGAACATTAAATTGCCGTTTACAGACAATGTAAAACTTGCTCATTCGATACTTTTTCTTGAATGGCAACAAAGGAAATATATAATGGTACCTGCACCTATACAATATTTGATCAGAGGTAAAAAAATAGTTTTTAAGCCTTATAAAAATTAGCAAAAAATATATATAATGAATTTCAATCAACTTTCATTTTGAAGAGATTTATGTATTAATTAAGAAAATCATATGTTATTCTTTTTCACTTTTTATGTTTTTGGCGAACATTTTAAATACACACAGTAAAATAAAAGTGGAGACAGGATTTCTAGAAATGTGTCAGAATTTATTTTATCTGTTCCTCGTCCAGTAATTAAAACAAATATCCCGAAATTTTTCTACAAGTAACATATTTGTTTAATAAACGAAATAATTTCGTCATTTTTCCCTTCAAAAATAAAAATATCCCGAAAATTTTATTTCATGTGTTATCTATAACTCTAGTCCAGAATTATAATGAAAACATTTAAAATTGGGTTACTCTGTTGCTTATTATTATTAATTTAGAGGAAACTGAAAAATTGTAAGAATTGGCGCGTGCCTTTAAAACTTATGAATTGCTATTCAGAAGAATGCAGAGATACTCCTTTACTTGGGCGTCTGTTTTTAATCTGTACACGACTTCCAGATCAAAGAGAATACTTTCATAAATTTTCAAAAATTTTACTTTAGTTTATTTTCGCAATTTTAATAATAAAAAGTAAAAATACAGTTGTCAATTTTGCGATGAATGATTTGACTGTTATTAGACCGCTCCCCAAATTCAAACAAACATATTTCAATGAACATACATTTTTAAAGAAGAAAGAAATAAATAAAATAAGAAGCTACTATTTTTTTATGTCGTTAGCGAAAACTGTAAATATCATTTACAGTAAAAGAAGGGCGGCAAATTAGAAATATTAACTGTGTTGTTATTCTCACTTGGCTAACTAATTATTTTAAATAAAAGTCAACGTGCATTGTATTGGTCTTACTTAATTTGTAGTTCGATTTTTTCTAAATGACACATTTTCAAGGACACTTGAGGAAGGGGTGTCTATTGTATTCTAGGAGTGTTTCGACACCCCCTGCTGTTGCGCCCCTGGAGATTAGTATGACAAAATAATTATTGTGGTGCAAAAAAATTATTTCTAACGCAATTATTGTGTTATTTCTGTACCTACTGGTGAGTTGCCCGTGGAATTATTTAAATTTATCATGTATGCGGTTTCCACCAAGGTTATTATATCATCTTCTTCCTCTTGTAAATTATACCTAAGTCTTGTATAAAAAAAAACCTTTAGTGATCAGTGACCATGTTACTTCTAGGTTATGCCCATCAAACCGTGGTAAAGTCCAAAATATTTTAACGAACACGACACCAATGCAATTCAAATGTGGTAGAAAAAAATAAGAGAACAAAACAATGGCTAGCCATTTAACGTTGAATCATTTCCCGGAACAACTATGTATGTTGATTTCTGAGTTACCTTAGTGCTCTTTTACACTTACAGCCAAGAAACTTATCGCAAGAATATCACCTGTCTGAGTACACATAGTTCGTTGAACTGTAAATCTAACGACCCATCCCGTGTATATATATATATATATATATATATATATATATATCTGTATACGTTAGTAATTAAGCACACTTTTTAACATTAATTAGGAAGAATTGGAAGGAATCTTAATATGCTGATAACTGCCATCATTTTCCTGTTTATATAGTGTTTAATGTCACCAGTATCAATAATAATATTACTTGTAATCTTATAAACGACTCTTTGTAATGCCATACGTATGTGAAAGCTTTCATCAAATTTAGGAAAATTATCAAATAGAGAGTTTTTTTTTATTATTTAAAAAAATGCTAACAAAGACAAGTCCAGTGCTGGATTATATTTTTATTACAAATTAATTACTCCAAAAAAAGAAGGTAATAAAATCCTTTTTCGTATAATTACAAAGGATCACAGATTTCACATTTCGAACGCGTCGTACACAGTAGGCACAGCGTACCGGAAGCCATATCCCACGTCCGGTTTAGACCTATCGGGTCTCATCAGAGAGAAAGGCTTTTACAAGCTATACAATAAATATAGATATGGAATCAACAGAAACAACTACTCCGAGGACTACCGGCATTGAATTATACTGTTGATTCCGAACGATTGTTAGACGAAGATAACAATCCAAAAAAAGAATAATAAAATAAATAAATAAAAGTAATAAAATTTTATTATTTTCTTGGATTGTTATCTTCGACTAATAATCGTTCGGAATCAACAGTGTAATTCAATGCTGGTAGGCGTATTAGCCCTCGGAGTAGTTGTCTCTGTTGATTCCATATCGTATTTGAAACAGGAGTTGTAAAATATGAAAGAATTCCTTATTCTTCTTTATTCTTCTTATGCTTTGTACGGTGTTCAATAAATATATTTTTTTATTAAAATTTTATTATTACTGTATCGAACATGCATTGCACCAAAAGGTAATTGGGCTATAACTGCTTTAATAAATAATAGTTAGAAAACAAGAAAACTGGCGATTTATTTAAATTTTAATCATTTTCTTCTATTCTTCGATTGAATATAAACAGCCCAAAGGTGGGGGTCTCTTCAAGTTTTAGAAGTGGGTCTTGCTTCACTTTGTTCATGCAAAGTTCATAGAGGGGAAAGTAGGTTAATTTTGTTTCTAAAGTAACTATATTCACATACAACTGCATAAATAATAGTATAACATAACAAGCTATTGACGTGGAATTGACTAACGCCCACGTTAACAAATTGTTCCAGTACCAACTAAAATTTATTGTAAAACGTGATTGGCCGTATCCTTAGGCTTAACATGTCCCCTCTTTATCGTAACATCTCCTGTTAAATTGATAATAGTGATCACGTTCTTCTTTGAACAGCTCTCGAGTTTAATGATATTCATTACGTATCTTCTCCTTTTTTACAGTCGTTTAACTTCAGACGATTACGTTCAGTCGAATCCGATGCCTGGCTGTTCGATGAAAATTTTTTCAGGGGATCCCACGGAACACGAAGTTGCCGAAAGCGTTAAAATAGGCGACCCCTTGACCCTCATCGTATCAATAGACCAACAGGACACTTACGGCCTACGAGTCACGGACTGTTTGGTACGAGACGGGCTCGGATGGGGCGAACAAAAACTCATCAACGACGACGGTTGCCCGCTTGACAAGGAGATCATGGGAGTCTTCGAATATTCGAAGGGTAGAACGAAAGCTTCTGTACAGTTCCAGGCACACAAGTTTCCTTACACTGCATCGGTTTATTATCAGTGCAACGTAAAGCTTTGTCTAAAGTCTGATAATGGCTGTGAATACGTGACGGTAAGAGTTTTGTATTTATCTATTGTCTAATTTTTTATATTATTGGTTCAACGTTTAGCATCGTTTTTAACAACCAATTGTTCTCAGACATATATACACTTTCCGGGCTGTTGTGCCGTGGTCGACGTCTTCTTTCTTCTCGATGCGACGTTTCGCCTGATCTTACTTCTGGCATCTTCAGGCAGTGCTACTTATCTTGATGATTTGTAATTCAGTGCATTAACGTATTAATTTTACTCGATTGTTCATTTCCCCATTCCATAAAAAATACCCAAGACTTTATTAATCAAGTACAAGATCTCAATTTACCTAATAATGCTAGTTTGGTTTCGTTTGATCTTAAAAGTTTATTTACCTCGGTTCCTGTACCTAAATTAATGTCAATTTTAGAAAAAAAAATCAATAACAATGTCGAATTTAATAAAACGAAATGTTCTGGCCTTCTATCATTATTAAAATTATGCATTAGTCAAAATTACTTTACTTTCAATAATAAGTACTTTGAACAGAAAGAACAACGGACTCCCCATGGGGTCACCACTATCCCCCGTATTAGCTGAAATCTATTTATTCTATTTCGAATAATGTTTATTCAGTTCAAATAACAATTTATTTAAGAATATCTTCAAATGGAAACGATATGTTGATGATGTCTTTGGTATTTGGACAGGTACACAGAGACAGTTAGATAGAATTTTAATTTTCCTAAACACCATTGTTAAGGACATCCAGTTTACCGATGAGAATGAAATTAATAACAGCATAAAATTTTTAGATCTTACAATTATTAATTAACTCTTAAAATTTATAGAAAGCCTACCCATACGCCCATATAGACACCACTATTCCTGTTGTTTTCGGGCTTTCACGGCCGGCATTGTATTAAGACATATATATATTTTCCGGGCTGTTATGCCGTGGTCGACGTGTTCCTTCTTCTGGATGCGACGTTACAGGTAACTGTTACAGTTACAAATCATCAAGATAAGTAGCACTGCCTGAGGATGCCAGAAGTAAAATCTGTCGAAACGTCGCATCGAGAAGAAGGAAGACGTCGACCTCGGTACAACAGCCCGGAAAGTGTATATATGTCGAATACAACGCCGGCCGTGAAAGCCTGGAAACAACAGTGACCAATTGTTCGTTATAACGGTAGATAGTTGTATCCAAACACCATAGTAGATATATTAAAAAGAACTGGTCATTTTGTACTTTATGACCATCTTCTTTCTGAACCTTTAAGGACCGTTCGTTTATTACGCACGTCGTTTTTGCCACTTTTTGAACCCCCTCATCACGCTTCATCATGCAGATTTACACCCCCTCTTGTCTCGTCACGTCAACATTTCTAATAGAAAAACTAAACTCGGTGCAATCTTGAATAAACGTAATGACTTAATAAACTAATAAGAAAAACAGCACTTTTTGTTTCAACATATATTTGAAGATTTCTCTTACAATTGTTTCGATCTAAGGGTAATTATCAAAGAGTATTTACTACATTACTGAGTACACAAAATATGTACAATCCCTAAATAGATTAAACTATGGTGACGTCACAGATTCGATAATAACAGAGGGGTGGGGTTTGAACATAATTGTTTGCAGGCTTACAAAACGTAAATATACAAACTACTTCTTATTGTGCTATTAATTATATTAAAAATGTTAGTAATAAAATAAAGAATAAGTTGTGTAAATATAATATAAATGCCATAGAAATCAACAAATGTAATTTAGGATCACTTATAGTCAATAACAAACAGAAATTCGAAAAAACATCAAAAAGTGTTGTTTATGAATTGCTTTGTAAGGATTGCTCTGCCAGAGCCATAAGAAGAGCCATTGAGAAACAATTTAAATCAACGGGTTTGACAAAACTAAAGGACAAAAAAAAATTTTGGTCAACAACCAAAAACAATTATATTCAAACCCCACTCCTCTGTTATTATCGGATCTGTTACGTCACCATAGTTTAAGCTATTTAGGGATTGTGCATATTTTGTCTACTCAGTACTGTAATAAATACTCTTTGATAATGACCCTTAGGTCGAAACAATTGTAAGAGAAATCGTCAAATATATGTTGAAAGAAAAAGTGCTGTTTTTCTTATTATTTTATTTAACATTTCTAGGTTTTTTCTCTCCTTAGGGAGTTAAATATAGAAAGGATTAATAATTAAATATTTTAGAGATTTTTTAATACAGGTTAATTTCAATACATTAATTTTGATATTGATTTTTGAATTAATGTTTTACCTACTGCAGAATACCTCAAATTAATAAGGAAAAATTGTTACTGCTGTCACACTCTTGCCGGGACCTTTGGCTCTACGCGCCAAAACTGTGATCACTAGGCTACTAGGGGGCGTGACAGCAGCAACAAATTTTTCCTCATTTGAGGTAATCTGTAGTAGGTAAAAAATTAATTCAAAGATTGATATCAACATGACTGTACTGAAATTATCCTCTACTAAAAATTCTCCAAAATATTGCGTTAGTAATGATTAATAATTATGTACATTAATTTTAACGATTCTGTAACTTTATAAACACTATCGTCGTTATTACTGCATTCATCTCTAGCTGCTAAGTGGTCAGAGTATTGGCGCGTAAAGCCAAAGGTCCCAGGTTCGATTCTCTGCCAGGGCTTGCCAGCAGTAACAAATTTTTCGTTATTAATTTGAGGTAATCGGTAGTAGGTATAAAGGACTATTGATAATACGCAATACAAATAAGACGCATGAAGCTGCAAAGTTACATAATAATTTCTGTTTTTAATAAATAAGTATTTATTATGTAGTCACACTTTGAATGTACATTTACACAAATATATTATCAGCTTCACCAATAAACACAAGTCAAATAGCAATATGATGTTTATAAACAGAAAACAGATTTTAAAGGAAACCTCAAAAATTTTTTTTTTTTTAATTAAAATAAAAACGATATTTCACCAAACATCTAAATTATTCGGATATTTTAGAAACAGGCTTTCTAATAAATTTAAGGTGACTATTAAAAAGCAAGAATTAAGAGTTTACATCATTTTTAATCTATCTATGGTTAAAATCTACCAAATGTGGAGAGAAAGTGCAATAAATTTAAATAATGGTAAAAAAACTATAAAATGAGATAGGAATTGTTTTAAATAGGAAAGTTAACATAAAAGAAAAAAGTATAAATCATCTGAAAATTCGAATCGATGAGACTTTAACGACATCAAACGTAATGTTTAGTTACAAAATGTTAATATTGATGAGAGACTTCGATAAAAAAATAAAGATATATATATATATATGTTGTACGCTATTTCCGTACAATATACAGTTTTCACGTTTTGGCTAGTATAAATACCCTAAAAGCAACATGTTAGTTATTTTATTTTAATAATAAAATGTTTGGAGAATTTTTGGATGCAGGCTAGGTTCTTCTAAAATATTTTATGCAATATACCTATTCGGAATGCAAATGAATATTTTTTCATCTAGAAATGATAACGATGGATTGTATTAAAAAGTGGACACGTTCATTTACCTAACGGATTTTAATGAAGCATATTTTAAATAGGAACTGGTTTAAATTTGAAGTAATGTTCTACCGGCAGCAGGATAATTACAGGAAGATAATGGCTGTTTAATAAATATATACGTACATCTGTATCCGCCAGGCGATTTGCAATAAACTATAGAAGTAGAGGAAACAATTAACTACTTTTATTATATAATCAAATAACTTGTCATAAAATTTATTATTCTTTCGATAAGTACTGTGACTTCGTTCTCATAAAAGTCAAATACGTTTGTTTTTCACTTTATTAGAAATAATCTAACAATTGTTTTGACCTATTCGGTCATACTGATTAATACAGAAACTAATCTAAAGATAAAAAAAAAGTTTTTTGTATTTCAAACCCACCAGCTACTCATATTGGTGGGCGGGCAGTCCCTCCAGCTTACACTGTAGTGCAAAGCCGGAGGATAGGGTTTAAGGCCCTCTTCAGTCTCCTTTCAGGAATCGTAGGAATGGGTGGTTAGGGAGAGAATGATGAGACGAACTAAATGAAGACAAAAGAGAAGTGAATGTGGAATATTACTTCCTATTTGCTTAAGTGATCGAAAAATACCACAGAAAACTTGAACCAGAGTAGCCGGACCCGCGTTCGAACCGGTGACCTCCCGAATGCTAAGCAATGGTCTAGAGCACTAGACCACGTCACTTGGTAAAAAAAATAAAAGTCAAAAACTGACCTATTGATATTTATATATGGCTGTCGCAAGAGGAGGAGGGGGTGGCGACATGACTCATAATCGGTATGAAAGATACAAGGGGAATCACAAATGGTTTTATTCAAAGGTCGCTTTAGGATGTTAGGCCAATGTAGGGTCGGATTCAGGGGGATGATCCCCCCCCCAAGACTTTACTTCGGAGCAGTTCTCTCGGATGCAATTACCAAACTCCCGCAAAATTCAATAACCCAAGCGATTTGAACCCTGTGACCCTATGATGTAAGTGTTTTAAACCCCTTAAGTGAAACCGTAAATACCCCCATAAGCCCATAACCTAAAATTTTTAAACCGAATGATCCTATAACGTAATGTTTTTAAACTTCATAACTTATGGAAAAGCTAGCCGACGCGCTAAAGCAATTCATGCCATCGTGGTAATTTATTTACTTATCAATAAAATATTAAAAGCTTACATTGTAAGGTTATGAGTTTTAAAAACTTTATGGGTTATGGGTTTCTGGGTGTTTTGGGGGTATTTATGGTAGGTTAAGGCATTTTAAACGCTTAGCTTATAGGGTTACCATGTTTAAATCGCTTTGGTTTAATATTTTGGGTTATTGGATTTTTGGACGTTTTACACCTTCTTTTTACCATCCCCCCCACCTAAGGAACACTTCAGGATCGCCTCTGAGTAATATTAATATAAAAAATTTATTATGTGTAACATTTTTTCCCTATTTTTTAAATAAAACAATTTTACTTTTTGTAATCACATTGTCGAGAGTTGAGAACTTTAATTTTTCTGCTTGTCTGTAAAATAGCTACTATCATCTGCTATGTTTAAGTTTTTGAACAATGAAGACAAATCTATGTAACCTTCAATTATCACTATTTCTGTCTTATTTTTAAAACGAAAATCCCCCTTTAATGTAACGGGCCCTTTGATAAATATAAGATCGTTAATAGTTTTAATTAACAAATAATTAAACACAATACGTGCATATACTTATTTCCAAAGAAAATGATGAATTAAAAGCAACAAGCCTTTAATATAAGGATAATATTATTCATGTAAATGTATTTTTTTATATATAAAGTTTGTCTTATTATTTGTTGTTTTCGTATCAATTATTGTCGCTAAAGGCCAACCAAATTTTTTCACAACCACTTTTAATACACTTTCCTTACTTTGTCGTATAGTACCATATCATAATATGTATATTAATTTTATTTTTATTAAAATACAAGACTAATCAGTTTTACGTTAAATTTGCGAATACCCTATAAAACGTTAAAGACAGTATTTCTATTCAAGTTATAATTGCAACATGTTAAATTAGCATCAATAGAGCTTTCATAAATGGCCAAGTTTCATTCAGATCGGAAAAAGTTTTATATTTGAGGATAAGTACATGAGAACTACTGAGAAAATTTCACCACGGTTTTCACCATTGTTGAAAATCATTATCCCAGTAGCTCGGATTTACAACACTATGCTATTTCATGCATATATAACTGAATAATAGTAGTGTTAATTAAGACAAGCAATCATTGGTTTAAAAATGGCAACTCTATCTTACTGTCGCCGTCATATTCTTTGTTTATCAGCTTACCATACCGTTTGCTCATCCCGATACCTCGTTGTCTCTTTCTGCGCCACTGTGGAGTAGTTTGATGTGTCGACAGCCGCGTTTCAAAGCGGGAACGTTCTGATGTTATTCGATTATTCAGCCAATTATGTACTGTTCGATTAACTACTAGTCTATTCTATATCTTCCTGTGTTACCAAAAGTCATATTAATGTATTAAGACTCTTAATAACAACCTTTGAAAATTCTTTCATGAATGTTTGTGAAGTTCTATAAAAATTCTATCCATTAGACTGAGTTGAACATCCGAACGTTTTTATAGTAAATTGCTTTCTGCCTGAACGATTTCTTATTTTAAATTTGGCGATTGTTGGAAACCAAACAAAGGTCGAACATAATTCACCAACATTTTGAAGGTTAAGAACTAATGGTATTAGTCATGGTAACTTGGTAGCGGATATAATGATGTAGCAGCCGTCTGTAATAAAGTGATGATTTTTATTTATTTATACAATCAGCGATTCGGTTCGGTTCGTGAGAGCGGTTTTTATGTTAATTTTTGCTTCTTTGTATAAAAATAATTATTACCGCAAAAATAAAACATACAAAAATATGGATTTTTGTGGGCAGGATTACTCGCTAAAATAGAAAAAGTGGTCTTGATTTATCAGTCTCAGATTTGCACAATTAATATAGAGTACTCCCCAATGAACGTTTGTTACTTTTTGTTTTTTAATATAATTAATGCTACTCACTGAAACATTTTTAAACAAATAATAATTTAAGTACAAAAATATTTTGGGAATATTTCATCACTTTTAATATTACAGAGTACTATACTAATAGTAGTTAAATTTATTTAGATGTTTAAAATTTTTAATTCTTCTTTTATATGTATTTCTATAAATGACTGTCTTTGTTTGTCTTTTTTTTTTAATAATGGATCCGTTTGTTTTGTATAAAACTTATTATGAAATATCTTTTGTTTTAAATGCAATATTTATATTGATTTTACTTAACAATTGTTTAACATTTTCGTGATAGGCACGTATATCTAATAGAATATACGTTTCTGGTTAGTAATTTTACAAGATAGTGTTGAACGATAAAATTTGAATATTTTCGTTTCCTTACAAATTTTACCTGAATACGTATATCCATCCATCTGCATATTCACAGAACGGTAAGCACAACCCAGCAAGCAGTTTATCGTCCTTCATTGCCTTCCTGCAATATAATAGTACGAGGATAAATCAAATATAAACGGTAATTTTGTAAAATAAATTTATTGATTAATGGTACATACGAACTAAACATTTAACATTTTTCAATGTAGTCACTTCCGTGCATTACACACTTTTGCCACCGATTTGGAAGCTTGAATATTCCTTCTTCATAATAAGTTTGAGGGAGAGTTGTCAGCCAATTGCGTACATACTCTTCTACTTCTTCATTGCTTTCAAATCTTTTGCCTCCAAGTGATTCTTTCAAGAGCGCGAACAAAAAATAATCACAGGGTGACAGGTTAGGGCTATAAGGAGAATTATAGAGGCTCGAGGGTTTCCCAGCCCATTTCTTCCAATCTATTCCTTGACAAAACTGCGGTGTGTGGCCTGGCGTTGTCATGAAGAAGGATGACGTCTCGAATGAACATACTCCATTGTTTGCTTCGACTGTCGACTGTAACAACTCAGAATGGTATGCCGGATTCACTGTTCGTTGATCGTGAAGAAAATCAATAAGTAAAGCTCAAACAAACCCTTGAGTGAAAGCCTTCATCCTTTCTTCGCCACTCCTTACTCGCCATTTTTGATTTAGGAGTGTAGTTGTGGACCCACGTTTCATCACAAGTGACGATACGCCTCAAAAATCCTCCCCTTCTTGTCTTGTCTATTATCGATTCAGAAGTCTTTCAC
Organism: Agrilus biguttatus; assembly: GCA_963921985.1. Lineage (NCBI taxonomy): Eukaryota > Metazoa > Arthropoda > Insecta > Coleoptera > Buprestidae > Agrilus > Agrilus biguttatus. The sequence goes on from OY998118.1 coordinate 29,330,145, forward strand.
TGATCTGTGACCTGACCTGTTTTTGATTTTCGTCGAAAGTCAACAACCTTGGAACCCAGCCAAGTTCATGAGTGATGTTGAACACTCCCATAGCTGATACCCACTTCTGATAAGATTTGTTCAATAGTTAACTGGCGATCACCTTCAACAAGCTCTCGAACAGCACGGATGTTTTATGATATATCATTTGTGAGACTTGTTCTTGGGTATAGATCATGACTTTCATTTTCGACACGTTCTCGCCCATCCCTGAATTCTCTGACCCACGACCCACGTATACACTCGATTCTGAAACAGTGTAGCAGCGTAGCATCCCCAAACTGTGCCTTCAAACAAGTGAAAATTTCCGATTGTTTGATGGTTTAACGCCTTTATTGATTAAAAGCTTTATGATGATGCGTTGTGCAACAGACAAAGGTACTTTGCGCTCAGTTATGGCTGTACTGCGGACAGAACCGAGCGTAGCTGCTATCTAAGCCGGTTTCCCCCTCCTCATAAACCAAACAACACTTGAGCATCGAATCCTCTAGATCGGAATTACGTGCTAAGCTAAATAGTAAAATTACCGTTTATATTTGGTTTACCCTCGTACCATAGATAAAAACTGCCAAGTCATAATGCAAATACTATACCTCGAATAGTATTTATGTATCTTAAGCCATTTCCTACAACATTGTAGTTACACGCGATACAAACATTTGCATTTCTACTGTAAAATAACTTCGTATATAAATCATTTAGTTGGTATTCTTTACGGATACTAAAGCCGATTTGTATATTAAACGTTTATAACGGTACTACATATTAGCTTTTGCCCTCTTGACCCTAGCTCTCTTCTGCAATAAATTACACAAATTCAACCTTAACAAAGTCAATGTGAATATACCGGATGTTCATGTTCATGTTCAAGTGTATTTCTTCATAATAATTGCAATTTATATATTTTTTGTGCGAAGTGTGTCCAAAATCAAAATTATCCTGAGAAACCTTAAAAATACTTTTTAAGCCTCTAATTCACAAAGCTTCATTAGTAAACTTTTATTTCAACCTGATTTACTTACCAAATTCAAATATGTAATCCAAAACATTTTAAAATTAATTCAAGTGTTTAAGTCTAAATATTAACCATATCTCCTATACCCATAAATAATTTATATTTATCTCTAATTTCGACCAAACTTGTTTAATATCTTCGCCAAAAAACCTGTAATGTTTAAATTGTTAAATATTAAAATAGAATTACTCTTTCCAGAAATCTTAGAAACAAAAATCAGTAATTTTTAGTTAACTTCTTTACGACTTTTTATTCTGATGAAATTTTTGTGTAATAAAACATTTTTATCAAAAGAGTTACCTACACGTCTGAACTTAAATTAATTTAGCTACACAGTCGCAATATAATATTTTGGTTTTATATACCTAGATGCACTGGTTTTGGAGAAAATTTAAAATTAATGCAACTAAATTCAATGCTGGAGCAAGCGAGTAACCCGAATATCGACTTCGCAGATTGATAACTGTTTTCCGTTGAAGAATCAGAAGTAACGTTGCATTGTGTTATTTTCGGTGTTTAAAACTATTTTTAAAGGAAATTGACAACAAAGTTTGGACATTCGTGATATTTTTTTTCTATTATTTCTTATGTTACTTAGTTTTAGAACCTGAACAAGCCAAGTAAAAATTATTATTAATTAATTTTACCCCAAAAAAGTCTTTAGAAATTATTGTACATTGGATGTACCGCTTTTGTTAATTAATAAAATGCTTGGTACAAAGACAATAAATTATGAAAAATAATTATTAAAATCGTAAAAATTATTGTTTGTAACCAATTGTTGTAGTAAGTGTAATATAATTAGAGTGAATAGAGACATTTTAAAAAATGTCGATCTTTACTTGCTAAAAATTCAATACCGAACAAAACACAATAATTATTTATTGAATAAAAACATTACCCAAATCATTTGCTATATGAAACAACTTGTTTATTAACATCGCTTGTAATTACAGTGTAGATAAGCTATATATAATGAATTACTCTCTATAACATTCCATATTACTTGAATTTGGTTGGTGTGCCTTAAAACCTATTTAATACCTAACAACTTCTTGTCAAGAAACGATAATTCTTTACAACGAAATTATACGTAACATTTGAAGAGTGAATATGTCTGGTAAAAGAAAAACTTTGTGTGTGGGCGAAAAGGAAATGAAGTTGAAAGAAGTTTAGGTCTCGCCCAAAAATATTATTTTGTATTTACTTTACATTGCTTTGTATAATGAAAATTCTTAAAGCAAGAGAAATGCACCATCCCTTCTTCGTTGAGTCTTTTTTAATAGAAATATAAAGTTTGTTTTTTACTAGAAATATACATCTACATAAATACAGGGTTATTCAAACTGAGTGGCACATTAGACACTTTGGAAAAACTACCCCTACTCCCACATATCAAATCTCGAACATGCTTAGTTTTCCTAAAACATATAATATTTAAAAATCCAATAATTATAAACCATCATAATTTAAATATATTAATTAAACAATCAATTTTCATTGTTTACTCGTAAATTTTGTGTACAATCATTATCTATTTGAATAATTATTTTAATAGGGAGGTACATATATTTACGTAACAATTACAACGCGTTCATATTTTTAGTATGTATACCTATATAAGAATGCTTCTTTCAACAATGTTGATTGTAGTTGAATGAAAACTGTTATTTTTAGCCTCCCGACTGTGGAATCACCAGCAACCGAATTCGAAGGCAGGCTATAGACCCTAGCAGTGAAGGAACTCCAGCAACCATCGAGGTGTACAGCGGCCTTTATGTCAACGAAGACAACGACCCCGAAAAAGCTGCACCTGAAGACGGAGCTGTTTACAGCAAAAAGGTAAGGAATTATTTGCTGCTTAACTTTTTTTGCAGACTTTAATTAAACCTGTTTTTCATTCGCTACATAACCGTCTTCATTTGCTTCACCTAACGTTAGTAAAAAACACTCTTATTTGAAACAACGAATATTTTCATTTAAATTTCGTTAATCAAATGACAATGTTGTATAGATCAGCCTTTAACTTTCAACTTTTGTAACCTGTAAAGTATACTATAGAAAAGTAACTTTGTTGGAAATTTATATTTAATTAATTATCACCGCATTTCTAGAATGTAATTAATTTACACTGCACATTAAACACTCTTGATGAAACATTTTCAACAGTAAATTGAAAATAAAGTAACTTTGAAAGTTTCAACAAACTTACTTATTATTAATCTTATATGGTCATTTTTAAGAGTTTACAGTAACTAAAAAAATGTAAATATAGATCTTCTCATACATAGTATAATTTGAAATAGTAAATAACGACATCCTAATATATTATTTGATTAAACAAAAGTAATAGAAACTTTGCTAATATATATCCAAAAACCGATTTCTGCTTTAGTGGTTAGTATTTAATTGACACAGAAATAACTTTTGTCGTTAAATTGGTAAATATTGCATTTTATCGGTAAATAATGTTGAAATCAAAAACCTACTTCTACATTACTGTTAATGGCAACAAAATTAGAAAAACAAGATGACTTTTTATCATTTTCGCTTTGACAAACTGTAAGTCTTGACATGGTTTTTTGATCTCATTTTGCATCTTTTCTTATTCTTATAACAAACGCTACTAATAGAACAACAACATTACTCACAGAAAAAGCCAAACTTTTTGTATATATGTAAATACGTATTTAAACATTTTGAATTAACCATTAAGTCACCAGAAAAAATATTAACTAATTCATATTCAAATTTCTTACAGATTTACGAAATATTTAATTATACTCTTTCACAAAATTGATTTTCAGATTAGTTTCTTACAATTAATAAGAAAATTTCGGGACATGCTAGATGATATTATAAAAAATATTCCATAAAAAGTAAGAATTCCATTCAATTATGTAGAAAATGTTATAACATATCTATTTGTTTATTTTATTACATTTTCTTAGGTGTAAAAATGGAATACACAAATTTAATACTTTTTGTTAATTGCTTCACAAACTATTAAAAAATATTAAGGATTTAATTAACAAACAGCACTGTTATTTGGTTAATCTTTACTGATTTTGTTAATTACTATTTTCCGTTAAATGTTTAAAAAACTTTTAAAATGTCGTGTTTGAAGAAGTCGTATTATATGACCGAAACAGCTGTAACAGAAAAAAAATGCATATTAACCAACTAACAGTGTTATTCGTTAATTAAACCCTTAATATGAATCTTTATCGAGTAACAACAGAATCAATTAAAATTAGCCAGGTATTTGATTTACAAATTTTGAGTTTTCCAACATAAAAATGATTTCTATTAAAATAAAATATAGCCTATATTACTTAGGGATAGTGTAGCTTTTTATTAGTGGGAGAATTTTTATAATCGGTTCAGTAGTTCAAAAGATTACCCCATACATATAAACAAAAAAAAAAAATTACCGAGGTAAATTACAATTTTAGTAGCAGGTGTATTACAAGCATTAAAGAACATATACGTATAGTAACATGTTTTAAATTATTTCATACTTTTTGAAACGATTTACCACCGTCGGGGTTTTTTGAACTTCTTATCTAACTTATTTATCTTGAAATGTTGAAGTTAGTCATAATTATTGTTTATATTTTTGCGCACTATCCTTATTAGAGATGTGTGACAAATATTTTCGCGTGGTGCTTTGGTCTATTTAAGAGCATCTTTAAAGGTGTCGTTAAGTAACCGCATTATTACGCGTTCCTGTTATGGTAAGCGCGGGTATTATTATTTCATTACCTTCTGCTGTACGATTTCAGCCATCAAGTGAAAGCTTTTGGTAACGTTCATAACACACATATTATAACGTCAGACGTATGACATTCACTTTTCACATTACCTTCAATTTCATTAACTCTAATTACAAATGCACCAGTGGCGGCTCGTGACCCCAAGAAGGGGTGAAGTACACTTCTTTAAAATGGGAGACAAAGTTAATCTAAAGAAAGGAACTGATAAAGTTAAGCTAACGGCTCTCCGCATCACCTTTACGGTGGTCTCGCCTGTAGCCCTACACGTAACTTTAATTTATAATTAATCAACTATATCGTAATTAATGAAAGTCCTAATTACCAAACAAGTCTGCCAATAATTTTTGAAATGAATGTGGTGAGATTACTGTTTTCTTAAATTCATAACTATTATACAAAATCCCAATTTTTCGCCTTACCGTGCGCTTATAATTTTCTTTTAAGTTTTATTCAACAAATCAATACGCCTGTCTTTCTTATTTGCAAATTTATCTATTATAATGTCGTAAAATTCAGGACTTTTACATAATTCATTTAAAATTTCTTCTTCGATAGATCATTAGCGCTAAACCAGAAGGGCGTTCGTGGTACATAATGCTTCTCAGGTAGGATTTTATCCTCTTTAAGCAAGAAAAATTTGTATCTACGCTACCGCTTTTTGAAGGAATAGTTAAGATTAAACAATATAATTTTTATGCTTCAATAAGTACATCTTTAAATTCGTCGTGTAGAACTTTAAAACTTCTCTTTATATCTAAATTATAAAATTGATTATCACGATATATAAGAGAAGAAAATGCATATAGCTAGACGATCTCATGTCAGTGGCAAGATGAAACGTTTACCAAAATCCCACTCTTATTCTTCCCACTTATTAATATTAATTTATTCATACTTAACTGTATCTCAAACTCAGTATTTATAATTTAATTAATATTAGTGTTACAAACATTTTAATCATCTGTTCTGGAGAAAGGAATATTTTTTGAGTTTTATTAATAAAATAAAATTTTTGTTTCAGACTTCGGACGACAGTATTTGCATATCACAACACAGCTTTGCCGTTGGAATTTGTGTGGCCGGATTAATATTAATGTTAGCCGTTGTAGCAGCAATTTTGTGTCTCCTTGCAAGTAGAAGACGTCACAAATCCACTTCGAACACCGGCAGCTCAATATATAGTGGTCCATATACAAATACTGCCTATAGTCACACTAGTTAAGAACTTAACATTATTTTCAAATTCCTTATTATTATTTCCTTTTGTTAATTAATTACAACGAAATCAACGAGACGATTAATCGACCTTTTAAACGATTGAACGCCATTAAAGAAAAGTGATAACAGTAGGTTTTAGGTGCCATTGCAACAACTATTTACTTTTTTAATTTTTTAAAGACTTGCTCACGTTAGTCATACTTTGCTCCTCTAAACTGCCATACACTTAAATTGCTTAAGGATGACGCGTACATAGAATTATAAATATATAAAAAACAGTATATAATCAACAAAAACTTATTAAAATCAATCTATAGTAACAAAATATAAACATTATTCTTTTAAAAAAATACATATTTCGGTTTAGTATTAATCTTATTTCCTAATTTTCGTATGGTAGAAACTATAAGTACATGCAATTCAAGCTTTAATATTTGGAGCAATTAGATTTAATCTGGGATTTTGGTGAAGGGTATCTATTAATAAATTTGCAAATTCTGTAACAACAGCTTGTACAAAACGTACAGCCCTTGTTAAATTTGCAAATCTTTTGTTATTTTTATACATTTACAAAAAGTCGTTTGAGATGATGTTGCACTTATTTTAATATAATTTTAATAGTTCGAATATTATTAATCTGTAATTGTAGACATTTTTACTTATCTGACTTGGAGTCACAGTGACATTGAATACTTCTGGTTTGTATATATTTCTATACGAATTTAATGTCGCTCTGATTCATAGTCAACAAGTCACATTGCAGAACAAAGTAAATTAAATCAAAAGACTAAAAGGTGCTTATAACAATTTTTATTTAACACTTGTTTTACATTCATAAAACGAATAAAACATTTTGTATAATTGACAGGAATTCTTTTTTTTACATTGTTCGTTTTTCTAGTATAATTAAAAATGGTATACAATACATAGGTATTATGCAGTCGTTTTAAATGAAGAAATATGAACAACACACTTCATACATTCAAATAAATATCACATAAAAAACATACTATTAACTTTGTCTGAAATTGAGGTATAATACGATCGTCAGTTGCATAAAACAAGAACTTTTTCTTCATTAGTAATTTCTACTCTAGAAGTCATAACTAATTTTAATAATGACAATAACGTTTTCCTACGAATCATTTATTTCCTTTTTAAAATAAGTCGTCTCAATTCGTTTTGCAAGGTCTATTAATAACGGGAAATTTTTTACTATATTTGCAAGATGACTGTTTGGAAGTGGAGTGGTGATAATCGCGAATAGATGTCCAAAAACTAGGGCGTCCAACTCTGTTGGTCTGAAAGATGTTTTAATAGATTGTAATATTGCGTAAACAATTAGTATACGAGAGTAACAACTGTGGTATATGTACTGAAATCAATAAAATTTGAGTTTTATCAATACATTAGGTAAAAAAGGAAAATAAAAATTTCCCTGTATAATAATAATACATAGATACTTTTAGCTGATACGAATTAGGAAGTTAAAACAATTTAATATAAAGGGAAGAAGGATAAAAATATGATTAAACAATTTCATTAATTTCATTCTGTGCTACTAAATCACAAATGCAAATATATCAGGATATATTAGTAATGCTGTAACAAAAATTAAAGTTTTAATAGTTTTTTAAATTTCCATTTACTCACCTTTTTAAATACAATATTCAACATTTATTGAGCTACGTTTTTTAAAATTATTTTGGGTAATAAGAAGTTTTTAATTTGTTTATTAAATCACGAATACGTTTCATAATTAAAATAAAAATCAAAAAGAAATTTACAGAAATCAAATCACATAATTTGTAAATTATGATTAAATAATTTGGTATTCAGCCAGAAATGAATTATCAAAATCGACATCAATTATTTCAGAACCAATGGTACTAGTCGTGTTTATTGTTTTTCCACCAGGACTTGCTTCTAAATTTCCTTTTAGATAATCCTACGTTAGAGGAAAGAAAAAGTGAAAGTAAACAGGTAAAATGTATCCATCATTTGAACATTTTTACCTCATTTTGTAATACATTACTGACAGTACCCATTATATGACTGTGAATTTTCTGACAATGCTCTGTTAAATTTTTGTACTTTCTTACTATCATGGAAAGTCTAGGAGAAGGAAGTGGGGTCATAAGGATGGACAGAACGTGACCATATACAAGTGCATCTAATTGACATGGTCTAAAAATATACAATTTCGTTCTATTTTAATCTTGAGAAAAAGAAAAATAATAATCATAAGTGTTTATTTGAAAAGTTAACTGGAAGTCTGAAGTTAATAAATCTCATATTTTTTGTTCATTATATTTATTTTGATCTTTAAAACATCAGAATTTGTACTGAATTATAATTAATTTCAAAATAAATTTATCTTATTATTGGTAATATAATTTTAGCTCACTTTTTTCTCTTTAAGTGCTGACTATATATTTTATGGGTATTTTTAGGATTCATACAAAAGTTGACAAAAAAATTAATTAAGCGTAAACTTTCTTTTCAATATTGGAAACCATAATTTGCAGTATAATATTTCAGGATTACAAGTTCTAATAGCAGTTGTATCAAAATATGAGATTTACAGCTTCAGGTTGCCTCAATGAAAATTATGTCAACTAAACATGAATACTAGCAGTTTTTAATGCAAAAGCATATTAGAAAATAAACTTACTGATTTCCAAAAAAGTATGGGCTTTCCTGTTTTTGTAATCTAATGCTTAGAGATTCACAACATCTCTCTACTTCACTGTAAACATCTTCTAAGGTTTTTTCATACCATTTCATGACTTTTAAATGATTAACAACTTGATACTTTTTTGTCCATGTCTGAATTAAGTTTAAAGGCCATGGGTAAACACAACCATAACGTGGTTTTGTTACTTCATTATATGTTTCTGAGTCACACCATGAAATGTATAACTACAAATAAAAAACCACAAACTATGAGACAAACATCATTTAATCAAAAAGTGTATTAACTAAAAAATTACTGACCTCCGCATTTTCTAGTACATTTCGCACTAATGAGGTATATGCACGTAATTCTGATTTCTGACTATCATCTAATTTTGATGTAAGAGATATATCCTTTTTCGAAACAAAGTGAACAATTCCTTCTAATTCAGATATGACAAAAGCACCGCATTTAATAAATGGAACTTTTCCTGACGGAGACATAAACTCTGCATTAGTCCTTGGTTCAACTTCATAGTGAAGGTTGCACATTTTCAAAAATGCTTGAACAGCAAGACAATTTGCATTGTCTGATAGTAAAATTTGTTCTACTTCAAACGGCTGATACAGTTTAACATCTTTAGGCCATGGTTCTTGAGCTAAAATTAATAATTAATTTAGTTACACGAATAATTCTTATATCATCAGTACCTCCTAAGTGCACTTGAATATCCTCTAGCAATGTCATTATTATAGTGTTGTTTAATTTATAAATTCGCAAATTCGAATGATATTTAATTAAAATAATCTACCCGTATAAATAATAAGGACGAATTTGTTTATAACAATTTATGATATACGTTATATCTTGTTTGTGGTTATGTTAATATTTAGAATCTATGATTATTAGAGACATCATATCATATTCTATGGAATAAAAATTAATAGACAATTGATGTGAAGACTATAGATAGCGCATACCGCATAGAAAAGTAGCGATTAGCTACCGGAAGATTAGCAAGTTATCGGCTTTATGATTATGAACGTTCAATTCTTTTCTCATTGTGTGTGTAGTAATTGAATTATAGCTTTTGGTTATACAATATTAGATTTATTATTAATTTAAAACTCGGCGTTTCCATATGAATCAAATAGGCAAATAATAAACTATATTTCAAAAGAATTATACAAATTTTATAATACATTACATAATATTTAATTTTTTCCATGTAATAAGCAGGGAATCAATCACACCCTTCTTCATAAAGTTTTATTTGAATTTTACCACTTTGGGGGTAAAGAGGATGCCACCAATTCAAAACTTTTAAATCAATAACTGGATCTATAACACATGTACTTTCAGCTTGAAGGTTGTGGGTAGTACTTCTTATTGCAGAACCAAATCCTAAATGCAATGAATGATGGCGATATCCTTTGCTTAATGGTTGGCTGACTGAAGTCAAAGTAAGTCCCAACACAATTGGTATTGCAACAAAATTAGTACTCTTTACTTGTAGTACAGTACAATTCTCATCTGGATTAGCAGATATATCACCTAATAATTTAACCAAGTTTAAATGGTTATGAGTTTCCTGTCTATAATGAGGTGGTTCTGTAAAGTTTTTTAATTTAAAGAAGTAAAACCAGTCCTTTTTCTTCTTTTCATGCCATTGAAGTATACACTGCTTGTTTTTCAAAATGTTTGGATCATGCTTTGCAATACCATTAAGATACAAATATCTTGATACAAATGGAGGATATACACAATAGAGAGTTCGAATCACAGTTGCTTTTAGTCCATAAACACGATTCATGTTTTCTGGTTGATAAACTTTTGGTAAGTTTTTGGCATTTTTGCAAAATCTATCATAAAATCCTCTCCAAAATACAACTGTTTGCACTACTTCATATGAATTTCTACAAATTGCTGCAAAAACTGAAATATCTTCTGGTCTAATGTATTCTGATAATAAAAACCATAAGTCCAAGGGATAAACATACCCTGTATTCTCTTTTAAATTTTTATTATCACTTGCACCACTACTTTTAGGTTTTGCAACCAAAGAGAAAGTGCCATCTTCATTTTCCTGGCTAATAAAATCAAAATTGCCATCATATTCTTCCTTTTCATCCCATGACTTGTCTTTTTCTATTGTGTGAAGCATAGAAACCACATTACTTACTAATTTCTTTGGCCTACACACAGGCTTAATGGAATTAGCAAAGTCATTAATGGTTACATCTGGAAATATAAAGACCAATTTGATGATTTTAATTTACATTATATACGCTTACAAACCTGCAAGGGAACTGTTCCTCGAGTTATGCTTCTTTTTTTTTGATTTACTCATTGCATAGGCCACAAAATCACAGCAACTAAATAATCTAATTACGTCGAAGTAAATAAATAAAGTATTAACAATTTTGTAAATTTATTTTATCTTCATTCCGTTTTGATTTTACTAACTTGAAGCCGTTATTTCATAATATCATGTTAAGATATGCATGATGAATTGTCTATCACCTACAATCACTATTAGCCGATAAAATTACATAGAAATGTTTTTTTTTACGTCTTCAACATGTTTTTAAATTTTTCTAAATTCTAACTTTGTTGAATTTAGGAATTGTTAATTTTAGGTTAGCAAGTGACCATAGAGTTCCTAGTTCAGCGTTGCCACGCTGTATAAATAGTCGCCAAATAGAAATATTAACCCAAAGAATAAATTTTAAATATATACAACATTACATAAAATAATTTACAGAAACTTACAATAGTGAAATATAACAATTTTACCTTCTATTATTTCGTTTATAGATAACGTAATACTTTTTTTTATCAACAGGTTTATGACAATTATTTCGTTAATTTTGAATATACTTCAGATATTAACTATTCGATATAGCAACATTGAATTTTAATATTTTTTGTGGTCCGAGACCTCCACCTGTCACTATGACTATAGAGTATATACTAAAATATTGTCTGTTTGAAAGTGATTACAACAGCAAGAAAATGTAAATCCAAAATAAATAAATAAATAAATAAATAACTTACCTCCTTTCATGAATAACCCTACTGTTGCAGTATACAGTTCTGAATTAAAGGGTACCTACAATGTATATAAATAGTAGAAATTGAATTTTCGCTAATCTCTTGGTGAAACATTTTAATAGTTAAAAAGTAAAAAACACTTGGTAATTGTTTCACAAAAAAATTATTGAATTTCTCTAACAATTGTTTCGGTTATTACACCATTTTCAAAGAGAGTTGATAAGTAACTCTTTGAAAATGGTGTAATAACCGAAACAATTGTTAGAGAAATTCAATAATTTTTTTGTGAAACAATTATCAAGTGTTTTTTACTTTTTAACTATGTATATAAATGATTTATCAAATTATATTAGTTAATAAGTAATTAATGTTTACCTCTGAAACATTTTCTTCTAAAATCTGGGGTAGTATACTTTTATTTGTAATTTTATTTGCATTAGATTCATATTTGGAATTCAATTGAACTTTTATGCCTTTTTCACCCATTGCTTCTCTAACTTCAATGCTATTTGATCTTTCTAAATTGTGAGTTTCCTCGAATAGAGTATACGAACTGTTTCTTCTAGATTTCACTTCTATTTTACAATCAGAAGTAAAAGTTTTGAGTTCGATTTCCGAGTTTTGTTCACTTTTGGTGTTAACAGAAATGTGAAGCGACTTATCATTGCCAGAAATAGGCGGAACATCTTCGTCAACCACTGGAATTTCAAACGATGAAGAGTTTTTGAAAGTAATTTTACAGTTCACTTCATTTTTCGATTCTTCAATTAAAATATTGTAAACGGAAATGAGCTAGTTTTTATCCAATAAATTGTATTTCTTACTTTCGGATTGATTGTTTGTTATCTTACAACTCTTTAATAACGGATTATCTCCGTCAGGTCCTAAGGTAGAGGGTTCTTTTACAGGTCGTGAATGTGAAAAGCTAATTGAGTGACGACTTCCTCCTTCCCTACATTCTGTGATAAACATATTGTAAAATTCCAGTAAAAATAATTAAAAATGCCAAATTTATTTTACTTGTGAAACTTCCGCTAAAATTTCAATTATTTGACAATTTTCCTATCAAAACAAAAGAAGAACAAACAGCAGAGTTGTTTTAATAATCATTCTATTTTGAGCCGGTATTGATACTACAAACAGCATAGTGAACGTTGCATTAAAAAACTGCGCAGGTACGGTAGACGCTTCTTTTACAACCAAGAAAAATGTCGAAGAGAGGTGCGTAAATAAAATCCGCTTTTATTTTAGAAATCGTTTATTTAAATTATTTTTTTTCAGTATTGATTGCTATTACATAAAAATGTTTAATATGTGAAATTTACTTTTTGTAATAGTTTCAATAATAATTAGTATATTGAAAATATTGGTACTAGTGGTGAGGTTATATTATTAGTAACTTTTTTTGTCTTTTAGGTCGTGGTGGTTCAGCAGGGGCGAAATTTAGAATTTCCCTTGGTCTTCCTGTCGGGGCTGTTATTAATTGTGCCGACAACACAGGTAAATTAGAAAATTCAATACTAGATCTACGTTACTTAGAAGTGAGTACATGTTAGAAATCAAGGTGATATATATTTTATATTTTAGGGGCTAAGAATTTATATGTAATAGCTGTACAAGGTATTGGTGGTCGATTGAATCGACTTCCCGCTGCTGGTTCTGGAGATATGATTGTTGCAACAGTGAAAAAAGGTAAACCAGAATTAAGAAAGAAGGTAATGCCTGCAGTTGTTATAAGGCAACGGAAGCCGTTCCGTAGGAAGGATGGTGTATTCATTTATTTTGAAGACAATGCGGGTGTTATAGTAAACAACAAAGGAGAAATGAAAGGTTCAGCAATAACAGGACCTGTTGCAAAGGAATGTGCAGACTTATGGCCGAGAATTGCATCAAATGCTAGCAGTATAGCTTGATATATTTTTCTCTTTTGTTAATTTTACTATAAAACTAAAATAATAAAACAGTTTCCAAAATAATGCAGGTCTATTTGTGGGATGGGATTTTAAAAAAAAACTTTTATTACCTAATTATTTGCTTTCTATTTAAACACTGATATAAAGGTGAGTTAGAATAGTATATGAATTTATTTTAATGTTTTTTGTACAGTATTTTCATAAAACTGCAGAATTTTTATTTATAAACCAGTAGCATGTAAGTACAAAATAGTTATGTACCTTAATCCCATAAATATGTATTGAATCTGAACTGGTCCTCTTTATTGGTTGTAGTTCATAGCTGAAATTTGTTGAATCTTATCACTTATAATTTGTTCAGATACAATAGAGAAATTTTCCAAATAATTGCCATTTATACATATAAAATTAAAGTAACCCACATTCTTAACTATTGTGAATAATAATCTAATCCAGGTCTTGTACTACCACTTTAATCCTGCTTTTACTTCTAATGGTCATATCTTTCTTTTCTTTATAGACTTCCCTATGGCTCTTTCTATTTTCATGAAATGTATCTAATGAAAAAATGTTTTGTACCATTTTTTTTTGTTAATAACCAAATTTGAATCAATAATTTTCCTATTTATCATGAACAAAGAAACTTAATTTGCAGCTGAAGTTTTTAAGATGTTTTGTATATGATAAAACAGAAAGATTGCACTGACACTGGTATGTTTGTGGAGCATTTTTCCAATAATCATAAATAAAAAAATACTTTATTATGTTTAAACTGATAAGGTCTCTGTCGAGAATATATGGAAATAAAACTAAATTATAATTTCTTTTACCAATTTCAAATTTTTTGTCGTGTCTATGTTTAGATGAGGTAGATTAATGAAAAAAAGTTTAGTGTCAGGAATTTGTGTGAAGAAGTAAAAATGTTTTATAAAACGATTACCCGTAAAGTTAGTAATATCGTTTTAAAATCTCTAAGGCAGTATTTAAAAAATTATATTAAGCGTTTGGCGTGCGGTTCCAATTCCAATAGGTTTGATATAGAATTTCCTAATTTCACCCGAATTCATTAGTATTGCCATTAACTTCCATTATGTGACATCACAAATTACCATATCGTAGAATTACTATTTGCGGTATATTTATGTTATAAAAAATTCTGTAGGTAGTCATAATAGTGTTTATAAGCTTGGGCAAGTTCACTCCGATAACTGAATTTTATACATGAAAGGATAAATATGGTTTATTTTATTTATTTCAAACTTTTTGTGAAAACATGGTTTCAATATTTCTAAGATAAGTTATTGGTTTTTAAATTTAAAGTGTTTGTGTAATGCTTATATTTCAATGTAATATTTGAAATATTCATTGGGAATGATTGTCGAGAGCGGCCTACGCCATGGGACCTACTGAGATATGTAGGATCTTTTCCTTTGTAGGTACTAGAAAATATTTGTAAATAGGATTAGCCTCATCTTTTTTTTATTTTGGTTTGTAAAGAGCAAAATATTCTACCACAGAATTTTAATTAGGTTTTGATGGTCTACGTTAGGGATGGTGAATCTTTTCACTTACGCGTGTCATTTATTTTTTGAAAATATTTTGCATGACAGACGTGCTGATTAACAAAAATATTTAGGTAGTAAATCAAAAAAGTAATAAGTCATAATAACTATGAAATTATTAACTAGGATTAGCAATTAAATAATGTATAAGTAAACAACATATTCATTTGTTAAGTATTGTTTCTATAAAAATAGAATGAAACTTGTGCTTACTACAATCGACAACATCAAAAAATGACAAATTTAATATGCATTTTTAATTATGTCGATGTAAAATTTTAGTTAGTATTGTATTGTTAATATAATGTTATATATCTACTATTTTGAGTTTATAATTACAAAGAATTATTTTTAATTATATTGTGTCGTATATATTGAAACTAAAAACTAAAACTCTCTATATCCGGTATGGTCTAGTGGCTAGGATACCTGGCTCTCACCCAGGAGGCTCGGGTTCGATTCCCGGTACCGGAATTGGCTTTTTTACTTGATATGAACGTTGAGAACACCATTGACATAATTAGGAAATTGCTGTAAATGTTTTTTTTATGAATTATTAAATTTATATCATGTAGTTGTCAATTATCTAGTTTAAGCGGTGGAGGTTAAAGAAAACGCTATATTTTTAAATAAGATTTTTTATTACTTTAAGAATAACAGTAGGTATTACAAAATAGTTACTACAAAAATATTTAACAGGTTTTTTAATATTCATTTTCGTCTGGTACGAGATGTCCGTTGCCGTAAAGTTCATATGTAAGCCCTTTTTTAGTAGCTGAAGTAGCTTTTATTACACCATCAAAGTTATCAACTTTAAATCTAATCTCTGTTCCGTTTTCGATAAACGAGTTGCTGGTTTCTTGTATATTACCGTTAATCCATACATTAAGATTTTGTTTTTCTAAAATATACTGATTATTAATTATGGGAAAATAATAATAAATTGATACCCAAAATCGTACACCTTTTGTGTTTGAGGTCTTGGATGTTTTTGATTTTTTTTTTATTGTTTAGTACCTGTTGAATGTAACTCTCATGTAAATATTCAGACTTTAAATCTTAATACTTCCGTGCAGTGGCGGATTCAAAAGTCTTTATATACAGGGTTGCTCATTAGTGCGTCAAAGTCCAATATAGACTTTATTAAATGAAATTAGAGAAATTTATTTTTATGATAATGATGCAGTATCAAAAAACGCATATTTTAAAAATAATTTGACATATACAGGGTGATCCGCTAAACCGGAGCACGTTCCAGGACACTTTTTTCAAATGGAACACCCTGTATATATTTTCGTTTTTTATAATCTACTTAAAATTCTCTTTTCAACGATCCCTTGGTTTTTGGTTTTGGATGATGCATTGTTGAGTTATTAATGAAAATGTAAAAAAAATGGTTGCGACAGAATTTGGCATATTAATTCAATGCGAGAGTATTACGATTAGTTAAGACGAAATATTTTGAAGTTATGTAGCCAACAGATGTACTAACCATAATAAGTATATATATATATATATATATATATATATATATATATATGTATATATAATATATAAATATATGCATTTATATTTAAATAGGATAATGTAATAAAATTTTATCTCTTATGCTTTGTTCTAAAAAAATCTTTTTCTAAACTCATATTATAATTGATTGTCCATATATATTTTTTCTGATTTTGATGGGAGGGGGTTAACCCCCAAAATTCCCGTGTATCGGTCTTTATGAGCTGCTCGTAAGATATAAATTTTTTAAACATTTATCTTTGTTTACTTTTAATAACTGTAAAAATCGAGCCCTCAGTGTTCTTTTTTTTTAGAATATTTGCCTTAATTTCTACTTTTAGATTGATGTTTGATTAATTTTTTTATAGGAAAGTACTGTTACTTATTTGATTTTTGTTTTATTTTATTTTTCTTTATATCACGAGCGGTTTTAAAGTGTAAATATTTACGCAAGAGTATCATTAAAGAAAATAAAAAAATTGAAGACCCAATGTCAAAAGGTGAACAATTTGGCATTAAATACCTATTATATATTTACATAAAATATATAAACCGTGAGATTTGAATTAAAGAAACAGAAAAGTTTTTATTTGCTTATTTAAAACACAACACTTAGTTTCATATGACATTTCATTTCAGAAGAATTTTCATTAGAAAGGAAAGATAATAATGAAAATTGAAAATTGAAATGAATATTATTCATTGTGGATTTCAAAATTATCATATTTTAGTACAAATACAAAAAATAATTTTGTTTTCTTTATTATGCTTGCATACTTACCTAACACTATTCTGTATTTTTGTTTATCCGAAATAGTTACAATCCATACCTTTAAATTCTTGTTCTGCTTTTCAGTAAACTTTTCTAACGGTTTCCCATTTACCGATAAGCCGTAACAAAACGAAAAGTATGGCAATGGATCAACTGAGAGAACACATTTTGCTTTCTGTTTTCCAATTTCGAATATTTCGTCTCCTACTAGTCTAAACATCCAATCTCTTCGTAAAATTTCCTAGAGGTGTTTTACAGTTTAAAATCAATTGTTATTTTTCATTATTAATCTTTTCATTCATTTTATGTAATTTCAAATGCCGAAAAAGTTTATTTTATTTTAGATATGTAAGTACAGAAAAATTTAAGGCATTTATTAATAAATAAATAAATAAAGGAATTTCTTAAAAAAATAACGGTGTATGTTGTCTACAGTAAATCAAACAGTTTCGTAGTATAGAAAATTACATATAAAGTTTTACAACCAACCTTTCCATTTACTCTTAAAATCCTTCTTCCAGAGGTGGTTCCATGTTCAAATTCAATACTATAAGTACTATCGGGTAGAGGTATACTCCAAAATGCCACCAAGTCGTTTCTGTTTTTGGAGATTTTATTAGTACTGTTACCATTTTTTGCCATTGTTTTGTTTGTTTTTTAAAACATTTAATTAGGTAGGTACTACATATTTCTTTCTTATTTTTTATACAGTGCTGCGTCACACGAAACGTTTAAGCTTTAGCATTGTTTGTATTTCTCAAACCCTAGCACCTCTAACAGTTACATATATGTAGGTAGGTATTAAATCGATATTTTCTAACGTTACGTGTTATATTATTAATAAACGAAATGATTTAAACTGAATAACATATCGCATATAATAACTTGAAGACATTTATAACGAACGATATTTTACAAAAAATTTTGAAAAGTTTTTGTAAGAAACCAAAAAAATTAGTACCGCGTTAGAGCGAGAAAGTGAGACCACAATTATTTCCTATCTCAGGAACACTGCTGTAGTATCTATTAAATGCTGTCTCTATGTTTTTTATGTTCTATTCCAAAATAATTATTACACAATAACCGATAACAGAGTTATAATAGACGTTTTAAATATAAAATGTTTGTAGAAAATAGTGAGCTTTGAGATAAAGTGACATTTTATTAACTACATTTAATTTTGATAATTCTGTAAGAATAAATGTTTTGGTATTTAATCAAAAGGGGAATGTCAGACTATAAGATTCCTAAACCTAAATTAAGAGGTTTGTTGGCTCAAAAAACAAAACGAATATTGCCGACTGCTCTGATTCTTGCTTTATCGGCCGGGATGACCTTCAAAATGACTTATGGACGAAGTAAAAAGGAGGCCTACAAAAAGTGGTATGCAGAAACGGATCAAGAAGAAAGATTTAAAAGAATTGCTAAACGTGGTGTTTTTGACAGTGTCCCGGCAAAATAATAGGTACATTATTACCTTTATAATACTGTATAGTTGGTAATTAAATAATTTTTCAAAGTCCTTATTTTTATTTCAATAAACGATTACAAAATTGCCAACATTGGAATTAGTAAAAAAATCACCCCGTTCAGAAAGTAAAACAAGATTGATTTTTGTTAGAAATATTGGAAGTAGTTAGAATGAAATATTTAGATGTAAGGTTTTATAAATTTCCTGAGGCAGGAAAAGCTTTGTGTATGTATATACCAAATATTTTTGGAAAATTAGAAAAACTGGACTGGTTCAATGTATCGAAAAGTATTTTGAAAATAAGTGAAGTAAGAAGGTCGATTAATGTTTACCCTGCACCTTAGAAACCGGTCGTGGGCTGTGGCTTTCGGTTCGTTGTGCCTACTTGTTAGGACGCGTTCAAAATGTGAGATCTTTGATCTTAAAATTTAGACGAATAAGGATTTTAATTCCTTCTTTTTGAATATGTTATATTTTCGTCTAGGAGTCCATCGGAATCAACAGTGTAATTCAATGCCGGTAGGGGTATTAGCCCTCGGAGTAGTTGTCTCTGTTGGTTCCATATTTATATTTTCTTTTAACTGTTTAGTTGGCTTACTTTTTACCATTATTTGTTTTAAAATCAATAGATTTAAAACAATTCTGCTCCAGTAATAGGCGAGCGGAATATATCCCTAAAGAAATATTAATTCTTAACATTTTGATCAATTATTCTATCAATTTGATGATGTGGTTCCTTTAATTTGAAAGTTTGAAAACAAAATAATGTGACACTGATATTACTGCTTTGGGATCTTTTTATTCTACATCTGATAATATGTTCAGCGTTTATAATTATCTATCTTTGTATGAAATTTCATTGGTTTGGGTTTGTATCAGTCAAATCACAAACTGTCTTAATGATAATCATAATATTATTAACAAATATTCAGTTCTATCATTCCACTTAACATGGACGATTTCTGTCGTGTAATATTTTTGTGCGCCACTAGAGGCCAGGAGTGAATATTTCAAAACGCTGAGCTAGTTACGGTCGGATGTAAGAACAGTTGCTTGTTTGTTGTTAAAGCGGTTGTTATTTGTTAGACTTCAATAATTGTGAGGTTAGTGTTGAAAACAGACACGTGTGTGATTTGAAGATTCTTTATTGTAGGATAATTCGTGTTGACTTAATAGGATTTGTTTTAGTTTTTTCATTACAATTAGACGTATTTTGTGTCAGACGATGAGTGCAGTGTTAGTGGCCTCTACAAAGTACCTATGTGTATATAGGCACCTTCATACCTGTGCAGGTGCGTATGTATCAGTTAAATACTTAATATAAAAAGAAAGTTACATATTTTATAATTACTATAAAAGTGTAATTCAGTTCAATAATAGAAGAGAATAGATCATCAGTAAAAATAAGCTGGTAAGGGAACACCCATAAACCATGTGGCCCATTGGGTGGGGAGGGGCGAGGGGGGGGGTGATGAAAAGCTACTTAAAGGCTACATGAGGGGGAAAGGGATTGAATTCGGAGGGCACGTGGTTTTTATAAACATTTTATTATATACATACTAATCGTTTTCAATTTAAAATTTTGAATAATGCGCGAAAATGCGTATGTTGGAGAAACAATTAGTGAGTAATGAGGTTTTCTACTGAACACTACGAACAAACTGTCTGCTTTCTCTGTCGCTCGTATCAGTGGTCACCGTTACTTTCGCCCTTTGTAATGTTAGATTAATTTAGAATTTATAAAAATATATAAGATTACATTATTAATGTTCAATTAATAATCAAATATTTGTAATAAACGAGATAATAATGTATATTTATTCTTATATAAATATTACATTTTAATTTAAACAAAAATATTGATAGCTTGAATAGTATTCACAGTTGGTTTTTTGTTAAACATTTTATAAATAAATAAAACAAATAAATAATACTGCTTTTTTTCACACTTGATTGATTTTTGATTTTGATATTAAGTTAGTCTGAATATTAATAATTTTATATTAAATTAAAATTATAAGATCGAAAGGAGGGCAAATGTTACCATAGTGCTTCATGGACGGGAGGGGGTATATATATTCACATACTTACTTCCTCATATATTTCCCTGATATAAGTACCATAGTATGTACCTATTTGCTTATTTGAGATGAAACGTTCAAATTTTCATTATGGACATCCTAAAACAAGCCCTCTGCGAAATAATGATATTTTTTTACAAAAATTCATTTTTTACTGCTCTGTATTTGTGCTTTACAGATCAGTAAAAAATGAATTTATTGTAGGAGTATAAATTTCATACCTATTTTAAAATGTTAATAATAAAAGCCACAGACATCGAATACTATTTCATGTGTTCATGTGAATTAAAAAAAAAAAAAACAACAGCTAAGTTCAGATGGCCCAAATCCGGAATTCTCCGTTTAACAATTGTAATTTCAGTACGAATTGTCCAAAAACCAAGTGTTGTAACAAAAATCAAACAGCAAATTATTGTCAATTACATATTTATTTTTAGTAATTCACATATTTAAAAATCAATAGCTGGGAAAATTGTGCCTTCGCAGTTTCCGAAACCGATCCTATAACCGTTTGCTTGGCAGAAACCTGTTATAGTTATTGTATCTCCGTCCTGTAAAAATTTTCTTTCTGTTCCATCGTTCAATTTTAGAGGTTTAGATCCTTTCCATGACAATTCTAGTAAAGATCCGTACGATTCTGGAGCCTAAATATAAAATAATTTTAAATATAAATATAAATATAAATATGGAATCAACAGAAACAACTACTCCGAAGGCTAATACTCTTACCGGCATTGAATTACACTGTTGATTCCGATGTATTCTTAGACGAAGATATAACATTTTCAAAAAAGAAGGAATTAAAATCCTTATTCGTCTAAGTATTAAGATCAAAAATCTCACATTTGGAACGCGATTTTAATTCCTTCTTTTTTGAATATGTTATATCTTCGTCTAAGAATCCATCGGAATCAACAGTGTAATTCAATGCCGGTAGGGGTATTAGCCCTCGGAGTAGTTGGTTCTGTTGATTCCATGTTTATATTTATATTTATAATATAGCCTGTAAAGGCCTTTCTGCCAGCGGCCACCTGATGAGACCCGATAGGTCGAAACCGGTCGTAGGGATATGGCTTTCAGTTCGTTGTGCCTACTTCGTAGGGCGCGTTCCAAATGTGAGATCTCTGATCTTAATATTTAGACGAATAAGGATTTTAATTCCTTCTTTTTTGAATATAAAATAATATTGGTTTAGCGAGTAAAAATATTTCTTTCGGTTAAAAATTAATATAGATTTTAAATATCTTGTAACGTTGAATTGTAAGTGTGAAGAGACATAATCCAAAAAAGTGCAAACTTCTCCGGAACTTCTTTGAATAGGTATTGTATGACAGAAATGTTAATGGTAAATAATTACCTCACCACTTATAGTACCACTGGCCATCAAATCTCCGGGATTAACATTACATCCTGTAACTGTATGATGAGTTAGTTGTTGTTTCGATGTCCAGTATAAATATTTATAGTTTGATTCACAAATAGTGGTCGGTATTGATGCTTTTGCTGAAATTATTATGGTTCACTAGTTGGATAAAAATTAATTATTCTATTTAAATTGTGCTTACGACGTAATGTAACTGTTAAGTTAATATCGTAATTAAATTTATCGGAATGTCGAAGGTAGGGTAGAGGTTGCGGATTTTGTTGAAAGTTGTCGGTTAAAAATGGCTGTAAAGCGAAGGTCGTAACGATCCAGGGAGAAATTGTAGTTCCAAAATTTTTCGCAGTAAAGGGACCCAGTGGTACATACTCCCATTTTTGAATGTCTCTAGCTAATATACAAAACAGATCATTGCTATATTTAAGAGACATATTTTTCTATAATACATATAAACATACAAACTTGGTTATTTAAAAATAACATATGAAAAACTACAGTTAACAGTAAATATTAGTAGATAGCAATATACTGTTTGTAATATGATTTACAAAAATGTCCAACTCAATAATTCCGAATGTCTGACTTCACAGAATACCGAATTTAAACTTTCTAAGGTGCATTTATTGTGAAACATTATGTAATAAATAATAAAACGTACAGTTCAAATGTTCACTATTTTATTTAAAATTCCTCGACAATTGTTTCGGGCATAGACCGTTATCAAGAGTATAATTACTAAAGTTAATGTGTGAAAAATCAGCTAATATAAATTTACAGTTCACAAAGGAAAAGAGGGGATGAAGTTTGTCCTAGTTCTAATTGTTTATTTAAAATATTCTGTTTATTGTGAAGACATTTCTTTATTTCTAAATTTTCTAACATCGTTAATTTTTTACTTTTAATAATATTAGAGTGTAAGATTTTAACATTGTTTGTATCGATATTATGTTTAAACAAAGTGCAATGCTCTGAAATTCCGGTTTGTAAACTATTTTTGTTTATGTTGTTTGAATGTTCTTTTATCCTAGTGGAGATAGTAGGCAATTAGATCTATTTTTAAATTTCTTAAATTTTTTGGAGAATAATCTAAATTTTACAATTGAAAAAAAAGTAAACAGTACCTTAAACTTCTTAGACTTACAATTAAAAAGACTGGATAAAAAACCAGGGTTTGAAATCTTTAGAAAGCCTACTTAAACAGACACAATTATCCCCATAGACTCTAACCACCCTTGGCAAACGAAATAACCTGCGTTTCATAGTTTAATTAATAGATTACTTCAATTACCTTTGTCTGAGACTAGTTATAATTTAGAATTAAATATCATTAAGAATATTGCCAAAAACAATGGTTATAATGTTACCCTAATCGATAAGTTAATCAGAAGTAAAAAACAAAAATTAGTTAGAAAGTTATTACACAAAGAAGATTTTAGTGTCAATTCGAATAACAACGTTGCCTCTATACGTATCACTAATTCTATTAGCAATAAATTACAGAAACTAGGTTTAGCCATTGTAGAAAATAATGATGTTACCTTAAAAACCTTGTTAGTAAACAATAAAAAGAAAACAAATTCCTTCGAAAAAAGTGGTATTTACCAATTGACATGTAATTCATGTGATGCAATATATATCAGCCAATCTGGCAGAACTATCTCTACTAGGATAAAAGAACATTCAAACAACATAAACAAAAATAGTTTACAAACCGGAATTTCAGAGCATTTCACTTTGTTTAAACATAATATCGATATAAAGAATGTTAAAATCTTACACTCTAATATTTCTAAAAGTAAAAAATTAACGATGTTAGAAAATTTATAAATAAAGAAATATCTTCGGAATAAACAGAATATTGTAAATAACCTATTAGAACTAGGACAAACTTCATCCCCTCTTTTACTTTGTGAACTGTAAATTTATATTAGCTGATTCGTCACACTTTAACTTTAGTAATTATACTCTTGATAATGAGCTATGCCCGAAATAATTACAGAAAACGATTTTTAAGAACAATAAATGTCTGATAATTTGAATAATCAAATCATGTCCTGTATGTATAAGAAGAAGTTTCTCCAAATTTTGTAATGATTAAAAAAAATACTTACCACTCCAATCGTTCATTAAAACAAATCCGAAGATGTGTTCGTGAGCATTAGAAATATTTATCGGTTCACCTAACTTGGTAGGTGCTCCACCCACAAAAAATGCAACTTCTAATTCAAAATCTAACAACTTACTAGGGCCAAAAACGGGCTCAGCATCTAAAGTGTTTTGTGTATAATAATTATGTCAATTAAAGATATTTACATTTTATTTACCATCGGAGGGTATGCTCTGACCGCATGGTCTTTTTATAGGTGTTCCACTCACGACTACGGAACTAGCTCTTCCATGATAACCAATCGGTAAGTGTTTCCTTACATAATATTGTTTAGATTAGTAGTATTGAATAAGCGACAATAAATTGTAGTGAATATTTTAGTAAATTATTAGCAAAGAAGGATTTTTTATATTTTGAAGTCATTTTCGTGACACCTAATATACCCACTTCAAGTTCCTAACGCCCGGATGCGCTTTGAACAACTAACCGGCGCGCAATTTAAAAAGGCTCGTTTATATTTGATCCACCCCCGTATATAGTGTATATGTACATAATGAATATTTACCAGTTTGGTGGAAGAGCGTTGTCCTTTCCTCTGAACATTGTTCCCACGTTTGTTGCATGGTGAATGGAAGCATAAAAATCTGTATAATCCCCAATATGCGCCGGCATATGCATTGTAGCATTAGCTTGACGAACTAGAGCTCTATATAGAGTTGAAAATTCATATTATATTGTTTGTATTAATCAGGGTGTCTACTATCTAGAATATCAGGGAAAATTACTTAGTTTACTAATTAGGATCACTTGGAAAGTTAGGGAATTCAACTAAATATTCAATAAAAAGCGCGGAATTTCAAAGTGAGAAAACCAAATACTCTAAATCCAATACCTAACTTGATAACCAAAGATTTTTAAATCAAATTGTTACAATGAATTGTTTATGTGAAACTATTAACAAAAATATGCGAAAACCAAAAATATTAAATTCAAGTAGTTCAAACGTCATTACCAAGGCCGGATTAAGTCATGTAGAGCCAGCCCCCTGAGCAATACATGTCTTAGGGAGCCTCTCGCCTTAGATATGTAGGTATGTATGTCTC
This sequence comes from Agrilus biguttatus, assembly GCA_963921985.1. Lineage (NCBI taxonomy): Eukaryota > Metazoa > Arthropoda > Insecta > Coleoptera > Buprestidae > Agrilus > Agrilus biguttatus. The sequence continues at coordinate 29,355,820 of OY998118.1, forward strand.
TTGATACTATTTAAAATTCATAACAAAAAACTTTTAATATCTAAGCTTTAATGAATGTGCCATTTATTAAAACAAAACTATTTAATAGGCATTTAATGTATAATGTAATACAATGTATGCAATACTTGCAAATGGTGATTACTGCAATAATTTATTTCTTGTTTAACTGAAAATAATCAGCATAATCAATCATCCGTCAATCAGAAAACTGAATTGAAAACTATTCAAATATTCAATCATGTTTGCAGTGGACACACCCTGTTAATGTAAATTGAATAGTAAAATGTTGGTTTGTTGATAAAAAATATGAGATGCTAAAAACACAACGTAAACTGTACAAAAATATTTATTGTTGTAATTATTTCGGTACACTGTGCCTTCTGCAAGAGGTGAAGATATCAGTGGCAACAATAAAAATTTGTAAACTCCACGTTGGGATTTTAATTAATTTTTAAAAATGGACTTACATTACCGTAAAGCTTCATGAACTTGAATTACCACATATGACATGCAAAAAACGTACTTATGGTACTTAAGTGTAGATAATTGTAGTTTTTGCTTCAAATATGATGTGCTTGATCAAAATTCTTCTGTTTGAATCATAATTTATAATTAATTCAAGTTATTATATTCAACTCATTTTTAAAGAACTTATTTAAATAGTTTATCTTCTAGTCTCATTATTAAATTTACCGAATGAAATTTATTATTATTTTTTTTTTGAAAATTGAACTTTTGAAGGTTTTGCGGATAAGAATTATTTAAGAAAATGTTTACCAAAGATTCTCTGGAAATTCACTATGTCCAGTCTATTTATATATTTTCTTAATAAATCACAAACCTTTCAAGAAGATTTTGTTCGTTTTTTAAGATAGGACAATTGTCAGAAAGTAACGTTTGAATTCTATCTCTCGCTTCTTTCCATGCCTTTGGTCCAAGCGCCATAAAACTGTTAAGGGTCGTCTAAAAGTCAAGTTACATACATATTATCAGATTAGGAAACGATTTATCACCGTTTTACCAAACCTCTTTAAATATGTATTGTCTATTGTGCAACTCTGGTCCATTGAACAAATGGGCTATTTCGTTCAAGTCCAAAATCCATTCTCCAATTGCTACTCCAATACGACGAATAGGCTTAAAAGTTATTATATTAACAGAGCTTTTCATTTCAATCTTGGTACTTACTATAAAGTTAATAGTTTTATAATCCTTAGTAAGAAATAAAACACTAGAAATTTCCACAAAATTTGTTTAATTAAATTAACAATTGTTTCGCCTAACGTAGGCTTCTTCAGAAGTAAGAAGTAGTATTACTTCTAAAGAAGCCTAAGTTAGACTAAACAATTGTTAAGTTGATTAAACAAATTTTGTGGAAATTTCTAGTGTTTTATTTCTTACTAAGGATTAAAATGAGTTTCCATCAAGTGAATGTAGAAAGAATTAATCAGTTTTATAATCGTTAAAAGTATTTATCTTTTTAATACATTAACGTGAATTCATTTTTACTAACTACAGATTATCTAAAATTAACGAGGAAAAATTTTTGCTGCAGTCACGCAGGTAATCTGTAGTCGGTAAAAATTAATTAAAGTAAAATTAATTCACTTTAATTTATTGAAATTAACCTCTACAAAAAATAAATCTAAATACTTCATTTATCTTATCATTATTAGTTTTTCAGTTCAAATCGAAATTATCGGGAGACTAACCATTAAAAATTAAACTAATTAACTAATGACAGGGTGCCTTCTTTGCTGCTAGTAGAATTAGCTTATCACTAGGTTCAACTGCTTGTGCTTGCTTTTAATTTGTATAATTATGAATTACCTGATAATTTCTCATAAAATCGACAAACTTAAAAAGTAAATAGTGTCAAGATCTAATCCAGGATCATGAATAAAACTGAGTTTCAAAGTAAATAATATCAAGATCAAAGTCAGGATCATGGATAAAACTGAGTTTCAATATGAATGTAAGTTTTGCAATTTTTAATTGTAAATAACTAAATTAATGACAGCCCAGTCCAGTCATTACAGCACAAAAATATTTAATTATGGTCAAACTTTTTAAATGCAATGGGAATATGCCACCATTTAAATTAGGTTAGGTTATGTTAGGTTAGGTTAGGTTAGGTTAGGTTAGGTTAGGTTAGGTTAGGTTAGGTTAGGTTAGGTTACGGAGTAAAATATCAAAAATGACCCAAACAAAAATATCTAAATCTTGCAATTTGAAATTTTGATTTGTTTTTCGTATTTCGAATCAAACAGCTGGAAACATTGCCGGAGTTGTAGAACAAACTGGATAGCTCAAACCCCAACGCCAAAACACGACACAAAATGTTCGAAGCACTTTTCGGTAACAAAATTATCTTTTTCAGGGACTGAAGAGAACTACAAAACCAATAACAAAAGAATTAAATTAAACTAAAAAGCAGAGAGTCAGGAATATGACCCTGGTCACTATTAAGAGAACTTAATCCATTTTTATAAATAAACATGCTTTCAAAACTCTTTAGTAAGTAATTATATTTAATTTACTTTACTAATTTAAGGCTGTCAATATTGATCCTATGACTTCCAGTAAGAATATGTTGAGCAACAGTAGCATAGGATCAATATTGACAACGTTAAATTAGTTAATTTGTTACCGAAAAGTGCTTCGAACATTTTGTGTCCTGTTTTGGCGTTGGGGTTTGAGCATCCAGTTTGTTCTTTCGTATTTCGTTCAAAAACTATTCGATTAATCGCAATATACCAATGAGATAGACAGTGTGAGGGGACGAATAGCCAAACCTTTAAAATAAAATTTGAAATGTCTCGATCAGAGCTATTTTGACCGACGAAATTCATACCTTTGCAAATGTAACATTCCTAGCTTCTGACTTCCGGAAAAAAAGTAATGTTGTATAGGCCATGTCAAATTTTACAACAGATTATTAAAAGAATAAAATGTATATCTCATTATTTTTCGTAAATACTCATAAGCAATCAAAAAACGCTGCTATTCCACTACTTGCTTCTTCACCTTTCGTTCCACCGCCTTTTTTCCCAAAAGGCCGATGCTAGAAACGTTAAATTAACAAAGTTATGAATTTTTGAAAACTGATCTTCCTTCACAGATTTTTCTCGATGAAAATAGCTCCGATCGAGACGTTTTATTTTATTTTACAATTCATAGAATTCTCTACATATTATCATATTAGTGTATTAGATGATTCTGATAGCTTTCGAAATAAATTGCGAGAAACACGCAAACATTTAAATTGGAATGTTGTATTTGTATTGTTAGAAATAACTAACAACTTCTGTTTGGACCATTTTTTTAAACATATTTTACCCCCTTTACTGCTGTTAAAAATTTTGAGATTAAAAAATTCAATGTGTTTACTGGCCTATGATATAAAATAATAGAATTTACCATGTAAATTATAATATTCCCATTTCTTACTTGATTTTATTTTAAATATTACAAGTTAATTTGTGCCATCAACTAATGTACCTAAGTTAAATACAACAATAGAGAAGCATTGCTTTTAAAAGGTTTTATTTGAGAAAGTTTATAACGTTGGTAGAATCATTCATAATGTTAGATTGGTCTTAGACTACGATATAATGCAGACTGCCACTCTTTATGGCTGGATTTCTTATTTAATCCTTTTTCCTATATTAATGATTATTAATTAAATAAAATACTGATCTTTGTAAAGTTTCAAGATAATATCTTCACCTGAAAAAGCTATAGTTATAGCGAAACAATATTGTAGTGATTTACACAAATAAACTGTTTTTCTTGAAACTGTACAAAGATAGTGTTTTATTAAGAGATTTGATAGTGCAACGTTTGAGAAACATGATTCATAAAACTAATTTAAACTTAAAAAAACACGTAAAATATTTCACATTAATTTATATTCGATAACTCGACAATTGTTTCGATCGAACTGCGATCATTTTCAAGAGTAATTAAACAAAAATATAAAACTATGTCAACATATTTATATGCATCTACAATTTACATGGGAGGAGTGGGGAGTTAGTAGAGCCTAATTCTATTTGACTATTAGTTAGTCGAGTTATCGAAAAAAAATTAATGTGGAACATTTTACGTGTTTTTTTACGTTTAAATTAGTTTTTTGATAGTGTTTTATTTCATTATGAATAACTTTCAACATATGACAACTTTAACAATTAATAGTTTAATGATTATTGCAAAAAAAAACTTTGATTACGTTGTCTAATTAATTGTAGCAGTCAGCAAAATTATCTGAATGGCTATTGATTAAAGAGACTTTCCAATTAACTCTAGCAGCTATCAAAAGGAATGCTTTTATGTTAAACGTTAAAATACAGTTCCCATTAAGGGCGTCGGTTGGTCTGCTGTTTGGTGGTCCAAAAGGGTTTTTATCTTTTATAATTCCTATTCATTAAATTTCATTGTAATAATTCTGATCGAATTTCTAATTGTTATAATTTTTGTTTCCGAAGCAAAAAGATAGATGGCTAAATTGTAAAATGCAACATTTTCCTATTTTATTTTTTCCATGATAGGGCAAAACAGAGTTTATTTAATAAACCAACAGCAATGTTTACCCTTTTGGTACAAGACTCTTATCAAGGTGGGTTAGTTCTTTTTGTATTATTAAGATATGAAAAAATTAATTTGTACAATGCAATATGTATAAATAAAATAAATATTGAAAGCGACACGGGAACAGATTGCACAATTAAAAAGCTATACAGAAAATTAACAGTGTAACAAAAAATCTAAAAAATTTTGTTGATTTTTGTTGTTAATTTATATGATATAATTTTTTTTAAACGTGACGTTTGTTTGTTACCACATTGCTTTTAATTTTATTTATTTAATTTATTATTTTATCTAATTTATTGATTCGACGGTGCAAAATGTGTGACAGTAAGCCACCTACTCTTTGAAAATAACCGAGTAATGGTCAAAACAATTGTCAGATTGATAATAAATATTTTGTGAAAGTTTATCAAGTGAGTCTTTTTTTCTTCATTTATTCGTTTATTTATACACATTGTGTTGTACAAATTAATATTTTTACATGTTAACTCATTATGTACTATTTTCACATCCGACACCATTTGCAGAAATAGAACTATGGACTTTAAAAGCATACCTTGATAAAGATTTTGCACCAAAAGGCGAAACGTAGGTGTTGGTTTATCAAATAACTTCATATTTTGCCTTCATCCAGACTTCGATAAATATGTAAATGTTTAATTGAATTTCGAAAACGCATGCTTAAGTGTTGAATTACCAATTAATAAATAATAATTAAACAAAATACGACCTCGCTAAATAAGGAACAATCGCTAACGTTCATAAAATTATATTAAAAAGTAAGATTCTTGTATTGTACAGTTTTGCTGGGCCCAAAACGGGTCTGTGCTTCTTATACAATGAAAATGACCCAATATAATAGTGTCTCAAAGGATGAAATCCAACAGTGAAAGATTGAAAAGTTTTATTTGTTCTTTATAAGGCTGTAATTCTGATTATACATCGCTCTAATGTACTTACCTATACCTACTTTATATCACCCCAAATGAAAAAACCTAAAGGATTTTTGGCGAATCATTCGGAAGAGGTTGAAAACCATTTTTTTTTCAACCCTATCAGTTAGAATCGCTCAAATATATTGTAAGAAAATTTTAATTAGGAGTTGAAATTAAAAATGTACAAAATTGTTTTGTAATGGCATGTCTGACCTTTTATTTGTAATTCCTGATAGAAATCTATTTCGTGGAGAAAGATATTGTCAATATTATTATTGATGTAGTTAAGAGATGGCGCTCACAGTACCAAAATTAAAATTTAGTATTCTAGAATGATACATAAATTAGCGGGAAGGCTTGACCGATTCATCCGAAAAAGTAATTAAAAAAAATTACTTCGTTGTAAGAGTAAAATTCAAAAGGACTCTAAATCGGATTTTTGAAACTCCAAAGCGAATACGGTTATGTTATCTCACAATGAAATAGTTATAATATTACTAGTACAATTCCTGATAGAAATCTATTTCGTGGAGAAAGATATTGTCAATATTATTATTGCTGTAGTTAAGAGATGGCGCTCACAGCACCAAAATTAAAATTTGGTATTCTAGAATGATACATAAATTAATGGCAAGACTTGACCGATTCGTCCGAAAAAGTAATTAAAAAAAATTACTTCGTTGTAAGAAAAAAGTTCAAAAGGACTCTAAATGGAATTTCTGAAACTCCAAAGCGAATACGGATATGTTGTCTCACAATCAAATAGTTATAATATTACTAGTACACACAACAATATCGTTAAATTAAAAAAATAATAACTCACATTCTCTTTCGTTGAAAACACTCCATAAGGAATATTTTGTATTGGAAATTGTGTATCCTGCTGGTAATCTATGAAGCACTTCATTTTCGTGCACACTTATGAAGATTCAGATAAGTTACTGAGCATCTATCTGTATAATAAATGTATAATACATATCTACCTATGTATTTATTGTGGCTGTTTTCCTTTCTCAAGAAGGTCATGCATATTATTTGAATATTTTATTTTGTGATAAATACTTGTTTTTAATACATTAAAAAGTTAAATTATCTTAACAAGTTATCGTGGAATTTTTTCTTAAAAATGCACTATTTCATAATAATTGTCATCACGAGCTATATGACGAAGTGAAGTAATTAATTTATACTAAACAGTTCGTGGTGTTTCACTGTAAATATAGTTAGTTGATAGTAAGCTTTGCGATAATGTTTATTTTACAATAATGCTATACATTTTTACAACGACTGAATTAATAAAAGCACTACTTTTAACAATATACACACAAAAAGGAATACACAGCATTTAACATTCGTTATAATTTTTTTAATCAGTCGGTAAATCCATGTGATTCTATTATCTACAGTTGTTAAAATATTCCTATTTTATTTATTAATAAAATATAGATTTTGTGGAAGACAATTCACATTCTATTGTTTTGTTGTTAACGCGTAAAAAAAATATTAACATATTTGTACTGAGTACATATCATTCATTATCAATTAATAATTATATTTGGTACATTTTTAGCTAAAAATAAAATAACTATGTATTTAGAATATGCAGATTTATAATAACTAAACTATACACGTATATATGTTCGCATTTCTGTCTGGCTAATAGTTTGTTGAAATAAATATACATATGATATTGCACTTTTTTAAATAATTAATCAACAAGTAGAGCACTCTATACACTGTTTTATTGCATTAACTACACATTTTAATTGTAAAATACAACTACAGGTAAATATTTATAATTGCAAAACCTATAGGTAAATGATATATTTGTTGCACATTTATTTACACAAACAGTTATTGACACTTTCATTTGTTTTATATTTGCGTAAATGGTTTTTAACTACGTCATTATCCTTTTATTATTTATAATTGTTTTGAAATAAAATCTAGGTACTTACTGGAGGGACACTAAACAAATAAAATATTGTTTATAATGTTTAGAATGTTAATATGTTTTTTAATTATTATTATGACAATATTTTCTTTATTTTAATATCTGCTCCTGGATCTTGATGCAAAGTGCATGTTTTATTTACAGTGATGTTCGAACTTAACTTAAATTTTTAGATAAAATTCATCCTTTAGATAGATATATAATTAATTGACTGGATGTGCACATTATAGGTTTGGTATGTAACACACAAATTGAAGAAATTTTCTTTCGATTTTCATCTTTTATATTTTCTATAAATATGCTGATATGTTTTACCATGATACTCATGGTTGTATTATCCTAATTAACGATAAGCTAAATTATTTATGTCTAATCAAAATATAAAACTGATTTCAAATGTAACTACAATCGTCATTTTATTTTTTATTTCAATTTTTGTTAATTTTAGTTTAAGGGTGTATTATTAATATAATAATATTTAAACTGTTAAAAATAACGTAGAATAAAACACAATGTTATTTCGCTAATTTTTATTGAACTCGACAATATTGTTTCGATCGTCAACGATCATTTTCAAGAGTACTTAAAACTTTTTCAACAATATTGTCAAATTCAATAAAAATTAGTGAAATAACATTGTGTTTTATTCTACGTTATTTTTAACAGTTTATAAAATGTTTCACAAACGTTGCTCTATCGAAAGTTTAAGTTTAATAATATTTATTTTGTCTCAGTAATCAACAATTAGAATTTCAGTAATAAAAATAATGTGATTTTCGATACAACTATTTTTTAAAAGAATTGAAAATAGAATAAAATCTAACTCAACCCAACCCAATCGCCAAATATTTATTTAACATATTAATGAAAATAAAATAATACGCATTTTAGATGACCCAAAGAAAACAATATCTTTTCTTTCATGAGCATTCATGGAAAGCAGACGAGTTATTGTATAAAAAACACATATCTTCCTGTCTTCTCAACTATGAGTTTAATTAATTTGAATAAAATATCTTTAGTAATTATTTTGTAGAACAAATAGTTTAGTAACTAGATACGCATAAACAAAAATGATTTAATTTTAGATCAATTTGATCGCAGTTTTGGAGTATTTTTCCAGATGATCTTTTTTATCACTTCTAGTATGTTTATCTATTGACTTTAAATTGAGGAGTATTTTAGGAAGCACCACGTAAACTGCTTGTTCTCATTATTATTATTTTTAACGTAAATCCTAAAACTTCTTAATGCATCTTTAAATATTCTTTGTCATATTTACCTAATTTCTATGAATACAATTAAAAGAAAAAATATTACTTTTTTTAAATTACGTTAAGGTATATATATACATGACAAACTGTTATTTTTTAATAGTCGCTGCGTGCGACAATAAATTTAGAATATTAATAATTCTTGAAGGTGTGAAGCAAATTGGGTGTAGTGTGACATTTTTGTCACAGAAGTTGTTATCAAAACACACCCCTTTGAACCAACAATAACAATTTTAATTAATTTAATTTTTGTAACGATCAATATACGATATTAATTTCAAATTTATTTATTTTCTAACTATTGTATAAATTTTTTCAAATTAATAACAAATACCTATGAAGTCTTTTGATATGTTCTGTATTACACTTCCAGTATATTATCATTAGTTTTATGAAAATCGAAAGAATATATTTTTTATATAACGTAGTATTAAAATTTTTTGTTCACAAACTAGAAAACAAACACAACACTTAAAGACTAGGACTGCGAATAGCGAGTTTAGATTAAAAGTAGAAATATATTAAATAAAAAATAAGGAAACCAGGAAAATTTTAATAATATATAACAGATGGAATTTTAAATTTGAATAATTCCAATTGCACAAAGTATAGGAAAAACTGTAATATGTGTTTTCCCAACTGAGAAGAGAAGAAAAACGTGATTTTCTTCTGAAGATGCTAACGTAGCTGATGAAACGTGTATCGGACTTTTTCTAAAAGTGAATTTCATTTTCACAAGGAAGAGAATGTCGAGTTTTAATGACCGTGAATTCAATTTCTTAGTTTTAATTATAGGAAAACGCACATAAAATATTTTTTTTACACATATGACATAATAGAGAGTATTTGTTTTTATATTGCACGATTTAACGATTTAGTAAACGTTTTAAAGTAACAACATCTATAGGGACAACATGCATTCTCTTTCAATAACATTCAACAACATATCGTGTGAAACAAATTAGAGGTCGTGACCTAAACGGTCCATCTCTTCTAGAAGGAAGTCAACGTCTATTTCTCGTACCGCTGCCGAAGATATAATGTTTCTGAAATAGTTTGGTCTTAGGTCATCCGGTTGATAACCCACCATTAAAGTTCCCGCTTCCATCATTCTTCCTTTCAGTATCGGAGTCATCTAACAAATCGAGTATTTTATTTGAGTATTTAACAAAAAGGCAGAAGTACTTGCAGCAATTGGAATATTTTCTTGGTTAAAGTAATTTAAATCATTTGAAAGTCGATTATTCACTCTGAATCAGAGTAATATTTGAGAAGTGTAATTAGCAACTGTAAACGCTTCTGCAAACTAAAAAACTAAACTAACTTTCAAGAGGTCAAAAGAATATTAAGTAATATTTCGCTTCCTGGGTATTTTAGTCTTATCCGAATTCGAAAACCTTCGTGTGTTTTCGATGGTCGCCGTAATTTTGATTTGAGGGATTTTTTAATTTACGTTTTGGATAAAGTAGCCGATATTAACAATTGAGTAGAACACAAACTTTCTAATAATACTCTGTCAGGATTAAGGATATAGAGTTGCCAATAACAAGTTTCCTTACGCCACTCAATTAATTTTTACGTTAAATGAGAAGAAAAGGGAATTTATTACCTTTCCAAGTTCTTGTTCTCTGGCTGGAGAATGGGGCATTTTTCGTAAGCGTTTGGGAATATACCAAAAACAAACATTTACACATTCAGGCTCCATAATCAGGTAAAATTTATCAGGATTTTCTTTAATTCGTTTAACCAAATACTCCGTTAACTCCATTAACTGATCCATAAGTTGCTCAAAACCTTCGTCACCCTGTGATTAAGAGTGAAAATAATGAGTCAGTTATTTTTGTGACCTACTGTACATATACATTTCTGATAAATAGTTATGTGTAATTTTTAATTATCAGCATCGAAATGCTAGTGATTAAGATAGGCGTATCATTTAAAATTACATTGACATGGTTATTTTATTATAAATACAACAATATAATGAATTAATGTATCATTAAAAGGTTTACGATTGTAAAGTTATTTCTAGAAAGAGTTGGGTAATATCCCCAGTGGCGCAATTGGTTAGCGCACGGTACTTATAAGACAGTGTTCGTGAGCAATGCCGGGGTTGTGAGTTCGAGCCTCACCTGGGGAATTTATTTTTTTCCTACTGCACATTTTAGATCTAGTTGTATACGTTGAAACTATGTGTAAACTTTTCGGAAATTTTTAATTTAAGTAGCATACGTTTGTAATGTAGTTTCGAGTAACTATTCTATAAATTCAATTTTTAGGGTTCTGTATCCTTATTTGAAAATCGAAACTCATAAAATTGCACGTGTTTTCATTTCCCTCAATCTGCAGCAATTTTTTTTTTTTTGAAAATTATAAAATTCTATAAAAATTACTGGAAGAATAAATTGGTGTACCTATCCGACCTCTGACGTTTACAGCTTGGAGAAAAAAAATATTATTAATTTTTGACCCTATTTGTAACAACAACGTATTTGATAAATGACGGAACTTTTAGGGCACCCATGATAAGTTTCACTGATTTTTTAAATTTGTATACTTGAAAGAGAAAATGAAACATTTTAGTTTATTTCATGATTGTTTCATTTGTTGTTTATTTTCAATTTATGATACAACGTTTTTATTAGTTTTGCTTACCTTTGCTCTCCATTGTAACCAAAGCTTGAAGATATCGTTATGACGTCCACATTGTATGACTTTGTCACCCGTATCATATTTGACGTCATACAATTTATCTTGCATAAACAAGTAATCTGCAGACATTTGATTACAGCTCATCAGTAGACCCTACAAGTGCAATCTTAAAATGTGGGTTCAAAATACATAGAAAATTTAATAAATAATATTAGTGTCTGCGATTTTATTTAAATAAAATTGTTCTTTGACTGTGTCGACGAAAAATAAAAACTGTTGTATTTGTCAAAAACTAATGATTATACGATAATTTTAAGACCAATTATGATATAAATAGTGTAAACGACAATCTACGTTTGTTTTTTGATAAGTAAAAACGGACTTACAGTAAATGAAACGTTTCTCCATTTTTTTTTAAATATAAAATGAACATTCAATTAATTTTACTTCCTTGCGTTATAACAAATATGTTATAAAACTAGAGGAGGGTGACAATAACACTCTTTATCGCCTGCCCTAAGTATCTATTTATTATTTTTCGAATTTTATTGTCCAGATTATACTTATTATTGTCTAGTATTATCTTATTTTTTTTTCTAAACGGTATCAGGTTTAAAAATTTCTACCTAAACTTCTCTATTGTTAAGTTTGATGTATATTTTCATATATTCGTATGAAACATAAAATTTTAAGGTGACTTTGATAACCAACTTGTATATCTACGATGAGTAGTTTTTGAGATAATTTAATTTATTGGAAAAAAGATTGCACCGCAACCCAAACTATTAAAAATTATAACTTCTATAAAAAATGACTTGTGAATGTTGAAATTTTTATCAGTTATAGCCAAGTCATAAAGCTAACGCCATGCCAAAACTAAGTTTTATAATTTGTATAGGGCGTTCAGAAAAAAATCCAAAGTTTAAAAACTTCAAACACGAATAACTTCAGTTTTTCAACTAGCACCTAGCATCTTTTATTTTGTCATTCGATTCCTTTTTTTATACTCTTTCATCCATCCGGATATTTCCTACTGTTATTTTTAAGTAAAAATTCAAAATTATTCAAAAATTTTCAAATAAAACAGTAGATAATATCCAGATGGATTGAAAGAGGATAAAAAATGTAATCGAATGACAAAATAAAATATGCTAGGTGCCATTTGAAAAAATTATGTTATTCGTGTTTAAAGTTTTTAAATTTTTGATTTTTTTTTCTGAACGCCCTGTAGAAATTTAAACGCTTAGTTTTGGCATGGCGTTAGCTTTATGACTTGGCTATAACCAAAAAGAATTTCAACATTCTAAGTCAATTCATACGGAAGTTATGATTTTTGATAGTTTAGGTTGCGGTGCAATCTTTTTTTCCAATAAATTAAATTATCTCAGAAACTATTCATCGTAGCTATACAAGTTACAAGTTGGTTATCAAAGTCACCTTAAAATTTTATGTTTCATACGAATTCATCGTAATAAATATACCATTCCATTTAAAATAAGAATGTTGACATCAACTTCTGGTATAACCGGAAGTTCCCGATAGTTGAAATTATTTTAGTTAAATAGATCACCCTTGATAACCCCTACTCCCAACTCCCAAATTTTCAAATCTGTAACATGCTTAGTTTCCCTAAAACGTGAAATGTACCACTCAGTTTGAATGATCCTGTATATTAAAGAAATTCTTACTCTGTTGTGCGACAATACAAAAGAAGATAATAAATAAATGTAAAAACTAGAGTAACTTTATATATCATAAATAATGATACATCTTATGAATAATAACATTTAGATTATAGATAATACGTTTCACGAAATAATAGTTAGGGGTAGGCGATAAGGAGCTTTGTTGGTACCCCTCCTTTGTTTGTTATTTATAGTTCTCTCAAAGGCAAAATGTAAAAATAGCGTAGGTAAATTATTATCACTTGTATTAGTATTTAGTGGTTCTTGAACGTAAAATTTAAATTTTGTTTAATTATTTCTCAATTTTGTAGCTCAGTAACAAGGCAATCTACATAAATGTTTAATTTATTATTTTTGTATGGAATTTAAGGCTCTATAAAAAATACTTCTTATAATTGTTTTATAATTCAACTATTTTAAATATCATTCAACGTTAAAGTTGTAATCATGTAAAAAAAAATTTTTCGAGATTAAAAACGAAACTATTAGACACACAAAAAGTATTGTAAAGAATTTTCACCGCTATAAGGTTATGCCATTGAATTAGTTTTTAATTTAAACAAAATTATTTATAAGAAAAACGGGTGCCTTTAAAGTAGAATTAATATCACCTTCATTAAAATAATTGACGATAAGACGTATATTTAGATAAGTTGTTTTTCAATACTACTAGACTAGTAAAAATTGAATGACACGATTTTATATTATGTTGATGTGGAAAATAGTGAATTTTTACATGGTTTTGGCTTTCACCTTAAATAACTTTTGAAATGGTTGAGTTAACAAAAACAAATCGATACCTTTTGTGTAGAATATTACATTTCATATAAAAATATGCATCCATACGTTTATATACAATGTGCCATTACTGAACTACAAAATTTAGAAGTAACTAAAATATTTTTCCAATGTTAATTAAATAGAAAATGAAAAATTGCATTTAGGTTCCACCAAATATCAATATTAATGACTCCAACACTGTTATAACTGACGCTATTTTTAGTTGCGTATAAACATTATTTTCACTGGTTATTAATTTCTATTTCGATCAGAATTGCTTATTTTGCTCTTGTAAAATTACCAATTTTAGTTACTTTAGGTACTTTTTTTTCGTAGAATATTTGCGTTAATGAGTAATTTTGTTTTGCTTAATTTAAATTTCATGTTTACTATGTTATATAAGTCTATGTTTGGGTGCAAGACGGGGTCGATAGGCGCGGTGTTGGAAATGTGGTGTTATAGGCGGCTGATAAAAATATCGTCAATAGAAAAGGCTAGAAATGTGGAAGTATTAGAAAGAGTAGGAGACAAAGGGCACTATGGAAGTCAATAAGGGAAAGAGGAGATAGGTTAGATAGGGGAAGGCCTATTTCAGATTACTGTTCACAAATAGTTAGGGATGTAAAATGTTCTAGTCTTAGAGAAATGCGAATATTGTGGCAGTCTTCGAACTGACTACTCTATAATGACGATGATAAGTTAAATAAGATTTAGTTGTATTCTAATATTCTGTATACGCAAAAATCCCTCTCAAGTTATCCATTTGTGCATGGCGAACTATGAAGTATACATAAATGTAATTACTGGCTTTGTTAAGTAATTAATTTAATTACATCTTCTTTAAAGTGGATAGTGGAACATTGGAGTAGAGCTCCCATAAGTTTGTGGGGGTTCCATGTTACGGAGTGTGCCCTAGAAAAAAGTGTAACAATTTTATTTTATAGTTAAAATTATACAATTGTTTTAGTTTGATTAGTGTAGGTATTAGACTTTTAATATTGCTCTTTTATTCATATTCTATTTGTGCGTTGAAAACATAAAATAAGTGGGTTATGTTTCATATAATTTATAATCATATTTGTACCTACGTAGACATAATTGATAAGAAAAAGATCTATTTTACTTGGGCTCAATTGAAATGCTAATAAATTCAACTTATATTTTAAGTGCGGTCTAATTTCCATTAAAATCTCTCGGAGGCTTCAAGAACACTTCTTCTTGGTGGGGTTCTAAAAGCGTTCGAGGGTGAAACTGTCAATTGACTGCCATCTATCCACTTATAATGGATGGATTATAGATTATGCAGAGGTGATAAAAAGACTTGGGATTAAGATAACGACGCGGTTGCCTTGGGAGCTTTATTTTTTATATCACGGCCTACGGTGATCGATAAATTTCAAACGTTTAATGCTATTTGTTTCCAAAACTGGAAAAGAACTGCTGCCAATTGTATTTAAAAGTAAACTACAATAGAAAGAAAATTCCATTCTATCATATTTTTAAATTTTATGCCTTTCAAATGAAGCTTAAATTATTATTTTTTTGTTTCGATTAAATTGCATACATTTAAACTCATTTAGTTAATGTTAGACTAAGAATAAGGGATCATTTAACATTGTGACTAGATTTTTATTTGAATATGTTTTAATATATAGGATTATTCACGCTATACGGCACGGAATATTATGGCCAAAATACGAGACTTTCAAAAAGTTTAACTTTTGGGTTATATGGGGGTCTATTATGGTTATTTTTTTCATATTATACAGGGTGTTCCAAATGCCCTAAAAGTATCAAAGTCATGTGTTTTTTTTATGGAACCCCCTGTATATTATTGCATTTTTGGATCGTCCGATAAAAATAAGGCTCTATTTTGATAACGTTTATAATACCTAAACCTTTTTTTAAATAATTTGAAATTTATCAAAATCTAACCTAATTTTCATGTTTCAAATACTTAAGAAGTATTTAAGTTATGTAAGCGAAAATTGCAATGAAATGTAACAATATATCATATTTTATATCCCAATTATAATAAACTCGTCATCTTATACAGGGTGTCCAAAAATTAATACTACTTTAGTAAGAACTTTAAGGGGTTGTAACTTGATTAATTTAAATAGAACGCCCTATTTTTTAACATACCAGGAAATGTATTTTTTAATTACCTATCGTTTGGTATTAGAGTGTTCATAAGCTAAGACTTCGCGTTTTTACAGGAAACGCTAAATAATTGTTTTATGCGTCATTTGAAATATTTTAATTAAATGTTCTAAATCATATATCAACTAATTAAGTAGGTATAACATTAAATAAACAAAACGTTTATAACAGGGGTTCGAAATGTCGATCATCGATTTCCAGACACTTACATACATTTACAATTACTCCATACAATTGAAGCCACATGGTGGTTCTAATATTTAACGGGACTTCTTCCAATAATATTGGAAGTTGGTGTAAAAGGAGTATTTGAAACATGAAAATTAGGTTAGATTTTGATAAAATTCAAATCATTTAAAAAACCTTAAGGTTTAGGTATTATAAACCTTATCAAAACAGACCCTTATTTTTATCGGACAATCCAAAAATGCAATAATATACGGGGGGTTCCATTAAAAAAAAACATAACTTTGGTACTTTTAGGCTATTTGGAACACACTGTATAATATGAAAATAATTTTAAAAAGTAACCATAATAGATCCATATATAACCCAAAAGTTAAACTTTTTAAAAGTCTTGTATTTTGGCCATAATATTCCGTGCCGTATATCGTGAATAACCCTGTACAGCACTAGGTGACGCCTACTACGTAAGCGAGACTATTTTGAAAATCAACTTGTTAAATTTTTTGAATAAAGCAAAAATGTTGATTTTCACAGAATTGTATTTATAGGCAGAATGGAAACTTTGAGACCTCCTGGTTGCTGTAAACATCGACCTTTTTAGACCTATAGATTAGGACATGTCCATTGAAAAACCCAGGTACAATATTAAATGGTCCCATACTCCTTAATGTGTTTTGTTTCAATTTTGGTTGTTATTTTGCCGTCATGTTTTATAATACATTAAATAAACTTACCTTTCAATTCCTGACAATCTTGGATGCCTGTATTTCTTTGATAGCAGCAGTCCACCTCCCCATGCAGCCTTCAAAATTTAACGTTTATTATTAGATATATAAGTATATGGTATGGAGTCTATAGACACTTGTTTGAAATTCATTATGAAAAAAATAACACATTAATGTAAATTTCAGCAGGTTTATTACACACTTAACAATTGTCAATGTTCAATGTAAACCTTTGATGAAGCCAAAGTTTGGCGAAACGATTGTTAAGTGTGTAATAAACCTATTAGTGTGTAATTTTTTAGAGATATAAACATTCATGTGTGTACTTGATTAAAAATTAATTGTTTAAGGTTGCAGGTTTTTAGTTTGAAGTGGAGCTTTTATTTGAAAAGCTTCAAGTAAAAATAATTTATCATTTTTAATTTACTTCTCCATTTAAAATATCTGTGGCTTAATTTTAATCCATTTTTAAAATGTTTACAGTGAGATTTAATTTTTTAATGGATTTGATGATTGTTATGCGACAGTATTAGAAAGCGGAGAAATAAAACTCTGTATGGGGAGAATCAATATCGCAGAATCGGTCTAAAGCAAAGAAACGATCGGAAAAAACTATTTAAACAAATGTTGTATGAAATAGTATACTTCATAATTAGAAAATATTTTTTCATATACATGGTGCTACAACTAATGAGATTTGGTATAGTATTTAATTGAAGTGGTTTTCACTTTTTGTAACTCCATATTAAACACAACAGAAATAGAAAGTACGGTTACAAAATATTTTACTGTAAAATCCACAATAATTATTTCTTCACGTAGTGGTTTCTTCAGCTGGAATAATAATCTGTTTAAATCATCAGGTTATTCTTCCACCTTAAAAAGCCACTGTGTGACGAAATAATTATTGTGGATTTTACAATAAAATATTTTTTAACCAAACTTTGTGTTTCTGTTGTGTTTGGTTTGGTGTAGGTAAGTGTTTTATAAATCGACGTAGCATTTTACGCTGGATTTAATACATAATATAGTAATAGTGTCTCAACTCAATCACAATAAGTTAGTTATTGAAGATATTATTGTATATTAAATGAATTCAAAAAGAAATACATGTAAAAACTTTATTGTATCGTAAAGATATGAGTTTAGGTGGCTCGTTCAATAGTGAACACGCATCGATGGAATTATGAATTATTTGTTAAAAAATAATTTTGAATAAAAAGTTGGCAAAATTAAAATCCAATGAACGACGTCTCTCTTCAACTTTCAAAAACAAAACAACTTTTGCTACGGATACAAAAACTACATGACATATTTTCTAGAAACATACACTCCGGTTTACCATTTATTCCTCTTAAAGTCTATAACTGGCATACATATTGACTGTTACACAAAATATTAATTCAGTATCATATAAAAAATTGTTGCCTAACGTATTCTGTTACAAGGGGTTCCACGAAAGATAATGTTGTTAGTCGTACCTTCTAAACAGAGTATCCTGCATATGGGATAATATATTTAGAATGTGAATACTATTTTATACGACTTTTATAGGATTTTTTTATTGGCTTTGTTCGAGTAGGTGCATTAAAAATAAATTAATCCAAATGTTTTTTTTTTGTAATTGGAATGAATTGATGATACTTACGTCAACGTGTAACCATAGTCCATATTTTTCACAAATATCAGCTATTTCGTTGATTGGATCGAAGGCACCGTGAACAGTTGTACCACTAGTGCAGTTAACAAAGAACGGAGTATGACCTTTCGCTTTTCTTTCTAAAATCAGTTTCTCCAGTTCGGTTGGTATTAATCTTCCATTCACGTCCGAAGGAACCATGACACAGTTGTCAGTGCCCAGACCACCGACTGAGGCACACGATTTAATCGAATAATGACTCTATAAATACAGTTCTTTAAGATTGATTATTTTTGATGTTTTGTTTTCTGCAACAGCGGATTTTGCGAGGGGTTTGGTACGTTTTTGGAATTTCAGGGTATAAGTGGAAAAGCCAGGGAAATTTGGTGAAATTTTATCCGTTGGTTGTAAATGATTGGAATATAATCATTCTCTAGTCTGATATTTTAATGCATGAGTAATAATAGTAAACTGTAATAAAAAGTGGACATTTATTAAATATAAATATGGAACCAACAGAAACAACTACTTCGAAGCCTAATACCCCTAACGGCATTGAATTACACTGTTAACTCCGAACGATTATTAGACGAAGATAACAATTCAAAAAAAGAAGGTAATACTATCCTTTTTAGTCTAATTATAAGGAACACAGATCCCACATTTGGAACTGGTCGTGGGATATGGCTTTCGGTGTGTTGTGCCTACTGTGTAGGACGCGTTCCAAATATGGGATCTGTGATCCTTATAATTAGACGAAAAAGCATTTTATTACCTTCTTTTTTTGGATGGGCATTTATTGTTGAAATATTTATTTTTGGATTATTGATAATAAAATAACAAAAAATGTATAAAATCATACAATTTTTGAATTTCAGTCTGTTTATATTAGCGCAAGTAAGAATTACAAAAAGGGCATTTTGTTACGGAAAATTTGTTGACCTCGTTTATAAGATATCATCAAATGAAAGTTGGTTGTAATAAACTCGTTTGAATGGAACTTCTGGATATAACAGCTTATTTACTGTAAATTTTTAAACTCATGAACTTATCCCGTAAAAACTATGTTAACTTTCTGTAATATATAGGTTTTTGCAATCATGTGTATAGGGTTAAACGTATAAAATATTTTTGAGAGGGTTCTTATAGAAATATTTATTAACCTTTTTTATAATTGCAACACATGCCCCAATTTTATTTCTTAATTTTTAGCCAAATGTGGAATATCTCAAGATATTGTGGATATCGTAGCAAAATTCGAAGTAATGTTTTAAAAATGCACAGTTAAATAATGTTGATTGGTATCTGATATTCTTGCATTTTAAAAATAAACCATTTATCATTTTGATAACAACGTTTCTAACGAACATCGGTTGTAGCGAACTGATCTTTCTAGTTCCTTCGAATTAGTTATAAGTTACAGCTAATAATTAAAGAATATTATATGTATTTATACCTGGTCTGATGTGAACATCACCAACTGGCCTTTTATTGAAGCAATTCCTTTTTCCTTATATTGAGGAAACATTTTGTGGCGGGCAGCCAAAAACGCATACAAGTTGGATATCGAACCCCCTAAAATAGTTTTGTTGGTTATACCAGATGTTTTTGAAATATTGGAATCTTCAGATAACTGTGCATAATCGAGCGTTATGAATAAAATTTCCGACTTCAGTTGTAGAACTTTTAGTTGGTTGTGACCTTTATTATTATTTAGCTTGAAAAATTTACATGAAAACCCCTATTTTCAACCCTAAAATCGGAAGAAATGGAAATTTAGTAATCTTGAAATTAATGTTCGTTCGGGTAACTTGAAGGCGATGAAGTGTTTGATTTTTTTTGGAATTTTCGATCTTTGCGATTGTCAGGACTAAAAGTAGGGGATTAAATTTAATTAATTGAAGTTGATCTTCAAATTATTTGGAAAAATGGGCTCAAAGTTAAGGAGGTCACCATCTTGTCTTCTCTCAATACTAAACAGTTGTTATACAGACCATTTCAATGATTTGGTACCAAACTGTAGAGAACATTAAGTGTATAACAGTGAGATTTAATATTAGCTTGACCTCCGTAACCTCCTGACCCCGTGTATGTCAGTATATCCCCATCTACTGATACTTGCCACTATGGCGTGCTGATGAGAACCAATAATGAGTCCGATATCGCGATCCACGCATCTGGTAGGTTCTACAAAGTACTTACCAAGAACTTATACTGTTATTATTAATCTTAGAGGTTACAACCAAGGGTCTGGGTTATCAGAATAGTCCTTACTTAGCCTATGACTTTTTTTCATGAAAGTCGATCTTGCAGAGTTATCTGCTGGTTTTAGCATTTCTTGGTTTTGTTATTAAATCGCATTTAGTTAGAATAGTTTTTAGATAAAGGCACAATAATAGGTCAAGTGTAATTTACATATTCAAAATTTCTTTTGTTACCCGGTGCCAAGATCGAGTCTCCATTTCTCCAACCTTCGCCAATTATCTCCCGCATATGGGTCATAACGACATTTTCCATCAGAATGAAAACGGGTGCAATTTCATAGGTGAACATGTTTGTATTAGCGGTGGCTGTTAACCATTCACCTGCCATCGACATCAAATCTAAGCCACAAGAGAGCTGATTCATAAAGTGAGGATGCCCTGAAAAGAAGCGAAATATTAGACTTGTAATGTAATTTTTGTTTAGGCAAAGTTATCGTTATCTTACTTATATAACACAACGTAACGTCTATCTAAATACATCAATGCGATATTAATTATTGAATTAGTTTATACCCACTACAGATTACCTCATATTAATGAGGGAAAATTTGTTACTGTTGTCACGCGCTCGCCGGAACTCGAACCCGGGATCTTTGGCTTTACGCGCCAATGCTTTTGCCACTAAGCAAGCTCCCGGGTTCGAGTCCCGGCGTGGACGTGACAACAGTAACAAATTTTTCCTCATTAATGAGTTCCTTCGAATTTCCGAAAAATCAATTTCCTTTTCCTATTAAAATAGTTTAAATATAACGACTGAAGAATTTTTTAGTAGGGGTAAAATTTAAATACATTAATTAAATTATGAAACATTTTTGACATACAATAATGAGGAAAAAAGAGCTTTTAAATGCTTCAAATTTTAATGAGTAGGACTCTACATATGCTTCAGGTAGAGTAACGAATTTCCCTTGATAAAGGGTTAACTAGAACTACCCTAAAAACATGTATGAGTAATGAGTTACAAACATACGTATATATTTAATAGTAATACGACATTTTGTAATTTTGTAGAGGAAGTAAGCAAGTTTTCATCTTAGTAAATAATATTTTAAGAACTACAGTTTGTTTTTGGGCAATATTTAGAACATTGGTATTCAACCCCTGAATCATGATTCCTTAAAGGATCCCTGAAAAGCTGTTAATGGGCGTGAACTTTTTAGAAAATATTTTGTTGGATATGTTACCGGCCAAAGCCGATTTCAGGACAAACTAGTTCTACCTAGGCTAAATTAGTTCTACCTATACGCGATAGGATTAACTAGTATAGCCTAGTCCAAACTAATTTATCCTAAGCCCGATAGGATAAACCAGTTTAGGCTAGTCCAAACTGATTTGTCCTGATATAAATACGCACACTCTATGAAAAACAGGTGTAGCCTAGTGTAAACATTATACTATATCTAGATAAACTGAATAAAATAATGCGTAATTGGAAAAATAATCATTTTTATTAAAACCATAATGATTCGTCGTTAAAAGTAATGGATAATTGGTAATACAAACAATCATACTATAACAAATAATAAGTGTTTTTTTAATAGAAGCAATAATCATATCTAAATTATTAAAATTGTTAGGTATTAGGTTAAGGTATTTTATTCAGTTTATCTATTTATTTTGACTTTCAAGATATACTATAATGTTTACACTAGGCCACACCAGTTTATCGTAGAGTGTGCGTATTTATATCAGGACAAATCAGTTTGGACTAGCCTAAACTGGTTTATCCTATCGGGCTTAGGACAAATTAATTTGGACTAGGCTATATTATAATAGTTAATCCTATCGCGTATAGGAAGAACTAGTTTAGCCTAGGAAAAACTAGTTTGTCCTGAAATCGGGTTTGGACGGTAACAGATATATTTTTATTTGTAAGAATATGTTAGATGTATTGTCCGTATCTGTATGTAGTTATCTTATTTATTTTGTAAATTTCTCAAAAAGTGTCATACGTAGTAGGATAACTGTGGTATAGTTTAGGAAAAAATTTATAAATATTTTTTTCATAATTTTGGTTTTAATAATACTGGGGTGTCCATTTTGAGCTTTTTTTCTGAAAACTTGACTCTTAAATTAAAAAATATACATTAATATTTTATATTGAATGGAAAATTCAACACCTCAGTGGTTTGTAATTCTTATCGTTAGAGTAAATGTGAGAACTAACGTAATTCGTAACAGAAAAACTCTTACAGGAGAAAGTGGCTTTTCATTACTTTTGCTTCAGAACGCTATGTGCTAACAAATTCAGTGGCATTCACCGTTTTATTTTCCCCTGGATTGATACGACAAAGATACCACTTCCTCTGATAGAAAAACTTATTTCCGGTTACAAATGTCATTATGGTGTAGTGGCTTTCAAAGGGATAAGTTCGACGTCGGTGGTTATATCTCGCGTCGTGTAGCGTCGTTTGCTGTCAGTTCTTCTTCGCAGCTTGCATTCACAGTTGTAAAAGCCATAATTCGGCGCAATCAGGGTAGTTTTGAGGCGCGTGAGGGGTGATAATAAATACACAATAAGCTGAAGTTGCGGCACGCGTCTCTCGGGGAATTCGATATTGTCGGTGGACGTTGGTGGTTACTGTGGGGATTATTTAAACGCCAAACACTCGCCCTCAATCTTACTTTTCATGATGAGATCATATTGTTTGCTTTATGTCGACAACTGTACTTATCAGCTTGTATTCTCTGTAATGCTGCTCTCTTTGATAAGAAACATTTCACTTTTAACAGTAATACAACTATATAAAATTGAATTTGATTAATATTCTAATTTAAATCCACCTGAAATGAGTGATTACCACGGTTACTGTTTTGATGTATTAAAACTTCTAATTTTTGAATTTAGAAAATTTATAATTGATACAAAAAAGTATGCTGCCGAAACCCGGGATTGAACCGGGGACCTTTAGATCTTCAGTCTAACGCTCTCCCAACTGAGCTATTTCGGCCGATGATATGAATGCGAATAAATAATATATTTATATCGGAACCATGTGAATATTTGTTATATAGAAGTAGGTAGTTTATTAAATGATATAAAAACCTTAATACACACTTGGTAATAAAAATCTTCGTATTATGCAAAATTGTATGAGTATGTTTTATATAATAAAAATAATTTTTAAAAAGCGCCTCCGGTTTTAGGTACCTGCCGGAAGTTGATATCTATTTCCTTATGTTCATAATAATATTTTGTTATAGTATGCCTGCCTGCACAGTTCGTTATTTCAGGATCACTTTCATGTCTAATATATAATCTGCATAGATATCTATATTTACAATGTACTAGAGTTAAGGTATGAAGATTACATGTTTATATACAACTACAGATCACCAAGTAACAATGGGGATGAAGTGTGTCCTAGTTCTAGTTGGTTATTAACAATATTTAATTTGTTGTGTAAACCTTTCTTTATTTCTAAGTTTTCCAACATAGTTAATTTTTTACTTTTTGTAGTGTTAGAATATAATATTTTTACATTGCTAGTGTCTATGTTGTGTTTAAATAAGATACAATGTTCGGCTATTCCTGTTTTTAAGCTATTTTTATTTATACTATATACAAGTTATTTTATTCTTATTTAAATTGCTCTGCCTGATTGTCCAATATAAATTGCATCGCATGACTTACAGGGTAACATATAAACACCACTTTTTTCCACGGGGTCTGTTTTCTTTTTATTATTTATTAGTAAAGTTTTCAATGTTAAATTCTTAGTTTCTACAATTGTTAATCCTAGTTTATGTAGCCTATTTCTATACGTATTACTAACAGAATTAATATAATGTAAGGACACAAAAATTTTGTTGTTAGAATAACTGTTTGCCACTACGCTACTGAACTTTGCTGAGCAGTTATCATTCTGCCTACCGATAGATTAACCCCACCCTAAAGGGGCTAGACGTTGCTACTGCGCAACCCATGATTTATGGCTTTTGAATCTCCTTACGTGCCGGTCACTGTACTACATGTAAAATAGTTCTGAAAAATCTATTCGAAATAAAGTAAAATAGCTATTTTCAGAATTGTTTTTAAAATAAACTTTTATTTTTGGTTATTCTTGAAATTGTTTGCATTGGATTTTATTAATTTTGAATTATGTTTTAATCTCGACCCAATATAAATATATTTAATGCATTTGTAATGGTGAGAGATTTGTTTGTTTTCTGATTGACTACAACTACAACAAGCGATTTATTCATAAAATACAGCACAAATAATTGAATCTGTGTAGAAGATATAATAAAAAAGTAATATGTGGTACATGGCTTGAAAGTATGTATAACATCTCTGCTTACATAAATTCGTTTGCTTTTGACTTGCGGTGAAATTTCATACCTACATGATATACTACATCTATTTATTATTATTATAGTATTATTGGTAATAACATCTCAATTAATAGAAACTATGATTTTCAGTTAGATTTGCAAATATTTCAATAACTTTCTATTATAATTGTTATCATTCAAAATTGATCATAAAAATGTTGTAGTTCCTGTTTAAACATATAATATTTAATCAGAAATGTCATAACTGAAATCTAAAAATGGATTAATATGTGTCCCTTTTTGTGTTACAACAATTTCACAGTACGAATGTGTTTAAGAGATTCGATAGTGCAACGTTTGTGAAATATGATTCATAAAACTAATTTAAACGTAAAACAAAACACGTAAAATGTTTCACATTAATTTATTTTCGATAACTCGAAAATTGTTTCGATTGAACTGCGATCATTTTCAAGAGTAAATACATTAAAATTTAAAACTAATGTCAACATATTTATATGCATCTACAAATTACATAGGAGGAGTGGGGAGCTAGTAGAGCCTAATTCTATTTGACCATTGACTAAATTTAAATTGTTAAACAAGGCTTTTTTTATTTCACGATTTTCAAGCATTGTCAATTTTCTATAATTGTATGTTGCTGTGTAAAATTTTAGAATTATTTAAGTTGAAGGAATGGTTAAAAGTAGTACAGTGTTCCGCGAACCCTGTTGTTTTAAGTTTTTTATTGATACTATAATTATGTTCTTTTAAGCGAGTTTCAATCGCTCTCCCACTTTTTCCAATGTAAATTGCCTTATAATCATTACGACATGTTTAATAAACTCCGCTTTTTGATTCCGATGGTTGTGTTGGTTTATTTTTTACTAGTAAGGTTTTTAGATTACAATTATTGTTAGTGTCTATAGCTGTAAAGTTAAACTTTTTTAACTTATTTCTAAACTTGTAGCAAATGTTATTGATAAATTTAATGGAACAAAATTGTTGACCCGAATTATTAGATACCGTCGGGATAGCATTGTAGATTAATTTTGAAACATTCGTATCAAGTTCTTTGTTGATTAGGTTGTCTATGACATTGGGTTTGTAACCATTGTTCTTTGCTATTAGTTTTATTGTATTCATTTCTTTTGATATGTTTAAAAGTCTATTTATCATGGAATGAAATGCTGCTAGCTTAGTTTGTACCGGGTGTGTAGAATAAGATAGTATAATTGTGTCTGTATAGGTTGGTTTCCTATAAATATTGAAAGTTAATTTTTTCTTATCTGAATGTTTAATTTCTAAGTCCAAAAGTGTAAAGTTTCGTTGATTTCTTCTTCAACTGTAAATTCGATATTATGGTCTAGGGAATTTATAAAATTTTTGAAAGCGGTTAATTAATTGTCTTTTGGTTCCTGATCATATACAGAACACGTCGTTAACATAACGATGCCATGCAACTATGTTACTAATAAGTGAATTTCTGGAATTGAATAAATTATGTTCTAAATGATCCATCAAAATTTCCGCTAATATCGGCGACAGCGGGGAGCCCATTGGTAATCCTTTGTTTTGTTTGTAAATTGTAAAAAAATCTGTTTTTGTGATGATCTCTCTCTCTCTCTCTCTCTCTTTTTTTTCTTTGTTGTTGTCCTAGTCCAGGGTCTAGCGTTCCTTATTGTAAATCAATTACTGCCTAAAAATTTACTACATTCTCTGAATAAAACTACCATAGTTAATTGTTATTGGCAAGTATATAAAAAAGCAAAAGTTCAGTGATTGTCACTGTGCTGATTGTTGCTAATTGTAAAACCCTTTGTTGCTTTTTAAGATTACAACAGTCCCCTAAAAATTTCTCGTCAAATCCTAGAGTGCTACCGCAGCTGCTTTAAAACTAAATCAGAGGGGAAAGCTGGACCATAAACGTCAGACCAGATTTTCCTCCTTTTTGTGGATGAACTCCGTCAGGTCTCAGGTTCATAGCCCCGAGCAGGATTAATCGTAAGCCGTGTAAGCTTCGAAATATTCTGATGGAGGACCCTCTCGCTGACTCTCCGCTATTCTGCTCCTGTATCGCTCTTTTATGTCCCCGAATGTGCTCCTTTTCTTTCACGACATGCCGTAATACTTCCCGTCACAAATGGCACACAACACAAACAGATGCTACTGACGGCCCGAGTCGATGCGCCTTTTGTGTCTGCCTACGGAGGCAGCAAATGTGCCAGAAATTACTTTTTCAAATACGGATCGTACTTATATGTATCCGCGACTGACGTTGAAATAGCTTGGGGAAAATTGTTATCTGAGGAGCAGGGGTGCATCTTGGCTCTCTCTGTTCTTTTAATGAAAAGGCTAAGCAGCTCGTTAATTACAACATGTCTACCTATCTTATCTCATAATATAACAGTGTAATAAGTCCTAATCATTACACCAGTTAAAATTATCACTTGGTAAAACATATTCAAAAATAATGATAGAAATCAAACAAACACTGTTGTAAGGTTTTACAAAATTTTTAATAAGACTTCTCTTACACTGTTTCGGCTTATCAGGCCATTATCAAAGAGTTGAGTAGAAACTAACTTAATAAAGAAACGTCACTACATATACATATTTAAGTAAGTGTGGGTAAAAACAAATCATATTATTGAAACCGAGTTAAAAATATAGGACTTGTATGCCCTTCACATTGTTCATTTCTAATATTTTTATTATGAAAAAGAGCATTTTGAATTTCCAATTTCTCTAACAGGTAATCTATTACTTTTATTTATATAATGCAAAATCTTAAAATTATCTTCACTAAAGTTATGATTATTTATAAAACAATGTTGGGCAAAACCAGTATTACATTTAAATACGTTAGGCATCAATAGCATACGTTCTAATAAAACAAATTTAGGCAAAATTCTAATTAATAAAATCTCAACAACAGGCAAACTTCAAAAATCAGGTGTCTATGAGATTCAACTTTCAGACTGCGATGCCATCTATGTAGTACAGACAGGTAGATCCTTTAAAACTAGACTTAAGGAGCATAAAAAGTCTATTATTGATAAAAAAAATATAATACTGGTTTTGCCCAACATTGTTTTGTAAATAATCATAACTTTAGTGAAGATAATTTTAAGATTTTGTATAAATAAAAGTAAAAGATTAAACCTGTTAGAGAAATTAGAAATTCAAAATGCCTTTTAAAGCCGAAAAAGTGTAAGAGAAGTCTTATTAAAAATTTTGTAAAAAACAGTGTTTGTTTGATTTATATCATTATTGACATGATTTACAATTTTCCAACCGCATCCTCCCTAAATCTTATTATATTTAAAAAGACAAAAAACACTAGATTTATTTTACAAATTCTTATTTATTTTAAAATTTCTTCAGAAAAAAAGGCTTTTTTCTGATTAGATTGAAACTTTGTCATTCATTAGAGCTTCGTGAATGGTAAAGTAATCGTAAAAATTATTTTTGAAAGTTGAAAGGAATTTTGTCTGTTATATATATAATATTATTAAATCTAAAAATTGTGACTCATTGAAAATAAATCTAGTTAACTTGGAAATTCATTAGAATGCATGTGGAAAACCCAGATTTGAATTGAATCCAAATGTTAGTTAGTTACTTGTAATATATATTCTACTTTATAAGTTTTATTTTAAAAATTCATCTTGAGTATTATGGTGGAGGCGCCGGTCTACCTGCACATCATAAACATTTTTATTTTGCTGTAAGTGTGTGAAAATAAATTTTTAAATACTACTTCCACAAATTTCTTCTAAATAAAAAAAATTGATAAAATTGTATTTTGTTATCCACACAAAATGTAATGTAATTTGCATTTTGAATAATGCTCTGTTTGTGTGTGTTTAAAAAAATTAGATAAAACTACACAACAAGAAACAATCTTGAAAACTTTTTATAGTCAAGGCGAAACATTGGTAATTGGTGTTTCGTCTATCAATTTAATTCTGTATCGTTAATTATTTAAAAAAAATTCCTGAAACGAACCGAAATGTTTCTTAACATAAAAAGATTCACAGACAGTATCCTTTAGTAGGTCCTTTTTAATCAACTTCGATAAGTCGATCATGTTTTCAATCAATTTCTATTATTGAATTAATCAATTCAGATATTCGAATAGTTAATTATTAAAATAATTACCTAACCATTTACCCAGTAAATTTAAGTGTTGTAAATAGTAGTTTCAAGTGTATCAAGACAATATTTTTCAATATTATTACAACTTCAACTACATCAAGCAGAACTACCCTAATCGTAGTAAAATTTTGTTAGGGACAAATAAAAATTGAAAACCGTAGAAATAAAATAACACAAGTTACAAACAGAATTTATTGCACCACAATACACATTTCGCCACACAGAGGCTTCTTCAGGTGGAAGAAAGAAATAATTACAAAAAGGGTGAGAAAATACATATTCTATTAACAACAACGGAGAATTGTTGGTGTCCAATTGGTCATTAATGATCACATCTTTTTTATTTAGTTTATTGATTTCCATACTTTCATATAAATTTAATTTAAGACCTTTCTTTTCTATATGTAAAATTTTGAAAATTTATATATATATATATATATATATATATATATATATATATATGTATATATATATATTATAAGATTTATTGCAACTACCGCAATTTAATTTATAAACCCCTGATTTTGTATCTCTCTTAGAAAAATATCTATTGTCTTTAATGTATTTACCAAGCCTGTTGTTCGTTTTAAAGGAAATTATTGAATTAGTGTAATCTGATATGTATTTGCCATACATTAACTGAAAAATAACCTATGTATGTTAGTGAATTAAAATTAGTTTTTTGTTAGCTATATACGGATTAACAAAATTAAGTGTTTTTCTAGATAATTTTTTATTAAGTATTTTTGTTACTATTGAGGTATTAAGGCCATTATTGTAATCTTCTTCTGACAAAGATACCGTTATGAGTCTATGAAGAGACGAATGAAAAAAATGTAATTAGTATTTTAGCGAATTGTTACTTACTTTAAGTTGTATTTCATTCTTCCACCTGAAGAAGCCTCTGTGTGGCGAAATGTGTATTGTGGTACAATAAATTCTGTTTGTAACTTGTGTTATTTTATTTCTACGATATTATGGAGTTACAATATTTAAAAGCTTCCTCGATATAAACTTGAAAACCTTTTAACCCTTCTGGCGTTGATTTACATAATACATAACACTAAGGAGAAAAGTACATACAAGGAAAAATATTTTAATTTTTGAAATAAGCAGGTACTTACATAGTATGTTTCTTGAATGTTGAACTAGTGGTATCCCAATGACGATTTTAAAATTTTGAAAATGGTTAAAATAAAGTAATTCGGTTCTGATTCAGAAATGGGGGCAGTTGCGCTCAGTGCGACCCTCTGTATCCGCGTCTGGTTAAGTTATAATATTTTCTCGGAATATCTACAAAAACTTTTGACATACGTAAATTAATATTTGTGAAGTATTATTCATTCAGTTTCGACAGTTCCCCAAGTCGGATGTAAAAAAGATACATTGAAAGCCCTTTTAATTTGCGAACGGTATATGTGAAGCGAAATTCCATTAAGCGGTCCCGTATTTCTGAAAAATCTGTCGTAAAGTGCCTAAATACCAATATAACAAATTCTTGTAGTGCCGAACATGCAGGGGTAGTTTTTAATCCGGCGTGGGATCGTGACTGTGGGGTTTGATCGAGAGGGAGCTTTGAGTGCCCTTAATTACAGCATTCTCTGCGTCCGCTAAGGGAGAGTGTAGCAAGTATCAAACTGCCACTCTCTCTCTTCTTATTTGTACGGAAGACTTGAATGGGTACAGTCGTAAAATGTGCTAGTTTGCCCCGTTCACCGAAGACGTGGCATTTGACACGCACCTTGATTAATTGCTTTAACTTTTAATGGCATTAGTACGTTATATAGTGAGAGAGAGAGAGAGTAACGTCAACTTTGGACCTTCGAGTTCAAAACTCGCGAAAACAAAAAATGTAATTAATCAAATTAATAGCCAACGTTCGCTCCTTCATTGTTCCGTGTATAAACGTTTTTATCCAATGCTTTCGGATTATAAAAAGTATCACTTCCATGTCTGAAAATAGATTAATAACTGTATAGTTGAAATTATCGGACAATTCCGAATTTCTAGTCCCAAAACATTGTTACGTTATTAGACACAAGGACTTCGATAACTCTTTTATGTCAATATATGCTGTTGCATTTCAAGCTATATTTTCTCGGAAATTTTAAATTTGGTACGAACTCGTGTTTATTTTATTTTGCATTATATTCATTTCTTTTGTTAAACGTAGATATCTTCAAAATTATATTCACTTATATTATCCTATTGTTATATTCATTCTCCAAATTTCGGTTTTAGCTCAAACAACTATTTATTATATTTATTTCCTTTAAGTGTAAACTGGCATTCAATATTTTCAAAATAATTTTATTTTATTATCATATTGTTATGTTGATCTTCAAACTTTCATTGTATTGTTACGTTTAAGTTATTGGTAAAATTACCAAATTAACCGGGGTGTTTACCTGAAGGAGTGCAATGACTTGTGGGGTTGTTGCTATGGTCGTTTTGCCATACTGTGCTCTCTGGCTAACAACAGCTTTTGTCAACCCCCACCTCATTATAGTTTATTTAAACTGAAACCCGGACATTAATTACAAGATTCTTAAGAGCACTCTTATATCATTCAAATAGACTCTTAAGAGCATTTGTAAAGCCAATCAAAAGAGATTCTTTATATCATTCAAATCAAATTTCATACAATTATTAAATAGTCAAAAGTTAAGTTAGTTACGTTGTTAAAATATAAATAGAGTAAGTGTTGTTATTAAATATTTAAAACCAATCTTCGTCGTTTCTTTCGTCAACAAGTTAATTACATTATTCGCAATTAATTTTGGCGTGTAACTGTGGGAATTCAAGAAAGACATCTTTCAATAAAAAATATTTTCTCACACATCAAAACATATGCTAGTATTTGATAGTACTTGTTGTAATTTCATATAATTTAATAACAAACATAGTAACTTTCAAAAATTGTTTTATTGTTCACAACATTTGTTTTGCCATACGATGGCCTCTTCAGATGGAAGAAGTGATGTTAAGATTAGGGTCAGATTGTGCATATACAGGGGTTTTCAAGTTGATGGGCTATTAGAAGTATATGAATTAATAGAACGAATTCAATTCTAAACTTGGGCTCATGTGGTTATTGTTTATGCCGCTTCTACTAGATGTTAACTTTCTTATTTTTAAATGGAATGGCATACCTTTTTTTACATTTTCCGATAGAAAATCTGAATTCATGCATATTTTATTGGAGGCACTACCCCGAAAATATTGATGGATTTTGAGTTATTTAATTTTTTTCAAATTTTTTGACATTTGCACGTTAACATTTTAAAAACCGTGATTCAATTAATTTTTGAGATTTTGCTTTATAACTCGTAACAATTATTTATAACTATTCACATATTAAAAAAATGTGTGTGGGTTTTCACAAAAATGTACAGGGTGTTCAAATTTTATGGTCAAAGTTGGTCAACCTCAAAGGGGCATAAGTCCATTTTTTTGAATGGAATGACCCATTTTTGAATGCATTTCAAATTTCTCATTGAATTAGGCGTCTATTGAGTTGGGACTATCGTATACCTTTGTTTATACTTTTTGAGAAAATTTACAATTTGTGAAGATTTTGCTTTTTTGCACTGCATAAATATAATGTTAATGAAAGCAGTGTTCTGTAATTAGAACAAATGCGGAGAGCAACGACAATTGAACTCGAAAAAAGAATTGTAAAATATTTAGGTGCTAATGGCGGACATATTGAATATTTAATGTAATTGTAATTGTTTTTCTTTTTTAGTTATTAAGTAATGTTTCTATTTTAATTTTTACTAAACATTTATAATAATCAGTAAATTTTCCATTTTCAACGTTCTTGGGAAAGTGTGAAAATAGGCAAGAACACTTATTTCATTATCTTCTGTGTCTACAATTGGTTTCGTGTGATTGTTTTGTTTTCCGATATCATTTTGTGGAAAATTCGATTCAATTCTATTAATTTTTTTTCCAGTCATTCTCGGTTTGTTTGGATAACGTTCATTAAAAAGTCTGCAAGTTCTTTCTGTAATTTTTCCACATTCACCACACGTTTTAGAAAATCGAACCTATTTACTTTATTTTCCGAGTATTCTTTAATTTTCCCTGAAATAAATTTAAACGACCTTTCAACTTCTTTCCTCACAGTTTGTCTTTTTCTTTGTTCGTGAACACTTCTTCTGGCGATAAAAAGGTAAGGGAATGTTTTTAAGTCGTGCTGTGTATTTCCGTAAATGTACTTTTTTGGAGTATTTATTTTGTTTAGACGGGAGTTAATGCAGGGGATTAAGTACCACACGCGGCGAAAAAGGTACATCAATTATTTGGACGGGGGTTGATGTGCGCCCAAATTTTTTATTGAATTGTAGGTAATTTTGCTTTAATGTAACACCTAGGAGTTTTGTACCATCTTGTATAATGACCGAATTTACTTATTAAAATCTGATTATTTTGTGACGATTTCTTCCACCGTAAGACGCCATCATATAGTCAAACAATTGTTGTGGATAATTAAACCATTTTTGAAACTTAGTGTGCTTTTTCAAAAATTATACTTATACAAATCAATGTATGTGTATAACCGAAAATTGTCCATGTATAAATATTTTTCCAAATTTACATACCTACGTACACT
Source organism: Agrilus biguttatus (assembly GCA_963921985.1). Lineage (NCBI taxonomy): Eukaryota > Metazoa > Arthropoda > Insecta > Coleoptera > Buprestidae > Agrilus > Agrilus biguttatus. The sequence continues at coordinate 29,389,721 of OY998118.1, forward strand.
AGATTTACAAAATGATGTAATACCCGTGACTTTGTGCGCAGAATAGCAAAACAATTTTAAGGCACACATTTTGATATGTATTTAGATACCGTTTCACACGGAAAAAAAATGCTATTTACAGAAATTCCTCTTGTGATCCTCATAATGTGAAAATTGTAGAACCTGCATGATATATGAATATTGGATAGATGAGACCTTCAGCTCTTGCAATTCCATGATAATCACAGTTTAAACAAAGACACACGTTTTTTGGTTGCAAAAAAAATTTTTTTCTAGGGTAATAGGCCATTATATTTCTAAATTCACTAATAACAAAATTTCATATAAAACAAATACGTCATTAGGAATTATTTTAAAAAACAATACAGATAAAACTACAAAAGGAGAAAAATCAGGAGTGTATCTACTTAACTGTGGAGATTGTGAGAAAGCATATGTGGGACAAACTGGGAGATCTTTTCAAGAAAGAATAAAAGAACATTTAAATAATTTTAACAATAAAAATAAAAAATCTTCTTACGCAGAACATTTACTTGATGAAAAACATCAATTCAATGAAAATTTCAAAGTACTACATTTTGCAAATAAAGGAATAAAACTTAATTTTTTAGGAAAATTAGAAATAAACAAATTGTGTAAAAATGGAAATTTCTTGAACGACCAGCTGGAATTTTGTAATTCACCTTTATTAAATATTTAAAACACCCCTACTCTTCAGATATATAATAGTTCTGATTGTAATTTAGTTTGTAAAATTCTTCCACTGTGTGCTGAAATAATTATTGTGGAGGCAATAATAATTTTTTTGCCACCAAAAAACGTGTGTTTTTGTTTTAAACTGTGAATATATGAATATATCACCGTTGCCAGATTTTTTTTGCCTAGTCGGGATTTTGGAACTTTTTGAGTGAAGAAAGCGGGTTTTTTCGTCGAAAGCAGAGCATAGTAAAACAATCTATAAAATCAGAAGTTTGTAAATATTTAATTTTTATTTTAGGTCCAAATTATGTTTACGTGACAATAGATAGCAAAAATAGTCATAGAATATGTATTTTAATAAAAAAAAAGTTTTATTCATTAGAAAAATATAGCGTTTCAAACAATAGTCTGAGTAGTGAGTGCTACAAATTGCAACTTACAATAAGAGAAAATTATTTATAAGAATTACTTATTCATGATATTTCTGTGAAGATTTAACTTCTTTTAAAGTTTTTCTCTTTAATAAATAAAGATGAAGACCTCTTCACAGGATAGTGATAGTAGTAGATTAGATTCGATGACTAATTCTGCTTTCATTAAATTTACGGAGCATTTTAAATTCATCTGGGAAAAAACGCGTTCAGGAAAGCAGTCTAATGTTGGGATACTTAAAATGAAAGATACTAGTTTAAACATATCCCTTATCTTTTTTTTGGAACTGTTGAATGAGTTAGTGTCATTTCTGTGCAGTGGTGGCAGTGGTATCTTTGCAATTTCCCACTAATATGTCCAAGGACGATTTCAACAAGTTAAATTCTTCATATCTACCGAAATATTGCCTGTCAATTTTATTAAAGTTATACAGACAGCATTTTCAATTATGTCAAAACTAGCTTCACTTTCCGGGTTAATGAATTTAACTCTTGAAATAATATTTTCATCTGAAAAATTATAACGTTTCTTTATATATTGTTGGCAATTTGTGTAAAAAATTTGAAAATCTTATCTTCATTACGCGCCGGGCAGGCGCCCAGTCCACACTTGTCTGTGCCACCCGCCCGCTGCACGCACGGTCGAGTTAACCCCCTAAACGTGGGACTCAGCCTGTCCCGCGCGGGACATTTAATTTTGATTTAAAAATCGGTACGTCCCGCCAAAATCGGGATTCTAGCAACGCTGGAATATATCCATTTAATTCGATGAAATTTTGAATCACTACTCTTCACATAAATTCATACGGCAATAAAATATTTGTAATTCCGTACACCAACATTACTAAAAAATAACATAGAATCAATATATTTTTTTAGTATCGTTAGATTACATATTGACGTGTTGTGTTTGTTTTATTTCAAATGATAATATATTGATGAAACATATTGGATATATTTTAGTAATGCTCCGAATTGCATATTTTTTCTAAAATGTCATTATTTTCGTTGCAATTCGTTTTTAATGTAAGTAATTCAATTAATTATCATGATAAATAAATTGTTTTTGTACATTTGTAAGAGATGCCTAAACAGATTCGAATTACATCTCTTATAATATAATAGGCGAGTAGAAAAGTTCGTAGGCTGATCCATAGATGGTGCTACTAGTATCAAATTCATATGATTTTTAGTTAGCCCTAACCTCCAAAAGACACATGTATGAATTTGACAGCTGTTGCACTATTAGTATCTCAGTTATAGCATTTTTAGTGAAAGAACTTTTGTTACTTTGAAAAAATGGATAAAAAGGAATTTCGTTGCTTTTTGGCGAAAAAAAAGTACTGTTGAAACCAAGGTTTGGTTTGATAAACATTATTCGGACTTTTCACCAGGAAAATCAACCGTAGAAAAGCGGTTTGCTGAATTTAAACGAGGCGAAATGAGCAAAGAGGACGATGCACGCAGTAGACGCCCCAAAGAGGCTGTTACCGACGAAAACATCAAAAAAGTCCACAAAATAATTTTCGATAACCGTAAAGTGAAGTTGATTGAGATAGCTAAGACCCGACCCTGAAGATATCAAAGGAACGTGTTGGTCATATCGTGAATGAATATTTGGATATGCGAAAGCTCTGTACAAAGTGGGTGCCGCGCTGGCTCACAATCGACCAAAAACAACAACGGATCGATGATTCTAAGCAGTGTTGCAGTGTTTGGAGCTGTTCAATCGTAATAAATCCGAATTTTTGCATTTGCGTCGATATGTGACGATGGATGAAACATGGCTCCATCATTTCACACCGGAGTCCAATCGACAGTCGGTCGAGTCGAGCGGACTGCTCGTGATGAACCGACTCCAAAGCGTGGAAAGACTCAAACGTCGGATGGCAAGATTATGGCATCGGCATTAGTATTCTGGGATTCTCATGGTATAATATTCATTGACTATCTTAAAAAGGGGAAAACCATAAAGAGCGACTATTACGTAGGGTTATTGGAACATTTAAAAGACGAAATCGCGGAAAAGCGGTCTAATTTGAAGAAAAAGAAAGTGCTGTTTCATCAAGACAAAGCACCGTGTCACAAATCAATGAAATCGATGACAAAATTCCATGAATTGGGCTTCGAATTGCTTCTGCATCCACCGCACTCTCTAGATCAGGCCCCCTGCGACTTTTTTTGTGTTCTCAGACCTCAAGAGGATGCTCGCTGTACAGAAATTTCGCACCGATGAAGAGGTAATCGCCTGAACTAAACTGAAGCCTATTTTGAGGCTAAAGACAAATCAAATCGTATTATAAAAATGGTATCGAAAAATTGTATGACCGCTATAATCGTTGTATCGCCCTCGAAGGGAACTATGTCGAATAATAAAATCAAATTCTATCAAAAAAACTATTTAGCCTACGAACTTTTCAGCCCGCCTGTTAGACGTATCTTTTTATATAAAAAAAAACAGGTACATTAAAATATTTATTCTGTAACAGTTCTGTACTGTTAGACATTTGTATTTTTTTTATTACAGAAGTAACTTTGTAAATACCCAGTTGACATGAATAACTTTGTAAATGTTACAAAAATTCCTGTAAATGCTACAGGATTTTTTCGTGCAGAATGTCTTAAGAGTTAATTGATATCGATAAGAAAAAAAAAACGACGTGATCTCCTATTTGTCGTAGTTTAGTTAATAGAAACAACGTGCAGTATAGAATACGGTATGTTGTGTATATATATACGTAGTCCGATGTTATTTTCCGTGTCGCTGGACACAATTCCTGGCGCGTTTAGAGACAGATTAACGCCACTAGTAACCGGCGGTATTTACTTCTATTGGTCGAAGAGAGATGGCACGATCACTACGGCTCTATACCATTAGAAGTCCTGCCACTCACCCGTCTATCCTAAGGATCAGAAAGATCGACGTTCCCTCTTCTAGTCCGTATTTATACTGAAAACGTACTTACATCCATGCCAATTCCAAGTGTTTTAAGTGAAAGCTCGTGTTAAGATTGTGCGACGACGCGTCCATTTTGCGACGAAGAACATTCGAACATTTCGAAGAAAACATCATCTGTTCTCCGAGGGCCTACATACACCGTGGTGGGTAGAAGAAGTAGATTTTTCAAAAATAATCGTACTTGATTTCATTCAAAACTTCTCAAAATTGAATTAAAAAGAATTTCACAGACAGACAACACGCTTTTATTATATATGGTGTCTCACTGGACGTTGGCCAGCATTGTTATTCGTGGAGGTGGTTTATAGATAAAATCCAAAAAATGCCTCCTCCAAAAAAATACAGAGAAACGAAATCTTTAACTTCTCAACAAATTTTAAATTTAGAGCTAACATTATTCAGGACATTGTAATCTACAAAGACTTATTTGACGAAACTGACTATCTTTGAATAATAAGTTTTTAACTTTTTTTGACCTCTCCGTCTGATCTATATAATATTTGTTGTATGTTATACTTAGCAGATTTGCTTTAATTTTTAGTATTTATTTTTTTATGATTTTATCTAAATACTATATTTATAAATATAAATGTAAATATGGAATCAACAGAAACAACTACTCCGATGGCTAATACCCCTACCGGCATTCAATTACACTGTTGATTACCGCTCGTGGGATGTGGCTTTCGGTTCGTTGTGCCTACTTGTTAGGACGCGTTCAAAATGTGAGATCTTTGATCTTAAAATTCAGACGAATAAGGATTTTAATTCCTTCTTTTTTGAATATAAAGAGTTATAGGTTCTAAACGATATAAAGGAGTCTAGGTGAATAGAAATGCATCATTTAAAATATTTTTCTGAGGATTTTCTTCCGAGGGGCATTTTTTCCGAGGGACATTATTTCGGGGTTCTTTCAGGGAGGCTTTTTCCCTAGAGTCGTAAAGGTTGAGAGATAGTTAAATGGGGAAAAGTAGTTCAGGATTGGTATTCATTTATATTCTACAAGTTCAGAAGTTTCCGAAAAACTTAAATTTTGAATTTGTACTGTAACTTTTTGTTTTTAGTATTATCCAAGGGGAGTAGTTTTAATAAAACTGCACCAAAAGACGAAACGTTGGTGTTGGTTTATTAAATGACCTCTTTTGTCCCACCCTGACTGTGATTTTGACACTATTATTTTAATTTATTATGCAATTTCGGATAGTGTATTTTTTATTTTTAGTTGTCCAATCATTTCCTATAAACATATACTAACTACAGTATCTTTTATGGACGCCATATTAAATTTTTCCACATTAGAATTCAGTGATATTTTCTGAATAATTTCATTTGTCACATGACATACTGGAGAACTAATGTATAACAAAATTATTTATAAATATGGAATCAACAGAAACAATTATTCCGAGGGCTAATACCCTTATCGGCATTGAATTACACTGTTGATTCCGATGGATTATTAGACGAAATTATTTAAAACACAAAAACTCAAACTTCAACAAAGAAAAGTCTAAAAACCTAAAACGCGTTTCGACACTCAATAAGGTGTCATCCATAGTTATTACAGACACTGGACTTTATTGTTATCATTATTAGTGCTTTTGCAATTTACATTGTTTTGAATGTTAGAATTCAAGAAATAAAAAATGTAGCTTCGTGGTTTACGTTTATATCTCAATAAAAATCCTATTTCCGAAGGCACAAGTCACATGGAATAAAGTGATATTCAATGGGCCACGTGTCCAACCGGCGTCACCGAGGGTGTGCATTGTCCGCAAGTAATTCTTTTGTTTCAAGATTACATACATTCAATTATTACGAGCAATCGCCCGAGATGAAAGCAGATTGGTTACAGAAATCTTCTTGAACCCTCTTTCTCGTATGTTACGATTTCTGCTTAGTAGATCTAAACTATAAAAGGATTTTTATTCTACTTATCCGTAAGTTACAGTACTGTCAAAAAAAATCATAATAACTAAAGAATATATTATATGATTAAAGCAATATTTTAATTTATAATTATTAATTAGTTAGCATCAATTGTAAAAATTTTGAGCAGCATTGAATATGATAAAGGAGACGATTGTATTATAAAATCACAGATTTATTTGAAACAAGCTGTGCCTGTGACTTCGTCCGCGTGGAATTTAAGTCGTTGAAACACAATCGTTAGCAATAGTCCGCTCGCGCGTTATGAGCCCGCGCGGCAGGCAGCCTTTGTGATATTAAGTGGCGGGAGGCGTTTTTACAATTTTTGTCTGTCTGTCTGTCTGTTCCGGCTAATCTCTGAAACGGTTGGAACGATCTTGACGGGACTTTCACTGGCAGACAGTTAATGTAATAAGGAGTAACTTAGGCTACTTTTATTTTAGAAATTAATTATTATTTTTAATTAATAGTCATTAATTTATAAAATAACATTAACTGTCTGCCAGTGAATGTCCCGTCAAAATTGGTACAGCCGGAACAGACAGACAGACAGAAATTTAAAAAAATGTTATTTTGGTATATGTACCGTGTATAGATCCATATGCATTTAGTAAAAAGTTTTTATTTTAATATTACAAACAGACACTCCAATTTTATTTATATGTATATAAATACAAAATGTCTATTTCTATTTTCTATTTGAAATGTGTTTTCTATTCAGTTTTTCAGTATTTCAGTCTGACTGAAGTCTCGCGTTGATAATGTCTACGTTTGAAGTGTATTTTTATTTATTTATTTGTTTATTTTTTTATTGATAATGATATAGTCATGATAGAGACACTTCTATAAATCTTTTAAAAATCGAATGAATTGCATTCGAATGTTAGAAAATGGATCAGAGGACCTAATTAATAATTAATAATTAGGTCATTAATTTGTTCTTAGCCGGGTTTATTTACTGAAAATCGTTTCTTTGTTCTTATGCTGTCTCCTATCATGGCCTCTAGGGGTTAACATAATTACTCTATATGAAACGAAATTGTTCCAAAATTATAATAAAAATACTAGAAAGCAATAATTTTTCTGTAATCACTTTTTGGCCACTGTGTATATTTCTATCTCCATTTAAAGTTAAACTGCAAATTTTCTTACATACCTGTCTTCACTTGGTACTTTAGAGAAATAGCGCAATCATGAACTAGTTGTTGCAGGGTTAATCCTTTTTGAGGAACTTTCAAGTCTAAGATTTTCTTCATTTCTTCCGGATGGTAGAACTCGAGGAGTTTTTCACTTCTATCATTCTCTGACCGTATATAGTCCACTAAAATATCGACGATTCGTTCTAGGAACTCCTTAGTTGCAGAAAATCCATCATCTTTGAAGGGAAGGATATCTGTTAAACAAAAATAAAACTGTATTTAACACGAAATTATTGTTATTATCATTATTATCAGTAGGTAACTTAGGTACCTACTTCCTAAGTTAGTGAGAAGTTTGAATTTCGTGAATCCTAAATTCAGATTTTTATAGACAGGCTCGTTCGCATATTTGATAAAAGTAATGTATAACATAGTGTTGTTTGGTAGTTCTGAATTTCACTCATTGTGTTATGGAGTCTGGCCAGGAAAGCCTGATATGTAATAATATAATAATCTTTTTACGGGTTTCAGTAATCTAGGGTTTTGAGTACCAGAGTGGCACATTAAACGTTTTAGGGAAACTAAGTATGTTACAGATTTGAAAAGTTGGAAGTAGGGGTGGGGTGGGTTATCAAGGATGATCTATTTAACTAAAACAATTTCAACTGTCGGGCACCCGGTTATACCGTAAGTTGATGTCAATATTCTTATTTTAAATGGAATGGTATGTTTTTTACGATGAATTCGTATGAAACATAAAATTTTAAGGTGACTTTGATAACCAACTTGTATGCCCATTATGCGATGAGTAGTTTCTAAGATAATTTAATTTATTGGAAAACCCAAACTATAAAAAATCATAACTTCCATAAAAAATGACTTAGTGTTAGAGTATTGAAATTTTTATTAGTTATAGCCAAGTCATAAGGCTAACATCATTCCAAAACTGAGCTTTATGATTTGTACAGGGCGTTCAGAAAATAAAATCCAAAGTTTAAAAACTTCACATACGAATAATTGCCATTTGAAATAATGAAGTTATTCGTGTTTGATGTTTTTAAACTTTGCTTTTTTTTTAATGCCCTGTACAAATTATAAAGCTTAGTTTTCGCATGACATTAACGTTAGCCATATGACTTGACTATAATTAGTAAACGTTTCAACATTCTAAGTCATTTTTTATGGAAGTTATGATTTTTTTATGGTTTGGGTTGCGGTGCAATCTTTTGTCCAATAAATTAAATTATCTCAGAAACTATTCATCGTATGCATATAGGCATACAAGCTAGTTATCAAAGTCACCTTAAAACTTAAAATTTTATGTTTCATACGAATTTATCGTAAAAAACATACCGGTATAACCGGAAGTGCCCGACAGTTGAAATAGGGAAACTAAGCATGTTACAGATTTAAAAAGTTGGAAGTAGGGGTGGGGTGGGTTATCAAGGATGATCTATTTAACTAAAACAATTTTAACTGTCGGGCACCCGGTTATACCGTAAGTTGATGTCAATATTCTTATTTTAAATTGAATGGTATGTTTTTTACGATGAATTCGTATGAAACATAAAATTTTAAGGAGACTTTGATAACCAACTTGTATGCTATGTCTACGATGAATAGTTTCTGAGATAATTTAATTTATTGGAAAAAATATTGCACCGCAACCCAAACTATGAATAATCATAACTTCCATCAAAAATGATATGACTTAGAATGTTGAAATTTTTACTAGTTATAGCCAAGTCATAAATCTAACGCCATGCCAAAAAAAATTGTACAGGGCGTTCAGAAAAAAATCCAAAGTTTACAAACTTCAAACACGAATGACTTCATTTTTTTAAATGGCACCTAGCATATTTTATTTTGTCATTCGATTCCATTTTTATGCCCTTTCGATACATTGGATTTTTTCCATTATTTATTTTAAAAACAAAATTGTTAAAAGAAATTTAAATAAAACAGTAGGAAATATCCATATGTATTATAGATAAATTTAATGTGCGATTATCATTAGCTTTTGAAATTGTTCAAACAGACTATGTTGCTGACGTAAACGCAATCTTTTAATAATTATAAAGTATATACAAAAAAGAAGGCATTAAAATATTAAGGATCAAAGATCCCACATTTGGGACGCCTTCCACCAAGCAGGCACTACGAACCGAAAGCCAAATCCCACAACCGATTTCGACCTATTGGATCTAATCAGGTGGGCGCTGGCAGAAAGGCCTTTACAGATTATATGATAAATATAAATATAGAATCAACAGAAACAATTACTTCGAGAGCTAATACCCCTACCGCCATTGAATTACACTGCTGATTCCGAAAGATTCTTAGACGAAGATAATATATCCAAAAACAGAAGGCATTAAAATCCTTATTCGTCATTGTGGCATTTGGCTTTCGGTTCGTAGTGCTTACTTGGTAGGAAAATGTTACTTTACAAAATATTTTTTACGTATTACTCACATTTTATTTCATATCAGGGAAATGAGCTATAAGATTTTCTTCATATGTTAGTTTTATCTGCATGATTGATAGTCTGCATTCTACATAATGGCTATTCATCCTATACTTGAAATTTATGTAAGGGGCATCTGCGATTCCCAAGGTAATAATTTTCAACATATTATTGTATAAAACGTCATAGATAAAAGTGGTTGTGGATGTTTGGGCTCTTGAAGCTAAATTATCTTCTTTATAAATTGATATTCTCTAGCTATCGCAAACAAAAATTTAGCGTGATCCTTGAAACTTTATGCTGCTTTTTTTAAAGTGGAACTTGTTAAAAAGAAATGATGGTACTTCATCTATCTATTTAATTAAAAAAAACACAATCAACTTGCATAAAATTATTGAAATATTTATGAATTATTCATGCATTCATATTACCGAATATATCGCAAACAAATATTTTACTAATCGGTAAAGAAATTTAAAAGGAAAGGGGTATAGATAGAAATAACAAAGCTGACTAATATTTCTTCTAGCAAATGTTAACAAAAGAATAATGGTTCTAAATTACGAAGTACGGCCTGCACGTGGGAGCGAATAGTTTCACTATAAATGGTCCAAATGGGCCCGAGAGACTTTTAATTAAACCCAAGCTCACCCTCGCGGTTACCCTTGTAAAGAAGGGGAAATTGAACAAGGAGAATCGTAACCCATCGCACAAAACGTATTTACAACGAAATAAATAATTGTTTTATTTTCAAACGTAATTTACCTTATTAAAACATTCTTCACTAAATATTCAAGCAATATATTTTATATTCAAAAAAAGAAGGAATTAAAATCCTCTTTCGTCTAAATTTTAAGAATCACAGATCCCATATTTCGAACGCGTCCTACACAGTAGGCACAGCGTACCAAAAGCCATATCCTACGCTGTGCCTACTGTGTAGGATGCGTTCGAAATATGGGATCTGTGATTCTTAAAATTTAGACGAAAGAGGATTTTAATTCCTTATTTTTTTCATATAAAATATATTGCTTGAATATTTAATAAGAAAAATTACGTTCGAATATAAAACAATTATTTATTTCGTTGTAAATAAGTTTTTCAGACGAAAGAGGGTTTTAATTCCACCTTTTTTTGAATATGTTATATCTTCGTCTAATAATCTTTCTGAATCAACAGTGTAATTCAATGCCGGTAGGGGTATTAGCTCTCGGAGTAGTTGTTTCTGTTGATTCCATATTTATATTTATATTTACTAATTCCTCGATGTGACAATAAAGAAAAGTTGCCTAGATTACTTTTGACAATTTCCTTTTCATTCCTGTAATGTTCCATCGAAATCTAAAGAAGATATGTATGCTTTGCACCATCGGTAATTGTACTTATGCGTGCAAATTTAGACGAACTGGACTATAATCATAAATATAAAGTTGTTACAATTGATACGTATTCAAATGTATTTGATATGCCCTGGGCCGCTCTCAATGCAATAACTTTTTTAATTTTTTACGTGATTTAACCGAAACACACACGAATGATTTTTATTTTGTGCAAATCTATGACGCAGTACCTTTCGACTGACGTTAGCTTCATTTATATCCTTTAATGATAAGTACCGAAAAACCCCTGGACGAGATAAATAGATAAATAAATTATAGTACCATCATCAGAGGGTCATCAGTCCAAAAATTAGTTCAGCAAAACTTCGCATTGTTTAAAACATACATCCCTAACCGTTTGCGAACAGTAATATGCCTCTTTTTATTCCTGTTTCTGCCTCTAATATGCCTCTAACTATCCCTTCATGTCTGGAAAGGTATTCTACCATTCTATTTCTTTATTGGCTTCCATAGCAACTATACACCATATCTCAAACTTTTTTCCGTCGCACCCATTGTTCACGTTTTGCTACCATACAGAGACGTCTCTAAACATACACTTTTAATAATCTTTTTCTTTGTAGCACTTATGTTTACTTATTTTTCATGCATTTATATGTTGATTTTTAATGTAAAAGAGTATATGTATTTTAATATATAATTGCATTTGTTATTAACTTCGTTCATTTTACGTTAAAATCCAAGTAACAATTTTTTATAGTGATATTGCTACTGCTGGGTACTCTGGTTTATTGACCAAATAAAAATTTAAAAAAAAATATCGGAATAAAAACACCAAACAAGTACAGTGGCCGGCACGTAAGGAGATTCAGCGACTGATTGACAGGTAGGTAGGCGGAGACTTTTAGCATAGCAATAAATGAAAGAGCCAATAAGAATATAGCTGGACCGAAACGTCAACTTGTAGTTCAGCGGTGCGTATCACTGAGAGAAAAAGTACAGAACACGGAACACAAGTAAATTCATTTACCTGATTTACTTGCTCTAATGGGGTTTTAATGATGTATCCGAAGTGAACAATTAAAATTTCACTATCATGAACATAAGCAGAAAATCACGGTTAGATGTACCTAATTATATAAATCTAGGAATAATAGCTAATTGAAAGTTATTAGGTATGCATAGAAATAAGTTGTTGAGAAACAAAATAAAGTCGAATGAACAAAACTTGATAATATGAATTATGTAGTGTATCTTACCCAGGTCTATTTGTTAGAAAACTTAGTTTGTACAATCAATCTTTATATTTGTTATTTTATATTTCGTAGTTTCGTTTGTAGTTGTAGAATTTGTGCATGTACCAGATATCATAAATAATATTGCTTTGTCTGGGTATCAGGTTCGATGGCGGCGATGGAAGAATATCGTGGTTAGTAGTTGTATGTATATTACTTCTTTACAAACAACCACTTCTCTACTCTGTTAATTTGCAACTGTTTGCCACTACGCTACTGAACTTTGCTGAACAGTTATCATTTCGCCTACCGGTGGATTAACTCCGCCCTAAAGGGGCTAGACTTTGCCACTGTGCATCGGATGATTATGTCTTTTGAATTTCCTTACGTGCCGGGCACTGTAGATTTTCACAAATTTTATTAAGTCATGTAACATGTTTAGCCAAACATTACTACCTTTCTACTGACGTTACTTTATTTCCCTCCTTCAATAATAAGTTACTACTAAGTAGTAAATACAGGCATGTCTGATGAAGCCAAGGTTTGGCGAAACATGTTACATGATTTAATAAAATTTGTGAAAATCTACTTGTTTGGCGTTTTTATTCCGTGGATTATGGATTTTTATCAAGTAAAGGTCGAAACTATTAATAAAAAAAAATAATAATAAGTTTCAGTTGAAATTATAAATTTTAGAATTACCACTGAATGTTGTTTTTACTTTTAGTTTGTTTAATTAAATCATTTTACACATCTGCCCTCGTTCGTCCTTTTCGATAAGTAAATGCTTCCGTTTTTTCCCTCGAGAGTATTTTTGTACTTATCAAAGACGAGACTAATGCCTGTAATGCCCCACTAAATAAAAGCGGGAACCGGGATTACGTTTGAAAAATTGCTTTGGCTTTTTCTCGCCCCGCCAGCTAAATATTGAAGACTATAAGACGAACTTGCTCTGTTTTATTCACCGGAACGTTTGCTCCCGGATATAGAAAAGAAAAATGGAAATTGAATGTGGAATACTTTTCCACAGTGTATTATAGAAATGGCCCATCACTGCTTTCGTTTCTCCGCTTTGCGAGTTTAGCCCATATCATCAATAATCCATTTTATATCCAAATGGTAACAGCTATTAATATAGATCAAGATTCAATACCTCCTGTTAGGAGAGACGATTTTCTGGATGTATTATATTTTATGTTTATAATTAGGCGTTATTTATCAACCTGCTACTTCAAAAGGGCAATACTATGCGTTTATCGCGCCTGTCTGTCTGTCTATTTGTTTGTTGTGGTCGTGTCTATGACGTATCATTAGGTACTAGCCAATCATCCTATCCCATCTCTTTCTGCGAAGCATTGATTACATTCATGGAGTATCTATTATTTTACCGAATATTTAGTTTCTCATAATGCATTTACGAGATATGTTTTTTAAGTAAGTACCGTTTTGAAATTAATAAAAAACGTGCAAAGATATCTTACTAATTTCATTTATACATGAAAGCTTGTACCTTAATCTACTTTTCTAGATAATTTCCTTCAATATTAATGCACTTGTCATAACGTTTGGCCAGTTTTTGAATACCCTTCTCATAGAACTGACTTGTTAGATGTTAACCACTGCATTACAACTGTTTTGACTTGTCATCGTCTTGATGTTTCTTCAAGTGCAGGAACAAATGGTAGTCACTGGGCGCCAGATCAGGACTGTACGGAGGATGTTCTAGAGTTTCCCAGTGAAAAGATGTGATGAGATCTTTGGTTCTATTAGTCACATGCGAACGGGCATTGTCATGCAGCAAAACAATTCCCTTGCTCAACTTGCCACGTCTTTTGTTCTGGATTGCACGGCGCAGATTGTTCATGTTATGAGACAATAAACTGTCGCATTAGTTGTCTCATTACGAGGTAGAAACTCCATAAGTGATACTCCTTTATCTCCTGCACAGATCTCACAATGATTATCAATCGGTTTTAGTCCTTTAGCACTAAGGAATCGTATAACAGCCCGAACTTCACAGTCGGCAGGATTGACGATTATCGGAGGCATCTCAGTAAACAATGTAAACTCAGTGCGCATGCGCAGAACGCTGACCGCAGCGATGCGGCGGCAGAATTTCAAAACAGTACTTACTTAAAAACATACCTCGTAAATAAAATAACTGGAAAATATAGTATGCATTGGAACTAAAAATGTTATTTTAGTTGATCCCATAAACTAATAATAATGACAATGATAATTATATACACTATACATTCCCGTATATAATTTACATAAAAAACAAATTTTATAAACTTTATAGAAGAGATTTAAAGTATTTATATTACGCTTACTGTTTATTGACGTGAGAAGAATATTTTTTCGATTATGGGCAAAAATGTTAACAGATATAAATAGGTAGAATATCGGTGGGGTGGTAAAAGACGGTATGGATACTATAGGAGTACAAACCATATGATAGTAATGGTTATTCATAACTATTTAACTCTGATTGATTATTTACTAAAAAATTCATTGAATTAAATGATTTCTTAATATGAAACGAGTTTGGTTTTCTACTTTTTGAGTTATTATGATGCAAAAAATTTGTTGATTTTATATGTAGGTGGTGTTAGTTAAGTAGGCAAGTCTACTAAAAACTGAAATTGATTCATAAAATGTATTTTCACAATACCTGCACCATCGATAGTTTGAACTGAATTATAGTGGTTTCTTAAAATGTAAATTTTAATATGATAAGGTTTTTAATTTTATATTAAAAATTGGTTATAACTACTATACATTTGGTATTTTCTAAATTGTTCTAAAGTTTAACATGGTACTAAGCGTCACTACGAAATTTTATAATACCTCATTTACTGTCACTTTAGTTGTACGATATTATATTTATCTTATTTAAATACAATTTCTGAATGAACTACAAATGTACAAATATAGAATACAAAAGATTAATTCAAATTATTCCAATTCGAAATACATTACTTTCCACTTATTTTTCATATCTAACTTGAATAGGAATTTTTGAAAGGAAAGTTTTTCCGGGCAGTTTTTCAAACTGTTATATTCCGTACAGAAATATTTTAGGGAGGATAATAGTTGAGGAATGTTCATGAAATTCCAGCAGTATTGATTTTGTTTCCTCCAAGTTCGAAAGTACGCTCCCACTCCGGATTCCACTCCAAACAGGAGCAGATGTTACTTCATTCCATATATTGGCACAAACTTCTTGTAACTTTGATGTTTTCTCAACAACGAAAACGTTGGACATTACTGGGAAAGCTTAATTTTTATAATAAAACTTAAAGATTTGTTTTTGGTATTCTTAAGATTAATCTTTATATATATATCTAATCTGAAAAAAACAAAACTAAACATTTTCACACTCTTTATTTACTATTTGTAACATATGTTTCGCCAAACTTTGGCTTCCTCAGACGTGAGTACTTACTTCTTTAAAATCTTTGAAAGAAACTAAAATAAGCGATTTGACCAAATATTACTACAAAATACTATTATGACACGTCTGAGGAAGCCAAAGTTTGGCGAAACATATGTTACAAATAGTAAATAAAGTGTGTGAAAATCTTTAGTTTTGTTTTTCCTAATTCAGATGGATTTTCATCAAGTAACGGTCCAAACTATCAAGTATATCTAATCTCCTGTCTTGCGAAAACTGTTATCAACATTAATAATCCAAAATTCAAAAATACACTTGGTTTTTTGTTTCACTAAATTTATTGAAAATATCGGACATATGTTTCGAACTTCTCAGTTCATTATCAACGAATGTAAACTGAGAAGTTCGAAACATACGTCCGATATTTTGAATAAACTTAGTGAAACAAAAAACCAAGCGTATTTTTGAATTTTAAATTATTAATTTCAACATGTTTTACCATGAACTTAACGAACATACAGATAATTTAATTTTATCACCAGTTACGTGATTCTTCATTTTTATCATTTCCCTTTAGAATTTCTTAAAATCCCTATGAATTAAAACGATGTCGTCATTATAGCATTTTATAAATTTTATGTTATCCCAAATTTTCAATTTATTTATTAACAATAAATATTTGATATTGTATAAATATATAAATATATATAGGGTTTTTCAAGTTGATTGGCTATTAGAAGTATATGAATTAGTAGAATTAATTCAATTCTGAAACTTGGGCTCATTTGATTATTGCTTATGCCGCTTCTTTTAAAAATATTTTCAAGTTCGATTTACATCCGGTTATACCGTGTCGTATACCTTTATTTATACTTTTTGGGAAAATTTACAATTTGTGAAAATGTTGCTTTTTTCCACTGCATACGTATAATGTTAATGAAAGCAGTGTGCTGTGATTTCGAAACAACTGAACAATCAATTGTTGTTAAGTGTCAGAAACCATATGCCGACTTCCAGACTCACATTTTTGCATTGTTGCAATAACCAAATAAGCCCAAGTTTCAGAATTGAATTAACTCTACTAATTCATACACTTCTAATAGCCTATCAACTTGTATGTATATGATTATTATTTACTGGTTAGTAGATGAAAATTTTATATTATTTTACATAAAACTATAGAGTAGAGTACAAATGTTTATCACTATATAATCTAAATACAATTTGAGTTCTCGCATTTCTTTTGTTTAGTTGGCATTATTTGGTAAATACTGCTAATTATAGTTGTGTTCTTGAATACACACAAACGTACTATAGCTATTTCGTGCTATATAATAATTATTTTATTTACTGTACTTAATAATGTCTATAATTCTACTGAAGAGTCTACTTTTGCATTTGAAGTTTTCAGAAATGAAATTTCAGCTGTTTTGTAATTCGTTCAATTTCGTCTTAAAAATGGATGGATGTTGTTTAATCATTATTTTTAATTACAAATCGCCAATCTTGTGGCATGTTGAACGTGTTTAAATATCAATAGTCGGTCGTCGTAGATTCATCGATAAGATGTGGTAGTAGCTGTGACTAAACAGTCGCCGACCGAAATATTAGGTTAAATTAAGTTACACTATGGAGGAACGCCATGGTTACCATGTAAGTGCTACATACATTCCACAGCGATACCCATCCGCCTGAACTTGGACGGGTTCAACTAGTCGACAGATATTATTTTAGGTTAAATATCACCCTTTACTTAACTAGTAACGATGAAAAATGTGCATTTCATGTTTGATCCTTATGTTGAAGACTAATAATTATTTTTTATGTAGATAATAATTTCAAATTTAGGCTTTCACGGCCGGTGTCAATTAAAGTAGAATCAACCAATTCCGGGCTGGTGGTCCGTGGTCTATGGTAGACGATTAATCTGCCAGACGTTTCGTGTCCTACTGTGGGGGGTATCTTCAGTGGACGATGTTAAGATCAATGATTCATCGACAACTAAAGATGTCAGTAGGAGACGAAACGTCTGGCAGATTAAACATCTACGATAGACCACGGCCCACCAGCCCGGAATTGGTTGATTCTACATTAAGATAATAATTGTTAACTAATAATTGCTATTAGATAAGTCAGAATGGAAAACGTGGTAGAGACATAAAATAAAGGATTACGGAGGATCTAGTCTCTTTTAACAATAAGAAATCACTTTTATGATTGCGATCAGTTATTTTATAAATTCTAAATGGATTATTAAAAGTGTATGTTTGTAGCATGACTCTGTGTTGGTGTGAAAAGCAAACGGAGGGCGCGGCAAAAAAGAAAAAGTTAGATGCGTTGAAGAGCTGTTATAAGTGAAAAATAGAGTTCGTGCCGTAAGCAAAGATGTGAGTATTACATAGACTGATCATAAGCCGCAGTTAACGTGAACGTAAATGAAGCCCATATTGAAGGCAACATACATTACAAATGGTGGCAAAGGATCTTCTTAGTTCCGATCAAAAATAATTAAACAATTACAAGTAGTCAAGGTCTTTGATCATAACAAATCCACATCTTAATGAAGTATTTATGATATTCAGTATAAATTTAAACATAATTTCATTTCACGATCCAAGTACTGATTAATATTAACGTAGTTTGATAAAATAGAATATTTGGACGTTTGTCTAAAGGGAAAATAATAATAATATTTTACTGTTTAAGGTAATTAATATAATATTGTGAGTTATTCTGGTTATTTGAAAAAAATTCTTTATTGAAAAAAGTAGATGAATTTATTTAGAGAAAAATATGTTGAGTTGGGATATTAACTTTCAGAGAAGCTGAGTTTTGAGATAAACTGATATTTCCAAAGGCTTAAAACATATGTAAAAAGGTAAAGTTACATTAATACTTTCGTTAGTGCAACGTTTGTGAAACATAATGAATACTTGTAAATGAAATAAAACAAATTAAGTTAAGTTTTGGTGAAACGTTTAATTTGTTTTATTTCATTTACAAGTAAAAAAAGGTAAAGTGATATTATTTTAGGTTATATATCTTCTTGCAAGGATGTTTTTCGTATGGATCGTCGAGGTACTGATTTTTTAATTAAATGCTCCGAAAATTATCAATATTATCTTTCAGCAGTTTCCTACGTTCAGTTAAATATAAAATTCAGGCAAAAAAAGGTTCGCTAAAAAACTTTTAAAGGGACAAAGTCTTCGCGTCTGGTCTCTTTAATACAATTTTTTGTATTTCTAGACTCGTAGAAAATATTAACGTAGTTTACTCATAAAAACTAATTGATAAATTTATTAATTGATTGATATACACTACTTATAACCCCAAACACAACTGCCCACAACATTTAACTACAACGCCCAAATTTGAGTATTCCACGAAAACTTGCTTTTATCGCATTATCGTAATGTTGTTTTTGCCACCATACGTGTAATGTGTTGCCTACCATAATGGTTTCAAATGCTTACATATAGACGTAGTCTAATTTATGTACATGATCAGGCTTCGGATAATTATGCATTAAAAAAGTACAAAATATGCATGCAAATATGCATTTAAATATGCTTTCAAATGTCGGTTTTTAGATTGAAATAAAACAAATTTTAAGGGTTATATTTGTCTATTTACAATTTTACATATTTTTGCTATTACATTTTATTACAAAATGATATAATAAATTTTCAAATATAAATTTATGGCGATTATCAGATAAAATATTTTTAATTTCTGAAAAACATCTTTCCACGTCACAGGAAACTAAAGGAGCAAATGAGAAATCAACTACGCCCGTAATATTCAAATTATTGGGAGCAACAGCATCAGTTTCTTCCTCTTGTAAAACCTTGCAAACGTTTTTTAAATTTTGATATTATATCTAATCTCCTGTCTTGCGCAAACTGTTATCAACATTAATAATTCAAAATTCAAAAATACACTTTTTTAAATTTTGATATCCCGTATTTTTTTGCAATACTGACGACACTTTATTAGCAAAACTGCTATTTTTTAATTTATTTAATTTATTAAAAACATTTTCGACAATCTGTATACTATTTTCTAAACGGAGTCCTTTAGTTTGCAATTTAAAAATAGCGTCAGAAATACAACTAAAATTTAATTTTTAAATTGGTTTAAAACGGTGCTAACAGATCGTTTTTCTTTCGGCATTTTTGATTTTTAACACTAAGCAAATGCATAATTATCCGAACCTTGTACATGACTCTGATAGTAAGTATGTCGTTTAATAATTGGTCCGCATGCAATCTTTTAATAAACTTACCGTAAAAAAATATTTTTGACTTTTTACTCCGAATTTTGTTAGAAGTATTCTATATTGCAAAAACGTATTACATAAAAACAGATCCACTATAACATAAGTGAAAACATTCGCGAAATAATGTACAGGTTGCATCATTAATTTAAAACATGTAATTAACTAAATATGAATTTGCTATGAACCTGTATGACGGAAATCTTTATACATAAACCAGGATATTTGCTGGAGAGATTTAGTGGTGTGCTCAGGTGTAATCTCGACCACATTTCTATCTTTTAATTGGGATTTAAACAAACTAATTAATCATTTATGCACCCCCGGGGCGCCGTCCCACATAAACGCGTCTGTGCCAGAGGGTCGGTCCGTAATTTCTGCTCGATCCGTACAACAATATGCTACTCGCAAGCTGACGAAATGGGGGATAGTGAATATTCGTAAATAGGGGTAGCAACTCGATGTGCATACACTGGGGATCGCTGATAAGTTAAAATTAATTTAAATTTCACTTGTTTGTCGTGTCGCAGACCCATGCTTGCAGTAGACGTGTTGGTTTTTATTTAATTCGCCACTAAGCGATGCGGGATAGCAAGCGAATTGAAAAACCGTTTGTAGAGAAGATTAAGATGTGAAGCTACATTTGCAATAGTTCGTGTGATATGTGCTGCATATTTTTCCCCTGAAAGAGGTTCTTTGAATGTGTATAAAGGTATGGTTAGGTATCCTGCCGGTTACCGATTAATTTGGTAACCATATTTCGAAAATATTATGAATTGTATTTGTATAAATAGGTGATGAAATTAATTATTTCATCGGTGCACAGATGTGCCACTTCTTTTGATTCCTATGGGGGAATCGGTGCAATAAACTGACTTCGTGTTTTAATTGTTTATTACACCCAACTATTTACAAACTATATACACTAATTTTATGGAACGTCGTGAAGCCTACTTATTTACGAAGATTAATTGATTATGGCGAATTGATTGAACTATATGTTATTTATGCTATACGTTTATAGAGATCTTGCTGTAATTGTTGCTATATGTTAAAACGTACTAAAGATGATCTCTTATAAACGTTTGATATTTTTATCTAATATGTTGAATGAATGAATTGATTGGAACTGATCGAACTGTATTTGAAATGAATGAATCGTATTGAATTGTTCTTACTGTATTATGTTAACTATATTATATATGAATTTAAGCACCGCCCCTAGAGGAGGGGTGGTTCCGATGCACCGACACTTGAGACAACAAAACAAACAAAAAGGATGGAAAACCGTAAATACAAGAAATGCAACATTGTAATCTATGTGTCGGTGCATCATCTACGTACTCGAAATGGACCGATGGGACAAATTACCCCCAATAAATGTATAAACTAACTTAAACTCTAGATGCACATTTGAACACAAAGAAAAAATAATACAATGGGAGACGGCAATACTAAAAAGGGAAAAAATACTATACATACTATTATAAAACCATAAATGGCAGAAGAAATAAACGGACAGCAAATGCACATGGTAACACAACAAAAATTTTGAGACGTAAAATAAATGCGTGACCGACAAGACCAATAAATTACAAACAAAAATGAAAAGTTAAATCCGAACAGTATTTTCAAATTAAATATATTTCCTCATGTATAACTTAAAATTTGCTTCAAATGATATATTCCGTTGTAATATTCGTTATTTGGTTTCGGTTTCATTTTGATTCCAATTATGTTTCCTAAAAGTATATTTACAAAATATAATATATAGCCTTTTCAGAATGCTCCTCTAAATGATTGTTATTACTATATTATTTTTTCAGGTACCTGACCTTTCGTAATTCATATTAGGGAATTATTATATTAATACGTGAATTTCGATACTTCTGGTACATTTTTTTAGTATTTATTATCGATGGCAGGAATGAAACTTTTATCATTACCTACAGAGGTACAAAATCATTTGTCTATGTTTCTATTAAGGCAGGGGAGCATCAGTATGTACCCGAAGCTACCTAGGGAATATTAAAAAACATCGGAAAACGTACGAATTGATCTGATTGTAATAGTTTTATGTTATTATGTATGATTTTATATTTGTGATTATTTTAAAATGTCAAACAAGAAAGTTGAATTTCAAAAAAAGGAAGCTTTAAAATCCTTGTTCGTCTAAATATTAAGGATCAAAGATCCTACATTTGGAACGCATCCCACCAAGCAGGTACTACGAACCAACCGAAAATCAAATCTCACAACCGGTTTTGACCTATCGGGTCTCATCAGGTGGGCGCTGGCAGAAAGGCTTTTACATGCTATATGATAAATATAAATATAGAATCAACAGAAACAATTACTCCGAGGGCTAATATCCCTACCGGAATTGAATTACACTGTTGATTCTGAAATATTCGTAGACGAAGATAACACAGTCAAAAAAAAGGCATTAGACTTTTAGACGAACAAGGATTTTAGTACGGTGAGTACCGAGTGACTTGTATAGATTCAAGCGCCTTATAACACTACAAACGAATACAATGTTTATTGGTACAACCAAACGTATACATTTCAACTATGAAGTAGTCATTTTCAATGGTAATAGTAAACTAAGATTAAGAAAATTATACCTAAATAGATTCTAAAAAGTACCTGTGACTTATTGAAGACTATTTATAAAATTAATTGTTTAGAGTGTGATAAAGTTTACATAAGCATAACTAAGAGAAATCTAGCCGTACGTTTAAAAGAACATCTGTACCACCTAAAAAAGAACAACGCCGAAAACAATATTGAACTATTAAAATCTTGTCACAATTACATCGACCTAGTGTATTTACATTCATAAATTCAGGAATTCTTTGATGAATTTTGGCCTGCCGTTTACCAACAACCCCCTGTTCAATAGTCTTCAATAAGTCACAGGTAGTTTTTTAGAATATATTTAGGTATAATCTTTTCTTAATCTTAGTTTACCATTACCATTGAAAATGACTACTTCGTAGTCGAATTGTATACATTTGGTTGTACCAATAAACATTGTTTGTAGTGTTATAAGGTATTTGAATCAATTTTTTATAAGGATTTTATTGCCTTCTTTTTTGGATATGTTTTCTTCGTCTAAGAATCTTTCGGAATTAACAATGTAATTCAATGCTGGTAGGAGTATTAGCCCTCGGAGTAGTTGTTTCTGTTGATTCCATATTTATATTTAAGAAGGTTGAAGTTAATTGTTTCATATAAGCATGGAATGTACATTATTTCATCAGATAGAAGTTGGTCGATTTTCTGCTACATGATATAACTAGTATCAATTATTAAGCAACCATCCTGTCACATTTGTGTTGTTATTTGCATCAACTTATATTTACTTATAATATTTTAAGAATTCAAAACCAATTGTATAGAGTACAAAGCCCCGTACAAGGTACAAAGAAAACTAAAATAAACGGTCAATAAGATAAAGTCACTTAACAGGTGTTTTTCATAGGTGATCTATTTCAAAATACAAGTACTTATTGAATCTGCCTCAGTACGGAGTTTAAACAGAAAAATTTGCGCTATTTTAACTCAGTGCAAACACAATAACACCAAATACCACAGGGAAAATAAAACTAACTCAAACTCTCTGTGCGACATAATTGTAAAAGCATTTGTTTTTCCAAGGCACACCATTACACATATCTGAATCGTAAATAAGAGCGAATTTGATTGGTGTTCTAAGCTGCTCAGAACACGACCGAACATAACTGACAAACCTATCACGTAATAAGCTGGGTCGTAGATTCAATTTGACAAGTAGATGTCTCCGTAAGGCCTTGTCTAGCACGTAAAATATGACCAGTATATGCGTATGTTCAGGCTATAACTCGACATTATATCATCTTGGCCTTGCGGAGTAACTTCGGTTTGGTCGGTGATTTACCGAAAATACCTTTGACGTGTTGAAGAGAACTAATAAATCCGAAATCGCGATCCATGTTTAGTAGTTTCGATAAATTACTGATCAAGAACTTAATGTTCTTTGTTAATAATAGTTAATTTGAGTTAAGTTTTTCTGACTAATTTTAATATTAGTTTAGTATTCCAATGTGGTTTATGACATATCAAATTATTTAATTCAAATGTTGAAAATTCCATTTGGGGTCCATAAGCAACTGGGTTAGAGGTTCAAACGAGTTGAGCCGCTTTTAACTAACCAAAAATCAGTTCTTAAAAAAGATTTTTGAATGATGTGTGCAAAACATGAACGGTGGTTGAGGAGGAAAAGAAAACGTCAGAAACAATTGAGATGTGGTGTTGGATAGAAACGGTTAGATCTAAACAATAGAGAGATAAACAATTGATATAAACAGTATACTGTATACAGTAGGACAATAAAGGGTGTTATGGAAGCCAATAATGAAAATGAGGAATAGAATGGAAGGACATCTTGTAGGACATAAAGGGCTTGTTATAGACGAATTAGAAACATAAATAGGAGTAAAAAGAAGCAAAGGACGACCTAGATGAGACTGCTGTTCGCAAGCAGGTTAGGGATGTGGGATTTCGTTATTTTAGAGAAAAGCGACGTTTTGCTCAGGATAGGGAGGAGTGGTGGTGGTGCTTGTTCAATCAGTATTTCGACTGACCACCACACGATGATGAGGAAGTTATTGGGTATTTATCGGAAGCAATTATTTGAAAAAAAATATGAAAAGTGCACCATTTGAAAGCACATAAAAAGTTATGAGATTTTTTCTTTCGATATTCTAAAAATATAAAAATTAGACCACAATTTCGAAATTACGTATTTTTTTCTGTAACTTCTAAACTAGTAGGAATTGGTTCGTATTCGATGCAGGACAAAATTTTGCGTTAAAACTACTTTAGGGATGGCAAGATAAAAATAATAATGAGAGTAGCAGTTGACAATATATTTACAAACTGTAAGAATGAAATTTGAAGATGAAGAGTAAACTAGTTTAAGACTTAGCAGAAGATAAAATAGTCAAACAAGTAAAAGAATTTATTTTCTTCGATATTTGTTAAGTTAGTTACCATGTTATAAATATAAATAGTGTAAGTGTTGTTATTAAATATTTAAAACCAATCTTCATCGTTTCTTTCGTCAACAAGTTAATTAGATTACTCGCAATTAATTTTGGCGTCAAGAAAGACATCTTTCAATAAAAATATTTTCTCATACATCAAAACAGCGCCCTTTGTTCTCCTACTCTTTCTAGTATATCCTCACGTCAACAACCGCCTATAACACCACATTTTAAATGTTTCACACTCATACAGAGCCATCCTCCAAACATGCACTTTTAATAACCGGTTTTGAATTTTCAAATTAATGTTTCTACTCGCTTTTTCTATTCTGACTTCTCTTACTTCCTACATATCGACTTCTAGTTTTGTATTGGCTTTAACTAATAAAAACTAACCAATAAATAAGGATTACTAAATTTATAAATATAAATATCCTCTGTCTTCGATTTCTCATTGCACAAAACAAATACGAAAAAAAAATTCACTTCGCATGTGTAGTTATAAAGAAATTATTCGTCTTAAATTTTTGATATAATCCATTTAATTGGAAAATGTGTGTGCCTTGTTAATAAAAGATAAGATATAGTGCAGTGCAGGATGTTTAATTTCAGAGTTCCGTCGAAAGATAAAATTACTTTCTTTGAACACGTCACTGTTGGTGATTCATTGTGCCTTGTCTTTCCTAGAAAAGTAATCAGACAGATTGCGAGATAAAGCCTTCTGAATTATGAACGGTTCGTCGGTTTCATTTTTCTGTTTGCTTGTTTTTTATAGACGCACAAAAGTATTTTGATTTAAATGTATGTTCCTACTTCAATTTTCAAGTTGCTCATTATGAAAAGAGTAAGCGTTATTATTTGTATAGACTTAGAGATAATGCTTAACAAAACAAGATGTATTTGCGTGTTTTAATTATTAAATAAATTTTTGAGCATTATCCACTGTCCATCAACAGGAACATCGTATGGGAGACATTACTACAAAAAATTTAATTTAAAAAAAATTGTTGATGTGGAGAGCGATTTAATTTATACAAGCAGCACCGCATTAGGACAGGTGGTTTTGGCTCAACTTGTTTATAGCTTGCACATTATTTAAAATTAATGTTACCATTTTTAGTTATGCAGTTTTAACTTGCTTGGGTTTAAAAGTGTATTTTTTATGTATGCAGTTACTAACGCCCTGAGTTTTGGGCACCCAGGAAGAAACTGCTTCTAACTGTTCCGGTGAAAGATTATTTTCCGTCTATAGACTTGTCAAAAATTGTTTGCAGATCGATTAAATTCATTAACCTTGTCATGATATAGAAGCAGAATTAAATCAACAAATGAATTATGATTTTTTTATTGATGAATTTGCAAGCAGAGTAGCACGTAGACATATTTTTTAACTAAAAAGATATTAAGTTATATTTTTGTAAGAAATTTGGTGCTTTATTTTTTGTAATAAAGATATTTTAGTCTGTCACAACATTTATTATTACTTTCTCCGTTGTTAAATAACAAAAACAAGGAGCGGCAAATTAAACATTTGGTAAAATATTACAAAAAAAAATGTCTTCCATAGTTGGTTCTGGCCCTGGAAGCGTGCCGTCGCACTACCCAGGAGTATTCGGCGTAACCCTTAATCTGTTCCTGCCTATCAACTGAATTATTGACAAGATACTCGGTTAACCATTCGGATAATCGAAAAAAGCGTCATAATGTGAGATATTTGCTTCTACAATATTTAATACTCCTATTACTCGAATTGACATCTGAATCTATTTGAAATAATTTACTGTATTTTTTTAATTGTATCGTATTTTCGTATTAGTTTCTTGTAAAAGTTTTTGTAAAAATTCAAGCTGATATATGATCCGATACGGACAATAACCGTCATTAAGCTGAACGGACTCGATCCTGTTCATAAATGGTGTCAAGAAAAACAAGAGATTTCGTTTGGCAGTTGAGATCGGAATATCGAAATCATAGTCCTGATCAAACCCGAATTACTCAAAACAGTTTTAATAAGAAATATTTTATATGGGCTGGATCAGTGTAAAAATGAATTCTATGTTACGATTTAACTCGAGACACTCAGACGGATACGATCCATACCCAAATAACGTATTAGTCTTTACTATCAGATCCGCAAGAAGAACCGATCAGATGTCCGGATTAAGGAATGTTGTAATATACCCTGATCAGGAACTGATCACGATACTCGTATTACAGAGTATCTGATACAGATCTGATCAAACTCCGGAAAATCTAAACTAATTTCGAGTCGGGTAATAATGCATTACGTATTGTAGCGAACGTATACGTGTGTGCGCTGGATCGTTTAATGCTAACGCACTCCGAGGGCGGCGCGTTTGATCTCGACCAATCGATGCCGAATAGTAGACGCTCGAGAATATTCTGTTGTCATAATAAGTTGTTTTCTTTGGAAAGCGGTTGAAATATATCCGCGTGTTTTCTAGCGATTTCTTTGGGTAAATATATACCCTCGTCTCCGAGTTAGCGAGACAGTTGATTTCCGGAGGCGTAATATAAGTAATCAATGGTGAGATACAAAGTGATATAAATAAAGTACATTATTGTTTGTCATATAAATAAGTAGTTTAAGTTTGTAAGTAGTGTATAAATGATTAATTGTTAAATAAATAAGTGAACTAGAAAATTCGTTACAGTATCTATGGTGCTAGCGTATAGGTAGTTGATTTCTAAAACTCAAGTAGATAGACAATTTATTAATGGCTGCTGAGATTGAGCTTACTAAAAACGTTTACTTGAGATATAATAAAAATAATTTATAAAAGTGTTTCTGAAACTAAATAAATATGTATGCACTTATGATATATGATGTACATTTTCGTAATAAAACATGTGCCGTTTAAATAGCATATCCAATTTTCAATAAATTCAAAGTTCATCTTAAATTGAAAGATTATTTTTAGAATGCTTATGTTTTAATTGTACGTATCTATTTCTGTAAATTCGCGAATGACGCTGTTAATTTTTAATTAAGAGAAGTTTTCTTCGTGCTCTATAGAATTTAAAATTTTCATCAGTGTTGAAGTACGAAATATGGCATAATGTTTGATGAATTCATGTTAATCGTATTCCACAATATCACAAAAATTAATGCAAATGTATTAAAGTTAGACATTCCAGTTTTTTAAAGTTTTATCATAAAATATCTCAAACGTATACTATATTTTTGTGCCATCAACTGTTATTATAAATAAAACATGACAATTCAACAAATGTCTTGTTCTACTTGGAACTAAGAAACCGATGTCAATTGTTAATTAGTTAGAACTAAGGAATATTAATTTTTATGATTAGTTTAATCAAGCGTTTTAATAGAAGAAAATGTAATGTAACAAAGGTTAAAAGTTAGAAATACAATCACACAAATATAAATGAACTTGTTTATAAACAACAAAATCAAAATATATCGTTAGTGCACTTTTGAAATATTGTTAATAAATATTGAGTTGTGGGATAATTTAATTCTAAATTGTGTATATTAAAAGATAAATTGTTCGATTATCTACATTAATTTTTATCGACTTAATTTCAAGACAAAGAAGCCCAATATTAAAGAAAGATGATTGAATTACAAAAACTGAGTCTCTATTCATGAATGATGAAATAAAACCACTAAAATCTGATCCTACAAACAAATTTCAATTAAAAATTGGATTGATTCAGCCGTTACTTTGTGTTAATTCATCTTAACGATAAATGAATAAACATTACTTTGTTTATTATTACTTTTTTATTTACAAATCCTTTTGACTATAGTTTCAACAAAAAAGCTTGCCATTAACAAACAAATAATTCAAATTGAATGAATATAAATAGATTTGTAAAAAGGAATGATTACAAACCGAATGAATATAAACAGATGTACAGTAGTGTTTATATATATTTTTTGGAAATACCATTAATTATTAAATGTATTGAATAGTACTGAGTGGTACAAATCTACCTGGTCGTTTAACAAGTTATTTTCCGAAATTTTTGATGCTTTATATACTTCTAAGGAATCTAAAATATTAAGTTTACAGCCTTTTTAAGATTATGAATAATTTTAAGATTTTCTATGGTAGGAAACTGATGGCCTGTTTCTAAAATATGATTTGCAAACTTGGAATTATCTTTTCCTAATCTAAATGATCTAGAGAGTTCATTATAACGAGTTCTAAATGACCTTCCAGCTCGACTAAATGAGCATAAAAAATCCATTTTAAATCAAAAACACAACACGGGATTAGCTACACATTGCATAAATAATAACCATTTTATCGATTTTGACACCATAAAAACTTTACATAATGAAATAAAGGGGAATAGATTGGACTTTTTAGAATTTTTCGAAATTAAAAAGGCAATAAAGATGAATGAGAATATAACAAATGACCAACAAAATTTTTTCAATACGCCTTAATTAGATGCAAAATTAGAAGCAGTCATCTGGTATTTCTTAACAACGAGTATGTAGCTGAAATTTTGAAATTATACCCACAGAATAACGGCTGTTGACAATAAAAATATATATAGACGATAAGTATGACCTGAAATTTAGTAGATATGTTCCTCTAGAGAAAGACATTGTTATGTCGAAACAATATTTTAGAGTTTACAATAAAATATTTTGAAACATTTAAAAGTGATTTTAATTCCTTCAATTATTAAAATAATGTTTCACAAGGATCCTACCAGTTCAACAATTAGTTACATAATAATTTTTGATTCAAAATCATAAATATTATATAATCAATTAAATATTTATGTGGCAAAATTATTATTGTTTAGAACCGTAGAAAGTAAGCTAGAGTTTTGTAACGATAGCAATAATGAGAAAATTTGGAATTCTGAACGCTGACTTCAATTACTGATTATACATTAAAACATACCAAAGTGAAATTTTAAAAGAATCTATTTTTAAATTGTATATCTCATATAGTAAGAAACACAACGTTGGAGTGATTATAAATATCATCTCATTAATAATTTAATCAATAACATACCAAAAAGCTGAAAATTTTTATAAACTTGTATGCGAAACTGTTTACACAAAAAACTATTTAATAGCAGCCAATATTTTTCTTGGAGGAAAAGTAAATTATGAAATTATGTGAAGGAAATTTTATGTTTTTAACATTTTTACTTTAATGTAGCGTAGGTATTTTTAGATCCCATTATTGAATTTCACTCAATTTCCAATAGAACAATTAATTTTATTTCAAAATACGTCTGCAATAGTTTTTGAACATTATTTACTTTAATGCATATAAAATCGACTAGTATTGGACTATCGGAGGATTAACAGATTGGAACATTGCATTCTTTGAATTGCTGTATTCGTTAATTGTCTGTTTTTTATCTTTGCTGATGTAACTATAAATCATTCGTTTAACAAAAGCAGAAAGTGTATAATATACCAAAATAGACATCTTAAAATGTTTGCCTTTTACTTACAATAGGACCAGTGTTGTTTGCAATTTTCGTGTGTCATTAAAAATCAGAAAATTCAATTTAGGAATATTGATAACAGTTACTTTTTGATACCATTATCTATATTTAAAAGAAAATAATACAGATATGTGTAAATATTAAACGGGCTAAAGAAACCCAAAAGGATTATTTAATGTTAAAACATCAAATTTACCAAACTTTACGGATTCTAAGAAGTTCAGTGATCGTTTTTACTGTAATTAAAGTGAGATGAAAATATGAGGTGTTTGTTACCTCTCTTATAATTTTTCTCTATTTTTATTGTAGTAAGCCAGATTAAATTTGAAATTAAGATGATTAATCTTCATTTACCTAATGTTGTTCACTTGTGTATTAAAAATATCAAGTCCCTAACAATACAAGTTTGTTAAAAATTTGTTAATTACTTACTTCCGTTTCATATTGTGCGAACATGTCTGCTGGAAGCCGCCATATTTAGTATGGCGTCTCGTCCAACGTAAACCGAAAAATTTCTAAACTAACGATACACTTTGATAAACTAAATATTTGTTTATTATTGGTAAGGTAAATAGGCAATAAACAGAAGTCAATAAAATTTTATCAGTAAGCAGAAGAATTGAGCTGATATCTTTTAAGATTTTATTGTGACCAAGGAAAATCTCACCTGTATATTTGAGGTCAGCGACAGCTTGGCTGAGCTTGTAGTTGGATGTGTTGATGGCCATGGCGAAGAGTGGAGATGATGATAGACGTGGAGGACGGTGCAATGGGCGACCTGCTGCTACCAACGGTGACACAACGACGATAAGCCTGGGTTCTAAAGGCTCCTTCGACGGCGTAGCTCTTGTAAAAGGTTACGCGAGAGGTGACCTACATTTCAACGGCGCCTCTTTGCGTGCGCAAAAAGCGCCCACAATCGAGGGTGGAGCACCGTGCAGTTCCGACCCCGGAAAGCAGGATTGATGCTCTTCCAGTCTTTTGCAATTACATAATATTTACCATTCGAATTACGAGCAGTAATTCGTTTTAAGTTGACGCTTCTGATGGGGTTTGTCAAATCTATTCAGCGTGTGATTAAATAACTGCACAGAACGTAATTTTTAAAATTTCATGATTGAAATAAATCTACCATAAACTAACGTGAATCCAATTTCGAAATTCAGCGTACATATTGTATTTGATTGATGTTTTTATACATACATGTATACGTAAATACAATAAATTTTTTGACAGGTTAATATGAAATTATTTAGATTATTCTTTAATGTTGAATAGCTCCGAAAATATTAATAATCACTTTTAAAATTAACGAACTTGGGTCTATGTGTAAGGCGAAGTTCATAATCAATTACACAGTTCAACGAAATGAAGGATCAAAAAGGAAATACTACAAGGGCAATGTACTTTTTGGCCTTTTTAATAAAAGGACATAACAACTAAGACATTTCATCCATTTCCAACGTAGTGTCGCTGAATTAAAAACTGATCCCATAATTTCCCCAGCACATCAAGAATTTAAAATAATAAATCCACAAAATGAAAATGTTGTTAATTTGATAAAACTGTTAAAAACTGAAGCTGTGGTATTTGACGAGAAACTCAGA
Source organism: Agrilus biguttatus (assembly GCA_963921985.1). Taxonomy (NCBI): domain Eukaryota; kingdom Metazoa; phylum Arthropoda; class Insecta; order Coleoptera; family Buprestidae; genus Agrilus; species Agrilus biguttatus. The sequence continues at coordinate 29,421,699 of OY998118.1, forward strand.
ATCAGGGTCGCAATGTGCGTTCAAAATAACATCTTTGGACTTTGCACATTGACGCATATTATTATAGACAGAAGGAAAGTTGTTCTGTATTTTGTTCAACTCGTAACAGCAATATTATAAAAGACTGAGTATTGACATAGACATTGTTTAAAAGAGAGGTGGAATCATTGTTATATAATATACATTCGGAGTTGAAAATTTGATTGAAAGGATTCTCGATAATGCTCAATCAAACTAAAATAACTTCTTCGTTAAGTGACGTATTCTTTATTTGAAGTTTGAAATTATAACAATTTAAATTAAATTCAATTATTCTTGAAAAGGAAACTTAAACTTTTGGGTTTCATTCCAACCAGCTACTCGGGCTGGTGGGCGGGCAGTCTCTCTGATCTACACTGTAGTGCAAGGTGTAGGTCCTTTTCAGTCTCCTTACAGGAATCGTGGGAATGGGTGGGTGGTGTGGTTAGGGAGAGAAAGGTGAGATGGACGAAATGAAGACAGAAGAGAAGTGAAAGATTATCTGTGGAATATTACTGCCCCAGCATTTGCCCAAGTGATCCAAGGAAACCACAGAAAGCTTGGACCGGGTTCGAACCGGTGACCTCCCGAATGCTAAGTAATGATCTAGAGCACTAGACCACGCCGCTCAGTCCTTCTTCCCTTAAACCTATCTATATATATATATACATATTTTGAATACCATTTGAAACAAAAATATTGCCACATAAAGAACATTGAATTCTTGGTTAGGAATTTATCGAAACCACCAGATGTGGATTGCGATTTTGAACTTATTATTTCTCATCATAATATGATTGATAGCTTCGATAAATTACCGACCAAACCGAAGTTGTCCTGTTTAAGTATGATAGTTACTAGAAATTAAACAACAATAATACTTTCACAAACATATTTAATGCACGACAATTGTTTCGCTATCACAGTAGCTTCTTCAGGTAATGGTTAAGTTAGGTTAGGTTACCATTACCTGAAGAAGCTACTGTGATAGCGAAACGATTGTGGTGCATTAAATATTTTTGTGGAAGTATTGTTACGTTCTTGCTCTAAACCCGTTTATTTAACTCTCTCAATGAAACTTAACTATTGGATACAGAACTTCGATTTTACAACTCTCGTAAACACTTTTCGTCGATAACTTCTCTTTCTGTTAAGTGCCTGTCCTCTATCACCTGTCAACTCCGTCAACTGTCATAAATCGTCTATCGCTGTCGCTTATATAATTTGTTAGACATTGCTGGGTTACTCTCGAACCAAATCGAATGATCTAGTAGTTATGTCGGTTTTTCTAGAACTCGGCATTGGCAAACTCCACTCTATTTTTGCAATCGGCGCGTGTCAATTCCACCCAAAACGCCACATCTGTCACAGTATTATTGTTATTTAATTTCTACTATAATTAACTTCATCAAGTAAAGGCCGATTCCATTACATCAAGATAATTATTGCCAGTAACTGTCGGTAGGTCGTCTTCTATAGGTATTAAATACTAACTTTAGTAAAATCTCATAATTATACCTTAAGTCAGGTTTTTTAGGTTTTAGTTGCCTCTTTAAAAATTTATGATAATTATTAATAACTACTAAGTTCATTATCCTTCATATACCCAATAATATAACAGGGGACATTAACCAGCCCAATTCTAAAGTATCTACCTTGAGAAATTATCGTTCAGATAAACTGATTGAAAAGATTTTAATTTTAATTAATCTTTTAGTAACTATTAGCTATTTTTAATTCAAATTAGACTCCAATCTTTGAACTAAATGCTGATGTTTTTGCCTGCAACTACGTACGCGCATCATTTAAATACATACAGGTTCACTAAATTAATTAAATTGGCAAAAGAGTGTTATAGTTTTTATGTGATGTACCTATATACAAACAAACAGACAAATTAGTTTTTTAGGTTTTAACTGCTATCGTGGGGTGCTTGTACACCCCAATTATTATGTATTTCAAAACTGTTTGACATATCACTCGTGAGGTGTTAAAACAACCCCTAGTACTAGTTAAGGATTAAGAAAGAGAGTATGTAGTCTTGAAAAATTACTGTTCTTTCAGTCATACAAATACTTCACAATAATCGTCACGAAAGCCTTAATTAACGTACCATAAAATTGAACTATTTCCGTTTCTGCATGTCTTTAAATAATAGTTGTCATTATTAAAAACATCGAAAACATGGTTTTTGAATGCATTAACGGCTGCTTCAACCGCCCAAAAACGTGCGCTACGCAATTTGTTCTTGATATGCTGGAATAAGAAAAAGTCATTTGGTGACAAATCAGAGCTGAACGGAGCATGACCCATCAATTCGATGTTTTGGCCAGTGAAATGGTCAAATAGGTGACTGTTTCAGCTGATGTTTGAGAGCTTACATTGCCATTCTTTTTTCGTATTTGACCAAGTACTTCTGGTAAACAAATGGTTGTGTACCATTCAGATCAGAATTTACCGTTCTACGTTGCTATAACGGCACGGTTGCCACATGTGCAGTTATTCCGAAGAAACAGGCAATTATTTGCTTCGTAGTGCTTCGCTCACGAATCACTTTTGTCGGATTTGGCTCCTCTTGGACGACCCATACTGTGGATTGCTGTTTTGTTTCGGGCTCATATGCATAGATCCAAGATTCATCACCTGTGTAGATGTTATACACAGCTTTTGATGCACCGCGATTGTATTTCTTGAGCATTTTTCTGCACCAATTGACACGAGCATCTTTTTGAACTTCTGTTAAATTATACGGTATCCAACGCGAACAAATCTTCTTCACAGCTAAATGTTCATGCCAAGGATGACTCAGTCTCACGATAAGTCACATGACGATCTTGCAATATCAGTTTGCGCACAACATCAATGTTTTCTGGAGTAACAACCAATAACTGATTTTGGACGACCTTCACGACTTTCGTCCCTGAGTGAACTGTGGCCACGATTAAATTCGTTATACTAGTACTAGCGTTTCATAGGATGCGATACCAAGGATGGGGCTTAGTCGCTAAAAGTCGAATGAAGTTGATCGATACACTCCTGTCTTAATAATCCCCGTCGAAAGTCTTAAAAAATTATCGCACGAAAATGTTCACGAGTTATTTCCATTTTTTCGCTAAGACAAAATTTTCATGTCACTGTAAAAAACTCATGATGTGAAATGACAAAACGTTCTGAAGAAGATTATGGATCAAAAGGTCAAACTTTCAATTAGAAATGTCATACGACGCCTGTATATACTCGTAAATTTTATAATTAACATTCAGAAAAATCATTTCGTTTTTTTTTTTTTAATAAAGAGGTGTCCTTTGAAAGGGGAAATTATAAAGATTTCAAAAAGATCTTTTGTATATTATTCAATGGCATATCTACCTTTGTTTCCAAAGAAACTAACGGATATCATTATGGTACCGTTACACCATAATATTGAGACTAACAAAACATTTGCGGTAGTTTCGTTTTATTATTGACTACAAAAAATACAACATGATTACTTAACTGTGGGATTTTTTCAAATTCTTTTTCTCATGATCAAGGGTGTTCTAGTTATTGCTTTATTTATTTACTGAGCTTTTCGTGACTTCTACGATTCAAATTTTAAAAAAGAGAAAATAGAAACCGAAAAAAAAATACGGAAATGTATTTTCACATAATTACTGATAATAATCACATCCTGAGATTACAATTAGATTTTCCTTTTCCTTTTGGCTTATTTAGTAAGTGGGACTGTTCTCAAGGTTATTGAACAAAGGCTCGTCAGGACGTTTAAAATCAATTTTGGTATACCAATAGCGCGCAGCTTCACCACCTCCAGAGGAACCCCTGCACTACCCCCTCATACACACATATACAACACCGCCTGTTGCCGCTGACGTCACGACCGATCGTTCGAGCCATAATCTGGGACGCTATTATGTAAATACGCGTTTTGTTTTTACGAAAGCGGTTATATTTTATTACAATTTGGAAAAAAACGTTTTCACGAGTAATTTCGGAAACCATGCACCGAATTTTTCTTTTTTCAATTTTTTCTGTGTTAAACAACCTTAAACGGCCGGAAATTATTATTAAAAAAATTTATTTTAAATATGAATTAAAAAATAAAATGTACTATTGTATAATTAACTCATTCACACTAAAAGATTCTTTGTTGATTAGTTCATAACCATTCTTTTTGCAACTTCTCTTGGACTCTTTTAGGAAAGAAGCTGGTCTGATGTGGGTCACTTTTTATAGTAAATTTGGATGTGTATATCAGAGACTCCTAATACTTTTCGTATGCAAGCAGTAATACAGCTACTGAAAAATATTTGCAAACATAAAAGCAATTTTGACAATTTATAATCATTTTCCGAGTTTCCAAATTTTTTAAGATTTTTTAACTGCACAGAATACCATTTAATTTTTATTTAATTTTAAAGAATAATTGCTACGTAGTAATATATACATATTAAAAGTAATGTGCAATCTGTCCGCTTCATATAATTAAAAAATGTTAATAAACCGTCAAGAAATTCTTTCAGTCCCACGTTTGTAAGATTTCTTCAAGAGGTACATTACCTGTTCAGTAAAAGTACGAGATTGTGAGTCTGGGATAATAACATTTTTTTAAATTCATTATGGGGCAAAATCGGCTCTTAACTGCCTAGGTCCACGATTGGACCAAATATGCAGTATTAATGCTTGGCGTGTCGATATTGGGACAGACAGTGTTATATCGTTGATAATGTTTTATTTATATTTTACCAATGGGGTGTACTATGTACCACATGAAATAAAACCACATAAATTTATCGTAATTTAAAATTCCGATAACTAAATTTAATATAAACTGAATTAAATGTAAACTTATAACTGTAACTAATATTAATGCAAAAGGATAATTAACGATTGATTTGTAAAATATTAATTAATAATGAGTCTTATAGAATACGTATAGATTCCAGTGAGTCTATACGAGAATTGTCTAAATTTTACTTAAAATTAAATATATACAAAACTTAATAGTCACTATGATAGTTGGTTAGCCACGTCGCAACCTTCAGGTATACAGTCATTGTACCACAAGGAATACAACAATAATGTTCAAGACTTGCCAACCGAGCTTGGCGTATGAGTCGTTAGTCAAATGGCATATGACTTGGCAGCCAAGCCTAGACTGTAGTCATTACTTTGGTTTTTCAACCAGTCTTACACCAAGCCTCACCCTACCCTTGCAAACCTTAGCGCAAAGGTTAGCTCAAGTTTGATGTATGTTTTTCCCTAACATCCTATCCACGTTTTGCGTATCGGTCTTGACTTACTGAAGGGAAGTAAAAAGACAATGCCTGTGATATATTTTTCTTTTTCTTTTGTTTATAGATTACCGTATTTAAAATAAATATCAAATCTTCCCCCTTATTTTTTTTTTAAACTTCAAAACGTTTAAATCGTGAAAATATTTTATTCATTAGATAATCGCAACCAACATTTCGACTTATGTTATCAGAGATTATCAAGATGAACCATCGTCAATCTGTTTTGTTAATTGGCCAGATAATTAACCTTGATTAAACCTGATAACCTAAGGCGAAATGTTAGTTGTGATTATCTAATTATGTACTTAATAAAATATTTTCACCTCTTAAGTGCATTGAAGTGTTACAAATTACCGGATTAAAGAATTACAACTTTTATACTACGTTTTATTTTAATTTTAAATTATCAAAAATAAATCACAATTTAAAGTATTTTTTAAAACTTTTGGTGGTATGGATGTTGTTCACTACTTTAGGTAGTTGTTGACCGGGCCACCAATTTTGATTGTTGAATATAATGATAAATGAATAAATGAAATAATGCACTTTGATAACTATGAATATATATTTACAAAACAAAAAGAAGATAGAACGAATCGAAAACAGAATAAAAGTTGAGTAGAAGACTTGAAGGGCAGATCGGAAGTGAGTAGATTTTGGAAATGAAAATGATAGGAAGGCAGTTAGAGAGGAGCAAGAACTAGAAAGATAAAAGTAAGGATCCAATTAGAAGTTAAAGAAATCTGGAAATTTTGAAGAAGGGACAGATTGTTGAACTTTTACTTGAAAGATATTCATTATTAAAATGCAATTAAGGAAGAAGATGAGTTACAGATGTCATGCGGTTAGTAAGTACAATTGAAACGTTAAAGGGATTATAGGAAAGTTAAAGTAATAAAGTTATTTACACAGAGCACAATAGACATGTACAAATACAAAGGATTTAGGTAGAAAAGTTGAAATAGATATTTACATAGTATCAATAATAGAATAATACAAAAGATAAGAATACAGAAAAGAATTCGAAAAGATATTTAGAATATAAAATATTCAAATATAAAATTAATACAAAAAATGTAAACTTTTGTGGCGAATTATTGCCGCCACAAACTTTAGAAACCATCAAAATAAAATCTGTTTTGGAGTTATGACCGCGTTTTAATGTCTACGTTTCGTATTTTTAATTTTTTTGAATCATGAATTTTAACTAAAAAAAAGACAACAAAATTTTTGTACCCTTGAATAATTTTCTTTTCCATTTTATTATTCAGAAACATTCTCAGATGCTAATGGATTGATTTTTTTCACTTTTGTCTTCTATTTTAAAACACACCTACTTTTGCTGTTAGTATATAATGCATAATAATAGATACATAATGTACGTAAAAATATACGTATGTAGATTAGATAACGAAAGGATTCTGGATGATTTTCTGCGTTTGTTTGCCAGGACCAGCAGCGGGACGATTAAGTGTCTAACCAACCAGAAAATGGCTGACGGTCTGCTGGTGACGTTAAACGACGGAGGGCGTCGCGACATCGACGCACCCCACAGACCTGATGCTGCCGTTGACTGCGATTTACGATTTACGAAGGGACGGCAAACAACAGAAGCACGATATCATCGGCATGCATTCCGCTGATATATGAACGTACTCCTGTCAATTCTAATATATATATATATATAAACACGATGATAAAACGTTTTATGACCTTTCTAATAATAAAAATAAAAATCAACGAAATATTCGTATATGATATTTCTGATTCCAGAAACACCATTAACAATAACAAAAACTACAAGGAAATATATAATAAAATATTATTGTATATTATTGTATTCGGTCCTTTTCTTCGCTGGATATAATTGTATTCAAATTGATATCTACCGCAGATTTAGGTTCGCTTTTGTCCTGGTTCCGATTTGGCCCAGGTTCGGTATTGCCCATGACTTACAAACCGACTGGAAATTTTTTCAGATATAAATCCGGTCGAAAAAGATTTTTGTGATATATAATCAGATACTGATAAGACTTTCTAATTCGGTACGAACAATAAACGTTACACCTTGTATTAAGCGAATACTGAATTCCTTATAAAAATTTTAATAAGGATTATTTCATTTGGAGCGGATCAAATGTAAAAATAATTTATCTAGGAAACAGTGGTCGGTTGTACCAGTACATGTTTTATATGTTTTTATGTTGATCTGAACGTTTTTTTTTTTCAATTTATTTGCTATACACCACTTTTGTTTAGTTTATTAAATAATTTTGAATGAAACACAATACGTTTGTTTTACACTTTATTAGAGATACTCTAACAATTGTTTCGACCTAGTCGGTCATACTGATAGAGATGGAGAAACTAATTTAAAGATAAAAAAAAATACTTTTTTGTGTTTCATTCCCACCAGCTACTCGTGCTGGTGGGCGGCCAGTCCCTCCGACCTACACTGTAGTGCAAAGCCGGAGGGTAGGGCGTAAGGCCCGCTTCAGCCTCCTTTCAGGAATCATAGGAATGGGTGGGTGGTGTGGTGTGGTTAGTAAGAAAAAGATGAGATGGACGAAATGAAAACACAAGAGAAGTGAAAGGTTATCTGTGGAATGTTACTGCTCCAGCATTTGCCTAAATGATCCAAGTTTTAGAAAAACTAGAAATACAAAAAGTAATATATAGAAATTTAAATATAACAAATGAAATTACAGAAGGCCTTAATAGCCATATTTAAAGTAATTAGTGACGTTTCTATGAACTGAGAGAAGAGTGTATAGTTTTACCTGAATATAAATAGATGTACCAATTTATGTTTAGATTACCGAGCGGCGTGGTCTAGATCATTGCTTAGCATTCGGGAGGTCACCGATTCGAACGCGGGTCCGGCTGCTCTGGTCCAAGTTTTCTGTGGTTTCCTTGGATCATTTAGGCAAATGCTGGGCCAGTAATATTCCACAGATAATCTTTCACTTCTCTTCTGTCTTCATTTCGTCCGTCGCATATTTCTCTTCATAACAACACCACCACCCCATTTCCATTATTCCTGAAAGTAGGCCCTGTCTTACCCTCCGGCTTTGCATTACAGTGTAGGTCGGAGGGATTGTCCGCTCACCAGCACGAGTAGCTGGTGAGAATGAAACACAAAAAAGATTTTTTATCTTTAGATTAGTTTCTGTATTAACTCTATGAATATGACCGAATAGGTCGAAACAATTGTTAGAGTATTTGTTTCCTTCAAATATTATTCAATATGTTTTACAATTACCCTACCGCTAATACCATTACAGTTATTAGTTTATTAATTTCTTATTTATTGTTTATGAGTATTTATTCTAATGTATTTATCGCCGAGTGCCTAGCGAAATTCCAATTACTACCAATGTTATTATGTACTTATATCAGAATGGCAACCTTTATCCAACTTTACTGTTATTATCATAAAATCGAATGTTTTTCTTATTTATGTTACATAGTCCTTAATTAATCATGAAGCGGTTAATGCTCTTATAAAAAGAAGAAACAGTAGTCAATACCTTTTTTGTATGTGCGTTTTCGTCAGTTTTAAAAGCTACAACATAATATATCTAATCTGGTTGATATCATTATGGTTGTGTTGTTTACCATTACATTAACATTGACTGTCTCTGTGATCAAGAGGGAAGTGACGAGTAGTTTGTATAGATCGATTTTCCAGTTTTCATTCATCTCAGCAACCGGCGACGCGTTGGCTGAAAACAATTAGTGATTGCATTCTATCGCGTAAAGATTACCTTTTGTTTAATTTTCGTTTACTTGTTTAGGTACATGAATTTTGCATACGAATCATAGTTTTGGTATACTAAAAAATACCAAATTTATTTTGAATAGATTATTAATTTTATTAATAGACTAGAATACGGATTTACATTGTATTAAGCGAGTACAAAAATAATGTTGTGTAGGGCGAAATTAAAATAGCCAGGAAAATTAAATGAAATTTAATTTAAAAAAAAAATGAATAAAAATATATGAATTAAAACATGAACTAAGTACTTGTTAAATAATTATAATAAAAAATAACTAACAATACTAAATTAGGAATTTATGACCTGACTGGTCCGAGATGACTTATCTGAAATAAATAAACACAAACAATATGTGAGCAACCAATTAAATCAAAATCACAATCAACGGCATAAATATAAATAATAATTAATGAATTTGCAACTCAATCATTTCCAGATCACAGGTATTAAGGGTCAACTCGCAAAATACCTAAATAGAAATGCAATAAGCTGGTAAAGAATTATTTACCATGGTAAATAGTGCATGCATTTATTCAGGTACTAAGGGTCAACTCGCATAGTACCCACTCTATAACAATCACCAGAGTATGAAGGGTCAACTCGCATCATTCTCAAAAACAAAGCACTAAGGGTCAACTCGCATAGTGCTCAATTAAATTGCAATATTAATTTATGATAAATAATGTAAATAAGCTATAAATAATTTAATAGTAAAATTAGCCACCCAGTGAATCAACTCACCTGTTATTTGAAAACACTGACACTTTAGAAAATTAAAGCACAGATGAACAATTTCACACAATTTTTAAACATCGATATTGATAGCTTACGAAAGACTGACTTATACGGGATAGTTCTCCCGAGAGCAGAGTCCGTGTTTATAAAAGAGCCGCATATTCGGCCCTTATTGTACCGTTCATATAAACAAAGTCTGAAGAATTCGAGTTAGCGTAGACTAAATAGTAACAGCCAAAAGTTACTTCTTACAGTTGATTAGAATTGAATATTGATATTAAATAAATAATAATATTCCAAATCTAATTACAAAATTATAGTTTGGTTAATAATGTAACATGCGTAGGTAAGGTGTTCAAATCAATATCAAATTGTTTATTATTTTTACTTATTTTTCTGTTCAGTTAATTATTTCACAACTCACTATAAAATATTTATAAATATTTGTTGATCAAAAAAACACATATTTTTTAATTCTGACTTTCTCTTATTTCAATGTTTCCTTCCCACAAGTTACTAATTTTGGTGGACAAACAACTCCTCTGAACTACACGCTACACTGTAGTGCAAAGCCGGAGGGTAGGGCGCAAGGCCCTCTTCAGCCTCCTTGTAAGAATCGTGGGAATGGGTGGGTGGTGTGGTTAGGGAGAGAAATATGAGACGGACGATATGAAGACAAAAATGAAGTGAAAGGCTATCTGTGAAATATTGCAACCACAGGATCATTTACGTAAATGGTTCAAGGAAAGCACCGAAAAACTTGGACCACGTAGGGCATAAATTCTGGGAAAAGTTGACAGTCTTTGTATCGACTATATTGTTGGGGACTTCCTCAGCGACTAGAGGTACCACTTTCTTGCAGGCTCCGATGGATCCTGCTGGCGGCATATCCTAAAGGAAATTACCGCTGGCCCTGATGTGGATAGGTGTCGTGAATTGGCGGCTGTCAAGAACGCATATTCGAGGCTTCGGTACATTGTACGTACTGGTAAAGTTAGACCGTGGGTTAGGATGGTTGCGACGATTGTGCCTGGATGTGGCCCAGTTTCCCGACTGCTGTCGTAGAGTTGGGCAGTGTCGGTGTAGGTAATACCGCTCTCAGAATCTCAGAAATTACATTTCAGCAACCACGATGTTGAATCGGTCTTCGGTTGAGGAGACCATTTTACCTATAGTTCAATATCAATTCTGCTTATTCTTCTGGTATTTCCTCTTCTTCGTCCATAGCTTTTACTTCCCTCTAGTCCGATAAGATTTGACTGCGATTTGGCCACGCTACTCACGCAACATAAAAACTCGTTACGCTAAAGGGAGGTATTTTGTTATTATTATTATTATTTTTAGGGTTTAAGCCTATCTAGACCTCAAAAGCACGGGTAGTCCCTTGTAATGTAATCACCTATTCGTCTATGCCCTAAAGGTGGTTGCCCAAAAGAAAAGTATGTTTTGGGTGTCGCTTCCAGAGCATGGCAGCCGAACAGGCATTACCTCCTTCCAAACAACGCAGGTCAGTGGCAGCGAATTTGGATAACATTTTCCACTTCCTCTTCACAAAACCGATAGAAGGAACTAGAAGTTTTTTTCTTTGGTATTGCAGTTCTCCGTCGCCTGTTGTGATTTACATAACTTTGTCTGTCTTTCATTTTGCGGAGGCTGAGAATTTGCTTTATTCAGTCATTGCAGTTCATAGGGGATATGAATGCCTGCCTGGTCCCTGGTTTTGTTTTTCAGTCCCTGTGTAGCTTTGAAGCCGCCCATCTCCAAATTTTTTGCAGATGATGACAGATGGTTCTGGGCGACGAGGTGTTGTTGTACACCTACTTTTACAAAGTTTTTCAAGCGTTCGTTTCCTTTTATGCGGCTATGGCCTGAGACTCAGGACAGGACTACCTTGGTTGGGGTCGCCAGTGTCTTGCAGACTTGGTGCCAGCCTCCAATATCTTAGACTTCGTCGAAAATTCTCCTAATGGAATCTAGAACGTTTTTGCAGTCAATGAACTAAACGCAATAACGCCCTGTAAAATGGTGGGTTCAACCTCTACAGGTTCCTTTCAAGATAGTGGTGACAGGGTATCGCCGACGCCTTCCTTGCGACTTGACCCTTGTCCAGCCATGAAATTGCTTCAATTTCTTGGGAGATTTGGAGCAACGATTCGGGAGTGGATGTGGCAGCCATGCTAGTGGATCTTGGAGTGCTTTACTAAGATATTGACGAACGTCTCTTCGGACATCAAGGTATTCAATCATCGAGCCAATAGTAATTTCTCTTGCAGGAAGTCGTCCACAAATTCCGAGAGTTAATGAGATAATGATGAGTTAGGAAGAAGGTCGTCCGTAGTTATGCGAGCGCGGCTGCTGATGCGTATTCAGTCAGTTTCCTTTCGAATTCGTTGGAGGTCAAAGATTTGCAACTCCGCTATTCGCGAAATGTATCTGCATCTATCACAAGAAGACTGTAGGATCTTGGTGTTGTCTTCCGTCGCCATCGCCGGTATTGCAGCCCTGCGGCTGTCACCGTCGCGCCGCAGATCTAATGGCGATACAGTATCAATACTCGTTAACATTTTTCTTGAGCAGTTTTCCGCCACGGTGTACTAAAATTCGGTTCGCGACAACATATTCAACGTTTTTTCAATGTGTTTGATATCCTTATAAGGGCTACTAAGTCATTGACTGTTCTGGGAGCAGACAAGTGACTGTTTCGCTACGAACTTTAAATTAAAAAAGTACACGTGTGTTTTTCCGGTAAAGTTCAACAAAACGACCAACTTTTTATTTAATTTCCAGTCGCTCTGTGATTTATAATCTCTACATTTCGATTTGTTATCTGTTAAATGATTGCTCAGTAAAATTGATTGACAACCTTCCACCTCTTTTCATAATTTAATATTATAATAATATTTATAATAATAATAACATCGTTTTCCATCTACTAATGTTAAGTTTTAAAATTCGTCACGTCTCCCAGTCAAGAAAATTCTCACTGGAGAAGCGAGCGGTCGTTGCTACTCAAATATTCTTTGGTAAAGGTGCATGAAAACGCTGCTTTGAAAGTCTATGATTCCAGAACTCAGCTGATATCAGTCAACTAACTGTCTTGTTTGTGAAAATATTTGATTTAATCTCTTGAATGACAAAAATATATATTCGAGAGCATGAAAAACCAATCCATTGTTGCCTTAAACACGTAATTAATCAGGTTTCTTATCTTTATGAAAGTTATCATAATTTGTCTGTTATACAGAGAGGCTCGAAATCGATAAAAAAACATCTTTTTTTAAGTAGCTAATTGAAATTTTGTTTATTTAATGCAATAAAGTAACCCTGACTTTTAAATATCCTTATAACTTAGGTAGCTAATTACATGTAATGATCTGCACATGTTTGATAAAAAATAAAATCAATCAGTCTGTACTTTTGCTACCTAATCATATCAGTTCCTTCAAGCTTTGCAGTTGACATTTATTATCAATTATCCTTCATCTATTTTCTTTTAATATTATCTAGTATATGAACAAAAACAGCAAATTCTACGCTTGTGTTATAGATGCATATTGCTATAAGCTAGGTATTTTATAAATTTTATAATTAAATAAACCAAAAGCTTATTATTTATAATCTTATTTACTTTTAACAGTATGTTAATGAATGACCTCAGTACAAGAGATAAAAATTAATCAGATTTCATAATAGATACTAACATCTTTTAATAATTGTATGATTTCTGCTAGCTAGTTTTTATCTTTCGAACATTTTGATAACAATGAAAAGGGTTTCTGAGTAAGATGTGTTGGTTCTTGGTATATTCAGACAGGGTCGGACTAGAGAAAATGGTACTTATTTTATATAAGAATTATTGGCGTACCCAGCTTTTGACCTGGGAGAGGGGGTGGGGCAAATTTTAATTAAATTGACTACTAAGTAATGAATAATATTTTAAAAGCTTCCTGAATCTTCTGTAAATAATGCTTAAAACAGCTTCTGTGAAAAAATCACCAAAACTATTTACCCATTTTCTACTTACACCGGGCATATTAAGTCCGCTCAGGTCAGGTTTTTATCTGCCTGATAGAACTAAATAACCTTTCAATGGCAGCCATGGTAGGCATTACTTATAAAACATCTATCACTGTTTTAAGGTTAGGATTAAAAGTTTATGCGTGTTGAATCATGTCTGTTACAACAACAAAACATTTTTTCTAGCGCTGCAAAACCCATAAATAATTCTCTTCCATTTTTTCCCTTATGGCCGTAAAATCTGATTCCCATCAATATGGGGGTTGCTATGTATATTTTGAGCCTTGACAATACTAAGTATTTACAGGCGCCATCTGACGTTTATAATTGAAAGTTTGACCTTTCTAACCATAATCTTCTTGAGAACGTTTTGTCATTTGAGCACAACTTGTGTTAGAAGAACGATGATTCGGGCTTGTAGGCTATGGTCGATGTGAACGGTTTCGTCCAGACGTTTCGTCGGCAACTGCGGCTGATATCTTCAGTAGGTGCTGATTGACTGACTGTCGCTGCCGAGACTTCGAGATATAATCTTCGCACACGTAGTCAACTCAGCACCCACTAAAGATGTCAGCCGCGGTTGCCGACGAAACGTCCAGACGAAACCGTTCACATCGACCACGGCCTACAACGCCGAATCATCATTCTACTACAACTTGTGTTGTTCACAGTGACATGAAAATTTTGTCTCAGCTAAAAAATGGAAATAACTCGTGAATATTTTCGTGCGATGATTTTTTACGACTTTCAACGGGGATTATCAAGTGTATCGGTCAAATACGAAAAAAGAAGCAGCAACGGAGGATCATTCTTCATCATGACAATGTAAGCTCTCAAACATCAGCTGAAACAACCACCTATTTGATCATTTAACTGGCCAAAACGTCGAATTGATGGGTCATGCTCCGTACAGCCCTGATTTGTCACCAAATGACTTTTTCTTATCCCCGCATATCAAGAATAAATTGCGTGGCCAATGTTTTTCGGCGGTTGAAACAGCCGTTGATGCATTCAAAAATCATGTTTTGGACAATATCTCAATCAAGTGTTACTAAAATTAGTTAGAACGCATGCAACAATGTACTGATTGCCATGGAGAATACTTCGAAAAACACTAAGGCCATTTTCGGTAATAAATTACTGTCTTTTGATTATTATGCTCAAAATATAAATAGAAACCCTCATAGTTGCTTCTTTCCTGATCTAGCCTGATAATACCTAAAGGCAAAACAACAAACAAGGCTGAATAAATAAAGAAAAATCGAATAATAGAACACACAAACACAAGTACAATAATATAAATGTACGAAAAGTGAAATATATAATAGATAATAACAATGAATCGAGATCTCTAATCTGTGTAATATAATTTAAATGCAAAAACTTGAATCCAAAAGTCCTATATCTACGATAATCGATTTTATTACTCCAGGTCCCTTTAAATTTCTCGGCCAGGTATGAAAACGTAGTTCCCGGCTGAGAGGACCTGGATAAACAGTCCTAGAACGGTCTAAGGTGGAGGGGTATTAGTTGATGGGTCCTCCTTGGAGGAAATCTAACATTACCCACGTGTACAGACGGTTGCGTGTCTTTTAAAGATTTCCCTTCTTTCGCAAAAATAATGGCCTTCGTCTGAATCATAAAATAAACAAATAAAAATATCCATGAAACATACTTATGCCGTTTGTACGGTTAAACAAAACGGTTGAGTTACATATATGGTAAACCCGGCATACACTGTAACAATTTGTATTCATGTATACCAAGACAGTAGTGCCTTGGCACATGGTAACAATTATTAAAACTTAGTACAAGTACCAAGGGATTGGTTCATTTAACATCACAGGTCCCGGTAGGAGGGGGCCCAACCGCTCTCCTGCCCCTCCCCAGGTACGCCTATGGCTAGAATATTTACATTTTTTTTTATTTTTTGAGATAAAGTACATTTAATGCAATTTAGTTTAACTCTTACGTAAATAAATAAACAAATTAAAAAAGGTAATAGGACAGCGCTAGCTAATTGCATTGCGAATCGCGATATAGTTCGTGTTCTTGCTTTCTCTCGCTCTTGATAATTCACATTTTTCACAGTTAGTTTTTTAATTAGGTTATTTTTAAAATTTATTTTCTTATTTTGTGTTCCATTTCTTCCATTGGCTCTTAATTTTATATGGCTAGTCCGGCCTTGCTTTCAAAGAATGAATAGATGATTGATATCGGTGCAATACAACTTGGATATCTGTTTATTGGATTCTTTAGGAATAAGTGATTGTGTATGATATATAGGTGTGACCATTTCTGAGTCTTATTATTACACATTGGGTATTCCTGTCGCCTATAGAGATGACATTTTTCCGTACATTGTTTCTGATAGCGAATAGCTCTGTCTTTGTATTTCTCCAAATGACATTCCATTTAAACCATAAAAACTTATCAATTTAACTGTTGAATTCCTCCGCTATGACTTGTGTTCTTCGGTAAGGTCAGTGCTTTCAGTCAAGCCACCTGTTTTCTGTTTTTCTTCTTTTATTCTAAATTACTGTGATGATTGTACTGATGACTCTAGAAAAAACTACAGTAGAGACTAATACAATAGAGACAAATCCTGGGATTTTTGGAAAACCATTTTTGTTAAAGTTTGTTTTTATTTAGTTCACAAAATATTTGCTACATAATATAAACAATCGAAAAGATTAATTAAAAGCACCTAAAGAAGTTTTTTATTTTGTTACTTAATTAATGCAAATTAATGTGAATAATTAATTAATTGAAAATGTGCATCAGCATGTATCAACTAATAAACTTGTTTTGTTGTAGACAAATTAGAAAATTATAAAGGTAGAGAAAAGAACATCAATGGGTAAAAATAACTTCAAATTTTTGAATACTTTGAAAGAACGTACCACATTTATTAAAAGATGAATAAATGTGTTGTGTTATCCTTCAATTGTCATTAAATTACCTTAGTTGAAATATTTAAAAAAAATTGTAGACCTCTTACCTAATGTACAACTTTTCGACCACGGCATGGAAATGATCTCTTTGGAGTATTTTAAAGCAAACATTTAATTAATTTACCTCATAGCTTTCAGTTGATCCATTCCCCACAAAATTCGTCAAGTCATAATTCTTCGATTTCGTTATCTATCTGAACCACTCTGGTTTTAAAAACAACCGATACCAAGGAAGTTCATTTTAGATAAGGTTTAAGTTCTCATTTAGCAATTAATAAAAATGAAACTATTTTTACAATCAACGGAACTGTCTGATAAAGTTGTTATTAATTATTCTTGACACATAGCACCTATTCAGGGCCGGATCATCGCAAAGACAATTTGTCTGTTTTGAAAAGATTTGTGAATAAGGTTATTTACTTTTCTGTTGGACAGCTGTATATAATAAACAAATAAACAAAAACATATGAAACTTATTACTGAATTCAGTAATGTTCAACAAGATCTTTTTCTAATGAGGTAGGCGCGTAACCAGATAGAACAAAAACAATATCCTAGCAAATACCTATAGATGGCGTTCACTACACTGTCTGTATTTATTTATTAATCGTTGTAGGTAGGTTGGTTGATGTTTTGGCGGAGCTATCTACGAAGTGCTGATGAGAAGCAATGAGTTCGAAATCGCGATACACTTTTGTCAGTTTCGACGGAATGTTAACCAAGAACATATTATTTTTGTTCTAAAAATAATTTGCTTTTTAAATGGTAATCTAACAGAAATATATACTTATGTTTTTGCTTATTCCGATAATTTAGAAAAAAAAATTACCTATAGCGACAAGAATAATATTAACTATGTGTATGTATTCATAACATCCTCTAAAATATTGTGAAGGCCGCTAAGAAGAAAATGTCTAAGGCTCTAATGTGGATTAAACCGACCCTGCACCTAGTAGATAATGTTCTCAATAACTATTGATAAAAGGCTTATGATACACTAAACAATTTATAGCTTGCTTAAAACAAAAGTTTTTCAAAAATCTTAATTAGAGGCACGGAAAATTAAAAGCTGATTTTGTTAATAAACAGTAAAAAGAATTTATCTTAAAACTTATCTAGAAACCTACAACAAATCGGTGTTGTAGGTGTGTTACGTATTATCAAACGGTCAGGGTTTTTCTTTCCAAAAAAATGCTTTACTCCAAATATAGTTTTCTTCTAGAAATAGTCAGAAATAACGCCTTTTGTGTTAGTTACCTAAAATGCGTTTCGACACTTAATCTGTTATCCTCAGTTAGACAGTAAATTAATCTAAATTCTAAAACTTATTAAATGCCTAGTTGAAATTCGTTTCTAAGATATTTTGAGAATGTTAATGAAAACAAACAATTTTACGATTAAAGAGGGGTCCGTATTAGGGGTGCAGTTTGAGGGAGATCACACTAGTGAATCCAATACAGAGGTTAGGACAGTAAAGAATAAATGTTCAAAACCAAACAGGAACGAAGGAGTTGTATATATTCTGTATGCATCGTGAAACTACCTGTAAGATAAAAGTAAAAGCATTAGATAATAAGCAAAGGGCAATTAGTCTCTAACTGAGGATGACACCTTGGGTGTCGAAACACGCTTTAGGCCACCAAATATTTTATGTGGAATTTCAGGATTTAGTGTTTTATTTAGTTCAATCCATTTGATTTCTTGTATGTACGAGGCATGTTTTTTAAGTAAGTACCGTTTTGAAATTAATAAAAACAATACAAAGATATCTTAATAATTTTATTTGTACGTGAAAGCCTGTACCTTAGTCTGCTTTTCTACATAATTTCCTTCAATATTGAGGCACTTGTCATAACGTTTGACCAGTGACCAGTTTTTGAATACCCTTCCCAGACAACTCTGCCGCCTGACTTGATAACTGTTAACCAGTGCATCACAACTGTTTTGACTTCGTCATCGTCTTGAAGACGCTGACCGCCCAGATGTTTCTTCAAGTGCAGGAACAAATGGTAGTCACTGGGCGCCAGATCAGGGCTGTACGGAGGATGTTCTATAGTTTCCCAGTGAAAATATGTGATGAGATCTTTGATCCGAATAGCCACATGCCCTTGCTCAACTTGCCACGTTTTTTATTCTGTATTGCATTGCTCAGATTGTTCATTGTCTCACAATAGGCTGCCGCATTGGTTGTCTTATTACGAGGCAGATACTCCATAAGCAATACACCTTCTTTGTCCCGCTGCGCTGCGGCGGCAGAATTTCAAAACGGTACTTTATTAAAAAACATGCCTCGTAAATACTTATAAGTAAGCTTACAATTTAAAACATAAAATCGATACAACATCATCTTCCTGTGTTTACCTAAACATTAAAATATAGATATACTT
Organism: Agrilus biguttatus; assembly: GCA_963921985.1. Lineage (NCBI taxonomy): Eukaryota > Metazoa > Arthropoda > Insecta > Coleoptera > Buprestidae > Agrilus > Agrilus biguttatus. Next base: position 29,440,886 of record OY998118.1, read on the forward strand.
GTTCAAAATTTTACACTGCACTCAGCAGTCTTCACTAATATTTACAAATTATCAGGTATGCTATCAGATTTTAAGCTTTTTCACTCTCCCGTAATCAAAAAACCGAAAACGCAATGACCATTAAGAATTGGTTGTCTAAGAAAATTTCCTACTTTAACAAGACTTTATTATTGTTATTCTTGTCTGTTAGTTTTTATTAGATGCGAACTCTTTCATAATTCTGATATAATCAAATAAGCGGACTAATTATGCACATTTTAATACTTCTTCTTTCTACTTAGTTAGGAACTCGGGCTGCGGACCCAGATCCGGGGTATTTTTGCTCTGATTACACCCCACCCCCCTCTTAACGCTGGCTCAGCAAACTAAAAAAATTAGATTTTGCACAAAAATAGTAAATAACTAATCATATAAGACACATCTGCAAGATATGATTAAGTGAAACTGTAACAAAATAGCAATGAAACAAAAATAGATGCTAAATGAGTATTTAATACGCCACTGGGAAATTGGGAAACGTTTAATATCTTACATGTACTATATCCAATATATCGTAAAAAGAACAAAATATATCCTAAGAATTATCGTTTTTATCGTTAGAAGTATTTGTTTGGTGATTACAGACAAAAAAACGACTTTCCTTTTTAAGATTTTTTTCCATGTTTTGCCGCTCGTATAAAAACTAGAAACTGAATGTATGACTGATTGATGTTATGTTATGTCTAAACTACTACATTGTTTGACTGTACCTATTACAAATTCTATATTATATCTTTTTACCTATAAAATCTAGAAATATTTTGTTTGAAAACTAATGAAGTATTTTTTACACTGTGATTCATTATTTACGGTAACATGAGCTTCAGCAACTACGTAATTTATGCACTTTCAAGCACTTTATGTCGTCAATTTTTGCAAATAGCTAATAACTCGCTTTTTGCAAATATTTAACTTCACTTATTCCCATTACAAGTAATATGTTACAAACATCTGTTTATCATTGATAACATAGTTAATAATCTCGCATAAGTGCCATACAAAATCAGCATAAGCATCAAGTGTTACGGTAACATGTTAAGGTGTAAAATAGGTAGTGCTGCCATCATTTACTGTTCCGGTCTTTCAAAAATCAATACAAGGTATGTATATCTCATTAGAATCATTTAAATAAGGAAGTATTTGAGAAGAATTTGGGTCATATATTATAAATATATTATACAAATAGAAAAATAAAATTGTACAATATATTAAATTCAAACCTTGCATTTAAAAAATGTAATCTAGATTATTTTGTTATGATTTAGAATTTGTTAGTTTCTGAAACAATCATTTATAATGAGTTTAAAAAACTTGTAATACTATTTTTTTTATCGTGTTCCTCTCGAAGAAACCACGAACGTAGTACGAACTTTTTTAATGACTATGAACATCCTTAATTTGTCTGATTTTACTTTCAAGTCTAATTCTTTTCTCGATCTAACAATGTCAGAAATAATTTTATACAAGGAAGTCTACTTATTGCGTACAATACGATTAAAATATTACGTATATTCTCTTTGAATAATATGAAATAATAAGTACTTTGTTGTTTATCACTTATTTAATGATAATTAATTAAATAAGTGATAGACAGGAAAGTACTTCTTTTTTTCATATTATTCATAATGATAAATTATCACAAAGTAGAGACTTACTCAGTGTTTTTGTTATTTACATTTTGTTATAATTTTAATTAAAACTTTAGATGTGTGTATATTTAAAATTTCTATAAACAAATAATTTTTTAAAACAATACAAATCAATTTTTTATTTTTCGACTTCAAAATAACCAATCAAAATTAAGAAAAATGTATAAGTAATTTGTTTCTGCCCCAAAATATATTCTGCTAAAAACACAAAAGACAGTCTCTTATGTAGTAGATCTCTAATAGTGAAATTTTAGCACATTTAATTTTAATTTTTTATTAGTTGTTTCAGCTTCCAAAATTTTTCATTTTTTGAACCTGAGCTTTTCCAATTTGATACCAAGTATTAAATATGAATTTGATGCTGTAAATCTTTAATATATTACAATATTTTAAAAAATTACATCATTCATATTAATGACTGTCTTATAAATTTCTATATTTTTTTCTATAGAAATATTTTCGTTCACTATATTTTACAAGTGGATAAGATTAGAAAAATTAAACTACATATTTATTTTTTTTTATTTTCTAGTACCTGCTCACCTATTTGCATTTGATAATGCCTTATCTTCAACAATAATAGTAAATACGTGCCATAAATCTTATATTTTACATAAATAAATTAACAAATGCAATAAATCTTGGAAGATATAATATTACAAGCTTTTAAGTTAAGATATCAATTTTTCAACACATTTTAGAAGTATTTTAATAATTTAAGGGACATACCAGTTCTCGTAAAAAATTAGAAAATAAAATTTCATTGTTTGATTGTATTCCTAGTATCTGAAGTAAAATACAATACTATGGATAATAAATTGGTTTCAATTTCGTGACTCAGTTCCTTAAATAAAACGTTTATATTAAAACTAAAATTAGGAACTGTGATAGAGTATAATGTTAGGAGTGATGGACCTTTTGCGAAATTCTTGATATTGTGTCTATAGTGCTAGATTTGTTTATACAACTACATATAATAAGCATGTCACATGAGAGTCCCACATGGTGTATAGCGTGTGTGATAGTTTATTGTTATTTATGATTATTTTTTAGAACTAGAAACAATAGTAATTTTACAGAAATTTTACTCAAATCACATTTTTAAGTTTTAATTGAAATACCAGTTACCAAAGTTACCATAATCAAACACCTAACATATACTGATGCAAATATAAGAAACAATGATTGAACTGATGAATTCCTTACTACGTAACCATGACAAAATTTATTATTAAAAATAGACGAGTATAGTTTCAAAACAACACGGACCATTATCAAGCGATTCTACGGAATGACAAATAAGAACACATGGATGCTATTTATATAATATGCAATGAGCAATGTGGAAAACTGAAAATGGGAATTTTAAACAAAAACATTAAATACTTCTTATACTTTGTGAATTTCCAGTGTTTGTAACGGGAGTAGCCGAAGGTGCCACCAAATTATACCACTAACACCAAATAGGTAGAAATTATTCTAATGAGAAAGGATAATACTTAATTGATATTTTATGGCATTTATTTAACTGTAATTAATAAGGCATTATAAATACATACTTATACATATATCAGTCAACAATTTTTTGTTCGATATTGTTTTGTTTTTATATTTTTTACACAATTCCATGATAGTTTTCAATTTACATCCTTAATTTTGAAAGGTGTTTTTAAACTTTGAATTTTGACGTGTCAATTTGAAATTTTTTTAACTTCTCGACAAATATATATATTAATGGATGAGTTGTGTAAAAAGATTCGTTAAATTTTGAGACCACACTCCTTACCACTACCTTAACAGATAGGTGAATACCCTTTTCTCTGGTGGCGAGATTAGTTGCTTACTTTAAAAACCCCAATTTTGTAGCAAGTAGATCTTTATTTTTAGTGGCAACTTCGGTCCCACCGTTTGTAACAAACACATTTAGTTCAAAACCTTTATTAGCGACATGAATTATTTGAAGGTCACTCAGCTTGAAAATTTATTATTACATGTAAAAATATGGTTAGAGGAAGTAGAATATATATTTTTTTAATTTAAATGATTTTAGATGTTTTTTAAAACGAATTTCAAACAAACGGCCAGTCTGACCAATCTGGACTATTATTAATTTTGTCTTTACAATTAAATAAAATATTCCTTAATTCATTGTGTGATTTAAAACGTATTTTTAAATTATGTTAATGAAATCTATCTTTGATTGTCAGTTTTTTTTAAAGATAGATATTACCATGAACTAGTTTGAATTGCTTTTTATTAATAATATTTCTAATAGTTGATTCAGAAAAAACATCGTTAAAGCAATGATTTTTATAATACTGAAAGCCGATGTATCAGAGACTTATAAGCAGCTAATTTTTGAGATGAGGGGCTAAAAGAGGAACTCGAAATTGTAACGTCTGTAAATGTTGATTTTCTGAAAATATCAAAACTCAGTACATTGTTACTATTGTGTGTAAAGGTCAAATCCAAAAAATATATACGGCCATTAGATTCTTCTTCTACTGTAAAATTTATGTTGTCATAAATACTATTAAAAATAATAATAAAAAGGAATATATTTATCTTTGCCTTCCAGAAGAATAAGCTATGATATCATCCACATATCTATTCCAGAAATGGATTTGCTTTTTAGTGGATGTGTTATTCATACGCTTAATGTTCGACAGTAACTGTATAAGTCCCTTTTATTTAAATTGTATGTTTAAAGTTACCATTTTCGTTTTTTCTACATTCATCTTTGTATTATGTATAAATAGCATCCCCGTGTTCTTATTTGTCATTCCGGAAAATCACTTAATAATGATACTTGCTGTATCGAAACTACAGATAGTCGTCTATTTTTAATAATAATTTTGTGTTATAGATACGGAGTAGTTTTTATTGTATTTATTAATAAGAAACAATCATCTAAGTGCTTCATTTCATAGATATTACTTGGTCCATTTCTTCTACCTTTGTAGCGCAGTTAGATCAGCAATGGGTAGGAGAGTTAGACCAGCAATTGATAGGAGAGAAAAACTTGAGTATGTATCTTATTAAGAAATACCCAGTAGGTACACACGGAAAAAAAACGTAATTCGTAAAACTGCTCTGTCAAGTTCTCAGGAATTAACGCAAAGGAAATTTGAAACGACGTGGGTGTTATTGACCATGTCCATCCAAAATATCTGGTAAAGATAGGATAACAAAAATAAGGAATGGCAAGAATTCACAAGTATTTTGTAGTAGGAGCGAGTTCCTCAATAACTAGTGAAGATTGTTAATCAAAATTAATCGAGTAACAATATTTATTTTGAAGGTGAATACATATACACTATTTACATTAATTTGTCCTTTGCTTTTTTTGAATTTACAAGAAATTAATATTAACAATGCTCAGCAAGCGGTTCAATATGATTTTATTTAATTAGAAATTGAAGACTTCTGTTCGATTGAATGATGAATTCTCCACTTTCCTTTTTTTTTAAATTAACTTACATACATAAACTTACTATAATATGAAGTAGGGAAAGGTACAAAAGAATGTGGGTCGAGTTGAGTACCACGGGGTGGGACGATAGAGACAGCACATAAAAAAGATGGATATGATTTAGACAGTAAGAAGTCACGGTATAATTTGAGGATCCGGTCAACCGACGAAAACACTTGATAGTTAAAGCAATAAATTTGGGGCCAAAATGCCATTGTTGGAAGAGTTACAAAAGTTACAAAATTTGATTCAAAAATACTTACATTTTTAACGGTCGTAAATGAAAAGGATGTGAAGAAATTGGAAAGGATTTAGGACACTTAAATTACCTAACATAAAAAACATTTATACAATGAAATATTAACATCAAAACAGTAGTAGTAGATGGGGTTAGAAAAGTTCGTGCCAATCTTGGACTAAGTCTATATTCACCATTGTACATTGATAAAAGAAAAGAATTGGAAGCAAAATGGAAAACAAAAACAATGACGATGAAATCAAAGAAAAGGAGCAGTAATACAAAAATGAATCCAAATCCGAACGTGTTAACGAAATGAAGAATAAATGTATTGAACTTAACGAGAACTTCAGTATATAAAATGTGTATGTATTATGTTTGATATAGTTGCGTGATGATTGTACGTCTTGTAGCAACATATTCCACATTGCGATACCGGTACTACGAGAAAGACAATACTTTATAAGTATGAATACCTTATGTCCTACCCTTAGTAGTTCAACTCTCCTACTCTAGCTAGACGTGTCAGTTTCGTGTTCAATTTTTATTTTTTACAATGACGACAGTAAACACTAAACAAAAGTTGTGCCGAATTTTGTATGAGCCTTCTGTACTTTTTACACATTTTTATTTTTAGAAATATAAGTCATGCACTATTATGTAGAAGATTGTCCATCTATATATACTCGCATTACCCTATATATTTTTCCTTATATTCTCTTTGGAACTTTCATGTTTACTGTACTATTTATTACATTGTATGGATGCATATAAATTATCTCTTCGCTGTAATATCTATATCGCTTTTCTCGATTTAAAATGACCCAAGTTTTCATCAGATTAAAGTTACGAACCAAGCCTCCTATGATATATACTTCATTTAATTTTCCTCCTGTTGTAGGATGTCGATATTGTTCGTGGTTCTGTTGGTAGGCGGGTCCGTAGCATTTTCCTTTCGTAACCTAGGTTACGAAAGTTCCAACGAACCAATGCCGATGCAAGTTGGAAGTTCACTTTGCGCCGATCTCTGCCACAACGGCCTAATCGTAAATGGAAATCAGTGCGTCGAAAATTGCTTAGCTACGCAAAGTGAAAACATCTTTCCCGTTTGCCAGGAGATATGCCGTTTCAAAGACGACATTTTAAAGTGCGAATGCGAAGCCCAATCAACAGAAAGTTTCAGTATTAATGTCGTAAAGGTCTGTGATGTTTTTTGCGAAAATGGAATAAAATTAGCGGGATGTGATTTTTGTTACAACAATGAAAGAAAAAAACGGGAGGCCGAGGAAGGGACGACAACCGAAAAGGAAGAAGAAAATATAGAAACAACAACCGCTTTCGACCAAGAAGAATTTTGTAAGGAAGAGTGTGCACAAGGGAATGGTGGATTGGCTTGTAATTGTGATATTTTGCCTTTAGACGTTGTAATAAGTATATAAGTAAATGTTGTGGCTAAATAATAATATGATATAAATATACATATAATATAACTAACTTATCGCGTCATGAAAAGCTAATTGATTTTCATCTATTAATGAGATATCAACATTTAGTGTTACGTATATGCACAGTGCTAGATAGATGCCATTTTTAGTCGTTGTGTAGAAAAAAATAGCTTATTATAGTGCTTATGCCTCCACTATTTGTAAAAGAATTTATTTATCTCCATGTAAATATAGAAGCTAAGGCACAATATTTTATTTTTCAAATTATTGTAAAATAAATTAATAACAAAAGAAAATCAAGTCTTCCAAAACTGTACAGAATTTAAGAAACATTGATTCAGCTTTAAATGTGCGTATATCTTAAATGTAAAACTAACTAACTATAATAAGAATAGAGACAGTTGTTATTTGATACCTGTACCCAATTTAATTTCTTTAATGAAAATCGTAAATATCAAATAGAGAATGATCATATCATTGTAATTGGTACGTCATTCGCATCTTTTATTGTTAATTTCATAATTTTATGTTGCAGTGACGTTATACATACATGTTTGATGCATACATATTTAGGCACATATATCAATAAGTATGTACACCTAAATGTTCCAAGCATTTACTGAGATTTTTAACCAGAACGCGTTGTGGATTTCGCCGTTTGCTTAAAATAGCGTTTCGGGTACATTTTGCATAATCAGAGCGTGTTTTGGGTAAAATTAGAAAGTTCCACAACGCGAATTTACGACAATCATCAAAAACGCACAATACAAATTCCCGCAAAGTGATATGTCAATTTTTTGTTGATCCCTTAAAGCTTAGATTACAGTTAGAATGGTTTCTCCGATACAATTTCAAGAGATGACAAAAAGGTAATTAAAAAATATTTGTAATACTTATTACGCGAAAACCGTCGTGCGTTTTAGATGGTTGTCGTAATGCATTCTGGGTTTAAAATTCGGTAATTGCGTATTTCCAATATAAACAAGAATAGCGTGAGATTGGATTTGTTTTGTCCAGTTGTACGATTATGAAGTTATAAATAATGGAAATTAATTGCATTTTAGAAGTGACAAAATGATTATTTTAATCTGTTAAAAATACTGAGCAAAAATGTGTAAAAATTTTACTTGTAACTGTACATTATTAATAATAGCATTGGGGCCATTCCAGTATTACGTAACGTAGTGTGGTGGGGGGTATTGCAAAACGTCATGGTGCGTTACGGGGGTAACGGGGGGGGGGGGGTCGAGCAGCCCTTTACCAACATTATGCTACAGATACGTTAGTAATTTTCCAGTACTATACTCGAGAGTTATGGAACGTTCAGGGGGGTAAAACGAAATGTTACGGCGCGTGACGGGAGGAGACGGAAGTCAAAGATCTTTAAAAACTGCGTTACGTAATATTTGAACAACCCCATTCTAGATCTTAAGCGAAGGTGTTCACTGCAAAAATCTCAGACTATTCTTGATGACCTGTACTTATTCAGCTTGTTATATTTAATATTTCATTTCGAATACATATATTTATAACTTTTTCGTGACGTTTATTGTAGTTTTAAATTTTTCGATTTCCTACTTCGAGTCAATAATTTTAATTGTGTAAAATTGATGTTCAAGAAATTACCTTGCTACATACATAATATTGTCGCTTATTAACAATGTACCAATCAACGTGATAAATAAAAACGAAACGGTCCACTTCTGTCCTTTGTGACAGTGGTCTGTTTCGTTTGCGTCGATTTGCTGTACTTATGGTATGTAATGTAGTATTTATCTCCCGTTGGCAAGATATTTGTTAGTATAGAATCATTCTAATAATTATTTTTTGTTTTATTGAACTTTTCAAGATGTTGTGTATGACAATAACTAAGTACATTAGGAATAAAATATATGTTCTCTGGCTTTTGTGACATCAACCAATAAATTGTTTATAAAACACAAATGTACAAGTTTCATTAATAATATACAGGGTCAAACTAAGCTTGTTACAGATTTGAAAATTAAGGGAGTTGGGAGTAGGGGTTATCAAGGATGATCTATTTAACTAAAATAATTTCAACTGTCGGGCACTTCCGGTTATACCGGAAGGTGATGTCAACTTTCTTATTTTAAATAGAATGGTATATTTTTTACGATGAATTCGTATGAATCATAAAATTTTAAGGTGACTTTGATAACCAACTTGTATTCCCATTATGCGATGAGTAGTTTCTAAGATAATTTAATATATTGGAAAAAAGGTTGCACCGCAACCCAAACTATAAAAAATCATAACTTCCATAAAAAAATGACTTAGTGTTAGAGTACTGAAATTTTTATTAGTTATAGCCAAGTCATAAGGCTAACATCATTCCAAAACTGAGCTTTATGATTTGTACAGGGCGTTCAGAAAATAAAATCGAAAGTTTAAAAACTTCACATACGAATAATTGCCATTTGAAATAATGAAGTTATTCGTGTTTGATGTTTTTAAACTTTGCTTTTTTTTAATGCCCTGTACAAAAACATACCGGTATAACCGGAAGTGCCCGACAGTTGAAATAATTTTAGTTAAATAGATTATCCTTGATAACCCCTACTCCCAACTCCCAAATTCTCAAATCAACATGCTTAGTTTGCCTAAAACGTCTAATGTACCACTTAGTTTGAATGAGCCTGTAGATATCCAAATTAAATAAAATGTAATATGGGCAATTTTGGTAATAAACTAATAAATAATTCAAGACACGTAAAATTATTCATGTTTTTTTTCATTACGTTATTTGAAAAACGGTTCCTACGTGTCCAAAATTGCAAAAGGAATTAAATAATCGCTAATTAAAAAGATTCGGTTAACAAATAGTAAACTTTATCAATGATCACATAAATATTTTGTTGTTTTTATATTTACAATGTTTCACAATATTTGCACCTTAAACGGTTTATTATTTGTCAATGATTAACTGATATAATGAAATACACAAAACTTTTCACAAATTTTTATTGTTATCACGACTATAGTTTCACTACACTGTAGCTTTTATTTATAAGCTATTATAAGTTCCGAAATTTGTAAACAACATTGTACACCTAAATCACTTGAAAAAGCTACAGTGTAGTGAAACTATAGTCGTGATAACAATAAAAATTTGTGAAAATTTTTGTGTATTTCATTATATCAGTTAATATGTACAATATTCACCAAGTAACAGCCAATTCAATTAATTATCAATGATTATACAAATTACTCAAAATTTCTCCCTCTGATTAACAAATCATTGATTATCGAACTTGCTGAAATTTCCGGAACTATTAAAGACTGTAGGAAAACTATTAGGACCTATTAGGGTCGCGTAGCTCTTCTGAGGTAAGACTAGGTGTGAAATACACAAGATTTTTCATTGATAGTCTGATCATATAAGGATTCCCTTTAGCCCATTGGTGGTCATTATAAAAATTTATTGAGTCATCCCTTACAAAATTGACTTCATCTATAAAAGGCACCACAGAATTAAAAATTAGTAGAATGAATTGCTTCAGAAACTAGTTATAAAAGTCTATCCTTGATTGACCGAGCGGCGATATCTAGTGTTCTAGATCGTTGCTTAGCTTTCAGATCACCGTTTCGAAACCGGGTCCGGCTGCTCTGGTCCAAGTTTTCTGTGGTTTTCTTGTGTCATTTAGGCTAATGCTGGGGCAGTAATATTCTACAGATAATCTTTCACTTCTCTTCTGTCTTCATTTCGTCAGTCTCATCTTTCTCTCCCTAACCACACCACCCACCCATTCCCACGATTCCTGAAAGGAGGCTGAAGGGCGCCTTACGCCCTACCCTCCGGCTTTTCACTACAGTGTAAGTCGGAGGGAATGCCCGCCCACCAGCACGAGTAACTTGTGGGAATTAAACACAAAAAAGTTTATTTTTTCCTTGATTAACCTTGCACTCGTTTTAAGGTAGTAAACTAACTTCATACTATCGTACGCGAAACACCTAGATCTAAAGATTATCTTCTTAGTATTCCTGTTGCTTCTTTGAACCTCCTAATTTGCAGTATTGCGTTTAAAATATGCTGTGCTGTCTCACGAAGTCGCTGATGGATTGTTCCAAAGGTTCCCTTAGATAGACACCTCCGATTTGGAAATGTTTCACCATAAAGTCGTCGTGCCAAATTACTGTTGTCCTTTTCTCGAACATACATTTAATGTATGTCAGCCATTTTTTTCGTTGCTATAATTCAATATTTTACAGCTGAAAAGTCAAACTTTTGTTTACTGCTATTGTCGGATTTGACGGTATCTCGTCTTTTGTTCTTTTGGTTAAAATACATTTGGTCTAGTGGACTGTAGTTTTTGTTGGTTTTTTATTTACACAAAAATTTACACACAGAATGTTTACACTTGTTAACTTAAAGTTATAACTATCCGTATTTTAACTTATTGTATTGATTTTAACTCGATATATAATTTGGTTTAATTTGGATATTATTTGTGACGGTTATTCGGTATATTCGATACCTTTTGGTACCTTGCCACGATCGGTCTCTCATGCATCTATTGGGGTAGGTAAATGACCTGGTTGGTCTTACAACTGTTTAGTCTCCAAGTAAACGTTTGCGTAGGTCATAAATTTGTTACTTTATGATGTTAATTTTTAAATGCGAATCCTAATGCTGTCAAAACGATCTGTTTTGTATCTTTAGGAGATACGTGCGTGAGAACGGTATGACGATTCTTCAACAACTACAATCTAAGTCTATCTACATACTAAATTAAAACTATATTAATCTATTAAAATATTTATAACTATATACAGAGGCACCGAACAGCTATAAGTTGTTGAAAAACAAAAACCGTAACATCTACTTCGAGTTCAACACATTTGATAATAGTGCGCATTTTTAGACACATATCCGAATGAACTTTTTTGACCTTTTGGATTCGTTTGATTTTATAGATCATCTTGGTGAATTTTAGCCATATAGACGGTGTATCAAAATTCCGTGGACATAGAGTAACCACAGGTTCTTGGGATCAAAATAAGTCTAAATTTTAATATGGAATCATCATCATTTATAATATAGCCTGTAAAGGCTTTTTTGCCAGCGCCCACCTAATGAAACCCGATAGGTCGAAACCGGTCGTGGGATATGGCTTTCGGTTCGTTGTACCTACTTGGTAGGACGCGTTCCAAATGTGAGATCTTTGATCTTAATATGTAGACGAATAAGGATTTTAATTCCTTCTTTTTTGAATAACAAAATAAGTCGATTGAACCAAACTTAGAGGTCGTTCATAAATTACATAAAGATTATCTACTCTTACTTGGACGAGGGGAGGAAACACACTTACGTAAGAAGCGCTGTCTATAGTGTGTAGACTGTATATGTATCTCAAGCTGAAACATATCACACTCAAACTATTTTTTAAATATTTTTTTTAACGTAAATGGGGGAGGAGGTGGACAAATATACGATTTTTACGAAGGGGGAAGTGGATCAAAAGAGCCTTTATGTAATTTATGAACCATCATTTATCTATATACCGAACTGATTCGTTTTCCCGTGAGAGGCAGCCAAAGATTTGTATTGTATTTAGTTCGACAATGACTTTAAATTCAAAATTTTCCTTCACAACTTAAAGTAACTTTTTGACATCTATAAATTTTGAACTGTTATCAAACATAGAAGTGTAAAAAACTATTAAATTTTATTATGTAAGAATGTGCCTAATTTTTTGAGAGACCCTGTATATGAAACATAGACAAAAGTGATTATTATAGCGGTTTTTCTCAATGGTATATCAAAAGTCAGCTCAGTCTGCTGTCAAATTGGAGCTGTCAGCGATTGTCAGAAGAAAGTTTTTTATTCGTGAACCGTCTTATCAAAATTAGCTTTAATTAGAATAGTTTTTTCTTTAAAATTAGAAACTGTATAGTAACTAATTCGACATACATTATAAACTATTGTGTCTAATCGGTGCAAGTTAATAAAAGTAAATCAATTAGTTTTCCTTACTGAATTCATAAATTAATGTCTCTTGAAAAGGTAAGTCAGTGCATATGTGTATGTATGTTTTTATCCAAACATACGTGACTAATTTCTTTCCCATTCTTTCTTTAATATCCATTCATCGGTTGAGAAGTATATAATTACCGTTGTATTTTTCTTTTGATACCATTTCTCACATTTTAATTGGATTTATGTAGGTAGATGTGGCAAAATACATACAATTTATTTGTTAAAACATTCATTAAAAAGATACATACAAAATTTCTTTTTTAGCCTTTCTTTTTAAAATAAATGAAAATGTTTTCTCTTCCTAGATGGCTGCTGTTGGTGAAATTTGGATTTCTTGGTTTAGTTGCTGTGTAGCTCAACCTCAAAAAAGACATAGGCATCGAATAGATAGGTTTGTTATTATGAAAAGTATTTCTTTAACTTTTAGAATTCTTTTTTATTTTGTGTACTATTGTTATTAAAACAAGATATCTTATATTCAGGTCCATGATAGGCAATCCAATGAATTTCCAACATACAGCCCACATAGGGAGTAGAGACATGGAAATGCCAAATGATCAGTTAAATGCACTTCAGCAACAGATGCGTAGTAAAGGTGGATATGAAGCAGCATACAAAGTAAGATTTATGACTTATTCCTCTTATTTTTTTTATTATTATTGGAACTATAAGGAATTACTTCATTAGGGTGTTTATTTCCAGGAAACTGACTGGTGTCGATGAATTAAAGCTCCTTATTCTTTTGGTTGTGTAAAATATAAGCACTGATTAATATTTATTATAGTGAAACATAATTATCCTTATGCACATGTGCAGCCAAATTAATTTGTTTATAAGACTCCTGTTTAATGTTAAATGTGTTATGTGCCTTTATTGTTTTGAGTTGTGATATTATGTAATATTCGATATTGTAACTAACATTTAATCATAAATAACTAGTTAAGTTTGTATGAGTATAATAAGCTGAATTGCAGCACACCCTGATACTACTTCAACAATTATTCATTTATGGTTTAAGGGAATGTATTTTGTTGTTGAATAGTAACAAGTTGACATTACACTTCATAATGAATAGTTTTACTTTCTTATATGACTGAATTTATTTTAATTTTTTTAAAACTGAGATTGATTTGAGTAAATCATCAATATATATATATATATAAATTTATTTACTGTAGGAATGTTTTTTGTTTTATTTTTGTACTTGCTGTTCCTTAAATAAGGTTTTATTTTATATATTTTTATTATTATCTATTATGTGTTTGTGTTTCTTAACGATCGGTAGTGTTCAGTTTTTTTTTTTTTAATAAATACATTCCTGTATCATCAAGTCATCATAGTATATGTAATTATGCATACCACGCAATTTGCAGTTCATCGACTCAATTTCCCATTGTAGACTGACGGTACCATTTACAAACTGTTGCCTTTTAAAGCCAAAGTGCTGATACAATCCTGCCTTGAATTTAAACGAAGTGGCTGCTACATAAGTAGCTAATACCTTAATAAGTAAACAAATAAGCATGTTAGTGTTTTATACACTGTTAAAGATCCTAACAATGATTAGATAATAGTTTGTTTGTAATGGTTTATGTATATATTAAAGTATAAATTTACAAATTTTTTTTTTTTTTGAAAACTACCTTTTCTCTGCTATTTTGAATTATAACTTATAAATAAACGTTAACTCATTTTCCTTTAAGAATTTTTATCATCAGTTTGTTAGTGCGTCATTTTAAATTTTGCCGCTTTTATTAATGATTTATCATAGACATCACCTTGGCGTGACATATTTTTCAACACTGCGATCTGCTTCGTATCACTGTTAGTAAGCACCCTTTAAAAATAACGAAGTGATATTTTCATGTAAACCAGCACCGGGAAGTAATAATCAATTTTAAGAAGAATTGGTGTATGAACGGTATAATGTTCAAATTTTATATTGCCAAAATTGTTTTTCATAGTTTTAATGAAATATTCAGAAATACTTATTTAAAATGATTAACTACTCAAAACTGTTCCCAATACCCTTTTAATAGCATTAATCAAATAGTTTAACATCTATAACATCCTTTGTAGTCATGTATATCTATGAATGTTGAATCTGTCAATGTAATACGTACTCTAATCTATGTTAGTAAACAATAAAAATGGCCGGTTGTGAAAGTGTATCAAAAGGTATACAGTCAAATCAAAATGAATTATTCAACTATTATATCACCATGAATATAAATAACATGTGTCGTATTTGTTTAGAAAAGGGGCAGAAGCTTATGCCCATCTTTGATCCTATAAAGCCTCCACATTTCTCAATATTAATTATGGCCTGTGCTTCAGTAGAGGTAAATATTGGACACAAACATTTGATTTAATTACTTTTTATTATGTTAAAAATATTTTCGTAGGTTGCTGAAGGTGACGGACTTCCACCTTTTATTTGTCAAAGATGTATTGCAAAGTTAAATGTGGCATTTCAGTTTAAATCCCAATGCGAAAGTTCTGATGCAAGGTTAAGGCATTGTTTACAAAATTTACATACTTTACCTCCAGCCACAGAACTAACTGCTTTAGTGGAAGTAGAGAAAGTCCAAAGTGATAATATAAATTTAAGAAATAACATTAAAATTGACGTTTGTGATTTAAACAGTGGGCAGATACAAGAATACACATTGCAAGATGATACTACTCAACTTACAGGTGACAAGTTCCTTACTAATCCTAATTTAAGTAATATAAATGAAACTGAGATACAACAATCAAATGAAAGTGATGTTGGTTTGGAATCATTACATGAAACTTTAGAAGATATTACCAGAAATAATTTAAGAGAACTAAAATTTGATTTTCAAGAGTACAAAGATGATTCAAGTTATGTTAAAATTGAAGAGATTGGAAGACTTAATGTGGTAGATGTAGCAGTGCAACAACAAACAGTGAATAATAAAAATCAAAAACCTGTAAAAGAACATCAGTGTGATACTTGTGGAAAAATTTTTCGAACAAAGCCAGGCCTTATACATCATATACGAATACATACTGGTGAACGTCCATATGTTTGTCATTTATGTGATAAACGGTTTATAAATGGAGGACATCTACATACGCATATGAGAACACACACAGGAGAGAAGAATCATATCTGTGCAGCTTGCAATAAAGCTTTTGCCACTGCTCAACAGCTGACAAAGCATACAATTGCAATTCATACTTCAGAAAGACCATATGCATGTACTTATTGTTCAAAACGTTTTGCAAGTTCCAGTAATTTAAATACTCATACAAGAATACACACTGGTGAAAAAAATTACCACTGTGACCAGTGTACGAAGGCTTTTTCCACAAAAGGACAGCTTTATCAACACTTGTTAGTACATACAGGTGAGAAAGCATTTTTGTGTGAATATTGTAATAAAAGATTTTCCCAAAAGGCACATCTTATTCGACATTTAAAAATGCATAATGTTCCCAGATAGAAATTCTTAATTTCCAATAATCGTACTGATTTATTTCGTAAGTCATTATATTTTGTTATTGTTTTACTATTTATTTTGATGTAAAAACATCATTTTTAAATTGGACTTTTCAAGTAAGTGAAATTTATTTGGAATAAGCACATGGTTAAAATTAAGAAATTTTGCATTAATTAAAGTATAGGAATTTATTTATTTTTAGCCATCGTGTATGTTTACAAAATTTCTCAAATAATTGTAAGTTTGAATTAAGGCTTAAAAATTATGGTACTTAGTAGTTTTTGTTACTTCATTTTATGCTAACTTCAAACAAAGTATACAGATATACAAAATAAATTTGACCCATACAATTTTAACAAGGATCCACGAAGGAATATTTTAAATGGTTTTACTACCAAATGTTTAGATTTCACAAAGATCTTTTAAAAAAAATAGTTTAAAGGTGTCTGTCACTGTATTCACCGATGTTGTTGCCCGCTATTACATTCCATTTTATATTGATTTACTATAAGTGCAAATCTATTCTATCTCTTCAACTATTTTTTGTATTATAGTAAACATACTATACAATTCACACAATTTATCAGTGTTTTGTTGTCTTAATGTAATGTCATTTACGTTCCCAAGTAAGATTTTTTTTTACTAAATAGACTTTCCATAATAAGACTGTTATAGTGAATAGGAAATTAATTATCATATGGCTCTCTTTATTTTACAAAAACGTTACTTTGGATGATAATCTCATAACCAAGATGCTTATGTTAATTGCTTTAACGTTATAATACGTCATTAATTGTATACTTGTATGAAATTTTAAAAGGCAACTAAAGAAACGAGGGCTAAAATAATATTTCTACTTCTTTATTGCAGTCGTTTTTTTTAGCAAAAAACATTTTTTATAACAATATTTACTACAAGTATTCTTAAGTGAGACGTGGCAGCTTATTTTATTATAACAGTGACATACTTTAATTCACTGAAAGCTTTAATTTATTTTTACAAATGTGTAGCAACTGCTATATTTTGTTATATTATTTGTAAGCAAAGAAAACAGTAAAAAAATATTACTAACTTCCTGTTTTCTTTTTACCACACTAATGCCCAACTTTGGATTGTTATACACAATAATATAGGTATGTTTAATGCAAAAAACAAGTGTAAAGCTTAAAACTTTCATTTAAAAAACATGCTGATTTTACATTTATAAAAAAAATAGTAGGTTTATTATTATTATTAGCACTGATTTACGTTTAAATAATGGCAGTTTTTGTGTTTCAATTTAATTATGATCATTTGTTGACTCAGGTTTACTTGTTTTGGTTATATAACTCCTTGAGTATGTTGGTTTTGTATCTTTTGCAACTCTTTCAATTTTTGAAACATATAGAGGATCTGCAGATTCAGAGTTTTTGGTAGTATTCGTAGTCAAGGATATGTTTTCAGAATTTTTAGTAAAATTAGAGGGTAGAGGTATTTGCACTACAAGTACTTCTTCATTTTCAGACGTATTAGTTTGATTTTCAATATCATATTTTATATTTTCAAGTTCTTCTTTCTTAATAACATCTATCAAGTTTGAGATTGCTTCATATTTTAAATTGAACGACTGTTCTTCTGAGTTTGGGCTACCTCGCTCTTCAGGTTTAGAGCTGTTTGTTCCTTCTTTTGGAGGCATTTCTTTGTGCAAATATGACACAGGCCAATGTTTAGGTTCTCCTAAGTTGTTTGTTGGTTTCTCTAAAAACTGCTTGTCAAACTCCTTTTCATACTCATCGAGACTTTTGTGCGGAGATATTTTGTGTGTTTGTGGTCTATTTGGCCTGAACCTGGGGCTGTACGAATGCTGAATGTTTGCAATTAAGTTTGTATGAAGCGGTTTCAAGTCAGGTAAATATGATTCCCTCACATGATTCGGAAGCCTGATAATTATATTTCTTGCATAGGGGTAGTATTTATCGTTGCACTGACGCCATTGAGTTTTTTGGTGGCCCACATAACACCTGTAAAAGAGTAGTAATATCAACATAAACAACATTGCACGGCATTTGTTGTTTAAAATATTAAATGAGCCTTTAAATATGTATGTTCCATATACAGCGAAGCCTTTTCCGAAAATATTAACTAGTAACTAGAACTGTTTCCATAAATAATTTTAAATAAGGTAAACAAATAGGATCTTCTCAAAACTTATCAAAGTTTTTCGATTAGCGCCATCACTGCGGGTATCATAGAAAACAGTCATGTGACAACCTTACAACTATAAATTTATACCTTTTGGTAGATAGTGGTAGCTATTACATAGTTTAAATTTCTCCACATTTAAGGTGGCTACATGTGATTTATAAAAAACGAGATACTTGTTTTGTTTGGTGAGTAATAGTGATCGTGTGAGTTAATGAAGATATGTTCTTATCGTGGTCGTGTGGACAATTTACATTTTATTCGATTAATGATACAGTATAGTGAATTCGTAGTTAATATTAATTGTAATTTGTAAGTGGTATTATTGGTGCTCATGTTTAAAAGTGATTTAGTAAACAACGTCCAAACAGAAGATTTCTTGAAGTTAATCTTAACAGGTAAGAAACCATTTTGCTTTTTACGTTTTTATAAACATTCAAGGCCATGTCTGGTCATTTATCACTACTTCCTGAACTTTCCATATACTTTCATTAGTAAGTATCGTCTAGAGAAATATCTGGGTAGCGTTACAAGTGTAAAGAAGATATATGATAATTATATCTTAAATCAAAATACTTATTTTACATACATTTATATGTATTATTAGGATTTCGAAATAATTCTTTTCTTAAATCACTACAAGGTACTACCACCACAACTTTTACAATTAACTAAAATTGATTACTATATTTTTATTTTACATCTAAATGGGGGCATCCATTAATAAATATCTCATCAATTCACGAAAAATCTTTTTGTGCGTGGCGCAAAATTTAAAACTCTCAACAGTAGCTGTATAATCGTTACTCATAATCAACTTTAACGTAACAAGTTATTTACACAATTAACTGATTTGTTGAATCGATGCTTAACATCACCAGTATAACTGAAAAATAAAATCAAATAGTACAATACGCCTTCCCTTGTAACAATGAAAACACACTCTAAGTAATTAGGTGTTTTAATTTAATTTGTTTCTATTCGATTGTAATTTGTTTATAAATAATCAGTTCTTACCATTGGTAAGAATATCCCTCTGAATAACCGCACTGATGATCAGGTCGACAGCAGTAGTCCCACGAATTTGGCGATGCCCCTTCAATTTCACAAAACCAAAATCCTGCCTCCTTATTTTGCCGACTTAAACTTTTACAGGGCCATCCATTTACACTGAACATTCGCCATGTATATGGTGGATAGGTCACTCCTAAATAGGGAAAAACATTAGTGTCCAAATATAAACCGAGTAAAGCAAGGGTGCGCATAATAATGTAATAGAGGCAAAACATGGGAGAAATTTAATTTGCTTCTATGGTTACTTTACATATTTAGGTTTTCGTTTCCCAAAAGGAAAAATGAAACCTATAACTATCGGTATATATCCAACCACATATCTAGCATAGTTGTTTTTTCGCACACAATAATACTTAAGTATAATAAAGAACTTTAGAGAATAAGTTGCAATTCGTTTTTTATCACATGACTCATTTGGTCATAAGGAACAAAAAAAGTTTATATGCGGTGCCTTAAGAAATGTGCGTCAAAAATGTGTTTCCTATTTACTTCTTGAAACTCATAAACTAAAGTGATGAAAAGGGCAGGGTTTTTTTTAGAGGTTTCCATAAATTTTATATGGGTACTATAGAACGAGTCTGAATCAAAAGTTCTTAAAACATCAGGATTTTCTGTTGCCAACAAACTTAATTTTGCCAAATTAAGGCTATCGCGGCCAGTTGATGAACTGGTTTTGTACTTCTTCGAGTGTATAGGCCGTCGTCGGTTGGAATTGCTTCCTAACGTTTCTCTAGCGCGAGTGGCGAGCTGATTCAGAGGTCCTTCCATCTTCGCTGTTGGTCGTAGATCTACGACGAAGATGGAAGGACCTCTGAAGAAACTCGTCACTCGCGCTAGCGAAACGTTAGGAAGCAATTCCAACCGACGACGACCTGTATACCCGAAGAAGGACAACACCAGTTTAAAATTATTTTTGTCATTTTTGATAAGATTGTCATCTAAACAACTGAATTCTCAAGTTGGTGGACATACAATTACATTAAAAAAAATCATATTTCTTACCTGTATGAGGTATTGAAATATCGTTGTCGCTATTACCAATATGACTTCCTTTCGAATTCAACAGTGCAACACATTCAGGATCATAATCGTTCCAAGCGTACAACGATGAATCCTTGTCAAAGACATAATCAATATTAGGCAGTAAATCGCTTTGGTAAATATCAGATAAATCACAATTGGGGGAATTTGGTGGTACGTTCGATCTATAAAAGAATAAAATAGCTTGGAAAATTTGAACCAATTGTTTTAAGAACGATCCACATGCAGGGGTTCGCTCTCGGGCCATAATAATCTATTAATATCCATACAGACACGCAAGTTTCGATCACGTCTAAAATCGTTGGTGACCCAAGTTGAACATTAAATAAGGAATTCTAATCTTTGGCCCTTGTATTTTACTCTAAAAGCTATCTGGTCATTAATAATTTTAATCGCATCTTCGATATATAGAGTAGGTAAGTATGAAGTATAGGGGTGACAATGTGCATCCTTGTCTAACTCCCTTCCTAATATTTACTTCTCTGCGTTGGTGCCCAAATTCTATAACTACCTGTTGCTCTTTATACAAACTCTATATATGAAAGTTAGAATATTGTTCGACGAGAGTTCCGTAAACTTTTAGCTTTATAAAAGTTTATTTAATAATTAAAAAAAAAACTGGAACAAGTTACAACATTGCAGGTACAATCTGTTCTGTCTTGAAATTAAGTTTTTACAATAACTAGTATACATGAAACAGACCCATATACAGCAAGATAGGTATATTAATGCAATACCGTCGGGTTTCTGATGGAGACATTTATTTATCCGTTGATTCAGGAATTGCGGTGACTTACATCGGGTGACACTTCCCCGAACTATCCAAGCTCATCGTCCAACATAACATATATATACGAGGCATGTTTTTTAAATAAGTACCGTTTAGAAATTCTGCCGACGCAGCGCTGCGGTCAGTGTTCCGCGCATGCGCACTGACGCCATTACAGTCTGATTCGCCTTTGTTTACGTTGTTTACTGAGTGTTTAAGATGCCTCCGATAATCGTGAGTCTGGGCTGTTGTACGATTCCTTAGTGTTAAAGGACTAAAACCGATTGATATTCATCGTGAGATCTGATATCTGTGCAGTTTACGGACAAAACATTATGAGTGATAGAATGGTAAGGAAGTGGGTGAGAGCATTTAAGGATGACTGCACAAATGTACATGACAATGCCCGTTCGCATGTGGCTAATCGGACCAAAGATCTCATCACATCTTTTCACTGGGAAACTCTAGATCATCTTCCGTACAGCCCTGATCTGGCGCCCAGTGACTACCATTTCTTCCTGCACTTGAAGAAACATCTGGGCGGTGAGCGTCTTCAAGACGATGACGAAGTCAAAACAGTTGTGATGCAGTGGTTAACAGTTAACAAGTCAGGCGGCAGAGGCAGAGTTCTATGAGAAGGGTATTCAAAAACTGGTCACTGGTCAAACGTTATGACAAGTGCCTCAATATTGAAGGAAATTATGTAGAAAAGTAGATTAAGGTACAGGCTTTCATGTAAAATAATTTTATTAAGATATCTTTGCACGTTTTTTATTAATTTCAAAACGGTACTTACTTAAAAAACATGCATCGTATATATATATATATATATATATCCTTGTAACTATTCCATGTATTTTTAAGTATATTTAGCATATTTTTCAGTTTGACATTATCAACAGCTTTTTTTAGATATACGAATCGTACGTATGTACCCTTTCTTTTTTCTCTACTATAGTATTACCCGTAAAGCTAAGGTCTCACACGTTGCCCTACTTCTTCTAAACCTGATTTGGTTTTCTCCTAATATTTTTTTAACCCTTTTCTGCACTACTCTTGTTAATTTTTGATGCATGGGAAGTTAAGACAATTGTTCTGAAATTATGGAATTTATCCGCGCTTCTCTTTAATTAGCTTAAACCAACAATTTATAACCTCATGATCCACGTGTTTTAAAATTTCCTATAGTGTGGATGTGATTTTAAATATGGGAAAATCAGTAATATTCTTAAAGCGGAGTGTTGAGTATCCAAAACAAAGTGAGTAGAATTTCAAACATGTGAATATCTGCTCTTTTTTCTTGAGGATATTCTTGCTCCTTGAGTGCCGACTTAGATTTTTGTATGCATAAATGAGACATCTCCTCTACTTTCAAAAATGTAGCAGCTCAGCCTAATTTGAAATGGCTACTTCTGAGCGAGAACTCAACTTTATCATATCACTGATTGTTTATTTATGACATAGCGGGTTAACATTATTTTCAACTCACCTAAAACTGTATGACATACATTCAAACAGACGTTTATCTCTTGCTTCCGTGCACTTTTGCCTGCACTCAAAATCATTTTCGACTGGAACTGATGATTTTGTTGCTACGGGCAAGATTTTTGCGGGAGTTCCATAACCCACGTAGCACACTGTACATACATGTTAAACAATAAGATAAATTATTTGGATAAAAAGCCTAACTTACATTCGTTCATATTAGATGATGTGATGTTTCGACCGGCTGAGCCTACTTTAAAATGAAACGGTTCACAACCATGGCCATAGCTGCCCCTTTCATAAATTTCGAATTCCGGCTCTGGTTTTAAGTCTATCCTGGGATTTAATTCGAAAAAGGGTACATCACTTAACTGACAGTTGTCGATACTACCACCAGGTATCGAGGGACCAAATCTGAATACGAGATAATAGGATTATGTTTTGTAAAAAAATGTAATTATTTAACGTTTGGTGTATGCGTGTTCAATATTAGCAATAATTACATTTTATAAAACAAACATTTATTTAACACTGAACCGTAAAGAAGAAATAAGTTGATGAAATTAAAGTTGAATCAGAACTGTTTAAAATAATTTAGGAAATTTATGAAGGCGGAGCTAAGGGTTGTTAAATAAAAGTAGGGAATTATTATTAAGAAAGCATACTTTGAAATGAGAGATAGAATTTCTAGCTTGAAGACGTTGAACCCAAATTACCGAAGAAACCCACCATTATAAAGTAATTAGGACAGGTATAGGATCACAGGCGTTTTGCAGTTAATAAATAGAATAGAAATATTGCAAGGGATTATAGGAAAGTACAGAGGTAATAAAGTAATTTGTAAAGAGATGAATAGATGCCGAAGTAATATTGTTAGTTGTAAAGAGAAGAATAGATGCAGATGTTTAAATACGAATAAAATACATTTTATACATATTTACATAAAGAAGTTATATACAGGGTTTTCTTATTCTATTGATGTTGGTGGCTACAAACGATTAGAATCTTCTTTTATAAATTAATTAGCAAGGTTTATTCATTAAAAAAGTATGTTCACCTGTAACTAAAAGCTCTGCAAGTAAATCGTTTACTATGTAGACATTCAAGCTGACATTCCGGCAGTGTTTGGCATGTGAGTGAATCTTTCACAACGCTATGGTCAAATCTCAGCCCACTCCTTACCCTCCAGAAACATTCTGTAATTGCAACAATTTAAAACTTAGAAATAACTTTATAATATTCTTTATGAGTTGAAATAGCTGTGTCACAGCATATACATAAGTGGCAGCATATAACTCAGGGCAGTCCCTTCGACCTACACTGTAGTGCAAAGCCGGAGGGTAGGGCATAAGGCCCTGTTTAGCCTCATTCCAAGAATCGTGGGAGTGAGTGGGTGGTGATTAGGGAGAGAAAGATGGGACGGACGAAAGAAGACAGGAGAGACGTGAAAGATTATCTGTGGAATATTATTGCCCCAGAATTTGTCTAATTAATCCAAGGAATATCGATGTAATGAATATACGATACCTTGAGAAGGCATCATCGATACAATATACAGGGTGGGTCAATAGTGCGTGGACGGAAGATTGTGTCTTTATTATTGATTTTACGAAAATATGATTTGAATAAAGGTTTCATCAAATGAACTCGTTCATATTTTAAAATTATTATCGATTACACAGGGTGTTCCGTTTCGCCTGGGTGCTACCTTACTTTAATGGAACACCCTATATATTATTGCATTTTTGAATTTTTCATTGAAAATAAAGGTCACTTTGATGAACAGATATTGTGTTGAAGTTGCACCGTTTTTCATATCTCAATTGTATTAAGCCAAATAACTCCGAAACGGTGCAACTTCGACCCAATATCTGCTCATCAAAGTGACCTTTATTTTCAACTAAAAATTAAAAAATGCAATAATATACAGGGTGTTCCATTTAAAAAAATGAAGTAAGGTAGCACCCAGGCGAAACGGAACACCCTGTGTAATCGATAATCATTTTAAAATATGAACGAGTTCATTTGATGAAACTTTTATTCAAATCATATTTTGGTAAAATCAATAATAAAGACACAAGCTTCCGTCCACGCACTATTGGCCCACCCTGTATATATCTATGATTAAAGTGTAATGTAGAGTATGCAGTTACCACTGTATCCACGACTTGATATAAGTAGATTGTGACAAACTTCTCGATTGTTCATTGTGTACACGTCGAAATTTCTGTCTGGTTCTAAATCAACATAATAATCAATTGTCTTGTATGTCTTGTCGCTTAAATAACAATTTTCTGAAGGTACAGATGGTCCATATGTATACCTGTATAAAAATAATAATTACTTTTAGCTCAGTCATTATAGCACAAAAGGATTTAGTTTTGTTCAAAATTGTTAACAGTAATTCGAGTATATCACCGTGTAAAGTACATTCTAGGGTCTCAAACATTAAAAAGAAACGACTGATTGTCATTTTATTTATTTTTTATTAATATTTATCAAAAAAATCAGTATTTAATCGATCTTATGCACTATGTGTTGCATTTTCGTTTCAACAATTTCGGGATGTAAAGAATTAGTCACATTTAATTGCTTAAAGAACATTCGGAAATTTTTGTTGAAATCTGAATCTAAATAGTTTCTATTTCAATCACATCGAATTTAACATAAATGCCATCAGTTTTTTTTTTTCAAATTATCGAAATAAACATGAATTTAAAATAAAAGAAAGAAAAACACTTGGAGAGGTTTCACTTATATTTTTGCACATTTTGCCTTGTTAGGGCATCATCAGGCGTATGATATTGGTTACTTAAATACTAGAACTTTTAGGTGTTATAAGTTTTGGGTCTAGGAGGGGGTTGTTACCAAATTCTAACTGGTCGTTTGCTAGTTCTTTATTTAACAAAATGGCTTTTTTTATTTCTAAGATTTCATAGCGATCTAAGACTTTTCCTCCTTGTATGTGGTGTAATACTTTTAGATTATTTTTATTACAAGGATGGTTATTTTCTATTAAATGAGAGGAGAAACCAGAACAATGATTATTGTGTATACCGTTACGAATATGTTCATTACAGCGGGTGGCAATTGATCGTTTGGACTTTCCAATGTATATTGTTGAACAGTCAGAGCAGGTTATTTCATATACACCACTTTTCTCAGAATTATCTGGCTTCGTATTTAATTTGTTGTTGACAAGGAGTTTGCTTAAGTTTGAGTTATTAAAATATATGCCGGTTTGTTTTTAAATTGTTTTACCTTGTGCTTACATTGCCATAAAAGGGTATTTTTTCCAAATATTATCATTACAACTTGAAATATTTTCGATAAGATAAATTAGTTTATTAAAATTTTGTTTTAATTTTTTCGATAACATCTTGTTAATAATACCCGGATCATATCCATTGTTATATGCTATAATTTTTATTGTATTAATTTCTTTGATATAATTTTCTTTACTTAACGGTATACTAATGAGTCTGTGTAAGTAATAATATAGGTGAAACCTCTCCAAGTGTTTTTCTTTCTTTTATTTTGAAAAATTTTTCACCAAGAGTTTTCGGCTAATTATCTTCTTAATTTAAAAACATGAATTTGATTATATAACCCTTAATTTCAAATTGATTTTTCTGAAACATCAAAGTGGCTATCAGCCTTAATTTTATGATTAAAATTATTTTCTCCGTTACCTGAAGGCGTACGAGGCACAGATGAATGTGTTCTCCTTAAAACAAAGTAATTCGCATTCGTAGATATCCTTGACAGCTAAAAATTTCCTGACTGCATGTCGATGTAATCTAAATCCGCTGGTCATTCTTAATGAACAAGCTAAAATATAATATCAAATGTAAATTATAAGTATTGTAGTACGAGTATATCACTTATAATGAATTTCACCTTTTTTCACCAAACTGTCACTTCTAAAGAATCCCGGTTCGAATGCTGTTGTAGGACCAAAAAAGTTTTCATTACCAGTAGGAGGAAAAGGTTTGAATGGTTTATATTGGGGAGGTTGAACGAAAAAATTCGAAAAATATTGTTGATCGTCATATTTTCTCAATCCCCAGAAGTTATAACTGTCTTTATGGTGGTCGTAATAACTTTTTTGACCTCCGTACCCGTATAAACCACCGTAAGCGTTCCATTCTTTTGGTTTGTGAGCCGGTACAAACGGTTGAAGAGTTTTTGCATTCTGATAGTCATCCCATACGAATGGTTTGTGAGGAACGTTTGTAAAATAGCCATTAGGTTTACCGAAATTTCCATAAGATCCATCCCAATTGCTTTTTTTGTCACCATATCCCCAGTATCTCCAATCCTGTTCTCGTTTTCGAAAATAGTTGTCCCAGAAATGATTTTGTTGGTAATAATCGATTTCAGGAGGTAAAAACGGTTCGTACGATTTATAATCATAAACTGGGGGCTCTACGTGTGGCAAATACGACTTTCGATCATCAGGTAAATAATGGGTGGGTCGTCTGTGATACAGTTGGGGTGGTGGTGGTGGTGGTAGTAATTGTCTTCTGTCATCTTCAGGATAAAATCTTCCTTTATTTGATTGATACGATGGAGTAACCGGATTCGGTTCGTAACGTGGTGTTGTGACATCAGGGGTTGCGGAATGATCTGGAAGATACGTCGTGGGTAGTGTAGGCGGTTGAGGTTCTTTTCGACTCGCGTCTACACCTCCTGAGGGCAGGTATGAAGGGACGCGAGCCGTATGGTGAAAAAACCGCCCACTGTCATAATTGAAACGGTCTTCTCCGGAAAAATTGTAGGAACTATGACCTTCCACATTAAAGCGATGATCGTAAGAATCGTAACCTTCAAACAATGAAAATTGTTTTTAAGTTTTTGAAAGGAAACGATGACGAATAACTAAATAACTATCGTAATTTTCTCATTAAATTGGCTAGTTAACGCAAGTTTTTTGAGATATTTTTAAATAATTTATACTATCGCAGAATATGAAAATTAAGTCTTTTAAATTATCAAAGATTTAAAAATGTTAAGATTGTAAAATATACCTACAGTTTAAACAATTAAACTAAAAAGGATTTAAACAAAACGGTTTTATTTTTTTAGGTTGTCTACCAACATTTTTTTTTGTTGTAAAAATGTCATTTTAAATTCAATCAGAAAAGATTAGGAAATATTATTGCTCAATTTGAGTCGACATCCTGGAATCTAAATAATATCGTTTTAAAAATTTTAATAGTAAAAAACGTCTTCCCAAGGAAATATTGAGCACTAGTAATACAAAAACTAACGATGAGATCATACGTATATGTTATTCGTGTAATTCTAATAGCAAACGGTAGTAGAAATTGAATTTTCGCTAATCTCTTGGTGAAACATTTTAATAGTTAAAAAGTAAAAAACACTTGGTAATTGTTTCACAAAAATTTATTGGATTTCTCTAACAATTGTTTCGGTTATTACACCATTTTCAAAGAGTTACTTATCAACTAAAGGTACATTTCCAGGTAAATCTATTTATACTTAACCTATTGTAATTTCAAAACGAGGGAATTTCCAAATTCTATTTGGTCGTTAGTGATCGGAAGACCATTTAATAACGCTGTATTTATCTCAGCTATTTCAAGGAGGTTAAGACGTTTACCTTTATTCTGATAATGAAGCAATTTTACGTTCTTGGAATCAAGTGAATGGTTGAACGTAATACAATGGTCTGCGATACCTGTACATTTTTTACCACTTTTTATTGATCTTTCATGCTCCTCAATTCGTTTTTTAAGGGCCCTACCAGTTTGTCCGATATAAAACGCTTCACAATTTTTACAACTAATTCGGTATACACCATTTTTATTTAAAAAACGAATTGAGGAGCATGAAAGATCAATAAAAGATGGTAAAAAATGTACAGGTATCGCAGACCATTGTATTACGATCAACCATTCACTTGATTCCAAGAACGTAAAATTGCTTCATTATCAGAATAAAGGTAAACGTCTTAACCTCTTTGAAATAGCTGAGATAAATACAGCGTTATTAAATGGTCTTCCGATCACTAACGACCAAATAGAATTTGGAAATTCCCTCCTTTTGAAATTACAATAGGTTAAGTATAAATAGATTTACCTGGAAATGTACCTTTAGTTGATAAGTAACTCTTTGAAAATGGTGTAATAACCGAAACAATTGTTAGAGAAATCCAATAAATTTTTGTGAAACAATTACCAAGTGTTTTTTACTTTTTAACTGCAAACGGTAGTTATATGGCAGAATTATTTGTTGGATTCTACAAACAACGTATTTTTAATCTTACTTTTGTCTCCTCGTTGTCCACCCCCATAGGATGGTGGAGGGTCGTATATATACCCGTCGTCTTGTTCATGAGATGGAGGAGGTCTATAACGCCTATCATCGTAATTTACATTTCTATCATCTTTACCATAGTATCTTCCCCGATAATTTTTTGTACGTGGAAAGTCGTATTCACTTCTGCTGTCAAAGGGTGGTCTGTACTGGCGACTTGGTGGTCTGTCGTATGCACTGTAAGTGGGTCTTTGCGTAGGATATGTCTTACAATCCGGACCGACGTTACGATCTCGTTCGTAGTAGTCATAATCAGGATCGTGAGCGATGTCCCGTCTGAGATTGATTTCTTGGAGTGGAAAATCTAAAAGTTCGCAATCTCCTTGTCCTGAACCAGCCTGATCTAACCTTGAATTGAAATTGAAAGTTGCCTACATTTTTTTTTGTAATTGTATGTTAATTCACAAGGGTACATAATCACAAGGTTTCCATTGTATCGAGGAAGCTTTTAAATATTGTAACTCCATAATATCGTAGAAATAAAATAACACAAGTTACAAACACAATTTATTGTACCACAATGCACATTTCGCCACACGGTGGCTTCTTCAGGTGGAAGAAAGAAATACAACTTAAACTAAGTAACAATTCGCTTAAATTCTAATTACAAAAGGGGGGAGAAAGTACATATTCTATTAAATGTTCAACAAAGGAGAATTGTTGGTGTCTAATTAGTCATTCATGATTATACCTTTTTTATTTAGTTTATTGATGTCCAAACATTCATATAAATTTAATTTAAGACCTTTCTTTTCTATATATAAAATTTTGAAATTTTCATCGAAATTGTGATTATTTTCAATTAGATGTAGCGCATAAGTAGAATTATCGTTTTATTTTCAAAACTCTTTTTGTGCTCTTTAATACAGAAACAAGCACAGAAATGATTTGCTTTTATTAAAAGCTTCTCGACCCCTTCCTTTACGTCTTTACCGCTTTTTCCATCCTTACTTATTCTATTTCCTACATATCAAAAACATCAGCGACTTCTTTTAGTTTTTCGTTTCGAATTTTTATTTTACCTCTAACCCTTCTTTCATCTCCATTACAAATCAATATTTTCATTTTAGTTTTATTTATC
Organism: Agrilus biguttatus; assembly: GCA_963921985.1. Lineage (NCBI taxonomy): Eukaryota > Metazoa > Arthropoda > Insecta > Coleoptera > Buprestidae > Agrilus > Agrilus biguttatus. The sequence continues at coordinate 29,471,170 of OY998118.1, forward strand.
TTAATTCCATACTCTACTGTTAATACCGCTTCAATTTCGTTAAAAGCTGAACTACATATACTTAAAATAATTTTATTAATTCAACATCTGTAGCATTTTCTCATCGTTAACTGTGAATAACATCGCCATTAGTTTTTGTAACATCCGAAATTCTACGGGCATAATATTAACCAAAATTTAAAAAATTCCATATCTTTTGAGGTTTTTAAATACATCAATGCGATATTAATTTGTACCTACTATAATATATTATCTCATATTAATGAGGAAAAATTTGTTACTGTTGTCATGCCCTCGCCAGGATTCGAACCTGGGATCTTTGGCTTTACGCGCCAATGCTTTTGCCACTAAGCAACGAGAGGTGACAGTAGTAACAACGACGAACGTACATACTAAGTCACAGAATAGAATTTTGAGGTTTTTACTTCGATTAAGAAGTTCTTTTTAACAGGACACTAAAAATAATGCTTTGTTTGAAGCATTTTTGATTTTTCACTGAAAACATTAAAACCGAAACAATAAAATTGGTGATTTCTATTGCAAATTTTATTAGATATGCCCTGTTAATCAATTTGGGACCTAAAGAAAAATATACTGTTTATTGTTTTTTTTATGTCATTAGGTGGGCCAACTGAAACCGATGTCCGCGATTTTTTTAAAAGAAAGCAATCGTTTAAATAAATTATGCTTATACTTTCTAACAATTTTGCATAAAAACAATTTATTTGGCTTTAAAGGAGAAGTCACTTTTTATGCTCTAATACCCTTAAAATGACATAGTTCGAAATAAGATCGTAACAAATAATGTAAAATGCGTGCAGTTGTAGTAACGTGATCGTGACTATTTTTACGGATGTTGCAGCATATAATTTGCAAGAATTTCAAGGTTAATGACTACAAGCAGCTCTTTTTTTAATTAGTCATAGTTAATATTCAAATTTTCGTTCAAAAACTAGTTCTGTGATTTCGTTTAGACTTTAACTGTGAATGATAGCAGTAAGGGCAAATTAAAGTTAAAGGTTAGAATTTCTCTTTCTTCATAAAGTGAACTTCAGAAGTTAATAAACTTAATACCCTTTCACCTAAAATTACCAGATGATCATTGTAGCATCTTCGTTAACTGGAATAAAATTAAAAGCAATTTCTTGCAGACTAATTTTTAATTAAGAAATAATAAAACGAATAAAACACTTGATATATTTTTCACAGGTTTATTGACGGAACTCGACAATTGTTTCGACAGGGGTCTGTCATTATCAAGAGTAAGCATAATTACTATTTAATAATGATAGACCCCTGTCGAAACAATTGTTGAGTTCCGTTAATTAACCTGTGAAAAATATACCAAGTATTTTATTCGTTTTATTATTTCTTAAAATGTATTTTCATAATACCTGCACCATCGATAGTTCGAACTGCCTTAATTTTTAATTTATAGATTTTCTCCTTGAATTTTAATATTTCTTTAAAAAACTTTTTGGCTTATTGTAGTAATGAACTTGACATTACCTAAATAATAACTTGTGCTGTTAATATCAATAATTAACTTACCTGTAATTAAATCCTTCGCATACAAACTGATTTTCTTCTGCACATTCCTTCATGCAGTCTTCAAGTCGTTCACAAAATACAGCTTTTCTTACGAGGGTTGGTCTTATCCTTTTTCCTGCTAGGACACGTCTATAGCAAGCTATAAAATAAAAAATGGTAATTCATTGATAAATGAGCGTATGCTTTCACGGTCAACGTCCATAATATTCGTCGTGATTCTGGATTTTAATGTTTTTGATGTCGGAAAATACCGACATATATGTCTGAAAGGGATGGGCCATACTTACAACAAAACCAAAAATTTTGGAGAAAGTATTATTCACTTATTTATTTTTATTATTAAAACAATTACTCGATCACTTGCACGTAATGTTAAACGTCTAACGTATATAAATATAAATATGGAATCAACAGAAACAACTACTCCTAGGGCTAATACCCCTACCGGCATTGAATTACACTGTTGATTCCGATGGATTCTTAGACGAAGATATAACATATTCAAAAAACAAAGAAGGCATTAAAATCCTTTTTCATCTAAAATTTGTGGATCACAGATCCACATTTCTAACGCGTCTTACACAGTAGGCACAGCGTACGGAAAGCCATACCCCAGGACCGGTTTCGACCTATCGGGTGGGCGCTGGCAGAAAGGCTTTTACAAGTTATATAATAAATATAAATATGGAATCAACAGAAACAACTACTTTTGAATATGTCTAACGTATATTATTTCATTTGCTATTTTACAAAAATTTGTTTGTTGTGCGAAAAAAACACTTATTTTTCTGTAATCTACTATTCAATAGTAATGATGATTACGATTTTTACATATAACAGAACCTATTTAACAGTAATGTTTATTGAATCCTGTATTTCTGCCAGTTATTAAATTTAATATCAGATTGGCATGGCTTTATTTGGATAATCTACGCGCTATGGATATAAAGGGCTTGTATATTTTAATATTGATCGCTTTCAAATTACCTGTCAAATTATTCTATTAAAAGTACATGATGATAATTTTTCACAAAAATGGTATCATTCTTAACCCTACCCCTGAATTTGTTCTTAATAAATTGCACTGTCAATAAAAAATTAAAAAACTGAAAGGTAATAATTTGCGACGCTGAGTCCAGGTCTGGCTTCAGAATTGAGATATCCTAAACTCATAACCAAAAAATGCAATTCTTGCTTATTCGTAATCATTACTACGTGAAGTAAAAGGTCATAACAATTAAAAGAGTAATTATTTCCGAAGTGTCCTTTATCACTAAATTAGAATTTGGCATCAGATTGCCTCTGCACATCAAGATGTTAAAATACATTAACCCTAAAATCCAAATGTTGGAAATTTGGCTTTTTTAGATTTAAGATTAGGATTTCTCGAAATTTCAATGTGCTAGAGAAATTCTGGAACCAGATTCGACTTCAGTTTCAAAAAACACATCGCTATAGCTCCTTATTTTTGAAAGCCCTAAGCCCTCTCTTTTTTGATAGCACTATTATAAGTTGTAAAAAGATTATTATATATATATTATATTATTTATTAATTATTTGCGATTAAGTTTCCAAAGGTGAACGCGAATATTGTCCCAGAAAAGCTTTCGTACATTGAAATTTCGAAATATCCTTATCTTAAAACTATACAAATCAAATTTGTATCATTTGGATTTTAAAACATTAATTCCAAATTTCAAATATTGCAAATTTCGAGGATATCTTGAAACTTCAATGTGCTAGAACTTATCTAGAGCTAGATTCGGGTTCCGCATCGATACCGTGGAAATGACTACACTCTTAATTGTTTAGGCATTTACTTTACGAATAAGTAATGTTCATGAATAAGTCAAAATTGTATCTTTTGGTTTTGAGACTGGGTTATTCCAAAATCCTGACGTGCTGAGACAATTCTGAAGCCAGGTTAGGACTACCTCGGAAATCACATCACTCTAGAATTGTTTCCTGATTCACTTTGATCTGTGCTATAGGATATAGGGTTAAACTGTGTGAAATTAAACTTTCCTGATTTTTAAATTAAATAGAAATAGGACCCAAACACTCCACTCCTGTGGATTTCGTCAAATAGGCAGTTCACAAGATATCATTTATATATTGTACACTCATACAAGGATTACTCATATTGTATATTATAGGAAATTAACAAATCAAATTTAAATGTTATACCAATAGTACACGTTACCTGAGTAATTTGAAGAATCTGCTATTGTAACATTAATTTAATGCATTAACGAAAGGTTTTTTATAATGTAATGTTTGTTACCTTTAGCATCTTCTACTATAATGACTCTTGATGATAGACTAGCTCCGATTTCCAAAACTATTACCAAGTATATCACATAAACACAGGATGTTTTCATCTTAATGAGAAGGGTAATAATAAGGCATTTGGAAAGGCGTCACTAAACACATGTTACACTATAAATTAATCGCAGTGAAACGCATGTGTTTGTACTGTTCAAACAATTTGAGATCAACTGCTAACCATGTCTTGATGAAACGATGTCGGTGAGAACGAAAATTTACATACAAAACACAAAGTTGCAAAATGTTTTCTGATGTAAACCAGATACAGTGGCAGTTGTAACATTCGATGTTGAATTATAAAATAGTAATTAGTAGCAGTAGTAGTAGTTAATGAACTAGCGTTTAGTGTTGCCGCGATCTGTAATTTTCCGGACGACAATACTGCATTGAAAATTAAAATTTTGAAATATGACAGTGAGGTTTTCGTTTAGAAACGATTCCACTTGCTCTTGATCATTGCACTAACAGAAGACTTTTCTGGGTTACATACATTTATACATTCCGTTTTCAAGGATAGGTTCAGTCGTTTATGAATGGCTCGGTATTGTTACATTTTCCTTTCTTAGTCAGTAGAGGGGAACCAAAAAGCTCCCAGTTTTCGTTGGGACAAATAATATGACGGAATTTCTTGTATTTCCTATCAAACTATCAGTTATTATTGGAGTTTCTATTAATTGAAATTATTTATGTTCTTCTCTATTGAGCATTGATTAATATTAATTTAGTTCGATAATTAAGCCAAATTTTTAATGTTATTAATTAATTAAGCCTAGTTCGAAACAGAAAGTAGTATATTATTATGTGGTTTAAATAAACTTGACTGTATATTTTGATAATCGTCTTAAACATTAAAATAACTTTAGATAATATCCGAAGGAAAAGTTATGAAAGTTTTTGATTCGGTCAACTCTTTTAAAACGATGGAATACTGTGTATTGAAAATAACCTATTAATAAGTCATATCACAAAAAAAAACAAAAATGTGAAAGGGGGGTGAAGTTTAGCACAAACGTCATTCGGGATTGTCAACTTCATCGATTAAAAAATTGAAATCTGAAAGGGTGTCAAGTTCCCAAGTACCTTACAGTAGAAATGCACGTTCTTCAATTGATTTAAAAGAAAATTTGTTACGTTCTTTGATATTAAATTGAATTTAATGTATAACTTGGCAAAATCTAATAAATAATTAATCAATAAATTACGTTTAAGTTGATATTATTTAATACAAGCTTAAAATTTATATTTGCTAGTTGTTCTAGTACATCCTATAAAAATAAATACTTAATTATAAAAATTGCCAAGTTATAAATTGAATATCAAAATTTTTTTTAATCAATTGATGAATATACTATAGTAAGTTCTTCTTGTAAGTTCCAATGAAATTTGACACCAGTTCAGTTTTTAACTCTTTTGTCGGGGAAACCGACGATCCCGAACTTCGTTTGTACCGTATTTGACCCCTATATTGGGTTTTCCTAGGGCTATAAGAATTAAAAGAATTTACTTGTAGATTCACATCAAAATGAAGTGATAAATTTAATTACGGTTTTCAATTTCATATTCTATATATATTTATGAGTATAATAGACTAAGGTTTTATCAAGGTTCCTCAGCAATTGGGTTCCATTTCGTAATAATGCTTCTACACGCGAGCGAAATTGCGGATTTGTAGACGTAATCAAGTATGTACTAGTATTATAATTAAATATTATTCCGTATATCAAAAACATAAAATTAAATGTGTCTACTGTGTAACGGGCTGCTCATTATACATTTTCAATAAATATTACTGACAACTAATTTTAAAAAATTTTACTAGAGGTAGTAATGAGCTGTTCATGACCAAATGTTTTGCCTTATCAGATGTGTACTGTTTGTTTAGAAAAAGATTGTATTCTTGTAGTTTTGAAGAAAGTTGACCTTAGTTTCCGTTATACCTGACAATTACCGGAACTTGGAAAATAAACGTAAGGTCAAATGTCTCATCTGTGATATAATTTACTCGTTAATCTTTTATTCTTTGCGATGGACCTTGTGATAAACATTGCGTACCAGTCACTTTAAACAAATAGTACTTGCTGATATTTATCTTTTAGGTTAAATGGTTTTAAAAATCACCCCCCAAGTAATGGGCCTTTGTATTTATTGTATTTAATAATACATGTGTGGTATAGTTTGTAATCATAGGCCCAAATATCACATCTTCACTAAAAGGCTAATAAATCATTTATAAAAGGCCATTTAAAAAAAACCTAGAATCTCAATCAAAAGTGTAACTGATGCACCATCGCTAGTGGTACAGATTCGTTCAAACTTAACTACACAAGGAAACCTACAATTCGCATGAGTATAGTTTACATCGTATTTTCTGCAGGTACCATAAACGAGTTTTATGTTCTATTGCCATTTCCTTTTGGATTGGTTTGTACCTGAAAGCGCAAACACATGGAAGCAGCATACAATACTGTAATAGCAGCCTGCATAAGACGAGAAGTTTATTTGGATATCCTTTCTCGTTCTAACGCAGCCTAATTGGTAGAGAGAGATATGGCTGTAGCAGAGAGAGCGAGAAATAATGTCTAGATACACATCATATCTTAAGCATGCTGCTATAGTATTGTATGCTATGCTTCCTCCATGTAATTATGCTCTAAGATTTGTAAATACAATGTTGATGACCAAAACGCACTCTCGATAATTTTGCAATAGTTTCAATTTTAAAACAATAAATCCATGCACACGTAGAGATTACTTTTATAGACTAGTTTAGTTTCTTGAGTTAACCAAAAACCCACAAATCAGTGGTCAAAATACAACTTCGTTCGTTAATAATGAGAAATGACCAGTCGAATCCAGATATAAGGTGACTATAACTTAATAGTAGATAAGAATAAAAGACAAAACAATGTTTCAACGAATCTATTTCGAAAAACTAGACATATGTTTCGGCCGGGTGGTCTTTATCAAGATTATACATTAAACATCTTGTTCAAACGTTAAATAGTAAATTGCAGTTTACATACATGAGACAAGTTAATATACGATAATTGGGGAAATTGACTCATTAAGAACTTTTCATCATAAATCGGTTATTAACTGTGGGATGTTGTTTGTCAATATTTCAATTTGATTATTCACTATGTTGTTTTTATTTGAAATTGCTAACTTTAAAAAGGACGGTTTCGACCTCTACCTCTAATCAATCTCTTAATATTAAAATGTCTGTTTTTCATAGTCTGATCCACAGGTTAGTCAACATATCTTTATCTGAACAAAACTTCTCTAAAGAACTTAACATTATCAAACATATTGCTATAAATAACGGCTACAAAACTGAAGTTATTGATAATATCCTAAATAATAAACAAATAACAAAAGCTAGGAATATGTTGGTTAATGGTTTGAAAGTTAAAGACGAAAAACCTTCTTGTACCATAAATTTTATTAAGAATGTAAGCTCCAAAATTTCAAATAGATTAAGAATGTTAGATTTTAAAGTGTTAGAAGTCAATAGATTAAAGTTAAGCAATATCATAGTTAATAATAAACCAAAACAAGACAAATTACAAAAAAGGGGAATCTACAAATTATCGTGCAAAGATTGTGATGCCATTTACATTGGACAATATGGTGGGGCTCTAAAAAATCGTATTTGTGAACATGAGCGCTCAATTAATAACAAAACTTGCTCAACAGGTTATGCTGAATATTGTGTTCAAAATAACCATAATCTTGACAAAGAAAATATTAAATTATTACATAATTCATAAAAATCTAGAAAGCTCACACTTTTGGAGCAGTTAGAAATCCAATTAGCAATTTCAAATAAAAACAACATAGTGAATAATCAAATTGAAATATTGACAAACAACACCCCACTCTTAATACCCGACTTATGATTAAAAGTTCATAATGAGTCAATTTCCCCAATTATCGTATATTAACTTGTTTTTAACTTGTCTCATGTATGTAAACTGTAATTTTCTATTTAAGGTTTGAACGTTTAATGTATAATTTAATATTAATCTACTCTTGATAAAGACCGTCCGGTCGAAACATATGTCGAGTTTTTCGAAATAGATTCGTTGAAACATTCTTTTGTCTTTTATTCTTATCTTTAATTAATTATGTTTCATCAACATTGCACCGAAAAAAGTTTACTTAGTATTAACAGTAGGTATATGTAAACGTTTGAGCTTCTTGTTTTCTGCGCTTTGTGTAAATAATAAAACTGAGTGGTCAAAATTTCCGGAAAAATAAACTACTTATTTTAATTACCAGGAGCAGTTATTTTATTTACATTCCTGTGTACTAAACTAACCAAGATAAATTATGTGGCAGTAAAATTAACAAATGCTACGTACATACAGTACGGTATGTGTTCATGTGAATCAGAGGAACTTAATGTTTACTGTATGTTGTAAAAATAACGTATCATAATAATAGATCCGGATGCTCACACAATTTAATTTTGTAAATGAACGGTGTGGGAATTCAATATTAGACTATTCGAACGCACGGAAATGGGGAACTTTACAATTTGTATTACGCAATTTAATGGACTGTTAAACGCATTTTATTTAGTTATTGTGAGTCTACAATAATTAGAGCATTAAACGGCGTATTGATGGATTGATTATTTTTTTAATATTGCTCATTTACATAGAAAATCTTTCTATTATACGTTTATTTACTGATTCTACATAATATAATTAAAATTCAAAATAGGCAATTTATTCATTCCTATTGACAACTCCTTGAAAATATTAAATGAATTAAGTCAAAAATGGAATATATTCACTTGAATTTGTAAAACTTTAAACTATTAAAGTTGCATATCGTATTTAAAAATTTATAAACTAGAAACGGCTACTACTTTTCATAGCAAATAATTCGAAAATTACCCTACTAGAAATTAGATCAGATTATATTCAAAAAAGAAGGAATTAAAATCCTTATTCGTCTAAATTTTAAAATCAAAGATCTCACATTTTGAACGCATCCTACCAAGTAGGCACAACGAACCGAAAGCCACATCCCACGACCGGTTTCGACCTTTCTGCCAGCGCCCACCTGATAAGACCCGATAGGTCGAAACCGGTCGTGGGATGTGGCTTTCGGTTCGTTGTGCCTACTTGGTACGATGCGTTCAAAATGTGAGATTTATGATCTTAAAATTTAGACGAATAAGGATTTTAATTCCTTCTTTTTTAAATATGTTATATTTTCGTCTAGAAGTCCATCGGAATCAACAGTGTAATATAATGCCGATAGGGGTATTAGCCCTCGGAGTAGTTGTTTCTGTTGATTCCATATTTATACTTATATTTAGATCAGATTATGTTAAAAACATTTCAGAATTTTTTTGGTGAATAATTTATTATTAATAAACCAAACCCAACGTTTTGCCAAAAGGTCTAGGGTTTCTTCAAAAAGAAATCGTTCTAATCAAATATGATTAAATGAATCATAGCAGATATTCCGGAGTATGATCAGATCCGGATCAGACGTTCGCTAATACGACCATCCTGATTTATTCCTGATCAGGGTATATATGTTACCGGCAATGTATAAAATCCGGCATTGTGAGAAATACCTAGTAATTGTGCAAACTAACCAATTCACTAGGTATTCTGCAAAATGACCACAATTTTGGATAACCTACAAAATGACTACGCTGTGTTTGGCAATTTACATAATGTCTGTTGCAACAGTCAATCTGGAGCTTCAAAATCTTTACATCTCACATTGACTAGACAATTTTAAGATGGACAACAAGACTGGTATTATTAAAATAAAAACGCTGTATTTATATTGAAAATTTATGAAACATAGAATTTGTTTTCTGTATTAAATGTATGTAAAATACATGACATAACCTAACCTAACCTAACCTAACCCACATTATTTGTACATAAAGCTTTTTTAATCTATAATATTGGGATTTATTCACAACTTCCATTCCCTTATTAATGATATAATATCTTTCGCTAAATGTTAAAAACACATTGTTACAGTTCTTATTACTACATATTGAATTCAATTTTTCAAGGAATATTTCTTTTTTCATGCTTGCCATTATGAATCACACCACACATTGCAACACACTGACTAGTAATTCGATACAGTCAGGCATTCAGCAAATTGCCTAGTGAATGTGAGAATAATGTTTTTCAGGTTCCATATTGACTATTGCAACAGACATTATGCAAATTACCTAAAATCACTTCCTCATTTTGTAGATTATCCAAAATTGTGGTCATTTGGCAGAATACCTGGTGAATTGGCTAATTTGCACAATTACTAGGTATTTAGCACAATGCCCGGTTTTGTACATTGCCGGTACCATATATATAATACTCCAATCCTTAACACGGTTATCAATACGATCAATTCCTTTACAGGATCTAACACTAAATACTTTAGTAAGGTCCAAGTAAGTTTTTCGGGTCAGTATCGTATCCGATGTCCTGAGCCAAATCGTAATACAAACTTTAGTGATCTACTGATCCGATCCGTATGTAATATTCCTTATTAAAACTTTATAACAAATGCACAAGTACGTAAAAACAGAATAAATCTCGAAAGAAACGCCAAATTGAAGTGGCACTTTAATATTCTGATTAGGATCTGAAAATTTCTGAAAATAATTTATGACCAGTGCAACAGATCCGCTACTCTTAATACGACGTGTGACGTTTATTGTCCATACCGGATTAGGAGATCTGATCGTACTTCAGGAAAATCTGATCCGATACTAATTCAAATCTGAAGAAATTTCCAATCGGGTAATTAGATGTCTAATGTAATGGTTTTGTTTTTTTGTTTATAAAATTATTATAAGAAGTTGGATCTACAGTTACATGAAATTCGTCGCTATATTAATAAAATTATATTTAACTTGACATATGCTTTGCAAGCACTGCGATTTCTTCAAACAAGCAAAAAAGCTTTGGGTAAAACTTTTGAAGGTGCAAACTTAGACCAACTGATTGCATGACTAACTGATTTAGAGTTAGTTCTATGTAAGCACCCACCAAGAAAGAATTTTTGTAAATTCAAGGAGGCAAAAAATATATTTGAAACTCGTCGAAATCTCGCAACCAGCTTAAGTTAAAAGTCTACATATCAGCTTATACACTTTTTTAAATAGGTGTAGAATTAAGGAATCTACCGAAGTTAACAAATGAGGTAAACTAAAAGAAGGAAACAAAATTGCGGACATCAGTTTTTAAACAGTTTTCAAAATATTTACTTATATATAAGGTTTTCCTATTGAAATAATGTTTTAAAATTTTTTGTTCATAACGTTAGGCAGTAATTTTACAAAATTAGTAAAAACTGCTAATGATGATCTAATCGTAAGTGAAAAACCGAAAAATTATTGTGATGATATATGAGCAATAGCTAATATTGCATGAAGTGCAAAAATTTTTGAATGTCTATTATTTTCTTTGCTAGCACGTCTTAAATCCCTATATTGAAAAAATGACCTTACTATCTTACATAATAATCATTGTTACCATACATGAGTTTTATGTGGCAAATTTAAAAAATTGTAAAAGAATAATTCAAGGCTAGAACGATCGTAGCACAATAATGTGGATATAATTATGTAGTTTAGACAAATCATCGGTAATCTTTATGTTGTATAATTATTTTATTATTTACGTTTTTCACATATGTTATGAGATAATCCACAAGTAGGTGTTATTCTTTAAACATTGTTAGCCGCATGTAATGTGTAATGATTTAGGTGTATTGAAACACTAGTTTGTACGTTATTCCAAAAACTTTTCGAAAAATGTTAACATTAATATCATATCGTACTAGGTTTCACGTGCATGGTTAATATTCAACCAATGTATTTTACTACTGGTACCAACGGTGTGTAATGCTCGCATCGTTATCTCATGATATTTTCTGCTACTCAGTTTCAGATCAAACCACATAGGAAGTTTCAAAAATGATGGAAACTTTGGCGGAGTTGTAGAACAAACTGGATAGCCCAAACCCCAACTCCAAAACACGACACAAAATGTCCGAAGCACTTTTCGGTAACAAAGTTACCTTCTTCAGGGACTGAAGAGAACTAAAACCTAAGGGCAATATGTATATTATTTTATTTTTCAGTTCTACCAAATTTATCGTGAGCTAAATGCTCTTTTAACCTAAACGGAAGAGAGCGTCTAGTCTGACCAACATATCTCTTATTGCAATCTTTACAATCAATTTCATATATTCCCGACTTTTCTATAAAAGGAATTTGTCCTTAAGGTTACCCAGAAGAGCTTAAAGAGTATTAGAATTAGAACTGTATGATATTTGATAACCAAGTTTATTAAAATAAACGGACAAAATTCCTTTTCTAGAAAAGTCGTGGATATATGAAATTGATTTTAAATATTGCAATAAAAATATGTTAGTCAGACTAGACGCTCTCTTCTGGTCAGGTTTAAAGAGCATTTAGCTCACACTAAATTTGGTAGAACTGAAAAATTTATTGTTGCTCAACATATTCTTGCTAAAAATCAGAGGATCAATATTGACAACCTTAAATTAGTTAAGGAAATTAAAAATAATTACTTACTAAATAGTTTTGAAAGCAGGTTTATTTATAAAAATAGATTAGGTTCTATTAATAGTGACAAGGGTCCTATTCCTAGCTCTCGGCTTTTTAGTTTAATTTAATTCTTTTGTTATTGTTTTTGTAAGGTCCACTGAACATTGCGGCAGTTTGAACGAATCTTGTTCACCGGACCATTAGTATATATAATATCTATATTGCCCTTAGGTTTTAGTTCTCTTCAGTCCCTGAAGTAACAAAGTTACCTTGTGCTTCGGACATTTTGTGTCGTATTTGGCGTTGAGGTTTGAGCTATCCAGTTTGTTCCACATAGGAAATTTATTATTTTACTTAATTTATCAAATGCTCTGATATTTGAATCCATTAAATCTTCTAAAACTACAAAATCCATCCTGTATGAAATGATTATTTAAAAAAGTTATTGATTTGGAACGAAATAATAATGTGCTAATATCTATGGTGGTAGCGTAGGTAGGTTTGTATTTGTAAAACAAATCGGTGGAGCTGTCTCGTCCAAATTACGGTTAGTTGAACATTTAAAGGTCTAATTAAAGGACGGGACTAATTAACTTTTTGACGTATTGGGCTTGTCTAAACCTTCATATCTGACTCAAGAAAACATTTTAATGTAATAAACACTCACACCAAATTTCATCAAAATCGGTCGTATAGTTTTAAATGCTGTCACCATGTTGTTATGCTCTATAGCCATAAAGGTCATAGATGGGCTGTGTCTGCCATTATAAAAATGTGCTATGCGACATTAATAACGAAGTTGATCCGTCCAAATTTGAACGGGTTCAACCAGCTAAGTTTTATATTGCCGTTATCTGCATTAATTTCTCGTAAATCATGTAGGAGTAAATTAAACTGATCAGAAAGTAATACGAATAACGATTGCATTTAGTGTCCTTTTGGTGAACAGCGAATACGTTAATGATTATACTGTACCTACCGATTACGAATTAGAAAGACACACATAATAATTACTTTAAAGTTGTTAAAGATCTTTTAAATTAGTTATGCATTTAAGCACAGTGTTTATTGTTCGAACGGCCTCCAAAATGCAACACTCATCCATCACATTTAAGCTGTCGAGTGCAACGCCATTGGGTATGACGCAATAGCATCGTCTATTGTTTAGGGTATTTTAGGTTCTGCCTTTACTATAAAATTGCATTTGATAGAAATACATTCACCGATTGCTGAGGTCGAAAGTTCAACTGTACGGCCGCAATTTTCGATTAGTCCCGTGGGAAATATCTTTCAATGTAAGCTTGTCTGATTTTTGTCTTTGAACGATCGTTTTAGTGTTATTAATTTATTAAATTGGCAATGCTACAATACGTTTGGGAAGTATGAACGCTGTATAAGACATTTTAACAAAACAGACAAGAAAATCTGTTAAAATGTAGTTGCATGCATTGTGTACCCAACACCGTCTAGAAAACAAGACTGAAGTGCTGAAATGTGACACCTTTACTGAAAGGCCTGTGGTCGCCCAATGTATCGTTGCTATTAGGAATATTGATAAATTAAAAACGTTAAGGGCTTCCTGTTTAAAAATTGGTCTTCAGTACTGAATAGTTTATGTAATTGTTACTTCTAATGGACATCAATCGTTGGCATAGCTAGGGAGTATACTTGGGGCGGGGGGGGGGGGTTTCGACAATGCAATATATGATAAACGGGAGTTGGGATTCGGGGGATGATAAAAGAGGATTACTAAAATACATTTCCAATGGACGGGTTGGATACAAGAGATTGATAATGTACTGATCGTTGGTCAAAGGACGGTGATGGTGACGACTTTGCACAACACTAATAAAGTGCTTCAAAATAAGGGCGGAGTAGTAGAGGGGAAAGGAATAAAGGTGAACAATCGAATATTTAAAAACAAGCTAGGGTAACTTAACGCAACCCTAACCTAACCTACGATTGATTTAAACAAGTAAGGTTAGGTTACATTAATCTCTGTCCAATTTTTGATTTATCCCCTCTTCCTCCAAACACAAAGTCATTTTTAGTGTTGTAGAATGTCATCGCTACCATCACCAACACATACACAATTACCATTTCGATCTTTAACCCCCACTTCTGAATGCCAACTAATTTCAATGGAAATATATTCTAGTAACCATCCTTTATCATCCTGCTCAACTCCAACACTATGTGGCTGGAGTGGATATACAAACAATTACTGATTTTTTTCTCAAAATAAAAATAATTAAAACAGAAAGTATATTCCTTTAATACCATCGATTCTCTAGGATGGTTAATGAGCTATGTAAATTGGACAGTGTCTACCCTTGCCCCCCTAACTACGACGATGGCATCAATACTCACTAGAAATTACCTTAATATATTGTAGTTTAAATGTTTCGATCTTTACTATCTTCTTTGAATTGGGCTATGCTCTTCAAACAATAACTTTTCAGTAAAGTGATGCTTAAAGTTGCAATATTTTATCAAGTATTATACAAGCAATAGAAACTACAGTTGGGTATGATAAACATTCTCGAGCTAAATTGTTTATAAAATTATATTGAAGTTCATAGTTGAATTGAATTGAACTTAGGTTTTGGCAATTGGAAGGGATATTTGGTAAGTTTGCTTGAGATCATGTAATGTGTTTTCATTGTTTTCATGTGTTTTATGATTTTTAAACAATCTTACGATCCACATGTACCATTTCTATATAAATTTATCTCTCATTCTAAATACAACTTATGCCAACAGGTGGAATCCCAATTGAAACCAAATTTTTTGAAAAGTAATTACAATTGTAAACTTACCCTGTATCATTTCCGTTATGATAGAAATTATTGTTTCTCCATGAGGACCTATAGTAGTAGATACAATTCGGTAGCCATCCTTGATCGTTTCTGAAGCATTACGTTCGCTATGTTCCGTTCTGTTTTGAATGGTGTCTATTGAATCTTTTACATTTTTGATCATTCCCTCTTGTTGGTTTTTGGAATCCATCAAATTTTTATTTCGATCCATATTATTAGGTTTCAAGTCATTTTTTGTATTACCAACATAAAATTGATTTTCATTTTCATTTTCGTGTTGCCAATTAGTAGACCCTTCCCCTTCAGAAGAACTACCGTGGTGATCCATGGTATGAAATGGTAAATATCTACCTCTCTTGGTTGCATAAAAATTTGAGTCGACACGAATTTCATGATCGTAAGAACGTGAATAAGGATTAGAAAAAATTCTCTCTTCTCCATTTAAGTGAGATTCAGGAGAATTTAGTGGTTCATTAGGTTGCCAGTATGAAAATGTTTTTCTTCCGACATTCTCATCGGTAAACGAATATGGGCGAACAAAATTTAATCTTATGTCTTTTCCTTCGTCACAACAAGGTTTTTTGTAGGCGTCTCTGCCTCTCCCATATATTGGTGCATATAAATACCTAGGATAACCACCGTCGTTACTGTAATCAGGTCGTGTTGTATCCGGTTCTTGATAATTAAAATGGTGGGCACCTTCTGAATTCGTTGACTGGTGATAGTCATGGTGTATTTCATAATTGTAACTGTTTATACGATCTTGGTGTGCATAATCCATCATTGTACGAAATTCGCCTTGTCTGCTGTTACTATTTCCCATATTAAATTCATGATTTCTCGTTTCGTTAAAGTTGGGCAATACATTGTTGTTTCCAAAAGGTTCTGGTCTAACGCCAATCATACCACTGGAAACTTTCGTACTAGTTTTGAATATGTTTTCGTGCCTTTTTCGGGATTGATAAAAGTCATTTTTTGGATGAAATAACGGTTTAGGCAATGGACGTCCCCATATAGGTCTAAAATGGGACGACGAATAAGGATTCTGATTTCTTCGGTTCCAGGATTTTACAGGTAGATAGTAATCGCCAGGAGGATGGGGGCTGAAGTAATGGTCGTCATCCTTATTTTTGTCAAGCCGTTTCATAAAATCGTCATCTTCTATATGCGCATTACTACTTCCACTTCTTTCAGTGGTTGAATTTTCGTTGGTGTCATTTTTGTTTATTGAATTTGTTTGACCTGTTTTTTTATCGGGTGTATTATACGGGGTAGCTATAGGATGTTCAATTACCAGCTTACAACCTAATTTTTTTGTATACAAATCGAAATTGGTGTCATTTACAGTGCCTATCGGTTTTAAATCAGACGTCTCTTTAATTACGTGAACACTCAATTCACACGTTGTATTTCCTTTAACCCCAACACTAGAAAACAACAGGAACAATGAGTAACCGAATGTGATTGTTATACGACGATTCACAATAAAAGGATAATCTCTTAATTAATTGTCTTGCTAGTTTGAACGGAATAGATTTTTCAAATTGAAAAATATTATTTCAATGCCCATTTAACTCCAAAAGTTAAAAAAATTAGAAATTAGAAAATAAACTAGTAAACTAGAAATAGTTTCTTGTTATCTACAATGAAGGAGTGTGAAGTGAACATGATACATCCCCCCTCAAACAATTAAAAAGTTTACACTCAATTTTTGTAAAATAGGTTTATTTGTAATGTAAACATACCCAAAACTGAAAGTTCTACATTTGTCTTGTTCGTCAGTACAAATGTCTTGACATTCTTCCACCGACTTGGCAGACATATTCCTGTAGACATCCTTGGAAGATAATCGGTGTCCTATTGCTTGTCTTTCGTAACAGTCTAATGTAATGGTAAATCAATTGAAATTATGTTTCTGATTTTTGAATCATAAAATTAATTTAAAAAAACAGTTACAGAATATAGGTTCATATAAATATTAGTAACGGCAGACTATCTTTAATGTACTTAGTGTGAAACATGTTAATAACTTGAAATAAATTAAAACAAATGTAATGTTTTCACCAGTTTTATTTCGTCATTACTCGACAATATTGTTTCAGTAGATTGCTACCATTATCAGTATTAGTTTATACTCTTGATAATGGTAGCAATCTACCGAAATAATGTTGTCGAGTAATGATGAAATAAAACTGGTGAAAACATTACATTTGTTTTAATTTACTTCAAAATATTAATAACTATGACATATCTATAAGATTTTACCATTCCGGTATCATTTAATAAATTAGTTTTACAAAACAGTTTTAAATATTTACAGTCCATTGTACTCATTGAAAAAATTTTTTTGACTGCAGATTTTATATATGAGGAAATTTTATGTTCGTGGTTTTAGAATGTGTTGTACCTATGTGAACATAATGTTTGTCTTCATTTAACAAAACTTTTTCTTATCGAAATGAAAATTGGTTATAATTTAGAACTTTGTTATTAGTAGAGTTTATAATGGAATAACAATTGATGGAATATATAGACATCTACTTGATGGACGTTCACTGTCATACATTAATGTGATATTAATTTATGAATTAATTTGTACCAACTACAGATTACCACAAATTCTTGCCGAGAATCGAACCCGGGATCTTTAGCTTTGCGCGCCAATGCTTTTACCACTACGCTACAAGAGGCGACAGAAGTAACAACGATGAACGTACACACAAAGTCGCAGAATCAACAGAATCAATATATATTATTACTAATCATCAATAATGAAACATTTTCGGTGAATTTTTAGTAGACGTAAATTTAAATACATTAAGGTGATATTAGTTTATGAATTAATTTGTAGCCACTACAGATTACCTCAAATGAGGAAAGATTTGTTACTGCTATCACGCCATTTCGTAGCTTAGTAGTCAGAGCATTGGCACGTAAAGCCAAAGATGCCGGGTTTGTTTCCCAGCGAGGGCGTGACAACAGTAACAAATTTTTCTTTATTAATTTTTCTACCGGTCTGTCCTATATATATATATATAGATAGATAGATTCGTGTTGTTTTATTTGTGAAAGTATAAACATTTAAAAATTTGAAATTTCTTAAAGTTGAAAGAAATTTTGCCTAGTTCATGAAATGTCATTAAATCTAAAACTTATATATATATATATAGATAGATTCGTGTTGTTTTATTTGTGAAAGTATAAACATTTAAAAATTTGAAATTTCTTAAAGTTGAAAGAAATTTTGCCTAGTTCATGAAATGTCATTAAATCTAAAACTTGTGCTGCCTTGAAAACAAATCTAGTTAACTTGGAAGTTCTTTCGAATTCATATTAACGATAATCATCCTGTCATGGGAAACTCAGATTTGAATTCCAATATTAGTTATTTGTAACAGTAATTTTATTTTTAAGGTTTTAATTTAAAAATTATCTCATGGGCAGGAATTTCCGTTACAAATAACTAACATTTGAATTCAAATCTGAGTTTCCTATAATAGAATGATTATCATTAATATGAATTCGAAAAAAATCCAAGTAACTAGATTTGTTTCCAGGGCGGCACAAGTTTTAGCTTTAATGATATTTCATTATCCAGGCAAAATTCCTTTCAACATTCAAAAATAAATTTACATAATAAATTATCGTTAATAGAGCTCTAATATATAACCGAGTTTCTTTTAAATTGGAAAAAAAGGTTTTCATATGAGAATAAGTAGTTTGAAAAATTTAGCATCCATCATTATAATATACATTTATTGCAATATATTTAGAAGGCTTGTGATGTGTATTTCAGAACAAGCGTTTGGTTTTAATGTACTTAATCAGACTTAATGTGGTTAGATTGTAGGATACTTACCCTTCTTGGTAATCGATACTTTATTGTCTATCTTCAATGAGTAAACACTTAACACGTAACTAATTAAAATTGTCACTAAAACTAGCAATGTCAATTCTCTGAGTATCATCATGAATTGATAATCCGCAACGTGTATTGTTTGCGTTCGTTCGTTTGTTTTGCTAATTATATAAGTATTATGGTGAAGAGTACATCCGATTACTCATCTTTAACATAAATTATTTATAAAAAAAGCGTAACAATTAGGAATATGTTACGATGTGCACCCGTAAAAAATAAATTAGATGACTATTAAGAACGAGTTATATTGAAAAATGAAATTGAACGTTATTTGATGATGTTCGAAGAGGAACTGTTGGATGATGTGGTTGTCTGTAAGGTTTTAAATAATTAAAATCTTGTAAATGGTCTTCGTGTTAACAGGTAGGCATGTATATATTGTATACATGTGTGCATAGGTGGGTAGCCCTGTCTTCTTTTAGTCGCCTATCGGAATATCAAGGATGTTATATTTTATGTTTTTCCTCTTGCCGGAGGCAACGTACCGTTTCCAGTCTTCTCATTCTTGGATGGTCGTAACTTGCGACGCGCGAAAGAAAGAGGAAGTGATCATTTATCTTTTTTGCATATATCTTACATATGTAGCTATACAGGATGTCCCAGTCCGTACAGACCAAAGCAAGCATAGTGATTGAGAACCTCAAGATTTATTGAAATAATCGCTATATAACAGGCGGGCTGAAAAGTTCGTAAGCTAGCATTGAAAAACTTATTTTTTTTTTGATAGAATTTGATTTTATTATTCAATATAGTTCCTTTCGAGGGCGATACAACGATTAACGATTATAGCGGTCATACAATTTTTCGATACTATTTTTATAATACGATTTGTCTTTAGCCTCAAAATAGACTTTAGTTCAGTTCAGGCGATTACCTCTTCATCGGTGCGAAAATTCTGTCCAGCGAGCATCCTCTTAAGGGCTAACAACAGAAAAAAGTCGCTGGGGGCCAGATCTGGGGAGTACGGTGGATGCGGAAGCAATTCATGGAATTTTGCCATCGATTTCATTGATTTGTGACAGGGTGCATTGTCTGAAACAGCAGCTTCTTTTCGCGATTTCCTCTTTTAAACGCTCCAATAACGCTACATAATAGTCGCTGTTTATGGTTTTCCCCTTTTTAAGGTTGTCGATAGTCAATGAATATTATACCATGAGCATCCCAAAATACTGATGCCATAACCTTGCCAGCCGACGCCGACTTTTGCGGCTTTCCGCTCTTTGGAGTCAGTTCAACACGTGCAGTCCACTCGGTTGACTTTCGATTGGACTCCGGTGTGAAATGTTGGAGCCATATTTCATCCATCATCACATATCGACGCAAACGCAAAAATTCGGATTTAATACGATTGAACAGCTCCAAACACTCCTTAGAATCATCGATCCGTTGTTGTTTTTGGTCAATTGTGAGCTCGCGCGGCACCCACTTTGTACAGAGCTTTCGCATATCCAAATATTCATTCACATTCACGTTATGACCAACACGTTCCTTTGATATATTTAGGGTCGGGTCTCAGCTATCTCAATCAACTTCACTTTACGGTTATAAAAAATTATTTTGTGGACTTTTTTGATGTTTTTGTCGGTAACAGCCAACAGCCTCTTTGAGGCGTCTAGTGCGTATATCGTCGTCGGTGCTCATTTCGCCTCGTTTAAATTTAGCAAACCACTTTTCTACGGTTGATTTTCCTGGTGCAAAGTCCAAATAATGTTTATCAAGCCAAGCCTTGGTTTCAACAGTATTTTTTTTTCGCCAAAAAGCAATGCTTTATTATTATAACACACGAAATTCCTTTTTATCCATTTTTTCAAAGTAACAAAAGTTTTTTCACTCAAAATGATTGAATACAAAAAGATCAATTAGAGTACTGTGAAGCTTCCACAAAACCTTTAAAACCTAAAACACGTTTCGACACCCAAAGTGTCATCCTCAATTAGAGGGTTTTATTACTGATACTATAAGCAAAAAAACAAAATAAAAACAAAAAAAAATTCAAGAATTATTTGTTTTACCACAACAATTGTTTCACCACTAATCAACACTGATGAAGCCACTGTGTGATGTAGAGAAACAGTTGTTGTGGTACAACAAATAATTCTTGATTTTTTTTGCTTTTATTATGAATATTGACATTTTTTACTAAGGTAGCTTATTAAATGGTCCAACGTATGGTATAATAAGAATATGCAAATAAAAAATTGTTTTAACTAAATTGTAATTAATCTAACCCAACAAATTAAGGGTTTTAAACACGATTGTTTTTGCAATTAAACACAGCGTGTATTCTTCTGATATTCTAAATGAAACTTATATAACCAATTACCTACAATGCAAGAAAGTTTTTGAAAATTTAACTAGAAAACCAAAGGGTCATAACTTCGAAACCGCTGAAGACCGAATAACAAACATAGGCTTATTTCCCTAGGTGGTCGGCATAGGCGCTTTGGGCCGTACCGGTTGGGACACCCTGTATACAAAAGAGCGTTTTACGAACATCTTTTGTTAGATTCTAAGAGTCAACGTAAATGTTAATTAACAGTCTGAGAAACACCAAGAGTTTATGAACTTGACTGTATCGTAATTGTTGATCTATTTATTCAAGGTCATAATTGTTGAAATTGCAAGTTTAACTATATTTAATGAATAATTTGTGATGAACAGGAGCTACTACAGTGGCTATGGCAGTAAAAGTTGCTATATAATAACAGAATTGTCATCGTGAGTGCTAAATTTTTTTTACTGATTTGTCTCTTCTACCCAATAATTTTCATGGTACAAGCAATGTCTGATTTCACGCTGATATGAACGTAGAATGGGAACAAAACATAACTCATATCGATATTTGTGACATACCATTCCTGTTATGAACTTTAACGATTAGGTAAAATATCATTAGTTCATAAGTGTTAAAATTTTTACATAAAGAATAATGATATATACTCAGTAGGCAAAGCATTTAGTACATTACCTTCTGATTTGTATGTTTTGTAAAAAACAGTGTAGTTAGGCTGGGTTAGGTTAAGGTTAGGTTGGGATGTATTTTATGGGTAATTTAATTCAGAATTTTGCTAGTTTTAATTAAAAAAATCATTATAAATTCAATATAAATCCCTGATTGCTGACCTGTAATTATGATATTTTCTAGCATTTACATCATAATCCATAACAAAAAACAGTGCAAACATTCATTACACGTACATTACGCCTGTTTATGTTAATTTTCAAGAAAGTACATTAACAAAAATTAAATTTAACAATTTCCTATACGCGATAGGATTAACTATTATAGTATAGCCTAGTTCAAACTAATTTGTCCTAAGCCCGATAGGATGAACCAGTGTAGGCTAGTCCAAACTGATTTGTCCTGATATAAATACGCACACTCTACGATAAACTGGTGTGCCGTAGTGTAAACATTATAGTATATCTAGAAAGTCAAAATAAATAAATAAACTGAATAAAATACCTTAACCTAATACCTAACAATTTTAATAATTGAGATATGATTATTGCTTCTATTAAAAAAACACATAATATTTGTTATAGTATGATTGATTGTATTACCAATTATCCATAACTTTTAACGACGAATCATTATGGTTTTAATAAAAATGATTATTTTTCCAATTACGGAGTATTTCTATATCAGGACAAATCAGTTTGGACTAGCCTACACTGGTTTATCCTATCGGGCTTAGGACAAATTAGTTTGGACTAGGCTATACTAGTTAATCCTATCGCGTATAGAAAGAACTACTTTAGCCTAGGCAAAACTAGTTTGTCTTGAAGTCGGTTTTGGCCGGTAACATATGTATGCAACCAGAAGACATCAGTTTCCATTATAAAATCATGCTTATAATAAATAGTCTACTATTGTGTATTTTTCGTGAAAATTAAGCCGAATGTCCATTTTTTAAGTAATAAGTCCTATAAGTCTTTGTGTTAGTGAGATTGTAAACATTTCAGTAGGATGCGCATAACACATTTTACATTAATGTTTGAGGATGAGGAAGCTGTCTACAAGATATGTGCTGCGTTTGCACACAGCCGATCATAAGCGGGCTTGTGTGGTTGCGTGTTTAGGAATGTGTCAACACAATTTAAAAGAATTTTTTCAACGTTCTGTAACTGTTAATGATAAGTGTAGTCATTATTATACGCCAAAAACCAAAAATCAGTCGAAAATGAGATCTAGGCCTAGCGAATGTACGCCGGTCATGACCACAGTTGTTTGGGACTCACATGGTATAATATTAACGATTATAGAAGGGAAAACCATTACAAGAGAGTATTATGTTGTACATACACTTAAATTAAGAAAATCGTCTGATTATACTTTTAACATAAAATTGAAAGAAGGTTGAGATAATAAACGATTCAACATTTACCATTTATTCCCTTCTAACAAGTAATTGTTTGGTGATCGTTCTTGACAAGTTTCGTTAATTTCTGTTCTCCACCATGCAAAAAAATGCGTAGGTATTAATGCTGAACCGGCGGGTGTAACTACGGTTACGTAAATAAGTTTACATAATTATTATTTTTTGTTTTAAAATTAGCTACGATGAGCGTGTTTCTTTTTTCTGCTTTTGAATATGACTAAGGTGTGTAACAAAGCGGTAAATAACTACTTATGTTCTTTGAACAAAAAACAAATATCAACAATTATATTTTTTCGATTAAAGTAGTATCCGATATAGCATCAATATTATGGTTGTAAGAATGGACCGACCATCAGTGGTGTCGCTAAAGGTCGGCCTAGGTGGGAACGTGGCCCTCCCCCCAAGAAAAATTAAAAATGTTAGTGATTATTTGCTTCAAACCGGTGCTGACCGTTCTAAAAGCAGTGCTTGTAGTTAAATCATTTAAAAATGATTGCTTTATTAATCTAACAAACAGCGCATATTCAGAAAACAAAAACAATTTTGTATCTATTTTTAATTAAACCGTTAACTTAGGTACTGATATAACAGGCGGGCTGAAAAGTTCGTAGGCTAGCATAGAAAAAATTATACTTATTATATTATATATATCATACAATTTTTCGATACCATTTTTATAATACGATTTGGCTTTAGCCTCAAAATAGGCTTCAGTTTCGGCGATTACCTCTTCATCGGCGCGAAATTTCTGTCCAGCGAGCATCCTTTTGAGGCCCGAGAACAGAAAAAAGTCGCTGGGGGCCAGATCTGGAGAGTACGGTGGATCCGGAAGCAATTCGAAACCCAATTCATGGAATTTTGCCATCAATTTCATTGATTTTTGACACGTTGCATTGTCTTGATGAAACGGCACCTTCTTTTTCTTCAAATGAGGCCTCTTTTCCGTGATTTCGTCTTTTAAACAATCCAATAACGCTACGTAATAGTCGCTGTTTATGGTTTTCCCTTTTTTAAGATAGTTTATGAATATACCATTATACCATGAGCATCCCAGAATACAGATGCCATAACCTTGCCAGCCGACTCAACTTTTGTGTCTTTCCACGCTTTGGAGTCGGTTCATCACGTGCTGTCCACTCGGCTGATTGTCGATTGGACTCCGGTATGAAATGATGGAGCCATGTTTCATCCATCGTCTCATATCGACGCAAACGCAAAAATTCGGATTTAATACGATTGAACAGCTGCAAACAATGCTTAGAATCATCGATCCGTTGTTGCTTTTGGTCGATTGTGAGCTCGCTCGGCACCCACTTTGTACAGAGCTTTCGTATATCCAAATATTCATTCACTATATGACCATGACCAACACGTTCCATTGATATCTTTAGGTATGTTATCTCAATCAACTTCACTTTACGGTTATCAAAAATTATTTTGTGGACTTTTTTGATGTTTTCGTCGGTAACAGCCAACAGCCTCTTTGGGGCGTCCACTGCGCCTTGTTTAAATTTAGCAAACCACTTTTCTACGGTTGATTTTGCTGGTGCAAAGTCCGAATAATGTTTATCAAGCCGAGCCTTGGTTTCAACAGTATTTGTTTTTTCGCCAAAAAGCAATGCTTAATTAACACACGTAATTTCTTTTTATCCATTTTTTCAAAGTAACAAAAGTTATTTCACTAAAAATGCTACAACTCAGATACTAATAGTGCAACAGTTGTCAAATTTATACACGCGTCTTTTGAAGGTTATGGCTAACAAAAAATAATATGGATTTGATACTAGCAGCGCCATCTATGGGTCAGCCTACGAACTTTGCTTGTAATACGAAGTAAAAAATTATTTAAATGAAAAACGAAAAACCGATATTTCCATTAAAATGTTTAAAAAACTTGTACGTCATACTGAAAACATGGAAAATAAGGGCTTCCTTAGAATTAAAATGTATATACCTACTTTCGACAACAAAATAATAGTAACAGAATTGAACGAAAAGTTTCAACAAAATATATTTAAAGAAAATCTCTTACAATTGTTTCGACGAGACCGTCATTATCAAAGAGTCAACAGGAATTACTCTAATTCTTTGACAGTAATGGTCTCGTCGAAAAAATTGTAAAAGGTTTTCTTTAAATATATTTTGTTGAAACTTTTCGTTGAATTTTATTAATTATGTTTCATCAAGTTTGCACCAAAGATAACTTATTAAGTGACAAAATAATCGTAAGTATCTCTGGATTAATCCCAAAGCAAAACAATTTTTAAATTACGATACTGTAGATATTGCAGAAAAATATGTATTATTCCCCTCCACCCCCCGTCGAAATAAAAATCGCTGCCTACTTCAAATAAGTGAGAGCTATACAGTGACCACCTGGAAAATAGATGCTGACGACGCTACTGTGGACCATCATTTTATTTAAAATTACTAATTCATTGATCAACGTTACAAAGTCACCACTTTACGCCATTGACCTTCACGTCTGAGCGAAAATTTAATGAAAAAGGTGTAATGTGCTTAGAATGACTACATCGTCTTAGGTCATTTTGGAAGTAAATTCATCCGAGCGCAGCTTCTTCGCTTCTCAACTACTATATCGCCTCATTATCGTGTTCAACACCAAAACATGAACTCATAACTTCCTTACAATTAATTATCTTCTTAGTAATTGCCGCGTTTAAATTTAAGAAATATGCGAAATTGATAAAATTGAAATCATCATTTTTTTTACATACTGAACAGACTTTTTCAATGCACTCATAATGAAACACATCGAACTAATTGTAAGAGAAGAATAAAAACTCAAAAAAAAATATTTCAACGAATAACATTTCAAAAAACTCGACGGTCTTTATCAAGAACAAATTTATTACTAATATTAGTACTATTAATAGTAATAAGTTTGCTTCAGTTTCCATTTCACCCTCTTAGTTTTATGTAAAATTTATTAATTCAAAGCCGATAGTTTCAGTATTGGGAATAAGGGTTTTTCAAGGTAGGCTTTTCATCTTAATAATATAAAGTATAAGCAAAAAAAACTACCTTGAAGAAAGCATATGTCCAAATTGAAACGTTGGTGGTTGGTTTTACAATTAAAAAGCTTTACCCCTATCCTATAAGTGTGTTTTTGATAAAGACATTCTTTTTGATATACTAGGAATTGTAAAACTGGTCGGATTTGTAAGAAACAGTGTTTTAATCAAAGAATCATTTTTAATAATTTAATATTGTCTGAATAAATAAAATAAAAGCTACACAACGAAAGAAAGGGAAAAAGGTTAGATCATCTAAAATATTTTGAAATTAAAAAATCAATTAATAATAATGAAAACCTCACAAACGACTAAACTTTATCAACACACCTTTATAAGATGCCAGACCAACAGGGTAATTTGGTAAATTCTGTCAATTATTGCTTAGAACTTTCTATAATTACGAGATATTGCCGCTTGTTAATATAAATAAATGATAAGGACGCTCTAAAGCGGCGTGGTCTAGTGGTTTAGATGATTGCTTAGCATTCGGGAGGCCACCGGTTCTATTCCGGCCCGGTTGGTCTGTCCAAGTTTTCTGTGGTTTTCTTGGATCATTCAGGTAAACGCTGATCCAGTAATATTCCACAGATAATCTTTCGTTTCTCTTTTGTCTTTATTTCGTCCGTCTCATCTTTTTTTCCCTAACCACCACTCACTCCTTCCCACGTATCCTAAATTGCCCTACCCTCCAGCTTTACACTACAGTATAGGTTGGAGGGACTGTCCGCCTTCCGGTATGAGTAGGTGGTGGGAATAAAACATCCAAGTTTTTTTTTGCCCCAAAATTTCAGTAATTAAGTCTTATTATTGAGAAAGGCATCATTACAAGAACATAAGCTTTCACGGCCGAAATTCATAGTAGAATGATGATTCGGGCTTGTAGGCCGTGGTCGACGTGAACGGTTTCGTCCGAGACTTCGAGGTATAATCTTCTCACACGTAGTCAACACAGCACCCACTGAAGATGTCAACCGCAGTTGCCGACGAAACGTCTGGACGAAACTGTTCAGATCTACCACGGCCTACAAGCCCGAATCATCATTCTACTAGATATCATGATGTCAAAACAATACTGTTGAGTTTATAACAAAGTCTAATTTTCAAACACTTTAAAGAGATTCTTCGATTAATCAGTTATTCTATTTAAATTTTTATTTCTCTGTTACAATTAGTTTTATTTTACATACTTACATGATATTTTAACGACAAATTGGTATACCTACACATTCTATATTCGTTTTGCAGGATATTTCGGAACAAGTGATTAAATAAATAAATAAATAGTTTTGAAGTACTATGAACAAAATTTATTATATTTTTTTCATAGTTAAATTTTCTGTACACAATTTATCACCTAAAATAGCAGTAACAAAATGCTTAAAATTCTAACAGAAATAAAATATATAGAGCAAATTAAGCAACATGTATCAGAAAATTCACCTGTTATAATTATATTTAAGTTGTTCATGTCTGATATAAATATATGTATACCACATTTTAAAACTACAGACCAGTAAGGTACACTTATCCGTTTTGCGATTTTTTAGGTTAATTTTACCGGTGCCGTTTACCATTTACCATTTAGTAACAATAAGGCTACGTAACAACCGTAATTTACCTCTTCAGTCACGCCAACTTTTTACTAAAAGTGTATTATATAATTATCATTGAAAGTTGTTGATTTACGCTCAAATTTAGGCAACCTTTTATACGCACTCAGCAACCCAAACATAAATAATTAGCCTAAAGAAACTGTAATGAGTCGAAAAAGTCTCTTTCTCAAAAATGAGACTAGGAAAAAATAATGCTTGAGAATAATTATTTATACTTTGTTGTATTATTTACTTCTCAAAACGTATTTTTAGGTATAATTATAATTGCTAAAAAAACTGTAACTGAGAAAACAAGTAAAAATATTACACATAAAAATTAAGTTGAAATACTGATTTCTTTTCGTAAAGTAATTTGTTCCAATTCATTATAACGGCTACAGGTACTCACTGATTATTCACTTTTAGTTATTTTATAAAAAAGTTAACTTTTGGGTAAATTACAAATCGTACTAGTCATATTGTATGTAACACAGCCATGTATTTACTTTTTTTTTTAATAAACACTCCAAATTACATGGATTGTTATATACAAAGTAACTATATAGCCGCGATTCGTTATTTTATGTTCACCACTGTTAAAATCAAAAATGCAATACTTAATATAAATTATATATTAATTTTAACGGATAAATTTTCAAATTTCAGTGATCAACTTTACACCACCTGATTGTAATATAAAGCAAAATGTCATTAAAAAATATATAAACTGATTCCCAGAAAAAAACATATAAGAAAACAACTTGAATCTTGAAACGCTAAATTTTCACTTAACATTTTGTAGAAAATAATTTTTATTAAGATTAAAATTAGTTCGAGGAATTTTTTTCTACACTACTATTGTACTACATGAAATGTATCTCAATTGAAGTGTGAAAAATGAATTGCAGTCAGATTTTTCTCTTAATTAAAAACAAAGCCTCTATTTTATTTATATATAAAACGATGTTGAAGAAACCGATCACATTTTTACCATGAATGAATAGTGAAGTGGGTGCAGCAGTTATTAATGAGCCGATAGATGGCAAGAACAAAATGGTTTTAGTTTTCATTTTTTTGTTTTTGTTATGAAGTGTTTGTTAACTGACTAGAGAAAAGGATGAGAGTAGGTGAAAATGGTTTTCTAGTAGCATGACATCAGTGAAACTTATTGCAATTTTTCGTAATTCGTATGAAGCATTAATTTTATATAAAAAATGTGATGTTACGAAAACTTTGGGAAGTCATTATATTATGCAATATACACTGGGTTCCCTAAACATCTAAATCGCCTTACACAAATTAACAATGGTCAACATATACATTAATTTAACTTAAGAATCTAAAAAATTACTACTTCCATTTTTATAATTCTACACAAACGCCTCTGTAAAGTACATACAAAATTATTAAAAACAGGAATATATACAAATAAATACACTTGTGTATTATTAAACTTACAGCTTTTCCCAGAAACAAAATTAAATAACAATAACGTTCAGGTATTTCATCATCGTATTTGGAAGCCTGTTTGAAAATAAAATAGTTCAAGAAAGTCCACCCTTAAGTCCTATTAAGAAAGTCACTGATATCCAAGGAAAGAACGTGATCTTTAATGTTATAACTAACATCTGCAGTCTGTAAGCCCATTCGTTATCAGTAACTTTCTCAGAAGGATTAGCCAGTGCCGTTCTTAATCTACTATTATTGATCCAATAAACTTAAAATGAATCGGTTCTTATGAAATTGTGGCTGCGCCCAGGTGAAGTTGGTTTAATTTCTAAGTAGCTTCTCATCCCCCTATTATAAAGTCTCTCTATATAAGACTCAAGTAAATTTTGTAATAGACGTGATTATTAATTAACAACAAATCGAAACTGCCCAGCAGTTCGTAGAATGAAGAAAATACGTATCGCGTACAAGTTAGGCATGTATTAAAAATTGTAAAACGCTACTTTATAAAGGCTATCGTGAGTACTAATAAATTGATTGCAATATTTATTAATTGATTAATATTCGTTCTCTAAGGATGTTTTTCTTTCTTTTTGTTTTTAATCAATGGCAACGGGCAAAAACAGTAGGAGGCGGCTGAGTTTCAAAATGAATGAAAGAATGAACGTTCAAAGGAAATTTGTATAGATAATATTCTATTTCATAAATACTTTCTATAATCTATTTCTCATATACTTTTTACATATACATCTCTTTATATATAATCATTTATAAAACCACGTGTCCACCATGAACTTAACTAACTTGACCTGTTATAAAAAATAGCGTACACTCGTTATTAAGCATACAGTCTTTCTATGTGTATAATTCGAGTCAACTAAAATCTAACGACTAAAGTGAATTTTACTGGAAATACAATACTTACATACGTATACATATATATTATATTATTATGTTAATATTATTTATTATAGAGATACAGTCTAAATAATTGTGAAAATCGACGCTTCTTTTTATAACAGCTCCAACTATATAATATATTATGTTATTTATAGTGTAGAGATTTGTTTATTTATGTGTTTTACTTTAATGTTTAATGTTAAGTTTCAGATTACTACATGTAATAACGATCTATATTTTGTATGTTGTATGTATTGAAGGGTTCGAGGTGTCACAAAGGGTGTTTTACCATTCGTTTCAACATAAATCAGCACCAAGTGTTCAATAATCAACAATGCGGCCACTACAGTCGTATAACAAACAACAAACAAACGGTTGTACTTTGTGATCAGGGCCCGGGAGTAGGTGACACTTTGCAACGCCCCAAACGAAACAAACAAATAATAAAATTATTATGATTCAAATAATAATGATAATAATAATAATAATAACGAAAATCGAAACGAAAGAGATCTGCATTCTAAATTAGTCACAACAAGAGCTTTATACTCGTCATCTCATCACTTATGTTATCTATATAATTAAGGCCAATACATTCAGTATAAAGGAATCTGCAACAGAAAACTTTTTTACCATCAAACGGTAACCAAAATCAGTAAGAAACAAAAAGACCGTTAACAATAGAAGACAAAATTAGTCTTGTAGCATGAGTTGGCTATAAAATCATAAATATTATTAAAAAAGAGATTCAGAAAATTAAATTAACATCGCACCTGTTATGTTATAAGTACTTTAATTTTCAAATTGTTCAATAAGAAGCTTAATGAAATAGTACTTAAATTAATATAAGTACTTACCTGAATTATAACACACAAAATAAAAAACTTGAAGCTGCGGCTTTAACGAAAACAGGTAGAAAACCGCGTATTATAATACATACATACATACACATACACATACACACACTGAAACCAATTAATTATCCTCGCTAATTCGTTTCATGATTGCAATAAAAAAAATATATTATTTTAAATGAATAAGGTAAATGTGGGAATTTAATTTTATCGCAAATAAATAATTATATCTACAAAAATAAGCTTCGTATTCTATTATTATCAGGCCTTTTTATATGACACATAAATTATTATGCAGCCTATATTAAACTTCTTCATGATACTTACCGTGGCTTCTGAAGGCTTTCGGCTAAGTTGAGAGGGCACAGGTGAACTGTCTCAACTGTCCACACTGAACAGTTCTTTGTGAAGTGCTGGAAATTCTAAGTGTGGAGCAGATCTTTTCAATTTTCCTAAAGCATCCATATGAAGCATACTTATATCCCTGCATAAGAAAGTAAAATTTCAGTTTCAGTCAATTTATTACAATGTTGGAAAGATCTGAATTTTTTCAGGCGAATATGTTTTATTATTTAACCAAACCTTGACGATTCGCTCAATTTTTTAAGATTCTTCAATGGGTTCAATTGTTGTAGTCAAACAAGATCATACATCATGAAAAATTAACACTTTTCTTTAAACCAAAGATAAAGTTAAAAAACTATTTGTAACTATATCACAAGACCTCATATAAATTGTCTTAGAAGGATAAAAATTTATCGTAAATTATTTAGACAAAGAAAAACATTTTAAAGTTATTAATATCAGAGTTTACAAGGAAAATATATGAATAAATATATAACGATGTGAGAAAAATTGCTTTTTTATGTTTCAAAAAGTTTTTATTGAAAAACTCTACAATTGTTTCGGCATCTTATGCCTTTTTCAACATCGTTATATATTTATTCCAATATGTTTCATAACTCTCCAACTGCGAAATCTTTACTTATTATGAAAATATATGATTTATAATAATACCGTTTGAAAGCTGCTCTAGATATTAGATATAAAAACCCCGTTCAATGTGATTAGAAGTTAATGGAAATCGAAAAGAGGTATCGATTCGATCTGTAAGTTGACTTCCACAAACCAAAGATATCTTTTTAATAAAAATATTTTCGAATCTGTGGCTTTCCGGTTCTGTTCGAAGTGCACCATTATTACTAAAAGATTTAGAAAAAAAAAATCGAAGAGAGAGCTCTGAACCATATATTTTCATTCAAAAAACTTAAAGTTGTAACTTTTCCTAAGATTTTTTTAATTATTTTTTGTCATTGCTGTTTTTACCAACATTTTCACCTTGAAACAATTTCCACTTAAAAAATATTACCCCTAAATTTAAATAGGGTGTTAAAAAAGTAAAGAAAATTGTGTCACTTAAAATAAGTAAGTGGACATGCCACAGTTTCGAAAATAGATTTCATTTATTCGTGGATCAATCGATTTCAAATCGTTAATAATTAACTTCTAATGAACGGTTTAATTAATCACCTTATACATTTAAAGTTAAATATTAACGATATAGCAAGACATTAACTATTCCATTTAAAAACATAAATTATCTTTTTTAAAAAAGTGGAGAAAGTCTAAATATTTTAAACTAAAAGTATCCAAGTATATGTAGAAATATAGCGTACCTTAAAGTAGGTATTTTTGTCAACAAGGCATCACAAACTGTTACATCTCCCTTAATTGGGAGCAGATGATTTTTTTCAAGCTCAATACGTAAAGCTCTTAACACTGCTTGACTTAGTCGACCTATTTCACCAACACCTTTTAATCCTGGTCGATCTGTAAAAACAGAAATTTTATAAGTTTTCAATTAATAGTAAATGTGGAAATATTTTTCTTAATTAGGTGTTATTAATTTATTATGAAAGGTATTGATAAATATGACATATAAATTAATCTGAGGGATTCAAAAGGAACAAAAACATCATTTTTAAGCTTTTCACCATAAAGTACTTCGAAATCTTAAAAATTTGAATGTGATTGCAGCTCGGTCAGGTAATTTCACTTAACTACTATACCAGTAATGCTAATAACCTGATAATGGCATATTCGACGTCGACTGAAGTATTTAATGGTTTCAACATCTTACTCAACGACCGGTGCAACTATGTAAGTAAAAAAAAAAAAAGAAAAAAGCAGTATGCGATGTGTCGTAACTTACCGGGCGACAAAAGAACACAAGCAGAGTAAAGAGCAAGCTCAGTCTCAGTCAGTTTCAGTTCTGCTATGCTCTTTGCCATTTCAAACACACACGTAACCAATTTCATTTCGGCGGTGTCCGAAGTGAAAAACGCGTCCTGAGGCAGCATTGTGTCACCGTACAATACACAGTTCTGTGACAAATCCATATACCTGGACATCCTCAATATCGCAAGTTCAAAACTTCCTGAAAATAGAAAATAATAGCATTTAAATGATATTCAAATGAAATTGTACTTTTAATAAATTTAATTTGAGATAACAAACATTATATAGTACAATGAAAAGTTAAATATTTTGACAAAGGAAACAATCTCGCAGCATTGTTAGATTTATAAGAAATAAACAGTCTTCAAGTATATTCAAAAAAGAAGGAATTAAAATCCTTATTCGTCTAAATTTTAAGATCAAAGATCTCACATTTTGAACGCGTCCTACCAAGTAGGCACAACGAACCGGTCGTGGGATGTGGCTTTCGGTTCGTGAGATCTTTGATCTTAAAATTTAGACGAATAAGGATTTTAATTCCTTCTTTTTTGAATATGTTATATTTTCGTCTAGAAGTCCATCAGAATCAACAGTGTAGACAATACAGTTAGTAGTCGAAATCATTTGTCGATGAAAACCGAAAAAAAAAAAGAACTATAATACATGATATATTAAACGAACGTAAAAAATCGAAATATAAAAAAGAAATTTCATAGAGAATTATGGATGGTCCATAATACACTATTGATAAAGAGATGGTAACAGCAGAAGAAAGCATAGTATGGACAGAAATATAAGAAACAATGAAAGAACTCCAAGGCAAAACTGAATGACAGCATTACAAAGCTCAAGATTTGCATATGAGTATATAAAACAATTGTCCCAGAACGGTTAGACGCCAGACTATTTAAGAAGTTGTTGTAAATGATCGATAAATGATCTGAATGTGATGACAACATTTAGATTAGGATGTGAAACAGAGGTAAAGCATGGCTGGAGAGGACCTAATCAAATGGTCCTATAACGGCCTGAGGGGGAGAGGTTTTAGTCGGTAAGAATCCGACACGACGGAAAACAAAAAAAAAAGGTAAAGCATTTTTGGATAACCTGTGTCGTATTTTCAGTTTGACAAGTAGGTAGTATCTTCGTAAGGCCCTTGTCAAATATTTAAAAATTACAACTGGCAGTAAATATTAGTACCGCTTATAAAAAGATATTTCGAAACTCCTTTTGTACCGTACTACAATGAAATCGTTTTAAATTGCCTACGATATTTTGTTAATCCTACAAAACTGTTACCGAGGATGATATATCATACCTTTCATTAATTAAACAAAAAGTTAAGTTTTTTTTTTTTTTAATTGCAGCCAAATAAATAAATATTACACTGGTCTTCGCTGCTAGACTAGAGATCATCCTTATACAAACCCTTCGCTAGGCATACAAAATTCAATCAAATCAATATCTTTTCTAGGACAGTAAAAAATTGGGTTGCGTAACCTAACATGGTTATAACAGGGATCAAAGATAAATATCGTGTTCGGTGGCCTAATTTTAGATACTCTCTAGAAAATATTGATGCCCTATTTGACGTCAGATTGTATTTTTGCACAAGCATTCTCTATTTAATTACTTTACAACTTAACATTCATATGATTATTGACAATATATTAAGTATTGTTACGTTCCTAAAGGGGAGAGGGCGTCTACTGTACAAGGGGTAGGCTTTTAGGAAAGGGATTGAATATTCCGAACTTTGTAATTTATGTATGAAAATTTTCCACTTTATAGTTACTTTAGATTTTAATGAGTTGGTCATTACGTCCAATTAGAATTATCACGATATTGCTTTTCGAGGTTAAATTCGTACTCCTGGACAATTTAATTAGATTTTTCAGTTTGATACTTTTTTGTTTGTAAATTAGATTTTTGTTATTTTAATTGGTTTTGAAATGAAAAATTAATATTTTTTTTATTACGATGATTTATTATTTCCGGGATGTGAATTGACAGATGGGATAGAGGGAAAGGAATGTAATAAAGTCCAAGTATTTTTATGGTTCAGAGTGCATTTCATTTATAATTTCCTTATTTTTGAAGAGTTACAAAGAGCATGGTAGCATGGTGCCCATAACACTTCCTTACCTGCTTTTAGTAAAACGATTTGGTCGTCCTGCGAGAGTTTCATAAAACCGGGTACCATTTTGGCGAATTCGATTATTTGTTGTATGACGGTGGTTAGTTTTTGCGCGCATTCGAGCCAAAGTTCCTCGTGGGCCATGTTCTTATAATAAAGCAGTCGCGAGAGGTCGTTGGGCTTGCGGAACATCTCATGAATGTGTTCCAGCGTGAAAAGACATGTGCGGGCATGTGCGTCTGATATCGTTTTCGCTAAAAGTTCGGATATTTGACTTGGGTCTGGAACAGAAACGACGATTAATGCAAAACAATTGCCATATTCAATTAAAAAAATTAAAGTATCGACTTTTTCAAGAGATATAGTCGATATGAAACGTGATAATATTGTACAATTGAAAGCAATTTGAAATTTATTAAATAAATTATTAGTAAATTTTCAATCACATTTTTAAAATAAATTGCCCAGCAGTAACAAACCCAAATAAAAATTCCAGAGTGGATTTAAAACATCATCCACATAATTATATTGTAATATGTATCAACAATTTTTAAATTCCATATAGTCACAGCCCAAAAACTACCATTAATGTAATAAAACACTCTACATTAACATAAAACATAATATAAAATGAAGCTTTTCTTGTAAATCAAAGCTATGCAATGTACTATGAGACATGATTGTTATTTAATTCGTACTAACCTGCTATATTGCAGCCCATATATTACACCAATAACATTTAAAAGCAATTCAATCTGATGGTGTAAACATTTTATTCCGGTAACATGATTTAAATTTCACAGATATCAACAATTACCAAATGTAAATATTTACTTACATCGGACTAGTTATTATAAGGGCGAATCCAGGGGGGGGGGACGATAGCGACCCCCGCAAAGTAAAGTTTTCTCGAATACAGCACTTATACGCCCACGAAATACAAAAACCCAATAACGCAAAACATTCAACCCAAGCAATTTAAACCCCATGACCTTATAACAAAAGCTTTTTTAATCTTATAACCCGGGAAGCATCTGGTCAACGCGCCAAAACAGTTTATACCACCGTGGTATTTTATATACATATTAATTAAAAAATTTCGGCTTATGAGGTTTAAAAAGCTTACGTTATATAATCAAGGGATTTAAAAACTTTATGTTATAAGCTTATCGGGTTTAAAGTTTTGAGTTTTTAAATTTCGCAGGAGTATGGGTGCTGCATTCCGGAGAACCGTTCCCTAGTCAACTAGAAAACATAAAAACTGCTCTCCCGTTCAAACAAGCTAACCACACATATATACCCTCTTTCACCATCGCTTTAGATCCCTCCCCCCGTAAAGAAGCCTTCTGGATCCGCCCCTGAGAAATACTTTTTTTTACAAATTAGTGTTATGTTCTAATATATACATAAATATTGTAATTTTAGTAGTAATGGGTTACATTTAATAATGTTTCAGTAAAAATTACGTGTATTGCTTTCAATGTATTTATAATGAATGATGCCAAAATGTAATGTAATGATGATTAAGCGATGATTAAACAGACAGATCGTCCTTCCATGAATAAACGAACTTCTTATTTCTATAGATAAACCATCAAAAAATGAAATAAACAATATATAATTCAAATAATCTACGTACATTTATTTTACTTTTGAATTCATGCATTTCAAATGACTTATTACTAAACTTGGATCTCATCATCATACCGGCTTCCATTAATAGCTCGAAGCTTGAACGAGAAGCTTACCATAAAAGCAGTTTGTTTTTCCTAATTATTTTCATTTAAAATTAAATACCGAACGAGACAGTTTAAGACGAAAAGTTTAATTTTTTGAATGTATTCCGAAAAATGAAAAAAAAATTTAGTAGCCCAGTATTTTCATTATGAATATTTGTCCATAAAATCAGACATAAAAAAAGTGTTCTATTGTAATATCAGCATTGGTTTTAAAATAAAACACTTTCTCGTCCCATTTTGACTTGTTTTCTCGAAAAAAGTATAATCCACTGTTAGGGATGATTTTGTCTAATAAAACGGCTCTGATAATATTAAAGTAGATACCACAGATCGAGTTTTTAACGTCGCTTCATATCACTTTAGTCATTGGCATCATATATATATATATATATATATATATATATATATATATATATATATATATATATATATATTGTCTAAAATGATGGGCACGTTCGTGAAATTACCAGCAATTATATAAAAATGAAAGAATTTTTTATGGTAAGTTCCGTTTCATGCAGGCACAACTTACTGGGCAAAGAAACGTTATCGGAATCTTCGGAATTCCTCTGCTGCTGACTTTGAGATCCGGTCTGTTGTTGCCTGACAGATGATTGTTGTTGTACGCTAGGTGAGTTAACGAAAGTGGTACTATCTACGTAATTGGGCACGACGGTGTCCTGGGTCGACGATGACCCTTCCTGTTTGACCGACACCATCGTGCCTCCGGACATCGAGGAGGCGGCATTCGACGACGACGTCGTTTGCGTCAGCCGCTTGAAGGGGCGCGATTCAGATATTGTCAAGCCCTGTTTACCACTACCTCCACCACCACCACCGCTACCATTACCACTGCTACTTGTGTTAGTGTTCCCTACACAGCACCATATGAAAATGATCACATGTCAAACAACGACCAAGCAATGTATGTATGTATGCATGTATGAATTTTAACACCCTGCTGGACTCAGATATGCATCTTTTACAAATCATATAACGTACTTTGAATAATCCGCAACTTGGTGCTGTTTTAATCTATATGTATTTACATACCCTTGCGTCAATTTCGGAAGACGACGTATAAAATAAGTATTTAAGAAGTGTTTATATATATATATATATTGAATACGTTGTTGTCTTAAATTAGATTATGTAACGGTTCTAAGTTCTAATAATAAAGAATACTCTCCATGGACTCGGCGAATAGATCTCATGGAAATTAGGGATGCAGCATGCTATGTTTGCGTAAAATAGAGAATTAATATTCACTGACTTCACCGTAAGAGAATGAGGTCATTAGGTTACTGTGAGTCACGATCGCTTTTATTTATCAGGTGTGTTTATGGATTAAAATTCTCAACATAAAACACTGACATAGCATAAATGAATAGTATGTATTTCTCATTTCCCTCTATCATATTCTTCTATAAATTGCTTTATCTTCAATCATTAACAACAGTCAACAACCATTTTGCTTGTGTTGTAACGTATTTCACTTATAATTAAATTCAGGAAATGATTATTTAAACATAAACAGCATATTGCCCGCATTCAACAATATTGGGATCCCATCAGTGCCGATATTGAGAAAATTTACTATTTAAAACGATACCCTTACAAGGTATTCGCTTGGGAACCGTGGCCATCAACCCCTCAAAACTCTCAGGCGTCGAGAATTCCAAACCACCAAAATTATAAGTTTGTATTGAATTATAGTAAATTAAATATAAATATAAATGTGGAATCAACAGAAACAACTACTCCGAGGGCTAATACCCCTACCGGCATTGAATTACACTGTTGATTCCGATGTATTTTTAGCCGAAGATATAACATATTCAAAAAAGAAGGAATTAAAATCCATATTTATATTTATAATATAGCCTGTAAAGGCCTTTCTGCCAGCGCCCACCTGATGAGACCCGATAGGTCGAAACCGGTCGTGGGATATGGTTTTCAGTTCGTTGTGCCTACTTGGTAGGATGCGTTCCAAATGTGAGATCTTTGATCTTAATATTTAGACGAATAAGGATTTTAATTCCTTTTTTTTTGAATATATAGTAAATTAAATTCGAATAATCAATTGTAAATTAATTTCTGACAGCTGAAAATAAAGTATCGATTTAGACTGAGAACATTCAGATTTTAATATATCTTAATTTAAAATTCAATTGAGACTAGGATTTTTCGAAGCTACAAAATACTAAAGGTTTTCTGGCCCCATATTTGAGTTCGTCAAAGAAGAGAACACTTTAATAATGAAAACTTTCCTTTCTGATTCTTTTGTCAGCTCTCTACAAACATGTCCTCGATAAAGATCGTACTACTATGGCGGGTTTAAAACAGAAAGCACAATTAGGGTAACCATTTTCGAATGTGGCTCCAAAGTTGCCCTAAAATGTTGAAAATTCACTATACCCTAATCTCAAATCCAAGAAAAACAAATTTCAAAATCATGCAAGAACAATCCAAATCCAGTCTAGATTCTAATTTAGCGATTAAGGATGCTTCGGAAATGACTCCTCTCTCCTGGTTATATTGTCCTTTTATTTCAAGTTATAATTTTCCAATTATATAATTCCCACGATATAATTAAATAGTTTAAAATGTGCATATCTGCGACCAGAGGGTTGTGTGTTATATTATGTCGATATGTACAAGCCCAGGTTTTTATATCAAATGGAATGCACTTCAAAGCAGTATTAGTACAATAAAAATTAAAACAGGGATGATAAA
The DNA here is from genome assembly GCA_963921985.1 of Agrilus biguttatus. Classification (NCBI taxonomy): domain Eukaryota; kingdom Metazoa; phylum Arthropoda; class Insecta; order Coleoptera; family Buprestidae; genus Agrilus; species Agrilus biguttatus. The sequence goes on from OY998118.1 coordinate 29,511,415, forward strand.
AAATAAACAAAGAGAATGACAGACCTGTCGTCACGACGTTCGTCATAAGACTGCCCGTTTCGCTGAGGTTATCGAGACCCGGCCGAGGGTCGTACGCCGTTGTACTATCTACATCGTTGGCTGAAATGTCGTAGCCCATCGAATTGGCCGGCACTTGGCTTGTACTCGTGTAATATGTTGGTGTATAGGTACCGACCTCGCTGTTATAGGCGTACCTGAAACAATTAACAATCGCAAATGTATAAAGGTAAAAAAAACTGTTTTTTTTTGCAAAAGTTCCGAAATAAAAAGTAACAACACTACATAACTACATGAAGACAGAAGTTTTGATTTCTTTTCCAAAATCGGTTTTTGAAGAACTAGTAAGTTACAAAAAAGCAGTATATAAATAAAATTATTACAGTAAATATTAATTAATAATAAGAACAAAAATAAGTTCTTGGTCAAGTAATTTATCGAAGCTACCCGACGTGGATCGCGATTTCGATCTTATTAGATCTCATCAGGACGCCACAGGCAGATTCGATAAATTACTGGAGCGGATTTAAATAAAATATTGATAAAGTGCTACCCCTAAAAATTGTATTTGAATTAACAGTTAATGATATTCCTTTGAAATTATTTTCAATCGACAGTTTTTTTTTCACTAAATTTTAATTTAACCAATCATCGTTTATTTTTTTGTCATTCACTTCTCGATTTAATTTTCACTTTTTAAAGACTTCCTCATATAGATACATACGCAATCTGTCTAATCAGTGCATTCAAATATTTAGAAATATCGCCATTGACTAGTTAATCAGAAATAACCCTTGAGTAAACAAATCTTCTCCCTGGAGATTTTCAATTAAACAATTTTTATTGACAGACATATTCGTTTAAGAGATATCAGTTTATTAGTTAAATAAAATATATTTATAAATTATTTGTTTTTTATGTCAACTTGCCATAAAATGGAACATCTAATAACATTAAATTAGGAACACATGCACTAAATGAACGATTACTTTATTATTTTAAAATCACAAACCATTTCCTGATATTTCCGTACAATTGCTAAAATTTGTATTCTCTGACATTTCTACGATTTCCTGTAAATATGTTTTATAACATATATTCGTAATGTAATTCAGAATAAAATATATGTACATATACACTAACATCAAATTGATGTATGATTGTATTTGATGACAACCCATAATTACCATCCCCGGAAGTTGAAATAAAGGGACGCTTTTTGATAAATAATTAATTAAACTAAGTTTATTATTGATGAAATTGGTAAGTGCTTTACCATTAACGAGAGCCGCCTTTTTATACATAGTTGAGTACATCTTTTCAGGTATTGTAAAAACAATACATATTTCATGTATATCTACTAAAATTCCTTTCTTCTACAGCTACACTTTGAATCGGTTATAATCATAATAATCAAGGGATCTTTGTAGTAACTTATTTTTAAATTCATCAAGGACCATACAGACCATTGGAGCAGGTGATAACTAGAGATCATTGATGTTCATATTTTATAAATGAATAAACAAAATATAATAAATGTTTCAGATGTATATTAGAAAAACTCTACATATATTTCGGTGGATAACACCTTTATCAAGAGTACATTATAAGATAATACTATAATTTAAAACATGTTCAGGTCTTATATATCTACGGAGGGTTATTACTATGGGAAATACCCAAATACAGGTCTAATAAAGGGGTTTGTTTAAAGTCTAGCTGGTCGTTTGTTATATTTAATTTTTGAAGTAATGCTCTTTTTATTTCCAATTGTTCTAGTAATGTTAATCTAGTGCCTTTGTTTTCTGAATGTAATAGTTTTAAATTGTCTATATTTAAATTATGATTGAAGTCTAAACAATGTGCGCTGATGCCTGTGGATCTTTTTAAGTTTTCTATACTTTTAACATGTTCTTTTGTTCTAGTCTCTAAATTCCTGCCCGTCTGGCCTATATAGAAAGCATCGCAATCCTTACAATTTATTTTGTAAACTCCACTCTTTTTGTACATGCAGTTCTTTGGTTTGTTATTGACTAATATTTTCCCAATGTTACATTTATTGACAGACACAGTGCTTATATCTAGTTTATTAAGGCTATTACATATTTTGTTACTAAATTTTCCACAATAATTAATTAAGTTATAATGAGTGGTTGCTTTATTTTATAAATGAATAAAGTGACTGAATAATAAAAATAATATTAAAAGTTTCAACTATGTATTAAAAAAAACTCTTACAATTGTTTCGACGAGACCGTCATTATCAAAAATAAGGTAAACAAACTAAATTAAAAGTTAAAACCAACCGATTAATACCTATTGACAAGATGTACAAATATACATACATAAACATATTTGTAACAACCAACCAGCCTACGTGGAATTTTCGAACCTCATAATATCAACTCACAATAAAGCTATTGTATTCTAGGTAACAGTAAGGGTGTATTATTTAAGCACAATTCTTTCTGGTTATTTACTACATTTTTTCCATCCGATAAAGCTTATTTAATTTCAATATTTTCGAGTAAATTTAATTTGTTACAAATATGCTTATGTATGTATATTTTCAGAATCCCATATCGGCCAATTAGTTGTTACAAATACCTTTATGTATTTAACCGGTTGGTTTTAATTTTTAATTTAATTTGTTTACCTACTCTTTGATAATGACGGCCTCGTCGAAACAATTGTAAGAAGTTTTCTTTAAATCCATTGTTGAAACATTTCATATTATTTTTATTATTTATCTTGTTTCATCAAATATACACCAAAACTAGACTAGCCCAAATTTACCACAACGATTTTTTTTTCAGCTAACGCGAGACTCGTGATATATTTTATAATAAACTCAATTTATTAAGCAAAATGAGTTTGAATTTTCCTTAATTTTTAAGATAGACGGGAAGCAACTGTTCCATTTGTTCACCCCCTCGCCCTTTAAGTTCTTGGTCTGTTCCAAACTGCTACAAATTGGATAACATAATATACAAGAGGGTTAATTGGGGTCCTTAATCACCTTAGTCAGTTTTCATCAAACTAACAACCAGAAAATAGAAACAGGTAAATAAATTTTAATAAATCATGATTCTACACACGTTCCTTCCCCTTTTTGCATATTATAATACGTTTATCTATCGGCCGCTGCCTAAAGAGTTTCTCCTAAGCTTCAGAAAGCATCACTGAAACTTTATTGAAATACCTTGGATTACTATTGTCCTACATCATCAGAACGCTCTTCCTGCAGCATTCCCCGGAGCTTTCGGAAAAAGAAAGAAGTGCGAGTGCATTGTCATACAAAAGAAACCAATCATCTTGCTCACATTTCCAGGCGAACTCTTCTAATTCTCTGTAGATGTTTATTCTACACTTTCTCATAAAAGAAATCCACCTGTGTATATGACAGCATCGTTTCCTACTACTAGACGTTCGATATTATTTATAGGTACAAGCGTATTCGTTGTTGATTTCTTTTTAATCAGTAGAATAATTAAAATTAATCCCAACTTTTATTAAGTCGTACTTTCGAGAAATGTGTACCGTGAATAAAGTGGAATGCAGTTCAAACTATCGATGGTGCAGGTATTGTGAAAATACATTTTAAGAAATAATAAAACAAATAAAACACTTGGTATATTTTTTACAGGTTTATTGACCGAACTCGACAATTGTTTCGACAGGGGTCTGTCATTATCAAGAGTAAGCAGAATTACTAAATATATAAATGTGCGCAAACATATTTATTGTGAATAATAATGATGGGGAAATTTCTTAATTACCTAGTTTGAACAAAAGTAAAGGGGAGTTTATGTTTCTATTTGGGAATTTACAATGCTATGTTTGTTGTACATAGCTTTTTAATTTATAAATTTTCTAGATATTTTAATTTCTTACTTTTTGGTTGTATGTGGAGTATTTGAATTTTTTTTTTCATTAATATTGTGTTTATTTGAAATACAATGTGTAGAAATATCTGTACAATTGTTGTTATTTAAGATACTTTTTAAATGCTCTTTTTTACGAGTGTTAATGGATCTGCCTGATTGACCAATGTAAACAGCATCACAATCATTGCATTGAATTTTATAAACGCCGCTATTATCTAGGGGATCAAATTTTGGTTTATTATTGACAAATAGTTTTTTAACAATATTTTTATTGGATACAATAGCTGTGATACCTAATCTTTTGAGATGTGATTTTATAATTTGGCTGTTTTTTTTAACGTAGTGTATGGAGCAAAATCCTTGATTGGAAGGATTATAAATAATTTTAGGGTTATAGAGTAGTAGGCGTGTTTTATTTTTAAGTTTTTGGTTTAAGATACTATCGACGATTTTAGTATCATAGCCATTGTTTACAGCTACTTGTTTTATTGTATCTAGTTCTATTTTAACTTTTTTTCGTTTAAAGGGATATTTGTTAATCTGAATAATTCACTGTGGAAGAAAGAATGTTTAATATCAGTAGTGGTGGGCTTACGCAGGATACTAAATTCTATCTTATGATCTACTCTTTTAACTGTAACATCTAGGAAAATAGAAACATATTCAAACAACTTCCCTTTACTTTTGTTCAAACTAGGTAATTAAGAAATTTCGCCATCATTATTATTCACTATAAATATGTTTGTGCACATTTATATATTTAGTAATTCTGCTTACTCTTGATAATGACAGACCCCTGCCGAAACAATTGTCGAGTTCGGTCAATAAACCTGTGAAAAATATACCAAGTGTTTAATTCGTTTTATTATTTCATGAAGTGGAGTATTTAAAAAAAATGACTTATCTACTAAAAAAGATTCTAAAAGCAGTAAATGAGTTTTTATACTTTACTACTGTAAATTAACATATGTACTAGACAACTACAAGAAAATTAAATGCAGAGTTCTGTAGAACGAAACTAAATGAAACACTAAGAATAACGTCGGTGGTCGGTTTGTTGGTACCTGTATCCCATATCTTGTTTATTTTAATCCTGTATAGAATATTTTACATTTTGATTTGTAAAATTTAAATCACCTCATGACCGCAATATCCGTACGGTAGTGCGATGTAGCGCGGCGATATAACAACCTCTCATAGAATAGGGCGACGCGGTTTTAATTGCTGCTTTGGTTAAGAATACGCTTACTGTTTTATTTCCGATGTAATTAACGCTTCGTTAAAATTTCTAAAATATTCCTGGTAGGCATGCACAAGATGAATGGTTGTGATGATTAAAAGTTGACGGTATTATTTATAGATACTGATAGCAGCATCACATAGTAATAAAATCTTTACGTTATTTAGTACCTATCTTTAGCTGTCCGTTCCGGATTCCCGAGGGAATGTTTCTTCTTTAATGTTACTAAAGAACTAGGTGTATTTTTGGCCAATTATGCAGTCGATAATTTTATTTCTCTTTTTGTGGTGCAATACTGAAGGGTAGATGATGAAACAGGGTAATAAATTTTACTTAATATATCAATTGAATTTTTATTATAAATTATAGCGCGTTTTTTAATTCTCCATCTTCGATTTATGGAAAAGTAACATTTAAAAAACTCATTTGAGTACATTTATTCAAAAATTTCGAAAAGTGGACTAAAGTATATGTTATAAAAACTGTGAAATGAGCTAAGTTTATAGATGTAAAAAAATAGTATATATATTACAGGGTTAATAAAAATCCTAATGATACAATAATTAACTAGACATCCAAAATTGTGCCTTACCTACCAACCGTAGTCCTGAAAATATATACATTAATGATCGGTTTTCTCGCCTTTTTGACACTAAAAGGTTTTATTTTTATTCTATGTGAGATACGTCCTGCGAAAATGCTGTAACTATACATAACGATCTAACCTTTGACCATCCCCACCGCGGACACTTTCTAAAATATTTCTTTGTATACCAAGTTGAGTGTTTTTCTCCAAGTGCCGTGTAATGATCCACGAAACAAAAAGTTTACTTACTTAAAAACATCTTTACAACTTCTAAACCACGACGTATAATATAGTACAATCGCTGACTTTTATATATGACTTATTAAGGAGAACAATCTTATCATATATTATTTTTATATATTACTGTTGGTTTACGCAACAACTTCATTTGGATCAACTTGAGCCAGTTCACATAACATACTCTATTATTTATACACTGAAACCATTATGGGGAATTTACCTCAGCACAGGCAAAAGTTGAAATTATTATATACATACACAATGTGAAGGAAAAAGATTAGATTTACTAGAAATACTAGAAATTATACAAGCAACAATAACAAAATTTTATTTGAACAACCAAACAGATTTCGGGGTTTCCCCATTATTAAAAGTTGTTACGGGTAGAAGAGATTCAGACTAATAATATCAATAGCATCCAGGTAATTAGTTCTATTTAAAAGAAGAAATGTTACCCATTTAATGTAGTTACAGTATAACTTTTTGATAATGGCATAATAGCCGAAACATATGTTAAAGTATTTTAAAAATAAAAGTAGTGAAACAAAACCAAATGTTAGTTATATCATAAATTATTTCACTAATATGTTATCACTTAATAGCAATTATTAATTTATTATTATCCGCTTGGTAAGATAGTGACCTATTTATGAGGTAAACGAATTAACATCCAGTTAATATGTATACTTGTTCTTTTATTTTTTATTCAAAAAAATATATGACATTATAAACGTTAAAACGGTGTTCAATCTAAATATCTTCATCGAAAAGAAATTTCAAAGGTCTTACGTTTTTATATAGTAATAATCTTGTGTTACATTAATTTGTATATGGAGACTACAATGATCGGTCAGAAAGGAAACCCTGTAACTTTAGTTTGAATATATACTAGTCCATATGCGCTGCTGTTATATGGTTGCCTATACACAATGGTAAGAATCTCCATTTAACAGGGAACGGTGCGAAGTTCACCGTGTAGTCCTTTTCGAAACAGTATTAATTATTAATAAAATAATAAACAGTTAAAAGCAACGCTTTTACAAATATACTAATAATTAATTTTTGGAGAGCTTACAATAAACTTTAAGAAATAAGGAAGTACACGTCTAGAACGTCGGCTTAAAGGTGTCACTAGATATTTATTAAAAAGTCATACCAATGTATTGTATTTAATGGGATTGGAATTTATCTATACATTTATTACAAAATCAAATTATTGACCTCGTTATCATAACTATGATTTCAGAGTTTACTAATTTTATTTCCATGTGTTTACATGCACTCTTATTAGAATAATTACTGAAATTCTATTTATCCCGGTATCCCCTACAAATATATTTATGGCTTTTAAACAGTGAAGTCTAGGAACAACTGAGTTTTTGCAATGTTATAATTTATCCCTCTTACTACAAACATAATAAATAATGAATTAATTACACCCCTATCAAGATTTGATCCAAAATATCTAGGTAGTTAGTATATGTTATGTTTTCCCCCTTTCACTTATTCCAAAAACTAACTGAATAAATGACCAATAACGGTTAAATAAGATCAACGCTGTGTTTAGTGACTTTATTACTATAATGGTTATACTAAAATATTTAAAGCAATGTAGAAACAAACATAATAACTTTAGTACATTATTTTCGCCTTGTTTTAGACTAGATGTGGTGTATTGTTTGTGAAAGTTTTTATTAATAAAACAATTTAACGAATTATTTATTAAAACACTCGACTATATTATTTTGTCTAAAATGTTGAGTATTTTATTAAATAGTTAGTTGAAACAATCTAGTGTTTTATTATTTACCTATTTAAAGCAGTTAGTTTTAATATTAATAGAACCAAAGCTCGATTTTTTATGAAAAATTTCATAAAATAATAATAAACAAATGAAATTGCAAATAAATATCTCAAACAGTTTATATTATAAACGCTACATTTGTTTCGGCTTATTAAGCCTTGTTCACGAGTATACAAATGCAATACTAAATATTAATGTTACAGTACAAAATATTTATACCTAGAACAGGGGTGTTCAGCCATTGTTTGTTGGAAAACCCAAGTAATAATCGATAACAGGGTATTTCTTAAATTCCAGTTGGTCATTTGGAATATTTTGTTTAAGTTTTATAGATTTTATAATTTCAAATTGTTCAAGTAAGTTTAACCTTTTTCCTTTGTTTTCGGCATGTAATGATTATATATTGTGTTCGTCTACAAAGTGGTTGTTTTCTATACAATGGTTGCTCATTCCTGGTTTAGGTTTTTTATTATTGATATCTTTTACATGTTCTTTCATTCTGCATTCCAAATTTCTTCCTGTTTGCCCTAAGTAAAAGGCATCATAATTTTTACATGAGTTTATACACACCACTCTTTCTTAAATGACTATTTTTTTGTTTGTTATTAATTAAAATTTTACTTGTATTGATTTTGTTAACTGAAATTGTTTTTACATCTAATTTTTTCAATTCATTGCAAATTTTCAGACAATTTTGGGGCATAATTAATGAATTTATAATTTTTATCAATTTCTGTTTTTACTGTATAAAATTCTTTTTTGTTTTTTATTTCTAATAAGTCTCATTACCAACGTAATTTTATACCCGTTATCATGAGTAATTTGTTTTATTAAATTCAATTCTTTATCATAATTTTCTTTATTTAAAGGATAAGTTAGTTATCCATCAGTTAGTTTTAATTTCAGTATCTAATATTTATTTAAGGAAAAGTACATTTGTATTTTGGGCACCTACAACAAATAAATATTTTCTGTATCTTACGGTATCTCATTTTCAAAGAAAATACAGGTTAATAAGATGAAGGGGGCTCAGAAGGAATACATGATAGGTCTTTTAAATTATTAGAGCAAAAAAAAAAACAGTAAGAGAGAAAGAGCTTAAAGCCTGTCGATCAAGCATTTGTGTGATTCATTTTTTCTCGTCAATATTTCTTTTACAATCACGTTGAAAAGTGGGAAGAGGGGTTACGTAATTACGTAAATGTAATAAATTTAATTAACTTACCCTCCATTGTAACCATAGTGTAACTGATCGCTACTAGATGGCGTCTGTTCGAAAACAGAGCTGTCGGGTGCGGAATCACTTTGTGCTCTCAGTTGTGCTCTATGAAACCTTACTTCGTCTTCTACTTTTTCTCTTTGCTTTTTTGACATCCGACCAAATTTTACGGCTGAAACAAAAAAGAAACAGAATTACTTTTTGATTACATATAATCGATAAGCATCAGCAATACTCGTCCCCCATACACATACAAAAAATATTCTGAGGTACTAAAATGAATCGCTCTATGGTAATGTTTCTATAAAACAAATGATTGCTAAATAAATGAATAATTAACAGACAATGAAATAACATATGAAATACAGTTAGTAAAAATCTCGGCATTTGTAAGAATTTTCGAATAAAAAAATGAATAAATGTTATTATAACAACTACATCACAAAGTAAGAGAGCAAACTTACGTAGGTACTCTATTTATATACCATTTTTATTAATTTGCTTTCTTGTCTGTCTATTTGTTCGTATAAATTGTTTAATTGATTTAAACTAACTTCCCAATGAGCTAGAGATTTGAAATTGTAAACGTATCTCAGAATTGGATGACAATGCAATATTAGCTCGTTTTCTTGTCCGTCCGTTTGTCTGTTTTTGTACAAATTTTACACCACATATACCTGCTATAATCTTATCATACTAAATTGCATTTTCCTTGATAATGATCGCAATCGATCGAAATAATTTATTGCTGAGTTACCGAAAAGAAGTTGATGAAACAACTTTATCTTATTTATTTATTTTATCGTTGTATAATCTTTTGTTTCATTTTAAACAATTTTACTTTTCAGGTTTACTCCAAGAAGACGGAACAAAATTTAGAAACGTTCGTGTACGAAGAAGTCAGCTATAGTAAGTAATGTTATAATTAACTTAACAAAACTACAATAATATATCTAAATATGTTCATTCTACCCAAAATCTCACGCTTTATATGATGGACTTACGATTACAAATAGTATATTTTTTAGGAAAGGTTCTTAGAAACTTCATAATATTGCATCAACAAAACCCAAACTACTCTTAGTTTTAATTACATATATTTAAAGCCAAATCGCATAAACATTTACATTTTCATGAAAAATATATATTATCGAAATGAACTTTGAACGCTAAATAACAGGAATTACATACCAAACAACGACATACCCAATGTATGCAGTAGAGAAAATCAATTAATTTTCCGTAGTGTTACCCGAAAATGATCCATAAATCTGTTGAAATTTACAAATAATTGTTTTATTTTCAACTTTGAGGATGATTCAAGTAAAATGTACCATTTGAAATTTTTAGAAGGCTAAATTTAGATACAGAGTGTAGACTTTTCATGACCGGCGTTATTAAATGATGTTCTGTTTTTCGGGCTGATAGGCCATGGTAGACAGTAACGATTACATTACAATAGACAAAATTATTCATAATTTCAATAACACTGTAATAATTATAAATAAATGCCCCGGGGAAACGACAAATCGCTACCATCAAAGGATTCTATCATTCTAAAACCCGTTATATAAAGATTATTATTTACTTTTATTGATTTGAAATATCGATTGTCATTAATACACTTTTTATGAGAGAGATTTATTTAAAGGTAACGTATTTGGAAAGTGCAGTTTATTTTTAATACCATAACTAGGTCAGTAAAGTTTGTCATCGTCTTTATAATAAGAACTGTTAAATCAGTCATACCTGTTGATAAGAATTCGAATTCGCAACCTTTTGTTGTGTTCTATTTTGGTTTTGTGTGGTGTGTTTTACTGCAAACTATAAACTAAAAATAAAAAATCACCAAAATTTTATATAGTGCTAATATAACGGAAAAAAGATCTGATGAAAATAGATACAGTTATGTTTATTATTTTTTTAATATCAAGTTAAATTATGAAAGTGCATACCTTTTATATTACGTCTCGCTGCGAGGGGGATCTTGGTGTGTAGAGTGATGAAGTGATCATGGGTAAGGGGGGTTTCGAGGTATAGATAGTAGTAGTAGAAGCCCTTGTTATCTTGGAGGATTTAATGAAATTGATAGAATAACTAATGATTTTGTTATAATTGGAAAAATCATAATTAAATCTGTTTCCTTAATTTTGTGTTAAGTATTCGCCAATCAGGACTGATCCTTGTATTTCATTTTATTATGATCTGTTTTATGTTTTAATAACATCTGACAGTTAACTTTAAAGGGTCGTCACAATCTCGGCATCAGCTACTGATTAAAATATTAATGGCGTGTTGTTATCTTTCGAACGGTTCGCCCCAGCAGGGATCGATTTGTTTTTAAATTGCATTTTTATATTAATATTATGAAATAATTATTATACTGTTGGAAAGTAATAGGTATTTTCAAAACCAATACAAAAATCTTATTCGTCACAAATTGATAAGGGGGTGAGTTAGGTTAGGTATTCTTAATTTGAGCTCAACTTTCGTTTAGCCGAAGTGATTTATATAGAAGACATTGAATTTTTTTGTTTTTAAGGACTTCTCTAAATACAGAAATATAAAGGTTTTGTTGCGGAAATACATAATTTTCATTTTCTGGGCAAATATAATCGGGGGCGAATTCTTGAAGGTCATTGGGTATTGGGTACGATTGCGGGAAATTCCGAAGATTTCAGGTTGATTGTGTGTCCGAATAATAATTCAACCACTTTAATTGATATAATTAAAGCTAATGTTGAAGCGGGATCCATAACAGAGTCAACTTTCCGCGAATGGTTACGTTGATCAAACTGTTAACCACAGCGTTGAGTTTGTTGCTGATGATGGTACCCATACGCAGAGAATTGAGTCTCAATGGAATGCTGCCAAAAAATATTTAAGAGATCAGCATGTTTCAGGAGAGGAATTTGACGACAAACTGTGAGAATATTTTTGAAGGTGGTTTTATAAAAAAAAGCTTTGATCATCTTCAAGAACTTTTACCAGCTATTAGATAAGAATGTGGAGATTTATAGACAATTAGTAAAATAGTGGGTTAGGTTAGGTTAGGTTAAGCTAGTTAAATTTTCGTGTCTCTGTGTTTAACGTTTAAATTAAAAAGGAAAAAAGTTTTAATTTAACTGACTTCGGTTATTCTAAAGTTGACAAAATTTGCTCGTAAAACAAAAACGGTATATTTCCGCAGGGAAATTTTCGTATTTTTTTGTTCAGAGGAACGTTTAAAATCCAAATTAAAAATCAAAAATTATGTAACTGATTTCGGTTATTCTAAAGTCCGAAAAATAAAAATAACGAATTTTTGTGATTCACTGTTCGCAAAGGCTCTTAGAACGCAAAATTTCATTTTTTTAGTTTATAACTCATTTCGGCTAAAGAAAAGTTTACCCTTAATTTGTTATACATTTATATAATAATCATATTAATGGTCAGGTAACAGGTGCCGAATTTATGATTAACCTTTTTCGCACGGATCCGACTTTTGCATTTAGTATTCTAGTGATATATTGGGCTAGGTAGTATTCGTTCTTGTCCTTTTTTGTGATTAATTTTATGTTTAAAAAAAATCGTTTAAATGGCCATTTATATATAGGTAGATAATAAAAATGGTTAAGCATTTAATTTTAAAAATCTCTTTTGACGTATAATACGAGCTCGTTCGTAAGATAAATAAAATAACGACGAAAAATCCGTTTTGTTTCAACTGTTTATTAAAAGAAACTCTTATAATTATTTCGATCAACAGATCATTATCAAAGAGACAGTTTTAAGTTTCTGCTTAAAACTGTCTCTTAAGTTTCTACTTAAAACTGTCTCTTTGATAATGATCTGTTGATCGAAACAATTGTAAGAGCTTCTTATAATAAACAGTTGAAACAAAACGAATTTTTCGTCGTTATTTTATTTATTTAACATGTTTCATCAAGACTGCACCATGAACAGCCTTTCTTAAAAAACATGTTCGTAAGATGCTGTCAAAAATAATTAAACACTATCAAACGTAGAAATGTCAGCGTGACGTTATATTTGAAGTGCCCCTAATAAGTTTTTGTATTTTGTGTCGGCAAAACGCGAATGACGGTGGACCGAATTGATCCGTTGAACTACACTATTTCTCTGACGTAAGTGTGTGTATTACACGATGTCTCGTCCATTCATGTTTTCCGTAAAATTCGTGTCAAGGTAACCTGCGAACCCGTTTGCTCTGTTTTAATACATTCAGTTCGTAATATTATTATTGAGCTCACGGGAATCTCCAAGTTAATTAGCTCTACGTGTTAGAAAAATCAAATAGGTATCGCGTAGCTTTATTAACAAATATATTTTTCGTAATTTTTAAAAAAACATAGCTTCATGATCACTTAATTTTATTTGAACGTTTCTATCGCTCTTAAATAACTGAAAAGTTTTTATATTCAAAAAAGAAGGAATTAAAATCCTTATTCGTCTAAATTTGAGTTGTTTCTGTTGATTCCATATTTATATTTATATTAATAATATAGCCTGTAAAGGTGTTTCTTCCAGCGCCCATCTGATGAGACCCTATAGGTCGAAACCGGTCGTGGGATATGGCTTTCGGTTCGTTGTGCTTACTTTGGGGGGCGTGTTCCAAATATGAGATCTTTGATCTTAATATTTAGACAAATAAGGATTTTAATTCCTTCTTTTTTGAATATGTTATATTTTCGTAGCCAAGTAGGCACAACGAACTGAAAACCATATCCCACGACCGGTTTCGACCTATCGGGTCTCATCAGGTGGGCGCTGGCAGAAAGGCCTTTACAGGCTATATTATAAATGTAAATATAAATATGGATTTTAATTCCTTCTTTTTTGAATATGTTATATCTTCGGCTAAAAATACATCGGAATGAACAGTGTAATTCAATGCCGGTAGGGGTATTAGCCCTCGGAGTAATTGTTTCTGTTGATTCCATATAGTCGATAGTACATTTTGGATATTAACAAGTTTGTCCCTAGCAAATAAAATATTTTCTGACACTTCTTTGGTAAGTTTCGTGACAATTCCAGTTTTTTTAATGAATATAAGTATGCATGGTGTGCATAATCAATTAATCGATTATTTGGATTAGTCAAGTTGCAAGATCAATTAATTAAGAAGTATATCTACGATTACTCTCCCGTCATAATGAAATTTCAGGGGAGAATAAAGGCCGGTTAAGTGATGTCCAATGCGACTTAAAACTAAACAACGATAACGGACCATACGGGAGAACATGCACCCTTAACCAAATATTCGCACCAAAACTCTCAACTTACCCTTGCTACAAGTCTCATATGAAGAAAAACAATAAAAAGCACAATTGCGTGTACAATTTTCCATAAAAAATAACTTATTTGAATTAAACGAGCATGAGCCATCCCACACAGCGCTTGAGACAGTAGCCGCGTTTAAAGAAACAAGTAACGTTATTTTTTCCGTTACAATATATATAAATGGAATTTTTAGTACATATATCGGCATGAATGATGAAAATTTTCAAAATGTAATCAAGATTCGTCTATTTCATTGTCGTATACATAAAAAGATCAAAATCCTTTAAACACTTATCGACTTGTTAAACTGAACCCACGGCGTAGCTATTATTCACGTAGTAGACACGAAACTAGATAGAACAAAAACAAAAATATCTTGGTCATTATTATGTCGAAACATCCAGAAGTGGATCGCGATTTGAAACTCATTGATTCACATCAGCACGCGGTGGACACTTCCTTTTGTCGGAACTGTCTACGACGTGCTGAAGAGAGTCAAAGAGTTCGAAATCGCCATTCATGTTCGGCAGTTTCTACAGAATACTGACCGAGAACATATTTTTATTTTTGTACTTACGTTACAATCTATAGTAAATACTATGTCCAATTTATAATAATTAATTAGATTATTAAAGAGTTAGTTAATTAAAAGCTGTTTTTAAAAGAACTTTACGTACAAAATATCAACAATCAACATCAATTTTATACAATGTTTTTATTATGCGTGCATAATACAACAGTTCGTTGGACTTTGAAAGGGTGTTTGCAAAATGAAGTGGAATTTCATACGTAGTTATACTGTATCGCGATACGGAATTCAATCAATATGTTCCGCTCAGAATCTGCAATGCCTACGTTTGCTTTGGTTTAAACGTATTGAAGTTTTCCATTGAAATGAAAATCAAATCTTACTCCTTTCCAGCGAATAACGATCGTTAAACAAATCATGCATAAAATAAACTGCAGTACCTACTGTGATAGGGGTGGACTTTTATTTTTGTGGCTCTTCGTAACTGCATGAAGCGCGAAAATAATATACATATGTAACTGTGTTGGAAAATAAAACGATGAATTCACAAGGAGGAGGCAGATAATAGAGCTTTGAAGATTATCCGATTAATCGATTATTTTCATTTTTAAAAATAATCGATTAATCAACTAATGAAACATAAACTTTTGATGGTGCACTTTTTGTAAAACATAGTAAGTTAATGTAAATTTAGTTAATTGATATTTCTGGCTGAATATATGTTTCTTTGTAAAATCTTCTATTCATTACTTTGACGCAACAACAGTTATTTTTTTGGCATTATTCAAATAAAAAATTAAAACAAGAATGTTTCTGTAATTCTAGAATACCTTTATGTTTTCTTTCAAATAAAATGTTTGCGGTCAGTCTTGTAAAGAAAATGTAATATCTTCAAGTGATTGTTTCCTTAACGAACACTTCGATTAATCGATTATTCCGATTAATAAATAATCGATAAACGATTGTTAACTTTAATAATCTTGTTAACTTCCTACACAATTTTCGTGATTGATTTTTCTGTTTTTTTTTTGTCATATAAACAATAGTAACATGTTCATCTGAATGTGCCACTTTAAGGGAATATTTTTTTATGGTCTACTCTACTAGTTTTAAAAATTACTTTTGGATTCCCATTACTTCTTTTACGGTCTACCAGTCTTAAAAGTTAGTTTTTATGTAGAAAACTAATCCATAGAAGGGTCTCCTTTTCAATTTAATTAACCCACACAAATGTCAATTTCTTGAAATAAATCATTGTTTTTTTTGGTTTGTTACAATTGAAGTTCCTAAAAATCAAATCAATATTGTAAGTTTAATTGTTTATTATATGTTTTTGTACAATACAAATTTTAAGTTGTAATAGTGCTTAAAATTTTTTCCAACTATTACACTACCTTCACACTGTTTTTAAAAAATGGTATTCTGTAAAGAGATATATTTTCTACAAAATAGTTGCATAGTTAAGTACGTTAATTAAATGGGAAGGAGGACCCGACATTTTTCCTAATTTTATAAGCAACACAGGTATTTTTTCTTAATCAAACAGAAAAGAAGAAATCAAATAAGTTTCACGAAATTTTTATTGTCTCGACAATATTGTTTCGGTCGATTCAATCATTAACTAGAGAATACAAAAAATTACTAAATATGTAAAATGTGTTCAAACAATTTATACAAACTCAAAGGGGAATTATGGGATACTAATTCTAGTTGGTTATTTACAAGATTACATTTATTATGAACAGCTTTTCTTATTTCTAAATTTTCAAGGAGAGATAGTTTCCTACTTTTTGGGATGTTACAATGTAAATTTTGTATCTTATCCAAGTCTAGATGACGATCATTAGTAATGCAATGTTCAGTAAAACCACATTTGCTATCCTTTTTGTTAAAGGCGTTATTACGTTCGGAAACGCATTTTTTAATAGACCTGCCACTCTGTCCAATATAAATAGCAACCTAAACGATAAACACCACTTTTTTCTAAGGAATAAATTGTTTTATTTTTACATAATATGGATTTTAAATTAACTGGGCTATTTTCTATGATTTCGCAATTAAAAGAATTATCTAGTTTGTATTTGAATCTCTTAAAATTTGTTATTTTCTCTTTGATTTGAAATGTTTTACAAAAAGTGCACTATTCAAAGTTTAAGTTTTATTTTTTCTTAATACGGGACATTCTGTTAAATCACAATTTACCTTTTAGTATACTAATATAATAAATAAATAAAATCACATTTAAATGTTTCAGAAGAGAGTCTTAGAAACATTTGCATGAGATTTTATTTATTTACTGTACTATTCTAAAATATTTTATAAAATTCCCATCAACACTACCGTTAACAATATATTTTAGTAGACTGTTGGACCGTGCCCTCAAATGGCATGATCAAATGAACAATGTTAAAAACAATAAGAAATTATGTTGTAATTCACATTGACTTTTTGTTTATACTC
This sequence comes from Agrilus biguttatus, assembly GCA_963921985.1. Lineage (NCBI taxonomy): Eukaryota > Metazoa > Arthropoda > Insecta > Coleoptera > Buprestidae > Agrilus > Agrilus biguttatus. The sequence continues at coordinate 29,528,678 of OY998118.1, forward strand.
CTACATCTTTTAATAAAAGGTTCTCTTATTTTTATCCTAATGCTTCGTCCCTTTATGGATTCAGTATTGTTAATGTTATTTAATAATTTTATCGCCGTCATTTCATTTTACGTACCTATTCCAAATACAATATTACAATTTCCACGACAAAAAATGAAAACGAAAACATTTTAAGTGCGTGCGCTATTTAGGATTTATTGTAACATGGCTAAGGAGGTCACGTACATAGCTTACCAAATGTACATACATACATACATACATACATATATGTATACAAATGCCTAAATAAAGGTAACTAACAATTACAGTTCTTGCACAACGTTATGGGAAAGTAAAACCAATTTGCCACTTGATTTCTATTCTACTCGCTTATAATCAGGTATATACACCTATTTTATTACAGAACTATTTAGTTTTTAAAAAACGTTGTATAAATTCAAAAAATTTATACAATGTTTCTCAAAATTTCGTCTTATTATCAAAAAATTATGAAAATTCGATTATTATCTTGTTCTTGATTATTCTTGTGTATGTGATATTGACATTATCTTCAATTATTTTAGTACTACCTTAATAAATGTTGATCTCGACTCTGAACATCTAAAATATTAATATTTTATATGTGGATAATATTAAAATTTTGCAAAAATAGGTTTTATGTTTTCTACGCAAAATATTCATTTGTTATATATTGCAAAAGCAAACAAAAATAATATACAGCAGATCTATATATTAAACGTAGTAATTAAAAAAAAATTACAAATTATTTTATATGAAAAATCATGCGTATATTTAATAATATTCCATAAAAAATAACTAGCGACCGAGTAAATAGCCGACCTTGATCTTGCGTTATGAAAATATTGATCAGGTAAAAGGAAAATTTTCAACTTTGTCCCAAGATCGATAAACTCTTTTAACATAATTTTATCGATCAATAAATCGTAGATAAGTCAATATAACCTCTGATTGTGTTTGCATGTAAATAAGGAAATCAAGATGTACATTAACAAGTCTGAATACAAACATATGAATAATTTACGAGGTAAACACATAGTGAGAGATCGTTACTCTTTCAAGTTAAAAACAAACATTGAATATTACGAAACGATACCGTTAATTCTATTTCCAATTTTCACAATTTAGAAAAGTACCAAGTAAAATATTTACTTATATTTTTATTCAACAGGTTATAATAATTCTATGAAAGGAATGATCGTTGATGAACCTGAATCATTTCAAACATATTCTGTTCATCCTATTTTTATTAATTACTGTTTGGGGGTAGAAAACAAACAAGGTCATCTGTCTCTTTTTGTTCCTATTTTTTCATCTAATATGTCTCTACTTAGTCCTTCATGTCGTTTCGCAAACGGAAAAGAAATGAAGCGCATCATTTGATCTAGGGATTAAGAATTCATTTGATTCATTTTCTCTTATCAGTATATCTTTGACAATCAGGTAACAATCATTTTTTACATCCTTGCGTGAAGAACACTTGAACACATGAAAATTATTATTATTTTAATGCTAATTAATAGAAAATGTGTGAGAAATGTGATTTATTATTATGATAATTAAAAGTTGAGTAATTTTCAATATTAAAAAATTGAATTATTATTTACCGCAATTATTTAAGAATTTGCTTTTTTCGTTAAATTTGGCACCGAAATCTAGCATTGCATTTAAATGGCCCGGAGCGAAAGGGTTAAACTCGTGTCGAGTCCATTTTCAAATTGCCCCCTTAACAATCGAATTGCCCCCCCTGTGGGCTGTGGGCCCCACTTTGAGAAACACAGCCCTAGATAGAATTCATTTAACCAATAATTTTTACGATTATATATTTTATATATTATATATTATATATTTTTATAATTCTCTTACGAGTTAGATACATAGCTACATAGTCGAAAAGTACTAAAAATTAGTTGAAAATTATTAATTATAGGAACAAATAAATATTTTCTTGGAATTATGCAGCTTAAAATATTGTATTTGTTTTGTAAGTTACACTCGGTATCAGAGGCCGTCCAAGCGGAAGGGGGTACCAAGCCCCCCCCCCCCAACCTAAAAACTGTTGGAGGGCCTAGCCAGTCAAAGAGATTTTAAAGCCCCTTATTATATTATTCTAATTGTTTTTCTATACGAATACTCTACTTGAATAAGTTATGAAATGACCGATTAAATTTTATTTTTAACTGTTATCATATTGATAACTAATTTTCCTAAGAATATGATTAATATATTCCATCCTTTGAAGCATAATGTAATAACAAAATAAACACATGATAGAAGGAAGCTACTAATTACAGTGTCATTAAGAATAGTACGCGTTACTTTTTAACGATTTAACTAAATATTCCAGTATCTAATTAATTAACTATATAGACTCTTTGACAATCATAGTCATTTAAAACAGAAAGAAATAGTTTCTTCAGTTCTAAAACAATAGAAAAAGTTCAATATTCATTTTAGTTACAGCTGATTTGAATTGATTTGTTTATAAATTACTAATACGCATAAATATTTCGAACAAAAATAAAAAGAACACATCAGTTACAACTTTTTGATGATGATGTGATGTTCAATATTATTTCTACAATGTGTGAAAGAAGTAGTAATATTACTTTTTTTCTTTTAAACTATGATCCACCAACAGTGTTTGTTAGATGCAAATTGCAAACTTTTTTCAGACTACCACTCCACAATTTTAAAAGTTTCAATGGAAATAGTTTGAAGAAGTATATTTCTTTGAAAGTACCATTATTAAACGGATGTTGAAGAACTTCATAAAAGTAAGAGTGCTTTTTAAAGAAGAGGAAAATAATTTAATTTAGAAACAATGACAATCATTAGACGTCATTTCCACCAACATGTTTTATATATTCCACTATTAAGTAAGCATAGTTTTAACTATATTATACTCCTTTCCATCAAAAGTAAGGTACAGTAAATGAAATGCACCCGCGCTCTCAGAGGATACGATACGATCAAATTTTTATGTGTTTCTCAAGTAAATGATTTTAGGAATCATAATATTATAATTTTATTAATAATTATGATAATTAACGGCATGTGTATCATCATAAGTGATTTGGTTTTGTTAAAAGCGGCTCGCCCTTCGTTATCCTTTGTTTTTATATCTCTACCGTTTTTCCTATCCTGAGTTATCTAACTTTAGATATCGAAAATCGGCAACTTGTTTTAGTTTTTTCGTCTCCAATATTAATAGTAGCGTTAACTCTACTTTCTCCTCCCCGACATACGAACATTTTTTATTTATTTTTGTTTATTTCCATTCCATACTGTTATTGAAGGCTGTCTCTAACTTCCCCTTACTTAAATGCTAACACTGCTATATCTGCTTTACCGATCGGCGTGGTCTAGTGCTCTAGATCATTGGTTAGCATTCGGGAGGTCACCGGTTCAAACCCGGGTGCGGCTGCTCTGGTCCAAGTTTTCTGTGGTTTCCTTGGATCACTTAGGCAAATGCTGGGGCAGAAATATTTCACAAATAATCTTTCACTTCTCTTCTGATTCCTGCAATGAGGCTGAAGGGGGCCTTACGCCCTACCCTCCGGCTTTTTACTACAGTGTAGGTCGGAGGGACTGCACGCCCACCAGCACGAGTAGCTGGTGGGAATGAAACACAAAAAAGTTTAGTTTGCTATATCATCCACAAATCAAAACGTGGTAATCTTTTGCCAATGCCTATCTATATATCCCGAAATCTTCCCTGATAATAATAGTAATCTCTTGTTCGAAATTTAGATTAAAGGCTAGTGGTCACAATGTACATCCTTGTCATCCCCCTTCTCAACTTTGCCGCTTAAATTATATAACTACCTGTTACTCTTTATACAAACTATACAAATATTAGGTCTTCTGTCCCAGTATCTGACCCCTACATTTTTAATTAATTTTAGCGTCATCTACGAATGCAATGTAACATACGTAATCTTTTCGGTATTACCCGTAAAGCTAAAACGATGTCACACGTTCCCCTATTTCTTCTATACCCGAATTAGTTATTCCATTATATTTCTTCTTCCTTACTTTTCATTATTCTCTGGACGATTCTGATTATGATTTTTGACACATAGAACGTTAAGTAAATTGTTCTAAAATTCTCCTATAACTATATGTATTTATTATATTAAAACTTATTTGGTTACCTTACATCGATAGAAGCCTCAGAAATATTTTCATTTCACACCAATAACTGTGTGTGTAATGAAAAATTTCTTACAAAATTCTTTTTTCAACCACCTATCCCCCCTTGTCAGTAAAAATTAGCAAATTCGAGCCTTGCTCTCCCTGAATTACAATTCCTTTTGGGGGAAATATAACATGATATATTGCTATTAAATGGAAAAAGAATCCATTAAGAGTTAAATGAAAAAAACTGGAAACTTTGGCGGTATAGAACACAGTAAATAGCTCAAATACCAACGCCAGACTATAACAGTAAACATCCGAAGCAGTTTTCGGTAACAAAATTTCCTTTTTCAAGGACTAAAGACAATTAAAAACGAAAGCCAGTGTAATAATCAATATTATAAATACTGACTAATGTTATGGTCCAGTGAACATGACTCAGTATTGGTAATCTTAAATTAATTAAGGAAATTAGAAATAATCACTTATCTCATAGATTTTAAAGTATGTATGTATATTTATAAAAATAGTTCCCTTAATAGTGACAAAGGACATATCTCTAGTTCCCATTATTTAGTTTAACTTATTTTGTTTTGGTAAGGCTGCCTTTAGTTTTTAGTTCTCTACAGTCCCTGAAAAACGTGACTTTGCAACCGAAAGGACTTCGGACATTCAATGTCCTGTTTTGGCGTTGGGGTTTGAGCCGTTTATTGTATTTTTATCAATTAAGGGCAAAGCTGTAAATATATATATATATATATATATATATATATATATATATATATGAATAGATCGTCTAGTTTTTCAAGGGGCCATTTGTCACTAACGATAAGGGAACATAAAAAAAGGACACTCACCATCTCTGCTCATTCCCAGCCGAAGACACTTTTGTAACCGACAATACTGACATCTGTTCCTATTCACCCTGTCCACTACACAGTTCTTATTTCGCGGACACTGATAATTCACCACCGAACTTTGTGACCTCCTGAAGAATCCCTTACACCCTTCGCACGTGATAACACCATAGTGAACACCGCTGCTCTTGTCGCCACACACTTTGCAGGGGATTATTTCGATTTGTGCTGAAAAGAAAAATCTGTTGTTAATAAAAAATATCATTCCAGAAGCAAGTAAATATTAAATTAAACGAACATTGACCAAACCCAGAGTACTATTTGCTGGACAACTAATATATATACATGTTTAATTATAAAACAATTGTAGATAAAATAACAAGAGAAATAGTTTATTTAATTGTGTCAAAATTATTTTTCAGAACCACTTTAATAATGTATTTTCTTAGTAATTTTATACGAAGGTACATCAAAAAGTTTTTGTCGTATAAAAAGGTATAGACAGACAGAAGAGAGAGAGAGAGAGAGAGAGAGAGAGAGAGAGAGAGAGAGAGAGAAAATGTGACAGTTTGACAAACCTCTTATCGAGTTTGCGCTTTTGCCTTTATCTTCACCCTGTAACTGGTTTTCATTGCCCAGCAAGGGCTGAGGGGGCGGAGTTGTCGAGTCGACCGATGACACGTCGCCTTCGTCGCGACTACTTTCGCGTCCCGAATGTACCGACCAATTATCGCCGCCGCCACTGAACAACTCTTGAAGAGAATCCATTATTATATTCACAATACGTGATGCTTGCTATCAGTATCAAACAAGACATGGCCACCTTCACTAGTCCCCCGAGTCAAACCTTTAAAACTTGTACCACCGCGAACACAAACACTCCCCACGTAGAACGCTAATGTTTCTAAGCACATGTATCGCAACCGCTTTCTACCTAATTTATTAAAAATAATTAAAGTTTTGCGAATAGTATTCTACTATTCGATTCAAAATTCGAATGAATAAACCGGAAAAAAATGATCGAATCTTTCGGATTTCCGTCAAATACAATTCTCATTCGAATTTTTATCATTGATTTTATAAATTTATTTTTAATTATGTTTGTTAACTTTTCTACGGAGGAAAAATTTATTCGTAATAATTATTGACGCAAACAAAACCTTCAAAAATTATTTAACCTCATTAGAATCGACCCTTGTATTAAAAACAATTTCAAAAATTGCAAAGAGTGATTAAAGTTTATTTATATATATATATATATCATTACAATATTTTATAATTGTTGAAACATTTGAATTATGTATCATATTCCAACATTCGATTCGAATTTTAAATCGAATATTATCATATTATTTGTAATGAATTATGTAGGGGTATCCCCGTGTCTTCTTATTTGCGTACAACTACAAAAACCGTCCCACTTGCGTACAAGTAATAATAATAGTAGGTAGCAAGGTTGCTTCTACCTGGAACGACCTGTGGTCTACTCCAACTTGCGTACAAAAATTCAATAAACTACAATGCATATAATGTGAAATACTGATTAAAATAAAAGTAGCCAACAAACATCTGACATCTATTTTTAGCAGAGATGCGCGTTACATCATCAGTAGGTAACTAAATAATTACATACTAAATATAATAAACAAATTTCATTTATATTTAAATACTTATACTGAACATAAAACCGTCCGGGAAGACCTAAAAGACACCCCAGCGCGCTGAAGCGGATTATAATAAATTATCATTATATGTATGTAATACCAAATACCATATTTAAGTAACAACATTTCCTTAAATAATTTAAATAATAACACCTTATTGGCCAAACGTTTGCATCAACAATAAATGTGGGTGTCTTTAACTCAAATAAATATGACGAGTATTGATGAAAAACAAAGTATTCTCATTTCGCATCCTGTGTTACGTTATTAGGTATCTTACGTTTAAGTTTTCAAGATGAATACTACCGATTTTGAAATCATCGAAATGTTTCGATTAGAAATTGATTTAAGTGGGGTCAAAAGGAGAAAGAAATATGTTGAACTTGACGAAGCAATCAAATTAAATGTTAAAAAGTGTGAAGAAAGTGGAGATATTTCAAGTTTTTTGAAAAAAATGGCATTCATTGTAAAGTTACACTAAAACAAAAAATCGTATGTATTTTTCCAAATAAATGTATATGAACCTAATTTGTTTCATTTTTAAATATATTACAAAAAAATAAATTATAATGTTATCATTATTATGTACAGTTGGTAGGTATACTTATATATAAATGCATATTAAATACATGCATATATATAATATTATATATTATTTGTACGCAAGTAGGAAAAGGTAACAGATATTCTCAGGTACCTGGTTCCCTGCTGCCCACCCTTGGAAGAATTTGTACGCAAGTGGGTTGTACGCAAATAAGAGGCAACCGGGGTATCCCTTCTACTAATAACAAATAATAAATTAATAATAATAATGACTTATAACTAGACAGTAGCTACCACTAATGGGACATTTATTTGTTTATTTAGAGTTCTTCAATAGCTTACTCTTTGACTGCTTTCTTAGCAAGGCAAGTAACGGATGCTGTACATCTTTTGATAATAAATTGTCATGTCGTAATGCACTAACAACACATATGCGTTCTGTTGAATATCTGATTCAGTAGAAAAAAAATATTTTCCCTTTTATTATTGGTATATTTTAGAATCTACGTAATTAGGACGGTTCGAGGATAATTTTACAACGGACGATGCGAAAAACATATGTACTTTATGTTCGCGTAAGTTTTTTATTTTGTAAGTGTCAATTTGCATCTGCCGGAGTCCATTTGGACCTAGAAATAAATTGAGAACGAACCCGAACATTAACTGAGTGAGATGATAAAAAATAAAGTTTGGAGACCACTTCGCCTCTGGTGCAATAATGTAATGTAAAAGCGTTAACACAAACTGGCTGCCTACGTACATATTTTAGTTATTTTGTTACATGTATTTTTACCCTTCATCTTCACATTTCGTTCGCAACTGTTGAACCAATTTGATGGTCTTTCTCTTTTAATTTTATAAACGAAAACAGAAATGTAACCGCTGCGTTATACCTACCGTTAAATATACAAACTAGCATTTAGATAGAGACACTTGCTCTGACAACACTGTTTCACCTGTTAGATCTTAATAAGATATCTGAGCGGAACCATTTGTCTCCCTTTGGAAAGGTAGGAAACATTAGTGTGCTGTTATATATAGATTGTTTGATGGATGCTCGCATGTTGTGTAGTTTAGGTGTGTTATGTTATTTATTTCAGCGTTACGTATGACTTTTGTCTCCAAATTACAGACATTAAGTATATTTATTCTACATCAACTCGTTAAGCAAATGTAGCCTACAATTACGTGTTTCAAATATTTAAATTTAACATAACAATAAATGTAGATATATTCAAAAAAGAAGGAATTAAAATCCTTATTCGTCTAAATATTAAGATCAAAGATCTCACATTTGGAACGCGTCCTACCAAGTAGGCACAACGAACCGAAAGCCATATCCCACGACCGGTTTCGACCTATCGGGTCTCATCAGGGTATTAGCCCTCGGAGTAGTTGTTTCTGTTGATTCCATATTTATATTTATAATAAATGTAGACTAAATTTCCACAAAAATATATGCCATAGTGAAATTCGAAAATTGTATTTAATGTAATACAACGGTAAAGATCGTTAGAAGTCTCGAAAAGTAGATGCACTATTTTTTTTTGTTAAATAGCTTCACAGCAAAAATCAAGAATTTACGTAGCTACGTACTAATTTGGGGATGTTTTCAAACAATTCTTACTTTATGGATTTCTCATACGCATTTATTTATTTATCAATATTTATACTTTTTACACAAATTTTAGTTACAAAATTATTTTTTCTACACTAATTTTGTATGTAGGTAACTAGAACTTGTGTTATTATATATTTTTTGTTGACGTTCAAGGGCTGCATTAAATTTTGTATATTGTATTTGTATGCACGCTATCATATCAAAAAAATAATAATAACGTTTGTTGTTATCAGTTACTACTGAGGTAAAGAGGTGAAGCGATTTCATTCAAAAATTGTTATCGTAAACGAGAATTAACGGACTTTATTGTGTGAATGCACCTACTCTGTATGAGGGCACTCAACCCAACACTGTTACAACAGATAAATTTCGGTTTAACCTACCGTTTGAACGGTCAATAACATTTATAAGACCGTACACAACTTAACAAAATAAAATACTATTTAAATTGACGAATTAGGAAACAACTGTTTTAAGCAAATTTGGGTAATGCAATGGGTACATAATAGAGAAGATACTCCGATGACTGTCATTAAAACACACCCATTGGTTAATAAACAATTTATATTTTTTCATTATCTTCATGAATATCTAACATTTTTTAAGTTAGTTCAGAAACAATAATGTAATTCAGACACAACACAAAACTTGATACGAAAGTAATGAATCGGAAAAAGGTTTATTGAAATAGTATTTTTCAAAAAGTTGGACCAATCCATATGATAATGTACTCCAGAACAAGTGTTACGGGACGTAATAGTAAATACTAATCATCTCACGGTTGAATTGGGTGTCTAGTCTTGTGGTACTGCCCATTGTATAGTAATAAGAGACACACTACTTATTAGTAAAGTAAACAGTAACAGTCAAAATTAAACCCATATGAGGACGTAACAGTAAATAAACCTAATAACATGTTTGGTTATGTACAAATTTGTATTCTTAAAAAAAAAGAAAAATAGAAATTCTGATATAATCATAAGATATAAGATGCTCACATGAATTATGTAAATCTATAATTATCTATTGTAAGGCCAAAATTGTTGAAAGAGATTGCATCAAAGCTTATACTAAATAACTCTTCTTACGAAGAAGCGAAAGTCATAATAAAAGAAAATTCTCAAAAGGAATAACATCAAAATATATTAACTGGCCAACGATCTACGTAGGGCTGACCCTCTTTAGCAGACATCCGCGCTACTTTCTCCTTTACCTGACCTTACCTAACCTTAAATAAATCTACGCATGTTTATGTGAATCTGGGACAACTGCGGACCTGTACATTTGCGAACCTGTCATTAAGTGGGACGTTTGCGGACCTCACCCTAACCTAACCGAAATATATAATTCTAGGTGAAAGAATAGACAGAATTGTAAATGAATATAAAGAAACGGGAGATCTGTACAAATGTATTCACAGTTTGGCTTTTATTCAAAAATTAGAATAGTGGCATGAATTAAGAATAAAAAATAAAACAATAAAAAAAATTGACAATATTCTACCATGAATAGCTTCTAAACAAGCCAACTATTGTTTTTGTTGACAGTCCTAAGCCTGTGTAAATTGTGAAGTGAAACTTATAATTCATGTAGATAAAGTTTCAAAATTATTATTATTATATTATATAATATACTAGGTATGTACGATTCTTCATAATAATAAGTAAGAGGTCCGCAAATGTCTCACCACAGATACTTCTACCTGAACCGTACTTGCAAATAAATACGATAATTACGGTGAGGTCCGCAAATGTCCCATGTTCGCAATTGTCCCGACACCGTTGGTGAAAAATAAGTAACCAAGAGGCGACAGAAAATTAGTAGTAGGTACCTATGGTAACCAATTTTATAACTCTTTATTCATAAGTACGAATAAATTTATTGAAAAGGCGTAAAGTGACTAATACTGATTATTTTTGTCTAGGATTTGATTCATATGGCTGCTTTTCCTCAAATAGTCATGTGCGGGTATGTAAGTAATTCTCTGTAGGTAACCGTAGATTTTTATGGGGAAAATGTTATTTATGACTGCAATTAAAAATTTAAAAACTCTATATTTAAGTCATGCCTCGTAAAAGTGTCTGTTTCAAAATTTTATGTCTCCATTAAAACGAACAAAACTAACGGGATTTAAGAAAAGCAATGCTCATATAGCCCCTTGGGGGAAGATAAACCAATAAAAGATAAATTAAGAAAAGGTTAGCAGTTAGCACCTTTATTTGAACAGAAGTACTTGATGTTCCCACATGTCTTTATTATTTAATTACGTGTATTTTTGTAATTAATTTGATTCAGGCAGTATTTTTTCTTTGTTAATATTTGAAGCTCAGATTCATTGTTTGACGTATATTACTTTTTGCCCCACTCAAAATTATAACATAACCTAAACAATATGCCCACAAGAAAACAGAGTCGGTATCTATGTGAAGTTTAGTCAAAGAGCTTGATTATTCTTTAATCAACAACTTTATGCATTTACAAACTTCACAAAAGGTTAGATCTTCAGATTGCAATACTAAATAACGTTATTATTGTTAGCGTGTTAGATTTAACTTATTAGAGGCACCCTGTATATTTAATGTATATGCGTAAATAAGTGTAGCAACCAGGAAAAGAACCCGCTCGGGTAGGAACGTCTTTCATAAGGAACAGTGAAGGCAGGGCAGCAGCTACGTAGCAGGCCCGAGTTCGAGCAGTTGTTTGGAGGCGCGATCCCAAAGCCAATGAACTCGAGGTTGTTAACCGCCAAATATGGCTCAGTGCCGCTGCTGCAGGTTTGTCATGTTTCGAAAAATTTAACGGCGTTCGGTAAAAATTTCGGCTCTTCCCCAACCGCTACATCGATTCGATTCGAGTACAGCTGAAAAGCCGGCTTTTTTCCTTCGGTTTATTTATCAAGTTCCCTCGTCTTTTCCCGATGACACTTGCTTAACTTGAATCACCACACAATAATGAACATTTATTGGTATTACTTTTCAACTGTTATAATCAAAAAATTAATTTCTACTGCTGTTTTCTTCAGGTAGTTTTATTCGATGTTCAAATCGATAGTTTTTATATACTACGTACACATTTATTTCTAATTTTTACTTGTATTTTTTAAGTCGACCAGTTTATTAAAATCTAATTATTTTATTCTAATTGAGCGAATAAAAAACACAGGAAGAATTAAAAAAAAGCCTTAAAAAAGTAATGTTACCTGCAATAGTTTTCGTTGCAGAAATAGAAGTAGGAACATACAACATGTTGTCAAAGAAAAATGAAAACTCTTTAACAATTATTGTGCACAGTCATAAAAATAAAGTCCACTTTTAAATTGATTAATTATCCACTTCGCGACCAGGTATGTTGTGCTCCCGGTACATCGTAAGTACTGTAAGTACTTGTTTGAATCAACGATAATACTAAATACTATAGTAAGTAGTAAGTAGGTAGGTAGCTACGACACGATCTAATCACGAGAGATGATTTTCGTTAACTGATTTTTTTGCACTGCCACTAGGCCCTATAATGAAAGGACCCAATGTGATAACTGACGATGAGGCTGATTTGCCACATTTATTCGGATACAGCAATAATTACAAACGATTATCTATTTTTAGATGAAGTTCATTGACCGATTATGTGCTCGTCGTGCACAGTAAACGATAAAGAAACAATAACTTTTCGTTTATCTCGTTGAAAATTAAGCCTTCCAATTAAGCAGTTCATAAACACATATTTATGTGTTCATACCAAAATTTCCGGACACGATATTATTATTATTATTATTATTTATTATGAACCGAAATACTAGATAGATGGATGTGTTTTGTGCCCTTTCGCAGTCAATACTATCGGACAGACGAAGGTTCCTTAAACCCTTGTTTACACAATTATCTCTTTTATTACTCAACATGTATTATGACGAACGGCAACGTTTATAGTATTTAACAGCTAGCTAGCTAGCTACGTATATAGACCAATTGCATATGTACATTGTACATGTATGTATCTATGTATATAATATATGTGTATTTGTATGTTTTTTTGTTTTATCATCTGGTGGTGTTACCTTTACGACATTATTATAATATAAATTAGGGGATAAAAAACAGCCAGTTTGTGTCAACCCTCGTTCGCCTCGTCACTTTATGTAAACAACACTAAATTCACTTTATTCACGTAAATCAGGGGATGGACGGAGTTGTTGTTTAAATTCTTCTACATAATTATGTGTTATGCGTTTATTATAAAACCAGTAGCGGACTACAGCGAGCGACTAATTAAAATAATTTTCCTCGGTAATCGAAGCACGTACGATCATCGGCACTGCACACTGTCGTCGTGTTTTCGGGATTTGTCCCAAAGAGTTAATAGAACACGCGAATTCGCCGTTCAGTTTTCGAACCCGGAACACCACACAGCGTGTATTTTGGACATTTTTTAGAGAAAGTCCGTCCCCAGCAAATTGTCCGAGTATCTCTGTGTAGTAGTAATACGAAACATAATGTACTTGAGGAAACGACGGGCCGCCCATTCGTTATCTCTTTCTCCGGGAGTTTCCTGGTTCACTATAAACAAACTCGTCGGTCTTAGCGCCGTGACGGTGACGTAGAGCCATCCCCACTAACAACAAAAGTTCAATGACCCTATCTCATAGCACACTATGACTTCAAACAGCGCGAGCTCACTCGGACCCTATCGTAAATTATCGATAAGGCTCGTGGCCAACAACAATGCGAAAATTGTTTTTCTTATCTACCAATGAGTGTAATATACCTACGAAAGTTCTAAAGATGCGAGGATTCGCGAAATCGAATGAACGGCCTTAAACGGCTAATAAGAGTTATTATTATTATTATCATAGGTGCTTAGGTAAAATTCCGGAGATTCTATTTTCTAGTAGCGAAAAAATTGCGATTTTACTGCGAGCGTTGTAGGAAATGTAAAGTTGTTTTTAAAAGTAGCGATGAGCAAGATCAAAGCGCACCGCATCCGATGAAAAAATGCGGAAAACAAACAGGTTCTGATATTTATGTAATCTGTACCAATTCTGGCCAAACTACGAGCCAAGCGTCACCTATCATATTGTACCCTTATAAAATTAATGTAGATATGACAGAAAATGGGGAAAGAGTAATGGTATATTAGCACATATAAAGTATTATTTATTTAACAAAATAGTAACACAAAAAACTCTTTTTAGATTAATGTATAACAATAAACTGTTAATATGGCATTTGATTATGTGAAATCAAATTGCACGTTTAATTTCACATAAAATATTTTTATTATGTGTGTATGTATATTAATAATTACTTTTCTTCTTTCCTTTGATTGCTGCAGTTTGGTTGTTTTTTAAGATAAATCATCTACTCAATTTGTTTAGAAAATCCAAGGCAAGGCTTAATGTATTCATTCCTTAATTTGCTATGTATTGTACCTTTGAAAGTACACGCAGGTACCGTTTCAACGCCAAATTTTTCTAAGCAAAGTAAAAAACATTGCAAAAATTATTATTTTCTTCTCAGAATTCTTTAATTTACCAATCCTCTTGAAACTACTGTAATGGCGGATATGCATATACCACGATCTTCTTTCTTTTGTATTGGTTGGATTAATTCAATTTTTACATTAGAAAAATCCATTCATATTCGAGTGTATTTTGTTTTTACATTACCATGTATGCACCTGTATAGGTAACATTTATTGAACGGTTAATAACCTTGCATTGTGTGTATTAAAAAATGCTTGGTGTGGCCAAATGGGATAGAAAATAAGTTGTTAATTAAACATATTCGTAGGTAAATGTGACGACACTGATGTAATGCCCCGCTGGTTAAACAAACCAGTAGTCATTAATAATAATAATGGACAAATGTTTAAAAAGGTGTTTGTCTTTTTATCAGTATCCAGATTAGTTTCTTTCGCCACTCTGCAAATATGCGATCGAATTATACACTGATACATACATAAATAAATGTATTTTGTTGACATTGTAGTGAACAGGTTATTGAACACATCATTGGGTAGTTACTAAAAATAAACTTCGGAGTCGTTAACACTTCTTGCAAGGTTCACAAATTCGGACAGTGAGGTAAACAATTCTATATTGACTTTTATATATCAAAATAGTAAAATTTCGACCTCATCCACGTTAGATATATACGTTTATATACAATATTGTATTTGGTGTAAAGAAAAATATGTTTGTATTATGATTCATTGTATACATGTAGTTACTAGCTGTAACCACACGATAAAGGAAAGCTGCTACAAGATATCGGTATGTCTCAAAGTGGGGCAAAGCCCGCATCAAGAGAGTCCTAAGTCCTAAGCCCAAACCCTTTACTCAAAGTGCTTTGATCTTTGAAGCTCCAATTATATTTTAAAATACAAGGACTTCAAATTACTAATTACCTTGAAAAATAATTAGATTCAATATTCTAAGTACTTGTGAAAAGGGTTGCGAGAACGCCATAAGGGCTTGAATTAAACCAAATGGTCTTCAAATGCCCCTTTGATGTTTTTACTACGTTTTAGATTGTTTTTATTGCTAAATATCGAATTTAAAGTGAGGGGGTTTCAAGCACTTTGAATGATCTTGAAGCCCTTGTAATATAAATTGCAAAGCACTTTTATAAAGTAATTGATCTATCGAGCCCTAATTACATGTTCACAAAGCACTAAAGCTTTGCCCAGCAATGGCATATCTGTATGTTGCTACAAAACTCATGATCCAATAGATGGATTTTAACGCATTTTTCACTACTACGTCGACTATTTCCCGGAATGGCTGCAAAGTATATTTCAACAGTGTCAACCCCAAAGGTGATCAGCTACAAGTATTTATAGAAAAACAACTTTTTCACATTAATCAACTTTTGATTGTTAGCTGTTGTAAAAAACAATTTGCAATGAATTGATGGAACAGAATCAGGAGCAGGGCCGGACCCAAAGTGCAGTTATTGTGGAAGTAGCTTCATACAAAAAAACAGGCACGTAATCTACCGATATTTTTGCTTACGTATGAAATGAGTCGTTCACACTGAATACGACTCTATGTTTGTTATTTAAATTATTTAAAAACGTATGAAAAAATTGGTCTACACAAACGTAATTGCGAGCAAAAAATTGGTGACGAAACAAAAACTAGTCTGTATCATCTGTTCCCATATTAACTATCTATCAGATACACTAAAGTAATGAACTGGATAGTTTTAGTTTATGTGTGGCTTTTGTTGTCAAAGTCAACAAAATCAAAGTTTACATACATATTTTTTTAAATAATGAAGAATTTATTACTTTTACTTTTATTACAGTCGTCTATTAATTTCTATGTGTATGGTGAACAATCAGCATTTGCAATAAATAATGTCAATTTCCGGCAATTTCCCTTCTATCTATGACTCATGAACAAATCCTGTTAATATGGAAATTTTAGTTTTCAAGGGAGAACGGTGTTATGTTATACTTGGCAAAAACCATTGTCAGAATCCTTAAAAGTGATCCTTCCAAACAATCTCCACCCGAAACAAAAAATAACACTTAGAGGCACAACCGTCCAACTCACCTTCATTAAAAAATTAATGTAAGACCTAACATTATGCCAAATTTAAAATTTCCACGTCGATAAGAACATTAAACCGAGACGCTGTCACATATCTGACAAATTCCCTCCTACGATTAAGTTTTGTGAACGCCTTAACTTGCGGTGTATTATATTATTGACTAATATGCTTAACGCATAATTATTAATGAATTAAGTTTTATGTGCGTTCTGCAGCTCTGCGGATTTTGATATGAACAAGTCGGCGCTCGTAATTATTGTCCAATAGAACATTCAATTTTCGTGTGGGTATTCTGATTCCCTAAATCGACGTGTGACAGGGTCTTTAACCCTATCCCTACTTCGCACGCATGTGTGTGAGTGACTCTCTGCAAAAACCGGTCATTTACCTGTCGCGCTCCGTTCACAGCTATGAAATTCGCTCCCTTTACCTTTCAAACTTATGTTTTGGTAAAGTACGGTCTTTCCAGTGAAAAAGGTAAACGTATCTAGTGGGAACCGCGTCTCCAAGGCTTACTGCAACCGAACGGTTGGTTGGTAGCCGCTGTCCTTTCAGGAGGGCAAGTCTCGCTACCATCGGTGCGTTCATTTGATATAAAGTTGCCGAATTTGCGTTTTGAGTCACGCGCGGCGCGTCGTTGTCGGCATCTCACGGCCCCGGGCGGACGAGGCGCCGCACTATGCGTCGTTCCAGACATGAAAATAAAAGTGGTCGTTGACTTCATCGCACACATCGATTGAACTCTTGTTAGGCCCGGGCCGTTCGTTATTCGCGATATTTGTATTTCGCACGATTTGCCTACACTCCCACCTAATACTAACGTAACGCAATGTCTTACATATATTACGATAGATACAATAAACGATATCTATTCTAATTCTATGTGATATTCCTTCATTCTATAAAATTAGTTCTGGAATACGGAGAATTATGTACACCCACATATTTTAATATAATACCTGAGTAGGTTTGAAATAATGTGCTTATACAAGTTGGATATTGATCTGTGACCAACTATTTAAATAAGAAATTAAAATTCAGACATTTACCTCATCTGGCTCTGAAGTACAGACCCTATTTATCATAAATTTAATTCATCTTTTTAATCCTTATATAATTTTTTTAGTACAAAGCTACATTTTTGTAATAAAAATTAAGTGATTTCTTAAAAAAAAGAACATTAAAATTAAAAGGAAAACCTTACAAATTACTAAATTATTAGATATTATCTCGTAAAATCCATCTTCCACCTAAAAACGGTCATTCGGTTCTGGAGGTTCGATGCCATAGAGGAATAGACAAAGACCCCCCTTTTAATAACTATAGATACCTACATTAGATTAAATAGTACACAAAGTATACAATATAACTTAATTAATTAAATATGGATTCCATTTTATTGAATTTGTTGAGAATATTTATAAGGGTCACCACCTGGTTATCGGTAATGGTTAAGTTAATAATATACTCGAATAATTGGTGACAATTAAAAATTTAGTGTCTCTATTTTACGACTACAAATAAAATAATTTCCGTTGTAGTTTCCTGTTGCGGTATGCGCAAGTGCACCAACATTACACATTGTGAAAGGGAATGATGTCCACCGATTACATAGATACGGATATTTTATTGAGCTGGCCTGCGTTATCCTTCGTTCGCGTTGGTTCGCGAATGCGATTCGGCCAAAAATATGAATTTGTTTTCTGTTAGGTCATTGTACTATCATCGCATTGTAACTATTGTACGCTATTACAAACACGCAGGATTACATTTAGCACGCCTGTATTACATGTGTGCCTTAATCCTAAACGCACACATGCTGTTGGCTCTTTATCGATAATAATATCACAGGCAATCTTTTAAATTACTTCTCACGATTCAATAATTTCCATATAAGTCCGAGACGATCCGTAAAACTCGGCATTTTAGAATACGACTAGGCAATTATGAAAACAGGGCTCTATTCATTAGGGTAGGTAGCTGACCTTTAGCTATGGTACCAAGCAGATCATATAACCGTAGTTAATTTTTATACAAATAGAATTTAATATTTGTTAGTTTTCTTGCAATAAAATTCTTCCAAATCTAAAGAGTTGGAAATTAACTACAAAAATCATCAAAAACAATTACATACAATCTGGTTCTGTACTTGTAGGATCCAGTCGGGTACCGGATAATATGGCGCCGGGGAATTTAACCAGAGGGAAAGAGAAAAACAGTCATAGTAATAATGAGTATCATGAATCCAACCAAATATTTGATGATTAAGAATTCGAAAAAATAGAAACAATGTAACATCGAAATTTTAATTCTAATTAGATCAGAAAGGCAAACTGTTGCCAGATCATCAGATACGCGACAGCAGGGTGTTGCCCACAAATTACGTAACGCTACTTGGGGTAAGAGGGTCCAGCCTAGCGTTACGATCCTATTACGTGGAAGGAGGTGTGGGGGTCAAGCTTTGCTCACTATGGGTTTCCCCTCTGTGGAACAGATTGGATTTAGGACATCACGAAGACGCTACCTGAGGGTTAACGAGGCGAGTAACCCTCCGTTTCAGGACAGATCAGGAACAGGAACTACGCAACGGGTCGAAGCAAGACTCTTGTGCCCCTCCGTCTCCAAAGTACCGGTGGCCATTAGTTACTCAGGAGCACTTCTCGCTTAATGACATTCGTTTCCCGGCCTTTGCCGAACCAAGCATCCCTCAGTCTCCTGGGTAGCTCGAGTTTTATGATTCCACATCAATTCTATCTTCGCTTAAATATACAACCCCCTCATGTGTCAGAATGCACACCCTGATCCACGCTCAGCGCCCAAGTGTCGACGTTTTAATCGTAACCCCTAACTAACTTTCCATCCCAATTCGATGCACGCTTTTGCCAGACATATTTTCGGAATATAGATTAAGCAGCAACATCCAGCGGACCCTAGACATTTCAGACACTTTCGAGGTTCCCGTAGTGTTTGGCACTAAAAGCCCCAGTAACCGCACCAAGACTGCCTCCTTGTCGACGGGTTAGCTATGTCGGTAGGGACGGGTTCTTCCTCCACGTCAGTGCTGGCTTTATGGCATGCTTGCCTTTTACTGTCTACTTCCCTCGAGAGTTTCACGAGGTTAGATGGGTACATATGGACTGGTGCTGCCGGAATTTCGCCTATGACGATGATCTACTTCCCCTTTGCCTCCAGATTTCCAGAGATCCTTTAATTTCTCCATACTTTCGAATGGGTAATGAGCATCTCACCATGACAAGGTAATGACACCGAGGGGGAAGGAAATTAGCTTCCTAGGCGAGCGAAAAGGGAAAAGCACGAATATATTGATATGTCGATATGACAAAGCAAAATCACTATACAGTGACAGAAATATGGGATCTTGTGGTTAAATGAATAGTCTGTATTTTATCATTTTCATTATAAATATCTAATACCTAAACATTTTTTTAATATAACATTCAGGAAAATAGGAGCAAAAGCAACGTTTTTCTCGGATTACAATTAAATTTGTTTTTATCTATGTTCATGTACATATGTAGGCAATACATTCAAAAACTAAACAGTTTGTAATATATTGACAGGGTGACTGACACTTGTTACCTTGTACATTCAAGGTTGTCGAGTCTCCCCATTTTTCATTGTTTTCTTATCGTTTAGCACACAATAGGTGCATTGCGTAATCTCC
The DNA here is from genome assembly GCA_963921985.1 of Agrilus biguttatus. Lineage (NCBI taxonomy): Eukaryota > Metazoa > Arthropoda > Insecta > Coleoptera > Buprestidae > Agrilus > Agrilus biguttatus. Next base: position 29,548,759 of record OY998118.1, read on the forward strand.
AAACCTACTACTGAAAATCCGGTGAAAACAAGACAAATCAATGCGATTGAGTAGGTGTCGAAAACGTGCACATGTTACAGTCGATTCGCGTATAATTTGCGAACGGTACTTTTGATACTTTTCAGCATCGTGCCAGCGCCAACTATGACGACAGGCAGGTTACAGAATGTGACACTCGCGCAACACGAATTCACACGACATTTGCCGAAAAAGACCGAACGGTGATATGTTTAGTAAGTGGGTCACTGAGACTGACTCGGTCATTGCACTCGCGCTCGGCCGCTACACTACGTTGTGCTGTTTGCTTTTGTGACCGTCGCCTCCTACGATCAGCCATCAGTCGGGACGGCATGGACGAAGGCAATCAATTATGAAAATTGATAAATATTCGGCAGTTTCGTTCCGTTTTTACTCGTTTTCAAAGCTAATAGAGCTGCTATATTAATTATGATTCATTTACAACCTGTGTGTTCGCTAAATTTTCTTGCTTACTATCTTTTGTTAGTTTTACGGTGTTTACGATAACAATTTCGTTCGACTTTTAAACAAAATAAGCACATCATCAAACAAATGAAAGCAAAGTGCATCTGCAAAAATGAGTTCAGATAACCCTAAAAGGCAAAACTTTGACCTGAATTAGGGGCTCTGATGTTATCAGGATTGACAAATATGTTTATGCATCTTAATTTTAATTGTTTTTAATTATAAACAAAATACTTTTGCTGATCAAAAAAGCAAATACTTATCAGTTCGTCAAATAATGTTTAACACTTGCTCCTAAGCATTTTATTTATGAAAATTTACTTAATTTTGTTTCTCAATAGCCATTTTTAGCGTCTAAACAAATTCGGGTATTATTTTATTAGCTACTAGGTACTTCAATTATATTTTACATCCCTTGGAAATCGGTCCTGAACATTAATATGTTCTAAATGTAATGTAATCCATTTTCTGCAAAGGGTCATCGATATAATAAGACAACAAATTGAACAGTCAGTATTTAAATCTATATGGTAACTGCTTTATTTTTTTTTGTCAATATGTAGATCAACTTATGGTCAGTATTTTAATTTTATTTTATTACCACAATGGACCGAATAAAAGTACTGAACGGCCAGTATAAATGAAAACGACGAAAATTAAAACACTTAGGGGTCATATTAGGTTAGGTTAGGTACCGATTATGTAATATTAAATACCCATATTTTTATTTAATTACTGACAAAAATAAATTAAAATATGAGCCCTAAAGTACAACAATTTTTCAATAACTTTTAGAGCAAGTAAATATTAATAATTGTATCAATTTTATGTTTTATTCTAATATAGGTACGTAAATATCTACATTGTTTTATAAATGAAAACTAAAATTACGTAATATAATTAAGTGTGACAGATGGGGAGACGGATGCCAAATAAATTGAAAGGCCCCAAGCTAAGATCTACTAAATTCATAATAACAAATTCTATAGAAATTACTTTGATTCAATATTATGTAACAACTTTCATCAAATGCTTTTTGTTTATATATTATTTTCGTATATACAAATGTATTCCTTAATAATAATAATAATAATTTTGCATTCATAAGAAGTGCATATTTATTAATATAGTTAATATTTATAACTGCGACATAACAGAGGGAAGAAGTTAATAACGGTGAATAGAAATAGATATGACGAGACTCCGTGCCATAATAAAATGTGGCATAAAGTTGAAAAGTAAACACATGCACAGTTACAAGCATGGCATCGCCGCTATTTAGTTGTGCCGTTTCGGTGCCCGTTTTGTAATAGCGCTGTTCGACCTACATCTTACCGGATTCGCTAAATATACAGTTAGAAGTATTTCTTTGTTCGTCATCGTTTCTGTATGTTCGTAAGTACGTGTGTGTATATATATATATTATTTATATTCATCTGTTATTATTATTATCTTCATAGGAGATGCTATGTATTTAGCGAGTTAATGCTGATTATTGGTAGATATGCCTACGATTATTTCTAAAAAAATCCTTATCCCACAAATGTGATATTAACAATATAAGAAAAAAAGAAAAAAATCGACGAAAACTTCACAAAGACTTTATTTTAACAAATATACAGATGTATACATTTCGACCACCATGTGGCCAACATCAGTGTAATGAGAATTAATAATTAAAATATAGAAATAAAATTAAATCTAATTTATACATGCTTGGACACAAGAGAGATGAGGACATTGTTCAAATGCTGTATATCGAAGTTCATTAGGTTTTTCGTGTATTTATTCATGTAAACAGGTTTTTCACTTTTTTTCTTATATTAGTAAACCTTCATATCTTTGATATATTTCTAATTTCATATATAGGGATAATAACGATTTACAAACATATCTTCCATAGTTAAGCAGATATCTGCCTAAAAATTCATTGAGCAGAAGCAAATTTTCTTTAAAAAACATCCAAAAATATTTACAAAAGACATCTCGTTATAGCTGTAGGTACTAAAGAAAATAATAAAATTCTTCTTCTTCTACAAGACAAAAACGGGCAGATTTGTTTTCTTTGGCTTACCGAATAAACAAGAGTGATATTTACATACAAGTTTATGACGAAACGGAAATACGAATCCACGGTATTTTAAAATAAATACAGATCTTGTTCACTGCTTCAATTATACTTTTGAATTTTTACATTGAATATGTAACTTACAAATTCAGGGTCTGATTTTTTATTTGGTATGTTAAATCATACCTATACGGTACTTAACTACATTCTGTTTTTGATTTTTAATATTTGTTTGGCTTTGTATGATTCTATTTGAACATTCGAGTTTGAATTGGAATGCGTTTTTTGTCCAGTTGAATTGACTTCTCATATCTGAATATATCGTAAATTTGAATAGTTATTTTTGCTATAAATAACCTTTTGGATTGAAAATAAACAGCATCCAAAGCTTACCAAAATTACAGAATTTAATCGATTGACTGACTAGATTTTGACAGATCCTATAAAACCGCTACTCCGCAAAATCATGTAGAAGGTGTAGAGGTATAGAAAAATATATAAAATATAAATAAAATGAAATTTTCTTAGTACACCCCTAATACAAATATGCCCCTGATATTTATCGTGCACAGCATCGTACCCGAATAATTTATCAGATTAATAAAAATTATGTTTAGACGGATAGAATTACTTGTTTTTTTTTGTTTATCTCTTATACTGGGTATGATAAATTTAAAAATTGTTAGGTATTGTAACTGATTTTTTAGCAGAATCGCACTATATACATTTATTTCTTTAACAATCGGGTATTTATATCGACTGTATCCCGTCGTAAGCTGCTCACTTATTTATACCTTTATGGAATATTCCTGATTATTTCCCGAAAATTCCTCTAAGATTCGTTTGTCGGCTAATAAATGATTCATGGTCCGCGGTTATTAGCATTCGGGCACATCAAAGATACCGCTGATATCGATCGCCTACAATATAGCAATATCTAGAGGAAAGTCACCTTATATTAAATATGGAATGAATACTGCATTATCTCAAAACCCGTTAACTGGTTTTTGTACTTGAAATCACACAAGGAAAGGCATTTTTAACATTAAACGATCCTAACCGAAATATACGACGTAGCGCCATAACATTATGCGGTTATGTCGAAGAGCCAAACATTTTTTTTTCTTCATCTGTAAACTGTTATAATAGCATTAGCATTGTGAAAAATAATAATTAAAGAAACTCGCTCCTTTTACCACAAAAAACTCACAATAGCGGACACGTGTTTCGCCCACTTTGAATGTGGACATTATCAACGCATTCAAAGTGGGTGAAACACGTGTCCGCTATTGTTAGTTTTTTGTGGTAAAAATCTCTTTAATTATTAGTTTTTGTAATTTTCCACAGTCTCCGATAAATATTCCCTTTTACCATAGTGAAGATTAATTTGGCAGGGATAAGGTAGAATAGTTGTAGAATAATAAACTAAAGTTTTATTTGTTAATTTTTCGTGTTAGTTTTACTCTTTTTTACTATAAAACTCGCTGAAATCAAATATATGATACCGACTTTCACTTATTTCTTCAGACGTTTACACCTAGGAATTGGGCTGTGAGGGCCTTTTCTCTGGGCGACATTTCGTTATTAAATCGCAGTAGAAATTATAAGGTCTCGTTTTAAATAATTTTCCGGTGATTTTCTTCCGAAGGAGCATTTATTCCAAAAGTTTTTTTTTCTCTATGTTAAAAAAATACGTACAATTTTGACAATCGACGTAGGTACTGATGCAATGAATACTACACGTTGCAAGCATATATGTAATAATCAATGTCTTTTAAATTTATTTGCGTTGCCATCAGTATGTGTAAACGTCTGTTTCTGTAAAGTGGTTGTCGCGGTTGTCGAAGTAAAAGAAAGTTGTCCGGTATCACCAGTTACGAAATGGCAACTTGATATGCCTGTCGCGGACGATGTTGTGTTGTTTGCACTGGGACCGAGTGTCGAATATATATTTACGAACGATTAATTGCTTTTAAATTACGTAACATGGATACAAGAAATCGCAAAGGACACGTCATTTCCTTCAACGCTATCTCCAACGCCTGCGAAAGGTTTTCCCTTCTATCATATAAACATATACGTGTGTAGAGTGAACATCTACATACACCCGTCTTTGAATCTCTCTCTTTCTCTTTCTCTCTAATTGTAAATGAAAATATAATCGACAATAATGGCTTACAGAACATTGCAATTAAGTTATCCGAAATATAAAAGGAAGTAATTACATAATGTGTCAACTGCATGGAGGATTAGATTTACACCTGCGATTTAAGTTAATCCTATTGTAATTTGGTTATTATATATGCAGGTATGCATAAATAAATTCAAATTAAAATGGAATAAATAAAGCCTTAATAGGTATTAATTAGTATGAAATGGTTACTCTAATAAATCAAACCTATACACACGCAGGTTAACAAAATCGGGGGTTGAAAAAGAAAAAAACAATACGCTTTGAATCTGGTATCAAAATGTCAAGATTTTATACCTAATATTTTAATCTCAAAACTCAAAAAATACACGACATAGACATAATCGTTCATTTAGATCACGGCCCTTTATTCCAAATCAGAAATCTACTGTCAAAAAATGCAATTACTAAAACGTCAAAACTATTAAATGTTAAGACTAAACAAGAGAAATTAACATTATGTATTGGGATTTTATGTTTCTAATTCAGCGATAAGATATAGCTCGGAAATGGCCACTTTCGTTAACTTTTCCTTTAATTTTACGTTATCAAGAACGTCAGAAATTGCAATTTTCCGAACTTTAGGTTAAGATATCCTAAAATCTTGACGCTTTAAGACAACTCTGAGGATAGATACAAATTCAATATCAGCAACTACCTCGGAAATTCTTGAGCGACTGCTTAAAATGAACATTTTAAATATAAAATTAGATACCAATCGTACATAGAAACGTAATTACCTTCATTGGCATTTAGTCAGTTGGTGAAACATATTTAAATAAAATTCAAAATGTGGAAATAAAACACTCGGTAGGTTTCACGAAATTGACGTTTATTCTGACGAATTTGCTTCGGTTTTTAAACCATTATTAAAGGAGTATAAGTTAATACTAATATATATTTTTTAATTTTGGGGACAATTTTTGCATACTCCTTAGCAGGGACGAAGCTGTATTTGTAATTTGACATTTATGTTTGTGGTTGTGTTTTAAACTATCTCAATTAATACCCTTCCAAAAACTGTAATTTTCTTTGTAATAAAAGTTCTTATATTATTCACGAATCTGTTTTCTTAAAATTGATAAAATCTATGTGATACATGTACCATTACCAAGCTAAACAGACTCTCGACTCCCAGTTAACAAAAATGGTAAATCATTAAAATTTATCCTATTTTATATGTATGTATTTTAGTATGCCATGAATGGAATATAAATTTGTAAAGTGTAAATGCAGTAATAAAAGCAGTAATGTTTCGAATGCTGTAATAATAATAGTAAGATTTCAAATTTTCATTAAAATCTATGTTTTTGTTTGAATCACATATTAATACAATATTTGCTAAACAAATTTTTAATTACATAAAATGTACCGAGTATAAAAGTTGATTGTAGCGATAATGTATACTTTATTATTACTATATATATATAGGTACACTTAGTCTAAAAGTAGTGTGGTAGGGGTGATTTTGTTTTGTTTTTTGTAGCTGTTGTTTAGATGTAAAATATTAAAATTATCTTTTATATTAAATTCGTGGTTTTCATTTTTATATGATTCATATATGTTGATTTTCCTACGTAGTTCTTAATATGTTCATTAACTTTTTCTTTAAATGTCCTCCCTGTCTGTCTTATATATACTGCAATGCAAGTATTACATTGAAATTTGTAGATCCCACTTTTATTAATTTTTTCCGTTTTATTATTGTTGTTAATCAAATATTTTGGTAATTTATTTTTTGTTTTAAAACCTAGTTTGAATTCATTATTTTTATTTTTTAGTTTTCCTGAAATTTAGTTTGGAATGTTCCTTATTGTAAAGACAATTAAAATAAAACAGTGGAAAATTTATCAATTGGAAATTGTATTTTATTTAATTAATCAAAGAGTATAAAAGTGTTAATTCAAACCGTTAAGTACAAACAAAATACAATAACAATTCTGTTAACTAGTTGTTGACAATTACTATTGTACCTAAATAAACGAGTTTTTGCACAATTAATATTATTATTCATATTTTAAGATTAACATTTACTAATTTATAGTTACATAAAGTGCACATGTATATGCAGATTCTGAATTTTATCTATTTAATCTAACTAATTGTCGTGTTTAAATTGCCATATGAATTTATTATAACATTATGAAATAAATGTAACAGAACAATTATGATTGAATTGCGGTTATGCTGCATGACTATGAACGAAATTACATAAACGATTCTAATTAATTCTGCCTAACTGAGTAGAAAATATTCACTTGAATAAAGTGATTCATGATATTTGAATATAGTTTGTTAGACGTGCATACACAATAAAACCTGTTCTAAGGCAGTAAGTATAAAAAGTTATTGTTTATAATATCGGGAGTAGCCGAAGGTGCCACCAAATTATACCTCACCAAAAAGGGTACAACCGATCTTGCCACTAATAGGTAGAAATTATTCTAATGAATAAGGAAAATATTGTGTTGATATTTTATGGCATTTATTTAACAGTAATTAATAAGGCATTATAAATACATACTTATACATATATCAGTCATGATTTTTTTCAACGTAAATATGACATTTTATATAGTCGATGTTCGATATTGTTTTGTTTTTATATTTTTCACACAATTCCATGATAGTTTTCACTTTACTTCTTACGGAGGCATCCTTAATTTTCAAAGGTGTTTTTAAACTTTCTATCTTGACATAAGTGTCAATTTGAAATTCTTTTAACTTCTTGACAAATATATATATTGATGGATGAGCTCTGTGAAAAGATTCGTTAAATTTTGAGTGAAATGATTCACACGCGTTTGTCGTTTTCGTAACACAAGAACCCTTTTCTCTAGTGGCAAGATTGGTTGTTTACTTTTAAAACTCCAATTTTGTAGCAGGTACATCTTTATTTTTAATGGCAACTTCGGTCCCACAGCGATGTGATAAAAACTGCGATTTGCTCAAATTGATAAAGAAAATTAACAATTCGCCGGAAATGTTAAAATGTCGATTTGATATTGCCATTTTTGTAAAGAAATGAAGTGATTTGATAAAATCCCTTAACTAATTTAGCGGACTGACAAAACTTTATTTCTACTTTATTAAAAGTATGTATTTATTTAGTAAACCTGATATTATTAAATGTTACAACAATTGTCATAAAACACCTAAATTATTTATTCTAAACGAGTTAACAAAAGTAATACTTGAGAGTTACCAAAATTGATATTTTCAATAGAATTTAACATTCCTAGTTAGTAAAATTTAATAAATTATAGTTTTCATTTATTTTTATTAACATTTAAGGCATCTCAAGTTACAAAAGACGCTATTCTTTTGCATTTTCCTTTGGATATTTCACAATAACAGTTTTTGAACTCTTCACCTTCAGCAATCTCACGAAGACAGGTTAATCAGTGGGACTATATCGGTAAATTCAGTGGTAGGTAAAAACAATCTTTTGTGTTTCATTCCCACTAGCTACTCGTGCTGGTGAGCGGCAAGTCCCTCCGACATACACTGATGTGCAAAGCCGAAGGGTAGGGCGTAAGGCCCTCTTCAGCCTCCTTTCAGGAATCGTGGGAATGGGTGGGTGGTGTGATTAGGGAGAAAAAGATGAGACGGACGAAATGAAGACAGAAGAGAAGTGAAAGATTATCTATGGAAATTTGCTTAAGTGATCCAAGGAAACCACAGAAAACTCGGACCAGAGCAGCCGCAGGCGGGTTCGAACCGGTGACCTCCCGGATGCTAAGCAATGATCTAGAGCACTAGACCACGCCGCTCGGCAGTGGTAGGTAGTTGTCTAAAGAGCATTTATAGAAAGACAATCTTTTATAATTCCAACTGAACCGTTATACCAATTTGGTATAAATTATTTTTTATATGTAATACGATCCCCATAATATTATTTCCATTTATCGACTTCTATCTACGTTAGGTACATCAATCGAAACTGTGGAATCCACTAACTTCAAAGAGCAGCAAATTTCATCGATTCAGCTGATCTTGTTAGGTTTTCGCAGCATGTTATCTTTTATGTTCAATGCTTCCTTCTTTTTGGCATAGATAACAGAATTCTTCTCCTACCGTATTTGATTATTATTTCATCTTTTCACTAAAACAATTTGGGGATTTGATCAAATCACTTACTTTTTTTTGCAAAATAGAAATATAGAGCTTTTGTTCAAGTCTTTGATCTCATTCCGTTTCATATATCCTATTTATAAACCTATTATTAAAAATTTGTAAATCAAATAAATGCTAATTTATACGTTATGGTAACTGTTTTTTGCAATTATCGTTGAGAATTAGTTTTGTTTATTTAAAAAAAACACTAATATAAGTTTATAACATATAGTGCTTCCAAACGGAAGATAATAATTCAGCAGTATTTTAGTGAATCGGTTAATTATATCAGTGACAAATTGCGCAATTATAATTACGAACAATTTATTTAAAAATAAAAATCATGTAATAATGTCCATTCGAAAGCTACTAGTTGTTGTCAATGCAAATATTGAACAAACACACGGTACGTGTCATATCAAATGTAGGTGCGCACTTTACTGCTTGTAGTAAAACAAGCTTCCGCGTTTTTTAATCGATGATAATAGTCGATAAGGTCAGAACCCCAACCGAGTTACATTTGCTATTCTAATCGAAGCAGATAGCACACCCATGTAGTAAAGATTTACTAACCGCTCCTTACTAAGCGTTTTCATATCGGTATAATCCTGGGTCCTGTCAAAATAAAACTGTTCTATCAATTTGTCGAGTAGGTACCTATAGAATCAAGGTGCTAACTAGAGACGTGATTATAATATGAACCGAGCGTAAGTAATGTTCTCTGTAGTAGAAAATGATGTAATTTGGGTATGCAACCAACAAAGCACATTCAGGGAAACGTATTTAAGTTTCCCATGCACTAAACGGAAATTTACGGACTTTAAAGATTGAAAATCATTTACAATAGCATTTAACATACAAAACAAATATATTGAAATCATAATTAAACTTCTTAAAAAAAAAAAGAATAATACTGTTGTTTACAATAATATATGTGCTATAAGTGAAAATAAAGTTAATTAGTAACGCAGGTAAATTTCTCGTTGTGTGGATGATTGGTGTATGAAGTTGATAAAAAAGATGTGATGACTGTGATTAAAATGATGTATATTAACCGCACTACTATATACATGTATTTTTATGGTTTAAATAATAGTTGATAATATTGAATTTGATAAAATATGTTTCGTAAGTTTTTGTTAGTAAAAAAATCTAAGGTATGTGAAGTCGTTCATTATGTGTACTCTGTTGAGAAAGTTAGAAAAATAGTATGTTAATCATAAGAAGGAAAGAAATATGAGAACATGCAAGTTAAAGAAAGATATGCGAGAGGTGTCAATTAACATGGATAGGTGGTTAGGTATAATAAGCAGACGGCAGTAGACAAATGAATTTAAGGTGACGGATGGACAAGAAAAACGTTTTAAGAAATAAGATTGAATAAAAATTAAGTCGAAATATATATGTGAGAATTAAAGAAGCTAGCGATTTCAAATTAAATCTCATACTGTATTTTCCTTGAAGAAATAGAATTCCTGATAGATAACGCTTTCATTTACCGATATCACAAAATGCTAAAGTCCCCTTCTTTTTTTTAGAAAAATTCCTTATATGTAACGTAAGTAATTTTTTGTTCTGTAATCCATTTTTTGTAAGTTAATTAAATGTCATGAATGTTACTACGCGGTTATTGTTACATACGTATTCAATAAATAATTGGGTCCTTACAATGAAGGTATAGATTATTAATAATGGCATAATAGAAAATGGTATATACTTGTACCTAATTGAGTATTTATATTAACAACATGTAGAAAAAATTCATTAGCAAAAAAGTTTAGAAAATCTAAAAGCGTTTAATTTTTTTGTCGTGTCAATATCCTTCGAAAAAAGTTTAATAGTATCTAATTGTAAGTCGAAAAACTTTGCAACAGTTTGTTAGCTTTACAAGCAACAAAACACAGTAGGTCCCTACTCATCATTGTGTGTGCGTGTGTTGTGTAATTAACAGCCTGTGAAAAATGACTTCCGATCAAGTTGAACAAAATTAGTCACTGTTCAATAGCTATTTTCCTTTCTTCATTTGCGAAACAGTTGAAAAAAGAAGTGTTACACCAGACGTAAGGTATTGACTCTATTATACTAATAATAGGTCTCTCAATGCCCATAGCTGATACTGTCGAAATAACAAGAGCAATAAAGTGCAACACTCGATTACCTAATTATATGTATTACATTAGTCCAGTTATTAACGCAGTTTTCCTCTTATTAAAACAAAGTAAATTTTGTTACTTTTATAGGATGCTGGAAAATATTACTAAAAATATTTAAAATAAATACATATATATATCATAATTATATAATTGTTATTTTTTTGGAAATTTTGTATTAAGATTAAATTAATGAAAAATCTTTTTTAACATAAAATTTAAATTTTACTAGAAAACCCTTCCGATATTTTCCCTCCAGCAATGAAATAACATTTTGGAAGATGTTTTTAATCTTATCAATAAAATTGGGTGGATTAACCACAATAAATAAGTTATTTGACACTTGAGGATGCCTTTCAAAAATATATGGTAGTGCCTACAATGTCAATAAAAAGCAACAAGTGAATTTTACTTTTGATCGGTTTTGTACGTTACAGTGTATACTATAACTAAACAATAATTATGGCAACGTTATATGTGTATGTTTCATTAATTATAAAATTATATCAATGCTTGTGATAACTCTCTGTGGTTTTTATATAATACATATATTCATAAGACATTTGTTTATAACTTATTTATTTTTAGTAAAATATACATAATAAGTATAATAAATATTCAAATTATCAGAAAAAAATTGGCAATCGCATAGTCGAACACTTTAAAATTACGTATAAGATTACCGTATCTTGTATATATATAGAATATAAAATTAGGCCCAGGTAACATTTCTTTTAATTTTAATAATTGTTTTAAAAAATAAGAATACTTCATATTTTAGTGCGATCATAAAAATATGGTTTAAATAATTATACATAAATTTTAATAATCTTAACACTAGAGCCCAAAGTTTATTGTAATGGTGTAATTAGTAAATTAAAAGGGTGCTAATCTAAAAAAGTGATTTTTTATAATATTATATTAATTAGTAGTTTTGTACCTAATATATCTTTTTGTAAAATAAAAAAAAAACGTATTGGAAATATGTAAGTATTGTGATGTCACAAATAATAATATTTAGAAATTTAAGAAAAATTTATTTCTCAGCTTCTTCAGCTTTCATTACAGAAAATGAAAACAAGAATTATGAAATATAATAAAATTAAAAATAAAAACGTAATTTTCTTTTTAAGTTTTATACTGTCTAAAGCATTTTAAGGTTAACGTTTAGATGGATAGATATACGTGAATGTAACAGATTCTTCGATTCAAAATTAAAAGTCTACTGCAAAACCGTTTATTTAAAATGAAAACTGTTCCTTACCTTTAGCAGGAACTTTCGAAGAATCAATGTTTAAAACAAATGAAATCACACAATAAGGTAAAAGTTTTTCTTTTTTTTTGTATTCACAAACCGCTTTTTACATATTGTTTTTACACTGTTACCACCGCACTATAGCATAGTTCTCGCCTCTACTGCAAACAAATATAACTGCAAGCACTTATTTTTAGCGGTTCTATTCTGTAAAAAGACCTTGCAATGAATACATTGACCGTAGACATCAAGTAGTCATACGTTTACAATTACTTACTTTATCATCATTACTAGGTTTCATACAAGGACTAACGAGAAAATAACATTGCGATTCATAAGTTCTACTACCGCTCTTATAACTCACGGAAATTTTTTGGAGGAAACATTTTTAAGGACACTTATTTAGAAACGTTTTTCCGTTTGTTTTTATTTTTTGATAAGAAGCAACTTTTTATAGTTAGATAATTATTATAACTGGCAGAAATATTAACGCTTCAATTAAATAAATTATCAAAAGCAAATAATTTGTCGCAAAAATTTTCAACAATTTGCTTTGTAAAACTAACGGATTTTAACCAATAAATATTATTTTTAAGAAAACAATGTAATCGTTCCAGTATACAGAAGGTCATAATAATTATCTAAGCCAACTCGAGTGACATATTTACCTACTACAAATATTTTCAGTGGTATGTATAGAGCTGAGTTCTCACTCAGAAGTAGCTACTCCAAATTAAGCTGAGTAACTACTTCTATTTTTGAAGGTGGGCATTCAGTGTCAAGAAAAGGGAGTGTTAGACACTCGCACTTTTGATATTCTACTAACATCGTTATGCATTTCAAATAGAGTGGCTACTTAGGACTTACGTATACAGGATCATTCAAACTGAGTGGAACAGTAAACGTTTTAGGGAAACTAAGCATGTTACAGATTTGAAAATATGAGAGTTGGGAGTAGGGGTTATCAAGGATAATCTATTTAACTAAAATAATTTTGAAATTTTTTGAATAATTTTTGATTCTTTTTAATAAAATAAAATATGATAGGTGCCATTTGAAAAAATGAAGTTATTCGTGTTTGATGTTTTTAAACTATGGATTTTTTTCTGAACGTCCTGTACAAATTATAAAGCTTAGTTTTGAATGACGTTAACCTTATGAATTGACTATAACTAGTAAAAATTTCAACATTCCTAGGCATTTTTTATGGAAGTTATAATTTTTTATGGTTTGAGTTGCGGTGCAATCTTTTTTCCAATATATTAAATTATCTCAGAATCTATTCACTGTAGGCATACAAGTTGGTTATCAAAGTCACCTTAAAATTTTATGTTTCATAGGAATTCATCGTTAAAAATATACCATTTCATTTAAAATAAGAAAGTTGACATCAACTTCTGGTATAACCGGAAGTGGCCGACAGTTGAAAAAAGAAATTATTTTAGTTAAATAGATCATCCTTGATAACCCCTACTCCCAACTCCCAAATTTTAAAATCTGTAACATGCCTAGTTTACCTAAAACTCAGTTTGAATGACCCTGTATGTCGCAAGGAAATGATGAAAACAGATATTTGATCAAATCCCAAAATGATTCGACTCCATAGGTTATTTCGCTAAACAAATTGAGTAATTTGGTCAAATCCCTAAACTGTTTTAGTCAAAAAACAAATCAGGATTTGCACAGCACTATGTTCAATATATTGTTAATTGTATCAGAAGGGAAGCAGTTGACAACAAAGAAAAAGCATGTTGTATTGTTTCTGGAATGGAATCTACTTGAGCTATATATGGAAACAATGATCTAGAGAACTAGACGACGCCGCTCGGTTGTCCACGGTTAATTTTTATACCTTACTTTAACTATCACCCCCTACTAAAGAAGACTACTGAACCCACCCCTGTTATTTGACCATCCGGATTTTACAAATTGGCTCTAACATATAATACAAGTTGCCCATGATGCAGAAGTCTGGCTCGCACCTAGCCAGTTACTTTTTGTTATCCGTATGTGTATAAATTAGGTGGTGAAACGAATTATTTCATCGGTGCACAGATGTGCCACTTCTTTGGATTCCTATGGGGGAATCGGTGCAATAAACTGACTTCGTGTTTTAATTGTTTATTACACCCAACTATTTACAAACTATATACACTAATTTTATGGGACGTCGTGAAGCCTACTTATTTACGAAGATTAATTGATTATGACGAATTGATTGAACTATATGTTATTTATGCTATACGTTTATAGAGATCTTGCTGTAATTGTTGCTATATGTTAAAACGTACTAAAGATGATCTCTTATAAACGTTTGATATTTTTATCTAATATGTTGAATGAATGATTTTGAATGAATGAATCGTATTGAATTGATCTTACTGTATTATGTTAACTATATTATATATGAATTTAAGAACCGCCCCTAGAGGAGGGGTGGTTCCGATGCACCGACACTTGAGACAACAAAACAAACAAAAAGGATGGAAAACCGTAAATACAAGAAATGCAACATTGTAATCTATGTGTCGGTGCATCATCTACGTCCTCGAAATGGACCGATGGGACAAATTACCCCCAATAAATGTATAAACTAACTTAAATTCTAGATGCACATTTGAACACAAAGAAAAAATAATACAATGAGAGACGGCAATACTAAAAAGGGAAAAAATACTATACATACTATTATAAAACCATAAATGGCAGAAGAAATAAACGGACAGCAAATGCACATGGTAACACAACAAAAATTTTGAGACGTAAAATAAATGCGTGACCGACAAGACCAATAAATTACAAACAAAAATGAAAAGTTAAATCCGAACAGTATGGGTATTATTATTATTATTATTATTACTAGAACTGGCAATTAATTACATTTCGTGTATTCAAAGATAAATAATTTGCCAATTTAATACTTAAATACCGTCTTGAATGAGCGATAATCGACAATAAATCATTGCCGTCATCATTCGCGCTGTCTTACTAACAACGTTCACATTCCATTAACGAAAGTATCCTTTGGCCGGGTCGTATTTTTTTCTTTATCTTTAAAACTGCTTTCACCCGTTTTGCAATCGAGAGATCCAACCTGATTTTATTGCGTAATATACCCGCTCGTTCGCTACGAAAATAAATTTTTTTATTTCCCGCTTGTTATTAACCAAGTACATACTCGTATCGGTGTATTTTGTGTGCATGTATACTTTGGCGTGCTTTTTAATTCGATAAAAAGTTGTATTTATTCGTTTATTGACAGCTTATACTACTTTTTTATAGGCGATAGATATGTCCATTGAAAATAATAATTAATTCACCTACGTTATTACCACATTAAAAATCAAATCGGCGAATGTGTGTATTCATTATGAACAAAATTAAAAGTCATTTGGTCATTTTTTTTTCGTACGTTGACTCCTTATTTAAAAAAGTGTGAAAAAGCGAAATATTACTAATATGAAACATGGTTTTCTTTCTGCAACATTACCGACGATTCATACAACTAGCTTTACTTAAATTTAAAAGAAGATATATAAAACGGGCAAAACTACCCACTGTTACCCACCGAATTTTCAATGTTCTGGAATATTATCGAACGTTTTTATTGACAAAGCATTGATTACTAAAAGATTTTTCCAATTTCTGGATGACAACACCCAATATATCATATATATAGGTATATCATATTTTACTTATGTATGAATTTGTAAATATCTTATAAGTAATAACAGTTTGTAAGTACATATATCAAAATCCATAACTTATTTCATGTAATTTGTTGGAATTATTTTAATTGGCTTTAATCAAATTAATGATACTACAATAATTAAAATTATCCGTTTATGTTGTGCAAAACAAATAAATTAATTCGTTTAAGACATAGAAAGATAAGGATTCATATTAATGTGTTAAAAAAGGACCTAATCTTGCCGATTAACAGAAAATCGGAACGCCGAAGAGGAATTAGTTAGTATGTTGTAAGTGGTATTTTGTGTATTTTTGCTCACTAAGTAATCATATTACCAGAATACTTTCCTTTTTTATTGAAACTGTATATGTTCTTGGTCAGTAATTAATCGAAACTACAAGACGTGGTCGCGATTTCGACCTTATTAGATATCATCAGCACACCATAGGCAGTCTCGACAAATGAGCGACCAAATCGAAAGAGCTAGTTGAAAGCAAGTTGATATAACATGTAATTGTGGCTGTATATCGCTATCTACTGTTCTTATTACTTTGGTTTACGTGCCCATCACGTATATAAGCTGCATCGTCGATTCATTTGGACATGTAGATACCTTAGTAAGGCCTTTGTTTAACTTACGAAATACTTCAATTAGCAGCAAGTATCGGTGAATGCCGACATATTATAATAACTAGATACCTTTTTTTGGTAATATCCTCAAAGCATCTAACTATAAGTTCAAAGAAAATCCGCGCTCAAATTTTAAATAAAAAACGAGTAAGTTTTTTGTACAATACATTTCTTTTAGCTTATGCATCATGTGCCTAAATGTTTAAAATTCTCTAATCATTGTTTAACATAGAATTCCGATAAATTGATAGAATCAACCAACAGCTCATTTTAAATGAAAAAATATTGAAACACATGTAACAAAAAACAACACATCAGTTCAAGAATTTTCCCTGCTGTAATAAAAATGATGAGATAAACAACTAATTAAAATATATTAGTCAACGTTAATTAAAGAGGTATATATCCACTCACGTCAGTAACCTATACTACCTGTTACATGAACTGCATTATTTAATATATTAGTAAATATTTTACGTTATGCGTGAAAAAGAATACATAAAATAAATTAGAAATAAGCGCACGTGGTGTTTAATCGGAAAAGTTAAAATAACCACACCTATGGGATTAGATCAATTAGTGGTGCTAATTTGTTGGCGGTTAAATTTGCGGACACTCGCAGACTAACGTTCTTTTTAATTAATTCATAATAGTAAAGTAGCTACTTACAGTATTATCATAATGAACCAAGTATTGCAAATTTATGTTACATAAGCCCTTGCGGTAATATTGTTGTTAAACGACTTACATATATACCTGACGCACAATAAAAGTAAAAACAATTAATTTCATCTACAAAAATCCGATACCTGCAAAGTGTACAGTTTTCATATAACGTACTTAGATATTTAAAGTGACTTAAAAACTATAGGAAACTAAAGTGAAGAATGGTAATTTTGTAGTTGTTTTAGTATTATTGATTATCCTATGTCGAGTAACTGAAAATGCTGATTTTCTTTACTCCAGGCTTTATGGTACTGATAGTTTCGAATCTCTATCAATTACGGTGGTAAAAATTGCATACAAACCATTTCATTGTATTTGATGTGAGTAATGTTCATACAGACAAAAACTGATGCCAACTTTTGTCTACTCGACTAAAAAGTTTTTTAGATTTAAATCCGGATCGTATTAGATTTATGTAACATATGATCAAACACTGATGATGACTTTCCCCTGAACGGATCCGATCCTGATCATAAATTGTTTTCAGAAGCGGACGGATAAGGTTATCCTTGTTGTTGTTTTTTACTCTGCTTCTGTCGGTATCAGGAAAAACACGAGATTTCGTTTGATAATTGAGATCAGAATATTGAATATTTGGCGGCTTTATTTGCCATAATCTTTTGTTTGATTTTTTCTAATTGTAGTGTTATTGTGTTTGTCTTTTCAAATATTATTCTTTTGTAAATATTTCAATAGTTCTGAAACTGAATTTGAAACAGTTTTCGTTGTGTCTCTTCAAATTATTCGATTCTTAATGCTATTCTGTTATTGTCACTATCTAAATATCTTTTCAATAATTTCTACTAAATTCCTTATACCTATAAAATTCTATTACCTTCTATTCAAATAACTTTATTGCTGTACTTTCATATAATACCTTTAACAGTTCAATTTTGCATACTAACAGCTTCACGTCTATATTTCTCGTACCCTCCTAGTTACTATTTAATGATGGGTTTCTTCGGTGGCTTGGGACTAAATTCTTTTTCCTAGTATTTCTTATCTTACGTCGTTTACAACTGTACTATCTTCCATCTGGTTACCTACCTTAGTCTGAATAATTTTCTCCCCTCTAAACTGTCTTCCTAACTATTTCATTTTCTAAAATAACTTCACTTATGATTTTAACCTCGGTTAAATACTACCTGTTTCTATATAATTCATCTCTTGGCTGTTTGTTGTTGTTAATTAAATTGTTATCGTTGTTAGTGTTTGTTTTATTTAGTTCAATTCTTTATTCATCTTCATTTAATTTCAAAGACTATAATCAAAATCCAAAAATACATAGTCCCGATCAAAGGTGAATTACTTAATTCCTTATAATAAAAGTTTTTATAAGGAATACTTCATATGGACCGGATCAAATTTGAAAATAAATTGTGTATTACGGTTTTGTTCAGGACATTGGATGCGACCTGGTCAGGATGATCGTATTACGGAATATCTGATCTGGATCCTCTCGTTATTACAATTTTGGTTAGTCAGTCTGTATATATGTTAGAACCCTTTTAATAAATTCAAAACTTTATTGTATTTCATTCTTATCAGTTGATACTTATGACACATCATAACAGGGTGAGAAGGATACTCAATGTTTGTCACTTACCCATTGAATGGGTAGTCTTCAAATAGGTCTCCTAAAATGCGATAAAAGAACCTTTTGATTTTAATGCTTCAGTCTTTCGAAGATTTCCCCTTTCACGAAAACAAAAAAAATTCTTCATTCCCGGGATATTTCGTTTTAAAATCGTTATCAAACCCTTCCGTCTCTACCTTCTAAACTTTGGATGCAAGATGTCCG
Organism: Agrilus biguttatus; assembly: GCA_963921985.1. NCBI lineage: Eukaryota > Metazoa > Arthropoda > Insecta > Coleoptera > Buprestidae > Agrilus > Agrilus biguttatus. Next base: position 29,567,870 of record OY998118.1, read on the forward strand.
AAAGAACTTCAACGCTTTTGTTAAAATAGTTTATAAAATTTTTAGAGATGATTATTTTTTTATATGATGTCTTCTAAACAAAAACAAATGGAAAAATGTTGAAGGCAGATTTTGATCAGTACCAAATTTAAGTATGGTGTTTTAATGTTTGAGAATAATGTCGAAATTTGTAATCAAAACGTTCATTTAATTTATTGTATCTATATAAAGGTTACACTCTGGCAAAATGTGTTAAAGTAAAAAGTTAAAACCAAAAATGTTCCTTTTTAACATAAAAAGAAATGTATAATGCTACGATAAAAATTTGATAGAAACAACTTTCATAAAACATTCCTTAACATATATGAAATTGTATATGAATTTAGGTTCATTGATTCGATACGTATAGTATAGTACCTACATTAAAAGGGACAATAAAAAGATTGGAAGGTCAGTCAATTATTCTATTTAAAGCAGAAAAACACAGAGCACAATATTCGTTACAAAAACTATTTGTTAATGATTCACAATAATTATTTCACCACATTGTGACTTTTACAGATGGAAGGAGTCAGTTGTCGACAGGTTCTCCAACCTCTCTAATACTTTCTTTTCTTTCAAACGGTGAACCTAAACTTCGTATAGATTTTCACGTACAGCGGTTGTTTTCAGAGTAATATTATATTAAAATAATATCTGTCAACTTATTGTACACATGTTCAGTCTCACTTTTGAAACGAATAACTCCATAAAGTTAATAGAGTTAATAATGAATCAATTTTAGTCAACAAAATTAATTTAAAGTCTGTTAGTTAACAAAAATAAAATAAATTCAATAAATAAAAGCGGCGTTTACAAATTGTACTGTAAAGATTGAACAGCCTTTTACCTAGGACAGACAGGTAGAGCCATAAAAACTCGGCTTAAAGAACATGTGCTTTCCACCCGGAATAAAAGGAATAATACAGGAATATCTCAATATTGCTTAGATTTCAAACCTAATTTAGACACTAATTCGATTAAGCTTTTACATTCTGCACAAAAGGGTCTTAAATTGAGTTTGCTCGAATCTTTGGAAATTAAGAAAGTCATTAATAATAAGCAAAATATTGTAAATAATCAAATTGAAATGTTCACTTTGGACTCTCCGCTGTTATTGGACCTTCCAAATAAATAACCACTACCTGCAGTTAACTTTACATCTTTAGCAACACCATAGCTGTTGATAATGACCCGCAAGGGTTGAAACAATATTGTAGAGAAGAATGATTTTTTTTTTCATGAAACGTAATCCAGTGTTTGTTTGTTACTCAAAATACCCATATTAAATTTTGAATAACTCCATGTTTGATAACGTTCCTTTGTTTGAGTTTAGACTGACAAAGATGTATTTATTTACCCTAAATTCTAATTATAGGATTAAAAGAAAAAGCATACACAAGTGTTGATTAAATGTGCACTATTTATTTTATAAAATATGCTTTGGTAATTACTTTCATAGTAAGTATAATCAGCGTTGAAATAAATAGATACGTCACATGTTTACCAGATTTTTTAACATTTAAGTTCCGTACTAATTTTTAAACTCGTTATTGTTACGATATATTTGATAAGCACAAGTTTGTCCTTCAGTTGGTTAGTCAAAATTACAACCATAAAATTTATAATTGAGGCATTTAACTTCGTTACAAAACGTGATTTAATGTGACAAACGTTTGCTTACAAGATTTATGTTTCCAGCTTAAAGGGGTATCATGTTCTGAAAATGAAAATAAAAAGATTACCATAATATACATAAAATGGAATTTATTTTTATATGTGCTCCTAAAATAACTAATCGTATAATTATGACTTTAAGCACTGTACCAGAGTAAATACTATAGTAAAGCCATAAATTTTTATTTAATCGATATGCTGGAATATTCGAAAAAACATCAAGTAATAATAGACAGTCTCGCGTTGATAATGACCACGTGTGAAGTGGACGAAACACGTGTCCGCTCATATAAAATTTAGTTAGTGGTAATTAGGGTGAGTCTTTCTTTATTTAATCAAATACGATGTTAAGTATAATATCTAAAACAATTTCCTTAAGATACTGTACACTGAAATAATTGGTACAATTTTATTTGGACCCATATTTTTAAAGATAAATGGGTACAATGATAACAGGTTTTGTTATTTTATTCAAAGCTAAAAAAAGTCACATATATTTTTTTACAGTAATTTATGCTATCTGTGTCAGGGTTGATTTAGGTTTCTTAGCTTGGAAATTTTAAAATTAAAAGGAATCGTATTTTTGAAAAAACTTAAATAAAAAAAATGCTCTTTTCAGTTTGATATAAAAATGAAACTTGTACAGTGGCTTCAAAATAGAATATTAATCTAGATGATGAAGAGCTGCTGAGCTTTTCTAGCGTCGTCGAATTCTGTTTGCAGACGTTTCGGCGGCTGATTATACATTGTGAAAAGCACTGAAGACGTCATCTTTTAAGTATGGTGAAATGTCTGCAAACAAAATTCGACCACGGCAGAAAAGCACAGAAGTTATTCATCATCGATTATACACCGACCGTGAAAGCCTACGAACTACTGTAATATTAATGTTGTCGTGGTTGTTCGGGCTTTCTTGCCGTCGTCTTTCAAGGTTTATCCTCGACGTTTCGTCGCCACGCACGGACGACATCTTCAGGAGATATTATTGCTGCTGTAGTGAGTAGAGATCTAGAGCAGCAGTAAAATCTCCTTAAGATGTCGTCCGTGCGCGGCGACGAAACGTCGAGGATAAACCTTGAAAGACGACGGCGCAAAAGCTTGAACCAAATAGTACTGTAATATTAATTTTCTTCTAACTCTCTCTCTCGGCTCGCGCAAATGGTCATTAAAAAAGGATAGGTAGTTATATAGAGAGAATGTGCCCCATCTCGCAGTCTCGCATAAAACGTTTCATTCAAAAAAGCCCGTAAGCAATGTCCTTTCATACAATACCTTGCTGGATCCTAAAAGCTTTTAGCGCAATTTACAAAGGAACTAAAGGAATTTGTATTTTTTTTTTTCGTTTGAAATAGATAGGGAATACATGTCTTATTTACAACTGTACTCAAATTCAAGTTGATGGCATTATAACCCATTAGGGTTCTTTTACCTTTTTGATACCATATCCTAAAAACGAAGGAATCGTATATGAAGAAAGTGTGGAGCAAAAATACAAAAAACAGAAGTTTAGTCTTTGGACTACTTTTTGTCTTTGAATTTGCGGAGGACTTAACTTAACGACGAAATAAAACTAGATAACGAAGAAATAACAACATATATTAACAAAAATAACAAAGACACGCGTAGGTAGAATTAGACTTGACTGTAGAAAGATTCGAGAGGAACTGAAGAGTTTAGAAACTTGAAGTATTTTGAAAACTGTAAAAGAGAAGAAAGGGTAGCAGATAGAAGTGGGGTATCAATAGACCGGAATTTGCGTAATTAGAAAATACTAAACATAAGAAATACTAAGAAGTAGATTACAGTACCAACCACCGAAGAAACCCACTATTAAAAAGCATTTAAACAGGTACAGAATCATAGGCGTTATGAGTTAGTAATAGAATAAAAATATTGCAAGGGATTATAGGAAAGTGCAGAGGGTAATAAAGTTATTAGTAAAGAGAAGAATATACAGAGGAATTTAAGTACAAATACAAAGACATTATTTACATATTTACACAACAACTATTTATACAGGGGTGTTCTAGTGGATGTTGATCGCTACAGAAGTAACTGGAAAATTATGCATGATGGACTTCAGACAAAAATCTCCCCAAAGTTTTTTTCTTACCGTATGCTAGTTTTTAGGGTTGAACTACATGTTTGAAGGTGGAGAGGACATAACCTAACCTAACCTAACCCAATCTAATATAAAAACGTAGGCAACTAATTAGGTTACGTTACGTTACGTAAATTTCTTTTCCATGTGATTTTGACTTTAGGGATTAATTTTTGCAATGATTTGTGTCTGGAGCTCCGTCCCACTTACTCACTCTTACCAGTAACTATAGTGTTAAATTTTTTAATTTATTCCGCTGAAGGACAGACAGAAGGGTATGTTCCATTACTCCGTTAGATTCCAGTTTTAACTAATTAATTAACAAAGAGCTAAAAAATACATTGCTGTGGTTGTACCTAAGAGTACGCTGTATTTATTTTATCATTAGTAATAATAATAATTATTAGCGCCGTAAGACAACAAAAGAATAGTATTCATAAAACGATTAAGACATCGGCCAACGTCTTTGCATAATTCAACGAAGCGGCCGTATATCAAAGGAAATGAAGTCGATAATACCGTAAGGGCATTTCTGTCACACATACCTTCATATTGTATACATAAATCCGTATGCATATGTGCATAATTTACTTACCGCAGTACCTTAGTAATGGATGCTATAATTTTTTATGCTATTGTTGAATCAGAATGCGTCGACATGACTTGAAAATTATATAACGGGACCCTTTGAAGTTCTACTTCAAAAGATGTGTTATCTTGCAAGATACATAAGAGCATGAGTAGTTTGTGAAATATAATACATGAAAATTATCATTCTTCATTCCGTAAGAAATAAGTGTGGCTATGCAAAAGAGATAAAAATAATTAAAAATATTGATTTGTAAGGTAGGTGAAAGTAGGATTAGCGCTAATATAAAAATTGAAAACGAAAAATTAGAAGAAATTGTTGATTTTCGATATCTGTATCGAGTAGATTTTAATCAAAAATCACTTCCGTGCTCGCGATCGTTTAATTTAAGAACTCGAAAATATATAATTAAAAGCGTATGTTTGGAGCACGGCTCTGTGTGGGTGCGAAAGGTGAATGGTAGGCTTGGCGGAACAGAAAAAGTTAGAAACGTTTGAGATGTGGTGTTATAAGCGGTTGTTGAAAATACTGTGGATACAAAATGTTAGAAATGGGGAGGTATGAGAAAGAGTCGGAAAACAATGGACGCTATCGAAGTCAATAAGGAAAAGATAGTACAACACCTTTTGATGCATGAAATGTTAGTTAGAGGCATTTTAGAGGCAGAAATAGGATCAAAAAGAGCCAGAGGAAGGCCCAGATTAGATCCTAGCTATTTGCGAACAGTAATCTAATCTGGGCCTTCCTCTGGCTCTTTTTGATCCTATTTCTGCCTCTAAAATGCCTCTAATTAACATTTCATGCATCAAAAAGTGTTCTACTATCTTTTCCTTATTGACTTCGATAGCGTCCATTGTTTTCCGACTCTTTCTCATACCTCCCCATTTCTAACATTTTGTATCCACGGTATTTTCAACAACCGCTTATAACACCACATCTCAAACGTTTCTAACTTTTTCTGTTCGCAAATCGCTAGGGGTGTAAGATGGCTCAGGATATGAAGGAATAGAGGTGCCTACCCAACCAGTCTTTGCACTGACCATTCTATGATGATGATATAAAATAATGAAAAGTGCTTTTTTAACACTCTTTTACTCACTTCAAAAGTCTAACCCACTTTTCGGTGAATTATATGAATATTTGAGAAACATATATGAAACTTTGATTATTAGTGATTTTGTATAAGAGGTTTTTAAGTAGCCTTACATAAACATGGGCCCTTTGCAGTGTCCGCATCTGGGACCTTTTCATTTAAATTCGTCACTAATTAGTAATTATAATATAATACGTTTGTTAATTTCATTATTAATTATTGCGAATTGTATATCTATCTATATTAGAAAATAAATAAATAAATAGTGTTGCATACAAATTTAAATTTTTGCCAAAAAATCCTTCAAAATGGTTTCTTTTATCAGTCGTAAATAACAAGAGGTTATACGAATTCATCAATGCTACATTCGGAGTAATTATAAATGTTAGGTTTTGTTATATTGCCGTATTTCCTTATCTTATAAGTAACATGCAAGGTTTTTCTGGGGCGAATCATACTTTTATCGTTTTTTATTTGCTTCTGAGATAATAAGCAGTAATTTTTTAACGGTGTATCCTTGCATTCTAACGATAACGTATCTCAAAATGTGTATGCCCCGAAGGGCATTTACCATATGACCGATAAATCTGTTTCACCTGTTGGTATCGGAATGTAGATTGTAGGTACTTTTATTAAAATCAATCATTATAGATATCAATAAAAAAAAATGTTACTTGAAATATTCACTTTACATATTGAAAACAATTCGTTAGTCGTTGCTTAACATAACTTATCTGGTTCTATACCCGAACTGTTTCAGCAATCCGTACTGTTAATAATTCGAATGAGATTACAAATTAGGTATTTCAATTGTTTTCGATTACTTAAATTAAATTTTTCATTTAAAAAGAGAAAGGTATTTAATTTCGTAAAATTCTGGTAAATACTAAAATACGTAATACGTATAAACAGGGTATCAACCTACAAATACATATTTAAAAACCAATAGAACTAGATGAATGATTATGATGATTATGCATATATGTGTTTTTTTTTTCTTCATCCACCTGATGAAGCCACTGTGTGGCGAAACGATAGTCGTGGTATTTATCAAATAAACTTTGAAACTCAAAAAAGTGTGTCTTTTATTTATTTTACATCTGTTATCTATTAACAATGTATGTTGACTGTTTTGTGGGTGGTAATATTAAATAAGTAATATTTTTCATTTAATTGTTCTAATTTTACAATACAGTAATGTGACATTTATTAGTTTTTTAAATAATATAAAAATTATTTTCGGACAAAGGATTAAAATTTGAACTTTATAAGGTAAATACTGAACAATTTTGTAATTTCTCAAGATGGTAATAGATTTTGATTTTGTATTTGTTTCCCTTATATTAGACTTAGTATACAATCAAAGTCAAAATGTAGGAGCAAAAAAGAGTTAGTTTATTAAACCAATTAAAATTTGAACTTTATAAGGTAAATACTTAACAATTTTGTAATTTCTCGAGATGGTAATAGATTATGGTTTTGCATTAATTTTCCCTTATTTTTGACTTAGTGTACGAATAAAGCCAGAATGTAGGGGAAAAAAGAGTTAGTTTATTAAACCAACCCCAAAGTTTCGTTCTTTGGTGCACAGGCCTTGAAAACTACATTGACTAGTCTTTCTCCAAAAGGCTTTGATACTCTACGTTTGGTAATAATTTTTTTGTTTAGCTTGTTCATTGTACGCCCTCGTGTAACACATAGCACGAGCCGCCACTGACAAAACAACAAAAACCTAGAAGGTGTGATTAAATGCACGTAGTTATTATCATACAAATTCCGCTTCGAATTACTGTTTTTTTTTGTGTGCAGCAATTACTGTTTTTAGGTTAGTAAAGGCAAATTATCACGATAGGAGAATAAGCGATAAAATATTTTTCTGGAACTTCTAACAGTGAGTTTTAAAAAAATGCGTGAAAGATAAATCCTTAATTCTGCAACGCAGGTCAATATAGATCAGGAAACAAACACCAGAGATATCATCTCAGAGGTAAGTCTTAATCTGAGCTCAGAACGTCCGGATTTTGAGATATCCTAACTTTAAAACTCAAAATGCAATTTTTGTTCCTTTGTGACCATTACATTACTACATGAAATAAAATAAGGTCAAAACAATTAAGAGAGTAATTTCCGATGCATGTTTTACTGGTAAATTATATAAAATCTGGCTTCAGAGTTGCACGTGCAGATCATGATTTCAAAATATATTAACCAGAAAATTCAGATGATCATAATTTGGTTCATTTAGTTTTAAGATTAGTGCTATCTTTTAATAACAACGATAAGTGGGTGTTTGTTATGGATATAAATAATTGTTAGTCGCATATTTAATTTTGAAAGAGGGTAGTTTTATGGTAGGTCAGGTAGAAAGGAAGGCAAATATATATAGAATAGTTCGAGACGGAAAGTCAGCGCAGTTGGTTGGTTACCTAAGGACATTTGAAAATTAGTACTTATCGCTTCTTGATCAATCATTCAATAAATTTTACATATCTATACGCAATTTCATTGTGTTATTTCTTCGAGTATCTGCCAACAATTAGGAAATCTCGAAATTTCAATGTGCTAGAACACAATAAATAGCTCAAATCTCAACGCCAAAACATAACACTAAACGTCCGAAACACTTTTCGGTAACAAAGTTACCTTCTCAAGGTACGGTTCTCGTCAGAAGGTAATCTTGTTACCGAAAAGTGCTTCGGACGTTTAGTGTCATGCTTTGGTGTTGGGGTTTGAGTTATTTACTGTGTTCTACAACACTGACACAGTTTCCAGTCTTCTTCATTCAATGTGCTAGAACAATTCGTCTTCGAAAAATACATCGAATATGATTTTCCAATAAGTATTTGGTCTTTTTAATGCACTATAGAAAGCTAGCTACTCATTTTTGAAAACTCTCTCTTTTCTTAAAACATTATTACAGGGAGAAAAACATCGGAAAAAAAGTTAAATAGGTAATGGCGAACTCAAATCTGGTTCCAGAAGATATCTTATACATAAACATTTCGAGATATCATAATCTTAACACTAAACAAGCCAAATTAGATAATTTCAAAATAAGAAATTGATTTGACGTTTACTTGGTTGAAAGTTGTACATACTGAAGAAAGTAATAAAAGGCACAAAAACTTTTCACAAATATATTTACTAACTACACGACTATCTATAGTTTCGCTATAATATAGCTTTTTCAAGTGTTTTTCACTTTCACAGTTAGTAAATATATTTGTGAAAAGTTTTTGTGCCTTTTAATACATCCTTCAGCATATTTCAAAATCTTGATGTGTAGGGGCAATTCTAAGGCCAGATTCTACTAATTCAGTGCCAAAAAAACACCTCGGAAATGACTACTCTTTTTCTTGTTTTTAACTTTTTTTACACAGTAACGCACACAAAAAGGCAAAAGAATGAATTTTTGGGAAATCTCAAATGCTAACGTTTTGAGGTAACCTCTGCTATTATTGACCTGTGTATTGGTCGGTCAATCTGCAGATTTATTTATTGGAAAAATAATCGGATCAAACTGTTCTTAATCCTTGATAGGTACTATCGCGGTTTGTGTTGTTTTGTGTCGTATACTTACTTACTTAGAGGTTGCCTTACTAATCTTCTAGAAACGTCCGTTTGAAAATAATTACTTCTAGTATGTATTGATTGTATTTATACGGTCTATAAATTTCTCTAGCATTATGCCACTGCCACGAACTAGTGACAACCTGTAACAAGGCTATGCAATGACCGCCTCCCGTTCCTGTTGCTGTTGAAAGTTATAATTTAATAACAACAACAATAATAATAAGTACAGTGGTAGGCAGTAATATACATATAAACAATTTGGTATAATTTCTTTTTTCGATTGCGCCGGTGACATTATATGTGCGAAGGTTTTAGGCAGTCGAAAGTCGGTTTTTAATCGGTAAACAACGTTTTTTACGTGGAGTTCAAGTAAGGTCGTTTTCAATGATTTTTGAGCAATATCTATCGACAGCTCGCGGCCGGCCGAGTGACTGCTGACTACACTGCTAATATTTTCGAACACACTTGTTACGTTATCATTATCGTTTAACAATCTATTATTAAAATGCATACGAAGCATATCTACACGGGAGACGCTATTTACCTATGGGTACACACATACATTGGTACAATGGTACTATCTACTCTTACCTACATGTGTGTGCAGGGCGTTACGTGAAATTTATTTGTCACTAAATACTTATTATACGATTACGTTACGTTAGTAATTATTATAAGATGTCGACTTAAACTGAGTTGTTAAATTTCCTGATTTTTCCCTCTATCAGCTTTATAGTACGAAGATAAAAAAACTGTTTCCGATTTGGATGAAACTCGGTCATTTTTTAGAGCTCTGCTAGTCATTATGTAATGGTAAATTGTCATGGAAAAAATATTTTATTTATTTTTTTAAAGTTTAAGGAATTTGCCTGGATCATGAAATGTTAGAAGCTGTCTTGGAAACAAATCTAGTTAACTTTCAATTCATATTAACAAACATCGTGTTATGAGAAACCTAGATTTAAATTCAAATGTTAGTTATTTGTAAATTTGTAATAGAAATTCAATTACTATTTTAAAATTTCATCTTTTTACCCCAGGGTAATCGCAGGTTTTAATCTAAACAGGTAATAAAGTTACTTAACAATGCAATAAAACTGTATCAATTGTCAATAGGTATGAATTCGAAAGAATTTCCAAGTTGGAACCGTCAGGTTTCATTTAAATCGGGGAAAAAATCATGTGGCAAGTACATAATGTTTCTGAATTGAAAAAAAAAATGTTTTTATCATTTATCCTTAATTTTAATTAATTCTGAAGATAACAGTAGCTACGTACATTTTTATTATTCACAAATTTTCACGGGTAAATAAAAATATTCTCTGATTGTTCTAAGGGTAGTAAATTTCCTGAAAACTTCAGGTTTTCTCAAGTTGTTGAGCCTCCTGGTATATATTTAGCAGCTGCATATTAGTTTGTATATATTTTTTAATTAAATGTCAAAATGGTTTTAAATATAACACGTACATTTCAGGGTTCAAGTTCATATACACAATGAGTCATAGGGAAACTGCACATTCTAGATAGCAAAATAAAATTAATAGGAAAATGTAAAAAAAATCTGGATTTAAATTTGGGAAATTCGGTCCACATTTTGGAAAATCAGGAAAGCTTAATGTGGTCAGGGAAATGGGCCACGGGATATAATTTAGGTCAGGTTAGGATGCGGTAGAAAAATAATAAGGGCAGGATGTAAGTTATTGTACTAAAACTACTTTCATAAATAATCATAAATTAACCTAAAATAACTATTTTTATAGAATATAAAAATATTTATACATATATGTTGATGTAATTTAGAAATTAATACAGAGATCATGTGTTTAGATATTAAATAAAATACGAAGCGACCTTCAACTGTTCAAGTACCTACACAAAATTTACAAAACTTGTCCATTTGTTGCTTTTTAATAAAAAAAAAGTGTTTGGAATTTAATATACAATTGTATTTGTAAATACGTTGAAACATTTCACACTAAAATCCAAACGGCAATTGTTTGGTACCCGGTACTACTACTGCAACACCTGTAGGATGTAATTGAACACGTACATTGTTTATTAAAGATATGCCTATATAAACATTACAAGTTGTAGTAAATATTACACAACGTTAACTTACACTTTTCATATTTAGCACTAGCATATATATTCATGTATGCATATGTTGCAGTAAATCTGAAAAACACGGCCTTTTTTAGAACGGCTAAGCAACTATAAAAACAGCGCAACAGATAAGCCGACGTTAGTATGTTTTAATGACTCGTAATAGTAAACTAATTGGATAGCACTTGAGCTTGGTACTAATCAATGAAACCACTAATTCACATGATAACTCAACCAAGGGGGTCGTTATAAAGTTGAATCTTTATTTTTTAAATTTAAATTCAATCCGGCTGAACGTTTAGTTAGCAGCTAATGAAAACAGCGATTTTTTCTTAGTTGCCTAGCGGTATTTAAAAATGCAGAATTTACAGATTTTTGTATGTACCTAAATACTTTAATTAATTTATTTTTAAACATAAATATAAATATAAATATGGAATCAACAGAAACAACTACTCCGAGGGCTAATACCCCTACCGGCATTGAATTGCACTGTTGATTCCGATGGACTTCTAGACGAAAATATAACATATTCCAAAAAGAAGGAATTAAAATCTGTTGATTCCATATTTATATTTATATTTACAATAAAGGCATTTCTGCCAGCGCCCACCTGATGAGACTCGATAGGTCGAAACCGGTCGTGGGATGTGGCATTCGATTCGTTGTGCCTACTTGTTAGGACGCGTTCAAAATGTGAGATCTTTGATCTTAAAATTTAGACGAATAGGTAAGGATTTTAATTCCTTCTTTTTTGAATATAATTTATTTTTCATTTATTTTCTTATCGGTATTAATACAAAAGCAGATGTATATTGTAATTTGCTAAAAATTGAAAAATTTATTTACACTTGGTTTTTTCCGTAGCTGAATCTGTGTATGCCGCCCACCCGATTGCCTGAACCGAACGATAAACGCGTTACGTAGTATCTTTACACATATATATATATATGACAGTTTTCACGCGATTTCTTCTGAATTCTTCAAGGTATTGAAACGAAACAAAACCCAATTTATGGCGGTTAATAGCCTTTAAATAGGTATATATAAATCATATATGGCCAAAGGTTTTTTTGAATTTATTGTGCTTTGTAATATAATATTTTGAAGACGATAAATAGGGCGAAACTCAAGAGAAGGAATGCAATAAAAATTTATCTTACCCTGAGAGCTTACATCTCTAACAAGGAATAACTAATGAAGCATAAATAAAAAGCGTATGGAGTTTCCTGCTCAGTAGAACCCTTTATCTTTTAATCCCACGAAAACAAAAAATTATCCTATATTCCATAATATTAATTATGCGTCGTGGATCATGTAGATGAATGGAATAAAATCATCTGTCTGTGATATCCAAATTTCCATCTTTTAAACACCTTTTCATATTCAATTACTAAAACGAATCTAATGTCAGTCTCTCTGTCTGTCCGTATAAACTAACGGATTTAACTCGAAAACTACTGAAGCTATTGTCATGAAATCGATTTACATAGGTTGTAGGTAGTAACTGTGGGCCGAACTTAGTTTTTGTTAATGATGATGTTAGTATTGCAGTTTAAAATAATTATTAAGAACAGGTTTCAATGGCCTAAAAGAATGGATGTTTTTGGGTTATGGATAACTGAATGACGTCAACAGCGGGCGAGCGGGAAGCTGGATGCTGGAGACGTTAGGACAGACACTCTGTATCAAAACTTCAAACACGACAGTCCCAATTGTAACGAATATTGTACAACTATAAAATTGAATCAAAAATTTGCACCTGTAAATGAACGTCTTTTAATTTGTTAGACCTTATATTTTTCTTTTTTAATATAATGTAAATGTCCACGCGAACAAAGCCTCTGGTATAATCCTCAAATAAGACTATAAAAGAATGATAAATGATAATAGATGTAGAACTACATTCATATTAAACAATTGTTATAAAATTGCAATTATACTTACCTTGCTTGGCGCTAAAAGAATAGCTAGCATGCGTAAATAAGAAGTACTTTGGTCTAAGGAGAGTTCATAATGTGTGTTGACATTTACTGATGGCTCATTAGGCTTTTTAGTTTTCCATAAGAAAAGCATGAGAAAGAAGACGTCACTAGACATTTTTGTCTGTATCTCTTCTTATTCATTTTTCTGTAACTTAACATTTATAATATGGAGGTTTTTTTTGTTTACGAGATATAAACGAAAACTAGAAAATCCAATAAGGCCCCAGTAAATGTCAATATTATGAACTCTCCTTGGACCATAGTGCTCCTTATATGGTACTTGCAACTGACTAACTAACTATCAATACAGTTTGAAAAAAGAAATCACCGTAATGTCTACATTTTTTTTCCTTTAAGCATTATTATCTAACATGTTTTTCTATTTTCACTTATACTTTTTTTAATTATGATGCGCAACTGCATTTGATAGGTACTGCGTAGCGCATCTGGAATCCTAAAACTCGTAATGTTGTCTAGCAGCTGTCTCAACTCTATTGCATGGCAGCGGTGTGTTGTACAAACTGCAAATAAGTGCATGCGGAATGAGGTAATGACTCTGTGCCTCTGTAATATCTTATGTCACAATAAACATGCGCCGCGCCGGTCGCGGAATATGCGACTATACTTTTCACTTTCTTGTTTCAATTCGACTGCTGATGGAAGACATGCGTGAAATTGAGTAGGTGTCAAATAATGTATTATGTATTTATGTATTTTTCCTTTGAAGCAAACATAACAAATGCTTTAAAAGCTGTAGAGGCTAATACCCCTACCGGCATTAAATTACACTGTTGATTCCGATGGATTCTTAAAAAGAAGGAATTAATATCCTTATTCGTTTTAGGTAACGTAGGGTAATATGCATTAAAACAAACAGCTCGTCTTGTGTTTGGTTTTTACTTTCTTTTATTTTTTTACGGAGGAGGTAGTGCGAAGGACTCTACTAACCGAATGTCCGTTTTTCTACGGGGCTGCTGGTTAGAAAGCTACCCCCGGTAGATGGTTATTTATTTCAGAGACAATTGGGGATCATAAATAATACGCTTGCACGCTCGATGGGCCTGCACGGCTGCCATACAGATGTTTTACTTATGTCCCAAAATATTTGTTTCGGTCCTCTACATTCGTCTAAATATTAAGATCAAAGATCTCACATTTGGAACGCGTCCTACCAAGTAGGCACAACGAACCGAAAGCCATGTCCCACGACCGGTTTCGACCTATCGGGTCTCATCAGGTGGGCGCTGACAAAAAACCGGTCGTGGGATATGGTTTTCCGTACGTTGTACCTACTGTGTAGGATGCGTTCGAAATTTGTAATCTATGATTCTTAAAATTTAGACGAAAAAGGATTTTAATGACTTTTTCTTTTTTGAATATAATAATTTTAATTAATGTGGTAAGTATCAACTACGTTGATCTGCCATTGATTGTCACTGTTCAATATTCAAATTTAAATAAAATTAAAAATAAACAAAATGGCGAAACGATAATCATCAAGGCAGTAATAAAAAGGTGTGGACAATTATGTAGTTCAACATTAATTTATGAATTTGTTTAGTATGTATGTACTTACTACCTACTACACATACTACTGACATATCTTTAATTAAAAAGCAGTTGTATCAAAAGTTATTAATTTCGCGGAAGTAGAACAGTCTATTAAGTAGTTTTTGTTTTGAGGGGGATTTAAAAATGACCTTGCGCATTCACCACTTTAAAAAAAACATATTTTTGCATCTGTACCTACAAAAATACTTTTTTTGTGTTTCATTCCCGCCAGCTATCCGTGCTGGTGGGCGAGCAGTCCCTCCGACCTACACTGTAGTGGAAAGCCGGAGGGTAGGGCAGGGTGTAAGGCCCCCTTCAGCCTACTTTAAGGAATCATGGGAATGGGGGGCGGGTGTTATTAGAGAGAGAAAGTTGAGATGGACGAAATGAAGACAGAAGAGAATTGAATGATTATCTGTGGAATATTAGTCGGACCCGAATTCGAACCGGTGACCTCCCGAATGTTAAGCAATGATCTAGAGCAGAGTTCCCCAAACTTTTTTGTGTCGTAGACCCCTTGCCATGTTTTTCCGTGTTGGGTAGACACCCTACTTACCTGATATTGATTTCCTGTAAATTTCTAACTGTAGTGAAGTTTAGTGTTAAAAACTTAAAGTAAAAACATATGTTAATTTATACATTTATTAATTGAATTTAAATTAAAACTACTCAAAATAAAATTTTGTATCTGTTATGTAAAATATACGTAACATTAAATAAACATAAAATAAACTATAAATAAAATAACATAAGCAATAAGTCAATATTTTTAGTGAGAAGGATGAACCTGATGCTTTAATAATAAATTATCAACATTTGGCGTCAATTTTGTAAGGGTTAATCTTAAATCTCCTCGGCTAATACCAACATCCTACAACTTACACAATTTTATAAACATACATAATAAATTTTTTACTTCATAGATACTTTTATAAATAATGTATATGTTTTGATATTATAAGATAGTATGATGTAAGTAAATAGGTACTATCAGTGTATGTGTTGAGATCCACTATCGTGGACCCCCATTTTCATTTCATGGACCCCCAAATTTTTTTTCGCTGACGTAGACCCCTTGCAGGTTGTCATAGACCCCTAGGGGTCGATATAGACCACGCCGCTCGGTCCGTATCTACACAGCTATATGAGCACATATAAGTAAATAAAATGCTAGATATTTATTATTATTAAGAAACGAGTTTCGGGCTGGATGATGGACCGTGGTCGAAATGAACTATTAGGTCCAGACGTCTCGTACAAGCATCCCTAAACTGTATTCGTTAACATTTCACAAATGGCAACAAAATAATTCCTTCAAATAAACCCAATAATTATTGCAAGTCGACATCGTCATCATAGATAGGGTCGTCAATCCGGAGTCTCCTTCTTATCTTGAACCAATCTTCGGTAACACTAAAACATTTTACATCCCTAACTATTTGTGAACAGTAATCTAATCTGGGTCTTCCTCTGCCTTTTTATACTCGTATTTCTGCCTCTAACTAGCCTTCCATGTCTAAAAAGGTCCTTTCAATAATATGTCTCTTCTTTTCCTTATTAACTTCCATAATCCCCTTTGTGACCTACTCATTAATAGCTCCTCATCTGTAACCTTATAAAGGCACGTCATGTCAACATAGTCCTAAGATATTATAGGTCAGTTGAACATTGTAAATGAGCGATGCTATAGTAAAAAATATTTTTTTAATGTCATAACTTTGGCCATTGAATCTGTTGGTCGGTATTAGCCTTATATCGGGAATTATGGTGGTCATGTCCGGATGAGACGTTGATTTATTAGCCGTCGTCGAATTATGTAAAATCGAACAATACAGGAAAGTGTGCACTGTACTTGTGGCGTCTTTCGCGAAGAGCAGGGAATAGCAATAGCGATATCGCACGACTAGCGCAGCAGCAGCGCAACAACAACAACACAGCGATGCCTGAAAATAACCGACCGGACGAATTACATCATTCGACGTGCATTTGCCGCTCCATAGCGAAAAAGCCGGCATTCGTTGCACCGCGCGAGCTCACTGTGTGTAAGTAGGTCACAAGTTGAAAGACTCGAACCAAGGACATCGCGATCCGCGCAAAAGTGCGATTCATCGCCGTGTGTTGTATACCTACTACATATATACAAATATGTGAACGTGTCGTGTGTGTGTGCATGTTATTGTGAATATATGTATGGTTGCGAGACAACGTCACACCGCCCGCTTTTGCGTGTGTGTGTGTCTATGTATTTGTATGTTGTCTATTCGCTAATAGTTAGGTATTCTTACGTTGTTACGTCATGTCTCATAGACGTTCGTCTACG
This sequence comes from Agrilus biguttatus, assembly GCA_963921985.1. Lineage (NCBI taxonomy): Eukaryota > Metazoa > Arthropoda > Insecta > Coleoptera > Buprestidae > Agrilus > Agrilus biguttatus. The sequence continues at coordinate 29,584,880 of OY998118.1, forward strand.
TTTTGTATTTTATAAAGAAATTAAAAATTTAATTGCAGATAGGTACATCAAAAAAGTTTTTTTGAGCATACCCGTACAAAAGACTCCTTTGACTGATATTATATCATACAAGTATCTATTAAAATTTACTAAAACTTGAAAAATATGTAAATTTTACATTAAAAAGTTGTTTTAATTCGAATCTTTTTTGAAAACCTCTTCATGAAAATCTTATGGAGAAAAGATTTGTTTGGTATATCATCCCACAGAACAGCACCAACGTTTTAAACAAGTTTTCAAAGACATCTAACAATTTAACAAAAGTTTTTCTAATTCACTTTGTACGTTTTTCTAAGTCTCATCTTTCTCTCCCTGACCACACCACCCACCCATTCCCACGATTCCTGAATGGAGGCTGATGAGGGCCTGACTGACGCCCTACCCTCCGGCTTTGCACTGCAGTGTATGTCAGAGGGACTGCCCGCTCACCAGCACGAGTAGCTGGTGGGAATGAAACACAAAAGTTTTTTTTCGGACAACATAATTCTTACTTTCATTATTTTACTGAAAACTTTACGACTCCCTTGAACATAAAAAATAAAAATAAAATTTAATTCATTTAATTGTAAATCAAAACAGTTTTGAAGACTAAAACTGGTATAAAACTGCTAAAATACTGCCTCAGAATTGACCACATATGCATCCACCATTGGCAATTTCATATTTTGGAAAATTCCTATAATTTCTGTGCAATTCTGAATAAACTTTTTTGTGGTTATTTGTATCTATCATCCCGAGTGTTTGAGTTATTAAACTTTCTTTAGCCATAAATTATCCATCATTTGAAGCTGATTTCATATATATATATATTGGTTAAATAATAATAACATATTTAAAGAGAAATTGCTGCAAGCAGGTTAATATTTTATTATTTAATATTGCAATTTGAGGGCCGTTGTAATAGTGGTTAAGTAAATTTCTATCAGTAAATTAAACACAATAGTTACGTTGTAAAAAACGTCACGAGAAAAAAAACGTCCTTGATAACGTAATAATAGTGTAGCAGTAGCAATAGTTTCATGTCGTTATTAAATTGGCAGCAAAAGAAATCGTTGTACTGTCAACAGTTGCTTATTAGTTTGAGTATTTCTTAACTCACTTGATTGGCTTCGTTTATAAAGCCGCACTCGTACATATTTTCATTGTTTTTTTTATAACATATTCTTGGTTTTAGGATTTTCTTTAGGGTACTTACTGCAGTGAGCTGAATGGTAGTAAAGTAAATAAATAGTATGTAGAATTAATAACCACTAAATCAATATTATTATATTATATTATCAAATTTAGATATTAATTTAAAATTTCTTGGTTGAAAATAAATATGTAAAACAAAACAAAACTAATCCTGTTTTAGAGTCCAAAATACATAAAACATACGTACATAACAAATAATTTATTGAGTTGACTGTTACTTGGTGAAAAAAGTTTACCATTTTAGTAATAATAAATGAACACACAAACCTTTTCACAACTGTTTTATTTTCACTATTATAGTTTCACTACACTGTAACTTTTTCGAGTGGATATAATATACACGAAGAATAAATACACAAGTATAAAATTTCAACAAAAGTTTATTGTAACTTGACAATTGTTTCGCCAAACTTTGGCTTCTTCGGAAGTTATTCAAGACTTAATATACTAATAAGCTATGAAAAAGTTTATGTATTCATTTATTATTAAAATACATAAGGAAAATAAGTTCTTGGTTAGATCTTGATTTTGAACTCTGATGATAGTCTACTCTCACAGAACACCAATGAATAAATAGAGACATTTTCTGCTTATTATAGGATTTAATAATGTTCAACAAGGTCATTATCTGATAAGGGTGTCAACTTGTCAGACTGAATCCACGGCGACTGACCGACCACCAAGACTTTTTTGTTCTGTTTGGCTATGTACCTGTAAGTTCAGTTTGACAACACGAGTGGAATATAACTGCCCTATTAGGGCTTAAAAAGGAATATCTGATCTGGGTCGGATCAGCTATATAACGCCTGAAATCTTCCTAATCGGATTCGGCCACTGAACAGGATACCCTGTGTAACGTATCGTTCTGATCAGATTAACCTATGTGCATAGAAGGGAACTACCTGTGACATTTTAACGTTACGGGAGAATTGAAAGAACCAACAGAACATAGAACAAATAAAAATATAGTTCAATCACGTGTAAGATAAGATTTTTTGTTTTTATATCGATAAAATTACTCACATTCATACAAGATAATTAAAAATGACTAATAAAAAAAAACTGTTTACAAACAGTTTGTTTTAACGATTTAAAGAAGGATTTCGAAAAGAGTCATCAGCATGGTTCCCTAAAAGTATTTAAAAGGCAATAATAACCTCAGGGACTGTTGGGAAATCTAAGGGATTCCATGAAAGGATTAAAATAAAAAATAATATCAGGCCTAGACTGGTATAGATAAGGGATTCTCTAAAAGGGCTTCACTTCTGTCTTCATTTCGTCCGTCTCATCTTTCTGTCCCTAACACCACCCACCCATTCCCACAATTCCTGCAAGGATGCTGAAGAGGGCCCTACCCTCCAGCTTTGCACTACAGTATAGGTCGAAGGGACTGCCCGCCCACCAGCACGAGTAGCTGGTAGGAATGAAATACAAACACGTTTTTTTCTTCTAAAAGGGCTATGAAAAGGTTCTCAAATCAGAGCCGGATACATCAGGGGTTCCTTATTGGGTTAAAATACGGCAGTCAAGTCAGGATCGGACGAGGATAGATTAAGGGTTCCCTAAAAGGGATACGATAAGGTTATCAAATCAGGGCAAGATTGAGATAGGTAAGGAATTTTGTAAGGGGGTATCCCCTTTTACAGCCTAATCTGGTGCGGATCATATGAGGGCATGTCCTATTTCATTTCCATTTGGGAAGTCGATATCTTCATTAGAAAAGAATTTTGGTGAACATTTTTGATTCCTACGATAAGTAGCAAATTTGTACGGATGGAGTTTATATGCTGTCTGCATTTATTTATATATGTAACATAAAATTGTCTTCATTTGCGTTGAAAATTATACAAAATTGAATTGAATAAAAAAATAAAAACGGATAATACTTTCTATAGCAATTTTATTACTTCTATATGTGTAGATACATTAATATGTAAGAAGTATAAATACAAAAGTTATTTTAGTCATAAGCTGATGCTCCCCGACGATTTTGTTTTGAATAGCATTTGCAAGGTTTATTTTTTAAACCTTCAAATCATACATTTAAAGAAATAATAGTTACATGCATGTATACAACCGCGATGGCCAAAATTCAAGGCATTTTGATGAAGAACGTAAACAATTACATGTGGGTACATACACACACAGAAACACAGACGTGTTGCTGCACATGTAAGCAACCAGTTATAGGTCAGTAGTTATAAATGAATTACCCTTAGGTAAATTTTTAATAATACAAAAATAGAATAGTACGTTTCAGACGATATTAATTATGTGGTAAAAATTTATTATTTTTAGGCGGACCCTTGCATTTGCAAAAGTTACAAATTGTATTAACAGAGGTTGTCTTTAAAATATTTTAAGTAAACATAAAATTTATGGTTGTATGGATCGGGCGCTCGTGTAATTTGCGGTAAAACGTAAAAATTGTAGATTGAGCGGTCACTTTTTCCATCTCATTTAAATATGTCGATTTCTTCTCGAGATGATGGTTCTTTTTGGACTCCTTTAGCCGATAAGCGATTTTTGTACAGAGACCTTCTTACATTTTCAAACTGAGGCACACGACTGACAAACTCATATCCTTTATTATGGATACCACTACCTAACCTAATCTAATCAATTTGTTTTCAAAAATAATGGTGTATACATAATATACGTGAAACGCTTTTTTGACCGTAAAATCGGTAGGTAAATTTTACCCTTCCTTCATTTTTACATTCAAGAAAGATTTGACCGAAAAATCCACTGACCGCTCGATGGACTGACGGCAAATAGGACGACACCAAATTTTTTTACTACCTATGACTAATCATAAAATAATTATTATAATAATTGTAAGACAAAATAATTTCATTATAACAAAAAACTTTAAATTACATTTTAAATAAATGTTTAAAGCGTAACAGGAATTATTTAAAGTGTAAAACGAATCGTTCCGCTTTGAATTACGGCAAGATACAATGTAATAATCAGAACACTTGCAAATTAATAAAAAATTAAATACTTTATTTAAGTGAGCTTAAAGTGTTAATGTTTCAACTAAGTTGATTTAAAGTTTTTAAAGTGTCCATATTAATTAAGACTGCAAAGTTAAACTCAAGACCAATCATTTTAAAGTGTAAACTGACCATCCATTCTAAAGCTAGCAATGTTAATGTAAAAAACTTATAATTTTAAACATAAATATGAAATCAACAGAAACAACTACTCTGGGGGCTAATACCCCTACCGGCATTAAATTACACTGTTGATTCCGATGGATTCTTAAAAAGAAGGAATTAAAATCCTTATTCGTTTTAGGAAACGGAGGATAATATGCATTAAAACAAACAGCTCGTCTTGTGTTTGGTTTTTACTTTCTTTTATTTTTTTACGGAGGAGGTAGTGCGAAGGACTAACCGAATGTCCTTTTTTCTCCGAGGCTGCTGGTTAGAAAGCTACCCCCGGTAGATGGTTATTTATTTCAGAGACAATTGGGGATCATAAATAATACGCCTGCACGCTCGATGGGCCTTCACGGCTGCCATACAGATGTTTTACTTATGTCCCAAAATATTTGTTTCGGTCCTCTACATTCGTCTAAATATTAAGATCAAAGATCTCATATTTGGAACGCGTCCTACCAAGTAGGCACAACGAACCGAAAGCCATGTCCCACGACCGGTTTCGACCTATCGGGTCTCATCAGGTGGGCGCTGACAAAAAACCGGTCGTGGGATATGGTTTTCCGTACGTTGTACCTACTGTGTAGGATGCGTTCGAAATTTGTAATCTATGATTATTAAAATTTAGACGAAAAAGGATTTTAATGACTTTTTCTTTTTTGAATATAATAATTTTAATTAATGTGGTAAGTATCAACTACGTTGATCTGCCATTGATTGTCACTGTTCAATATTCAAATTTAAATAAAATTAAAAATAAACAAAATGGCGAAACGATCATCATCAAGGCAGTAATAAAAAGGTGTGGACATTTATAAATAGATTTTTAAAAATAAATTCAATCTGTTACATTATTAATCGTGCATATATTTGAACTATTTTTAGCTAAACCAATTAAGCCATTAGCCAAATGGAAGTTTTAAATAAATTTAGCAATATAAGTAAATATTCACGTGCACTTCCTGTTCATTATATAACTATCTCATCATATTGCCAAACAAATCTTGTTTTTGCTGTTTGTGCATTGCTTTTGCAAATTACTTATATACGTATACATATGAATATATGGATGTATTTATGTAGCAGCAGCCTGTTTGGTAAATTTGAATAGTCAATGACCCCGGTGTCATAAAAATTCAGTTCCTTATTGCTTCGACTATTAATTAGATGTACAATCGAATATGTGCAAGAAAGACTTGATGTCGAAATTTTTGGTTATATGTATATTAAGAAAAGAAAAATGACAGACAGCAAGCAGATTTCCAATATTTTCTTAAAATATTCATATAAGCATTCATCATAAAAGGCGGCTGGCCGCATTCCATTCCTCTTGATCAATTCGTGTATTTCTAGTATCGATCGTCCAGGTAATTTATTCTTGAAAGGGTATGGAACAACCAGGTTCGTTTATTTAATCGAAGAGTCGTTTTGTTTATTAAAATTCAAGGAGCGCCGTTATGCTGATACAGGGGGTCGGACCTATCCCTCGCCCGTTGTATTTAAGGAAGTGTGCCTAGTTAAAAATCATCAAAAGCACAACGTTTTTTCCGATTTGAATAAAATTATGTTATACATTAGAGTTCTATTAATGGTAATTTATTATGTAAAAATTATTTTTGAAGTTTCTGAAATTTAAATTCTGCCTCAATCATGAAGTTTTATTAAATCTAAAACTTGTGCCTCCTTGGAAACGAATGTAGTAAACTTGGAAATTCTTTTGAATTTATATTCACTGTAATCATCATCTGGTTATATATGATAAATCCAAATTTGAGTTCAAATGATAGTTATTTGTAATAGAAATTCTACTTTTAAAGTTCACTGTTACCCCAAGGTAATCGCAAGTTTTATTGCATTTTTGAAAAACTTTGATTAAGTAGATTTTGTATCATGGGTAAAATTTGCAATTACTCTGGGGTAACAAGGTGAATTTTTAAAATAAAACTTTAAAAGCAGCAAAACTTTTACAAATAACAACTAACACTTGAATTTGAACCTGGGTTTCCCATAACAGGATGATTATTACTTAACAATTTAAGTTGAATTCGAAATTAATTAGATTTGATTCCAAGACGGCCATATGCTGGTGCGCGGACGACGATTACGCCTATCGTTAAATTCTTTGCACCAAACTTCTACACTTGGCCACGAAAGCGTTTCATTTCCGAATTGTGCTTGCAATCTGCGCAAAATATGAGCTGGTTGCACGTTTTCACGTGCAAAAGACTTAATAATAATTCGTTGCGCAACGCTGCATTGTGATAGCTATTAACCAAGCGAACGCACCAATACGACGCGTCGTTTCCGTGCCACCTAATATCCCCACTTCAAGTTCCTAACGCCGCGATACACCCTGAACAACTATCCGGCGCGCCATTTAAAAAGGCTCGTTTGTATTTGATACACCCTCGTACTTAATTTTAAAAAAACTATTTCTATTAATACAAATTAATAAATGATTGAAATTATACAGCTTTTATGAGTGGTCGTAGTGTACATTTTAAAAATATTTGATTTATTGTTCCGTTTTAAGGCTAAATATGTTAAATTAAGTTAAGTTAAAATTAAAACTAATCAATAATTACTGTTAAGCTTTAATTATCCATTTAGAAGCTGGAACTATTGAAGTTATTATTAAACGTTTGCAAATAAGTGCAATGCATAGTTTTCTCGACATAGTTAAAATTATATTCGCTAAAGGGCAATTAGATGTATATATATTTCATTCAGTCCATAATTACTGCCAAATAGAATAGTCTTGTTGAAATATATAATGGCATGCGAGCATCAGTTTTCGTCCTATCTGCCTAGGGCAGATCCGAACACATCCGAATACGACCGAATTGTTCCGATTGTAACAATTTCACCCTATTATCAATGATTTTATGTTTGCAACTGTTTTAAATTGTCAAACACAAACGTTGAAGTTAATTGTTTCATATAAACAACTTGATTTAATTTTGCAGACATGCGATAATTGTTGGTAGTCGATGTTTTAAATTTACCAATTCTTCGAAATTCAAGAAAACTAAATGGACTGCGGAACTGAACCAAATCCAAAATTTTACATAAATATTCACTAAGCTTATTTTTTCTTTTTTGAAATTTTTGATTATTACTTTAACAGAGGGTAATTGCCTGGTTAACAAATAGTAATTAATAATAAGTCATCTCTGACTGTATAAAACTAAACAAACATAAGCACACAAACATGTATGTAGTACGTATATGTGAATGTATGTATGTTAAAAATTTATTATCATCATGACTCGCTCCATGGGTGTGTGTATGTGTGTGTAATTTGTATCTGTATCTATAAGTACCTAGATGCTTCTGCGAAGTGTTATTAAACAAATTCTTCATAACGTTTTTAATCAAATTCCTCAAGAGTTTTGTCTACAACTCGAAGCCATCGTAATAGTTTTGCTATCTGTTTGGCCTGTTTATGAAGATCGGTTCAATAAACTGCTAATGATAAGAGCAAATTAAAGAAATTCAGAGACACAAGCACAAGCCTTTCTCGCTGATAACGAATGTTTGCACGTGATGTTTAATTTTCGTTAAAGTAACAAACATAAACTTCGAATAATGATACAGAACACTTAACTAATAGATTTTACACACATATTTGTTGTATTAATCGATATATGTACCTATTTAAATACCTTTTTTGATTTTTTACCTGACGATTGATTGGTTCAGGTAATATTTGTACATGTTAAAGAAATATTTCACTATTTTTATTTTTTTTTAGAGTAAATAAAAAGCAGCTATCGATAAAAAATAGAGTTTTATGGTTGATTAATTTGTACATTTGTAGCACGTAAGTCGGAAACATTTTCAATAGTTATCTTTAAATGGCGGGATAGATAAGGCAATTTAATTACATATTTCCTTATTTTATTCTGTTCCTTTGAAAATTCGTAATTGTAATTACGTCAGACATTCTACTTACCCTACAGTGGTGTATATGTAAACAACTACAATGTTTATACAACATTTCAATAGATCTTGGTTTAGAATTACACTATATCTTATGCGCTTCACATAATCAACATCAATTTGCTTTTAAAGAGCTCTTTAAATAAACACTGTCTGTAGTGTGCTGATGAGATCTAATAAGATCGAAATCGCAATGCACGTCTGCTGTTTTAAATAATTTAGTTTACGTTTATAAGCTGTGTCGTCGATTCACTTGGACAAGTAGATACCTTACTAAGGCCCTTGTTAGTAGTAGATGGTGAGATATTGCCATAACTAGATACTATATCAACTTCCATTTAAAGAACTGCTTTAATTTGGTTGGTGATTTGTCGAGACTGCCTGAGGCATGCTGATGAGTTCTAATAAGATCGAAATCGTGACTCACGTCTGGTAAATTACTGACCGAGAACTTATAGGTACTGTTCTTAGAGGTTTAAATACGAAACTAGGTAGGTATGAAATCTTTTTTTTTTTTTTTTGAGTAAAGTAGGTTTTTGAATGATATGTACTTCAAAATTAGTTTAACGTTTTCATCTGTTTCGATATCAGTTTTTAGTAGCAATAATAATAACAATAATCAATAGTTTTTCTGTTTTGTTTTTTATTTGAACGATAATTTGAGATGTATCAAGAGGTTCAATGATCAGATATGTAAACAATATAATGCAAAGAACTAACATTTATAAGAGTCAACGTCCGTTACTGGGGTAAGATACAAGACTTAAAAAAAACACGAACGGATCACGTTGCACGTTGCATAAGCATTTTGACAAAACAAAACTGAGACCACCTTACATTTTACTAAAATTTAAACTTTAAATAATATCTCAATAAGATTATATTTCGGATGTTTACGTATGACTATTTTTACGCAAGTACAAAGTTAAATCCTGAAGAAAGTTTATTAAAAAAAAAACTTACAAACCTGAATACTTTTTCAGTAAAAAACTACATAAAGTAATTGCAGAAATTTATTGATATTGTTTTCAGCAAAACAGTAAAATATATTTTCTTCTCGTTAATTTCACATAAATAAATAACTAAAATAATTTTTGAAGTAAAGCTTTGAAACTATACCTAAACACTTTTGGAGGAAAAATGTTACTTAAGGATTTTTTTTAATGTGAGAATTTTAATTCAGCTTAACGAGATTTTTAAAACTAAAATTTTGAATAACTTTTAAGGAAAAAATAGAACCATTGTGCAATAACTTACGTGTCTGTCTGACCTCCAGATGCAGCCGTTTTTCTTGTATATTATTAATAGTAAAAATTTGAAACTTTTGAATGTTTTCCTTTTTATTTTCGAAATTCCCTACTGAAACGAAAATTATGAAAAAACAAAGTTAATAGAACTTTATTCGAATTTTGCAAGAAAACTTGTTTGTTTGATAGTTCTAGAAATTATTCTAAAAAATGTTTCGGTAGTTTGGGAGTTAAACTCATACTTGTCTGGTATTTTTTTTTTTATAAAGAAAAGATCTGATTTATTTTTATAGATTTTATAGATGAAGTGCTAGTTTAACTTCACAGTCGAAACTTTATGTGAATCTTCGTATATTTTAAGTATTTGTGCATACACAAATTACATAAATATGTGTAAGCATGTTGTATAAACCACATTATATATTTATAATGTACTTATATATATATATACAATGTGTACATATCCAAGTGTCGGAAGTCAACGACCTTTTATCTGGCAAATTTGTTTAAGTCACTGTTACTATCCTCGTTCTTCCGCATTCAAAATAGGTAATTGCTCTTCTGTTACGTCTACAATAACGATCAATACTTCTCAACAGTTAGTCCAATAAAGAACTTTTTATTCGTCGATGACTATAGCAATAAATCAAATGCGGTTTTAGGAAGATAATTGAGGGTATAAAACTAAATATGTTTCTACATCTATCTATATCGTGGATTAATAAATTAGAAGGAAGTTATCCGGTAGGTACATATTTATTTGAATAAATTATTCAATCATTGTAATATTTCATCTGATTATTACGGTTTATGTTGAAAATGAAATAAAATAATAATCAGCAGTTCTTATTGGTTTTTAACATTTATACTCTATGTATTTTAGTTTAATTGTTCTCTTAACCATTAAATTCGATTAACAATGATAATAAGGTACAAAGATTTATAATCTGAAAACACTGAATTTATTTACTGATAAAATATATAATGTAATAATTTTTTCAAAGCAACAAATTTAACAGATTTTCACAAAACTTTATTTAAATATCGTAACCTATGTTTCGTCAAACTTCGGCTTAGTCAGACGAGACATTATTTACTATTAAATATACAATTGAGGGGTGGATGTTTAAATTGTTACAACATGGTTTATGGATGAGGGTCAGAATAGATTTAAAAGAGTGGGGAATTACTCCCTTCTGTTTGATCATTGTGTAGAGTACTTAAGTTTTTATATTTGTTTATTTCTAACTTTTCTCATAAAATAATAATTTTCTTAAAAAATAAATCTTTTTTTTTTCTGAATGTAAACTATCCATGTCACTATTGAATTAGTGGCCTTCTTCTGTATTGTGGTTTGCATAGGTAGAATCTGACTTGTTTTTTATATAACTATTTTTATGCTCCAGTAGACGTTTTTTGAATATATATTTAATAATAATATGTACATTTTGGCATGACCCAAAGGTTAACTTATAAACTCCAGTACACATTTTTTGATTAGTTTTGTCTTTGTTGTTTTTAATTAACTTACTTATAGAAAAGTTTTATAAACTATGTTAAAACCACAGCGTTGTCAATAGGCATATATTTTATTACTAATGGGACCTAAATAAGTTAAACATTTATATTTATTATCTATATTATTAACTATTGAATAAATTGAGTTTAAAACTAATTTTTGTTGTTTTTTTAATATTAAATTATCTATGGTATTAAAGAAGGATTATAACCATTACAAAAAGATATTTGTTTAATTAAATTGAATTCTTTAAGGTAATTATTTGAAGACATAGGAACGCTTAGGAGTCTATGTATCATTCTGTTGTAGGCCGCTAATTTATGTTGAATCGGGTGAAAGGAACTATTACGTTATGTTGAATCAGTATGAGACGGTTTATGAAAAATAGAGAATGTGATTTCGATTTGTTATCTTCTTTAGTTAGACTTAGGTCTAAAAAATTAATCGTATTATTTACTTCTTCTTCTATCGTGAACTTAATATTGGGGTGTAAACTAAAACTATTGATGTTTTTCAAAAAGATATTTTTTTTTGGTTTTGTATTAAATAAACGTTGTTGATCATATTGTATCTAATATCTAAAAATCTTTAAGTAGTTGCACAATGTAATTGTAAAAGTGTTGTCAATTTCCTATTTATGAATTTTTAAATGTCTGTGGACACGTCTCAACTTAATTACCTACCCGTGACTTTGTTCTCGTAGACTTTTAGGTTTGTTCAAACTGCAATTTAAATATCATCATTATTTATGAATTGGTGAGGTGTTACGGCAAAACAAAAACTAAAGTGGTACCAGGATTATTTACTGCCTATATATAATGACTTAAAGATTTGTGGCAATAGTTTCAGTAGTTTCCGAGTTAGATTAGATTCGTTTTAGTTAATCGGATAAGCAAACGGAAAAAATATTTTAAACCGGAAAATTCGAACACTCAGGCAGACACCTCTATTGTTTATTAATCGCTCTGACTGTACGATTCAAAATGACACTCAAAATTACTTACGAGATAGGTATCCTAACTTTAAACCCCAAAAGATGGAATTTTTGACTTTTTTGAGATGGAATAAAAGGACAAAATAACCAAGAGGGTAGTTTTGTAGGATGTATTTTTTGTTGCTGAATTCAAATTATGACCCACAATTGTCCCAGCACACCCAAATTTTGTAAAATATTAATCGCGAAATCCCAATTGTTCAGTCTTGAGATTGGGATGTTTAAGTGCTTGGGTAATTCTGTTCTCAGATCCCAGATTACCTTCGAAAATTACATCGAAGGTGATTATCCGCTGTTTTGTTTATTTTCTTTTCATTTCACCATGGCAATGCTGTCTTTTTTAGCAATACCCTCTTTTTTTGAGAACATTAGTATATCAGGTTTAAAAGAAAAAAAAAAAAACAAAGCGAGCAACCAGATTCGATGTATTTTTCGACAACGAAATACAAATATTCTTATTTCAATATCAGATAAGTCAGTTATTCAGATTTTGATGCTTAAGATATTTTTAAAACTTGATTTTTGGGAGAAATTCTGCCATTAGAGTCGAATTCAGCGACAACAGAAACGTTGGAAAATACTACCCTCTTGGTTTTTTATCTTTTTAGTACTCCAAGAAGCAGTTATCTAAAACAGACCAAAAGTTGCATTTGTTGGGTTTTGAGTAAGGATACGTCGAAATCCTGACGTCTGAGACTAGATTTGGACATTCAGAAATGACAAATGTGTAACAAGCGGGACTATATAATTTTCTGTTATTCTAATTTAAGTTTCTAAGTATATCAAAAAATATTCCTAGCAATCATTTGTTTTTCCGTTCTGGAAAAAGTAGGTGAAGGATCATAAGTTACCAATAATTTTTTGTAAGTATACAAATTTCGAAAAATCAACCAAATGGGACATTTACAGTTAAACGAAACTTCACTATTGACCCATATCGATGATCAGAATCTGGAACATCGCCCATATGTGTATCTGCTACACCTATCCAACCCACCAACCGTATGAAACGGAGGGTACCTAAATACAAGTAACTTTACACAGTTCGTAAACGCATACATGGTAAAATAGTTAGTTAGTTAGTTAGTTGTACGTATGTGACAAAACAAATGTATGTAGGTACTTGCCCACTAAGTGCGTGCTTAATTCAATTACTGTAAATTGTGTAAATGCAGTAACTGTAAGTAATGCGGTGTACGGTGTGTTGGCTATTCGTTCACAAAACGGTAAAGTGAAACCATTTGCTACAAAGCGCTTGTAATAATTAAGCTAAAAAACTAACCGTAACAGTAATGGAAGATGGTACCCACTATATTTTGTAAAATATTTAATGGGCGTGAATAGAATGCAATAAAATTTCCGGTTGGTAGATCATTAGGTAGATTAGTAAGTGTCAATGTAGTTATTAATCGTATTATTAACATATTGTGTTAGAGACTGAATGAAACAAATCCGTTTAGCTTTGTATCAAAAAGGTTTATTCTCTAGTCGAACTAATGTAAATACACAATTTAAGTTAGAAATAATTTATTAGACCGCTGTGACAATTTAACCACACTGTGGCTTCTTCAGATAGAAGAGTGCTAACCTTCGACGAATAACAAGTTCGCTTAAACACTTAAATGTGGATCTTGTTACAAAGCCTATATAAGCCAAAGAGGTAGATCATTTAAAGAACTTATTATCAAACCTAAAAAAAGTTAAACAAATAGGATTAACACATAACTTTAATGACGATTATGAATTTTTATATATAGAAGAGAAAGGGGTAAAATAAAACCTGCTGGAAAAAGATCTAGTTGTATCTATTAACGATCAGATTGATGTCAAAAATTCTCATCTCCTAAATATTTACGTTGGTTGTATGTCTTATAATTTTTATTTTTCATATCGTGTATGTTACGTTTCAACCCTGTCCTCCTATTAATATTAAACTAGTATATTAGCGAATTTGTTATTAGTCTAAGGTTAGCATTATTCCGTCTGAAGAAGCCACCCACAGTGTGCTAAAATGGTCACAGTGGTCTAATAAAATATTTGTAACTTAAACTGTGTTCAATTTCGTATTTACAATGGAGTTACAAGTTTCCTCGATACAGTAATTTAAGGTTTAAGTGTTAGTGAAATAGCATCTTTAATTAAAAAAATAAGTCATTTGTTTTGGTTTTAGGAGAGACAGAAGTTCGAGTGGAAAATAATGAAGATGATTATTTGTTGGATGTCTTTGACCGTATTTATTTTAGACATTCTCATATATATATATATATATTGTGTATGTATTCTATATATTTTTCTGGTATCAGTTGATTACTAAACCTAATTTTTTAGTTGCGTTTCTAGATAAGAGGAAAATTCTTTTAGGGTGTCATTAAAATTATTTCCTTGTTCCTTATATCCTTATTTATTATCTTTCATTTCTTCGGTTGTTTAAGTGATATAATAAATTTAGGACCAAAAATAATGTTTATGTTTTAATAGTCTTGAAATAAAACTTTCGATTTTTGGAATACTAAGAACTGAAATATGATAAGACACCTATTTTGTTTTATTTATTTCAGTTTTCCACTTATATAACTTTTCACATATGTGACATCACATTTTTAATGAATATGAGTAGGAATATATTTTTAGTTAATCTCATTAGAAATACACAGTGAAAAATTATTTGCTTATGAATGTTTTCAAGTAAAAATAACTTCATTAAATGTAGCATTATAATATTCTTGTTTCTTGTTGAAGGGTTAAATTAAAATACGAAACTACAAAAATCACAGTTGAACTTATTTCTTATAAGAAAATTTTGTACCTAATTAAATTTTATGTTATTCTAAAAAGCAGAAAGTATTATTAATATGAATAGGTTCATTGATATTTGCATATCAATACAAATTACGAACTGAGCAAGAGAGTACCTGTTGTGTGGAATTTATTAAAATTATTACAACAGTAGCAAATTAATTAGTACTATACTTATAAATATATATACATATATAAATTGTCAGATGAGTCTAAATTGTTTTTTTGCTGCATATATAAGCATAAATTTTGGATTGTTGTCGCAAGAAGAATAAAGAACATCTTCATGTACGATACATGTTGTGTAAAGTTACCGTTTAATTGTTTTTATTAATGTTATTGGCACTACTGTATGCAAATATACAATGTAGAGTGTCGCTGTTTACCTACGCTCCAGTTAAATAGAAATAAACATGTGTACTTCGAGAAAATAGATAATTTTTATTCTTAATATGTTAATTTAAATAAATTAGATTGTTTTAAAGCATGGGCTTACATGAATGAACTTCGTGAACATTTAACGCTTATTAGTTCTGTACCAATTTTCACTTTTAATTCGTTGATACAATATCAGGTGCTTTTTAAGTACCTACTTTATACAGGCGACCGGTAAAGACAGTGAACAACAAACATTTATTGTTCCCTTACTGTAACTTTCGCTTTCAATGTTATAATTTTATAAGAAATAAATTTGAAAAATAGGGAAATTAGTGATAACTTTTATATTATGTTGTTAAGTATCTGTTATAAAATCTGTACAAATACTATTTATTAAAATAAAGCAGAATTTGTTTTTTATTACTAAAGGCATTATTAATTTGCTTTGAAGTATTATAGTGGATGTTGCTTGAAAATAATAAAATTTTATTTGTATTTCAATTCCAATTAAATTCCATTTGAGATTGCCAGTTTAAAAGATGTTACAAGACTGGTGCATCGTGATACAATATATCATTTAAATTCATTATAATGCCTATTTAGATCTCATTTAAATTGCTACCTCACACCCTAAAGCTGTTCTTGATTTGGCTGTGGTCTACTTAAATTATTTCTTGTTTATAACCCGCACTTACATACAGTGGCGTAGCACTTTCTCTTTCGGGAATAAGAGTATAATTTGCATGTTTTTAAGCCCATTCTCGGAAAAAAGTAGATAGATAGAAAAGAATATGGGCAAATTTAAATAAGCAGGTAATAATTGATATTGCTTAAGAGAGTAAATAATTACACAGGTCGACATGGATAAGGAAGACCAGAGATGTCTTTTGCAAAGTAGTTTGCGATGCTGAATCTGAATCTGGCCTCAAAATTTCTTGAGCATGTGAGATCAAAACATGCATTCTTTGCCTTTCTGTGATTAAAAGATTAAAACAATTGAGAGAGTAATCATTTTCGAGGTATTTATATTCGTATTTCCTTTAATGCGCCTGAGCAAAATGCTCATTTTTAAAAGCCCTCTCTTTTTCGATATGTAAAAAGATCCCAAAAAAGAGTGGGCGTAGCCGAAGGTGCCACCAAATTATACCTGATCAAAAAAGGTACAACCGGTGTTGCCATTGACCAAAAAGGGTTCGATATTGTTTTGTTTTTATATTTTTCACACAATTCCATGATAGTTTTCTCTTTACTTCTTACGGAGGCATCCTTAATTGTGAAAGGTGTTTTTAAACTTTGAATCTTGACATAAGTGTCAATTTGAAATTCTTTCAACTTCTCGACAAATATACATATCGATGGATGAACCGTATAAAAATATTCGCTAAATTTTGAGTGAAATGATTCACACGCGTTTGTCGTTTTCGCAACACAAGGACCACACTCCTTACCACTACCTTATCAGGTAGGAGCACCCTTTTATCTGGTGGCAAGATTGGTTATTTACTTTTAATAATAGGAAGATCTTTATTTTTACTGGAAACTTCGGTTAGAGTTAGAGTTATTCTTTTCGATGTATTCTTTTATGATTCTGCTATTGTTTTGTTTTTCTTCTTAAACCCTGATTTTGTTGACCTGTGTTATTGCAAAGCATTGAAGGAATCATCAGTGCTATTTCATTATATATAAAAAAAATCATAATATAGTAGCAACTATTCAATGAGAGCTTTTGTATGATCTTGACGATATGACATTGGAAACACAATAATGAATTAAATGTGTTGACAAGAATTATTTTAGTAGCCATAAATACATCCACAGATTGCGTGTGGACGAACTATTGAACGACATACGTACTGCCCCATATTACAAAGATGAAATAAAAATTGCAACATGCAAGGTTAATTGTGACAGGTACTTTATTACACTCAAAACAATGTAATCTGCAATTGTAGGGCGACGTTTATATTGTATTTTCTATACCATTAGTGAGTTCAATGTGCTGTTGTCTGTACGTTTTGGATTAACCTGTACCGAAAATTTCGATGATGTAAACGCAATTCCTCAATAATTCTATAGTAGATAAGTGTACAGTGCCCGGCACCTAAGGAGATTCAAATGCCATAAATCATCGGATGCGCACTAGCAAAGCTTAGCTCCTTTAGGGCGGGGATAATCGACCGGTAGGCAGAATGATAACTGCTCAGCAAGGTTCAGTAGCGTAGTGGCAAA
This sequence comes from Agrilus biguttatus, assembly GCA_963921985.1. Lineage (NCBI taxonomy): Eukaryota > Metazoa > Arthropoda > Insecta > Coleoptera > Buprestidae > Agrilus > Agrilus biguttatus. The sequence goes on from OY998118.1 coordinate 29,602,385, forward strand.
TAGTTGCAAATGAACAGAGTAGAGAAGCGGTTGTTAGGGTAAGTAAATCAGTTGATTGAATTCACATGTGTTCCGTGTTCAGTACTTTTTCTCTCAGTGATACGCGCCGCTGAACTACAAGTTGACGCTTCAGTCCAGCTATATTCTTATTGTCTCTTTCATTTATTGCTATGCTAAATGTTTCCACCTAGCTACCTGTCAATCTGACCGTCGCTGAATATCCTTAGGTGCCGGCCACTGTATGTATATTAATATTGCTGCTGCTTTTTGAAATTTACTTTTAAAAAATAAAATTTATTTTCATTAAAACGATTCGATTAGTAATTTGAAATGTTGTATATCGCTAAAACACCTTTAATGTTAACAACAACAATAATAGTATGATAAGATTGGGGGTACTTTTGATTATTTACTGTTTTTGTTTTTAAATACTTTAATAGTTAGGTACTTATGTATTTTTTGTATTACTTTTACGTAATTCAACATGTTTATGATACTAAAAATAAAAGTGCAAGTTGGTAGACGGTCTAATTATTTTCTGATGACGTAGTCATTTTGACCAAAACTAATAAAGTAAAAACATAATGTTTATCTGATTGGTAGCTAACAATAAGAAATAGAATATAAGTGAATTTAGAACTCTGTAATTAGATAATTTTCTGAGCCCTGATCTGCTAGTATGATATTAAGCTAATAGATCATCGCGTTTTAATTTAATTTCAAAATTATTTCTTTCACTACAAATTCTCTACAAATTACTCATATGTTTTCATTCGAGGGTTGAATAAGTGATTTGCTAGCGTGATAAACGTTTTGCAGTTTTATTTTATCACTTAATACTAGTGGGAGAGGTGTATGGTTGAAAAAACATGATTAATAATTATCGTAAATAATGCCAATATTTACATATTAGAAAATAGTCGTTTCGACTTAATCGGTCATTCTCACGAGTAACATAGGTATCTAAGATCCTAATTATTATAATGTATATATTATATATTATATGTAAAAAGGAAAAATCTCGAAACTGTTGTAAATTACGGCGGGGGATCTAGAGGTTGCAGGTATTAACCCACAGCACCACCTAAATTAGAGCGAGTCTATACCATGTCAGGTAGGAATTATTACCCCCTATTACCAGTTGGTTTATTATTGGCTCGGAGGATTAGAATATTATGATACAACCCTAGTTAATGGCATTCCAGTGTCAATGCTTATAGTGCCTTACGCATATCGCTTTCTGAATCTAACTTAACCTAACTTAACTTGACTTAACCTAACCTAACTTAACTTGACTTAACCTAACCTAACCTAACCTAACCTAACTTAACTTGACTTAACCTAACCTAACCTAATTAGTGTACTCAGTGTTACTGATGCATTTCATGAGCTGCAACAGAGATATCTGCCACAATTTACAAAGAACTGTCATACTTGAGAGTTTTGATTTTATTTTAATAAATTATTTTGAAAGTATTTAGCTTTTCGTTCCATAATCTTGTTTTTGATTAATCATTTCGAATAAAATAAATACGACAAGTGTTATTGTAGAGCTTAACGTACACAATTCACATCAAGAGAACGAAGTTTTTCTAAAACTTATTACCTACTGTGTATTTTTATAACTAAAAAATATAGCAGTATTCCAGCAATATAGGTACCACAGAAAAAGAAAATTTGAGAAAAACCATTTGGCTTTTGATTTTTAAATTGAAGAAGTAGATCGTGTAAATGATATCTAATGTTTACCTTTGATGGAGCCGCTTGATGTGTGCGGTTGCTGCGTCTGACTCTGTATTTGTTGCACTTCTTGTAATTTCGTGCTAACATTGTTCCACATATCAAACATTTTGATGGCCGCCGAGAACAAACTCACGTTTATGAAACAATCGCAGCGTACATTTCACAGTCGTTTATCATTAACCAACCACTGGTAGCCGACGAAGGTAGTAATTAATTAATTATTCGCACTTGTAAACTAGCAAATCCACCATGATCATAAACGAGCACTTAAAACCTATCGCGGAAGAAAAATAACTTAACAAAAGAAAGTCCACTACATACAATACATATCTATTTGTTTCTGTATCTTTTCTGATTTGTACACAAACAATATAATGAATCGATCAACGATCGGGTAGTCCGATGATTATTATCCTGTTCTTCGTTCGCTTCATGCAAAACAACTTCCACCTTCTCATGTTACAGGCGATAATTTCCACAGGTGGCCGTCGGTTTGTCCGTGCGTCCGGGAATCCTCCTGAACTGAGTCAGGTTTTCTTTGTTAAACTAATTTAGGTTAACAATAATAATTAATAAGTAAATAAAGACAGCTGTGACGTGCGACCAAACGAAAGACAAAAAAAACTCGTGTTTGTTGTCGTCTTCCCTTTCGAACGTCGGTTTATTATCGTGACCCAGATTTTAAAATTCAAACAACTAATTCGTTCAATAGGTATTACACGAAGTACTTGCAATATGTACCTACATGTATATACATACATACATACATACATATACAGCACGTAGTATATGCGACAGGTAACCGAACGTATCTATGTAGGTATACCGTTATAAAAATATTAATAATAGTAATGGCTTATAAAAGACCAGGATCGGCTGAGTGTCTCGACCATTCAACTTTGCTATCTGTATCTTCCTTGTTGACTTTCTTTACAGTAATCGCAAGTAATAATAAATGGAAGCTACCTGTGACTAGTCGGTATGGAAGTATTGAAATAGGTATCTATAATATCTGATAGACGATAAAGTTTCAAACGGGTTGGTGTAAATTCTGACAAAAATGCTCTAATTGAGCTGCTAGAACTATGTTGTTCTAGGTTCGGGGAATTTTTATTTCCTTAACGGGGGCTATAATTGTAACTGGGTTTATCCTACTAGTTATTTTTGAAATTACGGGATGAATATTAATCTTAAATATTTATAGCTACATATTAAAATACAAACAGAAAAATGTCTGGCAAAATGCAAGTGATGATTAGTGAAAAGGAAAGAAATTAGTTTTTGATAGGAGAATTCTAGTTCTTACGAATTATACTATTTTTTTTTAAATAATATAATAACAGGGTTTGCTTTATCAAATTATCAATGTTTTGGGAATCTTAAATTGACAAAGCCATTTTACGATAATGATTTAGTTTAGGCACCCCCTATACCAGAATCACGACCAAAGCACTCTGTTTTGAGCTATTTCAAAAAATTGAAATCGTCATAAAGACATCACTAACTTAATTATTAAATATCATATTATGTATTTACTTACTTCAATTTAAATTGTTTTGTTTTTTATCCCTACACCTGTTTATGTGTTTTCATTTCTTTTTTTTTAAGACAGACAAACACCATTATTCAAATGCAAGTATTACATGGATAATTAACTAGAATTTTAACATTTTTTTAATTTAAAACGAATGTTCTGGAATATAGAGAAAATCACACGAAATCCTGTATCCGTGTCTGGTTTTATTATTGTAATTTTTGTTTTTATCGAATACTGTCGTCACTACATATAAATTTATTAATCAAAATAAGAAAGAGCTTGCAACTAGTACATTAATCTTAATTGAACTTCATAGTAAACAGAACATTAATAAATAACAACAACAGAATAAAAAGGATTCTGTTTCAAAAACAATTCAGAAAATATCTAGTTTCCCTTTTGTATATATTAGAACAATTTTACATTTCGTTTTAGATTTATGAGGTTTCAATAAAAAATACCAATCGAGTATGCCTCCCGTTGTTATTGATAATCGATTTTTTTTTTAATTTTCACTGTTAATACGAATGATTAAACTGTTTTTAAAAAGGCACCTTCAGAAACAGTTTTTTTTTGTATGATCATCCCCAAAAATTGTTATATTTGGAAAATATTTCATATAAGTACTTACTTTAATTCTGTTTCAATGTTAATTTGATAGTGCAAAAATTTCTTTTTACACGAATTCTGAACTACGCAAATTGAATTGAATTGAAAACCTAATGATGTTTTAAGTAAAATTGCATTTCGGGAATTTCAATAAAAATTAAATTCTAAATCTCCGATTTATTTAACTTTGCTTTTTAGTAATTCTATTCAATTTCTATTCGATTTAAAAAAGAACCAGTATAATATTTCCCTTAAAGTATTTTTTCTTTTAAACAAATATATCCTTTTAATTAAATCGATTTAGCAGTTGAGGATGCATATATAATTAATACAGACAGAAACAAGATACATATGTTCATTTATTTATTTCCTAATCCGCCTGCAGATAGTAGGTATTATGTAATTTTAAATAGACTCGGTAAAAGTTTTATTAGAAGAGTACATACATATCAGAGCAGTGGTGTTAATTTTTTATGAGATTTAGGCAATAATGGATAAAGAAGTATCTATATATGTAAACAAGCAATATCATTTCGTTATGTAAGAAAGAAGTATATAATACGGACAACGTCTTATAGAATAAAGCTCACACTTCGACATGTCTTCTTTAAAATGCATAGATATTGATTCTTGTGATGTTCTTTACTTCAGTGCATCAAGTAAAATACACAAGTGCGAGTCTGAACTTAAAAAAAAAATCCACGTAGATTTCATGCAAGGGTGTACCTACTAGGTAGCTAGTTCCCGTTTTTAGGAAGTAATTTTCTCGTTGTAAGGAAACATTATGTACCTACCTACACAACTCTTTTTTTTTTTTAAAAGGGTTTCTCGAACATTTTTTTGTATACATGTGGATACATACATATGTATTATGTATTATGTATTATGTAGTTCTTTTCACCGTTTCGTGCTGGTACGAAATGTAAGGAACGGCATCTATCTCAGTATTAAAAAAGAAAGTCTATTATTAGCGAAAATGTTACTCAGAAGTATTACTCAGTGAAAACGGCTATATAGATAGGTACGTTCCAGGAGATGCCCAAGGAGTAAAGTTCTATCTGACAGCTACAAGCTGATATATCTCCCTACATACACAGTACGAACATACCTCTATGAATGAATGAACGATTTTGAGTGACGTTATTTTTAAAATCAAATAGTTATAGTTATACGTTTGCTTTTAACTTGAACTTCTCTATGTAGATCGATAGATTTGTGTCAAGAAGAGAGATAGATGAACTTCCGTCGTGGATGAATGTATATAGAATAAAGTAAAGTAAACATTGGCCAGATTTAAAAAAATGTCGTAAACATTTTTGCCGGGCGTCCCAGTTTTTAAAATAATCGCGGAAATGTCGAATAAAGCCCGAAAGCGTAGCGAAAATAAACGTTTAATTGGAACAAAATATTTCGGACCGGTCGGTCGCACCCACAGCTCGAATTTTTTTGCAAATTATTGCATTTGGAAAACTTTCTAATGAAACACACCTTTTCGAAGAAATCCATTTTGACTTTGCGAAATCCAGTTCGAAAAGGCAATTTTCACTTCTTACACAACATTTGCACAACTAATACATTGGACGCATTTCAAAACAAACTTTCGACGACAGAGAGTTCATAATATTACAAACAATAAATACAACATATAAATCGTTGGCACACTGGTTCGTACGTATCCTTGTGACTGTTTAAGGTCCCACTAGAAAATCCGCACACATGTGCGTGCGTTCGTGTGTTGTTTGTTGTAAGTAACGGTCAGTCGCAATTCGCGTGTAAGCTTTTCGAGAAAATTGCCGGCGCGGCGCAATTCATACTGTTCCCGCCGAAAAGCTTCCTGATCAACTAACTCCGTGTACCGTTCGTTCGTCTGTTCGCGTAACTACGTCATAGCGAAAGCTCTCTTGATTGTCGCGGAGTAACGTAGCAGCGTCCGTCGTCGACGTCGTTGTCGGTGTGTTCCGCGTGCTTCCGATCCACTATCTTAGTTGGCGTTCACTGGAGTTGGCACACAAGAGTGGTGACTTGACTACTATTTTACTAGAATATACGACTACCGACGCGGTGGCGGTTGTGAGGAGGCAGATCGTCGTTTGTTCCGTAGCGCAAGTTATTTAGTACTATGTAGTTGGTTGGTCGTCTGGCGCATGCCGCCGCCTCTGGTCCATCCATCCGTCCGCTCAATTCAACTATTCTGTCTGGAATATAACTGTACTTTTACGCACCGAATGATAATAATAATAATAATAATAACAATACCCATAACACCTTTTCCAATAACGTGCTAGTAATGCCATTAATGAACACCGTATTTAGAAGGGAAGACCAATCGGGCCGATGTAAATTTCGTAAACAATTAAACTTTTAGATAATAAAGAAGTAATGGGGATTGGACAATATCCAAGAACAGATCCAGGAGCGGGAGCAAGGGCGACATGAAGTCGGAACAATGTTTTCCAATGCAGCAACCAATTCAATAGCTCAATAAGTATCAAACCTAAGCACTTTAGTCCCCGTCATGGGGTTTAAAAGTTTAGGTTATGGGTTTTTGGAGAGTAGGTATGGCTTAGGTTAAGGAGTTTAAAAGACCTAGGTCATGGGAGGATTAAGGAATCTAACTAAATCGCTTGGGTTTAATATTTTGGCTTACTGAGTTTTTGAATTTCGCGGGAGTTTTGGTGTACCACCTCGGAGTCAATTAAAAAACACATGAGCTCCTGTCTTATACCATCACACATATATTATCATTTCATCGTAGTCTTCCCTGAAGAAGACTTCTAGATCCACCCCTAACAATATCGATATAATGTTTATTTAATTGTAATTCTAACCTTTTTAAGCATCAAAAGTCAGTTTTGTGTGAATTTGGAAAAACATCGGGGTAGGTAGAAGTGGGAGCTATAAATATAAGTGTTTACGTGAAAGAAGACAACTTTCTTAAATAAATGCTCTTTTTTATTCTCGTCACTGCTATACTATTTCAAAAGGAATTTCAAAATATGATTGGATTTTGTTCGAGATGATATTTCTAACAACCACTTCACTTTGATATCTATATTCTATATTTATATCAGTTAACATTGTAAACAAAAGCGACAACTGACACTATAACGACCGCTGCAGCTTCTCTTGATGAAAAGTTATTGTGACCAAAATATTGCAATGCTTTCCGAACGCGGTAAAATGATCAAATTGCGGCATGCCCAACGCGTTGTGGGAAGGAAGCCTATGTCTTTCATTCTTTCTTCAACGGTGTTTGTTCTTTTCGTTGTCCTCCGTTTCCTAGTTTTCGAGTACTAGTGGTTTCAGAGATGATCATTTTGGTGTCGTTCGAAATTCATAAATTTTACCTTGTACCAAACTCAAAGACGTATTCCCGTCAAACAAATTTCGTGGTAGATTATCAAAATCCATGACAATTCAATAATTAAGAAGTAATTAGAATTACAATAGTTTAAAGAAACGTTGCACAACTAGCTCAATAAACATTAAAGAAAAAATATTAGCCCATATTCAACGCTTAATTTTAATTTTAAATCCAAGAAATTCTAAAGGCTAATTAGTAAATCTTCCGAACAGATTTGTGCTGTCAAACATGTTATGTAAATCTGCTTTAGCTACCGCTTTGCAATAAGATCCCAGAGAAGAAAACAAACAGATGTTACGTTGATTCGATTGCCAATAAGGCGGCGAAAAGAAAACAATAAATTGATAATTTGATGAACTTATCATTTCATCGTTCTCAATTAAAAAAAATAATCAAACTGAATTGAGAAATCTAGGTATACTTTCTTAAGCCTCGTGTTTTTCATAAGGAGTTGTCAATTTTGGATAGAAAACGTGTTTCTAAATATTGGCATTATTATTTTTCAACTGTATTACGATAAAATGAACAAAAAATTGTCAGAAACATAATATTTACTTACAATCTACACAATTTATCCTCTTTGTTAAATATTATGTTTCATTATTATTCTTAAAATTATTGGTATTTAATTTGAATTTTTCTGTCTTCATTTCGTCCGTCTCATCTATCTCTCCCTAACCACGCCACCCACCCATTCCCACGATTCCTGAAAGGAGGCTGAAGAGGGTCTTACGCCCTACCCTCCGGCTTTGCACTACAGTGTAGGTCGGAGGGACTGCCCGCCCACCAGCACGAGTAGCTGGTGGGAATGAAACACAAAAAAGTTTAAGTTTTCTTTTAATTAATGACTATTACTTATTAAAAAAGTTATATTTTCTTAAATCATGTAAAAATAAGGTTCATTTTAAAAATCTGATAGATAGGTATACTGTATTGGAGTCTAGTTGTACGCATCGCGTTGCATTTTCTTTTACAACAAAGACACCTGTTCAAATTCTACACATTTTTCATTTGTTTTCGTCTCTAGTTCTCTCGCATATTTACAATTCCATTTTTAGTGCACCTGAAACTCGGACGCCAAACAAGATCCACAAACGACGAGTGTTCGCTAGGTGGAAATGTTTCTCAACAGGTCGTTTCCGGAGGACGAAAGTCTACTGCGTGTTTCGCAAACTTACAATTAGAATACGTATTATAATGCTTCCTATAGCGTATGCATGTTAAGTGGTACTGTTGTTCTGCGATTATGTAACGCATTGTTCGCTAGATTGCCGTTGATCGTGGCAACTAAAACCTAATATCTATCGAGGTACCCGATGAAAAAAATATATATCGAGGTGATACCGCTTAGTTTTGAATTGTAGAGACTTTTATGTAATCAGAATTAACTATAGGATGCATCGGAAAGAAAGGCCCCTTAGGGCTTTGAGCATTCCTCTCAAAATCAAAATAAATTCCAAGAGACATGAACCTGAAACAATAATTTCTCAACTATCTACTATTATAGCAAGCAATAATGATTTGATTGGCTGTCTCTTCTCTAACCGCATTTCTCTTTACCAATGAGACTGTGTTAGAGCGAGAAAGTCGGACCACAATTATTTCCTATTTCAGGATCACTGACTGCTATAGTATTAAATGCTTTCTCCATGTTTTTATCCTTTATGTTCAAGGGTAAATAGGAAAGCGCATTTCAAATTGTATGCTTTATAAGATTAACAGAGGACTGTGTCAGCATTAGATGGAACATATTTAATAGGTTAAAAGATAAAAAAACAATCGGTAAAATATAAATAAATTTATTTAGAAACTCTATACGTATTTCGGCAGTTATGCCATCGACAGGAGTTTGGTAACAACTGAAGCAATAAACTTAGGTATAATATTACTTGTGTGAGGGTTAATTACTGGTTTTTCCCAAAATAAACATCTTTGGGTTTAACAACGGTGATTGGCTTAAATCTAGTTGTTCGTTTAACAAGTTATCTTTATCGTTGCAAAGAGCTCGATTAATTTCGAAAGTTTCTAAAGCGTTTAATTTAGTTCCTTCATTAGTAAAATGTAAAAATTAGGAATATTCTGATTTTGAAAATGATGATTATCTTTTAATAAATGATTAGTAAAATTAGAATTCTTTTTTATTAATCTATAGCTTGCAATATGCTCATTGTAACGGCTAAGAATGCTATTTATTTAATAAAAGAGAATTATAATTTTGCTAATCATTTATTAAAAGATAATCATCATTCTCAAAATCAGGATATTCCTAATTATGTAATAATTTTACATTTTGCTAATGAAGGAACTAAATTAAACGCTTTAGAAACTTTCCAAATTAAAAGAGCTATTTGCAGTGATAAAGATAACTTGTTAAACGAACAACTAGATTTAAGCCAATTACAGCTGTTAAACCCTAAGATGTGTATTATGGGAAAAAACAGTAATTAACCCTCATACACTGTAATATTATACCTAAGTTCATTGCTTCAGTTGTTACTAAACTCCTGTCGATGGCATAACTGCCGAAATACGTATAGTTTCTAAATAAATTTATGGAACATTATCACCGAGTGTTTTTTCATCTTTTGTCCTGTATGCTTTATGTTCAAGAGTAAATGGGAGAGCGCATTTCAAAGAGATTAGTTCCGATTCTCTAACTCCCCGTTTCCCAACTCCCTTTTTACTAACTGCTAATATTACAATCCCCATTTCACTGATTATTACTTAAGGCAGATATATAGAAAAGGAATGTAGGCTTTCACGGCCGGCGTCTTCATTATTATAAATGTATTCCGGGCTTGTTGACCGTGGTCGTTGGGATTTTACTCCTAACGTTTCGGCTGCCGCAGCTGCAGGCCAACAAGCCCGGAATACACTTATAATAATATAGAAAAGAAGTTCGTATGAACATGACATATGTTTTACAACGTTACTTCAAGTGAATTTGTACTATTGTAGAATTAAGATTTAATTAAGGTTATACCTCGAAGTTTTGATAGCGACTGATGATATCAGCCGCAGTTGCCGATGAAACTAAGCCACGACCTAACCACTTATTTATACCACGGCCGTTTAGCTAGAATCTTCATTCTACTATGAACTCCGGCCGTGAAAGCTTATGTTTGTACCTTTTGAATTTTAAGTCTTAAGAAAAAGTTGGGAAATTGCTAGCATCTACAACATGAAGAAATTTGAAAATTAGCAAAATAACGGGAACACATTATTTCGTAGTAAGTTTTATATAAATTTTTCGCAGATATGCTCTAAAATTCCTTAATTAGTTGTCTGTTGTTTAACTTTTCAGAATTGTAATTAAATATTCAATTCAGAGCTTTAAAAGTTTATTTAAAAATTAATGTTTGTAATCATTTACAAGATACTCTACGTAAGATTTGTTGCAATTTAATTCTGAAACTGTGGAGTTAAATTTTTGAAACGCTAAAAGTTCAGTATGAAAAGACTCCTTTGAATAATGCGATAATTAAGTACCCATATAATGCTAATTTTAAAGGAGCCTTTACAGATGCGTTGGTACTTATTTTTTACTTTCACTGTCCATCTCTCTTTTTACTGAGCCGTAATGCTTTCAGTGAACTGAAACGAGTCATAGTAGCGTTACTTCTGAAATAACATCTCTTGCAAATGAGATAAATTTATTTACTTTTTGTTACTTTTTTAAACTTAAAAAACATCTGAATGTGATGTGTATGTTATGTTGAGGACGATTACGAAATAAAAAATAATAATTGCTTTCAGTTCTGTAAAAATATATTTTTAAAATATTAGACATGATTTACTGAATTCGTTATATTTTTATTTTCAAGTTCTTAGTTTCTGAGAAGTATAATAATAAATTTGCGAATGTAGAACTAAACCTATACTTTAATTTTACTATTCGGTATCTTTTTAAAGAATTGTGTATTTAAATTTCTTGTGTGTTTTATAGACGCATTCAACAATAAGAAACTAAACAACAAAAATAAATTATTTTATAAAATTTACCAAATAATACATTACTAGTTTTAGTTATCTGTACATCCATACATATAAATAAAATTGTGTGTTTGTTTGTATTATTAAAATAACCACTTCTTACTAAATACATTTGGATGTATACAAAGTACATATACCAAAATATTTTTTTTAAAAATTTTAGTCTGTCTGTTTGTTCCGACTAATACCTGAAACGGCCCGACCGATTTTGACGGGACTTTCACTGGTAGATAGCTAATGTAATAAGGAGTAACTTAGGCTACTTTTATTTTAGAAGTTAATTATTATTATTGATAAATAGTTATTAATTTCTAAAATAAATTATTATTTCTGAAATAAAAGTAGCCTATGTTCCTCCTTATTACATTAGCTATTTGCCAGTGGAAGCCCCGTCAAAATCTGTTCAGCTGTTTAGCCGGAACTAGCAAACAGACAGACAGACAGACAAAAATCCCGCCACTTTAAATCACAAAGGCTGCCTGTCCTACGGGCTCAAAACGCTCGAGCGGGCTACTGCTAACGGTTGTGTCTCACTGACTTTTAAAAAAATTTAAAAAGAACTTTTTTGTTAAAGTCGCGGGCACAGGTAGTTTAACGATATAAATTGTGAACTATCTGGTTAGTAGTTACACAAATTATGTAATGGTCAGGTTTATAAATTAGTTGTAACGCGAATGTGACATTTATTTTTTACCTTGTTGGTGCAGATATATCTGTCTATTACTTCAACTTTTATATTGTAAAATTTACCGTTACTTCGTGCCTTGGTGGTGTTGTTTTCTTGATAAACAGTTCGTTTACTTATGCTTGTATGGTTTGGATGTGTCCACTTAACTTACCTAAAACAAAAAAAAAGTTTTAATATGTATGGTAATAGTCAGCCATGAAACATAATAATTACTAAACAGGGAAAAATACAGATAGTGGCTGTTGTGCGGGGAATAACTGATTGCAGAAGTTTAGAGATAGTATTTCCGACGTGCTTTGTGACACTGTCCTCAGAATTGTCACAGGACGTTTGGATTTTGATACATACTAACATTAAATTCCAAAATCTTCAATTTTAGACCTTTTTGGGAATACTGCTTCGCGAAATAAAAAGATAAAATGACCAAGAGAGTATTTTATGTCGCTGAATTAGAATTTGGCGTCAGAATTGCCCCAGCTGATTCAGATTTTGATATATTTTTATTTTAAAATTCGAATGATGCTCATTTGGTTGGTTTGGTTTTGAGACGAGGATTTCTCAAAATTGCGAAGTTCTAAAGCTTTTCTGGGGTCATACTTGAGTTTGCCATCCAAGAATACATCGAAAATGTTTGAATTACTTTTCTGATTCTTTTTTAAATTCTGCTTTGCTTAGTCGTGTTCTGGAAATAGAGAGGGCGGGCTTCGAAAAATAACGCACTACTATAATGGGATGAGAACAAAAAACATATTGAGGGTAACCATTTCCGATGTATTTTTTAAAGATGAGTTTGAACCTGGGTTCAGAATTGTCCTAATATATTGAAATTTCAAGATGACCTAATTTCAAATACAAACAAGCAAAATTAGCGATATTTGGATTTTGAAGTTATAATATTTCAAAATCTTGATGAGTTGGGACAGTTGTGATGCCAGATTCTAATTTATCTCTTGGTTGTTTTGTCCTCTTTTATTTTAGGTAGTAATCCTTTCAAAAATGTCAAAAATTGCATTTTTTGGATTTTGAAGTTAAAATAGGTATCATAAATTCCTTAAGTCCTAAGGCAATTTTGGGGTTATTTATGGTTTCAGCGTCTTAAATTTCGTCGTTGACTTGTGTTATCTGATGGGACCTGTACTATGGTGTTTTGAATAAGCCAAATAAAACTAGGGGTAATAATGTATCTTCGGATGTTTATAAATGATTTGTTAACTATCGAATAATTTTGAACTACATATTTCTTACCAGAAAACTAAATCACGTTAAAAATCCTAACTGAAAAAATCGAAACGCGTTTTATTTTTTTTAACGTTTTATGTAGAATTTTTGGTTTTAGTGTCATTTATGTATTTTTGTAGCCATTACTAAACATGTGTGCGATAATGTTTTTATACAGCACCCACTAAAGATGTCAGCCGCAGTTGCCGACGAAACGTCTGGACGAAACCGTTCACATCGACCACGGCCTACAAGCCTTTATTATTCTTCTTTTGATTCTCTACTTATCTAACAAAAAAACTCTAAATCTGCGTATATTGTATAATCACTACTTGTGAACATTTTATTTTTTAATACAGTACTACTTATTAGCTATTAGTTCTTTAAAGAAAGACCTCCATAAACCTAATCTACGGTAAGTACTTATTAATTTATGTTCTAAAACCATTAAATTGACTATTTTAGAAAATATATACTGGAGATATTATATTGGACATTGGAGATTGGATAATTTTTATATTGTATTGTATTTAGTTCTCCTAAATTCTTAAGAGAGCGATACTTTGTTTAGTTACGCATTCGTTCCACCTTTGTATGTGTAATAATTATGCTATTCATAAAAGACAATACGAACCGTTATAGCGTGTAAGTAAGTCAGTAGTACCGTTCGGAAATTTAAATTATCACTTTGATATTCAGAAGAGGCGTCAGAATCGTGCGATTCGCTTTCGAAGAGCTATTCACTTCATGACGCAACCTAAATTATCATGTATTACATTCGACGTTTTCTACAGTTTGAGAATTATTTGTAATGTAAATTACCACCTAAATGATAAACGCTTTTTCTGTGAAACGAAGGCAAAGTAAAATACGAAGGTATATTGTCTGTGTCTATCTAATACCTACCTGTTCAATGTGACGTCAGGTGTACAAAATATTGCCAAAATTTATATTTTCGATAGTAAAGGTGACGCAGACGTGTAGGTATTTATAATTTATTTATTTATTGATCGTTAATTATTATCTAATAATAAAATTAATAATGGGGTAGCCAGTGACTTTATTTTTGGGGCGCAATATCACAGAAGTTGACAATAATTACCAATCTAGTTTTTCAAATCAACAGAATGGAACAATTTTAAACACAAATATTATTTAAAAATTTTGTCATGCTAAAAATATAAAATTTGGTTAGTGTATAGTGAAAATTTCATAATGGTATACTTCTTATTATTATTATGATTTTCGTCCTTCAACTTTGAAATATTGCATGCCAATTAAAACCTCCACATTGGTTGGGCTGGTTTGGCTACTAAATTTTGTTTTTATTACCGATGGTAGACCGAGTCACCGAGTGATCTGACCAAAAAGTGATAAATCTCAATAACCAGAAGTCGGAAAGGCGCAGGCCGCAACAATTGAAATAAGTCCATAACAATCACATTACATGACAGGCCGGACTGTCCCATAATAAATATTTACAACCCCCTGCGTAAGTAAGCAGAAAATATTGAAAAACGCAATTGTTCGAGACGCTGTAAACACGCCGGATTACGGTATATTAAGGGTAATAAAGGACCGACAGTATGGGGCGGGTGGGGGTTGGAAAGGGCACAGCAGCCGCCTGTGGGTTCCGTCGACAGGTACGTGGTGTGTAATGGTTCGATTGCCCGATCCTTCTGTAGGTACGTAAAAGGAATCTCATCTTATTTAGGAAATCTTGCCAGCCGAATTTACAGTTAGATATGGCCATATGGTCGTCTCAGATTTCATGGTGGTATTGTTCCAGGCAGGGGTGAGAATCTGCTGAATGGTTACGAATAAAAAAAATATTACAGTTAAGTCTACCGGGTACCTGATATACATGATGTAGGTGCTACCTCAACGTAGGCGATTGTGACGCCAAAAGATTTGAATTCATACGGTCGATGATGAGAACAATTGATAGGTAAAGTACCGTTTTGTTCGTTTTTTATACTTACGATGATCAGGTTTTCATGCAGCGAATATCTCATCGAACAATGAATGGACGATTTTTACTGATTCGTTAGAATTATTAGTGTTGCCGAACCGAAAAATGTATTTGAGGAATTGGAGTTGGAGCGGGGCCTTCCGGCCTTAAAATACGCTTAATTAGGGTTAAATTACCCTCCACCATTGTGTCTCTAATATCCGTTATTACTATCGCATCGGAAATTAAGTAAGGAACAAAAAATTGGATGTACTGTTAATAAAAAGCAAATAGTAAAGTTTTATATTTGCTTATCAAAAAGGTTATCATGTTTTCTTTATTATGTAAAAGATAATTCAAACAAAAAATATGTTTAGAGTTAAATATATGTTCTGCACAATATGAGACGTTTGCATTTACTGCAGTACATGCTTGCCAATGTATATTTTTTATATAAACAGGCGCGGATATAGAATTTATCATTTGAGGGGGGTTTGATTTTACCTGTCTTCAATAAAATTTGGCGACGTTATTTTTATAAGTAATTTTGAGTGAAGTTAATAACGATTCCTGTAAACAAGTAGATAGGACTTTACGAGGATTTTAAAATTATAAAATTGGTCAAAATAGAATACTTCGGTTGTAAGTTAGGGGTGGGGTTGATGCTGATATACTTTTTTTCATTACTTGGTTGTCAAAATTATGTAAGAATTTTTGTCTAGAACTAGACTCTATCAACTTTGCACGACGCCAATGGCTTCTAGAAACTCAGGAATGATTCCTAAGTACTAAAATTTAATAGGTACTGTTACTGAGGTCATCATCTGTTAAAAAAATGTTTGATCTTTGGCTTTACGCGCCAATACTATTACCAGTAAGCGTAAAACCAAAGATTCCGGGTTCGGGTCTCGACGAGGGCGCAATAGCAGTAACAAAATTTTTCTCATTAACTTGAGGTAGTCTGTAGGGGGTATAAATTAATTCAATAATTAGTATCACATTGATCTTTTAAAAATTTACCCCCAATAAAAATTCTTCAAATATTTTATTATAAATGTTTGATTTCTGAAAACCGAACGAATGTAGAACCAAGTGACTGTGTATTACAGTTAAGATAAAATGTATTTAAAAAGTGTTTTTGGACGCTGAAAATGACTGCTGTTGATGGCACAACGCTCTAAGAGAATTTGTCCAGATATAGCAAAAAAGATGGCCGAGTAAATCCGAACCTAGATTGATTGAAACTAAAACCATGACTCGATTTGAATAAACAAGTTTTGAAAAGTAGAAAGTCCGATATCACGATTACGAAAATAATTATTGATCTGCTTTGTATTTCAAAATATCTTCGAATTTTTTTCTAGAGCAAACATTAAAAAGTACAGTTTTAATGTAAACCGAAAAAGATGGCAAAATGCTATTATGAAACATAGCGACTACAATAAAATACCTAGTTATTTCAACAAACATTTGGCCAATAATTCTTGTATCTGATTTATATTTCTGTTACTTTAATTAGTTAGTTTTGGTCTTGTTATTGCTCATCACTGGAAATTTACCAGCAGAGTAACAAAAGAATCGTTAACCATTTTGACTTTAATGAATTTCGCATCGTTAAATTTATTCCACAGCTGCTATGGCAAAAAAAAACAGTAAAAAAGCATTAATTTTTTATTCTTCTTCAACTAATATGTAATTTCATTACAGTACACGATAATTATTGATATGAACATTAAGGAAAGCAATTTTGGCAATAAATTCACTTAATTGCGCTCATCGCAATTTAAAAAGAAAATTGAACATTCATCATTCGATATTATCATTAAGAATATTTTTGATATGAGTACTCGAACCCGTTACATTAACTGTTCAACTTGTAATACATGAGCTCGGCTTTGGAATGGTTCAACTTTCTTTACTGTCATTATTCGCTGCCTACCGGTTTCGTGAGAGGCTTTACGAAAGTCAAAGGAAACATAATATGACATAACGAACACCATGGGCCAACACGAATATGAAACATTTTTTACCTACCATTGCTTCGCGTTGGTAATAACAATAACAATTTGTAGCAAGTAAGCAATTTATTTGGTATTTTAATGTTTAAAAATACGGGTGTGACAATCGTAAATGTGAATTTACTGAAGATTACGTAAAAAAGTGTCAACAGTGTTAATGTCAACCAATTGGAAAACCGTGTTTACTGAATTTATAAAAAATATATTTTAATGCACTTTCTTCTGTTTTTGACGTACAAACTGTTAAATATTTTATATAGAAATTGTCACAATTAAATTATTACAAACTTGAGCATGTTGCTAAATATTAGAAAAATAGGTTTTTCTTATAGTCTACCGTGTGACCCCTCTATTCATTCATGACATTTTTATCTCACCGTTTGTGTATATTTAATATGTAGAGCATAAATTTTTTATAATAAAATTAATAAGGACTCCCCATTAAAACAAAATTGGTTAGGTACTTTCTATTCAATGATTATTAGGGATTAATCACGATTTCGCTATTACAAAATTTCAACAAAGAAATATCCATAATAAAAACCGCGTCAGTTAATAATGGTTGTAAGGTTTAAATAATAGATAAAATACTTTCCTAAGATTTAAATTAATATTTAAACAATATTATTATTCCTAGCAAAGAAATTAATTTTTATAGATATGTAAATATTTAAGAATAATCAATATAGACATATAGTCAAATTTCAACAATAAAACGATAGGTAAAACCCTTACCAATTTTAAGTTAAACAATAAAGTTGATGACCTAAAACGAATCGGCGATCATGCGGTAATACACCAGTAAAACAATTTACATCGGAAATTCCAAAAGAGACGACGTCTGTTGTCCTTTTGTAAAATATTAAGTTCGTATAGCATTGATTCCTGATGATGATCTATTAAGGAGAAATGTACATAGAGTTTATTGTTAAATTGACTAATTCAATTGTTTATTTCCTTGATTATGTTTTCTGTTAATCTTTTTAGTTTAGCTCATCACAGTAGTTATAACAATAGAAATTATATCTGGGTATAAATATGGAATCAACAGAAACAACTACTCCGAGGGCTAATATCCCTACCGGCATTGAATTACACTGTTGATTCCGATGGATTCTTAGACGAAGATAACAATCCAAAAAAAGAAGGTATAAAATCCTTTTTCATCTAATTATAAAGGATCACTGATCCCACATTTGGAAAGCGTCCTACGCAGTAGGCACAGCGTACCGAAAGCCATATCCCACGACCGGTTTTTATGCCAGCGCCCACCTGATGAGACCCGATAGGTCGAAACCGGTCGTGGGATATGGCTTTCGGTACGCTGTACCTACTGTGTAGGACGCGTTCCAAATGTGGGATCTGTGATCCTTTATAATTACATGAAAAAGGATTTTAATACTTTCTTTTTTTGGATTGCTATCTTCGTCTAAGAATCCATCGGAATCAACAGTGTAATTCAATGCCGTTAGGGGTATTAGCCCTCGAAGTAGTAGTTTCTGTTGATTCCATATTTATATTTATATTTATTATATAGCTTGTAAAAGCCTTTCTGACAGCGCCCACCTGATGAGACCCGATAGGTCGAAACCGGTTGTGGGATATGGCTTTCGGTACGCTGTACCTACTGTGTAGAACGCGTTCCAAATGTGGGATCTGTGATCCTTTATAATTAGACGAAAAATAATGTTAATACCTTCTTTTTTGGATTATATCTTGGTATTTGGCTTTCGTTACAGAAATATTTTACCATAAGTTAAACCTAGCAAAAGTTTCTTATACAATTCATAATTCCCGCTTATGGTATCTACTTATTAAATTTATATTACATTTAGCGTCCTTGTGGTGTTTAAATCAGTTATTGCTTGCTTGTACGATACTGCGGGATTGTTGTGCACTTTCGGCTTTTTTGTAGGATGGACGTGAAAATCCTTGAGAATCTTACATAGTTTTGTATATACCGTATATGAATGTATGTATGTATATATTGTGTAAGACGAGATGGGACCATCGAATGAATGGCGCTATCAGTTACTGTTTTAATCAAGCTCCGTGTAATTTCACATATACTTTAGTGGAGTGCAAACTCAACTTGCATCCGCAAGGACGTTGATTCTCTTCTATTGTTCCACACGACGCCACACGGTGCCGTAAAACAGGTTTCGAGGGAAAATTGCACCAGTTTTCTTTTACTTTTTAATTGCTGTCCACCGTTGCTTTCTCATTTGCCAGTTGAATATGATGCGTGTGTTGTACTTCATTAAATGTTCTAAAATATCTTTGTGTATGTGTAATGTGTGTTATACATTATGTATAAAATTCATTCTATATGCATGTTAGTGATACAGCCATCCCGACTGTAAATTTGTTCATATTTAAATCCGCATCGCATCAGATTTTCATATTGTATATGATCAGATACCGATCTAATCGGAACGAATCCAAGCCTGATCACTAATTGCTCTCAGAAATGGATAAGGTTATCGAATCTAGTGGGGATCACAAGTTTTGTCGTAAATATCAATATAACCAAAACTTTGTACCTTTATAGTACTTCCGTATTGTAGTAACCAGGGTCTGTCGTTCTCTATCGCTTATTTCAATAATTTCACACTTCCCGAAATTATTACCTGCTACTCATAAATTAGGACTGTTTAGTTATCTTGGAACCAACGAACGATAAAAATTCTAGATGATGGAGATGTCACTCGAGAGGTCGGGGATTTACCCTAGCTCAGCGTCGCGTTCTTGGTTATAGAGGGTTTTTTATTTCTATTTTTGTGTATTTTTCAAGTTGCATTCACAGGTAATAAACTATTGTATTTGCATGGATTTTTCAACGGGGTTCTAATATTTATTATGTTGTTTTTCACTGTTATAAAATTTACACAAATATTGTCAATTTTCATTGTTCTTTCAATCCATTTTATAATGACGCAATAATTTGTATCTTGCATATTTTGTGATGTTTTGTTTAATTTGAAGTTTTGTTTTGTTAATTTGACCGAAACAGTGATGTGTAACAAGTATTTTGTGATTTTTCTTTGTTTTCAATTTTTATGATTTTACTCATTGTTTATCTACCAGGTGCGTTCAGAAAGTTTTGAGCTTTGTTGAATTTACTAATCTTTTCTCCCGTGTAGAGTATTGATCTGAGAGTATTCACAAATGTGTGTGTATTTTATTTTGATATTTAATTGTTGCATTTGATTTTGATATTTATTTGTGTATTTATTTCGACGTTTATGTGTTGCATTTTATTTTGATATTTATTCGTCGCATTTAATTACATATTTATTTGTGTATTTATTTTGGTATTTATTGTATTTTATTTTAATCTGAGACCCAGATTGTGCTCTAAAATCTCAGCTTATAGCTAGGTTGCCTCCCGTATGGTACCTCAGTACCTTTATTTTTTTTACATTGTCTACTTACTCATACCAACATTCTTCAGTTTTAAATGATTATTTACATGAGTCTGTGTATGTGGATCGTGCAGGGTAGATTTTCATATAGTAATATTTTTAATTTATATACATTACATACTTTACGGATGATACAAGAAGAACAACAATAAAATGATTTGGTGAAAAATTCCATATTTAGGTTATGTTAAAAATAAAATAGATAATAATGTAAATATTTCGGAGAAATATCAAAGTGGTCTTTATGAGATAAGATGTTCGGATTGTCTGGCTATTTATATAGTAAACATTCATCAGGACTTTCAAGCCACTTAATTTCAAATAATTTTACAATACATAGAGACAATTTAAAACTTTTAAATTACCTAAAAGGTGGTCCTATGAAATTGTTGAAATAATGAAATCATTAGCAGAAAACAAAGTACCAGCAAATTATCAGCTGGATTTTGGTTCAAACCCTTTACTAAATATTAATGTTACAATATATATATAAATCATTAGGTTATTACCCCCCCCCACGTATGTCTTTGGTCTACATATAAATATTTGTAAATGTATAATGAGTAATATTATGTACTCCTGAAGATGCCTTAAGAAGGCGAAATACGTATCGAGATATTATTAATCGAAAAAACCTTGTTAAGATTATTAAATTTGGTAAAAATTCTACGTTGGTTTATTTTTACATTTACTCTGAAGTATTTTGAAATTGACAATTTGAAAAAGTAATTTTTTATTT
The DNA here is from genome assembly GCA_963921985.1 of Agrilus biguttatus. NCBI lineage: Eukaryota > Metazoa > Arthropoda > Insecta > Coleoptera > Buprestidae > Agrilus > Agrilus biguttatus. The sequence continues at coordinate 29,623,670 of OY998118.1, forward strand.
TATGATTTTTATAATTCTTTAAAAAACTTTAACCAAGGTAATAACTGAAGAAATATCCTAATAAGTACACCAAGAACAAGTAAATTTTCATATTATAGCATCGAATAGAAAAATTATTCGGGAAGAATGAACTTCCGATGACGACACAGGAGGACCTATATACACAAGCGCGCTGATATTTTTAAAACAAAATGTTAATAATCAATTGCAATTTACAAGGTTCTATAGATAAATTAATAGCAGATGCCCATACAGAGTATACACGTATTCTTGATATTGCAGGCCGATTGTGCCTTCAGACATAATATGCGGGCATTATGCAATGTTTTGTCAGTTCTGACTGTATTGTGTTGTTGTTGTACACACATTTTCATATTAAAGTACTTCTTGCTTTTACACACATATGTATCTGCGTATATTACACATATCTACAAAGGTAGACCACTCGTTTCGCTTCGAATTCGTAATATTGAGGACACCAAGTTTGGTAAAGGAAAAAGTTTTTACATACTTAACAGATGTTCTGTTGTTATAGAAAACGACCAAACAATTGAGGTTTACGTAAAATATGTTATTATATGATACAAAAATTCCTTCTGGTTTCGTTGGTCTCTTAAATACACACATAATGTTGTTAAAAATTCTAACATAATAATAATCATGATAAACCTATTGTAATAACAAACTTCAATGGTATGTTTATTGTTAAATATGGTTAATATTAAATAATAGCAAAGAATTATGTTCACCAAAATTTTATCCAACTCGACAATTGTTTCGGGTATTAACCCATTATGAAGAGTAAACAATACTAAATTTCTAATGTGCTGGGGAACTATATACATTAGGGAAACTTACTTAATAGAAGTGAGGATGAAATTTGACCTAATTCTAAAGGGTTATTTACAATATTTGAATTGTTGTTAATGGCGTTTTGATTTCCAGGTTTTCAAGCAAAATTAATTTTTTACTTTTTACAATATTGGTATGTAAAGTGTTTACGTTATTTACATCAATTTCGTGTTTAAACAGAGTACAGTGTTCGAAAAACATGGTTTTTAAACAAAGTTTTTTAATATCATGTACATGTTGTTTTAATCGAGTACATAATAGACCTGCCTAATTCAACTACCTATATAAATATAATTACAATTATTACAACATAGATGATAAATGCATCTTTTCTTCAGTGGTTCCCTTTTATTTTTATTATTAATTAGAAGTTTTAGAGTAAAGTTGTTATTTTCTACTAATGTTAGTCCGAATTTTTGTAACATGTTTTTGTATTTATAACTGATTGATGTTAAGAAGTGTAAAGATACAAATTGTTTATTAAATTTAGAATTAACACTGAGATCATTGTTATGTAACAGTTTCTTGATTATTTTCTGTTTTTTATTATATATTAATAATATTGGATGCGTTATTTTTGGTTATTAGTTTAATAATGTATAATGCTTTTTCATAAATAATAAAAACATATAAATTTAGTATTGTTTACTCTTGATAATGGGTTAATACCCGAAACAATTGTCGAGTTGAATAAAATTTTGGTGAACGTAATTCATTGTTATTATTTAAATCTATTGTAGTTGCATCAAAAGACTACTTATGGTGTGTTGTTGTTAATTGACGAAGTGACGAAAGACGTGAGGGGTAAGACGTAAATACATAATTGCTACAAAATTAAAATGTAACTTCTATAGTTTTGTACATAGCTTTTAGTGTAAGGTATGTAATGAACAATAACCCCGTACATAAGAAAGGTCTGAGGGAAATAAAATACATTCTGGAAGTTTTTTTGTCAAAAATTGATTGAACCACGTGTTTATGTTATAAATCAAGATCGTATAGGACGTGAACACGATAGGGTTCAGTAACCCTTCACCTATTACTACCTAATTACTCAAAAATTAATTCCGTATCATAATCACTATATAATAATGTTCAATATATTTATGTTGGTATGAGTGAACTGAGTGAGTGAACTGTGCACCAAGGGCTGAGGTTAAGGTTGTAGGGAATAGTTTCCCTGATTGTCATGTGTGAAGTGCTATGCATCATTGGTTTTCTGTTACGTTACATTAGCATTTAAATAATAAAACAGTAAATTGTTTCAACGATAAATTGTTTTTACTAAAGTGTTATTATTATCTCACGTCTATGGTTAGTTTTAATATTAATACGAGGGTTACTACTTATATTTTGAGTCTTCGCAACGCAAGTGTTTACATGCGCCATCTAACGTTTCTAATTTAAGGTTTGACCTTTTTAACCATAACCTTATTTAGAACGTTTCGTCATTTGAACATAACTTGTGTTTACAGTGACTTGAAAATTTTGTCTCATCGAAAAAACGGAATTAACTCGTGAACATTTTCGTGCAATGCTTTTTTTAGACTTTCGACGTGGATTATCAAGATAGGAGTGCGTCGATCAAATTACTTCGACTTTTGGCGAAGCCCCATCTTTGGCCACTGTGGAACGCTGGCATAGCGGATTTAAGGTGCATCAAAAGCTGTGTATAATGTGGCAACCGTGCCGTTAGAGCAACGTAGAACGATGAATTCTGATCTGATTGGTACACAACCATTTGTTTGCCAGAAGTACTTGGTCATTCTTCATCATGAAAATGTAAGCTCTCACACATTGGCTGAAACGCCCACCTATTTGACTATTTGATTGGCCAAAACGTCGAATTGATGGGTCATGCTCCGTACAGCCCCGATTTGTCACTAAATGACTACTTCTTATTTCCGCATATCAAGAATAAATTGCGTGGTAAACGTTTTTCGGTGTCTGAAGCAGCCGTTGATGCATTCAAAAACAATGTTTTGAACAAAATCCAATGATCCAAAAATTGAAGTGGAAAAACGTGTTTTTTTTTAGTTCGAGCGCATGCAAAAGTTTTTTGATCATCTTAGAGAATATTTCAAAAAACATTAAAGCCATTTTCGATAATAAACTACTGTATTTTCATTATTATGCTCAAAATATAAATAGCAACCCTTGTACAGTAAGTTTAAAATAACTTTAATTCTAGGTGCCCACTTGTTAAAACCTAGATCCACAATGTTTTTATATAATAGACTGGTTTGGAAATTGCAGAGGGGAAGGTATATAAAATAAGGAGTTATTTGTAAATTTTTCATAAAGTACTTTTGTTGCAGTATTGGATATAATTTTTATTTGTTGTTTAAATATTTTTAGGTATTTCGCCTTGATAGTTCTAATAGTAACAACTTTTAAATCAGACATCTTGTAAGTGAAGGGTTAATATCCTTTAGAACATATCTAAAAAGACTTTCCTTCAATGGGGTACATGAATAATAACCATAACTAAATCGTGATGAGATAGAGAGAGAGAGAGAACGAATGAATGTATTAGTTTAGATTGCTCGATCAAACTTATTTAAATAATAAATGAATTCATTGTGTCGATGTTTAATAAAAGGCTGGTCAAGCAGTGTCAGATCTAGGATTTATAATTCGGGGAGGGGCTCTGCAATTAATAATTTAAAATTCGATTTTTAGCTCATCAATATATATATATATATATGACAAATATACACAATCAATTCTGTCTAAAAATATCATCTTAAATTAAGTAACATTATATCATAAATCAAAACGTCGAGATTTATGTTTAGAAAATAAATTTAACAATATCGCCAATTTAGGAAAATATGAATGACAGTTTTTTGTTTTTAAAATTATCAGCCGTGAAATCTTTAATTATTCTTAAATCTAGAAGTCAGAAAAGATAAGTATCATATAATTCGCATAGGGGTAGCTTGTTTCTGCGCTGCATTCCTAATAAGTTTTAATGTTTTGTAATAATGCATTTAATTAAAATCCGAAAGAGTGGGGGTGTTACCACCCTTCCGTAGGTCCGCTGTTGTGGTCAAATGTGAGTCGTATTTGTACACCGAGTTAGAAGTACAGTTCGAGCAAAGGGTTAATAATTTGCCACGTTGTAGGACATCCATGTATAGGGAGCTTTCTTGAGATTAACATTTTTAATTGTTTTTACCCAAATTTATGCTACAACAATATACAATCTGAGAAAATGCCAATTGGCTATCTCTCATCCTTATTGGCAGGTTAACTAAATTGAAAACTAGTAGTTATTGATGTTTCGCTGGGTACTTGGTGAAATATTTGTCATTTCTGTAAATAAAAATAATTTGAGTAAACTAATAGTAGAAGAAGGCTTTCACAACCGGCGTCAATAGAATTATGATAACTTATTTGGCTTTTGGGTCGTGGTCTATAGGCTTTTTTCTTGCCTGAAGTTTCGTCAGCGGCTGTGGCTGACATCTTTAGAAGCGTTTTTGGAATGTTCGTTGCAACAGATTTCGATCTGTTAGACGTTTTCGAGATCGAAATCTGTTGCAACGAACATTCCAAAAACGCTTCTGAAGATGTCAGCCACAGCCGCTGACGAAACGCCAGGCAAGAAAAAAGCCTATAGACCACGACCCAAAAGCCAAATAAGTTATTATAATTCTAATGAGTAAACTGCTTGTAAATAACGAACATAAAAAATGTGCTGGTATAGCCGACTTTATATTACCAAAACAATGATAAACGGTTGAACTTGAGAGAAATTTTAGAGATAAATTTAGCCCTCTTAAGACTTACTCATTACCAATGATCGAACAGATTTTTGGGGTTTCCCCTCTATTAAAAACGGCACAATTGATAGGCAGTAAACGACACAATTAGATTATGGTACATACCAATGGTACCTTTAGTCTAAGACTTTTTGTTAATGGTATGACAACCGAAACACAATTATATTTTGTGAAACAAACCAAGTGTTTTATTTTATCATTCGATTATTTAAATTAAATACACTTAATACATATGTTGCTTGACCGATATAAAAATGTATTGTTGTCATGTTCTATCTCGCATTCTCATAACGGAAGTTTATGAAAAGAAAACGGTTTCCATTAGTCTTGTCGCTGTCTAGTATTTTTTCTTGAATACTTACCGAAGATGTTTTTCTGTCAAACTGCGTATAACTACTACACTTATCTTCGTTACACAGTTGTTGTTTCTATTTTTGTGGAGACTTGCCATTTATTTGCCTTTAAAATTGGGGCAATCGATTATTTTTCGGTCTACGTTTGCCATTTGGGATTTTTTCAGGAATAGATGCTGACCACGAAGACAAAGTGTTTTTGTAGTTGCATATCTTACTATTTTTCTTTTATAATTTCAACAACTAGGTGTAAGTACTTACATAAGATTATATTACTTATAAGTTATTGTACATTATTATGCCCGTACAATTGTAACTTTCAAAGTTTCGTAACTAGTTATTAGTATGAGTGTATGTATATGTATAATAGCCAGCAATATATGTAGGTTATCTTAACAGACATGTCGCGGTCGCAATTGGAAGACAAACAGAAGTCGGCAAAATAACAATTAATTTCGGCATTTTTTTTATCTGTATCAAACTAGCCGCTCTATCCACAATTGTTGAAAAGGGTTGTTTAGCATTTCCGATTTTCATTCCACTTCATTTAATTTATAATCAAGTCTCTTTAGGACGTCTGTAAGACTCTTTCAGTGTGTTGAATTTATGATGTAATTACATATTGTAAGCAGGGTTATTCAAACTGATTGTCGTTTTGGTAAAACTAAGTGTGTTAGATATTTGAAAATCTGGAAATAGCGCTTATCAAGGACGATCTTTTCATTAAAAACAAGTTGATTATAACTAATAAAAATTTCAATACTCTATTATTTTTTACGGAAGTTATGATTTTTTTATACGAGGCATGTTTTTTAAGTAAGTACCGTTTTGAAATTAATGAAAAACGTGCAAAGATATCTTAATAATTTTATTTTTACATAAAAGCCTGTACCATAATTTACTTTTCTACATAATTTCCTTTCATATTGAGGCGCTTGTCATCACGTTTGACCAGTTTTTGAATACCCTTCTCATAGAACTCTGCCTCTGCCGCCTGACTTGTTAACTGTTAATCACTGCATCACAACTGTTTCGACTTCGTCATCGTCTTGAAGACGCTGACCGCCCAGACGTTTCTTCAAGTGCAGCAACATATGGTAGTCACTGGGCGCCAGATCAGGGCTATATGGAGGGTGATTACACTTTCCCAGTGAAAAAATGTGATGAGATCTTTGGTCCGATTAGCCACATGCGGCTATCTTTAAATGCTCTCACCCACTTCCTTACCATTCCATCACTCATAATGTTTTGTCCATAAACTGTACAGATCTCACGATGAATATCATTTGGTTTTAGTCCTTTAACACTAAGAAATCGTATAACTGCTCAGACTTCACAGTTGGCGGGACTCACGATTCATCTTAAACACTCAGTAAACAACGTAAACAAGCGAATCAGACTGTAATGGCGTCAGTGTGTAGGTGAGGGATTGAGGTACTCAGTGCGCATGCGCGGAACCCTGACCGCAGCGTTGCGGCGGCAGAATTTAAAAACGGTACTTAAAAAACACACACACACATATATATATATATATATGCTATATTCATTGCGATATTTGTTGTTTTTACATTCTAGAATAAGCACCTATCATATCAGTTTTGATGAATGTGAATGGTATAGAGTTACCTACTACGTTTTTTCGGTTAGCTTTTTAAAATCTTATACGAAAAATAATTCTTTAGAATTTTCGGTAAACATTTCAGGATCATTGACGTCTTTTACAAGAAATGTGACGTAATTCGTTGCGCCAATAAAACGCCTTATTGCCATCTTATAGGGATATTGCATTTATTATGAGAAGTTCCAGACGGGTTTCTTTGTCTGTCTTATTAAATTTTCAATTTCCTTCGTTTATTTATAGGGTTCTCAAGAAGGAATTTATTTGTAAAGAAAGCTATATAGGCAAAATAATATTAATTCCCCGCTATAATGTAATTATTTGAACGTTATTTTTAATGTATTATTATTCGCAAATTATACATATTTATGATGATATATTATACGGTGTAAATTGTACTAATATTTAAAAATTATGTATAATGATTATTGATTTATAATAAATAGTTAATTAAAAGTAAAGTAGATATGTTGTCTGCAAAATTCTTAATTATAGCGGCATACTATGCACCTAGGAATATATCATCGATGTAATCTGTAAAATCAATCCAAGAACAACACCCTATTGAATTCGCTTATTATTAAAAACAAAAATTTCTTGGGTGCTTAATTCCCACCGGATGGTAATTCTGATAAGCATGCATCTTACAGTGTAGTGCAAAGCTGGAGGATAGGGTGGAAGTCCTTCTTCAGCCTTCTAATTAACGAAATTAAGATGAGAAGAGAAGTGAAAGGTTATTTGTGGACTCCTACTGTCCCAGTATTTGCTTAAATCATCCAAGAAAACTACAAAAAATTTTGGACTAGGGCAGACGTATCCAGAATCGAACCGGTGTCTTCCCGAATGCTAAGCTATGATTTAGATTTGAGATTTCATACCACGTCGCTGGGTCACTTATTAATATAGACAACTTAAGTGATAAATAATTTTGAATGTAGTGTACATTGCTGCTTTTTATACATGTAGTATGAGGCAGTGCGAAGGATAGAATACGCACCATATGTCTTTGATTAATTGGCCCACACGAAATCTCTCAATAGGTATAACATAACCCCATAATCTTTTAAGGTGCTAACATTAATCACTCTGTAGAGGGATGGAGGTTAGAACTTTCCGTACAGATACGACAAAAACAATATCTATAAGTCGAATAAACATTACATCCACAAGCCGTCAGGATTGACGTTTATCTAGTGTCAAGGGGATGGGAAGGTCATAGACTCCAGTGCCTTATTGGTTTTGGGGGACATATTTCTTTTTTAGAAAAGTTATGCTTGTCTCAATTTTTATATAAACCTGTGTGGAATTAATTACCCTTTGTACGAAATATTTTTAAAAGAAACGAAACTTTTCGATGTAAGTTAGATAATAGTTTTAAGAAAAATTCTTCTTTTAACTTAGATTTTAATACATATTAGTCTCACTTTTGCATCTTGGAGCCGCTCCAAAAAACAAAGTAAAGAAGAGTACTTCTTTGCCTTCTTTTCCCTATGCTTGAGTTAAGATTTTTTTTGTTTCTTTTTATAATACTAAATCCTCTTTTCATCCTTTAGTGTTGCATCAAATCTGTGATACCTTTAGCCTTTAGTAAATTTTTTCAGCACGATTAGAATTCATTTGTGTATTAAATTTTAAATACGAGGGTAAATCAAATATAAACGGTAATTTTACTACTTAGCTTAGTACGTAATTCCTATCTTGAGGATTCGATGCTCTAGTGTTATTTGATTTATGAGTAGGGAGCAACCGGCTTAGGTAGCAGCTGCGCTCGGTTCTGACCGCAGTACAGCCATGACTGAACGCAAGGTACTTTCGTCAATTGCACAACGCTTCATCATAAAGTTTTTAATCAATGAAGGCGTTAGGCGTTAAACCATTGGAAATTTTCACTCGTTTGAAGGCACAGTTTGGGGATGCTACACTGTCTCCGAATCGAGTGTATACGTGAGAGAACAGAGAATTCAGGGATGGGCGAGAACGTGTTGAAAATGAAAGTCATGATCGACGTCCAAGAACAAGTCTCACATATGACAACATCCATGCTGTTCGAGAGCTTGTTGAAGGTGATCGCCGGTTAACTATTTACTATTGAACAAATCTCATCAGAAGTAGGTACGTGGGTATCAGCTATTCAATCCATCATCACTGATGAACTTGGCTTTAGAAAAATTAATGCTCGCTGGGTTCCAAGGTTGTTGACCGAAAATCAAAAAAAGGTCAGGTCACAGATCAGTGAAAGACTTATGTATCGATAATAGACAAGACAAGAAGGGGAGTTTTTTTTAGGCATATCGTCACTTGTGATGAAACGTGGGTCCACCACTACACTCCCGAATCAAAAGTAGTAAAGCGAGTAAGAAGGCGCGAAGAAAGGATGAAGGCTGCCCCTTCAAATGTTAAAGCCAAAACCCGTCTCTCAGCCGGAAAAGTGCTTGTGACTGTTTTCATTGACTCAAGGGGAGTTTTACTCATTGATTTTCTTCACGATCAACAACAATCAATAGTGAATGCGGCTTACTATTCACTTACACTGTTGTTGTAGACAATAATCGCGTATCGAAGCAAACGACGGAGTATGACCATTCGAGACGTCATCCTCCTTCACGACAATGCCAGGCCACACACCGCAGTTTTGACAAGGAATAAATTGGAAGAAATGGGCTGGAAAACCGTCGAGCATCATTATATCATCATTATAGCCCTGACTTGTCATCCTATAATTATTTTTTGTCCGCTCCCTTGAAAGAATCACTTAGAGGCAAAAGATTTGATTTGAAAGCAATGAAGAAGTAAAGGAGTATGTGCGCAATTGGCTGAAAACTCGCCCTCAAAGTTTTATGAAGAAGGAATATTCAAGCTTCTAAGTCGGTGGCAAAAGTGTGTAGAGCACGGGGTGACTACATTGAAAAAAGTTAAATGTTTATTTTGTGTGTACCATTAATCAATAGATTTATTTTACAAAATTTTCGTTTATATTTGATTTACCCTCGTATGTAACTAAGCTATAACTCCTTCTCCGCTCTTCTTAAATATGTAGTTATTTAACGGATGACTCTTCATAATTTTTTTTAGTAATGTTTGTACTGATTATTGCGAATTTTTAATTGAATCATTCAATTTTTGGAGACCGTTCTTATTGCGGTTCCATTTCTTCGTTTCAAATGAATATTTCACCAGTTTATTGAGTAAGAAGGACCAGCTTAACTCAGAGTTACTTAAATGTACACTTTTGAAAATTGCCTAACGATAAGACCGAAGCAATGTTAATTTGTGGAACATTCCATTTAGCAAGTGTATATTATTTAACGGTGCAGTTTTTATATTAGATACATGGTAAAATATTATTTAAAATAAGAAACGAGGAAAAACATTGCAAAAGTTTAACTAAATTATTTATTGTACTCTACAATTGTTTCGATTTATGCAATCATTTTCAAGAAAATACGTTACTAACTTTTAACTTAATAGCCTATTTAAAATACGGGGAAGGAATATGTGTGTGTCTATAACAATAACAGATTCATACAAAGCTTTGCCTATTTCTACAGATTCTAATAGAGATAATCTTGTGCCTTTATTAACATTTGTGTGGAACTCTTTTATTTTTTCTAAATGTAGAATATATGGTAAGCTAATACAAAATTTGGCGGTTGTTTTAAATATATGGCATTACAATGTCTGCAAACTAACTTACTTACAGATTCTAGTTTTTGTTTGATAATTAGTTTTGGTTTATTGTTAACCATTAAAGAACTCAGTAAATAGCTTAAGCCCCAACACCTAAACACGACACTAAACCTCCGAAGCACTTTTTGTTAACAAAGTTACCTTCTTCAAGTACTGATGAGAACTAGAAGACTAAACCATATTTACTTGACCGTAACAGTAGTCAGTATTTATATTGTTTACACTGCCCTCAGTGTTTAGTTCTCTGCAGTACCTAAAGAAGATAAGTTTGTTACCGAAAAGTGCTTCGGCGTGTTTGGGCCATTTAATGTGTTCTATAACACCTCAACTTTCTATTCTTCTTCTTTTGTTAACTATTAAGTTCTTACAATAAATAATAATTAAATAAATAAATAAAATGCACCCTAGAAAGTTTAAATTCTATTATTTATAAAAATGTTAGGAAAACACGTAATTATTTAAATGAGAGAGTTATTCGCAGAAAAAGAAACTGTCAGAGAAGCGATACCGACTTGGTATTTATTGTGTTCGTGAATCGAAAATTTTCTAGTGAGTCTTGTTTACACGAAGAGTAGTAGAAAATGTGCGCACTGGGACAATAAATAATGTGTGATTTGCTTTCAAATGTGTCCATATACCAAAATGAAATAATGTGGTTACATCAGCGTTGGACATTAACATTCTACAGTCATAACCGCCACGCTGCGCCTCTTGGCCGAACCGCTTTCTTACGTAGATCGAACAACTGAGCCAATGTAACAACAAACCCAGTCAGCAATCGACTTAATCAAAGTTTGACAGTTTAATGTGCCGCTCGTATAAGACGTTTTATAAGACTATATTTGGCTCGAATCTAATTGAATCGAAGGTAAATCTGAAAAGGTGAACAAACCGTTCGGCTTTTTTTTTTGCAAGTACGTATCTATAAGCACGCATATACGTATGTATGTCTAGGTACGTATAATTTATACTTGCGTGGCTTTTTTCGTTGTTTCGTCAACGGTTTGCGACCGTATTCAGTATTGTAGTTCTACGATTAAAACATCTGTTTCGTAAGAAATTTTTGCAATATTAATTTTTAACTGTACACAGCAAAGATGAAAAATAACACATGTTCGAGCCAGATGGAAACAATTGAGATAAATGGCCTGTCCGCTATTGCAAACGGTAATAGACATAGAATATGTGAAACTAGCTGCGTTAGACTGGAAAAGTTTAAAACGTAATTTATTTAAGCACCTGTACGTATATAGGTATAATAATAATTAAGGACGTAATTTATTATTTAAAATCGACTTGATCCTTTACAATGAAAGAAGTACCGTTTTTTCCACCCACTTTTGCAAGATCATTACGACTGATGAATAGAATACAGAAGAGAGGAAGTTGTTGTAGTGAATGCTTTTAATGGAATAATTTCTAATATTAATATCTGTTAATACAATTAAAATATTAATAATGAACATTAAGTTATTGGTCACTAATTTATTAAAATAAATACACAGATGATAACTTCCACAATTTATTAAATAAACTTAATACGTGTTTTGCCAACACTTTTTTTTTGTTTTCGTGGAGGAGAGGAAATCTTCAAAAGACACCCTGCCGCCCGTGCGACTGGGTACTGTCGGATTTCTACCGACTAATTGCCAACACTGTGGCTTCTTCAGAAGTACAAAATTTACTTAAAATTACCTAAGAGTAGATTTAGATGAATAGGGTGGTGCATCTTCATTAGAGTGAGGGAAAAGATTTAATAGTGGTGAGGGGTTTATATCTACTTGGTCATTAAGTAATATGTCTGTATTTTTATATTTGTTAATTTCTTTAGATTCTAAGAGTGTAAGAGTGTAAACTTTTATTTTCAATGTGTAAAATTTTTAGATCTAAATTAAATGTATGGTTGTCTTCTAACACATGTTTTGCATAGTTAGAATCGGTTTTATTGTTTCCATATGATCTAAAATGTTCGTTCAAACGAATTCTAAAATTTCTTCCCGTCTGACGTATAAAAATTTTTGAACAAGAACCGCAATTAAGTTGGTATATGCCTGGTTTTGATAATTTCTCTACTTTGTCTTTATTATTCTTTATACGTATGCTAAGGTTATTATTCGTTTTGTATGATACATTTATATTGTTGTCTCTGAGAAATTTATTGATTGTTAGTTACGATTTTCCTATATATGTTAGAAGTTTGAATTTTTTATTTGTGTTATCTTTAGTGAGTGTGTTAAGCAAAATTATTTTCAGTTCTATTCAAATATTACTCAAGTAATATATGGCAAGCTGAAGAAGCAAGAACTAACAAGCTCGAAATCGCAATCTGCATCTGGTAGTTTCGATAATCTATATTGTTATTATTCATCTGATTTATGTGCTATTCAGCTTTGTACTACTTAATATACTTGTAGACGAGGTAATAAAGCAATTTAAAGCATGGGTTACCAAAGTCTTAATATGGTAGTAAAGAACAATTAGGTCTTAGTGAAAATTTTCTTGAAATTGCCAGATGTGGATCGCGATTTCTATCTTGTTAGATCTCATCGGATAAATTACTGACCAAACTGAAACTGTTCTGTAAAAAGAAGTTGATTTAAGATCATATTATTTACTGCTAACTGTGGTAGTTGTAGATGGTGACATACTGCCTGTGATAGGGTATCTATATAAATATAAATACGTTAATGTAAATATAGATCTAGTTCAAATCTCGGAATGCTTACCCGTAGACGATTTGGCGATTTTTGCGACAGTAAATATGAACTACAATACAACATGTTAAATATGTGGCTGTAGGTTATGAAAGTATTTAATATAAAAGAAAACAGTGCGAAAACTAGTTATGGTCATGGCCTTTTGGTAGAAAAGATAGAGATAGATATATAGATGTCGTTTTAGAGGGGAATAATATTCAAATAGTAAATTAATTCAAGTACCTCATAATAATAGTTAACGATAAATGTAAATGCGAAAGCGAGATATAACAGAAGATTGCTGGCTCAGCAAAACTTTACTATCAGATTTAAAGCGATACAACTAAAAAAATGAAGACAAAAACTTCAAGTATCAGAAACTCCTCAGAAAAATTGAAGGAAAAGACATAAGAACTCAGTTAATTAGAGATGAGCAGCTAGAGTGATTTGGGCATCTGTGTCCTATAAAGAGAAAATAGGGAGAGGAAGACCAGAAAAAACTCGGAATGATGAAATAGAAGAAACGTTAAACTGGCCTAGGATAGGAAAAACTGAACGATATTTATCAAAAACGAGAAATAAAACCATGAAATCCTATACTAAAACATTATAGTAGATGGGTAGTTATTATACTGTATATATATATTTACAATGATATTTATTTTCTAAGCAGTGTTGAGAAATTGCTGTGCAATTTTACATTTTGTTTTACAGATTCTATTTATTCTATTACTTTTTGTTAAAGAATGATCCGTCCGATCAATATAAAAACATCTATAATTTAAAGATCAATTTTTTTCTTTGTTACTTAAAGAAGGACTCACCCTAATTACCACTAACTAAATTTAATATGAGCGGACACGTGTTTCGCCCACATCACACGTGGGCATTATCAACGCGAGACTATAAAATTTAGTTATTGGTAATTAGGGTGAGTTTTCCTTTATTTAAATCTTCTTTTACCGCAGTCTACTTTTTTGTTTGTGTTTAATTGATACGAGTACATTGTAAATATGTATCGCGTATAACATTATTTCGAATATATCAATATAAAGACGTAGTCTCGTTCTTGGTTTTGCATAATATGGTAGGTCAACTGTGTTTAGTTTTATTGTGCAAGGCGGAAGTTAATTTTCTACTTTTCTAATTTTAAAACTTTTTACAACTACTTGAATGTTGGACATGAATATTTCGATTAAGTTAATAACGAAAAATGTAGCAATTGGGATCACTAATAGTTAATAACAAATAAAAATCAGAAAAAACTTCAAAAAGTGGTGTTTGCGACTTGCATTGTATGGGTTGCTTGGTACATTGGAAAATCTGTCAGAGCCATAAAAACTCGCATCAGTGAACATGAAAAAAACATAGTAAAACAGCCCAAAGTAACTGGCTTGGCAGAACATTGTATCGATAAAAAGCACGAATTAGGTTTAGATAATAATAATATTCTACAAATTGAAAACGAAAATAATATACTGACACTATTCGAAATCCTAGAAATTAAAATGAGCGCTTAAAGACGAAAACAAGATTTTGGTTAATAATCAAAAATAAGTACTCTCAGACCCCACCCCACTGTTATTGTCTGATCTGTGAAATATACTATTGTGACGTCACCTTAGTTTAAGCTATTTAAGCTTGTGCATATTTTGTCTTCTTAGCATTCGGAAGGTCACCGGTTCGAACCCGGGTACGGCTGCTCTGGTCCTAGTTTTCTGTGATTTCCTTAGATCACTTAGACAAATGTTAGGGCAATATTCTACAGATAACCTTTTACTTCTCTTCTGTCTTCATTTCGTTCGTCTCAACTTTCTCTCCCTAACCACACCATCCACCCATTCCCACGATTCCTGCAAGGAGGCTGAAGGGGGCCTTACGCCCTACCCTCCGGCTTTGCACTACAGTGAGGGACTGCCCGCCCATCAGCACGAGTAGCTGGTGGGAATTAAACACAAAAAACTTTTTTTTTATCTTCTCAGTACTCTATTAACTACTCTTTGGCAATGATCTTTAGGTCGGAATAATTGTAAGCGAAATATTTAAATATCGGTTGAAACTAAAGTGGTGTTTTAATGTTTTATGATGACTTTACTGGTTTATTTAGTCATTGCATTTCTTCAAGATTGCACTGTTTTTAGTTTTTCAAGTAACAATTGTATTTTAAATATAAATTAATCAGTTTATAAATTTTGAGGAGCAAGATTTGTTTGGACGATTTTTGCATGCTAAACAAATAAATGTGGTCATCGTTTTATGACTAAAATTTGAGCAAAGCAGAGAACATAGAAAATGTTTACACATGGCAATATTTGCTCATTCGTTGATTGTGCAATCTCAGTCTCACTTTAGCAAGACTTATCTAGACACCAAATCTTTCGTGTGCTTCCTACTAGTCCGGTATGACATCTAGGTACATATATAAGTGTGGGTACATATAGAGAGTTTGTGTACGAGCAAATGTGTATTTCCATCTATATTCTTCGTATCACTCATGTATGTAATGTACCCTTTCGCCTCAATGTTGGTTTTTACCCCGTCCACTTTCTTTCGTCAAGATCGATTGGCGCAGTGTCGGTTTCAAAGAAGCGCGGTGAAAGTTCCACATGGCGGCAAATAAAATGCCAAAATCTCATTTGTTATATAACATTCTTTCTTTATAGGACGTACAAGGTGGATATAAAACAATTCGTATAGTAATAGGCACTATTCGCAATTAAAATACATAAAGAATAACAATCACTATACAGGGTATTGAAAACTAAGTGGTTCATTAGACTTTTTAGGAAAACTAAGCATGTTAGAGATTGTTAAAGAAAGTTTGGGACTAGGGATTATCAAGGATGATATTTTTGTCTAAAATTATTTCGACTGTCTGTCACTTTATATTCCGGTTATACTGAACGTTTATGTCAACTTTGTTATTTTTAATGAAATGGTATATTTTTTATGATGAATTTGTATGAAGAATAAAATTTTAAGGCGACTCTGATAACCAATTTGTATGCCTACGATGAATAGCTTCTGAGATAATAATTTATAGCAAAAGGATCGCTACCGCAACTCAGACTATGTATATACTAATTATGTGTTCCTGCTGATCCTGAATGATTAAATATGGAAATATAAAAAACCAAAGGAATTATACGGATGACTGTACCGAAAAATAACTATCATTACTCACCAGTGCATTATTGTCTTGATAAATTTAGATTGCTGTTGGGAAATTTTGTTATTGCTATTGGATTCCACTTTCAATTGAGTCCTGTTCTACGTAATTCTGTGTGTGAGTAGTTAGTAATATCTATACGCGTATTAATTTCGCAGTGTTTACAGATTTGTTCAAAGAAATTATATATCTCCGATAATAAATGTAAGTACTTATATCACCTACGTAAAAAGCATTAATATTAACATAACATTTGTATTAACATGCAAGTAGCAAAAACAAATGAAAAACTAAAGTTAATCATCCGTAAAGAAGTATAGGTAAATAAAAAAAATATATTATCTACATATATGATATTGTATTTCACTAAAACAAAAGCGATTTATACAATAACAGAATAAACACGATAATAGCGTATTGTACTCGCATTACTTTTATAAGTAGCTCTTGATTTTTTTTGTACAAAAAATTTTTTTAGAAAGCAGTAATGTATAATGTGGTTTTGTTTATATAGTGAAAATGTTTTCTGTTTTTATTCATTTGTAACGTAGCTTGTAAATTATCGAGTTTGAAGTATCAGGTAATTCACGTAGTTTTTTATATGATTTAAAAAATCATATGATTTTTTAATAATTAATTCTATCTAGCAGACATATGTAATTTTTAAATACACTAATGCGATATTAATTATTGAATTAATTTATACACACTACATAGTACCACATACAATGAGGGAAAAATTTGTTACTGTTGTCACGCCCTCGGTGGGATTCGAACCCGGGATCGTTGGCTTTACGCGCCAATGCTTTTGCCACTAAGCTACGAGAGATGACAACAGTAATTTTTGATTTCAAAATTGTACATTTTGGTTTGTTCACTTTTGTAAAATTATGCAATTCTCAGCGAAGACAATGCTTTAAAATCTCTTTTGATAACAGATTCTATTTCAATTTTTTGAAGGAATATTTGCGAATTATTTGTTTCATATTGTTTATTTAATTCTACTTCATCAACTCTTTTTTTGCAAAAAATGTAAATCTACAATTTCTATAGGTATCTATAATAAATAAATCTCGTATAGGTAATAATAAAACTATTTTTAAATCGAAATGTTTCTCCTTACGTTAACCTGTAATTTATTTTAATTAATTCAATTTACGCTTCTGTAAGATAAAATTCTTACAATAAAATTTAAATGTTCTGTGACTTTTTCGCTTTACTCATACCATTCGGAGATCTCACTTTTGTGTCAATTTCTAAAACAGTGCATTAAAGTTAGTTGACAACATAAACATATTTTAAACAATTTCATGTGACTTATGTGTTATGTGCATAAATGAATGCAATCAATTTCTAGCGGTCGATTAACTTACGTAGATGCTTGTGCCAGCTGGGTGCGTTGTTATTAAACACGAATCTAATGGAAATGCGACAGATTTCAGCGGCCCGAATGTCAGAAAATTTATATAAGTATACACACATGTGTGTGTGTGTGTGTGTGTTTGTGCGTATAATTAGCCGAGGTAGTTAACCCAGGTAAAAGTGATTTAATTTTAGATGGCGGCTGACCCATATTCACGTAGCACTTCGCGCTGCCACGTAATAACGTTCGCTGTTCGTCCGTCGCCGTCGTCTTGTTCGAGCGCAGTAGGCGACGACGGTGTTCAGCAGTGGCAGCGAAAATGTTCTGCTCAAAAGGATTAAGGATAAGTCCGAAGAAATGTAAAAATTTAAATTTCAGTAAAAAAAATATTAGAAACGGTTGGAATTGGTAAATCATCATCTGTGTCACTATATAATAATATGCTAATATATAGCGTTTAGGTAGATTTGTAAGGTTTTTTGTGAAGCTATCTCCTCTTATGATACAAAATTTTGGTATTATTTGACTATCAAAACGGCTAACTAAAGATCATAACTGTGTCTTAGGCCTACATGATGTTGTTGATAATCGGAATTTTTAATTGAAAATCACCAATTTTTGGACGTCTTCAGTGTGTTTAATTGGCAAAATGCGATCGTAATGGGGATTTAGGTTTGTAGCTAAACGCTCGGGGACAAATCGTGACCAATGTTCAGCAAAACTATTTTTATTTTTACTTTGGGATTATTTTTGAGGGCTAATACCCCTACCGGAGTAGTTGTTTCTGTTGATTCCATATTTATATTTATATTTATAATATAGTCTGTAAAGGTCTTTCTGCCAGCGCCCATCTGATGAGACCCTATAGGTCGAAACCGGTCGTGGGATATGGCTTTCGGTACGCTATTATTATTATTAATTAATAGAAACATTCACGATAAAAGTAAGTTTTAATGCAATCTACATACAGAAGATTGATTCACTATCATTTTAAATCTTTAAAGAACTTCTCAGTTGAATTTGCAAGTTAAATTCGTTAGAAAAAGGTTAAATTACCCTGTATTAAATACAGATTAGAAGACAAACAATACTTTCATAATAAAACAGAATTCAGTATAAACTCCTTACAAACAAACCATAACTACAATTGCCTAAGATGTAGACATTACTTGAACTTGGTTGGTTTTGTTTATAACTTATTAACTAACTAATTTTCTGTAATAAAGCAATATGTCACATTTGAAATTTGGAACAGGAAACTGATTTTGATTTTTTTTCCCAGACCTTTGTTGTTGGTTGGATCATAAAAAGAAGGTTCATAGGACGTGTGACAATCTTGACTGATGAGGTATGTTTTTACACTATTTATTAGAACGGCTTATATGTAATCTCGGATATGAAAGCGAAGAGAATTTGGCATTACTTGGTTAATTTTGTATTTAGTTTATTCTGCATGACACTGTTTGTAATAACAATTATAAATAAGCTGTTATCGGCTGTTAAACGCTTCGTTAGTGGATCATTACTTAACCTCTTATAGACATGTGCGATTTAAAAACAAAATAATAATAAATAACAAAAATAAGGAAAGTAAGAACGAAAACAAAGTATCGATTATTATGTGATTTGGAGGTTATAGTAAAGTTTATGGCATTTCGCGTTTATTCTGGCATATTGAACAGTTTTGATCATTACTTGATAAAAATACATTAATAGACTAGAAAAGTCAATTTTTGGAAATTTTTCACAAATTTTTTACCTATTACCTCGTTACAACTGTTTCACCAAACCGTAAAGGTTTTTTAACAGTTGTTTACTTTCTGTTTTTCTAGAACGCTTTAAACATTGTAAAAGTTGTTGTTTTCAATAAATGGAAGTCTTTTATAAACATAGAAAAACTATGATACGTGTAAGAATTATTTTTTTAAGTAATAAAGAAGAACGTAAAACTATTAGGAAGTTAAAAAGCCTTTGCAGCTATATTTAGTACTTCCCTGAGAAAAATTTAAAGTAAATTGACATCTTAATTTGGTTTCACTACTTCATAACCAGAGTTAGCGCAGTAAACACCATCAGTAAAGATTTAATACTAACTGTGGATTGATTAATATTTAACGAATTGTCAATTTGAATTCACGACATGACAAGTCGACATCTTTAATTAAAAAGGGTGCTGTTAAACATTAATGAATCCACAATTATTAAACGTTTTAACTAATAGTAATCTTAGGTTAGTTGGTATTCTGGCCAACTAACTATCTATGGGGTGCTGCACCTTCGAAGAATCTTGACCAAGAACTTGTCTTTGTTCTACTACATCATCCTTGAAGCACTATAAAACACTACTCATTAAGAAACCAGAAAATTTTCTGAATACGGTTCGAAAGTCAGATACAGTTAATTGGGAAATAACCAATCGCAATCCATTTAGGACGGAAAAACTTGTAGAGGTATAAAACCAAGGAAATCACTTCTGTACTCTCGATTGGTTAATTTAGAAATTCGAAAACAATGATTAAAAGTATATGTTTGGAGCACGGCACTGTATGAAGTTAGAAGCGTCTGAGATGTGATGTAATAGGCCGCTATTGAAAATTTCATGGATAGAAAAGATTAGAAAGAGTAGGAAAACGAAGGGCGTTACGGACGTCAATAAGGATAAGGAGAGATATATTTTTAGGACATCTATTGAGACACGAAGGACTAGTTAGACATAGGTATTAGAGGCGTATATAGGAGTAAAAAGAGGCAGGGGAAGGTTTAGATTAGATTACTGTTCGTAAATAGTAAGGGACGTAGAAGGTTCTAGTTTTTGGGAAGATTGGCTCAAGGTAGGAAGGTGCATTTCTAACCAGTTTTCGGATTGTTGACTCTACGATGATGATAAAAAAGATTGTTAATAGTGTATGTTTAAAGCACGTCTCTGTATGGGTGCGAAACCTGGACGGTGGGCGCGGCGGAAAAGAAAAAGTTAGAAATGCCTTAAATGTGGTGTTATAGGCGACTGTTGAAAATACCGTGGATAAATAATGTTGTTAGAAATGAAGAGATCTTGGAAAGAGTAGGACAACAGAGGGCGCTATGGAGAACGAGTAACAGGATAGTAGGACAACTTCAGATACATGAAGGACCAGTTAGAGACATATTAGCAGAAGCAATAGGAGAAAGGCGGGACAGAAAAAAAAACTACTCGTGCTGGTGAGCGGGCAGTCCCTCCGACCTACACTGCAGTCCAAAGCCGGAGGGTAGGGCGTAAGGCCCTCTTCAGCCTGCTTTAAGGAATCGTGGGAATGGGTGGATGGTGTGGTTAGGGAGAGAAAGATGAGATGGACGAAATGAAGACAGAACAGAAGTGAAAGATTATCTGTGGAATATTACTTCTCTTTAGTTTGCCTAAGTGATCCAAGGAAACCACAGAAAACTTGAACCAGAGCAGCCGTACCCGGGTTCAAACCGGTGACCTCCCGAATGCTAAGCAATGATCTAGAGCGCTAGACCACGCCGCTCGGTCAAAAAATGTGGGACAGCAAGATGTAGATGTAGGATGAATTAGTGCAGTTTTGATTCGGGTCTAAAGGTCATCGTTGGTTGGAATTGTTTCCTAACGTTTCGCTAGCACGAGTGACAAGCTTCTTCAAAGGTCCTTCCGTCTCCGATGCTGGATGTAGACTGACTATCAGCATCGGAGATGGAAGGACCTCTGGAGAAGCTCGCCACTCGTGCTAGCGAAACATTAAGCAACGACGACCTTTAGACCAGAATCAGGACTACACCAGTTCATCAACTGGCCGCGAAAGCCTTAATCAAATTGTTAGATGTAGGATGTTGTAGTTTTAGGGAAATGTGAAGATTCGCTCAAGCCAGGAAGAACTGGAGTGGAGGTACGTGTCAAAACAGTTTTCAGACTGACTGCCTTATGATTATGAATTCATTTTATAATACTGTTTTTAATTAATTAGCGTTGCATTTTTCCCTGTCACTGACGCCAACTGGTGTATATAGCTTAAACCACGTGTTAAATCAGAGATAAACGAGCGCATATGGTGCCACTGGCGTATTGAGAATGTAACAAAACAATCGTATTTCGCTGAAAGTTGAGCTATTTTTGCAAATCCAACACCCGTTAATTATGTCGCCTGTTGCGAAGTTTTAAAGGAAAAATTAAGGAATACGTTGACAAATGGTTTTTATATTTAGTTCAGTTTAAGAACATAATTTATAAGACCACCACTTTCGAGAATTCATTCGGAGAATTTTCTTGCTCGAAAAATATCTAAATCAGTCCGCACCATACCCGTACGTTTTCAGCGAGAAGATCTTATAACCTATTATACCTTTTCATATTAAGCAATATAACACGTAAGTGAAATAATCTTTATGTAATTTTTAGAATTCTTATCAGCACTGCAAACTGCATCTTAGTACGCTTGACTATTTATAGTGTATTTATTTGTCTTTATCACCTCAATATACATTATATCTAATATTTTTTTGCCATAAATCGTTAGTGTAATAGTAATGTTTAGACAACTCAGTACATCCCACCCTATATAATAATCGTATTTTCCCTTGATTATACAAAATAAATAAAAAGATTCGATGTTTGTAACTATTGTACGAGTCGATACCAAATACATTAATAAAATCATTCTGAATAACGTTTTTGTTGGTGTTTATACTTGTTTGACTGGATGTAACCCATTTAAACTTTAAAACAGGAAGTTTTTAGTAAACGTTTTACGTTATAACTACTACAATCATTTCGCATTTTATTTACAAAGTTTCAATGTGCTATTAAAATAAACTACGTACTGCCAACAAAATGTTTCTATTGTTTGGGTGGAATGTTAATGTTCTTAAACAAAAGATTTGTTCGCAGTTTATAACTTAACCCAGAGACTAAGAGTTTATCGATGGTTTAATTTTTCATAGGAAGTAACTGATTATATTTATTTAATGTATATATTATATATATATATATATATATATATATATATATATATTTCATATGATATTGCTTTGTATGTTATTTTTTCCTTGAAATATATAAAAATTCTTCACTATAAAAACATATATATTATGACTATTTTAAATAATCTTTGCTATAATAAATGAGATAAAAGGTAGAATGATAAATTCGGATACTTTAAGGGTTAGTTAGACATATTAGAAGCAAAAATAGGAGTAAAACGAGGCAAAGGAAGGCCTAGATTAGATTACGGTTCTTGATGACCTTATGATGGCGAATGAAACAATTGATTATTTTCAACATTATATTTGAAGGTAGAGTAAGTATGAAAATGAACTAGTGTAGTCCTTATTCGGGTTTAAATGCCGTCGTTGGTTGGAATTTCTTCCTAACGTTTCGCTAGTACGAGTGGCGAGATTTTTCAGAGGTACTTCCATCTCCGATGCTGGATGAGACAGTCTACATCCACAATCAAGGCTGTAGCCAGCCCATGATGTCAGGGGGGCTGAGAGACTTTTTGACGTAATCATCACGTTGCTCCTATTCCGTCCCGTTCGAGCCGAAAGCTTATGAAGATTGGGGTATTGGCGCAATGGCAAGTGTTATTACAGTAAGTTGGAGACCACCGCAAACGCGTAATATATAATAATATAAAACCGGTGTAAACAGATCGCTTCTCATAGACAAACGGGAGGGGGATGTGGCGATGGATCGACCTGCTTTTTTTAAATATAAATTCGATGTGGATTTTTCGAAATTTCTCAAATTTCCTATAAATGCCGGCTGTTGACTGAGAGGAGCTGAGATCCTTCTAGGGAGGGGCTCAGCCCCCTATAACTACGGCCCTGTCCACAACCAACGACGGCCTTTAGACCTGAATAAGGACAACACTATATCATCAACTGGCCGCGAAAGTTTTAATCAATTTGTAAGTATGAAAGTGTTATCTGTATAAACTGTCTCATGTTGTTTGGAAAAAATAACTGTAAATCTTGTAGCATAAAAATCATGGAGACAGCATATAATTATATAGCAATGATTCTGAAATCGCTAATAATTCTGGTTCGCCTTTCTCGCTCTAACGCGGTCTAATTGGCTATCCCTTCCCTAGGTGTGTCTCTCTGTACCAATCAGGCTGCGTTAGGGACAGAATCACTGCTATATGATTAAATGCTGTCTATGTTTTTATGCTGTAAGCTCTAAATATACTTAAACATTTTATTTAAATTAGCAGTGTTGCATTTTCAATTATGGTTTTAGTTTACTCAGGGCAACTGTCGTCTTGGCAAGAACAAAACCAAGTTTCGACGAATGTCAACTCATAATTATTACTTATTGTGACTAGCTGTTTGTAATATAGTATAGTGGAAATTGAAAATTGTTATTTTTAAAGCTCAGTAAATTTCGTTTTCAACTTCCAATTAACGTGCAAAATGTTTGTTTACAAATTATTATAGGACAATAAGTTTACCTACTTATTCAGTCGTACGAAGATTATATCTGGTCATGAATAAATCTACATCTATAAATAACGCCGTTGAGGAACCGCATCGCGTACTGTTTTGGGATCGCGAACATAATAACGTGGATGCATGTATGTACAAATATACAAATGCACGTTTAAATGTGTATGTGTATCTGCATATAGAAACACCTACGTACGTCCACCTGGACATTCCGGTTGTCGGTGACAGTCCAACTAATTAAAACATAACTGCTCCTTCCGGTTGTTTCATCATTATATCGACAAGCGAAAAGGTGCATTTTAACTACACGCTTTCTTATTTGTTTTTTCTTTTTCTTTTGGATATACCACCGGGCGGATATTTTATTTATTTTATTTTTCATCCTTGATATCATCTAGGAACTGTACACGGGCTGTGCCCTTTATCAATTTACATACCGTATCATAATTAACATACTAACAGAAAATTACCAATTTCAAATTGTATTCAGAAAAGAAGGAATTAAAATCCTTATTCGTCTAAATTAGCCATCGGAGTAGTTGTTTCTGTTGATTCCATATTTATATTTATATTTATAATTTCAAATTAGTCTGTTTGTCAGTTCTTCTAAAGTGTTACTAAGGTTTGTGTGATGTACAGGGGTGGTCTCTTTCGATTTTATATTAATAGTATTACTGAGCATCAAAACCTATAAGGCACTTGTGTAGATGAGGTAGAATCTTCAAATTTGGACTAAACGAAGATATTGTACAAATTCAGGAAAAAAATTGAAAATTAGGAATTACAATTTTATTTATTTTTTTTGAAACTTCTATACTAAATAATGTGTTTGATATTATTTATGATCCTGTCACTTTCCTTCTCATAGTTTTAT
This sequence comes from Agrilus biguttatus, assembly GCA_963921985.1. NCBI lineage: Eukaryota > Metazoa > Arthropoda > Insecta > Coleoptera > Buprestidae > Agrilus > Agrilus biguttatus. The sequence continues at coordinate 29,648,502 of OY998118.1, forward strand.
TCTGCTATCGTCATAAGTTTCACAGTATTGTTTTAGCTATAATTAATGCTTTGTTCAAGTTTAACATCGAAAGTGATATCAAATCAATATCGCCCTGCAATAACTAGACTCTGATGTAACAGCGCTAATGCTATCGTTAATTTGGCGGATACAGTATTCCGAAAAATATTTACAAATAGTTCAACCCTTACCACTAAGGTAAATACTGAAATTATTTAATCAAACGGATCGTTATTTTCAAAGGTGTGAAAAACGATTGTTATTAATTTGAAATAGAGGATGCAAAATATGAAACGAAAATGTAAAATTGTTTCGAAAAATGAAACTGAAATACAAAAAACAAAATGGATACCTTCTAACTAGTATTTGAAATAAAATGCTAAAGTGAGCGCAAACACAATGTTTGTACAATTGCATAAAAAATGAAAATCTTGTTATCTAAAAGATTTCATTATTTTTGTCTAAAATCTAGACTGCCCATGGAACGCTGATCGCGATCCACGTTTGGCAGTTTCTATAAATTACTATTCAAGAATTTATACTGTTTTCATTATAAAATAAGTATCTAAATATGTAATATGACTTTTAAACAAAAGAGATATTTTTTTATTTTGTTTATATGTCTAGTTTACGTTGTCAGAAAAAATTTAATACAAAGCATTTGATTCCAAAAAATCAATGATATTTTTCATCATTTCAAATAAATATTTTTGTCATTGATTCTTATGTGTAGGGAATTATCAAACACAGTTTTTTAGATAATAATAACATAAAACGATAACAGCTTCAACTTAATACAACATTAATCAAATCTGCAATACTTTTACTTACTGTAGGTATCAATTATGGTAACAAGATTGATTATTCTTTTGGATATGCACGAGGTAAGGAAACTTAAGCATCTTATTACGTGCTAGTAGCTTTTAATATTTGTCTACCTTTCGTGTTCCTTCTGTTTGATATAATCTTTGAAGGAATAATGATATATATTTATGGGGAAATCCATTTAACAAACAGCTTTGTTCGTTTCAGACTTGAAATATCATATTTTAATTTTAATTCATGAATAAATATCTATATATGACGTTAGATTACTTATAGATATTAGTAGAATGAGTTCGATATTATTGTTAAATCGGATTTCTTAAATGTACGATATTAAAAAAAGAGAACGTACAAAACCATTTACTTTAATGTTTTGACAAAAAACATATAATATATTAGACTATAAAGAGGCTAATAATCATGTTTCAATGATAACTTAATAAATAGTAATAACTTTGGATATTCTTGTAAATATTTTTCTACCCATACGAAAAACAGCTGGATATGATGTATATTAATTAATATGTTGATAGCAATCAAAATATTAATAATAAACATCACAAATATTCTTATGGTGCTCATATTCAAATTGTAACGGTAACGTTGCTATTTTTATGATACATTTTGTTAATAAAATAAAAATTTGTCAAATTTGTTAAGATTAAAAGAAGTCTATACACTAAAAAAACACTTTTGGGTATTTTATTCCTCACAGATACAAATTGTGGTAGGCGGGCAGTCATTGCAATCTACACTTTAGTGCAAAGGCTTTTTTAGGGTAGGGCGTATGATCCTCTTCAGCCTCTTCTTGTTAGGAATCCTTTGAATGGTAGGGTGGAGGATGGTTTAAGGAAATTACAGAAAAACGTGGACCAGGGCAGGTGGATTTGGTTTCGAATCGGAGTCCTCCCGAATGTGATCGAAATTTGTTTTTGTTTTTTGTTGTAATATATGTGGGTATTTGTAGCAGTGCATTCTAAAACAAGTGGCAATAAAATCCCGACGAAGGAGAAAGCAAATTTCTTAGTGTTTAATACGGTAGGATTTAGGTTAATTACACCCCACTCGATCATTTATTTGCACAGACATGAGTTTAATTTTGTTAGTGTGTGAAGATCAAAGTAGCTTAGTGTTTTCCTGTTTTCTTCAATCGAGGTTTACCTAAATACATTTTCGTTTATGTGTGTATATGTAAATTGCCATATTAAAATCGTTAAACCCGTGGTAAAATTTATTTTTAAACGAATAGAACATCCCAAACATTTTAATTATATTTCTCATTCATTGCATTAAAAAGTTGAATGTTTAGCAAGTAATTCAACGTAACGCTAAGAAAAGATATTTATTTGAATGTATTTTTAGTTTGATTACAGTTTTTGTATTTATTTCTTTTGACGCGTTAAGAGCAAATCTCATAAAATTAAAAGAAACACAAAATTCTCTATGATCATGACCGGATAGGTCGAAACAATTGTTAGGAAACTTCTCAATAAAAGTGTAAAACTATCATTTTGTGTTTCTTTCAACTTTATTCAATATGGTTTATAATGACCCTATCGCGGTTACCATTAAAATTACATTCTTCAAAAATTGGATAGATTCTATAGCTCTACATTGTAATAATTCATTTTTAAACACTTAAAAACAAACGCAAATTACTTTGTTTTATTACTTTATTTAGTTGTTATCTAATTCGTTAAGAATCGCATGATAATGATACTCGTTATATCGAAACTTAAGTAGCGTAGATATAAAGTAAATAATGTTATGGAACAAAGTTATTTGCGTTTGTTTTTAACATAAGTGTATTAAAATTACTTTCATCTCAATTTACTTACGTTAAAATTTTAAATTCTTCTTTAAACATTTTTGAATTACTAATTTATAATTGAAAAATATATGGGGTCAATATGTTTCATAACTACGTCAGCTTTTATTTCTACGTTTAAAGGTTTCCAAGATATATTGAATTGCTTGCCTTTTATAGGCGTGAACCCTTAAAAATGTACTGTATCTATATTTTTTAAAGTCACTTAGTAACGCTTGCTTTATGCATGCAGTTTAAGATTTGACATTTATGATTATATAAGTAAGTATATATTATATGTGTGATGTTCTTTGGTTGTATTCAATAAGTTCCTTATTTAAAATGTAGTAACGTGTTAACGACACGCGTCGTAAAACTATGGAAATTCTCTGAGATGGGAAAAACTCGCAGATCGCGTTTACTTACTAGTCTCAAGTTCCACATAATTTTTTTTAGTAATTTGCCAAGACAATAAAACAATGGTAGTCAATAAATAAGCAAATAGTAAATCAATTGATTAATTTTATAAGCTATAAGTAAAGTAATTGACAAACTATTGTTCATTAATCAAATAAACCATAAATTAATCTATTTTTAAATTGTTTTAATGTAAATACATTATGTAATCGATTATTTTATAATGAACAAATCTATTGATCGATTGGTTAAGTAAAATCGATATACCGTCTTATATTAAATATTAAATCAACAATGAGTTTTGAATGAAACCTTATAAAAGGAATCGGAAACCACTTAACATTGTGACTAGATTTGACCTACTATATATAGCATACTTATTTTTTTCTGCCAGCGCCCACCTGATGAGACCCAACAGGTCGAAATCGGTCGTGGGATATGGCTTTCTGTACGCCGCGCCTACTGTGTAGGACGCGTTCGAAATGTGGGATCTGTGATCCTTAAAATTTAGACGAAAAATGATTTTACTGCATTCTTTTTTTGAATATGTTATATCTTCGTCTAAGAATCCAACTGAATCAATAGTGTCATTCAATGCCGGTAGGGGTATTAGCCCTCGGAGTATTTGTTTCTGTTGATTCCATATTTATATTTAACATTTATAACTTTGTATTTCAAGAAATATTTTTATTTGCTTGAGAATAAGGTTCGACTTTATTTGTTTCTCACCCCTGCTAATGATTTTTGAACAAATGATAGTCAGGGTTTTTCGTCACTTTCTGGATATAAAACTGATACATTTTAAACTTGAACACTATGTTTATTATGTAGTTAAGTTTCAATTGGACGCTACAATATTATATTATTAAACAACTTATTTTCGGTCAAGTTGATGTATGTACTAACCGAAAATGGATTTAAATATTGACCGTTTAATTTGTTGTTGCCATTTTTTAATGAAGATAAATATTGGAAGGATGATATTCTGTGGGAAAATTAAAAATTTGTTCAAATTCACTTTTTGGAATATACGGTCTCTTCATCGTATTTGCATATGCGGATGTGGAAGTATATTGAGGTATTAATAGATATTAAATTCTAGTGTATTCTATTTAGCATATTTGATCTGTGTCGATGTTTTTTAGTTTGCTTTAATAATACCTATACGAAACGTTTTATCAGTGATTTGGCAATTATGTATTTACGGTTCGCTGTTTTTATGGTGACAATTAAATTGGAGAAAGACTGTCACTAATAAATCAAACTAGTAGTTCAAAGGTCAAATTGTTGTTTGTTTACTATTCTTTTTGTATAAATACTGTTAAGTTACGTAAAAGAATAAATTAAAAACCGTTAAGTAAAGTTATTCATTTTGTTAAAAAAATCAAAAAGATTGGCTTTAGAAAGTACATTCATTATAATCTATTATACTTTAGAAGTACCTGATAGATATTTTTGTCTATTTATTAGTGTATTTTTGGGGTATGTTGAGTTACTACTCAATAATATGTTAAGCGTTAGAAAAACTCACTATTTTCGCAGAAGGTTTGTTGTAGGATCTTACCTGTAAATAAAGAAAAAAATAATTAATTAAGGACATTCAATTGATTAATTTTCAATACATGCATAATGTAACGTAATACTATTAGGTACTTATTTTTATAGTAATAAAAGTGACAAGTGTTTTATCATTTTTACTGTTTTTATCTTGAATCTATTACATATTGATTTCTTTTTAAAACTGGTTAATTAAATTACATTAACTTCGAAAAATACTTAATGATAAATAAATAATTTTTACGCATGCTGTTCATTTGACTTTTAGTGTCCAATTAATCCAACTTCACCACACTTTCTAAAATTAATTTAAAAAAGAAAGTAATCGTAAAGAATATTAAACATAAATTTAATTTGTGACATGCACGCGTCTGAAATATGAAGTTGGGAGAGTGAAGTAAAATACATTTTATATTTCTTACCCGGTATTAAGTTACAAACCTATTATTGGCATTTATAGCTCCTTCGAAACTCTCCGGGCTATGCCTAAAAGTTTTTATCGATGTTCATATTTTGAACGTTTCAGCATTTTCTGTGTTTATTGCTAATGTTAGGTCTGTCTTCTAGTTCCTTAGTGATAAAAATAAATATGTTTCTGACGATATACAGTCAAAACTCTCTATAACGAAACTCAAGGGACTGAGAGTTTTGTTTCTCTAGAAACAGTTTCCGAAAAGAAAAAAACAGAATTTAACAAATGTATGCTTGGCGTTGTAATAAAATATGAAGATGGGCTGTAAATAAACGAAACGTTTCTCTACAACAATTTCTCTCTTCCTTTTCTATCGCACGTTTCGTTACAGAGAACGGCTGGTTTTTTAGTTATCAATTATAAGGGAAACCAACCAGGCTCAATTAGCATGTATATTATAGAGAGTTTTTTTTTGTAATAAAGAGTTTTGTTATGTACGGTTTTCATTAGAGATGCACCGAGAAGTGGTTTTCCCGTCTAACGTGTACCTAGTAGCGGCGACATCACTGTAAAAATTACCATCTGGATTTTGAAGTAAAATGGTTGAAGTTATTAATAAATACCATTGTATGTTAAAATCTTTAAAAAGCAATATAAGGATGCATGGGTAATAATGCATTTGTAAGTTCCTACTGATTTCTATTCCACAGATAATCTTTCACTTCCCTTCTGCCTTCATTTCGTCGGGTTCACCTTTCTCTCCCTAACCACACTACCCACTCATTAACACGATTTATGCCCTACCCTCCGGCTTTGCACTACAGTGTAGGCCGGAGGGACCGTCCACCCACCAGTATGAGTAGCTGGTGGGAATGAAACACCCAGAAGTTGTTATTTTATCTGTATTCATTAACTACTAATCGTAGGTGTGTGGAAAGTATAGTAGCATATCGAACAACTAAATATAGTGATAAAACAAAGTGTTTGCGTTTTATTTTTTTATATTTTTACGATAAAAGGCACTACTGAACGTTAAAAATTAAAATTTAAAGTTGTATTTCCGTTTTATGCAAGCACAGGTTCGTTGCATCAATTTATTAAATGTTAACAAAAACTGTAGTGCAACACGAAACTTTTGTTTTTTTATGGATGCAAGGACAGTCAGTTTCTCTTTGTTGCTTCTGCGTGAATTCATTTCTAAATAACGGCGGTTTTTAGAAAAGAATTCTGTTTTGCAATAACGCCCACAAAATTATTTGAACAATGAACGGGAGATTGGGACCGAGATTGTTCCATTATAAATGTAAACTGCCTCATTTCATTACAATGGATCTCTTTAGACGTGATGTGCAATAAGAAATTAAGATGCGTTTGTTATACTTCAGTTCCCTACGCCTATTCTTATCTATTTTATGAAAGGACATTATGGAGATGGTTGATTTAAAAATAAATAAAACGGATACATGCCTTCGATAAGTTGGTAAAACAGATAATCGCTTTTTATATTATCTACTTTAATAAAGAAAATATGCATTATTACAATAAAATATACTCCAACTTCGAATATTTATCATTCTTGACAATTTGATTAGATGAAAAACAATTTAAATATAAATATAAATATGGAATCAACAGAAACAACTACTCCGAGGTCTAATACTCCTACCGGCGTTGAATTACACTGTTGATTACGATGGACTCCTAGACGAAAATATAACATATTCAAAAAAGAAGGAATTAAAATCCTTATTCGTCTAAATATTAAGATTAAAGATCTCACATTTGGAACGCGTCCTACCAAGTAGGCACAACGAACCGAAAGCCATATCCCACGACCGGTTTCGACCTATCGGGTCTCATCAGGTGGGATGCGGTTTTCGGTTCGTTGTGCCTACTTGGTAGGACGCGTTCAAAATGTGAGATCTTTGATCTTAAAATTTAGACGAATAAGGATTTTAATTCCTTCTTTTTTGAATATGAAAAACAATTTTATTATAATCAAACGGATAATTATACTAGAACCGAAATAACGAAGTAGTTGAGAAAGGTAAGCTGATTTTGGGAGATAAATCTTCAATAATAATAATAAAAAGAAGTAATAAATGTCTTTTTACAGAACTATTCAAATTTCTCCGTAGGTGAATACTTAGTATAAACCGCCTAACTTTTCTTGAGTCGTTAAACATAATTATCCATTTGATTAAATAAATTACATATTTCCAATTTGAAATTTTGTGCGTTTTCGATAACATCTATATTACATTTTTTTAAAACACAGTAAGTATATGATTTCAATGATTTTTCGCTTGTAGAATCATCATATTTCAGGAAAGGATTTAAGCCTAGCAATATTATGCCATCTCTTTAATTTCATTTTTAATTAATATGACGCCTAGCACCTCCGCCATATTTTATCTATTTATTATTAGCTAAGTACGAAAAAGTTAAAAATTCTTGCTTTAAACAAATCAGAAAATCAAATTGATATATATATATATATATATATATATATACTTAGATAGTTTGTAGAAAAAAGAGGGACTGCGAGATAAAAAAGAGTGATTTTTTACCTTTTAGGGTTGTTTTTAAATAGCTTCTTTTTTGTTTAAAATAAACATTTCAATAAAATATTAAAAATACTATATCTTACACTTAATTACTCAATAAACTAATAAACAAAAAAGAGAATCACCCTTTTTTATCTCCGCAAACAAACTGGGTTTTGATTTAATTTGTTTGTTGTTGTCAATTAGTGGCGAATGTTTTTTTTTAATTCCTTTAGCACAGTCTTCTATTTTCTGTTCGAACCTTAAAAAACTATAAATATACATAAAGAGTGTGACAGAACTGACTACACAATGGTCTTAAAAAAACCTACAAGGTGTGATATTGTTTGTTCCCAACGGTTGACGAAATTGACTAGTCACAATTTTTCCAAAAATTCAGATACAGAGAAGATAAAAAAAATAGGCAACAAACTAGTTGCTTTGGTTATGGCGGTGTTGTTACGGGGCATGTTTTTTAAGTACCTTCAATATTGAAGCACTTGTCATAACGTTTGACCAGTGACCAGGTTTTTAATACCCTTCTCATAGAACTCTGCCTCTGCCGCCTGACTTGTTAACTGTTAACCACTGCATCACAACTGTTTTGACTTCGTCATCGTCTTGAAGACGCTGACCGCCCAGATGTTTCTTCAAGTGCAGGAACAAATGGTAGTCACTGTGCGCCAGATCAGAGCTGTACGGAGGACAAGGGCGAATCAGACTGTAATGGCGTGAGTGCGTAGGTGAGAGATGTAGGTACTCAGTGCGCATGCGCGGAATGCTGACCGCAGGGCTGCGGCGGCAGAATTACAAAACGGTACTTACTTAAAAAACATGTCTCGTATATTCATGAAAAATAGGTCCTTTTTGATATTTTTTAGTTTATAGTGATACAGGATTAACGAGAATCTTTGATATATTATTATTTTGTGCCTGATGCCCTTAAAGCTTGAATTGTTTTCAATGCCAAAAAGTTTCACTCAATAAATTAAAATCAATTTTACATTTTTAAACATTTTCATCAAAATATGTATTAATTGATCAACATTCATTATCGCGTGTATGATCATAAAAGAAAAATATTCCATCACATTTTCCTGGGAAATAATTAGATTAATTATTTTCATTTAAAACGTATATAGAACTTCCAACATATTTTTAGTCTCCAATAAGTTCTAAAGGAATTTAGGAAAAGCAGGTAAACAATTTGGACCTAATGATTTCCTTCATCATTTACTGATTAATCTGGAATGAGGTGCTTTAGAAAAAAATCTCATTGATTGTTCGCAATTAACACACTATCTCGTGGTGCAATTTCTAAAAATATAATGTGAATAAGAGAGAAATGTAAAGAATAATAAAACGAGCGCCATCCGATAGTGAGTAGATCTACTATTCGTGGTGCAGTACGCGGGAATCGACCGACGCCGACGGTCGTTTCTTTCTCACCGACCTTTCAAGGCAGTTTGTTGACCCTGTGACGTGCTACTAAAATGACGTCACTGGATCATCGACTGTGGATGTTTTGCCACATGGCTCGAATGCCAAGGAACAAAAGACTAACGAGAATGGGAAGCGGCAAGTACTGGTTTAATAAACCACTGCTGAATTATTGAAAAGGACTTCGAGCTTTGTCAATTAAACTTCATTTGCTCATTTAATCGAACATACTCAATACATACATGTGTATACGTCCAATCCGCACTTTCGTGTTAAATATTTATACACTAAATAGTTACCCTTTATAAGTTCTAGAAAATAGAGCAATAAATAAGTGGGAGAGTCCAGGGTTAGGGAGCTAAAAAGTATAAATGTACCTAATTTTCCCATTAATTTTTTAAACATTTGTTGCACGGTTTAGCAGGCGGCATATGAAATACAAAAGAAATTTTGTCTCTTTAATTAAGTTGATGTGTCGAAATTTCAAAGAAAAAAAATTCTATTATAATTTCAAATGCTACAAAGGAAAAAAAAGACATTAATATTAATTGTAGAAACCGAAATTTAGTTAGCAGCCCAAAAGAATTTTCGATGTACATAGCTATTCTATTGGGGAAATTACTTAATGTGTGTTGCTTTCGTTTCGTTTTCTAAACTCCTGTTCAAAATCAAAAAAACATCTTTTCAAACATTTTTCTGAGAAAAAATACAGTAACGTAGTACACTGGAAAATTTTGGGGTAGTGACATAAAGCTGTACATACATTTTAGATTTATTCTGAATTAAACGTTTAAAATCCCTCTATTTTACGTATCGTTATTTATGGAAATATTAAATACATAAAATTCAAAATATTATGTAGACGAATAAACGTTAACAACGTGATACATACTTCAAAAAAGATTTATAATTTCGTACCTTTAAAAGAAAAACGGATTCCTTACATGTTCCGTCTGTTATAGCCGCTTTTCATGGAAACTATTAAATTAGATTAAATTTTGAAGCGTGGCGACAGTAACAAAATATATTGGCTGTTATGTTTTCCAATATTTCTAAATCAAAGGTAGCTATAGTAACAATAGGGAGTAAGCTAAGTGACGTAGGTATATTACGTGAGGGTAGTCATTCGAAGGATCTACAAATCTACATAGTTTACAAATTACAAAGAACTGTCATATTTTCAGAGATATATATGAAAATATTCACCAAAAACACCTACTCTCTCTCTATTTTCGGAACTATAGAAACTAAAATTATTGAATAAAAGAGTCAAGTATTATCTAAATTTTGCAGGAAAATTGAACTCATAAGTTTTGTTCGATTCCTTAAAGAAAGACAAAGTTATTTTTAGGATAGCAATTTTCTATCAATAAAATCGTATTATCTAATTTAGTATAAATTATCATTTTCGTATATTGTTAGAATTGTAAGTTATTCGCAGTCATGCTCAGCCCTTTTACAACCTTGTCTATTTGCAACCTCTGTATGGGTTCTAGGGAATTTGTGTAACCAGCATCGGTACAATTACCGATGTACATTTATCTAAGTATTTCCTTTATTTAAAATCACATTTAGATCATTGCTTAGTATTCGGGAGGTCACCGGTTCGACTCCGGGTCCGACTATTCTAGTTCAATTTTTTTTTAGGTTTCTTTGGATTCTGGGGCAGTAATATTCCACAGATAATCTTTCACTTCTCTTCTGTCTTTATTTCGTCCGTCTCATCTTTCTCTCCCTAACCACACAATTCATCCATTCCCACGATTCCTGCAAGGAGGCTGAAAAGGGCCTTACGCCCTACCCTCCGGCTTTGAACTACAGTGTAAGTCCTTTTTCATTGTATATACTTTTTACACGTTCTATTAGTTTAGTTATTTGTTATTTACTTTCACGACAGGTTAATTTTGTAGTTATATATATATAAGTAATTTGGTACAGCAGTACACCCCGAAGAGCATCAGAAACCGCGCTTTCTCTTATAGGTTTGATTATTTTAAAAAATTTAAATATGAAAAAAATAAAATTGATACTCGTCCTCAGATGTACATCCATGTGAATTTGGAAGCAAAATAAATAAATTTCTTCCCAAAAATGTGCCAAAAACGCCATATTACAAAATTTCGATTGCATTTAATGTTGTTTAGCTTTAAGTACTTAAAACATTTATTTCATTCATATTTTTATCATTCTATTGCTTACTTACAATTACAATAGCAACTAATCCGGTTAGTATAATAGTACTATTTGTAGTTATAACGAATTACTTTTTATGTCAAAGTTTAGCGAATAAAAAAGAACCCTTGTGGCGAAAAGTTGTTTTTATAACGAACGATGATCATACACATTCGTACATTTGTGTATTATGTATACAACCTAAGATAGGTAGGTATATTACACTCATAAAACTGATTTTGTAATTTACAGTTTATTTAAAGCAAAACACGTTCGAATCACAATTAACAGTAATTTAACAGCTGCTCGAACGGTTTCTACGTAATTGATGCAGATATACGGTTCAGCATCGGTTGCATAATAACGGCTTACGATTAGTAAATATACCTACATGTGTATACGAACACATTCACGTTTGCGTTATGTGGGTATATCAGTTCATTTTTGTATGTATGTAGATATTAGCGATTCCGATTCCCTCTGCTATTGAAAACATAATCAATGTTTCGAAAAAAATTGTAGAAATTCAATGATTTGCGAAAAGGGCTGCGCGGATACGGCTCGTTTTTGGCCCATACTCAACTTGAGAAGTAAAATTATTCTAAAGTACTTTTTATAATTATTCAAGATATGTAATTTCTTACTTGAGACTTACAATACTTTTCGTATACATGTAAAGAACTGAAAGCATTTTTTGATGACTTATTGCCATTGTTTTAGGTTTTGCATTTTTTAAATTTATTATATCACGAGTTTTTCTGGGATAAAAAATATGCTTTAATTAGTTTTCATTCCTCCATTGTTAAATATCGGGATAACTTGAAAAACTTAAAGGGAAAGCTAATAAATTTTTTCCTTCAATGTATTAGGTAAATAATTTACAGGAACTACAAAAATATCATTAGATATTTAATACATGTAACTATTAATTACTTATAAGAAATACATAAATAGTTCATTGTTATAAAACAGATTGGAAGAAAATAAAAAAGAATAAAACAAAATTATTAGTATGTATGGGAGGTAAATGTATAGGGTTAAAACTGACAGAGGAATTGGAGTCGAAAAAACAGAAAAAGTTGATATCTAAGAAAAGTGGCAGAGATAAAAAACAAAGAATTGCGCAGTTGAGTTAATGTGAAAATTGAAAAAAATTAATTCTTACAAGTGTTTGGAGTATGGCTCTGTACGGGTGCGAAATGTGGACGGTGGACGCGGCGGGAAAAGTTAGAAGCATTTGAAATGTGGTGTTATAGGCGGTTGATGAAAATACTATGGATACAAAAGGTTAAAAATGAGGAGATATTAGAAAGAGTAGAAGAATAAACGAATCTATAGAAATAAATAGGATAAAGGAGAGATAGGATGGTAAGACACCTTTTGAGACATGAAAGGCTACTTAGAGACATATTAGAAGTAAAACTAGGAGTAAAGAAAAGCAAAGGAACGCCTAGATTAGATTACTGTTCGTAAATTGTCAGAGATGTATGATGTTCTATGTAGTTTTAAGAAAATGCTAAGATTGGGTCAATCAGTCTTCGGACTGTTGACTCCTTTGAATAAGACGATGTAAAACAACAAAAATTGCCGGTTTGAAAATTTTGTTGATTCCTTTAAGGATCTTTTCTATTTGTTTATTTTTCATTTTGTCCATTGAGCGACAAAAGTATTTTAAGGAAAACGCTTGGATGCGTCAATTTTTAAATATGCCAAATTTCTCAACTTTCTTTGAAATACGTGTAAATCTTATCGAATGCATCCAACATTCAATAAGTGCGTTTGACAGTTTCCTTGCATATTCTAAAATTGAAGGAAAATGTGAATTCGAAACAGGGACCTATTTGAATGCTTTATTTAATTACTTAATATGTTGCGAAATGTAAAGTGCAAACATTGTGGGATATGATTATTTGGAAGAGTTAAAAAGTTTTGTCGTATTTTTCTTAACATTTATTATCATTTAAACATTTTTGGCATACTAAACACATTTATAGAAAAGTGCTGTTTTTGAAAGTTTTCTTTGCATACAAAAAAAAGCGTAAACAAAATATTCTTGTTTCACGATAACCTACATTTCAACTGTAAATACATTAGCATCGATGTGAGACACCCTGTGTGTATGCCTATTCGTATAACAGTAAAGCAGTCGTAATGCGCGTTTTAATTGCCCATATGGTACGTATGTAATTTATAGTAACGAATGGTGTTACGTGTATGTATGAAATACACCAATGTGCACGTACGAGTTGGTTTTGGATGTGTGGTAGCGTGTCGTGTTCACCGACTTCGCCGACGACGTACCTACGGTCGACGCGCGAGTCCGGTAAAACGAGTAGAGTGCGATGGCTTGGGCAGAGGCGAGGCAAGATGGCCTGGCCTGTTAACATAGCGGGACTCGGACCCCGGCACTAGGTTAGCAGCGTCGCTCGCACCAGGTACAGTTATTAACCGACCCGACCACCGTTCTGTTCCGTTCCGTTATTATCATCAACGAGCAAGATACCTCAGCCTACCTACCTACGTTCTACGTGGATACATACATATATTTATATACGATACGACGATACTTGAGAGAGCTGCGAGCACAGACCAACCAAGCCAACGATAAGTGCCAGGCATACTATTTATTATATGCTACGACGCGACACGTTTGACGCACCTTCTCGAGAAAAAACAACAGTAGCACAATTTGTACTTCTCATTTATTCGCCTATGCTGTGGGAACATGCTTTATTCCATAATTATATTCCAGGTTAATTATTGTATGAAGAATATTCAATTTTTTCTGTGTTTATTTTGTTAGAAGGAAGACTAGTATGTATAATAGAAAAGAATAACGATTGATATGTCCTTTAATTTTTAACGTAAAAATTGTTAAATTTGGTTAGCTAGCCGGATTAATTCTTTAAATGCAACAAAATCATGTCAGATTTGGTCAGAGATTGAAATAACATAATGAATAATGAACCGACGGAAATTAACCGGGTGTTAGATTCTTCGAGACAGTGAGGTCAATATATGTTACGGGTAAAGTTAGATAAGCGACTTAACCTAGGTTTAACCGGGTAAACTGCGTAATACCCAAGACTCTTGGGTAAAGTCCGAAATATATTTGGAATTGTGCACGTTTCGGGATTTACCCGGGTAAACCGCGTTTTATCCGCTTTCGCTTGGTTAATGTTGGATGTACCATAAATGACAAGGTCATTAATGTTTGAAAAACACATTTTACAAATAAAAAATAGAATTCTAAAACTGTATTCTCTTAAAGGTAATCTACTCACGAGTACTTATTTGTTCAAACAAGACAAGCTGCTGTGACATTTCGAGTTGCAAATAGCTTTACCTAACCTAACCTAACCACAAGTCATTTTAGATAGATTTCAGTTTTTTTTGACACCCTTCACACAACGCAAATATAGCTTAATAACAACTTGAGTTATATGACTCATTTATGGTACATCCAACTTTAACCAAGCGAAAGCGGATAAAACGCGGTTTACCCGGGTAAAGCCCGAAACGTGTACAATTCCAAATATATTTTGGACTTTACCCAAGAGTCTTGAGTATTACCCGGTTTACCGGGGTAAACCTAGCTTTACTCGCTTATCTAACTTTACCTGTGACATATACAGCAACTGACAATTTCAATGAGTTGCGAGCGTTTTCAAAAATAACATGTAAGGTCGAACGCCACCGATCAAGGTATAGTATTAGAGGAGCTCTATTTGGACGTCAAAAGATATTGACTTCCGTATCAATAAAATCAACCTATTATTTATAAATTTGCAAAGTTGGAAAATCAACATTTAACAAGAATGCCGGCAAATTTGAAAAGAAAACAAGAAAATGATGGAAGTAAACAGTAATTCAGCAAAAGAGTGTATAAAAAAGTGAACTTAAACACTCCAGCATCGGGTGATCGAAAGAGCTACGAAAGCGTCGAACAAGATTAGCGGCAGAGGCAATAAAATTTGTAAAATATAAAATGTGGTTATTAATGCCAATATCCACAACCGTTTAAGGCCCATTTACGCATTCCTTATGTTAGGTGTGCTACCCTCAAAGTATTCTTACCCTTATATTTCCGCCTTCCGCCCCTTTCGCATACACTGTTTGTTCGTTACTCACAAAGTTGTTGCCTTATGATATTCGAGATAATTTCGTATTTACTAATCCTTAGACTAAAATCCTGCAAAGAAGCAATGAAACTTTGGAATTTATGTTTTCATGTAAACCCCTACGACATGGATGCGGCTTCATTTTTTATATCTACTCTTCTTTTTTCATAGGTTTAATGCGGTTGTTCACCCGTTGTTCACTTGTGGCTTTCTCAATGTGGTCGGAAAAAATAAATTGTCTTTGAAAGTTAACGAAACCCTGTGATCCTTCATAGAAGCAAAAATCTGTCACCCTTACTTCCGCCATGCTTTATTTTCGCCAAAAAGTAATTTAGAAAAACGAATAAGTAACATCTTTTTTGTTGCACCCACAAATCAAATTGTTCTTCAAATTTTTTCTATTAAATCGACACATACATCTTTTCCTGAACTCATTCTATCTTATTAATAATATTGGGAAAAGGCCGACCATTACTTTTATTAACCAATTTTTTCTTTCATATTTGTATTTAAAAAAAGCTAAATCCGTTGTTAACGTATACATAAATTTTGAAAGAATCGCTTATGTTATCAATTATATGTTTTTTTACTTTTCTAATTGCGTTTTTATTATTTTAAGTAGAATAATGAACAAAACAATAAATCCGGCGTGTACAAACTAGAATGTGGAACATGCAACAAGTTTTATATAGGACAACCTGGTAGAGAATTTATTACGCGGATAAACGAACATAAGAAATCATTTTATAAACTAAAAAACGATTCCAACTACGCGAACCATTTAATTACTGAAAAACACGTTTATTTCTAATTTTTAAAATAATGCATGCTGGAAGAAGAAGCTTCAAACTCTGTCTGTTGGAAACATTAGAAATTAATAAACAAAAAAAACAGTAATTTATTATTAAATGAACAAATAGAATTAAATAACTCGCCGTTACTGAATCTTTGGCCAATTCCTCCATCCCCACCTTAACTAACCACCCTTAAATATAAAGAATTATGTAAATTAAAATAAGTATCTTTGTATCTTCTGACGAAGCCGCAAAGCGGCGAAACAATTGTTAAGAACAATAAAAACTGTGGAAATTAACAACAGTGTTTGTGTATTTATGTTTAATATGAATTTCCATCAAGTAAGAGTAGATTCGATTAACTATATAACTAGAATAATGAGTATTTATAAAAAGTTAAGAGGGGCATGTTCCAAAACTAAATATTGATTGTGATCCACCCAATCTAATAATAAAATATTGGATCCGTGAAGGGGGGGGGGGCTCGTGTTCTGTTTGTTTTTCTGCACATATTTTTCAATTAATACGATCTTCGCTCCCCAAAGTTTACGAGTGTAGCACTTCTTTTAATAACACACCGTGTTATTATTAATTATTTAATGACTTGATATATTCTACAATTATTTACAAAATGAAAAAAGTAAGTATTCGAGTACATTTCGAGGTTAATCTTTTGACGGGTCACATCAACTCTACCCCAACCGCGCTCCGCAAATAGATACATAGCGGTCGCTCTATGGGGGGGGGGGGGTAGTGGATACATAAACGCATCCATCCAACATGGCACACATGCATTCAAAAATATATGCCACACGAGATATAAAAACAAAGTAATTAATTGGGTTGAGTATAGCTCCTTGGCTCATCTGAATTCGCTATGTTGGTGATTAGGGGAGCAGTGCGGATTCGTGTAGCGCATAAACAGCCCGTCATGTGACTCAGGTCAATAAATTATAGGATACTGCGACACGCCTGACTAGAAACACGGAGAATTCATTTGGTTTACTACTATACACAGGTCGGCCGGCAAAAGACGATTTTGCACAAACACATCAGCGTGAGGTGCGGTGTAGATTCACAAAATTATTTTATAGATGAATTTTTACTGTTTAGGTCCCAAAAATACTTAAATATCTAGGTTTTTGATAGCTCTATAGCCACCCTTGGCTTCTACGTAACTATCAACTCCATATGTGTACCTATTAAGTGTATCGATTAGATAAAACTCAAAATAAACAAATTTGTATAAATCATATAAAAATAAATATAATAGTGATTTTATTCAATCAACCACGATGTTTGACTTTTTTACTATTTGTGTTTTGACAACTGGTAGATAAAAATTGATAGGGGTGGTTTTCCGTTATGGAGCATTGCACGGGGAGGCTAACTATGTGTTATAATAGAAATATTTTAAATAAATGATAACACAATTTTCCTCTGTGAGCCTTCAGATTTGTTGTGTTGTGTTTTGAGAGGACTTCTATTTGAATTTTATTTTTAGAGGGTGGGTTTGAGGATCCTTAATCCATTCTGGTATAATTTTTTGGTTAATGGAGCGCTTTAATGGTTGTAGGTTTTAAACGTGATATTATAAACCTACATTGTATAAAAAATGGTCGTTGAACTGCGTCTTTCTCTTTCTAATTTTAATAAAATCATTGTAACAACATTAATATCAAACATTTTTATGGTAAAAGTAACGTTAGAAGAATACAAACCGCGGGACTCTTTAATACCCTTACGGAGTTTCTAATACTAGGAATTTCACACTGTAATCAACTAGCTATTAAAACGGCTTTTATATTTTATTGTATATGATATTTTAATGTTCTTCATTTACCGTTGTCTTCATTATACCTTAAAATTTGCAGTTAAGAAAGTCCTTAACTAAAATTAGGTCAGCAGGTTTAAAACTGACATATTAATAGCTTGTTTATGTATGAGTATATGAACATTTTTAATTTGATTTATGAAGATACCTTGTGATTAAGCTGCAGATAAAACTGATATCTGGTTATGATGTTAAAAATATTAATAATTACCTATTGATCAGATCACAATGTATAAGAAATATATGTATGTGTGCATAGATGAAAATTAAAAACAGTAGAGGAACGAAAAGTATACCTTGATTTTGTACAGGTTAATTTATCGTAAGACCAACAGGATGGATATACATATTTTAATGATTTCATAGCAAGGAAATCACGTTTTTTAATTGAAAACTCTTTTAGTACAATTATCGAAAGTCTGGCCCTACTTTATGCAATAAATAGAAGTAAAAAAGGAAATGGTTAACAGTACTAAACCTTATTGTATGCTAATAAGCATCAGATAATGAAATTGTAAAGTTGACGAGTAATATTCCTGCATTGTCGACTGAGTCACCTTCTAATACAAAATACGTATAAAGTTTTCGATATAGGGATAGTGGTCTTTTGTAATTACAAAAAAAAATCTATATTGATTTTTAGATTTTATGAATAAAATTTTAGAATTTACTGTTTTTTGGAATGTTAAAATAGCAGTAACATTACATAACATGTACACTATCACTGTTCAAAAAAGGCGTAATGGTTGTTTATTTCTTTATTTCCTAGTAGGGTAGGTACCAACAGATTTGTGGATTTTATTGAATAATATGTCATTAGATTCGTCTTAATTTTGAGATTGTACACTAAAATGTTGAATTTCAAGTTAACTTTCAATTCCAATTAACTTGTATGGCAATTCCTTCTGATTCATAATATCTATAATCATCCTGTTATGTGAAACCCATAGCTGAATTCAAATGTTAATTATTTGTAACGGAAATTCTGCTTTAATAGCTGTATGTTAAAAATTCACCTTGTTATCCCATGATAATAGCTTTAAAAGCAAAATTTGTATTACAAATAACTAACACTTGAATTTAAATTTGAGTTTCATACAAAAGCATGGCTATATGAATTAGAATGAATTCCACAGTTAATTAGATTATTATTAATTATAGCAGAATTATAGCTAAAGTGTCATGGTATAAATGATCGGTCCAACTACGGTTGACATCTTCAATGGTACTGCGACGACAACGTGTGCGAAGGCTAATCTCAAAGTCTTGGTCTTGGTAACGACTGATTCCGGTCATGAAAGCCAAAGTTTTTAAATTAACTAGATTTGTTTCCAAGGGGACATAAGTTTCAAAAATTTCAAAAATAATTGTTAAATGATATATTATTAACATTAATAAAGCTCTAATACAAATGACTAAATTTCATTCACATCAGAAAAAGCTTTTTTACCTGAAGAAAACTACAATTTCAATTGAAACTATTATAATAACATAAGTTTTTTTTTCTACTGAAAAACTCGTATCGTAAATACTCTTTACCTTTCTTGTGTGCATAATATCAAAACTTTCTGCTAAAAAATCCTTAAATGACTTGATGCTGAAAAGTGGTCCTTATTCTATTCATTATTAAATGTATTTATTAGAGAATTCAAAAAGACGCAGTCAAAGAAAGTATGAAAAATAATGTATGAATAAAAAGAGCTTAGCAATTATGCCTGCAATTATTTAAATAAATGAAATTGTTTTAACGGTTTTATTGAACTAAAACTCGACAATTGTTTCGACCAGTCGGCCTTCTTCAAGACTATTATTTGTACTAAATAAGAAACAGTATTCCGAACAATAAATAGACAAATAAACAAGTACAAAGTTACAAGGTATACACTTAATAATAAATTTAAATGGAGGGAAAAACCTGTCATAAATGGGCTTTTAAAAAAACAGAAATAGCTCTACTAAAAACATTCTATTTTGGTGTCGGTATGTCGATGACATCTTTTGCATATGGACAGGGACCCTCAAACAATTAAATATTTTCTTATCTTTTCTCAGTTCTATAAATTATAAAATACAATTCACTATGGAGACAAAGGTGACAGCTACTATTAGCTTTTTAGACATTAATATACATAAATTTAATAATAATTCTTTAAACTTTGATTTCTATTGAAAATCGTCAACGACGGATGTAATTATTCCTGCTACCTCTAATCAGTCTTTTAGTACAAAAATGTCAGTTTCCCATAGCCTTATACATAGGTTAGTCAATATCCCGCTATCAGGTAATAATTTCTATAAAGAACTCAATATTATGAAATACATTGCTGAAAAAAATGGTTGCAAAGTGAATATTGTAGATAATATTTTAAAGAAAAAATTCAGAACACAAGCTTATAAAATTTTAGGTAATGGCTTAGAAATTAAAAATGTTAACCGCTTTTGTGGCTTAAATTATATTAATTATGTAAGTCAGAAAAACTCTAATCGTTTAAAATTTTTTAATTTTAATGTTATAGAAGTTAATAAACTTAAATTAAGTAATATAATAGTAAAGTGCAAACAAAATTTGGCATAAACTCCAAAAAAAAATGGTATCAACACATTAAATTGTAATAAATGTGATACAATTTATATTGGCCAATGTAGTCGGGCCCATGAAAACAGAATTTATGAACATGAATTAGCAATAAAAAATAAAAATGTCACTACAGGCTTCGCTGAACACTGCATAAAAAATAATCATTACTTATATTTAAATAATATTCATATACTACACAACATGGAAAAATGTAAATACTCAACCTTTTGGACAGTTTGGAAATTAAGTTAGCTATTTCAAAGAATGAAAATATAGTTAACAATCAAATTGAAATATTATCGCTCAATAGTCCAGTTCTGTTAACCCATTTATGACAGGTTTTTTCCCTCCATTTAAATTTATTAATAATTGTATACCTTATAATTTTGTACTTGTTTATTTGTCTATTTATTGTTCGAAATACTGTTCTGTTATTTAGTACAAGTAATACTCTTGTAAAAGACCGATTGGTCGCCACAATTGTCGAGATTTCGTCTAATAAAACCGTTGAAATATTTTGTGTTTGATGTTCAATGTAAATAGTCCCTGCGATGATTTAATTAGTAAATATAAAATTGATTGAATGTATATCGCATTCGTTGTGCAACATTTTATAAATTATAAAATAAGATGAGTAGATGAAAGCACTGGGTTTCGTTGCATTAAATATTTATTAAAAAACTCGACAAATTTCTTTCCACCTTTTCAGGTCATTCTCAAGAGAGAAATTCTACTACTAAAATTAAAACTGTTTACAATGATGTTTATATAGTGTTATTGGTATTGTAAACTTGGTTATTACTAAGGGGTAGTTAGGTACTGGCAAAATCCGACAACAATAACGGTAAATTTACTGTGACCATTTCTACTTGATTGTTAGCTATGTTATCTTTATTTTTAATTGTTTTCTTAATTTCTAAGACTTCTAACAAACTTAATTTAAAACTTTCTTGTACATTATGTAACAATTTTATTGAGTTAGTGTCTAATGCATGATTAAATTTTAAACAATGTTGAGCTATCCCTGTTATATTTTTGTTGTTCCTTATTGAAATTACGTGTTCATTTATTCTGTGTTCCCTGATTGACTTAAGTATAAAACAGGACAATATTTGCACGAAATTCTGTAAACCCCGCTTTTTTCCAGAAAATTTGATTTTGTTTTAATAATAACTAAAAGAGTTCTTAGGTTGATTTTATTCATTAAAATTGGAACAATATTAAATTTGAGGAGATGGTTACTAATTTTGTAGACAATCTCTTTTACGTAATTAATAAAACTGTAATTGATTTTTGAAGAATTTATAACCGGGTAAACAGAGGTTTCGTAAAGATGTTCCGTAATTAATTTGCGTTTTTAATTTTTTTAAATTTTGTTTACAATATTCGAATTAAAACCATTATTAGTAAATGACAATTGGATGGGCGTGAATGTAACAAAAAAAAAACAGAAGAAAAATGAGAATGAGACGGTAAAAGTAATGAATAATACTTAACCGTTACAACACTTATAAACAAAGTGTAAATTGTCCTAACCTTTACCTGTCATGACAGTGTTGGAAGGCGAGGGAGGTGGCGGTGGCAGAGACTTTGCCCCCGGCGTATCCACTCTGCTTTCCGATGTCGAGGAGGTGTCATCTTCTACCTCCTGGAGGTCAACGGTGATTATCTCTTGGGAGGCCAGCTTCACTGATTTTACTCTTTGCGATTATTAATTACGTTTACGCGTCGCCCTCGTCGTTTATATTGTATATGATCATGCGTGTATGTATATTTTGCCGTTAGGTTACTAGTATTAAAAAAAGGCAAAATTGTTGTATTCAATGCGCGTTAGAATTTTGAAAAAACATCAACCTTTTTTATTATCATTAATATAATAAGGAATTCATTTATTTTTTACGTATCTTCAAAACGAGTAGATTATTGTTTTCTTATTGTATATGTAGAAAAACATGAGCCTCGACATGGCTAGAAAGTATCAATTTTTTTAATACGTATTTATATATGTATCTAACGATTCAGAAAAGAGTAAACGGGTATCTAAAAGAGACGATAATTTTCAAAAATTTCGAAATAGAAAACTTGCCACGACATCGAGACATCAAAACATTAAAACAAAGAATGGATTTTCAGTCGGAATGACGTCAAGATTTTGGATTGATTCGCGGATAAAATTATTTATTTATTTATTTATTGGTGTTTCTTTCAGTCAGGTCGAGAATGTTTTTAGTCGAAATATCAGTCTGAGACTGCAGTCTTGTTGTTCGAAAATTTTGGTTTCCTTAACAATGTGTATTGCTTCGTTATTGAAATGGTTGATGACAATCAGAACGAACGGGTTATGTTTGTACGTATGTGTTAAGTAAGTCTTCGAATAATATGATAAGGTGTATTTATATCTATAATATATATATATATGTGTGTGTGTGTTATGTTTTCAACTTTTTATTTTTTAATTTGTTTTAAATATGTACAAGGCCTCTTTAGCAGTCGTCATCGATAGGTAGTTAAAAAATCGGAGTCTTTTGATGGAAACTTCGCTATATATCTATTTACTTAGATGTGTCGATGAAAAATTAACGTTCCTAATAATTAGAATGCGCTACAAATACAAATGGCATACCACCTACTGAGAACTTGTCGTTAAAGGGTGACACTAAACAATAATTTCATCATCACAAATTATCGAACACACTATGGTTTTAAAAGGACATTTGTTTCGGTAAACTTGTAAACACTAAGGTACTCAGTTTTATTTCGACTTAATCAATATTTTTTAATCGATATACCAGTAAAATGCGGGTCGGTTGTTTGCTCGTTTTACGTTTTCGAAGATCCTGTGACCGATTTAGATTTATCGCGTTCGCGTTTTAAATATTTTTTTAGCTGTTTCATTGGAATGCTCTTTATTATTAGTTACGCTAGCTTTTGACGGAGTATTCGCTAAGTTCGACAGTACGCGTACTGTGGGTATGGGGGCGCAACGATCGAGTCCGTTCCACACAGGGAAATTTCCCCGCTGCTAGCAAACAAATTGCGTAATTGCGAACCTTCAACGTTAATTTAATAATATAACTTCATGCTATCCGTTATCTTCGACCATAACTAACTTTCAGTTTCGATATTTATCAACTAATAAATGAATGCATTTATAACTAGTTCCCTTATTCAGAGAAAAACCACTTATAATACACGTTTGTACGTATATACTTAGAGCAGAAAGTTGCACAAATTCACGCATAAAACGTTTAACCATTTTTTTGGTTTTAAAATTAAAGGAGGCACCCGCAATTATGTTACTAACCAAAAGAGATTGACTCTCACGTTGTGTCGACACTCAAAGTGTCCGTTTTTCAAAAATTACTTGTAATAATTAGGAGTTACTGCAGTTCCTACTATTTTTCTTTTTGAATGCATATGTAAAGCCCTTGGTACTTGATAAACATTTATTTATTGATATATTGTTAACTTGTGGTGGTGTCTAAATTTTACTTGAAATTGAATTCGAGTATTTGTGAATTATATTTTTGCACTTCCTGCTTTTCGTAAGATTTCCTGGGGGATTTTCTCTAGTGTGAATGTGGTTTTCCAGGTAACCATGCGCAGTATGCGGCGCAGGGTGAGTTGCTCATTTCGATCGGAGTTTCTTGAATTTTCGCATGAAACCGCATAAAATGGGCCTACTGCGGTGTTTGAATACGAATGGAATTTGTAATGAATATTCTTTCACACTGAACTGATCCTAGCTGTTCCTTAATCATGTAATTCACAAATTCACATAATAATCACCCTATTCAACAAATTGGACTAACTCGGGAATAAAAATGTGTTACATCTGCCTATTTACAAATCAAAATTATCGTCACGTTGCTTCGTATTATCCAATGTAGAAAGTAAATTACATTTACACTACCATCTTCTAATTATGAAAACGGACGTGGAAATTTTGCTTTAAGATTTATAATATTAATATAGTTTTTATAAACATTAAATACGTACAGAAAAGGCATTGAAATATTTAAGGTTCAAAAGATTATATAGAAGCCCATTTGTTCAAAACATATAATGTAAAAGAGTGTATGTTACTACCAATAAGTATAGTTACTAGCTGCTAAAATTCGATTTCAGACAGAATTACTTAGTTTTACCTTGGACAAACTAATGTAGACAGATCATATTGGGTAGTATAAATTAAGTTGAGTGTTTAGAATAGTTTCACATTTTTGAATCAAGCCTGCACAGACTCTTAACTTTACCTTTATCAACTACAGATTATAACATAGAACTAAATCGTATTTACCAAATAGCTGCCAACAATGATTACAACAAGGCACTAGTTAAAAATTTATTAAAGAAAAAGCTTGACAAACAAATCTTAAACTTAGTTTATGCATATTCCATATATATTATATATTATAAAAAATAATAAAGATGAAAAAAATAAAGCTGAAAAATCAGAAATTTATTTACTAACGTGTAGAAGTTGTGAGAAATCGTATATAGGATAAACTGGTAGACCATTTAAAGAGAGAATTAAAGAACATTTAAGCAGTTTTAACAAACAAAATACTAAATCTACCCATGCTGAACATCTGCAAGAACAAAAACATACTTTTGACGAAAATTTTAAAATTCTTCATACAGAAAACAAAGGAATGAAACTTCATCTGTTGGAAAGATTAGAAATAAATAAACTCTATGAAAAAGGTTTGACTCTAAACGACCAATTATAAGTATTTAATTCACCTTTATTAAATATTTAATAAATTTTAAGTATTTTCCCAACATGTACCCCTATCCTTAGATGAGTAAGTTAGTATATAAGGACTTGATTTGTAAAAATATATTTGTAAATCTTCTACCTGAAGAAGGCACTGTGTGCCGAAATGATCATTTTGTTTTAATAGTTATTATGGAGTTGCAAGAGTTAAAAGCCTCATCGATACAATTTTTGAAGGTGTCATTCAATTTGAAATGTATAGAAATGTAAGTATTTTTCAACTTTACAAAATTTGTAATTTATGGTAACAAATAATTCTGAAATAATTTTAAAACCGACCCTGGCCATTTATGCATTTAAACAACTTGCTATAGCAAGTGCGCTTACATATGTTCGGCTATCTCTTTCTCTTTTGTCTGTGCGACTCAAGGAGTACTTCTTAACTTACAATGGACGCGTTCAAAAAGCAGCAAGTGAGATTATCCAAAAGTGAAGACGAGAAAAAAGATTGCCAGTTCTCACAGATAATTTATTGCGGACTTTGCCAATTTTAAACGTCACGATTATAGATTCTCAAACAAGCAAGTATCTAACGACCTACCCGATCCTTGAG
Organism: Agrilus biguttatus; assembly: GCA_963921985.1. Classification (NCBI taxonomy): domain Eukaryota; kingdom Metazoa; phylum Arthropoda; class Insecta; order Coleoptera; family Buprestidae; genus Agrilus; species Agrilus biguttatus. Next base: position 29,674,338 of record OY998118.1, read on the forward strand.
TACCGACTTTACGATTTATGTATAAAATAGGAGTCTCCTTAATTGAAGACTCGCGAATATAAACACCGCCCTTTAGAAAAGTTAAGTCTGCTACTGAGGAAGACTCCTATTTTTGAAAGTAGGCCCTCAGTAGTCAGTGGAGTGAGTAGATACTCTAATTTATACATACAAAAGTCTCGGTCGGTACATAGGAAGTGAATAGATCATTAAGAAAAGAGTTTGAGGTTCCACAAACAAATGTGATACTATACTATGCACCCAACCTTATGCATTGTCAATTAATTGTCTATTAGTGGTAAATATAAATACATATTCCGTTTCGTTCTCTTAATTTAGAATCATTTAGATATCAGAACCAAAGAGTGTATAAGGTTGTTTTTAATAAAGTGTTGTTTGTAACTATTTATGATATTTATTACTTTATTTATATTTGTTCTGTTTTTTTAAATATTTAGCAAAATGTTGTACCAGATTAATTTTAAAAGTTTACATCTAAACCTTGTAAGTTTGTTAACGTCACATCAACAATATATGTATTAATAGTTTTTATAGCCTTTGATAAAGAATCTCAACTAGAGGCGAAACGTTGGATGTTGTTTTTTAATTTAAAATAAACAACCTCATACCTTATTCGGCTCTGATTTGTAGACTGTAATATATTGGATAAAAGTTATCGGTATTATAAAGAGGGTTGCCTTAGGGTTGCCCCCCGTCCTTGTTGTAAATTACCATAATTACCCATAAATTAAGCCATTTGGTGCATGACGTGGGGCTAGAAACAACAAACAGTTGAATATGTCAGAGATCGAAAAATGTTGATATTCTATAGCAGGATAGAAATCGAGAGAAGGAGAATCTTTTGGTCCTAAGGCAAGAAAAAAAAATCAAAGAAAAGAAGAATAATTCAACGCTTTTTTGGCCTTTATTGGAATTTGATAAATTGTAAGAGTGGCGTTGATGGTGCCCACATCAGATATGGAGAAAACACGCGTCCGCATTGAAAAGTTTTACATCTGAATCCTGCATAGATCAAAGACGTTTTAACTTTTTTTGTGTTTCATTCCCACCAGTTACTCGTGCTGGTGGGCGGGCAGTACCTCCGACCTACACTGTAGTGCAAAGCCGGAGGGTAGGGCGTAAGGTCCTCTTCAGCCTCCTTGTAGGAATCGTGGGAATGGATGGGTGGTGCGATTAGGGAGAGAAAGATGAGACGGACGAAATGAAGACAGAAGAGAAGTGAAAGATTATCTGTCGAATATTACTGCTCCAGCATTTGCCTAAATGATCCAAGGAAACCACAGAAAACTTGGATCAGTGCAGCCGGACCCGAGTTCGAACCGGTGACCAACCGAATGCTAAGCAATGATCTAGAACACTAGACCGTGTCGCTCGGTGGAGACGTTGAGTTAGTTGTAATTGGTCGCATCTCATGGGAATTATTCATTTTTTTATTGATTTGTGTTCTAAACCCTTTTATGTATCACATACGTATTTTACTGTGAATAATATCGTTTTACCTGCATCTAATCAGAAGTGTTAATAGTGTTTCCAATAATGATGCGGTGTTTAGTATTAGACACTCATGCTGATGTTGTATTTTTCAATGCCGTGTATCCTTGATATAGCAGAAGGAGCTTTTCCTTACCGTTTATTCGCATTTAACAACAATAACTCATCATTGCTATGCCTTGTGTCAAGTCAACAGGCATTCTGCAACATTTCAAATTGTGAATGTACATTTATATATGCATGTATGTATATTCGTATAAACACATACATAAGTAATATGCAGACAATGGATAACGTATAACACACATATTGTTTGTACTTATTAAAAGCACGCAGCGGAATATTCATGAACATTACGATTTAAATACACGCAAAAATGCTGGAACGTCTTTTGCATCATAATTTCCCTTTGTGCTTAACGTAGGATAAGCAACATGTTGTCTCGTTACTTTTGTTAAAAATGATGATGTTGTTTACAAAAGAAACAACGGGTTTTTGGCGAAACGAAATTATAGTAAGAAAATTTTGGTGCTTAAAAAGGACAAAAGTTCATTCATCAATTAAACACTTTTAAACTTTTATGATTTCGTTCCTAAAAGACGGGTTTCCGATCACAGTATTTGGTGCAGGAATTTTATATAAAATATGTGGATCCGGGATTTTAAAAATAATCCTGCAACTTTAAAAGTTCTGAAATTTATTGTTACGTTAAGAACACGCTATCGCCGAGCACCAACCTATGGACGCGTGTTCCGATTTAAATCCAGATCCCACCAGATTTTCTGATGATTCATTGAGAGATCCAAACATATGGAAATCACAAAGCGATAGGTCTGGGCTATATGGAGGGTGTTCCAGCTGAGTCCAGTGCATTTCACCGATTTGAGCTTGCCTTAAAGCTGCGCTATGAGGCCTAGCGTTATCGTGCAAGAGTAACACGTCAGGAATTTTTCGGCGATAAGCAAGTTTTACCTGACTGAGAAGGTTACAGTAATAGGCTGCTTTAGTAGTTCTTAGCTCGTACAAAAAGTCGATCAACAGCACCCCTCTCCAATCCCAAAGAGTCCTGGCTAAAACTTTGCCTGCAGACAGACGTGTTTTCGGCTTCACTGGGTTTGATTCATCTTTGCGCCGCCTCTCCATGCTTGCTGCTTGTGCAAAAAAAATCACCTTCCTCTCTAAATCGAATGAGAAGCGCCTGAGAGATGCGAACGCGAGCAGCTTTTTGATCTTCACTCAGAAATTATGGAACTCAACGAGCTGAAATTTTTCGGGATCCCAAGCTTTTTGTTATGATTGTGTGGACACTCCCATAGCTGAGGCCGAGTTCACCATATATCTGAAGCATAGTGGCGTGGCGGTCCCTTTCAATAAGGTTTCTAACGCGTGCAATGTTAAACGGCGAAATTCTAGTGCTCGGACGACAAGGATGATTTAGATTTTCGACACGATTACTGTAATATTGTATTTCTTGTGCATCTTTTTGAGTTTCTTTCAAATTATGCGGGATCCAACGCGAACAAATCTTCTTCACAGCTAAATGTTCATGCAATATCTTGTTGATTCTCATCATACTGATGTCCAAGGATGACTCAATCTGACGATAAGTCCCATGCAATATCTTGCAATATCAGTTTTCGGACATAACAACCAACAAGTGATTTTGGATAACCTTCACGACTTTTGTCCACGTCGAAAATCGTAAAAAATCATTGCACCAAAATATTCATGATTTAATTCCTTGTCTTCGCTGAGAGAAAAATTTCAAGTCACTGCAAACAACACAAGATCAGAATATTGAGCACATAGTTCCAATCAAAATGAATTACTGAATTCCTTACTAAAGTTTTTACAAGAGATATTATATACGGACCTGATGAGACATAAAAATAAATTCTGTATTACGATTTAATTCAGGATATCAAATACGATCCTGATTTAAACAACGTAGTGGGACTGTACTAGTGTTTTTAGTATCAGATCCTGTACTGAATCCTAATCAGGGACCGATCAGGATGGTTGTATTACGGAATATTTGATCTAGATCTGATAATACTACGGAAAATATGAACTAATTTCTACTCAGGTACAGATGATAATTGCGATCAGGTCACTCTTTGAGGTGTGATTTTTAGAAAGATTAAATAGAGTAATTGAAAATGCATTATAAGTGTGTCGAAGATTAATGCCAGTGTCATCACCTACTAAACATAAAAGTTATTTAAAGTAATTAAAACTTTGGTTATGTTTAATGAATTTTATTTTTTGGTTGATTTTCTTTTTAGTACCAAAATTATGTTATAATCGTTTTCAAGGAAAATTTGCTGTAAATAAACATTGGGACAATTTTGATACCAAAGTCCTGAGTACGTTTTCGGTCCCGGGATTAGGAAGCCCTAACTGAAACTGAACGAATAGAACGTGTTTATCTGTCTGTTCGTCTGTCAGAGGTTTTAGTTTTTTTTTAAGAGAAATAAACCAAGTACTTCAAATTTATACAGAATATATAGTTTGTTACATCATCATTGAAATCTCTTTTACTATTTTACTTCAATGAATTGTCGGATTATTTCCTAGTTTTTTTGAGACTTCATTTTAGGTAGGCAGATGCTCATTCAACTTGAAACGACTTTTTTCGAAAACTACTAAAGACATTAAACATATAAAAAAGTTCTAATCTCTCGAAAGGACCCATTCATCACTAAAAGATATAACAAGGTGAACGAATAGTGATGAAAATTACATTAGACGATGCGCAGTGTCCAGGGGATTTTGATCAGATATTAGTCCGTTAAAAATACTCTCATAATTACTCTATTCAATTCTATTCTAACTCTCCTGGGTTAGCGATGTTTTTAAGTTGCCATTTTGCAAATCATTTTATTATTGCCATTGGCTATTCATAAATTTAAATATGTAGGCGTATTATTTAGTATAGGTATCCATTGTATAGAGGACGTATTAAAAGAGAACCTTTTTGATCAAATAAGAAGAGACTACACAAAGAATCAAAAGGTGGATGGCAAAGTGATGATGAAGAAGTGCTAGCGTGGGAGAACGGTGCTGAATAGAACGTGTTACATAAAAACTGTTGGATTCGCAGGTCTTTGAACCCGAGCCACGAAAACTTCCTTGCAATTCGATATTTTTAGGAGGCGCACGACAAATGGGCAAGCAGAACTAGCGGTAGCATAAGGCAGCGCACCACTTTGCTTCGCACGCCGATTATTTCCGAAACAATCGAAACTTAACACCAACTATAGGAGAAAAGAAGTGCATTGAGATTGTTTGCAGCCGTTGTAGGTGGAATTTCTCCTTCTTTATACATTATATACAAATTTCTACGTGGTACATTATATACAGGGTGTACGTTTTCAACATGACCCTTAGACTATCTTCGGACTGAATTGGAATATCGTTTTGAAATTTTGGTCGAATGAGTTTTCACAGAAGGCCTATCATTTTAAAATATTTTTCAATTTCTATCACTTCCGGTTATACCGGGAATTGACTTCAACTTTGTTATTGTAAATAGAACCCCCCTATTTTTTTTAAATTTCTGGATTCCCAATCAGATATAAGGGTATATTTGATGATACACCCCTACCTTCATTCTAAACGGTTTTTGAGTTATTCCATTTTTTAAATTTATTTACTTTTATCGCGGTAATCTTCAAAAGTAATTGAAGGTATTTAATGATTTGTCGACATGTTCTTAATGTTTTAGTAAGGTATTAGTGTCTAAAAATTTTTGAAAAAAAAAATCAAAAACGGAATCAAAACGTGTTGAATATCATAAACTAGAAATAAAAAAAACTTGTTTTTTAATAGCAGCCCACATTTTTTATACAGTTAAATCAACCGCTTAATCATCAATAAAAAGGTATAAGACACTGTACATCTAAAATTGATGTGAGAAAATTTAAAAATTTTACAAATAAGTTTATTTAACTAATGACAAAATTATTTCACAACAATTGTTCGAATTGTTGTCCATTAACGTCTAAGCATTTTAAAACTCTTTTTTCTACAGCTAGGACAACATTAAGGATTTGTTCAGGACAAATATCTTCCATTGCTGTGGTGTAGTGAAAATTGAACGTTTACAAGAACGACTTTTTATTGAGGATTAAGTGGTTGATGTAACTGTATACAAACAATTTGGGCTGCTATTTTAAAAAAATAGTTTTTTTAATTTCTAGTTTATGATATTCAACACGTTTTGAGTCCATTTTTGATTTTTTTTTCAAAAATTTTTGTATGAATTAATACCTTACTAAAACATTAAGAACATGTCGACAAATTATTAAATTCCATCAATTACTTTTGAAGATAACCGCGATAAAAGTAAGTGCGGCAAACGGAATAATTAAAAAAAATGGAATAACTCAAAAACCGTTTAGAATAAAGGTAGGGTTGTATTATTAAATGTACCCTTATTTCTGATGGGAAATCTGGAAATGTAAAAAAAGGGGGTTTCATGTAAAATAACAAAGTTGAAGTCAACTTCCGGTATAACCGGAAGTGATAGAAATTCGTAAATATTTTAAAATGGTAGGCCTTCTGTGAAAACTCATTCCACCAAAATTTCAAAACGATATTCCAATTTAGTCCGAAGATAGTCTAAGGGTCATGTTGAAAACGTACACCCTGTATAAACCTCCTATCGTCGACAACATTTGTCTGGTAAATTGATGGAGCATTTAGGGAGAAAATGTGTACAAGATAAAAGAGGAGGGGTCTATTGTTCATTGTTCTTTAGCAACACGCTTTTATTACAAAACTAACAATTGAAAAGTAAAAGAAAACAAAGGCAAACTGTATAGTGTAAGCAACTTGAGTACGGAAATTCTTAATTAATTGAATGCGATGTAACATATTTTGTCTGATTTATACCATCGTTAGTGGAGATTATAATAATTTACTCACTCGAGTCAATTTAATTTTCAGGCAATATCAAATAGAAACTGTAACAGTTACATTTTTAGGAATAGAATATGTAAGAATATTTTGAAAATATAATGACAATTTAATATGTCATAGCATTTGTAATTAGGAATGTATAATTACATTTCAATGTAACATACAGTGTTGGTCAGTTGCATTAACGGAAAATTTAATCTGTATCAAATACATGAAGAATACAAGTTGGAAGAGATTTATTTGTTTTGTAAGAAATCAGTTATTTTTTCATAATTAATTATCTGCGGGGTATGTTAAGAATTCGTGAATCTGAATGCATATTTTTCAGCTTTATGTCGTGGCAAGTTGAAATTAATGAACTACCATTAAGACATACTAAAAATATCTTCATTCGAATAGTTTTAAAGTTCAAAGATATTCTTGTTTTACACATAAATTATCTTATATCATAGCAGAATAAGTAATTCGAGGAGTATATGTTAGATAGCTATAGCGTGACAGAGAAATGGAAATTGTATAGATATTATTAGATCGATTGTTTAAGTATTATACATCTAAACAATGAAAATAGCTTTTGCAATTATAAATTTTCTTTTCATATACGTATTGTACTCTTTATTTTTAGTTCGTAGTATAGTTTGTACTATTACTTATCGAAATATAAATATGGAATCAACAGAACCAATACTCTGAGGGCTAATATCTCTACCGACATTGAACTACACTGTTAATTCCGATGGATTCTTAGTCGAAGATATAACATATTCAAAAAAGAAAGAAATCCTTAATTCATCTAAATTTTAAGGATCACAGATCCCAAATTTCGAACGAATTTCTTTTTTGAATATGTTATATCTCTGTTGATTCCATGGATTTTAACGCCTTCTTTCTTTTTTGAATATATTACTTATCGGTCTGAGGTAGATACATAGTAGGTAGTGTTTTAAAGACGTTACAGAAATGCATGTAAATCAAAAACTTACTCACTGAAACTAACCCTGAGTCTGAATTTTAGTTTTTTAAAACGTTTTTATGTAGAATTTTGGGTTTTAGTGTTTTGTTACAAAAATAGCATACCACGTGGTTTTAATATTTTCAATAATCCCTAATTATAAAATAAATATTTTAAATATATATGTTTGATAACCAATTCGATATAGTACACATGTGACTAGTAACAGCAATTCTTCTATTTCTGTATCCAGAAAAAAATAATTAGGAAGTATACAGGCTGTTTAAGTCCGGTAACATTTGAAATGATCATGAAAACTACAAAAGAACTGTTTATTCTACTATAAAGTATACTATTTAGGATTTTATTTTTTTAAGAATGATTTCACTCAAATGTTATCCTTGTTCATTTTTACATTTCTGTGAGCTGTTTCGTGAGATCTTTTGATTTTATTCACATGTTATCCTTTAAATTCCTTAATAGACGCTGGGTTATTGACGAAAGCATTATTTTTAAGATATCACTAAACAAAATAATCCATTGAATGAACATTCCATAAAAAACAAAATTAGCAGTACGGGTTTCTCATAACATTGCATTTCTCATACTCATGTATTAGATGAAGACAACACCAAGGTACTACATTTTCAAAACAAAGGCAGATTGTTTAACCTTTTAGAAAAATTTTCAAAAGGCCTTGAAGAATAAGAAAGATAACTTAGTAAATAATCAAACCGAAATATATTCGCACAATACACCTTTGTTGTTGTCGTCATTATAGTTAAGTAAACGTTTTTCCATATCAGGTAGTCGTAAGGTAGATTAGGTATATATACTCATGTAATAACTTTCAATCTTAGCATTTTTACATAAAACTGTCTCTTTGATAATAATCTGTTGATCGAAACAACTGTAAGAGTTTCTTATAATAAACAGTTGAAACAAAATTAATTTTTCGTCGTTATTTTATTTATTTAACATGTTTCATCAAGACTGCACCATGAACAGCTCTTCTTATATAAAAAAAGCTTTTGGTCTCCAATTCCTCGCGTCTAACAGACTAAGCCTAAAGAATAGTTTCCTGAACGACTTAAAATAAACCAGTGTAGACGAAATTGAAGCATTTTCTTATTATCTCGACATATATTTATTTGCAAATATTTTACATATTAATTCATAAATTTAAACGTCCAAGATTACGGTAATTGTTTTGTAGAAGAGAAGTGCCCACAACCGATGTTTTTTCTTTTATTTTCCTACCATTTCAATAATAATGTATCAATTCACATCTTAAACGCTGTTCCAAATTCTTTTTGTTTTTATACTGTCTATTATTAATAGTATTAATTATTCTACTGTATCCAATTTACAGTTAATTTTTGCAATTGTTTTGGTTAATTGCCTAATGTAAACAAGATGGTTTAATATTGTGAATAGGCTTGCACATCACGTAGATCACATCAACATAAGCTGATGAACGGTCATAGTCATTTCGAGGTGCCCAGACTCATCAGGCAGGCTTCCACCATTATTGCAATGATGATAATCAGTTAGGATTCTCCTCCAAAAGTTGAACGAACTGAGAACGAACGAGAAGGTATTTATTTACTGTTCCATCGAAAACAGTCAACCGCAAAGCGAAAAAAAAGGGAACGAAGCCGATGCGATGAAACGATAACTGACAGAATAATGCCCGTGCTCTTTCATTAAGATCGCCAAAAGAGTTAGTTAAAAGTGCACAACGTACAATTCAGAACTTCGATACGCCATTAACCGTGCGGACCCGCACCATACAGATTTCAATTTAAAATAGATTACGATAAATAGCTGTCATCCGAGGCGGTCATAAAGGAATTTCGGATGTTATTGACTTCGTTAATTAAGATCTCGAGTTCAGTGAGAAACAAGACGAGGGAATACGAATTCTATTGTTTTTATGACACATTTGTATACAAGAGAATTTTATTGATATATTGGCAAATGTAGAAAGTAATTTAGATAACGCATTCTCACTTTAACAATAAATAATTATGTCGCAGAGAAGTAATAAATGAAATCGAATTGTAAGGGTGAACATTATTATCTACCATAGAAAAACAAGTTGACAACAGCATTAATTTCTTAGATTTGAATATTTCTAAATCTGATAACAAATTAATTTTGGAAATTTATAGAAAATCCTCTTGTACTGATACAATTATTCCGGTTGATTGAAACCATGCGAAACAGGCCAAACTTGACGTGTTCCATTCTTTTTGAAACAGGCTTTTAAATATTCCATTATCTGATTTTAATTTCAAAAAAGAACTTAATATTATTAAACATGTTGCAGTAAATAATGGTTTCGAACCCCTTATAAACTTTTACACTCCAAACAAAGAAAAATCGCTTGTAGGCTTTTATATAACTCTTGTACTGATATACCTTCAACAAAAAACAAAATTTACTCGTCTGTGAAATTTATCAACAATGTTAGTTACAAATTGAAACATACGTTAAATAAATTGAATGTAACTCTGATTGAAAACAATCAGTGCAATTTGAAATTCTTACTATCTAAATTTAAACCTGTAGTTGATAAATTGGAAAAAATTGGAATTTATAGAATTAAGTGTAATAATTGTGATGCCCTTTACATTGGGTAGAGCGGGAGAGCTATAAACATAAGAATAAAAGAACATATTTATAGTATTACTAAAAAAGACAATAAAACCGGCTTCTCAGAGCATCAACAGAGATCAAAAATATTGTAAATAACCAATTAGAGTTAAGTTACATTGATTCCCCACTTATTTTGGCTAATCTCTAGTTATATATAGAGCTGTTTTAGTTTTAAGACTTTAGCATTTGTTGTACTCTACTCCTTTGAGAATGGTCGCGTTGACCGAAACATGTTAGGATTTTTCTAATAAAATTTGGTGAAACTTCCTTTTGTTTGTTTTTTACTTCATTAAGTATGTTTCACAACAGTTGCATCCCACAATGTGTTAAGTTTATTATTATCTTCGAACATTTTTGTTTTATCGCTATAATAAGGGTAAATAGACCAACATTTATCTATCAATAATACTTATTTATAGTTATTAAAGTTCCAATAGAGAAAGTAATGAATGATTTTATTATAATTACTTTGAATCGGTTGATAATGATATCTATTCTCTGTTTTCTGTATTCCAACTATAGTTGATAACAATAAATAACTGATAAAATACAAAATGGTATAATTTCATTTTATTTGTAATAATGAATTATCACATATCTTAACAAATATTCGTTTTTTACGGTTTGTGTAACTCTGGAACTTAAATTATCAGTCGTTGATGGTGAAAAATCGCATTTCAACAATTGACTTTTAAATGCATGAGTTTGTTTTCCGAAAATGTAAGTTCGACAAAAGAAAAGTAGGATGGAGAAAACATCGAAGAAGAACCGAATTTATCTTGTTTGAGTATCCGGTTAGTACTGGTTGAATAAATTTGGAATTTAAATTGTTTATTTTGAAAGGTATTCTATTACTTGTGTTGAAAACTTTGAAAACTGCTTACCTTTTTGTGACCCATTATTTATATATGTGCAACATAAGGATGTCGTTTATAAGCTTACCTTTATACAAATGTGTCATAAAAACAATAGATTCGTATTCTCTCGTTAGTAATATTAAGTTTTAAACAAAACAAATACGAATGCCAGACTCAGCCTAGGACTAGCGCGGTGAAAGAGTATGGCAGAGAAACCTACGATCTTATTAGCACTATAAATCAGAGACGTGTATTATCCGTAAATTATGAAATGTATGTAAATCAAAAATATCACTCTGTGAAAATCTACCCTGCACGATCCACATACACGGACACATGTAAATAATAATTTAAAATTGAAGGATTATGGTATTAGTTAGCCGACAATGTCAGAAGGTACTGAGGTCCCATACGGGAGGCAACCCAGTTATAAGTTGAGATTTTACAGTACAATCTGGGCATAAAATGAATAAAACCAAAATGCAATAAATAAATATCAAAATAAACACACAAATAAATATGTAAATAAATGCAACGAATAATTATCAAAATAAAATGCAACACATAAACATCGACATAAATGGACAAATAAATATCAAAATCAAATGCACCAAATAAATATCAAAACAAAATACACACACATTTGTGAATAGTCCCAGATCAATACTCTACGCGGGAGAAAATGTTAGTAAATTCAACAAAGCTCGAAACATTCTAAACGCACCTGGTAGATCAACAAAAACAAAATCGTAAAAATTGAAAACAAAGAAAAATCACAAAATAATTGTTACACATCACTGTTTTGGTCAAATTAACAAAATAAAAGTTCAAATTAAACAAACCATCACAAAATATACAAGATACAAATCATTGCCTCATTATAAAATGGATTGAAAGAACAATGAAAATTGACAACATTTGTGTAAATTTTATAACAGTGAAAAACAACATAATAAATATTAGGACCTCGTTGAAAAATACATGCAAATACAATAGTTTATTACCTGTGAATTCAACTTGAAAGAACACACAAAAATAGAAATAAAAAACAAAGAACCAACAAACGCGACACTTCACCAAACTATCCACACCAAGAAATACGACCCTCCACCACCAAGAACGCGACGCTGAGCTAGGGTAAATCCCCGACCTCTTGAGCGACATCTCCATCATCTAGAATTTTTATCGTTCGCTCGCGTCTAAGATAACTAAACAGTTCCTGATTAATGAGTAGTAGGTAAGGTAAGTGTGAAATTATTGAAATAGGCGATAGAGGACGACAGACCCTGGTTACTACAATACCAATTTCAGTACTACGGAAGATAATTTCTTCTCAGATTTCATGTATTTGACTAAAGACATTAGTGGTAGGGTACTAACAAAACGTATAAAGTTTTATATTTGTAATTGATTTGACAGTTTTGGAAACAGTATGTTGTAATACAAACCGGAAAAATGTGTTTTTAAGAAATACAAATTATTTGTCCGTCTTAAAGAAACGTTAGATCATGTTCTCTAAAAAAAAGGATTCCTAATGGTAATGTGTAATGGTATTTTTAGTTAGTAAATAATGTTAATTTGAGTGCTAAAGCGAGAAAAGTTTAGCGGCCAAAAGGAGTCTTTATGATAATAATTGTTATTTTTGGCATGTAGGTACTGTTCGTTTTCGTTATATTAAATTAGTAAAAGTTACTTACGAAAGTAAAATTAGAGTGTTCATTTGTCTTTGTTTTCCCTTAACGTGGCGATTTCGTTTTCACGAAATTCATGCGCCAACTTTTGCTTTCGGGTTGTAACCTAAATACGTCAGCCTTTATATGCATAAAGGTCAGTTTAGGTCACAAGCTATTCCTAACTGAATGTACAATGATTACTTGGAAAAGTCCAAGAACCAGTGTCGTTTCTAGTGGGGAGATAAAATTAAATTTAGTTGCATGGAAATGGGGTCTTTATATACCTCTCTAATGATGATGAAAACTGTGTAACACGTTATAATGGTTAGATGTTAGCGACAAATGTTACAAAGAAATCCAGTCTTGTTCGATTCATAATTTAGTTAATAAATCATTATTACTATAAAAACAGTGGTGTTTGATAACCGAGCGGCGTGGTCTAGTGCTCTAGAGCATTGCTTAGCATTCGGAAGGTCACCGGTTCGAACCCGGGTCCGACTGCTCTGGTCCAAGTTTTCTGTGGTTTCCTTGGATCATTTAGGCAAATGCTGGGGCAATAATATTCCACAGATAATCTTTTACTTCTCTTCTGTCTTCATTTAGTCCGTCTCATCTTTCTCTCCCTAACAACACCACCCACCCATTCCCACGATTCCTGAAAGGAGGCTGAAGAGGGTCTTACGCCCTACCCTCCGGCTTTGCATTACAGTGTAGGTCGGAGGGACTGCCCGCCCACTAGCACGAGTAGCTGGTGGGAATGAAACACAAAAAAAAAGTTAAAACGTCTTCGATCTATGTAGGATTCAGATGTATGTCCATAGAGCGCAATTTACAACAATTAAACACAAAAAGTTTTTTTTAACGTGTTTGATCCGTTGGCTTTTTGTTTTTGTTTATTTCTTAAAACAAGCAAATGTCTTTTGGACATTGCAGGCGGTGACGTTTTCCGCTTCTAAAGTATGGTAACCAAAAATGCTCGGGGCGGTGGTAGAGGATGTGGTTAATACTTTAAATTTCCTGATCATAGAAGCGACAGGAAGAACTGGTGGTTAATCCTAGTTTGGTCCTGTGAAATTTGACAGTTCTCCGTAGCTTATAAGCATTTCCATAAGATTCCTGGCTTTCTTCTTGTCGAGGCTGAAGATTTGTTCTTCCCAATTTTTACTTTTTGTTGGCGAGATGAAGGGTTTTGACTACCACACCGCCTCTGAAGATATCAGCCGCAGTTGCAGACGAAACGTTAGGGGAAAATCCAAACTGACTACGGCCTATCAGCACGGAGAACTGTTTATCAGAATTAGACGCCGGCCGTGAAAGCCTACACTCTTCAATTATGTGTTATGTTACTGTCCTAATAATTGCTTGAACGGTCTACGGAAATTACAGAAAAACTTTGATCAAGACAGGTAGACCCGAATGATATGCAATGATCTCGCGTTGGTTTTTGTATATACCCTATACTACATAAGTCTTTTAGAGTAATTATTTTCTTTTTCTTTTTCAGATTTAAGTTTATTTTGTAAACCAAGAAGCAAGGAAGAGATAAGAGAGAAATATTCCCTTTTTTTATATGTATTATTAATGTTTTACTCAGTATTAACTATGAACATGATTCAAATTATTAATAAAATTATTGTGAAACGAAAGTTTACAGTTGTTGTTGTTGTTGTCCGCTACTGGTGTTCTAAACATGCTTTGCAAACAATCCATATCATTAATTTCACTACTTGTTACTTAGAATGGTCAGCATAAATAAAATTATATACATTCTTACCATTCAAAAGTATTTATAATATTTGAAGATGTTCTTCGAATACATTCATGTGCATTATTGTATCAGTTAAGCAACGTTATTTACACTGTTTACAAAATATTGCTATATTATTAACTTTGAGAAGAGAGAATGCATTCAGCCATAACATGCGTATTCATGTTAAAAACAGATGTGCCTCATTCAGTAAAATTAGGCTACAGGACTTCTTATTTGTTTTAAAAATTGAAGACTTTTATGTTACAAGCATGCCCTGTATTATTCCAATCGTTGGCATGGGTTGTTGAACTTCTATTAAAAAGTAACTTTAAATGCTCGGATTATATTTCGGATACTAAGAAAGAGAGCTATTTTTTTGTATTTGTTCTTCGAATTAATTTTACTGCAAGGTGGTAAACAAACAAACATTCTCCTATTTTTTAATGTTTTCCTGAAATTTAAGTTTTTGGAGATAGAAAGAAAGTTAATCTGTAATACTTTTAGGTAAGCCGTAATATAAGGAAGGAAATTTTCATGTTTACATAGACAAATTGCTTGGATATGTTAATTTTAGGGTGTCTTTCTAAACGATTTTTGCTGTAGGGTGAAACGTGCGATAAAATTACGGTAAACTGAATAAAGGAACCGCCATGAGGTCAATGTACACCGAAATTGATGAAATATTACATTACAAACAAATGATATTGTTACGGCAAAGTAAATAGGAAAATGTTGAGTAAATAAATGGAACGTTATGGACATTGAAAATATTAAAAAATAAGTTAAAGTGTTCATAAATAAACTATTTCAGGGGTTACTAAACGTAGAAGTTTTAAAAATATATTGATTAATCAAATTAACATTCCTTGTAAGATTTATGCTTGGCTTCTGTCATATTCCTTAGGGATTTTTTTGTAATTATCAAAAATGGCTTTCTTGAAGTATTCGAAGTATTCTCCATGATGATCAATACACATTTGCATGCGCTCGAACTAATTTTCAAAATACATTCTCCACTCCCATTGAGGTACCTCCAAAACATTGTGTTTGAATGCATCATTGGCTGGTTCAGGCGCCCAAAAACGTTGGCCACGCAATTTATTCTTTGATATGCGGGAATAAGAACAAGTCATTTGATGAAAAATAAAGGCTGCACGGAGAATGATCCATCAATTCGACGTTTTGGTCAGTAAATAATAGAATAGGTGGTTGTTTCAGCCGATGTGTGAGAGCTTACAGTGACATTGTGAAGAACGATTCTTCTTTGCCGCTACTTTTTTCATATTTGACCAAACACTTCTGGTAAACAAATGGTTGTGTACCATTCAGATCAGAATTTACCGTTCTACGTTGCTCTAACGGCACGGTTGCCACATGTCCAGTTATTCTGAAGAAACAGGCGATTATTTGCTTCGATGTGCTTAGCGCAAGAATCACTTTTGTCGGATTTGGATCATCTTGGAAGACCCATACGGAGGATTCCTGTTTTGTTTCGGGCTCATATGCATGGATCCAAAATTCATCACCTGTGTAGATGTTATGCACAGCTTTTGATGCACCGCGATTGTATTTCTTGAGCATTTTTGTGCATCAATTGACACGAGAAAATTTTTGAACTTCTGTCAAATCTTGCGGGATCCAATGGCGAGCAAACCTCTTTCACAGCTAAATGTTCCTGCAATATCTTGTTGATGCTCATCCTATTAATGCCCAAAGATGACTCAATCCCACGATAAGTCGCATGATGATCTTGAAATATCAATTCGCGCACAGCATCAATGTCTTCTGGCACAATAAGCAACAACTAATTTTGGACGACTTTCATCCCTGATGAGTCTTTATTCGTGGCCAAGGATGGGGCTTCATCGCCAAAAGTCGAAGATCGATGCATTCCTGTCTTGATAATCAACGTAAAAAGTCGTAAAAAATTATCACACGAAAATGTTCACAAGTTAATTCCATTTTTTTGCTGAGACAAACTTTTTAAGTCACTGTAAACAACACTACTTGTGCTCAAAAGACAAAACGTTCTGAAGAAGGTTGTAGATAAAAAGGTCAAACTTTCAATTAGAAACGTCAGATGGAGTCTGTAAACACTTAGAATTGCTAAGGGTTAAAATTTAAATAGCAACCCTCGTATAACTTCACATTCTGTTAGTAGTCACAATTTGATCGATATTGGCTGTGGCCTTTATGTATTGCGTTAAATGCTAATTCGAATTGAATAACGAAGGGAGGAAGGTGTGTATTCTTGCTAAATAATTAATTATTTGCCAATTAATTTGTATATTCGTGTCTTCCGAATTCTAAGATCATGGAGTTACATAAAGAGAACTTGTTTGAACATTACGATCATTTCATGTAGAAAATAAATCATTATAACTTTTCTAGGCAATGTATTACTCCAATTACTTATAGATGTTATTTAAAAAATTTAAACAAGGAGAAAGGAAGATTTTGTTATGTAAAAGTGGGAAATAGTAAAATCTACATATCAGAAACTATTATTAAGTAACAGTAATATTAGGTATATTAACTAAATGAATAGTAATTGAAATGAATGGAATCTTCATTCATTATTTTATAATAAGTAATTTTGTATTTAAAAGATGCTTCAAGTATAATTTAACATTTAATTTAACTCTACATTTGTTTCGATCTATAATACCTTTTTTAAGAGTAACATTTATATTACTACTATAGTATAATTCTGGCATTTTTGCGAAATCCATGTTCTTGTGCAAAATAGACGACGACGAAACAATTCATTGGTGCTTAATTTTCTATAACAGACAGATCGTTGACCTTACAGAGACAGTATACATGTAGAAGTGATTGCTGTCGTTTGAATTTCCTAGGTTGTGTTTTCAAAATGAGGTTCTTGAACCGAACATTTGATATTGTTCGTATTAATTGCATATGAAGCTTAATCCGAATATGAAGATGGATTTTCAAATATACTACTGATATAATACTAATTCCTAATTAATAAAAAATTTGTATTATATCTGACTTTTCGAAGGAATTTACTTTAGTTATTGTTTCATTTTACATCCGGCTAACTGAAGTACTTGTATGTACAGTACTCGCGCTTGAACGTGGCACAAAATCAATAAAAATGTAGGACAGTCGATGGGAACTGAGAAAGAAATCGTTAGAGCCTATGCAGATTAGTCAGAATAATGTTATAAATGAAATACAACTGTTTACCCGCCGGAGCGACTTCTTGTTTTTAATAATATTTGCTGCTTAGTTTTTATTACAAAGAACTAGTTTAACCATCCAATAAAGAGTAAAAAACACTTCGAAATATTTCAACAAATGTTTATTCACCTCGACAGTTGTTTCGATCAGACGATCATTTTCAAGAGTACAGTTACTATTTTTGTACTCTTGAAAATGATCGTATGATCGAAACAATTGTCGACGTGAATAAACATTTGTTTGCTTTTTATTCTTTATTAAGATGTTTCATCGTCATTGCACTGAAGAAAGTTTAAGTATTATTAACTTATCCAAGTTTGGCCAGACCCACTACACCATATCATAGCTATGACCTCACGATGACCGAACATTGACTTAACATGTCCAAACGTTTGTTATTTATAATTAAAAGTTCCAATTAAACGACAACGTCCTGGATATCGAACGTTAGGTAGTTCCATCATTTAATTAGAAGGCAGTACCATAATGTTGTACCACGAGAGGAGATAACTCCACAAAGTTACCGTAAAAACACCATAGATATGTAGAACATTATTATATAGTGATGTTTTTCTTATCATTTTCGATACCACCAAATATATACGTTCGTAACTATTATGATGTGATACCCTCCTTAAGGCTGTCTTTCGGTTT
Source organism: Agrilus biguttatus (assembly GCA_963921985.1). Taxonomy (NCBI): domain Eukaryota; kingdom Metazoa; phylum Arthropoda; class Insecta; order Coleoptera; family Buprestidae; genus Agrilus; species Agrilus biguttatus. The sequence continues at coordinate 29,692,521 of OY998118.1, forward strand.
ATTGTTTTCATGCTATGTTAAACTGCAAGAATAGTAGTATGGTATGCTATTATTATGAATAGTATTTGGTTAGTCGCTTGACATTATAATTTTACCAAAAGTAAGACAAAATTTTTATAAATCCATAGGACAGCACGTAAGATATAGGCATAAAGGGAAAATAATGCCCTTCCCAAAATACAAATGCCCTACCTTAGAATGGTTGTTATATGTATGTACGTACACTAATACTCCAACATAATTTTTGCTTGTCATTATTGTTATTCAGTTTTTTCGGTTGTTTCCGTGGTATAAGTCGCTTTAAAAACGAAGTTCATCAAAAATCCAGCTTTGTTATCTATTTTCTTTTTCTACACCATACATTTTAGTAAGAGGTACTTTTTCTTAATATTTTTTTTTTGTTGACAGATCGTTGTCAATTCACTTAGGTAGGTACATTGAAATAACGGTAATTACCATAAAAAATTGTTTTTTGGGTAGTTGAACGTATTATTATTATTATTGAAGAGGCTATAGCTGTACACAAAGATGACAAAAACTCTTGTTCTATTTGGGTACTTGGGTACGTGTCTACCACGTAGATGGGTGCGCCATTGGTTCAGTTTAATAAGTTGGTATCCTTATTAAAGGAGGACTTTGTTTAACATTACAGAATCCCATAATAAGTATCAAATATCTGCAGATGGCGTTTACTACGCTTGTGATGTTTTGTATTTGAATTGTGTTATTACTTAGCTTCACTTTTTATCTAATCTTATTTTGAATTTCTTTTAGATAAGTTTATCAGCAAACATCCAACATTCCAACTTAAAGTAACTGTATGAATTTAAACCCAGGAAGCTCTGATTATAGTGGAGGTAGTACTTTCCCATAATGTAAAGTATCATTTACGGTCAATTTTTAAAATCAATCATTTTTTGTACGTAAGTCGTATTAGTTTAGACGTGTAAAATGTTTCAATATGAAACTCCATTAGGAGTTTATCCTCGTAGATCCTTAAACCATCAACTAATAAAATAACACCAAAAATTTAGTAACTGAATTTAAGCTAATTTTTTTATTTGTTATTACCTGACAGATGTAAAGCGATGAAATTACTATAAAATGATTTTCTAGGCAGTACAGCTGATGTATAAAAATTCTACTGTTTCTAATAAAGCCCACAGATAGAATGAACAAAAAATGAATTAATCAAGAATTATGTGCCTGGTAGTTAATTGCCTTCTTCCGATTAACCGATGATTCTTTAATCTAAACCTCAAGTGTAGCCAGAAGATCGTAGAACGATCGATTTGTCGCATCTTCTTTGACTGTTTTCAAATTTCCCACTAACATTGGAACATCATCTTGTCACGTGCTAATACTGACAACTATCAGAAGTTACATCTGAAATGATTCCAGAAACAATATTTTGGCTCGTTCTGGATACATGGGTTGCACTTTACATTGAGTTAGTTCAGGGTGTCGTTTTAATAGAAGTTTAAACCAGGTTCTTCCAGCAGCATTCATTTTTTCATTAAACGAATGATTTTCTCCAATAATTTTAATAAATAAAAAACTTGGCGTTTTAACCTTTTGGGTGTAAGATAAATTTGCAAAATCGAATATATGAACAAGTTGTCCCTTTTCAGTGGACAACACACAGCATCTTACAAATCGATGCCCAATATTGCCAGTTTTAATGTGGTTACGTAATGTGCGCCTCGGTATTCCAAAAAACGGTTGAAACATTATGTTGAGACATTCGTAGTATGCCTTCGATATTCTTCAATCCAGAGGGCGTGTTTTTTATCGGCCAGGCTATGAAGTCTCTATGAAGATTACAATTTAAAACCAAGGCACATACAGCTTTTAACGAAGCCCAGAATGGGATTTAAGCTAATCACTGTGACGGGTCATATTAAAATCAGCGTACGTTTTAGTTTTTAAAGTATTAAGTAAAGAAGAATCTAGATTTGAAAGATAACGTTTGCTATTTACAAGTAAAAATTTCAAGAAAATCTTATAAAATCATATACTTATTGTTTGCTGGCAATAACAACGCATGGGGTTGAGTTTGCACTGTCCCTTTCCAGCGGAATAAGAATTTATTTGTCATTGCTACCTATAGAACTTTTTTGTTATTTTTTTTTTTTGCAAATTTAAATTTTTGTCCGTCAATAAAACACTAGAACCCAAAATTGTTTATGTTTTTTTAAACGGTTCTATATTCAATTTTTGGTTTTATTGTTTTATTTAGTTCAAACGAAATATATATATATTTACTATATAGCTTGTAAAAGCTTTTCTGCCAGCGCCCACCTGATGAGAATCGGTCGTAGGATATGGCTTTCGGTACGCTGTGCCTACTGTGTAGGACACGTTCGAAATGTGGGATCTGTGATCCTTTATAATTATACGAAAAAGAATTTTAATACTTCCTTTTTTTTGGATTCAAATGAAATATTTGAAGAATTTTTAGTAGGGGTAAATTTTAAATATATTAATGCGATATTAATTATCGAATTAATTTATACCCACTACAGATTACCTCATACAACAGTAACAAATTTTTCCCTCATTGCATGAGGTAATCTGTAGTGTGTATAAATTAATTCAATAATTAATATCAATATTATGTATGATATGTTTTATACATTAATGTGTTATTTTGTTCAGTTTCATAGAACCCCATTTTGGTTTTGTTGTATTTTTGTACGCATTGAATAATATTTATGCAGATATAATGAAGTACAAATTTACTTCTCGGATTCCTTAACTTTATAAGAATACAGTTACAGCATTTTTATCCAATGTAAAAAGAATTAATTTCGAATAAAATTACGAAATCGGTTTTAATAAGAAACCCACCTGCAAGTCGTTTATCAGACGAGCTGTGTTACTGATAACGGTAAACAACAAGATTCCATCATCGATGGGTTGGTTGTTGGTACCTTATAATCGGTATGTAAAAAACGTCGTGGCCATTCGACGATATTCGTAAGTATGTAACGGTTGTATTTCTTCTTTTTGGACAATTTTCGAAGGAAGGGGAGTATTGTACCGTTCGTCGTATATACCAATACTAATTCGAATAACGCCAACGGGCAAGCACACCTTTGTAATTTTGTCAATCAATAAGAACCGTTTAAAATATATGCGCACAATAAAGAACGAATAATAAATATATGTATGTGATGGTAGGCAGATACTGCAGTAAATTCTTCCCATTCCTATTATATACCTACTTATACATAATGTACATATGAATAGTTAAAAGATTAACGGGTTATGTCATCAACATTGCATAATGATTAAAATAAGCGGGAAACAAGATAAAATGCTCTCTTCGTAGATTTAATACCGTAGTGAATAAAGAAAATTAACACTTTTATTTAAAAATCATATATTATATTACATATTATAATAAGTACTTACTTATATGTATAAAAACAAGTCAAGTACGAGAGGAAGAAGCACTCTTTATATTATTTTACTTCATTCGGGTTTTTAAGTAACTGAATATAATAAATTAAAATTACATTTTATTAAGTAACTTTTAATAAATTAAAAAAGAAATTGGTTAAGCCAAAGTCGATCTTAGATCCAACAAATTATACTTTAATCTTCAGGGCTTTGTTACAATAAAGAATATATATTATTAATAGCGATCACTTTTGTCTCTTCCGTCATTCCTTTAATTTCAACTTTCCCTATCAAATGGTTTCAAATAAAAGCGTCTCGTTTCTGGCAGCAACTGAAAAGACTCGACGAATATACTTTACGGATTTTCTTAAGGAATAATAAAATGGGTAGCACATTTTAAAATACATAAATATGGAATCAACAGAAACAACTACTCCGAAGGCTAATACCCCTACCGGTATTGAATTACACCATTGCTTCCGATAGATTCCGGACGAAGATATAACATATACAAAAAAGAAAAGAAAAGAAAAGAAGGTATTAAAATCCTTTTTCGTCGAAATTTTAAGGATCGCAGATCTACATTTCGAACGCGATGTACACAGTAGGCACAGCGTACGGAAAGCCATATCCCACGACCGGTCGAAACTGTGTAGGACGCGTTCGAAATGTGGATCTGTGATCCTTAAAATTTAGACAAAAAGGATTTTAATGGCTTTTCTTTTTTGAAGATTTTAATATGATAGTGTTTGATTTTGTTTTTCATTTGTATACAAAAATTTATCTTAGTCTTTTATAATAGATAATGTTTTTCTATTACACTTCTATTATAACTCTTTTTTGCTTCTCGGCTTATTTGATAAATTATTCGTTTCAGAAATTTTTAGAACATATGACAGATATTGAATATTATAAATTTAATAATTACAAGATTTTTGGCTGAAATATTGATACAATTAAACATATAAGCAAAGTTTGTAGTTTTTGATAATGTGTGAGTATTAATTATTGCTTTTAGTGTTATTAACATTAAGAAATAAAATTAGACTACGTAATAATTTATAAAACTTATTAATTATAAGGAAATTTGTTACAGGTTCTCGTCTTTAAAACTTCAAGACTTTTCAATTATGTAAGTTTATTTTATCATATTTTAGGGTTTATGAGATCTTAGTATGTAAGAATTTTGTGATTTTATTAACGATTTTGTAAATATACTTTCAAAAATTGTGTTTAGTATTTAAAAAAACATACATACTGTTAAAGTCGCCCAGGTAATCAATATTTTAATTGGCCGGAATGTGCAATGTTTAAAAATTAATTTCCGTCAATTATTTTGTCAAGTCAGTTTTTCCTAATATAAAAAGAAACAATGAATGAAAGTTTCGTTTTTTTTAATTAATTTGCTGTTTCGTAACAGTAGAAATAAATAAAATTGCTGCACTGAAAATCAGATGAATTAATATATATATACACACATTTGTTTTTGCTACTAATATTCCTTTTAAGAAATTTAAAAGTAAAAGTGTATTCTATCGGAATGAATATCTAAAATTGGAATTTGTTGGTATTCGGGCTATCAGATTGCAAATGCTAGAAGAATTTTCCTGACTTTCCCTGATCATTTCGCTAAAGATTCCTGACTAACTAAGTACTTATGTCCATTTTAAAAGATTATTTTAGTTTTTAAAAAGTTGATGAAGAATTTGATTATATTTTTTATATATACATTTTGCAATAATAGTTCTAATTTCTCGTTTCTTCACTTGAGATATTTCTGAATGTTTTGAAGTAGGTTAATATAAAACTAAAACCAAAACTCGAATATAATAAAGAAGTTCCAATGTGGAACGAAAACAGAAATTCAGACTTGTTTCATGTAAAATAAGGTAACAGTTGTAGAGTGTAATCAACAAACTATGTATATGCAATAAAATATAAAATGTTTTGGGGTTATAACGTTTTAACAGCTTGAATTTTTCGTATTTTATTCTCAATCTTTTAAAATGAACAATTCATTGTAGTCATTGGGTTGAAAAAGCTAAAGCTTATGTTAAGTTATCTTAGCTTTTGGGTATAATGTATTTGGTTTTTGTACTTTCGTATTTTCAAATTCCGCATTTTTATCAAATATTTAGTTGAATTAGCCCTGATTTTCCAGGTGACTTTTCATTTTCGCAAACTGCCCCTGACAACTTCGGGCTTCCTCGACATTCCCTGACTTTCCAGATAGTAATTTTTTTCATAAAATATGGGGGTTCTAGTTGTTCAAGTATCCTTAATCATTATTGAGTTTACAATTAGAGAATTTATAAAGTAACATCCTTTAAGGTTTAAGGGGTTAAAATTTGATCAGAAAAAATCCGTGGTCGTTGATAAATAAAATTAAATCGTTTGGTTAACTTACCTCTTATAGTACTAGGCATCGTAGCATTTCCTTTTCCACAAAAAGATTACGATGTATAAACTAAGCTGTACTCTGCACTTTTTTCCTCAAGCGCGCACTAATGAGTTTCAAAATCCTATATCAACTTTGCTTTTTTCACTTTAAAAGTTTACACAGCGTGTTTGTATTTTGCAAACGTATCTCAATCACTGTTTCTGATAAATGAACATGTAAAATTTCATTCAGTTTCAGTTGTCAACACAAAACCAACAGGGTTGTTTAGGCAATACACTTTTTTCTTTTGTAAATTCCAAAATTTCTGATCACCATCTTCATTTATTTGGTAAGAACGGTGGACAGAAGTTGTTGCATCCTTACGTCACCTTTCCTGAAAAAACGTTCACATTCATTTTTATGATTCAGTAAAAAAAAGTGCATTGACTCCATTGATTAGATGACGTTTGCATTTTCCAAGTTTTACCGATTCTTATAATTACAATAATTATCACGTTAATAGCTTGTCTTTTGAAAATGCATCTACAATAGTTGTTAAAAAATTGGCGCGAAAATATTTTTTTTACAATATGTTTTAGGGTATTGTATTTTTTGTGTATCTAATGTTTTCTTTTGTGATATAATCATAACAAAAGTAATAAAAATTTAAGGTCTAAAGCAAAAAGTTATGGATATTAATAATATTTCATATATTGCATAACTTTGTATTTTTATTGGAGTAAAAACAATGTTGTTGTAATAACATTATTAAATCATTCATTGTTCAGGTACTATGTGGAGATAGAAATTTAAAGGTTCGTTTTTGTTTATTTTGTAAAATTGGGTTATCTTGTCGTATACAGTAGAATTCGTAAAACCGAATTTATTTTTGGATGATACAATCTTTTTCCGTTCGACGACCTTTACACATAACGATTGTTTAATCATATTCATTAAATGCAGTTCCATATGATAATCACTGTGTGTTGTACGTACGTATGGGACTTAAAAAAGAATGTAAAGTTGTACGTGTGTGGTGGCACAGTATTTAGTTCAAAGAGCCGAGATAGAAAACATTGAACTTGAACGGCGCGGAAGGTCAGAAGCAAGGCAAATACCTACAAACTAACTAACTAACTTTTCGTTATATTTGTTTCAAATTATAGGTTGGAAGATTTCTTCTCGAAACAAAGCTGAATTTTTTGTTTTATCTGTATAAATATATATATTTAATAACGCACATCAACAAAATCATGGATGAAAAGGAAAAATGAAAAGGGCAGTAATTTGCAAGGTTTAGAATATTTCAGAACATCAGGATATTAAACAAATGTAATTTTTGGTCTTTTGAGAGGATTACAATGTGAAATAAAAGGATAAAACAATCAACAGAGTTGCCATTTCTAAGGTATCTTTGGTGGCTGAAATCCTAACGTTGCTAATTTCACTTTTTTGTATTTGGTATTAGGATATCTTGAAATTTCAATATTTTAGGACAATTCTGAAATTAGGTTCAAGTTCACCCATGAAAAATGTACCGACAGTAATTACCCCCGTAGAATTTTTTTGTTTTCAACTCACTACAGTAGTGTTTTGTTTTTTTTAATGTCACCTCTTTTTAGAGGACACGACTGTGGAGAGTTGAAAATAGAATGAGAAAATAATCACTACCAATGTATTCTTCAAAACCGAATTCAAATCTGGTCCCAGAAACGCTTTAGCACTGCAGTTTAAATCCTAGTCTCAAAACCAAAAACTCCAAACTATAATAATTCGAATTTTTAAATTAAGATATATCAAAATCTAAATGTGTTGGGGGTATGATTATAATTAAGCTACAAAATATACCTAGCAATTGGCTTTGACTCTATTGTTTACTTTGCCCTTTTATTTCACGTGTTAATAATACTTGAAAATTGAAGTTTTTGAAATTTGAGGTTAGGATATCTTAAAATCCAGACGTTATGTGGAAATTCTGAGGCCAGATTTGGAACCACCTTTGCAAACTACGTCGGAAATGACATCTCTGCTAATAGCTTCCTGATCCGCGTTGACCTGTGTAACTAACAAATATGTAGTGAAGATACTCACTTAGTCGGAGAAATTATATGTATTATTCCAAAAGAAATGTAACGACAGTGGTGTGTAATCCTTAGAAATGAATATTATGTATGTAAATCCACTGAACCACCACACTAAAGGTCAAGCCCGAAAGGTTTGTACACGCGCGGTTCAAAATACACGTAAGCATATAACTTCCGGGGAAGTTCGTTTCCGGGCCACCACCACCACCGATACTCGTATTGCCGCGAATCGGACAGCGATTTAGGGGTGTAATTATTGAACACGTATCAGTCGACGAACACCTTAAGTTTTCGTATTGAAACAGTTGAAAAGTAAAAAAAGTCACCACTTAGTCACCGCCACGGTCGCACTAAAAGGTAAATCTTTGGGACCCGCGTCGTTCCTTCTTCCACCTGTTGGGCTCGGGCTTAGACTGAGCGACCAGGTGAGAAGGTAACCGCGGAGGTCACTGACACACACACCGACCGCCGGTTAACGGGACGTTTAGAGTTAGCGGTACAAGAGCAGTTAGTTTACAGGATCGTGTGTAGCCTCCACGGAAGACATAGAATGATGTTGCCGTTTATTTCGTCTTATTATTCCTTCATTTCTTATGCTTCTTCTTCCTCTTCTTCTTTTTGTTTTTCGCCTCTTCTACGTGGACGTTGAGGTAACGTCATCATCATCGCCGTCGTCGTCGACGTCGTCGTCAGCGACGTCGTTGTCGTTGTCATCGACTTCTTGCATTATAAACGCCACTCGCTACTTTTAAAGAATAAAGACGTGCGAATTGTAATCGTGCAAGAAAATGTAGGTTCTTACATACGCACACATATGTTTTTGTACAGTAGCACTTGTGTGCTACTTCGCATGCACGTAGAAGCATTATTGAGGTACGGGTCGGGTACCCCAATTATTGTTGAGGAATCTTGACAGGACTTACCCTGTTCTACTCCCAGGCGTCAAGTAAATGTGCATTCGCTAAACCCGTATTCAGGTTGGTGCATTCGTTTCGATGTGAATTGTATCCGTAAAGACGAATGGAGAAGACCAACGGAGAAGACCAACGGAGAAATAGACAAAATTTCACAAATTTTTGTTTCAATTGTTACGAGTTCCACTATTGTTTTATTATATAATTATTGATTTTAATCTGCGCTTTCGCTCTTACGTAGGAGAATTACTATAACCCAGAACCTTAATTATTGTTAAAACTGGTCGGTTAAGACGCTGCCAAGACTTGATTCACTGATGATGTTAGCCCTAATTTCCGTCGAAACGTCTACACTTAATCGTTCATTTCAGCCCGAATCTTAGTTCTACTATATAGTACTTTTTTCCAAGCCGGAAGCAAAATCTTACGTCTGTAAGTTGTTCGTCTAAGTCTAAACAGCTTCGTCAAAAGAAATCACAAATGCCAAATACAACTTTTCCTATATAACTCTGATTAGTATACTCATTCCGGAAGCATAGTTGGATGTTCTCTTAGGGGATGAACCGTGAAATACAGAAGCTCTGTCCACCCTAAGGCGACTTCGGTTATTTCTGGGCACAACCTTGTGTATATTTGTCACGTTAAATATTCCTTATTTCGCATAATTTATAGTCTGTGTTTGCCTGCGTTTGCATCCTTTAAAAAATAATAAATTTTATTAGTCTAATTCGGCGGGTCAAATGATAAATGGGGCATTAACAATTATCTCATATTATTGGTTTATTTGATGTCAAACATCGATTATGAGCCATGAAAGCATCTTATACAGAGTGTTTAGTGCTTAAGCATAGCTAATATTTTCTGACTCAATGCCGATCGGCTTCTATCGGAGCCACATCATTAACCTGGTTTCACTAACAAAAATTAGTGTTTCTTAATATTAATAAAACGTCAATTTGGTTAATTTCCATATACATTTGAAACATGAAACTTAATCTATCTTACAAGGTTTGTTGTTAAATACTATTGGGGTGGGTGGGGATAGGGAAGAGGATGGTGAGGTACTGAATTCTATGTGTTCATTTATTAAATTATCACTATTTTTATGCTCATTTATTTCTAGTATTTCTAGAAATGATAATTAAAAACTATTATTGTATATGGTATGCAAAATTTCAAAATTATCATTAAAAACATGGTCATGGTCTATTAAATGCTTTGCGTAATTTGAGTTTTCTTGTTAAGGTAGGAAGGTACCCCCTGCTGAAACGATTAAAATAATTAAAAATTTACTAGAGAATAATAATACTAATCCAGTTATTATAGACGAAATTATTTCATTATTATCCGTATGTTTAAACCAAAACTACTTTCAGTTCAACAACGAAATTTGTACCTGCACAGATGGGCTAACAATCCCTTAAGTCCCATCTTGACCGAAATATTCATGACTAATTTAGAAACAACTATTAAAAATTCCCAGCAATATAATAGGTGTTTGTATTGGTTTCGATATATTGATCATATCCTAGTTAGTTTTGTAGAAATCTCAATATTAGAATAAATGATCATAAATAATCCTACCTTCACAAAAAAACAGACTCAAGTTACGCAAAGCATTTAGTAGACCATGACCATTTTTTAATGATAATTTTGAAATTTTGCATACCATATACAATAATAGTTTCAAATTGTCATTTCTAGAAATATTAGAAATAAATAAGCATAAAAATAGTGATAATTTAATAAATGAACAAATAGAAATAAGTACCTCACCATTGTTGAACCACTTCTCTATCCCCACCCACTCGAATAGTATTTAACAACAAACCATGCAAGATAGATTAAGTTTCATATAAAACTTCTGAAGAAGCCGCAATACGCGCGAAATACGTGTTAAGTGATTATACAATTATATATAAATTAACCAAATTAGTGTTATATTATTATTCATAATGAATTTCCATCAAGTAACTGTAGATACGATTATATATATTAGTATTTCTTATTAAGTTTAGTTACAAAACGCAAAATATGTAAATCTAAGAAATAAATACTGGCTTATTTTGTAAATATTCCTAAAGGTAGGTGTTAATTTTTCGGGAGTGTGCCCCCTATATATAACAATTGTACAAATCGAGATTTTTCTTTGAAATGGAACAGAAATTACTAAGTCACAAGTCGTCCACAAAACGTTAACCAATGATAAACGACTTACCCACAACTCTAAGTTCATAATAATGAAATTAATATGAGCACGTTGCCAATTCCTATAGGAATGACGCATGATGCACTAGAGCGATCATGGGTGCCAGGGGCAACAAACGTGTTAAAGTATCAGAAAACATGGGATAGACATTCCATAAACAATTTGATGTAACGAATCTCAAAACCATTATTCTTTTCATTATTTTCGAAAATTTCGAATATTCTGTATAGTAGAATAAACATTCGGGATGTAGGTCTGCGGTCTAAGTGAACTATTATGCCCAGACGTTTTGTCGACTACTGCGGCTGACATCCTCAGTCAGCGCCGAGACTTCGAAATACAACCTACGTTCACGTCGTCAACGCAGCACGCACTAGTACTGAGGATGTCAGCAGCCACAGTAGTCGACGAAACGTCTGGACTTAATTGTTCACTTAGACCACGGCCCTACAGCCCGAATCTTTATTCTAGTATGGATTCCGACCGTGAAAACCTTTGTTCTTATAATATTCTTTATTTTTGTAGAAGTTCGAATAATTATAAATATAAATATAAATATAAATATGGAATCAACAGAAACAACTACTCCGAGGCCTAATACCCCTACCGGCATTGAATTACACTGTTGATTCCGATGGATTCTTAGACGAAGATATAACGCGTTCCAAATGTGAGATTTTTGATCTTAATATTTAGACGAATAAGGATTTTAATTCCTTCTTTTTTGAATATGTTTTAATAATTGTTTTTCGAAAACTACGTCGATTATTAGTTAGCATACAATTCTCCAAAAAATTTCTGTCCATTATAAAATGAGACTAATTTATATCATTGTAATTTTTATGCGAGAGTCTAATTTGTACGTGCCATTGTTTTTTCCGAAATTTTCTTTTAGTAAGAATTTCATTCGGTTCCTCCCTCTTGTCCTAGTATGTACTCAACTTTATTGAATTAAACAGCATCTAAACGGTCAAATGACTCTGGGGTCATCTGTCACTTTTATATACGTAAACGTATTATTATTTCTATAATCTGGTCGTAACTCCTAATGCTCTTCATCACGACCCCCTAGGGGGTCGTTAGGAACACTATGGGAACCGCTATCCTTTCAGGTACATTCCTTTTATGGTATATTCAAATTGTATGAAACTCAGAAGATGCTACATTCTGTTTAATTCCTATCTAACTCATAGCATACACTCGCACGTAACATATATGCTGACACATTATTTAAATTTTGTTCAAACATTTTTAATTCGAGTTTGATAATAAGAATACGTATTAACTAGATTTTATTACTATTATTTTATTGTGATAGATGTAATATGTATATGTAGGGAATCTAGATTTCAGATAATTTCTTTTGAATTATTCGCAGTTAAAAATATGTCCATATTCGTAAAACTGTTTTTTTTTCACATAGGCGTACATATTAGAAAGGTGTTTCATATTTTTAACCGTTACACAATTTTGCAATAGACATAATAGAAATAAATAAAAAGTTGGTTCCGTCAAAACATTGTACTGTTGAGTTTTATTGTTAACAAAAATGTCCAGGTCTCTGGTAATTGCACGGCACGTACATAGGTAAATAAGGTTATAAATAATCGTTAGAGTTAGAAATTAAAAATGTGAATACTGCTTATTGTACTTACTACTCATAAATTGTTAATGCTATTGGTTAGTTGGTAAAGGTGTTTCAGTAGTCTTTTCAGGAAATAAAATTGATTGTTTCGGTAATTGTAACAAATATTTCACGTTTTCAAAATTTGTTCGACCATAAAAAAAACTAGAGTTACCCCCACACCCTCATACAAAAACAAAGAAAGCTGAAATAAACGAGCTACGATAATAGCTAACCAGTGAAAATTGTAGAGTGGGTATTATACAAGCAGTCCTTAAAATCATACTACCTAAATAAATTTAAGAACCAGAGAAATAGGTTAGTCACTCAGATAGAGCAAGTAATTTCAGGTATTTTCAAGTACGGAGGTTCTAGAGGTTGACGTAAAAACTACTGGTCGTCAGGATATGAGATCTAGTATTAAATTAAAAGTAAAAATAATTATAAATATAAAAATATAAATATAAATATGGAATTAACAGAAACAACTACTCTGAGGCCTAATAATACCCCTACCGGCATTGAATTACACTGTTGATTCCGATGGATTCTTAGACGAAGATATAATATATTCAAAAGAGAAGGAATTAAAATCCTTATTCGTCCAAATTTTAAGATATGGCTTCGGTTCGTTGTGCCTACCTGGTAGGACGCGTTCAAAATTTGAGATCATTGTTCTTAAGTAGAGTTTTTATTATATCCAAAAAAGAAGGAATTAAAATCTTTATTCGTCTAAATATTAAGATCAAATTCACATTTTGAACACGTCCTACCGAGTAGGCACAACGAACTGAAAGCCATATCCCACGACCGGTTGATTCCATATTTATATTTATATTTTTATATTTATAATGTAGCCTGTAAAGGCATTTCTGCCTGCGCCACCAGATGAGACCCGATAAGTCGAAACCGGTCGTGAGATATGGCTTTCAATTCGTTGTGCCTACTTGATAGGACGCGTTCAAAATGTGAGACGAATAAGGATTTTAATTCCTTCTTTTTGAATATAAAAATAATTAGTTAAATAGATAATTATACCGGAAACGAATGACTCGAGAACGATTTTAGTTTGTTTGGAAAGGTTCGTATAAAACATTTATCTACAAGGAAATTGTATTATTGCAAATTTACAGACTTAAACCAACTCAAACCTTCGTAAATCAACTAAGTTTAATTTCTTAGAATTTCGTTTCGAGTATAATTATCTATTAGTTTCATCATTTTACACATCACTTAATCTCTTGTCAGCATTCTATGGAATGCCTAGGCATTTTATGAAACACCTGAATAATATATTTTGGCGGTAACATGCAAAATATCAGAAACACCAGAATCCCCATATATGTTACATTTGTAATGTTGAATTTTCATGAAAAGCTTTTCTTATAAACATCATTGGAAATTAACCTAGGAACTTAATGGTGTCATCAAACCCTACATTGTCCGTGACCTTTAGGGCAAACTTGGAAAATTTAAATACGAATTCGTATGTTTGACTTTATAGTCATAGGGAAGGGCAGAAAATTGTAGGTCCATATCTATTTTCGTGCAAGGCTTGTAAAAGTCATGGGTGACATTAAATTAGTAGCAAAATTAAAAGACGATTACAAAAATATAATATATTACCAATAGTTGTCAATAAAAATAATTTAGGTTCTCTGTTAGTAAATAATAAGGAACGACAAAATAAAAATGAAAAAAGCGAGGTTTACGAAATTAAATGTAATAATTGCGAAGAAATATATTTAGGGCAGATTGGACGGTCGGTTAGAAAACATCTCATTGAACATGAAAAGTCAATAATTCATAAATCAAAAAATACAAATTTGGTACAACATTTTGTGAGTAACAACCATACCTTAGATATAAATAATTTTAAATTGATTCACATTCAAAATAAAAGTAGAAGATTGGACTTATTGGAAATTTTAGAGATAACGAGAGCCAACAATAACCACAAAATCCTTTTAAATGACCAAATTGATTTTGGGATTTCCCCTCTATTACGATCGGTCACAGGTAACCATGTCGGTAGGTAGTTTGAATATTTAAATAACACAAAGTAAATTGCAAGTTAGTTTTTAAGTAATTTTAATATTAATTTTATAAAATGTTTCACCAAAAGATCAGCTTCACCACCATCTCGACTATAAATTAGGGGAATAGTTTGTATAAAATTTGTTTTGTTATCAGAGAGGAATTACAGTTTTTAATTTTTTAAGGGCGAAAAATAATTAGAATTAGTAGAATTAGAGAAGGTGAATTACCTGGACGAGATTGTGGACGTTAGCTAAGTAATTAATAAATAAAATATTCTTTTCTCGGAACGGATACCTCTGTGGGCGAGGCCGATTCGCACTTAGTCGGATTTTATTTTATTTTATCTTTCTATATTGAGTTTTTGTATTATATAGGTCATCGTTTAACACATTTATTATTAGAAACGCTAAAGGTAAACGAATACACCCACGCAATGTAGTGGTTTCTGTCTTCTTAATTTTAACTGGTCATTCAAGTTGATCCCTTCTTATGTAACGTACAAACTTCATATTTTATTTATTCGATTGATAGACTTTCTTGAGAAGCTGATGTTACAAGTTGAATTACTGACTTGTATCTCGACTCTGATCATCCGGCCTCCAAGAAGCCAATGACCTCACCTTTAACTTTCAAATCCGTTTGCTTCCTTCTCATATTGTTTGTTTTATTTTGATGTTATAATATTTATGAAATAATACACGAATTGCTAAACTAGCATATGAATGAATACTTTAATGCTTTACTGACAATAAATGGACTACCTAATTTTCCACTGCAATTATATACGACATTTTAAATTTTACTTTACTACTCGTGTTTACTTACTGTCAGCGGTCGTGGAAACTTTATACAACATTAAGTTTGTTTTGAATTATATATTGTTCACAAATAATAGATTTAGTAAACATTAATTTAACAATAGTTTGTTCTTTTTTTCGGAGAAATACGTATTTTACAGAGAAGAATAATGCATAAGAACATATAGGTATTGAAAGAACAGATTTCTGAGTTTCTAAAAACTTCCAGCAGATTTTTATTTACGTGTACATTAATAATTATTTTCCTTAATAATATTTTTGGTCTATTGTTTAAAATTTCTGCATTATTTTCTGGTTATTTCATGATTATCACATTTGGATGGTTACCTACTAATTTCATTTAACTGATTTTGGTTTTAATTGAAATTAGTTTTTAGTCATGCTATTTAAGTAGTACCACTATATTTGTTCTTTCCGATCCATATATTGAGATTTTTGTTTATTTATTTATAACTATATTAATTGTTCAATTTTTTCCTTATCAAATCTTTTTCATGCTTTCATCTTTTCACCTTTATTTTGACTCTTCATAATCTTTTATCACATGTGGTTTTTCACTACTTTCTGTACTACTACGTCTTCTTTTGTTCTTCATTAATACTTCAATACTAGTACTCACCTCCTTTATACTAATTACAATATTCAAAATTGACTATCGTTTCTTCGTTTTAGGTTATTTGTGTAATAATATATAAGGTTTTTTTGGACTTGAGTGCTTGAAGCTCCCCAAGTTACAGATTATATTATAATACATTGGGATGAACCCATTCTTTTTATGTTTTTCTAGAAAATGTGAGCTAGTCAAAATAATATATTCGAACATCAAACGTTACATTTAATTCTATTGTTTAAACTGTTAATTTTAAATATAAATATAAATATGAAATCAACAGAAACAACTACTCCTAGGGCTAATACCTCTACCGGCATTGAATTACGCTGTTGATTCCGATGGATTCTTAGACGAATATATAACATATTTAAAACCAGAAGGAATTAAAATCCTTTTTCGTCTAAATTTTTAAGGATCAGAGATCCCACATTTCGAACGCATCCTACACAGTAGGCACCGGTTTCGACTTATCGAGCCTCATCAGGTGGGCTCTGGCAGAAAGGCCTTTACAAGCTATATGATAAATATAAATATATTTATGGATTAAAAATTTAGACGAAAAATGATTTTAATGCCTTTTTTTTTTTTGAATCTCCTAATTTTACATGTGATCTGGCGGATTTAAAGGTCTTTATAGGAAAATATTGTCTATTATTCTTTATGGCTTAGTTTTTCAAGGGGAAAGTATAACTTTCAAATAGAATCACAAAATTTCATCTAATTTTTAGTTTTACCTTTTATTTATCTTGTTACCGTATCTAAGGGTTGAAAGACGAAGAGTTAATGCTGCACGGTTTTGTAATGGGTAACATTTTTGGTTTATTATACTGCGATACAGCACTAAGTAAATTTAACAAATTATTAATAATATTTTGTTGATAACCATTGTTATCTGTTATTGTGTAAATTCTATCTAACTCTAAATTATATTGGTCTACTTTCATAGGGACGTTAATTAGTCTATGGAGAAATGAGTTAAAAGTTGCATGTTTATGAGACATTGGGTATCTTTCAAAATACGTATATTTGAAAATATATAGATATAATAAACAAAAAGGAATATTAAATGACCAACTAGATAATAAGAATTCACCATTGTTAAATTTAAATTTAGTTAACCATACCTCCTCTCTGCCTCCCTCCCACCCTTACTAGTAATTAACGATGTAAATAAATAGCTGCACTGACGAAATTTGTACAAACTTCACCTGAAGAAGCTAAAGTTTTGCGAAACATATGTAATGATTATTATCAACTAATTCTTGAAACTATTGTGTTCACTTTATTCATCAGTGTATTTTAATTATTTCCATTAGAATTTCTACGAAATAATAGAATTTTTTTGGTGTATTTGAAAAGTACTATATCCATTAGTTAAGATTTATTTGAAATACATTTTTTTTACAAACACCACAACCTCTGTCTTTTGAAGGGCTATTACAGTTTCTTCTAACTATTAATTAAATACTTTTAATAAGGATACTGTCTATAACATGTAGCGCTGTTAGTAAACATCAAAATACAATCTTACTGAATTTTACTGTTTGAAACAGAATGATAGATTAGATCTTAACTCACACAAATGAACGCAATGTTTTTTAAGATTTTTATTCACAATTAAAATAACGGTTGTTATGTAGTCAGTCAGTCAAAGAGAATGTAATGTTGTCATTTTGCTTCCAAATAAAACTTAAATCATGTTCCTACCATATACTATATAATACGATAGTTGTTGACAGAAGAACATTTTAACAAAAATAGCACATAGTTAAAGGTTGTTGCCTACAGTTATTATGCTCATGTTTACATAGTCATACATAATAAACGTATTTGTGCATTTGTGTGTACCGTTATTTTTTATTACACTTACTAGTAATTTTGCGGCATTTAACGTGGATAGGGGTATACAAAGAAAAGAGGAACCTACATGAATTTCGGATTGGTAAATAAAATTAAGAAAAAATGCATAATATGTTGCATGGTAATGATAATATTTGTTTCTTAATTAAAAACCTAGCGACTTATTCATATATTCCTTTAATGTATTTTTAAGTAATTTTAAGCTTTTAATTAATAGACTGACTTCATCGTTTTTATTGACAGAAATAAGTAAAAAATGAATGGGAGGAATGAATTTATTATTTTATTTGCTTTTCGCGACACCTACCTATTTGTGTTATCCGTTCAGGAAAATACAACCAATAAGGAAGCTGTTAATTACATTAATTAGTGACTATTTTATCGTACTTAATAGTAGTGTGTCATTGAAATCAAACAAAGATGAGAAAATAGGTATCTTGAAAGTAAGAGAGATGTTGTAGTAGTCGTGTGAAAATCGGTTTATCAGAGAATCAGTTAAAGTGAAGAGGCATCCAACAAGTACATCTTCAATTCGATTCTGTGAAACTATTGCATAGGGTTCTCAAATATATGAGGCAATGATGTAATAAGAGGACTATTGCAAATAACAGTATGACTAGTGATCTTGGATCGTTAAACATAATTGTGATTCTTAAAATAAATATCAGGGCATAAAATCAGGACTGGATCGGGTAAATAACGAAAAATCTGAAATTCCCTAATTCGGATACAGCCACCTTATACGGCCCTGACCAGGGTACCCAACGGAACAGAGCTAAAATAAATGTATAGTTCCACTACATGTATACTGATTTCTTGTTTTTCGTCCAATTAAACTACCTATATTCAAAATTGAGAAAAAATTAAAACACTGAGGGTTTCACTAAAACTTTATTGAATACTCGATACGTATTTCACCTTATAAGGGCATCTTCAGGAGTAACGAAATTATACTAAGTACCAAATAGAAATACATTAATTTATAGTACATACTAAGAGGGTGGGGGATGAACAATGTTTGGTTCCAATAAGGGATTGTTACCAAATTCTATTTGGTCGTTAGTAATATTTTTTTTTATTTTCTATTTTTGCTTTTTTTATTTCGATGATTTCGTATCTATCTAGTATTGGACCTCCTTTTAAATGGTGTAATAATTCTAAATTATTTATATTTATGCTGTGGTTATTTTCAATAAGATGAGTGGCTAAACCTGAAGCATGATTATTGAATTTTACGTAATTTACGTGTTCATTGTATCTTGTTATAATATCTCTTTTGGTCTTTCCTATGTAAATAGCTGAGCAATCTGAACAATTGATTTTGTATATACCGCTTTTATGGAGGGTGTCGGTTTTTCCAGTCATCTTATTGTTAACCAGAAATTTACCTACAGTAAAGTTATTAAAATAAGCTGCATTAATATTGAACTGCCTGAGTGTCCTACCTAACTTTTCGCTAATAGTACCATACCTATATTCATCTAAAATAATTAAAAATGACCAATAAAAAATCTTTACAAACAGTTTTCGTTTTAACGATTTGAAGAGGGATTTCGAAAAGACAAATATCAGCGTGGAATATCGAATAAGAAGAAGTAAGAGGTTGCCAAGAGGAAGTTAAAAAAGAATAATAATGTAAGGGTCTGCTAGGAAACCTATGGAATTTCATGATAGGATTAAAATAAAAAAATTAAATCAGGAGTGGACTAGTACAGGTAAGGGATTCCTTAAAAGTTCTACGATAAGGTAATTAAATCAGAGCCGGTTTGGGATACTTCATGGGTTCCTTATTGGGTCAAAATACAGCAGGAAAGTCAGAATCAGACCAGGATAGATTAAAAGGAGTACGATCAGATAATAAAATCAGGGCCTGTGTTCGATATGTGAGGGATTCCCTTTCAGTACCTGATATGGGCCATATTATAAATACCATTTTACTGCATTACCTATTAGAGTATGATCCGGTTCAGAGCATATTAGGGCATGCCTTTACTTATCATACGTATTTTCTGATTTGACAAGTGCTTTACCTATAACAGCTGTTCATCTTTCTGGAGAAGGACAATATACAACATTCAAATCCTTTTCATACAAAGTACACCAACCAGTTGAGTTATAGATAGTCCCTTTGCAGTAGAATTATGTCATTAAAGGATGGATCCATTTCAAATAGTTTTATATAGAGTAGCCTCTATATAACTAGGAAAATTATTATACATAATTGAGTCTATCCATTCTGAGTTGATATTCATTATAATTTTGAAACAATAACGATACTGGTTGTAAATTTTCACATCTTTAAGTAAATTCATTAAAAATAACAAGGATACAACCGATCAAATGTACAAATCTGGAATTTATAAATTAGAATGTAAATCTTACAGTGTGTATTATATAAGAAAAAACGATAGAAATTTCAACACTAGAAAAAATGAACATAAAACAAGTTATTATCATAAAAAAGCCGATTCAAACTATGCCCACCATTTAATCACAAAAAATCTAAAATTTAGTTAACATGTAGGAAACAATTGGAATAAATTATCATTTCTAGAAGTATTATAAAATAACAAATTTAAAAATGGCAATTTATTAATTAATGAACAAATAAAATTAAGTCAATCCCCATTATTTAATATGTTCCCTATTCCCACCATTACAAATTGTATATAAGTAATCGATAATTACTTTAAGTTTAAGTTAGCCAAAGTTTGGCGAAGCAATTGTTAAGTTAAAGTTTAAAAAAATCTGTTGAAATTTACAACCAGTATTTTGATTGTTTCGAAGAAAAAATATTAAAAATGCTTCGTGAATTCTTGTTTAATATCGTATTAAAGGCGTTATGTCATAAGATGTAGACATACTGCTTTTAATACAATATTAAATCAACTTCTTTTTATGAAACAGCTTCGGTTTGGTCTGTAATTAATCGATGATACTACCTATGGCACGCTGATGATCTTCTAAAAAGAGCGAAATCGCGATCCGTATCTGATAATTTCAATAAACCTTTGACCAATAAAAAAATGTTCTTTATTCCTTGTTTAATATAATTGAGATAAAGCACTATTACGTTTTTACTATAATATTAAATATAGTAATTAAAAATGTCGTTTTAGCAAATAATTGCGAGTATTTCAGATTGTGTCATGTTAGGTAATTGGAAAATAAGTAGCTACAATCTCCTGAACGAGTAAACTGAAGAAGAATGAGATGTCAAATATTTTTCGGTTTACTAAGTTGGTTTTTTAAAATGTTTTTAAAGACACCTTGTCAGGTTATCGTTAGATAGGAGTTGAGTTTTCGTGCACGTGCATGAACCGATGCACCGATGCATCGCTGGTGGGGTCATACACGTGTGATGCAAAACAGTTTGTCGTCGAATCGCTTGTCGATGACGTCATTTCACTCGGTTTCTCACAATAACATGCGTTTACATAAAAACTTCATTTCGGTCTTTGTAGGTAGGTAAATGTCCAACGACTACGTTACGCGAGTACTTACTCTACCTACTCACGAAATCAACATAACAAACGGTAAACGAAACTGTCACTTACGTTGGCCAAATACCAAGTAGCAACTCCTTATTTTATGACTGACGACTACATTCTTAGATTGATGAATTTAACAGAAACGTAAACAATTTAATTGGGACGCATGGGTGTACTACTATTTAAGTAGATTAAAGCGCTATTCAATTTCCATACTTATTTATTTATACCTTTACAATTGTTTCAGAAGGTTGTAGTGAATTGTACAACATTACTTTTAACTTACATTTAACAGTTGGGCTGAAAAATTCGTAGGCTAACATAGTAAAGCACACTTTTTTGGTAAAAATCATTTTTTTAATTCAATATAGTTGCCTTCAAGAGTAATACAACGATTATAGAAGTCATACAATTTTTCGATTCAGTGTGATTTCTGTTTAGCCTCAAAATAGGCCTCAGTTTCGACGATTACCTCTTCATCAGTGTTGAATTTTTTTTCAGCGAGCATTCTTTTGATATTTGCAAACAATAAAAGTCAGTGGGGGCCAGATCTGGAGAATACGGTGCATGGGGAAGCAATTTGAAGCCCAATTCATACAACTTTGCCATTGACAAATTGATTAAGGCTTTCGCGGCCAGTTGATGAACTGATGTTGTCATTCTTCGGGTGTACAGGCCGTCGTCGGTTGGAATTGCTTCCTAACGTTTCGCTAGCACGAGTGGCGAGCTTCTTCAGAGGTCTATCCATTTTCGCTGTTGGTTGGGTCTACAACATTCCAACCGACGACGGCCTGTACACCCGAAGAATGACAACATCAGTTCAACTTTGCCATTGTTTTTATTGATTTGTGACACAGCAAACCATTTTTCAACGGTTGATTTTCCTGCTGCAGAGTCCGAATAATGTTTATCAAGCCAAGCCTTGGCTTCAACAGTATTTTTTTTTTTCAATAAAAAGCAATGTTTTATTAGTAGAATGATGATTCGAGCTTATAGGCCGTGGTTGATGTGAACGGTTTCGTCCAGACGTTTCGTCGGCAACTGTGGCTGTCAACACAGCACCCACTGAAGATGTCAGCCGCAGTTGCCGACGAAACCATTCACATCGACTACAGGCCCGAATCATCATTCTACTATGAATTCCGGCCGTGAAAGCTTATGTTCTTATAATGTTTTATTAACACACGAAAATCTTTTTTTCCCCATCTTTTAAGCTGCTTCATTAAAAATGTTATGTCTCACGAACCAACTACTCAACAGCTGGGAAATTTATACACATATATTTTCAAGGTTAGTACTAACAAAAAATCATACGGATTTTATCCTCGTAATGCCATCTATGTGTTGGCCTACGAACTTTTCAGCCCAACTGTTATATATATCTGTGGCTATAGTGGGGGTGGGAATTTTTTAAAAAGATTCAGCAATGAATTAAATAAAAATCAACCTGTTCGTTTAAAGATATTAAGTTCCCCGTTATAACTTTGCTAATCCAATTGGAATTCTACTAAACCTCTGTAACATTAAGTGAAGCGTTGCTACTTTATGTTGGTATGGGTGAAAGGAATGCTACCTTCATTATATACATCAAGCATATATCTATAAAAAATTGGATATAATTTAAATACTGTAACTAACATTCTTAAAATAGTAACATTTAAGTTAGCATTATCCAATATTTTTTCACTAAATAACAATAAAAACAACACGTTTAAAACAATAACATATTTTAGTCAACTTTCCTTATATATAAGAAAGTTCTTAAATAAAAACAACTTACAAGTTGCATTATAATGTTGCACATCTAATTAATTTTATGTAGGTCAAACCGAAAGATCATTTGAAGAGCGCATAAAAGAACATATATTATCATTTAAATAACAAAAACATTTAATTACAGAAAAACATAATCCGAATATAGAGTTTAAAAAAGTAAAAGCTATAGATTAAATTTGTTAGAAACTGTAGAAATAAATAATTCAAAAACAGTAATGTACTTTTAAACGAACAGGTTGATGTTTTAAATAATTCTTCATTGCTGAATTTCTTCAAAAATTCCTCACCCCCACTATAGTCATATATACAAATGTATAAATGTAAGTTAGAATTGAAATTGTACAATTCACTGTAACCTTCCGAAGAAGCTACAAACTAGCGAAACAATTGTGAAGGTATAAATAAATAAGTGCAGAAATTAAACAGTGTTATTATCTACCTTTTCCATCAAGTAAATGTAGAATTTATTAATTGTACTACTATTGCCAAGTTGCATTCGGTAAACATGGTTTATTATGTAGGAAATGTGAATTATGGATGATGTTTTTGTATCATGTAATAATTAACACATTGTCCATATTAAGGCTCCTAGTCTAAAATAGATTTTAATTGTAGATAAATCTAGATTTCTATCGATAAAACTAAATCAAAGGTGAGGGAACATCACAGGCGTAGATAAGAGAGAAGGGGTGCATTAGGGTATTTGCTTCCTTTAGCTGTGCGAAGAAAATTTTTAATTAATTGTCTTATAATAAAATAAAAATTGTTAATTGATAACTCACTGTAATTAATAACTAAGTCTCAGAATCTCAAAGACTGAATGGAATTTGCCTTTTTTTGTATTTTAGATTATAACATTTATAAATTTCAATGTTCTATGATTACCTTCTTTTCTGATTATTTTTTTCAGCCCTCGAAATCTAAAAATCTTTCAAAAAAGAATTACCGTAGTACATTTAAATTTCGATATATTCTTATGTTACGAAATTCATGTTAGCATCCCCTATATATTGAGATTATAATCCTTCAAAATCTTGGTGTTGAGGTAATTCTGAGGCTAAATTCGAATATAATGGCAAAAATTACTTTGTAGCTGACTACTCTGTTAATTGGCCTTTAACGTCACGTAGTATAGCTCTCAAAACTCCAAAATTTGTATTTTAATTTCATTTGCTTGACCTGTGTACCTTATTATTATTAAGTAATTGAATTTCTATTTAAAGAATTTTATTACTTCAAAATTATTTCATCACTGTATAATACAGTACAAATATTTACTCAAATTGTTGCAAGCGTCTTTGTAATAGAACAAAATTCTATTTTTTTCCTTGCTTAATCAAAAATTGTGATTATTGTAAATGTCTTCGAATTGTGGCCGTAATAATATATTGAGAAGCTCACTTGTGTTTATTGTGACGTTTGCGTGTTACTGTTTTTAATGTAACGCAATGTTACGCTAAAAATACAGTTGAATTATGGACAGTAAATAAGTTTGTTCATAACGTTCTGAAGTTTTGCGCAATAAATATTCCCAATTAGGTCACCCATCTTGAGTGTCGTTCGTAAATACCTTTAAAATAAGATAGTAATCGGGGCGATCTAATTTCTAGCTGATCAGATTGTAAATTGATAAATATACCATTAGTAAATGTTTTGAAATTGAAAGCTGTTAGCTACTTATTAACTAGTTTTATCAGAAAGCTTGTTTGGTGTCAGTGTCAGATTAAGCGATGCATATGTTATAGAGTCACAGTGTGAACATTGAAAACTTGTATACCCCCAACTAATTCAATTTACTATTTTCGGTTAATTTATTGTTAATAAATAATTTTCCTAGATGATTTTTATTTGATTGCGTCAATGTAATATCAATTCTTGAATTAATTTGTACCCACTACAGATTACCTTAAATTAATGAGGAAAAATTTTTGTTATTGTTGTTACGTCCTTGCCGGAACTCGAACCCAGGATCTTTAGCTTTACGCGCTAATGTTCTTACTACTAAGCTATGAGAGGTTATAAAATTTTCCTTATTAATCTGAGATAATCTGCAATGGGTACAAATTTATTCAGGAATTGATATTACAGTGATGTAATTAAAATTTACCTCTACTAACAATTCTTCAAAATATTTTATAATTTTTATTAGTGCAAACTGTATTTATCGCTAGTTTCTTAATTCTGCGACAAAATCATAAAACATCAACTGTTTATATTATTTATGAGTGACCAATTTTTATTTTCTTTACGATTATTCTTAAGTTATATTTTATTCATTATTTTTTTGTTTCTATTTAATTATTTTATCTATTATGTTTTCTTTATAGCCGTTATTCCTTGCTAAGGTGTTTATGAAACTAGTTTCTTTTGAAAATTGGTAATTGATTAATAAGGAATAAAAGTTGACATATTTATACTCTGATTTTGATTTAAATATGATGCAATGATATCTAGGTACCTATAAATAGTTAACCAAAAGGTTATAAGTTTAGTTTCTGTTAATAATTCTCTGGGAGTGGTCAAGAGACCAAAAGAATCGTATGAGAAATTACGATATTAAGTAAAACAATTTAAACTACATTTTCAGCAGTTTCGGTAGAACGCTACTCAAGAGCATTTTTTCATTTTTGTTCGATCTGGTTACGTAACTATCACACAGTTGTAGCTACGCAGTGGGTTCAGTTGAACAAGTCGATATCCTTAATATAAAAAGACCTTGTTTAACATTATTGAATCCCACAAATATCTACAGATATATCTTCACTACGCTATCTATATTTATGTATTTTACACCATTTATATATGCAAAAAGTGTCGCCTGAAGTAAACCAATAGAGTTTAAAATTAACAAACAACGAAGTCGATAACTCTTGGTGAACCATATTGAATAACTGTAATGAATACTCATATAGAATCTCGTGGATTGGTTCTCAAAATTTTTTTTTCAAAAAACCCGTTAGGTACATTTTCCTTTAATAGGGCATCTTCAGGAGTATCTAAATACTAAATTTACAAATCAGGATCTAGAAGGAGATTATTTACGAACTGTAACTAACTGTTGGTTAAAACTTTGTTTTCTCTTATTACTTTTTTATTCCATACCTGTCTAGAATAAAACTTCCTTTCTGTCTAGATAATAATTTTATCTTATTTGAGGTAAATATAGGATTTTTATTTATGCAGTAGTGTGATTATTGTACTTAATATTTTTGTTTTTTTTTATTAAAAACATTTGTGGAACAATCCAAGAGCTTTTATCTGAGTATTCATTACAGTTATTCAAAAAATATATAATGTATAAAATTCATCTCATCCGTAAACAACAAAAAAATCCGATAATTTCATATTTAATAAAAGCTAGAGAGAATTACGTACTTGTTTGTTAGTGAATTACCCACAAATAATGGAAAATATCATCAAATCATAATGGTTATGAGGTGTTCTTGTTGTGTTTATCGTATGTGAGGTTTTGTTGATACTAATCTCTGTTTAGTTCCCTATGATCGCAGAAAATGAAAGTACTTATTTCGATTTTTTTTTTCTGAATAATTTTCTCATTCTCAATCATAATGAAGGGTTTTCTCGTCGGGGCAACCGTAAGAGAAAGAAGAAGTTAGAAATAGTTTTATTTAAACACGTTTTTTAAGAATTTATTTTGCGGATTAATAAAAGAATTAACTTATCATTAAAGATATAATAAAAATCTGAAAAGAGTTTTTTTAATACTCCGAATTTAGAAATAAATATAGGTAAACAGTTAATATATATTTTTTTAAATTCCAATTTTTATTTGTGTCGTCTTAACTTAATTGCAAGAATGTCATGGTTCATTTGCATATTTTCGCTGGACTGTATGTTTTCTATTTTTGCTGATGCTTGGAATATATTTAAAGTTTATATTTTTCAAGCAAGTATAAAGTTTTATCAGTGTGCCTGGTCCAAAGCAGTTGCGTATTCGAAACTACACCGGGCATTAAAAGTACGATGACCCTCCGTTCATGCGCTGACCTGTGATGTAAAAATGCAGTAATTCCTTAATAAAACTGCTTCTGAATTCAGAATATTTTTAATATTCATTCAGTGCTTAGGGAAATTGAGTGAATGTGAACAACGATAGAATTATTATCTACGGAATATTTACATTCCCAGCAATTAACTAGCTGTATTCCTAGCTGTTTCGTTTTCATCTTAAACCCGTACTTTGTTAAAATAGTCGAAGATGTTTTTATGGTTGATCGTTTGATTAATTCAAACAACACGTGGTGATTATTAGTTTCATTGTTTTTAAAGTAAACTGTATACAGTTTTAGTTCATTTTAAATACATAGCAACCCCAGGCGACTTTTAAACAACTAACAATTTAAATATAAATATGGAATCAACAGAAACAACTACCCCTACCGGCATTGAATTACACTGTTGATTCCGATGCATTCTTAGACGAAGATATAACATATTCAAAAAAGAAGTAATTAAAATCCTTATTC
This sequence comes from Agrilus biguttatus, assembly GCA_963921985.1. NCBI lineage: Eukaryota > Metazoa > Arthropoda > Insecta > Coleoptera > Buprestidae > Agrilus > Agrilus biguttatus. The sequence goes on from OY998118.1 coordinate 29,720,222, forward strand.
GTCTAAATATTAAGATCAAAGATCTCACATTTTGAACGCGTCCTACCAAGTAGGTACGACGAATAAGGATTTTAATGCCTTCTTTTTGAATTGTTATATGGTCGTCTAGGAATCCATCGGTATCAACAGTGTAAATCAATGCCGGTAGGGGTATTAGCCCTCTGAGTAGTTGTTTCTGTTGATTCCATATTTATATTTATAATATAGCCTGTAAAGGTCTTTCTGGCAGCGACCACCTAATGAGACCGGATAGGTCGAAACCGGTCGTGGGATATGGCTTTCGGTTCGTTGTGCCTACTTGGTAGGACGCGTTCCAAATGTGAGATCATTGATCTTAAAATTTAGACGAATTAGGATTTTAATTACTTCTTTTCTGAATAACTAATAATTTAATTTTGTATGCAATTGTAGTAAGTATATAATTTTGACTTTGGTGTTTAGGTTTTGGGGGTTAAATTGAAAGTTAAAAACACTTTTTTTGAATTCATCCTGAAGGCTCATCCTCATTTCGTAATGCTACTGTGTAATTAATCATTTCTACTTTTATGAAAACTCAAAGAACAAACTGGGGGTGTGGTTGCCCATATGAATGACATTAAACGTAATATTATCCTGGCTCTAATGAATTTCTTATTGTTAGGAATGACGTCATATGCACAAAACGTGTACCCGCGTTATGAGCTCACCTTGTTAGTTCTCTTTCTCCCTATATATTAAAGGTTATCTGGTGTTAAAAAAATATGTTTAGGCACGCCGGGACCCTTTCATGGAAGCTCCAGGGGGAATTCCTCCACATTACCTTATGGCCAGTGTATCTCTGGTCATTATTCAATTTATTTTTACAATTTAATGTTCGACTTCAAATTTCATTGTAAAGTTTAAGCTCTTTGCTAAGGGAAATCAATTATTATCCGTAGGTTTTTTATACTTTTTAAGTACGAATTTGATAAGTACAGGTCAATATAATGAAATATATCTCCGTTACTTTTAATCACAGGTACGTGGTTAAGTAAAATATTCAAGGGGAAGTTTTATTTTGTAAGAAGAGTAATCCTGTCGATCCAATAATTTAGTGCGAAAATCGTCTTCCTAAACTGACCTGGCTATAAACTGAAACAAGTACTTTGATCGTTTAACTTTTGTAAACATCGTACGTGTGTGTTGTTTAATGTTGTCGGTAATACCTATGACACAGACAGATTCATCGACCTGTTTGTTGTTTATATTTTAATACCTATTATAGTTTGCTTGTGTAAATAGTCAACCCATGAATGAAAAATCACATACATGTGTCCATACGTACATGCCACGTAAGATTGAATCGAAGGCGTGCTCTAGTTTTTAAAGGTTATCGTCACTTTTGGTGTTTAGGTTAGTTGTCATTTTATTATTCGTCGCCTATTATATTGCTGTTGGATATAATTTTTTGAGGCAAATATTTTTGTAGGTTCTTTACTAAAGAAGAAATTAATGACTGATATTTACTAAACTATAGTGTAATACTAAACTGTATCAAATTGGTTTATTTAACATTGTTGATGATACCCTTAATATAACAGGCGGGCTGAAAAGTTCGGGGGCTAGTAAGTGAGTAATCTATGAATAAGGCTATGTATTGCTGCTAGTTTAATAGAATAAGATTGTTTTGAATTATTATGTATTATGGTATCCGAACAAGTTGGTTTTATAAAGATATCTATTTCACACTTATTCTTAATAATTTTAATATTTAAGTGTAAAAAGTTGAGGCCTAACTCATTGCCTATTTCCATTGTAAATTGAATTTTTTGATTAGTACTATTAGGATGCATCAAAAATTTCGTTAGTTATCTCTCCGTACCCAACCATACACAAAAGACGTCGTCCACATACTTTCTCCAATTTAATACATTATTTATTAGGGAATTATTACTATTAAAATTTTTTTCTTCAAAGTTTGACATGAAAATATCTGCCAATAAAGGCGAGATAGTGTATGCCTGGATTCGTATTGTATTCTTTTTCTTCGCAAAAATGTATAGTTCCTAAGAGGACATTCCGAACTATGGGTATTCGTTCGTATGTGCTGTTTTTGTTTAAAAGCTAAAAAAATATTTGTAATCCTAAGTTCCGATGAAAAGAACCATAAAGCAGCGGCTGTTTAATTAAAATAACAAAAAGAGATTAGGGATATATTCCGTGCACTGTATAGAACAGCACACAGGACGCAGTACGAAGTTGTTTCTTTCTTTTGTGTGTTTCATTCCCACCAGTTACTCGTGCTAGTGGGCGGGGAGTCCCTCCGACCTACACTGTAGAGCAAAGCCGGAGGGTAGGGCGTAAGGCCCTCTTCAGCCTCCTTTCAGGAATCGTGGGAATGGGTGAGTGGTGTGGTTAGGGAGAGAAAGATGAGACAGACGAAATGAAGACAGAAGAGAACTGAAAGATTATCTGCGGAATATTACTGCCCCAGCATTTGCCTAAATAATTCAAGGAAGCCACAGAAAACTTGGATCAGAGTAGCCGGACCCGGGTTCGAACCGGTGACCTTCCGAATGCTAAGCAATGATCTAGAGCACTAGACCACGCCGCTCGGAAGTTGTTTATATTTAACAGGAATATAGTACACTCCACTGAAAAAGGAATATCTTTTAAGATACTGCAAGAATTTTGAAAGTACCTTAACCGATAGCAATTCTGATAACATTTTTATTATTATCAGAGTTTATGTTTATTCAGACCTCAGAAGCACAGGTGGTCCTTTAACTTTCCCTATATAATCACTGATTTGTCTGCGCCTCAAAGGAAATATCCTTTGCGCGTCATGTGACATCCTCCGTTTCCAGAGTATTGCAGCCAAAAACGCGGTGCTTTCTTCCAGACAACGCAGGAAACTGACAGAGAATGTGGATAGAATTATCCATCCACTTCCTTATCACAAAATTGACAAGAAGAACTAGAAGTTAATCCTAGTTTACCCATCGGTGAACCATACGGATTCTTGTAGAAATTCTGACAGGTTATGGAGAACTACGATACCACAGGCACAAACTGGGATTCATCTCCAGTTCCTCCAGTAGGTTTTGGGATAAGAAAATGTATAAATAGCTGCCAGAGTCTAGAAGACGTATCTGGTTGTTGACGCTTCAAAGATTATCTGTCTTTTGGGAAGCAACCTTTGGGGCGTAGACCACAGAGGGAAAGGCCTAGGTACCACCCGTGCTTATGAGGTCTGAATAAGCCTAAATGCTGATAATGATAATAATACGGAATGAATCATACGAGTAATTCGAAATTGTGTAACTGATTGTGTCGCACCTCACGCATATATCTTTCAAAAAATTAAACGTCACGTAATATTTTGCAAACAAATAACTTTGTTTATTGCATCAGCATATATTTTCTGTTAAGCAGATTAAATTTCAGCTAATTCACTTTTAAATATAAGGTATTTTGATAAAAATTGAATATGTATTTTTAAATAATTAATTACACACTATATACTTGTGGCGCCCCCTATTGAGAACGTATACACAATAGTTTTCCGTGACAACACCAATACTGTAGGTTACTGTTGAGACGTAGTTTTCTAAATCGGTTTACAGTTTTTAAAAGTATAATTTTCGCTAGATTGTTTACAGTTACCTTCATAGTGTTGTTTGGAAAGGTTACTTTGTCCTTTTTTCTTTTTTTTTCCTTCTCTAACTTTACCCGCTGACTATCTGCGATCTTTACTTTCACACATGGCATTTGCAGTAAGTGCGCTATGCTCGCGATTCAAAGTGCGCTAATGTGAGTGGAAAATACGGAGTTTTATCAGTGAAAAACTTTAATCTTTCTCTTGCAAATGTCAGCACGCTGTTTTCGATCCAGTGATTAAAATGTGATAAACCGGTTTAGTTGTTACACAAGGATACAATGCTTTTTATTTTATACCATTAACCAGTACAAAAAGTAAAAAAGTGTCGGTGTTTGTGAAAGAAAAAAGTACGCGAATAATTTCGAAGTCGAATGCAGATATTCGATAATTAGGACCATGACAACCACTGAACTCTACACTAAGGTACTTAATCATATCTAATTTGTTGTACTATCATAGATTTGCTTAAGAAAAGTTGATGTAGCCGAGGTCAAAATCTTTTTCAGATGTTAACGTATCCTTCTCAGTCTTTGTTTGTACGCTTACGTATGTATTATGTATATAAGTGCATATTTGAAATATTTTGTGACATTTAGCTGTTTCGGTATCAACTTTTTAATTAGCTGTTTTGATGATAACGTAAACCGATAACAGTTTTACAAGCTGTATGTAAACTACGTCTAAACAATATTTAATCTCGACATTGTAGTGTAGCTGTTTAATTTTTTATACGGAATCTGTTATTTCTAAGCATATTGGATATCTTCCTATCAATTTTGTTAAAACATTTAAATTACCTTAGTAATTATATAGAGATGAACACGAATTACTTATTAACTTGTTTTAAGGAAATGCGCAAAAAGTTTTTTTAATATTAGTATACAGGATGGTATTCAAATTCGAGTTTTACAACAAAAATATTAACAATTTTTATAAATAGTTTTATAAACAAACCCCAAATCTAATAACATGTTTTGTTGTTGTGTTTAATAGTTTTTTTAATTTTACATGCATTGATTTAGTACCCTTAATTGATGAATAGAAATTTTCTGGCTGATGTATTAATGGTGTTGATGTCGATGGGGGGGGGTATGTGTAATTTCCCACTTTTATAAGTATAAATTTCACCTTTTAGGGTCCCATACCATAAAACACAAAAGCATTACTTTGTTGTCTAGTCTGTTCTCTCATTGATTGATTATTAGAATTAAAAGGTACTCCCCTAAAATCTTGAAATTTGAAGTGAAGGAAGCTCTCTTATTATTACAGCAAATAAGAATAATTTACTAAAAGAAAGTACGTAATTGCTGAAATTTTGAGGGTTTTTCGGATGTACGTCCTGAACCTAAAACTGAATTTTCGTGTTTGGGATGGTGGGGAATATGTTATTATTATGTTAAGTTTACTAGGTAAGTATACGTATTCAAAAAAGAAGGAATTAAAATACTTATTCGTCTAAATACTAAGATCAAAGATCTCACATTTAGAACGCGTCCTACCAAGTAGGCACAACGAACCGGTCGTGGGATATGGTATTCGGTTCGTTGTGCCTACTTGGTAGGACGCGTTCCAAATGAGAGATCTTTGATCTTAGTATTTAGACGAATAAGTATTTTAATTCTTTCTTTTTTGAATACGTATACTTACCTAGTAAACTTAACATAATAATAACATATTCCCCACACTCATATTTGAACCAAGAAAAATACTAAACTATAAATCTAAATATCAAAAATATAAATATAAATTTGGAATCAACAGAAACAACTACTCCGAGGGCTAATACCCCTACCGGCATTGAATTACACTGTTAATTCCGATGGATTCTTAGACGAAGATATAACATATTCAAAAAAGAAGGAATTAAAATCCTTATTCGTCTAAATATTAAGATCAAAGATCTCACATTTGGAACGCGTCCTGCCAAGTAGGCACAAGGAACCGGTCGTGGGATATGGTATTCCGTTCGTTGTGCCTACTTGGTAGGACGCGTTCCAAATGAGAGATCTTTGATCTTAATATTTAGACGAATAAGGATTTTAATTCCTTCTTTTTTGAATATGTTATATCTTCGTCTAAGAATCCATCAGAATCAACAGTGTAATTCAATGCCGGTAGGGGTATTAGCCCTCGGAGTAGTTGTTTCTGTTGATTCAAAATTTATATTTATATTTTTGATATTTAGATTTATAGTTTAGTATTTTTCTTGGTTCAAATAGGCGTCAAGTACACGATAGTGTAAAAGGGTCGTATTGCGTTACCGACATTGCCTAGCAGGTAAACTTTTATTATTAGGTTTAAGAACGGCGTTTGTAAATTCGGCCAATTTAATGGGTTTTTGTTAATAATAGTGGTAAATTCGGCCCGAAGAATTTTATCGGACCCAAAAATAAAATGTAAATTCGGCCCGTTACTGCGTAGGTAATCTTGGTAATGAAGTAGGAAGATAGTTAGGATATTGTTTTGGACCAATTTTTGCTTTCGTTGTATAGTATAAGGACAAATAATTGAACTGATGGGAAGACCCATAAATAAAAATCCTACCAAACACATTAAAAACTCATCATTATTGTTTCGGTAATAAATATTTCTACTGGGCCCAATTTACATGTATATTAGTTCGATTTGTTCGTGCGGGCCGAATTTACATTTTGACTTAATTACTTTTTCTACCTGTCTTAATGACCGGGCCGAATATGTCTATCCCCTTTAAGAATAGGCTCAATTTTCTTTTTAGTCTTAGTTGTTTTGTAACTCTCAAGGAACACAGATTTCAATTCATTTCGATTTTTTAACTCATTGTATTTTATAAATTAAAATATAGAAGCAACTCTCTTATTTGGAAATTCTAATAGGTAGCTCTTTACTATAGAGGTGAGTCTATTTTTATTGTATATCTTGTTTGCGCTTACGCGAATAGTCGAATGCAGCGCATCAAATTATTAGGTAATAAAATTGTCTATTAAATTATCGTGGGTTACTTAGATCAATTAAAATGGAGGTCACATATAAGGGGTGGGTTTTGATTTTCCGTGAAAACCGTGAAACCAAAAATTTTTTCACATAGTGCAGATATGCCATTTTAAAGTCCACACTACAGAATGAGTTTTCGAACACTTCGATAATTCTCAAAACTAATTACACATTCATTAGTTCTACATAGAGTAGGTACAATGTTCATTCGCTATGAGCGCAAATTAACTATAACGGTATACGTGATATCATTTTGTAATGAAACCGAAAAATATTTTATTCGTACCAGTATATGAAAAATCTCCTTAATCGTTGGATTGGTGGAAAACTGTTTACGTAGAAAAGTGTTGCATCATTCATTTTGTGGGTAATTTTGTGAACTTTAAAATGGTATTTATGCAGGTTGCTTCTTATTTGCGTACAACCCACTTGCGTATATGTCTCACTTGCGTATAAATTCTTCCAAGGGTGGGCAGATGGGAACCAGATACCTGAGAATATCTGTTACCTTTTCCAACTTGCGTACAAATAATATATAATATTATATTTATGCATGTATTTAATATGCATTTATATATAAGTATACCTACCAACTGTACATAACAATGATAAATTTATAATTTATTTTTTTGTAATATATTTAAAAATGAAACAAATTAGGTACGTCTACATTTATTTGGAAAAATACATACGATTTTTTGTTTTAGTGTAACTTTACAATGAATGCCATTTTTTTCAAAAAACTTGAAATATCTCCACTTTATTTATACTTTTAAGCATTTAATTTGATTGCTTCATCAGGTTCAACATATTTCTTTCTCCTATTGACCCCACTTAAACCAATTTCTAATCGAAATATTTTAATGTCTGCTTTTTCTGCTTCTTGCATCAGATACTTGATTACGTTTTTTAGTCTCGTATTATTTGGACCACTAAATAATTTATTGATGGTAGAAATATGAGCCTCCGCTCCATTATTTGTTCGATGACCGTCGTTGTTGCAGTTTCACATTTTTATCGGAATGTTTTTGTTTTCAATCCATTGACTAACGAAGTAGTTAAAAAAAATTGTCAAAAGTTATTTTTTTCCAGTAAAAGTTGTTTTCGGTGACGAAGAGGTTGTAGGTCGAAATCGTCTACAGCGTTTTTCTCAATATCGGAATTTTCACCTAATTCTGGAGCTTCAGCCATTATTTGAAGATATCCTTCTTCAACATCCTCTACTTTCAAGAATGCTAGAGCAGTGTACATACGTACCAATTGGCGAATTTCGTCATCTTCTTTGTAAAACTTTGATAAGCCTATTTCTTGAATTTTCTTCGAAATCGCCTGTGTGAAATGGAAATACCATCCATGTATATAAACCAAAGGAAATAAATCCTCTAGAGCCGAAATTGCTGTTTGTTCGAAGTCCATATTCACCTTATCGGGATTCCATTCGGGTTCTTTATCTTTAATTATTACACAAATATACATTGTAGTTTATTGAATTTTTGTACGCAGGTTGGAGTAGACCACAGGTCGTTCCAGGTAGAAGCAACCTTGCTACCCACTATTATTATTACTTGTACGCAAGTGGGACGGTTTTTGCAGTTGTACGCAAGTTGGATGTACGCAAAGAAGAGAACACGATTTATGCATTAGGTAGGTGAAAAACTTTTCGATTTAGTGATCTTCACGGAAAACCAAACAGCAGCCCTAATGCATGATCTTTAAGTTGAACCAATTGGCCTATTTTATGAGATTAGAATAAAACCTAAACTTTGAACTTTGTGAAACATATTAATAATTATATGAAGAAACGAAGAAAATGTTTATTTAATTGTTGTAATTATTAGTCTTTTGTTATATTCTAGATAATAGTCGCAGTGACCGGAACAATATTGTCGAGTACAATTAAATAAATTAGTGAAACTTAATTGTTTTCATCTTTTCTTCTTATAGATATTTGAATAGACAATTTTACCACCGACAAATTTGATTTTCTGCACTCGAGTCTACGAGTAAGTTCAAACTATATAAACAATAATAACAAAGTCACCCCTATACTGAGCGGGAATTGTACCTTTCCCCACCCCGATAACGAAAACCAACTTTTAGACTCAGGACATGCATCCAGACACCAGTTAAAATTGCACCCATTTTGTATCGTTTTTAGTAGATGAAATATTTATGTCTCTATTTATTGTTCCATTTAGACAATGGAGAATTAAATGGTAAACTTCTTAGGATAGTAGCCGATACATGTTGAAACTTATCCATAATATTTAAAATATAAAACACAAAAGTAGTTTCAAGTAAATTATATTGTATCCACAACAATATTGTTTTACCACATTAGGTGATGAATATATAATAATGAATGGTGATTTTTGTTAAAATTAAATGATAAGCGGAGTAACCGATTCAGGGGTGGGGCGAACTTTTTAAGAGGGCGTGAAAAAAATATATATGCTGCTAAGTTTTTTTAAACATTTTATTCATTCAGTTTGGTTTTTCAAATTGATTGTTAATTTTTACAAGAGCATATTTTTATTTTTGCACAAACAAAAATGTTTCAATTTTGATAGGTACATAAATTATAAGGTAATTGAGTACTTAATCTTACGATAATGCAACGGTATGGAACTTTATCCCAGTCGAGTTTGTCTACTACTTTTATCTAACGTTCTTCTAAAAATTCACTTAAGTTCGACAAGTATTGGATATGATAGTATTCCTATAAGAAATCAAAATTACGTATTGTAATTTTTTTGTTTTAAATTCTGTTCTTACCTATTGATACCGTTTGCTAATTAGGTAAATGAATTATTTGTCAAGTAAAATTGAATTTTAACAAATTTTGTACACATATTTAAGAATTTTTATTAAATTGTTTCGACCAGGCAATCATTATTAAATACACCAATATTTCTTATATTACTATTTGATAATGCCTACCTAGTCTAAATGTCTAAATAATTGTAATTTGTTAAAACCGAACTTATTGATTTGGCAATTTAAAATGTTTCATCAGGAATGCATCACAATTAGTTTATTGAGAATTGTTTGTCTCGTATTACCCGTCAAACTTGAATTTTAATCATCAACATTCTTCTGAAACAGTCTATTATAAAGTTGTTTTGAAGAGGAGACAAAAATTTCACTTTCGTAGTCTCGATTTAAAGGTGGTATTTAACTAACAGCGTTGACCCAGTTATATCTAGCATAATATCTTTTTCTGCGGATGAATGAAATTTTTAAATATCACTGCATAGAGGAAGCGTTATCGCAATAGGAACGAATGTGTTGACTAAAGAAATTATTAGTCAAATATTCAGCATTTGTAAGCAGTTATTTTTGTGCTTGAATTTGTTTAGTTAGAGATAATTTAAGGAACTATAGAAGTGACTGTGATAAATACTTTTTAAAAACTTAATTTCTTTGAGTCTTTGGGGTTTAGTAAAATCCATTTGTTTTTGATTAATGTAAGACATTTATATTTATCTAGAATGACATTTAATAAGAAATACATTAAAAAGAAAAATGTCCTCAGTAAGCCGTAGGACAGTTTAACAAATCGATATCCTTATTAATAAAGGACCTTGTTTAACATTATTCAATCATATAAATATTTTATATTTTTAAATATAAATATAGAGGGAGCTAATACCCCTACCGGCATTGAATTACACTGTTGATTCCGATGGATTCTTAGACGAAGATATAAAAAATAAAAAAAAGGCATTAAAATCCTTTTTCGTCTAAATTTTAATGATTACAAATCTCACATTTCGAACGCGTACTACACCTACATGATGAGACCCGATAGGTCGAAACCGGTAGTGGGACGCGTTCGAAATGTGGGATCTGTGATCCATAAAATTTAGACGAAAATTTTAATGCCTTCTTTTTATATTTTATATTTTTACTGTTCATTTTCATTACGTACCACACAAGAGGTTTTGTAATCTTTTAAAACATACTTTAAATTAAGATTTTATACAAACTGTATAATTTTGGAATTGCAACCGTTAACACTATACCTCGTGGAATAGATATTCAATGGTTCTACAGAGTAGAACGAATATTCTCTGAAATTTGTCCCAAGTTGTTAAAAAAATTACATATTTCCAGTAATAAATTGCCTTTTCAAGCATCAGTTAGTATATTCTTTGTATTCGGATCATCCGTACCACTCCACCCATTAATTCTTCTTTCTGATTTTTCATTGCTTCCTTACAACACGTCGGATATTTTCTCCAATAACAGATCGTAGACGTCCACTCATCAAAACTTTTTTTCGGCTTGCTAATGTTTCCAATTTCGACCCTAGTCGATACTTCATCATGAGTTATTTGTACACGTTTTATTTAAGTATTGTAACGAGTGTGCGTTTGCTTGTGTGCGTTCGAGTACCCATGTATGTGAGCGATCCGGTCGCGGACGAGTGATTGATTTGGCCGCGGCGTGTATATCATAACTGCAAGTGTGTGCGTAATAATTGAGGATATGTTAGCTTATTTGTGTTTCGGCGAAAAATAAAATGGTCCCGAATTTTCTGTGTTTCTCGGGAATGTTCCGGAAATTTAACAAAACAGTATATAAGCGGAAAGACGATCGCCGATAGTTCAGATATAAATTGCCGGTCGTGATTAGTTCAGATATAAATTGACGGTCGTGAAAAGTTCAGATATAAATTATCGGTCGTGAAGAGTTCAGATATAAATTGACGGTCGTGAAGATTTCAGATATGAATTGACGGTCGTGAAGAGTTCAGATATAAATTGACTGTCGTGAGGAATTCAGATATAAATTGACGGTCGTGAAAATAACGTCAGAAATAAATCGAGACGCGTAGTAAATAAATAGAAAAGTGAGAAGTGTTATACAGACAGTAACTGTACATAAATAAATAGTGTAATTGGTAGTAAAGTTAAGTTTAGTAATAAGTTATTCGTTAGTGTTTTAAAAGTTAATTAATTAAAAAATAGTATAAATAAATTGTTGTTCCTGTTTAAAAGTCTTCGAGTTTTGATTGTTGAACCCTCGAACGTTACAGTATCATCTGTCAATCAATCAATCGTAACGCTTGTTGTACGTCCAGTTCAAAATTGCCTCCCATTTATATTCTTGTTCTCTAATTCGTAATCTGTCTTGTTCTTTTTTTAATTTTCAATATCAACCATTGGCCTCTCAAAATGAGGTACAGGAGAAAATGTCTGAAATGAATGCTAGTGAAGTATTTGGAATGTATCCGTCATAACTTTACCATTAAAAATCAATAACAAGAAAGAATATAAATAATGAGCACTTTAATGTTTCAACTGTTTATTATTATTATTATTTCTAACAATTGTTTCGACCGTACGGTCATTATCAAAGAGCAATTACAAGTACTGAACATTAAGTCATATTCCAACCCTTAAATAGTAAATGACAAGTGACATCACAGAAAACCAAATTAAATTTTACTTTACAGAAATACGTGGATACATTCGACAATGATAAAATGGATTATAGAAATACCTAAATACATTTATATTATAAATTTGACAACAATAGCGGTGTTTATTTATTTATTATTTACAGCTTTTTTAATAACCAGGTTTTCCAATAATCATAATACATTATTTTTGTTTTCGGTATGAAGATTTTTTTATATATTATTTACATCTAAATTGTGATTGTTTTCAATCCAGTGTTCTGAGAAGCCTCTTGTTAGTTTCTTGTTCTTTAAGCTATAAATGTGTTCACTAATACGGGTCTTTAGAGCTCTGGCACTTTTTCCATTATAAATTGCGTCACAATTGTTCCAATCTCATTGGTATATGCCACTCTTGTTCGTTTTTTTAAAATTATTTTCTAGAACAGAGCCTGTATTGCGCTTATTGACTTCTGCTGCAGTTAAATTGAATTTATTATGTAACCTGCTTTTGATTCTGTAACTTACATTTTTAACAAAATTTAAAGCATAGAAAATACCCAATACCTAAATAAGAGCACGTGGATTTAAAATTTGTAATTATATTTCCTTAATCTCTGGTTCTATTTGTATTTATATGACGCTTTTTTATCAGATCATATCATTATCACTCACATATCATTTTTTAATCTTATAATGACTAATTGTTTTGATATATTTCACAATGTACTTGTACTAATCTTCCTTTGGTGAGTAATATTTTCGATACCGACTAAGTGAGTCAGACTGTCTTGGAGAGTACCAGATAAATTTTTTTATCTCCGTGCAGAGACCTGTGCATATCGTATTGTGGCCTTGTAGGGCAGTGTTTCCCAAACTTTTTTAGGCCATGCCCCACTTTAACATTTCTAAAATCTCCATGTCCCCCTTATATAATATAATAAGCATAAAAATTTTATTTGTTCTTTTTATTAGTAATATAAATGATGGTTTTTAGAATCAATTTCTGTGAAATTATTTTCAAAACAAAGAAAATGAACGTCTAATATATGATAAAAAACTGAAATTTGAAAAAAATAAATTTTTTAAAACTTAATTTAATGTGATCTGTGCGCTTGATGCTTAGTGCACAGAGATTTCATACCTGGTTCCAGCTTGGTAAGCTTTAAATAATATCAGAGTCAATATAGGTCAATTTTGTGCAAAAACGTCGTTACTCAGCGACTTTAAAAGATCCTTGGTTCCCGCGACAAGAGACTCAACATAGTGAATAGCTGACAAGTTCACTTAACGACTCTAATCACTCAGTTGAGATTTTGGTGACGTTAAAGGAATTATATTTAATAAATTATGCCCCCTATTTAAAAAAAACTGTTTTTTTAAAAAATTTGTCGCTTACATGAAGCATTGCATTTAAAAATCCCATAGCGAAGGAGGTAAAGTCATGTCGGGTCAATTCTCAAATTGCCCCCCTCCAACCATCGAATTGCCCTCTTGTGGGGCGTACGCACCACTTTGGGAAACACTGTTCTAGGACGTCGTGATACCCTGTTAGGTAACACCAGTTCTAATTCTGTATACAGAGTTATTCAAACTGAGTGATAGATTATATATATTATATTAGACGTTTTAGAGATTTGAAAATTTGGGAGTAGGGGTTACCAAGGATGATATTTTTATTTAAAATAATCTAATTATCTGCTACTTCTGTTGCAACTCGACTCCTTTATTCTCTTTTAAACAACGACCGATAATCGTGGATAGACTAAACTCACAATCAGGGGAGAAGAAAAGGTCGGTTGTAGGAAGTGTCTATCGCTACGAGAGACATATAGACCCCATAAAAAATAAAACTCTCAACTTACCCCGTTGCTTATTCTTATTACACTTATAGGGCCTCACAACAAACAAAAGATAGCGAGCAGTACAAATAATATTTATTAATAAACATTAATGAACTAATGATAAGTATAAAATTAATAATAATACAAAATTAGCAAAACACGCAATTATACGAGTGTCCGTTCGAAAAATCCTCGTGGTCCTCGTTGGGTAGGGCAATCCCTTCTTTTTTCCAAACCACCATCCATGAAAAACTCCACAACTTCCTCAACAATCTCGTCAGATACATAAAAAAGACAATAATTAGACGAGGGAGAAAACCCTCACTCGTCTAACTATGACCGTAACCCAGCGCTTAGAATGTAACCGTGTTTATCGATTCCAAAAAAAATGTTTTTTTAAGTAACGACTTTTTTTCATTACACTGGTTATACCGGAAGTTGATGTCAACTTTGTTGTTTTAAATGAAAGGACGAATTCGTATGAAGCATAAAATTTTAAGATATCTTTAATAACCAACTTGCATGTCTACGATGAATAGTTTCTGAGATAATAAAGTTGTGTAGGCTTTCACGGCCGGTGTTAATTAAACTATTGTAGGTTTCTGGGTTTTGTGGCCGTGGTCTATAGGCTGGATTGTTGCTTAACGTTTCGCCGACTTCTGCGGTCGGCATCTTCAGAGGCGTTGTGGACGGCGGAGTAGAGTTCTGTCGCGTAGAGTTCTCTTCGGCTGTCTGCTGTCGTGTATGTGTATTAGGCAACAATTAGCCTATAGACCAAGGCCACAAAGCCCGGAAACCTACAATAGTTTCTGAGATAACTTAATTTATAGAAAAAAGATTGCTACCGCAATCCAAACTATACAATATCATAACTTTAATAAAAAATGTATTGAGTGTTGAAATTTTTTCTATTTATAGTATAAGTCTTAAGTCTAACGTCATGCGAAACTTAAACTACATAATTTATGCGGGGCGTTCAGAAAAAACCAAAGTACAAAAACTTCAAACACGATTAAATTTTATTTTGTCATTTGATTCTCTTTTTTTTTCTACTGTTTTATTTGATTTTTTTTTAAATAATTTAGGATTTTTGTTTGTAAGCACACAATTTAATGCTTCGTGAAGATTCATCGTAAAAAATGACTATTCCATCTAAAATAACAAAGTTGATATCAACTTCCGATAAAACTGGATGTGGCAGACAGTTGAAATAAAAAAGATCATCCTTGATAACCCTTAGTCTCACATTTTCAAATCTCTAACACGCTTTATGTATGACTCAGTTTGAATAACTACCTTTACAATAAAAAATGCCTACTAACTAGAGTTTCATTTTAAATAGTTTATATATTAATTTACAAAAAATTATTCAATATGTATAAATATTTTCAATTTAAGTTATTCTTTTGTTATTATTCACTCGGTTCACATTAACTCCCGTCCAAGTCAGGTAGTCCACTAATGACAAACATTAACTCCCGTCCAAAATTTCTTACCTGCTAATAATGAATTTGAAAACACATTAACTCCCGTCTAAATAATTATATGACTAAATAAAATTGTTGTGCTTTTACGTATATTTAATGAAACAAATAAGTACAGACATAGATACGATGATTATACAAGAATCAGCAATGGATAAAGAATATAAAAGATGAAACAAAGAATAAAACAATGTACTAATACCCCTATCGGCATTGAATTACAAATAAATCAACAGTGTAATTCAATGCCGGTAGGGGTATTAGCCCTCGGAGTAGTTGTTTCTGTTGATTCTATATTTATATTTAAACTTATAATATAGCCTGTAAAGGCATTTCTGCCAGCGCCCACTTGATGAGACCCGATAGGTCGAAACCGGTCGTGGGATATGGCTTCGGTTCGTTGTGCCTACTTGGTAGGACGCGTTCAAAATTTGAGACCTTAGATCTTAATATTTAGACGAATAAGGATTTTAAATCCTTCTTTTAGGATATATTATATCTTCGTCTAATAATACATCGGAATCAACAGTGTAATTGAATGCCGGTAGGGGTATTAGCCCTCGGAGTAGTTGTTTCTGTTGATTCCATATTTATATTTAAACTTATAATATAGCCTGTAAAGGCATTTCTGCCAGCGCCCACTTGATGAGACCCGATAGGTCGAAACCGGTCGTTGAATATGGCTTCGGTTCGTTGTGCCTACTTGGTAGGACGCGTTCAAAATTTGAGATCATTTATCTTAAAATTTAGACGAATAAGGATTTTAAATCCTTCTTTTAGGATATATTATATCTTCGTCTAATAATACATCGGAATCAACAGTGTAATTGAATGCCGGTAGGGGTATTAGCCCTCGGAGTAGTTGTTTCTGTTGATTCCATATTTATATTTAAACTTATAATATAGCCTGTAAAGGCATTTCTGCCAGCGCCCACTTGATGAGACCCGATAGGTCGAAACCGGTCGTGGGATATGGCTTCGGTTCGTTGTGCCTACTTGGTAGGACGCGTTCAAAATTTGAGATCATTGATCTTAAAATTTAGACGAATAAGGATTTTAAATCCTTCTTTTAGGATATATTATATCTTCGTCTAATAATACATCGGAATCAACAGTGTAATTGAATGCCGGTAGGGGTATTAGCCCTCGGAGTAGTTGTTTCTGTTGATTCCATATTTATATTTATATCTATTTATTTTATTTTTCCGAGTATTCTTTAATTTTACCTGAAATAAATTTAAACGACCTTTCAACTTCTTTCCTCACAATTCGTCTTTCTTTGTTCTTGAACACTGTTATATCACTGCATATCTTTTAAAGGCTTCAGAAATGTAACAATAGTTGGGCTGGGGTTCCGACGTATGTGTTAAATTTCACGTAAAAAGATTCGCATGTGTTTGTGGCGCGTGTTAAAGATGCTGTATTATAGGCTGTAGTATTAGATCGCTGTAGCGGTTACATCCCCAACTTCTTCCGGCGATAAAAAGGTTAGGGAATGCTTTTAAGTCGTGATGTATATGTCCGTAAATGTACTTTTTTGGAGTAATAAACTAATTAAGCGAATGTGTTGATATTTTCCTTGGACGGGAGTTAATACAGGGGATTAAGAACCACATGTGGCGAAAAAGGTACATCAATTATTTGGACGGGAGTTGATGTGCGCCCTATTCACTAATATTGATGCTATTTTGAAGTGTAATTAGTTTAAATCTAATAATTAAATATCTCCTCGCGTACAGGTTGACGTCATTTAAAAATGGTATATATGTTTGATCTCAATTGCTAATTTTAATTTAATTATCAAGTTAAATATGTTCTAAATAATGAAATGCTGTTTTAAGCACTTTTGAAAATAAATGTCGGGTACAATGTCATTCATCACTACTAAACAGTTTTAATATTGGCAGTTAAATGTTGACAAATTCATATTGCATTACAAATTGTTAGTTTCATGGAGAAAATTGCAAATTCACTTTACTGTTACTTTTTAAATAAAAGACAGCGTTTTTGATATGTGTACGTACACAGCATCTGATAATTGAGGCTATTGTTTCTTACTTAATTACGATCATATTTTATCACCGATGTTTGTTAAGTAGGTTTATTTATCTTCTTGCGCTACCAACACAATTAAAATTAAGTAACATATCTAATCGTACTGTAATTTATTCATTTTTATATGAAATAGTAACAATTTTGTAGGAAATAAGCTATAATGTTTAAATACTTAAACAAATTATTGTTGAACAGTTAAGTATTTTTTTGAAGAACAAAGAATTAATTCTTGTTTCTCGGGACATTGTAAGAAGAAAAAAAATAGTTTCTTGACAATTTTTGTTTTGAACTTATTCAAATCCCACCCTTAGTATGGACCCTTCATTAATATTTTTAAATGTGAGTTTGATAGTTAATGATTCGTCAATGTGAAGCTTCCAATCGATTGTTATATAACGAAAAAAAGGTTTCTGAACTCTTTTGAGGTGAATAATTTTATTATTTTATTATTACACCAAACCCAACGATTCGTTCAAAGGTTTAGAGATTCTTCAAAAGGGAATTGTTCTAGTCAAACATAATTATGTCAATTGTATAAAATTGAAAAAGTATTTTTAACTGTATCACAAACATCAGATGGTTGTTGTAAAAAATAAGAAAATTAACTTAAAACTAAATTAACAGAAACGAACAAATTAAAAATATTCACATCACAACGCTATAAACGTATATAATGGAATGTCAGTTTTATATTAATTGGGTTTGGTTTAATAATAATAATGAATTATTCATATTCAAAAAGGAAGGAATTAAAATCCTTATTCAATGCCGGTAGGGGTATTAGCCCTTGGAGTAGTTGTTTCTGTTGAATCCATATTTATATTTATATTTTTATATTTATAATATAGTCTGTAAAGGCATTTCTGCCAGCGTCCACCTGATGAGACCCGATAGGTCGAAACCGGTCGTGGGTATGGCTTTCAGTTCGTTGTTCTTACTTGGTAGGACGCGTTCAAATTTGAGATCTTTGATCTTCATATTTAGACGAATAAGGATTTTAATTCCTTCTTTTTTGAATATCTTATATCTTCGTCTAAGAACCTATCGGAATCAACAGTGTAATTCAATGCCGGTAGGGGTATTAGCCCTCGGAGTAGTTGTTTCTGTTAAATCCATATTTATATTTATATTTTTAATAAATTAATAGCCTATAAAAGGTTTAAAAATATTTTCTTCATAATAAAGTTTATTATTTGTTAATGGTCTTCTTTATTACCATATACCTTCTTGAGTAAGCATTTTTGGATACTCGTCAGTAGACGCATTTTTGACCTTTTGGTTCTATAAATCACGTTGGTGAAGTTTGGCCTTCATTTACACCCTGTATATCTGAAGATGACACCTTTTATGTGAATTATTTATGTTCCACAGAACACCATTTGATTATTTTGAATAATTTGATGTATATGTAGAAGTTAGGAAGTAAGAGCCTTTCTCCGCTTTTCATACAGTTTAACTTTGACCCATAAATCAATTAATTAACCGTGAAAGTATGATCGCAATGGGTCTGTTACCTTAATTTTCTTTCAACGTAGTTACATGCGAACTGGGACACCATAAATAAGTATTTTAAGTAGGCAGGTACAGTAATATAAGAATGAATGTTTACAACTTTTATGAGTAACTATTGATCAAATAGTAGTGGCTTCCGTTATTGTTATTATCTTTGTTGAATCGTGCGACCGAAATAGTACATAAAGTATGTTATAAGAGAAGTTGTTCTCTTATTCATGCAGAATAATAACGAACTGTTGAAATAAGTAGGTATTATTAAAAAAATGGTATTTCATATTTTTAACAGTAAACAGAATTAATAGATAATTAAGAATTGATTATGTATTAGATGTATTTAACTTATTATTATATTTAATAAAAAGATTATTGTAATATTTATGGGAGCGTGGCTTTCTTAAATGGGCAATGGTAATCTACTGTAAATGTTTAAATAGAAAAACGGCAATATTAATCAAAGTTATTATTCAGTTTCCTAATGTGTTTTATTAACTGTTAAACTAAAACTAATTTGGTCAATTAATTGTGTTAAAACCTTTCTGAATAGTAGGAAAACAAACAGTATTGTGATTTTTTTCTGTTACATATATGTTAAAGTCAGTTTTTTATACATTCAAGAGTTTTGTGTACTGTTTCGGTAAAATAATAAAAACACAAAGTTTACACAAAATTGTGGAAAAATCACATCAATTTTGTGGAAATTTTGTGTTTTTGCATTACATCATTCAAACACTACTGATATCGCAATTTCACGTTTTCTGTAAACAAAGCAAATATCACATAACAAAAATTTTCTATTAAAAATTAACAGAGGCACACTTTTCTCTTTAATTAAAAACTTCTTAGATGATAACATGAACCTCTTGAAAAATGGAAATAGTCTAATAATCATTAAATTCTATATTATTAGAACATGATAACTGATAAAACAGCACACAAAAATCTTAAATGTATAATAAACTGACATTAACATATATGACTAATTTCGAATGTATTTTCTCTCTATGTAACAGAAAAAAAATCACAATACTGTTGTTTTATTACTACTTAGAAAAGTTTAAACACAATTAATTGACCAAATTAGTTATATTAGAAAATAATATAACACTTGTAATTTCCATAAAATTATTTATTTCATTTGACATATGTTTTACCACGATGTGGAACATATGTCAAGTGAAATAAATAATATTATGAAAATTACAAGTGTTATATTATTTTCTAATTTTACAATGAATTTCCGTCAAGTAAATGTAGATTCAATTAATTAAATTAGTTTTAGTTTAATAGTTAATGAAACGCATTAGGAAACTGAATAATAATTTTGATTAAAATTGCCCTTTTCCCATCAATTTTGTGGAAATTTTGTGTTTGTATCAGTTTACCGAAATATTGAAATGAATTTCCAGCAAGTGAGTGTAGAAAGAATAGATCACACAATTCTTTTGTATTAGGATATTAATTTTACATCTATGAAATTATGGTGGGTACTCTTCAGCTATATCTTCGCCATATGGAGTACTTTTACTATTGTTTACGTACCTAATATGCTCTTCGTGGCCATTAGTTTAATCAAAGAAGATTTACAATAAAACTTGTTCCCTATAAGATCGCCTGCAACAGATTAATTTAATTTACTATACTCGGTATTCAAAAGGAAAAATAGAATGTTTTGTTTAAATAGCAACAATGGGTCTAATCGGAAAAAGTATGTGAACGAATTGTTCAAAATACCAAAATATGGGACCACGCTAAAAATCATTCGTAATTTATACTTAGGGGACATTTTGCTTTTCTGTATTTGCCTGTTCTCATGAATTTTCTATTAATTCACTATAGTTCAGCGCTAAAAACATTCAAAACGAAAAAAAGGTCAAAGACTTTTGAACTGATAAATTCTACTTTAATGTGAAAAAATGATAATAAACTTGAAAAATTAAAATAACAAAAAATTTTTGTTTTTTAATATTTCAATATATTGGAGTATATCTCTACAAATGTTTTGGCTTTTGAGGATTTTTTCAATATTATGAAATGTTTCATAATATATCAACCGAGGAATCGGTAAAAACTATTAAATGTTCTTTTACTCTTGTTCTTTAATGTTTTTGTCTTTTCATCATAAGTTTACAATTCGTGTAATTTCCTTACGGTGAAAAATTAAATTTTTATAGTTACAATGATAATATGTTTGTATTTGACTGTACATAAGTACATCACTATTACACGAATCGTACATGCATGTGTTTACAGTTATACTACGTGCTGAATAAACGTTTCGTATTCCTTGTATCTTCCCATCTACATTTATATATATTATACATACATATACATCGAATACGTGAGTTCGTTTTTTAGTTTTATATAATAGTTGACAAAATTATGAACCTACATTTATTTGATTCTTTTAATTGTATTAGTAACGAAAAGTAAAACACATTTATGAAGGAAACAGTAAAGGAGTTGAATAATTATTGTGTACGAAGTGTTTAGCAACGAAACTATCACATACTGTAACTAAATAGCTTTTTATTTTTAAGATTTCCTAAAATATGTTTTAACATTTGTTTATTATTTTTTATGTTCTTTCAAATTGTGTAGTTTCGATTTTCTTCGCCCGGCTGACGCCGACGACGTTTTTCCAACAGATAAAGATAATAAAAATAAATTAAAAACGATAACGTATTTTGGACAACCTCCACTAAAAATTAAGAGATTTTTGAATAAAAATAATATAAGTATAGCATTCAAAACTAACAACACACTTAGCAAACATATCAAAAATAACATAGATAAATTAAAAAAAGAAAAAGATAGTAGTCTGGTATATTTAAGTTAACGTGCGAAACCTGTGAGAAATTTTATATAGGGCAGACAGGGAGAGCATTTGGCAAACGCATTAAAGAACACGTCAATTCATTTAAAAATCTAAAAAATGATTCCAATTATGCAACTCGTTTAATAGAAGAAAAACATGTTTTAACTGCAGATTTTAAAATTATACACACAGAAAGTAAAAGTCTTAAATTAAATTTACTTGAGTCAATGGAAATCAATAAATATGAAAATAAAAACATACTACTTAATGAACAAGTAGATCTTAACAACTCCCCTCTACTGAATTTACCCCCTAACAAATCGGTGTGAACTAACCTATAAATATAGATAGAGAAGAATCAATAACTTAAGTGTATTTAAAACTTCTGAAGAAGATACAAAGTAGCGAAACATATGTCAGGTAACTAATAAAATCAGTGGAAATTACAATAGTGTTTTATTTATATAAAATATCTATGTGTTGGTTTGGGGCAACTATGAAACAGATTTTAATTCAGCGACCCTGGAAATGACCATTCTCTTA
This sequence comes from Agrilus biguttatus, assembly GCA_963921985.1. Lineage (NCBI taxonomy): Eukaryota > Metazoa > Arthropoda > Insecta > Coleoptera > Buprestidae > Agrilus > Agrilus biguttatus. Next base: position 29,742,474 of record OY998118.1, read on the forward strand.
GTTGTTTTGATTTGTACTTTTATTTAACGTAGTAATTCTTGCATATAAAATATTTCTTTTGGAATTTAATGTTAGGATATTTTAAAATTCAGGCGTGTTTTGTTCCACATTCGGAACCAGTATCGCAAAGATTTTTGGAAATGACATCTTTGTGTAATTTTATTTTTATATTACTAGATACTGAAATTATATGTAATATGTATTAAAAAGAACGAAGCGATTTCTGTAAATTTCTTGAAGAGACATTTTTTCTGAATATGTATACAATTCATTTTATCTAAAAAATAAATTTGGTGATACATACTAATTATAAAGATTACTAAATAACGTTTGCTGTAATGCAGAAAACCGTCTTCACGAGTCATATTTTTTTATTGATGAAAAATCGAAGACTTGGCCCTATTTTTGCAAGAATTGTTTTTGTTTTGATTCTATAACGACCACTTCAATAAAGTAAACTTGGTTATCTTAGTGTCCATCACCTTGTACGGATAATTAAGAGTACATTTAATTGAAGTAGTTGTAGAGGCTCTTACTTTTTACATTGTAACCATGGTTAAAAAATATGTAGTTAATAGTTTTGAGTGTTTCTTGGAAGTGTTTAGTCTTTTTTTAGTAGGATATTTGAGTAGTGACATTTTCTAGAACAAGACTCTTTCATAGTCCACTAAGGTCATCGTATAAGTTTCGTTATGGTCAATGTCTCTTTTGGAGAAGGAACAGTACCTACTAAAATCTTCAATGAATTGGTATAGTAAAAAACAATTTTCATGGTGTAATTAACCGTGTGGTTATAGATTAAGATCTCAGTTAAGTCGTCTGTGATTTTCTTTCAAATATATCTAAAAACGACGCACTTAAATAACGAAAAATCCTACAGTAGAAAGTATTATTATTATTATTATTAAGTTTTATTTTTAAAACATTTTATTGCTGTGTATGTAACATTTTCGTCTGGCACTTTGCTAAAGACTTTTACTGAAATACAGTTATCTATAATATTCTCCATTTCTTCTCTTAATTTTTTGTAATTATCTACTATTGACATTAATTCTATACAATTTATCTATAATTATAGGATAACGATTGTTTCTTAAAATTATTCTGTAAATTGTTATTCTGCGTAGACGCCTTATGTGGTGGGTGTTGTGTATTCATCCTTGGCAGTGCTTAAGAAAATCGAGCAACTTTAAAATTCCGTTAGGGTCATGGCCCTCTCTTGTGCGAAAGTCAAGTCATCTTTGTCTTTAGATACATATTCAAAAAACTGTTGTAGGTTTGCAAGTGTAATAGTACATATATAAAGCAAGAGTTACATACACTATTTTTAGTTTTAAAAATTGGTGTATCCTGTTTTTAAATTCAGTAGGGTTGGAAATAAAATATTCAGTAAATGTTAATGGTTTCAATTTTCATTGTATGAAAATAATAATAGAAGTTGATTTAATATCGTATTACAGGCACTGTGGCGCCATCTACTGATATTTACTGTGGTATTTTTCGACCAAAAATTAAATGTTATTTAATAATAGCAGTATTTCTTAACTATTTAAATATATTAGTTGAAACGTTTATATAATAAATACTATTTCTATAAAACTAAAAAACAACACTAGGTATAAAATTCCAAATGAGGAATAAAACATATTTATAGTGTTTATTTCGTGAGAATAAAAATATTTCTCACCGTTTGTACTTCTGTACCACATAGAATTAAATTATGCTCGAAGGACCAATGTTTACAGTTGAACACATAAAAAGAAACTATAGAGGTTTATAAGCATATATTTGCAACTATAAACATAAAGTGATTATTGTTTATGAGATTTTTTTCCTCAGCTAGTCTACATACGGACTGTCCCTTGAAATGTTATAAAATACCTTATATTAATTTTTTCCCCCTAAACTGGTTACAATAAAACATGATGATGAGGAGAGAAGAAAAGAACAAGATAGTACAATACAAATAACTGCAAATGGAATGTAGCAGGGTAATAAAATAATAATAAATGCAGTTCTGAAATAGAACATTACGGTACAATAACCCTAAATAGCATGCAAAATGGTTGAAATATGAAATATTCATATGCCGGTAGGGGTATTAGCCCTCGGAGTAGTTGTTTCTGTTGATTCCATATTTATATTTATATTTATATTTATATTTATATTTATATTTATATTTATATTTATATTTATATTTATATTTATATTTATATTTATATTTATATTTATATTTATATTTATATTTATATTTATATTTATATTTATATTTATATTTATATTTATATTTATATTTATATTTATATTTATATTTATATTTATATTTATATTTATATTTATATTTATATTTATATTTATATTTATATTTATATTTATATTTATATTTATATTTATATTTATATTTATATTTATATTTATAATATAGCCTTTCTGCCAGCACCCACCTGATGAGACCCGATATGGGATATGGCTTTCGGTTCGTTGTGCCTACTTGGTAGGACGCGTTCCAAATGTAAGATCTTTGATCTTAATATTTAGACGAATAAGGATTTTAATTCCTTCTTTTTTGAATATGTTATATCTTCGTCTAAGAATCCATCGGAATCAACAGTGTAATTCAATGCGGGTAGGGGTATTAGCCCTCGGAGTAGTTGTTTCTGTTGATTCCATATTTATATTTATATTTATATTTATATTTATATTTATATTTATATTTATATTTATATTTATATTTATATTTATATTTATATTTATATTTATATTTATATTTATATTTATATTTATATTTATATTTATATTTATATTTATATTTATATTTATATTTATATTTATATTTATTTTTATATTTATATTTATATTGTTATTTATATTTATATTTATATTTATATTTATATTTATATTTATATTTATATTTATATTTATATTTATATTTATATTTATATTTATAATATAGCCTTTCTGCCAGCACCCACCTGATGAGACCCGATATGGGATATGGCTTTCGGTTCGTTGTGCCTACTTGGTAGGACGCGTTCCAAATGTAAGATCTTTGATCTTAATATTTAGACGAATAAGGATTTTAATTCCTTCTTTTTTGAATATGTTATATCTTCGTCTAAGAATCCATCGGAATCAACAGTGTAATTCAATGCGGGTAGGGGTATTAGCCCTCGGAGTAGTTGTTTCTGTTGATTCCATATTTATATTTATATTTATATTTATATTTATATTTATATTTATATTTATATTTATATTTATATTTATATTTATATTTATATTTATATTTATATTTATATTTATATTTATATTTATATTTATATTTATATTTATATTTATATTTATATTTATATTTATATTTATATTTGTATTTATATTTATATTTATATTTATATTTATATTTATATTTATATTTATAATGGTTGAAATGGCCAGCCCTAATGTGCAAGCTCCTGAATTCAGGTAAAATTCGGCTGTTGAAATTGTATTAAGATTTACTAAAAGTGGAACTTAAATAAATGTGCAAATAATAATAATGTGGTTTAAAATATTGAAAAATACGCCTATGATATATGAATATTAAATGAAAAATTACAAAAAACCTGAATATATACAACACAACTATACGAATTTTAATATGTACTACTTAAATTCTAGCTATATACTCCTTTTTAATATAATGTATAATTTAATAATAAAAATCAGAGCCAGAATAGGGTTATAAATAATTTTAATTTTGTAAAACTAACACTGACGTTTTGCCCCCTAGTTATGAGATTTTTAATGTAGGTTTTTAATAGTTTGAAGATCTTGGTTTGAAACTGATGCGGTGTGTGATTTTGGTAGGTATACGATATTAAAATATAAGAACATTGATTATAACACACGAGTAATAATAAAATAAAAGTAGTTAAAAACAATTAAGACAACACGATTGTAAAGATGAAATAATAAATATTATAAATAGTTAAAAACAGTATGACAGCAAAATTACTAATATTTTTTTCCTATTCTTAGCCAATCTTGAGTTTCCTTTAGAAATTAGAATAACCCACATCCATAACTGTTTACGAATAGTAATCTAATCTATAAAATACGAATAGGTAAACACATTAACATTTTCACAACTTTTTTATTTGTAACATACGAGGGTAAATCAAATATAAGCGGTAATTTTGTAAAATAAATTTATTGATTAATGGTACACACAAACTAAACAATTAACACTTTTCAATGTAGTCACCTCCGTGCTCTATACACTTTTGCCACCAATTTGGAAGCTTGAATATTCCTTCTTCATAAAAAGTTTGAGAGCGAATTGTCAGACAATTGCGCACATACTCCTCTATTTCTTCATTGCTTTCAAATCAATGCATTTCACAGGGTTAGTCAGGGCTGTAAGGAGGATTATAGAGGATCGAAGGTTTCCCAGTCCATTTCTTTCAATTTATTCCTTGTCATAACTTCGGTGTGTGGCTAGGCGTTGTCATGAAGGAGGGCGGTGTCTCGAATGGGCATACCTCTTCGTTTGCTTCGATACGCGATTTTTGTCGACTGTAACAACCCAACTACAAATAAATAGTAAGCCACATTCACTGTTGAAAGTAAATCGCGAATACGTGAAGAAAACTGATGAGTAAAACTCCCCTTGAGTCAAAGCAAGCACTTTTCCGGTTGAGAGACGGGTTTTGACTTTGACATTTGACAGGGCAGCCTTCATCCTTTCTTCGCGACTCCTTACTCGCTTTACTACTTTTTGATTCGGGAGTGTAGTGGTGCACCCACGTCTCATCACAAGTCACGATACGCCTAAAAAAACGCCCCTTCTTGTCTTTTCTATTATTGATTCCGATCTGACCTGTTTTTGATTTTCGGTCAACAACCTTGGAATTAATTTTCTAATGCTAAGTTCATCATTGATGATAGATTGAATACTTCCATAGCTGATACCCACATACCCACTTCTGGTGAGATTTGTTCAATAGTTAACCGACGATCACCTTCAACTATCTCTCTAACAGCACGGATGTTGTCATTTGTGAGACCTGTTCTTGGGTGTTGATCATAACATTCATTTTCGACACGTTCTCGCCCATCCTTGAATTCTCTGACCCACGTACACGTATACACTCAGTTCTGAGACAGTGTAGCAGTATAGTATCCCCAAACTGTGCCTTTAAACGAGTGAAAATTTCCCATGGTTTAACGCCTTCATTGGTTAAAAACTTTATGATGATGCGTATTGTGATTATGCAACAGACGAAGGTACCTTGCGCTCAGTCATGGCTGTACTGCAGACAGAACCGGGCGCAGCTGCTACCTAAGCCGGTTTTCCCCTCAGAAACTAAACAACACTCGAGCATCGAATCGTCTAGATCGGAATTACGTGCTAGGCTAAATAGCAAAATTGCCGTTTATATTTGATTTACCCTCGTACTCAAACTTACTAAAGTAGTAAGTGCTCAATCTGTCTGAAAAAGCCAATGTTGTGGCGAAACATGTTACAAATAAAAAAGGCGTGAAAATCTTAATGTGTTTGCGCTATTCCTTGTTTAATTATGTCTCTATTCCTTTTTCCATCCTCACTTCTCTGACTTCTTAGATATCGAAAATCGGCGACTTATGGCTTTTTGTCGCCAATTGTTATATTAGTCTTCTGTGTATATAATTTTCAAAACATCTAAGAGGAAGTAAAATAAACTATAGCGTGGTTTATGTTCTTATTCATATTAATACCTAAATTTATTTTTTTTTTGCTTTTATTAATTTAAAATAGCGGAAATAGTATTACGAGTTTATTACAACAAATTGTTTGCTATATTTATTACACGTTTTATATCTTTCTGCAATGTACAATTAGAAACATATAATAACTTTCATTTGTGATTTATGATTGCCTGTATGTACAATTAACGGTTTTAGCTTTTGTTATAAAAATTCTCTATATCCAAGTGTAATCTAATAAATTAGTAATAAAGGTGTCTCGTCTGCTTTTGAAAATGTATTTATTTGTGACTGTAAGATAACCTTTTTACACATTCCGATAGTAAATTAAACATTATCGATACACCATTAGGCCATGCATGTCATGGAAGCGAATGCACTTCTTTGTTAATTTTAGTAAGCGCAATAAACCAATAATTGTTACGCAGAACCGTATTTTTGTTTTCATTAAAAATTATTTAAAGAATAATGAACGGGTCCGAATAAATTTGTAGTATCGACAACTTCTCTTACAAGTTCTTAAATTTGTATTATCAACAAATTGTAAGAATTCTTATTATTAATGTTAATTAGTTCGTTTAAAAACAAAATCAAATCTTCCGCTAAATGTATTGATTTACACAACTGAAAACCAGAAGAATATAAAAAATGTACGAATCCCCCAAAGAAAATCGAATTTTTAAAAATTATATTAACTTGTGATGATATAAAGAGACCCTAAAATAAGTAATGCATATTTTGAAACTAATCTGTTTAATATTTCCTTAAATTAAGGAAATGTAAACAGAACACACACTATTAATAATTTCCAATAAAAAATCAAAATATATGCCGTTTTCCCATAAGAAATTTATGGCCAAATGATATACATACATAATAAATATAAATATGGAATCAAAAGAATTAACTACTCCGAGGGCTAATACCCCTACCGGCATTGAATTACATTGTTTATTCCGAACGATTATTAGACGAAGATAACAATCCAAAAAAGAAGGTAATAAAATTCTTTTTATACCGGAAGTTGATGTCAACTTTGTAAAAAATAAAATATGCTAGGTGCCATTTGAAAAAATGAAGTTATTCGTGTTTGAAGTTTTTAAACTTTGGATTTGTTTTCTGAACGCCCTGTGAAAAGTGCTTATTTTTTAGATTATTGTACTATTAATAAAGTTAAAAGAGCAAAATATTTGTTCACGTTTAGAGGTGGAATTAATAAAAATCATTGATCTGGATTTGTGGTAAATTTTCTTATTTATTAAATTAGTTATGAGTAAAGCTTTGTATCCGTTGTTTATTTTTACTGTTAATTTTAGTATTTTTTTGCTCTTGAAAATTACCACATGTGAGTCGAAACAATATTGACCAGATTTTTATTTTTTTATTTATTATACATTTATTAATATGTATAATCAAATGGTCATTATCGATAGTTTGAACATTCTTTCCTTCTAAAAGGACGTTAATCGACCTTTTAACTCTGTATAAATTTTGCAAGCCCTTTGGTATATCTATTTCTGTAAAAAAAAAAAATAATAAACTCTCATATTGTATTTTTTAAATTTATCTTAATTGTAGGCCCTTTATTTTTTCACAAAATCAGAAAGTTGTTTTGCTTTTGTCCTGTATGATTTTGCTCACATTCATTACATAAAATATTTCAAGACGTGAATGTCAACCATTGTTTCTGCAAATATGTTATTAGATTTTATATTTTACATCTGATACCAAGGTAAGGGACTATATATGTTATATGGTCGAATATTTAGAAGACCTGCGAGGATACCTACCTGATTGTTTTTTTAAACAGTCTACTTTTGTCAGATACTGTATATTAAAAACCAGAATTTTACTACAAAACCAAACAATAATGAAATGTAATAATAATTTAGAAGAAATTAATGATTAAATAGTGTTGTGAAGTTTATAGAATAAAGCTTCATTGAATTTCAATTATCTTTTTCCTGTCTAATTTCTAACTTTTAACAATTTTCACACACAAAAGTAACAAATGTTTTCTACTGTAACTAATTTAGTTTTACGATCTGTGAGAACTTGGGAATATGAAAAGACTGAAAGGGCGAATTGAAAGAAAGTAAAAGTAATTCGGTTGTTGCGAGAATTCTATGGCATTTATGTTTGAGAAGGAGACTGGTCGTTTGCATTGTACTACTTACATATATTTATGTCTGTTAATTTGAAAGTGAGATTTTCAATAATAAAATATTGCGGTGCTAATATATAATTCGAACAGATTTTTGTAGCTTTAAATCATTGTAATGAGGATGTATGAAGTTTAAATGGTTATGTCCTGAAAAAATGTCCTTAATAAGAAAGCCTGATCGATATTCGATCATACATTACGAAAATCTTATCCGAGTTGGATTGATTTTGTATAAATTTCCAGTCGCGTAACGAAATTCTGGATATTTGTTATGTAAAACAAACTGTAAAAATTAATAATATTTTATAATAACATGGATATTATTTATTAACTTTTAAGCATTACCAGTGTTGCTAGACTCTTAACTGAGAACGATGTTTAGTTTTACTTTTGTATATAATTATCATAAATAAATTATTAATTTGAAGAATGTAAATACTCTTTAGATATTTTGTATTATTTTGGGGCTTGTTTTTTAGTCATAACTATGCAGGTTCTGTGTTCTTACAGATGACCTTCTGCACCAGGTATCGTCGAAACCAAGAGCTCGTTCTTCTGGTTTTTCTTACAGTAAAAGTAGTTTAAGACAAAGAACTCTATATTCATATATATGTACTGTATTATGCAGTTTCCTTGTTCAATGGTTCACACGGTATCTGACCCCTTTACTTTTACTTTTTGCAGTTCATTGAATAAAGAGCAGCGTGTAGTAAAAACAGAGAGACGTTACCTATCTATTATTATTTCGCAAGCTGTACCCGATTTGAGAACGTAATCATCGAAAAAATTCTTTCTTTACTGGATTTCTTATTTCATTGTAAACAAATACTGAAATAATATGCTAAAAAAGAAATAGTAATATAATAATTTTCACGTTCGTGCTGCCCGTAATTAATAAATTATTTTCTGAAGTTGCCGACTATGGTCTCTGGTTTTTCCAACGTTTCGTTCTTTCCTTAGAAATTCGATTCAGCAGTAATTCTTGCCAAGATTAATTAAAACAAATTAGAAATTTTAGAAGTGTTTTACCACCCTTATTGTTAAGAAAATATACAGGGTGTACGTTTTCAACATGACCCCTATACATCTTCGGACTGAATTTGAATATCGTTTTGAAATTTCGGTGGAATGGGTATTGAAGAAGAAGGCCTAACATTTTAAAATATTTTTTAATTTCTAAGGGTACACATTAGCAAAGGTCGAAAAGAATTTGTAACGAATTTGAATATCGTTTTGAAATTTCGGTGGAATGAGTATTGAAGAAGAAGGCCTAACATTTTAAAATATTTTCTAATTTCTATCATTTCGGGTTATACCGGAAGTTGACTTCAACTTTGTTATTTTAAATGGAACCCCCCTATTTTTTTTAAAATTATTCCGTTTGCCGCATTTACTTTTATCGCGGTTATCTTCACAAGTAATTGATTGTATTTAATGATTTGTCGACATGTTCTTAATGTTTTAGTAGGGTATTAATTCGTCCAAAAATTATTGAAAAAAAAAATCAAAAATGGAGTCAAAACATGTGTTGAATATCTTAAACTAGAATTAAAAAAAAACTTTTTTTTAAATACCAGGCCATTTTTTTTATACAGTTACATCAACCGCTTAATTCTCAATAAAAAAGTATAAGACACTATGCAAAAACCATTTAGAATAAAGACCCTACCTATATTATCAAATGTACCCTTATACCTGATGGGGAATCCGGAAATGTAAAAAAAATATTGGGGTTCCATTTAAAATAACAAAGTTGAGGTCAACTTCCGGTATAACCGGAAGTGATAGAAATTCTAAAATATTTTTTTCTGTGAAAACTCATTCAACTAAAATTTCAAAACGTTATTCCAATTCCGTCCGAAGATAGTCTAGGGGTCAGGTTGAAAACATACACCCTGTATAACCTAACTTAACCTAGCCTAATTTAACGTAACCTAACCTAACAAAACATAATGGAAATAGTTAAAATAGAATACGTTCCGTCCGTATATTACGAGATTCGGTTTTACAAATTTGGGAACAACTAGCAGGACATCAAAATATTTTATATTTACATATGTATGTTGTATAATGATCACATTGATATTGTATGACTTTTTTGTTACAAAATTAGTTACAAATTGTACTCAAGTCATGCCTAATCTCAGCGTACGTTTATTGCCTATGTGATTCGGTTTGTCTGTATAAAACGTGAAAAGGTTTATTTTGAGTTTTGTTTGTAACACTCGTACAATGTATGTGATTTTAATAAAACAAAACAATGGGAATTTACTAAATTTTAAAATTGAAGGTCTAAATGTCTTATACACAAGGATTTTATATGTAACTGTGATAGGAATTACTTCATAGGGATTTTTATAAATAAAATTTTATTTAGTTTTACAAAATCTGTGTATGAGAAAGAAAAAAAAAAGTTAGTGATATGTCAATTGGCAATTAAACATAAGGAAATACGTATTATGTAATTGCAATCCTTAGACCCAAAAACAGGTGGGGTTAAAGCATAATAAAATATGCACTTTTTCCTTTAATACAGTTGGTACATGCGACTTTTACCTCAAATGTTTTAAGCAATCAAATTAGTGTTTTTTTAATGAAGTGTTTAAAACTTTAAAACTTTTTTCCTGAACGCCCTGTATAAATTATGAAGCTTAATCTTACTATAACTAGTAAAAATTTCAACAGTGTAAGTCATTTTTTATGGAAGTTATGATTTTTTTCATAGTTTGGGTTGCGATAGCAATCTTTTTTTCTATAAACCAAATTATCTCAGAAACAGTTCATCGTTAGTATACAAGTTGGTTATCAAAGTTATGTAAAAATTTTATGCTTCATACGAATTAGTCTTAAAAACTATAACATTACATTTAAAATAATAATAATAAGTTGACATTAACTTCCACTATAATTCAAAAAATATCATCATTGATAACCCTTACTTGCAAACTTTCAAGTCTCGTAACACGCTTAGTTTTCCTAAAACGTCTAATTTACTACTCAGTTTGGATAATCCTGTATATAGTAAATCCTTTTGCTGGGATAATTTATTGAATGCGCTAATTGTTACTAATTAGCAAAATACTGTTATTTAATTAAAAGTTACAAAAAACATTTCATCACAAAGAAAAAGAGTGTACCAGAATGAAGTATTAACATGTCAGTCTGATTGTGGTAACATGACTTTACTTCATTTAATTTTCTGACTACAGGATGGTTGAAGTTTTAATGATAGGAACGTTTAATTTATAACTGTCTGTAATACCCATGATAAATTTTCGATTTAGTTTCGTAGAGGATTTCTAGTTCCTCTCCCACTTTTGTCTACTTTAAGTACCTAGTAGGACGGGTTTGATTATTTAATGTTAGTGGTGCTTTGTTTAACATTTACGATATGTATGAAAGTAGAAATCAGACTTCAGCATTAATAAAATTGATTTTTAATTCAAATAGCACGACAGACGTCTGGCCCCTCCATATTATTGCTAATCAAATAAAAACGATTTAAGACTTAATCAATAAATACATCTTTTTTACAAAATACAAGTACAAATATGAAGAGGTTAGGTCATTTACCTGTAATTTGTCTATGTGTATCGAATTTACACAATAAAACATTCTGTTCTGAAAAATAAACAGGTTTTTAATACTATTTTAAAACTATAAATATATGGCAATAATGATACGTAATGTAACGATGCGTAACGTTGATTGTGTTCCAAAGTAGTCAAATAAAATTGTCTATTATTACTTTTTGTTTTACGATTAGATAGATATTGATTACAATTACCTATAGTTTATTAGCAGTATTTTATAATTTATACAATTAAATGGAATAATCTAAATGAAGACAAGAAATTATTTGATTTTACATGAAATCAAATGAAGATGTGTCTCTGACGTTGTTCATCCAAATTTCAAAGAAATACATTAAAAAACTGTGCATGTCGTTAATATTTAATACCTGGAACAAGTTAACCACTAAAGGTTAACCACTTAGAGTTTGATTTTTATTTAAGCACAGTTTTAAGCAAAATATACGATAAAATATTTTATTCCCTGTAGGCAATTCAAAATCTGCTGGAGAAGCGAAATTATATATGTATTACCAATTTAGCTTAATAAACACTAAAAAATAAAATAAAATTGACTTTTATAGTATGCGAAAATAAAAATTTGAAACAATGAATAATGTAAGAACATAGGTTTTCACTACCGGAATCCATTGTAGAATTTAAATTACGATCAAAGGGCAGTTGTCTAAGTGGACTGTTAGCTCCAGGCGTTTCGTCGGTAACTAAGGCTATTATTAGAGGTACTGCGGTGATAATATGTGCAAAGACCTGAATTCTAAATCTGAATTCTACAATGAATATTTATTTGGATTTTTTTTAATTATGAAAAGGGATTCCTCACAGGGTGCTTAATGGAACATTTATTAATAATAATAATAATAATAATAATAATACACATGTATGCTCATTTAAGAGTGTTTACATTTTGCTCCCAATTTACATTTATTGCACTTATCTTAATTTCTAATCTATTTTATATTAACAATAACCTTTATTCTCTCTAATGTTTATCTCAGTTAGTCTTATATATTTACATATTTCCTCGCATACCTCCCCTTTTAATGTCTGTACAATCAACCCCATCCATGCCATTCTCCAGCCTGTCAGCCTTCCATTCCACCACAAATTGCCTTACTTTATTTGCCTGGCTTTGCATGGCTATTCTACAACAGAACAGGTGAGCTAATGTTTCCTCAATCCCTCCTACATTCCCAATCCCTAAATCCTTTCTTATACCCTCTCCCAATATTATCACATCTGATTGTAGCCCATATTTCCTTATTCTCTTTCTTATTACATCTTTTATTTAAATTTCCTTGTATATTCTATTGTAAGAAGAATCTAATATTACCATCCACTCTGTCTCTAGGTTTTTACTCCACCACACATTCAAGGCCTCCTTACATCTATTGTAAACTCCCACTCCGCTCCTTCTCTCCCGTATAAATACCAAATATTTCCTACGCAGCTTTTCTCCATTTTGAAGGGTCCTTATTTAGTATACCCCTCATTTCCTCTAGTAAACAAATCTTGGGCCAAATCTCGTCGCTCATCTCTACTACTGCTTTTATATACCTACCCGCGCGTTCTCTAATTGTATATCCTATGTATTCTACCTCTAAGAACATTTCTTAATAACAAAAATCAAAAATAAAAAGTCCCTGGTAGTTTCACATAGTTTGTTTAAAGGTCGCCGATAATAGTTTCGATTTTTATATCATTTTCAAGACTGTGAATGCTTAAAGGTGTTAGTAGTATTTATTGCATATCGGGTAGTTACATAATGAATGAATGATTGAGAATACTTTAAAATTAATTTGTTAATTTGTGGCGTGTTTACTTTGGCGATGGGGTTTCTGAATTTCTAAATTTTATAGGTAATTTAGCCGATTACTTTCAGGTTAGAAATATTAACGTTTGGCAATGTTTGGATTCATGTGGTGGTAATTTTGAATTTATTTTTTATATTTAATTATGCGTTTTCCCAGGCTGTGTATTATCTGACCAATGTAAATTGCTTTACAATCCGAATATTTAATTTCATACAATCCATTTTTTCTTTAGTAAAGTATTCTGTTCGTTTTTATGAATCTATCAAGTTTTTTTATTTTTGATTTTAATTATTTTTCTGTTATCTTACACTTGACTTTGTGATAAAATAAAATCAAAGACACTCACCCCTGTTTACCACAATTTTTTTTAAAAATTCGAACACTTCTATTGTGGACATTATCAACTTGAGATTACTATTCAATTTAATTACCACAGTCTGCTTTACTATTTGACTTTATCAATCTTAATAATTTTACCCTATTTCGAAATTATGTACGTGTTACAGATATAGCTGTAGATAAATTCTTTTTAGGAAGATTATGTAGAAAAAGAAATAAATTAATCATTTTATTATAAACTATTTGTTGTTTTGATTTTCTACCACAGTTCAGCGTCAATAAAAGACTGGTGGGTGTTGTAGGTCCCTATAGACTGTTAACTGTTTATGTTATTTACTTCTTTTATTTGAAAATCAAATTATTATTTCTCGGCGGCCCGCACACGATAGCGTGTGAAGAGAACTTCGAGACAGAAAGCTACTTCGATGACCTCAATACCTCTGAAGATGTCAGCCGCAGTCGCTGACGAAACGTCAGACAGAAAACAAGCCTTTAGACCACGGCCATCGAACCCGGAAAATCATTCTTATAATAACGCCGGCCGTGAAAGCCTACATACTTTAATTAATGAATATAGTTTTTATGGTCATATAGTAATTAAAAGCTCATTAAGGGCTTTCGAAATAGTCTACTTGTGAATTAAATGGTCTTATTATTTTTCGAGTAAATGGACGAATTTGCATCATGGATAAAAAGTTGGTAGATGACAAAAAATGATCCGAACATTGAAATTTATCAGTTACGAAAAGGGCATATTTTTTTATTTTAAAATTCACTTAAAAAGTTTTTGTTGAACTATTTCGAAAGACTTTAATAAACCTTTTAATTACTTACTGTGTGACCAAAAAAGATCTCTTCACTCACTATAGAAGAATTTTTTTAGCTCATGATCTGTTCACTCAATTTTAAGCAATTTTTGAAAATATACCGGGAGAATTTAATTTATCATAAGGGCACTTAGTCTTTAATTGTCCATATGTTTGATTTCAATTCTCTTGACATTTCTTTTCCTACTTAATATACGAAGTTTCTAATGACACTAACTAAGTTAAAAGTAAACAAAAGAAAAGCACGAATTACAAAATTACAGAAAGAGCAATATCGTCAAGGGTTGTTAAAAAGAACAGTACAGATGTAAGTTACTTATAAGAGTTGAAAATATATATTTTTAACATGTGTAGAGAAGGGTACAAAAAAAAGTAAAAGCTTAAAAGTGAAGATTTAAGACATAGGAATCTGTGGAAATATACACTACAAGACATATATGTACCTATACAAAGAAAACATTTAAATTTACATATTTGACAACTAAATTTATTGGACTGGCAGAGGCGAGTAAGCCATAGTACTGATGGAACATATTTTGGATAAAATGGTACATTGGTCAGAAAATATCGGCTCCTTTTTACCACTTAATTTTTTTAAATTAAAATGTCTAATTGTTTTTTAAATAATGACATGACGTTGACAAGTCACATACATAAGTAAATATGTTTATAGATTATTGTACATAAAAAATTGAATATTTTTTAAATTGTTACAGGGTGCCAAGGTATGGATTGCTCATTCACAGAAGGTATGGGAGGGGGCGGAACTGTTGGAGGATTACAATCCGTCGAAGAAAACGGTAAAGGTTCAAACAGAGGAGAACGAAATAAAAGTTTTAAATCTGAAAGACGAAAACGATCTGCCGCATTTGAAAAATCCAGATATACTAATAGGAGAAAACGATCTTACATCTTTGTCGTACTTACACGAACCTGCCGTTTTACACAATTTACAAGTTAGATTTTGCGATCAAAAGGATATTTACACCTACTGTGGAATAGTTTTAGTTGCCATTAATCCTTACGATGAACTTCCCATTTACGGTAAGTCATTTATTTTTATTTTTTTATTAACATAACAGGCGGGCTAAAAAGTTCGTAGGATAGCATAGAAAAAAAATATTTTTTTTGATAAAATTCGGATTTGTTACGATTGAACAGCTCCAAACACTGCTTAGGATCATAGATCCGTTGTTGCTTTCGGTCGATTGTGACCTCGCGCGGCACCCACTTTGTACAGAACTTTCGCATATCCAAATATTCATTCACGATATGATCAACACGTTCCTTTGATATCTTTAGTGTCGTGTCTCAACTATCTCAATGAACTTCACTTTACGGTTACCAAAAGTTATTTTGTGGACTTTTTTGAAGTTTTTGTCGGTAACAGCCTCTTTGGGGCGTCCACTGCGTGCATCGTCCTCGGTTCTCATTTCGCCTCGTTTAAATTTAGCAAACCACTCTTCTACAGTTGATTTTCCTGGTGTAAAGTCCGAATAATGTTTATCAAGCTAAGCCTTGGTTTCAACAAAAATTAATGCTTTATTAACACACGAAATTTCCTTTTTTATATTTTTTCAAAGTAACAGAAATTCTTTCACTAAAAATGCTATAACTAAGATACTAATAGTGGAACAGCTGACAAATTAATACACGCGTCTTTTGAAGGTTAGGGCTAACTAAAAATCATATGGATTTGATACTAGTAGCGCCATTTATGGATCAGCCTACGAACTTTCAGATCGCCTGTTAAATGCGTATAAGGTATACTTGGTACAAAATAAAAATGTTGCACGAAAATATAATGCCTCTGCGAGAATGATTTCCCAAGATGAAAATTCGCATTTAAACTGAAAGTTTAATGTCGGGAAATTAATTTGCTTTTTGATTGACCACCATCATGCTATTTTCCCCATAAAATACAGCATAAACTGGAACTTTGTGTATAAGATACAATAGAAAACAGTATGTGGTACATGGTCTCAATGATGTTTATTATATTAATACTTATAATAGCAGTGTACGCAAGTAGTAATAGATGGGTATTTAAAATTTAACAACAAGTGTCCCGGAATATTTTAATCTAACGTAAGTTTCTAAAATTTAGTAGGTACAAATTTAATTTTTTATAACACTTCCACTTGGGAATCATTTTTTTACCTAATAATTTTTCGGATCGTGAATTAAGTTTGATTTTGTTGATTTTGAAATCTTGTGTTGACTTTTTGCAATTAATAAAAAATGTGTACTATAATATTTGTATATGTAAATGGGGTAGATATCTATCTACTATTTTGTTGATTATTTATTTTAGGAAATGATACGATACAAACTTACAGAGGGCAAGCAATGGGGGATCTCGATCCCCATATTTTCGCCGTTGCCGAAGAGGCATTTACAAAACTAGAGCAAGAGCAGAAAGACCAAAGTATAATAGTTTCTGGTGAGAGTGGCGCAGGAAAAACTGTTTCCGCTAAATATACCATGAGATACTTCGCTACTGTTGGCGGTAGCGCCACAGAAACGCAAATCGAAAAGAAAGTTTTAGCCAGTAGTCCAATAATGGAAGTAAGTTTGATCAAAAATACAGTCATGTGCCAACAGCTCTAGAATCGAATCAATAATTACAAAAAAATTTCCGACCCTCAAGTTTATTTGGGTATTCGCAAAGCTTACGCCATTATTTTTTATGAGCTACTCACTAGCTTTCATACTTTTGATTGACAAAAACTTGAAAAACGCTGAAAATTGTTAGGTTTCCTTACAAGATTGAGCCTACATTTCAATATTTTGGCCATTTGCAACCGTTGTGCCTATCGTTTTCCCTTGCTAGTTATTATTATACAGCATTTTGTTCAGTAGACAACTTTTTTTCGGGAAATGGAAAATCACTTTATCATTTGTTAGCCACGCGGTCTAGCCTCAAACTACTCAAGAAACCGTTTTCGATTTGAGTGAAACACGATGATTTTTTTTAAAAGTTGAAAATAATTTTTCCTGGAACATGAAATGTTATTAAATTTAAATGTTAGTTATTGTCCTCAGATGAAAAAACTTTTTCCCATTTGAAAGAAACTTAGACATTCATTAGATTATATTTACTAATGATGCAGTAGCAGTTTTATGAAACATTTTACACAATAATACAAGATAGTTTGCTTTATTACGTTTCAAAGAATTTATACTTCTTATCGTGTAATATTCCACAGATATTCTTTCATTTCTTTTCTGTCTTCATTTCGTCCGTCTCATCTTTCTCTCCCTAACCACATCACCTACCCATTCCCACGATTCCTGCAAGGAGACTGAAGAGGGCCTTACGCCCTACCCTTCGGCTTTGCACTGCAGTGTTGATCGGAGAGACTGCCCGCCCACCAGCTACTCGTGCAAAAGCTTTTTTTCCTCTGGCATTCTTCTGTCCAAAATTGTGAAGAACATGGGTTCTATTTAAATGCCAGTTCTGTGTGGATGACTTTCAAATGTAGTCCGATGTTGTTTGTTCTTCCGTACCAAAATTTTATTTCTGACTAACCACGTTTTATGAAGAGAACCTCATGTTCTTCACATTCTTGGACAGAAGAATACGAGAGGAATTATAAATTATTTGAAACATAAAAAAGCAAACTATCTATTCTTTCTTGTATTATTGTGTAAAATGTTTCATAAAAGTCCTACTGCATCATTAATAAATATGATCTAATGAATGTCCAAGTTTCTTTCATCTGAGGACAAATACTTTCCCTTTATTGTAGTCTGCAGTAATATAATTTCCCGATATTCAAGCCATAAGTTCTAAGACCTTATTTAAAGTGCTTTGATTGTTCGAAAAGTAATTAGGTTCAAAGCCCTAAGCGCTTGTAAAAATGGTTGCGTGCATTCTATAAATGCTTGAATTAAACCTAAACGGTTTCAAATACAACAAATGCTTCAAGCTCTTTCAAAACGTTAAAGCCCTTTTAATATTTTTACTATGTTCATTTGTTAATATTTATCACTACTATTGGAAAAGTGTAAGAGAAAATTGAAAATTCATCAAACAATGCAATAATTTTTCATAGAATGAGAAATTTTGATTCGATTTTCGAGAAAATAAGGCTTTAAACTGTATAACAAGTTACATTTCCAGTATGTAGCCCGTATATAATTTTCGTAGGCTATTGGCAATGCTAAAACTACTCGAAATGACAACAGTTCTCGTTTTGGCAAATTCATAGAGTTACAGTTTAATAAGCAATATAATATAATAGGTGCTTCCATGAGAACATATTTGTTAGAAAAATCGAGAGTAGTTTTCCAGGCACCAGATGAACGAAATTACCATGTTTTCTACCAGATTTGTGCCGCTAGAAATAAATTGCCCCATCTTCAACTGCGTGAGTATCTTAATCACTTTTCCTCTATTGTATGTTATATTGTGTTATAAACAGGGAAAGAGAAATCAAAATTCAAAACGATTTATGTATGTCACTGTTTTGTTTTTATTTCTGTAATAAGTTCTAGATGAACGTTGCAGGCTTGATACTAATGAATAACAGTTTGTAAAAAGGTGTTTCCTTGTTAAATTGTAATTTTCAGTGGTTATGAAAAGAACTGAAATAATGAGGTACTTAGTTGAAAAAAGAAAAGAACTGTAGATTATGAAACATGTTTTCTTCATGCTATATTATTAAAATTGAAGTATAACGTTCTAATAAATATAGGTATGTAGTGACAGTTGATACTGTTTTTGTAATTAAAAATAAAATTCATAAAACTGCTTAGCGAAACCACTATAATTATATTTTTTTAATAATTTTCAGTGTTTACGAAAACAATTGTTTTTATATTAGGACATATATATATAAAAAGAACAAATAAAAACTGCCGAAATTTTTCTGTACCACTCTTAGTACGTTTTATTAAATATCTGATCAATTATTATATTTTTATTGACATGAAAATTACAATTTTTGTTGTTTTCTGGAAAAGCAGTTCCATTCAAAACAATTTTTTTAATTCAATAGTACTCAAGAAAACAGTTAAGCCTATCAAATATTTATTTTTCCTTGAATTATAGATAATTCAAAACAATTTTTTGTTATTAATCGGGTTCCATATTTTTAGAGGACGTCAGTAACTTCCATTATCTTAATCAGGGCGAAAGTCCGATAATTGAAGGTGTAAGTGATTCAGAAACGTTTGCGGAAACCTTTGATGCTTTCAAAATGCTTGGTTTTACTGATACAGAACTGAATAACATGTTTAAAATATTAGCTTCCATTTTACACTTGGGCAACATTAGTTTTGTGGATACCATCCTGTCAATGGAAAATGAACAAAACCAAGAAGGTTGTCAAATACCAGTAAGTTTGTCATATTGCAACCATTAATATACATTTTAATAAGTATTTAGGTTGTGGGAGTTGTTTTAATGCATAATTACGTAAGTACCAGCGATGTAAGGTGTTAAATAGTTCAACGAAAACATTTCACACTTTGAATTAAAAAAAAAGAATGAACAGTAGATGTTTCAACAAGATTTTTTATTATTCACTCCACAATTGTTTCAACTAACAAGTCATTTTCAAGAATAAATTGGCAATAATATTGCCATTGATATTATCGACTGAATAATAAAAAAATTTGTTGAAACTACTACTACTGTTCTTTTTTTTTGATTTCTCAAATCAACACCACAATAGTTAGTTTTAATAAAATAATTTACTTCAATCACTAATAGAAAGCTTATGTGAAAATTTTATTATAAAATCAGTGCGAACTTTTTATCCTTATAATCCTCAAATACCGTAGCATAAAAACCAAAAACCAGACGAAGTTCAATATGATTCAGTCTGAGAGATCGATTCCATTTATAAAATACGTAATTAAATTTCTGTCACTATCCTGACGCTCCAATCTAACCTAAGTCAGTTTAACGTAGGACTTGGCTCAAATTATTTAAGTTAAATAAAAGCATATTATACACAAAATAAAATTTAATGAAAATCTCGTAATTTTAAAGTTCTAACCTTTTCCATGATTTATTTCTCGTATGTAAAGGATTAAAGGATTTAGTCGTGCTTATGTTTGTTGTTATAATATAATAATTTATGTGAAAAGTTATGAATTGTGACATATTCGCATTTTTAGAAAGTTGTTTGAAATTGCCTAAGAGCCTGTTTTAATTTATATATATTTTTTAATCATCTTAATGTTTGTTGGAAACGGCTTTCAATAAAAAATAAATATAGTACATTTCTATGTATTCATAAGCTAGAATTTGTAGAAAGTCTTTGTAACTTAATTATACCCCTATTAATTAGTCATTTACTAATCTAGGCACCGTTGCATTTCCATAGGTAATTATTATTTACCGTTATTTTGTTTAATTACTTTATTCCAAAAGTCAATAAGAGATTATTCCAAATCTTTAAGAACTCTGGAATTAAAATTAAAACTATAGAAAACTTTTCCTAAACGTTTCAGCGATGAATCACGATCTTAATTTTTTTAAGAAATTCACAAATGAAAACCCAACAAACTTAAATAATGAGACTAATAATTGTATTGTTAGTATCCGCATCCATACTTATTTAAGAGGAATATCACTAGTAGTAATTTTGTGTGCACTTTTAATATTCACGTATACTATTTATTTATATTATTATTTTAGGATTTAGGCTTGTTCAAGCTTCGAAAACGTAGGTGGTCTCTTAGCATTCCCCTTTTAGTTACTTTTTTCGCTTACGTTTCAAAAGAAACTTCCCAAATAAAGGATAAGCCTTGGGTGGTACCGTCTTCTTCTATATTAGTGCGTGATAGCTAAAAAGAGATACCTACGTTCAGACAGTGCGAATGACACAGAATGTGGGTGGCATTTTCCATATCCTCGTTACAAAAATCACAGGAAGAGTAGGTGGAGAGTCCCAGTTTATTCTTGTCTGTGAGGATTTCCATAAGAGTCTTGGCTTTATTCCTGCTGTGACTGACAATTTGTTCTCCCCAGTCTTTGTAGTTTTTAGGGGAGATAGAGGCTTCTGCCTGCCCTTTCTATTTCCCAGTTCTTGTGTAGTTATGAAGGAGCTCATTTCGAAATTTCGTGCTTGACGAGCCTTCTGCAAATGGTTGCCAGGTGTTATCAAGCACCAGTTTTCTCAAGGTCGTTGTATTAATTTCATTCAATTACCTACTATAATCTTGAAACTAAAATTAAGCAGAGGATACAGTGGTGGGTGTAGCTACGGGGGGCCAAAGGTGGGTATAATATAATATGCCGTTTTTATTTTTTTTATCGAGAAAGAAAGATTTACTACCATTTCTCGTATGGTTATTTTATCATCACCGAAAATTCCATTTTACCAAAAGTTATCAAAATCAATGGGTATCATCAGGTATACTTTTCAGAAGTTTTGATTCATTGGAGAAATTCGGTTGTATGGATCGAGCGGTCGTGTAATTTGCTGTAAAACGTAAAAATTGTAGATTGAGCGGTCACTTTTTCCATCTCATTTAAATATGTTGATTTTGCGGTCAAGGTAATATAAGACTGTGGAATATGCGGTCATAAATTCGAATACCAATAAAACACAACTAACATCATGGAGCTTATTTTGTCAATATTTATTTATAAAAATATACATATATAAATACATTGTTATAAGAAATATAAGAAAAATAAAGACGTATACATTATACACGTGAAACGCTTTTATAAATACATTGTTATTCTTAATCTACTCTAATAATATAAGACATTTTCTTAATAATACTAACTTTTCTTCTTTTGAACCGTTGTCATCATCTTCATACCACTTTGTCACCTTTTAAACCCTCTCATCCAGGTGGATGTATTTTCTTTTTCGCTTTTTTCCGTCTAAATTTAATTTCAACCTCATTATTTTTTGATCAGCTCCTTCGGCTACTTCCATAAGTGTTTGAAGAATGGGTTTAAATCTAAAACCTAACCTAAAAATAAAAGTGTATACATTATACACGTGAAAAGCTTTTTTGACCGCAAAATCGACAGGTAAATTTTACCCTTCCTCCATTTTTACATTTCAGAAAGATTTGACCGAAAAATCCACTGACCGCTCTATGGACTGACACCGAGAAATTCATGATTTTTATTTTCAAAAATCTTTTATTGTTGAGACCAGTGGAAAAAATTCATAATACTAAATTTTATGTGGCGAAATCAAACTCACACTTGGGCACCTTTTCCTGTATAGTCCGTTATGATTTTGGAATTTTTGTATAATGCCTTAACCATTCAATTAGCATAGGATTGTTAAACGTTTCATGCTAAGTTGTTTAATTTTTAACCAGCCGTACTGTACTCTTTTTAAAACATGCTTAGAAAGCTTTCTACCAAATTACTATGCTTTGTACTTGTTCGTTATTGTGTAGTAAAATTTTATGTACATTGTAGTGGCAATTTGAATTTTATTCCAAAACACATATTTTTGAAATAAAAGTTTTTTAACTAGGTTAACGATACCATTGTGTAGAGAGTAAAAAAAGTCATTTCACGATTATACAGTTCAGTGTAAATTTCACGTTTGTCGCACATAAAAAGTACATAATACGTTTTTGGCATCCTATCAATTTCACGGTCTGTTAGGCATTTTGGTTTCTGTATGACGAAATTCAGTGGATTACTAAAATATACCATCATTTACGTATTTATCCAAAACAAATACTTAGTTCATTAAAATTATCTACGCTTAACCAAAATAATAAATAAGTAAAATGTTTATTTCAATCAGAATTAAGAAGGTATAAATTATGAGGAATCCTTATCTTTGGCTGGATTTTTTATTATTAGGCAAAGAAATTCGTAGAATAATCGATGTTAAGTCATTATATTTTCAGAGGCTTAGTAATACTATTTCTGTTATGTTACCTTAAAAAATTATGTCATTTTAAACACAACTAACATTTCTTCTTTATGTATTTTTAATAAGGAGTTTTTAAATAACGGTACTTAACATAGAAACTACCGTCTAGACGGTAGTTAAAATTAAAATTAAAAATACTAAGGTTGTTGGTAATTGTTGAATTAGTAGAAGAAGTCGAAATAGCGTTATTTAATGTAATATTGTCTACTGCCAAACCCGAAGTTTTTATGACTAAACTTTACGGCTTCGTTATGTGGTTAATGTTTTGTTTATTGTAAAAGATACATAATTGCTCATATGGAAACTTATCTTAAAGTACAATCTTAATCAAAATTAGAACATGTAGTTAAAGTTATAAGGCGATATGGAGTTATGTCACCTTTTTAACTATAATTTACGTTTGATTATCTGGACATCGATGATTCGAATGTCGATACTATTTGGGATTTACCGAGCGACGTGGTTTAGTGTTCTAGATCATTGCTTAACATTCGGGAGGTCACCGGTTTGAACCCGGGTCTGGCTGCTCTGGTCTGAGTTTTCTGTGGTTTCCTTGGATCACTTAGGCAAATGCTGGGGCAGTAATATTCCACAGATAATCTTTAACTTCTCTTCTGTCTTCATTTCGTCCGTCTCATATATATTATTGCCGGAAAACCCTAAATATGTATCTATTATTAAATTGTTCCTAAAATCTGACTGTAAATTTGTGATATTATGTTTGTGTTTGAATGCTTTCTTTATTTCCAGTTCTTCTAATAGATTAAGCCGTTTACCTTTACTACCTGGATGAACTAATTTAATACTGTTTAAATTTATGTCGTGTTTATTTTCTATACAGTCTGTGCTATTGCTACAGCTACTTGGTTCTTATACTCTTGAAAAAGGCAAATATGCCGAAACAATTGTTGAAACATAAAAAAGCATCTTTTTATCTTTTATTTATATTAAGTTTCCATAAATTCATAAATCTTTTATAAAATGAAACAACATTGACATCCTGTTAAAGCCATAAAGTTTGGTAAAATTTTTAGGATTTTTAATTAACGTTTCCATTTTAAATAGTCCTTCTTGCTGGTACGTAATGATAAGCCAATAATTGAATTTTTTATAATTAAAATGAAGTTAATGACCCTAGTGTGATGTCTTCATTCAATTTTGTTCTTAAAATGCTGAAATCGTAATTTTAGGCGAATGACAAAAGCTTGGCCATAATATGCGATCTCTTGGAAATAAACGGCGAACAATTGAAGCAATGGCTTTGTACTAAAAAAATTACTTCCATGAATGATGTCATTTTGAAGCCAATGACAGTAGATCAAGCCGTTATGGCCCGTGATGCATTGGCTAAGCACATTTACGCGGAATTGTTTACGTGGATTGTTAATGTCATTAACAAAGCATTGGAATCTGACTCGCCAAGGCACAAGTTCATCGGTGTTTTGGACATTTACGGATTCGAAACGTTCGAAATTAATTCTTTCGAACAGTTCTGTATCAATTACGCGAACGAGAAGTTGCAACAACAGTTCAATTTGCACGTTTTCAAATTGGAACAAGAAGAATATATACGAGAAGAAATTGCCTGGACGATGATTGATTTCTACGATAACCAGCCATGTATTGACTTGATCGAAGCAAAACTTGGTATACTTGACCTTTTGGATGAGGAATGTCGGGTAAGGGTTTCTTAAATTAAGGGGAATGTTATATGATAGGGCAAAATCGGTCTTACCAAAACGTAAACAAATTATTTGTATAATTAAGACTTGACCAACAACAACGTTTTTTAAATCGACTTCGCTTTTTATATTACCTTCTTGGTCATAAACTCACATAAAAATCATCATGAACTCTTGAATGGTATATAAAGTTGAGAACTATTGATATAGATGCACTTTTAAATATTTCATAAATTGCAAAACTGTAATAACCTGGAAAGGTAGGCAAAAATAAAATATGTGAAATTAAGACAAAGTTCATGACTATGTTGTTAACTTAACATTGCAGTTAGTTTTGAATGTATTTATAACTTTTTAAAAATATAAATAGTGTTCCGAAAATGTTGCAGGAAAAATATATAAACTATTAACTTTTTGATGAAATATTGGAATAAATCAACTCTTTAATTTAAAAGGGAGATGTCCGAATAACTAACGTTTTAAGCCCATTTAGAGCTTAATTTAGAAACTCGAAAAATATTATTAGAAGGTTTTAACCAAAGACAACACATTAGAGTAACAACGGGTACAATTTTCCTAGTACATTTTCGGACAATAAAGTTTACATATTACTCTGGTGGTAATTTATATGAATACATCATTTATTGCTAATATAGATGCCTAAAGGTTCCGATGGATCTTGGACAGAAAAGCTATACTCAAAATGTTCAAAGTACAAACATTTTTCGAAACCTCGCTTCGGAACTTTTGCATTTGTCATCAACCATTTCGCAGACAGCGTACAGTACGAAAGTGCAGGATTTTTAGAAAAGAACCGAGACACAGTTCTCGACGACCAAATTATTGTATTAAAAAATAGTAAAAACAGTTTCGTCAGAAGATTGCTATCCGATAATCAGGAGAACATGCCAGCACCCGGCAACAAAATCAAAATAATGCCAGCAAAACCTTCAGCTGGAGCGAAAAAGAGTCATAAAAAAACTGTCGGTTCTCAATTCAGAGACTCGCTCAATTTACTCATGTCAACGTTGAATGCCACAACGCCACATTATGTTCGGTGTATTAAGCCAAACGATAACAAGGCTTCATTTGAATATAATCCACAAAGGGCCGTTCAACAATTAAGGGCTTGCGGTGTCCTAGAAACGATACGAATATCTGCAGCAGGATTCCCCAGTCGATGGGCTTATATCGATTTCTTTTATCGTTATCGTGTACTTTGTCGATCCAATGATATAGATCGTAACAACATGAGAAACACTTGCGAGAAAATATTAAATAAGTACATAAAAAACAAGGACTACTTTCAATTCGGTAAAACGAAGATCTTCTTTCGAGCAGGTCAAGTGGCTTATTTAGAAAAATTACGAGGCGAAAAACTCAAAAAATGCTGCATCATTATGCAAAGCACAGTTCGGTCGTTTATTGCAAAGAAGAAATATTTGAGATTAAAGAAATTGGTGTTCAACTTGCAACGTTACGCACGGGGCTATTTGGCTAGACGGTGCGTTAAAATTTTACTAAAATTATTTTCAATAAATCACTTCAATCAATTTTTTCTAGGCGTGCTAATAATTTGAGAAGAAACAAAGCCGCAATTACAATTCAAAGATATGTTCGTGGTTGGATTAAACGTACTCAGTATCAAAGAATCAGGAAAACCGTACTCGCATTACAGAGTTGTTGTCGAGGTTATTTGGCTAGGAAGAAGTTTGTAAATCTTAAAGATAACGCAATGGTAATTAAGCAATATTATGCAACTTTTAATGGATTTATATATTTGAATATTTGTAGGCCATCGTCATTCAAAGGTTTGCTCGTGGATATCTCGCAAGGAAATATTACAAAGATATAAGACGAAAAATTATTATTTGTCAAGCTGCTGTCAGAAGATACTTTGCCAAGAAGCAATACAAAACTCTCAGAATTGAAGCCAGGTCAATCGAACACGTCAAGACGCTTAACAAAGGTCTCGAAAATAAAATTATTAGTCTTCAACAAAAGATCGAAGAACTTAATAAAACTAATTCTGAATTGAAGTACTTCCACAATGAAGCTTTGGAATTAAGGTAAAAATTAACAATGCTACTAAAAGTATTTTTTTTTATATTATCAAACGACTGTAAATAAATAGTAAAGCAATTATATTTTATTCTCATTTTTTTGTCCATGTACTTTATCGAGGGTCTAAAAAAATTTTTGTTCATTTAAATTTTCTCGGATATGTTTTTTTTTTGTAAAAGTAGCCAGGATTGCTCCTGATATTCTCTTCTTCAGGTCTGTAGAGTTAAATCGAAATTAGTTCAGCCATTTTGAAGATTAATTTGTTCATATAGACAGAAAAACATTTTTTAAATATAAATATAAATATGGAATCAACAGAAACAACTACTCCGAGGGCTAATACCCCTACCGGCATTGAATTACACTGTTGATTCCGATGGATTCCTAGACGACCATATACCAATTCGAAAAAGAAGGAATTAAAATCCTTATTCGTCTAAATATTAAGATCAAAGATCTCACATTTAGAACGCGGTCATGGGATATGGCTTTCGGTTCGTTGTGCCTACTTGGTATATATAGTATATTGGTAGGACGCGTTCCAAATGTGAGATCTTTTATCTTAATATTTAGACGAATAAGGATTTTAATTCCTTCTTTTTTTAATAGATTTTTTAGTTTTTTTTTTGTGTCTAAATAGCATGCAAATAACTGTATGAGCTTAAAAAGGCAGTTATTTCGATATTACAGACAAACGCTTCAACTTGTTTATATGAATAGATAAATTGTTGACCACAAATAAATTAAAATGTGCTCGTTGGTGTCACATCATTACTGCTGAAATAATTAGTACTAGTAGCAATGATACAATAATCAACAAAGATTAATTTCTAAGTAATATTTTTATTATCAAACAAATAGAACGTTTTCTAAAATCTGCAGGAATTCCAAATAACTTTATAATTTACAATATCTTTTTTATGTTTATTTAAGGACCAAGCTAAGCAAATTTAAAGCCTTAGAAATCGAAATAAGAAACCTCAACAATCTGGTTATTGAGAAAAACAAAGTAATCGACAAGCTTCAAGAAGAAATAAAAACGGAAAAAGAAGATAAAGTAGACTTGGTCAACGAATTGGACAAATATAAAACTGAGATAAACGATATGAAACAACTCTGGACGCAGGAAACTGCAAAGCTTCGTAAAGAATTGGAAAATATGAACGAGATCGTTAAATCCAGTCAACACGACACGGAAGAGGATATGAAGAAACGTTTGGAACAAGAAACTAAGTTAATTATAAATGAATACGACAGCGATCGACAGGCTTATCAGAAATTGCTGCAAGAATATCATTGCTTGGAGCAGCACTGTGAAGACATAGAGAAGCAATTGCAGAACCAGAATCGTCTGCTTCCGTATCATAATAGAAATATTAGCGATATAAGTAGCATTTCAACAGTAGACGAAAGTCTAATAACAACAATTCCTGAAGATCATGGTTACGGTTCAGTCAGATCGACGACAAGTACAGGTTCTCGAGGTCAACTAGACAACATCGATTGGAATGATAGTAAGATTTTTAAAAGATTAATATTTTTTATGTTTTTTTAAATCTAAAATTCCTGGAAAAATTGTGGTAATTAATAAATCATAAAGCGTATTATTTAACATATGATCTTTATCAACTTAAGGTTAACTTGTAGCCTTTCTTATGTTTAAAAGTTAAATAAGATAACTGGAAGGCAATTCTATATCACTATCAATTTACTTTATTAATAAAAAATCCTCAGAATAATGTTTTAAAGTGATTACGATTTTCTGATAACCTACTCGTTTCATCTAACTGATAAACTTTTCAGAAAATGTGCAATACTCGTTAAAAGTCAGTGTCGATTAATAAATATCAGAGATAGTTTTGTTTTCTGAAGACATGCATTCGATAATAAATAATTTAACTTTTTCGTAGCGGTCAATGGTGTTGATAGTCACTCATCAGGTTCGCCAAACCAGAAGGAGAAAGATGATAAGTTGAAAAATGATGGAAAAGTCGACATAAATTTGGTTCTTAAATTGCAACATAAATTGGTTGAGATTGAAAGGGAGAGGGACAGGATGCAGAAACGTTTGGATGATATCGACATGTCTCCGAGGACGGAAAAAGAACGAAATGCTGCACAAGATGCCATCAAGATATCAGAGATAGAAGTTGCCAACTGCAACTTGAAAACGCAATTGTTCGAACTTAGACGAAGCATTGACGACGGAACAGGAAATAAGAAACTGGTAGAGGAAATTAGCAATTTACAAGAACAATTGGATCAGAAAATAGAGGAAATTGTACAGCTGAAAAGTATATTAGCAAATCAAACAAGTAATATGAAATCATTAGTCAGTAACAAAATGAGACCTGGTAAGAAAATAAATTTATAAAATCTATAGATATTAATGTCATTTTTTTGTTGTTTCTAGAATATATAAATGAAGATGGTGAATTAGCTTTAGCTTACGAAACACAGAAGAGAATTAACAAACAGTTAGAGTTGGAACTGCAAGACGAAAAGGCAAAATTCAAGGCTTACGAAAAAGATTACAAAAACGAAATCGAAAAATTACGAGAAGATAACGAACGTCAACAACGACTGCTCTCGTCGAATTTAAATCCGCAATCGCAGAATGAGGCTTACATGCAACACGAAATCACAAGGCTCACAACAGAAAATCTCAGTTTGCATGATCGTAATGATTTGCTCAATGAAAGTGTCAGAAAGCTTAAGAAACAAGTGAAAATATTAACTAGAAAACTAAAAGAAGTCGGTCAAGATTTTGATGATAACGTGATAGAAAACGAAGTCAACAAGGAAAATGGAGAAGACAAGTTTGGTCGAATACAACCAGTGGTGAGAAAAAAAGAACGCGAATATTTAGGCATGTTTTCTTATAAAAGTGGAGATGAAAACGTTATTATGAAACATCTAGTTGTTGGTAAGTTTTGTCGTTTTTTTATTCAAGAGAAAAAGTTTATTCAATAACAATTAACAAGTTTTCACTTTTGACATGTATTAGTACGTTCAAAAAATAATATGTAGACAATTTGCTTTGAATAACTTGCATTTCTGGCGAGGTATTCTTAATAAACATAAACGGTGGAATTTGACTTAAAAATCTTCCTTCTTTTTAGAATTGAAGCCACGTACAGCTGTTACTCTCCTCCCTGGTCTTCCAGCGTATATAATTTTTATGTGTATCCGCCATACAGACTACATTAATGATGAAGAAAAAGTAAAGGCGTTGTTATCATCCTTTACGAACTCGGTTAAAAGGGTTGTTAGAAAACGAAACGAAGATTTCGAAACAATGGTCCTTTGGGAGTCCAATACTATTAGGTAAGTAGTAAATTATTTACTATTTAAAACATTTATTGCTGTATAATAACCCATTCATTAAACGCTATATATTTTTTGAAGATTATTACATAATATGAAGCAGTACAGTGGTGACAAGGCATTCCAAAGTAAAAATACGCCTAAACAAAACGAACAATGTTTACGTAATTTCGATTTGTCAGAATATCGACAAGTTATTTCCGATATGGCTGTGTGGATTTATCAAGGTACGTAATTGAATAATTAACCGTTTTAGTTTTATGTATGTATGTATGTATGTATGTTTGTATACCTACTTAATAATATGTTGGTATTAAATTTAGGTGTTATCAAATTAATGGAAGAGAAGATTCAACATCTTATTGTACCTGCTATATTAGAACACGAAGAGATTCAAGGATTTGGAGGGAAACCAAGCGGATTTAGGGGGAGATTGAGTAGTAAATCAAGTGAACTTAACAGTCCTGGTCCGAAACAGAAACCCTTAGACACCTTGTTACAAGAATTAACAAACCAATATAAGGTAAAATAGAAAATTGTTATTCTAAATATTATATTCCACCATTACTTAAAAAGCAATTTATTGAAAAAGATATTTATATTCTTTTGTAATATTTCAGATCCTTTCATTTTATGGTATCGACCCAGAAGTGATCTCGCAAATATTTAAACAACTATACTACTTTATGTGTGTTTCTAGTCTTAATAATTTGCTCTTAAGGAAAGAACTGTGTAATTGGTCGAAGGGTCTCCAAATTAGGCACAACCTTTCGCATTTAGAAATGTGGACGAGGGAGAAGAATTTACAGGTGCTCTTATTAATGTTTATGGTCTTATTTTATTTAAATATTTATTACTTTTTCTTCTGTTAAAGGAGAAGGACATTCAGGTCACCCTTCAGCCCATAATTCAAGCTGCACAATTATTACAAGCACGAAAGAATGACGAAGATGTCGATAGTGTGTGCGACATGTGTTCAGATCTTACAACCCTCCAAATATGCAAAATACTTAATCTTTATACCCCAGTAGATGAATTCGAACAAAAGGTGCCAGCCTCCTTTATCAGAAAAGTGGAAACGAAACTTCGGGAAAGGTCTGATAGTAACAAGCAACAGGTAAATTTTCCAATTACTTAAATAGGTTTATCCTTATATTCATCAGTTACTTATGTATTAATTATTTATATTTTCATTTTATTCTATTATTGCAGACTCTTCTAATGGACATCTTAATGAAATTCCCTATACGTTTTCCATTTAATCCATCCGTTATTTGTCTTGAAGACGTAGAGGTTCCTGAGGTTTTGAAACTCGGCAAACTTTTAGAGAAAGTATAAGTTACATTCCTATTCGCTTTAGCTAATTTTTTAAATCAAAAATAACTGTAAGTGTTATTTATTTATTTTTGTACATACAATTAGTACCAGTATTAGATATACATAATTATTCTTATTATTTTTTGCATGTTTCTTTGTGTTTTGTTTTACTAATATTTTGAAGTTGAAAAAATACACAAAACAATCGATCGTCAATAATATACGAATGAAAATTGTTTAATAATGAAAATGCCTTAATTACAGAAGTGTATCATTGTTAAAGAAAATTTAAAAATTATTTATTGGTTATAGAATTGGCCCTTTATTCTATTCTCAGACAAAGTAAATGGTCTTGAATATTCAATTAAATTGGGGCTAAATAACATATATAGCTATTTATTACGTATTAGAGGTGGTTTTATATTTTTTAAAAGAATTTACATACCTATAATATGTAGCTTTCTGTGATAAAAAACAACAATATTATTGATTGGTGGCAATATAAGTTCGCCAGTTTTTTATTTCGATTGCCATGATATTAATAATTATTAGACTTTCAGCAGGAAACTGCTTCGAAATATTTCTCAATAGTACAAAATACAGGGTGTGTTATAGAAAATTATAAGCATATAAATCAGTTATATTTCACAAAAATATAAAACGATACAGAAAATATACTTAACAAAAAGAAATATAAAGACAATAAGTATTGATTGAAATAGTTAAGAAAGAATAATACAGGACTGGAAGTTGTTACTTACTTATTGTAATTTCATTATTTCATTTTTCTAAAAATAATCAATTACTAATTCATATTGTTTATTTGCTAAGAAATTAACACTCAATATAACGGTGACATATTTTTTAATTATTGTTTTGTTAAACACCCTGTATATTTGCAATAGTAACAACAACATTCCTTAGTGGGCACATGTTATCTTATATATATATATATATTCTAATTAAGTGAATATATCTCCAAGTAATTATTAGTATGTATTTGCATAGTGCCATTTATTGTTTTTTGAATATTGCGCAATAATACTAAAATACTGGCGAGATTTTGGGTTCTCCTTTTTAGTTAAAAACAATTTTGTTGCACGTAAAAGATTATTCAGTAAATCTATTAGAAAATTAAGATATAAATTAATTTAAAACAAATTAACAAAAAAGTTATTATAAAAACCCATCGCTTTTGATAAATAATTAATATCTACAATAGATTCGTTGTGCACAGGAAAATATAAAAAAATGGAAGCCAAGCTCGCCAAGTTGGTAAAATTAGGTATAACAAAAATAAGATATTTGGTGCATATTCTTGTAGACAATGCATTGTGTACTTTGATAGGTGATATGTTGTAAAATAATAGATAAGAATGTAATATATTTATTTGATAAGTTAATTTTTCCAGAGGTTTACGAACGTTGAAATTATGTGTGTTCTGGTATGATATATATTTATAAAAAACTGTTAGAGAGTAGTTTTGTTAAATTATAAGCAATTAAAGGTATATTTACAAATTACAAAAGGTATAGTATATGCGTAAGAAAAGAATAACAGTACCAAACTAAACGAATGTTAGATAAAATATAAAATAGAAAACTTATAAGATGGTTTTTGTATTCCTTCAACATCCATTTACCTAACTAACTAACTAATTAACCAAAGTAAAAAAGTATTATGTGATTAGTTAATAATAGATTTCTAAAATGAGTAGTCCTTAATTTATTTAACCTTTTATGTACTAACACTATTCTTCTTCTAATGGATGTAAGTATGTACTTATAATGGCTGTTTCTGTTTTATTATTGGTTTTAATTTTGAGATATAATATATTTTAAATATTTTTCTGCAGGAATCTTCGAAATATGAAATTGAGGGTTTACTATAATCTTAATCATAGGGAAATAAAAAGTATTTTCCTAAAGGTTACTTATTAATTTATATTTTTTATACAAAACTATACACTTTTCTTAAAATAGAACACCACTATCACTTAAATGCTAAAATTTGATTTTTAAATTGAGTTTGGTGATAGATTTAGTATGTTAACCAATTAGTATCTATAATAACTAGTTTAGCTACTTAACACAATACTATAAAGTGAATAAATGATGTAAAGATTTTTGCTTTGATTGCAAACGAGTTTATTAAAGTTTAATATTCCTAAAATAGGGCCTTATAAATAAAAAATGGTAAATGAGACCTTATAATTACTTCATTTTTAAAGTTTTTTTTATGAATACCCTACATGGGGTGCGCGAAAAAAATATCATTGTCATTACCTACATAGGAAATGGTATCCTCTCCTGAAGAATCTTTATGTAGAATTTCAGATGTTAAACTGTGAGAAGAAACTGCAGGTAAGGGTTTCGTAAACATTCAGTATATTATACAGGCTCAATAAATAAAACGCTCAAATGCCGGATTTCTAATACATAAACAATGTGTAGGAAAATATAACATAACCTAGTATTTAACAATTTTTAAGGAATATTTTAAAGAATTTTTGAAAATGCCGACAGTAATATTGTTGGACGTTTCATTATCAATGATAAGACCAGTGAACGGTTTAGAAAATAGTGAAACTACTCGAAAACTGCTGGCTATTCAAGGAATTGGTGCCTTCTTGGACTATCTCGGTGTCCAATCGAAGCTAGAGTTTATTTCTTTGGTAAGTACTTTTAATTGAAGATTGTTATTTAAACTTAAAAAATTATAGTACAAAACCAGTTCAAATTAATTTACACATTGTTGAATTTTATGTTTTTAAAAATATAAATATTTTGTTAAAACTTGTTACTAAATTTACAAAGCTTTATTTAAGAAAAAATATAATTTAATTGGTTTTACATTTATGATCCGGGTTAACATATTTGGAAATTAAAGTAATAGTTCAAAATATTAAAACAAACAGATAATATTTACTTTTTATTTTCATGTTTACTACTGTTATATATGAATGCTTCAATTACAAATTGAAAAACTGCTAAGCTTGTAATTAAAAAAATGAGATAAATAATTATTAAATTCAAGAAATTTAACACGACGTTTATTCAGTCTACTAATTGTTACTGAACACAAAGGATATAACAATTCATTTATATCTTAATATGAAAAATATTTATGACAACTAAAATTGCAATTTTTATGTGATTTAAATCATTGATTTAAAAAATGTTAGTTAAACTAGATAAAACTTGACGCTATTTAGAGTTTACAGCTGCTTGGGCAGCTTTTTTTGCTTTAACAATTTCAACCAGTTCTTTGAATCGTTTCATGCACTCTTTTTTGGTACGATTTGGTACACATTCTGCTACTCTGTCCCACCTATCTGCTGTTGAAGCAGGATAGGTTTTTAATGCTTGTTCTAAAAGTTGTTGTTCTGCTGCTGTCCAAGGTGTATCAGATTTGATTTCTGGTTTACTTGGCATATTTGAATTATTTTCAGCTTTTGTTTTGATTCCCTTAGACTTAGGTATATCTATTTCAACTTTTTTAGTAATATCTGAATTTTCAACTATTTTTTGAGATTTCTTTTCTTTTTCAAAATTATCAAAGGCACGTCTGTTCGCCGCTTCTTTAAGGTCACTCTTTGAAAAATCTGTATTTTGTAAATCTTTAGCTTTTGCTAGAACATCTTTTGCATTGAATTTTAAATGACCATCAGGTATTGTTCCATGTTGATTGATAAAATTTGCCACAACTTCCCATCTCTGATTTGTTCCTGCAGGAAATAAATTGACAGCCTTAATAAGTAGTTGAATATGATCTTGAGTCCATTCTGTTTTTGAATTCAGACCATTTTGCACTGCTTTAGCTTCTTCTGTGCCTTTCTGATAGACTGCTTGCAGAACCTTTTTTCTTTCATCTTCTATACGTTTTTCACATACTTGAAGTGCTGCAGTAAATGTTTCTTTGCCATTACCTTGCACTGTTTGATTTAAAAGTTCCAGTTCTGCTAATGAGAATATTTCGCAAATTTTATCAACTCCTTGCATATGTATTAGATTTTCTTGGTCGTTTGCAGCAAAATAATTGTTGTTTTTACAAGTATCCCGAAACATTTTACGTTCTTTTTTAAGAGCCTTTTTTTGTGCTTCACGTTCTTGTCTTTTTGCTTCAGCTCGAGCTTTCTCTTCAGCATCAGCTTTTTCTTTTGCTTTTTGAGCTTCTTTCATTATCCTTTCTTCCTCTTCTTTTTTTGCCTGAGCTGCAGTTTGTTTTGCTCTTTTAGCTGCTAATTTTCTCTCTTTGTCTTCTTGTTTAAATTTAGAAATACGAGGATCACTACTGTATACTATATCAACCAGATTACGAATTCTAGACATCTCTTCTTTCTTTTTCCTTTGCCTTTCAGCTTTATTAATTTTCTCACACATTCTCCTTTCATCTCTGTCTTGGCATTTTTCTTTATCCTCTTCATCCTCATAAGAATACTCTCGCCATGATTTAAAATTATACCAGAATGTATAGAAATTATCTACATTTACTCTTGAAGAATTTTCATCTCCAAATGAAGGAACTTTTGGATTTTCTGACCATCTTGAATTTAAATCAAAATAGTACTTTGCTACTTTGTAAAAATCCGCTTTTAATTCATTTACTGTTGGTAAAGAATTATCAAATTCAGGATCAACAGAATCATAAGCTCTTCTCTTTATTGGATTTCCTAAAGTTTCATATGCCATGGTTATACATGTATAGTAATCATCATCAGGTCTTATTTCTTCTCCTACAGCTTTTCGCTTGTCAGGATGATGTTTTAACACAATTTTTCTATAAGCAGCTTTGATGTTTTCATCAGTTGCTTTATGTCTTAATCTTTGTAGACCTAATACTCGGTAATGGTCCTGCTTTTTCCATTCCTTGGGGTCTAAACTACGTAAGTAATTAACATCATCTTCAGTTGTAATCTCCTCGTCCTCGTCAGGGCTGTTTGTTGATATTTCACATTTTTGTACTTCATGGGGTATAAAACGAACTTCTTTTTCTCCATTTTCTCCAATTAGTTCTATAAAACGGTAGCGAATTGCAACCGTTTTACAAATATTTTCCAATACATTCGAGCCCATTTTTTATTTAAGCATTTTATTTTTAACAAATATAATACTGATATTTACAAGATTTTGAAAAATTCACTAAGATATCTATACCACATGACGGAACTTCGTTACCGATTTTTTTTGAAACATAACCTTCGAAATTTCATTTCTTCAATTTTCACATGGCAACTGTCAATTATTAAATGTATTCGGGTAGTGTCACAACAACCTATAGAAGTAAATTTTTATTTTAGAAGTTTTATGTTTACAGATGACTTTCTCGTCGTTTTACCAAGAAAAATGTGAATTTACAAGAGACTATCATTTAATAAGACAAGAACTGCAAAACATAGAGGACTGCGACAAAACATGTATAGAAACCGCCCTTATCGGAATTAATCAGTTAATTTTAAACGAATGGGGAAATAGTACAGCGTGCCAAGTCAGTACCATTTTAAGTTTTAATTTTTACATTGTGTAAGTTAATTTTATTAAAATCAGTTAAAATCTCAAAATTATTACCATTGCAGATTATTTTGATAACAGATGGAAATCCAGGAGTAGGACCCATGTCATTAAAAGAGTCGTTGGCAAACATAATTCATAGACCACCAAATAATCCATTTCCGTTGCCGTTCGTTTTTCCAGCAAAATTACATGTAGTATGTATTGCTCCCCCAAACGATACATTGCTTGTAAAATGTGAGTTACGAATGTTTTTTTTATTCGTGTAACTAAGTAAATATTGTTTTTGTAGCTAAGCCTTTGTATCAACGTTTGGTTGATATGTGCGGATACGATGGAATGGTACTAATTCCGGAAAACACATTAACCGAATCGTCAGTGATAAGTTTATTTCAAAAATTGGCAGAGGAAATGTATACACCATTCAAGGGGGTTTTGAAATGCGGAAATTTGGAATCGAAGGTCGTTTTGTCTCCGGCTCCAGTTGTAAGTGCTTTAGGGCTGTTATTAGTTCATCTGTAATTGTTATTGAAGTTATTTCAAGAATGGAAATTTTGTAATTAAAGTAACTGTATCAAGATTTTTATCGGGAAATAAGTATAATAGGCTGAGTAGTATTACCGCATTTGTAGGAAACTATTTATTTTTGATTTTATCATTTTATACACAGGTATTTAGGAAATTTTCTTTAACCAATATGCAGATTGACAGTATGTAGGGATGGATTCAAGGGGGGGATACCTTCCCCGCTAATACTTGTTCTCGAATGCAGCTTCCAAACTCCCTCGAAATTAAAAAACATTTAATCCAACCGATTTCCATAACCCTACAACCTAAGTGTTTTAAACCCCTATGACCCTGTAACGTAAGCTTTTTAAATTTTATTATCGGGGAGTAGCTAGTCAACGCGCTAAAGCAATTTATTCCACTGTGGCAATTTATTTGCATTTCAGTTAAGTATTTAAAAGCGTTCGTGTTGTACTTGCTATCCTGAGAATTCGAAAAAAAAAAAAAATTTTTCATGAGCTATTCACGTTCGAGTGAAAACGCCTTTTTTTTATCTTAACTAAATGGAAAACAAACTCTGTTTACGCCGTTCACAGGTTTGATCTACGAAGCTGAAATTTTAGGAAAATATTCCAAAGATACGATGCTAAAACATTGCTAATGTTAATAAAAAAATTACCCTAATACAGTGTTGTCCTTGTTCGGGTGTACAGGCCGTCGTCGGTTGGAATTGCTTCCTAACGTTTCGCTAGCACGAGTGGCGATCTTCTTCATGAGGTCTATCCATTTTCGCTGTTGGTTGTAGACTGCCTTAATCAATTTGTCAACCCTAATACATATATGCTTTAGTGAATATATATATATATATATTAAAAAGATAAAATTGAATTCATGGAATGTCTTCTTCTTGAAACGGTTTAATTAGTAAAATTTAATTACTTTAACATATATATATATCACTAGTTTTGAAGAAATTGGTTTAATATTGTTAAGTGTATAAAAGTATT
The DNA here is from genome assembly GCA_963921985.1 of Agrilus biguttatus. Taxonomy (NCBI): domain Eukaryota; kingdom Metazoa; phylum Arthropoda; class Insecta; order Coleoptera; family Buprestidae; genus Agrilus; species Agrilus biguttatus. The sequence continues at coordinate 29,781,220 of OY998118.1, forward strand.
TAAAAAAATCCTGTTTTTTGTCTCTCTTAGATTGTTGTAATTCTTGATAAAATTCTAATTCAGTTACTAAACGGCTACTGAGTTAATAAATTGTTTTTCGTTTTTCAGCCATTTACTAAGGTAACCGATTTTGATTGTCAAACGCACGTTGTTTCTGACGTCATCGAGGTGTGCGGTTTCGTCCCTATCGTTGACGTAGGTTCTCCGATGGCTGTAAGCCGGCATCTTATTTTACCCGCTAGTACGACTAATAACAAAGAAAATGTACCACTAAAGGTGGATGTTGACATGACTGTTGACGATGAGGCGGACGAGGGTAAAATTCCCTCTTTTTGTGTGTTACTTCATGGCGCCCTTAAGGTAGAAAATATGACAGCCTTAGTCACTTTAGGTGAAAGTTGGTTTGGGTTTGTTTATTCGTGGGCTGATTCAAAAAAGAAATCGAATCTTATGTTGACTGTATTAACTCCCGGGTCAGATGCAGTACCGTGGTTAGGTGATTTGAATTGTCTTAATACACCCGATAATTTAATGCCAGAACAGGTGGGAAATTTTCCCGTTCGACCATCGGAAAAGCGAAGTTATTCTCAAAATGGGGTAGTATGGATAAGACAAGCTGGATTGCAGTCCGATATTCAGAAAATCTTAAGACATGCTCGGAAATTGCCAGAGAAAACACAACAATTTTACAAGGTTAATATGTTTATCTGCTTTACATATCATAGAGTAAATACAACAACGATGGCTTTAAAAAAGGATTATGCATTACTCATCTATGTTGAAATTAAAATTAAAAGATTAGAATCGAGTCTATCGGTAATTTTTGAGTATCGTAAAATAAATTCAACCTTATGAATTAAGGTGAGAGCATCTGTTATAAAACCTAAATATTTCGCTTAATAAAGGAGAACATGAGCTCGTACGAAAACGTTCTACTAGTGGTGGTCCTACCATCCAATCTCTCCTTTTTTATTGGCTTCCATAGCACCCTCCGCTTTCCTACTTTTTCTAATTCTCCCTCATTTCTAACCACGGTATTTCCATAATTCGCCTATAATACCACATTTCAAATGCGTCTAATTTATATTTTATTGCAGGAATTAAATCGATTAAGAAAAGCTGCGATTTCATTGGGTTTTATTGAACTTTTGACTGGTTTAGCATATATTTTTGAACAGGAATGCACCCAACTACCGGGAACAGCTCATCCGGATTGTGCTTTGCAATTAACTCACGCAGCAGAAGTTTTACGAAAAACACAAAATAGAGACATAAAATATGTAATTATTCCGATGCAAACGAATTATACTACATCATAAAATGATTCTGTGATTTTACATAATAAGCTCTTATTTCAGCAATTTCTTTTAAAAAGGTAAGTTTGTTGTTTAATTTATGTCAAATATGTATTACAAATGTTTCATTGATTAATTTATGCATTCACAATCCGTATTCATATAAATATTTTATTAAGTTAAATACGAGTACTATAATAACTATGTAAATAATTTTTTATATATTAACAGTAGTTTATTACAATAAATTGTAATAAATTATTTGTAGGTAATAGAGTGCAAATATTTGAAGTTTGGTTTCTTTATGAAGATCTAATTTTTTTATGTATTAAAGGGAAAATGTCCATTTCACTAATATGTACTCTAAAAAACACAATGATGCATAATTAACAGAAACGTGTTTCATTTTAATGTTTTTGCTTCTATTAATTGTTACTTTAAAGTCATTAATGTCGTTGAATCATATTCTACTGATTTATATAATTTTTTCAATTTATATTTAGAAGAAAATTTAAAAATAAATACCTCCACGTATTAATATTTTAAAACTAAAACTAAGTTGTATTATTTTTCAAAAATCTGTGTTAAACAGGCAGGCTGACACGGAAAATTTTCAAATTTGATAAAAATCATGTTAGTGTCTTAAATTCAGTTCAGAGAAGGAAGATCGGGTAATACTTGGAATGCTATAGAAATGTAGTAGAGGGTTATATATGCTTATTAAAAGAACATGCAGTTAAAATTATTTGTTTAAATTTATTTTCAACGAGTTTTTAGCAATAAATTAAATGGGCCAATATAATCATTTAGCATGTGTTTTATTCTTGTTTCCGTAAAAATGCATCTCATACTGGAAATATCGTTCGGAAGACATAAATTTAGATCAGCTGCTGAGGCAAAATGGAAAAGTTACATGAAAGTCTGTTAAAATAGAATATATAATCTGACAACTCAATAAAAAAATACGCATTTCATTTAAAAAGAATACACCCTTGCAGCTAAATGTTTAGAAATCCTTTACTCCTACAGCTCTATACCCACAAGTAACAGTAAAATATTTTTTGTGTTCAGTTACGTGTTAATTGAAATTATATATTTTAATTTTGGATTAAAATCAAACAGGCTGACCCCTGTATACCACAATTTTTTTTTGTGTTGCGGTATACAAAAGTTTTGTGTTTGTGGTATACAGGGGTGAGTCACTTTAATTTTATTCTGTTTAACTATTCCATTTAATTTTAATTTACATCTTGTGTGATATTTTTGAAAAGTAAATACTATCATTTAATGTTTGTTTATATTTGATTATTTCTTTTTCTATCAATTATTTTGGTACCTATAATGTTAATATCAGTACAGTAAATTAAAATGCTGTAATATTTCTTGTATAAAATTCTTCATGATAAAGAATGAAATGTAACAAACAAGTTGAATCTTATCTCGGTCAATATAAAAAAACTGTACAAAAAACACTAGTTGGCAGAAAAAAATGCGAGGTGCTGATTGGCCCGTCGAAGGTCACAGCTTACGATCTGACTTCGATCGACAACGATCTACACATTGTCGTGGTGAGTTCGTGAAAGGCAGTATGTGTTGGTCTAGGTGCCGTTTTATTGTTATAGTAGTGACTTTAATTTTATAAATAATATCTCGATTGCGAATTTAAATTGTATGTGCAACGAAAACATCAATTGTTATGGTCATCTATTATTACACCAGTAAAGGTAAGAGTTTATTTATCATTTCCATGTGCTGGTTGTCTTTCATAATAATGAAAATTGTTGTTTATTAACTTTAACTCCTTTACAAAAATGGAATTGTCTTCATAGTACTAATACTATGGATTATTGTTGGTCAAATTAGTGTCAATTTTATTTAAAATTTCTTGTATTGTTAAATCATTATATTGTACAGATAGTGCGGTTTTAAGCATTTGTTTCTATATTATTTGTATTTACAATTTTTTATTGTGTTTACTTAGAAGCAATGCTTGTATATAAAATATAGGTGCCAAAATAGCTAAACCACTGTTATGGGTAACTTTTAAAAAGTATTTAGGAGTTTAAGGATAAAGTAGCGTAACGTAATTAAGTATGTAACGTGTGTTTTATATGAGCAATTATAAAACGGGAAAACGTGAATATTTATAATTTTCGGGGTTCCGTATTCAACAGGGAAAAACGGGACTCTTTAAGATTATTCATGCGTGCGCATGTCTGTTGGTCACAATTCCTTTTCTTAGGAACTGTTTGACGTTGAAACTTAAAATTTGAGATAGTAATATATTATGTTGATCCGTTTATTTGCATTTACTTACAATTGGTACATAGAAATATTCATTTTATATTTCTAAAATTGGTTAGAACACCAAGTTAATTTGAGTGAATCATTTATGGCGTATCGCATTTTAATATCGAAGAATAATTAGTTTGTGTTGCTTTAGAATATCTAACAAACTGCTTATTATATGTAATTATACTATTATGCAGCTTTTTTTGTAGTAAAAATTCAAACATCTATTTAAAAACCAAGGGCTTTATTTGTATTCACTTAGTTTTTTAGTGTAGAAAAGAGAAATAAAATATTAATTAGTGATTGGAGAAAAAGACCGTATTTTTGAATTTCGCATAAATTAAGTCATTATTTTGTTATTAATGTTTTGATAAATAATTTCTATGCCAGTCTTTTACGCTCTTTATGAATGCAACATGTAAAATAAGATTATTTAAAAATTAACACCTGCGCAAACAACTGGATTACGATGTTATATGTTTACACAATATTTTAAAGAATATTGATTTTATAGTTTGTCATAAATGTGGTCTTATAAATAATCATATATTTAAAAATTTAATGTAGATGTAAATTTTAATTGTATAAAAAAAGAATTAGGTAAATAGTTATTTTTTATATGTAAACGTGGTAATACCTATTTGATTTAATAATTCCAATTTTTACACTTGTTTCTTATTTTCTTATCGAAACAGTTTATGGTAATTTTAAAATACAAGGAATATAATGTCGATAAAATTAAATCGTCTGGTTTTTGTGGTGACATTTCACGTTTGATATCATAGCCTTGAGGAATATCGAATAAAAGTGAAAAATTTTGTTTTGTCAATTGGTACCATATATTCTTCACTCCATTTGTGACATTAGTGTTATTTAAAGTTATTGTCTGCTACGTAGGTCATTTCATTAAAAATTAAAAAAGTGTAACAAAATATTGAGGAACAAGTTATTGATTTTTTTGATTAGGATTAGCAATTAACGCAATCGAGTTTGACTTGAAGTAATCTGAAATTTCAAACCTTACCTGTACCATTTGTCGTACCTTTTTGTGTTGGTCAAGTTTTTATTTTTAATTCATGTTTTTAGCAATTTTATGGAATTAATTCTAAATATTAACACATGTTTATATATTTTAAATTATTTATTTCTATATTCAAAGAATACAATTGTCTTCTAAATTCAATATCAATAAGTGGATATTTTAAGAACATCCAGCAGTAGCATTAAGTATCGATACTTGTTTGTTTAATTCATAGCAACAATATTTCGTTTATATGACTAAAAACTTTCCTTGCTTTCGCACTAAATTAGACTTCGTCTTATGGAAGTTAAAAGAAGTTAATAACAAAATGGGATATTTAATGCAATTGCTAGTAAATGTTCGATAACTTTTGTCCAGATAGTACAATTACTCTTTACAGAAAAAAGCATACATACGTTTGGTTGAATACAAAACAAAGTTTTTTTCTATAAACAGTAGCAATAATTATTATTAAATGCATTCCTGGACAAACAGCTTAAAAATATTAATATTTATTGATACATTTGCAAAAGGCTTTTATACTTTTAATAAATTACAGCTGTTATTATATCAGCGCTAATTTAATTCTATGCTTTAGAATTATTACAAATTTATTTTCTCATAAAATTCAAACGTAATTAATATGTTATTATATTGACAATCATGTTCAAATATTCATATATGTTTTAAGGACGATCCGTAAGAAAATATCGTGTACGTCCATGGAATGTGAGTGTGTATGTTTGTGTTGGTGTAAATATGTTTGTGTGATGTTATACTTTATGAGGAAGAATTCCACAATTACGTAGTAATAGTAATAGTTGTAGTAGTAGGTAATAATAGTAGTAGTTAATAATAATAGCTTATGAAGGCTTTTTGTGCTAAGTTAGACATTCATAACCTGACTTATTTTGTAAATATATCTGCAAACTAATTTAGCTTATTCAGTATTCTATTTTATCATATCATATACTCTACTGTAATAAATACGTTTTATTTTATTTTTTTAATATCAAAAAATGGCGCTGTTTAAACTACGAGATGAAATACGATGCACAGCTATATAAATGCAGGCTCCTGCTATTTAAGGCTGGATACTGATAACCACTGTTAGGAAAAAGCTTCGTAGGAAGTAAACTATTAAAAAGATTTTGCAATTGTTAGGCAAAAATAATCTCACCCAGTAGCTCAAGTGTATTAAACTATAGCAATTTTCAATTGTATTTTTTCAAAAGTATATTTTAGCCACAATAATTAATACATCAGTTAGTAAAAAGAGGAGAATAGTAAAGGCGACTGTGGTAAGCAAATAAAATAGTATAAAGAGATCAACCCCTATATGCCACAAACTTTTTCAAAAGATGGACACGTGTTTCACTCACTTTATATGTGAGCGTCTTTTAAAAAAGTTTGCGGTATATAGCGGTTAGTCTCTTTCATATTATTCCAGTTAGTAAAAAGTATATGCATTTAATATGTAATAATAACCGAGAATTGGAAAGATTTATAAAACTCCATCGTGGATAAATACTATAAATACGATTCATCTTCATCTGCCGCTTTATCGCTCCACATGATTAATATTTTAAAAAGAATTCTGAATTAGTTTTGAATTTTTGATTACTTATACCTTTGTACTACAATCTATTTTGGCTTTCACTGATTGGTAGAAAATATGAAAGGATAAATATACTTAATAATTAACTTTCCATTCGTATTACAGTTTATATTCAGCTTATGTCAAATAAAGAAACCAAAATGAATAACTTTGGGCCAGTTCTACTTGTCTAGAGTGAAATTGGAAGACCAAAATATTGTCATCAATTATTTTACACGAAAGTTACTTTAAATATGCTCGGGATACAAAAGCAGCGATTATTTTTGCCCATTAAAAACAATAAATAAATAATTGTTAATCAACATTAAACATATTATTTAATACCTGACGAAAAACTAACTTATTTTTATAATGATCATAAATGTGCTTAAAGGGTGCATAATTTCCTTTTTATTTTAAAATGTCCTGACTAGTTTTTAATTTAAAACTTATCTACAGCTTTATACAATATTTTTAAAATTCTACGTAATCTACATGCAAACTTCTAAGCAAAAAGGTTAAAATTTACAAAAGTGACGTACATTTGCGGTTAAATTGATCTTTATATAAGTAGTGAATTTTTAAAATACGATAACTCTATTTTGATGATCACAATTGGCAATGTCGAAACACTTTTGTTATATAAAAATAAAAATTAATTGTGATGGATTTATGTGTGTATAACTTGTTTGGGGTGTGAAATACTTTTATGTACAAAATTAATGAAACTGTTAATCGATTTTGTTTTAGGCGATTTGTTTGTAGAATATGTCAGTAGTACGTACCTGTGGAATCAGGTAAATTACATATACTTATTAAAAAAACTTAAAATAAATACACATGCGCATTTTAAAACAATTAATCGATTTTAATTAAAATTGAGCAACAAATATCCTACAACAACTTAATTAGGTACTTAATCAAAGATTCAAAAGTGCTATTGTTAGAAAATCCCAAAATTGACTAGCTGTTATTTAAATTCCCGTATTAACATGTTATATACATCATGTTGCACAATCAAGCCTTAAGATTTGCTTAAAAATGAAGCTAAACGTATGAATTAGTAAATCCATTTTAAGAGGGTTTCAACGTTGTAATAAATTTTCAAATTGCCATTTTACATTCTCCTACATTAAACTCTTTTAAGAACAATAACTTTTTTTCAAACACAAAATGTTTGGCATTATTCACAGCTAATCATGAGGCTTGACATCGAAACATCTGGTATATTATTGAGATTGGTTTAGCCTCCAAATTCCATGAAAAATTGAGTTCTCTTTAATTTTTTTATGTGAATATTTTTGTGTTAGTGCATGCCACTTTTTTTCTGAACATAAAAATTTCTGTGACAAACAATATAAAAAATTAGTAATGAGGAGTAAGTTTGAAAACATGCGTCTTGAGAAGTAAAATTTGTACTGTTCATACTGCCGTTTCTAATCCTTGTACTAAAAAAGGTATTTTTTTCTTGGACAGGGAATATTACATATATACTTTCAGTCTTGTGTATACATATATGCAGTTGATCAAAAGCGTCCAACACATGAAAACTGTAAACAGTTTTGAACAGAGAATTTTTCGTATTTTTTATTCACTTTGAAATAACCCCTACAAGAATTTCCACCGTCAGCATTAGCAGTTATTGAAGTAAATATTACTAAATATCATTAGCATTTCGATCAGTCAACGAGTTCCACTTTTATCACTAAATCACTAAAATAATCGCCGCAGCATTACAGTTGTTTATAATCTTTTTGTCGGTAATTTAAGTATTAGACATGAATACTACTAAATTAAAATTTTATAAAATTTCAAAGTGAACTTTTAGAATATAAAATATTGCAATATTTCTATTAGTAACAAAGATATAAGTGGAACAATGTTTATACCTACAGAATATACATTTCTAATCACAATGTTTGCTAAATAATAACAATCTATATGTATGAATATTCTTACCTAACACATCCATAAGAAGCACTTATTAATCTTTGAAATACTTATTCCTAATATTTTTCTACATGGTAGCTCTACATTCTAATGCACCTTTCTATAAATATCAAAAGGATAAATTTCTCTTTACAAGAAGAGCATAAGACTTACAAAAATTTGACTTATATACGTTGTTTGTCATAAACATACTGTAGTTAACCGAATATTTTAAGTTTTTCTTGGGGCAGTATGATCACCATATATGCATAACAATTATGTACTTAATTGTAAGTAAAAACAGTTTCAAAATTTCATGTTAAAAATCTGCCAAAATACAAAAGATGTACGACTACTATTTATATTAGTATTTATATATGTATATTCACTATATAGTTAAAACTAATAGTGTTAATAAATAAGTATAGTTAGGATACTGAAAAATAAATTCAAAATAAGTATACAAGTCCTAATTAAAATAGTATTCAAGAGAGCAGATAAAACGAATTTTAAAGCTGGAAATTTGTAAAATAAAATTAAAAATAATTTGCGGGGAAAAGTGTACATTCGGTATATTACAGTAAATAAATATATGAATGTTGGTAACTTTCGAAATTAATAAAATATGGACATTTTGAAGACGTTTGCTTTTTACAAATAAGCAAATGTACACGTCTTTGGCGTAAATATAATAATTTACAAACACAGTACAGGGATAGTACTTTTTGTAAAAGTCTACCGTTTTAAAAAGAGATCAATTTTTTTTTCGTGCAGTCGTACATCGTTCGTTAATTATATTAGGTATATAGAAACTCTCGTTACAAATATAGTAACATTTCCGACAAAACAACTAATACAGGTAACATTTCGCTGTATTAATTTTAAAAAAACGTCATCACAAATCATACCTAATTACGTATCTTTCGTACCTGCATACTTGACAGACATAATAATGCCATCCTTCAACCATTTCCGTTGTTACAAATACTTGGCATCGCTTTTTGAAAGTCTCTTGTGTCTAGCTATGCCCGGTAGATGTAGGATGCTGTGCGAGGGGGTGTGGGTGATGGAGACGAGGAAGGCGGAGATGGGGAACTGGAAGAACCGCTACTAGTCGGCAACGCGCTGTGTCCCAGTCTTTGCGGACGTGGTCGACCGAGACTTCGGGGTGCCGCTCCGCCCTCCTCATTGTTTTCTCAGAGGTACACCTTCTTCACACTTCTCGTTGTCGAGAACCCATCTCCACGCCTGTAGTTGTCACCCTATTTTATTAAATGTTCATTTAATCTGACAAAGGGAAGAAATAAAAATTTTTGGAAAGCCAAAATTTTAATCAAATAAGCGACCCTGTTGTCTGATGCTTCATGATAAAATAATAAAAATGTTAATTCCGAACATTAAGTACGTGCAACTCTCGACTCACACTTTGTTAGATATGTTTGAAATTATTTTTTTATGAACTTCGCAATAACTAATTGTATTTAAACCTAAACCTTTCATAAGTGGATATTATAAAATAAGGTTGTTGTGTGTTAAGAACAATTTAAGTTAGTTAGTTAATCCTTTAAAGTTTCTATAAAGTTCCCTTTTTAATAGACCCAGCAAATACTTGTTTAAAATAGATATACTTATTTTGAAAAATTACACGCAAGTGTTTTTACATTATAAGAAAAATATATATCAATGGGATAAATTTGATATGTGAATTTAGTTATAAATGTTTTAACTGTCAATCGGTCATTTAGGGGCCCTTCAATATTACGTAACACATATTTCGAATATTCCCCTCCCCTGTCTGTAATACGCTGCAAAGTTTTACTTTACCCCTTCCTCTAAGCGTTACGTAACACCCAAATGACCATATTTACCTAAAAATGTACCTATGTCGAAGTAGCATTCCCCCCCACTAACGCACCGTAATACTTTACAGGACTCCCTCCCCCAAACTGCGTTACGTAATACTTGAACGGCCCCTTATTCTGAATAAAAATCAATTCTTACAAAAATAGGTTTACACGTCAAATACCATAATATTTTAGCAGATTGTTAAAATGTAATAGTTTATTTTTTGGCGCGACTAGTGAGTTAGATTTAAATTTAAAAAATATATGTTTATACATGGATGTTAATTTACTAGTTATTTAAAAACAACTTTAGTTTTTATTGGTATTATAATACCTGATGTGATCGAAGGGTTCCGAAATTATCACGGCCTCTAAAATTATCTCTTCCGTTGTATCCTGCATCTTGGAATTGGAATAAAGTTTCAGCATTGTTTTGGTGGGGTCCTTTTCTTAATGTATTCTTTGGCGAATGAAGCTTTGGTGGGGGTTGCGGTACTAGAACTGGCTCTGCATACGTCACTTCCTCTTGTGGTAACAATTTAGGTTCCGCTTGTATTCGACTATACATAAAATAATTTTAAAATTAGCTGTACATTAATCGGGAAGTGTTGATAAGTTACTAGTTTTATCATAATTTTCTAGTAAAAATTTATTAATAGATACTATTAATTTAAAGGAGCAATTCAAAGTACATCTAGTATTGATGTATCTATACATTTATATGTTGATACTTAATATTGTTGAGAGAAAAAACTATAAGCTGTTAGCATATTTAAATTTTCTGCCTTATGTAATGTCGTCATATGATAAATTCAATATAGTATATGCTCTGTACGTTCTATCCAATGAAGACACGGTTTTCATGGAGATTTTTATCATTTATTCGATTTCACAAATAACTCGTTTATTTCGTTAGCTAACAGCTGTTATTACTAGATCAAGCTCCTGATTGATTTGAGCATTAATATATTGCAATTGGTGATATTTTTCATTCCTACCTGTTCATATTTTGCCTTTGTTCGAAATATTCATACTCGGTATCTGGATAGGGTAAATTGTCGTCCTCATCTTTTCGGCATTTGCGTCCACATAAATAACCAGCAATAAAACCAACAACCAGTGCAGAAGCCGCACCTGCGACCACGGCCATAATGAGTGTCTCTACGGAATACTGAGGAGGCAAACTGTCTGCTGCAGTTACAGAAGGATCTAAAAAACGAAAATGATAAAAATAGTATATTTTTAGGTAACGTGTAAAGTCCCTAAAATATACTTTTGTAATACAAATTCAATAAAGTAATAAATAGGGTTATGTGAGAGCAAATGGTGCAAATATTGTGAAAATATATTTGTTAAAGTAATAAATTATATTAAAACGTATTAGAATCTCAAAAAAGATCTGATGTTTACATCGTAATTACGGTGGGGTTACTTACTTGCATTGTTTTCGTAGTCTTTTTCTTGTACAATATTGATTACTTGACCATCGGGCTGATTACTGTTTATTTGATGGTCTTGATTAGTAGTTAGTTGCGGTAAATTAAAACCTCCCATGGAAGACGAATCCTTATTGTTTTTCGGGGCCGGACAGGCGGAATGCTGTCCTGTTGCTACGCTTTGATAGAAGAAATTTTCTTCGTTCCAACGAGGAGCCCCGTATGAACGACATTTGCCTTGTACTTTATCCCAAGCACAGTAAGGATCTTGTAAAGCAACGCATTCACTAGTAACACAAAGAAAATAAAAGTTTTAATGAAATTAATTATTATTTGAAATTAACCAGTAGGTAGGTATATTATTTATTACGTTTGTATAGCTTTGTCTTATTTTTTTAGAGCAACGTAGATTAAATAACATAACGTAGGCTTGAGCTATACTGGTTAGACATACGACGATAAGAATGATACTTCGTAGAGAGTTTGGTTCCTTTTATCACTTTAAGATTAAGACTAAATTTATTTTAATTTCCGAATCCTTTTTTTCACGCATTTATTATCCTTTCATCTTTATTTCTTTAATCTAAGGTAACTCAAAGATCAAATGAAGTATAAAGTGTTTAACACTATTGTTAATCATAACAGGTTAATTAAAGACTAATCAATTTTAACTGGTGGGACCGAAGTTGCCACTAAAAATAAAGATCTGCCTGCTACAAAATTGGGGTTTTAAAACTAAACAACCAATCTTGCCACCAGAGAAAAGAGTGCTCACTTACCTGATAAGGTAATTATAATTATCCAGTGATAATATTGATATGAGTAATTATTTACAACTATATCATAAGTAAGGTTATGGATATGAAAATAGTCACTATGTGCCTTACATAAATTGTTTATTGAGAAATACAATCACAAACATACGAAAAATCCAAAATTTTAAAGGATTTTAATTTAAACTTCTATCCAAATGAAGTTTTTTAGACTTTGTAAGAAGTAAAGTGAAAACTATCATGGAATTGTGTGAAAAATATAAAAACAAAACAATATCGAACATCGACTATATAAAATGTGTATCATATTTACGTTAAAAAAATTGTTGACTGATATATGTATTTTCTCATTAGAATAATTTCTACCTATTAGGTGTTAGTGGCACAATCGGTTGTACCGTTTCAAAGACCCTTTTTGGTCAGTGGCAAGATCGGTTGTACCTTTTTCGGTCAGGTATAATTTGGTGGCACCTTCGGCTATGTCCATTTTAACTTAACTTAAATACATGAAATAAAAGCGTTTAAAAACTGCATTGTTTTTATATTCAATTGTCTTTAACTGCACATAAAAAGTTTTATTTTACATTATAATAACTTTATTATTTTCTTTACCTGCAACTTGAAATTTTGTTACTATCGCAACGATGTAGTCTCAACGATTGTATTTCCGAATCAGAAACTACAACAAGTCTTCCGTCGTCTTTATCACTATGCAACACTTGAATGCCTCTCACTGCAGCGTGAACCGGGAAAACTTGTATCTCTTCAATAACAACGGGTCTAACGCCTTCTTTAGTGTCGGCTGATAATGCATTTACAGCTTTAATTACTTTTCCATTATCTGAATTAAAAATAGAAAGGAATGTTTTAAATTTATTATTTAGAGTTACATTAGTAGGTTTCTGTATCACCTGTTCCTATAAAAAGTACATCATATGTTTTTCCCCCGGGTACACGTATTTGCGGATCCACAGCAATTTGAGTAAAACGGTAGCTGTAAAATTAGATAATACATAATCAATAATTGATAAAATAAACATACCTAACAATATAAAACACTAATATATACTCATTAACAGATAGCGAAAAAAACATAAAACTGCTCTTTGTCATTTTTATTTTTGTGAATGAATTAATTTTGTTTTTACTAATTATTCCGCCACTTATTCACATTTTTTTTCCAGTTTGAGAAACTCCGAACACATCATTGTTTTTCTTTCAGCACGTCCGATTCTGACATATGAATCCCACAGCTTTAGATGTTCTTTTTTGTTTTAAATTAATTTTAGATCTTGTCATCATATTTTTTGTTGTCTAAATAAGTTATACTTTGCCCATCATTTAATTCTTGAATTACAAGCGATTTCTCATAACGAATATATGATACTTTGTTTTTTTTTTAAGCGATATTTTATGAAGGTATGTATTGATATTAACAAAAATTACTTAGGCTGTATATATAGAACAAAGACAGCTCAACCACTATCAAGGAACTATGTACATAACTAAAGTAAATACACACATAAAACAACATCTCGCCATCTAATAATACCGGGTATGTACTAAATATACAGAGGATTTATAACAGTAATGCATCATCGGCAAAATATCGATTTTTAAGGTTAACAGACATTGATTTCTACAACCGAAAGTTCACGGTATACAGTAGTATACGTTATACAATGTTCACACTATCGCAATTCTAGTGTATTACAATAAATTATATACGGATTTTATTATGGTGTGCTAAATCACAACTCCTAAAGAAGTTAGGTCAAAATAATGTTAATAATAATTTGAATTTAATCTAATTTTAATTCGCACGTGCGGGTGGTTATTTTGTAATTATTGTTTTTGTAATTCAATACCGGTAGGGGTATTAGCCCTCGGAGTAGTTGTTTCTGTTGATTCCATATATATATTTTTATTAATCATATAGCCTGTAAAGGTCTTTCCTCTAGCGCCCACTTGATGAGATCCGATAGGTCGAAACCGGCCGTGGGATATGACTTTCGGTACGCTGTGTCTACTGTGTAGGACGCGTTTGAAATGTGGGATCAGTGATCCTTAAAATTTAGACGAAAAAGGATTTTAGTGCCTTCTTTTTTTTTAATTTGTTATATCTTCGTCTAAGAATTCATCGGAATCAAAAGTGTAGTTCAATGCCGGTAGGGTTATTAGCCCTCTGAGTAGTTGTTTCTGTTGATTCCGTATTTATATTACTTTATTCAATATTTGCTTCGAATCATACTTACTGGAAGCTCGTTCTAATAACAATTGGTTGTCCAAAGAAGGAAGGCACACTTTCATCCATCAGCGAGTGTGTTTTGATGAAATTAAGTGTAAGATCTGGCAGTGTGCGACTGTCATTGTGACACTGTCCAGGTCGAGGGTCGGGGACTTTTGATGGAGGTACCGCTAGCCAGTTGGCGTTTAGTGCGCCTTGCTCTTTAAAATTGCCTTCGAAAGCGTCCGTTATGGCTCGGAGAGAAAATGCACACACAGCACTTCCTGATATACTGTTTGTAGGTGTTGTAAATGTACCGTAGACCAACTGGGCTGGCTGATCGCCATATACACCCTCGATTAAATCGGTAGTCGATTCTGTAATGCAGAAGAAACATTTTACAACAATCTTATTTAAGTGCCTAGTGTTTTACAATGTAAAGGAGGACAAAAAAAATAAGAAAAAAGTACAAAGTAAATAAATGATCCATTTTATTAATTCAAACAAAAGTACACTATTTATAATGACATTCCTTTTAAATATTTAATCAAACAGTGTTTGGGTGTTCGATATTTGGCGGTATCCCGCCGAAGGTTCTTTTGGTTAAATATGATAAAATGGACTGCTTTTTCTAATATACACTTTATTATTCACTATTTACACTTATTTGAATTTGTTGTTTTGATTGATTTGGATATAATTATGAGGTTGATTTGAATTGAATAGAATGTAATGTAGTTTGATTGAATCTACAAGTGGAACTCTCCGTGATTTTTGCTTATTTCTACTTAAATAGTCTGAAAAAATAGGCAACGCCCCAAAGTGAAAATTATCCCCCTCTTGAAGCTAAACACCCCCAAGCGTAATTCACAAAACCGTTGGTGGTGTTCTCAAGGCTGATGACCGATGCGTAAAGTATTTACAAGGGGTATCATAAAGGGGCCAGAGTCTATTTTTGGAATTTTTTAACGTATTTACAATTGATGGGCACAAAAGATGCCTATATACAAAGAGAATAATAAATACCTAGAAACTAAACTTAACAGATGTATATATATATAAAAACACACAAAATATTTTTAATATTTACAGGCACTTAACAAACAGTATTTTTCCATATATCATTTTATAACAATTTATTGGAAATTTCGAATTTGAGAAATATCCTGCAAGTGCTGCAGAGTGTTAGTATTTAATACTGATTTTTCACTTGTTGAAAAATCATTACTAATGGAAAAAAGACTTTCAACTACTGCATTAGACCCAGCGTAACATAACGTAAATTCAACAAGAATAACTAAATTTTTATATAGAATATGTTCGTTTTTGAAACATACCGTAACACGACGTGTAACAATTTGGCGCGGCATTTCTGAATACAGAGATTGACAGATTAGTTTAAAATATCGAAAAGGAGGACACGTAGCAGGCCACTTATCAAGGACACAAAACAAGGATTGTTCTCCTTAAAGCAGGACGATTGGTCACCTTATTATTATTCTCATTCAATTTTCATTCGTACCTATAATGAAAGTTTTATGTAAAAAGTTTATTATTTATCAAAGAATTGTCCGCGGGGGGGGGGGGGAAGAGGTTCAGATCCAGCCGTTCCCCCTTCGGAACCAGAAAAACCAAAATTCAACATTTATTTACAGTCAATATTTGATATGTATATACAATCTAATTCCGTAATTTTTGTGAATCCGCTCTTTCTCAAATTTCTGGATTTGACCCTTTTATCTACCATTTAAAATTTAACATAAATAATTTCTTGCAGTCCTTGCAGAGGAACGGTCCTACACACATATAGTTAAAGTGCTCAAAAAAGATTGTTAACAGATTGTATATAATTTGAAGACATATTTTTACCTGTCTAAAGAAACAACTCTTGGTATTTTAGTTTGTTTGTGAAATTAAAATAAATACTAAACAAACTAAAAATTGATAGATCGAACGAAAAATTCCATATTCTACAAAGCGTTATGCTTAAAATTCTCTAAGAACTGAATCTGCACTCTGTATGTAAAATACGTACAATATACATATTGAAGTTGAAAAGTTTCGAATTATTTTTTCTGAGTGTTGGATTTATCCTTAGGGCGGCAAAATTTTAGGGGCGCCAAAATTTTAGAGGCGAGAATTATTTCATCGTTTGGAATTTTAAAACATCGGTTAATGGGTTTTGTAGAAAGCAAAATTTATTTATTACTTTATAAAAGTTACAAATATGAGTTGTATAGTTGTAAATACTTCTACATTTTTCACCAATAGGGGTATTTATTCGAAGAACGAAAGTGCGAAAGACCATCTTCTCCAAAATAACTCGTTTTCAGGTCTCCTCCCATGGTCACATAGCCATAGTTTTATTGTATTTAAAATTGTGAGATCTTTAGATTTACTTCATTTTTGCATCGAGGTTATTAAATTATACACATTACAGTAACAACCCTTGCTATTTTAAAATTTTTCGTATATTTATTTTATTATTATAAAGGTAAAATATTTGTAATATTCGTAAATTAGATGTTTTATCATAATAATTAGTACAATAAAACAAAAAGGGTGTTAATACGAAGTTTAAAAGACCGGAGAAATTCTGCCTACGGTTTTTCATAGACCATAATCGCTAACGTGAACAACCAGTATCGTAAAAAACTTTATAAAACATAAGAATCAGGATAAAAAGGAGGAACGACAGTAAACCGCTAGACGTGACTGCTTTTCAACTTTATCTCGTACTTATTTTGAATAAGTTGTGTTTTATAAGCCGCATGGTAAAATTCTGATTTGCTACCATTATGTCCCGAGTATATATAGAGCCGTGGGGTTGGAATAGGGGACGAAGTTTTTCATCGTAAATCTTCGTGGAAAATTTTTAAAGTTCATGAAGCGACAGAAAATGTTCCGCTACAAAGTGTTGACGGGCTTCGTTTATGCAAAAGCATGACTGACAAACTTGACCAGAAATTTTACAGGCTCCAATAAATTAGCGAATTTATGGCAACTTGCGTTTAATCTACTTGTAAGTATCGTCTAAGGGGAAATTTACTTCGCTTGTAATATATGCCGGGGTGAACATAACGACTTTGGACACGCAGGCAAAACTTAATATTGAAAAGGATTCAATTCATTCATAATATAATCTGCGCCACGTGTTGTGGGGTAATTTATTTTAATAACGTTACTTAAAATAATTTAAACATGTTACATGAAACGTTGTTTTCATAGAGAATTTGATTGCGTAAGTCATGTATCCAAAAAGTATGGTATCTTACGGTATTTTGATAACGTTTTATGTTAGGGTGAATATCACTCTGAGTATGTATATCTCCAATTAAGACTAACTCCCGAAATTAAAAAGTATATACAGGGTGTACGTTTTCAACCTGACCCCTACACTATCTTCGGACTAAATTGGAATATCGTTTTAAAATTTTGGTTGAATGAACCCCCCAATTTTTTTACTTTTCTGGATTCCCCATCAGAAATAAGGGTACATTTGATGATACAACCCTATCTTTATTCTAAACAGTTTTTGAGTTAATCCATTTTTTTTAAATTATTCCGTTTGCCTCATTTACTTTTATCGCGGTTATCTTCAAAAGTAATTGATGGTATTTGATGATATGTCGACATGTTCTTAATGTTTTAGTAAGGTATTAATTTGTCCAAAAATTTTTGAAAAAAAAAATCAAAAATGGAGTCAAAACATTTGTTGAATATCATAAACTAGAAATAAAAAAACTTCTTTTTTTAATAGCAGCTCATATTTTTTTATACAGTTACATCAACCGCTTAATCCTCAATAAAAAGAAGTATAAGACATTATGCATCCAAATTGAAATCTTGTGAGAAAATTAAAAAAACTGATATGGCTTTCGGTTCATTGTGCCTACTTGGTAGGACGCGTTCCAAATGTGAGATATTTGATCTTAATATTTAGACGAATAAGGATTTTAATTCCTTCTTTTTTGAATATGATTTAATACAACTTTTATTTTTACAAATAAGTTTATTTAACCAATGCAAAATTATTCTACAACAATTGTTCGAATCCTTAATGCTGTCCTGGCTGTAGAAAAAAGAGTTTTAAAAGTTTTAGAAGTTAATGGAAAACAATTCGAACAATAAACTTATTTGTACAAATAAAAAATGGTATTAAATCAGTTTTTTTAAATTTTCTCACAAGGTATCAATTTGGATGCTAGTGTCTTATACTTTTTTATTGAGGATTAAGCCGTTGATGTAACTGTTTAAAAAAAATATGGGCTGCTATTAAAAAAAAGAGTTTTTTTAATTTCTAGTTTATGATATTCAACACATGTTTTGACTCCATTTTTGATTTTTTTTTCAAAAATTTTTGGACGAATTAATACCTTACTAAAACATTAAGAACATGCCGACAAATCATTAAATACCATCAATTATTTTTGAAGATAACCGTAATATAAAAGTAAATGCGGCAAACGGAATAATTAAAAAAAAAATGGAATAACTTCAAAACCGTTTATAATAAAGGTAGGGTTGTATTATCAAGTGTACCCTTATTTCTGATGGGGAATTCAGAAATGTAGAAAAATAGGAGGGTTCTATTTAAAATAACAAAGTTGAAGTCAACTTCCGATATAACCGGAAGTGATAGAAATTCGAAAATATTTTAAAATGGTAGGCCTTCTGTGAAAACTCATTCAACCAAAATTTCAAAACGATATTCCAATTCAGTCCGAAGATAGTCTAGGGGTCAGGTTGAAAACGTACACCCGGTATAAAATACCCGTAGATAAGTTGGTCGCGCCGATACCACAAATACGAATAACAAACGTGCACGTACAAAAAAAGTAGATGTAGAGTCATTAAATAAAATGAGAGTCATGGAATTAAGTTGTTTTATTAAAACATCTTATTTAAATCTACATAAAATGTACTTTGTCCCAATTAACTGTTGAGCTTTTTCATTAAGAACGTGTTTTAGCCCGGCCCATTCCTAAAGGATTACTAAATGAAATTTTCTGGTTATTAAATAATAAATAATTACAGATGGGATAGAATTTTTTTTAAATAAAATTAGCCATAGAATTTTGCAAAGAACTGAGTGCCTAAATTTTTCTTATATTTTATAAACCTTATATATGCGAATAGAATTTGTTTTTGATTCAATTTTTCAATTTTATAAATAGAACGAAACTTCAAAATAACATGAACATCTGTAAAGGACGTTTAGCGAACCGTTAAATTCGATCAAAGTAACCTGGTTCACTTTTATGTATCTAGGTACCTCTACCAAAAACACCCTTAAACATTGAAGCCAGAAAATGAGACAAAGTGAAATCTAAATACGGGCTACAAAGTATGTATCATTCTGGTCGTCGTGTTTTATACTTCATGTGCTATATTCTAGTGAAACAATAATCGATTTTCTGTTATCAACACATGAGAAGCGATTCTCTTTGTATTTTCATTTTTCATTTAGAAGTTATTGACATTTTTCACTAATGAACATGAAAAAATTTGTAACTAGGTACTTCAGTATAGACCTCACAGAATATGTATATACAGGGTTATTCAAAGAGAGTTGTACATTGGACGTTTTAGGAAAATTAAGCGTGTTAGAGATTTAAAAATTTGGGAGTAGGGGTGTATCATGGATGATCCTTTCATCTAAAATAATTTTATCTAAAATAATTTCAGCTGTCTGACACGTCTGGTAATACCGAAAGTTTACTTTCTTATTTTAAATGGAATATTATATATTTTTACGACGAATTAATATGAACCACAAAATTTAAAAATGACTTTAATAACACAACTTGTATGCCTATGATGAATAGTTTGTGACATAATTTATAAAAAGGAAGATCGCTACTGCAACCCAAACTTAAAAAAATCATAATTTCCATAAAAATGACTTAGAATTTTGAAATTTTTAAGAGTTATATGTTAAATTTGAGTTTCGTAATTTACAAAGAGCAACCAAAGTTTAAAAATTTTAGATTCGAATAACTTTATTTTTTCAAATGGCACCTACCATATTTTATTTTGTCATTCGATTCCTGTTTTTTATCCTCCTTCGATAGATTCGGGTGTTTCCTATTGTTTTATTTGACAAATTTGGAATAATATTGATTTTTAAAAAAAAAAACAATGGGAAATATCCAAATGTATCTAAAGAGGATAAGAAAAGGATTCGAATAACAAAATAAACTATGGTAGGTGCCATTTGAAAAAATGAAGTTATTCGCGCTTGAAGTTTTTAAACATTGTATTTTTTCTGGATGTCCTGTATCAATTATGAAGCTTAAGTCTGGCATGATGTTAGCCTAAAGACTTGACACTAACTCTAAATAAATTGAACACTCTAAGTCATTTTTTATGGACGTTATGATTTTTTTATAGGTTGGGTTGTAGTAGGGATCTTTATTTTTATAAATTATGTCATAAACTATTTATTGTAGGCATACAAGTTGGTTGTCAAAGTTACCTTAAAATTTTATGCTTCATATAAATTCGTTGTAAAAAAATATACTATTCCATTTAAAATCTACTTCCAGTATAACCGGAAGTGGCAGACAGTTGAAATAATCATCCTAAATAACTCTCACTCCCAAATTTTTAATCTTCTTCTTTCTAACATCTAATCTATAACACGCTTAATTTTCCTAAAACGTCTAATGTACCACTCAATTTGAATGACCCTGTATTAGAGTTATTCGACATTTTTATTAAATGGACTTTACAATATAATTTCGCTGTACCGTTGTTTCTTCAGAAGTTATAATGAATTTATTTTACAAAAAACGTTTCTGGATTTTTATAGGAACAGTTGGGAGAGGTATTCTTAAGGGTACAAAACGTGGAGCATTTGGGATGTGGTGTTATAGGTGGATGATGAAAGTACCGTGGGTAGAAAAGATGAGAAATGAGGAGTTATTAGAAAATGTAAGAAAAAAGTGCGCTATATATGTCAATAGTGTAAAGGGGAGATAGGGTGGTAGAACACCTTCTAATTCATGAAGGGCTAGTTAGAGACATATTAGAAGCAAAAACAGGAGTAAAGAGTGGCACGGAAATAACTAGATCAGATTACTGTTTGCAAATAGTTAAGGATGGACCTTTAGGTTTTTGTGAAATGCGAAAATTGACCTTCGGACTGATGACCTTGTGATGAGGAATAGTGTATTTCAAATTGAATAAAAATATTGTTATACTTACGTATTTCGTTAAAATAAAAGGGAAATTCTCCACTAACAGAACAATTCAGTCTCGATTTGAGGAATGATGTCCACCGATTGCGAAATCGATGTGGACCTCCTTTGTCATATTTGCATACTCTAGCGACTCTTGAGTACACAGCCTGTAAAAAGTTACAAAAAATGGTTAAAAAAATTTACCCCATGACAGGCGTCATTTATATAAAAAATAAAATAAAATGTTTCATGAAAAAAAAAAATGGAAATTCAAAGCATTATTTTATGTAAAAGGGAGAATTAAATTAACATAAGAAATATGTTACACAGGGACAATAAGACTTCTTTTCCGGTTCGTTCTCATTTTTGGTGACCCATGAGAATACTTTATTAAGATTAAAGGGGATTCATACTGTAGGGGGTGGGGTATAGGAAGAATTAAACTTAATGATTACAACTGTTACTTTATTAAAGGGCAAAAAACCAACGTGACTATTTAATTTAGTTCTTAATTAATACTTTGTTTGTTGAAATGTGTCTTACTCTGGGATTTTTAATTTAATTTGTAGATAAGACTGGGGATGACACCTTGAGTGTCCAAATACGTTTTAGGTTTCCTTTTAACGTCTTTATGTAGAATTTTGCGTTTTAGTGACAATAATGCACTTTAGACAAAATTATGTGATCGATAAAATAAACAAATAAATAAATCTATCGGGTTGGCTATTAAGATAAAGATAAGTTATATCTCTAAAACAATTTAGAAAATATAAATAGACATGTAGGTAATATTTAGAAAATTTAAAAGGAAAATACGAATTCTATTCTGAGGAAGTTGGGAGTGTAAGCAAGTTTTACGTATAATATAACACTTCTCTCTAGGAAAAAAACGAATGGTTCCAACTATTGAATTTTATTTTAAATTTTTCACAGTAGATATTTGCCTAAAGTGTTTTAAAAATTCGTCCTTTATTTTGATACTATACAGGGTTTTTCAAGTTGATGGGCTATTAGAAGTATATGAATTAGTAGAATGAATTCAATTCTGAAACTTGGACTCATTTGATTATTGCTTATGCCGCTTCCTTTAAAAATATTTTCAAGTTAGATTTACATCCGGTTATACCGGAAGTACATGTTAACTTTCTTATTTTAAATAGAATGGCATACTTCTTTTAACATTTTCCGATAGAAAATCTGAATTCATGTATATTTTATAAGAGGCACTATACCGAAAATATTGATGGATTTTGAGTTATTTAATTTTTTCAAATTTTTTGACATGTGCACGTTAACATTTAAAATTATTGCAACAATTCAAAATTATGGGTCTGGAAGACGGCATACGCTTTCTGACACTTAACAATAATTGATTATTCAATTGTTTCGAAATCACAGCACACTGCTTTGATTAATATTATACGTATGCAGTGCAAAAGAGCAACATTTTCACAAATTGTAAATTTTCTCAAAAAGTATAAACAAAGGTATACGATAGTCCCATATCAATAAACGCCAAATCCAATGAGGAATTCAAATATGCAGTCAAAAATTGGTCATCCATTTAAATAAATTGACTTATGCCCCTTTAAACAGCTTTGACCTCAAAATTTGAACACCTCGTACGTTTTAGCTAAACACCACAATTTTTTTCGATTATGTGAATAGTTATAAATAATTGCTACGAGTTATAAAGCAAAATATCAAAAATTTTAAATGTTAACGTGCAAATGTCAAAAATTTTGAAAAAAATGAAATAACTCAGTGCCTCCTATAAAATATGTATGAATTCAGATTTTCTATCGGAAAATGTAAAAAAACGTATGTCATTCCATTTAAAATAAGAAACTTAACATCTACTTCCGATATAACCGGATGTAAATTGAATTTGAAAATATTTGTAAAAGATGCGGTATAAACAATAACCAAATGAGCCCAAGTTTCAGAATTGGATTAATTCTACTCATTCATATATTTCTAATAGCCCATAATCTCGAAAAACCCTGTATAACTAAGAAGCGATGAAAATTATTGAGGAGTATTTCTATGTAAAAATTAGAAACTAAAATTCGTCTGACCTTTCCGCAGTTGATGTATTCAACTGCCGTTTCCCTGAAGAAAAAGTAAACGTAGTCGCCCTGTGTCATCGAATTGACGAAGTCGGGAGCTGAAAAAATAAAAGAAAAAAGAACGTCACAGTTTAGAGAAAATTGTGAATAGTGAAGGGATGTGCTGGCGTGCGATTATTCTGGACAATTTAAAGACGACCTACCATTGAGACTCATCGAGTCGTATTGTTCAGTCTGTAAAGGTTCCCGGTAGATAATGGGATCCATTCCGCTAAAATCTGCCACTGTTCCAGTGTACAAATCGCCATCTGAAACAATCGAAAAAAGCTCTCTTTTAGATTGCAACAGAGTGTGCGCCTATTTCTTTTTTTTTCTTTTCTCTTTTGGCTTTTATCCATTGCGGATTGTTTCGACTGATGGCGAAATTGTTATTTTATTTAAAATTACGCCATCAACCGTGTCGCCAAAGTTAGTTGAGTGAAATTTATTGTGATCGAACCGGGATAAAATAAAAACGTCGTAAGAAGAAAATGCGAAGGATAAAAGTGAATAAGAATGAAGCAGTCGTCTAATGTATTTTTTATATTTCATTCTAAGATTCTGCTTAACTTCTGACAAGTTGAATATTGCTTTTGTCTTTTTGGAAATAACGCCTGTCATGATACAAAAAATTACCATTTATGAAGTAGATGAAAGTAATACTAAAGAAGTGAAAAAGTTGGACAAAAAAAGACACACCCTCAATAAATTTATTTTTACGTTTCTTGAATTTATACTAGTTTAATTAATTGTATCTTGGTTCACTGGATGAAAATTAATAGTCAACGTTAAAGAAATACACATTTTTAATTTTCACTAATTTATTATTACACTTAACATATGTTTCGCTACACTGTAGCTTCATCAGAAGTAGACAAATACTTAATTTTACGAACGAAACTTATCTAATTTATATTAATATGGGTTCGAACTGCAACTAGGGAGGAAGAACAGGTTAAGTAAAGGAGAATTATTTAGGTCTAACTAATCGTTTAAAAGTAAATCTGTTTTGTTAAATTTATTTATTTCCATTGTTTCTAAAAGATTTAATTTATTATTGTACCAAAATGTATATATCGGTCAAACAGGCAGGAACTTCAAAAAACGTCTACCGAAGCATAAAAATAGTTATATAAAAAATAAGTCCGATCTACCTATGCAAAGCACATTACAGAAGAAGGCCACCAATTCAATACTGACATTGATATTTTACATTTAGAAAAGATAATATATATATATTAACACTATTAGAAAAGTTAGAAATAAAGAAATAAAAAAACTAGGTACTCTATTTAATGATCAAACAGAAGAGAATAATTCCCCACTCTTACATCTATTCTGACCATCATTTATAAGCCATGTTGTAACTATTTAAATATCCACCCTTTGTTAATTTGCTGTTTTGATTAAAATATAAATATCTATTAGTTTTTGCGTGATACGTGCGCATCGGCGGATCTAGCTGTTATATTTTATTTATATACGAAAACATTAATACGTATATAAATCTATCTACTTACTTCAAAATTTACTAGATGAATCATAACGGTATATTCATATTCTAACCTAACACTCTTTAGCCCCGATAGATGTTATATGCATGAATTTCTTTTAACGTGAAAAATGTTATTTTTTTTTTCATCCAAATGTTGACCTAATATCATAAAAATGAATTTGAATGTCATTATGAAATGGTGGAGTGACCTCTTTTGTGGCGTCAATGTTATAAATATTTTCTGAATTTTTCATATCTATATGTAAATTCGTTATCTTTTGATCTCCGGTTTATATTCAAAATTTCTAGTGAACCGGTAATTTACATCCATGTCATATGTACATATAAAATATCTTGTATGAATAATAATAATATAATAAGTTTCCAATACTTTTCTTTTAAAAAATAAATAAAAATTACAATTCTTCAAAGATTTTATGCTTTCACTACGACCATTGATCATTTTATTACTACATTAATCTTTTAGGTTTTCAATTGTATGTTTTATTTTATGCCGACGTTTTGTGAGCTTTACAGTTTAATTCCGTTAATTATTAGTTCAGGTCTGCCCTGAAGAAATGAACTGCAAAGCTCACGAAACGTCGACAGAATATAAAACAGATACCCGTGATATATGAAAACATACATAGCAATTCTTTTCAAAAAGAAAGAAACATTACAGATCTAATTTTATGTTTTTGTTTGTTGAGGAACTGTGTGTAACATATGTAGTCCGAAGTAGTTTTCGGTAACAAAATATCTAAAGAAATGGATCCAGAACCAACCCGTTAATGAAATCTTATAATTAAAGTGACCAATTTTTTTACAATGAAAAGGAGGTTGATAAATGAATGATTTTATTAATTTAAATAAAAATATACTAATTATGCTTATATCCTTTTTAATTATTTAATTAAACAGTGTTTTTCCTTTGAATAAATATTTTTTGTCAATATATCATTTCTTAACAATATATTGGAAATTTAAAAGCAAGAAATATCCTTCATATTGAATTTTACCATAAGTGCTGCAGTTACTGTATCAAAATCTTGATTTCTTACTTTCAGAAATGTATCGTCACATGACGCGAAACAGTTTGGCATGGCATCTTTGAATACAGAGTATAACAGATTATAATTAATCATATTATAGTGGTTATGTGTATGTAGATATTCAACTCTTTGTTATTTACAAATATATAACGTACAAAAATTTACAGAACATATCGTGTAGAAGACGAGAGACCGAATGCTACTGTCGGCATCCGCATACGCATTGTGTTTTTGGCATGAAAGATATGCCGTCAAATATTAAAAAACAAATAATTTTTACATTTGTAGTTCCTAATACAATATCTGATTTTGCTTGTTGAAAATTGATGTTTCAAATAAAAAATAGAACTAAATATTGATTTCCACAAATTTTATTACAAAATATTTAACAATTGTTTTGCCTTATTAAAGATTCATCAGAAATATAACTGATAAAATTTAACTAGGATACGGAACTTAAATCTATTTAGGGTTATAGAGGGGTGATGGTGGTGGTAGTTTTACAAACAAGTTAAGTAAGAGTGAGTTATTGATATGAATTTGATCGTTTAGTAGTAGTGTAGTATTTTTGTATTTATTAATTTCTCTTGTTTCTAAACGAGAAAGTTTATAGCTTTTGTTCACCAAATGTAAAAGTACAAAACCTTCGTTAAAACAATTTAAAAATATCTTTTTATAAGTAAAAATATCGAGAATAATAAAGATAACACATAAAGGAAATATATCAGATGTTTACAAATTAAATAGTAAATCATGCAGTAAATTTTATATTGAACAAACGGGTCGCACCTTTAAAAAACGAATTAATGAGCATAAAAAGGTATTCAAGTGTGAGAAACTTGATTCAAATTATGCTAAACACTTTATAGATGGAAAACATAACTTTAACAAAGATTTTGACATTACATTTTTCTTTTAGAAACAATGGAAATTTATAAATACAAAAATATTACATTAGGTACTATTAAACGATCAAATTGACATCAATAACAGACCCCTACTTAACTTGTTTGTAAAAACACCATCACCACCACCATATTATAAATATTAATAAATATATTTAAGTTCCGTATCCTAGTTTTGTTTTATCAGTTATACATCTGATGAAGTCGAAACAATTGTTGAGTATTTTTTTAATATAATTTGTGGAAATCAAGATTTAATTTTATGTTTTATTTCATTAATAGATTAGTTTTAAAATATCGAAAAGGGGGCTACTTTTCGAGCAAGGACATGACCTACAAAAGAAAGACTGTCCTCCCCAAGGAAGTACGACTGGTCACTTTATTATAATCGAAATAAATTGGTTTGTTTACACTCTTTAGACTTTTCGTTGTAGGTTACGGTCTGTACCGTTTATTTCGTTACAATAAAGTAAACGATTTTAGCACCTCATTAAAAAATTAATTGAAGTAACAAGTACAAACTTTGAGATACCAAGAACTGTTAGTTAAAAAGTGCCATATCTTTTAGTTTTTTTTTTTTTAGTAAATAATGGATTAAAAGCGAATAGTGTATTTTGTTTTTTTGTAAAGAATGCTGGACTTTAAAATTCAAGTGCAGTATCAAAAAAGGGAGAAAAGGCCAAATTGATTCCTTAATTTCTACCGCAGACGTAACTAGATTATTCAGTTTCATTAAGCAGCACCAGAATAAATCAATTAAAGCACTGATACGTCAAAACTTAATTAATTAGAAAGCCAAGGAATTGGTCGCGTAGCGAGTGCTGTAGCATGGCCGCATTTTGCCCGCTTTAAATGAAAAACGGCAACGCGTCGCGTCGCGTCGGTCGCTGCCGTCGCCGTCGTTTCTACACCTACAACTTCAGTCGACTGTGTTGTGTGACGTTCTTCCGGAAATTGCCGGTATTCATCCGAAATTAACCAGCATACACTTTCCGAAGGCCAGAACAAGCTCAGGATTTCACTCTTCGCTGAATCGTGTGTTGATTAATCAGTTTAATGTGTCACTGCACTCTCGCTTGTTAGGCTGCTGACGTGTTCTGATTTACACTCGATGTGTATAGTAGCAAAGGCAGAAACGTAAAAAATTGCGCCCGCTAAACTTCCAAGTGCAAAGTGCCACCCGCTAATTGGATACGAGCCATTTCAAGTGTGCCTGCACATGTGAAATCTGTTGCGAACCAACGCCTCATTTGGAAAGATGATGATCGATTGTTAGCTCTAACTATTATGTACATGTAGCTTTGAAGCCTTTGGCACTGGTAGGGATGAAACGATTCCACGTAGATATCGATACTTTTACTTGGTAGTTGTATCGAATGGAAAAGTATCGACGCCATACTATTATCGATGGTTATAAAAGATAATTAATTCACTTTAATGTATTGAAATTAACCTCTGCTAAAAAATCTCCCAGATAAATAATACACTAGGTATTACGAAGTTATTAGTAATCTGATTTTTTGAGAATTTAACGAAAAACTCCGCTTTCGTAGTACTGCCTAAAAACAAAGAAATTTTCAAGATGCTTCCTTGAATGGAATAGAATGTCCAAAGTAAACCCAGAGACGTGATTATAATATGGACCGAGCGTAAGCAATATTCTCTGTACTGGAAAAAGATATACTTTGGGTATGCAACCAACTATGCACATTCGGGGACACATTTAAGTTTAACATTAAAACTTAAGCGATAATAATAACGGTTAAAAACTAAATTAATAGGTAAACGCATTACTGATTTTTAGCCTTTTTTTACCTTTCAGGATGTACTTTTGAAATTGACGGGATTGACGGCAACTCCGTAATTATGGTACTATTTTAGAACAAAATTAAATTAAAACTTTATCTCTTTATCATAATATTACTCATTCAATTACTTGCTTACTTTTGCTCCTGTGACAAAATACTTCGTTTGTTGCGTCGAGGTACTACTTTTTTAATAAAATGCTGAGGAAAATCAAAAACACTAGGTACAGTATTTTGCTTTAATTTTCTTTTTCCCACGGATATTGATATTAAAAAGTCATTTTCTTCAAAATGTTTGCTGCAAACAACACACAACTGAATATTTTGACGCTGTAAAACATTCACGCCTTATTGCGTTCAACCATTTTTTCTTTAATTTAGGATCCTTAGGTTACCTTCGAAGAAATTACAAATGTATCAGTGTGTCCTATGTTTAAATTGTTCTTACACATGAAATGAAATGGAAGAACCTTTAGAACTACCTATTAATTTAGTTTTTAACCGTTATTATTATCGCTTAAGTTTTAATGTTAAACTTAAATGTGTCCCCGAATGTGCATAGTTGGTTGCATACCCAAAGTATATCTTTTTCCAGTACAGAGAATATTGCTTACGCTCGGTCCATATTATAATCACGTCTCTGGGTTTACTTTGGACATTCTATTCCATTCAAGGAAGCATCTTGAAAATTTCTTTGTTTTTAGGCAGTACTACGAAAGCGGAGTTTTTACAGCAACCGTATGTACAACAATATGTAACCATATTGTTCTAATATTAAACTAGTTTTAAATTACTTTAACAAAAAATAGTTCATAAAGGTGTTCACAAAACCCTATGTACAAGAAAAATAGTGTCTCACAACATTTATTTGAAATAATTACTCTTAACACTTCAACTGCCTCAAACTTACTGAGTGATGTTACGAGCGTTCTTAATAATTCTCGCATTTCTGTCCCCTAATTCGCAAAATGTGTTGCCCACCCAAATGGTATCGCTTTATAAACGCAAGGCGCAGGCTAGTTATAATCACGTCTCTGAGTAAACCAATTGATGAGTACCAATACGAGTATTTGCTTACGATACCTACTCACTACTTAGTTTAAAATAATCGATATTACAAATATTTGGAATCGTAAATAAAATATCGAGTTAGTACTCGTATTTCTACTTACTTATCGTTTTATCTTTATGTACTACGATCATTTCATCTATCCATAACAGATTTAAATGTTTATCTTCTATTTAATTTGTTTTGCGCTCTAAATACTACGAATATCAAGCACTACAACTCATTTATATTTAAACTTTGTTGGGTGCACTTTTTGTGAAACATTCCTCTAAAGGAGTATGAAATTAAATTAAACACTGCCTCCAGTAATACCGGCATTGTATTAGCCCTCGGAGTAGTTGTTTCTGTTGATTCCATATTTATATTTATAATATAGCCTGTAAAGGCCTTTCTGCCAGCGCCCACCTGATGAGACCCGATAGGTCGAAACCGGTCGTGGGATGTGGCTTTCGGTTCGTTGTGCCTACTTGTTAGGACGCGTTCCAAATGTGAGATCTTTGATCTTAAAATTTAGAAGAGTAAGGATTTCAATTCCTTCTTTTTTGAATATATCTAACACTAAATTATAATACTTTAAGGGTAAATGGTGGGGTAGGTTACAATTTGAGTGGGAAGTTGTAGGTACAGAGTTCTTTCTGGTTGTTTACTATATTGATATTTTTATGAATGGCTTTCTTAATCTCTAGGTTTTCTAATAGCGATAATTTCCTACTTTTCTTTATATTCCTATGTAAAATTTTTGTTTGATTTATAGTAATATTATGGTTTTTTGAGGTGCAGTGTTCAGCTATACCTGTTTTGCAGTCTTTTTTGTTTATAGAATATGTATGTTCATTGATACGTCTTTTAATAGAACGGCCACTTTGACCTATGTAAGTTGCATCGCAGGTATCACAGAACACTTGATAAATCCCTCTTGTCCTTAGAGGGTCTGTATTTTCTTTATTATTAATTAATACTGAGGCTAGGTTGAACTTAGTTGTTCCAATAACTTCATATTTAGAACATTTTTGTATTTTGTATTTAACTTTCGCGCTTAATTTATCAATATAACGAATGCTTGCAAATTTATGATTCTGAGTATCGTTGTTACTGTTATCGTTATATAATTTTCATCTACATTTGGATAGTTTTTAAGTTTATTTTCTGTTTTTAAAACACTAAATGCAAACTTCGGTGGCTTAGTTTCCACCGTAATCAAGTCAAGTACAGACACCCCATTACAGTGTTCTTATAAGTGGATCAAGGTCCTTATTGAATAATAAGATTTGATTAGATTGACTGGAAATACAGCTGTTGTTGACTGGGGTAACAGACAGTTTAGAGCTACGGCCCGAAGAAGTTTGGGATACGTAGGGTCAGTTGCGCGCTTGGTATAAGTAATTCATTACTGTAACAAACGTCCAGGTGGTAAATAAATCTTCGACCTAAAGATGGTGCCCATCTATCCTGACGAAATGCTAGGAAGAATAACACTTAGCTAAACATTACACGGACAATTACAAATTAGACTGTGAAAAAAGAGGGTAAGCTTAGTAAAAAGATTAAAAATGAAACAAAAAATCTAGGCACACATAATCTGACTGAAAAAACTCAAACGGGAATCAAACAATAGAGAAAAAACATTTTTACTTTTATTCCCATGAACTGCTAATGCTAGTGAACGGGCAGTTCTTTCAACTTAGACTTTAGTGCAAAGCCGGAGGGCAGGGCGGAAGGAGGAAAAGTGAAAGATTTTCTGTGGAATATTACTGTCCCAGAATTTACCTAAACGGTCAAAGGAAACCGCAGAAAACTCGTCATGTTGCCTTACATAACATAACTCATTTAGTATTGTCCTATATGATTATTGTTAAATTAAAAACCATATTACCCGAAAATTTCAACAAACTAAATTTAAAATAACATTTAGAAAATACCTACTCTGCATTTTGTATTTTACATTTAGTATTTAAAATCAAGAATACTCTTATATTTTGCATTTTTTTTTTCAAATATACCACAATTATTTTTCATATCTATGGCCACTACTGATGTTGACGAAGCATTGTTTCATTATACTTACTACACTTTTAATTTCATATTTTAGGTTCCTGTTTCTTTGTGTAATTTTCGTCTGCATTGATTTAAACAAAAAAAGAACATTTAATAAAAGTCAATAGAACCGATCTTTTTGGTTTTTTATAAGAAACACTCTTCTATAATCTGTATAATCCAACATTAAAATATTGTAAAATAAAACTAAGTATTGATTTATCCACAGATTTATTTAAAAACATGACAGTTTTTCCGTCTGTACAACTTAAATATTTCTAATAAAACCTTAACAAAGCGAAACAATTGTTAAGTTGTTAATATAATTTGTGGAATCAACATTTAATTTTATTTTATACGATGAGTTTCCACCAAGTAAATTTAGATGCGGTTAATATTATTGATATATTATTAATTTAAGTTAATTATTTGGTGCAATTTATTTGTCTATAAAAAGTGTAGGTAAAGGACAATGTTTAAATACAACTATATAATTATTAAATAATGCAACACAAGTTTCAAAAACTATTTTAATAGTTTACCACTATAATTGTTTCGCCAAACATTCGCTTCTGTTTCATTACTATCTTTCACCTGAAGAAGGCAATGTTTGACGAAACAATTGCACACGTAATTATTTTTGGAATTTGTGTTCCTTTTAATTAATATTCGATTATAAAGTTTCAATAAGTAAAGTCTACAATTATTAATTTTGTTTATTACTGTATGATATGATCCATACAAATTGATAACTAACTAACTTAATTAATTAAGAACTTGTCGATGTAAGAAATTGTTTATTGATGTGGAAATAGTTACGAAAACTAAATTTAGGTTCAAAATAATTCAATTTGTCGTTGGTTTATTGAAATGATATCTTTTAGAGCTGATCACGTTCGAAAAGTTTGTTAGAGTTGGCGTTCTTGGTTAGAGCTTGCTGTCTCTAATTTTTAATATCTCATCCAAATCACGAACAACTTTTGTCACCTTTGTATTATTTCTAAAATTCTCTCTTGTTGGAATTTCAATTATCTCTGCCAATAACTACACAATTTTATAGACAGTTCATTTAATAAAAGTTGAAAACAAAAATAATAAATACTATAAAATGATAACATACGTATATTTTAACAAAATTGAAGTTGGTCGATTTGATTTCTTATTAAATGAGAACATTGAATTAACGTAGCTAAAAATAAATTAAATGAGTAGAAGAAATGTGACTTAGTATTTAAAATATTTTTTATAATGAAATAAGCACAAACTTTACATTAATAAATGTACAATAACAGTTTTAGAGTTTCGAATAAGTTTGTGACATAACGTTCGAAATCTGAAGAAATATTTTCCTTTTCTCCAATTTGATTCAAACAATTTGGAACTGTAACTAAAAATAGAAGTTATTTGATGGTGAAACATATAATATGATTTCTGTGGTTCAGTTATGTTAGAAAGAAAACAAGTTAAAATTAGAACACTCACGTTTTCGTCTGTCTGTATATTAAAGTCATTTTGTTAAGAAACCATTTGCTTTTAAGTTATAAATTTTGATGGTAGTAGTTGCAAAGTTTAGTAAATGAAATGGCTTTTAATTAATTGTTTTTGTTTCTACTTTATGGAAATTCATTATTATAAGAATAACAAAATAATAAATATAACTTCTACTAAATATAAATATGGAATCAACAGAAACAACTACTCCGAGGGCTAATACCCCTACCGGCATTGAATTACACTGTTGATTCCGATGGACTTCTAGACGAAAATATAACATATTCAAAATGTGAGATCTTTGATCTTAAAATTTAGACGAATAAGGATTTTAATTCCTTCTTTTTTTAATATAATTTCTACTGTTTATTTTACATTGTTTCGCCATACAATGGCATCTTCAGAAGACATACTGGTTTAAGAAATGAAAACACACAAAAAGTTTCAAGATGTTTATTTAAATTCACTAGAAATTAATCGACACAATAAAGATAATAAAATATTAAACGACCAATTAGACGTTAGAAATTCTCCATTATTAAATGTTAATGTCCGATTCCCCCACCATAAAATGTAGGTATATATATGTAGTAACTAATCATAAATTTTGTTGTATCTTCACCTGAAGAAGCTTAAGTTAGCGAAACAATTGTAGTGAATTTAAATAAACATCTTGAAACTTTTTGTGTGTTTTCATTTTTTACAATCAACAATCGACATACTGGTATTAAAAATTTTGCATACTACCTTATATATCAACATTAAGTTGTTATAGAGAGGGCAGGGTTCCACTATTTCATTAATAATTAATAAACTATATCCATTTTCAATTTCGATTATAATTTAACAATTATTTAATTTTGTTTTAAATGTTTTTTAATTTCTATTGATTATGACATATCAAGTTTCTTCCCTTTTTCCAAATGGTATAGTATACTAAATATATTAAAAAATAAAAACTATTTTTTCTTCCTGCAAAAGTCATTGTGTGTGTGGTCAATTAAATATTTTATTTTATACTTTAACATTGTGTTTAATTTCACGTTTAAAATGGAATTGCAAGAACTTAAAGATTCCTCGATTAAATATTCTAAAAAAGACTAAATATCTTGAAAAGCATGATGGGGTTTTCAGTGATGATGAAGTCATATTTTATTGTAGTCTATGAACAGATGCACCATTTCCTGGACGCTCTGTATTAAATGACACTTAGGACAAATCATCCTGTATAAAATGCCTTTATATCTGTTCAATATACATGTTTACTTGCTTAATATTATTTTATTTAATGTCGTTTCCTTAAGAAAAGGCGTGCGATTTTGTCTCGACATTTCGAATCCTAATTAGCCTAATTTCTGTTTAGAAGTAAGAACCTTTACTTTTTTTGCATCTGCCTTTCTATAAGCAGTTTTCAACCTCAAACTAACCACTTCGTTCCCTTTCATGCAAATAAGGCAGCCCTCAAAGGGAAAAAGTACATCGTACTTTTCCTGGCACGTAATGAGGACCACTCCTAACGATTTATTTTCCGCACTTTTGACTTCAAAATGTGCGGATATCTCTATTCGTCTTAGTAGTACGGTGGAGGTGGTTATTAAACGAGAAAGGAGTACGAGTACCAAGACTTCGCCTTCGTATCTTACCATAAGGACAGCAGTGTTGCCAATAATTCAGCCAAAGATTGTGAAATTGAAAAATACAGTTCATCAATATTTCTAAAAAGAATAATTAGAACAATAAACATTATAACTCTAGTTCTGTTGAATTTTTGAACTATGTTTGTAAAGCACATTTCTAGCAATATTATTGGAACTGCCATATAATAAAACAGTTTCAGAAATATTTTTTTAGTCTTTTTTGGATAGATATGACTAAATGTATATCACTCATAAAAAACTTTTTATTAGACCAACTATTTTCGCAGTTTTCTATATATTTATATATTTTCACACATAAAAATATGGTCCTTCGAAAATACAAAAACAAACATACCAACACCAACAAACATTATTAATGTTGCTATGGCGTATCGTAGGTCGAGGGTCGCTTGGCATGCGAGCGGTTGATCGTAACGTATATTTATAAACAACTATTGCCAATTTAATAAAGAAAAATAAATGAACTGAACTATAACTAAATGCAAAAAAAGAAGGCATTAAAATACCTTTTCGTCTAAATTTCAAGGATCACAGATCCACGTTTGGAACGCGTCCTACCAAGTAGGCACAGCGAACCGAAAACCATATCCCACGACCGTTTTCCACCTATTGGGTCTCATCACATAGGCGCTGGCAGAAAGGCCATATGATAAATATAAATATAAATATGGAATCAACAGAAACAACTACTCCGAGGGCTATTGCCCCTACCGGCATTGAATTACGCAGTTGATTCCGAAAGATTCCTAGACGAAGATAACGTATCAAAAAAAAGAAGGCATTAGAATCCTTTTTCGTCTAAATAAATTTTTGTTTCTGTTGACTCTATATCTAAATGAATTTAGACGAAAAAGGATTTTAATGCCTTCTTTTTTTTTGGATACGTTATTTTAGTCTAAGAATCTTTCGGAATGGTAAGTGTAATTCAATGCAGGTAGGGGTATTAGCCCTCGGGAGTAGTTGTTTCTATTGATTCCATATTTATATTTAATAACTAAATGAATAAATCAAGTAAACAAATTAAACTAAATAAAATATTAAAAGTAAAAGCCAAGAGTCAAACTGGGAGATTAATTCGGAAAAGTCCTGCGGCTTTATAGAGTACATCCGTCTCTAGGAATTTGGGATAGGGTAACACGTAACGGGCCCCTGGACCTCCTCTTTACGCAAACTTCTTAACGGCATCGCCGATTTACTTGATCTTCTAGGTAATTATCTACCCTGGCTCTTAGGACCCCACATAGTGGGGCAATTGGTCAGGACTCAAATTCACATTCGTTGTGCTTCCGTGCAGCGCAAATTTAACTGAATGTATAACAACAACTGTAATGAAATTTTGAATAACTCTTCCGTCTTTCCTAAATTAACCCAAATCTATTTAGGAATAAATGAAAAAAATAATATAATTATTTAAATAATAAGCCATGGAACAATGGAAATGTATTGTACTTATATAATTTGTATCATTAATTTGTTGATGTTACATTTTTTTATTTGAAAATGCAAAATCATCAAAAAGAACGACTTTTTACCGCAATTTTATAAATTATTTGTTGTTTTTTTTTTAATAGTCTTGCTAGTTTAGAATTTAAAACCTTTATCTAGTTAGGTCAATTGCTACTCTTGATTACTCCTAATATCTCAAAAGTCGTGAGTTTTTTACTATTAGTTCAGATTTTCTGGAGTATGATAAGATATTCTGTAATACGACTTTCCCGGTCAGTTCCTGATCAGTTTACACTACGACATACCTAATGGATATCTAATCGGCTTCTCATCTCAATCTAATACTAAAATCTTCAGTACGTTGTTTGAATTAGGATCGTATCCGATGCTCTCAAGTCAGTATGGATTACACAAGATCTTTTAGGTGACCCGAAGGGCAAAATATAATGCATTGCAATCTAGAGAAAGCGGACGCCATACCACTGGTCCCGCTTTGCTAATCCATCGATTCCCACAATTATTATTAAGACATTCTCATGCATAATCTATAATTGACGTCTTATTTCCAATGGAACGTCTTCAAGTAAGAGGTGATCAATAAGATTTTTGTAATTTTGCCTTTTTAATCTATTTGATAAAAACATTGGTCCTATCAAGTAATCATCAACAACGTCAACCCAAACGTTCCATGAAAAAGTTTGTTGATGTCTCGATTGACTAATCGTATAAAGACTTCCTTCAGCCAACAAAATAGTCATATAAAAATTTATTATGGCAATCCTTGCAAAAAATTTTTTACGGTGAACATTGCACATTCTCTTTTAGAAAATACAATATTTTTATTTTTAACTAGGAGCATTCAAAAAGTACCTCATAAAACGTTTTCTTCCGTAACAATTTTTTCTTTACTATTTATTGAATGTAAATAACAAAAAAACGTCGTTCGAAATTTAAAATTGATCTAATTTAAGAGAAATCTTTCAAAGTGACAACACTGTCTCGTAACGTCTTCATTAAATTTCCTCTCGTTATCTCGCGCGTCGTGTTGCGTCCTTGTGCCCTTTCTGGGCCCTACTATAAAGACTTGAAATTTCCCGACTGGCATACACGGTCCTTTGATGTTGTGTCGTATGGATAAGGGCGCGACGAGTGGGATTGGCGGTGTAAGTAAATTAATCCAATTTACTCCCGTTTGTGTACATCTCCTTGATTGTGGTCGTATCAACAGATGACCCTATTTCAACGAGCACAGTCCGAAAATACGATTCCTATAACCACGATTTTTCAATAACTTGAAATTTCTTTTGTTACGAAAAACTACGAAAACATAACATGAAAATTTTTATTTATTCAAACAAAATCTTGAACTCCTTCACAGAAACAACTTCCCAGTGTGATAAAGAGTGATATTTATCAAAATAACACATTTTTATGTTTAAGTTTAAGGTCACCACAGTATTTTTAAATTTTTAGAAATACATGTGAAATGTATTATTTGATTGCTAATATCAATGTTAAATTATTGTTAACAATAAGTGTATTGCATCAAGTACTGTTTTAAGATTACATGATAAATGCAACATAAACTTGAAAGAAATAAAAATATTATCTTCTTTTAATCGGAAACAACTACTCCGAGGGTTAATACCCCTACCGGCATTGAATTACACTGTTGATTCTGAACGATTCTTAGACGAAGATAACAATCTAAAAAAGAAGGTATTAAAATCCTTTTTCGTCTAATTATAAAGGATTACAGATCTCATATTTGAGCGTATCGAAAGCCATATCCCACGACCGGTTTCGACCTATCCTTTATAATTACACGAAAAAGGATTTTATTACCTTCTTTTTTAGATTATAACAATAAGATTTTTATATTTCTTTACATTTTTTGAAATTAATAAATGACTTGTAAAAATTTTTTGATAATAATAATATTCATGGAGAAAAGAATTCGAACAGAATAGAAAAAGAAAAAATAATTTAAAGGATGAACAATGCGTATAAATTGCGCAATAGGTATAAAAACTGTTTTCACTTACCAACATAGATAGCTGTAGAATTGTGTTGAGGGTCGTAAGGACAAACTGCTTGTCCCTGTTTCTCTTTTTCAATCGTATAATTTCCGTTGGCGATATTGTACTCCCTACAAACAGGTTTGAACGAATTTGTGCCACAAATTAACAATCTTCCTGTATTCGTTTTTGCCATTATTCTTATGTAGTTTTGACAGTTTTCCTGAAAAAAAGGAAATATAAATGTATTTTTTTGTTACCAAAACGGCAAAATGTGACAAATTGTGAAAAATGGAAATGCTCGAATAAAATCGCAGCAAAAAATAAAGTGTAAAACAAAACACGATCGACAAAAATAAGTTAGATGTGTTTGACATTATTTTTATTCAACTGATGAATATTAACAGAAAAGAAACACATGAATTATCATAATAATAATATTTTACAAACTTCTCTAAATAATTACAAATTAGCTACATATTAGGGAAGGCTGTAATTATTAATTCAAATACAATAGAAAAAGCGATCAGTACAACGGATTAGAATCAAAATTAGTTGACAATATCAACAAATACACAAACAGTACGTATTCCAAAACTCCAAATTCAAAATCAATAGAACAAAGAGTACTATAACATACTTTTTCATTCAACACTCATAACCGTCCAAATAATTTATATTGCTTTTTAGGTACTTCTAATAATAAATTAAAAAAAGAAGAGAAAGCTCGAATTTATAATAATGAAAAATACAAAAGAACTGCTTTTAAATGTTCTATTGTATATATTTCGGGTGATTAGCCCTTTCTCAAGAGTAATGTGTTACTAAAGATGACAATTGGAAGAAGGTCTTATATATACAAAGTCTACACATTAATACGTATGTGTGCGATCATTATAAGTGATTCCTAAATATTGGTTTATGACAAAAGTTTCTTTAAATTCTAGCTGATCATTAGTGTTGTTACAATTTTTTTACAATGCTCTTTTTATTTCTAGGTGTTCTACTAAAGTTAATCTTCTCCTTTTGTTTTCATGATGTAATAATTCTGTTTTCTCTGTATCTAATTATATTGTGTTGACTGTCTATGCAATGAGTGCTCATACCTGTGCACTTTTTACTGTCTTTTATGTTTTTTAAATGCTCTTTTTCCCTGATGCCTAAATTCCTCTCCGTTTGTCCTATATAGAATGCATCGCATTCTTTACAACTAATTTTGTATATGCCACTTTTCTTAGAATTAGAAATTTTATCCTTATTATTGACCAATAATTTACCAAGATTACATTTATTGAGTGAAACAGTTTTAAAATCTAATTTATTCAGAGACGTACATATTTTGTGATTTAATTTACCACAGTGATTAATTAAGGTATAATAACCAGTTCTTTTTCATAATCTGTTTTATTCAGGGGAAATATTAACAATCTGTATATATAATAACAACTCGTATATATAACTACGAAATGCTGCCATTTTTACTTGATAGGTTTGGTTAGAACGTGAATTAATAGTAGTATCTGTGGCTGTCGGTTTTTGTAAATGTGTAAACTAATCTGTTGCTTTCAATTTTAATGTTTATATCTAAAAAGTTTAACCCGTTTATGTCCCCTTTTTCTAATGTAAATTGGATCTTTCTGTTTATGTTATTTAAGTGTGTTAAAAATAATGATAATTGTCATTCCGTGCCATTCCATATGCAAAAATTTTTATAATAAAATTTAAAAATAGCAATAATAGTATATACGCCAGATTCGTAGGGCTATTAACTTGGATTTATGAAACATTTAGTTCAATTTTCGTAAGATGTAAAGAAATAATATAATATACAAATGTAGTGTAGTTTCTCAGACATTTGATAATTTGAATTTAGGTTAATGTAATTTCTAACCGAGGGTGAAGAAATGCGTTTTAGATTTTTCAATTTATTTCTGCAAATTTGGGATTAATAAAAATTATGTATTGCAATCAATCGATTGAAAATACTAGGGTGAAATTTCAAAACCTACCGCAGTAAGGTGGCTCGTCTATTTACGCAACCAACTCATTTGGAAAACTAGATTTAGTGAAATCTTCGAGCAATAAAGATGACGTAATGGTACGGTAAATGCTTTGTATTGGAACACAAAAGAAAACGAAAACGTTTTAGGATTTATCCTTATTTTAAGAAAAATCGCAAAAAGAGGTTTTTTGTAATAGCAAAGGCTTTGGAAGACCTTGTAAAAATCCAACAAACGTACAGAATGAGTTGGAAAACCTTCGACGGGCTAGTGAGGATAGTTGACCAAACAATTGAAAAGAAAACATGAGATTTCAGAAAGCTATTGGAGTATCAGAACGACTTCTGACCTATTTTTATCTGAAGAGCAGAGAACCAATTGTTCCTAACCAAAAATCGCTAGCAACTAGTCAATATATACACGACTAACAAGTTTGGTTTCGTGCGATTAGTTTCATTTGATTTTTTCGAGTTTCATTGTAATCGCTCTAATAGACCGACATGCATTTGTTTCTACTAGAAAATTTCATTGGCGACAAACGGCTTAAGTAATTAATTTTTAAACAGTAAGGAAAAAATTTAGGTTTCATTCTTTTTTTCTTGACATCAAGTAAATATTTTAGAACGTTCGATGAACTGTTAACTTTTGGTTTGAAATTTTAAGTTAGGGTTATTTACCGATTTTTTACCGGTTTATTTTTGCAAGAATATTGTAGTACTGGTTATTCAGCATACAAACTATTATTAAATATTGCAATAACATCAGACATCTTGTTTTCCAACTAACCGATTCTAAACCTATAGAAATTATTATTGTTAGCGAGCACAATATTGCAGTGTACCTATTTGATAGATGATTTGTAAAGAACTTTGTTATTTTAATTTTACAAAAGACCAAAAGAAAAATTAAAATTAAAAAATACTGAATTTCCACTTATTTAAAACTAGCTTTTGTTCCTCATTACAATAATTAAATTCACATATTTTACCTCCTGATGAGAGAGTAGATTGTCAAGTACTAAAAAATATTACTTTAAGATGAGCTATATGTTTTTATAAAAACATAATGTGTATTTTAAATTAACATTTCCTATTCCTTCTACAATTGCTTCAAGTGTAAACCGAGCGGCGTGGTTTAGTGGTCTAGATCATACATGAGCATTCGAGAGGTTGCCGATTCGAATTCGGTCCGGTTGCTCTGGTCCAAGTTTTCTGTGGTTTCCTTGGATTACTTAGGTAAATGCAGAGGCAGTAATACTCCACAGATAACCTTTCACTTCTCTTCTGTCTTCATTTCGTCCGTTTCATCTTTCTCTTCCTAACCACACCACCCACCCATTTCAACGATTACAGAAAAGAGGCTGAAGAGAGGGTCTTCAGCCATATACTCCTACATTGCACTACAGTGTAGTTTAGAGAGACTGCCTATCTACCAACATTTGAAGCTGGTGGGAAACACCCAATTTTTTTTTCACGTTTAGGGCAGTACAGTAGCAGAAAAGCAGCAACAGATAACTATTAATGTTTTAAAAATGATTGTAATACATTTTTATACGTATCCGCCATCCTTCCCAAGTATTTTTGAAAATAAAATGAAACACGAAAAGTTTACGGTTGTATTATACGTATCTATTTATGGATTTAAGAGACATTTGTTCAATTTTTTATTTAATTCTTTCTGTACGTTTTACCAGTAAAGTCTCATCAGGAAATATGTTAATTTAATTAATAAATATCTCTAAATTTCATAAAGACTTTTTAACAATCAATAAACATCTCTATTTATATCCCTCTGGTATGCTCATTAGGGGTAACTCCCTTAAGTATTTACAATCTCCAGGGAACGTCAGCCTACCTAAGCCAAAATATTGCATTACATTAGTCCTAAAAGCTTGTATCGATTTGTAACAATTATGAACTGGTGCTTTGAAAAATTTAAGACCTCAATTTGAAGTCTTCGAAAATAAGCAATAGAAACACAAACAAATTCAAATTCAAAAAAGAATCACAAACAATAAAAATTAATGACGAAAATGTGAAAAATTTTGAGTTTATAGGACTAGCTCTTTGCAGTATTTCGGTGGAGTAGTAGATGCTACTCCACCCTGATTTCCCATTTTTCCCTTTTGATTGTTGGTTGTACAGTTTCAACAATTGTAAACCTTTATGGTACATATTTGTGTTCCACATTGAATCATTGTATCTAGGAGTAGAACAACGTATATGATCAAAGTATAAAGGCTAAATTCAGTCACATTAGCCAAAAAGCCTTCTAATTTATTAGAAGATATTAGGGATCAAGGGGCTGAAGCAGAAGTACAGCATTCTAACTCTTTAGCCTTAACATTGTTTTAATGAGAGGCTTCACTTAAATTTACAACCGTTAATAGTTGAAAGAAGAAAGTGCTTATATAAAGGGTATATTCCAGCAATCTAATAAGTTAATTAATTCTACATATCTGGGATTATTAAGGTATTATCAACAAACAGCTCATATAGCATTTAGTGAAATATGTAAATTAATTGAAACCATAAATTGACGGCACTGAAAGTTCCAGTGACATTATTTGATAGACCCTCTGTCTACCCTCTGTATTTACCGCCATTTGTAAACATTTTATAATAATTAATATTTGAATTTGTAGTTATATCTAAGTTTGTTTAAATTAAAATATAATCATATATAATTTAAATTACCACAAAGGTGCTCTTATTTCATGTGGTACATAGTACAATGCTGATATTAGTTTATCATACAAAAACACGTAATAAGCGACAAAACAGTCATCCAAATTCGGTTTTAATATAAATGTTGATTAATATCCTTACTTTAAATTGAAATGTGTGAAAATGTTTTTTATCAAATTTAAGTGAGCTTTTATTTATATTTTTGTTCTTTAACTTTTTTAAACTTTTAATCTACCAACTGGAAAATTAACCAGATTTTCCAGATTTGACGTAAGTAAAATATTGTGTCCTCAACAGGACCTGATATTAAAAACTTCAGCAAGGTACCAGTGCGTTGTTTGAGTCAGGATCCGATGTCCTGGACTAAACCGATATACAAAATTTACTTTTACATCTGATTCGGTCCATGTGTAATATTGCTTATTAAACCTTTTATAAGGAATTCAGTAATTCACCTTTTATCGAAACTATATTGATATTCAATTTTCTGATTTCAACTGTCAAAACGAAATTTCGTGTTTTTCTTTATATCGACTATATATGTAAATTCTTTTGCACTATAAAGCATAAGTATAATTTAAATTTAGGTTATTTTGAAAATTATATTATCATTAAATAATATTAGTATGTACTTAATAATTGGATGAGGAGTAAACAACAAGACAAAACTTCATTCCACGTAGATTCCATAACTTAAACCGCTTAAAAAAATAATTCATTATGGGGATCGGATCCGTTCAGTGGATTTAAACCTGAACAAATTTTTAATTCGGCTCTTAATAAAATTGGTCTTCGGTAGTGCCAAATTTAAATTTTGCGCTTCTAATAAAATTTCTAGAAAAATGTACATATTTATATAGAGAACTTCAATTAACATTTTCTTAAAATACAGGATATTTCTAATTCACCACAGCTCTAAAGACGACCCTTGTATTAAACACGAAACGTTGGCAATAGCGTAAATCCATATTTTGAAATTTATTTTGATCTTACTCTTTGACATATGTCCTACAACATTAAAAATTAAAAAAACTGAGAATTTCACTAAAAGTTTATTAAACACTCGATGCACATTTCGCCTTAAAATTGCATCTTCAGGAGGAACACGATTACACTAAGTAACAAAACAGTAAATATATTAATTTATAGTACATACTATTGAGGGTAGGGGATGAACAATGTTTGGATCCAATAAGGGATTGTTACCAAATTATATTTGATCGTTGGTAATATTTTTATTTTCTTTTTTAGCTTTTTTGATTTCTAATACTAGATAGATACGAAATTATAGAAATCAAAAAAGTTAAAAAGGAAAATAAAAATATTACAACAGCCAAATAGAATTTGGTAACAATCCCTTATTGGATTCAAACATCTATGTATATATTCAATAAGAGAAGGCATTAAATTCCCACTCGTCCAGCAGTGCAATTCAATGCCGGTAGGGGTATTAGCCCTCGGAGTAGTTGTTTCTGTTGATTCCATATTTATATATATGTGCATCGAGGGTATAA
This sequence comes from Agrilus biguttatus, assembly GCA_963921985.1. Taxonomy (NCBI): domain Eukaryota; kingdom Metazoa; phylum Arthropoda; class Insecta; order Coleoptera; family Buprestidae; genus Agrilus; species Agrilus biguttatus. Next base: position 29,826,100 of record OY998118.1, read on the forward strand.
TAAATTTTTAGTGAAATTCTCAGTTTGTTTAATTTTGAATCATGTTTCACCAAGTGGTAACGGCAGATACCCTTAAGTTGTTTGATCTTTATTTGGCTCGTTTGCAAAACTCTTGCTCAGTCTTGTGTTAAAAATTCTCACGATTAGTAAGTGAGCGAAACACGTGACGCATTTGAAAAAAAGTGTTTGGGGTAAGACCATTTCTTTTCTTTTGTTTATTTCAATCACCACAGTCTCCTCTTATATTTATATCAAAACTCTTGCTCTTTTGCCATACTTACAATTTTTCTAGTGGTGAATAATTTAGTAGCCTTTATATTTTATAAAAATAAACTGTTGGGGGTGATTATATCACTATTGCATAGTTAAAAATTGTCTAAAGTCTAAAGCAGCCAATAAACTAAATAATTACAATCAGTGTCATATTATTTTGAAAAACTTTTATAGGATTTAAGCTTTCGACGGTGCAGGGTTGCTGAATCATATTTAAATACGTAAATGGCACAAACACAAAAAAAGTATACCTACTCGTCCTTTACGTTGAATTTTATTTTCGTTCCTGATGTGCAACATTAGACCAAGACTGATTTTCCCCATTAGTATTATTTATTAACACATTTGTGATGAATAAATGTATTTTTTGTTATCTTCAGATGATAAAATGTTTACCAATATGACTCTACTTTAGCAGAACCTAAAACGAATTTGCGAATTGTTCAAAATAAGTTAAGAGACGTTCCTTCTAATGGCCATGATCTACGTGTCACATAATGTAAATTGTATAACAAACAGTGTTCTTGTTGTTTACTTAAGAAAAAACGTTAAAAAAGGTATAAGATGAAATTTTAAGAATTTGTGGATATTTGTATTAAGAGGCGGTCACTAGGAACGAAGTTGTTTTCGTTTAAATGAGAACTTATGTTCTCTTTGTGTTCCGTCCATTTTCTTTGTGTAATGATTTGCGATGTTACAATGACGCCCTCTCTCTCTCAACAGTAACACAATCCTCTGGAACATTTATACCCACTAACTCGTCTCCATTAACTTTTTGCCAACATTTCAAACCCTTGTATTGTTCAAGCTTGATTTACGCGATTCTCACTGCCGATGTTTTTGTTGCCAGGACATGGCTATCTTGGCCGTTATCATCCATAAATTTCCTACTACTACATCGGGTATGTTTACAGTTTCAAATACTTTATAACTCTATACATATCTGTTATAAATCCGGGTCCATTGTCATGTAAAGAAACAGGGTGAAGTGAATGTTGCAAAACTACTACAAACGACATACTACTTTCTAAAGAAATTGGGAAATTTAATGGATATATATAATAACCACAGTTACTAGACATTTCTAATAGTATAACAACTGAATCGACGAGGTTTTAATTTCTTGTAACTCCATAATAACAAAACAAATACATGCAATATTTAGTTCAGAAACTTTATTTTATTGTAAAACCACTATAATTATTGTGGTTTTATAATAACATATAGTTAGCGTGTGTTTGTTTTGTTATTAAAAAAATTGTTTCGCTACCACTGTAGCTTAAGCAAGTATAAAATGATAGCTACATAGAAGGGTGGTTAAATATATAATACCAATTACAGCAGTGCGAGAAGAATAATTATAATACAATTTACAATAAAATTAATACATTAAATATAGTTAACATGTTATTACATAAACTTAGGTATTACAGTTTTCAATTTATTTACAAAAACAATTATATACAATTTATAAAGATCGCTACAATTTTTTAGATTTGACCATTACACACGATAGTAACAATATGCCAAGTTTTTATTTTTTCGTCAACATTTACAAATGTTACAATTTCAAATTCCTCTTTTAGCCCCTCCTTCCATAAATTATCTGTTTATAAGCCTTACATGAGTAACCTTCAATTAATTCATGTTGCTAATAAAGGTATTGAACTAAATGTATCAACTAATCACTGGAAATAGTCAATGTTACTAAAATTACCAATAATCTGCTTAATGTTGAACAAGATTTCTATAAGTTCCGTTGATTTAAGGTTTTTGTTTAAAATTCCTATTTTTCGGTTTTTCCACATTACTCTTTGTATGCTGTGTAAAAAACATTCCTGTGTTCTTATTTATCATTATGTAGAATCACTTGATAACGCTACCTACGTGTTGTATCTAAAAAAAATACTAAAGTAAAGGAATGAGACTTGTCTTTATTTACCTAGAAAGAAATGCATGGGTGTAAATTTTAATCCAGAAAACTATGAAATATCATAAATTATTATAACTACATTTTTTAAGTGGGTATAGTGATGATAAACTTAAATGGAGTTGATTAAAGTCATATGAAATTTATTTAATTATTTCGAAAATGTATTCTTAATTATAACAAACCATTAAAAGTTACTTCATTAATAATTTCAATAATGAAAATTATACTGTATTTTAATTTGCTTTTGTTGTCATTATTCTTCAAGGAGATAGTAAATTTCTGTATTATACAAATGGTGGAGGCGCTAGGTCAAAGAATTAAATTACCTAAACTTTCAGTTTTGGTGCCTTTTTTTGTAATGTACAGAAACGAAAATTTTTGCATACAAATATAGGTTTAAAACAAACGAATAAAGTTATGTAATGATGTTTATTCGTTACTTTTTCTGATTTTGCGTACACTGTGTTTCTCATAACGCGAGTCATGAATGTATTTTCGCGTTGTCGTGATAAAGCATCGTTTTTACACTTTGTTTTACGAAAATAAAAAAAAATGCGGTTCCAGTTATTTTTAAAAGTAAACTTTGCATTTTCCTTAGAGAATCCACTTATAAAACTGCGTAAATCAAAGTCTTTAAGTTTTTAAAATAAACGAATACTGTAAAATTAGGCAGTGTTCCTAACATATTAAACACTAGCTGTGCTCGCGGCTTCGTTAGCGTGGAATTTAACAAAAAAGTTATTTTTAAAACTTTAAACGAAGTCGTTGAGACACAACCACTAACAATAGCCCGCTCGCACGTTCTGAGCCCGCGCGACAGGCAGCCTTTGTGATATTAAGTGGCAAGAGGCGCTTTTACAATTTTTGTCTGTCTGTCTGTCTGTTTGATCCGGCTATTCTCTGAAACGGCTTGCCCGATTTTGACGGAACTTTCACCTTCCAACGTAATAAAGAGTAACTTAGGCTACATTTATTTTAGAAATTAATAATTTATATTAGAAATTGTTAACTATTTATTAATAATAATAATTAATTTCTAATATAAAAGTACACTAAGTTACTCTTTCTTACATTAGCTATCTGCCAGTGAAAGTCCCGTCAAAATCGGTTCAGCCGTTTCAGAGATTAGCCGGAACAAACAGGCAGATAGACAAAAATATTATTTTGGTATATGTACCGTGCATACATATTAGTAATGATTTTTGGACAAGTCAGAAATCAAGATTAAAAGTTGATACTCTAGCTGCAACATTTACTGTAAAAATAAATATGAAGGATATTTCTTACCCGGAAATTTCTATTATACTATCTAAAGACTTGATGGTGCACACGTTGAGAAAGGACATGATAAATTCAAAATTAATTAAAAGTGTATCTTCTTTTAATTAATTTTGAATTTTCATTATATTGTTAAAAAACGATATATTCACAAAAAAATGTTCATTCAATGGAAAAATACTGTTTCATTAAATAATTAAAAGAGATCTGAACATAATTATTATAAGTATTTTATTTTCATTGTACGTTTTTTCTTATTATTTTTTTGGTTCTCCTTTCTTTACTAATAATAATGATTTTCTTATTTAGAAGTTTCATTGTAATCCTTCTGTTCTGCTTTGTGGAGACAACGACCACGTTAATTGCGTTATTAGGAATTTAAGAACTGTTTGCGGTGAAATACTTAAAATGATTTATTCTCTATTTCAAAGGTAAAATAACAATTCACTTGAAAGAAAAGTTATATTTTTCTTTTCTTAACAATCGTTGCACGATAATAGGCTAGTTTTCTAAATACAAACAACTCTTTTTAAAGGAATAAAATAATAAACCAGAGTAACGGACGTTCTGAAAGAAGAAATTTGCTTTGAGGCCGGCCACCGGCAATGTTCCGCGAGCAGTTTTTCCAATTACAGTAATGCACTTTTCAGTTACACGAAACTCACAAAAAATAAAAATAAATCAAAGGATTAACCTGGCCGCTAACTTTTTCACGAGCAGCAGCTATTTGTATATATATACATACATATAAAAGTTGATGAAAGAGGATCAGTTTCGTAAACGAAGTAATTTAAATACATTAGGCAAGCTGAAAAAAGGGTCCTGTTGCATGCCGAGATTGCCGTGGGATCAACGACACGTGAACGCAAAATAAATGAAAATCGACATATCGATCTGTGACTTTAGTCATTATTTATTAGCACGGCTTCCTATTCTTCTTTATATCTTCACTTCATATCATTTTGTTTTTCTTCCTTTACACTAAGATTTGATAGTTTCGACCTTTACTTGATGAAAATCCATCTTAATTAGAAAAACAAAACTAAAAATTTTCACACACTTTATTTACTATTCGTAACATATGTTTCGCCAAACTTTGGCTTCCTCAGACGTGAGTACTTACTACTAAATAAATATTGCAACCTGGGTGGTTAAATATGTACACAATAAGGGTGGTGGTAACATTTACAATAAATTCAAAAATGGGAAGTTGTTGCCTTCGGTCTGGTCGTTGAGCAGGGTTCCTAATTTTTTATATTTATTAGTTTTTAGATTCTCCAATAATGTTATAACTTATAGCTCTTATTTTCTAAATGAATAATTTCAATACAGTTGTTGAACATATGATATTCTTCTGTGACATGGTTTGCATAGGTGGAGTCTGTCTTATTCTTTATATACCCTTTTTTGTGTTGGGATAGACGTTTATTGAAATTCCTACCAGTCTGTCCGATATATACTTAAGGCATGACCCGCAGTTCAACTTATAAACTCCAAAAGACTTGAATTCAACATATATTTTAGCACTAGGTGCTGTATGTAAGTTTTTTAAAACATTCAATAGTACAAAAATATTCTCCAAATATGTTTGATGATAACAAATTACTAGAGAGACTATTTTTGGTGCACTCTTGATGAAACATTTTAAATAAATGAAAAGTAAAAATACACAAAGAAATGTTTCAACGTTTATTTTGACGAAAAACTCGACAATTGTTTCGACCGGTCTTTTTCAAGAGTATTAAAAGTACTTATATTGATAACAAATTAGAAAAGAAAATATAATTTCCAATTTTCAGGCCCCTTCAAAACTCCCGAAACCGGAGGGATTCTTTCATTTCCTCCCCTCTGGATGACCCTAAGAATAGAATGAGTTCACGCATTGGTGGTTACAGCTGGACTGGCGCTTTCAGATGTCCACAATTTCAGAGAAAATATCGCATCTTCTGATACCTAGTTTTCTACCAAGGTAATCAGCGAAACGCTCAAGTTTCTTCTCATTGTTGGGTATTATTTCTGATAAATTAAAGGCAAAAACGTCACCGTATTTTTAAAAAAAAATCAGAACATTTTACGTACGATTACCCAAGATTAAAACTTCTTTTTCATATTTAATAATTTCAATTCAAATTACGATAGGGAACTTTTGAAACGTCGTTTAAAACAAAATTAAACACATAAAAACGCTTTTAAATGTTTTAGTTTTATTTTTTAAAACACTTTTACAAGTGTTTGTTTGATTTATATTATTATTAACATGTTTTACAATTTTCCAACCGCATCCTCCTTAAATCTTATTAATAGCAATAATAGGTGGAGGCGCTGGATTAACATATTTGTCGTCGTATTACTGCTTAGGTATTATTTTTTCTATTTTACTTCATTATGCTCATGTAGCTGATTTTATGAAAGTACTGATGACATCACACAGGACGTTGCTCATTCTTAGCCAGTCAACATTCTACTGATGGACATAAACATATTGTCAAACAGATATATTCACTACTACCAAAGAATTATAAACTTATAGATCAAATATATCCTATCATCAAAACAATGTATTAAATAAGCATATAGACAGAGGATAGAGACACTATAATTATCTGAAAGCATAAAAACATGGAGACAGCATTTAATACTATAACAAAGATCCTGAATTAGAAAATAATTGTAGTCCAATTTTCTCGTTCTAACGAACGCGGTCTAATTAATAGATGAGAGCCAATCAAGCGGCATTAGAGCGAGAAAGGCGAACCAGAATTATTTGCTATTTCATGGCCACTCATATACTATTAAATGCTGTCTTCATGATTTTATGCTTTCATATAATTACAGCCAAAATAACCAGTCATAATAGATATAACAAAATAACAACCAATCTACGCAATAAATATTTTTGTACCAAACACTGAAATTATAAACAAAAACTTATCAATAAAATTCAAAAATTCACCCTTGGGTGAAGAAATAAAAGAAATATAAAACCAAAACGCAATAATCATTTTTATCAATTGATGTTGTACCTATAGGTCAAAGTGGTACAACACAATTTCTTTGGCGTCTGCTCATCTTCACTTATTTGCAAATTGACCAGTGAAAATGGAGAAAAGTGGAAAATAAATCAATGTGTCGCCATCCGCATTGATTGTTTTTTATTATTCTATATGATTACAAATATTTTTGATTTCTAGAATCCTTTTTACTTTCAGATGGGGTTATGTCGAATTATTGTAACAGTTGTTGCTTGGTTCTTTCACTATTACAACACCATGATTGTGAAATATTAATTTGTTTAACGTAAGTAAACTTACAATATTAAGAAGTTTTAAGATTATCAAATATTTCATTAAAAAATTAATATTCTCAATATATTTGATAATAATTAATTAAACAGTGTTTAGTTTGCCACTAACTGTAAAACAATCATCTTACATTAATTATTAAATTAAATTAATATTTTATTTAATCTTCTAGAAAAACTAAAATGCATTTTTGTTAATCTTCTGTATTCAGTTAAATTATCTTTTCTATAAACTGTAAAGTAATTTTAAAACCTACAATTAAATTGTAAAATGTTTTAACACGGATCAACAAAATTAGGTAGGTCGGTCATTTACAACGTAATTTGCGATGATGGGTAAAAATAAAACCTCAGAATATGCTTAGCACGTCAGGATTTTAAGGTATCCAAGTCCTAAAACTCAAACAATGTATTCAAAAAGGAACGAATTTAAATCTTTATTCGTCTAAATATTAAGATCAATGATCTCATATTTGGAACGCGTCCTACCAAGTAGGCACAACGAACCGAAAGCCATATTTCACGTCCGGTTTCGACCTATCGGGTCTCATCAGGTGGGCGCTGGCAAAAAGGCCTTTACAGGCTATATTATAAATATTAATATAAATATATAAATGGGATCAACAGAAACAACTACTCCGTAGTAATATTCAAAAATTGAAATGATTGGAATAAGGATTTTAATTCGTTCTTTTTTGAATATGTTATATCTTCGTCTAAGAATCCATCGGAATCAACAGTGTAATTCAATGCCGGTAGAGGTATTAGCCCTAGGAGTAGTTGTTTCTGTTAATTCCATTTTTATATTTATATTTTTCAAACAATGTAATTTTTGGCCTTTTTGATAGAACTACAACGTGAAACAAAAGTACAAAACAGTAAAGCGCCTAGCCATTTCCGAGTTACTTTTGTCACTGAATTCTGGATTCGTAATTGCCTCAGAACATATTGGATTTTAAAGTTTGATGTTAGGTTAGATCAATTATGTAATCAGGTTCGAATTCGCCTTTGAAAAATATTATTCAAATGATTACACTACTCTTGTTTTGGTTTTCAACCCGTCATAGTCTTTTTCCAGAATACAACTATGGAGAGTTGAAGAAATAATAAAAAAAGAAAGGATTTCGATATATCTACTCTTTGATAGCTTTTGAAGTTTCGAGAAATTTTAGTCTCTAAACCAAACAAACCATATAGCAACATTTGGACTTTTGAGTTAAAACTATTAATGTTTAAATTACGAGGGTAGATTCTAAATCAGCTGAGAAAAATACCTCGGAAATGGCTGTGCTCCTGATTGTTTTGCCCTTTCATTTCACGTAGCAATGTTCAAAAATTGAAATTATTGGAATTGTAAATTAGAATATCTCGAATTTCAGAAGTGCTGTAGCAAATTTTGAGGCCAGTTAACACTAGCGTCGCAAAGTACGTCGGAAATTACATTTTTGATTTTACCCTCCTGATCCACGTCGACTTGTGTAATTAACATATTTTTTGGTGTCATTGTTTTCTTATATTTTATGTGGCCTTTATTTTTGGCCATCCAGTTTGATTTTGTTAATTTCTGTTTTAGGAATATTCATAACAATTAGGTACCTCTCTCGTCATACAATAAACAAGAACTGATGAATAAGTTGGTAAGAATTTTTCTAATAACTTTTAATAATTAATAACATAAAAAGCTTTCTACATTTTCCTCTATTTTAAACTTTCGGATTTACCTTTGATCTTTATGGAGAAAGAGCAGTGTAGGCAAAGGTTAGAAATTAAATATACGTTGCTGTTGAATGTTTTCTTTTTACTTTTACTAAAATTTTACTACATATTAGTTTTATTCTTTCCATTTCGCCAAACAGTAGATAAATAGAATGAAACAAGTACTTCGTTTTTAATAACGACTTTATTTTATTTTAATTTTTTTTTAGAATTCGTTCTTCAACCTCCCGGATTTTTTGGGCTTATTATACACTCCAATACAGCAGCAATGTAAGTAGGTATGTACTTGACCTTGTGATAATTTTGTTGTTACCTTTACTCTAATTTAAAGCAACAGTTTCAATATTGTTGTACTGTTCTTTAAAAAATTGTATTCCAATATAATGGAACCATAAAAGTTTATTTTAGAGTAAATTTAATGGTTAGGGTTTTAGACCTGGGAATTCTTCATTTCTATTTCTAAGGAAATTTCTGACTTTGGTCTCGACAAAACTGTCAAGAAATAATTGTGTTAAATGTAGCACATTGCGAAACAAACAAATAAATAACAAATGAAACTTGTTTGGGAATTGTATTAAATACGATCGAGCGATATCAAAATACCTCACAGATATAATTTTATCCTCTAAAAATTAATATGGCATGTGGTCTTGGAGATTCTTATTGTAGTAATTCACTTCAATACATTAAAATGAATTAATTTTTTATTTAATTTTTTACTAACTACAGATTACCTCAAATTAATGAGGTAAAATTGTTGCTGGTGTTACGCCCTCGCCGGGAATTGAACCCGGGATACACTGATGCTCTGACCATTAAAAGCTACGAGAGGTAACAGCAGTAACACGACGAACGTACTTACAAACTAACAGAATCGTCGAAATGATATAATTATTATTTCTTAACAATGAAACCAATGTATTAATAAATTATTTAAAAGTTAACATCGGCAATTTGTTTTCAGGATGAAACATAATATGACAACTACTTAATATTAGGTAAGAACCGTTTAAACTTACTTATAATTTAATGTCCTATGTCCCTGTCTCGAGGTAGCACAGATAAAATATCTATAATCATTTTTGTCTCCAGAATGCTCCTTACATCCCCTTGAGAACTTGAAATTTGTTAATTCATAATAATCAAAATTAAGGGTGCTGCAACTTGGGTAGTTTTAAAAATAGAGTTGTGAGTTATTACTAATTCTGTTTCGAGGTCGCACAGACAAAATATCTATAATCATTTTTGTCTCCAGAATGCTCCTTACATCCCCTTGAGAACTTGAAATTTGTCAATTTATAATGGTCAAAATTAAGGGTGCTGCAACTTGGGTAGTTTTAAAAATAGAGTTGTGAGTTATTACTAATTCTGTTTCGAGGTCGCACAGACAAAATATCTATAATCACTTTTGATACCAGGACGCTCCTTTCATCCCTTTCAGAACTTGAAATTTGTCAATTCATAATAGTCAAAATTAAGGGTGCTGTAACTTGGGTAGTTTTAAAAATAGAGCTGTGAGTTATTACTAATTCTGTTTCGAGGTCGCACAGACAAAATATCTATAATCACTTTTGATACCAGGACGCTCCTTTCATCCCTTTCAGAACTTGAAATTTGTCAATTCATAATAGTCAAAATTAAGGGTGCTGTAACTTGGGTAGTTTTAAAAATAGAGCTGTGAGTTATTACTAATTCTGTCTCGAGGTCGCACAGAAAAAATATCTATAATCATTTTTGTCTCCAGAATGCTCCTTACATCCCCTTGAGAACTTGAAATTTGTCAATTCATAATGGTCAAAATTAAGGGTGCTGCAACTTGGGTAGTTTTAAAAATAGAGTTGTGAGTTATTACTAATTCTGTTTCGAGGTCGCACAGACAAAATATCTATAATCACTTTTGATACCAAGACGCTCCTTTCATCCCTTTCAGAACTTGAAATTTGTCAATTCATAATAGTCAAAATTAAGGGTGCTGTAACTTGGGTAGTTTTAAAAATAGAGCTGTGAGTTATTACTAATTCTGTTTCGAGGTCGCACAGACAAAATATCTATAATCACTTTTGATACCAGGACGCTCCTTTCATCCCTTTCAGAACTTGAAATTTGTCAATTCATAATAGTCAAAATTAAGGGTGCTGTAACTTGGGTAGTTTTAAAAATAGAGCTGTGAGTTATTACTAATTCTGTCTCGAGGTCGCACAGAAAAAATATCTATAATCATTTTTGTCTCCAGAATGCTCCTTACATCCCCTTGAGAACTTGAAATTTGTCAACTCATAATAGTCAAAATTAAGGGTGCTGTAACTTGGGTAGTTTAAAAATAGAGTTGTGAGTTATTACTAATTCTGTCTCGAGGTCGCACAGAAAAAATATCTATAATCATTTTTGTCTCCAGAATGCTCCTTACATCCCCTTGAGAACTTGAAATTTGTCAATTCATAATAGTCAAAATTAAGGGTGCTGTAACTTGGGTAGTTTAAAAATAGAGTTGTGAGTTATTACTAATTCTGTCTCGAGGTCGCACAGAAAAAATATCTATAATCATTTTTGTCTCCAGAATGCTCCTTACATCCCCTTGAGAACTTGAAATTTGTCAATTCATAATGGTCAAAATTAAGGGTGCTGCAACTTGGGTAGTTTTAAAAATAGAGTTGTGAGTTATTACTAATTCTGTTTCGAGGTCGCACAGACAAAATATCTATAATCACTTTTGATACCAGGACGCTCCTTTCATCCCTTTCAGAACTTGAAATTTGTCAATTCATAATAGTCAAAATTAAGGGTGCTGTAACTTGGGTAGTTTTAAAAATAGAGCTGTGAGTTATTACTAATTCTGTCTCGAGGTCGCACAGAAAAAATATCTATAATCATTTTTGTCTCCAGAATGCTCCTTACATCCCCTTGAGAACTTGAAATTTGTCAATTCATAATAGTCAAAATTAAGGGTGCTGTAACTTGGGTAGTTTAAAAATAGAGTTGTGAGTTATTACTAATTCTGTCTCGAGGTCGCACAGAAAAAATATCTATAATCATTTTTGTCTCCAGAATGCTCCTTACATCCCCTTGAGAACTTGAAATTTGTCAATTCATAATGGTCAAAATTAAGGGTGCTGCAACTTGGGTAGTTTTAAAAATAGAGTTGTGAGTTATTACTAATTCTGTTTCGAGGTCGCACAGACAAAATATCTATAATCACTTTTGATACCAGGACGCTCCTTTCATCCCTTTCAGAACTTGAAATTTGTCAATTCATAATAGTCAAAATTAAGGGTGCTGTAACTTGGGTAGTTTTAAAAATAGAACTGTGAGTTATTACTAATTCTGTCTCGAGGTCGCACAGACAAAATATCTATAATCACTTTTGATACCAGGACGCTCCTTTCATCCCTTTCAGAACTTGAAATTTGTCAATTTATAATAGTCAAAATTAAGGGTGCTGTAACTTAGGTAGTTTTAAGAATAGAGTTGTCAGTTTTTAATAATTCTGTCTCGAGGCAGCACAGACTCAATATCGATAATCATTTTTGTCTCCAGAATGCTCCTTACATCCCCTTGAGAACTTGAAATTTGTCAATTCATAATAGTCAGAATTAAGGGTGCTGTAACTTAGGTAGTTTTAAGAATAGAGTTGTCAGTTTTTAATAATTCTGTCTCGAGGCAGCACAGACTCAATATCGATAATCATTTTTGTCTCCAGAATGCTCCTTACATCCCCTTGAGAACTTGAAATTTGTCAATTCATAATAGTCAAAATTAAGGGTGCTGTAACTTGGGTAGTTTTAAAAATAGAGCTGTGAGTTATTACTAATTCTGTCTCGAGGTCGCACAGACAAAATATCTATAATCACTTTTGATACCAGGACGCTCCTTTCATCCCTTTCAGAACTTGAAATTTGTCAATTTATAATAGTCAAAATTAAGGGTGCTGTAACTTAGGTAGTTTTAAAAATAGAGTTGTCAGTTTTTAATAATTCTGTCTCGAGGCAGCACAGACTCAATATCGATAATCATTTTTGTCTCCAGAATGCTCCTTACATCCCCTTGAGAACTTGAAATTTGTCAATTCATAATAGTCAAAATTAAGGGTGCTGTAACTTGGGTAGTTTTAAAAATAGAGCTGTGAGTTATTACTAATTCTGTCTCGAGGTCGCACAGACAAAATATCTATAATCACTTTTGATACCAGGACGCTCCTTTCATCCCTTTCAGAACTTGAAATTTGTCAATTAATAATAGTCAAAATTAAGGGTGCTGTAACTTGGGTAGTTTTAAAAATAGAGTTGTGAGTTATTACCAATTCGGTCTCGAGGTCGCACAGACAAAATATCTATAATCACTTTTGATGCCAGGACGCTCCTTACACCCCTTTCAGAACTTGAAATTTGTCAATTTATAATAGTCAAAATTAAGGGTGCTGTAACTTGGGTAGTTTTAAAAATAGAGCTGTGAGTTATTACTAATTCTGTCTCGAGGTCGCACAGACAAAATATCTATAATCACTTTTGATACCAGGACGCTCCTTTCATCCCCTTGAGAACTTGAAATTTGTCAATTCATAATAGTCAGAATTAAGGGTGCTGTAACTTGGGTAGTTTTAAAAATAGAGTTGTGAGTTATTACCAATTCGGTCTCGAGGTCGCACAGACAAAATATCTATAATCACTTTTGATGCCAGGACGCTCCTTACACCCCTTTCAGAACTTGAAATTTGTCAATTCATAATAGTCAAAATTAAGGGTGCTGTAACTTGGGTAGTTTTAAAAATAGAGTTGTGAGTTATTACCAATTCTGTCTCGAGGTCGCACAGACAAAATATCTATAATCACTTTTGATGCCAGGACGCTCCTTACACCCCTTTCAGAACTTGAAATTTGTCAATTCATAATAGTCAAAATTAAGGGTGCTGTAACTTGGGTAGTTTTAAAAATAGAGCTGTGAGTTATTACTAATTCTGTCTCGAGGTCGCACAGACAAAATATCTATAATCACTTTTGATACCAGGACGCTCCTTTCATCCCTTTCAGAACTTGAAATTTGTCAATTTATAATAGTCAAAATTAAGGGTGCTGTAACTTAGGTAGTTTTAAGAATAGAGTTGTCAGTTTTTAATAATTCTGTCTCGAGGCAGCACAGACTCAATATCGATAATCATTTTTGTCTCCAGAATGCTCCTTACATCCCCTTGAGAACTTGAAATTTGTCAATTCATAATAGTCAAAATTAAGGGTGCTGTAACTTGGGTAGTTTTAAGAATAGAGTTGTCAGTTTTTAATAATTCTGTCTCGAGGCAGCACAGACTCAATATCGATAATCATTTTTGTCTCCAGAATGCTCCTTACATCCCCTTGAGAACTTGAAATTTGTCAATTCATAATAGTCAGAATTAAGGGTGCTGTAACTTGGGTAGTTTTAAAAATAGAGTTGTGAGTTATTACCAATTCGGTCTCGAGGTCGCACAGACAAAATATCTATAATCACTTTTGATGCCAGGACGCTCCTTACACCCCTTTCAGAACTTGAAATTTGTCAATTCATAATAGTCAAAATTAAGGGTGCTGTAACTTGGGTAGTTTTAAAAATAGAGCTGTGAGTTATTACTAATTCTGTCTCGAGGTCGCACAGACAAAATATCTATAATCACTTTTGATACCAGGACGCTCCTTTCATCCCTTTCAGAACTTGAAATTTGTCAATTTATAATAGTCAAAATTAAGGGTGCTGTAACTTAGGTAGTTTTAAGAATAGAGTTGTCAGTTTTTAATAATTCTGTCTCGAGGCAGCACAGACTCAATATCGATAATCATTTTTGTCTCCAGAATGCTCCTTACATCCCCTTGAGAACTTGAAATTTGTCAATTCATAATAGTCAAAATTAAGGGTGCTGTAACTTGGGTAGTTTTAAGAATAGAGTTGTCAGTTTTTAATAATTCTGTCTCGAGGCAGCACAGACTCAATATCGATAATCATTTTTGTCTCCAGAATGCTCCTTACATCCCCTTGAGAACTTGAAATTTGTCAATTCATAATAGTCAGAATTAAGGGTGCTGTAACTTGGGTAGTTTTAAAAATAGAGTTGTGAGTTATTACCAATTCGGTCTCGAGGTCGCACAGACAAAATATCTATAATCACTTTTGATGCCAGGACGCTCCTTACACCCCTTTCAGAACTTGAAATTTGTCAATTCATAATAGTCAAAATTAAGGGTGCTGTAACTTGGGTAGTTTTAAAAATAGAGTTGTGAGTTATTACCAATTCTGTCTCGAGGTCGCACAGACAAAATATCTATAATCACTTTTGATGCCAGGACGCTCCTTTCATCCCTTTCAGAACTTAAAATTTTTCAATTCATAATAGTCAGAATTAAGGGTGCTGTAACTTGGGTAGTTTTAAAAATAGAGTTGTGAGTTATTACCAATTCGGTCTCGAGGTCGCACAGACAAAATATCTATAATCACTTTTGATGCCAGGACGCTCCTTTCATCCCTTTCAGAACTTAAAATTTGTCAATTCATAATAGTCAGAATTAAGGGTGCTGTAACTTGGGTAGTTTTAAAAATAGAGTTGTGAGTTATTACCAATTCGGTCTCGAGGTCGCACAGACAAAATATCTATAATCACTTTTGATGCCAGGACGCTCCTTACACCCCTTTCAGAACTTGAAATTTGTCAATTCATAATAGTCAAAATTAAGGGTGCTGTAACTTGGGTAGTTTTAAAAATAGAGCTGTGAGTTATTACTAATTCTGTCTCGAGGTCGCACAGACAAAATATCTATAATCACTTTTGATACCAGGACGCTCCTTTCATCCCTTTCAGAACTTGAAATTTGTCAATTTATAATAGTCAAAATTAAGGGTGCTGTAACTTAGGTAGTTTTAAGAATAGAGTTGTCAGTTTTTAATAATTCTGTCTCGAGGCAGCACAGACACAATATCTATAATCATTTTTGTCTCCACAGAATGCTCCTTACACCCCTTTCAGAACTTGAAATTTTTCAATTCATAATATTCGAATAATTTTTATTGTATATTGTATATTGTATAACATTGGTAGGAGAATGTTATTTTTAATATCATTGTTCGTTATTCTTGCAGGAATAGTGATTATAACACAAACATATTTAGTTTATAATAATTTTTTAACGTAAGTAAAATAAAAATATACAAGGTATTTAAATCTTAAAACAAGGAATTTCGATTATTATCTTGAATTGCAACTTTTGTATGCTGTGTTGGCGCATGAAGGTGCTGGCAGTGGGCGTGAGGGTTCATAAGGATTCTGGTCGATTCCAAAAATTTTGGCCCATTTACAGCCAAATGATTTCGTATGTTTTCTAAGTCGCTAGTGAACGTTTCCTTGTTTCCAGGTGTGATCTAAGTTCAGCTCAAATAGGTGGTGACTGATTAAACACCGCAGGAGGTCGTTCGGGATTCACGTCAAGTGGATGAACAAACTTTAGCAAAAGAGCCAGGACAAGGAGGGTTCGATCTATACATATATAATTTACATTATGTTAAAATAAATTTCGTACACATTTATTTAGATATTCAATTAAAAACGCCAGTTATTTAATTGCAATTTGTTCTATATAAATAAACACATCAACAATTCTTATATGTATAAATGTATTAACATGTAATAAAAGATATGCTTTAAATAAATGTATTAAATATAATACGTCATATTTATTTAATTTCCTTTCTGAAAAATAGAAATTAATCTAAGCACTCCATTTTGTCGTAAAGATCTATCCTTGTATGGAGTGCACGATTCTCTTCAATTGATCTAAAACTAAAGTGCTTGTTTAAGTATGACAAAAACAACCATTATTAAATTATAAACCTGTTATAGTACCATAAACAATGTTCAATTGCGTTAATCGTTAATTTAAGATGTTAAATTTAAAGATTGTTAAATTCGTTATCCAATTTCAAGCCCACCCTCAGTCCCTTAATACAGTCATCTTGTGCTCCATAAGAAGTAGATTTAACAATTATTTCAGACGACTTACACCACGCCATCTATTACACAATAGCTCAACCTTCCATCTTTTCTCCTCTAACATTACAGTTTTCTGTAATTTCTTATAAAGAGAAAATTTGCAGACAACTACAACATTAAATTAGAAAACTGTTATTTTCTACTATTCCAAATTTACCTCTATATATATATCCCTCTCCTAATAGAAACACCACATCGCAGTCACATCAATAACAACACATTTACAAAAATTGAATAATTAAATAATCTGTAATACATGCAAATCCTAACGCTATCGGTACACCCTCATTTCATGCAACGTTTCGTAAATGTACGATTACATTGTTACAAGAGACCTGCAACGGGCGATAAGGATGATGCAGATCTAGTATTGCAATATATCGATTGGGTCTCCAGACTATCGATGAAAATACACGATACTGTTACACTATATGTATCGATTAGAAATGAGACTGCATCGATATAAATGTAAGACTGTACCACGTGTCATAGCATGCAAAACCTCAGCAATGCATCAATTGCGTCTGTATTGATGCTGTACAACTCTACATATTGATTGTGGTGATGCAGTACAGCTACTGAATCGCCACAAAAAATTATCGCATAACAGGGCCCAAAGAATAGGGTGACCATGTGGCCATTGTATTGATTCCGGGCCTCCGGGCAATACAATCTCATAACATATTTATTTCAAAACAACAAAATATACACATATATTACATTGTTTTTTATTTCATTGATTCAGTCCCATCTATTTTGTCATATCTTAAGAACGACGTAAACTGAATTTGTTGTTCATTCAAGCAACACGGAAAATGTGTATAGCTCGTAAAAAGCAATTATTCGAATTATAAATATAAATAAAAACAATACTGATTTTTTAACGATAATACTTAAACGAACATTATTATTGAAAATACTGCATTATCGATTGAGTACTACGGAGAACAATCATGATGGGTGTTACAAGTGAGGAAGGTGGGTTTTGAAACTTGTTGTAGCGTATTGGTTTATAGTTATAAATGTGACAGAAATATGATACAAATTGATGGACGTTAAGATTAGAGGGTTGACAGTTACAGCTAGAAAAATTATCGGAATTTATGGGCGATTTATGGTAATGCAATTAGGAAAGGATTCGAAACTAAATTGACAAAGGAAAGGAACTGGTAATAAATGAACAAAAGAGCTAAAAATCAGAATTAAAAATCAGCGTGAAGACGTTACGCATCTTGCATTGATAATAAATCAGTTAGTGGTCCAAGGGACGCAACAGATTTAATATACGAAACTGGAATTTAAGGAGAATTTTCTTAAGAAACAATACCAAAACATTCACTAATGGGACTGATAAAATCAACAAATACTCGCTAATATATACAATAATCTGGCAAATAAGCAGTTGGTATCCACCACATTCATGAGGCTTCATGTGAATTGATGGTGCTGGATGTTTTCCAAACTACCAATTTGACTTAAAAGGTTTTTGTATTGCAACAAGTGCTTCTTCGGTAATATTTTGCACACATGATTTTTTATTTTGAGTAAATAAAAAAATTAAGGAATTTTACTATTCCATCCGCACTCGAAATTTAAAAACAAATTTCCGGAATTTTTTGGACGGATGGACATCCTACCTAAAACACCATTTATTTTTTTGTTTCAATTTTGTAGCTGGAGCAACATTAACGACTTTTTGAAAGTCTATTTACTATAATCTTATAATTGAATTCATAAATAGATATAAACAAAAATTTATAATTCAAGATAATACTCTTATATGTAACCAACAATAGCACAATTTCTACCCTATGCCTATATTAATGTAGTTGCTGATTAGGTAATTAAACCGTGGCTTGGTGATAAATATTAGCCTCTTTCAACTTCTAAATGATATAACAATTATCGTAAATAATTAATGATGCAACATCTTCTATGCATTCCTTACGAATTTTCTCCCAATGCTTCCTTACATCTCTCACAACCCCTGATTTTGTTTTATTTCACTTTTTCCCTTAAGCAGTTTATTCTGAATTACACCAACAAAAAAAATTGAGTTATTTTTCTCATAATGGAAGTTTTATTTCAAATACACTTTATTAAAAGAACATAATGGTTGCGAGCAAATGTTTTCAAAGCACACAATTTGTAAATTTTTATTCAATAGACATTTTTGTGTTCTGGTTCATTCATTTTTTTAAATTTTTACTGTTTATTCTATTCCATTTAAAGTTGAGGATTTAATAAAAGGTATGGTGATTGGAGACTAAAATCTACCAAAATGACTCCCATGTGTGTTATTTGATTTTCAGTAGTTTCAAAATAAATTTTATCGGAATTAGACCACAAATGTTTACGTAATATGTACACAAATGAATAAACAAATAGATAAACAGACAATATTTACAAAAGTTGTCTTAATGCATTCTGTAACTGTAATTAATCATTCCAAATATACCTAAAGTGCAGACACTATAAATTTATATTCATATCATATCTATCTCTCTAGATATTTATGATAAGTTAGAAAAAGAGACAGTAGTTCTGCAATGCTACATTTTCATGTCATTCCATGTCACTTACAAGAAATGTCTGACAAAATTCATTCATCGACCGCTTGACGAAGGCTGAAGCGGTTTTCCCATGTTGGTTTTGTGTTGTATTTTTTTTCTGTGTCACGGGTCGAAGAAAATTTAACGTGACAGCACAGCTGTATGCTGTATGGTGGCAGGCGGCCAAGAACTACAATTTCCACGCTTTCCCTCATAAGCCGTCTTCGTTTTCGTAGAAGCCATAAGTATTTATATAGGATCGACGTATGTGAATGTGAAAGTGAACGCTGCCGTTTCTCGTCCTTTGGGCTTTAGGCAATATACAATTTCTTCACGTTTATACATACATTCATACAAACACGTATATATGATATATGTCTACCGATGTAGAGGCAAAAGGTCATATTACAAGGAACGCAATATGAAATGATATAAAGATAAATCTATAGGTACAGAAGATGAAATAACACGCACAACAAGAAAAAATTGGTCAAGTGTGAGTTCCACTTAAACAATGAGAATTTCATTTTCTCCCTTTCATATCAATATATAGTTTTTTTTTTGTTAATTGAAAATCGTGATTTTATCAAAACTCGTAAAAGTTATGAAATCTGTAGACATTCTTTGAATGTGGGGATCTAGCTTATTTTTTTGTAATTTTTTAATTATTTTTTTATAATGGTAAATTAATGAAGGAGTATATTTAAAATGAAACTTATCAACAATGATTTGACGTTGATTATTGAACTATAGATCTCTAATTTTTGAATTTAGAAATAAGGAAAAAAGAGCATTAAAAAAGCATTAAACAGAAAAGACATTGTACAGGCATGAGCACATATTGTATTGTTAACAACCACAATATTGATGAAATGAAAGTATTACATAATGACAGTAAAGGAAAAAGACTATGTTCGGATTTATCTTTTCATTTTTGTTTGTAATTTATTGGCCTTGTCGGTCACGCATTTTTTACGTCTCAAATTTTTGTTGTGTTGTCATGTGCATTTGCTGTCCGTTTCTTTCTTTTGCTATTTATGGTTTTATAATAGTACGTATCATATTTTTTCCCTTTTTAGTATTGCCGTCTCCCATTGTATTATTTTTTCTTTGTGTTCAAATGTGCATCTAGAGTTTAGGTTGGTTTATACATATATTGGGGGTAATTTGTTGACCCGTCGGTCCATTTCGAGGACGTGGATGATGCGCCGACACATGGATTGCAATGTTGCATTTTTTGTATTTACGGTTTTTCATACTTTTTGTTTGTTTTGTTGTTTCAAGTGTCGGTGCATCGGAACCACCCCTCCTCTAGGGGCGGTTCTTAAATTCATAGTATAGATAACACAGATAGTTAACATAATACAGTTCAATCAGTTCATTCATTAAAATACAGTAAGAACAGTTCAATTCATTCATTCAAAAATTAGACGTTTATAAGAGATCATTTTTAGTACGTTTTAACATATAGCAACAATTACAGCAAGATCTCTATAAACGTAAAGTAGCAATAACATATAGTTCAATCAATCGATCATAATCAATTAATCTTCGTAAATAAGTAGCCTTCACGACGTTCCATAAAATTAGTGTATATAGTTTGTAAATAGTTGGGTGTAATAAACAATTAAAACACGAAGTCCGTTTATTGCACCGATTCCCCCATAGGAATCAAAAGAAGTGGCACATCTGTGCACCGATGAAATAATTAATTTCATCACCTAATTAAACAGACTAACTTTACAAAAGAGCTACATTAGAACAAAACAACTGTTCGGTAGATAGTTTATTTTGCCGCCTTTGATTATAAATTAGTGAGAAATAGACAAAATAAATCCTTCTACCAATGGTAATATTAATAAATAGTTGTTGGTTTAAATAAAATAAATCACTATTCACATGACATATGTATATGAATTGGGCTCATTCAAAAATTTATTGACAAATAGAAGTATTAGTAAAATAATTTCTGAATTAAAAATTGTACTGCTGCAAATCATGTTTTCTTTTTCAACAATATGATTATATTAACACTGGTGTAATTAATCTTGGTGAAATATGAATTATTAAAGATCAGAAGAAATGGACAACCGTTTAATAAAGCCTCTTATCTCATAAACTACAAGTGGAATTACAATTCTTGTCACGTAGTAATAATTCACCCTGTATGTTTCTTGTCTTCGCTTTCTGTTTTCGATTTCTCTCTTTTGTTGGTGCAAGAAAGCAAGAAAATGGAGCTTGATCGTTTAAAGAGGAGGTTGGCTTTAAGAACGTCAGATACGCCGAGCCAGCAAAAAGAACGACGATTGCTCATCTGCAACATCCGTTGCTCGCAAAGAACGACTAACATTATGGGCAAAATCAATACTAATGAACGTGCAGCCAGCCAGAAGGCACCAACAAACACCACGACAGTCGAAGAACCGAACAGCTGCTATATCCACTGTGTTTATGTTGAAAACAAAAAACTGATAATATAATAATAACAAGTTTCAGCTTGATTTCTGGTAAAGCAGTGGATTCTTTAGGAAACATTAGTCATTTACCATCACATTCAAATAACGTATCAATAGGTACGTTTGTCGAGTTTTACGAATTAGGATTTGAATTGTAGTTAAATCCACTGTTTTGTCGTTGATAATGTGTTATTTAAATTTTTACCAACGGGGTGTACTATGTACCACATGAAATGAAACCACGTAAATTTATCGTAATTTAAAACTCCGATAACTATATTTAATATAAACTGAATTATATGCAAACTTATAACTATAACTAATATTAACGAAAAAAGATAATTAATGATTGATTTGTAAACTAGATATAAAAATTGCTTTATAATGAGTCTTATGGAATACGTGTAGATTCCAGCGAGTTTATACGAGAACTGTCTAAATTTCACTTAAAATTAAATATATACAAAACTTAGTAGTCACATTGATAGTCGCGACGTCGCAACCCTTAGGTATACGGTCATAGGCACTATACCGCCAATTTTGGGTGGTACAGGTGACCGCACAGGTAAATTGAATTTTTTATACGAAAAAGCGCGTCTTTTCAGCCTTCTAGAACCATTTGTTTTGTACTGGATTTACTTTTTATGGATTATTGTTTTAGATATGAACAAAATATGCGAATGTAGTAAAAACCAAAAAAAATTACCATACAAAATTGCTCTTTTCGGAGAGAAATAAATTTTCATAATAAATACCAAGAATTAGTCACAACAAACGCTGTTTACATAAACAAATACAGGAAATACATAATGAACTTTGTTATACATCATATGAATAACCCTCTCATCTCTCTTGTGGGGAATAACTAATAAAAGTAGATTTATTTTTGTTTATCTGTTAGGATACCTAATTAGTACACTGAAGATGACCACTTAGCCGTTAAAATTTACAATTGTATATTTTTAAATAAATATTGTCATGTTTGTTGGCGAATTTTTTATTTTCGAGGATTAAGAGTATTAAATTTAACTTAACTTTTAACGTTCAAATCACTACTACTATACCAGTCACAAGTAACCAGCAAATATGAACGGCGTTGCTGAATAATTAATGTATGTAACCATAAAAATTAAATTGTACAAATGCTGCAGAGTATTAAATTATCTTCACTGTTTTAGCACATATGTATTGAAACTCCATTTTAAAATATTAAATGAAAAACCCTTTTATAAGTTTCAAGTGTTTTATTTTGTGAACCACAACAATCGTTTCACCACACTGTGGCTTCATCAGGTGGATGAAATACAATGAGTATTTTACAATTCTTCAAGCCTTAAATACTAATTAACCTAAGAACAAAATTACTGTGTGATGGGAGAACAAAATTGTAAATTTAGCAATGGTGAATTGTTGACATCTGTTTGATTGTATAAAAGTAAACCTAATCTATTGTAGTTATTTATTTCTAAAAATTCCAAGAGATTTAATTTTTGACTTTTATTGGATACATGCAAGGCTTTAAAATTATCGTCAAATTTATGGTTACAGTTTATAAGATGTTCGGCGTATGCCGAATTACATTTTTTCTAAAATTACAACTATAACCTTTTCTTAAAAGATTTTGTTCAGAATCATCAAAATTAGTGTCAGTGAGATTCTTAAATCTATCAAAAAATTTTGTCTTAATTAATTCATTATCCTTATTATTAATTTGTATGTTATTGTTATTATTATTATTATTATTCGTTTTTTTGTGACAGTCTTAACAATTTATCCTTTTGCGTTAAATATTTCTTATGAATAATAGGCCTGATTTTAACAAAGATATAGTCATATAGTTTATCAAACACAATTGTGTATAATCTAAAGGAAAGTTCAGAATGTACTACCTTAGTGTAGGCTGCTACTACGTCTCTTTTTCTGTATAAGATCTTCAAATTTTCGGAAATCCAAATCTTTACTGCTTTTGATATAGTAATGGTTGCTGCTTTTCCCTTTTGGTTGATTCTCAAATGGAAATGGTTTGGGTGTAGATTTTTCTTCTTACATTGTGATAAAGACCAAATGTTTTGATCCATGGTTTTTAGTTTTAACTTTAGCTTGAAGAACCACTGTTTTAGCACATATGTACCTATTGAAACTCCATTTTAAAATATTAAATGAAAAACCCTTTTATAAGTTTCAAGTTTTTATTTTGTGAACCACAACAATTGTTTCGCCACACTGTGGCTTCATCAGGTGGATGAAAGGCTTGAAGAAATATAAAATACTCATTGTATTTCATCCACCTGATGAAGCCACAGTGTGGCGAAACAATTGTTGTGGTTCACAAAATAAAAACTTGAAACTTATAAAAGGGTTTTTCATTTAATATATTAAATTATCTAATATTTCGGGGAAAATTTTCGGAAAATTAAACATTCTCCTGAGTTCCGGTTCCATTCTTTTTTTTGTACAGCAGTAAATTCTAGGTGATTATTTTTTTATAATCTAAGCAGGGTCAGGTGATTTTTACAAAAGTTACGATGCGCTTGTAGTTAAAAAAATTAGTATTTCAACTATTCTCTCTGTTCCTATTCTTTGCAAATGACGTAACAGCTGAAACCTAACCTAACCAGTGTTTTAGTTTAATCTTTATTGTTAGTAAACAATTATGGAGATATAATGAATTTAAACAATATATAACCTTTTTCTAATCTGGTTTTTGTTGATTTTCCCGAATTAGATGAATTTAATGTGTTGCATATTTGAAGAATTTTTAGTCGGGGTAAAATTTAAATACATTAATGCGATATTAATTATTTAATTAATTTATATCCACTACAGATTACCCGGGTTCGTGTCTCGGCGAGGGCGTGACAACAGTAACAAAATTTTCCCTCATTAATTCAATAATTAATATCGCATTATTGTATTTAATGTTTCGTGTTTGCGACACGTGTTTCGCCTTTTGGCATTGTCAAACGTCTGAGATGGGATTCAGTAATGTTAAACAAGGTCCTTTTATAATAAGGATACCGACGTTTTCAACTGAACCCACTGCATTGTTACAAACACGTGATAGGCACGTAACAAGATCGAACAAAAATAACCAAAACCATATTTTATGCTAGAAACGTTAGTTTCAAAGGGGTTTCGTGTGTTTCTCTGTGAAAAGGTCTTGCAATTCTCTATGTATGACTCTAGGGTTTTACGATTAATAACACAGTTTTTGCAGACAAATGCGAATAACGAGACAAAATTGTAAATTGCAAATTTAAACATTGTTTAAAAAACTGAAAACTTTTGTTTGGAGCATTTTTAATATTTCATACATTTTTATTTAAACTCTTCTTCACCAGGATAGTGGATAGTGGATAGTAGGCCAATGAATGGATCACAACTAACTAACTAACTTTTACTATTTATTTTAATGAGCTTGGTCTAGTTTGATAATGGTCGGCCATTCTAATAATTTAGCGTTGTCCATCGTAACCTCTACCACGGTCCATGGAATTTAGTTATTCAAACGTTTCGCATCATTTTCGACAATTACAGTCCATTTAAGACTGTAGATGTCGCCAAGAAATCATTTAAATTATAATATAGAGTAATTTATGTATGTATGTATGTAATCTTATTTTGCGTTATTTCTTCCTCATATATGTAATTTGGAACAGTAAAAATTATTATTATTATCATCGTTGTGAGATAGATAACATCTCATTACTTTTCTCGGTGATACTCGAATTGAGCAGAGAGCGTAAGCAGGTAAACAAGTAATTATCGAGGGTTTGTTTATCAAGAAAGGAATTGAGCACAGGTAGCAAATAAAAATACCGATGATAAGAACAACATTAACGTGTCATGTTGCCAAATATAACTGGTTTGTAAGGTCTATAGGTGGACAAAAATTCAACAACTTGGTTTATCAGTCGATTACAAAGAAAAGACAACTGTAGGTACATGGTTACGATATTTATTTGAACTGCCTTTTCTACCGCTAACCCAACCTAACCTAACCAAGTTGAAAAAAAATTAAGACGAAAAATACTGTTAAAAATCAGTTTTATTGATCAAAAAATAAAGCAACGAAATGATGGTGAAATATCAAGATACGACTATGTAAAATATGGATTTCTTATAAAAATATCGATAGTTAAATTAATATTATGTATTTAATATAAAGTTGAAATATTAATCCTATAAGTACTTGTAACAAATAAACAAAATAATTCAAAATAAATATTGTTTTTTGTTACAACATTCCATTAGAAAATTTACTTATTTACCTACCTACTAACCTAACCTAACCTACCTACTGCTTCAAAAAGAACTCAAATCCATACAGATATTTTAAAAGAAAGCTGGCAACATGGCTTATGCTCAATTCAGGCGTCCGTTTGTGCTCAGTTCATGCTTATTAATCGTTTTTGTGCTCAATTCAGGTGCACCATCTTTCTCAAGTGCAGTAATGCCTTCTCTTAAAAATAAGCTACAAGGATTAAAACAATATTGTTAAAAGCAGTAAATTTTTTAGTAAAACATTCCCAATGTTTTGTTTACTCTTAATTTCTTCCTATTAAAAAAAACACAAACCATTAGATACACAATATGTTAATTAAATTTTCTTATTCATTAAATTTTATTAGGTACTGTTATGAAGTAATAAATATCTATAAATTACGATCTCTTAGAATACTATTTGTATATTTTCTCTACTTGTTTTAACTCTCGCCTGCATATACACCCCTGTTCTTTTTTTTTTTCTTTTTGCTATAGTTATTCTTCAGTTGCTCGCATTTCAGGGAATCGAGTAGATTAGAAGTAATTTTCTGTCGCACGAAAATTTGTGCCAAGCACGTTCTAAATGTAATTAGTGATCATTAGGTGGAACAACTGTACTCAGTCCTACGTCCTTCTTTTCACATGCTCTTATCCTTTTAACAGTAAGGCGGGTAGATAGCGGTCGTGCAACTGCGCGCAACTCACTGCTAGACGTTTCCTTTTGTAATTTGTTTAGATCTGTTCTTTTCCTTTATCGTGCCAAAATCTAAATTAAAGCCGTCATTTTATCGGTCACAGAATCACTGGCCAATTCGCTAAAGACTGGAGTTCTCCAACGGCAAATAAAAACGTTGATTTCTTATCAGAAACATTCGGTTGAAACTGTTCTGTAATAGGAAGAACGGCACACGGTAAAATGAAGAAATAAACTTTATTACTAGACCAAACTGGTTAACGAAAACTGTTAACTGTCTAGTACAGTCATTATAACACAGAAGTAATTAAGTTTTAACAGAAATTCGAATATACCACCGTGTAAAGTAGATTCCAGGCAGTAAAATAGCTTTGACCATTTATTTCTTACATGTTAACAACGACGGCTTGCATTTTTTTAATAGTATTATTCGGATGTTTTGCGTATGCCCCATGGAAACGGGTGACAAAGAGAGAAAGAAAATGGAGGGATGATAGTTACTGTCGTTTTACTAGAAACTACAATGAATGAGATTAGGAATAGGAAGAAAATGAATCAGATAAATTGGAGGTAATTCCTTACATCGCATCGGCTCGTATGTCCTGGACTAGTTATTTTGTGCACTGTCTGCGCACAGAGATTACAGTAACTAAACTAAACAAGGTAAATTAACGTTTACTGTTGTTTCGAATTGCTTTTTGGAACTCTATTCAACTGGTCGTAATTTGTGTTGTGTGTTTTGTTGTTACGCAACGTAACGACAACATCGTCTCAGGCATTTTAATTTAACGTACCGTAACGAATGTTATCTTAAGTTGATAATAATGTAAAATTGTAGGGGGTTGTTTGTATATTCAAGTTACGATACCAAAAATTACTTTTAGTATTGTTTTAACTTTTGTCTGTTTGTCTTAGACGAGTTTGAAGAAAAAGACTGAAGTTTTGACGTTGTGATGATAAACATTATAATCTCTTTCTTTTGTGTAAATATTATTCAAATTCATTAAGTAAAAAAAGGGAAAACAAACGAAAATAATACAATAAACAGGAAACAATGTTAAAGCACGCGAATTATAATGATGTTATTGAGTAATTGCGTGAAATTATTCAATGACATACTGTACGTATTCTATTTATTGTACTGCCTCATCAGAATAGATAAATAAGTTGAAACGTATGTTACGCAACATACAAAGTTAAAGATAAGAATAAAAGACAAAAGAATGTTTCAACGAATCTATTTCGAAAAACGTTTAATGCATAATTTAGTATTAATCTACTCTTGATACAGAGTTTCGAGTTTTTCAAAATAGATTAGTTGAAATGTTCTTTTATATTTTATTCTTATCTTTAATTAATTATGTTTCATCAACAGTGCACCAAAGAAAGTTTACTTAGTATGCAAAGTTAGTTATGATTTATATTCACATTAGATTACTACACGTAAGGATTTTCGAGAATTTATTCTACAAGTGTGTTTTTCCATAGATATTGTACTCTAATTTGTTATTAATAATTTGCAAACCAAGATCTAGAAAGTTAAGGTGATCGTTATTTTCTATTTCTAATGTAAATTGTACTTCTTTATTCATTGAATTTAGCAAGGAAAGGAATTGATACGCCTGTCTCTCAGTACCTACCCAAATACAAAAAATATCGTCGACATATCTATACCATGTCTGTATGTTATTCACAAGGGGGTTATTTAGCTTTAGCAGATTAGTTTCAAAATTATTCATAAAAATTTCTGCGAACACAGGTGATAGGGGTGATCCCATTGGAAGTCCGTTAAGTTGTTTATATATTTTATTGTTGAACCTGAAATAATTTTGATCCACACAGATTTTTAAAGAAAGTGGAAGTTCCTTCTTTTCTATGTCGTTTAAGGAACTAGTGCAACCACAAAAGTGGGTAGAAATTGTCGAGTGTGATACACCATATTCCTTTGCTAAGTTTTTGTTTGGAATTCCGCTCTCTAGCTTTGATATAATACGCGATTTTTCTTCGATATTAATTTGTTTTCTTTTTCTTTGCGCTATGTTAAAAGCTTCGCAAATAACTCATGAATATGTTTTGGCGCGTCTTGTATATATATGGGTAAGAAACTGGCTTTGATTGCACTGCATCTACGTGTATTTTGTTCCTGAGAATTACAAAAGAGTCGACACGTTTTTGGTTACTTTTGCAATCTTAATAGCCATTGACAATTATATTGTGTCAGATGTTACTTATTCAAATTGTTTACAATACACCTGGTCGTTCTAACATATATAATTCTTCGAAGATATTAGTTAAATGTAGTCGCTTAATGAGGTATGTCATAACAAGCAATGTCGCAAAAAGTAGTGTTTTTTGATAAGATGATCATATTGCATTCAGCCGTTAACATAACCGGTATGTTGTTCTAAACGATGTCGTCCTATTTAGATTCTTACAAAATAGCAAAATGAACCAAGAATGTTAGTGAAAAAAAGCTTACCTCATCTTTTCCTTTCATGACGCACATGTTCACATCCGCCTCGTTCGAAAACCAAACCAAACGTTGACGTTCGCTCAGGTCGGAAAGACTGACGTTATATACCAGATTTCTGCAAATAAAGATTCCAGTCAATAAAAAAGGAACACTTACCATTAATCTTGTACATGTATACAAATAGAGAATGCAGTTACTCTTGTTGCTAGTTTAATAATGGCCACTCTACTTGCAATTACAAACAAGCCCAAGATTAAGATTTAAAATCGATACCATGACCAAAAGAATTGACTAAGAAAAATACTAATAATATGCAAGTATTGAATAGAGTATTTAGGAATTTATATTATAAACAGAAAAAATAAATTTAAAATATTTTCATAAACTATTAAATCGTAACATATGTTCCATAAAACTTTGGCTTCTTTAGATGATAGCAAGTACTATTTAAGAAGCCAAATTTTCGCCAAACGAGGTGTAATAATAATATAAACAAATTAACTGTTACAATACAATCATTCGTTAAGGGTAGAAAATGCTCTAATAGGGAATATCGAAATTTGTTATTTATATATGGTGCTGAAAGGGAATACTCTCCTATCCCAATAGTATTTTTTTAGGTCCGATCCTGATATTATTTTATCCTTTCATGGAATCCCTTAGATTTCCCAAGATGACTCTGACATTATTATTGTTTTTTAAATACTTCTATTTTGACCCTTTTGTTTTTTCGAAATCTCTCTTTAAACCGTTAGAAAAAATTATTTGGTCATATTTAATTATTTTGTATGAATATGGGTAATTCTATTGGATGAAAACAACAAATCCAAACTACACGTGATGGAACTATATAATTATGTTCACAATATTATTAAATATGTAACATGATTTGCCAAACATTACTACTAGTAGTAAATACTCGCATGTCTGATGGAGCCAATGTTTGGCGAAACATGTTACATATTTTAATAAAATTTGTGAAAATCTACTTTATGGATTTTAATCAATCGATATTCTTTTGGTTCTTCCAATTTTTCTGTGGGGCGAAAATGTCACAGGTGATACCCTTCTACGATATAGAACATAATCAGCACCACATATAGGGTACCTTGGCCAAGGCAGTGTAAGGTGACCGAATCGAAGGATTTCAGGCGTTATATACCTCAACCGACCCTGATCATATCCGGGTCTAAACCCCACATTTTTTCTACTTAGGAACGGCCGTAATATTACGCTAAAGTATTTGTCTCTAGATAACGCTGTCGCATAAAATAATCAACACTAATGTAATGATGTAATGATGTGAATAAATAAATACAGGGTCATTCAAACTGAGTGGTACATTAGACGTTTTAAGGAAACTAAGAATGTTACAGATTTGAAAATTTGGGAGTTGGGAGTAGGGGTTATCAAGGATGATTTATTTAACTAAAATAATTTCAACTGTCCTGCACTTCCAGTTATACCGGAAGTTGATGTCAACTTTCTTACTTTAAATGGAATGGTATATTTTTTACGATCAAAATAAAATTTTAAGGTGACTTTGATAACCAACTTGTATGCCTATAAGCCTACGATGAATAGATTCTCAAATAATTTAATTTATTGGAAAAAAGATTGCACCGCAACCCAAACTATTAAAAAACAACTTCCATAAAAAATAAATTAGAATGTTCAAATTATTACTAGTTACAGCCAAGTCATAAGACTTTTAGAAAAAAATTCAAGGTTTTAAAACTTCAAACACGAATAACTTCATTTTTTCAAATGACACATAGCATATTTCATTTTCTCATTCGATTCGATTTTTTATCCTCTTTCGATCCATCTAGATATTCCTTACTGTTTTATTTGAAAAATTTTGAATAATTTTAGATATTGTTTTAAATAAAGAATGGAAAACATCCAACGTATCGAAAGAGGATAAAAAATAGAATGGAATGTGAAAAAATATGCTAGGTGCCATTTGAAAAAATGAAGTTATTCGTGTTTGATGTTTTTAAACTTTGGATTTTTTTTCTGAACGCCCTGGAAGTTATGATTTTTTATAGTTTGGGTTACGGTCCAATAAATTAAATTATCTTAGAAACTATTCATTGCATAATGGGCATAATATAAATATACCATTCCATTTAAAATAAGAAAGTTGACATCAACGTCCGGTATAACCGGAAGTGCCCGACTGTTGAAATTATTTTAGTTCAATAGATCATCCTTGATAACCCCTACTCCCTGCTTCCAAATTTTCAAATCTATAACATGCTTAGTTTCCCTAAAACGTCTAATGTATCACTCAGTTTGAATGACCCTGTATAGAGCATTAATTCCCACATGTTTACCATGTAACCATACAGCCTATGAGATTCAGAACCAAGTATTTCTCGTTTTTGCTTTACCATGGCCATGGCGCACTGATGCACATCACAACAGCGTTATAATTGCTTATTTTATTAGTTATCGTAAAACTTTTGAAGGATTATTAAATACGGGTCATTTGATAAAATGTTCAACTGTAAAACCGATTTATTTGTAAGAATTTCGAGGGGAGAATGGTCCTCCAGCAGTAGTAGCAGAAATAACAAGTGCAAGTCCTACAGCGCTGCCTAAAGTAATTTGGGCAATTATTACTCTGTCTGAAACAAAACTTGAGCAATTAAAACATCCACCGAGACCACGTGCTTGTGTCACTCGAACAAATTTCAGGAAATAATTTTCTCGAATCGCCAAGTGTCTCTTGCAAGGGGTGCGCTCTCGCACTCAAACTGAAAACGGGAAACGAAAAGAGCAAATGGCAAATCTCAAGAAACATTCAGATATATGATGTGGTCGTCAAGCATGATCCACTCACACGGAGTTACGCCACAAAATTTGTTATTTTGGTAGAAAATTAATTTAATGGGGACTTATTACGGAAGTTATTCCCGTAGAGCCAAACAGAGGGATTTCAATCAAACTTTGTAAATAAGGATTTGTTTATATTTACAAAATTTATAGGGAGACAGGAGTTAGTTAGCGTAGATTCTGATTTTTGATTTCTCTCTAACACACATCCTTGTAGAATCCATTAATCAGATCCGTTTTCTAAAAATTTTTAACTATGCCCTAGCGTATAAGCATATTTAGGCAGAACATAGTTACATATCATTTCATTTAATCATTTAAAATCTCTAGCATAATTTTATTTTATTAAAAATTGGGACAACTTATTTTTCAAAAAATTAATTCCTCGTGAAAGAATAATACACGCAGAAGAACGAATTGTGCTTAAATGTATAAATCACTGTATTAATTTACATGAACGAATAAACAATTAATCCTTGAAAAAAATTAATTCGGCCTAAAATTATAGCTTGTGACCAATTTCCCACTATCGTATTTTTAATATTAATTTTTGTAAATTGTCTGTATCAATTCAAGTAAATCCTTTCACTTCTTATCTTGAGCGTGCCTTTGTTTCGTTTCAAACCAGGTTCTATTGTTCTGTCACGTAGCGTCTTGCATGAACCCTGTACTAATTGTTCATTGTTCATTATCAGATTTTTTCTTTTGTAGACTTGTATCACCCTAACTATCACTATTTCTCCCTCTACAAAACATTTCCTCTTTCTACTAACAACCCTAGGGTATAAATTCTTTTATCAAAAACCCTGGGTCTGGCTGCTCTGGTCACAGTTTTCTGTGGTTTACTTGTATCATTTAGGCAAATACTAGGACAGTAATATTCCACAGATAATCTTTAACTTCTCTTCTGTCTTCATTTCGTCCGTCTCACCTTTCTCTCTCTAACCACACCACCCACCCATTCCGACGATTCCTGACAGGAGGCTGAAGAGGGCCTTACGTCCTACCCTCCGGCTTTGCACTACAGTGTAGGTCGAAGGGACTGCCCGCCCACCAGCACGAGTAGCTGGTGGGAATGAAACACAAAGTTTTTTTTATAAAAAACATTCTACTGTACTCTACATTCCGGTCTAAGTATTCTACCTGTAAAATCGCAACCGTAAGTCTACCTTGCTTTTAATTTTATTTAATTGTGTTCTTGTGCCTCTTCAACTTTTGTGTTATTCGTCTTTTGTATATGTTATATATTTTCTGTTCGTGTTTTTTTGTTTCGTGTATATAAACTGATTATGTTCTATTAGTGTTTTATTTCTATTATTTATTTTATTTAAAACGGTAAACTATATTTATAATTATTCAAATAGAATTAGCTTCGGAATTAACCACGAATGGAGTTGTACAATCGTTTATTTGAACAGGTGGTATCAATTTTCGCATAATTTTTACTTTGGTTGTATTAAATAAATAAAAATAAAACGAAAATATTACTTCGTAATGGAGGTGAAGATAGCGTTAGAGCTAATATAAAAATTGGAGAAGAAAAAGAAGAAGTCGCTGATTTTGAATATTTAGGAAGTAAGATGGAAAAAGCGATAGAGACATGAAACAAAAAAATCCAGTTTTTGAAATAGGGATTAACATGCTTGCATTATAAATTGTTGTTTCTGATATTTGGGATTGTGTGGCATCCATCTTGTTTTGGACATCTCTGTGGGGATAGTTATCATAGCTACGCCAATTGACGCCACACCTATCTATGATAACAATCTTCACAGGGATATCCAAAATTAGATGGATACCGCACATTCCCAAACCAGAAACAAAAGATTATACATACGTGCAACCATAGTTAACCACACTTTTGAAAACCGCCATCAGCAGCGTCTCAATCAGATATTTAGGTACTAAGTAAACTTTTCGGTGCACTGTTGATAAAACATAATTAATTAAAAATAAGAATAAAATTATCGTGCAAGGATTGTGATGCCATTTACATTGGACAATGTGGTAGGGCTCTAAAAAATCGTATTTGGGAACATGAGCGCTCAATTAAAAACAAAACTTGCTCAACAGGTTTTGCTGAACATTGTGTTCAAAATAACCATAATTTTGACAAAGAAAATATTAAATTATTACATAATTCAGAAAAATCTAGAACGCTCACACTTTTGGAACATTATAAATCGAATTAGCAACTTCAAATAAAAACAACATAGTGAATAATCAAATTGAAATACTGTTAATACCCAATTTATGACTAACATTTCATAATGAGTCAATTTCCCCAATTAATGTATATTAACTTGTTTTTAACTTGTCTCATGTATGTAAACTGCAATTTACTATTTAAGGTTTGAACGTTTAATGTATAATTTAGTATTAATCTACTCTTGATAATGACCGCCCGGTCGAAACATATGTCGAGTTTTTCGAAATAAATTCGTTGAAACATTCTTTTGTCTTTTATTCTTATCTTTAATTAGATATTTAGGCTTATCAAATCAAAAAAATTTACTCGCCAGTCAGAAAAACGATTTTTAAAAAATGTTATGTCAATTTTATAATTATATTGGCTACATGGTCGTACAGTAATACATTCTCAATAATTTTTACAGTAGCAATAAGTGTTTTCTTGGAAGTTCAATACAATTGTTACAACAATACGCCGTTGACGTTTCATTTTCATTCCAGGAAAACAATCAAGTTGATGCAGTAGTTTACTTTCAAATCCTTCTGGAATTATTCGCGTTCTTTACAAGCAGAAAACATAACAGATGGTTTTGGATTGAATCCAACCGCGGGGAGAAAGGTTGGAATGCATTATTTCTATTTTAGCCAGCTAGTCTTGCGATTGTAAATTTTGCGCATCCTTACAAAGCACTACTCCACAAGAGACGATTCCTTCATGAATATCGCCATAAACAACCGGGATAAAGTATTTTGCGCGAACATCCCCAAAGAATATCCCAGACAATTACCGTGTCCGTAAGTCTTAGCAAAAGCGACGGACTTGTGCACCAGTTCGTCCTTGCGGCCAGCAAATACGTTTTATAAATCTAAAATATATTGCTCGTATATTGCGCTTCTTTTTCGTAAGAAATGTTCAATTTGTTTTAGCGAAAAATAGATATATGCTGACGGATAGAAAGAATGGGCGGAAAAGGGACAACCACGAAGGAAATCAACGAGTGAATTGAAGAATTGACTATTGTCAGAAAAGAATGGAAGTACTCTTCCAAATCATATAGAGAAAGTACCTACTATATGAAAAGATGGAAGTTTTTTTGTGAGAATTTCTATGAGAAAACAATGAAATGAGTCGCTACATTTTTGTAAAGAATTGTAGTACATTCATTATATCTTTATTAGAGCTATTAAATTCCACAATTTTTAACAGATGGCGTTCATAGGTTAGCATAGAAAAAAATATATTTTTTTATTTTATAGAATTTGATTTTATTATTCAATATATTTTAGTTCCCTTCGAGGGCGATTATAGCGGTCATACAATTTTTCAATACCATTTTTATAATACGATTTGTCTTTAGCCTCAAAATAGGTTTCAGTTTCGGCGATTACCTCTTCATCGGCGCGAAATTTCTGCCAAGCGAGCATCCTCTTGAGGTCTGAGAACAGAAAAAAGTCGCAAAGTCGCTGGGGACTAGATCTGAAGAGTACGGTGGATGCAGAAGCAATTCGAAGCGCAATACATGGAATTATGCCATCGATTTCATTGATATATGACACGGTGCATAGTTTTGATGAAATAGCACTTTCTTTTTCGTCAAATGGGGCCGCTTTTCCGCGATTTCGTGTTTTAAACGCTCCAATAACGCTACGTAATAGTCGCTGCTTATGGTTTTCCCCTTTTTAAGATAGTCGATAGTCAATGAATATTATACCATGAGCATATCATAATACTGATACCTTAACTTTGCCAGCCGATTTTTGCGTCTTTCCACGCTTTGGAGTCGGTTCATCACGTGCAGTCCACTTAACTCGACTGACTGTCGATTGGACTCTGGTGTGAAATGATGGAGCCATGTTTCATCCATCGTCACATATTTGGATTTATTACGATTGAACAGCTCCAAACACTGCTTAGAATTATCGATCCGTTGGTGTTTTTGGTTGATTGTGAGCTCGCGCGGCACCCACTTTATACAGAGTTTTCGCATATCCAAATATTCATTTACGATATGACCATGACCAACACGTTCCATTGATATCATTAGGGTCTCAGCTATGTTATTTCAATCAACTTCACTTTACGGTTATCAATAATTATTTTGTGGACTTTTTTTATGTTTTCGTCGGTAACAGCTTCTTTGGGGCGTCAACTGCGTGCATCGTCCTCGGTGCTCATTTTTCTTCGATTTAATTTAGCAAACCACTTTTCTACGGTTGATTTTCCTGGTGCAAAGTTCGAATAATGTTTATTAAGCCAAGCCTTGATTTCAACAGTATTTTTTTTTTGCCAAAAAGCAATGCTTTATTAATACACGAAATTCCTTTTCATCCATTTTTTCAAAGTAACAAAAGTTCTTTCACTAAAAATGTTATAACTCAGATACTAATAGTGCAACAGCCGTCAAATGCTGGAGCAGTAATATTCCACAGATAATTATTCACTTCTCTTGTGTCTTCATTTCATCCGTCTCATCCTTCTCTCCCTAACCACATCACCCACCCATTCCCACGATTCCTAATAGGAGGCTGAAGAGGACCTTACGACCTAACCTCCGGCTTTGTACTACATTGTATGTTGGAGAGACTGCCCGCCCACCATTATGAGTAAGTAGTGGGAATGAAACACTCAAACGTTGAAGTTTTTAAGTAATAATAGTTGTAATGGTCTTCAAACTTGCATTATCAATTTGTACTTTAGCTAAGTCCTTATATGTTTCTATATGTTTACAAAGCCCTTGTTTTCTCCTTCTGTAGATTCGTTTCTGGTTTGGAGTAGGAATGTGGAAAAAATATGGTACATATGCTAAGTCTCAAACCATAAAAAAATAGAGATACCGTAATGTATTAAAACCACTAAAACCTTTTTTGAAATATGAGGACCATTCCGGTAAAGAATAATCAAAATTGGCTTAATATTTTAGAAGAAATATAAAGGGCAGAATATAGAGGCTCATTTTTTTGAAAATACTTAAATAGGGAATATATAACAAGGGTATATATATAAATAAAATTCTTAGTATTTCTTAGGAATGTCTTTTAAAACTATTAAAAATACCAAAATCTAATGTTGTGCGTGTAAAAGAATTTATTATAGAAACATAAACAGCGTTTAAGTAAAGTTTCCAAGATACAATATGGATAATAAAAATAAAACAAAATGAGGAAGATTAAATGTTTCTTTACCTACAAAGAAAAATCGTTCATTAGGGTTCCAGTTTGGATTTTTCTTAGCACTTTTTTAACCTCGTTGCTAGTCGAATAGGAGAAGTTTTCAACGTTAAGCAAAGAGATGAGAGGTTTTATTCGCTTTTGTTCAACTCGAGTCTCTGGCCACTTTTAACTATAATCATAGAACGGTATATTGGGTTAACTTCTTTGCTTAAACTCATTTCCGCATTTAAGCGATTACTTTGAAGCATTAGCGCTGATGAAATACCTAGTCATTGCCTCAAGAAATGTTTTATGAAAGATAATTTTAAGAAAAAACTGTTTCTACAGGTATTACACGATATTATTATAGTTCTATGATAATTAACAAAGGCATTATGTTTGTAGAAATAAACCTTTTCATATCTATTAATTTAAATTTTATTTCATGACGAATCCACTAATTTTATTTGCGAACAGATTATAAGGAGGGAAGGGAAAGATATGAGATATAGATATAATTTTGGTGATGATAAAATGTATCTTGATTAGATAAACTTTTTGATCTTTTTACCTGTTATAACATTAAAATAAGACACAAAATTTAAATTATTAAAGTTGAAATAAGTAATAGGCTTCATAGTTATTTTTCAAAATGTTTAAATTAACAAGAAGAAAATTATTACTTTTTAGACGAAAATCCTTGAGATTTATTATTTAATTATTATGTTATGTTTTAAGAAAAATCGTACATTCGGGATTGTTAGCATTTTCTTTAGAGTATGATTGACTTGCATGACGTCCTTTGTTCTCCAACTCTTTCTAATATCTCCTCCTTTTTAACATTATACATATATGCGGCATGTTTTTTAAGTAAGTACCGTTTTGAAATTCCGCCGCTGCAGCGCTGCGGCCAGCGTTCCGCGCATGAGCACTGAGTACCTACATCTCTCACCTACGCACTGGCGCAGTCTGATTCGCCCTTGTTTACGTTGTTTACTGAGTGTTTAAGATGAAGAGTCCCGCCGACTGTGAAGCCCGGGCTGTTATACGATTCCTTAGTGCTAAAGGACTAAAACCGATTGATATTCCTCGTGAGATCTGTGCAGTTTACGGACAAAACATTATGAGTGATGGAATGGTAAGGAAGCGGGTGAGAGCATTTAAAGATGGCCGCACAAATGTACATGACAATGCCCGTCCGCATGTGGCTAATCGGACCAAAGATGTCATCACATCTTTTCACTGGGAAATTCTAGATCATTCTGCGTACAGCCCTGATCTGGCGCCCAGTGACTACCTTTTGTTCCCGCACTTAAAGAAACATCTGGGCGGTCAGCATCTTCAAGACAATGACGAAGTCAAAACAGTTGTGATGCAGTGGTTAACGGTCAAGTCAAGTCAGGCGGCAGAGTTCTGTGAGAAGGGTATTCAAAAACTGGTCACTGGTCAAACGTTATGACAAGTGCCTCAATATTGAAGGAGATTATGTCTAAAAGTAGATTAAGGCACATGCTTTCATGTAAAAATAAAATTATTAAGATATCTTTGCACATTTTTTATTATGAAACAGTGTCATGTCTCTACTGCTTCCTAGATATCAAAAATTAGGGACTTCTTCTAGTTTTTCATCTCCGATTTTTATATTAGCTCTAACCCTATTTTGAAATCTCTTAGAAATCAATATTATCGTTTTATGTTTATTTATTATCGTTTCATGCTCTATTGTCATATTATCGAAGACTGTCGCTAACTCCTCTCTAGTAGATGTTAACCTTTTGCCCCTATGTATCTATCCCTAAAGTTGTACTGTCTCTAATAATATTAATCGCATATTCAGTATATAAATTAAAAGTAGCAGTGACAGGGTATAT
The DNA here is from genome assembly GCA_963921985.1 of Agrilus biguttatus. NCBI lineage: Eukaryota > Metazoa > Arthropoda > Insecta > Coleoptera > Buprestidae > Agrilus > Agrilus biguttatus. The sequence goes on from OY998118.1 coordinate 29,865,096, forward strand.
CCCTGTATTCGTATGGGTTATTCAAATTTCATGTACTTATTTTAATAAGCGTGTTTTTTTGTAATCATTTCAAAATTAATAATAATTAAAAGTACGGATAAACTGTTATTTACCGCAATATTTTAGCAAGATGGCAAGAAATGGCGTTCGCTAGCGTCCCTGGGGTTGTTTAGTTCCACTATCAAGCCGTAATTTATCACGGAAACGGGCAGATCCGTGAGATTTATGGCTTCACATACGTATGAGTATGCTTGCTCATTTATCCACCTACCCAACATTCTGGAGGTTGTACAAGAAGGGCAACGTAATCATTTTAAATTTTATGAACACAATAAATAAATACAAAAAAACTTTATTGAACTATCGTTAATGTATATTTATTGCGGCGAAATTAATTTGATATTAAAAAGTACGAAAAATCAAACAAAAACAAGCGAAAACTCGTGATTCGGACGGCTACAATTCTTGAAATATCTTCTAACAAGTTCAAGTAAGGTAAATAAAATATAATGACGTTAAAATATTAATTGTATTATAAAGAAGAAATATACAGCGTGTTGCAAGTAATATATATATATATATATATATTCTTGGTCGAAAATTTATCGAAATTACCAGATGTGGATCGTAATTTAAATTAAGAACTAAATGTTGTTTAGTAGTTTGGCTTACGAATCTATCATGTAATATAAGCTGCGTCGAGGATCCAGTGTGTCAAGTAAACACCTTTCTAATGCCTTTGTCAAACATATGAAATACCACAGTTAGCAGTAAATATCAGTAGATGACGACATACTGTCTACAGTACGAAATTAATACGTATTAGTATTAGCAGATTTGAAGGAGTTGGAATTAAGTTAATGAATAGCAGCGATAGATGTTGGAATCCTTTGATCACATCGATTAATAATAACGACATAGCACATATGCATTATAGACTGGAGATCAGCTCTTAAAAATAAGTGCAATTACAATCATCGCACTCCTTAAAAATCTGTAAATACAATGAAATTATAAGCAACGTGATTTAATTGTAATATGACAAACGTCTCTAGTCGATGTTAGTGTAATGTAAAGGTACAAATCTGGCATTTAAGCTCGGGTTTATTTCCCTAGCAAAATACCTGACAAGAGTTTCTATCAGAGCTAGTTACGCTAACTCAAGGAAATTTGTGGGATACCATCAAAAGCCAAAAGAAGTTAAAATCATTCAGGGTATGGACAGCACCGGGAGCCTTGTCGGGAGGCATGGTACCCTCGATCCCACCTACTTATTTTCGAATCAGTTAATTCTGAACGAACAACGGATTAACATGAATTTCATTTCAAATAATAAACACGTTCTCTTCATCAGATAAAGATATTTTATTGGATTCAAGTACTAATAAGTGGTATTTTTATAACCAATTATGAAGTTGAAGTGTGCCCCCTCAACAGAAAACGTTTCCAATCTGAAGAATCTATAATCTCTATAAAGACCTAAGAAAAACAAAAAGTACATTTGATTATGTTTTGGACAAATTAGGAGATTGCCATTCCCAGCCAATTGGATCTGAAGAAATTGTCGCGTGCGCTATCGTCCAGGATCAGAAAAATAGTAACATGTTGTAGCATTCTGGTCTTATAAACGGGATGATGCTGGTTCGAGTCTCACAATGGACATATTTATTCATTCGTTTTTAACCACTGGCTTATTCTATTTGCTCATGCTTGGCCGATTACAGTTCCCATCTGTGGGCCTCAATATGGTTCCAAGCATCGACCATTAAAAGACCATTCGTGGTTGTCATGACTGGGCCGAGGTAGATTACTTGGCACCACCCACTGCTGGCTCAATTATTGGCTGTTCATAAAGCCTTGTAAGGGTATGAACACCCTCCAAGGATATATAAAGACCAACAACTACGTTCAGAGTACAAAAACCTGTTATTTTATTATTAAAGTATATGTTTGTTGTGCTATGTACCCCGAGAAGGGAAGCATAAATTCGAAGAATATATAGTGAAATAGAAAGTAGAAAAGTAAACAGTTAGATAAATCTAAAGTGATATAAATAATCGAGTGTGAGATAAATAACTGTATACAGAATGATTATGTATTATTTAAATAAATAGATTTTAGCGTTTTGATAAGTTTATATGAAATAATCAAGAGAAATAAAACACTAATGAAACTCAAATGTTTATGTACACGTAACAAGAAAACCACGAATAGAAAAAATATATATATACACAAGATGAAGAAAACACGTAATTGGATCAAAAGCACAAAATAACAAAGTAACTTACAGAAGCGTTATCACAGAATGGTCGAGAGCTGTAGAATGCAGTAGACTAACTTTTATAGAATAATTTTGAGGATTTATAGACAGGGTTGTTAGTAGAAAGAGAGGCTGTTCTATAGAGGGAGAAATAGTGATAGTAAGAGTGGTACGAGTCTACAGACGGTAAACACCTGGAAATAAGCAATGGAAAAGTTTGGTTGAAGTAATTGAAGGTAAAACCAGCTATTAGTACAGGGTGCATGCAGGTAAAGGTGAAGATAGATTTCTACGAAGAGGCTACGTGACTGAACAATAGTATCTGGTTTGAAAGGAAACAAAGGCATGCACAAGATAAGAAGTGAAAGTATTTACATTGAAATAGAAGTGAAATTTAGAATATTTAAAATTTACAAAAATACTATTTACACATTTGACAAAATTATAAGATTAAGATAATATAATGTACTGTTCCGCTACAAGATTTACTAGAAAATTGGTTAATATTGATAGTTCTTTTTATAAAAGTGGAAATCTATCGTTCGTATCTCAAACATTTAATCATCAATAGAAGAAATAATGAATCACGGCATCAAAAGCGCTATTTCACACGGAGAAAATCTCACTTCACTTCTTACAGAATAGCATTTCTAAATAAAAATATCGTCGAGAATTTTAAGCATTTCCGAGGAAGTAGATAAATCTAACGGAAGCAAGTTCGTTTTTCATTTGGCCGGTTCATTAAAAACCATCTCGGGTAAAAATGAAAGCAGATAGAAGCGGAAATTTATCTTTTTTGTACTAGAGGTTGAATAGACCTCTCCATTCCATTAACTATTTATAATTGCTGCTGGAGAGAATTCTGATTTACACACTTACAACTCGATATCGAAATAAATAGTTCAATTTCTGGCTGTCGAGATTTATCGATAACGACTCATTTTTAATGAAAAACACCACTAACCTCCTACGTACTACGACTAAAAAGAATTTTACACGAAAGACTTTTTATCCAATAACATTTTGAAAATCCTAGATTTTTAAAAGTTTTGCTCGCGTGAATCCTCAAATTTTACCCAGAACATGTCTCCAAAAGAAACATAATCTTTTTGTTCGAAAACTAATTTAACTTATTTTAATTAACAATAGATTTTATCATCATTATTACTACCATAAATATAAATGCGACCGTTTGAATATTAGTTATTCAACCACGCATTAACGGCTGTACCAATTTGGATGATTCTTTGATAGTTTAAATTCTGGATCAGCATCAAGACTGCTTTTTATCCGAGGACAATGAATACGATCTTAAGAAATATTCCGAACGATTGGAATTAACACACTTCACTAAGAAATAAACTACTGCATTATTTCTGTTATGGGTAACAGGTAGTGTCGGAACTGTCTACGGTGTGCTGAGAACTTATGAGTTCGAAATCGCGATATACGTTTCGAAATTTCGATAGAAGGCTAATATCTTTATACTTTATTCCATCTGGTTATGTGCCTAGCACGTAGTTAGCCACACCGTGGATTCAGTTTAACGAGTCCATATCCATATTAGAAAAGAACCTTGCTTAAAATTATCTAATCATACAAATAAGTAGCAAATATCTGAAGATGGCGTTCACTACGTTGTCTGTATTTATTCATCAATCGTTATTTATTGGCAACAGGTAGGTTGGTTGGGGTTCCCACCTGTGGCTACGCCCCTCCCCGCCGCCTTCAACTCCTACAAGGCACATACAGTGGCCGGCACCTAAGAAGATTCAGCGATGGTCAGATTGACAGGTAGCTAGGCGAAAACTTTTAGCATAGCAATAAATGAAAGAGCCAATAAGAATATAGCTGGAGCGAAGCGTCAACTTGTAGTTCAGTGGCGCGTATCACTGAGAGAAAAAGTACTGAACACGGCACACAAGTGAATTATCAAATGATTTACTTACCCTAACAACCCCTTCTCTACTCTGTTAATTTGTAACTATTTGCCACTACGCTACTGAACCTTCCTGAGCAGTTATCATTCTGCCTACCGGTCGATTATCCCCACCCTAAAGGGGCTAAGCTTTGCTAGTGCGCATCCGATGATTTATGGTTTTTAAATCTACTTGGGTGCCGGTCACGGTAAATGTGGACTCTTCGCTTTGCATTAAACTACCCCTGGTTCGTCAGAAATTCCCAGACTCTGAAAGAAACCGGTCTCCCTTCTTTTCCGAAGCTGCACACAGATCCGCGCTTCAGTGACAGGTCACCCGAACCCGTCCATCCCGGTACTTTCTGCCATCTTTCCCAAACTGAACGATCGTTTTAGAAGGCCCTGTCACCTTCAACAATGAGCAGCCACCCCTCCTGCTCACCCCCATTTTTTCCAGTTTCGCTTTTCAGCGTAAGCGGCCACCCAACCATCTGTGGTGGGCCGCCGATCTTCCAAAGCTTCCTCCTTCCCCACCACTCAAGCCTTTCCCCTCCCAACCTAATCCTACTCCCACCTTTTCTCCCGGGATGTATAACCTCCGAGTTGAGCTCCCATTTCGAGGAGGGGTTTTTGTCGGTAGGCGCTACGGATAATCCAGCACTGCCTTCTGGGGGGGTCTTTTGAAGATTTCCCCTCCTCGAGAATAATATAAAGAAAAAGAAAGTTGGTTGGGGTTCTATTGGAACTGTCTACGCAGCGGCGTACTGATGATAATCAATGAGTTCGAAATCGCGATACATGTCTGGCAGTTTCTATAGAACGCTAAGCAAGAGCAAATATTTATTTTTGTTTGCATTATTTCTATTAGTTTATTTTTATCTTGATTATTTTTTTTACTTATAGTCATTCCTCCATAGGGATCACTTTACGAGAATAAAGTTTGATATTGAATTCGCCCCACGCAGTGTATAAATTAATAAATATTTTGTACCGTGAATTCTCAAAGATATGAAAATTAGTTTTATCTCTGCGACGCGAAGCGTCACCACGCTTGAGTCATGTCGCAGATTTGTACACGATCTCAATGCTAATTCAGTCCGCTTACTTAGTTCATTAATTTATTTTATTGCCCCACAGGGTTTGCACTCTGTAGTCATGTATGTAAATTTGTAAATCCAAGCGGTACATAGTAGGAGACAACTGGACAAAAAAATACGGCTAAGGCTCTAATCTTTTTGGGTGCTACGATACAGTTATAATTTATAATATAATATAGGAATAATCTTGTTGAAGAGTAAACAAAAACACGTTCCGATTATATCACAAAGTTTTAGCAAAATAATCTCAACGTGCTTCTTTATTCATCAACGAGATTATGTAGCCATCATGTTTTAGTGAGCGCGATACACAACCAATTTAACTTTATTATTTACGGATATTCAAGCTTGGAGGCCTATTAGACCCTTAAGAATCTTGTCTGTTTTAGTCCTGTTCAAATTACATTTAAAACTTCAAATTCGTCTTTAATATTATGATTATTAACATTAACGTATTGATTGATTGAATATTGAAATAAATGAAAATAAAACACGTAATGTCTACATGGAAAAACTGGATTTATCGAACTAGATCTAATAAGATCAAATTTTTACATCATAATTAGTGCTCGTATGATGTCCATCGTTAGGCCGAAGATCAATATTTCCTTATACTTAATATCCCCTATTGTTATTATAAACAAACTTAATTTTTAAATGGTTTAAAAACCACGTTAATCAAATGTACAGTTCTTACCCCATTTTAAATTTGTGATTTTGAAGAACACTACAAGTGAGCAGATGTCAAATGTTTTGCAAAACAGTAATCTTAATATAAATTAATCATATTAGATATTATAAATTATCAGTGTAAGGTAAGATGTTGATTTTCACTTTATGTACGTGTTTGAATCTTCGTTTTCAGAAACAGAAGCTTAGCGTCCTAAGTACGCCCCTCATAATGATGCCATGTAAACCAGACGTACGAGAAAGAAGTGGTAAATGAAACATTCTTTAAACGCTTTCTATCCATACGCTATCGAAAAAACATTTTTCATTTCTATTTCACAGTAAAGGAAAGCATTTAAAAGCAAAAAGGTGTTCCATTTAAAAAAAATAGGTGAAAAAACACTGGACAAATATTAATTTATCTTGGCCACAGAATGTTCCCTTCGTAATAAAAAAGAATATGTATGGGTAGTAAAGTATAACGATTATAATAACTTACAAACTCTTTATTTTGGTCACAAACCAAAACAATTATTTATTCAAATTGGAACTGTAGGCTATTCGAAAACCAAGTTTAGGAAAAAAATGCTGATTCGTATGGCACAGTAATAAACAGTTTTACTGATATCTTTTTGAGCAGTTGAGGATCTTGAAATGAAGTTCCTAAATTTAAACTTATTAACTAATTTATCAATTAAAATACAATTATGACAATTGTCTTTGACAAATTTAAGACTCTCATTTCAAGATCCTCAACTCTACAAAATAATTTACTCAATTTAGTTGTATTATTTTCACCATTCATTTTCCAAACTATCAAACCAAGGATAGTCGTTTACAGTTTTGTTGCAATGTTCACGTGAAGTTCAACGCATCTTGTTCTTTTTTTTCATAATTTCAGTTACAGTAGTTTCAGATACAGAAAGTGTGTAAGAAAACATTAATGCTCTGTAAATTTAAACTTCTTTTCGTATACGAAAAAAATATTTTCCCATCCATGTGCATAACTGACCATACTAAATTTTTCTACTAAATACGAAAACTGAGTTTAAATAAGACGTTGATATGGTAGTACGTCACCATCTACCTCCTTTTGCTGCTATTGCTGTATTTCATAACGTTAAACAAGGCCTTATTAGGGTAAGGGTAATTTATCGAATTTGCCTATCGCGTGCTGATGAGATCTAATAAGATCGAAATCGCGATCCACGTCTGGTAGCTTCGATCAATTACTTGACCAAGAACTTACTTTTTGTTCTTAGGAAAACTGGGGATCAAAATATTTTATGGCCATAACTGACTATTTTCACGTTTCAACGTATAGCTAATAAATATAATTAAAAAAAATGATTGGCAGACAGAGTAAACTAAACTCAATAATAATTGATAATGATTACTGTCGATCGAAATTATTCGTTATAAATTATTCATAGTAGATGATTTATTGCAACAATTGAAAATTGTGGGTCTGGAAAACGGCATATGCTTTCTGACACTTAACAACAATTGATTGTTCAATTTTTTCGAAATTACAGCACACTGTTTTCGTTAACAATATGCGTATGCAGTGCAAAAAAGCAAACTCTTCACAAATTGTAAATTTTCTCAAAAAGTATAAACATAGGCATACGTTGAGTAATTCGAATATGCAGTCGAAAATGGGTCATTCCATTTAAAAAAATTGACTTATGTCCCTTTTAAGTTGACCAACTTTGACCACAAAACACCCTGTACATTTTAGTTAAAAATCACAATTTTTTTCGATAATGTGAATAGTTATAAATAATTGTTACCAGTTATAGAGCAAAATCTCAAAAAATAATTAAATTATGGTTTTGTAAATGTTAACGTGCAAATGTCAAAAATTTTGAAAAAAATTAAATAACTCAAAATCCATCAAAATTTTCAGGGTAGTGCCTCCTATAAAATATGAATAAATTCAGATTTTATATCGGAAAATGTAAAAGAAAGTATACCATTCCATTTAAAATAAGAAAGTTAGCATCTACTTCCGGTATAACCGGATGTAAATTGAACTTGAAAATATTTTTAAAAGAAGCTGCATAAACAATAACTAAATGAGCCCAAGTTTCAGAATTGAATTCATTCTACTAATTCATATACTTCTAATAGCCCAACTTGAAAAACCATGTATATTCTCCTATGGAGTTTTTTCACAAATCTCTTAAGAGATCTCACGAAGATGCTAAAGATTTATTCTAATAAATGTAAACAAAGAATTTAAGAGTCTTTGACATGGAATATACTTCAAGAGAATTGCAACAAATCCTAGAAAATTTTATACCAAACAATTTAGACTTTGTGAGCGGCGACCTAATTAAAAAGAGCTAACAAACGATTCTGAAATGAATGCGACTCAAGTAACGTGCCGATTTCAGATCGAGTAACGGCTTCTTCTATTTGATCTCCTGGTGATCCCTTGAGTAGTAGCTTCCGATTTTTATTGCCCGTACGCTGTTAAATCGAAAGGTCTCGCAACGAGAAGCAAAATTCAGTTTTACTTTACTGAAACGATTCCTTCGACGCGTCGCGACGCTCGAAGTCGAGTCACGATCGGACCGACGCCGCATCCTCTATATAAAGATAGAAAATCCTCGCCAAACAATTCAAAACCCACCACTTTCGTATTTTCACTACCTTCTACAATATTACTTCCTAATTGCTCCCACTTGAATACCTGGAAGCTACGCGAATCGAAAACACCTACAGAAATATATTTTCCCGCTTGTGTTCGTTTAATCATCTCGGTCGAAACAAAGACGTTAAATGAACTTATTTATGGCATCAAACGTTTAAATCAATCGTATTGACAAAAGCAATGACCTGCTTCAATATTCGTGACCTCTTGAAGCAAAAAACTAATAAATAACAGTTCTAAAAACAATCTTTTATTTTTATTGAACTAGCGGATACTTGATGGATGTCTAACATATCGAATTGAAAACAAAAACAAAGTTGTAACTTCCACAAAATATTGTGAAACATGATTTTATTTAAACCACATAGTAAAACGCATAAAATAAGTATCTTCACTACCCCCTTTGGTTTCTCTCAACATCACTTTGTTGGTTGCTTTTGTTTTATTTATAATATATACAGTGTCTATATATAAAATACTAGCTAATTATGTAATACTTGGTTTGAATTATTTCATTGAATATTGAACTGAATAATTGGTTGCAATCGAATGCTTAGGTTGAAGGAATAGAATTAATATTACTAAAACAAAAACTTTTCGGTGTTTCATTCCCACCAGCTACTCTTGCTGGTGAGCGGTCAGTCCCTGCGACCTACACTGTAGTGTTAAGCTGGAGGGTAGGGCGTAAGGCCCTCTTCAACCACCTTTCAGGAGTCGTGGGAATGTGGTTCGCGAGAGAAAGACGAGTTGGTTGAAATGAAGACAGAAGAAAAGTGAAAGATTATCTGTGGAATATTACTGTCCCAGCATTTGATTAAGTGATCCAAGGAAAACACAGAAAACTTGGACCAGAGCAGCCGGACCCAGATTCGAACCGGTTAATTCTTCGTTTTGGCTTAACTTCGTGAATGACCCTTAGTCGTTGCTATGCACGCTTCAGGTACTCTCTGTAAAAATACGGGCCAAATATGTGGTTTGAGCTACCTCAGAGGGGTATCATAAAGCGTATTTTATTTTGTCATTCGATTCCATATTTTAGTTAAATAGATCATCCTTGATAACTCCCCAAATCCCACTTCAAACCTGTTTCCCTAAAACGTTTAATGTACCACTCAGTTTGAATGATCCTGTATATACTAATCGATCTCGCAATGTTGCGCTTAAAACACAGTTATTTTTAATTCAATAACAATTATTATAAATAAAAAGGAGGTATTGCAATGGATAATAGTTTACCTCCGTTTATTAGTATCTTATTCATGTCTCATTTCGAAACCCATTCAAAACAAATAGCTGACTATTTCACTAGGATTTGGATGAAATATGTGGACAACGATACTACGAAATGTAATTTAGATGATTTTTTAATAAAACTAAAAAAAAAAAAAAAAAAACACAATACCAACCATAAAGTTCACTCACTTAATCGAAATAAACAGTACAATTACATTTCTATACACTTTAATTTTACGGAATGATAAAAATCTAGAAGGAACGCTTGGTTTCTGACCGTCTTACTACTTTTGATTCGAATTATTGCATCCAACATAAATTAACAATGTTCAATTGTCTTATCTATCGCCTGCTTAATTATCCAGTAACGTAAGAACATTAACAAAAAGAATTAGAATATATTAGAAAAACCGCCCAATATAACCGATTTGAATTTTGTCTGACAGTCTCGCGTTGATAATGCCCACGTGTGAAGTGGGCGAAACACGTGTCCGCTCATATTAAATTTAGTTAGTGGTAATTAGGGTGAGTCACCCTTTATATAATTATTCTTTTACCACAGTCTTCTATTTTCTACTTTGAATTTAGACTAATTCAATCTTTAACTGATGATGACACCTTGAATGTCGAAACGCGTATTAGTTCAGTAAAAGTGTATGTGGATTCTATAGTTTTAGTGTTTTATTTACTTCAATTCCACAGAACTGAACTTTGTTTCTTGTATGTATAAACAATACAATAATGTGTTTGATAATTTTACAAATTTGGGCCGAATTCCCGATAAAATAAAATCGATTTACAGAATATACATGTCCTTTATGTTCCAAGAAACAGAATAGACGTTTTGCAATTTCGTATTTTACATTTTACTTATTTAAACTACGACCTCTTGAACGGGGCACCGTTATTTTTCAGCGAAATGAAAAACGGTAAAAGTTAGATAGGGCACGATTTGGCGAACAACGTAGGTAATCTAAGTTCGTTCAAATCGAAAACAAAATCTGCGACAGAACGATTTAAACTTGTAAGCATATTGAATGCGGAACGATGGAAAGTATAGGGGCCGCGATGGCACTTACAACTAACGAAATTTCGATTGCATAACTTTTATCTCGACAGGATTGCACAAATTTCAAGATTGTTTTACATGATTACGTTATCACGGTACCATGTGTGTAATTTACGTAAAATAACAATATTTGACCAATTTATAAATATAAATATAAATATGGAATCACCAGAAACAACTACTTCGAGGGTTAATACCCCTACCGGCATTGAATTACACTGTTGATTCCGATGGACTCCTAGACGAAAATATAACATATTCAAAAAAGAAGGAATTAAAATCCTTATTCATTTAAATATTAAGATCAAAGATCTCACATTTTGAACGCATCTTACCATGTAGGCACAACGAACCGAAAGCCACATCCCATGACCGGTTTCGATCTATCGGGTCTCATCAGGTGGACGCTGGCAGAAAGGCCTTTACAGGCTATATTATAAATATAAATATAAATATAGAGTAGTTGTTTCTGTTGATTCCATATTTATATTTATATTTATAATATAGTCTGTAAAGGCCTTTCTGCCAGCGCCCACCTGATGAGACCCGATATGTCGAAACCGGTCGTGGGATGTGCTTTCGGTTCGTTGTGCCTACTTGGTAGGACGTGTTCAAAATATGAGATCTTTAATCTTAATATTTAGACGAATAAGGATTTTAATTCCTTCTTTTTTGAATATTTGACCAATTTATTATAGTACACCTAACATAAGAAGGAAAATGTGGTGCATCAATCGGGAATCGAAACCGAGCCGCCCCCAATGGGAGCATTACGTGTAGTATGTGTGTATACGGTTGATTTCAGTGGTGAAATACATTGGTTGAATATCAACCACCAGTGAAATCTGCATAATTCAATTAGTTAGTTGAAATGTTTCATCAAAAGTCGAGTAACCAATCTATTTATAAACCTCATTAAATTATTAATGTTTTTACACGTTACCGCTGTTTAAATTTTTGGAATTGTACTATATTTAATACATAAATCTGGAAATACATTTTTTGCAGTTAAAACTTATTTAAGTATTTGTTAGAATACTTCTTTTTCCTGTACGTTATTACACTATTTTGAATATGAAGGATAGTTTGAAAAACTAACGACTTTTAAATAACAAACTTGCAATGGTACATTTATTGTGAAACATGGTAAATTTTAAATAATAACAAGAATTATGCTCACTAAAATTTTTTATTTAACTCGACATTTGTTTCGGATATTAATCCATTTATTAAGAGTAGACAATACTAAATCTCTAATGTGCTAAGGAACTATATATATTACGGAAACTTACTTAATAGAAGTGGGGATGAAATTTGACCTAATTCTAGCTGGTTATTTACAATATTTAAATTGTTGTTAATGGCTTTTTTGATTTCCAGGTTTTTAAGCAAAAAAGCCATTAACATATTCAAATATTGTAAATAACCAGCTAGAATTAGGTCAAATTAAATCCCCACTTCTATTAAGTAAGTTTCCGCAATATATATAGTTCCTTAGCACATTAGAAATTTAGTATTGTCTACTTTTGATAAAGGGATTAATATCCGAAGCAAATGCCGAGTTAAATAAAAAATGTTAGTGAACATAATTCATGTTATTATTTAACGACCTTTAGGTGATTTCCTCTATCAAACCTATTTAAGTAAAATAAAACACATCGTAATAGCAAACGATTAATTGTTAGTCAAATTATAATCTGCCTTGTTTTATAGTGTTCGGTTGAAACCCCCCCCCCCCACCGATAGTTTCTTATGCTATTTATTTATTTAATACTGAGGGGTGCACTTAACTGAAGCATATTAAATAATAAGAAATAACTAATAAAAATACTAAGGGTAGTTTCACCAAATTATATTGAAAGTGGAATTTATAAGAATAAATTTACCGAATATGATACTATCTATATTGGAAGAAGTGATACAGCCATAAATTTAAGGACATTAACAAAAAAGACAAAAAAAACTGGCTTCGCCGAATATTGTATCTCTATGAACCATAATTTAGATCCCTTTCAGAGAACCTTAATGTTAAAAAGATTGTTAATAACCATATGGAATTAAGTTTTATTGACTCCCCACTACTTCTTGTAAATGTATAAAAAGAGCTGTGTTGGTTTTAAGCATTGGGGTAAGTATTTTGTACTCTTTATCCTTTGATAATGGTAGAGTGACCGAAACTTGTTAGGAGTTTTCAATAACATTTGGTGAAACTATCCTTAGTGTTTGTATTTATTTATTTCTCATCATTTATTTGTTGTTTATTTAATATGTAACATATACGAACGATTATGCTTAAATTGTAAGAAAGCAACAGTAACAAGAAGTACACAAATAACACTGATGCAAACAATCTTACATGAAGCAACGTACGTTTGAAAACGACCGGCAACTTGTATATGTACTAAACTTTTATTGCAACCCAACACGTTCTTATCGGTAGCAATCATGAAACGTCACCATTTTCTTGTTTCGATATACATACCCTAGCTACTCTGCATGTATCTGCGTTACAATGTACAAGCTCTATCTGAAGAAGTAAATTGCAAAACAATATTAAATAAACAATGCAAAAGTACGAAACCTGTTTTTTAAGTAAGTACCGTTTTGAAATTAATAAAAAACGTGCAAAGATATCTTAATAATTTTATTTTTACATTAAAGCATGTACCTTAATCTACTTTTCTACATAATTTCCTTCAATACTGAGGCACTTGTCATAACGTTTGACCAGTGTCCAGTTTTTGAGTACCCTTCTCGTAGATCTCTGATATAAATCCTGCTTACTTTAATAATAGAACTCTAGGTAAAACCCTTGTCAACAACAAATTAGATAACCAGGTAGATGATTTAAATTGCAGCGGTCTCTATGAGATAACATGTGCAGACTGCCAGGCAATCCATATAGGAAAATCCAAAAGGGATATCGGACCACGTTTCGCAGAACATATAAGAAATATAAAATATAACAAACAAACCACAGATTTGGCCACTCATTGTATAGATTTAAATCATTTGTTTAATAGAAATATTAAATCGCCAAGTAGGTGGAAAAGTTTTAGATAATTACGAAATTTTAGAAATAAAAAATCATTTTGAACAATAAATTTTTAATAATATTTAACGAAGACGCGGTTGGGAAATTTTTAACCAATGACCAGCTTGATTTTGGAAACAACCCCCTCTTATATCCTGAACTATTTCATTTTATGACGGCGTGTTCTACAAAACAGTGCAGCTTTAAGTTGAAATTTGCCACTGTTTTATGTTTTTTACAAAAATCAGTTCGCGCCTAAACAGCGTTCTTTTCAAAATATTGTCATATTTTTCTATAAAAATTAATGTGGTTAAAGATAACATAATAACAAATATTTAAAAGACACAATGACTAAATTAAGTTTAAGAAATATAGAGAGTGTCTTGTTTCTTCCCATTTATTTATTACCCTTTCTACTAATTGTCAAAGTAAGATAAACTCTTTCTAAGGGTCTAAAGAGTATTTTTAACATATTATTTTTGTGTTTAAATTAACTGTATGATGTGGTGTGGATCAATTTTTCTCATCAAAAATACACCATTATCTTTTATAAAGACGTTACAGAAAACTAAAATATTAATACGTTATTTCTATTATGCAAACGTATAAAGAAACTTCCATAGACTTGAATGATGTGAAAGGTATAGAAATAACCTTCTTTCTCGGATATTCGTTTCATTAATATGAATGAATGACCGCCAGTCAAAAACTAAAAACATATATTGGATGACATATAGAGGGAGGAGATTCACATTTACGTATTACGAGGGTAAATCAAATTTAAACGGTAATTTTCTAAAATAAATTTATTGATTAATAGTACACACAAACTAAACATTTAACATTTTTCAATGTAGTCACCTCCGTGATCTACCTACACACTTTTGTCACCGATTTGGAAGTTTGAAGCTTCTTCATAAAAAGTTTGAGGGCGAGTTGTTAACCAATTGAGCATATACTCCTATTCTTCTTCATTACTTTCAAATCTTTTGCCTCCAAGTAATTCTTTCAAGGGCGCAAACAAAAAATAACCACAGGCTGATTAGTAATTAGTCAGGACTATAAGGAGGATTATAGAAGCTCGAGGGTTTCCCAGCCCATTTCTTCCAATTTATTCCTTGTCAAAACTGCGGTGTGTAGGCTAGCGTTGAAATGAGGGAGGATGACGAATCATCTCGAATGGGCAAACCCCGTCGTTTGCTCAGATACGCGATTTTTGTCGACTGTAGACTGTAAAAACTCAGAATAGTTAATCCGCATTCACTGTTTTTCATTGTTGATCATGAAGAAAATCAATGAGCGAAAGTCAAACAAACCCTTGAGTCAACGAAAACAGTCGCAAGCACTTTTTCGGCTGAGAGATGGGTTTTGGTTTTGGCTTTGACTTCGCTACTCCTTAGTTACCAGTTTTGATTCGGGAGTGTGGTGGTGGACCCAAGTCTTATCACAATTGACGATACGTCTCAAAAAAACTCCCCTTCTTGTCTTGTCTATTATCGATTCAGAAATCTTTCACTGACCTGACCTGCTTATTTGTTTCTTATCGGTTAACAGTCTTGGAACCCAACGAGCACTAATTTTTCTAAAGCCAAGTTCATCAGTGATGATGGATTGAACACTCCCATGCCCATAGCTGATACCCACTTTTGATGAGATTTGTTCAATAGTTAACCGGCGATTACATTAAATAAGCTCTCGAACAGCACGGATGTTGTCATTTGTGAGACATGAGACATTGTTCTTGGGCGTCAATCATGACTTTCATTTTCGACACGTTCTCGCCCATCCCTGAATTCTTTGACCCAAGTATACACTCGTCCAAAATGTGCCTTAAATTGTTCAAATTATGTGAAAATTTCCAATGGTTTAACGCCTTCATTGGTTTTGGTTAAAAACTGTATGATGATGCGTTATGCAACAGATGAAGGTATCTTGCGCTCAGTCATGGCTGTACTGCGGACAGAACCGAGCGCAGCTGCTATCTAAGCCGGCTTCCTCCTCCTCATAAACGAAACAACACTCGAGCGTTGAATCCTCTAGATCGGAATAATGTGCTAAGCTAAATAGTAAAATTACCGTTTATATTTAATTTACTCTCGTATGTTCTTTTCGAACCGCAAAATACTTTTCCATTTTTTAGCGGTGCCCTTGTTAAAAAGATCGATTTTCAATAAAATGGGACGATGGGAACTATTACGAGCACTTTATAGTCTCCATTTTTTCTTTCAATTTGGTGAAAATTGCTTCACCCAATTTTCGACATGAATTCCTTGTAAATAGTTTAAAATTAATGCACCACATAGTGCACTCCCAATTGGGTTGTAGACTTTACGTTTCCTAGCATTAAGAAGAACATTGTTAGAATAAATTATTGCCAAGTATAAAAACACAAAGGAAGGAATTATTCGGTGATAACAATTTAATTTTGTTAGTGGATTAAAATTGATTTTCGCCCATAACCAACAACAGTTCAATAAAATAATTTTATTTTCTCAGAGGCGAAGTTTCGACCGCTGATTTCAATTATGATCAGGCTTAAGCTGCTTTAAAATGACATCATAGCAAGGTATTGACTAGTATTGCTAAAACTTATAATTATCGTATTTAATAAATGTAAACGTAAACATTTAAATTTGTAGATTATATCGACCGACCCTCACAGCTTCAAATTTGGTTAGTTCCAGAATACGATAACGAAAAATTTTAATGAAATTTAAAGAAGTTTTAGCAGAAATTCAGTGAAACACATTTAAAAATTTTAAAAGCACCAAAATTAAAAAAAATAAGTATAAATTGATATTTTTTTTACAAGGAGTGCTATCAAAAAATTGTCCAGGAAAGCTAGAAAGGCCATGGCGGATGTTATCACATCCCGTGTGAAGAATGAATAGTTCAATGTTTGAACCACAGAATAATATGTTGTGTAAGAACAAAAATAAGTTCTTGGTCAAGTAATTTATCGAATCTACCAGTCATGGATCGCGATTTCGAACTTATTAGATTTCATCAGCACGCCATAGACAGACTCGATAAATCACTGACCAAATCGCTCGGTGTAAAGCGGATTAAAGCGTTGATATGGCAGTATGTCGCCATCTATCCGATTTTCTGCTATTATCGTAGTTCAAAACGTTTTAATTTGTTGTGGTTTGAAACATCGATGAATTAAGTCGAACATTTTATTACAATGGAAGTTTTATTGTAGTTCTTTGATTTTACTTAACTTGTTCTATCTTGTGGTTACTCCAATTTCTACTCCCTGTGTCCTTTCGGTGTAACAATAACAAAAACGTTTTCTTGATCCCTGCAGGGTAAGAATCGTTTCCGAAGTTTATCTTTTCTTTTTTCGTTGGCAGTCCTAAGATCCGCAAAAAGTAGAACTTGGCAATATTTTTCGGTCCATTAATACCTTCTCGTTTTTCTTAAAAATCTTTTCTGAGTATCAGGAATCGTTTCGCATGGCACAAGAAATCGATACATTAAGTGATTTTGAGGGCCGCAAGATTGCTTGAGGAAACAAAGTTCGTTTTCTTTCTTTTTAGAAAAGCAATATTGTCTAAAAGTTCATCTTCGTTCAGACAAAGATTTTATTTAGGCTATTAACGTCTTGACGAATGAATTCCCGCAAAAGTTTTTTGCAAAAAAGTTCTATATCTATAAGCATCTACATATACAGAGTGTCTCATAAAGTTAACAAAAAGATTAATCAGAATTGCACAAGATGACTCAATGCATAATGGGGAATGGAGAATAAGTAACAAAAAGCGTTAGACCATTTCTGGAAATTTTGTGTATTTGTATATGTAGTTAGAAAAACATGGGGATAACTTAAACTAACATTTAGCGTTTATTTCATCGTAATTGTCTCGTTTATTCCGATGATATGCGAATTTAATGATTATGGAGAATGTTTACGTATTTCAGAGGACTGCCCATATGCATTTGCGGGTAAACCAAATACAAAAATTAATGGTTCTGTTAAACAAAAAACACGTTTCACACCGTAAAATATCCGGGTTTCAGTTATTGTTATAGATCAAAATCTAGATAATTTGTTACACAGCAGATACAATTTAAGGGAAAATTAGGAAAAATAAATCTATGTAACATAAATAGACGTTAATAGTCTAAATAAAATCTTTTTACTTCACTTGTTCTATCTTGTGGTTACGCCAATTTCTACTCCCTGTGTCCTTTTGGTATAACAATAACAAAAACGTTTTCAAATAAAAATATAAATATAAATATGGAATGAACAGAAACAACTACCTCGGAGGGCTAATACCCCTACCGGCATTGAATTACACTGTTGATTCCGATGGACTCCTAGACGAAAATATAACATATTCAAAAAAGAAGGAATTAAAATCCGACAGGTCGAAACCGGTCGTGGGATGTGGCTTTCGATTCGTTGTGACTACATGGTAGGACGCGTTCAAAATGTGAGATCTTTGATCTTAAAATTTAGACGAATAAGGATTTTAATTACTTCTTTTTTGAAAAAATAATCTAATTTACACATTTTGAGACACCTATATTAAAATTGCAGCTAATTTATTTTTAAGTTAATTTGAAACTGAATTGAAAACAACTTCCAATTTCTTTCCAAAACAATGGGTACGTTTCGTAGATAATGTTTTTGCAATAATTGATTCCAATTTTAATAAAGGTAAATTTGTAAATATTTTAAAGTCACAATATAACACTATAAAATTTACCTTTGAGATTGAATGAAAAAATTCATTACCTTTTCTTGATTTGCTAATTATCAAAGACAATAATCACTTAAGTTTTGACATCTTTGGAAATCCTACCCACACAGTAGATTCTCATACATGTAAACAACACAAATTGGTTGCTTTTAATATTTTAGCACATAGGTTAGTCAATATCCCGTTAAAAAAACAAAGATGTCAAAAAGAATTTTACTATATTTTAAAAGTAGCAGAAGATCACAGATTTAATAAAAAGTATATAATAAATATTATTGTGAAACAGAACCTTAAAAAACAAATTAAAGAAACCACGACGTTAACGCATTAACATATCATCAAAACCTTACAAAGATCAATAATAGAAATAAATTAAGCAACCTCTTGGGAAACCCTAAAGACAAGGATGATTTTAAGAATAAATCTGGTATATATAAGATCAGCTGCAATCATTGTGATCGGTTTGACAAAAAGAAATATTCATGCCCGTTTTAAAGAACATTTTTTAAATAGTAATCATTCGTTTGATATAAATAATTTAGAATTATTAAAGCCTTGTTACAATTACTTAGAACTTGTTACTAGCGAAGCTGTTTACATCAATAAATATAGGGAAAATCTAATAAATTTCGACACACACCACCTAAATAATCGCCTCATCTCTCTTGTGTCTAAGAATGTATAAATTAGATTAATTTTGTTTTCTTGCTATTACTCAATGATCTATACACTGAAGATGACCACATTGTGGTTGAAATGTACATATATAGCAGTTTTAATAAATATTTGTGAAGTTTGACGAAATTTTATTTTTTTCATTTTAGTTTTTATGTTTATTGATCTTTAAACTTTATAGAAGAGACAATTTGTAACCTTTGTTTTGAAAATGTAGAATTTCAATATTATTATTAAATGTATAGTGTGGTTCCAAAAGATGATTAGCATACGTAGCCTGTTTTGTTTTGAAAAAACTATCGCCTTCTTTTAGTCTTGTTATTTAAAGATAGACACTAATATTGCTTAATCTTACATAGTAAGAAGAAGTACTTATAATCTGAAGAAGCCACAGTTTGGTGAAACATGCGTTATGGAATTTGTTTCAAGATAGGATATAAGTTTGTTTATTTTAATATGAAGCAGATTATACATTGTGTTCTGACTCTAACAAAATCTTTTTACACTTAACACTGTGAGGTGGGAGGGTGTAAATATTGTGAAACATATTTCAAATGATTTTAAACAAAAAACAAATAAACACTATGGATAGTTTCACTAAAAATTTTATTTGAAAACTCCTAACAAGTTTCGGTCATGTGATCATTTTTAAAGAAATAAAGTTAAATCTTGCACTAAACATTAAAACTGGAACAGCTCTATTTTTAGCTAATAATTTATTTAATGAACCAAATATACATTACAATAAATAAGTTCCTATTTCGTTAAAACAACGGCTTCAATAAATTTAACACTAAGGGGAGTGCAAATATTGAGACACACACTTCAAATCAATTTAAACCAATACTATCCATAGTTCTTGAAAAATTCTATGGAGTTGGCCTTTACTATATGAAAGTTGATCATATTGATTTTTCTTTTGAAATAAAACACTTGAAAATTAACTTATTAAATTATATAATATATTATATGATATCATATAATACCTTCTTCCGAAGATGACCTTGTAGGTTGAAACGAATTTGTCAAGATTCAATATAAATAAAATTTTAGTGAAAGTTAACTGTCCATAGTGTTTACAAGTTTTTACAGTTTTGAAAAACAAATGTTTATTATACTTTATAATTTCTTCTTGTTTAGTGTGTAACAAATTCAAAATTGTATTAAAGTTTTCTTTTCAAACGAATATATTGTATACAAACAACTAACGCATTTACGAATATTTGTTCGTTTATAATTGAAAAAGCCTCTGAATTAATGAGTAAAGAAAGCACCAGTAAGACAACTGTTTCTTATTTAAAAATTCATGTGTTTGCAAACAATTTTTAATTAAAACATGATGACGGGCATAATGGAGAGTCCGAATGTCTTAAAAGTAAAAAAAAGGAATATTTTTATTGCATTTTTTATTGTGGTTTCTTCAATAATATCAAAATTAATAATCAGGGTCTCAAGGTAAATCACACTTTTATTAAGGGAAAGTTATTACCTTACCGATACCGATGAAGTTTTGAGAGATTTTTTTCGAGAAATTCTACTTCTACAGTAAATATGTCAATATATTTTTAACGATTTTCCTTTGGTTAGAGGTCATTTTTTTAAAATGCAAATGCATTAAGATATTTATTCGGGGTAAAGAAAACAAAAAATGAAAGGAGGTAAATAGAGTAGAAATTGAGCGAAAAGCTTTCACCGATTGGATTTCTACTACGGCGTTCTGACCCTTTTAAGGAAATTGGGCAATAAATTCTTGGAAAACCTTTATACCTAAATTGATCAACGTGGGTACATACAAAAATCTCATTTTTGCGAATTCAAAAATAAAAAGTTCTGATAATGGACGTAATAGATAAATAAACAAAGAATGCGACTGAAATTAAAATTACCCTAATGCTATGAATTTTTCTTATTTTGTGACGAGTATAATTTATAAATATAAATATCGAATCAACAGAAACAACTACTCCGAGGGCTAATACCCCTACCGGCATTGAATTAAACTGTTGATTCCGATGGACTTCTAGACGAAAATAAAACATATGTCTTCGATCTTAAAATTTAGACGAATAAGGATTTTAATTCCTTCTTTTTTGAATATAGTATAATTTATTGTTTCAGTGGGTGAATTTCAGATCATCAAGGTATACTAATTGTGGTCTGCATAAATTGCGTATAATTGTAATATTTTTGTTGAATAATTAACTAACAATTACAACTTTAAGCATGGTATACTGGTATTAAAATACATTAAGGAAAAAGCCAATTAAAGATGATAAATAATTATAAAAACAAAAACACTTGGTAAAGTTCCACAATTTTATTAAAATCTCACAATATTGTTTCGGCTGTTATGCCATTATCAAAGTCACTTTGATAATGGCAAAGTCGATATTTAAGTGATTTAAGAAGTATAGCAAATTAAAAACGAACGCAATAGATATAGTCGCATATTTGCAACAAAATAATTTTGAAAAAAGAAAATTAAAATAAAATAATTAGGTAGACCAATGTCGAATAAATTTTCAACAGACGGAATGAAATTTACAAAAGACAATTTAACAGTAATACAAATATGTGCCTACACTAAATTAGATGACAAAATTGATGTGAACGATTGAAATGTTTGTTTATTTGAAATAGCACTGTGACTTCGAACATACAAAAGAACATTATTGTAATGCTATGGACAAACCAAATATGTAAGCACTTGGAACAGTTCAAACTCTCTAGTTCTGGCTTAATGTTAACGTGGTAAGTTTATTATTGTAGCGGAACAGTACATTATTTTCCTATAATTTTGTCAAATGTGTAAATATTATTTTTGTAAATTTTAAATATTCTAAATTTCATTTCCATTTCAATGTAAATACTTTCACTTCTTATCTTGTGCATGCCTTTGTTTCCTTTCAAACCAAATACTATTGTTCAGTCACGTAGCCTCTTCGTAGAAATCTATCTTCACCTTTACCTGCATGCACCCTGTACTAATAGCTGGTTTTACCTTCAATTACTTCAACCAAACTTTTCCATTGCTTATTTCCAGGTGTTTACCGTCTGTAGACTCGTACCACTCTTACTATCACTATTTCTCCCTCTATAGAACAGCCTCTCTTTCTACTAACAACCCTGTGTATAAATCCTCAAAATTATTCTATAAAAGTTAGTCTACTACATTCTACAGCTCTCGACCTTTCTGTGATAACGTTTCTGTAAGTTACTTTGTTATTTTGTGCTTTTGATTCAGTTACGTGTTTTCTTCTTCTTGTGTATATATATTTATTTTCTATTCTTGTTACGTGTACATAAACATTTGAGTTTCATTAGTGTTTTATTTCTCTTGATTATTTCATATAAACTTATCAAAATTATTATTTTTATTTTTTGTAAATTTTCAGAACACTTATAATCAATAACGAGCACCCGCCGCAACTATTATTTTTACAACCGTCATGATATTACATGTATGTACGTACAAAAACAAATGCAATATTAAGCCTATTATAGTATATATATTTCTATAATTCAATTTTTTGAAACCTAACAGTTTACAAACTAAAGTGCCTGTCGCTGTTACTGCGTTAATGGTAACAAGTAAAATAGCAAATCGATAGTCCGTAATTAGTTGCATAAAATCCGCCCTTTATACACATTGACTTCTGCAGTGCAGCAGGCCCTGATTCTGCGCACTAATTATTTTGGCATTCATCAAAATGCCTTCAACGTTCGTCACAAGCTTTACGAATACAAATCAAGTGGCTTTCATGGAAGTGGCTTTAACGGGGATTTTCGCTTTTCATTTTGTACCTATTTCACTTAACTATTCGCGTTTTGATAAAAGTAATTTTAGTGCATTCCTGAGTACTGTAAAATTACTGTTACTAATAAAATATAAATAACAGAGTTCATTATTTTAAACAAACGTAAATTGTGAGTTTTATGCATAATCAAAAAAAAAAAAAATGAAGTGAAAAATGAGAAGGAAGTGTTGTAAAAAGCGATCAAACATACTATTTTTAAACTAAGAATCAGTATGAATATTGTAAAAGACATTTGGTTTGTTTTTCCTGATCAATCTACAATAACATGTTTGTTTTACTTTTTTTTGTAAAGTATCTAATGTTTCGATCTTACAAGGCTAGGGTAGTTAGGTAGATGACCCTTCTAGGAACGCCTGCAGACAAATCGGCATCGAAGGAATATTATGTTTTATTGAGGTATAAAGGAGCAAATATCACTTATGATCAGAAATCAATACATTTAGCTTTAGCTTCTTCTATAAGTTCGCTTTTTATTAAAATTCAAACTATCTACGGTGCATTTTTGTGAAACATTGTTGTATAAACGAAGGTCGAGAAACGAAGTAATGTTCACCAATTTATTTATTTGAAACTCGACAATTGTGAACATTACTCCGTTTCTCTTTCTTCGTTTGTTTATAATCTACAAATGACAAGACAACAATATCAAGATTAGTGCCTTCCATTCGTTCATACATAGGCTTCTTAGCTTACCGTTAAACACACATTAATTTGAAAAAGAAGTTAATGTCATTAAATCTTTAACGATTAATAATGGTTATGATGCTTCACTGATTAACAAATGAATAAAGGAAAAACGTAAAAAGTTAATCCTTCGTAAATTGTATGCTGTACCCCCTATTAAACTTGATAGAAAATTCCATTTAATCAATTTTGTACCTAACTTAAGTAAAAAAGTTTGTAATCATTTAAAATCTATGAAACAAGCCAAGTGTTCTTTGTGAAATATTTTTCAAAGTTTTTGTTTAATAATGTTTCACCAAGTGCCAAGCGAGTCTACTATTTCAAATATAGTTTCAATGGCTATCTGCAAAAATTCATATTTGAATACCTACCGATCCCCCACAACTTATTCAACTCAGGTTTCAATCGTAAGTTGTCGAGTAGCTGCCTGAGATTTTACAATTATCTTTACTATCTGTTAATTTCATTATAAATCTTCCAAAATAAATGATTTTCTTTTATCTCTGATCAAAAAAATTGGCGGACAAATGTTTCGGATCCTTACTATGCATCTATTATCAATGAGATTCAAGAAATGTTGCGAATCAACAACAAGAAATTTTTATTTATTTTTATTTTACTTCTTTAAATTTTTCTGAAACTGCTTGAAATTCTAACAGTATCTTATTTTCAATAATTTGGATTGCAATTTGTAAAATGTATGTACTATATTTCTAAACGTTTCAATGATTGCCTTTAAGCAACGCACTGGTAAAGTTAAAACTTTGCTTTCTTCTAATCTAAAACCGTGATTCTCAAAATGGAATTTACTTTGAATTTATGTTTATAAATGTTAGAAATAAAAAATAAACTTATAAACATAACTTTTACTTCTATAAATTGCACATATGAATAATAAAAACGATATAAATATTTTAAGAAAAGCCTGAAAATAACGAGGGGGGTTCCACCTCCTACAATGAGACCTGCACTGACCGATATTATACCCAGGTTTAATTTATTGTCTTAAAATGAACAGGCTCCCCCATTACATTAAAATTAATTTGAAATATGTTTAGTAAACTCAATTGGTTAAGTTAATGTCAAAACATACACATATAATATTTTTACGATAAATGAATAAACACTACTTTGTTTATTATCACTTTTTATTTACAAATCCTTTTGACTATAGTTTCGACAAAAAAGCTTGTCATTGTCAAATGAATAATTCAAATTGAATGAATGTAAACAGATGTACAGTAGTGTTGATATATATTTTTTAGAAATACCATTAATTATTAAATGTATTGAATAGTACTGAGTGGTACAAATCTACCTGGTCATTTAACAAATTATTTTCCGAAATTTTTGATGCTTTATATATTTCTAATGATTCTAAAATATTAAGTTTAAAGCCTTTATTTAGATTATGAATAATTTTAAGATTTTCTATAGTAGGAAACTGATGGCCTGTTTCTAAAATATGGTTTGGAAAATTGGAATTATCTTTTCCTAATCTAAATGATCTAAAGTGTTCATTATAGCGAGTTCTAAATGACCTTCCAGTTTAGCCTAAGTAAAAGGAATCACATTCTGTACATTCTAGCTTATAGACTCCAGTTTTTTTCAAAATTTTCAGTTTTATCTTTTGAATTAAAAAGTATGTGTTTTAAATATTATACAAATACTAATATACTATGATACACAGAGCTTTTTCAGTCCCCCTTTCAAACGAAAAATTAAAACATGAACTAAACATAATTCTAACAATTGCAAAAAATAATACTACCTCAGGAACAGTAATTCAAACCTTAAAGAGATAACAAATACGTAGGCTTATACATCTGTAACATAAGCCTAAATAGGGGGAAAACCATCATAAATTGGTTAATAGAAGTGGACTATTGTTCGATAATATTTCAATTTGGTCATTGACTATATTATCATTCTTTGCAATTGCTAATTTGATTTCTAAAATTTCTAGAAGGTTAAGTTTTCTACTTTTTTCAACGTTGTGAATTAATTGAATATTGTTGATATCGAAAGTATGATTGTTTTATATGCAGTGTTCTGTAAAACCTGTAGTAGCATTTTTATTTTTAATGGCTAATTCATGTTCATAAATTCTGTTTTTAGAGCCCCACCACATTGGCCAATATATACAGCATCACATTTGTTGAAATTTAATTTATAAATGCCATTTTTTTGAAGTTTACTTAATTTTTGTTTCTTATTGATTATAAGATTACTTAATTTTAGTTTATTTACTTCTATAACATTAAAATCTAAATTCCTTAATCTATTTGAAATTTTATGACTGGTATTTTTAATATAATTTGAGGCATAAAAACGGTTAACATTATTTAGTTACTAAACCATTTCCTAACATTCTTTGAGCTTCTGTTCTAAGTTTTTTCTTTAAAATATTATGTACAATGTCCACTTTGTAACCGTTGTTTACGGCAATGTGTTTAGTAATGTTCAGTTCCTTATAGAAAATTTGATTTGATAATAGGATATTAACCAACCCATGTATAAGACTATGAAATACTGACAATTTTATAGTAAAAGATTGATTGGAAGAGGAATGACGATATCAGTTGCTGATGGTTTTCGATAAATATCAAAACAGAATTTTTCTTAGTTTTAAGTATCTTAACATCTAAAAAACTGATTGTGACGTTCACCTCTATCTCTATAGTAAATTGTATTCTATTATTAAATTGTTTAATTGTCTATGTCCCTGTCCATATGGAAAAAAGGTCATCTACATAACGTACCCAGAAAAGGACGTTTTTTAAAGAGATTATTTTCAAAATTTGACATGTAAATTTCGGATAGAATGGGAGAGAGAGAACCCATTGGTAAACCAATTGTCGAGCTTTTGACTAATAAAATCGTAGAAACATTTTATGTATTTTCTTGTTTTGACATAGCTACTTAGAAAACACCTATTTTGCATTTTGTATTTCGAATGCATTTTTCAGAACAATTTTACATTAATTTAAAATAGGAAATCGTTTCATATTTTGCATCTTCTATTTCAAATGCATCGTAACAACCATTTCTCACATCTCTGTAAATGAATAAGTTATTTAAGAAGCTAGACGTATACCATCTTAGAATATAAAAAGAGATACTTAAAGGGGAACTATATTTTACCTTCAGTTATTAAAAAAAACCTTTTCCAGCGCGTTACGTTGCATTATATATTAAAAAGCTTTAAATGAGACTAGTCGTAAGAAGCTTTTTATAATGCCATTCGATTCCATGCAAAATAGAAAGCTTGTAACGTCGTTAGAGGAGTAATGCAACTTTTGCATGTTTCGTTCCGACTGCAACCGTTACTCATTTTTCACGATCAGGTTTCTTTATGGTCGTTCTCTGTTCTTCAATGGAAAACTATATATACATGTTCGACTTGCAATTTTGTTTGCTTTGAAAGGCTTTAATGAGCTGAGCGCTTTTCTATGAAAAACAGGAAATGGACTTGTTCCACTTATTCGAAGAAAGATGGCATGCACAGCTGCATACGTATGATATATATGTAATATAGGATAAACTGACATAAACGGTGAATGATGAATTATGAAAACAATAAAACACGTTTAAACTTTCACGAAACTTTATTAAACTTGCTTAACAATACTGTTTCGCCTAACAGAGGTATCTTCAGAAGCTGAAGTGTGTTTAAACTAAGTTTTTACAGCAAGACCTATCCTATTTCTTATTATCTACTGGGGTGTGTACAAGTTGAGTTGTGCGACAGATTATTGTTTAAACATTAGTTGATGTACAAGCATTTACTATTGGTGAATTGTGGTCATTTTATTTCTATTGCTTTTAGGATGTGCAGTATCTTACTTTTTTCTTATATATGTAAAATTTTCACATTATCTGTATTATAGATAATAAGAAATAGGATCGGTAATATAAGCTCTTGCTGTAAAAACTCAGTTTAAACACACTTCAGCTTCTGAAGATGCCTCTGTGAGGCGAAACAGTATTGTTAAGCAAGTTTAATAAAAAAAGGGAAAGGAAAAGAAAAATACTGTTTTTTTGTTTCACACTGAGAGTTTAATGCTCGACAATTGTTTCGGCTGCTGAAGCCTTTTTCAAGAGAGTAAGAAATTACACTAAAGTTACAATCTATAATATTGCCTTAAATACAAGTTCAAGGTAGGGGGCGGGGGGGTGGAAACCTAAGTACTTATCTATAATTAAATTATTTTGAAAGTCTAGTTGATCGTTAGTGATATGATCTTTTCTTAAAAAGGCTTTTTTAATTTCCATCTGTTCCAAAAGATTAAGTCTTTTTCCTTTGTTTTCAAAGTGTAACAAAGTAATGTTATTAACTAACATTTTCCCTAGATTATTTTTATTTACATGAATTGTTTTAATTCCTAATTTGCTAAGTTGATTACAAATATTACTACTTATACTGGGCATATAATTGATGAATTTAAAATTTGTTTCGTTACTTAAATTTGATCCTGCATATAATTGTTTTTTAATTTTCCTATTGTTTTTTGTTCTTATTATGTCATCTATTAGTTTTGTTTTGTAACCATTGTTTGTGGCTATTAGTTTAATGATCGAAAGTTCCTTATTGTAATTATCCTGATTCAAAGGGAATTCTAAGAGGCGGTGTAACATGTTATGGAAGGCCGAAAGTTTAATTTGTTTTGATTGTCTTGCTTGGTTATGTTTACAATTCATGTAAATAAAAATAATCAAGGGAAAATGTTAGTAAACAACAAAACCAAAATTGACATACTACAT
This sequence comes from Agrilus biguttatus, assembly GCA_963921985.1. Lineage (NCBI taxonomy): Eukaryota > Metazoa > Arthropoda > Insecta > Coleoptera > Buprestidae > Agrilus > Agrilus biguttatus. Next base: position 29,893,688 of record OY998118.1, read on the forward strand.
AAAAATGGAGTTTATAAATTGAAATGTGATAATTGTGACGCATATTATATAGGCCAAACGGGTAGAAACCTAAGAACCAGATTTGACGAACACAAAAAGGCTATTTTAAAAAACATTTGTAACACAGGTTTAAGCACGCATTGTATCGACCTCGATCATTCTGTAGATATTAATAACATTACTTTGTTACACTTTGAAAACAAAGGAAAAAGACTTAATCTTTTGGAACAGATGGAAATTAAAAAAGCCTTTTTAAGAAAAGATCATATCACTAACGATCAACTAGACTTTCAAAATAATTTAATTATAGATAAGTACTTAGGTTTCCACCCCCCCGCCCCCTACCTTGAACTAGTATTTAAGGCAATATTATAGATTGTAACTTTAGTGTAATTTCTTACTCTCTTGAAAAAGGCTTCAGCAGCCGAAACAATTGTCGAGCATTAAACTCTCAGTGTGAAACAAAAAAGCAGTGTTTTTCTTTTCCTTTCCTTTTTTTTTTAAATGTTTCACAAAAAACCATCTGCTTATACTATTCAAACTATTAAGTTTAATAAAGTTTCATGAAAGTTTAAACGTGTTTTATTGTTTTAATAATTCATCATGAAGATCAACTTTCATCAAGTAAAGGCCAACTCAATCACCTATTTGAATAAACGGTGAATCTGTTACGGTAAAGTTAGATAAGCGAGTAAATCTAGGTTTACCAGGGTAAACTGCATAATCCTGAGTTATATGAGTCATTTATGGTACATCCAACTTTAACCAAGCGAAAGCGGATAAAACGCGGTTTACCCGGGTAAAGCCCGAAATGTGTACAATTCCAAATATATTTTGGACTTTACCCAAGAGTCTTGGGTATTACGCAGTTTACCCGAGTAAACCTAGATTAACTCGCTTATCTAACTTTACCCGTGACAAATCCACATAAATGAACTGACATAAACGGTGAATCCACATAAATATCAGACAGGGACGGCTTAATATTAACACCTCTCCGTTAAATTAAATATACCATTCTCCTAAAAAAATATATTTTTTGTATAGCTAGTATACAGGCGTAAAAATCATTAAGTATTCAAATCAAAACCTTCATAAGCGTTCCTAGTTGGCTACGGAATTCTAAAAATTAACTACATTTGGTACCTTTAAAAAAATAATAATAATATTGATGCTTTACGTAAACAGTGAAGTTTCACATTTAAGTTTCAAATATATATATATATATTGAAATTGTTCTGGCACGAACTTATAATTGTGAAACAAGTACACGCCGTCATATGCCAAATTAATTTTGTGTGACTAGTTTAAAAAGAGTCATTTAAAGTAAAATGCAGAGTAGTTAACAACTTTAAATACAAAATAGATAACAATAATCAGGGTGTATCGTATAAATCTCGAACGTAACTTAACGTATTTTGTCTAAAGTATGGTATTTATAACTATATTTACGACCATGGGATTGGTGAGACGAGGGTGTGGGAACAAACTAGTAAATTGAGCATAAACAGGAGGTCAAGATCATTAAAAAAAAAACTTTTTTGTGTTTCATTCCCACCAGCTACTCGTCCTGGTGGGCGGGCAGTCCGTCCGACCTACACTGTAGTGCAAAGCCGGAGGTAGGGCGTAAGGCCCTCTTCAGCCTCCTTACAGGAATCGTGGGAATGGGTGGGTGGTGTGGTTAGGGAGAGAAAGATGAGATGGACGAAATGAAGACAAAAGAGAAGTGAAAGATTACCTGTGGAATGTTACTGCCCCAACATTTGCCTAAATGATCCAAGGAAATCACAGAAAACTTGGAACAGAGCAGCCGGATCCGGGTTCGAACCGGTGACCTCCCGAATGCTAAGCACTAGATAACCCCGCTCGGTTAGATCATTCAAGACGGAGTAATAGCGAAAAGGCTGACAATTATTCCAAATTAAATTTGGAAATTACAAGGCATTGATTTCTGCGACAATTGATAGCAAAAAAACCTTCATCTATATTACTAGCAATGGTTGGCCGATGATAAAATTTCATTATCGGGCTACTCATGTTAGATCAGTGGCCCATGTGTATCCTAATAATTTTTTATTTTTTCATATTTATGCTAACTGAAGGTCATATGTCGATAGGATTAATTTGTCACAACAGTAACGCGCACCATATTTAACCATTTTCGAAAAAATAAATTCTAAAGACTGTCATGGGCCTTATTTACAATTAATCGTAATCTTATGACAACAAGCTGCGTGACTCAGGGCCACTGTATTTGCCCATGCTTGTCCCGTTACCATTTACCATGGTTGTACCTGAACACATTCTAACCATCAATTATTAAAAACAGACCAGTCGTTGTTACCATGATCGTGCGAAGCAAGATTGCCTGGTACCCAATACTGGCCCAATTCTGAGCCGTCCATAAAACCCCCTATAAGAGTATACGTTTGTATATTTGACTCGGATTTTATATATTTTGTAACGATACAGATGCATGCTGCAATTAGTGGTAACATCTCTTTGTATTTGAAATCCTAAGATATTTAATTATAAAAAAGTTTTTCTTATTACCTCGAAACACACACTGTTATACTTTGAGTCACGAACTTCCTTCTTTCTTTGACTCAAACATCAATTAATTCGTTCGCCCTCCCCAGAAACATATTGTTAGTTGACTTTTGTTATAGATTATGCTACAGGCAGATGGTACAGGAGCAAAAAGGAAGACTACTCCTTCGAAGGAGAGACCTATTCCATAGTAACGATGGGCAACTATGGTGGTGTTATTTTCCGTGTATGTATCTTGGGAACTCGGTGGCTGGTGTTTCCAGAAAATAACGATCCAGAAGCATTTGTATGGAAATTTTCCCGAAATCAGAACATCAGATTGCCATTTAAAATGCACTAAAATTATGTTTTTATGTTCGTACGCGAATTGATTGTATGTTACGTGCGTTGAGTCAAGATTTGTTCGGAAATTGTGTTCGTGGGGCGATTTATTCGTAACTAGAGGGAGTTCGTAACACTAGTTACTATTGTGTAGGTATATAATAAGGCAGCAATGAAAGGAACTAATACTGAACGAAGTGATCTACCAGCTTTTTTTAGTCATTTGTTAATACACCACCTCGATTCCGGGTCGACCTGTTTTGTGTGGTTTCCTTGGATGATTTAGGTAAATGTTGAGGTAGTAATATTCCATATATAATCTTCTTCACTTCTCTTAATTTCGTCCGTCTTATCTGCTCTCCCTAACCACCACCTACCCACTCCTATGACTCCTAAAATGCGGCTGAAAGAGGCCTCACGCCCTACTCTCCGGCTTTGCACTATAGTATAGGTTGGAATAACTGCCTACACTGGTGGGAATGAAACATCTAAAAGTTTATTTTTAATTGATTATTATTGATAGTCTCCTTTAAATTAGATAGCTTTCGATTGTTTTCAATGTTACATTAGGTAAGAAATACTATATACTACAAAAAATGAAAATAAATACAGAAACCTTGACACATTATTTAAATGTACACTTTCATAATGTTATTCCATATCGAAAAGAAAAGTGGATAACGGACGCTGTTGAACTTTTGCTGAAAGTAATATCCGGTGAATTTTATTTTGGCCATTTTTCTTGAAAAGAGGCGACGGCTACAGAAAAATAATTTAGTTTCGAGGGTTATTCACAAGTTGACCCTACTGAATCAAGTAAAAGGACGATCTGGTCAATTGTAAGGGACGAACGGCTTATAAAGAAAGGGAAAAGTGCCAATTTATAATAAGAACTTGATCCCAGGTGGTTGATATAAGATATTGGGGAGAGTAGCTGTGACAAAAGAATGTTTACCAATGTTGTTCCTATCAAACAGTAGGACTTAGGAAGTTAACTTTAAAGTAAACAAGGGAAAATAAATTACTATTTTTAATGGTACTAATACTTTATAAATATAAATATAAATATGAAATCAACAGAAACAACTACTCCGAGGGCTAATACTCCTATCGGCATTGAATTACACTGTTGATTCCGATGTATTCTTAGACGAAGATGTAACATATTCAAAAAAAAAAGGAATTAAAATTTTATTCGTTCCAAATGTGAGATCTTTGATCTTAATATTTAGACGAATAAGGATTTTAATTCCTTATTTTTTGAAAATACTTTATGTAAAAATCCGAACTTCTTGTTCATTTTAAAATATAACATGACACAAAGGAAGAGAAACGTATGAAATAACAAAAGAACAACAATATGCATGGTTATATTGTAAATATGCCGTTTTCAAGTAAACTTAGGCATAAATACCCAATAAATTATTTGGCTCCATTACTTCCGTCTTTCCAATTAATATTAATTAGTTTGATTCAGTAGCATCTTACTCCTTTGTTATTTTTAAAATAAATACAATAACTACACCTAAGTATCATCTGAGAAGCACCTGAACTTTATGTAAACGAAATTCAATTTCTTCTCATTGGAACCGTCCTTTATTTTATATTTCAAATAGAGCTCTTAGTTTCCTACAGTTTCTTATTAGATTTATAGCTTAATAAAACTGAATGGAACGGTCATACATAAAAACATTAAAGGACGTGGGGTTTCCCCCATTGAAGGGTGAAGTATTATTTCCCCTTAAAATATGTGCGTCTAATCGAAAAATTCAGTCGCCGCTTAGTTCTATATTTCTGAATTTTCAATATTGTTTTTATTACCCCATAAGAGCTTCTTGTAGTTTTCCACTTGAAGGAGTTCCGTACCTCAGAAAAAAAAAACGGACTCGATGTAAAATCAATGACATGCCTATCCGTCCGTCACAGCTGTTTTTATCAGAAAACGGTTCTTATAGAAAATACTCTAAAATAAGCATAGTAATAGAGTAGATTTTGCTCTTAAAATATTCATACATGGTTAGAGTGATAAATTAAAAAAACACAGCTTAAAAATGTTTTGAAAATCATAGGATCAATATTGATAATCTTGACAGTCTTGAAAGTATATATTTTATTAATTTATAAAAATAGGCTAAGCTTAACTTAAATTAACTATTGACAGTGATAAAGGACTTATCACTAGACCTTAAATGGGTATTTATATTGGTCACACTGCCCTTAGTTTTTAATTTTCTTCAGTTAGTGAAGAAGGTAACTTTATTGTCGAAAATTGCTTCGGACGTTCAGTGTCGTGTTTTGGCGTTGGGGTTTGAGCTATTTACTGTATTCTACAACACCGTCAAAGTTTCCGGCCCCCTTGATTTATTTATTTGAAAAGGATACAAAGAAAATAATTTCTCGCATTTATTTCTGAAACTAACAAATTTGGAAAAAATAGAGCTAAAATATTTGTTGGAAAAAAACAGTGATGTAATATTTTTTCGATAAATTGCCCTTATTATTTATATAAGAAACATCAGATTTAATGCCATTAAATAAAAACCTATAATTTGTCTTGTGTTAGTAATACTACAAAAAAAACAAAACAAACTGTTTTGTGTTTCATTCTCACCAGCTACTCGTACTGGTGAGCGGGCAGTCCCTCCGACGTACACTGTAGTGCAAAGCCGGGGGTAGGGCGTAAGGCCCTTTTCAGCCCCCTTGCAGGAATCGTGGGAATGGGTGGGTGGTCTGGTTAGGGAGAGAAAGACGAAACGGACGAAATGAAGACAGAAGAGAAGTGAAAGACAATCTGTAGAATATTACTGCCCCAGTATTTGACTAGAGCAGACGGACCCGGGTTCGAACCGGTGACCTCCCGAATTCTAAGCAATGATTTAGAGCACTAGACCAGGCCACTCGGTAATAAATAATAAGATAATATAATGGACATATACAAATTAATAAGACGCCTGGATAATAGTTAAATATAAAATAATAACAATCACCGTCAAAATGAACTATTTTCGTATTTGAGCTTCTAGAATGTCCTTGTGATTTTTTCTGATAGTTCCTAATATCTTTATATCATATGATATTTACTTTTGACATCCGTGGGTATCTTCAGTTAGTGCACGACATAACTCAACTAAGAGTAAATAACATTAATAACTTTGAAAAGAGTGTAGGCAATCTACTACTTTTTTAAAAAGATATTGCCCGTGGTTTCTTTTCGACCTTCTCTTAAAAGTTATTTCGTTATCCTCCCAGTTTCACTATGCAATATTCACGGGTTGCGCAAATTTATTCTTGTATTTGGTAGTATTTATTTGAATAATTTCGCTTTTAAGTAGAAAAATTTAATTCACATTTTACTATTTTTACTAATATTTTTTTTTATAAACTAGATAACGGTCTTATAAATTATTGTGAAACATTACCAAAGTTGCAAAAACTAGAAAAAGTTTCTGATTTTCGATATCTAGGAAGTAAGATTTGTCAGGATGAAAAAAGTGGTAGAGACAAGAAAACAAAGGATAGCGCAGGGTCGAGCATCTTTTAATAAAAAAATTAAAAAAACACTTTTGTGCTCGCGAACAGTTAATTTAGAAACTTCAAAAAGATTATTAAGCAAAAGAGACATAGAAATACCTGACCAAGCAGCCTTCGGGCTGACGACTATGGTGATGATTTTCAAACTTTTCTTTTATAAAATATAAAACATAAATTAATTTATTTTATAAATTCTTATCTAGTTGTTACTTTTATTATTCAAAGCCCGGCCGGACTACTTTAACTGATTAAAATTAGAAGCATTCCATAACTGTGAAGTTCTTTAACCTTCCAGAGGGTCCAAAGTGATAGGCGAGATTAAATAGTTGCTTTTAGGGGCCGAGCTACTGCAGTTGAAATGGTGTACTAATTGGCTAAGTAAATAGACAGTTAGTGGCTACTGACGGTAGTCCGCCGCGTGCTGTGGTGGGTTCCTGACAAAGTCACCAGGAATGTTATTAGATATTGTTGTACAGATTGCAATGGACAATGTTACTCGAAATCCTTTTGATGTGGTTAGTCGCATTATCTCACAACAAGAGAAAATCTGCTCTTGACGTCTGCCATTCTCAGTAATTCCCCTGACGCTTCAAATGCAAACGTCCGCGTCACGTCGGCTTCGGTCCTTAACGGGATCGTCCATCGTTCCAAAGCTAATAAAACTTTCTGTGTACGCTAATACGAAACGTGGGTGACTAAATGATATTATATTAAACCTGTCTGCCTCTTGCTACTTAATTACGAAACTTCGGAAATTTCGGACGCATTCAAATTTTAAACATATTACTTCCTTTTTTGCTAACGCCAAATATTTATATATATATACATACATATTGTTTTTACCGTCGTAGTTTTTAGACTAATATCGATCGGTTCTACTGGTGTACCACATTAATAATCTTCTCCAAGGACCAAAGCACTGGTGTAATTTACAAACATTATTTCAAAATTTTCAATTACACTATGATTTATAATAAAAATGGAATTTTAAAGGGATTTTGTACCCAACGAGTCTATAGAATAACTCAAATATATCCAAGTAATATTTAGACGAATAAATATGGGAATGTTTACTCAGCGAGTTTAAACGTATAACTAATTGGTTACGTCCCTATCACTTAGTTAGCTATGCTGTGGGTTCAGCTTAACAAGTCATTAGAAAATCACCTTGTTTCGCATTACTTAAAAAAAAACTTTTTTGTGTTTCATTCCCACCAGCTACTCGTGCTGGTGGGCGGGCAGTCCCTCCGACCTACACGGTAGTACAAAGCCGGAGCGTAGGGCGTAAGACCCTCTTCAGCCTCCTAGCAGGAATCGTGGGAATGGATGGGTGGTGTGGTTATGGAGGGAAAGATGAGACGGACGAAATGAAGACAGAAAAGAAGTGAAAGATCATCTGTGGAATATTACTGCTCCAGTATTTGCCTAAATGATTCAAGGAAACCACAGAAAACTTGGACCAGAGCAGCCAGACCCGGGTTCGTAAAGATGACCTCCAGAATATTAATCAATGATCTAGAGCACTAGACCACGCCGCTCGATTCGCATTACTAAATCCCACAAATAAGTAGGAAATATCTACAGATGGCGTTCACTAACCGTCTGTATTTATTTATCAAACACTTTTTATAGGCAGCGGTACACGTCTGGTAGTTTTGACAGAACGCTAATAAAGGGCATATATTTTTCTTATAATAAAACTGATTTACTGATGTTGATTGAAAATGTTATATTGGCAAAATATGGTTAATTTGTGTAATAATAATTTTAGGTACAAAATGATTATTTGTATGATTGTCTGGTTGGTATATTTAATGCATTATACAGTAAGGATGAAATGTAATGCACAAGGTTTGATTGCTATGGACCAATGTTTAGGTTAGATTATGGTGGTAAGGTTTTCCCTAACTGGCATAGGTAAAGTGCTATGTTCGATGTGTTTAGATTTAATTTTAATGGTTTCCCTGGTTGGCGTATTACAAATGCAAGAGCAAGATATTAGTTTATTACCATGATTAGTGTACGTGCTATGCATTATCGACAACAAAGTTTGAATGGGTTTAACTAGTAGGTAATAATACTAACATTATAGTTTGGCTTTCGGTGCTCTATGCCTACTGTGTAGGACGCGTTCCAAATGTGGGATGTGTGATCTTTTGTAATCAGACGAAAAACGATTTTAATACCTTCTTTTTTTGGATTGTTATCTTCGTCTAAGAATCCATCGGAATCAACAGTGTAAATTCAATGCCGGTAGGGGTATTAGCCCTCGAAGTAGTTGTTTCTATTGATTCCATATTTATATTTACTATAGTTTGTTGTGATAGATCAGGTACATCGGTTTTTGCATAATATCAACTGCAGTAGAAATTTTTGTGCATATAGTTAAATCGTTTAAAATGGTCAGTTTTGTTTAATTGCACAATTTTGCGACGTGTATGAAATTGGAATTAAATTAATAAAATAAGAAAATGAGTTTGGTCCCATCCGTACAACGTGCCGTCCGTTTTAATTAAATTCTCTACTGGCGGAATGCAGACGGTGTTTTTAATTTTCGGAGAATATGCGAACACATGAGGCTCTTTGCACTCGTTTTAGCCCGTGAATTGCAGATTACAAAGGCAAAATATTCACTACTGACAACAAACACATCCAACTTGAACCTCTTTATGTCAGGCAACTGAAAAATAACATGAAACATATGCATCTTTTTTTCTCTATCGACTATTATAAAAGTTCAAGCTACATCATTTACACTTACTATTAACAAGTAAACTGTTACCTTATTGCTAATATACGTAATATTCGTTGTCATCTACAGTATAGAATCAGAAAGTTAGGCTTACCTGAAACAAAAAATAACTATTAGATTATAATTAATATGTAATAGTAAATAGTAAATAAAACAAACAATGTTTAATGGTTACAAATAATTTTTATTATCACGATAATTATTTCGACATAACAGTGTCTTCTTCAGGTGAAGTCTAATACATTAAGTAAATTACAATCTTCTTATATACTAAATTACAATCTAATGTTAAGAGGGGGTAAGTTATTGTTTACGATTAAATATTTAAAAGTGGAGAATTGCAAAAATTAGTTTGATCGTTTAAGGCAATACCTTTTTTGTCCTTTATTTTCTACGTGGAGTATTTTTAAATTATTATAGAAACTGAGGTTATATTCAAGTAAGTGTTCAGAATATGTTGATTTTAACTTGTTTTGTTTTAAACTTGTAAGATGTTCTTTTATTCTGTCCTTGAATGCCCTACCTGTTTGTCCTACATAAGCTTTTTCGCAATTATCACAATTTAACAAGTATACGCCTGATTTTGAGGCTTTATCCGTTTTATCATTGTTGTTTTTTATAATGCTTCCTAGTGTGTTATTGGTTTTAAATGAAATATTAATAATATTTAGTATATTTAGTATATTTGATGAGTTTAGAGATGAAAAAATGGAAATAAACAAAATATATAAATAAAAAAGGTATTGCCTTAAACGATCAAACGGATTTTTGCAATTCTCCTCTTTTAAATATTTAATCGTAAACAATAACTTACACCCTCTTAACATTAGATTGTAATTTAGTATAAGAAGAATGTAATTTACTTAATGTATTAGACTTCACCTGAAGAAGACACTGTGATGTTGAAATAATTATTGTTGCAGCTTAATACTCTTTTGTTACAATTTGTTTATTTAATATTATGGTGGTGACTGATAACTGGGAGATGCTGGAAATGGTCTTTGTAATTTACCGACGGCTGCAACCATTCCGGCGTGACTACTTTCTGACAAAGGGTCGGCACATATCAAAAGGCCATGGGGCCACCTGCGAGCAAATGCAACAAATGCGACAATTCTTACTAATATTTAAGGTAAACGGCCAGTTGCAATTTGATCCTTGATTGAACCAGTCGATTTGGTTTCCGCGCTATCTTTTTCTTCATATACAGTCCACCCTTTTTTATTGTTAAGTTTTAGTTAAAGTGTTTGTTTGTAAGTTAAGTTGTTAATAAATATTATATATAAACGATCGAGTGCAGTCAATTATTTGAACAATTTTCGTGTGCAAAACATTGCAATAAGTTCGTCAAACTACGGCGACAACAATTATCGTGATAATAAAAATTATTTGTAACCATTAAACAGTGTTTGTTTTATTTACTATTTAAAATGGAGCTACAAGAGTTAAAAGCCTCATCTATACAATATGTAATAGGTTTAAAATAATATAACAATAAAAATACGTCATTACGCTAGTTTTGCTACATACTTGATGAAACATTTTTTATTAATCCAATAAAGTTCGACTAAAAGTTTCAACAAAACACATTTTAAAATGCACATTCTTACAATTGTTAGTGCGAATTAATTTTTGAATTAGCTTTTATCAACTACAGATTACCTCAGATTAATGAGGAGAAATTGTAATTAACTACCACAAAAAAATCTCCAAATATTTCTTACAATTGTTTCGACGAAGGATGGCATGTTTACTGTTTGGTAATGACGGTTTGAATTTTATTGTATTAATAAAAATAACTAAAACATAACATATTGGACAAAACTACGAAAATGGAATCAAAAAAGCTATTCAAAAAAATCTAAATCAAGTTAATAGCCAAACTTCTTCTGAGTAACTTGTAATTTATGTATAAATATCTTGTCACTAATATTAAGCTTTAGGATAATTGTTACTCTTGATAATGATCGCGAACGATCCAAACAATATTGTCGAGTTTTCGAAATAAATAATTACGTGAAACTACATTGTTTTATTCAATTTTTTAAAGTGTTAACATGTTTTACAAAAATTGCACTATTGAAAGCTTCAGAAATAGATTTCGTTACTTTGTGATTTACGGAGCTAAATAGCATTTGCCTACGGCTCCGCTTTCGGGCAAGCGTGGATGCACATTAAAAAAATAAATAAAAAAATCAGACGGGAATACATCTCGGATCCGCTATGCATTTTTCCGGGATAAAAAGTAGCCTACATGCTAATCCAGGAATGCCCATCCACCAAGATTCATTCAAATCCGTTTAGCCATTAAGCAGTGATTGATTACCTGGCATCCAAACATACAACCAAAGTGTGTAGTCGGAAGATAAAAATTATTCGGAGAAAATTGGAAATTTCTTTGTTGGACTCTGTTCTATTAGCATCAACAGTATCATCACTATCACTATATAATAATATGCTACGTATCCATGATGTTAGCGTAGGTAGGTTTGTAAAGGAAATGGTGATAGGACATTCTGGAATTAGCTGACAATTAAAACGTCTAATAAAAATATGGAAGTAAATAAATTTACAATTTCGATACCTATCGAGATGTACTTAATGAATAAAAAACACTTTTTCGAATTTCACAGTTCATTGTTTATCACTTGACAATATTGTTTAATTGGAATTTTTCAACCATGTGATTTCAGTAATAAGCAATTAAAAACTTAGATTTTATTGAACTGGTGTTGTCCTTCGGGTATACAGGCCGTCGTCGGTTGGAAGAAGAACCTCTGAAGAAGCTCACCACTCGCGCTAGAGAAACGTTAGGAAGAAACCGACGACGGCCTGTATACCCAAAGAAGGACAACACCAGTTCATCAACTGGACGCGAAAGCCTTAATCAATTTATTAGATTTTATTATTGACGAATTTCAGTTCAGTAATATGTAGCAGATGTTGTCATATGTAATTTGTTATATAAAGTAGATACTAATCTAACAAACTATTTTTTCATCCATATAAACTTTTAGATAATCCATTTTGTTTAATAAAAATCTTATGCTGTTTATCAATACGTAATAAAAGCCCTATCAATGTGGTTTATATAACATTATGTTCATATACATAAAACCTGTCATTCCTTATAAGAATATTGCAAGTATTAATTTCAAATACCTGTTTTTCTTTTCTTTTGTCTGCTATTGATATTCTGTTCGTATCTTTCTTTCACATTTTCAATCTAACAGAATCGAATTAATATGTTATCGGTCCATTTTATCAAGAAAACGTTGGGTAAGTAAAATGACAACAGCAGTAGTCTACTACGATTGGTTTTTCCATGAATGTCTTGGGGCACTTACTTATCTTAATTAAAAAAGTAAAACGAAAGAATAACTGTTTATTGACTGTCAGCTATCACAGTCCATTATTGATTTTCGTTTCAATCTAAACTTCGTATAGGAGTTCGTACAAAAAGTAAACCAGTGGATAAACTAAAAGGAGACTAACTCGAATTAAGTACCACTATTATTTTTCACAGCCGACAAGTGTTTTGCCCACAACCATTGTGGACATTATCAACGCGAGATTGTTTGTTATAAGGAAAAATTTAGCAATTTACACTATCCAGCTATCATCGTATATTGCCATCTGCAGATATTCGTTGCTAACTAAACTACTTCATTTATTAGACATGTTTTACTAAAGTATCTACTTGTGGAGTGCTGATGAGATCTAGTAAGATCGAAATCGCGATCCACGTCTGGTAGTTCCGATAAATTACTAACCAACAACTTATATGTGCAGTTCTTATTAATTTATATAGTAGTTAAGGATATGTTTACGAAGCTTTATAGCTATGCTAAATAAAGCTATTATTAAATACATTATTTATAAATATGGAATCAACAGAAACAACTACTCCAAGGGCTAATACCCATTCCGGCATTGAATTACACTGTTGATTCCGATGTATTCTTAGACGAAGATATAACATATCCAAAAAAGAAGGAATTCAAATCCTTATTCGTCTAAATAGTAAGATCAAAGATCTCAAATTTTGAACGCGTCTTATAGGTCGAAACCGGTCGTGGGATATGGCTTTCAGTTCGTTGTGCCTACTTGGTAGGACGCGTTCAAAATTTGAGATCTTTGATCTTAATATTTAGACGAATAAGGATTTTAATTCCTTCTTTTTTGAATATATTAAATACATTATTATTAATTTATTGAATTAATTTGTACCCACTATACATTACCTTATATTAATGAGGAAGAATTTGTTACTGTTGTCACGCCCTCGCGGGGACTCGAATCTGGGATCTTTGGCTTTACGCGCCAATGAAATGCAAATGCAAAAATGCTTAGTGGCAAAAGCATTGGCGCGTAAAGCTAACGATCCCGGGTTCGAGTCCCGAGGTAGGCATGACAACAGTAACAAATTTATCCTCATTAATATGAGATAATGTGTAGTGGGTACAAATTAATTCTGTAATTAATATCGCATTAATGTATTAAAAATTTACCCCTACCAAAAAATTCTTCAAATTTTTCATTATTACAGCTATTATTATTATTATTATTATTATTAATTGCTCAAAGTAGCTATTCTTAATAGTTGTTTGTACCCAATCTGAACAATCGAAAGGCGGGGGATGAAACCATTTGATAATACTATTCGGAGTGTCTAAACCTATTTGAAATATGTAGATATGATAATAAAAAATAATCAATTCGAATATGAAACCTACAAGTTCGATAAGTATAAGGAAGAGAAAGAAGACTTTACTTAAAAGTACCAGCTTTGACAAAACAAGTTTGTAAAATATGTTAAAATTTCATAAGAAGAAGTTGTTTCCACATAACTCCTTTTCACCTTTTTTTTTAATACGGCGCTTGGGTCACGACGATTTAAAGATTAATATGTTGGAAAAGATCAGATGTTACGAGCGAAAGTTACGGATTGAAATGTATCCCTTCTTTTTTACTGGCATAATAAGCTTGTGACGTCATCTTTGACGTATGTGTATATATATATATGACGTTGCGACGACGATGTAGCAAAATTGATTAGCGTGATCCGTAATAACTCGAGCCTCTGACTAATTTTCACCATTTTTAGGAAAGATTGAATCTGAAGACCTTCCAGACTTTTATCTCATTTCAATTACCACAAACCAGTTACTTTACAACTACAACGCATTATTCAAAAACTTATTCAATCCTTCAAAAAAGTTCCAAACGGTTGTATGTAAGGATAGGGATGATTTTCATCCGCATTATATTTTAATAAGATTAATGTGTACAACAGAAATTAGTACATTCATAGCAACGACATATATACGTACCAAATTTTATTGAAATCATACTAACCGTTTCTGAGTAAAAGTACAAATAATCAATACATTGCTGTGAATTATTTTTTTACCTATTACAGATTATCTTAAATTAATGAGCAAAAATTGTCGCTGCTGTTACACCCTCGCCGAAAATCTAACCCGGTCCCTTTGGCTTTACGCACCAATGCTCTGACCACTAAACTACAGTGCCCGGCACCTAAGGAGATTCAAAAGCCATAAATCATCGGATGCGCACTAGCAAATATTAGCCCTTTTAGGGCGGAGATAATCGGCCGGTAGGGCAAATAGTTTCAAATTAACAGAGTAGAGAAGGGGTTGTTAGGGTAAGTAAATCAGTTGAATGAATTTACTTGTGTTCCGTGTTCAGTACTTTTTCTCTCAGTGATACGATCCGCTGAACTACAAGCTACAAGTTGACGCTTCGGTCCAGCTATATTCTTATTTCATTTATTGTTATGCTAAAAGTTTACGCCTAACTACCTGTCAATCTGAACGTCGCTGAATCTCCTTAGGTGCCGGCCACTGTACCAGAGTTGATAGCAGCAACAACGACGAACGTAGGTACAAAGTCATAGAATCATCGGAATTCAAAAATATATTCAAATTATAATCTACTAAAAAATCTCCAAATATTTCATTAGTACTGATTAAAAGTAATCAATTTGATATATAGATAAATTCGTTTCAATCGACTTATTTCAATCCCAGGAACTGATAGTTGCTCTACGTCTGCGGAATTTCGAGGCACCCTGTATATACAGGTCATCGGATTTAGCCTACATTTTCCAATATTCCCATAGCGCGTGCATGTTCATCCCGAATATCTATTGTACCAGTAAACGTTTACCGTGCATTAGACACATTTAATAACAACAATAACCATTTGCAGGGAACAACGGCAGACGACAAGCATTTAACTTTATAGAACATGTCCTCGATGGCATGTTCCAATTCATGCGAATAATATCTTGAGCGCCGCGCCCTGCTGTACCCGCGCATCACCGTTCTGTTTGCAGCCAAAACGTTGATGCGGCCTAACGACTGCAAAATGACCTCCGAGATAATGAACGTGTAACGATATGTCACGTTGCCAGGAACATTAAAACTAATGCCGTACAACAAACACATTGACGACTACACATACCTATGAACACACACCGCGATCATGATGATAATGGCGGCGGTGGCAAGGTTCGGTTGGCTGGGGTGTGATCATCTTAAACAAAGCACCTACGGCTGTCTGCGTTTCCGATAATAATGTGCCACGAATAGTTCACTCGCTCTTGTCCTCAACACATATAAAGTGCACTCCACCGTAAACACATTAGCGACGATCGAAAGGGACGGTAATTAAGTTGCCAAAGATACAATAGAGAACACAAAGTGAATAGTTCACATAATGGGGGCGCATAAAAAAACACTTTACGGACTGTTTGCTATCACGCGAATTCTGCAAATAAGATTTAGGGCACGGATATATATTCCAACCGGCATTGTTTACTTCCTTTGATGAAATGAAAAAAATTGTGTTTACTTAGGACGAGATGTTACCTAAATTAATTTACTACAACTCCATATTTTTAAACGAATTAACTATCGTTCTCCGTAACAAATTTCTGATACTACTTTAGTATTTTAAATGACTATTATTTAATAAAAAATAACGAAAACACTAATATCGCTTCTAATAAATTTTATATACAAAAAAAATGAACACAACAAGAAATAGAAAGAAACAGATAGAAATAATTACGAGTTAATAACTGAATGAAAGAAATATATACAATAGACGAATGACAAGTACAATAAACACACCGATATAAAAAACAATGTAGACAACTTACGACAGAAAACGCTAGATTAGACGAGATAGGACTCGCATAGGACAAAAAACACTTAAAAAAAACTTTGGTATTTCATTCCCATCAGCTTCTCATGCTGGTGGGCGGACAGTCCCTTCGACCTACACTGTAGTGCAAAGCCGGAGGGTAGGGCGTAAGGTCCTCTTCAGCCTCCTTTCAGGAATCGTGGGAATGAGTGAGTTATGTGGATAGGGAGAGAAAGATGAGACAGAAGGGAAGTGAAAGATTATCCGAGGAACATTACATCTGCAGAATTTGCCGAAATGATCCAAGGAAACCACAGAAAACTTGACCCGGTTGCGAACTGGTGACCTATCGAATGCTAAACAACGATCTAAATATGAAATAAATATAAGGGAGATTGTGGTGATTAGAATAAATAAAAACGAAAAGTCTAACCCCAATTAAACCACACCACGCAAGACTGTGTAAGTGAGCAAAACACCTGTCCGCAGTTTTACAATAGTGTTGTGGTTTAATTGGGGTAAGAGTTTTCATTTTTATTTACTGATCTAAACCACTAGACCACGCCGCTCGATGGATAAGAATTTTAGGGGTATTTATATTATAGGAATATTAATAGTAGAAATAATATACTAGATGGAAAAATAATGACAGAAAAGGTTAATACACGAGTTTAGAGAAATATGTCGAAATGAAAGGTACTGAAACCGAAATAAAATAATCAAGTCAAGTCATCATTTAATAATATGTATATATATATCCCGCGTTCGAGTCCCGGCGAGGGCGTGACAACAGTAACAAAAATTTTTTCCTCATTAATATGATGTAGTGTGTATTGGGTACAAATTAATTCAATAATTAATATCTCATTAATGCTCTTGTGTTTATTATGAAATGGTAACTATGAATACATATAAAAGAAGTCTTTTAAAATGTTGTTTTGTTTTATATCTATTACGAGTATCTGACGTATCACGTAGATGTTAAATTGATTATAGAAGTTAAATAATATACTAGTTGGGTAGTTAATGCTTCTATCATACAAGGTTAAGTTTCTCCAAGTAAATTGAAATTTGAAGATGCCGCGAGCTCATGCATTTTATATAAGGAGCAAATATCTCTTAGTACAACGAGTATCCACAAGTTCAGAAACTGATTAAGGTCATTAAAAGAAGTTCGCTATTTCAGCAAACAGTCGCAAGGAAGTTTGCAACTGTTCTCTAACTATTTAATTACCACTTTAATTTATATTTGCGGATAATCATGGCGTGTTCTCTGAATTCTTAACCGAAATAACTCCAAAGTTTTCCTTTCGCGGTGATATTTTAGTTCACGACTTAATATGGATCTTACCTACTTATGAGTTTGCTCTTATTTTCTTTCTGATTAATTATTACCATTACTTTCGTTCAGCTAATTAAGCTAGTAATGCATTTCAGTTGTAAAATCATTTAAGGCAGAGATTTTAATCGTGCTTTAAAGATAATTTACCCATTTTAACAAACATCTTACTTGTTAAATGAAATATTGGGATCCGTCAAATAGACAAAAGTATACCACCTGGTGCCAGGCAAAACTTGTAACTCCAATTATTATGTTTTTGGTCAGAAATTTATCGAAACCACCAGACACGGATCGCGATTTCGCTTTTGTTAGAAGCTCATCAGCGTGCCATAGGCAGTCCCTATAAATTACTGACCAAGCCGTAATGTTCCGTAAAGAACAATTAGTATAATAACAACATAGTGGCAATTGTTGTCATCTAGTGGATTTTAGCTGCTACAAAAGATATTATCCGTGTCTGGTGGTTTCGATAAATTTTTGACCAAAAATAATAAATAAAATTGTTTTTGTTAAGCTTTACGTGAATTCACGTATATAGGCTGCGTTGTTGATTCAACTAGACAAGTTTAAATACCTCAGTGAAGCCTTGTCCAGTTTAATATCTTCTGTAACAGTTGCCTCTAAGTTGTAACTCCAATGAGGGACAAATTCACGTGGGAATAGTACACGTAGATCTTAAGACTGTTATTGAATTATAACAATTTTTCTTTTAAATCAATTAAAGAACGTTGTGTTTCTTTACGTTTAGTTTCATTACAACTACAACCTTAATTAAAAAACTGTGCAACCGTTTTTAACGAATAATACAAGACGATGTAGTTTAAGATTTTATTTTACTATCTACAATACAATTGAATATTTTATGACGAACATAGTCGATATTATTCGTATCAACGATTAACAGTAACTATTTTCCTAAAAGAATCCTTATCAAATATCAGAGGAAAGGAACGAATGGGACGAGTAGAAAAAGGCGTATTCGAATTGTCGGCAAACAATAATTGGAAATAACTGATAATACCGAATTACAGGAAAAAATAATCCAAATATAAATTTAGATCGTTATACAAACAAAGTCTGTTACTAATCTTAACACGGTACATTCAAGGTTTCTTGAGAAAAAATGGATACATGGGTGAAGAAATTAAAAGAAAACCTCTGACAAACGGAAAAAAGCTCTTATGAATAAAGAGGTTCTCAAAAGGATATACAGAGGTGTTTTACTTTACATCACCAGAGAAACAGGCAGATTCGGACGTCTATTAAAAAAATTGAACATAGAACAACTTTTAAACCAACTAAGAAAATTGGGGAATGTCTTCATCAGCCAAAGACAAAAGGGATACTCTACCGACATCGGGCAGATATCAAATTCCTTGCATGTGCGGAAAAGTTTACATAGGAACTACAAAACTATCCATCAACACAAGAATAAAGGAACACAAAGCAAATTGTCGTCTAGGACAAACTAACAAATTCGCTGTTGCGGAACACACTGTAAACAACATCGATCACATAATCAGATTTGAAGACACTGAGGTTTTGGCCACCAAATCATCTTACTACTCCAAAATGTACAGGAAAGCAATTGAAATACACAATTATAAGAACAATATTAACAGAATATAAGAAGCACAGAACAATTAATCATGCATGGATTCTGTCACTAAATAATAATACCAAAAAACTAACCAAGCACAAAACCATTCAAACAGAGACCTCGAGCACTGGCGAGCCCAGATACAAATAAGGGCTCCGGAGTACCTATTCCTAGTCTTTACCGAACTATTGAAAATGACAACCACTACTGTCGGCAAAACGTCGAGAAAAAAAATCTTCAGACGACGGCCGACAAGCCTGAACATAAGATTCTTACTAACAATATGATCTAAGAACCCTGGTGTACCGTACTCCTTTGTATTCTGAAACTCATGAATAAAGTAGTAAGGAAAAAGACAAAAAACTTCATCACAAAGAAATTATAATAACATCACAAACTGAAGTAGCTTAATAAAGAGCATATTTCTTTAGCTATCTCTTAACAGTGCAAGTTCTGACAATGTCAGAATTTTGTGGGTTTAGGATTTCTATTTCTGGACCTTATAAAAAATATGTTTTTTCAATAAACAAAATCTAAGATCTAATTGACAAATTAATCGACAAAAAATTCTACAAAAATGCAATTCGTTCAGTGTATCTACCACATTTAGAAAAGAAAAATTATTTTAGCCTAACATACTTAGGTAAGATTAGTAATAGAGTTTCATGTATTTTAAACAAACAAAAGGTAAATACTACTTTTAAGACATCTAACAAATTAGGTAAACTTATCAAAAACAATAAAAAGAAATCAGATTCTACCAGTCTATCGGGTATCTATCAATTAAACTGCGGTTCATGCGAAAAATGTTACATCGGCCAAACTGGCAGATCCTTCAAAATTAGGTTCAGCGAACATATTAAAAGTTTTGAAAATAAAAAACAGAACTCTAATTATGCCAACCATTTGCATTTGAAAAACATAATTTTAACAAATATTATAAAATACTTCATGTTTCTAGTACCTAAAGGTGCTAAACATTTTAGAATCCCTCGAAATTAATAAAATCAAAAATTGTAATTCTGATCCATTACTAAACGATCAAATCGACTTGAATTGTTCACCGTTATTAAATATATTAAAAAATTACCCCCGCCCCGATTAGGTTTATATAAGCAAAAAATTTTGTATAACTTGTACCACAATCATTCACCACTTGATAAATCTACAGTGTAGCGAAACTATAGTTGTGTTAAATAAATAAATTCTGTGAAAAGTTTTATGTGTCTTGTTTATTTAAAATGCATAATAACTTTCACCAGGTATCAGCCAAATCAATCAAATATGTCTTTTTGCCTGATTGCGACGCAGAAATTGATTGATGGGCCACTATTAAACAATAGTTAACAATGTTATAGTTCGACCATTATATTAACACAATTCTTGATTATTTACGAGATGGATGAATTTTGATCATAATTGAGTGCTTTCTGTATGTATAATGTAACTGCCATTTTCGTAATTATTTTACGTACTAGACGACAATCACCGTGAGACTAGAGCATTTCAAACGTAATAACTGATCCAATATAATACGTAATCAAGAGTGTGACTTCCAATCTCTGTTCAGTTTAGTGCCAGAAACATTTAAACAACAGTCTGCGTTAAACAATTAGAAAATGTGATGCTGACCGTGTGATCCGGCATGTCCGTTCGAGTGTAAAATGACAAACGGTTTGCTTATCGAAGCCCGGACCTGAATCCGGGAAGCATTACGTGAAGGATTAACCAATGTATACACACACACACACACACTTGCATCAGATAAATTACACGCTACCGACGGCAACACTGCTTAGCAATTAATGGCAATGGGGGCTTAGAATGGACGGACACACACGTCAGACAATGATGAACACACACTATCTATCCTTGTTTCTCCATCACAGTTTGCTTAAAATTTAATAACGGATTTGTTTCCGCTGTTCATTATACGCCACAACGACCAAAAGTTACTTTCCTTTTGAGTTCTACTTTGTTCCCCTTGCTTTTGAACTTTGCTTGGAATTAAACTACATTGGTATCAGTACTGAATGCGAAAAAGCTCCAAAGGTTACGTCATCCTCACTTAATCCTTTGATATATCACGATTATACAGAATTTTGATTAGGGTAGTTGCTCACCATGAACGAATACAAACTATGCTTCTACCATAACACAGCATTCATGAATGAAAAACATTTAGAAAATTACACAAATACTAACTCGAAAAGGTACTTATGGCTGCACTTCACTAAGAGAAATAAATAACCCAATTAAAGAAATATACGAAAAAATAAAGGCAAATACTTCATAGTAGTGATGCCGGTTTGCACAGTTGTTTAACTAAGACGGACTTAATAAACTAATGCTTAAACATAAACCTAAACCTTTATTTCAAATTCGTTTGCACCGTAATCTGTCTTGAAGAAGACTTTTAGGTATTTCACTCGCATCAGCTATCGATACTGATGGAAGGACAGTTCCAACGAGCTCTTTATAGAATCGTGGAAATAGGTGGGTGGTAGTTAAAGAGAAGCAGATGAGGCGAACGAAATAAAGGCAGAAGAAAATAGAAATGTTATCTGTGGAATATTACTCCCTCACTATTTGCCTAAATAATCGAAGGAAACCACAGGAAAGCAGGATCCAGGACGGGTGGACCCGGAATCGGACAGCTGACCTCCCAAATGCAAAGCTATGATCTTTAAGCAAGTACTGCTTTGTTTTCAAGGATTGGAAGCAACGCTAAATTGGAATAATTTGTAGGGATTTTATGAAATGAATAAATACAGATAGCCTAGTGAACGCCATCTGCACAAATTTTCTACTTATTCTGGGATTCAGTAATGTTCATCAAGGTCCTTTTATACTAAGAATATCGACTTGTTAAACTGTTTGTTTATTTGTACAAATAACTTGTCGAACGATGTTTAAGGGTAGCAAGTAGGTTCTGTCGGAGCTGTCGACGACGTGCTGATGAAAATCAAAACGTTCGAAATCGCCATACACATCTGGCAGTTTGGACGAATACTAATCAAGAACACAGTTTTATTTTGTGAAATATTAAACAGTTGTGTCAGGGTTGAACTAGTGTAGTCCTTATACGGGTTTAAAGGCCGTCGTTGGTTGGAATTCCTTCCTAACATTTCGCTAGCACGAGTGAAAAATACATGCAAATACAACAGTTTTTTACCTGTGAATGCAACTTGATAAACACACAAAAATAGAAATAAAAAAACAATGAACCAACAAACGCGACACTTCACTACACTTTCAACATAATGAATCATCATACGACCCTCAACCGCTAAGAACGCGACGCTGAGCTAGGGTAAATCTCCGACCTCTTCAGCGAAATCTCGATCATCTAGCATTTTTATCGTTCGTTCGCGTCTAAGATAACTAAACAGTTTCTGAATAATGAGTAGCAGGTAATAATTTAGGGAAGTGTGAAATTATTGAAATAGGCGATAGAGAATGACAGACGCTGGTTACTACAGGGAAGAAAGGATTTAGAGATTGGGAATGTAGACTATGTGGAGGGATTGAGGAAATATTAGCTCACCTGTTCTGTTGTAGAATAGCCATGCAAAGCCAGGTAAATAAAGGAAGGCAATTTGTGATGGAATGGAGGGGTGATAGGCTGGATGGGTTGATTGTACAGACATTAAAAGGGGAGGTGTGTGAGGAAATATGTGAATATATAAGAGTAACTGAGACAAAAGTTAGAGAGAATAAAGGTTATTGTTAATATAGAATAGATTAGAAATTAAAATAAGTACTGTGGGGACTTATGTCCCACTATTGTAAAAATATTCATTTTTGTACATAAAAATTCTTTACTTTTGTATAAATTATCTTGTGTAAATTCTGTGTAAATATTTTGTATAAAATTACTAACACCCTTGAGCATGCCTTTTCTCAAACATGTTTTCTACTGTCTTGCCTTTTTTTAATTCTGAGAAACAGCTTTCTTTTCTTGTCTATCTTTCATACACAATCCAAAATTCCTGTCCCTTGTCACCGATCGCTTGCAACGGTCAATCATAAAAAGTACCGTTGCCGATCCCTAATAAAACTACCGCTTCTTGTTTCGCTACCCTCGGCATGCTTCCAATAAATAACATTTACCGTTGAAGACTAACTTTCTATATTTTCAAATCGACACTTCTTCACCGACCGCTACAGATAATACTCGTCACAACCATTTGCTCATTTTTTACCACTCAATATTAAATTCATTTCTATTCTTTCATCATTTTCACTTCTAACCGTCTGTAAATTAAACACCATCAATCAACCATCATCAAGTTTTATTTAAATAAATATAGTACTAAATAATCACCCGCAACACCACAGTACAATAAATGTAAATTGGGAGCAAAATGTAAATACTCTTCAATGAGCATACATGTGTATTATTATTATAATAAAGCAGTCGAAGCCAATACATTTGGAACTTTATTAGAATACGGCTAAGCAGATAAGAAAAAGTTGCTGGCTTGGCGTTGGAGTTTGGAGTTTGAACTATTTACTGTGTTCTACAACACAGCCAAACTTTCCAGACTTCATAATTTTTCAGTTAAGTATGCCACCATTAAAATAAAATAAAAATCTTTTCCTAATTAAGAGATACTACACACGAAAAAACGAAAAAAATCAAACTTTATATTTCGCGCCCATCGCTGATTGATATTCCGGTCGTTTTTCGACAATTCGCGAGTGTTGTCAATTTATCAACACATTGTGGCAAATGGCGTGACGTTTACCGAATCTCGGCAACACTTACGTCCTCGATGCGGCATATAAACGGCACCACAAAAAGTCTTATCTGGGCAATAAATATCCCCGTGACGTTATTAAACCGAACGATGAGCACCAGAGCTCGCTATCGCCTGTTTTGCCCGCTGCACGAGCTGGTGGAGATTGCGGCAAATAACCTGTCAACTATTTACACCGTTCAGTCGACGCCGTTGTCGACAACATAGCGCCGCAGCCTCCGCAGAGATGCGAAACCTTTGTGGAAAAGGGAAAATTTTTATGATATACGACCCCCGCTTGTATCCTACGTCGATACCGTTAGCGCTACCACTCAACAAAATGGCTCCCTTATCGACTGGATAGTCGTTGCCGGATTTTTACTTACGTCGTACTTTACTTTATCCACTGCACTGATATTTCAGAATAGAGTGAACGACTCGCTACAAAGACAACGATAATATCACAACAACAAACAAACACTCAGTACACAATATACTACAAATAACGGGATCAAAGTCAATTGTAATTGTAATTTTGCTTTAAATAACGGATTAATTTTGTAGTACAAAAAGTCCGTTTGGGGTAAATATGTTATCAGAAAAATAAAAGAAAAAACAAAAGATGAGAGTAGAAAATTATTTAACTAATTACACACCATTCATTCAACCAAAATAATGCTGCGTTGCATTGTACGCAATATAAAAAGTTTGAAATATGCATGATAAATGCATAAAATATTCATGAAAAGTAACTAAATATGTAACATTAAATAATAAGAAAATAAATAAATAATTAAAACAATAAAAACACTCGGTCATTCCATAAATTTGAGTTTACTTACCCGATGAAGATTTCGGCTGTTATGCCATCAACAGGAGTTATGAACGTAAACTAATTCAAATAATAAGAAATTGTAGTTTTCTTTAGGTCTTAATTATTATTGCTGGAATTTCCAAAATCGATCTTTAATTATACCTTTTAAGAATAAACGCATACAGCGTAATATATATATATATTTAGTTTATATATATCTATATATATATATGATAATAAAAATGAAAAAATGAAGTTATAAGTTTTTAAACTTTGGATTTTTTTTCTGAACGCCATGTACAAATTATATATAGTTATATATATAATTATATATACAAAGTTTAGTTTTGGCAAGACGTTAGTCTTATGATTTGACTATAACTAGTAAAAATTTTAACATTCTAAGTCATTTTTAATGGAAGTGAATGATTTTTTATAATTTGGGTTGCGGTGCAATATTTTTTCCAATAAATTAAATTATCTCAGAAACTATTCATTGTTGGCATACAAGTTGGTTGGTTATCAAAGTCATCTTAAAACTTAAAATTTTATGTTTCATAAGTAAAAAATATACAATTCCATTTAAAATAAGAAAGTTGACATTAACTTCCGGTATAACCAGAAGTGCCTGACAGCTGAAATTATTTTAGTTAAATTGATCATCCTTGGTAACCTCTAAATTTTCAAATCTGTAACATACTTAGTTTCTCTAAAACGTCTAATGTACCACTTAGATTGAATGACCCTATGTATAATATATATATATATAACAAGTAACAGCTTCTACAATAAATTATAAAAATAATTTGTCAACTTTCTAGTTACATATAAAACAGCCTGTCATGATTTTTATTCAAATATTTTTGTACTTCAAAGTTTATAAATATAGTCCTTTCAATTATATCTCAAATGACTAACGATAACTTTTTAATTTTCTTGTAGCATATAGTAAGTACAGGTACATTTTAAGTTTTGGAATGAGAAGACTGCGACCCCTAGAACCTGCCTTATGTACGCATCTGTTATGTAGATATATAAATATTCTAGCGACAATAATTACTTAAACTTTTGCAGTTATATTTTAAAAATGATGATAACTAGCTACATGTTCAAAGATTACAGTTCGTCATAATGTATACATCGTATATTGTCTTAATTTAAGCATCAAAAATGGTGAGAAAATCTATGGATTTTTATATGACAACGCCTTTATTACTGTGTAGATGTAATTTGCCTTATTTGTTTGTCGAATTTATAAAATAATTGAGATTTATAACTTACAGTTGTAAACATTAGTCTAACAAAAGTGCTTACACTGTACCTAAGGGTGTTAGATGTTCTTCTTTGCGTTTCTCCCAAAGATTAGATCATCCGGAGCCTTAAAAAAAATAATAACACAAATGCGGTTTGTGATTTTTGAAAAGGCTTTTACAAATACATTTTTTTTTAAGAGATAACGACTTTAAAATTAATTACGATACGATACATAAAAAATGTTATTATTTTTTCTTACAGTGCAGCGAGACTTTTCCATGGGAAAAGTAATTGGTTTGTTAATTATTTTCTAATTTATTAATTATGCGACACTTCATTAGACGATAATATTTACTGAATTTGTGAAATCTTATCTTCTGAAACCGAATATTTGGCCGTTAAAGTTAAAATGGAAGACCAGAGATTGAATGATTACAGACTGTAGGAAACATCATTATGTAATCAAAGCTCGACTTGTCCTAATTGCTACCGCTACCCTCTCATAACTACCTCTATTTCGTAAACTTAGATCTCGGCAGACGACCGACCCCCCATTAAAGTTAGCTCCGCGTCAACGGCAACGGCCGACCGACGTAGAAGCTGGGATTGTCGGAAATAATTGGTTACAATTACCGCTTTACTACTACAGTTCATTGAGAAAATGACCGAGTAAGAGGATCGCCCTCGGTCGAAGCTGCGTAATTACCACGTACCTATTCAAATGAACACTACTCCAATATCATCATAAAATCAAAGCATAGGTATATATAATACGTATGTACCAAAAATGATATTCTTCACAAGATTAAATCATTAAAAATAATTATTATTGACTATAAACCAACTCCATAATCCAACATATACCTATATTTAGTAAATATCATAATTCAATAATTAATAATGAAATAAATTGTATTGAATTAGCGGATACTTGATGAAAGTCCAACATATTGAAATAAATAAACAGTTGATAACTTCCACAATTTATTAAATAAACTTAACACGTGTTTCGCCAACACAGTGGCTTCTTCAGAAGTACAAAATTTACTTAAAACTACCTAAGAGTAGATGTTTATAAATAGGGTGGTGCATCTTCATTAGAGTTAGGGAAAAGATTTAATAGTGGTGAGGGGTTTATATCTACTTGGTCATTGTGTAATCTGTCTGTATTTTTGTATTTGTTAATTTCATTAGATTCCAATAGTGTAAGTTTTAAACTCTTATTTTCAATGTGTAAATTTTTTACATCTAAATTAAATATAGGACTATCTTCTAACACATGTTTTGCATAGTTAGAATCGGTTTTTTTGTTTCTATATGATCTAAAATGTTCGTTCAAACGAATTCTAAAATTTCTTCCCATCTGACCTATATAAGTTTTTGAACAAGAACCGCAATTAAGTTGATATATGCCTTGCTTTTGACAATTTCTCTACTTTGTCTTTATTATTCTTTATATGTATGCCAAGGTTATTATTCGTTTTGTATTATACATTTATATTGTTGTCTCTGAGAAATTTATTGATTGTTAGTGATGGTTTCCCTATATATGTTAAAAGTTTGAATTTTTTATTTGTGTTATCTTTAGTGAGTGGGAAGATGTTTGAAATATTTTGAGTGTATGCAATTTTTTGTAAAAGAATGTCAATTATGAGCGGGTTGTAATTATTGTTTATGGCGATTTGTTTAATTAGATTCAATTCTTTATTATAGTCTGTTTTTGACAAGGGGACTTTGATAAGTCTGTGTAACATAGTTTTAAGTAAATTTTGTACTTCTGAAGAAGCCACAGTGTTGGCGAAACACGTGTTAAGTTTATTTAATAAATTGTGGAAGTTATCAACTGTGTATTTATTTCAATAATGAAATACTTGAACAATTTTTTCTTTTTTGTAGAGATTAATTTCAATAGATATGATGGAGTATAGTTATACTTGATTGAAATCCATAACAAGATAATAATTAAAGTATTGTAAATTTCAATTAACGTTTATTGCACTTGGAATCGGAAGGAATACAATAATACTTAAAAACTAAGCAATGGTTTATTCTTAAATACTACTTTAAGGGGTGGGGATAGAGGCATGAAAGATGTGTAATAATGGAGTCTTGTGATAGGTACTATATAGGAATGACATATGGAAACTTTAAAACTAGACTTAAAGAACATAAAAATTATAAATTATTTCTATTAGAAACTATAGAAATAAATAAATGTAAACATATTGGTTTGCTATTAAAAGAAAAACTAGATGAAAGGAACTCCACATTATTAAACATCTTTCCTGCCCCCTACTCTCACCACATAAAGTAATATTTTAGAACAAACCATTGTTTAGTTTCTAAGAATTATTGTATTAATTCCGAAGAAGTCACAGTGTGACAAATCAATTTTTATCTACTATAGATTATAAATATGAACTCAACAGAAACAACTACTCCGAGGGCTAATACCCCTACTAACATTGAATTACACTGTTGATTAGGTTGAATATTGTTAGACGAAAATACAAAAGACATCCTTATTCGTCTAACTACCAAGGATCACAGATTCCAACATTTGAAACACAACCTACTAAGCAGGCACAGCGAACCGAAAGCCATATCCCACGACCGTTTTCCACCTATTGGGTCTCATTACATAGGCGCTGGCAGAATTTATATTTATTACATAGCTTGAAAAAACCTTACTGCCAGCGCCCACCTGATAAGACCCAATAGGTTGAAAACGGTCGTGGGATATTGTTTTCGGTTCGCTGTGCCTACTTAGTAAGACGCGTTCCAAATGTGGGGATCTGTGATCCTTGATAGTTAGACGAATAAGGATTTTTATTCCTTCCATTTTTGGATGTCTGTTTACTACAGGTTACCTCAAATTAATGAGGAAAAAATTGTTACCACGGGGTAACAATAAATATTATTATTATTATTTAGCGCAGAAAAATCCCGATAAAATTTTGAATGCAATTATTATTTGTGTTTAGATTATTTTTCCAAATAAAAAACCGGAACCTTTTAGTAAATCAAACGGTTCTTTTGGATTCGAGAGTATTTTTACGTTCGGTAATTCAGTAAACGACCCCACGGCCAGAAGTGTTTTAAATTTATTTACGGTTTTCACCAATTTTTTCAATATATGTAGTTACTGAATTCGTTCTGTTTCTTTGAACTTGGATCGTGAAATACGTGTTAGGAATTTATTCTTGTAATACTTATTACTTGAATTTTTTTAAAGATAACGAGAGGCTTAGGGATTTAAATTAAAGAATTATTCCAAAACTAATTAAATCCGTCCGCGTCTGGATGGATGGTACCGCTGCCGATGTGTGTTCCTCCAACCAATTCTCGAGCATAGCTTATAATTATTATATTTTATATTTTACAAACAAATTTCATGTGGTGTTGCCTTTAGTTTTTAGATTGGTTTTGTGCAGACACGTTACTGATTCGACATGAAATATTTCCACGCATTTAGCAAATTTAATGGTCTTTTATGTTTTTGCTTCGATAAACAGTTTAATTATATAAATTACCCTTTTAATTAAACGAGGCAGTTTAATTTGAAATTTAACTCATCAATTTGCAGTTCGAATTGTAATTACGAATAGATAAATATTTTTGTATATGCACATATATATGTACATTGTTATAATAGAAATTAAAATAAAAGAAATAATCTGCTATATGTTGAAAATATTATTTATCACCAATAATATTTGATTGATTTGATTTCAAGCTTCCTAACATCGAGTACAATAGATCATTGTACAATAGCTCATTATAATTTAGTTAAAAATTAAATTGTAATTCATACAATAAAAATTATGAGTAATTCCTACAACCAAAAATGAAAAATAATATCATAAACATCCAATTAAACAATCAATCAGATTCTCCAATACGACACATTGTAAAACATTTTTTAATAAGAGAAATAGTTTGGTCGGTGACTGAATTATGAAACATTATGAAATAAACAAAATATAATAAAAAAACGCTTTCAAATGATTCAAATGTATTTTAGAAAAACATTACATATGTTTCGGTGGATAACACTTTTAACAAAGTATATAAGATAATACTAAAATTTAAAACATGTTGAGGTCTTATATATCTAGGGAGGGTTGTTAAAATCGGATATACTCAAATACAGATCTAATACAGGCGTGTCTTTAAAATCTATATATTATATTATATATTATATTTATTTTTGAAGTAAAGCTCTTTTTATTTCCAGTTGTTCTAATAATGCCAATAAAAATAAATGTAAAAATAAAGAGCTTTACAAAAAAAAATTAAATATGACGAACGACCTGCTAGATTTTAAAGGCACTCCTGTATTAGACCTGTATTTGGGTATTTCCCATATTAACAACCCTCCGTAGATATATAAGACCTGAACATGTTTTAAATTTTAGTATTATCTTATATACTCTTGATAAAGGTGTTTTCCACCGAAACGTATGTAGAGTTTTTCTAATAAATATTTGAAACATTTAAAAGCGTTTTTTATTATATTTTGTTTATTCTTTAATAATTAAAATCAAAGATAAAAAAACTGGTAGTTTCCCAAATATATTTAAAGATTGTCGACAGCTGTGAATGCTTAAGGGTGTTAGTAATTATTGCGTCTTCGCTATAAATTCTAAATATTTTCAACCGTCTTTTTGTTTGTTTGTGTCTAGGTAAAAAGTTTTGTATTTTGTATTCGCATGTCGGTAAATTTTGTGTTTTCTTTGTACATTTAGATTTCAGCTGTATTTCAAATCTTCATAAACAAGGTTTTGGGGTCAAAGAAACGAAGAAATAACAATTCAATTCGATTTTTACAACCTATGCATTCAATCACACCAATTATCAATCCAATATTAAATCGAACAATTCAAAACAAAATAGTTCCAAATTAGTTAGTAAGTTGTACACAGATAGTGTACTTATATATTATAAATAAATAAAAAACAACAAAAACAGATGATTGTGTTCTTCAATAATTCAAAAACCCAAAGTCTTATAAGTTTTATTCTTCGTTCAAGGAAACGAATTTTTAAAAACAATTTTATTTTATTGAGACATACAATATGGTTAGGTACAATTTAATAATCGCGCGATTCGATTTTGTAATTGTCACCTTATTTTATGTTGG
Organism: Agrilus biguttatus; assembly: GCA_963921985.1. Taxonomy (NCBI): domain Eukaryota; kingdom Metazoa; phylum Arthropoda; class Insecta; order Coleoptera; family Buprestidae; genus Agrilus; species Agrilus biguttatus. Next base: position 29,924,910 of record OY998118.1, read on the forward strand.
CCTTTAAATACTACACCCACTGTCACCACCACCACGTCGCACACTACTGATAATGCTGTCCTCTTGGGTCCATAACTTATATGGGACAGTGATCGACTGTAGTATTTATTGTATATCAGGTAGTTACAAAGTAAATAGAGAACGCCATATGGCGCATACATCGCACTCAGGCCTTTCTTCCGGAATAACTCCATCTCCCATCAAACCAAAATCCGTGCCTTTAACTCAATCATCAGGAGCATTTGCTCCTACGTCATTCCCGTCTGGGGCTGCGCCCCTCCCCATCGCCTGCAACTTCTTCAAGGAACCTACATGCGGATTCTCCGTTCCGCATTAAACTACCCCTGGTTCGTCAGAAACATTCAAATTCTAAAAGAAACCGGTCTACCTTCTCTCCCCGACGCTGCAAATACATACGCGGCAAACCTTCGGGCCTTCGTGTCAGGCCACCTAAATCCCACCATCTCGACACTCTCCAACTACGCCCCAAAACCCAACGACCGCTTTAGAAGGCCTTGTCACCTTCTACACTGAGCCGCCATTATCCGCTCTACCCTAGTTTCGCTTTTTTAGCGCGAGTGCCCGCCCATTACATCAAAGGTGGGCCACCGACTCTTCGAACCCCCCCCCTCCAACGCTCCCGGCCCCTCCCCCCACAACTCTGCAATCGCCTCATTCCACTTCCCTATCCCTACCTCTCCGCATCTACCCTGGGGATGTAAAAACCTTCGGGTTGTTAATCCCCACTCGAGGTGGGTTTTTAGTCAGTAAGAATCTGACACTACCCCCTTCAGGGGGTGCCTATGCAAGGTTTTCCCACCTCGAGTTAAATATAAACAAAAAAAAAAATGAACGCCATTTGTAGATATTTGCTACTTACTTGTGAGATTTAGTAATGTTAAACAAGGTCCTTTTATAATAAGGATATCGAATTGTTCAACTGAACTCACTGCGTAGCGACATCTACGTGGTAGGCATATAACCAGATCGAACAGAAATAAAAATATGCTCTTGATTAACGTTAGTTACAAATTTAATAAGTAGCGATACTTTAAATTCAATTTGTTGATTTGTGGCGTGTTTATTTTGGCGACGGGCTTTTTAATTTTCTACAATTTTTAGGTAATTTAGACGATTACCTTTTGATAAAATTTAAAGACTCCGTAGTCGTGAATTTATGAAACATAATGGAAATAATAACGATATTAAAAAGTAGCTATTATGTGTTTCAAAAAAGTTTTTTTTTTGTTAACTCTACAAATGTTTCGGCATTTGATACCTTTATTATTATTATCATTATTATTATAGTAGTACTCTTGATAAAAGTATCATATACCGAAACATTTGTAGAGTTAATAATAAACTTTCTTGAAACATATAAAAACTACCTTTTGTTCTCATTATTATGATTACCTTTTTATTCGAAATGTAAAAGTTTGGTAAATTTGGCAGGTAATCGTCCAGTGCTGGACTTTATCCTACGAAATTTCCAGTCGGGAATATACAGTTATAACACACAAGAAATACTAGTCTGAAGATGTCTAAATGTAAAATAGATCAATATCAATAATTACGAATTTGGTCAATCCCTACGTAAATTTCAATTATCTATGACAAATTGTCTCAAAATATTTAAGACCCCAAGAGCAAAAGGTATTCTTTTGACTGACTTTAGTGGCAATGTGATTAGTAGATATATGAACATTATACATGCTTCATACGTTTGACATTTTATTATTGTTGCATTTATATATGCTATTTTGGTAGAATATCGATTAGCAATTTGAATCATAATTTTGCGAAAACCACAAATTATACAATTGATAATTTACACTGACAGTACAATAATGTCGGGAACATTCAATGTAGCACGTATATAACGTACACACAATAGGAATCAATTGACTATTGTTTTGTTATTTTTTTTTTGTTATAATAAAATGTTTAAATTCCTGCGTACAGATTATTTGGTTAATAAATGCTGCTGCTAAAATAAGTATTTGAAATATGTATTTAAAATGAGAAAAACAAATATACCAGGCTGTTAGTATTATCTATTCGAAACATTAAGATATTTAAATAATAAATACATTTAAAAAATAAAATAAAAATTGTTTCAACACATATATATTTTCTCGACGAATCGTTTTGACCAAGACGGTCATTATCAAGAGTACTTGTTATATAATATAATGATGATGACCGTCTTGGTCGAAACGATTCGTCGAGAAAATATATATGTGTTGAAACAATTTTTATTTTATCTACCGATCACCACCAACAACATTGATAATAAATATATTAACGGAACGATAAGCGTACAAGAGACCTAAAGTGTATCGAAACAGGATAAAAAAAGGAAACGAATGACAAAATTAAATTTGCTAGGTGCTATTTGAAAAATGAAGTTATCCGTGTTAAATTTTTAAACTTTGTTTTTTTTAACGCCCTGTACAAATTATAAAGCTCAGTTTTGGCATGACGTTAGTCCTATGACTTGGCTATAACTAGTAAAAATTTCAAACTTCTAAGTCATTTTTTATGGAAGTTATGATTTTTTATAGTTTGGGTTGCGGTGCAATCTTTTTTCTAATAAATTAAATTATCTCAGAAACTATTCATCGTGGGCATATAGGCATACAAGTTGGTTATCAAAGTCACCTAAAAATTTTATGTTTCATAGGAGTTCATCGTAAAAAATATTCCATTCCATTTAAAATTAGAAAGTTGACATCAACTTTCAGTATAAGCAGAAGTGCCCGACAGTTGAAATTATTTTAGTTAAATAAATAGATCATGATTGCTAACCCCTACTCCCAACTCCCAAATTTTCAAATCTGTAACATGTTTAGTTTATCTAAAACGTCTAATGTACCACTTAGTTTAAATGACCCGGTACATGTAGTATAGTAATAATTATACCTTCTTCTTTTGTGGTCGTTTTTATATTCTGCCAGTCTTATTTAAAGTGGCCATTTTATTTTTTATTCTAGGAATTTGTTATACCATTAATTTGTACATGGTATCTTGTCAATTTATTCGGTGTTCGAATATTTGAAATTCTTAATTTCGTATCTTGAAACGATTTTTCTCTGTTGCCATATATTTGTGGTTAATTTGTATCATATCGACAATATGTTATTTATTTGATGTTTTTGGAGACACCAGAAGTCTTTGATAAATTTCTGCTGTGCTTAAAAAGTAGTTAACACGCAAAGGCGTATTTTGAAAGGATCGATTAAAAGGGTGGTAGTGACGAGCAGTAGTCCCGACAAGCAAACTTGGAAAAACATTTTCTTTGGCGTCTATTTTGCCACAAATAATAACCGAGGAAAATAATGAGTGAAATGTGGAATAAATGCTCACGAAAAGGTACAAAACAGCGCCGATTTCATGCCTGTCAGATTTATTGACATCTCTATAAACAAAGTAGCATTTATGTAAATGACAAGGAAAATGGAAATTTCTTGATACGAACAAATCTTAACTTAGCGAATGATACAAACAGAATAAAATTAGTATTTTTACTGGTCAAAAAGTAATTTGGTATTATATTGGAAACGAAACAGAGAATACTATTTGCAATAATGATTCTACAGAAATTTTCAATGAAATAATAAATGTGTTCAAATGGTTAATAGAGAGCATTTATAATCTTAAAAGTCACGAAAGGCATACGAAAATGGAAGGAATTTAATAAATTTTAAAATTCGGCCATGGATTTTCTAGAAAACCTCTCGTATTGATCAGTTTTAGGGTTACGTGCCTCGAAATGAAAAAATGAAAGACTTGAATGTAGGTTCACTTTATTACCTATCTGTGAACCCTTTTCTCTCACGAGCGTCTAGTTATATCGAGTTGAAATTAATATCAAATACTGAAGTAAACTTATAGCCTCATACAGTGGCCGGCACGTAAGGAGATTCAAAAGCCATAAATCATCGGATGCGCTGTGGCAAAGTCTAGTCCCTTTAGGGCGGGGTTAATCGACCGGTAGGAAGAATGATATCTGCTCAGCAAAGTTCAGCGGCGTAGTGGCAAACAGTTGCAAATTAACAGAGTAAAGAAGTGGTTAAATTGATAGTGAAATTTTAATTGTTCACTTCGCATACATCATTAAAACCCCATTAGGATAAGTAAATCAATTGAATGAATTCACTTGTGTTGAATGTTCAGTACTTTTTCTCTTAGTGATAGGCGCCGCTGAACTACAAGTTGACGTTTCGGTCCAGCTATATTCTTATTGGCTTTTTCATTTATTGCTATGCTAAAAGTCTCCGCCTACCCACCTGTCAAACTGATTGTCGCTGAATCTCTTTACGTGCCGGCCACTGTAATATCAGTATTATACCGATTATACCGATATTATAAAAAACAAGTAATATTAAATGACCAGATAGAAACAAACAATTCACCTTTGTTAAACCTCCTATCCTTTAGTTCTGTACTGCGCATGTATATATATAAGATTGTGTTTGTTAATTCTTATTTTAAACTGATCACCTGAAGAAGTCACAGTATGGCGAAACGATAGTAGTGAAAATAAAAAATTCGTTTTGAAACCGAAATCTGTGTTTTAATTTGTGTTAGTTTATTATAATAATCAACTATCTCTACGTTTTTCTTAAATGAAAACTTATTTTATGGATGATCTTTTACTTATTGTAATAGTATTATATTATATATATATTAATATTACTTGTACGGTTTCGTTTGTATCTTCGTTTGATTTTTAACACGAATAGCATTTTCGCAATAACTTTAAAGTATTTTATAAGCGGAAGGCAATTCTATCCTTTTTTTAACGCAATCGCCACTTTCAATTTCAAATTTAAGGCGGTCCGACATTCCATCGTAATCTTGGCCGTTACACATCTTATAGCGGTGATATATCCGTTATATTTATGTATTTTGTTATGAGTTGGAGGGCAGCGCTAAGAGTTTTTCGCGAGTTAGCGGCTTATATCTCGTATAACGTGGCTTAGAAACCGTTCGTCCATTAAGTGTGGCACTAAAAAGATTACGCTAAGAGAAGGTATAACGTGCTATATAAAAAAGTCCATTATTTTTTTACGATAATTCCGGCAAACTTTCGGGGTTTCGAAACTTATTCTAGATTAGTCTCTTCACCGAGATTGTTGTTAACATTAATATAAAATTCTTCATTTTCCGAAATTATTCAAGTGAACTTCTTTTAAATACTTAAGAGATAAAAATTTATTATTAGTTAGTGTTCAATTCCTAGAGAACTTCATGAGTTTCTAATTAAGGAGTTTGGGCGTCGAAATGCTTTTAGATTTTTAAACGTTTTGTGGAAATTTGGGTTTTAGTATTCATTTAGTTATTGTTGCAGTAAATTTATTTACTGGATTTGTAGTGTGTGTTCATCATTTGGCACTTATAATAAAATTGTCTTTTTTCAAAATATTAAATATTAAATAAAAATATTAGTAAAACCTGTTGTCTCCAAAAACATAAACAAATAACTTATTGTCGATATAATACAAATTAATCACAAATATATCGCTACAGAGAAAAATATTTTCACGATACAAAATTAAGAATTGCAAATATTCAATTACCGAATAAATTGACAAGATACCATATACGAATTAATGAAACAACAAATTTGTAGAATAAAAAATAAAATGGCAGCTTCAAATAAGAATAACAGAATACAAGAAATGCCACAAAAGAAGAATTATCAGTATATATTAATGTTATTAATATTTTTATGGAGCTATCTTCTCTCTTGATACAAAATTATGGAATTACCTGACTACTATAACGTTTAAAAAAATGATGAACTAACTAATCCACCTACATATGATTTCCAGAATGCTCTTGTTAAATCAGAATTTTTAATAATAAACCACAAACAATTTGACGTGTTTAGCGTGTTGAAATGTCAATATTGCGTTTCTGCGCTGATTGGATGTCATTGTGGTTGTGACTAAACACCTGCCTGTCTACGGAATGTCGACATGATTAACATGTAAGTGCTATGCTTCATGGGTAACGGAATTTATCTGTCCAAATTGCGACGGGTTCAACTAGTAAATAAATAAAATTATGAACCGATATTTTTCAAATTTAATACTGGATATAAATTCGATTGGATGGAATTGTAATAAACAATTAATAAAGATAAGTTTTCAAGCTGATTAAGTTAAAAATTACTATAACATCATTGATAAGTTTTAACAGAAAAAAAAGATGGAATAGCTGACGTATTCTAAATTACAAATCATTATCGTTATTATCGAATTACACACCTCAACTGTTTGAAAATAAATAGGATAAAATTTAATGTTTACTGAAAATATATATTATGTAAATATATAAATTAATAAAGTAAAATCAACATGCATCTATATAATAACAATAACACCTGTAGAAACGTATTATGGTAAATTATTTCTGATTTTAATTTTGAAAAAACTGATTATTTCTGTGGGTTTTCCTTCACCTGTGTATTTATCTATGTAACTGTACCTTCATTTGCGGTTCTAATTTTCAATTAAGTTAATATAACTTGATCGATTTTTTAACTCTGCCAGTTTTTTTAAATATACTAATTTATAAATATTAATTCGGATAATTACCATTATACGACTTTTCATCTATTGTCTGTTTTTATGCAGTGTACGAGGGCGTATCAAATATAAACGGGACTGATATTTTTTTAAATTACGGAAAGGTCAGTGACCTGGTTGTAGTAGATGTAAGGATGGCCTGTACCCCTAGGGAGAACCAACCGCAATTCGCTCGAATCGCTTTAGAAGTGCATGTCTCCGTGGAGCAACGGATTATTATTAAGGTTTTGGCCAAGGACGGAGTGAATCCAATCGAAATTTTGCGGCGATTACAGGCACAGTTTGGTTGGAGACAACACCTTGTCCAGAACTTGGATGAAGGCCCTGAAAAGATCCAAACTGAGAGCCATACTCGCCGCCCAAGAACAAGTGTGACCGAAGCCAACATTGAGGCGGTCCGAAACCTCATTGAGGGAAATCGACGCATAGCTCTCTAAGAAATCGTTAATGAATTGACTATCAGTTACGGGAGTGTCCACGGGATCGTAACAGATACGATTTCGCAGGGACATTACAATCAATTCTAGCAATGGCATCGGCATCGTCATCTGTGGGGGAGTGGGGGAAAAGCGGTGAGAGGGGACCAATGAAGACAAACACGCGCTTGTTGGGCGGAAAGGTAATGGCAACAGTGTTTTTTGATCGGCAAGGTTCTTTTCACGTTGACTTTTTCTGTGATCTACTAGATGCCGCGAAATTATCATTTTAAAGTAAAAGGAAGAAGCAATAGGTCAGAAGTGTCATTATTTTACATGACAACACCAGGCCTAACATGGCCAATGCCACAAGGCAAAAATTGAATGCATTGGGCTGGGAAACGCTGGAACATCCGCCATATAGCCCAGACTTATCCCCTTATGACTTCCAGTTTTCTGGGCATCTGAAAGAAGCGTTTGAAAGCCAACGTTTCCACGAGATGCCATAAACCAGCTCTCAATCTGATGGGAAAAATATATTTCTACGGCGGGGGACTATGTAGAAAAGTAGTATATATATCGAAGTCTAATTAAATATAGTTTATATTTGATACACCCTCGTAGTTTTCGATTTATCCATTTAGACTGTGTATTCCCGATCAAAACTGAACTTTTAACTAGGGCAAAGGCGAATGAATAAAGAAACAAACTCAATTTTAATTACAGCATTTTTTTTAAATTCCTCTGCAGATTTTTTCACGGGACTGAACGTTTTAATTTTCTTTGCGTGATTGTGCAATTAAAATTGCTGCTAATAATAATTCACCTTTATAAATAGGGTGACGTGCAAGTTGAATTAATATATTTTCAAGTGGAAATTTAATTATGACTTGGTTCTATTTGGGTCGGGTATGTGCCTTGTGCTTTTGTGCACGGCTACTATTCACATATACGTACATACAGCCTACGTGACGTGACGTGTCGTGATACACGGCAAAATGGATCTCATTCTTCCGGATAAGAGCAACGAACATGTGCAAATTGTTATGAATATTTAGCGTTTTTGTCGCGAATCGCGCTCGGAATATTTCCCGGGCCGAAGCTCTGACACAAAAGTACTTTCTTGCTTTTCCTACGGCTCGTCCGATAAACAGGAGCGAATTACGAATTATCACGCGAGTTCCGGTACGAGATGGCGTCCATTAGATTGTTTTTAGTTCCGTGAGAATATTTCATATAAATAGCTCTCCGGTCTTGTGTGTGGAAACCATGAAAAATTACAGCAGTAAATCTATTGTGACGTTTACTGCACTATTTCTGCTTTCTGTTTCTAACTTGAAATATAATATATGCGTGCACTTTGACTAGGGCATATAACTGGCGGGTTGAAAAGTTCGTAGGCTGGCTCATAGATGGCGCGAGTAGTATCGAATGCATATGATTTTTAGTTAGCCCTAACCTTCAAAAGACGCGTGTATAAATTTGACAGATGTTGCACTATCAGTATCTGAGTTATACAATTTTAAGTGAAAGAACTTTTGTTCGCGAGCTCACAATCGACCAAGAACAACAACGGATCGAATCGATGATTCTAAGCAGTGTTTGGAGCTGTTCAATTGTAATAAATCCGAATTTTCGCGTTTGCGTTGATATGTGACGATGGATGAAACATGGCTCCATCATTTCACACCGGAGTCCAATCGACAGTCAGCCGAATGGACTGCACGTGATGAAGCGACTCCAAAGCGTGGAAAGATGCAAAAGTCGGCTGATAAGGTTATGGCATCTGTATTCTGGAATGATCATGATATAATATTCATTGACTATCTTATAAAGGGGAAAAACATAAACAGCGACTACTACGTAGCGTTATTGGAACGTTTATAAGACGAAATCGCGGAAAAGCAGCCTCATTTGAAGAAAAAGAAAGTGCTGTTTCATCAAGACAATGCACCGTGTCACAAATCAATGAAATCGATGGCAAAATTCCATAAATTGAGCTTCGAATTGCTTCTGCATCCACCGTACTCTCCAGATCTGGTCCCTAACGACTTTTTTCTGTTCTCAGACCTCAGAAGGATGCTCGCTGGACAGAAATTTCGCGCCGATGAAGAGGTAATCGTAATTGCCGAAACTGTAGCCTAGCATATTTTGAGGCTAAAGACAAATCGTATTATAAAAATGGTATCGAAAAATTGTATGACCGCTATAATCGTTGTATCGCCCTCGAAGGGAACTATATTGAATAATAAAACCAAATTCTATCAAAAAACAATTTTTTTTCTATGCTAGGCTGCGAACTTTTCAGCCCGCCTGTTACGTATAATGTATCTAACTCTCGTTAGATAATACCAATCAAATATTATGAATAAAAAGACAGTCATGTACGATAGGAATTAACTAACATATTCTCATCTAAATTGCTGCTAGAAACTATTAAAGGATTGCTTAAGTTTCTCTCAGCCAATACTTTTTTTGGAAAAACACGGTCTTACTTAATGCTTTGTTATTCTGAATTCTAATGTAAAATGTAAAGACCTACGTCATAGTTTCGTAACTTTTTTTTTGTATAAACACTCCTGTAAACCAATTAGAAGTTAGGAATTAGTTAATTATTTAAATTCTGCAGCGACTTTTTGATGTAAGTTGCCAAGTCTTTACTGGTAGACGAGCATCCCCTCCGATCTACACTGTAGTATTAGCTCTCTCTTATAAATCAACTTTTTTTCGTTGTTTCTTCAACAAGTATAGTGTACAAATTCTTTTGTATAAACTTTTAATAAACAACCAAGTGGAAAAGTGCTATAAATTCTCCTCAATAAATCAAAACCCTATTCACCACCAAACCCATCAACATCACATACAAAAACAAAACGATCTCAACAATATTAATCATATTTAGGATAATGAACACAAAAACTCACTGGATATGTTTCACAAAGTTTATTGAAGTTTTCTGATGACCGTGTCGACTGTTAGGCCATTACCAAAGATACAGAATTTTTGTATTCATTAACCTAAATATTATTGAAATGTTTCACAATGAATGCACCATGAACAACATTAATTACAATATTAATCATATTAAATATAACATTTATCGGAAGTAATGTTTTCAATATCTGACATACTGTTATATATTATAATACGTTTAATGAAGACCTTGACTGAAATTTATAGAGGGTATGCCTCATATAGCGTTTGGACCCTACGTGGCAAATGATAAACGATTTTGTTTACCCGTAGATTATTTATGAGGGCCCCACATAAAAAATCAGTAGTACGCTTCATGAGTTTATGATGAGTTTGCATCTTATGAGGCAAAATTAACACATGTTTCCCCTTACAAAGAAATGGTCAATCCTACCACCTGTTTAGTTTAAGGGATGTTTATGTATCGTATATATGAACATGTTTTAAACGTATTAAAGATATTATTCAAATCCGAGGGTTGATAATAAATACATGTAATAAAAGTAATTGTGGTTTATCGGTTCGTGATGCTATAACTTCGAAGCCGATCCTCGCAGCCCTATGGGAGTTACATGGTATGGTAGCCTCCTATGAAGATGGTTTCGCTTTGGAACTGCAGAAGTTGGACACGAAGACATGACAAGATACCAAAAATGGGTATAGAAATACACAAACACGTGAAAATGGTAGACAATGCAATAAATAAAAAGTAGAGTTCCTTTCGCTGAATTATCAATGCATCTATACATTAAAGAACATTCTGAATCATTTCAGAAGTTTTGAATATCCGGAATGTGTAATAAAAAAATTTCGAAGATTACCGATGAGTGAAAGATTAACGAACATAATAAAATGTTTTCTAATGTTATGGAACTTTCTAGAATTTTCTAAAAAAAACTCTAAATGTTCCAAAAATTTGTAATGAATCAGAATGTTTCAAAATGTTCCATTACTTTGTGTTTTCAAATTCTCACAAAATTTCCTCAATAACTTCCACAATTCATACCTGGGCAACATGAGGCATTAAAGCTAGTTTATAATATGTGGTTTTCAGCATGTGTTAAAATAACACATTTGCCCTACCAAAACAACCCTCCCCCAAAATTCTACTAAGGATTTATTAAAAAAATATTTTTCTGTTACAACAATACCGTGTATTAATTACAGTTTTTGCTGAATAGTAAGCACTTAACACATAAGAATACCAGTGTTTAAATGATTATTAAATTTCGACAGTCACGTCATTTTGCCGAAATACTAAACTTGTAGAGTATTTTTTAAAAATCCAGCGATCGATTCTCACATTCTAATAAATGAATATTAAAAAAAAAGTGTACGTCATAGATACAGTTTTTGGCTTTCTGGCTGTCTAGCCGTCGTCGAATGAGATATTTTCTTCTCAACGTTCCGTCGACTCGCGTGGACGACATCTTCAGGAGATCTTCTTACTCACCATCCTGGAAAGAAAACGTTGAGAAGAAAATGTCTCATTCGACGACGGCTAGACAGCCCGAGAACGAAAAACTGTATCAACGATGGTCACGAAAGCTTGAACAAATTTGTATACATCATAGAATTTTGCAAGGGCTGAATTCACACTTTACACGTATACTTACATTATAACAGATACGTTTGCATAGATGTACGTATCAGAATACCGAGAAATCGTTGTTCGTCAAACGGACCATTGTTAAATAAACTAGTTTACTACAAAATGCACTCACACTGATGCCATTCTCTGAAATCTCAAGGGAAGGAGAGCTACGTAAACCCGTTAAATAATCGCTTGCGCTTGAGTTACGCGGAGAAGCAATAAGAACTTTTTGTGCTAAAGTGCTTTGAAATTGATCCTTCAAAGTAGATTACTTACGAGGAGCACTGCATGAGCCATCTGCTATGCAAGACGGATGTCAATTACAGCACTTAGACAATACCAAATAGATAAAATCTACTTCTAGAAACACCTACACGTTCCAACAATGAAAACATTCATAACGACCACCGTTTTCCTTGAAAACCAGGTTTATTTGCTTGCGTAGTACTTTTTGCAAGATTGGCAGAACAGTTACACTGTTTCAATTGTTATCTACACTATTTCAAACTTTTTAACCGTAGGTATCCATTACTCTACATTTCCTTTTTTTCATCCAGTGTTCTTTGTTCTTTGAGTTTAACCAATAAAATGAAGTATAATAAATAATAAAACGAATAAAACACTTGGTATATTTTTCACAGATTTATTGACGGAACTCGACAGTTGTTTTGACAGAGGTCTGTTATTATCAAGAGTAAGCAGAATTACTAAATATATAAATGTGCACAAACATATTTATAGTGAATAATAATGATGGGGAAATTTCTTAATTACCTAGTTTGAACAAAAGTAAAGGGGAGTTGTTTGAATATGTTTCTATTTGGGAATTTACAATGTTATGTTTGTTGTACATAGGTTTTTTAGTCTTTTGGCTAGTTCTGTGTGTATAAATTTGAGATGTTCACCTAAATTCTGTTGTCGAAAGTGCCATTTTTTTATTTCTAGTTTAAGCCAATATGTCATCTTCATTTGAATTGGCATTTTTGCTTCTCTATTTTGTAATTTGCACTTTATCTTCATAAAATTGGGTGTGATGGAATGTTTTAAGCAGTATTTGTTAAGCCAAATATGGTTTGAGCACATTTTTAATTTTAGTAGCGTTCTGCGGAAAATTAACTAGTTTCGCTTCACTCGCGTGTTTAATGCAGTTCAAACTATCGATGTTGCACGTATTGTTTTTAGTATTGGCTTAAACCAGAAATTAAAAAATGGCACTTGCGACAACAGAATTTAGGTGAACATCTCAAGTTTATACACACAGAATTAGCCAAAAGACTAAAAAAGCTAAGTACAACAAACATAACATTGTAAATTCCCAAATAGAAACATATTCAAACAACTCCCCTTTACTTTTGTTCAAACTAGGTAATTAAGAAATTTCCCCATCATTATTATTCACTATAAATATGTTTGTGCACATTTATATATTTAGTAATTCTGCTTACTCTTGATAATAACAGACCTCTGTCAAAACAACGGTCGAGTTCCGTCAATAAATCTGTGAAATATATACCAAGTGTTTTATTCATTTTATTATTTCTTAAAATGTATTTTCACAATATCTGCACCATCGATAGTTTGAACTGCAAAATGAAGTATTACCAAATATTACATTGTGGCGGTAACAAGCATATTTTTTTGTAAATATTATTTCCGTAATTTACCTACAGAATTTTCTAAATTTACTTTTGTCAATTCCCTCTAAATTTTATTTCAGTGTAGATATTTAACTTCATATCTGGTGTATGCCAATGTTTCATTTCTACCTACGTTCTATTGTTCTGTTACTTAGCCTGTATCTAGAATTTCCTCTTCAACAGTACCTGCATGAACCCCTTACTAATAGCTGGTTTTACCTTCAATTACTTTATTTAGGTTTCAGTAGCTTTCATTTCCACGTATTTCTCTAAACTCGTATATTAACCTTTTCTGTCATTGTTTTTCCATCTAGAATATTGTTCGGTATCAAAGACTTATTTCTGTATTTTTATTTTTTTACAACATGTTTAGGTACCTAGAGTTAGTCGTGTAGTTTTAAGAATATTGTATTGTATTTGAAGACTGACCAGGTCGGGTCGCACCCTCATAAATTCTTCATTTATTAGGATTCACTTGTATATTATATTTGTCGTAGCTTTGGAAACATTTGTGTAGTTCTCGGTATTCGCCCATCTGGCTTTAACAAACTTCTATTTAAGTATTTACAATGCAGTGTTACAACAGTTCTACTATAGACTCGCTGGGTAAACAGTCCCATACAAACTTCATTAAATATAGTGTAAATAATTTTGAATAAAATAATTAAAACTAACACACTTTTCAATCAATTTGGTCCTTCGAGCAAAGTAATAAATTTATTAATGTGGTACACCAGTACAACATTTCGAAATAAGTTTTAAAAAAACCTACGACGGTAAAAACAAATATTCTTTCTATCACTAAAAATCCTGTAGTATAAATCTTTTTTTTTATAAACCTTTTTGTCATTTATGTCAAATTAAGCACAAAAAATAAACCTAATCATGAGTACTAATCGTACTATTATAAAGTTAATTAAACCCTAATACATATTAAGTATTAAAGGAGATGCAGGTACGATATTAAATAATTTAAAATCAATTTAAAAAAAACCTTCACCTAACTCATAATTCGGAAATGGAGATGTTAGATTTAACATAAGTTTTTGGTTTGGTTTGAAATAAGGTGGGTGGCGGACTTGTTCTGCGTCCGTTATTTTGAAGGTATAACGAACGAAGACATAAGACGAAAATTTTGAAGTAGGATAGCAACACTGTAACTCCTCTAGAGTGAGTATATGTAACACTCTTATGAGGAACACAAGTTACCAGCAAATAATAAATAATAACCTTCTTCTATAAGTTTTTATTCATGTAGCGACGTTTGAACCTGCCAAAAAAAACCTCTACCTCTTCCCTAACTTCCACCAAAACGTACGAGGGACAGCTTAATAGAAATAGTTTGGCCCCAAGAATTTTAACGCCCATCGATGCGCGATTAACCCTCGCTCTCATAAATTTACTACAGCGACGCTTACTAACAAATGGCGTTTATTAATGACAAATACCACTTTAAATGTACAAATCGGGAATTTATAAACTAGAATGTAAATCCTGTAAAATGTTTTATATAAGTAAAACGAGTAGAAATTTCTTAACCAGTATAAACGAATATAAAAGATCATACTGTAATAATAAAACAGATTCAAACCATGCTAACCACTTAATCACAAAAAATCATCAATTTAACGAAGAATTCAGTATATATTTTAACTACTTTAGGTTTAAGTTAGTATAAAACTTCTGATATGCCAAAGTTTGGCGAAACAATTGTCAAATAAAGTAAACAATTTGTTGAAATATTAACGACTGTTTTAATTTTGTGTTTTATACCACGTTTATAATATTTAAGGGTTACTTTTTATAAATACATACATATCACTACCTATTGATCTCATCCTTTACCTGAATAGCGCCTTAATTTCTATAATTTTACCATTATATTATACTGCTAGTAGAAATTAAATAGAAATGTGTACATAGAACTCGTAAATAAAGCAACAAAACACGTAATTTGTTACCTCACAATTAGTGACGCAAAGAAACTTCATATTTTTAGACACTTGTGTTTGTCCACACTACATAAATAAGTATGTTTTACACCATTACAGACCGGGTAGTTATTAAATACTTAAAATACCCCTGTTGTAAATAAAGCAACCATATATCATTTCAAAATTAGTAAAGAAAATAATGAGCAGTCATACTAAAAATCATTTTGCACAAACTAGCTATTTCATCTTGCCTTCAAGCTCTCCAAGATTTTGAAACTAGTATTTTTTTTCCTCAGTCCTACTCGATAATTTTACTCAAAACGTCCCTATACTTTTATAAAGATAGTATCCCGATTGACGTTTTCGATGTTTTGGAAAACAAACCTTTCAATAGATACTATTTACCACCATATATACACAAGACTCGCAATATACTGCTAGTAATATACAGTGCCCGGCACCTAAGGAGATTCAAAAGTCATAAATCATCGGATGCGCACTAGCAAAGCTTACCCCTTTAGGGCGGGAATAATCGACCGGTAGGCAGAATGACAACTGCTCAGCAAGTTTCAATAGCGTAGTGGCAAATAGTTGTAAATTAACAGAGTTGAGAAGTGGTTGTTAGGATAAGTAAATCAGTTGAATGAATTCACTTGTGTTCCGTGTTCAGTACTTTTTCTCTCAGTGATACGCGCCGCTGAATTACAAGCTACAAGTTGACGTTTCGGTCCAGCTATATTATTATTGGCTCTTTCATTTATTGCTATGCTAAAAGTTTCCGCCTAACTACCTGTCAATATACCGTCGCTGAATCTCCTTAGGTGCCGGCCACTGTAATTTGTTTAATTGTAAGTTGAAAATTAATTAGCAGTTGAAATTTTTTACAAAAAACACAATATTTTATAAATATAACTATAAATATAAATATGCAATCAACAAAGACATCTACTCCGAGGGCTAATACCCCTACCGGCATCGAATTACATTGTTGATTCCGATGGATTCATAGACGAAGATATAACATTATTCTGTTCATTCGATATTTATATTTATAGTCAGTTTTATAATATAGCCTGTAAAGGCCTTTCTGCCAGCGCTCACTTGATGAGACCCGATAGGTCAAAACCGGTCGTGGGATGTGGCTTTCGGTTCGTTGTGCCTACTTGTTAGAACGCGTTCAAAATTTGAGATCATTGATCTTAATATTTAGACGAATAAGGAGTTTAATTCCTTCTTTTTTGAATACAATACTTTATGATAAGTCTACTAATTTTGTTGTTCATTTCCAAAAACAGTGACTTTTATATGATTTCTACTTTCACCGTAAATAATTGAAAATAGTGTCGATGCTTCACTATAATCATATCTGACTAGAACGATTCCCTGTTGAAGAAGTTCTAAATCTTTGAGAGAAATGTTGGGGTTGGTTTAATTAAAAAAAATTATTCATCTAAAATAAGTTCACTAAATTTTAAAATTAGGGGATCAAAGTATAACACTTGTCTAAAATAACTAAACATATGAGTTTGAAAAAAATTAGTCTATTTCCGAATTGTTATTAAGAATGTAGGGTGAGTCAATTGATTATCTTATGACAATGAAACATCATGATTGGATCTCATTATTTTGGAAAAAGCTTTAGACGAATGTTGTATGCTATCAAAGGGGGGAATCGGATGGTGACCTTTAGTCTGATCTTAACCTCAAACTTTGATATCATCTGCTGCTTTGAGAACATACAACTTTTGTCTAAAAGTTTCCCAATATAATGAGATTCAATCAAGATATTTCGTATGTTTGATTGTTCATAATTTCACATAAATACTGAAATCAATTTCAAGAGTACTTCTGGTTACAAAATTTTCCGCTCTAATGTCGAAAATATGCATTTCCATTTAAAAGAAAATGACTTCACTGTAGATGACTTCTAAGTTTGAGGTCAAAGTCACACTAAAGGCCACCATCTTATTTCCCTTTTGAATAAACAAAACTCTTATCTAAAACTTTTTCCAATATAATGAGATTCAATTAATATATTTAATTGTTTCAAGATAAATGGCCCACACTGTATAGACACAAAAACGATTTTATACACATGAATGTTAAGACTATTCGCTAGTTCATATATTATATCCATCAATTTAGTATTATAAAATGTATTAAAAAAAAAAACAATATATGAATTATAATAAGATCAATAGAAATCAAGAGTACCATTGATTTTATAGGTGTTTTAGTAAATACCTAAAACGAATAAATGCAGTTTAAAAATAATAATAATAATAATAGCAAAACAAATCCCTTTGCATTATTTCAAAAGTGCACTTGATATACATACATACATCGACAGCTTGATTAATATTTCACATGACATACAACAATGGACATCGAACTAGTACGAGAGGTATTAGCAATGTCATTTATTTCGAATGACCATTATGCGAAAATTCGCTGGTTAATTGCGTGCCAATTTTTAAAGAACGACAGCTCATCTCTGAATGTACTGTTCGAAACAATAACAAATGGGCGTATTTACTAAACACAAAATACTTCATATAACGTACGTTACGGTATGTATACCTTTTATCGAAATTAACAATAAGCACCGTTCGCTTTACCTTCACCCATTAATGTCGAACTACTACTTCCTCTCTTCCTTTGTTTTATGGAAACTTTTATGTCATTTATGTCAAAATAAGCGCAAAAAATAAACCTACTCACGAATACTAATCATACTATCATAAAGTTAATTAAACTCTAATACATATTAAATATTAAAGGAGATGCAGGTACGATATAAAATAATTTAAAATCAATTTAAAAAAACCTTCACCTAACTGTTATATAAGTTCTTGTCTTGGTTTGAAATAAGGTGGGTGGCGGACTTGTTCTGCGTCCGTTATTTTGAAGCTATAACGAAGACATAAAATGAAAATTTTGAAATAGGATAGCAACACTGTAACTCCTCTAGAGTGAGTGTATGTAACACTCTTATGAGAAACACAAGTTACCAGCAAATAATAAATAATAAATAATAAATAATAAATAATAAATAATAAATAATAAATAATAAATAATAAATAATAAATAATAAATAATAAATAATAAATAATAAATAATAAATAATAAATAATAAATAATAAATAATAAATAATAAACTGTATGAATAAATAATTATCTAAATAAAAATTAATTTTTAATGTGGAGCCGTTCAAGTATTACTTAACGCAGTTTAGATAGAGGGGGCTTCTTAAAAGTTATAGGTGTGAAAGGGAAGATTTAAGCAACGCGTGACAAGATTATTTTAACGATAATATTGTAATAATTTTCCGGTAGTTACATATTACAAAATTCGTGAAATGGAATGTCTTAATGCCAACCTAACGTCCACAACGAATTTGGCTACGCCCTGCACAATTTCAAAAGTAAATGATTATAGAAAAGTAAATAAAACAACGAGGATATGTTTCGCCGATTTAATAAATATCCTAACTAGTTTTGGTCACACGACCATTATCAAAGTATTAGAGTAAAATCTTATAGTAAATGTTTAATGCTAGTGCGACAATATACCATATATACCTAATCTTAATGGTATAAAATAAATGGGGAATTTTCACCACCTACCTCTGTATGAATGTTGACTAAAATTATATTTTGAAACAAGGCTTTTTTAATCTCTAATGTCTCGAGGAGTGACAACTTTTTACTTTCACTGATACCACTATGAATTGCAATAATATTAAGAGATTCGATAGTGCAACGTTTGTGAAACATGTTAAATTAAATAAAAAAAGTACAAATACAACGAATAGCTATTGAGACTCGATTAAAGGAACATCATTATAGTATCAATAAAAACTTAAAAAATAGGATTCGCGGAACATTGTATCAGTTTCAGCCAAAAATTTTACATTCCAACATAAACGATAATAGAAGACTAGCAATGCTTGAAAATCCGGAAATTAAGAAAGCATTGTACAAAAATTTAAACATGGTCAATAACCAGACACAATCAGGCTTCACAAGCTCCCCATTTCTGCTTTGTAATTTTTAGTAGGTATAAATATGTTGACATTAGTTTTAAAATTTAGTATAATTACTCTTGATATAAAATAAATATTGGCGAAACGTTATTCGTTGTTTTTCTACGTTTTTTATTTAATTTACAATAATATTATTTAAGTTTAAGTGATGTTTTGATAGGACACAATGTTCTGAAAAGCCCGTTTTAGTGTTTTTTTGTCTATGTTATTTACATGTTTTGAAAATGAATAGATGAAAAAAAGATACATCATCTGAGGCGCTTTGATATCAGTGAGTTAATAATTTCAATAAATTCTGATAAATGTTTCAAAATGTTATCACTTTTTCTTAAATACGCAAAGTAACGAATAAAATACATTCCTGTACCATTCCTTATTAAACTTTAGACTAGTCAAAAGGGAGGAAAGATAAAACAATATATCTTTTATAAGTATACGAGGAGAATTTCGCAATTGAGTGAATTTTCCCTAAAAGACAATGAAAATTTATTCACGTATGTGACGTAAACATGAAAACTGCAACAACGGCACGGCAATAGAGCGGCCGATCCGAAAAACAAGTAGCGTGGAAGTAATATTAGCGAAGATCAAAGGGCAATTTCCAAGATTACGAGCGAAACAATATCCGGCATTGTCCGAAAGTCGTGCGACCGATTCTGTCTTAAGGCAAAGAAAATTCGAGGATTGACCGATAAAATGACAACTTACCTTCCGCCCACCAGCAGGGATTCTCCATCACGCAGCAACAGCCGGAAGTAGTCGGTGTGTGTGTCGTCTCCGTAAAAATGATGGACGTCATCCTCCGCCCCTATAAAAACACAAGAATAACGTGTTAAGAATACCGTCACTGTAAACCACACAAAAAAGGTTCTCTCTGGGGATTTTTAT
This sequence comes from Agrilus biguttatus, assembly GCA_963921985.1. Classification (NCBI taxonomy): domain Eukaryota; kingdom Metazoa; phylum Arthropoda; class Insecta; order Coleoptera; family Buprestidae; genus Agrilus; species Agrilus biguttatus. The sequence continues at coordinate 29,944,994 of OY998118.1, forward strand.
TCGACCACAGAAATTGTTATGTTACGGTTTACACAACACCTACTTTGACAACCACATTTTATTCTTTTTAAGGTGAAAATAGATATATTTAGTCAAATAGTTTTACCAACTTTATTATTTATCAAAAAAAGAAGGAATTAAAATCCTTATTCGTCTAAATTTTAAGATCAATGATCTCAAATTTTTAACGCGTCCTACCAAGTAGGCACAACGAACCGAAAGCCACATCCCACGACCGGTTTCGACCTATCGGGTCTCATCAGGTGGGCGCTGGCAGAAATACCTTTACAGGCTATATTATAAATATAAAAACAGAAACAACTACTCCGAGAGAATCAACAGTGTAATTCAATGCCGGTAGGGGTATTAGCCCTCGGAGTAGTTGTTTCTGTTGAATCCATATTTATAATTATATTTTTAACTTTATTATTGTTCTCGACAATATTGGTTCGAGCTATGTGCTCATTATCAAGAGTAACGTTATACTGACACTACGAATCTTACATGCTCATTTATAGATAGCTTAAGATAAGGGGGGGATGAAAAACTGCCTAATTCTAACTGATTATTTATAACATTTTCTGATTTTCTTAAGGCTTTATCTATTTTCAAATATTCATACAGAGATAATTTTCTACTTTTAGATGTGTTTACATGTAGGTATTTGGTATTTTCTAAATTTAAATTATGGTTTAAGCTAATACAATGTTCACTAATACCTGATTTAACATCTTTTTTAGAAATCGATTTTACATGCTCTCCTTGTTTCAAGTGGAAAATAGACATCATAGAATCAAATGTTCTAAGTGACTTAGTTTAACTATAATGATACATATGCAGTTTCTAGAACTTATGGAATTAATTAATAAAAACTCATTAACGAGGGTGCACTTTCGTAATAGTAAGTTCTACAAGCTAGCTTGTGCCGACTCGCAAACCTTAAGGCACATTACGGACGGATCAGTGCTGACTATTTGCATGATCAATTTGTTTAATTATTGTGCCTTTACATGTGCCCGACACGTAAGCCGATCATCAATTAAATCGGAGCTTGAAGCATAAATACATGGAGGCAGGCAGGATATAATACTATAGCAGTATTTTCTTCTGAAGCACACCTAATGTGTGTTGGTCTGTTTTTAATTACACGTTCGTGGCGGCGAGCGGTTTCCGACAAAGAGTATGTTCGTATAAATTCATCTTTTTATTTTTTGTCTTTGCAATATATTAGCCTTATTACTCATGCATTTTTTACTTCTCGGATTTTTGTAATTTTTGTATTGTCATGTGCATTTCCGGTCTGTTCCTTTCTTTTACAATTTATGGTTTTTGTATGTGTCATATTTTTTCACTTCTTGGTATTGCCGTTTAGCCCTATTGTATTAAATTTTCTTTGTTTCCAAATGTTCCTTTAGAGTTAAGTTAGTCGATAGATTTATTGGGGGTAATTTTTTGAAATATCGGTCCATTTCCAGGACGTATTAGATGATGCACCGACACAATGCAATGTTGCATTTTTGTATGTTTACGTTTCTCTTCCTTTATTTTTGTTGTGTCGGTGCATCGGAACCAGCCCCTCCTCGGGGGGGGGGGGGTTCTTAAATTCATGTTCAAATAAGTATTTTTACATTCAATAGCAGAATCAATTCATCATTCAATCATATTAGATTCAAACCATTCAAACATCAAACATTTTTAGCAGAAATCATTTTAGTACATTAACATATAGCACCAAACATATAGTTTCATATAATCTAGTATTTTCATAAAAATAAGTAGCAATCACGGCGTACAATAAAATTAGTGTGTATATAGTATAGGTATAGTAAATAGTTTGGATGTAATAAACTTTTAAAACACAAAGTCCGTTTATTGCATCGATTCCCCCATAGGAATCAAAAGAAGTGGCACATCTGTGCACCGGTGAAATAATCTTATTTCATCAACTAATAAATAGAGTATGTGTTAAAAAATGTACCGCTACGCTAGCTATTCCGTGGAATGGATGGAAAACCGCTAGGGAGAATATATAAAATGATGAACCGTAGGGTGGATGACTACCTTATTCTTTTGACTCCTCTATCAGCAAAATCAGCAGAATAAATAAATAACTTCCTATCTAAAAATTTTCTTCAGATTTAAATCTGAATACGATTATATTTTCGTGAATCAGAGACCGATCAGACATCACACCTCGCATTAAGCGCACTTCATCCACTAAACGGATTCGATCCAGATAATAAATTGTTTTAATAAGGATTATTACATTTGGACCGGATTAAATGTAAAAATAAATTTTGTATTGCAATTTAGTTCAGGACATTGCATACAATCCTGATTCAAATAACATACTGAAACCGTACTAAAGTTGTTAATATCAGATTCTGATGACATACTGATCAAATATCTGAATTAAGGAATGTCGTATTCTACGCCGATCACGATGATTATATTGCAGAATATCTGATTTGGATCTGAGCACACCCCAGAAAATCTGAACTAATATCTAGTCGGGTTGTTGGTCCGAGTGCTATCAACGGCGTGACAATTCAGTTGATAAGAAATTCTTTTATAATAGTTTCAAACCTTCCAATAAATCAGAGAGGAAGACACCTTGGCATACCCACTGATATTTTTCAATTGCTATGTACGAATTAAAAATAGGCAGTAATTAAAGTTCAAAGTACTTCATTTTATACTGAGGTACGTACAAAACATTAGATCTCTATTTAATTGTGGATATAAGAGGAGCAATCGTAATAACCAAAACAATCGCTACATATAAAGAGGATTAATGTTTGTAGTATGTCCCAACAAAAATGAAGATATTTTCTTGGTCAGTACTCTGTCAAAACTACAATAAGCGTATCGCGACTTCGAACTCATTGGTTTTTATCAGCACGTCGTGGGCAGTTCCGACAGAAAACCAAAAAAATAAAGAAAATTTTTTGTGTTTCATTCCCACCAGCTACTCATGCTGGTGGGCGGGCAGTCCTTCCGATCTCTACTGTAGTGTAAAGCTGGAGGGTAGGGCGTAAGGCCCTCTTCAGCCTCCTTGCAGGAATCGTGGGAATGGGTGGGTGGTGTGGTTAGGGAGAGAAAGATGAGACGGACGAAATGAAGACAGAAGAGAAGTGAAAGATTATCTGTGGAATATTACTGCCCCAGCATTTGCTTAAGTGATCCAAGGAAAGCACAAAAAACTTGGACCAGAACAGCCGAACCTGGGTTCGAACTGGTGATCTCCCGAATGCTAAGCAATGATCTAGAACACTAGACCACGCCGCTCAGTCAGAAAACCAACCGATCTACCTGCTGCATATAAGCAGCGTTCGATGAATAAATACAGACAGAGTAGTGAACGCCATCTATAAATATTTGCAACTTATTGTGGGATTCAGTAATGTTCAACAAGGTCCTTTTCTAATAACTTGTTAAACTGGACCCATGACAGCTACCTGCGCGGTAGACACGTAGCCAGATACAACAAAAATTAAAAATGATTCACTTGTACTTAACTTCCTATTTAAAATAATGTATTGAACGTATTCTTCAGAAAATATCTATTTTTATATACGTATCTATTAGTTCACGAATCCAATTGTTAAAAGGAAATAAAGAAACATTTAAATTCACTTACGTAGGATGAAAAATGCTATCGTTTTTCTCGGTCCCAAAAGAAACCGGCTTATTAACAATGAATAATATATGTAAGGACAGAAGCAACCATTAAATTAGAAACAGTGCGGTGGCGCGATGGTAAGGCGAAGGAGTGTAAAAGAAGTTGTGTCGCACCAATTTGTCAGAATGATTGAAGTGACTGTCGAGAATATACATGTCCTCTTTACTATTGCGGCAATTAATCACTCCACAAGTTTCATTCCAGCGCGTGTCAGTTGGATTTGACTCCAAATGGCGAGTCATTATTTACAAAAGGTGCTGGCGTTTCAAACGTCTACAGCTTAGATTTTCTACATTTTTAGATTACCTACTCCAACTGTTCAACAATAACCACTAACGGATCTAACTTCAAACTTGCAAAGCGAATTACCAAGCGATTTTTCAGCTTTCCAAAATCAAAGTGGGAAACAAGCCCAACTCGTTAATATTCTCAATTAACAATGGTAATAATGCTTGACCAAGTACTAAAAGAGACTTCTTTGAGATACAACGTAAGTGTTCTTCCCAAATGATGAATCTAAGTGCATAGCTTCACGGTTAAATGCTAATAATTTGCATGTTGCATAAGCATATTGTTTTAAATAAATCAAAACTAAAAACAGTAAGTAAGAGTACTCTTGATAATGACTGATTAAGTCAAAACAATAGGCAACAATCCAGCCTATAGACCACGGCCACAAAGCCCGGAAACCTACAATAGTTTAATTGACGCCGGCCGTGAAAGCCTACACAACTTTAATATTGTCGAGTTTTCGCAATAAAAATTTGTTGAAACATTACTGTTTTTACTGGTGTTGTCCTTCTTCGGGTGTACAGGCCGTCGTCGGTTGGAATTGCTTCCTAACGTTTCGCTACAACCAACAGCGAAAATGGATAGACCTCTGAAGAAGCTCGCCACTCGTGCTAGCGAAACGTTATGAAGCAATTCCAACCGACGACGGCCTGTACACCCGAAGAAGGACAACACCAGTTCATCAACTGGCCGCGAAAGCTTTAATCAATTTGTCATTACTGTTTTTAGTTTTGATTTATTTAAATATGTTTCATCACAACACATCTGCAGTTAACTTTAATACATATTGTTTTATTTGGCAACTCGATATTTTATTCATTATTGTATCGTACACGCTCAATAAAACTATTTGTTCTATGAATTTTCTTGCTACAAACAGAATCACGATGCAACAAAATATAACTTCAATTTTCGATAGTGCAACGTTTGTGAAACATTTTATAAACTGTTAAAAATAACGTAGAATAAAACAATGTTATTTCACTAATTTTTATTGAACTTGACAATATTGTTTCGATCGTCAGCGATCATTCTCAAGAATACTTAAACTATAATGTAACTTCTGTCCATAATATTAAGTAGTAACTAAACTTTGTGAAACTTTACCAAGTGTATTTATTCAATTTAATATTTTTGTAAAATATTTCACCAAGTAATTTGCGAAAAAATAATATCTAATACTATTTATTTTATTTATTAATGGCGAGGATTCGTTTGTTTTCTGATTGTATACAGACATGCTATTTTCCTCATAAAATCTAGAATAATTTTAACTTTTTGTAGAAGATATAATAGAAAATAGTACATATACTACATGGTTGTTGGGATATATAACTCTGCCTATATAAATTTGCTTCTTTGTATTGGACTTGTAGCAAAATTTCAGACTTAAATACAAAGGTTGACTCGGGATAGACAGTGGGGGTGGGTGTGTGTCCAACCAGTCTTCAAACTTTCAAACTAACGACCCTATAATAATAAGCAATATATATTTTTTTAAATTTCCTTTATAATAATTCCCTTCAATACACATCTCTTATAGGTACAGTTACTGATTAGATACTGATGTATACGACCGACGTATAACATATAATTAGTTAACAACCCCTATTTTAATCCCAACCATTTCGCTCTGATTCAATTTAATATCAGAATTGCTGACAGTGGCAGTTGAAATTAAATAAATAAGAGTATCAGCAAGAAATATATATTACTCAGTAAAAGAGAAAACAATTCTGGGATGGCAAATTGAATCTGAAATAGAACCAAGGAACCGACTAATGTCACATGTAGACGTATTATTTTTTGTGTAGACATATTGAATTTGTTTCCAGAGGAATTTATAAAAACTTAAATTAAATCCTTTTGACTTAGTATTCAAAGAACAAACAATTGGAGAAATGATTCTAATTTTGAAAAATACTCGATTTAAGTTATATAGCCAGTGCTTTTTGTTGTAAAAGGAGAGACACCAGTAAGCATGCATAGAAATAAGATATTTATTTTTATCATATAGCCTGTAAAGGCTTTTCTGCCAGCGCCCACCTGATGAGACCCGATAGGTCAAAACCGGTCGTGGGATATGGCTTTCCGTACGCTGTGCCTGCTGTGCAGGACGCGTTCCAAATGTGAGATCTTCGATCTTAATGTTTAGACGAAAAAGAATTTTAATGCCTTCTTTTTTGAATTCATCGGAATCAACAGTGTAATTCAATGCCGGTAGGAGTATTAACCCTCGGAGTAGTTGTTTCTGTTGATTCCGTACTTATATTTATATTTATTATAAAAATATTTATATTTTATTTTAGAAAATTGTGATGTTAGCTGATGCAAGTTTTCGTTTTCATATGCAAAACATTTCATTCTTGTTTCGAACAAAAATTTATAAATAAAAACGACCCTTACTGTAACGAATAAATTATTTGAAATACCATTATGATTCTATATTTCTTATAAAAAGAAACATTTTATTAATCATTTATGTACATAAGATAATAGTACCTCGTTGTATTTCCAATTCCATAAATGTAAATTTAATTGTAAAACAACCCACGCCAATAATACAGACGACTATCGTTTTACATTTTTCTTTTTATTTAAATCTTAGTAATAAAATCTATAGTTTCTATTTTTTTTTTCGTTATAAATTTCGCGTGTTAGTAAAAAGCAAAAATACTTCACAGATAAATATTAGAGCAAAATCACTCAATAAAAGTGCTTTTCAGAATTCAGAATTTCATTATTTATAAACAGCAAAAACCAGTTACCTAACCGTATTATTTTATGTTAATTAATGATTAATGTAATTATACATGAAGCTTTAGCGGGTGAACGAGATGCATAATTAGCTTATCAAACAACGTGCATTTGTAATTAATTTTTAAATATTTCAATTTAGAACCAAATGGAAAGCTAAACAATAATAGCAAAAATAGGTTTCATTAAAATGGACACACTAATTCACAATGTAAAATATTAACTAACAAAATTGTGTAGGTACAAAATTTCTGGGAAAATCGGAAAGCGTTTTTCAAATCTATACGTACATGTATGCAACGTTCATAACTGACAGACATCCATGTTGTTTTTAATTATTACATGATAATTATTTTATTCCAAATATTCCGTAGTGCGTTGATTGTGAAACAAAGTAGGTAATTGTTTTGGTCACTAATAGATGATTAGCTATGATGTTATTTTAATTTCATATATTTAATAACGTATCCTAAAAAGAAGGCATTAAAATTCTTGTTCGTCAAAATATTAAGGATCAAAGATCCCACATTTTTAATGCAGCCTTTTCTGGATATGTTATCTTCGTCTAAGAACCTTTCGAAATCAACAGTGTAATTCAATTCGTTCTGTATTTCGATTTTTGAATGGGAAAAAGGTTGAACCGTAGAATATCCATTGCGAATTGTGTGGGGTGTACGGAGAAAACGCCATGAGTGTCCAAAAAGTGCGGTTATGGTGTCGACCCTTTAACAATGGCCGTACAGATGTGCACGATGATCAGCGAAGCGAGACCGTCGCAAAAGTTAAGCGAATTTTGCTCGAAGATCACAGGATCACCGTCCGGGATTTTCCTGAACGTGTTCCTGAAATATGCCCCGATACCATTCTTCCAATCCTTACTGACAAGTTGGGTTACAGCAAGGTGTGCGCAAATCGACAGTCAGCCGAGTGGACAGCACGTGATGAACCGACTCCAAAGCGTGGAAAGACGCAAAAGTTGACTGGCAAGGTTATGACATCAGTGTTCTGGAATGCTCATGGTATAATATTCATTGATTATCGACTATCTTAAAGGGGAAAACTATAAACATCGACTATTACGTGGCGTCATTGGAGCGTTTAAAAGACGAAATCGCGGAAAAGCAGCCCCGTTTTGAAGAAAAAAAAGTGCTGTTTCATCAAGACAATGTACCGTGTCATAAATCAATGAAATCGATGGCAAAATTCCATGAATTGGGCTTCGAATTGCTTCTGCATCCACCGTACTCTCCACATCTGGCCCCCAGAGACTTTTTTCTGTTCTCAGACCTCAAGAGGATGCTCGCTGGACAGAAATTTCGCGACGTTGAAAAGGTAATCGCCGAAACTAAAGCCTATTTTGAGGCTAAAGACAAATCGTATTATAAAAATGGTATCGAAAAATTGTATGACCGCTATAATCGTTAATCGTTGTATCGCCCTCGAAGGGAACTATATTGAATAATAAAATCAAATTCTATCAAAAAAATATTATTTTCTATGCTAGCCTACGAACTTTTTAGCCCGCCTGTTATATATGCCATTTGGTGAATATCACCCGAAAATGACCAACGTTTACAACGAAACATTTTGTAGAGTTGCTTGTACGAAAATGTCACAGAGAATTGTTCCCGTCACGCAACCATGTCGTTCATCACCGGTTGGTTATTGTTGTTTGTGAGGCCGCGTATAAATAAGATCGACCAGTTATTTGGTTGCCATTCCTTTTCTACAACAGATTGCGCAAACATGCAAAGTAAGACATCTATTTAAGCCTGGCACTATCTTTCTAGTAGTACGAGGAAAGATACATTGCGACATTGATCTATTGGCGCATACATTTTGATCGTATTGAAAAATAGAATCAGCTCGTACCCGTTGCAAATAGCTCTCTTTCTCTTTCACCATTTCTCTCTCTATTTTCATCTGTGATCAATACAATGAATGGTATCGTGGCGCACCTTCAATTAATTTGTTCTACCGGGTGATTTGTTTTTCGACAATAAATTTCAATAACAATTATTATGCTTTTGGTCAGAAATTTATTGAAACTACCAGACACGGATCGCGATTTCGCGCTTGTTAGAAACTCAGCAGCGCGCCATAGGCAGTCTCGATAAATTACTAAAAAAAAAAACCAGCACGAGTAGCTGGTGGGCGGACAGTCCTTCCGACCTACACTGTAGTGCAAAGCCGGAGAGCAGGGCGTAAGGCCCTTTTCAGCCTCCTTTCAGGAATCATTGAAATGAAGACAGAAGAGAAGTGAAAGATTATCTGTGGAATATTACTGCTTCAGCATTTGCCTAAATGATCCATGGAAACCACAGAAAACTTGGACTAGAGCAGCCGGACCCGGGTTCGAACCGGTGACCTCTCGAATGCTAAGCAATGATCTAGAGCACTAGACCACGCCGCTCGGTCGATAAATTACTGACCAAGTCAAAATGTTCCGTGAAGAACAGTTAATATAATAACAACATAGAGGCAATTACTGCCATCTAGTGGATTTTAGCCACTACAGAAAATATCAAACTAGACAAGGCCTCACGGAGGTATTTAAACTTGTACAGCTAAATCAACAACGCAGCCTAAATACGTGAATTCACGTAAAACTTAACAATAACAATTATTATGCTATTGGTCAGAAATTAATCGAAACTTATGTACCTTTGTTTACGGGAGTAATCCAATAATGAATAAAAAACACTTTCGAATTTCACAATTTATTGTTTATCACTTGACAATATTGTTTTGCTACACTGTAGCTTCTTCGGAAGTTATATCTAAACTTATACTATTACAAAGATTTGTTGCTTATATTCAAACCGTTCCAGGAGGGGGTGGGAAATGAAATAAATTTATTGATGGAGAATTTTTGACTTCAGTTTGTTCATTAATAATATCTGGGCGGTATTTGTTTTTATTTATTTTTAATTCTTCTAATAATTTTATTCTATATGAATTATATGATGCAATTTACAATTTTGTCACAATTTTCGTATTTATCTAATATAAAACTAAGACCTTATTAGAAAATACGACTATTTTTATATAACTACTTACTTTGTCAGTGTATACCAAATGATGGTCTAGGAAGGGATTATTTACGAATTGTAACTGGTCATTGGTTAAAAGTTTATTTTCTGATATTGTTTTGTTTTTTATTTATATAATGTCAAATTTGAAACGTTTCGATCCGAACTATTTTCACATAGAAAAACACGAAAACCGCTTGAAAAAGGATCATTTTTCAAAAATTCATATCTCAACTAATGTAACGTTTCTATCATTGGCCTTCCGGGAAAAAGTATAGTGACTATTTTGCACAATAACTAAGCTCAAGACAGATTATGTCGGACTTGTAGTTTTTGCACAATTGTAATTACATTTTTTTCGTTTCTCAATTTAATTACTTAAATCTGTAGTTTCAATTATTTTTTTTTAATTTATCAGTTTAGCTTATATAAAAAGTTTTTTCTTGCTGTCAAGTGCACTGGCCCTTCGAGTGTTTTTGTCCATATGGTACAGCAGTACACCGACTACTTTTATGCTATTAAGACTGGACTACCGAGGATGAACTTGGTTATTATTTTTTAACGCATGCTCATTTACAAATCCTTTAATTAGAATGCAAGGAATTTATTGTACAGGAATGCAAATATAAACGAAAAATTAATTTCGATTTGGTAAGAAACTTTGCCTTTGTTTCTAATTAAATAATCGCAAAAGAATGCAAGGTATGTATTGTACAGGAATGCAAATATAAACGAAATATTAATTTCGATTTGGTAAGAAACTTTGCTTTTGTTTCTAATTAAATAATCGCAAAATTGTCTGCATTATACTCTGTATTTCCAGTTTGAATTGTCGGCTTTTAAACAAAATGTACGACAAAGCAGGAACGTAGCAATCTTTTCCTTTGTCAAAACAATTATAGCTCAAAAACCAGCCGCCTCATTTACACGTATTGTTTAGGGTTTCACATCAAGGAGACATAAAAGGAATCCTTACAGTAAATCTTTGATGTCTACATTCTTTTAAATTACACAACCTTCATTCTTAGCAGTGATTTAGTACTCTCAATCTGACTTTTTTAATATATATTCGCTATTATATAAAACTCATTATCGTTTTTAAAATTTCCTTTAGTGACAAAACTAAACTCGTTTTTTATATAGTACCATATATTTTACGAATTAAATGCCATTCTTTATGTCTCCAGTAGGGTTTCTGCACTTCATCATTCTATGAATTTTTACGCACGAACATAATGTTTATGGTGTAGCGGGACATACAAGAGTGGATCAAATATAAACGAGCCTTTTTAAATTGCGCCGTTGTTCAAGGCGCATACGGGCGTTAGGAACTTGAAGTGGGGATACTAGGCGGCACAGTAAGAACGACGCGTCGAATGCTGCGTTTGTTTGGTTAATAGCTATCACAATGAGTGAGAAAGAGGTGCATAGCAGCGTTGCGCAACGAATTATTATTAAGTTTCTTACACGTGAAAACGTAAAACCAGCTGAAATTTAGTAAATTACCATCACATTAACTTCTACTATTATAAAAAGAAATATTCACCCCAACAATTCATTGTTTTGTACCACAATTAGTTCCTACCAAACAATTCTTTACCTTAACAAACGCCCATAAAGTAAACCCATTGAACAGCTCCAACGAATGTTAGGGTTTGTCAGATGGATTCGCGGCTTGATCTCATCTAATATAAAGGGTGGTTCATGAAAGCAGACCTGGACAAAGCTTAAATGATTTGTGCATAAAAATGTGTTTCAGGAGTTAGAAGCACTATACCTAAAGACCTTTCGTAAACAAGTAGTTAGGGCTTGGTAAACGAATTCCTTTATAAGTTTTTTATAAATGATATTTCAAGAGCTTGAAGTTTTCTGAACTCTTTTAATACCTTTTAAATTGTTTGAATTCGAAATTATGTAACAAAGCAGTCTAGAACATGGGAGGTAAAAACACTAAAATGGATTTAATATTTTTGAAATGATTGAAGCATTTTACTATATTTGAAGCCCTTTTACCTTTCACAAGTGCTTAGGACTTTGAACCTTTGAAATTGCTTTTCGAAGTGCTTGGATTTTACAATTCCGGAGGCGTCGAGGACTAAAGCACATTAAGTATGATCTTTGGGCTATATGAAAGTGTAGCCAACTAAGTTAAAGTGAAATCGGAAACTTAAGTTACTCGCTCCTTAAAAGCAAATTAAATGCAAAATTTACTAAAAGTGTTAAACATAAACGCAAAAAACGGTGACACTCGAATTGAGCACAGAGCGAAATCAGGTAAACAAGTAATTATCGAGGGTTAGTTTACAAGAAAGGAATTGAGCCCTGGGATCATACAGGTAGCAAATAAAAATACTCATGATAAGAACAACATTAACGTTGTAATGTTGCCAAATATAACTGGTTTGTAAGATTTATAGGTGGAGACAAATTCAACAACTTGGTTTATCAGTCGAATACAAATAAAAAGACAGCTGTAGGTATCGAGGGTTTGTTTACAAGAAAGGAATTGAGCCCAGGGATCATACAGTTAGCAAATAAAAATACTCATGATAAGAACAACATTAATGTTGTAATGTTGCCAAATATAATTGGTTTGTAAGATTTATAGGTGGAGACAAATTCAACAACTTGGTTTATCAGTTGATTACAAAGAAAAGACAGCTGTATATATATGGTTACGATATTTATTTGGACTGCGTTTTCTACCGCTAACCCAACCTAACCTAACCAAGTTGAAAAAAAATTAAGACGAAAAATATTGTTAAAAATCAATTGTATTGATCAAAAAATAAAGCAACTAAATGATGGTGAAATATTAATATACGACTATGTAAAATGTATTTCTTATAAAAATATCGTTATTTAAATTAATAGTATGTATTTAATATAAAGTTGAAGTATTAATCCTATAAGTAATTGTAACAAATAAACAAAATAATTCAAAGTAAATATGGTTTTTTGTTAGAACATTCCATTAGAAAATTTACTTGTTTACCTACCTACTGCTTCAAAAAGAACTCAAATCCTTACAGATATTTTAAAAGAAAGCTGGCAACATGGCTTGTGTTCAATTTGAGTGTTTATTTAAACACATGCAGGTAAGAAAATCTTTGTGCTCAATTCAGGCGTCCGTTTGTGCTCAGTTCATGCTTATTAATCGTTTTTGTGCTCAATTCAAGTGCACCGCAAAAAAACATAAATAAGTGAAGTTTTTCTTATTACTTATTATGTTCGAATTAGTTATCTTCATAATAAATTCTAATGTACACAGCACATCGCCTATCGTATTTCGAATATAAGAAGACTGGCTGTAGAATTTTGTGTAGAAGTGTTTACGATAATGAAAAATTTCCGGTATAGGTAAGTTTCCTTTTTTTTCCAAGGATACGTTACAGGCATATTTCAAATTTTCTTTCGCGTTATGAATTAATCACAAAGAATGTAACAGATTGATTTCTTCCTTTCTCGAAAATAAATAATGCAAAAAGAGAGAAATAATACACCTCGTCTAAATTAATATTCTCTAGATGCTAGAAAAATCTGTTCGGCGTTCCGCATTTAAGAAGAAGAATCGCTAGCAGCACCGAGAATATTTTTACCTTCAATAATAATATTTACATAAGGGTACTCGAAGTAAGTGTTCGTGGGAATTATTCTAAACGGGACGTCTTAGCAATGTAAACGAATCAGAAATACCGGCAAGTTCACTAAAAGCGGAAATTGAAAGACTATTCAGTGACTTATTTCCGCGACTTCGGAGTTGGATCGGAAGTCCTAGAGAATATTTTAACTGTGTTTGAATTGAATTATTTATTGCACAATTTGAAATATCTACAAACTGTAAAATTAAAATTGTCATTTGCCTGGCACACACAAAAATTACATTGATATTGATATTTGAGACTTATTAAATATAACAAGTATTTTCTTTTTAAAAAATATATGGAAATGAAGTATTTCATATCAGGGATGTCACTTTGTTGAATAGACTCGACCTTTACTTAATGAAAATCCAACATCATAAATACAACAAAGCTATTGATTTTCACAATTTTATTCACACACGTGACGATCGTTTCGCTAATATTAGCTTCTTCAGACAAGGAGTATTTACTACTAAAGACATTCAACAATAAAAGTACTTATATACTGAGAGGGTCGGTCTTTATAATACATTTAAGAGGGGGGAATTATTGCATTCTGTTTGGTCGTTCGTTAAAATGTCTAGTTTTTTGTAATTATTAATTTCCAATGATTCTAAGTGTTAATTTAATTCCTTTACTTTCTATATGTAAAATGTCCAATTTATCATTAAATTGATGTCCCTCTATAGTGACATGGTTGGCATAAGTAAAATCTGTGTTATATTTTGTATAACTATTTTTATGTTAGACAAACGTTTTTTGAAGCTTCTCCCTGTTTTGTCCTATATAAATTTTTTGGCAAAACCCACATGTTGACTTAAAAACTCCTGATTGGTTTTCTTTTATAACTTTATCTTTGTTATTTTTTATAATACCGCCTAATGAGGAATTCGGTTTAAATGTAATATTCAGACCACATTTGTGTAAATAATTGATTATTTTATTCGTAAATGGTCCAAGATATGTAATACAGTTGTATTTAGTTTCTTTGTTTATTGTAAAGGGATAGATTAATTGTAGTGCTATTTTTTGTTTATTATATTTTAAATTAATTTTGCATTGTAACCATTATTGTACGCTATTTGTTTAATTATACTTAACTCTTTATTGTGATTATCTTTTGACATAGGGATACTTAGAAGTCTGTGTGTCATACTGTTATAGGCAGCTAAATTTATAAATTGCAATGAAATACTTGTTATTGTTTCAACGTTTATTATAGAACCTCTGACATATGTTTCGACCTGACGGTCATTATCGAAGAGTATTACAAGTACTCAGTACTTGAAACAGTCGAAACATAATGTCAGAGGTTCTATAATAAACGTTGAAACAATAACAAGTATTTCATTGCAATTTATTTACAATGTTTCATCATGAATGCACCACAAACAGTATTTCTATTAGCTAAATTTATTATAAAGACCATCTTAGTATATAAGTACTTTTATTGTTGAATATCTTTAGTAGTAAATACTTCCTGTCTGAAGAAGCTAATATTATTAGTGAAACTACAATATGTCCAGATATACTTTATATCTCAAGTAAGCTGCTGTAAAATTATATGCTATCTCCATGTTTTTATGCTTTAAGAAATTTCCTTACGATTTTTGGCGCTATAATTTTATAATTAGTATTAAATAGTACACTCCAATGTTTTGATAGAACTGGTCCTACAAAAGAACCGTTTTCATTTCTAGACACGGAACCCTAAACACGTATGATAAGTATAAACTAGAGGGAAACCCTTATTCGAAAAACATAATTATTCCATCTTGTATTATAGGAACTGCGTTTACCTACTAATAGATATGCTTTCAGCTACTACTTTAATTCTGTACATACCTATTTAATTTTCATTACTCGCTTATTCCTTTTTATTGTGTTTGTTAAAACCTTGAATAATGCAGGTTAATTAAATTTTCTCACTGATAAACATCCAGTAGCTCATTAAATTACATACCTGGAAACGTGTATGTTAATATACATCTAGGTACGTGTATCTGTGATAACATGGGCAATGTTGCCACCACGTCATCGCGGTATCTACATTTCAAATTTAACGCTAAAAAGCCTTCGTAAGTGACTTTGCACACAAAGCGTTAATAAAGACCTGGATATAAAATTCCGTTCTTGATAAAGGCGGCAAAGCAAAATATAAACTTAATTAAATGCTAGTTCGCAGCAGGGTACCGCAATTGTTTCGGAGGATGGCGAGGATATTCATTACACAGGCATTCATATCCTGAGGAGTATAATTTTAATCTGAGAAGGATGATCTAAATAAATTATAGCCCCAAAACGCAAACAAAGGGCATCGTTTTTAGAAAAAATGGGAGCCATATTGTCAAACCATTAAAAGCTTAACTACATATTTATGTAAACTATGCATATACAAAACCACGGAAATAAAACGAGCTATGAGGAACCGGACGGATAGAAACAACGGACAAATAACCTACCAAGGCAAAGCTTTTCTTCCCTATGTAAAGGGAGTCACGGATCGGATTGATAGAATCCTAAAAAAAAAACATCTAATAAAACCTATATTCAAACCAAAGACGAAAATCCAGGAATCCCTCCGATCAGTAAAAGACAGAAGGGAACCGTTGTCGTCGGCAGGGGTCTGCCGTATGCCCTGTGGCTATGGAAGTGTTTACATAGGAACCACAAAAAGAACAGTCAACACACGAATATCAGAGCATAGAAGAAACTGTCGTCTTGGAGAAACACAAAAATCAGCTCTGGCGGAACATGCATTAATGGACGAAGAACACCGAATATTATTTGATGACACAAAGCTGGTGGACAATAGACAAAATTACTACCAAGGTTACGTAGGGAGGCTATAGAAATACATAAACATAAACAAACTTTTTATACGAAAGTTGAAGGACATGGATACCGGCCTTGAAAGTCACTCGGTTAATCGGAACACCCGTAGCGAGAACTGATAGAGGCTACCCCCATCGACGCTGAGATATAATGACCGACGGGGTAATTGGAGAAGGTGTACCCGCCATCTTCAACTCCTACAAGGCACATACATGCGGATCCTTCGATCCGCATTAAACTGTCCCTGGTTCGTTACAAATTCCCAGATTCTGGAAACCGGTCTTTCCCATCTCCCCGAAGCTGCACACAGATTCGCAGCAAATCTTCGCAATTCAGTGACAGATCACCCGAACCCGTCCATCTCGGTTCTTTCTGTGATTTTCCCCAAACCGAACGATCGTTTTAGAAAGCCCTGTCACCTTCGACAATGAGCTGCCACCCCTCCCGTTCACCGCCAGTTTTTCTAGTTTCGCTTTTCAACCATCAATGGTGGGCCACCGACCTCCCAATGCTTCTTCCCTCCCCACGATCCAACCTAATACTACTCCCACTCTTTTCTCTCGGAATATATAATCTCCGGGTTGAACTCCCATCTCGAGGAGGGGTTTTAGTCGGTAGGCGCTACGGTGAAGTCGACACTACCCTCTCGGGGTTTCTTTTGAAGATTTCCCCTCCTCGAGAATAATCTAAACAAAAAAAAGACAGGGTGTCTTTTGAAGATTTCCCCTCCTCGAGGAAATACTAAAAACAAAAAAAGGACAGCGTCATTCAACGACGTTGATTGCCGACAAACACTTCGACCGAGACCAAAATCCATCATCATCCTTTGATAATGCCTTCCGCAACTGCAGGCGAAACATCAGGAGTAAAATCCCAACGAGCACAGTCAACAAGCCCTGAATACATCTATAATATTAAAGACGCCGGCCGTGAAAGCCTACATTCAGTAGCTAATGAGCTGGTGACAATTTCGGTATGTGACACCTTCATAGTTGAATGCGATAGGTAATAGAGTTTTGGAGTTTGTGAACAGGGTAAAAGAGGTGGCAAGATTAGGTATCGCTGATTGAAGTTGCTATCCTAATGTTTCCTAAAACATGGAGACAGCATTTAAAACAATAGTAGTAAACCGCGTTAGAGCGAGAAAGTCGAACCACAATTATTTCCCATTTCAGGATCACTGTTATAGTATTAGATGCTGTCTTCATATTTTTATGCTCTATAACTTAATTAGATTGATACTAAAAACGTTGTAGCTAAATATTTAATTGTAAATTAATTTAAAAAAATCGCAATGTACGTTTTACTGTTAGAAACATATGCATATGGAGAATGTAATTTATTAATACAAAATTAATAGGAGTAGTAGCATCGAGTTTAAATTCGTTTTAAATCGTTTCCATTGAAAGTTACACAAAAATGTAAATTGATTAACACGAGCCCATTCGTTTTGCAATGTGATATATTAATTAAAATCACATGGCAAAATTAATTTTGCTCCCCAGTGAGATGCACGTTATGGAAGAATGAAGTCGGACGGCAGCCATGTAGCTGTCCTGTTCGTTATCACAAATAGAAAACTGGATTATTCAACTGCCATTTACCATTCCTCTTGGACAGCCCGCTGGTATTGAGTGATTGATCGATAGTAACTAATAACTAATTAATTGCGACCTAAACGAAATGGTAACCTTCGGGTGTTCATGATAGATTACCCCCGAGAAAATTTAATTATAAGATCCTGATGCAACATTCTGCAGAAAGATAAAAAAACAACTTCTTTATTTCCCTTTTTTCATGATTAAATATCAATTTCAACACCCAATGTATTATTTATGAATAGTAGTGATAATTTAGATTGAATGTCCAAAAATAAAAAACAACCTTATGAGAAAGACGACTTCTTGATAAAGTAAAAGAATGTAAATTCCATACCTAACTGAAAAGGGAAAATATTCTCGTCTGTTTCTCACAGCTACCTTATATCAAAAAACTATTTGACGTAGAAACTTAAACATTAGTGATAAAAATAATGGTGTGAAGTAACGTCATGGAATTGAAAACAACCAAAGTCTTCATGAAATCAAACAAATACTCGGATTAAGTAGAAAGACCGCAAAAATCGATACAGGTGTTGTCACTGGTTCAGGTACCTTGCGAAAGCAAAGACACAGGATGGTACTCGGGAGTAAGGCTGACTGTAGATTATGTATAGAAGAAGATGAAGCGTCGCTGCACATCATCTTCCAGTATTAGGCTATTTGCGACCTAAACGAAATGGTAACATTGGGGTGTTCTTAGCATAAAAATTGTTAATAATAAATTAGATTTTAACATTTATAGAAAGCCAACAACTACAAACTATATTAATAATGCAAAGTCAAAACAATCACACCAAATCAAAATTTAATAGTAAAATTTATAGATTATTGAACTACCCGTTAAATAGTGATAATTATAAACAAGAACTAAAAACAATTAAAATTATAGCTTCTAAGAACGGTTACAATCCCATTATAGTTGATAATATGATTAGAAAAATGAAAAAGAGATTAATAAATAAAAAAGTGTCGTGTATAAAATTAACTGTTTAAATTGCGATGCCATTTACTTAGGCCAGTCGGGTAGAAAATTATAAATAAGACTAAAGGAACATGTTAGGGATATTAATGATAAGAAAAACTCTACAGGATGTAGCACCCACTGTATAGAAAACAACCATTATTTAGACATTGATAGTATTAGATTATTACATACTGAAAAGAAAGGAAAAAGGCTCAACTTATTAGAAGAATTAGAAATTAAGAAAGCTTTTAAACGAAACGACAACATCAGAAACTTACAGTCAGATTTTCGAGATAACTTAATAGATACATATTTGGATTTCCCACCAATAAACACACAATAGGTTGTCCAATTACCGGTACACCTGTATTTATTTTATTTTATTTGATAAGTTTACATTTATAAGACCTAGTTTAACCCGTTAGATTCAATATTTGTTTTGTACTCTTGAAAAAGGCTTCGCTAGCCGAAACAATCGTCGAGTTTTAACAAAAACCTTTGAAACATAAAAAAGCATCTTTTTCTTTGTCTTATATATTTTTGAAGAATATGTTACATAATTATCCGACCGAACAATCCTCACAAGTTAGGTTTTTTATGTGCACTAAAACTACTTGATAGACTTTGATCAAATATTTTTGTTTTATTCTTTAGACAAGTAGTCTTTATGACCTGCGCTAGCAAAAAGGAGGTGCCGATACCTAGGTGACCCCTTCCCTCTAGTAAACAGCCACGAGACTAGGAACGTTGAAAGGACCCTATATTTTTGGAAACGAATTCTTGCATGACTCAATTCGATACTTGAGAGACGCCAAAGGACCACCCATGCACCTGAAGGCATGCTGTGTGACTAAACCCCTATTATTTAATAATAATAATAATCATCATAATCATAACCCTAATCAGGGACACCTTTCTTACCATAATCTAACCTTCGTGAGAAGAAAACATTAAAACCTCGATGTTCCTTAAAAAAAGTAACAGTGGCCACCTAGGGTTGGCCATCTGATTATTCTAATATTTTACTGGTGAATTAATATACATGTATAATGGAAGATTTGTTGACCTTTAGATATAATAATAACAATAATAAGTGAAAAATAATGAATAATGATACGAACGACAAAAATTAAAAAGAAGAGAAGAACCGGAAATTAAAAAGTTGAAATTCTATTCTATGAGGGCAATAGAACAAAAGATGTGATCGTTGGCTCTGATGGAGAAAGATTATTTTGAATTGATGACGATGCTTGAAAACAATGGGACACGAAGTTTGTAAACAACGACTGATAAGAAGCTAAGCGGTTCACAAAATGGCTCATTTTACATTGTCCTTATGAGATTTATCAGGGAGGTGGTCTTTTTTTTCTCTCTCTGTAACCGAATATAAGTTCTTATAAATTCAACGAACTTCTGAATAAAGGATTCGACAAAGTGCACTAGAGAGAGAGAAGCACATCGAAAACAAACGGAACCCATTTATCATTTTAGCGAGCTCGGATGAAACTTAAACTGGGAAGTAATCCGAAGGATCACGCTGTATTTTGAACTTTGAGTAGTTTGTGCGGCAGACTGGAAGAGAATCGCATAAAATTCACTAAGCTCCTACGAACGGTATAGCAGTAGATGATACCTACCCTACTGTACGAGATATTTCATGGTAAATACAAATATTATCCTGTATTGACGACCGATTTGACGCTAATGAAAAAAAAACGGATATCAAGATGAGCGATGAATCACAAAAGCGGTACGAAATATAGACGGTCACACAAAACCATCGGGATCGAATTTATCGTACCAATGATGGAGAAAGAGACAGATTCAAATAAACAAAATTTCATTCTATTATGGGATGAAGATTTGATTGGCTAAACATAACCAAACTATAGTAATTAATTACAGTCAAGGGCTTAACCCTATAATTACATTACCCACTCAAGAATTTTAGCAGTAAAAGGTTTTCTTCATTCTAATTATTCAGAATATTCGAAAGATTGTTTTACTAATTAAAACATCTATTCTCAATATCAGTTCGAAGACTGGTCCCGTTTTCGTTTTTTGTGTTTCACTCCCACCAGCTACTTGTGTTGGTGGGTGGGCAGTCCCTCCGACCTACACCGTAGTGCAAAGCCGGAGGGTAGGGTGTAAGCCCTCTTCAGCCTCCTTGCAGGAATCGTGGGAATGGGTGGGTGGTGTGGTTAAGGAGAAAAAGATGAGACGGACGAAATGAAGACAGAAGAGAAGTGAAAGATTATCTGTGGAATAATTACTGCCCCAGAATTTACCTAGTTGATCCAAGGAAACCACACAAAACTTGGACCAGATCGCCGGACCCGGGTACCAACTAGTGACCTCCCGAATGCTAAGCAATGATCTAGAGCACTAGACCACCTCTACTCCTTCCTATCCTGAGCAAAGTATTGCATTTCTCTGAAATATCTTACACACCTAACTATTTGCGAACTGTAACCTAATATACGCTTTACTCTACCTATTCCTACTCCTTTGTATGATTCTAATATGTCCCTAACTAGCTCACTAGCCCTTCATGTATCAGAATATGTCCTAGCACCCTATATCTCCTTCTCCTTATTGACTTCTATAGCGCCGTTTACTCTCTTACTCTTTCTGATACCTCTTCATTTCTACCCTTTTCTATTCATGATATTTTCATCATCCTCCTATCCTATAACACCACATCTCCAACATTTTCGTTTCCGCCGGGCCCACCATTCACGATCACAAAAAATTGCTCCTTGGTACCATTTACGCCCTTCCTCGTCTATCTTGCTCGTGTGCTTTAATCTTTTTTGTATTAAACAGTCACGTAGTCTGTACAAAACTTTTCCAACAATTAACTGATGATATTAAGATTTTCATTTGTGCAATGATTGTGAAACATGATGTAAATTCACTTACTACTCTTGATAATGGTCCCTGTGGACCGAAACAATTTTGTCGAGTCAGTCAATAAATTAGTGAAACTATCCAACTTGTGTGATCTACTGAGATAATTATTTGTTTTCCGATATAAAACAACCTTTCTCTATTTTCAAGTTAATTTAAAAAATCCAAATGTTGTAGCCGCAGGTGATCCAGAATTAGTTGCTTCTACTACTACTGCTAACAATATCACTTTCAAAAATTATAAAAAATCCAACTCAATAATCTTATGCGGTTATTTTGCCTGAAAAGATTTATTTTCATGAAACTCCATCCTCTAATGACCAATACATTGACTGGAATGTAACTTTAATATTAATATTCATCGATGTTGATGTTATCAGTATAAAAATCTAATTCGGATGAGCGATTATATTCTTTACACAAATAAAGATTTATTACTTATATGTTAGCAGAAGCGACACAGCGACGTTCTCGCAGTCGCACCGCAAGAAGGACGCCTCGTCGCGACGGAAGATATTAAGAACAACAAAATGAAACCAGCAACACCGGCGCCGCCAACGTTCCGTCGTCATTATATTGCTGCTGCTGTTGCTGTGCTGCTGCTGCTTCTTAACATCATCGCTATAATTAATCAAGAGACGTTATAAAGGGATAAAGTAAAGCGACGTGGCTGCAAAATGCATACAAGACGCGTCTTAAGGACGTCGCCATGCGTCATGTTGTTTCAGATATGGCTTATGTTGTTGTTGCTAAAGACGCTTGCCGCACCGATGAGCTATAGAAAATTGCCCCGTTTATTATCCTTGTCAATCCAATCGCCTGATGCTGTTTGAGCAAAAACGGTGCACAATACCATTAATATAAAAGATAAAGGGAATTTAGATTGACGGGAACTATATTATGGCGACAGCTCTTTGCGACATAAACGAAACTATAATGTAACATTTAAAACAATTCTGTTAATTGTCCTAGACGTCGACTTAACGGAGTGTAGATCGTTCTCTTTTTCTTGTTTGATTATGGATTGGTTTGACTGAGATGATATTGACGATTATGAAATATTTAGAAACACTATATAAACTTTATTAAAAACGAAATGGAGGAACTATTTACACACTTTATTAATATTGTTGGACTTGATTTAGAAATTTGAAAGTAGATGAGCTAAGCGTATGTTTGATTAAATTGACCAAAATTAATATTATTTGAAGATTGATTGGTGATGACTTGGAGTTGTTGATAGCTCATGTAATTAGGTAATACTTGTACTGGTCTTTTTCGATAAAACATTAAACTTTTTTGTGTTTCATTCCCACCAGCTACTCGTGCTGGTGGGCGGGCAGTCCCTCCGACCTACACTGTAGTGTAAATCCGGAGGGTAGGGCGTAAGGCCCTCTTCAGCCTCCTTGCAGGAATCGTGGGAATGGGTGAATGGTGTGGCTAGGGAGAGAAAGATGAGATGGACGAAATGAAGACAGAAGAGAAGTGAAAGATTATCTGTGGAATATTACTGCCCCATCATTTGCCTATGTGATCCAAGGAAACCACAGAAAGCTTGGACCAGAGCAGCCAGACCCGCGTTCGAACCGGTGACCTCTCGAATGCTAAGCAATGATTTAGAGCACTAGACCACGCCGCTGGGTAAAGACTTCTTTTTCGATACTCGGACATTGATTTTTAAAGATATAAATCGTTAAGATAGAAAGAGGAGAAAGGTGTGGTTTAGATAGTTGATTGGCAATTGAGTCAAGTTAGATTTGTGGATGTTGAAAAAGGATTTGTTTTTGGTAGTGTCTTAAAAAAGAATAGGGCAATAAAGATAGAAAAGTATTTACACTAGAATATGTTGTTCTAGGAAAAATTTAACTGTCGTCGAAGACAAGGATTTTGGATAATATAGCAATAAATAAGGAATATTGAAAATGTCTAATAGGAAATTTATGACAGTGGAAAGAGTAAATGCAGGTCAATAAAAAAAGGTATTTTAATGAACTGTAACGAAAGTAAATTATTGGTCGTAAAAAAAATAAAAGTTTTTTTTAAAGGAGTGACGGACGCAATAAATTCGTTAAATAGATAGTGTTTTTTTTTTGGTGAGGCATATTGTTCGGTTTCTAAAGGACGACTAGTCATATTTAAGAATACTAATGATTAATAAAACTTTTTAGTGCAGTTTGTTGTGTTTACATTTTATAAGAACTTTGACTTATGTATCCTCATGTTCTCCCATTTGGGTCACCTTACTACTTTGCCAGTTTATAACCAACCCTCATCTGGTTTTCCGAAATTGCAGGCAGGCTTGTCGTCGCTATCATTACAATAACCAATATATTTATGTCATAAAATTAATATATAAAAAGAACATTCATCGAAATTATCAGATGTGGATCGCAATTTCGATAAATTACTGACCAAACCGAATATGTCAATCATAAAAGGAAGTTGATTTATTATAGTATTACAGACAGTATGTCGCAATATACCAATTTTACTACTACCTGTGGTATTTGGTATGTTTTACAAGATATTATAATTGCTACAAATACATAGAATAAAACAGGGAAGAAATTTTTAAAATTACAGTAGCAGTTGATAAAGTCCAATATCATAATGATGGTTTAACAAAAATAAAAATAAGCTCTTGGTTAGGGTTCTGTCGAAACTGCCAGATCTGTATAGCGATTTCGAACTCATTATATTATATTGTTACGTTTTCTCTATACTCGTATGTTTAAACTCTCTCAACTAAACTTAACTATTTGATACAACTTCGGTTCTACAACTCTCATCAACACTTTTCGTTACACTTCTCTTTCTGTCAACTGTCTGTTCTCCGTCACCTGTCAACTATTCTAAATCGTTATCGCTGTCGCTTATATAGTTTGATGGACGTTGCTACATTATTCTCGAAACAAGTCGAATGATCTAGTAGTTGTCTCGGTTTTTCTAGAACTCGGCATGGGCAAACTCCACTCTATTTTTGCAATCGGCGCGGGTCAATTCCACGTCCGTCACAATATATGTTACCGGCAATGTAGATACAAAAGCCGGCATTGTGCCAAATACCTAGTAATTGTGCGAACTAACCAATTTACCAGGTATTCTGCAAAATGATCACAATTTTGGATAATCTACAAAATGATTACGGTATTTTAGGCAATTTACATAATGCCTGATGCAACAGTCAATCTGAAGCTTCAACATCTTTACATCTCACATTGACTAGACAATTTTAAAAAGGACATCAAGAATTTGTTTTTTGTATTAGATGTAAGTAAAATACATGACATTACCTATCCTAACCTAACCTCACCTACATTATTTGTACATACCGCTTTTTTAATCTATAATATTTGGACGATAAATGAATAAACACTACTTTGTTTATTATCACTTCTATTCATTTATCATTAAAATGAATTATCACGAAGTAACGGCTGAATCAATCCAATTTTTATAATATTTGGTTTTATCCGCAACTCCATCCATTCCCTTAAGAAAATTAATGATATATACTCTCTTTCGCAAAATGTTAAAAACACATTGTTATTTTTCAATAAATATTTCTTTTTTCCCGCTTGCCATTATGAATCACAACACAAATTGCAACACACTGACTGGTAGTTCGATACGGTCAGGCATTCAGCAAACTGCCTGGTGAATGTGAGAATAATGTTTTTCAGGCTCCGTATTGACTATTGCATCAGACATTATGCAAATTGCCTAACATCACTTCGTCATTTTGTAGATTATCCAAACTGAATACCTGGTGAATTGGTTAGTTTGCACCATTACAATGTATTTCGTACAATGCCGGATTTTGTGAATTTCCGGTAACATATACATACATATATACCACGTAGTTGGGTTCAGATTAACAAGTTGATATCCTTATTAGGAAAGGACCTTGTTGGACATTGAACATTACTGAATCCCACAAATAAGTAGCAAATTTCTATAGATGGCGTTCACTACGCTGTCTGTATTTATTCATAGGCAGTTTATTTTATCAAAGTCTACAATTATTAAACAATCAATTATTAATAATCATCAATATATATATAAAGCATAAATTACAAATTGAATATATGAGGCTTTTATTTCTTGTAACTCCATAATAAATTAAAATGAGAGAACCACATGTTGAAAGTTACAAAAATTTTTTTATTGTTTCCACAATAATTATTTCGATTAAAAATTTCATCCACCCTAATAAGTCACTGTGTGGCGAAATAATTATTGTGGAAACAATTAAAAATTGTTTTGTAACTTTCAACGTGTGTTTTTCTCATGTTAATTTTTTTAAGTGTTGCGGCTTAATGCTCTTTTGTTGAAATTTATTTGTTTAAATTATGCTGGTGACTGATAACCGGGAGATGCTGGAGGTGGTCTTTGTGATTTGCCGACGGCGGCGATCATCCCGCAATGATTGTTGCCGCCGCGATTGCTTGCTGACAAAGGGTCGGCACACATCTAAAGCCATAAATGCCACCTGCGGGTAAATGCAACATTTTGACTGAACCGACAATTCATGCTAAGTTCAGTTGCATTTTTGGTCTTGATCTAATAAGAGTCTTCGGTAACGATTCATCCGCGTCAAATGTTGTTATCTTCGCTATCCACATTATAAATTCATTCGCGTCAATTTAATTAATACAGTCCACTACTCATAATTTAAGTTTTAATTGTTATTGTGTTTGTTTAAGTGTTGTTGTGAACTATGTTATTGAGTTATTAAATAAATAGTTTAAAATTCGAGAGATTCATAAACCCAACGAATTGGATAATCCAAACCAGCGGTCCACCAATCAGTTCGTCAAACCAGACGTCAACATTAAGTATAAATTATATTACCAATTTAAAATATGTATTATTGTAAGCACAGAGTTCGGAGCAAATTGGTTGGGGGTAATAAGGCCTTTATTGCAACCCTAACCTATAAATTTAGTTGGTGTATTAACGTTAATAATTACAAAGTTACAATAAATTCCACATCTATCTCTAGCATATATGTTACAATGTGACAATACACCTTCTCCTAATAGCGATAATTTAATTAAAATTATATTGTGATTATCTTTCGACGCAATGTAACGAGAAACGTTAGAAAATAATGTGAGCGTGCTGGGACACCACTGCACACAGTTCGCTGACTTGGCATTTCTGCTTACAAAATTATAACTTTCAAATTTTGCCGCACAAGTGCACCCTTTCACATTTCTCATTAGGGCTTGCATTGTGCTGGAAACGTAAAATTTGGTGTCGCTCCATCAGGAGCTCTGTATATTTCACACAATGGTACAACGTAACTAATTAGCAAACTCGCGAAAACCAGAATGGAAAGTTATTTTCTACAGACTTTTAGTCAGATAACGACAAACTCACTTTTAATTGAACGTGAAGCGCTTCTCAGTTATGAACAACAACTATCTAGAAAACTATGGAACTATATCTTTTCTTTTTTGGTCAATACTGTTACAGTTTAATGAAGGTATTTATTTTACGAGGCATATTTTTAAAGTATGTACCGTTTCAAAAAAAACAAACAAATAGACTCTACTGTAACCTACTTTTGTATATAATTTCTACCAATATTGAGGCACGTAGCGTACTGTGCAACCAGCTTTTGTATCCCAATCTAATAAAAATCTGTCGTCTGATTTATGTCATCGTCGAGAGGCTGTCCACCTAGTTGCTGCTTTAAATGCAGGGATATGTGGTAGTATATAAGATGTTCTCTACTGATACTTGATTGAGATTCATTATCAACACACTATGTTAACTCTCAATATACTATTTATTCACTTGATAGCTGTCTCATCACCTTGTGACTTCTTCGGAAGTATACAAATTACTTGTAAGCTGTCAAGTGAATAAATGGTATATTGAGATTAACATAGTGTGTTTTCATTTGAATATGTGGTAGTCATTGGGCGCTAGAACAGGACTGAATAGAGGATGATCAAATTGATCCCCGCAAAACGACAATGTTCGTCCACACTCGTATAATCGAGCTCAAAATCTCATCGCATTATTTTGCTGGGAACAACTTGATTATCCTCGGTAGAGATCCGATGCAGCGCTCAATAGCATTTGAACGAGTACGTAGTTACTAGGGTCACGACGACTATGGTGAGGTCAAGACGATAATGGTGGTCAAATCAGGTGAAACACGTACAAAATCTGGTTGTACGATACAATAAGCGCCTTATTATTGGTAGAAAATAACATGAAAAAGCATATTAAGGTAAATACAGGCTTTCGTTTGTAAAAATAAAATTGTTAACAAAAGTCTACTTTTTTAATTCAAAACAGTACCTGCTTAAGAAAACGCCTCGTATAATATATAAGGAATGTAGCTTCAAATTTCATTTATTTCACGTATTAAATGATACAAGCTATAAAGTAATGAAAATGTTTTAATTATGTCTATTACATCAGTGTTTTGACTTTGAAAAAACATCAAAATAAATATACAGCAAATCTGTAACTTAGAAGATTATCATCGTTTCGATAACATTTGGCCGCAAAGAAGTGAATTCTCTACCATTTTTGTTTTCTTTTATTCTACCCAAAATGCAAGGTTCAGCCAAAATTTTGTAACATTTCAATGGACTATACATATTGTACTGTATCTATCTTTTACCGTTTCCGATTTTCCAGCCGGTATCGAAACTGTAACAGCCTATATATATATACTTATAGTGGAGCATTAGTAAGCCGAACACCCTGTAAACGGTAACTGCATTATGCAAAGTTTAAATCAAAACTGGAAATTGTCTCTTCGCGTCGTCGGATTTGTCACGGGAGTCTGTCTGTCTGAATGGATATGTCGTGTCGCCGTCGTTTACATTTCACGACTAAAAGGACGACACTTCGTGTGCTCAAAGGCACTCGCGGAAACAACTTTTTCGTCACTCTCTGCAGTCAACAGGACCAAAACGACCAAAATTAATTATTCATAGGACGAATTTCTAACAAATTCAACCGCCACGAAAATCCTTCTTTCAAATGAACACGAATTCTACTCATGCATGCAAGGCACAGACAATAATATCACGTTCACAAAAGTTAGTGAAGAACAATTTTATCAACATATGGTATAATTGAAGTCTATATCCTTATTGGCAAACGTATCAACTAGGCTATTTACAAAGGAGTGGTGAATTACTATAGTGCTCGGCTACTTTAAAAACATTTAGGTATATATAAGAACAAAATTAATTTCTTGGTCAAGTAATTTATCGAAGCTACCGGACATGGAACGCGATTTCGATCTCATTAGATCTCATCAGCACGCCATAGGCAGATTCGATAAGCAAAAGAAGGTAGATGGCGACGTACTGCCATATCAACGTCTTATTTAGATATTGGTTGAAGATTTATCGAGATTACCAGATATGGATCGCGATTTTGATTTTATTAGATCTAATCAGAATACGATATATAGCATCAATATATTACTGACCAAACCGAAGCTGTTCCATAAAAGAAAGTTTATTCAATATGAAATTACAGCCAGTACATCGCCAATTGCTGATATTTGCTACTAACTGTGCTATTTCATATGTTTTGCAAAGTCTTCCGAAGATATCTACTTGACCAACCGAATCCACAACGTAGCTTATATTACGTGATAGGCACGCAAATCAAATTTATAAAGAACATTTAGTTGTTGGCCAGCATTAATAGAAATTAGCAGACGTGGGTCGTAATTTCGATCTTATTGATGAATTATTGAAACAATAAAACACGTTTAAACTTTCACGAAACTTTATTAAACTTGCATAGCAATACTGTTTCACCTCACTATTTACTAAAAGAGAATGTCCACAATTCACCAATAATAAATGCTTTTACATCAACTTAGTAATGATTTCAATATGTTTAAACAATAATCTGTAAGTCGTACAACCCAACTTGTATACACCCTTTTAGATAATAAGAAATAGGATAGGAGATATAAGCTCTTGCTGTAAAAATTCAGTTTAAGCACACTTCAGTATCTGAAGGTGCCTCTGTGAGGTGAAACAGTATTGTTAAGCAAGTTTAATAAAGTTGTGTGAAAGTTCAAACGTGTTTTATTGTTTTAATAATTCATCATGAAGATCAACTTTCATCAAGTAAAAGCCAACTCAATCACCTATTCGATCTTATTAGATCCCGTCAAACCAAATTTGGTTTGCTTGCTTAACACATAATACAAGCTGCCTTTTCAGTTTGTCAAGTAGATATCTTCGTAAGCCTTTGCCAAACATATGAAATACTATAGTTAGCAATAAATATCAGTAGATGGCGACATTCTGCCTGTAGTATATAGTAGTGATATATGTATATGGTTCCCACAGTCGGTATTCAACGACTGAGTAAGATCCTCGAGAAGAGATACTAAACACTCACATGTTTAGGTATTTTAAATGAAGTGGCTACTGAGCACTTCATTTTATGCATATCATAAGCATTCATTTGGCACTGTCAATTAATTAACTTGAAACAAATAGAAAGTATACCTTTGATTTTAAAATTTGATATTAGATGATAAGATTACCTACTTAAAATTTCACAGTCAGACTCGCTCGTTATATTCCACTTCTTAAATCGTACGTTCAAACATTAATCTTACGTTCCAATTAACTTGAGAGAAAATTACCACCCCCCAGAAGCGCAAACCGCCCACGGCGACAGCGTTTGCAACAATATTCCTTAAATTAACGTTTAATCGGTCATGCGCGCCATACAATCACGCAAGTGCAACCGGAGGGTTAACGTCGTTGGTTGGCGAGAAAATAAATTCAAATCGGATTATGACCGTGCCTTAAGTGTTGCTATAGATTGATTGTCTGTCGGCAGCAAACAGAAAGATTAATGTGATGGAGTAGAACGTTGAATGGAGGGGCGATTACTAACCGAGATAAAAAAAAAATGCTTTAGCAAAAGTTGGCTCCGGCAAGTCGTCTATCCTGGCACGTTATTTTCGGACGACGGATGCGACTTCCTATCTCTTTGACGCGGCAAAAACTCTTTACGGGACAGTGTTTTTAACGTTATCGATGTCTTTTTAGTTTAGAAAGAAACAAGTTCCTTTATCGCGAACCTCCAGAGGTTGAACAGGTCTTCACAAAAATTACCGAAACGATTTTATTTCCGTTACACATCAGGTGACAACTTGCCATACAAAAAAGTGATATATATACAAATTCAAATTGCTATCTACAACGTATGAGTGAGTGCAAAGTTTGTCATGTGCCGAAGCTTTTTGAACAATTTTATACTTAAAGGCTGGAAACTTTGGCGGTGTTGTAGAAGACAGTAAATAGGTTAAACCTCAACTACAAAACAGGACTCTAAACGTCCGAAGGACTTCGGGAACAAAGTTACCTTCGTCAGGGACTGAAGAGAGCGAAAAACTAAAGACAGTGTAACCAACACAAATACTGACTAATGCTATGGTCCAGTGAACATGGCTTAACTGAAATGTTCAGTAGAGCTTACAAAATAATACACAACAAATTAAGTAAACTAAATAGGGGAGAACTAGGGATATGGATATGACCTTCGTCACCGTTAAGAGAGCCTAACCGATTTTATTTATTTAATTTTTCAACGGACTTACGTCCTTTCTACAAATGGTATTACATAAAAGTGTATTGCATGGTAATTAACAGTGATTATAATAATCTGTAGAAAACAGTAACATATTATTAAATAGATCGTTAATGTTAGAAACAAATATCTAATAATACATAAATGTATGAGATCTTAACATAACTTTAAAACTTGATTGGTTTGTAAGACTTCTTATATCTAAAGGTAGACAATTCCACTTTCTACGTACTCTATGTTTTGCACTGTTATGAATCTATAGTTGATCTGCTGACTGATTCGATGAGTAAACTTGGGTTTCGGACATTATAAGATAAATGCCGATCAGCAAATATTTCGGACAGAGCATTGCAGAAAATGAGTCCATTTAATGATTTCATAGAAAATACCATATCATGGTTATTAAACAGAGATGTAATAGAAGGCAGACACAAATTCCTAGCAATTGCAGAGTAGTCATGATCATAGAAAGCCATGGGAGTTCCAGCAACGTATTGCACTAGTCTAATTAATTTATGCTGAATAGTTTCAAGGCTGGATTTGTGTACCTCGTAGTACGGAGCCCAAATTGTTGAACAATATAGTAAAATAGGTAATGCGAGAGAACGATATAAGTAAATTACGGAAAACTTATTTTTAAAATCTTTGGTAATTCTAATAATAAATCCAAGCATGCTGTTTGATTTAACTGAGGAATGAAAGTCATCTTGCTATCAAAATAGATATCTAAATCAAGAATCTTATCATTCCGAGTTAGGGGAAGGTTATTGCATTTGTAACTAAACAATTTCAGGTCTCTTTTTCTACCAAAAGTCATCACAGAGCACTTTTTAACATTCAATTTAATTCTATTTTATAGTTATATATTGTTCCTATATTATCATTATTTTAAAAAATTTAGAAAGAAGATCGAAAAAGTTTCACAACAGATAAAAGCTTGAATTTTGTATCGTTAAAAATACATTCAGAGTAGAATAGATTCCACTACAATAAAAATACGTTTTTGATCATTATCGTGTAAATCGCGATTTTAAACTCATTGGTATGTATTCCATAGAAATCTCCAACAAAACACCAATCAACGAACCAGTGCCTTTAAACAGCATAGTGAATGCCATCTGTAGAAATATGCTACTTATTGTGGGATTCGGTAACGTTCAACAAAGTCCTTTTCTAATAAGGATATAGACTTAACAATAGCAATTATTGTGCTTTTGTTCAGAAATTTATCGAAACTACCAGGGATCGCGATTTCGCTCTTGTTAGAAGCTCATCAGCGTGCCATAGGCAGTCTCGGTAAATTACCGACCAAGTCGAAATGTTCCGTAAAGAACAGTTAATATAATAACAACATAGAGACAATTGCTGCCACCTAGTGGATTTTAAACGCTACAGAAGATATCAAACTAGACAAGGCCTCACAGAGGTATTTAAACTTGTCCAGCTAAATCAAGTTTTTAGGCCTAATGATATATTGCACTTTTAGAAAAAATATATATAATTTATAATCGTAAAACACATTATCCTGAATTTAATAAAACCATTCGAAAACTTTTCTAAAAAATTATACAATAGAAGTAGCCATTTTTCTGAACATTGAATTGTTTCAGCCGTTACTTTGTGATAATCCATTTTAACGATCAACACAAAAAAAACTACTTTGTTTATTATCACTTTTATTGACAATAATTGTAACTATAGTTTCGACAGATTATACTATCATTTTCAAACGAGCGATTCAAATAGAATGAATATAGAACAGAAGGCACACAGGTATATAAGATAACAATTTGGGATTGCCACTTGTTACATAAATGTCGTAAATAGTTGGGAATAATACAATTCTATCTGGTCATTCAAATATTTTTTTTTCTTATCTATATGTATTATTTTTAAATTTTCGATGGATGGCAATTGGTGGTTAGTTTCTATACAATGGTTTGCAAAGTTTGAATTACTTTTTTGTAGTCTAAAAGATCTGAAATGTTCATTGAACCTAATTCTGAAGGATCTCCCTGTTTGTCCTAATTAGAAGGAATCACATTCCGAAGTTAAGAGCTCATAGACTCCCGTTTTATCATACATATTCGTTTTACCTTTTGGATTGAAAATTTTATATTAAATTTGGCTTAAAACTGACGGTGATGTTATTATGTGTGGCCAAAATTTTTGTCGAAATATTACCAAAATATGTCAAAGATACATATTTGTGGTTTGTATCTTTTATATATGGGTATATGTTATAGCATCTTATTTTAAATTGTTTTTTATTAATTAGTTTTTCGAAACGTTTAGACAAACAGAAAGACAAAAAATCAAAATCAAACAATATCAACAAAGAAAGAATAATTAAATAATTTTTACCAACTGCAGATTACTTCAACTTATAGGTAATCTGTAGTTGATAAAAATTAATTATAAACTACTTAATTTAAAAATCATTCATACCCTACAACCAATTTTGTTTTATCTTCACTTATGTCAAGAATAAAACAAAAATGTATATTGGGTAACTGAGTTATGAACATGAGAACATTTATCTCTTACGATTAGATGCATACGTCCCATTTCCATTACGATTGCCCTAAATATTCGACTACACACGTACGTCAGAATCAGTTTCATTTGGTGCAATGCGATGTACAGAAGGACGAGATTGAGTCAAGTTTCTCGAGATTATTTCCGCTGAAAATTTACCGAGTTGGCAGTGCAATAAAACTACTTTCAACTAAATTGAACCGGAAATGCATATTCGTACGCTGCAGCGTTGCACTTCCTGATAACGTCAATGCAGGATAATAATAGGACAAGGGCAATCGCTCCCTGAACTACATCTCTGACTGCAAGCTACCTATCTACGGAATGTGGAAATTATTTATTAACACCACACATGTGTTCGTATGTGTGTATGCATGCTTGTGTGAAGATATGTAGGTGGATTAAGGATTATTGGAGAATTGGAGAAGTCCAATAACGCCCATGTGTGCTAAACATTGACATAAAATGAAGCTGAACAAAATGACGGAATTTAATAATTAATACTTTATTAAAATTTAAAAATATTAAACCAATTTAAAAAACATTTGCGACAGTATAAAGCAATGAACTATTTTCTGGAATCTGTGCCAAAACAAAAACAAATAATCCAAAAAAGAAGTTATTAAAATCCTTTTTGGTCTAATTACAAAGGATCATAGATCCTACATTTGGAACGCATCCTACACAGTACGCACAGAGCAAAGAAAGCCATATTCCATGACCGGTTTCGACTTATCGGTTCTCATCAGGTGGGCGCTGGCAGAAAGGCTTTTACAAACTAAATAATAAATATAATTTTGGAATCAACAGAAACAACTACTCCGAGGGCTAATACCTCTACCGACATTGAATTACGCTGTTGATTCTGAACGATTATTAGACGAAGATAACCATCCAAAGAAAGAAGGTATTAAAATCCTTTCCCGTCTAGTTACAAAGGATCACAGATCCCACATTTGGAACGCGTCCTACATGGTAGACTCAGTGCACGGAAAGCTATGTACCTTCTTTCTTGGATTTTTATTCAATATCAGTAGGGGTATTAGCCCTCGAAGAAGTTGTTTCTGTTGATTCCAAAATTATATTTAAAAACAAACAAAATGTAACCAAGCTCTAAAAATGTCGAAAACAAACAACTTCTGTTACTTTCATTTATTCTGTCTTGTATGTCAGAAAAATACGATTTTAATAAAATTCATGTTAATATTCTCACATTACATATTGTAAGTAAATCAATTTCATGTTAAACACTAAAACTCATTCTCACAAGCATATAACATATATTATTTAAAAAAATAAATTATTGATAATACAAATAAAAGAATTGTATCAATTGTTAAACGAATTGTAATGAATTGTTATTAAGTACGAATATTTGTAATTTAAAAAAACAATCCCACCAGCTGCTAATGTTAATGGATAGGCGGTCTATCAAATTTCCTTTCAGGAATCATGGGCATGTCATATGGGTAAATGGTAGCTAGGAAGAAAAGAGACTTTAAAAACTTAAAAACATTTTGGATCTTTTATTCCCACCAGCTAGTAATACTGGTGGGCGAGCATTTCCTCCGATATTCACTGTAGTGCAATGCCGGATGGTAGGGCGGAAAGCCCTCTTCAGTCTCTTCTTAGGAAAAGAACAAATTGAAGACAAGAGAAGTGTGTGCAAGCCTTAGAAAAACTATGAGAAGAGACCTTATGGATAATCCTGTTTAAACATATTTTTATGAGTGACCGCTGTCCGAAAATTCTGATAGCTCAAACAGTATAATGGTGTAAGCAACAAGGCCATTATATGTAAAGATGTAAAAACACTTGATAATTTTCAATTTAGTAAATTAGTTATTTAGTAAATAAGAGCAATAAATGAAACAAGACAGAATAAAGAGGCTGAATAATAATTCTTCCAACACGATAATGACATAAATAGTACCCTACATTTAAAAATATTTAAATTGCTGTTCAAATTTCATAAAGTAAGATGGTATATTTCCTGCACAAATATTATAACACAAGTTTTGGTGAAAAACTATGCTACGTACTCAAAATAAATATTAGTGAATGAGGTGCAAAAAATCCTTTGGTTTTTTTAGCTAAAAATAAATACCCAAGTTCAAGTAATTAAACAAATTAATATAATAAATACAACTAATTCCGAATGTTAGTATGTTTTTAGTTTTTCTGTTTCCGATTATCTTAACTTCAGAAGATCAGTAAGGTTCGAAACAGAATGAAACTTCCAGCAACAGTTAACAAAATCAGAATATTAATTTTTAAAACATGTTGCATATTGTTACACAGGAGTTTGTCATCAGTTGTCTACAAACAAAGTAATAACTTTTAAAACTCCCTAACGAAATATCTCCAAGCATTTCGATTATTAAATCTTCATACATTAAAAGTTTTTCTCCGAGCTTTATATTATACAAAAAGAAAAAACACAAGTTTTAGTTTACTTGGACAAAAATACTTTTATCGCAAACAGAAGAGTTAAGAATGAAAACTTTATTCCTTGTGAAAACTTATGAAATGAAATAGATTCGGGTTCATTCTTCATTAAAACGATGACATTTAGAGTCACTTTGGCTCGAAAAGTTTGTCAAAGAAAACATCCGATCTAAACTTTCATTTTAATCTTCTTGTTGCCAGTGTTGAATCAGTAAATTCGATAAATGAAACTTGCGGTCTCGACAAAAAGACAATCGATCACTTACTGAAGTGAAATATATATATACAACGCGCTGATGATAAATTCAATGCCGGCAGACAACTTTCATAACTTTTATAGCCATTTGTTTTAAAATATTCTACTTTTTCATAATTAACAACAATATAACAAATATTTAATGTTACTGCTGCACACCGTACAGAGTGGTCAGCAACTATATTAGTCCAACAGCTGGGTACGACATTATATGGACAAATTCTACGGTAACATATTTTCGTATAGTACAGGGGGCTGTCTCTGATCAAACGAATAGTCAGCTACCCGAGTAGAACTGAAATATGATTTGGACCGGATCAGACTCTATTAAGGAATGCAAAAAATAAACTTTCTTGTGTTTCATTCCCACCAGCTACTCGTGCTGGTGGGCGGGCAGTCCCTATGAACTACACTGCAGTGCAAAGCCGGAGGGTAGGGCGTAATGCCCTCTTCAGCCTCCTTACAGGAATCGTGGGAATGGGTGGGTGGTGTGGTTAGGGAGAAAAAGATGAGACGGACGAAATGAAGACAGAAAAGACGTGAAAGATTATCTGTGGAATATTACTGCCCCAGCATTTGCCTAAGTGATACAAGGAAACCACAGAAAATTTGGACCAAAGCAGCCGGACCCGGGTTCGAACCGGTGACTTCCTGAATGCTAAGCAATGATTTATGATGATTTAAATTGCAACGCCTTCTATTTAGGTCAGACAGGCAGAAAATTGTCACAAAGATGAAAAGAACATGTAAAAGATATCAAAGAATATAAAAAAGCTACTGGAAATATAAATAATAACAAATGTAAAACACTCAAACAGTCAAATCCAGGTGTTTATTTGCTTAATTAAAATGTGAAAAAGGGCGATCTTTCAAGCTAAAAATTCATGAACATTACAAAAAAATTATCAACAAAAAATAGAACCAGCTTATGCTGAACATTTAAATGAATACAATAATAACTGTAACCAAGAATACAAAATGTTCCACGTTCAAAATAAAGGCTTAAAACAAGACCTGTTAGAAAGTTTGTAGATTAATAGACATAAAAAACAAAAGACAAAATCCAGAATGAGCAACTAGATTTTAAGAATCTTCTTTGTTAAATCTAAATTTAGTTGTTAAGACACCCCTGCCATAAAATTATGGATATATATAACTGTAATGTAGTCTAAGTTTGTTAAATCTTCATCTGAAGAAGCTGTTTTACAGGGAAACAATTGTAGTGTCTACAATCAATATATTTCTTGAAACTTTTTGTGTCGTTTTACTTTTATTTAATAAAGGTGTAAGGATATTATTATGAGTAAACTAATCATAAAAAATACATGATCACAAAATCTTTTCCTACACTGGGCTTGGTCGAACTTGGTTCAAACTTTATGCCAACTTCCACGTCAAAAAGAAAAGACAACGGAAGTCCTGAATACAGCTTTGAACAACTATACATTTTCTAACCAGAACTTCAAACAAATAAATATTTATCTACAACATTGCATTGCGTTTTTAATGGAGGCAATTCCCTGATGGGTTCCAATAAAAAAATGACATTTGCCTCACACTAGTACCTGCTTGTGTACATGCATACACATTACTTAGTCGACACCATCCCTAACTAAAAGCGTACAAATTTAACCGATTCGTGTTCGTAACATAAAAACAACGTTTAATTTTTTAACTTAACCGGACCATTTTTTTCATCAAATGTCCAATACAACTGAACAGTTCACGTAATTAAAATGTCACACGTTACATTATAAATATGCATGATACGCCGTACGTCCATTAAAACACTGCCTGGCGTGGTTTGGGTTTTGAAACAACGTTTTCGATTACACTTATACGTATGTATATGCATCTATGTACACATACACTTATCTATATACTTGCATATACGTAGACGATAACTCGTATCTAGTGTGCAGTGAACGCGTTCGCTCTATTTTGGAATTTCGAAAACGGCTTTTCGAAAGGCCACTCTGCACACAACAAGTGAAGCGTGCAAACCAATTAAACAGATTAATAGCAATTGTGGTTGGCTGATAGTTGACGGTACATGCATACATATATATGTATGAAAGGATAGATACAATAAAGTTGGCAGTGCTTTCCTTCCATCGTGGGTATGCAGGCATGTTAGATACCGATAATAACAAAACATCGCGTTTACACAATTCTGCTTTATACCATTTGCATACGATACATTGACATTAATGTGTAAGTCTAATTTTTTTTTCTAAGTATACGATTTTGGTTGAACAAGGTAAATGTTTTGGTAATACGTACAGTTCTCATAATTATTTGAGTTCTGTAGGAACGTATATTTTAGATACAAGTAAGAGGCATGTTTTTTAAGTAAGTACCGTTTTGAAATTAATAAAAAACGTGGATAGATATCTTAATTATTTTATTTTTACATGAAAATTTGCACCTTAATCTACTTTTCTACATAATTTCCTTCAACCTCGTCATAATATTTCACCAGTTTTTGAATACCCTTCTCATAGAACTCTGCCGCCTGACTTGTTAACTGTTAACCACTGCATCAGGACTGTTTTGACTTCGTCATCGTCTTGAAGACGCTGACTACCCAGATGTTTATTAAAGTGCAGGAACAAATGGTAGTCAGTGGGCGCCAGATCAGGGCTGTACGGAGGATGATCTAGAATTTTCCAGTGAAAAGATATGATGAGATCTTTGGTCCGATTAGCCACATCCTTAAACGCTCTCACCCACTTCCTTACCATTCTATCACTCATAATTTTTTGCCCGTAAACTGCACAGATCTCAGATCTCACGACGAATATCAATCGGTTTTAGTCCTTTAGCACTAAAGAATCGTATAACAGCCCAAACTTTACTGTCGGCAGGACTATTGATTATCGAAGGCATCTTAAACACTCAGTAAACAACGTAAACAAGGGCGAATCAGACTCTAATGGCGTCAGTGAGAGATGTAGATACTTAGTGCGCATGTGCGGAACGCTGACCGCAGCGCTGCCGTGACAGAATTTCAAAACAAGTACCGTTTCAAAAAACATGCCTCGTATCTACTATTTTGGATTACTTTTAACATTTCGATACAGATGAGTCCCTACTTATTCTTCTTAATCTTGATTAGGATGGATAGCTTAGGTCAGGCTTGATTAAGTTATTTTTAATTGAATATATTCTAAGTTGATTCAGTATCAGATGTTTGAGGGAAAATTGCTTAACTTATTAATCAACTTCTCGACTTAAAGGGAATAACATTATGTGGAAAGGGAATCTTAAAAACCACAAAATCTCTTCGAGTAACAGAAATTTCTACAAAGCGAACCATTTTAGTGTAAAGTAGGGTTGTTACCATTGGCATAATTTTAGTTAGAGGAAAATTTGAATCATGACCTTTTACTTGATAACAAAATAAAACTTCAGTTGATCGAAATTCAAAAGTGTCAAAAACAAAGGAATTCTGTCTTCCATTAACAATTTAGGCGTTAATTAAAAATGAAAGTCTTCAGTTCAAACAAAAGGGAAAATTGAAAAAAAAAAAACATGGAGCTTTTAATAAGTAATTGGTAACATGATTCAACAGAAACTAAAAGTACCAGCCTTTGATAAAGAGTGGTGTCAGTTTTCTCCGATTTCTAACGAAGATGTAATAATAAATAAAATACATCCTTAATCAAACACTGCCAATATTGGATTGCTCTTCGCATTGTCTTTATCTTTCTTTGAATAGGCCTACGTGAGACTCATTTTTCGAGATTAGCCAATTGTCTGTGCTAGATAGGTTAAAATGACCTTACATTACTTTTTACTTTACATTCTCTCACCAAACAAACAAAATAGTCTATGCATACGAAGTAATTTTTGTGTTCTAATATATTTGTAAAAAAAATAAAATAAAACAAAAAAATATACTCGACTTAAGTTTCGATCGATAGCGATCATTATTATCAAGAGTGTACTTAAACTAAAATTAAGAACTAATGCTACCAATTTATATACAATTCACAAGGAAGTAGTGGGGAGTTAGATGTATTTAATTCGGTTTGAAAATTGATTAAGTTTGATTTTTTGCTTATGGCTTTTTTGATTTCTAGATTGTTATTAATATTCGAGAGTAAAATTTATGTATTTTCAATTTTGATCGAATGATTAGAATTGATGTAATGCTCCGCGAGACCTGTTTTATTAAGTTTTTTATTTATTGAATAATAATGTTATTTAAATTTAGTTGCAATGGCTGTCCCACTTTTTCCGATGTAAATTGCATCACAATAATTTAATGAATTTTGTAAATACCACTTTTTGCTTCGGGTGGTTGAGATGGTTTATTTTTAACTAAAAGTGTTTTTAAGTTATTTTTATTTGTTTCTTTGAGATTAAATTTTGATAATTTATTTTTGAACTTATAGCTAATATTATGTATGAAATTAATGGAACAAAAACAATCCGAGATTCGTGAAATGATCGGGTTGGTATTGTAAATTAGACTTTTATTGATGAGATTATCGATGATGGTCGTCTTATAACCATTGTTTTTGGTTATTAATTTGATACCGTTGATCTCTTTTAAATAATTATATTTTGATAATGGTACATTGATGAGGCGGTTAAACATAGAATGAAACGCTGCGTGTTTTGTTTGTATTGGATGTGCTGAACATGAAGGTATGGTTGAGTCTGTATAGGTAGGTTTACGGTAAATGTTAAAAGTTAAATGATTGTTGGATCTAATGATTTCTAAATCCAATGTATTATTGATCAATACGGTGAATTTAATGTTGTTATCTATCGAGTTTAAGAAATTGGTGAAAGAAGATAATTGTCTTTTTTTCGAGAAAACTACTACAGAATCTGGTCATTTTATTAAACGGACCAACCACCTTAAAAGTATTTGACTAATCGTTTCAATTCGATCCAATTCTCAGCCATTGCCCTCTCTGTATCAGTGTGTGCATATCTATCGTGGTATAGTGTCATCGACGGCGATGTATCGAATTTTCGCAAAGCGTCGGGACGCGCTGTTGCGGTCGTTTGAAAAATAACCGTCAAACCGAGGACCGAAAACGACACGACACTCCCTCGTGACATCATCAATCATGTGTCGCCTTTACCGCCCAAATTAATAACGTGACCTCGCCATCAAGCGCGGTCACTGTCATACTCGTTTCACCCCCCTTGCCCTTCCATACACAATACACCCTTCTTACTGCGTTGATTTCTGTTCAACAATCTTCTACAGCTATTGCGTTTTCATTTGGCGGATTATTAAAAAATAGTTAGTGTCTAAATAAATCAGCTGAAATTATTATAGTAAATAATAAGTGAAATTGTAATAAAATATGAAGATCTTGAAAACGGTGAATCAATTTCAACCAAATATAACCAAGCGTCAACTTACAATTATTCACTTTCCATACAAAACAAAAGCCATTAAAATCGGTCGGCTCTTTTTAGAACTATATTATGACATAAATACCCAGACTAATCGACAGATGAGGACTACAAACATGAAAAAACTCTCCTTTTGTAAAAATAAAGAACATGGAAACTGTGAGTAACTATTTGAAATCTTTATGATTTATTATAACGAAAAACTGAGTCTGCTTTTTTAAATTGCATTTAATTAAAAAGATACAGAAATCTTTTGAACAATTGTGA
The DNA here is from genome assembly GCA_963921985.1 of Agrilus biguttatus. Taxonomy (NCBI): domain Eukaryota; kingdom Metazoa; phylum Arthropoda; class Insecta; order Coleoptera; family Buprestidae; genus Agrilus; species Agrilus biguttatus. The sequence goes on from OY998118.1 coordinate 29,987,204, forward strand.
AAAATATTTCGCTGTACATCGTACTTACATACGATAATCCAGATGCACATAGGTATGTTTAATGAAAAAGTACGAAAATAATACAGCTTATATTCCGTAACAAGCACGCAAGCTAAATTTGGTCTGATGAGATCTAATAAGATCGAAATCGCAATTCACATCGGGTAATTTCTATTAATTACTGGCCATGAACTAAATGTTCATTATTTATTTGTTTGAATTTATCAAGTAGAAACCTTCGTAATGCCTTGTCAAACATATAAATTAATATAGTTAGCAGCAAAAATCAGTAGATGGCGACATACTGGCTATAATACGATATTCAACACTACAAAAACAATGGTATTTTTAAATATGTGTAATGCTCATGGTCACGATCTTCAGGAAATAAGAGCGTAATTTTTGAACACTGTGGAATTAAATCCTATCCCTTAAAACTTATTACTACCAAACAAAACGGTCAAACTTTCCACCATCGAATATCGCCCTTCCCTATATCCACCACCAAAAAGTTTCAAATCCTGAAAATCCATTTAGACTTGAATTAATTAATTAAACGTGTTTGAATGAAACTTCAAATATTAAAGACAAATAGAGAGAAGTATAAAACGGCCAGTAATTCTTCTTGAATCAGAAAATGTTGGAACTAAAATGAAGGTACCGACTGTACTAACCCAGAAGCTTTTTATATTAATTAAATCGCATACCAATAGAATAAAGACGGTGTACTTTTATAATCTTTAAATTTAATTCTGTTTTCAATGAGGAGTGGCGAGAGCGTTGCAAAATTGAAACTGGGTTGCGGATTGTTTGCTATTTTGAAAAGACAATGAATTTGAGACTGTTCTTCATGCTTCATCAGTAGTTTAGATTGGTTATTCTCTATTTTAACATAGCGTAAATTGTTGTTTTATTTTCCTTAATGCACCTTACAGTATCGTACAAGGGCAGCGTATATCTTAAAATAATTATCAGCTACTATGTTCCATAGAAAAAAGAATAAGTAGTATTTACTTTTCCATTTATTTATTTAAAAAATCTTTACAATTGTTTCGCCCAACATGGACATCTTTACAAGATGTATAACTAAGTTTAAATTAAATTATATTATAAATATAAATATGTAATCAACAGAAACAAATACTCCGAGGGCTAATACCCCTACCAGCATTGAATTGCACTGTTGATTCCGATGGACTCCTAGACGAAAATATAACATATTCAAAAAAGAAGGAATTAAAATCCTTATTCGTCTAAATATTAAGATCAAAGATCTCACATTTGGATGGCGTCCTACCAAGTAAGCACAACGAACCGGTCGTGGGATATGGCTTTCGGTTCGTTGTGCCTACTTGGTAGGACGCGTTCCACATGTGAGATATTTGATTTTAATATTTAGACGAATAAGGATTTTAATTCCTTCTTTTTTGAATAAATTATATTAGACTATATATACACATATATCTGCTACCTTAAAATTAGTCTGAAGTGTTTAGGAACGGGAACCCTTCCATAATTAAATATAAGTCTAAGTTAAAACATGTGTATATATTGGGACTAATATAATTTAAACCTCTTCTGAAGATGCCCATGTTGGGCGAAACAATTGTAAAGATTTTTTAAATATAAATTAGTGGAAAAGTATTTTATTTGTAAAAATGTTTTTCCATAAAGTAAAGACTGAAATAATCCAATACTAAGTTCCATAACCATCTGGGAAACCGAATATTATAGAAAAGTTATAAAAACATAAGCTTTCGTGGCCATGATCCACGGTACATTTCAATTTAGGGGTAAAGGACGGTGGTCTAAACAACTTATTAAGTACATCTACACGTTTCGTTGGCGACTTCATGTACTAAAATAAATAAAATAAGTACCAACCAATCACTGTTAGAATTAAATTAATTGGTACCTCCTTTAATGAACTTTTCGCGCGACTAGCTTTAGAAAACAAAGAACATAACATACATAAAAGATGCTTATTTTATTCGATTTAGTACATGGCTTGTTTTTAAAACGGTCTTTTTTAATTATTTTATTTTGTGCTTATTAACTAGCACGCACGTCTTTCTGATAATGCAACATTATTAGATTTCATTTGATATTTATATTTCATTTTCTACTTAACAAACCCTTCCATTTGATACCAATGACATGAAGATTATTAGCGAAATTTAGTCCTCTATATAAGATATAGACTAAGACCATTTAGTGATCCACCATGTTTGAGCGGCCGCCATGTTTGATTCAATATACCGTCACTCTAAATATGGTTTTCTAATCGTCAAGCCCTTTCATTTGATATCCATTATCAAAGGAGTTTTAAAGAACTAAGGGCGTGTGCAAAATTTAACAGCAAAAAATGTCCTTTACAATATAATACTAACAGGTTATGTTAAAGAAACCAAATGGCGTGTGGCATTTAAATAACTTCATGATGTGCATTTTCCACTCCCACTCAGTTTAAGATTATAACAAATTATTTATCTAATTTATTATTACAAAACATTATTTTAACGTTGAATAATTTCCGAACTCTGACGTCGAATGAATATTTAAATAATATGAATATGAATCAAGACGAGCTCTGACAATGTCCTCGCCACAAGCTGGTGAGTGTTGTATACCACAGCTGCCCTCCCTTCCTGAAATACGTTCCCCATCCTAGGTGCCTCTATACTTCATAAAGTTGAATAATTCATACGAGTCACTAACAACCGCCGACAGAAAGGGTAAAAGTAATTGTGTATTGCTTTCGTAATAACTGAAAGTTCGTGTAGAATGATGACGCAATCTACATACATATGTATAGTGTAAACGTACGCTAAAAAGGGAGCAATAAAAACAAATATATGTTAGAGTCACACGTGATTATATCGTGATTTATCACGATTAATTTCTGCAAAAAAACATGAATACGAAATATCCATAAAAAGAATAACGCATATACAAGTTACAAACTATTGTAGTCGTTTATAACGTATCCGCTTATAGTGAATAAACATAAAAGTACAAAAGTACGGAAATTTTATATTGTTGCATACCATCGTTTACCGAACAACCTACAATAATTAATGTGTTTCGGGATTTTTCCTTTAGATATACTTAATTATGAGGCCTTTATTAATGGTAAACTTCAAGTTCTAGATCAATAGGAAATACATTATATTATGCTATGTTTGTTAATTAGTCAGTCAGTCGATAGATGCACAACAATCGTGACTGAAAATTTGTTCAGATTAAAATCCAGATCGGATCAAATTCTTGTGATGTATGATCCGATCCGGATAATAAACGTCACATCTTCTAACATATTAAGCAGACCGGATCCTCTGAACGAAAACGATCTTTATTATAAAGTAGTTTCAGAAACGGATAAGATTATCGGATCTATTGGGGATTGGATTTTGTCTTGTTGTTATTTAGCATTCTGCCAATTAATAATATACAATAATATCACTCAGTGATATTATAATTTTCAAAATAACCAAACTTTATGTAATACACTGTGAATAATGAATTTACGTATATATACAAATTTCGTTTAACAATTGAGATCAGAATGTTGAATACATCGTTCCAATCAAAGGTGAATTACTAAATTCCTTATAAAAGTTTTAGTAAGAAATATTACATACGTACCGGATCAGATGTAAAAATAAATTTTATATTACAATTTAGAACAGGATATCGGATACGACCCTCACTCAAATTACATACTAGGGTCGTACTAAAGTATTCAGTATCAGATCCTGATAAGGAACAAATCATATATATGGAATTAAAGAATAACACACTGCACCCTGATCACTATAATTGTATTACGGTATGTTTGAACCGGAAAATCTGAACTAATTTCTAGTCGAGCAGGGTAGATGATTGTATAAGGTCTTCATTTTCTTATTTAAAGGCACAAAACGCTTGGTACAGTGCACGGCACCTAAGGAGATTCAAAAGCCATAAATCATCGGATGCGCACCAGCAAAGCTTAGACCCTTTAGGGCGGGGATAATCGACCGGTAGGCAGAATGATACCTACTCAGCAAGGTTCAGTAGAGTAGTGGCAAGTAGTTGTAAATTAACAGAGTAGAAAAGGGGTTGTTATGGTAAGTAAATCAGTTGAATGAATTCACTTGTGCTCCGTGTTCAGTACTTTTTCTCTCAGTGATATGCGCCGCTGAACTACAAGTTGACGTTTCGGTCCAGCTATATTCTTATTGGCTCTTTCATTTATTGCTATGCTAAAAGTTTCCGCTTAGCTACCTGTCAATCTGACCGTCGCTGAATCTCCTTAGGTGCCGGTAACTGTAACTACTTTTACTAAATTCAACAAAAGTTGTCATTACTTCGAATATATACTGTTACAGTAGGGTCTCATTACTCCGACACTTCAGTAGTGCGGTACGTCTAATAATTCGGCACCCTCTGATCACGCCTCCCTACTCTCGTTCTGCTAAAGATATTATAATTCTTCGAAAAATGCGAGAAAAAGTTTTTAAACAAGGACTAGAAGTTGCAAAAAAAAACAGACCTTAATTAAGAATTACATATTCAACTAATTAGTTAATTGTAAGACATGTCACTATTATAATTATGTACTAGACAGTGTCATAATCACTGTTACCTTTTTATGAAATGATTTATTTTTTTCACATATTATTTTGAATTTTTTTATACAATCTAATGATCCAAACATTCCAATAATCTGGCATCCCCTAGTTTTTAATAGTGCCGGATTAGTGAGCTTAACGCGAATCAAAAGAAAAATTCAGAAAAATAGATTACAAGAAAACATCCTAGGGAAATTCACCGAGTTATTACTTACCCTCCCAGTTATTAATTTGAAAAAAATATGAAATCAACAGAAAATAAAATTTAAATTATCGCAAAATAAACTAGAGCGAACAAAAAATATTCATTACTAAAAATAGAAGATCCATGTAAATTCATTCGGTAACCCCTATTACTGGCCGGAAATGAAATTGTTTTTGCGATAATCGATTCCATTTCAATTTGCATAATAATTATTCATGCCGTTATCAAAAACCAACAACAATCAGAAGGGTTGAGCTGCGTACATCATAACTGCGTAATTTTCCATCAAGTTGTACGTTATCGAATATCGGAAAATTCAACGATTGCTAAAGTCGCGTTAGTAGCAACATGCTTTTGAAATTTAATTGGCGAAACAAAAAATTGGGATGTAAAACGCCAAACATTAAAACCGAATAAGAACCATCTAAGTTGACCATAGACATACTTTGGATTCAGTTGTTCTTTTTTTTAATTTAATTGTCCCAACGTTAACAACTGAGCATTCATAAACAAACTTAACGTTCGCAAACGTAGGAAGTAGGTAAATTCGATTTAATAACAATAAAACCACTAAAAAGTTGAAATGTGTTAATTCTACCATATTTTTGTAAAAATTATATTTTCTAAGGTAAATGTTTGTTCGAATTAAATAAAAACCAGAATTAACGTTCCTTAGAAAAAAATCCTTGTTACGCCCATGCAAACTGTTTTGTTTTATTATACAACATTGAATACCTATGCAATTTCAACATTGACCAAAACATCAAAATTTCAATTAGAAGTGTAAATAATACAAACACCGTATACAAACAGTATGATAAACTGTTAATTGATCAATAATCCTAGATAATGAAAATCATTTCGAACCTACCGAAACTAACCTCAATTCGATAAAATCTAATTCCATTTAATTTAAACAGTAGTTATATTACTTTATACACAGCAAAAACGTACCTTCATATTTGGTGGCTTTGGACATAACTATTTAACTGCACAATTAAGAAAAATCACTCCAAAAACCGACGTCTTTAATACACCACATAAATATTAAACTATCAAAGAACAACACTACTTGACTGCGAAGCTGAACGCCGAAACAAGCCGAATCATTTAATCGATTTTATTAATAATAGTAGCTTATGTGCTGACACCTGGTAGAATAGGGTTACATTACATAGAAATCTTCGTGACTATTAAATAACATTTTGACTAATATCCATTGCACAAATAAGAATGGTAACTTTTTCATAAACAGGTTTATTTACCGTAAGTAAAACAATTAATTAGGTAAGTTGTTCGAATAATAATTTAATTATCCATAAATTAAATAATTATAAATAATACAAGACGTCGCCATCTACCGTATACTACTATAAATATATTATCGTAGGTAAAATTTACAATCTGGAAAGGCTGATGATTTCGGGATTTTTGCTTTGTAAACTGTATTGTTTAAGTACAATAAACATAATGAAAACTGTTTGGTTAAAACTTTGTGGAAATTGTAAAAAGAACGCCACACTCGGATATTATTACTGCAAATGGTAAATAAAATGAATTAATTACTATTGGTTACCGCTTATAATCGCCAATGTAAAGTCATATACATACATGTAGAAATAAAGAATTTTCAATTATTTCTAATTGTGCAAAAACGTTCGCATCGCATTTCGAAAGATAATTAATTACATTTTACGAACATTAGATGGAGCAATGATCAGATTTACTGTTATTCTGATAATTTCCACCAAAACTTTGATATTCACTCACATTTAAAAAACAAATTAATATTCTATGTAGGAATATATATATATATGTATATATATATAGAAAAAACTTGTAAAAGGTCGCAGAATGAAATGTCGTGGAAAGTCCCAATTGACGTTGAGGACTTGCTGACTCTAGTCATCATTGTCCAAAACTTATTCCTAAAAAAAACACTAAGTTTGCCCTTTTTAAGAATTACATTTCGTACATTTGCAACATAGGTCAAATATTTTTAAATAATTCAATATTTTTTCTCTTCGTCATCAAATAGCGAAGGCATTCCTAGAGATAATACGTTAAACAGGGATTTTCCTTAATCAGAAATAACTTTTGCAGGGATAGCGTGTTGTATTGGGGTTATTTGTATTTTACAATCAACACATACAAATGATTACACCAAGTGTACTAAAATCATCGCACAAGCTCAGCACCATTCGAGAGAACAAAAATTCAAGTCGAAATGTTCTACGTCATATTTTGATGCAACGCAGAATTTTTAAACAATTTCAATTAAAAAATTAAGTCATCGTTCGAATCAGTGCTCTGGTGCAAACGGGGCTTTCACCAATCACTACAATGACAACCATGACAATGAGAGAAATGCGCAACAGGTACGTACCGATGGTTCAAAGGGACCCAACCCATGAAAGGATGTTTTAAAAGCATTACAGACACCATCGCTACATAAAAGGGTTTTTTAGTTAAAGACTCACGACTGTATTTTCTACGTGTTTTATTCATTTATTAATAACAATGTATGTTATCATTCTTAATCTGATTTTATAAATGGTGACTGGGATGAATTTGGATAAGTTTTCGACTATTGCCCCTTTTCAAATACAACGTACCTTATTGTTCTGAATCATTTGGTTTCCTTAGACAATGCAAATGAACTATGCATTAAATAATAACAAGAATTATGTTCACTAGACAAGTATTGTTTACTCTTGATAATGGGTTAATACCCCTAACAATTGTCGAGTTAAATAAAAACAAATAATTTAGTGTATGTATTTCAATTTTCCTAATGTTTACAAAATATATAAATACACTAAACGCATTGCAAGAAAAAACTTCATTTGTTTTATAAACCATTTTATTGTTCCTTGACAATATTTTTTCGACTGTTATGCCATTTTCAAAAGATAGTACAGTAAAAATCCCATTAAAATTATTGTCCTTAATCAGTAGCTGAAGTGATTTATTTTGGAGTGAAGAGATGTTAATTTTATCCTGTTTATTATTTATAATAATAGTGAATCGATGAAGCTGTTAATTCCTGTAACTCCATATTGAAATTAAACACAAAACAGTTAACTTACAAAACTTTATTGTTATCCACAAAAATATTATTTCACCACACAGTGGCTTCTTCAAGTGGAAATACAATAACTTAAAACTATATACAAAATCATTAAATACTAAATGAAACAGGAGGGGGTGGAGGTAGGTGAACAAATTATGGGAACTAGAGATTGATAGTAGAATGATGGTTCGGGTTTGTAGGCCGTAGTCGATTTAAACGGTTTCGTCAAGACGTTTCGTCAGCAACTGCGGCTGACCCGACATCTGGACGAAACCGTTCAAATCGACCACGGCCAACAAGCTCGAACCATCATTCTACTATGAATTCCGGCCGTGAAAGCTTATGTTCTTATACTAGAGATTGAGTAGAGGATAACAATAAAAAATTTTGTAACCAACTGTTTTGTGTTTAATTTACGATAATGTTGTTAATAAATCATAAACTCAATATTATGTATTTATTTATTTGTATGGGACTTATCCTGTTGAAATAAAATAAATATAAAAACATCCTAAATCAATCGGTATATATACTTAGTAGATACAAAATTCTTTTGGAGAAAATATTATCCAGACCCAAAGAGTTCCTGGGGCTCCAATTTAATCAAACGAATGATTTTCTTAAAGGTGCGAACTGACTTCAGAAAATTTGAGCTCACGAACGATTTACGCATTAAGACGCTCAAGTGAGTAGGGTGTACTGCTACCCACCAGTTTTTTGCAAACTTCATAGGATTTTACGTGCAAATTTGCTCCGTTTGGACGAGTTTTCATCGAAAGAAGGAATATCTTGATTTAACGAACAATTGGAGTACAAACTTAGCCGTACAAATTAAAAATTGTGCAAACGAGAAACACGAATGTTAGTGCGGGTGAAAATACTCAAGTTGGTACACCGCAGGGTCGGATTAAAGCAACGAAAGGCTCGCGGCCCCTATCCCCCTTTAGGTAAGTAAGCAGAATCTAGGAAAAATATCCCAGGAAAAATGCCCCTTAGTTAAAAGAGACGAGATAACCCAGCAAAAACAGTCAATACAGATTTATGTGTAACAAGAAGTAACTTCAAACATGAATTTCACATTTATCACAAACCCACACATATAGATATAACAATTCATTCCAAATAATTGCACCCTATCTAACATAAACTATCAGGAATGAACTGAACTTTATCAAGTAAGTCGCCAATAATATCTACAATGTAAATATAGATAATTTATTAAATAAGCAATTGTACAATGAAACAATCAGATTAATTTATTCAAATTATATTGATAAACAGAAATATACGTACCCTCATGTCTAGATCTTACAATACTATAATTTATGGACATTTTTAATGTTTTAAAAATAAAATTAACAAAAAGTTTGACTATAAATTTAGAATGTTACACAATTTAGAAGGTGCAAAATAAAATGCATTTAATGCTTTAAAAATAAATAAAATAAACTATACTAGTGACGACTAAACTAATTAGATTGAAATAGTCCATCGTTACTAAACTTGTTCAAATTTACTAGAAAAATGTGAACTGCAACAATAAGATACTAACGGATTTTTTTGGTCACAGAAATTTTCACTAATAAAATTAATACACACAAATGATTTTTTCCTTTTTTAACTAGGTCTCGTTATAAACGAATGAAATATTTTCTACAGATATCTTCTACGAAAATCCATCAGGATTAAATTTAAAAACTAACAGAACAAATTGTATGACTGGCATTTCTGAACACTGTGTTAATGAAAGTCATGAAATTTACAAAGTCATTTAAAAATTTTACACATTCAACCTAAAAGCGAAAATTTTAATTTTCTACAAACCTAGAAATCAAAAATGCTTTGACATCAAAACTTTATATTATCAATAACCAAACAAAATTAACTGTAAGCAACATCCCTCTGATTGTACACAATCTATAATTTCATGATTTTCACCCCTTAAGTCTTAACATAACTTGCAAAAATTATTTTACATTTAGTATCGTATTGTACCCATAAAAAAAACTGTGAGGTCAAAACGATTTCCCTTGAGCATGTATATGCGTAAATCATTTATTTATGCATGCAAAGACCCTCAAATCAGTATGCACCTTTTTCTACTTTTTTTTTGTTTTAAAATTTAGGATGAGGTATTACAACCTATAGAAGCAAAAATAAAAACAGTGTAAAAACTGCAAATATTTATTTTGTAAATTTTAAATATCTTCTAAATCTCAATTTCTAGTTCAATGTAAATAGTTTCAGTTCTTGTGCATGCCTTTGTTTCCTTTCAAACAATATTCTATTGTTCTGTCACGTAGCCTCTTAGTAGAAATCTATTTTTACCTTTAGGTGCATGCACCCTGTACTAATAGCTAGTTTTATCTTTAATTACTTCAACAAAACTTCTGAATTGTTCATTTCCAGTTTTTTTTTTCTGTAGACTTGTATCACCCATACAATCACTATTTCTCCCTCTATAGAATATCCCTTCGTTCTACTAACAACCCTAGTGTATAAATTTTCAAAATTCTCCTATCAAAAAGACCGAGCGGCGTGGTCTAGTGTTCTAGAACTTTGCTTAAGCATTTGGGAGGTCACCGGTTCGAACACGGGTGGGGCTGCTCTGGTCCAAGTTTTCTGTGGTTTCCTTGGATCACTTAGGCAAATGCTGGGGCAGTAATATTCCACAGATAATCTTTCACCTCTCTACTGTCTTCATGTTGTCCGTCTCATCTTTCTCTCCATTACCTTAGAGGGCCTTACGCTCTCCCCTCCGGCTTTGCACTACAGTGTAGATGGGACGGACTGCCCGCCCACCAGTACGAGTAGCTGGTGGGAATGAAACACAAAAGTTTTTTTTTTATCAAAAATATTCAACTGTACTCTACATTCCAGTTTGTCATCTATCTGTGATATCGTAACCGTAAGTCTACATTGTTTCTACTTTTATTTAATTGTGTTCTTGTGTCTCTTCAACATTCGTGTTATTCGTCTTGTGTATGTGTTATATATTTTCTATTCGTGTTTTTTTTCGTGTATATAAACTGATTATGTTCTATTAATATTTTATTTCTATTATTCATTTTATTAAACATATTAAAACGCTAAAACATAACACGACTTCTTCGTGATTTTCACCGATCTCTCGAAGGCCCTACCATATCATCATCATATTCTGTCACTTTATTATATGGGCTTTAATGTACATTCTTATCTGCATTTATATAGATACCAATTAAAAAATGAATGCGTTTGTTAAAACAAACACTAAGCCTTTTGTTCACAACTGTAAACTGCAGGCCTCTAACAATTTGAGTTACTTCAACTGAACGATTTGTTGAATGACATAACGTGTCAGTTGATTTGGCAAAAATTACAACTGTTTGATAACATGTTTTGAGCATACAATTGAAATCATCGAAATGATGTAAATAGTCCGCCAGCACACGCAATTGTGACTAAATTTTACTATTTCACTTTGTAATTTAATTTAAACTAGAGTAATTTTAATGAATCAAATATTTGCTGTCGTTATAAATAAAATTGTACAAGCTAATTTGTAATTTTATTTTGAATTTTCCGACTGCACGCATTAATATTTATAATCGAAGCCGACAAAAGCTTAAACCATCTCATTCAAAAAGAACAGCGAACGAGGACTAATGAGCCAGCTAAATTCGTACAATCTTTATTAACGAATAATTAGCAAATAGGTAGCATAAATTTATAATTGACGAGTTACATTTATTAGGATGATGGCCGTCAATTAATAACGGGTCTCCCGGGCATTTCATTCAGGGAACTATTGCACAATTTCGCAATATCTGTACTAAAACTCGTAGTGAAACTCAATTAGAACATGTGTAATTAAAGGGACTAATGCTATTGCTGACCGGAATCGGAATGATCAGCTCATAAAAATTTTTTGTGTTTCATTCTCACTAGCTACTCGTGCTGGTGGGCGGACAATCCCTTCGACCTACGCTGTAGTGCAAAGCCGGAGGGTAGGGCGTAAGGTCCTCTTCAGCCTCCTTTCAGGAATCGTAGGAATGGGTGGGTGAAAAATTATCTGTGGAATATTACTGTCCCAGCATTTGCCTAAGTGATTCAAGGATACCACAGAAACCTCCCGAATGCTAAGCAATGATCTAGAGCACTAGTCCACGCCGCTCGGTCAAATCATAAGATGATGTCTCTCTTTAGTACTTCTTTTTATTCTTCTGCCGACCTCTCATGCATACCACAGTCAACGGTACTTCTTCCAAAAGACATCTTTTTTGTCGGCAAGCGCTGGCCGCTACGAACGTGTTAAAGCATACCCACATTAACGTCGGGCCAACACAGACGTTGTAAGTAGATATAAAATTGTAATCTCCTTAAAGAATACGGAACTAAATATGTAGTTTACTGATAATTTATATTATTTACGAAACGAAGTTTTATAAAATATATTTCTTTGAATATAAATATAAATATGGAATCAACAGAAACAACTACTCCGAGGGCTAATACCCTTACCGGCATTGAATTACACTGTTAATTACGATGGATTCCTAGAAGAAGATATAACATATTTAAAAAAAGAAGGACTTAAAATACTTATTCGTCTAAATATTAAGATCAAAAATCTCACATTTGGAACGCGTCCTAAAGATATCAAAGGAACGTGTTGGTCATATCGTGAATGAATATTTGGATATGCGAAAGCTCTTTATAATGTGGGTGCCGCGTGAACTCGCTAAAAACAACGGATCGATGATTCTAAGCAGTGTTTGAAGCTGTTCAATTAATAAATCCGAATTTTTGTGTCGATATGTGACGATAGATGAAACATGGTTGCACGTGATGAACCGACTCCAAAGCGTTGAAAGACGCAAAACTCGGCTGGCAAGGTTATGACATCAGTATTCTGTGATCTGGGATGCTCATGGTATAATATTCGTTAACTATCTTTAAAAGGGGAAAACCATAAACAGCGACCATTACATAGCGTTATTCGAGCGTTTAAAATACGAAATCGGGGATAAGCGGCCTCATTTGAAGAAAAAAAAAGTGCTGTTTCATCAAGACAATGCACCGTGTCACAAGTCAATGAAATCGATGGCAAAATTCCCTAAATTGAGCTTCGAATTGCTTCCGCATCCACCGTACTCTCCAGATATGGCCCCCAGCGACTTTTTTCTGTTCTCAGACCTCGAGAGTATGCTCGCTAGACAGAAGTTTCGCGCCGATGAAGAGGTAATCGCCGAAATTGAAACCTAGTTTGAGGTTTTGAGGCTAAAGACAAATCGTATTATAAAAATGATATCGAAAAATTGTATGACCCCTATAATCGTTGTATCGCCCTCGAAAGAAACTATTTTGAATAATAAAATCAAATTCTATCAAAAAAAAAATTATTTTCTATGCTAGCCTACGAACTTTTCAGCCCGCCTATTAAGGAAGTAATTGTGAGGAATAACGTCACCCACAAGGATTGTTATACCTCATTCTCTTCCACAATGTCTGGTAGTAATAACCACTAGACAGGAACAATGTTGAATAACTAAGACGTAATGAGTAAAAGACTTGACAGGCTTCATTTGTTACGAATTATCTTTGAAAACTCCCGGATAATCTTAGCTTAGGTATTATACAGAATAGGTATTTTATAGTTGAACTGTTATAGCAATAGCGTCTTTCTGAATTTATTTGCCTTAAACCTTGTTAAAGACGATATTTACGATGACGGTCGACGAAATTGGATTACGGCGAATCTGTTGCCATATTCCCTGCAGTATACACTATTTTATCTGCGAGACAGTCTCCGATTATAGCTACGTATTGACTGCCTGAACACGATAGCAGAACAATCTAAATACACATGCATCCGCATACAGTCGTCGCAGGTGATTTAAACATCTACCTTCTGACTTGAAAATCCTGCGGGTGGGTGCTATCTGCAATATGTATAAATTGCCCGCAGTTTTCAACAATGGATGAGGCAATAAAGTTAAAAGATAAAACCGTTATTATTTTCATCTATTTATTCATCTGAAAATTATTGAAACGTTTTATATGAAACTCTCCAAAGTAGATAACACGGAGAGAAATAAGCTGCTTTAATTCAATCGGTTAATTTCGATGCCATATTGTACCTATCAATTTTATCGTCGTATTATTGGTTCTTCAAATTTACTGCGCGATTTAAATTATTGAACAGACAACAGCACTTGCAACATTATTGTCAACATAAAACGTGAAATGTATCATTATGTGAATGATAACAATGTTAAAGGCTAACGCGCACTTTGGGAAAGCGAAGAGCGGTGAAAAGAAACGAGGAGAATATTTTTCGCCTTACTCCGATAAGTGCGCTATAAGTGACGACAAATTTTCGGCGAATGTTTATCAATGGCTGTTATAGAGATTTCATATTTCATATTTGTTGTATAATTTCTTGTTGTAAATAATAGTGTTTTATGTATCGAATTTGAATTACCTTTTTATTCGGTTATTAATAAGGATATAATTCGTGTTTTCCAGATGACACCTATTTCTTTTTTGGCTGATTACATCTTGGCTATTAAAATTCTTTCTCATTTATGTTGGGTGAGACTTTTTCTCCGCGATTCGCCGCTCTTCGCTTCCTCAAAGTGCGCATTGAACCTTCACAGAAAGAGAAGTATATGAAGTAGGTATTTCACGGAATGGAATAAAAATTGACAGTTATTGTTGGTATAAAGAACATAGGAAAACTATATAAAAGGTAAAGTGTTTTATGTTTTATCGCTTTATTCTACTATATGATTTATCCTCGACGTTTCGTCACCACGCACGGACGACATCTTCATGAGAGAATGCCCGAAAAACCACGTGCGTTTCATAAGACGATTAGCAACTGTCAGATGTATAAAACCACTACTGTTTGATATTCAGACTAAAGTATTCTGTTAATAACTTGAATAAAATATTCACATATTGTACCTATTTGTTCATATACATTATCTACCTACCTCTGCCAAGTGTGAAATTTCTTCTGTAATTTGATTTTTGAATGCAAAAAAGGTTGAACCGGTGAATATTCATCACAAAATGTGTGGGGTATACGGGGACCACGCCATGAGTGTCCAACAAGTGCGGTTATGGTGTCGACCCTTCAACAATGGCCGCACAAATGTACATGATGAACAGCGAAGCGAGAGGATCGCAGGATCATCATCCGGGATCTTGCTGAATGTGTTCCTGAAATATACCCCGATACCATTCATAAGATCCTTGCTGACAAGTTGGGCTACAGCAAGGTGTGCGCCCGGTGGGTTCCGCGCATGCTTACACCTGACCACAATATGCAGCGCGTTGACTGTTCCCAAATTTTTTTTTAAAAGCGCTAACAATAAAGAAGAGTTCCTGGACTCTATTGTTACGGGCGATGAAACGTGGTGCTTCCACTTCATCCCGGAAACCAAAGAAAAATCCCGACAATGGCGTCACAGTCATTCTCCCAAGCCAAAGAAGTTTAAACAAACGCAATCCACAGGGAAAATTATGGCGAAAGTTTTCTGGGGTAGGAAAGACGTTTTGCTTATCGACATTATGCCTCCAGGGACCACCATCAATTCAGATCGATACTGCGAGTCTTTAAAAAAGCTCCGACGTGCTATCCAAAATCGCCGGAGGGGAAAACTGACCAAAGGTGTGAGGTTTCACCACGACAACGCACGTCCCCATGTCTCCCGTCAAACCACGGATCATCTGGCTCAATTCGGCTGGACTGCAGTTCCCCACCAACCCTACAGTCCTGCTTTAGCGCCAAGTGATTTCCACCTGTTCCCAAAACTGAAGAATCACCTGAGCGGAGAGAAATTCAAGTCGAAGGAGTCAAAACCCCGATCACGGATTTCCTCAACGGGTTGGCGGTGGAGGTGTATGAAGCGGGTCTGCAGAAGTGGTTCGTGAATCTACAAAAATGTATCGATCGAGAAGGCGATTATGTAGAAAAATAGGAGATTAATCCACATTTTGAACGATGTATATACGTTGCCTATTAAACAATTTTTTTACAGTGAAACAAAAATGAGAAAGTTATTTTCCAGACATGCCTCGTAATTAGTAATTAACAATGTATAATACAAAATAATTAGGTAAGATATTGGGGACCGGGATTTCTTACATCGACCGAGACGGAGTCTTCATTTTATGAAAAAAGTATTACGTAATTTATGAACGACTTTTAATGAACGACTCATATGGTTCAACAAATAACGTAATATATGAATAATAAAATGCCATTATTCCTTAAAGAAATAAAACTTACAATTAAATTTGCTAAAATTGTTATAAAAGATATGTGCAACAATCCGATTTTTATTGCTTTTTTTTGTTCATTTTGCCTTCATCTTCGACATAAAACTTCTTTTGTGTCCTTATTTATAAGCTCATGTCCAATTTGATAATATTTCTTTGAAAGCTATTTATTTCTAGTAATAATATGTAGGTAAGGAGGCAATTAAATTTTTATTGTGATACCTACATAGAACCAACATCCGAGCAATTTATGTGTTTACAACAAATTTATAAATCTTCTTGTAATGGCCAGTTAGTCTCCTAAACGATATTGCCTTATTACGTATTACGAGTCACGTAACAAACAAACCAAAGATAACTTCTCCTCAGACGACTTTACAAAAAGAATAATTGAAGTGCATTTATGTACCTAGACGTAATTCAAATAATAACGACGATATACCACATACACGTGTAGTAATATATTGTTAGCTTCGAATAAGAATGAATCTGATAGTTTTTCATCGCTTCATGCGAAAATTATTTTTGACAAAGAAGGCACATAGGTGAAGACAAATTTGTGAGATTTTGAATAAATCCGTATTTAATATGTTATATTCCGCACTGCATTGCCGTCTCTTCTTTTTTGTTTCCGACACGGTTTTATCTTCACAAATACGTGAGTAAAGTATCGAATTTAAAGAACTTGCTAACGATTGCACACAAAATCGCTAATGAAAATAAAAGAAACATTACGCACTTTTAACATATATAGGATTAAAATATAACACGCACCGACAGGATTAAGATGAACATGCACAAACTCGATTACCTCATGCGACGGAATATGTACTGAGCAAGATAAAACAAGTATCGATGATTCTGCCGCTTCATAAGCATTGCACAAATGGCGTTGTTTACGTTATTTAACAAAAACTTCTTGATTGCTCACGGGCTACCTAAGAAAGCCGTAATAAATTATTTATTCTATACAATTAACATAAACTGGGCAGGAACATGAACGAAATAATCTAGTTGATTGTATGGGGACTTATGTCCCACTATTGTAAAAATATTCATTTTTGTACATAAAAATTCTTTACTTTTGTATAAATTATCTTGTGTAAATTCTGTGTAAATATTTTGTATAAAATTACTAACACCCTTGAGCATGCCTTTTCTCAAACATGTTCTCTACTGTCTTGCCTTTTTTAATTCTGAGAAACAACTTTCTTTTCTTGTCTATCTTTCATACACAATCCAAAATTCCTGTCCGTTGTCACCGATCGCTTGCAACGGTCAATCAAGTACCGTTGCCGATCCCTACTAAAACTACCGCTTCTTGTTTCGCTACCCTCGGCATGCTTCCAATAAATAACCTTTACCGTTGAATACTAACTTTCTATATTTTCAAATCAACACTTCTTCACCGACCGCTACAGATAATACTCGTCACAACCATTTGCTCATTTTTACCATTCAAATTTAAATTCATTTCAATTATTTCATCATTTTTCACCACTAACCGTATGTACAGTAAATATCATCAATCAACCATCATCAAGTTTTATTTAAATAAATATAATATTAAATAATCACCCGCAACACCACAATTGTATCCGCCGTTACTTTATGGAAATTCATTTTTAATAAATAAAATCAACAAAGTTTCAAATTACTCAGTAATACGTCTTCTGAAGATGCCTTTGTAGGGTGAAACAATTGTAAATACAATTAAAATAATAAAGTAGAAATTACAAAATTTGAAATTTTGTTCATTTTATTTATTAGAAATAATCTAGGTTTTGATTTCAGTTTTTAAAATAAAATACAAATCAACAATCGCCCCCCTTAACCGCTTTCAATATTCTCTGGGCCCTTTACCGGCACCCTGTTGGAGTCAGCGCCCACAAGGGGGCGTCATCGCCCACTTTGAAAGAGACTGGCTTAAATGAACCCGTTACATAAACATTTTACACAAACTTCGTAAATTGCACGAGTTATAGCTGATTGTCAAGCAAGAGTGATCTTCACAGATACATACACGCAACATAAATCCTAGCCGTCGCGACACCAAGCGTCCGTCAACGTCAGACTAATTTAATTAAATCAGCATGGGACTGTGAAATCGTTTGAGGCAGCGATTCTGCTCAATATCGCTGATCCACTTATATACAGGGTGATTAATAATCAAATATAAAAAACAAAACTGACTTTAGTAACTCCTATTGTAGGTATAACTAACAGTTTTAACGAATACGGTACCTTCTTTCCTATAATTATATGGTGGGGTTTAGGTCACTCGATTTTGCCAACGCAAGCTGAAATAATCGTCTTAAAATATTTCTATTTCTAGTTTTATATGTTGCTATGTCTGGTAAAAGTACTAACTCCAAAAACAACACAGCGGGAGTGAATTGTTCTTGCATTGTCGGGTGCAATTCATAAAAGAGTAAAAGTCCTTATTTGAGTTTCATGGCTTTCCAAACTATATGGGAAATAGAGAGGTGAAAGAAATGGATTACTAGTGTGCGTTGGAATAATAAGTCTAATTTGTTAAAACGTTCAATAATTAATCTTTACAACAATTTTTTTTCCTCTGCCTCTGTTTCATTTTGGTGAGGCTAGCAGGCTCTCAGGCTACAAGAAACTACTTTTAATTTCTCAATTTTTCTTAAAATTTATGGCTGGAAACATTCGAGATTTGCTAAAAACAAAACATCTATTCCCTACAAATAATATAAAATTCATTATTTTAATAATAATAATGTACATTTTCTTTTTGTTTGTTCTTGTCAAATCAGAAATATTATCATACTGGAATTCTTCTATTATATCACTAACGTGAAAATTCAACGAGAGTTTTTGGCCCTTAGAAACAGATTCTTAAGAATCAAATCAAATTCATTTATTGATTGCGTTTCTAAGAAGTAGACAAGGAAACGCGAATGTGAAAAATTCTTTCAAAAGAACCATCTACTACTTGACAGCATATGACATAATCACTTGCTGACTCTCGAAAATGTTGGAAACCGCCGCGTGATGGTCTACTAATGGCAAAGACATGATGATTACTTAGTGAATTGTAATCATCAAAGAGTGGCCCCACAATAAACCTACTTGGAGGTCCACAATACTTGACTGTCACAGTGAACCCAGGCCCTCCCACCTCTTGCTTATTTTGTAGGTTTTGTTAAATAATTATGTAAGTTTTTATTAATACAGTAAAGTAATTGGAGGGAGATAACGTAGGGATATATTTTGTAAGGGGTTAATCAGCATAATGACGATTTAAACGGGCCCACTTTTCGGTTCTTTTGCTTAATAAAGTTATAAATGGTGGAATTGACTGCTCAGACATTTTACATTGTTTAAACTTTAATGTAACATGTGTTCGTACACGATGTACCTGTTTGTTTTATATGCCAACCCCAAGGATCTTCAATTTTCTCCCTTAAATGTTATGAGCACAAACTATCATCTTTATGAAAATCAGCTTGATATCTTTTGTTCTTGTAATAATAATATAAGGAATAGTATATTACAAATATCTTAAATTTGTTGTATTTTTTTAAAAATATATTTTTGTTCTTTGTACATATTTTGTACTATTCCTGCCATTTAATTGAATATCTATCTGTCGTGGCAGTTGTATTTAAATAAATAAATAAAGAGATAATTTAGTTATAACTTAGCATTACGCAAAAAATACTAAATAACAGAAAAAGGAAGGTATTAAAGTCAGTTTTCGTCTAATTATTAAGGATCACAGATCCCGTATTTGGAACGCGTCCTGTGCCTACTGTGTAGGACGCGTTCGAAATATGGGATCTGTGATCCTTAATAATTAGACGAAAAAGAATATTGATACCTTCTTTTTTCTGATATGTTATCTTCGTCTAATAATCGTTCGGAATCAACAGTGTAATTCAATGCCGGTAGGGGTATTAGCCCTCGGAGTAGTTGGTTGTGTTGATTCCATATTCATATTTAAAAATATTAAACATAGATAATCACAAATGGTAAATTTGTAATCTTTATTTTGAATAAATTAATTTGTTACAATGAACCCAGAGCGTAGCAAATATCTGCTAAGGCACGACTAACGATCTTAACAGAACAACACCTTATTAGTTAGCATTTTGGCGAAACTACCAAATGCAAATCACGATTTCGAACTCACTGATCCTCATCAGTACGTTAGAGGTAGTTTAGACAAAAACGCAGCCAAACCGAAGGTGATGGATTACATCGAAATGAATAAGTAATTGTACAACCTTCTTCTATAAATCAAAAGAAGATCGATGCATTTTTCTTGATATGGCAGCAGATTAATGACGATCTGCTGACTGAAGTATGCTATTCTTCTTATATGGCTATATAAGCTACGTCGTCGATTCAGTTGGACAACTCGATACCCTAGTAAGGCTCTTGTCTAACATATGAAAAACTTCAGTTAACATTAGATATCGGTTGATGGTGATATACTCCCATAACTAGATATTACATCAACTTATTTTCAAAGAGCTCCTTCAATTTGGTCAGTGATTTATTTAGATTACGTATGCGTGCTCATGAATTTTAAAAATATTGAAATTGTAATCAACATCTGGTAGTATTGATAAATTACTAAGCAACAATTTATATTGTTATCATAACGTCACTTAATATTTCTCAGGGTTCCGTGGTTACTTTTATTCCAAAATGTAATGAAGTTCAACCACTATACCAGAACTAAGAACACTTAAACTCTAAACTTTAGAACTGAGTTCTAAATCATCCCCTGATGATGCTACTTGATTAGCGAAACGTACGTCGAGTTTAAGTGTTCTCAGTTCTGGTATAGTGGTTGAACTTCATTACATTTTGAGTGTACCAGAAGGTTCCAAAAATCCCAACTTAGTTTTATTCTAATTTCTTCATTTGGCTTTGGTATGGGATCATCTAAACTGGTTCACCCTGTATATATGTGCAATTTGCCAAGAGCAACAAATGACAAATATAATTGATAATATACGGAAATGTACCTACGTATAATAACTAAGGCAATTTCGACGGAACCGAAACCCATTGTCGACTGTGTGACATTGACGCGA
This sequence comes from Agrilus biguttatus, assembly GCA_963921985.1. NCBI lineage: Eukaryota > Metazoa > Arthropoda > Insecta > Coleoptera > Buprestidae > Agrilus > Agrilus biguttatus. The sequence continues at coordinate 30,008,441 of OY998118.1, forward strand.
TTTATAAGCCAATCATTACAATTAGCCGGGTGATGTGACATGTACCGGAAAATGGTTACGTCTAGCCTAATACTATGTTATCATGTATATACGAAATTACTACTGTTTCGCGAACTTAGTTATTAATGCCTACAAGTTGACACTGTTCCGTTGTATATGGAAATTATTAATTGAGCAACCGAAATTACAACATGAGTATTTAAGACCAGAGGAAATGGCGCGTATCTGTTAAACGGATTCTAAATGGGGTGGCATAACATATTACAATAAATAACCTATGGTTTTAACCAGATAAATTTTTAAGACAAATATAGAAGAAAACTACTACTAATATATTCAAATAGGAAAGACCTTCCAAAGCATCGATAGTGTATAATGCATAACAAGCATATTATTGTAGGGATGCCTCTCTATTAGTGAAAAGAGTTCGCTGTGGTAGTGAACTACGAACAACGATTGGTGGTTACGGCGAGGAGTAAACAAACTCATAAGAGAACATGTAATAGTCTTGTTATATTTACAAACCTTCATCATCAGAGAGTCGTCAGTCTAAACATTGGTTAGAAACACACCTTAAAACTACATACAACATTCTCCATCCTTTACTATTTGCGAATATTATGTCTTCCTCCTCCTATTTTTACTCCTGACTAGCCCTTTGTTCGCATTTATTTATCTTTTAATTTTTTGTTTTTGTAATTTATTGGGCTTGTTAGTCACGCATTTTTTACGTCTCCGATTTTTTGTAATATTTTGTATTATCATGTGCATTTGCTGTCTATTTCTTTCTTTTGCGATTTATGGTTTTAGTATGTATCATATTTTTTCCCTTCTCAGTATCGTTGTTTCCTATTGTATTATTTTTTCTTTGTTTTCAAATGTGCATCTAGAGTTTAAGTTAGTTTATAGATTTATTGGGGGTAATTTGTTGACCCATCGGTCCATTTCGAGGACGTAGATGATGCACCGACACAGATTACAATGTTGCATTTTTTGTGTTTACGTTTTCCCTCCTTTTTATTTGTTTTGTTGTTTCAAGTGTCGGTGCATCGGAACCACCCCTCCTCTAAGGGCGGTTCTTAAATTCATGGCAATATAAGTATTTCTACAATTCAATTCACAACATAGTTAATAGAATACAGTTAATACAGTTCGAACAATTCATTCAATTTCAACATATTAGATGAAACCACCAAACGTTTAGGAGTGATCATTTTTAGTACATTTTAACATATAGCAACAATTACAGCAAGATCTCTATAAACGTATAGTATCAATAACATATAGTTTCAATCAATCAATCATAATCATTTAATTTTCGTAAATAAGTAGCATTACGACGTTTAATTAAATTAGTGTATATAGTTGTATTATACACCCTTCATGTCTCAAAAGCGTCCTCCCAATCTATCACTCCTTTCCTTATTCTTCACCTATTATCTCTAATACCTTTCTAATATTTTCTATCCATGGTATTTTCAGCAACAACCTATAACACCACATCTCATTCTAACTTTTCCTTTTCCGCCGTATCCACCGTCTACATTTCCATATAGAGCTGTGTTCCAAACATAAACTTTTAATAATCTTTTTCGAATTAACCAATCGCGAAGTGATTTCGTTTCATTAAAAGACACTCCACCCTGCGCTAACCTTTGTTTATTGATTTTATCGCTTTTTCCATTCTGACTTATTTTACTTCCTAGATGTCGAAAAATTTTCGTTTTATTTTCATTTTAATTCCATGCTCTACAATAAATTCCGCATCTGTTTTATTTATAGCTTATATTTAAACATCACATTAAATAGACCTAGATAACATTTTGTTGTGATGTGATAGAGAATGAAATGATTGTAGATGATGACTCGGGATGGGCTTATAGGGTAGGAAAAAAAGCAAAATGAGAATAACTTGAACCCTACCAGGCTAATGTTTCAAGAAATGATGAGAATCCTATCGAAGGGTATGTCGATGAAAAAGAATTGGGAAATAGAATGTTGATGTACAAAAACGATAGGTATGGAGAACTTGTATGGAAGATGGTCATTGGAAATAGAGATAACGTAGAAAATGGAAGGATGGCGTGGTATAGGACTGAATGCAATAGATCTACGAAAGTAAATGTGACTCTGATGGACGAATTAGGGAGTCTGTTCTATTCTATTACAGAACTAGAGTTAGCTGCAGTCGCGAAGAACGATACGGATGTAAAGATATCAGACAATCGCACTTGTGTTTTTATATTTTTATACCTTGCATTTTTATATTTATACATAACAAGCCTACATTATTTTGCATGAATATTATCACAATAATAATCAAATAATTATCTTACATTTCCTTATGTGCAGCATAAATATAAGAGTAAATGATATAACTTATTCAAAAAAGAAGAAATTAAAATCCTTATTCGTTTAAATATTAAGATCAAAGATCTCATATTTGGAACGCGTCCTACCAAGTAGGCACAAGGAACCAAAAGCTATATGTTACATCTTCGTCTAAGAATCCATCGGAATCAACAGTGTAATTCAATGCCGGTAGAGGCATTAGACCTCGGAGTAGTTGTTTCTGTTGATTCCATATTTATATTTATATTCATATGTATATTTATAATATAACCTGTAAAGGCCTTTCTGTCAGCGCCCACCTGATGAGACTCGATAGGTCGAAACCGGTCGTGGGATATGAATTTAGGTTCGTTGTGTCTACTTGATAGGACGTGTTCCAAATGTGAGATCTTTGATCTTAAAATTTAGACGAATAAGGATTTTAATTCCTTCTTTTTGAATATAATAAAAGAACATTTTATTTTAAAAAGTATGTGTGTAGAAAATCCATATTTTGCATTTTATATTTAGAATGTACTCTTGAAATAGGGAATCGTTTGAGGTACTAATGTTTCATCAGTTCTACTTATCTCGTTTACTTTAGTACATTCATAAATAAATAATTTTAAATAAGTGCAATAATGTGAAATGCAGGGAAGCAAGAATGCTTCGGGTTAGTGCACTTTTAAAGAAACATTATCTACTTTACTAGCTAAAGATACTTTTGATGGCCGAAATCGATATCTGCATTAACATCTCGTATTGCTGCACTTTTGCGAGCGAACAAGTTTATTGTTGCAATTTGAAGTTGTTACTGGAAAATGCGATGCCATTTTTGACATTATAGTCGCCATTATGATGAAATGGCGACTGGTAGAGAGACACAGGCGGTAAATAGCGATATATACTTTCTTATTAGGCATTAAAGCGATAGCTTTCATGCTCGATGTCCCATTAAACTGGAGTATCAATCAGGAATTCAGGATCGAAATTGTCGAGATAAAGATAAAGCCAGAACATTGTACATACACTTACGAGATTAAGACCTCTTTCCAACGAGCAACAGTGAATAGAGTACGATATTGCAATGTATCGATAAAGTTCGGAACAATTTACTTAAGAATGTACCAGATGCAATCAAGAAGTGTCTAGATTACTTTTACCAAGGCATCATCAATAATGCGTAGTACAGGTCACCATTCTACCTAGAGCCGGATTTAGGGACGAGGGGAGGGATTGTTTTTGAAGGTGCTTACTTCAAAAAATCGCAAAATGTTTTGAAACACATTTAAAGTCGACAGAGCACATCAAAGGTTAGACCATTATAGTTAACATGTTATATTACATAGGCTCACTCGCATAACCAGAATAGCATTTTTAAACGTACGTCAACTATGACGTCATACGCTTGGTATGCCGGTAAACAATTGAAGTTCAAAATTTTCTTTCAGAACATTTAATCTTTTCCAGCATTTCATTCCTCTAATGGTTAAAGTTCACGTGCCTCATAAGAAATTTTACTTTAGTAAATAAAAGAGCATTTTAATGTAGAAGTTTGTACATGTAGAAACATATCCATAATTCCAACTAAATAAACAGAAGTAATGTTTTAAAAATATTTTAGTGTAAATTCTCTACAATATTGTTTCACCACACTGTGGCATCCATCAACAGGAGATGATTTGACAAACGTACACACATCTAAATTACAACTGTTGGTACTAAAAGGTGAGGGTGAGGTATTAACACTTAAACTCTAAACATAAAAGTAGTGAACTGTTGACCAATTTATCATTTAGGATCAATCCACGATAATTGTACCTATTGATTTCTAACATTTTTGATAATGTTATTAAGACTTTCTTTGGTGCAAGGATTGTGAAGTATTAAATGTACGTTTGTCTTGCCCACCCAACCCATCCAAGGTGGGCTACCGACTATCATCACCTTTGTCCCCCAAACTCTTGCTCATTCACACTCAACGCTTTTCCTATTCCCAACCCTTTCCCCAGAATCTTCCTTAGGTTGATATCCCCAGTAGAGTAGGGATTTTAGTCGGAAGGCGCTTTGGCGAATCCAACACTACTGTGTCTTCTGAAGATTTGCCCTCCTCGAGGATAAAATTAAATTAAAAAATATGTTTATATATTTGGTTACAATTAAAAGAGCAACAATTACATTTTTCTGCAAAAGCAGAGTTCCTGTGTCTAAAACCTATAAAATTATGCAAAAATGTTTTACAGATGTTCATTGGCGTTTTACACAAAAGATAGGTATTGTATTTAAGTATTTATACTCATCTAAACCATTTGAAAAGTTATTAGCAGACAATAAAAAACTTAAATATATAATGGAATACCACAAGGATCCATACTAGGGCCGATAATATGGAACATCTATGTCGCAGACTTGGACATTGCAAACATAGCGGGTACGAAACTGTCCCAATATGCGGATGACATCTGTGTACTTAATACATCTACAAATCTGGACCGTGCAATTATCCGAGCAGAATGGGCTGTGAGAGACCTTACTGAATACTACAAGAGATGGGGTCTAAAATGCAATGAGAAGAAAACGGAGTGCGCGATATTCAGTTATTCTCGAAAGTATAAAAAATTAATAAAAATTGGACAAAATTGCGTTCCCGTGAAAACTAAAGTAAAATATCTCGGGGTTGAACTAACTAAAAGACTCTCGGCCGACACCTTAGTAAAAACGCGAGTGAATTATGCTAAAGCTGTTGCAGCACAGCTGAACTCGATTATTGGATGGCGTGGTAATTCGAGTATTGACACTAAACTCCGCGTGATTAACGCATGTATCCTACCCGTTTTAGACTACGGCACCGTACAACTACTCCCGCGAATCAGCAAAACAAACCTTAAAAAACTTGAGGTTTGCATCAAAACAATATACAAAACTGCGGGACAGTTCCCACGAAGCCTGCCTAACAAGCAACTATAGGAAATGCTTGACATGGATCTGTACCATATTAGAGTGGCGGACTTACAGCGCAATATGCTAGAAAGACTTCGACAACTGAATGTGGAAGGAATCCCTATGGACAGAATTCCACAGTACACCAAGCATAATCAGCATAGTGTACTTATGCCCACAAAAAGGTTAGGAGGGATGGAAATTCCGGCGCTACCAAACCAAGGCATGCGCAAACTCCCGCCATCAAAGAGACCACCACAGGTGACTAGGCCTGGGCGACTCTGAGGTATGACAACCAGGCGTCATACGAAGAAGGCCAACAAATAAACCAATTCGAAACCTGGTAAACAAGAAATAAATCAATACATTACTGACTCCACGAGCACTTGTCGCAGGACACAAAACGTCACAGACGAACTGAGAAGGACATATGGCTACTATTTCTATAAGGATGTAGGGCACCGTACATGCCGGTCCCAGGAATATACAAAAATAGAATGTATGTACAAGTATATAAAATAAACTTATTATTATTATTATTATATAATGGAATCAACAGAAACAACTACTCCGAGGGCTAATACCCCTACTGGTATTGAATTACACTGTTGATTCCGATGGACTCCTAGACGAAAATATAACATATTCAAAAAAGAAGGAATTAAAATCCCTATTGGGATGTGGCTTTTGGTTCGTTGTGCCTACTTGTTAGGACGCGTTCAAAATGTGAGATCTTTGATCTTAAAATTTAGACGAATAAGGATTTTAATTCCTTCTTTTTTGAATAACAATAAACTTGACGATTTACAACGATCCTATTGATAAAAGTATTGAAAAATACTTCCATAAGACACTATGTTTGACCATTTGGCATATTATAAATTCTGACAAGAAAATAAGTACATTTTGCCACTACGTAACAAAAGCCGCAAATGGCATGGAATGAATTAACATTTATCCTTTTCTTCAATATTATGGCCGTTGTTTAAAGAACAATGGTACCGTAGAAAGTTATTTAACCACCAAACTAAAAACTGTTCAGGTAATAAATGACGCCGATCATTCGTAGTTAATATTTTAGTTACTTACTACAACTGTTTACTGTTTTTATATTATTCAGATTGATGGCGTTTAAGATCGTGACGGAAAAGTTGATTTTTCGAAATTTTATGAAACTGGTTTGCATTGTAAAGGCCAAAATTGAAAATCAATGTCTTGTTCGATAGATATGATAGTAGAACAGTTGCATTAACATTTTTTGAATCAAAATAGTTCCCTTAAAGTACCTGACATACTAAATACTTTTGGTATCTATGAAAGATTAAAATTGTGTTAATAATATTACAATTCAAGTTACCGCTTTTACAACATTCTTTACGATAATTTAAATTCATTCGATGTTCAGAAACACGCAAGTATCATGTTCATTATAGATAAATTTCAAATAAACTGGCGTGGTTTTCTAGTTCGATATGGCTGAATCAAGATAATACAGCTGAGTAGAACAGGAAATTGTATAATTTACAACGCTGTACTATCCTAAACACAAATAGGAATAGAAATTCACCTAAGTAACATATATCTACACTCTATAGGTACGTCGATGTAAGTGCCTAGTGTATAAGTAGTTGAGATTGTAATTTGATCGTAAAACATCTAAAAATATCGGTCATTAATGTTCCAGGCAATAAGTGTAAGAAGTAAGTAATTTCTATAAAGGAATTTTTCTATTCACACTGTAATATTCAAACCCAACTTTTGGCTGTTGCTATTTGGTCTCCGCTAGCTCGAATTCTCCAGACTTTGTTTATATGAACGGTAAGCGATAAGGCCCATATATGCAGCTCTTTTATAAACACGGGCTGTGCTATCGGGAGAACTATCCCATATAAGTCAATCAATCTTTCGTAAGCTATCAATATAGGTATTTATAAATTGTGTGAAATTGTTCATCTGTGCTTTAATTTTCTAAAGTGTCAGTGTTTTCAAATAATAGGTGAGTTGATTCACTGGGTGACCAATTTTACTATTAAATTATTTTATTTATTATAAATTAATATTGCAATTTAATTGAGCACTATGCGAGTTGACCCTTAGTGCTTTGTTTTTGAGTATGATGCGAGTTGACCCTTCATACTCTGCTAGTTGTTATAGAGTGGGTAATTATGCGAGTTGACCCTTAGTACCTGAAGTGAATGCATACACTGTTTACCATGGTAGATAACTCTTTACTAGCTTATTATATCTCCTTGAGGTATTTCGCGAGTTGACCCTTAATACCTGTGATCTGGAAATAATTGAATTGTAAATTCGTGAATTATTATTTATATTTATGTCGTTATGATTGCGATTTTGGTTTAATTGGTTGCTAACATATTGTTTTTGTTTATTTATTTCAGATAAGTCATCTCGACCAGTCAGGCCATAAATTCTTAATCTAGTAGTGTTCTTTATTTTTTTTTATTATAATTATTTAACAATTAATTAGTTCATGTTTTAATTCATATATTTTTATTCATTTTTTTATTATTTTAATTTCACCCTACATAGGATATATTTAAAATATTTAATGAATTTCAATAACAAATGCATACACACCAAAAACTATCTTTGTTTGATTTTTTGTGAATATTAGTCTACTGTAAAATAATTGACATATTGCGTTTATGCTATCAACAAACTAATTCAAATATTAATTCATTTGGAATTAGAAAATGCAAATAAGCGTAAAAAAATAAATACTTTATAAAGTTTGTCAAGATGGCATACAAATAATATTAATACTGATTATTTATATCAGTATGAAATGTATGTACTGGTTGAGCCCGTTCAGGTTTGGCGGGTATTTAGTTAGCCACTACCATATCGTATCCATGACTATCTAGGTACGAATATTGACATTTAAACACGCTTAACAAGTCAACAAATTCGTGATTTTCAATTAAAAAACCCTATTAAACTACTACATCCTAGATATTAAAAGTAGGCCATTTAGTTAGATCCATCCTTTAATTAGGCGCTAATAGTCAGATAATTTCATAATTATGTAACCTACCCATACGGTTCTATTTAGAGCAAAAATAATTACTGGAGCGTCAACACAGCGATCGTTAATTTTGTTTATACTAACGGTTATTTTTCTAATGATGTCACATACAATATCAATATGGTTGTTTGACATCAAAAATTCTAATTTCAGTAAAGTCAACAAAAAAAGAACCATCTAAATTTGATAAAAAATCGACTTAACATACTTTTTAATAAAGCTGTACAAAGGAAATAGAGAATTATGGAAGTATAGAAAGTAGCAAATACCCTTTATTAAGTTTTTTATTTTTTAATAAAAGAAATTTGTTTTTGTCCATTCACGTAAACAAAAGATAATTTGGAATAGTTTCCACAAAAGTCTGCCTTAAATGTCAGCAAAATAAAAAAATGGAAGAATGGACAAAAAATAAAACGATCACGAAAAAATTACGTAAAAACACTAAGCTTAATTGAAAGTAGACTAGACGTCGAATAATGTTAATTAATTTAATATCTAGTATAAAGACAACTTTTTATACGTTCTTATAAAAGTTGCTGCTTCGTAAAAATAAATGAATAATATTATTTTTGTATTACTTGCGATTAATAGTAGGTATATATCAACAATAATAGCTACATTTAATTTTAACAACTTGGTTATATAAACCACTTATTCAGTAACAGTTTAAAAAAAGATTCCCAACCTTATTTAATTACATCATTTTAATTAAGAGAGTAATTGTGAGGACGGCTGTTATTTGGGTCTTTTGATCGTAAAAATATCTTGCTCACGTTGCCTCGACAAAGAAAAGGAAATATCCTTCTACGATCTCATTAAGGAGTGAGACATTTGACCTGCAAACTTGTTAGTTTTCGAAAATTATCCTGGCGGTCGTTACGACAACCGGAGCTGGTGCAATTTCGCGGGACTTGACTAGGAAGTAACTGTCATTGGAAGTTGATAACACTAGAGGATGGTAGGTAGGTAGTTTGTGCTCAGATGCTATCTTCGCCGTGTTATGGACGATAAGGAACGATGTCGTCCTCATTCAGAGAAATTTCCTCGTTAATTTTGTCAACTCTCGCGTTGAAATAAAGAATGCGATTCGCGGAAATTGAATCATTGATAAAATTTAGAGACAGAACGAACACCTTTGCGAAAATTCAATTTCCCTCTTATTGCAATACGCCCTCGTTCTTCCCACCCTTCTCTCTCTCTCTGTTTTCTCATTCGAATTAATTCGACTCTTAATTTATATGAACCGCTTGAACTACGAATACACTTGACTTGACTCACTGCAGAAACACTGCATTACGTGCAATTCTATTGTTCGAAGAACCTACCCCATTGTCTAGTATCGTGCGTTTTGTGCTATTTACTTTGCGCCGCGACCTTTTTCCGTGTCGATTGCGCCGCGTGTTGTTTGCGCCGCGACTATATAATTGATATATAAACCTATGTACAGTAATAACTATTTAAAACTGTATAAACCATAAGTTTATGCGTTCTGTGTTTGTATATTTTATATGTAAATTTTTACTTTCCTTCGCACTTTATGCAGTTATTTTGAATGGAGAGTTTTGAAGTAATATTTGGATGTTTACAGATCTACAAAATAATAAAAGTAACAATAGAATACACAAACAAGTGGGTTCAACGCACACCCCCGGCAGTGACAATAATTTTATAATATTACATATTTATTAATTAGATGTTTATCCATACCGATTACGTAAATAATTATTAGCTTAACTTGGTTTTCAAACATAATGCTTAGATTAAAAAGATAGTAAGCCGAAAACTGTTAGAGAACATTTTTCAAAATAAAAGAAAGAAAAACACTTGGAGAGGTTTCACATATATTTATTCAAAAACTCTATGCACATTTCGCCTTGTTAGGGCATCATCAGGAGTATGATTAATTACGTTAATGCTTAGATATACACAATAATAATTAAGACGCAATTTGTAGGTTAGGGAATGTTTTTAAGTTATGCTGTACATATCCGTAAATGTACTTTTTCGGATTAATAAACTAATTAAGCGAAGGTATAGTTATTTTGCTATTTTTGTCACAAAAATTACAATAGTGTATCTAAACCTATAATATGACACAAATGCAACTACATTTATTAATTACATTTAACTTTTTTGTACATACCATGACGAAGATTAATGATTTTTATACTTTTAAACACGCCTGTTTTGTCATACAAAACTGCCAGTCTAAAGCCTGGATTAATGTGCGAAGGAAAGTAAAAAATTTACATTTAAAATATACAAACACAGAACGAATAAACTTATAGTGTATACAGTTTTAAATAGTTATTACTGTACATAGGTTTATATATCAATTACATAGTCGCAGCGCAAACAACACGCTGCAATTTTACCTGCCTTTCTCGCGGCGCAATCGACACGGAAAAAAGTCGCGGCGCAAAGTACACGGCGCAAAACGCACTGACTCTATTGTCTACACTAGATCGAAACCACTTATTTTATCAAAGTAAATCTAAATAACTAAAATTAGAAAAGCAATCGCGATTGTAAGACTACCCCTAATTTATGAAAAGGTGAAAATAAATTCAAAATATTTTTTTAGGACTGAAGAACATCATTTAATTTAGCTTCGTCGTAATTTGACAACAATACGCAAAATGTCGAAGAGTTGGTGAAACCTAACAATAAATCGATTTGATAATATGACCAATAGAGAAAATTTGCAGTTTTGCTGCACCCTAAACCACAACAACAAAACTAATGAAGGCACGTGTTTCCATTATTAATTATGCTACTATTTTCGATGGTTCAGGATTCTATTGTATATATTCACGGAGAATTCATCGACTCTATTTAAATATGTATTGGACCAAATGATAAATAACAGATAGGTGTTCGATCTACTGAAAATAATACGTACTGAATCAATAATTACACAAACGCGCACACATACATGTATATCGTTTGTATAATATAGACACTAAATGAAAAAAATATATAAAGCATATATATAATATATATGTTACCGGCCAAACCCGATTTCAGGACAAACTAGTTTAGCCTAGGAAAAACTAGTTTTTCCTATACGCGATAGGATTAACTAGTACAGCCTAGTCCAAACTAATTTGTCCTAAGCCCGATAGAATAAACCGGTTTAGGCTAGTCCAAACTGATTTGTCCTAAAATAAATACGCACACTCTAGTATAAACTGGTGTGGCCTAGTGTAAACATTATAGTATATCTCGGTAAACTGAATAAAATACTACGTAATTGGAAAAATAATAATTTTAATTAAAAGCATAATGATTCGTCGTTAAAAGTAATGGATAATTGGCAATACAATCAATCATACTATAACAAATATTATGTGTTTTTTTAATAGAAGCAATAATCATATCTCAATTATTAAAATTGTTAGGTATTAGGTTAAAGTATTTTATTCAGTTTATCTATTTATTTCGACTTTTTAGATATACTACAATGTTTACACTAGGCCACATTAGTTTATCCTAGAGTGTGCGTATTTATATCAGGACAAATCAGTTTTGACTAGTCTAAACTGGTTTATCCTATCGGTCTTAGGATAAATTAGTTTGGACTAGGCTATACTAGTTAATCGTATCGCGTTTAGGAAGAACTAGTTTAGCCTAGGCAAAACTAGTTTGTCCTGAAATCGGGTTTGGCTGGTAACATATATAATTCATTAAAATGTAATAAATTCATCTTTACAAATTACGCTTTTTGCTTTCGAAAGTTGACGTAAACAAGCTGGACTCCCCTTACAGTACTTACATATATGTTCTGGAAAAATCAATTTCTGTCTCTTTTTCTCTCACTTACCTGGAAAAGAAAAATAATAGGTTAATAAAACATAATTCAGCAAAATAAGTTAGCAATCAAAAATGAAGTCTGATAATGCACTTTTTTTATCAATTATAAAAATGTGGTATTTTCGTTGCTAATTTTAATAATGAATTTCTAGTAAAAAATTGCAGTTAAAAGAAGACCAAGAGGAAGAGAAAGTATATATCTACGAGGGTGTAGCAAATATAAACGGGACTTATTTTTTAAATTACGGAGAAGTCAGTGACCTGGTCTTTTTAGTACGAAAAGAAACAATGAGTGAGGCAGAAGTGCATATCTCCGTGGAGCAACGGATTAATTAAATTTTTGGCCGAGGAGGGGATGAATCCTACCGAAATTTTGCGGCGAATACAAGCACAGTTCGGGGACAACACCCTGTCAAGAATTCTAGTGTTTGTATGGCACAAGGAATTTTCTGAAGACCGTGTAAAGGTCGAGAACGAGAGCCATGCTCGCCGCCCTAGGACAAGTTTAACCGAAGCCAACATTGAGGCGGTCCGAAATATCATTTAGGGAAATCAACGCATAATATACTCTGGGAAATCGTTGATAAATTGACCATCAGTTGCGGGAGTGTCCACGGGATCGTGACAGATGACCTGAAAATGGCCAAAGTGTCCGCCAGATGGGTCCGAGTTCCCCGATTGTTATCGGAGGATCACAAGCAATATCGATTCCAGAAAAAGGGCATTTAAAAATGTATATCTAGGGCGGGAGACTATGTAGAAAAATAGAATATGTATTGAAGTATAATTAAATATAGTTCGATTTTTTTACAAAACCAATCCGGTTTATAGTAGAAAATAGGAGACTGTGGTAAAAGAATAATTAAATAAAGAAGGACTCACCCTAATTACAACTAACTAAATTTAATATAAGCGGACACGTGTTAAGTGGGCGAAACACGTGTCCTCTCATATTAAATTTAGTTAGTGGTAATTAGGGTGAGTCTTTCCTTATTTAATCAATCCCGTTCATACTTAAAACACCCTCGTAATTAAAATAATAAATATTCCACAAACATAGAATTGATTAAGCTTTCAGGTAATGGAATTCCATATTTAAAAATAAATAAAAAACAAACTTGGAGTTGAAAATATTTAATTATTTCAGCACACTGTGCCTTCTTCCCCTGTGCCTTCTACTTTCACAAATAGTTTAAATACAAAATAGTTAATGAATTAACTGGCCATATGTATTTTTGTATTATTTTTACCCTACTAAAACGGAAGGGATAATTTATTTATTGCAGACAACAAATTTGTCGAAGGGCTGATTTATAATGGCGACCAAAAAACGGCACGGAACTTTAAATGTTGATAACTCAATATCCAATAATCTGATTCGACATAGATGGAGGGGAATGAAACTTATACAATTCGAAAGCTAATGTGCCATAAATATGCATAAAATAAAATCATTTGTGTATGTTACCATTAAAGCAGGTGGTTTGTTGCAATGATTTCATTTATATATTTTTTAACATATTTACATTGTTTCAAATAAACCGGCAAAAACTAGTCGGTATTGGTATTATACCTAGTAGGTAATAAGACAATATTCATTCGATTCTTGTAACCAGCTTTCTGTTAACCATAATATCACATTTTGCACGTAGGCAAGTCATAAAATTGACCGATCGGGTCGGAGTTATGGTTCTTTGTCCGGTCCCATCTGGTCTACTTTCTAGGTACCTACTATTTGAATTCATTTGTGTATGTAATTGCTGGTAACGAGGATCAAATACTTTAAAACTGTTGTTGTCAATTATGACATTCGGGTAGCGACCTTGGTCGAACACACAACATCTTGTTTTTATCAATATTCCCCTTTTGTATTTCGTTACTGTAATTCAAGTTTTTAGTGTTTCATTAAATCCAATAGTAAATTCAGTTATCCAGTTTTTTATTTACTTACAATCTATAGAAATTACTGTGTCAAATTAATTTGGAGCACAGTTGTGGTCTAGTGTATAGAGGAGACTTACAATCTCCTTGGGAACTCTCCGTATGCTAAGTCTTCAATTATTTCCAGCAGGTAAAATGGTAAATAAGAGAAGTGCAGTGATGGTTACACGACACAATTCGCTTGTATTTGGGGTATGTGGATTTAGTACAAACGGCAAGTTTTGTATAGAACCAGCTAAATTATTAGAAAGTACGAAAAAAACAATATACATATTAAAAATTTAAAATAAGTGAGGCCTACTTTGCTACATTAATTGCACCCGCACTTTACCAAATCTGTCGGTGTTGTACGATTTTTCTAAAGAGCCCCCAGGCCGACAGAGGAAAGAGTAGAGGGGGGCATAATAATTAACAAGCGAATTCAAAAAAAGTTGGTAGACGAGCATTACCACAATCGAAATCTGGTAAAAATAAGAATAAGTCGGCATTTTGTATTAAAAAAAAGTATAGCAACATAATAATACAAGAGACATAAACGTTACCATGATCTGAGTTCAATACACTGAAACATTTAGAAAAATAGGGTAATATGCCAATAAGGGTTATATATACATGTACATGTGTATTTTCGCTGAAAAATTGGGTAGCCAGCTCTGAAAAATCGATGGTACCTCCCTTTAAACAGAGGCCGTTGCACTGCAGGCAGGTGTAGTAAATGGTGCGTCAATTATTCCGCGATTGGCTAATTACAGTACTTGACTGTGCTCGTTACTTGCTTGTCGCCAGAGCGAGTAACGGACGCTTCAAGCTTAAAGTACACAGCACACCACTGTGCTCGATTGCCGTTGCCCCTGCCATTACGAGCACGTTTAATTTTATAACAACACATACACATCAGTTGTCGCCCGCTAGATGGCGCGGCCTATGTCACGTCCGTCGCTCCCTCTACCGTCGAGTTTATTGCCGGACATTAATTAACGCAAACTTTATGTATCCGCGTTAAATGTAATAAAAACGCGCACGTTACGGCGATGCTGCGCTACAGGATTAAATGGGCGTAATCTAATAATCCTCTACATAATTATACCATCGCTTACTCATTTCCATATAAAGTGTCGAGCGGCTCAACAGCCCTGCCTTCGCAGCCCATAAATTTTACGACCAAGTGCCACCTCTTCTCCCCTTTTTTTTTATTACTCTAAATTTATAAACTTTGTTGCCTATGTTCTCAAATTCCTTCATTTCTACTTCGAAATTAATAACACAATTCTGATTATTATTATGTAATATTTTTGAATAAATAAAACCTAAAAAAAGAAGTGATAAATAAATAAGAGCTGATTGGGAACTCTATAGAATGATTTTAATTAAATATTAACTGCTAGAAACAAAAAACACGGAAATAAGTCAGCGGTTTATACGCTTTCGGGTATTCGTCAAACCCCGATCAAATGATAAATTATTAAAGGCTCGTGGAGGCAAATAGAACAATTAATGAATCATGATAACGTCACAACCTACCTCGTTTGTTTTTGACAAAAATATGAAAACTAATAAACCTCCACGTAATCTAATACTGATATCGGATAAACCTTCAATAGAACTAAAATGAAAAGATAACTCTACAATTTGATAATATAAAGTGTGTATCAAATATAAACGGGATTGGTTTTGTAAAAAAATTCGATATATATATACTATTTCTCTACATAGTCTTCCGCCCTAGAAATACATATTTCCCATCGGATTGAGAGCTTTCTTATGTCGGACGTTCTTGTTACAATTCGAACACAAATGTTTCCACCGCGTCATTCTCGTGGAAACGTTGGCCTCCAAACGCTTCTTTCAGGGACCCAAAAAGATGAAAGTCACAAGGGAACAAGTCGGAGCTATATGGCGGATGTTCGAACGTTTCCAGCCTAATACCTCCAATTTCTGCCTTGTGGCATTGGCCGTACAGCGTTGTCATGCAAAAGAATGACACTTCTGATTGATTTCTTCTTTCTTTTCCTTCGAAGTGACAATTTCGCGGCATCCAATAGATTACAACAATATTGCGCATTAATCGTGCATCGATCATGGAGAATGTCAACGTGAAAAGCACCTTACCGAGCAGAAAACACTGTTGCCACTACACCTTTTCACAGCCTTCAGAAAATTCCTTGTGCCATGCAAACACTCGAATTCTTGACAGGGTGTTATCTCTGAACTGTCACAAAATTTCGATTGGATTCACCCCCTCTTTGGCCAAAAACTTAATAATAATCCATTGCTCCACGCTCATTGTTTCTTTTGGTACTAAAGCGACTCAAGCGAATTACAGTTAGTTCTCCCTTCTCCCTAGCGGTACAGGCCATTTTTTCATCAACTACTACAAGGTCACCGACTTAAAATCAGTCCCGTTTATATTGGATACACCCTCGTAGCATTGATCCACTAAGTGTTCCTTAAATTATATTTATTTATTTAAGTACATCACTACCTACTGATATCTGAAATTTTTTTATTTGGTATTTATTCAGGAATATTTAATGCCAAATAAAAATTAAATGACCTCTTTAATTAAAATTATTTCCTTACCAATTCTGACTCTGACTTAATTGCAAACCTAAACAAATTCCTTTCCATTATAATCAATGTTGGGTAGGTACTTAAAGCTAATTATCCTTTTTAAAGCGAAATTGCAAAGTTTAAATGTAAGATGTAGTGTAACATTGAGCAACTTGTGAGATAATTTAGCTGCTTACTTTACAACTTAATTAAATTACTGTCAAGAAGTGTCAATCCTGAAAGGCCTTTTGGTGCGTTAATTGGGTTGGCAAGAAACAGACGATACACAACACAACATAGAAGAGAAATGGAATTGGAATGTGAGCAGCCAACCAACTTCACAACCACAAGTGTTTTTGTTTTAAAAGGATTCTGCCTTTCGAAGCCTCGACATTTCATTAGAGCATCTATGCCGGATAGTATTCTGAATAGGATTAGCAAAAATTCAGATTCATCACCTGATGATTCCACTGTGTGGTGAAACAGTATTGTCGTGTACAAAATATACATTACTTGAAACTTTGTTGTTTTTATTTTTCGTTAAAATTATGAATAATTGCAACACGTATCACTATAGGAAAACGGATTGACCAACTTTGACCTCAAAATTTGAACACCCTGTACATTTTAGTTAAAAACCACATTCTTTTTCGATAATGTGTATAGTTATAAATAAATGTTACGAGTTATAAAGCAAAATCTCAAAAATTAATTGAATTACGGTTTTTTAAATGTTAACGTGCAAATGTCAATTTTTTTAAAAAAATTAAATAACTCAATATTTTCGGGGTAGTGCCTCCTATAAAATATGCATGAATTCAGATTTTCTACCGGAAAATGTAAAAAAAGTATGTCATTCCATTTAAAATAAGAAAGTTAACATCTACTTCGGGTATAACTGGATGTAAATCGAACTTGAGAATATTTTTAAAAGAAATGTATTTTCTGTCAAAAAACTATTCATGCAATTCTATGAATAGCTTAGTAACGCTCATCATAATCCCATCAGCTGTTCTATTTATTTATTTCAATGAAATTTTATAGCTACGTTATTTCAGTTCCCGAACGCCAGAGTGAGTCTGGTTATTCCGTTTATCCATTAGCCAACAATCGAAACTGAAGCCAAAACAAGGTTCGACACTTGGCTGCTTCGATGTTACTCTTGAGACAATTTCCTCTTGGCACGGCCAATTGGATCGAACTGATGCAACTCGACTGCGAATCGATAACTGGACTGCGACGAAGACGTTTACCCTGCGAATTGGACCGGACAAGTGGTTAACTGCTTCAGAAAAGTCGTCGTTCGCCTTATTGTTCGTCTGCCACTAGAAATCCTCATTTTTCACCCCCAACCTACAAGACACACATCACACACACACATACATACATACATACACATAAAACAAGCATCACCTTTTAGTTCCTTTTGCTAACTCAAGACAAGGAAAACGAGTAAAATCGTTCTTGTGAGATCTACTTTAATATATGACATCAACGTTTGCAAGAATGTTCTTGAATACATTATTTAATACGTTCACCTAATCAAATTCAGCAATAAAAACAATATATAACCGCAGACTAGTGTCTATATTCCAGTTGTTTTAGAAATATCATTCAGAAAAGAGAAACATTGTCGAGGTTTTTATATCAGCTATGATTAAAGGCGAAGATTCTAGAAACAGCTGAACAATCTTCATCAAATATATAGCTACAATATAAATTTCCGAACACAATAGATATTAAAATTGACTCATCTTTTCTGAAGCGAAAAAGCCATACAAATTAGACAGACAAAAGATCCAAATTCGTAACACCCCTCTTTTCTTCGGGAATTAAAAGACTCACTTCGATGATCCTTAGATCTATACTTTGAAGAGAAATTAAAAAAAGTAAATCTGTTTCTCTTAAGAAAGGCATTGTCGAAACAATATTGTAGATTTTACAATAAATTATTTTGAAACATTTAAAAGTGATTTTAATTCCTTCAATTATTAAAATAATGTTTCAGAGGGATCCGACCAGTTCAACAATTGATTATATAAAAAAAGAGTGTTTGTTGAAGTATTAGAAGTAATCGCGAAGAATTAATGTATTTATTCTATGTGGAAACATCTAATTTAGGTTAGCTAAACCACAGTTAATAAAATCATTTTTCTGTGGTTACCAATTACAAATTTGATCTTATATTTTTTTTTAATACATTAATGTTAATACTAATTTTTACCTGGTAGAGATTACCTCACATTAATGTGTTGGAATTAACCTCTACTGAAAATTCCCCAAAACAATTCATTATATTTTTTTTTGGTTCAACTTTTTCTCTTGCAACTCAACTCTTTTTTCTCATACATTAATGCGATATTAATTATTTAATTAATTTGTACCCGCTACAGATTACCTCATACAATGAGGGAAAATTTTATTACTGCTGTCACACCCCCGCCGGGATTTCTTTCTCATAAACTTTTAAAACACATTGATTACCTCTCATGAAAGAAAAATCTTTTTCTAGATTAGAAGCTTTAAAAAAAAAAAAATTTTTTCTAAAAATTAGAAATGCCATCGTTGATCATGATACAGTGAAATGAATTCAGCATGTTTTTCAAACCTTGGAGAAGGTATAGAAGACAAAAAACGGAACAAATAGATACTGGGATGCTATTAGATTAAACGATATCTTTGTTAAATTATTAAAAATTACAATACTTTTGCCCAGAAATACAAACAGGTCGAACTTCTTAAAACAATATTAATCGAAGGAGTTGGCGAGCTTTACTTCATAAAAAACATTAATGTCATTAATTTTGTCATTTGGTTATCGGCCTATTACGTAGATAGATAGATAGATAGCTACGCCGTGGGTTCGATTTTACAAATCGATATCCTTATTAGAAAAGAAAAAAAAACTTTGTGTTTCATTCCCACCAGCTACTCGTGCTAGTGGGCGGGCAGTCCCTCCGACATGCACTGCAGTGCAAAGCCGGAGGGTAGGGCGTAAGGCCCTTTCCAGCCTCTTTGCAGGGATCGTGGGAATGAGTGGGTGGTGTAGTTAGGGAGAGAAAGATGAGACGGACGAAACGAAGACAGAAGAGAGGTGAACGATTATCTAAAGAATATTACTGCCCCGTCATAGAAAAGGACATTGTAAGAGATTATTGAATTTTTTGATACCACAATAAGTAGTCAATTTCACAGATAGTAGTTACACGCTATCTGCACATATTTTAATGTTTAATGGTAGTATTTATAGTTCTTAAACAAAATATACTGTACTTATATTTTTCATTTTTCTTTTATAATTCGACTTGGAAAGGCGAAAGACGTTTATGTAGAGGATCCTTTTAAGAATTCCTGTGGATGTATCGGCATTGAAAAAATGTTGTGCTTCATTGGGTTATAACGGGAAAAAGGCAATTATTACATATAAGTTAAGTTTACTAATAGGTGTTAGAATTTATGATTGAAAAGTACTATTAGTTTGTTGTTGCGTAAGTTCACATTTTTCAAGTAATTGACGTACCTAGATTTCTTGAATTCTGGAAGCCCCGCCCTGCAAGTGTTAAATAATAACATATTTCTGAAGGGGTAATGTCCAATGTCCAATAGCGGCATTTGCCACACCTTTCTTATTGTTATTTTATTCATAAGAAGTTTAGTTAGAGGAAATCGGAGACTGATTATCAAGACAAACCGAGCGGAGTGGTCCAGTGAATTAGATCATTGCTTAGCATTCGGTAGGTCACCGGTTCAATTCCTGGTCCGGCTGCTCCCATCCAAGTATTCTGTGATTCCCTCAGAACATTTAGACAAATTCTGAGACAGTAATATTCGGCAGATAATCATTCACTTCTCTTCTGTCTTCTTTTCGTCCGTCTCATCCTTCTCTCTCTAGCCAGTATCCACCCACCCCCACGATTCCTAAAAGGAGGCTTAAGAGGGCATTACGCCCTACCCTCCGGCTTTGCACTACAGCGTAGGTCGGAAAGGTTGCCTACCCACCAGTATGAGTAGCTAATGTGCAGCGTATTCAGACTACAATAGTAAGTTTTGAGAATTTACAGTCAGAAAATAGAATTCAAAATCGCGATTCACGTCTGATACTTACAATTTCAAAAATCGGAACCATTTCAACAATAATGACAACAATCAAAAACTAATACCCTAGAACCACACTCAGCAATTTTTTTTGAATTCTTATTCATAAGTGTTACTTATGAAGTTCCTTTTGATATCAACGATCAGTTTTATTTCATTATCTAGCAAATTAACAAACACGAAAGTTTAGTCGAAATGAGAGAACATGTACACTCCTCTAATGATCAAACGATAATAATTAGAGTTCCATACGAAACTTGTCTTTTATAACATTTGCCTTGTTGCCAGTTCCGTTCGCAAGGCATCGTAACCTCCGCGAGATAATGAAACGAATCCCTTTACCATGCAGAAACTGCTGCATCCACCTGTTATCTATACAAGTAATACCAACACAACGAGCTACGTTATCGAAAGCAAAAGCTCTGGATATCTGGATATCTCCTAATGCTGCTACATATTACATATCGCGAGACAGAAGCTTCTCGTGTAACATAATATACGTACGTAATACGTATAACGTTCAGTCGCTTCAAGACAAACATAAAGATTATGATGCGATGTTTGCGCTTATTTACAGGGTGTCCCACACTACTAACTATGTAATTATTACATTATCGTGATAAGCTGAAATAGAATGAGAACTGCCCATAATATTTTTGTAAAATTATATTTAACGTTAAATTGACCATTAACGTTTAAACTCGATGATAAAAAGGATTTCTAAACTTTATACAGGTGAATTATTTTTTATTAATAAACCAAGCACAGAGGTTTAAATCTTCTTCAAAAGGGAATCGTTCTGATCAAACACGATAATAGTGAAACATCAACACTTTTCTCTAAACAAATGTATAAATGACAACTTGAAATAAAAAGAGTATTTGGAAGTTTCAACTAGTTTATTAAATCAATCTCTGACAGCTGTTTCGACCTAACCGGTCATTATCGAAGAGTACATTAACAAATACTGAAGATATTATTACATACTAAATCTTATATATTAGATAATTAGTGACGTCATATAATTAAAGGGATAACCAAGTATACATTACAGATCTGATAACAATAAGGGTGTGGGATTTGTACACAATTCTGTTTGATTATTTACAAGAAATTTACTATTAAGTATTGCTTTTTTCTTGATTTCAAGATTTTCTAATAATGTTAGTAAATAGTTTTTATTTTCAGTACGGATAATTTTAACGTTATTTAAATCTAAATTATTGCTATTATCTATACAATGTTCCGAAAACCCTGTTGTATACTTTTTATTTTTTATGCTATAGACATGTTCATTAATACGGTTTTTTATAGCTCTGGCACTCTTTCCGATGTAGATGGCATCACAATTTTCACAATGTAGTTGGTAGACTCCACTTTTATTAGTATGTATTTCCTTTTGTTTATTTTTTACGAGATAGACAGTCTACAACCAACAGCGAAAATGGATAGACCTCTGAAGAAGCTCGCCACTCGTGCTAGCGAAACGTTAGGAAGCAATTCCAACCGACGACGGCCTGTACACCCGAAGAATGACAACATCATTTCATCAACTGGCCGCGAAAGCCTTAATCAATTTGTCATCCAAATACTCTTTTTATTTCAAGTTTTTATTGAAAATGTTTCATCAAAATTACACCAGTGAGAGTGATTCAAATGTATAAAATTGAAAAACTATTTTTAACCGTATCACGAACTTCAAACGTTTGTTATACAAAGATGATAAATTTTTTTTTGAATTGTACACACGAAAACAGCTTCTTTAGCAATGTTTAACCTTTTTTCGGCGAAATCCAATTTCCCAATGCACCTTTTTTCCAGGTAATGTTTTCAGTATCCAAACATTTCCATCCATTAATTAATTAATTTATTTATTTATTACTTTTTAAGAAATAACCATTCCTCATGACTTCAAGTGTTTATGAAATTCATCACCTCAATAAAATATTGCATATCCCATTCGAAATAAGCAAATTAATTCCAATATGACCGAAAGTAACGAAAAATCGAAAATACATGTTGGAATTGTGGACACCAATTGAAGCTGATAGTTTTCTTGACCCCTTATCGGCATGTGACACTCTGTATATCTGGAATAGATATTTATACAAACAGCAACTGACACAGGTTTCTCCCCAGCTAGGGGATTAACGAATTGGGTCGAGGGATTTGGTGTTGGCAAACGGGAAACTATAACCGTTACAGATAAGCAAGCAAGTTTAAAGAAAAAATAGCAGCTAATGAGGCTGATCTGAAGCCAAGAAATTTATACATGGACGTCTTTCTGGATTATGGATATTTTGTTTTTAGAAATTTATATCTACGTAGCCTCATTATTTCGAAAATTAACCACGGGAGTTACTAATTATTAAAATCAACAAAAAATAAACGAATAAAAAGGAAGATATTATAAAAAAAATCGTTGTTTGCATGAGGTTGTTAAAAAAATAAACAAGAATGGCGAACTGAACTCATTATAAATATAAAATACTGTATTCTTATAAGGAAGCAAATTAAAAAATTTAGAACTTTAAGTATAAATAGCTGCAATATGAAACCAATAGCGTCTTCATTATTTTTGTTTATTTTGTAATTGCGATCCTATTAAATTCAGTTTCGATACTGTATGTCGCAGCCTTCTAGTGCAATTGGCCGATTCACAAAAAGTCTAGACATTTTAAGAAACGCTACTGGATACTGAAACGAATAAGCGTTAGACCGAAAAAGGTTAAACATCTTATGCCGGGAATATCGTTCATCTAAAAAACGTTATCATTTATTCGCGTCGCTCTGTATTTCTTACAAACGTCCATCGTCTATCGGTAAAAAATAAGAGATCTAAAGAAAAAGCAAGGTAATATGTCTAGACAATACTACGCAGACAAATTGAAAATAATTTACGAAACTTCGTTACCTTTTGTTGAGAAAGGTTCTATTCTTTTCTGTTTTTGTGTGAAAATAAATGTAGTGGTACTAATTTACTATCTCATTTATGCTACACATTATGCCATTCCTTTGGAAATGATTAGCCCTGAAATTGTTAAACAAAATACATACATGTTCACCATTCGTGTCATATATAAATACCATACAAACTTTTATGCCCTTTCAAAGGCAGTAATATGTTTTTAATAAAACTTAAGCTATTTTTGGTGCAATTTTTGTGAAACTGCATGATTAATTAGAATTAGTGAAACTTTCTGTTTTTTATTTTCAATTTTTGAATTAGTAATATGTTTGTCATTCCTCTACCACCATCCACCCATTACTAGAATTCCATAAAAGAAGACTTGGGCCTTACACCACATCATCTTGCATTAAGAAGCTGGTTATTTATTCATTGGTATGACATTAAGAATCTGATTGAAGTGAAATACGCAAAAAAATTCTGTTAGTACCTAGGTATTAATTATGGGTAGAGGTCGAAAAGGTGAGAAATTGTTAAATTATAGGTGTAATACGTATCCTATTTACGACTATATTGCTGTTTATTTATAAATGGACAGCGGCAGCATCTTTTGATTGGGCAGTTTAATGTGATATGGCTTTCGGTTCGCTGTGCCTACTTAGTAGGACGCGTTCCAAATGTGGGGATCTGTGATCCTTGCTAGTTAGAGGAATAAGAATTTTTATTCCTTATTTTTTTATATCTTTTGTATCTTTGTCTATGCCATCGGAATAGTTGTTTCTGTTGATTCCATATTTATATTTATTATATAGCTTGAAAAAGCCTTTCTGCCAGTGCCCACCTGATGGACCCAATAGGTCGAAACCGGTCGTGGGATATGGCTTTCGGTTCGCTGTGCCTACTTAGTATGACGCGTTCCAAATGTGGGGATGCGTGATCCTTAAAAAAGGATTCTAATGTCTTCTTTTTTTTGGATATCTTTTATACCTTTGTTTAACAATATTCCCGAATCAACAGTTTAATTCAATGCCGATGGGGGTATTAGCCATCGGAGTAGTTGCTTCTGTTGATTCCATATTTATATTTATTAGTGTAGTTTTAGTTTAACTAAAGACACAAACGTTATTAGAATATGTAATATACGTTATTATTATATTGTGCTATATTATTATAATAATACGACTAGCTACAATATGGCTTTAAGTATTCGTATTAACAGTTTTGTCAGACAGTGCTGTGATTACTCATTTAAAAGTAAAAGACATTCTTAATCATTTTAGTTAATTAAAAAGTTGATTGATAGATGCTACAACTAACATTTATTCCGTTTTCTTAGTTTTTATTTATTATTTTTTATGTTAAGAAAAATGTATTTCTATTTTTAATACATTTATTTGAAAGCTTTTCGTCCTTCGTCATCATCATCATTGAGTTATCATACCTTCTAATATGTCTCCAATTAGCCAACCATGTCTCAAAAAGTGTTCTACCAATCTATCTATCCTTTTTCAATTGGCTTTTTATAACGTCCCTTGTTCTCTCACACCTTTTAATACCTCCTCATTTCTAACCTTTTCTATCAACGGTATTTTCAACGCCTCATTAATAAATGAATTTGTATTTGCTACAATTTTCTTTATTTAAACAAAAACTTTTCTCGACTTCCAGAAATCAAATTCGAGGATTCTCGACATTCGAGAAACAAAAAACTTCAAAAACTCACAAACTGAAGTAGATGTACGAGGCAAGTTTTTTAAGTAAGTACCGTTTGAAATTAATAAAAAACATGCAAATATGTCTTAATAATTTTATTTTTACATGAAAGCTTGTACCTTAATCTACTTTTCTACATAATTTCCCTCAATATTGAGACACTTGTCATACCGTTTGACCAGTTTTTGAATACCCTTCTTATAGAACTCTGCCGCCTAACTTGTTAAGTGTTTTGACTTCGTCATCGTCTTGAAGACGCTGACCGTCCAGATGTTTCTTCAAGTGCAGGAACAAATAGTAGTCACTGGGCGCCAGATCAGGGCTGTACGGAGGATGATCTAGAGTTTCCCAGTGAAAACATTTGATGAGATCCTTGGTCCGATTAGCCACATGCGGTCGAGCATTGTCATGCACACTTGTGCGGCCATGTTTAAATGCTCTCACCCGCTTCCTTACCATTCCATCTCTCATAATGTTTTGTCCGTACACTGCACAGATCTCACGATGAATAGCAATCGATTTTAGTTCTTTAGTACTAAGGAATCGTATAACAGCCCGGACTTCACAGTCGGTGGGACTCACGATTATCACAGGTATCTTAAACACTCAGTAAACAACGTAAACAAGGGCGAATCCGACTGTAATGGCATCAGTGCGTAGGCGAGAGATGTAGGTACTCAGTGCGCATGCCCGGAGCGACCGCCGCGCTGTGGCGGCAGAATTTCAAAACGATATTTAAAAAAAACAAGCCTGGTATATCCCAACAAAGCTTTTGCGCTGGGTGGCTACTGGAAATCCAATAAATCAACCACTTTGTACTGTTTACAAATTGCATTTTCCGTCGAAAAATTGAACACCCAATTATTAGGATAATACGTTAATAGGATGCATGTAGCACATATGCGAGCTTTTGCCAACAAAATTGCTATTCGACGAAACGTAACGAACAACATGTTTTAATTATATTTAGTGGTCATCCATCAAGTCGGAAAACAAATTAATAGATTATACAAATTCCGTTCAGACAGGGAATAAATTAGTTTCTCGCGACATTGTTTTAGCCACTGTCGAATTATTACTGACTGTCGTATGCATTGATTTAGTAAAGTACAAAAAGTTTAATGGGGCCGGCCAATAGAGTAGTCCATCGATAAACATTCACGTAGGTCCATATTACAACGCATGACTAATAATTCCATTTTGAAACGTTCCTGCGACCAAACTGCACACAAATTGTTAATTCAAATTTACTGTTATTTCAAAAATACAGAACGCAGTGCGGAATATTTGTTAAAACATAATTTATTACCAATTCAAATTATAATATCTATATACTGAACTAAAAATAACTAAAAATATTAAATTATCCTTACGATAAATGAATAAACAGTACTTTGTTTATTATCACTTTTTTATTTACAAATCCTTTTGACTATAGTTTCGACAAAAAAGCTTGTCATTGTCGAAACTATAGTCAAAAGGATTTGTAAATAAAAAAGTGATAATAAACAAAGTAGTGTTTATTCATTTATTGTAAAGATGAATTATCACAGAGTAACGGCTGAATCAATCCAATTTTTAAATTATCCTATCTGCGAAGGTTAATTTCTTAAAACTGATCGTAAGTTGCGACTAAAATAGCAAAATGTTTGACGCCCCCTGGCGGCCACAAAAAAAATAGTCGCAACTTATCACTTAGCCAAAATATGTCTTATGACAATATCTTTGGGCTCTGAAAGTTTCATGTCCAATTTCGATGAGGCACATGGTCATCCAGAGGCTAAAAGTCCGAATTTCTGCCATAGACGTAATGCTGAGGAAATTGACATTTTAATTTATAATAAAAAATTGTACTCGTCGATTTTCATAGTATTCTAGGGTTAGTGACAGGTCATCATGGGTCATCGAAGAAAAATATCATTTTGAAAATCGGAGTCACAATGGTAAATCTTTCCTTATGGCTGATTAGTCTTTTAAATCGGACTATTTGATTGAAAAAATTGAATTGTAATCAAAACTGTAACATTGAAGTAAAAAAAATGTGTTTGTTGCGGAATACACAATCGAAACAAATAAATGTAAAATATAAAAAATAGATTAAAACGCCATATAACACTACAAACAATGTTTATTGGTACAACAAAATGTATACATTTGTAGTCATTTTCAATGGTAAAAGTAAACTAAGATTTAGAAAATTTCAAAAAATTAAATAAATGAAATTAATAAAATCTTTTCAAAACAATAAAAACAAAAATTTTTGAAAGACAATGCAACTTTAGATAAAATGAAAGACAATAAAATATGGCATAAATTCAATTATCATCCTGAGTTCAATGGACACATAAAAAGACTATAAAAAATTAGAAATAGAACCAGTTTTTAGTAATCAAAAATTAAAATTTGGTAGTGTCCTTGGAAATCCAAAAGACAAAGATAACAGAACTTTAATGTCAGGAATTTAAAATTAATTGTTTAGAATGTGATAAGGTTTACATGGGCTTAACTAAGAGAAATCTAGCCATACGTTTAAAAGAACATCTGTACCACCTAAAAAAAACAACGCCGAAAAATCAGTAGTTGCACATCGTCGATGAATTTTGACCTGCCGTTCACCAACAACCCCCTGTTCAATAGTCTTCAATAAGTTACAGGTAGTTTTTTTAGAATATATTTAGGTATAATCTTTTCTTAATCTTAGTTTACTATTACCATTGAAAATGACTACTTCGTAATCGGAATGTATACATTTGGTTGTACCAATAAACATTGTTTGTAGTGTTATAAGACGTTTTAATCTATTTTTTATATTATTCACACTACAAGTCACTCGGTACTCATCCGTACCTCTAATTAATAAATGCAAAGATTGTTTAATAAGCCCTGTCGTGTAATCATATCAAATTTTAGTTTTTTCAATTCGTGTTAAGTTGAATTAAAACAAAACATTTTTATTCTAAACCACAACAATATTGTTTCGTCAAACATTGGCTTCGTCAGGTGATTTGTTACAAGAATAAACATATACAAAACTTAAGGTAGAAATATGGGGTGGCTAACGACCAATGGAAAATATTTAATAAGGGATAATTTTTAAAATCCATTTAGTCGTTTATCGCTGAATTTTATTTTTGGTAGATATCTATTAACGTCTAATCTCTCTAATAAGTCTAATTTTCAACATTTATTTTGCATATGCAAAATTTTATTATTTTTACGAAAATATAAATGTTGGAGACGTCTTACTGTTTTCAAAGTTTTGCAAAATTCTTTGTTCTATTAATTTTCAGTCTGCAAATTTCAGAGATAACGGGGATGGAAACAATAACTAATAAAGTAAAATCAAATATTTTCAAAAAAATTATTTATTTACCTTTTTCTAAAGTAAATATATAAAAGGTCATATAAACTCAACACAAAAATTACTCGTTAAACATTAGGTGGATCACAAAATATCGTTGTATTATTTTACAATAATTTGATTATGCATTGTTATAACTGCGATAAAATCTTAAAACTATCACAATCTTATTTATAAACATACCATCCAGACGATTTCCCCCGAGTTCAATTTTCCTAAAGCTCCTAATACCATTTTTACATACTCTGAAGATATTTTAACCCTGAGTTCCTATAAATCAACTTAATATATGTTGGATGAAAATGAGCGCATTAACTCTATCCAACGTTTTAAGTTTGATAACAAAGAAAATGAGTTTTACTCTTATCTTTATTATACGTATTACTCTATTAAACCATATCAATTTGTTTTAAGTGTTTCTAAACGATAATTATTGAAATGGTTAACATGTTAGTATAACAAAATTTGGAGAAAATAAGCAAATTGTTGTACTTTATCATCAGAACTTCTGAAGATGTTAAATACTCACGGTAACAAAACGCCGAGGAATCATTATCCTAAAGCCTGAAAACTTCAAACAGAAACACTTTACTTACCATTAACTACATTAAATATGTTAACATCTTTATTAAATCTATTTAATAGATAGATTTAATAAAAAGATAAATCCGATGATCCAATGGTGAAGCAGTTCTTACTAACGATAAGTTTTATTTGTTTCACATATAAATAACAACTTTTCTGTATAAGCTGACACCAAAAGATAGGAAGTGAGTCATTTTGTATGTATTTATGATGGTTCAACACTTCATTAAACGTTTAAGTAAAATAGCTAGATTGTTATAGAAGTTTAACACAAATATACGTATTCTACGAATCTGAATTTGAACACCCTGTTTATTATTTCATTTTTGGATTGCTATTTTTTAGCCACTCATCTTACTTGGGTTATAATTAGGGATAATTTGAGAGTCTGTATCGTTTTGGACACATCATCTATAATGGTTTTGTCATGAAACACCTTGACAATGGCTACTTCTTTCAATTTACGTGATACATTTTAAATTTTCTTTTATAAAAATATACAAAGCGAGCCAAAAATTTTGGTTGCTGTTTCCTCGCCTCGTTAAATTCAAATGAACGTCCTATTATATAATGATCAATTTGGATACCGTATATACGAGGCATGTTTTTTAAGTAAGTACCATTTTGAAATTAATAAAAAACATGCAAAGATGTCTTAATAATTTTATTTTTTACATGGAATCCTGTACCTTAATCTACTTTAATACACAATTTCCTTCAATATTGAGGTACTTAACTTATAACTTGTAACGTTTGATCAGTTTTTGAATACCCTTCTCATTGAACTCTGCCGCCTGACTTGTTAACTGTTAACTGTTAACCACTGCATCACAACTGTTTAGACTTCGTCATCGTCTTGAAGACGCTGACCGCCCAGATGTTTCTTCAAGTGCAGAAACAAATGGTAGTCACTGGGCGCCAGAGGAGGGCTGTACGGAGGATGATCTAGAGTGTACCAGTGAAAAGGTGTGATGAGATCTTTGGTCCGATTAGCCACATGCGGACGGGCATTGTCATGCACATTTGTACGGCCATCTTTAAATGCTCTCACCCACTTCCTTACTTTTCCATCACTCATAATGTTTTGTCCGTAAACTGCACAGATTTCACGATGAATATCAATCGGTTTTAGTCCTTTAAGACTAAGGAATCGTATAACAGCTTGGACTTCACAGTCGGCGGCATCTTAAACAATCAGATTGTAATGGCGTCGTGAGATGTAGGTACTTAGTGCGTATGCGCGGAATGCTGATGGCAGCGCTGCGGCGGCACAATTTCAAAACGATAC
Source organism: Agrilus biguttatus (assembly GCA_963921985.1). Classification (NCBI taxonomy): domain Eukaryota; kingdom Metazoa; phylum Arthropoda; class Insecta; order Coleoptera; family Buprestidae; genus Agrilus; species Agrilus biguttatus. Next base: position 30,039,012 of record OY998118.1, read on the forward strand.
TTACTTAAGAAACATGCCTCGTACATTGGAGGATAGAGTCCTTTACATGAAAAAAAAAAGACTTACCATTTGTAATTTTGTATTTATAAAAAGAAAAAACCAGTGTCGATTATTTATTATGAGTTGTTTTTAAAAATATTCCAATATGTAAAACTATCACAAAAGAAATCAAATCTGTATTTTAACAAACAGGCTTTCTTTCCGATGTTGTATTGCATTCATAATTACCGAGTACAACATGAAATATGGTTCTGAATTTTTAATTTACACTCAAGAGAAGAAAGCGTCATTGCAATATTCTCTTTTGTCAGCAGTTACTTTACAAGAATTCCGTATTTACACAAACAAACGCTTTTTCATATTTCGAACTACAATAACGAACTAGTAGGTAATGAATTGTAGCAAGAAAAAAAATACTCTCTGCTGAAGAGAAACTGCTGATATATTTACATATCTACATCATACGTACAATAAAACGTTACAAACAATTGCCGTTACGGATGGAGAATACCTTTGAAAACGACTATCAAAGTTATATTAATGAATTAAAAAAACATTTTCTCGAATTTCACAGTTTACTAAACTACTTCATGAATAAAAGAACACTTTCGAATTTCACAATTTACTAAACTGCGAAATTCGAAAAAGTGTTTTTTTTTTATTCATTAAGTATATAATGGAATTTCATCAAGTATCAGTAGACAAAATCAATTAGACTATCAAATTGTTAATATAAGCAATGAATAAAACAAAAGAAAATATAAAAATACCCCACCCAGTATAGATAGTTTGAGCCAAAAATAATTTAATTTAAGTAACGGATGTTCAATTTTGATAAAATAACTTATTTTGTGAAATAAAATGATTTAAGACGCATTAGTTTTTTAGAAATGATATATTTAAAAAAGTATAAGTGGAATAAATCTCAGGATCAGAGATTAAAAACAATAAGAATTTGTAACCAATAATCATATTTTTGCAAGATACACTCGGTCATTTTCCCAATACTATTGTTTTAATTAAAAAATATTTACCTTAACACAGGAACATTTATTAATTAACAACGTTAATATACTTAATGAATAAAAAACACTTTTTTGAATTTCACAGTTTATTGTTTATCACATGACAATATTGCTTCGCTACACTGTAGCTTCTTCGGAAGTTATATCTAAACTTTAGTTTGGAGGAGTAGATGAATTAGCAAGCCCCTTCTCGAACATATGAAATACTTCAGTTAGTAGCAGATATTATGAGTAGATGGCAATATTTTGCCGTAACTAGAAATTATATCATTTTGCTTTTAATGAACTTGGATTTTTGGTATGTAATAATCTAACAACTCGAGGAGGGGTTTTAGTTGGTAGGTGCTTAGGCGAATAGGACACTACCCTCTCTGGTGCGTCTTTAGATGATTTCCCCTTCTCGAGGTTAAACTAAATTTAAAAAAAGAAAAAGATTGTAATAAGATAACTCACTGACCAATAACTAATACTGTTCTTAAAACGTCATACATGAATTTTACAATTGAAATCCCTTAGGTACCGAGCGGCTCTAGATCATTGCTCAGCATTCGGGAGGTCACCGGTTCGAACCCGGGTACGGCTGCTCTGGTCCAAGTTTTCTGTGGTTTTCATGGATCATGCAGACAAATGCTGGGGCAGTAATGTTCCACAGATAATCTTTCACTTCTCTTCTGTTTCATCTTTCTCTCCCTAACCACACCACCCACCCATTCCCACGATTCCTGAAAGGAGGCTGAAGAGGGCCTTACGCCCTACCCTCCGGCTTTGCACTACAGTGTACGAGTAGCTGGTGGGAATGAAACACGAAAAAAATTTTTTACCTTAGGTGGGACACCCTGTAAATATGTACACAAAATCAAAAAAGTACTTCGCACTGTCCAAAGCGACAAACAAAATAAATATATATCAATTTTTTCGTAGTCAAACGCCAGGGACAGCGGTACGTATTATCCGTCTGACATTACGCGATCGTTCCCCATTTGAATTTCAAATTAAGACATTTATTTAAATACGGAAGGACGGAACAGACAAACTCGTTTGTTTCCGTTGTGATTAATGCTTTCTCAAGTAGTGAGAAAACGAATGGGAAAGAAATTACTGAAACCTAGATTGTTACTGCGGGGCCGGGGCTCAAGATAGAACGTTTTCCATTTGATAACTTGGAGCTGTTGCCAACAGCGTTTTCCTCCAAAATTCGTACGTTCTCGAAGCACAACCGCTTGCGTTCATTGTAGACGTAAAAACAATATTTTACTAGAATCGAATTTTAGAATATTTCCGCATCAGCGGCGGGTCGTGAATAAATAATTATTATTTAGTATACAAAAGGTTGTTAACTGATTTTATTAATTATAGTAACATTGAAATTAAACACAAAACAGTTGGTTGCAAAACTTTTATTGTTATCCACAATAATATTACCAATTAAATTGTGGCAGTTGCAATTTATCATATGTAGGTCAGACGGGTGGATGTTTCAAGGATAGGATTCTTGAACATAAGAAATCATTCGAAAATAAAAAGACTAACTCTACATGCGCTAACTATCTTTTAGAATATTTAAATTATTACATGCAGAAAAGAAGGGTCTAAAATTAAATTTGTTGGAATGTATGGAGATTAATAAATTAAATAAACTAGACTTATTATTAAATGATCAAACTGATATAAATAATTCTCCTCTACTCAATCTCTAGTTCCCATGATTTGTTCACCTACCTTCACCCCTCCTATTTCATTTAGTATTTAAGGATTTTGTATTTAATTTTAAGTTATTATATTTCCACCTGAAGAAGCCACTGTGTGGTAAAATAATATTATTATGGATAACAATAAAAGTTTTGTAACCAACTGTTTTGTTTAATTTCAATATGGAGTTACGATAATTAACAGCTTCATCGATTCACTATTGTAACATTATTTCTAATGATCAGTTTGTTTCATAAAAACAGAAGTACTAAGCGATAAATGGAAAACACTACTTTGTTTATTATCATTTTATTTATTCACAAAAACCTTGTGATTATAGTTTCGACACAGCTTGTCATTATCAAATAAGTGATTCAAATTGAATGATAACAAACAGATGTAAACTGGTGTTTATATATATTTTGTAAAAATCCATTAATTATTAAATGTACTCAATAATACTGAGTGGTACATATCTATTTCTTCATTAACAGGTTATTTCTGGAAATTTTAGATGCTTTGTATATTTATAAGGATTCTAAAATATTAAATTTAAAGCCTTTATTTACATTATGAACAATTTTAAGATTTTCTATAGTAGGAAACTGATGGCCCGTTTCTAAAAAATGGTTTGCAAAATTGGAATTATCTTTTCTTAATCTAAATGACCTAAAGTGTTCGTTATAACGAGTTCGAAAAGACCATTCCGTTTGTCCTAATTAAAAGGAATCCCATTCTGAAAACTCTAGCTAATACACACCAGTTTTTTCAAATTTGTCCGTTTTGTCTTTTGAATTAAAAATTATGTACTTTAAAATTGTGTTTGTCTTAAAACTAACTGTTAGGTTATTTGCAGACAAAACATTAGCGATTTTTAATGAGATATTACCAAACTACGTCAATGATATCTATTTACATACATACATATATGTATTTACATAAGTACGTTAGAAGTTTTAGGAAAACTAAGCGTGTTAGATTTTTGAAAATTTGGGATCGAGGATGATCTTTCTATCTAAAATAATTTCAACTGTCTTCCACGGTATAACCGGAAGTTGATATCAACTTCGTTATTTTAAATGGATTGGTATATTATTTACTATGAATTCGTATGAATCAGAAAATTTTAAGGTGACTTTGATAATCAACTTGTATGCCTACAATGTATAGTTTCTGAGATAATTCAATTTATAAAAAAAGATCATTATCCCAACCCAAACTATAAAAAATCATAACTTCCATAAAACATGAATTAGAGTTAAAATTTTTGATACAGTCTAGTCCTAAAACTGACATCAAACCGATTAAGCTCTAAAATTTATATAGGGTGTTCAGAAAAAACCCAAAGTTCATTAAAGTAACTAAAAAGAAAAGGTAATTTTTCAATTTTTTTTTTCAATAAAGAAGTCCTTTGCCTCACATTGTGGAGGCATTTGGGGGTACCACTTTTCTACCAAAAATAATAATCAACATAAAGGAAATATATTACTAGATCCTGTATCGTTTTCTCACATTTGATAACTCAAATTAAAAAATGAATTCTCCGTTTGTAACACAAACTTTGAATATCTATAACCCTATTAATAAAAAAATGAGTACTCTGTTTTCACATTTAAACAAGGCAAAAATAGCATACCAATTATAAACACATAAGTTAGTAAAGATAAATAATTAGAAATAGTAACCTTAATATATTAGGACTTACAAAATAATACAAAATTTACTGTTAGAAGTATTAAATATTTATGAGACAAGTTATTATAATATTATACTTAGCAATTTAAAGTTCGGAGAGGAAACAGAAGCCCTCTTTTTAGAAGCTGCTTAATATAAAAACTTCAAATATTATTGCCTCATAAATATACATTTTATAATACTATTACTCAACAAAATATTTATGAAAGTAATTTAAAAAATCTTTTTTCTTCGTATTACGTAGGACATCTCTGTAATGAAGCCCAACACCAAAATCACACCCGCCTTGGTCTAAGAAGTGCACAAAATTATGATAGAGGTAGAGAAGACCAACAATACTTTTTTCATACGATATAATATAAATAATAACACTGGTATTCGTTTTACTTATTTTATTTATCAAAATTTACAAAATTTGTTTCGAGAAAAGGGTCATATTGTCAGATTTTGATAAATAAATCAAGAAAAATACATTTCAACAGAAACAACTACTCCGAGGGTTAATACCCCTTCCGACATTGAATTACACTGTTGATTCCGATGGATTTTCAGATTATAGATTCCTATAGCCTGCAAAGGTCTTACTACCAGCGCCCACCTGATGAGACCCGATAGGTCGAAACCGGTCGTGAGATATGGCTTTCGGTACGATGAGCCTACTGTGTAGGACGCGTTCGAAATGTGGGATCTGTGATCCTTAAAATTTAGACGAAAAAGGATTTTAATTCCTTCTTTTTTTCAATATGTTGAATTACATTGTTGACTGCGAAAGATTCTTAGACGAAGATAACATATTCAAAAAAGAAGACATTAAAATCCTTATTCGTCTAAATATTAAGGATCAAAAATCATACTTTGGAATGCGTCCCACCAAGCAGGTGTGGGATCTTTGATCAATATTGCAGGTCCTATAGGGTTTAGGAAATTCGCGATTATCATTTTCTGTGTTTCAGAAGGATAATGCTGAACTCTCTGAAAGCGAATCGAGTTCGTTTATTTTTTTTAATTTTAAGTATATATGCATACCACCATTATCCAATAAAATTTTCAGAAATTTATAAATAATGGTCTGATTTATTTAGTTATCAGATGATTATAAATTGTACCGGTTTCCATTGTACATTATAATAATAGTGTCAGTTGAAGAGCCATCGTATTATTGCACACAATGTATGTGATTGCTGATAGTCGCAAAACTATTCAGTTTTGGGATAATTCGCGGACGAGCTGCCTTCACTTGTCAATAAACATTGGTCCCGGCCGATATGGCCACCGTTCAGTGTGCTGAATCACGACTTTAACTGCTTTACCATGCAAATATATTCCAATAGCTCGGGGGTCGATGTTCCGCATACAACGTTTGAATGAATGTAATAACGTCTAAAAGAGAGCAGAGTCAGGATATTGCTCAGCATTGCGTCCGTCACAATGTGCTCGGTCGTGTCGCGTCGCGTCGCGTCGCGTCTCGTCCGTCAGCCTTTCTCAGCTGCTGCGCCCACTGCCTCCTGTTTTCCGAATCAAAAATGTTTTTCCACTGACAAACTTTAACTCAAGAACACTCATTACCATAACAATGAAAAGCTGTGTCTGTATTTTATGGAATGACAGATCGTTAAATCTTCACGGGTTTTTAATAAAAATTCTCATAAAACGTAAATTACGTATTTAGATTTAAATTAAAATAAAAACGACCATAATAAACTGACGTCTTAAATTATATTCGGTATTAAGCGATTTATGTTTTTTAATTCCAATAGATTAACTTTTATTTGATAGCAGTATAATTCGTCCAAATTTGAACAGATGTGTACCACTATCGCTGGTGCATAAAATGTTCTGAACGTTCTTCCAAGATTACAAATTGATTTTTCTTACTTCGCACGATTTGTGATTTTTAAGTCCTTAAGAAGTGGGGTAATCGATAATTCCACAGGCACTGTCTGTCTAATGACATAGATATCATATAATATTAATGTTAGAAATTCCGACGCTACAACATTGTTTACCGCAGTGTTATCAATTTTATTCTTACAACAGAAACTGTAGTCAGATTAAATGTTAAATAACTTTTGATAATATTTAATTATAATTTTTTATTCAAAAAATCCTATCAGAGAAGGCAATCATAATTAACAGAAAAAATTTCTGCCTTCCAGATTTTTTGAATATAATAATAATTTTGAAAATTAATTAGATGCAGTATGTTATTTGACTTAGATTGTCAGCTAATATTGTTTGTATCTTTGGAGAAGATAGGTCCACCGATTTACGCACATAGTAATGACGAATGTGACGATAGATAATATTAACAGAAATGCATCCGGCTGTTGGAAGGGTTTTTATAACTTGAGAAAAGATTAAGGATATTAAAAAGGCAATAAATTACTGAAGTCTTTAAAAATCGTTGGCTTCAGGATCTTCCGCGTCGGCTATTATATTATATAATATAAATTATAAAGGCTTATATTCGCGTGAGGCGCTATGAAGTGACTAGTTATTTTTGCATTAACTCCGAAGCAACAGCTTTATCCTCTTTATATGCATGAAAATTTTCATTAGCATTTTTATAGCAACTGTCTACATGATTTAAGCTCGCAGCTATCGTTGTTTCCGACTGTGATTATTATCGCGAACGAGATATACTACATAGAAAACGGTAGCGGTGTCGTAAAAACTCAACGTTCCCAAGAAAATCATTTTCGAACGCTCAAAACGAAAATTAAAAAAATATAAAGTTCGGAGAATATAAAATCATAAACCGCAATGGTTAAAGTAAACTTTTACGACTGATAACTTACACACATATTACAAGACAGTAATATTCCTTATTTCATGTTTAACTCTAATAAAGAAAGTGGAATTCGCCGTTTTTCTCTGCTCACATATAGAACATTTTCTAGGAGAAATAAGATGTCTGATTTGAAATCTTAGAAACGAGTTATGGTCGTGTTAGATTCGTAAAAGCAAACACAAATGAAAACGAAAAAAGCGATTCCGCTTTCCACAGAAAACTTACATAAAGAACTGCTAACAATAACAAATATATCGCAAGCAAACAGTTTTGATAAACAAACCATCCAAAACCTAATTAATGAAAAACAGCATAAACAATCCTGTTATAATATATACCTTCCCTTCAATTCAAATCAGAATATAAACTATGTTTCTCTGAAGTATTTTGGTAATGTATCCTTAAAAATTGCTAAGATCTTTTCACATCATAACATCACTATATGTTTAAGGTCAACCACATCACTAAAAAATATATTTTTTAACTCAAAAGATGAAATAAAAAAGTTTGATCGAGGAGTTTATATCATTATAAAAACGGACTCTTAGCAAACCCGGGTAGCATTAGGGATTGCTAACTCAAAATCTAGGTCAATACAAAATTACCATTTTCAATATTTAAAATACCTTTTTACATTTACACGTTTTATAACTTTAAATTACCTAAACAACTTCATCAATCCTTGCATCAATTGTAATCAGCGCTTCCCGAACCTGACAAAACTTATTACGCATATTACAGAAACAGGTTTTAAATTAAATAAGTTACAGTTTATCAAAAATACAGACAATAACGAACAGATTTAGTTCAAACACCACTAAACAAAAAATTGTAAATTTGTTAATACTACAATTAGCCACCCATTATGTATATAAACCCTCCAACAGACTTTTTTGCCTCTATTTATTTTACGAATCGCTTGATAATGATGCTCGTTGTGTCGAAAGGATAATAGCGTATATAGCAACTAAATTTAGTGATAAAACAAATTGTATCTTTAGACGAGAAAGCTTCACCGATTTGCTTTACAAACATACCCACGTTAGCACGTTAACCAATATATAGTAACGAGATTAACCCTTGTCCAAATTTCGAGAATGAGAACCGTTGTCGATGGTGTATAACACTTACACTTTAACCATGGCGATTCTCTATACCGCAAGTTAAATTTAATGATTCCGTCGGTGGGCGTTTAGTCACATCCACTTTCACGTGCTACCTATTATCCAGGTGACACTAAAAATCACTCGAATCCGTAGCATTTGCGCAGGCGCAAAATAATTTTATTATGTCTATGATATTGTCTTTTCTGCTCAATTTGTATTTGTATGAATAATAACCATCCTATGATCCTAACCTTTGCAATTGATATTGGTTGTTAACCAGTTAAACCTGTGACTTATTTTTTATCATTTATTAATTGTGTTTGATTAATCTGCTTTTTTTAGAGCAAAAACTTCAGAGACGTGATTACAACTAGACTGCGCCTTGCGTTCATAAAGTGATACCATTTGGGTAGGCAACACATTTTGCTAATTAGGGGATAGAAACGCGAGAATTACTAAGAATGCTAGTAACATCACTCAGAAAGTTTGAGGCAGTTGAAGTGTTAAATGCAGTTATTTCAAATAAATATTGTGCGACACTATTTTTCTTGTACATAAGGTTTTGTAAACACTTTTATAAACTATTTTTTGTTAAAGTAATACAAAAATTGTTTAATATTAGAACAATATGGTTACATACAAGTCATATGTCTTCTGAAGATGCCCATGTTGGGCGAAACAATTGTAACGAATTTGAATAAACAGTGGAAAAGTTAGTTACGTATTTCATTATTTTATTAAGTGTTAATTATGTTTTTCCATACAGTAACGGCAGAAACAATCAATTTTTTGAAATGTTGATTGTTTTGATTAAAAATTTCAATTAAACAACAACACTCTGGATATCGAAAGTAAACCTATAAGTTAGTTTCATCCTTTAATTGTTATTATTGATAAAGAAAGTCATAAAAATAGTATGGATCTCACAAACTACACTATCAAATGTCACCGTTTACTTCAGTGATTTTATAACGTGTTCAACGTGACATTCTCTTTTTAGATTTACAAAAGCATTTGAAAGCACGGCAAATATACGATCGGTTACTTTATAATGTGCAAAGTCCATTTCTGTTTTTCACTTATTCGTACAAATATAGCACATATACGTACATCATTGAGTGTTTCAATCAATGATGCGAACGTTTATTCAACCAAATGAAAATGGTAACGATTTGTTCAGTTTGTTGTTCAACAATAACAAGCTAACACGGAACGCTTCACGTCGCAAACAATTAACAGGCCCACAGATATTTGTACGAACACGTTTGGCGCATTTCCTTGTACAAACTCGTTCACAATCAAATTCAAACGCATCGGTTTGCTTTCGACGTAAAATACAGAAATATATATCCTCTGTCATTTTCTTTTTTAAATCGTCTGCGAATCGCCACAATAGATTTACAAGAAAATAGTTGCAGAAAAAATGAAACATTTTTTATTTTATTTGCTGTGAACTATTGTTATGAGCCCTAATGTATAATTCAATAATTCGTTAGGTATGTTAAACTAATATTAAATACTAGATGTGAAAGAATTGAAGTCAGGAGTTTGTTGTTGAAGTTGTTTAGACTGTGACAAAGTTTACGTAGGTCAAACTGGTAGGTCCATCAAAACACACACTAAAGAACATCTGTATAGTTTTACTAATAAAAAAATGGATTCTACATACGCAGAACACTTAATTAATCAAAATCATAATTTCAATTTAAAATATAAAATTTTACATATATAAAACAAAAGTTCAAAATTAAATTATTTGGAGAGATTAACAGATATCATAAAAAAGAGCTAGCATTAGGTTATACTTATATATATATATATATATATTGTATAGATCGAAGTTTGTCAAGTCATCACCTAATGAAGCCAATGTTTGGCGAAACAAAACACAAAACGCTCTTTTGTGTTTCTTTGTTGTTTTACCTTGGCAACCCGAAAAGGATAAAATTATAAAGGTGTAAAAGTTTTAAACCAATTACGTGAAGGTTGATGTTGGATTTTTGCGTTTGACAAAAGCAATTGTAAGTACTTTATTTAATTAATATTATTTTTATTTTTTTAACACCATCATAGCCCCTGAAGAAGCTCTCAATAAAGGGCGAAACCTTGAAGAGAATTGTTTAATTAAAATTTTTGATTTGGATTTTGGATTTTACTACCTAAATATTACACTTTTTTCAGATTTATAAATTATTTTTAATGATCTAAAAAATTTAGATATCCATTAGAGTATGTAATTTTACCACAATAAAATTAATTACTTTCCAACAAAACAAAAACACGAAATTATGAAAGAATATATCGAGTGCAAAAAACAACATTTATTAACGGTCGACGTTTATGTAGTTGTTAATTAGTCAATAAATTAGTCCCGTGAAAACCGCAAACGCCAACAGAACTACCTGTTTATAATGCGAACGGCACGCGTTCCCCATAAATAAGCCCGAAACAACCGGCATCTGGCTTCAAACATGTAAATGAGTGTGGAGTGTAAAGGATCGCTAATTATTGACATTGTTGTGAGAACTGTCTAGTTTATTATTCCGTACTGTGCATTAATAATTTGCCTAAGCTCTATACCAAATTAAACGAAAACAGAATTGCAACTCAAACTGGACAATTAAGTTCGTAGTGTGTTCTTGTATGAATTAGTTGTTAAATAGGGTAATTTCACTATTTGCCTATACGGACGAACAATCGGTAATCTAATCTTTGTTTAGTCGCAATAAATACAGGGCGAGGGAAGAATACCAAAAGCCTTCAACAAATTTTCAGGATAAAGAGTTCCAAAGATACTTCAATTACAAAAGTATTAGTTAGAATTTGAATGGAAGAAAATTTTGTTGAGGGATTTTGAAGAAAGCAAAGGTATATTCAAAAAATCACCTCATATTTAATGGCTACACGATATCATGACAGACAATAAAACTATAAAATCAATTAAAAACAAATTAAAACAAAGTCATCTAGTTCTATGTGAGGCCGACAAAGGGAATACCATAACTACTGCCCCACAATCAGAGTACACTAAAAAAACAGAAACCCTGTTTGATAATAATAAATTATAATCACCAAAAAATAATCCACAATAGGAAAAGTAGATTAAGTTTTTGTGTAACTTCCGAAGAAGTCGCAGGGCGTGTGAAACATGTCAAGTTAAAAATATTTCTTTTATGGAAACCGATTAAAATCAGAGTTCTTACTCGTGCTGGCGAACGGGCAACCCCTCCGACGTACACTGTAGTGCAAAGCCGGGGGGTAGGGCGTAGGCCCTTTTCAGCCTCCATGCAGGAATCGTAGGAATGGGTGGGTGGTCTGGTTAGGGAGAGAAAGACGAGACGGACGAAATGAAGACAGAAGAGAAGTGAAAGATAATCTGTAGAATATTATTGCCCCAGCATTTGCCTAAGTGATCCAAGGAAACTACAGAAAACATGGACTAGAGCAGCCGGACCCGGGTTCGAACCGGTGACCTCCCGAATGCTAAGCAATGATCTACAGTAGTAGACCATGCCGCTCGGTATACAATAAATCCTACTAACACCGTTACTTAAGCATTCACAGTTTCGGAAATGAAAATCTAAACAGCCGTCGGCGACCTTTATGTATGAAACAAACAAGTGTTTTTTATTTTTTATTTTAATTATTAAAAAATGTTTCACTAAGCACCTTGCGGGGCATCCCTTGCCATTATGACCGAGCGGCGTGGTCTAAGTGGTCTAGTGCTCTAGACCATTGCTCAGAATTCGGGAGATCACTGGTTCTACTGCGTGTTCGGCTGCTTTTGTCCAAGTTTTCTGTGGTTTCCTTGGATCACATAGACAAATGCTGGGGCAATAATATTCCACAGATACTCTTTCACTTCTCTTCTTTATTCATTTCGCCGTCTTATCTGTCTTTCCCTAACAACACCACCCACACATTCCCATAATTCCTGAAAGGAGGCTGAAGTGGTCCTTATGCCCTACCCTCCGGCTTTGCACTATAGTGTAGGTCGAAGGGACTGCCCGCTCACCAGCACTAGTAACTGGTGAAATTGAAACACCCAAAAGTTTCTTTTACCATTATGATACAAAATCTTATCATATATGTACATCCGCGATCTTCTTAAAAGCTGATTTTGACCATCATATTTCGGCAGAAGTTTTTTAACAAGCGACTGTTTTCATTTTTTTTTTGTCTGTATATCGTGACCTTTCGAATAACTTATTGTTGAAAAAGATTTATGGCACGGTGACGTTTCAGTTTGTTAGTGACGAATTTAAATTTGTCGAGCAAAATTGAATGCGGGACCATGCTGGTCTGGCACGTACCGTACCATAAAAGCGATTTTCATTGTTGCCGGAAGATCATTAACGACTTATGTCACGTTCCACGCACCACCCGACAATTCCTCAAAAATCGGTACAGGTAACGGCCAGGTACGTTCAATTTTTCTTCACTTTCTCATCACGTTTTCAACTTTTGACGCCATTAGTCATGTCTAAACCCTCTTTCACTTCAGAAACACACGACAAAAATGTATTTTTACACCCTAACGTTTTTATTATCGCATTCGTCTATAAAAAAGAATTTCGCACGCCAAAACAAGCCGATACGAATAAATTTCGTATTAAAATTAAAAACACCGACAATTTAAACTTCCAACAGCCAAAAAATTAATATTAAAAAAAACTGACGCAACCCCCACCTGTTATTGTAATAATATTGTTGAAGTAATTTTTGTTATTTTGGCCCGTTGCATAGTGAGGGAAAATTTCCAAAAGCTGGCCAAAATTAAAAAAATTAGAGGTGGTGATTATTTTTTCTTTCAACAATACCTCAAATAATAATAAATTAAACATGGGAGGCGTAACTTCTATCTACCAACTTTGAAATGTTTCTTGCAACTTTACCTTTATTCGACTATTGTCAAAAGTGTATATATATATACTAAGTGAAATATTTATGTCTTATTTAGAAGACATATTATTATCCGCTTATACGGAAGGTTTTGTTTTGGACTAGATAGAATAGTTTGTCTAAATACAATATAAAAACAATTTCTGTATATAAATTTAATCTAAGTACACTTTTAGTCAACAATAAAGAAAAAACTGATATGTTATATAAAAGTAGTGTTTATCAAATTAATTGTAAAAATTGCCAAGCAATTTACATTGGACAAACTGGTAGAGCCTTACAGCTAAGAATACGTGAACAACAAAAATCAATTTTAACCAAAAACCCTTGTACTGGCTTCGCTGAACATTTCATTACAAACAATCACAATTTAGATATTGATAACATTAAATTAATCCATAATTGTAAAAGAAGCAAATTGTTAAAGTTACTAGAAATTTTTGAAACAAATAAAGCCCTTAAAAACACGAAATTACTAACCAATGATCAACTAGATTTTAATGTATCCCCACTCTTAAAATCCATCATGTAAATCTAGTATTTAAGCTCAAATAATCATGTAGTTAATTAGTATACAAATTGGGATCAAGTATACACAGTATGCAAAGTGTAAAAGGAAATTGTAATATACTAATTAAGTAAGAACGTAATATTTAAAAAGCATCAATTGGAGGTAGTGAAGTCTTACTGCACCCCTCAACCCCACTGCAAAACTTGCAATACATTGTAGGAAAAGGTATTGCTTTCACTTCTAAAATGAACTTGCTGCCCTCACTTACCCTTACTTGTCCACTTTTCCGTGTTTTAACGAATTTTTAAATTTTGCAAATTTGTAACTTACGAAAAATTACAACATACGAAAAAAATATATTTGGAAATTCGCAATTATTGAATTTTTTCGTGGAATTACTCATATATCAGATCCAACATTTTAAAAATTGTAATTTTTACAATAAATGACTCTACAAAAGCCGAGTCCATTTTTAAAGATTAATTAGTTTGGGAGCCACAGATAGCACTGTTCTATACTTTTGGAACGTGCTAAAAACGAACGTAAACATTTAGAAAGGGGTAGCAAATTTTATTTGTTTTCTTTATTTAGAAGGAAAAGAACTTACAAATCAATCACATAGGTGTTGAAAACATACACGAGCATGAATAAAAAGAGAATTTTTAAGCGCATAATTTTCATTAAACAACCCTGTAATGAATTTTCATATCACGCAAATTCTAGCACTGCCTTATAACTGAATTTTACTAAAACGAATGGAAGCAACGAATTTCCGTTCGAGTAGGGAAAATATATAGCACGACCCTCTTCCTCATTAATTGTTTTCAATCAATATGCAGAAGGGTCGAAACATTCGGTGACATTTACATATCTACCATTCAGTAGAGTGTTCGGTCCCTTCCAGAAAATTAAGGAAAAAACTTTTAAAAATTCAATTAAGTAAACCAAAGTAAAGTCGAACGAAAAAGAAATCCATATGAATAGCTATATAGACAGAAATTGTAAATGAAAATTTATTATCTTTTAAAGAACATTTCCAGTTAACTCAGAATTCATAGGATTTTTTTTTCGGAAAAATCTCCAAAAATTTATTAATTTCATTTCTAATAAAGCCTTAAAACAACAAATAACTATAGTTGTTAGTATTCATCCCTCTACCTGTATTTTTAAACTTATTGATGCTACTATTACAAAAAAAGAATTATCTACTGCTTCGAAAATTCCTATAACTTTACAGAATAACTAAAACTGAAGACAATAAATTTGAATAATTGGTGGCACATTTTACTCTATGTTAGTTTTTACATTGCTTCTTTAACGTTAATATACTGATAGAATAGGCAATTATAGAATTCAAGCATTTTCTTTGGTAAATAAACTTAATTGTTTTAAATGTCACATGTTCATTCTATTCTATAAAAGGTTTAATTCAACAACTGCTTCTTTCAGGGACCCAAAAAGATGGAAGTTACGAGGCGACAAGTTGGAGCTATATGGCGGATGTTCTAGCGTATTCTAGCCTAATGTACCCAATTTTTGCATCAATCATGAAAAAAGTCAACAGTGTTGTATCTTATCTTTCCCCTGAAAAGCGCGTCATTGCTATCATTGGTCCCCTATCGCCACTTTTTCTCCACTCCATACTCGCCTCGGGCGTGTAATGGTGCATCCTTGTTTCGTCACAAGTTGCAATACGATTCAAAAATGCTTGCTGCAATCGATGTTGCTTGTGATCCTCCGATAACAGTCGGGGAACCCGAATCCATCTAGCGGACACTGTGCGAATTTTCATGACATCTGTCACGATCCCGTGGACACTCCCGTAACTGATGGATTTCACAGAGAGTTATGCGTCGATTTCCCTCAATGAGATTTCGGACCGCTTCAATATTGGCTTCGGTCAGACTTGCCCTTGGTCGGCTCTTGTTCTCGACCTTTTCACGGTCTTTAGAAAATTCCTTGTGTCATGCAAACACGCGAGTTCTTGACAGGGTGTTGTCCCTAAACTGTTGGATTGACCCCCTTTTCGGCCGCTGATCCTCAAAGATATGTACATCTTCCTCGCTCATTATTTCTTTTTGTCCTAAAGCAACTCCAACGAATTGCGGTTGTTCTCCCTTCTTCCTAGCAGTACAGGCCATCTTCTTGTCTAATACTACCAGGTCACTGACCTCTCCGTAACTAAAAAATGAGTCCTCTTTATATTTGACACACCCTCGTATTATAATTTTGATCAGTCTGTAGTATACCGGTGCTTTGCAAAATATAAACATAATTTTGTTAAAAATTAATTGTATAACTGCTGTTTTCTTTTGGAATGAACATCACACATCAAAACTTTTCATTAGAAATTAATATTTCTTTTGAAAAACATCATTTCAGCTATTCTAAAAAATCTCACATATCCGTTCGAATGTGCTGACATATTGCTTTACATGTTTTTTACTTTGAACTGTTATACCGTTGTGTCCATTTTATCAACTACATACATGTATCCTCGCTATTGACAAAGACAAATTAGAAACCGTATACGGTTGCGAAGCTGTAACACCTAAACACCTATCCGCACGTTACATGTATATATATGCTATAAAATTTCAAAATGATGGCGATAACACGCATATAAACTTTATAACAGCATCATTTGTTGGCAGTAGTATATTACTAGTAAGTTTTTAACAGATAACAGGCCATTTTTTCAGCGTAAACTTTTAATCCCAACCGTGCGCGTCGCGGCGTCTCCCGTGACAAAGTGGTATCGTTCCTTTTTCGTCGAATATCCCGGTTGTCACTTTGGAATATTGGGGAAGTTTGTTCAAACGATGTACATAAATCATCCTGTCATTGTGAGTTAGTGCGAATATTACATTAAGACCAGACAATTGATAATGTCTACCAGAAGACGTCGGGTTCATGGTCGAAATGGAGTTTTATATCTGCTCTCTTCTTCTTGGCTGGCGCGTATCAAGAAATTATAACGGCAACGAGGAAAATGGGAAAAGAACGTCGGTCTGTCGGATGTCACTTAAGTGATTTGTAAATAAAATAACAACATCATCCACACACTGAGACACAAGTTTAAAATGAAACTTATAAATAATATATTCAAAAAACAAGGAATCAAAATCCTTATTCGTCTAAATATTAAGATCAAAGATGTCACATTTGAACGCGTCCTATCCGGTCTCATCAGGTGGTCGCTGGCAGAAAGGCCTTTATAGTCTATATGATAAATACAGATATAAATATAAAAATGGAATCAACAGAAACAACTACTCCGAGGACACTGTTGATTCCGATGAGACATGAAGTGATACTTGGTACATATAATGACATAAATAGGAGTAAAAGGAAGCAGAGGAAGGCCTTGTGGGAAAATAGTTAGATAAATAGGAAAGAGTGAAAGTGTGTATCCAATCAGTCTTCGGACATACTAAAAGAAAAAAATCAACCACAACTCATCACTGCTTCTTGAACTTACCTACACCCCAAAAATTGCATTTTCAAAAAAAATCCCAAAAGTTGGTCAAACAAAAATACAGTGTGTAGTGTATTTTTTTTAAATATTTGACTGCTATGCGTTGTATTAGAGATAGATATCATGTTTTAAAGTATTTGTATATGAAGTAGTTAAGAACTTTTTGATAGTTTGGAAGTTGCCCTTTTTTTATAAACTTTTCATTTAATCCTCTACTATTACCATCCCTACCTGGCTATAAAAGCATTCGCAAGAAAAATCTGCTGATAATATTATTTTATTTACGGCTATTCATTCAAGGTATTCTTCACTTTCAAACTTAGTTTGAAACGTTAAAAGTTAATAAACAATTTTGGTGTTATTATAAAATGGCTAGCCAAACTTTAACTGTAGAGACGGGATTCCTAAGTGGGTAGGTAAGTAGTTATTATAAAGACGAACTAAGAGAGATAAATTTCCTATTCGGTTAACCGATCAATTTCAAATATTTTACCCGTAGCCACAACGTTTATACACCCCCTACTAAACTTACGAGCCTTATTTTATGGCCTTTGGTGCAGTTTGCGGCAAAACATGCTTTTCCCCTCAGAAAGAAACGAAATTTTCTCATTTTCTTTCCCAGTTCTCGTCCCTATTTGGTCTGCAGGGGATCGTTATGTGCATAGCCAATTTTCATTTCACGCCTCTCCCTGTTTATTAAAACGGATCAAATTTACTTAAATACCAACAACTTAAGAAATTGAATTTATACACCGAATAATAATGAAATATAATACACATTTACTTTTACTAAAATTGCTAGTTATAAATATCGCAATTCTTAAGAGATATCGTTTTGAAAAAAAACACCTTTTTGCTTATTAAATTCTATATTAATTTAAACTAAAAGAATCTCGAACCTTCTTTGTTAGTACATAGTATGAAAATGTAAAGTTAATACAATTGCTTTTCGACGACATGTAATGGTTAATCTCGTTATAAACCTATTGTTTATGAACATATCATGTACAAGAAAATACTAAAGAATAAAACAATTCATGTGGTATGTTATGAATTGTCTTCTATATTACTAAAAAGGTAGTTAGTTAATTGTAGACATAAACATTTAGCAAAACTGAGATTGTAGGGGTTTATTCTAAACAGTATTGGTTGGTACTACCGTGGACAGAACAATCAAAATAAAAACGGCTAATTTTAAACTTTAGAGGGAATATATATTTCTTTTTAATAAGATGAACGGAGGACTGTGTCGGCACTAGATGGAACATATTTAATAAGACAAAAGATGAAAAAACACTCGGTGAAAAAGTTCCATAAATTTATTTAAAAACTCTATACGTAACTGAAGCAATAAACTTAGGTATAATGTTACAGTGTAAGAGGGTTATTTACAGGTTTTTCCTATAATAAACATCTTTGGCTTTAACAACGGTGATTGGCTTAAATCTAGTTGTTCGTTTAACAAGTTATCTTTATCGTTGCAAAGAGCTCTTTTGATTTCGAAAGTTTCTAAAGCGTTTAATTTAGTTCCTTTATAGCAAAATGTAGAATTTTTACATAATTTGGAAAATCCTGATTCTGAAAATGATGACTATCTTTTAATAAATGATTAGCAAAATTAGAATTATCTTTTATTAATCTATAGCTTGCAATATGCTCTTTGCAATGGCTAAGAATACTCCGACCAGACTGGCCTATATAATAACATTC
The DNA here is from genome assembly GCA_963921985.1 of Agrilus biguttatus. NCBI lineage: Eukaryota > Metazoa > Arthropoda > Insecta > Coleoptera > Buprestidae > Agrilus > Agrilus biguttatus. Next base: position 30,057,919 of record OY998118.1, read on the forward strand.
ACACTGTTTACAATTAATTTTATATACACCACTATTATACAAAGGACCATACACTAAAACAAATTCTAGTTAATAACAAATGTAAGTCAGATCCTAGGAAAAAACAGTAAATAACCCTCATACACTGTAACATTATACCTAAGTTTATTGCTTCAGTTTTTTCTAAACTCCTGCCGATGGCATAACTGCCGAAATACGTATAGAGTTTTTAAATAAATTTATGGAACTCTTTCACCGAGTGTTTTTTCATCTTTTGTCTTATATTTCTTTTTTGTTACTATTACCGGAAAGATTTCTAATTTTAAAACAGAAAAAGGAATCATAAAAAACAGAACTTCCCGTGATTATATAACTCCCTATATTCCTGGTTTAATAAAAGTTCTTTTAATATCTCTCTGTATATCTTACACATTTCGATGAGCCACAAAATTACGAATGAAGCAGCACGCACCATGCCAGACTTACTGAAAAACGCTATTATACCTTTCAAACAAATAGTTAAAAAGTATATGGTATATAAAGCTTTGATCTGCATTGATAGAGTACGGGCAAGATCACTTCTTATGATGTAGGCGTCTTGTTTTGTATGTACATTAAATCATATCAGTCAACAGTCATCAGTTTTATTTAAATATAATATTAATAAATCAACCGCAACACCATACCAGTATTACGTGTATTGTAATTTTACGGTATGAAGTTATTCAAGCAGCATGGTCTAAAATGATTATGGACCATTGGTTAGCATCCGGGAGGACTCCGGTTGGATTCCAAGTCCGTCCGTCTACTCTAGTCCAAGTTTGTCTATGGTTTCCTTTGACCATTAGCAAAGTAATACTCCACAGACAATATTTCTCTTCTGTCTTCATTTCATCCGTCCCATCTACCTCTCCATAACCACAACTCACCCATTTCCACAATTCGTAAAAAACATGAAGCATTCCTCCTACTTTTGATTGTAGTGTAAGTCGGACTGACTGCCCACCCATCGGAATTAGTCACTGGTGGGAATTAAATATGCAATCTCTAAAGTATGACGTTCCTGTTAACCATCAAGTTCCATTTTGTTCTACTCCCAAATTCTATTTCCTTTCCTTTTTTGCTACACAATTCGGATGAGTAGATCCTTTGACTGACAGAATCCGTAGTGAAAAGCGGATTTTCGATTTTAATATGTATAAGTTGAAAACTGTCGTAAAGCACGTGCGCATACGTCACCATACTCACACATCAACGAACAAACCTCCACGTAATCCTTCAAACATGCAAATGGTCTCCTTTAATCGTCTTCTAGTTGGTATAATGATGCGTTGTGTTGTAGCGCTTCCAAGGACACGTAAAGGATAAGCTTTATAGCAGGCTGTGTATATGTATGAATACGCGCTAGTCGTCACCATCCATCCACCATCGTCGCGCATCATCCGTGTACATGAAAGCTTTTATTTGTTGGTGATTAAAGACGCTAAGCCGGTTATAAGACACGAAAAAGGAGAGAAAGATAAGCCGAAAAAGGATCGATGATGGCAGGAATCGGCACACGTGTTTGGGCAATTTACGCCAAAATCCCCTTTTTAAGCTTTAACATTCTCTATCTCGTATAAGTAAAATGAAGGACGTAAAAGATTTTCCAATTTTTACGTCTTAAGCAGCCAAAAAACTTCCTTTTATCGAATTTAGTTTGAAAAAATCAGTTTTGTTAATATTAACTTCTAATAAAGAGTAAAATTGAAAGTTCATAAGGTAATTTCCAATTATTCATGTATATACACATAAATCACATGAAATAACTGTATATATAAATTCTGTATATGGATCTGGTATAATATAAAGCTAACATTTAAATCAAACATTTGAAGAAGTTGTTTTCAGCAGGTCGCAGAAATACATATCTCCACATGAAGAATGATAACTTCAACTCTAATTTATATTAAAAAAGACTAACTTTGAATATACAAAAATATTAAGCACAGAAATAATATAATGAGTTTGCAAAATCCATCAAGCTAAAGCTAACATTTTAATCAAACATTTTAAGAAGTTGTTTTTAGCAGGTCGCAGAAATAAAAAATCCCACATGAAGAATGATGACTTCAACTATAATTTATATTAAAAAAAGACTAACTTTGAATCTACGAAAATATTGAGTACGGAAATAATATGAGTTTGTAAAATCCATCAAGCTCGAAATGTATTAAATCTTAAATCGTAAAAAAGTATCATACACTAAATATTTCTTTTATACACAAAAAATAAGATGTAAAAATAATTAAATAAATATAATGAATAAAATTGAATGAAAATATATAATAATTGAATAAAATTTTCTCATCGAATTATAATATATAATTATAAAAAGGATGTGGACAAATGTCAGTCGGCGGAGTGGCCTATTGTAAGAACAAAATTTACTTAAATAATAGAACAAATCCGTTGCGCTTGTGATAACGATGAAAATAGCGGCGGACTTTAAACAGTCTCATTGATTCCGGCGTACAACGGACTTTCACCTTACAAATGGTAATTCCACCGGCGGACGTTTAGTGGCATCTTTATGAAAATAACGAAAAGCGACGAAAAACAACGATAACATTACAGAATTGCGATATAAGTACATGCTGAGGCACTGGCCCAAAGAAGTTTCAAGTATTGTTGGAATTAATACTTATGAATTACTGCTAATTGCCCAGTTTTAAATTTGATAATAAAGAAATGAAACACTATAATGTTTACACAGAATTGTATTTAAAATATTCTACAATACTGTTTCGACCGACGCGGTCATTCTTAAGAGTAACAAATGGATTATACTAAAGTCTAAAGAATGCTTAACTATCATTTCTACCTAGAACTATTTGAGTAAGAGTGGTGGTAGATGGAAATTATTATTATAGTTTATGTAATATGAGAGGCGAATTGGATATATTAAGTTTTAATTAATTATTGAAAAAATTAACCTAATTATTTATTGCTTTTTTAATTTCTAGACTCTACAATAAAGATGCTTTTTGATATGTTTGGATATAAAATTTTTGATTTTTTAATGTCTATCGAGTGGTTATTTATTGAACAATGTTCTGCGAGACCTGTCTTGTTTTCGTTTTTATTAATGGCGTATACGTGTTCTGATATGCGTTTTTTAATAGATCTGTCACTTTGACCTATGTATGACGCATCGCATGAATCACAGAATAATTGGTAGATACCACTCTTGTCCATATGGTCATAATTTTGTATTTTATTATTTACTAAACTTTTTCCTAAATTTAAAGTATTTGTTTCTATTACTGTACAATTGAAATTCTTTCTTATGTAATTTGTAAATTTAAAGCTAGTTAATGAATTTTATACTTCCAAATTTATTAATTATTGTTTTTAGAGGGTTGCGAAGTATACAGTAATTTAGAGTTATTCTTTTTCGTTGTTTTTTAATTTTTTTTTTTTATTAGATTCGGTTTGTAACCATTTTTTTGAGCTATGTATTTAATGGTGTTGAGTTCATTGTTGAAATTATTATCGGAGAGTGGTATTTTAATTAGTTGCACCGAACAAAGTTTAAATAGTATTGAAACTTTTCGTTGATTTTTTTACTATTAGTTATGTTTCATCAAGTTTGCACTAACGATAACTTAATAAGTAGTATAAATGTTATTAAGTCAACTTGTTTATCCAAAACTAAAACGGTAAGTATAAAGACAAAAAGGTGTTTATTTATGTTTATCCATTTGAATTGCTTGACTGGTCAAACGAAGAACGTACACATGTGATTATTATATAAAGAACGCATCAGGATTACTTATGTCAGCAAACGAATCAAGCAGACGATGCATTACTCTCACCCTCTTAATAAAAATCGTTTCGATAAAGTGGCAAGTCGAAATCGTGGTGTAGCATTAGAGAAGATGTGAGGGAAGTACCGCGCAGCGTCGTATCGCGTCGTAATTTCCCCGAAATATCGCTGATTCCGGTCGCTGGTAACAGAGTTTGATTGCGTCGACGGATGACCATTCGTTTGTATTCCGACAGTATTTTCCCTTAACGAGAGAATAAAACAAGCCCCAAGAGCCGCGTCGGTAATTAAGAATGTCCCGACTACCCTCCGATCACTCGTTGCCATGGAATTAATTACCATAAGTTGGGCTAAAGTACTTAAGCACTTATTTCAGTCAACGCCCATTAACGACATAATTTTCGGATAAATTGACGACGCAACCAACTTTAATGGCAACGAAATACGAAATAAAGACCCAGTCAGTCAGTGGTGGATTTTTGCGTTTCGGTTAAGGATAAGCGAAAGCTTTTATTCCATTCCTTTATTTTTGCCGAGAGAGATTTTAATTTGCGTGCGGGTGAACGCTCGACAAATCATGATTCACAAGAACAAAAAACGACACAGCAATGTGTGTTGCGTCTCAAAATCATTCTTTATCGGTTGTACCTCTTCAACGTGTATTTTTATAATTCTCTTTGGAATTTATTATTTGCAGATAGTTCATACCTATTTCAAGATTTTATTGGTCATTGTGTCAAATTCTATTATACATAAATATAAATATGGAATCAACAGAAACAACTACTCTGAGGGCTAATAACCCTACCGGCATTGAATTACACTGCTGATTCCGAACGATTATTAGACGAAGATAACAATTAAAAAAAAGAAGGTATTAAAATATGGATGAGACCCGATAGGTCCAAACCGGTCGTGGGATATGGCTTTCGGTGCGTTGTGCCTACTGTGTAGGATGCGTTCCAAATGAGGGATCTGTGATCCTTTATAATTAGACGAAAAAAGATTTTAATACCTTCTTTTTTTTTATTGTACATATTTGCAGTTTCGTTTGTTCAATATGGATTATCCCCCAATAATGTAAACTGCGGTTTTTCCCATTTATTATACTTCTTAGAAGCCGTTTCGCATCTGGTTCCCAAATTTCCGATCATGTATTGTACACGTGATCGTACGAGAAGTATCGGTAAACGACCTTTCTAGTACGCCCATTATTTGAAAGATCATCCCTCCTATGATATCCGTATCTTTCTTCGGTTACCAATAATTGTATCTCTATATCACCTTTAATAAAATTTACCACGTCAAAAATCCCTCCCAAACTCCAAAACATCCCTCACTCTTTTCGAAAAATAGAAAAAATATCTGATGTTGTCCTTCTTCGGGTGTACAGGCCGTCGTCGGTTGGAATTGCTTCCTAACGTTTCGCTAGCACGAGTGGCGAGCTTCTTCAGAGGTCTATCCATTTTCGCTGTTGGTTGTAGTCTACAAAGGAAGCAATTCCAACCGACGACGGCCTGTACACCCGAAGAAGGACAACATCAGTTCATCAACTGGCCGCGAAAGCCTTAATCAATTTGTCAGAAAAAATATCATTCGTTTTCAGCAAGATACATAATTTAAGTTCCTTTTTTTTAAAAGTTTTTTTAATGTGTTGGTTAAGTCGTAAGTGTTTGTTTGTAAGTTTGAGTGTTGTTAATAAACATCACAAATAAACGATCGAGTGGATTTATTTGTTAGTACAATTTTCGTGAGCAAAACAATAATTGTAATAAGTTCGTCAAACCACGTCGATAACAATATGTACTACAAGTCTTGTTTACTTCCACGCAAATATCGTGACCAATTTTAAAATTAAAGCACTTAAAACAAAATTAAAACTTAAAATACCTAAAGTTCAAGACCATTGGGTAATAGGAAGGCTAATAAAAAAACAAACAATAAACTCATGGAAAACGTCCCTGAAACAAAACAAAACATAATAAATTCCTTACCTACCTAGGAACGTATGAACAAAATACTAATATTGGTCTTTCACATTTAACAATAGTCAGTACGGAAGACCAAAACTTCGATAGTCTTACATTTGCTAATCCCTATACCTGGTCTCCTAATCTCCTGTAGAGGACTAGGCAATTGTTCCATACACAATCTATCAAACATTGATTATAAATGAATTTTGCAGTTATTGAGAAGATGCTACCTTATGGAAGCGTAGATATTAAATTTCAATAGGAACAGATGAACTAATCAACCGAATTAAAAATGAGTTAAATTTTAGATGAATCCAACAATGTAATGTAATAATTTTCCTGTGATGAAATTCTTTTATCTAGTTTTCAATTTTTTTGTATAATATAACATACCTGGAATAGACTTGAGAAAAATATAAATCAATAGCTTCTTTAACCCTGATACACGACACTGGATTTGATCTTACTGAATGATTTACAATTAAATAAAACATAGGATCACTTAATCTGCATATGTAAATAAATATGAAATGTACAGATCCACCCACTAACATTATTACGATTTTATTATTATCGTTAACAAAGAGAATAATTCTCCACCCTCAATTTTACAACATCGTTTTTATTTTCTAAACATCTCCATCTTTTCAGTGACAAAAGAACGTAATACATATACTTGTGGCCATAAAGGCTATCGTTGTCGTCCATGTATATGAAAATTTTAAAAACTTGGTGTTAAATAGGAACATTGTGATAATTTTTTTTATTTTTGAGATAACAATTGTTGCGTCCCTTAGACCTCCAACTGATTTATTATTATTGCAAGATGCGTAACGTCTTCACGCTCACTTTCAAATTCTGATTTTTAGCTATTTTATTCATTTATTACCAGTCCCTTTCCTTTGTAAATTTAGTCCTAATTGCACTATCATAAATCGTCCATAACTTCCAATAATTTTTCTAGCTGTAACTGTCAACCCCTTAATCCTAACGTCCGTCAATTTGTATCAAATTTCTGTCACATTTATAACCATAAGCCACTACGGTACAACAAGTTTGAAATCCCACCTTCCACTTGTAACACCCATCATCATTGTTCTCATCAAATTTAACCACACCTCCATCCCTTTCCAACTTATTCTAAAATCTATAAATAAACTTTTTCTAAAAAGAGATTATAACAAGCAATATCAATTTACATCAAACTATCTATCTATCAACTATATTCAACTTATATTAACCACCAAGTCTAATCAATTAATAATATTCAAACGACAACTCAATCGTGACGCAACACTTCCCGGTAGTTGCTACCAGTATTATCCGTTGTAAAAAGTGTAAATATATGTATATAAAACCTGCTTAAAGACTTTAATTCGAACGACTTACTTCAATCAAAAAATACCTGGAATTCATCAAGTTGCAGTCCAGGACGATTCAAAGCGAATCAAAACAACAATGAAGCGTCTAAAGAACAAACCAAAAAACAAGAATCTGTCATTTTATTCATTATTGATTAGTCCTGAAACTTTCGGATATGTCTGTCAGGGATTTGTCAACATTTTGACATTTGTTTTCATTAAACCTAACCTAACCTAATTTAAAAGCTGAGGCAGCTCTAAAGAACTAAAATAAGATCTTATTAGGGCAATAATAAATAGTCAAGGTACAAAAACATTTTCAGATCAGGTTGTACTTATCTGCGAAAACATTCTTTCATATTCCAACGCCTTTCATAACGTACAACAACAACTTTTGTTGTTTATGTGGACAATGCTGGGAGTCAGTCATCAGGTGTTATTTGTGATGGCAATTTGAAACAAGTGACCGCAATTGCGTTCGTTTATTTTTGTACTAAATTTACTAGAAACAATTAAACAAGAGATAAAGCGCGAGTGCGAACCTTTGTCAGTGGATTTATACGGTTGCTCTTATAACGTCACTGGGTCTATTCAGACGGCTAATGGACTAAACGAAACGCTTTTTCCAGCATCTGGCTGATGGGTTCGGAATTTCAAGTGAGCATTTCAGGAGCAATTTTGATTCCCCTCCGTTACGTTAACAATTACATTATTCACACTCCGCGGGTCGGTTGCTAATTTGCCCAGGATTATACTCACCGAAAAAGGCTCGCGCTAACGCTTAATGGAGCCAATTTGCTTCGCACTAGTTTCCTGTATAACTTAGGGTTTTTTTTTACGTACACAAAATGTTAACATCTGCATTTTAAATGATGAAATTGTACAACGATTAAAGTAACGATGAGAATTTTAAATAGAAAAGATAAAAATATATACATATATATATATATATATATAATATCGATGAGGAGCGTAATTCTTGTAGCTTCATGTTTCAAATTAACAAACACAAATGTAGGTTACAAAATTATATTAAAATTCACAATAATTGTTTCCATACACTGTATCTTCTTCAGGGAAGAGCGGTTACTTAAAACTAATTACAATTCGTCTTATAGGTATACTAACTAAGCTTAAGTAAGAAGTGGGAGGAGGGGTGAATAAAAATAAATAATAAAAACACTTTTCATACTTACGCCGAACATTTATTGAATTACAATAATAACTTTCATTAAATTTTTTAAGGTCCAAAATAAACGTAGAAAACTAAACCTATTGAAAAGTTTGGAAATTAATAAACATAATAGAAAAGGTCAAATTCTTAATGATCAAGTTGAAATTAATGTCACCATTACTGAACATATTGTGATTTACCACAACTTCTTACTTAATCTTAGTATATAAGACCAACTGTAATTATTTTTAATATTAAGCCATCCAAACCCCACCATCTCGACACTCTCCAACTACGCCCCAAAACCCAACGATCGCTTTAGAAGGCCTTATCACCTTCTACACTGAGCCACCCTAGTTTCGCTTCTCCATCGCTCCCAGCCCTTTCACCCACAACTCTGCACTCTCCTCAATCCACTTCCCTATCCCTACCTCTCCGCATCTACCCTGGGGATGTTAAAACCTTCGGGTTAATCCCCGCTCGAAGTAGGTTTTTAGTCAGTAAGAATCTGATACTACCCCCTTTAGGGGGTGCCTATGAAGGTTTTCCCACCTCGAGTTAAATCTAAACAAAAAAAAATTCTAATATATACCGGTGTGGTCTAGTGCTCTAAATCATTGCTTAGCATTCGAGAGGTCACCGGTTCGAACCTGGGTCCGGCTGCTCTGGTCCGCGTTTTCTGTGGTTTCCTTGGATCAATTAGGCAAAAGTGATATATTCCACAGATAGTCTTTCACATCTCTTCTGTCTTCATTTGATCCGTCTCATCTATTTCTCCCTAACCACACCACCCAGTCATTCCCACGATTCCTGAAAGGAGGCTGAAGAGGGCCTTATGCCCTACTTTCCGGCTTTGCACTACAGTGTAGGTTGGAGGGACTGCCCGCCCACCAACACGAGTAGCTAGTGGGAATGAAACACAAAAAAGTTTAAAGTTTTTTTTTATTCTAATAACCATTCTTCCAGTGTATGAAAATAATTAATGTGAATTTTAATAAAGTTTTGTAATCTACATTTGTGTTTGTTAATTTTTTATACATAAATAGGTAAATGTATACAATTGATCAATCTAATGGGTCCAATGGTTCATAAAAATTAATTGAATTAAGTTTTTTCCATTATAAATATTAAATTAAATGATTAATTACGACCATAGAAATGATTAAATGAAATATACCGAAGGTAACCACTTGTAACTTTATTTAATTTTTCCGGTTCGAAAAATGTTTTCGTTCATATGTATGTTATATAAAACAATTAGGTATATTCATCTGGTTTATACATTGAAACAAGTTTCTAATTTTATCAGTAAGCCAAATTTCAATAAAATCCATCAATTTAATTCATTATTCCCATAACTTATTTCAATATTTGTCATTAAATTATTTCTAGGATATATACCTATATGGATCCCTAAATTAAAACAATTGGAGCTGCAAAAAATGCAGCAAGACATGACATGTTTGTATACTGCATCTTATTTTCAACATTTCTTACCGTCATATTTTTCAATGTAACGATTTACGTAATTAAATGTCATCTCAAATCAGTTTCCTGTTTATTAATTTTTACCATTTGTTTCCCGGATATTTTCAATCTTACATTTCCTAGAAATCTCGTTTACGTCACTGTAGCAGTTTGCTGATTTTCTCTATTTTTCTTCTAATTGAAAACTGAATGTCGTCGCCGTCATAGGTATTGCTACTGACAACGACCCAGCCTGGTTGTCTATTTCTCATTTCAAATACGAACTGACCCGTAAATGTTGCTTCCGTTGTTTTTATCAATAAAGAAAAGACACATTTGCAAAATTCACAGGTGAATTCATAAAGAAACTCGTTTAAATAAAAATTTAATATTTTTCTAGTTAGAAACAAAAAATTTACTATTTCTTTATACCCATATTTCTACGCAAGACAGCCTTGAGTTGAAAATGCTCACAATGTAACTCAATGTGTCCGTATTTTTAAAAGTGTTATGGTTAATTGGTTTTCCATTTATATTTGTTCATCAAAATTTAAATTAACCAATATATCTAGCCAAAACTCGAGCACGTTAAAGTACGTATATCATATCGACAGTTTTAGCAAGGTATATTGCAACCAATTCTTAAACAGTATGTAGGCTGCGTTGTTGATTCAACCGGACAAGTTTAAATACCTCAGTGAGGCCTTGTTCAGTTTAATATCTTCTGTAGCAGCTAAAATCCACTAGATGGCAACAATTGCATCTATGTTATTATTGCATAAATGGTCGACTCCAAAAAAAAATCGTAAAAATTGTGAAGCCATACCGTTAGAGCACTAAAGTTTAGGCTAAAAGAACAAGAGAGGTCAATTTAACAAAAAGATAATTATAAAGGATTCTCTGATCATTGCATCTCAAACAACCATCATTTAGATACTGAAAATCTCAAACCATTGCATTACATTAATAAAAGAAAAAAATAGACCTACTCGAAATGTCAGATATTTCCGAAACTATAAACGAAAAACACATAGTGACTTATGACTAAATTGATTTCACTCTGTCCCCTCTTAAAATATACCTTCTAAGACTGCTATTTAAGCACAAAAACTACAACATAGATTTAGTTATTAACTGTACACTTATCCTTTGATAATGGCGTAAATGACGAAACGGTATCGTTACGTGAATAAATAATTTGTTAAACAAAACCAAGTGTTTTCTTCTGTCTTTCGATTTCTAAGATATTATTGCCATAATTTCCATCTATAATGTACAGTATGTCATCTACGTAACGGGTTCATGTTAATTATTTTATATTTATTATTTATATGTCGAGAGTTTGCAAGTACATTTCCCACATTAGTCCTAATAAAGACAAATAGTTATTTGTAAACTACTCCTCATTAATGACCGCCAGGGCGAAACAATTGTCAGAGTGATTAAATAAATAGTTGAAACTTTCAAATACTCTTTTCGTCTTTATTAAAAATGTTTCATCAAGATTACACCGCTAACAGTGATTTTATTCATAATAGTTAGTGGATTCCCCATGGCTTGTCTTATTGTTAAATCAGAATTAAATTTGGTTTAAAATCAGTTGTAGTGTTCTTGTGATTTGTAGGGGTTTTTAGTTTTGTTTACAGGCTTTGTTTCTATTATTTTTTATCGTTTGTTCTATAAGTATGTTCATATATAGGTCTTTGATGTCGAATGATACTATTCTTATGTTGTTCGTTATGTTTACATTTCTAAGTGTTTTTGGCACCTCTTTTCTTCTATTTATTGCGTGGGCCTGTTTTAGTTCTATTTGCTGCTTTAGAATGTTTGAAACTGTCTTTGATACTTTTTATACTGGTGAACTTTTAGTTTACGACGGGACTGATGGGTCTATTTTCTTTATGAAGTTTTGATAGACTTCTTGCGAACGGATTTATTTGCGTTTTTTTTAAATTAATTTCTTATCGACGTAAGTAAGTAATAAATACGATTTCAATTAAAGGCTTTTATCAAGTATTACTATTTTTATTGAGTTTTTGGTACTATGTCACTTTGAAGCTTAATAAAATTCGAGTCAATGTTATAAAAAAATTTAACAATATTTTAATAACTTAATTTACCCTAACCAAGAAATTAATAACAATAACAGTATATGGAAAAAAATACCGTACTTTGATAATGTAAGTACAAGAGTAGAAAATAAGTTAAAACAATTTAATATAAAACCTGCCTACTTTAGTAATTTAACATTAAACAAACTACTGGTCAATCACAAATTAAATAAAAAACAATATAATACGGAGAAAAGTGTTGTTTATGAAATCTCATGTTCCAACTGTTGTTATGTTACAATAAACCTTGTTCTGGACTTTCAGCGCATTTGATACAAAAGAATAATACCTATGACAAAAATAACTTAAAACTACTACACCACACACAAGAGGGAAAATTTTAGACCGATATGAAATATTTGAAATAAAAAAAGCCGTTTCCCGAAATAAAGAATTAGCGAATGATTAATTAGACTTTGGTAACCACCTCCTCATAGACCCACATAATATTAAGTAGGTAGACAATGCTGTATTTAAGCAAATTCCTGTAAATTTAACTTTAGTATTACTCTTCAATTACACTCATGATGATTCCCTAATAAGGCGAAATGTACATCGAGTTATTAATAAACAGTGAAACTTCAGTGAAACTTCTCCAAGTGTTTTTTTCTAGTTATTAACATAATTCGGTAAGCGACTTCTATTATGAAGAATGATACGTCTAGATGATTAATATAATTTCTAAATTGCGTTTCATAAAATATTAAAGTAGTTATTTTACTTACAATTAAAAATGCTTAGCGAGTACCATTTAGGCAGGTCCACTCTAGTCGAGATCTCCATTTTTGCAGAAGACCATGCTGGTACAGAAACTATGGCGGCATGAAAATATTAGGTTTTACTTTGAATTAATATTTGAAGAATTTTTAGTAGGGGTAAATTTTAAATACTTTAATGCGATATTAATTATTGAATTAATTTATACCCACTACAGATTATCTCATAGAATGAGGGGAAAAAGGGAAAATATTGTTACTGTTGTCACGCCCCCGCTGGGACTCGAACCCGGGATCTTGGCTTCACGCGCCAATGCTTTTGCCACTGCAAGAAAATTTTCCCTCATTGTATGAGGTAATCTGTAGTGGGTATAAATTAATTCAATAATTAATATCGCATTAATGTATTTATAAAGTTTTATTTTTACTCTTTGACTATGGAATATTAAAATGAAGATGAATATTACTTACTTAAAAGGAGAAGAAAGAATTCGTTTCCTTTATTACGTTAACCACGTGGTGTCTTACTTAATTCAATAAATTTTCGTATGACATGACGAACGGCGATGATTATGGTTATTATTTTTGTCACAGAACGAGTAGTCAGCTCTCGAGGGTTCCCGTTGCCGAATTTTCGGGGTGAAATATATCCCCTCGTAATGAAATTCATTCGATCGATACTGTGTTAGCAGGGCCAATAAATTTTCTCTAGCTGCCTCTCTTAATTGTCTGCAGTTTGATCAGCTGCAGCGATCTTATTATATAACAGATATTGCGGTTACAAGTCGCCAGGAATTGGATCACAAACCACCCCTTCTCCGCACCCTCCGCCGCCGCTCCCATTTCAATTCCGTAACGTCTCATACACACAGGGATAACGAACATAATATTCGCAATGTCGAAATTACGAAAGTTAGACATTAGAATGATCGTCATAGACCTTTGAAAAGAAGTGGCATCGTCAAAAATGTGTATAGAAAATAGTTTGAAACCAAGGTGCGATAAATGATTATTTATTTATTTCAAAGCGTCAAATGTTGCTGGTTAAATTTAAATTTGGACATTTTGAGATTACGGTTTGGATGTCACCACTTGTACGCTATGGTGGTAACAATTCGTGGACATCTTCTCAGTGACATAACGATTGAAACAATGAGAAGTTCCCACTATTGCAATCGTTATGCTTAAATGCAACCTCCGTGGTCAAAATGCTGACTTTGGCATAGCGTTATCGCATTTGGATGCCATCTGTTGTCCACATATTGGCTCTACGATGTAACAAGTTTCATACAAAAGCGATCGTCTTTTGTTCGGCTGTAATGGAATTACTTACATAAAGAAACAAGTAATAGCACGATATGGTAGTGAGCATATTCCATCCTTTAATACAGAAAAGTCGCTTACGAACGCAAATATTACTTTGCAAAGTAATAAGAATATATAAAGTGTTATAATAACGGCTTACGATAAACCCCGCGAACGTTGATGACGTTAACCTGCTCTTATATTTATTTAATGCGAGGGGGTGAAGTTTCTTAAGAACTTCATTCGTTTATAGCGAACCATGATGAGCCGGTGTCGTCCTATTTGCGGTCAGTCCATCGAGCGGTCAGTGGATTTTTCGGTCAAATCTTACTTGAATGTAAAAATGGAGGAAGGGTAAAATTTACCTGTCGATTTTGCAGTCAAAAAAGAGTTTCACGTGTATAATGTATACACCTTTATTTTTGAAAACAAATTGGTTAGGTTAGGTTATTGGTGCAGCTGAAGGTGTGTGTCAGGAAATAAACTCCAAAATCGGAAGAACAAATCCGAGATTTAAAATCATTCTTCAAACACTTATGGAAGTAGCCGAAGGAGCTGATCAAAAAATAATGACGTTGGAATTAAATTTAGACGGAAAAAAGCGAAAAAGAAAATACATCCACCTGTATGAGAGGACCGAAAAGGTGACAAAGTGGTATGAAGATGATGACAACGGTTCAAAAGAAGAAAAGTTATTATTATTTCTAAAGAAAATGTCTTGTATTATTAGAGTAGATTAAGAATAACAATGTATTTATAAAAGCATTTCACGTGTATAATGTATACTTATTTATTTTTCTTATATTTCTTATAACAATGTATTTATATATGTATATTTTTATAAATAAATATTGACAAAATAAGCTCCATGATGTTAGTTGTGTTTTATTGGTATTCGAATTTATGACCGCGTATTCCACAGTCTTATGTTACCTTGACCGCAAAATCAACATATTTAAATGAGATGGAAAAAGTGACCGCTCAATCTACAATTTTTACGTTTTATCGCAAATTACACGACCGCTCGATCCATACAACCGATGAACCCACGAAAAACAATGGCTGTAAATAGGTATGTACTTCCTATACATATATATGTACATGAATTTATTTTAATTAGTAAAACAAAAAATGTTACTAATTTTTAAGATTCGATCACTAAATACTATTAAAAAATAAATAAATAAAGTGTATGGGAACAATTAGCAAGAGTAGGTGAGTATATAAAAATGCGGAAAAGAAGAAATTTTGAGAAATTAAAGGTACTCAAAAGAATATAATTAAATAAGTATAGAACAGATATACCTACACCAAAATTTTTAGTGAAATAAATTAGATGCGAGATACAGGCTAATAAAGACTGGTAAAAAGGAAAACTAACTAACTGCAGATTATGTAAAATAAGATTAAAGACGTTGGGGTACATATTTGAGAAGTGTGATTTAACGGGAGACAGGGATAGCAAAAACAATTGGACAGAGCCGATTGAACGGGAAAAAAGTATAAAACTAATGTGGTAAATTATTATTATTATTAGAAATGAAACGGTAAAAAAAAAATAGAAGATCATAACAGTGAAACAAGAAAGCATTGAAGGAGAAACTAAAAGGATAAAGGAAAAACAGTTACCGAATAGAAGGCTAAAATGATGTCAGTTTGGAATGGTAGTGTAAAACACTAAAAACAAACAACAATAAATCAATACAGTACAAAGTGATTAATTACAGTACGAAAGCTTCATAAAAGCATATTCGACTATATACTGATAAAAATCATGCTGATAAAATAAAACTGGTTAATTCAAACTATCTACGGTGCACTTTTTGTGAAAAATTGTTGAATAAACGAAGATCGAGAAACGAAATAATGTTCACCAATTTATTTCTTTGAAACTCAATTGTTTCGGGCTTTGCCCATTATCAAGAGTAATACAATAGTAAAGTAAATGTGTAACAAATGTTATATATATATATATATATATATATATGCAAATCAATTATAAGTATATATATATATGCTAATTAACCCAAGTAAGTTCACTAAGTAAGAGTGAGGAAGAAAAATTACCTACCTAAAATTGGTTATTTAGTATATTTAAGTTATTTTGTTTGACCCTTTTTATTCCTCGACATTCTAGCATTGATAGTTTTTTGCTTTTATTAACGTTCGTGTGTAACAATTTTACATTATCTAAATTGATTTTATGTTTATAAAGGGTACAGTGTTCAGAAATGACGGTTTTTTACTGATTTTTTATTAACATCGTACATATGCTCTTTTAACCTGGTAGAAACAGCTCGGCCAGATTGCCCTATATAAATCGCATTACAAATATCAGATGAAATTTGGTAAACACCACACTTATCTAATTGCTCATTCTTTCTCTTATTGTTGTCTATAAGATTCTTTAATGTAAGAGGATTATTTTCGACTGCTGTAAGGTCTAGTTCCCGTAAATTAACCTTAAACTTATGGCTAACATGATTAACAAAATGTAAAGATACAAATCCTTTTTTAGAATTAACATCGACACTGACTATCAGTATGAAGAAGTTTTTTAACTTTATTTATACTTGATAATGAATTGAAAAATATTTGCAATCAACATGACATCTCTGTTCGCGACAATGAAAATGTAACGACGTCGCTTATCTATAACACTTCGCGACGCTTGCGTAAGTAAAACGATTCGATTATGTTAATTTACTATGGAACATCTATACCAACCAAAACAACAAACTGCACCAATTTTTTTTTCTCTGACGCATAGAAATAAAAAACACAAGAACATGCAAATCAATTATAAGTTGCAAATTGCGACCAAAAATTTGCCTACAAATAACTACTTTTTTCCTTCAACATTTCTGTTGCTAACGTCCTTTCACAATATTCACCTAATACGTCTTCAAGCGGAAACGTCAGCCTTCGTGAGCTGCCTATCAATAAGAAACATTTATGAAGGTTGTCATCTAAATAAAAGAAAAAAAAAACTACTTTTAACGCTCGGTTGCGTGGGGCGCATTTTATCGGAACTACATGATGTGTTTTATTTTTTCCTAGAAAGGGCGGCAAGAATAAATCTACATGCATAAGTAACGCGTCTAGTAATGGTGCCGCACCCTTATAAATTGTTACACACAAACACACGCCCACGCTAACGTAACAGCAAGATAACTAAACCAACCGGTCAGAGACGGCGGCGCTATATATGCCACACTTGCAAAAAAAAAAACGAAGATTGTAAATTACATGCGACAATTTATTATTCTATGTAAATTATTAGACAAGAAACGCTTCCGAAGCACATTTCGAAAAATACCAATATAATTTCAATGTGGATACCTGGACAGCTGATTTAATGTTGTATATTAATATATTTATTTGATACTTAATGAATAAAAAACACTTTTTCGATAATGGAATTTCATCAAGAATCAGTAGATAAAATCAATTATATTTATTTGAATATATATCAATAAAGTATATGCAAACTTTTGCATAAAACATTAACTGATATTCAGATTATTCGAATTAAGATGATATTCTGAGCTTTTTTTGGTTGCCTGACGTTTCGTCAGCGGTTGCGGCTGACATCTTCAGAAGCGTTAGTGGTTTGGTCGTTGTAGCAGCTTTCGATCCCGAAAACGTTTAAAAAATGTGTGACTGACAAGGTCAATAACTTACAATCAAAAAATGAAAAGATAAATGCGAACAAAGAACCTGAAAAAACAATAACTACATGCTTAAATTATCGTAAGTGTGTAAGTAGAGAAACAACTTAATAAACAAATTCAAACAAAAATGTTTCTTTCTACTTTTGATAATGACCGACTAGGTAGAAACAATTGTTGAGTGTTCAATAAAGTTTTAACTGCAGAAACATTTTTGTTTGAATTTCTTTAATAACTATATGTATCATATTTATAATATAGAAACAACTAAACAAACTATATATGTAAGCTTTTGTAGGGACCTAATAAATAAGGGTTTAGTATTTAACTAGACTCATTTATATAATATATATATATATATATATAATAATATTAAACATCAGCATCAAGAGCAATCGGTTACAGACTGTTTTGGTTAAGATTTTTTAAATATATATATATATATATATAAACCCTTATTTATTAGGTCCCCTATATATATATATATATATTTAAAAAATCTTAACCAAAACAGTATGTAACCGATTGCTCTTGATGCTGATGTTTAATATTTAATATTTTTTTTCATCAAATGGAAACCGCTCTACCTAATAAAATCTTGATTATATTGGCTGTTTTGTAGTATCTTTCTTTTTTCCTTAGTTCTAAACATTTATAACCTAAATCTAATCAGAGAAAATACTTATATATTTCCTATACCTAGCGGGTATTATAACAGGCGGGCAGATTGCACTACTAGAATCAAATCCAAATTATTTTTAGTCAGCCCTAACCTTCAAAAGACGCGTGTATAAATTTTACAGCTGTTGCACTATTAGTATCTGAGTTATAGCATTTTTAGTAAAAAGCTTTTGTTACTTTGAAAAAATGGATAAAAAGGAATTTCGTATGTTAATAAAGCATTGCTTTTTGGTGAAAAAAATACTGTTGAAACCAAGGCTTGGCTTGATGAACATTATTCGGACTTTGCACCAGGAAAATCAACCGTAGAAAAGTGGTTTGCTAAATTATACGAGGCGAAATGAGCACCGAGGACGATGCACACAGTGGACGCCTCAAAGAGGCCACGAAAACATAAAAAAAATCCACAAAATAATTTTCGATAACTGTAAAGTGAAGTTGACTGAGATAGCTGAGATCCGATCCTAAAGATATCAAAGGAACGGTTTGATCATATCATGAATGAATATTTGGATATGCGAAAGATCTGTACAAAGTGGGTGCCGCGCGAGCCGCGAGCTCACAATCGATCTAAAACAACAACGGTATAATATTCATTGACTATCGACGATCTCAAAAAGGGGAAAACCATAAACAGCGACTATTACATAGCGTTATATGAGCGTTTAAAAAACGAAATCGCGGAAAAGCGGCTTCATTTGAAGAAAAATAAAGTGCTGTTTCAATTCAAAATTCCATGAATTGGGCTTCGAATTGCTTCCGCATCCACCGTACTCTCCAGATCTGGCCCCAAGCGACTTTTTTCTGTTCTCAGATCTCAAGGGGATGCTCGCTGGACAGAAATTTCGCGCCGATGAAAAGGTAATCGTAATCGCCGAAACTGAAGCCTATTTTGGGGCTACAGACAAATCGTATTATAAAAATGGTATCGAAAAATTGAATGACCACTATAATCGTTGTATCGCCCTCGAAGGGAACTATATTTAATAATAAAATCAAATTCTATCAAAAAATATTTTTTTCTATGCTAGCGCCTACGAACTTTTCAGCCTGCCTGTTAAATTAGAGTGTCGTTGTTTATGTTACATTCCTATAACCGAAATTTGCCCCATATAACTTTGTTAACAGAAATAATTAGTTTCAGCAGTTTCCAAAAAAAAATAGCAAACAACATCACAAACGTTTATTAGAGACTAGCAAACAAAAAACAAAGAAAAATGTGAAATGGACGCCACTGTCGCAAAGACGACAAACTTCCTCGAGTAATAAACAATAAGCTTTCTCTGCGGCGACATGCGTAATATATTAAGGCTATAAATTCGGAAAGTTTTTATGTTCTGTATCAGAAACTCTTTCCTTTAGGCAAATTGTTGTCGAGGATGTTAAATACGTTCGCATTTCTCATCCGTTTTCCCTTTTAGTTTGTGAATAATGCATACTGGTACCGTTAGAGCCGCAGACAATAAAAATTCAAAGTAATTCACATTAAAAACCTATTATTATGTTGTAAAGTTTTACGATTCTACATAAATTAAGTACCTATGGTATAAAAAGGATAAATGTCTTATTTGATTTTTAATTTCAACTAAAACACAGAACACTGCTATTAAAATTATCTATAAATGTACTTCTTTGTAAGCTTTAATTGAGCTATTATACTAGAATGAAACTAACGGTAAGAATTTCTAATATAATATATAACTATAATTTATTGATAACATGTTTTTAAAGCTTTCAATTTGCTAGCAACCATGAGTAGTTTTCGAATATTTCCGCTATTTATATGATGGCTATTGTCAGCCATTTTGCTTTTTGTTAAACACTGGACGATATTATTTAAATTGTAAAATCTATCATTTGAAAACTTTCTTTAGTGTTAATTATTTTTGAATCGGAAATTATAAAAGGACAAGCTGTAGTTCTTAAATTCTTGTTACTTAATGTTACCACATTTAAAACTCCAATAAAACTGTGGTCTTAGTAGACTACTAACATATTTTTTTATCAAAATATATATTTTTATATATAACCTAATACTAATTAATTAATTATGTTATGAAAATCAATCATAGCAGTTTACATCAATATTACACCATTAGTTAAAGATGTGCTGAGGGATGATAATAATCGAAAATTATTACTAGGCCTTTATTGTATATGTTTGAAATTGTGTTAAAAGTAAATTTAACAGTATATCTAAAGTTTGAATAATAATACTGTAGGGAGGAATTTACGGGGCTAACGACCAAGTCAGCTGCGGTCGGTTGTCAAGGCAATATAATAAATAAATAAATAAATAAATAAATAAATAAATAGTATCATTTAACAAGAAGTACCAGACAGTTATTATATATATTTTATGTACACTTTTATATTTATACGAGGGTAAATCAAAAATAAACAGTTTTTTGTAAACTAAATTTATTGATTAACAGTACACATAAATTAAACATTTAACATTTTTCAATGTAGTCACCTCCTTGTTTTATACACTTTTGCCACCGATTTGGAAGCTTGAATATTCCTTCTTCATAAAAAATTTGAGGGCGAGTTGTCAGCCAATTGCTCAATTGCGCACATTCCCCTCTACTTCTTCATTGCTTTCAAATATTTTGCCTCCAAGTTATTCATTCAAGGGCGTGAACAATAAATAGTCACAGGGTTACAAGTCAGGGCTATAAGGAGGATTATAGAGGCTCGAGGGTTTCGCAGACCATCTCTTCCAATTTATTCCTCATCAAAACTGAGGTGTGTGGCCTGGCGTTGTTATGAAAGAGGACGACGTCTCGAATGGACATACCCCGTCGTTTGCTTCGATACGCGAATTACGCGATTGTTGTAGACTGTAATAGTAAGCCGCATTTACTGTTGATTCATGTTGATCATGAAGAAAATCAATGAGTAAAACTCCCCTCAAAGAAAACAGTCGGAAGCACTTTCCTTGCTGAGAGACGGGTTTTGGCTTTGACAAGGACAGGGCAGCCTCTATCCTTTCTTTGTCACTCCTTACTCGCCATTTTTGATTTTGGTTCGAGAGTGTAGTGGTGAACCTACGTCTCATCACAAGTGACGAAACGCCTAAAAAAACTCCCCTTCTTGTTGGAATCGATTCAGAAGTCTTTCACTGATCTTCGACCTGACTTGTTTATTCGTTTATTTTCGGTGAACAACCTTAGAACCCACCGACCACTAACTTTTCTAAAGCCAAGTTCATCAGTGATAACACTCCCATATTCCCATTGCTAATACCCACTTCTGATGAGATTTGTTTAATTGTCAATAGATAACCGGCGATCACTTTCAACAAGCTCTCGAAGCATGACTTTCATATTTGACACGTTCTCGCCCATCCCTGAATTCTCTGTTCTCTGACCCACGTATACACTCGGTTCTGAGACAGCATTTAGTGTAACATCCCCAAATTGTGCCTTCAAACGAGTGAAAATATCGTATTGTTTAACCTAACCGCCTTCATTGGTTAAAAACTTTATGATGATGCGTAGTGCAACAATACGGTGCAACAGTATATGGTATGATAATTGGGTTAAATTTAATTTAACCATATCGATATTATGATGTTTTTATTACCTTTTCATTTTATTGACATTTTCCTTTAGGTAAATGATTAAATTTAAAGTGAAGAGTCATTTTCATTTGCCCTATAAAGTTTTTATCACAATTGTAGGTAATGTAAATTCTTTTGTTTATCCAAAACTTTATATTCGTTTGTTGTTGTGAAAACGTTTTTCTGGGGGTGTCATTAATCGGTTATATAAAACTCAGAAGATACTTGACATCGCGTATATCTGGCATATGTGTAATAAGTAACTATTCTTATAATAGAATCGTTACATATGCAATATATGTATAAGAAACACTTGAAATGAAAAAGGCAAAGTCGAAAGAGATCTACTACAGTAACCAACCATGTGCTGGACATGATACGCCCACTTTGTGAAATATTTGTTCCTGCAACACTTCCAGGCAATTTATTGTTATCTCGCATGCTCAACATTTCCGTTCTAAAACTCACACACGCGTTTCCATATGTTCTATATAACACTATATAAAAAACATACATACATACATACATACATAAATGTCTGTTACTAAACATGTCGGTTTACCGCACGTCCAAATGAAAGACCGTAATAAACAACAATGTAAGACATTTACAACTGAAAACAACTCAAACCAGGAATACTTATATTAATTCGTGAATTTTGAAATTTCTGGTGCAAGTTTTTGGTATTTATTATAAAAGAGGGGGATACTGTGCCGTAGATTTGCCCAATATAAAGATAATCATCCCTAACTATTTGCAAATCAGATCTCTGCCTTCTTTTACTCCTATTTTTGCTTCTAACATTTATCTGTCTGTCAGTCGCTGCCGAGACTTCGAGGTATAATCTTCGCCCGCGTAGTCAACGCAGCACCCACTGAGGATGTCAGCCGCAGTTGCTGACGAAACGTCTGGACGAAACCGTTCACATCGACCATGGCCTACAAGCCCGAACCATCATTCTACTTTAAATTTAATTTTCCTTACGTACTTATAAATGTTAAAGTTTCAAATTTTCCAAATAATATTTATTGAGTTTTATTATTAGCACATTTCACGTTATCGAAATATTTTGAGTGATCACAATTTATTTTCACAAATATGAAAGAGTGAATTAAAAAAAAATCCTAAAACTTCTTTAAGTATGATATTTGCGATTGATTTCTGATTTATTAACGTCCTTGCCACCTAGCGACGTTCTGTCATTAGTACTTTTCTTGTAACAAATCAAACGAACTGGAAACGTTCATTAAAACTACCAAGTACTATTTGCGACCAATGCTTTGTATAAAACACCCACCGCTAAATTATTAAACACTGTTTCAAACCGCTAATTTAAGTTTGTACGAACTCCATTAGACTTTTACTTGCTTTCTATTAATAATAATTACCGTATACTGGCGACACAGAAAGTTCATTACTAAATATTTCCACACGGCTCGCAAACTTCCTAAACTACACTTAAAACTTGGTGTTAATTAAATGTTGGACTCATTCCGAGAACGTAGAGAGATTATTAATTTTACAAAAACACGGTTGCTCCTTTTTCTAGAATAAAACTGTACATTTGAGTAAAGTTTACATTTGTTTTTGTCTTTAACGTTTCAAGTATTTTTTCCGTTAATCCGAACATATTCTCTTGAGAGAATAATCAACGGAATTGTAATTAGTATCACATTATTTATTAAGTTAAGACTCCAATTAAACGTTAAAATCTGTAAATTTAAGTCTGATTATATACGTTGAAGTTTATTTAGGCAAACGACGTCGGCAACAAAAATTTCGCAACAAAATAAAACACAAATATAAAAACAGTAATGTAATTTTTAATCAATGAATTCGTAATCTTAAAGTTAGTGCTCCCCAGTCTAAAAAATCGGGTATCTATCAAGTTTTTTGTAACACTTGTGACGCTACATACATTGGTCAAACAGGCAGGGCTATCGGTAAACGCATTTCAGAACATGGTGCGGCTAAAAGAAACAAAAAATGTAATTCCAATGGGATACCTGAACATTGTATTGAGTTAGGTCATTCTCTAGATGTAAATAATTTTAAAATTCTACTTAAAATTTGAAAGGTGCACTTTTTGTGAAACATATTAATTAAATTAAATAAAATTAAATAAAACGAAAAAGTTTCACTAAAATTGAAAAAAACGTTGATGTGGCAGTATGTCGCTATCTACCTGCTTTTGCTGCTATTGCCGTAGTGAAACTTGTTCGTTTTATTTAATTTTATTTAATTTAAAATTCTACATTCAAATATTCCCAAATCAAGAAAATTGTCTCTTTTAGAAAATTATGAAATTAAGAAAGCTATATTAAATAACCTTAACTTAGTTAACAATCAATTAGAACTAACCACCTATAACTCCCCCGTTCTACTTTTCAATTTGTACTCACTTATGTGGGGACTTATGTCCCACTATTGTAAAAACATTTTTGTACATAAAAATTGTTAACGTTGTATAAATTGTCTTCTGTAAATATTTTGTATAAAATTACTAACACCCTTGAGCATGCCTTTTCTCAAACATGTTTTCTACTGTCTTGCCTTTTTTAATTCTGAGAAACAGCTTTCTTTTCTTGTCTATCTTTCATACACAATCCAAAATTCCTGTCCCTTGTCACCGATCGCTTGCAACGGTCAATCATAAAAAGTACCGTTGCCGATCCCTAATAAAACTACCGCTTCTTGTTTCGCTACCCTCGGCATGCTTCCAATAAATAACATTTACCGTTGAAGACTAACTTCCTATATTTTCAAATCAACACTTCTTCACCGACCGCTACCGATAATACTCGTCACAACCATTTGCTCATTTTTACCATTCAAATTTAAATTCATATCAATTCTTTCATCATTTTTCACCACTAACCGTATGTACAGTAAATATCATCAATCAATCATCATCAAGTTTTATTTAAATAAATATAATATTAAATAATCACCCGCAACACCACACTTAAATAGCAGCGAGTAGTTTTAAATTTTAGTAATCATCTGTATTTCTCTTGTAAATGGCCTTATTACGCCGAGTTGATAAATAAACTATTGAAACTTCTCCTTTATTTTCTTTCTTGTGCTTCATAAAAATGCAGTTTCACAAAATATGCACCACTTCTACCTTAAATTTCATCAAATAATTTACTTTAGAATTCGCTATAGATAAGGAAGCCACATAATTATATCTGCTTAAGGCTGATATGCCCATCACGTACCCTCGGTATGCAGCCCCCTAAGTTCGAGCACCCTAATACGTCTCCTAATAGTTTTCCTGTATGTCCAGCCCAGCCTGACCCTGGATAGACATCTGTCCACCAAACGTAACTACAGTCATAGGATACCTGCTTGTATTTGTGACCGATGTACCTATATATAGTTACAAGAGTTACAAGTTAGTTTATACACCCCTGACTTATCCTCCTTATTAACATTGTCTCTGTTATTTTTGATATATTTACCAAGGTATTTTGTGTGTTATATGCTACATTAGCATTATTTTTCATTAGGTATTTTCCTAAAAACTCAGAGAGGTTATTTAAATATGCAATAGTTTTTTGGTTAGTGTTACAATGAGGGTATATATTTTTTATAAATTCCTTATGTTGTAATTTAGTAAATAGATGTTACATGTATAGATGTTACCAGACAACAAACAGAATATAGAATAACAAGATACAAAATTAATTGAAAACTAAAAAGAATCACGTTATTTCCTACATCTAAAGACGTGAGGGTATCATCGTGACTATGAATTCGTTCGTAAACAGTTCTCTACCAATATCGGTTAGTTTATTTCTTTAATAAATGATAAACAATACAAAGGATCAAGTGTCTGTTGTTATTGCTAATTCAGCCGTTTTTTGGAGTATACTGATCACTAGGGTTCGGATAATTATGCATTTGCATAACTGCATATTCTAATGCATATTTAACCCATTCTTTGGTTAATGTGCATATTTTGGTCATTTTAAGTTTTTTATCTGCATATTTCGTAGTTAAAAATTGTTTACAAACATAATTTATACACTTACCAAGGTCAAATTCTTACTCAACCTCCTACGGAGTGGTATATTCCGAGAATGCAATGTAAACATCTTAACTTATAATTGGTAATTGCTGTCATTAGGTATTTACATCAATATAACAAGAACGATTACCTATACAAAAGTTCGCTTTAAATTATAAGAACATCAGTTTGTTGTTTGATTTTGAAAAGCGAACATCTCAACGTCAGTGTTAAAAATTAAAGTTTAGTTGTATTTCTGACGCTGTTTTGAAATTGGAAACTAAAGGACTCTGTTTAGAAAATAGTATACAGATTGTCGAAAATGTTTTTGATAAATTAAATTAATTAAAAAATAGCAGTTTTGCTAATAAACTGTCGTCAGTATTACAAAAAAATACCGGATATCAAAAATTAAAAAAACATTTGCAAGGTTTTACAAGAGGAAGAAACTGATGCTGTTGCTCCCAGTAATTTGAAAATTACGGATGTAGTTGATTTATAATTTGCTCCTATAGTTTCCTGTGACGTGGAAAGATGTTTTTCAGAAATTACAAATATTTTATCTGATAATCGCCGTAAATTTATATTTGAAAATTTATTATATCATATTGTAGTAAAATGTAATAGCAAAATTGTAAATAGACAAGTATAACCCTTAAAATTAGCTTTATTTCAATCTAAAAAAAGCGACATTTAAATGCACATATTTAATATTTTAAATGCATACTTGCATGCATATTTTGTACTTTTTTAATGCATAATTATCCGAAGCCTACTGATCACGTTCGGCTAATTTTGATATAAATTTGGTTTTACAATAGGCACCCAAATATAATTGACATTATACTGAAACAGGTACAAATATTTGTGAAAAAACCATAGACAAGAAAATTTTCCACTTTTTTGTACAAACTCAATTTTGGGAATTCTGAAAAACGTTTTCTCTTAGCTTACGATCAGTTTGATGGTATACGTTTCAAGAGGCTCTTTTTGTTTATAAACCTAAGTGCTCATATGTGCTTTTTATCAAAACGTCTGAATATTTCATACATAATGTAAAATTTCGCTACTCATTTATATATTTTACAATTTACCAAGTCATTTTCTAAAATTGGAGTCTTATAAAACGCCTACTTTTGCATACAACAGAAGATGCAAATTATTGTTAGTTATAATATACCAGAAGTAATTTAATTAATGGAAGGCTCCGGAAAATGTTGCCACGGTTATTATTTTTTTCATTCTTATGTAATTAATGTTCTTATTTAAATCTCATAAAATTCTGTAGGTATAATGAGCAAAAAGAAGTAAAAACTTTCGTTTCTCATCATTAATCTCTCGGCTTGGATTCATTAGAAGTTGGATACCCTAGTTTTAATATCTAAGTTTTCTCTTGATTAACAATTAAATTGTAAACTTGCTCCTTTTCAATTAAGGTCTCAGGGTTCATAATTTAACCAATTTTCGTTCATTTTCATTGAGAAAGGTTGCAGGACTAGAACACGGCGATTAATAAGTTTATTAGGAGTATTCATATTTTATATCTTTTTTAATTCCTTTTTAGTTGTTTTTAACAATAAATAATTCCGATACCAATTCATATATTATTTTTTTGCAAGTTTAAATTTAAAGAATAGATGATAGACCAATCTTATTACTTACAGATGAACTGAATTGAATCATGTGTAATTGGTGAATCACATACGTATTCCCTTACCTGTAACAAAAAAAATATATTAGCATGGAAAATAATAATATGGCTTTCAGTTCGTTGTGCCTACTTGGTAGGACGCGTTCAAAATTTGAGGTCTTTGATCTTAATATTTAGACGAATAAGGATTTTAATTCCTTCTTTTTTGGATATAAGTTATTCTGTCAATTTTAACCTCTTTTAGATAATAATAAGCACATTAGACAATGCGTACAACAAACATATTTTATATGCATCAATGTGATATCAATTATTGAATTAATTTGCACCCACTACAGATTACATTAAATTAATGAAGAAAAAATTGTTACTGCTGAAAACACCATCGCTAAGAGTCGAACCCGGGATCTTTGGCTTTACGCGCCATTGCTTTTGCCACTAACCACAGCAGCAATAAAAATTTCCTCATTAATTTGAAGTAATCTGTAGTGGGTACAAGTTAATTCAATAATTTATATCACATTGATGTATTTAAAATTTACCTCAACTAAAAATTCCTCAAAATATTCCATTATTGAAGATATATTAATTTATACGGCATGTATAAAAATCTAGCAAGTAAGTCAACATATTAGACGCAGTAATGTACAGTGCCCGGCACCTAAGGAGATTCAAAAGCCGTAAATCATCGGATGCGCACTAGCAAAACATAGCCCCTTTAGGGCAGGGATAATCGATCAGTAGGCAGAATGATAACTGCTCAGTAAGGTTCAGTAGCGTAGTGGCAAATAGTTGCAAATTAACAGAGTAGAGAAGCAGTTCTTAGGATATGTAAATCAGTTGAATGAATTCACTTGTGTTCCGTGTTCAGTACTTTTTCTCTCAGTGATACGCGCCGCGGAACTACAAGATGACGCTTCGGTCCAGCTATATTCTTATTGGCTCTTTCATTTATTGCTGTGCTAAAAGTTCCCTGTCAATCTGACCGTCGCCGGACCTCCTTAGATGCCGCCCACTGTAAGTAAAGAGCGACAGGTGAAGACCTAGATTAGGTTATTGTTCGTCTTCGTTTTAGATTGATGCAGGTTTTAGGACTGAAGACACAGTGATGACAATGAAAGAAATAAATGCTTTACTTTATCATCCATTAAATTACGAAATAAACTAATTCATTAATATTGAAATACTGGAGAATTTTTACATAGAAGTTAATTTCAATACATTAATGTGAATTAATTTTTACTTACTACAGATTACCCCAAATTAACGAGGAAAAATTGTTGCTGCTGTCACACCCTCGCAGGGAATTGAACCGAGATCTTTGGCTTTATGCACAAACGCTCTTTACTCTAAGCTATGAAAGGTGAGAGAAGTATAAACGACAGACGTAACTACTTATAAAGTTACAGAATTGTCGAAATTAATATCTATACCTATATTGAAATAATTTGGAGATTTTTTTTGTAGAGATTTATTTCAATACTTTAATGTGTAATAATTTTTACCATCTAAGATTACCTGAAATTCACCTCACTTAGTGGTCAGAGACTCAGAGACTCGGGTCCGATTCTCGGTCAGGACAGCATCAACAATTTTTCCTCATTAGTTTGAGATAATTTGTAGTAGGTACAAATTAATTCACATTAATGTACTTAATGCAATTTATTTCCAGACATTGCATTGATTTAATATTTCAATATTTTTACAAAATAATCAGCAAAACAAATTTCGAATAATGTTTCCATTAAACGAAGCAAAAGAAAATAAGTGCTTGGGTAACAATAATGTGCCATTTCTCTTCATTTGAACTGCCATTCCGTTCAATTTAACCATTAAGCCGGTTCATTCGGACAGCTCATTAAATCCACAAACGACCAAAACTTGAAA
Source organism: Agrilus biguttatus (assembly GCA_963921985.1). Classification (NCBI taxonomy): domain Eukaryota; kingdom Metazoa; phylum Arthropoda; class Insecta; order Coleoptera; family Buprestidae; genus Agrilus; species Agrilus biguttatus. Next base: position 30,087,280 of record OY998118.1, read on the forward strand.
AGTAGAATGATTCACGATCCAACTTCCGTAATCACATCACTTCCGACATTATTTCCCTCCCAATCGATATAAATGATCGGATTAGTTGCACCCTCTCTTTACATTGACATGTAAAACAGGGGTCAGTCAGACATAGACGGCAGTTCAAGGAGCAGCAACACGTCCACACCCGTCGCGACGCACCGTATCATACATTCGCCTGTCTGTTATATGCCATCGCCACCCTTCGACCCGTTGTTTGTTCCCATGAAATCCAGAAGCCAATGCCAGCCGATGATATGGAGATAGTTGCACCGCCGATTCACATAAATAGAAGATTTGTCGACAGATGTCATCTTATCGGAATTAATTTTGGTGACCAGTCGAGCGGTCGAGAGATAAAAAGCTCCCCTAGCCCAAATGTTACAACGCTTGCTTAGAACGGTGGTTTCAGGAATAACAAAAACGACTTCCTCCAGTTGATCCCCTATTGATAAAAACCTAAGTCACAGCACAGAACCAAGAAAGACAAACTCTCGGTCACGTGAACCTGTGTAGGATCAGCTTGGACAACGAAATTTGAAGATAATTGGAAATACACTCGTGAAAGTAAATTGAAATACACTCCTACATAATACTTCAAATATTTTTGATCATTCTTTGTATTTTATTAAAAACCAATTATTTAATGATTAAAAATCCAACGAATCAATAAGTAATATAAATGTTTTTTTTTAACAAAATTAATAAAAGTTATATCAAAAAGATTGTAAAGTAGTTTTTAGTAATTTTGTACAGGTTCAAACTCGTCTTTAGAAAGAAATTGGAAGTAAAACAATTTTTATGAATCTAGCAGCAACTCATGATTCAGTTTATTTTAACAAGCTACTTTTGGTGTATACTTAATGAACAGTTTAATAATATATAATAAAATTCATGTAAAAGTTTTAATAACATATATTTTAAAGAAACACTCTTACAATAGTTTCGACGAGACCGTCATTACCAAAGTAAACCAGAATTGTCTCGTAGAGTGTTTCTTTAAAATAAACGTTATTGAAACCTTTATCTGGATTTATTTAAATATTCAGTTAATATTTCATAATAAAAATCCCATAAAATACATAAACTGTCTCCCCGGAGTACCGTAGAGTCCCAATAACACTTATATTACGATATTGGGTCAAAAATTAAAATGCAATTATTACAAAATATTATCAGAAATAAAATGGACAATTAATGCGGTAAGTATATTTGCCTTTGTCTGCTAATTCGAGGAGAGGCCAAATTATTTATTCTAGTTATTATTTCTTCCCTTTAGTTTTATGTATTGTGTAAGGTAACACCACCTAGGGTTAAAAAGTTTTTAATTACAGAGTCAATTTAAACAGGTAACTTCGTACACCGTTCTTGTCAAGAATGTCTGGTTTATCAGTCATATTATTGTCGACCAGAAATTTACCTAAAGTGAATTCATTAAAATATGCAGTTCGTAATAAGATATTTTTCGCCAAATGTTGTCTTTATTAGAATAGGAATAATAGGTGTGCTACTATTTATTTTGGAATGTTAGGAACATATCCATTATGTTATTACATTCGATCAACAAAGGATAGACCAAACAAGTCTGAATAACATTACGATCTTGCATATTTATTATAATATTGTACGCATATTATTTTTCATTTTTATACATTTCAATTTTTCTTTTTTGATGTACCTAATTACATCCCCACCCCTTTCCTCCACCCTTTGTAACAGATTTGTTTTGGCCAGTGTATTATTGGTTATGGGGGCACTTGGATATGGGTTCGGCGTGGGGATGATGGTATTGGTGAACCACGTGCAACAGTCGAAATAATGGGCGCTTGCTACAGGTGAACAGAGCTTGCAACGCATAGCTAAGGGTTTGCTAGCAATAGTTAAGTGCTTAGTGGAAGAAACTAATAAGACCCTCGATATTTACCCAAAGTTGGGTAACATTATTTTCCAAAACTATTGTACCGAGACTTTATCCACGGTGTTTTTGAGTTTTTCTGTTCACGATTTATGTGTTTAATAAACCAGTTGTATTTATTTATTCTCTTCTTGTATGTCACTTTTTCTCCCTGGGAGAAATTACCATCACACCTTCCACTATCAAAATTCAATGCATGGCCTGTGGGGAGGTGGGCATTGTTATATCAAGGGTAGATGTATATATATATATATATATATATATATGTATTCTTATTTTGAATTTCCATCACGGGTTCATTTGTTTAAATTGATAAGTAAAATTGAGTGGAGAGCCTCGGGGTGGAAACTGGCAATTTTCAGCCACAACGATTTCGTCAAATCATTTGGCGATTGCACAAAAAGCCGAAATTGCAGGAAAGCAACGTCCAGGAAGAGAAGCAGAGAGGAAGACGACGGTAGCCTGGATGTTCCCCAAGGCAATTTGTCAACTGCAATACAAGAAGAAAGCCTGATTTACGTCCGCCGATTAAGATGCCAGTCTCGCGGCATCGAATTCAATGGCGCAAATTTCTGCCGCGAGCATTCCCTAGTCGACCCCCAAGAACAGATTAAATTACTTAATAAATAAGAACGAGCAAGAGTACAAGTGAGCCGGAATACTAATTACGACGACATAGTTACGTCACTGCTGGGCTCCGGATACATGTCCACTTCCACTGTATTTTCCTTTTTTTTGTCCCTCTAATTCGTCTAATGGCACGAAAAGGGATAAGAGAAGAGAAGAGAAAGAACAGTGGGTGGGTCTAAGCACCCTGGACGATGTCACGAGAAAAAACGAGGGATTAACATTAGGCTTGATTTGTTCTTTTAATCGTGTAATCCTGTAATTTTTGTCCCCTAGTTAGACATATTAAAGAACTAAAGTGCTATCGCCGATCCTTTTTCTTCTGTTTAAGAAGTAAAACAGCACCAATAAGGATGCGAAAACTACCGCTAAAAGTAATGACAGAAAATGAATCTCTTTTTTATTATTATTAGACCTTACTCGAAATAAATAGCACAATTGTTTATCTTCTTTATCTCCAAAGTAAAATCAATGAATCTTATTTTAAAGATGAAAAAAAGCCTTAAAATGTAGAAAAGAGAATTTGGTAAATAATCAAACGGAAATTTATGCATATGTGTTTTAGGTATTCCCATTTCAGGTGGTTGTTACCGATAAGGAAAGTATAGTTAGTTACATATAGCGTTAAATTTGATTAACCGTTTCTTTGATAATGACCAGTTGGTCGAAACATATGTAAGAGATTATTATTAAAATTAAAATGAAACAGTAAGCTTGAATGTTATTATTTTGAATCAATTAATATTTCTTTATGACACTATATTCAAATTTATACTTTTATAATAAAGGTACTTAATTCCCTTTTCTTTTTTCTTAAAATTATATATCATAATGATTCGGATATCGTAAATTTTTCTGTTAAATAAATCATTTTTCATTTGCGGTGTCTATTTATTTGAATGCGGTTTCCATTAAAATGTATACCATTGTGAGATAAGCTGAGGTTCAATTTTATATTCTATTTTGACTTGCAAACTTAAAATAAAGTTCTTTATTAAATTTATTCTAGCTGCTATTATATTTCGAATTCATTTTACTGTAATTTTTGGTATATTTTTAATATAGGTTATCTTTAATATGTTGTATATGTTAATATGTTGTATGATTCTGATTTTATTGTATTTTTATGTGTACATTTCAATTATGATGTTACTAAAAATGAAAAACATTTTCTCCAATGTTTGTTTATTTTATTGTATTTTGTAGATATATTGTAATTAAGTTGTTTGTAATACGGTATTGTTTTAATCTTCTAGTAACTTTCTGTATTTTCAATTATAATTTTATTTATTATGTAACTACCTGGTTTCCCCAAATTATTATTGTAATACTTGAGAACTTCTCCAATTAGGTATAAATAGAAGCCACTTTATCGGTATAACTTAGTTGTAAGTTACATCTGAAGAAGGTATTATACCGAAACAGCTGTTATGTTTAATAACAATATAGTAGAAATCTAAAGAAACCTTTTGTGTTTTTATTTCTTACATAATGATGGATTTCTACCAAGTAAAGACCGAAACAATCCTGAACATACAATAGTATTGCGGGCGAGAGCCCGAGGTGAAAAGCAATTGTCGCCATCGTAAAGTTTTCAATACATGACATATAACAAGATACAGAAAAAAGGAGGGTGCGAGAATAATAGAGAACTGAGTGGTTGTTTCTAGAAATACGCTAAAATGTTCCACGATGATATAAATAGGTTGTTTGTAGTGGCCAAATATTATATTCTCAGAATTCAGCCAATTGTAACTGCTACTATATTTAATTAAAAACCTAAAAACAACTTTAAAAAACTTTCGAGTGTTTCGTTCCCAGCTGCTATTCGTGCTGGTGGGCGGGCAGTCCCTCTGACATACAATGTAGTGCCAAGCCGGAGGGTATGGCGTAAGGCCCTCTTCAGCCTCCTTGCAGGAATCGTGAGAATAGGTGGGTGGTGTGGTTAGGGAGAGAAAGACGAGACGGATGAAATAAAGATAGAAAAGAAGTGAAAGATTTATCTATGGAATATTACTACTATGGTCCAAGCAAACCACAGAAAACTCGGATCAGAGCAGCTGGACACGGAATTCGAACCAATCGAATGGTTGAAAAAAAAAACTTTTTATTCCCATCAGCTACTTATATTGGTGGGTGGTCAGTCCCTCCGACCTACTCTGTAGGGCAAAAGGACCTTTTTAGCTTCTTTTCAGGAATCGTGGAATGGGTGGGTGGTGTGATTAGGGAGAGAAAGATTAAACGGACGAAATGAAGACAAAAGAGAAGTAAAAGATTATCTGTGGAATATTACTGCCCCAGCATTTGCCTAAATGATCCAAGGAAACCACAGAAAACTTGGACCAGAACAGGTGGGACTCAAATTCGAACCGGTGACCTCCCGAATGCTAAGCAAATATTTAAAGCACTAGACCACGCCGCTCGATTGAATGGTTGAAAACATTTTATATATTTTTATGGTCACGTACACTGACCCTTCAGGACGGGGATGTACATACTACTAATACCACTAATACCAATAAATGCAGTATATAGGTACCTGAATATTGACAATGAAAAGCTGAATAAAGACAAGATATACAGCCAGTATTCGAACGGCGCTCTTGCTGCTAGCAAGTACATAATATCTTCCCTAATTTAGTTTTTATTAAATATCTTAAAAATATGTTTTTGTTACGTCACATTTATGATAAACTGCCGACTATAGTTCGAAAGATCAAATACGTGTAGTGAACAGTGCAAATACGAGAAAACCCCAATGATATAAATACAGTTAAATGAGTAATTTTGAATAGTGTAATTTAGTGTTAAATAAATTAGTTATCATTCAAGATTGTTTAAATAAATACAAGCAACTAGAAAATTCGTTATAATAGTATAATATCACCACGAAATCCAAATGCGTATAAATCCTAGATTGGAAAATTATTTCACTGATAGTGAAAAAATACGCAATAAATTGTCTATAAATTTTTTAAATCTTCAAGATCGTCAATCAATTTGGACAAATATAACAAATATTAGCCACAATACTTGTTGTAAAACATTGTATAATTTACTGCTGCATCTTTTCTTTGTCATTCTCTAATACTCTTCACCACAATTATCTGTCTTTGTACCTTGTATTCACCCCCTGCAATTTGTGACCCATAGCTGCGTACAACCTTATATCTTTATCATCGACACAGCTATCTCTATCTCTTATTACTGCGTCTTTCCTTTTCCATTTCTTCCGCCTCTTTTCTCCGTTAAGTTAAGTTACTGTTGAGTAAATCGCCGCCAAATATGCAACGTGTACGCGCACCCTCACAATCATACATTGTAACACCGCACCAATTGTGATTCATATCGCTATTCTTTCAACTTCTTCCCACACCTGATTGATACCAAATGTACATTTCGTAAATAGTGTTAATAGACGTTACAAGCATTTGCGTATTAATTTCAGCATCATTTGTGTATTAATAAAAAATTTAATACCTGCAACCCTTTAATTAGGTTTGTCAGGATGTTTCATGTACTACCACCGCACCCTTTAGTTTACTTGAGATTTATCGAGTGCATGATACAGTACTAATACAAGGACTGGTTGTTCTCAATTAAACCAAACTTTATTTTTAACTACATTAATCTTCATACGACAAAAGAAAATCAATTTTCAAAGCAGCACGAAAATATCCTGGTCGGTCGAAATGACGCGACTGATTTCGAAATGAATAAATTGAAGGACAACGCCGTATATTTACTGGCAACGTGGCTTCATGGTGTAAGCCAAAAGAACGAAAGATTAAAAACTTTACGATGCAACAATGTAAGCAAGATGAGGAGGACTCCTCTTACTGAATTTCCCATTTGCATAATTAAATTTATTCTGGAACGAATCTTTATCAAATTTCGCAGGAACTGGCAAACATTAATATTTATGAGTGGTAGCTTTGTTTCGAATACAAAAGAGGAGACTTGGTGGAATACATGTATACATACATAATATACATACGTACATTTGTACGTATCAGATACACTTAATACCTCACAACTATGCATGGTGTGTGTGTTATGCAAGTACGTTATAGGGTTTTCGTTTGTGTATATGTATATACGTATGTGATAGGTATGGCTCTGTTTCAGAAATTGGGCAATTCGTAACATCTATGGTTCCACTCAGTTTAATGTTGAAATGAGTCAAAGGGATTTCTGGTGCATAATTGGTTACAATCCAGGGAGGAGATAATCGCGTGGTTACACTGCTCCGCTTTCGACTAATGTTAGTTTTATGTTAATCGCGGCCATGCTGTACGAAACCGACGACGCCGGAACTTTGGACCAGCACTAATCTCGTTAAAAGCAATGGGAATCGACAGCTATAATGCGAAGCGACGAGGCCACTTTCTACCGAAATGTCTCCAAGAAAGGGACTTCGTAATTGCATGTACTAACAAACTATTCTACATAATCAATTTCATTAAAAAAAGAAAACATTATACAGAATGATTGTGTTGGAAGCATTTTGAAATAAACTAGAAATAATGCTTGGCGTTACTAAAGTCAGTTCCTCATAAGGATCTGATTCTAAAAAGCTTAGTACAGTTTTAGTACGTTGTTTGAGTCAGGATGATATCAAATGGTACTGAACTAATCTGTAATACAGAATTTATTTTGAAATCTGAACCGGTCCATATATAATATTCCTTATTAATACTTTTACAAGGAATTCAGTAATTCATTTTTGATCTGCACTATGTACGAGGGTGGTTTGATAAGTTCGTGGATTTTGTCAATGGTTTCTGGCGTAACGACTTCTTTTGGACTCTCTCCGATCTGAACGTTCGGCGTCATTTGTGTTGGTGCGGCCACAGCGAAACACAGTAAACCACTGTTTAACCATTGAAATCGACGGTGCAGCGGTCCAGAGTCCCCATAGTATTTATCAAGCCTCTCCGTGGTTTACTTAACGGATTAACGGATTTTTTGCGCAAAAAGTAATGCTTAGTCAGTACACAAAATTCATTTTTTTCTATTATTGTGGATATTAACGAGGTTAGCTGCTTTCAATAGTTGTCAAACATCTGTCAGTCTATCAATAGAGGTCACTTAACGGAAACAGTGTTGCCATTACAGTTACTGCGCGGAAATTTTAAAAAGTCACATACGTATCAAACCACCCCCGTATTTAATACTCTAATCTCAACTATCGACAGAAATCTTGTTTTTCCTGATACCGACTATATACCTGAATTCTATTGCACTACAAAGTATATTACTTAAGTTTTGGTTATTTGGAAAAATGTATTATCACCAAATAATATTTAAATATTTATTCATTGGCATAGTAGTAAATAACAACAAAACAAATCCTGAAATCTAAAAATCTAGCGACATATGTAATGATGGTAGAAATGTGTATCGTGTGTGTATGTTTGTTTTTCTCCCATTCAACCGTTTAAATCTATTTGACTTTAATGTAGTTTAAACAGACAATTATCGACACGAGTGTTTTTAAAAAGTTTTCTTGTAGCTATCATTACGTAATTAAAAGAAAGTAGTTGACAAATAAAATGTACGTAATTTCAATCTATACTTTTAGTCGTAAACACGCCACATGTATGAAATTCTCCCGTTTATAATCGTTGTCGATGCAATTTTAATCAACTGGGAAATCGAGTCACGCAATCAAAGGAGAACGCTTGCTATGGTAAACATTTACGCTGGAGATTGCATCTAAAAAATTGAATTTGCATGTATGTGTATCCTGAGTTTCCTACTAACGCAGGTTGTGTTAAAATTAGCGTGACATATTACTGTTTAATTACTTTACAGTCGTACTTCATGCAGAAAAAATGATATAAGCAAAACATTTTTTTTTTAAATTATGTACGTTTAAAAAGCAGCTTAATATGGCAAATAAACTGATGATTATCGTAATCTTATCAAAATTAAATGAATTTAAATTTCTGTTCTGTTTATTAATCATCATCCGCTATATGTTTATTACTCGTTTACAATACTTGTTTTGAAAACAGTCCATTATTAAGCACGATGGTAAGTAATAATTAATAAGGTAATAATTAATACACAAAGGTAGTGTAATTGTCCCGATAGACTTTTGCGATAGTGAAAACCAATATTTAAATGACAGAGGATTAACATATCCTAAGATATTACTTTATAGCGGTTTCCACTAATTGTTTGGTAGCTTTTTAATTTTTAATATCCGGTTTTGAGAACTTCTTCCTTGATTTTACATATCACCGTTGACTTTTATGTGATTATTCCGAAACAGGTGTATTTTTGTGAAGAAAAATGTTGGTGTGGAAACTCGTATTTCAAAATGACAAAAGCGAATGGTTAATTTTATGTGGAACATATATTTATATTATTTAACTTATAGAAGATTAAAATGAATCTATTTGAATATTTTTAAGGTTGTAAATACGTTTTTGTATTCTTGTACTATGTACAATGTATATTTTTGTTAGCTCATTTTTAAGCAACTAAAAGCGATTAAACAGTACTTGTTTCAGGTTTTTCTTAAATTTTTTAAATATCTCCAAAACTTAAGCAGGACGTCTTACGTATACGCTTAGGACCGTTGTCAATAAAAACCTGCAAAACGGCGGGCCACTTTTAAGCCTGCTCTTGTGACGTCACGTTAAGCAAGTTGCACGCCTGTATATCACGACCGTCTGTTATAGGAACTAAACAGCTTCAAAGTACCACGGGAAAATGTTATTTACCCTTAAAAGTCCAATAGTGAATCTTAAAGAGGAGTAGTACGACTCTGAGTGCAGCAGACAAAGGCATGAGGTATAAATTGTGACTAACGTTAAATATATATACATTCTGATACTATCCATCATATAGCAACAGTACGCTGCGAAAATTCAACAATACAAATAATAAGTTCTGTGGAACTATACCAAATAAAATACACTAAGCCAATATTTCGCACAAAACTGCCTCTAATTGAGGATGACCCCTGGAATACACCGAGCAGCGTGATCTAGTACTCTAGATCATTGTTTAGCATTCAGGAGGTCACCGGTTCGAACCCGGGTCCGGCTGCTCTGGTTCAAGTTTTCTGTGGTTTCCTTGGATCATTTAGGCAAATGCTGAAGCAGTGATAGTCCACAGATAATCTTTCACTTCTCTTCTGTCTTCATTTCGTCCGTTTCATCTTTCTCTCCCTAACCACACCACCATCTATTCCCACGATTCCTGCAAGGAGGCTGAAGAGGGCTTACGCCCTACCCTCCAGCTTTGTACTACAGTGTAGGTCGGAGGGACTGCCCACCAGCACGAGTAGCTGGTGGGAATGAAACACAAACAGTTAATTTTGCGAAACTTAATAAGCATACGATGATTTCAAAGTTTTAATAAAAACATGTGACAGTGGATTGCTTTGACGAATTTACTGGATATCACTTTTTTTTTAAATATATGGTGTACTAAATTTGAGTAGTCGAGAGTATGAAAATCTCAGTACAAAGTCATTATTAGTCGTTACCACTAAAAACAGAAATTCAATTTACTTCTGACTATTCTGAAATTTTCTAGAATTGTTTATTAATAATAAAGGTATTTAATTGTTACAATCCATGCTTATTGATACTGATAGAGCTAATAAAGTATATAAGTCTATTAATATCAATAAAGGCAATTTTACGAAACCAGTCCTCAGCAAAACTAATCAAAATTTCATTAAGTAATTGGAACTTTATTCAATACACATAGACGTCTCGTAAATATGTTTAATTTTTTATACTTTGGCAGAAGTTGATGAGATTCTAGAACGCCACAAGCAAGCACCGAGAAACCTTTTCAAAGTTTTATCAGAAATCAATTCTAATGACTACAATATTTCATAACTGTCTGAAGGGTGGTAATAATTACAGTTCTCCAACTTTTCCAATAATTATTATGACATAAAGTTCACAATAAAAATGTCGATATTTCTCACAATTATTATTAATTTACTTACAGTACCTATACCACAAAAATTGAAAAATCCAATTAATTTTCAATGAAATTTATGAGACAACATTTTTAAATAAAATTGATCACGTAAAAGTATCTGTATGATAAAATATTTACAAACTTTAAATAAAAAATAAATGCCAAAAATGGCATGGTTCAATAATCAAAATACTTGTGTTTAACGATTGGAGTTATCTTAAACGTTATTAATTATTAGAATAACAATATTTTCATGTCGACCTTAGCGTTTCTCTTTCATCAGTTTTCAAACTTAGACATTGTTTCGTATTGAGGTAGAACTATTACGCATTTCCCGGAGGTATAGAGGGTTAAATGTGTCAAGAACAACTTGTCACAGTTTGAAAACTTATACCTTCTAAAATAATGATAGTAGAATAATGGATCGAACACGAATAGAAATCTCATGTAGTCCAATTTATTGCGAAATCAATTTCAGACCTTTATTCTTCATCCCTTTAACACGGTAACAACATATAAACAAAAAATTGGGGGAAATATAAGTAAAAATAGCTCATCCACTTGCATTTATTAAATTGGTATCCGAAAATTAAGCTGTACCGTAGATGAAAATTTAGAAAATGACATCTTTTATTTACTTATGATTATAACTTTTCTATAAAAAAAAAATGAAAACAAGGCTCTTCATGAAATATTTAATATGGTTTACTGTTCCAAATGTTTTTCCATCCCGTGCTGAAGAAAATTCCATGGACCACGGCAAAACTGTCCGAAATATAGCACCGGATCATTATCATTTTGTTATGTAATATTTGATACCGTATCTATAGCATTTACTAAAAAGAAAAAAAAAACGAAATTTGGAGAATGAATATAACAATAAGATAATAAAAGTGAATGTAATTTTGAAGATATTGACGTTTAACAAAAGAAATGAACACGAGTTCGTACCAAATTTAAAATTTCCGAGAAACTATTGGTTGAAATGCTACATATACTATATATTAATAAAACGAATACGACATCAAGTGAAGGAGAAAAGGGTTGTTTGTTAGTATCTTTTGAGAGGGCATCAGACGGCGTGGCGATGTTGTTGAATTAATTTTGGGTTTAGCGATAGTTGGCATATTCAAAGATGTCGAGCTGCTTATTGCGAATATGATGAATGGCCTGCTAATCTGTCATCCGGCGGACATCAAATAACATCAATTCATCGCAAACCGCAGAATGGCGGGCCCGCAGGGGAATGAACTTGTTAAAACTAATTGTAAACGACAAGCTTCTGGATATGCTCACAGACACATAGGTATCTTGGTAAATAGGTAAACATACACATATTTGTAAATGCATACTTACAGATGCATGTACAAACGGCGGATTTATTTGACGAATTGCATAGGATGCTACGAAAGCCACTGGCTGAATGCATTCACAAGATTTATACGGACTACCGTCAATTAGTTGCATTTCGGGCAACCACCGCTAAACTAAAACTGCATGCACAGCGTGCTATTGTCATTTATTAAATAATATTTACACTGTAACCCCGATTCAAATGCAACCACACACAGGGCAGACAGATCATTACTAGGGATTTATGATGAAAGATAAAACAATTTTTAATTAGGATTTAGTCGTATGTTCTTAACAAAATAATTTAAAGACTGTGGGTCATTCTCATCAAAACCAGAACATTAAAGATGAGTTCTTTTGGAAAATAAATTATTTCAATGTTTAGTAATCTTCTGTCGGAGGCTTCACCTTAACTTTCTTTAATTCCGTATATCTGTGACTCAACTCTCAGACAAAATATCATATATTATTGAAAGTGAAAAATATATTAAAAGAAGGGAGGCTTTAAAGGAGGAAATCATAGATCTAACGGAGGGGAGTGTAACTAATCCAGAGTGAAGAATTTTAAAGAATAACTGCTTCTGTCTTTATTATTATCAATTCAGTTTGGTACAGAAAAATAAGAGTAAAAAGTTTTACCACTAGTCGGAGTAAAGAATCAAAGAACTCTCTTCTGTTAGATCCTCTCCGTTATTTTCTGAGATATCGGAGGAAATGCAGTGTATTCTTCCGGGCTGTTTTGCCGTGGTCCATGGAATTTTTCTTTTCCAGACGTTTCGCCGTGTTTTGCTAAAGACATCTTCAGTGGTGATTTTAAGCTAACATTTCAATTAAACTAGAACAACCTCGATATCGAAAGTAGGTCATTTAGTTAGTTTCATCTTTTGATTAGACATTTCATTCGTCAACTATTTGCAGAATGTCCTATCAGCGGAGTTTCACAAGATACAAGGCATGTTTTTTAAGTAACTACCGTTTTGAAATTAATAAAAAAACGTTATCTTAATAATTTTATTTTTACATAAAAGCCTATACCTTAATCTACTTTTCTACATAATTTTCTTCAATATTGAGGCACTTGTCATAACGTTTGACCAGTGACCAGTTTTAGAATACCCTTCTCATAGAACTCTGCCTCTGCCGCCTGACTTGTTCACTTCACCACTGCATCACAACTGTATTGACTTCGTCATCGTCTTGAAGATGCTGACCACCCAGATGTTTCTTCAAGTACAGGAACAAAAGGTAGTCACTGGGCGCCAGATTAGAGCTGTACGGAGGATGATTTAGAGTTTCCCAGTGAAAAGATGTGATGACATATTTGGTCCGATCAGCCACATGCGGACGGGAAGTGTCATGCACATTTGTGCGGCCATCTTTAAATGCTCTCACCCATTTTCTTACCACTCCATCAGTCATAATGTTTTGTCCGTAAATTGTACAGATCTCAGATTTCTTGTAGTCCTTTAGCACTAATGACAGCCCGGACTTCACAGTCGGCGGACTCATGATTATCGGAGTTATCGGAAGCATCTCAAACACTCAGTAAGCAACGTAAACAAGGGCGAATCAGACTGTAATGGCGTCAGTGCGTGGGTGATAGATATAGATATTCAGAGCGCATGCGCGGAACGTTGACCGCAGTACTTACTTAAAAAACGCTTCGTAACTTAACCAATCTAGCATAACCACCACTTTTCCTTTATTAAATGAATAAAAATGCATAAACGTGCAATTTTTTAATAAAACAAACTATTTCTGGTACAGCTATTGTGAAACTGCATGATTTTAAGACATTTAAAATAAAACAAATGGAAAGTTTCGCCAAATTTTTTAGTCGAGCCGACAAATTTGTTTCGGCCATTAACGAGAGTAATCTGATGTATACTCTTTTGTCTACTCTCGTTAATGGCCGTATCACCAAAACAAATTTATCGGGTCTATTAGAAAATTTGGTGAAACTTTCCAGTTGTTTTTTAAATGTTTGATGCAATTTTTTACTACAAACTTTCAATTTACTACGTTACTTAACTACATATAAGAAAGTTTATATAAAACGAGCAAGTTCAGTCTTATTCCACTAACTTTATAATGAAAAACGCCAGAATTTGTTTTGCTTATTTTCACAGAAGATACATAGTTCATAAAGTTAGTAATATGTAACGTAATATACCAACAGTAGATACCTGGAAACCTAATATAAACATTTTAAAACAAAGGTTACGCCAACGTCAGAAGCATGGAAAAGAGAATACTGCAGAACATCTTCTTCAAAGCACAGTATTCATACTCTTGGCCCTGAACAAACACAAGAGACACGTACCGCGATACATACACTACGTATACATCCGCAAGTGTATAATACTCACTCCACTTTCTGAATCTATCTGAGTAAACGGAGTATCTGGGAGGAAATAGCAGCATCTGCGTAGGACGTTAGGAAAAACTTACTACACCTGAGGGCTTTGTCCTACATTCTGAAGACCCGAGAAATGTAAAATTATTAACAGATATCCTTGTTTTCCCTGTAAATTAAGGCTCCGAAACTCAAGGTATAGAGGGAAGCAGGAATATTATCTTTGGCATACATGAATTTTTAATTTCCATTTGAAGTATGAGAAACTGCTTTACCAATAATTAATTGTTATAATATTTTCGTATTGAGATGAACCAATAACTAATATATGTAGTCAAATAAAACACACTATGGTAAGTTTCATCAACTTTATTATTGTTCCAGACAATATTGTTTCAAGCTACGTGCTCATTATCAAGAGTAACGTTATACTGACGATACGAATCTTACATTCTCATTTATAGATAGCTTAAGATAGGGGGGGATAAAAAACTGCCTAATTCTAACTGATTATTTACAACATTTTCTGATTTTCTTAAGGCTTTATATATTTCCAAATATTCATACAGAGACAATTTTCTACTTCTAGATGTGTTTACATGTAGGTATTTAGTATTTTTTCCCTTATCACACGTATTAGCCTAAGTATATATGTCAGCTTTTGTACATAACTTATTTAGCAGTAAAAACCCACTTATTAAATTTATTAATTCGTGGAATATTTATGTAGATGATGTGTTCTATATTTGGTCAGGCACAAATAGACAAATAGATACTTTTCTAAATTACCTTAATACTTTAGACAATAACATCAAATTTACTATAGAATAAGAAATCAATAACGGTTTACATTTTTTGGATCTGGATATTACAAAAAACAAACACAGGCTTAATTTCAATATTTATCGCAAACCTACAACCACCGATATAACCATCCCGGCGGATTAAACATCACCCCATAAGAACAAAATTAGCGGCTTACAACTCCTTCTTAGAAAGATTAATAACGTTACCGTTATCTATTGAAAATTTTAACATTGAACTGAATATCATAAAAATAATTGCTATTAATAATGGTTTTAAGAGTCACATGATTGATAAATTATTAAAAAATAAATTAGATAAAACAGTAACAAGAATGCTGTACAATAATAGTCAGGCACAAAAAAATGTTAGTTTCAAATTCAACAACATTCTCAAAAAACTACACATCTCAGCCGTTGAGTGTAACAATAAGGATTTAAAGAGTTTACTAATTAACAACAAAACAAAAACAAATATAAACCGAAATAATAGCATATATAAATTATTTTGTAATGAATGTAACGCTGTCTATATAGGACAGACAGGTCGAGCCTTTGAAACTAGGATAAGTGAGCATGTAAAATCGATTTCTAAAAAAGATGTTAAATTGGGAAGTAGTGAACATAGCTTAAACCATTACTTAAATTTAGAAAATACCAAATACCTACATGTAAACACATCTAAAAGTAGAAAATTATCTCTGTATGAATATTTAGAAATAGATAAAGCCTTAAGAAAATTAGAAAATGTTGTAAATAATCAGTTAGAACTAGGCAGTTTTTCATCCCCCCTTTTCTTAAGCTATCTATAAATGAGCACGTAAGATTCGTATTGTCAGTATAACATTACTCTTGATAATGAGCACATAGCTCGAAACAATATTGTCTGGAACAATAATAAAGTTGGTGAAACTTACCATGGTGTGTTTTATTTGACTAAATATATTCAGACCATGTTTCACAAATAATGCACCCTCTATAGTTTAAATTTAATCAATAACTAATAATTATGGAATGTTTTAATTTTTATTGGTCGGTAGGTTATCGCCAAAATTGATATTCATTTAAATAAACTATCAATTGTGGAATCCGTTACATATTGAAACTTATACAAACTGATAAATAATATAAACAATTTAGCTTCAAGAAGTATAAGCATGTAAATATGTGGATTTTGAGAAAGACGTATATTAAAAGAAAAATGCCGTAAAACACTACAATAGAAATGGAAGAAAGTTTTTGTATTACCTATCAGGTTATCCAGAAATTGAAAAAATATAGTGGTTCCTACACCATCACCGCAGTGTTTTACGAATATCTATGAAATGTTCGTTTTGATGTTCACTAATTTAATTATTGTCTGTGATCTCACAAACCTTCGAAATAATTAATGGAAAACAGGTAGATATTATTGAAAACTTCATAACAAGTTTCGGTCAGCGTGACCATTATCAAAGGATGTAGAGTAATACTATAGTAAAGCCTAAAACTAATACAGCCCTGTTTATAGTTAAATATTAACAAGAAGTAGTGGGGAGGCAGTGAAACTTAACTCTATCTGATTATTTACAATATTGTTATTCTGAGAAACAGCTTTTTTAATTTCTAGATTCTCTAGAAGTTATAGTTTGCTGCTATTGTTTACACCACCATGGAGGACTTTTATATTATCAAGGTCTAAATTATGGTTAAGAGTAGTACAGTGTTCGAAGAAGCCAGTTCTTTTATTCTTGAGCTTATGGCTCTTCCACTTTTACCAATATAGAAATCATCACAAATGTTACATTGAATCCTATAAATACCACTTTTTTCTAGAACCTTTAGTCTAGGTTTACATTTAGGTAGAAAATATTTTAGATTATAATCGTTACTTAAGATCAGAGGTACATTCAATTTTTTAGGACATGTTTAAATTTATCACTAAATTTTACTGAGGCATAAATTTTGTTTTGTATAGTGAATGTGTTATTTGATGGAGTATATAGTGACTTACAAATGATGTTTCTTTGTTTTGTAAGTATGAGTTTGTTTTATGATGTTAAGTTCTGTTTTGAAATTGAGATCAGATAATGAGGTATTTAAGTCTGTTTAATACTGAATGGAAGACAGCAAGTTTGGTTTGTATAAGGTGGTTGGAATTAACAGGAATAATCATATCAGTACAAGTGGGTTTTCTGAATATTTTGAATGTTAGTTTCTTGTTGTAATTAGTTATATTTAAATCCAATAATTTGATACTATTATTGTTCTCTTTTTCAATGGTAAATTAGATATTTTTGTCAATTATACTTAGGAAAACCATATTTCACAATAAGTACACCCTCCGCAGCATTGTTTGTTTAGTGCGATACTTTTGGACAGTTCATTATCCAATTAAACACTCAACGGTGCTAACATGGATGGTAACACGTAAAGAATGAAAGAATTAAATAAAACCCACCACACTTTTTTACAAACATTGAGCCTACAATGTAAAGACGTACCGTTTCCTTTGGGAGCAAAGTAATAAAAACAAATTCAAAATTCATCCCGTAATGGGGAAAAAGTAAAATTTGACAACATTCGTTTCCATTAATTTTAAATTAATTTGATGTTTGAAAACTTCACTTCGGTGTCATGAAATTTAAAAAAATATATTTTAAACTGGCCATTTGAATACCAACCTAACCCAACCCAACAACTTTACAGAGATGAAAATTGATAACATTTTATTATGGTGCGAACGGAACAAAATTTTGAATCTCCATTACAAACCTTCGTTTCCAAAATATGCACCTCTCACTAATTGATTAACATTTTCTTATAAACATCTTGTCGATATTTTAAAAATGTATTATTGCTCGCCTTTAGACATTTTATTTGATTTGATTTTTGTACAGCAAAAAAACATCTAACAAAAATTAGAATTTAACAATTCCCATTTGTGGAGACTTTAAAAGAGTTATATCTTCATTCACTAAGAGTTTTCAGGTCGCAACGACCCTCCCAACGTACTTATATAACATAACAAAACAAATTTCAGCTTATCTACAGAAACCTACGGCCATTTCAAATAATTTATTGTCCTCTCGATACAAGTTTCACTGCTCCTTTTGATTCATAAATCTAAACTTTAAACATATAGATTTGTAAATTGCCATACTATGGGCTACAATGCAAGCAATCTTACCAATTCGAATGAATGTTTTTATCATGAATAAATTTCAAATACTATCTACAAGGGTTGTCTCAAAAGTATTGCGCAGCGCTCTCTAGTGCGTGTTCTAAGCAACTTAGACAGTTGATCGAAGAGTCATTGTGTAGTTCGGAGTTTTAGGAACACGTTAGTGTAAGAAGGGAGAATGAAAACTGGTGATAATTGAAACTTAAATGTAATGGAGAAGAGAAAATATTAAACTTGCACATATACGTTACATTCACGCATGCAGCCCATATTGTTACAATCCCCGCGTAGCCAAGAATCATCAACATGACGAGAGTCACGTGTTCGAGAAATCGATATATTGATTATCACCTATTACATATTATAACTCGACATGTTAAAATGGATCAAGTTTATTGGTTATTGCAAAACCTTCCATTAGTCTTTAAACCACCACTTTCTTTACAAATAATGTGCACATATGGGGAATCCATGGTTCAATGTATTGATTAATCCTTCTTCTGAAGATGGCCTTGTAAAAAGTTTAATTAAAATTAAATATAATAAATTAAGTAAGCTTTTTAATGTTTCAATCAGTTTATTAAACTCTACAATAGTTTCGGCTTATTACAGCGTTTTTCAAGAGTACATAGAATAAATAGGTAGGTAAATAGTAGGTTAAGTGGTTTTCACATAATATACTAAAAGAAGACACACCCCAATTACCACTATTATTTTTCACAGCGGACACGTGTTTCGCCCACTACAATTGTGATAATTATCAACACCAGACTGATTTTAATATGGAAAAATTTAGCATTTTACACTAATTAATTGTTCAGAGTGGGTGTTTTTAATTACTGTTAATAATATGACCCAATTGTTTTAAAATGGAAAGAAGGACGAAAAATTTTAAGAAACAAGTACTTAAAAGTAATTAAATGAACCATTTTATTAATTCAAACAAAAAGACACTAATTATGCTTACATTCCTTTTAATTATTGAATTTAACAGTATTACTCCATTCAATAAATATTATATCACTTGTCCAAAAATCATTAACAATTGAAAAAACCCTTTCAACTGCTGCATTAGTCTCAGCGAAAAACGTAAATTCAACAAGAATAACTAAATTTTTATATGGGGTATATCCATTTTTGAAATGGTCGAATATTTTTACCCATCTGTTATCAATTTCAATTCTGATTTTCCCATTGTTCTCTGAATACAGAGATTAACAGATTAGTTTCAAAATGTCGAAGAGGGCAGATCGGAGGGCACTTTTTGAGGAGGTAAAGAACCTACAAAAGAAGGACGATTGGCAATCTTACTGTTGGCACCCAATTTAAACAATCAAATGGCAGAGGAGTAGATACAAAGAGAGAAAGAAGAAAGGTTGGAAGGAGACCTTGAATACATTCAACACTATTGATAAAGGTCTAAAAAAAACAGTACCATTGACCGAAAAGAACATTGCTTTGGCTTTTGGCAAATATACACCCCTTCATGTCTATCATTAATTTGAACTCAACACCGCTTTGCAAAACTTTAATACATTGAATATAATTAAAAGTCCAAAAAAGCTAGTTCCATTGGCCAAAAAACCAATTGACTTGATTTTTTGGCAAGTCCCCTATATGTTAAAGGTTTAGTAGGTAGGATGCCACTTTTCGAGGAAGGACAGAACCTACAAGAGAAGGACTGCCCACCCCAAAGGAGGATGATTGATCACCTTATTGGTAGTACCTAATCTAACAATCGAATGGTGAATAATGAAGACAAAGGAGTGGAAGAAAAAGAAAGAGAGGAAGAGGAAGAATTAGAAGGAGAACTTGAATACATTCAATACCGTTAATAAAAGCCTGGAAAAGCCAGTACCATAGGCCAAAAAGGTCATTGGCTTGGCAAGTAACTATAAACCCCTCTACATTGAAAGAGGTCCATTTTTTTATTTCAACTCAACAGTACTTTACCAGAACAACTCAAAAATGTGTGATTGACAATGTGACAAGTCTTTTTTCAATGTGATATTTTCAGTTAAGTACAATTACGACTTTTGACAGGCTTTTGCCCTCGCGATGACGCGTCGACAGGCGGTTGTTTTGCGTGTATTGAAATATTGACATCTGATTCAGCTTCGCAATTCTTTCATGGATTTATTTCCCGTCAAAGCGAATTCACTCAGTTCGTTTGTAGATTGTCATATAGTGAAAGGATTAGACCATTGACGTTCATCGATGACTTTGCGTCCTTTTGTCGTGTCGCGTCGCATCGTACAACAAAACACTACCCGGACGAAAGGCTGCTTTGTTCCGACATGACAACAGTAGTTTCAATCAACCGAGTTGCATTGTCCCGAAACTAGAACGTTTCTGTATCAGTCAGAACACGCATTGGCGTACGATAACTAAAAAATTTCTTACAGAAACATGGTTTCTTTAACTCTTCACAAAAAGAAAGCCTGTCTCACTCTCTCTCGTACGTTATGCACTACAGTGTTGGTCGGAGGGACTGCCCGACAACCAGCACGAGTATCTGGTGGGAATGAAACACAAAAAAGTTTTTTTTTTTGTAGTGGGTACAAATTAATTCAATAATTAGCATCGCATTGATGTATTTAAAATTTACCCCTACTAAAAATCTTCAAATATTTCATTATTAATTATTAATAATAATATAGATACATTGATTCCGACGTTCTGTGACGTTCGTCGTTGTTACTGTTGTCACCTCTCGTAGCTTAGTGGCAAAAGCATTGGCGCGTAAAGCCAAAGATCCCGGGTTAGAATCCCGGCGAGGATGTGACAACAGTAACAAATTTTTCCTCGTTAATTTGAGGTACAAATTAATTCAATATGTAATATCGCATTGATGTATGTAAAAATACTTGCCTAAGTTTCACAAAAATATACATCACTCTGACAATTGTTTTGGCTATGATGTCATTATCGAAGAGATATTACACATAAAACTACAAAAAGTACAATTAAATTATAATACCCTATTGTAAATTTCAACAGGTTTATTACACACTTAACAATTGTTTCGCCAAACTTTGGCTTTATCAGAAGTTTACATTGAACTAGAAGATCAACGATTGTTAAGTGTGTAATAAACCTGTTAAAATTTACATTAGTGTGTTTCTTTTTATAATGAATTTCAAACAAGTATCTGTAGACCCCATACGATATATAATCATACCTGAAATTCACTAAAGATGAAACCTTAAAATCTAATTGGTTATTCGTAATAAACTTGTTATTGTGACGGGCCCTAATTATTTCATACATTTCCAAGTTAAGTCGTTTACCTTTGGGAACATTATGTAATAATTTAATATTACTCTTTTTGTATTTAATAAACTTCACTTTTTATATTAGTGTATCCGTTTTTTAATAATGTTAAAGCATAGGGTAATTAGGGAAATTCTTATGTTTTTCAAGGTTTGAAGGTTGTATAATTTTTTAATGATAAAAAAGAAAATATTGCTGGGGTTTGTTTACCATGGCGACATGAACAAAACAATTTGCTTGGAATTATAATGAGATCGAACGCGGTTCGCAATTAAGAATATCACAATCTATAAAGCTAAGATACAGTTAAACTATTATCTACTGTAAATAAAATGAATAAAATGCAGATTCTCTTTATTTGCTTAGGGAAATTGAAGATAAACGGAAAGATATTTATTCACTGAGCACCTAATCTAACCTGCCTTTACGAACAAATACAATTGAAATTTTTACGAATCACGTCATCGCAGGTAGAATTCTGAATACGTAGAGACTGCTTCTCTAATTGTAAAATGATTTGAATAAGTACATGAGTGTGTTACGATAAGAGCAAAGTTTATATTGCACTTGAAGTAAAATTAATTTAAAATGTTTTATTCAACAATTTAATAAATAAGTAAATGAGTCATAAGATAATATAAAATTTAACAATGTTACGAGTAAATTCTATCCAGTATAAAAGGTAATCAGTTTAAAATGATTACAACAGTTCTTTAATGATTGTTCACGAATAATGAAATATGTTAGTAATATTGACCTACTGGAAGGTTCACCTGGACTTTCTAAGGAAAAGGTTCACGGCCTGTCTTTGGCAAACTAAAGGGACCACTGGAAAAGACTGGAGGCTAAGACCAGCCACCATGAGGTGGATTATTCAAGCGGTGCTAAAACCGAGGCTAACATATGCAGAGATAGTCTGGTGGAGCAAGGCTTCCCCTCTCTACCTCCAACACGGAGCTGGAAAAACTGAAAGACTTGGTACTGAGGAGCATTACCGCGGCGGTGATATTTACTCACAGGGCTTTCGGAATGCCCTTCAAAGTGGCCGCAATAAATACCCTTTATAAGTTCAAAACTATCCACAGGGAGGAGGCTAAAGCAGAGTTCATTTAGTTCCCGAAAGACGTGATCATAAGAAGTATCGTTGAGCTGCCCCCTTTAAAATAAAAAATACAGGATCACCTTCCACTATAAAAAGATGGAGCGGTTAGTCAAAATTTAATATTTCAAGTTTACAATTATTATCAAAATAGAAATACATCTACTACTTGCTTTCCGAGAATATCATTAACACTATATTCTAAGCAAACGAGATTAGGTTTGGTATCTCCAGTCGTCATCAGGTAACTAATAACAAACAAAGGCTACATGGTTTATATGCAGTTTTGATAATCACTGAGGTGTGACATTCCGTTTTCACTTGAGTTGCTTGCAGTTCCGGTATTTTCTTCAGTAGTGGTTTCCAAACGTTGTTTATTTCCACGCTTGGATGGCTAAACGCAGAATGTTGTTGGATGTAGACTGCTTCTTTCAATTTTCGTCTGAACCAATGCTCTTCTCTGTGGAAAATCGTAGCTTCATTTCAAAATATTTTGTGTTGATTTGTCCATACTTGTTCTGCTATGCCGGATCGTGTAGTGTCTCCTCTCAAGGTATGTGTTTTATGTTCTTTAATTCGATATTCTAAAGGCCTCTTAGTTTTTCCAATGTAGTTTTGGCCACATTCACAAGGAATTTTGTAAATACAGTTCTTCGTTTTCTTTTGTGCTAACAGTTTCGTTGCGAAGAGTATTAGAATAGTATAAAACTGTTTTCATTCCATACTGGTTGGCTATTCTTCCAATTTTGTCCGATATTCCTTTTAGATACGGGAGTCTTAGTATTTGCTTGTCCTCTTGTTGTTTCGATGTTGATTTGTTTGTTTCAAACAGTTGTATTTCGTTGTCCAACAGTTTATCTGGATATCCGCAGCTTTTCAATTCTCTTCTTATGTTGGTGACTTCTTTTTGTAGGGTTTCCGAAGTGGTACATATGGTTAGTGCTCGGCTGTACAAGGTCCTTATCATGCATGGTCGAAATATTTCCCGGTGTGTGTAGATTTCCTATAAGTTTCGATTCTCCCCTGTTTTTTTGTGACTCAGACATCTAAAAATTCCTTCTCCATGCTGACTTTGATGGTTGGCTGCATTTGATTGATGTGATCCTAAAACTGTTTTAGTTTCTCGTTGTCTTGGTTCCTTATGACAAACGTATCATCCACGTATCTCAGCCACAGCTTTGGTTTATATGGTGTTAACTTGAGTGCTGTCTCCTCGAAGTGTTCCATATATATGATAGCAACAAGTGGTGACAACGGTGATACCATAGGTAAGCCATCACAGTTATTATCAAACAAACAAATCAACATCGAAACAACAAGAGGACAAGCAAATACTAAGACTCCCGTATCTAAAAGGAATATCGGACAAAATTGGAAGAATAGCCAACCAGTATGGAATGAAAACAGTTTTCTACTCTTCTAATACTCTTCGCAACGAAACTGTTAGCACAAAAGAAAACGAAGAACTGTATTTACAAAATTCCTTGTGAATGTGGCCAAAACTACATTGTAAAAACTAAGAGGCCTTTAGAATATCGAATTAAAGAACATAAAACACATACCTTGAGAGGGGACACTACACGATCCGGCATAGCAGAATAGGTATGGAAAAATCAACACAAAATACATTAGAATAAAGCTACGATTATCCACAGAGAAGAGCATTGGTTCCGATGAAAATTAAAAGAAGCAGCCTACATCCAACAACATTCTGCGTTTAGTCATCCAAGCGTGGAAATAAACAACATTTGGAAACCACTACTGAAGAAAATACTGGAACTGCAAGCAACTTAAGTGAAAACGGAACATCACACCTCAGTGATTATCAAAACTGTATATAAACCATGTAGCCTTTGTTTGCTATTAGTTACCTGATGACGACTGGAGATACCGTACCAGTTGAAACGTTGTAATTCTCAACAATAAAGACATGGAAGTTCGACAATCTACGTGTATTTTTAAGAAATTTACAGTCAACCTCATACTCCCCTGAACAGTTTCATTTTACGTATTTTCATTTCCTGGATTTCGAACAGGTCTATTTGAACATCCAGACAAAATGTAGGAACTAAATACGAACATTCGCCACAACAACTTGAAATATGAACAGCGGATAGTGGATTTAGTTAATGCACGTAATGGCCAGAAAATTATCGCAGCTGGCTTAGCACAAAGCAATTAAGGATCTGCCAGGTTTGTTTTCAGATAATGTGAGAGGGTGGTGCGGGCGAGGCGTGTATCAGGACAGCGTTACGCGCAGCTTCGTGGCGCAGGTCGTTTTAAAATGGAAAGGGTCAGCGGGCCGTGAGTGGTTCCAGTCCTGCAAATGGAACTTTAATTGTAATTTATAACAAATTTAACATGCATGACTTTTGTTACCGCGTTAGCGACGACGGACGACGGACGGCCCTTCTCATTTACATCGTGTTTTCAGCCAGACGTAGCGACACGGTAGCTTCTGGCCGTAACATAAAACGGTACCGGAGAGGTTTCAACCGGGAGGAGGAATTATATTATAAAAAAGAACCTCCCGAGAATCTCGCTCGTTAATGTACGTACAACATTAATTATCCTTGTGTTGACCCTCTCCGTCTGAGTTACGTAATTATTTAAATTTGTTTCATGTAATACTATACGAGTAAAAAGTAAGAAGATCGACGCAAAAGTTGCTATTAATCAGTACACCTTGTCGACAGATTATTGCATGAAAAACCCTTTGAAAATCGGATGCTCACTGTATGAAGGGAGTTAATTCAGAACTTTTACATCGATAAAAATAATAAAATCTAATTTTAAAAAAAAGACAAATTTTAACTATAATTAACAGAATATACATTGACTTGATGGAAATTGAAGTTCAATAAATGCAATGTGGCGATCAATACAACGTATCAACATCACACATTCTTAAAACATTTTTTTGTTTTTCCAAAAATTATTTCAGTTCTATAATGTAAGTATCTATTCAAAATCTTTTCTTCTTCAACTTTATAAACTATGTAAATACTTCAATTCTTGAAATTATTTGGTATTATATTTCTTTGTGTGTCTATGTAAATATTTCTTAACATTATCTTCTAAATCTTCTGTATTATATCTATCTGTGCCAACAACTTTTATTACTGTGCTTTCCTGTAATCCCTGCTAACATTCCAACTTGGCGTACTAACCGCATGACATCTGTACCTTGCTTTCCTCCCTATTTGCTATTTTATGATGGGTTTTTTCGGTGATTTGGGTCTTTATTTTATTTCTTCAAAATTTATATTGGTACTCTTATCTACTACCCTTTCTCTTACTTCACAATTTCGATTTCATTCTTTTTCCCCTCTGAATCACCAGCAGTTCGATCTGAATCTTTCGTGTTTTCCTTCCGTATTCGAGTTTTTGTTATTAAATATATTGTTATTTTTGGTTATCGTTATTTTTATTTAATTATATTTACCGAGTTTCTACCACTACCCGACATGAAAGCCTAAAGCAATAACATATATACACCAAAACAAATTCTACTCTTTACTGGTGTGCGAAGTTTGGCAGCTAACAGTGCCCAACTGGACGACTTCTTCGTATACTTGACTGACGTGATGGCGCAGTTCAGAAATTAAATAAACCAGAAAGAACAGTTCTTGACGTTTGTCAATTTCTATATAGGAAAAACTTATTTCACAACCCCCGTATAAAAAAGTTACGAGTCATTGTTTATGCTATAAATAGACCATAATAAGTAGTAATTAATGCCATTCTGTACTATACACAGAGTAAATTCTTTAATTAGATTGACTTATCAACCAAATGAAATTTGTACCTAATGAAACCGGTTCGTAATTAATTGATATATGAAGTCATGCAGCACAATGGGTAGGTTTCATGGAAAGCACCCTCTCGACCTCTGTCACTTCACTAAACTTCAGTTACCTATTACGGGCACATTGTAAATATTTTGCGTCATCCACTGCCGCACCGCATTGGGCTCGGGAAAACGGAGCAAAACATAGTCAAAGTGAGAGCCAGAGTCCAGTACTGGTCCCGTTGCCGTTGGTTAATATTGCATAGCGACTAATTGATAGCCAACAAAGCGGTCCACATCTCATTGGCGTACATTATGTATATCGGTTACATATTGCCGTCCCTTGTTCCCTGATAAAGCCTACCCATACTGGTCGGAACAATGGCATAATTCATATTAATTATGCAGTGACCAACAGCAATTTCATGTGGCAAGCAAATAGCGTACACAGACACAACTAGCCGCACTAATAGCTTCTCTAACTGTCTACAGGGTGTTTATTGCTTGATAAAACATTACAAAGTCGTTATACAAAATATATTATTATCATGATAGTAAAACATTCACTAGTCGAATGAAAAGTGAGTTAAAATGGCGATGGGAATTAGGTAGGTAATAATTATGATTTGTTTGAGGTCTAGCTCACAGTAGATATAAACTTAATTAAAGAGATGGCTCATTAAACCACTAATTATTGGAGAGGTTGTTTACATAAATCAATTCCTTCATTTTCGGATGCAAACATATTAACTATATTAATCACAATACGACCTGGTTTATTATATAAACAAAAATATTTGGACATCTTTTAAAACCTCTTTGTTGCGTCCCTTGGACCACCAACTGCTTTATTATCATTGCAAGATTCGTAACGTTTTCACGCTGACTTTCTAAATTCTGATTTTTAGCTCGTTTGTTCATTTATTACCAGTTCCTTTCCTTTGTCAATTTAGTCCTTTCCTAATTGCACTAGTATAAAACGCCCATAAATTCCAATAATTTTTCTAGCTGTAACTGTCAACCCCCTAATCCTAACGTTCGTCAATTTGTATCAAATTTCTGTCACATTTATAACCATACACCAATATGCTACAATAAGTTTCAAATCCCACCTTCCTCACTTTTAAGACCCATCATCATTATTCTCATCAAATTTAACCACACCTCCATCCCTTTCCAACTTATTCTAAAATCTATCTTGCTATGAGTATTATCCGTTGTAAAAAGTGTAAATATATGTATATAAAACCTGCTCAAAGACTTTAATTCAAACGACTTACAGACGCTACTTCAATCAAGAGTCAACACAAATACCTGGACTTCATCAAGTTGCAGTCCAGGACGATTCATAGTGAATCAAAACACTCTTGATAAAGTAGAATATCTCAAAACAGCCATATGACAAGTGGTTAAGTTCAATCTGCCTTCAAATAAAGTAGATCAGATTTGAATATTGGATCTAATTTGAATATTAAATTATCATCACAAGATCCTCACTCCAAAGACCGGTTTTGGACACGACTCCTCCTTCCTATCCTGAACCAATCTTTAATCAACCGAAAACTAAAGTATCCAACATCCTTAACTTTTTGCGAACTATAATTTAATCTAGGTCTTCTTATGTTCCCCCTTACTCCTATTTCTGCTTCTAACTAGCTCTTCGTGTCTCAGAAGTGTCCTTTCCTCATTGACGTCCATAGCGTTCTCTGTTCTACTTTTTCTACCTCGTTTCTACCTCCTCATCGCTAACCGTTTCAATAATACTTAAACTTTCTTCAGTGCAATGACGATGAAACGTCTTAATAAAGGGTAAAAAACACTTCGAAATATTTCAACAAACTATTATTCACCTAAAAAACGTAAAATAGTAACTATTTTTGTACTTTTAAAAATGATCGTCTGATCGAAACAATTGTCGAGGTGAATAAACGTTTGTTGAAATATTTCGTGTTTTTTACTTTCTAACCGTTTCTATCCACGGTATTCTCATCACCCGTCTATAACATCACACCTCAAATACATATATAAATATGAAGTGTTTGAAGTTTTTAAACTTTGGATTTTTTTTCTGAACGCCCTCTAGAAATTATAAAGCTTAGTTTTACCATGACGTTTGCCTTATGACTAGTAAAAATTTCAACATTCTAAGTCATTTTTTATGGAAGTTATGATTTTTTATAGTTTGGGTTGCGGTGCAATCTTTCTTCCAATAAATTAAATTATCTCAGAAACTATGCATACATGTTGATTATAGTTATCAGAGTCACCTTAAAATGTCATGTTTCATAGGAATTCGTCTTATCGTAAAAAATATACCATTCCATTGAAAATAAGAATATAACCAGAAGTGCCCGACAGTTGAAATTATTTTAGTTAGATAGATCATCCTTGATAATCCCTACTCCCAAATTTTCAAATCTGTAACATGCTTAGTTTCCCTAAAACATCTAATGTATCACTCAGTTTGCATGACCCTGTATGTATATGAGTGAACTGAAAGTGGCATCGATGAAAAACGAAGTTCAAAATTAGCGAGTCATATATCTCAGACTACACCACCTAATTTCCTCGTGTTACTTAATGCAGTTGAGTGTGTATTTGTCAGGAATCGGTAATGCGGTCTTTTGAATGATACGAGAATCGGTGGTTCTACGTTCTATACGAGCGAAGTGAATTAACACGTTCAACTTCTAGCCGTGCCGTTTGAAATTTTAATCGTTTAAGCATTGGGCTGCCTGTTCCAATTCACATTAAACTATTAAATTTTAATTAGATGACTTTCTTCGCTTAAGTTGCTAGGTAGTTAGTTCATCGCTTACAGTTCGGGAATAACTAACTTTTTAATAAGTTACGAGAAAACCCATAAAATATGCACAAAATTACCACATCAGACAAATTTTCAACCTATATAAAGGGTTTGAAAAAATATTAACGTTATTATCAAACACAACAAAAGGTGAAAACTTTTTTAGAACTCTATTTATTCGATAAAGATTGACAACGGGTCGTATTGTTTTACTTCCTCAAGCGTTAGATTAACATCTAACTGACCATCTTCAACGAAAAGTATCAGTGTCGCGTAAAATAAGCATTATCAATTTCCGGTGCACTTATTATAAATTATTATAATATCAACATTGAACAAATAAAAATACGATGAGATGTTACACTATACAATTTATTAAGTCAAAAGCTCGACAATTGTTTTGGTCTTCAAGCATTGTCAAGAATATATTTGGAAATTACTAAAATTTAAAATTTGCACAAACTATAAGTATATCTGCTACGTCTTACATAGGAGAAGTTCAGTTACTATTTCCAGTTAATTTTTACCAAAAACGTGGTTGTGAAGTAATTCTTTTTTTTTATCTAAATTATGCCCTGAATCAATGCAGTATTCTGAAAACCCGGTGCTTCTAACTTTTTTATTGACACCGTTGGCATGTTCTGTTATCCTACTGCCAAGAACCCTCCCTCTCTGTCCTATGTAGGTCGCATAGCAGTTGCTGGTAAATCCCGCTTTTTTG
This sequence comes from Agrilus biguttatus, assembly GCA_963921985.1. NCBI lineage: Eukaryota > Metazoa > Arthropoda > Insecta > Coleoptera > Buprestidae > Agrilus > Agrilus biguttatus. The sequence goes on from OY998118.1 coordinate 30,117,160, forward strand.
TAATATATCTTCTTAGGTTTGTTATTCGCTAATAACTTGATTTATTATATTGCACGAATATCTGCAGTCTTTACTATTTTTTTTTAATTTGGTGTTAGTTATTGATAAAATTAATTGAGAATTTTTTTTCATATATCTACATCCATATAATTTGCAGCTTGTAAAAATTATGTTATTTTTTGTGTAAACGTTCTATTCATTCTAAGTTTGTATCAAGTAATAAGAATTTGATGGAATAATTGTATTTGAACTTTTGTTCGTTCTCGAGTTTTTGACCTAACAAACTGGTGAAATATCCTAATGTGTTTTTATTTGTTCAATGTTTATTAGGTTAACAATTGTGTGTTTGAATGATAGTTTTTGTGAATCAAAGCGGTTTTATTCAGGTAGTTTAGACCTACCACAATGATCAAAAATCGAACAAACATTGCAACCTGTAGCATGTCTTCATCTGTACAGAAGACGTATTTCATTTCTCAAAGTCAAATTTACAATACAATAAAAGTTTTAAAAATTGAGAGTGGTATCAGTATGTAGAGAACGGTTACATAGTTCCAAGAAGCTACATTGAAAGTTGATTACTTGTAAGTTGTAAAACTTTCCAAATTGTAATACCCTTAAAACTCGGGTCTGTCGCGTCGGCCTTGTCAAGGGCGGATAAAGTTTTCTTTTTGAGGAGAGCCCAAAACTTTCTTAATTCTTTAGATTTATATATTTTTTCCGAGTTATTAATTTTTTACAATGTGGACATATAAAAACCACTCAATCTATTTGCGCCCACAGTGTCTAGTAAAAATAAGTTCTAATTAATTTTAAGTTAGATACGTATATGTATAGATGAGGCTTTTAACATAAAGCACAAGTTATAAATAATTTAATTAACACAATAATTATTTCAATAACACAGTGTGGGAGCTTAATAAACTAACAAATTTTACATCATTCTTTTATACTAATTTATTATCTAAGGGTTGGGAAGGAGATATTATTCTTATGGATATTATATATCTCTTTTATTTAATTTGTTGATTTCCATTCTCTCTAATAAATTTAGTTTTAGTCCTTTATTTTCTAAGTGAGGTATTTTGAAAATTTCGTTGAAATTATGTTTAAAATCCTGTAAGTGTTGTTCATTTGTTGATTTTAAATTATTATGTATAAAACTAGCCACATGTTCTTTTATTCTATATTTAAATACCCTACCAGTTTGTCCTACATATGATTTTAAACAATTTTCACAATTTAATGAATATACACTTAATTTTGTTTGTTTTTGTTTCATCTTTATTACTTCTTATAGTGTTATCTAATGTGTTAATCGTTTTAAATGAGATATTGCTTTTAGTATATTTTGAAATATATTTACTTATGTTTTGTTTTTTTTTTCTTTTGGAGATATTGGCTAGAAAAGTAATCGAGTAATATTGTGAAGATTTGTTGGGTTTAAATAGACAGATAAACAGAATTTGTTTGCAAAGTTGCTTCTTTAATAAATTGGTAACTATTGCTGTACTATAGCCGTTTTTTGCCGCAATATGATAGATCATATTTAATTCTGTAGTTGATAAAGGTACATTTAATAATCTACATAAACTTGAAAGAAAAATGGCTAATTTATGTGATAAAGGACGGCATGATTTAGAATGGATTATCGTATCCGTTTTTACATCCTTACGAAATATTGCAAATTCCTGGTTGTTAATTATTATTATATATTATATTATTATATTATAAAAAAGATATGTATAATATCGCATTAATGTACGAGGCATGTTTTTTAATAAGTACCGTTTTGAAATTAATAAAAAACGAGAAAATATATCTCAATAATTTTATTTTTACATGAAAGCCTGTACCTTAATCTACTTTTCTACATAATTTCCTTCATTATTGAGGCACTTGTCATAACGTTTGACCAGTGACCAGTTTTTCAATACCCTTATAGAACTCTGCCTCTGCCACCTGACTTGTTAACTGTTAATCACTGCATCACAACTGTTTTAACTTCGTCATCGTTTTGAAGACGCTGACCGCCCAGATGTTTCTTCAAGTGCAGGAACAAATGGTAGTCACTGGGCGCCAGATCAGGGCTGTACGGAGGATGATCTAGAGTTTCCCAGTGAAAAAATGTGATGCGCTCTTTGGTCCGATTAGCCACATGCGGACGGGCATTGTCATACATATTTGTGCGGCCATCTTTAAATGCTTAAACCCACTTCCCTACCATTCCATCACTCATAATGTTTTGTCCGTAAACTGCACAGATTTCAGATCTCACGATGAATATCAATCGGTTTTGGTCCTTTAGCACTAAGGATTATCGTAGGCATCTTAAATACTCAGTAAACAAGGGCGAAACAAACTGTAATGGCGTCAATGCGTAGGTGAGCGACGTAGGCACTCAGTGCGCATGCGCGGAATGCTGACCGTAGCACTGCAGCGGCAGAGTTTCAAAACAGCACTTATTAAAAAACATGCCTTATACTTAAATTTACCTCTACTAGAATATTCTCCAAAAATATTTCATTAATAATTTTTTATTCAATACAATAACTCGATTACTTCATTTGAAATATTTACCTATTAGTTATTGTGATCATATTTAACCAAGTAAGGTATATATTAATATAATTTATCCATATTCGCCAACATTAGTGAAATTTAAATTCCCTAAGTGCCCCTAAATACAATTTTCTTCATAAATAAATGAAGAGGAATGTCGGCCGCTACTTTTTCTCCATTGAAGTTTTCTCCAGAGATAAAGCGAGAGAGAGTATAGAGAAAATGGAGCAGATGGTTAAGCCAAAATGGCACTCACCTTTAAGAAAATTTCTGCGTCCCTATCGTTCGAGTGTAAGTATAATATAACATACTACTGTTATTCGTGAATTATTCCGAGAATTATCTCCGCTTCTCTATCGTCCCGAACCGAGCCTGATTTTACGGCATTAAAATTGAGATGTACGTTTGTAACACGGCTGTATACGAAGGGGACGAAAATTTAATTTAGATAATGTAAGCCGTAGGTAACAAAGAATGTCGAACAGTTGTGCTAATAGAGCATTTACTCTCCCTACACTACTATTAAATTGTATGTACAAAAGAGACTAGATGTGGGGTCTATAGCCACTATAACAAGGGTAATAAATCTGTACAACTGGGAATAAGAATAAAAAATAAATAACGACTAAGTAATTTAGATTCTATAATATTATTAAACGTGGGTTATCTAATACATAACATATACCTACGTATGTATAATAGTATTTATGTAGCTACACTTTTTTCAAATAAAATTACTTCATTAATTACTCATGACCTCAGGGCTTTTTATTATGCGATAAAAAGTACCAACATAGCCAACGGCTTCTTCTTCAACAGAAAGAAATGATCTTATTCGTAACACAATTTCGTTTTTTTAAATTTTATTCAATTTTCTGTTTAACAAAAGCATTTTTATAAAACCTAAGCTATAACAAAGACTATTTTTAGTGCAATTTTTGTGAAACTGCATGATTAAATCACAATAAGTAAAAACTCATTTTTAGTTTAATTAGTTTTGTCAACAATTTTAGTATATATTTTAACTCTCTCCTCAGAAAAAATTCAATTGCAGAATTATTGAAAACAGCTCCGTTAACCTTGGTGCAATGCTGGTGAACCACAAAGGAAAAACTCCCGATATCGATAAATGTGGGATTTACCAAATTTTTTGTAAAGATTGTAATGTCCCATATATCGGTCAATCGGGAAGAGCAATTTCGAAGCTCATTTGGAAATCAAAAAAGCCGTTTCCAATAATATTAATTTAGTAAATAACCAAATTGAATTAACTATCTACAATTCCCCTCACTTTTCTTCAACTTTTGACTACATAAATAGTGATAACGTAGGGGTTTAAACTTAGTAATCATCTTTTGCTCTTGTTAATGGGCGGATTGCGCCGAAACAAATTTGTCGAGCTAGACTAAATAAATAGTGAAACGGTACCGTAGTTTTATTTCTTATTGTGATTTAAAACTTAAGCTAATTTTGGTGTACTTTTTGTGAAATGGAAAATTGCAAAAATAAAACAATCGATAACGTTTCACTGTATATTCAGATTTGCTTCGGTCGGAACTAACGATTTCTACTAGAGGGTAAAAGTGAAAGAGAAGGATGGGGGTGAATAGATGTACAAGATTACAGTTTATAGAAGATAAGCGGAGAGTTTGAACTGTCTAATTCTAATTGATTATTAACTAGATTTATGATTTTGTTAGTTGTTTTTCTTATTTCAAAATTTTCCAAAAGAGATAGTTTTCCATATTGTGGAATTTTGGAGTGTAAAATTTTTAATTTGTCAATAGCTTTTGAATGATTAAAAGTTTTACAATGTTCTGCAAAGCCACTACTTTATTCAAATTTTTTATGTAGTAAACATGTTCGGTAATACGTTTTTTAATGTTTCATTCACTTTGTCCTATTTATGAGGCATCACATGAGTTACAATATATTTGATAGATACGATTTTTTACTATGGGATTATTGTTTGAATTTTTATTGTTTGCTATACATTTACCTAGACTTACATTGTTTCCATTACAGCAATGCTCAGAATTCTAGGTTTACACCGCGTCAAAAACGCTAATTGTCGACGTTTCGGCTCCGATCGCATTTGAAATATTCAGTGCTCATCCGATCTTTACTGACGAGTCGATTCAAAAGAACTGTTGATATACCGTGTGATAGAGGACGAAACAGACATTTTTCACGTAATGCAGACTCCGAATTCTGATTTTTGTTTGACTAATGCATAAAAAACACAAGTAAAAAAATATATGTACATCTTGATATTTCTATTCTTTTAATAAAGCAAGTTTTAAATCAAATTTCCATAGGTGTGTCTCTCATCTTGTTAGCAACTTGGTCTGCCCGTCTCATTACATTTTCTTCAAACGTTATTTGCGGTAACACTCTGTATAAATTTTTACCTCACAATCACTCACGCACGTTGTATTATTTATTATTGTGGTTTTAATGACCCGTACAGTTAGTGCTTCCGTGGTATTTTGTCAAATTGTTAGGTTAGAGTTAGATAAGAATTACATGTCACTCACATACAGAAATGGACATCGCACGGCGTTTTATGATGGTCGTCACATGTGACAGAGAGAAGAAAGTGTGCGACAACTAAGTTCCATCTCTCTTTTAAACATTAGAAGGAAACAGAAGATGGTTGGTTGGCACATGTTCCGTATGTCTTTTATTTTAGATGGCCACTTTATTACAGTCATAAGATACGAATGACTGTCACATTTTCTTCAGTTCTTTTAAACAACATTAATTACGCTTTTGTTTCATAAAATAAAATAAGCACTATGAAGGAAAGTTTTGTATGTTTGTATGCCTTAACATGACAAAGCGCTCGTTTCGGGTTCGGTAAGGTTGCTATTGCTCGTACTAAAAACATACCGTTTACCATACAATAACTAAAAGAACGTAGTAACTCGATAATGGTGGCAGAATTTCAGTATAAAATTAGTTAATAGGTTAGTAGGTACATACAATCGTTGATTCGAGACTACATGAACGTAATGAAGTTTCTGTGATCCCATTTAATGTAACTTTATTATTATCGATTGTAAATGTTTGCTGTCAACGGAAAATAGTAGATGTATGTTTTTCTTTTCAAAGGACTCTTTAGATTGATGATCTCGCAAGCGCAAAGCAATGTACCATAGATACACAGAGTAAAACAGATATATATGTAGTATAACGTATATGGTTTACATCCTACCTACTTACAAATACACATTTATCAGAACTTTACCCTCATGAACAAAAAACATAAGACAAATTCCTTTTTTGCAATTGATTCAGCCTTTACTTTATGGAAACACATAGTAATAGATAGAAAAACTACACAGCTATTGTGATTTCCACTTTTTTAATTTGAATATTCTTTACAATATGTCAAAGTGTCTTCTGAAGATGCCTTTATAGGGTGAAACAATTGTAAAGAATTTAAAAAAAAAATGGAGATCACAATAGCTGTGTAGTTTTTCTGTCTATTCCTTTTTTTTTTTTAGCAAACATAAGGGTGATCCTCTAGCTGAAACATGAAACCTTATGCATCACCCGCTACAGATTTCTGTACAAAATTATCTCTATATGTAGTTCGGTTTTCAAATATGAAAGAAAATTCCTCGTCTAATGTGGGATCTGTGATCCTTTATAATTAGACGAAAAAGGATTTTATTACCTTATTTTTTTTTATTGTTACCTTCGTCTAATATTCGTTCGGAATCAACAGTGTAATTTAATGCCCTCGAAGTAGTTGTTTCTGTTGATTCCATATTTATATTTAATATGAAATAAATATTGTTTTCTCCAGGATACAATCCCTGTATCACCAATAAGACTGACATTCTTAAAACAAATGATCTTATATAAAAATAAGAATAATGAACAATGACACTTTTTTGAAGACCTCTAAACGTCTTTTAAGCGCTTGACTTTTTACATTTGTCACAGAGGAATTCATTAAATAAAAAACGATACCTGACGCGAAACAAAATTACGTAAAACAAAGGACCCTTCCTCTATAAAATTTTATTTTCATCTGTTTTATTTTGTTTAAATTAAAAATTGTTTGTCATTTCTTTAAGAAAACATTCTTGTATTAATTTTTATTCTCGAGAATTCCGATACGTAAAGAAAGCCGAAATAAAGTGAAATTATAAAAGCTTCGTTCATTTGGTTAAAATAAGTTTGAGCAGTTGTCTAGGTTTCCAGCATAGCCTATATTTTCCGAAGAAATCGTATCCTAGTGGAAATGACATAAGACATGCCCAAATATTATCCAGACCGGATCAGGCTCTAATAGGAAATGCCGTAATACGGTATTTACATATGGTCCGTATCAAGTATTAAGATGGAATTCTTTCTTACAATCTCACTTACCTATCCCAATCCAGTCCTGATCTGATTACCTTATCGTATCCCTTTTAAGGAACCCCTTATCTATCCTAATCCGATCCTGATATGACTGCCGTATCTTAATGCAATAAAGAACCCCTGATGTGTACAAATACCTTTTACGGAACCCCTTATCTTTAACTGTCCGATCCGGCTACTTTTTTATTTTAATCCTTTCATGGAATCCTTTTGATTACCCAGCTAACCGTAACACTGTAATTACTTTTTAAATACTTTTAAGGAACCTCCTACTTCTTAATCGATATTTGAGTCTGATACGTGTCTTTTCGAAGTTCCTGTTAAAAGAAACTGTTTCTTCAGACTTTGTTATTTTTAATTATTTTGTATGAGTATTTGTAATTTTATTGGAAGAAAACTAAGAAATCTTCACTTACACGTAGTTGAACTATATATTTATTTAATCTATATTCTGTTGATCCTTTCAATTATCCTGTGGAACTACATAGGATACCCTAGACAGTTCCGTGTAAGGTGGCCATTTCACATACCAGATCAGATTTTACTTTTTAAGTCCTAATAGGACAGCTAGAATATCGGGTCCAATACCGAGCGGCGTGGTCTAGTGCTCTAGATCATTGCTTAGCATTCGGGAGGTCACCGGTTCGAACCCGGGTGCGGCTGCTCTGGTCCAAGTTTTCTGTGCTTTCCTTGGATAACTTAGGCAAATGTTGGGGCAGTAATATTCCACAGATAATCTTTCACTTCTCTTCTGTCTTCATTTCGTCCGTCTCATCTTTCTCTCCTGAACCACACCATCCAACCATTCCCACGATTCCTGCAAGAAAGCTGAAGAGGGCCTTACGTCCTCCTACCCTCCGGCTTTGCACTACAGTGTAGGTCGGAGGGACTGCCCGCCCACCAGCACGAGTAGCTGGTGGGAATGAAACACAAAAAAGTTTTTTTTTCGGGTCCAATACGCGTCCGAAACTAACCTATTTTCCACTCGTGCAGCTTACGACTGTACCTAATGTTCAGACACCATCGTTCAGATTTATGGTAGCTACCTGCTATAGAGGTTTTTATTGATTAGTTTATCAATTAATTAGCCGTTTCGTTTTTATTTAAAAGACACCTATTTTGTATTTAAAAGCTGTACTTGTTTATTCTCCATCCCCACAAGTTCGATGAAGTTACGGGAATTGGAAAATTTTCGGCTCCCACGTTGACGGAGTTAAATAAGAAATATGTTTGTAATCCAATTTTTCTTTGAAACCGAAAGCCTTCCGTAAATATTTTATCGTTTACCTACACGGTTTCTGAGCAGCGAGAGGTAAACGTTTAGCTTTCCGAAATGGAAAATCGATATATAAAACATACATTCATATATACCACGGTCACATAAATATGCAGTTCAACTATTCATAAAAATGATTTACGACTCGCAATTATTTAACATGTTCGTGTGTCGCGACCGCTGTGCTGCAAGTGTGTGTGTGTGTATGTATGTTATGTGCGCTAGTACAAATGTATGCGGTGGTGCTAAGTTAATACCGTTCACGTTGTATGTCTATGTGTATGCGTCGGTGTACGCCGAGCTATTAGTAAAATGTAATAAAACCGAAAATGCTCTTGGGAAGAACAAACCGCGGAATAAATTTGCGGAATACAGAAAACGGCACAACTGTTAATCCACCCTTATCTCGGCATTACCGAAATTAAATTCTATCCCTTATTTATTGGCATAGATTACGAGCGATTTACGAGTTCGCAAACAAAAGGCACGTCGAAAACTCGCATTGGAAATAACCGAGATTCACGAAAAAAAAAAATTACAGAATTTACACTGACACGAATTTTATGTCCACGCGAATTCATCATAACCGTCAAGTTATTTATAACAGAAAAGTTATAATATTAAAACGTTACTTCTATATTCAAATTAAAACAGAACAAAGCATGGATTAGGTAAAGGAAGAATAATAATTCCAAACAATGAAACAAGTTTGAAATGTCTCCTGCATAACATGTCAACTGATTTCCAAAATAATTAAAGAACCACTCATTGTCACATTGATAAAATATGACTTGAGTGAGTAGAAAAGCTACAGTCGTAATTTTAAATGTTCCCCTTCTTTTGAAGTGAAGTATTGAAGATATGGCGCCCAAATCAACTAAAACATTTTCAAATCAAACAATGGTATACCGCAAAGAAAATAAATTTTATATCTATACAGATAAATAAAATTGTAATGTCTGTTTGTAATATTAAAATAATCAATTTTTACTAAATGCATATGTATGTATGTTATACACGGTACATATACCAAAATAACATTTTTTTAAATTTTTGTCTGTCTGTTTGTTCCGGCTAATCTCTAAAACGGCTGGACCGATTTTTACGGGACTTTCACTGACAGACAGCTAATGTAATAAGGAGCAACGTAGGCTACTATTTTAGAAATTAATTATTATTAATAATAAATAGTTATTAATTTCTAAAATAAAAGTAGCCTAAGTTACCCCCTATTACATTAGCTATCTGCCAGTGAAATTCCCGTCAAAATCGGTCCAGCCGTTTTAGAGATTAAAAAATTTAAAAAAAAATGTTATTTTGGTATATGTACCGTTTATACATCCATATGCATTTAGTAAAAAGTGATTATTTTAATATTACAAACAGACATTACAATTTTATTTATCTCTATAGATATTTAATTTATTATTACAAACAGACAGACAGACAAAAATTGTAAAAGCACCTCCCGCCACTTAATATCACATAGGCTGCTTGTCGCGCGGGATCAGAACGCGCGAGCGGGTTATTGCTAATGGGTGTGTTTCAACGACTTCGTTTGAAAATTTTAGAAATAACTTTTTTGCTAAATTCCACGCGGACGAAGTCGCGGGCACAGCTAGTTATACAATACTATAACACATACTATAAGTATTACTGTATTACTTCCGAAGAAGTCACAGTGTGACGAAACAATTGTCGAGTATAATAAAAGTTATTGAAATTTACAATATTGTGTTTTTTATCTCATTATGGATTTCAATCAAGCATGCGTAGACTCCATCCTATATCTTTATGAGATACTAATTGTAATTTCACTAAGCAATATTCAGACCACTCTTCACAAAAAATTCGTAATCTTAACCAACGGAACGTTGAGGTAATTACGGGAGAAACCAGCGATCAGTGGATTTTTCGGTCAAATCTTTCTTGAATCTAAAAATGGAGAAAGGGTAAAATTTAAGTGTTGATTTTGCGGTCAAAAAAGCGTTTCACGTGTATAGTGTATACTTCTTTATTTTTCTTATATTTCTTATAACAATGTAGTTATATATGTATATTTTTATAAATAAATATTGACAAAATAGGTTCCATGATGTTAGTTGTGTTTTATTGGTATTCGAATTTATGACCGCATATTCCACACAGTCTTATGTTACCTTGACCGCAAAATCGACATATTTAAATGAGATGGAAAAAGTGACAGCTCGATCCATACAACCATTAGGAAATATTATTATCGGGTACATGCTGGTATCGGGGTTTCAGGTAAGATTTTGAAGTGAAATTGAAAGTAAAGATTAAATATGAAAATAAATTTTACGAAAAAAAAAATACAAATATTTACAATATATACAAATCACTACAAATTATATATATATATACTTATCTATCTAAATTATTGGGAAAACCTAAATAATAATCGATAACTGGGGTGTGTTTAAATTTCGCTTGGTCATTAATGATGTCAGGAGTGTTTAATAAATGTTTCATAATTTTTAGTTGCTCTAATAAGTTGAGGTTTCTTCCAACATATGTAGAGGAATAATAACACTTTGTGAAACATTAAAAGCGAATTTCTTTTGTTTTATAAAAAAAGATTAGAAAGAAAATTTCTAAAACAGCCATTTTTAAACAAAAATTGTGGTTATTTTTATCGTTAATGTTTATATTAACGTTATTATCAGTCATGTATATAAATTAATGTTACAAACACTGCCAGTGGCCGTATATTAACGTGGTGTTCGGCTAATATATTCCGCTTCCAGTTTTTTTAAGATAAAAAAATCGAGGGCACATTATTCCCCTCGTGATAAGTTTTGATTAATAACACTGTAGGGTGTGCTGCAAATGATAATTTACCTTTCCTGTATGCGTTGGTACCCATTTTTTATGCATACATTTGCCTAAAGTTTATTATTATCTATGAAACAGCTGATAAATTTAAATACAAAAACCAGTCTTCATTAATAGTGTTTTATATATGCGATAAAAGAAAAATAATAAAGAAAATGGCAAATAAAGTAAAACTGAAATTTGCGTGATGTTTTTATAGACCTGACATATAAAAGGCGTATTTCTCCACGTTTCGAGCTCGCCTAAAACATGTACATATATTTTGTTTCCATAGAAACTATATTTTAAATAACATTATACGAGCATTGAAATAAATAGAAAATATTACTGTGATAAAAAAGCATGGTTAGAACTAATTTATTTATCTATTTATTAAACGAGTCAGTATTTTCTTAATTCGAAGTTTTACTTAATTTAGATTATAGTTTGAATTGATTCCTCTGATTCCGACACAGTATCTTACCGTAACTATTTGTTTTATTATTAAGTATAGTCTCCTATTAAATCATCGAAAAATTATTTAAAGTTGTCTTTGTTTTATTGTAATTATTACACCCATTTTACATTTCAATCTGTCTGTTTAAAGTTAATGATATTCCATGGCGAATTGCATTTTCTCCAAAGCACCCTTGATATTGATTTTAAATGAAAGGGTTGTCGACTGAATATGCCTATGTGTTATTATAAATTCAATATGGATGCCTTGGATTCACCCTTTCTTCAGCAATATCGTGTTTCATGATATAACATGGCTATTATTGTATGAATTGCAAATAGACAAAAGGATATACCCGTTTGTTTGGAATATATAAAAAAAATCGATTATGTCGATTTATAATTTTAACATTAAATTAATAAAAATCAACTAGCAATATAAGATGCAAGTATCAGACTCTTAAACTCAAACAAAACTCGTAACGTTCATGAACTTTTAAAGGTGTGATGCATTATTTACACAAAATCAATCCAATTTTTCGACTAAAATCAATAAGAAATATAACATTTCAACTTCGCGTACTAACCGCATGACGTATGTCCTTCGCTGACCTCCCTAATTACAATTTTACGATAGGTTTCTTCGGTGGCTTGGGTCGTTGCTCTATTTCGTCATATTTCTTGATATGTCTCGTCTCAAATTTTTCCATGCTTTCGTACTTCTCTATTGGCACCCTACTCTTATCTACTACCCTTTCCTATACTTCAGAATTTCGATTTCATTCTATTTTTTCCTTCTGACTAGACAGTCCGATCTGAATCTTCCAACTGTAAAAATCATTTCCTTCCGTCTTCTTGTTGTTATATATACTGCTATTGTTATTATCGTTATTGTTGTCTAGTTTTATTTATCAAATTATTAATTATCTAACGCGAGAGTCTAAAGCATAAAATATTACTATTAGTTCCAAAGCAAAAACTACATGTACTTAATACGTATGATACTAAAGGTAATTGAATCTATAAAAAAGGGTTTCAGATCGACTTCATCGGGATTTTATACGGATGTTGTCAACTATCCCTTTTGCTGAAGAGCAAAAGTTGACGGAGCGGCGCAGCAGTTGCGGCATACAACACACTTACATTCACACTCGCTCTAAGAAACTTTCAAAATTATCGGGCAATTGATTTCTTGCATGGCGTGAGCGGAATAAGGGCATTCTATAAATTTTCCAACTTTCGTATTGAACTGGAAGTTTGCCGTGGGCTTCTCTGAATTTTTATTACGTCTCGGTTATTTATTTCGGAAAAAGTTTCCGAAGCGAACCTTGATACAAGTTCGATTGCGAAACTTCCGTAATTTCATTTTTTTTCCCTTACCCCCTTATAATTTGGACAGCTTCTTCAAATCATCGTAACTAGGCACTTATTAAATCATTCACGTTATCGATACGTCAGTGACGGCAATATTATCAAGACCGATTCATTTAAGTTGGTAGTCAATACTTTTATATGAAACGATATATCTTCATGCTATTAATGATAGCAAGAACAGTTTCACTGGTAAATAACTTAATTAACCAATAAACCAGAGTGAAGAGTATTACTGTACAAAGTCTAATATCGCACATTGACATTTTCGACGATACTAACAAGCTCCTTTTGTTACTTTTATTGTTGTAGTGTACTGTTTCAATTATTTTGAAAACATTTGCAAGCATAGATGTCAATGAGTTATGTAATTTAAACGTGCTAGTTTTGCTGCTTTATGTTATAAATCTCTCGCATATGAGGTCCATACTTAAGCTGGTAATGATATTAGTTAAATATTCCTTATTCTGTTTAAATTAATAGATTTAGCCATTACATTATGGAAAATCATGTTTCAAACAAAAATAAAATAAACTTTGGGGTTCAATTTTTCACTGATTTATTTAACAACTTAACAATTGTTTCACCCAACATGGGCATCTTCAGGAGACATAATGACATTATGTGAAACAATTGTTAAGTTGTTAAATGAATCAGTGGAAAATTGAACCTCGGAATTTATTTTATTTTTGTTCCCTTACTCTCATTAAAAATAAATTTTATTTATTTTTTTTTATTTCATTTATTTATCTGCAAATATAAAGTTTATACCCCATTTGACCTGCACTACGGTGGAAAACTGAATAAAACATTACCTTGAATTTATAATTTGACGGGGCAGAATAAGGTGAAAATTTTGTGAAAGAGTTACAGAACGGGTTGTTGAACATACAAACTCCCGCAAATATAAAGTCAAAATAATTTTAAAGGTAGCAATCCGGGATTTCTAACTGTTCGGTAAAAAGTAGTTTTTTCTAAACTCAACATCAACTGTACTGCACCTTGAATTCCACAAACAGTAGCTTAAGGACCTAAGTACACTCCTCATAATGACATCATGTGAAAAAGACGTGTAAGCTCAAGTTATAAGATTCGTAAATAATATAATATAATATTTTTATATAACTAATGTTCATTACTTATTTCTCATAATTTTGAACGCCCCAGACATTGAAATGCGCGAGAAACTTCTTTCTAAATTACTTTATACTTTCATGATAAATTTTACTGTCTCGTTTATATATCCTCAATTACATTCTATTACCTGAAACACGTGACGTTCTATGAAGTCTAAACAAGGAAGGAAGTGAAGACTGAATACACTCACCTGCAATAAAAAAAAATAACATTAATATTAAATATCTAACTGAAACAGGAAAAAATCATATGTACATTTGAAACAGGTATCACTACACACATACACGTGTTTGTTTGTTTGTGTACTCACAGACAATGTGAATTGATAAATTAATAATACAGCAGTAATTACTGAAACAATTACCCTGACAGATTAATGCCTTATCCATACTGAATTATACAAAGAGAACTTGATATGTAATCAACTGTCTACATATCAAACTACTCTGTAATCAACTTCAATCTTTATTTCAAAATTATTTAATGTAGGTAATACCTTAATCCATCGAAAAATAATTTAGCATACTTATTGTTACGTTTATAATAAAAATTATATTAAAACGATTAACTAAAAAGAAAGTGACAATAATTAATTATTTAAAATATTATTTCGTTAGAACATGAGTTACATTCTGTAATTAAAAGATTTTTTTATTTGTATTAACAGAGAGTTAAATATTATTAATTGTCATCATTGGTAATACTTATGCTGTATTGTTTTATTATTACTAGCAAAATAATTATGTCATTTCGTTCATCAATTAATGTTATCTTCTTCAGATCGATACAAATATCTGTTTTTTCGGCACAAAACAATTCAAACAGTAACAAATCTTTAAATGTTTGACCAAATTGAAAAGTGAAACGTTGGACCAGAAGAATATTGCAACAAAATGAATAAAAAAAGTGTGTGAACTCATAATTATCCTTTTTTTGTGTTACGTTTTAATAAATGGTAAAAGGGTAACGCAAGAATACCAACGTTGGACGTGTATACCCCGCCTTAGATGTAGCTCATAACTGCTTCTTTTGTTTACAAAATACACAATTATTTTTTATGGTATTGTGACATATCAACCTTTACATAATACTCCACTAACTATCGGTGAGATAAGTCTACATTCTCCGAGAATGAATCTAAAAAATATTTTGTAGGTATACTGTATGTTAAGCCATTAAAATACAGGAATACTTAAATTTTCGATAATACTCCATCAAATCACTTCCTGATATACCGAAAGTAGAGACAGATTTCGACTTTTAACATGGAATGTTATTGAAACCAATGTGAATAACTTCAATGGTTGGTTTATAAAATATTTTATTGTTGAGACTAAAATAAAAAGTGTCGCCGAATTTTATCTCTTTAAAATGTTGAAGACTGAGTATTGAAACGTAATAAAATTTCTATTTAAAGAAGGTTTATCATCCGCCCAAATCAAAGAATGTTTAAAAGAACCTGGTAGTTTATATATTTTTTAAGCCAGATTCAATTTTTAGTCAATTTATAATATTCGACATAAAAACACTCGTTACTGGTAGTAATAAGAATTATATTATATTATTGGTCGTCATATCTTGTACATATAGGTATTCTCATGACGAATTACCGAATTAACTGGTGGCGAGCAACTGTGGTTGTGTTTACGAGTGGCTGCCGTCAACATCGAGTAGCGCGATTGATCTGTTGCCGTAGTTTGTGGTTGGAATGGTCACTGCTCCAGAGACGTGATTATAATATGGACCGAGTGTAAGCAATATTCTCTGTACTAGAAAATGATGTACTTTGGGTATGCAACCAACAATGCACATTCGGGGACACATATTTAAGTTTCCCTAAACGGAAATTTACGGACTACTACTACTATTTACATGTATTTTACAAAATCTGATTTTATGGTTTAAATAATAGGTAAATATTGAATTTGATAAAATATATTTCGTAAGTTTTTGTTAGTAAAAACATCTAAGGTATGTAAAGTCGTTCATTATGTGTACTCTGTTGGGAAAGTTAGCAAAATAGTATGAAAATCATGAGAAGAAAAGAAGTATGAGAAGATGTAAGTTAGAGAAAGATATGCGAGAGGTGTCAATTGTCATGGGTAGGTGGTTAGGTATAATAAGCAGGGTGACGGATAGACAATAAAAACGCTTTAAGCGATAAGATTGAACAAAAATTAAGTATAGATATATGTTATATGTGAGAACCTAAAACATATGTTTATGAATTATGCATCTAAGCAAATCTGAACTATGACTAATAATACACAAAATATAGTAAGCAACAAAAATAAAATTAAACCTTTAGTAGAAATTTTTAAATATATCTAACATACAAAAATATAAATATTAATTAATAAAAATATCTACATTCAACTTGCGTGCTGCCTAGAGTTAAGTATAAGTTTCAAAGTCTATTAAAACATAAGCGATACTAATATTGGTTAAAAACTAAATTTTAGGTAAACGCATTACTGATTTTTTGCAAAATCAGAATTTACCTTTCAGTATGTACTTTTGAAGTTGACGGGATTGACGGCAACTCAGTATTTATTGTACTATTTTAGAACAAAATTAAATTAACTCTTTTTGTCTTTATCATAATATTACTCATTCAATTACTTGCTTACTTTTGCTCCTGTGACAAAATACTTCCTTGTTGCGTCTAGGTACTATTTTGTTAATTAAATGCTGAGGAAAATGAAAAACGCTAGGTACAGCATTTTGCTTTAATTTTCTTTTTCCCACGGATATTGATATTAAAGTCATTTTCTTCAAAATGTTTGCTGCAAACAACACACAACTGAATATTTTGACGGTGTAAAACTTTCACGCCTTATTGCGTTCAACCATTTTTTCTTTAATTCAGGATCCTTAGGGAACCTTCGAAGAAATTACAAATGTATCAGTATGTCTTATGTTTAAATTGTACTTACACATGATATGAAATGGAAGAACCTTTAGAACTCTTTTCACGGCAACCGTATGCACAACAATATGTAACCATATTGTTCTAATATTAAACTAGTTTTATTTCACAAAACCGTATGTACAAGAAAAATAGTATCGCAAAATATTTATTTGAAATAACTACTCTTAACATTCAACTGCCTCAAACTTTCTGAGTGATGTTACTGGCGTTCTTAATAATTCTCGCGTTTCTGTCCCATAATTCGCAAAATGTGTTGCCTACCCAAATGGTATCACTTTATAAACGCAAGGCGCAGTCTAGTTATAATCACGTCTCTGTCATTGCTCACTCCGTGTTTTCGCCGACACCATTTCAACTGTCCGCAACGTGTGGCAGCCACCAGTGGCTAATACAAGTGGTTGAATATGCGGGAGGCCATTATACAGTAATCAGTAATTCAGAACTAAACTAAATGTACCATTTATCCCGAATGGAACTAAATTAAAATCCTTAGTTAAGGCTCGTTAAGTCCCATTAGTACATCACAAGTTCGTCTTAATATGAATTTTCCTTCTTTTTTTTTGTTTTTAATTCATGAAGTCTCCAAGTTGTAGACAAAGAAAAATGCAAAAGCTGCAGTAATGGGAAGTTGGAAGTTTTCGTTTGCGGACGAAAAGCGAGGAAATTGTAGAAGATTTAAGAATATAGAGATTAAATATGATATTTCTGATGGAAATCCTGAGCCATTGTACGCCCGCGAATCGTCTAGGTCGGCTTCGATTAAGGCGCTCTAAAAGTTAAATGAAGTACGACGACGTTTAATTAGCGGAATGGATATTGATTGCTGCCATTCCAAACAGAATAATTTGGCCGCGGAGGAGAGACGAAACTTTTGGCATTATATTTGATTTCTCCAGACGTCAGGATTAATGGGTCAGAAATGAAGATTTGCATCAATCCAGCTTGCTTTTCGTCCTATACAATAAATCAATGTATAATACAATATCTCTCTAACTCATTTCTTAATGACTCTTTAACTACCAACCATCTTTTTAATTTCTGTTCAAAGATCCTTTCTTTGGCACTGTTAAAGTGATATATTACTTATTGGGTTGTGTACTTTAGCAAAATACAAATAAATTGTTATTATCACTTCTGTATTATTGCTTTGCACCTAAATTAATAAATGCAAACGATGGTTTTAAATGTATATTAACTACATATTTACAGATTATAACGTCTTCTCGCTACAGGAATCAGAATCATACTATGTTTAACTACTATATACAAAGACTTACAGACTACGGCTTTGAAATTTTGGGGGGTGTGTGGATGGAATTTTTGTTACTCGAAAGGACTGTTAGTGTAAGCTTACAGTTCTCGGAAGGTCAGGTACAGAAAACGAATTTTGTGCACATCTGGAACTGTTCAATTCGGAACATTACTGATTCTAAAACCTTACGACCACTCGTAAACGTTTGGAATAAATTGTCACCTACGCATTATAGTTATTACCGAGCGGCGTGGTCTAGTGTTCTAGATCATTGCTTAGCATTCGGGAGTTCGCCGGTTCGAGCTCGGGTCCGGCTGCTCTGGTCTATATTTTCTGTGGTTTCCTGGATCATTTAGGCAACTGCTGGGGCAGTAATATTCCACAAATAATGTTTCACTTCTCTTCTGTCTTCATTTCGTCCGTCTCATCTTTCTCTCGCTAACCACACCATCCACCCATTCCCACGATTCCTGAAAGGAAGTTGAAGAGGGCCTTACGCTTTACCCTCCGGCTTTGCACTATAGTGTAGGTCGGAGGGACTGCCCGCCCACCAGCACGAGTAGCTGGTAGGAATGAAACACAATTTTTTTTAATAGTTATTCATTTTTACTTATTTTAGTTGGTAGGTCGTTATTAGGAAGGAATCCAACACTACCCAATCGTATGGACGGCTAAGTGTCTTTCAAATATTCCCATCTTCCACGGAAACAAAAAAAACGTTTAATTTTAGACGATCTATGCACTCTTGATGATAGTTTATATTACACAAACAAAATATTATAACAAAATTCGTTTTAAGACGTTTAATATGCACAGAAGAAGATAAACAAACTATATACAATACGGAGTAATAAAGACAACGAAATAAAAGGAATGGTAGCGAGGACAATAACCAAATGATAACAATTATAAAAGGGGGGAAGTCCTTCCGACCTACACTGTAGTGCAAAGCCGAAGGATAGGGCGTAACGCCCTCTTCAGCCTCCTTTCAGGAATCGTGGGAGTGGGTGGGTGGTGGGGTTAGGGAGAGAAAGATGAGAAGGACGAAATAAAGAAAGAAAAGCAATAATCTAAACAACTAGACTACGCCGCTCGATACTTTTTGAGTTAAAATTTTATAGCTGAAGTTGTTAATGCTTATGAAGGAGGAAGGGGTGGTTTGGAAGAAAGACAGAAAGCACAATGACAGTAAGAGTTAACAGAAATAAATAGAACGGAATTCAACTTGAGGTAATTACGGAAGAAACCGGGTTATTACTAAATGTTAGTACAGAGTACATGCAGGTATCGGTGTTCTAGGTAATGAAGCATGCATAAGAGTTTGAAGTTAAAATTGAAAGTAAATAATATTTAATATAAAAATAAATTTTCCGAAAACAATAACAATTATATACAATATTAGCAATAGCCCGCTCACGCGTTCCAAGCCCGCACGAAGGGCAGCCTTTGTGATATTAAGTAGCGGGAGGCAATTTTTGTCTGTCCGCCTGTCTGTCTGTTTATTCCGGCTAATCTCTGAAACAGCTATACCGATTTTGACTTAACTATAGACAAAATTACGTTTAGCTGTCATTTGCGTTTTGTTATTCCATGTCAGATACGTTTTTATTATACCACGTTTTATAGTGACTTGTATTCTCTTTGACGTCTTATGTCACATCACATGGGAACGCGGTCGAACGGGATAAAAAGTATCCTATGTCCATCTCCTGGTTCTAAGCTTCGTCCCCATCAATTTTCAGCCATTCTTGAGTTATAAATAATGTAACTAATACGATTTTCTTTTATATATATATATATATATATATATAGATATACAGATCTCAGGCAATTCTTTTATTTATACAAACTGTTAGTTATTTACTTCTTGTCAGATCAAGGTAACAATAGTTTCCTGCAGATACACCCGTAATGATTATCAATTTTTTTTTCTTACCCGCCACTTGCCCCAGAAACCTAACCTAGCCCGTATAAATTTTCCAGTACACACATTAGGTACTGATATTTTGTCTTTGTTCAAGAACACACTACCTATCATTCTACTATATAAGTTCAACGAGGCATGTTAATATTGTAAACGGCCCTACTCGTCGACAGGCACCTTATTTATATTTAAACCGAAACTACTTCTCGGTTACACACGGCAACAGAGGCTGCGGAATACCGAAAGGAAATTTCAAAGGACTCGAGAGCGTCAAGTTCTCGTCTGGGAAGAAAGCCCATTAAAATCGCGAACGGTGGTGTAACAGGAAAGCAAACGATAGGCATATATATATATATCTATATCTATATCTATATATGTATGCATAACATACGTAGGTAGGTAACAACCTAAAGCTGCGCATATATCTATACGTGAAAGTTTCGAAAGTAAGATGTATCGACGTTTCTGTTTATAAAAAGCAAACCAGCGAATCTACCCACTGAAAGTTTAACATCGACATCGACAACAAGTAAAAGCAATTCTACATGAAAAGCTCCCTTTCGTCTTTCGATTTCACGAACAAAACAAACTCGAAATATTTGAATCGAATTATGTAGCAATTTTTAAGAACTTCAATCTCGGCCGAATTTATTAATTTATTTATTGGATTTTTTGATTATGTTTCAATAATAATGTTTCCCTCCTGTGTTAGAAATAGGTACTGAAAGGGTAACCAGTTCAATATTGTTTCGATGGTAAGATTCCATTGTATAAATGTTCTTTATGTTAGGTAATTAAGTGTCCTAAATCCTTTCCAATTTCTTCACATCCTTCTAATTTACGACCGTGAAAAATGTATTGTTCGAATCAAAATTGGCAACTTGTAGAGGCTCCTAACAAATACATTTTGGTTCCAATTTTATTACTTTAACTGTCAAATTATACCGTGACGTCTTACTTTCTAAAATCATATCTATCTTTTCATGTGCTATCACTGTCTTCCCACCCCCAGTTACTGAACTCCACCAACATTCTTTTGTACCTTTCCCTACTCCATATTATCGTAAGTTTATGTATGTAAAGTTAACTTTAAGAGAAGTATTCATTAGTCTACAGAAGAGAAGTCTTCAGATTCAAATCATATCGAATCATATTGAACCGCTCGCCGAGCATTGTTAACACCATATCTTGTATAATCACGACCGGAAGGGACAAATTAATGTAAATACTGTGTATATATTCAACTGCAAATAAATATTGTTACTCGATTAATTTTGATTAAAAAATCTTCACTGGTTATTGAGGAACTCCCGCTTGCTCCAAAATAATTGTGGACAAAAACAAATGTATGCAAAATCAACACCCTAACATGATGAATGAAAATGATCATTCAATAAACAATATTTATAAAAAACATAATGAAAGTACTACCCATTCGAATGGTTTTGTAAGGCCTGTATCCTAAATGATGCATTACTTCTAGCGGCTAAGGTATTGAGAATTGGGATTATAACCAGAGGATCCTTTTTATATAAAATTTTACGCATTACAATTTTCAATTTTTTAATTGCTGCAACCGTTTTCGGGAAAATTGCGAAAGACTACTTTTTTCAATCTTTTCTCGTGGGTCGAAGAAGTTCATAATTTTCAAAAAGTTATGCAATACAACATCCCTCAAATATTGGTTTACATTATTCAAAATTTCGATTTGAGGAATATCTTGGATGGACTAATACCGTATATGTAAAATAACAGTTAAACAATAGAAAAGTCTGAAGGCTGACGATTAGTTTCTAATTTCCATATACGAACCATGCATTCAATTAGTTTTAACAATTATGAGCGAAAATCAGAATAAAATATGAATTTCGAAGGGAAAAACGACGAATTTCAATCGATTTTATATGCATAAACTAGACAACAAAATGATTCTGTCAATAAAATGCGAAAATTGTAGTTAAACGTTTTCAACATGTTAACAATTATTAAATATACATGGTCTATGTTTCGTAAATTCAATAATACACTTGAAACGTTTTTTTTAAATACTTTTAAGGTACTTTTTACTTTTTTAATTGAAACTTGTTTGGATTTGTTTACTATTTACCGTCAATATTTATTTTCAATTTACTCCTCGCGAACCGAAAAAGTTCTAGTTTGTACTTTTTAAAAGTGTTTTTATCTCAAGATTATTCGCACAGTATTCCTCATTTGTATTTAAACCCAAATATCAACAAACAAAGTTTAATACTGTAACCATTATCTTCAAGGATATACCTATATGTATAATAAAGGTACTTGACGTTGTATGTAAAATAAATGATCTTTAATTAATTTCCTTTTCATTTCTAAAAAGTTCGGATGATTATTCCGTTTTAACATGGACGAATCGGTCGAGAAAACGAGGGAAAGTCCGGGCGAGTCAGTTAATGTACTTCTTGCCAATGGATAACGGCTAAATTTATCACTGTCGGGTCTAATTCGTATCCTCATTGGAATAATTACCAGTATTACGCCACACAATTCTTTTAATTACGTTTTTATTAAAACTGCATTGAACAAACCTTAAACATATACAGGGTCATTCAAACTGAGTGGCACATTAGACTTTTAGAGAAACTAAACATGTTACAGATTTGAAAATTTGGGAGTTTTGGATTTTTTTTTAAATAAAGAATGGAAAACATCAAACGTATCGAAAGAGCATAAAAAAAGGAATCGAATAACAACATAAAATATGCGAGGTGCCATTTGAAAAAATGAAGATATTCGTGTTTGTAATTTTTAAACTTTGTATTTTTTTCTGAACGCTCTGTACAAATTATAAAGCTTAGTTTTAGCACGACGTTAGCCTTATGACTTGACTATAACTAGTGAAACTTTCAATCTTCTAAGTCGTTTTTTATGGAAGTTATGAGTTTTTATAGTTTGGGTTGCGGTGCAATCTTTTTTAAATAAAAAATAAATTAAATTATCTCAGAAACTATTAATCGTAGGCATACAAGTTGGTTATCAAAGTCACCTTAAAATTTTATGTTTCATACGAATTCATCTCATCGTAAAACATATACCATTCCATTTAATATAAGAAAGTTGACATCAATCTCCGGTATAACCGGAAGTGCCCGACAGTTGATATTATTTTAATTACATAGATCATCCTTGATAACCCCTGCTCCCTACTCCCAAATTTTCAAATCTGTAACATGTTTAGTTTCCCTAAAACGTCTAATGTACCACTCAATTTGAATGACCCTGTATGTTACACAATACACAGTGATGCATACAACGAAAAAGTACTTTTAAATCGACGCTTTTCATTCGATGTGGAAAACGTTTGTCTGTGTACATTTGATTTATGTGAAAAAATATGACGCCTTATTTAATTTAAGAATAACAATTGACTTAACGTTTGTAATCATCAACAACTTACATTACCAAAATTCAATATGTTTGTAAATGTACTGAATTAAATTTTATTTATACACATTTTAAAGAGTCCAATACAAAAAATTATTTTTTTTACATTTTATTTTAACGGCGGCGATTCTCCATACCGTAACATAATTTAGTCTAATGATTCCGTCGGCGGTCTTTTAGCCACAACCACTTCCACATAGTACCCATGACATTTAAACACGTCAAAAGATTGAAGATTTTTAATGGATAGATATGTATCGTAAACGTCCTTATAAACCACCCTGCTATCTGTTTCCAATATTAAATATAAATATGGAATCAACAGAAACAACTACTCCGAGGGCTAATACCTCTACCGGCATTGAATTACACTGTTGATTCCGATGGACTTCTAGACGAAAATATAACATAGTCAAAAAAGAAGAAATTAAAATCCTTATTCGTCTAAATTTTAAGATCAAAGATCTCACATTTTGAACGCGTCCTACCAAGTAGGCACAACGAACCGAAAGCCGCATCCCACGACCAGTTTTGACCTATCGGGTCTCATCAGGTGGGCGCTGGCAGAAAGGCTTTTATATTTATATTTATAATATAGCCTGTAAAATCCTTTCTGCCAGCGCCCACCTGATGAGACCCGATAGGTCGAAATCGGTCGTGGGATGTGGCTTTCGGTTCGTTGTGCCTACTTGGTAGGACGCGTTCAAAATGTGAGATCTTTGATCTTAAAATTTAGACGAATAAGGATTTTAATTTCTTCTTTTTTGAATTTCCAATATTACTTACATCTTTCGCATAAACACTATATACTAAAAATAAAAATAAATTAAATGTAAAAGGTTATATTTCCGTTAAAAAAAAGAAACCTTTTGCGAAGAAATGCTACAACGGTTTTTATTTTTAATATATGGTAATCCACCGTTGTATTTATCTCTACTAGACGACTATTTTAAGGAAATTTCCAGTAAATTCTGCCATAATATAATCAGACCAACTGTTCAAATGTTTCCACTTTTAAATTAAGCGAAATCTCATGTTTACAGTGGGTGGAATAGGGGTGCCCTTGTTTCGTTTCTTTCTCCATTTCTCAACTAACACGTCGAACATCTATACGTATACATATATATATATATATATATACCCATTTACATATACGTACCTTAGTATATAGCTTGTAATGGAATAAATAGGTTCCGATCGACATTGCTAGTAGGCTTTTGAGACGACGCGGGCCGAGAAACACTTTCGTCGTTCGAGCTTTAACGCTAAAAGTCGCGGAGCAAAAACTGTCTTTCGTCAATCGACATTTTTATTTGAACACGTTCGAACCTTAATCGGATCAATTTTTTCCTACCAGAGAAACATATAAAATATTGGTTATACGTAGCTACCTCCATACTCTTTAGGATACATCATAAACCCAGCAGACAATATCATATCTGAAAATAAAATCAAGATTGTATCGAACCCGCACACGATATTGTTCAGTAGTCATTACCAATGTCGAGCCAATTAACAGGCGGACCCATAGATGGCGCTAGTAGTATCAAATCCATGTGATTTTTAGTTAGCGCTAACCTTCAAAAGACGCGTGTATAAATTTGACAGCTGTTACACTATTAGTATATGAGTAATAGCATTTTTAGTAAAAGAACTTTTGTGTGTTAATAAAGCATTGCTTTTTGGCGAAAGAAAGTACTCTTGAAACCAAGGCTTGGCTTGATAAATATTATTCGGATTTTGCACCAGGAAAATCAACCGTAGAAAAGTGGTTTGCTAAATTTAAACGAGGCGAAATGAGCACCATGGACCTGAGGACGATGCACGCAGTGGACGCCCCAAAGAGGCTGTTACCGACAAAAACATCAAAAAAGTTCACAAAATAATTTTTGATAACCGTAACGTGAAGTTGATTGAGATAGATGAGACCCTATATAATAGATATAAAAGGAACGTGTTGGTCATTTCGTGAATGAATATTATAATATGCGAAAGCTCTGTACAATGTGGGTGTCGCGCGAACACACAATCGACTAAAAACATCAACGGATCGAATCGATGATTCTAAGCAGTGTTTGGAGCTGTTCAATTGTAATAAATCCGAATTTTTGCATTTGCGTCGATATGTGACGATGGATGAAACATGGCTCCATCATTTCACACCGGTGTCCAATCGACAGTCAGCCGAGTGGACCGCACGTGATGAACCGACTCCAAAGCGTGAAAAGACGCAAAAGTCGGCTGGTAAGGTTATGACATCAGTACTCTGGGATGCTCATGGTATAATATTCATTGCTATCTTAAGAACGACTATTACGTAGCGTTATTGGAGCGTTTAAAAGACGAAATCGCGGAAAAGCGGCCTCATTTGAAGAAAAAGAAAGTGCTGTTTCATCAAGACAATACACCGTGTCACAAATCAATGAAATCATGGCAAAATTCCATGAATTGGGCTTCGAATTGGTTCTACATCCACCGTACTCTTCAGATCTGGTCCCCAGCGACTTTGCGACTTTTTTCTGTTCTCAGACCTCAAGAGGATGCTCGCTGGATAGAAATTTCGCGCCGACGAACAGGTAATCACCGAAACTGATGCCTATTTTGAGGCTAAAAACAAATCGTATTATAAAAATTGTATGACCGCTATAATCGTTGTATCGCCCTCGAAGGGAACTATATTGAATAATAAAATCAAGTTCTATAAAAAAAAAAATTTTTTTCTATGCTAGCCTATGAACTTTTCAGCCCGCCTGTTATATTACAAAGATTTATACTGTATCTAGCAGCAGCTGATTTCTATAGAACAGTAAATTTCAAAGCAGTTTTGGTTCTTTCAGCTTCTGATGATCTCTACTACTTTTGTGTTTCACTTAATGTTTCGTGTAAACTATTTAAACGTATGGTTTTGTTATTAGATTAATGCGGTCTAAGCTCGCCAACGTTTACGAGAAATAAAAACACATCAACTACCTGCGTTAAATGCATCTCACTGACCCGTCTAAATTCGCGGCATTATTCTAGCCAAATGGATCTAGTCGAAGTTGTGCATGCAACTGCCTCGTGTGGCCCAGTTTATTTGGTCTAATAAGAACACACAAAAAATTATTTTGCACAACCACATCAGCGCTGGATGTGGTGTGTGGTGTAAATACACTAAATCATTATACTACTGATATAGATAAATTTTATTTAGTAATTAGGTCGCAAAAATATATAAACATCTACGTTTATGGCAATTCTTCAGCTCTTCAGCAAATATACAGTACCTATAACCAAAACTGTCGTTACTTAATGGTCTTCATCAAAATCGATATCCATGATTTTTACGTTACTTCTGTTTGGAAACCATAAAAGAAGACATAAAAGAATAGTAATTTCTAAATTCTTCATAAACTCAGTGGAGTATATGAAAAAATACAATACACATTAGGGGTCGGGGGTTCAAAAAGTTATATTTCAAAAAATCTCATTACAATTTCTTATTTTGGTTCATCAATCTACGAATGTATACCAAATTTTGGAGAATGGGAAGTGCTGTGACACAAACAGACGAATGAGTGAACAGACAGATCAAAATAATAAGGGTTACTAATTGACTACATAACCCTTAAAAAAAACTTAAATTTGTGTGGTTATGTATGAGAGGATGAAGCTAAAGATGTTTCAAAATGACATTATTACAGATTTTTTATGTAATATTGATGATTTTACTTAAATATTTATTTAACCTTTACATTTGTGGGCACCTTTACAATATACAGTCAACATATCAATCATAATTTTAAAGAACTGCTTCAATCTAATACGTTCTATTTTTAGATAAATGATAATTGTATACCTGATATTACAATTAATTACTTGTGCACATAATTCATTAAAGCATTAAATATTGAAGGTTTTAAAATGATACATTTAAAAAGAAGAGATAAAACAGGCAAGTGACGGTACAAGGCCGTGAACTCGGTCAATACGTCGTTTCCATTAAAGGTCGTTATTAAGACAATTACTTTTAATCAATAAGTCAGTTACGTAACTATTAATTAATCAGGATGTGGGGGTCCCTTCGAGGCTGACTATCAGCTATCGCGTTCTTTTTCAAGAGAATTCGATAGAAACGACTTTAACGAGCAAATATATAAAGAGAGAATCCTCAAGAGACGTCTAGTCGGGTTCCGTCAACCAGTGGAAAAATTGCATGCCGCTGTTGTACAAACAATAAATCAAGAACGAGTAAATTGTCACAAGCCATTTTTAGCGTATTGCGGAGAAACGTGAACGGCTTCCAAAGTAAGCATGTGTGTATGTAGTAGATATGTGTGCGTGTATGGTGTGTCCGTCATAATGCCTTTTTCCTTCTTCTTTCTTCGACTTTCCGGAAGCTAAACAGTAAATCCGCAACACTGCCCTCGTTCAACATGGAATTCGCCGTCTAAAATTATTATTTGCTTTTCCTTTTTACTTTCTGCTCTATTCGACCAAGAAACGATAAATTAAAGCAAATAGCGACGATCAAACGCAATAAGCGAATTTGAACCCGCAGCGAAACAATTTGAAATAAATTCGTTATTTGTCTAGGATGAAATTACTTACTTGACGAAGACATTCTTTTCAAAGGAAAACCGAAATGGAAATAAAAAAAAAAGTTTAAGTCCTTGTCAAGTCAAGTCAAATAGAATTCGGCACGTGTTTTATCATTCAAAAACAATTTTCTTAACTTTCATAATACTCAAATAAAAACTTAGTTATATCATACTTTAACGAGTTTTTAAATATCGAAAAATTGAAGGTCTATTATAAGTTATAAGAAACCCAAAATTATATAATGTCATTAGTCTAAATAATTAACTTAGGATATTAGGTATTAAAGTTTTTTAACAGAACAAGAACACAACAAACTTTCACATAAAATGGTAATAATCCAAACAATGCATTAGACATAGGTACCAGAAGCCGAACTTTCCACATATACCGGTATTTTTATACAAGAATTAAAAAAAGCTAAAATTTATAATACAAAAACAAAACAATTCTTCTTTTTAAAATTCCGATTGGATTTTTTTAACTAAAAAAAATCATCAAAGTTGTTTTGTTTTCATGAGTACTTTCGTATGAACTGAAATATGTTAAAAGGCACAAACAAACACTGTTATTGCATACAAATAAAATAAATAGAATATACATAACAACTATATAACTTAATTACTTATAATATGTATAATATTTCAATGAAGAATAAGTAATACATTTAAACAAATATATTGTATAATTATGGCAGTATGTCCCCATCGCTCACTGACCTATTTCATATTGTAGACAAGGGTCATAGGTCATACCAAGGTGTCTACTTGTACCTAAGATGCTTAATTGTAGCTGATAGGCAGGTAAATTGAATTAAAAAACAACAAGGTAATGATATATAGCTATACACACACTCCAAAAGGTCAGTCTCAAAACAAATCGTATATACATTAATGTAGGCATTAATTTCTGAATTAAAATTTTCCGACTACAGATTAAATTAAAAAATTATTATTAATGTCACATCTTCACCGAAAATCGAACCCGGGACCTTTCAACGATTATGACTTTGTAAGTACGTTCGTCGGTACTGCTGTCTCCTCTCGTACCTTAGTAGTCATATAATTGGCGCGCAAACCCAAAGGTCCCGGGTTCGATTAGCGGCAAGGGCATGACAGCAGTAACGCATTGTTCTTCATCAATCTGAAATAATCTGTAATAGGAAAAAAATAATTCAAAAATTAATGTCAACAATCAATTAACCTCCATAAAAAAATACCCAAAATGTTTTATTATATTATATGTTACCGACCAAACCCGAATTCAGGATAAATTAGTTTTGCCTAGGCTAGTTTATCCAAAAAGCGACATGATATATCAGTTTGGCCCACTCCGTTAATCCGGATACGACAGTCAAGATAAACTCATTTACTCTAAACTAAAAACCAGCTTGAATTAATAAAAAGTAGTACAAACATTCAGTCAGAACAGGCCAAGGTTTTTGCAGTTGCATCAAAAAATGTATGTCGAAGAGGTGCCTCTGTAAAATCTAAATTCTAACTCAATATCACTACATAATAACGTGCTAATATCTATAGTGCTAGCGTAGGTAGGTTTGTAAAGCAAATTGGTGGATCTACATCATCCTATGATACAATATTCCGCAATTAGACCACCTTTTAACCTCTAATTAAAGGATGGAACTAACTGACGTGCCTACAATCGATGTTGTAGTTTAATCGAAATTTCTAATTAACAATCACCAACGTTTTGACGTTTTGAAATGTCAATATTCTGATTTGGTCGCCCGCCCTAGGGCCATAGATGGGATGTAGTAGTGGCTGTGGCTAAACACCCGTCGACGGAACCATTAGGTTAAATTAGGTTGCGGTATGGAGGAACGCTATGTTAAAATTTAAGTGCTATGCACCGTCGACAGCGGTACCCAACCGTCCAAACTTGGACGGATTCAACTTTACCATGTAATAACAAGTAATTAAACGTTTTGACCGCATCAGTTATTAATTTTCCTACGTTTCACAAGCCAAACTACTCTAGGCTAGGCAAAATATCTTAAAACCAGGTTTGCCGGCGACAAGTTATACACAGGTAGGAATTCGTATTTCTTATTATACACATTTCCGCAATTAAACAACAGAAATAGAAAACGAAATATCAGGAACAAGTAACAACAAACAGGTGAATTAATAATAGACAGGGGACATGTTTTAAAAATGGATAGCGATAAAATACTTCACAATCAAGCTTGGTTAAAGATCAACTCCATCAACTATTAAAATAATAACATTAAGAAATCAACGATCTAATTTATTTCATTGTATCATTAATACATTTCATAGAAAAGTGTTATATTAATATAAACTTAAATGCTAAGTAAATGTTGGTTGGTTTTCGGGCTATCTGGCCGTCGTCGGTTGAGACTTGTAGTTCTCGACGTTTCGTCACCGATTGTTCAACGAAGAAGATCTCCTGAAGATGTTACCCACGCGAGGTGACGAAACGTCGAGAACTCAACCGACGACGGCCAAATAGCCCGAAAACCAACCATGACATTCTTGTTGGCTGCGAAAGCTTGAACCAGTTCGTAAATATTTTTTGTTTTCCAAACCTCATCGAATGTAAGCTACAATTTCGAGGACATTATTGTTTAATAATAATAACGACCTTCCGGTTTGGCAATTTTCAAATGATTTATTTTGCTTTCGCTACAATTGTATCGTTACACAATAACTTCATCAGGCGAGATGACAAACTAACTTATAAGATAATTTACGTTACTTAAATAGGAGCTAAATCTACAGTGGGGTATATTTTTATTTACAATTAAGATTAAGTAAGGGTGTATTACTAACTTCTATTTGATCATTTAAGATAATGTTACTTTTGCTATGTTTGTTAATTTCTAATATCTCAAACAAATTTAATTTTTGACCTTTATTAATAGTATGAAGAATTTCAATTTTTTTGTCGAAATGATGATTTTTCTGATATTTTGTGTTCTGCATAGGTGGAGTGTGTCTTCTTTTGTTGGTAAGCTTTTATTTTATACAGTTTTATGGAAAACTGGAAATATCTCTTCAAAAAAGCAAGAGAGATATTAACGTCTGTGTTTTTGGATGTCCGCCTGATACAGATTTTTGCGGTTGGCATAAAGTTTTAAAATTTACGACGAATGCTTGAGAGCTTCCATAATGTGCACATGTGAGGCACACGACAGAAGAAAATTAAATTCACCCAGACAATAAAGATCGGCTATAAACAAGTGAAATCTGTGCCTTTGATTCCGAGGACAGTAAAAGATCACTGACCCCTCGTAACCGCTTTTAATGCAACAATAAATCCACAACAATCTCATTTACTCGTTAAGACAAGTTTTGTTCTTATAGACGGCAACATATTAGCGGTTTTCATTATTTCTAGAGAACAAAAGACGATGCTCGCAATTTTGTTTTTAACGATCAGCATCTTTATGAGTTCGTAAATCGCTCGCAGTTTATTGATGGGATTTCGGCCAAGAAACATATTACTAACCCTCCCCCTTGCTGTTATTTCAGATTATAAAGTTAATATAATTTTGCATCGGAAGCGCTTTTCAAATAATACGCAGCATGATTCTATACCATTGCTAATAATTAAAACACACAAATTCATTACCTATTTTATAAATATTTTTCATGTGTCTTCATTAAAACCTCCAGTACGAAATATATTCATTATTTTGACGTAAACGTTTTCTGGAAAGCATCAAAAACTTTTTAAATAGAAGAATAAAAAAAATTAAAACATGAATATACAACCATCTAATTTCAATATGAACATGGTGAAAAATATTTTTTTTAGGAGGAGTGTTCATATTTATGTATCCGGAACTAGCAACTGGTTTTCCTTAATGTGACCTGACATATCAATTGTAAATTTTGACATTTTAGACGGCTCAAGAACTTTTTGTCATATGGAGCTGTTGCTTATTACCACGACGTGGATATCTATCTCAACAACAGTACATCCCATTGATGTTGAAGCACCATCCAAAACAACTGTATATCACCGATTTAGTGAACTGATAATGCAACATCTTTACGTGACATACCGTGAGATTGAGGCACCCCTGGGAAATACTATGAGAAGCATACATAATATATTGTATAAAAATTTTGCAGTGAAAAGCTTTGTTCGCGTTGGATTCCCAGTAATTCCCAATCGCTCCAAAAAAAAAATATATGTCGATCGGTTCAAAAAAATGCTCAAAAGATAAAAGCATAGTGCATCAAAAAACATTTACAGATGTGACAGATATTTACAAATTTGTACAAGAAGACTTTCATTGTTATTCCGATTACATAAATATATAATTAAGGAGGCTTTAGAATATATTTTTATCAAAATCTGAAAGTATACCAAAAACGTATGTAACATAGAGTTTGAAAACAACCTACCTGTGGTTTTGATGTGAGAAACTAGCGAAATTCACGACGCGTTCTAGATTTAAATTTCGTCAATAGCCCTTTTTTCCAACAACCCTTTAAGAACCCTTTTATTTTGTTTGGAATCGAGTCTGATTTAGCAATAATTAAAAATATGAACACGGCAATTTACGCGATATTTTTCAGTTAAAGTAGTAGTACAATAGAAAACTTGAAAAAAAAAACATCAAATACGCACTGCTGCAATGTAGAACAAGAGAAGTCGTTTTTTAGAGCAGGCTGGCAATTCAAGTATTCCTTCATAACCACAATATCAAACTGAACGTTCTATATTGTTATTTGTGCGCGGTTCGTTGTTATTAATTTCGTAGTGAGTCGCTCGACTTCGATTGGTCGCGAGCGTGTTGATTTCTGCCACAGTACTTACATATACATATTTTTACACATATACATATATAGGGGTCGATATTATGCGGGGAAATGTGTAAATACTTATGCCCGCCCTTTCGATAAGTGACTGCGGACGCGTCGACCTCGTCACTTCGCGAATTGTGTTTTCTTGCATTAGTGCCAGCACTTCCAATGTTTACCAGAAATGCCAGAAAGTGCTTACATATGGGACGTGGGAAATCGACCTTTTATTTCAATATGCCCCTATATGGTTTCACCGAGAACACTTTAGTAAGCCAAAAATCAAAACATACTAGTTATAATAAAGTCTTTCAACTTGGCAAACCTCTGTAAATTGCTTGGTAAAATTAAGATGAGAGTATAGATCTTTGATACATAACAGGCGGGCTGAAAAGTTCGTAGATTAGTTTTGATAGAATTTGATTTTATTATTCAATATAGTTCACTTCGAGGGCGATACAACGATTAACGATTATAGCGGTCATACAATTTTTCAATACCATTTTTATAATACGATTTGTCTTTAGCCTCAAAATAGGCTTCAGTTTCGGCGATTACGATTACCTCTTCATCGGCGCGAAATCTCTGTCCAGTGAGTATCCCCTTGAGGTCTGAGAACAGAAAAAGGTCGCTGGGGGCCCGATCTGGAGAGTACGGTGGATGCGAAAGCAATTCGAAGCCCAATTCATGGAATTTTGTCATCGATTTCATTGACTTGTGACACGGTGCATTGTCTTGATAAAACAGCACTTTCTTTCTTTCTTCAAATGAGGCCGCTTTTCGGATATATTACGATTGAACAGCTCCCAGCTCCAAACACTGCTTAGAATACTATATCAGCATCGATCCGTTGTTGGTTTTGGTCGATTGTGAGCTCGCGGCTCGCACGGCACCACTTTGTACAGAGCTTTCGCATATCCAAATATTCATTGATGACCATTCATAACCAACACGTTCCTTTGATATCATTAGGGTCTCAGCTATCACTCAATCAACTTCACTTTACGGTTATCAAAAATTATTTTGTGGACTTTTTTGATGTTTTCGTCGGTAACAGCCTCTTTGGGGCGTCCACTGCGTGCATCGTCCTCGGTGCTCATTTCGCCTCGTTTAAATTTAACAAACCACTTTTCTACGGTTGATTTTCCTGGTGCAGTCAGAATAATGTTTATCAAGCCAAGCCTTATTTTCAACAGTATTTTTTTTCGCCAATAACCCAAAAAGCTATGCTT
Source organism: Agrilus biguttatus (assembly GCA_963921985.1). Classification (NCBI taxonomy): domain Eukaryota; kingdom Metazoa; phylum Arthropoda; class Insecta; order Coleoptera; family Buprestidae; genus Agrilus; species Agrilus biguttatus. The sequence goes on from OY998118.1 coordinate 30,151,308, forward strand.
TATTAACACACGAAATTCCTTTTTATCCATTTTTTCAAAGTAACAAAAGTTCTTTCATAAAAAATGCTATAACTCAGATACTACTAGTGAAACAGCTGTCAAATTTATACACGCGTCTATTGAAGGTTAGGGCTAACTAAAAATCATATGGATTTGATACTGGTAACTATGGTTCAGCCTACGAACTTTTCATCCCGCCTGTTATACTACTGTAATAGCCCAAATAATAAAATATAGGAACCCTAAGATACATAAACGGAGAATGATAAACGTTTAAAAATATATGAATATGATAAGTCTTTTTCGACTCTAGTTTCATTGACTAACTAACCGTACGAAAATTTTCGTTTCCTTTAACAAATCACAAAACTGTACAATACTTTGTGAAATATTTTAAATAAATAGAAAACTAAAAACACTTGAACAGTTTCACAATTTTTTAATGGCAAATGAAAGTAGATTTCTCCTCAATAACTACTAGTAATAAGTCAACAGAATACATAAAGTTATCTTATTAAAAAAATGCGAAAATTTTCAAGTGTGCTTAATTTTCCATTTATGCTTTTTTAATTTTTATTCCGTTATTTTCTCTGTTCATTGACATAAGACTGGATAAATTCTAAAGAGTATAAAATATACTATTAAGTTTGAAATTGTTTTTTAACCTTGAAATAGTACAATAAAGAAGATCGCATTATGTGCACGTTTTCCAATTTCGTTCCACGCATTACAAATATTCGATTCCATAGTACGTTCAGCATCTAGAATTCGAATTTCAAAGGATATGCGACAGCGGAACGGCGTAAGCTAGCACGTAATAGCTTCTACTGATTTTTCTATAAACTTGCACCGAAACTCATAACCCTCTCTATCGGAGTGGATTCCTAAATGTTTCAATTGAACATTCAACCTGCCGCGACGACAATCGATAGAACTGAAGTTCGATGCTCTACTTCGGAACTAACCTATCAACAGGATCATAAACCCAGAGACATAAATAAGGGACCTTTTAAGCTTCTTCTGCACTATGGCAGTACAAATCTATTATCTGAAGGTTCAGCAAGTTCAATCATTACCTTTACAAACACTGCTTTTTAAGTATAAATAAAATAAAAAACAAGTAGAATTTTCTTCAAAAAAATATATTTTTACATAAAAACCATAAAGTTTTTAATTCCATCAATAGGCACTTGTCTTACAATTCGATTTTGTATCTCATCCTTATAGTACGCCATCAGATTTGTCAACCACTATAATACGGCCGTTTTCACGTCATCATCGTCATCGTGGCCCTGACTACCCAAATGCTCCTTCAAAATCAGGAATATGTGGTAGTCACTGGGCGCTAGATCTGGACTATACGGAGGGAGAATCCCAGCGAAATGATCATTCTGCTTCATAGCAATACCCGTCCACAATCGATTAGTCGAACTCATGATCTCATTTCATTAATGTACATGTATGAACTACAAAACATTTGTTAATTTAATTATTTTTTTGTGGGAATAAAAATATCATCAATAGTATTCTTCGAGTTCTTAAGATAATAGAGAAGGACCGTAATTCTTGATTCAGAAAAGAAAATTTTCGCCTTTTTTGTTACTCTCAAAACTGTTTTCTCAAATCAAAATTGACTTATTTATGTTTGTATTAGTCCTATAATTAATTTATTAGTTTCTGCCAATATAGCAAATTTCAAAATTACTGACCGAGAAGAATTTCTTTGATAGATGATGTTTGGCATTGACTGACTCCAATGACGTGTATAAAATACAAATGTGGAGCAAAGGTTTAGAAATTCGCTCAATTATCAATTCATGAAACGTTCGTGTACTTTGTTCGGATTTTGAGTCCGTTCCGAAGCCCTTGGCTACAAACAAATCAAACTACAATAGGGAAAAATGAACACAATGAAAAAGCAAATCGAATACTTGAATCATCTACGGATATACTTTTTTTTCACTCAGTTTGAAATAACATAAATTTTAATTGCAACGATATTGCCTATTAGCAAAAAAGCGGATAATTGAGAAAATCTTAAACAAATTTGTCGATTGTTTTATTAAAAAACTTTTCTGTTTGGTTTTTTCGAATTGTTTCAATTAATCGTGCAGTTTAACAAAATTTGCACCACAAATAAAAAATAAAAACTTTTTTTGTAGTAAACATTATATTATTAAAACAATAACTTTGTCAAACATATGAAATACCACAGTTATGGTAAATATTAAAGTGACCAATTTCTTTAACAATGAAAAGGAGGACGAAAATTTTTTGAAATACGTAGACCGTAAATAAATGAATTATTTCAATAATTCAAACAAAAATACACTAATTATGCTTACATTTCTTTTGTACCGTCCTACACGGTAGGCAATTCAATGCCGGTAGGGGTATTAGCCCTCGGAGTAGTTGTTTCTGTTGATTCCACATTTATGTTTATTGTATAGCTTGTAAAAGCCGTTCTGCCAGCGCCCACCTGATAAGACCCGATAGGTCGAAACCGGTCGTGGGATATGGCTTGCGGTGCGCTGTGCCTACTGTGTAGGACGCGTTCCAAATGTGGGATCTGTGATCCTTTATAATTTGACGAAAAAGGATTTTATTACCTTGTATTTTTGGATTTTTATCTTCATCTAATAATCGTTCCGAATCAACAGTGTAATTCAATGCCAGTAGGGGTTTTAACATATTGACAAGGAGGACACTTCGAGAAAGGACAGAACCTTCAAAAGAAGGACTGTCTTCCGCAAAGGAAGGCGACTAGTTACCTTATAAATATCAGCAGATGGTGACCTATTGCCTTTAATTCGATATAAGATATGTATGCTTCATTTTATTGGACACTATATCAACTATTTACATGGCAAGAATGTTTTTCTTTATCACCGGCAATTGATGGTGACGATATTAAACATTATTGCGTAATTTTATTCTTCTTGTAACATGTGGACAGACAAAGGAGAGATGGTGATCTTATTGATATTCCTTTTTTATTTGCGAGAATAAGAGTCTTGGGCCTATTTCAAGTCACCGTACTTTTAAGAATCGCTCGTATAATTCCTACCCACACAAAAATGGGAGTCGTTAAAACCGCCGTTTCTTACTTTATCGCGGGAGGCATTTATTTTGGCTGCGTATCTTTCGCTTCCATCTCCGAGCCGGGGGGATGGATGATCTGCACGAATTTTACGTGACAGCTGTTTTGTATTCATCGCGAAACTGTAACGGGAATTGTGCCATATCAATATTATTCATTAATAATCGGAAGGCGTAACAATTATTATTCGGACCAGTCGGGGTGCATTCTAAAATTTTCATTTCTCAAACATTTAATCGAAACAATTTACGTGCTGCTCTCTTTTTAACAGTTGCGAAAAAATAAATTCCTATAATCAGAGCTGAAAGCTTTTCATAATTAAAAAGGACATTTTAAATTGGCCTTCTTAAAGCCTGCCATCATTAAATTGTACATCATCTAATTGTGGAAATAGAAGAGTAAAGGGCGAAATACTCACCCCTATATGCCACAAATTGTATTATTAATGGGAGACACTCCCGCGTTGATAATTCCCACGAAACCCGTGTCCATTAATAAGAATGTTTGTGGTATACAGGGGTAGGTGTCTTTCATTTTATTCCATCTAACTGTGGGATATTTGAAGTGATTTGCTAAAAGTATCATTGATATTTCCGTTTTTAATTTTTTTATAGTCTACAGAGATTTTTGATAAATGAATAATCTAATTCAGGATTAGTCAGCACTTTTATGATTTGGTCCCGTATGGGTGGGACACGTGGACTGTGGATGATAAAAATACCGTGGTTAGAAATTAGTGAAGAAGTGTAAGAGAACAAACAAGACAAACATGAATAACAACTCAATAGGGAAAAGGAGAAATAAGTGGGTGGAACACCTTCTGAGACGTGAAGGGCTAGACAAAGATATACTTGAGGAAGAAATAGGAGTAAAACAAGGCAGAGGAAAGCATAGATTAGATTAATGTTCACAAATAGGTAGGAATGTACACAGCAGCGTGGTCTAGTAACATATATCATTGCACTCTGGAGGTCAGCTGTTCGAACCCGCGTCGGCCTGCTCTGGCCCAAGTTTTCCGTGGTTTCCTTGAATCATTTAGGTAAACGCTAGGGCAGTAATATTCTACAGATAATTATTCACTTCATTTCTGTCTGCATTTTCGCCCGTCTCATCTGTCTATCCCTAAACACTCCACCCATCCATTCCCACGATCCCTGAAAGAAGGCGCAAGAGTGTCTTATGCCTTACCCTCCGGCTACGCACTACAATGTAGGTCGGAGGGACTGCCCGTCCCACAGTATAGGTAGTAAATGGGAATGAACACCCCAAAGTTCTTTTTTTTAATTAAGGATGTAAGACATTCTAGTTTCAGAGAAATGCGAAGATTGGCTCATGATAAGAAGGAGTGGAGGTCGCGTCCAGCTGATCTTCGGACTGACGACTCTATAATGATGACTTGATAGATTCTAAAACAGGGTTTCGTTAGTCACCTCTGGGAATTAAATTGAGCGACCCAGTAACTACATTCAAAAAGGGTCAGAATGGCATTTTTTCACTTACGATTTTCTTTTATCTTCTCCAACCCTTAAGAGACAGCAAGGGCAGCTGTAGATGCTTTATTCACGTTCAAAATAAGAGCGTTGTAGGTGTAAACATTTGTTGTTGCACGCATTGTAGGTGAAACAACTACCAAAAATGCACATGCAACTCAGTAAATGAATTAAAAATATTATTGTAGGTGCATTCCGGGCTTGTTGACCGGAATACCTATAATACACCTGGCCGGATTTTACCGCTAAGGAGTAAAATCCCAACGACCACAGCCAACAAGCTCAGAATAAAAATATAATAATAAATACGCCGTCCGTGAAAGCCCACATTCAGAAATAAAAATATATAGGTAATGAGTCGATGACCATTCAACTAGATAAATTGTAAATATAAATATGGAATCAACAGAAACAACTACTTCCAGGGCTAATACTCCTACCAGCATTGAATTAGACTGTTGATTCCGATGGATTATTAGACGAAGATATAACATATTCAACAATATCCTTTTTCGTCTAAATTTTAAGGATCACAGATCCCACATTTCGAACGCGTCCTACACTGTAGGCACAGCGTACCGAAAGCCATATCCCACGACCGGTTTCGACCTATCGGCAGAAAGGCCTTTACAGGCTGTGATCCTTAAAATTTGGATAAAAAAGGATTTTAATGCCTTTTTTTGATTAGAAATAAATTGTATCTGTATTTCTTCACTTTTACAATTTCAAAACTATTTACTAAATAAGTTATCATCAAACAACCAAATTTGGTGACAAATCATGATGAGATGCTAAACAAACAGTCAAATTCCATCCATTTATGTATTAAACGGTATGATAGAAAGTACAAAGAGACTACAATTTTACAATATTAATGCACAGATTAAATTTACACTATTCTAGCAAGGTACATAAACGTTTTATCGTTTGAAAGCACATGTATTATACATATTCATGGTTTTCTTAAGCAAGCAATACAGATCGTGTACATTTACTTACATACGTAGATAGTGGGGACCATATCGTTATGTTTCATAATAATAAAGACTGTTCAAACAGAGGCTTGCTTGCCGGTAGCCAGGCATGGCGCTAAAACTCGTAACTAACGGATAACGTTCTAGCGAGAAATGACTCCCAATTTAATCCTGTTGGTTTTTAAAAGCGCTCTGTTCTCCCTATTTACTGAAATACAGTGGCTCGTATTGTCAGGTTTGGTCCACTATTAGCATATACATACATGTACATTTGTATAGCATTTACACACATATCGCGTCAACTTGCATTTGCAAATTCAAACAGTGTAATGTGAAGTTTTTAAGTTGCAAACGTGTACAAAACCAAATTATACACGTAAAATACGCGATGTCGGTCGTATTACCAGGATTTCTTTTTCTACGTTAGTTCGTACAGTTTGCAAAAAGAGATGGTTAATTTATTTCAAAAAACTAACCACACCACAAACTGATAATAGCAAAAATAGAATATTTAATGTAAATTCAAAAAACGTTATTGAGGAAATGGCGTTAGGATCGGGTTTTGGTGGGAAATATTCCCCTAATTGGCATATCAAAAGTGTTACTCACCAGGGGTAAGTTCTATGCACGAAGGGATTAGATTAAGTTACGGTATAGAGGATAGCCATTATTGAGGTTCGGGGTTTTAGATTTGCATCCCCTAATCTGGAAATATTCTATATTTCAGGTACTTTTATGGAAGAAGGAGAAACAATAACTACACTGTCGGATTAAGCATCTGTATTGGCAAGCATTTATTAATACGAGGTTGTAACAAATATAAACGGGACAGATTTATTTATTACAGAGAGGTCAGTGCCCTGGTAGTAGTAGATGCGAAGATAGCCTGTACCGCTAGGGAGAAGGGAGAACCAACCCCAATTCGCTCCAGTCACTTTAGTACGAAAAGAAACAATAAGAGAGACAGAAGTGCATGCCTCCGTGGAGCAACGGATTATGATTAAGTTTTTGGCCAAGGAGGGGGGTGAATTCAACCGACATTTTTCGGCGATGACAGATGCAGATCGGGGACAACACCCCGTCAAGAATTCGGGTGTTTGCATGGCACAAGAAATTCTCTAAAGGCCGTGAAATGGTCGAGAACGAGAGCCATGCTCGTCGCTCGAGAACAAGTGTGACCGAAGCCAACATTGAGGCGGTCCGAAATCTCATTGATGGAAATCGACAAATAACTCTCTGGAAAATGGTTGATAAATTGACCATCAATTACAGGAGTGTCCACGGGATCGTGACATATGACCTGAAAATGCGCAAAGTGTCCACTAGATGGATTCGGGTTCCCCAACTGTTGTCGGAGGATCACAAGCAATATCGATTGGAGATTTCCCAACGACATTTCAATCGATTCCAGCAAGCAACAAGAGAGTGAAGCACTTTTAAATCGCATCATCTCCTGTGATGAAACATGGGTGCACCACTACATTAAGGCAAAGACGCGCCTGTCGGCCGGAAAGGAAATAACAAGAGTATTTTTTGATCGGCAAGGTGATTTTCACGTTGACGCACGATTAATGCGCAATATTGTTGTGATCTACTGGATGCCGCGAAATTGTCATTTCGAATGAAAAGAAAGAAGCAATCGATCAGAAGTATAATTCTTTTGCATGACAACACCAGACCACATACGGCCAATGTCACAAGGCAAAAATGGGATGCATTAAGGCTGGGAAACGCTGGAACATCCGCCATATAGCACCGACTTGTCCCCTTGTGATTTTCATCTTTTTGGGCCCCTAAAAGGAGCGCTTGGAGGCCAACGTTTCCACAAGAATGGCGTAGTGGTGCTCCAATGATTACCAGAACGTATGAAGAGTTCTTATGATAACGACATAAAAACCTCTCAATACGAAGGGAAAAATGTATTTCTAGGGCGGGACACTATGTAGAAAAATAGTATATGTATCGAAGTCTAATTAAATATAGTTCGAATTTTTTACAAAACCTATCAAGTTTATATTTGATCTATCCTCGTATAACATGAAACGAACAAAATGATTGTATAAATTAGGTGATGAAATGGATTATTTCACCTTTGCACAGATGTGCCACTTCTTTTGATTCCTATGGGGGAATCGGTGCAATAAACTGACTTCGTGTTTTAATTGTTTATTACACCCAACTATTTACAAACTATATACACTAATTTTATGGAACGTCGTGAAGCCTACTTATTTACGAAGATTAATTGATTATGATAGATTGATTGAACTATATGTTATTGCTAGTTTATAGAGATCTTGCTGTAATTGTTGCTATATGTTAAAATATACTAAAAGTGATCTCTTATAAACGTTTTATGTTTTTATCTAATGTGAATGAATGAATTGATTGGAACTGATCGAACTGTATTTGAATGAATGAACTGTATTGAATTGATCTTACTGTATTATGTTAACTATATTATATATGAATTTAAGAACCGCCCCTAGAGGAGGGGTGGTTCCGATGCACCGACACTTGAGACAACAAAACAAACAAAAAGGATGGAAAACCGTAAATACAAGAAATGCTACATTGTAATCTATGTGTCGGTGCATCATCTACGTCCTCGAAATGGACCGATGGGACAAATTACCCCCAATAAATGTATAAACTAACTTAAACTCTAGATGCACATTTGAACACAAAGAAAAAATAATACAATGGGAGACGGCAATACTAAAAAGGGAAAAAATACTATACATACTATTATAAAACCATAAATGGCAGAAGAAATAAACGGACAGCAAATGCACATGGTAACACAACAAAAATTTTGAGACGTAAAATAAATGCGTGACCGACAAGACCAATAAATTACAAACAAAAATGAAAAGTTAAATCCGAACAATGATATTAGTCGAAAGACTGTTTATTACAATCAAATAGTGCTGGTCAGGGACACGCTTATTGTATTGCTACAATCTAAAACGTAGCCTGACCAGTTGCCCCTACACAGATCAACTCCCAGCGATAGTCACTGCCAGGGTTGCCACCTTAGCGTCAGTCCGCTGCCGACACAAAACAAAACCACTTTACCATGATTAAACTGTAAGTGGTATGCATCATCGGTCCAACTTTGTACAGATTCAACTATTACCAAACTATAAATTGACGTCTCAAAAAAATAAGTTTACAGATTATATGAACAAATCCTAATATAGAATTTAATCCGTTTTAATTAATTGCCACACGATACATTTGAATCTGTAATGTATATTTGTCGAGAGAAAAAAAGAGAATGAAGAATGGCAAAGAACGAGATAGAAAACGTATAACATTTCGACTCTGACATCGCAACGTTATACTCCGATCGCTATAAATCATTCGGGATAACGTTTGATAAGTCCGATAACGATCCGTATACGTATCCATGACCGAGGAACTCGACTATAAAAATTTCTACCGTTTTCAGCTCTAAACGGCTCTTCCATCAATTTCCTTTCCGTGACCCGACGAGCAGACGTGGACACATAATAACAAAAATAGTTAACAAGAATTATTATGACAAACAGTTTATTCAAACTAACTGTGGCAAACGGCACTTTTTATAATTAAAATAAGATTCTTAATGTCGACTAAACAAACGATCTGTAATTTTAACTATGCTGCATTTCAAGGCACGACTGTAATCACAGGTCAACGAAATCAGAGGTTAAAAAGAAAATAAACAAAAGAGTACTCATTTCCGACGTAACTTTTGCGACGTTAACTTCGAATCTGGCCTTAGAATTGTCTCAACAAGTGAGGATTTTAATTTCAAAAGAGCTAAATAATGATGTTGAACCTTCCATCAAAGATAAACCTTTATCTTGAAAACAAAGAAAAATTACTTGTAGACTTTTATATAACCATAATGAATTTTAAATACAAATTTGGTAAAACTACCCTTAATTATTTTTATTTCTACTTATAATTCATTATTGAAATATGTTTCACAATAAGTGCACCCTCCGCAGTATAAGGTGTATTTTATATAACTCTTCCTATAGTACATCTTTAACTCAAAGTAAAATTTACTACTATAATTAGAACAGAATAATAAAACAGAACAACATTCATTTACATATTGCACTTGCGAGGAAGTAATATGTCAGGATGGAAAAAGCGGAAGAGACATAAAATAAAGAATAGCGCACAGAGTAGCGTTTAATAAAAAGAAATCACTTCTGTGCTTGCGATCTGTTAATTTGGAATTCTGAAAAAGATTGTTAAAAGTGTATATTAGGAACACGGCTCTGTATAGGTGCAAAACGTAGACGGTGAGGTTGGCGGAAAAGAAAAAGTAAGAAGCGTTTGGAATGTGGTGTTATAGGCCGTTGTAGAAAATACCAAGAATAGAGAAGGTTAGACATAAAAAGGTATTAGAATGAATAGGATAACAAAGGGCACTATGGAAGTCAAAAAGGAAAAGGGGAGTTAGATTGGTAGGGAACCGTTTAAGACAAGAAAGAATAGTAATAGACATATTACTGATTCGCAAAATATTAGGGATGTAAAATGTTGTAGTTTTAGCGAAATATTTTATATTTGTGTTTCATTCCCACCAGCTACTCGTGCTGGTGAGCGGGCAGTCCCTCCGACTTACGCTGTAGTGCAAAACCGGAGGGTTGGGCGTAAGGCCCTCTTAAGCCTCCTTGCAGGAATCGTGGGAATGGGTGGGTGGTGTGGTTAGGGAGAGAAAGATGAGACGGACGAAATGAAGACAGAAGAGAAGTGAAAGATTATCTGTGGAATATTACTGCCCCAGCATTTGCCTAAAGGATCCAAGGAAACCACAGAAAACTTGAACCAGAGCAACCGGACCCGGGTCCGAACCGGTGACCTCTCGAATGCTAAACAATGATCTAGAGCACTAGACTACGCCGCTCGGTTTTAGAGAAATGCGAAGATTAGCTCATGATAAGAATATGTTATTTGTTCCAATATAGCAATGGACTTCATCTGTCATACGGGCTTATCTTGATAGCATCTACTCGTAATAAAAGGTTAACAAAAAAACATCCATATAGATTACAGATTCAATGAACAAATTCATCAAGGAAATGATTGATGTAGAAATTCCTAAAAAGGAAATTTCAATATACGTTCAAGAAAAATGTTTCAATTTTTGTAGTTTCCTTCATGAGCAAATTTCCTTTGTTATAAAGTACAAGAAATCATTTTAAACTACGAGAAGTTGTAGTGATATAAAAAGTAAAAATTTTTTAACTGCCATAATTCAGTAGTACTAACGTTGCTCTAAGAAATTGTTCACCAAAATGAAATGTAAATTCCTGAATTAGTTATTAACTATATTCCATGTAAATTTCATGACGGTAAATTCAAATGTTTTTTAATTAAATACATATTCACAAACAAATTTAAAAAAGCTTTTGATGGTAGGTGGATCTATGTATTTAAAAATAGAATATTTGAAATCACAAACAGACGCTTTAATTTTATTTATTCAACTTTGAGTTAAAAAAAATAAACCCCGTTTTTCCGACATATAACACAAAATCGATAATGAGTGACATAGATAGTAAAACTATGCTGTTTTGTCATATTTTTTTAATTCCATACTGTCCGTATCATGAGTTTCTCACATACAAGTAAACAAAATTTGTTTCGAATGGGTTATTACAATGATTCGTTTACTACTTTTTAATTAGAACAAATGACTTTGCTTAGCAAAGCTTTGATAAAATTCCCATTTGGTGTAAGTACATAACATTACGATAAAACGAACAAATGATGGTAATATAATATTAACGAGCTATATCTACATACCTAATACATTTTAAATGACCTGTTCACTTTTTTGTGCTCTATCTAATTTATACTTGATTTGTTTGTAAAGTTTTCTTTAAAATAAGTACAGTAGCCAGCTTCTTTAATAAACTTATAATCAAACAGTTGCCCAATCAGTGATTTCACTCACGCAATTTACATTTCTCTTAAACTTTTGTAAAACCTAATTCAACTATTCCGAAGAACATCCTATAATATGGCAAATAAGATTAACAATAAAACAATTTTATCAGTTACTAATAATCGAAAAATATTTGTAGACAAAATTTTACCCTAAGATGAAATTTAAATAGTTTGAAATTCGATGATTAACTATGTAAAACATTCAAATGAAATGCAATAAATAACAGAAATCATTTACATAATTTATGGTTTTGCCTTCTAAATTTCCTTATTGTCAGCAAATTTGTAGTTACAAATTTATACTGGTGAAGTCTTTGAAAAAACAATTACAGACAAAAATGTTACTACTTTGCACCTGTCATTTGTTGTTGGTATAATAATTATTGATTTTTTAAATAAAAACCTTTTATTTCATAAAATAATAACACAGGTCAACATGGGTCAGGAAGACCAGACACGTCATTTTCGATGTATTTACGACACTGACATAAAATACCAAAAATTGTAGTTTTTAATTTTTTATTAGGTATTTTTATCACTGAATTTTAGAAACTCGCCTCAGAATTTCCCTTGCAAATTTTATAATATATTAACCCCAAAATCCAAATGATGCTAATTTAATTGTTTGGTTTTAAGATTGGCATATCTTGAAATTTCAATCTGCTAGAGCTTATCTGGAGACAACTTCGAATTCACATTCGAAGAATGCATCGAAAATGCCTACCAATTTTCTGAATCTTTTATCAGCTTCCATAAATTTAGTATTCTCGAAAAAGAGTGAGCTTTCAAAAAGAGATTCTTACTATGCCGCATTGAAAAGAAATGATACGAAGGGTGGAATCATTTTCGATGTATTACTCTAAAGCGAACTCGAATCTGACTCCAGAATTCCTCTAGTACATTGAAATTTCGAGATATACTAATCTTAAAAATAAAAAACTCAAATTAGCTTAGCATTTGAATTTTGGGGTTAATAAACTTAATCATTTTAATATGTTGACGCGCTAGGGCATTCTGAGGCTGAATTGAAGTTTAGCAAGAAAAGGTATTGATCACTCGATAGTTTTAAGATTACAATATCTCAATATCCTGATTATTTTTTAACCCTTGATTTCGTTGACCTGTATAATCAGCGAATCTTTATTGTTTACCTACATCAGGTAAGGGCAAACTATGTCATTATTATACAAAAAATCCGAAAAAGTATCAATCTATTAATAATTTATTACAATTTAAAAATGAATTTAATTAATGCGACAACTTTAAATAAAATTATTAATCAGCGAATTTCATTTATATAATCCCTCCGAAAAAGTACACTTTATGTCAATTTCGTTCTCTTTAAAAAACCAAAGTAAATATATTAACCACATTTTGTCAAATTCTCAAATGAGTTATTTCATAAATATAAATATGGAATCAACAGAAACAACTACTCCGAGGGCTAATACCCCTACCGGCATTGAATTACACTGTTGATTCCGAACGATTCCTTGATGATGATAACATATCCAAAAGAAAAAAGGCATTAAAATCCTTGTTCGTCTAAATATTAAGGATCAAAGATACCACATTTGGAATGGATCCCATCAAGCAGGCACTACGAACCGAAAGCCAAATGCCACAACCGGTTTCGACCTATTAGGTGGGCTCTGGCAGAAAGGTCTAGCTGGGAGCGAAGTTGCCACTAAAAATTAAGATCTACCTGCTACAAAATTGGTATTTTAAAAGTAAACAACCAGTCTTGCCACCAGAGAAAAGGGTATTCACCTACCTGATAAGGTAGTGGTAAGGAGTGTGGTTCTTGTGTTTCGAAAACGACAAACGCGTGTGAATCATTTCACTCAAAATTTAGCGAATCTTTTTACATAGCTCATCCATCAATATATATATATATATACAAGAATTTCAAATTGACACTTATGTCAAGATTCAAAGTAAAAAACACCTTTCAAAATTAAGAATTCCTCCGTAAGAAGTAAAGTGAAAACTATCATGGAATTGTGTGAAAAATATAAAAACGAAACAATATCGAACAAAAAATTTTTGACTGATATATGTGTAAGTATGTATATATAATGTCTTATTTGTTACTGTTAAATAAATCCCATAAAATAACGATAAAGTATTTTCCTTTCTCATTAGAATAATTTCTACCTATTAGGTGTTAGTGGCACAATCGGTTGTACCTTTTCAAAGGCCCTTTTTGGTCAGTGGCAAGATCAGTTGTTCCTTTTTTGGTCAGGTATAATTTGGTGGCACCTTCGGTCAAAAACCTTTACAGGCTATATATTACCTTAACAGACCCAATAGGTCGAAACCGGTTGTGGCATTTGGTTTTCGGTTCGTAGTGCTTGCTTGGAGGGACGCGTTCCAAATATGTAGACGAACAAGGATTTTAATGCCTTCTTTTTTGGATATGAATTATTTCAATTGTTGGACATTAAATTTAGAGTATAAACAAGTAAAAAAAAAAATGCAAACGAAAAAAGCAAATCAGTTTTCGCACGTCGCGTAGCGTCGAGTACTTATTGAAATAAAAGTCATGAATAGAACGACGTGAGCTATACCTGCTCGTTCATTTGCTCTTCTCTTAAGGAAATTATCACGTCTTGTCGGATTTAAACGATCCCATTAAAATTCAGACTGCATTCTCATGCGACGAAGCCAACAATGGCCGGCCCTCCGCGCTACCGTTCGATTTTCAATAGGCGCACAATGCAATACGAAGTTGAATTAAAAAAGGCAGTCGTCGAGAGGTTTTCATTTCAAATAATACGCATCGATACGCGCACGGAAATACTACCGAACCGAACCATCATCCCTCTGCTGCCCCCAACCAACTAACGTCCGCACCGTCCCACCTCATTCCACCCTTCCAACCGCTGCCAACCGGGAAGAAATCACTATTTAATCATCTCAGGAATTTATTCCCACGAATCGGAGACGAAGCAGCAGTAAAATACGAAGAAGACGGCAATCGACTACGTCGACGATTGAAAAGGATTATTTGGAATGTATTAGGCATTCGGTGACAGTGGAATAATGGGGCCAAGTCGAACGAAACCGGTAAAAACGAATAAAACGACAGTCATTTAGAAAGATTTCACTACAAATTCAACGTCAACATCTGCATTCTCGCAATTGATTACCAAATACGTGACGGAAGTTCTGTTGACGACGTTAAGTCCAATGAATCTTGAAATCGTCTAGTATACAACTGAATTGTACCCTTCCTACATAACATATACTTATTGTTTCTAAGAAAAATACTGTTTTTATCGCACTTATTGTGAAACAGCATACTTAACAAGCAGGTAATGAATGAGTATAAAAACTAAACTTTTGGGTAAAGGGTTCACTTATTTATTGGTAAAAAAAAAAAAACTTTTTGGTGTTTCATTCCCACCAGCTACTCGTGTTAGTGGGCGGGCAGTCCCTCCAATCTACACTGTAGTGCAAAGGACGGTAGGTAAGGCCCTCTTCAGCCTCCTTGCAGGAATCGTGGGAATGGGTGGGTGATGTGGTTAGGGAGTTAAAGATGAGACGGAAGAAATGAAGACAGAAGAGAAGTGAAAGATTATCTGTGGAATATTACTGCCTGCATTTCCCTAAATGATCCAAGGAAACCACAGAAAACTTAGACCAGAGCAGCCGGGAATTTACTGTCCTATAACATCAGTCTCAACTCAGGATAATTGTTTCAGGACAGCCTGAAGAAGGCAGTTTTACACACAAAGAAAGAAAATGGAACTCATTAGTTTGTTTAGTTAAGTTGTCTGGGTATCATGCTAGACGCAATTAGAGTTGATAATTTTAATTCGGAAAGAATTATTTGTATCTTTAGTAATGTTACAAATAAGCCTTATCATTCAAAATTGCCCCATTTATTGAACTACCCGAGAAAAAAAAAACGAAATTATGGGTATTTATTTCATGAAAGAGATAAAAGAAATATCCCGATGACATCCAAAAAATAGGTAAAGAGCTCTGCACAAACTTCACCTGGCTATTCGTGGGGGAGTGAGTGGAGTCTCCTTTTATCAGTCCATTTATTCATTACCAAAGTCTCCGTCTTTTGTTTTAAACAATGTTGCTTGCTTGTAAAAATACGTATCTAAAAACAAAACGTTTGTATGTTCTAAAAACTATTGAAATTCAACATTTTCATGTATAAGGAAGTATACGAACCCGTACAATTCATCGACTCGAACATTTCCAGCCTTCGTTTTAAGCTTTTCATCCTCTCAACAAGGAATATCTCTCGCGGGAGCCGAAAACGTAAACGGGGAAAGCAAAACTAACAAGACGTACGTACCACGATACAATCGTTTACATACATGCACATTGCACATATACCCTCTTCGACTTTTATTTAAATAGGTCGTATCCTTTGGAATTTACGATTTGACGGTGGCGTAACTTAAAGACCATGTAAAACGTTCGAAACGTTGAGACGTAGAAGCAGCAAACTTACCGTCTCGAGTGTCAGCAATTTTTGTCGTTCACTACTAACTAAAGTCGTAATGTTTATAGGAGAGGAAAAATGTACCTACAGAAGTCGTAAGATTTTTAATATTTTCTACTAACCAACTTTTCATCTCCAAGATTGTTCGCGCTTTCGTTGAAATTGAGGATTTAGGTCCACACTTCAAATTTCTCGACCGTGATTAAACTGTTCCTACTCGCTTGAATCGCTTTAGTTTGATATGCCTCTATTTTCGTATTTTAACAGTTTCTACTTATTATTTTACGAGAATCTCGTAATACAGAGGCGATAGATTTATTTCATTCAATACATTCAAAGAAACTGGAGCTGATAAGGACCGTTTTTGGGCCATACTAAGTTTTAACAAAAATATTATTGTAAAACTGGTTAAGGATTTCGCGGCCAGTTGGTGAAGTGGTGTAGTCCTGATTCAGGTCTAAAGGCCGTCGTCGGTTGAAATTAAGTTTAATCCTCGGGCACATTCGAGCAATGCCGATCAATATCCCGATGTCAACTGAAGCGGAAAAACCTCCTTCCCCTACCCACCTATATAAATACAACCTATGCCCAAGATTTCGTCACCCAGATCCTGAAAGAAACCGGTCTCCCTTCTCTCCCCGAAGCTGCACACAGATTCGCAGCAAATCTCCGCACTTCAGTGACAGGTCATCCGAACCCGTCCATCTCGGTACTTTCTTCCATTTTCCCCAAACCGAACGATCGTTTTAGAAGACCCTGTCACTTTCTACAATGAGCTGCCACCCCTCCCCCTCAACGCCAGTTTTCTAGTTCCGCTTTTCAACGCGAGTGTCCACCCAACTATCTGTGGTTAGTCACCGATCTCCCAACGCTTCCTCCATCCCCACTCCCACCCTTTTCTCCCGGGATGTATAACCTCCGGGTTGAGCTCCCATCTCGAGGAGGGGTTTTAGTCGGTAGGCGCTACGGTGAATCCGACACTACCCTCTAGAGGGTCTTTTGAAGATTTCTATATATGAAAGAGTGAAAAAAGCTAAGTTTTACATTTTGGACAGATGGCGACGTAGTGCCATATCAACGTCTTATTTAAATCCGCTTTACACCGAGCTCCAGCGATTTGGTCAGTAATTTATCGAATCTGCCTATGGCGTGCTGATAAGATCGAAATCGCGATCCACGTCTGGTGGCTTCGATAAATTACTTGACCAAAAACTTAATTTTGGTCTTATTTTCTGGGCCCGATATGTTTTTTGCATTTGGCAAGGTACTAAGAGACAATAAAAATAGTGAAAAAAAAAACCAAGTGCTGGTTATTTCATAAATTACTTTGAATAATGTTTCACCAAGAGCTAAGCCAAATTACAATTAATATTATCATTACAAATAAGTAATTCCCATAAAATATAATTTCCCGTTTTTCTTTGCTACAAAATGATATGATATTAAGTGGTTTATACAAGAAAGCTGCCTCGTCACCATCTAGAGTTTCAGTATTGTGCAATTTTTTGCCAATAAACTTTATTGCAAAATCAAGTCAAACTATCACGGTACATTATTGGAAATGGCAGTTTTCCAATAAACAATGTTATTAGCTGGTGGACTTACGATAAATATATTTTCGAATATCCGATCCATTTCAAAGTTTACTACTGGATTACAAAGTTGAGTGACTTCCCATCCGTAAGTCCTGCAAAGTTATATGACTCGTCGTCCAAGTTTTCGCTCTAAAGTTAAACTTGTGCAGCGTAGTCGAAACATGTCGCAGTAGAGCACGTGTAGCAACATGTTGTCTGCCGATATTGATTTTGCCAAAAGGACTACACCAGTAATCTGCTCGAATTAGCAACAAACATTCCAAACTTTGTCTAGCTCATCTAACTTTCTATTAGCTAAAAAAGCGTCTGTGTATGCTCAATATTAAACAAAATTATTGGAAAAATTTAAATATAAATATGGATTCAACAGAAACAACTACTCCGAGGGCTAATACCCCTTCCAGCATTGAATTACACTGTTGATTCCGATGGACTCCTAGACGAAAATATAACATATTCAAAAAAGAAGGAATTAAAATCCTTATTCGTCTAAATTTTAAGACCCGATAGGTAGAAACCGGTCGTGGGATATGGCTTTCGGTTCATTGTGCTTACTTGTTAAAACGCGTTCAAAATGTGAGATCTTTGATCTTAAAATTTAGACGAATAAGGATTTTAATTGCTTCTTTTTTGAAAGGTATTGCAGTTTTTTTTTTTTTTTGTATAATAGTAGCTAAATCGTCAGAAAGTACGAGGCATATTTTTTTAAGTAAGTACCTTTTTGAAATTAATAAAAAACGTGCAAAGATATCTTAATAATTTTATTTTTACATAAAAGCATGTACTTTAATTTACTTTTCTACATAATTTCCTTCAATATTGAGGCACTTGTCATAACGCTTGACCAGTGACCAGTTTTTGAATACCCTTCTCATAGAACTTTGCCGACTGACTTGTTAACCACTGCAACTCACAACTGTTTTGTCTTTGTCATCGTCTTAAAGACGCTGACCGCCCGGATGTTTCTTCAAGCGCAGGAACAAATGGTAGTCACTGGGCGACAGATCAAGGCTGTACGGAGGATGATTTACAGTTTCCCAGATAAAAGATGTGATGAGATCTTTGGTCCGATTAGCCACATGCGGACGGGCATTGTCATGCACATTTGTGCGGCTATCTTTAAATGTTCTCACCCACTTCCTTACCATTCCATCACTCATAATGTTTTGTCT
The DNA here is from genome assembly GCA_963921985.1 of Agrilus biguttatus. NCBI lineage: Eukaryota > Metazoa > Arthropoda > Insecta > Coleoptera > Buprestidae > Agrilus > Agrilus biguttatus. Next base: position 30,170,062 of record OY998118.1, read on the forward strand.
GTAAACTGCACAGATCTCAGATCTCACGACGAATATCAATCGGTTTTAGTCCTTTAGCACTAAGGAATTGTATAACAGCCCGAACTTTACAGTCGGCGGGACTATTGATTATCGAAGGCATCTTAAACGCGCTGCGGCGGCATCATTTCAAACCGGTACTTACTTAAAAAACATGGCTAGTAATATACATATTATAAATTTAAAATAAGTGATGTTATAGAAAACAATAAATTTCTAGCGCGTTCTGATAAGCATATCTAACTGTCCTTTTACGAGTAGTGGAGAGAAAAAAGTGTAGAAAGGGTATAAAAATTCACAAGCGAATTCAATGAAGTACTTAAACTACCCGCTTATACTACTTCAGTCGTCCCCAATTTTGTTTTCATTGAACTTCTATTTAATTAATTGATCTAATAGTGAAATATAACTATTTTTACAAAAACAAATACCCAACATGTGCCCGAGTAACGAATTTTCTAGTAAATATGTATGCATTTGAAACAGGTCTTGTATTTATGAAATCCATTTAAAACTAAATTTACTGTATGTACTTTGTATTTTAACAATGGCTCATGTATTATCTCACTTAAGGTATGAACTGAATCTATCGTTTCTTGGAATATTTACCTAATATATATTCTTGGAATAAAAACCTATAACTTCTTCTAATTAACTAAATTAAGACAAATTCTATAATATCATTTTAGCCCCATTGATTTTTCTTCTTCCAAAGTATAAACTTCAAAATCATCATTGTATTTTCGAAAATTAAGGATGAAATGGCATTTTTGACATATTTTATTTACTAACAATAATGCGTTTTAGATTAATCAAACCCCTCTTCCTGCATTTTCATATCAAAAACGCATTGAATATATCCCACTGACGAAAGAAAAACTTTGGTAATGACAACATTACGCGGTGTTTCAACTCAGAATCTTAAACTTCAAAATACTTTATTGGACAAATAAATTATACCATGGACGACCATTCATATGTTATCGCAAAAAATACGGTTTGTTGTTTTTCGAACAATAAATAATGATTTATATCATCTAAAAACGAAATATAAAACCACAACCGTCATTATAGAAATCTGACCGGTGCATCCACCAGATTTCTGTAGAAGAAAAGTTAAACACTGACTTTAAAGCTAAATATCGAATTTATCTATAAAAATTTATGTTAGTTTCATCTTCTAACTGATTGAATTCTGTAAATGGTCAGTTTAAAACGAGGTGTGACATTTATTGTCTAGATTAAAAAGCCTGATCAGAATCTGATCATCCATCAGAAAAATCTAATATGATTCAGATTTAAATCTGAACAAATTTCTAGTCAGTTTAATGTCACATATGAGAAAAAGTCGTATGAACAAATAGATAACAACAAGTGCGAATTTATTTAATGATCTATATTTTCTCTGTCACAATAATTTGCACCCAGTTTCGTGAGTATTTTGAAATCATTAACCTCAAATGTCAAGTTTTCATCCCGATTCAGAAGTATCTGCAGCCATAAATCTGTATGCAGTAGAAACTCGATTAAACGGGCTAATCGGATAATTGAAAATTCGAATAATCGAATGTATGAAGAAAAGCGGATTTTGTGCATGTAGTACATAATGTTATGTGTTTATTAATAACAACAAATACATATCAACGTAAATAAATATTTATTAAGAGATCCATTTCCCAACATACCATGTATGCACTTATTTATGTATGTATATACATATTTCCTTAGATTACACACATATGTAATACATACCAAAATACTAAAGCCTTAATCATGCAATAAAATATTTACATTATAAAACTGTAGCCATAAAGAACAGATATGAAATTTCACTGGTCAATAAATTAATTGCAAAAAAGAAAAATCCTTTATTACAGCGAAAATTTTATACGCCCACGTCACAAGATATGAAAGCAAAAAACTATTGTTTGATTATATTCCTGATTTATTAATCAATTGTATTGAATTAGCGGATACTTGATGGAAGTCTAACATATTGAAATAAATACACAGTTGATAACTTCCACAATTTATAAATTGTGGAAGTTATAAACTGTGTATTTATTTCCTGATTTAAGTTATACCATATCTAATAAATTAAAAAAGCTGAACATAAAGACAATAAATGTAAATAAGACCATTTAAAGTCATTATTGGTTAACAATAAAGAAAAAATAGATTTACTATCTAAGTCGGGGGTGTATGAAATTAAATGTAGAAACTGTGAAGCGATCTATATTAGACAAATGATCAGATAAATGATCGCCTAAAATCCATACAAAATTCATGTACATGTACTGGATTTTCGGAACATTGTATTTTGTATAAACACTTCCCAGATGTAGATAATGTTCAATTACTACACAATGTTCCGAAAACTAAACGCCTGAATTTATTAGAAACTTTCGAAATAGCTAAGACTAGTAACAACAACAGGTCAATCACCAACGACCAATTAGATTTCTTCATTTCACCGTTACTGAATTTATTTTTGTAAGCCAGGTATAAATATTGTACATCTTTAATTTTAACATTAATTGTGATATCTCGTTGATAATGGCCTCCCAGCCAAAATAATTGTAAGAGTTTTAATAAATCTTTTGTGAAACATAGTCAGGTGTATTTATTTATCATTTTAAATTTTAAAATCATGTTTCACCAAGTGCCGTGCGAAACTTCAAATTTACATATTAAAATATTTAGGTACGTACGTATGTACGAATAATTTGCTTACAATATGTAGTTAGTTATTAGTTACAAATGCAATAACCTAACCTAACCTAACCTAACTAGGAATGATAAGATTCTTGATGATTTAGGTATCTATTTTGATAGCAAGATGACTTTCATTCCTCAGCTAAATCATTCAGTACCCAGAGCAAACAGCATGCTTGTATTTATCATTAGAATTACCAAAGATTTTAAAAATATGTCTTTCCTAATTTAAATAAATAAAACAGAAGAAACGTTTCAAAAATATTTTAATTGTTCACAACAATTGTTTCACCAAAACATTGGCTTCTTCAGGTGAAGATGGTCTGAATAAAATCTTTACAAATTAGGCTTAAATACTAAACGCTTAATTTAACGGGGAGGGTAACATCTAAAGGAGAGGGTGGGTTATACTTTAAGTTTTTGAAGAAAGATTCAAATTTAATAACGGAGAATTATTTACATCAGTTTGATCGTTAAGTAAAAATTTTAATTTACTGTATTTATTATTATAAAAACTTTCAGCTATGTTTAGTTTCTGACTTTTTGGCAATTGTTTTAAAATCCTAAAAACATAATTTTAATGATAATTTTAGGATTTTAAAGGAATTGCCAAAAAGTCACAAAATAAACATAGCTGAAAGTTTTTATATTAATAAATACAAGAAATTAAAATTTTTACTTAACGATCAAACTGATGTAAATAATTCTCCGTTATTAAATTTGAATCTTTCTTCAAAAACTTAAAGTATAACCCACCCTCTCCTTTAGATGTTACCCTCCCCGTTAAATTAAGCGTTTAGTATTTAAGCCTATTTTGTAAAGATTTTATTCAGGCCATCTTCACCTGAAGAAGCCAATGTTTTGGTGAAACAATTGTTGTGAACAATTAAAATATTTTTGAAACTTTTCTTCTGTTTTATTTATTTGACATGGAGTTTCAACAAGTAAGGCCTACGCCTACTACCATTCACTATTCCCTAATTTACTTATATAGTTCTCTCACATTACCTATTTTACTTCTATTGTTCAACAATTTGGGCTCCTTACTACGAGGTACACAAATCCAGCCTTGAAACTATTCAGCATAAGTTAATTAGGCGAGTGCAATACGTTGCTGGAACTCCCATGGCTTTCTATGATTATGACTACTCTGCAATTGCTAGGAATTTGTGTCTACCTTCTATTACATCTTTGTTTAATTACCATGATATGGTATTTTCTATGAAATCATTAAATGGACTCATTTCCTGCAATGCTCTGTCCGAAATATTTGCTGATCGGCATTTATCTTATAATGTCCGAAACCCAAGTTTACTCATTGAATCAGTCAGCATATCAACTTTAGTTCATAACGGTGCAACACATAGACTACGTAGAAAGTGGAATTGTCTACCTTTAGATATAAGAAGTCTTACAAACCTATCAAGTCTTAAACTTATGTTAAGATCTCATACATTTATGTATTATTAGATATTTGCTTCTAACATTAGTGATCTATATAATAATATGTTACTGTTTTCTACAGATTATTATAATCACTGTTAATTACTATGCAATACATTTTTATGTAATACCATTTGTGTAAAGGACGTAAGTCCGTTGAAAAATTAAATAAATATGTATTTGGTAATCATGAAATAAAATACTAAGTTTAATTTGTTTCACACGTTGAGGCTTGCATAAATTCGACTTGTAGGTACATTTAATTGGTCGCGGTTGGTAGTAATTACAGTTTTACGAGTACTTCAAATTTTCTGATAATATTGTATATCATCCATCATGCATTGCACTAGAGAATAAAATAGAACGCATGTTTGACAATTCACTAATTGGCATGATAAATGGGCAGCCGGGCGTTGTGTCCGTACATACTACATTTAAAGGAACACGTATCTAGTAGGTCCACGGTGATCTGCCCTAAATAAATTATCGACAACAATGATTAAATGCAGTACCTGCACCACCCCGTTCGCGAGGTTGTCGCCATGCTGTCTGGCAAATTAGATCCGAATGCAGTTTAAGTGAAGCGCGTGATCAAATTGTTCCCTGCCTAAAAGGTTCAGAAATAGGAGATGGATTGGGAACACGAGAGATAAATAGAGAGAGAGAGAGAGAGAGAGAGAGAGAGATAAAGATAGGGTGGAATGAGAAAGTAACAGCGACCGTCCAACGACCTCATCTACTCCGTCCAACACAAAACCAACGAGCAGTTTAGATTTAGATGCAGCGGTGGTAGTATATGGAAGGACCACACGAATGGGGTGATAGCACGGACATTTATCTGTCTAATAGCATTCCACGACTGCTTTCAATATGACATCGTTCCACTCAACTGAATGCTGTACGTTTCTAAAGACATCGATGGATTACATTGGTGACTAGTTCTCAAGAAGACGACATTATTACGTACCTACTTTCAAGAGAGAAGACGATCTGCGAACAAAAAGTTTATTGCAAGAAGGAATTTCTATTTTCACGACTACACTGGCACCGAATAAAACAGTCTTTGTTTCTTATTGTTATATTTCCTTCTTATTGGTTTTGACTTTCTGATATTAAAGGGAACCGTTTTCTCCAACTAAGTCTTTTTATCGATTTTTTTAATTAAAAATCCCTTTATTTTTGAAGTATTAAGCCTATCAAGCGATCACATTGAAATACTTTTAAAGGTCGCTCAAGAATTTTCAAAAACCTCAGAAAATAAAAAACATATATTCTACATTAAGATTAATGGAGTTATTATTGTTGTTAGTTATTTGTATTTAAACATCGAAAATAAGCAAAGCTTCAACATTCTTAATTTTCTTGGGCTATTTCTAGTTCCTATATGGATATAATGGGCTGCAATGTGGTCAAAAATTAAAATTAATAAGTATTTATAAAACTTTTAATCAACTCAATATTTGAAGAAGCTTCTTAATACGTCAAAAAAACAAACAAATTTTTAAACAGAACCGAAAAAAACAATGAGGCATCCTAATAGATATTTAATAATCTAGTTATGGCAGTATATCGCCATCTAACGGTAGCTGCTGCTCACTGATGTATTTCATATGTTAAACAATGCCTTTCTGGGGTATCTAGTTATCCAACTGAATCGACGACGCTGCTTATAAAGTGATAATAATAATAGTATAAGTTTTTGTTCAGTAATTTTTCGAAACTATCAGACATTGATCGCGATTTCGATGTCATTAGATTTCATCAGCTCGATAAATCAGCAACAAAATCGAAGAAGCCCTCTAATATATAATATCTAGTTATGGTAGTATGTCGCGACGTAGTGATATTCAATATTTGTTCGTGAAATAATTGGTACGATCCATGGAAAAATCAGCAGCAAAATTAGAGGATATAGATCTGGAAAGCACGCGTTACCATCAGTTAGTTGAATTACACCTAAACGACATTGCTATTGAGAATTATGGTAGCGTCGGTGCTAGCAGATATCAAATGAGGTGCATAGCGAAACTTAGCAAACGTTACGTTTGAGTTTCCCAGTCAAATTAATTTGCATTCCTACCTACATCTAACCTACTATTATTGTCAATATCCCGTATGTGTGTAATTTGATCTTCCTTGTTATTCTGGAAACTTGCTTCAGTCGACGATGTCAGATTAGACAGGACACTTTACTGAATCACCCGTTTCCTAATTATTAACAAGTTAATTACTTTTTATGAAAGACGAAATATATAAATTAATTTCATAATTCTTTTTATGTTTTCGCTTTTCTAAAGTTACCGAAAAGGATTTTTTACAAATAAATTTCACTGTTGTACTTATCAAATCTCAATAAAATTGAGTATTTAGAGTAGAAAGTTAACCACGTTAAATTGTTCAAAACCTCGTATAGTCCGTACAGTATAATATATTGTCGAGTTAAACATATCGGAAGTTGAGAAGCACGGGCAGACTCAAAAAAAGGAAGTAGTAACGTTGGCAACAACCGGATGTGAATGACGTTGGAAGTCTTATTAGATTCATGTTTTCAGACACTTCATACTTTTGTATTATTAAACCAACATTTTTTTTATTTGTAAACGAAACTGACATTAAAAAAATCAAAGAAAAAAAAAACGTTTTTTTATTATTTTTTTTAGCTATTGTGGTTATGTTCTTATTATCTAATCGATGCAGATTTTTCCAATTAACCGAAAAAAAAAACCAATATGTTTATATAAACATTACCAAAAAGTAGAATCATTATCAATTTAGAAAACTATGCTCATTTAATGTATTAATTTTGGTGAATTACAATCTACACCACTAAAGCTATCGAACAGAATTTTAGTTTTATCATTGCTCTATTCCACGAGGCATGTTTTTTAAACAAGTATCGTTTTGAAATTAATAAAAAACGTGCAAAGATATCTTAATAATTTTATTTTTACATGAAATCCTGTACCTTAATCTACTTTTCTACATAATTTCCTTTAATATTGAGGCATTTGTCATAACATCTGACCAGTGACCAGTTTTTGAATACCCTTCTGATAGAACTCTGCTGCCTGATGCCACATGTGGACGGGCATTGTCATGCAGCAAAACGATGACCTTGCTCAACTTGCCTCGTCTTCTGTTCTGGATTGCACGGCGCAGATTCCTTACCATTCCTTCACTCATAATGTTTTGTCCGTAAACTGCACAGATCTCAGGATGAATATCAATTGGTTTTAGTCCTTTAGACTTCACATTATTGGAGGCATCTTAAACACTCAGTAAACAACTTAAACCAGGCCAATCAGACTGTAATAGCGTCAGTGCGTAGGTAAGAGATGTAGATACTCAGTACGCATGCGCGGAACGCTGATCGCAGCGCTACGGCAGCAGAATTTCAAAACGGTACTTACTTAAAAAAACATGCCTCGTACATTATACTAAATTTACACAAAAAGAATAGACATTCCTTTTATACAACCAAATAGCCTTAGCAAATAATTACAAAAAATTAGTGTAATGTTGTTAATACTTTGTAACTCTAGATAACCTTCTTAGAAGTGTAATAAATGCTTCTTCACTGCCCTTAGTGGCACCGCAGCATTGAACTATTAAATATCTTCGTTTTTCCTTACATTATATTAATTAGGTATTATCCAGCATCTTGCCTGGTCACGGACTCTTTGTGTTTGCCAGAAATTTGGGATGTGGTTGGGTTTTTTTTTTAATACCTAGCGGCTTCGTCTAGGAGATCCGCCTGCTTTAGTCAAGTTTTCTGTGGTTTCCTTGCATCACTTACCCAAATGCTGAGGCAGTAATATTCCACAGACATTCACCCATCGGTCTCTTCCTGACCATCACGAAGCTGCAGAGGCCCTACCCTTCGGCTTTGCATTACAGTGTAGATCGAAAAACCGCCCGCCATCAATAATAATAGCTGGTGGATATGAAACACCCAAAAGTTTTTACTATTAATAAATTCAGCCAAGCAAGTAATTTTAATTTAGTTAATTATTAATTAAACGTATTTAATCAGTACGCATCTTATTAATAAAACACACGCTGGACTGTCGAGTTTTTTATTATTTTTGACCAACCGTAGTAATCAGTATGCGTTAAGTATCTTTTGATAAAAAAATGTTTGTTACACTAACTAATTACTCATCAGCGTCTCCCCGTTTCTGATACGTTCAAGGAGCGAAACGCCCTCGATCACGAGCTTGTGAGCGTTTTCTCTCGAAAGGTACACAGGACGGGTTATAATAATGGGCGCGATCAATTTGCGTACGTTTAGCAAATAAATTACACGGTCCTCGATAATGATGTATAAGACACATACGTATCCGAATATGTGCGGATATGTAGGACGTGCCTGTCTATATGCCACTTGTACATGCCCGCCTGTCGGGGAGCGTTATTATCCGTCGAAACGGAACAGTTGCCAAAAAGTCTGAACCAACTTTTATGCAGACTCATTGAAAATAGCCGAAGAGCAGAGGAGGGGAGAGGAACAGAGTAAAAAAGAGACAGTGAGAGAGGAAGTAAAGTCTCGTATCGTTCAACACAAAAATACAATCAATACAAAGGTTACTGGCATTATGCCAAAATAAGACATGGCCCGCTATAAACCTGCGCAATGTTATTTTACACGGCTTGCTTGTCTGCATACGTATATATTATATACATATATATGTATGTATGTATGTAGCAGTCAAAACGGCAGACAGGTCATCCACAAACGAAAAAGTACTACTAATTACAGTTACAGTTTATATTGTGTCCAAATGAAAGCACCATCCTACTGATTAAAATATTAATGACTTGTTATTTTCTTTCGAACGGGTCACCCCAACAGGCGGTCAACTTGTTTTTGAATTACATTATTATATTATGAATATCAAATAATTATTATACTGTTGCAAAATAATGGATATTTTCAAAACCAATACAAAATATCTTATTCGTTACAAACTGAAAAGGAAAGAACTCGAGATAGAGGTAGGATGATTGTTTGATAATAAACATGTTAACGACCAGGTAACTGGTGCCGAGATCTTGAACGCCTAAAAAACCTACCACCAATATTTTTACCAAATTCAAGTCTTCAAATAAGAAGTTTTGCTAAACCGCAACTTATAGAAAGTAATTTTATTTTGGATACGTAAAGTAAATATGTACGCTGCAGCACATAAGTAATAGATGTGTAGCGACCAACGTCAATCGAATAAAAACACCCTGTATACAACGTATTTATGTAAATATGTATAAAATGTCTTATTCTTACTTAAACATCTGCATCTATTCTTCTCCTTACAAATTACTTTATTACCTGTGTACTTTCCTATAATCCCTTGCAATATTTCTATTCTATTTATGAACTGCAAAATGCCTGTGATTATATAACTATCCTAATTACTTTCTAATATTGGGTGTCTTCGGTGCTTTGGGTTCAACGTCTTCAAGCTAGAAATTCTATCTCTCTTTTCAAAGTATACTTTCTTACTAATAGTCCCCTACTTTTATTTAACAACCCTTAGCTCCGCCTTCATAAATTTCCTAAATTATTTTAAACTCAAAATACTACCAGTTCTGATTCAACTTTCATTTCATTAGCTTATTTATTCTTTACGGTCCAGTGTTAAATAAATGTTTTTTTTATAAAATCCAATTATTGTTAATATTGAACACGCATATACCAAAAGTCATTTAGCTCCAGGTATTAAGAGATACCAAATCACTAAAGGACACATGTTTATCCGAATCAGGTTAGGTTATATTAAGTTAAGTATCACGGTCAGCGGCTGCATAATACGGAATGCACTGAAGGTACCATCTGTTAAGAATGGCATAGCAAAGCAGACGGCAACACTTACCGGAAATCCAATCTGATTCATTAAAATACCAGCTGTGAAAACTTTTATTATTCACAATGCGTTAATTTGAAAATTTAATTCTATTCATAATCTGTGATAACGTATGATTGGACAGTACACTTCGAGTGTAGCCATAAATAAATAAAGAGTACATGCAGGCAGGAGATTTCATTGATAACTCCGACGACGGTACACCTGGGTGAATGTAATGGATTTTCAAAACCACAGAACTTGTAGTGGTAGCATTTGCGCTCGGAGGAATTTACGTAGCACGATGTGTCAAATCAAAGGCAAATTCTACGTTTATCTTATTTATTTTACTTCAAAAACAAACTTGGTAAACAATCTGTTATGCCAAAGTTATTATATTAAATAAAAATAATAATAGCACCAATTGTAACTGTATTTTTAAAGTACATTATTAGACGAAATATGTATTCTTTTACACATATCTGATTAAGAATAAATTATGCATCCAAAAGTAATTATTGTCCCAATGAATTATTTATGCAATTATTCAAGGTTGTCACAAAAACCTACCTCCAAAAAATTTTCAGAATTCACAATTCAAAAACTAACCACATCAATTGATACAATTAGACAGTCATTATGGAATAGTAATACAAAAAATACTTTATTACATTTGTCGGAGTAGCTGAATTCAACAGTAACAAGAGAAATAAATAAATAAAAAAACTCCATTTGATTGTTCCACTGTTTACATAAATAATATAATAAACAGTGGAAAAATCAAATTGAGTTTTTTATTTAGTGTTAATCATGTTTTTCCAACAAGTAGAGACCGAAACAATAGATTATTAGTAACAACAGACGCTTGATCTTTTAGATTTTTCATTATTTATTTAGAATTATGGTCAAAGAAAGATTCCATAATCACAAGGTTTCAGTCATGTTTTTTGCAAAATCCAACGTAAATTCATTGTTCGGTACCAAAGACTCTTTATATTTTAAGTATATAATAGTTTACAAGTTGACCAGGTCGGGTACTGTTTAGCAGATTAGGTAGAAATATTCCCTTTGTGTTGCCACGGAGAGGGATTTCCAAATTCACCCTTATTTAACACCAACAGTACAGAAATACGATGATTGTATCCACCTGATGAAGCATTGTGTGGTGAAACGGTCGTTGTAGGCTTATATGTGTTAAATATAAAAAAATTTAAACTTAGAAAGAGTGTTTTATTTCATCTCATTGTTAAAATAAATATCACTACAACCGTTTGATATAAGTGATAAAACGCTACGATGGTATAAACAGTCAACAATCCCGAAAATACCCTTTCTACTTCAATTTTGTATTTTGTTATTATTCTCTATTACGTTCGTTGTTTGGTAACCTTCTCGAGGCGCCATTGCTGAATAAGTATTTATAACTCTTTACACAAATACAATTATCCTGTACTGTGGTTACGTTTGGTGGACAGATGACCACCTTGGGTCCTAATTCTAGCATCAAAAAATACAATATTACTTATAAACTTAAAACAAATAACCTAACCTCTAAGCCTATCTCCAGAATTTTATTATTCTGCCCAGGTTAAACTAGTTTTTAAATTTCAAATGGAGGAAACAGGATAAAACAGTCTGATATTATCCTTTAATCGGGTCAGGCTGGTAACATATATACCACATATTTCTTGTATTACTCTTAACCAAATGCATCAACAGAGCTATTGAAAATGATAACTTAATTTCAACAAAAACAATTCCCCGCCCTTCCAAAAGACTCACAAGAAAAATCCTTACCCCCGTCAAACTTCTGGCACAAAATGCCGACCTCACCGAGGAATTCTAATAATTGCCCAGAAAAGCTCCCTATTTCATCAACAATACATGCACACATACACAATACATACTCAAACACACAAATTACTTAGAAACCCAATCATCCTATATAAAACACAAGCAATTCAATAGGACCAGAATAAAACAAACGGTCCTATAACGACCTAAGGCACAGATGTCTTATGTGACAGGCCCCCTGGGTGGCTTTTGAGGACTTTCCCTCTTTTACAAGATCAAGAACAAAATACTTTGATATAATGACTGTCTAGTTGAAATAATTGAAAGAGAATTTCTTTAATGTAATTTTTTGAAACTATATTTAGTTTAATTTTATTTGGTAATTTAAAACATTGATACCAAAAGGTTTTAAAAGATATCTCCTGCATATTAAGAAACCTAATACCTCATCTCTGCTCAGTGGATTACATGAAAAAAAAAAAATGTCTCATCGTTTCTGTTTAAATAAATCAACGCCCAAATATCTTTATTTGTAAGTACTTACATGAGAGAACGAAAAAAAAAGCTTTTTTGTTTTTCGTTCCCACCAGCTACTCGTGCTGGTGGGCGGACATTCCCTCCGACTCACACTGTAGTGCGAAACCGGAGGGTAGGGCGTAAGGCCCTCTTCAGCCTCCTTGCAGGAATCGTCGGAATGGATGGGTGGTATGGTTGGAGAGAGAAAGATGAGACGGACGAAATGAAGACAGAAAAGAAGTGAAAGATTATCTGTAGAATATTACTGCCTCAGCATTTGCCTAAATGATCCAAGGAAATTACAGAAACTTGGACCAGAGCAGCCGATCCCCGATTCGAACCGGTGACCTCCTAGCAATGATCTAGAGCACTAGACCACGCCGCTCAGTGAAAGCTCGGAAAACCGATGACATACAGACAGAGAGAGGAACGGATAGATAGTGGCGTTTTTGCCATTTTCAATGCAAAATTGGATTAAGAACCGAAAAAACATTGGCAGCATTTAACGTTTTCTAATTTTATGAGTGAATATAAATATCACCAGATGTGTAACATTATTGAAAGAAGCATCCAGAAAAAAAATTGCACAACAACATTAATTAATTACGACATAAGACATAAGCATCTGCAAACAACACACTACGCATGTTATATTATACATGCAACACTAAGAAGACGCCAGATGGTATATTAATTAATACGATCGAATTAATTTCGTAACTTTTTAATTGTAGTTTCGTTAAGGAGGAGACATCGTTAAGTACATGCAAGATGTACAACAGTTAATTGTACAAAAGACTATACATGAAGTCAACTATCAAGAAACGAATTATTTTTATTGTACATTTACCACACAGATCGGTATAGCATACCATTAGGGCACATTATTCAAAATGGAAAATCGGAAACTGTAGTAAGGAAGAAATAAAATAAAAAAAATAAGATCATCCCTAACCAAAAAAAAAAAAATAATTTCATGTCAAAAACTATTTATGAAATTCGAAAAAAGCAAGCCAAATTAAGATTAAAAAGTATTTAATTTTAAAACCAACACCGACGTTTCGCCTTAAGTTGTCTAGTTTTATCAAAGTAGGTCTTAGGTTTACATCGTACAAATAATATAAATTGATCTAAAACCGTATCCTGATAACGCATATCAACCTAGAGCGAAACGTCGGTGTTGGTTTTAAAATAAAATACTTTTTTTCTTCTTCAAATTGCTTTAATCAGGTGCAGAAGTGGAAAATGCTATTTTGCATTTTGTTATCGAATGAATTTTTCACAACAATTTTCCATTTATGACCAGAATTTGAAATGGGGAATTATTTCTTATTTCAAAGTAATCCCCCTCAGATATAACACACATTTCAAAATAATTCATGAAATAACTAACACTTGGTTTTGTTTCACTATTTTTATTTTTTAAATACTCTAACATATGTTTCGGCTATTATGATATTATCAAAGAGTTATACTGTAGCTAAATTAAATGGGTAACATTTCTTCGTTCAAATAGAACGAACTGCGTGGATGCTATTGATATTATTAGTCTAAATCTCTTCTACCTATAACAACTTTTAATAATGAGGAAGCCCCGAAATCTATTTGGTCGTTCAATAATGTTTTCTTATTGTTGCTTGCTCTTAGAATTTCTAGTATATCAAGTAAATCTAATCTTTTTCCTTTACTTTATGTATGTAGCAATTTGAAACTATTTATATCTAATGAATGGCTGTTTTGAATGGTTTACTAAATTTGTATTTTTTGAGTGTTGTGATATTGTTTCTTGATGTTCGACCAAATGTGTTTTATTGCTTACTAGTAGAGAACCCAAATTCGCTTTATTTACTACTATTGGTCTGATATTATGTTTTTGTAATCTATTTTGAATTTTAGTGCTCACTTCCGGTATATAATTAATAAAACAGAATTTGTCGTCAGTTTTACTTGTTGTATTGGATAAAGTTGGTTACATAATACTTTTTTCTGTTTTTTTATCATTTGCTCGATAAGGTCCATACTGTAACTGCGATCTGTTTCAAAATAATAGCTTCTTTTTCAAATGAATTTTCAGATAAGGTAAACGAAAGAAGCCTATATATGAAAGAGTGAAAAGAGCTAAGTTTTACATTTTGTGGCTGTTTCGATTTAATATGTGGTATTATATCCGTGTATGTAGTTTTCTATAAATTTCATAACTGAGGTGGGTTCCATTTCTTGTTATGGTAAGGTTCAAATGGTTTAGAGATTTAGACAGACACACTTTCCCGTATGGCTTTCAGTTCCTTCATACCTTCAATGGTAGCAAAGCGTAGTACTTTCAGAGTTCTCTTCAGCTTTGGAAATAGATAGAAATCAATCGCAGGGGTTGTGTTGTTGCATGCCAGAAATTACGAACAAATAGTGAAGTGTGATCGTTATCGTGATGCAGTTTCCATAAGTGATTTTGCCACAATTCTGGTTATTTTCGGCAAATTTCTTCACGCAACTTCTAACTAGTATTTCCTGTTAACGGCACAACCATATGGCAGGAACTCATGATACACTACGCCATTGTAACCAAATAAAACATTAAGAATAACTTTCACATTGGATTGAACTTGTTGAATTATTTTCTCTTCAGACAGCTTTCATTATAGAGGTAATCGGGCTTTAATTTCCATGTTATACCGATATACCCAAGTTTCGTCACTAGATGGTCTAGATTATTGTTTCATCGTTCAGCACTTCCTAGACAACGTCCACGCGATATCGTTTTTGGTCAAAATTGAACAATTTCGAAACAAACCTTGCTGCCACACGTTTCATGAGCAAAACATCTGAATAAATTTTTTGGCATGATCCAAACGATCTACCAACCTTATAAGCATCTTCTCAGGTAGAGATTTAGCGATCTTCCAGAATCATTTACTTCACTTAGTCGACGTTGTCGTTTGTATCACTCATATGTTAAACGTTTGTTTTAGTCATAGTAGATTCATCAAAAGCCACTGTCAACATTTTGAATGCGGTATATTTTATTAAATTTTTGAAGCATTTAATGCAAATTCATTGATTCATCTTTTTGGAAAGATACAAATCGCCGAGCACACCAAATCTCGTATGACCTTTTCGATTTTTATCAAACAAGTAAACATTCAAAACAGGTGCAAATATTATAATACATCAGCAACAAGTATACCAACGAGATATAAAACGTTTTGACAATCGGATTTACAGAGCCTGCGAAATTCAGAAATTCCCGTTATCTTTTCATCACATTTCGTTTATTCCCTTTCACAGTACGATTAATAAACAGCGCGGCTTTATAAACCTTCTAGCCGTATTTAAAAATGCAGGTTAGCTACCACATGTACATGTTGTTTATACATTGAAGCATGCTAGTTTTGAGATAATCGATAAAAGCAAACACGACATTGCCGCAATCCTCAAGTTCTCTGTTATTACCAACATAGAGACCTTTTGAAAACCACTCCAGAGCTTCTCAATTTGCATAATAAAAAGCACCCGAACGCGGCTAGGTTTGTATAAAATAGCAAACCCACGGAACAAACCGAAGCATACTAACAATTTACCGTATAAAATACAAGAGAAATTGTTTTCTTTTTGTACAATTGACTCACGTCGTATCTGCTGCTAACTGGCAATTAGGAAATTCGAAATCCTTTTCTCCCAAATCTTAAAGGTTACATCTTTGGTGAAAACATTTGATTCATAGATTAAAATTTATATTTATAAGTGTGTGCTTGAAAGATACTTAGCTTTGAAGACAAATAAGTACCATTAGGAACATGTAGCCTATTTTAGATTAAACAAAAACCAGTGTAATGTTGCCATTCATTTATTAGAGTTCGAAAACACTTTTAATAACTCAGATATTCCTAACAATGTAAAAATTCTACATGTGGCAAACAAAAGTAAATAATTAAATCGTTCGGAAACTTTAGAAATTAGAAAGGCTCTTTATCGAGATGGTGATGCTCTTCTCAACGAACAACTAGACTTGAGCACTTCCCTTTCATTGAATCGTTGTTTGTTCGATATTGGAAATCCCAGCAATAATAATTAAGACCTAGCGATTCCTACAAATTCTTGTCATTTGATTTGGTTTACCTTTGTAACTCCTGTTGAAGGTATAAAAACCGAAATGCGCTTCGAGTAATTAAACTCAAATTTATGGTAGCATCGAGTGTGTTTAATGCTTCAATTATTTGTTTAAAAAATACAAAAATAGCAGTAAGATTGTGAAAATAATTACCTCATTTTGTTATATCTGAGGGATAATAAAGAAGTTTCACATGAAGTGAAACATATTCGAACAATACTGGAAATGTTCTCCAATAAAATTAGATACATACAATAAATAAAACTTAACATTTTAATAATCATTCCAATAAAGAAAAATAATAATTTATTTTGTTTATAAAAATGAATTGCTTAATCATAATTGCTACTAAGAAAACTTAGGGTAGGTAAGTATTATAACTTGGAACAAAAGCAATAAACTTGAAGCCGCCCAGGTAGAGTTTCTTGCATTTGAGTGCTGCAAGATCCTCGCACCCGTCCAAGTAATTTTAACAAAATAATCAAAAACTAAAACCTTTTTGTGTCTGAGTCCCACCAGTTACTCGTGCTGGTGGACGGGTAGTCCCTCCGACCCACACTGTAGTGCAAATCCGGAGGGTAGGGCGTAAGACCTCCTCGCAGGAATCGTGGGAATGGGTGGTGGTGTTATTAGGGAAAGACAGATAAGACGGACGAAATGATGACAGAAGAGAAGTGAAACATTATCTGTGGAATATTAACATACTACCCCAGCATTTGCCTAAATGATCTATGGAAACCACAGAAAACTTGGACCAGAGCAGCCAGACCCGGGTTCGAACCGATGACCTCCCGAATGCTAAGCAATGATCTAGAGAACTAGTCCACACCGCTCGGTATAAAATAATTATGAAGTGTATTTATACCTTATAGCGTCGAAAATGACAATTGATCATAATATCGTCTTTGCAAATTATGTAAGCGGCAAATGCAGATCATCGCCTATCAAAAACTGCATTTCGGTGGCATTCACATCTATAGCATTATTCCCACTAGCCAGGATGGGCTCTAACTAATCCTTTCTCAGCACCTATCGAACCTCTCACTTTTATTGCTTTTGTGCTACGTTAAAGGCCGGATATTGACTTTAGCTATTTCCTGTTACTAACTTTCATTAAGAAATGAATATTCTATTAAAACATAACTACGGACGTGTTTTAATTAAACATATTTTAAATGGGTAAAACAAAAGGGATTATTGTTTCAACGAATATAATTGAATACTGAATAGGGATTTTTTCGATAATAATAATTATAAGGTTGTTTACAAATTTCCGGAAATTACTTATGAGGTCATTAAAAATAGTTTGATTATTTACAATGCTTTTATTTTTTTGTCGATTAAGAAATAATTAAAAATTAACATTTATATTGTATTCTAGTTGCATTCAAAACAAATAACTCGCTGGATCACAAAATCAGAAATAATAATGACAAAACAGATACGAATTCAAAGTCAGGGGTCTATAAACTAAAATGTGGATATTGTGAGAAAATCTACAAAGGACAGACTGGGAGATCATTTCAAGAATGGATCAACGAACATCTTAACGCATATACAATGAGAACATCGCATTCCACATATGCAGAACATTTAACAGTTAAGAAACACCAATTTAATACAAATGTCGAAATTTCACATCAACTAGAAATAAATAAATAACCCCTCTTAAACCCAAAGTTGTAAACATATATATTGTCACCCACCCCCAAATAATTTGTACCAACGTAAAAAAAACTGAATTAGCTAAAGTTAGTATGGCATCTAGCCCGATGATGTTACTGTGTGACGAAACAATTGCAGTGAATTATAATAAATCTTTTGAAACTGAAACCTGTGTGTTTTTACGATTTCGTTTATATT
The DNA here is from genome assembly GCA_963921985.1 of Agrilus biguttatus. NCBI lineage: Eukaryota > Metazoa > Arthropoda > Insecta > Coleoptera > Buprestidae > Agrilus > Agrilus biguttatus. Next base: position 30,188,356 of record OY998118.1, read on the forward strand.
ATGCGTTTCTTTAAGAGAATGATGAGATGGTCTGGTGGTATTAAAAAAACTTAATATCTTTCATATTTTATTATTTCAATTCTTCATTCAAATCCACAATTTACAAATCGTAAACTGAATGTAATTTTTTTTTGTCCAAATAGGCAGTTTTATAATAGCTAGAATTTAAGTCACGTCTCCATTTTAATTATATTCCACTGCTATTTTTATCCATTCGCGACATTGAACTTTAATGCCATAACGAATCTGTCAGCAAAAATTAAAAATATTTTCAATGAAACACATGTGGACATATCGCACATACCTCCATGATGAACACTTGTAACTACCGTTGTTTGTTTGGTTAACATCTTTTACTCGTTATTTGTACATACAAACATACATATACGCACGACAAACATCTGTCACACGCTTTCATTGAGTATTCGAACAACTAATGCAAGAAAAGTCATTTCCTGTCGAAAGCAATTTCCTCTAGTTATACATAGAATCAAAACCTCTACAACACATTTACAGTAGACGATAAGATGCAAAAATTACTAGAGACGCTCCGCTCCACAATATTAATAACACACTGTGTAAAAATTTCAACATTACTCTTATACGAATACGAGGGTTCCTATGTTGCTATTTATATTTTGAACCTAATAGTAATTCATTATCGAAAATGCCTTTGTTGTGTGGTGTTGCGGGTGATTATTTAATATTATATTTATTTAAATAAAACTGATGATAGTTGTTTGATGGTATTCAATGTAGAGACGGTTAGTAGTAAAAATGATGAAAGAATTGAAATGAATTTAATAATGAATTGTGAAAAATGTGCAATGGTTGAAAACGAGTATTATCTGTAGCGGTCGGTGAAGAAGTGCTGATTTGAAAATAGAAAGTTAGTATTCAACAGTAAAGGTTATTTCTTGGAAGAATGCCGAGGGTAGCAAAACAAGAAGCGGTAGTTTTAGTAGGGATCGGCAACGGTACTTTATTATGATTGACCGTTGCATGCGATCGGTAACAAGGGATAGGAATTTTGGTTTGTATATGAATGATAGACAAGAAAAGAAAGCTGTTTCTGAGAATTAAAAAAGGCAAAACGGTAGAAAACATGTTTGTAGAAAAGGCATGCTCAAGGGTATTAGTAATTTTATATACAAAATATTTACAGAGAATTTATACAAAACACTTTATACACAAGTGAGGAATTTTTATGTACAAATTTAAATGAATATAATTACAATTGTGGGACATAGGTCCCCACAGTTGTTTTTCGAATTATTCTCCATGATGATCCATGCACTTTTGTATGCGCTCGAACTAATTTTCGTAATCATTTTTCCACTCCGATTAAGGTACCTCCAAAACATGGTTTTTGAATGTATCAACGGTTGCTTCAGATGCCGAAAAACGTTGGCCGCGAAATTTATTCTTGAAATGCTGAAATAACAAGAAGTCATTTGATGACAAATCCGTACTATACGGAGCATGACCCATCAATTCGACGTTTTGGCCAATCAAATAGTCAAATAGGTGGTGATGTGTGAGAGTTTACATTATCTTGATGAAGAATGATACTTCGTTACCGCTTCTTTTTTCGTATTTAACCAAGCACTTCTGGCAAACAAATTTTTCGGTACGGCAAGGGCCTTTCTAATTTATTACTTTAGTGTTGTATAGTTATAGTTAAAAATTGGATTGATTCAGCCGTTACTCTGTGACAATTCATCTTAACGATAAATGAATAAACACTATTTTGTTTATTATCACTTTTTTATTTACAAATCCTTTTGACTATAGTTTCGACAAAAAAGCTTGTCATTGTCAAACGAATAATACAAATTGAATGAATATAAACAGATGTACAATAGTGTATATATAAATATTATTTTGGAAATACCATTAATTATTAAATGTACTGAATAATACTGAGTGGTACAAATCTACCTGGTCGTTTAACAGGTTATTTTCCGAGATTTTTGATGCTTAAATATTTCTAAGGATTCTAAAATATTAAGTTTAAAGCCTTTATTTATATTACATTTATAATTATAGTTAAGTTTAAATTTAGTTTAGGCATGTAGGATTGTAAATAGTTTATTTTCTTGTATATAAGTAGTTTAAGCAAATGTTGCATATTGTAAATATTTTAATTTGACCACTGCCGCCATTCTTGGAACGGTATTACCATTGGGCTTTCAAACCAGTCAATGACCCACCATTGATACAAGGGATCAAGGGCATTTTTGCCGATGGTACCTGCGTTTGAAAGTCATAGTTTAACAACGAAAAAGAGTAGTTACCAGCTAGCCTCTCCATACAATTATTAATAATTTTCAACAACCAAACTTTTCTTTTTTACATAGTTCACGATACGTACATGCGTTCAACTATAAAGTGTACAGTGGAAATAAACGTTTAAAAACCACTGTTCATTTATTTCCAATTGAGAAATAACAACGAGATTGTTCTTATAATAATCTGGAATATTCGTTCCTACCGATATTCATCCAACACAAATGATTGTGTACCATTTAGAATTCACCGTTCTACGTTGCTCCAATGGAACATGACATGCCACATGTCCAGTTATTCCGAAGAAACAGGGGATCATTTGCTTCGAAGTGTTTCGCGCTCGTCTTGGAAGACCCATACGGTGGATTGTTGTTTTGTTTCGTATTAAATCCACAATTTTAATACTTCTTCTGAATATGCTTATGTTTAAGTGAAACAATTGAAGAGAATAAAAGTGATTCAAAATGGAACTGTATTTGTTTTATTTGTGACAAAATATCCATGATAATGAAGTTCCATAAAGTAGATGTCGATACAATTCAATATATTTAGCATATTTTCCCTGTAATTTGGTATCATCAGTTTACATCCTATTAACGTTTACCGTAAAATTTTTCTACCAGTCCCATTTTTTCCTTAATCGTTAAAGCGCATAACATCTACCATTGTTCGTTTTATAATTTTCATACTCAATAGGTCGCAGACGCTGTATGTATATATTGTAAATAAATATACAGATAGTTAAATAAATAAAATACGAAATTACACTGTCATGCATGTATTCGTCTAAAAAAAGCTTTCACAGCTTTTTAATCAAGGTTGTGCCGCATTGAACCAACAGTCGATTTTAACCAGTTGTAATACATTGCCTACACGTAAACAACAACATATAGTTCGGATTATAAATATCATTGTTACAAATTCTATAATCTCCAGGGGCATATTCGATGGGAGGTGAGGTCGACTACCCTGACTACTTAAATTCGGATTCGTTGGTGGGGGAGGGGGATAGGATCGACCCTTCTCCTCCAAATTTAATTCCGGAGATGTACTCTCGAATGCAGTTAAGGATGGATGCAGCTTCAAGAAAACAAACGTCAAAACCGAATTGACCTTTTAGTTAGAACGCTAGATGTCAGCTTCATTTTTATTATTTGAAAACAGCACTAACTTGCCTCGCAGTTATAAAGTTCTGAATTGTCAAAATAGCCTCACAATAAATATCTTGGAATATGCCACTGAGAGTAAGGATATTTACTAAATGCGCCATTTTATTAATGGATGGGTTCGGGTAGGTAACTTGGTGAATAGTCGTAGCAAACTAGGTAAAGACTGCCAAGTAATAATTAGTTCAGAATGTCTTGCATGGTAACGACGGGCTTATGAATATCTTAGTATTGATTGGATACGTCTATCAAAACCTGCTTCCTTGCAACCCACAATGGGTACACAAGTATAACTGTATGTAGTATCTCCGTCAATGAAATTTTGACAAGAGAATTACATTCCGGTTCCATATAAAATAGTGTCACTCAGTTAAAGTATACAATAATAAGTGACAAAGTCATTAAAGGTATATGTACCTTATGTACACCCGTTAAAGTTGTACTTCGATTTGTTTACTGCATCTTCTTTTCTAGAACATTCTAATATGTTTGCCTTTATCTTATAAAACAATCATAACCATAGAATCCCTAGAAATACAGAGTCTGGCATCCATGTTATGTCGTTAATATGTTTACCGCTCTTGCTGTCTGTGTGTCAGCTATGATATGTTTAGAGGTTTTTTAAGTGTCATTTTTGAAGTAATAAAACGCGCCGATCAAAGCGATACATCTATTGATTTCGCCTAATGGCCATAATTGTTAAAAATTAATCCGAACTAACCTGCTGGGTGGCCAGGCTCTGTATTGATAGAGACTCCAAAGTACTAAACGGCATCTGTGGAGATTTGTCGCTAATTATAATTAATATATGTAAGTAATTTATATGTATTTATAGTGATCAAGATTCTAATCATGGGTTAATTCCATAAAGACCACCTTATCAAATTTCAAACTCTTTTTTTCTAAATAATGGAAATTAAATAACTTGGTCGATTGTTGCAATTTCTAAAGTGGTTGGTCGGGATAATTTTTATTATAATTTTATCTAAATACATACCAGTGGTGTCGATAATTTTTAGATCTATTAAAGCTAGAACAAAAACAAAATATGTTCTTGGTCAGTATTTTGTCGGAACTGCCAGAGTGGAACACAATTTCGAACTTATTGGTTCTCATCAGCATGTCGTAGACAACTCCGAGAAAATGGTCTCTTTAAACAGAAATTTAGTGAACGTCATCAGTAGGAATATGCAATTTATTGTGGCATTCAGTAATGTTCAACAAGGTCCTTTTTTAATAAGGAAATCGACTTATTAAACTGACAGAACCTGGGTACCGCGTACTGATAAGAATCAAAATCGTGATCCACGTCTTACGGTTTCAACAAATCACTGGCCAAAAAATTATTTTCTAAAATGTCTTTTTGAACCCTGTTAAATGACAAAAAAGAACAACTTAACATCTACGCTTCCATATGGGAGGTACTACGAGGAATAAGTCCCTCAAGGTTTTTTCTACAATTTTGTCGCCGTCTCAACATATACAGACCAATAACTTTCGAATAAAATTTCAAACCATATATGACTCTAATTGAAGGATTTAAAATCACTTTTAAATGTTTCAAAATATTTTATTGTAAACTACAATATTGTTTCGACATAACAATGTCTTTCTCAAGAGTAACAAATTTACAGTAAAGTGATTTTAATTCCTTTAATTATTAAAATAATGTTTCACAAGGATCCGACCAGTTCAACAATTGATTACAAATATGTCTCTTTGAACTTGCCTGCACCGCTTCATTTCACACCTATTTAGAACCGAAAAGTAATAGCTGTTATCATTAAGGTTAATTATTTTCGTAAGTCTATAACCTCTTCAGGACACACATTATTTCTTAAAAAGGCTAATTGTACAAATAACGCAAATTTTCAACCCTCTTTGCATTTCAGACTAGTCGAATCGACACCCCCGCCGCCCGTCTACCCGAAATCTTTCAAACATTTACATATTTTACACGGCGTAAATCCACCGGCTGAACGTTATGAAAACTCTCCGCCCCCTCCCCATCCACGTCTTATTAAACACTTATTTGGTATTCAGATTTGCTATTGCCTCCAACAACACCTCGGCGCATCCGAAACGTTTAAATTCAAATTTAATGAGTGAAATTATATTTGCAAGACCACCCCCCTACGACCCATCTCATCTGCTAAGAGAGTAAAGCAAGATTTACACGAGAACGGCACAGTGCCGTCAATAGTACTGAGGGTGAACGAATAACAAATATCAAATAATTATAAAATAATACATGTACCATGAATGCTTAGAGGTAAAATATACATGATAAAAGTTTATTTATTTACAACTTCAACTTATGTTACATTAATTAATTTCATATTGAAAACTGAACGAAAACGGTGGCAAATGTTTTAAACATTTAATTAAAAATGTTATTAAAACGACATTGCTACGTAGAATTTTCCAAAATCAAAATAAAAAATATTGTGACATGTTCAGTCACGAAAACACAATTACCCGAACGAAAACAACGATATTTATTAACAACTAAAATTAGATTAACTACAGTTCTGATTTACACAAGTCTACACAATTTTCGCACTAGTAAATCTATTACTCCCGTCGCCGTATTCATCGCCACTACTTATACTCGCGTTCCAATTGCCGCCACTCTATGACTATCGCTTGTCTATCGCTACTGTCACATCAACGCACGATGTAAACAATTGACTCGGTCCACCCGGTACACTCGCTTTTATAGTTTTCAGCATTCCTTCTAGAACGTTCTACAACCTTCTCGTGTTACTATTGTCTTTTTATTGATCGTTGTTAGAATATTCCAGACGTATCCAGAACCAACACAAACCGCAAGTACAGTTCGTGACAATATAAATAACTAATTTTATTATTACTTATAAAGAACCGATGAAAATTTCCCCCAAAAGACATTGGATTTAATTTTTCAAGATTTGTAGGTACTAATTACTAAGATCCTGAAAGTTTCAATCCCTAACCTCAACATAAAAAAAAAGTGAGAAAATACCTTCGATTGGTTGAACCGATTTCGTTAAAAAATTATACAGTAGAGACTGTTGTTGATTAGTAAAACATATTTAAACAATCGAACTATAAAAAAGAATCTAATATTCACCAACAATGGTGTAATAACCGAAACACGTTTCCAAAGATTTTCACATATATATAAGTGTATTATATTTTATCGTTCGATTAAAAAATTATACCCTTGAAGTAAAAAAAGAATAAACTAAATAAAGTAATGTTTTTGCCAATGATAATATTAACAAACACTACCGTCACTTTTTTAGAAGTATGTTATATAAGCATCTAAAGCATACTAATTGTTTATCAAAATGTTTTTTTTTTTAAACCAGTCGACATTTTGATCTGAAACTTTCAGGATCTTACAAATTTTATAGAATCAGCATGTTCTGAACATTTTGATTAGATATCTTTTGGGAGCAATATTCGTATGCTGATCCCTCTATGGCCTTTTTAATACTTTGTTTCAATTTAAGCTTAAAAACACGTTGTTTTTGAGCGAAAGTAAATATTAAATATTTTTATTGAAATAAAATGAAACAATATGTGGCAGAAAAATTGAATATAAAATCCCAAAGGTTCTTTTTGAAAGTTCCTTTTGTAACGTTCTATTTATATAATAATAAGTAAGTAATCCGATCGGAGAGTTTGTCATAATTTTTAAAAATTCTGAAGGCCGCAATATACGCAAACGTTATCGATCGGGTGAAGGGGAGCGAGCGATAGAGGGGCTGAGATGTAGAACGAGACAGATAGAAAGCGGAATGGTTCGCTCTTTCTCTGGACTGAACAAGGGGATGCGTTATTTTAATACGAAGAAAAGACAAGATTACACAAGCGAGCCGAAAAGGGTGGAGAAATTGCTTGCGAATCAATGTTGCGAATGATCGCATATATATCCTTGGGAAAGTTGGCAAGAGGAAGCGAGGAAAAACGACAGGATAAAAGTCGAAAAGCCAAATTCGAAGCGGACTAAGAAATAATGCACGATGAAATGTTCCTGTTTGTTTGGATGAGAAATATAAGTGAAAAGTGAACTCATAAACTTATTCAATTTATCTGCGTACGAATGTATTGTATAAAAGTATCCCGCTGGTTACATAACATGTATTTCGTTAATATTGGAAAAGGATTCTGTAAAATGTGCAAACTTACTTGTTCACACATCTAGAGTAGTTCAAATTGATGCGAGTCAAACTGCCTTTCAACTTTTAATTATTTAATAACAACTAAAACTACACTGGTATTTATAATAAATGCGATGCTACAATATTTAAAATGTTTTTTGTAATTTATGATGAATGTTTAATGATTAATGATTGAATTACAGTGAAGTCTCTTATTGCAGACACCTCTCTCTAACGAACATTTTTGTATAGTTCCGTTCTTATTCCATAAGGAACGTATTTATTTTCTTCTCTATTCAATGGACTTTCCCTTGGACGGACGCAGCCAACACTAAAAGCGCATAGGTGAAACAGAAGTCTCTTTTCAACGGACAGCGGCACTTTAGAAACATGCATAATTTTGGGAAGGTTACCAATCACGTGGAAATCCAACAGGAAAGCGAGGATGGCATGTGAGATAATGAGAAAATAAAAGTCGTTTTGTTTTTGTATAATGCCTGCTCACACCCAAAAGATATCAATCTAAAGAACATTCAGTTGGTTTTTCTTCCGCCAATTGTACATCGGCATGTCAACCGTTGGATGCACTACCGGGCAATTATCATCAAATCGTCCTCCTGAAAATTGACACTGTTGGTCCAGCGTATGATCTTGCGAAACGGTTAAATTTATTGGATACGATTTATTTTATAATAAGTGCATGGGTCAGAGTTACTAATGAGACTGTTGGTAACTACTTTGTTAAAACTGGATTTGTCAAAGGTTCTACTCAAAATGACTTGCACGCAGATGGATTTGAAGCAGAAGAGGAATTGTCCTTATCAGTTTTGACTCAAATGTGGAAAAACTCTAAGGAGTTGGGTATAGACAACGCCAGTGTCGAAGATTTTCTCATGCTTAACAGTGACATAATAACGGAGGACATTGCGCTGCCAGAAAATTTGGCGATGTACCCAGAGTTGCAGATCTTATAGAGGTGTCTAATGATTCAGATGATAATATGAAGGTAACAGAAAGCAATGAGGGCAACATTAAAACTTTTTAACAAGCACTAGGACATGACGAGACAGATAAAAACATTTGTTAAAGAACAAAGTTATACCCAAGCTGTGGAAAGGTTGTGTTCCTTAGAAGTACACCTTCTGGGTCGTCTGATGACCAACCGTGTCCGTCAAAAAAGTATTTTAGACTATTTTGCATCTAAAGCATCGTAAATGTGTTTACTTTGAATCACCTTTTATGTACCTATATACATATGTACGCCCCTTCCTTCTAAGAATGTTGATATCTTGTCTAAGTAATGTTATTGACCTAGAGGGTAAAATTATATCTGGTGCTATTTAATTTTATGATAGACGGACTTTCAAAAATACCCGAAACGTGCTCTAACATAGAGTATGTTATAAACTTAATGATATTCAATAAATCTAATAATAAACTTAATCCTACGTTTGCTTAAATGTTTATGAATATAATAACTATTTATATGATTGTCAAGTGTACAGAACAGATTCCTAGCAGGACGCTTGGTGAAACATTTTTTTTAATAATATAAAAAAGCACTACATGTATATTGTATAACATTAAACAAATTAATATCTAAACGTAATTGTTACTTTCAAATTAAGGAGTGGATGAAGTACCGCACTGCACACTATTTTTTATTGAAGATAGAGCAATAATTTACATAGCCACTTATACGAATTGCACTTAGTCAACTTTCATAAATTTCCCAACCCCTGTTTATCATCACCGATATTTCCCACAGACTTTTACCCAACCAATAAAATTGCATGACTCATCCCGGTTTTCCTCATTTTTCAATAAAGTATCCACGGGGCCTAAGGCAGATAAATATACGTTATTTTGGAAATACTAAAAAAAAACTGTGTATACTTTTTCTGAAAAATATCATCAGCACGATGGAGTAAATGAAAACAGTGCACTGCTCTTGTTACCTATCGTAGTTAATTACTAATCAATTACGCCTACCAAAGATGAACAATCCACCATCAATCTTATTGACGCGAACATAGGCTTTCCATTTACCAAACTTCATATGGCTTATTAAAAAGTTATCATCAGTTAATAAACAACGGAAAACTACGAATGAAATCCTATGGCACATTATGAAAATGTTCATTAGCAATTTATTTCGTTTCAAAAAAAAAAAACAATAGTAAAAAATGGTTTAGTCAGGTCTAGTTTTACTTCTATTTATAGATAACACACTGTATGCTTTCAGGAAAGACCACATTCTCTAATCTAAAAAAAAAACTTAAAAATATTTTAATTTCTAAAGACTAGTTAGACGGATGTACAATTTTCATTTATTAGAGCAAGTGAAGAGAAGATAAGAAGTGCTTCTTCATGCCAAAGTAATGATTTTTTTTGTATCTCATCCATGAAAAACATCATATGTCGTTGCAAGCTAGCTGAGTATAATGAAATATTTCATGAATTTTTAGTAGGGGAAAATTTTAAATAGTTCAATGCGATATTAATTTGTACCCACTACAGATTACCTCAAATTAGTGAGGAATTTTTTCTGGTATAATCTAATTTATTTAAATTTAGAAAACAACGCTAATTTCACTAAAATATATTTATTCAAAACTCTGACAAATGATTCGGCTTTTACGCCACGAGAGGACGAAAAAAAAGGCTTTTTTTGTGTTTCATTCCCTTCAGTTACCCATACTGGTGGGTGGGCAGTCCCTCCGATCTATACTGTAGTGCAAAGCCGAAACATAGGGCGTAATGCCCTCTTCATCCTACTTTCAGAAATCGTGGTAGTGGGTGAGGGTGGTTAGGGAAAGACTGGTGAGACGTACGAAATGATAACAGAAGAGCAGTGACAAATTATATGTGAAATATTACTGCCTCAACATTTGCCTAAATGATCCACGGAAACAACAAAAAACTTGGTTCGCTTGTTCTGAACCGGTGACCCTTCTAATTCTAAGCAATGATTTAAGCCACTAGACTACGCCGTTCTGTAAATACAGAAAAACACTAAAGGAGTGAATATGTATACCTGGTTCACTCAGGTGACAAACAATAAAGGTGAAATATTTAATTCTAATTGACCATTCGTAATAAACTTGTTATTGTAACAAGCCCTAATTTTTTCATGTAAATTCCAACAAGTTGTGCCGTTTACATTTGTGAACATTATGTAGTAATCTAGTATTGTCAACATCGAAAAAATGTTTGTTCAAAATACAATGTTCAGCAAATCCTGTACATTTATTTAAATTTTAGATAGATTTTAAATGATCATCTAACCGGTCTTTAAGGAACGGCCAATTCAATAAAATTGCTTCATAATTTTAACATTTAATTTCATATTTTTAAATTTAAAATCATGTTTCACCAAGTGCCTTGCGAATCTTCATTTTTCCATATTAATTTATTTATTAACATAATCGAATTCTTTTTCAACCCAAAATCTTATGCCTGCGAAATCAATATATTAATTTTAATATTAAAAAGGCCATTATATATTTCTTTAAAAACTCAGTCGGTTACGCTTACATTTGATTTATTCCATTTAGCTTTCTGTTTTCCTTGTAATCAGTTCTCATCGAAAAATAATTAAGAGAGGACGAAAAACAAGCGAAAAGCGGCTGTAAAGCTCGAGTATTATTGGAGCTTCTGACAGAAAGACCTCTCTGTTTGTCTGCCTGTGGTAGCTACATAATTAAAATCTCTTCTAATTTGATACACCCCTTTTGTGTTCAACCCTTCTCATCATCATTCTACCATTTTGTGCGTTCTTTGTGAACTTCGCCCTCAATACTGTTTACATTGAAAACAGAACAATACAAAAATACTACTAAAGGCGGCTATTAACGCCTAAGTTTTTCAATCAAAATTTATTTTGTCGACAAAACAATCAAACCGACAGACATGCGCAATCACCTTTATTATTAATAAGAACCGTTTCATCCTTCGTATTGTTTATAGAACAATTAACTGAACAATTTCTTCTATAAACCACAATTAAAACCGGTTTTCTTTGTTTCATCTTGTGACCCGTAGGCAGGAGAATGATGATAAAATTGAGAACAACCGAGCAACCGGAAATTCAAAAACAAAAAATTATAGGCGCATTAATTAAGAACAATAATGAAGAATCTACAAGGGATGACATCCAAAATTAATGATAAAATTGCAAATGCTCTGGATAAATCGGTAACTGAAAATGATTTGTGAAAATTCAGTTCTGCAATAATTAAATTGATTTCGTCAAATTATTGAAAATTACTAGAAGCATAGTAAAATTATTATCAATATGTTGGGAAAAGATAAAAAGTATATTTAAAAGTGAAAGGATGACACATACGAAAATAGTGATTTATAGTTTGCCTTTATAAAGAGCAACAAGTATCAGTTATAGAGTCTGAGTAGCAACGTTAAGAAGTAAATATTAGAAGGGGGTTAGACAGACATTGTTACTTCAAATTTAACACATGGGATGAAAAGTCCCGGGCCCGTTTTCTGTTTTTGTTCAAAATTGGCTTTATTCGTCAACGTGATTGCCATCAAGAGCGCCACTCTAACATTTCAATACGACTTTTATAGAACAATTTATCCTTTTCCTCAAAAAAGGCCTCAGCTTCAGCGATAACCTCTTCATTCGAGCGAAATTTCTTTCCGGCGAGCATTTTTTTGAGGTCTGCGTACGCCAGTAGTCGCTGGGAAGCAAACCTGGAGAATACGGTGGATGTGGCAGTAATTGGAAGTTCAATTCATGTAGTCATGTAGTTTTCCCATTGCTGCAGTTGACTTGTAACACGGTCAGTTGTCTTGAGGAAACAAAAATTTTTCCTCTGCCATATGCGCTCGTTTCTCTGCAATTTCAATTTTGCTGCCTTCAAACGCTCAAATAACGCTATATAATTACTACAATTCACTGTTGATGGTATTACCCTTCTCAAGATAGTCGATGAATATTACACCATGCACATCACATCCCAAAATACCGAAGCTGATTATTGTACTTCCGGGAGATTTGGACGAAGTTCACCGGTTCCTGTCCATTGTCCATTCAAATGACGATCATTTTGATTCCGGAATGATGTGATGGATCCATGTTTCATCCATTGCCGACATCGACATATCGACACAAAAACTCCGGTTTACGTTTAAACATGGTCAAACACTGCTCAGAATCAACACGTAAACACGTTCTTGTTTTTGGTCAACAGTGAGCAAACGCGACACCCACTTTGAACAGAGCTTTAGTTTTCTCATAGTCAAATGCTCATGCAATATAACATAAAGCCAACACGTTCTTTTGATTTGTATTGTTTGTTCGATGTCAGCTAACCCATGCAATTTCACTTTTCGATCATGCAAAACGATTTTGTGATTTTTTTTCTGGTGTTACCGTCTCATTTGGACGTCCACTGCGTTCTGCATCATCAGACGACCACGTTTGAAGTCAGTAAACCCACGTTTTATTTTGTTTCGGTTGTTTCCGATGGTACGGAGTATCCATTACACTTGTCAAGCCATTGCTTCGTTTGAACGGTATCTTTTACCATCAAGAAGCAGTGTACAATTAAAATACGAAATTGTTTTTAATCCATTGTTTTGAAGAAAACCTGTATTATGATAAAAATAATGAACGTAACGATAGAAATATGCTATAATTAGAAAAACCTTACGAATGAAGATCAGTAGACATTTTCAGAATGTCAAATGTGTATAACCCCTACATCTGAAACAATGAAATGATGAAATGAACACAAACCGAGGGAACAGGAAAGAACGATTATATCCAATTGTGTATGAACGTAAGACTGAATGTCCTATTCTCTCATCCAGATATATTTATTTCATAAGAATAACTACCCTCATACCTATCGTAAAATGAAACTTTTAAGGTTCGATCTTCTGATTTTGCTGAAAAATATGCAGTTACAAAAAGATCCTTGACGTTTCCACAGTAAAAATAATTCAAAAAAAGAAGGCTTTAAAATCCTCTTTCGTCTAAATTTTAAGGATCACAGATCCCACATTTCAATGCCGGTAGGGGTATTAGCCCTTGGAGTAGTTGTTTCTGTTAATTACATATTTATATTTGTAAAAATAATTCCCTGAGATTTCTAGGTTTTCTAGGAACGATGGACAGCCTGAAAAATATTGGCACATAAGGGAAGAAGAGCTAATAAAATAATTAAAAAGAAGATAACTCAATATAGAAAAAGCAATATATGGAGACATAAAACAAGGAATAACGCATGGTTCAGTAGATTTTAACAAAAAGAAATCACTTCTATGCTTGCAAACGCTTAATTTGGAAATTCTAAAAAAAAAATAATTAGAAGAAGCTTTTAATTCTTGTAACACCATAACAAGGACGAAATTAAAAACACAATTTAGGGCATTCGGGATGATGAAGAAGTTCAAAGTTTTTTCGAAATATTGTCTCATATGTTAAGTTAAACAATTTGTAATGGTTCTGGAATTAGGGCTTGGGATAATGTAAATAAATATCTATAACAATGTCTGTAATGACCTCTCTGGCTGATGCATCACTCTATTATTATTTCTTGCTAATTACATAATATAATTATATCTCAAATTGATAAAATAAGAGAGTTCAAAACGTGTCATCAAATTGCCACAACATATTGCAAACGAAGGAAAAGTGTGGTCACAAGGAATATTTTGCACCCTTTTTCAAGCAAGAAATAATCTGTAAATTGCGTCATTCGCCCTTATTTACCCAATTCGCAACCCCTCAAATACTTAAATACAGCAAAATTATGTTTAAATATAACCGATTTTGCAAACACGCAAAAAAGGGAATGCTTTAAAGATTACTCAGGAGTAAATTTAGTTTAGAATCGTGCTTTGATAATCACAAAATGAGACACCCACAAAAAACAACAAGGTCAAGTTTTGAGACCTGCTTTTAAATAATACGCACTCTCTATCTTAAAGCTTCTGTTTAATTAATCCGAGATGGATTCATTTTCAAAGGAAAATTTTCTAATGAAGTGAAGGTATCTATTGAAACCCTTGAGAAAGTTAATTTGTAATTAAGTGGCTTCTTTTCACTACGTCCCACAGATATAAAAAACTAACTAGTGATAAAATTTAGAAATAAAACCAGTCGCGTAATAAAAACGATTATTGTTAGTAAAAAATCAGGTATTAATAAAATAAATGTTTAAAAGTTTCTACCGAGCTGATTGAAAAGCATACAACAATCTAAAAATAAAAATTTCAGTGTTAATTTTTTATAAATATCGATCAAAGCGAATATGGTGACTGGGGACCTCAAAACATATTCAAATAATACCCATGTGTAATTTCCGATTTTTATCTATTTGGAAGTTACATTTTTTGTTTCGGTAATTTTGCCAGTTGAAAAGTTACCAATAATTAAACAACGCACAACTTGTTTCTTCAGTTCCTACTTTAAAAACTTTCTTACTTTATTGGTAATTGACAGTACAAATTTAATTTTGAATTTCTGAGTTTACTTATGTGTTAGTTATTTAAAACAAAAATATTTATTTGTAAAGCTAACTTCAATTTACGTATATGCGATTATTATGCAATATGCTACACTAACTAATCAGTCGTCTTCGTAAAAAAAAACACTCCAGCACTGTTAGTTCAGTTATATTAGTAGAACTAATTATATTTATTATATTAAGTAGATCAGCAGTTGAGTGAAAATTACGAAAAGAAAAATAAACGTATGATCGAAACAGCTGAAAACGACAATCCTACAACATTTCTCATGAATTATTTAAATAAAGATGAAGATACGAGGCATGTTTTTTAAGTAAGTACCGTTTTGAAATTAATAAAAAACGTGGAAAGACATCTTAATAGTTTTATTTTTACATGAAAGACTGCACCTTAATCTACTTTTCTACATAATTTCCTTCAGTATTGAGGCACTTGTCATAACGTTTGACCAGTGGCCAGTTTTTGAATACCCTTCGCATAGAACTGTTAACCGTTGCATCACAACTGTTTTGATTTCGTCATCGTCTTGAAGACATGATTGCCCAGATGTTTCATCAAGTGCAAGAAGAAATGGTAGTCCTGGGCGCCAGATCGGGACTGTACGGAGGATGATCTAGAGTTTCCCAGTGAAAAGATGTGATGAGATCTTTGGTTAAATTAGCCACATGCGGACGGGCATTGTCATGCAGCAAAACGATGCCCTTGCTCAACTTGCCACGTCCTTTTTTCTGGATTGCACGGCGCAGATTCTTTACCATTCATTCACTCCTAATGTTTTGTCCATAAACTGTACAGATTTCAGATCTCACGATGAATATCAATCAGTTTTAGTCCTTTAGCACTAAGGAATCGTATAACAGCCCGGACTTCACAGTTGGCGGGATTCACGATTATCGATTATCGGAGGCATCTTAAACACTCAGTAAACAACGTAAACAAGACTGTAATGACGTCAGTGCGTAGGTGATAAACGTCGGTACTCAGTACGCATTTGCGGAGCGCTGTGGCGGCAGAATTTCAAAACGGTACTTCCATAAAAAACATGCCTCGTATATAAGAAGATATATAAGAAAAAGAGATACAATGAAGGGAATGCTGATTTTAAACGATTGATTTTATTAAAACAAGTTCTTAGTTGGAAAGAAGACAAACGTTCATTTGGACAGGGAAAATACAAATCAAATATTTGATGTAATAATTTTGCTCAAAACTCGTTTTAAGACTAATTTGGGATCATAGAATTCAAAAATGATTTTTTTTATAGATCATTCTGCTAGGTAAATTTGGTTTATTTAGCTGTTCTGAATGAGTCGAATAATTCACTATCGATTGTTTCAACTATAAAATCGAATAGAAGTAACATAAAACGAAGACAGTTAATTAACATTTACAAACTAAAATTGTAATTTTAATGCATACATACACATTACTGGACTAACAAATATTAAAATTAAAAAATTTCAATGCTAGCTGAAACATTATCGATGACTTGATACAAAACTTAAAAAACGATTCGTTTAACAAAGAAAATTAAAAGTTCTTTAAACGAATTCGTTTTTCTCGATGTACCTACTTCGATCCATATAAGATAATAAGTTGCTTATGTTGTTACCAGGCGGCGTGGTCTAGTGCTCTAGATCATTGTTTAGCATTCTTGAGGTCACCGGTTCAAACCCGGGTCTGGCTGCTCTGGTCCAAGTTTTCTGTGGTTTCCTTGGATCACTTAGGCAAATGCTGGGGTAGTAATATTCCACAGATAATCTTTCACTTCTCTTCTGTCTTCATTTCGTCCGTCTCATCTTTCTCTCCCTAACCACACCATCCACCCATTCCCTCGATTCCTGTAAGGAGGCTGAAGAGGGCCTTACGCCCTACCCTCCGGCTTTGCACTACAGTGTAGGTCGGAGGGACTGCCCGCCCACCAGCACGTCCAACTAGACTTCGCACTAACAACCTTACAATGATGATTTATTAAGAACATTTTCACACTTTCATAAATTTTCCTTGACTATTCCAGAAAACTTCTCTAGGTTGTAGACTACAACCAACAGCGAAAATGGATAGACCTCTGAAGAAGCTCGTCACTCGTGCTAGCGAAACGTTAGGAAGCAATTCCAACCGACGACGGCCTGTACACCCAAAGAAGGACAACATCAGTTCATCAACTGGCCGCGAAAGCCTTAATCAATTTGTCAAACTTCTCTAGGTTTCGTATCCAGGTCATACTTTAGTTATTAATAATTTTCCAAACTAAATTGGGTCTTTAATCAACAAATAATGTTCACGTTGATAATAACGTTTTTCATTAAACGAATCGTTTGGGTATTAGCCACAGTAATAAATATCAATAGTGTATTGGGTAAATGAAGTGTTTCGAAAACTAAAAGCGTGTTGGCAACAATAGTACGGTACTTTAATCGAACATTGCAGCAAAACACCCTGAGTAAACAGGCATCCGTTGTAAATCGTCGAATATGAGAGGGTTATCGGCCATTTCTAGTTTCAAATTGATCATTTATTGTGATTAAATTGGTTCCGGCCATGCTAATGTGAAATGTACACGCGGCAGCACGTCCGCCATCGCCGTTCGTCGTCGTGTTACTCTGAATTGAACACCACCCCGTTATTTTATTTTAATGAAAACTAATGCCCACGTTCTGCTAATCATTGCGTCATAAATTAGACATTAATACATATTTAATTAAATGGTATCAATGGAACGGGCACATTATCGTCACGTTTACATACGGCTACATTCAAGACCATCATAAAAAATCACACAAATTTTAATTAAAGTCGAAATTAATTGCAACCATCCTTGATAAAAAAAAAATAATGAAATCGATCAAGTGGCAGTCAGACTCGCGCACAGAGGGAATTTTGAAAAGAAATTTTTTCGATTCAATTTCAATTTCTCAAATAAATAAAACAACTGATTGGCTTTTAAATGTTTACTATAATGTAAACGTTACAGTGATATTACATTGAACATTTAAATGATAATCGATCGTTTAGTTTATTTATTTTTATAAGGTTTCACAAATATCCAACCTTAGAATGATTAAATAAAATTCAATTTTTTAGTAGATATATTTTAGAATAAATTACGTTAGCTTAATTTAGGGTTAAATTAGGGTAGTTTCTTATGACCTTATTACATGTAAAATATAAGAAATAGAATAATTTGTTTTTTTTATTTCCTTCTAACATTTTCGCACATTAAAATTAATACAGTAATGTTATAACCGATAGTCTCACAACGACAAAACATATATAATTGGAAAAATCTCCGGGCTGAGTTGCCGTGGTCCATTTTGGCTTGAACTACCAAACTACTGGAAAACATCTTGAGTGATGGACCACACCTCAGCAACTCAGCCCTGAAATTTTTCTAATTATAAACACCGGCCGTGAAAGCCTACATTATACAAAATATATAGTTCGCGTTTGTCACAATTTATATAGCGCCTTTCTCTATTACATTCAGAAGCATGTATCATATTTTTCACCATTGACTTGACCGTAGATAATTTAACAACAATTTACTAACAATTAAATAATCACTTTATTTGTTTTTGTTTAGGAATTTTAAGTAACACATACTGATCTTCAGAGTTATGAGTATTTATACCTTTAAAACACTACAAACAAGATTATTCATCATTTCATTTATTCATCATTCATACGAAAATCATTTCAATAAACATTGATGAAACAACAGTAGCATCGCATTTATTGTAAATACCAGTGTAGTTTTAGTTGTTATTAAATAATTAAAAGTTGAAAGGCAGTTTGACTCGCACCAATTTGAACTACTCTAGTGTGAGAAATAACATTAGAAATATGAACAATTAAGTTTTCACGTTTCACAATATTATTTATTTATTTTTATAATGTTACACAAATATCCAAACTTAGAATGATCAAATACAATTCAATTTTTTAGTATATTTTAGAAGAAATTACGTTAGCTTAAGTTAGGGTTAAATTAGGGTAAAATATAATAGATAAAATAATTTGCTTCTTTTTAATTTCCATCTGGCATTTTCGCACATTAAAATTAGTACAGTGATATTATGACCGATAGTCAAAATACATAGTTTTATTTTTTTAAAAAATCCTCCTTTATTTAGTAGTTAATAATCACATTTAACCTCGAAACAGACATATCCAAGTATCAGTAAATTTTTAACTTACGGACATACAAACATAAATAAAGAGTTTCATAAACTATTTGACGAAAGAAATTAGTAAAATGAGATTGGAAATTATGATTATTAATCCAAATACTCAGATTCAATTAAAAGCTGATAATTTTTATACACTTTTGTATTTTATACAATATCATTAAGAGGTTTTGTTTGCAATTTTGCATACAATTGTATATGTTATAGAATACGTAAGTAAATTAATAATTTCAAATCTGACGTATGTATAAAACCATAATATGGTATTTATAAAATAAAACTTAAACTGTGTTTGGTGCATTTTTTGTGAAACATGTTGGAAATAACAACCGAAATAAATAAAACAAGATTTATTATTCTCGACGGAACCGTCTCGGTCAGATAGCAACCATTTTCAAAAGAAACAAAATTGATTACTTGCTATTTATATGTAGTTGCTAAGGAAGAAACAATAAAAGTAGCAAAACGTTCAACATAATTTCAAAATAATTCACAACTGTGCAACTCTTTACAGAAAACTTTGACAATTTAATAGATAAATGTTATTATTTTTAATTCTTCATTAGATACGAGAGAGGGTCAATAAGTACCCATGTTAGAAATGAAGGCAGCGCTTAAAAAAAACAATTTTTCAACATAGTCTTTTTTACTTTTAAAAAGATACACTTCTCCCAACGTTCCCGCTATTTTTTTAACCCCTCCAAAAAATAGGATTTGTCGAACTCTCCAAAATACGTTCCTGTCTCGGCGATGACTTCCTCGTTTGAGCTAATTTTTTTCATGCGAGCCATTTCTCCATGTTAGGGAACAAGAAGAAGTCGCAGGGAGCCAGATCGTGTGAATACGGTGGGTGCGGCAGCAATTCATAACGGACAACTACGGATAAATGTGCTGGTGCGTTATCATGGTGAAAAAGCACTTTCTTTTTCGCCAAATGCGACCGTGTCTCCTTCAATTTTTTGTCGAAGCGGCCCAATTCGTTCTTCCTTTTCGTCGCCATATCCTTTCGCCTTCTTTGAAGCAGATTCACCGGGAAAAATCCATTGTTTAGATTGCTGCTTGGTTTCTGGTGTATAGTGATGAATCCAGGTTTAATCAACGATAACAACTCGTCGCAAAAAGTCCTTCGGATCTCGCTTAAATTGCTCCAAACACTACTTCGAAGTTAACAGCCGCATCCGCTTGTTGTCCACCAAGACCAATCGCGATACCCACCGGGCCGACAATTTTTTCATCGCCAACTTATCATGTAAAATATTAATTGCCGTTCCGGTCGACACACCTACAACCTTTGCAAGGATCATGTCATGGACTTTTTCAATGATTTCCTCAGCAACCACGTCTGCTGTCGTCCTGGTCACTCCTCATCAAACATGGTTGTTCGCCCACATTTAAATTAGTTGAACCAATATCTAACTGTGGTCATAGATGGTGATGTATCCCCATAAACAGCATCCAACTTTGCTTATATCTCCTCGCCTTTTTTCCCATCAAAAAACAAAAAGCGAATTATCGAACGATCTTTTCTGCTCTTTTTCCATCTTAACAAAAATCACGAAGTACGTTTCACTCGAATGGCTGCCAAATCCAAACTAACCTATCAGTCATTCGGAAATTTGTTTTGGCTTCATTTGATAGATGACAGCACACGATGATAACATCAACTGCCGTAAGGAGCGTCCTCTGTCTTCAAACACGGATACTTATTGAACCGCCCTCGTACTCCTAGTGTGTGCCGCTTATCAAATATGGTGTACTAATTAAAGGAGGTAATACACACCATAACCTAACCAAAGTCATGGTGACAAGTTTGAAACTTTTGTTTTAATTAGCCATATTCTAAAATGCCGATTTTTACGGATTGGCTTCAACTAATGTTACATGTAAGAGCGCAAAAGAATAAAATAACGAGAGAGCACGGCCGCCTTTATATCATCCCATGACGTTCCGTAACCGAGAGTGAGAAAGAGAGCAAGAGAGTGAGCTAGTAGGTACTTGTACGTGAAAACCGACCATAAATCTCTGAAACAATACCCATAACAACAGGTGGTCAAAAAATAACCGGCACAAGACGTGTATGAACACGTATAACACAGGAGACGGAAACATGATATACTTCTGACCTGTCCACGCGAACATTCTCTCAGTAAACTTACGATGGAGAAACGAATATACGAGGGAAAGGAAAGCGGATTCTTTTCTGAAAAGGAGGAAATATTCCACGATATGGTAGAGAACGCGGAATGACCAGCGTTAAAAGGAAAACGGACTCGCAAACTTTTCTTCTCTTTGAACATAAATCAATAAAATACATTGCTCTTTTGTCGGTGGATTTTAAATTGCCTTATTAACCTTTTTTTGAACTATACGTCTTGCTGTTGGACGACATTGTTAACAATAAAGAACATGTTACGCATTTATTAAATAACTCCAATTATTTTCACATATATGTAAGTTCTAAAAATAGTATAAAGCTATGAAACTTATGTTCTATTTTAATTGCTCGAAGACTGGAACATAGCACTTTTCTTCCTTCATCTCGATGCGACGTTTCGTCAGATCTTACTTCTGGCATCTTCAGTTACAAATCATCAAGATAAGTAGCACTGTCGGAAGATGCCAGAAATAAGATCTGGCGAAACGTCACATCGAGAAGAAGAAAGACGTCGACCACGGCACAACAGCCCGGAAAGTGTATATATGTCTGAATACAACGCCGGCCGTGAAAGCCTGAAAACAACAAAGTTACCTTCTTCAGGGATTGAGGAGAACAGTTCTTCGGACGTCTAAGCATCGGAGTTTGGGCTATTTACTGTGCTCTGCTGCTACAGTTACAGTTACGTTGTCATTTTATACATAGGCTTCTGTAACAAACTAAATATTTGCTAAAAAGAACTAAAAACAACATTTTATTAAGACGAAGCCCGGGTGAAGAGTTAAGGGACTTCTTATTTTTCAGAAACAATTAGAAATTAGATTTTTTCCAACTTATTCTAAAATCTATAAATAACGTTTTTCTAAAAAGAGATCACAACAAGCAATATCAATTCATATCAAACTATCTATCTAGCTATATTCTTACATCAACCACCAAGTATAATCAATTGTGACGCAATGCTTCCCGGTAGTTACTAGCAGTATTATCAATTGTAAAAAGTGTAAGTATATGTATATAAAACCTGGTCAAAGACTATTAATTCAAACGACCTACAAACACTACTTCAATGAAGATTCAACACAAATACCTGGACTTCATCAAGTTGCAGTCCAGGACGATTCATAGCGAATCAGAACACCATTTATATTTTCAGTTAAGAAACAAACAACTTTCAGATTACCTTAACTATTCTCATTGAACTGTTTAATTGTCTTCTTCCTCCTTCTTCGCCCAATTTAGACGCATAATGTAAAATTTCTCGCTATTTTTGGTTTATTATTACATCTCTCAGTTGATATTGAATCGTTTAAGATAAAAAAAGACTCAAGACAGTAAGATATTGCTAATATCTACTGTTTATATTAAATTTTTCTTCACGACATTAGTAAGTTTATTACCCTGTTTATTTATGGTTCTTATACTAAAAATCAGAAAGTGTTTTACTTCCAAAATATAAAAATACTACACCCTATAAATATATAAATACTATAATAACGACATAGAGGCAATTGCTGCCATCTAGTGGATTTTAGCCGCTACAGAGAATGTCAAACTAGAGAAGGCCTCACAGAGGTACTTAAACTTGTCCAGCTATATCAACAACGCAGCTTACATACGTGAATACATGTAAAGCTTAACAATAACCATTATTATGCTTTTAGTCAGAAATTTATCGAAACTACCAGATACGGACCGCGATTTCGCTCTTGTCAGAAGCTCATCAGCGTGCCATAGGCAGTTTCGATAAATTACTGACCAAGTCGAAATGTTCCGTAAAGAACGGTTAAAATAATAACGACATAGAGGCAATTGCTGATATCCTCTGTAGCGGCTAAAATCCACTAGATGACAGCAATTGCCTCTATGTCGTTATTATATTAACGGTTCTTTACGAAACACGTTGACTTGGTCAGTAATTTATCGAAACCGCCTATGGCACGCTGATGAGCTTCTGACAAGAGCGAAATCGCGGTCCGTGTCTGGTAGTTTCGATAAATTTCTGACTAAAAGCATAATAATTGTTATTATATATAAATACTATATAAGCTACGTAATCTAATAATCTTAAAAATTTTGGTAATCTATGTATCTAGCTAAATTCTACGTTTTAATATTCTCGCAATTTTGGAAATAAAACATGTATTCTCGAACTGAAAATAAAAATTCTTATCACAAACACGGGATCGTCGCGTTTGATGATTCTGAAAGGGTAGGATGTCAAACAAAAAACTGCCATTTCAGTAAAAAGTCTTTGTCACATCTAGTAGATACTTATATTCCCAGAAAAAAAGAATATCGTGAAGAGAAAAGTAAAGAGCACACAGTTCTTTAGCACATACGAATCAGGGACGCACCTACTCAAAAAGTGCTTTCTTTCTGGGATGAAGGTGGAGGAGACAACTCCTTTATGTCATAATCCGAACATGCAAAAACAGAAATGCTAGTATGAATGTATATTTCACATATCAATAAACATTACCCATCTAGAAGACGATATCTGCACAAAAAATTGAAAAACACAAATTCTCTATCCATTTTAGCTTTTTAGATATACTTTTTATATGCATAACAAAAGATACTGTGTTACTTGCTTAAAAAACGTACAGAATATAAAGAAATGCTTTTGTTAGAGTTCGAAGTCGCGTCACGACGCGTCGACATAAACAACTGTTTTCTAAGAACGTTTCATAACGTTATAATATATACCTACAAGTTAAACATAGCATCATATTTAAATATTAACCCTTATATAATCGAGTTCGGGTTTTTAAATTACAAAACTCCTCTTAAATGGCGTATAAAGTGAATTTATTTTTCATTAGATATCATAATAAGCTGATTCAACCACACATGATTATAAATTAATAAATATAAATTTGGATTCAACAGTAATAACTGCTCCAAGGGCTAATATCCCTACCGGCATTGAATTACACAGTTGATTTGGACAGATTCTTAGACGAAAATACGAAAGATATCCAAAAAATCGAAGATCCCACATTTGGAACGCGTCCTACTAAGACTAATAAGGATTTTAATATGTCTTTTTCTTTTTTTTTGATATCTCGTATCTTCGTCTAAGAATCTTTCGGAATCAACAGTGTAATTCAATGCTGGAAGGGGTATTAGCCCTGAACAATATTCTGTTTTCGGATGAAGCTCATTTTCACTTAAATGGGCATGTCAACAAACAACTGTCGCTATTAGGCAACATAAAATCCCAAATCAAAACATCAAAACCCACTGCATTCGCCCAAAGTTACAGTTTGGGCGGCTATTTCGGTACAAGGAATCATAGGTCCATATTTCTTTGAGGATGAGCGAGGCCAGACTGTAACAGTAAATTCTGACCGTTACACAACAATGTTGCGCGAATTTTTCTTTCCACAACTCCATCAATTTGAAACCATTTAATGTGCCGTCATGGTTTCAACAAGATGGCGCGAAATGCCATACGTCTAATGAGTTAATGGCGGTCGTCAACGAGATGAAACAATGAAGGTAAACTGATATCGCGCCGAGAGGATATTCCTTGGCCTCCCAGAAGTCCAGACTTGACTCCTTGTAATTTCCTCCTCTGGGAATACTTAAAGAGTTGTGTTTACACCAATAGGCCACACAGATTCGAAGAGTGCTTATGTCGAGATGGCGCACATCTGGATAATGTTATTTTTAAAAAATAATTTCCAATCTGTGTATTTTAATTTAAATATACACTCGTAATAATATTACTTTTTGTTTATTTTTCACGATTTTTTCCTATCCGCTCAACTTAATGGCCCACCCCGTATAAAGCACCAACGTCAAAATACATAGTTATATTTCAAAAGTTGTTTGGATTTTACGGACATCGTTTGTAAAACAAACTCATATTATTTGCGAACGGTCACTACTTACTAAACGCCATCCTGTATATTATACCGCTCAGTACCTACTCACTTCTGCAATGGGGAATTCAAGATCGTCAACGGATAGCAGTAGTTGCGGTCTTTTTTTCGCGCGCGCCCGAGTTTTCTTTATGAGTGAGTAATGACAGCGCGGCGAAATGCCTGTAGTAAACTTCCTCGTTCATCACCGACAACAGAAATCCTTTTGTTTACTTTCGGGATGTTTTCCGTTCTAAAAAGACGCGACGAACGTAACGTTATAACGGTTTTCTCGTTTCCCGCAAGGCTCGCGGATCCTTCTGGTTTCAAGATAAACGTGTTTGTTTTGCTCCGATATTCATCTCACCGTGAAAGCTTAAAATATAGTGCGACCACCGAAAGCATTTCTGTTATTGATTTAAAGTTACATAAATAAAATTAAAAGTAGAAAACACGCAAATTTAACGACCAATTTAAAATGTTATGTGCAACGAATAAAAGTTGTAACACTTAATTTAATAGAAACAATGTTTATAAAATACGCGATGAAAGTCTCGATAGCGATCGTTCGCATATGTAACAAATACATATAAATGATTGGTTTTGTATGTTAAGCCATGTTTTAGCAAATTTTAATCCAAAACGGACTTCTATTTCAATTTGCCATTAATTACCTAAAATTGCAAGTACTCACTTGTTTGACCAGTGCACTAAACATAAAAGGCAGCTTACCTGAAAAAGAAAGAGACATTGTAATTAATACAAATTATTGCTAACGTAAATTAATAAGCAATAGTTAACCCGTAATAATTTTCAGTCTCTGGTTATTTTTGTGCTAAATTAAATTTAATAGACTACTACTTGTCTAAGTCTTTATAGACATAATTATTACATTTTAATTAACTTCAAAAAAATCGATAAAAATAAACATAAAGTATATTCCTGTGTCAAATTATCACTAATTAAATTTGTTGTTTCAATTGTAGTTAATGATTCCTCCGAATATTACGTACGAAACAGATTGCTAAAATAGCACAAATGTATATATCACAAATTACTATTCGAGTTCAAATAATCAAAGTTTTGAGTCATGTCAAAGGCAAAACCTTATTCAGATTATAATTTTTAATATATTCTAGTTTTTCAAACTTGCCATTTTATACATACGCTAAAATTGCTATATTAATTTTAATAAAGTAGAATAAAGGCGAATATATGCCTGCAGTTATGAGCTTCACGCAAAAGAATAAACTTCTATGACTCTACATTAAAATTTATGCACAATTATTAATTTGCATTAGTGAACACATCTTACAAGTTCTACAAATTGTATACACAACTACTTTAATAATTATATTTTAGTTAATTTGAAAACAAAAGCATAATTTTAATTGTTTTATCTTATACTTTTTAATCTTGCCTATTATAAAAACGGCCTATTTATTATTGTAAATTTGTGTATTATATTTTATAAGACTAAGAGGATTTATTTTTTCCGAAACCTACATTGATGTACTAACTAAAGTACAATTATTACTGATTAGGAATGATTCAATAAATGTCGGTACCGGTTAAAGTGGCTTAGCTACCAACGATAAGTTTTTATTTTGAGTTAAATAGGAAATAATTCCAAATTAACACATATAAATTGCTAATTAAAAAAAAATGGAAAGTCGATATAATTGTATTGTCGTCAGAACTTACACCTCCATGCAATATTTTAGTTTGTTGAGATAGCAAAAGCTGGCTCAAAATTGATGTGCAAAATTTATAGCTGATAAACAGATCGACACACAATAAAACAAGCTAAATAATGATTTCTGAAGAGGAGCATTTCTTAAAAAATATATTATATATAGTATATATATATATCGGCGATCATTTAGCCACTTCCTATTTACGACATTACGACGGGACAACCAAATAGCGACACGTCAAAACGTTTACAATTTTCAAGTAAAAATTCCGATTATACAACAACATTATGGATAATTAATATTTTTTTGTATCATGAAAGGAGAAAGCTCCACAAAATTACCTTACCTACCTATACCCACCATTCACTAGTACCACAGATAGTGGAGACAATTTACTTTGAATTTATACTACTTATCTAAATGCGCGTTAATTATGACACGAAGTGTTCTAATCATTTTTTGCACAAAAAAATATTTTGACCCATTGACACATGCTCCTCCCATAGGACAGATCCCAATAATAGAATCGGATATTTTAATGTGCTTAAACCTTCTGAAAATCCATGTAGAAACTTGTTCGAATAATATTGTTTATATAATTCTGTCGATCGCCTTTTATCATTACTCGAGAGAAAATCGTTCCGAGAAGCGTACGATTAATCTTCAAAGGATCAGAAGCTTTGAATTACCGCAAATCGGCATCATCCTACAATCTACTGGTTCAGTTAAAGCAATACACCGATGATGAGATCAATACTGAAGCGTCCTGAAGCGACTTACTCTTCTAATTTCTAAGGATAATTAAGATTAATGCAACATCCTTTCCATCTGCAAAATGCCCACGGCTGACTGGGTAAAATTGTTTGATGTTAATGAGAAAGAAATAACGAAAGGAAAGAAAAGATGTAACGAATGCAAAACAATCCTAAACAAAGTATAATGGTACTCGATCAAAACAAAATTTAATGTTTCTAGAGTTTTTAAAACTAAAATCAGATAAATCACTGAATATAACCGGAAATTAATTTAGTCGATTGTTGTTTTTTTAAAAAATTAAAATTCGGTTACATATTTAAATATACACTGTTGGCTCGTGAAAGAAAAATAATTTAATTTAAGGAAGTTTCCATTCTTTTCTCAATGATCAACTTGAATTGCCAAAGGTCGAGCAAATCATTAAAAAATGTATAAGATCTCGTGCATAGTGTAAATACTTTCTGGTTTAACGTACACTTTCATCTAAATTCTCATAATACACATTAACAAAAATTATTTATAGTGTGACGATATTTAATTTACGTTTATTTTCAGTCATTTTATGTTTGCCGCAGCCAACAATTTTAACTCTGTTTATTTTGCAATTTATTTCAGGTGTATTAAAATGTAATATAGTTATGGTATATTCAAATTTTATTCTATTGTATAGTGTATCATATTGTTATCATGTAAATATTCTTTTCTTACAATTCTATTACTATACTTGCTCTTTACCTGCTCTGTATCTATTCTTCGCTTAACAACAATTTAATTGCTTCAGTACTTTCCTATAATCCCTCATAAAAATTCAACTCTGTGTACTCAAAGCATACCGTCTATAATTCTTACTTTTCCTAATAACAATTTTACAATGGGTTTCTTTGGTACTTTTGGTTTTCAGTATTCTATGTTATCGACCTTTTCAAATTCATTCCTACTATGACTAACAAACTTCTAGCTCCCCTCTTATCTATATTTCTACAATATTATTTTAAAAACAACAAACAGTTCTCATTCTATTTTCCTGGCACAACTTAAATTCTTCACTTCATTCAATTTTATATTCATATTTACTCTTAGTCTACATTTAAATTTCTCAGTCAATTACATATTTATTTTAGTTCAGTGCTATTTTATTTTCTTCGTTACCTACAACATATAAACTCAAATAATCACAATTTCACTGTTTTGAAACAAAATCCAACTAATAATCACTTACACTTCCCTTTACGGGGTGCTCTTATATAAAAAAAAAAAGCTTTTGCGTGTTTCGTTTCCAGCAGATACTAATGCTGGAAAAGCGGGGGTCTATCCGATCTAGACTCTCAAAACCGGAAAGTAGGGCGAAGTGCCTCCTTTTTAGGAATTGAAGGGAGGAGAAGAGAAGTGAAAGATTATCTGTGGAACATTACTGCTCCAGCATTTGTCTAAATGGTTTAAGGAAACCGCAGAAAAACTTCTGCCAGGACAGGCGGAACCGGATACGAACCGGTATACTTCAGAATGTTAAACTGTAATCGAGACCACACATATGCATATTCCTAATGCATCTCATAAAGCCAAGCTCCAGTTTCTTCTTTAAATAATAAACATTTCCATAGGTTGTATTCTTAAAATAATTACCATAGGTAACCGTTCAGGACCAATCTGGATTTTGCTTTTACTACTTTCAGTTCCTTAAACAGTATAGAACTCTATAGTTATTTTGAAAAGCAATTACAGTTAATTATAATCATAAGGGTTCGAAGTTTTGTAGTGGAGACTGAAGCTAATAAAACCCTTTTGTGATAGAAGAAAAGAAACAAAACTATTTTAAATATTCCGAACGGTTATATTTATATTTCACTACATTTATTAGATTAATTAACTCATAGAATTCTTTTATAACTTTAAAAATCTTGTTAAATATGTAGGATGATTAGTAAAGGCAAAAAATCTTTTAAAAAAATATGGGATCAGTTCTGAATTCTATTAAAATTTGAATGCATATCCTTCAAGTTTCTTCTTTAAATAATAAACATTTTCATAAAATAATGTCAGAATTATTAATTTCTATAGTTCATTTTCAAACTCCGGTTTGATCTTCCTTTAAGCAATAAGGGTTTCCTAGCCAACTAACATTATTTTCTATATAGATATGTAACAGTATGAAGATGAATGGGATATTCAAGCAAACACAAACGCTTGTAAATATAACATGTTTAGTAAATAAAACTAAAATTAAAATATAGACAATGGAATAACTAAACAAGGTGTGTGTGGTGTAGCCAAGGGATAAAAAACAAAACAATGTAAATATTTATAACAAAAGCTTTCAAAGAAAAACGTGATTAATGGAGATCATGACGGCACATAAATTAACAAGATCATAACCAACACCAATTATAAGAACAAAACCATGTCTGCTAGATTTAAACTAAACAAGTTACAAGAGTTTTGCTAATCAGAAATGAAAATAATATGATCACGCCTAAAAATTAAAATATTCGCACACTTCTTATATTGACTCTACGTTGCTAATAATTTTGGAATTGTCTTTATTTTCATACGCCTTTACAGTAAAATATAACATCTTATATGTGGTTTAATTGCAGGTAATTATGTTACAGTACCGAGCGGAGTGATCTAGTGCTCTAGATCATTGATTAGCATTCGGGAGGTCACCGGTTCGAACCCGGATCTGGCTGCTCTAGTCAAAGTTTTCTGTGGTTTCCTTGAATCATTTAGGCAAATGCTGAAGCAGTGATATTCCACAGACAATCTTTCACTTATCTTCTGTCTTCATTTCGTCCGTCTCATCTTTGTCTCCCTAACCACACCACCCACCAATTCCCACGATTCCTGCAAGGAGGCTGTAGAGGGCCTTACACCCTACCCTCCGACTTTGCACTGCAGTGTAGCTGGTGGGAATGAAACACAAAAAAGTTTTTTTTATGTTACAGTAAAAACCAAGAGAGATAGAGAGCTGTAGAAGAGACCGTGTTAGAGCGAGAAAGGACGTCCAGGTATACTTCCTATCTTAAACACCCTGCTATAGTATTATATGTATGCTGCCTCCAAGTATCTATGCTCTAGAGGTATAACAAATAGAAACAAACGTTTTTTATTCTATTTGGCAACTAAACAGTGTTCTTA
Organism: Agrilus biguttatus; assembly: GCA_963921985.1. Taxonomy (NCBI): domain Eukaryota; kingdom Metazoa; phylum Arthropoda; class Insecta; order Coleoptera; family Buprestidae; genus Agrilus; species Agrilus biguttatus. The sequence goes on from OY998118.1 coordinate 30,219,255, forward strand.
GTTAAATGGCCAACATCAATACTAAACTCAATTAACCTTTGGTATTAAGGAGTTTAATCTATATAGAAAATAAGGTGGCCATTTTAAACTAAATTACACCTTGGCCCTTTTGAGCAGCCAGCAGCAATAGTAGTTCCGTTCTTCAGTTTATAATGAACTTGTTTATGTGCCTTTATCCGACAGTGTAATTTTCCACCGGCTAATTTCCTTTTATCGTGAAATAAGGTAATAATTTCATTTGCTCGTTGGTTTCATACTCGATTACAGTTGAACGGACGCGTCGGCCAGGGTACCTATACTTACGGAGCACCTACTATAGAAGATGCCGCCCTGAGGGAAATAAAACGATGTCCAGCGGAAGGTTGGTAGTCATGAGTAGAAGATAGAACGTAAACGAAAACATCGAACCAAGCAAACGCCTTGGAAAAACAACAAGAGCGAGAGCGAGCAAGCAGGCAGGCAAACGAACGGCCGCGGCCGACGAGAAGGAGGCAGTTTGCTCGAGTTTAATGTAATTGGCAACAGACATGCCAACATGCTATCGCCTCGCTTCTACGTACAATAATATTATACCTACACTTTCTATCCTCAACAGAAAACCAATGAACTCGGAAGGAATATGGATGAAGGCCAATGTCTTCGTGTAATCATAATAAAAATCAACTAAGTATACGTAATGCTCATACGGACGATTACACAATGCGTGCTTTCCTAGGCGTGGGTTTTTGGGGAGAAAAGTGCTTTAGGTGTGTTGTGAAAACAAATGGCTCGCCAATATTCAACCGTATCGTGGTTCACTTGAAAAAACATTAATGCGTCTACTAACCTGTTGTTTTCAAACTAATATACATGTCATCATCATGACTGAATGATAATATGCTAACATATATGGTGCTAGCGTATAGATATGTAGATTTGTAAGGTAATTGTGTAGAGCTATCTCTTGTCATGATACAAAATTAAGGAACTATCTGACTATTGAAATGTTTAATTAATTAATAAAACTGTACCTTAGGCCTACTTTCAGTATCCAGGATGTTCATGTTTACATAAAAATCGTAAATTTTTGTCGTATTGGACGTGTTTTGTTGGCAGATATTCGAAGAAAGAACACAATGTAATTGCGTATATGTAAGATTTATTAAAATATTTAAAAAAAGAAGGCATTAAAATCCTTTTTCGTCTAAATTTCAAGGATCAGAGATCCCATATTTCGAACGCGTCCTAGGTATGTATCGGAATCAACAGTGTAATTCAATGCCGGTAGGGGTATTAGCCCTGGGACTAGTTGTTTCTGTTGATTCTATATTTATATTTACATTTATTAAGTTATTGTTCAAGAAGCGATAGATACTAATTTACAAATGTCCTTATGGTAACCAACCGCCTGCGCTGACTGTCTGTCTCGTTACGAACTAAACTTATTTCTTTAAAACTTAACGCAATATTTTATACCCATAACTAACATCCACTCATCGTTGTTACTAAAAGATAACATGTTTAAATATCAATATTTGGTCATAGGTACGTGGTAGCAGTGGCTGTGGCTAAATGCCCGCCGGTGGAATTTCGCCGCGCACCGTTGATAACAATACCCACCGGTCCAAATTTGAACGGATTCAGCTAACACTTGATGTAATTCAAAATCCGTTGCACATAATCATCATGTCATTAAGGTAAATGACGCCGTATCAAATAATTGTTTATAATTACTTCCGCGTTTTCGCAGTATTTATACAAATTCATTTCTAAAATCCAACAATGCTCCAAAAGCTGTTTCTGAGCTTTGAGGAAAAAAGGAAATCTATTAGGTGTACAAATATGAAAGTTCGTTTTACATTATCTAATATTTTTTTGTGAATAAACCTGTTTTTTTCACTTGTGTTTGTATCTATCTTGTAGAGTGTCTAAAGCGCTATCTAATGCTTCTTGAATTTTTAAAAAAGGTTTGCATATAAAATTTTAAGACAATTTTATAAATGACGACAGAATCGCCAAAAAAAGAGCATTTGCGGGAAGTGCTTTTGTTCATGTTTAATTGGAAGAAGAATGCCGTTGAAGCTCACAAAACGATTGCTGAAGTTTATGGTGAAGATGCGATTACTGCTAGAGCCTGTCAAAAATGGTTTAAGAGGTTCAAAGAAGGCAATTTTGAACTGAGCAACAAGGCCCGCGGTAGACCACCGAAGCAATTTGAAGACCATGGTTTGCAAGCCTTGCTCGATGAAGATGATGCCCAAACGCAGCAACAATTAGCTGACGCGTTAGGTGTGACGCAGCAAACAATTTCGAACCGTTTGAATGACATGGGCAAGATCCAGAAGGAAGGACCATGGGTGCCACATGAACTGACTGAACGCCAGCAAGAAAATCGAAGAACGATGTGTGAACTTTTGTTTGAACGGCAACAACGCAAGTCATTCATGCATCGAATCATCACTGGTGACGAGAAGTGGATCTATTTCGATAATCCAAAACGAAAGAGATCATGGACGGACCCAAGAGAGGCGCCAAAGTTGACTTCGAAGCCCAACATCCACGGAAAGAAGGTGTTACTCTGCATATGGTGGGATCAGAAGGGTATTTTGTATTACGAACTTCTCAAACCAGATGAAACAGTTACGGCGGCTCGTTATAAAGATCAATTAATCAATCTGAACCGAGAAGTTGAAGCAAAACGACCAGAATGGACCACAAGACACGAGTCCCAATATTGCTTCACGACAACGCCAGACCTCATGTTGCAGAACCGGTCAGAAACACCATAAAAGACCTCAAATAGGAAATCTTACCCCACCCGCCCTACTCTCCTGATATCGCTCCGTCCGATTTTCACTTGTTTCGGTCGATGGCTCACGGAATGGCGGAGCAGAAGTTTACAAAACATGAAGAAGTTAAAAAATGGCTCGATGAATGGATTGCATCGAAACAGCCGAAATTCTTTTTTGATGGAATCCATAAGTTGCCCATAAATTGGTATATTATTGTAATAAAAGTTTACTTGAAATTTTTTTGGAAATTTAATTTTTGGAATCGTAAAAAAACGAACTTCCATATTTGTACACCTAATATATAGAAAAAGTAGATTTTCTTGAATTAGAAAATTTTTATTCAGTGCGATCAACTTCTTAAGTAAGTAAAAACTAAGGTATATTTGAACTTAATAGTAATAGTCCACAAACATACATAATATAATTCCAAGTTGAATTTCTGTAAACACTCGTTTTTCAGAGACGTTTAAATGTGAACAAAAATTTCATTCGGTACTATATTCAATTTTTCCGTTAAAAAAGCACAATGGTATGCCTGATTCTGTACATGGAATAAACAAACATCTGACCTTTAGAAAATAATTCAAATTCCTGTTTTCCTGTATTTATTTTCTTAAATTTTAGAAGAAAAATTCTATAAGATAAACAAGAAGGAAAACAGGAGACACGCAAATTCTTAACCCTCGTATCTCTATATTTAATGATTTAAAATTGTACCAAAAAACACTATAATACATATCCCATTTAACAGTGAAGTTTTTTGTAATCATTTAATGTTATAGCTTGAATAATATCCGCTGTTGGTTTTTTGTGAAACATTTTATAAATAAATTTAATGTTATGCTTCACTCTACAAAAAAAAAATCAAATCTATCAACTTCCTGCCTGTCTCTGCTGACGACTTTTTAAAGGAATACATTTGTATATCTATATATATAATATACTCAAGTATGTTATATTTGTAACTTCCGAAGAAGTCACATCGTAGTGAAACATATGTTAGGAGCAATAAATAATTTTATGGAAATTACAAGCATTTTATTATTTTTCTAATTCTACAATGAATTTCCATCAAGTAAATGTAAATTCAGTTAATTAAATTAAAGAACATATAGTTCTTGGCCAGAAATTTATCGAAATTACCAGATATTGATCCCGATTTCGATCTTATTAAATCTCATTAGCACACCATAGGTAGCATTGATAAATTAGTGACCAAACCGAAGCTGTTCCGTAAAAGGAAGTTGATTTAATATCGAATTGCAGGCATAATGTCGCCATGATACTTGGTGATAACTGTGGTATTTCATGTATATAACAAAAAAAACAAGCAAGTAGCTATGTACTATCAGTAAATAACTATTCAGTTAATTAATGACAAGTATGTAGGAATACAAAACAAAAGAGTAATCTCCTGTTATATTTCCATGTTCGGATTAACCATCAGCGGTATAAGTGATATCAGTTATAATCTTAATTAACTCGGTGAATAAATTAGTAATTTAGTCGTTTTTACTCAGATTATGGCACGTTCGTTTTTTTTAATCACGACATGAAAAAAAATTACTGCGGCCTCTGAGCGTGCCACCTAAATGACAAAGTTAATCAGTCGAATGAGCCTCTAGTATACCCTAATCTTGGCTTGTCTAAAATTACATTCCTGTTCATGTGTGCTTGAAATGTAACCTTTTCTAACTAACTACCATCATTTCATTTGCCTAATTTAATTATACGAAACACATAGATAATTGTAAAAGAACTTTGTTACGTTAAATCGAAAAAGGAATAAATTAATTTCTAAGCTTGACATTTCAAATTATTATTAACCAAATACTCATTAAATCGTATAAAAGTCAAATATGCCTCATACCACAAAAAATTGTTATTTTACGAAATTAAACAGACCCGGCTTTTTAACTCTAGTAACTCCATCATAAAAATAGAAAGAAAAAAAGTTTAAATTATAAAATTATTTTATTGAGTACTTGAATCCGTCCAAATTTGGTCGGATGGGTACCGTTTTCCATAGGGCATTTAGCCACAATCACTCCCGCTATGATCGAATATTAACATGTAGGTAAACACGCACAAAAAGAAAATACTTAAAAAATATAAAATTTTACAAAGAAACGTATATTCTTTGGAGGTTGCTAGAAATATTAATTCGTCGGCACGCTCGCCTGTCAGGACCAGTACAGAATGAGACGCAAGTTGATGACATGGCACACTATGACTCACTACCAATTCTGAAAGTTGGATCACAGTTCCATTTAGTGGTTTCGCTTATAGGCTTATTCCAATGTTTTAATTTATTGATCTTTATTCTCAGAATCAAATAATTATTTCCTGCCGGAGCCACCGTCTACGAAGGAATAAAATGCCGTTAAGTTCGTTTTAGGGGTGGTATTCGCATTATAAGGAATCTTCCATCCATCATAGGAGTTGCAACTCTTTGGCCTGTATTGGCAATTCTTCTAAAGATGAGGTTACTGCCAAATTTTCAAAAACACATCATTATTTTCTTATAAAAATCCTTCTTAGACTAGACTAGCCATATATCAAAGACGCTGTGAGTTTTTAAAAAACTACACCATGGAAACTGCGACATGCAGGTCACAATGAGCATTAACTGCATCACACTTTACGCTGCGATGCCATCTAACGCAAATATAAATAATCGAATAATAAGTCGATTAAACGTATTGTAACATTAGGGGGTTCAACAATTAAAACTCGAAGACTTTTAAACAGGAACAACAATTTATTTATACTAATAATAGACTTTACTACCAATTACACTATTTATGTACAGTTACTGTCTGTATAATACTTCTCACTTTTCTATTTATTTACTACACGTCTCGATTTATTTCTCACATTATTTTCACGACTGTCAATTTATATCTGAACTCTTCACGACCGTCAATTTATATCTCTCTCTTCACGACCATCAATTTATATCTACACTCTTCACGACCATCAATTTATATCTGAACTCTTCACGACCGTCAATTTATATCTCTCTCTTTACGACCATCAATTTATATCTACACTCTTCACGACCATCAATTTATATCTGAACTCTTCATGACCGTCAGTTTATATCTGCACTCTGAACTGTCCTCAGCGATCGTCTTTCCGCTTATATACAGTTCCGTTAAATTTCCGGAACACTCCCGAGAAACATAGAAGAGTCGGGACCATTTTATTTTTCGCCGAAATATCGAACAAGTTTCCGCGAAACACAAATACACTAACATGTCCTCAATTAATACGCACACGCTTGCAGTTACGATATACACGTCGCTCACATACATGGGCACTCGAACGCACACAAGCAAACACGCACTCGTTACAATATAATTTGTTTAGCCCTAGTCATAATAAGGCTAGTCAATAATATAATATAATAATAAATAAACGAAATTGCAAATAAATGTCTCAAATAGTTTATATTAGCAACTCTACATATTTTTCGGCTTATTAAGCCTTGTTCACGAGTATACAAATGCAATACGAAATATTGATGTTACAGTACAAAATATTTATACCTGGAACAGGGGTGTTCAACCATTGTTTGTCGGAAACCCCATGTAATAATCGATAACAGGGTTTTTCTTAAATTGCAGTTGGTCATTTGTAATATTTTGTTTAAGTTTTATGGATTTTTTAATTTCAAATTGTTCAAGTAAGTTTAATCTTTTTCCTTTGTAATCTGCATGTAAGAATTGTATATTCTGTTCGTCTAAAAAGTGGTTGTTTTTTATACAATGGTTGTTCGTTCTTGTTTTAGGTTTTTTATTATTGGTATCTTTTACATGTTCTTTCATTCTACATTCCAAATTTCTTGCTGTTTGCCCTAAGTAAAAGGCATCACAATTTTTACGTGACAGTTTATACACGCCACTCTTTTTTAAATAACTTTTTTTTTGTTGTTTAGTCAATAATATCCTGGAATTAAGATAATAAAGATAAAATCCCGAAATTCCACATAAAACGTTTACAAACTTAAAACTATTAATCTCCAGCTGAGGATGTCGAGATGCATTTTAGGTTTTCAAATATTTTTACTATTTTATTCAATTCAGTTCTATAGAACTTCATCTAATTTTCACGAATTTAAAGTATCGATAATATTTATGTATCCATATCATTACAGCTATTTGCTATAAAAAATTAAATTCGGGCAGTTTAAAATTAAAATAGTATTACACTTTTAGGGTGTAACTAAATTGATCGTGACAGTAAAACAAGAAACAGTTTTGGTCAATTATTCAATCCAATAGCTGCAGCAGAAAACTTACTAGAACAGCACACTAAATAAATGTCCACCGCAATTATAATTTAAGAGGTAAAATGATTGAAGAGGCAGTAAAATGTATGAATGAGCAATTAGGTAAATGGTTCGCCAGTTCTCGGCTTTCGACAAAAGTTTCGACCGTTAAATATCCATATAAATTTTTACGGTTAGAATAGTATTACGTGTATACATTCTACAAGATAGATATAAAGATAATGAATTCGATGGGGGATTTATCATTTCGAATATTTACCGAAAAAATATTAAATATCTTAAATTAACGTTTATTACAGTTTTTATTTTCGAAGCAAAATTTCCTATGCGGTCTCAACCATTTGAAGAGTAAACTGCTTGAAAACATTACCGAGCGGCGTGATCTAGTGCTTTTAGATCATTGCTTAGTATTCGGGAGGTCACCGGTTCGAACCCAGGTCCGACTGCTCTGGTCCAAGTTCTTCTGTGGTTTCCTTGGATCACTTAGGCAAATTCTGGAGCTGTAATTATCTTTATCCCATAGATAAATCTTTCACTTCTCTTCTATCTTCATTTCGTCCGTCTCATCTTTCTCTTCCTAACTACATCACCCACCCATTCCCACGATTCCTGAAAGGAGTCTGAAGAAATCCCTACGCCCTACCCTCCAGCTTTGCACTACAGTGTAGATCGGAGGGAATGTCTGCGGATGTAACGAAAGAGTATTACATTACCGATTACTGTTTCTTTTCCGACATGCCAATCTTGTGATGTCGTCTCTGACAAACGGTTTTTCATTTTCTTTTCAGTCCCATTAGGCAACGTTTTCGTATCATATTTTAAGAAAATTCTCCTAAAAGTTCAACTTCATTGAACAAACTTTCATTTTCATATTACTCAAACGTACAGCTCATTAAAAAATTGTTTTTCGAATTCTCATGACAAAAATATTCTTAGTACTTAATCTATTAATTCAGCTTTTTCAAATTTTTAATTGTCAGAGTTCTCGTTGTGGATTATCAGTGCATACACATATCTCTACCAGTGGCGGCCCGTCTGTTGAGGCAAGTGAGGCAGTGACCCAGTTTAAATTTAACCAAAATAAAACCTTATTCTTAAAACTATTGCCAAAGAATGTGATAGAAAGAAAAAACCGTGGCGTGTTGATTAAATTCATTTATTGTCAATTTTTTGGTACTTTTTTATATTTATATTCAATTACAACAATATTTCAATGACATGCGACATATATTCTCATTCAACAGTCTCATGTTACAACGGGCAATTTTGGTGACACGTATGTCATAGAGTCCCGACATACGTTCACTGTACTTAACTGCAGTGAAAACGACGTAACCTACAATTGTCGGGCATAGCATATACCGCACTTGATAAACAAATGTGACTTTGACTTCAATGAGTATTTCCGCATTTCTTCGTACAGACTATGTCAATGACGCACACAATCTATCAGGAATTTCGTGATATCTATGTTACATGTCGTTTCGATTTTTCATCGTTAAAGATAATATTACAAAGGGGACAAATTTTTAGTTGGATTTTATGTCAGATTAATTAATGTTTAAAGGAACTTTTAAATCAATAAGAATAATCAAGATAATTTTACTCGCCAATAATTAGGAAACAGTAAATGTAATTAATTATCTACTTAGTGAACAAGTATAAATATATTTAGCTAGCTGGCGACTGACTTTGGAACCCCTGCGCCTCTGGATTACTTGCGAATTAATCTTCACCGGTATAGCAGAATCCGTCAATCAGCATATCGTATTATATTAAATACCTGTAATCATGAGATTGCGTTCCCGCGCCTCCAGACGGGATACACACATTCTAGAGACCAACAGGGTAGTTCAAACCTAACACCGTGCCGCTATAGCACCATACCCACCCCACGCAAGGCAAGTCACCATACTATAGTCATCACCGGAAATATCTGTGTCTCTCCTGTACAATACTGGGGTAACAGATAGTCGTGGCACTTTAGCCACAATTCAACAACGAGCACTTATAAACACAATGGCCAATGATAACGTGTTAACACAATCAAATCTTTCTCGAGTACTGTGCACAATATAAATAATACATATATATATATCAAATATATATAACCAGTAATCACATTAGTAAACCAATAATTTACTACGCATAATAATAAATGGACCTGCAACGCAACGCATCGCATCGCTACGCTCGCAAAAGTAACCGCATCGCATCGATAGCAAAACTCGTCACTGTAATCGTGCACGACGTCTATACACATACTGTATATTAGAAAAATGTTGCCCTCACATCTTTCTATTCCTTTCTATGTCTTTCGTCACCCTTAGATAACATAAACAAAATACGTGGGGATGCTAATCGCCATCCTTTAAGACGTTAAATATAAGATTCAAGGAAAAGCAAATGCAAAGATGATAATTATTGAATATAATTTTCATACAATCATTTCTATTTATATTTCGTACCTTACATTATTGGCCATAAAATTTGTATTTTCATGCTCTAACATGATTGATAGAAATCTGTCATTCTGACCAGGGACAAATCTCTTACTTTACATGTATTCATAACTCACTGACATTATTTTGTAAATTTAAACGTAAAAAGATAACGCATTGTGATAACAAGACAAAATCTCACAATGGACAGTAATTACAACTCTTTGCGTATTACAAATTTTCGTAAATCATCATTTTTTAAAAACAACCACGTTTTCAAATGCCTTCCAGTCGAATTGCAAATGCCACATTCGAATAGAATATCGGCAGGAAGCGTTTTGCTTGTTCTGCATTAATCAAAATTTGGCAACGTTTCGTCCGTTATAGATATCCCGCACAAAATTCTCTGGCGCGCTAGTCAGCTGTTTCGTTGTTTTGGAATGATACGAATTTTAATTGCCAGCGCCGAGCCTGATATTAATTCTGAACGCAGAATACCAGCGACGGCTTCGCGAACGCTTCATATAGTTCTCGAAAATTAAAATACCTTACACACACATAAACACAAACTGGACTGCCTGACGGTGCGGACCTACCGACCTTTTCTATAGTCCTGTAGTAGTGGTTTGTAGTAATTTCGTAAATTAAAAGATGAAAGTGGTGGAACCTCTTTCCACCAGTGGTATGCAAATGTAGAGAACAATTTGTTCAGAAATAATTTATTAACCAAATTAAAATGGTACGGGACGTGATGCATATAAAGTGATACACAATTTATATGTATACGTATATTACCCATCTCATCCCACCTTTTTTGCACCCCCTTCCAAAACTTATGTGTATATAATGAGTTATGTTAACATTGTTAAGGATTGGTCAATACAATGTCACAGTCTGGATGGTACTAGATTTTTTTATGGAATTAACCCTGCTGTTAATTTGTTTATTAGTTGATGAAATAAAAATTATTTCACCAGTACACAGATCTGCCAATTCTTTTGATTCCTATGAGGAAATCGATGCAATAAACGGACTTTGTATTTTAGAAATTTATTACACCCAAACTATTTAAAACTATATACACACTAACTTTATTGAACGCCGTGATTGCTACTTATTTTAGGAAATACTTTAGGATATAATATGATTGAATTCTGAATTGATTCTCTCTTGAATGTAAAAATACTTATATTAACATGAATTTAAGAACCGCCTCCCATAGGAGGGGGTGGTTCCGATGCACCGACACTTTAAACAACAACAAAAAAAAAGGAAGGGAACGTACATACAAAAATGCAACATTGCAAGCTATGTGTCGGTGCATCATCTACGTCCTGGAAATGAACCGATGTGTCAAAAAATTACTCCCAATAAATCTATCAACTAACTAAACTCTAAAAGAACATTTGGAAACAAAGAAAATATAATACAATAGGGCTAAACGGCAATACCAAGAAAGGAAACAATATGACATATACAAAAACCATAAATTGCAAAAGAAAGGAACAGACAGCGAATGCACACGACAATACAGAATTACAAAAAATCGGAGATGTAAAAAATGCGTGACTAATAAGGGTAATATATTACAAAGACAAAAAATGAAAAGATGAATAAATGCGAACATAATTAGTGATACTTCATCTTTTCGATAAAGAAAAACAACACATACTATTATCACATTATTTACACAGGGTTGTGACTATAGTTTCAACAATAATGTTGTCATTTTCAAATGATTCAAATTGTCAATGAATACAAGAAGCTGTACGCAGGCATATATGCCAATTTAAGGCACTTCGTTCGATATTACAGATTCACGCCACAATTTTATTTATATGTAACATATATAGATATGAATGTACGAAAAAGTAAGTAAGTTTCAAAATTCGTTTATCTTGTAATATGAAATATTCTAAATAACCTCCGTTGCGTCTCAAAATTCATATTTTTCAACGTGTATTCTTATAACTCTCTTTGAAATTTATTATTTGCAGATAGTTCATACCTGTTTCACGATTTTATTGATCATTGTGTCAAATTCTACTGTACATATTTTCAGTTTCGTCTGTTCAATATGGATTAGCCTCCAATAATGTAAACTGCAGTTTTCCCACTTATTATACTTCTTAGAAGCCATATCGCATCTGGTTCCCAAATTTCCAATCATGTATTGTGCACGTGATCGTACGAGAAGTATCGGTAAACGACCTTTCTAGTACGCCCATTATTTGAAATATCATCCCTCCTATGATATCCGTATCTTTCTTCGGTTACCAATAATTGTATCTCTATATCACCTTTAATAAAATTTACCACGTCAAAAATCCCTCCCAAACTCCAAAACATCGCTCACTCTTTTCGAAAAATAGAAAAAATATAATTCGTTTTCAGCAAGAGAGTTGTAATTTGATCTTTGATTAAAGCAGTCGATTCGGCTTCCGCGCTACCTTTTTTTTCATATATACAGTCCACGCAACATAATTTAAGTTCCTGTTTTTGTTAACGTGTTTGTTTGTAAGTTAAGTGTTGTTAATAAATATCATAAATAAACGATCGAGTGGAGTCATTTGTTAGAACAATTTTCGTGAGCAAAACAATCATTGCAATAAGTTCGTCAAACCACGGCGAGAACAACCTCGTTGTTTCATCCATATGTGGAGCCGCCAACGAAACCCAAGCGAAGCTTCCATATAGTACAAGTTTACTACACAGTCCACGCTAATTTTATTAGTACTATATTCCAGTATAGACTGCATAACATTTAGAGGTTTTAATAAAACTTTCCACGGAATAATACTTACTGGAATACTCATCACGAAATCTTCAGAACTATAAAGCATAAAAACTTTATCTTATCTTTATCTTCAAGACATTCGCTGAAAAGGATTGCTTTATGAAAACACGAGTGGACGACAATTTCGAAATAATTAATGTAAAAAATATGAAAAATTGTCTAGACTCTCAGATAAGAAAGAAGGGGAAAGACCAATTTAGGCATATGGGAATTTTGAAATATTTCCAATTGGAGACAACACTCTCTTGATACTTGTCTTAGTATTTATTCCATATAATCATTATGGTTTTAATAAAAATGATTATTTTTCCAATTACGGAGTATTTTATTCAGTTTATCTAGACATACTCTATAATGTTTACACTAGGCCACACCTGTTTTTCATAGTGTGCGTATTTATATCAGGACAAATCAGTTTGGACTAGCCTAAACTGGTTTATCCTATCGGGCTTAGGACAAATTAGTTTGGACTAGGCTATACTAGTTAATCCTATCGCGCATAGGAAGCCTAGGCAAAACTAGTTTGTTCTGAAATCGGGTTTGACCGGTAACATATTCACTACAATTGTTTCGCTTAAGTTAAGCTTTTAGTGAATACAAATATAAAGCTTGAAACTTTTTGTGTTTTTCAACTTTTAAAATCGTGACCTTGACCCTGACAAGTTCAGCTCCTCGCCACGATGTCAATCACTTGTCAACGGTGTGCATTTAATTTGAAGTTACTTGTCTTTATGACGAATAGTGTACAATTTATCTTTTTATCTTACTTGCGTACCAAAAGCTATCGATACAAGTAGGTATTCGATACCCAGTAGGTATGGACATTTTCTACAACTACCAAGGGAAGGTCTCGATTCCTACCACCACGGTATCGCTTCATTCCTAGTCCATTCTTCGTTTTGTGAAGAATCAACCAGGGTATTGACCGAAATATACGTGCTACACAATATTTAAAACAAAATTATCTCGGTGTGTGATTCCGGAGGGGATACCTACTGGTAATATAAATATATTGTTTATTTCTCAACTTAATATCACCAAAAATCTAATCGAATGACAACTATAAATAATTCAGTTTTCATTCCTTCTACATTTTTATTCGTTCTTGAGAAATTAAATTAGGCCTATTAAGAGCGGAATACCGAAACACCGACGGTCGGTTTTTATTTCTATCTCAATGATTTTTCTTCCCCGTATTGTCACGACTCGGCTGACTTCTCAAGTCTCGAGTTCGTTACATAATAGGAAAAGTCAGGATAGTAACACACGCTCGGAATTTGTTTCCGGCGGAAATTATAAGGGCCAATTTCCGTGAAATTAAATAATTAAGCAGCCATTTCAATAATGAAGACGTTCTACCTCTAATGAAGCCCGTAAAAGCAACACGAGCTGCCGCCAGCAGCGCAGCGCAGTGTTATAACGACAGTGAGCCGCGCCGCGCCGCACCGTACCGTTACCGTACCCACTACCTACCCTTGCTTGCCTCTTCCTACACTAATACCAACCTGCCGAACGTTAAATTACAACTTGCGCAGTTAATCACTTTTGCCATCAACTTCGAAAGATGCAACGGTTAAAGGAAACATGGGGTATATAATCCGAGATAAAAGTGACTAAAAGTTAATTAAGACGTATTCGGTACACATGAACAGAACTCCCTTTAATAAAGATATGATGTTTGCACTTGTTTTATTTAATATGAACTGCTACATTAATATTTATTTGCTTAATTTTTTAAGAAGCTATTTGTAGAAATTGGGACGAATCTTATTGGCGTTTGAGGACCCACACTTCATCTCATGTATATATTTATTATACGTACTTTCAAATATAAATTCTACAAAACAACACTTGAATTTGTTTAAGGATCTCATCACAAAATTTTATTCCCACGTGTTTGTTCCAAACTCCGTGAAAGAAAAATAATGACTTCCCTAATGTAATATAAATACTGCAAAATCCTATATCAAATGAGAAATATGTTATAATGAAATAACAAAATTTTTAATTTTTCGTATTTATAATTTTATGTGAGTGTATGGTGATCCTTTCTCCATACCACATCCTTGCTGAATAGTACTTCAAATATGCCAATAAGAAAAACAAAGACAGTCAACATATTCTACTTAAATTTATTATACAACAAATTAACTAAACTTACATTTTTAATCAAGGTGTAAATTAGTTTCATGCTTTTCTTGCAAGGAAAATATCGGTGGACTTTAATTCTTACAGTAGGTGATTCCATTGGAGGACATTTAGCCACAGCCTATATCATGCCTATCTATGTTTCAACATCGACATTTAAACACACCCAAAAGATCAAAATATTCGCAATTTTTTAATTAAGAATTCCGATTTCAATAATAAGCCTAGGGTACAGTTATATCCTTTAACACCATCATTAGAGAAGATAACAGTGCTTTTCTGATAAAAATGGTATTCCAACATATAGGCCACAAACCCTTCTAGTACTCCAATACCTTTTCGAAATATTGTGTTTTTCTTTTCAATTGTTGAGTCAACTAACCACAGCTGCTCATCGAAAGTTTCTTTTTCCAAAGCCTTTGCTATTACAGAAAACCTTTTTTTGTTATTCTTCTCAAAATCTGAGTAAATCTAAAAACGTTTTCATTTTCGAATAAAATAATAATATGGTCTTTGTTAACATTCTGCTGAAACTGCAAGATATATATCGCGATTTCAAACTCATTGGTTGTCATCAGCTCGCCATAGACAGTTCCGGCAGAACACCAATCAACTGACCTACCTGCTGCCTATAAACATCGATTGATAAATAAATACCGGCAACGTAGTGATCGCCATCTGTAGACAGACATGGTTACGTGCCTACCAATGAATATCACAAATAAGTAACGAATATCTACAGATGGTTTTCACTACGCTGTCTGTATTTATTCAGTTTTCATTTTCTTTTGTTCTGCATCGTAGATACAAAACATGTACCACAACATCTTCATTGAACGACGACATTGCTATCTAAAACTATTTTTCCAAATGAGCAGCACAAATGGACGCATAAACGCAACCCGTTTTGTGAAATCGGTTTAATAAAACTGATCGTTCGCGAATGATTGCGAAAATAGACGAGTCGCCTTACCGTATCACAGAGGAACAGAATTCCATAATAGGTTATCATTCACCTTTTTCAAGCTCGCATACAATTTTAAAACTTAAATATCTTAATCATTAACCTGGAGGGGACAGGATGATGGTAATAGGATGGCATAAAACCATTATATATCGTAAGTCACGTATACAACCTTGATTCATCAGGGCTCGTCGACAGTGGTAAGGTGTATTTTAATGCAGGCGTTGAAAGCTGGCGACGCAATCGCACTTATACGGAGTGGGGTGGGGGTGGCGAGAAGGATGGTACACACCTGTGATCATTACCTTCAGAAATAAATTATAGATATACACTTTTATTTATTATCCTTGCTGTTAATTATTGATAAATCGATTACTAACATTTGGATAAGGTAATAAGTTTAATGACCGTACCATAAAGTGGCCAGTTGGGGCTCGCCCATGCCATAAAATGCTCAATTGGCGCGTCCGTTCATCTTCACGTTGTTGACTGACAAATGCCCTGTGTTTACAGTTAAACAGCATCCATTCGAATTATGCGTTGAAGTTTTATGACGCCCTTAACGATACTTAGAAAATACAGATTGCAATGCGCAAAAACGTAAAGGCAAATAACACTCGTGAGGGGGAATGAGAGCCGAGGACCGAATGCAAATGCCTCTTGCTCTACTACACTCCCCTCGACGACTGCGAACACGACGAGGAAAAAAAAGACATTCGGACAGGAATTCCGAATGGCTTTTCCCATGTGTGATGAGAAAGAATACACTCGTAGACCTTCCATTTGCTTCAGCTCTTAAGTTCCCGGAAGCGTACCCACAGGACGCATAAATGCGAATGAAACCGGGAATCTTTGTTCAAACCGTTATTTAGGACAAACGAAATTAGTCGCCTAGATGAACACCAGGACCTAATCCGCAAACAATTTCCGTGTCATAAATATTTACACTGAAGAAGAAGAAGAAAAAAAGGGACGCAAGTTGCTGAATAATTTTTTTATAAAAATTCACCGTTAAAAATATACAACATGTATAAATGTTTTCGGACCTTTTCATAGATGGCGACATGTCGACACATTTTTGATATTTAGGCATCATACATAAAGCAAAGGATAGCGCATGGTAGAGCAGCTTTTATAAATACAAATATAGGAACTTGAAAAAGATTATTAAAAGTGTATGTTTGGAGCATGGCTGTGTATGGGTAAGAAACGTTAACGGTGGGCGCGATGGAAAATGAAATGATAAAAATGTTTTAGATGTGGTGGTATGGGCTACATATACGAGGGCGGTTCAATAAGTAAACGTGTTTGAAGACAGAGGACGTTCCTAAGAGAAGTTGGTGTTATCATCGTGTGCTGCCATCTATCAAACGACGCCAAAACAAATTTCAGACAGATTGATTGGTTAGTTTGGATTTGGGCCCATTCGAGTGAGACGTATTTCGTGATTTTCGCTAAGATGGATAAAGAGCAGTATCGTTCGGTAATTCGGTTTTTGTTTTTAGGTGAAAAAAAATGCGAGGACATAAAACCAAATCGGATGCCTTTTTATGGGGACACTTCGCCATCTATGACCATAGTAGATATTGGTTCAACGAAATTAAACATGGGCATCCGCAGTAGATATTGGTTCAACGAAATTAAACATGGGCATCCGTTTTTGATAAGGAGCGACCAGGACGCCCGGCAGACGTGGTTACCGAGGAAGTCATTGAAAAAGTCCACGACATGATTCTCGCTGATCGACGAACGAAAGTGCGCAAAGTAGTAGGTGTGTCGACCAGAACGGCAATTAATATTTTACATGATAAGTTGGCAATGAAAGAATTATCGGCCTGGTGGGTGCCGCGATTGCTCATGGTAGACAACATGCGGATGAGGCTGTTAACTTCAAAGCAGTGTTTGGAGGAATTTAAGCGAAATCCGAAGGACTTTTTGCGACGAGTTGTCACCGTTGATGAAACCTGGATTCATCACTACACATCAGAAATCAAGCAACAAACTAAACAATGGATTCTTCCCGGTGGATCTGCACCAAAGAAGGCGAAGACGGTCCCATCGGCCGGATTTTTTGGGATGCGAAGGGCGTCATCCTCATAGATTTTTTAGAAAAAGGAAGAACGATCACTGGACAAGACTACAGTGAGTTATTGGACCGCTCGACAAAAAATTGATGAGACACAGCCGCATTTGACGAAAAAGAAAGTGCTTTTTCACAACGATAACGCACCAGCACATTCATACGAGTTGTCGCCGCCAAACTGCATAAATTGATTTATGAATTGCTGCCGCACCCCCCGTATTCACCCGATCTGGCTCTTTGCGACTTCTTTTTGTTCCTTAACATGAAGAAATCGCCCGCGAGAAAAATTTTTAGCTCAAACGACGAAGACAGAGGCGTATTTTGGAGAGTTCGACAAATCCTATTTTTGAAGGGATTAAAAAAATGGCAGGAACGTTGGGAGATGTGTATCTTTCTAAAAGATGACTATGTTGAAAAATAAAAATTTTTTTTTGAAAAGATGGTGTTTTCATTTCTAACACGGGTACTTATTGAACCGCCCTCGTATGTATGTGATACAGGTATGGCGACTGTTGGTTTGTAGGAACTATCTATGGTGTGCTGATAAAACTAACAAGTTCAAATATATCATGATTCACATCTAATAGTTTTATGAAATTGCTGACCAAGTACTTAAGTGTGTTTTATTCAAGCTCTTACTTGGAGGAATTATAATTCGTCGAAATTTCGTTATAGAAGTACTATCCAAAATGTTAACTAAACGCATTAGAGAATGTAGAGCGACAATAATTCTTTAAGACAACGGAAACATTTTATTGTGAACATGTGTGGAGATAAACATTCTTTTGTTTCATTCAAAAATTATACCCACAAATACTTTAATTTCCTTACTTTTTGGGAAATAGTTTTAATAATACTTTTGGCCAATATTTCTCCTTCCAATATTCCACTTCGGATTGATTTATTCTCAAATTTTATCTCTTAAGCGTGTTCAAAAATGAGTAAATGACACATTTGAATTGAACCGAATCGTTGCTAGACAACGGTGAGAACAGCGACTAATTCACCGTTGTAAGGCTGGCAGAGGGTGTTAAAAAGTTATACGAACGAAAAACGATTGGTAATTCGAAAAAATCTAAAGTTCCAATTATTTGAAACAACAAATATTCGGTTATTAGTTCACTGCTAAACATTCAATGCAATTGCATGTCTCACACACCTAAAACCGTGGCATAATAAATAGACAAGTACCTCATCTAATATGGAATATACTTACGTAATATCACATGTTCCAATTAAGTTATTATAAAATTTCATTATCTTGCGCTGGTGTTAATTCGACGGCTTTCTTCCGCTAAATTAACTACCGACGCATACATATGCATATACATACAAAGGTAGCGGAAAACAGGCCGTACAAGCTTACCAACTAACTTTGCCTATTATATACCTACGTCGGTCGTTCGTTCATAAATATGCAACGTCACTTCCGAGCAAAATGCCCGGCGAAGATAGGAAGCCGCATAATTTTCAGAGATAAGAAGAAATTAAAATTGCTAAGGAGAAAAGTCCAATTTCTTTACTGCAGCACTTTCGGCTTTTTGCTTCAAAATGCTACCTAATATAAATGTACTGCCAAGATTAAATTTAATTTTCTTTATTTGCAAATCGTACACGTACAGGCAAACTTTTGGAATAGCGCGGTTAATTTGGTCGGAAAAACTACAGGGAGTTCTAAAGCAACGAACAGTAGATGCTCCTACGAAATTGCATCGAAACTTTTTCAATGGCAAAACTTCTAAATGCGTATTATATACGAAGTAGCATTTTCTTAAAGAAATTTCTTTATTTCAATTTAGAACCGACTCTATTGTATGTATTTAATCAACAAAATCAGAATAACAATAAACAATAATAAATACAAAAAAACCAAAAACCTACGAAGTTTTATTCCTTATCTTGGCAGAAATTTTTATGTTCGATTTCAAATCTACTCTTTTTCAAAATAACCCTCCACTTATAAAAAAAAATCGTTTTTAAACAACTTAATTATTGTTTAAACTCATTTAAAATCAAAATATATAATTCATTACAGAAATTGAATATAATAATTTCCTGAAGTTTTTAGGCTTCAAACTAGTAAGAAAACCGAAATCTTTAACCTTTGATATATACAGTACACAACAGTAGATATATATAATAATTCTAGCTAACTCTAACTAATCAATCAATTTAAAAATGGCCTCTTTAAAAAGCTTGATTCACAGATTATTTAACATACTTCTCTCAAATAATAATTTCAATTTAGAATTAACAATTTTGACAACAAAAATGACCAATTGGCAAGACGTAAAAAACGCTTCTTATAAAAAAATACAATACAATCAATTGTATAAAAAAATATAAGTGACAAAGTCAGTTATAAACTTTCTAAATTAGATTTAAAATGTATGCAGGTCAAGAAATTAAACTGACAGAAATTGTTGGTAAATAATAAAAACAAATTTGACCCATTGGAAAAAGTCGAGTTTATAAAATAAATTACAATAACTGTAATGCAATTGACATGGGACAGACAAGTAGATCCATCACTACTAGACTAAAATAACACATGTATGCAATCGAAAACAACAACAATTGCACTGGTATCTCTGATCATTGTTCCACTAAAAATAAAAAGCACAAAAGACTCTATTAATTGATTCATACAATTTTCAAAAATAAAATGTTGTATTTGTATGAAACGTTGGAAATCAAAAACCGAACAGAAATGAACGGGCACAACACACCCTCTATTTATTGTAAAGTTTTCTAATTTATAAAGTATGGTGTATGCTATTGGTAGCATTGTAGTATTTAGTATTGAACTATATCTATGATTAGATTATGGCCTCATGGCAGAAACTAATTCGTTAGGAAGATTTAAAATTTACCCAACGTGTTTTTGAATTCGTTTCATCTTAGATTACAATATATTTCACAACAATTCCACCACAAAAAAATATTGATTTAATTGAATTACGAAGTTGCATTAAACCACAATAATTATTTCATCAAACGGTGAGAAGTATTTCGCAATACAATAAACTAAATATATTACTCATTTTATTCAATAAAAAGTTTATGACTGAAACGATATATGCTTCTTTATGTTATTATGGAGTCAAAAATATCTGAATGCATTTATTAATATATAATTTTAGATTAGGCAAGTTTAATAAGACAAAAGGATCTTATTCCTCCATTTTATTTATCGCCACTGTATCATCGACATACACTGAAAAATAAAATTTCAATAGATTATGTAATCTTCCTCCCTTTTTGTCTACTAGGCCAACGGATTAAATTATTAATTATCATTGCACTGAAACTACTAAAGTTACAAACATGATGTTGATTTTGTGTTAAACTAAATGTGATTAATGCTCAAATTTTGATTAAACAAAAAACCTTTATAGGAACAATAGAAGTTTAGTTTTGCCATCACCTGTGTGCATAAGATGTGTCGTCGATTCAGTTGGATGAGTAGATACCTTAGTAAAGGCTTATCTAACAAATGAAATACTTCAATTAACATCAAATAAATTATCACAACTAGATTAAAGAAACCTATTTGTTTGTGTTTACACCTTAAAGCATAAATACATGCAGGCATACTATAACAGCGTGCTTGAGATAGAAAGTGAATCTGGACTTCTTTTCTCGCTCTAAAGCGGTCTGATTGGGTCTCCCTTCTACAGCCGTAGCTCTGTACCAATTAGGTAGCTTTAGAGCGAAAAAGGATGTCCAGATACACTTCGTATCTCAGTCACGCCGCTATAGTATTGTACAAAGCCTCCACGTTTTGATGCTCTAACTCGATGGTTTACATCAACTCAAACATTTTGTTGGTAAGGAAACAGGACAGAGGACAATGCTCTCGATCACTAACACATGATTTGTATAATAACTTGTTTTTGTGACATAATGATTTTCCAGAAGAGTGAAGCAAAATGCTAACATTTGTAGTTAAAACATTTATACCCCTGGAAAAAATTAACCCACTAAATATACATAAATTTAAGCCGCTTTGTAATATGGATTCACAAAATTACACTTTATTAAAGTAACAGAACATTAAATTCTTCGTATGCATTAAAACCTCATTCTATCATCAGCGCGGCCATACAGTTTCAACAAAGAAAATTATGGGTTCATTAATGTCCACCAAGTTTTTTTTTTTATTATTACAAATATCAACCTCTTAACCAAATGGCGACAATAATGTATTTCCTAGATGTAATTTCAATTAATTCTTCAAGTAGTGAGTGTATATTTAAATAAAGACTTCAATAAACATTGTTATTTAGATTTTTAATTAGCAGACAATTTTTCTTAAAGCGTAATTGTCACCCGGCAAAGGCATTCAATTAAAAAAAAGTAAATTATTCCATTAAAGTAAAGAAGGAGGTCATGCATACATTTATAAATAGGCTAGAATTGGCTATTCTTTTTTATCGAAGTTACTAAACAATTACTACGCTCTGGGTCAAAAACCTAAAGCTTTAAATATGCGATAAAAACGCCCTATATAAGAAAAAAAAAATACTTTGTTACTGAATGATATTTATCTCAATCCCTCAAACGGATATTTGTCATTCGTATTTATTTAGTCAGCTAGGGAAGGAACTGTCTTTATTTGCCTTCGTTCATTTTCGGTAGCAGAAATAAAATGAAAAGAAAACGGTAAAGTGGAGGTGGAGTAGAAATGGGGCGAAGGGTACATGAACTTTTTCTTATGAACTTTCGGCACGATCGCGTCTCTTATACAGGCGACGGCCATGCAGTTCTCCTTTATGTGTTCGGCCATTGATCAAATAGAAGTTTCCATTGGACCCTAATGAATCTGCAAAAGAAGAAATATAGTCGGACTTTACGGTGATAAATCGTTCGACTTTTGTACTGATTATTGGCGACCGGCAACAAAGGAGCGCTGAAAGTAAGATATTGAGCGGATTTGTTCTCGACTCGGAGGAATTTATCAATGAAAATTCCATGGACGTGTCCAATGAACTGGAGAGTTTGATCGCTTGATACGGACTTTTTGTTATGCAAATGTTTACCCCTATCAAATAAACGCCAACTAAATCGCACCGTTTTACCTATTCGCCGAACTAAAGATCCCTACGCATTCCGCCGTCCTTCTTTCAAAATCCACCCTGTCCTACTTAACTATACCTCGCTATGAATTACATCTGACAAGGAAATCATGGAACTTTTCATTTTCATTCAAATGGATCCATAAATACGCCCAAACGAACATTTGTAACGGATTGCACCGAATGAACCTCTTTAAACTCCTATTAGTTTTACACAATAAACTATTTTCTATTAATCCAAAAAGGGAAGGTAAGAAAAATAATTTTCCGTCTAATTATAAAGGATCACAGATCCCACATTTGGAACGCGTCCTACACAGTAGGCACAGCGCACCGAAAGCCATATCCCACGAGCCATTTCGACCTATCGGGTCTCATCAGGTGGGCGCTGACAGAAAGACTTTTACAAGCTATATAATTATGGAATCAACAGAAACAACTACTCCGAGGGCTAATACCCCTACCAGCATTGAATTACACTATTGATTCCGAACGATTATTAGATGAAGAAAGCAATCCAAAAAAGAAGGTAAAAAAATCCTTTTCCATTCTGCCAGCGCCCACCTGATGAGACCCGATAGGTCGAAACCAGTCGTCCAAATGTGGTATCTGTGATCCTTAAAATTTAGACGAAAAAGTATTTTAATGCCTTCTTTTTTCGAATATGTTATATGTTCGTCTAAGTATCCATCGGAATAAACAGTGTATTAGCCCTCGGAGTAGTTGTTTCTATTGATTCCATATTTATATTTTCCATTAATTTTTTGTACTAAATAAGTTGGATAAAACCATCCATCAATGCAAAAAGAAGGTCTAGATTAAGATTCTCCTCGGTGACCAATACAAGAAATATTTTTAATAAGAAAATTATGAAAAACAAGAAATAAATTTCTGCACCAATTGGTTCGACAAGAGAAATGTACATATGCCAATTCTAAAACTAGTTTAAGCAGTGTTTAAATACACCTAAAACAAACAAAAATGTATTCCTGGACAGTGTTCAATTAAAACTGCTCCCGTGGATCGCAACTTCAAAATCTTTGATTCTCATCAAAACGACCCCTATAGACACCTCCGACCAATTTACTTGCTGCCATCAAATATCTTTCATTGAATTAGTGCAGATGATAACGGCTGAACGATCTTTATAGAAATTTACTACCATTTATGGAATTCAATAATTTTCAACAACATCCTTTTCTAATAACGATATCGTCTTGTCGAACTAAACCCGCTATCTGAATTTATAGGAAGACTAAAAATCATAGACTATAAAACAATAAGGTGTGTTGCTTATGGACAAATATGTTTTGATTTTTTTTCACCAAAGATTTAACTTTTTACTTCTTTATTAAATATTTTAAGTTTTTACCTTTAGTTTCCCAATATCAGCCCAATAAACTAATGCTCAGAGTCGATTATGATTATTAATTGTTGACAGGGTCGCTTAAATGGACAGAGTCGTAAAGAATTTTGAGCTGTTTAGCATGAGATGTATGTTGAACATACTCATGAGTATTTGTTTTCCAAAACCATCGTTAAATAAATGAATGAAATCATAAATAAAACCGAATTCAGTTGGTGTTCTAAACAGTTCAAATCACGACCAAACGAACATAAGCGAAGAGCAAGGTATATAATTTTGATGGACGTTGCTAGATTACTCTCGAACCAAATCGAATGTACCAATAATTGTTTCGATTTTTCTAGAACGCGGTATGGGTAAATTCCACTCCATTTTCGCAATCGGCGAGGGTCAATTTCACCCGAAACGCTATGTCCATCACAGTATCGATTATAGAATTATGATAACTTACCGGAGTTTTGGGTCGTGGTCTATAGGCTTTTTTGTTGCTTGACGTTTCGTCAGCGGCTACGGCTGACATCTTCAGAAGCGTTTGTGGTATGGTCGTTGCAGCAGCTTTCGATCTCGAAAACGTCTAATGTCATATGTGACAGCTGTCACAAACGCTTCTGAAGATGACGAAACGTCAGGCAACAAAAAAGCCTATAGATCGCGACCCAAAAGCCCGGAAAGTTATCATAATTCTATTGTCGCCGGTCGTGAAAGCCTTCATACTAGTATTGATTATGTTCTAAAATGGTTACATTTTCGATAATTCTAAAAACCGCAGGTCCGATAGGACACCCGGTATATGTGCATAACATCTATGGAATACCGACGGCAAATGCTGCAGTTATTTAAATTGCGCTATCATGCATTGTTCCATGACGAACGGTCGTAAATCGTCGACCACGTAGTGCAGTAATACGCCACCTTCTGTTAAAAGCCCTTATCTATAATCAGCGGTTGCCCATAAATACATCAACTAAAAATAATTGATTTGTAAACTAGCTCATGAAGTCGTTCCACGTATCGGAGGGTCGTTATTATAATAGGAGTAATAAAATCCGTTATAAACCTAATTAAACTTAAACTTTTAAAATTTTCACAACATAAAGTACTACAAAATCATATACTGTTGCAGTTTAAACGCAATCGAATACTTCACCTGATTGCAGGGTATCCCGTAAATGGTGGATATCCGATACCAGGGACCCAAATTTCATCCACAAAATTAAATATTTAACAAATGTCTCAAAAGGGAGTTTTTAAAGTAACACCTACGGTCAGTATCTTGGGCACCACGATCACAGATGAATGAATTCTTTAATTTATGATTTAGTAATTATTTAAGAATATTAGGCAAAAAATGACGACGATGTAGCAACTATAACACTGGCATCAATTTCAGAAAGTTCAAAATACAAAAACCATGAAACTTGATAAACAAACAATTTCATTTTAACTTGTTTAAATTTCAAGTTCAAAAAAATTATTTTAAAAACAATTGGTTACTTTTTCACTAAATTTATTGAGTAATCCAGACAACTGTTTCGACATCCTTTATTTCGTACGTATATTAATCTCGACCTTCGTATTATCTCCATCACAAGAGCCTTGAAGGTTTGTGACCCCTAACGAAACCCCTGCAACGACTTGACATAGTGCAAACCCAAACATAGGCACAATATCAGTAGAAGCGCACAAAATTATGACATTAAGTCTAAGATTTGTAACTCAATATTTTTGGGACAAACTGGTCGCGGAATTAAAAAACGTTTATAATTAACTGAATCTACATTTACCTGATGGAAATTTATTGTAAAATTAGAAAATAATAGAACACTTGTAATTTCCATAAAATTATTTATTTCACTTAACATACATGTTTCACCACGACGTGGCTTCTTCTTCTGATTCTGATTGATTGAATAAATAATGACTCTTTCCATCCGAAACAACACAAGCTTGCAACTTTTTATTTTATGATACTAAATTTAAAACACTAACCTATTTAGGCCAACCAACATTAAAATTAAAAAAGTTTATAAATAAAATAAATATAAAAACAGCATTCAAAACCAATAATACATTGAGCAAGCACATTAAAAAAAATAAAGATAAAATAACTAACAGTAACAAATCAGGAGTATATAAATTAAATTGTGGGACTTGCAATAAACTTTACATCGGACAAACGGGTACATCATTCAGTAAACGTATTAAAGAACATGTTAATTAATTCAAATGCCAAATAACTGATTCCAATTACGCTACACACTTAATTACAGAGAAACATAATTTAAATTAAGATTTTAAAATTCTACATACTGCAAGTAAAAGTCATAAATTAAATATTTTAGAAGCTATGGAAATTAATAAATATAAAAATACTAATTCATTACTTAATGAGCAATTAGACATAAGCAATTCTCCGTTATTGAATTTGTATCCACACAAAAACCCACCCTTAACTAATTAATGCATATGTATAAATACAAAAAAAAAACGTTTAGTTGAGCACAAGACATAAATCTTTAGTATTCAGAAAATATCAGTCTCATAAACCACTTTGTCAACCTAAACATACCTTAGATACTGATAAATAAATGTAAAAGATTAGATCTGAGAGAAATACTGGAAATTACCAAAGCACACAATAACAATAAAATTTTATTGGACAACCAAATAGACTTTGGGGTTTATCCTTTAATAAAAGCAGTCGCAGGTAAAACACAAACATTAAAAATATTACTTATTTTTTATTGGTTAGTTAGTATAGTTAACTGTTTGATAATCGCTTCATAGCCGAAACGTGTTCTCTCAAATAAAAAACAATACAAAGTGTTTTCTTTTTTAATTATTATTTATATAACAAAATGATTCACAAAGAAATTGCTATTTAAATGTTGTTTATTGTAACTGTACTACGTATACTAGAATAACTTATTTGAAATTAAAGAAAGCGTTATAACAGTCGATTGATCAAGAGAGTTTAAAGAAAATTGTGTTTTACTATTCTTTAAAAACACAAAAATGGAACAGCTACCACATTGATTTATAAACCTACACTAACCGTGTATATTCTGACAGATATGCGCGCATCCATACAATACTTCAACTTACTCCCTTACTGTATTCCGACGATAAGGAGAAAATAAGAAACGAAACTTAGGAAACTTCATCACCATTGGGAAACATAAACGGAACTCAAGCGACGCCGTAGTTGTAAATCATGGCGATCTGGGATCTGATGTAAATCAAATTTTCGAAACAAACCCAGCCATATTTTACCTTGGCAAATAGGTCTTCCGTACATGAATTGCAGTCCTCAAATGCGAAATACCGTTCAGCATAATGCTCTTTCGAACAAAAATGATTGATTCAATTTTTGATGCTCTTTCCTACTTTTCGCCTAATACACCTTTAAACCGCATTCATGAGGAGATATTTGAGACATACACCTATAGAAACTTTTACTTTATTTTAACCATAGGTGGAAAAATATGTTTAATCAGTGGTAGCTCACCTATTGTCAGATTTGAATGATTTGTGGAAGAAACAAAACAAACGTTGAAATTGTATAAAATGAATCCCAATTGTTAGAATATTTGCAAAATATTTACTTCCCCTTCCAACCTAAGGCAAAAATATTGTAAACTTATAATTCCTTCTTTGGAGATGACCCTATAGGTTTAAACAAATTTATTACGAATTTAATAAATTTAAATTAAAATAAATAAATATGGAATTAACAGAAACAACTACTCCGAGGACTAATACCCCTACCAACATTGAATCATTTTCTTTCATATCTTCGTCTAAGAATCATCCCGAATCAACAGTATAATTAAATGCCGGTAAGGGTATTAGCCCTCAGAGTAGTTGTTTCTGCTGATACCATATTTATATTTATCATATAGCCTGTAAAAGCCTTTCTGTCAGCGCCCACCTGATGAGAGCCAATAGATCGAAACCGGTTGTGAGATATGGCTTTCAGTTCGCTGTGCCTACTTGATAGGACGCGTTCCAAATGTGGGATCTTTGATCTTAATTTTTAGACGAATAAGGATTTTAATTCCTTCGTTTTTCGGATTTCTTAAATTAAACTGTTTAAAACTGTTTTATCCTTTTACAAATCATGTTAATTAACTTTCATGTAATAGAGGCCTACTCGGATCATTTTTTAACGTTTATTACTTGAAGGTTAATTCCATCTACGACCCTAGAAGGAAAACTCTGTGACCCCTACCTGCGTCAATGCTTTTTCGGTGCCGAAAGGTAAATAAGGAAAACAAAATATTGCAGTTTTTTATTGCGCCAACAAATTCATTTGTTTATAAATTTGTCTATTAAATTAGTCTGCAGTCTCAATAAATATATTGGAAAACGGCCCACTTTTATATTTAGATAAATTTGTTTTGAAAAATCCGTTCTTCCTCTAACGGAAGCGGGTACAGTTCCAATAGTGCACAGAACCCTTTTACTGGCCCAATTAAGCATACCATGACGAGCTCGACCAAAAACTCAGAGAATTCATTTGGTTGACCACTCCACTTGGGACGGCCGGCAGTAGACTATATTCAACAAGCACATCAGTGTCGGATGTGATGTAGATACAATAAATTATTATATTCATACATTTTAATAATTTTTTTGGCAGTTCTGCAGCTCTACAGCAAATTTACACCGGATGCCCCTGTCTTTAAAATAAGCAAATTACAGCCTTAGAGCATAAAAATATGTAAACAACATTTAAACACTATAGCGGTGATCCTGAAATAGCAAATAATTGTGATGGTGTGTATTTGGGTCAAACGGGAAGAAAATTTAGAATTAGATTAAACGATCATATAAGAGCAATTAGATTAAAAAATGATACATCAACATTTGCTGAACACATTAATAATTGCAATCATGAATTTGATAGATAATACATTAACACCAACCCATTATATAAATAAAAGTAAAAAACTGAACGTATTTGAGTTCTTAGAAATATTTAAGTATAATAAATTTAAAAATGTCAACTTATTAAATGATCAAATAGACCTAAAATACACACCACTATTTAAATGTATAATCGCGAAAGAACAAAAACCATCCCCACTATACTTGTATGTGGTTACCTAATTTTAAGTATAATACAATGGAATTTAGCATTAGCTTTACCTGTTGATAATGACTTTATAAGAAGAAACCGATCCAGGGTGTAAATAAAATTGGTGACAGTGCAAAATTAAACGTTGTTTTATTTCTACATAAATAATTTTGATTCGACTCTCTCGCTCTAATTGGTAGAAAGGGATAGGGCTAAGGAAGAGGCAGACAGACAGACAACCAAACCGCGTTATCATATTTTTATACTCTAAGAAGATTACGCTACCGTAAACAATAAGAAACGAATGCTCCTATAATAAAACGGAGCCATATTAACAAAATGAGTATTAATCAAGAATTTACTGTTCCTAATTAATAACAGAACCCGAAAAATGTCCCTTCTAAATGTACTAATGTTGTATTTATCTCATAATTTGCTAAATATACAAATTATTACGTAGACTCCTATTCGCTGTGAGTGTGACTGCAGCGCCAGTAAAAATATAAACTACGGGAAGCTGTCAGAGTATGTTTTTATACGTATGTCAATAGCGTTAATAGCAAGAAACAGAAAAATAAAAAAATATTAGAAATAATAATTTTAAACAATCGACAAAAAAATATGTAACAATTTTAGATTATTTCAGTTTTAGTTGAACCAACCAACAACAAGTAAGTATAATGATAAAAAATAAAAAATAATGCAGTAACCATTAGGTTAAATTGCTTGAAATGTATATCAAAGTCAAAAAATAATACTAAGAAAAAAATCAAAATGAAAAATAAATAAGTAAAAATAAATAAATAGTTGTCTCAATGGAAGAAATAAATATGTTTAATTAAATATAGTTGGGATGTAGTTTTTTTTTTCACTGAGATAATTTAAATTTTCAATGATTGTAAAATCTTGCAAACATTAATTAATTTTTTGAATATTATAGTAAATAGTAAACCAAAAATTATTAAAAAATGCACATTTAACAAATTCGATAATTCATCCGTAATTTGATTTTTTTAATTTAGAAAGTTTTATCGTTCATAGATTTCTTTTATTTCCAAAAATATATGTATGTCTGCTTTTTTTTAAATCATATAATTTTTTAAATATTAAAATTTAAACATTAATATATTTGATTTTTTTCATTACAGAAACTAAAAAAATATTAATTATTATTAAACTTAAAAATTGTTCAGACTTGCAATTCTCCGAATTATTGCCATTGATAAAATTAGGGTTATGGTACTACCTACTTCAGCCTTCTAAGTGCAGCTATCCACTGACTTCGTTGATTTATTTTCCACTCAGCAGTCGGAAATTTATAAAATTTGCATTTACTTTTTCTGCTGGTATTTTTACAATTCACAACACAACAACTCTGGTGTCTCTTTTTTTTTTAAATTTATTAAAATTGAAACAAAATAAATACTCTCACGTGTACTTGCTTCCAATTTTAGTAATAATAGCCTCCCGTAACGACTAAAGTAACCACTGCGAACGCGTCAGTCGATTTAATTTCCCCTACCATGGCTTCACTCATAGCGAATAGGCACATGTGAGACCTTCTGTGACCGCGTTCTTCCTTGCAATATCAAAGACTTTTAAAAGCTCGTAAACCCTTTCAAGTATTGCTAACCGTCTAAGTACTTAACATCGGTAGCCAGTCTTACCATAGTAACAAATGCAGCATCATGTGTTGCTTTCAACCTTATCGCGAAACTTTTTCTGGTGCCTTCTTTTCTACCAACTGTATATACACATACAAATACAATACATACCGTAAGGGTTTTACGAGGTAGGTCAGCAATAAACAAAAACTTTACGATACAGAATATTGTCGCGGTGGGTGGCAGCTTGTCCTGAACGTATTATACATACAAACATACTATATGTCAGAAAACATAAACGGAAAATTGGAAAGGGCTGATGTTGCAGCCATAAATCTCGACTAGCCTCGAGCTTTAAGAACATACGTACACATGAGTATGTTTCTATCTATGTATGTGTCATCATCGCATGTTACGTATTCCACGAAGAAATCTCGGTCTTACAGATAGACAGACGAACCATCAAATATTGACAAATGCGGAATGTGTTATGCTCGTCATGATCCTTAGTAACAACCCAAATGCGAGCAAAGACGCAGCAGGCGAGGAAAATAATAATACCTACGTACATATGTATACGAGACAGAGCATTAAGAAATAGAGCAAACAATTTTGTAACGGGTGCAGCCGTTTTTCTTATTGCTAAATATTATTTTGCCAATAGCGGCACATTTAACATTTTATGATGACAAACAAATTTCGAAATCCCCATTTGTTTAATGTAAGGTATGTAACAGAACAAAACTACTGTTAAAAGCGAGAGCCCGAGGTGAAAATCGACAATGGCAGTCATTCATCATAAATTTAGTGTATGACATACAACAATATGCAATAGAATGAAGATGCAAGAATACTGGAGAGCTGCGTGGTTGCTTCTAGAAAAACGCTACAACGTTCCACGATAATATAAATAGGTTGTTGTTAAACAGCCGTAGAGAGTTCTGAATGACTCATTCTGTACTACTACTACTACTACTACTACTGAGACTCCGAGGTACAATCTTCGACCTAGGAATCAAACTACCCACTGAAGATGACTGCCTAAGTTGCAGTCGAAACGTTTGGATCTGCAAATTCCTTTCGACAACGGCCCATCAGCCCGAATCAACGTCATTGTTCATCCCATGATATAAATTCGTGTATAAAGTAATTTAGTGTTAAATAGCAACTAGAAAATTCGTTAATAATGAAACATTTTAGGGATTTTTTTAGTGCAAGTTAATTTTAATACATTCAATGTTGTTATTAATTTTTCAGTTAATTTTACTAATACAGATTATCTCCAAGTTTTCTGTAATTTCCTTGGATCACTTAGGCAAATGCTAGGGCAGTAATATTCCACAGATAACCCTTCACTTCTCTTCTGTCTTCATTTCTTCCGTCTCATCTTGCTCTCCCTAACCACACCACCCACCCATTCCCATGATTCCTGCAATGAGGCTAAAGAGGGCCTTACGCCCTACCCTCCGGATTTGCACTACAGTGTAGGTCGGAGGAACTGCCCGCCCACCAGCACGAGTAAGTAGTGATAATGTTGCTCAATATTCTGTTGAAATTGTCTGCACACCATAGACAACTCCTACAGAACGCCGACTAACCTACATATTGTCATTAAAATGTGTACAATGAATAATGGAAGACAGTGTTTGAACACCACCTGTAGAGATTTTCTACTTATTATGGAATTCAATGTTTAACAAGGTCATTTTCTAATAAGGACTTATTGAACACTGTTTAATCGTACCAAATAGGTATTATATTGGACCTGTATATGACTGCATATCTGAAGAGCACCAAATCGCGATCCACTTTTGGCAGTTTCGAAAGAATATTGACCAGGAAAATATTTTTGTTCTGTTCAATTTGGTTAAGTGCCTACCACGTAGATAACTACGCCGTGGATTCAGATTGACGAGTCGATATCCTTGTTACGATGGAAAAGGACCTTACAGAACTTTATTGAATCCCACGATAAATAGCAAATTTCTGCAGATGGCGTTCATTACTCTGCCTGTCCCTAAAGTATGTACTTTTAAATTAAATTCGTACATAAAATTGCTCAAATAGTTATTGTCATTATTAGTCATACATGAACTAATTGAATGACTAAATACAATGACGTAGTAACTGAAGCAATAATAAGAAAATTGAGTGTATTGTTAAGCATACTAAAAAATAGCATCCTTGAGTGGCACACTGGTATTACAAAAACATTTTGCTTAATTTTTAAGTCAATACCATCAACTAAAATAATCTTCAAGAAATGACGAAACAACAAAAGCGAAACAAATATAAGATAGTTTTTCTATAAATAACTAATCAAATCCACCAGTTTTTATCTATCTACAGCAAACTTTATTTCAATTGATTTGATTAACCTTATCATTTTTAAATAAAAATAGCGTAAATTTTTCTACACTAATGTAGATATATATTTATATATACACATTTATACGAGTACAATGATAAAACAAGTCAGCAGCATGCAATTTAACTGTACGAGGTAACAGAAAGCAGAACATAAGGAGAATCAGGAATGTAGAGAGCGTCTTGAGCTACCTAAAATAGCTCCATGAACCTAACCTAACCTAACCTAACCTAACCTAACCTAAAATAGCTCCATGTATGTTCAGCGACTTCTAGTAAACTTCAATGCTGGAATTTTGAGATATTTCTATTTTTTCTCATATAGAGGAACTATTTGACGAAATAATTTCTTATGATAAATTAATTAGTATGTCCAAAAAAGAAGGAATTAAAATCCTTATTCGTCTAAATTTTAAAATCAATGATCTCAAATTTTGAACGCGTTCTAACAAGTAGGCACGACGAACCGAAAGCCACATCCCACGACCGGTTTCGACCTATCGGGTCTCATCAGGTGGGCGCTGGCAGAAATACCTTTACAGGCTATATTATAAATATAAAAATATAATTATAAATACGGATTCAACAGAAACAAAAAAATTAGACGAATAAGGATTTTAATTCCTTCTTTTTTGGATATATTATATCTTCGTCTAATAATACATCGGAATCAACAGTGTAATTAAATGCCGGTAGGGGTATTAGCCCTCGGAATAGTTGTTTCTGTTGAATCCATATTTATAATTATATTTTTATATTTATAAATTAGTATGAGATACACTCAAATTACATAGTTGTTTCTTGCTTTTATATAAGTTCTTTAATGCTCATTTACGTGTACGGTTGAATCACATTTCCTTTATGTCTTTGCTGTCGACTTTTATTCATTTGTTATTTTTATCACTACAATCAAACTCATAAATGTAACTTTTTTGAAATAGGTCAGTTCAAGAATCTGAAAAAAGATTTATATTCCAATCACGTAACAAATAGAATGGGTACATAGGATAATCCTTGAGGTCCTCTGACACTATTTCATGTGACACCCTGAACAGAAATTGTACTTTGCTATGCTGGCAAATAAGTTCTCGTTAAGCAGTGGCGTGATCACAACATATTGTTATTTTCAATCATCAAGGCAATTTCCAAACAATGACTTTAAACGTCTTAAACGATAAAAGGTTTTTTTTATTTGTTCTTATTTATTGGTGGATTCAGATTATTTAAGTACATAAATACCTAAACTTATCTTTAAGATACTCTTCATAGTTACAGTTGTGTTAGTGGAAAAACGTAAAATATAGATTCATTCATATAGATATTTCACAATATTTCATGATCATTATCATTGAAAAAATAATTTAACGTCAAAACTAATAAAGAAAACAACCAGTAGGTACCTATATATATATATAACACTAAAAGCATCACGAAAAATCAAATGCAATTGTAATTATTTCCTTCACAAAAAAAACAACGAAGAAATCTTATCGATCTACGAAATGAATTGATATTTCATACTTTTCTAGTTAACTGATTTCAAAGAATTGTTTACTCAGCTCTACATAATAACGATAAATACCAAGAAAATTAATAAAATTTGAATAGAAACTTTCGAGAAATGATTACGTATATTTTCCTAGAAAGTTAATCGACAATATAAAAAAACAACCTTTAAGGTACCTTTTATCGCCTCAGTTTAATCATAAGAACTTCAAACCTATACCTTCTTTCCTTGAATTTTCTCTTTGTGAAATTAATGAGTGTTACACAAAAACGGGAAATAAATAATTCGAGAATAAAGTCAACAACTTTAATGAAGTTATCACCATCAATTAAACCGAATTTCGAATAACGTTTCGGTAAGTAGTTAGTTTCCTATTTAGGGTTCGGTTCAGTTTTAGGTACCTTGAAATAGTAAAACGAAACTCGTAGAGGATCAGCTTGTAGCCCCTTTGTAAACCCACTGGCTGATCACAAAACCTAAATAATACTTCTCCTTAATTTAGAATATTAAAATTTGTTTAATATACGACAAATTTAATTTCTTTGATTCTCATAGATAATGTGAATATTATTTAATATACTA
Organism: Agrilus biguttatus; assembly: GCA_963921985.1. NCBI lineage: Eukaryota > Metazoa > Arthropoda > Insecta > Coleoptera > Buprestidae > Agrilus > Agrilus biguttatus. The sequence goes on from OY998118.1 coordinate 30,254,337, forward strand.
ACATTCAAATTTAAGATATACCGAATAATAAAATGACAAATATAAATATAAATATGGAATCAACAGAAACAACTACTCCGAGGGCTAATACCCCTCCGGCTTTGAATTACACTGTTGATCCCGATGGATTCTTGGACGAAGATTCAAAAAAGAAGGCATTAAAATCCTTTATCGTCTAAATTTTAAGGATCACACATCCCACATTTCGAACGTTTGGAACCCGTTCATTTGATAAGTTTAGTATAAATTTAGTGTACTCTGGAGAAACATCATTAAATTATATTTAATTCTGTATCATCGTTTCTTAATCATCGTTAATAATCTTAGACAAAGGACAAAGATTTGTTGTTATCATACAGCTTCTGTTTTGCTGTCAGCTTATCTGTCTGGTAATGTGTGATTAGCGATTACAAATCTATAAATCTCGTCACGTGCAGACGTAACTGGTCTGGGCTTTGGATTATTACCGGGACGTCGGTCGTCAACATCGACAAGTCCATTCGTTCCTAATAACATGTCGGGAATAAGCAAACAGGCTCTGGCGCGGGACGTATTGCCTTGGCGGGCGGGATAAACAGAAAACTCTTCACGAACACGATATACGTTCGTACGTGGCGGTAGTTGGTAATATTAGACAAGAACGTTGCTGTCATGTTGTCAAATCGGATGCCTCTACATGTGTCAATGCCGTATATCCTTGCTTTTTAAAGCATTATAATGCGTTCGCGGCATACGAATTGACCCTGGACCTGCTACTTTTCGTGTTTCTTGCCAGAAAATAATATTGGACGTGACGTTTATTCTTAACAAAAGTGGTCGAAATGTTGAATGTGTGAAAAGGAAAACTGTACCTAGAAGGGAACACGTAGCTAGACGGCAAAAACAACGGAAGCATTATGCATTATTTTGTCAAATCTGAAATGAAACGCAATATTAGCGCTACATTATGTTGTGTGAATGTTGTATATTGTTTACAAATGTCTAAAGCGTTTTTCCGTTTAATTTTTTTGTTTTAATTATCTACTTTTTTGTAATGTTTAGGAGAAATAAAAAGTTCCCATGAAATTGATGCATTGAACACTCTACAGTTGTTTCGTCTAACTTAGGCTTCTTCAGATGTTGTACAATTCTTGAAAATTGAAAGCCAATGCAGATAGATTTGATCATACTACTTATTTGTAGTGGAACACATAAAATTGTCAAAGCTTTGGCGAGAAATCATAACCGTAGATAACATGTTGGGTATTAATTTTAACTATTTCTGGTATGTAAATTTGAAAATGTATTGATTATAAAAAAATATATAACATCATTAATGTTAATTTGTTTTGAGTGTATTTTGAAAATCGTGAATTATTTTAAATCAGTTTTAGTAACTCTATTTAAGATAGTTTCTTACTTGGAAATTTGTCACCTAGCAGATAAATCGCGTAACAGGAGGACATAAGAATTAATGCTTTTTCTAGATATTATATTAATACGTGAATATCTAAAAAATTCTACATTTTCTCAGTATTTATTATAAATTAGGGGAAATGAAACATAAACAATAATTATGTTTTTGGTCAGAAATTTATCGAGACCACCAAACACAGATCGTGATTTCGCTCTTATTAGAAGCTCATCAGTGTGCCATAGGCAGTCTCGATAAATTACTGACCAAGCTGTAATGTTTCGTAAAGAACAGTTTATATAATAATAACATAGAGGCAATTGTTGCCATCTAGTGGATTTTAGCTGCTACAGAAGATATTAAACTGGACAAAGCCTCAATGAGGTACTTAAACTTGTTCAGTTGAATCAACAACGCAGCCTACATACGTGAATTCACGTAAAACATATCAAAAACAATAGTTATGTCATTTAAAACAGATAATTCGTTAGGCAAATGTATTTTAAATAACCAATGTAAAACACTTAATAATTCAAAATCAGGTGTTTATTTATTAAGTTGTTCCAACTGTGTTAAAGTTTATATAGGGCAAACTGGTCGTTCTTTTGACATTCGTATTCGCGAACATTATAAAAGTTTCATAAATAAAAAAACCGACTCGGCTTATGCAGAACATTTACTTACTAATGGCCATAATTTTAACATAGATTTCAAAATTTTACATATTCATAATAAAAGTAAAAAAATTGATTTACTAGAAGGTTTAGAAATCAATCGACACAATAAAGATAATAAAATATTAAACGACCAATTAGACATTAGAAGCTCTCCATTATTAAATGTTAATGTCTGATTCCCCCACCATAATATGTAAGTATATATACATCACAAATTTTGTTATATATTCACCTGAAGAAGCTTACGTTAAGCGAAACATTTGTAGTGAATTTAAATAAACATCTCGAAACTTTTTGTGTGTTTTCATTTTTTAAAATATAAAATTAATTTCTATTAATATTCGAGGAGATTATTTGGTTTATTTTAAGTTGAAGTAGCTGAATGATAACAATTCACTGCTTTATTTCCGCTTCAAATCCATTTTTATTGCATAACTAGTACACTATTGAGCAACTGACTTTTTATTAATGAAAACGGACATTCCGTAATATTGAGTGCATAGTGTATAAGCGTGTGCCTCAGTTCTCGTTAACTTCGGAGTCACGGGTCATAGCTTCTTCCTCTATTTTTATCTGGAATAGTTAACCGCTAGCGTACGTTGGTACGGCCTTTAAAAAGGTTTTTAACACTGTAAAATACTGGAATATAGCGGACCCGTCGGTAACTTGATCTGATATACATAGCTATAATGTGTCGGAAAATGTTTTGCATGCCAACATGTTACAATCTATTCCGTTATTAAAATCGTATCGCCGTTGCATATATTTTCATGAAATATGATATAAATGTTAATGTTTTTCTGTAACGGCATACCTTGCTGCTCATTTCGATTTTTGTGTTTCACAAGAATGTCAGTACTGTTGATCTGGGTGGTGGAATTAACTTCCTGGTAATGGATAATAATATTTAAGATAATAGTAGTCTCCAAATAGACCCCCTCAGAAAGGTTTCATTCTGTCATTGTAAATTTATTTTTGTAGGGAATGTCTACGAAAAAATAAAACTCGATTTGGAAGCATTTTTAGCATCATCAAAGGGAGTCATCACTCCGAAAACTTCACTCCTTCCTATCCTGAGCCAATCTTCTCATTTCTCTAAAACTAGACCATTTTACTTCCCTAACTATGTATCTACTATGTAGTCCTTTATCTGCCTCTTTTCTACTGGTATTTCTAACTAGCCCTATATATCTGACTTCCACAACGCCCTTTATTCTCGTATTCTTTCATTGCCCCCTTATTTCTAACATTTTCTTTCTAAAAAATTGATTGAGTAGGCTTCTACTTTATGAAAGTTGATCATCTTGATTTTTGGAATAAAACACTTAAAGAACTTTCACTTATTTTTATTTTATTTCTTAACAAATTTGGTTCGACCTGCAAGGTCATCTTCAGAAGAAGGAATCATAAGTAAGTTTTACAATTCTGTCTTAAATACTAAATTTTAATGCTAAGGTGGGAGAAGTAAATGTTTGGTACATATATTAACAATGGGGGAATCGTATACATTTTCAATCTCATTTAAAATATTTTCTGAGTTTGCGCTTTTAATTTCAGTAGCCTCCAGTATTTGTAATTTTTTACCTTTATCTTTTACATGTAATATTTTTACATTTTCTTTATTATTGAAATTGTGGTCTTGTTCTATTACATAGTTCATGAATGCGAAATTTTCGCTATAATTTTTAGTGTTCAAAAATGCGATCTTTAAAGGTTCTGCGATCGCATTTTTCAACAACAGAATATACTATAGCGAACGTATACGTGTGTACGGTGTATCGATAAATGCTGACGCACTCCGAGGGCGGCGCGTTTGATTTCGACCGATTGATGCCGAACAATAGAGGCTCGAGAATATTCTGTTGTCATAACAAGTCGTTTTCTTTGGATAGCGGTCGAAATATATTCGCGTGTTTTCTAGTAATTTCTTTCAGTAAATATATACCTTCGTCTCTGCGTCTTCGCACCCTTAAGAAGCCGTGCTTCAAACATACACTTTTAACTATATTTTTCGAGTACCTAAACCGATCGCGAGCACAGAAGTGATTTCTTTTCATATTTCAACAAATTTACACGTCAATCTGACAGACGAATTGTAGTTCATAATCTCCACTTTCAGAATTTATTTGGTATTTACAAAAACATGTTTTAAACTATTTATTTCATCTCTCGCCTGTTTAAAGCACGCATAATAAACTATAATTTCCCGAAAAATCTTCGTTTAATATTGTAAGATAGCAAATATTTGTTTTTTTTTTAAGTTATGGCAATTTTATAGTTTTAAATTATCTACTAATGACCATTTAAAGTAACACGATTCGTTTAATACTTTCCTTAATATAACTGAAAAAACTAAACAATTACCTTTTTGCTATTTTTGTTATTTAAATAAAAACCCCATTTCACTTGGAGTTCTATTTTCTATTTTAGTCATATAGGAACTACTTCAGGTGCAGAGCAATTTGTTGTTACATTTTCTGAATATATCTATTGGTCTAGTCCGTAACTTACATGCTTGACAACGTCTCTACTTTATTATTCTGTTTCTTGTAGTAACATAGTTCTGCATAATGTAGAGATTGAATAAGTTATTCAAAGGATCCATATAAGATTTCGTATTCTTTTTTTTACCAAATCCGATCCTTTTCTAACATTTTTAATCAAATACAATCTATCGATATTCTTCCGTTTTTAATTATTATTAGAACTGTGTCGTAGTCCTATTTATAATTTACTCAGCGCTCTCTATACCGTTCCGTCTTCTCAAAGAAACACTCTTGTCAAAAAATTACGGATAAGAGCAAGTAGTGCTCCTAATGTCAATTTATTATATTCAAAAAAAGAAGGCAATGAATATGTTATATCTTCGTCAAAGAATCCATCGAAATCAACAGTGTAATTCAATGCCGGTAGGAGTATTAGCCCTCGGAGTAGTTGTTTCTGTTGATTCCATATTTACATTTATATGTATCACATAGCCTATAAAGGCCTTTCTGCCAGCGCCCACCTGATGAGACCCGATAGGTCGAAACCGGTCGTCGGATATGGCTTTCCGTACGCTGTGCCTACTGTATCGGACGCGTTCGAAATTTGGGATCTATGATCCTTAAAATTTAGACGAAAAATGATTTTAATGCCTTCTTTTTTTTTTGAATATGTTGTTGTGAAACCCTCCCTAGAGTACAATTTTTTTGGAAGTACCTATACGAACATATTTTTATTGAGTTCAGAGATACTGGAAGGACAGAAAGTATCTACTATATACAATATGTCTACGATTCTAACACTTAAAGCATTTCGGTAAAGAAGTTTTACAAACGAATTAAACTTCAACGTTGTTGAGATAGGTGTAACATACGAAATTCCTGACAAATGCGGCTGTAACATATTTAATAAAATGACACTGAACTTTTACGGTAAAAATTTTCTTGAACATCATTCATCTGTGTAGATATGTAATCTTAAAAGACAATCTATTGTATACATGCAATTATTTCGTCACATTTATTGATGCAAGGGTTGATTGCCTTTTTGTGAAGAACAGATCAATGAAAAAGGTTTTCTAATTATACGCTTTGCAATAAAATACAGTTTTTTTAATGTTTGGCATTTAAACATAAACCAATCCAAAAAAAAGAAATATATCACGGTATATCGTTAAGGGTTTCTCGGAAAATAAGTGTCAGCCGGAAGCATGAAGGTAAAGAATTCTGAAGAGGTTTCTGGAACACCCATCTTTAACGAACTGGGCAAAACGATCAAAAAAACATTTGAGAAGCAGAATATTTCAAAAGGCTTTCTTTTTCTGTAACTTTTCATCATATTTTTCATTTATTTATCAACATTACATAAACAGTTTTATTTCAGAAAGGTTGCAGCCTTTCAAATTATTTTTGGCGCCTTGTTCAGTCATGAAGTGAAAAAATGAAGAAACCAACATAGCACCAACTATAAAACATGGAGGTGGGCGTCTTCTACCTTCCTACTAATACTCGCAAAGCCTATATAAAAAGTAGAAAGTAGGACAAATTTACTGTAACATCTTAGGACAAAATATGTAATGGATAATGAAATAGGAAAGGGAGGATGTAAAGTACCATTAAATTGAAAAATTCAGCTTTTGATAACCCCATAATATAACAAGACAAACAAGAGTCAATATACAGTTTATAGTTTCATTCAATACCCAGTTGCTTCCTGCTATTTCATTATTGTTAGTTCAGAAAGTATACTATGAATGATAAGAGACTACAGAACGTATCTTGGCGATAAGCAATGATAGTAACGATACGGTTCATTTTTATACAACAACAATATATATAGTCGTAAAGTAACTTTTATCTACAAAGTTGTGATTTTTGTAAAAGCCTACAACCCTAACAATGAACGTTTTGGTTGCGGTCTAGATTCAAAAATCAAAAATGCTGGAAACATTGGCAGAGTTGTAGAACAAACTGGATAGCTCAGACCCCAACGCCAAAACACGACACAAAATGTCCATTTTGAAGCACATTTCGGTAGCAAAGTTACCTTCTTCAGGGACTAAAGAGAACTAAAAACTAAGCGCAATATAAATATTATATATACTAACTAAGTATATGGTCCAGTGAACAATATTCGGTCAAACTGCCGCAGTATTCAGTAGACCTTATAAAAACAATAACAAAAGAATTAAATTAAACTAAAAAGCGGAGAGCCAGGAATAGGGCCCTTGTTACTATTAAGGAAACTTAATCTATTTTGATAAATAAACATGCTTTCAAAACTATTTAGTAAGTAATTATGTTTAATTTCTTTAACTAATTTAAGGTTGTCAATATTTATCTTATGATTTTCAGTAAGAAAATGCTGAGCAACACTAGATTTTTCAGTTCTACTAAATTTAGCGTGAGCTAAATGCTCTTTAAACCTGACCAGAAGAGAGCGTCTAGTCTGACCAACATACTTCTTATTGCAATCTTTGCAATCAATTTCATATATCCTCGACTTTCCTAGAAAAAGAAGTTCTTAGAGTTACCAAGAAGTGCTTGAAGAGTCTTAGAATTAAAAATGTAGGCTATTTGACAACATCAAGTTTATGAAAAATATCACCGAGTCCTCCAGTAAATCTTGGCTCATATAGCGATAGTAATAAACTCGGTTTTGCTAAGGTCCTTTCGAAAAGTTGAGGATCTAGACATTAGGTTCTTAAATTTAACGTTACTAACTAATTTGTCAATAATGTTACGGTTATAACCATTGTCTTTAACAATATTTTTAATAGTACAGAGTTGTTTGTGATACTTATCTTTATTTAAAGGAAAACTAAGTAACCTGCACACAAGAAAATTAAAACTAGCCATTCTGTATTGACTATAATGATTAGTCATTGGTCATGTATCTAGAGGTAGTAGTAGGTTTTCTATAGATCGTCTAGATCATAGTTTAGCCTTGGCCGACGTTTGTCTATGATTTCCATAGATCAATTAGGCACATACTGAAGCAGTAATTATTTAACTTTTCTTCTGTCTTCTGTTCTCTTAGTCGATCGAAGGGATACTCTCTCTTCTTTTCTTAACCACACCAACCAACTCCCATGAAGAAGGGGTTTTGCACTCATCATCATCCACCAACATTAGTAGATGAGGATGAAACAAGCAAAAGTGTATTTTTTATGTCAGCTGCAATCTCTGTACTAACTAGGCATTACAGGAATTTTCCACCTATACACCCGAGTTCCATCAATATCGTTGTCACGTCGGGTCGGATCGGCTTTCTATGTATATTAATGTTAATAGATGATCACTCATACACACTATATTCATACACTTATTTACTAAACATTTAAATGATTGATACGCGTCGCTCGCAAATGTTTTCGTACCAATTGTACATACGTATATGTACATAAAGGAACTTATTTCCAAAACCACGTCATCCGACTGCAGTCTAGTTTATCAATGTCGAAAAGTATGAAGAAGGAAGTAATAGGCGCCATTATCGGGAAGCGTCGCGGCGGCCAACTGGAGAAGACGACCCGATAAATCATAACCTAATATGTTTCGCTACCGCTATCGCCACTGCCTCTCTCCATAAACATTTGCGCTGAAAATAATGGTCGCCGAATTATAAATGTTCGACTATTACTAACCGACGAGACGATAAAAACGTTCAACAAAATGAAAGGGACTGCCTCGGCGCTTTTGGTTGGGCTGCCACATTCGTTTCCTGGCTAACGAAGCAGCCGGCGTGGCGCGCGCTAGTGTGAAACAAACAAGTCGAACGTGTGCGAGTAAGACTAGTCACCTGAGGGTTCCGTACTGTTAACAAAAAAAAATTCTTTTTGTGTTTCATTCCCATCAGCTACTCGTGCTGGTGGGCGGACAGTCCCTCCGACCTACACTGTAATGCAAAGCCGGAGGGTAGGGCGTAAGGCCCTCTTCAGCCTCCTTGCAGGAATCTTGGGAATGGGTGGGTGGTGTGGTTAGAGACGGACGAAATGAAGACAGAAAAGAAGTGAAAGATTATCTGTGGTATATTACTGCCCCAGCATTTGCCTAAATGATCCAAGGAAACCACAGAAAACTTGGACCAGGTCAGATGGACTCGGATTCGAACCGGTGACCTCCCGAATGCGAAACAATGATCTAGAACACTGGGCCACGCCGTTCGGTACTGTTAACAAAAATACAAAGTATCTATAACAATAATATAATGTAATTACATATGTGACTAATTAAATAAACACTGAATGAAATCAAAAGTCTGCTAAGTAATAATTCTAAACAGAATTCGAAATTATTAACTTTTTTCTACTTGCTTTGTTGTAACTTCCAAATTCCTTTTTTGTTGCGTTAAGTTAGAAGCTTAAGTCTTTCATGGGACTACATAGGTAGTTTAAAGAAATTATTTTTTATATAAAGGTGAACTAAACATTTACTTACACTAATACTTATCTGTACATTGTTTATTCTGTCAAAATGTTTGTATTCCAAATTATTAATGCGGTTTTCAAAAAATACAAATTCAGAAAAGAACGTAAACAGAAACAAAATTCTTAAACCACACAAAAATATTTTTCCGATTAAATACTACTGAGAATATGTTGTGCTGGTTTCTTTTTTTCCGTGTCATATAGATAATATGATATTCTCTCTTTTATTTTCTTCTCCACACCAGATTCTTATTATCCGTCAACATATTAGGTTTCTCCTATATTATAAGAATGGAAAAGGTTCGGCTCAAAGACGTTTACTTCTGAATTCCTTGCAAGCATTACAATTTAAAAAAAAAACGTCAACAATGAAATTTTTAAACTAATTAGATTAATATAGGACAATTAGTTTCTATATCAATGTAAATCAAAAGAAAATAAAATTCATTTCAATTTTAAATGAAATTTAACCCACGACTTGACCTTCCTTATAAGTAAACTTTCAAAATCGGTTAACATACCACTTATCTAACTCAACACTACCTATGTTTTTGCTATTACATTTTCAGTTCATGAAATTAAATGATGAAATGTAATAAAAAAATATGCATACATATTTTGTGTATGTACCCCACTGACCAAAATTTGTACCCAGAACGCGTTGTGGATTTGTAAAGCTACTTACAATACGAAATAACAACGACTGTTGAAAACACACAACGTCGGTGGTTTTCCACAATACGGAATATTAATTATTATTATCTTTTACTATCTACTCAAAAGAAAGGTTACGACTTGAAAAGTTGCTCTAATTTAAAATTGAATCGGAGCAAACTTTCCAACTATAACCTACCCTTCGTTGATTTCGCTTTGAGAGACTTTGGTTTACCCACAACCGGTTCTGAATATGTAATAGGGCACTGTCTTTCAGTGGCGCCCCGCGGTCGAACAAAATTATAGAAAGTCGAATGGTATAAATCAATTGCGCGCCCGCCGGGGCGCAACTGGAAAGAAAATCTCCCCCCAAGGGTATCCCAAAATGCAACCACAATCCGATCTAATACACCAAAAATATATTTATTAATTATAATTTTATTTAAAAACCCCGCAGATGGGAATCAAATTAGAGCTTACTCCCTTGCCAGGCTAGTACGATTACCCTGTTACTATTGTAAGAAAAAGTGTTTCATTCCCACCAACTGCTAATACTAGTGGGCGAACAATTCCTCCAACCAACACTGTAGTGCAAAGCCGGGGGCCATGACGGAAAACCCTCTTCAGCCTCATTATAGGAATCGTGGATGTCAATGGGTGGTGGTTAAGGAGACACAGATTAGACGGGCGAAATGAATACCGAAGAGAAATGAAACATTATCTGTAGCATATACGAAACCAGCAGGTTCCCCGTCTATATGGTACTCAGAATATGTGGAGGGAAAGTCGAAATCAATAGGGTATTTTCTTTCTGTGTGCAACTGATCGATCACTTTGATATACCCTCTAAAATCAATAGGGAGTAAACTGACGGAGGCACACTATTAGCATACACCCACATGAAATGTATGCAAAACACGATGTAACCGAACACCTAAATACACAACACGTTTTCGGTATAAATTTCGATCAGTAGCAGATTTCGATAATTGTACGTATTACTGCGGGCGGGAGTCGAATGTAAAAAACCTTAGTCGGCAACCTTTGATCGACGGCGTCATAAATTTAGTATATGATTCATAACACGATGCAAAAGAAAGTGCGAGAATAGTGGAGAGTTGTATGGTTGCTTCTACAAAAACACTAGAACGTCAATGACAGATCGATATAGACCGTGCACAGTGATATAAGTAATATAAATACAAACAATTAGAAAATTCGTTACCATATTTGCCATTTATATAAAATAACAAAAAAAAATTACTCCATGAGTACAATCGAGTATTTTGCTATTGCCTTCCAGAGACAACTATCCGATACGTTTCTATGATCATTAGCTAACTCTCATTGGATCATCTAGTACATATTGACATCGAATAATCATTACGAGTTCATAGCAGTTATTATATACATACGTTGATATGTCTATACGCCGATAGAGGCAATAATAATGTAAACAAGAAAGTTTCATATTGGAATGCTGTGCGACAGAGAAATTTTGTACAACACTACACAACGAACAAACGTTAGATATATATAAAATCAATCCGCATACGGCAGCCATCATGCAGAATACGTAATTTAATTAAACGAATGGAATGAAACTGTTTAGCAGATACGAAGGGCTGCGGTTCGCTAAGTATGCGGTTTACTCTAATGCAGAGCAACACGATGCTACGCGACACAACACACTCGACAATTTGTTACGGATGATCTACCAAATTAATTTTTCCATCAATTAATTTTAGCCAATTATAGATAGTTACTAGTTGTATGGCCAGCCGGATTACCCAACAGCCATAGTTAAGGCACAAGCATGTGGGCCCCGCGGCTTATAAGAGGGCCGCTAACAAAGAATCAAAATTCTGTTGATTCAGCTGTTTCGATTAATAAAACTTGTATTACCTTTGGTGTATGTTTAATTGATTTAATTAACAATAATTGTATCACAGGCCAACAAAATCGGAAACTGAAGAGGGATAAAATGGGATAATCATTTTGAAAGTAATTTGCAAAGCCAAGTCCATGTTTGACTTCAGAATTTCCTTACTACGTTAGAATTTTGAGGTACATTAGTTTCAAAACTCAAATAATGCAATGTTTGGCCTACTTAAGAGATTTGAGTAAACAAAAAATTCTAATCTGACTAAACAATTGCCGCACACATTTTTTGAAATAACTTAATCTCAAAATCCCAATTCTACTTATTTGCTCATCTGGTTTTGTGATTCGAAATGTCAGTGATAGAGCAATTCGAGTTCACCGTCGATAAAAATATCCAAAATTACTATCTGCTCCACACCATATATTCTTGGGGATGAGTGGTAGCAATGGCAGCTCGTGATGAAATGAAGCGAGTGACCTGCTAATGTTTACTCGCCTATTTTTTAAAAGTTAATTCAAGCTAACTTACTTCCAACACATGCTTTATCGTCACCAAAAAGTAAATAAACACAATATTGCTTTTTTTTGTTGCACCCACAAATCCAATTGTGCCTCGATTAATTTCACTATTAAATTGGTGCTTACCTGCATTATTTGCAGTTTCAGTAATAATTAATGGACAACGACCGACATTTATTTTTAGATCAATTTTTTCTTCATATGGATATTGAAAGCCCTCTTCACATAAAGCAAATTATAAACTAAACCCATTAACAAATTGTCACTATTGTATCGAACCGAACACGAACACAATCAAAACGTCACAAAAACTACATAATACGTTATAATAACGTTTTGTTAAGACTAAATTATATCTATTCCTAGCATACACTACTCCATTCGTACGCATTCCCACCATTCTTCACCTTGTCCAATCATATCGTCAGATATTTGACCAAGACACAATAACACCACTCATTAGTACGAGGGTAAATCAAATATAAACAGTAATTTTACTATTTAGCTTAGCACGTAATTCCGATCTAGAGAATTCGATGCCCGAGTGTTGTTTGGTTTATGAGAAGGGGAAACCGGCTTGGGTGGCAGCTGTACTCGGTTCTATCAGCAGTACAGCCATGACTGAACGCAAGATACCTTGCACAACGCATAAACCATCATCATAAAGTTTTTAACCAATGAAGGCGTTAAACCATAAATTTTCACTCGTTCACTCGTTTGAAGGCACGGTTTGGGGATGCTACATGCTACACTGTTTCAGAATCGAGTGTATACGTGGGCCACGAATTGAGAGAATTCAGGGATTGGCAAGAACGTGTTGAAAATGAAAGTCATGAGCGACATCCAAGAACAAGTCTGACAAATGACAATATCCGTACTGTTCGAGAGCTTGTTGAAGGTGATAGGTGATCCCCGGTTGACTATTGAACGAATCTCATCAGAAGTGGGTATCAGCTATGGGAGTGTTCAATCCATCATCACCATTTAAATTTGATTTACCCTCGTATATACAACATACTTTTCCAGCTTTCACTCTCCACAGTCCATACAGACTACATGTGTTAAAATAAGGACATTCACTGATTCGCTCTCCTTTAACTATATCTGAATCGAGAGTTTGTAATCGCTACTTGAGATTAGTTTAACCAACAATACAATACACGTTCACCTACTGCACGTGGGGCCACTAACACACACTCGTAAAAGATTACGTCTCACATTCATAATTGCATTATCAACGTAAACGAACTGCGTGTTGATACTAAAAATATTATATTATAATCATATCGCATCACGCAGAGGCGGAGCATATTATGCTTGTCTGCAAAGTCTGCATGGATTGTAGCTCAATTACCCTCTCTATATCCGTTATTTTATGCTATTATGCTAACAAATGTGGGTGTTATAGGAAGTAGAAACGGTGGTGGTATTGAACAGAACCTATCTGCTGGCCCAGTTAAGCAAATTACGACGTGCCCGACCATAGACTCAGAGAATTCATTTGGTTTACTACTCCGCAATTATCTGTCGGCCAAACGCGATCTTCAACGAGCTCATTAGCGTCTGATGTGATGTGGATACACTAAATTATCATTTAGTAAATGATTTGCAAAAATACATATAAATCTAATTTATTCGGAAGTTCTGAAACTCTGCAGCACATATATATTAGTCGCCCCAGAGTGTAAGTAAACTTTTTAGATTAGGGAGATATATTCTCTTTATATACTGTTAACAACAGTTTAAATAGTTATTTCTGTATCAGTAATTTAGTCAATCATAAACAATCACTCAGAAAGTAAAAAACTTTATAATTATCATATAGAGGCAATTGTTGCCATCTAGTGGATTTTAGCTGCTACAGAAGATATTAAACTGGACAAGGCCTCACTGAGGTATTTAAACTTGTCCAGTTGAATCAACAACGCAGCCTACATACATGAATTCACGTAAAGCTTATGAAAAACAATTATTATGTTTTTGGTCAGAAATTTATCGATAAATATCTTCTGTAGCAGCTAAAATCTACTAGATGGCAACAATTGCCTCTATATTATAATTATAAAGTTTTTTAGTATGTGTGAATTTCTTATTTTAGCAGAAATACAGATTTTTTATTTTTCCGACATCTAAAAAATTGTAGCAAATATCCCTTCATTTCGGACATGTTCCTAAAATTCCTCTCATCCCCTTCCCCACCCTATCATTATCATCGCACGATTCTTATTATCCTCAGTGCGGGTTTGCCCTGTATTGATCCACCCTTGCCTCCTTCATCCGCATCGTTCGGCAGCCCTCGGAAATCGTCGCATCGCGCATTCTCTCCCTATTTGAAATATTATAATGCACGTTTGACCCCGTGGTCAATTGAGGTTAACAAAAGAGGAAATATTTTGAAAGGGCTAATCTCAAATAGACTCAACTGACGTGTTAATACCTTTCGTTACTACAGTTCTCATTCAGGAACCCACATTTGTGCATGATACCATTAAACAGGAATAAATCAGGTTAATAAAGACATTATACTATTACGTGCAAACGCCACCAAATTCGAGAATATATATTTATCCGTCTATTACAGCTCATTACAAATTCTAAAGAATACGAACTATTTAAGTAATCTATCAATAGAAACTATCAGACGTGGGCCGCGATTTTGATCGGATTAGATCTCATTAGAACATATGATATATTTCAGTTAAAAGAAAATTTACCGGGCTTTTGGGCCGTGGTCTATAGGCTTTTGGGTTGCCAACCAAAAGCCCGGTAAATTATCTTAATTCGATTGACGCCGGTCGTAAAAGCCTACATACTACAATTATTTCAGTTAGCAGTATATATCAGTAGATGGCGATATACTGTCGTAACTAGATACTATATCAACTCACTATTAACGAAACTCCTTCGATTTGATCGATGATTTATCGAGAGTGTCTAAAGCGTAAAGAGTATAAAGTGAAGAAATACTTCGCAACAGACAGATAACAATAGACCATATTTCGATGTACACTGCACTCATGCCTCTAATGGAATAGTTTGAAGTAAAAATTGAATTACAACTAGATTTACGTATAAGTAAGGACTTGAAACTGTTTTGCCCCTTGTTCGGTTTCTTAAAAACAGTTACTTTTTAGAATAGTAATTTTGTATCAATAAAATATTAATAATTTAGTGTAATTTATCACGTTCACAAATTGTTAGATTTTTAAGTTATTCAAAGTCATGTTCGACCACTTGGGCGTTTTTACAACCTTATCTGGTTGCAAACCCTGTCCGGATTCCAGGAAATTTGTGTAACCAGCTTCGGCACAATGATCGATGTGCATGTATTTGTGTATTTCATTTATTTACAAGCACTGAGCGGCATGGTCTAGTGCTCTAGATCATTGCTTAGCATTCGGAAGGTCACCGATTCGAACTCGGGTCCGGCTGCTCTGTTCCATGTTTTCTGTGGTCCTTGTATTATTTAGGCAAATGCTGGGGCAGTAATATTCCACAGATAATCTTTCATTTCTCTTCTGTCTTCATTTCGTCCGTCTCATCCTTCTCTCCCTAACCACACCACCCATCCATTCCCACGATTCCTCAAAGGAGGCTGAAGAGGGCCGTACGCCCTACAGTGTAGGTCGGAGGGACTGCCCGCCCACCAGCACGAGTAGCTCGTGGGAATGAAACACAAAAAAGTTTCAGTTTTAACCAATCTAAAAACAGTCGTCAGAGATTCACCCTTCAATTATCATCTACATAATTTAATTATTTAAGTCCTTTTTCATTATACATATATTTTACTCCTTTGATTAGTTTTGGTTATTTGTATATATCCGTTTTTTATTAGTGAATTAAATTCCTTAACACAATTTGAAGAATTGACATTCATTTGATCCGCACTTTTTCTTATACCCCCATTTGTGTACACTCGCATACGTGACCATTTAATTGAAATGTAGTAATTAATTTTAAATTACTGTATGTAAAATTTTAGTTCTGAAGCTGAAACTACTAATTAGGATGTAATAGGGGTGGCGGGTTAAGAATCGGGTTATCGGCCCCGACCGACTCAACTTTTTCCAACCCATAAAACTTACTTAGGAACTCGAAATGAAACTTTCTGACCTCGTACACCCCTATAGGTCATAATTTAAAACAGTGATTTTATTAATAGATTTATCGAGCAATCTTTTTGCAACTTCAACGCTATGGAAAATATCAAAACATATTTTACAATTTCATTAAAATTCCAAACCTACTCATAAGTACACCGCACTTTCATGTACAGCTTTAGATCAAAATGTAACGACTGGATATACAGAAATATTCACGGACATTACGAAAAACTCAATTCGAATTTTATCGATCATGAATTCCACACCCTTTAAACAACCTACCAAGCTAGTATAATAAATTCCAACTGCTTAATGTAGCAGTACAAGTTAGTTTTCATCTAGTCTTAAGCTCAAGATCTAATTATATCGAACAAACTAAAACAATTTACAAACTTTAAACTTTTGCAAGACGCAATAGGAGGAAAAAATCAAACATAGAACAGACGGTAGTTTGGATCGTCAAATTCCTCTCATAAAACGATATACTATAAACAGAACAAACAACGTTTAAGTAGACGTAAAAATCCTGAAAACAGATGTTACCGTGAACTTCACCGAGCGGCCTTCGATTTCTTCGGTTTCACTTTATTTTTGTTCTATTTTAAGTAAGACGGCACAACGCAAACGTATGTATACAGATCACACAGCGTCTCTTCGATGATTTCAGCGAGCAACGTCGTATACAGCACGAAAACGAACGTACAACGTCTACAAAAACCAGACAAAAGTTTATTTATTTAAGATCAGCAACGAACCCGGCTATGGTTAATGTACGACTAATAAAGGCCTCTTTTGTTTAGCAAAGTCAAAGACTACATTTAAAACACTTTTCTTCTAGATGAAAATGTTATTTAATTTTACAAGGGTCAATATGGGTCGGGAAACCTAGAACAGAGATGTCATTTCTCAGGTAGTTTGCAAAAATGGCCTAAGAATTGCCTAACCATATCAGGATTTTGATATCCTAACCTCAAAACTCAAAAAAATGCATTTTTTGTCCTTTTGTGAGTATTACTACCTGAAATAAAACTCAATAAATAAAGTAGTAATTTCCACGCTAACCTTTATCGCTGAATTAGAATATGGTCTCAGAATTGACTTTGCACATCAAAGTTTTAAAAAATATTAACTCCCAAATCCAGTAGTTCACTAAATAGATAATAATCTTTATTATTTGTTATGGGGTTACCTAAAGAAAAAACAATAAAGACGTCACCAACAAAGATCTAAAATCAGACATTTACAAATTTAACTGTAGTACATTTAATAAAGCCTATTAGGGTCAAACTGAAAAATATTTCAAAGAGAGGATAGGAGAACCCAAAAATGTTGAAAACAGGACCACTGGTTGAACATATACAAAACACTTCTCATTTAACATATTTTCGAAGCTGATTTTCAAATTTATGTAGAGAATTAAATTTGCTGGAGAGTCTAGAAATAAATACATTACATATTTTAGGCTTAATTATGAACGATCAATTAAGTATTAACTTTTGTGTTTCATTCCCATCAGCTACTACACTATAGTGCAAAGCTGGAGGGTAGGGCGTAAGGCCCTCTTCAGCCTCCTTTCAGGATGTGGAAATGGGTGGATGGTGTTTTCGGGGAGAGAAACATGAGACGGACGGAATAAAGACAGAAGAGAAGTGAAAAATTGTCTGTGGAATATTACTGCCTAAGTGAACCAAGGAAACAACAGAAAACTTGGACCAGGGCAGCCGGACCCGGATTTGAACCAGTGACCTCCCGAATACTAAGCAATGGTCTACCCTCGCCCATTTAGTCTTAATGTTAAAGATACATAATAGTATTACTCGTGGTCAATACATATAATACATATATGTAGTTATATATATAATTAGTCGAAACAATTGTAGAGTTTGTTATTAAAACATTACACACTCTACATTATTATCACGCTTATGTATATTTACTATTACATTATCGTGAAAAGATTGAATCAAATTATTCTGTAACTGATACCTAACAATTGTTTCTTTCATACAGTGTTTTCATCCATTGCTGGTAGTGTAATGTAACTTTTTGAAACACATTTTTCACATGATTCTCATATTTCTGATACAAATAAAGATACCTACCTAATTTCAGATCTTTTACCAGCATTCATAAGCTATCAAATTTAATGTTGTTTGATATGTGCAATGAAAATATCGTTTTCTATTCTGAATTTACTTATTTGCAAAGTATTCTTCTATTGAAAGTCGCTTCACCCTTTATTGGGTTTACATGAATATAGACTGAGAAAAACATTTATTACATGTTCATACAAATTGCTATGTTAAAGGCAATCGCAACTGACAGCACATGGTACAAAACGGGATGTTAAAATTACTTGGAAAAGTTACACGAGAACTTAATCGACGCATCACGTATGCAAACCAAAAACTCGCGGCAACTTCTACTAAAACAAAACCAATTACGTACGATCATCGATTATACGTAAAAGTGAACGGAACGAAGAAGCCGTTCCGGATAAAAAATTGACGAAATAAAAGAAAGCGGAAAAGTTCCGCGACAAGTTTTCCTATCGAACAGATCAATTAGTTTTACAAAACAGCTTCGACTTCTTAAATTCTGCACACCTTTTTAACTTGCTTTCAATATTGCAACGACGGGGTATAAAAGCAATCTCAGTTTAATCCTACAAAATCAAACTTCGACCTCTTGTTCAAATAACGGATAGTTGAAAAGACAGAGCACAAAGGCATCGATCGCAAAGGAATACTCCAGGGGAAAAACTGCTGAACGGAAAACTAAATATTTATTTATATAAATAAAATTATAGCTAGCTTGTCAATGTGCGCGTATCAGGCAAAAACTACTTGATATATTCTTTAGATTCCTTAGACACGTGGTCATTATCCCCAATAAAAATTATCAAAATAAACTAAAGCACTAGTGAAATATAGTCAAGTACCGAACGGCGTGGTCTAGTGCTCTAGATCATTGCTTAGCACACGAGAGGTCACCGGTTCGAACCCGGGTCCGGCTGCTCTGGTCCAAGTTTTCTGTGGTTTCCTTGGATCAATTAGGCAAATGCTGGGGCAGTAATATTCGATAAATGATCTTTCACTTTTCTTCTGTCTTCATTTCGTCCGTCTCATCTTTCTCTCCCACCCATTCCCACGATTCCTGAAAGGAGTCTGAAGAGGGCCTTACGCCATAGCCTCCAGATTTGCACTACAGTGTAGGTAGGAGGGACTGCCCGCCCACCAGCACCAGTAGCTGGTGGGAATGAAACACAAAAAAGTCAGTTTTTTTTAGCCAAATGTTCGATTCGATTTTGTTATTTACTGACTGTATTGAGAAACGGCTACTTTGATTTTTTTATAACGACTCCATTCCTTAATTTGTGTATGGACCGTTGTGGTGTAAATTTTAAGTAGATACCACTTAGGGTTTGTTTAGTCTGAAAGCAGTTTCTCAAATAAGCACGTTTCATGAGGTCTGTATAAATAAAATCGTCTACATTTTGCAAAAGTAGTCATATTTCTTGAATATTATGGCAAATCACACGATTAAACAACAAATTTAAATTAACCTACATTTTCTGCAATAAAGAATTTTATTAATCATTAATAATGAAATATTTGAAGAATTTTTGTTTAGTAGGAGTAAATTTTAAATACATTAATGCGATATTAATTATTGAATTAATTTGTGCCCACTACATATTAGCTCATATTAACGAGGAAAATTTTGTTCCTGCTACTGCTACTCACATTCCGGCGAGGACGTGACAGAAATTCAATTCAATTAATATCGCATTAAATAAATGGTTAAAACCAAACACTTGGTTATTTTTCACAAAATTTATTATCAACTCGATAGTATTGTTTCGACGAAATTTCGTCATTCTCAAGAGTACAACAAAAATATACTGTACTGTCAAAAAAGGTAAAACTATTGGAAATCTTTGCAACTCGACATATCACAGCAGCTTGTCTTGTTTGAACAAATAAGTACTCGTGAGTAGATTACGTTTAAGAGAATACAGTTTTGGAATTCTAATTTTTATTTGTAAAATGTGTTTTTTGAATTAAATACGTTTTTGAAACATTAATGACCTTGACATTTCTGGTACATACTTTAACTAAGCGAAAGCGGATAAAACGCGGTTTACCCGGGTAAAGCCCGAAACGTGTACAATTCCAAATATATTTTGGATTTTACCCACGAGTCTTGGGTATTCCACAATTTACCTAGGTTTACTCGCTTATCTAACTTTACCGGTAATATATATAAAGAATTTTATTTAAATGACCACAATCACCCACATTATTAAACTAATATTAAAGAAAATACAATAGCACTTTAAACAGTAGAATATCATTTTATATTCATTTTGAAGAAAGATTAAAATGGTCGATTTTAGTGAACTTCGTTGTTGTGGGCACGGAAGTAATACTTGCATACGTGCTTTCAGGATTCCTGGGTTTTAGAAACACCTGATAGTTCAATTGTGAATTGACGTTGACGTTAAAAATAAAAACACTGATTTTAAATTAATTATTTACTATTCTACGATCTATTATGTTCAAAGGAAAATCTTGATGTTTACTGTTCGATGCTCTGTTGAAATCTGCTTTCCATCTTTGGTAAATTTGTTAATGACTTAGGTATTTTTTCTTTTTGTTGTGACGATGTTTGTCATCGGTATGTTATCATAAGCGCGAGGTTAAACAATAGGTTCGACTATGTGGAATAGCAGGACAATGGGGACTGTATAGCCTGTCTGGCCTAATAAAGCGGACGGATCCTAACCAACCACGGTACCGTAAACAACATTCCAAGAAAATAATAATTGTTATGAATATAACATCGTCCAATAGTTGCTGTATAATTAGTTGATGAAATGAATTATTTCACCGGTGCACAGATGTGCCACTTCTTTTGATTCCTATGGGGGAATCGGTGCAATAAACGGACTTCGTGTTTTAATTAACTATTTACAAACTATATACACTAATTTTATGGAACGTCGTGAAGGCTACTAATTTACGAAAATTAAATGATTATGATTGATTGATTGAACTATATGTTATTGATACTATACGTTTATAGAGATCTTGATTTGATTTGTGCTATATGTTAAATGTACTAAAAATGATCTCTCCTAAACGTTTGATGTTTTTATCTAATATGTTGAAATTGAATTGATTGAACTGTGCTAACTGTAACAACTGTGTTATCTATATTGTATTGTATTATCTTACTGTATTGTATTAACTATGAACTGAATTGAATTGTAGAAATACTTATATTGCCATGAATTTAAGAACCGCCCCTAGAGGAGGGGTGGTTCCGATGCACCGACACTTGAAACAACAAAACAAACAAAAAGGAGGGAAAACGTAAACACTAAAAATGCAACATTGTAATCTATGTGTCGGTGCATCATCTATGTCCTCGAAATGGACCGATGGGTCAACAAATTACCCCCAATAAATCTATAAACTAACTTAAACTCTAAAAGCACATTTGAAGACAAAGAAAAAATAGTACAATAGGAAACGGCAATACTAAAAAGGGGAAAAATATAATAAATACTAAAACCATAAATCGCAAAAGAAAGAAACGGACAGCAAATGCACATGATAATACAAAAAATCAGAGACGTAAAAATGCGTGACTAACAAGCCCAATCAATTACAAAAACAAAAAATAAAAAGATAAATAACGCGAACAGTTGCAATTATATGTAAAATTCTAAATGTTATTACTTAATACTTTATTAAAATGTACATTTGTTATGATCAAAAGTCTTCACTACTTATAATTGTTTAATTAATTAGTAAATTTTCCGCCGCTGAAGGCTTTTAGACGAAACCATACACAATACCGGTTGTCTAATAGCGGCGTTTGCTCACTCTATGTAATACTCACGTCTTTGTAATTAATATGAAGTTATTAATTATTAAAATTTTCATATACGCAGAGTGTGTTATATTTGAAATTCCATAAGAAACCCTTGATTATTCAAGGACAGACCAAAAATCCCTGACAATTCCAATAGTTCCATGTTCTCAGGGATCGCTAGGCACCCTCTTTAAGTAGTAGATAACATGAGCTACTGATTAACTCATTAATGTACACAGTAAGGTCGTTTAAACATGTACACAAAAAAATCATCACAAAAAACCGTCAGTGTGGGATTCCAACTATAATACAATTCAGCATTTTACAACAAACACCCGATTTATTGTAAATAAAAAGAAAAAATTTTTACATTACCTTTTTAGGAATAGAAAAAAATTTTTAAAGAATTTAACCTTACTAGAATTTTCAAACCAAATAATAGCTTGAAAGGCCTTTTAGGAAGCACAAAAGATAAATTAAAAAACGATAACAAGTCAGGAATTTATGAAATAAACTGTGAAGATTATGAACTTAAATATGTTGTATAAACAAAACGTGCTATTTCAACAAGATATAAAGAACATATCGCTTATTTTAGGCTAAATCGGATTGATAAGTCAAGTGTTGCCTAGCATTTTTTAAAACAAACCACCCTATAGGCCCTAAATATTTAAAACTAATCAGAGAAGTGTCTTACAAATCTGAACTTGACGCTTGGGAAAGTTTATCTTATGAATACAGATCTTGACCCATCCCTTATTCCGTATTGTTTCAGCTATTGCAATAGGTTTAATTGATTAAGTGCTCTTTAACTTATTAATATTAAGCTGTTACCTCCTTTTTTGACATTTTTCGATTCGTGAAGCATGCGCATTTAATATAGGCCCATTAGGCCTTCCTAACTGCGGTTACTGAACACGCTCGTTAATTGTTTTTCCTTTTTCATTTTCCCCTGATTAGGCATGATGTAGTGAATCATGCGTTATTTACATAATATAGTCTCATAAAGGCTGTCTGGATGTACTAATAGTTATTGAACACATACATTCCTTAAATTTATTTCCCTACTCGTTTGTCGAAGCATACATTTGTTAAGTTGTCTTTTCTATAGGCCTACAACATTGGTATTCAAGTTTTCCTCCCAACCCTTCTTCTACTTTCCGCTATCTTTCCGGTCCTCAACCACCGCCCCTATAAATAAACATAATTTTAAATTTTACAATGTTTTAGCGCGAGTGCCCACCTTTCACATCAGAGATGGGCCACCGTCCTTCGAACGCCCTCCCCCGAAGCTCCCGTCCCTTCCCCTTACAACTCTGCCCTCTCCTCAATCCACTTCCCTATCCCAACCTCTCTACCCTGGGGCTGTTAATACCTTCTGGTTGATAATCCCCACTCGTGGTGGGTTTTTAGTCAGTAAGGTTTTCCCACCTCAAGTTAAATTAAAAAAAAAAAAATTAGAACCAGTCTCGCGTTGATAATGGCCACGTGTAGAGTGGGCGAAAAACGTGGCCGCTCATATAAAATTTAATTAATGGTAATTAGGGCGAGTCTTTCTTTATTTAATTATTCTTTTACAACAGTCTCCTACTTTCTACTAAGAAGTATAATGGTTAAAAAACAAAATTGCCCAGATATTATTTTACGAGCATGTATATCGGTATCCTTATGGTAAAGAAAGGGAGGGTTTAATATTCTTTTCTGTTTCGTCGACAAAAAAAAACTTGTATGGTCTTGTCTCGCGCACTTATGCGATCACTCTTCTTTATTACACGGGCAACTTACACTTGCGAACGGTAGGCGGTTGTCAGGGTACACACTTTATACGGTGGCAGAAGAAAAGGGCGTAAGGAGTAATATAAGGGAACCCTGACGGTGCGAGCACCCCAGGCTGTCGTGGTAAACAGCGTGACGTCGGTTAATCATCTTTATATATAATGGATCCCTTGTACTTCTCCTTTTTCTTCCTACATTTACGTCCCTTTTATATTTCTATGTGCGTGTTCTATTTATACGTATTATCTACGTTGAATGTCGGTCAAAGAAACGAGATAGTCAGCTCTCTGAATATCCGAGAAATGGAGCACAATTGCCCGGAAAATTCCTGTTAAAGTGTCCACGGTGGCCGTGCTGGAAATTCGCTTTAATAGTCCAATAAAAATATTGGCTACAATAACAGTAAAGTTGTCCCAATAAAAGATGAACAGCGTCCATAAAACTATTTACACATACCTACATTTATGTCTCGTTCTAATTAATACAAGAAAAATTGTTCAAAATTGCTTTTAAATCTGCGTATAGTTTACAAAAATAAATCTAACACATCCATAAATAGTTGGATAATTACATAGGTAATATA
The DNA here is from genome assembly GCA_963921985.1 of Agrilus biguttatus. Lineage (NCBI taxonomy): Eukaryota > Metazoa > Arthropoda > Insecta > Coleoptera > Buprestidae > Agrilus > Agrilus biguttatus. The sequence goes on from OY998118.1 coordinate 30,278,722, forward strand.
TTGCTGTTTCGGGCTCGTACGTTGTTGTGATTTGATCATTATCGACCAAATTATAATTAGTAATGCCAGAGACGTGATTACAATATGAACCGAGTGTAAGCAATGTTCTCTGTACTAAAAAATGATGTAATTTGGGTATGCAACCAACAAAGCACATTCAGGGACACGTATTTAAGTTTCCCATGCGCTAAACGGAAATTTACGGACTTTAAAGAATTTTTTAGCAAAATCAAAATTTACCTTTCAGGATGTACTTTTGAAGTTGACGGAATTGACGGCAACTCCGTATTTATGGTACTATTTTAGAACAAAATTAAATTAACTCTTTTTCTCTTTATCATAATATTACTCATTCAATTACTTGCTTACTTTTGCTCCTGTGACAAAATACTTCCTTGTTGCGTCTAGGTACTATTTTGTTAATTAAATGCTGAGGAAAATCAAAAACGCTAGGTGAGAATTCTTACTATACCAGCACTATTTATCATATTACCTAACATATTGATTTATTTTAAGCATTTTAGCTGCGATTATGTTAACTAAATACTTAGTCTTAGTTAGAACTGCCATTTAAAGAACAAAAAGTTGTTCTGAATTGTTCCCAGGGTTGTGCTCCAATATGCCGCTTCGCAAAATTCGTTATCAACAAATACAATTGACGCAGTAATGTAATTTTTCCAAAAATTGCCATTTTCGGACAGCTGTTCCATAGTTAAGGCACGCGACTAAACTATGAGTTATTATTATTTTTATATTAATTTTAAAATAAATTAGGTTAGGTTAGGTTGAGTAAGGATTAGGTAAGTTTAGATTCTTTTTCTTCCAACACTACACGCATAAATTTCATAAACAGAATAAAAATTTTGTTTTAAAAGATTCTCTCCGTTACAATTTTGCGCATTGAAAATCCCCTTATTGTATTCCCCCTAATTGTAGAATTTCCACTTATATGAACCCGCCCCCTAATGGACATGCCTTTTACATTTGAGGTTCTGTTAGGTTAGAATAAGGTTACATTACATGTTCTTAACAGTTGTTTCACCGCTTTGTGGCTTCGTCAGAAGATACAAAGATACTTATTTTATTTACACAATTCTGTATATTTAAGGGTGGTTATACTTAGGATGGGTATGGAGGAATTGTCCAAAGATTCAGTAAAGGGGAGTTATTTAATTCTTTAACAATTAGGAACAATGAAAAACTGGAAATTAACAATAGTGTTTGTGTATGTATGTTCAACATGAATTTCCATCAAGTAAGAGTAGATTCAATTAACTATATTAAGGTTACGTTAGTTTCTATATGTAATATATCAGAAATAGAACAACTTTTTGTTTTTCAAATTTCGCTTTGTGACATTTTCGCGCATTACGTCTTCCCCTATTATGTTCCTCTAATCATGACCTATCTAATAATATGTCACACTACCTTCGGGCGGAGTTAAATTAATGTTATTAAAAAAAACTTATTTTTGAGAAAATTATATTAGAACGTCCATTTGTTTCCGAAATAGCGACCGGACATAGTTATACAGCTTAATTTACATTTTAATTTATTTGCGACCATCATTTATAACGACGCGATATTCGATATTGTATGAGCTGCAATAAATGAATGAATTGCACACAATATCACAACATCTGTAATAACTCACATAAAATTTTATTTCGACCATTTCTGTTTTTTATCACACACACATCAACAAAAAAATCTACCTGCCCCGATGTTTTAATGAGATACATATGTGAAACAATAACAAATTCAAACAACATAATATCTAACCACTGTAACTCACATAGATACGTCAAGTAGGTATTAATAAAAACAAATATGAATATTTTTGATAAAGAATGGTAGTTGCTATCACAATTTATGATGTACGCCAACCTATAAGTATTATGTTGCAGATTTTAATTAAGTAACCTCAGAAATGATTATTGTTCAATATTGTTTTCATTCTTGTTTATAAAGTGTTAGTGTCATAACTCTAGACGCAATGAATGTATTATCGATTACAAATTGGGATGATCGAAGCAATCAGAAAGGATTTAATTTAATTAAAAAATAATATAAGGAGCATGCACTTCTGTACACGCGACAGAACTTATACTACTACTAACGTATTTATTTATAGCCAGTATATACCTAATATTAATTAGGTAATCGAAACCGATAATTCTCCCTTATTAAATTTAAATCTCTAAATCTTGTTGTTACCCCTACTCCCCTTATTTCTCTTATAGCTAGTATATAAGCATATTTTGTACAATATTTCAACATTAATTTCTTCCACCTGAAGAAGCCATTGTATGGCGAAACAATTGTCGTGGGCATTAAATTATTTTGAAACTTTGTGGCTGTTTTTATTCTTTTCGTAATTAGGTATTCATTTAAACAATGTTTTCATCAAAGCATTAAAAAAAACTTTAAACTTTTTTGTTTCATTCCCACCAGTTACTCGTGCTGGTGGGCGGGCAGTCCCTCCAACCTACACTGTAGTGCAAAGCCGGAGGGTAGGTCGTAAGGCCCTCTTCAGCCTCTTTGCAGGAATCGTGGGAATGGGTGGGTGGTGTGGTTAGGGAGAGAAAGATGAAACGGACGAAATGAAGACAGAAGAGAAGTGAAAGATTATCTGTGGAATATTACTGCTCCAGCATTTGATTAAATGATCCAAGGAAATCACCTCCCGAATGCTAAGCAATGATCTGGAGCACTAGACCACGCCGCTCGGTCCAAAGAGTCACAAGCATGTATGTCTATAGCATCCTGCTTATGTCCTACTCATGATACTACTTGATTCGTTCTGTATTTGCAAGGATGCCCTGAAACCATTCCACAACCTCTGCGCCATGCAAAAAAGAATAAAAATTTAACATGAAAAAATCATTAATTATTCGAATCAGTTAGTGCTTGCCTCCGATGTAAATAAGGATCATTCACCTACACGTGTTTGTTGACAGAAAACTGACTTATTTCATCAAAAACTGACACCGTACTTTTCAACTTAAACTTTCCTTCTCTATCGCGTTGTACCTCATAGCAGTGATCCTGAAATCCCACGACCGGTTTCGACCTATCGGGTCTCAGGTGGAAATAAATATAAATATGGAATCAACTCGGAGTAGTTGTTTCTGTTGATTCCATGTTTATATTTATATTTATATTTATGTTATAACCTGTAAAGACTTTTCTGCCAGCGCCTACCTGATGAGACCCGATAGGTCGAAATCGGTCGTGGGATATGGCTTTCGGTTCGTTGTGCCTACTTGGTAGGACGCGTTCCAAATGTGAGACCTTTGATCTTAATATTTAGACGAATAAGGAATTTAATTCCTTCTTTTTTGAATGTGAGAAATAATGTTTTTCAGGTTCCATATTGTCTATTCCATCAGACACTATGCAAATTGCCTAAAATCACTTCGTCATTTTGTAGATTATCGAAAATTGTGGTCATTTTGCAGAATACCTGGTGAATTGGTTAGTTTGCACAATTACTAGGCATTTCGCACAATGCCGGATTTTGTTCATTGCCGGTTACATATACATGCCTTCATAGGAGCGAGCCTTTCCATACACGCGTCGCAGAGTAGCCACCGCCGTGCTCGATTAAGTGAAAAAGGCACAATTCTCCGTCGGAATTTTAAGCAACGTCATTTACCGTCTAAATAAAATAAGTAATGCGGAAACGTGTTGAATAACAGACCAATATTTTCGCATTGCGAAGCCACGGGGCGGGAGAGGACCAGCGTTGGCGAGGGTCGTCCTCTTACCGTTTCGACGCAAAATTTATTCCGACTGCGTCCTAGGTACAACCTGAGCAGAATACAGCGTGTGGCAGCACCATCAAGCCATCAGCAATAAACATTCGTTTGCATACATTTGTGTCTCGCGTAAACGCAGTCGGCTATGCATGGTCACAATTGTCACCATACACTGTCTATGAATGCAGAACATGATTAGGATGAGACTTGGTAGATACATGCAAGGTATAAATCAAAATAAATGAATGTATAGCCGACATCGTGGCTAATTGAGAATTTCGAATCGCAGCTTCCTGGAATGTATCCTTTTCTGCAATAAAAGGCATTTCAATAATGAAATCTTGCCAAAACGACCACGATTATATTATTTTGGCAACGGACAGTTACACGCATTGATCAGAAAAAATTTCGAGTGGTCGAATAGATAACGCTTTTAACTCTTGTCACTCCATGTTAAGAAACAAAAAACATGTAGTGTTTAGTTACAAAATTATTTTTAATTCACAATAATTATTTCAACTTACAGAATCTTCTTCAGGTGAAGATTAATAAACTAAGTGTAAATAAATAAAGTTTTATATACTAATTTACAAACTAAGTGCAAGAAGACGGGAAATTTACATTAATATAATACATCTAGATATTTAGAAGAGAGGCAATTACAAACTTCCATTGGTCGTTTAAGGCAACACCTTTTTGATTTAATTTGTTCAGTTCCAGTTTTTGTAACAGATTCAATTATACGTTTTTGTTTTCTAAATGAAGAGTTCTGAAATTTTCGTTAAAATTATGTTTAAATTCCTGGAGGTGTTCTGCGTATTTGGATTTAAAATTGTTCTTTTTAAAATAGGTTAAGTGTTCTTTAATTCTTTTTTTGAAGGTCTGCTCGTTTTTCATACGTACGCTTTATAGCAATCGCCAAATTTTAGTAAGTATGCCCCGAATTTTAAGAAAATTTCTGTTTTCTCTGTTATTTTTTATGATTTTCCCTAAACGATTGTTAGTTTTGAAACAAATTTTGCTTTTTGTATGTTTTGAAATATATTTTCCTATTTTATCCGAAATGTTGCCTAAGAAAGTAAGACTATAGTTTTTGGTATTGCAAGAAAGTATTATATTGAGTTTAAAATCTGTTTCTATAGTTTTTTATTTAATAAATTCGTAACCAGATTGGTATTGTTTGCAGTAATATGATGAATTATTTTTAATTGCTTTTGTAATTTGAAGTTATTAACGGTAAATTTTATTAATATATGTAAGCTTGAATGAAAGAACACGCTAGGCGGAATTTTTGTTAAATTGATAAATTTCAAATAAACATAAGTACGTAAATAAACATCTCCCGTGGTTCAGTAATCTGCAGAAACTGCCAAACGTGGATCGCGATTTTGAACTCATGGTTTCTCATCAGCCAACCGTATACAACTCTGACAAAACACCGACCAACCTATCTGTTGTCATTAAACCCGCCATGTAGATAGCTACGCCGTGGGTTCCATTTAACAAGTCGATATCCTTGTTAGAAAAGAACCTCCCACAAATAAGTAGCAAATTTCTACAGATGTCGTTCACTGAGCTGTCTGTATTTATTCATCCAACGCTGTTTACAGGCAGCAAGTATGTTGGCCGGAGTTGTCTTTTCGCTTTTTAGCGCGAGTGCCCACCCAAACTATCCGAGGTGGGCCACCAACAACCTTCACCCACCTCCTCAAACTCCCCCCGCAATCAATCCACTTCCCGTTCCCAACTATCCCAGGGATTCATTCATACCTCGAGGAGAGGTTTTAGTCGGTAGACGCTTCAAGCGAATCTGACACTACCCCCTCCATTGGGGGGTGTCTTTCCAAGATTTACCCTCCTCAAGAATAAACTAAAAACATAAAAAACGTGAGTTTCCACCCAAACCATCCAAGGTGGGCCACCGACAACCTTCACCCTCCTCCTCAAACTCCCCCCCCCCGCAATCAATCCACTTCTCGTTCCCAACTATCTCAGGGATTCATTCACCCCTCGAGAAGAGGTTTTAGTCGGTAGACGCTTCGAGCGAATCCGACACTACCCCCTCCATCGGGGGGGGGGGGGTCATTCGAAGATTTCCCCTCCTCAAGAATAAACTAAAAACATAAAAAAACGTGAGTGTCCACCCAATCCATCCAAGGTGGGCCACTGACAACCTTCACCCTCCTCCTCAAACTCCCCCCCCCCCGCAATCAATCCACTTCCCGTTCCCAACTATCCCAGGGATTCATTCACCCCTCGAGAAGAGGTTTTAGTCGGTAGACGCTTCGAGCGAATCCGACACTACCCCCTCCATCGGGGGGGGGGGGTCATTCGAAGATTTCCCCTCCTCAAGAATAAACTAAAAATTAAAAAAAAAACTGGAGTTGTCTATGACGTGCTTATACGAACCGATGAGTTCGAAATCTCAATCCACGCCTGGCAGATTCGACAGAAAACTGATCAAGAATATTTTTTATTTTTGTTCTAGTCGTATCTTTTAAATCAATTGCACGCTGATTAGCCTAGGCACATACGTTCAATCACACACCCAGTTAAAAAAAACTTTTTTGGTGTTTCATTCCCACTAGCTACTCGTGCAGGTGGGCGGGCAGTCTCTCCGATCTACACTGTAGTGCAAAGCTGGAAAGTAGGGCGTAAGGCCCTCTTAAGCCTCCTTGCAGGAATCGTGGGAATGGGTGGGTAGTGTAGGGAGAGAAAAATGTGACAGACGAAATGAAGCCAGAAGAGAAGTGAAAGATTATCTGTGGAATATTACTACTCCAGCATTTTCCTAAATGATCCAAGGAAACCACAGAAAACTTGGACCAGAGCAGCCAGACCCTGGTTCGGAGCGGTGACCTCCCGAAAGCTAAGCAATGATCTAGAGCACTAGAGCACGCCGTTCGGTGTACACCCAGTTTAATTCACTACTAGAACTAACGAACGAACAAATCATTGTCCTCAAGAAGCGCCAGTCTATCCTAGAATATTTTTAAATAGTAACGATAATAATATTCAGCTAAACGAGACGGTAATAAAGTAATTCAATTTAAACTTAAAAATTGACTTCTACCGAACAATGTTCTCAATTCAATTCGTAATATGATATAATTTAATATTCCAATAAATTACAAACATATGTAAGTACAGTGTCCACCAACAACGATCATCCTCTTATAACAGGCCACATTTTTATGCAATTTGGTTTCACTGTATTTAATTTATTGTAAACAAACACTTTACGACTATCGCTCTTCTTCTCACAATTTTCAATCACATAACTTTGTAAATGTTTCCCATGATAGCTGGAAAAGTACGACCAATAGGTGTTACTAATTGTAAGTCAATCGGTAATTTTACTAAATAGAGAGAGGGAGAGAGAAAGGGAGAGAAAGGAAGAGAGAAACAATAAATAACAACAGGTGTCACGTAATTACAGGCATATCCTCTTAAGCTCACTGCCAATATTCTTCCGTCCCCTTTAAGAAGCACCGGCATATAGTTTTACTTGGCCATCTGTCACACCGTTTATTACTCTCCCCTGAGCGTGATCCGCATATGCAAATGCGCAAGATAGGTAGGTGACTGCTTGTGCATGTTATCAGGTAACTCGTCAGAAAACTTAACACATTCTGAAGCCAACGTTAGTAGCCTTACTAAATCACTTTTTATGAATACAACAAACATACGAAGTACATTTACTTTTCAATTTACACCTACTAAACGATAACAGGTACTACAATAAATAAAAGTTTTTAACGACTGTTAATACGTGCAATTGTGCAAAAACTTAAGTAATTGACTTGCACTTCTAGTGTGATTTTACCACACTAGAATATTTCGAAGATGAGTAGTCAAATGCTTGTATTTTCACGTACAAACAATTTAATAAATAAAAGCTAGTAGGTATCAAAGAATAAGGCTAATGTTAGTTAATATATAAAGTAATGTAAAGAAACAAACGGATAATTCAATTAATGAATAATAGAAAAACTGTTATTGGTAAAATGAATTTTAATGAATCAAATGCTGGTAATGAATTCTTTTTGATATTTCAAAGTAAATTTATTTTATAGATTTAAGATCGGTAGGCGGTACCCTGTTGTTTGGAAAGGTACGGGGGTGCAACGCCTCCGAGGTTGCTGACCTAGAGGGTAGAATTTTATAGCACCGAATATTTATATTTATAATCGACGGACTTTCCGTCGTCTTCCAAGAATATCCTTAACGTAACTTACAATGCAAATAGTTTTAATAAAGTATCATAAACATAATTGGACTCCCTCATAAACGTATTTTTATGTACAGAACAATGCGTATAATGTTCTCTTAATAATAATTTGCATTACGATGTTTCAGAATCTACGCTAATTTCTTACTACTGTCACACAGGGCTTATAATTCAGAAAATTATATAATTCTCCATTTAGTCAAAAATAGATTCAGGTTAATAGAATGATGATTCAGGCTTGTAGGTCGTGGTCGATGTGAACGGTTTCGTCCAGACGTTTCGTCGGCTACTGCAGCTGACATCTTCAGTGGGTGCTGTGTTTGTTGACTACGTGTGATTATACCTCAGTCACTGCCCAGACTTCGAGGTATAATATTCGCACACGCACAGAGTAGAATTTAGTTCAGCTTTTATATTGGTTGGGCGAGGACTTTCAAATAAATAAAAGTATTGTATCACATAACGATGACGAATTTTCTCCATTTTCACAAATTCACTGAAAACGTTCAATATTAATGGCTACCAAACAAATAGTAAACAACATGGCGTCTTGAAACTTGAAACATATGCTTTACAGATTGCGTACTTTCTAATACAGTGATATTTTTCAACCAACTACCGCCACCTCTAGGCCAGGCCGGGTACTTATGGGACCACCCTGGTACATTGATAATATGAAATATTTCAGTTTGCCATAAGTAAGTATTATACAAATTTGCTTCGATTTCGTCGGTGATTTATCGAGACTGTCTACAGCGAGCTGATGAGATCTGATAAGGTAGCATGTGTGCAACAAAAAAATGCGACATTTTGTTTTCCTTATTGACTTTTTGGCCGCGATCAAGAATGTTTTCTAGGATCGTAAGACTGAACTAACTTTCAAACAGTAAGTAAGCAAACATTTACAGAATACCCGCTTCATCTATCACCAGCCGCCACAGCACTGCAATCAACTATACACGACTTCACATAACTAACTCTCCATATGTTTACCATACGCTATCTTTCTACTCATTGCATATACATTACATGCGCGCCGGTCAAGAACCTGTGAGTGTGGGATACCACCAATGGGAAAAACGGACAACCCCATTGTCATTATTCTTGCAACGAAATTATAAAACTAAATATAATTGACTCAGACGGTATTTGCGCACGTTTTGTAAGGTTACAGAAAGTTTTGTAAAGTTAAAGGACAAAAATACCGTTTGTTGTTTCATCGCTGATTACATTTTTTTTGTAGTAAAGTGATATCAGCGGGGTGTACTAATTTTTATATTGGCTCTAATTCTACTTTCATCTCCTTTACAAGTGAACATTTTCGTTTTATTTTTATTTATTTGGTAAAGTCAAAGCAATATTGTGCGAAAATTGAATCCACCTGTTTTGTCGCTGATTACGGTTTTTTTATGGTAAACTGATATTACTTTATTAAATATTTAGTTTCACAACCCCCTTCTCTTTTTAGATATTAAGTTTAGTATATAAGTCAAAATGTTTTAGGTTTAGTTTATATTACTTCTACAGCTGAAAAAAGCACAGTGTGCCGAAACATATATTGTGTTCAATAAAAGTTTTTGTAACTATACGTGTTTTTTTTACTAATTATAAGAATCCGGATGTTTTGTATTTAACCACCGATTACTAATAGTAGATAGCTCTTATTTATTATAATTCATAAATTATATTCCTTCATTTAGAATCATTGGGTAAAAATTTACATTTCCAGAAAATTGACGCCATTGTCGATGCATCGCCGTTTTAATGGATGAAAATGAATAGGAATAGGGATGTATTATCGAGGATTATTCTGAGCAGCTTATTCTGATATTTTCCTTTAGGTTGTTAAGAAACCCCATTAAATTTGATTGTAATGGAGCCTCGGTGCGTGAATTTCAAACTTGTCCCTTTTTATTTTTTCACCGATTAATCGGATCGTTTATTGTTCAGCTTATATTATTGCTGATTGCAGCTGCTTTGAACTGAGCGTACATGGCCGACTTTCAGGGGCTGACACTTATGTATATCACGACACTTAATGAACGAACTTAATGTTCGTGAAAGTAATTCAAAAACACCGCACGCGATATGTATGTATATATGTAGATATACATATATATATTTATGTGCGCGAAAGAACAAACAATGTTCGCGCAGTACGAACGAAAAAGAGGAGGGTATTGACTGCGGGGAACCATTTAGGCGTGCAAGTAAAGTATATTGGAAGGGTTGCGAAAGCAACTAACTCCTCAGCAAACAAGAAACTGGTGAATAATTAAACGCGTTTTAATGTCAGACATGAATGCACGTACAATCGAGTGAAGCGGAAAAAATTGTATCACAAAAAACGACCACCAAAAACAAGACAAACGAATGTTCAAGATAAACGAAAAAGGACACAAATTAAATGCAACTTAGTAACAAGAAAACTAACTAGAAAATTTTCCCTAATCATTTCACCCAATTTCCCTGATCTATCTATCTCTTACCGGCCAAAACTCGATTTCAGGACAAACTAGTTTTGCCTAGGCTAAACTAGTTCTTCCTATACGCGATAGGATTAACTAGTATAGTATAGCCTAGTCCAAACTAATTTGACCTAAGCCCGATAGGATAAACCAGTTTCGGCTAGTCCAAACTGATTTGCCCTGATATAAATAGGATAGGTTATGATAGATAGGTTTTGTGAGATGCAGCTGCAAAAAAACTGTTCCACAAATGATATTCTGCAATTATAAGTGCCACAAGAGCACTCCATATAATGGACTAGCATAAACTGGTTTATCCTATAGGGCTTAGGACAAATTAGTTTGGACTAGGCTATATTAGGTAATCATATCGCGTATAGGAAGAACTAGTTTAGCCTAGGCAAAACTAGTTTGTCCTGAAATCGGGTTTGGCCGGTAACATTTCTATCAAATTAACAGGATAACTAACTAGAAAAATTTCTCTAAACATTTCACACAAATTCCAATTTATAGTTCTTTTTTTATTATATTTTGCAATGAGTGTTCTAATTTCTCCCTATTAAACGAACCGGATATCGATATCAAAACTGGAAAGTTATGTGATGAACAAACTACATTTACGAAGAAAAAAATTCTATGGAGTTATGACGGTTGAACAGCTTCTATTTGATATATTTGGTTTTAATATGTTTTTGTTGATCGTTTCACATAAATACTTCATTGTAATCCTTGGGTTTAAAACTCTTAGGTTATCAGGCACTTATAACGTAAAAATTGATTTCTTTCAATACCAACAACGATAAGAAAAGTTCTATAATTTTAACCATATAATTAAAAGTTTAAAATTTTTTTAGAAGTAATAAATCAGTTACGCCTGTGTTTGTCTCTGTTAATACCGAAGGAATTGATTGATTTATTAACACTATTTCTCAAGAACTCTTAAGTTATCAAGTTATGTGGCTTAAATAGTGTTAATTCCAGGTGACCCTTCGATTTCACTGACTGTCCCTGACCACCTTGAGCTTCCCTGACTGTATTAATTTAAAATTAGTCATTTATAAAATAAGCTGATTTCTCCTTTGATATGTAACACAAATGCTCACTCAATTTAAATTGCCATTTCAAAAATCACCAAGCCAGGCACCTCCCCATCCTCTTATTAATAGCCAAGATTTTATTTAGACTAATTTCTTGGTGAAACATTTTACAAAACTCTGACATATTTCGGTATGAAGCCATTATCAAAGAGTTGACTTTACTACTTATATTACCCTCGTTAACACTTTGTATTATTATTATTATAAAATTTGAAAGATTCGTATATTTGCACACACATATACATTCTTCTGGGCTTAAATTTGAGTATTTAGGGAAAAAATTGGAACTGATTCGTTACGAATTCCAATTTATTTAAGATTTACGTTAGTCACTCAATGAGACATCACTCTAATTATAATGTGACGATTTTAGTTTAACATTAATCTATAAACATGTGTCTAGATATCTGCGAATCAATATGAAAATAATACTGGTCAAACGCGAGTACAGTGGATTCTCTTACTAACAAAAGTTTCATATCTCGTTTAAATAGATACTGCCTATACCGATCAGTAACAGAAAACATCTCGCATTAAAATTAGTAACTAATAAGCGTTATTGCAATTTGTAACATAATAACAATTTAAAAACAAAAAGAAGGCATTAAAATTCTTATTCGGCTAAATATTAAGGAGCAAAGATCCCATATTTGGAACGCGTCCAACCAAGTAGCACTTAATGCCTTCTTTTCTTGGATATGTTATCTTCTTTTTAAAAAATAAAAGGTGTCTGCCATTAGCTCTTGGTGAACCATGTTGAAATAATAAATAAATAAATAAAAATTCTTGGAAACTGGTCACAATATTTTATTAAATAACTCGATGCGCATTTCGCCCTGTTAAAATATTATCAAGAGTCCTCGCGAAATGTGCATCGAGTTATTTAATAAAACATTGTGACCAGTTTCCAAGAATTTTTATTTATTTATTATGTTATCTTCGTCTAAGAAGGGTAGGGGTATTAGCCCTCGGAGTAGTTGTTTCTGTTGATTCCAAATTTATATTTATAATAGCAATTGCTAGCTATATAAGACATCCTATTATAAAACACTTATCCAATTAGTAACAAACAAATTCAAAAGCGAAATATAGAGCAAATCTTTGCTGTTTTTCGATTTTACCTCGAAAATTGTTTCTGCTTGTTACATTCAAAAAAGAGAAAAAGAGAGAAAGAGTCATTACAATTATGATTAATTACCTGGAAAAGCTTTCCTATAAAATCTAGTTTTCTAGTAAATTTAAATCTGAAGAAGTCTAGGATGAACAACTTAAGAAGAATTTCTTTATTTTGCCATTTAAATGAAAAGCTACATTAAAATTGTAGATGAGCTGAAGTACATGCAGAAATCTGTAAATACGTATCATTAGTCATAATTTAAATATTCATTAAAACTTTGCTTAGAGTTATGAAAAGTATCAAGCACATTTAAATCGTAAACTATTTGTAATTTTTCAAAAGGTTTAATATCACCATACGTACTCTTGATAAAAAGAAAAAATTGTAGAGTTCTATATTAAACTTTTGGAACATTGCAAAAGGTCTTCTTTATTTACATACAAAAAAGATATTACTTATGGGAACTTTCGTATTCTTGACTGTTAAAAATATGGAGAATTGATCAGTAATTAATTAATCAATTTGGGCTATTAATGATTTTAACGTTTTATTTATAATAAAAAATGTAAAGTTTATAATATAGTAGAAGAACAAAAGATCAAAAATTTTCTTGTAACTGACTGACTACACAAGAAGGACTACATGCAATTCTCATTTCATCTTGTAAACACTATGAATCATGGCTTGGAGCCGACACCTTTCGTCAACATAAACAAAAACAATTTAAAGTTTGAATTCACACAAATCAAGAAGCCTCATGGATGAACAATTAGACCTACCTACGTAGTTTTCATCCCCGAATTGTTTACTGTATAAACTATAAAAAAGTACTTGGTAGTTTTCACTTACTATCTTATATTATAAAATACTCTGAAACTCAATAAACGAAAGCTGGTGAAACTATTGAATAAATATAAATATGACATCAACAGAAACAACTACTCCAGGAGCTAATACCCCTACCGGCATTGAATTACACTATTGATTCCGAAAGATAACAATTCGTCTAATAATCGTTCAGAATCAACAGTGTAATTCAATGCCGGTAGGGGTATTAGCCCTCGGAGTAGTTGTTTCTGTTGATTCCATATTTATTATTTAGCTTTTAGCCTTTCGGCCAGCGCCTACCTGATATGACCCGATAGGTCGAAACCGGTCGTGGGATATGGCTTTCGATGCACTGTGCCTACTGTGTAGGACGCGTTCCAAGTGTGGGATCTGTCATCCTTTATAATTAATTAATTTTGGAAACTACTGAATTATCTCTATTAACATATTTTTCTTAACAAATTGTAATAGGAGTACAAAACACAATCGGAACAATTTAACAAACCTTATTCAAATTTCTTAATAACATCATCGTTTCGGTTGTTAAGCAATTTTGCAAAACGTACATATTCATTATGTCTGGAGATTGGCGAATTCTACTAGAAGAAGGGGTGCGTTGTTGGTGTTTAAGTCAATTTAGTTGTTAACTATATTGTTTTATTTCTAAGGTTTGAGTATATAGATCTAACATTGTACTTTTTGGTATGTTGTGAGTAATTTAATTGAATTTTCCGAGGTACAATGATTCAAAGTTAAGCAAATTTAAGAGATTTATTTATTGCAATTTGTTATTAAATTTTGTTTCACAGTGAATGTACCACAAATAGCATTAACTGACAGGACAGCAATAATACTTTTCGTTCTAGTAAACATGTTTTCATAAGAGAAAACGTATTCTTAATGTTCAACAGAATTAAGTAATACTGCCTCTTTCCTATTTTTTTGTTTTTTAATAGGAACAACAAGGGAACTACTTCGTAATATGTTTATTTCGAATTTTAAATGTGCTTCATCAAATTCAAGGCTTGATAAATATTTGCCCAAGAAATAATATATTACTTTTGTATACATATTAAAGGAAGGAAGTACGTCCTTTATTTGAACATCATTATATGATATGTAACGTAATATAATTATAAAAATAATAATAATAATAACGATGATGATAATGATACTTCCGGCACTTAAAACGTAAAAATTGATTCCCTACAATACCAACAACGATAAGAAAAGTTCGATAATTTTAACTATACAATTAAAAGTTAAAAATTTTTTTAGAAGTAATAAATCAGTCGCGCCTGTGTTTGTCTCTGTTAATACCGATAGAATTTATTGATCTATTAACAACTTTTCTTTATAAAAATGTCGATGCCGTTTTGATGTGGTTCCTACATCACAGACAGCATTTGTCAAAACTTCTTTACATAACAGATGTGGTATACCCACCCGTATGTTTTTTCCAACATTATTATGTGATACAATGTTATCTTAATTTACAATTATCACTAGTGCGGGTACCAACAAGATCATTGTACATACATAAAGGATTTAACTGAAATCTCAGTATATTAAAACGAACTCTTAAATGATTTATAACTTTAAAATCTATTTATACATATTCTATGTCACTCGTCATATGCATACTTTTAATAATATGAAAGTTTTTCGAAATAATTTCATATTGCTCCCACAACATTAGATTTGTTTAATTAGAACCATTTTATGATTAGGTTTATTTATTTTCTCTCCTGAGCGCAAAAAATGAGAAAGTATGTTGCAAAAAAACTAAGATCTTTACTCATATTTCAACGATATACCATTATAGTTTATTACTTTCATTTTTTCTTTAATTAGGCACAATATTAACAAACTTACCTGAATGTTATGCGATACAAAGTTATTTGCCTATTTACATGCATGCCTAGGCATCAAAGGGTACCAAAGAGTATATAAGTACGTAAATGAATATTTATTCATAATAAATAGATACGAATAATGATAAATTTCACTTTTGAAGGTTAAAGATTGTAATCGTTTTATGAATTTTTTATTGTTATACAATACAATATTGTTTCACCACATTGTAGCATCATCAAGTGAAGATTTGACAAACTACTTCTAACTCAAAACTATTTATACAAAATGGGAAGGGTACGAGAGGCAAAATTTTGATTCTATATTTAATAAAGGAGAATTGTTTACATCTAATTAATTATTTAAGGAGATCCCCAGTTTATTGATTCTACTGATTTCTAAATTTTCAAGTAAGTTTAATTCTAATCCCTTATCTTACTTGTGTAAAATTGCGAAATTAAAATTATGATTATTACTTATTAAACGATCTGAATGAGTCGAATCTAATTCTTATTTGTAAAACTTTTTAAATGTTCACTGACACTTGTTTGGAATGTCTTACCTGTCTGGCCTATATAAATATAACTACAGCTATTACAACTTAATAAATAAACCTCTGAACGAAGTTATTCGCAATGCATTTGTATAAGGAATTGTTCGTTTGAAAATAAATAAAACTATTACTAATTTTTTGGACTGTTTTTCCATTCTAAAAACAAATATCAACTAAATAAGAAACACAAATAAAATTGAGTAAGTTAGACGTATTTTATCAAATCATCACTTGATAGATAATGCCACAGTTTGGTGAAACAATAGGTATAAAATTAAAAAACTCTTGAGAAAACATTTTGTTAGTTTGTTTATAATAATGATAATTTTCACGAACACAGACATATATATGTGTGTGTGTGTGTGTTTTAAGTATATCTAATTTACTGGTCGAGCAATTAAGGCAGATACATAACATTTTTGAGCTATTAAAATAATTATCTAATAATATTGCACAAAATGAAAATTCATTATCCCACGGCTGTTCTACCCTTCTACAACAGAAGATGCCTATTTCGGTTAATTAACGAAACTTTTGGGTCGTGTCAAACTAGTTTATATGTAGGGAAAATTTCAACTTTTAATCTATTTTTTATATTTCAATGCCAGAAGACTCTGACAAACAAAACAAATGAATTTTAACGGTAGTGTTGTGTTTTGGACACAGAGTCTTAAAACACGAAACGCGGAAATATCTCGATTATTTGTCCAGAAAATTATAACCGTACAAGTCATATCAAATGACATGACAAGCTTTAAGGGGTTGTTAAAAAGAAAAATCGTCACTCACCTAATTGGACGTACATCTTGGGCCGCACGTTTTCCTGCCATGCCGCGTAGCACTTTGTAATCGCACAAACGGTCACCAAAATAAAAAGAATCGAAGTCGTCATGTCCACTGCTACCACGCGACGATCATTTCAACACGAAACGGCACCAAAAAGTATTACAAAAACAAGAACAAAACACGAAAAACCGCGTCAGCAAAACAGCAACCGGCGACAAACAACAGAGCAGCAGTAGTTGGATACTACGATCGGTCGGTCGGTATGTCAGTCAGAAACTTCACAAAATGTAACTGCTGCAGTGACGAAGCAGACGGCAAGACGTACGAAACGTCGCGAACGACTGACATCGACTGGTTGCGACGACGCGTCGCGGCGCTCCCGCCAGCTGACTTCCCCACCACCAGAAGCAGCAGCAGCGTCGTTGTTGTTTTCGGCGTCGGTTTTCGACTGCAGCGCCGGGGCAACCTGTAACGGACACATCCGAAATGAAATTACCATTCTCGTGGCACACTCATTCGTTCCTTCTCTCTTTCTATACACTACACATACAAACATATACAATACATATAATACAATATAAAGGCAATTGGCAATAAAAGTTACTTAACATTTTTATTAGAGACGAAATGATGACGACGAATGCTCCAGTCAACGACAAACAACGTCCACAAAAGGAAACGTTTATTAAACAAAGCCCACTTAATAATCTTAAATTAAATTATATGAAAAATAGTAAAAGAAAGCATTACATATTTACATTCCAAGCCACTTGCTTGCATACAATCCACTCATAAGTTTAATGTTCATATACGAAGAATTATTGCTGTTGTCACAAATAACGAATAACGTAAAAATGTCATAATAAAACAATGTAGAAAATTTCACCAAATTTAATAAATAACCTGACAATTTTCGGTCACGCGACCATTATCAAAAGGTAAATCACATATATGATAAATATTTTAACACTAGTGCGGTAATACGTATGCCTAACAACATATACAATAAGTGGGTAGTCTTTTATATCGATATGTTTTTAAGGTTCATTAATTCTGACATTCATGGCTCTATCACTTTGACTAATGTAACAAGCGTTACAATGTATTTTGTAAATATCGCTTCTTTACAAAACAATTAACTTAGGTTTCAATTTTGAAAATAGTATAGAAAGTAATGGAGGTGGACATTACATTATGCGTCTTCAAAGCTTCACCTAAATTTAACTAACGTCCTTGTTCTTCACAGGGCAACGGATTTAACAACAGTAAAAAGTTTTGTTCGTGCAATGTTTCTTCAAGAAGGGATTTGACATCAGTAATTCCTGTTTCCCATATCAATAGATTCGTATGGAATAAATGAAATTATTAACGGGTTCAATAACAAAACTCTTGTCGAAAGGGAAGGATATCAAAAAATTCTGTGTTTTTAGTGCACTTATTGTAAACCATTTTGATAAAAATTTTATTTATTCGAGAGGTCACCGGTCCGATTCGGGGTCCGCCTGCCCTGGCCCGAGTTTTGTATGGTTTCCTTGGATCATTCAGGCAAATATACCACAGATAATTTTTCACGTCTCTGCTGTTTTTGTATCACCCATCTCGTGTATCTCCCCCTAAAACACCACGTCCACCCATTACCACGATTCCTAAAAGAAGGCTGAAGAGGGCCTTCCGCCCTACCCACCCGTTTTGTACTACAGTGGAGATCCTAGGGACTGCCCACCCACCACCATTAGTAACACTGAAGTTATTTTCCCGGTAGATGCTAATATTATCAAGAGTACCTTAGTAACTAGAACCAAAATTTACATGATTTACAATGGTTAATATCTTCTCATAGCTTCACCATACTTGGTTAAAAATACGTGAGTCAAGTGAAATTGCCCTCTCGATATGTGTGTATAATCGATGTAACTGCAAACATATCGATGTTATAGAATCAAATCATTATGTCCCATTCACCACTACACCTCATGTGGTGCAATTGATTAACTAATATTCCTAAAACTGTGTACACATCAGATAGAGATAATTAATTCGATTTGATTCTCGCGCATTATACCAGGCAAGACAATAGCAGTAATCAAACAGAAGACAGGAAAAGTTTTATTGAAACCATTGAAATCATGCTCCAATAGATCGTTTCAATAAAGCAAGTGATATTTTGACATATATATATACACACACACACAATATGAATCGTCAATAAGTTAAATTAAATTAAGCTGAATTCAATGTATTTCAAATATAAAAATTTCTCTGATTAGCATGTATGAAGTGGTACGTACCACCGTACCGTACCACACTATGTATTGTATTACTCATGCTCTACATTTACACAAAAATATACTAAAACCAATTCATTGTACAATCGACACAAAGTTATAAGTAACTGCAAAGACATTTGAAAGACGTTTGCTGCTCGAAGTCTTGACAGCGACCTTCGTCCACGTTATCACCGCAGTACCACTGAAGATGTCAGCCACGGCTCTTTAGCCCAAATCTGAATTGTACTATGGATCCCGACCGTGAAAAAACTAAACTTTTGTGTTTCATTGCTACCAGCTACTCGTGCGGGTGGGCGGACAGTCCCTCCGACCTACACTGTAGTGCAAATCCGGGGGTAGGGCGTAAGACCCTCTTCAGCCTCTTTGCAGGAATCGTGGGAATGGGTGGGTGGTGTGGTTAGGGAGAGAAAGATGAAACGGACGAAATGAAAACAGAAGAGAAGTGAAAGATTATCTGTGGAATATTACTACCCCAGTATTTGCCTAAGTGATCCAGGAAAACCACAGAAAACTTGGACCAGATCGGCCGCACCGAATGCTAAGCAATGATCTACAGCGTTAGACCACGCCGCTCGGTCCGACCGTGAAAGCGTTTCATACATGATTAAAATTTTTGCAGTTTTCCATAGAACAAAATCGTCAATGAACAAGTCCGACTAGCACTTGACCAGTTTCATCACATCAAACACCAAACGTGCCATTGCCACCTTTAATTTCCAACAGAGGTACCGCAACACATCGTAGCGTGCGGTGGTCTTCCTTTGAACAAGCCATTCGTATAATAAGCTCTCAGAAGTTGTGCGGTTCTCGTAATCCTGTTATAGAGAGAAGATCGCACAGGAAACCTCGAGAGGTTCCGTGTTTATTACAACTTTCGCACACCTCTCAGGAAACTTGGCCAATCGCACTTACATACTTCTTTTCAGATTCATGACCGATGGGAACATATAGTGCATCAGTAATAAGAAAAAGAAAACTAAACTTTTCCAAACTTCTTGAATATCGAGGTTCTAAATGAATTGTTTTCATTGTTTATAAATACAAAAATCATTCAAGTGTGAAGGATTCCATAACAAATACATTATTAACCACAAAAGTTTCGGAAACTTATTTAATCCATTTCATTAAAAACAATAAAGGAGTGAGGAAACAGGAATGTAGTATTTTCGAACATTTTTCAGAATATATTTTTGTGAAAAACAAATACAGCAATTTAAGAAAAATAATCTAGTACCTATTTCACCCCCCCCCCCACCCACAGTCAAATTCTTGAACAACTTTCTACACTAACGAACTTTCTCGTACTGTTTATTTATTTAAAACAGATCTTATACACTATAAACTATATGCAAAACATGTAACACTAAAATACACTATACACATCTATTTTAACAATTAGTTATTTATCTCACAGAGTATTTATATAAGTCAAAATTGGAAACTGGGAAAATGAGAAACATCCCAATGTATCGAAAGAGGATAAAAAATAAATAGAATGACAAAATAACACATGGTAGGTGCCATTTGAAAATAAGAAGTTATTCGTGTTTGAACTTGATTTAATCTTTGGGTTTTTTCTGAATGCCCTGTATAAATAATGAGGCTTAATTATTGCATAACGTTAACCTTAAGACTTGACTATAACTAGTAAAAATTTCAATACTCGGAGTAATTTTTTATGGATGCTATGATTTTTTATAGTGGGGTTATGGTAGCCATCTTTTTTCTATACATTAAAACAAAATAATCTCAGAAACTATTCTTCGTAACTCTTTATTACTGGGACCATCTGTATATTTTGTAGTATTTATAGTTTTTTTATTAGTAGTACGTGACTTTCTTTAAATTCAATTTTACTACCCAACTTCCCTCATACCCTCACCTTCCTAGAACTTGTATACGTCCGCACCCCCTTGTAAATTATTTGTAGCTATCTGTATAATCATTGTTGTGTTGTATTTACCGCTTGTAATATTTGTTTTGTTCATGCTTATACCTAATCCAATCTTACATACTTCATGCATTTGCATTAGTGTATTTTATGTACATATTTGTATATTAGTGTTAGCATTTTGAATTTAGGATCAAAGGTCAAAAAACACGGACGGCTGGGTATCTTTTGAAGATTTCCCCTCTTCCCCGAAAAAAAAAAAAAAATGTTTTAGGGTAGTATTGTCTTGACGATCTCCGAAGGAAACATTTAAACTTCTGAACGAGCTATTTAGAGTAATAAAACTAGTTATGAACCTTGTTGTTTTTTATTAATGAAGTGTTTTCATTAAATAAGAACAGTAACCATACAAGTTGGTTATCAGAATCATCTTAAAAATTTATGCTTTATAAAAAAAAACTTTTTTGTGTTCCATTCCCACCAGCTACTAGTGCGGGTGGGCGGGCAGTCCCTCCGGCCCACACTGTAGTGCAAAGCCGGAGGGTAGGGCGTAAGGCCCTCTTCAGCCTCCTTTCAGGAATCGTGGGAATGGGTGGGTGGTGTGATTAGGGAGAGAAAGATGAAACGGACGAAATGAAGACAGAAGAGAAGTCAAAGATTATCTGTGGAATATTACTACCCCGGTATTTGCCTAAGTGATCCAGGAAAACCAAAGAAAACTTGGACCAGATCAGCCGGACACGGGTTCAAACCAGTGGCCTCCCGAATGCTAAGCAATGATCTAGAGCACTAGACCACGCCGCTGCGTATGCTTCATACGAACTCGTAGTAAAAAATATACTACTGCATTTAAAATAAAAATAACTTTCGGGATAACCGAAAATGTCACACAGTTGAAATTATTTTAGATAAAAAGATGACCCTTGTTAATAATCCCTGTTACCAAATTTTCAAATCTCTAGCACGCTTACTTTTCCTAAAACATCTAACGTTCCCCTCAGCTTAAATAACCTTGTATTGTTAAGTTAACATTATCCTGACTCATGTAGGAATATATACAATCCCATACATCTTTGCTAAATCAAAAACATAATTCGTCATTAATAATGAATTTTTAATAGGGGTAAATTTTAAATACATTAATACGATATTAATTATTGAATTAACTTATACTCATCACTGATTACCTCATACAATAAAGGAAAAAATTGTTACTGTTGTCACTCCCCCGCCGGGACTCGAACCGGGGATCTGTAACTTTACGCGCCAATGTTTCTGCCACTAAGCTACGAGAGGTAACAAAAGTGGCAAAAGCATTGGCGCGTAAAGTCAAAGATCCCGGGTTCAAGTTCCGACGGGGGTGTGACAACAGTAACAAAAATTTTTTCCCTCATTGTATGAGGGAGGTAATCTGTAGTGGGTATAAATTAATTCAATAATTAATATCGTATTAATGTATTATATTTATAATTCGTCATGTTAAATTTGAAAGCATTTTTTATAGAAAAAAACACATAGCAATAAATGTATTTTAGTACACATTATTTTAATACAGCAGTCATTTTCTTATTAGGAAAAATGATTACATCACCACCATTGTGTTTCCTGTCAAACGTAATATATTTGCAAATTACCCAAAACAATCACACATGAATAATGTTTGTTATATTAAAGGTAAATAAGTTTAAGGGAAAAAATGAGTACAAAAAACTGCTTTTGTTCCAATTACAATTACATACATACGTACGTACACGAAAGCAATTACATGGCGAACAAAAAAACGTCGCCTTCGAATGCGGTTGAAGGACGTAAGCTATCCGTCTACCATGATGAGTCAGACAAGCAGTACAGAAAATTCGATTAAATCGTACCCATAAAGTGACTAATAAAACTAAAAGGTTAAAATTCCGAAATGAAAAGCTTCAATGGCTCGAATCAATCTATTAAAGTAATGGCAGAAATAAAATAAATGCTTTACTTATTTAAGCGATTTAAATCCACTTAAATCTAACAATTCCGATTATGATCGTTATGTTTAAAATAATATAAGTAATATTTGAGAAGTTATTGGAATCTATTAATAAATATTCTTTTCCATAGGATTTGGTTCACCTCCTTTATTTAGCATGCCTAAAATTTTTAATTGTTCGTTGAATTAATGTTTTTTCAGTCGACAGTTGTTCAGCAATCTGTACATTCTAATAAATAGACTCCTAATTTCGATGTTTAATCGATTTTATCTTTATTATTTTTATGAAATTTGTAGCATTAGTGGTTTTGAAGGACGCTGTGATATTTGACTTTTACAGTAATCTCCGACAAATTACACAAAAACGATTGGCAGATTACTAAAAAAAGTCAAAAGATTGCAAAAAAGTATACATTGAACAAACTGGCTAATCTTCTAAACAACGAATAAAGAACAAATAATAAACTTTTGATTGACTTCTTTGTAAAGTTATTGATCAGAAATATATCAAGTTTATCTATTTATGATTACCTTAATGAAGAAATGCTTAATTGAAATTCGACCTGTTGTAATTCGACTAAGAAAATATTTAAATTAGTCAGTTAACCAGTTGCAAATGCAATCCAAAAGAACTAGAATTAAAACTGCATCCACCAGAGAAGCAGCTGGTAATCTACGCTACACCCAATACTAATGTGCCTGTGCAAAATCGCCTTTTGCGGGGCGTCCTATGCTGAGTAGTAGACCAAATAAATTTTCTGGTCTCTGGTTGATCGCGTCGCGATATCCTTCATGGTATTGAACTGGGATGCACTAGGCAGCTCGGAGAATCCCTTCGAAAACCCGCACCACTACTCTCTACATCCATTTCCCAACATAAAGTCACAAATTTAAATGGTTTCACATAATGCTTATAATTTAGATTTTTTTTTATTTATTCAAATATAAATTCTGGTTAATTTACAAAAAGCGGAAACATTTTTCAAAATTCCACTATATTTATTAATATACATTCAGTGGAATTTGCGTTGGACGGAGTCATAACGAATGTAGCTCGTGGTCAAGTTATGAAGAGCCAGGGTAATTCATTATCGGGGAGAATAAGTAAGTCTAAGAAGCCGTCAAGAGAGTCCAGAATTCGAAAAATGGTCGTATCTGAGGAGTACTGGCGTTGGGTGTGACCCTATACCGAATCCCAGAGACGGCTGTACTCCATCAAGACGCAAACAAAACCAGGTAGGACTAAATCTGACAGTTTGACTCTTGGCTCTTGACTTTTTTTAGTCTTACTTGTATATTTGGTTTAATCATTTAGTTAATTAGTTGCTTACAAATTTTACATTAAGAAAAAGGGAAATAGTTGTTTTGGTGAACAACCTCTGGCATTCCAAACAACCCTAATCTACGATACCTTGAGAAGGTATCTTCGATACAATAGGTCATTGAGCTGCATTCAAAACAGCTACAAGCAGCATCTTTTTTTTCCTGAACAGTTTCCCGACGATAAGTGACTGATAACTTCTTACCTAGCTAACACCACACTTAAAACTATTATTTATATAAAAAAACGACTGAAAAGATTGAAATGGTACATTGCCCCTTTTGAATTTAACACAAAATAATTTAGACGAGGGAACAATCTCAGACGCTGAAAAGTGCCTTTGAAGTTTAAAAAGAATCAAAATCTTTCACCGAAATTGAATGTGCCAAGACCATTTGGCAGCTCTATCGATGCTATATATTAAAACAAAAATATTTATATTTTAATTATATATATAATTAAAATTGCAGTATCGTACAATTTAACTAACATTTAAATAATAGGCGAGTAAACGTTTTCGTAACACCCGCTTCGTTTTATCACAACTCGCCACTGATCCAACATTTCTACATAAATGATCAACATGAAATTCTACACAACAATCTGTCCATCACTATTTATTCTAAACTCTATTATGAACAATATGCACCGTTAAAAAACTATAGATACAGAAATTTTATTTGATCATTATTCGCTCGAAATTCAAAACGAGCAAACCAACTAGGGAACAAGCAGAATTTGACACGTTACTCAGTCAAAAACCGACTAAAATTTCATACATTATTCACAATAATAAATAACTGGACGTGAAAAGTCGTGACGTTGCCGGATTAAAGTTGTAATGTTCAAAGCCGACTTGAATATTTCATTAAGGGCATTAAATTTATGATTTTCCAGGGTGGACAGAATGATTATGTGAAAAAGGGTCCTTCGTCAGAATTGTACTAACCTTCCCCACTTCCCATTAAATTTCTAGGAAAACTTCATTGACGGCCGTAAAGTTTTCAATATATGACATGACCAACATTTCAGCCAAGTATTTAACGGTGTCGGCCATGAGAAATGTTAAGTGGTAAGACCTCATAAAACGCAAACGTGAATAACAGCATCTTTTTAACAAAATTACCATTACAACAACTTTTTAAGTTCCTAATAATAAACAGAAGGCGTACCTAAATGTTACATATATCAATGTGACGCAATGTATGAAAACGCATTTTACCTTGTCACAGATACCAAATTGAAGATTTATTTCATCATATTTTTATATAAAACAGCACATATAGTAAAACAAGCCTTGGTTATAGGTAAGTTTGTGAGGTAATTTTATGGAGCTATCTCCTCTCATGGTACACGGTGATGGAATTATTTCACTATTAAAACGAATAACTAAAGGATGAAACTCACTAACGCGTTTATTTTCGATATCCAGAATGTTATCACTTAATCGGAATATTTAATTGAATATCACCCACATTTTGACGTATCCAGCATGTCAATTATCGATCGCCATAAGATCACAGATAAGATGTCACAGTTATTGTGGTTAAACGCCCACCGGTGGACTATTACCACGATTAAAATGTAACCATCGATTACCGTCCAAAGTTGGATTTAAGTAGTACATTCGTATTTCTTGATAACACTGGTGACACGGACAAAACAAGATGTTTATTATGTAAAAACGTACCCAAAAATATAAGGATATGTGTGTAAGAGTACTACTAAACTTAATCTCAGAATGTTGTTGTCGATGTACGGCGATATGTTGCTCCTGAAGTATCTCTTAACAATGTCGAGCAATAATCAGCAAGCACATTGACACTTACACACACATTAGGCTTTATACCGTTTTTCCATGGCAGATATTCCTTGGTGGAACCGTTCACCATGTTCATCACTTACCGCACCTAAAGTTTGCTGAAAAAAAAATCGAGATGAGAATCCAAAAAGTTAATTTTTAGAGACATGTTACATCCCATTCCTTTGTAAGCATTAATTAATTCAGACACAATATCTTTATAATTTTCCGGCTTCACATTGCCTAAAAAAATTTGCAGCAACTGATTTAAAAGCATTCCAAGCTCGTAATTCAATTTCATTTAGAGCACTGTCAAATACATCATCCTTCATGAGTTTCCTTATTTGTGGATCGACAAATATACCCTCTTTAATTTTTGCCTCACTAAGACTCGGAAATGTTTGTTTCCATTTCGATCCATAGCTTTCACAAAATTCGGCTACTATTAGACCACTAATAAACGCATTTATGCTTTCTAAACATAGAGCTCGTATATAATAAACAGGAATAGACTGGTCTTAACATAATATATGTGTGTTATCGCAAAAACGCTAAGAAATGCAGCAATATGAGATGTTACGTATTCCAATTCATAAAAGTACATGTTACCGAATATCTATGGGTGATAGAAAAATTCTGTTTTTAGGGTCTCAAAATATATAAGACACCCAAAAATTGTCATGTCACAAATCCTGTGTTTATCAGTGTAATTTTACCAAATGGAAAAATTACAAACAAAAGATAAACTCCTTCAAAAACTTTTTTTTTTTTAAACAGCAATTATTATAAAATTACTCATTTCTGTGGCGTGGTATTTTTGTTTACTATTTTATCTTTTACCTTTCTTCCTGTAACTTGGTAATATTGTTTGCACGAAACCACCACCTTTCAACTAATTGTGTTAAACAAGTTGGCCTGTTTTACGATAATACGTTTAATCACCCACCACTGATGGCACCAAGTACCGCGGCATACCAAGACTACTGCATTTGTAGCACAAAAACAAATAACACTAAAATACATTCCAACCACACAACTAAAGCAAACCCGTTTTTTGTTTGTTTTTTAATAATACCATACAATCAGTGCTAATATTATAAATTTCATTAGCAAAGTTTGAAGAGTACGCAGAAACAGCTTTCAGCACTGCTGCCCGCTCAGGACATCTTGGGATAATTTTAGACCTGTCACAAAGGATTAAAAAGAAAAATTACAGTTATGTCCAATTTGAAATGTCAACGTTAATTGCCAATGCAATAATTCACCGTCCTGTAGAAGTTTCAAGTAGCTTCGGGTTCTTACAAATTGCGTGCTTTTTAATGATCCAGTAGAAGTGTAAAGAAAGTTTATTTTCAACGAAACAACCTTTCGGAACGGGAGAAGAAAAGCGAATTATACAACGGAAACTTTCGCAAAGCGAATTTAAATAAATGACTGCATACAAACTAAATTCGTATTATGATTAATAATAACCGTAAAAGCATCCAGAACAGGTGACAGATTTACAATACAATATCGAGTCCAATGGATTGTTCTTACATCATAATCGTCATATTGCGTCGAAGGTGCTTTCACTAGGTACCGTAAATTGGGGGTCGCTTGGTTTACGAGAGGATGGTCAACAAAACAATTATTTTCTCTTTTTCGAAAACGTATAATTATAAACAACTGTTGATAACTTAATTAATAAAATAAATAAACGGAATAAAATATTAAATAAGATTAACAAATTGAATGGAATATTATAAATCAAGAGCCAATAGTCAAACTGGGACATTAAGTCCTACCTGGGTCTCTCTGCGGCTTGGTGGAGTGTATCCGTCTCTGGGTATTCAGGATAGGGTCACCAGCCCACTCCTCCCGCACGACGATTTCCCGAACTCGACGGCCCTTGAACTTCCTCTTCACGCAGACTTCTTTGTGGCTTCTCAGACTTACATAATCTTTATCTCTTTATAAGACCCCACATAGTGCTTATTTGTATTTTCAACAACT
Source organism: Agrilus biguttatus (assembly GCA_963921985.1). Classification (NCBI taxonomy): domain Eukaryota; kingdom Metazoa; phylum Arthropoda; class Insecta; order Coleoptera; family Buprestidae; genus Agrilus; species Agrilus biguttatus. Next base: position 30,306,682 of record OY998118.1, read on the forward strand.
AAAAGTTTGTAACGACTCGCATTCGTTGTAGTTCCGTGTAACGTAAATTCTGCTGAATGTGTAATTAATAAATATAATGAAATTTTGAATAACGTGTTTCGTAAATTAGCACGAATCTGTATAAAAAATACAATCCTAATACAGAAAAATACAAAAATTTAACCTTCTTGTCCGTCTCTTGCAACTACATGTAACTTGAAGGATTTCAATGAAGAAATCATTTTTGCCATGAAATCAAGGTTGTGTGTAATACGACATTGATTTTATATTCATTTCTATTATTTAAATTCGGCATTAAGTACAACATTTTCAAACTAAAGGGTACAAAACACATATCATTTCAATTAACTAAATAAAGACGTTTTCTAAAAAAGGAATCTCCAATTGTTTAATTATTCTAATGTCTATCATAATACTTCCTCATCCAATCCGACATACGTTTCAGAATCGTGATTATATTTTAAAAATAACAAACCCAAAATTGACGACTAACAATGTTAATAATCGTAATCGACAGTTCCTTATTAAAATCATCATATTACTTCCAACTGTATCTCCACATTATGTGTATTTAGTGTACGTACACTGTAAATTAGGGTTTATAATGTAACTTCAACCTTCGTTCAAAACGCATGAGGATTGCAGATGGATACAAATGATTGCTCTAACCGAGAAATGATTCTTTAGTTTCATAATATTTCAATTACCATCAGAAAAACATTCTAATAACCATGATTGCATATAATTAGGAAATTAGTTCTTAGGCTTGATGGCAAGGCAGGGGCGAACGCAGAAAATATTTTTGGGAGAGGGTTCTCATAAAAATATTGATTAAACATTTGAATAATTGAAGCAATGTCCCAATTTTATTTTTAAATTTGATGTCAAACATTTCTAATAATACATGTTCAATTCAAAACAAAATTACTACAATACCTGTAGTCGTAAATAAAAATGTTTTGGATAAATTTAATGTAAATCTGATTGAAATATTTGTTATCTAAATTTAAACCAACAGTCACAAATTAGAAAAAGGTGGGATTTATAGATTTAAGTGCAATGCTTGTAATGCCCTTAACATTGGTCAGAGTGGAAGAGCTTTAAACATAATAATAAAAGAACACTTATATAGCATTAGTAAAAAACACTTAAAAAACCAGCTTTTCGGGTCATTATACCTTTTTTAGCCACAATTTAGACGAGAAAAATGTAGTAGTTTACATAGTAACCGTTAACAAAAGTAAAGCTATCTTTTCTAGAAATCCTAATGCTAAATAAAAAATGCTCTCTCACGTAACCAAAATCTTGTAAATAATCAATTAGAGTTAAGTTTTATTGACTCCCCACTTATTCTGTCTAAATTCTAGTTATATACTTCTGCTACTATTCCTACTTAATGGAGGTGCATGTCCCACCAGTTTTTAAATAAAGGCCTTTAACTACAAATATATATATATATATATCGAAAATTGGTTATTCCCCTTCGAAATTAATAAAATCAGGCATAACACTAACACACACGTAAAATACTACGTCTCACATGCATTACCAATATAAAGAAACTACGTATTGCCACCGAAACTATTATAAGTATTATTATATTACCGCACGCAGAGACGGAGCAAGATCTGCATCGATTGCAGCTCAATTATCACGCCTAAATTTGTTGTTTTATGGTAGTAAATGTAGGTGCTGCTCTAGTGGTGCACAGAAACACCCTTTTGGCCCAGTTAAACAATCCACAACGCGCTCGACCAAAAAATTCGTAAAAAGGCTGGCAATAGACTATATTCAACAAGCACATCAGCGTTGGATGTAATGTAGATACACTTAATTATTATATTAATAAATTTTATCAATTAGGTCGCAATAATACATAAATGCTCTGCAGCACATATACGCTAGCCGCCTCTGATCGATACGAATAAAATTGTGCGTAAAACGACGTCACTGTTTTTTGATTAAATATCTTATTAAAATTTTAATTTTATACAACGAGTATAAGTTTGTTTTATCGAAAATTTGAGTAAAGCATCATTCTTTTAGGAAAATGCAAACTAGCACATTCACAGTTTCTTCATATTTTTCTTTATAATCCTGGTACTTACACATTGATAATTTGTAAAAAGTGAAAGACCGAGCCGTAAAAACGGAAAATTCATCAAATGCATCCAACAGCCCATTAATGTTTTGTTTTCGTCAATAGGGATCGCTAGCAGACATACAACACTAATTCCCTTGAGAAATACTTTTTAAAACATTTGTTTCGAAACTCGCTGTTGGCAGACACAAATGCATAATGGTCTATTTCACAAAAAAGTGAATGTCATTGCTTTGCCAGTCCATATCTACGTTATTAAACGATCCATTGTTATAACAATAACAAAGACAGTGTTTCAATGAACGCAACCGTTCACTTATTAGTTACTGCTTCCATCGTAATGATCGATTGCATAACATTTAAATTACAGCGAGTTTGCGATATTACAGTAATACTAATAGCCCAATGTACTAAACTGTCTTAAATATACGAACCTATAATTTCTAGCTACCCTATGGATTTGACAAGTTTATTGAACCGCGACTTCCATTTCTTCCCCCATCAATTTAAGGCTTCGGTAAAGTAAAATTCATTATAATAAAAACAATATAATCAAACCTTTCGAGTTTTAACTGATAACACTTCAGAAAGCTTTTAATTAAGAGAGGGGGTAGTTTTGTTAAACAACAGTTTGTACCCTACTCAACTGTCTAATTCTATTTAATTAGATCGACACTAGTGGTGGATGTTTTACAGCAATGACAAAGACAAGATCTACTTAATTTACTCTGATAAACTAAAATATTGCACTAAAAGTAAGAATGTAGAAACTTTAATCAGAAGTTCATCAAAAGCACTACTTCCAACTTGCATTTTTTTTTTTAATATTCCTTCCCATTTTCTACCGTAACAAGTTATTAATAAATCAGTAGATGGCGGTACACTACAATAACTGAATTTTCTATCAAGTTGTTTTACTGAGCAAAATCGCGATCCACATTTGGTGGTTTCGATAAATTACTAACTTTATACCCATTATTTATATAGTTTGCGTGCCTATAACGTCTATAAGCTGCGTCGTCGATTCAGTTGAAGAAGTAGATACCTTCATATGGCCCTTATCAAAAATTTCAAATACTACAGTTAGATATAAATATCAGTAGATGGCAACATATTAACAATAACTTTTTTATTTCAAATAAAACTGAAAGTACGATATCTAATAGCGGAACAAACAAATTTGCAAAAAATAGTCTTGCCGACTGTCCTGTGTAAATTACTCTTAGTACTACACCAAATAGATCTTTGGTCGAGAGCGACGCGGTATCCTTAACTTGGCGAGTCTAAAATGCAATACAGCATACCGTAGATACTCGCTTAAATTAGATGTTTAAAGGCCGATTCGTACTACAGGTCAAGTCACGGTCTGATCACGGTTAGATCAAATATGCTACTGTTTATATTATAAGTGCAATCATAGTCTAATGAGCATTCAGAAATGAAATATGTGGATATTATGTGAAAAATGCTTCTCAACAACACATTTGCTTGTTATGGTACTTATATTAGACGAAAAAGAAAACGAATGTCTACAAAGTAAACGCAATCTAAGTTACTAGTGACCTTCTTCTAATACATAAATACTTAGTAATGTTTCAGAAAAAAATATCATTAAACTTTACAATTGTTTCAACCACGCGTGGTCTAGTGCTCCAGATCATTGCTTAGTATTCGGGAGGTCACCGGTTCGAATCCGGGTCCGGCTGCTCTGGTTCAAGTTTTCTATGGTTTCCTTGGACAGTAATAATTCCACAGATAATCTTTCACTTCTCATCTATCTACATTTCATCCGTCTCATCTTTCTCTCTCTAACCATAGCACCCATCCATTCCCACGATTCTTGCAAGAAGGCTGAAGAGGGCCTTACGCCCTACCCTCCGGCTTTGCACTACAGTGTAAGTCGAAGGGACTGCCCGCCCATAAGTACGTGTAGCTGGTGATATTGAAACACTCAAAAGTTTTTATTGTTTTTCAACTGATTAATCAGTCTTTTTCAAGACCACATAGAAGCAATTCTAGAATTTTATAAAAAGACAGTTAAATTTCCGAAGGTACAGATATTTTAAACGTGACGTACACACTTTTAGTTTGTTACCAAAATATCGTCGGAAAGGAATACCGCAGTCAGTTGACTGGACCGTGATCTGACCGTGCCTTATGATGTGAAAACTGCCATTTAAAATACATGCTATGTTACAATATTTGATTTTACCGTGACCGGACCGTGATCAGATCGTCACCTGGCGTATATCGGGCATTAAAATCGTATGTATTAATATTTTAACGGAAATCAAAACCCTACGTTTTTATACCTTATGCACGAAATATAGGAGAATTTCGATGAACAAACAAGCAATTTGCAGTATTTACACTCTATTACCTCCAATTAACTTAACGGACGAGGACGAACATTTCAGGAAATGAATAACTCCGTAAACGCTTTCATAAACTACTAGGATTACTTTGCCCGCCTTTAATTAATTCATGTCATGAAGTCCATGGAAATATTCACAAAGGGAACCAAATCATTTCGAACAGCCATTCGTTCCTTCTATTTGAACACATTTTCACGGAAAATTTAATTTTACCGAACACCTATACGAGACCAGCTAAAATAATAAACTGCCTATTATTTGTTTTGATTTTAAGTTAAATTAAATAAAATGCTTCCACGTACAATAAATTTATAACAACGCAGGAGAGATTATTGATATTAAAGAGCAAAATCATGGTGGTCACTTAAAATAAACTGTTGAAATGGAAAAGTATGGAAAACTACCATTTTTGAATGCTATGGTTATAATAAATGGGAATTCTTTAGAATTCGATATCTATGGAAAACCCACTAATACTTCTAAATTTATAATTAATAACGCTAATCACTGCAATCAACCGCTTGTATTAATTTCCTTGTACAGGGGTAATTTTCCTCTAAAAAACTTTGTACCATTAGAAATATTGCCAAAACAACTGTAATATAAAAACATAAGCTTGACGGCCGGAATTCATAGTAGAATGATGGTTCGGGCTTGTAGGCCGTGGTCGATGTGAACAGTTTCGTCCAGACGTTTCGTCGGCAACTGCGGCTGACATCTTCAGTGGTGCTGTGTTGACAGTCGCTGCCGAGACACTGAAGATGTCAGCCGCAGTTGTCGAGGAAACGTCTGGGCGAAACTGTTCACATCAACCACGGCCTACAAGCTCGAATCATCATTCTACTAAAACTATAATAATTGTAATATAATTAATAAATCAGTTAATAACTTTAAATTTGATAACTTCATTTCTAGATCCTCAACTGCTTAAAATGTAAAAGTAAGTTTACTACTATGCCATACAAACCAAGATTTACTCGAGGATTCGATGGTATTTTTAGTAGACTTGGTTTTCGAATAGCCGACAGTTCCAATTTTAACTCTCTTCAAACCATTCTTTGTAATTCCAAGGATAAAAATACCTTTCTATAAAAGGCGGATATATATGAAATTGGTTGTACACTATAATAAGAAATATATTGGACAAACTAGGGGCTCTATTTAAGCTAAGTTGAAGGAGCATTTGGTGCATTCTAGGTTTTGTAGAACAAAAAAAATCAAGTGCTGCTTAACATTTTCTTACTAAAAATCATAGGATCGGTATTGCCAATTTTAAATTATTAATGGAAATTATAAATAATTACCTAATGAAGTGAAAAATACACACAGTAGAAATTTTATTTGTATTGGTACAAAATTGTTTCGCTATACAATAGCTTCTTCAGGCAAAGACAATGATCATTATCTTAATGATAATGTGTGTATTTTTCACTTCATTATGTTTACGTTTCAACAAGTGACATTATCAACAATAAACAACAACTATTTATCAAAATAGGTTAAGCTCTCTTAACAATGACGAAGGTCCTATAACTAGTTACCCGCTACTTAGTTTAACTTCATTTGTTTTGTTACTATTTTGTAGGGTCCAATGAACTTTGCAGGTGAGATTAATGGTAACACAAGCTATAACATTTAGTTCTCTTCAGTCCCTGAAGAAGGTTTTTATTACCGAAAAGTGTTTTGGACGTTTAGTGTCGTGTTTTGGCGTTGGGGTGTGAGCTATTTGCTGTGTTCTGCAACAATTCCAAAGTTTCCAATATTCTTCATTCCATGATAATACTTCTAGAATTGAGTGTTTTTAGGTTTATTTTGTATAACGACATTTAAGTAGCAAGTCGAGTTGCGAATAAATGAATAAGTCAAACTTAAACTACAACAACAAAACAATTGCTCAATTCAAGCGAAGTTTAACAATCATATTAATTAAATCAAAAATAAATTAAACCAAGTTCATATGTAGCTTTTAGGTAATTAAGTACCCCAATCCATGCTAAAAATTATTACGGTTTTTATTTTTCCGAGACAATAACAATATATGAATTATAGTTAGAACATTTACTTTATTTATCATAGAAGTACTGTATATACCTGCTTTCACATATTTTTATCTTACAATCGATTATTTATACCACTGTAGATTTACCTCACTGTTTAGTTTTCTTGTTCTTACATCATCTTGTATCGACTATATCCCGTCGGATGCTGGTTACTTATGTATATGGTCATATAATATTCGTGATTATTTTCGAAAACTTCTCAAGTTCATTTTATAGTGCCAGTCTTAATTCCCAGCTACTCGTGCTGGTTGGCGGGCAGTCCCTCCGACCTACACTATAGTGCAAAGCCGGAGGGTAGAGCGCAAGGCCCTCTTCAGCCTCCTTGCAGGAATCGTGGAAATGGGTGGGTGGTGTGATTAGGGAGATAAAGATGAGACGGACGAAATGAAGACAAAAGAGAAGTGAAAGGTTATCTGTGGAATATTACTGCTCCAGCAATTGCCTAAATGATTCAAGGAAACTACAGAAAACTTGGACCAGAGCAGCCGGACCCGGGTTCGAACCGGTGACCTCCGGAATACTAAGCAATGATCTAGAGCACTAGACCACGCCGCTTGATAGTACCAGTCTGTTGCTGTATGACTTATGACGTTTTCGGCATTCGTTGATAAAAATAATAAATTGCAAGTTCTCTTTACATTTGAATATTATTTTTGTTAGGTCATTGAACTAAAAACCGTATAGGTTTGATAGTAAGGAAAAAATCGGCACGATATATGGTTAAAAACAATCGTATTAGAAGAAGTAATCTTCAAAAACAATAAGGCGTCAGACAAATACGTACGCTGTTTTACAGACTTACTCCTAAGGTTGTAATTAAGTTTGAATTTTTAACCTGCAGCAGAACTTAATTATTTCTCATTTCTTTTGCCGTTGTCATAAAGGTACCGTTCCACTTATTTAAATTCTTTTGGAAGAAAAAGAGACGACAAATACGAATGAATGACAGAGCGCAACTAGAATTTAATTATTTAGTTCCACAGTTTTCCCGGAGGGCGATTCTTTTTCGCGACGTTTTATGTTACCGTACGTATAACGAGTACAGAACACTGCTCCAAGAAAGACAAATGAACACGTTATTTTTATGTAGAAATATAATGTGACAGAGTTGCTTGCACCTTTTTTAAAACATTTGATTTAACATTTTGAGGCATCAATTAAAGACTTTATAAACGGGACGATGCATTTCGGTAGCAACAAAATACAAACAGTAACTAAGGTCAGTGGCGGCTCGTGATAAAATGAAGCGGAAGTTCTGCTAATGTTTACCCGCCTATTTTTTGAAAGTTAATCCAACGATCTTCGAAGTAAAAGTCTACCACCCCTACTTTGTCCATGCCTTATCACCGCTTTAAAAGTAAATAAGTAAAACAAAATATTGCATTGTTTTGTAGCACCCGCACATCTAATTGTTTCTCGGTAAATTTCTCTATTAAATTGGTACCTACCTACCTACATCATTTTCCACAACTAAAATCTGATAATAATTTATATTAATAATGACATGGCTGACTTTTATTTTTTAACTTAAGGGTATCTGCCGTTATCACTTGGTGAAACATTTTTCAAAATTGAGAAAAATTAAAACACTGAGGGTTTCACTAAAACTTTATTGAATACTCGATACGTATTTCGCCTTATAAGGGCATCTTCAGGAGTAACGAAATTATACTAAGTACCAAACAGAAATACATTAATTTATAGTACATACTAAGAGGGTGGGGGATGAACAATGTTTGGGTCCAATAAGGGATTGTTACCAAATTCTATTTGGTCGTTAGTAATATTTTTATTTTCTATTTTTGCTTTTTTTATTTCGATGATTTCGTATCTATCTAGTATTGGACCTCCTTTTAAATGGTGTAATAATTCTAAATTATTTATATTTATGCTGTGGTTATTTTCAATAAGATGAGTGGCTAAACCTGAAGCATGATTATTGAATTTTACGTAATTTACGTGTTCATTGTATCTTGTTATAATATCTCTTTTGGTCTTTCCTATGTAAATAGCTGAGCAATCTGAACAATTGATTTTGTATACACCGCTTTTATGGAGGGTGTCGGTTTTTCCAGTCATCTTATTGTTAACCAGAAATTTACCTACAGTAAAGTTATTAAAATAAGCTGCATTAATATTGAACTGCCTATCTATATTCAAGTTTATTTAAGAAGTAATTAGCGTAAAAAGGAGAGATAGTTGATCCCACGCTAATTACTTCTTAAATAAACTTGAAGAAAAAATTTTGCTTAACCGAACCTGTTATTTTTCTTAATTCATAACAGGTTGTTATTGTTATTTGCCAATAACAGTTAAAAAATAACAGATTGTTAAATAACAACCCATCACTAGTAGCAGCTGCGCTCAGTTCTGTCCGCAGTACAGCCATCATCTTCTACTTCGTCTGCCACACAACGCATAAAGCAACATCATAAAGTTTTTAACCAATGAAGTCGTTAAACCATCGGAAATTGTCACTCGTTTGAAGGCACGGTTTGGGGATGCTACAACAATAGTCGAAATAGACTGAGACTAATAAGGTACTCTAACTGAGGATGACACCTTGGGGACCATTCAAGTATTACGTAACGCAGTTTGGGGACTAACATAACGTAACATTATTTTAACGATATTTTAGTGATTTTCCGGTATTTTTGAGGAGGGGTGGTACGTTACAGAGGTGGAGGATGGGTCAGAAATCTTCAAAAACTGCGTTACGTAATACTTGAACGGCCCCATGAGTGTGAAAAGCATACATGTAAATTTTTGTTTTTTTAGGTTACACTACAAGAGAAAATAGCAGAAACTGTTCTGAAAGTAGATACTTGAAGTTTTCGTAGCCATTAACGAAAGAATGTAGACGAAAGCGTTACATTAGGTATTAATTATGCCATAATCGAGATACTGCAGTTATTGGCCACTTGGTGAAACATTTTCAAAATAAAATAGTAAGGTGAAGAAAACACTCGATAGTTTCACAATATTTATTCAAATTAAGTCCTTGACGACATTTTTTTCGGTTGTTACACCATTTTCAAAAGAGTAATAATGTATACTAACTTTTAATTACTACATCTAGGTTTTAAATACTAGGGTTTATGCTAGCTCTTAAAAGTGGGGATAAATGAAATTCTGTCTGGTCATTTGTTACTAATTTGTTACTAAACACTGCTTTATTAATTTCGACCATTTCTAGTAAAATTAACAGTTTGCCCTTATGTGTCTTATGAATTAATTTGATATTATCTTGGTCTAACGTATGGTTATTTACAATACAATGTTCTGCAAAACCGCTACAAAGAATTTTTTGTGAAATTGATTTAAGATGTTCTTTCATCCTAACTGGATAGTATTTAAAACCTATATGTAGTAATTAATAGTTAGTATACATTGGTACTCTTTTGAAAATGGTGTAAAAACCAAAACGACTTTCGTCAAGGACTTAATTTGAATAAGTATTGTGAAACTACCGAATGTTTTCTTTACCTTACTATTTTATTAATTATGCCGATAACTTCTTACAAGTGATATAAAGTGCAATTAAATAAATTACTTATACACATATGCGTGCGAGACCTGTTTAAATGAATAAACATACCTACTAGAAAATTAATTACAGTACTTTTTACAGATTCTACCTCGCTTAGCCTAAACGCACCTTTACATGTAGCGGTTCTTTCAATATTTACATTATCTAAATACGCATTCTACATAACACATATTACCCGAAGAAATTCCTAACTGTGTAGCTAGTTATGGACAAAACAAAAAGGAATAATTGGCACAATATCATCTCACTTGAGTTAAGTAAATACATACAAATCCACTTTTATTAAGTGCTAGGTAGATATCTGCGACACTTGTTTTAATTATGGTTAAATATATGGGTGCATATACATACTTGTCTCTCCGTATCAGTTTGAATGACATTAGCTCTAATTAAATTAAATGAATGGTCACAACTGATTCTAAGTAAACATTAATTAACACCAATAATACGTATTCATACAATAAAATTAATTGCACTACGTTACGGAATGTAGAGAATTCGTAACCTAGTCGCATCAAACGCGAAGTATGCAACTTCCATACAAACTATAAAGAATAATATTCGTCACAAAATTTAAATTTATTAAACTATTTACGATCGTTTTACCCTACAAGGGCATCCCCAGACGAAGTATTGATACAAATTTGCTTACACTATTTCTTAAATACTATTACACTCTTGGTGGGGATGTATCTACTATTTTATCTATAATTATTGAGCTATATACATTTTTTCTTTCATTTAATAATATTAAGTTGCTATTTTTCATGTGTTTTTTAATTTCTAAAGTTTTTAAAGTGTCTAGTTTTTTACCTTTCTTCTCTTGATGTAAAATATTGAGATTTTCTTCTAAATTAAATTTATGTTTTTTGTTATTAACGTGGTTCATGAATGATGAATTTTCATTATAATTTTTTACATGTTCTTGAATTCTTTTTTTGCACGCTCTTCCGATTTGTCCTATTTATATTGCATTGCAACTATTGCAATTTAACTTATACACTCCAATTGAATTTATTTTTTCGTTTTTGTCTTTGCTATTAATTAAATATTTGGATAGATTATTTGCAGTTTTGAATGATATTTGAAAGTTATTGTTTTGTTTGATTTTTTTAGCTACTAAATTGGAGATATTTCCTATATATAAAATAGATTTATAGCTATTGTCTTTTACTATCTTATTTTTTACTATATACGCTTCTCGGTGGTTTTTTACTTTTTGTTTTTTATTTACTAAGTCATCTATTAATTGTGTACAGTATCCGTTGTTCACTGCTATATGTTTTATAGTATTTTTCTCAATATTAAAGTTTTTATTATTCAAAGGTAAATTTAGTAGTCTATGAGTCATGCTATGAAATGCGGCTACTTTATGTTGATGATTTGTTTTTTTATTAATGAAACAATCTGATCACTGACGACTTTAGGAATACTGATATATCTATTTTATTATCCTTTTTGGTTAAAGTTAAATCTAGGAAGTTAATATTATCATTGTTTTCTATTTCTAAAGTGAATTTTATACGTTTATATAACCTGTTAGTATAAAATTGTGTGCAAAATTATAATGAAAATTCATCATTCATGAACTACGTTAATAACAAAAAACATAAATTTAATTTAGAAGAAAATCTCAATATTTTACATCAAGAGAAGAAAGGTAAAAAACTAGACACTTTAAAAACTTTAGAAATTAAAAAACACATGAAAAATAGCAACTTAATATTATTAAATGAAAGAAAAAATGTATATAGCTCAATAATTATAGATAAAATAGTAGATACATCCCCACCAAGAGTGTAATAGTATTTAAGAAATAGTGTAAGCAAATTTGTATCAATACTTCGTCTGAGGATGCCCTTGTAGGGTAAAACGATCGTAAATAGTTTAATAAATGTATTAAGTGTGTTTCATTCAATTATATGATTCAATATTATAATCTGAATCATAAAAGAAAGAAGAGAAAATGAACACTAAAAAATCAAGAAATACATACTATCAAAAAACGAATCCTTCAATTATATTCCTTCGAACTTACATCATAATATACTGACACATTGAATAATATACAATAAACGTGAACAAATAAGATGCGTGTGTCCTGGTGATACACGAAACAAAGTCACGCGCGTAAACACGTGCCAACTGCGACATAATATACCCTGGCTCGGCAGCTTTTCATTTATAAATTAGTCTCACCCCACATGGCGCAAGAAATTTAAATAACAAGCTGTTTTTCTGTTGCTCTTCAGTTCTTAGAAGGAGGGAAATCATATATTACATATATTACTTCAGTGTTTCATTTTACTTTAATTATTTAAGTAAGTAAATTATTTGATGGTGTGGTTTTCAAGTAGGTCGAATAAAAGAGGGTTAATAACCTTAACAGTGTACCTATATGATGACAAAATATGTATAAAAAAACAAATACGGGTAATTATATCACCTACTTACACAGCTAATACTTTTATTTCCGATTCATATCAAGAAATGGACAACAGAAAAAAAAAAGATTAATTCATCACTTACTGTAGACCAGTGTTTACTAAAGTGGGGTGTACGCCCCACAGGGGGGCAATTCAATGGTTGGAGGGGACAATTTGAGAATTGACCCGACATGACTTTACCCCCTTCGCCATGGGCTTTTTAAAAACAGTTTTTTTTTAAATAGGGGGCTTAATTTATTAAATATAATTCCTTTGACGCCACCATAATCTCAACCCAGGATCTTTTAAACTCGCTGAGTAACGACGTTTTTGCACAAAATTGGCCTAAATTAACTCTGATATTGTTTCACAACCCTTTGTTATAAGTGTCTGTCAATTAACATTTGATTTAATGTATTTATTTATATATGCTGTAGAAATTTACTGTTACATGTTTGATTCTATTTATGTCATTCTTAAACCATTTAACTTTCTATATCGGTAAGTTTCTAAAGTGTAAAAACATCGATAATGTGTTATATACATTTAAGTAAATAATGTTTTTGCATTTACGACCAAATACGCAAATTCAACTAAATGTGCGAGAAAACTTTTATTACCGTTCCCATTCTCATATTTAACTGAGTGTGGCTTTAGTACTGTGAAAAAATATAGGCTGCTGTTTAAAAAAAAGGAGTAAATTTCTAGTTTATGATATTCAACACATGTTTTGACTCCATTTTTGATTTTTTTTTTCGAAAATTTTTGGACGAATTAATACCTTACTAAAACATTAAGAACATGTCGACAAATCATTAAATACCATCAATTACTTTTTAAGATAACCGCGATAAAAGTAAATGCGGCAAGCGGAATAATTTAAAAAAAATGGAATAACTCAAAAACCGTTTAGAATAAAGATAGGGTTGTATCATGAACCTTATACCTTATTTCTGACGGGGAATCCAGAAATGTAAAAAAATAGGGGGTTCCATTTAAAATAACAAAGTTGAAGTCAACTTCTGGTATAATCGGAAGTGATAGAAATTCGAAAATATTTTAAAATGATAGGCCTTCTGTGAAAATTCATTCGACCAAAATTTCAAAACGATATTCCAATTCAGTCCGAAGATAGTGTAGGGGTCAGGTTGAAAACGTACACCTTGTATTTTTGTTTTAGTTTTCTTTTTTTATTCAATACTCTACATCAATACCGCTTCCATTTTATTTAAGGCTGTTTTTAATTCTTCCCCTTAATAGGCATGCTAATGTTTTGCCCCTATATATCTATCCCTAAAGCTGCCCTGTCATTAGTAATATAATAACATCTTCGGTAAATATATTAAGAACTGCTTATGTATATGCCACAAAGGTATTATAGAAACCGAAATTCTTCCTAAGGGAGATAACAATTCACGAAAGAAGTGAAAATAACAATTTTATATTACCATTTCTCTAAAGAAATGAAAGGATTTGATCAAATCCCTTAATTTAGTAAATTGACAAAATATTAATTTATTTTAAACCAGACGTTATTAAATATAGCGTAAGTGATACAACAATGGTCATACAAAGCATAAATTATAAACCAGTTAATAGATATATTTAATGAAATCTAGTCGCTTATTTTTATTAAAACACGTTGTGGATTTGTGGCATCTCATCAAAGGACTGTTTTAGACACATACTTATTTTTTGCATTAAACTTTGGATTTTTCATAGCAACACTTCTTGCACAATTGATCTCCAAATCATAATAATTTTCCTAAAATCTCACGCAGAATTTTTGGCTTTCATCTTTTCAACTGATCTTTTTAGATTTTTTTTAATGTTCCTTCTTTTGTTTGTCATAACTAGCATAGAACTTTCGATCCATGTCCTCTTACCGTATTTCCACATATTGCATGCACTAGATTTTTACAAATTTCGCATGAATGGACTCCAGTAGATTCCATTCCACAAACAACACAACATGCCTTTTCTTCGCTGTCAACTGCTTCCCCTACTGATACAATTAACAATACACATGACACAGCACTGTGATTTATGGAGTTATAAAAAAATCAGTAACGACTCCCAAACGAAAATATCCACGAACACATTTCCCACAGCAAATATTTTTTTAAAATATGGAGAAGCTTGCAACAAATATAGGTAATAATTTGGAAAAAAAATACAGAAAAATTAAAACGCACCTACATTTGAAAATTAATATTCCTCAAATTGGGCATTATTAATTGAAATCCATTGAAATCGTATTACAGATTGTTAGAACAGCATTAACTGATTTTTTTATAGATTTTAATAACTAGTTTAAGAAGAAATAAAACACTTAAAGGTTTCACCAATTTATTTACTCGACAATTGTTACTAAAGTATACAATATATATATATATATATATAGGTGAGGATTATAATTTGTATAAAATAAGTTGAGAGTTATAGTTACATAATTATTTTTGACTGATTTATTTATTTATCTTTTTATTAATGGTCTTCCTAATTTCTAAATTTTCTAACAAAGAATGTTTCCTGCTTTTTGCTATATTAGTACGCGAGATTTTTGTTTTTGTTAAATCTAAAGAATGATTGTTAGACGTACATTGTTCCAACATTCCTGTTACAAACTTTTTTATGAATGGCGTACATATGTTCGTTAATATATTTTTTAATGGACCTGCCACTTTGGCCAATATAAGTTGCGTAACACGAATCACAGAAGATCTGATATATACCTTATTTTTTCAAACTGATCTACGATCTAATGGAACCTGTGATAATCATTGTTTAGACTTAACAAAAACAAAAATCTTGCATACTAATATGGTGAAAAGCACGAAACTTTATTTGTTAGAAAGTTTAGAAATTAGGAAGACCATTAATAATAAGATAAAAGATAGTAAACAGTAAGATTTATGATTATGTAACTCGTATAATTCCCCACGTATCTTATACAAATTGTAATCCCCATCTGAATCCCCTACTCTCTTGAGAATGGTCGGCTCGACCAAAACAATTATCGAGTATATAATTTACTGAAATTGTTCAGTGTTTCATTTTTTATGAAACTATTTAGTAAAATGTTTCACAACCTATGCACCAAAGAATGTTTGAATATTAACAATTAGTAGAAACAAGTTACAGTTGTTGTACTTAATAATCCTTTATTTACTTAATAGCTCAGAAAGTTTTTCTCGCCATTGTTATTTTAATTTTTTGGTTGTGGTTTGTTGTGAATATACTTTTAAAAATGCATAAAACCTTGATTTTTTTGTAGAAAAATAATGAAACGAATTTTATAATCAGTTTTATCAGTTATTAATCAATTAAATTATATCACATCATGAAAAATAACTGTAAATGCTTTACAAAAACCACATTCACATTGAATTTTAGTGTAGAATAATTTGCAGAAATCATTTCGCAAGGTAAACTGTAACCAGTACTCCAACGACCACAGTTATAATACATTCCTACATTATATAGTAAGTATGTTATCGGAATTATAATCATTATAACACGGTATCAAGAACTGACAACGTAATTATAAATTACGTACATGGGCAGTATAGAAATTTTATTAAAGAGGTTTACCTTCCATGTCCTTAAGCAACAAAATAATAACCACCATTCAACGTAAGTACAGAAAGTAAGAGGAAGATCCCCTATTAATTCATTCGAAGAGAAAGCAGAAAAATAGTGTTATATTTATTAATTCAAAAGAAGAATGATCACACTAAACATTCAATTTTACAAAATTATTCCTTACATTGCAATAAGAAAGAGTTTCGAATCGTATTACTTCTTAATCATTTAAATGATTAAATAAAAGAAGCATTGAAAATAACAAAATTAATAGAAAATTTGCCAGTACCGTGTTATGTACTAAACCCTAAACGAAATAAAAAAATAAAATGAAAATATGTAGGTACATTCTTCTTACAACAACAACGATCCTTTCATACAATGCATTTATTATACAGAATTTTAAAGATATTATATGACGAAATTAAAAGAAAATAAGTGCTTCTCCCTTTAATAAGAAATAAGGAAAGAGGGGGAATACTGCAGTGACCTTATGCACTAGCGCACTATAAAACCTGGCAGGTAAAGATTGGAAGAAAAGCTGTTCGGTATCGTTCAAGATACATTAAAATAAAATTTAATAAAGAGTAGACTAGAAAGAAAAGCTTCAAAGGATCAGGGATCGATTCAGGGCCGTAGCCAGCCCATGATATCAGGAGGGCTGAGGGACTTTTTGGTTGGGCGCAATTAAAATAATTGGAAAGTCTCAAAACAGTTGTAATTTTCGCAATTTACAGTCATTATATTTTCACATTAACTCAAACAAATCAATATTCTTCGTATAAATATTTTCAAACGCCAAATGAATTAAATTAGTTTGTCGTTGGTGCTTCATAGACATTCTTTGGAGTCTGTTGATGGTTGATTCGTGTAAGTACCGAAAATACTGACAACAAACAAACAAACAGCTGTACTACATTCAAAGGTACGGCAAGTCGCTAAAAGCTTTATAGGTGTCCTCAAATGCAGTTCGTTGGTTATAAATTTCAGCGAACATGTCGTCAGGGTTGTATTTTGAGCAAAAATTCTTCACAACATTTATTTCGCATGGTGATGGTAGCTGAATTTCTAATTTCTTCAGAATTCCTGTTTCATCGATGTTCAGTTTCTCGACATTTGTAATGGCCGTGCAAAGATCTTTGTTATGAGAAAATCTCAAGTGCAGTTCCGCAAACATCAAAGCCAAACTTTCCATGTGTGAAGCTTTCAAAATTTGCAAAAGATCGTCATTGATTTCACATCTTTGACCTATTTTATCAGCAATTATGAAATCCATCAACAATTTGCTTGCTTTTCCTTGTCTCTTCGGATTCGGTCGTCCATCTTGAGATATGTCATCCGAATTAATATTAAGAACTGTTGTGACTTTATGAAAGATGTCATCGAAGGATGTATCATTCCTCATTCCTTCCAAAGTTTGATGGAATCTATTGACTCGACTCTCTGGACTGCAAAATTTTATCAGCTGGTTCAATTATTTCCAAAACGTACTTCATGTACGTATAAAATGCAATAAAACTGGCGTAAACAGATCGCTTCGCATAGACAAACGGGATGGGACATGCGGCGACGGATCAACCAGCTTTATTTTAAATATAAATTCGATGTGGAAATTTCGAAATTTCTCAAATTTCCTATAAATGCCGGCTGTTGACTAAGGGGGAGCTGAGATCCTTCTAGGGGGAGCTTAGCCTCCCGGAGCCCCCCATGGCTACGGCCCTGGATCGATTTCGAACATTTGTACATGTAATGCATCTCATTAGCAATCAACAGCTTCGATGTAGTCAATGGATTATTAAAACTACCTAATAACAATAACTTCAAAATCGCAATCTACACCTAGTAGTTCCAACAAATTGCTAACCAAGAACTTGATGTTCTTTGGATAAATAACCTACAATAGTTGCATTACTTGATGAAAGTAATTGTTTTGTAAAGATACTAATTAATTTAATTAATTATTTACCCCTTAAACGAACCCCACAAATAATGGTGTAACTGCTATATAGTATAACGCACACGGTACTAGAAAAAATATGGAAGAAATATTTTGTTAATTTCTACTTGCATTAAGTACTTTTGAACTTGAAATTAAAATAATTATTAATTTTTAAAAAATAAATATTTGTTAGGACATAATTTTCTTCGGTGCAAGAAAAATCTGCCGCACAATTCACAAGATGGCTTGTAATTTTAATTTTCAATTCTTAATTACTATTATAAATAATTATGGTTCGACTTTCTCGCTCGAACGCAGGGAAGAGACAGCCAATCAGACCGCGTTAAACGAAAAAGTCGGACTACAATTATTTCCTATTTCAGGATCACTGCTATACTATTAAATGCTGTCTCCCTGTTTTTGTAAGTAATTACTGGATTGGTACCTAATATCGAATCGAATTTATGAAATTAAAAATAAATATTTCTTAAAATCGAATTCTACACTTTTCTACTCATTTTTTTAATTATGTACCCTATGTATTGAAACGCAAGTACATACTTAATATTTACTTATAGTTATATAAAATCAGTAGGTAATTTTAGTCGAATTCCTTTAGCACTACAATTCAGGATGTAAAATAGGTATTATAAGTACCGACCTACCAGCACGTTCAAAGTATTATGTTTCGTGACTGTATTTTGTGTACCGCCTTCCTCCTCCTACAAATACCTACTCCTTCTCCTTAACAGTAATTGAATCAGACGTCACTATTTTTGCTTTGTATTACTTAATTAATAGAAAGGGGTTATTTTATATATGGTTTTATTTATCAATCTTTCATCTTTTTATACAGAAAATCAAATGGAGTTCTGTAAAACTAAAGTACATAAAGCACTAAAACCGAAACTCTTGAAACGTTTAGTGACCTAAAACGCGTTTCGACGCTTAATGTATCATCCTCAGTTAGAGATTCTAACTTTCAGTATTTTATTTATTTATCTTTTTTATAGTAAGATCAGTAGACCCCAACGAATTTTAAACTAAGCAAGTAGCAAAAAAAAAGCTATTTTATTTTCAGTAATAATGTAATTTATGCTACAGAATTGTATTTACATGATGCAAACATACATAATTGGTAACCTACCCATTGCATGAGAGAAATTCTACAAATAATTTTTGTTTGTATAACGCGATGTTTATCAACACTTGTGTATTTGGAATAAATATTAAGGCATACATTAATATGCACCAAAAAATAAATCTAAAGGACAAAAGATTAAATCAAATAAATAAAAACAGACATTGTCCCAAATGAAAATATCCAAATTGACAGGACCCTTGCCCTTGCCTCTAGAATTGGTATTTAACCTACACGGAATAAAAGAAACTAAAATATATACATTCTTGTCACAATATACTAATCAACAAAATTATTCCTTTCATTCAACGATACTTAAATACAACTTACCAAATTATTTGGCCTCAAAAAATTTAAAACGTTCCTGACATTACAATTGATTGGTTAGAAATCAGTAGTGTTGATTTACGTTCATATTCACAACACAAAAACTACTTCACGCTTTACTCATTCACTTTTTCAATGTTTTCCAGTCAAAAATGCACTTTTTTACAATAAAACCCGCTCGAGAAATGTAAACACAAATGAACACACGAGCAAATCGATGTTTTGCCGCAACGCGCTTGCTCTAAAATGTACAAATGCAGATGCCAGATGGTCGAACAAGAAACGTTTTTGGCGACATCTTACATTTTAGTATGTTACAATGTAAAATTTAAAAGCTTCTCAAAAAATATATATTAAATGATAGTTTATACGGAATGTAGTTATTTAAAACATAATGGTTAATTTTATGGCTAACAAAATGAATTTTACTCAAAAATAGCCATATTCGATAAATTATATGCTTATATATACTTCAAGAAGTACATTAAATACTCACTGCATATCTTTGGCAAAAAAGCAGAAATTATTTAATAATTATTGTTACTACACTTTATTAATTGTCTATTATAATTATTTTCTTTGTTTAAAACCTATTATGAATAATATAAAGTGACATCAATTTTAAAATTTGGTCCAGTAAAGAAGTTAAAGCTACGTCCCTCACCATCTAGTATTAAGAAGCAATATTAATATTAACAACGTATTTTACATGTGTAATTAAATTTATCAAATAAAAAAAATATGTACAAAAATAAAAGAAAAATGGTTTACTAGATCTTACTGCAGCAATATTCTTTTACTGTCGTTTTTTGACTGAAAAAAGGCTATTAGGATGTAATCAACTTCTCATAGTTAATATTAACAACTTTCAATCACGACATTGCGCAGTTAGTAGGTATCGTTTTTTGGTAGTTTGGTGACATTTTTCATAGAGATGGTCACGTCATAAATGTAATTAACAAAAAAAAATATCTAATAACGAAATCCGAAAACTAATGAATCAAAAACAACCATTTCACTTATTAATACAACTGAAACAATTTAGACATTTTATTAAACTGATGAAGCGATTAAGTCACAATATCAAAGGAATCTTTCTGGACAGTAAATTAAAGTTTGATAATTGCGCGAATTGTATCATTTAAAAAGGCTAAAAAATATACTAAAGTATAAAAATAGAAATTTCAACAATGTAACATTTTTAATAGCTTTACACACTTCGTATGTCAAATTAGTATCATTGTATAGATCAGGTTGTTTGGAATAACTTGAACCAGAAATTAGAACATGGAATAGAAAAAGTCCAACAAGTATTTTATGATTCATCTCATATAGAGCACTTTTACCAATACAATATAATGCATATTGCATTAGTAAACACAAGGATATTGAAACAAAAGTAAATAGATAATAGCAGAAAAGAAATGATTTCTTCTTGATATACAAAATAATGAATATTTTTTGACTAGTTATATTAATTTGCATGTTCCTTCAAGAATTGCAAGATATATCAAAAATATTTTTCAAATAAGTACATAATGAAAACACATAATAAACTAAAGTATAATAACGAGAGTATGTATTCAAATTAATAAAAATGTCAATTGGTATAATACGTATATATAATCTAAGAACTTCAAAAATTAAATAAAAAACACTTGAAAAATTCTTTTCACTATGTTTTTCTTTCAACGCAGAAAATAAAATATTAATAAACGACCAAACCAACTTTGAAAACAACCCACTGATATCGCCCCACCCCTTAGATTAATAAAGACAATAATATATATAAGAGAAATTGTACAATAGATTATTAGTTGAAATTAAAACGCCTGAGATGCCCCAAGAAGACGAAATACGTATCGAGTATAATAATAAATTACAGTGAAACAAATTTTCCAAGTGTTTTTTTTAGTTAATTTTTAATGTTTAAAGCTGTTTCACCAAGAGATCACAGCCCAATGGTTAGACTATATAATCTAAGAATTACATATTTTAAAAATTTATTGAAAATTAATTTAAACTGACGGAAATTATTGATATTACATTAAGGAAATAAGTATTATATGATGTAAACTAATAAAGAAGTAGGTACGTAATAATTTTATTGCAGATATGTATGTACAACAAAACCACACATTCTGCAAAAATTAATACATGAATAGTAGGTACATATACGTCGGAGCCAATCTGTAAAATGTGACATATAATAATCTTTTAACTTTTATAAAATTATATAGACATACATATAAAATCTTATTTTTATAAAACAATAATAAAACAAAGAGTACATACTAATAAAAGCAAAGAGTAAAAACTATTAATCAAATGGCAAATTCCATATATAATGGATTATTTTGTGTTTATCATAAGATCATAAAATATTATTGTAATGTACGTACTAAATAATAATAATAACATACATAAACAAAATAATTTTGCATGACCGTTATAAAAAGGAAATAGTAATTAAAAAGTGACCTGTTAATCAAATAGGAAAACTGAAAGCATTCAATCTTTAGATTTCATTGAAAGGCACTATATTCGCTCATGTAATTATTTCAATATTACAATGTTCTTCTGTTTATTACATACTAAGGACTTTATAACTAATAGAAACGCTTCAATTAATAACACTCATAATTTTCTCAGGAGAATTTTTCTTTTTATATTTATGTCCTCCTCTTGAACCAGTGGCTATAAATTAAAAACAAAAAACTGTACTACCTCTAACAATCTTCCAATATGAACCAAAAATTAATATAAAAACGCTTAATTAAAAAACGTTTAAGTTGTTTTATACAAAAATTACATGTTAATTAGTGGAGTGCCGTCAAATCATAAAATTCTTTCTAGCCCTGTTTCAAATTAATTTTTTTAATGGTACAAAGCTATGAAATTTCTTTTTATCTCAGTTTAACCAGTGTTTAAAAAAAATTAGTTCTAACAGTAATCGTAAGTTACGCATTTTGAGTCTACATTTTATCAGAAAAGTGAGTTTTACATAACTGAAAGAAATATCAAAAAATTAATTGTCCATAGAACTGAACGATATTTACTATAAAAATAAGATCATAAAAGAATGTAAAGGGTCGATAAAAAATGAAGGCGTTTTACTGATTTTTTTGCTATTTTGAAACAAACGAAACTAAAATACTTTCAAATTTAATTAATTCTAAAAATAATAAACCACTTACAATGTACATAACAAACTTCAGCGTCAACTTCAATAGATCTGAAGAAATCTAACCACAGCATCTGTTTGATTGATAGCCTATCACCCTCTCCTTTAACTTCAACAAATTTGGCTTTTTGTGTCTCCACAGACCACATAAAAAGGTCCGGAAGTCCAGAATTAAATAAATAAAATTCATCAATAAATCGTTTACATATTTTGGCAAACTGGTTTCTACCAATGCACCATATAACTTCACAAATTTGCATAGGATCTTCAACAAATTCACTTAATTTGAGCGCCAGACAATCGCTTTGACATATCTCATTAAGGAATTTTTTAAACTGATTCTTAGCCCAATTCGTCTCAATATCTTCCAATCTCTGATCTATCTTTGTTTTTCGCTTTTCGTAAAATTGTTTAGAGTAAAAGTCTAATGGATACATCTGTAGTTTACTTATAAACACACCCTCAATGTTACTATCGTATATAATGTCCCAAAACGACAGCCGATACAGAGATACTAAAAACTTTCCTTCACATTTTGTTATATTTGGAAAACCTTCTCTTCGGTAATGATTACTTGCAACATCTTCTACGGTCATATATGTACGTTCACCATCATCGTTCTTTACAACGTATTTTCTCTTTCTGCCAGACTCATTTCTAAAATATTTTTTTACGTCAATACTTGCATAAAACAACACCACAGACTTTGGAGATTACTAAATATTAGATGACAAAAGAAACGGGGGGGAGGGTATTGCCACTGAAAAACATAATAATGAAAGGATTTATTTTACACTAGCTTTTACTCAGTGACTTCGTTCGCGTGCACAAAAGAAATAGCTTAGGTCACTCCCGACAACCTGCTTATCATGTCTGTAGAAGTCCCATCGAAATCGATTCAGCCGTTTCTCACTATCTGTCTGTCTGCACGGGCTAATGTTCGAAACGACTGAAGAAGAGGTTGTCAAGGGTGATATTAGTTACTTTTTCAATAAATTAAAAAGTTAAATTTTTGTCCATTAGTAATTTTAAGCAACAAAAACTAACTAAAGCAAAAAATACAATGTAACCAACATTTAACTTACTCTCTATCAGTAACAGCATTAATCACAACTTCCTTAAATGGAACATGATCAATGGGATCAATAATGTTCAAACAAATCTCATCACAAACTGAATTCGGTAAATTTACTCTTCTCACTTCCTTGAATTTTCTACCCATCTGAGACAAACTGTGTTTTGCAACTTCGTTAATTGTTTCGTCTTTAAGAGCCCTTATCAAGGTATGAACAGCCTTATAAATTATAGATAAAACAGATGTTATAACTGAACAAAAAAGTGTATGTGCATTGTATGCGTGCCAGATGTGAAATTTCTTCGTTATTTGTTGAAAACAAAATTTTAATATACACACACACATATATATGTATATAATAAAAAAAATAAAATAATATAATACTATCGCTACTTTTAATTATTACTTTGAGAACAAGAATAGAGAACTAAGGAAGAATCTTGCAAAGCAGTATGAACAATTGACACCAATAGCGCTGATTGCTGACTGAATTCTTTTGTCCTTTCAATATAACTCATCATCACGCATATTACATCTTTTTTTTCCACGAAAGCCGCGTGGATTGTCCTAAAGTTGTACCATAGCAGGTATTTGAATTTGTTTTCAGACTATATACGTGCTTACTCATTTTCCCACGACCGTCATGTAAGGTATTTATCACAAAAGTATCTAGCAATTAAAGCAACGCCAACCGTTGCTTGAAGAATACTCAGAATGCTGCTAAGGAAGCTTCACTTCAATAAAGAAGAAACTAATTTACCTGTTCATGTTCTTTAAAGTACTTCCACTCTATCCATGCCAATTTCTCACACCAATAGCCCCGTTTCCACTGTTTGTACAAATTCTGTTGGCACAAACATTTTACAAGCTGATACGTTTCTCTCGGATATTTACACAAAAGGTACTCTATATTTGAAGATATTGTGCAAACATACACATACCCAGCAGAAAACTTTCTGATATTAGAGGACCTGTTATATTTATCTCTAAAAAATATAAACAAATAAATAGAAAATAGCAAATCTTACAAAAGTAACACATACTTTTCTTTTTTAAGTTTATCGAGTTCCCCTGCAGCAATTTTACAAAGATCCAAGAGTAAAGCTCTTTGCTTTTTTTTATTTGCCATAATGGCAGACTGGTAATGTGTATAACTCTTTACATATCTGAAATATGTATTTATTTTTCAAATGAAAACTTTTACTATAATTAACTTACTCTTCAAATTCCTCTTTACTGGTGAAAACAATAACATCTTCATCGACTTTAAATTTAGGATAAATGATTTCATTTTGTTCTATTTGGAAAATAAGATAATTCCAATCACCTATGTTTAAACATGGTGAACAGTCAGTAAGAAAATATAGAACATAAAATTTAAATAATAAATAATAGAAGTTTTCATTTAATTTCACACACAATCCCATGGTTTTATTAATATTTTCTCTAAGTACCTGATCAGCTGATTTAACCGAGAAATAAGATTTTTGACAATTCACAGTAGTTAGTAATTTGTTAATTAAATCTTGTTTCCGAAGGGCCTTATGAGCCACTCTAAAATTTTTAGAAATATCAACAACTTCTTTCGTAAGTAAATGTCCTAATAAGAAGGAAGGGTCCTCAGCTGAATAGTCTGTAAACATAAAGTAATAATAAATTTTACCAAAAGTAAATCACAATATTGTACAATAACCATGAAGCTTAGTTGACAAATAATTATTCATACATTTTAATTTATTATGAACTACTTTAATATAATAATAATGCAAACCTGTTTTAATATAGTCAGCCTCCTTAAGTTCTTCATACATTTTTCTTATCTGTGACTCAGTTATATTCATTTTAAGGTCTTCAGCCAACTTAAAAATTTTATACCAAATAAGCTTTCTGGTCACCAACTTGTAAAGGAAGTACTGGTGAAGGTTGTTCATATTTAAAAATATTTTTATTTGTTTCTCTTCATAGCCAGCTAGTAGAGCACGGAATCGTGACTGTGATAATATACTATCAACAATTTTTTTCAAGTTATTAATAATTTCTCCATATTCTATTGAAGGTTTCTGTCCTGGAGAAAATATTTCCTTTTTGGAAGATACTTTTAACTTTTTTGGTGTAGAAAAATCATGTATCAATTCTCTAGGTCTTTTAGAAACCTGACTCGTAATATTTATATTTTTTTGGTTTGAAGCAATCTTTCTATGTAATTCATTTGCTTGCTTTGACTTCTCATTTTCTTCTTTGAATGTTTTATATGGAATTATTGGAACATGCAACTTTGGTTGATACTGCTGTGCGCTTTCAGTACTTTCATTTTCATCTACAATTGCTCGAGGTACTCGATTTAACTTATAGATTTTCCTGGGTAACTTCCTTTCTGAAGTAATTATACTGCTAGGTTGAATAGAAGTTGTACTTAGATTATTCATAACTTTAGAAGGAACTGTAAACAAACTAGGGTTTGTTTTAGCTTCGCTTTTAATTACAGGATTTAATAATTTTTGACTGCTGAAGTACGTATTTAATGTCGTTTGTTTATAACCATCGGTTTTTACAGAATTATTTTTAAATGCTCTTCGTGACATTTCTTTTCTGATATCACTATTTGATGTTTTTGTGTATCATAGCCACAGAATAAATAGTTTCATTTATTAACACAGGAAATGTACTTTATCTACGATAAATAATAACCTTTTCAGCTCGAATCCTTTGATTCTTGCTTTAATTTCATACAGTTTTACATTTATAATATAAAATGCAAATATAAATACCCCAACTGGAATGATCACTATCACATTAATCTAAAACTCTTAAAACATGACACTGTTTATAAATAAATATAACTATATACCTATCAAATACTTATCACGTACTTTTTAATCTTGTATTTGGTCCCGCCAAATGTGGACGAACGACTATTTTTTACAAACCACAGATTAGAGAGGTTACAAACATAATTAATTGACATGACATAAACCATATCTAATCTATGATAATAATCATATTGTGATCATATTACACCACAGATTAGAGAGGTTTATTATGCACTATTACCTAGTCTATATTCTATAAATGTGGATTACACCTTAAATATCGAAACGTGTTTTAGGTTTTTAAAACTTTTAACTTTTGGGTATTCATTCTCACCAACTACTCGTACTAATGGGTGGGCAGTCCCTCCGACCTACACTGTAGTACAAAGCCGGAAGGTAGGGCATAAGGCCCTCTTCAGCTTCCTTTCATCAATCGTGGGAATAGGTATTAATGTAATATTTCGTTAAATTAAGGATAGGTTAGTTTAATAAAATATTTAACAAATACTTTATGCATTTTTTAATTATCTTTTATATATATATACATATAATTTTGTTACATAGATATTCTTAATTTCTCCTTTCATGATAAAGTTGTCTTTGTTTTATTTCTAGATCTATCGGCTTCCTAAATGGTCTATCTCTTCCTCCAAAACGTAACTGACCCGATTCCTTTTTACCCCCAAATCCCCCTCCCAACCTTCTTGGTTTCCATCCCTTGAGGAGCCTTTCACATTCAAAATCAACAAAAATTATTTGGCCATCAATGTTCATTTTATTAGCTTTACGATATGCTTCATCTGCCGAACTTTCTGATTCATATTCTACAAATGCATAACCCTTTGGCATCCCTGTTACTATGTCTTTCACTAAACGAAACCTACGTAAACGTCCAAATCTTGAAAATTGTTCCTTGATTGTATCTTTTGAAGTTTTAGGATTTAACCTTGCAACAAATAATGTACATTCTGGTCTACCTTTTACATGTCTATTTGGTTTGTATTCAGAATTAAAGGCACGAACTATAGCCTTATCATGAGGAACTGTATCTGTTCCATCAATTGATCCTATTTTTATTGGATCGTAATACTTCGCATATTTTGACCATTCTTCTACAGTCTCTTGACTTTTCTTCTGGAATATAGAGATTTTTAATATAATTGAAATATAAACTACTAATTTTAATGTTTACTTTTTCAGTCATTGTAATATGTGTTATGTTTTGTAAATTATAGCATTAGCTCTCTATAAGTTATTTGGCCTATAAAATGATAAGATGGGAACAATACTTGAAATGTCATGAATAAATACATACAACACGAACAAATTGAAAATCTGACTGTTTACATTAAACAACGAACTTGTTTTAAAAAATGGAAATTTGAGGTTATGTTATGACCCACAGATTAGAGAGGTTATAACAAATAAGCATAAACATCGATGTATACACATACGTTTTGAATCGTTAATCTCTATGATCTCAATTGCCCAAATTGTTTAGGTTGGTAACAAACAGTAACAAAGATTTGCAAAGCGTTATCTAAAACTATAGCGCCATTTTTGCTTATTTCGTACAACGTACCGAAAAAGTTTTAATTTAGTGCTAATAAGTAAATATTTACTATTTTAAACTGTGCGATGAATATTCTTTTAACAGATACAGCGAATGATTTTGATTGACTTTTTGGTTTATAACATTATAATCAGAAACACACCATCTGAAAAGTGACATTCAAGGAATAAATTAGACAATTGTTGATGTTTTTAAGTGTAAATTAAACTACCTTAGGTATGAAGAAAGGGAAAGGGTTTAATATAGGTGATAAAGTTTTTGCCAAGGTGAAAGGATATCCAGCTTGGCCTGCAAAGGTAATAATTGTTATTGATTTTAAGGTTAGTTTTTATATGTTGATTTTGCAGGTTGTTGCTGTCCATGGAAAAAGATATCAGGTTCAGTTTTATGGCACTGGTGAAACGTAAGTTCATATTCCAATAAATACTTTGGACTGTTAGTAATTAATATTGCTATGTAATTTGTAGTTTTACATTGCAATATAATGTAAAAGTCCTAGAGAAAGTAGGTATTTGCCGACGAGTTGATATAAAGTGAAATAACTCGTGCGATAATACCGTACAATGTACATAAAAGTTTTCCAAATTGATATCTGTCTTGATTTAATTTGTAGTATATACTTATTAAATTATAAAAAAAAAGTGTTTTACATTAGTTCACTATTTTAATCTTAGTTTGCTTTGTAAATCTGATTGAATTAGATATCTTTTTTAATTATTTTCTTTTTTGTTTACTGATTAGATTGAAATGTAGCTAGGGAGCTGGTGGTCATTTAGCAGGCTATTTTTTATAACAAATGTAAAAAACAATTGCTAAAATCTGCAATTCTGAATTGCCCATGGCTAAGGCTTTTAATAATTATGTATTTGTATAAGGCATTTATCTCTGTAAAGGCTGTATCAAGGAATGTTCTAATGTTTTTTAAAATTACAATTTTTCATTTTTATCTGCTTGTGAATTATATATAACGACATTAACTTGAATTTAGTTTGTTTAAAAACTTAGCAGTAACCGAGCTCAGTACTTGGTGTAATTGATTCATTATATCAGTACCATAATTCCAAGTTGTTAATCAAAATTTAATATGTACCCGTATTGCCACCTATTCTCTAACTATGATATGTGTTTGTTGAAAACGAAAATCTCGCATTCACAAAATCGGCGCGATTTAGAACCTGAGAATTTTCTTTTTCTACTCAGCAATGATCACAAATGCCTGAAAAGTATATGTTTGTATATGTTTAATGTTAAAAAAATAATTTAATGTTACTTTAATCTAGCAATCTGTCAGAACTCACTACTATAATTTTTATACTTTCTTTAGTTATTGCACATATTCTGTTTCAATTACGAAATTTATCCTATTAAAATATTCTATTTTCATTTTATATATTTATATTATATTTAGTCAATTAATAGGGGAACTATAAAAATAGAAGACTTGTTTTATTATTTGAAACATAAGGATCAGTTCAGTAGAAGTTTAAGAAGGAAAGATTATAATGAGGCTATAGAAGAAATTGAAAATGCCATTAAAGAAGATGGAACAGATGGTAGCAATGAAAACCAAAATGAAAGTATAGATATAAATGAATCACTCAATCAACCAGTAAGGAAATGTGCAATAAATTGTTTTGGATAATATGCTAGTTATTTACTTGCAGGTATCTAATTCGTCATTAAATGAATCTTCTGATTTAAGAAAAAGCATAAAGCGAAAGAGGCCATCCTCTGACGATAATCAATCGTTATTTAGAAAGATTAGTAAAAAGCAGATATCTGGCAGTGAAAATCATTTGGAAGGTAACACGTAATTTTTATTAAATAAGGAATTATTAACATGTGTTTGTTAATTATATTTCAGAAAGTAACAGTAGTCTAACATCAGAAGAACTAATAAGTCAAGTCAGGTCAGTATGATGTGACCTTAGTATTGACCTTTTTTAAATCTAATTTTGTGTTGTTTATTAGAGGCCCTAATGACGTGAATTCAGGTTCTGATGATGATAGTAAAGCTGCCAAAAATGTGACTGATAAAAGCTCTCAAAATACTGAACAAATAGAAATTAGCGAAGGAAATCAGAAAAGTGAAAAAGATAATGATAAAACTGAAAAAGTAATTGGTGAAAAGAGTAGTCCGAAGAAGGACAAATCCAAATACAAAATTGTATCTGATGAACACTTAAAGGCTCTAATTGCTTATGTAAGATGTTGTTGTTAACTTTATCGTTTTTATATTTATTTTCACTTCTTATGTTTGTAGGCTGAACATGTGAGGAAAGATCTCGAAAAATATAAAGGTAATTAAATTATTAGAATAGGGTTTTCATTTTGCAAAGTATTGTACTTTTTCTCTATAAATTATTCTTTATCGTTTTTATACATCTTGTTTCAACTAAGAATTATCCTTTCATAATATCCAAGCAATTAAGCGAATGTTCTGTTTTACGCCGATTTATAGGGTGCTTTTAATGAAAATAATTACATTTTATACAGTGTGTTCCGACAGTTTTGGACCACATCAAACTATTTTTCCTAAGTTGTTAACCACACCAAAGATTGATTTTTAAACTCCCTATAAATCGATGAATATAACATTGTATTGTACAGTTAATAGATACACTGGATACTAGGAAGGAAACTTTTTTGATTGGGACATCTTGTATACAAGAATAAAATATAGTACATTCTGAAACGAAAATATGTTTTGTCATAGAGAAACCACCAGAAGTACGTTCAAGAGCGAGAAATGAAATCGTTGTTGCTAAACAACCAAGTGGTCAATTTATATGCATAAAGTATAACAGAGATGCACCACCTGTCTTTAAATCGGAATATGAACATGCCGAATATGATGAGAACGAAGCAAAAACAATTATTTCTCTTAAAGAACTCGTCGAAATGGGTTCTTGCAACCCAGAAGACGATCCTAAATTGTTCGAAACGAACCTAACTCTTGCTGAAGAGGAGATACAAGAATCGATCGAATTGCAAATCTTGGAGAGAAAGACTCACAAATTGAATTTCTTGAAGCGGGAACAGGAATTGGTTGAGCTTGACACAAAAATAAAAGCGTGTCTCGGACTGGATGAAGCCGAACCTAAACAGGCTTTAGTATTTTTAGATAAGATCCTTGGTCTCAATGTTGATCCACTTATGTTGATAAAACATCCACATGTAGTCGATATGGTTAAAAGACTGAGAAAATATGTTGGTAATACTAAAGAGTGGAATCTATCTGAGAGTAATTTGATCAGTTTCCAAACCGATGCTCGTACAATAAGAGAAAAGGCTACTAAGATATTCTTCAAATTTATTGTAATTTTTTCTTTTAAACTTTATTTCACATATAATTCTGATGCTATTTTTTAAATTAATTTAGTGGAATGTATTTGCAATTTAAAATACTGTAGTGACATTTTACAGAAATTGCTAGGTCTTGTACAAACGGATGATAAGGCCTTTTTTGATGAATTGGCTCAAAAGGTTGAAGATTTTAAAGCAAAAACAAGTCACTTAAAAGAGAGCGAAGTATTCGCGTTATGTGTCCAGCCAGGTGATTACTTTTAAAAAGAAACAATTTCTATTTTTATTTTTATAACTTTTTAGACTCTAGGCAAGCATTTTTAGACAGATTGGATGATGAAGAAGAGATGAAGTTAATTAATTCAAAATTAAATAGTAAACAAGACAAAGTATTGCCTGAAAAGGTAAGAATTTAAGTTACACCGTTGGTAAACAAAATAAAAGTAATTTTATTTTAGGAAAATGCTGATCAGACTAATGAACAAATTTTGTCAAATTCAAAAAATGTAGCAAATAGTATTTCAGACTCCACCTCCTAATTATTTTTTAAGGATTTATGTAATTGTTATTTTTCTCAGTGTAGCTCAACTTTCTAATAAAGTATTGATTTTTTAACTGACACTGTTTAATTAAAGTAAATTTCTTAATTATTAAAAAAAAAAAAAAACGAATAATTCTATATTTTACTTAGAAAATATTTATACTAACTACATTCCAATATAAATATATTTTTCTAAGTAGAGAGACTAAGGCAATAATTTATTATATTCAACAAAAAAATTGCTCTTTTTTATATGATCCCAAACTTTAATACAGTATATAAACCAGTTTTTTTCTGTAAGTTGAACGTGGGTCAAGGGATATTTTGTACATCCTAAAATATTAGATCTTAATTTTTTAATAAGATTTTCAAGAGAAGAATGACCATTGTACATGACTTCTGTTTCCTCACTGTATTCAGGAATCAGAATCAAATTGATTAGTTCAGAACAATCTTCTGGGAATAAGCAATTTATCAAATGACAAGAACCAAGACCTAATTTTGAATTTATATGACATTTAGATTTTGAAAACATCAGATTGTACATATGCTGCATTTTTTTAAAATTTGCTGGAGAAAAGTCACTTGTCTGTGCTTTATTATGAAGTAATATCAAGTGTGGGAAATGATCTATATACTCGTCTTCTGGATTAGAAATTGTTGGTTTCAGCATTTCAGCAGACAAGAAAAATCTAACTACATTACTATCAAAAAAATAATCTTGCACAAGTATGACCACATGACAAACTGACAATAAAAATGCTAATAATTGTAATCCTTGTATTTCTTCACTGTTTTCTAATAGTAAAAAGTCACCAGTCACATTTAGTCTCTTGTTTTCATTTTGAACCAAATCTTCTAAAATAGCTGAAGAGCCAAAGGGCTGACAGTCTAAAAACATAATTCTATTATCTGTTATATATAAGTCTATTCCACTGGTAACATTAAGGTTCTTATCTATTTCAGATAAGGAATCAAGATTTTTAAAAATTTTAACATGTTTTTTTTCAGTTTTCAAAACACTTTCTAGGGAAGTGTCATCATAGTTGAAGCAAAACAATTCTTTCTTAATTTCTTCTGTAATTTTGCTGTGAGTTAGAAGATTCATAATTGTGGATTTACCCACCCCTTGCTTTCCTGCAACTCCAATAACTAAAAAATCATTGTTTTCTTGTAAATAATCTAGTACATTATCACTAAGAATTGTTCCATCTTGTAACAACTTTACACTGTTTCGCATTTCTTTTTCCGCAACAGTAATATGATTATCTTCCCGATTAGTTGAGGTACTCATTGAAATTGCTGGCGAATCACTTTCTTTTTGTGATTTTGGTGATCGAGGACGGTTTTCCTGATCCCTAGATTTGAGAAGGATAGTAGGTTGTTTAATGTTCTTAATTTTGTCAATCTTTTCGGCATCTTTGAAATCTTTATCATACTTATGTGGAGTTTTACTATTAAAAAAACTTCTTCCAAAAGAAGTTTTATCTGATGTATTATTAAATTTCTTCCTTCCATAAAATTTTCCTTTATCATATTCTGACATTTTTATGGTTTACTTGTTTTGTTACTCTTGTCTTTTTGCAATTTTATTGACAAAATATACTTGTTGGTTTTAATTTTTAATCCAGTTTCAACAAGAAAATTATTATAATTTACTCGTTAATTGGTGGTAAACAAAGTAGTATACACAGATATGGAATGCTAAATTGTAGTCAACTGACTGTAGTCAACTACTGGTAATAAGTTGTGCTCACAGGTTGTGCTGTAGTGGATATGTTGTCATGTCAATTATCTGAAACATAGAAACGGATAGATACCTCTCTGATCTGTGGACGTGTTCCTTCTCTGTCATTATTTGACGTTGTAAATGCTTGTACGTGAACGGTACAGATAATGATTGTCTGTAAAATGTAATATAATCATAATAAGTTGTGCTGAGTGTGTTCAGTTTTCCGTTTTTCATTTGTCGTTTACAGATTAGAGACTTAAGTATTTAATCTATGTTATCGTTATTAGTTTTATCTCTGCAGTTAATTATCCTAATCTGGCCTCACCTCACACAGCCAATTCCGTCAACCCAAAGCACAATGGCAGTTATTGATGAACGTAGACAAAAGTATTTAATGTTGAAAAACTGTTCAGAAAGTGAGAGAATGTGATATTTAAATATTTTATGATTGATTTTATTGCAAACGAAAACGTAGAGATAATATAAACAATATATTTGATTTAAAGATTATCGTATTATAGTGTGTATAAATCGATTCTTTCGTTGCGGTTGTTTATAGTTTTTACCATTGTTCTGTATAAAATTTAAAATGGCATCATTTTTGTATAAAATACGTCTGTTATTGTGGAAAAATTTGTTACTTCGGAAGAGACATCCATTTGTCTCATTATGCGAATTTGTTATTCCTGTTTTAACTTTTTTTTTGATTGCTTATACTCGTTCAAAAATACAAACATTTGGAAAGCAGTATATTAACGCGTCTACTTACATGGAACCGATTTCTACATCTGAATTTTATAACAATAAATTCACAATTACTGATGGCAAGCTTCTTTTTACTCCTAAAACAAAATTTACATCAGATCTTATGCGTGAGGTTCAATTAAAGCTTTCTGTCCCTAATAGTGGTAAGCACAATAATTAGGCTAATATTTTATACAAATTACTTTTCAACATGAATTTGAATAATTTCAGCTCTTCTGGGCTTTAATTCTGAATTAGATCTGTTAATTTACTATGAAAGTATAGCAAAAAATTACACAGTCATGGCTGTTGTCTTCAATTTAGCAGATAGAAATGAAATTCCAACATTTTTAAGTTACAAAATAAGGCCTCATGAAGAGTCAGTGATGTGGAACACAGATCACTTATATTATAACTTCCCACAGTATATTCCGGGGTTAGGTAAGACATTTTATACTGCAACTAATATATTTTATAGTGTGGTCATTTACACCATATATGAGTATACAAGTGTAATAATATATTTAATGATTGCAAAATATCTAAGAGTACAATTCAATTAGGTAACTAAATTAATATTATATCTTAAAGTGATATTAATTATTGAATTAATTTGTAACCACTACAGATTACCTCATATTAATTAAAATTTTATTACTGCTATCACACCCTCACCGGATCTTGAACCCAGGATCTTTGGCTTTTCGCGCCAATGCTTTTGCCACTGCTTTTTCATGATAGCAATAATAAATGTTTCCTCATTAATATGAGGTAATCTCTAGTGGTTACAAATTAATTCAATAATTAAATCGCATTCATGTATTTAAAATTTACCCCTACTAAAAATTCTTCAAATATTTCTTTATTAATGATTAATAAATTAATATTTTAGGTTCAGAAGTGTACGTACACAAGGGATTCATGGCATTGCAATTAGCTATAGAAACTTCGTATGTTGAAATGGTTTCTGGAGCACAATTACCAAACATTTTCTTGCAAGAATTTCCCTTTCCTCCACATCTCGATGACATAGGCATAAATGATATGTTTAATTATATTCTACCAATAGTAACTGTTTTTAGTTTTGTTACATTGTGTTTGTCAGTTTTAAACAGAGTTGTGGAAGAAAAGAACTCAGGAATTAAGGTACTACAAAAATTTTATTTATCATAAAGATATCAGTTGATAATATTATATTTTTAAGTTTGTTAGTTTACAGAAATTAAAAAAATATTGATTAATGATAGCAATTATCACAAAATGAAATGAAGATACTTACATGATTAAAATTCATGTTTATTTTAATGGTTCTTTAACACATTATGTCCTTTGTTTATAAGTATTTTTCAATTCTTTATTTACAAAGAGCATCACATATATAATTGTTTTGATAATACAAAAAAAATTGATTAATCTGTGCTGATAAACGATTGATGATAAAATAAAATTGACAATCAAACATCTACATGAATCATAATATATAATATACATTTCTGATACATGCTTCTTGATTATTATTATGTTGAACGTCCTTAGTTAAAAGAAATATATTAATAATAATAATAATAAATTGAAACTTCAAATTCGTAGTTTCCTACAGACTGTGGCTATTTAAGTATTTAAAGGATTTTGTAGTATTATTATACATGATTATACCATTTTTTTAAATTCTTTAATCGAAATAATTCTGACCGCATCCGAATACTTATATGAAACCAAAACTAATCTAATTTTGAGTACAGTTACTACATAATATATGAATTATCATTATATGCTAAATACTTTCCAATTTTTATTCAGGTATAATTTATATACCTGTATCTACTTATATTTTAGTAATAACGAGTCTGTCTTCAGGGATAAATGAAAAATGATTATAATTATTTGTGATTTATTGTTATTATTATTTATATCTGTATCACAATTTAGTTGCAGTGGTGCCATATACTATTTATAAAAACTTTATTTATGTTGTATAATTCACAGGAATTAACAAAAATTTTGGGTCTACAATCATGGATGAACTGGATGGGTTGGTTTATTCACGCGCTCGTTCCAAGTTCGTTAGCCGTGTGCTTTATAACAATTTTGATGAAAGTAAGAATGATGGATACACCATATCCTCCTATTGAATATTGCAGTCCATCGATATTATTGTTTTTTTTACTGCTTTATTGTGTTGCGGGAATTGCATTTAGTTTTGCATTTAGTACACTATTCAACAAACGTGAGTGGCGGTAATTTTATTTTTCGTATTATTTTAACAACTATTTGTCGTTTTTAGCAACTATTGCCATGATTTCTGGTATTTTGATCTGGCTCGTTCCATACTTTGTATTTAAATCAATTGTCAGCCAGTATCCTATGATGAAATGGTCATTTAAAATTGCCATATCTTTGTTTCCTAATATGGCGTTAGAGTTTGGATTCAAAGCAATTTCTGTATATGAAGGCCGAGGTACATAGAATATTTTTTATAATTGAATAATAACTTCAGAGACAAACATTAAAATATGAAGACGGTGCAGAATAGTATTCAAACTGTAATAATTGTGCAAATGCTTTGTTTTATGTAGAAATTGGGCTTCATTGGAATAATTTTATGAAAGCTGGTTCAGAAGGTGCAGAAGACATGTCAATGTTAAGTGTTATGATCATGTTTATTTTTGACATTATATTTTACATAGTATTGGCGTTATATATTGATAACATAAATCCAGGACCATATGGTCTTGCAAAACCTTATTATTATCCGATTTTGGTAAGGTTTTGTTATTTTATCTATGTAAAATAGAAGTATTGAATGGTTTTTATTCCTTTAGAATTTGAAGAAATTCGTGTTGCGTTTTAAAAGAGAAATAAAGGTCGACGACGACTGTAAACCTATTAATGAAGAAACTAACGAAAATATTGAGCCTGCAGACTATTTAAAACCGGGTATAAAGATTAGGAAGTTGTATAAAAAATATGGACCCAAAAAAGCTGTCTGCGGTCTTTCCATAGATATTTATCAGGATCAAATTACAGCTCTTTTAGGACATAATGGGGCTGGTAAAACCACAACACTGTCCATATTAACCGGTATGATTCAGTCGACAAGTGGTGAAATAGAAATAAATGGTACAATTATTGGTCCAAATTCACAGGATAAAGATTTGGATAAAATTCGCTGTTTGTTAGGTTTATGTCCTCAACAAAATTTACATTTTAAGGACCTCACTGTTTTTGAACATCTACAATTTTTTGGAATGGTAATCACGTTTCCAGTAATGAAAGAAACTGTATTTACTATTTCTTTTTGTAGTTAAGAAATAGCGATTCTAAGGAAGTTCAAAAAGAAGCCGAAGATCTTTTGCAAAAATTAAATTTACATAACAAGAAGGATTGTATGCCGTCGTCTCTTTCGGGTGGAATGAAAAGAAAGTTGTCGCTTGGTATGGCACTTATAGGACATTCAAAGGTAAGAGTGCAACTTCCTTTTTTGTTTGAAATTAAAGCAATATTTTCATAGATTTTAATTTTGGACGAACCGACATCAGGTTTGGATCCGGAGGCTCGAAGGGAAATTTGGGACATGCTCTTGAGTTTTAGAGGATCTCGTACTATAATTATTAGTACACATTTCATGGAAGAGGCGGATGTACTCGGTGATCGAATTGCTATAATGGATCATGGACAGTTGGTTTGTTATGGCACATCCATGTTTCTTAAGAAAATTTATGGTAAGTGACAGATATAAAATAATATTTTTGAAGCGCTACGGAGACATGGGAAAAATATCATTTAAATTATATTTAAGATTAGAAGTTGAGATACTGGCGTTCGAATACATTTGATATTATTTATATATATTTATTTTGTTTTTAGGAACCGGTTATCATTTGAAAGTAAGCGTTAATTCAGAAACTGAAGACAGTATGCGAGTCAATAGAGAGTCGTTTTCTGCAGTAGAGAATATTGTAAAAAGTGTCATACCTAAGGCAGAAATCGAGCAGAGAAGGGGAAATTGTTGTAATATACTATTACCCTTGGAAAATAAGCCAGATTATAGCAAAGTACTTGAAAAGTTGGAACTAAATAAGAACGAGCTAAATATTTCGAACATTAACTTGACTTATACCACATTAGAAGAAGTTTTTTTAAGGTAAATTGCAAATGACAATATATATATATATATTTTTTCTATTCATGAATATTTCTTTGGCAGAGTTGAAAATATAGCTGCAAAGGAAAGAGGAGAATGCAAGAGTGAAGCTGGTAGTGGTAAGTCTTTTCTAAACTCATGCATATTGTAGTTATTGACACAGACATTGGTATGTTCTAGAATATTTGAAAAACTCGATCGACTTTAAGAAAACTGGATTAGCATTATCAATGCAGAGGTTCTTGATATTGATGAAAAAGAGATTTTTAGTGTCGAAAAAAATGACAAAAGTCACAGTTTTCCAGGTATACTCAAATTAAATAAAATATGAAATACAGATTTTTGAATTCATTATGTAGAAAAACTATTATATTTTTTTTGCACAACATTTGAGAAAATAAAATTAATGTTTTAATAATGAAATACTATGAAGATTTTTTTAGTAGAGGTTAAATTTAAATACATTAATGTGATATTAATTTTGAATTAATTTGTACCTACTATACAGATTACCTCAAATTTAACCTCTACTAAAAAATTCTCCAAAGTATTTCATTATTAATGATTAGTAATAATATACATTGGTTGCGACTAGAAGTAACTATTAAACCAAACTTGGATTATAATGTTTTTAAAGATTTTTATACATTGATTTTATGACCATGCATTTCTCTTATAATTTCAGATAGTATTGCCTCTGTTATTGACATTACAAACTATATATTTTTCGAGCAATAACACTGAACATTTTATAGAAAAAGAACCGACTTTGCTACTTGATCTCAGTTTGTATGGCAAATCATTTGTCTATTACAATTCTTTATTATCTGGTAATTTGTCAAATGTTTCCCATTATTACGATCATGTAGTGTCAAATCAGAATGGAATTCCTCTACGTGTTGACGATGTATCAAATGCAATAATCAGCAAAGGAATCGAAAATATCGTTTCATATAAGAAGCATCTGGTTGTGGCTGCAGAATTCAACGAGTCGATCTTGAACGCGATGTATTCAAATACAGCTCTCCATGGTGCTCCCATTTCTCTGAACATGCTAATGAATGGTCTGTTAAAGGGTTTGAAGGGTCCGAGTTATTCGATTTCCGTAAAAAACGACCCTCTTCCTGCTGTAGCTGTTACCGGATCGCTCAACCAACAGTCCTCGGCTGAAGTTGCGATTCTTTGGTTATTTCTCTTTCCTTTAGGTAAGAAATGCATCATATCTAATACCGTTATGAAGGTTTTGACTTGTTTCTTAATATTGACTATTTGTCTGAATTTTTTACTTTTGCATGTTGTTAACTTACTTTTTTATTTTTTATTTATCCCTAAAAATATAAAGGAAAAGCAATATTAATTTTATACTCCCTGTGTGTGTAGGTCTTCTTTTTGCAATTAGCGGCTTCTTTCTGTTTCCTCAAATGGAAAATACGAGCTCCTCGAAACAATTGCAGCTAATGTGCGGTATAAGACCGGCATTTTATTGGTGTACTGCGTACCTATTCGATCTTATTTTCTATTTTCTTGTGACATTATTACAACTAATTCTCGTGGGAATCATGTGTGCTTCCATAAAATCAACATTTATCGGGGCCAACGAGACAGGTAAATCAAATTCCATTATTTTAATGAAATTGTTTATTACTAAGTTCAAATCAACATAAAAAATTGTACATTCTTAATTAAACAAAGTGCTAGCTGAATGTCTGTGAATTAGACACAATTGATGGTTTTAGATTATACCACAAATGTGGTAAATTGTGAAACTTAAAAGAAAAGACAAAAAAAATTATACAAAAGAGATAGATAAAGATAATTTTTAACCCTTTACCTTTAAACCCAAAGTAGTATTTTCTTTATGTGGTATGTTTTGGTGAAATTTAGATGTATTTACTGTATTGATTTATTATTTATTGTTAACATAAAACCAAACATACTGTTTCAATGACAGTTTCTTAGAATAAGTTAATAAAATAGTATTAAAATTATAACATCAATCAATAGTAAAGAAAAGTATTTATACTTGTCTCCAATCTTTTTCTGACAACTGATAATTTTTATTTATTAAGTATGATAAATGTTAATTTAAAAAAATATTTTCATATTCTGAGAATATCAGTTGCTAAAAGCGGCTTATTGTTAATGCGTGGTATATAATTTAATTGACTTATGCATATGTAATTGAAAAATAAAAAACGATAATAAATAAGAATTGACGAAAATATAGAGAACAAAACTACTATGTAGTAGAATAAAGATTCGGGCTGTAGGGCCGTGGTCTAAGTGAACTATTAAGTCCAGACGTTTTGTCGGCTACTGCGGCTGACATCCTCGGTGAATGACAAATAGATACATTAAGCGTAAGGTAAATTCCCCTCAAAGGGACAAGGGGTTACATTTTTATCCTATGCAAAATATCACACTGAAATAAAGTTTTTGTTTGATGTGTATATCGAAGTTAATATATAAAATTCGGCAATTTCAAATATAGCTAGGAAACTTAGAAAGCAGCGCTGTGTTCGTTAGCTAACTAAATGTTCAACTGGATTGTTAAATATTGCATTTGACATTTTGGTAGGTACCTGCCGTTTAATGATTCTTTATTAGTTTGATTTACGGCTCATCACGTATATAAGCTGCGCCGTAGATTCAATTTGACAGATACATACTTGTTAAACATTCGTTGCTACAGTTAGCAGTAAACATCACTAGATGGTATTTGATATACACTACACTATTATTCAATTAGAAACTAAAAATGGTAAAATAATTTAATGTGTACATACAACCATTAAAACCCCCTTAACGTATTCGTACAACATAATTCTCATCGAACATGGTTATTTTAATTAATTCAATAAATAAAGAATAAATGTAGATCTAAAAATATGTCAATTTTTTTTTCAGTCGTACTTTTAACAATTATGGGTGTCTATGGAATAAGTGGTATACCGTTCTCTTACCTGTTCAGTTATAAGAAAAGTGCAGCTGGCGCTTTTGCTGCTTTTATTATAAGTAGCCTTTTTCTTGGTACTGCGTTGACTGTAATTGTGCTGGTTTTGGAATTATCCGGTGACGTTTATTATGAAGGAATTGGTGAGGTTTTGAGGTATATGTTTCCTGTACTTCCCCAGTTTGGATTGACATATACTTCCGTCCGTTTTGCAATCAAGGCTGTTTCTAATTACAACTGGATGTTAAAATCAGATGAAGAGAAGAGGAAAAAGTGCTATTTTGACTATAATCCGTGTTGTGGTGAGTTATTTAGTGACAATGTACATATTTTAACGAATCATTTTGAAATGGTCCGGTCTGATTCGTTCGACTATTTATAAATTAAACTAGATGTAGTTTTCTACATGCAACTCCTAGAAGAGATCTAAGTGGTTGCGTGTCTATGTGACGTTATTTTTTCTTTAATTCAATAATAATAATTGTTTAATTCACACAAAAATTTCCTACAATCTATTATCATTAATAAAATTTTCGTAAAACAATTCATGAATATACAAGAAGTACAGAGATGGCATATATTTGTTTTACATAAACCATGTAGAATAAATACAAGGTACTCCAACAAAAGCCCACCATTTATTAGTTTTTAGAATTAATGTGTATTTATTTAGTAATACACATAGTAATTATAAAAATTGCTAGAAACAAAAGTAAGGAGCTCTTTTGACACATAAATTCAGTTGATCAAAACATAAAATAGTATCTTATATTATCACAAAGAATCGAGTTGTTTACTTTTCATGGAACATAATTTTTTTCGTTTTCCACAACATAAAGGTGATAGTCACAATTTTTCCTAACAGATGGAGAAAATACCAGTCAATGTTCTACGTATCGATCATATTTTTATTCGCCGAAAGAAGGTATCGGGAGAGAATTGATGGTGATGATCGCATCAACTTTAGTGTACATGGTGATATTGATCGTTATAGAAACGAATTTCGCTAAAAAAGTACATGACCGGATATCTACAACCGTTTTGCAACTAATCCATCCAGACAAGTCAGTTCAACAGTTGGACAGTGAAGTGAAAAACGAACACGATAGAGTGCATAATACCCTTAAACGAGAGAAATCTATTAAGCAAGACGTTACGGACAATGCTAGAGGTAAGCAAACGTAATAAA
The DNA here is from genome assembly GCA_963921985.1 of Agrilus biguttatus. Lineage (NCBI taxonomy): Eukaryota > Metazoa > Arthropoda > Insecta > Coleoptera > Buprestidae > Agrilus > Agrilus biguttatus. The sequence goes on from OY998118.1 coordinate 30,349,437, forward strand.
GTAGATAGCATCTGGTGTTTGTTGTTTTATGTGTTTAGTTTGTTTTTGCACTAAAAGTTCTAACAGAAGTATTTTTAAAAAGACACCAGTAAAACTAAGTTTATTACTATGCTACACGAACCAAGATTTACTGGAGGACTCGATGATATTTTTCGTCAACGTTGTTTTCGAATAGCCTACAGTACCAATTTTAACTATCTTCAAACCTTTCTTGGTAATCCTAAGGATGAAATTACTTTCTATAAAAGTTGGGGATATATAAAATTGATTGTAAATCTGTAATAAGAAATATTTTGGACAAATTAGACGCTCTATTTAAGTTAGGTTTAAAAGCATTTAGCGTATGCTAGGTTTAGTATAACAGAAAAATCAATATCTTCTTACTGAAAATTAGGAATAATTATCTACTTGATATTTTTGAAAGTGTGTCTGTGTTTATAAAAATGGATTAAGCTCTCTTAACAGTGACAGATTTGTTATTATTTTGTAAGGTCCACTGAACATTGCAGTTGAGACTAAGTCATGTTTACTGGACCATACCATTAGTCAGTATTTATGTTGGTTACACTACCTTCAGTTTTTAGTTCAATCCCTGAAGAAGGTAACCTTGTTACCGAAAAATACTTCGGACTTATTTTGGCGTTGCGTTTTTTGTATACTGTGTTCTACAACACCGCCAAATATTCCAGTCTTTTTGAGAAATATTCTCACATTTATGAAAAATAGAAATATGTTATTTAGTCCAAATGAAATGCGAGCATGTTCGTATAAATAAGTGAGGCGTAGTAGGAAATTACAAATATTTAAACCGTTAGCAAATAATTGCTGTATTTTCTTATTATTATAATTGGTGCATAAAATTAGTTTACGTATATTTCCTGAATTTACTTCGAAATTAAGGTAGTTTAAGCGTAATGTTCCAAACCGTAAACAAAAGAAGAACGTAGAAATAAATATACATATATAAAAGAAAAATCACTGAAGGAGGATTTATATAAAAGAAACAGGGCTTTATTTGTGATCGTTCGTACTGAAGATTATTAGTTGGAGCTGAGTGTATGTATTTAATTGAAATAATTAAGTGCGGCGTATTAATATATTTCCAATCAAGACTACTAATTTTTTATAATATGTGTATTAAAAAGTTGAATGTGTCAACAAGATTTTCAATCTGTGCCAACAAAATTTAAAATTCTACACCTCCTGAATCTAAATAAACAGAAGATTAATCCAGAATATGAAATAATTAATGGTATCTCCAGTGTTAAGACAACTTCCATACGTCCTACAGAAAGCTACAATTTTCAGAAAGCATGGATCGTCAATGATAGTTTTCAACTTTTGTATTTGCAAGAAAAAAGAAGAAAACTAAGTCTTCCGGGAAATTATTGATATTCACATCTGCGTTTTAAATGATATAGAACAGTGCATTGCACAAAGAGAACATAACAAGCTGGCTGAAAAGTTCGTAGGCTAGCATAGAAAAAAAATTTTGTTTTTGATAGAATATGATTTTATTATTTAGTATAGTTCCCTTCGAGGGCGATACAACGGTTATAGCGGTCATACAATTTTTCGATACCATTTTTATAATACGATTTGTCTTTAGCCTCAAAATAGGCTTCAGTTTCGGCGATTACCTCTTCATCGGCGCGAAATTTCTGTCCAGCGAGCATCCTCTTGAGGTCTGATAACAGAAAAAAGTCGCAAAGTACGGTGGATGCGGAAGCAATTCGAAGTTCAATTCATGGGATTTTGCCATCGATTTCATTGATTTGTGACACTGTCCATTGTCTTGATGAAACAGCACTTTCTTTTTCTTCAAATGAGGCCGCTTTTCCACGATTTCGTCTTTTAAATGCTCCATCGATTGTGAGCTTGCGCGGCATCCACTTTGTACAGAGCTTTTGCATATCCAAATATTCATTCACATTCACGATATGACCAACACGTTCCTTTGATATCTTTAGGGTCTCAGCTATCTCAATCAACTTCGCTTTACGGTTATCAAAAATTATTTTGTGAACTTTTTTGATGTTTTCGTCGGTAACAGCCTCTTTGAGGCGTCCACTGCGTGCATCGTCCTCGGTGCTCATTTCGCCTCGTTTAAATTTAGCAATCCACTTTTCTACGGTTGATTTTCCTGGTGTAAAGTCCGAATTATGTTTATCAAGCCTAGCCTTGGTTTCAAAAGTATTTTTTTTTTTCGCCAAAAAGCAATGCTTTATTAACACGAAATTCCTTTTATCCATTTTTTCAAAGTATCAACAGTTCTTTCACTAAAAATGCTATAACTCAGATACTAACATTTATAGACGCGTCTTTTGAAGGTTAGGGCTAACTAAAAATCATATGGATTTGATACTAGTAGCGTCATCTATGGGTCAGCCTATGAACTTTTCAGCCCCCTGTTAGTATCAAAATCTAAAGTGCCTTAATGGAGGATAACATTTTAAACGTGAAGATGAAACAGTCTTAAATCTTGTACGTTTAAACTTTTCAACGATGCTGATGAAACTTTAAAAAAGTGAAAAAATACACCGGCTGTTATTTGCGTGAGCAGTTTGATCTACAAATGCATCTAGTTTTGCTGAAGCCTGGTACTTTTATGGTTAAAGCAGTTATGGAGGGTATAAGTGATAACTTTAAAAATGACATTATTGTGAAGTACTTTTGACGTTCAATAACTAAAGTTACCTAAGAATTAGAGATCTGAACTAGAAATTAATATCGCTAGCTTATGTTTTAATTTTTTAATATAAGCATATCATGTATTTTTTATGGTTTTATTTTATTTGTTGTATATAATTCAAATTTTTAGTCAATATTGTGTATGTCCAATTTGTGAATTCATTCACTAAGTAGAAAAAGTGCCTATCTTTTTAATAGAAAATGGTACTTTTTCACAACTTAGACGTTACATTATTTAGTAGCACCAAATATAAGGTAAGTAAAACTCAAGAAACTACATAATCCTTTTTTGAGTGACTATAAATAGTTCAAAGGATTATTGTTTATACTCTGTACACTTTTTTTTAATAAATTATTTTTATCTTATTAGCTATATATCATTATCTTGTATTTTTTTAATCTCCCACTTGGAAGGGGACTTCAAAAATCATCTACGCCTACTGCTAGAGTATTTCCTTCTTCTATTTTTTTATCAAAAGTTCAAAGTACAATAAAATGTCCGACGATTCTCTTGAATAATGTACTTATATATTCAGATTTTTTATTGTGTTTCATTCCCACCAGCTACTTGTGCTGGTGGGCGGGCAGTCCCTCCGACCTACACTATAGTGCAAAGCCGGAGGGTAGAACGTAAAGCCCTCTTCAGCCTTCTTGCAGGAGCTGTGGGAATGGGTAGGTGGTGTGGTTAGGGAGGGAAAAATGAGACGGACGAAATGACGACAAAAGAGAAGTGAAAGATTATCTGTGGAATATTACTGGCCCAGCATTTGCCTAAAATGATTCAAGGAAACCACAGAAAATATGGACCAGAGCAGTTGGACTCGGGTTCGAACCGGTGACCTCTCGAATGCTAAGCAATGGTCTAGAGCACTAGACCACGCCGTTCGGTTGTTGTGTTATATTCAAAGAGATGTGTGCTGCTATAAATATGGTAATGCAGTCCCTCCCTCTTAAGAAAGGCGTTCTTTAGCAAACATACTCGTTAACGTTTTTATTTATAATAAATTTGCATGTATGATATTTTAACACTGTGAGGTGTGAGGGCCGTCGATGACATAGTTATCACTACTTTCTTTTTCTTACTATATTTGCACTATGTATATAGAATGATAAGTTATCAAAGGCTTAGTTAAATGTTTATTTAACGAAAACATTAATTCCAAAGGCATACTAATACACTTAAATATTTGGCATTTTTTTAATGTGCATTTGTATTGCAGTAGTCTCATCAGACATTTTGCTCGTGGACAATTTACAAAAGACATTCGGGAGAAAGAAAGTTGTGAAGGGAATCTCATTCGGCATTGTTAAAGGAGATTGTTTTGGTTTGCTGGGAGTTAATGGGGCTGGCAAAACAACAACATTTCGCATGTTAACTGGAAGCGAACCATGTACTGGTGGTGATGCGCGCATATACGATAAAGCCTTCTTTAGTATAAACGAAAATGCATATTTACAACGTGTAGGTTACTGTCCCCAGTTCGATGCTATAAATGAATTATTACCTGGTCGTATAATTTTGGAATTATTCGCGAAATTGAGAGGATTATCGGAAGAGGAGTGCAAGAAGGAAGTTGAGTTTTGGATCAATATTTTGGGTTTGGCAGAGTGGGCAGATCAACCGTGTGGAGAATACAGCGGGGGAAATAAGAGAAAACTGAGCATGGCGATCGCAATGATTGGAAATCAACCTGTAACCATGCTAGACGAACCAACCAGTGGTGTGGATCCCGCATCGAGGCGGAAGTTGTGGAATGTGCTAAGCGAAATTCAAATGGATACTACCAGAGATTGTAATCCTATAGTGCTGACGTCACATAGTATGGAGGAATGTGAAGTACTGTGCAATAAGTAAGTGTTTTCGTTTAAAGTTTAAAGCCCACAATTCAAAAATTTTAGACTAATGTAATATGGGGAGGATAGAAACATACTTCTTCGGCTATACAGTTAAATTTAAAGTTATTATCATACAACTGGGAACAAAATTTTAACTGCATTAAAAGTACTGTTAATATGCAAAGATGCTTAATACTAAATAGTGTTTCAAAAAAGGTAATTTATTTGCCGTGGTAGCACAGTTTATGTGACATCTGTTGGATGTTAAATTCGAAGCGGTTGGGTAGTTTAGTTGAGAAATATAAAACAAATTTTTCATTTTTACAGTAGCTAATTAATTTCTACAACATTTTAAAATTATAGTATAATTCTAAATTTATTTTGTGTACTCTTTCTTGGTAATTCTAGATATATGATAATTTATATTTTTAATTAATAAGAGTGTTTTTTTTAATGTCTTGTGATTATAATTAGATTAGCAATAATGAAAGATGGTCAGCTACAATGCCTGGGCACAATACCACAGTTAAAGCAAAAATATGGCCAGGGATTTACAGTATATTTAAAATTAAAGCCAATGTTAACGATTGTTGCTCAAAATCGCAAGGATACAGATGCATTGCTCCCCCCTAACGAGGATGATAAAAGAGTGCAAAAACTGAAAGAAGATTTTGAAAGACAATATTCATGTGAACTCAAAGATGAACACAGCGTAAGAATATTTTTATAACTATTCAGCTTCGTATATATATTAATTACAATAAACGCCATATATATATATATATATAGCTTTTGTTTTTATATAGACGTATTAAAATTACATCGGAGAATGACGTCTAAATACAAAGAGCAGTATTTATGTTGATTTTGATTGATAGTTTAAACGTTGTGAAAGCTTAAAACAACCATAAAAGAAAATCGTACTGGTGATTTACGAATATATAATCTAAATTAATGTCATGCTAGTTACGGATACTTGAATAGCACAAGAACACTGGTATTTTTATTATTAATTATTATTTAAATTTATAAAAATGCAATTAACTCATAAGTACCGTTTTAACGACATGTTAAAGCGATTCATTGAAAGAATTACTACCCATTTCCGTTTTGTTAACTTATTTAATGTTATTTCTTTCTCTTCAGGGCTTGTTACACTACCATATAGGCGACTCGTCGGTAACTTGGAGCAAATTATTTAAGAAAATCGAAGATTTGAAGAGCAGGCACACGATAATTGAAGATTACAATATCTCTGAAACAACGTTAGAAGAAGTATTTCTCTTAATTGCTAGATCGAAGTAATATTTTTGTTTGTGTGATTTTATAAAAAATGTAAATTAAGTTTTACATCTTACGAAATTTTACATTCCAGAATCTCGATTTTTTTTTTGTAGCTTTTATTGTGATATAGGAAATGGGAAAATTCACTTTTTTAATTCCAAAAAGTAATTGAATGGACGTTGCCGTTAATTATACCAGCGAAAACGGGTTAAATTAGTCACTAAAGTGTAGGACCGTTATAATAAATAAATATTTTTTTATGTGCTATTCAAATAGAATATTACTTCTTATTTCTGTTATGAAGATCATTGCTTTGTTTTAATTAATTTTGTAAGTTTCTGAAAGCACTTTATGTACAATGTAATTTTCGTGTCTTTAGTTAGTAATGTTATTTTATCTTTAATTAATTTTATAAAGTGTAAGAAATTTTCAGTATTATATTATTGAAATGTGATATATGCATTTATTACTTCATTATAGGATACTCATTATTTTCTTTCTTTGATAACAACGTTTGTTATAAAGTAACAAGTGATTTCACCTAATAATTAAAAGCACATTGCAGTTTATAAAAAAAATATAATTATCAGATAGATATCATGTGTGTATTACAATTCAGAATGTTAAAGGAAATTAGTTTTCAAGAAGGAACATTTTGTACAATTTTTCTTTTTCCGGATTTTCAAAAATAGGTACAAACTCTACATGAACAATTTCACTAAATCCTTCATCCAGTGTTGGTTCTTTGTAGTTTTTACTATATGTATGTATAACCATATCAGTGACTTTCACACGTTTATCAATCAGTTCTCTGAACTTATTATTGTGCTTTGCATGATTGAGATCAACATTCATTATGAAGCACCTACAAGGTACATTAAACTTTTTAGCAAGGGTAATGAATCTTTTTCGAGATTCTACATCTGGATTTGTATTATCCACTACAACACATTTTCCTTTTTGCAATCCTTCTTCAACAACCTTTGTACATTTTTGCCAAGAACCCAATGTATCTCTACTTGCATAAAGGTAACCATTCTTAAGTAAATTTTCTTTACAAAAAGTGCTTTTTCCTGAACCAGGAAACCCTACCATGACTATAAGTTCACAATTTGTACTAATGGAAGGTGGAGGTTTTTTTGGAGTGGAAAACACCAGCTGTGGATCAAAACTTGCTTTATTGTATTCCACAGATTTATTGCCTAAAAAAAATTCTTCAGGAGTATAAAACTTCAGCTGGATATTTTCAGCAAATAAACGATCCACAAGTGAATGATCTTTCTTTTTATTAGATGTCCAGTTTTTAGGCCTGCCTGCTGCATCTCCAACATAAAATGAACCGGAGTAGTCAACTTCTTGTCCAGAATTATACTTTTCAGTGAATAAATCCCACATACCTGGAGCTGGCTTTCGATAAATACTTTTATCTGTAGATACAAATACTACAATAGGAATTCCCAGCTTTTGTAATATGTCATTTATTTTTTCTTTGAATTCTCTTACTTTGGACTGATCCTGTTTAATTGCAGCTTGATTACTGAATATTACAATTGAATAATCAGCAATTGTTAATTCTTTTAGTTTTCTTGGTACAATGACATTCCAAAGATCCCAATCATCTTTATTTTTTGGGAACTGAGCACCTGACTTCACTCGAATTATTGTGCCATCTAAGTCAAAAGCAGCAATTTTTGGTGATGTTTTAAAATTGATTGGTGTAAAAATTAAACACAGTCTATCAATAATTTCCCACTTTCCATTAATAATATTCTTCTCTACATTAGTTTTTGAAGCATTCTGCTTAGAATAATCAAATATTGGAAAAGTCAATTTAGGTCTTTTTGGTTCAGGTTCAAGACCATTGCTATTTTCATGTCTCAAATTATCGTTTATAATACAATCTAATAATGGTGGCGGATCAAATGCAATTTGGTATCGATATTCATTTGGCTTTAATGCTAATGTATCACCATGCTTTAAAGTATAAACTTCATTCTTCTCCATAATGTAACCATTACATTCTGAATAATTGGTCCCAATAACCTTAACAATTACTTCAAATGTATTGTAATTCGACTGAACAGACAACTGATTACGAGATAAGTGCAAGTCTTTTATTTCCGTAATTGGATTTCTTCCTAAATAGATGACTTCATCATGTGGCAAGACAATCTTTTTAACATTATCAATAAGTGAAACTAAAGTGCATAACTTTGCACCAGACATTTTTAAAGCTGCAAACTAGAAGTAACATATTTTCATAAAAGTTTTATGCAGTTTAAATGATAATAATTTAATATATAAAACGTACTTTTTCCTAAGATTTATGTTATTCATAACCATCCCTGATCTATGTTCATAACTTACCTGAACCTTAATGTTTAGTTTACAACACAGATTAGGTTTACAATTAGTTCATAATAATAATCAATCATTCATCATAACCATAAAAAATGTGACATTTAAGTAACACGTAAATATTTTATTTATTGACATTATTCGACGAGTTTAAATTAAAAAAAATATAAATACAGTCGAAGATTCATTCAGTCAGAAATTATAAAAAGATAGATATCTTTTACATTAGTTATCATGAGTAGTGATATGGTGGATATGTCTGATTCTAAAGAGAGAATGTATGGTAGTTGTGAAGGGCCAGATGCAATGTACGTTAAACTCATTTCATCTGACGGACATGAGTTTATAATTAAGAGAGAACATGCTCTTACTTCAGGTACAATTAAGGCAATGTTAAGTGGTCCTGGTCAATTTGCAGAAAATGAGGCAAACGAAGTGAACTTCAGAGAAATACCTTCGCATGTATTGCAAAGAGTATGTATGTACTTTACATATAAAGTTCGTTATTCGTTTAGTCCAGTAGAAATACCAGAATTTCCTATTGCTCCAGAAATTGCTCTAGAACTTCTGATGGCTGCTAATTTTTTAGACTGTTAAGTTTTTTCAAACAATTCATTTCTATGTATTAGTATAAAACAATCTAATTTTATATCATTGCTTAAGGAGAATAAGACAACAAAAATGTTTATGAAATACATTATTTTGTTTATTTTAGTGTGTAAATAAAATATACTAAAACCATTTTCCCATTATAAATTCTCCTTGATGAATATTAACATTAAAGTCACTTTTAAGAAATGTGTAGAACAAGACTAGTTTCGAAAAACTTCTTACGTATTTCTTTTTTAATGAAGTTTTATGTTAGACTGGTTCTAGAAAATTGTGTTCTTTCTTTTTTAATGCATTATTTTAAGTTATTTGGTTTTTTGCGAATCAACTTCACAACAGAAAATCATTACGTTACATAGGGTTATGTCTACGATTACGTGCTATACCAATCGCCATACCTATAAAAAGCAATTAAGAAAGAAATATATTGAGTTTTCTGAACTCTGCTTCACACACAGTTTTTTTTTTGTTTTCGTGGATGAGAGGAAATACAGTAGTTTTTATAACAATCACAGATTAGATAACAACATTAAACACAGATTAGAGAGGTGATTATTAAATTCCTTCAAAGAGGTGGAAACATATCATCGTGTATCGAACTGTAGTTAAATTACTTTAAAACAAGGAATGTATTAGAGGAATAAGATGCGATTATCGTTAAATTATTTATTATTTATTAAATATACATATTTTGTATTTCAAATATCTCCTAGGTATTATTTAGACACTATCATACCATACTGGTCACTATCAAATAAAATATCAAATAGCCGTTATCTATGGAGGTGTGCAAGCGATATGAGACGATGAGAGGTTTAAATATAAACAGCAGATAATTGGAAAATAAAAGAAGTTTCAAACTGTTTGAAAATACTGTTACCTATATTAAGTAAAATAATGCAGCAAGCAAGAGATGAAAAACAACTTGAAACAGCTCTGGACGCTATAATACAACGAGTGAATGATTTAAAATCATCTATTTCATCCATGATTTATAAAATTGAAAGTGAATATGAAACTCTTAGCTGGCCTACATTTCTGGATAATTTTGCCCTAATATCAGGGCAGGTATGAAATATAAAAAGTTTTTTCAACAATACAGTTGTATCTATTTTTAGCTTACTTCTCTTTCTAAATTATTAAGTCATGATAAATGTCCAACATTAAGAAATTTAACTGTACTACCATTGTTATTATCACCTGAAAGGGATGATCAACTTGCACAGTTAACAGAAGGTAGAGTTACTACTTTTGCTCATGATTTGGTACCTGATTATTTAAGAACAAAGTTGGAACCATCGGCCGAAAGTAAAATGTTAAGTTTAGAACATAAAGCTGCAACACTGGCATATGAAAATGCGCAGGTAATATTTCAACATTCTGCTGTACCTATTTGGTCAATTAAAATGTATATACATATTTAACCTACATGGCTTTTCCATAGCAGTTTTATATATTATATCAATGCAATAATACTTAAATTAATTTCATTGTAAGTATAATGAAGAAAATTAAATTTTGAGAGTAGTCATGGTTTTAAATTTCACAGGTCTGTTGATTTAGTTACTGTTATTGTTTTTAGGAATTGGTGAATCTTATGTGTATTTTATTATGTAAGTTATAAATTTGTGAACTATAATGTAGAGTAACTGAAATCAGATTGGCAGAAGATGATGATAAACCAAATATTTATGAAGTTGCATTGATTAAAATGACATTAAAAAATATTTCATTTTAATAATAAGACAATTTTACATTTGTTAATTGTAGAAACAAGTAGCTGCATATCAGAAAGTTGTTTCACATGTATGGGATATTGTAAACAAAGCAAGAGAAGAATGGGAGGTTGAATCATCGGCAAGAGGAAGTACACAACAAAATTCTAGTGTTGCTGATACACATTTATTGGTTGCAGCTGTGGGTATGGGAAAAGGTCTTAAGGTATGTGGATAATTCATATGGATGGTTGCCAACCATTATGGTCATTAGGGTGTCCTGCTTAAAGTTTATAATATATAACATAAAAATATACTTAATAGTACAAATGTCTGAACAAATTTTTACAAAACGAGAAAAGTGTATATATTGTTCTTTTGCCTCATTTTGGCGCTCTCTCTCTCGATTAATGAAGCGCTTCGTTCGTCATTCGATTGGGCCTGTATATGGATTACCACTTCAAAAGTGATTTGTACTTTCGTTGTTTAAGCAACACAAAATTTTATATAAAATGTTTAAAAACGTAATATGCGTTTCAATATAAAGGTGTCATCTTCAGTTAAACACTGCTCCTTACGTGCTGAAACGCGTATTAAACTTTTAAACATTTTAATGTGGATTTTTCTGAAAGTGTTTTATTTAGTTCATTTCCACAGTTTTATTATACTCGACACTTTTTTATCAGACATTCTCCGATAACCGGCAAGCTTGGAAACTTTGCCTCCCCCTATCCCTTCTACTTTATTCAGTACAGATAGTCTCGTTACTTTCCAGACATATCTAAATCGTCATAAACTTTAGAAATCTCTGGTTTGAAGTGAGATGAATGAAAAGTTGTAATTGAATTATATTTGACTGTCATTCCCTCTGTTTGATTACGTATATATTATTTATTATTACTGAATTTGTATATCATGCATTTTTTTAAACTAAAATATTCCAGTTTTCTACGTTCGTGTTTTTCTTCTTAAAATTTGGAATCGCCAACTCTAATAATACAGCAATGTATATAATTTGTTTTTGTGGATGCAAAAGCTTAGTAATGTTTTTTAAGTTATTACAATTATAATATTTCTAGATGGTGAGTAATCCTAATAATCAAACTAATCAAGGAAATGGTATGATTGTCGGTTCTCAAGGGCCGGGTCGTCCTAGTGGTCCACCAGGACAAAGCAGTATACCACCTTCTACACAGCCAATGACTATGAATAAAGCTCCTTCTGCAATTAAAACTAATATCAAGAGTGCTACTCAGATTCATCCCTATGGACGGTAGATGATAATTTAGTTGTAGTAAAGTATGTAAAATAATTTTATAATTTTTTCCTATGGAATAAACTACGTTTACAATACAAGGGTACTCGACTACTTTTGTCTTTCTGAAAAGACAGACATTTGTTTTCTGTTAATTTTATTTTAGCAGCCTTTGTGATATTAAGTGGCGGGAGGCCTTTTTATAATTTTTGTTTGTTCCGACTAATTCTGAAACGGCTGGACCGATTTTGATGGGAATTTCACTGACGAATCGCTAATGTAATAAGGAGTAACTTAGGCTACTTTCATTTTAGAAATTAATAATTTATTTTAGAAATTAATAACTATTTAATAATAATAATAACTAATTTCCAAAATAAAGGTAGCCTAAGTTACTCCTTATTGCATTAGCTATCTGCCAGTGAAAGTTCCGTTAAAATTGGTCCAGCCGGAACAAACAGACAGACAAAAATTGTAAAAAATGTTATTTTGGTATATGTACCGTGTATACATCCATATGCATTTAGTAGTAAAAAGTGGTTATTTTAATATTACTAACAGACACTCCAATTTTATTTATCTGTATAGATTTATTAGTAACATAAGTTAGATATTTAAAAGTGAATTTGGTTGATTAATAACAATAATTATTAGCAAGGGTTGAACATTAAAGGATTAAAAGAAAGTTTCCATTTCTTCCCCTTATTTTGATATGTGTATAAATCAGAAGTTGAGGGTTGTAAGGTTTTTATTTACCGACACCAACGTTTTGTCTCTTGTTTGGTGTGTAAAAACATCACACTAAGAGGAAAACGTTGGTGTCGGTTTTACAGCAAACAGAAAACCTGACAACCCCTATCAGTCACAGATTAATTTACAGTAATAGCTTGCATCATGTTAATAAGTTTCAGTAATTTACCATAGACGTGATTATAACTAGACTGCATCTTGCGTTTGTAAAGTGATACCATTTGGGTAGGCAACACATTTTTCGAATTATGGGACAGAAACGCGAGAATTATTAAGAATGCTCGTAACATCACTCAGAAAGTTTGAGGCAGTTGAAGTGTTAAGTGTAGTTATTTCAAATAAATGTGCGACACTATTTTTCTTGTACATGGGGTTTTGTGAACACTTTTATGAAGTATTTTTGTGTGCATACGGTTGCCGTGAAGAGGTTCTTCCATTTCATTTCATGTGTAAGTACAATTTAAATATAAGACACACTGATACATTTCTAATTTCTTCGAAGGTTCCTTAAGGATCCTGCACTAAAGAAAAAATGGTTGAACGCAATAAGGCGTGAAAGTTTTACATCGTTAAAATATCAGTTTTTTGCAGCAAACATTTTGAAGAAAATGACTTTAATATCCATGGGAAAAAGAAAATTAAAGCAAAATACCTATTATACCTAACCACCTACCCATGTCAATTGACACCTCTCGCATATCTTTCTCTAACTTACATCTTCTCATACTTCTTTTCTTCTCATGATTAACATACTATTTTTCTAATTTAACATACACATTTACATCATTTTAATCAGAGTCATCACATCTTTTTTATCAACTTCATACACTAATCATTCACACAACGAGAAATTTACTTGCGTTAATAATTAACTTTATTTTCACTTATAGCACATATATTATTGTAAACAACAGTATTATTCTTTTTTTAAAGAAGTGTAATCATGTTTTCAATATATTTCGTTTGTATGTTAAATGCTATTGTAAATGATTTTCAATCTTTAAAGTCCGTAAATTTCCATTTAGCGCGTGGGAACTTAAATGTGTCCCCGAATGTGCATTGTTGGTTGCGTACCCAAAGTACATCATTTTTTAGTACAGAGAATATTGCTTACGCTCGGTCCATATTATAATCACGTATCTGTAATTTACGATTGTTACTCTTTTCAAACCTCTCAGATCAATGTCATTCTCATTCAATTTTTGACATTTGACATCAATTGTCGTTCAAATTTCGCTGATCAGTAAAAAGAAAGAAGAAAACAAAAAAAAAATAGTAAAACAGCTGTAATATCTGGAACTTAATGAATTAAATTACAATTCAGTTTTTTAACAAAAATATATCGATTTATCTATTTCACTGTGAAATTTATAATGGTGCTCACAATAAGTCAACAAACCTACGACGATGCAGTAAGAGAACTTATGGAAGAATTAGAAATATCTTGTGAAGAAGCAATCGAAGAGGCCAATAAACAATTTAAGGCTCAGGTAACTGGTGCATTACAATAATATACTTGCGATAAAAAAACAGTATTGTAATAGTCCATTTCTATTTCAGGGGGTAGATTTAAGTAGAATTGTGAAGAATTTAGAACAGAAACCAGGATCAAGTCAGACTCACCTAATTGAAGTAACTGTTAACCAATTACAAGAGATTGCAAAAGACGAAAATAAGAGACCATTACATGAATATACTGAACGTTTATCTGTAGTCAGACGTGAATGTGATAAGGGTATAGAATTCAGAGTGTTGGCAGGTGAACAATAATCATATAATTATACTTTGCAGTTAAAATAAAACAAAATAATATTTAGAAGTGCATTAGTGTTATTTATAGTCATACTATTACAGGAAAAGGAAATGCATATTCTTCCATTTTAAGCATATTGTTAAAAAATTTAGATGATGAAGAGTTGATGAAGGACTGTCTTAAAACATTAATATCATTAATGACCAAACAACCTGATTTATTAGATACAAAAGGAGTAGAAGTAATAGGTACTATACTTGAAAATCAAAAAGACCCAGAAATTCAAAGATTAACACTAAAGTGGGTGAAAGAATGCTGTATAATGCATGAAATGAATAGGTGAAGAAATTAATAACATTCAAATTTTAATCCAAACGTATGATTATGATTTAAATTTTAGACAAGCAATATTTGATGCAGATATTTTGGGGCATTTAAAACCATTACTGAATCATGCTGACTCATTCCTCTTAAGAGACGTTTTGGGTGTGCTAAGAGCACTTGTTTTGGATGATGATGTAAGAGTTGAGTTTGGAAAAGCTCATGATCATGCAAAAATTATAGCTGGAGACACTTTGCGTTCCATCACTTCACTTTTGTCAAGTAAAATAATATAACTAATTCAGTAATTTATGTACATTTATATTGAAATTTTTAATTTTATGTAGATTTCAAGGGAGATGAGCCTTTAATGAATGACATAATGTTAACTATAGCGGCTCTTTTAGTTCGGCAAGAGTTTTGCCAAGCAGTAGAGGAAGCTGGAGGAATTGATATTATTAAAGAAGTTTTAATGCTATTTCATGACAATGAGGTACAGGTAGACTAATTAAATCGGTGACGGCTCGTGGATATGTTACAAATGTAGGCACATTATTTTATGTAACTGCATTATCGATTAGGAATGCATGTGTAAACAGCCAACTACATTTATCCATTTTTGAAGAGGGCTTTTTTTTACGTTCATGTAGGTCGCCATTAATGTAACAAATAGGGATTTTTGTGGTGTTTTATAAAATTAACAGCAAAGAAAGGTCTTTCTATTTTCTAACAAATAACCTGCTCCCATTTGTTTAGACAATCGGACCGTATATACTAGGCGTCACTGAATTAGGTAGATATATTTGTGACATCTATCCTCATAATTTTTTTTTTTTTTAGAAACTGATCCGCCAGTCTTTTAAGATGATCAAAGCTTTGTGTGGAAGTGATACTTGTAAAATAAATTTTATTGAAAAGGGAGCAGCTCCCTTAATTATAAGCGCATTAGATGAAAATAAGGTATTTTGGTTTTTCATTTACGCTTCCTATTATTTTTAAGTGCACATTTGAACTATTTACAGAGCTCTCGTCAATCAGTTGCTGCTGGTTTTGGAGCAATAGCTGCTCTTACTCTAAGAGCAGCAAATAATAGTAATGCTTTATTTAATGCTGGTGCACCTGAAGTAATTATTGATTGTATGACATTACATAAAGACGATATTAATGTGCAGGTGAGTTTGGTATTAAATACATTTATAATATTAGAAAAATGTTGTACATATTTAATCAATTAATATTACATTAACCGAGGTATTGACTGAAGATTGCTCTGGTAATTTATGAAACATGGACATCGGGGTATATTTTTCATTGTATTCATTACAAAATTTTGAGACATTTTTGTAGTCATAGATTTGATCCTTATTTATTAAGTATCTAATTAATTATAAACAGAAAAAAAAATCATGAACAGTTGCAAGGAATATTTTACTATTTTTTCATGTAGCAAAGCGCATTTTAGCTTAATCATTTATTTTAATTTTAAAAATTACGTACCAGTTCTAAAAATTAGTGAATTAAACATGTCTTACAATTATGAAATTTATTTTTTTTTTCGTAGAAAAATGGTAGTTGGGCTATACGAAATATGGTTTCTCGTAGTCGTCACCAGATTAAAAAGTTCTTGTCGTTGGGAATAGAAAAAATTTTACAAAACAATTTGAAAAAATTTCCTACTATTGAATTCGATATTAAATCAGCTCTTCGTGATTTAGGCTGTAAAGTTGAGTTTAAAGAGGAATGGACTGGAAAAGGGGGTCTTTTAACTTCACAAGCTAGTGAATCTTAATAGTGATTAACCAGATAGTATTTTCCTTTGTTGTAACATATTAATTAATAATTTTTATAGTGCTTTTATTAAAATCTACTTACTTAATTTTGTAATTTTTATACACATCAATAAATATATTTAAAAAAAGGCTTTTTTTTTATCATAAAATAATAAAACATTTGTTTTAAGACTTTCAGGAAAGAGGTTGGGATATTCATCAAAAATTTTAAATTGTTGATTCCATTTGTGGTTATTTAAAAAAAATTAGACATTATAGAAAAGCGGTGCGTTGTGGATCATTCATCCGTAGACGTAGATTTGTCGCAGCCGTTTTTTCTGAAACCATTTTGTGTGAAAATATGGAATAGTAATAAATCATATTAATATTTTTTCAGTCCTCAAAAGAAAAGGGCGCCAGTTTATAAGGACGTTTAAATATAAATGTGAATATACAGGGAGTCACTTTGATGAGCAGATATTGGGTCGAAGTTGCACCGTTTCGGTATTATTTAGCATTAAAGAAGAAAAAAACTGTTTGAAGCGTTTTAGAAAAACCATCATATCTCCGAAACAAAATAAATGATACCTATGCAGATGTTTGACAATTAATAAAGACACGATCTTCCGTCCACGCACTATTGGCCCACCCTGTATATTCAATTTTTGAATTTTTACACTTCCAGGGGTTTACAGGATTACCGTTAATATTCCACGTCGTTTTGAAATCACTTTTCTTGTTTTTTATGTAGTGGGAATCGAATTTAGCAAATCAGCTAATGTTTGACTATTCACCAGAAAGTTTTTAATAGTTTTAAAATAAAATAAAATGTAATTTTATAAATGTGGATTTAGAAAAGCAATAATCTGTTTTCAGTTCAATGAAAAATAAGTTATTATTATTGGAAAAAATGAATCAATTATTTTATTTTAATGATAAAAAGTTGTTTATTTCAAATCAAATATTACAAAGCATTAATTAAGTTAGTTTTTCTCGCTTGCATAAATGTTGAAATATTTGCGCATTATTCAAGTATCATTTTCATTAATATGAAAAAGATACATAACAAAACAATTTATCAAAATATTTATTGCTAAGTGAATTTGTTGTTTCTGTATGTTCTTTTGTGCTTTATTAGATGGCGCACATTGTATTTAATGAATGTTTTAGCTTTGGTTACTTGCTGTCAGATGACTGCTCGGTGATAAAATTGCAATAATTTAATATTTTTAAACTTTACTACACATTAAAGCTTTTTACCTATATTAAAAATATATGTAGGAAATTTTGTGATGCTATCAACAGGTTCACTCCTTGTTTAAATTTAGTAAATATAAAACTAAAACAAGCTGCTAATCGTTTCAATAGAAGTTTTATTAAAATCTTTACATATTTATGTTTGGGTTTCTTAATTCTTTATAAGGAGCACAAAGTTAATAATAATCATAAATATTTATCTGCATATGTAGAGATTTTATTGAATTTTACGTTTTCTTTGTTATTGTATACAATGCATAATTAAGAAATCGAGCAATTATTTGATCAATATTAAACAAGTTGTTGTTTACCATACATTGTTAATGTACGGTTTTAATGTATCATTTGCAGCTGATAAACGCTACGGTTGATTGACTTATTCGACATCACACGGACAATTAGTATGTGTATATATTTGCCAGAAAATTAAAACTTTACTTCTGGATTTTTTTTAGAAATATAATTGCGGAAAGATTAATATATTTTTGAAGTGTGGTACTTAAAAAATAAATTGATTAGTTTTTATAATAGTAGATATTGATGTTTCGCTGGGCACTTTCACTGTCGAAGAGCCTTAGATTAAAAGTACGTTGGTATTTACAATCTAATTGTGTCGTTTACTGGTTATCAATTGTGTCGCTTTTAATAGGGGGGAAACTCCAAAATCTGGTTGATTATTGGTAATGGGTAGGTCGTTTAAGAGGGCTAAATTTATCTCTAAAAATTTTAATAAGTTCATCCGTTAATCTTTGTTTTAGTTATGTAGAAGTTTTACTTTCTCGGTATCTAACGAATGTTTAAAAGTATTGCAATGGGCGGCTATACCAGTACATTTATTGCCATTTTTATGGCTTTTACATGTTCATCAACACGTTTTTTAAGAGCCCGTCCAGTCTGCCCGATATAAAAAGCTTCCCAATTGTTACATTTAACTTGATACACCCCATTCTTTTCCAATTTATTATTGTCTGTTTGTTATTTACCAATTTTGCCAATGGACATTCGTTTCTATAAGCGAAGGTTAGTTCGTTCACGGTATACGACGGTCTAGCATAAAGTTATTATTTTGGTCACATTATGCGGAGTTTCCGTTATGCGATGTCCATACTATCACGAATTTACTATTTTATTTGAAAAACTCTATAGACTCATTTCATCTTTTGAAAACATCTTCAGGAGTCACTAACTAAAGTACCAACATAAATATTTACAAATTCACTAAAGTTTATTTATTCTATCCATAGGATTAATGGGGTTGAAGAAGGAATTATTACGATAAACTATAACACTAGGGGCAAAATACTAATTTTTAAGTGAATTTGTGAATCAACAAATAGAAATTACAAGAAATGTTTATTAAACCACAATGTAAATTTTGCCACACTGTGGTTTCCTTAGGTAGAAGAACTTATACTTAATTACTTCTGTTTGTGGTGTAACAAACATTTCTTGTAACTTGTGTTTATTGTTTTTTTTCGTTAAAATGGAGTTACAATATTTGAAAGCTTCATCAATTCTATTCTAACTAATAATAAACATAAAAAAATTACAAGCAACTAAGGGAAGAATGGGTCACTTATAATGTTACAAATAAAATTGGAAAGCGAAAAAAGAAGGTATTAAAATCCTTTTTCGTCTAATTATAAAGGATGACAGATCCCACATTTGGAATGCGTCCTACGCAGTAGGCACAGCGCACCGCAAGCCATATCCCACTACCGGTTTCGACCTATCGGGTCTCATCAGATGGGCGTTGGGAGAAAGGCTTTCACAAGCTATATAATAAATATAAATATGGAATCAACAGAAACAACTACTACGAGGGCTAATACCCCTTCTAGCATTGAATTACACTGTTGACTCCGAACGATTGTAATACGAATATAACAATCCAAAAAAAGAAGGTATTAAAATCCTTTTTCGTCTAATTATAAAGGATGACAGATCCCATATTTGGAATGCGTCCTACGCAGTAGGCACAGCGCACCGCAAGCCATATCCCACTACCGGTTTCCACCTATCGGGTCTCATCAGATGGGCGTTGGGAGAAAGGCTTTCACAAGCTATATAATAAATATAAATATGGAATCAACAGAAACAACTACTACGAGGGCTAATACCCCTTCTAGCATTGAATTACACTGTTGACTCCGAACGATTGTAATACGAATATAACAATCCAAAAAAAGAAGGTATTAAAATCCTTTTTCGCATAATTATAAAGGATCACGGATCCCACATTTGGAACGCGTCTTACACAGTAGGTAAAGCGCACCGGTTTCGACCTATCGGGTCTTTCGGTGCGCTGTGCCTACTATGTAGGACGCGTTCCAAATGTGGTATCTCGGATCCTTAATAATTAGACGAAAAATGATTTTAATACCTTCTTTTTTTGGATTGTTATATTCGTATTACAATCGTTCGGAGTCAACAGTGTAATTCAATGCTAGAAGGGGTATTAGCCCTCGTAGTAGTTGTTTCTGTTGATTCCATATTTATATTTATTATATAAAATTGGAAAGTTTTAGAAAATATACAAATTCTATTCTAGTTGAAAATAAAAATTGTCTCAATATCTGAAACGCTCGGTATATTGAACACTCGGAATTCATTAAGAAAAAGTTAGTGCGTTTAACAATGGGGACGATTTTTTTCATTATTAAAGGTAGGAGATTTAGTAAGATTATTATTACTATACCATCGTCTTTAGCGTCTTAAGGTAGATGTCTACCTGAAGCATGCGCTTTGTTTTGACTGTTAAAGACCACATGGTCCGATAGTCCGATACATGGACGACAAGAGAAATTCATTCTGAAGTAAAACGCCTTCGCGTTTCTCAAGGAACGAAGATGAAGTTTAACATGTGCTACAAAAAGTGCGTGTAAATTGTAAGGGAAACTTAATAGAAACACTTTTTCTACATTAATTCATTCTGTGTATCAAAAACTTTCAAACTATAGCGCGTAAAAGTTTTTTTCTTTGCTCCATTTCGAAAAAATACCGACAATGCTCCCTCTAAGTTTCTAAATGATTAATTGAAGTCTTTTCTGCTTTATTGGCAAAGAGAAGGAAACAACAATATGTCTTTGAGAAGAACAATTTTACCATTTTAATTGTCACACGCAAGGTAAGAATTTATTTTATTATGTTGTTACTTTTTTGTGAATATCATTTTTAAAATAGAGCTTAGATAAATGTCTATGTAAAGTAATTATTAAAAAGAAAATTTATCCAATTTACTCAATGACAGACTTTTCCAAACTTTTTCAATTAGTATTTTTATTCAAATATTACGATATTAATTCTATTCAAAATATCAACCCCTTGTTTGAAAATATCTAGAATCGATTCAATGTTTTCATAATGTCCTCATTGTTTAGGACTTTATTAATAATATCTTAAAATATAAATTATATCATGGGAAATCAGTGTACATGCGTACATTCGATTTATATTACATTTACGAAAGCTTTGCGGAAGTTATAATTAGATATAATTTTAATAAAAAAAGAAAGTCCTCTACTTATTGGTTTTATTATACATGGAAAGTACCTAGGCAAAGTTTTCTTTAAATTTTTGTTCAAATAGATTTATAAAGAAATTTTAAAAGAATAAGAGCATTATAAATGTCGAGATTGTAAAACATCAAAATCAGGATATTGTTTTCAATTTTTTTAATATGAAAATTAACTAACAAATAATTAATTTCATAATATATTAAGAAAAATAAAAATAATACCCAGTAGTATCTATATATCTTTACCACAAGTCGAAAGCTAGAATAATTACAACTGTTTTATTATTAGTTATTTTTAAATCCAAGAAAACTTAAAAGACTTTCGTTTAGATAAATAAAGAAAACACAAATCAAAAGATCTAACAATTGTTTCGACTTTTACACTGCTTTCAAAGTATAGGTACATTAAGTAATGGTTACAATATTTTAACTTCAATATCATTAATTTTATATTCGAAAGTGGTAAACATATATATATATATATATATAATAATATTGTTATTGTGAGCTTTCTACATATATATTATATCGTATTTTTTACACTGAGTATCCAAAGCGGTAAGTGTGAATTGAGCATAAAATTTTATCTGGACACTAATTAGTTTAAGAAGAAAAGAGCAGTCATTAATTCCATCAAATGTTCATGCAAATGGCGTAGAAAGCGAGTAATAATGACGGTCAATATACGTTTAAAATATGATTATTAATAATTTCTAAACAAAATAGATAATTGACTACGCCAGAAGCATTAATTTCAATATTAAAAGTAACTATGGACATGTTATGATGTAACAGTAGACCGTTTTAACGAACTATTTAATAATTGTTTCGACTAAAAAGTCATTATCGAGAGTACAGTAGGTACTATTACCAAGTAGATAGCAGAATTGTATCGGCATCTACTTTATGGAATTTCATTATTATGGATATTTTGTCACAAATAAAACAATTGCAGTTCCACTTTAATTCTTCTTATGTTTAAGTGAAACAATTGTAAAGAATAAAAAGTGATTTAAAGTGGAACTGTAATTATATATATTTATATATTGTAATTTTTAAGCGCACAACAATTTGGCTAATCCTTGATATTCCTCCCCATTAATTGGACTGATATAAAAGATAAATTATGATAAATAAAATTAACAAATATAAAGAAATTTAAGTATAAGGATGGTTCTCCATTCCATGAAGAATATCCCCCATTGTCAATAAAAACTCATAAACCTTAATTACGAAAGAACGAAATCAAAACATGTTTTTTTTTTTAATTAATTACTAGAAAAAGTTTATCAAAGTCAGATTTATAATACACAATTATCTCGTTCATATTAATATTAATCTAGAAGTAGATTTTAAGAAAATCGTTTGTAATTAGAAGGATCGTTGCTCTACGGTTGTAATTTTTCTTTATTTCAAAAAGAGCTGGACTGATAATTGCTGTTTTAGATAATTTCGAACTTAAACATAGTATTATTCTTAGTCTGAACTGATTAATTTTATAATAATTTAATATAAGTATATAGTGTCTTATCAGAAATAAAAATATACTGGAAAGGACTCTCAAGCATAGATCTGAATTTCTCTGAGACATTAAATATGCAGGGCACCAACCATTTCAATTTTTATTTATTTGAATAAATTGATTATTATGCTCAAAAAGTAAAGTGAAATTCCGTACACTTGATTGTATCTCAAAACACAAAAAATCTTATATGAGGCATTATCCATTATTTTATTAGACCTTTTCAATTCCTTACTTTAATACAAAAAGTATTATAAAATTCTGGTACGAAACTACATACTTATCAGTCCAGTTCGCTTGTCGATTATTATTTACCGAATTAGTGGAATATGTGACAGAAATGGTTCAATATTTTATTTTCCGTAAGCCCGTTTAAGTTTCTATTCAAGTTTGCGTAACAAAAAGTGGTTTCATTGTAAACCACGTCTATTTCAGTTTGCTGTGGTGTACAAATATAGAAGACGTTTATTGTGAAGAATGCACAACCGGATAAGATGCACAGATGGATAATATCTATCAACTATGTAACATTGTACAATGTACATTCATTGTATTAGTATTACGGGTTATTGATCCTTAAACAACGTAGGTATATCGGTGAAAATTGCCTAATTAAAAAGCATTGACCAAATGATACTGAAAGGAATTTTCTAGTTCATCACTTAAACACTACTAACAAACTTAAACTACTTATTTATCTGACAAATAATAATGCACTTTATTTATATCACTTTGTATCTCGCCGTTGAATATTTATATTACGCGTCCGCAAATCAACTGTCAGTCTGACCCAGAGACGAGGGTGTTTATTTACCGAAAGAAATTACTAGAAAACACGAAAATAAATTTTACAGCTTTCGAAAGAAAACGACTTGTTATAACAACAGAATATTCTCGAGCGTCTATTGTCCGGCAACGATTTTTCTCAACATGAAACGAGCCGCTTGTAAGATGAGTCAGCGCTAATCGATTCACTGCACACACGTACACCTTCGTTATAATACATAATATACGAAAATTTCGGTTAGTTAATAAGTCAGTACTATTTATTTATTTATTTGTTAATGTACACATGTATGCTCTCATAGAGTATTTACATTTTGTCTCCATTTTAAATCTTGTTAAACAATCTTACTTGCTATGCTTATCTATTACAATTTTCCTAATTTTCTCTTCAACAACTCTTACATATTTACAAATTTCCTCACATGCTTCGCCCTTCAACGCCTCTACCGTTAGTTCCCTCATTTAATTTTCGAACTTGTCGTATATCCATTCCAACATAAATTCCTCTACTTCCTCTTTTTGCTAATCGACAACAAAACAGGTGAGTTAATAATAAACTAGAACTTTATACGTACCTATATATTTAGTAAATTATGAAGATGCTCCAAGAAAGAGTCATGTAAGAGATACAATTGAAAGGATAAGTTCTTGAGCCTTATTGAACATAAGTGTTAACCATATCAGCAGTTTTTGAGATTTTCATTCTACATGTGAATCGTGAACATCTTCCCTCTAAAATAAAGATCTAGATCTATACTTACCCTCTACAATATCTATTAAGTCTAACGTAATGTTTATTAAAAGTTACTTTTCCATGGTGCAACCATTGCATTTGTCGACTTTATTAATTATCAATATCCATAGGTTTTCATTGATTAATATATATTATGGAAAAAACTTTTTCAGGTGAATAATTACTTATTAATTAAATTCCAACCTAACGTTTCGCTCAAGGTTTAGAGTTTCTTCAAGAGAGAGTTTTTGTAGTCAAACATGATAATACTTAAGCATCAAAACTCATATTTAAACCATTGTATAAAATTAGAAAAATTATTTTTAACTGTATCACAAATATTTAAATGGGTTGTTGCTTTGTATACGGAAACTTGTCGTGGAAATGTATTGTCTCATTCTTTGGTTGAAAACACTCAAAAAGTATTTCGGGGATGGATTCAGAAGTCTTCTTTAGGGAGAGGCGGATAGCGAAAGGAGGGTATAACAACATCTAAACAAACTAATAACCGAAAACATTCAATCCAAGCATTTGAAATCTCTTAAACTAAATCGTAAATATGCCTATAAGCTTATAACCTTTAAATTCTATAACTTGGAGGGCGGTTAGTCATTGCTTTTGCTGCGCCTGGATTATCAGGTATAAAATGTTTTGGTTATGGGATTAGGGGGCTATTTATGTTATAGGGTTACGGTGCTTAAATCGCTTGGGTTTAATGTTTTGGGTTATTGGGGTTTTCAATTACGCGAGAGTTTGGGAGCTGCATTCGATAACACTATCGCTCTCTCCTCTTATATACGAGGGTGGATCAAATATAAGCGAGCCTTTTTAAATTGTGCACCGGATAGTTATTCAAGGCGCATCCGGGCGTTAGGAACTTGAAGTGGGGTATTAGGTGGCACGGAAACGACGCGTTGTATTGCTGCGTTCGCTTGATTAATAGCTATCACAATGAGTGAGAAAGAGCTGCATAGAAGCGTTGCGCAATGTATTATTATTAAGTTTCTTAACGTGAAAACGTGCTGAAATTTTGCGCAGATTGCAAGCACAATTGGAGTGGCAGCGCAAAGGTAAATCAAACCCAGTGAAGCCGAAAACACGTCTGTCTGCAGGCAAGTTTTAGCCACGTTTTTTTAGGTCTGGAGAGGGGTGCTGTTGGTCGATTATTTGCACGAGCGAAGAACCATTAATGCAGCCTACTACTGTCTGTACTACTGACTTCTCAGTCAGGTAAAACTTGCTTATCGCCGAAAAAGGAGGACGCACCCCATTTGTGACCTGTTACTCTCGCACAATAACGCTAGACCTAATACAGCAGCTTTAACGCAGGCCCAAATCGGTGAAATGGACTGAACCTAGCTGGAACACCCTCCATATAGCCCAGACCTACCCCCTTGTGATTTTCACATTTTTGGGCTCCTCAAAGAATCACTAGGAGGCGAGCGATTTCAGACCGATGAACAGGCGGAAGCTTTTTTGCGTAACTGGATGTCTATCTACCCGCCCTGCTTTTTTTTATGAAAACGGGATGAAAAAACTACTAATGCGTTGGGAAAAATGTATAGACAAAAAAAGGAGGATTTGTCGAAAAATAGAGAAATGTGTGTTTTTGCGAAACTTTCAAAATAAATGTTTTATGAACAAAGGCTCGTCTCTATTTGATCCATCCTCGTAATACATAAGAAACATATCTACACATAACATAAATGATGAAATGAACCGTTAGGATTCAATCGAAGGTTAGTTAGCAAAATGTGACGGTTTACGATTAGATACAAAACAGATGTTTGTCTTGGAATATAACCGATAAAAAAGTATTTTAATATGCATATCTTATTCATAAAGACGTGGTTGTTTTAGGCTGCACTAGTGCTGGGGCAACTTTTTACACCCCGTCCAGAAGCGGTCATGCCTACTTTCTCATTTCATTAAGACAATGTGGCCGATTTTGATATTTAGAACCGATACACTTTGTATAATAGATGAAGGCAGAGGGAGGAATTGCTACTAATGATAAGGATAATTACGAAAACATATTTATAAAACAATCTCCAAAAGACGCATAAGTGAATAGAAGATGGGAAGGTCGCCAGCGATGAAGTTATTATAAGATAAAAATATAAATCTTGAATAGTGCTTTAAGTAGCTGTTAATATGAACCCTATTAAGAACTCTATTGGTTTTAATAGTCTTTGGTAGGCGTGATTAAAATTAACACGCTATTCGACTACAATTCCTTCTCATTTTCTATGCGAGTTTCGTATGTGTATGCAAGAGCTATCACGTAAATCTGTTTGCGATCATTTCGAGCGGTTTCTTAACCTTTGTTAGTTAAATTTCATTAAATTATTCATAGGTGTCCAACTTCGCATCAAGCACTGCGGCACCAACAAAAAACGGCTTCTTTCGGCCGGACACTTAGATCGAATAAAAATCACATACACACGGACGTAAATACACGTACTGGGTATACATTGCGATGTATATGACCTGTGGACGGAGGACGGTGTGGGCAGATGTGTAGGCTGTATATCGGGACACTCCTATCGGAAAATATGTCGCGGTGAAGACGTAGGCACAGACGCGTATTATACACGACTAAATCTCTCACTGCCTACTTGATTATACCTACGTATTACATACAACGATACCTTAAATTGTTATCTCCTTCTTTTATTATTATTCAAATTTCAGTAATTGGGAGCCTCAGTTGACCCGTTTCGTGGGAATTTTTACCCGAAATGTAAACAACAATAAAATTGACGTTTTTCTACCCCTACGCAAAACATGCCTTTTTTACATCTCTTTTATTAACTCTCTGTTGTTTGGGAAACGTTCTACAATCAATATTTTGACTATTACAATAAATGTAAATACCTGTACTTGTAACATATAATAATAATATTAAGGCAATTTAATAATTTTTAGTAGTTTTTCAAAAACTTTTTACTCCTTTTTATTACATTTATATATATTTTTGAGTATTGCTTAGTATATTTTTTATTTTGTTATTTTTTACTATTTTTGTCTTTTACAAACTATATAATAAATATAAAACTCCGAACGATTGTAAGACGAATATAACAATCCAAAAAAAGAAAGTATTAAAATCCTTTTTCATGTAATTATAAAAGATCACAGATCCCACATTTGGAACGCGTTCTACACAGTAGGCACAGCGCACCGCAAGCCTTATCCCACGACCGGTTTCGACCCTATCGGGTCTCATCAGGTGGGCGTTGGGAGAAAGGCTTTCACAAGCTATATAATAAATATAAATGTGGAATACAGCTTGTAAAAGCCTTTCTGCCAGCGCCCACCTGATGAGACCCGATAGGTCGAATGGTGGTGTTCCAAATGTGGGATCTATGATTCTTTATAATTAGACAAAGAACGATTTTATTACCTTCTTTTTTTTATTTTTAAAGTAATAAAATATGTTGATTTTTGTGAAAAATAACAAGATGATATTTTGATCAGATTTTTGCTATTGTAAAGAACAATCCGCCCCTGGATACAGTCGTAATAAATTCGAAGTGCAGGGGATTTTTTGAAGATGTTTTCGATTTTCAGTTGCATATCACCGAGCGGCGTGGTCTAGTGCTCCAGATCATTACTTAGCATTCGGGAGGTCACCAGTTCAGACCCGGGTCCGGCTGCTCTGTCCAAGTTTTCTGTGGTTTCCTTTGATAATTTAGGCAAATGCTGGAGCAGTAATATTCCATAGATAATCATTCACTTCTCTTTTGTCTTCATTTCGTCCATCTAATCTTACTCTCCCTAACCACACCAAAAACCCACCCATTCCCACGATTCCTGCAAGGAGGCTGAAGAGGGCCTTCGCCTCCTTAGCCCTCCGGCTTTGTACTACAGTGAAACACAAAACAGTTTTTTTGTTGCATTTCATTTTACAGTGGCAATTCTTAAGAAGTTAGAATGGGAAGTTCTTGAATAAAAGATCATAGTCTTTATTATTATTGATATTTCTGCAGATATCTCTTTGGAAATATTGAGTATACAAACCCAAATTAAACAATGAATAAGTATTCCAACAGTTTTGTTGAATTTTGATACATTATTGGGTTCCCGAAAAAGAAAATCCTTTCAGTGGTTCGTTGCAAATGTTTTTTTTAATGAACTAAAAAAGGTACAAGTTCTTCGGGTTGTCCTTAATTTATTGGCAGATTGATATTCGATGTACGTTCGTAAACACACGACGGTGAAATAACGAAGCAAATAAGTTAAAAACGGTTTGTTCGAAAGCTTCAGTTATGCTGTAGAGGTCGTTTTATTAAGCGATTTCTTAGGGCGATCGCATTAATCTTCGATCCTGCTAAGGTTGCGACGCAACGCGACGTCAAGATGGGTATTTAAACGGGTCCCTTTTTATCGACATATGAATTAAATATAATGTATTGTATTCTTCAAAACTGAATCATGTTTTGCCGCACGTCAAATGAATGAAATTATCAAGAATTATTTGTTTTTTTTTAATTAGAAATGAAAAGATCGTTCTCTTATTTATATACATTATACAGGGTCATTCAAACTGAGTGGTACATTAGACGTTTTAGGGAAACTAAGTATGTTACAGATTTGAAAATTTGGGAGTACGGTTATCAAGGATGATCTGTTTAACGAAAATAATTTCAACTGTTGGGCACTTCAGGTTATAACGGAAGTTCAAATTAAACAAAAACATCACAAAATATGCAAGATAAAAATTATTGTGTCATTATAAAATGAATTAAAAGAACAATGAAAATTGACAATATTTGTGTAAGATTTATAACAGTGAAAAACAACATAATAAATATTAGAATCTCGTTGAAAAATACATGCAGATACAGTAGTTCATTACCTGTGAATGCAACTGGAAGAAAACACAAAAATAGAAATAGGAAAAACAAAGAACCAACAAACGCGACACTTCACTAGACTGACAACCCAAAGAATCACCATACGACCCTCTACAACCAAGAACGCGACGCTAAGCTCTGGTAAATCTCCGACCTCTTAAGCGACATCTCCATCATCTAGAATTTTTATTGTTCCTTCGCGTCTAAAATAACTAAACAGATCCTGATTTATGAGTAGTAGGTAACGACAGACTGGTTACTACAATACAGATACACTCAAACAGAAACTTAAAACCAAATCGAAACGTTTGATTAAAAATACTGTTGTAACCAAGTCTTAGCTTGATAAACATTATTCGGACTTTGCACCAGGAAAATCAACCGTAGAAAAGTGGTTTGCTAAATTTAAACGAGGCGAAATGAGCACCGAAGACGATGCACGCAGTGGACGCCCCAAAGAGGCTGTTGGCTGTTACCGACGAAAATATCAAAAAAGTCCACAAAATAATTTTCGATAACCGTAAAGCGAAGTTGATTGAGATAGCTAAGACCCGACCCTGAAGATATCAAAGGAACGTGTTGGTCATATCGTAAATGAATATTTGGATATGCGAAAGCTCTCTACAAAGTGGGTACCGCGAGAGCCGCGAGCTCACAATCAACAATCGACGAAAAACAACAACGGATCGATGATTCTAAGCAGTGTTTGGAGCTGGGAACTGTTCAATCGTAATAAATCCGAATTTTTGTGTCGATATGTGACGATGGATGAAACATGGCTCCATCATTTCACACCGGAGTCCAATCGACAGTCAGCCGAGTGGACTGCACGTGATGAAGCGACTCCAAAGCGCGGAAAGACGCAAAAGTCGGCTGACAAGGTTATGGCATCAGTATTCTGGGATGCACATGGTATAATAATCATTGAATATCTTAACAAAGGGAATACCATAAACAGCGACTATTACGTAGCGTTATTGGAGCGTTTAAAAGACGAAATCGCGGAAAAGCGGCCGCATTTGAAGAAAAAGAAAGTGCTGTTTCATCAAGACAATGCACCGTGTCACAAATCAATGAAATCGATGACAAAATGCCATGAATTGGGCTTCGAATTGCTTCCGCATCCACCGTACTCTCCAGATCTGGTCCCCAGCGACTTTGCGACCTTTATCTGTTCTCAGACCTCAAGAGGATGCTCGCTGGACAGAAATTTCGCGCCGATGAAGAGGTAATCGCCGGAACTAAAGCCTATTTTGAAGCTGAAGACATCGTATTATAAAAATGGTATCGAAAAATTGTATGACCGCTATGCTATAATCGTTGTATCGGCCTCGAAGGGCTAGCCTACAAACTTTTCAGCCCGGCTGTTATCTAGGCCCATTACGTGCCTATAGATCTTGTATAAGTTTCTAACAGGATGCATTGCTAAGTACCTCCATATAGATAGTAACGACCTTTGACTTGAAGAACAGAGAGGATGCATCAGGAACCATCAAAAATTCAAGGAGCGACTTTTGCTTGTATTATACTCGAGTAATAACAACGAAACCTACATATGTTACAACGTTTATAAATTACAAAAAGACCTTCGATACTGTGAATCTATAAATCGATTAATTGGACAATTTGCACACTCCTACTGAACGCATAAGGAATGCTAAAA
The DNA here is from genome assembly GCA_963921985.1 of Agrilus biguttatus. Lineage (NCBI taxonomy): Eukaryota > Metazoa > Arthropoda > Insecta > Coleoptera > Buprestidae > Agrilus > Agrilus biguttatus. Next base: position 30,380,115 of record OY998118.1, read on the forward strand.
TATAAAATAAAAATACTTCATTTTTGGTATTTTTATTTATACTTTTCTAGTTTCTAATCTAATCTGCATAATTATTATATTGCTATTTTTAGTTGTGGTATTGATGTAAGTTATTTATTTATCCTTACAATTTCTGGTCATGATTTTAGTTGGACATGCTCGGCTAGCTTAATGAAATTTCTTTGTTGATTATTGTCATGTTACATAATAGGTATAGGAAGTAAAGTGTCATCAATGTAGTTCATTGACAATAAAAAAAATGGAATTTTTGTTATACACTACATAGTTTTTATTTATATTTAATGGTAATATTTATTATATTATCATTATTATTTTGTATTATCTTATATACATACTATCTGTATGAACATAAATATTTTAATCACTGCTAATAAAAATAAGAGAAAAATACCTCAAAATTTAAACTCTTTTATAACACTGAAACAGCTTCAAAGAAAACCTATTTTATAAAATTTTAGTATAGAATAATTGAGCATTCTTTTTTGACATAAACTAAAAATAATTAGATTTAAATAAACAAGGTTTTTATTTATTATTCACTAACTCAAATAATTAAGTATGTTTTCGGGTGGGTATATGAAAAAATATGGCAGCGTTGTTTAAAAGTTTATTTATTAGCAGTTTGGCAATGGAAGAGTTCTTCCTTTGCAACTTCTTTTCCATCCATCCCAATTTTGAAAACCATTTTCATTGAACACTTTCTTTGCACAAGATGAATCGTCTTCGATATTCTCATTTATCAGATCTGAAATAGATTAAACAGTTATTGAGATTCTTAACAAATGTGTTATATTGTTTGAAACTACTTTCTATTTAAAGAAACATCTGTGGCATTTCTGTAACACAGCAACTTCTGTAATGAAAAAAAAAGTTACCATTCCCTTTTCATCAGATCCTGAAACCCTCTTTATCTTCTTTTCCTTATTACAGTAGCATTTGTGTTAATGTAACAATTATTGAAAGTACCTTTATTTAAGAATTTAAGCAAATTTAATTTTTCTATACCTAATTTTTATCATGTCAACATATTCATAAATTTTTACGAAAATAAAACAACAAAGTTTCACGAAAATTGTATTTCTTCACTACAATATTGTTTCATCACACAGTGGCATCGTCAGGTGATGAATATAACAAACTAGACTTGTTCTATTTATATACAATATGGAGGTGGGGGTTAATTGTTACAATTTATTACAATTTAAATTAAGTAAAGGGGAACTATTGCCTTCTAACTAATTATTTAATATTGTTCCTTTTTCTGAAATCTATTTATTTCCAGTTGTTCTAGTAAATTTAATTTGAAAGATTTGTTTTGCCTATGTAAAAATTTATAATATAAATTAAAGTTGTGGTTAAATCTTTCAAATTAAATTTACTAGAAAAACTGTAAATAAATAGATTTCAGAAAAAAGGAATAATTGTAAATGATCAGTTAGAAGGCAATAGTTCCTCTTTACTTAATTTAAATTGTAATAAATTGTAAGAATTAACCCCTATCCCCATATTGTATATAAATAGAATAAGTTAAGTCTAGTTTGTTATATTCATTACCTGACAATGCCACTGTGTGGTGAAACAATATTGTAGTGAAGCAATACAATTTTCGTGAAACTTTGTTGTTTTTTTAATTTTTGTAAAAGTATGGATAAGTTTCATCAAGTATTACCATAAAAAAATATTCATAAATAGATACTAGAGGGCGCCTGTGAAATTACCGATCTTTCGTTATAATTTGCATTACGAATCCATCAATATTGAAACACCTCTATCGAAATAATAGTACCTAATATATCCTTAGAGAATAAATAGGAGGAGGCAGCATACAATACTATAGCAGCGTGCTTGAGGTGGGAAGTGTAGCTGGACATCCTTTCTCGCTCTAATGCAGTCTAATTGGATTTCTCTTCCCAAATCGTATCTCTTTCTAACAATCAAGCCGCATTAGAGCGAGAAAGGATGTCCAAATACACTTTTGATCCTGCCTCCATGATTTTATGATCTAAGAATATAACGAATATAAGTGTCTAATTTCGAAGTTGCTAATGTCAATATTAATAGTAATGTTAATATTACCAGGTAACTTGATTACCTCCTCAAAATTTAACTTAAGAGTACGACTTTCTTATTTAAATGAGAAGAATATCTTTTTATAACTTACCTTCACATTTCATATTGCATTTTCCACCTTTTTGATTATAACGACACCATTCTTTGCTGTTGATCTTTATGCAAATAAAGAACAATGGATTAAATGAACATATTAACAGTAATCTAATAATATATGTAAATAAATATGTGTACGGGTTATGTATATTACACGGTAATACAAAAAAGGCATTTATAAAAAATTATAACAAAAAGTTCACTATTTATAAATATTCAAATTTTAATAAATTGCATAAGTATTAATGAATGTTATTGTTTTATAAATTAAATAATGTGCATATGTTTAAATGAATCGTTAATTTTTGATTCAAATTTACATTAAATGAACAAGAAGTAAAATAAAATGTGTTTAGTTTTGTCTCATTAAATTTTTGAAACTTACCTGAAATAAGCCTAAATTTTTACCTCCATTAGCTTTTGTAGTTACCTTTGATGTGTCTTTATTGCTTTCACTTTCTATCATGCAGATCCCTGGAAAAAGCTCTTGTATAAGACTTCACATGTAAAATTATTTGTTTAACTAATAAAGATTGAATATGTATATGTTGTTTTCTTCTGGTATTATTGTTGTATAATATAATAATAATGAAAAACTTAGGTCAATTTCAAGTTGAACTTCCGTGACAAGGTTATATTATTATTTATTTAAAAACGTGGAACTTTGATAACTGCAGTTGCAAGGAAATACTGAAAATTCTGAAATAAGGATTTTAGTGTAACGAAAATACAAAATGGTTTTTACTTCTACAAATTAATGTCCTTTTTTCCAAATAAAATATACATCGTGGAAATGAAGCATAATATATTCAAATTTCGATTATAATTATCTTGTCGCATTTGAAAAAACTAAATTTGTCAATGGTATCTGCTTTTAATTAAACCACAATGTCAATGAAATTCCATTTTTTTTTTGTGAGAGAGTTTTGGTGAAATTACACAAGAAGAACTACGTACTCCTCTAAATTTGTGTTTCAATGACATTTCTTTAAATTCTCAGTAATATGATTGTGCCTTTTATCTTCCATTTAATTGTTTAGTTTTTTTACTTCCAATGGTTCATAACTTAAATATATCCCAAGAAAAATGCCTGTTCTTAATTTCTTCTTAAGGGTTCGGATTTATTTACTTTGGTATGAAACACTTTAAACAGTTATATTCACATATAGATTTTTTTTAAAAGAAATTTAGCAACAATGCCTTGTTGATAGCTCTTGATGATCTTCGAATTACAAACAAATATTGTTTCAGGTTTTCGAATTGTTAAAAAGAACGCAAATACATATAATTTATCAAAAAACATGACATACTTCAACAATGAAACATGTATAGTAGATGGTTAATGTCATGATTAAAATTTGTTTTAGTATTATGATTAAAATTATGACATTAGTCCAGGGGTGGCTCGTGAGTATTTATATTATAAGGGTGCGCACAGTTCGTGATCATTAAAATAGTTACACAAAGACCATTTGTTTAGAGACCAAATATTCAATTTTGTTTATCAATTTTTTTTTAATTTTTTGTGACAAAAAATTTTGTAATTACATTTTATATTTTCTAATAATTGATTGCGTTGGCTGTTACTTGGTGAAAGTTTGAATTCATATTGAGTAAAACACAATTAAACTTTTCACAAAATTTTTATTTTCACTACTATAGTTTCGCAACACTGTATCTTTTTCATGTGAGTAGTACTTCGTAAAAAAAATTGTGAAAAGTTTAATTGTGTTTTACTCAATTATATTTTCTAATTGTAAAATAACGAATAGTTATACCACAATATAAAATTGATAGAATCTAAATAGCGTTCTTTGTGAAATTTTCTTACAAATAATCAGAATGTTTCACTGAAACTATATTTTATGAAATAAAAAATACATTATTGTTTCTCGGAGCATTCTCAGAAAGAAATTCTGTTACTAATTTAAAATATGTTTACAAACCTACATATACTGGCTAATTACTATATAAAATACAAATAAGTTTAAGTTAAACAGGTAGTAATTGAGTATAAGGAAAATCCACTAATAACAGAGGTGAGTCCACAGTAAATAATTCAATCTAATAATTAACAATGTTTTAATTATTATATATATATATATATATATATATAGAAAGCGGTCCCGAATGCTAAGCAATCATTTTGGGAGGTCACTATTTCGATTCCAGGTCCATCTGCTCTTGTCCAAGTTTTCTGTGGTTTTCTAGGATGATTTAGCAAAATTGCTGGTTCAGCAATATTTCACAGATAGGCTTTCATTACTCTTTTTCATTTCGTCCATCTGACCTCTCTCCGGACTAAATGAAGACCGATGAGATGTGAAGGATTATCTGTGAAATATTACATTCCCAGAATTTGCCTAAAAGATCCAAGGAAACTACATAAATCTTGGACAAATATTCATATACATCTATCGTTATGAAAACAACCAATTTTAGGTGACCACATTTAGTGTAATTCTGGGAGTTTTAAATGGTCGCCCTCAACAACCTATACAAGTGTGTTTGTTTCTGATGGCTTTCCGAATGGATGTATTTTTATATGGTTTACTTATACCATTTATACCCTGCTAAAAAATTTGCGGAAAAAATTAAAAATCATTAAATCTAATTCATTAAGTATTGAGATTTATCAATTGGTGAACTTGGCCTTTGAAATATCGATAACAAGTGAAAAAAAATAGTGTTTGATATTACTTCTGTAAGTTGAATTTTAAGTTCGAAAAATGCGGTAAAGTAAAGGAAAAGAAAACCCATTGTGGGTTTGGATACCGTAACGTCGTTATAGCCACACTTTGCACTGGATTCAAGTAGGCTATGTTTATATTTATCCTTAAAGTACAGTGTAAGCCGTAAAATTTGGCATTGGTTCCGTCTTTGTAATATATGGACTGGTACCTACATACTTTTTTGCCCTAAAAACTTCTTTCGCTGACCCATGGTGTGGTTTGACATTGATTTTAGTGCTGTTATACCTTTCTTCAACTTATACGAGGGCGGTTCAATAAGTGCCCGTGTTTGAAGACAGAGGACGTTCCTGAGGGAAGTTGGTATTATGATCGTGTGCTGCCATCTATCAAACGACGCCAAAACAAATTTCAGACTGATTCATAGGTTAGTTTAGATTTGGCAGCCATTTGAGTGAAACGTATTTCGTGATTTTTGCTAAGATGGAAAAAGAGCAGATAAAGATCGTTCGGTAACTCACTTTTTGTTTTTGGATGGGAAGATAAAAGCATAGTTGGATGCTGTTTATAGGGACCATCCGCCATTTATGACAGCAGTTACATACTGGTTGAACGAATTTAAACATCGTGGTTTCAATCATTGAAGAAATCTACGATATGATTCTCACTGATCGACGAGCGAAAGTGCACAAAGTAGCAAAGACCGTGGGTGTGTCGACCGGAACGGCAATTAATATTTTACATGATAAGTTGGCGATGAAAAAATTGTCGGCCCGATGGGTGCTGCGATTGCTCATGGTGGACAACAAGCGGATGCGGCTGTTAACTTTGAAGCAGTGTTTGGAGGAATTTAAGCGAGATTCGAAAGCCTTTTTGCGTCGAGTTGTCACCATTGATGAAACCTGGATTCATCACTACACACCAGAAACCAAACAATCTAAACAATGGATTTCTAGCGGTGAATGTGCTCCAATGAAGGCAAAGACGGTCCCATCGGCCAGAAAGGTCATGGCGACGATTTTTTGGGATTCGAAAGGCGTCATTCTCATGGATATTTTAGAAAAAGGAAAAACGATCACTGGAAAATACTACAGTGAGTTATTGGACCGCTTCGACAAAAAATTAAAGGAGACACGGCCACATTTGGCGAAAAAGGAGGTGATATTCACCACGTTAACGCACCAGCACATTCATCCGGAGTTGTCGTCGCCAAACTGCATGAATTGCGTTATGAATTGTTGCCGCACCCTCCGTATTCACCCGATCTGGCTCCCTGCGCCTTCTTATTGTTCCCTAACATGAAGAAATGGCTAGCGGGAAGAAATTAGCTCAAACGAGGAAGTCATCGCCGAGACAGGGGCGTATTTTGGAGAGTTCGACAAATCCTATTTATTGGAGGGGTTAAAAAAATGGCAGGAACGTTGGGAGAAGTGTATCTTTCTAAAAGGGGACTATGTTGAAAAATAAAAAAAATTTTTTTGAAAAACTGGTGTCTTCATTTCAAACACGGGTACTTATTGAACCGCCCTTGTACATATTTCGCTTCAGCGCTAAGAGTTTCTATATCGTGTGACGCTTAGCGCGACCGTACCCCCTTCAAATCTGGTTGGACTAAAGGAAAGCAATAGTCAAGGATGCAGAAGAGGAAATGTAAAAAAAAGAAAACGACGCAGAATCAAAAATTAACTCAATTCAAAACAATCAAAACGCAATAATATGTTGCCTGTAAACTAAATGTATTCTTTAGCCTCATCTGCATATCATCCGTTGACACCCATTCTACGAAACCTAAAAGGAAGCCTTACCCTCCGGATTTGCACTACAGTTTAGGTCAATGAGACTGTTCGTCCACCTGCGTTAGTAACCGGTGGGAGAGAAATACGTAAAACTAAATTTAATTTAAAATTAACTACTATTACTTTGCACATACATAGGTAAAGTACCTGACCAAAAAAGGCCCGCTCGAAAATAAGGTCCACTCATAATATTTTGACAGTTAGAGAAATCTGTGTCAGTTTAGTACCATAACGGGTTTCCGTAGCGTGTTTGCAGTTAATTTCTCAACCCTCATGGGTTGTTATTGCCAGCCAAAAATAAGTAGGAGATTTCTGATGATGTGGTGTTGTCCTTCTTCGGGTGTACAGGCCGTCGTCGGTTGGAATTGCTTCCTAACGTTTCGCTAGCACGAGTGGCGAGCTTCTTCAGAGGTCTATCCATTTTCGCTGTTGGTTGTAGACAACATGCGACGTCGGCCTGTACACCCGAAGAAGGACAACGCCAGTCCATCAACTGGCCGCGAAAGCCTTAATCAATTTGTCATTTCTGATGATTTTCTTGAAATTTGTATGCATTGCCCAAAATATTGTTTTTCGAATCCATATGTGAATTTCTCCTGTTATCTGGTTTCTTCTTTACTTAATACCTTATAAACTAAAATGTACACTGGTTTTAATAAGGTCCGTCAAAATGATAGATTAATGCTCCTTTTGGGCCTTATTAAAAGCTTCGCGGTCTTTATTTTTAAATTTTTATTTTTATGTAGGCTTTAAAACACGGCCGATAGAAAACAAAAACGCGTCGATTAAAATGAAGAATCCCTGAGGTATGCTCTGGATGCCTTAAAGCGTGGTATGTCTCAACATAATGTTTCAACCCGTTTTGAAATACTGGGTTGCAGTTTTCGTAACCACATTAAAACTGGAAGTACTGAGCGATGATTAGGAAGATGCTGTGTGTTGTCCCCTGAAAGGGAAGAACTTTTTGCATGCATTATTCGATTTTGCAAAATTAGCATGCCGTTTACTATAAAAATGCTAAACCACCAAGTTTATCAACTTCTTGAAATTGATGGAGACAACCATTTATTGAATAAATGAAAGCTGCTGGAAGAACCTGGTTTAAAATTTTCTCAGCGTAAAGTACAACACATGAATCCAGGATGAGTCCAAAAATAAACAAAGGTATTGTCCTTGGAATCAGTGACCGGTAAGTTTTTGGACATAACTTCTGATAGTGTTGATTAACATACCGTTGTCAGTCTTAGCAACATGACTGTTCCAAAACCAGTGGGAAATTTGAAGATAGTCAAAGAAGATACGACAAATTCTTCGTTCAACGATCTTCTGGCAACACTTGAGGTTTAGATTAAAGAACCATCGGTTAATCGTCGGAAGAAGGGAATTAACTACCAAGCACATATTCGTGTTTGTAGACTTTATTAGAAACAGTATATGCAATAAAGCCTAGTGATGATATTGTTTTGAAACATCCTTAATATTTTTCTGATTTTTATTCTATTTATATAAAAATATAAATATAAATATGGAGTCAACAGAAACAAATTCTTAGACGAAGACATAATTCCAGCGTCCACCTGATGAGACCCAATAGGTAGAAACCGGTCGTGGGATATGGCTTTCAGTTCGTTGTGCCTACTTATTAGGACGCGTTCAAAATTTTAGATCTTTGATCTTAATATTTAGACGAATAAGGATTTTAATTCCTTCTTTTTTGGATATTCTATTTATATATTTTATACAGTTGCATTAAGAGAAAAATAAACTTTCATGTAAGGCATGTACATTTCGTAAACTTGATCTTTACCAACAGAAATTTGAAAAGAGGTTCCTATTATTAAAGTCGAATTATATAAGAACATAAGCTTTCACGGCCGGAATTCATAGTAGTGTAACGAATTTTCTAGTTCAACTTATTTATATAACGAATATTTATTTCCAATAATTTATTTAACACTTACACGCTACTTAAAACACTAATGCAACAACTAATTTATATGACAAGGAAAATGTGTTATTTATATCACTCGGTATATCGTATTTATATTACCACTTATTTATATGACAAGGTAAATGCGCTATTTATATCACTCGGTATATCGTATTTATATTACCATTCGGAAGCTAATTGTAAACTGGTCTACTATCAACCGTAAACTGTCAACTGTAAACTGTAAACTGTAAACTTTAAACTGTAAACTGTAAACTCTAAACTGTGAACTGAACTTGACCGTTGACAACATAGTATTTATAGAGGTATCGAAGGTTCTGGAGTAATCAGGAACGACCTTCTGGTATTTTCTCGAACTCCTATTATGTTGTTGTTGTTTATTTATTGCTATCAAAGCGCCGACCGACGACCGTATTCGAGGAACCCGTCTTATCTGTTTCCGGAACCTCGTCGCCGCTCTTGTACACATACAGGCTCGTTACAGTAGAATGATGGTTCGGGCTTGTAGGCCGTGGTCGATGTGAACGGTTTCGTCCAGACGTTTCGTCAGCAACTGCGGCTGACATCATCAGTGGAGGAAACCGTTCGCATTGACCACGGCCTACAAGCCCGAACCATCATTCTATAATACTATAAAGTCGAATTTTTCGGTGTTTTAGGAATTGCATTAATTGACCGATTACTCTATGGTGGCGGTAAAGTGAAGAGAATTTATTTATTTTTTACTTTTAATAGCAGTCAATGTACATAGTAGGCGTTATCATTACAATGTTTCTCCTTTTTAATGAGTGTGAGCTATAAAAATTTCTCCAAAGGAGGTAAAAGGTGGCTGTAGACAAAATTAGACAAAATGTGAAATGTGTCAAGCTTAGTAAAATGTTAATATTGGAGTAAATTTTTTTTGTTACAAAATAACTTAAAACCATAAGATGGAATGTATATGGTTAACAGTAAGTTTGCACAAACTATACCGTCCAAGAACACCACAGACGTAAGAATGAAATGAAATCATGTACAAATGTTTTCCTTTTTTCAGATTTTTACTCTTTACCTATTTGACTTTAATAATATATATTCAGCATCAGGAACATTATTTTTAACAATTTGTTTCTACGCAATTTTATGTACTTAATGGATAAGAGTATTTCGTAGAAATATGTTTACAGTATCCTTAATACCTAAAATGACAATTTGATTTTTTATTACACAAAAATGAAAAAAAAACACTTAGAACTATTTCAGTTCTTTATTTAAATATATAGTCAATACGTATTTCGCCTTTTTAGGGCATCTTGAGAAGCTTAATACAAACTGTGACGTGAAGTGAAATAATTGAAGTGTTTTTTTTAATTCAATTTTTGTATATTTATAATGTTTCACCAAAGCATAACGACAAATAATTTCAACTTAATTTTTGTATTGATTTGAAAATAATTCGTATAAACATTTACAATTAAAAAAGAAATATTTAAAACAATTATTAATATAATATTAAGTTGTTTAAAATTAAACTAGAAATGTTTTCACAAAATTTAGTAACAATCTCTTACACGTGTTTCAACCTTTCAGTTATTCTCAAAGAGAATTTTGTGAAACGCTTCTGGTTTCATTTTAAACAATTTAATATTATTCAAAATTATTAATACCGCAGAAACAATTCGAATTATTAAAAATGATGGATCCTAAAACATTTCGCATTCAAATTGCATTTTAATTTTATTTTTCGTAAAACAAATGGCAAATTAATTATTATTTATTTTCGATCCCCCAAGTGTTATTAAACGACTGGCAGGAGTAAAGGATAAGGGAATGGGAGGCAAATGGAATGAACGGCAAAAAGCCATTGAAGATGAATACATTCATAAGCAGGTCTTGTTTGAAACGTCATACGCACCATTCAAGTGACTGTTTTGTTTCAATTCCAGACTCAAAGGCAAATAAAGGCTCTCAGAGAAACATTGAAACATGAAATTCAGTTAAGCGAAGATACCATGAAGAAATTTCAAGACAGTGCAAAAAGACTTCGAAAACGTTTAGAGGAGCTTGAGAACATAAAGGACAATGGGGAATGACTAACCCATTGCACCATCTTGTAAACATATCATTCCACAAAAGAAATACATAAAGAGTAACATTTATTCGAGTTTTTATATATTTTAGCAATAAAAAAAATTCATTCAATACTGGTAAACCGCATAATAATTACATATTAGTTAGTTACTTATTAGTTTGAGAAAGATATTATATGTTAGGAAGTAACTTTTTGTCCTAAATTTTAACAATAATGTGACAATGTTTTACCGAATGAAATATGTGATTCTCTGAAGACATTCAAAATGAAGGGAACAATTCGAAATTTAATTAAACGAATGTCTTACGACTCTCCTTGTTTGTTTGTAGAAATGTACAAAATTTTGAAAATTAAATCTAAAAACTCATTTTTATTTCGCTTCCTTTTTTCAATTAACATCCTGTAATCAAAATGCTGCTCAAAATACGTTAATGGATTGAAACAGGGATTGTCTTCGAAATTAGTAATTATTAATGATGATAGGATAGATCTTTGGTCTACTGTCATTTGTTTCGAGAAGATTTTGAATACTTTGAAGGAAATGCGTAAACAAAATTGTTACTACCTTTATTTCTCAACATTTAAATAGCAGTCGTAAGCGTTTTGTACCCGAAGGGTTTAATAGAACCCTTATGTGGCAACAGAGGTTTTTAACTTCTGAACGAAATGAGAAGAGTTTAAGTTCACACACAATCTGTAAATCCTTAGCCTAGAAACGAAAATTGTATTAAAAAATCATTTTATTTTTTAAGGACATCCTGCTGATTATATCGATTCCAAAAAATTACGTATCATGTAATGATACAAAAAATTATGATAATTTTTTCAACAGCATATAATAATAATATGGCGTACTCAACAAAAAGTTTTCGTAGTTGTGCCAGAATTTCAAAGAGGTAAAAAATCCACAAATTAGTGAAAAGATAGTGAAATTTGGCCCTTGCTGGATTGTAATTTCGAATTATCTATTCGAAAGGACATTATTGAAAACTCCTTCAGCTAAATTTTCAGCCCTCTAAGTGGTCACAGGGTGGCGCTATCGTTAAAAATGAGTTTTTTCGAAATTAATTTCTCCTGCCTCGCTGTTTACTTTTAAAAATCTGAAAAAAATAATGAAGGTTAGTTCTTCAGAAGGAAACTAGTCTGATTTTTTTAGATTTCTAAAACCTAAACTGAAGCTAGGAAAAATTCTTCAATTTTTCAATGACTTAGGACATGAAAATAACAGTTTTTCATGTATTTTTTCCCATACTTTACGATGCCGGTAAGTACATTTTCAATTTTAGACAGGAGCATGCCCAAAAATGCGGAAAAGCATCATTTTTCGCATTTTTTCGATAATTTTGGGCTACGATCCGATAACTTTGTAGGTTAAAAAAAATATTTAAGTATATTTTAACGTTTTAATGCCTATTTAATTTCATGATTATGGCCCAAAATTATCGAAAAAATGCTATAAATGATGTTTTTTCCCATTTTTGGGTATGTTCCGGTTTAAAAATGAAAATATACTTACCGACATCGTAAAGTACGGAAAAAAGTACATGAAAAACTGTTATTTTTATTTCTGCCAAATGTTTATGTTCTAAGAAGCCATTGAAAAATTAAAGAACTTTTCATAGCTTCAGTTTAGGTTCTAAAAATATAAAAAAATCAGGATAGTCCTTCTGAAGAACTAACCTTCATTAATTTTTTCAGATTTTTTAAAGTAAACAGTGAGGCAGGAAAAATTAATTTCGAAAAAAACTCATTTTTAACTATAGCGACACCCTGTGACCACGCCGAACATTTAGCTGAAAGAGTTTTCAATTATGTCCTTTCGAATGGCTAATTCGAAATTACAATTTTCAGTATCTTATCCCGATATAGCCTTTATTTTTCATGTTCCTCGTCAGATTCTATTCCTAGGTGCTTTATTCATAAATACCTTCTGATATTGTTATTAACTGGAATGTCATAATTTTATTCGATTTGAACCAGCAATTAAAAAGGTAAAAATTATTTTACTCTTAAACGGTTTAATAATAAGGGATGAAATTTTATGGAAATTATAAGTGATTTGTGGACCTTGTTCGACTTGGCTTTTGTCCAATACAAATATCATTGATTTTATAAAAATGTCACACAGTTTGGTTTTTAGATTGATTATTTTGGGGAATTGGAAACGAGTTTTCGTTTTAAGACAAAATGATTTAAATATTTTACTTTCGTTCAAGCAACTTTTACACTTTTAAGGTAAAAAAATCATTTTTTAATGGAAAGATGAAACGATATTTGCTAAAAGATCCACATTATATACATTATTTAGGTAACAAATATCACAATTTTAGAAGCAAAATGTTTTTCTCGCTTTTGTTTAATGATCAAGCATTTGTTTCACAAGAGTTAGACAAAAGCTCAATCAATTCTGACTATATTTTCAAGTGCTCAGAAGTGAATTGAAAAACCTTGAGATTAATAGATACAATACATAAGGAATTAAATAATAATTTAAAAAAATATATCTAAGATAACTTTTTTATTATAGGAGTGATTGTGAAGGTTCACTAATAAGAAAAAATAAAATTTCGTCAAACTTCACAAATATTTATTAAAATTGCTACTTATGTACATTTCAACCACAATGTGGTCATCTTCAGTGTATTGAACATTGAGTAATAACAAGAAAACAAAATTAATCTAATTTATACATTCTTAGACACGAGAGATGAGGCGATTGATTAGGTGGTGTGTGTCGAAATTCATTAGGTTTTTCCTATATTTATCGATGTTAAGAGCTTTGCTAGTAACAAGTTCTAAGTAATTATTACAAGGCTTTAATAATTCTAAATTGTTTATATCAAACGAATGATTACTATTTAAAAAATGTGTGGCTATGACCAACTTTTCAGAGTTATTATTTTTTAAATGAGAAAAATGTTCTTTAAAACGGGTATGAATATTTCTTTTTATTAAATCGATATAAACTTTATCACAATTATTACAGCTGATCTTATATATACCAGATTTATTCATAAAATCATCCTTGTCTTTAGGGTTTCCCAAGAGGTTGCAATATTCAATTCTTTGGAGACATGTTTGACGAACTTTGTAAGGATTTGATGATATGTAAATTTTCTCCTAATTTTATTTGCAGAAGTATGCGTTAACGTCGTGTTTTCTTTAATTTGTTCTTATGGTTCTGTTTCATAATAATTTTTATTATATCCTTTTTATTAAATCCGTGGTTTTCTGTTACTTTTAAAATATGGTCAAATTCTTTTTGATATTTCCGTTTGTTTAACGGGATATTGACTAACCTATTTACTAAACTATTAAAAGCAGTCAATTTGTGTTGTTTACATGTATGAAAATCTACTGGTATATATCTGTTTGTGTGGGTAGATTTTCTAAAGATATTAAAACTTAAGTGATTATTTTCTTTGATAATTAGTAAATCAAGAAAAGGTAATGAATTGTTTTCTTCAATCTCAAAGGTAAATTTTATGGTGTTATATTGTGAATTTAAAATGTTTACAAATTTATCTATATTAAAATTGGAATCAATTATTGCAAAAACATCATCTACGAAACGTACCCATAGTTTTGGAAATAAATTGGAATTTATATTCAATTCAGTTTTAAAATAAATTAGCTAAAAATGGGGATAGGGGGTTACCCATAGCTGTGCCGTTTATTTGTTTTACTTCGAAACTGAAAAATACTTTGTTACATACACAAATTTGTTAAATTTATTAATTCTTTAATTTATATGTCTGGAATATTTAATTTTGATAACCAATCTTCTAAAAATGATAAAGTTTAAATTAGATTTTATTAAAATGTCACACAGTTTAGTTTTTAGATTGATTATTTTGGGGAATTGGAAATGAGTTTTTCTTTTAAGACAAAATGATTTAAATATTTTACTTTTGTTCAAGCAACTTTTACACTTTTAAGGATCGTACACGCCGTTTTTATTTACCCCATGCACAGTTAATTAACTCATAAAATGTTGGGTAAAAGAAAAGATAAGCGTTTTTTTCTTTCTTTAGTTAGTTAGTAAATAATAGGTAAATATTTATAATACTCACAATTTCCAATAAAACTTCTCGGAAAACTTCTCCTACTCAGCTCTAGAGCTAATCCACATTTGGTATACACTTTAGAGGAAACTTGAGTAAAACATAAAAGCATCGCAACAATTAAAAATTTTCCCGTATTTTGCCACATTGTATTAGAAACTCGTTTTATATTCTCTTGTTTAAAATGTTCTGATATTAACTAAGCAGATTAAAATTAAATCAGCCGAAAAAAAAAGTAATTTGTTTAACAGATCACGCGTATAAAGTACATAGCACGTAAGTACACAACTTATGTAATTTTACGTTTATTTAATTCCTCTGTTTTATATGTAGTTGTGTATAATACGTATATATATATATATATATATATATATATATATATATATATATATATATATATATATGAAATAAATGTTGTGATATATACTCTTCAGTGGGCTAACAATGTAATGGCTTGCTGTTTGATGCAACTTTTGCATTCGAATAAAACTTAATGTTTGTGTTGACCTTCATATTTTTGTGGTGTCTTCACTTGTATGTAAATAGACATTGGAGTTAAACTGTTTCTAGTTATCAATTCTTGGAAGAAACACCAGTTAATTAAATGAGATTTTCTCGTACACGTTGATAAATAATAGCGAGTACAGTCATTAGCAAAAGTACTGAGATTCGAATATTCTTCCTTGTAAGTGTTAAAAATTGCTGTATTATTTAATACTACCATAGCTGTGCCGGCGACTTCGTCCTCGTGGAATTTAACAAACAAGTTATTTTAAAAATTTTAAAGGAAGTCGTTGAGACACAACCGTTAGCAATAACCCGCTCGCGCGTCGTTAGCCCGCGCGACAGGCAGCCTTTGTGATATTAAGTGGCGGAAGGCGCTTTTACAATTTTTGTCGGTCTATCTGTTTGTTTATTCCGGCTAATCTCTGAAACGGCTGCACTGATTTTTACGGGACTTTCACTGGCAAATAGCTAATGTAATAAGGAGTAACTTAAGCTACTTTTATTTTAGAATTTAATAACTATTTATTAATAACAATAATTAATTTGTAAAATAAAAGTAGCCTAAGTTACTCCTTATTACATTAGCTATCTACCAGTGAAAGTTCCGTCAAAATCGGTCCAGCCGATTCAGAGATTATCCGGAACAAACAGACAGACAGACCAAAATTTAAAAAAATGTTATTTTGGTATATGTACCGTGTATAACATACATCCATATGCATTTAGTTAAAAGTGGTTATTTTAATATTACAAACAGACACTCCAATTTTATTTATCTGTCTAGATTATTTAATATTTTTTGTGTCACAGTGTATTGTTTTAATACAGAGAAAGGTTTTTACATGTAGGTCTATAAATAACCCAACTATTTACAGCAAAAATTTGATAAGCTTTTTTCATAGTCATAACTAAAAAGTACAGTATAAGCGCTTTAACATGCCTTGAAATAAAAAAAAGGGGAATATATTCGATAGGCGTTCTAATAAGAATAGTTAGAGTCCACGCCGGCCAGTGACATTAATACCTTGGTAGTATAAATGCAAAACTGTGTCAGAAATTTATTTATTTTTTTAAATCTATTTGATAAGATATAGAAACCTTTCATATTAATGTACCTAATTCTTTTCTGATTGATCAGAGTTGAAATCATCTTCACCAGTGGCGGATTTACAAATTTGCCGCTAGTAGGCTATTCAATTTTTTCCGCCCCTACTGACCTTTGAAATTCAATACGCTAGTTTAGTTAACAATCATATTTATTCTGAAATTGCAACTTTATGATTTGTGTTCTATCGTCCTCATTACGTCGGCTTTTCCCCGTTATTAGTATGATTGTGAACTAGGGGATAGTTGTGTCAGTTTCTAAATTATTTTTGCAACCCACGATTTAGTTAAGAGTATACTGTTGACCTAAAAACAGCAGCATGTACTAATTATAAAGTGGGGAAAGGTATGCCTTAAAAATACTTACACCATGTGAACACAGCTTAAACAAAATAATGTGTAGTCGGTAAACGTTGTTTTTGTTAAATATTTTTTATTGCACTTACAGTTTTAAAACAATTTTTATTAAATAATCTATTAACGATCCGGTTAATGGTGACAATTAAATCAATTAAGTTTTACATTATCTTATATCGTCCTATGAAATCTTGTTCATTAGTTCTGACTCTACGCACAAAAGAGATAAGGCGTTAAGCTTTTCTTGACTTAAAGTAGATTGTAGATAGTTTTTACCCGCTTTAAGCAAGAAAAGCTTCTCTCACCTGAACAATTTGTTACTGGTGTACATAGAGCCATGCGAAGTGCTATATCCAAGTTTGGATAAATGTTCTCCAAATTCTGTTTTCGCAGGAACAAAGATAGACTTTTTAATGATTCAGAATATGGTTTTATCAAAATTCTTTGAGAAGAAACGTGGCATTGAAAGTGTACGCATTCTTAAATTAAATCAGTTTCTAAATCGTTAGGATACATTTTTTCCAACAAAATGGCTTTTTCCGTCAGGGTCGATGGTAACAACTCACTCATTTTGGTTAGAAATGGAAACTTTTGCCTTTTTTCTAACTCGGACACGAGTCTATCTATGAGGACGAGAAACGTGTTAACCCTGAAAGTTTCACTCCCAGTCATTGTAATAACTTCTTCAGATGTTTCATCAAATCTTTGTTTTCTTGTCGGTTGTCTTTTATAGTTTAAGGTAGTACCCATTTAATTTAAAAAATAGTTAAAAGTTATTAAATTTAAATTAAAATTAATATTGAAACGCTATTGGAATATTTTAAAAATTCATGATCGCATAAGTATCTATATTTTACAGTGCGTTTAGTAATATTTTATATACGGATTACGGACGTAAGAGTGTTCAGTATACTGTGCATTACTAAAATATTGAAATTTTGTCACTCGTTTCTTTGTGTATATAATAATGTTTTTTTTTATTTCTGTAAGATAAAAAAAAATTGTGCCAAATTTGTCGCCCCCTAAAATCTGCCGCCCTAGGCTCCAGCCTACTCAGCCTACTGGTAAATCCGCCACTTCTCTCTGTAAACGGTCCTCCACAATTTTTACAGCTGTTAATACTGATGTCCTTGTATATATATCTAATATGTGAAAATTAACACATACAATGTGAATTAATTAGATATTTACATGTGTAAGAGTAATCTGGTAACGCGTAGGTGTAATTAACTTTGAGAGGCATCGTATTTGAAATAAACAAACACTAGGTATATAATTAATTAAATAAAGCTAAGCAACGGTTCAGGGTCATCGTAATTGTTGTATGTATAAACAAAACATAACAAAGTATATATTTTCCAATTTTATGGTAACCTTCAAACATTCTGTTGCTGCAAATAATCTGAGGTTTTGTCTGACTACTTAAAGTCTCACAGATCATCAAAACCTATAGGATGCACTTTTAGCTACGCTAGGACCTTCAAAGGACTGAAGGACGAGCTTATGGTACAAATTCAGAAAAGAATCTGAGAATTACTATTTTTTATATACAGGGTTATTCACGCTATACGGCACGGAATATTATGGGCAAAATACGAGACATTCAAAAAGTTTAACTTTTGGGTTATATGGGGGTCTATTATGGTTACTTTTTAAAATTATTTTCATATTATACAGGGTGTTCCAAATGCCCTAAAAGTATCAAAGTTATGTTTTTTTTTAATGGAACCCCCTGTATATTATTGCATTTTTGGATTGTCCGATAAAAATAAGGGGCTGTTTTGATAAGGTTTTTAATACCTAAACCTTAAGGCTTTTTAAATAATTTGAATTCTATCAAAATCTAACCTAATTTTCATGTTTCAAATACTTAAGAAATATTTAAGTTATGTAAGCGAAATTTACAATGAAATGTAACAATAGATCATATTTTATATGCAAATTATAATAAACTCGTCATCTTATACAGGGTCTCCAAAAATTAATACTACTTAAGTAAGAACTTTAAGGGGTTGTAACTTGATTAATTTAAATGGAACGCCCTATATTTTAACATACCAGGAAATGTATTTTTTAATTACCTGTCGGTTGGTATTAGAGTGTTCATAAGCTAAGACTGCGCGTTTTTACAGGAAACGCTAAATAATTGTTTTTTTTGCGCCATGTGGAGTTTTTTAAATACCCAAAAGTTCCAATGTATCTAGTTGCCTTTGGTGATTATTGTCGGATATCATTTATTATTGAGGTGTCGCTAATTCAAAATGAAAATTTATAAAAAAAAGGAGGGTATTGTTATGATTTTTATCGTTTCCTGTGAAAACGCGAAGTCTTAGCTTATGAACACTCTAATACCAAACGATAGGTAATTAAAAAATACATTTCCTGGTATGTTAAAAAATAGGGCGTTCCATTTAAATTAATCAAGTTATAACCCCTTAAAGTTCTTACTTAAGTAGTATTAATTTTTGGACACCCTGTATAAGGTGACGAGTTTATTATAATTGGTATATAAAATATGATCTATTGTTACATTTCATTCTAAATTTCGCTTACATAACTTAAATACTTCTTAAGTATTTGAAACATGAAAATTAGGTTACATTTTGATAGAATTCAAATTATTAAAAAAGCCTTAAGGTTTAGGTATTATAAACCTCATCAAAACAGCCCCTTATTTTTATTGGACAATCCAAAATGCAATAATATATAGGAGGTTCTATTAAAAAAAACATAACTTTGATACTTTTAGGGCATTTGAAACACCCTGTATAATATGAAAATAATTTTAAAAAGTAACCATAATAGACCCCCATATAACCCAAAAGTTAAACTTTTTGAATGTCTCGTATTTTGCCCATAATATTCCGTGCCGTATAGCGTGAATAACCCTGTATATAAGAAATAGTAATTTTCAGATTCTTTTCTGAATTTGTACCATAAGCTCGTCCTTCAGTCCTTTGAAGGTCCTAGCGTAGCTAAATGTGAATCCTATAGGTTTTGATGATCTGTGAGACTTTAAGTAGTCAGACAAAACCTCAGATTATTTGCAGCAACAGAATGTTTGAAGGTTACCACAAAATTGGAATAATATACAGGGGGTTCCATTAAAAAAACATAACTTTGATACTTTTAGTGCATTTGGAACACCCTGTATAATATGAAAATAATTTTAAAAAGTAACCATAATAGATCCCCATATAACCCAAAAAGTTAAACTTTTTTAAAGTTTCGTATTTTGTCCATAATATTCCGTGCCGTATAGGGTGAATAACCCTGTATATACAGATATGAGACATCATTTCATAAAATTTTATCTGAATCTGTACATAGGTATAAATAAAATTGTTTTTTTTTTGTTATTAGGATGTGGTGGTTATATTTGTCTCTTGTTTGGTGGTGTGGGACTGTAGCCGTTGCGGCTCCTGGAATTTCCAAATGGATATGTCCGGAAATAGCAGAAGAGCCCATCGTTGAATGCAATTGTGATGTACCTCATACATTGAGATGTACTGGGGACAAAACAGCTTTGGACGTTATTGGTAAAATTACCAAAACTTCAATGTAACATCAAAGTAGAAATGTAAAAAATATTTAAAATAAAACACGTGGTTAAAAGTGTTACTAAAAGAATTAATTGTATTTTGATGCATTTCGATTATTAACTCATTCTCGCAGAGCTTTCTAAAAATTTAAAATTTACTATAAGTTTATTTATTTTTTTAAATTAGTATTTGTTTCAAATGGAAGAGTATTTGAGATCCGGCGAGTTTGAAGACCAGCATCTTGATGTCCATTCTTCACAATCCTTAGCGCAGACACGATAATTATATTAAATAAAAAAAAAAATTCAATGAACATTCTACTGGTGATATCTATTCCAAAAAAAAAATACCTATCATAGAATACTATCCCATGATGCTACAAAAAATATAACAATTTTTGAATCAGCGTGTCATAATAACAATATAAAGGGATCAAACAAATTAGAGATATTCATAAATTTTGTTTTAAGTTACTCTCAGATTCTATTACTACTTTATTCACCTACTTTTCAATATATATATATTTGATATATAATATGAGGGATGAATTTTTTTGGAAATTATAAGTGATTTGTCGAGCTTGTCCGATTTGGCTTTTGTCCAATACAAATATAATTGATTTTATTAAAATGTCACACAGTTTAATTTTTAGATTGTTTTGGAGAATTGGAAACGAGTTTTCTTTTTAAGACACTGGAAGCGTTTTCTTATAATTTAAATATTTTACTTTCCAAATGGCCAAGATCAAGGAAGGCAACTTCGAGCTTTTACTATGTTTAAACGTTTTTGTTGTCCTTATTGTTACTGATTGTTAGAAAATTGTCTAGTTCGGTCGATTCATTTTTTAAGCTAGTTTTGAGCTGCTAAACTATTTTAACAAATTTACAGACCTTTTATAATAACTTGTAGAGCATATACTGAATTAACTTTTATCCAACAAAATTTAATAACTGAGTTTTAAATTTTCTCATAAAATTAAATGTAGATAAGGGAGGGGATCAGCACCTTATTGAATCCCCTCTTTCTATTTTCAGTTATATTTATAATTTAAATAACTTTACAGGACAAAAATTGCGATCGCTAAATTCGTCAGTATCAATATCGCTCCTTGATTGTACAATTCAAAATGTATCCACCATTTCTGGGCATCTACTAGAAGGAATAGCCCTAAAAGGTCTTGTAATTTCTTCCGGGGAAATAAAGGAAATCCACGAAATGGCCTTTGACAAGCTTGCCGCTCCTCTGAAAGCTTTAGGATTGCCTAATAATAAACTCACCACTGTTCCATCGCATGCATTAAGATTTTTGTCCGATCTTAATAGGTTGGATCTGTCTACCAATAAACTTAGAAAACTGGAGTCACAAAATTTTAAGGTAAAAAAATAATTTTTTAATGGAAGGATGAAGCGATATTTGCTAAAAGATCCACATTATATACATTATTTAGGTAACAAATATCACAATTTATGAAGCAAAATTTTTTTTTCGCTTTTGTTTAATAATCAAGCATTTGTTTTACAAGAGTTGGACAAAAACTCAATCAATTCTGACTATATTTTCAAGTGCTCAGAAGTGAATTGGAAAACCTTGAAATTAACAGATACAATAAATAAGGAATTATTTTGAACGATCAAATAGATATTAAAAATACTCCATTGTTACGTAAATGTTAGTAGTCCGTTTATTTTCCATTAGATATTTCTAACTGGTCTAAACTTACTTAGTTTGAACTGGGCCTAAACTGTTGTTAATTGTAAAAATTCATACTATTTAATAACATCCTCACTTAAGCGTAAATCAGAGTAAAAACTAATCTTAAATTTATATTTTCTATTTCTTCCCCTTAATTTAGAACAATGCAGAAATCAGAGCCAGAGAGGGTATAAGGTAGTTTATTTTAAATTTAAAAAACAACATAACGTTTCGCCTCTAGTTGAGAGGTTTTATGAAGGTAAGTTTATTTTTTTTTTAATTATAAAATACGATGAATTAACAATGGTATAAAATTGTGATACATAATTACAAAACAGTACAAACATATATAAAATAATAAATATTAAAAACAATTAATACCAATACTTTATTAACGACAACACGATTGATTGTGAATAGTAATTATTTATTACAATTTTGTACCATTGTTAATTGACCGTATTAGAGGCGAAACATTCAAAGTTGGTCGTGGTCGATTTGAACTGTTTCGTCCAGACGTTTCGTCAGCAACTGCGACTGACATCCTCAGTGGGTGCTACGTTGACTACGCGGGCGAAGATTATACCTTGAAGTCTCGCCCGCGTAGTCAACGTAGCACCCACTGAGGATGTCAGCCGCAGTTACTGACGAAAGATCTGAACGAAACCGTTCAAATCGACCATGGCCTACAAGCCCGAACCATCATTCTACTATGAATTCCGGCCGTGAAAGCTTATTTTCTTATATTCGATGTTGGTTTTTTAATTTAAAATAAACAACATTATACTTTTTTAATCTCTCATTTCTGAATTAATATTAAATTTGTTATAACTGTGTTTGGTGCGAGGATGGGACCCAGAAGTTTGTAATCGCTATTCAAATCTAATAAGTTTGGAAAACTGGCACCAAGGACACAATATCTTAACGAGTAAAAATTATTGCACATTGATACGTAAAACTTATGTGCTATCATTACAATTAAGTTTTTTTTTTCACAGGGTTTGGCAAATTTATCATTTATTGATCTATCTAACAACGAAATATTGCGAATTTCTACGAACACCTTTTCTCACTTGTTACATCTGAGAGTACTTCGTTTACAGAACAATCGTCTAACAATTCCTGCCCTAATTACACTGAACACCTTGTACTCAATTGAAGAGTTAGATTTATCATCAAACTACCTAGATGGGCCCCTGGATTTTCAGACACTTCCCAACATTCCCTTTCTCATGAACTTGCAATTGTCTCACAATTCCTTCAGCAGTATAAAGATGGGGGCTTTAGAGGGATTGCCCAATCTACAGACGTTATCATTACATGGTAATCAGATAGATGTATTGGAGGATCACGCTTTCCTTTATCTTTCCAGTTTAAAACAATTGAATTTATCAAGTAATAGGATCGTGGCGGTATCAGGGGCATCTCTTGATCATTTAAAAAATTTAATCGAACTTGACTTGAGCAGCAATTTTCTAAGGGCTGTTGCAGCAGATTTACTGACACCATTACGAAACTTAAGGAGATTAAGACTGGACGATAATGAAATTTCGATTGTATCAAGTGACGCATTTAAAACAGGAATTCTTCTAGAAAGACTGACATTACGAGGTAAGACATTTTAAAAATATTTTTTAGTCTATTTATTTTAAAATTAAATGTTTATCAAACTTTCTTTCAAAAATACAGGGCAAATTTGAGTCGCATTAGTTGCGTAATATCTGCATAACTATTTATTTTGATAAGAAATAACAGTGTTCCATAAAAAGCGTTAGAAAATTAAGCCAAACTATTTTGTGTTCTACAGGAGGATTTATTAATAAGCCCAGTTAAAGAGTAAAGTATTTCCTAATTCTTTGAAAATTTTCCAAATTACAGAATTTTGGATTATATCATCAACTGCATGAACATTAATAATTTTTATTCTATTTATATATTTAATTGTATCGGCACTTACTTGTTATAACTTTAATATAAAAATGACGAAAAAATAATACAAAATTTAAGTTTCAAAAATTATTTATTTGATCACTACGATCGTTTCATCACACTGTGGCTTCTTCAGGTGAAGACTACAATTGTAGTGGTGAAACGATCGTAGCGATCAAATAAATAATTTTTGAAACTTAAATTTTCTATTATTTTTTCGTCATTTTTTTAATTTGTATTCTGTCTTCTGTCACCAATCACGAAAAAATAGAATAACAAATCCATGGAATACAATTAATATTTTTTAATTTAATTAAAAACAAATTGACGAAATATAGTACATTGATCGAACTACTAAGTACGCTGCTCTATGCAAATACTCTGATTCAATTTCAAATCAGAACACCTTCCCAACTGTAACTTACCTTCATGAATAATCCTAGGTTTAGCGTTTACGGTTTTACAAAAATTGTGTTTTGATCGGCAAATATTCGTATATATGTACATTTACTTGAACGTAATTTTATAGTGAAATTAAATGAAAATTTTGCACCTTTAGATAACCCCCTCAATTGTGACTGTAATCTTATGGATTTTGCCAGTTGGTTATCGAATTCAACAATACCCAAGGAAGACCAGAATAGCATAGTGTGTGCCACACCACCGTCTTTGGAGAACGGAATTTTAATAGAAATTCCATCGAACGATCTTCGATGTGGTCACCAAGAACCACTTCTTTCTCCATTGAATATGCCTGTCAGAGCTCACATTCATTTAAGAAACTTCACTTTCGACGGTTCTAAAATCATTCTTGAATGGTATGTTGAAGAGGAAGCGATTCCTTACACGTGCGATGCTCTCTTTGTTTACGAAGAAGACGGATCAAAAGAAGTTCTGCTCGAATCGAATCCTTTGAAGTGCAATTCGTCCAATTTGAAAGATCCACGTCTTTTGGACGTGACTGTACCAAATTCATTTGAATTGTCATTGGGTAACAGATACCGTTTTTGCGTGGTACTTTTAGAGTCCGCAACTCGTTCCGATGAATTATCTTTGGCATTGGGATGTTCAGACGTTTTACCATTGCTACCAAACGTTCATCATAAACGTGCAAAACCGTCACCAACGCTACCTACGATTCAAACAACTTTTACTTCAGACGGTATGCTTACAGTTAATCTCAATGTAAATCGTTCGGAAAATTGCGAAGTTCATTTGGCATTATTCCAAACAAAAGGAGCTTTGAATCAGAAAAAAATAATGAAATGTAGAAACGATAGATACATTTTTGATAATCTTGATGATGACGTTTATACATTATGCATCAATTTATTGAAACCTAATAATAATCGTGATCTTAAAAACGATCAAAAGACCCAGTGTGTTAGAGTGACAAAACAGCAGTCTACTCAAACGATACAGGGTGGATCACTTGCTCTGATATTCACTTTAGGAAGTGTTGGTGTTTTTTTAATATTTGCCGTACAAAAGTGTTTTCAGAAATCAAGAGTTGGAAGGTCTCAATGTTTTATATCCCCTGAAGAAGAAGGACCACAACATAACCGATATGTAAAGTTGCAAGCTACAACAAAAGTGTAATTTTAAATTTTGTAAATATATTTTTGTGCCATAAGTGAACTGAAATAAAAACTAAAAATTAATTAATAAATAATTTAACTCATTTTTAACAATCAGTATTAACTTATATCAGTTTGTATGTATATTCAAGTACCTATTTACATCATAAATGCTTTACGAACACATAATTTTAAATTGTACAGTTTTTGAACTACTTATGTAGTAATACTAATTTGCTATTAAACATAAAATTTATAGTGGGATATTATTCTTCCTATTTCAATATTTTATCTTATACTAGTAACTATCTCGGCTTCGCACGAGTGGACAAAGATTTTTCGAAAATATTGTAGTTCATCGCCCTGTATGAAGCTTTCTGAAATAAGAATGCAAAGGCACCATACCACCCAGTTATTTTCTCAAAAGGTGCGGTGTACAGAGCAAATTTGATTTACATTAATTGAGTATGATCACTATACATAAGTCATTTAATTAATTATATACATTATTATTTAATACACAAATAAACTTTTCACAAATGCTTACTAAACATAACTACAACTTCGCTACCCTGTAGCTTTTTCAAGTGAGTAGAGTGAAAAAAACTAGTTGTGTTTAGTAAATACTTCTGAAAAATTTATTTGTGTATTAATTAAAACTAAATAAAAACATTCATCAAGTAAAAGCCAATAAAATTTATTTACTTATTTTGTATGGTATCAGTGAGAATCTAAATCAAATTTTTTTAAAAATTCATAAAACAATTCACAATTCTGAGTCTGAATGCACATCCTTATATTCATTTCAAAATTCCTTTACAATCTTCTTCCAAATTATTTCCTAATGAGCACCTATATAGGAACAAAATAAACATCAAAACCGATTCTACTTATGCAGGGAATATATTAAACGATAATTTTCACATTTTAAAGAATTGCCAAAAAGTCACAAATTAAACTTATGTCAATAATTCTACTTTATTAAATTTAAATCTGTATTCAAAAACTTAAAGTTTATCCGTTCATTTCGTTGTTACCCACCCCATAAGAATCTATCAATTTGTAGTATTTAAGCTTATTTTCTAAGAACTTTAATTAGAAGATCTTCGCCTGAAGAAGCCAATGTTTTGATTAAACAATTAAAAATATTTTTGAAACTTTACTCTAGTTCTCTTTAATTGATATGGAGTTTAAACAAGTAAAGCTTACTACCATTAATTAGTCGAAAAGATAATTAATGTCTTCATACAACCTTACTATCTCTTTAGAGATTGAATTTCAAAACTTTCCTCATTAGTGCACCCTTAAAATTCTCAGGGACTATTTCCTAAAAATTTTACGTCTAAGCTTGTGAATTGTTCGATAATAATTTCATTAATATGATTCATTAGGTTTAGATAAAATGTATACTATACAATAATTACAGAATTGCGGCTTTATCGTTATTAAAACGAGTTTTCTAATTGAGGATTACTTAACAATATTGTTCTACTGTAATAATATAAACAATGATTAGTAATTTATTAAACACCAAAAATAATTTAACAACTAACTTATACATTTCTCTAAATCTACTACTATATATAAATACGTAGTATTTGTTAAATTAATACAAAATTAGAATAAGGGCATAATGTCGGATAAAATTTTCTATATTTGTATAATTAGAAAACATCACGAGTACATCAAATAATTTAACATATAAAGACACAAAACGATCTTGAAAATACATAATTACAAAATACTTTAAACCACATCACATTAAAACAATTACTTGATTTTGTAGCTGCATAGTTTTGTTATAGTAATACTTTTCTTGGTGCAGTTCCTTATTGCAAATAAATATCGAGTATTATCAAATCGCTTTCATATTACAAATACATTTAAAAAATGTGGTACGTAAGGCCCTTTCTTGTTTTAATACTTATAAATAAAGAGCGGTTCTTCCCCGCACTATTTTCTATACCAAAAAGACAAACTCTTAACCATGAATACACTGATATCATTTTCGAACAATAATGTTCCTAAAACAGCATGCACTAGAATTGCTTTTTCGACTATAGTTTATTAAAAAAAAAAAAAAAAACTAGTCGACAAAATAATGTCCCTTACAATCATCGCATGATTTTTTTATCCGTTTTTC
The DNA here is from genome assembly GCA_963921985.1 of Agrilus biguttatus. NCBI lineage: Eukaryota > Metazoa > Arthropoda > Insecta > Coleoptera > Buprestidae > Agrilus > Agrilus biguttatus. The sequence goes on from OY998118.1 coordinate 30,407,725, forward strand.
GTAATGTTGTTTTTGTTCCTTTTCCTTCGTTTCATCTTGATTATCATTTACAAGTTTTGCTATGATCAAATTTATCAAATAGTTGACAAATTGGTCAAGATAATATTTTTGCACTACTTTATTCCCGTAAATTATTATATCGATAACGATTTCGCAAAAATACGAATTTTTGTCAATTGTATTTGGACGTATTCCATACATTTCATCAAATTTATCCGCGTCAAAATCGGGCCTTTCTTGCGCCCGACGTTTGCTTTCCTCATACTCACGTTTGTATTTTTCGGCCATATTCCACACAAATATTTTAACAATGTTTATAATTGCAATTATAGGTTCAGAGCAAGGCGGAAAGACATTGTTAATATTACGAAAACCTGTACTGATCGTTTCATTTATAACTGACATTGCAATTTTAAGCAGTTTTTCCTTTATAATTTGAGAAAATTCTTGTAATGTAATTTGTATAGCATGATTAAGTGATGTGGAATCAGTATATAGACGATTACCAAAAGATACTAATTTTACAAAGTCCTCCTTAGTCAAACTATTAATGATATTATTTGATGAGAAAGTAACGTTAGCTTGTTGTGGAGTAGGAGTGGCCGGCATGTCTGAAAGAACTTGTAACTTTTCAGGTTTCGATAGGATGGCAAACGATTCCAAGTCTAAAGGTTTACCATTAAACAGTATTTCTGTTCCTGATGCAGAAAACTTAACACCATTTTTATTTAATAATTTATTATTGGCCTTAAGGATTTTAAATATTTCGTTTTTGTTGGGTATGTTGCGGATAGTTGAAATAACATCAGCAGTACCTGCCCGTTTATCGCCTCCATTCATTCGAATCGTCTCTTTGTGCATTTTATTGACCATTTTCCTGAAAATTATATGTTTAAATGCAGTTAGTATGAAAAATTGCATGAAAAGATTTACATTTACAGACTAACATCATCATCAGAGTACGTTCATAAAATACGTCATATATTTTTCAACTCATTTACGATATACGTTAGTAAATCTATATTCGCCACGATAGCTCTATCAAATAAAAACATCGATATAAAGATATCAATACATCTAGCATACACAACGAATTTGATTAAATTTTAATGTTCAATTATAAAACAGTATACTGATATAATAGATAAATAAAGGAGTTAATAATTAATACTTTATACAATAAGAAATTGTTTCATTTTGCGTCTTCCGACGTATTTTACAAATATTTTTCACTAATAGACGCCGGAAGTTAAAATCAACTTTATCAAGAATATGACATATATATATTTTATTTTAAAATTGAAAAAAAAAACTATTCAGTGTGTTTACACATTAAATAACTCCTCTCCCTCTAACTAAATATTGTCACCTTACACTATATGTATTTTTTCTCCCTTCTAAATGCATATACGTATTTTATGGACGGCCCCTAAATAAATAATGATGAGGCTTGATATTTATCAAGAACCTATGAATTTATTGAATTAATTTGTTTATTTTTATTTGTAGTTGTCTTATGAAATTCTACCTCTGATTGTATTTCAATTCGTTTTTCATTTGATTTAGAACACTTGTTTGGGTTTCATCTACAATCGTTGCAGCAGTCTTAAAGGAATAAACAGAGTTTGCGAAGAATAGAGTCGATATCCCTAGCTGCAAATATGTTAATGTTGATATTTTGTCTCCATCTTTCCAAATTAACAAAACATGAATTATGGAGTTTCCTAAACCTACTGCTCCTATAGCTAGGTTTGTTGCATTTAATAAATTTACAGTTCCTGGAACTACCTAGAAAAACGTATTGGTTAAAATTAAATAAAAATTGATGAATAAAGGGAGTTAATACTCGTCCGATATTTACTCCTCTTGATACCGCTTGCGACAGAAGAGCGGTAGCTCCAGTTCCAAGAACACCGAAAGTTGCAGCTGCAATACCGAGTGTAGCGCTCCTGGCTTCTTTACTACGTATTAAATTTGTATCCTACATTAAATTTTGTTGTCAATACCAGATACTTGAAAATAACGTTTAATAAATAAGCAATGATTTACTAATTGTCTGTTTGTTGAAAAATGAAATGAAAAAGAAATAATAAAACATTAATACAGTAATGAAAAAAGAGATTCCAATTACTCAATATTATATTATTATATATTTACAAATATTAATTTATTTAACTATTAAGTGTATATTGATTGATGTGTCTATAAAACTAAATAATGGCAATGCAATGATTCCAAATTTAAATTTAAAAGCATTGTATTCATGGAAATTTATTTCAATAGTTATCCAGTAATTTTAATAAATTACAGATTGTATTTTCATATAAATGCAATTATAATACATAAATAATTTCGAGAATTCCAAATACGGCATTAAAATTTCGGAAAAATGTTTTTGGTTTTAAAAACGAATTTGTTTTAATGAGACATTGTAACTAATTAATAATGTCAGAGTTTCATATAAACCAGCAGGGTCATTTGAAACCCAAAATAACATAAAAGTACTTGGAATTGTTTTACATATATATTTACTGTATCAAGAAATCAATATGAATATTTATAACACCTTAATCATCAGGAGTAGATAAGTATTTTCCATCTAATCCCTGAATAGCCACTACTTACTAAATTACTGCATTGAAACTATTGTACTTGTTTTACTGTTAATAATACCAAACAAGGCAAAATGAGGATATAAAAATACATTAAATTAGTAAAACTATTCCAAGAATTATGTTCACTTAATTGTATTGTTACCTGTTTATGTTTAGTCATATCTTTAAGGGTTGCAATGTTACGAATAACAGAAAATGCACCTGATGCTACAACAGCTGTGACAGCACCTACTACAATTACTGGAGCAACTGTAATAGCAGGGATGGAAGCTGCAACTAGAGCACCTCCAGATACAACACCTACTCCACTGGCCGAAATATCACCAATTTTGGTTAATTTATGACCTAATTTACATGCTGGTGAGCAATGTTGCTCTAATAGCACAATCCCATTTTCATCACTCTTGTAACAACCATTTTTGGGTAAAACCATCATGCATTTGTACAGTCTATTATCCTTTATATATTCACTCCAACTTGTATAAACTCTACATTCATGGTCAATAAATATACGACAGCCATGATCAGAGGAATAGCACTTTTTTAGTACAAAAATAGGTACTGCTGTTATATCAGCATCTAGATTGTAATCAGGGTTCTTTTCCTTTTCTTTTCTTTTTCCTGGCAATGGTTCAGTGCAATTAAATATAAAGGAAATAATAATTTGATTTTTATACTTGGCATATATATCTGAAATCAAAGGAATGAGTAAAATTATAAACATGAAGAATCCAAATGAAAGTTACTACTTTGTTTAATAATACAGTTGAAAATACTATTAATCTGTTCCAGTTCTTTTTTAGTATAAGTATCTTCCTTAGGAAATCCAAATAGAGCAAAACCAATTTTCTTTTTAAGTTCTTTCATTTGATTATGTTCAAAACAGTCATAATCTCGATCTCCTAACATTTCAAGCATGTTTTGTTGAAATTCGTTTGATCTATAATAAAATATTCTGATACAGTTAGAGTTACAACAGAACAAAAATAATTAACTACATATCAAGTTGAATATTCTAGTCCTTTTTATTTGGCAGCATTTTTGGTTTTAGCACCAAAATTTAGATAAGTATTTCTCTTTCTCATTAGTTTTCATGGATACTATTAGATATAACAGGTTGAGTGTTTTGGGTTGTTGTTGTGTTATTTGCTTAAATGGGTTCCATATTCAACTGGTGACTATGAAACAAAACAAATGCATGGATGATGACATCTGCTTAGCATAGTGAAACATCTGTAGCTAATAAAGAATACACTAACACAATCCAAAAACTCAACGTATTATATTTCACCATCCCTGTTGACATCAGCAGACAACAGAATTTAGGGTTACAAAAAGTTTTTAATATTAAAAACATTTTAAAGTTAAATTTACCCAATAATTGGCTGACTTTCTTTATGCATTTCACATTCTTGCTGAAATTTTGCAGATTCATTTCTCAAAAGTTCTTTAAGTTCCCTTAAAGTATGTAAAATGTTTATAGTGGAAATATTTCCTTGAAGAGTTGTAACTACAGAAGGAATACCATTCAATTGTAAAATAAATATTACTCCAGATTTTTGATTAAAAAAATCAAAGGAATCTTTCAAATTTTTTGCCAATGTCATTTTAAGAGTTTCATGATATGAATAATCAGAAACGTCCCATGGTAATACACAGAAACATTCTTCCAGTATTGTAATAGTTTCTTCTGATGCAAGTTCTTTGCACCAGTTTTGTGCAAACAGATCAGTGCCATGATGTAAATAGAGAGCTATAACACGCCACTGCAAAAAGAAGAAGACAAATAACCAATATTAATTAATCATTTTTGTATTACTTACTGTCTCAGCTGGTGAAAATATATTTTCTGAAATTACTTGGCGAAAGGGTTTTTGTGCAAATGCTACATGATGAGTTCCATATGTAGATTCAAAATTGTGAATAAAACTACTAATTACCTCCAATTCATTCAGCTCTACAACAATAGAATAATATTTTGGAAAATTTCACAGGCAATCTTAAATGTATAATATTCACCAGAATTATTATTTCTAAGAACCAAAGATTCTTGACCAAGTTCCTGCAAAATAAAATAAGGTAAGTAAATACTACATACTCATAATTAGGTAGAAAAACTGTACCATCGCACACCAAAAACGATTATCTCGTCAACTGCTATTATTAATATTAAGTGTGTGGTGTAAAACAGTGGAAAAATACGAGTTGTATCAAAGTATTTCAATTTCATAAACATATGAACACATGAACTAAACCTCTCCAATCTGTGACTAAATCATATAGTAAATTACAGTCGGGTACTTCCCTAGAATGAATGTTAATACATACAAATATATATATATATATATATGTATATAACCTCCTTAATATGTAGCGCAGATTAGAGAGGTTAGTATCATAGATTCTATGATTGTAGATGTTTAAAATATTATGGGTACTATTATCATTATAATCATAAATTAAGCATCGTTATACATCGACGATATTAAGATATTATTGGATATTTTCTTTGATATAGCTCTGATACTGTTAGTCAATTGCAACAGATCAAAAAAATTTATAACATTCTATGTCAATATTTTGATATCTATGGTCAAGAAGTCAATTTTTTTAACAATTCAATCGTCATTAGATCTGAACCTCTGTAATCTGTGGTTTAAACCTGATCTCTGACCTGATCTGTGTGTAAGATGAAACCCACAATGAAAGACCTGTGATGAAAGCGCTAATCTGTGATGAAAGCGTGATGAAAGCTGTCAAAAAATATGCCTCACAAATATTAATTCAAGATCGTTTGCGGTCATATGATAGCACATGAGCATACGGCTGTCTGAAACAAACGATGTATTGTTCACGACAGTGACGTAAGTGAGAAAACGGCAAGTAAAAAAGTACACCTGATAATTGTAATTTGAAAAGTGGGCAACTCTGAAGCTAAAACTGTCCGTAAAACCAAATAGTTTCTGTTGGTAAGTAACGGTGATAGTTTGATATTTTTAGTCTTAGTGATATAATTTTTAAAGTACCTACGTTTCTACAGTATATATTTCAATATTAGTATTTTAATACATTAATCTTATGTTGTGTTATGAAATTTATGTGTTCGGTGTAGTTTTAGGATCTTCAAGTGAATTTTTCGTTTGATGTAGAATCAATGCAAACATAGACAGAATGTTGAATGAACCAGAATTAGACTCTCAAAGGGAATGTTGCTTACCCAGCATTTCATATATTAATATTAAGAAAGAATCTTGTGAGATCCAGTTGGTTGAGGATCAAAGTAAGAGTGTAGAACTTTCTAACAATCTAAATGAAAGATTGAGTAACATAAAAAAAAAATTGAAAATAAGTGTATATGACAAAAGCTGCAAGATAGACTTTCAAAATCAAGAACTTGATTTATTTGAAAGTAATGCTTTAATTACCAATGAAATAATTAGTAATATAACAGGAATACCAGCTGGATTATTTTTTGCATTATATGACTTCCTTGAAAACTACATGACTGTTTTATTTAATATTTCTAAAATGGAACAGATTTTATGTGTTCTCGGTAAATTGCATCTTAACAAATTCTATTTTGTGAATGAATTTCAGTTTCCATTGGTATTTGTATCCAATATTGATATATTTTTTGATGTATTTCGAATAATAAATATGTCATATCCACTTTTCCCTTTAAGTTTCCCTAAAGCTGTAGAAAATACATTCTCACTTCCTCAAAGGATAGTAATTGTTGATGTTTTAACAATTAAAATTAAAGGTGAAAGTTCAGATAATTTCAAGGTAAATTATCTTGTTGCATATACTTTAGATGGAAGGATCATTTTCAATTCAAAGGCCTTTCCTGACATGTCTGTTAAAAGCATGATTAACCATAGCAATATTTTTAAATATCTAAGAAAAGATGTACAATTGCTTATTTGGCATAAATCTGCACAGTCAACAATGTGCTTATTAGAGGATGGCATCTATTTAGTAAATTATTCAAATAATAATAATTTTATAGGCATCATTCGTAAATGTGCATCAGATATAGAAAATTATGCAAAACAAATTACAAGCAAACTACAAATTGTCTTGCCAATTCTAAATGAAATTCTTCCTTTTTATATGATAAAAAATAATAATAGCATATGTTTTGTAGACAAGTTAGTTTCAGTTTGTTGTAAATTTTATAATATAATGTATATTAGATGAAAATAAAATGTAGAGCCAATTTACTTTTGAACTGTATATTTTAATAACAACATTAATGTTTTAATTTGAGTTATATTTGTTATACTATGGTATACAACCTTTAACAATGTTATAAATAATGTTAAGCAGTGTTAACTATAAAAACTTTATACCAAAGATCATCTCATTAGGGATCTGCTTTGCTCAATGTACCTCTTATCAGAATGCTTTGTTAAATGTGAATTCCTATTGTTTGCTGGTGATTTGAGAGTATTCACAAAAATGAAAACATTATCTGATAGTACTACTTTTCAATAGAAGTTTATAATTTAGTTCATTGGTGTTCCTTCAATGGCCTTAATCTTTTCATACATTCTATTTTTACAAAAACCAGTCGTTACGGATCTAACTATATGTTTTACTCTCATTTATGTTTAATACTCATCAGCAGAAGAGTGTCAGTTCGAAAACTGGTTGGGCACTCCACTCTTTCCCATCCTGTGTCGATATCCGCATTTTCTGAAAACTAGAACATCCCACCTCCCTAACTGCTTGCGAATAATATAATCTAGGTCTTATTCTGGTTCCTTTTACTCCCGTTTTGTTTCTAATATGTTTCTGACTAGCTTTTCATGTCTCCTACCATCATAACCTCCCCTTTGTCTTATTGACTCTCATAATGCCTTTTGTTCTACTTTTTCCAATACCTCTATTCTATTCGCTTATAACACCACATTTTAATGTTTCAATTTTTTTTTTATTTCCGTTTCTCTCACTCTATATGTAAAACACATATATACAAACACGATTAGTGACACTAAGAATACAAATTTGCGCTTTTTCAAGATTGTATAAAATTTTCTTTTCAAAATTGTTACAAATGTGTAAGTTGTAAATATTTCTGAAATTTCTTTATCTTAAACGCCTTTATTTTGATATTCCTCTTGATGGTTTTTAATTTTTTTATTGCATAATATTACGTCTAAAGTTTGTCATACCTTTTTTTTTGTTAAATGTACCTAATGGAACTTGTAGTTTAAGAACGAATCAAACGGTACTTATCTTTATTATCAAAATCGATACTTTCCCTAAGAATTTAAATCTTTTTTGTTCCTTGAAACTTTAAACTCTCTCACCCTTTGAAGGCTTGAATTATTAAAAAATTCTCCTTAGTGATTATAAGAAAAATTCTCTACCAGTTTCATATTTCTTACCTTTCCTTTTATGTATCTACTAATCTCATCTTTTTGACAATAAATATAGTGAAAATTACAAATGCCATTTATTTGTGATCCTCTGAGATTCTAATTGTATGTTTTTTTAATTTTTCTGAAAAATGACAAAATGTTTTGTTAATAATTTTTGTGCCACATGAGCGTCATAACCGTTTAAAAATTAAGTTTATGTACTTTGGTTAACGATCTTGCATTACCAATTTTGGAGCATCCTGTAAAATGAGTGGATATTATTTTATAACGAAGTTTTTAATCTTTTATGATGGAAGGGAAAGGGATATATATATATAAAGTTATTCATTCATAATATAATTATAGTTTTGCCGAATACATTTATTATATGTAATTTAAAATTCCATTTAAAGATCTCTATAACATACTGACGTAAATTTTACAGAGTGTTTGATATGTATTTTTGATATGTTACAGGTAATTAATCTATGATAGATATACGTATACACATATATCTGCATTTTACCCAATAGTTCTAGACTTTCAATTATAAACAATAATAAAAATGTGCTGACATGATAATCACAGTTTACATTAAGGACACAATAAGAAAAAAACATACTAAGTGAAAAAGAAAATGAAAATTGAATTATTTAATGATGAATGAATTGCATTAAAAACTAAGAATTTTGGTGAAAATAACCGGGATTGTAACAAGGAGTTTGATTCGTTATACATTTTTAATAAATACCTCAGCCATTTTTACAAAGAAGTAGGCTTTCTACTTTACAATAGATTTAAGATTAAGCATAAGGTAGCTCAGGACGAAAAAATGTTCTTATTTAAAACACTATTCTCAAAGTATTTTCAACGTAAAGAAGGAACAATTTGACAACACCTCATTCTCTTATCTTCTCCCTTATATATATATACTTAAGGGAGCTGCCTTTTAAAAGACCCAAAACCAGTTAGTCTTTTTTCTCCGGCTGTATGCTGAATTGGATTTTTTACTTGGTCTGTTGCCACGGGTCCGATACATACAAGCGGATCTTTGAAGTACGAGCAGACCTGTAACATTTGAATATACAGGTAATTACATTTCACAAAACTAGTATTAGTATCCCTCCAATACTTTTCTTATCAAACACTACTGTTCGTCAAATATGATGTAGATAAATTGCATTTTGAAAAAAAAACATGATGTTTTTTAACTTCGAATTGGTAGGTAGTGTATGCATTTGTTGTTTGTTTTAGTAATAATGATAAAATACCGTGGGTACATGTGGGACAATCACTATTCAATATAAACGATTATATTGAAAATAAATAAATGATATTCTATTTACATTTTTATACATTTTAACTGCAGTGGCTACTCATTACTCCACTTAATGTATGTATTGTTGATTTTACCTATTATAAAGTGTAAACACGATGCTTCGAAAATATTTCATCTGATTTACTGCGAAATTTTTAGAAACATGTACAGTGGCCGGCACGTAAGGAGATTCAAAACCATAAATTATCGGATGCGCACTGGCAAAGTCTAGCCCCTTTAAGGCGGGGTTAATCCACCGGTAGGCAGAATGATAACTGTTCAGCAAAGTTCAGTAGCGTAGTGGCAAACAGTTGCAAATTAACAGAGTAGAGAAGTGGTTGTTTGTAAAGAAATAATATACTTACAACTACTAACCACGATATTCTTCTATCTTCGCCATTGAACCTAATACCCGGACTAAACAACATTATTTATGATATTTGGTACATGCACAAATCGTACAACTATAAATGAAACTACGAAATATAAAAATAACAAATATAAAGATCGATTGTACAAATTAAGTTTTCTAACAAATGCCTTAACAAATAGACCTGGGTAAGATACACTACATATCAAGTATTGTTCATTCGACTTTATTTTGTTTGTCAACAACTTATTTCTATGCATACCTAATAATCTTTAAATTAGCTATTATTTCTAGATTTATATAATAAGGTACTTATAACTGTGATTTTCTCCTTATGTGCATGATGATAGTGAAATTTTAATTGTTCACTTCGCTTACATCATTAAAACCCCATTAGGGTAAGTAAATCAGTTGAATGAATTCACTTGTGTTCCGTGTTCAGTACTTTTTCTCTCAGTGATTCGCGCCGCTGAACCACAAGTTGACGTTTCGCTCCAGCTATATTCTTATTGGCCCTTTCATTTATTGCTGTGCTAAAAGTCTTCGCCTACCTACCTGTCAATTTGACCGTCGCTGAATCTCTTTACGTGCCGGCCACTGTAGGTATCTATTTGGTAATCAATAAAATTGAACATTTAAAGAATGAACCAATCAGAGCACAAACAGAAGTAGAAGTTCGATTTTTTGCCAATATTTCTAGCAAATAATACAAAATATTGCGTTATGTTTAAAAAGGGCAGTCCTAGGGGTTGTAACGAACCTCTCGCCCGTCGTGGGAGAATTTCCGAGTTACAATAGAAACTAAGAAAAAATCTTAAATTTAATTATTTAATACAATCAGTATCAATTTAAAAATTTCCAGATAAAAAATCAGTTCAATAAATGATTGATAGTATCTATTCAGAAGTACTACTTAAAACTAAATTAATAATACCGACTTATACATAACTATGTGCTAGAGTGGGGGGTTGATAAAGAGGTTAAGTAAGGGTGAGTTATTGAGATCTAATTGGTCATTCAGGAGTACGCTGGTATTTTTATTTATTTCTACTGTTTCCAAAAGCGAAAGTCGATAGCTTTTAGTCTCTAGATGTAGTATTTTATAGTTTTCTTTAAATTTATGATTTTCATCATTAAGATGTTTTGCGTAATTTGAATCTAGTTTTTTATTTTCAAAAGGTTTTTTATGCTCCTTGATTCTTTTCTCAAATGTACGTCCTGTTTGACCAATGTAAATTTTATTACATGAGTCGCAATTCAGTTTGTATACCTCACATTTATTATGTTTTTCGGTTTTGTCTTTGTTAGTTGTAATATGTTTTGCGTACATTTGAGAAAAGAATCAAGCAGCTTAAGAAATCTTTTGAAAATAAAAACTAGATTCAAATTACGCAAAACATCTTAATGATGAAAATCATAAATTTAATGAAAACTATGAAATACTACATCTAGAGACTAAAAGCTATCGACTTTCACTTTTGGAAACAGTAGAAATAAATAAAAATAAAAAAATCAGCGTACTCCTGAATTACCAATTAGATCTCAATAACTCACCCTTATTTAATCTCTTTGTCAATCCCCCACTCTAGCATATAATTATATATAAGTCGGTATTGATAATTTACTTTTAAGTAATACTTCTGAAGAAGCCTCAAGGAGGCGAAACAATTGTAAAGTTTTTATTAATATATTTGTTGAAATTAATTTGAGTTTTATTTATAAAGTGATTTCAATAAATATTTTTTATGGTGATTAACTATATGACACGAAGATCGGGTACTACAGTGTTTCTAATTTAATTAATTAACATATTATAAGAAAATCTAATTAAGTTCTACAGAATTAAACTGAATAAAACACTAAATTCTCAAAAATGAAATAAAATATGAATTAATACAGGCTATTTAAAATTATTAAAGAGGGGTACGTATTTTGGGTTGGGATACAGGGAGGTCACGCTACTGTATCTAATTGCACGGTAGGACAGCAGTTCAATACCAATCCGAACAGAAAGAGCTGTTAATGTGTGCTTTGTTAAGCCACCTGTAAGGTAAGATTTGTTGCATTGAGTAAAAGGCGAAAGGGCAAACTTATTTGGTGGAGTCCTTCAAAAAGAACATTACTTAGTGTAATTGTAAAGTGTGTCTGGATTCTTAAAAAAAAAAAATTAATGCAAAACTTTGAATTATAGAATTCGAAATTTTGAACTGAAGAACAATAAAAAATTTGCAGCCATGAAAAAATGTTTCTTTTTTTGTATGACTCCCTCTCTTAAAGTTGTGCTTGTGATTGAATTGTATATTTTTGACGTGTTAAAGTTTTTGCGGATTTAAACAGTTACATGGATTTAATTTTACGAAAAATTACTTTTCTGGGTGCTTGTCGGTGTCGTCTCTGTAGTTGACAACAAAGTCCTCTGGTGATATCACATTCGCTGGACATATTGCAGGGTTCTGAATATTGTTTATCCTGGCGTACCGGTGGCCTGCACACTCTGGCAGATCCCTGATTTTCTTCCTCGGCGCATACCAATCCTGATTCGCAATCGCTATCTCTTCGGCATAATTCTCCTGCTCTATGTCCGTAAGCAAATACACATATCCCGATCACTAAAAATTAGAAAATCAGATGTCAGGATGGAAAAAGCGGTAGAGACATAAGACAAAGGATAGCGCAGGTCGAGTAGCTTCTAATAAACGAAAATAATACATTAAAAAACATACCTCCATCGACATCAACGCACACAGAACCAGGACAACAAAGTTCGTTTGAAGAACATCGTCTTCCGTAACACGGATCTTCATCAGATTCTCGTTCAAATTCTTCTATTATTCCTTCATCGCCGTTCATTCTCTAAATTTCACGAGAAAATTAAAAATAGAATTTATTAATGAAAGGCGAGCGAGGATCCGCTAATGCATAAATTGAGAGGGATTTTCATATTTAGTAATATCTATGATAAGTAATAATTTGCAATTAAATCGGTTCAATCGTTTCATTTGTGTCATAATAGCTTACAAATAATCACATGATGTTAAAAAACGACAGTTACTTCGGTTTTGTAAACAGACACTTCAATTTCCTCTATATGTAAAGATTTTTTTTAAAAGGGGCGCTTCGAATATGTGACGATGTTCAGTGCAGCAGAATCGGACAACTGATGTTGTACGAGTAAAAACATAATGTTTATGCAGAAAATTAATTTATTTATTTTTGCTAAAACTCACTTAATATTAAAGTAAATAGAACAAAACACAATTTCCACTATAATTTTATTTTTCTCTACAATTGTTTCACCCTACTAGGGAATCTTCGGGAGAAGTATTTACATCGAATGTTACAATTTTTAGTCTAAAGGGTGGGGAGAAATTTATACTATTTTGTCTAAAATTATTGAATTGTGGATATTTTCAATTTCATTAAGAATTCTTGTGTTATTTTTAATCTGTTTTTTAATTTCTAAAGTTTCTAAAATGTCTAGTTTTTTACTTTTATTATGTTTATGTAAAATTTTGAAATTTTGTTCTAAATTCTAAAAACTTATTACCATGAACCCAAGTCCACCAAAATTGTATGGATTTATAAAGCTACATAAACAAAATATGCCTATTAGACCCGCAAGTTTATGTTGAATGGGATCACAAGAATTTTTATTAATTATACTGTCTGTCCATGTAGGTAAATTGATATATCGATTTGGTTGTCTTTTTATTTAATGTTAAATCTAGGAAATTAAGTTTATTGTTTGTTTCTATTTCAAGTGTAAATGTTATGCGCTTGTGTAAGTTATTAATAAATTCTAAAAATTCACTTCTAAGTTTCCGTTCCATATTACTAAAATATCATCTACAAAGTGTTTCCACATTTTTATGTTTACTGTCATTAATTTTAGTTTCTAATTTGTTCATGAAAATATCTGCTAATATTAGTGACAAAGCCATCCCCATAAGTAATCCTTTTTTTCTACATATACATTTTGTTATTAAATTTAAAATAATTCTGATTTAAACATAATTTTAAACAGTCTATTATTTCATTTATTATTACTAGAGAAATGTTACTCTGCTCTAACATAAGGGTGATTGGGTCCGGTATTTCCCAAACAGGTTGGCCACATCAAATGAAATAAGCAAATTTGTCGGTTTTACCTCTAATTTTGTTATCTCTTTGGCAAATTCTGAGTTTTGTATGCTATATAATGGTGTGAAATTTGTGTGCTTTATTAAATTAATTAATTCTTTTGAAAATTTTCTACTAGGTGCATTAATGAAAGAACTTACAGGTCTAATAGGCATATTTTGTTTATGTAGCTTAGACTTGGGTTCATGGTAATAAGTTTTTAGAATTTAGAAGAAAATTTCAAAATTTTACAAAAACATAATAAAAGTATAAACTAGACATTTTAGAAACTTTAGAAATTAAAAAACAGATTAAAAATAACACAAGAATTCTTAATAAAATTGAAAATATCCACAATTCACTAATTTTAGACAAAATAGTAGAACTTTCTCCCCACCCTTTAGACTAAGATAGTAGTAATACATATAAGGCAAAAATTATAACATTCGATGTAAATACTTCTCCCGAAGATACCCTAGTAGGGTGAAACAATTGTAGAGAAAAATAAAATTACAGTGAAAATTGTGTTTTATTAATTTTAAATTTCCATAAAGTACAGGCTTATACAATTAATTAATTAAATAGAACAAATGCTGTCTAGTTTTAAATAGTTTCAATGTTTCAAACTGGTTGTAATATTTATCTATTTTGTCACCTGATGATGTTACGATGTAGCGAAACAATAGTACTGCAAGTCATTAAAACTATTTGAAACTCAACAGAATTTGTTTTAATAAAATAAGATGAATGATAAAATGCTTTTTTAAGTTTCATCTTATTTTATTAATCAATATATTTCACAACTATCCAACCGTAGAATCTTTACGAATTATTAAGAATTTTTTTTATTTACTTAAAGTTTATAATGAAGTTTAAAAAAATAAGTGCTTCTACAATAATTCACAAAAAATCAATATTAGATAAATATTTGAAAACCACATTTGAGTTGTTTTATTAATATTTATGTGTGGGTATTCTGCATTAATAGCACCGGCATTTAATTCTTTTTACATGGACAATTTTGAACTTTCAAAATTTATAGTAGGTAGTCATAATTAAATTTAGTTTAATTTATTTTAGTATCTATATACCTAATTTTCAGCTATATTTACCTGCATAAAACCTCCATGAGCACCATAACCCATGTTAGTCAACATTTCCGGTGAAAATCTGTTAAACAAACCTCCCCATGCATCTGTTTGTTTATCAAACAATAACACAACAAATATAGCGGCCAGAAACTTCATTCTTTCTGAAAAGGAAAAATTAATAGATTATTTTAAGCCATCTTTTGCATTTTATGAAATATTTAAGCATTCATTTTATATAAATATAAATACGTATGGAATCAACAGAAACAACTCCGAGGGCTAATATCCCTAACGACATTGAATTACACCGTTGATTCCGGTGGATTCTTAGACGAAGATATAACATTTTGAAAAAAGAAGGAATTGAGGTCCTTATTCGTCTAAATATTAAAATCTAAGATCAAAGACCTCACATTTGGAACGCATCCTACCAAGTAGGCACAACGAACCGAAAGCCATATCCACAACCGGTTTCGACCTATCGGGTCTCATCAGAAATGCAGCTATATTATAAATATAAATATGGAATCAACAGAAACAACTACTCCGAGGGCTAATACCCCTACCCGATAGGTCGAAACCGGTCGTGGGATATGGCTTTCGGTTCGTTGTGCCTACTTGGTAGGATGTGTTCCAAATGTGAGACCTTTGATCTTAATATTTAGACGAATAAGGATTTTAATTCCTTCTTTTTTGAATATGTTATATCTTCGTCTAATAATCCATCGGAGTCAACAGTGTAATTCAATACCTATTTATATATATAATATAGCCTGTAAAGGCCTTTCTGCCAGCGCCCACCTGATGAGACCCGATAGGTCGAAACCGGTCGTGGGATATGGCTTTCGGTTCGTTGTGACTACTTGGTAGGACGCGTTCCAAATGTGAGATCTTTGATCTTAATATTTAGACGAATAAGGATTTTAATTCCTTCTTTTTTGAACATTCTTTTTATATTTCGAAATTCAGATTTTGATCAGTATAATTTCGTTTATTTAATTATTGCTGTTTAAATTTCCTGTAATTTTTAATTGAGTTTCAAGTTTTTTGTTACAAATATTGAGTTGGTATCATGGATGAATTCAAATATGCCGCAAAAAGTTCTTCTAGATTAACAAGTCGGTGTAATGTAAACATGTGCAAAATATACCCGTTTGAAACAGTCTTATTACTTCGAATGTGTGCGGTCGCATAAAGGTGAATTGTCGTGTACAGTTTTGTGAATATTCAGGATATTTGTTTTTGTGCAGTTGTGTTAAGGAAATTTCTTGAATATTAAATTTTGCGTAAAGGTGAGTGCTTAAATGATTTACAGTAGATTTATGATTAAGTTATAGACATATATGGATATCAGTTTGAGGTTAGGTTATTTATTTGTTGTTCCTACTTTGTAAAAGGAAAATTATATAGAAATATACTATTATTCAGGGCTACAGTGGCGAACAAATAAATCAGTTATATGGTAAATACTTCCTTTGATTTATTTAAATGTCAACTTCGACAGTATTAATAGTAGAAATTGTTTCCTAAAATTTTATTATATGAGAACTACCTCATAAATAGATTAAGGCAAAGCTAAACATTTCATTCGGGGGCTGTAATATATAAAAAAAATGGTTAATAAGAAATTCCGAAGAGCATTATAAACGTTTAAAATGTGTGAGGTACCTTTTTCAGGTAACAAAGTTGCCAATTAATTTTTTTTTTCTTGAATTGGTTGTGGGACAAAATACTTCTTTGGAAGTCTGTTTTTGTTTATAAAGTTTTTTGAAATTAAAGTTTGAACGTTCGGTCTAAATGTAAATTAATTAGGGCTTCTAAAAGAAAATGTTTTCACATGTATAGCTTCGTTTTTATTTTGCAGCTATAGCTTTTATTGTATGTGATTTAGGTTTTTCTCACAAGTTTCTAGAAATGCCATCATCTAATTAATTAAAATGTTTTTGATGTGGCGTTTGTGTCATATTCATCTGAATTTAGTTGGAAAATTAATGAAATAATATATTGTTTAATATTAATAATATTTGTATTTTACTACGTATTCAATTTTTTTCTATATTATTCATGTTATTATGGGTTGAAAAGGAAACATGGTAGAATTTTATAAAGAGAGAAATGTAATTTATTATATGAATAATCAATTAGTAATATATATATATAAATGGAGTTCAAAAAGATCTGTAATTACACGACTAAAGATTTCTCATCATCATTCAAGCGGAATTGCTAAAAGGAAAGAAAACTATACTATTAATGTTTTCTTTTCAATAGCCCCGTGGTACTTGTTGATTTTACTTTGTCTCCTCGTCGCTAGATGGTCGTTGTAGTAAAGATAATGAATTCCCTTTCAAGCTGTAGTCACTATTCAATATAAACGATTATATTGAAAATAAATATAAATAAACAAATACGCGTCAGTGTTTTAAAGTCAAAGATCCCGAGTTCTAGTCCCGGCGAGGGCGTGACATTAGTAACAAATTTTTCCTCATTAATTTGATTTAATCTGTAGTGGTACAAATTAATTCAAAAATTAATATTTTTAAATTTGCTTCTACTGAAAAGATATTTCATTATAAATAAAAATTGTTTAAAAGGTTATACATAAAAAATTATATAGGTAGAGGTTACCAACTTACTTTTAAAGAGGTTTGAGTAACAAAAACGATGGGTTTTGTTTCACTAAAAATGTTTCGAGGGGGTTCGGGTTGAATATACAGGTAGAAAGTTAACCCTAATTGTTACTTGTATATTTTGTCTTGTATTGTATTACTATATATATTCTGTTTAGGTTAATTTTAATTTAGTAACATCTTATCTCTCTTGAGAGTGACCCTTGCGGGTCGAAACAATATTGTTGAGAACAATAAAATTTTCTAGTGAAACAAAACCCATCGTTTTTGTTACTCAAACCTCTTTAAAAGTGTTTTTTAAAATGTTTCACAAAGAATGCGATAAACTTTCAATTAATTATATGTTACCAACTTGATTAAAACTATGTATTATTTCTTTAAAAATCTCCTCAGGAAATCATCCTTACATTCTATTCGAGTAGAATAAAATAATACAAAAGCCCTTACTGAAAAAATGATCTTCACGTAAATTAGACGCAAAAAGGAAAAATAATTTATTCACTTTTTACACGCGAAACCTCCCATTTATTACAAACCCCAAAGGAAAAATGATCTCAGTTTTTCCATTTCATCCTGAACCGTCGTTTTACCGCAAGATTAATTTGAACCGGCTGAAATTGGTTGCAGTCAACCAACTTAATGTACCAGTTTATTTATATTTTAATGTTAACGATGTTTTCAGATGGGTATTGCAGGGAGATACAAATAAAAATTCTTTATTGCAAAATTCACACAGACCATATGAAATACTACATATTTACCTAATTCATATTTCTGAATGAAATGTACAATAATATTTTTTAAACATAAGAGTAATTTTTATACAGTTTTGTGAAACTCAGGATTTTAGATTTTCAGAGGCAATTTGTCTGTTGCTGACGTTTCGTTTTAGATTTCAAGTGAGATTTTCAGGCATCCGATACTAGTTCTTCTGTTTGAGATAATTGGAATAGTCCTGAAGATGTGTTATCATGGGCGAAACGTCAACAACAGATAATCGACGCGATGCAAACCATGAATCGTGAATTTCACTTCAAATGTAATTCGTGTATATTTTGGACAACGTAGTATAGACGCGCAAATTATTCTGTAACAAAATTGACGTTATTATTGTTAGTATTATCTCCAATAATAGTTGCATAATACTGATCTTAATTAGAGGAGTATATGTTAATGTTCAGTTTCATTTTAAACATTTTTATCGCCAAATATCCTCATTATTAAAATGAACTGTAAACTATTTGATTAATAACCAAAGAAATTTTTTGGAAACTTTGACTTTCTTATAACTCTAATAACTTTACGTAATTTATTAAAATAAAAACACAAATTAACTTTCACTATTTTCATCTATTATAACATTTTCAAGAATACAAAAAATTATACCATTGAATTTATTAGTAAATTATTCTTTAACGTCAAACAGAAAACAAACTTTATGAAAAAAGTTGTAACGCAGTTAGTGTTTCGGAAACTATATAGGCTAAACCGGACTAAACATTAAATTGATATACAACGAACACTTTAAAAATACAAATACGTCGTATTTCGGAAACATTTACTTGAAACGGGCCACATATTAGATTCAGACCGTGCATATCATAAATATTTACAACAAAGAAGGAAAAATAGATTTACTTGAGTTTTTAGAATTTAGCATAAATAAAAATAAAAAATGACTATTTTGAATTATTAAATATTAAATAGATATAAACAATTTACCGTTACTCGCCTTACTTCAACTTTAATTTTACTAAGGGAAATTTAGGTTGTCCCTTTTTCAAACTAGACAAAACCAGTATATCATTATTCAGTTCAAGACTTACATTTGATGTTGGAAATTCTTGAAAATGTTGTAATAGACAAAAGTAACTGATGTTAAAAGTGATAAAAAGTAAACAGTTTATAAGTTTAATGAATCTTCACAAAGTAATATCCTTGTCTATTAATTGTGTTAATTTTTTGGAAAAAAGTTTTGAAAATATGTACTAATTTTTCTTTTTACTTTTGCGTTTCAATAAAATTTATGGTCAAAATTTGAAAGTCAGAATTAATATTGATATATTGGTTCTTTTTTTCATTTGAAGTTCATTAATATCATCAAATGACTTCATTACTATCGCTTCTTTCAAGGTTTAAAGGTATGCAATTAATGAAATTGATTACTGGTGTATTACTTATTGTTTAAATGGAAATAAAACACAAAAAGTTTCATGAAATATATTAACAGTTCACAACAATTCAGCTTATTCAGGTAAATATTGTTTAAACCATGAATAATTTTTTAAAAGTGATGGTTACCACAATCGACAATTTACTTATTGTTAGTTTACTTTTATGCAGAAAATTTCTTATAAAAAATTTGTATCAATCGATGATTTTACACTTTATCTAAGAACACAAATCTGTTTTTGGATTCTTTTAATAACAGTTTATGAAAAGAAAATGATTTTACAATGATTAATTTTTCCTTAACACAAAAGAAGATCCAGAAAACTAATTTTCATTGGAAAAAAGTAGTTGATAAAGTTTAAAAGTTAAAATTTCAGAGAAGAAAAATTTGAATATTTTTGGAATTAACCATTTCAGTTTTTTAAAAGGATTCTATTATTTTGCATTTTAATAAAATTACTGCTCCTGGTTTTTATCAGTTACTTGAAAATAATTAAAGCAGTAAGAAAATTAGGAAATAATTTTTATACTGTTAAAAATAATTTTCGGCAGTTTGTGTTTCTCTAATGAAAAAGTACATGAAAAGGGACGTACTATGTAATAATTAATTTTTCTTTTTCGATGAAGCGATTTGATTTTAGAATATAACTTATATTTTTTTGCAAAATAAAGGTGGAAATTTTGTATTATTATTAGTGGTTGCTTCCAATAACTTGGAAATTAGTATATTATTATATAATTTTACGCAGTTCTTAAGAATATGATGGTGCGTTATAAAAAAAAGAAAAAATATTTGCTAGTTTATTTATTAAAGTGCTATTGATTTTTATTTTTAATTATGATAAAAAGGATTTTTGAGTACATACTCCCATTCTCACATAATTGCACAAAATAAAAACAATTCAACACTTACCCAATTAGCACAATATATTACTAACACTAATACTTTCTGAAGCGAAATTAAGTAGCAAGGATGTTAACGGATGTTCTTGTGTAATCGACTTGGTTGAATTCGTCGCGATCCATACTGATGGAACTGTTTGCGTTTATAAGGGATGAAATCGTGCAACTTCGGGAGACGTCGCCCCTGTCCTACGGGATAGCGTAGGTGTGCGAACAGCCGCAAAGATGGAATCAAAAATTTACTGCTAGTTAAACTGTTAACTTGAAATGAACAAGAATGAACATTAAGGTAGTCCGGAGTTACATTGTTAAAAAATCAGTTTTACACAAAAAGTAGTAAATAACCAATTTGATTTGGTAAAGCTGTTAAAAATTAACAATGATACAGAGGAAAAACAATCATTGTGCGTGATTTTTGATGATTTTAAAAAATGGTGAAACATTTTTATGTTTTAAAAGTATTTTTTTCTGGCCGTTGTCTCTGGAAAATTCTTCCCTCTTTTATGTATTGTAAAAAATTATTCCCCTTTTTCTTCCACAAGCTTTCGGTCTATAAGTACAAAAGATCACTAAAGTCTAATTTAGGAGCTAATATATTCACATCACTTACAGAGGGGTAGAATTGTAACTTGACATTTCAGTTTTTATTCACCAAATTTTTTTTTTTGTGTAAGAACCCTTTAATTCTAGTCTCCAGAAGCGAAAGTTTTCGGAGTTTTGGAATGTTTCAATGTCGGCGAATACTCTAAATGGCTAAGTAAAAAAAGATAACAGTTTTCTTCACTTTTTTACAGAAAGTATTACTGTGTTCCTACAATACCGCCAGTTTCCATATTTCTTCATTTGAATGTAGGACTAAAGTTTGGTTTATGTTTATAAAATGTTTAGCTATACATCTCGATGAAACTTTTCAGAGTTTGATTAAATATTCAACAGATAACAATAGCATGATTGTTAAGCAGTTAGTTTGGAAAGCGAAAACAGTAAAAATAATAGCCATTTTCAGTTGATTGTTTACAGATAAAACAGTATCTTGTACTGTACTATTTACACTAAACAATTGCATTTTAGATTTGAATTTAATGGAATACGCATTTTCCATTTGTTCGCTTATACTCTATCCGATTAATTGTTTTTTGCTAAGTTTTTCTTAAGTGGTAATACACAAGGGTGGTAATTGTAATTTCCGTTAAGTGCCATCTATCAGTGGATTACTGTAAAAATTTGAACAAGCTGCGACGTTTGATGGGTGCCGCGATTGTTCACAATCGACCATAAACACCACCGTGTGACAAGTTTAAAGGAGTGTTTGGAGATGTTCAGCCGTAATCCAAAGGAGTAACCGAGCTTTTGCGCTGTTTCGTAATCGGAACAGTGGAAAGAGTGGGTTTCTATCGGTTAACAAAGTCATGTCCACAGTTTTATGTAATTCACGCGGTGTAATTCATATTTATTACCTTTTGATTGATGAAAAAGGTAAAACGATCAACGGCAAATATTATTCAGAGCTGCAGTTGCTGGACAGATTTGACACTGTTTTGAAGGAGAAAAGTGTTGTACCATCAGGACAATGCACGGGTGCATACTCTACGTGTGTAGTCACCAGGGCAAAATTTTATCAAGTGGGCTACGAACAACTACACCATCCACCTTATTCTCCGGATTTAACCCCATTCGACTGTTTCCTGTTTTCAAACTTGAAGAAATGGCTGGGCGGTAAAAGATTTGGGTCGAATGAAGAGGTCATCGTGTTGGTTTGTAAATTATCACCGATTTTCGATGTCTAGGAAGTAAGATAAGTCATGACATAGAGGCAATTGCTGCCATGTAGTGGATTTTAGCCGCTACAGAGGATGTCAAACTAGACAACGCCTCACAGAGGTACTTAAACTTGTCCAGCTATATCAACAACGCAGCCTACATACGTGAATACACGTAAAGCTTATGCTTTTGGTCAGAAATTTATCGAAACCACCAGACACGGATAATATCTTCTGTGGCAGCTAAAATCCACTAGATGATAACAATTGCCACTATGTTGTTATTATATTAACTGTTCATTACGGAACATTACAGCTTGGTCAGTAATTTATCGAAACTGCCTATGGCACACTGATGAGCTTCTAACAAGAGCAAGATCGCGATCCGTGTCTGGTAGTTTCGATAAATTTCTGACCAAGAGCATAATAATGGTTATTATTAAGATAAGTCAGGATGAAAAAAGCGGCAGAGGCGTAAAACAAAGGATAACAATTGCCAAATTTCTGACCAAGAGCATAATAATGGTTATTATTAAGATAAGTCAGGATGAAAAAAGCGGCAGAGGCGTAAAACAAAGGATAGCGCAAACAAAAATAAATCACTTCTATGATTACTCTAAAAGGGTTACAAAAAGTGGACGATGGGCGTAACGGAAAGGAAAAGTTAGTAGAAGCGTTTGAGTTCTAATATCAGTACTGCTTCCATTTTATTTAAGGCTCTCTCTAACTCCTCCCTACTAATCATCCGTAAATCTAACTATGATAATGTTTTGCCTATAAGTAATTATATATTCCATATATAGACTAATTAATTTTACTAATTTTTACCATAAATAGTTAATAAATTCAAATTTTGTATTGAATATATGTCTAATTAATTTTTGATCTCCATTTTTTCTTAAAAATTGGTGTATAATATCTAAAAAGTTTTATACAAGCAAATTTATTTATTCATAAATAAAAAACATCGGGCTCGGAAAGTTTTATTGTAACTATTTATGTTTATGTTGATAGATGATTATTCAGGATTAAGCTTTTTTTGAAGCCCTTAAGGTCCTTTTCATAGTCTTACAATTACTACCAGTCCGTCCCTGCCTATTATTACTCAAACTCAGTTTGAACGGGTTTTCATCGAAATAAGGAACATCTGTGATGATCAAAAACTGATGAACACGTTTACGCTGCCAAATTGAAAATGATGAGAATGATAAACAAATTATTTTTTATTTAATTTAATTATAATTTTTTCAGAAAAAGAAAATAATGAGTTTATACTTCTGATGATCCATTAACGATATAAATTGAATTGTACTACTGCAATAAGTATCATACAAATAAAAGTCAATTTAAAAAATAAATAATTTATTGTTAACAACGTTTAAATAAAAAAATAAATTAGGAGACAGACAATCAATACATTTCTTATTTTGAGAATGGTAATCACATTTATCTTCACTTCGGCTGTTATTGTACCCAATTAGGTTTTCCTGTTTGTATCAGTGGACACCCGTTATAGATTCTAGCCAAGGTTTGTAGTATGCTGTGCGCATGTACACCCCGGGCAAATAGGGAGCGGCACATTTTATCCCGTGAGATACTGTACCAGCCAATTCCCATCTACCATCAGCACGTTGTAATACCAGGGGACCTCCTGAGTCACCCTAGAAATTAGCGAAATTATTGTCGTAGAAAAACAAAAACGCCATATAAATTAGGAATAAATAACAATTATGTAAACTGTTTGTCAATTATCCTATGAAAACGAATTGGCATTAGTAAAAAATAGTTTTTACGAAAAATTGACAATTCAGTTTAAAACATAATTGAAATATGAAAACCAAAAGAATTAAAATAAATTCAAAAAAAAATTGGATTGATTCAGCCGTTACTCTGTGATAATTCATCTTAACGATAAATGAATAAACACTACTTTGTTTATTATCACTTTTTTATTTACAAATCCTTTTGACTATAGTTTCGACAAAAAAGCTTGTCATTGTCAAACGAATAATTCAAATTAAATGAATATAAACAGATGTATAGTAGTGTTTATGTATATATTTTGTGAAATATCATTAATTATTAAATGTATTGAATAGTATTGAGTGGTACAAATCTACCTGGTCGTTTAACAAATTATTTTCCGAAATTTTTGATGCTTTATATATTTCTAAGGATTCTAAAATATTAAGTTAAAAGCCTTTATTTAGATTGTGAATAATTTTAAGATTTTCTGTGGTAGGAAACTGATGGCCTGTTCCTAAAATATGGTTTGCAAAATTGGAAATTATCTTTTCCTAATCTAAATGATCTAAAGTGTTCATTATAACGAGTTCTAAATGACCTTTCAGTTTGGCTTAAGTACATTCTAGCTTATAGACTCCAGTTTTTTCAAATTTGTCAGTTTTATCTTTTGAATTAAAAAGTATGTGTTTGTCTTAAAACTAACAAAGACATATTTAAAACACATACTTTCTAATTCAAAAGATAAAACTGACAAATTTGAAAAAACTGGAGTCTATAAGCTAGAATGTACAGAATGTGATTCCTTTTACTTAGGCCAAACTGGAAGGTCATTTAGAACTCGTTATAATGAACACTTTAGATCATTTAGATTAGGAAAAGATAATTTCCAATTTTGCAAAACATATTTTAGGAACAGGCCATCAGTTTCCTACCACAGAAAATCTTAAAATTATTCACAATCTAAATAAAGGCTTTTAACTTAATATTTTAGAATCCTTAGAAATATATAAAGCATCAAAAATTTCGGAAAATAATTTGTTAAACGACCAGGTAGATTTGTACCACTCAATACTATTCAATACATTTAATAATTAATGATATTTCACAAAATATATACATAAACACTACTATACATCTGTTTATATTCATTTAATTTGAATTATTCGTTTGACAATGACAAGCTTTTTTGTCGAAACTATAGTCAAAAGGATTTGTAAATAAAAAAGTGATAATAAACAAAGTAGTGTTTATTTACTTATCGTTAAAATAAATTCGTTAAAAAATTAGTTACGAACGTTCCCGTTAATTTTTTTATTTTCATCAACAGTCAGGGGAAATTTTATCGTGCAATCATTTTCGAACTCTTGATTAATTTTATTAAGTATTTATGTTTTTTTTTTAATTAAGTTATTGCTTTATTTTGGTTTTCCGTAAATACTATTACTGTAAAATTACTGAGCGATTGTGTTCATAACATTGACATCATAGTCTGTGTGAATCAATCCAAAACGAATGGCAACAATACATTGAACTCTCTTTCTGGTACCTAAAATGAGTTCTCAAAGGGATAGGGAGAGGAGAGGGGAGATCCACGTAGGAATCTACTAAACGATTTAAACCACAAACTACCCTATAATAACATCCAATGTATGACCGATGACATCGATCGCATATTGACATTTCAAGAAATATCGTTAGTTAGTTTTATTTTTTATTAAGAAGTTTTAATATTCGTAGCAATTTTGTGTCTTGAGAGGAGTTAGCTCCACAAATCTATCACATTGGTGATGATGTAAATTAATTTAATAATTATACAATAAAAAAACAAGTGTTTTTTTCTGGACATATAATGACCTAAATTTTAACAAATTTACGCCAATCTTTTTGATTCCACGGTATAAAATTAAAAATGGAATAACTGATAATCATTTCGAAAATTTTGTAGAGTAGGTGTAATTGTCCACGGTACGTGTGTCTTCATTGTAATGTAACCTACAACTTTTTTTTCTGTGAAAATTCTGGAAAATGGGCAGTTTTCAATCTCGAAGACCTATTTATTAAAACTGAACCTTTTACTATTTACTTGTACCGTAAGTCAATACGAAACTGGAGGAATTTTTTTGTGCCTTTTGACAAGACCTCTGTCCTGAACATGTCAATTTGACGCCAACCCTTTTCAGAGATAAAAAAGTTATATTAAAATGAAGCCACTCGTGAAGTTTCAGACGAGTGTGAATAAAACGGTACAGAGCCGTAGACAATAAGGGGATTAATGTCCTTTATATGAAATTCTGGTGTTCATACTTCGCATGAATCCTTTTGACCGTTGGCGTATCCTGCGCACAAGAACGATTCCCGGATTTTCTTGTCGTGATGGGCCGTTTTAAACATCTCTTGGCATACGTGATTTTCCATGATCGGAACTTGGACTTCTTGCAATATTGAGGGCACGGCACCGCCATATTTCAAACGTCCCCAGCCAGTTACTGTTGCCATTCGACCGGTAAAATCGGTTCCTTCTTTTGGCAGACATATTGGTACTGTGAAACAGAAAGAAAAACAATTTAAAACTTAGTAACATCGTAAAGAAGTCAAATGCTTTTTTTTCTGATAGATAGATTGTTTCCTTCCTCTTTTGTACTAAAAATATAACATAAAAATACAATACAATAGAAAGGTAAAAAAGAAGATAGTGAATGTAGTGAAGATTAATACAGTGTTATTCAAAAATTTGAAAGTGTGGAAGTTGATGTCAACTTTTTGTTTTAAATGAGGAATTCGTATGAAGCATAAATTTCTAAGGTGACTTTGATCACCAACTCGTATGCCTACAATGAATAGTTTCTGAGATAATTAAATTTATAGGAAAAAAATGGCTACAGCAACCCCAACTATAAAAACTCATAACATCCATAAAAAGTTAGAGTTTTGAAATTTTTACTAGTTATTGTCAAGTCTTAAAGCTAAAAATATTCAAATAAAACAATACGTGAGTATGTATTAATAATTGTTTAAACAAAAATATCACTATAAAGAAGTCTCTGTATATATATCTATACCGCTTGTTTATTCCTGTAGTTTGCGATGCCGGGAAAGGCAATGAAAAATATCGATTGACGCGTTTCATAAGCGAGAGTGAATATCATACGTATGTCTGATACTACTACTACGTATTATACGTACACGTTCACATAGACACATACACATACACGTATGTAAGATAGTAACTGTGCACTATACCTACAATAAAAATTCCTATATTTGAACCTATGGCGAATGGAAACAAAATGAAAATATACTAATACTTGTTTTCTGAGCTGTAGAGGTAGTCATGAATTGTGTTCGTCTTGTATTGTTTTTATAACTGTACATTTGGAAATGAATTAGAATTAGAATTATTGCTACGGTGTTTCTGTTTTCAGTTGTTTTCTGTTCTCCTTCAATATTATAACCTACTGCTTCAAAATATCGTAACTTTTCAAGAAGATAGAAACCTTTTGTATATAAGCATTATGTTATAATACATACTATAGTTCACTCATTGTACCTATTCGAGTATGGTTCCTACAGGCTACCTCAGAAAAATTGTAAGTAATGTTCTACAGAAAGGAAAATAATAATTTTTCTGAGTAACAGCTTATATGAGACATAAAAGCACGAAGACAGCATTTAATACTATATCAGTGATCCTGAAATAGAAAATAGTTCTGGTCTAACATTCTCCCTTTAACACGACTCGAATGTTTTTATGTTTTAATGGTGTAAATATTATTTATGGAAATCATATTAGTTAGTCTAGGTAATCGTCATGGCCTTCTAAAATGACGGATAATTCAAAAATAATCCTGATGTTGGTTTTAATTCCATTACCTACTGTAAATATTGAAAGATTTGGCCCTGTTTTTGTCGATAGCTCATTTTAAGATTAAAACGAAATTAAAAATTAAATGGTCAGTGAAAGCGACTTCGTAAAACTTTCGCCGCATACTTTTGGGTTGCATCCATTTTTATACGAATCATCAAAGGACGTAGTTAACAAAGCGAGTAAGTTATTGTTACACGGTAGCAAAAAGTGAACCTGCGAATTCTGTAACATCATTTGAGAAGGGGAACTAATCGATATAGAAAGTGATCTCGATTCTTTTTTAATCGGTCAATAAAAACGAATTTATAATGGTTACGACCGAAAAAGATGTATTGTAATGAAGACACGTACAAGTTAATTGAGCTTTAGAATACTCTCTTCATTCATATACTTTTTCTAGAATTTGGAGGAGGTGATTCAGTTTATTTAAAATATTCCAAGACAAATCGCTAATATGTTATTAGCTTAATTTAGAATTACAATACAATTATAATGACAATGGGTTATTAGGTGTTAATAAATGTCGTGATCATGATTTATCGAATTCCTACGTAGATAACAAGCAGGTTTAGGATCATGAATTTTAAAAAATTATATTTTGTAACTCACTATTATAATATACCGTTTTGTACTGGCCAATTCTGTAACATTTGAAAGTATTAGCTTTTTATAGTTACTTTTGGAGTTCAGTTAGAATGTCTGGTCAGCACATTTTTAAAAAGATAACGTTAAAATAAAACACTTGGTTTAAGTTTCACGAAAGTACTCATTGATAAAGTGAACGCGTTTCGATGGTTAAGTCATTACAAGGAGTTTCTATATACCAAATAGTTGAATAATGACTTAATCGTCATTAAATTAGTTTTATTTTAATTTGTTTAATCAAGTAGAAGTAATTTTTTATTTACTTATTTGGGAATTAGCATTAGTTCAATAATTAAAATACTTCTTATAGCCACAACAGTTTTTCTTTTGTCTGCCCTTGTCATTATAATATTGTTTTCTTTAATTTTATTTTTTAGAGAGAGATTTTAAGACAGTAAGGTCATAATTTAAGTTAGTTCTATTATTAATTGACTTTTTTATCAGGTGGCTAGCATTGTATTTTAAAAAGGTGTTACTGCCTCTAAGTGCTAATTCAGTGTCTACTGCTAAGATATCTAAGCTTTTGTTTTATTAATTACTTTTCTCTAAAAGATTAATTTCTAGTTGGTCAAAGGCAGTGTTTGATAAATTTATAAATCTATTGCAAAAAGTATGGTTTTCGGGCAATATGTGTGTTTATTCACCATTATTAATTAGTTGTGAGCTATTTAATTTTCTGACTAGATTATTTAACTTTTTATATTGAATCATAAATTTCTTATTTATTAACCTTTTCTCTAGTTAACTTATCTATATTGTCGAACATAATAGAATGTAACTTATGTGGTAAGGTTGTATGTATTATCGTAAGGTATAAATTCTGGATGTCCCTTTGGCTGTATTGTTGTTTTAATTCCTCTTATAAATCTATCAAACACTGCCTACTGTCTTAAAATCTCTCTCTAAAATATAAAATTAAAGAAAACAATATTATAATAATGACAGACAAAGGAAAAACTGTTGTGGCTATAAGTAAAGAACTGTATATTTAAAATACTTCTGTTGGGATCTCACCGTTAAATTTTATTTTTAATCTGTTTTTGTTTAACAAAGTTGTTAAACTGTTTATCGTTAAATAACGATTCTGTCCATGTTTTTTCTAGGCTTTAATTCATGACATTTGTACAAGAATAAGAGAAAAACTACATCAGTGGTCATTTTTACCTACATTTACTTTTCAATTAATTTCATGACGCTAGAACTTTTAAATATTGTTTGCGGAACAGAATTTTTTGTGTTGGATTATCGTATAATCATCGTCATCATTGGGATATAATATTTTACGATTATAAAGAACGGGGACTACAGATATGATTTATAAAGGCAAAATATCTAGTAACAAATAATCAGACAATATTGGAAGTACTATAACGATAGAAAGGTATAACAATTCTAGTAGGGGTGTAATGATATCTAGAACTCTCCTGAGGTATGAGAAATAGGACATGGAATCAAGAATAGAAGAAAATCAGCTGTTCATGCTCTGCTTATTTGATGGAAATATCTGTAAATATTAAGAATTGCATCGGTTGAATTGTGGTTTAATATAGTCTTTGTTAAGTTACGGAATTAAAATAGGGATGGAAATACAAAAAGTTCTTTGTAAATGAACTGTTTAATAACGAATGAAGATATTTAACCAAGACTGCCAGACGTGAATCTCGATTTCGAACTAATTGGTTCTCATCAGCACAGATGGCGTTATTTTACAATGTTTGTGATTATTTAGCAAACTTTGCTCCTAGGTACAGGTGGTTTCGTTAGTGTTCTGTCTACGGGATGCTGATGAAAATATTTTAACTCAAGATTATACAAATGGGTTTCTTCAGTGATAAAACATCGACAATTGGCTGAAGCAACGACACTTTATATAGTAACTTGGAGAAATTGGCTGAACATATATCATTATCCTGTATATTGATATTTAATTCTCATTGTACTATATTATTGTCAAATGAAAAGAAGAAAACAAGTTTTATTTTGTACATTATTAAGAGGTTTAGTGGCTTTCTTACTTATATGTTCGTCAAAAGCAATGGGATTTTCCAACTCTAGTAAAGCCAAGTCGTTTTCGAAAGTGAGCGGATCGTACTCCCGATGAACGATGACTCGTTTTACGTTTCTGGTGATGGCCCTTTTCTTTTCCTTATCTCCCGAAATGTCATGGTCACCAAAAACAGCCACTAGTGAAGCCAAAAATCCTGGTTGACAATGTGCAGCGGTTATCACGAACTTATTACTGATTAGAACTCCTCCGCATTTATTTTTCGTGAACAGTCCTAACCATGTGGATTCTCTCACTAGCACTTGCCATGGAAATGCACCGAAAGCTGCTTGCTTACCACCAACTATTCTACCGGATTTTACTAGAGGCCGTACACCGCAAACTAAAAAACAGAATTAAGTGATAGATATATGAGCTATTGTTGGTCGGATCGTTGTATCAATTAAGTCGAAATACGATTAGGCGTCGCGCTACTGATCTTCCGTGGCGACGCCTTTTGTAGTAATAATTACCATGTCTGTAATCGTTGGAACTTAACGGTGGGGCTATAGTTTCTATGTACGATGGGGTGGTTGTTGTTGTAATTTTTCTCAATGGTGTCGTTCTACTCGTTGTTGTAGTTGTTGTTGTTGGTCTCTTTGTAGCGCTGGCTGAAAATGGTCGTTTCGATGTTGTCCTTCGAGTCGGCGGTTTGGTTGTGGCCGTAGGTTTTTTAGTGCTTGTCGTTTTTTTCGTTGTCTTTTTAGTTGTTGTTTCGACAACGAAGGTCGTATTTTTACTATAGACGACGTCTTTTAGCCCTTGGAACGGTTCCTGTAAACCTTCCACAATTTTATTGACAAAAGATTGTACTTTTGAATCGAGCGCATCATCTTCTACAAAGGATGGCGTTGTTATCTCATCCTCGAGAGGACCTGATATATTCAGATTTGGATTTCTTACCGGAGGAAAGTTTATAAGATCGTTATTTAGTGACGTTTCTGACTCTCCAGTCGTCAGGAATTCGGTGGTGGGTCTTCTTAGCGGTTTCGAAGTTATCGAGCTCGGTTTTGGTGTTATCAAAACGGACGGCGAAGGTGTTGGGGCGTAAACTGTATGAGTAACGTGATTGTTTATTGTAACTTGAGTAACAGGACGTCTTAACGGTACCGACGTACTACTCGATGGATCTAATGGCAACGGGGATGAATATTCTTCTGATGGACCTAGCACTATAATTGTTGGTGGGGGACTAGTAGATGAACCGGTGTGTTGAGATGGTGTACTGTAGTAAGAACTAGAGGGGTTGGACACAAGAAGGGGTTGTTTTGAAAATGAAGTACTATATATATGAGATGTCATTGGAGATTTATGTGTAGTTTGGCTCGAGTATGATGGAAAAGCGGGTCTTAAGGTTGTGCTCGATATTTTTTGAAATGATGGTTTGGGCGAAGAAATTCCATATGTTACAGTTGCACTTGGTCTTGAACTGGACCAATATGTTGCCGATGAAGAAGGTTTGGTTTTTGTACTTTGAGTTCCTGGTCGAGGAGGTAGTGGGGTTGAACTGTATACGTACGAAGTGGACGGTGGTTTTTTTGGAGTGGTGGCCCATGTCGTTATCGCTGGTCTTTTCGAAGATGGCGTTTTAGTGTAAAATGCCGTCGGTGCAGGACTTTGATAAGAAGATTCCTGAGTAACACTGTCGCTTGTTTTGTTTGGTTTGTGTGTCACAGTAGGCACGAGAATATATTCGTCCGAGTTAAGCGAAGGTTTTGGTTTAAATAAAGGCCTTTTCAGTCCTGAAGTGGAACTAAGATATTCTAGTGGAGAGTTCGATATTGAGATTTGTATATATGGTGATGAGTGATGAGAGTATGATGGAGTTGTTTCTGGTAACGTATACGTGGTCTTTCGGTCTTCTGCAGGGAGAAATTGACTGGAAGGGTTATTGAATAAATCCGAGTATATAGTATTGTCTTTGTCGTTTTGATTGAGAATGAATGTATCTGGAGCTGTGGGATGAGTTACTCCTGTGGTTGAAAATTGAGCGTGGAAATTTCCCACGTGCAAAGTTTCGTTTTCTTCTGCAGTTAAAACCACGTCGGGATGAAGTAGTGCTGCTGTTATTTTTGATACTCCGTCCAAAGCAATGTCATCATCTCCTGAGGTGAACGGGCCATAAACGGGAGGTTTCTTGGATGATGTGTCTTTTACATAGTTCAAACTATTACTAGGAACTTGAGCAGGATGGTCTTCGCTTATTGTTAATTCTCCTACTAAATCTTCTGATAGTTGACAGCACGCTCCAAATAAAAATCCATCCATACAGGTGCCCACTACTTGGCCATTTCTTTGACTACATTCGTGGTTAAACATGCATACTGTGGGACCGTCTAACCTGTTTAATGGTCGGGTCGGTGTACAATGTTTTGGTGTTATCCTATATCCACCGAAAAGTTTTCTAGACTCTGAAACAAAGAAAACAATTGTGTTACATTGTGCTACTCCTAATTTTGCTCGGGTACTTATTTAGATCATAATCCGCAAAATAAATACATAGTTATTGGATATGTTAATTTATAACACCAACATAAGTTGATTTTTCTAACAAGTTTGCTTCGAAACGATACAATACTACTTTAATTAAATCAATGCTTTTCGTGGTGAAACATGTTTGATAATTAATTAAGGTATAATGAGTATAAAAACACGTTGGGTAAAAATTCACAAACTTTTGTTAAGTATTCTTAACGAAATCGTTTCGGCTGTTAAGTTATAATAGGAATGGTACTAAATATTAGAATGTACTCTGTGGTTATTTATACTTTCTAAATTGGGAAATTGTGTGATGAGCAAGGGTGAGTTGTGATTGTTCATCCCTGTTTGATTGTTGACAATATTGACGTTGTTGTTTATACATTTTTTGATTTGAACATTTTACTTTTCAGAATGGAGTGAATTAATTTAATGGAGTATATTGAAATTATATGTTTTTTAGAGGAGCAATGTTCAGATATACCAGTACAATTGTTAGATTTTTCCATTGCATAAATATGTTCTTTTAGTCTGATAGTGATAGATCTCCCTGTCTGTCCTATGTAAACTGCATCGCAGTTATTAAAATTTATTTCATAAACTCCGCTTTTTTGTAACTGGTCGATTTTTGTTTTATTATTTATTAACAATTTTTGTAGGTATAATTTGTTCACTTGTATACAATTTAGATCTAACTTTGATAGTATACAACTAATCTTATTGCTAACATTTTTTATGTAGTTTTTTGTACAATATTTATTTGATTTGTCTTTGATGAATGGTCTATATAGCATTTTTTGTATAATAAAGGGTTTAATAAGCGGTCAATAAAAGAGGGATCATATCTGTTATTTATACCTAAAGAATGTAGAAGACTTAATTCTGAATTAAAATTATTCTGTGAGAGGTATGTTGAATAATCGATGGACTAAACTATTAAAAGAAGCTGTTTCTATTTTAAATGATTGATTGAAATTGGCTGGAATAATTATGTCTGTTGTTGTCGGTTTCCTGTATATGTCGAAAGTTAACGAGTTCTCAGTTTTTAATACTTTAAGGTGTAAAAAACTGAGGCAAATATTTATTATTTTCAATTTCTAGAATAAACTATATTTGGGTTAAAGGAATTTAAAAGGTTTAAGAAGTAATTAAGTTGTTTAAGACTACCTTTCCAAATGCAAAAGATGTCGTCGACATACCTACACCAGAAGGAAATTGATTTAGTAAGTGGAGAATTACTTTGAAAAAGGGACGATTCAAGTCCCATTTTGGCAGAAATCATTATGTCAGATTTTGAATTTGAAATAAAACTAAAATTGACCCGTTACAAAAAAGCGGAGTTTATAAAATAAATTGTAATAACTGCGACGCAGTTTACATAGGACAGACAGGGAGATCTGTCACTATCAGACTAAAAGAACATATTTATGTAATAGAAAAATGTATATATGTTATATGTTTTAATATGTACATGAGTGGACATAAATGTAGTGTTGCTGACAAAGCATAACCGAACTTATAAAATTACCTTAAGCATTAGTATAAGTTATTCTAGCTGTAGACTAGACTTTGTACAAATTGTACATCGTAAAATAAATGTTCTTTTTGAAAAGATAATTTTATCATTTGAGCATTTAACATTTATACAATGTCAATATTGTCAACAATCAAACAGAGATGAACAATCACAACTCACCACTACTCATCACATAATTTCCCAATTTAGAAAGTATAAATAACCATAGAGCACATTCTAATATTTACTACCATTACTGTATCTTATGGTAATGGCTTAACAGCCGAAACGATTTCGTTAAGAATATTTAATGAAAGTTTGTGAAATTGTACCCAACGCGTTTTTATACTCATTATACCATAATTAACTACTTTAATCGTTATTGATTTTAACATTAAGTAACGAAGTAATTAACTTTGTTAAATGAGAATTATCTTATTATTAAATTTAATTGTTAGGTTTATTAATTATATAACAATTGCATTCCCAAGAGATATATAATGCAAAAGAAAAATATATAATTAATCAGTTGTGGTATAAAAAATAATACGTGTTTGAGACTGGATTGTGGTTTGTACGAAATACATGTGGGAATTATCATTTCACACGAAACAGATTTGACATTATATTTTATTGCTAACGTGCTGTACCCTCAAAACTGAATATTACTTCCGGTACTGAGCAATTACTGAATCTGTTTCCGGTTCGTGCAATGTCGGGGTAGTTTACGAGCACATTAAATAATAAAAGTGGCTTTTCACTGTCGACATAGAAAGCAAAGTAAATATTTTTCGAGTCACGGATTTTGCTTTCTCATTACTTGCGGTCAAGATCCGACCGGCGCGGCGAGTTGTGTTTATGACCAGCCATCGACAAATCGAGATTACAAGAGTCACGTTCAGTGTCACGGCCCATTTTCCGCCCGACACCTGTCGCATAACTCGATTCATTTTCTAGGTTTAACCAATCCATGTGGTACTCTCTAAGTACTTACGCCAGAGACGTGATTATAATATGGCCCGAGCGTAAGCAATATTCTCTGTACTAGAAAAGGATGTACTTTGGGTATGCAACCAACAATGCACATTCGGGGACATATATTTAAGTTTCCCATGCGCTAAACGGAAATTGACGGACTTTAAAGATTGAAAATCATTTACAATAGCATTTAACATACAAACCAAATATATTGAAAACATAATTAAACTTCTTTAAAAAAAGAATAATACTGTTGTTTGCAATGATATATGTGCTATAAGTGAAAATAAAGTTAATTAGTAACGCAAGCAGATTTCTCGTTTTGTGGATGATTGGTGTATGAAGTTGATAAAAAAAGATGTGATGACTGTGATTAAAATGATGTATATTAACGGTACTACTACTGACATGTATTTTGCAAAGTCTGATTTTATAGTTTAAATAATTGTTGGTAATATTGAATTTGATAAAATATGTTTCGTAAGTTTTTGTTAGTAAAAAAATGTAAGGTATGTGAAGTTGTTCATTATGTGTACTCTGTTGGGAAAATTAGAAAAATAGTATGTTAATCATGAGAAGATGTGTCAATTGACATGGGTAGGTGGTTAGGTATAATAAACAGGCGACAGTAGACATGAATTTAGGGTGACGGATAGACAGGAAAAACGTTTTAAGCGATAAAATTGAATAAAAATTAAGTATAGATTTATGTTGTATGTGAAAACCTAAAACTTATGTTTTTGAATTATGTATCTAAGTAAATCTGAACTATGACTAATAATACACAAAGTATAATAAGCTACAAAAATAAACTTACACCTTTAATAGAAAGTTTTGAATATATTTAACATACAAAAATATAAATATTAATTAATATAAATATCTACATTCAACTTGCGTGCTGTTTAGAGTTAAGTAAAAATTTCAAAATACATTAAAACCTAAGCGATAATAATAACGGTTAAAAATTAAATTAATAGGTAATTGAACGAATTACTGATTTTTAGCAAAATCAGAATTTACCTTTTAGGATGTACTTTTTTAACCATATTGCTCCAATATTAAACTAGATTTATATTACTTTAACAAAAAATAGTTCATAAAAGTGTTCACAAAACGCTATGTACAAGAAAACTAGTGTCGCACAACATTTATTTGAAATAACTACACTCAACACTTCAACTGCCTCAAACTTTCTGAGTGAAGTTACGAGCGTTCTTAATAATTCTCGCGTTTCTGTCCCTTAATTCGTAAAATTGGTTGCCTACTCAAATGTTATCACTTTATAAACGCAAGGTGCAGTCTAGTTATAATCACGTCTCTGACTTACGCATAGCAATTGTACTACTTGCTTTTTAGCCGAAAGTTTTGCACAAATCTGTACAGGGTGTTTTGTGGTTTTCCTTTGTTCTGAGAGTTTGACTTGCGTGTCTTGTTGTTCGATACAACGACTTCCAAAAGTTGTTACTTCCTTAATGTGTAACACAATTTTATTTTTGCTTATTTACATTGCCTCACAATATTAGAAGATAATAGGAATAAAAATAATTGTTTTCATCTTATTTTATTATCGTTTTGTGCTATCTACAAAATTGTGGAGATTGTGGTAGCAGGTAGAATGGTTCGTGTTGTATCGGAACTTTCTACGGTGTGCTGATGAGAAATCGAAATCGCGATAGATATTTAGCAGTTTCGACAGAACGTTAACGTTTATCTGGTTACGTGCCTACGTCGTAGGTTCAGTTTAAAAAAGGGACCTTGTTTAAAATTAGTGAATCCCACAAATATCTACAGATGGAGTTCTCTATGCTGTCTGTATTTATGCATATCGTATTAGTTTACTTTCCTCCTTCCTTTTATTGTTTCCATTTTAGGTCGCCTAATTAGCTTTCTTATTTTTAAATGTTAATGTATGATTTGTAATTGAGATTGGTTAAGTATTGTTTTATATTCCCCATATTGTTTATGAATTATTAATTATACTTTCATGTATATAGCTGTACATAGCCATTCTTTAGATTTGTTTGAGATGCACTTTTACCTACGCCATGTCCCACTTTCTTCTTTGCATTGAAAAATTCGAGAGAGATTAGCGATGGGAAAGTAATTTTAGCCTTTTATTTGAAACATTGGTTGTGGGCATTAAAAGAAAATATGTCGTGTGAAAATCGTAACTGTTCATACAATATATAGGGAATTAATTAAGAACGGGAAATTTCGAATTAACAATTTAGAAGTACTTAATTTATTATGTTTTTTTATAAGGAGGAAAGGGCATCCTAACATAAATGCGTTTCAAGGAATATCGTCCCTGTCCTTATACAGGGTGTACGTTTTCAAACTGACCCCTAGCCTATTTTCGGACTGAATTGGAATATCATCTCCCCCCCTATGTTTCCGCATCTAGCTCTTGCCCAAATTTCTTTATGCGTCTTACATCTTTTATTTAAGTATGCAGCGCCCTCATCACCCAGCATAAGTTATTTGTACTTGTTATTAAACGACGACTTCATGATCGGAATACGTTTTTCCCATCGGATTGAGAGCTATTTTTATGCCATCATCGTAGAAACTGTTTGGATGTTCTTGTAACAATTAGGGCACAAATGTTTCCACTGCGTCGTTCTCGTGAAAACGTTGGCCTCCAAGCGCTTTGTTCAGCGTTTCCCAGCCTAATGCATCCAATGTTTATCTTGTGGCATTGGCGTATGAGGCCTGGTGACCGATTGCTTCTTCAATTTCCATTGA
Organism: Agrilus biguttatus; assembly: GCA_963921985.1. Classification (NCBI taxonomy): domain Eukaryota; kingdom Metazoa; phylum Arthropoda; class Insecta; order Coleoptera; family Buprestidae; genus Agrilus; species Agrilus biguttatus. The sequence continues at coordinate 30,446,089 of OY998118.1, forward strand.
AATGACAATTTTGCGGTATCCAGTAGATTACAATAATAGTGCGCATTAATCGTGCGTCAATCATGGAGAAAGTTAACGTGAAAATCACACGTCACAGGTGAAGATGCGATTCAAAAATTCTTCACCCACTTGCTGGAATCCATTGAAGCGTCGTTGCGAAATCTCTAATCGATGTTGCTTGTGATCCTCCGATAACAGTCGGGGAACCCGAACCCATCTAGCGGACACTATGCGCATTTTCAGGTCATCTTTCCGTTTATATTTGATATACCGTCGTATTTGTTAGTAGTAATTTAATCTAGGTCTTCCTTTGCACCTCTTTACTTTTGTTTCTGCTTTTAATATGCCTTTAATTAAGTAGCCCTTCATGTCTGACAAGGTGTCTTATCGTTGTATATCTCTTATATTTATAATTAGTCGTCGAAGCTGTTAATTCTCGTAACTCCATATTAAAATTAAACCGAAACACAAGTTACAAAACTTCTATTGTAGATCACAATGTGGCAATGTGGCTTCCTCAGGTGGAAGTATAATTATAATTAAACAAAAGCCACTGTGTGGTGAAATAATTTTATTGTAATCTACAATAGAAGTTTTGTTGTTTTATTTTTCTTATATTTATTTTGCATTTTCGAAATGTTTCAAACATAGATAGTCCCTATGTTATAGCGTTTGATTAGTTTATACTTAAATCTAGCACTGGTGCCATTCTAAAAACAACTGTTTTAAAAGGTGCTAATATTACGTAGGTGATGATTAAGCACTTTTTTGTTGTGATTTACAAAAGTATTCTTCCAAAATATTTTAATAGACAAACAGTTTTTGTTCCTTTCACTTCATTGTTATTACTTTTCCCGTCTTATATTGTACTTTGTAGTATTGTTAGTGTACCTTATTAAAAACAACAAAAATTGTAAAAATGGTTTTCATCAGAATATTTTACTTACGTCAGAGTTGTTGTTGAGTTTAGGTAAAACGGTTCAAACCAATTAGCTAATTGTAAGTGATCCTTAAATAAATTTGCATACGTCGTCATTCTTATTGAACCTCGGTGACAAAGCATTTTACGATCCTTAATCGACATCGTGTATGATATACAAGGTGCGTTTGAAGTAAACAGGTCGTTTTTAAAATGAAAACCAAGACTTATTGTTTTGCTCTTGAGACTCTATAGAGTGAAGTTTATGGCCAAGAAGCTTGTTGAATGAGCGTTTCAGGTCGTCTGTATAGCCCTTTAGATGCCTTCCACGTCGGCGCAACGCTTTGCTTTCATCGGCAAATGCAAATGGGTTACAATACGATGCTTGTTCATAAATGCAGCCACAATTGTCGATCGAAGAGATGGAGTATTAACATGCAACAAGCACCAACTATATTCTGGGCCGACTATGTCCCACTAAACGCTATAAAACACCTAGATAAAACACAGTATTAACCATCTGGCCAGGTGTAACGAACTTCTCATGGTTTTGTCAAGTTTAAAACAGAATTTAATATTGGCTTTTTGTCCGATTTTATTTTTTGCACCTATGCAAGAAACACATTATAATTTATAGCGCTTTTTAAAAATAGTCTTGTATACATTGGAACGCACAGTGTACACCAAAAAGTCTCGAGCTAATTATGTCACCGATTTATAATAATGCAGAATTTAACTTTTAATAATAGAGACGTGATTGTAACTAGACTGCGCCTTGCGTTTATAAAGTGATACCATTTGGGTAGGCAACACATTTTGCGAACTATGGGACAGAAACGCGAGAATTATTAAGAACTCGTAACATCACTCAGAAAGTTTGAAGCAATTGAAGTTTTAAGTGTAGCTATTTCAAATAAAAGTATATATATATATATTAACTAGTTTAATATTAGAACAATATGTTTGCAAATTGTTGTGCATACGGTTGCCGTGAATAGAGTTCTAAAGGTTCTTCCACTTCATTTCATGTGTAAGTACAATTTAAACATAAGACACACGGATACATTTGTAATTTCTTCGAAGCTTTCTTAAGGATCCTCAATTTAAGAAAAAATGGTTGAACGCAATAAGGCGTGAAAGTTTTACACCGTCAAAATATTCAGTTGTGTGTTGTTTGCAGCAAACATTTCAATGAAAATGACTTTTTAAAATCAATGGGAAAAAGAAAATTAAAGCGTTTTTTTATTTATTTATACAAACGAAGTATAGTATTTTGTCACAGGAGCAAAAGTAAGCAAGTTATTGACTAATATTAAGATAAACAGTTGATTTAATTTTGTTGTAAAATACATACTTCTTTTCTTCTGATGATTAACATACTATTTTTCTAACTTTCCAAACAGAGTACACATAATGAACGACTTCACATACCTTAGATTTTTTTACTAACAAAAACTTACGAAACATATTTTATCAAATTCAGTATTACCAACTATTATTGAAACCATAAAATTAGACTTTGTAAAATACATGTAAATAGTAGTACCGTTAATATACATCATTTTAATAACAGTCATCACATTTTTTTTATCAACTTCCTACACCAATCATTCACACAACCAGAAATCTACTTGCGTTACTAATTAACTTTATTTTCATTTATAGCACATATATCATTATAAACAATAGTATTATTTTTTTAAAGAAGTTTAATTATGTTTTCAATATTTTTGGTTTGTATGTTAAATGCTATTGTAAATGATTTTCAATCTTCAAAGTCCGTAAATTTCCGTTAGCGCATGGGAAACTTAAATATGTGTCCCTGAATGTGCATTGTTGGTTGCATACCCAAAGTACATCATTTTCTAGTATAGAGAATATTGCTTACGCTCGGTCCGTATTATAATCACATCTCTGTTTAATAATTTTACTTTACAAGTGGGAACGGAGCTTGAGGATAACAATTTATAGTTAGATATAATAATTCCCACAAGTGATCAATCTGGATTTCCATTTGTTAAACAATAGGTACATGCTGAAATGTTATCTTAGGGAAAGCTTTCGTTATAATCCTTTTCGGTTATAATCCTTGCTACTACACTTTCTCATCTTTGAAACTGAGCTTTAGAAGCGCTTCTTATATAAGAGAGAGTGCGTTAGTTACGGTATGTTACAGATCAAAATATACAAATGTATAAATTCGTTCTCGGTATTTGATAAAATATTTTGACCAATAAGTTGAATAAACACACTCGGTATGTGAAACAAATGCTCCTGTCGAAACAACGGTCAAGATTTTTAAATACATTTATGAAATATACCACGTGTTTTTATTTAATTTATTGTTAAAATGAACAGATATTACAAAAAATTTTGCTGAAATGGTCTATCCGTAAAATTTAAATAATTTTTATTCGTTTGGCGATCTTATGTTCTATATATTTATGTATTGTAGTCTGTGAATTTCATAATTGCTATACCGTAATAAATAGTAACGATTCAAGGAATAATTGAACAAAATCTTTTCTTCAAAATGGTATTCTGAGCAATTTAGTTGCAATTCCTATAAAGTTATTAAATTTAAAATTTGTTTGCGAATGTAACAGAAATGTAGGGAATTTTATAAATGTCATTATTAACTTTCTAAATCGCGTGTTAGGTCAAGCTTCTTTTACAGCTGGCATATGTACACGTAAACACATATTAATTTAGCAAAACAAGATTCTTAATATGGAAATGTATATTTGGGCGTAATAATTAGGCATTTTATTCAATTTCCTCTTTGTTTCTTTCTTGCTAAATAAACTGTAACGAAATATTTTGAAGAATTTTAGTAGGGGTAAATTTTAAACACATTAATTATTAAACATGTTAATTATTGAATTAATTTATACCCACTACAGATTACCTCATACAATGAAGTCAAACCCGGGATCTTTGGCTTTACGCGCCAATACTTTTGCCACTAAGCTACGAGAGGTGACAACAGTAACAACGACGAACGTCCTTACTAAGTCACAGAACGTCGGAATCAATGTATATTATTATTAATCATTAATAATTAATATTTGAAGAATTTTTAGTAGGGGTAAATTTTAAATACATTAATGCGATATTAATTATTGAATTAATTTATACCCACTACAGATTACCTTATACAATGAAAGAAAATTTTGTTACTATTGTCACGCCCTCGCCGGGACTCGAACCCGGCATTTTTAGCTTTTCGCACCAATGCTTTTGTCACTAAGCTACGTAACAACAGTAACAAAATTTTCCTTCATAGTATGAGGTAATCTGTGGTGGGTATAAATTAATTCAATCATTAATATCGCATTAATGTACTTACACTATCTGTTCATCAGATGAACTATTAAATCAAAATCAATTTTAATACGTTAGAAGCAGAAGCAAGTAATTTATATCAAGTGATAACAATAATTGTATTCGTGTATATGTTATGAAGTAGGGTCCAACTAATAAGTTCTTGGTCCGTATTCTGTCAGATGCGGATCGCGATTTCGAATTATTTAGTTCTCATCAGCACGCCGTAGACAGGTTCATTTACTGACTGATTTCGTTCTGTAGCGGTCAACATCACATAAATTCGATAACCTGTTTTGCCTTTCAGGAAATAATAATGTTATCTTTAAATTTATGTAAATTTCGTATTATATTTCTTTGTGTCTCTGTGTCTGTGTAAATATTTATTAACATTCTATTCTAAAGCTTTTGTATTCTATTTATCTATGCCAATTAACTTTTATGTTATAATGAAAATGAAAAATACAAACGAAATGCTTTTAAATGTTTCAATAACAGTTACAGTAACACATTACCCTTGAGAAAGGGCTAATCACCCGAAACGTATGTAGAGTTTATACAAGAAAACTTTGAAACATTTAAAAGCATTTCTGTGTTTTTCATTATTTCTAAAATGTTTCACAAATACATCACCGATGAATCAATCTCTTTTATTTTATGTTATTATAGTAGACATCAAAATTTAAAAATAATATGGACAAACACTTGATACGTTGGTATGTTATTACTGTACTTTTCTGTAATCCTTGCTTTCATTTCAACTTCGCGTACTAACCGCATGACATCTGTACTTCGCTGTCCTTCCTAATTGCTATTTTATGATGGGTTTCTTCGGTGATTTGGGTCTTTATTCTATTTCTTGATATTTATTATCTCACAAATAAATCTCACAAAGCTTTCGTACTTTTCTACTCTTATCTATTACCCTTTCTCATACATCCCAATTTCGATTTCATTCTTTTTTTCCTTCTCAGTAAGCAGTTCTTATCTTGCTTCGCTACCTTCGAGTCTGTTTTCCAATATTGCCTTTCAATTTTTTAATTTTCATTTCCATTTGTAAATATACGTCGTTATTTGTTGTTGCCGTTATTTAGTGTTTAATTTCTGTTATCCACAAAAACGCTCACAAACTAAACTTCTTTCAACGAAAATTTATCCAAACTGAGCAAATTTACGCATTTGAATTCGAAGAGCGAGAAATCAATTTCAGGTTCGATTCTCTCACGCCAAATACCCCCTAATACATATTGTTAATTTGAAAATGGAATGGAAAAATTACTGCAATTTATTATTCAATTAAAACTTTGAATAAAAGTTACTTAAAAATTCCTGTGACCAACCGTGGTGTGTCCTGAAATTAAATAAAATAACGATAAAAAAATAGCATACGATGCTTAATTTGTAATTTTCGGCTCAAGCATGAAAATTTTCAAAAATTTAATTGGCAATTAATAATTTTGAGACAAAATAAAACTTTTTTGTCCTGACTTACTATTTATTTAATTTATTAACTAATAAAAAATTTAGTCAATTAAAGTTTTATGACGGGTCGAGGGTGGGGTAGTGTTGATATAGATATATATATATATATATATATATATATATATATATATATATATAATATACTAAGTGTAAGTAGGTACCAAGGGTAGTTTAAAGTTTTAAGTAAGTAACTTTTGCTTTAGGAAAGGTTATGTCACGTCGTTAAACTCCTAACAACAATTATTCTTGGTGGATGGAAAGTCTCAGTTTAATTTTAGAAGATCATGAAGAGAACTTACTCTCGCAATATTATTCTCAAAATACGTAATAACCCATCACAAGCAACATTACTTTAATGGTCCTATCGTATTTATCTTAGAAAAAGGTATTAATGTTTGTTAAAGTCTTGGAAATATTAAAACAGTTCATTCGTTGGTGTTCTGTTTTTCCATTTATCAGTTTTTGTGTTTTATATTTGTACAGTTGTTTCCGCTTAGTGTCCGCAACTTGCGTAGTACTTTGTTGTGGTGTATAGGGGTAATGGTGTATTCTCATTTATATAATTTAATGGTTTCTGTTTACATTTAATTTTACTGGTTCGTTGACTTCTTATTCTGTATCTCTGGTTACCTGTTATTATAATTGTTCCAAGAAAATTCGTTTCTATTGGGTGTACCATGCTTTTTATAAACCTTTGATCTTTGTAAAATCAAATTTTTCTTCCATCTAGTAAGGGTTGTTTATTAGGTACGGCTTTATAAACTTTTTCTATGTTTGTCCGGTAATCTTGTTTACTTTACTTCTCCAATGCTTCTTTCATTTGTCACTAATTCAAAACAATATATTTCAAATTTCTTATGTATGTTAATGACTATTTTCATAAATGATTTTTTTAGTATTTACCAAAAGTTTTGTGTGTTTTAATTGGAATAGTTTGAAGAATGACTCGCCATTTGCTACATAAAGTTGTAAAACGACTCGACAAACTTCTTAAGCTCAAGCTAAATATAAGCATATATATATATATATATATATATATATATATATATATATATGTTGCTGTGTTTACAATACCGCATGCCTATTCCTGTAGTTTGCGATGCCGGGAATGGCAATGAAAGATATCGACTGACGCGTTTTATAAGCGGGAGCGGATGTCGTACGTACGTCTGGTAGTACTACTACGTATTATTCGTACATGTACACATACACACATATACATACACGTACGTAGGATAGTAACTGTACACTATACCTACAACAAAAATTCCTATATTTGACTCTATGGCGAGTGTTTAATATATAAGGAAACAAAATGAAAATAACTTTTAAATCAACGGTAGTTATGCAAGCTAGTTAAGTGTGAAATAGATAGGCTATAAATCTCAAAAAAAGAAGTCAATCGAAAAGAATCGACACTAACAAAGGTAAGTGGTTATACCTTCACTTTGTGTGTCATCGGCTTCGACCACTTCCGGGGTTGCTCTCATGTCGCTGTTGGTGGGCTCGTCACCAGGGAGAGAGGTACGGACGGGTGGCAATGGCGAGGGTACAGTGGTATGCTAAAGGGTGAGACAGTACAGTCCTCGCAGGCTGAACAGAGACGTCAATGGGCAAACTGATCTAGTAATGTACGGTTTTGGTGACGGCGGTACTCTCGGGGATGGTAAGGGGCAACGTCTGGCTGGTTCAGGGGAACCAGAGGCGGCAATGACTCAGGACAACGTACACATTATCTAGGCCAGCAACATTAGGTAGGAAGTAAACCACGGAACGATGCACTGCACCTTTCAACAGTCTGGGGTCTCGTAAAACAAGAGTATGATGAAAACGTAGCTATGAAGTTATCTAAGACTAAGAGACAAATCCAGCCAATAGTTGACCGTTCTCGCAACAGCTTGGAACGTAGTAGCTCTTTCTGTGTTAAACTGAGGATAGAGTCAGTCAATTTTTGACTGTTCTTACAACAGATAAAGCGTAGAAGAAGCAAATCTAAGACTAAGGACAGAGCCAGTTAATATTTGACCGTTCTCGGAACAGTTTAGAACGCATAAGCCTTTTTTCGTATTGGACTGAGGAACGACCCAGCCAATGTTTGACCGTTCTCGCAACAGCTACAACGTAGAGGCAAAATCTCCCTCTTCCTTGCCTCAAGTGGGTGGAATATCGGAGATTTCTTTCCTATGAAAAAATAACTTTCTTGTTTTTGTTTCATTCAGCTACTCGTGCTGGTGGGCGGACAGTCCCTCCGATCTACACTGTAGTGCAAAGCCGGAGGGTAGGGTGTGAGGTTCTTTTCAGCCTTCTTTCAGGAATCGTGGGAGTGGTGGTTATGGAGATAAATATAAGAAGGACGAAATGAAGACAGAAGAGAAGTGAAAGATTATCTGTGGAATATTACTGCCCTAACATTTACCTAAATGATTCAAGGAAACAACAGAAAACATGGACCAGAGCACCGTACCCGGATTCGAACCGGTGACCTCCCAAATGCGAGAATCACGTTTCGTGGACTTCCGTTTTTCTTCCTACAATCCGTCTACGCCAACGAACTCATAATACGAAGTGCGAAGATTCTATTGTACTTTAATACCACAGCTAAAAATCTCGCTCTCTTACTTATCTTTCTAACGCGGGACGTTTCAAGTTCGGCGAACTATCCTTACTCTGCTACTACACCTATGAACTAGCAGGCGAATATTTTCTTTCTCCTTTTATCTTCAATCTAACGATAACTCGCTTTCACTTGTTACCTAATATAATCCAGATGCCCGCTGACAATCACTACCAGTTACAAAGTTGCGCGATATTAGGGCACCTTTTGTTTCTGTCTTACTTATTAGCACACAAAAATGAATTTAAAACTAAGTAATATTCTTCGTATTAAAATAAATAATTAGTACAAGTTATGATAAGGAGTAGGGGTTAAAAATCATGGAACTATAGGTTGCGTAAAATTAGAGGGATGTTGCTTACAGTTAATTGTGTTTGGTTATTGATAATATTAAGTTTTGAGGTCATAGCTTTTGTTTTCTACGTTTTCTAGAAGATTTTAATTTTTTGCTTTTAGGTTAAATGTGTAAACTGTAAATTCTGTTTACTGATTATTGTTCCTTTTCTATTCACGGTTATCACTATTCATCTCTCCCATGGTTAAGTACTTTCCAAAGATTAATAACTGGAATTTTAGGAAATTCTATTATTGGTCGTTTTTCATTAACCTCAATTTAAATTCAGAAAAATATCTTTAAGTTTTGAAAGAGAAAATTACTCTTACGCTTCAAAGGCTAAATATCGATTTTAATGAGATTTGGTGTCAACAAGATGGTTGTTCTGTTCAATGCGATAGCGGTTCCTAAATTCATTTCCTTCCCCACTCACATTGTTAAATAACTTCCTAGTTCTCCCGATTTATCTCCAAATGATTTTTGCTTTTGGGAATAAATCACCGAAAAGATTTATCGAAACAAATATGAATGTATCGGTAGTTTCAATGAGCTTCGGAGAAAAATAGTTACTCGTCGAGCGTTTTATAACAGACGGAGATACTGTTTAAGCCTCTATGATATGGTGGTTCATTTAAGCCCTTCAATGATAAGTAACTTTTAAGGAGCTATCAATATCTCAGACATTTGAAACACATGTAACAAAATCTCCCAATGGTCGGTTAAACATTTACCTGTATTGTATTAAATGTCATTGGTAGGTTTTAAAGAAATTCTCACCACAGAAACGTGAATGTTTTCCAACTCAATTCAGTCATGTGCCTATAGCAAATTAATTTTTTATTACCGTAGTTCATATTTACAAAACGAACGAGAAAGTGCTTATTTGATGTTTATAATTCTTTTGTGTGTACAATGTAGCGCATCATGTCTTGTTTGTAATAAAACGAATGACCCCATGGCATAGTTAGTCTACTAAGTATGGTAGGTTTTAACGGTTCCCGTACACAGCTGGTTGTTACGTTCTGCTTGTACATACTCGTATACAAACACTTATGCATATGTATGTGTATTGCATGGTTTGTTTTCGGTGCATCCGATTTCCATTATCATACTTTACTGTGAATCAATATTAACATCGAACGAAAGCAGCAATATATAATTTTCTCCCTTTTTAAACGGTTCGTTGTTTCTTATAAATAATAATCAGTATTTTAACGAAGCATATAAATCATATGTTCAATGATATACGCAATGTTATTTACATAATTGTTTTAAATAAAAAAAATTTCCACCGAAATACAAATTGTATGCTAATGTGTATTTAGCTATTCCTAGTGTTTACTGTTATAATGCATGATACGGTTAATATTATAAACCTTTTAGGATATAACGACTCTTCGAGCTAGATATGGTAATAAAATACTATTAACCTAACCTAACCTATACTAACCTAACCTATCTTAATCTAACCTTGGTTATAAGGAACTAAAATAAAATAAAAACTAAAAAGTTTTATCTATAAAGTACAAAAAGACTACAAAATTAATGACAATCAAAATAAAGTATAAAAGTAAGTAAACGGTTAATAATGTGAAAATTAATCATACTTCATGAGGAATTGAGAATAAAAATATTTTCGCTCGCTTTCAGCGTATAAATTGGGGGTTTTCAGAATAATCGTTGATTGCGTATTAGAGTTTTGTTATTAAATAAACCTAATAATACATAATGGCTTGTGGGTGCACATATCACAACCCTTAAAACTGCTATTTTGAATTTTAAACATTGCATATCACAATGTGCCGGTGGGGAAAATATTTAATCGACCATGTAAACAGGCGCGGCGGAACAGATTTATTCCGTGTGTTGAATTTTGATAGTGTGAGAAGGGGTGAAAAGGGGGTCGTACATCAAAGTGTTATATACCTGTTAGCTGCTTGTTAATTCTATCACTGTCATATAATTTTGTATTTGTACAAGCATACAATTTTGAAATTATACAAATGGTTATTTGAATTAGGGGAAGTTTCTGTAACGTTTATGTTGTAACAGAAAATATACACAATGTTGCATTCATCATATTGCGCTAAAATTTATCATATTGTTCTAAAAGTCTTTATGTAAATTGTTCGTCTGCTATGTTATCATTGAAGTAATTATTGTTTTAAGCATTTAATGTTGAAAATTTTTATTCGTTTGTGCATAAAGTACCGGGAATCGTCATGGGAAGCGGAAAAAATTTAGAATATTCGGGTGTTGTTTTTCGGCATGGTCTATTAAACATTTTATTTATTTTTTGTCTTTTAATATAAAAACATGACTCAGTCACTTAGAAGACTGCATTCAGAAGAAATATTCTTGTATAATTCGATTATTGACTCCGAATTTTCTTCTTCACCTATAACAATAGCCTTCAAAAAATTAAAAATTTTCGCGGTATGCGTAGTGAACCTTTTCCGTAAAGATTTGACCACTTGATTGACAATACATTATCTCAAGGGTCGCGAAATCATAATTTTTGACATTTGACTCGGTATCCAAACGTTTTGGAAGTTTTCTGTACAGTGGACGAGAGGGTTAAATCAAATCAAGTTTTTCCACATTCTCCAATGATTTTTCCAAACAGCTTGACATTTTAATTCGCTTGACACAGATAAATAATGAAGCATCCTATCAACTTTTTTGTATGAATCTATAAACCCAAAAAGTACATCCTTTAGATTCCCGATTCAACGCAAAATTTCGATTGTCACATTTAAGAAAAGTCATAAATTAGAAAACACATGATTTCTCATATGTTGATTTTTAACTCATGGCAGAAGTCAAGTCAACAGGAACATCAGGTCCTCCGTCCCCACTATATAATAATATTTTTCACAAGGCAGTAGCAAAGTTCTGGGTATAGCATTGGGCAATAAGTACTCCCCTGCTCTTCCACAGTACCCTTTACTTCTTTAACTTCCCATGTATGTGCCAGTAATTTTGAGGAGCTTCGTGCAAAAATCGAAGCGACAAATAATATTCCAGTTGAGATATTGAAAAACTCTTGTCGAGAGTTATACAACAGAATTATGATAACATACCGGGCTTTTGGGTCGTAGTCTATAGGCTTTTTTGTTGCCTGACGTTTCGTCAGCGACTGCGGCTGACATCTTCAGAAGCGTTTGTGGTATGGTCGTTGCAAAAAAGCAATTCCAACCAACCACGGCCTTTAGACCCGAATAAGGACAAACTAGTTAGAAAATAATGTTTGAAATTTCGACATTTCGTTTTAATTAATATTGGGCATGATTTAATACATAATTTACTTGTTCTTATAAAAAAATAATTGTTTGTGATTAATTATTCTCTTTGCCAAAATAAATTCATAATTTCAACATTGATATATATCAATGTGTCTGCATTGTAACTGTAAATTTAATAATAATAGTAATAAATAACTCTATATTTCGTCGTCGTTTCCGATTAAGAACCATGCGAAGATGCTCGATGTGGGACTCATTAGTTGGGAGGGGGTCAGTCAAGAGCTGACTGTCGTTGTGTAAAGATGTTGTGCGTTAGCTAGCTAGCCGATATTACTTATAATAATAATAATATTATTATCATTTCTTATTAACACAACACATGTGCATTTCGTAAAATCGTTGTCCCGTTTGCAAGACCCATTTGCATACGTACGTAATATACTTAAATAGGTAGGTAATAAAAACAGTAAAGTTAGATGGCTGGTTACATAAATATTTTACCATTCATGACGCTAAATTCCTTGCTTCTGAGACCGAAATATCGACCAAGGAATAAGCCATTACTCCTGTAAAAGCTTTGAGTTCAGTTGAAAAAGCTTTCGCGCGTTCCTGTTTTATTAATGGTAATTTTGAATAATAAAATTCAACGTTATGAGAGTATAAGTATATCACGCATGAACGAATATAATTTATTATCTATAATTCATAAAATTGTGAATTTTGTAGACGTTTACGTTAGGTAAATGACCGATTATGTAGTAGCGAAAAGATTTAAATATGTATGATAAACCGTTGTCTATTACAGCTTTATTTATTTATTAAAAGTGAATAAATAGATAAAATAACAAATTTTATTAAATGTATTAAATTATTAAAAGTATTACATTAATACTTCGTATTTCTTGAGATCCCATTATATAATAGATCTTAAATTACAAAAATTCCATATTGACAAATATAGGTTTGTGAGTTTGTATCATTAATGTACCTTTTTGCTTCAATATGTGCGTAAATATATACAGATAATTAGTGTTAATATTATGAATTAATTATAATATGTATTAGGAATAAATCAGTAATGACCAAAATCAGCTACTTATTCAACAGTACGATGTGTTGCACTATTTTACGCATTTTTTTACATTACAACTTTCTATTCTCAACAGATGTATTTTTCTTTTGATTGGTATGTAATGACATTTAAATTCAATTACGAGGTTCGGCTGATAAGTTTTGCACACTAGCGCGTAGCGCGAGAACAACAAGAAATATCGGAGTAACATAAATTAATTAATAATAACAATAACGAATAAAAGTACAATTCAGTTTGTTATAATATCCAAAAATTATTTTTCAATACAACCCATGTTTACACTAAGATATTTCTCGCAACGTGTCACAAGATTTTGTATTCCGGCACTAAAAATTTTTGATTGTTTTGTATTTTTTGGAGCCAAGTTGCCATAATTGCCTTCATTACATCATCGGTGGTGTAACGATTGTTTTTGAAGTTCTAAAGTCGGACGGAGCCAAATCAGGACAGTATGGCGGGTGCGGAATATGTTCAAACTTGAGCTGACGAACAGCTTAATGCCAAACTCCTACCGTAAACCACTTTTAATTGATTCACATTATCTACTGTTAAATATTCGAAATTGGCGTTGCTTTAACTGCTGCTAATTTTATTTTCAATGGGCTACATGTATTTATCAAAATTTTTCGTTATACGCGAATAATTGAAGTAATACGGTTCGTATTAAAAAAAGAATGAATTAAAATCCTTATTCGTCTAAATATTGAGATCAATGATCTCATATTTGGAACGCTTCCTACCAAGTAGGTACAACGAACCGAAAGCCATATCCCACGACCGGTTTCGACCTATCGGGTCTCATCAGGTGGGCGCTGGCAGAAAAGGCCGTTAAGGCTATATTATAAATATTTATATTTATAGTTATATTTATAATACGGTTAGGATAAACGTGATATAAGGATTGAATTATTTATAGTTACAACATGTGATATTGATCATTTATAAAATTATAAATAATTCAATAAAAGAGAAACAGTTTTATAAGTTGAAAGTATGTTTTTTTATATACCTACCTATTAAATTAGGAATAGAGTTAGACAATAGAAGGACGACTAAATTGTAAATTAAGTATCGGGAAGTTGTTTACATCAATTTGATTATTTAGTAGGTTTTCTAATCTATTATTATTGTTAATTTGTAAACTCTCTAGAAGGTTTAATTGTTGATGCTTATTAGCTACATGAAATGTTTGAAAATTTATGGTCAGAATTTATGTGATGCTCAGCACTATTGGCCCACCCTGTATATATATTTTAAATTATTTGATAGGTATTGTGGAGGCCATTTGTTAATTTCTTTTTGTTTTCTTGTAATTTGTACCAAATTCAAGCGTTCGTTAATGAACTTTGGGTTTTTATTCCCTCAACATTTGTTTATTTTATTTTTCTTTATGTTTTCAGTTGAATATCCCACGTTATTCGATTAATGGTGAGTTCTTAATCGTTTTTCCTTTTTTCTATCCACGTATGTATCAATTTTTTTTTCTGGACCATGCACATGTTTGACGAAACAATTATTATTAACGGTGCTAATTGTTCGATTTCTGTTAGTATTGACGACCATTCTCGACTAAATAGAAGGCAGGCAGCCAAAACGTGATGTCGTTAAATTAACACCCGTAACGGTTGACTTTACCCAATTATTTATATACCGTTTATTTACGAATTTGCCTCAAAATACATATACGTGATTTTTCTTGGTAAAAATTAAACGATTAATTCGTACATTAATAGCGGAATTAAATGATAAATAATTTCAAAAAAGAAGGAATTAAAATCCTTATTCGTCTAAATATTAAGATCAAAAATCTCACATTTGGAACGCGTCCTACCAAGTAGGCACAACGAACCGAAAGAGATATCCCACGACCGGTTTCGACCTATCGGGTCTCATCAGGTGGGCGCTGGCAGAAAGGCCTTTACAGGCTATATTATAAATATAAATATGGAATCATTGATCTTAATATTTAGACGAATAAGGATTTTAATTCCTTCTTTTTTTAATATGTTATATCTTCGTCTAAGAATCCATAGGAATCAACAGTGTAATTCAATGCCGGTAGGAGTATTAGGCCTCGGATTAGTTGTTTCCGTTGATTCCATATTTATATTTATATTGATAAACTATTTATTTAACGTTTGAAGCCCTCAAGATTGTCGCTACTGTTCCTCTGTAGTGCAAGTTTTACTTCTCGGTTAAATTATATGCGTTTTGAGTTGGTTAAATATAGAAATCATGTTTAAAAATCGCGGGAGGACATTTTCAGATATACAGAGATTTACGCATATCCTTTTATATTTCATCAGATGTAAAACTTGTGATTGAAAGTTATTTTTTCGTACAATGTAGATCTAGAGAGATCTGTGGAAATGTGGTTAGCTCTACTAAGGTCTGTCTTCTTCCCGAGTTATATGTATCAGTATGAATAGTGCTTACTCCATATACAGGGTAATTCAAAAATGGTGGTACATTAGATGTTTTAGGAAAATTAAGCGTATTAGACAATTAAACATTTGGGAGTAGATGTTACCGAAGATGATCCTTCTTCCTAAAATAATTCCAATTGTCTGCCACATCCTGTCATATAAGGAGTTGATATTAATTTTGTTATTTTAAATGGAATGATATATTTTTTACGATGAGTTCCTAAGAAGCAAAAAATTCTAAAGTAACTTTTTTTTAATGAATAGTTTCTGAGATTATTTAATTTATTGAAAAAGATCGTTACTGCAACCCGAATTATAAAAAATTATAACTTCCATAAGAAATGACAGAGTGTTGAAAATTTTACTAATTATAGCGAAGTATTAAGGCCAATGTCATGAAAAAATTAAGCTTCATAATTTATACAGGGCGTTTAGAAAAGAAACAAAATTAAATTATCTCAGAAACTATTCATCGTATACATACAAATTGACCATCAAAGCTACCTTAAAATTTTATGATTCATAAGAATTGAGTTGAAGTCAACTGCTTGTATAATCGGATGTGGCAAACAATTGAAAATATTTTAGATAAAAAACCTCTACTCTCAAATTTTGAAATCTCTAACACGGGCAGTTTTCCTAAAACATATAACGTACTGTTCAGTTTGAATAACTCTCTATATGTATAGGTACTATATGAAAATGACGTATATTTGTAGATTACTATGCATAATATGTTTTTATGGTAATGCAGGTTTTTACATAAAAATTGGTTTATTTTCTTATATAATGAGCGACGTAATACATAAATACTGCCATAAATAAATCTCCAAGCTTTATTATCATTTTAATTTTGCTACCAAGTAGAAGTAGGTTGACTTAAAATATTATCTAGGTCTAGCGTCCCTTACTACTAATTACCTACTGTTATTTTACGTCTGATTTATACCTGAAAAGTTTTAATCGTTTCATTATACAAGTGTATTGATATAACAAAAATTATTGCTTTTTGTAGAACAATTTAAAGTAATTATTGAGGTTGGCAAGAAGTGCAAACGAAAATGAAATTTAATCAGTCAAATAACCTTTTCGATGATTTATAGTTTTCCTTCTGGTAACTTCATGATTCGGCGCTGATAGAATTTCTCTTCTTTATCGGAAAAAACTCAACCAAGTCCCATTTTTACCATTTAGGTTTTCTAAATTTCAAAATAAATGATAGACCCATGGTGCAAGTCGGGACTATATGGGAGATGCAACATCACTTTTCTCTTCTTTATCGGAAAAAACTCAACCGAGTCCCATTTTTACCATTTAGGTTTTCTAAATTTCAAAATAAATGATAGTCCGATGGTGCAAGTCGGGACTATATGGGAGATGCAACATCACTTTTCTCCTATCATATTAACAGCATGATCTTTTTATGATGCATTCCAGTTTTCTATATAGTTTAATTGGTTTATTAGGCTTGGATCATGATAATGCTATTGTAGACGACCCATTCTCATTACTAGTGATAATTCGTTTCAAAAATGAGTCGATTGTATTATGTTTCAAGTACGTATCGCAAATATTGATTCGTTTTGTTAAATGAATTTCTTTTAATTCACGCGGAATTCAAATATCAAGCTTTTTAATGAGCAAGTAAGAAAACGAATTTAAAATACGTAAAATTGTGCAAAAATGTTCTTGTTATTATAATAAAAACCGAGATGCCCTTATTTATATAAAATGGTAATTTTCTTTTGTTAATTAAAAGTAAAAGCTCTACGTTGTGTTAACCTTGGATTCAAGATGGAATAATAATTTGTTAAGAACTCAGTAATAATTTGATCAATTTAGATGAAGTTTCCGTTGTTTTTATGAAATATTTGGGTTGAAGGAATGGGTAGAAGTCTTATTAAGGTTGACTTTAAAGTAGAATTCAGTTTCAAAGTAATGATACAGTTCACATGCTGGAGGAAAAAAGCTCGTATTACATATATCTATTTGTATTCGATTCATATTATGTTTTATGTTCCTATCTGTTGTATCAAATAAATCAGACTGGAACCGACAGTTATTTAGGATTTTTTAACTTTTGTTTCAATGGGAAATAACATTGAAAAAAATATATGTAACTTTAACGTAATTTATGTTTTGATTAGAAATAGTTTCAGTGATTGTGGAAAGCATTCTTTTAATGCTGAATAATTCACTTATGGTCATTCAAATAAATTAGCTACAAATTTTATTAAAAAAAGAGAATTGATCTGCTTTATAGGAGTTTTAATTTCAGGCATATTGGTACTTACGTTATGCATAATTTGAGTATTATTTATTCGAGTATTGTAATGACTTTAATAATAGTTAATATGAATGCTAAGAATCAACTATTTTTTAACTTTTTTTTATAGTAATAATAGCATTACCTGCGATGGATGTACATATACGTATGTTAAATAGGTATTAAACCGTACAGGCACTGGTATTATACTAGTGATAATGACTGGAAGTTAGTCGTTCTGGTTAGTTGAGGAGACGAGCTGGGTAACGTGCAATTTTGTGTTATGAAACTGTGTTACGATAATAGCGAAGAATAATCATAATTTGCAACCATCAGTTGTTATTATCTAGGTAAGGCTTTATCGTTGCGGAAAAGGTTAGCTCTAGGTGAATTTGCAAAAACGGACAGAAAGGATTATGTCTTTAGGTAATAAGCGAGGAACGTTTGTCGTTATTTTAACTGTACTTATATATGTGTTCTTACGGATTATTTTATTTCCATTTTTGAACATGTGTGCATTTTCAGTATTTTCTTGATCGTTGAAATACATAAAAGGCGGGCTGAAAAGTTCGTAGGCTAGCATAGAAAAAAATATTTTTTCTTGATAGAATTTGATTTTATTATTAAATATAGTTCCCATTGAGGGCGATACAACGATTATAGCGGTCATACAATTTTTATAATACGATTTGTCTTTAGCCTCAAAATAGACTTCAGTTTCGGCGATTACCTCTTCATTGGCGCGAAATTTCTGTCTATCGAACATCCTCTTAAGGTTTGAGAACAGAAAAAAGTCACTGGGCGCCAGATCTAGAGAGTACGGTGGATGCGGAAGCAATTCGAAGCCCAATTCATGGCATTTTTCCATCGATTTCATTAATTTGTGACACGGTGCATTGTCTTGATGGAACAGCACTTTCTATTTCTTCAAATGAGGCCGCTTTTCCGCGATTTCGTCTTTTAAACGCTCTAATAACACTACGTAATAGTCGCTGTTTATGGTTCTCCCCTTTTTAAGATAGTCGATAGTCACGGAATATTATACCATAAGCATCCCAGAATACTGATGCCATAACGTTGCCATCCGACTTTTACGTTTTTCCACACTTTGGATGAAATACATTTTAAATGATTGCCACTGTTATTATTATCCGTTTTTATTATTTTTTCCATAGACTATAGAAGGGGTAGTCGGTTTTCAGGACAAATGTTTTTTGGGATTATATGTATTTGATGCTTTTGTAAGGTTGAGTTGGTTTGGATCTGTAGGCAACATTTACTATTGTTATCCAACGGAGAACCAAAATTTTATTCTTAGAGAATGTCGATTTGAACTCTTTTTATAATTTAAGAGAAAATAAACTCTAACTACTATTTCTTCTCCATTTTCAAATGTAGTTTAATGTCTAAAAAATAGTTGTTTTCGAAAACAGACACAAAAGTGTTCGTTAAGGAATTGTAGAACCAATATTAGTTTTTAGTTATAGTTTCTTTAGTTTCGTTGAAACTGTTATCCATTGAGTGTATCGTAATTGTTATATTATACATTGATTAAGTGATTAAACAGTATACAGTAATGTCGTGTTGTGTTAATTACCGTGGTTTATTAATATACAATTTTTGTCAATCTATTTTATTTTGTTGACGTAAGAATTTTTGTTTTTGGACCTTCATCAGACCTTGTGATGTGAATTTATATTTTTGTTCGCAATTTGTAACCAGTGTCGAAAAAGTTCTAATGAAGGCTCAAAGCAAGGATCCTAAGCATCAACTAAACGAATTGGTTGATAAAAATTATTCATAAATAATATATTTTTTAAAGGAATACCTTAATTTTGGGACTTCATTCTTTAACAAATGTATAGTTGGAGCGTTTCACAATTTATCATTGATATTACTTAATATTTACTGCCAGAAAACTCTGCATACAATAGAATCGCGATAGTGTAAACATTTCTTAACGGAAACTCTGCATAATGTGAATGTTTAATTAGGTTGATGAAATTAATTATTTCATCGGTGCACAGATGTGCCACTTCTTTTGATTCCTATGGGGGAATCGGTGCAATAAACGGACTTCGTGTTTTAATTGTTTATTACACCCAACTATTTACAAACTATATACACTAATTTTATGGAACGTCGTGAAGGCTACTTATTTACGAAGATTAAATTATTATGATCGATTGATTGAACTATATGTTATTGCTACTATACGTTTATAAAGATATTGCTGTAATTGTTGCTATATGTTATATGTACTAAAGATGATCTCTCCTAAACGTCTAATTTTTGAATGAATGAATTGATTGAACTGTTCTTGAATGAATGAATTGATTGAACTGTTCTTGAATGAATGAATTGATTGAACTGTTCTTGAATGAATGAATTGATTGAACTGTTCTTGAATGAATGAATTGATTGAACTGTTCTTGAATGAATGAATTGATTGAACTGTTCTTGAATGAATGAATTGATTGAACTGTTCTTGAATGAATGAATTGATTGAACTGTTCTTGAATGAATGAATTGATTGAACTGTTCTTGAATGAATGAATTGATTGAACTGTTCTTGAATGAATGAATTGATTGAACTGTTCTTGAATGAATGAATTGATTGAACTGTTCTTGAATGAATGAATTGATTGAACTGTTCTTGAATGAATGAATTGATTGAACTGTTCTTGAATGAATGAATTGATTGAACTGTTCTTGAACGAATGAATTGATTGAACTGTTCTTGAATGAATGAATTGATTGAACTGTTCTTGAATGAATGAATTGATTGAACTGTTCTTGAATGAATGAATTGATTGAACTGATCTAACTGTATTAACTGTATTATCTGTACTATATATGAATTTAAGAACCGCCCCTAGAGGAGGGGTGGTTCCGATGCACCGACACTTGAAACAACAAAACAAACAAAAAGGATGGAAAACCGTAAATACAAAAAATGCAACATTGTAATCTATGTGTCGGTGCATCATCTACGTCCTCGAAATGGACCGATGGGTCAACAAATTACCCCCAATAAATCTATAAAGTAACTTAAACTTTAGAAGCGCATTTGAAGACATAGAAAAAATAATACAATGGGAAACGGCAATACTACAAAGGGTAAAAATATGATACATACTATTATAAAACCATAAATAGCAGAAGAAAGAAACGGACAGCAAATGCACATGACAATACAACAAAAATTTGAGACGTAAAAAATGTGTGACTGACAAGGCCAATAAATTACAAACAAAAAATGAAAAGATAAATCCGAACAGTGAATCTCATATTAATTATGCTGGATCGTCATATACCAGTTTGATTATTTATTGAAACGTGTATTTAATTCCTACGGTGTCAATTGTTTTGCCCTCTTTTGAAATAACCCCATGGTGTTTTTTATTAATAAGAAATATAATAAGACTAGCGCAACGACTTTTAGTTTTCCTGGGAAGTTTGATTAATTTTCCAAATTTTTTAACTTTAATGTTATTGTTAGTTGTCCGGGTACATAAATAATTCTAATTAACTTGTTCCACGAAGTTCTGGTAATTATCCTGTTAGTATTACTACGCCTACTTTCTAAAAAAGCGGTGACTGACCCATATAATTATCTTATCTTATGATTATCTTATGTAACTGTGTTGGATAAACTTTCTCGTTGCGTCTAGAAGAAGTATTGCGTTCGTTTACATGATGGGTGTTGATTTTTTAGGGGTTTGTCATCATCTTAGGATTTAAATGATGATGCAAAGATGGTCAGATATCTAGTCTGTACTAGAATGTGGGGTGGCAGATTAAGTAGACAGGACCAAAAGTAATTGTAATAGTAGTTATACTTATTAGACGGTGAAGTATTTTTGAAAAGCCATTCAAAATCATAAAAAAGGCTTCATTTGTGTCATATTTGTTTTTTGGAAAAGTACAATAGAAGTATTAAATAAACCGATAAGCCTTTCTTTCTAATTTTTAAATCAATAGCGAAAAAATGAAAACGCAGATTCATAGTTTGGTTTAAAATATCATCCATTGCCAAATATCGTCATTTCACTTTAATCGTTAGCTCTGTTCAAGTAAGTTTTTTCAACTCAAAACGATCCAATAGAAGAATAGAAGAAACGATTAGATTGCTGTTTCCAAATAGTTAGGGATGTAAAATAATTTCGATTTATAGTAATGCAGAAATAGGCTCAGGATAGAAAAGAGTGGAGAGGTGTGTCCAAACAGATGATTTTATGATGATGATACTAAAATAATAAAAACAACCCATATGGACATTGGCTATATTCAGTTTGTCTTACTCCCGACTAGCGTGCGAACTTGAAATTGAACTGGCATATCTCAGATAATTTTGCAAGAAACCAATTTTTAAAAGACTACTTTAAAACGTGATAGCTGCTGCTTGTAAATATGTTATATGGTTTGTTGTTACCTAAATTTGCCATGCTTGACAATGAAATGCGTCTCCATGTTTTGATGAGTAAGTAAACGATACACCATTAATTGAATTTATTGACTGATTTTGGTAATTTTCTTTTCTATCCTTTCGTTAACTATCAGAGTAGAACGCTATTGATTTTTCATAATAATTCCTCAAGCAGTTTAATTTTTTACGGGTTATTTTTTTACAAAAGTGTTTTGTTTTGTGCGGATCTTCCTTAATGAGAAATAACAAACGCGGGTTGTGTATTTTTGGGTTAATTAACTATTTACCTCTTAGTTTTCGATCAGTTACATAGAATAATTACCATGAAAAATTTAAACAAAATAACAGTTCAAAGAACATCTTCTTTCCTGCAATCTGATATTTAATGCGGATCTTAGACTATAAAATATGGAGACAGTATTTAATATTATAGCAGTGATCTTGAAATAACAAACAATTGAGGTTCTCGTTCCTCGCTCCATCGCGGCCTGATTGGCTGTTTTTTTCTCTAGCCGTACCTCTGTCTCTCTCTTAAGACGTCTCTCGAAGATGTAGATTGGTTATGTATTTGTTTGCAACACTATAAAAAAAAACATTTTCAAAACATCGACTTGCGTTTCATTCAACAGCACATAGAAATTCAACATGTCTGTTAATGATACGTGTAAGTATTAAAACAACATGGACTACAATGTTTACCACTGTAATTTTCTCAGTATAATTTTCTCCTTTTTGTAAGCTGATTCTCTTGATTCGCTTCACTTCACAGAAACATTTTAATGCTTGTTGAAATCGTAAAATTAATTAATCTCAGGTTGTTATTAAACGCAATCGAGCGAATAAATGGTTCATTAAAAAGTATCTTCTAAACCGAATGCCGCCAAGGAATAAGGAATTCCTTAATGACTAATGATTGAAGGACGATGAGCGATTGACACTGTTTTAGTTATACACGTTTAGGCGAACCACGTAACTGTAAAAAGTTTCAATGTCAAGCAGTCACTACGATCGTAAACGCAGAGTAAAAGCAAGAAATGATGAAGATAAAGATTATCGCTTGTTTTACTTTTTTTTATTATACAACATTTTCGGCATTTCGTTTCCTAAATATAGATACTACGCTATATAATGTGGCTACTATATTTATAATATATATATAATATCCCACTGTCCCCAGAAGAATTCAACAAAGAACATGATATTATAAAATATATAGCTTTAAAAAATTATTATACACACAAATTAATAGATATGATTTGGAACAAAAAACTTAAAAAGAAAATTACAAGAGAATTATATAACGATAACAGTAACACCGATACTCAGAATCATAAATTTGTAAGCATTCGTTTTATTGATAAAACGCGAAAGTTAGATATGAAATACAAAAATGTTCTGAATATAAAATTATTGAGTTCAATCTAGCCTCAGATTTAGCAAGTGTTCTGTGATATCTGTGATGCAACTTACATAGGTCAAAGTGGCCGTTCTATTAAAAAACGTATCAATGAACATGTATATTCTAAAAACAAAAAAGACTGCAAAATAGGTACAGTAGAACACTGCACCTTAAATAACCATAATATTAATATAAATCAAACAAAATTTTTACATAGGAATATAGAAAAAAGTAGGAAATTATCGCTATCATAAAAATATCAACATAATAACCAACCAGAAAAAACTCTGTACCTACAACTCCCCGCTCATCCTCCATAAATTGTAACCTACTCCACCAGTTTATTATTTAGTGTTAGATATTTTTAAAATTTAGTAATCTTTGTACTCTCTCTTGAGTTTGGCTGAAGGGCCGAAAAATGAATGTTCCACAAAAAGTGCACAGAACAATGTTTAAATAGTGCTACTATATTTGCTAAATTTAGTTATTATTAGTTATTTTGCATTTAATAATTTTAACTACATATATGTATAAAAGTAACTGTTGAATCATTTTGCACATAAATTCATTCATTATCCATTTTTTTTTTCAATACTGCAACATTTGTAGAACTGGTCTTTTATTTGTGAATCAAAAGTTCTCTATGTGTTAACGGTATATATTTACGGAAATTAATTAATAACGTCAGAAAAAGATTAAAAAAAGGTAAATAAGTTAGGCATTAAGCATTTGGATTTTAAGAAACCTGTCTACTTACTATACGGAATGCGACCTGGTTTGATTTTATCCTGAATATCTTAATTAATGATAACATTAACACTGATCTGTAGAATTTTATAAACTTGCTGACTGGAAACATTTTGAACTCTGTTTTCGTTAAAATATTTGAATGAATTAACAAGTGGAAGTGGGGGTTTTGTACCGTTATTATAGTAAAGCTTATATTAACGATATTATTTTATAATCATTATGACTAAAATGATAGCAAGGTCCGTCGATGTGCGCGCATCACGCAAAAACTACTAGTTAGATTTTATTTAAATAGTTTTAATGTTATGTCTTGGGCGCTTGGTCTATATCTTCAACAAAATTGTCGCGATATTTCTATCTAATATTAACCTATTAAGGTTTTCATATACGCAGATAACAACGGCTTTAAGGGCAGCAACTATTCGTGTACTCTTACCACTTAGAAGAGGGGCAAGTGACGAGGTGCGCATGTGCGTGAAAGGAAGGCAGTTTCTATTCTTGCCCTTTCGTAAAGTATTTGTCTAAGCGATCTGATTTTGTACAGTTCTGAATCAAAATGGAATAGCTGTTTCTCGTACGGTTAGCTTGGATAACCTGGTTACGAGGGTGCATCAAATATAAACGGGACTGATTTTTTTTAATTGCGGAGTGGTCAGTGACCTGGTAGTAGTAGATGCGAAGATGGCCTGTACCGCTACGGAGAAGGGAGAACCAACTGCTTCTTACGTTGCGATTAATGTGCAATATTATCGGATATGGATCTACTGGATGCCGCGAAATTGTCATTTCGAAGGATAAGGAAGGAGCAATCGGTTAGAAGTGTCATTCCTTTGCATAACAACGCCAGACATCATACGGCCAATACCACAAGACAAAAATTGGATGCATTAGGCTGGGAAACACTAGAACATCCGTCATTTAGTCCCGACATGTCCCTTTTTGGGACATTGAAAGAATTGCTTGGAGGCCAACGTATCCACGAAAACGACGCAGTGGAAGCATTTGTGCTTCAATGGTTACAAGAACGTTCGAAGAGTTTCTACGATGGTGGCATAAAAAAGCTCTCAATGCGACGAGGAAATTGTATTTCTAGGGCGGGAGACTATGTAGAAATATAGTATATGTATCGAAGTCCAATTAAATATAGTTAGAATATTTTACAAAACTAATCCCGTTCATATTTGATACACTCTCGTATTTCAGTAAACCACGCGAGGGAAGTCGTGGGAATCAGTTAATTATCTATAAAAATTGAATAATATTTGTTTGGTGTTGATTGGTGTTCTGTCGGATGCCGCGCGTGCCGATGAGAACCTAATAGTTTGAAATCGCCATCCATAGAGACGGTAGCAGAAGGTAATAAAATCGTTTTTCGTCCAAATTTTAAGGATCACATATCCCACATTTCGAACGCGTCCTACACTAGGCACAGCGTACCGAAAGCCATATCCCACGACCGGTTTCGACCTATCGGGTCTCATCAGGTGGGCGCTGGCAGAAAGGCCTTTACAGGTTATATTATAAATATAATTCAATGCCGGTAGGGGTATTAGGACTGGCTAAAGATTGAAAAACACCACCTTGTGTATCAAAGTCAAAAAACAAACAGTGGTTCGTAATAGTTTTACATAACATTAGAAATTAATGTTTCGCGAAGTTTTTCTTTACTTATGCTAGTAGTCCAAAGTTCAAGATTTTAGGTCAACAGATAGTGTATAAAGATTCCGGTTTTATTTCGGGATATGAAACCCTAAAACGAACTAGACTTCTAGATAAACTGAATAACCATAAGAAACATTTAAAGACTGATATTAATTACTGTATTATTAGGATATAATTGTTTTCACCGTCTCTATTGTACAAGTTTAATGTTTATTTTTATTTTCGTATTTAAAGAACGAACCCGAACAAAATCTTTTTCGCATTTGATGATCTCGCCTGCCTGGTCTACAACTACGGGATTATAACCATCTTTCCGCGAACAAGGGTGGAACTTTCTTTATGCTTTCATGAAACTGTCATAAAAATATGTATTTTAAAATCACGTTGCATATTTTATTATACATGTCCATATAAACGTATGCATATAGTACTCAATGCATTAGCTGTAATACTGTTATATCCTTTTTTGAAGCCATTACACAATGCTGTATTCGCTAGAAAGCATTTCAGAACTACACGAACATGGAAATTGTCGATAAAACGTTACAAATACGTAAATACGAAGTTACCTATAAAAGAAGGCAATTCAAAACACTTTACTACTGGTATTTATTACTTGCGTCTATCCAATAAGGACTGTTTACTGGTTTCCGTTGTATATAATAAAATAGTTGTAATTGAAAGTTCATTTGGCACTCGGCTAAACGTATTTAAATAAGAATAGTAAAAGTTATTGGTTAGTCATTTGTCAAAATTATTAGATGTGAATCGCGATTTCGATCTTGTTAGATCTCATTAATCCGCTACGAGCTACGAGCAGTTTCGATAAATCATTGACCAAAATTACATATTTAAATAGTTGAATAGATAGAAACATCAAACACTAAGTGTCACTTATACAATATTAAAAATTATTCTAATCATTGTTTCAGTAGTTTCACCATTTTCAGAGTTGACATGAAATGTACTTAATCACAATACAGGGTTATTCAAACTAAGGGGTACATTAGAATTTTTAGGAAAACTAAGCTTGTTAAATATTTGGAAAGTTTTGGAGTATGGGTTATCAAGGATGATCTTAACTAATTTCAACTGTCTACAACTTCCGGTTGGTTATACCAGTAATTGATGTCAACATGGTTATTTTAAATGGAATGTTATATTTTTTAAGATAAATTCGTATGAAGTGATTTTGATAACCAACCTGTATGCCTACGACGAATAGTGTAGCGAACGTGTACGTGTGCGCGGTGAATCGATTAATGCTGACACACGTCGAGGGCGGCGCGTTTGATCTCGACCGATCGATGCCGAACAATAGACGCTCGAGAATATTCTGTTGTCATAACAAGTTGTTTTCTTTGGAAGTTGTGGAAATATATTCGCGTATTTTCTAGTAATTTCTTTCGGTAAATATTTAGTCTCGTATCCGGGTCTGCGAGACAGTTAATTTCCGAACGCGTAATATAAATATTCGACGGCGAGTTACAATATTTTATAAATAAAGTGCATAATTGTTTGTCAGATAAATAAGTAGTTTAAGGTTGTTAGTAGTGTTTAAGGGATTAAATAAATAGTTGTAAATAAGTAATTGTTAAATAAATAGGTGAACTAGAAAATTCGTTACATTATTAAACAACCAAGTGTCTTTTTCCAATTATTAACAATATTAGTATAGAATTTAGAACGGATAACTCTTTAGGCACGTTAATTGGCAATAACAAAAATGTAAAACCCTAAAAAACCTAAATTCAGGTGTATGTAAGTTAAAATGATTAGATTGTGATAAGGTTTACTTAAGTCAAACAGGCAGATCATTAAAAATTTGTATAAAACAACATTGGGCTAGTTTCAGTAATAAAAAACCAGAGTCCACTAAAGTGTAATATTTATTAAAAGAAAAACTTATTTTAAATTAGATTCTACACATTTGAAAAAAATTTTGAAATTAAATATATTAGAAGCTTTGGAAATAAATAGATATTTCTGAAAAAAACTTAGCATTCAATGACCAAATTGAATGTAAAAATTCGTCTTTGTTAAGCATACTCCATTTATTAATAATACATTCCCCAACCCTTATTTTAAATTTAGACTAGTATATAAAGCTGTAATGTTACAAAGTTTGTTAAATAATCACCTGATGAAGGCAATATTTGATGAAACTATATTGTAGTATAGTAGTAAATAAAGTGTATTATTGTTTATCAAAATTCGTTATAATAGTTTGTTAGATAATTTAATTTATAGAAAACAGATCGCTACTGCAACCCAAACTATAAAAAATCCATAAAAATTGTTTGCTATTTATAGTCAAATTTTACGGCTATGGTCATGCCAAATCTAAGCTTCTAAATTTAAACAAGTCGTTCAGAAAAAAAACAAAATTTAAAAGGTTCAAATACGAATAATTTTATTTTTATTCTTTAAATGGCACGTACTATATTTTATTTGGTAATTCGATTCAATTTTGTATCCTCATTCGATACATTCAGATGTAAAAAAAAATATTAAAAAAAATTAAAATAAAAAGATGGGATTTATCGAAATGTATTGAAAAAGGGTAAAAAAGGAATTCAAAGACAAAATAACATATGGTAGATGCCATTTGAAGTTTTTAAACGTCTTGTAAAAATTATGAAGCTCAATGTTAACATGACGATAGCCTCAATCTTTACTTACTTGCAACACTACGTCATTTTTAATGGAAGTTATGATTTTTTGTAGTGTGGGTTGCGGTAGCTTTTTTCTATAAATTAAATTATCTCAGAAAATTTATATAAATGGGTCACCATTGATAACTCCCAGTCCCAAATTTTTATATCTCTTACAAGCTTAGTTTTCCTAAAACGTCTAATGTTCCACCTAGTTTGAACAACCCTGTATAATAATGTGCTATCTATGGTGCTAGTGTAGGTAGGTTTGTAAAGTAAAATAGTGGAGCTGTATCTTCCCAAGATACAACATTCTGTAACTGAACATTTAAACGTATAATTAAAAGATGTAACTAACTAACGCGTCCACTTTCGATATTGGGGATGTTATTGTTAAATCGCAATGTCAATATTCGGTAATAGTTTTTATAGCGGCCATAGATAGGCTGTAGCTAAATGCTCGCCGGGGGAATCTCACCATGATTAAAATATAAATCTCTTGCAATATCAATAACCGTATTTGGATGGGTTTAACTAGTTCTTAATACATAAGTCAAACTAACCAAGTGTTTTATTTATTTGTATATTCAACTATAAAATGAAATATTTCATTTATGTGAATTGTTATAGATGTTTATATGTGAATATAAATGACGTATAAAATTTGCGGATGTTGCAATTTTTTATGCATATGTATCTATTAAAAGGTAATACGTTTTCTTGAAATACATACATTAATTTGTCTTTCTAAAATGTCTATCCAAATAATTAATTGATGGCGATTTGCTTGATTTAATGGAATGTTAAC
Organism: Agrilus biguttatus; assembly: GCA_963921985.1. Lineage (NCBI taxonomy): Eukaryota > Metazoa > Arthropoda > Insecta > Coleoptera > Buprestidae > Agrilus > Agrilus biguttatus. Next base: position 30,475,494 of record OY998118.1, read on the forward strand.
AGGTTTCCAGCTGTCCGATTTTTTTTGTAACGTTAGTTTACTGTAAACTTTTATCGATACGTACATTTCGTATTTCACAGCCGTCTACAATAATACCTATAATAGGCATTAGTTCTTCTTTGAACGTACACTGACATGTTATTAATAAGCTAAAGAACGGGAATCTTTTAGTAATCCAATTGAATTGCCTAAATTTTATGTCTCTTCAATGAAATCAATTGTAGTTATCAAATATGATTGATTATATATAATTAAACTATTAAACTATATATGTACAGTGCAAGATTATCAATGTTTTCTTTTTCTAAGTTTGCTCTCAAAACTTATTATTAATTCCATCCAAAATTTTGTTTTAAAATTCGTGGAGGTACAGTTTATAAATTATAAAATTACGCTCATTGCAATACTTACAGACAAATAAAAATAATTTACAAACTTCGCAGGATGTAATTTCTTATTTATTATTGGAACTTGTAATGAGAATTGGATGCATTTATCAATTAGAGGTTCTACATGTGGCATCAATTTTAACGAACATCTATTAATCGTCTTCCAATAGATTGTACACATATGAAAGGGTTGTTGTTTCTGTCAGTAACGTTTAGTGGGTACCTAATATATATATATATATAGATGTTACGGATAAAGTTAGATAAGCGAGTAATATATAATAAAATAATTCCAAAATATATTTGGAATTGTACACGTTCGGGCTTTACCCGGGTAAACCTACCATAAATGACAAGACCATTAACGTTTGAAAAACATATTTAATTAAAAAATACATATTTTACAAATAAAAATTAGAATTTTAAAACTGTGTTCTCTTAAAGCTAATCTACTCATGAGTACTTATCTGTTCAAACAAGACAAGCTGCTGTGACATTTCGAGTAGCAAAGATTTCCAATAGCTTTACCTAACCTACTCTAATCTAACCTAACCTAACTCAACCTAACCTAACCTAACTACAAGTCCTTTTATGACAGATTTCAGTTTTTTTTGACACCCTTCACACAAGAGCATATATAGCTTAATAACATCTTGGGTTATACGAGTCATTTATGGTACATCCAACATTAACCAAGCGAAAGCGGATAAAACGCGGTTTACCTGGGTAAAGCCCGAAACGTGTACAATTCCAAATATATTTTGGAGAGAGAGTGGATGATGCGCATTTCTGTTATTAGGTGCATCACTCATTACTGATTTCTACTCAGTTTGAACCACAGACATATAAACCCGGATCGGTAAAATTGAGTCTGTGCTAATTCCGCACCAGAAAAAAACATCCTCTATTGGTCAGAGCTGTCTACCCTCTTCTATACACAGTGACGCCAGTAACGACTTCTGATTGCGTGACGTTACAACTAACAATCCAATAAGAATGTGCCAGATAGAGAGGAAATACTTTGATCATTTGTTTCTCTTTCTTTTTACTCATTTTTTATGTACAGAAGCAAATCATTGGTCTAAAATACATATCTATGATTTAAAGGTAATGTTTCGTGCGCGCTTTTTTTATTAGGACGTTTACACACTGAGCGATATCGCGACCACGCGCAGTAAATCGTATCGAGGTCGAGCAGTGTTTGCATACTAATTACTACTTCTCTATGGTTGAGATTTTATTATAGTATTCCATCGTATTGCAACAATGTGAAATGCTTTCATTTGAAAGTAATTCTTTGTCTGTTTGTCGTAAATCGTACTGCTGTTCGCGATAAAATTCCGCTCTAAGGGAATACCTGCTGGCCTTTATTATTATTATTATTATATATAGAAGTAAGCATTCACGTTTACCAAATACATTATATTACAAACCGATGGATTTTAGTTTCAAATTGGAGACGTTTATAATAAATGGTAGGCACGTTTCCTCTGTTTCCTGTGCATTCTGCAGTTATTAAATAATGATTTACATAAACGTCCTTGTTACACTAATGTGCTGATACATATACCCGTTACGATGGTGAACAATAACGCGAAATTCATTGGTTTGATATTAGGTCAGCCCGGTTTGGTGTCGGCAATTTTATATATGTAATCTAATTGCCATACATCAAGAAAGTGTTTGATTAACGCTGTTTGTAAGAAACAGGTAATCGAAATTTAGAGGCCTCCCTTTACAAAATTATCTTCCAATAAATGTTTTGAATTTCTGTATTGCTGCGACAGTTACATTTTAGTCACAGTCTTTTTCTTAACCAGTTAAATTTGATATAAAGGATTATACCATTATTTGATATTTAAACTATCTTCGGTGCACTTATTGTGAAACATGGTTTTAAATAAATTAAAATAAAACACACAGTAAAAATAGATATGTCCATAACTAATTACAACTCAGAATTGAACATCATTAAAACTGTAGCTCACAACAACGGTTATAATCCATCTCTAATAGATATATTAATTAAAACGAAAAAACAAAAAAAAAAGTGTCACTAAAAAGTGATAATGATAATTACAGAAATAAAACAGAAAAACATACACTTCGTTAAACATGTCAGTTCTAAATTCAAAAATCAACTCAATAAGTTAGGAATAACAGCTACTGAAACTAGCAAACGAAACTTAAATAACTTGTTAGTCAATAGTAAACCGAAAAAAGATCCTTTATTAAAAAGTGGTATCTACCAAATTTATTGCAATACTTGTAATGCCACATATATCGGGCAGACTGGTGGATCTATTAAAAGCAGAATTACAGAACACGCATGTAGTAGCAATAAAAAACAACAAAATAGTGGTATTTCTGAACATTGTACAGTTTTGAATCATAATATTGACTTAAATAATATTAAGATATTATATAGTAACATTAACAAAAGCAGAAAGTCGACAATGTTGGAAAATCTAGAGATTATGAAGGCCTTAGACAATAAGTTAAACCTAGTAAATAACCAGATAGAATTAGAACACACTGCATCTCCTTTATTGCTAAGCAAAATTTTGTAACTGTTTAGGTATAAATTAAGAAATGTTCGCTCTGTAATTTTAGTACCATTGTTTACTCTTGATAATGGGCTATGCCCGAAACATATGTCGAGAACATGAATAAAATGTGAAACATCTATTTTTACTGTGTGTTTTGTTTAAATTTATTACTTGATATTTTCATTATTGGAATTTTAAGTAAAATATTAAAAAAATTTGAGTTTTTGCATTTTTAAAGAAATGATAAAAATACAGATATCATCATCATAGAATCGTCAGTCAGACTCGCAATTCTTTGAAACCAGAACATCTTACATTCTTAGCGAACAGTAATCTAATCTAGGCCTTCCTCTGCTCCTATTTACTACTATTTCTGCTTCTAATATATATCTAACTAGTTCTTCATATCCTAGAAAGTGTTCTACCAACCTACCTATTCTCTCTATTTTTATTTTATAAATATGGGTCTCGAATTACATTTTTTGCTTTTCACGTTACCTTGGATAGTCCAACCTAGCCTAAACTCTATAGAAAATGCAAAAATTTGCCACAGTTCTATTATTATTCTTAAATAAATTCAGGAGACGCATTTCATTTTGTCTGTAGAAGGAAATTGTGAGTAAAAGGGAAATTACTTCCTGGGGTCCTTTGCTGTTATTATTTTATTTCCAGCAGAAGAAACATTTTTTGTCGCAAAAACATTTGGGTTCTAATATATTTCTGAAGAGATTTTAAATGTATCGAGTGATTACAGACAAAAAATGTGATGTAAAAAAGTAAATCTCATTTAGTATTTAGTATTGCCTTCTTTTTAATTTTCTCTGAAATTGATTTTTGTGTATTTTTTTTCAATCGGAAAAAGATAAGAGAAATTTCTCCAAATTAATTATTTTTCACACAAAAGGCTTTAGAATTTCAATAAACTGGAAAGTTTTCATAATACACATTATAGGTAATATTATAATTTATCATAACCTTTAAAACTTTTTCGTTTGATTTAAAGTTTTGATTTGGTGCAGTGATGTACAGTATGTATATAGGTTTTTGTTCTTAATCTACTTTGATAGGTATTTGTATGATTATATTGAAACTTTCGTGGAATTTTTTAGTAGAGGTTAATTTTAATACATTAATATTGATATTATTTTTTTGAATAATTTTTTTAGTAGGAAAATTTTTTACTGCTGTCAAGTCGAACCTGTGACCTTTATCTTTCCGCGCCATTTTCCCTCATTAATTTGAGGTAATCTGTAGTAAGAAAAAATTAATTAAAAAAATCCGTATATAGTTGAAATAAATGCAACTGGCACATAAGGTAGTTGTGCATATGCTGAAGGGAGTCTGCTATTTCATAAATTGGTAATATAAAACAATTTCAGACTAACTAAAAATGTTAGTGTATTACGAGTTTATTTTGTTTTTTTGTTTAACTAATTAGTTTTTTTAGTTTTCCTTCTTTATTTTGTAACGTAAATTTAAAGATTATGTGTATGTTTTGACTTTGTAGACCAATCATTACTGTCTATTTGTTTTTTTGCGATGTATCTGTAACCATAGGAAAACTATTTAACAGATGCATGCCATACGATTTTATTATATTCGTTAGTAATAAATCAGTACAAATTGCAGGAAAATGCCCTGTTTCTCTACAAAAGGAACTATATAGTCTTAATATAATAACACAACAGAAAAGTTACAAAACTTTTATTGTAGACCACAATAATATTATTTCACCAAACAGTGGCTTCCTCAGGTGGAAATATATATTTATAATGTAATATATATCATATATATATATATATCATATATATATATATATCATATATATATATATATCATTATATTTCTACCTGAGGAAGCCACTGTGTGGTGAAATAATATTATTGTGGTCTACAATAAAAGTTTTGTAACTTTTCTGTTGTGTTATTATATTAAATGGAGTTACAAGAATTAACAGCTTCGTCGATTAATTATATAGTCTTAGTTATAGACTATATCACTTTGGCCTATAAAGCATACATTCTTTAGGTATATTGTTTATTTTGTTCACGAAGTAGGTTAAAACCACGTGTCCAAATTTTAGCTCATTGTCTTACGAGGTCATGATAGGTGTATTTACTCATTAAAAACTCATAAAATAACGATTATATTTTAGGAAATGATTAATCAGCGAAAATGAGATTATTTTTCTTCTGTGTGATATACGATAAAAGTAATGACTCTACGCGTGGAATTATAAAATTTTATTGTCGTACCATTTATAACTCGTTAGGTTATTGATAATGTACAAAGATCCTATCTATGTATACATTGAAGTTTTTTTTGTAAAAATCTTAAAAATCGGTGAATCGTATATTTAGTGCTTATTCTATATTACAATGTAGTTAGTCATATTATCTTAAGAAAGGTATTCAACACAAAAAAGATTCATTTCTGTATGTATCCGTTAAAGTAGGTGAAAAAGTTAAAAAAAGGATTTGTATCGGCTGTGAATTGAGCCCGCGCCGCGCGCGTGATAGGGGAACATTGGTTTCTGCCTAAAGCTGCTCAAGGCGGATCCGAATATACCTGAATACGTACGAATTGATCCGGTTGTAAAAACTTTACGCCATTATCTGTTATTTTATGTTTTGTGTTTGTTTTAAAGTTTCAAACATAAAAGGTGAATTTAATTCAGACATATAAGCTTACTTATACAATTTAATAGAGCAAGTTGATTAAATTTCTGCCACACATGATAAATAGTATGTTTTATTTTTGTATATACATACGCACAGGGTAGTCGAACAGTGCGTTCAAATAAAGTAGGACAATTTCTAGAATTTTTAGCTCTCAAGATTTTGTAATGTAATCTCAGGGTCTATGGATCTAGAGATCTCATTTTTTGAATGTTTGCGTTTTTGTATTAGATAATTGTAGCTTTTGGTATAATATATTTTTGAGGGTGAATTCCTAAATATTTCGTTATTACGAATCGATCATAAGAAGAAAATTCTTTATATATTAATTTTCTTTTCTAAAAGCTTAAGTGTATTTTAAATATATATACCCCTGTAATTGTTGACATTCTTAAATTTATAAATATTTATGGTAGTATTTTTTTGCGTACGTTAATTTTACTCTAACAATAATTTCTCATTTTTTTATGTATATAAGAAAAAATGCAATAAATTATATAATGCAAGCCAAAAAATTGTATGCGTAATTTACTGGTTTTCACTGAAGGGGCTATTGTTTTTGAGTATATAGAGAAAAGAATATTAGCAATCACATGTAAATTATTTTTCTCAAACAAAAGTAATACTTAATATTATAGTTCGTCTAGCATTTATTAATGAGGTTTGTGTAAATAAATTGTTTAAGTAGAAAGTAGGCTTGGCCTATTACAAACGAATGATCTAAAAATTAAGTACGAAAACAAAGGAATGAAAAGCACGCAATTTTACTTTTACTAGTTGTTCTAATTTGGTGCTCTAGATGCATTCTTATTTTGTGAATAAAGTTTCAAATTATATTTTCATGTCAATTTCTCATCAGAATTGTGTGTGTAAGGTTGTAGTGAGTACTTTCATGAACAAACAAGGTTTATTGATAAGATGATTGCGTTGCAGGAAATTTCTTAATATAATTTCGTGAAAATTGAATTATATTTGATCTTTTTTTAAAATCATCTATTTTATACTACGTAACGAAAATTTGGTGTTTTTTGGAAATCTCTCTTGTCAAATGAAACTAATTCATTTTTATAGAAACATCGATTTCTTTTATTAACTTTTAATGTAATAAAATGTAGATAACTTTGACTGATTGCCTAGTAAACTAATTGTATAATATTGTAATATATCTAAGAGAAAAGAAGAAAAACAAATAAGTTTGACGAAATTTCTATTGTCTCGACAATATTGTTTCGGTCGATTCGACCATTAATTACAGAATACAAAAGACTATTAAATATGTAAAATGTGTTCAAACAATTTATACTATTAAATTACAAGAAACGTGGTGGGGAGGATAAGTTATAATTTATACAAAATCAAAGGAGAATTATGGGATACTAATTCTAGTTGGTTATTTACAAGATTAAATTTATTATGACCAGTTTTTCTTATTTCTAAATTTTCAAGGAGAGACAGTTTCCTGCTTTTTGGGATGTTACAATGTAAATTTTTTATCTTATCCAAGTCTAGATGATGATTATTAGTAATTCAATGTTCAGCAAAACCACATTTGCTATCCTTTTTGTTAATGGCGTTGTTATGTTCGGAAACGCGTTTTTTAATAGACCTGACACTGTCCAATATAAATAGCATTGCACGAATTACAACCTAAACGACAAACACCACTTTTTTCAAAGGGATCAATGGTTTTATTTTTACATAATATGGATTTCATTGTAACATCCCAAAAAGCAGGAAACTGTCTCTCCTTGAAAATTTAGAAATAAGAAAAACTGGTCATAATAAATGTAATCTTGTAAATAACCAAGTGGAATTAGTATCCCATAATTCCCCATTGATTTTGTAATTTAATAGTATAAATTGTTTGAACACATTTTACATATTTATTTAGTAATCTTTTGTATTCTCTAGTTAATTTTAATTAGTTAATTTCCTGAAACTTATTTGTTTTTCTTCTTTTCTTTTTGATTTGAAATTTTTCACAAAAGGTGCACTATTCAAAGTTAAAATTCCAACTATTATTATTATTTGTTTCAAAATAATACATACACTTCACTTCGAAACAGTAATCTACACAGATCAGATCAGCTGTTTTGATAATGTTTTAAAACTAAATTATTGTACTGAACGGTCGGCTTGTCACTAAGTACGTCCGAAAATTTTTAACATGTAGAGAGGCCCAAAATCAATACATATTTTCAAAGAGTGTTTTCTTTGTTATGACAAATATTAGTAATTGTTATATAAATAAATCATACATTTCTCTACTTTATATCTGATCTATTTGACAAATATAAACATACCTTAAAGGTAATTTCTTTTACTCCGTGTCAATATCTTACAATTGAAGTAAATTTGAATATAATTAGTTTTGAATTACTTTAGATTAAATAAGGATGGAACACCATTTGCTTTCAATTTGTCTCTAGTTAATTTACTCAACAACATTTAACATAAGTAACAATAAATATTCAATAGTAGTAACCTACCTCTTCGGGGTTTGCTGGTCAATGCACCACTAATAATGGAAAGTAGTCCCACAAATAAATAGCACTTTATTCTAAATTTAATGGTACCCATTGTTTACAAATTTCACTGTTAGCGTTTATTCTTTTGAATTCGGCCTGTTGTTTCTATACATTTTCGCGATTTCGAGTAACCATACGACACTTCAATGTTAACACCAATGTTCGATTACAAAAAATTACACAAGAAGTTGCGAAATAAATAACAAGGGACGGTTGAATTTGTTTGAATCAGTTTGTTTTTTTGGTTATTCTTTAATTTTCGCTTTTTTTACCGGCAGTTGTGAACGAAATGAGTGAAAGGATGTAGAGGCGCACAGGCAGATAGATAGAACCAAGTAACCAAGTTTTTGTAGTTCGATATTCAGCGCGTTTTGTAGTTTTGTTAGTGAGTAGTTGATGTGAAGCCGGAACAGCGCGTTATAACTTCTTCGGAAGCTTGGTTCCGAGGTGTTGGTGAGGGTAGCGAACCACCGATTAAGAAACTGTCAGTGAAGAGTCGTAGGTTAACTAAAGATGATGGTAAACAGTGTCGGGCAGCAGAGCAGACCCAAGTGGGTCACTAGGACAGCTTAGCGGTCTGCAGCCGAGCCCCTCCTTTCTTCATAATATATACACCTGCTACTTACCAATTCGGTTAAATTAAATATATACACAGGTATACATATGTTAACCATTCAGTTAGTAAGTATTCTTCAATATTCTGCTTCGTGTGGCAGACGCATGTTGGTCTAATTTGTCTAGTGGATTTGTTGTTTTAAACGATGCGATGCGATGCTCTGCCATGCGATGCGTGAATCAATCACCGACCATCTATGTGCATCCGTAGTCAAACGGTTTGTCAACTTTTAAAGAATTTCAAGTATTTCAAATGATCTTAAACGTTGTTTGTGGTGTTGTCTACATCATGTTACGTAATTTGGAATGATGAGTAAAAAGGAAAATATCTCTTGTAATTAGTTTTGCCAAAGGATCAAGATCAAGATAAAACCAATATTTGAATGAAGAAGACCAAAGCTGGGTGTGAGGCTACTTGTTGATTATAATGTAACTGTTGTTTTTAGTATTTTTACTGTGGGGTTTTCGTAACAAATGTGTAATAACCGAAAACATTGCGGACAAGTGTGGATTTTGATAAGTGTCTTGAGGCTTCCGATTACGTTAAAATAAATCGTACAATTTTGAGTTTAGGTCACGAGCTTCGAAGATAATTAGCGACAAAAATTAATAGTTCTAGTTATTTTATTTAAATTTTAAATGTAAGAGACATCATAGTTAATTCTTTTTGCCTCTAATTTATGCAAAATCATTATCATAAGAATAATAAAATAACATATAATTTCGATTGTATTAATTTATTTCTCTTTACAATGGTATTTTCAGAAGACATACTAGACATTGTAGGTAATTCTTGAAGGAATTTAATAAATTTTGCTATAAATATTTTGCTACATAGTTGCTTTATCAGAAGATTTTTTAATTACTATGATTTCGAATGTTCTTTTCTTCTTTCTTCATAAAACCTTCCCGTTTGCTCATTATACAATGTGCTGCAACTATAAAATTTCAATTTAAAGATAAATGTCCTCCAAATTTTGATCTTTTATCTGTTTTGAATTCATCATCGCCGAAGCAAAGTGACTAAAGTCAGAAACATAAAATTGTGGCGTAAGCACCCAATTTGAAGAAAGTTCTGCAAATTCAATCTTGAGGGGGTGAAATGTACTATTCCGTGAAATATTCTAACCAGCTTAAGTATTAAGAAACCTGTAAATCGAAATTTAGATTCTGACTTAAAATAAACAAATTTACGTTTGATTATTTTTGAAACAAAAACTGGTTGAATACTAAAAGATTTATTTTAATCATAACGTAAATTACATTTTTTACCCCTTTGCAATTTTGAAAATTTAAAATATCTTGGCTTAAACTTTCGAGTTTCTTGGTATATTTTGTCCGTAATTTTAATGTTAGATAAGCTATTTTAGGTACATTTGAATCTAAAAGTGCTCATTAGGTTTATCAAAACACTTTAGAAGCCAAGTGATTTTTGTGGAATCTTTTTTTCACATGAACGTGACAAATATTTTATTTAATGCCTTCCAAATGCTTATGATGCGATATATATATCATAGGCTGTCACTCAGAAAATTGGACCGTTTGATTTATTCGATACACCTATTTAAAGCAAATATAAATATTTTGTATTCATTTTAAACAGATACGAGAAAACATAGTAGACGAAAACCTGAGAACACTGCTTTTTAAGGTTACATTTTGTCTATTTATTTAATAATAAATTGTCCTGTTTTGCACCCTTGTGTGAAATTTGTAGTACCACCAATGCAATTAAAGTAGTTCAAAAAAATAAATAAATAAATCACTGAAGTTAATTCACTCGACAAGTTAATTTCTTATACTCTCTTGAGAATGCTCGGTTCGATCGAAACAATTGCCGATTAAATAAATTGGTAAAATTTTTCAGTGTTTTAGTTTTTCTTAAACTAGTTAGTAAAATATTTCAAAACCCACGCGATGAACAAAGTTTAAATGAAATTAAAGTATTTTGGAATGCTAGTTAAAATTAGTTATAAATTATTTTTTTTAAGATTTGGAAATGCGAATTTAAGCTATTCCTAAATCAAAGTAAGTTTTCGTCAACTATTCAAACATACTTAGTACGACTACAATAAAAAAGAGACAAAATGTAGGTAAAAACTGTCTTTTTAGGGAATAACAAATTGGAGGAATAAATCGAACCTAAAAATAAATTATGATCTTTGTATAAGTATGAATAGTCTATGCGATGTTTTAGTAAAATTGGAAAGCATATCAAAAACAAGTACTTCGTATTTCATTCAAATCGCACGAAGCGTCTTTTAAAAAACTGTACCTTTTAAAAATTGTTGTCAGAAATCATCGATAGAGGGAACGTTTCTCCCTTTCTTAAATATTCTTAACTAAGGTTCTTCAAAAGAAAATCATTGAAGTAATAATTCAACCCTCCAAAAAAGTTCCGAACATTTGTATTTTAGGGTGGAGATAATTTTCACCTTTCTATTGTATTAAGAAATTTAATCTGTACATCAGAAATTAGTACTTTCATATATACGCACCTATCGAATTTATTGAAATCGTACTAATCGTAAGAGGTTTTGGGAAATTGCTTTTGGCGCGCTCATTAGTAAACAAATCAATTTGGTATATAGATAAGTTCGGTTCAATCGACTTATTTTACTCCGAGAAACCTGTGGTTTTAAATGCTACTCAGACACAAATAAACTACAAAACTTTTTATTGTAAAATAATCCACATTGGTTATTTGTGGATTCTTTATGTGTAAAAAAGTATAAACTTAAACTAATAGTATTTGCCTTATATAATAATTTGTGAAGGACAAGGGGTATATATTATAAAATCATACATACATATAATAAAATATATAATATATGAAATACAAAATTCTAAATATTATAATTAATAAAACTAGTATAACAGAAATTTTTAAATCCTGCATTCCTAACAGTAATTTATAGAATTTATATATATATACATATATAAAAATATATATCCCTTGTCCTTCACAAATTATTATATATATATATATATAATGTTTGTATGGTTGTGTGATATGTATTCCTTTCTTCCGCAATTTAATATATAAGGAAATTGTTATTAATTTAATTAATTAATTGATTAATTAATCCATCCGAAGAAGCTACACTGCGTTGAAATAATCATTGTGGATTATTTTACAATAATAAGTTTCGTTACATACATCTCCTATATATTTAGCTAAAGGTAAAGGGTTTTCAAATGATGTAAATATATAACACTATCTATTTATTTTGTTTTCTATTTGCTTTTCCTATATGCGCGTTGTTTCCGTATCAGAATAATTCTTAAGAAAGCATATTTTTCTTGAAAAACGAATCGTGGCAAGAATAATGTTGATGTTGAGCTTATCCTTTGTCATTTTCTTTCACATTTCTGATAAACCGTATTACGTACCTATGTAATATAATCTGTAAAGGTGAAATACCTTTTATTTACTTATTCTTCAGGATATATTTAACAAAGGTTAGAACATTTTATGAAATATTTATTTCATCAAATATTTTTGAACTTAAGTAATTACTTTGTTTGTATATACAGGGTGGAGGGGTGTAATAATATAAATCGTCAAGAGTATACAGCTTCTTATCGAAAATTATTAAATATTAATGAGAAATCATGAAATTAAGAATGTTTATAATTACGAATTATGAACTTGTTACTCTAGGAGGGTGGTTTAGTAGGTAACTTGGTTTGATGTTAAGGGGGCGAGTTGAAGAAAGGCCCCTTGAATTTTAAGGCACTCGCCCCAACGTTTCTACAGTTTTGTGATTCCTTCGCACAAATGATTTTCTTCATGGAATTAAAAATAGTCCTTTACTTCCTGTATGGTCTATTTGTTTGATTCAAATTTTCATCCTGAATTTTGAATTTTACGAATGGGTGATAGCGTGAGGAAATTTGATTTGGTGATAAATTGTATGCAGTTTAATTCGCAACTTGGCCAATTTTGGTCAAAGAACACCTTTTGCTTGGATATTCTCGGGCGTTTTTTTCTATTTCCGCGTTTGAGGGGCTCAAAGTTGTTACATTGTATATTCCGATGTTTTTTTTTTTGCTTTTCAAACTAGTTACTTAGGAGAATTCCTTTAGCATACCAAAAATCTGACGCCATCGCCTTTCCAATGGATAGATAAACGGATCTAGCCGTTTGTTTTGGGATAGGTCGGTACGTCTTGACTGTTATTTTGTTTTCAGGATAGAGTGGTGTATCCATGATTCGTCTATTGTCACAAAACGACCCAAATATTCAATAGATTCTTCTCAAACAAATTACTTGTAAAACATACATGTACATTAATTTTTGAATTAATTTTTACCAACTATAGATTAGGTACCTCAAATTAATGACAAAAAATTGTTACTGCTGTCACCCCCTCGCCGGAAATCGATCCCGGGTCTCTGGTTTTACGCACCAATGCTGTAATCAGTAGGCTACGACAGGTGACAATAGCAACAACGACAAATGTACTAACAAAGTTAGACAGTCGTCGAAATTAATAAATCATCCGAAGATAATCGTATGCGATTCTATTTTTACTCTGACGCGGCATGTGTTAATTATTATGTAAAAAGAAGCGAAACCGCTCGGTTGGGTTGAGTTTAACCTTTAAAATAAAACCAAAACACAAGTTACAAAACTTTTAGTGTAGACCAGAATAATATTATTTCACTACACAGTGGCTTCCTCAGGTGGAAGTATAATAACATAAAACTAATTACTGAACAGTCAAGGAAAGGGGTGGAGAGGGGTGGAAACAGATAACTAAAACTATGGATTAAGTAAAGGAGAGTTATTAAGATCGGTTTGGTCCTTTAAAATTAAGCCTAGTATATTCATATCCTAGGTCTTAAATTAAATTTATTTGAGTGTATGTAATGATAATCGATTATCGAGACTGCCTATGGCACGCTGATGAGCTTCTAATAAGAGCGAAATCGCGATCCGTGTCTGGTGGTCTTCTCGATAAATTTCTGACCAAAAACATAATAATTGTATTTGATAAGCTGTACGTGAATTGACGTATGTAGGCTGCGTTGTTGATCCAACTGGACAAGTTTAAATACCTCAGTGAGGCCTTGTCCAGTTTAACATCTTCTGTTAGCAGCTAAAATCCACTGGATGGCAACAATTGCCTCTATGTTTCTATTAAATAAATTATGCTTAATACTAAACGACCAAACCGATGTTAATAACTCTCTTCCCCTTTCCATCTCTGTTTAGTACTTAAGGATTTTGTATTTAGTTTTATCTTATTATACTTCCGTCTGAGGAAGCCCCTGTGTGGTGAAATAATATTATTGTGGTCTATAATGAAAGTTTTGTAACTTGTGTTTTGGTTTTAATTTAATAAGGAGTTACAAGAATTAACAACTTCGTCGATTAATTAGTCTAACCCTTGCTAACTCACGCATTTTCATTCGTTACAGTCAAACCTAAATCTTGAACTTTTTCGATTGTCTTCTCAACTTATTTAATCAAAACTCGATGGTTTCAAAGAAAGAACATGAGTCACCCAATGTAGGTTAAATCTTCTCACGAATTTCGTTTGTATTGCTGTTTTCCCTTCTAGAGAAAATACCTATATAACACGACGGATTCTAGTTTTCTCCATTTCTAACTTTTACTTGAAACGCTTCTGTTTAAGACACTGCCAAATAACGTTTTAACTGTTCGAATGACTTGAAACCACAAAGTATTTTATTTATAAGAAATAAACTTTTTGACTTCCTATACAGATAACGCTAATGCCTTATATTAGTATGTGAACCAAGTAATTTGTCAAACCGCCCTTATAAGTCATATTTTTTTGCTCTTTTGCACTGCATACGTATAATATTAATGAAAGCAGTCTGCTGTGATTTCGAAACAATTGAACAATCAGTTGTTAAGTGTCAAAAAGCGTATGCCGTCTTCCAGACCCACAATTTTGAATTGTTGCAATAAAGCATCCACAATGAATAATTTAGATTACTATTACTGCAGTAATCAAGATATTTTAAATTTATTTTATTTACATGATGAATGGGAAAAGTTACAGAAAGAACTTGCAGACTTTTTAATGAACGTTATTCTATATATTTATAATATTATATTCAAATAGAATCTCTTTATATATTGGTCACATATGTAAATTTTATGCAAACAGAACAATTCACAATGCAGTTATATACAGAATTTTCTCTTTTAGAGTAAAGAACAATTAAAAAGGTATTAAAAGCAATTAGCTGCAACGTAATGGAAATGCAAGAAAAGCTTTTTTTTGTAAAAGACAAATTTTAGTTTGTGCATGAATATTCTTTGATGATTATGAACCTACTAAATAAAAAAAAAAATAATTATATGTTGGTAAAGGATATTTTTATAATGCTACTTATTTATTCTTATCTAAAATAAGTCAAAACCGTGTCAGACGCGCACACGGGAGGCTTCCGTTGCCGATTAATTATTTAGACCTAATTGCTCAAAAACTAATACATTATGCTCAAAATAATATTACTAAAATTTACTTCCAAGATTTTTTCTAAATTATTAGACGGTCTTGCTTGCAGAGAGTTGTTCAAACTGAGTGGTGCATTAGACGTTCTAGGAGAACTAGGCTTGTTAAAGATTTGAAAATTTGGGAATAAGGGTTACCAAGGATGACCCTTTTATCTAAAATAACCAACTCATAAGCCTACGATGAATAGTTTCTCAGATAATTTAATTTATAGAAAACAGACCGCAACTGAAATCCAAACTATAAAAAATTATAACTTCTATAAAGAATGATTTAGAGTGTTGAAGTTTTTACCAGTTATAGTCAACAAATTTAAAATTCATAATTTATACAGGGCGTTCAGAAGAAAAAGCAATAACAAAATTTAAAAACTTCAAACATGAATAATTTAATTTTTTTAAATGGCACCTACCATGTAATATTTTAAATATATTAATTCGATATTAACAATTGAATTAATTTGTACCCACTACACATTACTTCATATTAATGTAATAATAGCATTGTTTTACATGAAAACAAAATCCAAAATTATTCAATACTTTTCAAATAAAACAATATGAAATATCCTAACACGTTTAGCTTTCCTAAAACGTATAATGTACCACTCTGTTTGAATAATCCTGTTTATAGCGAATTCATTGTAAAAATTTTTTCTAAAGACACTGAGTGAGACTTAGCCAAGTGTTTTAGTTTATTTTATTAGGAGAGGTATATAAATAAAAACCTTTTAGTTTTCACTCCCTTTGAAGGGTTTTAAAATTTTTATTGTTCATGTTTTTGGGTCATCAATAATTTACTTTTACAATTCAAATTTCAATTTCATAATGGATATATCAATAGGAGGATAGTAGGACATAAAAAAGCAACTATATTGGTATTGTTTGAAGTTGACTATTTTAGTAGTAAGTAATGTTAATGTCTACTTACTGAACTGTTTTATGACATTGCCTTGATGGTTATGTGTAGATAATAATGGCACTTTGACCTAGAAATTAAGATCTGGATAAATCACTGGTTGTAACAATTGCTGGTAACAATAACATTAACAATAACCGATATGTCTAGAGAGTTACAGTTACTTTTAATTTTTTCTGCGTGAATAACCATTACTTTTTTTCAGCTCGGCGATTTTAATCAAGAACCTAATTGATATTTTTGTATATATACGTATATACAGTGGTTTGCGACTATTAGGTACACAATATTCTTAAAATTAATAATATGAATAAATGCGATGCATATTTATGTGAATTTTTGTGCTTTTCTACAGTAAAAATTCGACTACAAAATATTAGTAGTATTCTAATAAAAGTATAAAAATAAGCCGCGAAAATACATTAACAATAATACAAAAATTTGAGGTGATTCAATGGAGAATAATAAAATGAAATTGAAGTAAGTAATTTTAAATTTTTGCTTTTTACATAAAGGCCGACGCTCTTTCTCTAGATATTGAATAAGTCGTTTCAATTTCACCGTATATTTATGCTTGTATGGGAACCAAAACAAAATTAAAAATTGGATAAATTTGACTGGCTTGTCCTGCTTTCGAATATTTCCGTGAACTCTTGGTTTTGTAATATATCCTACTTGAATTTTCCTTAAAACAAGGTTCAATGTACATAAAAAAGGATTTAGGATTTTAACATTTTTATGAGTGACTAAGAAATTTAAATTATTTATCGCTTTAAAGTGAATTTATATCGAAGATACAATGGAATAATATTGAACAGAATCAATATGATAGCAAAGGTAATATACTTGTGTAGGTATTATCTATACAGATAAATAAAACTGGAGTGTCTGTTTGTAATATTAAAATGACCACTTTTTACTAAATGCATATGGATGTATACACAGTACATAAACCAAAATAACATTTCTTACAATTTTTGTCTGTATGTCTGTCTGTCTCTCTGTTTGTTGCGGATAGTCCCTGAAACGGCTGGACCTATTTTGACGGAACTTTCACTGGCAGATAGCTAATGTAATAAGGAGTAACTGAGGCTACTTTTATTTTAGAAATTAATAACTATTTATTAATAATAATAATAAATTTCTAAAATAAAAGTAGCCTAAGTTACTCCTTATTACATTAGCTATCTACCAGTGAAAGTCCCGTCAAAACTGGTCTAGCCGTTTCAGAGATTAGCCGGAACAAACATACAGACAGACAGACAAAAATTATAAAAGCGCTTCCAGCCACTTAAT
Source organism: Agrilus biguttatus (assembly GCA_963921985.1). Taxonomy (NCBI): domain Eukaryota; kingdom Metazoa; phylum Arthropoda; class Insecta; order Coleoptera; family Buprestidae; genus Agrilus; species Agrilus biguttatus. The sequence continues at coordinate 30,492,964 of OY998118.1, forward strand.
ATCACAAAGGCTGCTCGTCGCGCGGACTCAGAACGCGCGAGCGGGCCATTGCTAGCGGTTGTGTCTCAACGACCTCCTTTAAAATTTTAAAAATAACTTTTTTGTTAAATTCCACGCGGACGAAGTCGCGGGCACAGCTAGTCTAAAGTATAATTCTTATAGTATCTTCTAGGGTTTCCAAAATTGAAAACAGTTTTGAAGGAAATTATTAAAAGTGGAACGGAATTTTAGCAACAGTCAGGATTTAAGATGAAGATTAACAAAACATTTCCCATTTAAATTAGCTACGCCGTGGGTCCAGTTTAACAAGTCGACATCCTTATTTGAAAAGGACCTTGTTTAACATTACTGAATTCCATAAATAAGTAGCAAATATATACTCGTGGTGTTTATTATGCTGTCTGTGTCCATTTGGTTAATTTGGAAATTTCAAAAGAGTAGAAGATTTGCTACTTTGAAAATGTTTAACCTGTGAAACACGTGTCAGGAATTCCTTCACAAATTTTAATAACATTATTTAATAATTTGCCATTGTCTTTAAAAATACTGTGTTATTATTTTTTTAACCTATACGTAGCAGAGGTGACAGTACAATCGTAAATTATTGATTAATCCGGTATGAATATTTATATGATATTATCTATGTCGTAAATTTTTGATAGGGGCTCTTTTGTTCAAATATAAAGAGACCATTTTATTATTTGGTGAAAAGTTTATTAACTTTCTGTGACATATTCCTTAATAGGATCGTTGCATGTACACATGGTTGTCCTTGGCGACCTTTGATCTTGCATACGCCAGTAACACGGTCACGTATGAGCGGGGCATTTCGCAAATGGTACAAGTGTAAACATTAACATTATGTAATGGCATACCTACAAAGAAGACAAAAATGCTTTTATTCTGCCGCACAGTTTATAACTTAAGCAATGTCAATAAACAAATTTTATTTAAGTTGTGATCGCAATTAATAGATTGGGATAAATCTCTTTAAAAAAATTAAATATTCGATATTTATTAAACTGTGGAATTCATGAAACAATGACTGTGATTATTTGAAACTTGTAACACAATTTCCTTTACACTATTTCATCTGTTCATAAGTCGGCTCTTAAATGATGTGCTATAAAAAGGGTTCACCATAACGAACAGGGTTGTGAAAGTATTACAATAGTGTTACCGTCCGGTCATCGTTTGCAACATTGTCAACCCCACAACACAGATGGACGGTACACAATACCCATTTTTATTGGTTTTTGTAAATTAGGTATGTAGTATAAACTCTATATAACGATAACGAAGAGATCATTCATTTGAGATTGGTTAACGGCATGTCGTCTTATAACCTATAGTAGAAGAAATACATTTTGTGTAATGTTATGGCGAGAGACGTTACGAACTCAGCCATCATCATAGCTATGTTTTACAATCAGTCTTGACTAGCAAAAATTTTAGTTGTTGTTCTTATCGTTTATTTCATGAGCACTTAATGTGTTGCACAACGTTAGATATTAAGGAATGTATCGCCTTCTTACTAACTATATCTACATATCGAACTTGTGACGTCATTTGTGATTCGTGACACGCGGCATTGTGGACTAGGCTATCCATATTAGCTAGAGCATCGGATTAGTTTAGCTTACGCTGTCATTATTTTTAGATGAGATTAAATACTAGTAACTTAGAGTCCTAAGTACGCCCCTCATAATGTACGAGTTATATATATATATATCCATAACTTTATTGCAGACGTGTGTATCATACTTCAGTTATGACAAGTCAGTTGGATTGTTTACAGAATTGGACAATGGTGACGCATTAAATTTATCAATAATTTAATAATTAATGAACAATTTTTCCATGTTAACCCACTTTCAGATATTAATAAAAATACGAAATATTGTAAAGATTCGGTACTACCTGTTTACCAATATTAAGTATTGAATAAATTTAGGTATAAAACTAAAGTTCGTAAATTTCTTGCCCATATAAGGTTCGCACAACAAAATTTCATGATACTTAAAATATTTCTTATTTTTATTAAAAATAAATTTAATTTTATTCATGTAAATGCCATCAAAACGCCATAAAAAGATAAAGTAAATGTACAGTTCATACCCCATTGTAAATTTCTTATAGTGTTTGTATGTTCGTTTTTCTGTGTATGACATGTCGGCGTCCCAGTCGCACTATGGTGAAGATCTGGATAAATACTTACTCATAAAACATAAAACTCATAAGGGTAATAGTATGATGGACAGAGAACGTCGTAAATGATGGTGGGCTGTTATATTTCGATTAATACACTAAATAACACATGTTGTAGGCATTTTTTATATTATTAACTGTTTTAATGGAAAGTATAATAATGTGTTTCCCAGAACATTCTGGGATTTTCAACCCACCCTCAATTGTATATGTTTGCATCTCACTTTCCACAATTCGTAACTTAGCGTCCTACGTACGCCCCTCTTAATGCTACGTGCTTTATGTATTGTTGTACTATATATTTATAAGAAGATTTACTTCGGTCGTATGTCCCGCGATACACATAGATACCTATTTATACTTGGCCCTTAGTAATCGTTGTAGAGTGTTTACAATGTATGTTTATTGATGTTTTTACTATTCTCGTTTAAAGCTTTGTAAACATCCTTGAATTTATTGCACATGCAATTGTTACGTAGTTGTATAAGGTATTCATGGTGTGCACTTTACATCGGCTTCTTGTTGAGAATAATGTGAAGATATATGTAATTCCATTCAGTACAGTCGATTTCTTTACATTCAGTAGTAGACCTAATCCTTTAGGCTAAATATTAAATTCTATATTCGCTTCAGTGAGCACAGTGTCTTAACTATTTTGTTGAGCATATAATCATACTGATTTTGTCAGTACGTATATATTTAAGTCTATAAGTTGAACGTACCTAATCTGAAAGATGTAAGTTAGTTTAATAAATTATTTAGCACGCCAGTGAACAACCAAAGAACAAAAAAGAAAGAGCGTAAATTGTGGACTCGATTTTCAGTTGAGCAATTACACGAATGCCTGTCTAATGCTCTTACTTTTCATCTTCAGAAGTTGGAAAGATGATTTTATCTTCTAGATTAGCTCAAGCCGTTGTACAGTTTACATTGTACAGGTAATTTTTTATAACGATTAAAGAATATTATAACTACATAAACAGTAAGTAGTACTGACGTGTATTTATTTATTTGGTATATTTAAATAATTATATTTATTACATAATTATAAATAGTATTACTTACTAAGATATTTCGTATGATATAATTACAATAAAACACTGTGTTCTAAAGGTTTACAAAATTTATTAGTAAGAAACAATACTAAATTTAAAAGAATGTCACTGTTGAAACCAATTGTGGAGGTGGGAGTAACAGACCAATTATGACTAAAGTATGCTAGGTAAGAAAATGGGACTGTTATGTCCTTCACATTGTTCATTGGTGATGTTTTTATTTTGATGTAAGGCTTTTTTTAATTTCTAACTTTTCTAACATATCTAGTCTTCTATCCTTATCAATACAATGTAAAATTTTATAATTTTTTTCATCAAAATGATGAACGTTTACAACACAATGCTGGGAGAAACCTGCACAAAGTTTCTTATCTGAAATGGACTTTCTATGGTCGTTATGTCTGGTTTTGAAGGATCTCCCAGTTTGTCTAATATAAGTTGCATCACAATCAGTGCAATGAAGGTCATATACACCAGATTTAATAAGTTCATCTGGTTTTTAATTTTGTTATTGACTAAAATATTACTTAAGTTGGTTTTATTGGAACTAATACTACTTATTCCTATTTTGCAGATGGTTGTACTGAATATGAAAGCCCAATTTTTACATTTTATTTCCCCATTTTTACCATAATGTATCTGATTAAAGGCACTTTTTTTAATTATTTATTTAAAATTCATGTTTGATGCTGACGTTTTTAGTACACCTAATTCTTTTTTATAATTGTCTTCGCTAAGTGGTAGAGTCTATGTACTAAACTGTTAAATGTAAACATCTTAGTATTACAGTTTTGGTTTGAGGAAGCTAAAAAAATGACATCTGAAAATGTATTTTCCCTATATATATATATATATATATATATAGGGAAATATATATATATTAAAATATAGATTGTTATTAATACGTGTCACTGAAAGATTCAAAAAGTTCAAGGTATTGTTTGATTCAATTTCGAGTATAAACTGTATTTTCTTATTAAAGGAATATTTTTTAGCTGTCGTTTGGTGCCTGTCCAAACACAGAATATGTCATCTACATATCTTATCTATTTAAACACCTCACTTGTTAAAGAATTTGTTATACTAAACAGGGGTTTTTCAAATTCAAAATTTCACTATTAGCTGAAATCTATATGGATCATTGTAAGAGATTCTTACTAATAAATTTTTTAAAACTTTAGAACACAATGTTTTGTTGTACGAGGATGGATCAAAAATAACCGACCCTTTATTCATAAAACATTTATTGTGAAAAGTTTCGCAAAAGCACAAAATTCTCTACTTTTCGACATATTCCCCTTGTTTGACTATACATTTTCCCCAATGCATTGGTAGATCTCACATTTTAAACGCATTGGTAGTTTTTTCATCCCGTTTTCATAAAAAGAAGCAGGTCGGGTGTCTATCCAGTTGAGCACAAACGCCTCTCTTCACCTATTCATCGGTCAGAAATTGCTTGCTTCCTAGTGATTTTTTGAGGGGTCCAAACATGTGAAAATCACAAGGCGATAGGTCTGGACTATATGGGGGGTGTTCCAGCTGAGTTCAGTGTATTTCACCGATTTGGGCCTGTATTAAAGCTGCGGTATGAGGTCTAGCGTTATCGTGCAAGAGTAGCGCGTCACGAATGAGGTGCGTCCTCTTTTTTTGGCGATAAGCAAGTTTTACCTGACTGAGTAGTCAATAATACAGACAGTAGTAGGCTGCATTAATGCATTAATGGTTCTTCGCTCGTGCAAAGAATCAACCAATACCACCTCTCTCCGGTCCCAAACCGTGGCTAAAACTTTTCCTACAGACAGACGTGTTTTCGGCTTAAGTGGGTTTTATTCATCTTAGCGCCGCCACTCCATGCTTTCTCGTATTGATGTTGGAGTGTAATGGTGTACCCATGTCTCATCGCAGGTTACAATTTTGTGCAAAAAAAATTCACCTTGCTCTCTAAATCGAGTGAGAAGCGCCTAAGAGATGCGAACTTGAATAGCTTTTTGATCTTCACTCAGAAACTTTGGAACCCAACGAGCTGAAATTTTTCGGAATCCCAAGTTTTCCTTTATGATTGTGTGGACACTCCCATAGCTGATGCCGAGTTCACCAGATATGTGAAGCACAGTGGCGTTACGTGGCGATCCCCTTCAATAAGGTTTCTAACGCGTGCAATGTTAACCGGCGAAATGTCGGTGTGCGGACGACGAGGATGATTTACATTTTCGACTCGATTACGCCCATCGTTAAATTATTTGCACAAAACTTTTACACGTGGCAACGAAAACGTTTCATTTCCGAATTGTGCTTCCAATGTGCGCAAAATTTCAGCTGGTTTCACGTGTTCACGTGTACGACACTTAATAATAATTCGTTGCTTAACATTGCTATGCATCTCTTTCTCACTAACCTAATATCCCCACTTCAAGTTCGCAACTATCCGGCGCGCAATTTAAAGAGGCTCGTTTATATTTGATCCACCCTCGCAATTATTTAAAATATTTTACAAGTTCCTCATCGCTTTATTGCTAAATACTATTTCGTATCATAAATAATGTAACTACTAACTCATATATAAATTAATTAGTTCCGACAGAACATCGACGGCATGGTGAACGCCATTTGTAGAAATTTGTTACATTTGTGAGTTTATTGTTTGACAAGGTCCTATTGGATTAAGGATCAGGTAATAAATAGTTTAGCAACACAAGCAACCACTGAGTTTAATGATAGGTAAGAACCATATATTCAATAAGATTTTTTTATTTAAATACTATGAATGAATAGATCCTCAGGAAAATGATGAAATATGTGGAGTCAGATACTCAAGTTGTAGTGAGTGCCAGTATATAGGAGACGACAATTCTTTAACTACTAGTCTTAAAGTGATTAATCGTCGACCTTTGGGGAGGAAAGTCCTTCTTTTGTAAGTTATTTGCTTTCTTGAAAGGTGCACTGCCCGTCATCCTTTTCAATATTTTAAAACAGCCAGGATTGGTAGATACATCTAATTTTGTTAGGTTGTGGATATAACTGACACTTGGATTCCTTCTGTCTCGTTAATGGTTTGAAATCTCTCTTGAGAACAACTTTGAGACTCTTCCTACAACCCTCATAGGTTTTCTCCTGATCCATCTTTTTTATTCCTGTCCACTGTAAACACATTTTCTTAATCTGCTTACATAACTCACACAAACACGAGATGGACAATGGATTTTTTTAAGTAATAAGCATCCGCATTTTATGTCATAAAAAAATGATGTAAAAATAATTTGACTCATTAGAAATTCGGGAATTCTATCAATATTTAGTGTCCCATCTAAATTTCCGACCTTTTATCGCTACCCTGAGCAATAACTAACTATAATTAACTGTATGTTCTTTGTTCACCTGACAATTACAAACATTACGGATTGTTTACATTTGTGTAGGGGAGTGTATTGCCCGGAAGCTTTATAATTACTTCGCCGAATTGGGGTACAATGCATCCCACGTGTTGCACACATACGAACACCGGTAGTAGCACATACATGCACTTACATACCTAATTGCTCGATTAATTACTCTTCTGTCATTAACGTTTCTGGTTTACTGACCGTCAGAGAGTCGATGCACGAATTGCCAACTGCAGATCCAACAGCGTTGGATTTGTGTTAAACAAACGGAAACTTTGTTGCAGAAACAAAACCTCCACTTTAAGCATTGGAAAACTAATTATAAATTAATATTAAGAAGGTAATTGTGAATGCGTTTTGTTGTTGCAAAAGTAGGAAATAGTTACGGAAAAAACGGAAATTACGAAATGGTCGCCTATTAAGTGCATGGTTGTGAATGACCACACATAAGTGCATATATGGTCATTGAAAATGGAAGGCAGAACAAAATTAAATCTTTTATGTGAGTTATTTTTAAAGTGTTAGTGGTTTCAATCCCGATCCTTGCTGCTGTCGCCCCTTTTTTGGAATATATTTATCTATTTATTTACTTGTATTATTTTACGAGCCAGAACCCTTTACATTATATTACATATAATTACAAAAGTATGCACACGTGAAAATGTGTTGTGTTATATTGTTTTTGTTCATGATTTGTAATTCATGCTACGCTTTTACCATTACTTTAAATTATTTATGGTTATCAACTGCGTAATCATAAGTAAATTTGTATCTTCTGTCTTAAATTACCATTCGTTACTATCTATGAGTGGCTAGATATCCTAAAGTGAAATTGAGAATAAATCTGCCTTCTGACCCCATTAAACAGCACTTTCTTCCTTATCTTTATTGTCGACATTCTTTACCGTGGGAGGCAGCTTCAATTTTGCTTTCGCTAAACTTTTTTTGATGGAAAACAATAAGTACAAAAACGTTCTTATTAACCGGTCGAACCCGTTCAAATCTGATACATGACTTACTGATTTAAATGGAAAATAATAGTCGATAGACTTGACACAAATTAATGTTACAATAACACTATAGTGGAGAAGGTAATTATAATACTTATGTGAAATAAGACCTTAGAACATAAAAACATGGAGACAGCATTTAATACAGTAGCAGTGATTCTGAAATTGAAAATTATTCAGTTCAAACTATCGATGGTGCAGGTATTGTGAAAATACATTTCAAGAAATATTAAAACGAATAAAACACTTGGTATATTTTTCACAGGTTTATTGACGGAACTCGACAATTGTTTCGACAGGGGTCTGTCATTATCAAGAGTAAGCAGAATTACTAAATATATAAATGTGCACAAACATATTTATAGTGAATAATAATGATGGGGAAATTTCTTAATTACCTAGTTTGAACAAAAGTAAAGGGGAGTTGTTTCAATATGTTTCTATTTGGGAATTTACAATGCTATGTTTGTTGTACATATCTTTTTTAATTTATAAATTTTCTAGATAGTTTATTTTCTTACTTTTTGGTTGTATGTGTAGTATTTGAAAATATTCATTAATACTGTGTTTATTTGAAATACAATGTGTAGAAATACCTGTACAATTGTTGTTATTTAAGATACTTTTTAAATGCTCTTTTTTACGAGTTTTAATGCATCTTCAGTAGTACACGCCTACTACTCCATAACCCTCAAATTATTCATAATCCTTCCAATAAAGTATTTTTCTCCATACACTACGTTAAAAAATAACAGTCAAATTATCAAATCACATTTTGAAAGATTAGGTATCACAGCCATTTTATCCAATAAAAATACTGTTAAGAAAACTACTTGTCAATAATAAACCAATATTTGATCCTTTTATAATAGCGGCGTTTATAAAATTCAATGCAATGATTGTGATGCTGTGTACATTGGTCAATCAGGAAGGTCCATTATCACTCGTAAAAAAGAGCATTTAAAAAGTATCTTAAATAACAACAATTGTACAGGTATTTCTACACATTGTATTTCAAATAAACATAAAATATTAGTGAAAATTTTCAAATACTATACATACAACCAAAAAGTAAGAAATTAAACTATCTAGAAAATTTAGTAATTAAAAAAGCTATGTACCACAAATATAACATTGTAAATTCCCAAATATAAATATATTCAAACAACTCCCCTTTACTTTTGTTCAAACTAGATAATTATGAAATTTCTCCATCAGTATTATTCACTATAAATATTTTTACGTACATTTATATATTTAGTAATTCTGCTTATTCTTGATAATGACAGACCCCCGTCGATAAACCTGCGAAAAATATACCAAGTGTTTTATTCGTTTTATTATTGCAAATAATTGTGGTAAACCTTTCTCGCTCTAATACGGTCTGGTTGGCTGTCTCTTCCCTAACTGCTATATCTCTCAAGCAATCAGGCTGCGTTAGGGGGATAATGTTGGACCACAATTATTTCTTATTTCAAGATCACTGTCATAGTATTAAATGCTGTCTCCACGTTTTTATGCTTTAAAGTTAAGATTAGATTAAATCAGGTAAGGCTAGGCTAGAGTGAGGTACACTGAAAGAAATTAGGGACTTGGGGCTGTAGTGGCGCAGTGGTACTGTTAATTATAGGATGTAAATTTATTAATTAAATTAATACAATCCGCCTAAACTTGGACGTTTATTTATACTGTCGGAGGGTTTGGGGAGAATCACCCAGTTCCATCCCTTCTTGGAGGACCTGGTTACAGCTACCGTTTCAGAAATGAAAAAGTGGTTAATGTCCGAATACTAAAAATGAAATGAAGGATAGGACAAAAAAATTGAAAAGATTTGTTTGATCATCTTTAACATAAGACTTTCTGTCTCACCACTTTTACACAAATCATTTATTTGCTCGTTACCGAATCAGAGAAAATTTCTCGTAATTTCTTAGAAATCGGTTCAGTTTTTAGTTTTAGTTAACAAATTGAACAAAAATTTTTTTTTTTTGGCAAACTAAGGTGTACTTTAAACTTATTTTTCTGTTTTGTTTAATGTGGTGTAAATTTCTCTTTCGCTTCGGTTTATTTTTTTATCTGTACAGATATGTGTAGTGTTCTTTATGTAGTGCGTTTTTATATGTTTACTTTGAACGAACAATTTCACCGGTGGAATTCTGTCTACCTATATATTTTAATGTAGTAAGTTGTTGATAGGGCTTGGCCTTTTTTTTGACGAAATCGAAATCGATTTACGGTTGAGTTATTGTGAAATCGATTATCGACGGATGCCAAGTATAAATGGTTTAACTAACAATTTACTTGTTTGGTTTCGATTTATTTGTGCTGGACAAGAAGATAAAGTTAGGTTTAGGCGACCGCACAGAAAGTTTCGGTCACAATGTAGTTTTGTCTTTCAACGTTCAATTAATTAAAGAAGGTACTTGTTATTCGAGTATAAATGTGAACTTCTGATATTTTATTGTTTGCATACTTTATTTTGTTTTAAAATCATGCAGGTAATATCTGTTTATTGTTTACTTTTTCTGTCACTGTCTATTTCTATTTCTGCCTCTAACGTGCCCTTCATGTCTCAAAAGGTGACCTTTCAATAATATGTCTCTTCTTTTCCTTATTGAATTCCATAGCGGCTGTTTGTTTTCCTAGTTTTCTAAAACCGCCTCATTTTTAACCTTTTCTATCCATGCTATTTTTGACAACCGTCTATAACACCACAATCTGAAAAGTCTAATTAACCTATTGTCAAATATTAAATTGCGAATTCGTTAAAAATTAATAAATATTTTAAAGTAAAACTTCCTATCCTGTTTTATTTTCAAGTAATTATCCAACATGTTTCACAGAAAATATACCAAAAAGGTTTACATTTTACTGTTCTTCGTCTGATACTACCTCATTTTATCCCTATTTCTGCTTTTAGCTGAAAAGTCCCGGGCCTAACACATAGATGGCGCTTGTTTTATTGCATTCACTTCTTTTTCAGTTAGTACTAACCTTAAAAAGACAGTTGCTAAAATTTCATGATATTGTATTTATTAGTTTTCGAGTGACTTTATTTAGCTACTTTTGTTATTTTGAAAACAATGGATTAAAAACAATTTCGTGTTTTATTTTACACTGTTTCTTGGTGGGAAAAAATACCGTTCAAACGAAGCAATGAGCAATGGTTTGAAAAGTGAAAAAGTGTTATGGAGACTCCGCTCCATCGGAAACAACCGAAACAAAATAAAACGTTGGTTTGTTTACTTAAAACGTGGTCGTCACATAGAGACGCTGATGAATCAGAACGCAGTGGACGTCCAAATGAGCGGTAACACCAGAAAACATAGAAAATCCACAAAATCGTTTTGAATGAATTGATGAAAAGTGAAATTGCGTGAGTTATCTGTCATCGTAAAGATATCAAAAGAACGTGTTGACTTTATATTGCATGTGGATTTGACTGAGAAAGCTAAAGCTCTGTTCAAAGTGGGTGTCGCGTTTGCTAAAAGTGGACACCTCCGCATTTATCTTCATATTTTTTAAATACATTAGAAATTGTTTAAGTAGATGTAATTCTACGAAAATATGTTCTTGGTCAGTATTCTGTTGAAACTGTCTAAAATGTGTCGCGCTTTCAAACTCAATAAATGTAAACAAGAATATCCAAAAGTTTTGAATAAAAATATACAATAAGTTTGATTGTTTTCCAAAGCTTTTAATGACACAAATTTTCACTAAATATTCGTTCAATAGTATGACGTTAATTTGTCGTTTGGTTGTTCTTTACTTCAGAAGGGTCTACTGAATGGATTGTCCCTTACTGTACTTTATTTATAGTAAAATTCAGATTAGTGAAAGTCTATGTTCTTATATTGGACTTTATGTTCGTATGTTCGTATTTTTTTATTTTCACGAATTCTAAAATGTACGGTGATTTTTTTTGTTTCGTTTTGTTTTTAACCTACTTATAAAAGTTTTAGGGGATCAGTTAGTTAATTGGTTTAAAAGGAGTTGGGCGATAAGCCTTTTTTTGTGTTTCATTCCCACCAGCTACTGGTGCTGGTGGGCGGGCAGTCCCTCCGACCTACACTGCAGTGCAAAGCCGGAGTGTAGGGCGTAAGGCCCTCTTCAGCCTCCTTTCATGAATCGTGGGAATGAGTGGGTGGTGTGGTTAGGGAGAGAAATATGAGATGGACGAAATGAGGACAGAAGAGAAGTGAAAGATTATCTGTGGAATATTACTGCTCGAGCATTTGCCTAAATGATCCAAGGAAACCACAGAAAACTTGGACCAGATACTATAAAGGGAATAGTTACACATATACTGCTTTTACTACAACATTCTCGTCTTTTATAGATTGTTAGGTAGACGGGTTAGTCGAGTGGAATTGTAAGCAAATTATAAAGGCAGTCCTATTGTGTTTGTTACGTACATTTTATTACAGTCTTATTATTGTTATTAGCCAAAATTCCCGTCGGCTGCATTCTTGTCGGTACAATTACCGTCTACCTGGGGGTAGGATAATATTATGCTTGTATAATATTGTTAGACAGTAAGTTAGTAGATTTCGTAAAATCTTAAGAACGTGCTATAATAAACTCACTGGAGAAAAAATAGTCTCCATAAGACAATTATTATTATTATTATTCCTATTGATTTTTATACTCATATATAATTAATCGGTATTTGTAGTTAAAATTTGTTTAAAGTGGATTAAATTTATGTTAAGTTAAAAATAGTTATTTCTCTAATTACTACAAATTACGTGTCTTAGTTCATGTGGTACTTAGTACATCCCGTTGATAATAGTTTACATAAAGAACCTAATCAACGATAAAACATAGATAAAATGGTAAACTGAGACTTGGGTGATAAGAACAATGAAAAATCGCAAAGAATGGTCCCCTTAGTTCTGTGAAGTTTGGGTACCAAATAACACTATTTCTAGGATATATTGTGTATTTGATGACACCTCATTTACCAACATTTATGCAATACTCATACTAAACGGATATCGAGCGGCGTCAGCGTGGTCTAGTGGTTTATATCATGGCTTAGCACTCAGGAGGTCACTAGTTTTTCTGTGGTTTCTTTGAGTCATTTAGGCAAATGCAGGGGTAGTAACACATATAATATTTCGCTTCTCTTCTTTCTTCATATCGTCCGGTTCATCTTTCTAACCTCAAGCAACCAAACAACCAGCCACCCAATCCTACTATTCCCACCCTCCTGCTTTGCACTACAGTGCAGATCAAAAGAACTGTCCGCCCACCAGCATTAGTAGCTGGTGGTAATGAAACACACAATTTGTTTTTTGATAATCGTACGTATAATCTGAACATTTAAATTTCTTACCATTTTCTTGCTTTATAGTGGTTTTCTAAAGAAATCGATCTTTTTTTTGTAATTATATTACCCTTTGCATTAGGTAAAAATATAGTGTCGAAAAGTAATTTTGAATGTTTATAAATTTCTGATTGATTGATTGATCCTTTGGAAAATTATGAAATTGAATTAAAAAAACAATTTTCTAACATAAATGATGGGAAATATACGTTTGATTCGGATTTTAGGATAATATGGTTCTTTATTAAGTTACAATAATAATAATATTAATAATAAAGCAACATTAAATCACGAAAGTCAAGGTAAAAGTAACATGCGTGTTTTAGTTTAAATAAACCGGTCATGGTCATGGTACACGCGGAATTGACCATTGCATGCATGTGCTAGTTGTAACACATCCACTTTTTTTAGTTTTAGTGCCGAATAAAGGAGAATAGAGGAAATGTGTGTTGACTAAAAGAAATTGTAATAAAACTACATATTCTCATTAAATCGGCTTATATGCTTTTGCATCTTTTTTGTAGAAATAAATTTCAGCAAAGTAGAATAAGACGATTTAAATGAGCGGTAAATAAAATTCTTAAATAAATTTTAATCAAATCTTGTATTTATAAAAACTATTTTTTAGCGTAGATATCTTCGTTTTATCGTTAAATTAGTTTCTGATTGCTATATGTCAAAGTAGGTCAACTTTTTGGGGCCTCAGAGCTTAAAGAAGGGCCTTTGTCGAGTTCAATCTGAAAACATCTTTCTTGAGAAATATTTATATCCATGACAAAGTAATTGAAATAATCTTAAAATTATTCGTATTTAATATAACAGATAAATATTATGATGGTAAAATAACCTCAAAGCAATGGGAGTTGTGATCCGTTCATTGGGTTACTATCCACTATCCACTATCCACTATCCTGGTGAAGCAGAGTTTAAAATGTATGCTGATGAAATGGAAAAAGGTGAAAATGATAATATAGAGTTCGAAGTTATTGTGCGAGTGGTTGCAACTCGGGTTTTTGAATACGAATAAAAAATGTGCAAATATATACGCCAAGATGTTAGACTTAAGATAAGTTCTTGGGTTGGTTTGAAATAAGGTGGGTGGAGGACTTGTTCTGCGTCCGTTCTTTTGAAGCTATAACGAAGACATAAAATGAAAATTTTGAAATAGGAAAGCAACACTGTAACTCCTCTAGAGTAAGTGTATGTAACACTCTTATGAGGAACACAAGTTACCAGCAAATAATAAATAAATGTAATTAATGTTGGAAATATATTTAATAAGATACACTAAAGAGATATGTGGTTGTGTTTCCGTTTACGCTGTTTATTAGTAATAATTTTAGTATTATTCATTATTTTAGCCTTTTCTTATTGAAACTCCATATTAACAATGGGACAAAGAAAAAACTCTTTTTAAGTCTCAAATTGTTCATATTTATAAGCACACAACGACCGTTTCGTCACATTGTGGATTCATTAGGTGGATAAAATACAATAAATCGTATTACATTTTTCAGACCTTATATACTAATTACAAAATTATGTAGTGGAGTTAAACTGTAAATTTAGTAATGGGGAATTATTTACATCGAGTTGGTTGTTCAGTAAAATTCCTAGTTTATTATGGTTATTAATTTCTAAACTCTATAATAGGTTTAGTTTAGTCATCATAAAATCAAAACGATTATAAAATCAAAATCTGAATGTAACTTTAATACATTTTCATACCTAGGAAATATTATCTTAAAATTAGTAAATATTTTCATAACAGTTGTATTTCATTCTGAACTAAACTTTCTTTGGGATAATTAATTAGAAACGATAATGATAAGTTAGATAGACAACTCAAATAAGTACTACGGTATTTACTAGTACTGCAGCCTGAAGAAGCCAATGTTTGGCGAAATATATTTTGTCTATTTTAAATAAAGATAAATTAGTGAAATTTCAAATTGTAATATTTCATCCATATTATGGAAGTAATGGTCTAAAGTATTCCATTTTAAAAAAAAATTACTAATAAAAATAATATGAAAAGTTTCAACAGAGTTTTTAAAAAATAATCATTATTTTATTGATTTATATAGATCAGTGATAGATATTACAAAGGAAAATCGAGTGTGCGTATGTAGGTAGAGCAAGGTTTTTAAATGAAATCTGGTTCTATTATTCATGTTTCTGTTGATAATTTTTTATTGAAATAGATGCAGGAGGCCTACTAAGTTTTCCATCTTATTATAACAACAAGCTGCGATGAGAGCGGTTCGAAAGTTAATAACACAATTGTAAACAAATTACATCGCAGAGAAATCAATAAAATAATGAATGAAAGCAGTAAAAGTATTTTGAATCGTTGTTATTATCATGTTATTTGAATAATAATAATAATCATAATAATACGATTGACACAAAATGCCGTTCTTTAACAAATGCCTCTTATAATAATTGGCATTGCAAATTTTCTATTCGAAAGTGCATAATTTCTTAAGTTCGTTAAGTGACTTGGTTTACTTTTCGATAAAAGAGAATGTTGTCATGATCATCGTATTTCCAGTTGTCATTTAGTGAGTTAAATAAAAGATGTTAACTTCAGTGGCGGTCGATGTTAAGGCACCCAACAGCACGTGCCAACTTTTAATTTTTCAGAAAGCAGCAACAATACCAGAGATTAGTATGGATTCGATTCGCTCATGGAGTGTTTTGTACTTTATCAAATACGTTGTTAAGTATAAAAAGGATCAAAACATGTATGTAAAATGATTTAGGTTCATGTCTAAATGATACCGGTCAGAGGCAGATAAACGGGTCAAGGGATGAGGATGACCTTGTAGAACACAAAAAAGTGTTTTAGGAGGTATCGCAGGGGTGGATGCCCAGGGGGTGGAGATAACAATCGAGAATTTGACAAGGAAAGTATCGTAACCTAACACAATCTTAGGCTAACCTACTGATATTTTTTGTAAAGAAAACACTTTTTTGAAATATTCACTAATTAACGATAAACACAAAAAAACTACTTTGTTTGTTATCACTTTTATTTACAATAATTGTAACTATAGTTTCAACATATTCAAACGAGTGACTCAAAATGAACGATTATAGAACAGAAGGTACACAACAATTTGAGTTTGCCGCTTGTTTGTTACCTAAATGTCGTAAATAGTTGTGAATAATACAATTCTATCCGGTCATTCAAAATATTATTTGTATCAGTTTTTGAGGATTTAAATCATTCCAGTGATTTTAAAACATTTAGTTTAAAAGATTTCTTATCTATGTGTGTTATTTTTAAATTTTTGATGGGTGGAAATTGGTGTTTAGTTTCTATACAATGGTTTGCAAAGTTTGAATTACTTTTCTGTAGTCTAAAAGATCTGAAATGTTCATTTAACCTAATTCTGAAGGATCTCCCTGTTTGTCCTAAATAGAAGGAATCACATTCCGAACATAAGAGCTTATATACTCCCGTTTTATCATACATATTTGTTTAATCTTTTGGATTGAAAATATATGTTTTATAATTAAATTTGGCTTAAAACTAACGGTGATGTTATTATGTGTGGCCAAAATGTTACCTTTTTGTCAAAATATTATCATCTTTTCACTGGGAAACTCTAGATCATCCTCCGTACAGCCCTGCTCTGGTGCCCAGTGACTACCATTTGTTCCTACACTTGAAGAAACATCTGGACGGTCAGCGCAACGTCTTCAAGACGATGACGAAGTCAAAACAGTTGTGATGCAGTGGTGAAGTGAACAAGTCATGCGGCAGAGTTATATGAGAAGGGTATTCAAAAACTGGTCAAACGTGACGATGACAAGTGCCTCAATATTAAAAGAAATTGTGTATAAAAGTAGATTAAAAAGGTACAGGCTTTCATGTAAAAATAAATTTATTAAGATATATTTGCACGTTTTTTATTAATTTCAAAACGGTACTTACTTAAAAAAATCCTCGTAAATTGGAGTCCAGAAATTAGAAGATATCTAGGAAGTAAAATAGGTCAGGATGGAAAAATCGACAGAGGCATAAATCAAAGGTTAGCGCAAAATCGAGTCACTTTTGCGGTTCTGATCCGTTAATTTAGAAATTAAAAGTGTATATTTGCAGTACGGTTCTGTAAGGGTGCGTAACGTGGAAGGCGGGTGCGGTGGAAAGGAATATGTTGAGAAGTATTTTAGATTTGGTGTTATAGGAGGTTGATGAAAATACCGCGGTTAGAAAATGTTAGAAATAAGGAGGTACAAGAAACAGTCGAATAGAGGGCGCTATGGAAGTCAATAAGCAAAATGAGAGATAGATTGGTAGGACACCCTTTGAGGTATAACGGATTGGTTAGAGATATATTAGAAGCAGATCTATGTATAAAAAGAGGCAGAGTAATACAGATAAAAATAAAATGTATACTTTGTCTGATATATTATCTGTGAAACATGTTGGATAACTACTTCAAAATAAAACATAGGATAAGTTTCACTTTAAAATATTCATTAATGTTCAACGAATTCGTTTCGGCTTTGGTTTAAAGGGAAATACGAAATTTAATGTTTGTCAATAGGTTAATTAGACTTTTCAGGTTGTCTCTTTATTTTTCATACGGTAGCGCATGTGGAGCGCCCTCAAAGGTAGTTGTTGATCCCGATTCAATTCGGAAAAAGAGTAAAGGACTAGTAATTTGTAATTTGTTTGTTAACTTTCAATCAATGTATCATTAATATTCAGGAACATACTTCGTGATCATTATTTTGATACATTTTGCACTTAATTAATTCCAGGTTTATTCCTGCTCGAATATTTAACAAAATTTGTTGAAAAAAACAATTTTTTACAAGAACATTGTGAAAAGAATGTTACCTAGTACTAAGTATGTGTTTGATAGAATATGTATTAGTTTTTTAATGTGGTATCATCAGTAGGTCTATCTGTATTACATTCTGAAAATATTTCTTCTACTTCGGAAATCAAATTTTCAGATATATTTTTCACACTTGTTTCTTTTGAATTAAATTGATTCAATTTCCATGTTTGTAATACCTGGTCACATAAAGTATTTTATTTACACTGTATCGTAATTTGTTTTATGTGTGCATAATATAAAGCGAAATGTAGCTTCCAAACTTCTAAATTCACTATTTTTCTTATTAATTGTTTTTGTAACTGAGGAAAATAGTTCATGGTGCTCATTTCTAAACCTTCAATAAGGACGTCAATGTTTTTCTTAATTTGTTTGATATTTACAAACATCATTAATGCATTTAGAGCACTTGAGCAAACATTTCGACTAATTAATTTAGATAAATAAAGAAAACACTTTGTTTCTCTTTTATATATTTGAATAGAAAATCTTTTCACCAAGTGTTTTCTTTATTTATATCTAAATTAATCATTAAATCAATTTTTCCATGTTGCTCAAGTTTGTTATTCAGTTCATTAAAATGTTGAGTGATATCACATAGATGTATTAAATTATTTAACCAATTTATGTTTGCAAATTCGTTACAACTATTGTTTTTTTCTTTCGAAGAGTTTTATATCTTTTTATAAGATGACAAACCGATTAAAAACCTGACTGCAACTGACAATGGGACATCGAGCATTGTTCTATATCAAAATCCTGGAAAATTGACATTCAATTATCTCTAATTATTTTTTAATATTTTTGGTTACTTATTCTTTCGGCTGCAAACGTCTTACAATTTGAAATACTTAATTAAGAACGAATTTTATTGATTTTAACACGAGTGATGACAAACGAGGTAATGATTTTCAGGCAAAAAGGTGAAACTCTAAAAGGCTTAAATATTTCCAAAATGTACTTAATCATTCAAAAATCTGAAGTGACCACGTTTTATTATAGACGTTTCTTAACACAAACATCATAAAGAACATCAAGTTATTGGTTGCTAGTTTATCGAAACCACTTAATGTGTATCGTGATTTCGACTTTATTGTAATATTGTATTGTGTACCTTCTCGGGTAAATTGTACCACACCTACGAGCCACCACTGGTTAAATTATCTTTCATGTTGTTGTTTACGGGTTGCACTTAATAAATTTAGTATTTTTCAGGCGGAATTAGAAAACACGCGATCTACTTATACAAACACGTGTCAGTCAAATTGTAATGTATACTGTCAGAGGCATAAAAGGTTTGTTATGCCATACTGTTTTGTTGAAGTGAAATCTGGTTTGATTTCGTTGCTTTAATAAAAAGAACCCGATATGGGGCTTTTATTAAAACATTAAATAGACACTTATGTGGCTATATTCGATATATATAGTTGAAAATAATAAATGCTTAAAAAGTGTGTTAAGTTTATAGACTTGGTTACGGACGGGGGGATTGCTAAAGATTTCATATTTAATTAGATAGGTCAACAAAATTAGGGGTTAAAAAGAATAAAAACATGAGGGTAATTGTGTCTGAGGTAATAACTTGCGATACTGGGTTCAAATCTGATCTCAGAATTGGCTCATCACGTCAAAACAACTAAGAAAATATTATTTTCTGGTACTTTTTATTGATAAATTACAATCTGGCTTCAGAATAACTCTTGCACTTCATAGATTTTGAAGTATATTAACCCCAAGATCCTAATGATGCAAATGTGACTTTGTTAAGTGTCATATGTCATATGTTTGGTATTTGGCTTATTTACACTATGTGAACTTTATTTAAAAAAACGAAACTATTTACATATTTTGATAATTCTGCTGGACTTGGTGGAGAATTTTGAGATTAGAGGAGCGAAACGTACGTTTGATTAATTTGATAGAAATATAGTTTGAAAATTGCCTCGGTTTTGATATTTTATTTTTTACTTGATGATAATTCGGTGGTTAAGTGACTATTTTTTTATTCTGTCTTTTGATAACTTGTGATGTAATATTGTACTCGCGTTTTTCAATACAGAAATTTTGATTTTGTAATAAGTATATTGTTAAGATAGGTGTGGTTTAGATAATTGATACGAAAATTGATTGGTTAAGTTATATTTGTGATGGCTTTGCTATTGCTTTAAAAAAAAATAGGAAAGTAATCGTAATTCAACTGTCGTCAAAAGCAAGGATTTTAAACTATACAGCAATAAGTAAGAAATTTCGAAAATGTTTGACAGGAAATTTATGACAGTTGAAAGAGTAACGAAACTAAATAATTGGCCGCAAAGTTTTTGAACTTGAAGACGGTCGCAACACTCTTATTTGCTTTGACCTTTTACTTTACGTAGTAATGTTACAAAAAAGAAAAAATTTACGTTTTTTTTTTTAATTTTTTTAATTTAAAGGTTAAGATGTATCAAAATCCTAATGTGTTCTTCCAGATTTGAACTCATCGTCGCAAACTACATAGGACCTAATATATCTGGTCTTAGTTTCGTGATCATATTGACCTGGGTGATCAGCTAGTAGGTTTTGGACTTTATATGAAATATGAATATTAAGGGCCTTTTTACACTGGGACATTAAAACAAAACGATGTAACTATAAAGAACATAATTTCAGTTATTTATATTTAATTCAGGAATAATAAATATTACTGTTTCGAAACTACTGTGTAGGGTAACTTATTCGGTCCCAATTAGTTTGTTTTTAACAAATATATTTAGCGATTGTCCTAAGATTCGTTCATTAGAAGTTCACAATGAACGAAAACAGATATCGATTACAAACTTGCTAAGCTGCTACAAACAAGTTAAATTCAATGAAAATATTTTTGAAATTGTGGAATTTTCGGGTCTTCTGGAAGTTTACCATTACTTCGTTATTTTATATGGACAAATTTTTTAATAACTATAAATGTAATTTTAGAAAAAGAAATATACCCATTCCCCTAAAGCTACTATATTTTAAATCATAATTAAAGTCAAGTGAAGATTTTAGTAAAATTATCCGTGACATAAAAGGATTACCTCGGGAATAATAACAGTTAGTACTTTAAACTTTTTCTGAATGTAAGTAGGGATCCCATGGCTCCTTTTTCTGTGATTTTTTTCTAAATTTTGAATGTAAAAATTGTGTACCTACTCAGTTATATGGATGCCCTCATAAAAACATCAAAACTAAAGAATAGGGAACGGCACCTTTTATGCTAATTGAGATTCGCTTTAAAGATATATCGTCCTTATAAAAGTTACCTCATCATTCCATTTAAAATATTGATGTAACAGTGCTCGAATTATGAATTTAGATCGACCTTTTTTTTTCGTTCCCCATAAGATTCTAATGAATTGTTTAGATTAGTTACTCCGTGTATTCAAATAATACTCCTGTGATGTGAATAATCTGTCTCATGCCAGATTTTGTGGCAAGCAACTGGTAAATAAATAAGCTGATGGTAAATAGCAAAAGCGATGATAGGCAACACATCTCAGCTGCTTGTAGTTTACGTAAACTTTTTAAAAAAACACGAATACTAAAGGCGATTTGACTGTTGTAAAACTTTTTTCCTGCCAGGTCTGTCTCTATTTCCATTTGGAAATTACAGAAACGTCTAAGCAAAATGATATATAATTTAAAACAAAATGCGTTCTTTATTAGGTATAATTTAAATTTTGTGTTTTGTTTTTTGTTTTCTTTCCAATACATGAAAAGGACGTACTTTTGGCAACTAAAATCTAGGGTTATCGTTTTTTATTATTTATTGTTTAATTTAAGAGAATGAGCAGAGAATGTTGTATAGTTAATAGATCCGAATCCCCACAAGGTTTGTATATATTACGGCTAAAATTAGATAAGCGGGTAAACCTAGGTTTACTCGTTTATCTAACTTTACCCGTGACATATATAAATCATATACGAACGAAGCCAAAAGAGATAAACTAAAATATTAAATACGCAAAGGGGTAAGTACCTTTTCATGTAGAACGATAAATAACGTTAACCTTTAACAGTTTCTTTGTTTCATTTTATACTTCCATTCATTATCATTAGAGGAGATTAAAAAAATATATATATTAAAATTACTTGTATAGGCAAAAGTATAGGATCCAAGGGATATCGACCTCTCAAAATCAAAAAAATGGAAGTAGATGTAGAAGTAAAATAATAATAAATACCTTGTTTTTTATCAAATTTTCCTCGAGGAAAATTGACCATCTAAAGGCGACGTCACTGTATACTTCACAAGTACTTTGACAGACGTCGACAGAGTCTTTCTCTTTGTTCTTATTATATCTTAACAATATTGTTTTGGCTGTTGTGTTATTATCAAAACATTAGTGCAATTGTTGTGAAACATTATTAATAACTAATTAATTAATTAAATAAAACATGTGGTGTAAGTTTCACAAATTTAATATCACTTCTGATATGTCAGAATGTTTCGACCTAAACTTAGGTCATTTGTATGAGTATCTACAAACTGTACTCTTTGATAATGACCTAAGTTTAGGTCGAAACATACGTTATATGTCGGAAGTGATATTAATTTTTTGCAACATACACCAAATGCTTTATTTGATTAATTAATTAGTTATTATCAAAAGAGTTTATTAAGTATTTTTTGTATCTTTTTAGGATAATGACATACAATAAGATATAACAATGATTTGGTGAAACAAACTAAGTGTTTTTCTTTTTATTGTATTTAGTGTATCGAACATACGATCGCATTATCTCTACTGCATATTTTAATAATTTGGTTACATTTTTCGTTTAAATAGTCCCCCTAAATACTGTCATACTACATATAAAGGTATATTAGTTTCGAAAATATAAACATACTTAATTAGCAATGATATAACCAGAAGCTCATTTTAACTGACATATTTCCTAAAACATTTGTATAAGTTATTTTATTTTTTTTTATATTTATTTCCGGCAATAATTGAACGCTTTATGTTAACCTAGCCAAATTATTTTAGATCCCGGATTCTTTGCTAATGTTGAAATATTTCTTTTAAAATAATTTAATTAGTTAGATAGATAAGTGTTAATCAGTTTTATATTTTATTTTGTTAATTACATCAATGTGATATTAATTATTGTATTAGTTTTTACCCACTACAGATGACCTCAAATTCATGAGGAAAAATTTTTTTGTTACTGCTTTTGCCACTAAGCTGTATGACAGCAGCAGCTAAGTGACTGCAGTAACAAATTTATCCTCATTAATTGAGGTCATCTGTAGTGGGTACAGACTAATACAACAATTAATATCACATTGATATATTTAAAATTTATCCCTAAGTCAAATATTTCATTATTAATTTTCTTTTTTATCATGAACCTTGAAAGTTTTTGGTTTGTTTAATCAGATCGTGTATCAACTGGACTAAACTGCTTATGCTTTGTTTAGATTATTTTCGTCCAAAAAAAGCGATATTTATTTTTCATGTTTTTTACAACTTCCTATCTTATCATTAAATACTTTAGTTACGGACGGTAAAAGGAAATTTAAACATTGAAGAAAACTTTTCATTTATTATAAATAGTGTAGTTACAAGCACCAGTTTATGTACAAATTATTGTAAAATAAATAATAATTACGTATAAATTAAAATAAATTATAATTACAAGAATACGTGTGTACCAGGAAACAAAACTTTTGGAATCCGAGAATGTTTATATCCAACAAGTTTGCACTGAACTATATCACATTAATATAAATTTAATATCAAAGTACATTTCATACACAATCGATTCAGTTTGAAGATATATATGTACTTATATAAAGTTTTTAACTGAATTCTCTTTCGTTATTTAATCGCCATCTTCGTGGGAATATCACATTGGAAGTAGACGAAATTTAAGGCACTGAATTTCACAACCTGGATATTCGATTTCGTTTCCTAAACTTGGGAAGATTTCGTTGCTTTTTAAAATTGTAGAATTTGGTTGATCCAATCTTTAAATTCGCTTATTCGCGTATAGACTCCAGGTTGGTTTGGCTCTGCGCATCCTATACCCCAGCTGATAATTCCCGCCAGAACAAACCTCTTGTCTTCCGGCCTTTGGATAACCATCGGCCCTCCCGAGTCTCCTTCGCATGAGTCAAATCCTCCTTTCCTCCAACCAGCACAAATGAAGATGTGGGGAATGTGTTCAATGTAACCCGCTGATCGATACATTGATTCACAAACACTGTTGTTTATAACAGGAACTGAAACTTCTTGAAGAACGCTGGGTAATGGACCATCTGAAAGGAAACATAACTTGTTTAATTGATACAAGAATATCAAATGGTGTAGCTAAACTGAATAAAACAGTAAAAATCAGCATTTATATATAATAAAAGTAAGAGGGGTTTGTCTGTGGAGGTTTGTAAAACTTCAAAGCCGACCCCGCCAGCTCCCATCCCGCAACCATGAGGAGGGTTTTATTAACGAGTTTGAGGGAATGTTCCGTAACTTTCTCGAAACTTCGCGAGTTCCTATAATTTTCTAAAGGATTGTCCATAATTCTGGAATGATTCAGAATGTTCCATTATATGGGAATTATACGAGGCATGTATTTTAAGTAAGTACCGTTTTGAAATTAATGAAAACCGTGCAAAGTATCCTAATAATTTTATTTTTACATGAAAGCCTGTACCTTCATCTACCTTTCTACATAATTTTCTTCAATATCGAGGCACTTATCATAACGTTTGACCAATTTTTGAATACCCTTCTCATAGAACTCTGCCGTCTGACTTGTTAACTGTTAACTGTTAACAACTGCATCACAACTGTTTTATTTTGTCATCGTCTTAAAGACGCTGCGCTGACCGCTCAAATGTTACTTCAAGCGCAGGAACAAATGGTAGTCACTGGGCGCCAGATCAGGGCTGTACGGAGGATGATCTAGCGTTTCCTATTGAAAAGATGTGATAGGATCTTTGGTCCGATTAGCCACATGCGGACGAGCATTGTCATGCAGCAAAACGATGCCCTTGCTCAACTTGCCACGTCTTTTGTTCTGGATTGCACGGCGTAGAATCCTTACCGTTCCATCACTCATATGTTCTTATATCGTGCGTAAACTGTTTCAGAGTAGCGATTTAAGCCTTTAAACGTCTGGACTGTTTATATTAGGAAAATTTACCCAAAAGAATGGAAAAGTATAGGAATCATATGGTATATTATGTATTAATGTGTGCTTTATATGCATATTCATTTAATTGATTAACGAAGGAAAATGCGAAAGCATACTTGTAAGGGTGATTTAATGACATTTAATGTTACCTGGTACTAATTATATTGCTTTGTTTACTCTTAATTTTAGGATTAAGTTGTTCTATTTTTGATATGGTTTCGACTCACAATAATATCAAATATTAAATTAGTTATAAAGCATTCATACCTTCGTATAATCTCCCCCATCCTGTTACGTAGGCGGTCCGTCCTACGAAGTCTTGCTCAGTTTGGGGAACACATACAGGAATAATGTTCGGTTGGAATTCGAGAGGTTCGTAAAACCTCAAAAGGGCCAAATCGTATTCGAACGTTCGCGGATCAAATTCAGGATGAGATGCCACTATTTGGACCCGCCTTTCTTGGTGTATATGTGGTTCACTTTCCGTTGATAAGTCATGTTCGCCAAAACGAAGGAGCAGGTCGCTTGGCGGAACACTTAACAAAAAAAAAGAAAAGAAAAAGAAGTTAATTACAAAATTTTAAGTAGCAATTGCAACAAAAACAATAAATTGTGTTGCATGTTACGTCAAATTACCTTAAATATTATGCGGTCATTTACAATATTTTTATACTACCTATTTCTTGAACAAGTAGTTTAATTAGACGACAATTGTCCGATAATAGCATTATTAAGGAGGGTAAAATTATGAAATAATTAAAACTACATTATCCATAATATTCAAGGAATATTGAATCATTTCAAAGAAACTTATCACGCGAAAAGGTAATCATTTATTAGGTTATTTATTCTACAGCGCAGGGAGGGGAGGGACTAAATAATCTACGTTGATGTTGAATTACACACTACATTACTGTATTTACGTGACATTAGTGTTACAATTAAATTTTCCGGTAGTAAAAGCATTTACAACGTTTTTATTTTTAGTATAAAGGCGTTATATAAATTGGTGGTGTAGTTATGGAACTAATAAGCAAAATAATTTCATATTAATTGAGAATTCTAAATAATTAATGTGTTAATTATCATCCAAGATACACGTATGGGTAATTGTTTATTGCTTTGCAAGATTACATGTACGAAAAGTACTATCAGTTCTACAATTTGGTTTTTCGGAATCAGTTTACGTTATATAATGTTTTGATTAAAAGATTCAAATTTTGAAAAAAATCAATCTTCCATGGGTAGAAGAGGTACTAGACATATAGCGCCTTTACATCTATCCAGGTTGATACGGTTATCACATACCTGGACATTTCAACAACGAATACCGTTCCCGTTTATAAAACGCTCATGTTAAAAGTGATATAGAAAATGTTTGCGGTATGATGAGTGAGACAATAAGGGTCGTGACTGTGGTAATATTCAATGTATTAAATAACCACCATTATAGTTAATTGCTTTTAGCGTAAGAGAAGTTATCGCCTATAGAAAAATTATGAATGTTTGAAATCAGTTTAGCAGTTCCTGAGATACTGTACAATAGTATGGTATATACGAGGATGAATCAAATATAAACGAGCCTTTGTTCATAAAAGGTTTGAAAGTTTCACAAATACACAAATTTCTCTATTTTTCGACATATCCCCCTTGTTTGTCTATACATTTTCCCAACGCATTGGTAGTTTTTTCATCCCGTTTTCATAAAAAGAAGCAGGGCGGGTGTCTATCCAGTTGCGTACAAACGCCTCCACCTGTTCATCGATCTGAAATCGTTCGCCTCCTAGTGATTCTTGATTCTTTGAGGAGCCCAAACATGTGGAAATCAGAACGGGATAGGTCTGGGCTATATGGAGGGTATTCCAGGTGATTCTAGTGCATTTCACCGATTTGGGCCTGCGTTAAAGCTGTGGCATGAAGCCTAGCGTTATCGTGCAATAATAACACGTCACGAATGCAGCCGTTCACCCTCCTTTTTCGCCGATAAGCAAGTTTTACCTGACTGAGAAGTCAGTAGTACATACAGTAGTAGGCTGCATTAATGCATTAATGGTTCTTCGTTCGTGCAAAAAATCGACCAACAGCACCCCCCTCCAGTTCCAAAAAACCGTGGTAAAACTTTGTCTACAGACAGACGTGTTTTCGGCATCACTGGGGTTGATTCATCTTTGCGCCAACACCCCATGCTTGCTCATTTTGATGGTGTACCCAACGTCTCATCGCAGGTTACAATTTTGTGCAAAAAACTTCACCTTCCTCTTCCTCTCTAAATCGAGTGAGAAGTGCCTGAGAGATGTGAACTTGAGCAGCTTTTTGTGCACTTTTACACGTGGCCACGAAAGCGTTTCATTTCCGAATTGTGCTTGCAATCTACGCAAATTGTTTTGCTGGTTTCACGTTTTCACGTGTAAGACACATAATAATAATTTGTTGCGCAACGCTGCTATGCACCTTTTTCTCACTCATTGTGATAGCCATTAACCAAGCGAACGCAGCAATACGACGCGTCGTTTCCGTTGCACCTAATATCCCCACTTCAAGTTCGTGACGCCCGGATGCGCCTTGAACAACTATCCGGCGCGCAAATTAAGAAGACTCGTTTATATTTGATCCACCCTCGTAGTATAGTAGTATAGTATAATACAATAGTATTGTTAAATTACTCTTGAAAATGGCCTTTGGCCGAAACGTTTGTTGAGTGTATTTGTTTTTATAAAAACTTTTAGTGAAATATAGCCAAGTGTTTGATTCAATTTTGTTATTAATCATGTTTCACAATCAATTCACCAAACAAATTTCGGAACTGTTTGGTGTCGTCTTTTGACGTTAGGGTTCGAGCTATTTACTGTATTCTACAACACCGTCAAAGTTTTCAATCATTTTTCATCATAACATCATAATGGATTTTCATTAAGTTTAGGTCGAATTTATGCTATTTTTACTTACTTGTCAACGCAATGTGCTGCTGTGATAGCCCAGTTTTCGTTGAGTAGCGCAGCGCCGCATTTATGAAGGTATGTGGATGTTCTCCACTGCCTGAGGGACACTTGCCAGGGCCATTTTCCGAATGATGAACGCTCCCCTCCGACAATCCTGGCCTCCTGGTGCATTCTTCTACCGCACACTGTTGCCAAAAAAAGAGTCGAATTCACCAATATCATTTTTAAAAAGTTTATAAATACTATCATTACACTTCACAGTTCGTCATTTAAAACAATATTCAAATTGTGTATGAGTACAATATAAGGAGATCGCATATCTGTATATTTAATGATTTATTACTTTTAATAACTGTTATCCCATGTTATGACCACGACAATATAGAATTTGAAGTCGTAGATTTAACAACTTTTTAATCGAATTTGAACTTTGATATTTAAGTGATTATAACTTTTTCAATTTTATTTATTTCAGCTAATTAAGAATTGTTTCATTTCTTACGTTATGTATTTTTTAAAAGAATATGAAAATATTAATATCTAGCAATAAAACCTACAGAACAATTTTATATTGGGGTTAATTTGGGTAAAGAAACATTATAAAAAGTAATTTTGGTAATTTTGACAATCATCAGTTAACGTCTGCTTTTTGTGATAGGTTTCCTATTGTTTTAGATTTTATTTGGACCGTCTGTTAGCTGATCGCTTCTTCAAGCATACATTTCACTTTCTCGTAGTTGTGCTTACCATGGCGGTTTATTAATTTAGCTAAATAATGTATTTACGACAATTTCTAGCCTTTTCTTAATGTAAACACGCTCCACGTGTACATAGAGGTGGTATATTATTTAAATAAAATACAAGAGAATTTGTTAGGTTGAATATCGCTGTTTCGTCTTCTGCACTGGTTTCGAAATATTGACGGTAACATGAGAACATGGACGGTCTTTAAATTACCGCGGATGTGTAACAATTACAGCAGTTTTGTTGCGCTTTGTTTAACCGGTTTTGGCCACAAATTGTAAACTATAGGGATCATTTCTGTCGTCATTACGGCCGCAATGAAAATAAACAAGTGCCCAGCATTGGATTTCGCATTGGTAAAAAGCTGATGAACGCGCGGTGAACTCGTTCGTCGCGAGAAGACTAATAAAGACTGACTGAAAGATGTGGTCGACTTAATATATCGTTTGGTTCTTTTGTATTTCTTCACGACTAGACGCATTTGTATTCCTTTTTTGTTTTCGTTTTCAAACTAGTTTGATAGGGCAGTCACTTCTTTTCACATACATAAATATGATCAATAAATTATGAGGCCATTGAACACTGCTATAATGATTTTTTAAGTTGAATATGATTGAAAAACACGCGGTGTTTCAAAAGAAGCATTGTAGACATAAGACAGTCCAAATCAATTGTCAATTGTCTGAATATACAGGGTCATTCAAACTGAGTGGCACATTAGACGTTTTAGAGAAACTAAGCATGTTACAGATTTGAAAATTTTGGAGTTGGGAATTGGGGTTATCAAGGATGATCTATTTAACTAAAATAATTTCAATTGTCGGGCACTTCCGGTTATACCGGTAGTTGATGTCAACTTTCTTATTTTAAATGGAATGGTATATTTTTTTACGATGAATTCGTATGAAACGTAAAATTTTAAGATGACTTTGGTAACCAACTTATATGCCTATATGCCTACGATGAATAGTTTCGGAGATAATTTAATTTATTGGAAAAAGATTTCACCGCAACTCAAACTATAAAAAATCATAACTTAAACAAAAAATGACTTAATTGATTCTGATAGGCTTTCAACAATGTAACTAATTTATATTGTGAATTTATCCTAAACTTATGCTGATGGCTCTCGTTTTTCAATAACATGTTAATAAACTTAAAGATACTTTTTTATGTATGTAGTATTGGTAACTCTGATTGAAACAAGACAACATGTTAGCTGGAAGTGAGAAAAATAAATAATAAAACTGAAAATTTAAACTACCTGATGAATTTAGAATAAAGCCAAGGAAACGTTGTAATTTTGGGAATTTCTATTATTGCTACTACGTTTTATCTATGTTCAACCAACTTTTAAAGTTTTTATGTTGTATACCATTGGCAATTAGATTTTTCAAACGATATCGAGTGGTTTTTAAGAAAAATGGCTCTAACTGATACATAATTAGATGTAAGATAAGTCCTTTTTTCACTTAAAATGTGGAATTCTAAAAGATTATAATAATCCTGTTTTCGGCTTGTGTGCTTTGATCAGTAATTCTTTGTAATCATTTATTCAAATTTTATGTTAAATATTTAAAAAAATACATGTCCCATTTGTTTCTCAAAGAAATGAGAAAAATATGTTTTAGAATATCAGTTTTGCTATGTAATATGGTTTGAATATATACAATATATACATACGATTAATAAGTGTACGTTAGTGTAATGACCGGCGTAATAAAATATTCAATTCGTTTTATGACTTCTGATCAAAATAAATTTCAAAAATGAACCGTATAGCATATAATTATAAATTTAAATGTTGTCTTTACACATTCATACAAACGTAATTCATGAGATGGACACCTAACAGGCAAAGAGGTGTTAGTTTACCTTGAAAGTTCAAGAACCATACGACTTGAGCTCTTGTTTCACAATTCTATCCATGTTAACTTGACACAGAAAAAGGAGAGGGATTGGTTCAATTTTTTATTTCATTACAACACACATACACTGTCTCTGTCTCTCTCTCTCTCTCTCTCTCTCTCTCTCTCTCTCTCTCTCTCTATGAGATATTAGTTTATTGAAATATGGTGGCTGATAATAGAATCAAAATTAAGCAAATATCTTGTTAAACTTTCCATTGTTCAGGCAGCATTTAAACTTTAACACTCTATATTACGAAATGAATAAATAAATGGTACTTAAATTTCAAACGAATTTAGGATAGAATTTGTATTTATTATTATTTAAAATGTTCTTTTATTCCATCTGCTCGTCTGTCCAATATAAACATTACTAATGGAAAAACTAACACAGTGCAGTCTCGATGAAACATATTTCAAATAAAAAACATTCAAGTTACTTTTAAGTAAACTCTTATAATTATTTCAACTTGACGGTCATTATCTAAGAGTAATATAACAAACCGAATATACAAAACAGGTAACATCCATTAAATATTTAAATTTAGGGTGACGTCATAAATTAGAAAGTAGCAAGGGGTGGTATTAGAACATAGTTCTATTTGATTATTAACTAAACCATTGTTTTTATTCTTAAGGGCTTTTTTAATTTCCACATTTTCTAGTTTTTATTTGAAGAATTTTAACAGGGGTAAATTTTAAATACATTAATACGATATTAATTATTGAATTAATTTATACCCATTACAGATTACTATAGTTGCAATAGCATTGGCGCGAAAAGCCAAAGATCCCGGGTCCGAGTCCCGGCGAGGGCGTGACAACAGTAACAAAATTTACCCTCATTGTATGAGGTAATCTGTAGTGGGTATAAATTAATTCAATAATTAATATCGTAAGTTTTTTTTTGTTTCCTCTCTGTAAATTTCAATCTAAAGTATGTTTCCTATCTAAGCAATGTTCAATCAATTAAATCAACAGGTTTTTTGAACTAAAGAGTTTACTTAAAATATAGGTTGAAATAAAAGTGACATGAGTGTTTTTATTTATAAGCTTTTTTATTACTAAGATATTGTGTAGTGAAACAATTTGCTTGAACTTCACAATCAGGGTTTACTCATTTCGGAAATATTTAATCTAAATATCCTTTGATAATGAACCGTATAACTGACGTCTTAATGTACGTTTACAATTTTTATGGACATTAGTTGCTCTATGTTATTTTTATAGTCGATATTGTACATAGGTGACTGTTAGACTGTAAATATTTTTTTAATCAATATATGTTCTAAGAAACTTAAAATTTAAAAATAATGGGCAATCTGTTGTAGTTCTAAACCGTTAAATGGGCTTTAAACAAGGAGTGGCTGAATTTTGACATGCACTTTTGTGCTTATTGTTGGTATTTTTGAACCCTATTAAATAAGTGTAGAATATTATCAGTAAACTTGGAAATGTTCAACTGGTAATTGAGTCAGATTACATTTAAAAATTTAATCGTTTTACAATCAATAATTAAATAGGTTTGTATTCAAAACGTATTCTCTTACTTTGCAGTGCTTTATTTTAAGAAAACGCTAATTGCATTATCATGAGACTAAGTCTCTCGTAGGTATACGTAATTGTTAAAAAGATTTTTCAAAAGTTCTTGTTAATGATAATATTCTATTGTAGAATTAAATTTCTCATTGTACTCATATTTGAAGCACTAAGAGTTAACTTGAACTTTGAACTGGAAAAAGAGATATTGAATTATTGTCCTTTTAATGAACTGAATATAGGTGGTTGGTAGATATATATTTAACAACAATTTGGCTTATATGCTAGTTGAAGGAAGGGGTAGAGGGAAAATATTTAGTAGTGGGGAACTACTTAATTCTATTTGTTCGTTTATTAGAATATCGCTATTTTTAAATATATTAATTTGTAAAATTTCTAGAAGAGACAGTTTTAGTTGATTACTTTCTATACGTAGTATTTTAAAATCTTCATTAAATTGATGATTATGAGTAATTAGCTGGTTTGCATAATTGGAAGAGTCAATGATTTTGTTATAAAATGCTCTCTTGGGTTCACTAATTCTTGTTTTAAAATTTCTACATTTTTTTTTCTTATGTAAAACGTTTCACATGAATTAGAGTTTAATCAGTCAATACCAGAAATATTCATTTTGTTAGTTTTGTCTTTATTATTCTTAATAAATTTACTTAAATTGTTGTTAGTTTTGTATGCTATTGTATAGTTATTTTTGTTTAGTATGGATGAAATATATTTCGTAGGCTGGCCTATGAAGGTTAATGATTAATATTTTTGGTTTTCTTTAATATTTGGATATATGAGGTTTATAGCCTTTTTGTAAATTAGTTTGTTTAGTAAAGAGTCTATTAAGGAAGTGTTATAATTGTTTTGAATGACTATTTGTTTTATAATAGTTAATTTTTTTTTATAATGTGCATTCAACATAGACAGATATTGATTATTTGAAAATTCTTATACTCACCATCAGTAAAATCGCTCATGTTTATGGGTTTTGTATCTACTGGTAAATCCGATGAGACAGGTTTTGGTGTTGATGTAGAACTTAAAAACGGTGATGTTGCGGTGAAATTTGTGAAAGTTGTCGAAGTCGTAGCATTTTCTACAATTGTAGAGATTTCGGGAATTTCCGAAGAAACTGCGGCTGATGACGTGACATTGATTTCTGACGGTGAGGATGTTGATACAATCGGTAAGAGGACCCAGTCCGGCGAAGTTATAGGTTTCCACCCTTACAAATAAAAAATATATATATATATATATATATATAAACCCAGTAAAGTAGTTTACAACACATAAAAATAGAGAAGATTCTTTATTAGAAAAAACAAAACTAAAAATTTTCACACACTTTATTTACTATTCGTAACATATGTTTCGCCAAAGTTTGGTTTCCTCAGACGTTAGTACTTACTACTAAATAAACATTGCGACCTGGGTGATTAAATATGTACACAATAAGGGTGGTGGTAATATTTACAATAAATTCAAAAGTGGGGAGTTGTTGCCTTCGGTCTGGTCATTGAGCAGGGTTCCTAATTTTTTATATTTATTAATTTCAAGGTTCTCCAATAATGTTATAACTTATAGCTCTTATTTTCTAAATGAATAATTTCAATACAGTTGTTGAACATATGACATTCTTCTGTGACATGGTTTGCATAGCTGTCTTTGTGTTGGGATAGACGTTTATTGAAATTCCTACCAGTCCGATATATACTTTAAGGCATGACCCACAGGTCCACTTATAAACTCCAGAACACTTTAAATCTTTAGTTTTGTTTTTTCTAATTAAGATGGATTATCATCAAGTAAAGGTCGAAACTATCAAATCTTTGATAGAAGATTCTTGATTTATCACATAAAAGCTGCATAATGTTTGAGTAGGTACACACATTAACTCAATTAACTGTGGATTTCGTTTTAGTTTGCCCTCAAATGAAATGTATGCATTTCTTTAAGGTTATGTTATTATTATTCTCCAAGAGGTCATACGTATTGAAAATAGAATTGTGTTGACTGTTACGTACTTGATTAAATTTTATAATCAGTAATGGGAAATATAGAACAAAAACACACACTCCCTGGGGTAATAGGTACCATCAGAGGAACTCAGGTTTTACCAGATATTTTTTTATTGTTTTCGAATACTTGTTTTCTTTGTAAATTTAACGAGAGCTGTTTTAAAAAAATCAAGAGAACGCCCATTTAAACATTAAATGGCGTTTTCTACATATGAGTGGAATTGTCTTTGTGATTGTTTTTAGCGACATTGGCTTATTCTGGTGAATTGAGTTGTTGAAACAATTTTTACGAAAAATTAAAATGCTGGTTTTTATATTCATACAAATGTTTACAATCTTCAAATTGTCGCAATTTATTTTCAGAAACATGTTATATACTTGTGAATAGCTGTTCACTTGTCTCAATTTGTACATATTTACTATAATAAGTAGTGGATTGTTTACAAATTTGTTTCGTCGATAACAACACAAAATAAAGTAAAAAATCACATTTTCCTTTTTAGAAATTTCAAAAGAAACACTTTACGCCTTTTTGATGTTTATCAACATTGAAGTTTACTTTCTTTGTTTTTTCATGATTAACTTTCGTGGTGCACCGAATGCTTCAAAATTTAATGTAAGTATCCAAGTAAAATTATTTAGAAAAGGTCTTTTAGGAGGAATGTATTAATGTTTTTCAATGAGACATATTGTTTCTGTATTTAATGTTATCAATATAAAAAATAGATAGCTAGGTTCGTCTAAGCGCTTTATGCACAAACTGCTGGATAGATTTTGGGAATATTATTCCTATTTCATTTTCAACATAATTGGATCTTTCGATTGATGCGTTACCTGCGGTCATTAACGCAAAATAGATAGGTTCGTAAAAGTTTAGATACGTTTTGAAATAAATATGTATGTATAAGTACGTGATGATGTATTTAGAAAAAAAATCTTTATTATACCTGGCGCACTCACCAAATATACATGCGAAAATAAATTAAATCAATTTTCTTAGCGACTGTTAATGAAAGCAAAAAAATATCCAAATACTAATAGATACCTACAATTTATGTCCTAGTAAATTTTACCAATTTTTGCTCTTAAGTTTAAGTCTGTTTTCAGGATTGTCTTACAGCCATTTTTAAAATCAAAATATTTCAGTTTATAATTTGTTAATGAATAGAGAAACACTTTGAGTTTAGTTTCACAAATATTTTTATTAAAACTTTATAAACTTGTTTCGGCATTTACGCCATTATTCAAAAGTATTAGTTAACCAACCATTGTACCTATAACAAATTTGTATAGTTTTAATAAAAATATTTGTGAAACTAACTCAAAGTGTTTCTCTATTCATTAACAAATTATTAATCATGTTTCACAAAGAGTGCGACACACAATCTATTAACTATATTTCAGTTTATTCCATTTTATGAATAAAAAGCAATAGATGTGGAGTTCCTAGTGTTAGTATTTAGATAGTGTTATTAAAAAGTCATAATTTTACATCGTTTTCGTTATAATTGTAGTTAACATTTATACTGTTCTCATGTTTTGTTCGTGCATTGTAAGTTAATTTGATTGTACGTGAGTAATTTTCTGTTTATGTCACGTTTGATTAATTAATTATTCCGAGGGATAACACCTTATTATATTTTCCCCTTTATGCGGTAACTCAACAATTTCGATCTCGTTCTGTTTCTGTCCGCAACATTTTGCTTACAAACATACAGATACACACACATACATACTTACATACATGTATATATATATATATATACATACATATAAACACAATTAGTCAAGTCGTTACGTAGTCGTCGATCCGTCCCAAAGTGGGTGACATACTTTCGAGGGCGAAAACAAGTTACCTGGTCGTCCAAAACAATTGTAAATAAGCGACATACCTTTCATTTTTATTACAGAAGATAACGGATCCGATTCTGTGCCACTTACAGTGGTCTAAGACTGACTTAAATGCCCATACCAAAAGACCACGTCGAATATTTTATGCGTAAACGAAATTGAAATACCAAAGGCTTTACTGAATGAGTAAAGGGGGGTTTTCTAATGTTCATTGGTATAAGGTTCCACTTGACACGGCCTACTTTAAAAATACGATATCAAACCGTTACGTGCTTCTTCTATTTAAAATAATATCAGTCGACTGACGAATCGATTCTATGCAACTGATTTACTTCCGGTAGACTTGTTTAAATTTTTCCATATCAAAGTGCAATAGCAACGGTAGTATGAGGTCTGACGTAAGACTTCAATAGAATTGAATAAAATTCAGGGAATTGCATGATCTCGTTTTGTATAAGGCTAAAATATGTTGTTCTAATGGAAATACGGAATTTGCCATGAATATAAAATTCAACTTTTAAGAAAATTGAAAGCACAGAAACTCAACAAGTAAGCTGAATTTTAGAAACAAGAACATAATCAAAGTAATGAACTTATATGTTATTGGGGCCTGTAATTCTAAAAAACTGAAAATTACCGTAAGTCGTAAACATCTAATTATTGTTTTAAAATAATTCTCAGGCTAATGCGGCCGTTGTTAATTAAATTGGACACTAGAGTTTTCGGGTTTTAGATTGTGTCAATTTGTAAGTGTACATGACGTTTCGGCAATCATATCGCCGCCAACTTCAGCATATCTGAAACAGTTTCAGATCGGCGCGGTTATAAGCCGGAAAATTTTTAAATATAAATATGGAATCAACAGAAACAATTACTCCGAGGGCTAATACCCCTACCGGCATTGAATTACACTGTTGATTCCGATTGACTTCTAGACGAAAATATAACATATTCAAAAAAGAAGGAATTAAAATCCTTATTTGTCTAAATTTTATGATCAAAGATCTTACATTTTGAACGTGTCCTACCAAGTAGGCACAACGAACCGAAAGCCATATCCCACGTCCCACGACCGATTTCGACCTATCGGGTCTCATCAGGTGGGCGCTAGCCGAAAGGCCTTTACAGGCTATATTATTAATATAAATATAAATATAAATATTAATATGGAATCTTTGATCTTAAAATTTAGACGAATAAGGATTTTAATTCCTTCTTTTTTGCATACGGAAAACTTTTGTTTTCAACAGGGTCTTAGCATCTTACCATTTTAACCTAGGACATTTAAATTTCCTCTCCCTCTGTTTTAAAGCAAAACTAAACTAAATAGAAATATTTAACTGAGTTACAATAATCACAAACGATAATTATATATTATAATATTAAATTTTGTTTTTTTTTCAGTAGGTATACCTATTATTTTAATACAATTTGATTAATTCATGCTGTTTGTATAGTACAGGAATCTGAGTCAGTTTTTGTAAATTTATGATTCTGAGGGTATAAAGTTGTTTATTTAACACTAAAAAATCAACATTCAACGTTTCGCCTCAAGTTAGAAGTTTTATTAAGATAGATTTAGATCTAAATGAAGATCTATACATTATAAATGTACCTTGACAAAATCGCTTATCGTGAGGCGAAACGTTGGACTTCTTACAAACTGAGGAAAAAAATATAAAATGGAGAGCTAATTTAAGATTCTAATTTTCTTTTTTACTATTTTTTTCTTCTTTTAATTCTCCTTCCAATTGTTTGTTGACCTTCAAGAAGAAATTCAATTATAAAATTAAAATTACTTCCCTTTACCGTGTTCCGTAAAATTTTTAATTTTCGTCGTAATGAACTAGTTAAATGTCAGAAAACGTGCGGCGATATTTGTTTTGAGTCCAATTGCTTTGAGAGAGGCAATTTTCAGTTTCCCTTAAAGTGTCTATTGTCCCTAAGATGTGTTAAACTCACCGTTAATGTTAAAGGAATTGAGTTTACGTTGTGGAAAACTGTTTGGGGTTGTTCACGCAAGGTTTTCATAAGTTGAGCGTAAAAACGATGAGTTTCTATTACGACCCTACCGATAAACAGTATTCTACACACGATTCATTGATGGTATTTATTTTCTGTTGATACGACGTTTTCTTTTTTTTTTAATAGAGTTTTATTAACGTGTAAACATTCAGGGTGTATATTCAGCTTGTTCGGAAAAATCTTCGATAAT
Organism: Agrilus biguttatus; assembly: GCA_963921985.1. NCBI lineage: Eukaryota > Metazoa > Arthropoda > Insecta > Coleoptera > Buprestidae > Agrilus > Agrilus biguttatus. Next base: position 30,531,179 of record OY998118.1, read on the forward strand.
CATTTAAGGGGGAAACAATAATTAAAAAAATATTCATAGTTTGAAACCTCACATATAAACAATTAGAGCCAATCGTTTTATTAATAAAATAGAATTGATATTTACTTGATGAATGTTCATAATTGAGATTAATTAAATAAAATAACCTGTAAGCTTTTCGCAAAATATTTATTTCAAATAACAATTGTTTCGCTAAACTGTAGCATTATCAAGTTGATTGAGTTACGATCGATTTATAGTGTAAGTCAGGTTAAGGTTTGATCACGGTTCGGTCAAGGTCAGGTCAAATATGTCACAGTTTACATTGTAGTAGATACGGTCACTGTCAGTTCACAAGAAAATGAGCAGTCAGAATTGAAATTTGTGGAAATTTATTAAATGTTTTTTTTAATGTTTTTAATGTTTTTCAACAAATGAGCGTCTACAGAACATATGCAACGTAACCCACCCTTAATTAAAAAAAATCACTGCTACTGGTAAGCTTCTGAAACATGTTTTAAATCAGCATAAATTAAAAAGCAATACATTATAATTTTCCAGCAAAAATTATCATAAAACTCTATATTTGTTTCAACTGATTAATCAGTTATCAAGAATACGTAGAAACAAATGTAAAGTTTAATAATAAAAATTTCCGATTTTGATTTATTTATGCTTATATAACTAAAATTTAAGTTTCCGAAAAAGCCGTAGGTTATTGTCAACGGTCCAGTCAGTTGATCTGACCCTGACTATTGTTGGAGAGAAATACTGCGGTCACTTGTTCGACTGTGATCTGACCGTGCGTTATAATGTGAATACTGCTATTAAAAATGAATGCTACAATATTTAATCTAACCGTTATTGGATCGTCATCAAACCGTGACTTCACCTATAGTATAAATCAGGCTTAAGACACTTGCTACCACGAATTATGCGGGGATTTTGGCTGTACCTTTTATCTTTTGATCTGTTGGCTTTTTATTGGCTGTTTTCTTAGATGTTAACTAAATTGACATTTGAATGTTGATCATTCTAACTACAATTCACAGTTAAAGAAATTTCAAAGGATTTCTGCGCTTTCAGTATAAAAGTATGCAGTTTATGAGAAGATGTTGGGGAAATATTATGCACTCGGCATTTCTCTCGAAGTAAACTTTAGTTATGAAAGTAGCAGTAATTTTTGGAAAGCTTTACGCTATATGTAAGTATATGCAATAAACATACCTTCATCTGTCTGATTGATGTTGCTGGCATTCTCGTCAGTAATCGTCCATGTTACAAAAGGCTGAATGGTGGTCTGTTCAAGTTGTTCTGGTGCAGTGGTTGCAGGCGTTAGAGGCTTCAAAGGTTTTTCCTGTTGTATCTCATTGGTGTCCACGTTTCCGGTTACAAATGGTTCAGAAGCCGTACCATTCAGTTGTACGGATACGTCGTTAGAATCGGTCGACACTAGCGGTAGATTTTCAGTTGTTGTTAATGGAGTTATTGTTGTATAATTGGGATAATTAACGGGTAATTTAGTAATTGTAGATGCGTTCAAAGTTGCTCCGGTGAAGTTGGTAATTGAATTTGTGTTGGTAGGCAATTTCGAAGCAACAGTAGTTGTAGTGGTGGTAGTACTAGTTGTGGTTGTAAGAGTGGACAATGTTGATGTTGTCATTGGTTTCTTTGTTGTGGCAATAGTACTAGTACTACTAGGTTTTGTTGTAGTAGATATGACAGGTTTTGACGTGCTTGTAATGGGTTTATTGGTAGTTGTAACAAGAGGCCTTGGTGGGATTTTTACAGGCTTTTGTGTTACAGTTGAAAGGGGTTTAGCAGTGGTAGAAACGTACGGTTTTGGAGTTACTTTAGTAGGTTTAGAAGTTGTAGGTTTTGAAGGTGCTGTGGTGGGTTTTGGTTTGGTGAAGGAAGGATATGGTGAGGGTTTCTTTGTTGGAAATGGTTTAGACGTTGTAGGTTTTGGTCGCGGAGGTTTCGAAGTAGTTGTAGGTTTTGGTGTTGTAGTAGAAAATCGTGACGTTGTTTCGTAGGAAACAGTATTTTCTACAACATTTTGGAATGTAGTGAGCCTTTCTGGTAGATTGGTTGTTTCGATTTTCGGAGGTTTCGTCGTTATCTTAATTCTGTTAAATTGGGTGGTATTGGACGGTTTCGGTCGAATTGTTGTAACGATTTTATCTCCGTAATACAGTGTCGTGATTCCTCTTTCAGTTGTTGTAGTAGTACTACTTTTTGTACTTGTGATTGGATATTTCGTCGTTTGTTTTGGTGCCGTTGTCTTTTGGGGTTTTACCGTTGTCGTGTATTTGGTTTTTGCTGTTGTAGTTGTAGTCAACGGAAGTTTCGTTTTTTGTGTACTGGTCGGTACTTTGGTAATTAATGTTGGCTTTGTAGTAGTGGGTGTTTCTATCTTCGTTTTTACCGTACTATTGCTAACATTTTTGTGATAGGTCGTCGAAGCTTTTGTTGTTGTCGAAGTTTGTATGTGAGTATGTTGATGATGCCTGTCTGGAGGTATGAGAGCGGCGTCTATTGTGTTTGATGCTATTTCATTGACGTGGTCGATCCGGCAACACGAACCGAAGTAAAATCGGTCTATGCACGTGCCCAAATGAGTGCCGTTCGATTTTAAGCAGTCGATTGCGAACATGCAAACTCCTTTCTGGTTTGATTTTCTCGATATGCATGGAAGATGTCGTATATTTCTTCCTGTTGTTCCTGAAAACAAGAGTAAAAATGTCAAAAATATTTAAGTTGCAAACACACTGAGAATATTGAAGTTACGTGTGTGGTTTGTTTACGTATCTATCTTAAGTAAATATTATGTGAGTTACTTCAAATATTAATTGATAATCACAACAATAAAAATTGTATATGTGTATATCAACTAATTAATGAAATATTGATTTGGTACAAATTTTGTTAATAATTAATAAAATTTTCGTACATAAGATTAAAATCTATTCAGTATTTGCAAAGATTAGCTCGGCAGTCTGGTGTACGTGAATATTAACGATTATAGTTTTTACAATTTTTTCAAATTCAAAAGTTATATCTCGTTAAAACCAATCTTAATGTGAAATATAATGAATTAATGTTATTATTAATACTTCTTTCAAAACTAATCATTCCCTTTCTAAATTCATCAAAAATAATAAAAGCAAAACTGACGATCGGATAAATAAGACATCCTTTAACCAAAGGATCCATACTCATAAAAGAAGTTTTACTCTTAAAAATATGGACATTACATATTTTGAGTAACTACCTTATCAAATGTAAACATGAATAAAAGTTTTGAGTAAAGGTCAAAAATTAAACTAAATTATGTATACTTAAAATATAATTAGAATTATATATTTTTCTTTACAACCAAATGGAAACGAATAATTCTCTTTTGGTAAATTTGTATTTAAAATCAAATTTTCAATTTATATATTATCTATTCCCGTACCATTATTTCTGTATTTCAAAACTCCCTCCACCCTTACTATGTAAGCGATATTTTCTAAAAATTATATTCATGTTTTATCTACCTGAAAAAGCCTTTATAAGGCAAAAAATATTGTAACGTTCATTATATGAATAAATACGATAACCATCATGCAGTTTTAAGAAAGGGGTGGGGAGAAAATCAATACTCTAATTAAACAGAAGTTAATTAAATTCATTTATCGGATTTAGAATCAAAAAAGGGTGGATAATTTCTTAATTAATAAATTCCTATGGACAACGTACCTTTGATTAAACTAATTCTTCTAAACATTTGTTTTATTATAATTAGCTACGTATTTACATTGATTCTTAGAAACCTGGTTAGTATTTTTATTTAACGTAACATTGCGTGATCTTTTTATGTTTGCATAATGTATTGATTTGTCTTACGTTTAATTCGTGCCAGTTGATTAAATAAATGTTGTGGAATATGTTTTCTTAACTATACACAGAAATATTTAATAAATAAGTACTTACTAGAAATTCAAACTGTGCTTATTTTTGATTATTGCTATATACACCGATCGTAGGGTAAAAAATAAATTTGTAATATGTACCATCTAAGAAATTACACAGTAATAATAATAACTAGTTATAGCTGGGGTTAAAATGATACCTTGAAGGTATCGATACTTTTATTTGGTTATTGTATCAAAAGAATGATACATATATTTTATATTTATAATATAGCCTGTAAAGGCCTTTCTGCCAGCGCCCACCTGATGAGACCCGATATTTCGAAACCGGTCGTGGGATATGGCTTTCGGTTCGTTGTACCTACTTGGTAGGATGCTTTCGATATGTGAGATCTTTTATCTTAATAGTTAGACGAATAAGGATTTTAATTCCTTCTTTTTTGAATATGTTCAACTTTTATGTTTAACACTTTAAAGCAATCACCAACAAGGAATTATGGATAAAAGTATAAAATTGTTGCAATCGGAACAGTTCCTATGTATTTGAAAGTGTTTAGATCTGTCCTGGGCAACTTCGGGCAAAAGTCGACTCTTCCCCCGAGACCGAATTTGACAAATTTCCCTATAAATCGCGATCTAGAATTCCTGGAGCAGAGGCCTGGTCACACCGCCGAAATTTTATTGAGATTTATGTATGACGCCACCTGATGGAAAATTATATTATGTAGATATTATGAGAATTTATATCGCAGCATTTGCAGAAAGTAAAATTTTAAGTTTTGTCGAAAATCGTTTCCGAAAAGGTTTTAGTTGTTAGTTTTTGATTTCCGGAAAACAGTTTAATATTATGTATATACTCCAACTAACGAAGAAAATTTGAAAAAAAAGCAATTCAGTAATATGAAAGCACCGAAAAATAAAATAATGTAACCACCACTTGACCCCCTAAAGTAACGCAAAAGCTGAACTTTTTGTTTCATAATCTCAGTCACTTACATAATCATACATTAATCCATTAGTTTGTTTATAAATTCTGCCGTGAGTAATTAATTAAAATAATCGATTATTTAGTAATATTTCACATAAAATTTAATTTTATCGTTAAAACAATATGTACCAAAAGTTGTGGTTGAATGAAATCGGTCTTGATCTTCTAATCTTTCAGTAGTATTTGTAATGCAAGTTATAAAAGACTAACGATAAAATAAAAATTATTATCATAAGTGTAACCATTGGTAATGTTGTAACTAAAATCTTTCTGAATACTTTATGGATTCGGTTTCCATTTATTACGTCATACAGAGCATTTACAAATCAAATCAATATTCAATCTGAAATTAAATCAAAATCAAATCGTACATGTCCTGGAGTTTAATGCAGTTACCATTTTAATTTGTTTTTCGACTGTCGGCTGTTTTAGTTTTATATTTTTGTGTATATTTTGGTTATGACCTTTCCGGTTGGCCTTCATGACATGTAGGTGTACCAAAAATTTTCCACTAATTAATTTTGCTCGGAATAAAAGTGTTTCCATTGGGAATTAGTCACAGTTTAATCCATAACACGTAATTGTATTTTAGTGGAGATAATAAAAGTCGACTGTTAATAAACGTATTGTGTCTGCTATCTACAACGGTAGGGCAGATTCTAAGAAACAGTTAGAAACCTTCATGCAATAAATTTTAAGAGAATAATGTTAAAGTAATAAATCACTTGATAGTACTTATATATATGATATAACATTCTACTAAAGTTAAATTATATCCGATAAAGAATAACAAACCAATTGATGAAATACTGATGCGATCAAAAGCTCAATAATAATTTGAAGTAAAACTTCTATACTAAATTTGGTTCCAAAAACCTTTAACAATTGGCCAGCAATGAGAATGCGTTATTGTGCAACAATCGCCAACTCATTAACATAAATACAAAAATATAAATATGGAATCAACAGACACAACTACTCCGAGAGCTAATACCCCTACCGGCATTGAATTACACTGTTGATTCCGAAAGATTCTTAGACGAAGGTATAACATATCCAAAAGGCATTTGTGCCAGCGCCCACCTGATGTGACCCGATAGGTAGAAACCGGTCGTGGGATATGGCTTTCAGTTCGTTGTGCCTACTTGTTAGGATTTTAATTCCTTCTTTTTTGGATACATCAACATATTACTGAGCATAAAACTTTGAACCCCTAGGAACGAAATCATTGTAGATAATACACTTTGAGTCGTAAAAATGTATGAGCACTGTTTTAATTGTTTACTTCGATAAATGAACTGTTTTTGGTTTTCAATCATCAGGTGACCACCATTATAAACTTTGACACTTAGTTTGTGGAATGTATTGAAAGCACTATGTCTCATCACTAGTTGCAATAGGTTTTAAAAATTCTTTTGTTTTTTAGGAGTTCTCTAATCATGTTATTGCAATGTTTAATTCTTTGCAATTTTTAGTCATCCATCAACTGATGTGGAACAATTCTTAAATTCACTTTTCAGTTACAATTGTTGTTTTGGGTATATCAAGTTTAATTTCTACGATTCTCACTGAGGAATCACGCTATTTTTTACATTTTCCATTTAAATTAGTCGACCTAGACGTTTATCATCATCAAAATTCTTTTTTTACCTTCCTTAAATAGTCAAAGCTATTTAAAAACTTGCGTTTTTGATAGAAAATTATCTTTATAAGCTTTTTAAAGTATCTAAAGCGTTTCAATAACACTTCTACAATAACCCAATTTTGGATGTTTTTGGAATAGAGTTTGTAAAACTATTGATTATTGAATGGGCCGTTCTTAAGATAAAAGCGTACTGTATAATAATCGAGTAGAGGTATGGTACTGTCCTCTGGGACAGTGTTAAAAATATTACCTCCATTTTACTACTGTCTTGAGTGACTTTTCATTAACGCTCCCATTTGTAAATATTGCGTGACATTAGAGACTCAAATATTTTTTATGTACAATTGCATGAAAACTATGCTACAATACATTTTATTTATAACATTTTGCCCATTTAAATTAATTTTTCAGACGTTTAAAGTAGTCGAAATCTCATCTCAATAGTCTGTAATCATTGAAGCATATACATAACAGTCTTCTATTATTTTATGTTATTACATTGAAAATATAGAGATACATAAAATATCAAATCTGTGGTGGTTATTGTCACACTCGCCTCTCCTAGTACTATAAATTTAATTGTTAATTTAGTGCATTTTTAAATGTTTTGTTTTGTATATACATCTTTTGTTATATATTTATTTTCCTTGTCTAATTATATAGTTTTCCATTTCTTGAATTTCTAACTTTTGTACCCTCCTTCACACTCACTAAACAAAATCTGTTTTCAGTTCCTATTAACTTGCATGTGTACTGTTACTTTTATCTACCCTTGACAATAACAAATGTTCTTTTGTGTACATTCCAAATTTCATTTTTCTTTTGTTTATTTTTAACATAAAATTTCTATTTTCAGTTTCATTCTATTCTTTTTACAAATCTTTTTTGAGTCTTTCCCATTGTTCCCTTAATTGATGTTACTCGAAACTTCATTCTCTTGCCCAATTACCCTCGCCAGTAAAAAGTGAGTCTTTTCTGTATCCTGTCCATTTTCACATTATTACGCCAGTGTCACTTTTCCTAAATTACTGATATTCTTACTTCCAATAATATCCATTTAAAATCCTCAACTTTTTTTCTGTTGCATGCACTTTTGTCTTTCTCTATGCTAATCCTTGTAAGTAAAAAGCAGATGTACATAAATAAATGACTTGCATGTATATTACACATATGTACCAATGTGATAATAGCGGGTGTCAAATAAACATAGCGTAACGTGTTTATGGATTATTTAAGTTGATAAACAAAAGCTCTTGGTGTTGACGTAACGGTAGCCAAACATTCTTTACTAAACAATTGACCGCTTCTCCAAATTAAGTAAGTGGCCGTAGTAGTCATGTCCGTTACCTTAGCCTAGGGCTAGGGATACCACAATAAAAGCCATGGTTAATTGACCGAACATCGAACAGCTTTTCTTTAATGTTTATTGTTTTTTAAATCGAACGCGGTAGTTGGTCTGTAAAACCACTCAGTAGTTTTTTACGGATTTTAGGGCATCTTCTTTATTACTCCTTTTTGTATCACTTTTTGCATACACCATACATACTAAGTATATATGTTACGGGTGAAGTTAGATAAGCGAGTAAACCTAGGTTTACCCGGATAAACTACGTAATACCCAAGACTCTTGGGTAAAGTCCAAAATATATTTGGAATTGTACACGTTTCGGGATTTACTCGCGTAAACCGCGTTTTATCCGCTTTCGCTTGGTTAAAGTTCGATGTACCATAAATGACGAGGCCGTTAATGTTTGAAAAACATATTTAATTCAAAAAACACATTTTACAAACAAAAATTAGAATTTTAAAACTGTATTCTCTTAAAGGTAATCTACTCACGAGTAATTATTTGTTCAAACAAGAGAAGCTGCTGTGACATTTCGAGTTGCAAAGATTTCCAATAGCTTTACCTAACCTAACCTAACCACAAGTCCTTTTTTGACTAACCAAGAAAATACGGCATATAAAAAGTATAGAAAATCAGAAAAAAGTCAGTGAATAGTTTTTAAAAATACCCAATAAAACATACATAAGTTGTGTGATAATAAATTTAAAATTGCTTATTTTTTAAGCAATGAGATGTAGGAACTCGCTACAATTTTTTTATAGACTTCCGGTTAGCTTTTACAAGATCTGTTTTTCACTGTTTTTCTGAGAGTGTTGCATTTAGAATTATGAAAATGATATTGTTAAGTTCATTATAACCTGAGTCTTTTATACCATTTCCAAAATGATATACCAAAAAAGCAAATTTCTAGAAGTTGCGGCTTTGTAAATCTTTTAGTTTCAGTTGTTTTGACAATAGGGAGGAATTTATTTTCCAACATTTTTCTGGAAATGCCCTGCCTACTTAAAAATATTCCTTCCGGTTGGCATACGGCAAAAAAGTATTGAATAATGTAGAAGAGTATGCTAGATAGAACTGTTACTGTTCGTTACAGGATGGTGTGCAACTTATTACTATAGCGGCCACAACTTCTGTTACTCCGCGTCTACCAGTCATGGAGGCTCGCGTCATTGTTCAATGTTTTTCGTTGGACCGTTGTCGTACAAGCAGAATTCATTTCAAAAAACTAAATTTCGAATACCTCAGAGGAACACCTGCGCAACCGGTCTAAAAGTAATGTCTAATGAAGTTTATATAGTTGCTATAGATGGCGTTCACACGAGGTCTGCATTTATTTATTGAACACTATTTAATGGCAGCAAGTAGGTTAGTGGGTGTTTCGACGGAACTGTCTGGGACGTGCTGATGAGAACCAAAGAGTTCGAAATCGCGATCGAAGTCTGACAGTTTCGACAGAATACTAATTAAAAATATACTTTTATTTTCGTTTGTATAGTTTTCTTGCACATGTAAGTAACTAGAAAAGACAATTTTTTGAATGAAAATTGTTTAATTTAGTATATTTGTGGCAGCATGAACGGAACAATTGATTTCTGAAATTGGTTCCGAGCTACCAGTGTAACTACCGCAATTTTGTATCAAAAAAGAGAAACCAATTGTTTGTGTTTGTTTGTATTGTTTTATTTTTGAAATACGTAACCGTTTTGTGCATTATAAGTTTTTATGCAAGAAAATTGTTATATCAAACTTTTTCTAGAAGAAACGGTGGTAGCATCGCTAAATGGACAAACAGACAGAATCATAATATACTTAATCTTATTTTCTTCTCTTCCTTCTCTAATTTACTCTCTAGAGGTATTGAATTGTATCGGCGGTCGGGTTGGGGTTTATGAACCAAAATGTGGGACGTGCACAGCATTATACATTGGTCAGATAGGTAGAACGTTTAAAGAAAGGGTCAATGTGCATGTGAAGAATTATAATAGGAAGTCAACATTTATGAACCATATAACAAACAATAAGCACAAATTTAACATAGAAGACAAGATGTTAGATATATTAGAAACAATAGAAATAAACAGACATATAAAAAACGAAAACAGCCCAGTTTTGAACGAAATAGAAAATATGTATTCATCCCTCCTAATAACAAAATTTGTCAACTTCTCCTAACCTAGACTAAGTTACAATTAATACTTCTTCTGAAGATGCTTATGTTTAAGTGAAACAATTGTAAAGAATAAAAGTGATTTAAGGTGGAACTGTATTTGTTTTATTTATGACAAAATACCTAGAGGTATGGTAAAGATTTGATCCTTTTTTGGTCAAGATGCATGTATTTTTGTCATTTAATTTATTGAAAACATTTAATATTAGGACAATCTAAAATGCATTCGAATTTCTTTTGGAGTCTTGGAGCTTTCGTTAGGAATATCAATAGGAACCGTATTATTTACATTTGCATTTACATTTTCATTTCCCAACAGATAATTTACCATTTTTATATGCTTTTCGTATGTTCAAAGCTAGAGCAGAATCCAAATTGTTCATGGCCCGTAGCAAATATAAGGTGGCGTTCTTAGTTTATGAAACTTAAGAATATACTGGAACAGGCAATTAAGCAGAATCATAAAATGCCTTTAGTTCCAGTGTTCAGAGTTTATCAAAAGTAAAAAACGATATTAAAATCGATAAATTGAAACTGCAGTTATATAGATGAGAATAAAAACTGCAAAAAATTATGAACTTTTGTGAAACATATTGAATACCGATAATAAAGAAATAAAACACTGGAATGTTTACAGAGAATTGTATTTAAAATACTCTACAATATTGTTTCGACCGACGCGGTCATTCTCAAGGGTAACAAATGGATTATACTAAAGTCTAAAGAATACTATTTATGAACCACACATGATTAGCGCACATTTTAGACTTTAATAGAGTCCTTAATTCTCCGTAAACATTCCAGTGTTTTATATCTTTATTATTGGTATTCAATATGTTTCACAAAAGTTGCACCGAACAAAGTTTAAATAGTATTAAAACCGTGAGATTACGTAAGTTGGTGCTAATGTTCAAAAGGACTCTATTAAAGTCTAAAATGTGCGCTAATCATGTAGTTAAGCATTCTTTATACTTTAGTATAATCCATTTGTTACTCCTGAGAATGACCGCGTCGGTCGAAACAATATTGCAGAGTATTTTAAATACAATTCTGTGTAAACATTCCAGTGTTTTATTCCTTTATTATCGGTAATAGTTTTGCGTGACGTGCGCACATTGAATAACGCGAATGGAAATTTTTGTTTGTTTTTCTTTGCTTAGTGTAAATCTACCTTTATGTTCGACACCGTACCATGCTTTCAGCTTGCTTTTAAATTGTTAATTGTGATTCGAAACGCGTACCAACTGTACGCCTTCAGGTACAGTTCGCTGTTTTAAAAAGTATGGCAGTTTCAGTTTTGTCGAATTCCATTGCTGTTTTTGTTTATCGTTTTGTTTTCGTGTACTTTTTAAATATTTATGAAGTAATTTTGTTTACTGTTATAAATACATACTGAAACTCAATAAAACTGTATAATTTGGAGTTCTGACGACCTAGCTGTTTAGTTTTATGGTATAATATAATAATAAAAATATAAATTATTAGTTTAAACGTACCTAAGTCGAACTATTATAACTACATATGTAGGTAATCTTAGTGCAATATAAAAGTCTCAAATCCTTAAATTGAAATATCTTCGAAAATGTATTCTTCACATATCTCATTCTGTACTATTCATAATTGTCTAAATAATAATAAAACTACCTCAACATAAATGTTTTAGTCAGAAAACTTTATAGTTTACTTTTCCTTAAATCAAATCGGCTAATTCCTATTACTTATTTAATGAAAAGCTTACCGCTTTTCAAAGTCTTTTACACTCAAAATTAAATATAATAAAACACATAGCTATAATCAGTGGATATTTTCTGGATATAGTTGACATGGTATTGTCGAATAAAATACGTAAAAAAGTCCAATACATTCTTTATAAGACCGATACAGATGGCACCAATTCTGAAATTATATCAAAAATTTCGGTTACAAAAATGAAAATTATTTAAGCAAATTTGAATTAACTGGAACAGAAATCAACAAATTTAATATAGGTTCAATAATAATTAATAAAAACAGAACATTAGATTTCACACAAAAAAGTGGAGTCTATCTGCTAAATTGCTAGAATTGCTATGCTCTGTATATCGGACAAAATGATCGTTCTCTGGAAGTCCGTTTCAAAGAACACTTATTTAGTATTATAAACAAAAAATGCGTTATACTCTGGATAATGGCTATTTAGTCGAAACAATTGTTCAGTAATTTTTAAATATATTTGTTGAAGTTCAATTGTGTTTCAAATTGTTTGACTATTAAAATTTTGTTGAACGTTGTTTGTTTTAATAATTATTATATATAATTCTTTATAATTATTGGATTGGCATATTTTACCATTTCTGCCATGCAGTATAAAGTATATAGTCATTATGATGACCCGAGACCTGGTTGCAAAGTGACATACCTTTGAAAAAGCGCATTACAAAAATGAATGAATGACATTTTCCCGTTGAGAAAGTATAACGGCGTTTGTGCACTCTGAGGAATAAATAAAAATTTCTAAAACAGACAATACTAATATTTTTATTGTCATAAAGTTTCTCACATTATGTGTGGAACTCGGTTAATTTAATCATATTCAGGTAGCGTAGCATTAATAAACATAAAAAATAAACCGAAAACGAGTTGAATTTGCTGTGGTAAATAGATTACAATTATTAATTTCTTTGTACTATAACTAATTAGTTAAAAAGAAACTACTCGATAACTCATTATTAAGTGGGTCAAGCTGTGCAGTTATTACTTATGAGCAAGCGCTATGTTTTCAAGACTAGTTATAGGATGACTAAAGAATACGCGAAAAAATATCGAATTATCTTCTATTATAATGGTCTATGAATCCTACATGGTGAATGCTTTATTGTATTGAGTTATTTTAGAACATTACTTAGTTCTCATCTTACTTCTCACAAAAAGTGGAGAAATTTAAAGATAGCCTGATTGATAAAATGATTAGAAATAAAGAAAAGAATATATTAATAGACACTTTTTATAAACCAGGAAATAGCAATGTAAAAAATAATTTTAATCTAATAAATTATTGTGGAAACAACATTAATAAAATTTGTAATAATGTAGACAAATAAAAACTATTGAAACACTATTGCAGTGAATAAATGCAATTTAGGTAGTTTGCTTGTTAATAATAAAGAAAATATAGAACTGCTACAAAAAGCAGGCATTTACAAATTATCATGTAACAGTTGCAGTGCATCATATATTGGTCAGACTGGTAGGAATCTTGGAATTCAACTAAATGAGCACAAAAATCAATTTTAAATCAAAAACACAACACGGAATTAGCGACACATTGTATAAATAATAGCCATAAAAATTTTACATAATGAAAGAAAAGGGAAAAGATTGGACTTTTTAGAATTTTTTGAAATTAAAAAAGCAATAAAGATTAACGAGCATATATTATTAGATGCAAGATGAGAAGCAAGCGCATCTGGTATTTTTTAACAACGGGTATGTACCTGAAATTTTGAAAAATTGTTACTCTTGAGAAAGACATTGTTATGTCGAAACAATATTGTAGAATTTACAATAAAAAATTTTGAAACATTTAAAAGTGATTTTCATTCCTTCAATTATTAAAATAATTGTTCACAAGGATCCGACCAGTTCAACAATTGATTATATAAAAAAATGGTTGTTAAGTGGTACTTATTTTCTTGATTTTAAATAAATGTAAAAAGAAAAGAGCCTGAAGCCGATACAGAACGAAATGTAAAACTTGACGCAGAAAAGTTTTTGATTGTATTTTTGAATATTAAGCTAACCATATCGTTTAGGTTTCTTTAGTTTTTTTTAAACGTTCGTCCGTTTTATGATAATTTATCAACACTGTGAAAATTGACGATTAATATTATCGATATTTCTTTACGTGTCACATAAAGGGCACCGTTTTAAGTCATTTTTTTTTTATAAACCAACACAGAAGTTTAAGCAATTTCACAATTTTTACTATTTTATATAAAATATGGCTTCTTCAGGTGCAAGAAGTATTACTTCTACTGTGTGGCGAAATGGAAATTGTGATACAATAAAATTTGTTTTGTAACTTGTGTTTATTTTTTTTATATTATGGAGTTAAAATTTTTAAAAGCTTCCTCGATACGAAATTTATCAAATGTTTAGTGCCGGTAAAATTTATGTTTATGTTTTTAGTTAACATTCTAAAAACAGATTAAAACTGTTACTTAACCGATGTGCATTGTTTTCACCATTTTTCAGTAAAACCCGCAACCAAAACAGAAATATGATAAACGTTTCAGCTTCTATGTGGGTTATAAATTTTAATACTAGCTAATGTAAATTTTCTGGTCACTTGGGAACGACTCTAAACGATGGCGAACGCAGTATTTGTTTTCTGTAGCATTAATTTCGTCGACATACCGTTTAATTCAGTTCCCCTGTAGAAAATAAGAAAAAAACAAACAAACAAAAAAGAGGAGCTGCACGAAAAGGTGTGGGATGCAAAAAAGTCTGGAATAACAGTAAATTGGCTGAAAACGGTGCTGCGAGTTCAAGGTGATTGTATGTGATAGTGACCTAGCTAAGTACATAGTCAGTTCCTCCGCTCGTGCTCTTGTTATGACTCAATCGATATAGCTGTAGTCCATCCGGCGACCCACTTTCTAACAGAAACAGTCGAACACTTCTACAATTTGTTGTTATTCATCGCTTTTATTGAAAATTTTGCAGTAGTAAGTGTTAGGGGAAATCAAGCTCAGTATAAAGCATAGGGATATAATTATAGGTAGAGAGAACTTACCTGGTCCGTATTTAGGTTGACGATCACAATTTCAGGAATAGCTTAATAGATCAAATATTCCTAATTCTTAAAAAAACGTATCTTTACATGCAGAAGTACAATTCGTATCCCATTTTAAATTTCTTAAATGCATGCGTCACACACATATTATACGTAGTCATTAATGTCGATCGGTCATCGGCATGTGCACATTGCGGTTTTGGAAACATCATCAGTGCCAGATAACTGACATAAAAAGCTCGTTTAGTTAGCTACAGGTGTAACTGTGACAGGATTAAAGATAGCAGGAATTAATTATTTGTTTTTATTAGATCAGTTGCATTATAACGTCTTCAAACGTCACGTCTCGGATTTATTTAGGAATAGTACGGAGTCTCATCAAATCTTGGAGTGTTGATTTGTCCCTTTCTGTGTGTTAATTTGTGGAACTTTTATAGAAACATGGGTTGTGGAATTCAAAGCTTGTGAAAGTAATAGTATGGTATGTAGTGGGTAAAAAAAATAATTCACAAAATAATGAATTTAAAATTATATTGAATATTAGGTATTAGCCATTACTACAAGATAAGTTGTTGATTTTCACTTTTTGTATGTGTTTCTACAGACCGTAGTTTAATAATCTAAGTGCGCCCCTGATAATGACGTCATGTCCAAACGACGTGCGCTCTTTACCTGTAAAATATAGGACTCCTTCTTCTTGAATATACTATAACAAAAACTTTAGGTACCTATCTACAAAGAGATATTTGAAAAATAGTTGTAACTGTGTATTTGAGTTAGAAGATGCAAAATATGAAACGACTCCATATTTCAAATACTTTATTAATATAAAATCATTCAAATAAAATGCCTGTTTTGATTTTTGTAAAGTTCATGCAGGGTTTATGTGGGTAATATAATGAAGCGTTAGTTGAAAGATTGATTGCTATTTATAATGAGACAACTAGAGTGTGAATATCAAATTTATCAAATAAGTCAATTGTTTTCATTGAACAAAAAGATGTCGAAAATGATAATTTCCTTGTAATTTTAAATCGTTCACTTTAGAAAGCACTGAAATACGTAATCAGTTAAAATGGAATCATTTTAACACGTGTAAGTTTTCGCTTTATTGTTTTTCTTATATTCTTCCATACTTTAATTGAATTGAGATCGATTTCTCGTTCAAATGAAGCTATTCATATTTTAGTTGTAATTCATTTACCTATCAGATTAAGGCGTTTCGTTGCAATGAACTGCTCAATTTGTCCTATCAAAATACGTATTCCTAATTATATTTACGTTTAAAAGCCTTATAAATAACTCTTTAACCGTTTAAGATTTCTGATAACATAGTTAGAGCTCGGTAAAGCCCTCATCAAAAGACCTGTTACTTAAACTGCTTTGGTCCTTGAATCTCCAATTACATTTTAATATATAAGGATTTCGTATTACCAATTGCTTCGAAAAGTAATTAGGAATTTTAAGCAGGAGCGTTTCAAGTACTTTAAAAGAGCTTGAAATACAAATTACAAAGTTCTTTTATTACAAAGCCCCATCTACTTGTTTGTCTTTAAGTAGTTTTAAAATTAGGATATTTTGAGGAGTTCTTCTGTGTCCAGAACTAATACAAAGAATTAAATATTAATCTTAATGGTCGAATAGATGAGTATTAATAATTATACCCTGTTAAATCTCAACTTCAAATTTTATGTATGTTTTTACTTTTCCTTTTACATCTTTAATTGTTAGTATATAGGCACAATTTGTTCCCAATCTTAACATTACTTCAATCACCTGAGAGGCAATTATATGGCGAAATAATTTCTTTTTGTGGACAATTAAACAATTTTGATACTTGCCGTATTTTTTCCTAAATTGTAATGGAGCTTCAACTTATAATTAACTCATTAAACTTGTTAAATACGACAGAAAACATTAACTATAAATATAAATATGGAATCAACAGAAACAACTACTCTGAGGGCTAATACCCCTACCGGCATTGAATTACAGTCTTGATTTCGAACGATTATTAGACAAGATAACAATCCAAAATAAGGTATTAAAATCCTTTTTCGTCTAATTATTACGGATCACAGATCCCATATTTGGAACGCGTCCTACACAGTAGGCACAGCGCACCGATAGCCATATCCCACGACCGGTTTCGACCTATCAGGTCTCATCAGGTGGGCGCTGGCAGAAAAGCTTTTACAAGCTTTTAAAGCCTGGTGAGACCCGATAGGTCGAAACCGGTCGTGGGATATGGCCATCGGTGTGTTGTGCCTACTGTGTAGGACGCGTTCCAAATGTGGGATCTGTGATCCTTTATAATTAAACGAAATAGGATTTTAATACCTTCTTTGTTTGGAACATTAACTATTTTATCTACATTGCCTATTATTTTAAATTGTAATCATAAGCGAACATAAGTCGAATTATTATAACTAAATGTGTACGTAATTTTCGTGCAATGTAAAAGAATTTCAAAAAGTGAATAGTTGAAATTATTCACATATCTCATTTTGCAGTGTTTCAGTGTATTCAGAATTGTTAAGTAATTGAACTTGTTAAATACAGCAGAAAATATTACCTGTTTTATCTTCATTTGCATATTATTTTAAAATTCCTTGCAATTCTCTTTTAATCATATAAATTATCTACTTCTCGACATTATCGTTATTGAAGCTAAGTGTCGATCGTTGTAAATAATTTGGTCTCATATAATTTTAAGTGAACCGTAATGTGTAATGCATAAGTAAGTATGCCAGACAATCTTTCGAATAACGCAAGTTTTATGCTCTTTTAATTTGATCTATAGTCTTGTTTGAGCGTGAACCGTTGTAAAAGCATTCCGCGAATATCTCAGGTAACTTCCAAAGAATCTAGTACTGCAAGCAACGGAAGTTATCGAGACAAAAAAAATTTCTCTCTCTTTATTATATTCGTTAGCTCATCCTCTGCATTAATGCTCTGACACGAACGGCTATTATTATTATTAGTAACATTTTTCAAATACTCACTTAAATATCCGTTCGTCGTTCGTTTCAACATAAACTAGACATTTTTCTGTTTCTATTGAAAACTGTTCAACTACTATCGAACTTGAAGGAAGTAGAAGGTATAAATGGCAACATAAAATTAAAAACGAAGTTGGACAATTTGTGTTATTCTTTTCTTATTTTACATACAGTGTTCAAAAAATCTTTGCGACTTCTTTACCGGTTATATGTCATCACGAAACAATGAAGTCCTATAGTTACTGAGAACATTTTTAAATTTGAAATAATTTAACAAAAATATCATTAGGTCTAATTGTAATAAAAAAGGACCCCTTTCGTAACTTAAAATGCACTTGGGCTTTACGAAGATTATGTTTTATTTATCATGGATCATATCTTTTTCTTTTCTATAAATCTAAACTTTTCAAGAGTGTTACGTTTTTACAAAAACTTGTCAGTTATATTATTCATGAAATCAATTTCCTGGAATCTCAGACTCGTGGAAACTTATTCATATTTGAAATAGCGAACATTGCACTTGCATCGCTCACGTAATTTTTCCTGCTCATTTTTCAACTTCTATATGACAGACTCAAATAAAATAAGTAGGAGGGCAGTTGAAAGCATTCTAGAATATTGCTTTTTAAGATATATAAATTTCTGAAGGTAACGTCTATACTGCAACAAGAATTTGAAATCACGAACATAATAGAAAACTGGGCGATTTTATACACTATAAGGGCGTTTCAAGTAGACAACATATAGGGTTACTACATATAGACGCATTTCTGGTAGGTATATTTATTTTGTAAAATATTGAGTACTGAGCAGCGCACATTGCGTATAAGCTCGTTAAAATGTTTGAAATGGTTGTTATTGAAA
The DNA here is from genome assembly GCA_963921985.1 of Agrilus biguttatus. Lineage (NCBI taxonomy): Eukaryota > Metazoa > Arthropoda > Insecta > Coleoptera > Buprestidae > Agrilus > Agrilus biguttatus. The sequence continues at coordinate 30,549,863 of OY998118.1, forward strand.
CATTGAATTACAATTCAAAATATAAGGAACTTTGATAATAAAATAAAACACTAGTAAAATTTTTGCACTAAATATATTGAGAAACTCGACAATTGTTTCGGGCATTGTCCATTATCAAGATTATAAATACTAAAGAATAATGTCTAACAAACAGTAAATATATATCCAAATAAGAAGTAATCAAAATCCTTATTCGTCTAAATCATAAGATCAATAATCTCAAATTTTGAACGCGTCCTACAGAAATAAAATGAAATTGCTCTTTATGTTTCTCTGATGAGACCCGATAGGTCGAAACCGGTCGTGGGATATGGCTTCGGTTTGTTGTTCCTACTTTCTAGGACGCGTTCAAAATTTGAGATCATTGATCTTATAATTTAGACGAATAAGGATTTTAATTCCTTCTTTTTTGAATATGTTATATCTTCGTCTAATAATACATCGGAATCAACAGTGTAATTCAATGCCAGTATGGGTATTAGCCATCGGAGTAGTTGTTTCTGTTGATTCCATATTTATGTAAATATATAGGTACATGTATAATTCGCTGAGTAGGAGAGGGGATGTTCTTTGCCCTAACTCTAATTGATTATTAACAATTATTGTGGAAGCCCCAACATTTTGAAAGCTATCCTTGTAACCGATAGTATAAGGATTAATAACTATTAAGAATCATGGGAATGGGTGGGTGGTGTTTAGGGAGAGAAAAATGAGACGGACGAAATAAAGACAAAAATGAAGTGAAAAATAATACATAAGGATAGATTATTTACTCTTGAAAATATTCTATGCCGAATAATTGTAGAGGTTCTTAGTACATTTTGAAACATAAAGAGCAATTTCCTTTTACTTCTATATGACAATGTTTTTACGATAATTTATATTTCCGAAGCCTTGGAACAAACAAAGAACATTTCTGTTTGAGGGGTGGAACATTAAATTTCTTACTATTTTTTATTATCGTTGCATGTAAAGCTTATTTTAATCTGAACACGAATTACATGAAGATACCAATCACAAAGTTTCTTAATCTAGCGAATTCAATGTTCATAGGCTTTTAATGACCTCAACCCGTCGGTTGATGAACCTCTGCGATCGATCTAGAGATATTTAAAGATCGAGATAGACGACCTTGTTGCTCCACTGAAATGCAACTTTATAGCTTTAACCTTTGTTATAACTCAGTGGTAGGTATAAAAGAACTATATAATTTATTTAACAAAGAGTTTGTTTACAACCGCAATCATCAATAATATTTTATGCCTTTGTCATACCATTATACTCATTTACTATCCCGGCGTTTGCCTTTTAACGGCACCACGTTAAGCGAAATTTAAAATATTTATCTAAAACGAATAAAAAGTTCATATCGTACTTTAGTTCTAATTGTTTCGGCGGGTCGTTTGTAGTTATGTGCCAAAAATCGAAGAAATTGATAAAAACATTCTTACATAATTACCGATTCTCATTCTTTGCCTTAATGTTTGCTTATTTGATGCACAAATAAAAACAAACAGCATAGTGAGCGCCATCTGCAGCAGATTGTCACTCATTGTGGGATTTTAGTAAAAAATGGCTTATATTTGGAGGAATCTCATTTATAAAAAAAGTCCATAAATTAAATATTTTTACCCTCATCCAATCAATTTAACAGAATCAAATTGTCTACTTTTCATACTTTTTATTACATAGATTACGTAAAAGCATTTATTATTTATTTATTCAAAGAAACTACCCAACCAAAAACATAGCACAAAATAATGACTATTTCACTAATATTATATACAATCATTTTAGAAATTAATCAAAAAAGCCGACTCAAACATTGTTAGATAATGAATGAGTAGAGGAAAGGAATACTATAGTGTAAGTTATCCTTTTAAAGCTTTGAGTATTTGTTTAATGTTACTGACTGTACTTATTTAGCTAGCGTATTTTTATGTATTCCTTTTAGATAACACCCTTAAGCAATTGTTGGCTACTACTGGTGAAAGTCGAATGAAACGATTTTAATGTTATTTTTCTCATTGACTCCTGTGTAAGAATCTTTATAAAATTTAAAATTTCCGTTTTAACAAAATGTTTGCTAATGTAACAAAGACTATTCTTAGTGCAATTTTTGTGAAACTGCATGATAAAATCACAATAGTGTGGAAGTATTTTTGAATTTTAAAAATCATTTGGATTTTTCCTTTAGCGACAAAAATCGACAATTTTAAACACGGTAAAAAATATCTCAACGACGTGGTGTAAAATTAAAATTTAAAATTGAAAAAATAAATCACATCCATTTCTGTTTGTTGATTACTCTTGATTATAATTGTGTTCTTTATTTATTTTTCAGAGAACGTCAACCAGGAAAGCCTGTTGAGTGTTTCCTGGGGATTGCTGTGACGTAATTTAGGGAATATTTTGAAAGGTGAGTTGTTATGAGATTTTTTTTGGGTTTTATGTCAAATAATCCGTAGTCCTATATATTGACAAGTTCAAAATAAAAACGTTTCCTGTAGTAAAACGTCATTCGGATCTGTGAGGTAATGAAATTGTCACCTGAAGCTGATATTTTAAATAAAACTGAAAATTGTCAAGTAAATTGCTTTTAGGAAAATAAATTGAGTTTAAAATGTCATAACAGAGTCATGGAAAATATTGTGGCAGCTTAACATAAAAGGATTTAAAAATTCTTAATTAAAAGGTAATAGGTATATATAATATAGAAAAATAAATGTTGTAAATGTTCTACAAAACAAATAATACTGTCAATAGAATTTAATAGACTGGAAGTTAAAATGTATGTAACAACAATGGATCTCATTCGTTTTAGCAGTAAGGGAACTATAAATCTTTTATGTATTGTGTCGTATGTTGTACTGCGAAAGGTATCTTTTACATGACATAAAACTGTCTTGAAAAAAGTGCTTCTTTTCAATAAAACGATTTTTCAGGAACTATTTGTTTCGCTATAAGTCCGTTTTATTATATATTTTTTCCATTTTATTTATTTCTTTTCTTTTGTAAAGTTGTTCCGAAGGTCCAGTAACTTTTGATTGCCACGTTTGTAGGACTCGACAATGTATATAGCTTGTGCCTTTTTTAACTATTGATCATGGGCGTGCATAGAATTTAGGGTTAAAAGTTTAATGCCTAAGAAAGATGTATTTAGTTTTTTAAACGTCAATTTGTGAATAAATCAGATGAAAGTTTTCCAAATATCAATATTAATTTGAGGAAATACATTATAACTAAGAAAACAATTACGTATAAGTACTAATAGGGCACGTACCCTTAGCGTTGGGTATCCTTATAATTTCCTAAAGTAACTAATAATAAATTATTAATAACATTATTTCTGCGTACTCCTGATAAAGACTTAATCAGTCGAAACCTTACAGCTTGAAAACGTGACGACAACATTTAATACTGTAGCAGCGATCTTGAAATGAGAAATAATTGTGGTTCGCCTTTCTCGCTCTAACGCGGCCTGATTGGCTGTCTCTTCCCTAGCCCTATTCCTAAACCCTACATGTTTTAATGATTTGTCGCTTAGTTGATAACAGAGTTATACGTTTTTTCATGTGTTATGCAATAATAGAAATTAAGAATGTAGTTAGCCGAATGCTCTTGGTGAAACATTGTTAAAATTGATAGGATTAGTAACACGTGGAGAAGTTTCACTTATTTATATATTTAATTCACTCAATGTACATTTCGCCTTGTTAGGGCATCGTCAGGAGTATGATTAAATACTGTATCTAATCTTTTTCCTGTATGATGTAAAACTATAATTTGTAGTATTTACAATGTTCTGTTTATTTAAATGTTATCTAGAGAAAGCTTTAACACTTTTACTCCTCGGTATTTGTATGTGAAATATATGTATTATTGAAATATTTATATGTATTGACTTACCCGTATTAGCAACAATGTGAGCTGGTTGCATACTGTAAAACGGTGAAGCAAAGCTCAATTCCAAAAGAATACTGGAGAATGAGACTATTGTTCCTAATAACATCTGCAAAAAAAAAAGAACATATATATATAAGTTGAAGGTTATCCAATGTTCTCTTCGTACTTATTAGAAAATAAAAGGAATTAAACTTATACTATTCGAAAGATACTGTGCCTTAGATGTGTAAAAAATATAAATAACTAACGTTAAGGCAGTTAAAAATGTAAAATAAAGTATTTCATCGGCCGGGAATCGAACCGGAGCCAACCACGTGGCAGGCGAGTGTTGTATGGTTGTTTTCAGTGGTAAAATCATAGAGGTAATAGAATATGGTAGGCAAGTCCCATACAGTCCTTAAGTAGCGCTGTTATGTGCGATGAAAAATAATAATTCTCCCTCTATCTTTTTTAGGAACTCTTCTAATTGGTAAACATAGCTGACTGTCTAGCGCACATGCATAAAATAAATAAGGGCCAGATGATGAATCTTCATTTTCTGTTTCTTTCTATTGACATAAAACATCCAATGGATTGGCTACTCTAATTCTATTATCTCCATGGGTAAAACAAACAGTGAAGATTACGAATGATGCTGTAGGATGTTGTGAAAAAACATTATAATAGATGTAAATGAAAACACTGAGTTTTATTAGAAGACTCCAACAATGGTTTCGTTTTTTCAATCGTTTTCAGTTCGTGTATGATCTCTTCGAAAACGATTGAAAAATCGAAACAATTGGTGGAGTCTTCTAATAATAACTTTGTGAAAATTAAACTCAGTGTTTTCATTTACATCTCAGTGAAGATTAGCTTTTCACATGCTCTATGATGCTTTAACTAAACTGATTTTGTATTTAAAATTTGTATATATAATGTCACAAGTGTGTACATATCCGACGGTAATCTAAGAAGTCCACACAAAATCTCTGAGATTAACGTAAATACAAATAACTAAACAGTGTTTACTAGTATTTGCAGTCATTATAGGATAGATACATTCGTATGCTATCAAAGTCCGAAGAAATGAATGAAAAAATTCGTACTTTTGCTATGTAGGATCGCTGAGTCTGTTTGGATAAATTTTGGATAAAAAATTGCATATAAAAAAGCTTTCAACATGATGAATTCCAAATATTTATGGAGTCGTTTCAACACAATTTCGATAAAGAAAGGGTATCTATCCCCAATCGTTCTCTTCTATGCTAGAAATTTAAAAGATGTAATCTGAATACACTTAAAAACTATGCTATCCATCTGGTAAGAAAACACATCAAAATATTTTATCTTCCAACATTTGATCTAAGCAACTGATGCCATACTTGGGATATTCCGTGCTTTTGTTAAGAATAATGTGCACTTTGCACGCAAATTTTACATAAATCGTTTGGTAGATAAACTGTTATTTCCTTCGTATTTATTTTATTTCTTTTTGCATTGATTTATAACTACAAGTGAAACATTTATAAATCTGTTAAACAGAAAAAAAATCAATTACCAAATAAGACAAAAACATGTTTTTTTTACTAATTGATTGTGTGGTGTTCTTCGAGCATAAAAACACGGAGATAACATTTAATACAGTAAGAGTGATCCTTAGGTAGGAAATAATTGTGGTTTGCCTTTCTCGTTCTAACGCGGCCTGATTGGCTGTCTCTTCCCTACCCATACATCTCTCTACCTCCAATCAGGCCTAATTCAGGCCGCATTAGAGTGAGAAAGTCGGACCACAATTATTTCCCATATTAGAATTACTGCTACAGTATTAAATGCTGCAACCATGTTTTAATGCACTAAGGTTCTATTTTAAAATATTTTTCCTGGAAACAAGTTATGAATTCTTCTTTTCACAGAACAATCAAAATATATTTAAAACATTTCACTACTGCTAGTTAAAAAGGGACTTAAATAATTGACGTGATTTGTCTCACAACCGTTTGTTGCTTAGTTTACATTTCCAGCTATAGAGGAATAATTGATCATTGAAATTGGAATAGTTCAACAACCGGTTAAATCGTTTATCATCCATATAATAATTATTTCAACTACGTGCTTCATTTTCTAAGACCTTATGATAATATACATACATATACTGTATAAAATTGTTAACTATGTTATATACTTTACAATTCGTTAATTAAGATTTTTAATAACTTGGTTTTAGTCGACTATTCAATAGATTGATTATTGACAAAAAGAAAAACATTTGGAAAAATTCACGTTTATTTTTAAATCTCACTCTATGTTTGTTTCGACTTGTTAGGACATCTTCAGGAGTTCACCAAATACTAAGTTTACCCCAGAAGGGGTTACTTAACGTAATCTTAAATTTAACAAAGGGTTAATACCAAATTCAGACATATATACACTCTCCGGGCTGTTGTGCCGTGGTCGACGTCTTCCTATTTCTCGATGCGACGTTTTGCCAGATCTTACTTCTGGCATCTTCAGACAGTGCTACTTATCTTGATGATTTGTAACAAAAGATATTAGGGCATCTTCAGTATTGAATGTTCTCCTGAAGATGCCCTAATAAGGCGAAATGTACATAGAACTATCTAAATAATAAAGTGACTTTTCCAAGTGTTTTTCTTTCTTTTGATTAAGTGTTATGTTTGAAGCCTCTATTGTTTTGACTATAACATCATAGATTTGTATGGGATTATTTGGGCACGTATATTTACAAAATGGACTGTAGCCATATTTTATATCATGGTTTTAGAGATTTCCCACATCGTTTACCCATTCACAGTTTCTTCTTCTTTGACTTTGTTTAAGGATTTATTGTTTTGTAAATTTTCAATTGTACCTTCTATAATAGCTTGAAGTTTATAAACAGTGGGGATTACGTAAGCTGTTGACCATCATGGTATCGGCCATTTTTCTTTTGGTCGATGTCGAACTAATAGATACGAAAATATGATTTTGGAAATGAAGTAGATACTTATAACTAACATTTAGAATAAACACAGTTTTGGAATTAAATTTGTTCCGTCTTAAATGTTATTTTGTATTTTATAAGTATTAAATATTTCTGCTTTTCCATCTTTTCTGTTCAAATTCTAAACAAGAAAGTGAGTTTAGTAGCAGTTACTAATTCCTTTTAAGAATACTACCTAGAAGACAACAGGCACAACCCTTTAATTAAGCCACTTTGACTCCGTTATTCCGACAGAACTAGCATTCATAGTAATTATTACTACTGTACTGTATTGTACGTATATGAGCACTTGCATGTTGCAAAAGTAACTTAATTGCCCTAGAGAGCTTTACGCTTCAAATAACTTTAATTCTGTTCTTTGCTTAAAAGCTAAAGTGAATTCTAAAGTCAGTAGTGCCTGGAATATTACAATTCCCATTGTTACAAATGTACACTCGTTACCTATTTGTATAGTATGTTATTGTTACTTTTTCTTCAAAGTGTGTTTTGCTGTATTCGTTCAAGTATCACAAACACAAAAAAGGAACAATGATTAAAAAGTAGTTTCCTTTTAGGCTCAGTGGAGTACCATGCAAGAATTTTCTATTTACATACTTAAACCAATGAGTACTGCATAAATTTTTGTATTAATTTAAGTATATTAAGTACCAGCTGTGCCTGCGACTTCGTCCGCGTGGAATTTAAGAAAAAAGTTATTTTTAATTTTTTTAACGAAGTCGTTGAGACACAACCGTTAGCAATAGTCCGCGCGACGAGCAGCCTTTGTGATATTAAGTGGCGGGAGGCAATTTTATAATTTTTGTCTGTCTGTCTGTATGTTTGTTCCGGCTAATCTCTGAAACGGCTAGACCAGTTTTGACGGGACTTTCACTGGCAGATAGCTAATGTAATAAGGAGTAACTTAGGCTACTTTTATTTTAGATATTTATTATTATTATTATTAATAAATAGTTATTAATTTCTAAAATAAAAGTAGCCTAGGTTACTCCTTATTACATTAGCCATATTCCAGTGAGAGTCTCGTCAAAATCAGTACAGCCGTTTCAGAGATTAAAAAAAAAATATACATATTAAAGTTAGAAACTTTGTAACTTTAATCGTGTGAGTCGTTTTCTATATTTGATATCCAATATATTTAGGTATACTTTAGAAAAGAACAAATCACAGGGAACTTTTAATTTTCTAAATGCATCTATGTGGATCAGCTAATCATTTGAGTCCTGTTGACAATTTCCGCAACGTTTTCTTCAAATTTTTAACCAGAGGTTTTTGATTTACGATTAAAAGTAACAGAATAGACACCTTCCTCTCCCGTACAGGCAAAAATCAGAAAAAAAATTAAAAACAGTAGGTAAATGTTTTCTTCTCCAATATTTGTAGTTGAAAATCTAATTATGTAAATTCTAAATTTTACTTCTATTATTCATTTATGAAGATTGTAGGCCAAAATTAGGTTGTGGTGTCCATTTATTGCAGTGATTTAAAGGAATTATGAATTTTCTAAATCATTGTCTATACAACGGAATGTTACGTATCATATGCTATTATCATATCATTCTGACCAGAAAATTGGAAATCAATAAATGATATGCACTTTGGCAAGGAGTATGTGTACCCAATATAAAAACGATATAAAAATGTAATCAGTGGCCAGTGGTTTATTTAATTTTTATTTATTTATTTTTTAATTTATCACTAATGCGAATTAATTTTTACCCACTACAGATTATCTCAAATTAATGAAGAAAAATAAGAATATTATCATGAAATATCTTACGATTACGAGATCTTGTTTGAATAAAACTACCTCTCATAATAATAATTGAACAGTTAGATAATAAAAAAGAATCGACAGTGCATACGATTATTCATTTAATCATGTATTTATTTATAAATTAATTTATCATAAAGTAATGGTCGTCACGATTTCTTTGCCAGACGAATTATGAAATAACGGGACTTTAAAGTGTAACGGAACATAGTTCTAGTAATTAGTTTCTGAGTCTTAATTGCATCGATTGTTTCGAAAGTAGGTACGTTTCAATATCCACTGCGTGATACATCTTCAGGGATCTATTTCAATCAACACTCTCTATCAGCTATTGAACAATCCATTCCGTTTAGACTCAACAAAAATAATTGATAACAGCCGCGGAAGCTCCAGTACACCTAATATGATCCAACAGTGATTTTGATCCTTTAAATATTTGTGAAGGTGAATTGTAGCAGTGACCTAGTTACACTAGAATTGAAGAAAAGGTATGTTTTCTCTTTATTAGATAATAAAATAGATTTTTACCTTGCTAATGTTTTACATCTAAAAATTGCTATACTTGGAACAATAGGTTTGCTATTTACTGATGTAATATCAAGATATAATTAATATGTCGCTATATACTGATTTATTGCTAACTGCAGGATTTCAAAAATTTGACTAAGGCCTTACGAAGGTATCTACTTGAAAAACTGAATCTACGGCACAGCTTATGCAACTGATAGGCATGTTAACTAAATAAATAAAGAAGAGTAAGTTCTTGGTTAATAATTTATCGTAACTACCCGACGTGGATCGCGATTTCGAACTTATTAGATCTCATCAGCACGCTATGAATTCATTCGACAAATTACTGATCATGTACTTAATGTTCATTATGCCACTTACTATTATACTTTGTTGTTATCTATCCAAATTTTACTTGAATTCACATGCGGTCAAATTGATACGAAATTTACAAATACTTTAACGTAAGCAGGATAAACAAATAAATAAATATGTTAGACAGACCTGTGTGCCTTGTGAAATTCCGTAGTTTTGATGGTACATACTTTTAACTCCTGTAGGTAATGCTTGATTGGTAATAGTGATTAAAAATGCATCTCTTAAATGTCTTGGGCTGAATTATTTGAGAAACAATCTTATCGATAGAAATCGGATACCCCAATAAAATCAGAACGTATGTAATAACGATTATTAAAGGATAAATAAATAATATTTTGTAAATTGTAAACAAATTAGAAATTGACTGCTACTTTTTTAGATAAATAACGGTAGCCTTTTTATGAAGAAATCTAGTGGCTTACTGCTTCTTGGAAACAATTGTTTTTGTATTTATTCACAATGCGTTTAAACTAGTAAGTAAAACATTTTTAGTATCTTTATGAATGGATTCGTGTAGTTTGAGTTCCGCTCTTTTGTTTTGTGTCGACTTTTTTGTCACGAAGCTTTCTAATTTGAAACGTTTTCAGTATGTCATTAAAATTCTTTCGGACTTATCGCAGACCTTTTAGACGTGAAGGGGATAAATTTCACTTCGATATGCGTGAGTCAGTGCTGCATACGAATTGTTCGCCAACAAACGCATACCAACACGGCGCCATTACTATTACCCGCAGGAAATTAAGTGTAAATATTTTGGAAGTAACCGCAAAGAATTTGGAAATGTTTAGTGTCGAATTATGGGAGGATTAGGTTCCTTGTTTGAATCAGCAAAATAGATGTGAAAATATTTTTAACGGGTTTCAATACAAAGGTTCTTTTCATCCCTGGACCTCAGTGGCTGTTTGTGGATATTACACATGCAGGTGGTATAAGGGGAAAAAGATTGTTTAGAATTGGGAGACCGTTTATAAAACAGAAATCGATAATAGAAAATAAGGACAATCGATTTAAAAAAAAAACTTACTTTACAAAAGTCAATCACTCAATATTACAATGACTTACTTTTCTAAGTTGAAGTTTCTCGCTCCTTTTATATAACTAGTAGGCCTTTGTCTATTTTATTTGAGGAATTTTAAAGAGCACAAGATTCTAAGCTGATTTCCCTTTTTAACCGATTTTCGTCTTGTCTTGGCTTCCAAGAAAAAGGTGTTCGTTTGAGATATAAGACATCATCGGTATCTATAAGTCGTGAAATTTGTCATTCTGGAGTAAATTTTTATTTTTGAGTTTGAAATAATATTTCATAAATCATTTAGTTACCTAAAAATGTAATCTGTTAATTATCTAATAAAAGTATTAAAATTATTACTTTCGAAATTTAAAGAATTCTAAATTGTAGTATAAACTGGAGGAAAGACTTAAATAAATGAAGACAATATCAAAATCACGTAGACACGAATAATACAAGAACAAGACAAGACTCGAATTTTCGTTATTTTTGGATAGCAAGATTGATATTTGGAAAATATCGTATTGTCTCGTCTTGTCGTGTTAATCCATGTCCGATTGGATATCTGGTACTGTTTCGACTATAAAGATTGTTATTTCTAGAGCTTTCTATTAATTTTAATGTGGAAACTTCTCAATTTCATCACTTTTTTGCTAACAAATATTAAAAGTTATTTCGGACACCCTGTATTACATAAAAGGCGAAAATTTTAAGAAAAAAACCTTCGCTGAAATTAAGGGAGAACATTTATGGTTTTTGTATGTGTCATATTTTTTCACTTCTTGGTATTGCCGTTTAGCCCCATTGTATTATATTTTCTTTGTTTCCCAATGTTCTTTTAGAGTTAAGTTAGTCGATAGATTTATTGTGGGTAATTTTTTGACCCATCGGTCCATTTCCAGGACGTAGATGATGCACCGACACATAGCTTGCAATGTTGCATTTTTGTATTTTTACGTTTCCCTTCCTTTTTTTTTGTTGCTTCAAGTGTCGGTGCGTCGGAACCAGCACCTCCTCTGGGGGCGGTTCTTAAATTCATGTTAAAATAAGTATTTTTACATTCAATTTCAGATTCAATTAATCATTCAACCATATTAGATTTAAACCATTCAAACATCAAACATTTTTAGCAGAGATCGTTTTAGTACATTAACATATAGCACCAATCAGATCAAGATCTCTCTCATCATATAACATAGTATTTAATAACATATTCTTTCATATAATAAATCATAATATATAGTCATTTAGTATTTTCGTAAAAATAAATAGCAATCACGGCGTACAATACAATTAGTGTGTATATAGTTGTAAATAGTTTGGGTGTAATAAACTTTTAAAACACAAAGTCCGTTTATTGCATCGATTCCCCCATAGGAATCAAAAGAAGTGGCACATCTGTGCACCGGTGAAATATTCTTATTTCATCAACTAATAAACAAATACATTGATTACAAATGTTTCATGTTTCATGTTTAATTAAACAGTTTAAAACTCACGCCGGTCAGAAGATACCCCTGTCGGGTGAAACATATGTAATCAACGTATTCAACTAATAAATTTATTGAATTGTAGTGGTTGTTTTTCTTTTATTATTAATCATTAATTTAAATTGTGGGTCATAAATTGCATACATTTTGACAGGGAATATATAAAAAGCAAAAATCCGTAGTACAGTATCCGCATACATTATTTTACGATGCCGCTATGGCAGTTGAATAAATTGATTTAGCTAAAATTGAATATTCTGCTCGCTATGTAGGGCATAGGCATTCGATATTACGTGAGATTACATCCGTCGGTTCACATGGGTTGCTATTGGCAATTAATTCAGCCAGTTTTCGCCGGGATAGATTTTGATTAGTAAATTATTTTCAAAATATATTATTTTATGTAACTTAATCGAAGCTCTCACAGGACTTTATAGAAAAAAGTTCCGCGAGTGGCCACGACACGGGGCCGGGCTCGGATCCGCCACGAGCACGATAAAGCAATTTTTGTTTAGGTATCTATACTCCAGGCAAAAGCAATTTTAATTTAATTTTCCGAAGTTTTTAAATTATCAACAGCTTTATATTTTCAATTTTGGAACGTACAATTTACTCTCTGCGGATGCTAAATAAATTGTAAATATTTCTATGTGGATGTTTTTGTATTCTGAAACTAAAACTTTCAGTATAAATACATTTTTTTGTTTTCTAAAGCAATTTGAATATGAAATTGTATTTACCTCTAATTAAATTATAAAATAATGTTTCATTTTCGAGAAGACAACACCTAAAATCTGTAGGTTTTACGTAAAACACCGATATATTTGAGAATATAATGCATTTTATAAGAACATAAGCTTTCACGGCCGGAATTCATAGTAGAATGATGGTTCGGGCTTGTAGGCCGTGGTCGATGTGAACGGTTTCTTCCAGACGTTTTATCAGCAACTGCGGCTGACATCCTCAATGGGTGCTGCGTTGACTACGCGGGCGATGATTATACCAGTCAGTCGCTGCCGAGACTTCGAGGTATAATCTTCGCCCGCGTAGTCAACGCAGCACCCATTGAGGATGTCAGCCGCAGTTGGTGATAAAAGGTCTGGTAGAAACCGTTCACATCGACCACGGCCTACAAGCCCGAACCATCATTGTACTATAATGCATTTTTTTTTAAATAGCAACAGGAAGCCGTTTGAATTAGAAATTGTGTTTAGACACTTTTCTTCCTAAAGCTTAAGTGGTTTAGTAAGTTTTTTGTATAATGGACATTTTTATGGGTAAGAATTTTTGACGAAATAAAAACCATTTCATTTTCCATTTTGCCAATTTTCTAGTCAAACGTTTCCAAAAGATAGTGTGAAACATGTTTTGTTATTAAAAAAAGACAGTTGGTATGTTTGTCCAATGTTTTTTATTGTTAATTCTAATAACTGCCATTATAAATGAGTAAAACGTGTTACAAAGGGTGGTTAGAGAAACAATTGTTATTGTTAAGGATACCTGCGTCAAAATTTTACATTGTTTTAAAGGAGGAATACAGTTCTAATATCTTATAATTTAGAAATCTTGATACAATATTGTTGCGTATTTCTAACAAACTGTAACACAATATTCTCTTAATCAATACAGTTGTCATTGTAAAACTATTTATTTATATTATTTTCAACAACACCACATTTAATAATTTATAACCCTCTCCCCTACTAAATCACTTCTCTGAACTTCGGTATTCGCCTTCTATCACCTAGTGATTAGAACTAACCCGGCCGACTTCGCGGCAGCTTGCTTGTAGTGACTGGCTTTGTTCTAGAAAGTTCTAGAATGATGTTCTAACAATTTCTAGTCTTTCATTGGAATCTAGGCAACCCACACTACAGATCGTAATGCTTAACGTAGGTTGCCTACACGTAACAATATATTACACAGGTCAACAAAATTGGGAATTGAAATTGAAAAAATAATAGCGTAGCTATTTAGGACGTAATTTGCGAGCTCGAATCTGGCTTCTAAATTGTCCCAACACATAAATATTGAAAAATCTTATCCTATTTCTTCAAATTCCAGTGATACTACTTTGGCTTATTTGTTTTTGTCACTAGGATATCCAGGGAAATTTTGGAGGTAGATTCGAATTTAGCAAGAAACACAGATTTCAGAAATAACAACGTACTTTGTCAATTGTTTAGCCTTTTACTTCACGTGGTAATACATTTAAGTAAAAAGAACTATGATAAAGAACTCGCGATTATAAAAACATTAGCCAAAAACAATTACTATAATCCCATAGTAGTTGACAGCATTTTGAATAAAATGATGAGAAATCTTATCACAAAGCAGTAATCTGGTCATAAAAAACGACGAAATTATAATTTTATTAATCATTACCAAAAAATGAGTTACAAAATATGTAATCTCCTAAATAAAACTGGTATAAATATTATATGTGTAAATTAATGTAGCCTAAGAAAACTATTAGTTAATAATAAACAAAAAAATTGCAATTTCAAAAATGCTGCATTTAAAAATAGATCGTAAAGAGTGCTGTGCCTTTCATATGGGGGCAAACTGGCAGAAATTTACAAACATGGGAGAAAGAGCATGTACATAAAAGATAAAAAACATTACACAAGAATAAGCATACATTGCATTGTGAACAAACATAGTATAGATGTAATTAAATATTTGCATGGTGGAATAGGATAATAAAGGAAAAAGACTGACGTTGTTAGAACGACTAAAAATCAAAAGAGCCTTAATACGACAAAGTAATCATATAACGATTGATCAGCTTAAGTTTAAGGAAACACCTGTGATTGACCAATATTTAGGAACTAGTAACAAGTAACGTTTAACGCACACACATTAATATCTGTATTGTATAAATAAAATCTGTCTGTAAATTTTAATTCAGTATCTATTTATTCTTAAAAAATGGATCATCTTCCGAAAAATATGTAGAGTTAATCTTGCGTCCAAACGACGTAATGGTAGATACATTTGGTTTTCAGTTATGAGTTTTTAATCGAACTTCTGCAAAGTCGCATTTATATCGAAGAAATCAAAGTCCCGTAACTCGCTTGGGAGAAAATAAAGCCATGTGTTTTTGTAATACTTTGACTCTACAGGTCCAAACTGGATCATGAAAAAAGGATTCTACCAAATCCATGGCTTAAAGCGAATTTCTTTTACTTAAACTGCTTGGTCGGCGAGACCTGCTTGGGTGTATAAAGTCCGAAGTATGAAATTTATGTTTGGGTAAAATTGTTAACTGAAACTGTACCTACAGACTGATTTATAACTGTAGAGTCCAAAAATTGAGAAAAAACCAAGCATTCCCAGGAATCGTACCACGCGAGTTACGCGATTTTATCTCAATCTAAAAAAAATCGATCCTGTTCACAGTCCGATACTGGCATTTATTTATCTATTTTACGAGTTGTTATTATTGTCTTGAGGAGTGAAAAATAGAAAACACATGGATCTTCGTGGTTAGAAATTTCGAAACTAAAACCATTATGTCTTAAAAGGCCACTCATTGAAAGCGATAGATAGATAATCTTATTAAGTGTTTGTACGAGTATTTTATCGGTTCACGGTAGTATTACAAGGTGGATAACTGCAAGTCAGGTATGTGAAAAGTGGGAAGTAATGATTGGATTTAATGCGCATATCGCATAGAGTTAAACTTTCAGAAGGTCAAGTTCGGTTTTAAAACTCATGCCAGACTATTGATATACGTAAATATATGGTATTGGTATTAATCCTATTAACGGCACACCATTTGTTTCATTATGACTTTCAGTGATGTACTTTATTCATATCGGTAATAGAAACAATACAATATTAAATAAAACTGCTATTAATAATATTAAAACTAACTATGATGGTGTTGCGATGAAACGTGTTTAATATTTGAGAAATCAAAATAGTAAATTTTTCAACAAGATATTTTATTAATCACTCGACAATTGTTTCGACTAACAAGTCGTTTTCAAGAGTACATTGGTATACTACTAGTATTGTCAAAAACAAATCTACTGTTTTCATTTCCCAAACATTTTTATTGAAAAGTCAATTCGAGAATTATTTAATTATCAAGAACCCTCTTAGGTACGCTGTAATAAATATTGTTTATACAAATAAATCAGTATAACCCAAAATTCCAAGTAAAGTTTTTATAAACGTCCCTAATAAGTATTTCGGCATTCGAGGGTTTGTTTTTTGTGTTTCATTCCCACCAGCTACTCATGCTAGTGGGCGAGCAGCCCCTCCAACCTACACTGTAGTACAAAGCCGTAGGGCGTAAGGCCCTCTTCAGCCTCTTTGCATGGGTCGGTGGTGTGGTTAGGGAGAGAAAGATGAGACGAACGAAATGAAGACAAAAGAGAAGTGAAAGATTATCTGTGGAATATTACTGCTTCAGCATTTGCCTAAATGATCCCTAATGCCTTAGCACTAGAGCACTAGACCACGCTGTTCGGTGTATTCCAGGGGTCATCCTCAATTAAAGGCAGTTTTATGCGAAATATTGGCTTAGTGTATTTTATTTGGTATAGTTCCACAGAATTCATTATTTGAGAGCGAGTACAGGGGCGGTTTGTGTTTTAGTGATTCATTGTGTAATGCAATTTTTAATGGTAATAATAGTAATTTTAATGATAATAACAATTTTCAATTGATTTCTAATATTTTCCGAATAATATCTTGAAAAAGTAAATAAAAGCATGATTTATGTTCTTGTAATGTATTTTGATCGATCTCCAACGTAAATAGTTAAGAAATCCTTTTGCTCTTTCTACCACATTTGTTATAACTTTTTTTTTAACAAAGATAATAAAGATCTAACTGCTGATAAATCTGATGTTACTGATAACATTTTAAAGAAAAAGCTCAAAAACCGAACTTTCAGTCAAATATATCTTGGTAAAAATTTAGAAGCTAAAAAGAATAATTGGACCTTCATTAATTTTTATGATAATATTGGCTCAGCCATTTGTAAAAGACTCTCTCAAGTTGGCATTAGTAATATATGTTCTAATAAGAATAATTTAAGCAAAATGTTAGTTAATAAACTTTGTAAATGTGGAGTTTATGAACGTAATTGTGAGGATTGTAGTGCTATTTACATAGGACAGACAGGTAGGTCCTTTAAGATTAGATGTAACGAACATAAAAAGTCTATAATTGGTAAAAAAAAAAGGTATCACAGGATTTTCCCAACACTGTATTACAAATAAGCATAATTTTAACGAAAAATAATTATATTGTGTTAATAAAAGCAGAAGATTAAGTTTATTAGAAAATTTTGAAATTCAAAAGGCATTCTTTCAGAATAAAAATATTACCAATGAACAGTCTGAAGGGAATAAAGGTTCTATCTTTCTCGCCACAGTTCAAAAATTGTAATTCTACTCATATTGTATAAATTGTCATATTTCTAATTTTTAGTTTAGTTTCGATTTAACTCTTTAATAATGGCCTAATAAACCGAAAAGATATCGTAACAGTTTTCTTATTAAATTGTTGTAATTCTAAACAAGTGTTTTTATTCTGGTTTTAAATGCCTTTAGCACATCATTTATTATTAATCAGAAAGCATACAATAACGTTGAAAGATAACAACGAAAACAACTTGTTGGTAGGTACGCACAGTTGACCGGTTAAGTATTTATGTGGAACGTCGTTGTATTATGGCTAGTACCAAAGATTTAATTAATAGCTGTAAGCCAATGTGTGTAGTTTGTATACATGTAAGCGATATCGCATCTTCAACTTGTTCTTCTTCTTATAGCGAGCTGATTAACTACCTTTTTTCAACGAGATTGTTCCACGGTTTAGATGATAGCCACTGGTCATGTTATAATAGAATGCAGTTGGTATATAAGTACTTAATTGTATTTAACGTAGATGGTTAAGTAAATGTTTGTTTAGGGTTTAACTGAAAGGTTTAGGCCTAATTGGCCTGGTCCATCGAATATATATAATTTAATTTAAAAGTAGGTGATGTTAATTAATGTACAATACGTGTTTGTTATGAAATTAGTAATGCATTTTGTAATTATTAATTAGTTCAATTGCTTTAATAATATAAACTAGTAAAACTATATGCTTAGATGCATGCATTTTTTAAATTTAAATGCAACGTTTAATTGATTATTATTATAAAATATTATTCGTATTATTTGTCTACTATATGGGGAAATAATTATTTTGAGTTACTATTGCATATTTGTATAAAACTATATCTAAATTGGAAGTTGAGAATTTAAGTAAAAATAATCTCAACGTAAAATATTGTTTATTGAAAATGCTAGTTGGAGAAACATGGGTTGATTTTTTTCAGTTTTTTCTTCGGCACTTAGGAATTTTAGTATGTCATTCCGAATATTTTTACATTAGAATAACTTTTGCTTCTAACTTCTATAATGTCTGTTTGTCACGTTCGTTAAAGTATTCTTAAAACGCCAATTTAATACATGTTTGCAATAACTATTTCAAACCTTGCTGTGTTGCTACAATTGTTTTATTCAATTTGTAAGAGTATTTAACTGTTTGTATATTTTCGCAGTTGTGGCCTGCTGTTTTCAAAAGTATGCGAAAAATCAGATGTTTTAAACTATTTATAATTCTTGGGTCGATTATTATTACTTTACTATCTTAAGGAACGGAAAGAAAATGTTGATATAAATAGATCAATATACTTTGCATATTTCAGGAAGTAACTTCAGTTCCTTAAGCAATTTACTAATGGTAGAAGATTAAAACGCATTAAGTATTTTTAAAAAATATTTTTGGTATCTTATCTTTTTGAAAATTATTCTAAAGATTTCATTCGAGATCATGTATGGGAATGTTATTTCTTTTTTAAAATTAATTACTTGAATTAAAATTGATACATATTATAAGCGGTAACATTCCTGTAATTCAAGGAACTAAAATGGGAATGACTCCCATTGAATTAATTATAATTTGTCAAAATAAACAAAGCTATATTATTTTTCAATTAGAAATATTTAGAAGTTTTGAGTCATTACCAAATTGTCATTACCATAATGATTAGCAAAACTCTCTTATAGCCTAATACGTTATTAGGGTTTTACACAAATTATATTTGTTGCCCGTAGAGGCTTATAAAAATAACTTCATTATTATAATTAACATTACAATATTTATATCTTCGTATACACATAATTAAATGAATAAATAAACAATGTTGAATCAGATACTTCGGAAAATTGAATTATTTATATGATTTTAGAAAGTCTTTAGTATTTTCGGGGTTGATTGGATTGCAACCCAACCTACCCCATTGCAGAAACTTTGAAAAAGGGTAGTTACTCTGTCGTAGTTACAAAATAATACAGGTCTTTTATAAACAGAAAGTGAAAATGATTAAACATTAATAAAAATAAATGTTGGTAATAATTCGATTATCTATGTAATTTCTAAAATAATAACCTTACCTTTAAAGGACTAGATGGTATTGTTTAACAATAAAAACTTAACAAATTCAATTAACTTAAAACTGAAGACGAAAATAATCAAAAGTTAGATGCCGTTCATTTATATATCGCAAACATTTTCGCACATTAACTAACTGTTCATCCCCTGGTGGTTAATTAATTATTTGGACCGAATTTTGTTTCTGATTGGCACACACTGTTCATCGAATGGAATTTGAATTTGGCGCGTTGTTGATGTCACCAGTAGGGCATGTGCATCTTCGCGAGTATTACGTGCCTTTGCGTAGTTTGCAGTCGTTGTCAGACCGGCGCTAAGAAGGGACTGTTGGCAATGTCATCTGCCATCCTCTACTGAATTTGGTTCATCGACCTTCTCCACAGAGCGTATGGTTGAAGAGAATTAACTGTCTTCAGGAGGGGAGGTACCGTTAATAGGTTTAAGCTAATTACCAAGAGACCCATCGCGCGTCAGGTGTCGGTCAAAGAAGGTGCTAGCTCGCTGTTTGTTGCACTGGTCATTTTCGAGGTCGCTGACAAGAATTGAGATTACCTTTCTGGGTTACACGATCTTCGAGTTCTTGCATATAACCAATAGAGGCAGGCAACCTTCTACTAACTGTTAACAAGACTTGCTGAAAACCTATAAATAAGAATAAACGTGCATATTATAAGGATCAATTACGAAAAATTCACTCAGACGGCACATTTGGATGCTTATTATTCTTATTCAATAAATAATAAACAGTTGAATAGACGAGGCTTTTAGCTCGTGTAACTCCATATTTTATTAACAGTATCAACAATAAAACACAAAGTTTTAGGTTACAAAAAATTTATTTTAGATCACAATGTACATTTCAACTTACAAAGTCTTCTTCATTATACTTCACCTGAAGATGAGTTTGTAAGTTGAAATGGTCATTGTGATCTAAAATAAATATTTTGTAACATAAAACTTTGTGTTTTATTGTTAATACTGTTAATAAACAGTTGGTCGGTTGGTTCGACTCGCGCGCTGAAGAGGATTGGGGTTCTTGGTATTTAACCATGCAATTGTTTTGAATTATGTATTTGGTTTTCTATTGATTGAAATAATAAAATATATAAAAATATTTTTTTTTTAATTCTTTTACCTTTTTTGGTTTTCAAAAAAGAAGGAATTAAAATAATTATTCGTCTAAATTTTGAGATCAAGGATCTCACATTTTGAACGCGTCCTACCAAGTGGGCACAACGAACCGAAAGCCACATCCCACGACCGGTTTAGACCTATCGGGTCTCATCAGGTGGGCGCTGGTAGAAAGGCCAAAATGTGAGATCTTTGATCTTAAAATTTAGACGAATAAGGATTTTAATTCCTTCTTTTTTGAATATGTTATATTTTCGTCTAGGAGTCCTTCGGAATCAACAGTGTAATTCAATGCCGGTAGGGGTATTAGCCCTCGGAGTAGTTGTTTCTGTTGATTCCATATTTATATTTATTTTTTGGTTTTGGTTGATCTTGTAATATATTGTATAATTTACTGCTGCATCTTTTCTTTGTCATTCTGTAATACTCTTCCCCACTATTATCTGTCTTTATACCTTGTATTCACTCCCTGTAATTTATGACCTACAGCTGCCTACAACCCTGTATCTTAATCATTGCCACAGCTATCTCTATCTCTTATTACTGCGTCTTTCCTTTTCCATTTCTTCCGCTTCTTTTCTCCCTTAAGTTAAGTCAGTGTTAAGTAAATCGCCGCCAAATACGCAACGTGTACGCGCACCCTCACAATCATACATTGTAACACCGCACCAATTGTGATTCATATCGCTATTCTTTCCACTTCTTCCCACACCTGATTGATACCAAATGTACATTTTGTAAATAGTGTGAATAGACGTTACAAGCAACTCATTTGTGCATTAATCAGAAATTTAATACCTGCAACCCTTTAATTATTTTTGTCAGGACGTTTCATGTACTATCACCGCACCATTAAGTTCGCTTGAGATTTATCGAGTGCATGATACAGTTGATAAGTTTCATATGTTTCTTTTTATTATTATCTATTTCTGTAAATGGACACCTATACGAAGCTATGTGTATTTCTACCATTGAAGGATATCAGAGGTCCCACTATTACACAATTACGTTTTCTTCCACAAGTCACAATTTCAAATGTTAATTGTTAAAATAAATTTTGTCACAGTTGTCCAATAATGTTCACGTTAATTTATAAAAATTATTTTCCTATTTTTTGTTTCAGAGTTGTAATTTAGACAATATTTATATACGAATGTATACACAATTAGGGTTATTTTATTATGACCTTCGTTTTTGAAATACATTGAATCTAAAATATTCAATGGAGTTCTTACGAAATTTACGAAAACGTTTTATTTCACACCTTGTTTTTCATAATTTTAGTTCTTATAGTTTTTTGCGCACATTATCAGCGATATCTTCAATATTTCGCTTAAAATTTAAAACAACATATTTTAGAGTATTTTTTCAGGAAGTTTGTTTTAATTTTTTTAGGAATAGTGTTACATTATGTGTTGCAGAAGGAATGTAAAGAATCGGTAGAAACTTTGCAAAACAATACCAACATTTTTCTTTATTTGTCGGTAAAACTTGCTCATCGTATTTACGGTGAGTGCAACACATATCAATTAGATTTACATTTTCATAAGTGTTTTTCCCTAAAATCTCTTAAAACATTCGTATATTTACGTGTTAAAATACAATTTATTAATAATCAACAGGATAGCAGGAATTAGAATAACACAAAAGTTAATTCTGATTGCTTATTTATTAGGTACCTATCTATTAATCCATTAATTAATAACTTAGTTCTTCTTACCCATATTACGAGTAATATGGTAATATTGAAAATTTCTATACATCAAATTGTTTCTATGAAAAACGGTTGTGACAAACGGATGGACGGATGAACTGATGTGTGAATAATATGATACGGAACTGAAATGAGAAAATATTTGAGGAAAAACATAAGATACTAAAGGGTTTTAATAGAAAGTATTCGGTAAATTTTGCATATCTGATGATAGCCACCATGTTGAGAATAAAATTAATTAAAAAAACCTTCACTTTTAAACAATATCACTTACAATTTTGCAACTTTTAGCGGTTTACTTGTTTTTCCTTATGTATATTTTTTTATTAAAGCCTATATTTATGTATGAAAATTGGTGGGCTTGTAACTTTATTATTATTATTTTTTATAATGGTATACAGTTGTTGTAACTTTTTGGCTGTCATTAAAAGTCTTCAAATTTTATCAATGACAGTTTTCTGTATAATATGTGCTATATAAATGAAAGGCATGATAGGTAAAATTGATCAGAAACATTGAAAAACAACAGTTTTGGTGTGGAAAGATCGATGAGCAGTCAGAAAGGAAACCTTCGCGTAACACATGCGCAACTTTCCTTTGTCTTTAAGACTAACGTCTGATGTTGATGTTTACGATTAGTTTAGTAAAATATGACATATTATCACAAACCAAAGATTATTATAATTAGAACACTTAGAAAACTATAATTCTTGAAGGAAAGATTATGGTTTCTACGAAAAATTTCATTATTTCAGCCAATACAATTGTAAGAGCTTTGAATAATAAAAATTTTCTTTGAAACTTTTATATTTGCTTCAGGAACTATGTAAAAATGTTTCATCAGAATTGTACCATATACCGCCTACTTAGAAAACATAAATAGGATGAAAATTTAAATACTTCTAACTTGAAAGAACATTTTCAGTAAATCTTTGTATTTATGATAAATAACTATAAGAAGATATTTATTTTTGTACCTCTATTATATTAAAATATTAATTGATAGGGGAGCTTTAATACAATTTTTGATATGTAATTAAACTAATAAAAGTGACAATTGAATTTGAATTCTAAATTTTTATGTCCAGCCCGACATTGTCTTTAAAATCATTATTTTCATCATTTCTTAACCTGCTTATTATAAGATGGAAGTTTATATATAATAGTTAGCAAATTAGTGTTTTTTCAATTATCAAACGCATTAAGGTCAGAATAGCTTAGATGGTATATTTAATAAAATTACTATGAAAGGTACTACCAGGTTAATTGTGATATTTTTAAAAAGTATCTTCATTCAAAGGAAAAGCAGTTCGAAAGGATTTTCTTCGGACTAGTAAAATGTTAATGATCCTTTCATTTATACCATGTTTAATATACTTGACACGTTTTACTCTTATTGTTTTTATTAAGAGAAGGTAGGATGACGAGAAATAGTTTTCTCATAATTGTGGTCACGTAGTACTTGTAAAAAGATTAGGACGTCATTTTTTTATTATTATTTTTCGTCTTTGTTTTAATTTTTAATTCAAATTTAACATAATATATAATACGCAAAGCATACATAGGAAAATTTACAAAACTTTATTTAAATACAACAATCACTTTACTGTACTGTATATTTTCTTCAGGTGGAAGAATCTTTCTAAGTTTGAATCCTGGTGTCAAAGATTGTCCTTTACTTTATATAAAGCAGAGTTACCTAAATAACGTAATAACGATAAAAAAATAAATAATTTTTTAACCAATTTTCGCATGGAAAACAAATTTAAATATTAAATAAATAGTGCAATAAAGGGAAGACATTAAGGAAAAGGAGAGATAGATTGGTATGATACCTTTTGAAATATAAGGGGCTAATAACCTAGTTAGAGACATATTAGAGACAGAAATAGAAGAAAAAAGAGGCAGAGGAAGACCCAGATTAAATTACTCTTCGTAAATAATTAGGTGCTAATTAAGTGTTCAAGTTTTATAGAAATGCAAAGAAGTATAGTTTTCGAACTAATGACTCTATGATCATTATGCTATATATATATTCATTTGTATGACCTTTTTTGGTTATTAAGTGTTTTTGCTTTCTTTTTTGATTAATTTATGAGGCTGCAAACGTTATTAAAAAAGATTGGATAAAATAAAAGTATTTTATTAAAAAATCAGGTATAATAACTATAAATTTATTCAAATAAAAAACGTACATGTTATAATTATATTTTATAAATAGATATAAATACATATTTACTATTATCACTTTTTCATATTAGCAATTATTTATAATACTGAATTGCTTCTCTTTGCATTATAAACGTTAGATATAGTACAAACATTACTTACGCGAAATAGACTCTATAAGAGATACAGTAATAGTAATCCATGATATTTACTAATTGTAATCTATATGTTTTTTTTTTCTTCATAAAATTGATAAACAAAGTGCAAATAATTATTGTAAGATTGGTATAATAATTTAGTTTAGTTAATTTCAATATGTATATGGAAATTTAGGAAACAATTTCCACGTTACTACGAAATTGTATTAAGTTTCATAATTGCTTTCCTTAACATGAATAACTCTCAAAAAAGAAAATATTTTCACTACGAAAAGGCCTTCGTCGATATAGATGTTTGACGGTCACCAAGAGCTTTTTTGTTATATTTGGTTATGGTTACTTACGCCGTGGGTTCAATTTAACAAGTCGATCCTTATTCGAAAAGGTCCTTGTTTAAAATTACTAAATCCCACAATATGAAGCAATATATTACAGATGGCGTTCACTACGCTATCTGTGCTTATTCATACTTTTGCTAGTTGGAGAGGCCAGTGCTAATAAAATCCCAAAATATAATTTCAAGTTTGTTACTTACAAAAACTTTGTTCCCGCATAGAACATTTGCTTTTTATAATTATGCTTATCACATGAGAAAATATCAATAGAATAACTAACACTGGTGCAATCTTGAAGAAACATAATAAATAAAAAACACATAGTCACGTTTGTTTCAACGTATATTTAAGAAAACTCTTACAATTGTTTCAACCAATAGGTCGTTATCAAAGAGTAATATATATATATATACTCTGTATAATACTGTATTATTATATATTACTCTTTGATAATGACCTGTTGGTTGAAACAATTGTAAGAGTTCTCTTAAATATACGTTGATAAAAATATATCAATATTTAAACAACGTACCTGTAGATATTCCCGAAATGTTCAAAAAATACACTTCCTAATCTTTTCGAAACGAAGATATATCTTCGAATATTTCAAAATTTCAAACCGAATGATCATATTCTATTTCAATTGTTCATGTTCAATTTAACATAAGCAAGAGCAATTATTATGGATAATTTAGTGATTAATTTATAGTCAATGAAAGAAAATTGATGTATCGGAATAATCGAAATACGATTTTCTTTTCTTTTTCCATTTCAGCAATTTTCAATTCAAAATAAAAACAATTAATGAAAGAATACATTCTTCCTTTGCTGCAAAGTAAGGTATGCCAACTGAAATTTGCCTTATTTTTCTTACAACAAAAGAAGCGCGCTCCAAATGGATATTCTATCCGTTTTTAATTATTAAATATTAGGTAAATCTGTATTGATATTTCTAAAAAGATATTCTGCGCTGTACATTTTCTAGAGAACGGATATTACTTTGAGATAAACTTTTACCAGTTTTACATCAATGTGTTGTCTTTCGGCGTTGACGTTAACGATGGTGGCTGATGATATTTGAAATGACAAGAATATTAAATGGATTTGTATGATTTTAGAGAAATGTTTGCTGCTTTTCAGTGGACTGTGATTAAATTATTTGCCTTCTGCCTTCGCAAATAATGTCCGCACTAGTTGGCACGTTTTGTCTCAATTTGATATCCCGATTTTATCCCATTACTGCGTCAATCCAAGGCACGAATTTCTGTATGTTTGTATAGACTCCGGGTAAATGTTCCCTGCCACATCCAATGCCCCACGACACCAGACCAATCAGCGTCTTCCGCCCTTCGACGGTCATTGTCAAGGGTCCGCCTGAATCACCTTGACACGAATCTCTACCACCCTGGAATTATTAAACAGAGTCACGCTAATGTTTACTCTAATAGTTTACTGAGAACGAATTAAAATACTTAATCTCTTTTACGCATAGCAAAATACCAAACCACGATTCTTGAAGCGATTAGAGGACATCTACCCTCCATTCTACGGAGGTCAATAATAAAATAATTTCCGCAAGGACCTTTGAAGCTTAGAAACATGTATGACGTTAAATACTGTACAAGAGAATACTAAATTAACCCCAGATTTATATTTAAAAACTCAGGACATATTTTAGTTGTCCAGAATTTATGTTATTTAGTGACAATGTAATATTTTTTACCGGATGAATATTTTGCTGACTTATTCTGTTCGATTTTATTTTTTGGGACCACATAAACAAAATTTTATGGAACAAACTTCACAACATAATGAATTTTTATTTTCCACGTAATGAATGCAAAGTTGTATGATATTTGAGGGAACCATAACATAATAAAACTGATTAATAATTACAGTCCGGAAAATATGTAGACAATTTTAAATCTATTTTCTGTTTTTATTTTTGAATCCTTTCCTTTGAACATGTATTCGATTGTTTTTATTGATAGCTGCGTTTTTTGTTTTCTATTATTTACTAATTAACCAATGACTATAAAGTACATTAACACTGTAAGCCGTTAGAATTTTAAACAGTTTCATACATAAATCAATTATCATTTTCAGGATGAACAAAACTTAAGATTAAGTTTATTGCACAAGTATCAATTATTTATTTTTAATAAAATAAATGAATTCATCGGTGATATATTTATGAAACATTTTTGTAAGTAATAAAGTAGAACAGGAACGCTTTTAAATGTTTCCAACTTTTTAATAATTCAGATTCACTCTACATATATATCAGTAATACAGCACTCTTTAATCACTTGAAATATATGGAGTGTGAATCTCAATTAAAAAGTTTGAAACATTTAAAAGTATTTTCTGTTTTATTTTATTATTAATATGCACATTTATGCTCTAACAGAGTATTTACATTTTGCCTCCATTTTACATCTTGTTAAACAATATTACTTTCTGTTATTTATTACAATTTTCCTTCATTTTTCCTAATTTTCTCTTCAGTCACTCTTACATTTTCACAAATTTCCTCACATATGTCGCCCGTCAACGCATTTACCGTCAGTTCCCACATTTCATTTTCTAACCTGTCGGCTTTCCATCCAACATAAATTCTTTTACTTCTTGTTTTTGACTTTCCATTGGTACTCCACAACAAAACATATGAGTTAATGTTTCCTCGGCTCCGCCACATAATCTATATTCCCAGTTTAAATATCCTTTCTTATACCCTTTCCCTACATTCTCACATCTAATTATAGTCGACATTTCTTCATTTTCCTTTTTTTTTAAACCTTTTATTCAAATATTTTGCACCGTTATTTTTCCTTATACATCTTATTGTAAGAAAACTGTAATATTGTCTCCCATTCTGCGTCTAACTTTTTATTCCTCCACATGTTTAAACCTTCCTTGAATCTATTAAAAAATTCTTCTCAATTCCTTCTTTCCCAAACCATCCTACACACGCCCGTTATTTCTAATTTATTGAAAACCGCCGTTACTGATTTTCCCCATTTTGAAGGATTTTTATTTAAAACACACCTCATTTCTTCTGCCTGTTCTATTTTATTATTTACTGTTCATAATAGTAGTTTTTTTACCTCTTTATATCCAGCACATAGGAAAACGTCATGTATTGTTTCCCTTCTACCCGCTGCCCTAAACCATCTTTGGCATCTATCGTTTGGTATAACTTCAACATCTACTTCTTGTAACACGGAGGGTACAGTTGCTTGCCCATGCCTCGTACGACCCCATCCCGCCACTGTTGCCCTCTTACCAATCAGTTTAACCTTTATCAGAGAAAATAAGTATCATGCACCATTCACTCTCAAAATGATACGACGTATCGATTTTACATAGATATGTTATATGTATAGGCCAAAAATTATTTGAGTTTTGTAGATTGAAGTTCCTGGTTATGTTTTCTACAACATTTGCTGAAAATTTGTTATTAGTCGCTAAAGTGTTTATAATCGAGAGTCTTTTATATGCTTTTTCATTAACGGTATGTTAAGAGACTATGAACGAGAAAGGGGAAAAAACTTAATTTTATTGAAAATTGATGATTTCAATTTGCCTGATAATATGTCTGAATAGGCAAGTGTTCTAAAAATTTCATAGTTTAATTTAGAATCGAAATTTATAGAAATACCTAAATCTATAAAATTTAAGATTCTATTGTTTTATTTTTCTAACGTAAACTGTATTTATTAAACTAGTTTTGGTGCATATTTGATGAAACATGATAAATAATAAAAATAATATGAAAAGTTTCAACAATGTATTTAAAGAAAACCTCTTACAATTGTTTCGATGATACCGTCATTATCAAAGAGTAGGTAAACAAACTAAATTGAAAGTTAAAACCAACCGGTTAAATACCTATTGACAAGATGTACAAATAAACATACATAAACGTATTTTGTAATAGGTTTTCTTTAAGTAAACTGTATTGATTTGTAAAATGAGGTACAATTTGAAAAATTTTGTAATTCATCTTCAGAACCTACCAAAATGTAAAAAACATTATCAACATATATATCTCTTATATTTATTCCAACATATCTTGTCCACTGAAAACTTTATCGACCAACAACTCATTGGATTGCAAAATTTTATTTTCTGGGATGCTCATAAAAAATTCACTTAAAATAAAAAATAAAGGAGATCCCATAGGGAAGCCTTTTCGTTGTGAGTAAATTTTGCCATTGAAACTTTGTTTTAAACAAACCCTCAAGTGAAAAAACAGATTGAATTTTTGTTCAAACGATACACAACTGTTATTAATATGATTTTGATATAGGTACAGAATTACATTTTTTTTAAATTGCATTAAAAAAATAGAACAATGTAACTTTGAATTTTTTAGATATAAATATTTATAGAAATTTCTATTCTGAATTAAACCCTGAAATTTTTAGAAAACACAGACACACTAATTCATACTACTTCCAATCATCCATTATCAATAAAATTAAGCTTATTTTTCCACTCTTATATCTCAACACTGCCTTAAATGAAAAAGCATATAAAAAAGTTAAAATTAACTTAATTAAATTAATATATTTATATCGCCTTGAAATAACAAAGAATTATTTCACAGATACCTACCAACATGCTGGTAAAAAAAGTTTCATAGTAAATTTCTTTTATATTCTTGTATTTGGTATTAATTGTTTGTCATACCGTGGGTGTTGGCAAGCAAACAGGAACAATGTGTTGCTTAAATCTGACATTTCTGTCCAATTTGACCAGTGCGACGTCATTCCTAAAATCGGTTGGTGAATAAGAAGGATGGACTTCTTTTCGTTCAACAGAGTATTCTTCGTGAGCGAGTCTTTCTTCGGTGTCTCGAACATCCCATTCGCCTAATCTAACGCGAATATTTCCGTTAGCCGTTCTAAAAACAAATAGGCGTAATAAACAAAAATGATTGGTTATGAAATCTCTACATTAAAAATCAATACGGGGTAGCCTGAATAGTTTATTCCAAAACAATAAAAATACACATTTGTACGTATTTAAATATTTCTGTTTTAGATTCATATGCCTCTCCCAAATGTACAACAACTTTTAGTTCTTCTGATTCGAATTACTTCAAAGTTAATATTTTATTAGACCATTATTTACGGAAAATTCTTTTTCCTTTTGCTGAAGTGGTTTAGGCTGTATAAATCCTTTTCGTGTATAAAAATATATTTATTAATTTTTCAACATTTGAAATTGAAAAAATCAATCTTCCTAAGTAAAGGCAATATGAAACCGGACCAAAGTTTTGGAGTTGTACTAATTGAACAAAGGTTAATATAAGGAAATACAATAACTCTGTTTTCTCACATACATATATTTACAGTTGTTAATGTCATTAATACTTTAATTTTGCTCTATAGTCTTGTACTGTGATCTAATTAATTTAAAATTCAAGATAATCATACGTAAAACTGGCGAAAGCGCCGGCCATACTCCTGTCAATGTAATCTTGTTATTAACTTCATAAATACAGACAGCGTAATTAACGCCATCTGTGGATATTTGCTACTTATTTTCAGAATTCATTAATTTTAAACAGGGTCCTTTTATAATAAGTATGTCGACTTTTTCAACTGAACACACTGCGTAGCTACAACTACGTGATAGGCACGTATAACCAGTTCGAAAAAAAAATATGCTCTTGGTTAGCGTGTATCGCGATTTTGCACTCATTGGTTCTCATCGGCATGTGATAGACAGTCCCGGCAGAACATCAATCAACCTACCTCCGATTGATAAATAAATAGAGATAGGGTACTGAACGCTATCTATAGATATTTGCTACTTATTTGTGGTATTCAGTAATGTTTAACACCATACACGTCTGGCAGTTTCGGCAGAACACTAACCAAGAGCATATTTTTATTATTGTTGGTGATTAACTTGTTTTGAATTATAGCGGTTAGTTAAATTTAATATTTTAAACTTATGAATATTATCAAGATGTTTGGAAAATTAAAATATAACTACTACTTTATACTAACAAACCAACGAACGATAAAATACAGGTATAAATGAACTAGACTAAACAAAAAACAAGATTAATAAACTATATATAAAATACAAAAAGATACAAAATCGTTAAGGGTTAAAATGGTTTAACGGTACAGGGAAAGTTAGTAAGTCTTTACCTTTCTTTTGTTACATATATGCTATTCAATTACGTGTATTTTTACTGACCAATTATTGTTTACTGTGTGTTTTATTTGTGTTGTATCTTCTAGTGATCTTATTGTTCTTTGCTTTTGTTTTTGTGTCTTTGTTTTGTGTGATCCAAATTAAACCTTTTTAAATTTATCGGACTATTTTTTTGTGTTATTTTTGTTCATTTGTTCATCGAACAAACCCCGATAGTATATTATATAATATGTATAATTTTGTTTATTATTGATTTTTATTTGAATTCATGTTTTTAATGTTCAGGCAACTCATAAAATAAGAGTAAAAGTCTGAGAATGATAGATTGACTTAACTGGCCACTTATATGCAGCTTTGAACTGACCATTTAATAACTTTTCTAAAGTATAAATTACTTACGATGCGACACAATGAGCTGCTGTAACAATCCATCTTTCGTTTAAAAGTGCTCCTCCACAGGCTAATTTTTTGCTTAAAAATCCTGTTTTAATGAGGGCAACTTGCCAGGGATGAGAACCGAATCCTGTCGAATGTCCACCGACTATCCTGTTTGTTCTTGTATGCAATTCTCCACAACCTAGAATAATAAACTTTGCGTCTAATAACTTAAATTACGTCGATTTTTCTTGACCATCCCAGAGAATATTCCAAGTTCCATTTACAAAATTATAAAAAATATCTCGTCGGCTTATTTCCATTATAGATAATTCATTACATTCATAAATTCAAGAATTCTATGAACTGTATCGTGTTCTATTAAACTAATTATTTCATTTTTACCGATTATTATAATTAATGTATGTCAAAATACCCTTGTTAAAAAAACACTTATTTCATCATAAACTGAGTGTTCCGCCGGATATGGCTAATATGTCTATAGTTTTTAATGCTTGGTAGAGATATAGAGTTGTTTAAAAGAAAAAAATAGTGCAAAATGTTGTGCTGTATCGAAAACGAGCGAATTCGTGCTAGTTCAATATTTACACTGAGTTAGAGTGGCATAACAATTATCTTTCGTAGGTTTTGAGCATAATCTAAAGTCTATATAGTCAAGACTTTAAAATGCAACAAAGCAAAATACATTTTTAAAAGCAGAATTTATATTACAAATAACTAACATTTGAATTCGAATGTGAGCTTTCTATAATAGAACGATTATAGTTAATATGAATTGGAAAGAATTTTCAAGATAAGTAGATTTGCTCCCAAAGCGGCACAAGTTTTATATTTAATGACATTTCGTGATCCAGGCAAAATTCCTTTCAAAAATATTTTTACATAATAAATTACTATTAATAAAGCTCTAATAATTGATCAAGTTGACAGAACAAGTACTTTTGGATAGAGGCAATTTAAGAACTATTGAGAATTAAATGTATACAATTTTATTGAGAGTATAGAAATTAATTTATTTTTTAACTATTTCTAGAGGACAGTAGTAACCCTCTGTCTCAACTAAATTAAATCGATACTTTTCTGTTTACAATTTTACTATAAAATTATTTCAATATCAGTTCCGTAAAGTAGATATTTGATCACTTCATTCTTCAATTATAAATGGAATATGGGTTGTGGGTTAAGAATAGGCTGAAGCATTTTGTTTGCTTCATATGTCCAAGAACTCACAAATAGATATACAATATGCTTCGAAAGATATTTTTTAAACCGTATGTTGATTTATAAAAATTATTGTTTTTTTAATCATTTTAACTGATTTTAAATACGAGAATGAAATCTGAAGGAATTATATAGTATCCCGTCATCCCATACAAACATATCTTATCTTCAAATTACAGAACAATTGGTCGAAACGTCTAATAAAACATAAAATATGAAAAATTCCATTTTTTTATTCAGTGCATGTGAATGTATGAGGTAAGAAAAATGTTTAGAGCCGACAACCCATCCACAACCCGCTTCCTCCTTTGGATTTGTTGATAAGGTGCACCACATTTTTCAATGGATTACTTTTCGACGATAAAATAATAACCCCATTATAAATAAAATGGGTGTACTTACTTTAGTTGACTAATTGGAGTTACTAATACTAATTCTTAGTGTCAATATTATATATTTGCAAAAACTGAATTTAAAATTTAACATTCTGTAATATCCAGAATCTTCTCTGTTTTCTATGCCTTATTCTTTCTAAACTATAATTGTTTTAAAAGAAATAGAAAGTGATACGTTATCAAAATTTATCGAAAAATTTGGGCTACCTAAATGTAAGATCCTAGCAACATAAGTGGCTTCAAATGTCAATATTTATACATCGTAGTAAAAAGCATTGAAATGAGTGTAATTTTGAGAATGGACTATGCTAATTAGCAAGAAATCTGAAAGAGGGTAATTAAGAGGGTTTGGCCTACATTAAAAGAAACAATGGTAACGTTCCTGAGAATGAGGTCAACCCGAGACGAAACAAGACGCTCATTTAGAACTTAATCATAAGTTAGGAGTATGTTAAAAAGTATAAATAGGATTGATATTTACAGTATGTCACCGCATTTATGAAAAATTAATAGATAATATCGCTACAATTAGTAAGAAATACTAAATTGTCGTGCTACTGTGTAACTTAAATTTTTCAGTATTTTAGGTAGGTATACATGCAATTATTTTGCATAAACTTAATGAACTTACTGTAATTTTTATGCAAGGAATCATAACAATAATAGAAAACGAAATTACTTTCTGGAACAGTGTCTGAAGATACAAAGACATATTATCATATGATACCATACCATATAATATATTTCGATTATATAACACATATATTTATATATAAGCTTCTTAAATTAAGTCTTGCTCTGTTTGGAAGGGAACATGCGGTGCTATGAAATGATCACTTGCTTGTTTGCTTGCTTGCTTGCTTGCAGGAAATTAGAGGTGAATTAGAGAAATTTGTATGTCTATTCGCAGCCAGGTAAACGAAACCTAAAGAGCACTGAAGAAGTGTGAAGACAGAATTTAGACCGGATTTCCGTGAAAGCAAAACAATTCAAAAATTACCTCGTATAAGTAAGTACTTCAGAGAAAGGGATAAAAACTTTCTGTTCACAGCGTCTAACTGCCAAACAATATCGTTACATGTAAGAGAATTAGATAAAAGCATTTTAAAAGCAATCTTTCTTCACGTATGTGTGTGTGTGGATGACTAGCTGATTCTAATCAAGGTTAAAAGCTTCGTAATTAGATTATCTGTTTACTAAAACGTACACACAATAGTCCAAAAACAAAATTTAAAATATTCAAAAAAGAAGGAATTAAAATTCTTATTCATCCAAAGATTCAAGATCAAAGATCTCACATTTGGAACGCGTCCTACCAAGTATTCACAACGAACCGAAAGCCATATCCCACGATCGGTTTCGACCTATTGGGTACATCAGGTGGGCACTGGCAGAAAGACTTTTTCAAGCTATGTAATAAATATAAATATGGAATCAACAGAAATAACTACTCCGAGAGCTAATACCCCTACCGGCATTGAATTACACTTTTGATTCCGATGTATTCTTAGATTCCATATTTATATTTATATTTATATTTATATTTATATTTATATTTATATTTATATTTATATTTATATTTATATTTATATTTATATTTATATTTATATTTATATTTATATTTATATTTATATTTATATTTATATTTATATTTATATTTATAATATAGCTTGCAAAGGCCTTTCTGCCAGCGCCCACCTGATGAGATCCAAAAGGTCGAAACCGGTCGTGGGATATGGCTTTCGGTTCGTTGTGCCTAGTTTATAGGATGTGTTCCAAATCTTAATATATAGACGAATAAGAATTTTAATTTCTTCTTTTTTGTATATGTTATGTCTTCGTCTAAGAATACATCGGAATCAAAAGTGTAATTCAATGCCGGTAGGGGTATTAGCCCTCGGAGTAGTTGTTTCTGTTGATTCCATTTTTATATTTATATTTATATTCAAAATTTAAAATCATTACAAGCATACATGTTAATTACCAAATTATGATTCACTTATATCGTTCGTCAAATATGTCTTAAAATATTAAGCTACAATTTACAATTGATATAAATTCAACTAAAATCAAAGAAAACAAAATTTAAAGCAATAAGTAAAACGAAATATTGATTTTATACGTAATCTTATATTAAATTTTCATATGATTTAGTTTTTGTTTGTTTTTCTTTTCTCTTATATAACAAAACAACGCTAGTATCTAACGAAGCTAATATTGGTCGTCCCGACCGATCTGATACGCTGTTAAAACTTTAACATTTAAAGCAGATTGTAATTTTTGAACGTTATTTATTATCATTGTTTGTACTGAAGTTTAGTTATGAAACTTACAAAGAGATAATAACTTAAATGAGAAAGACTTTTGCTAAATGAGGACCATCGCTCTAACTTTGAGAAAGCTTTTTAAAAGAGTATATAAAACCCCGACGATGAAGTAAACAAATATATAACATAGACATATATACGCATCAGGAAAAAGGAATCTCAGTTTTCTGCAAAATTTGGCAAATGTTCACTGGTTAAATATTGTTTTAAGAAGAAAAATATAGCACTGTTCTTTTAAATGAACTATACTTCTATTACTATTACGTGTTATTATTAAGAAATTAATTCTAAAAGGACCGTAACAATTCAAACGATAACAACGATTTTGTAAAACAAAATTGAAATATTTCACTACAGGTTTTCGACACGTTTCTCTGCAAATAACAAATAAAATTAAAGCCCTTTCTTGAGTCAAGTCAGTATTATTTCTTTTGTATAAATCATACAAAGAGAATATTAAGAATAAAAATAGTAATAATTAAAAAATATTTTCTTCGCATCTCAGAAATTTTGAGAAAATTGAATTTATTAATAGTTGACTGGAATTCTTGTTGAAACTCGATATCAAATAATAAAAACACAATAGTTCAAAAAAGAATTCTTAAAGAAACAATGGTTTTCTTGAAACTGTTATGTTTTTATTATTTAAAACTGAATTTGGTAACAAATAATTCAATTTTACGATAATTTTTATAACATTTCTAAGAAACTTTCGCTAGATTGAAATCTACGTTGATCTGAATCTGATTTTTAGAATTGACCCACTTCCTTCCTGCATGATTGGATATGTTATCCTTTTGCATCCTTTATAAAAACTAAATAAAATATACCGTTTCAACCATACAAGAAAATCAAATGCAGATCCATGGAATTGAACTAAACAAAACACTAAAACAAAAAATTGCACATAAAAACGTTTAAAACCCCTAAAGCTGGTTTCTACACCCAGGGTGCCATACTCACCTGTCTAACTTGAGTGTCAAGGTTTTAAATGTTTTTATCTGGTATTTTGGGTTTTAGTGTTTTATTTAATTATTTTCATTTTAACTATACTAAAGTAATATTAACAAAAATAAAGACATTCAGTATTGAAGCATTAATAAAAGCTAAGATTTAATTTAGGATGCTTTCACATGAAGGTGTAAATGTTATATTTTAGGTGCGTCACAGGTTTAATTTTCAAACGAAGTTTAATGATACGGAAAGGGATAGAAAGGTACAAGCATTTCTAAAGGTTAATGAAGATTAACCAGTTATAACGGTGGATAACTAATTAAATCCTCCCTTTTGTTTGATAAATCAGGACTATAACCAGGAAATTAGAAATATCGAGACTTTGTGTACTGTTCTTTTAATATGCGAAACAACATGGTGTTATTCTCAATCAAC
The DNA here is from genome assembly GCA_963921985.1 of Agrilus biguttatus. Classification (NCBI taxonomy): domain Eukaryota; kingdom Metazoa; phylum Arthropoda; class Insecta; order Coleoptera; family Buprestidae; genus Agrilus; species Agrilus biguttatus. Next base: position 30,586,780 of record OY998118.1, read on the forward strand.
GAAAACTGGTTTGATATATATATATATATACGAAAATTACAAATTTAGCAACAAAATAAAAAAAAAACATGAACTTAATTGTGAATTGAATTCTAATGCTATTTCTAGAATTTATGCGAAAATAACATCACTTGGAGAAGTTTCTTTTCCACTAATAAATAAAGTAGTAAATATTCCCTCTAAGTTAGTTTTAGTAAACTATTATGCTAGTAATTCAAAACGATATAAAAACCATTACATTAAAAATTATTTATTATTATTATGCTTATCAAATCAGGCGAAAGGCTCCAATCGGAATGGCATATGCGAAAAGCTGATTGTACGATACGATGAGTGTCTTAATATTGGCGGAAATTATGATAAAAAAGTAGATTAAGATGCAGACTTTCATGTAAAATCGAATGTTACAAACCAAAAACTCGTAATAATATTCAAAAAATTCTGTCAGTTCTTTGTGAGATCTTTTTAGTACATTTTACTTTCACGTGAAAAGTATTATGTCTTGGGTAAGAAACTCGCTATCATAAATTATTTTAAAAAGTGCTTAGTCCAGCTCTATAATAACATTTTTGAACTTAGGATTGGTAAGAAACGGCTATTAAGTTTTCTTTGGAAATATCAAGGGAAGGTATATAAAAATGTTATAAAAATACAAATAAAAAACTATTTTGGAAAATTTCGATTAAATCTTATTGCAATCGTAAATTGTTTCGCTACACTATGTTTTATCTTCATCAGAAGCATTACATAAAATACTTAAAGTGGTAAAATAATTTTTATTTTCAACATTATAAAATATCGCTTTTGGAAATTTTATAAATCAAGATTTAAACATTGATATATATTTATTAGTGAACGAATAAACGTAGGCACATATACAGTCCCTTTCAAATAGTATTTAAAAACAATTTTGTAACTTTAATGGGCGAAACAATTCTCGAGTGCAGTAAAATTTAATGGAGATTTATAAAAGTAGCTTTTTATTTTTATTTTTGTTACTATAGATCTCAATCAAATATTAGTGGATCCTATGGTATATAAAAATGTTATATCTAAAGTTTTTATAAACTATTTTTGCTACCTACGACAGTATTTTTGTTACAAAGATGACTGAAAATGTAATTATAATACGTTTATTTTCAAAAGAAGTTAGTTGACAGCAAAATGTTTTATAACAAAGTTATTCTGTAGAAAGCATCAGCTTTGTTTTATCAGTTCAAAAACTAAATTCCATTTGTTACCGGGAAGTAGATGGTGAATATCATCAAACAAGGTTCTGTATATTTAAAAAATAAAACTTATTTATCGTCGTTGTAAAACACTTTTCTGCTAACTTAAATTAACTTTTAAACCAATTCGCTATGCTGTCAGATCTATTACGAAGTTGTGAGGATGTTTTGTTGATAGCTAGCAAGGCAATTAAAAGTTTAAATTAACGAAAAGGCTAAAGCGTCAATATCCATATCGTTGAAATTCAGAATAATAATTAAAGTTGCTACTTTTGTAGCATCTTCAATCACCTACCTACACTGAAAAGTATAAGTATATGTTATATAAGAACTAGCAAAGTAAATGTAAAACTGTACGTTTGCACTGGAAATTATGTTACTGTAGGAAAAATAACAATTTCTAGTAAACATTGTTAAAATGGGTGGTAGGACTAAACTTTTGTCGTTACTTTTCAGAGATTAGATATCGCAGAGAATTTGACTTAATTATTGTACATCGTAAATAATGACTTTACCAAACGCCAAAACTAAAGTTTAGGAAGAAACTTATAATCCCAAAAAGGCTTTTTGTTTCGTTTTCTACAACGTCAATTTGTGAAATGAAATTTTATCAAACGAATAAAAAAATATATTTTTAATGATCGAAATCTTTAGAGCTAAAACATCAAATAAATTACGATCATTCAATAAATGTGATAAATTTGCCAAGAAAAATATCAATGGGAGATGTAGAACAATATTACTAGACGATTTAGCCAGTAGGTTTACTTTGACGAGATTCAAAATTAATTGAAAAAGTCGTTTTTCTATTAAAAGCATAATTTCGTTGTTGCTTTGTTTTTCCATTTTGTGAATTTCGTTAATGTTGTGAAGGACGATCGTTTCGCCTCTAGGCATTATCAAGTTGTGTAGTAACAACAAAATTACCCAAGTGAATTTGGAAAAAACAAACATCCAAATATTTAAAAGTATAATTAGCAATCGATATTCTCTCACTCATATAGTTTTTCATCCATAAAGAATAATAAAATTGGAGTGTCTGTTTGTAATACTAAAATAACCACTTTTTACTAAATGCATATGCATGTATGCACGGTACATATACCAAAATATCATGTTTTTAAATTTTTGTCTGTCTGTTTGTTCCGGCCAATCTCTGAAATGGCTGGACCGATTTTGACAGGACTTTCACTGGCAGGTAGCTAATGTAAACTGAGTAACATAAAATACTTTTATTTTAGAAATTAATAACTATCTATTAATAATAATAATTAATTTCTAAAATAAAAGTAGCCTAAGTTACTCCTTATTACATTAGCTATCTGCCAGTGAAAGTCCCGTCCAAATCGGTCCAACAGTTTCAGAAATTAACCGGAGCAAACAGACAGACAGACAGAAAAAATTGTAAAAACGCCTCCCGCACTTAATATCACAAACGCTGCCTGTCGAGCGGGCTCAGAACGCGCGAGCGGGCTATTGCTAACGGTTGTGTTCCAACGGCTTCGTTTAAAATTTTTAAAATAACTTTTTTGTTAAATTCCACGTGGACGAAGCCGCTGGCACAGCTAGTTTAGTTTAAAAGACAAAAAAAGTGTGTATACATCCGAATTAATCTTTAGTGGAGCCATGATGACAATTTTACTCCTTCTGCTTTGTTTTTTATTCCAATGAAAGGTGCAATATGCACTTGAAGTGTAGCTAAAGGCTACTTCTTTTTTGTAAAGTTAATGAAAATTCTTTGTAGTTGCAACGCGCTGAATATATTTATAATTAATAAGTAAAACTACGAAGGTAATACCGATAAAAGCGAACTATGTTCTTATAATAAATTATAACTGCAATCCTTCAATAAATAACATAAGTATACTTTGTCGATAAGTATTGAAAGTAGAATGTACACAGAAACTTTCTAAGAAACAAAGTAAATAATAAGTATGCTTGATCTGTGGGAAAATGGTGCACTGAAAGACGAATTCAGCAGGTGTTGTCATGCAACTAACAGTGAATGATAGCGGCATTTGTGCTAGAAAGCGATCAAGTGTGTGCATCAATGAAAATTTCCTTAACCATTCTAATAAGTGAATTTGTATCTATAGATATTTTCACAAATCGAAACAATTGCGTCATTGACGATAGGAACAAAACAAAAACTATATGCTGCCATAATGTGTCATTCGTGATTACATCACTCAAAACTACCAACATGTAAGCATAGCGTTATATGTTAGGGAAATTGTTAAATGATATTGGTAGCAAATATTGTCCGCTATGACGCAATAGTTTTAATTAGTAAAAAATCATATATTTTATGTATGTAATGTATACCGGGTTTGTTTATGTTTTGATATTTTGTCGAAGAAGATTGCATCTGTTCTATAAGAGGTCTTTGATGGTGAAGCGGGTAATATGGACGGTGTTGGTTTATTGTATCCACACTGTTGGTGTCAACATCTTGAGCTTGATGATCTTGGTGTAACGGGAAGAGTTCCAAATGGAAATTGTCTGTTTGAAAAGTGATGCAGTTAATAAGTAATATTGAACTTTGCCATTTACCTATATATGTATAAGTGTCTAATAGGTACTTTTTATGCTGGAGCATAATAAATTCCTTAAGGAAATTTAATAAATAGCGGTAGATTTTGTTAAAAAATAACGATATTTATCGAATAAATATTTTGTTTATTTTGTGTTTTTCTTGTCCGTTGGATACTGAATAGGTATTAAGGGCAATCAAATACATATATTTTCATTATACGTAGATAAAGCAATTAGAAAATTTTATTGAAATGATAAATAATTGAAGAAATTGATAATGTTTTTCCACCATGCCATGATTTTTCGGCCAACAGCAGAACAATATTTAAAATCACATGATAGCATAAATGCGAACAGAGGTTATTTTCTACCACCTTCCTTATCATATATCTTCAAAATTTGAAATATAAAATTCGTAATAGTTTCTGAATTATTAGGAGTGTAAATTCGAAAGAAATACAGCAATGTGATATTAATTATTGAATTAATTTATTTATACCCACTACAGATTATGTTAAGATCTCATTATCTCAGGTGCACTTCGTGGAATAGTTATCAATTTATACAATTATCAAAAACACCGTTCTCGATGCCTTTGTGATGCAGCTGCATCAACATATAAAACAATTTGGATTCTCCTTACATAATGCAGTTAATTTTTAAGTGAATTACCTGTTAACCGACTGTTGAAGGTAGTAACGAATGACAGGAACAAGCAAGATAAAAATATTAACAGAACACTTATGAAAAGGACAGTTCGATCCAGATAAAAAAGAGTATTATATTAGCATTTGACCAAACCAATTCATTTTAATTTAATATAAACATGTTTAGTACGCATCTTATTAATCACCCATACGCAGGTCCTTCGAGCGATTTTCTTGGAAACTTTCATGTGGTACAGCAGTACACCGGCGAAAATAAGTTTTCGTCAAGCGAGTCATACTCCTTAACAGATTACCTCAATATTAATGAGGTAAACATTATTACTGTGGTCACGCCCTCGCCGGAATCCCAACCCGGGATCTTTGACTTTACGCGCCAATGCCTTTGCCACTTTTGACAGCCGTAACAATTTTTTCCTCATTAATATTGAGGTAATCTGTAGTAGGTACAAATTAATTCAATAATTATTATCACATTGTTGTATTTAAAATTTACCCCTACTAAAAATTGTTTAAATATTTCATTATTATTCGAAAGAAATAGTTAATTGATGTTATTTATTTATTATTTTTTTCTTTACTTTGCTTTATGAACCAAAAAATTAAAAAATGTATTTAAATGTTGCCTGTTCTGTTAAAATGCGTCCGTTTCTTGAAAATGTAATAAAAATTTGGCGAAGTTGCTAGGTTACAATAATTTATTTTTCAATTTATTATTTGATATTATGGTGAAGTACTTTGAACGTCAGCAAACTGACTTGTTTGTAACAAAATAATCTCAGGATTAGCTAATTAGTTAAGGTGTTTCATGAGCACTACAATAATATTAAATAAAACAAAAGGATTTATTGATGAAATAAAAGGAAATTAATATTGAAATGCTTTTAAATATTTATTTATCATAAATGTATCATAAGTGTCTGACTAAGGCATCAACAGAATCTATTTATTAATTAATTTTATACGATTCAACAGTTAAATCATTGTGATAATGACCTGGACTTTAGAGAAGTGTCGGATTTATAAAAAACATATCTATGAAAGTGCTTTATGGTATTTAACATTACTTTAATAAATCCTTGACCATGTGTCTATGGAACATTGTAATTCACATAACTAATTCCTAATCCCTCAACTCTATATGTGTTGTTTTATTATATATCTAAATGTTATGTTTCAAGTAGGTAAATCAGAACCGTGTGAATATAATTATTCAATTACCGTAGTATAATATTTTTAAAAAAAAATAAAATATTTCACTTTTTTGTGACACGAACCATTTACTCTAACGTGAGTTATCTAGGTGCTACTATTATAAATATATAACATTTGCCTATTTCGATAACCATTTTTTCTACACGACCATTAAAGACCTTGAAAGTGTTCAAGTTTACATAAGAAATATGCATAATACTAATCAAGGGAACACGAAGGCCTGATTTACATAGGGATTAGGATCATTTGACGCTTTCAAGTGTAACTTTCACATTCTTTTTTCTTTGTTTCTAGAGCCACTACCTTCCCGGAAGCAAATGGCAATACGGGCGGTAAGTTTTACATTGTTTCTTTTTTTTTATTAAAATGTTACTGTAAACTCGCTCTGGAACGACACATTAACTGTGTTGGATAAAAAATCTTATTAAAAAGAACAATGCACATGAATGAAAGAAATAGTTAAAGAAAAAGTGAAAACGTTTCTTAGTATTAATTAATTCGTTTAGATAACACTCTTTGTAGCATACGGTTTTGCATTCAAAATTGGAAAACCAATGTAATGAGTTTTTAGCGACTTTTTTTTCTCTCTATTACTATTTCATGAATTACATGTTCTTGTTAGGTTGTTTTCATTTTCGACCATCTTTTAAGCTTCTGGATTTCGAATTTTCGTGTTGGCAATTGATTATTCATATATTTCAATGATAAGAAAATGTTATTTTTTAATAGCTAAAAGTTTTATTACTTAAACTCAACGTAATCACTTAAAGTAGAACATCGAGAATAAGTAAAATTAATAATTCGTACTGGTAATAACCAAAATTAGTTTTGGTTTTGGATTAACCAAAAACATAAGACCTTTATTGACCCTAATACCATCAGAATTGGTTTAGCAAAGTTAAAAGATTAAAACCCTAACAAATAAATACGTTTGCAAGATTTTTGAAACCACAAAATTGTACTAAAATCTTTGAAGAACCCGAGTCAAACGCAAAATAATAAGAAAAATCTTATTGTTATCCTGTATGTGATCGGATTCATTTTCTTACTTACATTTTATATACTTTATTAAGAATGAATTATTATAAAAAATAAATAGAACTCTGCTAATACAAATTATATTATATTCATAGGTATATGATTACTGCTATATAAAGTTCTTGGTATTTTGAAAAATGTTACGTGAATAAGTCCACACGACCATGATGGGTCTAGGCTAGATTTCGGTTTGGCTTATTACTAATTCATACAGATTATGGATTTGGTTTATTAAAATTGATAAGTAGTTTTGAATTATTAATTGCATACATATATGTACCAATATAATTTTATCGTTATCACTTTTTACCACCTCCCCGAAGCAAATTTCTTTCCTAAAGATATATAGATACTCTTCTTTTGAATGTAGAGCAGTGATAAACAAACATTTAGAAAGCTAATTTAAAAATATTCGCTAAAATAATATTTTCACCGCCTGCAGTAGTACATTAGCAATTTAAATAATCATCATTCGTCCACCTATAAATTTACCATCTTAAAACTAATATAATAAATTTTATTTCACTTGACAATCGTTTTGCTAAACTTTCACAGGGGCGCCTGTCCAAAGTAATCGTTTTCAATAAAGAAAAAGACATTTTTTATTTAATTTCATCATGATCATCTAATTGTTATGAATGTCAAACAAGTAACTGCAGAATGTATTTTATATAAAAAAAAATAGGTTAATACAGAAGGCATACATTAAAAAGTCTATCAACGGAAAAGAAATTAACTGAAGAAATTCATACGAATATTTTTCTGCTATATTTTTCATCCAACTGTTGATATATATATTACAGGGCTATTTAAGCTGAGTAGTACATTAGACGCTTTAGAAAAGCTAATCGTGTTAGAGATTTGAAACTAGGGGTTATCAAGGATGATCTTTTTAACTAAAATAATTTCAACTATCGGGCACTTCCGGTTATACCGGAAGTTGATGTCAACTTTCTTATTTTAAATGGAACAATATATTTTTTACGATGAATTCGTATGAAACACAAAATTTTAAGGTGACTTTGATAACCAACTTGTATGCCTACGATGAAGTTTCTAAGATAATTAATTCATTGGAAAAAAGATTGGACCGCAACCCAAACTTTAAAAACCATAAGTTCCATAAAAAATGACTTTCGGGAAAAAATCCAAAATTTAAAAACTTCAAACAGGAATAACTTCATTTTTTCAAATGACATCTAGCATATTTTATTTTGTCATTCGATTCCTTTTTTATCCTCTTTCGATCCATCTGGATATTTCCTACTTTGAATAATTTTGGATTGAAAACATCCGATGTATCGAAAGAAGATAAAAAATGGAATGACAAAATAAAATATATCACGGATGATCTTTTTATTTAAAATAACTTCAGATGTCTGCTACTTTCTGAGAATATCTCTTAAAACTGTTAGCAAATTCTAAATGATACTGGTAATTCTCTTCTGTAGATATTACTTGTTATTAATATGATAAAAAGCGTTCGTACTTGTTATCAAGTTTTCAATTATATAAAAGTTTCACCGAATCTCCACCTTTTATTTATTTTGGACAATTACAAAATGTTGTTTTTATTATTATTTTTAAAAAATCAGTTGGCAATAAGAACAATGGCTTCAGGTAATCTGTATACAGGGTGGCTCCATAAATGGTTAATTAAACTTTTTTATTAATGGACAAAGTTTTACTACGATTTTTTAAATATTTAATATTTTTTTATATAATGATTGTTCTAATTTTAAAACATGCAAAAAGCCAAATTTACTAGGAATTTTTAAAAATAAGTTTGCTAAACCAAATAAACAACTATTGTTTTCTTCAATGTAAGCTTCACGATTACGTAAAAAAACAATTAAATTAAAAATATTTTCAACTGTAACTTAATAATAACGTAAATATCTGTGTCAGTTTTGAAAATTTTAATATAGGAACGGCATTATTTCAGAATTGCCTTTAATTAACGATTTTTGTAAATTGGATGTGATTAATTGTACACTACAAAACTATGGCAGCAGATTTTCGGTTATATTTTTGAATTTATGTTCAAAAAGTATTGTAAATATTCATTTATTTGAAAACAGGGTCATTCAAACTGAGTGGTACATTAAACGTTTTAGGGAAACTAAACGTATTACATATTTGAAAATTTGGGAGTTGGGAGTAGGGGTTATCAAGGATGATCTTTTTATTTAAAATAACATTAATGTCAACTTTGTTATTTTAATTGTAATGGTATTTCTTTCACGACGAATGTGACTTTGACCACCAACTTGTATGTCTACAATGAATAATTTCTGAGATAATTAAATTTATATAAAAAAAACAGATGGCACAACAACCCCAAATATAAAAACTCATAACATGCATAAAAAATGACTCAGGGTTTTGATTCTTTTCTACTTATAGTTAAGTCTTAAAGCTAACGTCATGCCAAAATTTAGCTGCATAATTTATACAGGCCGTTCAGAAGAAAAAAACGAAATTTAAAAACATTAAATACGAATAACTTAATTACCATATTTTATTTAGTCATTCGATTCCTTTTTTTATCCTCTTCGATACATACGGATATTTGGCATTGTTGTATTTGAAATAAAATCCAAAACTATTCAAAAAAAAGTAAAACAGGATACGAATGTATAGAAAGAGGATAAAAGAAGACATCGAATGACAAAATAAAATATGGTAGGTGGCATTTGATAAAATGAAGTTTGAAGTTTTTAAACTTTGCTGCCTTTGCGATCGCTCTGCATCAATTATGATGATTACTTTTAGCAGGATGTTAGCCTTTAGACATGACTATAACTGGCAAAAATACACTCGAAATCATTTTTTATGGATTACTTAGTTTGAATAACCTTGTATATCAATTTAAAAAAAAGTTTGAAAGATTAGTAAACTACTAATGTTTTAATATAAACAGGTACAATAAAAATGATTTCCATTTAAGACGGCTTCGAAAGTGATCAGTCTGTTCTTTCGCGAACAAATTTTAAAAATTTACTGACTGCCTCCATAAATACAAATATATAAATCATAAATAACGTCAGATAACGCGTAGTCAGTAAATTAAACTCATCTTATAATATGTGCGAACGATTTTATAATTTGTCACTTTCAACAGAATGTAGGCTGCCGTGCCACAAAGAATTCAATGAAAGTTGTTCTAGATTTCTTTTACCAATCTAACATAATAAAGGTAGTACCGTGTCATCCACAACACGGTATCGCATTACATGTGAAATATGAACAGTCAAATAGAACAGTTGACAATATCGAATAGAGATCCTCATGTTTTTGAATATGAACGCAAACAACCCGAAACACCTTTTTTTATTAGATTAACCTCGAAACACACTGGATCGGAAAATATCTATTTACGTTATTTGTTTTAAAGTGAAAATAAAATAAGTAGGTAATTTAAAAAATTAATTATAGTATAATTTAATTAATTTATTTAAATATATTATTGTAGGCATTTTTAAAAGTATTTATCTTTTTATATACTACGACGAGAAAATATTAAAGGAGCTATAATAATAATAAAAGACATTCTTGGTCTGGCTGTAAAAAAGCTATTGTTATTTGTAGTTATACAGTAATATTATACAGTGACTCCCGTATAATCAAAGAAATTGTTTGCACCACTCGATTTCGTTGTGTTAGAACGATCTCATTGTATTAAAATCATCAATATCTGTTGTACGAATTCATATTCGGGGTAAACATAATAAGCCATACGTGGCCATCCCGGTCGGTCGTCGGCTACCCCGTGGGGTAGCATAGTACGGTGACGTGGCGATCGATAAATGGGCGCGGACCTGTTTTGTGTTGTCCGTTGGTGGTTGAACGTTATTGCGACGTTAGTACAGCGTGGTATGTCTCGGGGGTGAAACGTGCGTATGTCGTACCGTATATTATAATTACTATTTCTGTTTCGTTCATTTTCACTTTGTTTTACAATGTACTGTTATTTGTTCTTTTATCGTTTATCGTTTTCCATGTAGTAATATAAATAAACTCTTTACATTCGAACTTGCATTCTGATAAGCTTCGATTCACACAAAAACCTCTAACAATATCAACAAACACTAAATTACAGTTAGATCATTTTCATTAAAGTTAGTGGTAATAACGAAATTAAAAAATTAACGATAATTACAATAAAACGGTTCTTACGTTTCGTTTTCTTTACTTACTGACATTGTTAAGTAAACCTACATCAGGTGCTGGCGTGGTTGTTGGTCGTGGTTCTCTATCAATACAGCAAGCCCATATCATCCCTCCCGAGCACAAATCCAACGGTTTTCCACCTCCCAGGACGCAACTTATACTCAATCCGCATTCGTATTTGACTCCTTTATATCTACACGACTGGGGAATCACTGAAATAGAAAATTACATTTGAAATTTTTATAGAAACTAAGATGACAAAAATGCTTTTTTTTACATTCTTCTAATCGAATGTTCATTTCTAAACCTAACAGTTTTTAAAGCAGAAAATAGGGGACTGTGGTAAAAGAATAATTAAATAAAGAAATGCTCACCCTAATTACCATTAACTAAATTTTATATGAGCGGTCACGTGTTTCGCCCACTTCACATGTGGACATTATCAAGTGGGCGAAACACGTATCGCTCGTATAAAATTTAGTTAATGATAATTAGGGTGGGTCTTTCTTTATTTAACTAACAGTTCTTTATAAGCAATATTATTCAATATTAGTTCAGTTTTCCATGGGGAAAATTAATCATTGTGAATTAGGAGTAACATGCCTTTAATCAATCTTTAAAACAATATTGGTACACTAGTCAATCCATCTAAATAGCATTATGGCGATTCATCATACCATAATCTAATCTGATCCCCTGATACAAAATCACTTATACCCTTAACCTTTTCTAACATAACCTACCCCTTGGTGCATAACATTTCATCCTTGCTGCATAGCACTGCAATACAGCCATCATTTTATATCAAAAAGTTATTCAAATAACAAATTAACCATATTATAAGCAACGTTAAGATTTTTAATCAACAGTTTTATTGCTTTTGTTTAGTAACAACCACTACCGCAGCATATCTACGACCCAATATTCACATTTAAACACTCCCACACGTTAAAATATTAGCGGTTTTTAATCAAAAATTCCGTTTAAACAAAGACATCCAGGACACCAAAAGTAAGAAAGTTAATTCTTGAATGTCGTACTATCAGAGGAAATAGCTGCACCGTTTGTTATCACAAACGTACCTACCCTAGATCTATTTTAAATATTATCTTCTATAAAGGAAAAGAGCTTGACCAAAGGCTGGGGTGTCTTATTTCTATATACATTAATGCGATATTAATTATTGAATTAATTTATATATTTCTATATCACAATAGGATGCGAACTTGAACCCGAACTAGTTCATCCTGAAATCGGATTTGGCCGGCAACATATTTATAATATACTTTTTGATTCATGAAAAGTGTTATATAAGTAAATGTACTTAAGTAATGTAACACAGTCGTAATAACATATTTGCCTGTACAATACTTTTCCGTTTTGTTAATCACAATTGTTAGAATTTATGTTCATATCTGTACATTTAAGACAGTGTTTTTTAACGTGTGATTTCAGTCACATAAAAAAATAGAAACTACAGTAGTTCCAAATATGATGTTTATTATTTTATTTAATACACAACAATAATCGAAAAATCACTCTTAACTAAGACAAATTGACACAGACAGTAGTCAACATCAAATCAGCAGCTATTCTGCGTCTACTTCTCATTGGTTAATTTTTGAAATTCAGACGGTTCCAATGTTTGCTGTGGAAGGTAGGAAATTGAATTCAATACGTCGTTAATCCCGGAAAATCTTTTTTCTGTTTAACCAATAGGTATCTAATCTCTCAGAATTGAATTCTAAATTTAACATTCAATCAACAGTTCTACGCGCCTCTTCTATAGCTGAATTAAAAAACGGATTTACGATTCACATTTGACCTTTGTCTCCTGAAAATTCTTATAGCTTGAAGTAATGAAAAAATTATTTTCTCAATTTTTAACTAAATTAAACACAACGTTTAAGTTACATAATACTTAGTTTATTTTGATGAAAATTAGCTCTTAAATTGCTACTTAAACTGTGAACTAAATAATAAATTAATATAAATATATACAAAATTACAAATAGAAGAAGGCGAGGGAGTCAGTCACCTTATGCTTTCTACTAAAGAACACTGTTTTACACCACAGAAAAATGACAGAGATTTCGATGAAACTTTGAAAATAACAAAAAAATTTTATTTACAAAAATTGCATTATTTCAAACTCATTAAGACAATAGTTTAATAGATATTAAATAAACAAACTAACATGAATTTCTTTTTCGACTGCATAACTTCGAGACATGACAGGACTTTTCGAAATGATACAACAAAGAGAATTTAGTAAACATTTGAGCATACGTTTCTTATTCATTTACAAACACATCTGCATATTTTCAATTTGATTAGGAAGCATGCTTTTTAATTAAAAAGTGAGTGCTTGAGAAATCGTGTCAATAGTGTACTTACAAATGAGTGCAAATGAAAAACAGAAATTTACGAATGGGAAAGAAATTTGGAAACTGCCTACAAATATGTGAACTCTAATCGAAAAGTATCGTTACAGATTTTTTTCAACTTATATACAAGAAATATTAATCCAAACACCTACCTTTATGCACATCGCTACGTTTGAACTTAAGATCAGAAAAAGGAACTACTAGTTTAGATGTTTACTAAGTATATTTATAGTTTTTATTTTAAATTCGATTTTTTAATCATAAAAATATTCCTAAACTTCAAAAGCTAATAAAGAAGTGAAGTGAAATGCATGACATCTTTTTTACAAAATTGTATGCCCTTTTCAATGGATTTTAAACCGTTCGAGTAAAATTTTTCGATCATAAGATACAGACGAAAATGTCTAATGAAGTATTATTTTCTATGGTTTTCCTAAAAAGTCCAATGAATCACCAGTAAATATCAATGCCATGAGATATGCTTGGAGCAGAAAAAAAAACTTTTTTGTGTTTCATTCCCACCAGCTACTCGTGTTGATGGGCGGGCAGTCCTTCCAACCTAGACTGTAGTGCAAAGCCGGAAGGTAGGGCGTAAGGCCCTCTTCAGCCTCCTTGCAGGAATCGTGGGAATGGGTGGGTGGTGTGCTTAGGGAGAGAAAGATGAGACGAACGAAATGAAGACAGAAGAGAAGTGAAAGATTATTTGCCTAAATGATCCATGAAAATCACAGAAAACTTGTCCAGAGCAGCCGGACCCGGGTTCGAACCGGTGACCTCCCGAATGCTCTGGAGCAGAGTTCTTTTCATATGAACCTGCAACTTTTAAACCTGTTTGAAAAAAATAGTCTAATGTAAATACTCATGTATCTTATATTAGAACAAAATATATAAGGGATTGTAGTCTATCCAACGGTTTCGTTACTTTTTGCATCAATTATTTATAATTATCATATTCAAAAGAGTTAAATTGAGTTTTGATTTAATCGTTGTAGTTTTCATTTTATTATGAAGAACATCAAGTTTTCCTAATCTTGAGAAGGCTTAATTTCGTTTACTAGTGAGATTCTTCAGGGGGTCAGCAAAAGTAGTACAAGCATTTAACAATAAATGTAAGCGCAAACTATTTATAAAGAACAATCACTATCCACACGTATATTTACTTCTATTAGTAGTGGGAAATTTATGCAATATTCTTACAAAGAATCAATTGTATTGATAGTTAGTTTTCCTCTTCCAAGTTTTTTACCTGGCTATTTTCTTGTTAATTAATAATATCATAATTTTTCAATGTTAATTATGTTGACGGGAATAAATAAATGTCTATATAGGTTTCTGAAAACATGTTATAGGAAATATACACATCAAAAAGTTCTTATGGGTTAAGTTAACTTTCGACGGAGACAATTATATACATTATCTGAATTCATTGTATATTCTATGAATATTGGACTTCTCAGTATAAAGTACAAACCATTAGTTGTATTTCCTTTTGTTTTCTGTTTTTGAGGATGCTATCCATATTTTCCCTAAACGAAACAAAAAATTGAATAATAGTCTTAATGTATTCCATTATTTATTCTTTACCCTTCCCATTATTTTTTACAGATACGCAAAGTTTACAGTTTCAATATTTCTATTTCGGGATATCCTAAAAGATTATTTAGTTCTTGGTCAGAAATTTATCGAAATTACCAGATGTGGATCGCGATTTCGATCTTATTATCTCTCATCAGCACACCATATATACATATGTAAACATATGAAATATCACAGTTAGCAGTACATATCGGTAGATGGCGATACACTAGCTGTAATACGATATTAAAAATACCTAATACCTGTTTGTTGTCAAACAAATTGACATTATATTCCTAATTATTTGAACTACTTTTTTCACTTATTTTGTATTACTAACGCAATTACAGTTCAGATTCAATATATTCAAATAATCAAAAAAATAAGAAAACCAGTACTTATAGAGTTTTTTTTAAGAACAAATGACTACTCTGAATGTTAATATACTTTAAATTTTAAGAAAATCATAATTGTAACTAAATTATAAAACCAAGAAAAAAAGCGAAAAAGCAAGAGCATCGTATTTTGTTACAGATTTAGATTTGAGAGGACTGCAGTAAAAATTTTGAATGTTATTCAATATATTCGAAAAATTATACACAATCAGTTCCATCTGACTCTACATTCTTAAATCTGTAACTGACTATCGTTAAATATAGAGTAGAGTGAAATTATTCATTTTTAATGATTTTTCGAAATACAATATTTAGGCATCAATGGCTCATGCCTGCACATGCTGATGAAAATCATATTATACTTTCTCATCACTGACAAGTTGTCAGAAGAACAATCCAAAGACGTCGCGATGAGATTTAAATTACAAAACGAATCCGCTATCTCCTCTAATGAAATTTTGATTTCCTTGTTGATAAGGATTTCGCATTTCAGTTTTCTTTTGTTACAACTAGTTAAATTATTCACGTAAATTAAAGTCTAACCCTAATAGCCCCCTCCCTAGATCCGCCTCTATTCATTTGTTTTTGTCAAACAGTTGTGCAAAGTTACAAAGGTGTTCCAATAAATTGTTCGATTTGCTCACATTGTAAATTTATTTTTATAAAATGCATTGCCATTGACTTTAAACCGCGATAAAGTCTTAAAAACGACCTTCAATGAGTATTAATTTATACCGACTATATAACTTGTACTTACTTACTCGAGTATCTAACCTTGTTACATCACCTAACTTGAAAAAAGCACAATGTTCTTTCAATATTCTGTTCTTAATTATGATTATGACAAATAGCTAAATATTTACTACAATAGTAGACATTTTCACATTAAATTAATTAAACATAATTTAATGTTATGGGTAAATTTTCAAATTACATCTCAATAACTTTTTCTTTAGTGCAGTGTGTGCATTTATCTAATATACAGGGTCATCCAAACTGAGTGGTACGTTTTAGGGAAATTAAGCATGTTACACATTTGAAAATTTGTGAGTAGGGGTTATCAAGGATAACTTATTTAACTAAAATACTTTCAACAATCGGGAACTTCCGGTTATACCAGAAGTTGACGTTAACTTTCTTGTTTTAAATGGAATGGTATATTTTTCACGATGAATTCCTATGAAACATAAAACTGAAATTTTAAGATGACTTCGATAACCAACTATGCCTACGATCAATAGTTTCTGAAATAATTTAGTTTATTGAAAAAAAGATTGGACCACAACCCAAACCATTAAAAATTATAACTTCCATAAAAAATTACTTAGAATGTAGAAATTTTTTGTAGTTATAGCCAAGTCATAAGGCTAACGTCATGCCAAAACTACGCTTTACAATTTGTACACGGTGTTCAAAAAAAATCCAAAATTTGAAAACTTCAAACACGAATAACTTCATTTTTTTAAATGGCACCTAGCATAGTTTATTATGTCATTCCATTTTTTATCCTCTT
Organism: Agrilus biguttatus; assembly: GCA_963921985.1. Lineage (NCBI taxonomy): Eukaryota > Metazoa > Arthropoda > Insecta > Coleoptera > Buprestidae > Agrilus > Agrilus biguttatus. Next base: position 30,603,505 of record OY998118.1, read on the forward strand.
TCGATACATTGGATGTTTTCCATTGTTTATTTAATAAAATCCAAAATTATTCAAAAATTTTCAAATAAAACAGTGGGAAATATCTAGATGTATCGAAAGAGGAAAAAAAGGAATCGAATGAAAAAATGAAATATGCTAGATGCCATTTGAAAAAATGAAGATATTCCTGTTTGAAGTTTTTAAACTTGTTTTTTTTTTTCTGAACGCCCTGTACAAATTATAAAGCTTGGTTTTGGCATGACGTTAGTCTTATCACTTGGCTATAACTAGTAAATTTTTTTTTATGGAAGTTATGATTTTTTTATAGCTTGGGTTGCGGTGCAATCTTCTTTCCAATTAATTAAATTATCTCAGAAACTATTCATCGTAGGCATAAAAGTTGGTTATGGTTATCAAAGTCACCTTAAAATTTTATGTTTCATACGAATTCATCGTAAATATATACCATTCCATTTAAAATAAGAAAGTTGACATCAACTTCCGATATAACCGGAAGTGCCCGATAGTTGAAATTATTTTAGTTAAATAGATCATCCTTGATAACTCCTGGTCCCAAATTTCAAATCTGTAACATGCTTAGTTTCCCTAAAACGTTTAATGTACCACTCAGTTTGAATGATCCTTTATAAATTATATAGTAACAAAACTTTTCGTGTCTGTACATTGAAGATATTTGCAAAAATTACCACTTTTGATCATTTTGTCTGGTAGACTGTTCGTTTGTGCACGCATGACGTAAAAATTACTAATCTAATTTGTATAAAATCTTTAGAAAAGCATAGAGCAGCTCTACTTACAATAACATTTAGTTTTTACCTTATTACAGTCGGATTACTGAGTCGGATGATATGTTTTAGTAAATATCTACGTATTTCGGTGCTCTTATAAAGTCTCAGGCAAAAGCTAATCATAAATAATAGAAAGTATAAGTACACAGAGCGATTTACTTACTTATTCTTGAAAGATTTAAATATAGTAAGTTACTATCATTTATGGTGGTTAAATCAATGAAATCGATTTACTTTAAATACCGCAAAAAATATTTTCATTTAGATATGGTTTTATCGTTGATAAGGTGATGCTTGTTAAACTAATACCAAATTTTTCATTTTTAATGACAATGGTTCATTCGAAAACTAGTCACAGAGTTTTAAAAAGTTAACCAAAATGTGTATAAAGGGGACTTTTGAAATAATCTAATAAACTATAATGGTTTTATAATCAAAAAGCTTTTTGACCCTACTTGGTTTTGATGTGACACTCAATAAAATTAAGGGGAAGAAATGGAAACCATATCAACATAATAAAGCGTGTCCGTTTATACGTTAAATTGGGTTTCTGTTATAATTAATGATATGAAATCCATAATTTGTCGAATGTTGTTACTACCTATAAGTTTAGGGAAAGATGACAAAAACAATGCTTAAGTATTTAAAGTAATTGTTTACGACACATATCCTGTACTTTATTATCACGTTACCTGCTTATTGGTACAAATTTTGCAATTGAAGTTAACTTCCCAATTAAACTTTAAACATATCTCAGAACTGGACGATAGTTGAAGATATCGAGCTTGTTAATATGTTAGTTTGCAACAAGTTTCGGATTGAAAAAACATATAAATAAATAAATGCAGTTTTATGAAAATGGGGAGCGGTAAATCAATGGATAGAAAGAAACAAATAATATCAAAAATAATTATTAAAAAAAGAATAACGTTTTAATATAAGTAAATTTTCAATAGCGTCGCTTTTCATTTTTAATTGTGCATGTGTTTTCACAGTTATTAAAAATTTACAATCACAGATTTTCAGGACTATCTGTATGAGGTTGAAACTCAATATGGAGCTAAGAGAAATGATTTTATACTTTTAAACACGGGGTATATTTTTAACATATGTACATTTATTATAATATATTTGTTCTTATTTAAGTAATTTTTCTTAATAAAAACATTATTTATTTTTGAATGTAATAAATAATGGGAGGGATGCGCAAATACCTAATTCCGTTTCAAAAGAAATAAAATATTCAATTCGAAATTATGAACAGAAAGTTTGGTAAATTTCATTATGGTATAGGTATATTATTTTTTTTAAATCGTTTACGTCAATATTAGAATTAAATTTGAAGTGTTATAATAAGCTACAAACATTTTTTGTTTTTAAAGTCAGTATATATTTATTATAAATAATAAGCATTCGAATAGATTTCATCATTTAAATAATATAAACAGTAGCCATTTACTATTACAATTTACTGATTAATTATAATCAACGACAAACGTTCACCCTCGAGCTATTCCAGAAAAACGATTTATTAGAATAAAACCCAAATAGATAAATTCAGGAAATAATTTGAAATTAATTATTAATAATGAAATATTTGAAGAATTTTTAGTAGGGGTAAATTTATATATATATATATATATATATTCAAGTTTTCGAATAAATCGAAGAATTTCAAATTAAATAATTATTGAATTAATTTGTACCCACTACATATTACCTCAAATTAACGAGGAAAAACTTGTTAGTGGTTGTAGTGGGCACAAATTAATTTTAATTCTTCAATTTATCCGAAATCTTGAATATTCGATTTCAATTTCGAATGAAATGGTGCAATTCGCATACGTATGTGTGCCAAATAATGTCCATTATTATCATACGTGTGCAGTAACTTCTTTAACACTTCAAATTTTCCCAAATTTTCCAACTTACTTCTTCCCAAGAGATCAATAAAACTATCCTGGGACGGCGGATCCGCATTAACCTTCCGTCCAAGTGCGTCCAGGAGCATCAGTTCCTGTGTCTGCCTCTGGCTGGGAATCCCGTTTACCCCGCACCCCCCAAACACCACCTCCCCAACCACGAACACTGCAAGTAGTATCGCGACAACGCTGTTACCAACAGTATATCCTCCACGTCCCGTTCTGATAGCAGCAGATAGTCGACGGAGGCACATGGTGTCCGCACCTCACCGTCTGTCCTACTGAGAAAGTGACCGCGACCCTCCTCGTTGTATACTATCAGCAGAAATAACAACGACAACAACAACAACAACAACAACACAAAGGACATGAGAACGTGAACCGGGAGGAACTTTCTTCGGTCGACGCAAGTGTGGATATAGACTTAGTTGTCACTTGCGAGGCCAAACTGCACTCGGCAAATGGTAAGACGAGGAAGGCGTTTGCTAAATACGATAGCGATAGCACTTGGTGGAAGTTATTACGGTGCATCAACGCAAGAAAGAATCGTAAGTGAAAGCGACCGGATGAACGAGACATGAAGCGACCGAAAAGAAAAAAAGCGTTCACCTCCACTAATTCGAAGGTGAGACGTAATTCGGGATGGAGGTTAATTGGTCTCGTGATGATATCCGCAATGTTTATGGTACCTACGAATTTAGTTCCTTTTAAACGGACACGCCTGCATGATTTTTACGCACAAAAACAAGCTGCTGTGGTATATTATTGTTAAAAAAAATAATTAATAGAAATATGGAATCAACAGAAACAACTACTCCGAGGGCTAATACCCCTACCGGCATTGAATTACACTGTTGATTCCATAGATTCTTAGACGAAGATATAACATATTCAAAAAAGAAATTCTGATTTTATATTTATATTTATTATATAGCTTGTAAAAGTCTTTTTGCCAGCGCCCATCTGATGAGACCCGGGTCGAAACCGGTCGTCCGAAATGTGGGATCTGTGATCTACAAAGTTTTACATCAGAATACGTTATTTGATTTTGGAGAATTAAAGATAAATAGAGTCAAATTGATTAAGGCTTTCGCGGCCATTTGATGAACTAGTGTAGTCCTTATTCAGATCTAAAGGCCGTAGACAGGCTACATCCAGCATCGGAGATGGAAGGACTTCTGAAGAAACGTAAGGAAGCAATTCACTAGTTCAAATAGAGTTAAAATTGACAAGACAATTCATGTAGTTCAATAGTTCTCACGGCGGTCTATAGCGACTTCTAGGGGTCTACTCCGAACTGCAAAAATTGGGGGTGCATGAGATATAAATGGGGGCCCACGAAAATGGATCCCATGTAAACAGGTTGTGACTGAATTTTTTTGGAGCTCACATTTATGGATAACTAAACTAGTACATAAAACTGTCGGCTAATCGAATCATGATAAAAATGCAAACACCATCAACCAAGGACTGGCTAGGCATGCATCACCACTTCTTTCTTTTCTGGGCTAATGTTCGTGTTGTGTCTAAAAAATCAGAACAACCCATAGTCCTAACTATTTGCGAACAATAATCAAATATAGGTCTTTCTCTATCTGTCTTTAACACTAACATGACATAACAAGATAGAACAAACTGAAATAGAACCCGGATCTGTCGATTACAAGCATACCGATCGTTTGGAATACTTCCTATGGAACTATGCATTTTCTAAGAGACAAGGTACCTTACATGCTAATCTAGTGCACAAATTATGTCTTACAGCCGGCCCTTTCAGACCACCCAGGAGCGGACCAAACTGCGCCCTTAATAGATTTTACACATTTTAGTCTTTTAAGTTAAAAGCATTTTTTGATAAGTAGAAAAACAACAAAGCTTTTAGGTAATAACCATTAAGATAATAGGAAGGATTAAATAAGGATTCCAAACTTAAATTGAGACAGTCTTTGTTAGTATCATAGTCTTGCAACATCTCTTAAGTATTAAGACGTTGTAAACTTTGAATTTTTATTAAATATTTTTTTTAAAAACAAAGTTTCTCTATCGTTGAATTTAACTCACAGACTATGTAAAAGTAGTAGCAAACAAGGTTTCAATGTAGTAATGTATGAAACAGAAAACAATAATTGATTATAACAGAAGATGATTGATTTAGTAAGATATTCATCTCATATTTGGCATGTTTCATTGGAAAGCTGTCCATACTTAGGGCACAAAATTGTCTCGTTTATAAGCACTTTAGATTAAATTAAAAAGCATTTTCCAAGCAGTTTTTCCCCTTAATTCGTAATTAACAAAATTAGCAGAAACGGATTTTCGGACGTTTGCTTGAAAGCGTTGAAAATGGATGCTTATGAATCATCTAAACAACATGTCCGTAAATAATGTTTAATTGGTGTGAATTAAGGGTAATTTTATTTTAAGTATTCACGCAATTCGTAGAGCTGAGATTTATTATTGCAGTGATTCTCAAACTTTACGAAGGGCAGATAATTTTCTAGAAAGAATAGCAACCAGAAGTATATTTATTATACATGTAATTTTTTAGTTGTGGATATAGTAAAATAGAAGAATTACTTTTTCGAAAAAGTTTATAGTACGAGTTTGCTTTAAGCGATTTATGAGAAAATTTTGCTTTAAATACATTTCTATTTCTGATAAAATCCTTTGTATTCCTTCCTAGTATTGTTTTTTCTTTTTTTAATTAACGTATATTACTCAAAATTCCATTATGGTTTGCTCATTTTGAACGTTTGGACCAAGAATTTTGGTATTTTATATATATAAACGGGATAAATTATAAAATATAAATATTCAACTATTCCATACTAATATCTCGGACGAACTTTTGAATTTATCCTTTAGGCCTTTATATATATATCATGAAAAGTAAATACACAAATTCGTACTCGCGACAGTTTTATTGGAAATTCCCAGAAAAGCACAAAATAAAGCAGAATAACATACATGGTTGCCATGTATCATCGAAGTATATTTCTTCTTGTAATACTTTTATAAGTTGGAATAAAAGACAGTGGTAAATATCATGTATGCTTTACAATTATGCTGCCTACACTTCCACCGTGAACTTTCATCTGTTAACTTTTTATGTATATAATTGTTACTCCAATACTGAAGATGATTTTAAGTTGTGTGTAGTATGTAGGAAAAATTACTTTAAAAATGAATCATATTAAGTGCTTTGTAAGCAGTAAAGCATTCTATGAGTAGCGTAAGCGGGAAACTTTAAGAGAAAAGAACAAAAAGATACATTTCATCCATTTATTGTGCGAGAAACACCATTTTACATACTTTTTTTATTTTGCAAGAATGAATAATCTTCGTTTATTGTTTTCAATAGTACGTACATCAACCCGCATCTTGTTTAAAAAAATACAACTGGACTTTCTGGAACATTTTTAATTTCATTATTAACAAAAGGTATGGCGTCTTTATTGTCAGATCTCATTGCGAACTACTTAATAAAATGCTTTGCGAACACCACACAGTTTAATAAACGCTGGTTTAAAGCTTTACATTGTATTAAAAATACATTTAAAGTGAGGAAGGGAAAACTTTAGGGAAAGCATTTTGGTTTCAACTTCTGTTTCAAAATTAATTTTTAATTCACTTTCATCCTTTAGTCGGAATTATTCATTCTTATGAATTGTAAATTGGAATTATTTACACCAAAGCATCTACCGTACCGACGTGCTCTAGATCGTTGCTTAGCATTCGGGAGGTTACCGGTTCGAACCCGCGTCCGGTTGCTCTGGTCAAAGTTTTCTGTGATTTCCTAGGATCATTTAAGCAAATGCTGGGGCAGTAATATTCTATTCCACAGATAATCTTTCACTTCTCTTCTGTCTTCATTTCGTCCGTCTCATCTTTCTCTCCCTTACCACACCACCCACCCATTTCCACGATTCCTGCAAGGAGGCTGAAGAGGGCCTTGAGCCCTACCCTCCGGCTTTGCACTACAGTGCAGATCGGAGGGACTGCCCGCCCACCAGCACGAGTAGCTGGTGGGAATAAAATACAAAAAAAAATTTTGTACCAAAGCATCCCTAAGCTGGGTATAGTTGTTCCACCCCCAATCTGAACAACATAATCATTCTAAGGATTTTGATTACAATACCATTTGTTATGCCTATGCAAATTTCGCTGTAAATGGGATTCATACTGACATCCTGATGAGAGATGGATTGCATATTTCCAATAGAAAATCAAATGACATATATTAATGCTTATAAATTCATGTGATTGAGTAAATACCAATTGAAAGCGTTCTGTCGTTATTAATTTGCTTTGGATGATGAATGATTAATTTTAACGCAAGGACTTTACGTTATATTTTGTGTTGCGCATTGTTAATGATTTTCACGCGACCAATTCTACATTTTACAAATAAACACTTAAATAAATACATCTTTTCAATACAGATGTAGATACAAAAATTATTTTTGAACCCTAGTTATTAATATACGTAGGTCTTTCGAAGTACACTTGCAGGTTAATGTTTTTGAATAAAAGTATGATTGAGTCACTTGATTTTTAAAACTTCATATTACCTTATTACGAATAAAACACCTTGCGTTAATTATAATGATTTTAATACCTAATTTGCACCTCAGTTGTTCCGCTAATATACATTGAATTTCGATATTTAATGAATCTAGTGTATGGCAAAACAGTTATAAAGAAAATTATTAGATTCACTGAAGATTATCGCTTGTATTTAGTTCATACCGTTTACATTTGAAGATTAATGTGTTTAATATCGTATGTATAACTATATATATATATCATGTTTTAAAGCTCAAACCTTATGGGAAATAAGTCCTTGCAGGTTTTTTTCAATGCAAGAAAATCATCTTTTTTTATACACTATAACCCATAATTTTTTAAACTCCCAATGGCCGTATCCTAATTTTTTAAACCCCATAGCCCAATATACTAACAAATAAATCATGGTAGGTTTGATTGGGACGATTGTAGACTTAAGGAATAAAAAGGTGCTTAAGTACTTATGTAGTTTGTTATTCCTACGTTAGAGAGCTGATGAAGCATACATAGTTAACGATAATATCGAAGCTGCTAAAAATTAATCAATTTAAAGATAAATTGCAATATATAAATTAATTAAATGATAAAAGAGTTTGTGTTTCATTTGGTACTATTGTTCTTACCTTTCAGTTACCTTACAAATGTATATTCGATTGGCGAATTTCACAAAAATGAAAGAATGTGTACAAATTTTATATAAAACAATACGTACGTTTGCATTATGTTAATGCTAAAGTTCTTGTGATGCATTTATTCCAAGAATGAATAAACGTTGCTACTTTTTGCGTTACACACAAAACTGAACCTGTCCATTTTCTGGGTAACGAAGGCTTTTATTAGCTTATAGTATTTGGCAAAAGGGGTTAAAAAAGGTTAAGTTATGTGGCGACGGAGGTTGAAGAACTTACGTTGTGATCTAATAGGGCATTAAAAGCGTATGAACTTACAACGGTGATTTTTAAACTCTATAAACCCAATAACGTAAACTTTATTCATCAACTTGTACAGTCTGTCATTTTCAGTGTTATTCGGCCGATTTTTAAAGTGGCTTTTACTTGGTGAAAGTTAAGATTCATCGTAAAAAATAAAACAGAAACACTGTACTTTCACAAAAATTTTATTAATAACACGACAATTGTTTCGCTAGCACTGTAGCATCTTCAGGTGAATAATGGTATTGTAACATTTGAGCCATATATATATATATATATATATATATATATATATATATATATATAACATATAACATTACAAGTAATACTTATAAAAATAAAATTAGATTTATAACTTTTTTATCATGGAATGACAGCATGCTCAGAAATTCTAGTTTTAAAATTTCGACTAATTAAGCATATATAAAATTTATTGCATGAGCCACAATTTAATCTATAAACACCGCTTTTATATTTCTAATAATTTTGTTTTTCCTAAGGATAAATTTAATTATAAGTATTACTTGTAATGTTATTTTGTACCTGTTTGTTTTTTCCCACACTTTGTTTGTATGTTCATGTTTATATATATATGTCGTGTTATTAATGAAAATCTTGTGAAATTCCAGTGTTTCTGTTTTATTTTTTACGATTTTGAGAATAAATGTCCTTTCCTATCCCTGTCAAATGCCAGTGTGATAGAGGTTTTATCTTTGTTCAATGACACAAGGAGTGTGAAAAACTCAAGATTACGTGTGGAAATCTTGACTTTTACACAATAACAATAGTCAAGTTTAACATAAGGATGACTAAATAATGACTTTTCTGAAATGTTAAGGTACAATAAAAATTTGTTGGTAAAAATAAATACAAGTAAAAATATGTTTGAAAAATTAAATAAATAATTTGTTTTGTTAATATGGATCATAGTACCAAGATAATAAGTGGACTGCATAAGTAGTTAATTTTTCTTTTTTTTTATATATACTAGTGATCTCTGAGCTATTCCTGTTTTACCTTATTTTAGGGCAAATATAGTCTCATTCAGGGAATGTTTTACGACGCATTTACCAAAACGTTTGTTTATAACGAATTCAGCGAATTCTCTAAATGGGTAGTAATAGCAGGACTATTTGTTAAATAACCAAAAACCTCCTTTCGTAAATGAGTACAATTTACACTCGCTAAAATATTCTATCAAGATAAGGACGACTGGAGGAGTTGTTTAATTCCCCGTGGAAGTAATTTTACGTTCTTCGTAGGTTTTCCCTCTGTTTTTTTTTATCTTTGCTATTCTAGCAGATCCTGTGGTTTATCATTTCAGTAAGAGCAATAAGTTCTACTGAATAGAGTAATGAAATTGGTCCTATACGTTATTTTTTTTATTATAAATTTAATAAACGTTTCTATTGGTTGAATGCTCAAAAGTGCATTTTTGTGAAGCAATTTATCAAAATGAATAAAACAAAACAGCGTATATATTTGTATAGGTTCTAATAGTTACTCTTAATAATATAATTATATTTTCACATAAATCTAAACCATATTCTCGAGTACAATCAATTAACATTTGATGAAGCTTAAAGGTACTGGAACTCCATTTGAAAAAAAAAATAAAATAAAATAAATACACATCGTGGAGTTTACAAGAATTTATTGTTGCCAGTATAACTATTTCAGCACATTGTGCCTTCTTCAAGTGGTGAAGATATAAACTTAAACTAAACTTATATACATTACAAGCAATTTGCAACCTTTTTGCTAGTATTCCTCCGAAAGAAGTTATATTGAGAGTAAAAATCCATTTAGAAACTATTAAAGTCAATCCCATTATATTATATGAATTGATAAATACATTGACTATTTACGTGATACCAGAGACGTGATTATAACTAGACTGTGCCTGGAGTTTATAAAGTGATACCATTTGGGTAGGCAACCCATTTTACGAATTAAGGAACAGAAACGCGAGAATTATTAATAGCGCTCGTAACTTCACTCAGAAAGTTTAAGGCAGTTGAAGTATTTTGCTTGTAAATAGGGTTTTGCGAACACTTTTATGAACTATTTTTTGTTAAAGTTACTTATACTAATAGCACTATATTATTGTAAACAATAGTATTATTCTTTTGTTAAAGAAGTTTAATTATGTTTTCAATACCTATATTTGGTTTGTATATTAAACGCTATTTTAAATTATTTTCGATCTTTAAAATCTGTAAATTTCTGTTTATCGCATGGGAAACTTAAATACGTGTCCCTGAATGTGCTTTATTGGTTGCATACCCAAATTACATTATTTTCTAGTACAGAGAACATGGCTTACGCTCGGTCCATATCATAAACACGTCTCTGCCTGAAACATAATTATTTAGTTACTGGTACCATATTCTTTGAACAACAACAACGTTTAACCATGGGCAACCATTTAAGTCCACTTTATGAATGAATTAAAAAAAAAACTTGTTCAAAAAATGTTTCTGGAAAAGATTGTTAATGAAAGTAGAATTGATGCTTTCTACATTTCTGGCGTCGACAAAATAAGTTTTTATGGTGTACTACTTTTTATGTTTATTATGCTAATCTTTTGTTCATTTCAAATATAACTAATACATAACTATTAATTTAAAATTAACGTTTTGTGTTTATATAGAATCTATTGTCTAGGTTTTAGGTTAGTCTCAGTTTATTATGTTACTAATGAATAATTTTTATTAAATAAGTTCTAAAACTTAGTAGAATTCAGACTAATACTAAAGGGCCGAGGTCTAAATGAACAGTTAGGTCCAGACGCTTCGTCGGCAACCGCAGCTGACATCATCAGTCGCTGCCAAGACTTCGAGGTGCAACCTTTGCCCACATTGTTACAGCAGTACCACTGATGATGTCAGTCACAGTTGTCGACGAAACGTCTGCACCTAACCATTCGTTAAGACGACGGCCCTTTAACCCGAATGTGAATGCCATGAAAGCCTATGCTTTTTATAAAAGCTAAAACGCTAATGTACGATTTTTGAACCCTGAAACCAGTTTCCCAAAACGTGCCGCATGCAGACCTTTAGAGGAAATCGTGTCTTTTTAAAAATTGATAAATAAATAGTGTGTTAGAAGTGACCACATTACAGTACAGTGTAATCTATTGTTTTAATACTTAAAACATTTATTCTTTCTATTATTTTTTAACATAATAAGAAAAAAGAGACAGCGTTACGATTTATGCTACTATACCCTAATTAGTTATATAGATAATGTGATAATGTAAAACGTAATGATTATCAGTCCATTCCAGATGTATGCCGTAATATTCACCTGTTGTGCAAGGCTCAACTAGCGAGCTGCAAAAAAATGTTTTTTTTTTCTTGCAACAGCCACACAATTTTTTACGTTTGTATTGAAATTTTTAACAAACGTTTATAATATTGTAATACATTCTAATAATAATACACCAAGTGCATTGAAATGCTTGTATAAATTAACCGGTTGTACTTGAGTACCTTATTTTTTCTATGTAATAATAAATGCGTAAATAGAAAGTAATAGTTGTTATATATCAATTGTTACAGCTTTCACAGTTCCATACACTATGACAGTGGCTGGTTGCACTGATGTATTTATTGTTGACGTTTCGAGTATGACAAAAAACAATTGAATAGCAGAATGTGGTGGTTGCAGTAATGTAACTAATAAATGTAACTTTCTGAACTTTAGGCAAGCTTAATTTACTAATGACATAAAACGCCAAAAGCAAGTAAATACAGATAGCCTAGTGAACGCCATCTGTAGATACGAGGGTGGTTTGATAAGTCTTTGACTTTTAAAGGAAGACGTCAGTTTTTCGGGTAACAATCATTTTATTTGTCTACATTATCTCCTTTTAGCTCGATACATTTAGTGTTTCTAATGTTTTTTATTCCTTCTAAATAATACGATTTCTCAAGGCCCCAAAATAAGCGTTTGTTTCCACGATGACCCCTTCATTCGATGCAAATCTTTTTTTACCATCCAGCCATTTCTTCAGACTTGGAAACAGGAAATAGTCGGAAGGGGCTAAATCTGAAAATGGCGTTAATGAAATTTTACCATGGTAACTACACACGTATACACTCGTGAATTTTTCTGATGGAACAACACTTTTTTCTTGACTAAATGCGATCGTTTCTGCTTCAAAACGGTGTTAAATATGTCCAGCAGCTCTGAATAATATTTGTCGTTAATGGTTGATCGTTTTACCCTTTTCAAGGTAATCAATATGAAATACACCGCGCACCGCGATAGACCGATTGACTTATCTTAACCTTCTTCGATTGTTGCTTGATCCCTGGTCTGGAGTGATGAATCCATGTCTAATTTACTCATCTACGGTAACGAAACGGTGCAAGAACTCGTTTGGATTGCAGCTGTACATCTCCCAACACTCCTTTGAACTTGTAACACTTCTAATACGGTGGTGTTTATGATCGATCGTGAGCAATCGCGGTATCCATCGACATCAACGGCTTCTTCATGTGCAAATATTCAGGCAAAATATGATGCACTCGCTCAGTTGAGATGCCTACAACCTCAGCTAACCTTCGATCATCTAATATCATTCCATGGATCATGTCAACGATTTCTTTTTAACCATTGAAATCGACGGTGCAGAGTCCCCATTGTATTTATCAAGCTTCTCCTTGGTTTCCTTAACGAATTTTTTGCGCAAAAAGTAAAGCTTAATCAGCACACGAAATTAACTTTTTTTCATTATTGTGGAAATTAGCGAGGTTAGCTGCTTTCAATGGATGTCAAACATAAACTAAATGTCGCAGCTTGCTCAAAATTACTTAATTAATTATCTTACTTAATATATAAATAATACTTCTCTATTAATTATCAAGTATAGATTGTATTTCTAATGAAGCCGCAGTGGTGGTGCGACATATGTAAAGTGTGGAACTTAAAACTTACTGCTTTTTATTTTCGATTCAATATGTTAGACTTCCATTAAATATTCGCTAATTCAATACAAAGTAACTGTTACATCTTCGTAACACACGAAGTTTTTTTTTTCAACCTTTTTCCCAATAATACGTATAATTAGAAACCTCTAAAAATTGTTTCGATTTTTTCAAATCATTTTCAAAGATTAAAACTAAACTAAAACTTTTTATTGTTTCTAATTTATTCTCGAGGAGGGGAAATCTTCAAAAGACACCCCCCGAGGAGGGGGGGTAGTGTCAGATTCACCGAAGCTCTTACCGACTAAAACCCCTTCTTGAGAACAATTAGTACAACATTGCAATCAAAATGAACATCTTATAAGCAAAGATAATTTATTCATAATACATGACGCAGAAAATGGCAATAAACTATATTTGTTAGAAAGATTGAAAATTCAAAAGGCTATATATTTCAACAAAAACATTACAAATGACCAGATGAAGGATTTTTCCAGACCCATATTTAGGGCCTCGTTTCCACTGAGTAGATAATAAATTATGACCTGCATTTTTTTCAAAATAAAATTGTTACGAATGAGCAGTGTGAAGGGCATAAGAGCCCTATATTTTTAGCGCGTTGTCCGAAATTGTAATCTCCCCCACTCATATTTGTAGTATATATATTGACGCATTTTTATTTTTAGTTTTAGTTTAGTTTCTATTTACAACTCTTTGATAATGGCCTTACAAGCCGAAACATTGTAAGAGAAATCTTATTAAATTTTTTGTAAAACCTTTACATATTGTTTGTTTGAATATTATTAATTATGACCTGTATTGCCGTACCTGTTATTTTGTAGATACGAATACTGTATGTTATAAATAATACATATTTGAATCTTAGTTTAGTTCTAATCTGTTTTTCTTTGAAAACGATTTGAAAAAATCGAAACAATTGTTACAGATTTCCAATTATACGTTGTGAAAATCAATTATGTGGTTTTACTTAAAATATTATAATGTTTTTTCACAATCAACCTACCGCAATTTCTATTGATTTTATTTTCCCAATTACTAAATTCTCTAAATTTCGGATTGTCATCAATTAATATGCCTTAATACTTTGTTCTATTTACTATTTCCAATTTCTAAGACATATGTACAGGCCTTCCTAATTTGATTTGAGTTCAATTTAAATACAAACTAAAGGAACTAATAGCATCATAGCAAGGTTAATTTTGTTTTGTATTGTGGTACTCCTATGTTAAATAATCGCAACTGAGAATTTGTTTTTTTATTGTCTCAAAAATAATGTACCCATTGATAAAACTTGTATAGTTAAAGTTATTAATGTATACTCTTTATTGTACCACTTATTATTGAAATGTATTTAAACAAAAAAAAACTCGATTTCTATTGAATTGTTTACCTACTCGGCGCTTGACTAAAGAATTTCTTTAAGTACCACAAGAACTCAGCATTACAATGGTCTATTGCCCACAATGCTACGGCTAGCCCTTGTCAGTGACCTGGATAAAATAAAATTGAACAGAAGGTAATGAACTCAATGTCCACCAAATTCATTTGTGCGATAATTAACATGACACACTATTTGACTTTAGCCAACCTAACCTATGTAAACAAAAGTGGCACAATTACGTAACAAATGGACACAACCATAAACAAATAAGTAAATAAAAAACTGTTTGGATCTAAGTGCCAAATTCTTGTTAATTTTTGCTTTTAATTAGTCCCGCATATACGCAATGAATATCGCTTATAACCATCTTTCGGGCAACAATTAACAACAGCCAGAGATGACATACGTAATTTCAAATTAAAAATCGGCCGGTTTCAGTACTTTTGCTAAAAGTTGCAATTACGCTAAAATGAATTTATTTCGTACATATACAAAATAATTACCTACTTTTGAATAGCTGTTTTCAGTAAATGTCGATTATTTTATGTATTTTAAGTTCTATTATGATATTTTGATAACGATCTAATTTGTTTCGTATGAACTTCACCAATGTTATATTAATAAGGAAATGTACTGAACCTTTACTAATTATAAGTGTGATAAGTTAGGAGGGTGGGGTAGTAATTATAATGAGAAATATGTAACATATTATTACAATAATAAAAATAACAAACATGTCGTGGTTGGTATAATATACACCTTCAAAATATCCAATTATATATTTTGAGTAGTAAAAAATACGTATGTGGTATTATTTTTATTTCAATACAATCTTTTATTTATTATTACAATAAAATATAAAGCCATCCCGGGAAAATTATTTTCACACATGTCAAATTTTAAGTTACTACATATCTACAACAGCTGTGACAGACAGACGTGGATGATTTTATAAGGAACTTTTTATATGGTTTCCTAATAATGTAACAATGTAAGTAAAAAAGTTTTCCTTAATCGTGCAAAGTAAAGTTTATGTATACGAACGTTGGTAACATTTTTCTTTTTATATATATTTCTTTTTTTTTTCGTGTAAATACGTATTCAAGGTACACATTGATATTAACGTTAAAGCTAGGTATTATCGTCTATAATCAACACTGCTATATAAGGAACAAATTTTGCGGTTTTATGGTGTTCGTTGTAATTGAATTTCACTGTACGTAAATGTTTATATTATGTATCGTATTTATCATTAGAAACGAACGTTTGATTCATATTGCAACGTTTGGTTAATGTCTTTGGCCTTTATTACTGTTTGTGTTGAGGACGCAAAATTATGTTAAACAATGTAAACCTTTTAAATTATCGGATATAATAAATCCTTAATGTAGACTTTAAAATAATAGATGACATCAAGGGCTGAATTTAGTTATTCATCATTTTAAAATCTTTGAGAATATCATGTGGTACTACTTGTTGTTAAAAATCAATAATTAAACTACGTAAATGCAAAATTGGCTTATGGTTTTAATAAAGTATGTTGTAAAAAAAATTAATCAGAGTAATTGAAAATATTACAATGAAACTACGTGTAAAATTAAGAAAAGCTACCAATATCAGTCAGTATTAATTTATCGGCTCTAAAAGAAAATTACATAAAATAAAATTTGAAATTGAGAAGAATATTAATTCTTAATTGATTAAATATTTACTGGAGAAACTCTAGGGAGAAATCTCAAATAAAGTTTTCAAATTTCAGCGACTTGTATTCGTCAAAGATTCAAATATGTACTGTTATTTATTTTAACAGTAGTTTTTAACATTTGAAGAATTTTTAACAATAATTTATGAACTTTCTCAATTTTGAATATAATTTTTATCTTTTTTTTTAAACTTCGGTGTTAATACCTACTAAGTTTATCTTCGTAGAAAATAAAATATAATTAATGACTATGTTATGGTTCTTAAAACACATCTTTAATGAAGAATAAGAAGCAGAAGAAATGCGACTAATGTCATGATCATGAACAAGCACGTTTAATGTTTTTCTTCTTAGAAAGTAGTCGTTTATTTAGTAAATAAGAAGAATTGTACTTTCTTATTACATCCTAACTATAAGGTAAATTTTAGGTTTTCCTTTTTTGTTTCATCAAAACGTCAAGATAATTTTATTAACCTGCCATCAAACTTGTTCTTTCTTAGTAAAAATGTTACAGTAGAACAATATAATTTATAACTTTCGAACATCCGGTGGAACCTATTATTATAAATCATTAATAATGAAATATTTAAAGAATTTTAGTAAAGGAAAATTTTAATACATTAATGCGATATTAATTATTAGATTAATTTATAACCTCTGCAGATTACCTCATACATTGAGGGAAAATTTTGTTACTGTGGTATAAGGTAATCTGCAGTGGGTATAAATTAATTCAATAATTAATATCGCATTAATGATTTTATTATTTTATTATTATAGTATATTAATTTTGTTTTCTCAAATACTTTAAGCGATCAATAACACTAAAAACTAAAACATAAAGTGTTCTTTACTACACGAATTACATTTTTCTTAGTACTTTTATTCATTAAGCTATAAAAGTATGCAAAAATTTTTCCCTTTTATTTAAATGTTTTAAAAATGTTGAAAAATCCTTCAAGCAGGGACAAATCGCCAATTTGGTTTACTATAAATTGAATTTTTTATATTTCTCACAACCTGAACCATTTTATTATATTTTTTAATTACCCGTACATTTTTGTCACCAAATTGAAAACCACAGAATCAAACCCCAATGTTTATGTTTATTCACAATTTTTCTCCTTGGAAATTAAAGTTACCTTATTCAATTATCTAATTAAACTTTCATAGTATATACTACTATGATTGTAAGATGCTACCAACTTTTTCATTATTATTGTTATTTAATCTATATTTTAACTCTATAAAAAAGAAATCTTTGCAGTATCAATTTCAATACTTTTCAAATAAGTAGTTTTTTAAGCCTAGACATTTTACGTCGTTGTTGAAACTTAATTTCTGGCTGGTTATAAAATAAATATTGGAAAATATATATATATATCGCTGGTTATTACAATAAATGGTCTTATAAATATGAACATTTGTATTAGGATGTATAATAAAAAATTAAATGAAATAGTAGACAGTAAAAATAATTACAAAAGGTTTCAAATTATGATACATTAAACTCATACAAACATAGGATACATTAAGGAGGGATTTTTTGAAATTACATCCTTAAAGGGGTGGTAAAGTGGATGAAAAAAACATTATTTATAAATGTAAATGTAAAATGTATCTAATTTTTGTCTTATCTACCTGAAAAAAAATAGTAGTCACGCATAGAAACATACGGAGTTTATATATATAAAGAAAGAGAATTGTATTGAAACTTTTAAACATATTTCGACGTATTTTTTTTAATCAGCCTTATAAATGGTTAATATTGAGTTGCAAATTTTGTGTACTTACAGGGTAGGAATTAATAGCGGTCGGTAAACAGAAAGTACTTCAAACATTGAGCAAATATGCGAAGGATACATTATTTTTAAACATCATTAAAAATATATTTTAATTATAATTTTAAATAATAAAGATAAAATATTTTTTTAATAACACTTGTTTGAATATGAAATCGAATCAGCCTATATGACGGTATTTACAATTTACTTAATAAATTGTAAATAATATTGTAATCAAAAAGTGAAACTCTCCAATTATTTAGTCACTTAATTATCCATTCTTTTATTTATTAAATGTTGAGTTACATCTAGCGAAGGGTACCGGCTAATGTTGAATAAAGTTATAGATAACGGATTCTACTCACAGCCCAAATCATCGAAGAATCGCATTTTCGGTGGAGGATAGTGATACTTCTTTCCTTCTTCTTTACCTGCAACAAACAAAATACTTAATAATTGTTATATAATACCTGCTGATACAAACAGATAAATATAAAAACTATATTAACGATAAAAACTGAATATAATAACTAAACAGAAATAAAAAGATCTGCTATTATTTAAAACGTTTGCAAAAGCCTATTTAGCAGAGACCTGGTTGGTAGTCACAGAAGAGAATTATAAAAATTTGTTCTTTTTAATGACAGTTTTTGTTAATTTCATTATTGAAACTGTTGTTATTTCCTTTTACGAAAAACAAATATGTGAACTCGTATAATTCTAATTTCCCAATTACAAAAAGCCGCTAAATTAATTTACACGTAGACGAAATACGAAATACGTAGTGTGTTGAAAATAACACATTTTGTGAAAAGTCCCGAGTGTAACACATAGATGGCGCTAGTTTTATTCCATTCACCTCTTTTTCAGTTAGTACTAACCTTCAAAAGACAGCTGTTAAAATTTCCTGATATTCTATTAATTAGTTTACGAGTTATTGTGCTAAGAATGACTTTATCTAGCTACTTTTGTTGTTTTCAAAACAATGGATCAAAAACAATTTCGTGTTTTAATTTTACACTGCCTCTTGATGGAAAAAAATTCCGTTCAAGCAAAGCAATGAGCAATGACTTGAAAAGTGTTATGGAGACAGAGACTCCGCTCCATCAGAAACAACCGAAACAAAATAAAACGTTGGTTTGCTGACTTCAAACGTGGTCGTAGAAACACTGATGATGCAGAACGCAGTGGACGTCCAAATAAGGCGGTAACACCAGAAAACATTAAAAAAATCAAATCACCACAAAATCGTCAATTAAAAATTGAAATTGCATGAGTTAGCTGACATCGTAACTATAACAAAAAAACGTGTTGGCTTTATTGGTATTGCTTGATCATTTGACTATGAGAAAGCTCTGCTCAAAGTGGGTGTCGCGTTTGCTCACTGTTAACCAAAAATTAGAACGTGTTGATGATTCTGAGGAGTGTTTGTCTATGTTTAAATCTAAACGTAACGTAAACCGGAATTTTTACGTCGATATGTGACAATGGATGAAACATGGATCCGTCACTTCACTCCGGAATCAAAACGATCGGTATCTGAGTGGATAGCAACTGGTGAACCTCGTCCAAAGAGCCCGAAAGCACAACAACAATCGGCTGGAAAGGTTATGGTTATGGTATTTTGGGATGTGCGTGGTGTATGCGATGTATTCATCGACTATCTTGAGAAGGTAAATGCCATCAACAGTTAATTGTAGAGATTATATAGCGTTACTGGAGCGTTTTAAGGCCGAAATTGCAAAGAAACGACCGCATATGGCAAAGAAATAAAAATATTTCATCAAAACAACGCACTGTGTCACAAGTCTTTCAAAACATTGGTAAAACTACATAAATTGAACTTCGAATTGCTCCCACATCCACCGTATTCTCCAGATTTGGAGACTACTACCAGCGACTACTGGCTGTTCGCAGACCTCAATAAAATGCTCGTCGGCAAGAAATTTCGCTCAAATGAAGAGGTTATCGCTGAAACTGAGGCCTATTTTGAAATAAATTGTTCTTCAAAAGTGGTATTGAAATTTTAGAGCGGCGCTGGAATGATTGTGTTGCTCTTGATGGAGATTATATTGATGAATAAAGTCAATTTTAAACAAAAAAAAAACACGTTTTCTCTTTAGTTTAAAACAGTGGTTTTGAACGTGTACAATCTACAATTTAAAGTCTACGCCAGTTTCTCATTAATTAATATTTCAAATCGCTGGTCCCTTCTCGTCACGTTTATATTATATTAAGTCGTTTTCTAAATTTAGACGGTTTCTCTAATTGTTTTTAAGTTGGGCCATCGGAGAATATTTTAAATCATAATACTTCTTAGTATCTAAACTGGTAGTCTTCAATTCCATGATTATCATTCTATCAACTGATCTTTCCAACAGCTTCCCAACTTACCTCATATATATTTACATTTATGAACGGATTTAAAATAAAATTTTGACCTCTGTCTCCTAAAAGTTCTTTCAAATTTTATATAATTTTTGATGTTTAACTAACTAAGTTATGATAAAGTTATAATTTACTTACTGACTATTGTTCCACTATTTTCAATAAATACAAAAACACAATAAATGATACCAAAACATAGTTTTAGTTAAAAGGTCTGGTTTCAGTACCAAGAACAAAAATAAGAGAAAAAAAAATGAACTAATGGACTAGGACTGATTATCCAATGACTCAATTTTTTGATATGTCTAAAAAGTTACTTACACAATGAACTTGAATTGTTCAGTTAGAAAAAGTAAACTGTTTAATTATTTACTAAATTTTTATATGAATGTTTTATTTTCCAGTTTTATTTTCCAGTTTTACTTTCAATACATATATCATTGTGAAGTAATTAAGGATGGAAATTGAAAATTAAATTCCTTTCCGTTTCATAAATCAATAACGTGTTCACTCATTTTATTAACCATTGAAATATATATTATTCTAGATACTTCTGTTGCATTAGATGCATTTAACAAAATTTGTATTGAATATGGAAAAGTTTAAGGGTAACTTAAAGTAAATAATTTTTTCTTCTGTTTTGGGAGTTATTTTGGCTGTAAAAAATAGAAAGTAATAGTAATATGAATAACTTTTTCATTGTATTTACGGATTAAAAGAAAAATTTTGAAATCCGTTTTTTATCCTGTTTAGTTTATTATCCTACAATTAATATTTATAATGATATGACCTCTCAAAGTATGGTTTTCTTAACATAACATTCTTACTCTCGAAAAGTTTCGTATTTCAACAGTAATTAATCAGTAAAACATTGTTTCATTATTTTTTGATAAAGCAATTCAAATGGTAACAGAAAAGCTTTATGATAATTTTTAAAAGTTTCACATACATAAGTGGTTCATTTAAATAATTGTTTTTACCTTTTTCCCATAGTTCGGTTCTCTTAGAAAGAAAATGGTACTAAATAACAATACATTTTCTTCTCTTTAATTTCGAACAATTCTGAAATAACAGTGACAGAGGGTATAGGGTGTTTATTATAAATTACAAAATCCACATCCAACGTTAAAACGCTTAAAACAATTATTTAAATGAACTACTTATTTATAGTGTAACAATTGGGCTGTGATCTCTTGGTGAAACATCTTTAAACTTAAAAAATTAAATAAAAAACCACTTGGAAAATTTGGAAATTTGAAATTAAAATTCCTGAAAATGCCCTAAGAAGGCGAAATGCATATCGAGAATAATAATAAATTATAGTGAAACAAACTTTCCAGGTGTTTTTTTTTTACTTAATTTTTGATACTTATTTATGTGGGATTTCATTTAATCCTGCTCGCTTTTTTGTTCAAAACTGTACATATTATCTTTATTCATTTCCTATGTTACTTTTTCATTTGTTTATTTTATTCGCGATACGAAGATGAGTAAATGCTTCTGCGACGTAGTTGCAATAACGCCGGTAGTATGATCTCGCGGTGTTCCCATTTAACGTATCGATACAGGTCGGATGCCGGGGAGCGCAGAATAATAGAGCACGAGCATTCTGTGAAGCGTGAAGGGTGTGGCAATAGCAATCAAAGAAGATAAAGACGAAGTGCATGGGAGATAGTGTGTCTCCACGTTTCACAAAAGATGTTATTAAATTAGTCAATTTATTGTAAAAGTTAAACCGCAAGAGCAGTTCAGGGATTGTACGAATTCCGAGTGTCATGTAGTCATCAAGTGTTTTTTTGCTCAATATATTCTTTTCCATCAACATATTCGAGAAGTCTTTTATTTTAACGAATAAAGATCCGACATTTATGTCAAACATTTACAAATTATCTGCTACCATTTGAACTGTTTTAATCGAACAAAAATGCAAACAATTCCAATGTGTTACATAATAGTAGTATGAAAAATATACCAGACTTGAATATTCAAATAGATAAACGATACTTTTACTACTTTTTAGGTCTTTAGTCCGTCAAGTGCTAAAATATTGTTAAGAATTTTCAATGGACACGATACCGATGATTTCAAAATCATATAGACTCAGGTCGTAAAAGCTTGTACATCATTTATTTTTTTTTACTGGTGAATCTCTTGGTGAAAAAATTGAAATAAAACCCCTTTATAGAATGATGAATAGTATAAACACTATAGTTTCAAGAAGTTTATTAATTATAATCAATAGAACTATTCAAATTTCGTCAATACAATCAGTAATATACAGTCAGTTAGTATGTAGGGAGCAGATATGGCTAACTAATTTTAAATTTAATAGGGGCAAGTCCTTAATGTCTAACTGATCATTTAATTCAATAACTTCTTTGGACATGAAGGTTCCATTTGGCAGAAATAAAAATAACAGTTTTTCATATATTTTTTCCCGAATATTACGATGCCGGTAAGTATATTTTCTTTTTAGAGCAGAAAAAATGTATTTATGTATATTTTTTATAGTTTTTTAATGCCTAGATTACTATTTAATTTCAAAATTATCGCCCAAAATTATCAAAAAATGCAAAAAATGATGGTTTTTCCAATTTTTAGGCATGTTCCGGCCTAAAAATGAAAATATAGTTACCAGCAGCGTAAAGTACGGAAAAAAATACATGAAAACCTGTTATTTTTATTTCTGCCAAATGGAACCTTCATGTCCTAAGAAGCTATTGCAAATTAAAGAATTTCTCCTATCTCCAGTTTGCGTTTTAAAAATCTGAAAAAAATCAGGCTAGTTTCCTTCTGAAGAACTAACCGTCATTAATTTTTTCAGATTTTTTAAAGTAAACAGTGAGGCAAGAGAAATTCATTTCAAAATAACACATTTTTAACGTTAGTGCCACCCTGTGACCACTTAGAGGGCTGAAAATTTAGCTCAAAGAGTTCTAAATTATGTTCTTTCAAATGGCCAATTCGAAATTACAATCGAGCAAGGGGCAATTTTCACTATCGATTTTAATCAATATAATTTTTGAAACTATAGTGTTCATATTATTTATCATTATATATATATTTCAACATTTAACGGCTTGAATAGAATTACTTGAAGCAGCGGCAATTTCTAAGATCCACTTCACTTGCTTTCAGTAAGTAACAATTTTTCGGAGAAATGTTGAAAGTGCATTTGTAATGACCCATAAATGACACTAAGACCTTTACACAAGTTTGTGATCATTCAAAACATGTAAGTACATACATATACATCTAATTACAAAATAGCGCATAATAATTAATACATGATGTGAAAGCGAAACGAACAAGGTGAGAATTGAATAAGTAAGTTTGGAAAGCGATCACTTATTTTCTTTTTAATCAATCCTCCAAATACGTATTTCAGTCTATTACTGAATAATTGTGCAATTCTTTGACGTTATAAATATTAATAACTTGACGCTTTCATTTCACAGTGTATAAAAAATACGTTCAAGTTCAATAACTAGGTTATTTTCGTAGTAGAAAAAAATTTAATACAGAATTTGTAGGAACTGAATAAATATAGGCAACGTAGTGAACGCCATATGTATAAATTTGATATGTATTGCGGGATTCAGTAATGGTCCACTTAGATGTTTTCCTAAAAAGTCAAAATCGTCCTTAGAAAAAGATCTAATTGAACATTACTGAATCCCACAATAACAGCGGAACACACAACAACTTACCTATTGCCTGTAAACAGCGATTAATGAATAAATACAGACAGTGTTGTGAGCGCCATCTATAAATCGCTGTTTATAAGTAGCAGTTGGTTGATGTTCTGTCAGATGTCTATAGTGTGCTAATGAAAAACAATGAGTTATATATCGCGATACACGTTTGGATGTTTCAAGGCAATCTTGACCAAGAACATATTTTTATTTTTGTTGATATATTTCGCTAATTAATAACTTATGGTGAAACATTATTAATATTAGATAAATTAGAAATAATAAAAACAATAAAAGCAGCATTATAAAATAAATTACTAACGAGTAATCGGGTTGATTTTAGCAACAACCGTAACCCCACTATAATTTTTAAGTAAAATTAGACTTAAGTATAATTAGCAAGAACATTTGTCAGTATTCTGATACCTCTGAAGATGACCTCATAAGGCGAAATATGCGTTTAGAGAAAATAAAAAGAAATAATTGATTGTATCCGCCGTTACTTTATGGAAATTCATTTTTAATAATTTGAATTTTGTTCATTTTATTATTAAAAAGAAATAATATTTAAATAAAAGAAATTTATTAGGATTTCTATTATCATTCATATAGAGTTTCGTTACGAACCAAACACCCTGTATATTGTTTCGTTTGTAGATTTCCCTGCTTGTTGTGGTCACTTATCCCCATATGGGGTTGTTTGGTTTTATACCAGGTCATTTAAGGTTTATGGCCATTTCTATTAATGTTTTTTTAGTTTCATAAAGCATTCCCTATACTTAAATCCACTATATACCGAGATATTCGTCGTTTTAAAAGCATCAATGCTATTTTTTATATATAAACTTAAGGCCCAATTACTGATTTTTATGTTCTACAAATTGATACCAAATATAGTATTAATGCAAATTACAAAAGTTAACAGGTAATAATAACGACACGACGAGAAAGAAAATGAGCTAATGGAGTACCATCTTTTTGTTCTCTTGTATTGAATATCCAGTGACTCAATTTGTTAATATGAAAAGTCACTTGTACAGTGAACTTGAATTTTCCGGTTAGAATTCATTACTAAATTTTTACATGAATTTTCTTTTCCAGTTTTTCTGTTCAATACATATCTAATTATAAAGGAATTAACCTTTAGAAATTGACTTTTAAGTTCCGTTTCGTTTCATAGAGCAATAATTTGTTCACTTATTTTGTTAACCATTGAAATATATATTTTTCTAGATAGTCCTGTTGCAACATGTGCATTTAACAAACTTTGTATTGAATATACAAAAGTTTAAGGACAACTTAAAGTAAATAAATTTTACTTCTGTTCTTGGGAGTTTTTTAACTTCAAAAAAAAGAAAAAGAATGTGGTTCCATTCTTATTGTATTTATGGATTAAAAGATAAATTGTTAGATTGAAGCATGATTTACACGTTTAACAAGAAGTAAAAATGTAGGTAATGTTTCACTTTCAAATTTCCTTATTAAAAAACTTCCATACATACCTTTAAATTAAAATTATAACATAACAAATTGAACTCACGTTCAGACGAAGGTTTCGAAGAAGAACACTTTGTTAAGAATATTTTTATCATGTAAGTAAATAGCCGGTAAAAATTCTACAATATATGACAGAATTTTTTTTTACTTATCGTAAGAGTAAGATTGTAAATGCTTTACATTTGACTTTATTCTGTACATCAATACTATATATAAATAAAATTGAAGTGTCTGACTGTAATATCAATAAAACTGATTTTTTTTAAGCTCAAGACACAAACGACCTTTAAAAAAATATCTGTCTATCTGCCTGTCTGTACGGGGTAATCTTCGAAAGGGCTGAACCGATTTTGTTGGGACTTTTGAATCGAAGGTTGTCAGGAGTGTCCTTTTAATTATTTTGGATTTAAAAATTGTTTTTATTAATAATTAATTAAAAATAGTTTCACGAAAACGAAATTTCGATAAAAAGCTAGTTTGAAATACAACTTCAAATAATTATGTTAACTGTTCTTCTTCTTTCGTTTTTAAATAAAATGATCATGTACATTATCACATAATACATACATTATCAAGGATAGTAAGTAGCTGTAGTAGCCACCAGTTCAAGGTCGTGAAGAAACACGTATTTTTACCGTAATTATATATATTACTTGCTTGATGAGCTGCCTAAACGATTTGAAATTTCATACACGTAACTCTGTTAGATCCAACAATTTTCGTCCAAAAACATTTATTTTATTGTTTTCTAAATCTACAGCTCTCTGTTTCAATAAGTGTCTTATGCAAAAATTGTCTATCATTGTAAAATATTAATAAATAAAACAAATACAATGATTCACCAATTTAATAAAAACCTGACATGTTTCGGTCACATGAAGGTAAGAGTAAAATACTAGACTTAAAACTAATACAGACATATTTATACCTAGCAACATACAATAAGGGGAGAGTCTACGATATCTATTTTGGGTTTAAATTTATACAAGATTGAACTTAAATTTTAATTATTGTTTTCTACTAAATTTACATTACATTTGTTAAAAATATGCCCAAATTTAAATCTAAAATTGTTTATGTATTTGATACATGCAAACATTTTATTATTTTTTGTAGATCAAGTTAAACTATTATTTGAAGTTACGATGATATTTTCCGTTGTTTTTTGTTAAAAAGGTTTTTCTATGATCTCAGGGTTCTTTGTTCAATTCAAAGCTTAGTTAAAGGTATTCTTAACAGTCTGTACAATAAGGAATGCAAAACAGCCAATTTAGTATTTAAAGGATGGTTGGAGTTAATAGGGACATTGGTGTCTGTACGGTAAATTTGATATCCTTATCAATAGTTTTTAGGAAAACTGAGAAATTATCTAACTGTCTCTGTGTACCTGTCCAAATATGTCTATCATTTTCGGCCTTGTACCCCTTAGAGATCTGAAAATCCTTTAAAGGTCCACTATATGTCAAAAAAACTGAAATCTGTCAAAAAAGGGCTTGTGGTTAGGTTAGGTTAGGTTATGTTAGGTTAGGTAAAGCTATTGGAAATCTTTGCAACTCGAAATGTCACAGCAGCTTGTCTTGTTTGAACAAATAAGTACTCGTGAATAGATTATCTTTAAGAGAATACAGTTTTAGAATTCTAATTTTTATTTGTAAAATGTGTTTTTTGAATTAAATATGTTTTTCAAACATTAATGGCCTTGTCATTTATGGTACATCCAACTTTAACCAAGCGAAAGCGGATAAAACGCGGTTTACCCGGGTAAAACCCGAAACGTGTACAATTCCAAATATATTTTGGACTTTATCCAAGAGTCTTGGGTATTACGCAGTTTACTCGGGTAAACCTAGGTTAACTCGCTTATTCAACTTTATCCGTAACACATACAAAAAAAATCGGCTACTTTTTCTTAACCTTTATTATTTTGTTAAATAATTTTCCTGACATCCCATGCGTTTACTGTTTATATATCGAAAAAGAGTATGAAGTTTTGATTTAGTTTTAATTCTAGATTAAGCTATTGAATAACTCATGGAACAATAACAATTTTCTATTTTTCTATTAGTTTATGTTCAATTTGTGTTTTGCGATTAATTACCCATTTGATCATGTTAAACATTTAAAAACATTTAACGACTTAGGATCCACAAGCTGGCTGCCTGTTGGTAATCCAGTAGAATTTCAAAGAAGTTCAGCAAAATTTCTTACCAATTTCATTTTCGCTTTTAGATTCCTCACTTGTACATTTGCTAATGAACGTCAATGATGCAAAGCACATAAATATAAATAAACCGTTTTTGCACATATTTTTTGTACATAAACTGCGACCGAGAACCAGAAACACAATATTTTAATTCAATTTCTGCTTCAATTAAAACACCACAAAGTCATTATTACTCGGAAGGGTAGAAAGTGTTAAAGTTACAAACGATAACCACGCCACTTTCGAAGTTGTGACATGCAAGATGAAAGTAACAAACTGAGAAGAAAAGTGAAGTTTGGTGTCGAACTCCAACAGTTATAGTTAAAAACATATGACCAGGTTTTACTGTCCATTTCTCTTTTGACGAGAGAACAATTTCATTAGTAACATGGAGGGACAGCAGGGCGACCGATTCTTTGGAACTCTTTTTTTTTGTTGTTCGTAAGCCAATAACCACGGATCATGCGTGAAGTAACTTTCGTTTAAGTAAATAAGGTTAGAAGTGACCGCATCTTCTGCCTTGCTGATCGATTATCGTGGCCGAAGAAACTAGAAAGGATAAAACTGAAATGTTATTACTTGATCGACTACTCAAATTATCTAACGAAGAAAGTGAATGAGCAATAACTAATAGCAGTGAAAGTTTAAACGAAAATAGTAAACAGCTCAGTAACACAAATTGGTTTTGTTAAAGAAACCGGTGAGAATTGAAAATGAACAAAGACGAAAACATGATTAATTATTCAAGTTAAAGGAAACTTTTTTAGTTATATTAAAATACATTCTAAAAGCATTTGTTCAATCAGACTGGAAGTTGCTTTGAACTTGAATATTTTTAAACAATAGAAATAATTGAACTTCTGTTTACCTTTTACTTGTCTTTTTTCTTTTTCACCAGTACTGAAAGTGTATCTCAACGCATTGTTTTAGATTATCTACTTTTTTTCTGTGTATCAACAATTTACTGCTAAAAATACAAATAAATTGAATGTTACACTGACTCAAATAAAACGAATTAAAACCGTATACAAAATAGCTACATGTGTAGATTACATTTTGTTATCGTTCATAAACATATTCAAATAAAACTCATAGGAACGGAATTAAAAATATAAATATAAATATAAATATGGAATCAACAGAAACAACGACTCCGAGGGCTAATACCCCTACCAGCATTGAATTACACTGTTGATTCCGAAAGATTCTTAGACGAAGATATAACACATTCAAAAAAGAAGGTGTATAATTAGTTGATGAAATGAATTATTTCATCGGTGCACAGATGTGCCACATCTTTTGATTCCTATGGGAGAATCGGTGCAATAAACGGACTTCGTGTTTTAATTGTTTATTACACCCAACTATTTACAAACTATATACACTAATTTTACATGAACGCCGTGACTGCTACTAATTTACGAAAATTAAATGATTATGATTGATTGATTGAAACTATATGTTATTGATTCTATACGTTTATGGAGATCTTGATTTGATTTGTGCTATATGTTAAATGTACTAAAAATGATCTCTCCTAAACGTTTGATGTTTTTATCTAATATGTTGAAATTGAATTGATTGATCTATACTAACTGTAACAACTGTGTTATCTCTATTGTATTAACTATTAACTATTAACTATTAACTATATATGAATTTAAGAACCGCCCCTAGAGGAGGGGTGGTTCCGATGCACCGACACTTGAAACAACAAAACAAACAAAAAGGAGGGAAAATGTAAACACAAAAAAATGCAACACTGTAATCTATGTGTCGGTGCATCATCTACGTCCTCGAAATGGACCGATAGGTCAACAAATCACCCCCAATAAATCTATAAACTAACTTAAACTTTAGAAGCGCATTTGAAGACATAGAAAAAATAATACAATGGGAAACGGCAATACTAAAAAGGGTAAAAATATGATACATACTATGATAAAACCATAAATAGCAGAAGAAAGAAACGGACAGCAAATGCACATGATAATACAACAAAAATTTGAGACGTAAAAAATGTGTGACTAACAAGGCCAATAAATTACAAACAAAAAATGAAAAGATAAATGCGAACAGAAGGAATTAAAATCCTTATTTCACTAAATATTAAGCCCTCGGAGTAGTTGTTTCTGTTGATTCCATATTTATATTTATATTCATATTTATAATATAGCCTGTAAAGGCCTTTCTGCCAGCGCCCACCTGATGAGACCCGATAGGTCGAAACCGGTCGTAGGATATGGCTTTCGGTTCGTTGTGCCTACTTGATAAGACGCGTTCCAAATATGAGATCTTTGATCTTAATATTTAGACAAATAAGGGTTTTAATTCCTCCTTTTTTGAATGTGGAATTAAAAAGTTGAAAACTGTAAAAATATTGGCATAAGTTTTGACTACAACTTAAATTGCATGGATGATGAAGTATGTTGTAATAAACAATGAACGCAAAACACAATTTTACTTCAACAAATATATTTAACAAATATTCTACAATTGTTTGTAATGTAAAATACACAATTTATATGGGGTATCCGTTATCTTCAGTACTTTCCGATATTTTCACGGACTATTTCGAATGTAATTTGTTCAACAATACTATGTTTTCTCAGTATACTAAATATATTGATTTTTGGTGTAGATATGTCATTTGAAATTACTCGACTGTCAATCCAAAAGTATTAAATTAACTCTACCAGAGTTCCTTGAAATTAAGAAGGCTCTAACAGCAAACAAAAATATTGTAAACAACCAAAAAGTATTGTGTATGCTAAACACCCCACTCCTTTTGAACCTGTAATATGGTTGTAACTGTATCTGTATAAATTGTGTATCCTACATTTTAAATTTGATATAGTTATTAGTACTGTAGATAATGGCTATTTAACCGAAACAATTGCAGAGTAACTTTTGAATATATTTGTTGAAGTGTGAATTGAGTTCCTTAATTATTAAATACCTAATTTTGCGAAAATTATGAGATATCATAAGCTTTAAAAATGAAAATATAGTTGCTATGATTTTTTTCAAAGTAGTATTAGTTATGGTACCATTTTTTGCAATGGAGCTTATAATGACAATTTAATTTTACTGCAAGCTTTACTGAAGTATCTCTTGAAAACTATTAATAAAAGTATTTTTTGATTAACTATCCTTTGAATTTGCTACAAATATTCACAAATGAATCACTACAATAACGTTATCACATTCTAAGTAACACGTACATAATGTCTCACGGTATAGCAAGGGACAAAACCATACAAATGTCCAATATTGAAAGATCTGTTAGCAATAAGATGAATTATGTGGAAGCAATTTGAACTTTTAATACTAGTTATAAACATTAAATAATATAAAAAGTATTTTGAAACGTAAACTAAGGAATTGCATACAAAACAACTTTTAGATTTAATGGTATGTATGCACTGCATGTATTTTGCATTTTTTTGTTTTTTTTTTGTAAACGGTTAAATTTTTCTGATACAATGTTTTCTCTGTTAATATAATAAATTGAATTGTTTGGCCTTTACAAATAACTTAAAGGATTTTATTAAGTTTTTATTGACTTATTGCTATTAGTTAGTTAGTGTTCGGTAGATAGTTTATTTTGCCGTCTTTGATTATAAATTCGTGAGAAATAGACAAATCATAAACATTATAATCTACCAAAATATTTGCTGTTTGTCACGTATCATTTATTGCTAGTTAATAACCAAAATTTCTATCGACTTCGTCCCTGGTGGATACAATGACTGTATACCTGACGGTTGCGACGTGGCTAACTAACTATCATTGTGACTACTAAGTTTTGTATATATTTAATTATAAGTAAAATTTAGACAGTTCTCGTATAGACTCGCTGGAATCTACACGTACTTCATAAAACTAATTATTAAATAATTTTTATCTATATTTTACAAATTAATCGTTAATTATCTATTTGCATTAACATTAGTTATAGTTATGTTTGCATTTAATTTAGTTTATATTAAATATAGTTATCGAAGTTTTAAATTAAGATAAATTTACGTGATTTTATTTCATGTGGGACATAATACACTCCGTTGGTAAAAATTTAAATAAAATATTATCAACGATAAAACACTTAAGTCAATGTTTGGAGAAACATATGTTGCAAATCAACAAAAAGTTAGGGAAATCTTTATGTTGCGTTATTTCGTCGATAAAATAAGTTTTTTGAAGATTTACTTTTTGCATTTTGAATTAAAATGCACAATGATATACAGGACATCAAGTAATATGATTTAAAAAATTATTATTACCGCCGTGACTAAAAGCAATTCAAGACAATAATTTATACGTACTTATAATTGCAATTATCAGAAAATAAACTAATACATTATGATAGTTTTAAGGCACCTACACTCTTGACTAATTAAACAATTAATTTCTTATTAAAAACAGACTCAACAAGACTATCAAATCATGTAGGTACTTAAATTTATAAAGATTCTCCAGTTGGTATTTTAAGTATTGTATTTTGGTTAGTTTCCTTCACACTCTACTTAGCGACTTAACGCCATACTTATAATTTGGTTAAGTTAATTTATTTATTAATTGCCATTTCTTTGCTGGATACATTATATCTACAAGTGTATGTTATTATACAGGGCGTTGATTTATTTACAAATTTATAAATTTTCGACCAAACAGACAGAAATTGAAACTAAATATTTATAGAATTTAATTGCGATACATTATTGTGAATTAATTTTTACCAACTACAGAGGACCTTAAATTAATCAGGAAAAATCATTGCAGCTGTCATGCCCTCGCGTGACCCTAAATTTACGCACGTAATACACTAAATATTTATGATTACGGTATTGATTAAGTTACAAAATTTTATCGTCACCACAATAATTATTTCACTACGCTATTATCTTCGCAACACATTGAGATATCACAACATTTATTTCTTGGATCATTATTTACGGTCTTCGTAAATTTCATGACAGCAGCTTCAGTAGTTTTCTTATTAAATTATTATCTTTTTGATTGAGGATTTGATTGAACTTTTTGAATAAATATACCTATAAAAAAACAAAGAAAGGAATACCCCCTCGTATTTATCTACTTATTTATTTTATTTTACCATGTATAATTTGTTTAATTAACCGCTGAATAAATCCAGTAGCAACTGATCAACTGATAAAAATTAAAACGGTAATTTCCTTTCTCCTTTCTCTATAATAATAATAATAATAATTTAATCGTGTTATTTTGATTATATTATATTAAATTTGATTTCTCCAGTTGTACAGACGTTAGTTTGTCGATTATTTTCACACGCCTTCGAATAATTTAGAAATAGTTGTTTTTACTTATTGTTTATTGTTTTTTAAAAACGAGTGTTAAGGTCCGTCCCATCGTCAAAGTGTTTCCGGTTTAATTTGACTACTGTGTACACATTTATACATTGCTTTCTCTCGCTGCCTTTCTCGAAGAAAGTATGTCATTGCTACAACCTTAACCCAGAGCTCTAGAGCTACATCACCTCGCCGCCGCGTCGTGCCGGGCCGCGTTCGTTTTATTACCGCAATCGGAAATCAAACCGCAACGCATGGAACTGTGAATTCGAATCGAGTCATTTAATTACAATTTAATTATGAGCTAAAATTACGCAGGAATATAAAATGATTAAACTTTAAATTTTAGTTGACGTAGAATTTGATTAGATATGTATTTAAAAAATATATATTTGAAATGAAAACACAGGAAATGTACCTTACCACAAATTTTATTTTACACAACAATTTTGAAAAATTATAGTAATTTCTTTAACTTACTTCATTAAAATGTATAGTACGTACGAGTTCACTGTGGTGTACAATCTTTTCTGGTATAAATAAGAACAAAAACAAGCTGATTTTATTTATTCGACTAATCATAAATGGTGCAAACATTTTCTAGCAATAATTACAAAACACTCTATCTTTGTGATTAATTTTTAACTAGTGTGTTGATGGAACTGTTACATGAAATTTATTCACAAATATAAATATAAATATGGAATCAACAGAAACAACTACTCCGAGGGCTAATACCCTTACCGGCATTGAATTACACTGTTGATTTCGATGTATTCTTAGACGAAGATATAACATATTCAAAAAAGAAGGGATTAACATCCTTATTCGTCTAAATATAAAGATCAAAGATCTCACATTTGGAACGCGTCCTACCAAGTAGACACAACGAACCGAAAGCCATATCCCACAGACGAATAAGGATTTTAATTCCTTCTTTTTTGATGCGAAATTTATTTGTTTAGTATCTAATTCCGGTTTCCATTTATTTTTCCAACGTTTCGTGAATACGTAGATTACTAAAGAACATTTAGTTCTTGGTCAACAATTTATCGAAAATACCAGTTGTCAATCGTGATTTCGAACTTATTACTTCTCATCACCACTCCATAGGTCAAATCAAAGTTATTCAGCTAAGGAAGGTCGATTTGGTAAGTGATTTATTCAAAATTACTTACGGTGTGCTGATGAAAACTAATACGTTCGAAATCGCAAACCGTATCTGATAATTTCGACAAATGGCTAACTTATTTTTCTTTAATAATTTGGTTTGAGCTCTTTACGTGAAATAGAAGCTACGTCATAGATTCAGTTTAACAAGTAAATATCTTTGAAATACTACAAATAGCAATAAATGTCAGTAGATGGCGATATGTTGACCAAAGTAAATAGATTACTTTCAAAAGTGAAATTAGAACAAAATATCTTTAATAATGAAATATTTGAAGAATTTATAGTAGGGGTAAATTTTAAATGCATCAATGTGATTTTAATTTGAACCCACTACAGATTACCTTAAATTAATGAGGAAAAATTTGTTACTGCTGTAACCTCCCGTAGGTTAGTGGTGAAAGCATTTTCAAACTGAGTGGTACATTACAGAGTTTAGGAAAACATAGCATGTTAGAAATTTGAAAATTTGGGGGTAGGGATTAGCTAGGATGGTCTTTTTATCAAAAATAATTTCAACTGTCTGCCTCTTTTGGGTATACCAGAAGTTGATGTCAACTTTATTGTTTTATTTCGACACACTAAGTTAGGATTTTTTATAGTTTGGGTTGCGGTAGTGATATTCTTTCTATAAATTAATTTATCCCAGAAGCTATTCACCGTATACAATAATTTGAAGTGGTCTAGTACTCTAGGTCATTGCTTAGCATTCGAGAGGTCACTGGTTTGAATCTGAGTCTACTTAGGCAAATTCTGGGGAAGTAATACTCCACAGATAATCTTTCACTGTCTTTATTTCGTCCGTCTCATCTTTCTCTCCCTAGCCACATTACCCACCCATTCCCACGATTTCTGAAAGGAGGCTGAAGAGGGCCTTACGCCCTACCCTCCGGCTTTGCACTACAGTGTAGGTCGGAGGGACTGACCGTCCACCAGCGGGAGGGATTGAAACACAAAAAAGGTTTTTTTTATCAATCACCTTAAAATTTTATGCTTCATTTGAATTCATCGTAAAGATATACCATTTCCCGTAAAATAATAAAGTTGACATCAGCTTCTAGTATAACAGAATGTAGCAGACAGGTTTTTTTTTATAAAAATATCATCCTAGGTAACCCCTGCCCCCACATCTTCAAATCTCTAACACACTTAGTTTTCCTAAAACGTTTAATATACCACTCAGTTTGAATAACCCTGTACATACATTCATTTACAAATAATCTTTAAATTTAAAATTAAAATTATAAACTATTCCAATGCAGGTATAGATATAGAAATGTTTCGTTAATGTCGCTAAAATACTTCTAATATGGTATACATATTAATTAAACTAATTTTCGTATTAGTTTGTTGTTACTACCATTGGAGTTTTTTGACACATACAACATCTACAGATAAATTCAAAAATTGAAGCCAGGTCAACTCAAAATTTTAAATGCACAGAAATTATGTAAGAATAGTTAGATAAAACATGAACTAACAGCAATTAATGTGGTACATACGGACTGTTTATATGTGTAATATTCTAGATTAATTAGGAAATTAGGGCATCTAACACAATCTCTGGGGGTGGCGGGTGCTTCTGAAAGAAGCAGAAGTATGGGGAAATGTATACATCGTGGGCAGTGTCTCGAGAACGCCTAAAGCTAGATACTGATCAAGGCATCATAGGAAAATACCTACATTATAAGCTCAACTTTGACTTCAAACGATATTAGTTTTAACATCAATAACTAACGGTTAATTGCGTTGTTGAAGAAGCAACCCAAAGAGACCTCAAAGTCTAGTTTAGAACGATTCAGAGAACTTTGAAATCGTCGAAGGAGATTAGCGGCAGAAGTAGACCAAGATATTGCATTAGTCTAAATTTTACACGAATAAAGTATTTTATTTCACTATTCCTCATTTTCTTGTAATTTTAATTTAATTTACTGATAAAGAGAATTTTCCTTATAATTTTGAATGAGTTATTATTATTAGAAGCTATAATAAATATAAACTATAGTCTGAACAGATACTTGAATCTTGAAGTACAAACGTGAAATTTTGGTTTCAATTTTGAAGTCATTGTCGAAATATTATGATAGGTTTTTGTGCATAATTATACGCTTTCGTGACTACCTACACCTGCGCAAGTCTTTGTTCAAGAATTACATCGCTGTGCTTCTACAGATGATTGCATCAGTGGCGCAGCCACGAGGGAGGTAGACCGGGGACGGATCCAGAAGTCATCTTTAACAGGGGGTTGGAGATGGTAAAAAGAGAGTACAACCACACCTAAAACAATCCTAAAACATTAAACCCAAGAGATTTAAATCCCATAACCCTATAACCTAAGCGTTTTAAATTCCTTAACCTAAACCGTAAACCCCATAACCCAGAGGAAAGCGAGTCATTGCCTTCAATTTCTAACTACCCCCTTGAGTTACCAAAACCTTACGTTACGGGGTCATGGAGTTTAAAAAGATTAGGTTATGGGTTTAATAAGCTATTTATGGTTTTCGTTAAGCTGTTTTAAACACTTGGGTTATAGGTTTTACGGGGTTTAAATCGCTTGGGTTTAGAGTTTTAGAGGATTGCGGTATTCGAATTTTTAATTTCGAGAAAATTTTGGAGCAGCATTCGAGAGCATTGGGTGGCGCGTTTGGACTTATTGCCTCATCCCCTTGGATTCACCCCTGAGCTAGGGGTTTCAAACCCCCATCGGTTATGAAAAGTTGTTTTTTATTATTATATGTTGCAGCCTTACAAGTGCGAGAAACAATTGCTGTCAGGAACAGATATTCCAGTGGAAACAACAATCAAAATGTTGCAATATTGTTTATACCAAATTAATTTATTCACAAATAGCCTAACCTATCCTAACCCTGTCATATTTAATTTTTTAATGTGAATAGAAACAACCTAAACGCATTTTTATGTTATTATAGATTACAGCGAAGTTATTGTTTTATTTTACGTAGTGGCAGTTTTCAGCATTTGTTACATTGTCCCACCCTCTTGCAAATCCTGGCTACGCCACTGGCTTGCAATCTATGTTTATCGATCTTCCTTGCTGTGCAATTATCTTTTGTAATTTCGAGCTTTAAAACAACAACTACGCCAAACGAGATGCATAATTAGATTTTAATATTAAACATCTCATACCATGAGTGCTATACATTGTAACGACTTCACTACCTACTTGCTATAAAGATTTTCTATTTCCAAGAAACATTTAGCTTACCTAATTTTGTTTAATTATTAAGAAAATCATAGAGTATATATATATATATATATATCTGTATAGGTAATACGATAATCATCATAATAAAACCTCAAAATTTAATGAAAATCATGTTTTAACTAAGTACCTCATACTACACATAAATCCACTAAAAGATTACAAATTTTCAGGAAACCATTTCTACTTATGCACATATGTATATTGCGAGGCATGTTTTTTTAATAAGTACCGTTTTGAAATTGTGCCATCGCAGCGAAGCGGTCAGCATTCCTACATCTATCACCTACGCACTGACGCCATTACAGTCTGATTCGCCCTTTTTTACGCTGTTTACTGAGTGTTTAAGATGCCTCCGATAACTCCGAAAATCGTGAATCCTGCCGAGTGTGAAGTTCGGGCTGTTATACGATTCCTTAATGCTAAAGGACTAAAACCGATTGATATTCATCGTGAGATCTGAGATCTGTGCAATTTAAGGACAAAACATTATGAGTGATGGAATGGTAAGGAAGTGGGTGAGAGCATTTAAAGATGTGGCTAATCGGACTAAAGATCTCATCAGTTCTTCTCACTGGGAAACTCTAGATCATCCTCCGTACAGCCCTGATCTGACGCCCAGTGACTACCATTTGTTCCTGCACTTGAAGAAATATCTGGGCAGTCAACGTCTTCAAGACGTTGACGTAGCCAAAACAGTTGTGATGCAGTGGTGGTGATGCAAGTCAGGCGGCAGAGTTCTATGAGAAGGGTATTCAAAAACTGGTCAAACGTTATAGCAAGTGCCTCAATATTGAAGGAAATTATGTAGAAAAGTAGATTAAGGTACAGGCTTTCATGTAAAAATAAAATTATTAAGATATCTGTGCACGTTTTTTATTAATTTCAAAACGGTACTTATGTTACATAAAAAACATGCCTCGTAGTTACCAGGCATTCGGATTTGATTCCGATATTTATTAATTCAAGTAAGCATTTGCAGAATCGATTATAAAATGTTTGTTTATTTTTATATCTTAAATTGAAGCTGAA
The DNA here is from genome assembly GCA_963921985.1 of Agrilus biguttatus. NCBI lineage: Eukaryota > Metazoa > Arthropoda > Insecta > Coleoptera > Buprestidae > Agrilus > Agrilus biguttatus. Next base: position 30,642,073 of record OY998118.1, read on the forward strand.
TATTTTACTTCTTGTCTCAGCACAGAAGAGTTTTCTTAAAAAACACGAATAGAAATTGCCGCGTATAATTTCTGGAGTTTATCTCTAGTTTTACTTATGTCAATGGGTGGTCTTTAATTTGTTTTTATTTGATACATTTCTGCAAAAGTAGCTTCATATTTTCACCCTAATTGTTATTGTTTAAGAATTTCTACGCATTGTTGCTCTATTTAAGAGTTAGAATTAAAAAGAGAACTGACCAAAACCAATGATTATAAAGGAGAATGCCACTGATTTTGCATAAAATATGTTGAATCGAGGAAGCATTTAATTTTTCTCTTAATAACTCCATTTTAACAATGAACACAAACACTGAATTTAGGTTACAAAAAGTTTTGTTGAAGACATAATGATCATTTCGACACAAAGTGGCTTCTTCAGGTATAAGAAGTTACTCATTTTGACTCAATTTCTTCCCTCTGAAGAAGCCACTGTGTGGTAAAATAATCATGGTGGTCTTCATTAAAACCTTATGTAACCTAAACTGAGTTTATGCCAGCAGTTTTGAAATATAACATTTAAGAAAAAAATAAATAATAGAATAATTCAATTTTTCGGTACTCCATGAATGCAAAATATATAATACAACGTGATAACCGAAAGATTGCTCTAAACGTTATCTCTAACTGTTTTTACTGCTATTAGAAAGAGTACTGAAAGGTATTATGTGAATATAAAAGCATTTATCCATTATTAGGTTGTCGATTTTGAAATGAAATTTGATTCCAATGTTAATTCCAACCATGGATCTAATGTTGAATGCATTAAATTATTTTGATCCTCCAGTAGAAACAATATATTTGTACAGTTCCGGAAAATTATAATAAAGAAATATTAAGTTTAAAGAGTGTGCAAAGAGAAATAATACATCTTTTAGTTACTATCAGATGTAGCTGCATGTTGTGAAAATACATTTCTATTCACAGACACATATAGGTGTACATATGTATAAAACATCAATAAAGCTTAGAGAATGGTAGCCGTCCTATTTCTTCCTAAAAAAAATACAATCGGTTCTTTCGTCTGGCTATGTTATGGCCACTATCCTGGAAAAAATGGTCCTTTTTAGCGAAAAACCCTCGCAAACATCTATTGATGTTGTTTCAAAAAGTGTCCATTTTTTATTAAACTATTAATGAACAGTAATTTATAACTTAGAAAACCCTTTTACTAATTGCTATCGTTGGTATTGCTGATAAATATTTAAGATTGTTATTTTTAATGAATTCAACTCTTTTAAATTATTAAATAGTTACATTTGCATCAGGAATAACAAATTTTTAAAATAGCAGTTCGAAAGTTAGATGTGACAGTAACATTTGCCATTTATCAAATTAAAGATCTTTGAATCATACGTTCATTAAAAAAGAGCGCGGGGCGACTGGTCAGATGCATGACTAAAACATTTATTCTGGTAGAATTTTTGGGTTAAAAGTTAGTTATTGCAGGCAAACATTTCGTGAGTTATATATATATATATATATATATATATATATATATATAGTCGTGAATTCCATCAAATGAAAGATACATTGGTCTATATTTACAGCTATGTGCAAAACACTCAGAAACATTAAACCAAATCATCGTGCCATTATCCATATTCCAAAAAAGTGCAGAGGTGTTTTGAAGTTGATCGAATCTACGTTTAAGTTTACAAACTTTATACTTTAATCTTCAATATTCTCAACTCGAGGTCGATTATTTGAAACGAGGTGCAAGGTTATGCCAGATCCTGGTTCTGGTTCAGGTGTGTTCATGGGGTAATGATGAGTTCGAGTATTTTGTAAATTGTGTATCATTATTATGTTCTGCTTTCGTTAGTTAAATAAAGACGAGCTTATGCCAAAAAAACGTCACTCACATTTTACTGAATGCTTTGTACTCACCTATTTAAAGTACCGTGTTTTTTTTAAAAAGGGCATGTCACAGTGGTGTTGTTTCTATACCTTATTCGTATTTTACTCTTTGTGTTTTAAATACATATTAATAAAAAATTATATGTGTAAGAACTGGAATCTATAGTAGAATTGAAAAAAATAATATTCAGACTGATGGGCTTTGGTAAACTTGAACCATTAAGTCCAGAAGTTTTATCGGCAACTGTAGCTGACATCTTTAGTGGCTGAGTTGCTGCCAAAACTTATAGCCCAGCTGAAGATGTCAGCCGCAGTTGCCGACGAAACTTTTGGATTTAATCGTTCATTTCGTACTCGATCCTTCAACCCGAATATCATATGTATACTTGCCTTAATCTTAATTCTACTATAAATTAGATGTATACTAATTTATAATAAATACCAGTAGGTACCAGTATTTTGATATATAGCTACTTATATATTTAACACTTAATATTTTTCTTGCATCTTTCTGAACAAGTTTGTGTTATTAAAAAAATAATTTAAAAATCATGTTTACAGTTACTTGTAAATTAATATTAATATAAAACTTATTGTACACATGTCAATAGATTATACAAAAATAAATAAGCCAGATCCTCTTTATATATACAGGGTCATTCAAACTGAGTGGTACATTAGACGTTTTAGGAAAACTAAGCATGTTACAAATTTGAAAATTTTGGAGTAGGAGTCATCAAGGATGATCTATTTAACTAAAACAATTTCAACTGTCGGGCACTTCCGGTTATACCGGAATGGTATATTTTTACAATCAATTCGGATGAAACGTAAAATTTTAAGCTGACTTGTATGCCTATTTGCCTACGATGAATAGTTTCTGAGATAATTTAATTTATTGGAAAAAAGATTGCACCGCAACCCAAACTATAAAAAATCATAACTTCCATAAAAAATGACTTTGAACGTTGAAATTTTTTCTAGTTATAGCCAAGTTATAAGGCTAACGTTATGCCGAAACTAAGTTTTGTAATTTGTACAGGGCGTTCAGGAACAAACTCCAAAATTTAAAAACTTCAAACACGAATAACTTCATTTTTTCAAATGGCACCTAGCATAATTCATTTTGTCATTCGATTCCATTTTTTATACTCTATTCCTAATCAAATCTGTAACATTGTTAGTTTCTCTAAAACGTCTAATGTACTACTCGGCTTGAATGACCCTGTATCTAAGTTTATTGATTAGAACATATTCACATATAAATTACGGACTTTATCCATTCAACCGTCGTTACAACCGAATGATAGATCCCAGGTTGTAGTGGTTCACCGCAACCAAACCCAGCACTTGTTATTCCTACTAACACCCACCGACCATTTTCTAAAACGGCCAAAGGACCTCCAGAATCTCCTAAACACGCGTCTTGATGCCCATCTGGATGTCCTGCACACAATACGTCTTCATATAACTCAACCAAGATTTGTTTTTTACGATGCCAGCTGTTGCATTCTTCGATATCTTGAAAAATAGAAACAAGTTTTATTCAGGAACTACATATTTCTTTTTAACCTGACACTCCACTTAATCAATGAAAAACAATTTTGTCAATATTCAAATTATACTTTCCATTTTTTTTTTTCAAAAATCAAATGAAGCTGTAATTCTAAAACAAAAGACAGATAATTATTTATGAAATATCTCAGTATGCCAAATTTGTATGACAAATATATTTAAATAATATATTCGCCTTACATATATCGAGTAAAAATTTATGTCTTTATTTAACGGCCCAAATATATTTTATCAAAGGTCACACGAGTCATATTCTGAATCATGACTGTTTCATATCCTTAGGGAACAGTTTGTGTTCATTATACTTTCTGGACACGAACTAAATTACCTAATATAGGAACTGTTGCACTTCTAAGAACATTTGTACCCTTCAGCTCCATGGATGGCTTTATCTTGCCCCAACCGGTAACTATACCCTTTCTGCCACGTAATGTTAGATCACGTTGTGGAAGACAAATTGGGAAAATATGATAAGAAAAGGCTGTCTCAGTCAACATTTCGAGTAGGGCGATATCAAATCTATCCAATTGGATTAACTTGTACTGGAATCTCGGGTGAAGGATTTTACGTGTGACCTATAAAATTGAAACAAAAGAATTCTTTTTATCATTCGTACGTTATTTAGGGGAAAACAAATGAAAGTCAGGAGCGCACACAAGATTTTAAATTGAGAGTTTAGGAAAACGTATACAAGCCCTGTCTTAGTGAGATTAGCCCACATACGCAATTTATGGATTTACGCCTCAACAAAGGAAATGTAATGTTAATATATTTTGAGATGTGTTCAGGTTCAAATCGGTTGTTAATAAGAATTAATTCAGAATCTCCTGAGCCATGATCTTGGATTGCGTACTTACAAAACACCCAATTTATTGATTTCACCTCGTACTAAAAACATTGACCGTCTAGCCGTCATCGTTTACAGTCAGAGACGTGATTATAAAATGGACCGAGCGTGAGGAATGTTCTCTATACTAGAAAATGATGTAATTTGGGTATGCAACCAACAAAGCACATTCAGGGACACGTATTTAAATTTCCCAAGCGCTAAACGGAAATTTACGGACTTTACAGATTGAAAATCATTTACAATAGCATTTAACATACAAACCAAATATATTGAAAATATAATTAAACTTCTTTAAAAAAAGAACAATACTGTTGTTTACAATAATATATGTGCTATAAGTGAAAATAAAGTTAATTAGTAACGCAAGCGGATTTCTCGTTTTGTAGATGATTGGTGTATTAAGTTGATAAAAAAGATATGATGATTGTGATTAAAATGATGTATATTAACGGTACTGCTATTTACATGTATTTTGCAAAGTCTGATTTTATGGTTTAAGTAATAGTTGATAAATATTGAATTTGATAAAATATGTTTCGTAAGTTTTTGTTAGTAAAAAAATGTAAGGTATGTGAAGTCATTCGTTATGTGTACTATGTTGGGAAAATTAGAAAAATAGTATGTTAATCATGAGAAGAAAAGAAGTATGAGAAGGTGTAAGTTAGAGAAAGATATGCAAGAGGTGTCAATTGACATGAGTAGGTGGTTAGATATAATAAGCAGGCGACAGTAGACATATGAATTTAAGGTGACGGATAGACAATAAATTTTTGAATATACCTAACATACAAAAATACAAATATTAATTAATATAAATATCTACATTCAACTTGCGTGCTGCCTAGGTAAAAATTTCAAAAAAACCTAAGCGATAATAATAACGGTTAAAAACTAAATTAATAGGTAATTGAACGAATTACTGATTTTTAGCAAAATCAGATTTTACCTTTCGTGATGTACTTTTGAAGTTGACGGGATTGACGGCAACTCTGTATTTATGGTACTATTTTAAACAAAATTAAATTAACTCTTTTTGTCTTTATCATAATATTAGACGTTCAATTACTTGCTTACTTTTACTCCTGTGACAAAATACTTTGTTTGTTGCGTCGAGGTACCTACTACTTTTTTAATTAAATGCTGAGGAAAATCAAAAAAGCTAGGTACAGCATTTTGCTTTAATTTTCTTTTTTCCACGGATATTAAAAAGTAATTTTCTTCAAAATGTTTGCAGCAACACAACTGAATATTTTGACGCCTTATTGCGTTCAACCATTTTTTCTTTAATGCGGGATCTTTAAGGAAACTTCGAAGAAATTAAAAATGTATCAGTGTGTCTTATGTTTAAATTGTGCTTAGACATGAAATGAATTCGAAGAACCTTTAAAACTCTTTTCACGGCAACCATATGCACAACAATATAGGTTACCACATTGTTCTAATATTAAACTAATTTTATATTACTTTAACAAAAAATAGTTTATAAAAGTGTTCACAAAACCCTATGTACAAGAAAAATAGTGTCGCACAACATTTATTTGAAATAACTACATTCAACACTTTCTGAGTGAAGTTAATAATTTTCACGTTTCTGTCGCTTAATTCGCAAAATGTGTTGTCTACCCAAATGGTATCATTTTATAAACGAAAGGCGCAGTCTTGTTAAATTAAGTCTCTGTTTACAGTTTATCAATCGTTAACAGTCGAGTCAATGTTTTAGATATGAATTAATACTATTCGATTTTGATGTCTAAAGCCTACCAATGATTGCTCTATTGTCTCATTATTTTTTAAAAACAACCTTATATAAATAAAAGAAGAGGCTTTGGTTCCGATTTTAATTATTTATCACCAGCGTTTGTCTGTGCCTTTCGTTTACGTCGAATCACGTCGAACAGTCGAATCGCGATAAGGTAAAAACACAACAAAAACAGACGGAAATCGAACCCGTGATCTCTTATTTCCAAGCAAAACCAATCGCTCGGAATGTTCCCTAGGGAATTGCGCATTTTTCGTGGATAGAAAGTAGATTTCATGCTAATATAGAACATATACCTTCGATCTATCCGCCAAGTTTAATTCAAATCTTTTCAGCCGTCAAGGTGTGTTACCAATACTGGTATAGTGACAAATAAAGAAGAAAACTGAAGCTTGAAATCTCTACTTTTCGAAAGTGTATTTTAAATTCCAAAAATATTTTAGCTTTTGAAAAAAAATTACTAGGAAGAAAACTTTAAGTCTTCAAAACATGAATGTACAAAACACAAATCGATCCTCAAAATATTTCATATTAAGGTGATTACGTTAACAAAAAAATATTCTATTATGATATTTGATTGAATATGAGAAAAACCATCAAATAAAACCCTGTTCGGTATCAAGGACTTATTTTTGTATTTTTATTTTATTTTATTACAACATACCTACATAAGTTAGTTGTGTAGTTTTAAGAATATTATCGTATCCTGTATTGTATTTGAAAACTGATCAGGTCGGGTCATACCGTCATAAATTCCTTACTTCTTGGGATTCAATTGTACATACATATTTGTCATAAGTTTAGAAACATTATATTATAGTTCTCGGTATTCGCCCCTCTGGCTCTAACAAAATTGTATTTAAGTATTTACAATCCATTGTTGAAACAGTTCTACTGTAGACTCGCTGGGTAAACAGTCCCATACTAATTTCATTAAATATAGTGTAAATAAGTTAGAATAAAATAATTAAAATTTACACATTTCTCAATTCATTGGTCCTTCGAGCAAAATAATAAATTTATTAATGTGGTACATCAGTACAACCGTTCGAAATAAGTTTTAAAAAATCTACGACGGTAAAAACAAACCCTTTCTTTTCGCTACATTTTTTAAGAAGTTTTGCCAATTTTTAAGTATACAAATATATCAAAAATGTTATACCTCGTATTATTAATTAACTTAAGAAAAAAAAATATATATATACATATATATAGATATAGATATGTTCTTTTTAATTAATGAACCAAAAATTAATATTTTAGATAAATGTGCTAAATATCAGTATATATTGTATAGACCGTAATACTATATATGGATATACGACAGTATAGAAAGACTATAAAACATAGAATTTCCGAACATAAATGGAACAACTAAAAACATATTTATTGTGAAAAACACAAATTACTTAAAAAAATTTAAATTAAGAAAGCCAATAATAAAAAAATATTTTTAACGATTGATCAAATGAGATCAATATTCGGCAAATACCCAGGGTCATCTTGGAGATTCGGCGGCACTTTAGGATATGTGTAACAAAAATTTGAGTTATCAAAAGGAATAAGCAACATTGTAGTTATTATTGTTATCGTTATTATTACGTTTTAAAAGTTACAAAGCAATGTCAACAAAGAAAACATATACTGACACAAGAAGTACTTTTATGGATTATTGTTTTGCAAAATCATGAACGACTTTAGGAAAATCACTTTTTATACGAACATCACGAGGAACTGCTCAATCTGTTTTAGAGCGTTTTTTATTTATTTCAATTTCGCGGCAGCTAAAAGCCCCATCGATCGCGAGACCCTGGCTCAAGCCCACCAGCGAACAGCGCGGTCTAGCCGCCTAGATTTTAGAATTCTTAATCATAACTTAGCATTCGAAAGGTCACCGGTTCGACTTCGGGTCATCCGCTTTCTCTGATCCAAGTTTTTTTGTGGTTGTCCTGCGAGGGTAATAATATTCCTCGAATAATCTTTCACTTCTTTATTTCGTCCTTCTCATCTGTCTCTCCCCAACCACCACTCACCCATTTCCACGAATCCTAAAAGGAGGCCGAAAAAGCCTTCCACCCTACTCTCCGAGTCGGTTAACTTTTTTCTACTAATGTTTTTTCCCTATCTATTACGAATGTATTTCATCGTTACAAACTTAAAAAGTAAAAGCCACTTTCAAAGAGCAGAGATTTCAAAATTTATTTAATTCTTCTGTCCGTTGTTAGAGCAGATTTAATTTAGTAATTATTTTTCATAAAAAATAGGTATCTCATTAATTTTTTGTACCACTAATATATTAGTAAGAATATCAATACTGTAACGAGCCTGTATGTGTGTGTACAAGAGCGGCGACGAGTTCCGGAAACAGATAAGACGGGTTCCTCGAATACGGTCGTCGGTCGGCGCTTTGATAGCAATAAGTAAATAACAACATAATAGGAGTTCGAGAAAATACTAGAAGGTCGTTCCTGATTACTCCAGAACCTTCGATACCTCTATAAATATTATGTTGTCGACGGTCAAGAACAGTTTAGTTTAGTTTAATACAGTATAGTTAGAGACACAGTTTAGTTTAGTACACCGTCACGGTTTATAGTTTACAGTTGATAGTAGAATGGTAATATAAATACGATATACCGAGTGATATAAATAAGTGGTAATATAAATACGATATATTGAGTGATATAAATGACACATTTACCTTGTCATAAATAAGTTGTTGCATTAGTGCTTAAGTGTTTTAAGTAGTGTGTAAGTGTAAAATAAATAATTGTTTAAATAAATAAGTTGATCTAGAAAATTCGTTACAATACATACAATTAATTGGTGAAGTGAGTACAAAAACACCTTTTGGGATATTTCGCAAAACTTCATTGAACTTTCCTGACGTACGTTTCGACTATTAGGCCATTATCAAATGATACAGATGTTAGTACAAACAACAACAACAAGGTGTTGTTGTACTCACTTCACCAATTAATTGTAAAAATGTTTCACAGTGAATGCACCACAAACAGTATTAATTGCATTATCAATACATACGCTATGTAGTTCTGCAGGTTCGTATTCGAACACCTTTCCCGTGTCCATTGTATCTAATTCGCCGAGATAAACTTTTATGTCTTTTAGTTTCGCCTTCATCACGCAATGGCCAGCGGTTATCACAAATTTTCGGGATACTATAACAAAGGAAATCTTTTGAAAACGATTAAACGCACGGGGTGTCTCAGAATGTTGTGAACATAGAATAATCACAGGTTCCTGGGATCAAACTAAGTCTGTTAAATAGAACCTACATTTAGTAAAAATAAAAATAAATTATTTTCCTCTATGAGACAAAAAAGAACTTTTCAATAAAAATCTTATTCGAGTAATAAAAAACACTGCTTCGAAAGCCATTTTTTAGATTGTTAGTGATCCAGGTTTCATCAACGGTGACAACTGGACGCAAAAAGTCCTTCAGGTCTCGCTTAAATTGCTCCAAACACTGCTTCGAAGTTAACAGCCGCATCCGCTTGTTGTCCACCATGAGCAATCGCAGCACCCATCGGCCCGACAATTTTTTCATCGCTAAATTATCATGTTAAATATTAATTGCCGTTGACACACCTACAGCCCTTGCTACGTTCGTCGATCTGCGAGAATCATGTCCTGGACTTTTTCAATGATTTCCTCGATAACCACGTCTACTGGGCGTCCTGGTCGTTCCTCATCAAAAACGGATGTTCGCCCACGTTTAAATTCATTGAACCAATATCTAACTGTGGTCATAGATGGTGAAGTGTTCCCATAAACAGCATCCAACTTTGCTTTTATCTCCTCGCATTTTTTCCCATCCAAAAACAAAAAGCGAATTACCGAACGTTCTTTAACTGCTCTTTTTCCATCTTAGCGAAAATCACGAAATACTTCTCACTCGAATGGATACCAAATCCAAACTAACCTATTAATCAGTCTGAAATTTGTTTTGGCGTCGCTTGATAGATGGTAGCACACGATGATAACACCAACTTCCCTCAGGAACGTCCTCTGTCTTCAACCACGGGTACTTATTGAACCGCCCTCATATGTAGAAGATTTTATTAAAATCGTTCTAAGCGTTTTTAAGTAATCGAAGAGAAACGGTTTTTATTTTGCACCTTTTTCACTATTACATATTTTGATCCCAAAGAACTGTTTGCTCTATGTCCACGGAATTTTGAAATACCCTGTATAATACATCGTTTTCCGTTGTATCATTTTATGTGCTTACCTAAAACACCACCGCACTGAAACGTGGATATTTTTAGAAGGGCTTGCCATGGGTATTCGGCAAACCGAGCTTCCTTTCCTCCAATAATTCTTTTCGAGATTACCCTACTTCCTGACAAGCCACATTCTTCTTCGGCGTCGTCGTTCCTTTTTTGCAAATAGGGCGTCGGCTCTTCTGCTATTCTTAAAATAAAAACTCATTAATTATACTTAATAAATAATGGTAATTGTTAGAAAAACACGAAAACTACATTTTTTATATTAATATATTTTAAAATTATTCCATAATAAATTTCTATTGTGCGGGTCAGCGCAGTCTGAAAACCTTTTTCACAAGTAATTTAGTTAGTATTTATAGATTTTGGGCAGCGACGTAGAAACGTAAATATTAAGAAGGGATTTAGATGAGAATACACATTGTCACTTCTATTTAGATAATTGAAAACCATTATTAAAAGTGTATGTATATTGAAGATGTAATTAATTTTATTAAAGACAGGGCCGATTTAGGGATAATATGGCAGTGTTAGCATCTAGTAGGAGGGAGTTAGAAGGAGTTAAATCAAGTTTTACATAAAATGGAAGCAGCATCGACAGTAGATAAGGCATTAAAGTAACCAAAAATAAGACAAAAATTTAGATAATTGAAAACCATTATTAAAAGTGTATGTTTCGAGTACGGCTCTATTATTTACTAAACGTGAGCGGTGGGCACAGCGGAAAACGAAAAGTTACAAACGTTTGAGATATGGTATTATAGGCGACTGTTGAAAATACTGTGCATAGAAAGGGTTAGAAATAAGAAAATATTGGAAAAGTAAGATAACTGAGCGCTGTAAATGAATAAGGAAAGAAAGAGATAGAATTTTGTAGAACACCTTCTAAGACATAAATAGGAAAAATAGGACTAAAATGTCCTATGTTAGACTAATTGGAGATGTAGGATGTTCTAGTTTTAGAGATATGCGAAGATCGAACCAGTCTTTAGACTAACAACCCTATGATGATTGTTTATACTTTATTCATATTTTGCGTGAGTGGCATGGTCTAGTGCTCTAGATCACTTATTAGTATTCGTGAGGTCACCGGTTCAAGTTTTCAGTGGTTTGGATCACTTAGGCAAATGCTGGGGCAGTAATATTCCACAGATAATCTTTCACTTCTCTTCTGTCTTCATTTCATCCGTCTCATCTTTCTCTCCCTAACCACATCACCCACCCATTCCCAAGATTCCTGCAAGGAGGCTGAAGAGGGCCTTACGCCCTACCCTTTGCACTACAGTGTAGGTAACAATGATGATGAATTTTATTTTGTTGGCGCACATTCTTAATTTTTATTATTGAAATCAGAAATTTTATTACTTATCAGCTCTGTATTGTACCAACATTTATCGAGCACCAGAATATAATGCTTTTTTTGCAAGGACCTTAACAATAAATCGAGAGCACAACCGGGTTCCAAGTCAGATAACTGCTCGGATTTTTTATCATATGGAATACTAGGCCAGATATTTGGTGAGATGCTTGATTGAGAATTTAGTCAGAGCCCCTAGCGGATTTTAGAATGGTATTTAATTGGTAGTCTTGTGAACTAAATATCTGATCACATGTGCAACTGGTAATTACATTTTAACCCTACCGGATATTAAGCAAATATTTTAGTTAATAGCTCATTACAAAGTATCTTATAAATAAAACCATTGTATATTGTACTAAACCATATACAATAATTTTTATCTATGAGGTAAGTATATTAAAATAAAATTGTGAAAATATACAAATGTACATATTGTATATATTGCTTGTATACGTAAGTTTCGGTTAATAATATTATAATTAATTAACTCACCTACAAAGAACACATCTCTGCCATTAAATTCAAGAGAGCGACCCGTAATTTTTGTCTTTATATCTTATAGAATGATGGTCAAGAATACGCAACAGTATATGCAGTAGATAAAAATTATTTTATGTCGTTACGTGTAAAGAAATTATTTTATATTGTTTAGTAGGTACCAAATTGAAATACAAATAAAACTGCTCTATTTGTTATTTTATGTACCTATTAGAATTTTTTGGTAAGAATCAATATTTATTTGTTTTACCCTCCAATGTTTAATTATTTACTTGTTACCGAGTTTTAAAAAGGGTGTCTTAGAATGTTTCTTCTTCAGAATGAAGAAGGACTATTTTTGTTTATTTGCTTAAGGATTTGTTATCGTTCCATAACACCAGAAGCCGTTTATTATTTCCAAAATTTTATTCTCCATAATAAATAATAAAATCGACTAACAATAATTACCAGTCGAATTCGCACACTGCATGCAGCTTCTATGTTATATTTATTTTCTTTTAGTAGATTTGTTATTTAGATTAACGATATGAATAATAATAGAGACAAATATTCCGTTTTCAATATAAAATGTCCAAGAGCAATAACATTGGTGGTGCCCCAAATCGTAAATGTTTAAAGAAAAGTCAAAACAGAGGGAAAAAAAACTTTTTTATGTTTCATTCTCACCAGCTACTCGTGCTGGTGGGCGGGAAGTCCCTTCGACCTACACTGTAGTGCAAAGCCGGAGGGTAGGGCGTAAGGCCCTCTTCAGCCTTCTTGCAAGAATCGTGGGAATGGGTAGGTGATATGGTTAGGGAGAGAAAGATGAGACGGACGTAATGAAGACAGAAGAAAAGCGAAAGATTATCTGTGGAATATTACTACCCCAGCATTTGCCTAAATGATCCAGGTAAACCACAGAAAACTTTGACCAGAGCAGCCGCACACGGGTTCGAACCGGTGACCTCCCGAATGCTAATCAATAATCTATTGCACTAGACAGAGGGAGGAAAATAATTCTCAATATACCGCTTGTAACTAAAGATCTTGGCCAAACTTCACCACCGTGATTTATGAAACCGAAAGGCGTAAAGTTCCTATAAACATATGTGCAAAAATGCTTACTTAAGAATACATCAATGTGATTAATCGATTATTGAATTAATTTGTACCCACTACAGATTACCTCAAATTAATGAGAAAAATTTTGTTACTGCTGTCACGCCCTCTCCGAGAGGTAATCTGTAGTGCGTTCAAATTAATTCAAGAACTGATATCACATTGATGTATTTAAATTTACATCTACTAAAAACTCTTCAAAATATTTCTTACTTAAGAACTTATACGTAGTTCTTAGGGAATCGTGGTATTGACAAAGAGGCAGATTGGAATTCATTACATTTTATCTTATGGGATTGTTTGAAAAATCTTGTGTATTATACACCGTTTATTACTTTAGAAGACCTACGCAGCCGTATAACTAATAGTTTTCGTATACTTCCGGAATGTTTGGGCGAGTTTGACAATCAATGATTCGTCGATTTGAAGCCTGCGTTGCTACTGAAGGAAGGCAGTTTAAACAACTTCTCTAATCGTTAATAAAATTTAATATTTGACACATATCAATTGGAACTTTTTTGACCTTTTAGTTTTATTATTTATTTATTATTTGCTGGTAACTTGTATTCCTCATAAGAGTGTTACATACACTCACTCTAGAGGAGTTACAGTGAAATTTAGGCAAGACCTTTAGTTACACCCTGTATAATGCTTCACACAAAACATTCTGTAAATGTACCTGCTATTTGAACAAACTATAAAATCTTACTGATATTTCTCAACGTCCTTGTTGCCTCTATATAAAAGTATTTGATTCTGTTTGCCCTTTTTCCTGAATTCTTTAACGCAACACGATACTATCCATGAATTGCCTCCACATCCTCCAGTGTTGGTCCCTCCCACCCACCAGCAAGCTAACGATAAAGTGCAGGGATAAAATGTTCCTTCATTTTCACATTTCGATGGAAATCCAAACATTGTAACGAAAACTCTTCCTGCAACTATACAAAGAAAAAAAAGGATTGTAGGACAAATAAAGATAAAAGTAATGTGTTCAAATGCGAGAAAATGGTCGTTCAAACAATGGGATTCTCTTTTATGTTTTGATATATATTTAAAGCAACAAAAAAAAGAAGAAATACTTGCTTAGGTATTGCAAAAAAAGAAAAATAATCATACAAATTACCCTTTGTCAATTTTTGAAAGAATTTGAAGAAATTTGTCGGTGGGCAATATTTTTTGTAACGAATGATTAATTAACAGACAATTTTCTGTGAGGAAATACAAAAAATCAAATCTTAAATTTAACCAACCACTTCCTATAAGTTTTATTGGTATACAGTTTTTTTAGTTAACTTTTCTTAAAATGCTTCACTACTTTGTTAAGTGTTCATTGATTTAAAAAAAGACACCGAAGAGTTAATTAACAGACTGACTTAATTGTATTTTGTTTATTGTTGATAATGTCACTTGTTGAAACGTAAACATAATGAAGTGAAAAATACACACAGTAAAAGTTTCAAATAAGTTTTATTTGTATTGCTACAATATTGTTTTGTTATACAACAGCTTCTTCAGGCGAAGATAATACAAACTTAGTCTACTACACAAGTATTTATAACTAAGATGACTATTAACAGTTATGGGGTGGTAGGGTAGGTAACAAATTTAAATTTATCAGTGGAGAATTTGTGATTTCAAGTTGATCGTTTAAAATAATATTTTGTTTACTGAATCTATTTATTTCTAGTTATTCTAATAAATTGAGTTTAATCCCTTTATTTTCAATATGTAAAATTTTTAAGTCTTTATTAAATTTTACATATTGAAAATAAAGGGATTTTCTCCACTACTAAATTAAAATTTGTTACCTACCCTACCACCCCACAACTGTTAATAGTCATCTTAGGTATAAATACTTGTGTAGTAGACTAATTTTGTATTATCTTCGCCTGAAGAAGCCATTGTATAGCGAAACGGTATTGTAGCAATACAAATAAAATTTATTTGAGACTTTTACTGTGTGTATTTTTCACTTCATTAATAGTATTTCTTTATTATTACAGACTTTATCATAGACTCTCTATTGTAACAAGAATATATCACTAATAGTTTATCGGTGAAGGATTACCCACCTGTATCAGAATCTTCTCCATCTTCTTCAGCTTGAGATATTTTTAAATCTTCATCGTCCTCATGAAGTAGATCAATCATCCAAGTACACTTTGCAAACTTTATAAGATATAAGAGCAGAAAGCACACTTTACAAAAGTACATGTCACAATTTTCATATTTAAAAACTTGTAGAAGCAACCCGGCTTTAAGTAAAAATACACTTAAAAATATAAAGACAAAGACGAAAAGTGGAGTAGGTGTTCACCACTTTTTCTCCATTACACGCTCCACTCACCAAAAACACGTCCAAACTGCAGTAATTATGCCACTACATCTTAAAAATAATTACAAGAGAAAGAACAATGAGAGTTGAATTTTCCGAGGCGTGACATTCAACGATACAGCTACTGCAACATCCGTAGCATCGTTCGTCGTCAGTTCTTTTCCTTCAGTTTAAATTGGGGTACGGAAGATGTAGTAAGAGGTTGCAAAGTTGAACATAACGGCACTACATCTCATTGTGAACGCGGACGAGTGATGGCCCACATTTTCGTCCGACAATCTATACATACATATAATAAAACTGTAAACTGTTCGTGTATAGATGTTACCGGCAATGTAAAAAATCCGGCATTGTGCGAAATACCTAGTAATTGTGCAAACTAACCAAATGACGAAGTGATTTTAGGCAATTTGTATAATGTCTGATGCAATAGTCAATATGAAGCCTAATTACTAGTGAGTGTGTTGCAATGTGTGTTTTGATTCATAATGGAAAACGGAAAAAAAGAAATACTCCTTGAAAAATTTAATTCAATATGTAGTAATAAGAACTGTAACAATGTGTTTTTAACTTTTAGCGAAAGAGAATATATCATTAATATTTTTAAGGTAGTAGAAGTTGCGGATAAATCCAAATCTATAATAGTTTAAAAAAGCGGTATGTCCAAATAATGTAGGTTAGGTTAGGTTAGGTTAGATTAGGTTAGGTTATGTTAGGTTAGGTTAGATTAACTTAAATGTAGCGTTTTATTTTAATAATACCAGTCTTATTGTCCATCTTAAAATTGTCTAGTCAATGTGAGATGTAAAGATTTTGAAACTTCAGATTGACTGTTGCATCAGACATTACGTAAATTATTCAAAAAAGAAGGAATTAAAATCCTTATTCGTCTAAATATTAATATCAAAGATCTCATATTTGGAACGCGTCCTACCAAGTAAGCACAACGGTCGTAGGAAATGGCTTTCGGTTCGTTATGCCTACTTGGTAGGACGTGTTCCAAATGTGAGATCTTTGATCTTAATATTTAGATGAATAAGGATTTTAATTCCTTCTTTTTTTGAATATGTTGTATCTTCGTCTATGAGTCCATCGGAATCAACAATGTAACTCAATGCCGTTAGGGGTATTAGCCCTCAGAGTAGTTGTTTCTGTTGATTCCATATTTATATTTAAAAATTTTCCGGCTTATAACCGCGCCGATCTGAAACTGTTTCAGATATGCTGAAGTTGGCGGCGATATGATTGCCGAAACGTCATGTACACTTACAAATTGACACAATCTAAAACCCGAAAACTCTAGTGTCCAATTTAATTAACAACGGCCGCATTAGCCTGAGAATTATTTTAAAACAATAATTAGATGTTTATGACTTATTATTATGTTCTTGTTTCTAAAATTCAGCTTACTTGTTGAGTTTCGACCTATCGGGTCTCACCAGGCTTTAAAAGCTTGTAAAAGCTTTTCTGCCAGCACCCACCTGATGAGACCTGATAGGTCGAAACCAGTCGTGGGATATGGCTATCGGTGCGCTGTGCCTACTGTGTAGGACGCGTTCCAAATATGGGATCTGTGATCCGTAATAATTAGACGAAAAAGGATTTTAATACCTTATTTTTTTTGGATTGTTATCTTGTCTAATAATCGTTGGAAATCAAGACTGTAATTCAATGCCGGTAGGGGTATTAGCCCTCAGAGTAGTTGTTTCTGTTGATTCCATATTTATATTTATATTTATTATGTAAATTGTTTAAAATTGCGTAGTCGTTTTGTAGATTATCCAGACTTATGGTCATTTTGCAGAATACCTGGTAAATTAGTTAGTTTACACAATTACAAGGTATTTCGTTAATGCCGGAAACATATACATCGGAAATATTTATAAAATTATGTGATTAGGAGATAAACGATAAGTGATGGAATTCACTAAAACCATTTTTGGAATCTTTGTTTGTTTATAGACGTATCACATAAAAACCACCGATGTAGTTCGGATGGAATTTCAGAAAAACAATCTTATAACTTATTTCATCGTAACCAGTGGTAGATCTAATATTTAGATCTAGACGCCTTAATACACGCTTCATTCCGTCAGAATTAAAATTTTCGTAAGCAGTTTCATCGCTAAATATTTTTTTTCAGTCTTGCACGGCCCAATTCAAATGTCGTGGAAATCGGAAACAAGCAGAACACAATTTCTTTCAGAAACCAAAGGTTTATTGACTGAACAGTCCTGGGACTAACATATAATTCAGGAATTTTAGCAACAATTATTCTTGGTTCTGACAGTTTCAGATAGTTTTTCTACTCCGTCCTGATTTCAGCATTTTTACTGCTTGTCCTCTTGAAATATTCTGATAACAGAAACTGTCTAGAAAGGGTAGTCACCCTCTTTCCTTCTAAAAAGACGATTACTGTCATTTTTTTAGCTCTGTACAAATTGGTTTGCCTTTTAGGCATACTTATTGTTGGTAAAAAAAACAGCCAATAATTTTCATTAACCCATTTTTTTTTAAATTTGCCCTAATCTTAGACCCTTCCTTTTTGTTCCATTTCATTAAATAAAATATTTAAAGACTCGAATGTCAACTAATGTTTCTAAAAATCTTTTATTATATTTTACATACGAGGCATGTTTTGAAATTAATAAAAAAACGTGCAAAGATATCTTAATAATTTTATTTTTACATAAAAGCCTGTACCTTAATCTACTTTTCTACATAATTTCCTTCAATATTGAGGCACTTGTCATAAGGTTCGACTAGTGACCAGTTTTTGAATACCCTTCTGATAGAACTCTGCCGCCTGACTTGTTAACTGTTAACCACTGCATCACAACTGTTTTGACTTCGTCATCGTCTTGAAGACGCTGACCGCCCATGTTTTTTCTAATGTGGTCACTGGGCGCCAGATCAGGGCTGTACGGACGATGACTAGAGTTTCCCAGTGAAAGGATGTGATGAGATCTTTGGTCCGGTTAGCCACATGCGAACGGGCATTGTCATGCAGCAAAACGATGCCCTTGCTCAACTTGCCACGTCTTTTGTCCTTGATTGCATGGCGCAGATTCCTTACCATCCCATCACTCATAATTTTTTATCCGTAAAATGCACAGATCTCACGATGAATATAGATCAGTTTTAGTCCTTTAGCACTAAGGAATCATATAACAGCCTGGACTTCACAGTCGGCGGGACTCACGATTATCGGAGTTATCGGAGGCATCTTACACACTCAGTAAACAACATAAACAAGTGCAAATCAGTCTGTAATGGCGTCAGTGCGTAGATGAGAGATGTAGGTACTCAGTGCGCATGCACGGAACGCTGACCGCAGCGCTGCGGCGGCAGAATTTCAAATTGGTACTTACTTAATAAACGTGCCTCGTATGGTACCATAGTAAGGGAATATTTAAAAGACCTGTGAATATATTTAGGTATTCTTTGTTTTGAAACAGTTGTTTTGCTTTTGTCCAATCATAATCCAACATATTCATTGGACTATTACTAATAATTGCAATATAAAACCATGAAAAGAAAAATAATAATGGTCTTCGATTGCGGCAGAGTCATTGCTGGGATGCTTGTAATTTTTTATGTCCGTTATACGTATAATGTATTATTATGTAAGTACAACAGCAGCTATAGGTAACATTATTTTGTCCATTAATTAAAGTGTAAAGCCGCATCCTGTATTTACAGCTGTACCTAAAATTTTTGGTTACAATTGAATACATTTTTGACTTACCTATTTAATTAATAGTTAAAACAAGTTTAGTTACAGCACTAGTTGCAGCACCAATGAAAACTAATTTTTCATCTTTAAAGAACGCGTCTTTTTATAAAAGAAGTGTTACTAGATTCCATTTTATGCCAAAATAAGGCGGGAATTTTTAGTTTTTAATTTTTTCACCAAACAATTACAATAATTAACGAATTGGATCGACCTTTTTGCTACAAAATGTTATAAATGGTATTTTTTTAAATTTTTCAATGTAGTTCGACGTTTTGATTTGTTACTTAATTAAATATTTAGTTGTTGAGCACTGAATTTTGCACATGAAAGAAGAACAATAAAATGACTATCTTTTTTAATAAATACATAGAAACAAATTTACTCAGTATCAAAACAATCATTCAAAAACAATATCGTTCAGTTTTGTAAAAACACAATTATACAGTAATTAAATTTAAACTATAGAGGGTGCATTTTTTGTGAAACATGGTCTGAAGGGTTATTACGTTATAACGTTACTCTTGATAATGAGCACATAGCTCGAAACAATATTGTCGAGAATAATAATAAAGTTGGTGAAACTTACCATAGTGTGTTTTATTTGACTAAATAATTATACAGTAGTTTCAAATTTTTATTCGTCAAACGTACAATAAAAAATAGCATAACAATTTTATATATTTTATAGAACATTTATTTATATACGCATTATTGTTCACACATGTAAGAGAAGAATAGAATAGTTTCTCTAACGTTAAGGATGCGATACAGAAAAATAATCATAAAACGAAAGACTAAACATTCCCGTCAAATATTTTTAAGGAAGCTCCGTCTTCCAGCGCCAAAAATGTGGATCTTGTATATATGTATTCATCGTATTTCTTCATCATTTATAAGAATATCGTCATCTTTCGATGATACATTATCATTACTTTCGTCTTTATTATTCAAATTATGATCATCATCGTCATCGTCGTATCTGAGATCGATATCGTCAACTGATTCTGCAGAATCGTGAATTTCATTTTCTCTGAGATATGGCATTGGTATCCGTGGATTCCTCAAACGATTTTTGAAATTGAAAACATCAACGTCAGAAGAGTCATCATCATCCTATGAAAAACAAAAATACAAAAATTTATTCTTCTCTACCAATAAAGTTGTGTTAGGTTTTCTATCTCTTTTCCTTTGTTAAAGTTTTTCTTTTCGTAAACAAATTCAGTGTACAAATGTGACACATTAAAGAGTTTTGTAATAAAAAGTTTTGTTGTAGAAAGTTTACACTCCTATTTATATAATTCTCACATTTCAATCGTGATTGATATAGATTTGTTTTATATTTTAAAGAGATACTAAATAATTAACTAGTTACTTTAATGATATTTTACATTTCTAATGTGTTTTACTTTCGTCCTAAAAACCTAAAACCTAAATATTTTCTTTAAAAATGTTGTATTTTCAGTAAAAATAAAGCAAACACGAAAAACATACACAATTTCTATTTGAACAACTGTATTGAGTTCCATCCGAACTGCATTGGCAAATATCACAATCTATTCGGAATTGTGAATTGGG
This sequence comes from Agrilus biguttatus, assembly GCA_963921985.1. Taxonomy (NCBI): domain Eukaryota; kingdom Metazoa; phylum Arthropoda; class Insecta; order Coleoptera; family Buprestidae; genus Agrilus; species Agrilus biguttatus. The sequence goes on from OY998118.1 coordinate 30,663,007, forward strand.
TTTACACATAGTAGCATCTGAAATATAAAAAACAACGGTTGAAAGTATTTTTTTTTAATATGTAATTTATAAATCGATTTAATAAAACCGTAACAACATTTTTGTTAAAATTTGTAAAACTTTCGAATAGACAAAAGAACGAAAATAAAAATTTGCTCTTGGTCAGTATTCTGTAAACTACCAGACGTGTATCGCGATTTCGAACTAATTGGTTCTCATCATTACGCCGTTCCGACAGTTCCAACAGAACTCCGACCAACCACCATTAAACAGCGTTCAATGAATACATACAGACAACGTTGTGAACGCCATCTGTGGAAATTTATTGTGAGATTCAGTAATATTCTGTCTATATTTATTCAGACATGAGAAATATAAAAAAAAAATGTTTAATATTAAAATTCCATTCCTTCTCATTCTTCTTTTTATTATTATTCGTAATATAAGAAACAATACTGAATAAAAACTAGATTATTTTATCAATCAAAAAATTAACAATACATTTAGTATATCTTAAAAATAATGTACCATATAAGATGAAAGGTTGGTTCATAATCTGATAAAATAAAAACATTTCCTCTGCATTGGTCATTTTGCTTGTTGTAATTGTATATAATTTTATACACCGCAATACAAGTTAAACGAGTATTCTAATTGCTTTGTAAAATACGTATTGGTAAAGTTTGTAAATATTAAAATTAAATATATAACCTTCATACATTTAAAACTCCATTTAGTTGTAGAAATAAAACAAGGATTCAAGGACTGTTAATAATATTAGCAATTAGGGCAAAAATTATTCCGAAGCGTTAACTTTGCATTTGTAATTAAATTAGAATAAAAGTTATCAGTATTGTTATTGCTTGTATGTAAGTTCAATTATTATATTGTTAAAAAGTAGTAATCATAAACACACATTATTTCCCAGAAATAAGACATTTTTTTTCATAAATTTTAAAAATTGTACAATTAAAATTTCGTTAATTTACAACCACCTTTTTTAATAAGTCGTAGTTTCTCCAATTAGTTGCATATTTATTTATTTATTTTATTAGTGAGATAAATTAATCGCGTATGTTTTTAAAATTTTTCGAATACTTATAAGTAGGACTATTAAACGGAACAAACGATTAATCAAATTGTTCATTAGGGAAATAATCACTTGAATGTAATACATTTTCTGAATGAGGTTGACCGCAAACTTTTTATTTGAAGGCAAACAAAGCTATTCTAGAACTGCAGAAACATTAATATTTTATTCTTTATTTGTATGTAGCATAACTATACAAACATAGATATTTTCACAATACAAAGAAAAAATAATAAATAATATGAGAATTTACAATGAAACATATATTATTTATTGATTGCCAGAAATATTAACCGCCCGACATGCTCTCCCATCAGAAATAGCGAAAATCGGTCAAAATATTGCCTTCCACCGTTTTACTGGATTAAGAATGGATTTCTGTCTGTTCAGGTTAATCTGTATTAATTATTTTAGATTAATCCATTATTTTTAAAAAACTGAACATAATCGATTATAAAGCAATTAATCTAATAATTTGGCTGGCCCTACATATATGTATATATAAGATAAAAGTTTAATATTCAATTTATAATTTGTGCAAATGTCGAAGTCATGACGCAACAATAGCTCCTTTATTAGATGTTTTTTGGTCCATTCTGAGCGCGTAAAAAATACTGTCCTAATAAAGGTAAACTGAGTATTTTTTACAATAACTCAAGATATATAATAATAATATCCTATTGTATTCATAATACCATTTATTACCACTTTTTAAGTGTGATTTTTTTTGAGTTACACGTAAACTACACACGGTCTCATTTTAATTTTCTATTATTTGAAAGAGTAATAGTTTACAATCAATATAAACAAAAGAAAAAGGAGGTTCATATCTAAAAAAAAAAACACAAAAATGATAATCAATAGTCTAGAAACGCTTTGTGAGACTTTTCAGTACCTTATTTGAATACGAAAAATATTATGATTATTATAAATAGTACTCAGTCAGTTTAAGAATAATACCTCATTTTTGAGCTCACAATTTGATAGAAACCTAATTACTTAAATGATTTTGTAGCTATTAAAAATGCGTATTTGATTAAAATAAAGAAGTTGTGCAGGATAGATGAAAATGTATCAGTTGTATTTAAATTCCGAAATTAAATAATTTTTTTTGGTCTTTGCAAATTAGCATTTGAAATTTTTATTTAATGTATTAGTTTTAATATTTAATTTAGTTAAATTTGAACTTAAAACATCTGTAAAAGCATTTTAAGACGCCAGCATGACAAACAAGTTAGAATTTAGAACATAATCCACTTAAATAATTTATTATATTATGAGTGAATGTACATATGTATAAATGTACTTATGTAGCAGGTACTTACCGGAAAATGTATTTAAAACAATTACCGTAAACACAAAAAATACTGTACAAGTCTTCATTTTATTACAATTTTAAAAAAGACTGCTCGGTCTACTTCTTATCACGACTGTTTTATATATCAACAATAAGAGGAAATACAGAAATTTATTTTAAGCAAACATTCGTTCTTATCGCATACGTGAACTGGTGTGAAAGAGACGCTTTTACAATTTTGTTGATAATTAATAAATTGTTCAGTTTTGGCCAGTTTGCAGCATCTCGCAAATATTTTCAGTATTTCATTGACTCTGGGTGATATTTTTAAACATAAAACGAAGGCTAAATTTATTTATATACGATTATAGGTAAAGAATGTCGCATGTAACATACAGGGTGTTGTATTTTCTATTTCAAAAATGAATACATTTTTCTTTTTTTTTTTGCTGGAATTTTGTTAATGTATCGTATTGCTATTATCATTTGTAGCAACAAAAATAGTATTATATTTCTATAAATTTAAAGTATGCAATATAAATATTATTCAACTTGTTATTTTTAAATACTGTTGGTAATTCAGTACTGTAAAAATATTACTTACTCATGTTATCTTACGATAAAATTTATCGTACACTTTTTCGTTATTTATTATGAAAGAAAAGAAATGAAATTTATATCATAAGAAAAGTACTGTAGCAGAAAATAATAATCATTCCTGTATGTTGTTGTTAAGGCAGGTAAAAAAATTGTTGCATCGGCTGGGAAACGAATTCAGGCTGCCTGCCATAAAAAATCCGAACATATCCGAATATGTGGGAATTCCGAATTGTTCGTATTGTAACAATTATGTTTGTGATTGTTTTAAAGTGACAAATGTTGAAATTAATTCATTCATATAAGCGTGAAATTTAATTTAAAAGCGTATTGGTAATGTCCATCTAGATGTTAGTTTTTTTAATTTTGTTTAAATAATAGTTTTTAATTTTTTTGTAGTTTGTCACCAGATGGACACATTATAGCTCATAAAATGGGTAATAATCTGCAATTTTGGAGTTTCCCTAAAAAGGTGCACGAAATTGTCCAGCATCACATATTAGTGACTGGTGAGTTAATTTTATTAATTTCCTGTCTTAAATTTCATTTACTTACTGTTTTTCAAAAGGAAATCATTAACAATTTCTACCGTTGAAATATAAAACTATACCTACTACCTTTATTAGTTTTAGCATGTTCACTAGAGACAAACGGTCTTTCAATTTCTAATTTATAATCGTAGAAAGTCTATAATTCCAATTATTTTGAAAACAAACTTAATTTGGAGAAAATTGAATTTTGTTTTATTTTTTCTTTTTAATTGTGTGTTAATGGTTTATTTACAAACCCCTTTGATCCTCTTGATTATGGTATTAAAAAATTTATTATTCAACGTATAATTCAAAACAAAACAATTCTCTTTATCCTAAGATATTGTCAGACAGCAAAACAGAAAATTTTGGAATTATTTCGGTTTTATTTTGAAATAAAATTAAATTACTTACAAAAGCAAATATTTGGAACGTTCCACAAGTTTTACTGATAAATTCAAGATGTTTTAAAAATGATATTTATTTATTAGTATTTACACTCAAATAATGTTATACTCACAATAAACTATTTTTCAGATAGTACTCACTAAAAAATGAACACTTACAATGTTTTAACAAAATGTTTTTTCTCCATTTTCTATTTTCGATATATCATTTTGTACACTATTTAAAGATAATAGATATTAATAATTTGAGATCACATAGTACAACATTAGTAAGAACGAGTGCAATCCCAAAAATCTCAAATTTTACATCACAGAATAACTATCAGTAATAAATTCTCAGTTCAAATAAGAAAATTTTTACTTACAATAAAAATAGAATATATCACATTATGATTAAAAGTTATATACCAAAGATCCTAACCCAGACACTGCAATTATCTGGCAATATGTGACATTAAAACTATTTATAAACACAAAATGTATATCTTGCAATTAGCATATTTTATAATACTTAAAAACTAATTTATACAATGTAGTACTTTATTATCATTTTAATATTCTTTAAATAACAACTGTAGTTTGGGCAATTTTGCAGGCCTATTACATTTTTCAATTATATTATAAATCTGTATTTTCGCGACTAAATATAACACTCAAATAATTGACTTTAAAGAATAACATTCACTTATATCGTTGTTTAAAATAACGCGAATTTTTACTTAGAAATTTAAAATTACCCAAGAAACAATAACACCACCACAGCATGACATGAATGAATTAGAATATAAAACGAAAATATATTTTGGAACTTAAAGTAAACATTTTTTCAACAAATCATACTTCATTTTCACCATTAAAATTTTCCTTAATTAGTTGCGAATACCGATTAATACATTCTGAATTTTCCTTAACTACCATCAAAATCTCCTTGGTTAAACTGTCAGCTTCTGTGAAACTTAATTTCAATTTTCTGCTTTGGAGTTTGGAAAAAGGTTGAACTGGTGCAGTTTTTCCACTCTTTGAAATGATTTGTTTAATTTCATCATCAAGTTGCATAATTTCAATTCCCAATTTTTCCAAAAAATTTTCTAGTTTCTTATCATACAAAAACACATCCTTTTTAAGAATCATAGTTTGTAGATACACAGTTTGAGCAATCTTAAACCAATCACCTAAAGCATCTGCTAATTGATTAAAAGCTGGAAGACATTCATCTTCCAACAAGGCCTTAATTCTTCTACCTGTTTCTGTTATTTTGATCTTCTCAAGTATATGAAATTGTTCATCATTGTAACTTAAAGTTCTTGTAGCTTTATCTCTGCCCAAGTGTTGCCAGGAATCTCTCAGTTTCCCTACTTGAGTTTTTGCACGTGCAGGAGCTCTTGTAGTGGCAGGACATTTTATAAAACGGCTCAATGATTCCCATTCAGACTGCAACACATTCTCACTTACATTTTTCTGATGTAACTGCTGAACTTTGGGTTCAGTTTCTGTTAAAAATGAGTCACTTATTGTCCGGAGTTCTTCTACATGGTGGGTTTGCAGATCCTTATTTTGGGTAGGGGAATTTAATGTTGATATAGCAACTGTTTGAATAACATTTACCATTTGGCATGTTTCCTTTTTGGAAAATGTCATTTCTCTTAAATGCAAACATTCCTGAGATAAATTCTTCAGAATATTTCTTATAAACTGTATAAAACTTTCAACAGACTTTTTCATTAGAATACTGTAAAGAGAAACCTTCTCAATGCGACGTTTACACACATACCCAATACTACAAGAAAGCTTAGCCTGAGAAGCATCATTTTCAACCTGAACTAAATTGGAAAATTCTGGGAACTTTGGAAGCTCAGGTTCTGCAGTAATTGTAACATTATTATTTTCTTTGCTGAATAGAAACAATGATTCCTCTTCTGTTGTATTTGGATAACCACCTGCTCTATTATCTTCTCCAACAACTTCAGAAAATAAATTTTCTTTTGAAAGTAAAATCTGATTTTCTGCATTTATGTCAGTTTGTTCACTTATGTAACCTTTTAAGTGTTCATTATTTTCATCAGGATGTATTAAAACTTTTATTATGCTTGCTGAATTAACATGAAAAACGTATATCACTTTTCTAAACAATAAATTGGTTACTTCATTGAAAAATTTTTCAAAACTCCACACTTTTTGAGGGTCTGCTTCCAAAAGTCCTGCTAATAATGGAGTGACATACTTCTTCAGTCCTGTACTTAATTGGCAAGTTGCTGGCAAGTCCCTTCTCCATTCAATTGTTCCCCCTTCTTTGGTTTGTATTCCAGATATCACACCACTAGCCTTTTTTGTGGTTATATGATACATAATTTCCTTATTACGGCGACCACCATAAGGTCTAAATGGTAAATTACCAGTGGCAACATGATATAAAGTCACACCAATTGACCAAAGATCAACAGTTGCAGCAAATGTTTTAGCAGCTGGTTTACGTAATACAGCACGTTCATACATATCAGGATGTAAATATTCTTCTGTGCCATACAGAGAATAAAATTGTTGACCTTCTTCAAGTTCTCTAGCAGCCCCAAAATCTGTCAATTTGTACACAGTAGTACCATCATCATTTATAAATTTCATTATATTTCCAGGCTTTAAATCTCTGTGTACTAAATTATTATCCCGCAAGTGCTTCATACCTGCAGTTAGATGTTCCAAAACCAATAGAAATTCTTTTTCTTCCAATCCAAAAGTGTTCTCTGGATCATCCAAGATATTGAACAAACTACCTCCTGTACACAACTCCATCACAATTACCTTGCCTCTACCCTCTTGCTCTTCTTCAATTGCTAACAGTTTGACTATATTTTCATGTTTAACTTTCTTAAGTACTTCAAATTCTCTCATTTGTACATTCTGTGGTCTCATATGACTAACCTGATTAAATGTTTTTACTGCTACAGGTTCTCCATTTGATTTATTGACACCCTGATAAACAGCCCCTGTTGCACCTTTTCCCAGCACACTGGTCGTACACCAAACGTAATTAGCTGAACCTCTTAGGAAAGACATATTTACAAAACTTGCACTTTAAAGTGTATTTAACAGAACTATTTCATAAAGTGTAGTTGTTTAGTTTTTACTTGAAATTTCTAATAGCAAACATTTATCACTATCGAAAATACATCTAAATAATTCTTTATCATGATATTATATTAACTGGAAGCGGCAATTTATATAATTTTTGGGTGTCCCCAAACTTATTTGCAAACAAGGATGTCATTTTAACAAAATAACCTAGAAATATAACAGCTGTGATTCTGGCTGTGGCTGTGTTACAGCATATAGTTATTGATTATGACTAAAATCCACACAAAAAGTTATTTATTACTTTTTGTATCTGCATAATTATTGATCATTGTTTTAAACTTTTAAATTTAACTATTTCAAATATCAAAAGAAATAACTTACATAATCAGTCAGAAAACTTTTTAGATTTTTCCACATAAAATAGAATAATTTAATGAACCCTTGAACTTAACCAATTTTCTACACAAAAAATTATCATTATGACTAGTCGTTTTTATTAAATTTATACATAATGTTCTATATTTGCAACTTGCACAAGTATATTCTAATCTGTTTTACACGCCAATGGATGTGAATTGGTAACATATTTATAATCTTTCTTTGGTAACCAAGAATAATCAGGAGCGTCATATTTTAGAGTATCTCGTATCTAAAACAGAAAACGAATTAAACAACGGAATAAATACATAAATTATTGATAACAAAAAATCATAATAATCCTTCTTTATATAAAATTTAATGACTATTTAATACCTCTTCAACTTTTTTGAGTACTCTAACTAAATTCCGTCCAGCTAACTTTTCTAAATTTTTGATGGACCATTTCAGTGGGTCTGACTTTTTCAAAGCGTCAAATAAGTCAGGATACTTTGAAACATCTTCTAATCCTTTGGGAATACTAAAAGTATTTTATTTATTTATTGTATCAATGTGAAACGCATTATCACAAATAAATTTTTTAATTACCTATCCACACCGTCATAATCGGCACCAATGCCGACATGATTCATACCCGCCATTTCCGCAATGTGGTTTATGTGTTCTGAAAGGATAATGGGTTATTTACTAAAATTGTTAATGCTAAACCTTGGCCAAGCGTAGGGCACTAGTAATTTTTATTACTGCAGTATTCCATAAGGCTGATTGTAAATACAATCCATATAATTAAGCTTGATTGCTGTTTCTTTTCAATATTAAACCGACACTTCTAACCTTTTGTCACAAGACCTCCAAAAGACGTTGGCCAATAGGCTGCTGTCTATTCTACGTTGCTTATTAAAATTCGAATTATAACAGGCGGACTGAAAAGTTCGTAGGCTGACCCATAGATGACGCTACTAGTATCAAATCCATACGATTTTTAGTTAGCCCTAACCTTCAAAAGACGCGCGTATAATATTGACAGCTGTTGCACTATTAGTATCTGAGTTATAGCATTTTTAGTGAAAGAACTTTTGTTACTTTGAAAAAATGGATAAAAAGGAACTTCGTGTGTTAATAAAGCATTGCTTTTTAACGAAAAAAATACTGTTGAAACCAAGGCTAGGCTTGATAAACATTATTCGGACTTTGCACCAGGAAAATCAACCGTAGAAAAGTGGTTGCTAAATCTAAACGAGGCGAAATGAGCACCGAGGACGATGCACGCAGTGGACGCCCCAAAGAGGCGGTTACCGACGAAAACATCTAAAAAGTCCACAAAATAATTTTTGATAACCGTAAAGTGAAGTTGATCGAGATAGCTGAAAGCCGACCTTAAAGATATCAAAGGAACGTATTGGTCATATCGTGAATGAATATTTGAATATACGAAAGCTCTGTACAAAGTGGGTGCCGCGCGAGCCGCTAGCTCACAATCGACCAAAAACAACAACGGATCGAATCGATGATTCTAAGCAGTGTTTGGAGATGTTCAATCGTATTAAATCCGAATTTTTGCATTTGCGTCGATATGTGACGATGGGTGAAACATGGCTCCATCATTTCACACCGGAGTCCAATCGACAGTCAGCCGAGTGGACTACACGTGATGAACCGACTCCAAAAAGTGGAAAGACGCAAAAGTCGGCTGGCAAGGTTATGAGATTGATATTCTGGAATGCTCATGGTATAATATTCATTGACTATCGACTATCTTAAAAAAGGGAAAACCATAAACAGCGACTATTACATAGCGTTATTGGAGCGTTTAAAAGACAAAATCACGGAAAAGCAGCCTCATTTGAAGAAAAAGAAAGTGCTGTTTCATCAAGACAATGCACCGTGTCACAAATCAATGAAATCGATGGCATAATTCCAGGAATTGGGCTTCGAATTGCTTACGCATCCACCGTACTGAACGGACAGAAATTTCGCGCCGATGAAGAGGTAATTGCCGAAACTGTAGCCTAGCATATTTTGAGGCTAAAGACAAATCGTATTATAAAAATGGTATCGAAAAATTGTATGACCGCTATAATCGTTGTATCGCGCTCGAAGGGGACTATATTGAATAATAAAATCAAAAAAAAAATTTTTCTATGCTAGCCTACTAACTTTTCAGCCTGCCCGTTACATCTATACATTCGTTATAAATGATCGTTTCTGTCCCGTATTTTTTAGATTGAATTCTCAATTTTTGAAGCATGAATATTTATAGTTCGTTTGCTAGCCAGGTCAAAAGATTAGGTTCAACAAAAATATGTAATAATAGAAAATTTTCAATAAAGGTTGTTGTTATGCTAATAAAGTCTTTGCTGTGTTTCTCATCTGAGGGAAGACAAGTGGGCGAGTAATAAGTGCGATTTTTCTAAAGGGACTAATTTTTATATCTTCACAGCGCCCTCTCTTTGAATATCAAATTTAACTAGTGCTTTTTGCCTTTTTAATACTCACTAACAACAGTATCTATACTAGCTGTATCATTTCCTATAAAGTTGGTGTAAAAGTTTACCATTACTATTCCTCCATTATGTTTCTAAAACAAATAATTAAAATCGTTGGGATTAAGAAATGCATGGATAAGTTGTACCATTCTTCGAAGAATGTCGTCCTTTACGTTTCGATGATGTGGATGAATAGAATATGCCGAAGAATGGGAAAAAATAACTGGTGCTCTAGAAACATTGAGAGCAGATAGCATTACACCGTATGAAACGTGGGACAAATCAACCATCATTCCTAAACGATTCATTTCGAGAATTACTTTCTGAAAATAAAATAATTGTGTCAGGAAAAATATCCTTTTAAATATTATAATAATACAATATGGAAAAGTGTTACTTTGACTGACGCGTCGAGAATTTCGTACCTTAATAATTTTGAAACGTTACTGTTTCTTTAATGCATTATAGTGTAGTAAGTATAGCAGGATTTATTTTGATCTCCAATGTTTTGGAATAAATTGGGACTAAAAGTGTAATATGTTTTAGTAAAATTCTGCAGAGGAGGAAATACACTTTCCTTAGAAAACCGGTCCAAATCAGAAAGTATCTTTACACTGTTAATTGTAAAATAACCGAAAAAGAATGATTTTTATATTATATTAGCTTATAAATATATTTTATTTCCTGTTTTATATTAATTGACTGATTAAAATAAAACGGTTTTTGGGTAAATTACTCGATGATGGGACTGTCTCACGGAGGGTTAAGAATGATATTGAAGAAAGCTAAACAAGACAAATAATGCGTCAGGTAGTTTTGTCGGCTGTGATAACGGATATTAAATGCTTATTGATCGAGCGGCGTGGTCATAGATCCTTGCTTAGCATTAGAGAATTCACCGGTTCGATTGCGGGACCCGCCTGCTCTGGTCCAAGTTTTTCTGTGGTTTCCGTGGATTATTTAGGCAAAAGCTGGAGCAGTAGATAATAGGCCACAGATAATCTTTCGCTTCTCTTCTGTCTTTATTTCGTCCGTCTCATCTTTCTCTCCCTAACCACACCACCCACCCATTTTCACGATTCCTGCAAGGAGGCTGAAGAGGGCCTTACGCCCTACCCTCCGGCTTTGCATTACAGTGTAGGCCGGAGAGACTGCCCACCCATCAATAATGAGTAGCTGGTAGGAATTAAATCCAAAAGTTTTAAGCTTTTGTATGTATTTATCTCGCATTTGTGGTAGACCTGTAACCTAATCTAAAAACAATTTTGACGTGATTTTTTTGCAAAAGATAGGTTTGGTTTAGTGATAAGTTAAGTTAGCTTCATTTGTTTATTAAATTTTCTGTCGTCCAATTATGCAGGACTTGTTGCAAAATAATGCATCAGAGCGATACGTTTAGGCGTATGACAAAACTTTTAAACACCTATGTCAATCATAATGTAAAATTTAGCTACTTATTTGCAGGTTTCAAAATTTTCCGAATTATATTCTAAAAGCCGCGACGTTTTATCGTTTTATAAAATGCTTAATATTGCTATACATTTGCCTACGACTTGTATATTGTATAACAACATTGTAATTATTAATTATTAATGTCTATTTGTCGTACCTTTCCAAAATCAGTTAAATTTTTATGTGTTCCGTTTGTTTGATCAACTGTCGATGCGTCCGACCTGAAATTAAAAAAATAAGAATAATACTGAGAAACTGTCAAGCGCTCCAAACTTTTGTTATTATCTTTTATACATAATTGAGTGCATTTTTGAATATTTTACTGAAAGATAATTCCGATTAAAATCAATTTTATTATATTTGTACTTACCATGGTGTACTACAAGTGTGTGTAAGAGTCAAATATCGTACTCCCAGATCATAAAACATTCTAAGAACCGACAATCGATTGTCTATTAAATGGCCCCCTTCAACTGCTATGAGACTGGCGATCTTGCCTTTCTTTATTGCCCTGTGTATACCTATAGATACAATCAAACACATGAGATATCTCAAAAACGAAATACTGAGGTAAATTAAGGAAAGATTTAAAAAATATATTTTTTTTAAATTAATTAGACGAAAACACACTTGGTAAACTTTCACTCTGTGTTTTCATTTCATTATTATGAATCTCAATTAAGTATCAGTAGACAACATCTTATATATTGAACATGATTATTTATTTTTTTTTTAAATATACCTACGCAAAAATTCGGCGATAAACCTTTAAAAATAATAAGAACACCAAAATTAAAAAAAATAATAATAAATTGATATTTTAGGGCTGCTGGAAAGCCAAGAGTGGCCACTACTGCGACGTTCATATTGTTGTACTATATTGTGTACCGCAGATAAAAAAAATATTGTATCCTAATAATGCATAATTGTATTCTTACCTCCTGAAGAATCAACGAATTCCATGTCGTCCTGATATTTGTGAATTAAATTTTTGATAACGTCAATTTGTTCTAAAGCGATCTGAACGCCATCTTTAAACTGGCTCTCGCAACTTCCATAAGAAACCCAAAACTAATCGTTTAAACAAAATAATAAATAAACAGAAAGCATTTTTTAATTTGGAAAGGATTTTAGTCAATTATTAAAATGAAATTGAAAATCCAACTTAGATGCCTTGATTATACATATAATATTCATTTTATATATAAAACTCAATTTTAAAAATTTTAAATCTATACAATTAATTATATAATATATAATGCTGTCGTATAAGTACTTAAAATTTTATTAATTATTCTGGTTATAGAAATAGATTTTACTTTTTATTGCCTTTATTACAATTTTCAATTTACAAATTTAATTTTTTCAATTTACAATTTTTATTATTATATTTATTTATTTTACTCGTATAATAATTGATAAATAGGGCGTCTATTGTATGGACAATCGGGGAAAAGTCGGAGAAAATGAAATTGATTAGAAACAGTCAGTTATGGAATTCAACTGAATATACGATAAAATGTCCGAAATTTAAAAATACATTAAACTCAAAAGCTATTTAAACCATTTGATAACTTAAGCTTTTTAAACCCAACAGCGGCAATAAAATGATTGACAAAAATATACGAAAAACAAATGTATTAAATCCAAGCTGTTTAAACTTAAATTATAAAACAAGATGAGTTGCACTAAATTTTAGTATTAATAATGAGATATTTGAAGAGTTTTTAGTAGGGGTAAATTTTAAATACATTAATGCGATATTAATTATTGAATTAATTTGTACCCACTACAGATTACCTCATTAATATGAAGTCAAATCATAATAGTGAGGTAATCTGTAATGGGTACAAATTAATTCAATAATTAACATTGCATTAATGTGTTTAAATTTTAGTAGTAATAGAATTTCTCTCTTGAGAATGACCTGAAAAGGTGGAAACAAATTTGTCGAGTTTTTAATAAATATTTACTGCAACGAAACCCAGTATTTTTCTTCTACTCATCTTATTTTATAATTTATAAAATGTTGCACAACGAATGCAATATACATTCAATCAATTTTATATCTGTTTAAACTTCATAACTCTATAATATTTAATATTATTCTGCATAAATATAGTTTGTTTTACTTTGTTGTCTTAAATGTTTTTGTTCCTCATTATTATTATGCAGTAGATAATATTATTAAAAAATAAACAAAGAAAATTAATCGTTTCGGCTTACACCACAAATAGCAATAATAATAGCAAGTAAACTTTTTTCGGTGCACTGAAACATAATTAATTAAAGATAAGAATAAAAGACAAAAGAATGTTTCAACGAATATATTTCGAAAAACTACATTGGACAATGTGGTAGGGCTCTAAAAAATCGTATTTGTGAACATGAGCGCTCAATTAATAACAAAACTTTTCCCGGAAAATATAAAAGAAAAGAATAAATTTGAAATAATTACATATCTTGGCAAACCCTCATTAAATATTAAAAGTTTTTTGAAAAATAACAATATAAACGTTGCATTTAAAACTAATAATACGTTAGCCAGAAATATTAAAAACAATAAAGATAAATCATCTAAAAATAGTAGATCTGGAGTATACAAATTAGAATGTGGGTCATGTCATAAGTTTTATATTGGGCAAACAGGGAGAGCTTTTGGAAAAAGAATTAACGAACATTTTAGGTCATTTAAACAGCTTAAAAATGATTCCCATTACGCAACACATTTAATTATGGAAAAACATAATTTTAACAACAATTTTGCTATCCTACATACTGAAAGTAAAGGCTATAAACTTAATTTCCTTGAAAGCATGGAAATTAATAAACATAAGCATAAAAATGTGCTTCTCAATGATCAATTAGATTTAAATAATTCCCCTTTACTTAATCTACACCCTACACCCCCACCTTAGTTATGTACCTACTTTCATATATAAGTAATGTTAGTCTTCGGTTAGTTTAAGAACTTGTAAATCTTCTGATGAAGCCACAAAGTGGCGAAACAATTGTTAAGACAATAAAAAGTGTGGAAGTTGAACAAGTTGTTTTATTTATTATACATTAAAATGAACTTCCATCAAGTAAGAGTTGAATCAATTAATTATAATTAAAATAACAAAACTTGCTCAACAGGTTTTGCTGAACATTGTGTTCAAAATAACGATAATCTTGACAAAGAAAATATTAAATTATTACATAATTCAGAAAAATCTAGAAAGCTCACACTTTTGGAGCATTTAGAAATCAAATTAGCAATTTCAAATAAAAACAACATAGTGAATAATCAAATTGAAATATTGACAAACAACACCCCATTCTTAATAACCGATTTATGATGAAAGGTTCAATTTCCCCAATTAATGTATATTAACTTGTTTTTAACTTGTCTCATATATGTAAACTGCAATTTATAATACTATTTAAGGTTTGAACGTTTAATGTATAATTTAGTATTTATTAATCTACTCTTGATAAAGACCGCCCAGTCGAAATATATGTCGAGTTATTCGAAATAGATTCGTTGAAACATTCTTTTGTTTTTTATTCTTAGCTTTAAATAATAATATCTATAGTTTAATGAATTACTTTATAGAAATTGGTTACAGAATAAATAATCAGCTCCTTAAATTCAACATTAAAATAATATTAGTCAATTTAAAGAAATTTTTAGTAATTAATAAAAAGAAATAAAACCATTAAAAAAAACAGTGGAGTATATAAAATTTCTTATAGAAATTGTTGAGCTTTTTGCTTGGGGCAATCGAGCAAAGCCATTGGAATCAGATTAAAATATCAAGTACCTAGATTCAATTAAAAATAAGATTTTTTTACAGAGATCTCCCAATATTGTATTGATTGTAACCTTAATTTAGATACAGAATTATTATCACACAATGTTGAGGAAAGTTATAAATTAAATTTACTCGAAGCAGTAAAATAAAGAAAGCTCTAACAAGTAAGCAAAGTATTGCCAACAATAAAATTGAAATAATTACCTTAGATTCACTTTTATTATTAGTGGACTTTTCTTATTCGTAATTTTAATTTATGATTATATTCAATTTTATTTAATAACAGATTTGAAAATGATCCAGAGGATCGAAACAATATTATAGAGAAGATAAATAAATCTTTTTAGTGAAAAAAGCCTAGTGTTTCTGTTTCTTACCATTTCAAAAATAACATATTTATTTAATTACTTACAGAACATTCTCAAAACTGTTTGTAAAAAATCTTGAGGATGCTCTTTATGGAAGCGAATGAAACACAGAACATAGATCGATTCCGACTTTTAATTCATGTAAAAATAATAATTTTTGCGTACCTGTCCTCCAACTTTTCCAGCTCTTAGTCTAGGAAGGTCAGTGAAACAGCTGTTACATGCAGCTTTACCCCATGATGAATCGTTTGTTAAATTTTTTGCAAATTCGAAGTCGGTTAATTGATTCTGTAAGCGTTTCCTCAAGTTCCAAGGCAAATCGTTATGTCTGTCGAATTATATCATAAAAATAAATATTTTCGTTGAGTTTCTTATTCAAAAAAATAATTTAGCTTTTTTGTGTCTGTTTTCTAAAACAACTATTTCTGAGATATTAAGCTACATTCGAAACTGGAGAAGAAATAGAGATTAGATAGTTTATATTCTATTAATTATAAAGAGAGTTCAAATCGATATTGTCTAAGAATAAAATTTTGGTTGTCCGTTGGATAATAATAGTACCTAAATGTTGCAAACAAATCCAAACCAACCCAACCTTACAAAAGCATCAAATACATATAATCCTAAAAACATTTGTCCTGAAAACCGACTACCCCTTCATTAGTATATATAAAAAATAATAATAACAGTTATAAACATTTAAAATGTATTTTTTTGATATAAATTGGTGTTGTACCAAAAGCTTCAAATGCTGTATATCGAAAATAGGTACCTAACTTAACCTAACTTAACCTGACCACTCGGTAAATTTTGACGCAAATAATAATAGTAATTATTATCTCCGCATGGCGTTTCGACATTATCTTCACCAATAGTGTTGAATATTTTTGGAAAAATAGTTATCATAATAATAGCATACAGGCAATTGCTGCCATCTAATGGATTTTAGCCGCTACAGAAGATATAAACTAGACAAGGCCTCACAGAGGTATTTAAACTTGTCCAGCTTAATCAACAACGCAGCCTACATACGTGAATTCACGTAAAGCTTGACTGACTGACTGACGAAACGTCTGGACGAAACCGTTCAAATCGACCACGGCCTACAAGCCCGAACCATCATTCTACTATGAATTCCGGCCGTGAAAGCTTATGTTCTTATATTAAAAAATCTTTCAAAAATAATCATAATATCACTAACGATAAATCCGAATTTAAAAACACCCCAATAATTGACCAATATCTGAGAAGTAGAATCTAATTGATGTTTTTTCCAAAATACCTGTATTGTACCTAAACTACCTGTACCTATAAATGTAATACCATTGTACTTTACCTTTAGTAAGTAAATTACTCTTGACAAAGACCTCAAAGGTCGAAACCGGTGGGACCGAAGTTGCCACAAAATTGGGGTTTTAAAAGTAAACAACCAATATTGCCACCAGAGAAAAGGGTGCTCACCTACCTGATAAGGTAATTAATTAATCATAAGTAAGGATTAAGTAACTTAAAAGCAGATTATGTTTATTATAAAATGGTGACTATGTGCCTTACATATATTGTTTATTGGGAAATAAACAATCACAAACATTCGAATAATTATTTAATCTGTTAAAATCCAAAATTTTTAAGGATTTTAATTTAAACTTCTATCCAAATGAAGCTTTTGTAGACTTTGTAAGAAGTAAAGTGAAAACAATCATGAAATTGTGTGAGAAATATAAAAATAAAACAATATCGAACATCAACTATATAAAATGTGTATCATGTTTACGTTGAAAAAATTGTTGACTGATATATGTATAAGTATATATTTATAATTCCTTATTAATTACTGTTAAATAAATGCCATAAAATATCAATAAAGTATTTTCCTTTCTCATTAGAATAATTTCTACCTATTAGGTGTTAGTGGCACAATCGGTTGTACCTTTTCAAAGACCCTTTTTTTTGGTCAGGTAGAATTTGGTGGCACCTTCGGCTACGCTCGTCGGAACATATGTAGTGTTTCTAATAAAACTTATTGTAACATCTAAAAGCTTTTTTTTTATGTTTAAATTCTTAAAATTTACTTACCCGTCAATTATTGGGAAGTTTTCCAATGCCATTCGTCCTGGTACATCTTCATCATTCTGTTCCACTGTATCTCCTACATCCACAGCTTCGTAAATTTGTTAAAATAATAATAAGTTTAATTGAATGAAACATTTTCAATAAAAAGATAAGAAGGATTGACTTACCATTACTTTTTGCATCTGTAGTAATTAATGCTAGAAGAAAGACACAAAATAATTTCATTTCTCTAGAGCTCGACGTTTATTATCCAATAGAATAGTAACGAGTAATTTCGAAGGAAATTGCTTTAACAGGCTGTTATCATAACAATAGTGCAAGATGATACTGCTTGCTTTATTTTAAAATTACTACTGTATATATAAAGGTCACTCACAACACTTTTACAGATTGTCAAATGAATAATGTAACTGACTTGATAAAATTCGAAAATAAGTTAGATAATATTGACCCTAACTAAAAGGCTAAAACCGGATATCAATTCATAGTGAGGAAAATAATTCATATTCATCTTTATATATCTGTGTTCATTTTGTTACCTTAATTAATTTTTTGTAATGCATTGTATGTAATTTTATTTCAAAATATCCGAACAATATGCAATTATCGAGGCATGTACCCGCTAATTGTTTATATTATATACAGAAAAATAACTTGTACAGTTAATTAAATTAACTGTAACAATACTCTTCCAACTTGTGCGAAATCATTTTAATTTCATTTTACGAGCATTGTTAATGTTGATTTTCGAATTTTTGTATCGTGAGCGATTCAAATATTACATAAGCATGATTTTAATAATTTCAAAAACTCCTCCTAGTATCTATATAATATAAGAAAATTGCACATAACAACTCCTCAGGGTACAAGAAATAACATTGTACGGATTGAAACGCGCTTTAACTAAAAAAAAAATTACACCATATATGTATGTAGATTACTGTACTATGCAATATTTCAAGGGGGTAAAAGGTTAAGATTGGGATATCGACCCCGATAGGCTAAGAATTTTCCTACCAATAAATCTTATGCAGAGCCTTTAAATAAATGTTTCTAAAATTTCTTTGACCAGATATACCCCCATAGATACTCTATAATTAAAATAAACTCGACTTTTGAATTTTTATTTTTTATTAGCCTAATTATCTATGGAAAATTTGTACGGGATACCGGAATACTATAAATTTTTTCTCAGATTTTCTTCACTTATTTAAAATTATAAAATATTCAGTTAAATTCCAAAAATTCATTAATAACTTAATTGTTAGCTTTTTAGTGTACGTAAATTATTATTTTTTTTGCATTTACGATATATTTTATATACGAGGCATGTTTGTTAAGTAAGTGCCGTTTTGAAATTAATACAAAACGTGAAAAGATATCTTAATAATTTTATTTTTACATGAAAGCCTGTACCTTAATCTACTTTTCTACATAATTTCCTTCAATATTGAGGCACTTGTCATAACGTTTGACCAAATTTTGAATACCATTTTTTGAATCTTTGTTTGTTTATAGACGTATCACGTAAAAACCACCGATGTAGTTCGGATGGAATTTCAGAAAAACAATCTTATAACTTTTTTCATCGTAACCAGTGGTAGATCTAATATTTAGATCTAGACGCCTTAATACACGCTTCATTCCGTCAGAATTAAAATTTTCGTAAGCAGTTTCATCGCTAAATATTTTTTTTCAGTCTTGAACGGCCCAATTCAAATGTCGTGGAAATCGGAAACAAGCAGAACACGATTTCTTTCAGAAACAAAAGGTTTATTGACTGAACAGTCCTGGGACTAACGTATAATTCAGGAATTTTAGCAACAATTATTCTTGGTTCTGACATCCACGGATATCTTTAAAAACTCATTTTGATTCTCTTATCCATCCAGAATGTAGTTTTTCTACTCCGTCCTGATTTCAGCATTTTTACTGCTTGTCCTCTTGAAATATTCTGATAACAGAAACTGTCTAGAAAGGGTAGTCACCCTCTTTCCTTCTAAAAAGACGATTACTGTCATTTTTTTAGCTCTATACAAATTGGTTTGCCTTTTTGGCATACTTATTGTTGGTAAAAAAAACAGCCAATAATTTTCATTAACCCATATATTTTTTTAAATTTGCCTTAATCTTAGACCCTTCCTTTTTGTTCCATTTCATTAAATAAAATATTTAAAGACTCGAATGTCAACTAATGTTTCTAAAAATCTTTTATTATATTTTACATACGAGGCATGTTTTGAAATTAATAAAAAAAACGTGCAAAGATATCTTAATAATTTTATTTTTACATAAAAGCCTGTACCTTAATCTACTTTTCTACATAATTTCCTTCAATATTGAGGCAATTGTCATAAGGTTCGACTAGTGCCAGTTTTTGAATACACTTCTCATAGAACTCTGTCGCCTGACTTGTTAACTGTTAATCACTGTATCACAACTGTTTTAGAGTAGTCTACCAATAGATGGCGCTTAACGGAAACAGTGCTGCCATTACAGTTACTGCGCGGGAAATTCAAAAAGTCACAGATTTATCAAACCACCCTCGTTTATAAACATGCAAAAACTACATACAAGTAATGCTTGTAGATGGAGTAAACTAATATTTGAGTATTTTATAATTATATCAAATAATGCACGTCTTCTAGTTTTCTATTCATTATATTTAATTATTACGATTTAATAATGGTACATAGGTACTACTATTTCTTTAAATGGATCTCTATATTAGCGTGTTGTTCAATTAAAAATCATGTACACAACAAATGTAAGTATCATTAAACCATTGAATGTATGTCGAGCGATAGAAGAACGTGCAGCAGAAGACGATGATGGACTTGTATTATTGAGGAGTGTTCTGCAGTTCCAAACAGAAACGTCGTCCACTGCATCTAAGTCTTCATTCGAAATCCATTCTTGATAAGGCTCTTCGTCGGTTAAACTATCCCTCACCTGAAATTATTTTAGCTAACTAAAATAAGTTACACTTGGAAATAGACATTACCTTTTCTATATCGTAAAACACCCTTAAGAAGTTTTTCCCTGCTAGTAATTGTAAAGTATCGTTAGTCCATCTGGTTGAGTTTAATTCTTGAAGGCGATCAAACAAATCGGGATATTTGGATACATCTTCTAAGCCTTTAGGCATACTAAATAAAAATTATTTTAAAAATTATAATACAACACCAATTACTTTTATATGCTTGGTTTTAAATAATGGTAAAGAAAGTAATAAAACATTTAAGTTTAGTTTTGAAAATTTTGAAACATGCGAAGTGGCCATTATAATATTTGTGTAAAGAAAAAAACAATAATTGAATCGCAGTCACAAAAAATAACTTTGAAACAAAATCAACTCCTTATTTTGAGTTATTGTTTAGAAATAATTATACGTATATTAAAAGTAATAAACAGAAATTGCTCAAATATGTGATTAATTTTCTGAGCTCATAATATTTTCCAAAATCGTTCGCTGTAAAAAAGATTAATTTATTGGGATCAAAACGTTGTGAAGTGTTATTAGTGGAATACCTACAACTTAAATATTGCTATATGGTAATGACTTCTATATACGTATCTTGCTCTTTTTGTTGATGATATTCAATTCTTTAAAAAGAGTCGGCTTTTCTTGTTTCATATTTCATACAAATTTATGTTTCTTTTTTGTTGAATTAATTAAACACTTATTACGTTTAAAAAATAGGAAATCATTATGGTTTATGACTTTTTCTGTTGGCGTTTGTGGTTGATTAATTAATGTTATCAGTCACACTTACGAAGAAACGCCATCGTAATCACCCCCAATTCCAACATATTCAACGCCTATTTGGTCCACAATGTAATTAATATGATCTGAAATAAATGTAACACTTTTTTATTTTGTTACTGATGGTAGTTTCTTTTCAATATGTACTTACTTACTACGTCATCTAGTTCTGCTGCTGTTGCATTATTGTTGACAAATCCACTATAAAAGTTAACCATTATAATGCCGTTATTATTTTTCTACAATGTCACAAAAAAAAATAATTCGTTATTGAACACATAGGTAGTAATTATTTATCAAATATATGTTACTTTAAAACCCAGAATGATAATTAACCTTAAGATTTTCAAGTGAAACCTAATATTTATCAGGGTAACGATAAAAACTGCAAAGTTTTATAAAATATCTAATATTTATTTATTCATACTTCACCAACAAATCTTAGATTGCATCTAAAAGGTATTATAAATGTTGAAAAAATGAAGAGTATAGCGAAAGCCAATGTTTAACAAGGTCCTTTTCTACTAATAGGATAACAACTTGTCAAACTGAATCAACGGCGTAGTTTTCTACGTGACCAACTAGAAAATATTGTTTCTGATAGTGAGTGAATATTCTGTGGAAAATGTCTAACATGGATCACGATTTCGAACTCTTTAATTCTCATCAACACGCCGTAGATAACATAGACAGAATACCGTTTTTTTTTATTCTCGAGGAGGGGAAATCTTTAAAAGACACCCCCCGAAGAGAGGGGTAGTGTCGGATTCGCCGAGGCGCCTACCGACTAAAACCCCTCCTCGAGAAGGGAGATCAACCCGAAGGTTATGTATCCCTGGAATATGTAGTTGGGAACGGGAAATGGATTTGTTGTGGTGGGAGGGATGGGGATTTTGGGGAGAAGGGTGACGGTCGTCCACCTTTTTTGTAAAAACTGATATAAAGATTATTCCGAGTTACAGATATCGATTATATACTAAATTCAAATGAGTATACATTTATAAGATTTTCATAACTTTTTTATTTTAGTAACATATATTTCATCACAAGATTATGGCGGCTTCGTCAGGCAGATTGAGTACTTACTACTAACAAATTAATTAGGTTTTCGCGGCCAATTGATGAACTGGTGTTGTCCCTCTTCGGGTGTACAGGCCGCCGTCGATTGAAATTGCTTCCTAACGTTTCGCTAGCGCGAGTGGCAAGCTTCCTCAAAAGTCAGACGGCCTGTACACCCGAAGAGGGACAACACCAGTTTACTACTAACAGTTATGTCTACTAAAGTTTCTTAAATAGTTTTATTTCATAGGGGGAGGTATTTCGTTAAAATAATTTCAGATCGATTTGATAATTCAAAATTATTCCTAGTTTTTTATATCTATTTATTTTTACATTTTTTAACAGGTTTAGTTTTTGACCGTCATTACTAATATGTAAGGTTTATATATTATTATTAAAACAATGTCCTTTTTCGGTATCATAGTTTGAATCAAGTGAATCAGTTTTGTTTTCATACTCTGACAGTCGTCTTTTAAAGTTTCTCCCAGTTTGACCTACATGCACTCTGGAGCAAGACCCACAAGTTATTATAAACTCTAGATTATTTTTCTGTGCTTAATTTATGTTTGTTATTTTTAGTTAATATACCAACGGAAAAATTGGTTTTATACCAATATTTTGTAAATATGAAAAAAGTGTTTTGGATGCAGAACAGAAAAGTAATTCTGTTGTATTTCTTATTTCATGAATAGGGTAAATTAATATGGATTTTCGTCAAGTAAAGGTCGAAACAATTCGATTGTATACTATTACTTAATCATAAAAATTTCCTATAGCTTGCAACACATAATAAGTAGATTTTAATTTTAATTTTGTATCTCATATTAACATATAAACATATCATACGGGAGGAAATAAAAGAAAACTGGTTCACTCTACTTATACATATAAAATAAAGTTCAAGAAACAACCGCAAACTTAAAGAATAACTGCAAAATTTTGTTGAAATTTAGTTTTTTCTGATTTGAGAGTTTATCTCTTTCATATAAAAAGGTCATTAATTACGAATTAATTTTGTATTAATTGTAAAAGACGATGGTACCAGCGGAGGTACTCGTACGTAGATGATGTTCTAATACTTACCAAAAGCTGTAATGTATCGTCGTGAACATTTCTATTATGTTGACATATCGAATAAGATGAGGAATGGGAGAAAATAACTGGGGCTCTGCTAGCTAGAATTGCTTCATTCATAACCGCATGGGAGACATGGGACAAGTCTACCATCATTCCCAATCTATTCATTTCACGAATAACTGTCTAACAGTAAGAATTAATAAAGAAAACTTCAGTGTTGCCTAGTACGAATCATGTTTTTTAAGTAAGTACCGTTATGCAATTAATAAAAAACATGCAAAGATATCTTAATAATTTTATTTTTACATGAAAGCCTGTACCTTAATCTACATTTCTACATAATTTCCTTCAATATTGAGGCAATTGTCATAACGTTTGACCAGTTTTTGAATACCTGCTCATAGAACTCTGCCGCCTGACTTGTTAACCACTGCACCACAACTGTTTTAACTTCGTCCGCCCAGATGTTTATTCAAGTGCAGAAAACAAATGGTAGTCACTGGACGCCAGATCAGGGCTGTACGGAGGAGGATCTAGAGTTTCCCAGTTAAAAGATGTGATGAGATCTTTGGTTCGATTAGCCAAATGCGGACGGTCATCTTTAAATACTCTCACCCACTTTCCTACCATTCAATCACTCGTAATGTTTTGTCCGTAAACTGCAAAGGTCTCACGATGATGAATATCAATCGGATTTAGTCCTTTAGCACTAAGGAATCGGATAACAGCCCGGACTTCAAGACTCACGATTATCGTAATTATCTTAAACACTCAGTAAACAAGGGCGAATCAGACTGTAATGGCGTCAGTGCGTAGGTGATCAATGTAGGTACTCAGTGCGCATGCACGTAACGCTGACCGCAGCGCTGCGGCGACAGAATTTCAAAACGGTACTTACTTAAAAAACATGCCTGGTACATGTCTACTAAAAATATATATTATTTAATGTAAGGGAACTAAGAACTTTTTACCAATGTTCCCCTTATTCTCAGTTGCAAATTACTTTATAATAAAAAAGCTGCTGGCCAGATGAAGCTTTAAACTTTTGCAGTCTCCATATTAATTAATGAAAACACTAATGTTTTATTTACAAATATTTTTTATTCTTTCCACAATAAATATTTCAGCACACAGGTGTAATATTAATAAACTAAGTTAGAAACACAAACCCTTCTATACTTTCCCCCAAAAATAAGGGTAGGAGTAAAGTATATGAATACACATACAATGCGCATTATTAAATAGATAATTATTAATGAGAGAAAAATTGCAAAGCGATGACTTTTTTATTTTATTTATTTATTTCCAGTTTCTGTGGTAGGTTAAGTTTTTAACCTAAATGTAATATTCCAAAATTCTCATTGAAGAATGTATGGCATTGTTCCTACAAGTGCTTCATATATTTTGATCTTATATTTTTCAAATTGTCTGCTAATTTGACCTACGTAAGCCTGTTCACAATCTTCACATTTTATACACAAATCCCTGATTCTGAATATTTATCTATTTTGTCTTTGTTATTTTTCATATTTCCTAAAGAATTATTTGTTTTGAATGATTTTTTATTTTCCGTAAATTTTGAAATAAATTTCCCGATTTCGTTTGATATGTTCCCTATGAAGATACGTAAATTATATTTTAAATTAATACTGCTTTTTATATGTGGATAAAAATGACGAAAAAATAATACAAAATTTAATTGTCAAAAATTATTTATTTGATCACTACGATCGTTTCACCACACTGTGGCTTCTTCAGGTGAAGACTACAATCTACAATTATAGATAGATCAAATAAATAATTTTTCAAACTTAAATTTTGTATTATTTTTTCGTCATTTATATAATGAAGTTTCAACAAGTAAATATATGTGAATGAACTAAGCTTAAGACCTGTTTATCCAACTAAATCTGTGTTATAGTTATATATAGTTGTTCGATGCAATCAAGTAAATTCTGTTTATTTCTGTTTTATAATCCAAAGTTGATAAAAGGAATTGTTATGAGCCTATGTAGGTTTGAAGCTAATTTGTGTGTTTGTAAATTAATATATGATGTTTTATGTTTATAACTTAATCTTGTTAATCTTCCGCTTAAAGATATGATTATTGTGGAAACAATAAAGATTAATGTTTTTATTAATTATATATACAGTTGTTTTTTAAATATTAAATTAAATTATTACCTTTCCATATTCGGTTAAATTAAGGTCAGGAGCTACATCATCAACGTAGGAATTGTCAGCCCTAAAATTAAAAACGATAACTTTTTTATTAACATACTTATTTATAATATATTTTTATTCGTGCCAAATATGTTTTTTCACGAAACATTTCACCATGTGATGACAAAAAAAAAACAAATCAATGGGATGTTACCTCTTCTAATAACGTAATTAAAATCTGAATATATTAAATGTAAATTTAGTGACTATCATTTCAAATTCATCACAAATTTTAAGCAGAAGTTATGTACTTCTTTTGGGTTGTTCAGAGTAAAATTTAATCAGGAAATGCAAGCTGCAACGGGAAGCGCGGGCAACATTTAATTAAATTACTAAGTAATTTCACTTATCTTCTGCCGTGAATATTTTAATAGTGCACAAAACTGAAATAAAATTTTAAAAGTAGTTTCATATGTTTGAGGTTCATTTTTTAAATACGTACCTAATCGAAAACAGTGTTTAACTAAATGCATAATTATCGTGTAAACATATCTATACATAAGTTTCTGTACTATTATCATTTTCTTTTTAGTGTAACTGTTTTAAAAATAAATAATGAAAAAGTAAAATATAAAACTACCATGGTGTATTGCAGGAATGCGTGAGGGTCATGTAGCGGACACCTAATTCGTAAAAGAGTCTCAAGACTCCTAAACGGGAGTCCATTGAATGTCCTCCTTCTACCGCAATAAGACTTGCAATTTTGCTTTCATTAAATGCTTGTACAATTCCTGCAACAAAATATTGATATCAACTAGATTTGTAAAAATCTCAAACCAATAATTTAATGTTAATTGGTAAATAACACATGGGCTGAAAAGTCCCGGGCCTAACAATGAAAATACGTTTTCTTTTGTTCAAAATTGGCTTTATTCATCAACGTAATCTCCATCAAGAACAACACAATCATTCCAGCGTCGCTATAACATTTCAATACCACTTTTGTAGAACAATTTATCTTTTGCTTCAAAATAGACCTCAGCATCAGCGATAAAGCGATAATCTCTTCATTCGAGTGAAATTTCTTGCCAGTGAGCATTTTTTTGAGGTCTGCAAACAGCCAATAGTCGCTGGGAGCGCAATCTGGAGAATACGGTGGATGTAGGAGCAATTCGAAGTTAAATTAATGTAGTTTTGCCATTGTTTTATTGTTTTGATTGACTTGTGACACGGTGCGTTGTCTTGATGAAATAAACATTTTTTTCAAAAAAGAAGAAATCAAAATCCTTTAAGATCAAAGGGCACCCACTTTGAACAGAGTACAACACTTTTTCATAGTCAAATATTTATGCAGTATAAAACCTTTTGATATCTTTTTCTTTTGATATATTTACGAATAAGGATTTTGATTCCTTCTTTTTTGAAAATGTTATATTTTCGTCTAGGAGTCCATCGGAATCAACAGTGTAATTCAATGTCGGTAGGGGTATTAGCCCCCGGAGTAGTTGTTTCTGTTGATTCCATATTTATATTTATATTTAAAGCATTTTTTGCCATGTGCGGTCGTTTCTTTGCAATTTCCTCCTTCATGCACTCCAATAACGCTGTGTAATATTCATTGTTGATGGTATTTCCCTTCTCAAGATAGTCGATGAATATTACACCACGCACATCCCAAAATACCGAGGCCATAACCTTTCCAACTGATTGCTGTATGTTATTTTCGGGCGCTTTTGAGGTCCACCAGTTGCTGTCCAGATGACGATCGTTTTGATTCTGTTTCATCCATTGTCACATATTGACGCAAAAATTCCAGTTTGTTACGTTTAAACATGGTCAAACACCAAACACTGCTCAGAATCATGAACACGTTTTTGTTTTTGGTAAGCAAACAACAGTGAGCAAACGGGGCACCCACTTTGAACAGAGTACAACACTTTGTCATAGTCAAATACTCATGCAATATAAAACCTTTTGATATATTTTTCTTTTGATATCTTTACGATGTCAGTTAACTCACGCAATTTCACTTTTCGATCATTCAAAACGATTTTGTGGATTTTTTTTTATTGCTGATTGATGTTTTCTGATGTCACCGTCTCATTTGGACGTCCACTGCGTTCTTCATAATCAGTGTATCAGTATCTCTACGACCACGTTTACAGTCTTCAAACCAACGTTTTATTTTGTTTCGGTTGTTTTCGATGGAACAGTATCCATAACACATTTCAAGCCATTCCAATAATTAAAACAGTTGTCGAATAACAATTAAAAATGTTATTTAAAAATATTGCTCGAAAAGTTCTAGAAATGATGGACATACTTCTGATCTTAATGAGCTAATAAGGATTAATGGTATTATTAATAATATTTGTACAGTTAATTAATGATTCTAGGCTTTCAGGACGATCAGTAGTCATTCTATTATTATTTTAATTTTATTTTGTGCCGACGTTTCGTAAGCTCGCGAATAAAAAACCCCATACAACTGAAACCCGAAAGAACAGTAGTAATAAAGTAAATTGCAGTTATCTTGTTACCTTTTTGACTTTGTTTATTAATATCTACGAACACAACATATGTTATTATAACATATGTATGTTCATATATATTTTATGCCCAAAATATTTCGATGGTAATAAATATTACAAAAGGGATTTATCAACAGTTAGAAATATGAGGTTTCACCTTCGTGTTCGAGGATTATCCGAAAACATACCCACAACGGTAATATCCGGATTAAATATTAACTAGTATGTCTAAGTTTCTGTATTCAGTGTTTTATTAAATAGAAGGATTTGCTTGATAATTTTGTCTAATTATTCCTCAAAGGTATCTACCTAAGCAACAAAATACGATACGGATTATACATTATTGCTGTAAACCGTAAAAGCTATATTTAAATAATTTATAATTATTATATTGCCACTCAAACAAAATACCTCCTTCAGAAATAGCGTGGAAGGTACATTAAGAAGAACTTTTTCTTATTTTTACTACAAGTAAAAATTAAATCCTACATTCAAGATTTTTTTCCTTGCAAAATGGACATGCAGTTTAGAAATTCGAAAGGACCAAAAAATTAAAAGGTCCTGTACATTTTCTGTTGCCCTTCACGAAATCTATTTAAGGAAAACCGAGCGGCGTGGTCTAGTGCTCTAAATCATTGCTAAGCATTCGGGAGGTCACCGGTTCGAACCCGGGTCCGGCTGCTCTGGTTCAGGTTTTCTGTGGTTTCCTTGGATCACTTAGGCAAATGCTAGGGCAGCAATATTCCACAGATAATCTTTCACTTCTCTTCTGTCTTCATTTCGTCCGTCTCATCTTTCTCTCCCTAACCACACCACCCACCCACTCCCACGATTCCTGCAAAGAGGCTGAAGAGGTCCTTACGCCCTACCCTCCGACTTTGCACTGCAGTGTAGCATTACGAGTAGCTGGTGGGAATCAAACACAAAAAAGTTTTTTATTTTATAGGAAAGGGTTCATATATGTGTTGTCGGAAATAATGGACACAGCTTTTTGTGTTTGTGTAGACTTAAGACATAAATTTAGAGATTAGGGTAGGTAAATTTAAGTTTTAATTATTTAATTTTAAGTCGAGCGTGTCAAGTACTGTTTGTGAGAATGATGATTAGCAGATGTCGTAGAATGTAAGTAAGAGGTGTGTTGAAGTATGAGCGAGGAAGAGAGGGGGGTGTAGGAGTGCGGGGTGGTAAAGGTGGTATACCCCGTGTGGCTAGTTTTAAGTTAAGAATACTAAAGTTTCTGTAGATTTGAAGAAGAAGAGACGGTGTCGCAATCTTTATTTTGTTTGTTCACTTTTTCCTTTTTCTCTTAATAAAGTTAATTAATGTTTTATTCCTGTGGTCTCCTGAATGCTGTAAACCCAGCTAAGTAGGAATTGAAATAAAAAATATTCACTACATATATGATTTTCAAAAAGTCTATTTATATCTATTTACATTTGTAGTATACAGAATACCATCTTAATGGCAACACAAATGAGAGGATGGGGAGTCTGTGACATACATATGTACAGATAGATAATCAGTTAAAATAATATTCTACTTTTAGTAATTGCGTTAATTATTGTATCTCTTAAAAATAAAGCAAATAAATATGCAGTTGAACTTATCGGTAACTTAAAGGTAAATGGAAGACCTAAAACTTACCATCTGCTGTTGTAGCCAATTTTAAATCATTGGGATATGCTTTCACCAATCTCTTTATAACATCAATTTGTTCTAACGTTTTCCCAAGAGCATCTTTGTATTGAGTTGAACAGCTTACGTATGCCACCCAAAACTAAGTGCAAATGAATATTATAAAAGCAATTAATAGTTTACTAAAATGTATTTATATGGAGTATTAAGTTCTAGGTCAGTAGAAAAATAAAAAAGTGACCCTGTGATAATTTATTAGGAATTTAGATTGATAAATTTTTTCCCAATTCACCCTTGCGCAATAATTGCGGTGAGAAAAATGTATGTTTTCCAGAAAATTACTACATAGGTACCATTTATTATGTTTTCATCCGTGTTCTACATTTTTACTGCTAATTAATAATCAGACGATTAGATAAAGTATCGCAAGAATTGTTATTATATACCATTTTTCTTGTTATTCTGTGTAAATATGTGTTGTATAAAGAGTCATTATTTGTTAAATATAATAATACTATAATGTGAATATACTATGTTATGTATTAGTTATTTTACAATTCTATGTTATCTTACGTTTCGTCTGTTTCTTCTTGACCACGTAGTAATACCGTCAAGTTTGTGCTAGATTATTATAAAATTAATGAGGAAAAAATTGTTAGTGCTTGTAGTGGGTACAAATGAATTCAATAATTAATAATATCACATTGGTGTATTTAAAAATTTATCCCTTCAAAAAATTCTTCAAATATTCCATTACTAATGACTAGCTGACCCGACGAACTTTGTTCCGGCTTAGAGACAATAAATAAGCAGATATTATCAAATTTTCAACCATACTTAACTATAGACAAAATTACATTTAGCTGTCATTTGCGTTTTGTCATTCCATGTCAGATGCGTTTTTGTTATACCACGTTTTATAGTGACTTCTATTCTCTTTGACGTTTTACGTCACGTCATACGGGAACGCGGTCGAAAAAAAGTATCCTATGTCCGTCTCCTGGTTTTAAGCTACCTCCTCACCAATTTTCAGCCAAATCGGTTCAGCCGTTATAAATAGTGTAACTAACACGACTTTCTTTAATATATATAGATAATAAAAAAGTAAATATAAAGCTAAAATTTATGTACATACCTGGGCACCGACTTTCCCTGTCCTTAATCTGGGTAAATCAGTAAAACACGATGGACATGATCCCCAAACGGGGTCGGTAGTTAGGTCTGCCGAAAAGTTAAATCCTGACAAATTATTTCTGAGTAAGTTGTAGAGATTGTATGGCAAGTCGTTATGGCTGCAAATTATTGGTTTTATATTTTAAACTTTACACTAAAATAGATCAAATAAAAAATATTATATAACAGGAGGGGGCAAAAAAAAGAAACAAATTTTGTGAGATATGTAGGAATCATTTTAAATAGTCGGTATATAGTTCAAAAATACTTATTCTTGTTTGAAGTTCCTATATTTATCTTTAAATGTGCGGAAAAAGAATATGTATTTTCGCAATTACTGAAAATCAAATTATTAAATAAGTAAACAGAGTTCACATAGCTTTTCCTGTACTTTTCAGCGAAAGGAGCTTCTAGGGTTGTATTAAGGTAATCTCTATGGTGCCTTTTTTACTCTTGTCGACGATGTATATTTTTTAACAAATGGATCAATGACTCAACATCAAGTTATTACAAAAACTATTAAGGGCTGTTTATGTAGATAACGTACCAAAGAATACAGTATTTCCGCAAAGACTACGTATGTTGCTAGTCTTTCTTTGACATTATTAGGGTTGCCAATCACGATTTTTTTCTGAAGGGCAAACAGTAAATACTGCCTTCGAAGTAAAGTTTGGGTGACCGTGCTGTATCACAAGAATACGCCTAGACATGACACAGCAATGAACAAGAGTTTTTGGCCCGTAATTCAATAAATCATCCTCCCTACTGACCAAATTTGGCCCCCTGTCATTTTTTTTCGTTCCCTAAATGCAAAATGAAGATGCAGGTACGACACTCGGGGCGATAAAAAGTGAAACATTGAGGCTACTGAAGACTGACTGACTTTTGACTATATTCTTGACATTCGACAATATTTTGAACAGTGGAAATGAAAATTGAATAAGTGTATTACCATAAATGGGGATCATTCTGAAGGGAATAACATTGATACACACTAAATTTTATCAAATAATGTTTTTACGACCTCAGTTCACATTTTTATTGGACTGACTACTGAGCCTTAAATTCACAATAACAGGAAAACCAATACATTAAATCGCCATTTTTAGTTATACGTATATTGTTATAAGGGCCTTCTCCAAAATACTGTTACATGCAATTCATCTCTAATTTTATTAATATAGTAACGGTGAAAACAAACAACGCTTAAGTTACAACTAGACTGAGCGAATATTAAATTTAAGAATCGATTATCTTTTGTTGGAAAATATTCGATTATTGGGATTAATCGAAATATTGTATTAATACAGATAATCGATATAAATAAAGGTAATGGAAATAATCGAATAATCCGAATAATTTATGAATCATAAATTATTCTTTAGAAAAATAAACACTTAGAGATAAACACATTTTATGGATGAGGTTGTCCGTAAATCTTTTATTTGAAATCAAACATAAAGCTCCTGTTCTAGAATTACAGGAATAACATATAACAACACAAAAAAAATAGCCTCAAAAACGGAACATAAAGAATATAAGAACTTAAATGAAATTTACATGATATGAGGGTTGTTATTATTATTTTGAGCCTTGCAAGTGTTTACAGGCATGATCTGACGTTTATAATTGAAAGTTTGACCTTTTTAACCATGACCTCCTTCAGAACGTTTTGTCATTTGAGCACAACTTGTGTTGTTTACAGTTACTTAAGAATTTTGTCTCAAGGAAAAAATGGAATTAACTCATGAACATTTTCGTACGATGATTTTTTACGACTTTTGACGTCGATTATGAAGACAGGAGTGTATCGATTAACTTACTTCGATTTTTGGCGATGAAGCTTCATCCTTGGTCACTGTGAAACGCTGGTATAACGAATTTAATCGTGGCCGCAGTTTTCTCAGGGACGAAAATTGTAAAGTTCATCCAGAATCAGTTGTAGGATGTTGTCCCAGAAAACATTGATGCTGTGCGCGAACTGATCGTCATGCGAATTATCGTGAGATTGAGTCATTCTTGGGCATAGTATGAAGGCCATTTCCCACGACCGGTTTCGACCTATCGGATCTCATCAGGTGGGCGCTGGCAGAAAGGCTTTTACAATCTATATGATAAATATAAATATGGAATCAACAGAAACAACTACTCCGAGGGCTAATACCCCCACAGGCATTGAATAACGCTGTTGATTCCAATCGATTTTTATACGAAGATAGCAATACAAAAAAAGGGGTATTAAAATCCTTTTTTGTCTAATTATAAAGGATCACATATCTGGGATATTTATATTTACTATATAGCTTATAAAAGCCTTTCTGATAGCACCTACCTGATGAGACCCGATAGGTCTAAACCGGTCATGGGATGTGGCCTTCGGTGCGCTGAGCCTACTGTGTAGAACGCGTTCCAAATGTGGGATCTGTGATCCTTTATAATTAGACGAAAAAGGATTTTAATACCTTCTTTTTTGAATTGTTATCTTCGTCTAAAAATCGTTCGGAATCAACAGTGTTATTCAATACCGGTAGGGATATTAGCCCTCGGAGTAGTTGTTTCTGTTGATTCCATATTTATATGGATCTTGGATGGATCCATATAAGCCCTAAAACAAAACAGTATGGGTCTTCCAAGACGAACCAAATCCGACGAAAGTGATTCGCGCGTGAAACACATCGAAGCAAATGATTTTCTGTTTCTTTGGAATAACTGGACATTGGCATGACATGTGTCGTTAGAGCAACGTAGAACGGTGAATTCTGAATGATACACAACCATGTGTTTGCCAAAAGTTCTTGGTCAAATATAAACAAATAAGCAGCAACAAAGGATCATTCTTCATCATGACAATGTAAGCTCTCACACATCGGCTGAAACAACCACCTATTTTGTTATTTGACTGGCTAAAACGTCATGCTCCGTACAGCACCGATTTGTCACCAAATGACTTCTTCTTATTATCGCATATCAAGAATAAATTGTGTGGACAACGTTTTTCGGCGACTGAAGCAGCCGTTGGTGCATTCAAAAACCATATTTTGGAGATACCTCAATCGGAGTGGAAGAAGTGTTACGAGTATTGGTTCGAGCGCATGCAGAAGTTTTTTTATCATTATCGAGAATACTTCGAATAACAATAAAGCCATTTTCGATAATAAATTACTGTCTTTTCATTATTAGGCTCAAAATATAAATAGCAACCCTCGTATTACTTGTTGGATGCCAAAAATGGTCACCCTTTTATTGAACTAAGAATAGATTTCTGACTGTTCGGATTAATTTGTATTAATTATTATAACACATTTATTAATCTCATCACCCTGATCATTTCGCCACACAGTGGCTGGCTGCTTCAAGTAGAGAAAGTATTTCATTTCAATGTATCATCGTAGTAACAGTAATAAATGTGTTATTACCTTGTAACATAAACGTTGTATTTGTTTTCGTCATTATTATTATGGAAACAAACAATTGTTCAGCCCAATGTTCTATTCATGTTTATTTACAGATCATTTTTCCGTTATACGAAACCCTAGGTATACGGTTTTTCTTTATGTATTGTTAGTTTTTATTGTTTTTAGAATAACAATAAATAATTTTTTAATAAATCAATAGGATTTCTCCCTCGAAATATATCTCGACAAAATTTAATTATTTTAAACGCTATATACAGTGTGTCCCAGATTTGGGTTACATGTATGGCTATCCCACAAACCGTTAGGGTTGGTTAAATTAGAGAAGTTTTAGAAAATTTTGTTACCAATGTCAATCCGCCTTAAGATTTAAATTATCTTTTTTGGTTTTTGAAATAAACAAGGAAAACCAAAATGGTGCATTTTTAATTTTTACCCGTAGCTCAAAAACTACTGGTTCTATGGTTTTATGGTTATCACATTATTAGAGCACTTTTATTAGAGGAATCTAATGAAAGCAAAAGTAATTTTCTAGCTTCATTTGTTTTTGAGATACTTACATAAACTTTTAATTTTCTTATGGACGCCATATTGGATTTTTACACTTTTGGAGAGAGCTCGTTAAGAGCTTTTCATCGGTATACCACAAGCTCGGGTTATTATTTTTTAAAGGTCTAAAATGAATAAGTATGGAAAAAACTGGGTAAAAAATGCTCAAATTAATAATGGATCGACTAAATAAAGTAAAAAAAAAGAATAACCCAAGCTTGTGGTACACCGATGAAAAGCTCTTAACGAGCTCTCTCCAAAAGTGTAAAATCCAATATGGCGTCCATAAGAAAATTAAAAGTTTATGTAAGTATCTCAAAAACAAATGAAGCTAGAAAATTACTTTTGATTTCATTAGATTCCTCTAATAAAAGTGCTTTCATAATGTGATAACCATAAAACCATAGAACCAGTAGTTTTCGAGCTACGGGTAAAAATTAAAAATGCACCATTTTGGTTTTCCTTGTTTATTTCAAAAACTAAAAAAGATAATTTAAATCTTAAGGCGGATTAACATTGGTAACAAAATTTTCTAAAACTTCTCTAATTTAACCAACCCTGTAGCTATAACGGTTTGTGAGATAGCCATACATGTAACCCAAATCTGGGACACACTGTATAGTACCAATTATTGTAATTAAGTGGTATTTTGTTTATCAAATTAATTAATCAAATTAAAAATTAGTACTATATAAATAGTTCATTTTTTTTAACTCTAAGCAACCAAAAGCGTAGTTATGTACATATGTGTGATGACAAAGGGTATTTTTTCAATTTTATGATCAAATAATTGTTCAATGATATTCTGTATCTCTTCATAATTCTGTATGACTTTTCTTACTTCTCATATAAATCATGTTTCCAAGCAACACTTTCAACAAAAAACTTATAAACGATAACTATTTAATTAAACCGAAACTTTTAAATCGAAAATTAGGTTGACAATTACAAATATTCTTGTATGTATAATAACTGCAAAAAAATGTTATATTTATTTAGTTTATTTGTTATTTTATTTTAATAATGTATCTTTTATCGCTATTTTAAAAGTTATATATGTAGCTATAGTATTTTTCTGTCTGAACCGTAAGATTAAATTTCACAGATTCGGGAAAATATGGAAATAAAAAAATAATTAATGTTTACTTACCCATCTATTACTGGAGTTTCGTCTAACACGTGAGCATTCTTTCCAGACAAAAAAAATTGTATAATAAAAAATACCAAACCTGCAGGTCAAATTATTATTGTAAAAAAGAGAAAGTAGGCACCTATTAATTTAGGCAAATATGTAATAATCATAAAATTAAAACTTACAAAACTTAAATATATACGTGTTCATGGCGAAATATTGGAAACAAATGTGAACACTACAATTAAAATATGCACTAACCGACGAAATGTATCAAAAATTAAAAAAAAAGACTTTTAAATAAAACTACTCCGGCTAAATATCATTTATCTGATTTGATGAGCTTATCTGTGGTATTTAATTATTTTTATCTTTATCAGATATTACAACCAATTAATAGACACACTCAAGCTCGCTCACTAACATTTGTACGAAAACTAAATAGCAATCAATTTATTACTGGTAATGTTTAGAATTCTTTGGAACATTACTTGTTTGTACATATACGTACAAGTGCATACATAAATGTTCTAGCCATATCAATTCTTTTTTAGATAAGTCGTTTCGTTGTACGCCTGTTCGTAGATAAATGTTATTATGCAAGAAATTACAGATAGTTAATGTTGCAATTGAATAAAATTACAGGTGCGGCGGTAATGTTTTGCTAAGTAGCAGCTCAAAGATGTAATATTTCAAAACGTATTTGTTGATCACTTTTATTCTTTCTTTTATAATCGGTATGTAGGTAAGAGCTATAAGGCAATTAACGTTAGATTTCAAGAACATTTAGCTCATCGTAGATTTAATAGAATTAAAAGTACAGTGTAGCTCCCACCCACATATTTGATAATAACTACGAAATTGTTGTACGAATTCATATTCGCGGTAAACAGAATGAGCCATGCGTGGCTATCCCGGTTGGTCGTCGGCTACCCCGTGGTAGCGTGGTGCGGTCGACAAATGGACGCGTTGTCTGTTGGTGGTTGAACGTTATTGCGACGTTAGTATAGCGTAGTATGTCTCGGGGGTGAAACGTGCGTATCTCGTACCGCATATTATCAATTATTATTTCTGTTTTATTCTACCATAGCCTTTTTCGTTTACAATGTAGAGTTATTTGTTATTTCATCTTTTATTCAATGTAATACTAAAAATAAACTCTTTATATTCAAACTTGCATTCTGAAAAGCTTTCGATTCACCAAAACCTCTAATAGAAATAGACCCCAGTTATTTAAAGTTAATTAGAAACATCGATAATGATTCTTTTTCAGTGATTTTTTGATGTCGAAATTTTTAACATCAATTCGAGATACTACCATGTAAAGTAGGTTCCAGGGAGTGAAATATAAAAAAATAGTCCAGATAAAGGTTGTCAGTTTTTTTTAAACGATGTGAAGGCAGTGGGAAGAGGGGGGAAGAAGCAAGCCTCCTGGAGCAATGTTTTCCTGCGTTTTTCGATTACTTATGAGTATTTAAAGGAAAAGTGTAACATACAGTATGTTCTTTCAAATATGCACATTAGTAATTGTTTGAAAAATTGTAATTTCAATTGTACAAAAACTACAAATTTAATAGAATACCACTCTGGTTCAATTATTGTGCACAATAATTGCTACATTTTCTAGAAGGCCGGTACTAGAAACGTTAAGTTAAGTTATAAATTTTTGATAAATGTTTTTTTATTTCCGATAGCGACGTTTCAATTTTTATGATCTTGTAATTCTCTACATTTCATTACGATTTACATCTATAATTTTCGATATAAATGCGAAAAGCGGAACAAAATTTCAAATTTCAATTTAACATAACTAATTACTTTTGTTTGGGATGTTTTTAATATTTTACTCCTGAGATCTACCGAGAGACGTGGTCTAGGTTTAGATCATTGTTTAGCATTCGGGAGACTACTGGCTTGATTCCAGGTCTCCTCTCTCTAGTATAATTTGTTGTGGTTTCCTTGGATCATTTAGGCAAATGCCGGGGCAGTAATATTGCACAGATAATGTTTCACTTTTTTTCTGTCTTCATTTCGTCCGTCTCATCTGTCTCTCCCTAACCACCGTCTATCCACTCCCATGATTCCTAGAAGGAGACTGAAGAGGGCCTTACGCCCTAAGGTAGGTCGCAAGGACTGCCCAGCCTCTAATATGAGTAGCTGCTGGGAATGAAACACCCGAAAGTTTTTCCTTTGAGCTACTTTACATGATAGTATACTCGGATCATTGTTGAATGTTCTAACCAAATTTAAATACTTTAGTGCTACAATGACTGGGCTTACGAAAGTATGAATATATAAAACAAATACAATATAATGAACGCAGAAACCTGTCCTATCCCAAAACGTGGATCTTTTCAGGTTACTATAAAATTAAAAATATATATCACATCCCATTCTCCGGTAGAGTTAAATCAAAGCATGAATATAGGAACTTTAAGTTAGTTTTTGTAGGTATTGAACAACTCCACCAGATACATTTGCCCTTGCTTATTAATCAAGGCGACAAGTTTTATTTTATAGGTGGTTTAACGATGCCTATGTGCAACTACTTTTTTCGTTCAGGCCTAATTCATATAATAAGATAAATGAACTGTAAGATTAAATTTCAAATCAGGGCAACGTAAACTAACCGTAACCATTTCTTTTTTCTTTTAACCTTCAAGAGTTGCATAACATTAAAAAAAAAACAAAACATTGTTATGATTAGTTTAGGTTGTCCTGATTTTTTAATTTCAAATTTCCAGTTCATTTAACTTATTTTATGAATTAAGAAAAATTTTGCAGAATTTGAACGTTTTAGGCGTAACATACACAATATACAGTTATGTTACTATTCTCTATTTGGTGTATTGAAGTTTTAGTTTTTGCTGCCCTACCTAATAATTAAATTCACTGTTGTGACCTCTCTTAAATTTTATCCCCTAAAACGAACATCCCTTTCATAGTTCAAAATTGTGTGTATTCATTCGTAATTTAAATTTTTTAGGCATTTCAGGTTTAGAAAGAGATCTTAATTATATATAATAATAAAACTTTTTGATTTAGATTGAGTTTTAGTGTTTTATTTAATTTTATTAAGGTTTTGTCTTATATTTTTCATTCTTTTTTACGGTAATTTATGGGTTATAAAGCATTTAAAAAATAGTAATAATTTTTTCACTTGCCTTAATGTGAATTTTTGTAAAATAAAAAATATGTTGTACATACATAATACAAAAAAATATCGTTCGTCGACAATGAAAAAAATCAATGTGGTATATAATTTTGCAAATTTTTGATGTACAGCGTATCATTTAAGCAGTATTCATTATTTTGTTTTAGAAAGATTTATTATATTAGGTAAAAGTACACAAACAAATTAATAAAACCATGAATTCACGCCACTGCACCAAGAATTTTTAAGTGCATAGACGTATCTTTATACTATTTTAAACCTCTAACGATAAAAATTGATAGATAAGAAAAACGTATTTTTTTAATCCACTTTATTTATCGTAATTGAATAATGTGTCAAGTCATTATTGAAAGATTAATATAAATGACGATTATAACGGCATACCAATCAAACTTTATTGGATAATTAAAAAAAAATGGGAACTTGTACGTGAATGTTTATACTAAGTATCTTGTTGCAATAAGCAATAAGTACGTATTATTAATAGTAATAAGGTTTTATAATCCTTTAGTAAAGTTAATTATATCTTGTGGTACAACCTTATAACATATTACCTATTTTGATACTCTTGTATTTCGAAATTAAATTTGAAAATTTCTAAATAACTGTTCATTCCGGTAAACAAAAATATTATTAGAAGAAATAAATTATTCAATAATTACTTGTAATAAAGTAATTACATTTAAAAAAAAATACCCTCGCCAACTAAACAATTGCAGATTATTCATTAGAAGACGATGAACGTGTATCATTGAGGAGTGCTTTGCGGTTCTAAACAGAAACGTTGTCTACTGCGTCTAAGTTTTCATACGAAATCCATTCTTGATAAGGTTCTTCGTCTGCTAAACTATCCCTTACCTTTCTTTTCAACTAAATCGTGATTTATAGATACAAGGGCGGTTCAATAAGTACTCCTGTTTGAACACAGAGGACGTTCCTGAGGGAAGTGGGTATTATCATCGTGTGCTGCCATCTATCAAACGACGCCAAAACAAATTTCAGATATATTAATAGGTTAATTTGGATTTGGGAGTCATTTTAGTGAGACGTATTTCATGATTTTCGTTAAGATGGAAAAAGAGTAGTTAAAGATCGTTCGGTAATTCGCTTTTTGTTTTTGGATGGGAAAAAATGTGAGGAAATAAAACCAAATTGGATGCCTTTTATGGGGACACTTCGCCTTCTATGACCACAGTTAGAAATTGGTTCAATGAATTTAAACGTGGGCGAACATCCGTTTTTGATGATGAGCGACCAGGACGCCCGGCAGACGTGGTTACCGAGGAAATCATTGAAAAAGTCCACAACATGATTCTCGCTGATCGACGGACGAATGTGCCGTACCGTAGTTGTGATAAGTTGGCGATGACAAAAGTGTCGTCCCGATCGGTGCCACGATTGCTCACAGTGGACAACAAGCGGATGCGGCTTTTAACTTCGAAACAGTGTTTGGAGCAATTTAAGCGAGATCGGAAGGACTTTTTGCGTCCAGTTGTCACCGTTGATGAAACCTGGATCACTACACACCAGAAACCAAGCAACAATCTACAATGGATTTCTCCCGGTGAATCTACTCCAAATAATTCGAAGACGGTGCCATCGGCTGGAAGGTCATGGCGGCGACTTTTTGGGATGCGAAGGGCGTCATCCTCATGGATTTTTATTAAAAACGAAGAACGATCACTGAACAATTCTACAGTAAGTTATTGGACCGCTTCGTCCAAAAATTGAAGGAGACACGGCCGCATTTGGCGAAAAAGAAGTTGCTTTTTAACCATGATAACGCACCAGCACATCATCCAGCGTTGTCGTCGCCAAACTGCATGAATTGCGTTATGAATTGCTGCCGTATTCACCCGATCTGGTTCTCTGCTACTTCTTCTTGTTCCTTAACATGAAGAAATGGCTCGCGGGAAAAAAATTAGCTCAAACGGGGAAGTCATTGTCGAAACAAGGGCGTATTTTGGAGAGTTCGACAAATTCTATTTTTTGGAGGGGTTAAAAAATGGCAGGAACGTTAGGAGAAGTGTACCTTTCTAAAAAAGGACTATGTTGAAAAATTAAAAAAAAAATGAATCACTGGTACTTATTGAACCGCCCTCGTATATATAAAAGACAAGTGTGTTTCCGTTTACACCCACTTTACGCTTCAACTAACCACTGCTCATCGCTCGCGGTTATAGTGGTAGATAACCTTTTGCCTCCCATTGATACTAATAACTGTCTTTTAGATAACGAAAGAGATAATATAAAATTCCAAAAAAAAACGGAATTTACAGTATCATATGTGGAAATTGTGACAAATATATAGATCAACCCCTTAGGGCAATTAATGTTAATTTTAAGGAACGGTTAGCCCATCTTATATTTAATAGAATAGAAAATGTAAATAACTTTGATTTAGGCTCCATTTGTTTAAATTTGATAAGAATATGAACTCAGATAAAGGTCCTCAATCTCGGATCTTTCAGATTAGTATCGAATTAATATTATCGTACAATTAAATTCACTATTATGACCTCCCTCAAACCCCACCCCTAGTACTCACCACTCTGTAATAGTTATAAATGGCCTGTTTTCATTCGTTATTTTCAGAATTTCTTAGAAAAGAATCATAACTATATACTTTTGAAATTGAGATTAATGTAATAATAATAATTACTTGTAATTAAGTAATTACATTTGGTAAACACCCTCGCCAGTTAAGCAGGTTTCATTATTGCCCGCATAATGAGCATTCGTTTTTTTAATTATTGAAATATCTGTTTGCGAACTGTGTAATTTCACACGGAGCGTACTGTATATACTGAACAATGTAGTACCACCTAACGGACAATTACTGAACCAATTGTATAGTTCGTAAATATGTAAAATGATTTCTGTTTCCTTCTGTTATAATGTTGGTAGTATAATCTCATTGATTTTTCGGTTTTCGTGTTTCGTTCTTTTCAGGTTGTTACTTGTGGCGGATAGTGCTTTTGTCAATCAAGTGTGTGAATCACGAGGTCCAAAAATCCAGTTAATACTATTTTTCGGAATGGTTGCAGAAAGAAAAACAGATCAAATTGAAAACCCAATTGATTGACTAGACGGAGGAACGCTTTCCCAAGAACTGTCGACGAAATATATCAAGATTCCGCCTAAAAGTTGTTGCCAACCCAGGGGGTGGCTGCCGAAGGTATATATTTACCATATTTTTTCATTTTAATACGCTTTTCATACCTAACTATGCCTATAAAATATGCTTAAAGTACCCAGTTTATAACTTGAAGTTTATTTAATCGAAAAATATCGTCATGTCTTTACACTTCCACAATTCATACGTTAAATGAAGTCACATTTTACTAGCATTACATAAATCTTGCATTGTCAAATAAAAACCTAAAAATAACACCTTACTTCCTTTTTTAATTACAAAGTAACATATAAAGTATATTATTAACTCTTACGAAATTAGTTAGACTTTTATTCCATTACAATTTATACAACAGTGGTCACAATTCACCTTTTTGAAGATATATTATTCTATAGTATATGCATTTTGCTGAAATATAAAACTTGCTAATGGACACAATTTCTGATTTAGTAAGTTTGTGTTTAAGTGCAGATGTAACATAAAACTCCTTCAATTTCCAGTCAGATTAAATAAATTTGGATACCTCAGAAGATGTTGCATAACTTTTAGAACAAATTTTTTTGTTTATTCTTTTTCTTTTTGATTTGTGAAAATTATTTTTGCTCAATAGTGAATTGTGCCAATTCCCATATTCTATTTACTAGGTGTTGCAATATGTGCCCGTGGTTATAGTGAGTTATTAACAGTGAACTCGTTAAATATGTGAAAAAGTGATTTGGTGCAGTGTACATTTTTAAAGTGGTATGAATTTTGCTGAGTATGCCTCATATATTATTCTGAATGTTGTGTTTTTTGTTTGTTATATAGATTATTGTTTTTATATTTTCAAATTTATCTGTTTCATTTTTTTTTACATATGTGATTGGTAACTGAGTAAAGCGTGCAAATATGGAATTTATTCCCAAGCAAGAGCAAAATAACATAAATGTATATTGCACCATTACTGAATTTAATTAGTTTTTTACTGGAACATTAAAATGAAATTAAGTAAAATTATCATTGCACGCTTTTTCAGGTACTTCATAAATAAAATAAGGAATAGAAGTGTAAACAAGCATGAGGAATAACAAAACCACCACAGATTATCAGTCTAAAAAAGACAAGTTTTTTATTACAAAAAATTATAACAAACAGCCATCCCGACCCAATGAAGCATCTTCCAGCGGCACCAGTGGGTTTTTTGTTACTCCAGATGAAAAACATAAAATTCTAAGTGCTAGACAGGACCCTAAGAAACCCAATAACTTTTTCAGCAAAAAAAGCAAATTTGTGAAAGATAATAAAACACAAGAAGAAAATACAAAATGTGACTCTTCAAATCTATCGGTCAATAAAAAACCATTTGATAAAAAGAAATGGCGCCTTCAAAAGTATAGCAAAAAATATAAATTGCAACAGTGGGAAGAAAAACGGAAAAAAATACTTTTACGCCAATATTATAAACAAGTTAAACACGAAAAACCAGGGTTTGATGTAAAAAATATCTACGAAGAATACGAAAATGAAGAAAGTGATGATAATAAAACATCTGTACTGAGAAGGCCTGTTGAAATTGCAG
Source organism: Agrilus biguttatus (assembly GCA_963921985.1). Classification (NCBI taxonomy): domain Eukaryota; kingdom Metazoa; phylum Arthropoda; class Insecta; order Coleoptera; family Buprestidae; genus Agrilus; species Agrilus biguttatus. Next base: position 30,706,918 of record OY998118.1, read on the forward strand.
CTGAAGAAATTGAAAATGATAACAACGTAAATGCAAGTTTGAGCGAGGAACAAAATAGTATTAAACATGAAAATTCTAATGCCAAACAAAAGAAGAAAAAGTTTATCAAAAGTGCTCATTTAAAGTATCAAAAAATTAAAGAGGAAAAACAGAAAAAAAGAGAAGAAATTTTAAAAAAGAAGACTGAAAGAGAAGCTGCCATACAAGAGTATAAGAAACAAAAGTTAGAAAAATATAAAAAACTTTCAAAAAAAACTAAAAAAGGACAACCAGTCATGAAATACAGAATGGAAATGTTATTGGAACAAATTGAAAAATCAGTAAAGAGTTAAGTTGCTGTATTATAATATTAATTATTTTTTTCTTGTGTAGTAATTATGAAATAAATAAATTTGATGAAACTGTGCCTTTGATTATAAAACAACCTTTAAACCAATTAATTGAATACTTATTTTTGAATATTTTAATGGCAATATTATACGTGAAAGTTGCGACAATTACAATTTAAAGAAACAAAGTGTAGTAAGTGTGATTCACTTTTTATTATGTGCGTAAGTGTGTTTAATTAAAGAACATTTACTAAGGTGTTATTTAAACATGTTTAATGTCACCTTCTAATGAGCCAATAATAATAGATTAAGAGTTATGCTAATTTAAAATACCATACACTTTGATCATCACTAAAGAAAATTATTCTTTTTTATTAGATAAAAATAATAAATTTGTATATTTTTCTGAGCATATCATTATTTTTTGTATATTTCAGAAATTTCGTACCTTATAATTAAGTTATTTTTTTCTAATTCAAGTTTATGTGTCGTTGTCACTAAATAATTAAACTTCCAGTTTTGTAATTTCCTTGAAATGATATTCAACCTTGTTTGGGTATTTTGTAAATAATAACATAATGAATTAGATTATTGTTATAATTCTTATTAATTTCTTTTCGTCACATCCAAAGCACATGAACTGTTATCTCTATTGTCATGAGTTTGGAAATGATAAATATTGGTAGGGATACCTCAATAAATTGATCGTCGTCTTGACTTTTGTCTCTTTTGATTCGAGTTTTTCTTTCAGAAATACAGTTTGAATATTTATGACGTTTCTTTGTAATTCGTTTACGCTTTTTCATGTCTTTATGTATATTTAAAAAGAGATACTCTGTAGCACAATATCAGGTAGGTCAATTTAATTTCCGGTTTATAAAAACTTATTTAATTATTTTTATTTTTTCGTTGATTTTTACAATGGCGTTATTTTCTTATAGTGTCGTTTTCTTAACTAAATTAAATGATTTCAATTTAAATTTAATCATACTTTCTTCATAAAAAATATAGTATATTATGTAATGATATCAGAGATATTCTACTAAGAATAAACAAAATTGATAAATGAGAGGATCTTGTTGCTATGGCAGTTATATTACAATTTATTGTATTATATTTTGTGTATGAATTGATTTTTAGAATGTGTATTGTTCAACGTTTTCTATCTAAAATATTATATCTATCTATAAAGAAAACAAAAGTTTGAGCTCAAAAATCATGCATATTTGTAATATCATACATAAATCATAACACAATGATGGTATTTTCTAAAATTCGAACTAATTGCTAGATTAAAATGAAATATCACTATCTAATAATGTTCTAACTTAGTAATACTAATAATCTTTACATAATGACATAATTTTGACCTTACACATTGTGTAGTTTTATAGATAAGTAGATCATATTTTTTATATCATGCAGGTATTCGATTACTTAGACTGTATATATTATAATTACAAGTGTTTACTCTTAGAAATTTTAAATGTTGGACTTATATCACTAGAAACCCCCATGCAGTTTTGGAACATAAATAACATCGTTAAAAGCATAAATGAAACGCTTCATTAATTACACATTACAATGCTATTTCAAGTAGGAAGGCACTTGGATTTTGAAACCAATCTGTAAAGAAATAAATAATTATGAAATATATAAAACACATTTAACTGCCTTGTCAGTTATTAAATTTTAAATTAAAGCAGGATGTGTTCACATACCTGCAATTTTTAATCACTGCACGGAAAACTTAAAAATGAAGACTCTCCTAGTGGTACTTGCTTTTTTAAGTATTAATTATTTTGTGAAAAAAGGTTATATGATGTATTTTATTCAATAAAAACACGTTTACTTTTATTTGCAGGGTTGTGCTGTGACAAGAGTAACTCCTGCCACAAAAGTCGCCTGCCTTCCAGCAAACTACAAATTATTCCTGAACGGAGAGCCCCCTTGGCATTGCTAGTGCTAGCCTAGGGTTACTCTCTCCGTACATAAACACAGCACTGCACCACGCTGAGCAAAGGCTGCCTCTTTGCTTATTACAACACAATTCAGTTAAATTTAACAAATTTATCACAAATTAATCATGAAGATAATCAATTTGACCACCAACAATCGTGTTCATGTAATCAATAACCGAACGGACGTGTGGAATGTCATACGTACGGTTGTCGATTCCGGAACACAGGAGGACGCGTTTTATATCTGCGATATTGGAGAAGTTGTTAGGAAACATAAAATTTGGAAAATATTAATGCCACGAGTTGTACCCCATTATGGTAAATATTGGAAGTTTTGTTGATTTTATGGTCTTAAAAATACTATTTTTGTTTATTAAATAATTAACGTAATAATTTTTTATTGCAGCTGTAAAGTGCAATGATAATATGGCAATTCTAGAAGTCCTTGCAGCTTTAGGAACGGGCTTTGATTGTGCTTCAAAAACAGAAATTAATAAAGTGCTTTCCTTGGGGGTAGATTCTGACCGTATAATTTTTGCCAACCCCGCAAAACCTGCTAGCCATATACGTCATGCAGCTGTGACTGGTGTGAATACCATGACCTTCGATAATGAAACCGAGTTGCACAAAATCAAAAACTTCTTTCCGGAAGCCAAGTGAGTAGAAAAAAGTGGATGGTGTGGTTAGGGAGAGAAAGATGAGACGGACGAAATGAAGACAGAAGAGAAGTGAAAGATTATCTGTGGTATATTACTTCCCCAGCATTTGCCTAAGTGATCCAAGGAAATCGCAGAAAACTTGGACCAGAGCAGACGGACCCGGATTCGAACCGGTGACTTCCCGAATACTAAGCAATGATCTAGAGCACTAGACCACGCTGCTCGGTTTCTCACCCAGTCCGTGACACCTCCACTTACGGCCGTTAGCAATGTAGAAGTATTAAATATATACGAGAGTATCCACCTATTAAACTGAATCTACAACGCAACTTATATATGACGCGATAGGAAGTAAACCAACTTAATAAAGAAATACTACAGTTAGCATAGCGATATACTGCCATACCTTGATATTATATCAACTAATAAGTTTGAAATCGCGATTCACCTCTGGTAGTTTCTATAGTGCTATATGATATGACCGAGCGGCGTGGTCTAGTGCTGCTCTGATCCACGTTTTCTGTGGTTTTCTTGGATCATTTAGGCAAATGCTGGAGCAGTAATATTCCACAGATAATCTTTCACTTCTCTTCTGTTTTCATTTCGTCCGTCTCATCTTTCTCTCCCTAACCACACCGCCCACCCATTCCCACGATTCCTGCAAAGAGGCTGACGAGGGCCTTACGCCCTACCCTCCGGGTTTGTACTACAGTGTAGGTCGGAGGGACTGCCCGCCCACCAGCACGAGTAGCTGGTGGGAATGAAACAGAAAAGTTTTGTTTTCTTTTTGGTCTTTATTAAAAATTTGGAAGAATAGGTTTACTGAATTTTAACAAATTATTATAAGTATGTGCAACAAAAATTGAAGCAAACAACGTGAAGAAATGTACTATACATCAACGAAAACCTGATTATATAAATCAAAATGGCCTTAAACATTGTTTCAAATTTTCTTTTTCTAATAAAGTTGTACTTGTTTTATTTTTGTGATAATTTTCAGATTAGTAGTCCGTATTAGATGTGACGCAAAAGTAGCACAGTGTCAACTAGGGATGAAATTTGGTTGTGACGCCATAACAGAGGTTCCGTATCTGTTATCTGTTGCCAGAGATTTAGGTCTCGACGTAATAGGTGTTAGTTTTCACGTGGGTTCTGGCTGTGGTGAACCCGATGCTTTTCGGCGAGCTATCGCTTCCTCTCGAAAAGTCTTTGACTATGCCGCCACCTTGGGTTATAATTTCAACTTGCTTGATATAGGTGGTGGTTACCCTGGAAGTCGCGACGATACTTTAGAACCGGTAATCATCTACATAATTTTTATTCATTTTAAATAAATAGAGTAATAATATATATATGTATATATATATATGTACATATATCTACATGCATAATGCAAAGCATACTTTTTTTGTTGATCGTTTCTTTCTTTTCTACTTTAGAGTTAGTATCTATAGCATAAAGTTTCTATGAAATAATTATATCATATTTTATTATTCAGATTGCAGAGATTATAAATGACTCTTTGGATAAGTATTTTCCGGATCCTCATGTGAGAGTGATTGCAGAACCTGGACGGTTTTATGTAACATCTGCATATACGTTGGCTTGTAACATTCACTCCATTCGAACCATCAAAACCGAAGATCCCATAACTAAAAATACAACATCACATTACATGTATTATATCAACGATGGCGTCTATGGTAGTTTTAATTGTATTCTCTACGATCATCAAGTAGTCATTCCTCAGCCATTTAAGGTAAGATTTTGTTAAAGAAAAACCAAATAATATTTTTAACATTATTTTTTAATTTATTGTTTACAGAATTGTGACGGTTTGGAATTACATTCGAGCAGCATTTGGGGTCCCACTTGTGATGGATTAGATCAAGTTATAGAAGAATGCATGCTTCCCGAATTAAAAGTTGGCGAATGGATAATATTTGAAGACATGGGGGCATATACATTACCAGTGGCCAGTCCGTTTAATGGATTTCCTATTCCAAAAGTTCATATCATGTCCGATGAAAAGACTTGGTAAGTATCCATTCATTCAAATATAAAATACCGAAGTCTTAGTTTTAAAAATAGATGTCATTTTCTTTAAAATCGTTTTTATCTACAATGTTTGCAAATGAAATTAAAAAAAAATTGTTAAATATTGAGAATAAAAATGTAAATCATATTATTATTTATAGAAAGTAATAAATTGATTTTGATTTTTCTGTAGTCATAATTTGTAATTGTTAACTAATTAATTTACTTTTTGTCATAATCAACATTTACTTCGCATATTTCTTAGTCTCTCCAGTTTAATAGTTTAGTTTAAAAGTTGTAACGATATATACAGAAAATTGATTATGAAAAGGTCAGAAGTACGCGTAAGCAAAATGGTGATAAAATTGTTACATGCTCCTTGTCTGCCCTTGAAACGTGTATTTAAATTAAAAAATTAGCACAAAATGTTATTCATAATTTGTTTACTTTGTTTAGTAACGGTTGATTAATTACTTCTATTCAGACAATAACTTCACGCTGACATTGTCAAAAATTCAACTGAACAGTAAAGTTGTATAAAAATGTTCTTGATATTTTGCTTTTTCATGTAATAACGATGATATAAATATTATTTCAGAATTAGAAAAAATCAGTTTTTAAGTCTGTAACTGGAAGATTATTTATTCGGAAATTTCTGACATATTTTAATTTATTTTAAAAATCCAGTACGATGTGTTTTCGTCTAACTTCATTCCCACAAAAAAAAATTCAGATAATATGATAATATAGTTTTCTCTGTACTTAATTTTAATTGACGGATTTATATATACATACATACATACATACATATATATTGATAAATTTTACTGATAAATACAAAAAGCATGTATCACAATAAATTAAAAATACTTTTTTTTCAGGGATCTCTTAAAGGGAATCCTACCGCTTAGAGAAGATCATTTCATTTTCGGTCAAACTCCAGCTAACATAAGAGCCAGTCTGCAAAATGACGATAACTCATGGACTTACCCTAAATTGCCAATTACAGTTTCCATTTCAAAATACAATAATAATTCTATAATTCAGGAGCACGTTCTTGAACTCGTAGATGTCAGTTTATTCCAATAAGTAGAACTTAGAAAAACAAAAAAAGATTTTATAAATATGTATTTTACTAACGTTGTATAAGCAAACATAGTAGCCATATTATTGATTTTCAAAATTATTTGCATTTTAATTATAAAAGTATTCTTTTTTTTTTGTAAAATATTCAACTATATTAGTGTTATTTTTGTTAAATGATTATTGTGTTGTTAGGGTTCTGTTGAATAATAACTAGTTAACGATCATGCATTGTTTACATTAGTTATTTTACAGAGGAACTTCTTAGATAGGCAACGGGGCAGCTTCAGCTTATTGCTAACATGTGCGGATAGTTTAGTAGATTTACCAAAACCATTTATCTCGCAAATAAAATCTACTAAGCTATATTTATTAAGTAAGCGTTTAAGTACTCTTACATGGTGCAAATGTTTTATGTTTTAATAGATGTTTTATGTTTTAATTAGAAATTAAAATTAGACGAAATAAATATTTATCGTAAGATTTGTTTTTTGTATCTATATATATATTTATATGTTTGTTTAGTTTATTGGGGCGAGACGTAAGGTGGATATTGTGTTTATGAGGCAGCCGTTGGTCGAAAGGGGTAGGAATGACCTTGCAGAACGCTAAAATTGTGTTTTTAGATGGGAGTGGAAGCGCAGAGGTGATCCCACAAACTAGATAATTATCAAAAAACTAAAAATGTGTTTAGTTGTAATGGAAATAATTTGAACCAAAGTTCAATGCGTCCAGAAACAATTGAGTGATCTGCCCACACAGCTATAGGTTACATGTTTCTTGTGCACTTTTCGTAGCACTTATTTATCCCTAAAATATCAATAAGTTGTAATTGTTTCAAAATCAATCAAATAAGTAAACTAATTATGAAAAATATGTTGTAAATATACGGCTAATGCATGCCAAGAGTTATGTTAGGGATAAATTCGGGCTTTTAAAACTAATAAAAGTGACAAAAAAAGATTATTATTTTTAATTAAGTTTAACTTTTGGTCGATTTAGAAAAAGTTATCTAAATTGCTAATTTATTTTTTATAAGTAAAGTGTTAACTTTTTAATTTTATATTAATTAGTCTGAAAACATCTAAGGTGCTAAAGTATTTGTTGTCATTATTGTTTTTAAAATCAGGCCGAAAACACTTGAAAAATAGGTTTTACATTTTATGAAAAGTGAAGGGTTTAATTAAGAACGTAAGGCGTATGTATAACCACTTCCAAAATGACAAATGTGGTGTCAAACGTTAGATGTTTGACATTTAGCCTTCGTTTTATTTCAAAAAATTGCTCATGTGCTTAGTTTTTGTAGTGAATTGGATTAACTTTATTGCTAAACCATTTAAATTGTTACATTTATTACGTATAAGGATATAAGTTTTCTACAATGGAAATATCTGATGAAAATTTAAATACGTTAGCTCAATACCTTCAACAGACTCTTAGTCCTGATATAAATGTCAGAAAGCCGGGTAATTTGTGTTTATTCAATATTTTATGTTATTTTATTATAAATACATTTTGCAAATGATATTTCATTAATAAACAAACACCAATCTGTGTAATAAAACTAAAAGACTTCTAAATAATGTTTTAAAATCTCAACATGGTTAGATTTTTTATGAGATACATTTTTGGAACTTAACATTATTCTATTCCGTATTGTAGCCGAGAAATTCTTGGAAGGAGTTGAAGTTAACCAGAACTACCCAGTGTTATTGTTAAATTTGGTTCATAAAGATGGAGTAGATATGACCATACGAATTGCTGGAGCAATTGCATTTAAAAATTATATTAAAAGGAACTGGAACGTGGTAAGAAATAAAAATAAATTGAATTGTTATCGTTTTCTAACATAATTATTTATTTTTAAAGGAAGATGAGCAACCAGATAGAATTCATGAAACAGACCGTGCTGCTATTAAAAACTTGATTATTACTTTAATGCTAACTTCTCCTGAAGCAATTCAAAAACAGCTTAGTGATGCAATAAGTATTATTGGTAAAACAGACTTTCCAATAAAATGGCCGGAACTTATTACACAAATGGTTGATAAGTTTGGCACAGGTAATCATGTTTATTTAATTATTGGTGTCCTTAGTATAACTTAATCTTCAAAATATATTTCAGGTGATTTTAATGTTATAAATGGGATATTAAGAACAGCCCATTCTTTATTCAAGAAATACCGTTATGAGTTTAAGTCAAATAAGTTGTGGACAGAAATAAAGTTTGTTCTAGAAAGACTGGCACAGCCATTAACAGATTTACTTGTAGTAAGTTGGGTTTAGAATTTTCATTAATTTACATAGGAGTTGCTTCAATGTACTATTGGTGGATTTTTGCTTTCAGGCATTAATGAACTTAACACAGCAACATGCAGGGGATGTCAATGCTTTAAAAATTATATATAATTCTCTGGTACTTGTCTGCAAAGTATTTTATTCATTGAATTTCCAAGATTTGCCAGAATTTTTTGAAGATAATATGTCAATTTGGATGACCAATTTTCATACTTTACTTACTGTGGAAGTGAAAGCTTTAGAAACCGGAGTAAGTTTATTTTTTGAAATATATATTTCTAAGACCCTTCTACATAGTAAACTGCATCCATTAACTATAATAATGTACATTTTCACAATAGTTATGATTCAAGTGACTCATTGGTCAATCTTTGGGAAACAAATATGTATAAAACTAAAACTACTGTTTTATACAGTAAACATGTATTAGGATTATCAGAATATTTAGGAAAAGGACCCAATACTCTGAAATGTATGTGGTTTAATTATCCTTTAACCAATATGTACCAGAAAGGACAGATTAGAATGTAACACTAATTGTTTCAATTGAAATAACCTTAGAGTGCCCAACGGCGATATAATAGAAGTCAGTATAGGGGTTTCTTAAATGACTTGAAACATTTTTTATTGTAAAATTGAAATTTATTTTATATCTATCATTTTTGAAAAAGTGTCAACTTATTTCTTTTTCATTGTAAAAGAAAAAAAGATGTATGATTTTTTTAAAGGATGATGAGACAGGTGTCTTAGAGCAGTTGAAGTCACAAGTGTGTGATAACTTGGCTTTGTATGCACAAAAGTATGATGAAGAATTTCAGCCATATCTACCCCAGTTTGTAACTGATGTATGGAACTTGTTAATATCTACTGGATTACAACCTAAATATGATTTGGTAATTAAGTAACTAAAAAACTCGTGTTTATTACAGTGGACATATTTCAGCTTGTTTCAAATGCTCTTCAATTTTTAACAACTGTAGCAGAGAGAGCCCATTATCGCAACTTATTTGAAGATGGTAACGTTTTGAACAGTATTTGTGAAAAAGTTATCATTCCAAACATGGAATTCAGACGTATGGAGTGAATTGTAATTGATAATTTTATATTTTATATTTACATGTTCTTATTTCAGAGTCTGATGAAGAATTGTTTGAAGATAACCCAGAAGAATATATAAGAAGAGATATAGAAGGTTCTGATTCAGACACCCGTAGGAGGGCGGCTTGTGATCTCGTCAGTACACTCAGTCAGAATTTTGAGGAAAAAATTATGGGTATTTTTGGAAATTACATACAGGTAACAAACACTCAAATTATATTTACTTTATAAGAAGTATATTATTTTTTACTTTAAAATTTTATAAGTATTTTTTTTTCCTTACTCCTATTTAAAGGTAATGCTAACTAAATATTCGGAAAATCCGCTTCAACACTGGAAGAGCAAAGATTCAGCGATGTATCTGGTAACTTCTCTTATTAGTAGGGGTGCCACTCAAAAACATGGCGTAACCAAAACTAGTCTATTAGTTTCCGTTCCACAGTTTTGTCAAGAACACATTATACCGGAACTCAACAGGCCCAACCGTAAGTTTTTATAAATATTTATGTATTCCATGATCCTGGGGAACTACATACATGTTTCTATACTTAAGTGATATCCATAATATCAACTATATAGTAATTTCAATATTGACTTGCCCTTTATAAACCATAAGAAATAATATTCACATGTCATTTCCTACATAATTTTATTTACAGTTGATGAACTTCCAGTATTGAAGGCTGACGCTATAAAGTACATCATGATGTTCAGGTCTGTGCTTGCCAGTGATCTCTTGATTTCGTCAATTCCGCAATTGATACGACATATCACAGCCGAGAGCTGTGTTGTTCACACTTACGCTGCCTGCACCATAGAGAAGATGTTGGTCATGAAAGATGCCACTCAGATGCCTTTGTAAATAATTATATTTTTCAGAGGTTACTTTGTTGCAAATAATTAACTTTCTTGTTTTTTTGCTTCCAAGAGCCTAATAATTTTTTCACTTATAAAAAAATTATTGTCTGACATCAGACACCTTTCTTTTGATGTTTCGTTTTTACAATAAATTAGATTAAGAATAGATTTCTTTTACAGAATAACTGGTGATTATTTGAATCAATATGCAGGAGATCTGTTATCGAAGCTTCTGTCAACATTAGAAAAACCAGTTTCAGAAGAAAATGAATATGTTATGAAAGGTAAATTTAAAATAACAAATTGTTTTAAAGTGAGCATTTACTTTTTTTGATATCTATTTTCAGCTCTAATGAGAAGTTTTTCGACTTTACAAGAAAGAGTTATTCCATTCTTAGGGGCCATTTTACCTAAACTGACGGAGAAATTGCAGTTGGTTGCGAAAAATCCATCTAAACCTCATTTCAATCATTTTCTATTTGAAACATTCTCTTTGTCAATTAGGCAAGTTTTTAATTTAACTTTATTATTATTGCACCAATTCCCACCAATAACGTTTACTGAAAATTATTATTTTTTTTATATGGTTTTATATAATTTTATCATCATTGTATATTCTTTTTTACTTTTAGAATTGTATGTAAAAGTAATCCAACAGCGATTTCCTCTTTTGAAGATGTACTTTTCCCTATTTTTCAAGGAATTTTACAACAAGACATTCAAGGTATTTGTTCAATTCCATTCTTTTATTATGTATTGAATTGCCTATGTTGTATTTTTCTTTTCAGAGTTCATTCCATATGTTTTCCAATTGTTGTCTCTTTTAATGGAACTCACTCCACCTGGTGCGATTTCGGAACCATACATGCAGCTATTGCCCTGCTTATTGGCTCCAGTTTTATGGGAACGCCCGGCGAATATTAGCCCACTTGTACGACAACTTTGTGCATACCTTACCCAAGCTGCACCTCAAGTTATCGCACAAGACAAATTGGTAGATTCAAAATATATTTTTTAAATTGTTTTTCGAATGTTTACATTGTTTCTGTTTTTCTTTTAGAGTGGCTTTTTGGGCGTTTTTCAAAAATTGGTCGCTTCTAAAACCAATGATCACGAAGGATTTTATTTGCTGCAAACAATTATTCAACACACTCCAATGTAAGTTTAAACACATGTACATGTAATAATAATAGCACGTCATTTTCACCCTTTCAATCGTTAGTTGTACTTAGCAATATTATTACCCTATAACCATAAAGGCAATTTCAAAAGAAAAAGTTTTAATTTTTGAGAATATAGTTGTATAGTAACAACATTGTTTTCTTGTTTATTATGGTTTTTATTTGGTTACTTTTAATTTGTTAGAGAAGCACTGTCTCCTTACCATAAACAAATCTTCTTCCTACTGTTCCAAAGACTGTCTTCAAGCAAAACAACGAAATATGTAGTCGGATTAATAGTTTTCTTCAGTTTGTATGCTGTGAAATTCTCAGCAAGTGAACTTGTTCAAACAATCGACGGAATTCAAGCTCAGTAAGTAAACACTTTATTTCAAATACTTGTCATATCTTTTTTATTTTTATATTTGATTCTTTATGTTTCTTTTATTAATTAGATATGACATTATCATTACTTTTTATTTATAAATTAAGAATATTTGTTTCTTATTATTATAAACGAGTGGTGTAGCTTATAATAATCTTTGTTCATTATCTATTATTCAATGTACTTTTTAGAATGTTTGGTATGGTATTGGAAAAACTTTTCTTGACCGATTTGCAAAAGGTTTCGGGTGGAGTCGAACGTAAAATAGTTGCCTGTGGTGTCACCAAATTACTCTGCGACTGTCCAGAAATATATTCGGGAATTTATAAGAAATATTGGGCACCTCTTCTTCAGGTGGATCATGTTATTTACGTTTTGTATGACCAATTGTAATTAACTGAAATTATTTTAGTCGCTAATAAATTTCTTCGAGGGACAAATAGATGAAAGCACTTTTCCGGATGACCATTTCGTTGAAGTCGATGATACTCCCACGTGGCAGACGACCAGTGCTAAACTTAGTTTTGCCAACAGCAGCAAAATGGATCCTCTACAAGGTAACTTTTCATTACTTTTAGAATAGTATACGTGGAAATTGCGTACAAGTTTATTTGTTTATATTATATGTAAGCAAACAACAATATTTTATTTAATATATATATCTTTTTAAGAAGCGTACCAATAAGAAAAATAATTAGAAAATATTGAAATTTATAATTTAGTAGAATATCCGTTTTTTCTTAAGATAGAAAGTCAAATTGATAATGTAATTTGAACAAAACTACTTACCACGGCAATAGAATGAATATTAGCCGAAGAATAAAGGTAAACATTTGGAATAATTATGCATTTACTTTTATTTTCACCGCCATTAGTTTCAGCAAGTCTATCTGGATGTTGAATTTTATATAGTTCTAAGTAATGTCTGTTTGCATAGATGCAGAACCAGTTACCTTAAGTTGTGCCCACTAATTATGAATCTAAAATACATTTATTACCAATAAGAAAAATAATTAGAATATATTTAAATTGATAATTTAATTCCAGGTATAGCTGAGCCTAGACAGTTCTTGTCACAAAGCTTGGCAACTTTGGCTAATTCTCAGCCAGGACTTTTACCTTCTATGGTAAACAGTATCGATCAGACCAGTCTTACGCATTTGCAAGGATATTTGGCAAAGTTTGGCTTCCAGTTAGTTTAAAATCCATCATAAAGTGACAACACCGCCTCATGTAAAAAGTTTGTGTGAATCTAGAGACTAATACGTTTTTATACCGCTTCGATTTGTTAGACTGATAATAGGTAACTTTCATCATCTCAAGTACATATTGTTGAAATTTTATTTGTAAGAACAAGTTATTAGTAGATATTATTTTTGTATTTTGTTCTTCATTGTAATGAATAGTTCTTTTTGTTGTAGAATGTTTTGTCTGGAGAATTGTAACATAATACACTGCTTTTTAAATACCTTTATTGTTTCACAGACATTTATAATTAAAAAAACTATTTTTCTTACTAACTATAGTATAATTTCATTCTTAAAACTGCGAGTGAGTTCCTTGTGCGGCAGTACGATTGAATTAAGTAAAATTGTTTCAGAACGAACGTTAACATCTCCACCTGCAAAATAGAAGTAATTTAAATGATGTAATAGTCTAGGCAAAATTAAATTTAACATTTTATAGATCTAACACTAACGTATTTTGAATCTCAACCGCAAATTTTATATTATATATTAATTAAAATAATCAATCAGGGATATACCTAAAACAGTAATGGATGGATGCATCCTGCCATCTTCTTTGAATAAAGGAGGATTTTCCATTTTGGCAAAGGGTTTGTTAGGATCGGGATCTGTAGGAGTACCTTCAACTCGAGTCCAGCGGCCAATTCTAGAATTTTGACCTATAATACTGTGTCGTATGAGACTGTGACTTTCTACAACAGCTCCGTTTAAAATAATACTTTCTCTTACTCGAACACCAGGACCGATGGTTACATTACGACCTATACTGACATTGGGACCAAGCTGTAAGTAATAATGAACATTTTGGCCAACTTTTACTACAAATTTGTTTATGTTTATATAATTATCTTCAAATTACTTATCTGAATTTAAAAACTTATATTTAATTTATTATTTTGTGAGTTGAAATAATTACATGAGAAAAAATTGATGAATATATTCAATTTTTACTAGTGGTTAGTTAATATTTCTTCCTTTCAATAATTAAATCACGTTTATAACTAGTAGAAACTTGTTATGAGTGGTATTAAAACCAATACAGTAGTTATTATACAGATGTATATGTAATACTTTCGATTGTTTAATTTCCTTTTTATATGGAAATTACCTAATAAAACTGATTGGTAGGTAAAATTAATAAAATATCCAGTTTTTCTTAAGATAGAAAGTCAAATTGATAATATAATTTGAACAAACCACTTACTACGGCAGTAGAATGAATATTAGCAGAAGGATGAACGTAAACATTTGGAATAATTATGCATTTACTTTTATTTTCACCGCCATTAGTTTCAGCAAGTCTATCTGGATGTTGAATCTTATATAGTTCTAAGTAATGTCTGTTTGCATAAATCGCAGAACCGGCTGTCTTAAGTTGTGCCCACCAATTATGAGTCTAAAATACATTCATTACCAAAAGTTCACATTTCATGAATAATTAGTGTCTAATAGTACCTGTACAGCAAAAACTGTTGCTGTGCCAGCCAAAGGTGCAAGGATATCTTGTTCTAACTGGATGTAGCCAGTTTCTTTACACCCATTTCCATTTCTACAAACAAGAAAATTTAAAAGTAAAATTTTCAACATGCATGTTGCAAATACCGACAGCAAATTCTGTTTCTATATCATTGATATATTTCTAAAGAAATTGAGGTAAAAATGATTCTGGATTTCACATGAATGATCATACTAGAATTTTAGTTTTTATTTTGAAAATTACGATCGTATATTAACATTCAGCAAAACTAATAAATTTGTTTGCATTAATTTAACTTTTATTTACCTTAAACATTAAGAATCTTCAATATCAAACTTTGACAGACCATGTTAATGTTAAATAAAAAACTTATGTACACAAAAGTAAAATTAATTTTTTCATTTGTGGTTAATCAAAATAGTATAAAAGCAGAATTTGGTGTAACCGAATAAATTTACTTAACGAATTGTACCTGTTTAAGTCTTGCTGTTTTGAATTAAATACTTCGCCTATCTTTTGAAAAATATCTGGGGAGAACAAATAAACTCCGCAATTTATTAAAGTTGACACATAAGAGCTGGGTTTCTCCACATAATGTTTCACTTCTTGGGTGTCCTTATCCATTACCATGCACCCATACTCTAAAGATTGCTGCCTAGTAGCTTCTGTAGACATTATAGTAACCTTTAAAGAAATATTGTTTTAACATTATTATTTAGGAACAAAATCTTTTACTATTGTTCAAATTATTTATAAAGAATTTATAGCAAATAATGAAACAGATACTATTTACAGGCATGTGTAAAATCATTAAATATAAGTACAGTAAATGCATATTTTTCAGAGTTCACCCTTCAAATACAATATTGTAGTTGCAAAATTATATAATTTTTAAGTGCTACTAAGTCTTAAAAATCACATGTAACAGGTTTCTTTTTAACATATTATTTTAAGTGTATCGCGGCATAAAGTAAAGTAATAAATTTCCTTTGATGTTAAAGTTCAACACCTGATAAGCCTTTTATAACTAGGTAACCCAAAACTATGCAATTATACAATAATTTGAAACTATTTCAAGTGCACTCAAGATTAGCCAAATGAGGTCTCTAAATAGAGTTTATAAAAAAATAATTTGTAAATGGAGACTTACTAGAGCATTATCTCCTTTACTTTTATGAAATTCGTACATATGCTGCAATTTAAAATCAGCACAAACATCTCCATTCATTACAAAAAAAGCTTCTGGCGATCCTACTCTAATTTGGTCTCGGAAATGAAAGAGCCCCCCTGCTGTTCCAAGGGGTGCAAATTCTTGTAAATATCTATTGAAATTGAACATTTTTATTTAATATTTTTAATTAATATAATTTCCAACAAGTACTTACTTTATAAAAATGTTATGCTGTTGTTGCATTTCAGTAATAAAATTTTCAATTTGTGCAGTTGGATAAAATCCAATTAACAAAATTTCTTTCAAATCTTTCAAAACTGTGCATGCCTCAATATGATGCTGAATAATTGGAAAGCCAGCCACTGGAAATAAGGGTTTTGGAATGTCCAGGGACAGTGGACGAAATCTAGTCCCTACAAATTATTGCTTAATTAACTTTGTAACTTTTTCTATAAAATTATTACTATTACCTTTTTGGGGGCCACCGATTAAAATCACAGCTTTTAACATTGTGCAACCGGTTAACAAACTGCCATAAACTAATTTAAAACACTAGCCTTTAAACAAAACCGTTATATACAAGCCCTAAATTATTTTGAAGTGCGTTAATAGTTATTAAAAGATAACATATTTTTTTTACTTTCATTTATATCCACGTCAATACCCATATCATTATCACATTTAAAGAACACGTTTAGTTTGTTTACATTGCTCTAATCGTACTGTGTCTAGAATACCCGTAAATATAACTAAAGACAAAAATGTTCTTGAATAACTATATCGATTCCACTTGTAAAGGTTAGATAATCAATAATAAATTAAGTTTTTATGTTTGACATGTAGTTATTATTTGTCATAACTAACTGAATCTTTCTGCGTAATAAAAACAATACCAATGCTCATCTGCCCTATCCATGTTATTTAAACACAACAAAGGTAGTGGCCTCATAATAGTATTATTAGCTTTTTAGTGGTTATGTGACTTATGTGGTTGTTACCCTGTTGTTACGTTTAAATTGTAGAATATCTATAATCGTAACCTAATTAAAATTTGTAAATAAACGTTATGAACGATTTGAAAGAATTATTTTTTATTTTACTTGCTATTTTGCCGATAATAGGTAATTTTCTTCTTAATATTCGATAATTGCATTTGCTCTATAATTTATGTGGCATGTTTTTTTCCTTACCAAGTGACTAAAATAATAACAACCTTATTATTTTACTGATTTATCAGTGGTAATAAATGATTTTATTTTTTTGCAGGGCTTTACAGTTCAGTGGTGCTTGGCGGCAACACATTAAATTAATTATGATTATTATAAAACAATCAATATACAACAGTGCCATTCATGCTAGTACCTTATTTGTTGTGTTCCTAAACCGAAAGGATTTTATGATCCATCCGGGAATCAAGGTAAGATTTTTGTGTTAAGTGGAAAGTACTTTTTCATACTTGAAATGAGCCTATAAAAGTTTGATAAATATTTTCAGTGGCCCAAAATGTAGTGTTTTAGTGAGATTGTTTTTTTTTTGTGGAATTTTTAACGATTTCGATTCTATTATTCATGTTACTCAGTCTGATTTTAATATTCTTTACGTTATCAGTTCTACACACATTTTTTACAGCTTGCTCACCTTTTAAACGTTTTATACTAATAAATGTTTTAACAGGTCAACAATTTATGAGTAGTTCTTTGTTTTAGGAACTAAGCATATATCATGCATTTTATCTTATCTAATTCCTGAGTACATTAAATATAAACGTTTCTATTTTTTTTTTAATTGGTTACTTCCAATAACTGGAATCTGAAGAAAAGAATTACATGTTTCTCATTGACACTGAAAATAATACTGTTATAAATTTTAATTGAATGAAAATACAAAAGTAAACAAATGTAAATGATAAGGTGATAACACTAGCAAGGCTAAAGGTGTGAAAGCATAACAAGACACTTATTATAAAGATATAGTTCAAAATAAACAATAACATTAAGTAATAGTAAGTTAATATCTTCCTTATTCAAGGAGCTGAGAAGATCAAAATCTAATAAAGTTGTTATAGGCGATTGCCAAAAAGAACTGTAAAATTGAAATTAACTGGTTGTTTTTAAGGCTTTTTTAAAAAAAATTAAGGTAGTTTAATTCTATCACATAATATTATTACTAAAGTTTGCAGTATAATGAGTTGCCTAATCGCAAACTAAAAATAGATAAAAGATACGTGTATATGAGATGTTATATAATAAAAGAACTTATTTTATTACGTGTTTTTCAGACAGCTTTATTAGTTACATGTTTCGACTTGACCGACACCCAGAGAGCAGTGTCTATTAGTGCCTATTTTATTTTTTATTGCATTTTCAAGAATCATTTCCCTAAAAAAATCTTAAAAAGTTTGCTTTCATAAACAATACTTGTCTGAAGATAAAAATAATATATTGAAGCGGCAGATGAAATAGTTGTCGTATAGGTTCCCGAATTGGTTTTCTGATTTCAAATGTACAGAATGTGTCACATAAAGGGCCTTCTTGTATCTTAACACTGACATTTATATTGTTATTCTTGTGTGTATTTTAGAAAGGGCGATGGAAATTAAAGTTACAATAAACAGTGAATAGCGAACTTTTCTGTTTAAAATTCGATTTTAACAAAGCATGTTTTTAAAATAGGAGAGGTTGCGATTAGTGTAAAAAAAAGAATCACTAACCACTAATTGTTATTGTATAAAGTACAACACGTGCAGTGGGTCGCCAGAATGAGAGCCGACCAAGACTAGATTTTTAAAAGCTTTGAGTTGATAGGCTTCAGTTGATATAACAGATGAAAGTATTTAATATTTTTTATTATACGTTGACGTCTAGAAGAGGAGAAAACATTTGTACTCCGATCGAATGGTGGTACTTAGTTGTGCATTGTGAAATTATGACAAACATGTCGCAATATGAACCCAAATTTGTGAACAACCAAGCCTTTTTAATTACAAAAATATATATTTAAATTAATATAGTAAATAAGTAAGTGAAGAAAATAATTGATTTATTTATACTGTTAACGTAAAACAAATATTTGTGTATCTTTATTTAAATGTTTTTGTCGTGTTTGTCTATTTTTTCGTTGTGTACTGTACATTACAATTCGTTCTGATACTGTTAATATATTATAACACTGTCAGTTACGATCTTATTTTCGGTAATCTTAAAAACACTTCGGAATTATAAAACGATGGAAAATGAAGTTGTTTTAATGGTTTGTTTATTTTTTATTTTTTTCTATACAAACATCAGTCGCATGCTCTTTGCAAATAATTTAAGGAATAAATAATTTAACAAAATTAGGAAACGTAGTAGTAGAACGAATTCCGTTACATTGTTATTTACAATTTGAAGAAAAAAGATACCGTAAAACAAAAAATTCGCGTTCATCAATTTTTATTTAAAATAAAACTACAATTCAATTGTATTCATTAGTTGTCACAGGTATGAACATAACTTCTTTTGGATAGTTTTTTTTTATCACCAAGGCATGTAATTATCAATTATCAATAAATATTCTATTATTGTACAAATTAATTTTTTCGACCATTTATTTTTTCATGGTAAATTTGATAGTATTTCCTAAGGGCCGTGGCTCAGTGCTTTAATAAGTCCGTTAATTATCTATTAGGTGTTTAATTTCAAAAAGAGTTCACTAAAATTAAATATTTTTTATTTTCGATTTTCATAATGAACACGACACTGCAATTTTCGCAAAAAAATATTGTTCTAAACCAATAATAAATAAGAATGTATAGGTATTTTAATTAATAAATATTAAAATTATTTGTACAAGTTTAATGAAATAATTTTTTAAATATTTTGTTAAAAGCTTGAGATTGTGTGCGTAAAAGGAACTTTTAAATATACATTCAACATTATTCATAAACTTGGATTTTTAAACTTTTAACATCAAATTTATTAGTATATTTCTGTAGTAATTATAGACAAAATTTAAAATATTTTGACCCTATTAAGTACTGAAATTTTTACTGAACAATAAAGTTTTTAAATATATTAATGTGATATTAATTTTTAAATTAATTTGTACCTACTACAGATTATCTCAAATTAATTATTATAGTAAAAAATTACCTCGATTTAAAAATTCTCAAAAAATATTTCATTATTAATTAACTTTTTCTTTAATGGTTTCGTCAGCAACATAGAAATCAGTGCTTTTATATGAAGTAATAAATATCAATAAAAACACTTGCAAATATTGCCAGGACCGAACTGTTCCTCTGATGAGATGATCTATTTTCTTCACAAATGTTCAAATAATATTTGACCGGCCGGTTCAATATGGAATACTCGAAGCTATTTTATTTCCCAGTCCGAGCCTGAGGAATTATTCGCTGATCATTGTAAAAATATTTAAAATGGATATATCAGCAACTGATAATATTGTTCAAAATTTTGTTAATAATTGAAATTATGATAAAAAATCGGTTTATATTTTTGAAATCCGATACGTGTACAATTTATTGTTAAACATTTTCGATTGTCCTGAAAGTACCAATTTATTAATTACATTACAATTTCGGTTATTCAATTACATACTTGTTGAAAAATATCGACAAATGTTTGGGCAGCAACCCGAATTTATCGAGAATAATAAACATATTCAAAATTCACGTTACAAATCTAATCACCTAAATCTCAACCATATAAGGTAGGGGTGGTGAACCTTTACGTACACCAACGTGCCATTTTTATAAAGAAATATTTTGTGAGGTCATAGACATGCCATGAAATAATTTTGACTTTGTGATTATTCGGAAAATAATAATAATAAATACTATCAATTCACTTCACAATTTTTATCGTGACAATCGTGATTTTAAATTTATGCCTTTGATCGTGAATAATTTTGTGAAACGTTGAAATTAATCTATGTTCCAAAAATTATGTAAATACTCATAAGTAAATTAATTATCTGTGAAAATTTATTCAGACGTTATAGAAAAGTTGTAGTTGTTCTAAATATCAATAAATAGGTACATATCTGCCCATCGTCGAAATGAAAATCTTCATCTTTTCCGAAGTATTTTAAAAGATATATGCGTATCTAATCTAAAATAAATTTATTTTGGCAATTTGTGAAATATTAAACATATGACTAGATGTACATCATATACTTTAGTACGTTTTCGCAGTAATTCTACAATATCTGTGAAACTGGACCAAAAAATGAAAGTTAAGCTCTTGTGATTTTAAAATAATTATTTTATTTACAATAAAATCATTTTCAAAGTAATTTTAAGAATATAAATAAACTGCATAATTTCTATCGAGAAATATTATTATATATGTTTTGCCTTTATTATAATAGTTACTAGCATAAATAAACTATCAAGGGTACACCTGTTGTGAAACATTGTATTTATACAAACAAATTAAAAAAAAAAACGAACATAATGTATAATATCAAATCAGGTGCTCCAATATTTATATGAATGTTGGTTTAGTCGTTAATCGCGCTCCGTATAAGTTACGGACGGACTATTTTTTTTCTATGTGGAACTTTTTCAATTCATAATCGGATAAATTCTTCGGCTCGAACGCCTGTGCGATGGTATCTGTTATCTGTTTCAGTTTTTTTCGGACAAGGTCAACAAAAGTCGTCTATTGTGTTCGTGATATTAATCGAAAAGCAAGAGGCTCATTTGGGTGTTACGGTTCACAACGTTGTAAATTGTAGCTTATAGAGGAATAAATTATATTGTGCAGTGGGACTTAGGTACTTACTACAAATTATCTAGAATAGTTAGATTAGTTACATTTGGATTTGGTACAATTTAAACTAATTAAATAATATCCATTTTGCAGCCATCACACTTCTAGCAATTTATTGGATGTTTGTTTGGACATCAATCAGACATATACATAAATCGGCATAACTACGAGTTAAGAATAAATCCTCCAAGAAGAAAAGGAACATCAAACAAATCCTGTACATCATGTGCCTTTTTTATCCCTCTGAAGATGTAGACAAGGAAAACAATGTGACGTACCCATGAAGTTGCAATAACAAAAAGGAAGGTAAGAAATAGATTGAGAATCTAGGCTTTAATTTGAAATTAAGCAATCATAATGAGCTTGTTCATTAAGGATTAGTTGAGAAAAATAGAAAGAAGCTTTTTTGTTGAGTTTTAGAATTATTGCTTTACCAAATTTGTTACAAACAAATTACGAATTTTTAACAGAATGCAGTAGTGATAGAAGTGTAAATTATTAATAATATGAGTACTAATAGTTAATAAAGTTAGAACCACTACTTTATGAAATTTGATTTCATCTTTTGTAATTTTGCATATCTTTTGTAAGTTACTTCGCGGTTTTTAATAATTACTCTTCACTTCTGAGTGATGTTGATATACATTAATGGTATAATATATATTTATCAACTTAAAAATGTAAAAGGCTTAAATTAATTGAATTACAGTTATAGAAAAGACAAGTAGTCAAAAAGCATCCTAGAAACCTAGGAAGAACTCGTATCAGATAATCTAATCTAATAAAAATTTGTAGGAAGTATTCGTCATTACTTTAAATTTCGGTTATCACGTTTTTTAGAGCGCCAGTGATCGTAAATTAAATGTGGGAGCTCTCTGTAATCTAATCTATACTGACCATAAATAAAATAAATAAATTGTTATCATTACGCAAATTGTGGACACCGTATGTCGTGGGGTATTTGTTGTAGTAGTTTTCTTTTACTTCAGAACGTTGCTGTACCTGAAGGAAATGGGAAAGTGTCATTTTTCTAATGGAAACAGACAACGTGGCACAATCATAAAGGTCAGTGGCAACATTAATTAAATATGATTAGAGAAAATTATTTATTTACTTGTAAATGTTTGCAGGATATTAACTGCTTTTACAATTATACATATAATAATTTACAAATGAGGTATCTCAACTGAACAAGGCAAAGCTTGAGAATTTAATTTGAAATCAGATCCGTAGTTCTTGTGAAACATCACCGTTGTTGTATAATAACGCTCTTAAAATTATAAGGTCTGAACTTTTTTGAAACCTCTTAAAAACTTGTTTATCGTGCTCAATAAATATGAAACACTGTTTAACTATTTTAACAAATTTCATACAAGATAAATAACCTTGTAGTTCCTAATCCATCATAAAAAACTGATCATTTTCATTATTTTAGTATTTGTTCGTTAGGAAATGCTTCGAGAATTAGGAAAAAGAACCTTCTATGTTGATTTTGGAAGTAATAATTTTAGAGGATTTATTATAAATAAACTTCTGATTTATCCATCAATTGTGATGTCTTTTTTATTTAAACGACTTCCATTTTTTTGTCTGTTTGTTTCTAGTATCATTTTAAAAATTTCAAGCTATATGTTTTTCTTTTTATCGGCAGGAGAACTAGTTTTAAATATTGTAATTTTTGAGAAAATACTTATATACACTCCAATCCGCTTTACATTGATTTGTGTAAGGTTGCATATGCGCTGTTCTTTCTGCTATATTGATTATTTAAGCTCAGTGGTATAGTTCTCCTTTCATAAGTATCTATTGTTTGAGGCAGTTCAGTGTTGTCAACGTTTAGGAATTAAATTATTACCAACATGGTACAGTAAGTTTTCCTAAGTAAGCTTTTTTTAAATAATAATTGTGTCGAAATTATGTCGCTAGTAATAGCGCTATCAGTGTAATATGTTTTGCGTAGTTATTTTCGTGTCTGCTGTTGTTTTTTATGTATTATTATAATTGTACGTAATTTTCATAGTGAGCTCCCGGCATGCGTTGAAAATTGTATTGTACGTCTATGGTTATTTTCTTTCACAATTATCTATGAAAATGTTTACAGGCGTAAATTGACAGAATCGCCATTTTAAGATGGTAGTAGGTTACTTGCTTTTCGGTGAATGGTTTTATTCTATTTCATGTTTTAATAATATGATAGTGAAATTAATTCGTTATTCTTGTCCACTTATACAGATTGGCCTATAAATGAGAGAGAAAGCATTGAAGTTAAGTTTAATCATACGGAAAAAACAATGCTGTTCTTGCTGTTGACTTTCAACTTGGACATTTTTGCAGTTAATTAAGGTGAGAATACATGCCATAATACAAACCGAAAATGGGCTTCGGTATTACTTTAACGTTCGTTTATGCATTTTTGTACTAGGGAGGTTAAATTAATTATATTTGAACACTCATAAGATTTCATTTACAGGAACTTTGAAGGCAATCTGTTTCGGAGCATTGATCATACATCAGTTCTCTCTCAAACCAGGATCTAGCAGTACCTGAAGGAAGCATAAAAGTTCCTTCTTCCACTGGGAACAGAATTGGTGAGTAACAACATTAATTAGAGATAGTGGTGGTGAAGTTTTTATTAAATTATCCCAGATACCTTGACTTCTTAGACATTTGTAACCTACAGGAAAGTCAAAACCAGAACAATGTTTATTCAGCATAGTAAAACTTAGCATAGAATAAGTGATAGAGCATTTATTTTAAATGTTACATATTTTATAAACCATAATAGAAACTAGTTAATGTTAAAGTTAGCGATGCCACATCTTTATTTTGAGAATTTACTGTTTTACTTGATTTTGAGAATGTTTTTATTTGTTATTTATTTATTTAATAGTGTAGTTAATTTGTTTTTCTTTGCTGTTTCTGTAGATTGGCCAACTAATAAGATAACATTGAACTACAACGGTTTCACTTTTCCTGGACCTAAGTTTTCTGTTGATGCCTTCACTTTGTAACATTATATGCAGATAATTTTCGACTGATGTGTTAGAACACCTGGATATTTATTTGGGCACCACTGAAATAAGTTTTCTGCAATGGTATCATTGGACTTAGTTTGCTTTTCACACTTGCAAACTTTGGAGCGTTACATTCTGCAGTTAATTAAGGTGAGGATACATGTCACTATCAATATTAATTGTTCGTTACTAATCTGTTACCACCCTATCTGTTTCAGGTCTACGATGGAGAAGACAAAGAAGACCGTAGTTAGATTGTACTTATTTTATTTCAATCCATTTTTTTATTTTGAATTTTATTCAGTTCATTACATATAAATAAAATTGCATGCCTGTTGGTTCATTAATTTTATTTGAATTCATTTTTAATTTTGCATGTTCTTTTTTGATTTGAGTTAATCTTTTATTTTGTATGTTATTTGGTTCATTTTATTTTGCATGTTTCTTGCTTACCCCCTTCGCTTTGCTTACTGCACATTCTTACTATATTGCTTCGCATTTACACTACGTCTTCTACATGATTCAACGTTTCGTTATCGTGTTCAATTCTCTTCTCAGCTTTGTGGGCCTAGGGAGGGCCTCCCCGAACGAATCCCCTTAGCCTTAGCTTTTTAGTTGTTCTTTTAAGGTACCTTAGGCACCTTAACGTGAGTCTACCCTAACGTTACTTCATTTCAGACGGGGTACAGTGGGTTATCTGGAATAGGAGGAATAGCTGACTGCCCAGCTTATTTTGTCGAAATCTGTCCGATCTTTTCTACCAATCTATTAGTCTTTGTCGTTAGTCCTGCTAATGCTCTATTCGCTTTCAGATAATATGGAATTTCATAAGAAGACTGAAGACATCGTATTTCTTTTTTTTATTGTGCTTTATTTGAAATTTCCTTTGTTTTTTGGATTTCTCTTACAGGAATTTTGTTTTTTTTACATTATAAACTGTTATATTAATATAATCGTAATTTAATCTGATAATTAGCTTTTCCAAATTCAGTTTTTGCCATAATTGTTCAAACCAAAAATTATTTTATTAGTAATTTTAATCATTAGAAGTAATTTGGGTGGATAGGGTGGCTATAAGGGGAGATGTGGAGGCCACAGAATGTTAGGGGGCCTTTTTGTCCCAAAAATAGTATTCAAATATTAATATAACAGCTTATAAACAACATATTGTACATAATTTTGTCTTTCTCTTACAGGTATTTTATTCTTCTTACTTTATAAACAATATATTGTGCCTAATTTTGTTGTAATTATAATAAAATCTTGTTGATATGTATGTATTCTTGATTGATAACACTATGGTAACATGTATATGATTAAATAATGTAAATAAATTATTTGTTCTGAATAAATATGTGTATCAATAAATAAATGTGGACTTTTGCATAGTAATTAGAAGCTGTATTGTAAAGTTACATAAAATACATATATTTTTGTTCTACTTTATGTACATTACTGAACTAATTAATAAATAAATCAAAAGTATGGCTAATATTTGTTCTACTCCATGTCCATTACTGATCTAGTTAAAATAAATCAAAATTATGGCTTTTTTACTTGGTAAGAGTAAAATAATATAAAATCAGTTTTTTTTTTTTTGAACACTCGATCCGACTAATAAATTATTTTTCGCAATATAACTCCTTGGACTTATGCTCTCCTGATACAAATGATGAAAATTTTCAGTTTACATTCATATACGAGGTCTAGTCAACAAATATTTTGACAAAATATAGAAAATCGAATTTTGTTTGTCAAAATACTTGTTGACCAGACCTCGTATGTTAACAGTAACTCAAAATTTTCGACATTTGTATCAGGAGAGCATAAGTTGTTTTGGATTAATTTATCGAATTTAAATTGAACATCTTATATATCGTTATGTCAAAAATTTCGAACTAGCATAAATAAGTCAGCAATTTAATCAATATACTTCACTTAATGTCTTCTTTTATTGAATAATTTATTGAATTTATACTGTTGGTTAATGAGAAAATAAAAAAATTCTAATCCTTAACACATTTATTAAAAATATCTCTTAAGAAAATACAATACAATTATTTAATCATGTTTATTTTTACATAAAACTATTAATAGATTAATTGATTTATTTAATACAAAATATACTGGATGCAATACAGCTTGATTTACAAACAATACAGAGATAGTATAATTAACTTCAAATACATCTTCAATACAAAGTGACAAGAGTTTACTACATTTAAATGTAATAACTACTAATATGGTATTCATTACAAACTGTTATATTAATATTTGAATACTATTTTTGGGACAAAAAGGCCCCCTAACATTCTGTGGCCTCCACATCTCCCCTTATAGCCACCCTATCCACCCAAATTACTTCTAATGATTAAAATTACTAATAAAATAATTTTTGGTTTGAACAATTATGGCAAAAACTGAATTTGGAAAAGCTAATTATCAGATTAAATTACGATTATATTAATATAACAGTTTATAATGTAAAAAAAACAAAATTCCTGTAAGAGAAATCCAAAAAACAAAGGAAATTTCAAATAAAGCACAATAAAAAAAAGAAATACGATGTCTTCAGTCTTCTTATGAAATTCCATATTATCTGAAAGCGAATAGAGCATTAGCAGGACTAACGACAAAGACTAATAGATTGGTAGAAAAGATCGGACAGATTTCGACAAAATAAGCTGGGCAGTCAGCTATTCCTCCTATTCCAGATAACCCACTGTACCCCGTCTGAAATGAAGTAACGTTAGGGTAGACTCACGTTAAGGTGCCTAAGGTACCTTAAAAGAACAACTAAAAAGCTAAGGCTAAGGGGATTCGTTCGGGGAGGCCCTCCCTAGGCCCACAAAGCTGAGAAGAGAATTGAACACGATAACGAAACGTTGAATCATGTAGAAGACGTAGTGTAAATGCGAAGCAATATAGTAAGAATGTGCAGTAAGCAAAGCGAAGGGGGTAAGCAAGAAACATGCAAAATAAAATGAACCAAATAACATACAAAATAAAAGATTAACTCAAATCAAAAAAGAACATGCAAAATTAAAAATGAATTCAAATAAAATTAATGAACCAACAGGCATGCAATTTTATTTATATGTAATGAACTGAATAAAATTCAAAATAAAAAAATGGATTGAAATAAAATAAGTACAATCTAACTACGGTCTTCTTTGTCTTCTCCATCGTAGACCTGAAACAGATAGGGTGGTAACAGATTAGTAACGAACAATTAATATTGATAGTGACATGTATCCTCACCTTAATTAACTGCAGAATGTAACGCTCCAAAGTTTGCAAGTGTGAAAAGCAAACTAAGTCCAATGATACCATTGCAGAAAACTTATTTCAGTGGTGCCCAAATAAATATCCAGGTGTTCTAACACATCAGTCGAAAATTATCTGCATATAATGTTACAAAGTGAAGGCATCAACAGAAAACTTAGGTCCAGGAAAAGTGAAACCGTTGTAGTTCAATGTTATCTTATTAGTTGGCCAATCTACAGAAACAGCAAAGAAAAACAAATTAACTACACTATTAAATAAATAAATAACAAATAAAAACATTCTCAAAATCAAGTAAAACAGTAAATTCTCAAAATAAAGATGTGGCATCGCTAACTTTAACATTAACTAGTTTCTATTATGGTTTATAAAATATGTAACATTTAAAATAAATGCTCTATCACTTATTCTATGCTAAGTTTTACTATGCTGAATAAACATTGTTCTGGTTTTGACTTTCCTGTAGGTTACAAATGTCTAAGAAGTCAAGGTATCTGGGATAATTTAATAAAAACTTCACCACCACTATCTCTAATTAATGTTGTTACTCACCAATTCTGTTCCCAGTGGAAGAAGGAACTTTTATGCTTCCTTCAGGTACTGCTAGATCCTGGTTTGAGAGAGAACTGATGTATGATCAATGCTCCGAAACAGATTGCCTTCAAAGTTCCTGTAAATGAAATCTTATGAGTGTTCAAATATAATTAATTTAACCTCCCTAGTACAAAAATGCATAAACGAACGTTAAAGTAATACCGAAGCCCATTTTCGGTTTGTATTATGGCATGTATTCTCACCTTAATTAACTGCAAAAATGTCCAAGTTGAAAGTCAACAGCAAGAACAGCATTGTTTTTTCCGTATGATTAAACTTAACTTCAATGCTTTCTCTCTCATTTATAGGCCAATCTGTATAAGTGGACAAGAATAACGAATTAATTTCACTATCATATTATTAAAACATGAAATAGAATAAAACCATTCACCGAAAAGCAAGTAACCTACTACCATCTTAAAATGGCGATTCTGTCAATTTACGCCTGTAAACATTTTCATAGATAATTGTGAAAGAAAATAACCATAGACGTACAATACAATTTTCAACGCATGCCGGGAGCTCACTATGAAAATTACGTACAATTATAATAATACATAAAAAACAACAGCAGACACGAAAATAACTACGCAAAACATATTACACTGATAGCGCTATTACTAGCGACATAATTTCGACACAATTATTATTTAAAAAAAGCTTACTTAGGAAAACTTACTGTACCATGTTGGTAATAATTTAATTCCTAAACGTTGACAACACTGAACTGCCTCAAACAATAGATACTTATGAAAGGAGAACTATACCACTGAGCTTAAATAATCAATATAGCAGAAAGAACAGCGCATATGCAACCTTACACAAATCAATGTAAAGCGGATTGGAGTGTATATAAGTATTTTCTCAAAAATTACAATATTTAAAACTAGTTCTCCTGCCGATAAAAAGAAAAACATATAGCTTGAAATTTTTAAAATGATACTAGAAACAAACAGACAAAAAAATGGAAGTCGTTTAAATAAAAAAGACATCACAATTGATGGATAAATCAGAAGTTTATTTATAATAAATCCTCTAAAATTATTACTTCCAAAATCAACATAGAAGGTTCTTTTTCCTAATTCTCGAAGCATTTCCTAACGAACAAATACTAAAATAATGAAAATGATCAGTTTTTTATGATGGATTAGGAACTACAAGGTTATTTATCTTGTATGAAATTTGTTAAAATAGTTAAACAGTGTTTCATATTTATTGAGCACGATAAACAAGTTTTTAAGAGGTTTCAAAAAAGTTCAGACCTTATAATTTTAAGAGCGTTATTATACAACAACGGTGATGTTTCACAAGAACTACGGATCTGATTTCAAATTAAATTCTCAAGCTTTGCCTTGTTCAGTTGAGATACCTCATTTGTAAATTATTATATGTATAATTGTAAAAGCAGTTAATATCCTGCAAACATTTACAAGTAAATAAATAATTTTCTCTAATCATATTTAATTAATGTTGCCACTGACCTTTATGATTGTGCCACGTTGTCTGTTTCCATTAGAAAAATGACACTTTCCCATTTCCTTCAGGTACAGCAACGTTCTGAAGTAAAAGAAAACTACTACAACAAATACCCCACGACATACGGTGTCCACAATTTGCGTAATGATAACAATTTATTTATTTTATTTATGGTCAGTATAGATTAGATTACAGAGAGCTCCCACATTTAATTTACGATCACTGGCGCTCTAAAAAACGTGATAACCGAAATTTAAAGTAATGACGAATACTTCCTACAAATTTTTATTAGATTAGATTATCTGATACGAGTTCTTCCTAGGTTTCTAGGATGCTTTTTGACTACTTGTCTTTTCTATAACTGTAATTCAATTAATTTAAGCCTTTTACATTTTTAAGTTGATAAATATATATTATACCATTAATGTATATCAACATCACTCAGAAGTGAAGAGTAATTATTAAAAACCGCGAAGTAACTTACAAAAGATATGCAAAATTACAAAAGATGAAATCAAATTTCATAAAGTAGTGGTTCTAACTTTATTAACTATTAGTACTCATATTATTAATAATTTACACTTCTATCACTACTGCATTCTGTTAAAAATTCGTAATTTGTTTGTAACAAATTTGGTAAAGCAATAATTCTAAAACTCAACAAAAAAGCTTCTTTCTATTTTTCTCAACTAATCCTTAATGAACAAGCTCATTATGATTGCTTAATTTCAAATTAAAGCCTAGATTCTCAATCTATTTCTTACCTTCCTTTTTGTTATTGCAACTTCATGGGTACGTCACATTGTTTTCCTTGTCTACATCTTCAGAGGGATAAAAAAGGCACATGATGTACAGGATTTGTTTGATGTTCCTTTTCTTCTTGGAGGATTTATTCTTAACTCGTAGTTATGCCGATTTATGTATATGTCTGATTGATGTCCAAACAAACATCCAATAAATTGCTAGAAGTGTGATGGCTGCAAAATGGATATTATTTAATTAGTTTAAATTGTACCAAATCCAAATGTAACTAATCTAACTATTCTAGATAATTTGTAGTAAGTACCTAAGTCCCACTGCACAATATAATTTATTCCTCTATAAGCTACAATTTACAACGTTGTGAACCGTAACACCCAAATGAGCCTCTTGCTTTTCGATTAATATCACGAACACAATAGACGACTTTTGTTGACCTTGTCCGAAAAAAACTGAAACAGATAACAGATACCATCGCACAGGCGTTCGAGCCGAAGAATTTATCCGATTATGAATTGAAAAAGTTCCACATAGAAAAAAAATAGTCCGTCCGTAACTTATACGGAGCGCGATTAACGACTAAACCAACATTCATATAAATATTGGAGCACCTGATTTGATATTATACATTATGTTCGTTTTTTTTTTAATTTGTTTGTATAAATACAATGTTTCACAACAGGTGTACCCTTGATAGTTTATTTATGCTAGTAACTATTATAATAAAGGCAAAACATATATAATAATATTTCTCGATAGAAATTATGCAGTTTATTTATATTCTTAAAATTACTTTGAAAATGATTTTATTGTAAATAAAATAATTATTTTAAAATCGCAAGAGCTTAACTTTCATTTTTTGGTCCAGTTTCACAGATATTGTAGAATTACTGCGAAAACGTACTAAAGTATATGATGTACATCTAGTCATATGTTTAATATTTCACAAATTGCCAAAATAAATTTATTTTAGATTAGATACGCATATATCTTTTAAAATACTTCGGAAAAGATGAAGATTTTCATTTCGACGATGGGCAGATATGTACCTATTTATTGATATTTAGAACAACTACAACTTTTCTATAACGTCTGAATAAATTTTCACAGATAATTAATTTACTTATGAGTATTTACATAATTTTTGGAACATAGATTAATTTCAACGTTTCACAAAATTATTCACGATCAAAGGCATAAATTTAAAATCACGATTGTCACGATAAAAATTGTGAAGTGAATTGATAGTATTTATTATTATTATTTTCCGAATAATCACAAAGTCAAAATTATTTCATGGCATGTCTATGACCTCACAAAATATTTCTTTATAAAAATGGCACGTTGGTGTACGTAAAGGTTCACCACCCCTACCTTATATGGTTGAGATTTAGGTGATTAGATTTGTAACGTGAATTTTGAATATGTTTATTATTCTCGATAAATTCGGGTTGCTGCCCAAACATTTGTCGATATTTTTCAACAAGTATGTAATTGAATAACCGAAATTGTAATGTAATTAATAAATTGGTACTTTCAGGACAATCGAAAATGTTTAACAATAAATTGTACACGTATCGGATTTCAAAAATATAAACCGATTTTTTATCATAATTTCAATTATTAACAAAATTTTGAACAATATTATCAGTTGCTGATATATCCATTTTAAATATTTTTACAATGATCAGCGAATAATTCCTCAGGCTCGGACTGGGAAATAAAATAGCTTCGAGTATTCCATATTGAACCGGCCGGTCAAATATTATTTGAACATTTGTGAAGAAAATAGATCATCTCATCAGCGACCAGTTCGGTCCGGGCAGTATTTGCATGTGTTTTTATTGATATTTATTATGTAACCAGCCTGTATGTGTACAAGAGACGGCGGCGAGTTCCGGAAACAGATAAGACGGGTTCCTCGAATACGGTCGTCGGTCGGCGCTTTGATAGGAATAAATAAGCAACAACATATAGGAGTTCGAGAAAATACCAGAAGGTCGTTCCTGGTTACTCCAGAACCTTCGATACCTCTATAAATACGATGTTGTCTACGGTCAGTTTACAGTTCACAGTTTAGCTTTACAGTTTTTAAGTTTACAGTTGACAATTTACGGTTGATAGTAGAACAGTTTACAATTAGCTTCCGAATGGTAATATAAATACGATATACCGAGTGATATAGATAGCGCATTTACCTTGTCATATAAATAAGTGGTAATATAAATACGATATACCGAGTGATATAAATAACACATTTTCCTTGTCATATAAGTAAGTTGTTGCATTAGTGTTTAAGTGTTTTAAGTAGCGTGTAAGTGTTATATAAATAGTGTAAAATAAATAATTGTTTAAATAAATAAGTTGAACTAGAAAATTCGTTACAATTACTTCATATAAAAGCACTGATTTCTATGTTGCTGACGAAACCATTAAAGAAAATGTTAATTAATAATTAAATATTTTTTGAGAATTTTTAAATAAAGGTAATTTTTACTAATTAGTTTGAGGTAATCTGTAGTAGGAACAAATTAATTTAGAAAGTAATATCACATTAATATATTTAAAAACTTTATTGTTCAGTAAAAATTTCAGTACTGAATAAGGTTTAAATGAGCAAGAGGTTGTTTGAATTTGTGATAATACCTACTCATTTTTCTAGTTGTTTAGTTGTTTCTTTATCATGCTTATTATTTAATTATTATTAACATTAGGCTCATTTAGAAAAAGTTGGTATCTTGGCCACTTATTGATAGATATTATCTATTATTCAAAAATATAAGACTGAAAGTCACTTGTCCTGTACGTACCTTTATAGAAAAGCAGCCGCGTTCTTTTTTTTTTTTTTAATCAGCTAAAGCTAAATTAAAGAAACCGCAAAAAACGAACAAATTATTTTTATTTAAGATAATATGTGTGTATGTGTATGCGGAGTGTGTACGAAGATTAAAAATTTAGTGGTGGCAGAATACATATGAAGCATCTATCGTAGGCATAATTAATAGCAAAATTAGGAATTTAACAAAACGCCGAGGCTTGTATAAAATGACTTGGGGAAACGTATAAATAAATAAGTAGCCAAATTTAAGTTATAACTGACATATGAAAATGTTGTGTCATACGTCTAGTCGTTTTACAAAACGTCAGATGTTGAGTCATACGACTAGGCGTTTTACAAAACGTTTTGCATTTGTGCACAATTTTAATTGTTTCGTTAAATAAAACGGTTTTGAGAAAATGACTAGATAAGGGACTGTCGCTCGGAGAGGGGAAAAGGAATGGGCAGAAACAACTACTCCGAGGGCTAATACCCCTACCGGCATTGAATTACATTGTTGATTCCGATGGATTCTTAGACGAAGGTATAACATATCCAAAAAAAAAGGAATTAAAATCTTTATTCGTCTAAATATTAAGATCAAAGATCTCACATTTGGAACGCGTCCTACCAAGTAGGCACAACGTACCGAAAGCCATATCCTACGACCGGTTTCGACCTTTTAATTCCTTCTTTTTTGAATAAACTAAACAAGTGTTTTAAGGAATAGACGGAGGGGTTGAGGCACGCGGTTAGAGATGAAAAATTAAAAATTAGCAAAAACAACTAATATAACTTAGCTTAATCTAACAGTATTTGTTTTTTTGGAGTGATCTTTTTTGTTTTGGTGCGACAGACAAAAATCACTCCAAAAATTCTTTAATATATTAGATAATATTTTTCAAAATTTCAGTCGTTTTATAATACGTCAGATTATGCAATACTTATTACGAAATACTGATTGAGGGCGACATTATGTTGTAATAAACCTACCAGCCTATACGAGATCTGTATACATTTGAATATGTCAGTCATAACGTAAAATTTCAGTACTTAGTTGTACGTTTTTCACGCAATTTTCCAATTCATTTTATAAAAACCTCAGTGTTGTATGACATGCCCTATTTTGCAATATGGTTACGACACAAGTATCCTCGAATGCCTCGAGGGACTTAAGAGTTGTGAAGCTTTTGCAGAATTAATAGCGTTAATGTTTGTACTCTTTCGTCTTTTGGTTTTAATTGAATAAATAAAGTTAAATAACAATAAATTATAACTCTGTGGTGGTCAACGCCACACTAATAATACAAATATAAAAATATAAATATAAAAATGGAATCAAAAGAAACAACAACTCCGAGGGCTAATACCCCTACCGGAATTGAATTACACTGTTGATTCCGATGTATTCTTAGACGAAGATATAACATATCCACTTTTATATTTATAATATAGCTTGTAAAGGCATTTCTGCCAGCGCTCACCTGATGAAACCCGATAGGTCGAAACTGGTCGTGGGATATGGCTTTCAGTTCGTTGTGCCTACTTAGTAGGACGCGTTCAAAATTTGAAATCTTTGATCTTAATATTTAAGACGAATAAGGATTTTAATACCTTCTTTTTTGGATATGTTATATCTTCGTCTAATAATACATCGGAATCAACAGTGTAATTCAATGCCGGTAGGGGTATTAGCCCTCGGAGTAGTTGTTTCTGTTGATTCCATATTTATATTTTTATATTTTTTAATATAGCCTGTAAAGGCATTTCTGCCAGCACCCACCTGATGAGACCCGATAGGTCGAAACCGGTCGTGGGATATGGCTTTCAGTTTGTTGTGCCTACTTGGTAGGACGCGTTCAAAATTTGAGATCTTTGATCTTAATATTTAGACGAATAAGGATTTTAATTGCTTCTTTTTTGGATATTGTAAGGAGCCTGTATGTGTGTGTACAAGAGCGGCGACGAGTTCCGGAAACAGATAAGACGGGTTCCTCGAATACGGTTGTCGGTCGGCGCTTTGATAGCAATAAGTAAACAACAACATAATAAGAGTTCAAGAAAATACTAGAAGGTCGTTCCTGATTACTCCAGAACCTTCGATACCTCTATAAATATTATGTTGTCGACGGTCAAGAACAGTATAGTTAGAGACACAGTTTAGTTTAGTTTAGTTTAGTACACCGTCACGGTTTATAGTTTACAGTTGATAGTAGAATGGTAATATAAATACGATATACCGAGTGATATAAATAAGTGGTAATATAAATACGATATACTGAGTGATATAAATAACACATTTACCTTGTCATATAAATAAGTTGTTGCATTAGTGTTTAAGTGTTATATAAATAGTGTAAAATAAATAATTGTTTAAATAAATAAGTTGATCTAGAAAATTCGTTACAATATGTTATATCTGCGTCTAAGAATACATTGCAATCAACAGTGTAATTCAATGCCGGTAGGGGTACTAGCCCTCGGAGTAGTTGTTTCTGTTGATTCCATATTTATATTAATATATATATATATATAATATGGTCTGTAAAGGCATTTCTCTCAGCGCCCACCTGATGAGACCCGATAGGTCAAAACCGGTCGTGGGATATTGCTTTCAGTTCGTTGTGCCTACTTGGTAGGACGCGTTCAAAATTTGAAATGTTTGATCTTAATATTTAGACGAATAAGGATTTTAATTTCTTCTTTTTTGAATACAAATATGTTCAAAATTATTTTGTATTCTATTTCTTTGTGTCTCTGTGTCTATATAAATAATATATGCCAATAACTTTTACTACTGTACTTTCCTATAATCCCTGCTAACATTTCAACTTCGCATACTAACCGCATGACGTCTATCCTTAACCTAACCTAACCTAACCTAACCTAACCTAACCGCATGACGTCTATCCTTGACTGTCCTCCCTAATCGCAATTGTAAGGAGTTCTTATCTTACTTCGCTGCCTTCAAGTTCATTTCTATTTTTCATTGTCGTTCATTGTTAAGTGTGTGAATATATGTTGATTGTTGTTATTTAGTCTTTAATTGTGTTCTTCATAAAAACCAACACAAACTAAAACTCACTTACTTTTCCCTCATCATATTAACATCGTAACAATACATTAAAAATTCAAACTAAACACATTTTGCATTATTTGTATAACACATTTGCTAATAATTGCATGAGGAAGTTATTAACAAAAAAATAATCAACACTAATAGCAATGGAAATAGCAAGAGGCCCCAACTTTGTTTTCTTTTTTCATGGCACATGAACCAACAATAAACGAACGGAATAACACAATACCTATTACAAACGGATAGTAAAGAAGACGAATATCTCAAGTTAAAATCAATCGATTAATATCAATTTAAAAAACCAAGAGGCTCTAAATAGAAGACAAATAAAATTGTGATGAAATAAGTAACTTCCAAAAGCATTTGAACAAGCAGTTCAATTATCTATTTGACCGCAAAAACAGATTATTAAATTAACCAGGCCTACCTTTCGATCCAATCCATTCCAGAATCATGTTGGTCAAATAGCCCTATTTCCACCATAAACAATCTCTACTCTCTCTAAAGTTCACTTCAGGATTGTAGTAGATTCTACCAGGAAGGGGATCCACACCAACACTTCTGCAAAGAAAAAAAGAAAATATTTTAAAATTTGTCTAAAATTACTACAAAAATATACTCATAAATTTGATGTTAAAAGTTTAAAAATCCAAGTTTAAGAGTGATTTTGAATGTAGATTTAAAAGTTCCTTTTATGCAAACACAATCTCAAGCTTTTTACAAAATATTAAAAAAAAATATTTTATTAAAGTTGTACAAATAATTTTAATTGTTATTAATTAAAATACCTATACATTATTATGTATTATTGGTTTAGAACAATATTTTTTTTACGAAAATTACAGTGTCGTGTTCATTATGAAAAACGAAAATAAACTCTTTTTGAAATTAAACACCTAATAGATAATTAACCGACTTATTAAATCACTGGGCCATAGCCCTTACGAAATACTATCAAAATTACCACTAAAAAAATAAATGGTCGAAAAAATTAATTTGTACAATAACACGTAATCAGTAATATTTATTGATAATCGATAATTACGTGTCTTGGAGACAAAAAACCAACCCAAATAAACTATGTTCATACCTATGACATCTCAAGAATGCAATTGAATTTTTTAGTTTCGTCTTAAATAAAAATTGAAGAACGCGAATTTTTTGTTTTACGAGTTCTTTTTCCTTGAAATTGTAAATAAAAATGTAACGGAATTAGTTCTACCATTACGTTTCCTAATTTTATTCAATTATTTATTCTTTAAATTATATGCAAAGAGCATGCGATCGGTATTTGTATAGAAAAAAAATTAAACAAACCATTAAAAAAACTTCACTTTCCATAGTTTTATAATTCCGAAGTGTTTTGAAGATTACCGAAAATAAGATCGTAACTTACAGCGTTATAATACACTAGCTGTGCCCGCGACTTCGTCGGCGTAGAATTTAACAAAAAAGTTATTTTTAAAATTTTAAACGAAGTCATTGAAACACAACCGTCAGCAATAGCCCGCTCACGAGTTCTGAGCAGCCTTTGTGATATGAAGTGACGGGAGGTGCTTTTACAATTTTTGTCTGTCTGTCTGTCTGTTTGTTCCGGCTAATCTCTGAAACGGCTGGACCGATTTTGACAGGACTTTCACTGGCAGATAGCTAATGTAAAAGGAGTAACTTAGGCTACTTTTATTTTAGAAATTAATTATTATTATTAGTAAATAGTTATTAATTTCTAAAATAAATTATTAATTTCTAAAATAGATGTAGTTTAAGTTACTCCTTATTACATTAGCTATCTGCCAGTGAGAGGCCCGTCAAAATCGGTCCAGCCGTTTCAGAGATTAGCCGGAACAAACAGACAGACAGACAAAAATTTAAAAAACTGTTACTTTGGTATATATACCGTGTATACATCCATATGCATTTAGTAAAAAGTGGTTATTTTAATATTACAAACAAACACTCCAATTTTATTTATATGTATAGATGTATAGATTAACAGTATCAGAACGAATTGTAATGTACAGTACACAACGAAAAAATAGACAATTACGACAAAAACATACAAATAAAAATACAAAAATATTCGTTTTACGTTAACACTATAAATAAATCAGTTGTTTTCTTCACTTAGATATCTACTATATAAATTAAAAAATTTTTTGTTTAATCAAAAAGGCTTGGTTGTTCACAAATTTGAGATCATACTGTTACATGTTTGCCGCAATTTCACAATGCACAACTGACTACCACCATTCGATCAGAGTACAAATGTTTTATCTTGATTTAGACTTTAACGTACTCTTTTTGTCTCACGAGGAGGCAGAAAAATTTAAATAATATTACATGTTGTATCAACTGTAGGGTACCAACTCAGAACTTTTAAAAATCTAGTGCTGGTCGCCATTTATTTAGGCAAGCCACTGCACGTGTTGTACTTTATAGAATAAAAATTATATTTATATAACATAATATAATTCTGGTATTTATGGAATCACAACTGTTTTATTACATTTAAATACCTTAAGCTCCATTAATAAGACAAAAATAATTATTTTAAAAACTTATGCATACTTCGTTAGAAAATTATTATGCGATATATAAAAAATGAAAAATATGTATTTTGAATAGCGGCTTTAATAAAGATACTATTTTTTAACACAGTAACTTCTTGATAATTTTTTGAAAGTGTTCATTTTTTTAAACTTCTCAAACATGAATAAAATGTTAATAAGTGAACGGAACGGTAGGTACAAGTCTACATCGATTAAAAAAAAATAGTTTGTTTTGAATGAAAATAATTAAGTGCATGTTTACTTATCCGTTCTTTGCTTTATATAATCTTTCTATTAACTTATGCTGTAGGGGTTTGCATTTTCTTTTTAAATTCTTTTATTATAAGTGGAGTACCTACCTGTGATAGTCTTTAAAAATATTTTCATGAAATTTTCGGTTAAAAGTTTGATGAAATGGGTAGGTATTAGATTCGATAAATAATTTATCGTTGGATTCAGTGGATGTCGTCGATAATTTTAACGGGGCCCATTTATTGCAAAGGACTTTCCATTTTTTTAATGTAATTTGAATTTTATGTTTTATTTCACAGTTCTGTTTTCTTATGAAGCTTAGCTAATAAATAAATTAAGCATTTTAAACATAACTTAAATACTGTATAAATCGTTTGATATTTCGTATTTTTATTGAATTACAGGTAACGTTGCAAGAATGGTACCCGATTAGTATGGTTAAACCGTTAAACAGTCGTGGCACGCCGTCTACTAGTTTCTGGAAGTATAATACCATTTTAAGGTAAATAAACGATAAGTACCATTATTTATGTTCGACGCTGTAGCCAATGATTTTTTTTGTATATTTTAAAAACATGTTTTGTTAAAATTAGAATTTTAAACAGAGAAAGTTCGCTATTCGCTATTTATTGTAACATTAATTTCTATCGTCGTTTCTAAAATACTCACAAGAATAAAAATACACGTCAGCGTCCGGATACTAGAAAACCCTGAACTTAAACATTCTTCACATTTGAAAGCAGAAAATTATTCCAGGGTTTTTCTGACAACTATTTCGTCTGCCGCATTCAATATATTATTTTATATAAGAATTTGTTTAGGGAAATGATTCCTGAATATGTTATAAAAAATAAAATAGGCACCGATAGGCTTATGCTGTATTGTTGTCGGTCGAGTCTATATATATAACTAATAAAGTAGTCTGATACACACGTATTAAAATATTTTTTTTATAATAAAAACTTCTTAAGAAGAAAGAAACAAGAAAACACTTGGCTACGTTTCACAAATGTTTCAGTAAGTGCCGTGCAAACTAACAACTTCCCAAATAATTTCTTTTATCACATCAAAGATACGTTAATATGTTTTTATCTTTTCTTAGTTTGCGATCAGGCAACACATTTACTGCAAACTTTAGTAATAAATAAATGAAAATGTAATAAAAAATAAAATAGGCACTGATAGACACTGCTCTCTGGGTGTCGGTCAAGTCGAAACATGTAACTAATAAAGCAGTCCAAAAAATACGTATTAAAATAAGTTCTTTTATCATATAACATCTCATATACACCTATCTTTTATCTATTTTTAGTTTGCGATTAGGCAACACATTATACTGCAAACTTTAGTAATAATATTAT
Source organism: Agrilus biguttatus (assembly GCA_963921985.1). Lineage (NCBI taxonomy): Eukaryota > Metazoa > Arthropoda > Insecta > Coleoptera > Buprestidae > Agrilus > Agrilus biguttatus. The sequence goes on from OY998118.1 coordinate 30,747,642, forward strand.
GTGATAGAATTAAACCACCTAATTTTTTTTTTAAAAAGCCCTAAAAACAACTACCAGTTAATTTCAATTATACAGTTCTTGTTGGCAATCACCTATAACAACTTTATTAGATTTTGACATTCTTAGGTTATTGAATAAACAAGATTAACTCACCATTAATTAATGTTATTGAAAAGGTGTTTAAAATAACCATTGGTTATTTTGAACTATATCTTCGTAATAAGTGTCTTATATACTTTCACACTTTTAGCTTTTCTAGTAAGTGTTATCATGTTATTTTTGTTTACTTTCGTTTTTTCATTCAATTAAACTTTATAGCAGTACCATTGCTATCTGATATTTTCAGCATCAACGAGAAATATATAATTCTTTTTTTCAGATTGATGTTATATTGGAAGTAACCAACAAAAAAAATTATAAACTTTTATACTGAAAGTATTCAAGAATTAAATAAGATAAATGCTTACCATATGGCAAAAATATGTTTAGTTTCTAAAACAAAAAAACACTCGTAAATTGTTGACCTGTTAAAACATTTATTGGTTTAAAATGTTTAAAAGGTGAACAAGCTATAAAAAATATGTAGAACTGATAATGTAAGGTACATTATAAATCAAACTGAGTAATATGAACATTAGGATCAAAATCGTTAAAAATCCTCAAAAAAAACAGTATTACTAGAACATTATCTACCTTTTGGGCCACTGAAAATATTCAACAAACTTTTAAACTTTCATTTCACATATGAAAAGGTACTTTCCGCTTAACACAAAAATCTTACCTTGATTCCTTGATGGACCGTAAAATCGTTTCAGTTTAGGAACATAACAAATAAGGCACTAGCATGAGTGGCACCATTGCACATTGATTGTTTTATTAGGATCATAATTCATTTAATGTGTTGCCGCCAATCACCTCTGAACTGTAAAGTCCAACGAAAAAATAAAATTAATTATCACCACTGATAAATCAGTAAAATAATAAGGTTGTTATTATTTTATTCACCTGGTAAGGAAGAAAACATGCCAAATAAATTATAAAGGAAATTCAATTATCCAATATTAAAGAGAAAATTACCCATTAATTGGCAAAGTAAGAAATATAATTAACAATAACTGATCAAATCGTTCAAACAGATTATTTACAAATTTTGATTTGGTTAGGATTATATAATGGAAACAGTATATCCTAGACTATATTAACAGTATATCCATTATCTGACGAGAGTCTAACCGCCACACCCGGAGGAAGAGCAAATAAAGTTGGAATGCCTAATGTAGTTAAAAAAGGATATAAAAGTAACTTTCTTCGGTGGACCAAGTTAGGTTACGGTTACTCTAATTCTAATTTTTGTTATTTTGACTGTTTTGTTAAATTATGTCTTTTAGACTAAATTTAGCATTCCACTATATTCGTGGTTCCACCGGATGTAATGACTAGAATATGGCTTATATGTCTAATAAACCTCTCTAATCTGTGGTCTAATAGGTTATCTGTGTAGGTTATGTACTATGTTGCTGACTTTTTGGGAGTACTTACATTCATTTCTAATCTATATTTTCAATTTTTACAATATATAAAATTTTTATTTATTTTCATAAACAATTAACTTTTTTATAAATAATTTAATATAAGAACAATACGTACCACAACTACTTAGCAATTGTGTTTTAATGTTATTTATTTATGTGAGTCTTTATTTAATAAACTAAGTGGTTTTTAATAAAGAGAAATGCGTCGAACGATTCAAGCAGCCCTTATACAATTAGCAGTTGGAAAAAGTCGTGTCACAAATATCGAAAATGCTAATCGGATGATTTGTGAAGCAAAAAGTAATGGTGCAAAACTTATAGCATTACCTGAATGTTTCAATTCCCCCTATGGTACGGGGTTTTTCAAAGAATATTCTGAATCTATTCCCAGTGGTCCAACCTGTAAAATGCTTTCAAATGCAGCTAAAGAAAATGAAGTATATTTAGTTGGTGGCACCATACCAGAAGTAGATAATGGTAAAATTTATAATACTTGTACAGTGTGGGACCCAAAAGGTGAACTAATTGGCAAGTATCGAAAAATGCATTTATTTGATATAGATATTCCTGGGGGTATAACGTTTAAAGAATCTGAAATCCTGAATGCAGGAAATGAACTGCAAACATTCACTATAGATAATAACATTAAAGTTGGTATTGGAATTTGTTATGATTTGAGATTTGAGGAACTGGCAAAACTATACCGAAAAAAGAATTGTGAATTACTCATATACCCTGGAGCATTTAATATGACCACAGGACCACTTCATTGGGAACTACTGCAAAAAGCAAGGGCTCTTGATAACCAGTTGTTTGTATTTGCAATAAGTCCAGCAAGAGGTGATAAAGGGTATATTGCTTGGGGTCATTCTCAAGTTACTAATCCATGGGGAAAGGTTATTGCTCAAGCAGGTCATGCTGAAGAAATAGTTTATTGTGAGCTTGATTTTGATGAATGTGACAAAATCAGACAACAAATACCAACATTTCCTCAAAGGAGAACAGATATTTATGATACTATTCTTCTAAATAAATAACATTTATTGCAATAAGATATAAATGCAATGTCTAAATTGCTTTTACTATAGAATACTTTGCAATTTATAAATAGGAACATATACACGTGTATAGATTCCCTTATATATGTATATAATAAAATATTATGTAGTAGATAATACTTTAAACATTATTCTTATTTAACATTTAATAGTTAAGAATTATTCCTTAAAATCAAATACATATCAGAAAGATATATTTATTTCAGTGTCATTTTTGAAATGTCACCGACTTGTTTAATATATTCCTATTAATTTTCGTCGTAGTTATTTGAAAGAATATTGAATGACATTTTCTGTTGGTTTATGGAAGTAATTTTGATTAGAAAAGATGAAAAGAAATTGTTTAAATAAGGTAAATCATTTTAAATTTGTAAAATGCAGAGACAACTTCGAGCAGCCCTTATTCAATTATCAGTTGGAAAAAGTCTTAGTAAAAATATTGCACACGCTTATAAAATGATTTGTGAAGCTACAAATAAATGCGCACAACTTATAGTTTTACCAGAATGTTTTAATTCTCCGTACGGTATTAATTTTTTTAAAGAATATTCGGAAACAATTCCATGCGGTCCTACTTGCAAAATGCTTTCAAAAGCTGCAAAGGAATGCAATATATATCTTGTTGGTGGTACAATTCCAGAAAAAGTTAAAGATAAAATTTATAACACCTGCACAGTTTGGGATCCAAAAGGAGAAATGATTTTAAAATACCGCAAATTACATTTGTATGATGTGGACATTCCCGGGGGCATAACTTTTAAAGAATCAGATATTTTGTGTACTGGAAATAAATTACAAACATTTAGTATTAGCAGTAACATTAAAATTGGTATTGCTGTTTGTTACGATTTGCGATTCGAAGAGTTGGCAAAGTTATATAGAATAATGAATTGCGAATTAGTAATATATCCAGGAGCTTTTAATATGACAACTGGACCAATTCATTGGGAATTGTTGCAAAAGGCTAGAGCATTAGATAACCAGATGTATATTTTTGGTGTTAGCCCGGCACGAAGTGATAAAGGCTATATTGCATGGGGACACTCCCAAGTTACAAATCCATGGGGAAAAGTTATTGTTCAAGCAGGTCACGCCGAAGAAATTATTTATTGCGATCTCGATTTTGAAGAATGTAGTAAAGTAAGAAAGCAACTGCCGGTTTTTTCACACAGAAGAACAGATGTGTACAATACAGTTCTTGTAGATTGTCGTTAATTAAAAAAATATATAAATATATATAAAAAGTAAATTAAAAATAGGGTTATCCAGCGAAATACTTTAACTTCGTCTATTTTTGAAATTAAAATAATAAATTATTTTTGGAAAACTTTAGTAAATGGTAGATTTCAAATAATATTATTTAATATTTACTTGATCCAACTTTTGAACGTTTAGCGTTTAGTTGATTACATTAATTTTTATTGAAAAGAAAAGCACCCTCCGGCCTTTTGTCAGGGAAATACTGGGATAAACAACCATTCTGAAACTTTTTTCTATTTGTGGTTCCTAAATCGTAGAAATGTATACCTATTTTTAAAAAATTTTGTTACAAAGAATATTTTGCTCTTTTAAGTACCTATATTTTTATAAATGCTTTGTTTTTAAGTAGCTTTTATGTAAATTCAGGTAGGCATGTACAAAAATTAATAACTGAAATTTTTTAAAGACTGTAGTGGAAGAAACACAGCAGTATTTAGCTAAAAAATAGCTAATAATTCTACATTCGTTTATATTAAAAATTCGTCAATTTTTTACTGAATTAAAATATACCTACACCAACAGAAATTATATTCGTTCATAAGAATTTAACTTCAGCATTACATTATACATACGTTTTTGCGTGTGTTAAGGTCAGCGAATAGGCATTATTAGACAGTAACTTCGTAGTCATTTTTATTCCAAACTTATACATTTTATTTAATTCTGACAAGAGGCCATTTAAATTGACTCATTCCATACAGCTTTGAAGAAATCAGATTTTATTTGCTGTACAGGCTAAATATCCATCTACAATATTAACCAAGTGTAATTGCTAGTTATTTCAATATTTTCAAATTTAAAAATTAATAAAATTTCTGATGGTTCATATTAGAATAAAATTGTACGGAATACTGACATGCTTATTAAATTATAATAAGCTTTTTATAAAGTAGTAATGTTCCTGTTTGTAAATGAATAATAATAACAATATTATAAGAGGATATTTAAAATACATACCTACCCATTTTTTTTACAATGGTACTTGAAATTCTGGACTTCATGAATCAATATTAACTAGTTTGCTCAAAGTTGTATGCAAGAAATATATTACATAATAACTAAAAATCTAAGAATTTAAACATAAACGTTTTTAGATATTACAATGAGTTTTATTAGAAACACTCTACCTTGTAAAACCATTGTACTTTACCTTTAGTAAGTAAGTTACTCTTGACAAAGACCTCAAAGGTCGAAACATATGTAGTGTTTCTAATAAAACTTATTGTAACATCTAAAAGCATCTATTTTGTGTTTAAATTCTTAATATTTAAAAGATGTTTCACAACTTTCTGACCACAAATTTTATTGAAATTATAAAAACTTAAGTATGTTATCTAATTAATTACTAAAAAGGTACTGTAAACAACAAATGAACCACAAATAAATTCATTGGATTTAAAATATTCCATGATAGATTTAAAATAAAATAAATTATTTTTTAATTGATGATTTAGTGACTTGCCTATTTTCCTTGGTAGTTTGTGAAGTGAATATTTCCAAAAAATCTTCAATCCCACTTTCTTGAAATGTCTTGATAATCACCATCAGGGGCATCATAATCTGATATTGGAGGAGTTTCACATGGACCTTGAAGTTTAATAGGAAGTAACATGGGTTCTACCTAGAAAAACAGAAAGAAAATAAATATCATATACATATTTTTTATAAGCAGTTTTAATCTTCTCTTACTTGTATAGCTTCTTGATACAGTTCTTCAGATTCCTTTTTCAATTCATCAAGTGCTTTTTGTTGGGAATACATTATTCTATCAATCATCTGAATATCATTTAAATGTTGCTGCTGCTTGTAGTAACTCCATGATTTAAATAATGCAGCTCTACTCTCTAATACTTCTTCAGTAAGTTGTGTATCTCTTAGTCTTTTTCTGTAAAACTGTAAATTTATCATTTCTTTTAATTAGTAAGATGGTGTAATCATACCCACGCTCATCGATAAGGTACAATGGTACTTCACATTCATGTATTGGCTTTAACTGTCTTGCATTCCTTTCTAATCTACGAATTTGCTTTTCTATTTTCTTTTTCTTTCTGTCTTCCCTCGCTTTTATTACAGCTGGATCTATTTTCTTCTTCTTTTTAAGTGGTTCAGCCCTGAACATTAAATAAAAAATAAAAACATGATAATTATTTTTTTTAACAATACAAACATGAGGCAAGGACTGAATTTGAAGAATTGAATTGAACTAGTTGAAATGCTTCTAAGAGGTGTTGAAATTACCTGTAAGGACAACCTAAACAGGAAGAAAAATATTTAATTTATTTAAATAAGTGCATGTAAAATTTTTTGTACTCTCACTTGCTAAATGGTTTCATTAGATTTACAAGGGACATCATAAACAACCGCCAAGTTAGTTAATAGAAATATTAAGCGCTACGAATTTGTTAAGGGCCAGGGGGTGTTCAATCTGTCAACTGTGAAATAGGTGATATAGTGATACACCAGTTCAGAGGTAGCGCTGTAGTAGTACGTGACATGGGTTGCATAAGAAAAAGAGTATTTTATCATTTAATTTATTAAAGTAACCATAGATAATATAATTACGGTAAAATACAATTCAAGTTACTTACAACACTTTAATAAAAATATGTAATTAAAGTAACTTATTGTTTTAATTAGAGGAAAAAGAAAATTGTGCAATTCGAGTTGTTTTTTATTCATCAAATCTTCATGGTGTTTCTTTACGAATAGGAACCAATTTTGACAAGCTGAATAAAAAAAGATCTCAAATCTAAGGAATTAACAATCTATGGGATAGATAGAAAACATAGAAAACACACAGAAAACCTCTCCAATCTGTGATAGTGTGGATAGATTTCATGCAACAACTAAATTGCGAGTGAGTGGAAGTCGGAAGTGGACGATTAACTGAAGCAAAGTTCTAAACTTGTAGACGGAGAGTGTAACTGTTTAATAAATATTGTAAATAAAAAACAAAGATGAATAATTCAATGGTAAGATATATCTTAACAACTATAATTGTTTGAACCGGATAACATTTAACGCAATTTATATGTCGATTGACTTTGTAAATGACGTTATTTACGTAATAGCTATCAAAAAAAAATTCGTTTTGTAGAAAGTGATAAGCAGTGCTCGCGTTTTTGCCAGGAACATTACTACAACTGCCATAAAAGAGGTCCAAGAAAGACCTTCATCTAAATTCCAAAAACTCAAAGAAAATCAACAAAGGTTCCAGGTAAATTACCTAATGAATGATACTTTTATGTTTACTCATTGGGTTTATTATAGGTTGAAGATGGTGTCCCAGTATATTTGAAGAAAGGCACACCTGATAAAATGCTGTTTCAAGCAACAACAGGCTTGCTATTTGTAGGATTAGCCATGTCTTTTAAAACACTTTGGGACCTTTCTTTTGGTAAATCATGGGGAGCATAATAAATGTTATGTTGTAACACTGAATGTTTAATAAACTTAATAATTCATAAACTGTATGTAGTAAACTATAATAAATAAATTATTAATAGTTTTGGGTGTCTATAATTTATCATTAATATAATGCATCAGACTATAATAACTCATAATATTAATAATTTTTATTAGAGTACAAACATAACAAGAAACATTAATAACATTCAATAGAAAACAAATTAATCTATACATACCTATGTTATGTTCACTGAATTATGTACCTTGAATTTCAACTCCTTAAAATGGCAGTCGTCAAATAATTGAATCAAAAATTGTATCAAGAGTATACCATTAAATCACTTTTCCTTCATAGTAAGTAAGAAGAAATTAATTAATATGGCAAAAATCACATAATTTAAATATAAGAAACTGTTTTGTCTGTTGAAGCTGAGTAGTCATCGATTGTACTCTTGCTGCGCCGTTTCTAAATTATCAACAATTTCATCAATAACTCTCATAAGTTTTTCGATATGTTCAGTTGCAGCCCTTAGATCATTTTCAAGAGATCGTGCTTCAAGTGAAGCACTTTGATCCTCTTTCAGACGTTCTTTGGTTAAAATATCACGACTTTCATCACTTTTCTTTTGATCTTTATAATCTAAAAAATCATTTTCAGTTTCAACATCCATTTCTGTGTCAGCGAGTTTTTCATGTGCTACTCTTTGCTTTGGTCTTGAAAGTACTTTATTTTTGCCTATTTTTACTTCTGAAATACCCAATACTTTGGGAATTTTCCTTTTTGGAGTTTTACTATCAGAAATGTATTCAATTCCACCACGTACTTCTTCCAAAATAAGGCTTTGGATACGTTGTCTAACAGATTCTTTGTCAATTAAGTTGAAATTGTATTCTATTATATCAACAATTTGAGTTGTTATTCGATTAAATGCTTCTTTTTCATCTTCTATCATGCCAATTGCCTTTTCTGCTTGTTTTTCCTTTTCTGCAAGTTTTTCATTCTTTACTTTTTTTATTTCAGCTAAATATTCTTTGCGAAAATTTTTAATTATTTGTTTAATATTTTCTTTCACTCCTTGTGATCTGTTGCCAATTTTATTATATTTTTTATCTCTCAGAGAGGAAAACGTCCTCTGAGAATGACTTTTACTTTCTGACCCGTTTTTATTTACAGTCTTTGAATATTTATTTTTAGAGATAACTTTGTCCATTTCTTTATTTTTTTCACCTTCTTCCTTAAGTTCTTTAATAAGTTTCTTAACATTCTCTTTAACACTTACATTTTCTACAGAACTGATTTTCTTTTCCAGTAATTTCTGCTTTAAGTTTTCATTACCTACTTTGTTCTCTGTATTTTTTTTTATGAAGACATTTTCAGTTATATCAATTTTGTCGATTGGAATCTCATTCTCATTCGATTGGTAAATATTTTCATCGTTTTTATTCCCTGTATTCGATATTTCATTATCTTCTTCTTCAGAATCTTCAGTTAAAATAATATTAGCGTTATTAGAATTTAGATGTCGCATAAAATCTTTATAATTGGCTCTCCTTTCAAGTATGAAAAGAACCGGTCTGGTTTTTATTTTGACAGGTGGAATAGACAAATAATCAAAAGAAAGCTGATGGAAAGATTCAACTGAATCTAATAAGTTATGAGTGGATAGATAAGGTTTTAAATTTGGAGAAAATTTACTTTTTGCTTCAACAATCAAGTGTGTAAAGTTGAACATTTCGTCGGACCCGGGAAGCAAATTTTCTGTTTTGTTATATCTAAAAAATATGGAATATTGTGATTTCATTTTAGACAAGTTTTTACACTTACATCCAGTGTGGATTAATTTGAGTAAATCTAGAGACTCCTGTTTGTGTAGCTAAGTTTGCAATATGAACATGCACATTGCTTTCTTCATTAGCTAGTCGATGTAATTTGGATATTGCCACCCCTCCAGGATAATTTGTACTGGATATACTGATCAAAAATAGCGTGAAAAGAACGTTAACAATTAAATGACCGCTAATTCCCAACGACACAAAGTAATAAAAGGGGCTTTTATCACGATTTTCCCACCTTAAAAAAGCGCGTAAAATAGACCAGATATAGTTTAAAAGCGGAATACTTACAAACGATGGCAAGCTGTAGCAACTGCAATGTTCAAAATTGGAAAAACATAAATTATAAATCGAAGTTCTTTGTGTGGTAGTAACGAGTAAATCAACACAAATAGTATTGCTGGAAGAACGATGTATCTAATTCGTTGATCCAAGTACAAACCAATAGGAACAAGAAAAACCGAAGCCGCTAAACCGCGAGGTATTGCAGAATAAAAATACCACAAGAATGGTGATGTCTGATTCAAATTAAGAAAACTGATTTATACCAATAATTTCAATGAATTTCAACGATCTTTACAAAATTCTTATTATACATTTAATTGATATGAAGCACTTATCTCCAGATAAAAAAAACTTTTTTCAATTTGAATGAAACTTGATCATTTATTAGAGTTCTAATATAAATGGTAATTTTTCATGTAAAAATAATTTTTGATATTTTAAAAAGTAATTTGCCTGGAGTATCAAATATCATTAAATTTAAAACTTGTTCTGCCTTGGAAATAAATCCAGTTAACTTAGAAATTAATTCGAATTCATATTAATTATAATCATCATGTTATGGGAAACCCAAATTTGAATTTAAATGTTAATTATTTGTAAAAGAAATTCTGCTTTTAAAGTGTTATTTTAAAAATTCACTTGGTTACATCTGAGTAAGAGATGTGAGGCATCGAATATTAGGATTTTGATCACACCATTTAGAACTAATTAGTGTATTAGTCGCATTAAAATTAATGTTTTAAATTATACTGTTTTATCCATGAATACCGAAAGAAAAAAAAAATACAACTGCATAAAAAGGATACTCCATAGTCTGAACTTTTGTTTAAAATTGTATTGTACCATAACACTTCTCCTTCTGGCCAAAGGAGACGACCCCAAAAAACGGAGTCGATAATAATCGTAATTGCCAGTAAACATATTCCCGTGGGTATTCCAATTTGGAGCAATCTAATAAAATTTAATGTTAAAGGGTGCAAAATGTAATACAAATAACAGTACTGACCTTCTGATTGTAATTCGTTTATAATATAAGTCGTATAAAAGCAATAAACCTAAATATAACACTACATCGAATCGTAATATAATAACTGCAGCACCAGAAAAAATAATAAATAACTTCGAATTATTTTCTAGCCAACTACTCACAGCCATGAGAACTGCAAAAAAAAAACACAAATGCAATTCTTTTTGATTCCACACTGTAACTATATAAAAATTAATTTGTTCATATATAAAACTAATGTGTTAAAAATTACAGAAAAGGACAAAGAAAACACAAAGGTAGAAAACAAAATAAAAGGATGGAATACCTTCTCACCTAGGGGTAAAGCAAAAATATTAGGAAGTGGGCGGCTTAAATAAAACATAAAATGTGACTGTGTTACTGTAACAGCAATAAACCATTGGACCCATTGTGTACCAAAAATTTTTTGAAGGGATGAAATTAAGACTCTAAATGCACCAATAACAGAAATACCTAAGGCGGCTCTAACTGCAAATAAACAATTTATTTAGGAATTTTGTACAACAACTTGTACGTTACCCAAGTACTGAGCCCAAAATTTATTTAATTGGAAATATTGAATTAAAGCTGCAATGGGAGACACTAGAATTGAAATAAAAATTGATCCTATAAATGACCGAGGTACAACGCCAGGAAATTCATTGTGATCATACTAAAAAAAGAGTGTTCTAGTTTTTCTACATTTAACGGAAATAGAATAAATCATATCCATACCTGCGATAAGTTGGTTCGGTAGTATAAAATGTCGTGAATTGCTTGAAGATTGAAACTTTCTTCGACTTTTGTAAAGGGACAAAATATTAAATGTGCAGCTGCGACGATCACCATTATTTGTGGCATTTTAATTAATTTTTACTTAGAACTTTTTCTTTTTATTTTGAACAAAAGCCGAAAATAGATTTCAACTAACCTAAAAACATTTTTCAAGTTTCGTAAACTGAAGTGACGTTTATATGACGTAACGTTTAATTACTATAGAACTGATAAATATAATTTGTGATATTCATAAATGTAAAGCAGTGACGGCGCACATTTTATAAAAAGGAGTAAAAATAAATTCAAAAACAGAACTCATTAGTATATAATTTAAAACAATACAAAAGATTATTGACGTAAAGAATTGTTTCCTTTTTGATCTTCGATTATTATAGTGTTCTAAAATAAAACTGGATTAAACAAATATAAAAATTTAATGTACCAATTTACCATCCATTCCCAAAACATAGCTTCTCTTTTTAGCCATTGATCGTGGTTATCCAACATTTGGATGATTTCTTTTGTGTTATTTAAAAATAATTTTGCATATTCCTTATCATTTAGTGCTCTTAATTGGGATAAGCATAAATTGAAATTATAAGTACTGATTTTGTCAAGCTGAAATTTTTTTTCTTTGATTATAAATTACTTACGAGATATATGAATGTAGGTATTTAATGTAAAGATTTAAGAACAAAACAGTTTTGTTTTTAATTGCAATATTTCAAAATAATTAGCAAAAGACAGAGTTACAAGAACCTAATCGGTTTGCTTTTCCTTTTATCTTAATATTGTTTGTTTAACCCGATCGATGTTCATTTTTAAATCTTTATTGCATTTACCTTTCTTAACACATTCTTTATAGAAAGTTCGTATTCTTTGGCAACTGTTTTGTTGTAATTTGCTTTTCCTTTAATCCACTCTACGCTGTTGGCAAGCTCGTTTTTATCTTTTAAAGCATTCAGAGAAAAACTAATGTCATTTTTGGGTTCATGTAACGTCGAATCAATATGAAATAGACTTTTTTGGCATTTTTTTTTAACAATTCTATCAAGTTCTCCCTTAGATATAATAAAACCTAACGCTAGTAAAAGCTCTCTAGCATTAGTAGTATCTAAATCAAGATCATAAAATTTTGATCTAGTGTAACCAAGCTTGTTTAAAAAATCTTTGACTTTATCAGTTTCATTATCAAATTCACAATTTCCAAGAGCAGATAGGACATTCCAGAACTGTTGAATCTTTCATAAAAATAATCTTGTTACAAGTTTATTCTATTGTTTTGTAACATTATTTACTTACACTTTTTTCTTCACATTGATTGAATTTAGCTTGACGAAATGTTTCAGGTTTAAGTTCCAAATTATATAGAAAACTCAAATGTTTACAAAGTACTGCAACAGTATGTTTGACGGTTGCCATTTAAAGTAGAGCCGTTGTTTGATTAAAATAAATAACTACAAGAAATGAAAATTTATAGTATTTACTTGATTTCTCATCATAGATCAATAAAATTAAATTGTCAATTAAATAATTAACAGTACTAATTCCAAAAACAAATACAGTTAACATTGAAATATACGACTTTTTATTGCAGCTCTAACAAAATTCAAAAAGTATATTACAAATTCCTATTCTACATACAATTTATTCACAATTCATTATAAGTTACTATTCAATAAAAAATTATGGCAATACCTTAGGGCAATTCTAATTGCAAATATAAAAAATGATTCAACTACGTTTTTCAAGTATTATAAAAAATATACCGTGAGAACGCTGATAGGAAATGGCCATGTTATTTATTACAGATATTTTTTATGATAAAAAGCTTTCTAGGTACGGATGTAAAACAAAAAATTGTGATACGTTTTTTACTTACAACGGTTTGAAGAGCAGCTTAACGGTAGTTCTTAGTTAACTTTTTATTCCTGATGCTACTATTATTACTGGAAGAAGTCGTGTGATTATTTGTGAAAATTAACTGAATAGTAATACTTTTGTTACAGCATTTTTTTGTTTTTAAATTAACACAACCATTCAAACAATACACAAAACACAAACGTCATGTCATTTATATAGTGTCTAAATAGTACACATCCGGTAAAATAAATGCTAACAAAATTTTTATCCATGATCTTCATTGTATAAAATATTTGACTGTTTTGTGATTTTAATAAAATGAAAAATGTAGATACAGCATTACTAATAAATTAATTCGTTTGTATTTGAATGTTTATCAATTCCAACTGTGTATATTCAAGTTTATAAAGAACCATTTAAAATTATAACAGAATTGTCTAAATCTCTAATAAATGCTTCTTCTTTTCTTTCCAAGGTGAAGGGAGGGCTAATATTTTAATGTAAGTACCTATGTATGTTACATTTCTACCAAAACTATTATTTTATTTCAGATTATTTCCTAAAGTAATAAACACCCGTACCGCACTTGTTTCAAAATTTCGAGATCGGTGTTATTGAGAAAATTACCTTTCTAAGTCTAATTGTAGGTATGTGATAAAAGTGACGAAATTCACCACTGATTTTTTGAAGTTTTAACGCCGATTTTTATATTATTACTAATTGTATAATTTTATTTTTTAATCGAGCGTTGTATTTAACATTTAATATTTACTTATATTACCAATTTTCGTGAATTTATTTCTAAGACCAACACATATTAACTGCAAAAACTAATAAACACTTTTGTCATATTTATGCAAACGATAACGTTTGTTAGAAGATGTTTAAAAGTCAGTTCTTTGTGCGAATTATATTATTCAAAAATATCACATCTCGCAAATGATATGCTGTTTTACATCGTTTGACGTATGAATATATGTAGGTAGGTACCCTAATAAAGGTAAAGGTGTATAAGAAACCTATTTGGAAGGTCTCGTATCTAATTCATCTACGTGTTTTTATTATACGAGTGGTCATCATCAGTCTCTCGTCTATTAATTTTGTGTTTATTATCATCGCGATAATATGACTACAAAAGTGTTTATCAATTTTTTGCAGACCGCAAATATATATATAAACTGTTGAAAAATTGTTCTATAATATCATGACCATTTGGTGGTTAGGTGCAGTTATTTGTATGTATGTATGTATGTAGGAAATTAGCAGTTATTTTTTAATATTTTAAGGGACTTGATACGCGTCTATCTTTTATTGGTACTGATGTGTTCATGTGATTATGAAACTGACGCTACTTTTACACAAATATAAGCTTCTGCTTTGAAGTACCGATTACACACTTATTATTATTAATAGGTTTTACTTACTTAAATTGTTTTAAAGGATGTAAGTTGAGTAATGTCAGTTCCATTTTTTTTTCTTTTGTAAAGAGACATAGTGGCACTATTTTATCTTAATATGTATGTAAATAGTTGTAAAGTGTTGTATTATAGTTGAATCATAATATATAAGAAATTTGCTGCTAATGACCCGCTGCTTCGTGCAGGTTTTATATATTTTTTGACTTAATTAAAGGATTCAATCATTGTTTATAGTTAGTTTTTTTACAATAAATAAATCCATTGCATACGTTGAAGTTTGAATTGATTGAACATTAATTAAGGATCAACAGCTAATTACTTTTTCCGTTAGAAACCCTGACATTGCTCCTTTTAAAACAGCCTTATCAATGTCGGTGTTAACAATTCGAGAAATAAGTGCATGAGAATACGTTAAAGAGTATATAAAAAAGAACAATAAATTATTTGGTTTACTATTAACAAATAGATCTTCAAATGATGTTGCTTAAATCTGACTTTTTTGTTCGACAAAAGTTTATTCATTTACTGTTAAAACGGTAAGCTGCATTTCAAACTGTATGCATACATACAAACGATAAGAGAAAAAATAGTTATTTTAAGTTGTTCAAATAAACACAAAAAAAAAACAATTTTCGTAATGAAACATTTTAAAGACTTACCTTAATTCCAGAACAGTTATATATTATTGAAAATAAAGCTTCGATAACATCATCATTTGAAGGGTTCTTCAATAACGCGCTTCACTGTTCCTCTTATTAACGTTTGAAAATTCGGCCTTACAATATCGTTATCATTAAAACAGCTTAAAATCCTACACCTTCAACAACAAAACAGTACATAAACTTATTAGTTCACTTTTGCATACGGGAATGGCTCGGAGTCATTTCGATGAACTAATCTTTTTACACATACCACTCTTTGATATCTTTACTGTCCCTCTTTTTGCTCGACTTTTGCATTTGTCCCCTGGTCTCCCCATTCCTAAGAGCACCGTTCAACTGATAGGGAGTTTGTTCGTTGGCGCTTCCATTGGTTCCTAGCAGGGCTGTGCTGGGCCCGTGTTGGTAGCCCCCTTTACCGTCATCCACTTTGTATGACCTGTCACCACGCGATTTGAATTTAAGAATCACGAGTATGATGAGAATGACAGCTATGAGAGCTCCAGCAATGATGCCAATGATAAGTGCCACCGCTTCTGACATTTCCGAATGGACTCTTTCCGTTGGCTTCTTCCTTGGAGGCTTTGTAGTAACGAAGGGAAACTCGTCGTGTTTTGTGGGAGGAATCTCTGGAATTTTGTGCGTCATGGTAGTAGTTGTAGTGGTCGGTTCTGATGGTGTGGAGGAACTCATGGTAGTGCTGGTGCTTGAGCCGTCTGGATAAAGTGTGTCGGTATCTGTACTGATTGTGCTGTGACTTTCGGCTTTGCGGGTGATTTCCGAGGAACTTGAAACTCCGGTACTTCCCCCCTCGGAAGTATAAATGGAGGAACCGTCTGTTCCTTGATGAGTTGAAGTTTCCGTAACGTTTATACCAGGTATTTCGGCTAGTTAAAAATAGCAATTATTATTTAACCAATTTTAAAATAAAAAAATCGTTATTATTAATATTTTATCAAAATATAGCATTTCTCACCGGATGTTCCCTTAGATGAAGTGTTTGGGGGCTCTTCTGTTATTTCTCCTGAAGCTGATCCGCACTCTTCATCGTCACAGGGTTCTGGTTCGTTAGGATTTGAAGGGAGCTTAGTGGTTGGAGGAGGTTTAGTTGGTGGAATAAACACTGGGGTTATCAAGTCATCGGTTCCACCGCTGTCCGGCAGTGGTGGACACTCATCCTCGTCGTCCCCGTTGTTACACCCCGAACCAGAACCGCTTAAGACCAAATCATCCATTACACCGGAAAATCCAGAGGCAGGAGTCTACCGAAACGTAAAACAATAAAAAATGTTATATCAATAATGTTATTAGATTGAAATGATGTTTCAAACGGTATTTGTACAAATTTAACAGTAGTTTTGTTGAAATAAATTACATAACACAAATTATATATGTACCTGTTGCATTTTGTGAAGGTCGATGGTGTCTATATGTCTTTCTAGAATATTAGAAATGAGTTGAACGTCACCTCTTGTAAATGTGTGTACGTCTTTAGCGGCAGCCAAGTCTAAGATTCGAATACCATTCACCACCACTCCAGCAATAATTCCCGTGAAGGGCCTCTCGATGCGCGACTTTCCAGGACTCCATTTACCACCGATTTGAATTTGTGATTGACTATTAAACACTTGCAATTGATCACCTAAAAATAGCGGTTGAGTTCGATGGATGTAGTACAATTTTGGCAAGTTTATGAACTTACCTGAAGGGGCTACGTATTGTACGTTGTAATCGTCGACTTGGAGGGTGGCATTGGACCCGAAACGTCTAAATTTAACTACGTGATATGTATTGTCGTTAACTTTAAACGAAATTTCTCCTACCGGGTGGTCATGAGTACCTAAGTTGTATACCATAAATACGTTTCCATCGACCTATATCGAAGTACAATACAATATTAAAACACTATTTTCTACTAAATTGGTAAGTAAATATTTTAAATTATTTATAATTTTCTTACAATTTCGAGTTCTATGTAGTCCGTAGAAGTACCACTAACCAATCGCAGTAAAACCGCGTCCGATTTTGATGTGATAAAACCCAAAGCTATGGCATCATCTTGCATTTCCGGGCGACGATCTTCCGGAAAAGTGTACGTTATTATGCCTCTATTGGGTCCAAATTCATAGGCTATCGATTCTGTGAATATATAAACCATCATTGAATGTACACAGTATTTTTTGTTATCGCTTGTAATAACGTAAAACTTACCATCAGAGCAGTTAGGACCTGTAAACGAAGTCATATCACAATCACACGTGTATGATGGCCATTGCTGAACACAAACACCTCCGTTTGCGCAAAAGTTACGATCACATTTGGAGGATTGACCTGGTAAAACGAAACACTTTGTAAATATACTGATAGTTTATTATTGTCAAAAAATTCACAAACAGTACAATCAATCTGAAACATAACCGTATAATGTAATAATATAAGAATGAGAAAACTAAAACACATAGAAAGTTTCACTAAAAATTTACTTCGAGAACCTCGACAATTGTACATGTTTTTGAATACCTTAAATTCTCTCAATAAAAATATTTCTTTCACTATAGAAAAAGAAATTAATCATCAAATTAATTTTCTTGATTTATCCTTATTGAAGGAGGGTAAAAAAATTGAATTTAACGTTTTTAGAAAAGCAACTACAACGAATACAGTTATCCCGTTTGACTCGAATCATCCTAAACAAACTAAATTTGCTGTTTTTCATTGTTTGCTACATCGTTTAATTAATTTACCGCTATCTGAGTCAGACTTTGGAATTGAATTAGAAACAATAAAACATATTGCGGTCTCCAATGGATACACCTTGATGACCATAGATAAAATTTTAAATAAAAAATTGAAAAAACAGGTTTCAAAACTATTATTCAATAGCAGTTCCCTTGGTCAACAAAAAACTATATATGAATATATAAAATTTATTTCTAACGTTAGTATATATTTTAAACAACTCTTACAGAAAAGGTGGAATTGTAAAATGATTGAAAAAAATCACTTAATCTAGGTAATCTAATTATTAATCGTAAATTTTGTTCAGAACCTAGTGAGTGAAATGGTGTATATCAGATTTTTTGTAAAGAATGTGATGCTACGTATATTGGTCAGTCAGGTACGAAAATAAACAAACGTGTGGCAGAACATTCGGCAGATATAAAAAATAATAAAACCAACTCCAGTGGTATAGCGGAGCACTGCATTAAGTTTAACCATTCATTAGACGAGTCGAATGTTAAAGTTTTACACTCGAATGTCCCTAAAAGTTAAAAGTTATATCTTTTAGAGACATTAGAAATTAAAAAGGCCTTATATAATAGGATAAATTTAGTCAATAGTCAGGTAGAAATGTCTGTTTATGATTCCCTTCTCCTGTTATTTAAATTGTAATAGTATTTAAGTCTAGTTTTAGTTGTAAATTTTAGTAATCTTTTTGTATTCCTCTCTAAATGACCTCGTTTAGGTCGAAACAAATTTGAAGTAAATTTTTAGTGAAACCTTGTATGTGTTTTATTTTTCTCAATCTTAAAATTCAGTTTCACAAATAGTGCACCATTCAAAGTTTAAGTTTTATTAATAATATATTTCTTTGTATATATTGTTAGGATGATAATTCTATAGTAATATTATTATTTATGAGTAATTTAAATGATAATTATACTGTTTGTGTTTTGTATCTAAAGTGATATTTAAAACAAATACGCGATCCTAAGTAGTAAGATTGAAAAGAAATTTAAGTCTTAATCTTTTAGTTGTAAGAACGATTCAATTTACTTTTAATAAACTATTGTATTTAAAAGCGAGAATTTTATTCTTTTATATCTGCTTCATTTAAATACGAATTCAGTAATATTTTATAAATTAAAACTATCAAATCGAATTTTTCGCTTATAAGTGAAGTAACACCAAGGTGGAAAGGATCGATTTTATAATTGAAAGTAATATTATATTGTGTTTGGAAATCAACCCCAAATTCACAATTTAACAATATATGTGTATATGCATATATGTGTAAATGTAATTGATTTTTAGAAAATGGTAGAAGTAATTAATGCTGTTTGTGGTGCATTCACTGTGAAACATTTTTACAATTAATTGGTGAAGTGAGTACAAAAACACCTTTCGGGATATTTCACAAACGTCTGTATCCTTCGATAATGGCCTAATAGACGAAACGTACGTCAGGAAATTTCAATAAAGTTTTGTGAAATATTCCAAAAGGTGTTTTTGTACTCACTTGACGAATTAATTAATAGGAAGATTAAAGTTCGGTCATCCTATTATAATACAATTTAATAAAAGCAAATTTATAGGGAAAGTTCTTTGGGTTGAAAATTCGATTCGAAATTGTCCTGTTTTTGAAAAAATTGTTTTCGTGTTTCTTTAATTGAAAATTTCCTATTTATATAAAAACTTACTTTCACAACCAGCAGTAACTTCTGAACTGTGTATCACAGCATCCTCCATAATGTTAGGTGATTCACCATTTAAATCTAAACCTGCAATGCATCCCTCGAATCCTAATTTTGATTTTACGTCACCTTGAGGGAGTTGAGAATAGAGATCTCTGTGCACTCCTCCCACGTATAGTATACCGTCCAATTCGAGATGGGCAGTGCCTTGATTGGCTGCAACCTGTATAAATTCTTGTATAAAATTTTCGAAAAATACATCAAAGTGGAATGACTTACCACTACATCATCGTCCACCATGAGAGTGTGTTGTTTAAGAGAAGGCCTCCTTATGCCAACTGTATGCCAATGATTGTCGTTGAGTGGAGTTTTGGAGGCATCTTTCAATTTTATGGGTCCTTCACCAACATTTAGTACATAATGGATATGTCCGTTAACTAGTTCTATAGCTATAAAGTCGTCTTTCTTTCCACCATTGAATAGAATTAATCCATTTGCGTGTTTCGTTTTAAAAAGGAAATCGACATGAATACTAGAGTATGCTCGCAACATGGGCAGTCCTGAAGAAAGAAGCAAGAAAATCGAAGAGTTAGTTTTCGAAGTAAGCTATTGGGATGCTCGTATCGATCTATAGATTACTGGCTAACTTTAGAAACTTTCAAATGAAAAACCAACACAATTTTTCTGTTTCCTATTCGGCTTCCAATTTTAAAACTCACAAAATCAATCAGTCAAGTTACTACTGTTAGAATTGATTTATCCTTGAAATATTTTACTGGAAGTTGCACTAGCGTGGCGTGCAGATAATTAATGAAATATTTTTTACTGCTATAATGAATTATTTAAACGGTAATGACCGAATCAATTTTAATAAAAAAGTTACTCATCTAACCGGTACGGCTGAAGTAGCAAGGAGTAATTAGTTAATACTATATAACATACATTCTATTTATAACCTATCCTTTTATTTAACAATTTGCAATGAACGACAATTTAAAATTTTACTGCTATACTAACTGAATTTTTCGGTTAGTAACTGATTTGGGGAATTGTGTATAACATATACAGACCAGGAAAAATTTAACCGACCATAGGGATATTATATTATGAATTTCAAATGCATTGAATATTGGTAAGGTTGATAACGATTGTGATGTACGATTGGTGGAAAAAAGACTTTTTTGTGTTTCATTCCCACCAGCTACTCGTGCTGGTGGGCGGGCAGTCCCTCCAACCTACACTGTAGTGTAAAGCTGGAGGGTAGGGCGTAAGGCCCTCTTCAGTCCTTTCAGGAATCGTAGGAATGGGTGGGTCGTCTGATTAGGGAGAGAAAGATGAGACGGACGAAATGAAGACAGAAGAGAAGTGAAAGATTTATCTGTGGAATATTACAGCCCCAGCATTTGCCTAAGTGACCCAAGGAAACCACAGAAAAACTTGGACCAGAACCGGTGACCTCCCGAATTCTAAGCAATGATCTAGAGCACTAGACCACTCGGTATTGGTGGAGCGTGTACTATCCTACCACTATCGGATCGATATCATGGACGGAGGCCAGATTCCAGAACTACCTCTATCATCGTTCGTTGGATGTGCAGCGTAGTAAATTTGTAGAAATTTTCTACTTATTGTGGAATTAAATAATGTTCAATAAAGTCCTTTCCTAATAAGAGAAATGACTGCCAAAACTATCTACGGTGTGCTGATGAGTACCAAAGAGTTCGAAATCGCGATACATAGATCACCACAATCAAGTCAAACAATATCCTAGTCTATTATAAAACTCACCACTAGTGTTTTTCAACATTTTACTTGGAATATTTTTG
This sequence comes from Agrilus biguttatus, assembly GCA_963921985.1. Lineage (NCBI taxonomy): Eukaryota > Metazoa > Arthropoda > Insecta > Coleoptera > Buprestidae > Agrilus > Agrilus biguttatus. The sequence goes on from OY998118.1 coordinate 30,768,982, forward strand.
ATTTGTGATACTTTGCTACTGTTTTGTGGAAGGGATTATTCCTAACATTTTACATCGTTGGTTAAACATTTTCCCTATCGGTATATGTAAAATTCAAATGTATTTCAGAAAGAAAAAATAATAAAAATATTTAATAACAACTTTTCGCATATTTACTCTTTTCTATTTCATGGCTGAATGGAATGGAAAATATTTAAAAAATAAAATAATATAGGTACACTTCGTTGGAATTTCAAATATTCCAAAACTATTTCGAGTGTAGTTTATGCAAATATTTTTATGATAGGATATGATTTCGAAGCTTATGGTTTGGAAAGGTATTTAAATGCATGAATGATTTTTTATCATCACCTATAAACGTATGCTGTGAGCGAAATGTAACGGGTCGATGGAGATTATTTATGAGACGTTTCACGAACTTTGCTGCCACTTTGATTCCTGGAAATCCAGCGATTTTCTGCTCAGTACTTGACGACTTGGCAAGCTCGATATACGATATTCCATTGAAATAGAACTGTTGGATTTCTCCAACAAAGTTTGGTACTGTGGTAGACATGCCCAATTCATCTTGGACACCTCCAATGTATATACGTCGCCATTGAAGGGTCGTATGTGTGCCGTGCGTCTCAGCTGCAATATTCAATACATGTGATTGTCAATACTAAATCATAATAGGGTCTCTTTTAGTTGAATACAAATCAACAGAATATATGTTTTAAATCCAACAATAACCTATTTCTGTAAACAATAAGGTATATACGAGGGTGGTTTGATAAGTCCGTGACTTTTAAAGGAAAACATAATATTTTCGGCAAAAAATCACTTTATTTTTCTACATAATCTCTTTTTAGCTCGACACATTTAGTCCATCGTGTTTATTCATTTTAAACAATAAGACTTCTCAAAGCCCTCAAAATAAGCGTTTGTTTCCACGATGACTTCTTAATTCGACCGAAATATTTTACCGCCCGGTTATTTCTTCAGGTTTAGAAATAAGAAATAGTCGTAGGGGGTTAAATCCGGAGAATAAAGTGGATGGCGTAGCAGTTCGTAACCCAATTGATGAAATTTTGCCATGGTGACTACATACGTATGCAACCGTGTATTGTCCTGATGGAACAACACATTTTCTTAACTAAATGCGGACTTTTCTGCTTCAAAACAGTGTCAAATCTGTCCAGCACTTCTGAATAATATTGCCGTTGATCGTTTTATCTTTTTCAAGGTTATCGATATTAATTACACCGCGTCTTAGTCTTCTTCGGTGCACGTTCACATGTAGAAGTTTACTATTTCGATTGTTTCCCGGTCTCTCGTGTGGCGTGATGGATCCATGTCTCATCTGCGGTAACGAAACGGCGCAAAAACTCGTTTACTCGTTTGGATTGCAGCTATACATCTACAAACACTCCCTTGAATTTGTCACACGGCGGTGTTTATGGTCGATCGTGAGCAATGGCGGCACCCATCGTGCTGGCAGCGTTGTCATGTCCAAATATTCATGCAAAATGTGATGCACTCGCTCAGTTGAGATGCATACAGCCCCAGAACGTTCACGCACATTCAACATTCGATCATTTAATATCATTCCATGGATTTTTTCGATTCTGGCATAACGACTTCTATTGGTTTTGGACGACCTGAATGTTCGGCGTCATTTGTATTGGTGCGGCTACAACGAAACTGAGTAAACTACTTTTTAACCACTGAAATCGACGGTGTAGAGTTCACATAGTATTTATTAAGCCTCTTCTTGGTTTCTTTAATAGATTTTTTGCGCAAAGTGTAGTTATTAGTCAGCACACGAAATTCACTTTTTCCATTATTGTGGAAATAAACGAGGTTAGCTGTTTTCAATATCTAAACTTCTTAGCTTGCTCAAAATTTTACAGTAGTCTACCGATAGATGGCACTTAATGGAAACAGTGTTGCCATTACAGTTACTGCGCAGGAAATTAAAAAAGTCACGGACTTATCAAACCACTCACGTACATTTATAAAAGATCGATGACGTTTATAAATTAATTATTCTCACGACATGATGTCATAACTATTAAAATACGGCAGGAGGAGGGGTACAGCCCTCATAGCTCCCTCCCTAGGTCTGCCACTGTCGACATCCGGTGGTAGAGGTTTCTAGTTTTCTTGTTAGAGAGGAATAAAACTTTTTTTATCTACTCCCTATTTATTGAATCGCACTTTTAAAATTATTTTTGATATTGAGGGGGATGGATTCTTATATAAATATTATAAAAAATAGACTTTTGATGTGTTTGCATAATGTAAACTGTCAATCCATACAAAATAATAAGTATTGCATTAGTTAGGAATATGATAATTAATTATTGATGATTAATAGGCGATTACCATTTCCAATCTGAAAGATACCCTTTTTTATTAACGAGTTCAGTTAAAACTTGAAACAGCTTACATCGATCATGGTTTGGAGTTAACAAGAAAATTGGAATGTAAATTATCTTAGAAAAGATTGAACCCCCACAAGTTTTCTTAAGAGATAAAATACGAGATGGGAATGCATTTAATATTACGAGATAAAAGCGTTAAAGAGGGTAATACAAATTTTTGTTCATTTTCAAATTGTACTTACACGTATATTGAATGAGATTATTAAAACATTTTGGAAAACATTTTTTCTTAGGTGGTTGATTAAAGTATCACATAATCATCCATAAAAAAGGAACGTTAAAGATACATTGTAGAGAATACTTAGGTACATAAAGAAGAAGAAAAATACACTTACCTCGTAATGGTGTATGCCCATCTAACTGAAGTTTCAAATTAACTCCTCGCCTCGAAAATTTTACAGTGTGCCATTCGTTATCATTGACGTGTTGACCAGCCAAAAGAATCTACAGTTTCAATAAAAAAACAATATAAAAATAAGTTTCTGAGATAATTTTTTTTCTTGTTCCAAACGATTAACTTATACAGATATTAAGATGAAACACGTACAATATGAGTTTTTCCTTAATAAGTTAATATATGTGTGTGGAATGATTATATTAATACAGTTGTGAACATACGTCGCAGGCGATAGATACTTAAGGTACGAAATGGGGCAACAAAAATGATTTTCAGAAATAACCAAAAATATTCCATGACCATATAAATAAGTGAATAGTATCCGACGAGCCAATAAAGTATTATTTGAATGCGCGAATGAGAAAATGAGTGAGACAAATCTGATCGTTAGATCGTTTTGTATTAAATAAATTTCTTATATATATATATATGAGACTTATTTAAATAAATTGACGTACTAGAAAATTATTTATAATATGCAGATTAATATGAAATACACATATGATAATAAAAAATTCTATTTGTGTTGAAACATCTTTATATTAATTATGCACAATTTACAAAAGGAAAAGACGATATTTTACTGTTAGTTTGAATATTTTAATATCGTTAGTGATTGTTCCCATTTCCCATTACCTTCCATCTTTCATAAAATAAGTTGATGGTTAAACAGGTTACAGATTTTAAAATTTGGGAGGATCTATTTCACTAAAAAATTTCAACTGTAGGGCACTTCCGCTTATACCGGAAGTTGATGTCAACTTTCTTATTTTAAATGGAATTGTATACTTTTTACGATGAATTCGTATGAAACATAAAATTTTAAGGTATTGATAGCCAACTAGTATGCCCATTATACGATGAATAGTTTCTGAAATGATTTAATTCATTGGAAAAAAGATTGCACCGCAATGACATAGAATATTGAAATTTTTACTAGTTATAGCCAAAGTAGAATGATGGTTCGGGCTTGTAGGCCGTGGTCGATGGTCACAAGCCTACAAGCCCGAACTATCATTCTACCATGAAAGCTTATGTTCTTATATAGTTATAGCCAAATCATACGGCTAACGTCATGCTAAAACTAAGCTTTTGGTACAGGGCGTTCAGAACAAAAATTCAAAGTTTAAAAACATCAAACACAAATAACTTCATTTTTTCAAATGGCACCTAGCATATTTTACTTAGTCATTCGATTCCATTTTTTATACTCTTTCTTGGATGTTTTCCATTCTTTAATTAAAAAAATCCAAATTATTCAAAAAATTTCAAATAAAATAGTAGGAAATATCCAGATGAACGAAAGAGGAGAAAAAAAATGGAATCGAATGACAAATAAAATATGGTTATTCGTGTTTGAAGTTTTTAAACATTGGATTTCTTTTTCTGAACGCCCTGTACAAATTATAAAGCTTAGTATTAGCGTGACGGTAGCCTTATGACTTGGCTATAACTAGTAAATATTTCAACATTCTAAGTAATTTTTTATGGAAGTTTTGATCTTTTATAGTTTGGGTTGCGGTGCAATCTTTTTTCTAATAAATTAATTTATTTCAGAAACTATTCCTCGTAGGCATATAGGCATACAAGTTGGTTATCAAAGTCACCTTAAAATTTTATGTTTCATACGAATTCATGGTAAAATCTACCATTCCATTTAAAATAAGAAAGTTGACATCAACTTCCCGTATAACCGGAAGTGCCCGACAGTTGAAATTATTTTAGTTAAATAGATCATCCTTGATAACCCCTACTCCCAAATTTTCAAATCTGTGGCATGCTTAGTTTCTCTAAAACGTGTAATGTACCACTCAGTTTAAATAACCCTGTATTGATATGTGAACGTCGAAATTTCTGATACACTTTGTCGGTATTGTGTCACCTTAGACCAATATTAAAAAATTTAATATTTAGTTCTTTGCGAACCTTATCCTTCTCTTTGTCCTCATCCTTCTTCTTTCTCACTCCCATCCTTAAGGCCATTCTAATTCTTCCTGCTGCTACTGCAAGTTCTACACGGTCTCCTGTTTCTGCTGTACTGGTTATAAGAAGAAGTCCCAAAGGCTTTTTTGTTCGAAATCGTAGAACTATTTCTTCTGTTTGTGTTTCCATTTCCGTGTCCATTGTGACCTAATAATTTTAAAATTTCGTTTTTAGTGACCTAATTATAGTAATTGTTAATGTAGCTACTAATATACATACTATTTGGAAATATTTAAGTATTTATAAAATTTTCAATAAAAGCAAATAAAATTAAGATATTCAAGTTTAAAAAATTCTAGTCTATTTCTTCCATATGAGAATGTATCTCTGGATGGCGAAATAATTATTGTTGTAATTAATGATATAACAGGCGGGCTGAAAAGTGATAAGGCTGACCCATAGATGGCGCTACTAGTATATCCATATTATTTTTAGTTAGCCCTAACTTTCAAAAGACGCGTGTATAAATTTGACAGCTGTTGCACTATTAGTGAAAGAACTTTTGTTTCATTGAAAAAATGGATAAATAGGAATTTCGTGTATTAATAAAGCATTGATTTTTGGCGAAAAAAAAAATACTGTTGAAATCAAGGCTTGGATTGATAAATATTATTTGGACTTTGCACCAGGAAAATCAACCGTAGAAAAGTGGTTTGCTAAATTTAAACGAGGCGAAATGAGCACTGAGGACGATGCACACAGTGGATGCCCCAAAGAGGCTGTTACCGACAAAAACACCAAAAAAGTCCACAAAATAATTTATAATAACCGTAAAGTAAAGATGATTGAGATAGTTGAGACCCGATCTTAAAGGTATCAAAGGAACGTGTTGGTCATATCGTGAATGAATATTTGGATATGCGAAACCTCTGTACAATGTGGGTGCCGTGCGAGCTCACAATCGACCAAAAACAACAACGGATCGAATCAATGATTCTAAGCAGTGCTTGGAGCTGGGAGCTGTTCAATCGTAATAAATTCGAATTGTTGCGTCGATATGTGACAATGGCACCATCATTTCACACCGGAGTCCAATCGACATCGACAGTCAGCCGACTAGACTGTGGAATGCACGTGATGAACCGACTCCAAAGCGTGGAAAGACAGAAAGTCGGCCGGCAAGGTTATGGCATCAGTATTCCGGGATGATCATGGTATAATATTCATTGACTATCTTAAAAAGGGGAAAACCATAAACAGGGACTATTACGTAGCGTTATTGGAGCGTTTAAATGACGAAATCGCGGAGAAGCGGCCTCATTTGAAGAAAAAGAAAGTGCAGTGCTGTTTGAACAAGACAATGCATCGTGTCACAAATCAATGAAATCGATGGCAAAATTCCATGAATTGGGCTTCGAATTGCTTCCGCATCCACCATACTCTCCAGATCTGGCCCCCAGCGACTTTTTTCTGTTCTCAGACCTCAAGAGGATGCTCGCTGGACAGAAATTTCGCGCCGATGAAGAGGTAATCGTAATCGCCGAAACTGAAGCCTATTTTGATTTTTTTAAAGACAAATCGTATTATAAAAACGGTATCGAAAAATTGTATGACCGCTATAAACTTTGTGTCGCCCTCGAAGGGAACTATATTAAATAATAATAATAATAAAATCAAATCTGTTTTGTATTTTATTTGGTTAAGTTTAGTGCGTACTTATTGGATACCTAAATCATTCAAATCATTTAGATTTTCATACATACATATATATATATTAGCCAAATAAATAATGTTTGGTTTTTAGAGAAAAACTTCTATACAGGGAAACTTAATTTATATCACATCAGATAAAATACTACATTTCTACTGTTACGTTCTTTTCGTTCAACTGAACTTTTTGTTAAATTATTCCTGCACACATGTCGCTTAATTGAACTTCCATCAATTATTTTAGATCCCTCACGTATATAGGCATTAAAGATTAGCTTCCATAGCCTTGGCGAATACATTAATTAATCGATCCCATTAGGTGGTTTGTGGAATTGTAACGCGTTAGCCAATTTTATTTTAATTTTTAGTTTTACGAGATTTCATAAAAGAGATCAAACCTAAAAATTTTTTTTTGAAACTTGATTAAAAAAGGCAATTATTTACACTGTAATGCTTTACTACTTCTTAAGAAACGTCATATTCAATAAATATTGCAATTTAATTTATTATCAATTAAAGTTCGACAATATATAAAATATAGTAATAAACAGGTCGGTAGCTTTCACGAATTTTTATGTATAATTTGTTAACGATAAATAGAATAAATGTTTCAAAAGTATGGAGTGCTACTTGAGATTCTGATGAGGGTTTCATTATACCTCGTTAAGGAAATTTCTCAGGAAAAGTTTTCGTACGGTTGAGATGGTCCTAAAGGAGGAGGATGGTAAAATAAAAGTAAGTGACGTTTTTATATTTCCAACTTATTGAACCGAAGCTAACCATGGTATTTGTAGAAAACTTTAAAATATGAGTTTTTATTAATTAATTAGACATTGTGAAATAATCAATTTTAGCAAAATATCGAAAAAGTACACTCTATAGATACGTATAGGTCTCAATTTAATTTTATAGAGGGGTAGTCAAATAATACCAAATCTTCCCGCATTAATCACCTATTACTTTTTCATGATGTCTTAAAACATCTGCAGAGATGTATGTTTGGTCGAGATTAAGACATAATCCGTTTAAGCTTCAATAATTATCTTACTATTTACAAAAGTAGATAAGACAAATTTTAGCAGTTAATTTTATAGGTTTAGTCAAGACATTGATGTACTTCTATACCTGTATTTCACCCTACTCGAAAATACCACAATGGGAAATATAATCAATTAGAAGGTAACGTACTTATAATACAAAAAATTCTAACCAAAACAATTAAAAACTCTAATAAAAGAACATGTTAATAGATAACTCCTTTAAGATTACTCTATAAAGGATACAAATGGACTACAAAATTATGCCAAACAATATCCCAGTATATATTTTATTGAGTTGGCTGATACTTGGTGAATGTTATTATCCATTTTCAATAAACAAGACACATAAAAATTTTCACAGAATTTATTTATTTAACACAACTATAGTTTCGCTACACTGTAGCTTTATAAAGTGATGAATGAGTGTGGTAAAGTATATACAAATTTTTTTGTTTATAAAAACCTAATCGGGGTGGGGGTAATTTTTGAATATATTTAATAACGGTGAACAATTCAAGTCGATTTGATCGTTTAATAATAGATCAGGATTACAATTTTTGATTTTATTAATTTCGAGGGATTCTAAAATGTTTAACTTAGCACCTTTAGGTACTAGAAACTTTAAGTATTTTATAATCTTTGTTAAAATTATGTTTTTCTAAATGCAAATGGTTGGCATAATTTGAGTTCTGTTTTTTATTTTTAAAAGTTTTAATATGTTCATTGAGTCTGATTTTGAAGGATCTGCCAGTTTGGCCGACGTAACAGTTTTCGCATGAACCGCAGTTTAATTGATAGATACCTGACAGACTGGTAGAATCTCATTAATCTTTATTGTTTTTCATAAGTTTACCTAATTTGTTAGATGTCTTAAAAGTAGTGTTTACGTTTTGTTTGTTTAAAATACATGAAACTCTATTACTAATCTTGCCCAAGTATGTTTGACTAAAATAATTTTTCTTTACTAAATGTGGTGGATACACTGAATGAATTGCATTTTTGTGTCGATTAATTTGTCAATTAGATTAACGTCGTTACCATTGTTATAAGCTATTTGTTTAATGAGATTAAGTTCTAGTTTATAATTTGTATCGGATAAAGGAAGATTAGTCAATCTTATGTATCATAGAATGTTAGACAGCTAGTTTATGTTGGATGGGGTGTGTTGATTTATTGTGTATTGTGGTGTCGTTATGTGTGGTTTAATGAAAGATGTTAAATGCATGTTTTGAGTATTTTCTGCTGATAGTTAAATCAAGAAAATTTAGATTATTGGAAATTTCTTCTTCAATTGTGAAATTAATATTAGGATGTAAATTGTTTATGAATTTTAGAACGCATTTTAATTGTCTAGATGTAACTTTGAAACAGGTGGACGTCATCAACGTATCTGAATCAATATTGGAAGTTGTTTATGAAAAAGGTGTTCTTAGAGATTTTATTTTCTAAATCGTTCATAAATATTTCTGCTAATAATGGGCTGAGGGGATTTCCCATTATTAGGCCTTCTCGACAGCTGTAGATGTTATTATTGAACTTGAAATAATTTTGTTGTAAACAAGTATCTATGTAAAGTTGTGATAATATCTGATGTAATGACTGAGTTAACTTTATTTTCCCAGTATATTTTAAAACCCTCGACGTGCGTTTTTCAACATTTTTGCAAGAATATTGTTTGTGGCTTGTATTACTTTACTGGCACTAACGTTTGAAGGTACGTACGTTCCAGAGGAATCGGTTGTTGTAATACCCAATAATTTGATACTACCTTATGGAAGAGACTATTTTTAGCATTTTCGATTAAACATATACCTGTAGTGTAGTTGGTTGTTCTCGTAGATACTTAATTAAATGGTGTGCATTTTTAAAAATTAATAATTACCACTAAGCCAGTGAATCACATCTTGCAATAGTTTTACAACTGTAATAATATTTGACATCTTCAGGTACATGATGAAGAATTAATAAAAATAAAACACACTAAATACTTTCACTTAATTTTTATTGTAATCTTTACAAATATGTTTCAACCCACAGGGTCATCTTCAGAAGAAGAATTATCATAATTTCATCTTCAGAAGAAGAATTATCATAATTTTTTCTGCTGAAGATGACCCTGTGGGTTGAAACAAATTTGTAAAGATTACAATAAAAATTAAGTGAAAGTGTTTAGTGTGTTTTATTTCTACTAATTCTCCATCATGTTGATAAACTTTCACATAGTAAAGGTCAACTCAATCAATTATTTCAAATCTTCAGGTACATTTTAATCATAGCCAAGAGATTAAGACAGATCTTAATTTATGTTTTGATTTATTAGAAATTATATAGTATTTTGTCTTGAAATCCTGATATAATGATAAAAATATATGTCGTTATTTCCAGTAGTTTAGGTTTCAAATAAAAAGATGTACAAGGAGACAAACAGAAGACAGTTAGAAGCTGTTAGTCACTTTTTATACTTTCCTTTCTTTTTCTTATCCTCAACATATCTTTTTTAGCCGCAAATATAAACCTCATATCTATAAAAGAAACATAAAATCAATGACTGTAAGAAAAAAACTTTCCAGAGTTTTTATACGTTTTTAAACAGATTATAACAGATTAGATAACGCACAACTTTTGAGTTAAATAAACACTTATGTACACACCTTCTACATCTTATGAGTGACAAGCCATCATTAGTAATTACCAGGGAGATTATACGTTGTTGACACAAAAACTATGAATGTATTAAGCAAATGATCAAAAAATGACCCGAATGGGAGTTCCTCGACTCGAATTTAGTAATTAATATTATATCAGTTTGAAAGAGCATAGTCGAATTTACAATAGTTGTTGAAACAATTAGTAATAGTTGCGAATTAGTAATCTTGTAACTACAATAATAAGGGATTAAAACGTTTTTTCGCTCAATTTGGTCACTACAAAAGTGGATGGTAAAAGATTGGTATTTTCCCATCTGGGGCGTTGCAACTCGAGCGTCGTCAAAATTTTACCTGAAACGGTTTCAACTCGGGCGTCGTGTAAAACAGAGAGATAATAAGTTCCCGTTTGGTGCGTTTTGTCGATTGAAATTTAGTACACTGAGGGTGGTGGCCTGTTATTACATTAGACATGCATTATTTGTCAATCTTGAGTTTCATGTCATTATTATTTCTTATCGAATTGCACCCCTCTGTGGTGCATTATGATGGTTAGGTTAGATTAGGGTAGGTTAGGTTGTTGTTAACCTGTTTTGCTGCAAAGGCTTTTTAACACGCCAATTTTGCATCAGCAAACTTATTAATGAGATATTTGAAGAATATTAAGTAGGGGTAAATTTTAAATACATTAATTTGATATTAATTATTGAATTAATTTATACCCACTACAGATTACCTCATACAATGAGGGAAAATTTTATCAGCAAACTTGCCAGAGTCTTGATAAAGTGTGAAGAAGGTTTTACATAATATATCTGAAATGTAAACAGAACGAGATTGTTAAATTGTTATATTACTTAATTGACAAGGCTAATGACAATGACGCCCGAGTTGGGAATTTTATGTAACTTATTTTGTTGGGGACAGACTTAACGCCTGAGTTGGGAATTTTATTTAACTTATTTTGTTGGGGACAGACTTGAAGCCCGAGTTGGGAACTTTTTTTGTTAACGCTTGAGTTGCAACGCACGAGAAATGAATAAGCCAGAAAATTTCCTAATAAAAGTAAAATTTGTTTGTAACAAATTTTCTAAATACTGTTACCGTTACTTTTTAATCTGTATATCGAAGACTAATATTATTAAAGACATGACAGCTTTAAGGATTAGATATAGAGGAGCAAAAGATTAGTATTTGGCAGCAATATTAGCATCTAATTAAAATGAAAATGAATAAAAAACAGAACAAAATTTTTGTTATGTAAGGGAGGTGAAGAGAAGAATGTAGGGTTCGAGCTATGTAACATACGAACGCGGTAGGGAAAGTCGAAAAGTCTGTAACAAAATAAAATCATATCTGTGCTTGCAAACGGTAATTTGGAAATTCGAAAAGTATTGTTAAATGTGTATTTATGGAACACGGCTTTGTGTGTGAGTGCGAAACGTGGATGATGGGTGCGGCGGAATCGGGAAATCGTCTGATGTTGAAAATAACATGGCTAGAAAAGGTTAGAAATGAAGACATATTGGAAATAGTAGAAGAACAGAGGGTACTAAAGGAGAGATAGGAGTGTACAGTGGCTGGCACCTAAGGAGATTCAGCGATGGTCAGATTGACGGGTAGGCAGGCGGAGACTTTTAAATGAAATAACCAATAAGAATATAGCCGGACCGAAACGTCAACTTCTAGTTCAGCGGCGCGTATCACTGAGAGAAAAAGTACTGAACACGGAACACAAGTGAATTCATTCAATTGATTTACTTACCCTAACAATCACTTCTTTACTCTGTTAATTTGCAACTATTTGCCACTACGCTACTGAACCTTGCTGAGCAGTTATCATTTTGCCTACCGGCCGATTATCCCCGTCTTAAAGGGGCTAAGCTTTGCTAGCACGCATCCGATGATTTATGGCTTTTGAATCTCCTTAGGTGCCGGGCACCGTAGATCGAACGGCTGGTCTAGTGGTTTACATAACAGCTTAGCAATCGGAAGGTCATCGGTCCGATTCCGGGACCATTTGCCTTGGTTCTGATTTTTCTATTACTTCATGTTTAATTTAGGCAAATGCGGAGAAAGTAATATTCCACCAACAATCTTTCACTTCTCTTTTATATTCATTTCGTCTGTCTCATTTGTCTGTCCTTGGCCATCACCCCCCATTCTCACAATGTTTAAAAGGAGACTGAGGAGGGTCTCCTTGGACATATTAGAAGCAGAAACAGGAGTAACGAGAGACAGAGGAAGACATAGATTAGAATACTGTTTGTAAATAGTTAAAGTCGTGGCTTATTTTGGTTTTCTAGAAATACGAAGATCGACCCAGGATACGAAAGTGAAGGTGCATGTTCAATCAGTTTTCGGACTGACTACCCTCTGATGATCATGATAAAACTTTGTATTTATTTTCGTGACAAGTAACACATACGTCAGCCTTTCTTGATTGATACTACCCTTGTTAAATGGAGTAAAATATGAAAATTCTCGAAAAAGCTATTACTATATAACAAATTGAAAGAAAAAACAAATTTTGATTGTTTTTTTAATTTCTTTTATCACCTATCACAACCCATTTCAACAACTTTTATGTGTCACCAGGCATATTCTTCTTTAAACATTTCTCGAATCGAACGTTAACTACCCTCGTAGAGGCGTAAGATAAGCGATAAGCTTTTGACATGGTCGACGTTCAACCATAAAAGCGACAAAATGTTAGGCGATTACGAGGATATTCCTCCCGAATAAAATAAGGAATAAATTTAAAAGTATTATGTGGTTTCTTCATGTTATATAGGGGCGAAAGTTTTAATATTTGAACAAGATTTTACATCAAATTAAGCGAAAAGACATAAGTATGAATTTAATACACAATTGAAATCCTTTGGATTCCATAGCGCAAAATGAAAACAGGAAAAGTCTGGGTGTGTTTGCGACCATCTATTATAACTGTTTTTTTCTCCGTTAAGTTTTTGTGTATAAACATAAACATTGGATAAATAATACTACCTAGTGGACATTAACTTCCCATCTCGTACTGTAGTAACCAGGGTCTGTCATTATCTATCGCCTGTTTCAATAATTTCACACTTCCCTAAATTATTACCTACTACTCATAAATGAGGAACTGTTTAGTTATCTTAGACGCGAACGAACGATAAAAGTTCTAGATGATGGGGATGTCACTCAAGAGATCTGAGATTTACTAGAGCTCAGCGTGGCATTCTTGGTTGTAGAAAATTGCGTCCTTAATTCACTAACGACTAAGTAGAATTTTCTGTCCATATTATGTATACAATTTTTAATGCTTCGCATTCATTATTACTTTGTACGGTTAGTATTATTTACTTAAGTAATATTTATTTTCTTCTTTATTCAATAAACAGTATGTATCAAATTGCAAATGAAGTTTTTATGGTTATCGATCTAAGTATCCTATATAAACTATTCTTACTATTTAAACTATCTATGGTGCAATTATGATGAAACATTTTTAAATATTTTAATAAAACACAAAGAAAGTTTCAACAATAAGGCTTATTAAACTCTTACAATTGTTTCGGCCAACGGGTCATTTTCAAAGAGTACAGATTTGTTACTAAAATTACAGGCAAAAAGAAATACAGCCAATCAATACAAAGGGATGAGGGTAATACGGAAACTTCTAGATGCAGGTACCTACTCTGGTAAAACCAGTTACAATTTGTATAAAAGTAAAGGTGAATTGCTGGTATCTAATTTAGCGTGGTTATTAACTATTAATTTATTGTTATTCAGCGCTTTTTTAATTTCCAAATTTTCGAGAAGGCTTAGTTTCTTACTTTTTACACAATTGTGTAGCAGTTTAACATTTTTATCATCTAGATAGTGATTATTGGTTATGCAGTGCTCCGAAAAACCAGTCGACATTATATTGTACTTAATTGATCTTTTATGTTCGTCTAATCTGTTTTTTAAGGCCCGGCCAGTCTATCCTATATAAATATCATCGCAACTATTACATTTTAATTCGTATATGCCATGTTTTGAATGTTTATTTGTTTTTTGCTTGTTGTTAACTAGAAGGGACTTAAGGTTGTTTACTTCGATGACCTTTAACTTGTGTTTGTTCAGGTGATTTTTAATTTTGCAGCTAGTGATTTTTATATAATTTATTTTAGAAAAAGTTTGCTTAGTGTGTTCCACAGGAGTTTTAAATAATATGGAACGATTTTTTCTTATTTGCTTCTTTTTCAGTAAATTGTCAATTAATTCAACTTTATATCCGTTATTGGTAGCTATTTGTTTTATTATAGAGAGTTCTTTATGAAAATTTGAAGTTGAGAGTGGGATGTTGGTTAATCTATGTAACAGACTATGAAAAACTGAGTGTTTGATTTGATTTGAGCAGATTGATACGCATTACCTGGGATAATCGTGTCGGTGGTTGTTGGTTTTCTATAAATACTGAATCCTATTCTGTTTTGAGTTCTGAATACTGTAAGATCTAAAAAATTTAAAGAGCCATTTGTTTCTAATTCCATTGTGAATTTAATACTGTTATTGATAGAATTTAAAAAATTGAGAAAACTATTTAATTGCCTTTTTGTGCCTGACCAAATACAAAAACGTCATCGACGTAACGGCACCAGAACAAAACATTTAATAAATTAATAGTTATAACCACACCGAATTAGAGACCAGCAATTCACCTTTACTTTTATACAAATTGTAACTGGTTTTACCAGAGTAGGTACCTACATCTAGGAATTTCCGTATTACCCTCATCCCTTTGGTTTGATTGGCTGCATTTCTTTAATTTTAGTAACAAATTTGTACTCTTGAAAATGGCCCGTTGGTCGAAACAATTGTAAGAGTTTAGTAAACCTTATTGTTGAAACTTTCTTTGTGTTTTATTAAAATATTTAAACTATTCTTTTCATAATAGCTAGTGCCCAGTTCCTCCACTAGCTAGTCATTAAGTAATTTAAGTATTTTTAAATATTGTGTATTGTATAGAAAGTACTTAATAATAGGGATGTAATATTATCATTATTCTATTTCAGCATTGGTTAAAACATTTTAAGTTTAACGATTTTAGACAAACTTTCGTTATAATGTTGAGTAGCCGAAGGGAGTCTGATGAATTGGGAAAGTTTCGTTAATGGCTTCTTTATCATTTGTGATGAAATGTAAACGAAACATGGTTACAGTTAAGGACTAGGGTTGGTAAGAGTATAATAATTGCCTCTATAACAGTGGATTTAGCAAATTTTCTAAAAAATAATTTTTATTAACTTTTTGTTTTTCCTTATGCCTATTTATTTTAATAATTCATAACTAATATCATTTAGGATCATTCCAATAGTGAAACACGATTATTTTCACAATAAAACTTAATTATTATTATTTAATTTTTTGTTATTTGTATTTATTTATAGTTGTACACTATATTCAATATTTTTAACTTTATATTATTATGTTCTATATTAAAACACGACAAATTCTTAAAATTCTATACAAATGACAAGATATTCACAATTTTACCCGAACACTGCTGACATTTTGAGCCATAACCGTGGTTAAACACCCCATTATGGCTGTACTTTCCGACCATAACGACTATTTACCTAAATATTTACGTTGTTTGGTATTGCTGTAGATTTACTTTAATATTATACATCTGCAAATTTTTAATTTAACATTTATAATAGTTTCTGAACCATTGCAAAATCTATCCATATAAACAAAATTGAATTGTCTGCCTGTAATATAAACACATGCTTAGTTGTATATTACTAACACACAAACGACCCTTAAAATTCTTTTTTCTGTTTGTCTGCCTGAACGGAAAAAACATCCCAAAACAAAACCGTTGGAAAAAAGTCCCGGAAGGAATTACTTTCGGAAATAAAGTTCTTGCAAAAAAGCCCCCTCAGTTAAACTCGGAGAAGCCACGAATATAGTCGAATGCCGAATAAAGTTAAAAAAAGGAGGACATATCTATAGCCTTGTAGCGATCAACATCCACTAGAACACCTTGTATATATACTTGATGTATAAATATGTAAATAATGTCTTTGTATTTGTACTTAAATTTCTCTGTCTGTTATTGTTCTCTACAAATAACTTTATTACCTCTCTGTACTTTCCTACAATCCCCTGCAATATTTCTATTCTATTATCTACTAACGGCGTAACGCCTATGATTCCGTATCTGTTTTATTACTTTTTAATAGTGGGTTTCTTCTTCGGTGGTTGGTAGTGTAGTCTACTTCCTAGTATTTTCCAATTTTTAAAAATCCTTTCTATTGATACCCCACTTTTACCTACTACCCTTTCTTCTATTTTACAGTTTCAAAATACTTCAATTATTCTAAACTCTTCGGTTCCTCTCGAATCTTTCTACAGTCCAGTCTAATTCTACCTACGCGTGTCTTTAATATTTTTATTAAATATATTGTTGTAATTATGATCGTTATTGTTGTTTAGTTTTATTTATCGATTTACTAATATCTCAGCACGAGACCCTAAGGCTTTGTTTGATGGATTAATTCAGGTTATGGTTGCTCTAGGTTTCTCTTTATTTTGACAGTTTTTGCTGGTTAGTGTCTTCCTCGTTTAACTAAGGGTTTATTTTTTCGAGGGCATCATTTCTGAGACCTTTATTCTGTTTTTTCCCTAGATTCGTAGGTATGAATTTTCGAAAAAGCTCCACTGATTTTGTTAGAACTTTTACTGACTTAAAGAGGAGTTTGTCAGGAGTGATGTGGCTACGTTTTGTCTGTTTATCTGTCGCACAAACAGACAGTAGTATTTGTGCTGGATAATCTTCGAAACTGTTGAACCAATCTTGATAGGATATTAGGAACATGAAGAGGAAGTTGCCAGGAGTGATTTAGGTAAATTTTTGTCTATCTGGATGTATACTTAGGTATGTATATATTACTGTTAGGCCGATTTAAATGGGAGTCTTAAGTGATCTAGGCTGCCTTTCTTTACGCGGACGAAGTTGTGAGGAGGTAAAGGCTAGTATTTAATATAATTCTGCGAATTTAATAGTTTGTATTTCCTTTTTGCTTAATCATCGTTTGATGTCTAACATCTACAGTTGCCCTATGATCAGCCTTGCGCCTCTACGATTTTTTTTAGAACTGGGGCAAACACTTGACATTCTCTCGAGTAATTGAAATTTATAATTTCGAAAAAGGAAACAAACAAATATGCTGGGTGCGAATTTTTGTGACGAGGAGAATAAAAACCATTAACTAAACAAGCGGCCTTTAATATTTACAACTTTTCTGATATAGGTGCAGTTTGTTCAAACTAATATTCTTTTGGGGCGGGTGGTTATTAGAGAGAGATAGGTGAGACAGACAATCTGATGACAGAAGGGAAGTAGAAGAATTTACATATTATGTGAAATAGTGCTATCTCGCGATTTGCCTCAATGATTCAAGAAAATCATAGACAAACTTGTACCAGGGCAGGCGAACCCAGAATCGGACCGGTGATTTCCCAAATGCTAAGCTATGATCTAGACCACTCAGAGACGTGATTATAACGAGACTGCGCCTTGACTTTATAAAGTGATAACATTTGGGTAGGCAACCCATTTTGTGAATTAAGGGACATAAACGCGAGAATTATTAAGAGAGTTCGTAACTTCACTCAGAAAGTTTGAGGCAGTTGAAGTGTTGAGTGTACTTATTGCAAATAAATGTTGTACATAGGGTTTTGTGAACACTTTTATGAACTATGTTTTGTTAATGTAACTTATACTTATTGCACTGTATTATTGTAAACGACAGTACTATTCTTTTTTTAAAGAAGTTTAATTATGTTCTCAGTATATTTGGTTTATATGTTAAATGCTATTTTAAATGGTTTTCAATCTTTAAAATCCCTAAATTTCCGTTTATCGCATGGGAAACTTAAATATGTGTCTCCGAATGTGCATTGTTGGTTGCATACCCAAATAACATCATTTTCTAGTACAGAGAATATTGCTTACGTTCGGTCCATATTATAATCACGTCTCTGAGACCACTAGAACTTGCCACTAGGTGCAAAAGTGCAATGATTGTCTTGCAGTGCTGCATTGTACGCAGCGTCTTTCGAAATGCACTCATTGAAACGAATATTTCTGAAGCAGATGAATTTGACGACCCCATAAATTGCCACCTGGGGCAGGTACCCCGATTCTCAATCCTCCCCCCCCCCCCCGGGCCTTTAATCCGGGCTGACTATGGGCAGATTTCTTTTTTTGAAACAGCTTGTGTATTACTACTTGCATATTTTAATGAGCTGCGTATTAAATATCAAATTAATAGCGATATGAGGAGGTAGTAAACTTTCACAAAGTTGCTATTAAATTCTACAAACTTACCTGCATGTACTCACTACTATTGAACCTCAAGGTTGCAGCTTCTTTGCTGCATGTTGGTCCTGTGAATAATGTGTTAGTGCAGTCACAAATAAAACGGTTCCAACCTTCGCTGCAAATTCCTCCGTTCAAACAAGGTTGAGATGGACATTGCAATGGTTGTACGTGACATAAAGTCCGAATTGAACCTGAAACAATATGAAATTCTGAACTTCCGTATTGACTGATGATACTCATTTATTACTAGGCGAAGTAGCGTTATTCTTTCAGACAAAAAAGAAACAATTAGTAGTACCTACCTAGCAAAAATGAGGTAGAAAGAGTAGACTTTTTTTAGTGAAGATTTGTATTTACGAGGATGGACCAAATATAAACGAGTCTTTATTCATAAAACATTTATTTTGTCAAGTTTCACAAAAATACAAATATCTCTATTTCTCGACATATCCCCCTTGTTTGTCTATACATTTTTCCCAACGCATTGGTAGTTTATTCATTCCGTTTTCATAAAAAGAAGCAGGGTAGCTGTCTATCCAGTCGCACAAACGCCTTCACCTGTTTATCGGTCTGAAATCGCTCGCCTTCTACTGATTCATTGAGGGTCCCAAACATGTGGAAATGACAAGGGGATAGGTCTGGGCTATATAGAGGGTGTTGCAGCTGTGTCTAGTGCATTTCACCTATGTGGGCCTGCGTTAAAGCTGCTGTATGAGGCCTAGCATTATCGTGCAAGCGAAACACGTTACGAATGGGGTGCGCCCTCCTTTCTCGGCGATAAGCAAGTTTTAGCTGACTGAGAAGACAGTAGTACAGACAATAGTAGGCTGCATTAATGGTTCTTTGCTCGTGCAAAAAATCGACTAACAACACCCCTCTCCAGTCCCAAAGAAGCGTTGCAGAAACGTCTCATCGCAGGTTACAATTTTGTGCAAAAAAAATTCGCCTTCCTCTCTAAATCGAGTGAGAACTGCCTAAGAGATGCAAACTCGAGCAGCTTTTTGATCTTCACTCAGTAACTTTGGAACCCAACCAATCCATATGTCGCTAATTTCTCAAAAAAAACAATAAACAAAAAACAAATAATGAACTTGAATCTGGAGTTTATAAGCTAACATGTGGAACTTGGCAAAAAGTATATGTTGGACAGACGGGTAGAAATTTCAAATAACGTTTGGCAGAACACAAAAACAGTTACATTAAAAATAATACAGATTCTACATATGATAATCATATTACAGAAGAAGGGCACTTATTTAATAATTGTATTGTTGTTATGATATTTTACATTTAGAAAAAAAGGATATTAATTGACATTATTAGAGATTTTAGAAATAAATAAATACAGAACACTAGGTATTTACCGAACGATCAAACAGAATGTAATAATTCTCCTTTCTCAATTTGTTCTAATAATACCACCACCTTTAGTATCAATTCTATATAAACACCTATGCTGTATATTATCTTCAATAGTAAGTACTCCAAGTCTGACGAACCAATAATTGCCGAAACAATTGTTACTGTGTTTAATAGAAGTTTTTCATCAAGTAACGGTAAAATCTATCTAATTTGGCTAACGGTATTTTGGAATTTTAATATTTTAAAGAAATTTTTGAATAAGATTAGAGTTCGCCTTTGAAAAATGTATCTAAAGTGATTACCCTCACCGTTATCAACCTGAAGTAGTAGTATACTCTTTCTCGAGTAAAAACAATTTTTTTTTGTGTTTCATTCCCACCAGCTACTCGTGCTGGTGGGCGGGCAGTTCCTCTGACCTACACTGTAAAGCACAGCCGGAGGGTAGAGTGTAAGGCCCTCTTCAGCCTCCTTTCAGGAATCGTGGGAATGGGTGGGTGGTGTGGTTAGGAAGAGAAAGATGAGACCGACGAAATGAAGACAGAAGAGAAGTGAAAGATTATCTGTATAATATTATTGCTCCAGCATTTGCCTAAGTAAAGGAAACCACAGAAAACTTGGACCAGAGCAGCCGTACCCGAGTTCGAACCGGTGACCTCCCGAATGCTTAGCAATGGCCTAGAGCACTAGACCACGCCGCTCGGTCTTTCTTGAGTGTCATCTCTTTCTCTAGGAAACTATTAAAGGGAATTCAAAAAAGAATCCGAAGAGAAAGCAATCATTGTCGATATAGTCTTTTATGGCGAATTCAGATGTGGCACTAGAAAAGCATTAGCACTTTACAGTTTCAAGAAATCCTAATCTTAAAAACACACAAATCAAATTAGCATCACTCGAATTTTTATATTAATATATATCAAAATACAAATATGATGGAGCAATTCTGTGATCAGATTCTACTTCAGAGACAAAAGATACCTCAGAAATGGCTGCTCTATTAGTTGTTTCGTCTTTTTACTTCACGTAGTATCTAATGTTCACGATAGGATCAAAAGTTTTTGTGACCAGGAATATTTTTTGTCTCCCTTCATCTATGCCTCGATTGATACCCACTCAATTTTTATATTTTAAAAATGAAAATGTAAATGACTATCCACATTAAACATTATTAACTTCTGATAATGCTATACCAATATTAATATTCGGTTTTTGGTTCTTCTTTTGTAAACAGCATTTCCTGAGATAGTTAAAATGGATAATAAATTAGCATTCATATACTTTTATACTTTTAATGTATTATTTGAAATAAATTAAAATAATTTATAAACTTTCGTATGCTGTATCTGTTAGACAGTAGTAATGCCCAGAAAATGTTATTTCTATATTAAACGAAATGGGAAAATTAATATAACAAATTAATTTGTTGTTAAAATCGTAAAATTTTAATATATTTTAAAATGATTGATGTATATTGTGTCACTAATGGGTACAAAAACAGTTTTAATACAATTAGGAACAATTTTTATATAATGTTTACTAATTAAATAAAGAAAGACTCACCCTAATTACCACTAACTAAATTTAAAAAGAGCGAGATTGTCTCGCGTTGATAATGCCCACGTGTGAAGTGGGCGAAACACGTGTCCGCTCTTTTTAAATTTAGTTAGTGGTAATTAGGGTGAGTCTTTCTTTATATAATTATTCTTATAGCACAGTCTCCTTTTTTCTACTTTTATTGTTTACTAGTTTAATGAAATCTCAAATATAAAAATAGACAAAGTCATTCTCAAAAATATTTTCTAGAAAGGATTTTATTTCAAATTGTGAAACTAGGGTATTCGTTTCTCAAGTGCTACTTTCTCCAACTCAAAATTCACTAAATATTTACTAGTCTAAATGTCGTTAATATCACAGGTTAGCATGAATCAGGAAATATTAGAGTATGTGATTTCCGAGGCAGATTTTCATGCT
Source organism: Agrilus biguttatus (assembly GCA_963921985.1). Lineage (NCBI taxonomy): Eukaryota > Metazoa > Arthropoda > Insecta > Coleoptera > Buprestidae > Agrilus > Agrilus biguttatus. The sequence goes on from OY998118.1 coordinate 30,790,812, forward strand.
GATTCTGAATCTGGCCTAATAAGAATTGACTCAGTATGTCAGAATTTTGAGATATTCTAATATAAAAGCACAATTTTCTGTCTTTTTAAAAAGCATTACTATGTGGAGTAAAAGGTCAAAATAATGAGAGTGATTTCCGTGGTATCACTGAATTAAAATCTAGCTCCAAAATTCAAATGATGCTATAATGGCGTAGGCTTTCACGGCCGCGATTGAATGAACAAAGACGTTGATCCCGGCTGATGGGCCGTGGTCGAAAGGAACTTGTAGATCCAAACGTTTCGACTGCAATTTCAGTGGGAAGCTTCATTCCTAGATCGAAGATCGTACCTCGGAGTCTCAGCAGCAGCTGAATGTTTCAGTTCAATGAATTCAGTTGCTACTGAAACTCCGAGACCCATTCGGAGGGCTTGTGGTAGCTTCTTTATTAAAATTAATAAAGAATTAATAAGGAACTTGTAGATCCAAACGTTTCGACTGCAATTTCAGTGGGAAGCTTCATTCCTAGATCGAAGATCGTACCTCGGAGTCTCAGCAGCAGCTGAATGTTTCAGTTCAATGAATTCAGTTGCTACTGAAACTCCGAGACCCATTCGGAGGGCTTGTGGTAGCTTCTTTATTAAAATTAATAAAGAATTAATAAGGAACTTGTAGATCCAAACGTTTCGACTGCAATTTCAGTGGGAAGCTTCATTCCTAGATCGAAGATCGTACCTCGGAGTCTCAGCAGCAGCTGAATGTTTCAGTTCAATGAATTCAGTTGCTACTGAAACTCCGAGACCCATTCGGAGGGCTTGTGGTAGCTTCTTTATTAAAATTAATAAAGAATTAATAAGGAACTTGTAGATCCAAACGTTTCGACTGCAATTTCAGTGGGAAGCTTCATTCCTAGATCGAAGATCGTACCTCGGAGTCTCAGCAGCAGCTGAATGTTTCAGTTCAATGAATTCAGTTGCTACTGAAACTCCGAGACCCATTCGGAGGGCTTGTGGTAGCTTCTTTATTAAAATTAATAAAGAATTAATAAGGAACTTGTAGATCCAAACGTTTCGACTGCAATTTCAGTGGGAAGCTTCATTCCTAGGTCGAAGATCGTACCTCGGAGTCTCAGCAGCAGCTGAATGTTTCAGTTCAATGAATTCAGTTGCTACTGAAACTCCGAGACCCATTCGGAGGGCTTGTGGTAGCTTCTTTATTAAAATTAATAAAGAATTAATAAAACCTAACTTATTTTCTCAATGAGCATTTCATACAGATGGTGAAGGTGAAGCCAATGGTCTACTGCCAATAAGGCACGTCTTTTATTATAATGTCGACTATTTTAACATAGGCCATATGATTTACCATCTCCCGTCTTCCAAGAAGAACTAGAAAGTTTCTCTAACAATACTTTTCCTTTAAGAATTTAAAGTTGATGTTTAAATTAGTGTCTTCTAACAATTCTAATTGTATTATAACGTTGATTTTCGGGCTTATTGGCCGTCGTCTCGAGGTTTTTATTCTCGTCGTTTCGCCAACACGAGTGGTTGGCACCATAATCAGTCTGCGCTAAATCACAATTCAGAACAGATCTCCTTCAGATGCCAACCACTCGTGTTGGCGAAACGTCGGCCAATAAGCCCGAAAATGAACTTTGTAATGGACACCGGCCGCGAAAGCCCCACTCAATTTAATCTAATTGTAATCAATAAACTTTAAATATGTTTACTGCTATAGACAGAATAGTATATCTCATAATCCTAATAGGTTGAGACAATTCTGAGGCTATATTTTGATTCAGCGTCGCATGGAAATTATTACCCTTTTTTAATTTTTTTTTTAATTCCTGATTTGGTTTACCTCTTAGTTGAATTTGTTTGAGTTGAGATTTGTTATCAGACTAGAACTTGTGGACATAAATAATATCTAAGTTTGACCCTATTAAATTCTTAAAACACAGTACAATATTGTTTAATGCGGTTTCTTATTTTTGTTAGAATAATGTACATGATAACATAAGGATTTCTTTTGTATTTTCTTTAAAAAATACATTTGAAAGTAGTTAGAAGGAAGTTAAATGCGATTGTATTCTAAAGAATAATCTTACTAATTTTAACATAAAACTAAACCCATTCAATCCAATCTATCGCGAATACTATGTGTTGAATTATATTAACGTATTTAACCGCTGCAAGCGTTGTTCTATAATTGATTCGATTAAGAGGGTTGTTGACTGTACCGTATTTTACATTTTAACCCTAATTTTCATCAACCAACTTTCCGGAAATAATTAAACTACTCAGCGAAATTAGTTTGACAAAAGGCACTAGAGTATTAGAGAAAGTTTAATTATCTTCTGCAGTCATTTAAAGTGCAGATAATATTTGTTCGTTTTATTAGTCTCACGTTAATCTGTTTAATTTATTAGGCATCTGTTTGTGGAATGATAATACAATTTCTAATTGGTAATTTAAAGCACACATTAATTCCTATTTTACCAATTTTTTTATTAACTCGCTTTATTGTCTGTCTGTCTGTTGCTATAAATTTTGCAATTAATTTTAAACTAACTTCCCTATAAGATACTGACTTGAAATTTCAAAAACAGCGGATAATTGGACGACAATGCAATATTAACTCGATTCCTTGTCTATCTGAGTGATTGTTTAACTGTTAGGTACACATGTCTCTGCTATAATCTCATTTAAATGTTTAAAATCGATTGACGGAAGACTAAAAATCAGAAAATACTTATTGAAATAAAATGAAATTTTTAATCTAACATGTTTTTAAAACGGACCAAATAAATTTTGAAGAAAAAAAACTAAGAAAGAAGCCTATGGATCTGGTTGTGATGTCGGCCAAGCTAATCATATTTGATGAATTCACTAGCAGACCAAACCGGTCGATTCAAAATTTTATGGCAAAATGGCTGAAGGTTTGTTAAAATAATAAGAGTTATTATATTAATATAAATATGGAATTAATAGATACAACTCCTCCGAGGGCTAATACCCCTACAGGCATTGAATTACATTGTTGATTCCGATGGATTCTTAGACGAAGATATAACATATTGAAAAAAAGAAAGCATCAAAATAGTTTTTCGTCTAAATTTATTAATAATATTTATCATATAGCCTATAAAGGTCTTTCTGCCAGCGCCCACCTGATGAGACCCGATAGGTCGAAACCGGTTGTGGGATATGGCTTTCGGTACGCTGTGTCTACTGTGTAGGACGCGTTCGAAATGTGGGCTCTGTGATCCTTAAAATTTAGACGAAAAAGGATTTTAATGTCTTCTTTTTTACAATATATTATATTAATAGTATATTGAGAAACAAGGCCAGAAAGAAGTCAAAAGTTTATCAATTTTGTGCATGGAACATTGAAGACAGTGGCCGATGATCATTAGGTTTATATAAAATGTTGAATAATAACCAAATGAGAATGCAATTCATCACTACAGATGAGAACTGGTGATAAATGAAATCTGAAGCTTGAAGTCCTTTTGAAAGGAGAGAAAATTACTCTAAAGTTATGATGTGGGTGAGAGTCTCTTATAATGGTAAAACTCGTCTTCATTATGTTCACCCAAGCACCAAAATAATCTCAGAAACTGTTTTGAAGAAATGTTCCAAATGGTATGTTGTTTCATCAAGATTCTGTGCCACCGCACCTTTCTAAGACCAAGGAGTTTATGACCATAAATTTCTAAAAAAACTGGATGCCTAGGAGTAGTTGTGCAGCTGTGATTGGCTTTTGCATTTAGGGGTGGATAAAAAGGGTGCCTTGGAGGTGCATAAGATATGACAGGTATGAAAAGAGCAATACATAGGTTAGGGTGTAGAAAGAAATTCCTTAACAATTTATCAACAAATCTCTTGAATTCTGATCTAAGAGGGTACATAATACCTACAAGAATAAAGGAAGACAATTTGAGTGAAATATTTGTATATTTTTATGTATCAATAAAGTTGGATTTGTTTAAAAACATTAATTAATTTTTAATTTTCAGTTGTCTGAAAATTTTTGGAAACCCATTCATGTATGTATAATAGATAACATTAGTCAAAAGAGGTACATGAAAATAATGGCATTAATGCGTTAATTTTCTTGACTGTAATAAAGTTCAAAATGCTTTATTTTTATGTCATAAATATTAGTTTTTACTCGAAAATCATCGTCTGCAAAAAGGATTAATCAGTAGACCGTATGTTTTTGTACGGCTTCGTTTCGAAACCTTTCGTGTTTGTATCGCGTTAATGAAAGGAGAAAACAAAAAGATAGAAAAAGAAAAAAGATTTTCATTGACATCGAACTAACGATTTGTTCATGGACAAAAAGCCTTAATCACCTTTCCGATCGAGGTTGAAATTGGGGTTGTTCTCTTACTGTCACGTAGAAAGAAGAGTTTTCAATTTTGCTTTAACAGGACAAAACAGAACTACACAATACGCTGAGTTATTGTCAAGTCTATAAAATCATTGATGACTGAACAATAAAACGTATTCCGTCTTTTTAAGAAAACACCGACAATGTTGATTAGTTCTATTCTTGTTTATGTATAAAATTTGAAAATAAAATATTTTTTTAAAAGAATTGTTATTTTGGATTATCAGACAAGTTGTTTTTCTCAATTAAATAACGCTACTGTAAATGAATTTTCGTATTTGGTTTAAACTATTGGTAAATACAACATTTACAGAAAACGATAAAATTAAATGTGATTAAGTATTAAAGGCTTTTAGGCTTTCATAAAATTCTGATAAACGGTTCTTCGGGCTGATGGGCCGTGGTCTGTTTGGATTTTCTCTTAACGTTTCATCTGCAACTGCGGCAGACATCTTCAGAGGCGGTGTGGAAGTTGTCGTAGTGTTCGCTGTGGTAGTTCTGCGTTGAGTGAACGCGAAGACTACGACGACTACCATACCGCCTCTGAAGATGTCTGCCGCAGTTGCAGATGAAACGTTAAGAGAAAATCCAAACAGACCATGGCTCATCAGCCCGAAGAACCGTTTATCAGAATTAGACGCCGGCTGTGAAAGCCTACACTCTTCAATTTCATAACATTATCATCGTTTTATGATTGCTTTTAGGTAAAAGTGGTCGTTCAATGGATATCAGCTTGAAAGGTCTAACTAGACAAAACTTGTACTACGGAACTTTCCAAACATAGTTGTAATGAAAATCATAATATAATTTAAATATTAATATAAAGCTTTTACATAAACAACAAAAATGTAGAAAATTAAATTTGTTGGAGTTTTTAGAAATCAAAATCAAACTGAATTGCAAATTCAAAACGCACCACTTCTAATTAATTTAAAATGAATAGAAATTTTGTTAATTATATTAGTTATTCATATACGCTAATTGGATTTTGATGTATTCCTGTTTGTATGAATTTAAGTGTATTTGTTGCATTTTTTATTTTAATATTGTTTCTACTCTTGAAAATGACAATTGTTGAGTATATCTGTTATTAAATATTTCGTTTAAACAAACTACTTATTATTATTATCACGTATTTTTAAAACATGTTTCATCCATAATACGTTCATAGTTAGTTTTAATACTTTTTTGTTTTATAAATACAAATATAAATATGGAATCAACAGAAACAACTACTCCGAGGGCTAATACCCCTAGCGGGATTGAATTACACAAATGATTCCGATGGATTCTTAGACGAAGATATAACTTATTCTAAAAAGAAGGAATTAAAATCCTTATTCGTCTAAATATTAAGATCAAAGATCTCACATTTGGAACGCGTCCTACCAAGTAGGCACAACGAACCGAAAGCCATATCCTACGACCGGTTTCGACCTGTCGAGTCTCATCAGGTGGGTGTTGGCAGAAAGGCCTTTACAAGCTATAATATAAATATAAATATAAATATAAGCATGGAATCCAAATGTGAGATCTTTGATCTTAATATTTAGATGAATAAGGATTTTAATTCCTTCTTTTTTGAACATGTTATATCTTCGTCTAAGAATACATCGGAATCAACAGTGTAATTCAATACCGGTAGGGGTATTATCCCTCGGAGTAGTTGTTTCTGTTGATTCCATATTTATATTTATATTTATATGTATAATATAGCCTGTAAAGGCATTTCTGCCAGCGCCCACCTGATGAGACCTGATAGGTCGAAACCGGTCGCGGGTTATGGCTTTCGGTTCGTTGTGCCTACTTGGTAGGACGCGTTCCAAATGTGAGATCTTTGATCGTAATATTTTGACGAATAACGATTTTAATTGCTTCTTTTTTTAATATCTTTTTTGTTTTATTTTCTGGTAGGCGGTAGTTTCGGAAAATTACGACTATGTTTTAGTTAAAAAAAAATGTGCATGTAAACACTTAAAGGGTTCCGTACCGTTATTTAATAAGTTATTATAATTATTTATTAAAATTGAACCAAATTTGTTTGTTTTTACTGAAGAAATAATGGATGTCATCACATTGTAGGTATATTAATGTCAAAGAAGGATTTTCACTTTTATTGTTTTACTTGTACTATAAGATCATACCAACTGGAATGGCTTCCTGATCCGGTAGGAACATTAAACGTGACACCTCGTATTAAGCAGACGGGATCCACTCAACGGATCCGATTCTAATTATAAATTGCTTTTAGAAACGGATATGTCCGTTCAATTCAATTTTTTCGGTTTTGTACCATAAACTCAAAATTGTAAATCTTTTACTTTATTATTTATTACTGGCGCAATAAATTAATTAGACCCCAGATCACGGATTGCGAACCAATGGAATGGCACGCAACACAATATTTTGCGCACGTCACTGATCATAATCACGATCACTGATCACGATTGGTTGGAAATTGAAGAATTTGAAATGTAGCTAATCGATTTCCAGTCTAGTTCAATATGGATTCAAAAAAAAAATTGGAACAAGGAAAGATTTAATTGAAACAAAAAGATTGACAAGTAATATAAGTGAAAATGCTAATAACAAAAATTTAGAAACATGGAATTCGTTATCAGACACATTCAATTGTTTGAAGAAGCTGGCGCATGCTATTTTAACAATATTTTCGTCAACCTATGCCTGCGAGTCATTACTTTCAGAGATGAATAACATTAAAGACTCGATTAGAAACCGTTTGACAGATGAATCCAGTTCAGCATGTAACATCTTACAACCCTAACATATGTTATTTGTCATCTAATATGCAACAATAGAAGTCACACTAGTTTTATTTTAATTTAAATTACGCGTATAATTGAAACAATGCAAAATGTTCCTATTTTTTTTTAATCAATAAAGAGTTTTGAGTTGATAGTATTTATTATTATTATTTTCCTAATAATCAAAAAGTCAAAATTATTTCATGGCATGTCTATGACCTCATTAAACATTTCTTTAGAAAAATAGCACATTAGTACGTAAAGGTTCGCCATCCCTGCTCTATACCTACCGTAAGAAAGAGAAGGACACCCCCGTCATTTTTGATGAGGACGAGCTACAAGTGATGCAAGTAGTATTTTAATTATGCTCATTACTGTTCTACTTTTATAGTTTGTGTATGTTTGTCTCGCTTTTCGTTTTCGGATTTGTGTTTAATGAATCTTCAGAAATTACAGTGGCGTTCATAATTTCTTATTCGGATAGTAAGTGTTTCTTTTATTAGAAAACTAAAATTACACATAAGACAAATTTTCTAATATTTTTCTTGTCTTGGCGATTAACTGTTAATTTAAAATTGTAAATGAATAGACAACTTCATAACTATAAATGTCAAAAAGTCTATACAAATCGAGATATTCTAAAAATAGCAATTTTCGCGACCTTTGACTTGCAAAAAAATGATGACGCGGACGCGCGATTTAATGAGACCTTTACGCAATGTTCAGAACCTCGGAATGAAGGTATGTACCAATTTTCAGCTTATTACCTTTCATTCCGAGGTTGACCTGTTTTTTTTTGGGCTTATTTGACTGGACTAAAATGGTGCCTTACGGGTACGTAAATGCTGTTACATTAGGTATCATTTGTGTCGTATACAGCTCTGCTCCACCTATTCAAAATATAAAATTTGTATATTTATGTCATAGTTTAGAAAACTAGTAGATATGTCCATGCGAATAAATTATCGCATTGTTTTGTTTTTCTCTAATTATAACTTCATTAACCGGTAAAGAATAGCACCTCACCCCTGTTAATAAAGGAAGCCTTTCTCATCATAAATAATTCTAGTCCTTGTACTATGAATACGAGGTGTATAAATCACGTAGTGAGGCTGATTTTTTTAAATATATATTATAAATAATTACGCTGGGAACCTACATAGCATTGAAGACGGTTTTTCCGTTCAGATTTTGTTCCAAAATTACGTTAATTTTTTACCTGTTGTGCAATTTTTGATTATTATACATCGCTACGACTTCTATGGTCGGAGTTACTATAGTAGTAAGGCGCTCGGGGTACTGTCGAAGTTATCGCTGTGGACTTCTAGTGAAATTATCTACGTGGTACATAATAGTGCTGGTAATTGGTAGTATAATGAATAAATTAAAGGCAATATAGAAATTTAACAAAAATGTATTCACTAGTGGACTATTTCAATGCAAATAATTTTTAAAACAATAAGAAAAAAATATGTAGATTTTTGATGGTAAGTATATACGGATCAATTGTGCGGTTTGAGTTATTATTCTAATAATTATATATGACCCTCTTTGATAATATGTTTGACTTTGTGTTTTAAATTGTTTAGCATAATAATTAAAAATATCTGGGGATAAGGCTATTTCTGAAGAAATAAGTTAAATAATAATTCATTCGCATTCGAAATTAAAATATCTATTCGGTATTCATTCCAGATCTTCTTTTATTTATTAGTTAAAATTTAATTTGAAGCTTTAACGTTAATAAACATTTTCCACGGTATTATAAAATTGTATTTATTTTCTTTAACATGAGAATTTTCCAAAAAAGAACACGTTTTCGTGAGTTGAACCAACTTCATTGTATTGCTCCTATAGTATATTGTTTCGTTTGAGAGTTTGTAATATATTAACTGATATAATGAAATACACAAAACTTTTCACAAATTTTTATTGTTATTACGACTATAGTTTCACTACACTGTAGCTTTTTCAAGTGATTTAGGTGTACAAAGTTGTTTACAAATTTCGGAACTTATAAATAGCTTAAACTATCAGGGTTGGTGGGGGAACAAATTTAACAGAGGTGAATTATTTAGTTCTATTTGATCATTTAAAAGTAAGTTAATGGTGTAGTTTTTAATTTTATTAATCTCTAATGATTCTAATGTATTTAATCTTGAGCCTTATCCTAGAGTATGTAGAAAAATGCATTGTTCATTGAATTCATGGTTTTCTTCTATTAAATGGTTAGTATAGTTAGAAATATTGTGTTTTTTATTGATAAAGCTTTTAAAATGTTCTTTTATTCTTGTTTTTAATGATCGTCCAGATTGTCCTATATAGCATTTTTCGCATGAACCACAAAGGAAAAGCCTCAAGATTATACACATTAGAATGATTAGAGATTAATAAAATTAAAAACTACAACATTAACTTACTTTTAAATGATCAAATAGAACTAAATAATTCACCTTTGTTAAATTTGTTCCCCCACCAACCCTGATAGTTTAAGCTATTTATAAGTTCCGAAATTTGTAAACAACTTTGTACACCTAAATCACTTGAAAAAGCTACAGTGTAGTGAAACTATAGTCGTAATAACAATAAAAATTTGTGAAAAGTTTTGAGTATTTCATTATATCAGTTAATATGTACAACTTTCACCAAGTAACAGCCAATTCAATTGATTAGTTTGTAATATTATCCTAATTAATTAATTACCAATTTAAGTCCAATTCATTTGACTCATAGTGGTTTGCTACCTCTTGTTCATTTTCATTACTGTACTTTTGCAGTGAACAAGAACAAGAAACAAATAGGATCGATACTACAGCTGGTTGCACAGAAGTAGCTTTAGGTCGTAAATCACCTAAAGCTCATATCTTGCTGAGCTTTGTCGGCTTCATTCCATCGCTGAGACCCATTATTCATTTTCTATATTCGCTAAAGGTTTATATACGACCCCTATGACCCAACCTAGTGCCACACTTTTTTTGTTCGATCTTATTTGAATATATAGGAACGAATACGTACGTCGTAGATGTGCTAAACACACGTAATCGGTATAAATTAGTTTTTTTCACGATATTAGCACGACTAAGCTGAAGGTGTTAATAAATCAATCGGGAAAAAATATTAGGTAAAAAGCTTTCGATCGGTACGATACGTAACTTATAAGAAAAGGGAGCTTTTTAGAGAAGTTTTATTTCGAATGTTTGTATCACGGAATACAGTGAACCTTTTATTTTTTGTTACCACGATTATATGTGAATTATTTTCAAAGCAAAGAGAAAAGAAGAAAAACAAATAAGTTTCACGAATTTTTTATTGTCTCGACAATATTGCTTCGGTCGATTCGACCATTAAATAGAAAATATAAAAGATTACTAAATGTGTAAAATGTGTTCAAACAATTTATACTATTAAATTACAAGAAACGTGGTGGGGAGGATAAGTTATAATTTATACAAAATTAAAGGGTAATTATGGGATACTAATTTTAGTTGGTTATTTACAAGATTACATTTATTATGAACAGCTTTTCTTGTTTCTAAATTTTCAAGGAGAGACAGTTTCCTGCTTTTTGGAATGTTACAATGTAAAATTCTTATCTTATCCAAGTCTAGATGATAATTATTAATAATGCAATGTTCAGAAAACCACATTTACTATCCTTTTTGTTAATGGCGTTATTATGTTCGGAAACGCGTTTTTTAATAGACCTGCCACTCTATCCAATATAAATAGCATTGCACGAATTACAACCTAAACGATAAACACCACTTTTTTCTAAGGGTTCAGTGGTTTTATTTTTACATAATACGATTTTAAATTAACTGGACTATTTTCTATGATTTTACAATTAAAATAATTCTCTAATTTGTATTTGAATCTATGGCTAATATTTTGAACAAAATTTACACTACCAAACTTAGGGATAGTTTTATCAATTACGACGTTGTTATATAATAATCTAGTAGCTTGAATTTTCGTTTTTTTGGCTAACATCTTATCTATTAGGTTAGAATGATAACCATTGGCAACCACTGTGTATTTAATAATATTTAATTCATTCATAAAATCTGAAGGGGAAAGAAGTATAGAAGTTAACCTGTGTAGTAAAAAATGAAATGCTGCATATTTGGTTTGAAAAGGGTGGTACGAATCGTATGGGATAATGGTATCTGTAGTGGTAGGTTTGTAACATCCCAAAAAGCAGGAAACTGTCTCTCGTTAAAAATTTAGAAATAAGAAAAGCTGTTCATAATTCATGTAACCTTGTAAATAACCAACTAGAATTAGTATCCCGTAATTCCCCTTTGATTTTGTATAAATTATAGCTTATTTTTTTTTCTTCTTTTCTCTTTGATTAGAAATGATTCAGAAAAAGTGCACTATTCAAAGTTTAAGTTTTATGAATTATTTTCGATAATATAAGTACCACAACACGAATTTATTTATTGAAAGACCTGAACTTAAAAAAGATTAAAACTAAATCAATAAAGAATATTTAGTAGTTTGTCAAAAATTTATCGAAATTATCAGACGCAGACGCGATTTCTCATCTCATCAGAACGCCATAGACAGTCGACAATATCTAGTTTTGGTAGTATATCACAACTTACTGATGTTTTATGCAAACTGAAGAAGGTGTTTAAATTTTAGTAATACAGTACTCCTGAAAAAGCGCAAATAACCCGAAACATGAAGAGTTGGTCACCAAAGAATTTATTTCTTATATTAAAAGTGCAAGCAATGCAATACTTACGGTTTTTTATAGAAGGTGTTTAAATGTTAGTAATGAATTACTGTTGAAAAAGAGCGAATAATCCGAAACATATGTGGAGTTATTTTAATAAATTGTGAAACATTTAAAAGAGTTTTCCCTTACAATTTTATTTTAAAAATGTTTTAAAAATTGTTCACCGAAGAATCTATTTCTTTTATTGAAGTATTTTATATGTTAGGGAAGGGCCTTACTATTTTATTATTTACTTGTCTAACTAAATATGCGACGCAGATTTTTATGGAGTGCTGATGAGGTCTAATAGCATCGAAATCGCGATCCACACCTAGTAGTTTCGATGAATTACTGACCAAGAATTTATAATGTTCTTATTACTTTGGTTTACGTGCCTATCACGTATGCAATTAAGCTGCGTCGTCAATTCAGTTTGTTAAGTAGATACCTTCGTAAGGCTCTTGTCTGAGATATGAAATACTTTAGGTACGAGCAGATATCAGTAGATGGCGATGTATTGCCATAACTAAATATTATATTATTCTAAACAGTAAATGCATGAAATTGTAAGTTCCTGGAACATTCAATGTTAAGATATAAGTGAGCAGACTTTACTTCTTTTTTAAGCCGTTTTAATTGTTCTTTTGTATTATGTTATTATACATTCAATAACAGATTCAATAAATTGTAATCTTGCTTGATTGTTTATTTTAACTGTAGTTGTAAACTAATCTGTACATCTATACATATAAATAAAATTGGAGTGTCTGTTTGTAATATTAAAATAACCATGCATATCAACGTATACACAGTATATATATACCAAAATGACATCTTTTAAAATTTTCGTCTGTCTGTCAGTTTGTTCCGGATAATCTCAAAAACGGCTGGACCGATTTTGACGGGACTTTAACTGGCAGATAGCTAATGTAATAAGGAGTAACTTAGGCTACTTTTATTTTATAAATTAATTATTATTATCAATAAATAGTTAGTAATTTATAAAAAAAAAAATTGTTTCTAAAATAAAATAGCCTAAGTTACTCCTTATAACATTAGCAATCTGCTAGTGAAAGTTCCGTCAGAATCGGTCCAGCCGTTTCGGAGATTAGTCGGAACAAACCTACACACAGACAGACAAAAATTATAACAGCGCCTCCCGCAACTTAATATCACAAAGGCTGCCTGCCGCGCGGGCTCAAAACGCACGAGCGGGCTATTGCTAACGGTTTTGTCTCAACGACTTCGTTTAAAATTTTTAAAATAACCTTTTTGTTAAATTCCACGCGGACGTAGTCGCGGACAGAGCTAGTTCTTTGTAAACGAAGCGAATGATTGCAATTAAATTTAAGTTACTTTGTGTTGCAATTGTAACAAACCGCTTGCTAGGTATCGCATTAAATAAAAGCCAAATGGATCAGTAGATGATGATATACTGCCACAGCTCGATATTACATCCACTTACTTTTGCTGAGCAACTTCAGTTTTGTCGGTGATTTACCGACACTATCTACGGCTTGGCATGCTGATGAGCACAATATGTTCGAAATCGCGATCCACGTTTTGTACGTTCGATTAATTACTGACCGACAATCGAATGTTCTCTATTACTGAGAAGGCATTTCTCAGAATTTCTTAAGGAATTATGTAGTGTATAAAAGAAAAATTTTTAGAACGAAGAACCTACTAAAAATACGTAACTGTTATTCATCTTTTTTCAGGTTTGATATTACGCACTTAAATGCCTTTTAAATGTAGGTATCCACTTAATGAAGTACTGTATAAAACGGTTCTTCCATTTTGTTTCATAAATTTGCAATTTCCATAAAAAATAGGTTTAAATTTCTTCTTCATACATAGGTAGATTTATAAAATTTCACTATTCACTGAATGAAAATAGCTGCCTCACAGCGTATCCAGGATACTTATCCTTTTGCATACTCCAATATGAATAAGAGTCAATTTGGTTTTCAGTTGAAGGAAAGGTTCTGCTAAATTAAATTCTTTTCTATTCATCACGTCACTTTCAGTGTATTTTTCTCGCAGGCGTGTGTACATTTCGTTAACTGTCATGAACACTAAAGTACCTAACAGTTTCCATTAAAAAAATTCATTGAAGCGAATACATCAGTAGGTAGCAGACGCAGTTGATTAAATATCTAAATGAAATAGTTTTGAGATTTAGTGAGCCAATAAGACATGAACAAGTAACTTTTTATTAATTAAAATTGGAAAGAGCAAAGTTAAGAGTTAATTAATAAAACGCTTGAGTATAGATTTTCATTTTATTGTTACTATTGACGATTGTGTCGCCAAAACATGAGCTTCTTCAGACTAAGAGTATAAGGCATATTTTTTAAGGAAGTACCGTTTTGAAATCTGCCGCCGCAGTGCTGCGGCAGCGTGCCACGCATGCGCACTGACTACCTACATCTCTCACCTACGCACTGATGCCATTACAGTCTCATTCACTATTGTTTACGTTGTTTACTGAGTGTTTAAGGTGCCTCCGATAATCGTGAGTCCGGAGTCCGAGCTATTATACGATTCCTTAGTGCTAAAAGACTAAAACCGATTGATATTCATTGCCAGATCGTGAGATCTGTGCAATTTACGGACAAAACATTATGAGTGACGCAATCGTAAGGAAGTGGGTAAGAGCATTCAAAGATGGCCGCACAAATGTGCATGACAATGCCCGTCCGCATGTGGCTAATCGGACCAAATATCTCAACACATCTTTTCACTGGAAAACTCTAGATCATCCTCTGTACAGCCCTGATCTGGCGCCCAGTGACTACCATTTGTTCCTGCATTTGAAGAAACATCTGGGCGGTCAGCGTCTTAAAGACGATGACGAAGTCAAATCTGTTGTGATGCAGTGGTTAACAGTTAACAAGTCAGGCGACAGAGTTCTATGAGAAGGGTATTCAAAAACTGGTCACTGGTCAAGCGTAATGACAAGTGCCTCAATATTGAAGAAAATTATGTAGAGAAGTAGATTAAGGTACAGGCTTCCATGTAATAATAAAATTATTAAGATATTTTTGTACGTTTTTTTATTAATTTCAATACGGTACTTACTTAAAAAACATGTCTCGTATTTACTTTACTGCTAGTTTGAAGAATATATATATATATATATATATAAGAAGTATATAAAATAAATTGTGTAAAGACATATACTTAGGTCAAACAGGCAGGACGTTTAAGGATAGACTTAACAAAGATGTAAAAAAAGTAAAAGTAAAAAATTTAATATTTTGGAACGTTTTGAAATTAAAAAACACAACAAACTAAATAATGGAATGCGTGCCCTTCTACAATACTTTAGACTAATTTTTAGGTAGTAGATACGTATATACATATATATTAAATAAGTGGAAAATTAAATAATAGTTATTCCTTCTTAAACTTGTAAAAAAATGTTTTCTCCATAAAGTAAAGGCTGAAGCAATCCAATATTTGTTGACGTATTTTGTCGATTAATAACATATTCTATCCCATCGAATTTCCCTTTCATTGGTGAAATATTAAATCACAACCAGTTTAATTTCCTTCCACTTCATCTTTATCGCGTTGTGATATCTATGTAAAGGTAATATTGCAATAAGGTTACTACTGAATGATATATTTTAGATAACAAAAATTCAAAAAGTTTTACCTTACTGTAACGTAATTTAACGCAAAGTACCCGTCTCTTGTTTATCACAAAATGATAAATCTTTACTCCATTATAGGTGACCTAAACAATGAATAGCCTAAATGAGTAAAGTAAAAGTGTAGGTATTTTCGTTTGTTTATTAAACTGATATTCGCAATTATTAAATTTAATCGCTTAAGTCGTTAAACCAACGGTAAATTTGAAGGCAACTAAATGGATTTTTCGTGTTGAAAAACTCGTAAACTGTGAACTTAATTTTTTACGAGCAAACAGACAAATCATAAAGAACCATCCAGAGTTGAATAGCTATTATAATCAGTAATATAAACTGCAATTGTTTGCTACTAATTTGAGAGCTTTTCTCAATAATAAAAAAATTAATAATACAATGATACGCAATTTAGAGAGTTTTAAATAGGCGGGACTTAAATAAAAAAATGAAAAACGTTTCAAAATGAACATAGTTTCTTATGATCGAATTTTTAACGATCGTTTTGCAGCAACTTTGATCTCATTGTATATAAAAGACAAAGAAGTAGAAATGAAAGCTGTATTTCAACCATTTAAAATTAATAACGTAATATTATTGGGAGATTGCATTTTCATGTTAATAAATTATTCAACGTCATACGGATCGTATTCAATTTTTTTACTGTCTCACATTACGTACGTTCTGCAGCATTCAACATTGACCCTACTTGACTACACATTAAATGATGTAACTTCTAGAATATCCTGTACCGAACGTATACATGTGTGCGATGAATCGATTAGTGCTGACGCATCGAAGGCGGCACTTTTGATGTTGATACCGATCGATAACGGACAATAGACGCTCGAGAATATTCTGTTGAAATAACAAGTCGTTTTCTCTGCAAAGCGGTCGAAATATTTTCGCGCATTTTTAGGTAATTTCTTTCAGTAAATATATATCCTCGTCTCTGGGTCAGCGGGACAGTTGATTTCCAGACGGGTAATATAAATATTCAAAGGCAAGATACAAAGTGATATAAATAAAGTGCATTATTGTTTGATAGATAAATAAGTAGTTTAAGTTTGTTAGTAGTGTTTATGTGATTAAATAAATAGTTGTAAATAAATTACTGTTACATAAATACGTGAACTAGAAAATTCGCTACAATGCTTTCTATATTATAAACGAGTTTAACGTGCTGCTGCAAATTTCACTCATAACCTTTTGGAGTGGGACAATGATTAAATTTAACAATGGATTATTACGTTTTATCGAAAAACTAATAGAGTATTTAGAGAAGATTGACCCCAAACTAAAACAACAACAAAAGTAAACAAAGTTGTTCTAGAATTGCAGAAACATTATTGTTCTTATCCTTATTTGGATTGAATCATAACAACACATAAATGAACATTTTCATAATACAAAACCAATAACAGTTATTACTTCAAAAACAAAATACATAAAGAATATAACAATTTACAATGAAACATATACTCTTTATT
Source organism: Agrilus biguttatus (assembly GCA_963921985.1). Classification (NCBI taxonomy): domain Eukaryota; kingdom Metazoa; phylum Arthropoda; class Insecta; order Coleoptera; family Buprestidae; genus Agrilus; species Agrilus biguttatus. The sequence continues at coordinate 30,807,817 of OY998118.1, forward strand.
GGCAGCTAGAAATATTGATTACCCAACATGTTTAGCTGCCAGAGACGATCCAAAATCGGGTACAAGATTGTCACCTTTTCATTGTTTTATTGGATTAAAAATCGATTTTTGACAGTTACGATTAATCTGAATTTATTTTTTTTAATTAATCGATTATTCAATTAACAGATTATTTGATTAAACGATTATTTAATTAAACGATTGTTTGATTAATCGATTGTTTTTAAAAACTGAAAATATTGACATTATTTATTAAAACCAGTACAAGATTTACTACATAAAGTGTAAATGCACAGATACCTGTTCGTAGAACTGGTTACACAATATCTTACAAACTGGATAATTTTCGCAGGATTAATATACAGGGTCATTCAAACTGAGTGGTACATTAGACGTTTTAGGGAAACTAAGCATGTTACAGATTTGAAAATTTGGGAGTAGTGGTTAACAAGGATGATCTATTTAACTAAAATAATTTCAACTATGGGGCACTTCCGGTAATACCGGAAGTTGATGTCAACTTTCTTATTTTAAATGGAATGATATATTTTTTACGATGAATTCGTATGAAACATAAAATCTTATGGTGACTTTGATAACCAACTTGTATGCCTATATGCCTACGATGAATAGTTTCTGAGATAATTTAATCTAATGGAAACAACATTGCACCGCAACCCAAACTGTAAAAAATCATAACTTCCATAAAAAATGACTTAGAATGTTGAATTTTTTACTAGTTATATATAATTCACAAGGCTAACGTCATGCCAAAACTGAGCTTTATAATTTGTACAGGATATTCAAAAAAAAAATCTAAAGCTTAATAACTTCAAACACGAATAACTTTATTCTTTCAAATGGCATTTAGCATATTTCATTTTATCATTCGATTGCATTTTTAATCCTCTTGGTATTGCCAAGGTTCAAAATGATAACAGCAACCCTCGTGCCTTAAATTAGTCTCCAAATAACATTATGGATGTCTGTTTTATTGATCGCAAATTTTGGGACACTCTGTAGAGAGCTACAATTCACGCCTACGTTGCCCTGCCCTGGTAGGATAATTTTACTTGGCTTGACTTACCAGAGTCCTGTTCTCGAGCGTATCCTGCAATATCCACGTAGTTATTGTTATTCACGACGAGGTCCTTGAAACATCCCACGAAACCTTGGCCTAAAACTGCAGTCCATACCGCCGAAGGAATTGGAATGTCAGAGAACGGCGGTCCTAAACCACCTACATACAAATGCCCATCCAACTCTAAACTGGTTGAACCTTCTGTAAACAGAACGAAAAAGTTCGAATGAGATAATAAATTTAACTCGTGCGCTTAATGTAAATGTTGTTCCTCAGAAAACTTTTATTCTGATATTATTCATTGTTATAAAGTTTAAATAACGTATTTGTAAGGTAATAACTTATGATCACCCTTTTGTATATATATATTTATACCTATACAAAGGAATATTCCTCGCAGAACTTTTGTAGTTACAGCAGTACTTTTCAAATTTAAATTATTAATGGAGAAATATGTTTCAATATTTGAATATGGTACTGGATGGTTTCTCAGCTACTTATTAGCCTTTTTTTATTTTGTGCTGATTACATTTTATATCTTATATAAATGAGCTGTGGTATATTCATTAAAAGTGCTATTTCCTTATTTTCAAAAAATAGTCTTTTCAATATATTTTTTTTTCAGTCAATCCAAAATCAAGGGGTTTTCAAGCATCTTTTATTTGCAAAGTTGGGTAAAAAATATCAAAAGTAAATTTTAAATATGTTCTTGGTTTTTATCCCTTTGTTAGGAAAAATTTATTTTATTCTAAAGAAAATCTTTAGTAACAATTTTAAAGAAAAATATATTTATATAGCTAGAAAACTTAATAGATTTAATACATAATTATGAACAAAAACCCATAAACTAATTTAAAAATCTAGAAAGTGATTCTACCTTTATAACACATTCATTTATAGAGAAACATAATTTAAATTCAGACTTTGAAATATTGCATACGGAAAGTAAGAGGCACAAATTAAACCTGTCAGAAACTGTGGAGATTAATAGGCATAAAAACAAAAAACGACCAATTAGAATTAAACAAATACTTCAACTACCCCTATATATGGTCAAACTAGAACATATCATCCTCTCACAACTTGATTTAAGCATATAAATGAAGGAACATTTACTCATTAAGTTTAAGTATAAATTGTAACTTCTGAAGAATCCCCAAAATGATGAAACATATGTAAACAATTTTTTTTTGTGGAAGTTACAGGTATTTTAAATTTATAATAAGCAAACTTGATTTTGACATTAATTAAAAAGCATCACTTTTGTCTTTTTGTTTTAAAATTTCAATTAAGGGGAAGGTTGCCAGATTGTCCTTCATAATAATAAACTTTCCATATTTTTGTAAATAAGCCTAGACTAAAAAAAAAGTAAAAATTGCATTGATCCAGCCGTTACTCTGTAATAATTCATCTTAACGATAAATGAATAAACACTACTTTGTTAAGCTAGAATGTACAGAATGTGATTCCTTTTACTTAGGCCAAACTGGAAGGTCATTTAGAACTCGTTATAATGAACACTTTAGATCATTTAGATTAGGAAAAGATAATTCCAATTTTGCAAACTATATTGTAGAAACAGGCCATCAGTTTCCTACTATAAAAAATCTTAAAATTATTCATAATCTAAATAAAGGCTTTAAACTTAATATTTTAGAATCGTTAGAAATATATAAAGCATCAAAAATTTCGGAAAATAACCTGTTAAACAACCAGGTAGATTTGTACCACTCAGTACTATTCAATACATTTAATAATTAATGGAATTTCCGAAAAATATATATAAACACTACTGTACATCTGTTTATATTCATTCAATTTGAATTATTCGTTTGACAATGACAAGCTTTTTTGTCGAAACTATAGTCAAAAGGATTTGTAAATAAAAAAGTGATAATAAACAAAGTAGTGTTTATTCATTTATCGTTAAAAAAAGGTATTTTCGTTTTCAATTAAGCTAATTTTGTATGAAACATCTGACATAAAGTAGATACCGGTTAATATTTAAGTTTTTCTTGTCGTGTATCTGATTGAACATGTGAAGTATTGTTGAAACGTATTTAGGTAAAAGAAAAAATTGAAAGAAATGTTATTTTGCTCATTATGTCAGGTTTACCTGGAGTTTTGAAATCTGTATGGAATCCGTCTACGCTTATTTTCGCGTCTCTGCCAGTTCTTCGAAAAGCTACTTCATGCCAGGTATTATCGTCAATTCTTTTCCTTGAGCCTCTTTGTTTCCAGGGACCGGAGCCCAGATCCAGGTGCACGTAAATATGTCCGTTGTATATTTCAATTGCGAAGAGATCAGACTGAAAAGAAATTAAAATTGAAGTTGACGTTTCTAACAAAAGCTAATGTATGTTGAGTTTGTTTGTACTATGAAATCGAAATTTACCTTGACACTATTTCGTTAAATTTCATTTTGTTTGAGAGTTTTTTAGATTTTACATCAATAAAATGAAACTTGACAATAAAGAGACTTTTTTCTTCATCCTTCGGCTTGGGTTAATAGAAAATGAAAAAATTAACTGAAACCGTAACTTCTAATGGTCTTACTGTAATGTGGGGACCTATGTCTCACTATCTTATTTTTCATATTCATTTTTGTATATAAAGTTGAACATAAAAATATCTCGCTTTTGTAAATTATTTTGTATAAATTCTATGTAAAAATTTTGTATAAAATTACTAACACCCTTTAGCATGCATTTTCTACAAACTTGTTGTCTACTGTCTGGCCTTTTTTAATTCTTAGAAACAGCTTTTCTTTTTCTTTTCTTGCATTCACAAACAAGTCAAAATTTCTATCCCTTCGTTGTCGATCGCCTGCAACGGTCAATATTCTACCTGAAGAAGCTACGGTGTGGTCAATAAATCATTTTGTAACTTAAGACTTGGTGTTTTATTTGTATTTATAAAAATTACCGTTGTCCGATCCGTAATAAAACTATCGCTTCTTGTCTCTAAGAGATAACCTTCAGGCTATTTTATAAATATAAATATAAATATGGAATCAACAGAAACAACTACTTCGAGGGCTAATACCCCTACCGGCATTAAATTACACTGTTCATTCCGATGGACTCCTAGACGAAAATATAACATATACAAAAAAGAAGGCATTAAAATTCTTTTTCGCCAAAATATTAAGGATCACATATCTCACATTTGGAACGCGTCCTACCAAGTAGGCACTGCGAACTGAAAGCCAAATCCCACACCCGGTTTCGACATAATGGATCTCGTCAAGTGTTTCTGTTGATTCCATATTTATATTAATCATATAATCTGTAAATGCCTTTCTGCCAGAGCCCACCTGATGAGACCCAATAGGTCGAAACCGGTTGTTGTATTTTGCTTTCGGTTCGCAGTGCCTACTTTGTAGGACGCATTCCAAATATGGGGTCCGTGATCCTTAATATTTAGACAAAAAAGGATTTTAATGCCTTCTTGTTTGGAAATAATCTTCACTGTTTGCATGTTAACTTTCTATTTTTGAATTAACACTTCTTCATCGACCGCGACAGATATAACTTGTTTCGACCATTGTGCATATTTTTCATACAATTCAACCCTTTATTTGTTTAATACTAACAGTTCTGTAAATGTAACACATAAACCAACATTTATGAGTTTTCATCAAATCAACGTTATTAGATCACCCGCAACACCACAGTAAAACTATTTTTTTTTCTTAATCATCGCAATATTTAAAGAAAATATTTTCGGGTTGTGGGCTGTGGTCAGATTAGGTTTGGAACACCAAATGTTTCGTCTATAACTGCGATAGACATCTTCAGTGGAGATTGCGCGGTCGAAGGTCGTAACGTGACGATCGAGAAGGCATTGCCATTGATGGTCTTAGGCATTGCCTTCTCGATCGTTATATTACGATCTTCGACAGCACAATCTCCACTGAAGATGTCTGTCGCAGTTATAAACGAAACGTTTGGTGTTCCAAAACCAATCCGACCACGGTCCATAAGCCCGGAAATATTTTCTTTAAATATTGACGCTGGCCGTGAAACCTTTTCATCATCACAATATTTCCAATGAATATCAAGAGTTATTGGCGATTAACTCTTTTAACATTTCTAATTCTTGAAAACTAATAAATACAGGATTGTTATTTTTAGAAAAAGACGTTTTGATTTTTTTTATAGGAAATTTTATAAATAATAAAAGATATTTCAATAGAATACACTTGGCAGGTTTCACATTATTTATTTGTTACTCGACAATTCTTTCAGCTATAACACCATTATCAAAGAGGATATCAATGGTAAATAGTATAATACAATGTTGTACCTTAAATGCAATTTTTTGACTACCTGTACGATATTCATTAAAATCTAATTGATTTTTACCTATGGGGAGTCCCAATAAACAGGTTTTGTTGATTTAAAAAAATCCAGCAAATTGTTAAGCGCTTCCCTTTATTACCTTGATGTAATAGTTTAATATTGTCTGTATCAAAATAATCGTTTAAATCTAACCAATGTTGAGTAATATTCGTACATGTGTTAAATTTTTCTATCGATTTTTCATGCTCTTCTAAATTAATTTTTAACGATCGTCCAGCCTGACCTAAATAAAAGGAATTGCAATCTTCACAGCATAATTTATAAACACCTAACTTTGATAACAAACTTAATTGATCTTTTTTCTAATGTTTACTAAAAATTACTTAAAAACGTAATTTTGTAGGGTTTCTGATTTTCCTAAAGAACTATGGAAGTCAAAAGATATTGATTGCGTTGGCTGTTACTTGGTGAAAGTTTGAATCCATATTGAGTAAAACACAATTAAACTTTTCACAAAATTTTTCAAGTGAGTGATACATAGTACTGCTTAAGTTTACATAAAACATCCTATTTATAATCTAACTTAACTTAAGTGGTGGGTTTCTTTTATTTTGAATAAGTTTAATAATGGTGAATTATTTAAATCTATTTGGTCGTTCAGCAGTAGGTCTGGATTATATTATAAACAGGATGTTTTGTGTAAACTTAAGTAGCACTATGTATTACTCACTTGAAAAGGCTACAGTGTAGTGAAAATTAAAAAAAAATTGTGAAAAGTTTAATTGTGTTTTACTCAATATCAAAAAATATTACTTTACTGTGTCACTGTATAAAACATTTTTTGCTTTGAAACTTAGCATTTACTCTTATTATGGTATATTATGACCGTTTAATAATTTCGTTGTATGAATTTCTGCAAAAGTTTATTTTTATGGTATTCTTTATATTTATTATTTATTTATTATTTTCATTACATGCCCCTTTATATAGAGCTTTTGCAATTTGCTTCCAACATTGTATACAAATCTTATTTACATTAACTAATTTAAATTCCCTAGCAAAAATTTCCTTACATGCTAACACTTGCATTCCCTTAGATTCATTTCAACCTGGTGAAAATAATCACATAATTCCGGTATCACGTCACCGTTTAATGCCTCTTTTATTAATTCCTCAAGGTCTACATCATCTCCCTCACTTCTCCACTCTTTAATAAAGTCTATAACGTTTTGTTTTTGATCCTTCATTGCATTTTTACAGTACATTAAGTGCCCTAAAGTCTCATTTTTCAAATAACACAATCGACACACCCACTCCTTAAAACCTTTCTTTCCTGCTCTGCCTATGTTTCCGCATCTAGCCCTTGCCCAAATTTCTTTATGCGTCTTATTTTTACATCTTTTATTTAAGTATGCAGCGCCCTTATCACCCGGTATTAGTTCCTTGTACTTGTTATTAAACGACGACTTCAAGATCGCTTCCCATTCATTCTCTTTTGCTTTGTTCTTTAGTTTATCTACACCCTTATTTAGTAAACCTTCTATCTCATCTATATGTTTATTTTCCCACATCATCTTAAAAACTTCACCTATATTCATTTCGTATATCACTTCCTTTAATTCTTTACCCCATTTTGACGGCACACCATTCAATATTGCCCTACATTCCTCTAGGAGGCAAATTTTAGGCCACCTATCGCTACTCAATCTGAGCACCTCACACAAATATTTACAAGCCCTTTCTATGATAGTTAACCTTATACAATTAACCCCTATCTCAGGTCTCCATATATATTTTGGGGTGTTCCTAGATACCCCAACGCCATTTTACATAATCTCGCTTGAAGTTTGCACATCTCTCTTAAATTCCCCCACCCCCAAATTTCCACTCCATATAAAGCTATTGTCCTTACTAACGAATTCATTAAATACATTTTTTCGTTCATATTATCTCTCCCTGCCCGTTTGCAAATTCCCCACGTTATATTCGCCGCCTTTTGTGCCTTCCCTACTATCGCCCTCCTATGTTTCTCCATACAATTTCTCGCATTAAACCAGAATCCCAGATATTTAAATTCGTTAACCACCTCTACATCTTTATTACATAGTTTCCAACTTTCATCCTTTTTTTTCCTCCCCCCATTTCTAAACACCATTATTTTTGTTTTGCCGACATTAATGGTTAACCTATTCTGTTGTACATATTTTTCTAGCGATCTTAGCATACCGTTTAGTTCTACATTACTTTCAGCAATTATTGCAATATCGTCCGCATATTTAAGTGTTCTTATTTTCGCTTTACCTATTATAGTCCCTCCCTCCTCCTGTCTTTCCCACATTTCATCAATGTCATCTATGTACATATCGAATAGCACTGAGCTTAAAGCACAGCCTTGTCGGACTCCTATCCTTGTCTCAAATTCTTTTGTTACATGATTACCTATCCGCACTTCCGCACTTGTGTACCCGTAAATTTCTCTAATAAGTTTGTGCATTCTTCCTCTTATCCCGATAGACCATATCTTTTTTAACAAAATTTCTCGATCAATACTATCAAAAGCCGCCTTAAAATCAATAAAAGCCACATACAGTTTGCCTTTTTTTCTCTTTAGTCTATTATTTATTATTAATATGGTATTCTTTATAATATACGTAATAAGAACGTACAAGGAACGGATCAAGTAATTTTCGGACTTTTCCTCGTGGAAATGCTCACTAAGCAGCTTTATTTTTAAGTCTTGAATAAAGCCCGTTCAAGTCAAAAACTTAACTGGGCTAAACAAAGCTCAAGTCCTTTAAAAAACCATAAACTTTAAGGGTGGTTTTCTTTTAGTTTTGCAGTTTATTTTTGTCATAAACCACATTGAAAAAGGAGAAGAAGTAATTGTCCTACGTAAACATAACTGGAATTTGATCTTATTGTGTTGAAAATTTTCACAAAAGCTGCTAATTAAATTTTCGAAGAGAACGGAGATAAAATCGAAGGGGGAGTCTCCGCAATTCTAACAAGTGGGTTTAGGAGTCTGTTTACTCTTTAAACCTCTTTGCCGGCAAGAGCAAACTTTTCATGTATAAACATCAAAGCTTCTAATTTTCCAACAAGCAGAGATGTACTACTGTTACACAGTTGCTTTTTTCGCCCTCGAACGAACTGAATGAGGTCGGAAGTCTGGAGTCGGTTTTTCCTTCATTACTGTGCGCTTTCTCGTCTAATTCCCTGTAAATAATTCAAGTCGTGCTCAGACATTCTGTACAGGAATTATTGAAGTTCTTTCCATTCGTAGCGTTTCGTTTTTAAATACTTATTGATAATTTTATAGAAAGACAAAATTTCATTTAATAAACACCTTAATGGTTTTAACGAACATGAATTACTAATTTTCATCATTATCGCGTTCTAGTATTCCTTTCGCTATTACATAATTGACAAATTAATAAATTTGTGTATGTTTATGCCAGTTATATATGTTGAATGTCATTTTTATATGCTCCATTATAATATTTTAGTCGTACGCTTATTATTGAGATTAAACTTATTAGAAATTAAAAAATGCCAACAAAAATTCATCTAAATATAATTAACAAACAAATAGAACTCAATACTAACAACTCACCCCTTGTTATGTCGAACTGTTTAATGTACTTTATAAGTAGTTTTATTTAACGTTCTATTTAGTAAAATTAATTTCAAAAGTTTAAATTGATTGTCAAATTTGTTCAAGGGAATAGTTATACGGGTTTAGCAGGTAATCTTTTTAGAATAGAGCAATAAAACCATTTTTGACCATCCACCCTTCGGGGTACTCATGATAGATAATGGTCTGGTCTTTCCAAGAAGTATTGTGAACAAATTGGTCATGTGCAATGTTTATTCTCACGTTTTATGTTTATTTTTACAGTCTAGTTAAGTCTTCACTGTTAGACACACGCGTTTAGCCTTTATTTGTATTTTTGTAAAATAAGTTTTTCTCGATTAAATAAGTATTAAGTTGGAGTTTTTGTGTTTTAATAATCCGAAAAAATATCGTCGCTTACGATTAGTTTCTAGAGTGACATTATATTGCTCAAATAATATATAAATGATAAATGAATAAACACTACTTTGTTTATTATCACTTTTTATTTACAAATCCTTTTGACTGTAGTTTCGACAAAAAAGCTTGTCATTGTCAAACGATTAATTCAAATTGAATGAATATAAACAGATTTGTCAAAACAAATGATTACAAAAATTGGTCTAAGTAAAAGGAATTACATTCTGGATATTCTAGCTTAGGCCAAACTGGAAGGTCATTTAGAACTCGCTATAATGAACACTTTAGATCATTTAGATTAGGAAAAGACAATTCCAATTTTCCAGACCATATTTTAGAAACAGGCCATCAGTTTCCTACTATAAAAAATCTTAAAATTATTCATAATCTAAATAAAGGCTTTAAACTTAATATTTTAAAATCATTAGAAATATATAAAGCATCAAAAATTTCGGAAAATAACTTGTTAAACAACCAGATAGATTTGTACAACTCAGTACTATTCAATACATTTAATAATTAATGGTATTTCTAAAAAATATATATCAACAGTACTCTACATCTGTTTACATTCATTCAATTTGTAATCATTTGTTTTGACAAATCTGTTTATATTCATTCAATTTGAATTATTTGATGACAATGACAAGCTTTTTTGTCGAAACTATAGTCAAAAGGATTTGTAAATAAAAAAGTGATAATAAACAAAGTAGTGTTTATTCATTTATCGTTAAGATGAATTATCACAGAGTAACGGCTGAATCAATCCAATTTTTAATATATAAATGTTTCTAAATCTCTCAGTTTTATTTAATACAAAAATTCTGTATTTTTGATAATGGTCTAACAGCTGAAACGGTCGTGAGAAGACTGTAATAAACTTACTAAAACCTATCTACTGAGCTTTTGTATTCATTAACCCGAATATTATTAAAATATTTCATAGTGAATAGCATTAATTATATTACTTAATACTGGTTGGTGGGTAGACCTCCTACACTGTAATACTGCTGAAGACAGAAGAGAAGTAGAAGATTGTCTGTGGAATGTTACTGCCCCACCATTATCTAAATGATTCAAGGAAACCGCAGAAAAACTTTGATCGGAACAGGCGGACTCGGAAATGAATCAGTGATCTCCCAAATGCTAAGTATTGATCTAGACCACCAGTCCACGCTGTAATTGCCGTAGCCCTACTTATACGTCTATCAGAACACGACGTACTTGTCTGAGTTAGATCTGCACGTTTGTCATAATTACCTACTATAAGATTAAATTAAATAAAATTAAATAAAACGAACAAGTTTCACTAAATATTATATTGACTCAACAATACTGTTTCGGCCAGTGCGGTCATTATCAAAAGTAAAATACAGATTACTGAAGAAAACAAATTATGTTTGAATAATATATAGTAAACCTAAAGAGAGGGGGACTGGTTACAATTTGTATAAAATTAGGGGTGAATTGTGTGATACTAATTCTAATTGGTTGTTAACTAAGTTACAATTCTTGTGTAATGCTTTTTTAATTTCCAAATTTTCCAAAAGCGACATTTTTCTACTTTTCGGAATATTGCTATGTAAGATTTTTATGTTGTCTAAGTCTAAAAGGTGATCATTAGAAACGCAATGTTCGGCAAAACCGGATTTGCAGTCTTTTTTATTAATTGCGAAATTGTTCAGAAAAAAAAATTAGTTAGTAAAATGTTATATAACAGTGTAGATAGTTGTAAAATTCCCGTTCAGTTTGGTGACGTAAAATTTATTAAAAATATTAGTTCTAAATTTAAATATAAGTTGCAGAATTTAGCGAATTTTAAAATTTCAGAAAGTAATACTTCCAACCTAAAAAGCATTTTTTGTTAACGTAAAAAGAACACCGACCCCTTGGAAAAAAGTGGAATTTACCAACTAAGTTGCAATTCATGTGATGTTTTGTACATTGGCTCACCTTTTAGACTTAGACAACATAAAAATCTTATATAGCAATATTCCGAAAAGTAGAAAAATGTCGTTTTTGGAAAATTTGGAAATTAAAAAAGCATTACACAAGAATTGTAACTTAGTTAACAACCAATTAGAATTAGTATCACACAATTCACTCCTAATTTTATACAAATTGTAACCAGTCCCCCTCTGTTTAGGTTTACTATATATTATTCAAACATAATTTATTTTCTTCAGTAATCTGTATTTTACTCTTGATAATGGCCGTACTGGCCGAAACAGTATTGTTGAGTCAATATAATATTTAGTGAAACTTGTTCGTTTTATTTAATTTAATTAGTATGTTTCACAAAAAGTCCACCTTTCAAAGTTTAAGTTTTACTATAAGATTGCGTTTTTGGAATATTTGAGAGTAGAATGTAAAATTTTCTAAATTAAAATAATTATTCCTAAATACCGAAAGTTGGGGTACAAAATTACCCCAACTGATATTAGAAAAGTTAACACTAAACTATCAATGGTGCATTCTTGATGAAACATAGAATAGCTATGTAAAAACAAGAAAATACACAAAATGTTTCAACGATTTTATTAGTCAAAAGGTCGACAATTGTTTCGACCAGTCGGTCTTTATCAAGAGTATTGTAGTTATTACTAGAGGAACAGTAATTCATACCTTAAATAGATAACAAATAAGTACAAAGTTACAGATGTATTTAAGCCTAAATAGGGGGGGAAACAATCATAAATTGGTTAACAGAAGTGGAATATTGTTCGATAATATTTCAGTTTGGTTATTGACTATGTTATCATTTTTTTGCAATTGCTAATTTTATTTCTAAAATTTCTAGAAGGTTAAGTTTTCTACTTTTTCCAACGTTGTGAATTAATTGAATATTGTTGATATTTAAAATATGATTGTTTTCTATGCAGTGTTCTGTAAAACCTGTAGTAGCATTTTTATTTTTTATGGCTAATTCATGTTCATTAATTCTGTTTTTTAGAGCCCGACCACATTGACCAATATAAACAGCATCACATTTGTTGCAATTTAAGAAAGGTTAACTATGATGCAGTCCTGAAATATTTTGTAACGCTCAAGCTGCATAAAAAAATGATAATAGTGACTGTCTGATGGTAGGTATTCGATCCATCTACGCTAGAATAAAAGTGTCATTGCTGATATTGAACAGTAAATAGTGCCATTTAAAATGACACATGATGTTTATATAATGTAATTTTAAATAAACTAAAATAGTAAAGAGACTGTATCGGTGGAAAAATATTGCTATCAATTTTACAACAACAAAATGTCTTAGTTCTTATATTATTTAATTACTTATTTAGGTTATCATTATCTCTTTAACATGACAAATGTCCACATTATCAAAATAAATCTATTTCTGCCATCTTCTCTTTTGTCAGTTTGTTTTACGAATATAGTTGGTTAATTAGCACGAAATGCTTCCCATTAGTGAACAGCACTGAAAACGAAGAGCACTTGTGTAAACTGAGCAATTGACATTTTAACTTTTAACTGCATTACCCGCCTGTTCGTGTCTTGTTTTATAACTGTCACATAAGTATTAATATGTGTTTTTATAATATTTAATTCGAAGCCCACATGTTTTCTTTTTACAATTTTATAGTATCTGATAAAAATAATTTACAGTCATATTCCAGAGTGCCAGCCAGAAAAGGTAGTTATTGTTTCAGTTAATTTCTTGTTGAGAGTCAGAATCATGGTAATTTGGCTTTTTTGGTTTTGTGATTATAATAACTTGAAATACTAATATATTAAAAAAAGAAGGAATTAAAATCCTTATTCGTCTAAATATTAAGATCAAAGATCCCACATTTTGAATGCGTCCTACCAAGTAGGCACAACGAACCGAAAGCCATATCCCACGACGGGTTTCGACCTATCGGGTCTCATCAGGTGGGTGCTGGCAGAAAGGCCTTTACGGGCTATATTATAAATATAAATATGGAATCAACAGAAACAACTACTACGAGGTAGGGTATTAGCCATTTTATGAAAGTTTATTTGTTTTTTGCTTGTTGTGGGTTCTGAAAACTGTAAGATCTAAAAAATTTAAAGAGCCATTTGTTTCTAATTCTATTGTGAATTTAATACTGTTATTGATAGAATAGAAAAAATTGAGAAAACTATCTAATTGCTTTTTTGTGTTTAATAAACCTTATTGTTGAAACTTTCTTTGTGTTTTATTAAAATATTTAAAATGTTTCATCACAATTGCACCATAGACAGTTTAAATAGTAAACATTTTCGTCGTATTTTTCAACGATGATCTTGAATTTGAGCACATAATTGGCCTAGAACATTAGTATTTTAAATATAAATATGGAATCAATAGAAACAACTACTCCGAGGTAGGGCATTAGCCCCTGCAATTGTAATGAAACATTTTAAATATTTTAATAAAACACAAAGAAAGTTTCAACAATAAGGTTTATTAAACACAAAAAAGCAATTAGATAGTTTTCTCAATTTTTTCAATTCTATCAATAACAGTATTAAATTCACAATGGAATTAGAAACAAATGGCTCTTTAAATTTTTTAGATCTTACAGTATTTAGAACCCAAAACAAAATAGGATTCAGTATTTACAGAAAACCAACAACCACCGACACGATTATCCCAGCTAACGCGTATCAATCTGCTCAAATCAAATCAAACACTCAGTTTTTCATAGTCTGTTACATAGATTAACCAACATCCCATTCTCAACTTCAAATTTTCATAAAGAACTCTCTATAATAAAACAAATAGCTACCAATAACGGATATAAAGTTGAATTAATTGACAATTTACTGTAAAAGAAGCAAATAAGAAAAAATCGTTCCATATTATTTAAAACTCCTGTGGAACACACTAAGCAAACTTTTTATAAAATAAATTATATAAAAATCACTAGCAGCAAAATTAAAAATCACCTGAACAAACACAACTTAAAGGTCATCGAAGTAAACAACCTTAAGTCCCTTCTAGTTAACAACAAGCAAAAAACAAATAAACTTTCAAAAACTGGCATATACGAATTAAAATGTTATAGTTGCGATGCTATTTATATAGGGCAGACTGGCCGGGCCCTAAAAAACAGATTGGACGAACGTAAAAGGTCAATTAAAAACAATATAACGTCGACTGGTTTTTCGGAGCACTGCATAACCAATAATAAGTATCTAGATGATAAAAATATAAAACTGCCTTCTCGAAAATTTGGAAATTACAAAAGCGCTGAATAATAATAAATTAATAGTTAATAACCACACTGAATTAGAGACCAACAATTCACCTTCTCACCGAAGGAAGAACAACCCTAGACCACGGCAAGTACTGTTTAATATTTTGAAACCCGCTTTACACCGAGCTCCAGCGATTTGGTCATTAATTTATCGAATCTGCCTATGGCGTGCTGATGAGATCTAATAATATCGAAATCGAGATCCACGTCTGGTAGCTTCGATAAATTACTTGACCAAACACTTATTTTTGTTCTTATTAATTTAGTTGACGTGTCCTGTCACGTATATAAGCCGCGCCGCCGACTCAGTTAGACAAGATGATACCCTAATACGGTCTTGTCTAACGTTATGAAATACAGCAATAGCAGCAAAAGCAGGTAGATAGCGACGTCTGCCATATCAACGTTTTAGATAATAGAAAATTTCGAAATCTTGACGTGCTGGGGTAATTCTGAGGCCATATTCTAAATTAGCATTACAAATTACATAAGAAATGAGTACCCTACTGTTCATTTTCTTTTCTACCATAGATTTTGTTAGCCTGTATTATTTCAAATTTCCGTAGTTGCACGTAAGAATTTAGAAAATATTGCCAACAACTCCAAACGTGTGCGATTTGATCCTATATTTTCGCCTTCTTTTTCCATGTACAAATGTTCAAAATGAAAATAAAATTATATCTTTTTTTAATCTGTAATTTTAATTCTAACGGATATTTCTGGAAAATGATGTTAATAAACAGTTCTCGTTCAAATTCTCTTCGCCAAGGGCTAAATGTTAGTGTCTATTACAGACCCGATGAAAGGGAATTAGTGGTATGAGAGGAGATTTCAGGGGTTCAGAGCTCTAAAAGGCCCCGCTTGAACAAACGTGTGATTGCCTTAATAATGTATGTAAATAATTAGAAAATTAGAAGGGTGTTAAGGATTGGTAATAAGTTATTATCTTTCGTAATACGGTTAAAATTTAATATCTCTAAAGCAAAGCGGAATTGGACAAAAAAAAAATAATCG
Organism: Agrilus biguttatus; assembly: GCA_963921985.1. Lineage (NCBI taxonomy): Eukaryota > Metazoa > Arthropoda > Insecta > Coleoptera > Buprestidae > Agrilus > Agrilus biguttatus. The sequence continues at coordinate 30,823,468 of OY998118.1, forward strand.
GAAAAAAGTGTTGTAACTACTAAATTTTTGTGTTTTAGCTTGGGGTGTGTGTGTGGGGGGGGGGGTTAAAGAGGAAACTCGCATATAAATGCAACTCGATATTGAACGTTTACCGAGCGGCGTGGTCTAGTGCTCTAGATCATTGCTTAGCATCCGGGAGGTCACCGGTTCGAACTCGGGTTCGGCTGCTCTGGTCCAAGTTTTCTGTAGTTTCCTTGGATCATTTAGACAAATGCTGGAGTAGTAATATTCCACAGATAATATTTCACTTCTCTTCTGTCTTCATTTCGTCCGTCTCATCTTTCTCTCCTTAACCACACCATCCACCCATTCCCACGATTCCTGCAAGTAGGCTGAAGAGGGCCTTACACCCTACCCACCGGCTTTGCACTACAGTGTAAGTATTCCATATGAGTCGAAGGGAATTAAAAAGCTACACCTTTAGTCATGTAACGCTTAATTTGGTTAATTCGTTGTTGGTAGAAATCGTGATGTACATAGCTCATTCGTGCGAACATGCACTATCACCATACTAAAAATCCTCTGAGATTTGTACAATGGTAGTCTCGAAAATAAGGTCTCGTATTTTTTACTAACAAAAAAACCTCTTTTTTGATAATCGGTACATTCATCGTCTTAAAGTTTGAACATTTCTCACACCTTTTGTATGCCCATGTCATATTCTGGTCAAACGTCTTTGCAATTTAGGTAACAAGTGGTAATCGCTGTATGCCAAGTTTGGAATAAAGGGTGGGGGCGAGCGTTATCAAGGAGAAAGTATCATGCTCTTGTTTAACATTCCTCTTCTATGGTTCTGGATTGCCCACCTAGGATATTGAGAGTCCCACAGTACCTCCCAGTACTTGTTGTGGTCGCAGCATCCATGAAGCTCACCAACAATACTCCTTATCAATCTTAAAGCGCAGTTGGCATGACTTTGCCGGCAGACTGTGTTTGTTAGAATTTTCGCGGCTTGGATAAAGAAGAACACAGTCACTTACACGATTGCTGTTGGGTTTCTGCTGTGTATTCAATATTATTAACATCTACACGATTTTTTATACACTTTCGCTGAATGGTGATGAATATCAGTAGGTTTAACGTCTTTTACGTTCGAAAACCGAACACTCACTTAGCGGAAGCGTGAGGGGGCGAGTGTGTTAATGAGCGAATACCGAGCCAAGACGGAGTGTCCCAGGGGGCTAAGCGATAGCTTGTTGGAATGTGAAATAATAAGCAAACGCAGCAGTGTGGCCAACTAAAGCGCGCAAATTTTCCATGCCGCCATAACTGTTTGGAGGCTTGACTTGTGGGTTTAACCTCGTATATATATTCTCGTAACTATCACTGTCAAACTATTTATTTTCGCTAATTAATTCTTGAACAATACAAAAACCAAGAATTTATAATTCTCTCGCCTACAATATTACTTCTTTGCTATTCGTCTTCTATCGCCTTGGTATTAGAACTAACTAGTCCAACTTCGCGGCAACCCACACTACAGATCTTGATGCGTCACAGTAGGTTGCCTACCCGTAACAATGTATATGTATATATTATATTAAATTGATCTTTGTTATGGGGCCTACCGGATAGTGCCTGTTCTCTGTTCCCGAGTCCGTGTATTATAGCTTTTAAACAACAAGTGTGCGAAACACTGCGGACGATGCTGTAATCACATGTATGTATGTACATTGTGCAGTGTGGAGTTGTATCATATCGTAAAATTTAATTTCTCAGCAGCACTTTAGGGAACTACGGTTTGCCAGTGTTAAGTCGCATTAATAACTTCGTGTATCGCACTAACAGAGACTGTTGTAGCAGCGATGATTTGTTGTTTGGTTAATTTCGTATTCCTGGTCCATTCCCGATGTCTACGGCTTAGTTTCGGAGATAATTGAGCAGAAATTTATGTACAGATAGACATGCATACATAGGGATGCAAGACGATCGACCATTCGGCTAGACCGTCTGCGTCTGTCCCCTCGTTTGCCCCAAAACTTACGATTAGACAATCAGCAGCCAACTGTTTGTAATTCTGTGCATGATTAGGGCACCATTTGTTAAATTGAACAATTTCTCCCATTTCCTCCTTATTTCCCGAGTGCAATAACAAAATTTAATTGAATTCTAACGTTCATAGCTGTATGGTATAAAGCGACGTCTTTAAGAAGGCGAAGTCAAAATTTCAGTCGTGTCTTGTAGTTCACGACACGACAATACATTGTCTATAATTATTAATCTAAAATATAGGTAGTCATGTGCAACACCTGAAAATGTGAGCGCTTTATATCCAATAACAGAGTCTCAGCAATTTTTCTAATAATAAATTCTTTAGGATTCTGAAGGTCGCAGGACAAAGTTTCTTTTTGCAGAAGAATGTCGGCTACACAATTATTTATTATTACACTATTTAAACTTAAAATTAAGCACGAAAGTTAAATATATTGCAATATTTAAAAAGATAAAATTATTAATTTCTACTTTATACCTTTAATGCGTCGTAACGATCGTTTGACCCTATCAGGGAATCTTCAGAAGAAGTATTTGTACAAACTATTATTACAACATCTCTTATATACCTACTCTTACTATTGTGGTGGGGTTATATCTACTAATTTATTTATTATTACAGAACTATACACATTTTCTGTGTCATTTAATAAATTTATGTTATTATATTTCATAAGTCTTTTGATTTCCAAAGGAAAGGAATTAAGGAACATTTGAAAAATTACAATGAAAATTCATCATTTATGAATCATATAAAAGAGAATAAACATAATTTCATTTTAGAAGAAAACTTCAAAATTTTACATAAAGAGAAAAAAGGAAAAAGTTAGACATGTTGGAAACTTTGGAAATCAAAAAACATATGAAAAATAATAAAATAAATTTATTAAATGACACAGAAAATGTGTATAGTTCTGTAATAATAAATAAATTAGTAGATATAACCCCACCACAATAGTAAGAGTAGGTATATAAGAGATGTTGTAATAATAGTTTGTACAAACACTTCTTCTGAAGATGCCCTGGTAAGGTGAAACGATCGTTAAGACGCATTAAAGGTATAAAGTGGAAATTAAAAGTGTTTTATTTTATCTTTTTAAATATTACAATATTATTCCCAATTTCCATAATGTTGAGGCTGAAACTATTATTTATACGAAAGTTAAATACAAAATACAAAAATGTTTTGAATATAAAACTATTGAAACAAATAACTTCAACCTAGCCTCAGTATTAATTAAAAATAAAGAAAATACAGACCTTTAGAGACAAGTGGGTTTTATCAAGTGTTCTGTTTTATCTGCGATGCAACTTACATAGGTCAAAGTGGCCGTTCTATTAAAAAACGTATCAATGAACATATATATTCTATAAACAAAAAATACTGCAAAATAGGTATAGCTGAACACTGCACCTTAGTGCAAAACAAAAATTTTACATAGGAATATAGCAGAAAGTAGAAAATTATCACTATTAGAAAACTTAGAGATTAAGAAAGCCATTCATAAAAATATCAATATAGTAAACAACCAGAAAGATCTCTCCGCTCATCTCCCATAAATTGTAATCTATTCCACCTTAAAGTATTATAATTTAGTGTTAGATATTTTAAATTTTAGTAATCCTTGTACTCTCTCTTGAGAATGGCCGATTGACCGAAATAATTTTGTTGAGAAATAAAGTCTTTAAAAAGTGAAACCTTCCAGTGTTTAATTTAATTCTATACGATTATGTATGTTGTATTGCCTTTCATAAACAGCATAGGTCAACGGAAAAACAAAAGAGCAGTTATTTCAGATGTAGTTTGCTACGTTGACCTCAGGATTTAAATATATGCTAACCTCAAACCCAAAAATGAAAATTTGGCGATTTTGAGAGGTTTACAACGTAAAATAAAAAGACAAAACAACCACTAGAGTAGTCATATTGGGGTTCTTTTGTCCCTGAGTTCAATCTGGCTTCATAATTTCGTCAACATATTAAGATGTTCAAGTATTTTAACTCCAGAATTCAACCGTTGTTGATTTGGCTTTTTTGGATTTGAGATCAGAATGTCTTGAAATATAAATATTTTAGGGTTTTTCTGGAGCCCGCGATAGTACACGATTATGGAGGGTTGGAGAAAGATTCATAAAAGATGTAACGAAAAAGAAATTTTTACTTTTTCTTTTATTTATATATAAACGCGGTATTTTCATTCTCGTCTAATTTATTTCCTTTTCTTAATGAGAAATGAACGAGCAAGTGTTTCCGTGCGTGGGAAAAATGGGACCAGGAAGAGTCCATGTCGTGGACCAGCGTGTATCCAAAAATTTCTACCGTTGGATACTGTTACTGATTAGAAAAAGCGTCTTTTTGTAGAATTTAATTCATTGAATGTGATAAGCCTTTTGATAAATTCTCTTATTATTCGTAAGTAAAAAAATTGTTAGTGCACAAATTGTTATTTTTGCACGTATTTTCTTTTGGGGTGAAAGCGACTCACCAGTAATATTGCGTTTATTGTTTGTTTTCGACGTACGAGACTTGAACCAAAGGAGAGTTGAGAGTTTTGGGTTGGAAATGTGATAAGGGTTACATGTTCTCTCGTATAGTTTAATGTTGCCCAAACATCTGTTGTTTTAAGTCGTGATGGACACCATCTATAATCGGCCTTTATTCTCCTCTGACATTGTATTAAATGAAATTCTGTCAATGTACAGATTTTCGCTAATGAGAATAAAGAGTGGAGTTCCAAAAAAAGTAATAATTTTCGATATACGAGGCATGTTTTTTAAGTAAGTACTGTTTTGAAATTCTGCCGCCACAGCGCTGCGGTTAGCGTTTCGCGTATGCGCACTGAGTACCTACATCTCTCACCTACGCATTGACGCCATTACAGTCTGATTCGCCCATGTTTACGTTTTTTACTGAGTGTATAAGATGCCTCCGATAGTCGTGAGACTGTGAAGTCCGGGCTGTTATACGATTCCTTAGTGTTAAAAAGTAAAATCGATTGATATTCATCGTGAGATCTGTGCAGTTTACGGACAAAACATTATGAGTTATGGAATGGTAAGGAAGTGAGTGAGAGAATTTAAAGATGGCCGCACAAATGTGCATGACAATGCCCGTCAACATGTGGCTAATGGGACCAAAGATCTCATCACATATTTTTACTGGGAAACTCTATATCATCCTCCGTACAGTCCTGATCTGGCGCCCAGCCCAGTGACTACCATTTGTTCCTGCACTTGAAGAAACATTTAGGCGGTCAGCGTGTTCAAGACGATGACGAAGTCAAAAGAGTTGTGATGCAGTGGTGGTGGGTAGACAAGTCAGGCGGCAGAGTTCTATGAGAAGGGTATTCAAAAACTGGTCACTGGTCAAAGGTTATGACAAGTGCCTCAATAATAAAGGAAATTATGAAAAAAGTAGATTAAGGTTCAGGCTTTCATGTAAAAATAAAATTATTAAGATATCTTTGCACGTTTTTGATTAATTTCAAAACGATACTTACTTAAAAAACATGCCTCGTATTATTCGATGTCGAATTCAAATGTAGCACTTTGCAATTTCGACAAATCTTAGTGTCGTTCGAGTATTTAAATTGAGATACCTCAATCAAAATCTGAATTTTCATTGGCAATTCTGAGACAAACTTCTGAATCAGTGTCGCAAAGTTGACAAACTTATTGTATTTGTTTAAATTTAAACGGAAAAAATTATATACGGTTTTTAACATTATTTGTAAGCTATATTGGACTTCAGTTTTATATTCAAGAGTAGAATGCATTTTTAAATATGGGAATCTGACTATCTATATGGATAAGGCTATTTATTGGATTTGTTTTCTACTCTTGTAGTTTTTACTCGGCACCTTTAATCAATTAATTGACCACTCGTTTAAAATTCGAGACCCTCCTGTGACAAAAGGTATTATTAAAGGATCCTTAATCGAAGCAATATATTCGACCTCTCAAGGGTTAGGGTTAAAAGAGGATCCGAACAGATTAAACAAGTTTGACTAACTAATTTAAAGCCAAACTGGGTTTATTTTACAGTCCGAAGGTGACCCGATAGGTTAATTATATTGGTAAATGTCGAATGTCGTTATGTTAAATAAAAAACCTTGTATTTATGGTTTACATACAGTTAGTACAGCTAAATATCTCATTACATATTAATAGTTGAGTACATAAGTTTGTTGCAATTAAAATAGTAAATATTTAGTTCTACAAGAAATTTATTCCCATAGTTTATTATATTATCATTATTTTTTCTAATGCTACGTATTTATTAAATAAATTATAATTAATAATAAAATATTTGAAGAATATTTTAGTAGGGGTAAATTTTAAGTACATTAATGCGATATTAATGATTGAATTAAATTTTACCCACTACAGATTACCTCATACAATGAGGGAATAGTTTGTTACTGTTGTCACGTAGCTTAGTTGCAAAAGCATTGGCGTGTAAAGCTAAATATCCCGGGTTCTAGTCCCGGCGAGGGCGTGACAATAGTAACAAAATTTTCCTCCATTGTATGAGGTAATCTGTAGTGGGTATAAATTAATTCACCAACTCCCCACTTCTCCTTTGTTATTTGTAGTAGGCATAAATACGTTGACATTAGTTTTAAGATTTAGTATAATTACTCTTGATAATGATCGCAGTCCGATCGAAACAATATTGTCGAGTTGTCGAAAATAAATATTGGTGAAAATGTTAGAAATGGGGAGGTATTAGAAAGAGTAGGAGAACAAAGGATGCTACGGAAGGCAATAAGGAAAATGAGAGATAGAATGGTAGGACACCTTTTGAGGCATGAAGGGTTAGTTACAGGTATATCTGAGGCAGAAATAAGAGTAAAAAGAATAAAGAAAGACCTAGAAATTAGCGGTATAGTCTAGTGGTAGGACTTAGTCCCATTTCTGCCCGTCCCATTGCTGCCCGCGCCTTGAAAAGGTTGCATTGCTGCCCGCCAGATTGAAAAGAGATTGTACAGTGGCATTGCTGCCCGCGTCCATATTGGTAAATGTGTTAATGCTGCAATCATTTTTACATGGTTTCTTACTTCTTGGTGTGTCTGGTATGTAGATAATAATCCCAATTTTTGGATTTTTCGCCATAATCACTGTTTGAAATGAAAGTTACAGCCTTTTAATGATGTATTAGGCAATACTTCTCTGCAGGCCAAAATTGTGGATGGTTCAAAATCAATTTTCAAATATTTTGGACTAAACGTTGGACTTTTTATCAATTCAAACAGTGTCTTCTACGTATATATTTTTTTCTATTTGGTAATAATGCATATATAGCCGGACGCACATTCGTGTAATTTTCTGTGTTTTTCAGATCGACGTGAAGAGAGTAAAGTTGATCGAAAAAATTAAAACAACTTTTGAATGTTCAACCTTCTAACCCAGTTTGTTATTTACCCCAAGCACTTTCAACCAACTCAATCGAATCTATAATTTGTGACGTTAAAATTGTCGTTTTGTCATACTTACTAATGCATTATAGTACCTAATTATGAATTCAAATGAATTATGAGGGTAATAAAGTTGGCGGGCAGCAATGCTACTAACATTAATAGACAGAAAGGTCGGCGGGCAGCAACGCCACAATTTCAGGTAAAATATTTTCGCGGGCAGCAATGGGACATCCCCAGTGGTAGAGGTCACTGGTTCGATTCCGAGTCCCGCCTGGTCTGGTCTACGTTTTCCTGTGGTTTCCTTGGATCATTTAGACGAATATATTCCACAGATAATCTTTCACTTCTCTTCTGTCTTCATTGCGTCTGTCTCATTGATTTCTAAAAGAGGCTGAAGAGAGCCTTACACCCTACCCCTCCGGCTTTACACTGCAGTGTAGGTCGAATGAAACACAACAAAGTTTTTTAAAGTTATTTTAGGAAGCCCCACATTAGAAGGTTTGTTCAGAATGATGAATAAAAAATAATTTGTTTATCTATCTATTTATTTAGCCTACAACATTTAGTAGTAAACTATGTTATGTGTCCCCATTCACGCCCCGTTGTTGTTACCATAGTATATAAGGACGGGTAATTATATTTAGCTTAATAAATCCTCCATCTGACGAAGACAATGTTATGTCGAAATAATTATTGTGGATATAATTAAATATATTTTGCAACTAAGTGAGAAACGAACGGTGTGTTTTATTACGTTATTTTCTACCCATTTCCTGTTCAACCAATCGAATAATTTGCACTTAACGTCGCTTTAGTGATCGAGTAAAAATTGTATAAAACTTCATAGTCAGGGAGTAACTGAATGCATTGCCATTAAACGTGTGAACTTCATCAATCTGTCATTATCAGACGAATGTCAAGAGTACGATGCTTAATGTGGGATGGTGAATGCAAAGAAAAGCGTTATAAAGATTGTATGTAACTTACCCTGGGAGGTCTGACTCCCCCGTTGAAAAGGATCAAACCGTTGGGTTCATTTGTGCGGAACTTGAAAGATATATTCCCTGACTTCTTAGCATTCCACGACGGCAGGATCTGCAATGAATCAAACCGGTAAAATCGAGAAAAATAACAAGCTGAGACGGTTTTACGTTCTTTTCATGTTATGCTAACTACCAGGTAAGATTAATGCATTTCTGGATAAGAGATTGTAAGATTCCCAATGCCCTCCTGCCAAGCCTTGCTCGTCCTTAACCGACGAATCCGTCAAGTTTCTCATTCGTCAAGTTTTACGGAAGAAAAAATTGCGCTAACAATATGTTTTTTTATTAAATTTTATATATTTATTCTAATTGGGTTAGGCGTTTGACGACGAGTCTTATTAGGAAATAATTTGCCAAAATCTGAAAACTGACTTAACAACTTAATGTAATTTTTCTTTTTTTATACGGGTCAATTAATCAATCAATTAATTCTCCCTTTTAAGTATCATTAAGTTTCTGTAATAAGAAAATAATTTCAAATTTTGTTTTTTTAAAATTACTCATTTTCAAGAAAATATTATTACATTTATTTACGTTTGTTTGTTGATTGAATTTTGGGGTTGTAAGCTCGCTATTCTCGCTTTATCGGCGGTCATTTTTTGAAGAACATTCTTTAAGATCAAATTTGTGGTTTCTACCGTAACTTAGGTTATCATCGAGAATAGTTGCTTATTCTTACGACATATAAGAAGTTTATTAATTTATTTAGTTTAGAGCATCTTCTGATAGAATAAATTACAATGAAATGTCAAACTAAACATACGGCGCCCGTATCTACATTACAGATACATAAGTAAACAGAACAAGTCCTCAGTGGAAGCTGTTTACAGCGAGCTGATGATAACCAAAGAATTCGAAATCGCGATCTACGTCTGACAGTTTTGACAGAATACTGATCAAGAACATACTTTTATTTTGGTAGATATTGTTTTGTTAAAATAAAAACGTTTTTTGTTTCATTTTTATATTCTATGTAAAACCTGACCAAATTTCATGTATCATAACTTTGTCTTAATAAACTAATCTTAAGACGAAGCAGTTACATTAAAAAAACATTCTACTGTGTACCTTATTTGTATGTAGCCCCACAGATAAATGTTTACAGTCAATGTCCCACTGGCCATAGTAACCATCTGCTGAATTTGTAAAGATATGTACAGTTATAAATTTGAACTTAAGTTGTTCTTCATGTTATGAAAGTCAATGGTAATGACTTAATAGATGTAGGTAGTATTGTTAGTCACTCTTTGTAATTTTTGGTAAAAATAATGTTACTCTTTTTTTAATAAACTTTGATTGGGAATATACAATTTTCCAGTCAAAATGATCAGTCAATAGTTCGATATGATTTTGGATAAATAACACGATCTTCTAAAAACCATATCAGGTGGCTTAGGTGTAAGTATAACTGGGAGGATTGCTGGAAGTTTTTATAATCCACCGGCAAAGTAGGTAACATAAAGGAGAGATCAAGCCAGGTGATCTAGTGGTTAGCTCATAAATTAGTATTCTGGAGGACACTTGTTCGACTCCAGGTTTGTCTGTCTTGGTCTAAGGATTAAAATGTTTTTTTTGGATTTTGTAGGTAAGTGCTGGCACAGTAACACTCTACAGATAGTTTATCACACTTTTACTGTCCTTTTGTCGTCCGTCTCGTCTTTTTCTCCTTAATCACTACTACGAGGGATACTGTTTATATTTTGAGTCTTGGCAATACTAAGTTTTTAGAGGCGCCATCTGGCGTTTCTAATTGAAAGTTTGACCTTTTTAACCATAACATTCTTCACAACATTTTGCCATTTGAGCACAACTTGTGTTGTTTACAGTGAAAAATTTGTCTCAGCGAAAAAATGGAATTAACTCGTGAACATTTTCGTGCGATGATTTCTTACCTCATTCAACGTGCAGCTGAAGCCCCATCTTTGGCCCCTGGAAAACATTGGTTTCAGCGAATTAAACGAATTTTAACGAATGCAATCGTGACCGCAGTTAGCTCAGGGACTAAAGTCGTGAATGTCGTCCAAAATCATTTGTTCATTGTTGTGGCAGAAAACATTGATGCTGTGCGCGAAATAATATTGCAAGATTGTCTTGTGACTTATCGTGAGATTGAGTCATGCTTAGGCATTAGTATGGCAAGGATCAATAAGATATTGCATGAATATTTATCTGTGAATAAGATGCTCAAAAAGATGCTCTTGTCAATTGGTGCACAAAAATGCTCAAGAAATACAATGACGGTGCATCAAAAGTTGTGTATAACATTTACATAGGTGATGATCTATGCATATGAGCCCGAAACAAAGCAGCAGTCCACCGTATGGGTCTTTCAAGACGAGCCAAATCCGACAAAACTGATTCGTGCGCAAAACCCTTCGATACAAATGATCGCCTGTTTCTTCGGAATAACTGGACATGTGGCAACCGTGCCGTTAGAGCAACGTAGAACGGTGACTTCTGATCTGAATGGTACACAACAATTTTTTTGCCAAAAGTGCTTGGTCAAATACGACAACGCAAGCTTTCACACATGGGTTGAAACAACCACCTATTTGACTGTTTACTGGCCAAAACGTCGAATTGCCATCATGACCCATATCATGCTCCGTACAGCTCTGATATGCCACCAAATGACTTCTTCTTATTCCCGCATATCAGGAATAAATTACGTGACCAACGTTGTTCGGCGCCTGAAGCAACTGTTGATGAATTCAAAAACCATGTTTCGGAGTGGAAAAAGTGTTATGAAAATTAGTTCGAACGCATGCAAAAGTATATCGATCATCATGGAGAGTACTTCGAAAAACAATAAAGTCATATTTTATAAATTACTGTCTTTTTATGTTATTATTAGACTCAAAATATAAATAGTAACCTTCGTATCACGACTCATTCATTCCTATGATTCCTAATGTACGTTGAAGCAGGCCTTTCGTCCACATTGCAGGACAATGAAGGCCGGGACAGCCCATCCACCAGTATTAGCTGTTCACGATAAAACTCAATAACGCAGGTATAGCTCGTGACACGATCGTATAGCGAAAATATTTGTATTCTAATTTGTTCACAACATTTCACTGTTGCGATCGTTATTCTTATATCTAATCTTCGTGGTAATTGTAAATGACGTTTTAAAAATTTTAGATAAATAAATGGTAGTTTTACCTACATCTCGTTGAACTCACGCTCACGTGATAATCCTGTTAGATTCTGCTCCTCGTCCTTTATTAAATATTTAAACTTAATAACCAAATTAAATGTTACTTCTGAGTGTAAACTGTAGAATGCATTTTAAAACTGTAATTTACGGAGTTCCTGCAAACGTGTATTTCAAACGTTGAAAGCTAAGCTTGAATAAATAAAATAGTAACGCCTGTCGGGCTGGTCCATAATGGTGACGTCTGTAAATTTCCGTAGACTTTTCAGTACGACTTCTTCGAATCGATAGATTTTCATATTTAAACAGGATTCCTTTTTGTAATTTTTATTTTATTAGATTTATATACTAAACTGTCCGAGCTTTCGAACGAGACTTTGGCAATGTTACAAAGAATCGTACATAAAGCAATGAGGATATTAGGGGTAGGTTTCGGTTCCGTATAAGGGACACAAAAATTCGTCTAATCTATACTAATACACGATCAAACTCACACATATGGGATGGAATACCCGCATATGGGAATTATTTCGCAAAGGTAAGCTTTAAAAATGAAATGCGCCACTAATCTAATTTCTCGCAGTATGAATGGCTTACCAAATGAGATTCCCTGGTCGTGAAAGTAATCGGGTCCCTCGTTTCGCCAGCTGGACAGCGATATTCGAGTCGACCTGCAGTTGAAATAAGCTCACTTCCAGATTTTCCTAATTCGAGCAAGTTCAACCTCATAGTGTCCGCAGTGAATTCGACCTGTAAGGAACATTTCAATTTTAAAATAGTTTAAAATAGGTTAGAATATTTACAGACGAAATACATCCAGTACTAAATGTAGTTTAGATTAACAAATCATAAATTACGCAAAGTACTCTTGTCTTCAGATGAAAAAAGTTTTTTCGATTTGAATAAAATTTAGCAATTTATTAGAGGGCTTTTAATGGGAATTTATCAAGTAAGATTTGGAGTTGTGAATGTTGAAAGTTACTGTGTAACAAAATAATTATAGCGAATTATAATAAACCGTTTTAAAAAACCCTGTGAGCTTTTACGATTTCATATGGTATGGTTTGAAAAATTGAGAGTATCAACAATTACGAAATCTAGTTAACTTGGAAATTTTCTGGAATTCATACTAACATGGAGGTAGCATATAATACGAGGCATGTTTTTTAAGTAAGTACCGTTTTGAAATTAATAAAAAACGTGCAAAGTTATCTTAATGGTTTTATTTTTACATGAAATCCTGTACCTTAATCTACTTTTCTACATAAATTCCTTGAATATTGAGGCACTTGTCATATCGTTTGACCAGTGACCAGTTTTTGAATACCCTTCTCATAGAACTCTGCCACCTGACTTGTTAACTGTTAACCACTGTATCACATCTGTTTTGACTTCGTCATCGTCTTGAAGACGCTGACTGCTCAGATGTTTCTTCAAGTGCACGATCAAATGGTAGTCACCGGGCTAGGCGCCAAATCAGGGCTATACGGAGGATGATCTAGAGTTTCCCAGTAAAAAGATGTGATGAGATCTTTGGTCCGATTAGACACATGCGGACGGGCATTGTCATGAACATCTCTGAATGCTCTCACCCACTTCCTTACTATTCCATCACTTTTAATGTTTTTTCTGGACAGATCTCACGACAAATATCAATCGGTTATAGTCCTTTTAGCACTAAGGAATCGTATAGCAGCCCAGACTTCACAGTCGGCGGGACTCACGTTTATCGGAGGCATCTTAAACAGTCAGTAAACAACGCAAACAAGGGCGAATCAGACTGTAATGGCGTCAGTACGTAGGTGAGAAATGTCGGTACTAAGTGCGCATGCGCGGAACGCTGACCACAGCGCTGCGGCGGTAAAATTTCAAAACGGTACTTACTTGAAAAACATGCCTCGTATGTATCATAGCAGTGTGCTTGACACAGGAAGTGTATCTTCTCATCCTTTCTCGCTCTTACACGGCCTAATTGGATATCTCTTCCTCAGCCGAGTCTCTCTCTACTAATCAGGTCGCGTTAGAGTGAGAATGGATGTCCAGATAAGCCTCCCGTTTCAAGCACATTGGTATAGCATTAATTGTATGCTGGTTTCATGTATTTATGTTCTAAGATATTGACTATAATCAATTCGTTATGAGAAATCTTGATTTGAATTTAAATGTTACTTATTTTTAATACAAATTCTGCTTTGGAAGTTTTATTTTAAAATTTGACCATGTTACCTGGAGGTAATCGCTGAATTTACTTATGATGTATAATCTACATATCCAATGATATTCAAAAGTGCATGAAAATTTGCGATTACCCTGGGGTAACAAGGTGAGTGTTTAAAATATAACATCCAAAGCAGAATTATAATTACAAATAACGAAAAAACTAATATCTAAGTTTAACTCTGGGTTTTCTATAATTAAGATGAATTTCAAAGAATTTCCACGTTTATTAATTTTTTTCCAAAGTGGCACAAGTTTTATATTTAATGATATTTCATGATCCAGTCAAAATTCTCTTCAGATTTCAAAAGTAACTTTAATTTTATTAGTAGAGCTCTAATAAATGACAATTTTCATACAAATCGGAAAAGTTTTTTCATTTGAGGAAAAGAACCTTGTGTGTTCAGTTTACTCTAATTTGAAAACTCATATAAGAATTTAGGAGTTATATCGTAATTTTTGTAAAACATAGATCAAGAGTCATAGCATTATATATATACGATTATTCTTCACACAAAGATATCTATTATTAAACGAAAAATTCTCAAGAAATAATTTGAAATATTGATTTGTTTGATAAAAGTTTTTTCTATAAATAATATATAACTAAGATTTTTATCTTTATCAATTGGTGTTGAGGAAAAACCTGCTTTCAAAAAATATGAACATAAAAAAACCATTTCACCCAATAAACGCTTATTGTACTGATTCCGATTTATTGAAACGGTAAGTATGACATGAATTTGTGGCTATTTATATATCTGTTGGCAAGCCGTAATACTTCATAAATTGGATTATTTTTCCGCGAAAAAAGAGATCGTTATAGAAGAGCCGTCCGATTGCTTTCGTGTTCGGAAAATTGATCGCGGCCAACTTCGAAACGATCACGCAACTCACGAAACGTAAATGTCTAGCAATAAATAACACGAAGGCCTTTAATAAGGGACCATTTAGGCACAAAAACACCATGACAGATAAGCTTTCAAGGTACCCATATATTTTAAATAATTGCAATTATGGGTACCTTTCCAGTATTAAGACATTACCATACTACACACATAATATGTCATTAGGTAACCTTTACGTTTAATGATAAATCATTTTTTATGTTTCACTACTATTTTTAGTTTTATTTATTCTGATAGAAAAACGGAACCTTCAAAGTATTGGCTACTTTTTCTATTGTATATACTGGGGCATCGTTTTCTTCGAAACTGTAGATGTCATGTTTCCAGAATAGTTTTTAAAAATGTATTCTGAAGAAACAACAGCATTAAAAAGATTTTGTCTCAATTCTGCAAAAAAGTGCAACGAATTTACTAGTTTTTGGTATCTATTTAAGTAATCTTGAGTAATAACTGATTTATTTAACACTAAAGTACACTACAGACATTTATTTATATGAGAACTATAATTATTTATTTATTTATTAGTTAATTAAGGCCTTTCTAGCGAGCAAGAACACGAGGTAAAACACTAGCCGGCAGGCTTTGATCAGTGACGTCAAAAATTTGGTATATGGTAAATAACAAAATATAAAACAAAGAAATATAAAAGAATGAAAGAAAGAAAGAAAGAATCATACAAACAAACAAACAAACAAACCAAACAAACAAACAAACAAACAAACAAACCAAACAAACAAACAAACAAACAAACAAACCAACCAAACAAACAAACAAACAAACAAACAAAAACAAACAAACAAACAAACAAACAAACAAACAAACAAACAAAAACAAACAAACAAACAAACAAACAAACAAACAAACAAACAAACAAACCAAACAAACAAACAAACAAACAAACAAACAAACAAAAACAAAAACAAACAAACAAACAAACAAACAAACAAACAAACAAACAAACAAAAACAAACAAACAAACAAAAACAAACAAACAAACAAACAAACAAATAAATAAATAAATAAATAAATAAATTAATTAATTAATGAATTAATTAATTAATTAATTGTTTGTTTGTTTGTTTGTTTGTTTGTTTGTTTGGTTTGTTTGTTTGTTTGTTTGTTTTTGTTTGTTTGTTTGTTTGTTTGTTTGTTTGTTTGTTTGTTTGTTTGTTTGTTTGGTTTGTTTGTTTGTTTGGTTTGTTTGTTTGTTTGTTTGTTTGTTTGTTTGGTTTGTTTGTTTGTTTGTTTGTTTGTATGATTCTTTCTTTCTTTCTTTCATTCTTTTATATTTCTTTGTTTTATATTTTGTTATTTACCATATACCAAATTTTTGACGTCACTGATCAAAGCCTGCCGGCTAGTGTTTTACCTCGTGTTCTTGCTCGCTAGAAAGGTCTTTGGTATTATAAAAGTTTTTATAGTTTTTGAGGAATTCACAATATACAAATTAAATTAGGAAAGTAATTAGCCGAAAGTTCTTGCTGTAACATTGTTAAAATTGATAGGATTAGTAACACGTGGAGAAGTTTTACTTATTTATATATTTAATTCACTCAATGTACATTTAACCTTGTTAGGGCATCATCAGGAGTATGATTAGATACTACAGTTTACTTTACAGCGATTCTCTTAAATACTAGGGTGCTTAGGTGGTAGGTATTAACATAGGATCTAGGAGGGGGTTGTTGCCAAATTCCAGTTGACCGTTTGCTAATTCTTTGTTTAACTTCTAGAATTTCGTATCTGTCTAAGATTTTTTCCCTTTGTGTATGGTATAACAGTTTCAAGTTACTTTTATTGCACGAAAGGTTCTTATCTATTAAATGCGAAGAAAGTCCTGAGCAATGTTTGTTATTTATGGCGCTTCGAATGTGTTCATTACAACGGGTGGAAATTGTTCTTTTGGACTTTCCGATATATATATATAATTGGACAATCGAAACGGTAATTTCATAGTTGGGTCTATTTCTCGGTGTCGTCACGTTTCGTATTGAGTTTATTATTTACAAGAAGTTTGATTAATTTCAAGTTATTAAAATAAGCGGGTTTTATATTAAATTGTCTTCACTTATTACCTACTTTTGTACTTATACTATCATAGAAAAGAATTTTTCTCCATCCATTATCACTGTTTGCTGTAATATTTTGGTTGGGGTAAATTAATTTGTTAAAATTTAAAAGTTTTAGTTTTTTTGATAACATTTTATCTATCATGCTTGGTTCATAACCACTGTAAATGGCTATAGTTTTTATTACTTTAATTTCTATGTTAAAGTTGTCTTTATTTAACGGTATATTTATGAGTCTATTTAAGAGAATCATTGTAAAGTAAACTGTAGTATCTAATCATACTCCTGATGATGCCCTAACAAGGCGAAATGTACATTGAGTGAATTAAATATATAAATAAGTGAAACTTCTGCACGTGTTACTAATCCATAGAAATTAAATAAAGTAAATCCGCCAGTGAGCATATAGAACAAACAAACTAATATTGAATATAAGTAAAATCACAAATAATACAGTTACAAACTTATTTGCTGAAACTGGACTAATGCCTTGAAGCATTTAACGCTACAGCAGTGATTCTGAAATAGGAAATCACAGTGGTTCGCCTTTCCCACTCAAATGCGACCTGATTACTTTACCGTATATCTTTCTACCAATCAGTTGGACCACAACTATTTCCTATTTCAGGATTACTGCTACAGTATCAAATATTGTCTCCATGTTATTATGCTCTAAAGTTCTGACAGATCCCTGAACAACCTAATATCTGCTGCCATTTAACAGCGTTCAATGAATAATTACAAATGGAGTAGTGAGTGCATGCCATCTGTAGAAAACTCTCCACTAATTGTAAGATTCAATAATATTTGACAAGGTCTTTGTCGTTTTAATTTGTCGAGTTTTCATTAAACATTTGACTTTATTGGAATGCTTCTGAATGATCTAAAATTTATTTTGGATTTAGCAAAGATTATAGACAACGCTCCATTTTGCTTTTAAAAAATATTCCATTTAGTCTCGTTTAATCAGTTTAATCAATCTCTTTCTGGGTATATTCTTCTTAGTCAGACAAACATTGTGTGTTGTTTTAGATTTTAATCATTTAATTTCAATCGTGAACGAATAATTACCAACAATATAATAAGTATATACAAAAGAAAAAGTAAGTAGTAACTTTACTTTGATAAGCCGTGTAGAGATATGATGTGATAAAACGTCATAACACGTGTTAACACGAACGTCAGCTTTTATTTAGTCAGAATTCGACTTAATTCGTTTCTTTACGCACGCAAGAAAAACAAGGTCATGAAACGATAATGCGCTTCAAGGTTGTATTTTCAAACTATTTCCTATTGGATATACAATGAGGGGAGCGTAATTAATTTTGTCAATGATTTCCATTTAGAATGTGTACTAGATACATTAAGAAATGAGAAATTTTCTTATCTATATTGGACACACGAATACGTTTCCGCAAGTTTTGTAATTTGTTATAGGAAAAAGAGATAAGAAACTTTTGCAATTTTTAATTGTTTATTCTGCCACAGCTTCCGTTTCTAATTATTATGGGTATATGACACGAATTTGTAGTCATTCAATTTTTAATACTAAGTAAACTTTTTTCGGTGCACTGTTGATGAAACATAATTAATTAAAGATAAGAATAAAACACAAAAGAATATTTCAACGAATCTATTTTGAAAAACTCGATTTATGTTTCGATCGGGTGGTCTTTATCAAGAGTAGATTAATCCTAAATTATACATTAAACCTTCAAACTTAAATAGTAAATTGCAGTTTACATACATGAGACAAGTTAACAACAAATTAATATGCATTAACTGGGGAAATTGACTCATGAAGAATTTTTCATAATAAATCAGTTATTAGCAGTGGGGTGTTGTTTGTCAATACTTCAATTTGATTATTCACTACGTTGTGTTTATTTGAAATTGCTAATTTGATTTCTAAATACCCCAAAAGTGTGAGCTTTCTGGATTTTTTTGAATTATGTAATAATTTAATATTTTCTTTGTCAAGATTATGGTTACTTTGAACAAAATGTTCAGCAAAACCTGTTGAGCAAGTTTTGTTTTTAATTGAGCGCTCATGTTCACAAATATGATTTTTTAGAGCCTTACCACATTGTCCAATGTAAATGGCGTCACAATCCTTGCACGATAGATAGATTCCGCTTTTTGTAATTTGTCTTGTTTTGGTTTATTATTAACTATGATATTGCCTAACTTTAATCTATTGACTTCTAACACTTTAAAATCTAACATTCTTAATCTATTTGAAATTTTAGAGCTTACATTTTTAATAAAATTTATGGCATAAAAAGGTTTCTCGTCTTCAACTTTCAAAACATTAACCAACATATTCCTAGCTTTTGTTATTTGTTTTTTATTTAGGATATTATCAACAATTTTTGCAGCCGTTATTTATAGCAATATGTTTGATAATGTTAAGTTCTTTAGAGATGTTTTGTTCAAATAAAGGAATGTTGACTAACCTGTGGATCAGACTATGAAAAACAGACATTTTAATATTAAAAGATTGATTAGACGTAACCGGGATTGTCACGTCAGTGGTGGTTCGTTTCCGATATATGTCGAAACTTAAAAAACCGTCCTTATTCCTAGAGATATTTAAATCTAAAAAGTTAATACTAGTGTTCTCCTCGATCTCCATGGTAAATTCAGGAATAAGAAAAAATTATTTAATTGCCTATGCGTTCCAGTCCATATACAGAAAATGTCATCGGCATATCTGCACCAGAACTGAATGTTCTGTAAAAGATTATCGTTGTTATTGAAAAGGTTGTTTTCAAAATGACGCATTAAAATTTCTGATAAAATTGGATATAGAGGGGAAGTCATAGGTACACCATCTTTTTATAAGTAAAATTTCCCATCAAAACTTAAATAGCTTTGGTGTAACAATTTTGTTTTGTCTTCTTTATTTAAAAGACTGTCTTGGATATTATTGTTCACTATAGTTTTCAGTTCTTGGATAGGTATAGATGTGAATAAACTACTGACGTCAAATGATGACAAGACTGAGTTCCTGGGAGTGTTAATATTATTAATTTTTTCAACGAATTTTAAAGAGTTTTTTACACTATATTTAGACATAAAATTAGTATGTGAAATTAAAAGATGATTTGCCAATTTACATAATTTGTAACACGGAGCATTAACGTAGGACACCACAGGTCTTAAAGGATTATTGTTTTTATAAATTTTAGGTAAACCGTATAATATGGGTGGTTTTGGATTCATTACTTTGAATTTGAAATTGTTTTGGGGAGGGATGAAAATTGGGAAATCTTTAATTAAATCGACAACTTCTTTTTGAAAATTCGTGGTCGGATCATTGTAAGATATTTCATACGAATTGTCAGAAAGAATTGTGTGTATTTTATTATAATAATCTTTAGCTTCCAGTATAACTGTAGTTTACCTTTGTCTGCTTTACAAATAATGGGATCATTTGAAGCATATTTTTGTTTAATTGCTTTATCTAAAACCAATGAAAGGAAAATGTTTATCTACCTGCTTACCCATATTAAATTTTATATGATTCAATGTAAACGAGATGGGTGGGTACAGTAATATGAGAGATTGAGCGTGGACCAATTACTCAGCCACATACGGTACGTATTTTATCTTTCATGTTGCATCATATTAAGGGTATGCTATTTTACGACTTACATTAACTTTACTTGTTTACGCCTAAAACGATATAACTTGCTATTCTCCAGCGTATTGTGTCTTGCATTTTGTATATACTGTTACTAACTTTACTATTACTTTTTGGACTGGATCGTACAGACTATGATGAAGACGTAAAGACAACGTTTCAGAAAATTTACAATATGTACCAAAGCTATGAAGGTTAGTTAGAGACATATCAGTAGCAGAAAAAGAAGTAATGGGAGACTGAGGAAAGCCAGCCTAGGTTAGATTACTTATCGTTGATATTTAGGGATATAGGAAATTTTAGTCTATAAAATGCCTTTATGATGTGCTTTATGTCTTAAATTTTTATCCGTGAAGCTTAACAGAAACAATTAACATATATGCTTCAGAAATTTATCGAACTACCAGACACGGATCGCGATTTCGCTCTTGTTAGACGCTCATCAGCGTGCCATAGGCAGTCTAGATAAATTACTGACCAATCTGAAATATTCCGTAAAGAACAGTTAATAAATTTACAACATAGAGGCAATTGTTGCCATCTAGTGGATTTTAGCCGCTACAGAGACTGCCTATGGTACGCTTATGAGTTTCTAACAAGAGCGAAATCGCGATCCGTGTCTGGTGGTTTCGATAAATTTCTGACCAAAAACATATAATTGTTTTTGTTAAGATTTACGTGAATTCACGTATGTAGGTTGCGTTGTTGATTCAACTAGACAAGTTTAAAAACCTCAGTGAGGCCTTGTCTAGTTTAATATTTTCTGTAGCAGCTTAAATCCACTACATGGTAACAATTGCCTTTCTGTTGTTATTTTATCCGTGGTTTCGCTTGTGGTTGGAAGTACCTTTACAGGTATGAAACCTTAATTGTTGAACCTACTCTAGCTATTTCTAAATGCTTATAGATGACTCTTAAATGCTATGGTAACAATTGCCTTTCGGTTGTTATTTTGTCCGTGGTTTCGCTTGTGGTTGGAAGTACCTTTACAGGTATGAAACATTAATTGTTGAACCTACTCTAGCTATTCCTAAATGCTTATAGATGACTCTTAAATGCTACGGTAAAAATTGCATTCAAATCTGTCAATGAGTTCAGGTTAATCTTGTTCATGCAGACAGATAGATCACATTTTTCGAAAACCATTTGTTCAATATTAAAATTTAAATACATTAATGCTATACTAATGATTGAATTAATTTATGCCCACTACAGATTACCTCATACAACAAGGGAAAATTTTGTTACTATTGTCACGCCCTCGCCGGGACTCGACTCGAACCCGAGAGGTGACAACAGTAAGAACGACGGATGTACTTACAGAAGTCATAGAACGTCGGAATCAATGTAAATTTTCCCTCATTGTATGAGGTAATCTGTAGTGGGTATAAATTAATTCAATCATTAATATCGCATTAATGTATTTAAAATTTGCCACTACTAAGAATTCTTCAAATATTTCATTAGTAAAATTTAAATTCGAGCTAAAGGATCGTTGTCTAAATGAACGGTTAGGTCCAACCTGAGTAACCTTCAAGAATTAAAGGTATAATTTTCGCCAATGATGACATCACTGATGATGTCAGCCGCGGTTGCCGACGAAACGTCTGCACCTAACCGTTGATTTAGATTCCGGCCGTAAGAGCCTATGTTCGGCTTATGCTAATATATATACAGATATACTATTAATACAGACAAAACGCCAACTATGCTCGTAATTAAAACTATATTGTTAGACGCTCATCAGCGTGCCATAGGCAGTCTAGATAAATTACTGACCAATCCGAAATGTTCCGTAAAAAACAGTTAACACATTTACAACATATTGTGAGAGAATAAGAGCTTTTTGAAATATTCTAGTCATGCGTTTTAGTTTGCAATCAACTTTTTGAGTGCAATATTTTGTCAGTATACGTTTAAATAATTAATAATTCAGTTCATAATTTCCCTTCATCCTGAATTTATTACGGTTTTTGGCTTTTGTATTTTCTAAAATTTCCAATCAGTGTTTATGTTTGTTTAGAGAATAGAGTAGGCAATTTGTCCTATTAAACTTGTATTTTTGATTATAAATTATACATTATTTATGTAGTTATAGGAAGACATATTAAAATATACGTTTTCGAAATTATTTCATCACTCCTGATTGATGATCAACTAAAAATTTAAATTACTTTTATTGACAAGTTATACATCTACAGTTTTCACTTAATTTTTGAGTTTCTACAATTACTATGTAGTTAACAGAGAAGAGGTTGAATAAATGAAGACAACCTATAGTGAACATAATCTGCAGATATTTGGTATTTCTTTGTGTAAACCAGGAGCATATCTTTATTTCTGTTCTATATGGTTTCGTGCTTACTATGTAGTTAGCTATGTCGTGGTTTCAGTCAAGTCAAGTTTAGTCAAGCCGATACTCTTATTAGAAAAGGATCTTGTTTAAAATTAATGAATGTCACAAATAAGTAGCAAATATCTACAGATGGCGCTCACTACGCTGTGTTTATATATTTATCGAACGCTGTTTATAGGCAGTATGTAGGTTCGTTGGTGTTTATTTGAAACTGTCTACGGCGTGGTCTCTGGTAGTTTTGACAGAAGCATATATTGATTTTTGAAAAAAGTGGTTATTACAAATTTATTAAGGCTTTCGCGGCCAGTTAATGAATTGATGTTGTCCTTTATCGGGTGTACAGGCCGTCGTAAGTTGGAATTGCTTCCTAACGTTTCGCTAGCGCGGGTGGCGAGCTTCTTCAGAGGTCTATCCATGTTTGCTGGTGGAAGCAATTCCAACCGACGACGGCCTGTACAGCCGAAGAAGAACAACACCAAAGAGGTTATTATCACTTCCTGTAATAGTACATTGAGATAAAAACTGTTTAGTATCATTGTTTTCACTTCGGTGTCTTGTGTATAAATAAAATTTTAAATTATGTTAAAATGTTTCCTTATGTGATTACTAATCTGGCTATAACTACTTTTAAAAAATAGCTACAGAAAAAAATTAAGTGAAAACTGTAGTTAATCGTTGAACACTGTTTAAAGGAGCAAGTAAATTGGTTGGAGTTCTGTCGGAGCTATTTACGGTATATTGATGAGAATCAAAGAGTTCGAAAACGTGATCCATGTCTAACGGTTTCGACAGATCATGGACGAAGAACTTATGGTACAACTGTTTGAATTATCGTTTGCGTTTTGCCTATCCTAGCAGGTGGAGTATCTATATAAAGTGCTAGAAGTATTATTTACTAGTTTTTAATTTGAAGCCTCGTTTCTAAAATAACTAAAGATTCAAAGTCGTTTGCATGTCCAAACAAGATTTTGATAAGTATTAGGTACTCCCTATAAAAATTACTTCCATTTTATTATTTGAATTAATTTGGCTGATATTGATAGACAACTGAATTTTTCTATTTAATGCTATTTTTACCAAGGTATCCGTCTGTAATACGTAAATTTTTGGGTATTTTCCCATTTTGGGCGTTGCAACTCGAGCGTCGTCAAAATTTTACCTGAAATGATTTTTAATTCGGGCGTCGTGCAAAACAGAGTAACAATAAGTTCCCGTTTGGCGCGTTTTGTTTTTACATTGTATGTCCATCTTGAGCTTTATGTCATTATTATTTCGATTGAACTGCACCCCTCTGTGGTGTATTATGATGGTTACGTTAGGGTTAGGTTGTTGTTGAGATTTTTTGCTGCAAAAACTTTTAAACACGCCAATTTTGCATCAGCATAGTTATTAGTGAGATATTTGAAGAATATTTAGTAGGGGTAAATTTTAAATACATTAATGCGATATTAATTATTGAATTAATTTATACCCACCACAGATTACCTCATACAATGAGAGAAAATTTTTATTAGCAAAGTTGCCAGTCCTAAGCCTGGATAAAGTGCGAAGGAAGGTTTTATATAATATATCTGAAATGTAAACAGAACGAGATAGTTAAATTGTTATATTACTTAATTGGCAAGGCTAATGACGGTGACGCCCGAGTTGTAAATTCTATTTAGCTT
Source organism: Agrilus biguttatus (assembly GCA_963921985.1). NCBI lineage: Eukaryota > Metazoa > Arthropoda > Insecta > Coleoptera > Buprestidae > Agrilus > Agrilus biguttatus. The sequence goes on from OY998118.1 coordinate 30,847,963, forward strand.
ATTTTGTTGGGGACAGACTTGACGCCCGAGTTGGGAATTTTTTTTGTTAACGCTCGAGTTTCAACTCACGATAGAGGAATAAATCAAATTTTTGTAGTGTCGATCAATACAAAATTGAACAAGATTTACATACCTTCTTCATGCATCCAACGAAGTTGCTATTGACTCTTGTTCCAGGAAGCGCCCTCGTATCTTCGCTTCCTCCAAGAAAAATTCTCGTCGACGATAAAACCTTGAATTTCCCTGCAATATGGGAGTGGTCTGCATAAGCACCGTCAACCACTGCAGAGAGCTGAAACAATGGAGAAAAATTGAAAAATACGAAAAGGGAACGAGCTGACTTAATAAAAATTTGTTCCGTAAAACATGAAAGATCTGTAGAAGATAAAGAAAAAGGAGCAAAGGAATTGCATAGACATTTATATTTATTCAAACATACGATAGAAGTATTCGGTACTCGTTTCTGCATTATAAAGCGAGATTATTTTAAATCGGTTTCAATCATGTTTGTTACAATTTAGGGTTGCCGCAAGAGTAACGAATATATCGATTCTGCTTTGGTTTGTGTTGGAAATTGGACAATATCGAAAACAATGTTCTCTTATGAGATTTTACTACAATATTAATATAAACAAGTCGAAAAACTTAACTTAAATAAATAGATCTCGTTCTCGAATTAGGGCTATCGAAATAAAACAAAGTCACGACGTTTGTGAGACGCTCTACTGGAGCCAAATTAAAACAAAGTGTAGTAGCTGGGCGGTAACCCGCCGTTTATTATTTTTGGTGATAATACTTCGATAAATTATTAAATTATAGACTGTACACCTATATACAATTTCTTGATATTTATATACAATGTTGTTTATTATTAATATGACTTGTGTTGATTTCGGATTTGTATTGGTTGAATCGAATATGATTTGAGTAAGTCAAAAACTTAAATTTAAAACTGCTGGTTATTTTTTAAAATAGATAGTTTTATATGTTTCTCCAACCCCCACATGAAGCTGGAGAACATGGAAGTGGTTGATACCTGAAAGCACATCTGGAGTCTGTCCTGCCAATTCAGGTACCAACCCTCCGAGAAGTTAAAATTTTGAGTCAACCAGATAATAAATATTTTGCCGGTCGTAGACATTTGAGTACACTTATGTACAGATATATAGTACAAACATATTTTCTAAACATATAAAGATAACTATAAACTAAAATATGTCTTTGTATCACCGAACACAAAGCATTGTAAATTTTGAGAACGCTAGGCTTGATTTGACTATATTATTTTATAGATACACTAGAGGTAAATGTTTAATCGATCACATGAAATGTTAAGAATAGTTCATTTTACAAAGTAGTAGTAACATATTTGGAAATGATTCAAGTTCGAAACTTACAAAATTGTTCCTGTTCGGCCACTACAGAATGAAAGGGAACATCCAGTAACCATTGTTTGTAGTTTAGCGGAAGTTAAATTTTCCTTGTTGTAGTGTCCAAATTATTATTAATTTTCTTATTATGTTTAACACTGATAAAAGAACATTAAATAAAAAAACTTTTTTGTGTTTCATTCCCACCAGCTACACGTGCTGGTGGACAGGCAGTTCCTCCGACCTACACTGTAGTACGGAGCCGGAGGGTAGGGCGTAAGGCCCTCTTCAGCCTCCTTGCAGTAATCGTGGGAATGGGTGGGTGGTGTGGTTAGGGAGAGAAAGATGAGACGGGCGAAATGAAGACAGAAGGGAAGTTAAAGATTATCTGTGGAATATTACTGCCCTAGCATTTGCCTAAATGATCCAAGGAAACCACAGAAAACTTGGACCAGAGCAGCCGGACACGGGTTCGAACTGGTGACCTCCCGAATCCTAAACGAATCTGATACAAGTATGATGGTTTGTTTGAGGAATACTATTTTGTTAATTTTCTTTTTGTAAAAACGAAAAACTAAAAGTTATTTACTATCGATATCTACGAACAACAGAAATCATTTCTGAGTTCGCGATTGGTTGATCTAATAACTCAATAAATATTATTAAAAGTGTATTTTTTAAAGACGGCTTTGTATGGGTGCAAAACGTGGACAGTGGGCGCCGCGATAAAAAAGTTAGAAGTGTTTGAGATGTGGGGTTGTGGGCGGATGATGAAAATACCGTGAATAGAAAGGAGTAAGAAGAGGTATAAGAAGGCCTAGATAAGGTTACTGTTCCCAAATAATTACTAATGTAAGATGTTCTAGTTTGAGTGAAATACGAAGATTGGCTCAATAGAAAGGAATTTAGCAGAAATCGTAGGAAATTTTCTAATAATTTCAATGGATTCCGCGGTAGGAAATTTGTGAAACATCGTTTAAAATTATTGAGATAAAATTAAACAAACTGCTTTTAGATGTTTCAATTATGTTTATTAACACACTCTACATATGTGTCGACCTGTGAAGTCATTTTCATGAGTAAGATTGTATATTTACTAAATATAGATTTTTTTAATTTTTATTGTTTATTTTTTGTTTCATTCCCACCAGCTACTCGTGCTGGTGGGCGGGCAGTCCCTCCGACCTACACTGTAGTGCAAAGCTGGAGGGTAGGGCGTAAGTCCCTCTTCAGCCTTCTTGCAGGAATCGTGGAAATGGGTGGGTGGTCTGGTTAGGGAGAGAAAGATGAGACGGACGAAATGAAGACAGAAGAAAAGTGAAAGATTATCTGTGGAATATTACTGCTCCAGCATTTGTCTAAATTATCTAAGGAAACCACAGAAAACTTGAACCAGAACAGCCGGACCCGGGTTCGAACCGGTGACCTCCTGAATGATAAGCAATGATCTAGAGCACTAGACCACGCCGCTCGGTTGAATATAGATTGTAGTTTGATGATATTTATAGGTAATGCATTTGACATAGTTGGATGGGTAGGTACATAAAAGGTAAGGTACAGGTATTTAGAGAAAACCCTCTGTTAGATTGCAGCTCGTTAAATATGCGTCAATAACAGGTGTGTCTTTGAACTCGGATTTGTCATTTGTTATATTACAAATATTTCTAAAGGCTTTTTTAATTTCAAACTGCTCTAAAATATTCAAACGTTGACCTTTTTTTCTACATGTAGAACGTCTAAGTCATCTTTGTCAATTTTATGACCATTTTTCAAGCAGTGAAAGCGTATGCCTTAGGTTGATTTTCTGCTTTTATACCTAAATGAATATTTTATAAGGCGTACAACTTTTTAGTTTTTACTTTTGTACAACCAAATTATATATTGGGCCAAATGATCTGATTCTGGGTTCGTTTATTGTAAGTTTGATATTAATAACTATATTTTGACAAGTGTAAAGACCAAATGTTAATTTAATCGATATAATCTACCGACAATTTTCCGGTCAATTCTACAATATGTTTTATACGTATGCATGTATGAATAATAGGTGGATGTTTGCATGTTGCGCAGTCATGACAGGCATAAGTCTCTCCATTGTGGTTCAGCTCATAAATATAACAGGCGTAAATCATTAATGTAATTCTAAGGGGTAACATCACATAAATGGATACGTGATAGAATATTGAACAGGACGACAGTCTAATTATGGATAATACGTTCAACGTAAATGACATGCGTGTCAAACAGCGCTAATTATTACGAAATCGTTAGGGAATTTCCAGATACCTCTCCCACTATCATATGCACTTTGCTAAGCTGAAATTGTTTACTATGGCATCATATCAACATGCTGTAATAGAATTTATCACTATAAGATTAGTGGTAACTTATTTGATGCACATTGCGGTGATTAATTAGATACAAGATTGTTTTTGAAATCCAATAAATATTGGCAAGGATTTGCAATATATTGTCGCCTATGAATTATTTTTGTGTGACAAAAATGTAAAAAAAACACACGGTTAAAGAAATTATTTTAGAGCACTGTGTTAGTGAAAATCATGTAAGTGACAAAGACAATATAAAAAAAATTAAATCTTCTAGAAATAGAATAAAACACCAAAATATATTTTTCATTGTTTTAAATTATTTTTACCCCACTATTGAATTTACAATAGAAATTGAAATTTTTTTTTTCACTTAATTTCTTAGATTTAACCCTTGGACATTACTTTATAACTTTTTGTAATAAAACATAGATAATAGACAAATTTAGTCAATATATATATATATACATACATATTACTATGTATTTGTATAGAATTATTTATTATTATAATTATATTATTATTCTTATAAAATTTTTGCTCACATTATTGAAATGGAAATGTAAATTTAAATTATAAATTGAGTGAGGCTTCCGCGGCCGGTGACCACTATAACGTTGATTTTCGAGCTTATTGGCCCGTCTGCGCTGAATCACATTTTAGAACAGACATCCTGAAGATGCCAACCACTCGTATTGGCGAAACGTCGAGAATAAAAACCTCGAGACGACGGCCAACAAACCCGAAAATCAACGTTATAATAAATTTAAATTAGTTGGGCGTCAGATATCCACAAAACTGTATATGAAACAAAATAAAAGAAAAATGAAATTGAAAAATATATTGATTAAACAAAATTACATTTTGAAAAGAACAAATTGAAAAGATACATGAAACTACTTATCTCAGTTTGTAAGTTCCAATAAGAATTAACTTAAATATAAACTTTATAAAATTTATTCTTAAACTTCTTAAAAATTAAATATACTAAATTATAATTATATACAGCAGACTCACTTTGACGTCCGTATATTGTTCAAAATAATGTTCAATTCCAGGAATTGCTGTACGATTATCAAACAGCAACTTATAGTAGTTAATAGATCTTTACACACTATTACAGCAATCAGTCTGGTTTGACTATTAGGTTAAATCACTTTATTAATTGTCTTTAATTTACTTGAATCAGTTGTAAGTAACTTTCATTTGATTATTTGTTTAAAGCATTTTTAAAAAATTAATTTAAATGTTTTAATGAAATTTATTTATTTTCGTAGATAATTTTGATTAATTAATTTTCCTTTTTTTTAATAATTCTGAGCACAGAATAATTCGTCTTATCTATACTAGCTTTAAACGTCTACTCTCCTCTACAAAATTATGACCAGTTAAAGAAAATTCTATAATTTGATGAAACGTCGTGTCTATTTGGTGTTTTGTTATTAATTTTAATTATATTCTTTATCAAAACAGACTAATCATGACAATTTATATAAGCAACGTCGTAGTGCGTACCCGAGTTTGTTCGGGATCGACCGGAATCACAGGTTATTTTTTTAATTTATGTTTTATTTTTATTTTTCTTTACTTGATTCCTAAGTTTTCTTTTATGTAAATAAATCGTATACACATCAATGTGTCTTCTCATCTACCAAATCTTACTATCAAGCAGTCTACTTGCATACACAACTAGAAAAAATGATAAAATCACTATTAATAATAAACAGATGAAATTGCAAATAATTGTCTCAAACAGTTTATATTAGAAACTCTACATACAAATGCAACACTAAATAGTAATGTTACAGTATATAATGTTTATACCTGGAACAGGGGTGTTCAACCATTGTTTGTTGGAAAACCCAAGTAATAATCGATAACAGGGTTTTCTTAAATTCCAGTTGGTCATTTGTAATATTTTGTTTAAGTTTTATGGATTTTTTAATTTCAAATTGTTCAAGCAAGTTTAACCTTTTTCCTTTGTTTTCTGCATGTAATAATAAAATGATTGTTTTCTATACAATGGTTGCTTATTCCTGTTTTAGGTTTTATTATTATTAATTTCTTCCTGTTTGCCTTAAGTAAAAGGCATCACAATTTTTACATGACAATATAAAAACATAAGCTTTCATGGCCGGAATTTATGTAGAATGATGATTCGGGTTTGTAGGCCGTGGTCGATGTGAACGGTTTCGTCCAGACGTTTCGTCGGCAACTGCGGCTGACATCTTCAGTGGGTATAATCTTTGCATACGTAGTCAACACAGCACCCACTGAAGATGTCAGCCGCAATTGCCGACGAAACGTCTGGACAAAACCGTTCACATCGACCACGGCCTACAAGCCCGAATCATCATTCTACTATTTTACATGACATTTCATACACACCATTATTTTTTAAATGAGTATTTTTTATTACCTGTATTGATTTTTTATATCTAATCTTTTCAATTCATTGCAAATTTGATCGGATAATTTTGGGACATAATTTATGAATTTATAATTTTTATCCATTTCTGTTTTTACTGTATAAAATTCTTATTCAACAATTTTTGTTTTTAATTTCTAATAAGTCTCTCTACCAAATTAATTTTATACCCGTTATTATGAGCAATTTGTTTTATTAAATTCAATTCTTTATCATAATTGTCTTTATTTAAGGGATACGTTAGTAATCTATGAATAAGGCTATGTATTGCTTCTAGTTTAATAGAATAGGATCGTTTTGAATTATTATGTATTATGGTATCCGAACAACTTGGTTTTCTAAAAATGTTTATTTCACACTTATTCTTAATAATTTTAATATTTACGTCTAAAAAGTTGAGGCCTAACTCATTGCCTATTTCCATTGTGAATTAAATTTTTTGATTAGCTAATATAAATAAAAAGCCCATTCTAACGGATATTTTACCGCACGCCAAATCAAGACAGGAGAACAACATTAAAGTTAGTGCTTTTTATTTATTCATACATAGGCTTTTTAATTTACCCTTAAACAAATCCCAATTTAATAAAGAAGTCCTCTTAATTAAAACTTCAGCAACTAATAACGGATATGGGGCTTCACTGATTGACAAACTAATAAATAAGAAACAAAAACAATTTATCGTCTGCAACTTTCATGCTGTAACCCTTACTAAACCTGACGAAAATTTTCATTTAATTATTTTTTTACCAAAACTAAATAAAAAAGCCTGTAATCGTCTAAAAAGATGTAATTTGAAAACTATTTGCGTAAATAAAAATAACGTCAAGTCTATGTTAGTAAACAACAAAGTAAATACAAATTTATTATGTAAGTCGATAGTCTATAAACTAAGTTGTAAAAAGTGTAAGTTCTTTTATTTGAGCTAGACAGGACAAGCATTAAAAACATGTTTACATGAGTATAGAAAATCAATTTTAAAAGGCAATAAATGTATGGGCATAGCTCAGCATTGTTTAGATTTAAAACATTCTTTAGATTTAGAAAATGTGAAACTGTTACATCAATGAAGTAAAGGTAAACGGTTAAAGATGTCGGAAATTTTCGAAATAAATAAAGCTAGCTTATTAGGACTTCTCATTGTAAATAACCAACTAGATTCTGACGTATCACCCTTATTAAAGTAAACATTCAGATAGAGAGAGAATAGCCTTTAAGCACAAAATTATATCGTCAGAGAAAATAACAACATTATAAAACTTGCCACTTATCAACGTGAGATAATGCCCACGTGTGAAGTGGGCGAAACACGTGTCCGCTCATATTAAATTCAGTTAGTGGTAATTAGGGTGAGACTTTCTTTATTTAATTAGTTATGGTATATTAAAAATTTTATTGTATTGTATAGTGTATCATATTGTTATCATGTAAATATTCTTTTCTTATAATTCTATTACTATACTTGCTCTTTACCTGCTCTATATCTATTATTCGCTTAACGACAATTTAATTGTTTCAATACTTTCCTATAATCCCTTTTAACAATTCAACTTTGTATACTAACAGCAGGGTTTCTTTGGTGCTTTTGGTTTTGTATGTTATCGACCTTTTCAAATTCATCCCTACTATGACTAACAAACTTCTAGCTCCCCTCTTATCTATGTTTCTACAAAATTATTTTAAAAACAACATACAGTTCTGATTCGATCTTCCTGGCAACAATTTAAATTATTTGCTTCATTTAATTTTATATTTATTTTTACTCCTAGTCTACATTTAAATTTCATATATTTATTTTGGTTCAGTTTTATTTGATTTTTATTCGTTACCTATAACATATAAACTCAAAGAGTCTAAAATTTTATTAGCACATTGTTATATAGTAATGAAATGATGATGATGATTACCTTTTTCGAGTTATCATAAACACCATTCCTCTATTCGAATGACTGTACTTATTGTTATTATATATACTTTTATGTAAATCATATGAATTAAAAATTTAAATAAATTGGATGGGATTAATTCAGTGATTCACGTCCATGCAATATCAAAATGATTTTTAATCGAATATCGAGGACTACCCTTATTTCATCAATTCGGCTACGCCTAAATCTATGCCCATGTTCGTCAACTTCAAATGGTGTGTTCCTCTATATCTGCTTTTGAAAGGTTACGTTTACCGGCCGGAAATGGTTATTCGTACACAAAAGTGCCGTCCATTTTGAAACGGAAACTGCAATAATTGTGAACAACTAATGCCCACTTCAAATTACAAACGATGTCCACACTATACCATACATACGCTACTTGGTTTAACGGCTGTTCTAGGAAGTAAAAAAGTTAGTTCCATCAGAATAACATATAATCTAGGGCAGGAAGGTCGGCCGTTCCGAAGGATTATAATCAGTTAGTGGACTTTGCTTATCGTTGTACCGTACAAGTTTTGCATTCGTAGGTAATCGGATCATAATTCACCAAGTTGCCAGGGTAACGACGTTCGCTAGAGGTAAAGCGTTATCGAAATATCAGCACTAATAACTATTACATTAAACACTTACGATGATGTCTTTAACTTTACTAAACGGAAATTCGAAATAAGCATCTATTGATATAATAATGAAAACTTTATTAACTAAAACACTTTTAATACTTATTATTAATCTCATAGTGATGTCCTTTATAATTTGAATTTAGTTAAATTGGGCCAAATAGATTAAATAGTAAATGAGAGGATTTGTGATAACTAATTTTCATATTATCGGCACTAATTGGTGCTTATTAGAGTAAATATAAATATGAAATCAACAGAAACAACTACTCCGAGGGCTAATACCCCTACCGGCATTGAATTACACTGTTGATTCCGATGGATTCTTAGATGAAGATATAACATATTCAAAAAAAGAAGGAATTAAAATCCTTATTCGTCTAAATATTAAGATCAAAGATCCCACATTTGGAACGTGTCCTACCAAGTAGGCATAGCGAACCGAAAGCCATATTCTACGACCGGTTTCGACCTATCGGGTCTCATCAGGTGGGCGCTGGTAGAAAGGCCTTTACAGGCTATATTATGAAAAAATATATAAATATAAACATGGAATCAATAGAAACAACTTCTCCGAGGGCTAATACCCCTATCGGCATTGAATTACACTGTTGATCTTAATATTTAGACGAATAAGGATTTTAATTCCTTCTTTTTTTGAATATGTTATATCTTCGTCTAAGAATACAGTGTAATTCAAGGCCGATAGGGGCATTAGTATATCAAAGACGGATTCTGTTAGATATAATTATAACTGTATAATTAAAATTACAATGTTGTTACCTTTGAGTATAAGGACATGGAGGCCTCATATAATACTATAGCAGCATTTTTGAGATAGAAAGTGTAAAATATGTATCTCACTTTTCTTTCGTAGATACCCATAAGTAACAAAAAGCGCATGTAAATATTGTTCTTCCGCCGCTTGCTTCTCCCCGCTTCGTTCCACAGCATGGAAATGCAAATTAAATTTTAATTAGTTTGGGGCCGCTTATCTTAAGAAATTGTAACATCTCCTTTTTTATTCTTATAGTGTAAAATTGAAAAATTAATTAAAATTCAAAACGATATTTTAAATTCCCTTTTAAGGAAATTTTCTTCTCGAGTTACTGTATAATGAATAGTAAGTACAACATGTTGTATTAGTTAAAATGCAGTCCATTCAAATCCAGTGGATGACAGGCGGAGTTTGGAACAAGTTCCGACGCTTTTCAAACATTTCATTTTGGATAAAGCCATTGTGTGCGAAATACAAACAAGTGTCAGATTAACCGAAACAATAGAATTAAAAGACAAACGAGCGTGTTCCGCAGCAATTGCGAATTGATAAATTGTTGAAAGAACTTAATGCGATTCGGGAAAGCTTACAACCGATCGTTCATTGTTTAGAGAAGGAAAACCTGATAACGGAAGTGCCATTACGCTACCAATGTCTTGTTTCAAATGGGTTCGCGGAATCCCATTACCTGTAACCAATCGATACAAAGGAACCGTAAAGTCTCGATAAATCAAAATGGTAGACGAAAAGACACATAATCTGATATCCATGTAACACCACAAGGAAAATGTTAGAAATCCATTCTGATTCAGTAAAGTCTTCTTGGGGTCGTTTCAAACAATTGAAAATTAATTTGTATAACGTTCATCATAGCCGCGTCATTTTAGAAAGGGCTCTGGAATATATCATTGAATTAAAAAAGATTTAAACTATCTATAGTGAATATAAATATAAATATGGAATCAACAGAAACAACTACTCCGAGGGCTATTACCCCTATCGGCATCGGTTCGTTGTGCCTACTTGTTAGGACGTGTTCAAAATGTGAGATCTTTGATCTTAAAAATTTAGACGAATAACGATTTTAATTTCTTCTTTTTTGAATATATCTATAGTGACCATTTGATGAATACATATTTTAATAAATGTAATAAATAAAACACAAATTGCGATATATATAGGTCAGAGTGGTCGATCGATTGGTATTAGGCTGAAAGAACATTTATACTCTATAAATAATAAAATACTAAGCACAGAAATAGCAGAACATTATGTAGTCAACAACCATAAATTAGATAAAGCCAAATTATTACATTCAGCTTCAAAAAGCAAAAAATTAAACCTTTTAAAATCTCTAGACATTAAGAAAGCTGTAAATTTAAATAAAGATATAACAAATTACCAAATAGAATTAGCTACTAATAACACCCCGTTACAATTTTTCAGATATGTATCCCCACCATTTATGTACATACTATATATATATACACACTTTTGCAATTATAATTTTAGTGATTGTTTACTCTTGATAATGACCACATATGGGTCGAAACAATATTGTCGAGTACATTAAATTGTTGTTGAAACATCAAAAAACTTGTGTATTATTTATTACATTTACTGAAAATGATTGTCTATATTGCTCGACCCTCTTTTAATGCGCTTTAAATATCCATCTTTCTAAAACTAACACAGGCTGACTAAATTTCGTCAAACCTCTTACCCAGAAATGAGAATATACTTTTCCTAAAGTTTTGATTCTAATTCGAATCCGAGGTCCGATGACGGTTTTCGAGGTATTGTAACCTAAAAGTGCAAAAACTACGATTTTTTGAAATATGGTTGAGGTTATGAAACATTGAAAGGTAAATTTTTTATGGATCCATCAGTGGGGTCCCAAAGAAGTAGGTTTCCTCTGCAATACGAATTAGAATTTGTTTGGATATATTTTTCCATCTTCGAGAAATCGTATGTTGAAGTTAAGTAGGTACATTTAGGAAAAACCATCCACTACTACTGTCAGGTACTATAATTTTATGTTGAATCTAGAATCACGAAATGATGACAATAAACAAAAACCTTCGGAAAAAATATTTTAGGTTTTGGGATAGTTTGTATGTGGATTGGTCAGACAACAAAAGCGCATAGTCCAACTTTTTGATCCTATTGATTTTTTTTCTCAGAAAGTGCTGGGACGTGGGACGTGATCATTGGGAAAACAGTTAGTCACATGGATCACTAGTGTTTTCTCAAAAATGACAAATTTTGGTGAGTTAAATTCCAAAAAGAAAATTATTCCGCCTTTTGACTTTTTTTTTGATAACTTTTCTTAGAAAATGCTGGGATATGAAACATTATTTTTGAGAAAACTATTGTCAATACTATTACTACTACAATTACTAATACAAAAATACGCTGGAATTATTTGACAAATTTTGTATTTCATATTCCTGACGATCGTTTCGGCTCTTACGCCATTTTCCTACTATACAGAAACTTCGATAGGTATGTTTGAATGAAGGTATAAAGGTAAAAGATTACCATTTCCATCCACTTACTTTGTTTAGGCCCACGAACAGTTTTTCTGTACCACTGTAAATATTTGCTGTTCGTTAGTTTTAGGGTTTATAGTTTTATTAGCTTGTTGTATATAGAAAATTTTCTAGCCTTAGTGTCATTGTGGTCGATTCCTAGAATATATCTCTGAGAGTAGTAACGTGTTATTCCCATAAATGGCAATGCACTGTTCAGGACAATATTGGTAGAGAGAATTGAAATTATATATTTATGAAATTTCATTCTAGAATCACTGGAAATAACTGTATATTCGTTCTCGATAATTTAGTAGTTATTTCCATAGTACAAACTAATATTAAACTTAAATCCATTTCGTAGTACGAGGGTGTATCAAATATAAACGGGACTGATTTTTTTTAATTACGGAGAGGTCAGTGACCTGGTAGTAGATGCGAAGATGGCTTGTACCGCTAGGGAGAAGGGAGAAAAGAAACAATGAGCGAGGAAGAAGTCCATGTCTCCGTGGAGCAACGGATTATTATTTAGTTTTTGGCCAAGGAATCCAAACCGACCAAACACAAACAAAAAAATTTTTAATTATATATATTTATCTTATAGACTGTAAAGGCTTTTCCGCCAGTGTTCACCTAGTGAGACCCATTAGGTCAAAACCGGTTATGGGATTTTGCTTTCGGTTCGTGGTGCCTGCTTGGTGGGACGTGTTCCAAATGTGGTATCTTTGATCCTTAATGTTTAGACGAACAAGGATTTTGATACCTTACTTTTTGGATAAATCTGTATTAGTATAGCAACATAAACAGTATTCTTAGTACGTCCGAGTTAATTTGGTAATGACAAACGTATTCGTAACATTGCAAACTAAACCCCGTGTTTTGTTGACGACGGCAAAAAGCAAGTAGATGATTTCATGAAGTTTTCTTGAAGTTTTTACTTGCAAGTAGCAGTATGTGTTACCCAAAACATTGTTCTTCAAATTCATATATGAACATACCCTGTCTTCTAGTTTCTTCTTTACTTAATAGCTTATAAACCAAAATGTATACTGGTTTTTAATATTAAAATTGTTAGATTAAAGTCCACTCTAGGTCCTATTAAAAGTTCTGCGGGCTTTACTTTTAAATTGTAACCTTCATGTAGGCTTAAAAATATGGCTGATGAAAAATAATATAGCGCCCTCTGGAATCATGAATATCTAAGGCATGCTACTCGTTCTACCATCTTCTAACCGCACCAGAGGTTTATATTCAAGAACGATCGGTTAATTGGAAGAAGGCAATTAACTACGTTTGCTAATAGAAATTTGAAAAGAAGAATTACGTGTTCTTGTTTGACTCAGCTATCTCATATTATAAGTATTTGTCTGAGATCTGGTAGAAATATAAACTCGAGCATACATTAACTGAGTGGTACATTAGACGTTTTAGAAAAACTAAGCATGTTACAGATTCGAACATTTAGGAGTTAGGAGTAGAGGTTGTAAAGGATGATCTATTTAACTAAAATAATTTCAACTGTTAGGAACTTTTTTATGGTTTGGGTTGCGGTGCAATCTTTTTTCCAATAAATTAAATTATCTCAGAAACTATTCATCGTAGGAATACAGGCATACAAGCTGGTTATTAAAGTCTCCTTAAAATTATATGTTTCATACAAATTCATCGTAAAAAATATACCATTACTTCCAATTTTTCAAATCTGTAACATGCTTAGTTTTCTTAAAATATCGAATGTACCATTCAGTTTGAATGACCCTGTATAAGTAGTAGCAGGCGTTTTCTTTGGCAAGAGATTTTCGTCTTATCTCCCATTAGCAGAGTACGACAACTTCGAGTGTCTAAGTTAATGGGATGTACGCTTACTGGGATTAACGCTAAGTATATATTATGTAGTAAGTAGTGTATACGAAAGGAAGTTAACTTTATAACTTTCCTCACCCGAAACTTAGTGACGTAGATGTGCACTTTATAACTACGTAACCCATGAATGCACCTACACCATGCGAGCGTTTATTCGGCAAACATCTACAAACGTAGGTGTATGAATGTACTCCAGTATGTAGAACAACATGTTCGTCTTGTGGATATTAGATAGGGACCTACTTATATGTTATAAGTTCTCGAACATGTACTAACTGCATTTAGATATGATAATTAATGTATAATTAGGGTGAAGCGAGGATAGACAAGCCACCATTTGCAGAAAACTGCTTAACTTCTTTATTGATAAAAATGTGTAAAATCGCGAGTAGAAAATAAAAATAAGTAGGGACCGGATTCAAAATCCTATATTGAGGCATAAAAAGGAAAATCCTCTGATTTTGGTCCGGCCACCTTACACGACCCTAACCAATGATGCAATTCAGGTTAACCTACATGCGTAAAAGGGAGACACCATTGCCATTTTCGCTCCACGATAGAATTGAAAGAACGAACTATTTATCTGACAAAACTACTGTGCTAGCGAAACCGTTGTTGTGTATTATTAAATATTTTGTGAAAGTGAAATTGTTGTTTAATTAATGATTGATTTTCATCAAGTAATATAGCTCTACTACGTATATGTTACGATTTCTTGTTTTTCATCCAATAAAATTACCTATATTCATACAAAATAATTAAAAATTACCAATAAAAAATATTTACAAACAGTTTGTTCTAACGATTTAAAGAGGAATTTCGAAAAGACAATTCTCAGTGTCGAATATCAAATAAAAAGAAGTAAGGGGTTTCCTAGAGGTAAATAAAAAATAGTAATAATGTCAGGGTCAGTTAAGAAATAAAAGAGATTTCATAAAAGGATTAAATAATAAAATAATATCAGGAGCGGACTGGTACAGATAAGGGTTCCCTAAGAAGGCTACGGAAAGATAATCAAATCAGAGTCGAATTGGGGTACATCAGGGGTTCCATATAGGGTTAAGAAACGGCAGTCAAGTCAGTATAGATAATATTTTCCTTAAATAGGATACGATAAGGCGATTAAATCAGGGTCGGACTGGGATAGGTATGAGATTTCGTACGGACCATTTATACGAGGCATGTTTTTTAAGTATAATAAGTACCGTTTTGAAATTAATACTTTTTTACATAATTTTCTTCAATATTGAAGCACTTGTCATAACGTTTGACCAGTTTTTGTATGCCCTTCTCATAGAACTCTGCAGTCTGACTTGTTAACCACTGCATCACAACTGTTTTGACTTCGTCATCGTCTTGAACACTCTGACCGCCGAGATGTTTCTTCAAGTGCAGGAACAAATGATAGTCACTGGGCGCCAGATTAGGGCTGTACGGAGGATAATCCCAGTGAAAAGATGTGATGAGATCTTTGGTCTGATTAACCACATGCAAACGGGCATTGTCATGCACATTTGTGCGACCATCTTTAAATACTTTCACCTACTTCCTTACTATTCAATCACTCATTATGTTTTGTCCGTAAACTGCATAGATTTCAGATTTCACGATGAATATCAATCGGTTTTAGTCCTTTAGCACTAAGGAATCGTATAACAGCCCAGACTTCACAGTCGGCGGGACTCACCTTTATCGGAGTTAACGGAGGCATCTTAAACAGTCAGTAAACAACGTAAACAAGGGCGAATCAGACTGTAATGGCGTCAGTGAGTAGGTGAGAGACGTAGGTACTCAGTGCGCATGCGTGAAACGCTGACCGCAGCGCTGCGGCGGCAGAATTTCAAAACGGTACTTACTTAAAAAACATGCCTCGTATAAATACCGTATTTATTAGAACCGGATCCGCTCCGAATCATATTAGGGTATGCCTTATTTCATTTCTACTCGGGATTTAAAAGGCTAAGGTAAGCTTTGACATTTCTTTGGTGTCGTGTTAAATATAAAAGCTCACGTTGTCGTACTGTAAAAAAATTAGAAATTGGAACACGCAGTTGGTCCGAATCTGTCAGCTAGGGAAGGAGTGTTGTTTATTATTGTTTGTTTATTTAATTTGATTCAATCATCTCTTCTATTTGTTTCACTGTAGTTCGCGTTACGTTCAATAACATACATTCGTTCTTTATATCGCCAATTAACCATAGAAAAAATTAGGGGTTAAAGCCATCATGGCTTAGATTTCTCGGTTCCAGCAATAATATAATTTAATAGTACTAACAATAACGAACAAAAAATTGTGCAAATGGCGTATTAAATTGAATAATAATAGATACAAAAGAATCCCTCTGTAAACAATTTAAGATTTTTTATTAAGGCAAATTGTTGCTTTTTACTTTATAGGTTGTCCATTAATTTAATAAAAGGAGTATGTATCCAATCATTATTTAATAACGTCAAAGGATTTTTTTTTCCAGTAGATTTAGTTGTTAACGATTTTATCATTCGTTGATGGATCTAAAAACCAATTGTAATTCTACTGAATGTCCTTGCATGTATCCTTGAACTTAGATATATTCGAGAAAAAGAATAAAACAGTCGCGTGTCTGTGCTAGAAGGAAATCCCGCCCCTTTAATATTCTGGTTTACGTGTACTACAATCAGAAACCTGAATAAAAGAAAGCAGGATATTATAAAGTGTATATTCTGTACATATTCAGAGTAGGTGGTGGTGCTTTTGTATAGTCCTAATACAATTAGTTTACAAGAGAAATGTTCAGTATTCATGGTTCAGTTTAGCTTCGTGTATGAGACATTTGTTTATATACAGATTTTGCGGGATGATAGTAGATTAAGTGATTTACTTTTTCGTCATCATCACAACGTCGTTAATGGATACGTTTCTCCACACAATCTTCCTATTTTGAGTATTTTCCGAAAACCCACAACCCTAACTATTAGAGAATAGTAATGTAATAAAGGTCTTCTTCTGCTCTTCTATACTTCTGTTTCTCCTTCATGTTTCAGAAGATGTCCTACCATTCTATCTTTTCATTTTTTTATTGATTTCCATGGGACCTGTTCGGTTTTATTTATTTAAATCAGTAATATTTACATACATATTTTTCTGGGAATTCCCAGCATATTCCACAGAGATAAACACAGTTATCTGTTTGTGAGACTGGTTACGGCATCTTAAATCTAATATCTTGGCGGGTATATTTGCACATTTGTTTTTTCTCAAAGACAGTTTTTAGGCAAATTTGTAAATTGAATTTCATAATTTTATTTCACACTACACAAAAGGCGACGGATAGTTGTTTAGTTTAAAAATTATAATGAACAATGGTGGATGTTTTTCGCATCAGCGATTAACAGTGAATATTGTTCTTGAGAGGTATCATTATCAAATGTCGGAACAAATGACACAGTATTCATGCACACGTTTGCACAGCAAGTTAGCTTTTGTCGTATTTGATTTCAATTAATCGTAAACTTTTTCTCTCCATTCCTATTTCGTTTTTTAATATTAGTTTTGTTAATAGAAAAACTAAACTCGGTGCAATCTTGAAGAAACATAATGACAAAATAAACTAATAAGAAAAACAGCACTTTTTATTTCAACATATATTTGAAGATTTCTTTTACAATTGTTTCGACCTAAGGGTCATTATCAAAAAGTATTTAAATAATCTAGACCATTTATCAAAATACAGAATCAAAAAATCTCTTGAATTTATAAACAAATTAAAAAACATAACAATACCAAATAATGCAATATTTGTTTGTTTTGATGTGTTTTGTGTTCTATCTCTATAAATATATTAAAGGAAATTTTAAATGAAAAAATAAACAGTTCTAATTTGAATGATTTGGAAAAAACTGAATTGGAAACTATCATATTTTTATGTCTAAAACAAAATTATTTTAATTTGAATAACAAGTTTTACTTCCAGAAGGAGGACTTCCCCATGGGTTCCCCCTCGTCCTCTACATTATCTGAAATGTTTATGGCCTTTTTTGAAGAAACCCTTTTTAAAACCAACAATAGTCTAATTAAAAATATAAACTTCTGGTGTCGTCATGTGGACGATGTCTTCTGTGTGTGGAACGGAACACAGAGACAACTCAATAACTTTCTTGACTTTCTAAATAACTTATATGACAGTATCAACTTAACAATGGAAAAACAAATAGATGGTGTTTTAAACAATCAATCCTTTAAAATTAAAATCTCTGTTTTCCAAAGCCTCATTGATAACAAACACGCACTAGATTTAGATAACATTAAAATTCTTCATTTTGAAAACAAAAATAATGTTTTATTGCTTATAAAAAACCTTGAAATTAAAAAAGGTCTAAAAAACAAAAAAAAAAATTTGGTCAACAACCAAAAAGATTTATGTTCAAACCCCACCCCTCTGTTATTATCGGATTTGTGATGTCACCATAGTTTAAGCTATTTAGGGATTGCACATATTTTATCTACTCAGTACTGTAGTAAATACCCTTTGATAATGACCCTTAGGTCGAAACAATTGTAAGAGAAATATATGTTGAAACAAAAACTGCTGTTTTTCTTATTAGTTTATTTAGTTTTGTTAGTTTTCTACGATAGGTTAATTTTATACATTGTTTGTAAATATCCGTTTTTTATGAATTAAAACTTTAAAACCACTTTGGAAAATTGGTACAGCAGTACACCGGGAAAGGTCAAACATTACGCGCTTTTTCCGTACAGGACCTTTGGTACATATTTCCAACATCCTCCTATAACACCACATGTCAAACGCTTCTAACTTTTTCTTTGCCGCCGTACCCACCGTTCACGTTTCGCACGAAAATACACTTTCAGATTTTCAAATTAACCGATCGCGAGCTCAGAAGTTCTTTCTCTTTATTAAAAGCTTCTTGAGCCATCGTTATTATTTATTTCATATCTCTATAGGTTCTTCCATCCTAAGTCATACTGACACTGAATATCGGCGACTTCTAATGTTTCGCCTCTAATTTTAATATTAGCTGTGACTTTACTTTCATCTTCTTTGCATACAAATATTTTTTATTTATTAAATATGTTCACTAAGCCGAAGAAAATAGTCGTCGAAATCTCAAAGCTTTTTGTAACTGAAACTACAGGCCAATTTTTTAGGAAGTATTACTAATACTGTAAAATTATTCTAAAATGCTTTTTCTAGTATATTTTTTATTTAAATACTTTTTCTAAGTATTTGTATTTGTATTTAATAAGAATATATATTGGTACTTAAATATTTTTTTTGTATTTTATATATGTATGATAAAAAGTTAGGTATAACTTTCGTTTATCCTACTGACTACAAACAAAACGATCTGACCTACAATTTTCAGTCGTAGCTTATGTTGTATTTTCTACGTTACGTCCTGTATTAGTTTGTACACACCACGTCGATGACATGAACAATATCCCTGACTTATTTTACAGTACACATTAGATTCTGTTCACTAAAATTCAAACAACAGACAGATCGATATGTTGAAGTTAGTTTAAACAAAAAATTATTTACTTATATTAATTCCTTTTAATGTAAAACATAATGAGCCTTTATAAATTAAAGCTATTATCTGTTGTGTTCTTACAGAGAAAATTGAATAACAATTATGTTTATAAATTGGTTAGGTTAGGTTAGGGTGAATAATTGCTTAATTTACTAAGGAGTAGATTTAATATATCTTCGTTGATTACATTGTGTGACGGTTTATAATTATTATAAAATGCTATCGTAGATCGTAAACTGATTGGAACGGTTTTTGAGAAATGATTCTCGAAGTTTTATGGCCGGTTATTTGGAGAACGCTCCAACTTTTAATAATTGTAATGCGTCTCTCTCGTTCGAAACTGGTAAATGGGAGATTTAGCGTATATTGCACGACGCTAATTTTGCTTTCCGTGCTTTTTTGAGCGTGAAATGCCTTACGGAAATAATTTTTAAACTTACAGACTTACCCTGCAAAAGCTCGTAAACTGGGCCACCTGAAACAAAAGAATAGGAAAATGAGCTTTTTTCAAATTTTACCATTTCTCCCAAAACATGCAATTAGAACCAATAATTAAAACGTCCTGTTATAAGTGGTATATTTCAACTTAAAACTGTAAATAATTAATCCGGGGAACGGACTGACAACCAAAAATATCTGGTGTAAGACGAATATATACAGTAAGGCTAGGCGATTATTAACACAACTTACAAACAGGGATATCCGAACATTGTACTCTATTTAAACACAATATCGACCGCGATTCTCGAGTTGATAATGCCCTTGTTTGAAGTAGGCGAAACACGTGTCCGCTCATATAAAATTTAGTTAGTGGTAATTAGAGTGAATCTTTCTTTATTTAATTACTTGACAATATTGTTTCGCTACATTGTAGCTTCTTCTAAACTTATGCTGTTACATATATTCTTTGATTTCACTGTATTTTCGTTATCTTCTTGGTGTAACTTTTTAAATAATTCAAAATAATAAAATACTTGGTGTATTATAAATATAAATATAAATATGGAATCAACAGAAACAACTACTCCGAGGGCTAATACCCCTACCGGCATTGAATTACACTGTTGATTCCGATGGACTCCTTGACGAAAATATAACATATATATTAGCCCTCGGAGTAGTTGTTTCTGTTGATTCCATATTTATATTTATATTTATAATATAGCCTGTAAAGGCCTTTCTGCCATCTCTTCAACTCATATATATATGTCGTTGATAATGAGCTGAAGAGCTCGAAACATATGTCCGTCGTTAAATAAAAATTTGTGAAACAAAACACTAAGTATTTTATTATTTTTAAATATTCTTTGCTTATATTCTAATCGTTCCAGGAGGGGATGGGAAATGAAATAAATTTAATAATGAAGAATTGTTGACTTCAGTTTGATGTTTATTATTTTTCATATTTTTCCTCATTATTATTGGTTTATATGTAATATTAATGTTGAATTTACTCAGTGCAGGTTTCAAGTTTTTCGAAATTGGGCCCATGTGATTATTGTGATACATTTTATATTGGTACAACAGCTAGAAATTTTAAAATCAGAATTAATGAACATTAAAAATCTTATAAAAACAATAAAGTAGATTTCAATTATACAAAACACTTAAACGATAATATACATAATTTCAATAAAGATTTTAGAATAATACATGCAGAAAATAATTTATATAGAATAAAATTATTAGAAGAATTAGGAATAAACAAAAACAAATAAAGCCCAGATATGATTAATGAATAAACTGAAGTCAACAATTCTCCATTATTAAATTTATTTCATTTTCCAGCCCCTCCTGGAACGGTTAGAATATAAGCAAAAAATAATATTTGTAACAGCATAAGTTATATATAGATATAACTTCTGAAGAAGCTACAGTGTAGCGAACCAATATTGTCATGTGATAAACAATAAACTGTGAAATTCTAAAAAGTGTTTTTTTTTTTATTCTATAAGTATATTCACAATAAATTGAATATTGTTAACAATCAATTAGAATTAGGACAAACTTCATCCCTACTGATACTGAGTGAACCTTAATTGTATATATACACATTATATGTTACACATTTACTTTAGAATTAATTACTCTTGATAATGAGCAATACAATTGTTGAGTATTTTAGAATAAATTCGTGAATATTTGATACTCTGTGTTTTATTTAAGTTAAAATTGTGTTTCATAAGAACTGCACCGTGCAAAATTTAAATTTCATTATTAAAGTAGTTGTCCTCAGATAGAATAAGTTTTTCAGGTTTGAATGATTTATTTGAATTATATTGAACGTAATTCATAATGTACAAAATATTTTTGAATTTTTGAAATTTAAATGTCACAAAATAAAATTTTTTGACACCAGAACAAATCTAGGAAATTCTTTAGGATTCACATTCACAAACTATAATCATTTTGTTGTGTGAATTCAAATGTTAGTTATTTGTAATACAAATTCTAGAGCGAAAAACAGCGTGGAAAAAACTCTACCGTCTTATTGGGTTAAAATCCCTCAGTCGCTGTTAATTTAATAGTTTTCTTTGAAGAGGGTAAAGTTCGGAGATTAAGAAAGAAAGACCGTAATAAAATTTAAAATCTGGAAATGTACCCAAAAGCCCAAAACCATCAAGGATAATGGCAATAAAAGTATGTACTTTAAGATACGGTTTGATACTAAAAGAAATTTTATGAATTCAGCACATATAGCATAATAAATTTAATATCTAACATTTGGTAGATATCTCAATATCACCTGTAGTGAAGAAGCTATCATGTGGGAGATAACAGTCTATAAAAAAAGGACTTTTTGAGCACCCAAAATAGACTGCACTTTTGACTTCTGACGATTAAAAATAACTCAAAACATAAAAATAGGTTAATATGGTACTCAACCATTCTAATAATTGGTTCCTGGAATTGGATTTTCTATTTTAATTAACGAATTTCTAGAAGTATTTTAATAATATGTATATTTTATGGATTGAAGTTTTAAATCAATCACAACGAAATTAAACACAAAGTTTAAGTTACAAAATATTTTGCCACTCTGTGGCATTTAATAAAATATTTTGTAACTTAAACTTTGTGTTTAATTTCGTTATGATTATCGAGTTACAAGAATTATCAGCTTCTTCAATTCAATTTTTAAATCATAATTAAATCAAATCTTTGATATTTGAGTTTTAAGATGGTGTTTTAAACAACTGCGATTATTGGATTTGTTAACGCGCATGATTATTAGAGAAATATTCATCAGAGAAAACTATAACTACTAGCAAAACGACGAAAAATAGTAATCCTTCAAAGAGAAGGTCAAAATATTCGACTCACTTTACCATTACCGTGAAATTTTTTACTAAATTATTAAGACTATTTGACTAAGTTTAAATACATAATGAAATTTAAGATAGAAGTGGTGCATATTTTGTGAAACTGCATTTTTACGAAGCACAAGAAAGAAAACAAAAGCAAAAGTTTCACTAGTTTATTTATCAACTCGACAAATTTGTTTCGCCCTAATAAGTCTATTTACAAGAGAAATACAAATGATTACTAAAATTAAGAACTACTCGCTGCTATTTAAATAATTACGAATTGAAAAGTAGAAGGGGAAGTTATAGGTGGTTAGTTCTAATTGATTGTTAACTAATTTAAGGTTATTTAATAAGGCTTATATTTTTTAATTTGTAATTACTTAAATAGCAGTGAGTAGTTCTTAATTTTAGTAATCATTTGTATTTCTCTTTTAAATGGCCTTATTAGGCCGAAACAAATTTGTCGAGTTGACAAGTAAGCTAGTGAACCTTTTATTTTCTTTCTTGTGCTTCGTTTAAACACATAAATTATTTACAACAACCTAATTTGTTAGTTACTACATAGATAAGTAATATATTGAATCTGTTAGACGTGGATCGTGATTTCGAACTTATTAGTTCTCATCAGAGTCCATAGGCAGTTTCGATAACCCACGGACCAAACAGTATGCAGTAAATATCAGTAGATGGCGATATATTACTCATAACTCGATAAATTGTAGAAGTTTAGAAAATTGTTAATGAGGTAATTTGTAACTAAAAAGAAAAGGAAACTACTGAATTACATTAATTTTAACTTTTCCTTGAAAGTTTTTCATTACTACGATGTAGTTTACTAATTTATTCCAAATTGCTCTACAATTGTTTCGAGCATTACCCATTACCGAGACTATTACATACTATTAAAGTAAATTCCTGATAAACAGGTAGGGTACACTGAAAGAACGCAATTCCCAATTTAGGAATATTTCAAGGAAGATCGATGAGTCAAGTAAAAAATTAAAGAGTGTAGGCTTTCACGGCCGGCGTCTAATTCTGTTAAACGGTTCTCCGGGCTGATGCGCCATAGTCTTTTTGGATTTTCTCCTAACGTTTCATCTGCAACTGCGGCAGACATCTTCAGAGGCTGCGTTCAACTCAGAACCACCACGAACGACGATTATCACACCGCCTCTGAAGATGACGCAGTTGCAGATGAAACGTTAGGAGAAAATCCAAACAGACCACAGCCCATCAGCCCGGAGAACCGTTTATCAGAAGTAAAAAATTGATTTAAATTAAGAGAAACATGTTCACATTCACTGGCGTCTATTGAAGTACTTACAGTTGTGTTTTATAATTGTTATCTAATAGAAAATAGTTTATATTTTATTAAAAAAATCCAAAATGGTTTTAAATTATGTATTACATTTTGTTATCAGTGTACATTATTCTTAAATTTGCGGTTAAGAATGAAGAAATTTATAGTTTTATTAAAATTAACAAAAAACAACCGAATTAAGATAATCAAGAATAAAATTATTCCTACTCTTATTGTTTATATAATTACAGCTCACTAAGTACAAGGGAGGATGATGATTGTCGTAACTCTAGTTGAATGCTTATAATATTTAATGTATTGTGAAAAACTCTCAATTTCTAAATTTTTTAAAATCGTTAATTTTTTAATTTTTGCAATAGTAGTGTGCATGATTTTCGTATTGTCGATACTAATGACATTATGTTTAAACAATACATAATAACAGAAATGGAATCACTGGTGGCATAGCTATGAAACATTATTACTAAAAAACAAAAACAGAAAGGAATTTACTTTTAAATGTATGATTATCGGTAAAACCAAGGAATTGGTCTATTATAAAAGTCTCTTTAAAATATGTTTTATCATTTGTTATATTTAGTTTACTTAGAATTCTTTGAACTGATGTTGTCCTTCTTCGGGTGTACAGGCCGTCGTCGGTTGGAATTGCTTCCTAACGTTTCGCTAGCACGAGTGGTGAGCTTCTTCAGAAGTCTACAACCAACAGCGAAAATGGATAGACCTCTGAAGAAGCTCGCCACTCGTGCTAGCGAAACGTTAGGAAGCAATTCCAACCGACGACGGCATGTACACCCAAAGAAGGACAACATCAGTTCATCAACTGGCCGCGAAAGCCTTAATCAATTTGTTAGAATTCTTTTCTTAATTTTAAGCTGTTTTAGATGTGTCTATAGTTGTGTAACATTTTACATTTTTTACGTCTAATTCATGTATGGATTTTATACAATTGGTGCTTATATCTGTATATTTTTATCGTCTTTAATGTGTTTTACATGCTTTTGTCCTTAATAAGTATAATAAGATCATATTTATAAAACACCTTTCTGACTAATTTTTGTTCTTTATTGTTGATTAGTTTATCGACTAATGTAACGTTACACACACTATTTTCGGGAATAGTCTTTATAATTTTTAATTTTCTATTCTAGCTGCTCTCAGATAAAGGCAATTAAATTAATTTATTGATCAAACTATAAAACGCAGCTAATTTGGTTTGCAAAGGGTGGCTGGATTCTAGGAACTAATTTAATCTCATCTAGCAGACGCGATACGGTTTATTTCGATACTTCATCAAGTTTTGTCGTGAATTGTGCTCTAAGTATTCATTTTTAATTAAGCTACCGATGTCTCTTGATTGAATGGATTTCCAAACAAATAAAATAAAATACACAGGAAGTTTTACAGTATTATATAATCAAACTCGACAAATTTGTTTCAGCCGAAACAACCGTATATAACTCCCCTCTATTTTTAAACAAATTCTATAATTAAAACCGTCATTATAAATACTTTTCGATTAAATAATATTGTCAAATTTCCTGTGTTTTTTATTTTATTTGTTTGGTTTAATCATG
Organism: Agrilus biguttatus; assembly: GCA_963921985.1. Lineage (NCBI taxonomy): Eukaryota > Metazoa > Arthropoda > Insecta > Coleoptera > Buprestidae > Agrilus > Agrilus biguttatus. The sequence goes on from OY998118.1 coordinate 30,873,546, forward strand.
CAGTTTAAGAATCGTTAAAGCTTGATGAAAGGGTTTCTTTGGTTTATTATTACTGGGCTTTATATTTTATATTTATTAAACTATTTTTGGTGCATATTTGTTGAAACATGATAAATAATAAAAATAATATGAAAAGTTTAAACAATGTATTTAAATTACAATTGTCGACGAGACCGCCATTATCGAAGAGTAGGTAAACAAACTAAATTGAAAGTTAAAACCAACCGGTTAAATACCTATTGACAAGATGTACAAATATACATATATAAACGTATTTGTAACAACCAATTAATTATCCGATATGGGATTTTGAAAATACACCCTTTGATAATGACGGTCTCGTCGAAACAATTGTAAGAGGTTTTCTTTAAATACATTGTTGAAACTTTTTATATTATTTTTATTATTTATATTTTATGCCTGAACTGCTTGTAGGGTGACACTCGAATTGAGCACAGAGCGTAAGCAGGTAAACAAGTAATTATCGAGGGTTTGTTTATCAAGAAAGGAATTGAGCACAGGGATCATACAAGTAGCAAATAAAAATACCGATGATAAATAAGAACAACATTAACGTTGTAATGTTGCCAAATATAACTGGTTTGTAAGGGGCGGGAGAAATTAATAAAAACAAGGGACTAAATGATGGTGAAATATCAAGATACAACTATATAAAATTTATTTCTTATGAAATATCGTTAGTTAAGTTAATATTATGTATCTAATATAAAGTTGAAATATTAATCCTATAAGTACTTGTACCAAATAAACAAAATAATTTAAAGTAAATATTGTTTTTTGTTACAACATTCCATTAGAAAATTTACTTATTTACCTACCTACTAACCTAACCTAACCTACCTACTGCTTTAAAAAGAACTCAAATCCCTACAGATATTTTAAAAGAAAGCTAGCAACATGGCTTGTGCTCAATTTGGGTGTTTATTTAAATACAAGTTGGTAAGAAAATCTTTGTGCTCAATTCAGGCGTCCGTTTGTTCTCAGTTCATGCTTATTAATCGTTTTTGTGTTCAATTCAAGGCATCGGCTTGTACGATTCCTGATGACACAGGATCCAAAATTCACATATGAAAACAACTCCTATTTAATAGTAGCCTTTGTAATTTCTGTCCTTTTATCAAATGAGAGAAACATAAATGAAAATATTTTGGAATAAAGAAAACAATTTTGGTTTTTACTCTAGTATAAGTAAGATATTAATTTTGTGCAGAAATTGATTCATTATGGTGTTTATATTGTGGTCTTTGGTGTGTTGAAACAATCAATAAAAGAAGTATATATGCGTATGTGTGTAAAGTTTAATATGTACATTGTTGATAAAGAGTGGTTATATACAAAATGAAGAAAGTCGCGGAAGAAGCAAGACAAGTAGAAAATACCAAGTAATTAATTAAGATGTGTTAATTACCGTTTTGGTTGAGGTTGAAGGAGTAAGTTGACTGGATGATGTTTGCTGAGTGATTCTGATTTATTGACTCACTTTTAGTAACTGCCTTAATTATACTCATTTAAAGGGTCATTATGAAACGAAATCTTAAAGAAATGAAAGAAGTAGGGTACCATTTCTGAGGATCTTAGTTTGGTGTTATTCAAAGTAAGGATAACAGGAATTTGTGGAAAGTTAAAATGGACCGGATGTAGAAAAGGGTCTCTTTCTACTGGCGTACAATAGGAACTGTTCGAAAAGAATTTATAAAGAAGTTAAAAAGAATAGAATGAAATTGAAAGAATTAAATGCACGAAATAAAAATATGAAAAGAAACAGAAATACATAAAATTAGATACGGAATATGGAAAACAAAACATATTTACATGATATACAAAATTGCCAATTAAATTTACAACTCTGGCAGAGACGAGTGTGGCAATAAACGACACAATAGTTTTTAAAAAAACTAATTTGTAGAAATTTAAATAAAGAACAAGATGGCATATTCTCCAGGAACATACTTTTGTATTGCGAACAATGTAAAGTTAGGGATGGTTTAGGTAACTGTAAGGTTTCCATTTCGTGTTGTCTGTAACGAATAATGCCGTATGAAGACCTTCGAAAACCAGGACAAAAACGGACGGCATGTTTTTGCAGGAATGGAAGGCGGAACACTCGAATTTTCTCATTAGTTTCGAGTACGCCCTTCCAATACTCATCAGCAGTAATTTCCATTCAAATGAGATAAACGAAGCGAGCTTGAGTCAACTCGACCGAAGGAGGAGAAAATTTATTTGCTTTTCACATGCTTCGGTCATACATGACCGAGTTGACACACGTGATATGTACTATGTTATGTCATCTCGTTATTGCCGAGAGCAGAGGCGTGCTCCAAATCTACACCCGAATAATACCGAAGCAAAGGGTAATATCGTACGGACATAAAGAGCATCTTTCAAATAAAACAGAGAAGGAATAGTTTCAGTTGAAAAAATTGACTGAAATGGTCTCTACCATATAAAAGTTGATCATCTTAAGAATATGTAATAAACACTTAGAATAACTTTCATCCTTTACAACAAAAAACTCCCAGCTTTCAGTAGTATGGTTGAGAGATTATACAAATTACAATTAAATGATACCAACTGTAATAAAGAACTTGCAGTTTTTAGCAATGTACTCAAGACTAATATTATTGACAATTTAATCGGTTGAAAACAATAAACATTAGGTTTCAATTCTGTTTACCCCTATGTAACACCAAACCTATTTATTTAACAATGTAACCTATTTAAGTTTACCTTCTATTAGGATAGCAAAAGAAATAAAAGCTGAAAATGTAAAGACAGCATTTAGAACAATAAATAACTTATTTAAATGTGTAAACAATATAAAAGATAAAGCTGAACTGTTCCAAAAGTGTGGTACTTATAAATTATGTTGTAGTTCTTGCAGTTCCATTTATATAGGGCAAACAGGTAGAATCTTCAATGAAAGAGTCCACGAACATTGTAAAAATTAAATTAAAATATCTACTTTCATGAATAATATTAGAGAAACAAGACACAAATTTGCTATTAAAGAAAATGTTAAAATATTACACATAAAGAATAAAGGCAAAAAGCATTATTAGAATCTATAGAAGTAAGGATTTGTTTAAATTTATACCTAAAAAGTGTAACAAAGGAAATTGAAAATGTATATGACTCACCAATTGTCAAAGTATGTGCAGAATATTTCCCTCTCCCACCCTTATCATTAGTTTAATTTTTAAGACCAAATTATTAACTTAGCTTAAGGATCTTTCTTCTGAAGATGACCTAGTAATTTGAAACAAATTTGCTAAGAACCATAATAAATAAGTGAAAGTAATTTTAAGTGTTTTATTACATATTCTCAAAACTTTTTAACTCTTTTAAAAAATTAATTAATGAAAATAAATTCTTACAGTCATTTTGGTTTGTTAATCGTTATTAAATGGTGCTTAAAAATTGCTAACCTAGATAACTTAAAAGTTTCTTTAAATAATAAACGTAATCTGTAATGTGAAAGCTCCAAATTAAACATCTAATAATAACGAGGGTAAATCAAGTCGTCAGTTCGAAGACTTCCTACGCTAAACTAATATTTCCAACTCTCAAAAACTAGAACAACCCACATCCTCAACTATTTGCGAACAGTAACAATTATTTACTAAAAAATTATTGTTAGCTATTGCTTTTATAATTTTAAAATGTAGATTCAATTTTCTACCCTTTCGACTTGAATATAACAATCTGATATTTTCAGAGCTTAAGTTGTGGTCTTCTAAGGTTCAATGTTCAGAAAAATCTGTTGATGTATTTTCATTTTGTATACTTTGCTGATGTTCATATTATATATTTTTAAGCATATGATCTGTCTGACCAATGTAAATCGCTTCATAGCTTTTACAGTTCAACTCATGTATTTCACTTTTTGTTTTTAGATCTTAAATTTTAAGATCAATTGCCTCAATAAGAACAAAAATGAGAAAAAGTTAAAAGATGGGATGTATACCAAACGAATAATAAAAGGTACTTCAGTTTCTACTTAACTCTTTCATAATGGCCTAATAAGCCGAAACAATATTGAACAGTACTTCTAATAAAACTTTTGTAAAACTTTTAAATTAAACTTTTTATTTATGATTACTTGATTGAAAATAAGTTTCACAATTTCATAAGCGATGCCTTTCTGATTACACTGGTGAACAAAATTAAAATAACTTTGAGTAACACGGACAAAACAAGGTGCTTATTATGTAAAACGTACCCAAAAAGCCGGAAATAACATTCGCTTTTTTCTATCACCCATGTTTTTCTGTGTAAGTGTACTAATAAATATTAATCTCAGAATGTTGTTGTTGATGTTTTACGGCGATATGTTGCTTCGGAAGGATCTCTTAACAATGTCCAGCAATAATCAGCAAGCAAATTAACACTTCATTTACTTTGATACCGTTTTTCCATGGCAGATATACCTTGGTGGAACCGTTCACCATGTTCATCACTTACCCTGCCTAATGAATGTATTGTCACGAAGTGTACTTGCAGTTTGTTATGATTCAGTCCTAAATAACAACACCTTTCTGGAAAAGATAATGGATACTCTCGGCCTTCCTAGATACGCCTGGAATATTCTAGCAACGATCAATAAAAAGACAAGGTTGTAGAATGAAGGAACGCTGAAAACTATAAAAGCGAGTGCACTGGGTGGACGAATCAGTTTGTTTACATCGTGCGTTGACACGTGACAGGAGCGATAGTCATAGAGTGGCGTCAGTGGAACGCGAGTATAAGTAGTGGCGAAGAATAAGGCAACGGGAGAAATAGATTTACTAGTACGAAAAATTGTATAGACTTGTGTTAGTCAGAAGTGTAGTTAATTTAATTTTATTTGTTAATAAATTTCGTTATTTTCGTTCGTTTAATTGTGTTTTTGTAACTGAATACGCCACAGTATTAAAATTTACCCCTACTAAAAATTCTTCAAGTATTTCATATATAGTACAATGAATGTTCAATTTCATGGTCTCTATTACCCCAGAAATCATATTTCGTGAATTTTCTGTTTACACTGAACACAAGGATACGCATGTGATCAGATTTTTCCTTTCTGTGAGAAACTCATAAACCCCATGAAGCGTAACCATCTTACATAAAACATTTTTGACGGTGATATGTTGGGAATAACTCACAAGATTATTTTAAAATCAGAAAAGGTTTTATTTAAAATATCCAGAGAAATGTCCCTAGGAAATTTTGAATTGCTTTTAGGAACGCATAAAAATGTTTTTCGTTTTGTTTGTTTTTATTTAAGAAGCTTAGCCTGTACATAACGGTAAAAAATTTATAAGAAAATTTACCTCTTGCATTTTCCGATGTATACTAACTTTATGCCATTGGTTATCGTCGAAGCGAACTTTATTCGGTTTGATTTGCATTTCTTGTTTTCCATTGGAAAGTCCCATTGTAAGAATTAAACAACCTTCTTTGATTGCCACATTCAAGTAATCTGATCCATCGCCTGCAACAAAATAAATCACCTTTTATATTTACAATTGCATCATAGATATAGATATAAGTACCTAAGTACAATAAATAGATAGATACATACAAGTATAATAGAAGTAGGTCATGTACAAAATCGATTAGTTTTCAGAATTTAGTACTCCAATATATTTCCAGATGTAGATCGATTAATTAATTTACAACAAACATTTCACACTGGTGCAAAATTAAAAATTTAAAAGTTTTCGGATGTAAAGATAATACTTATATGCTGTCCTGTGGTGTAAAGCAAGGGAGTCAAAATGCCATAACTTATCAAATTAAGAAAAAAAAAATTAATATTGCACTTGTCTTACGTAATGTTATAAGCCAGGATCTCAGTAAGGGAGGTTGAAATTTTATACAATTGCTGAGTCTCTAGCTGCATTACTGCTATTTATTATGGGATTCAATACTGCTTGTATAGGACCTTTTACGATAAGGAATAGCCACATTTCTACAGATGGCGCTTACACATTGTCTGCACTTACGTATGCATTGAACGCTGTTTTATGTTAGCAGGTTGGTATGTGTTATGTCGAAGCTGTCTACGACGAGCTGATGAATACCAAATAGTTCGTAATCGCGGTCCACGTCTGACAGATTTGACAGGCTGCTCTCCAAGAATTTATTTTTGCCATAACGACGCTAGTTATTGTAATTACGTTTGATTAATTCTACTTGTAGTGGTTTCGTTAAAAATAGGAATTTATAATTTCGAACGACTTTCTAGGACAGTAATATACAGTAATCACTTATAAATGATTTATTGGACGATTAATGATTACCAATAAGACGTTACTGTTAACTATTGCGAATTCATGGGGGTATAAATGTAAGAGATCTTGGTTGCAGTCGATCTGTTCAACAGACCGATAGAGGAAAATGTAAGAATCTTCAGTGTCTGTGTAAAAAAATGCATTTATAATGTCCATTGTGTGTGAAAAGTCAAAGAAACTGTTTCCTATATCTAAGAGCAGGCAGTGGGTGTATCGTATATATTGGTTTATCACAAAATATTTGTTTGAACTGAAATTATTATATTTTGAAAACAATCATCATAGCTAAAGGAGGAGTTTCACGTTCATTAGAAAATCGACCTATAAAACTGTAAAATGTCAAGATATTTTAAAATGAATGCGTATTTTGAAAATAGACAATGTTCGTGATATATTAAATATGGAAACAAAAACTTGAAGTACCCCTATGGTCGTGTCGGATTTTATTTTTGGGAAAAGTAGCAATTTTTCACTATATGCTTGCAGTTTAAATTTGGAGCGCACGATTGAAGCCCTTGTTATTTATGTACTAGAGAAAGGGCTAAAATATGCTCCAACAATTAACGTTAATAAAGATAGGGTTTTAGATCTAGAAATAGATACTTATGTAGCATTAGATGATTATAATATTATAGGTAAGCCTATCAGTGCCATAAACATTAAGAATATAAATATAAAAATGGAATCAACAGAAAGAACTAGTCCGTGGGCTAATACCCCTATCGGCAATGAATTATACTGCTGATTTGGGAAGATTCTTAGACGAAGATACGAAAGATATCCAAAAATATGGAAAATATTAAAAATATGGACATCCAAAATATACACGATATGGCTTTCTGTTCGCTGTGCCTACTTGGTAGGACGCGTTTCAAATGTGTTATCTTTGATCTTAATATTTAGACGAATAAGGGTTTTAATTCCTTTTTTTGGATATTAAGAATATATATAAGAAAAGTAAACATAATCGTCCTCATAGAAACAAATCAGAATTACAAATACTAAGATCCATAAAATATAAGTTAAATACAGAAAATTTAATGTAGTAGAAGAGTTAGTTAATATTAATTTTTTTACTTGAAAAGTTCATTAAAGTTTTCTGTTACAGAATAAAAAGCTACTGCTGCTTTCGAAATTTATAGAGCGATTTCATGGAACCATAAATTTTCATTTAAGAATAGGAAACGTTGAACAAAGAAAGTTTACTGCAAAGACTTTGTAGAATATATATTAAATTTTTGAATTGAAAGTATCTTGCAATAAGAGAAATTATGTGTGATAAAATTGAGAGAGTTTCAGTTATAAAAGATCACTTTTCACGATTTTCATTACGTCGAATTCAGTAGGTAGTTACATACCTTTCATCTTTTATAAGTCGTACTTAATGGAGAACGATTTCTCATAAAAGCAACGATGTGAAAAATGCTTACTGTTTTAACCAATACGTACCAAACAGGTTTCAGAGTTGGAAACGTGGGAGGATCAAAGGGATAAAAATAATCGTTATTTTAAATTCGTGAATACAAAATAATATATTCTTTTGGAGTCGGTGGCAAGTCAACTTCAAACAAAATCAAGCAGGTGTTGTTGAAGGTCCTTCTTTGCATTTATGCCATTATCTTTCGTTTCTTTTAATAAATTAAACTACAGTAACTACGTTTATTGACAACCAAATTCTGGGTTTACCAGTTTCATAGATTACCCGTAGAGATGGACAGACAGGACGACAAACGAATGGTACAAAAATTAATTAATTAAATTGCTTTTTAATGTTTCAAAGTGTTTATTAAAACCTCTACAATTGTTTCTGCATGTCATGCCTTTTTCAAGAGTAAACAATCTACTAAAATTTATCGAGTGTACAATTTTAGAATTTCGGAATTGTTGATACGTCTAATAAAGAACGATTTACAATGTCTACAATAAATAATTATTATGGTGCGGTGAGGTGAATTCTTCTTGACTATCTATATCGTACTTACTTAAGGGTAATAAGAAGCGGAAGAAATAGAGAACGGAGGAGGAGGCAAAAAAGGACAGAGATAGTTTGAATATAGCTAGGTATTGAGAAGAATATGGGAACAGGATCATGTTGGGTGTATGCAGGAGACAACGACAACGAAGATTAAAAGTTAGAAAGGAAAAGGTGATTTTTATATTTCACAACAATATTAATGATGGATTTGGTATTTTTTAGAAAAAAAAAGTTATTTCATAAATTTCTGAAAAATAAAATATAAAAAGTAAAACATAAGTCAAAAATTTTCACAATACTTTATTTCTTCGTAATATATATTTCTCCAAACATTGGCTTTGTCGGACGAAAATACATACTACAACATCTTTACCATATGTATTACTAGTTATAATATATTATCATTAAGTAAATGTCGAAACTACAAAATTTTTAAAAATTTAAAGGTCAGAAATTTCAATAATGGAGTTTGAAAACATATTTGTGACGAAAAGTCTTTAACAAATTCGAAATAACAAATGTAACATTAGATTTAAACCAGATGTCTTTAAAAAGAATAAATAAATTCTTTGCAAGATCTTGTAATATTTAATAACAAATTTAATTAAACAAGGAGGAATTGATGTACCTATTAACTGTTTTACTGGTACGAAAATTTCTACAATTGTTTTAATTAAGATAAAAAGAAAATAATATATGTCGGAGACAGATTCAGAACGTATTATTACTTTTTTTTTGGTAATAAAGAACATTAAGTTCTTTATTGGTAGAATTAGAAGTCGAGATTAACATTTGTCCACCAAACATAGTTACAATCGCAGAGAAAAGTAATTTTGTACTTGCTAAATACAAAACATGATAATTATATTTTGAGCTCTTAATGGTCCAGTAAATTTTTATTAATAATAATATTTTTATTAACTTATTTTTTAATTTCCACTGATTAACTGTTTACTGCAATTGTATACATTAAATACAAGAAACTCTAGGTAGTGTAGAACAAAAAATATCTATAAAATGTTACTATAGATCTTACTATATAAGGACATGAAGACAGCATCTTATACGATAGTAGTGATCCTGAAATAGCAAGTAATTGTGGTTCGCCTTTCTCGCTCTAACACAACCTGATTGGTTGTCTCATTCCTAGATGTATCTCAGAAAAAAAAAAACTTTTTTGTGTTTCATTCCCTTCAGGAATCATTGGAATGGGTGGGTGGTGTAGTTAGGGGAGGAAGATGAGACGGACGAAATGAAGACATAAGAGAAGTGAAAGATTATCTGTGGAATATTACTGTCCCAGAATTTGCCTAAATGATCCAAGGAAGCTACAGAAAACGTGGACCAGAGCAGCCGGACACGGGTTCGAACTGGTGACCTCCCGAATCCTAAACGAATCTGATACAAGTATGATGGTTCCCGAATACTAAATAATGATCTAGAGCACTAGACCACGCCGCTCGGTGTGTATCTCAGGTCGCGTTATAGCAAAAAAGTCGGACCACAATTATTTCCTATTTCAGGATCGTTGTAGTAGGATTTAACTGCTCAACCAATCAGGTCATGTTCAGGCTGCGTTAGAGCGAGAACGTCGAACCACAAATATTTCCTAAGCCAGTATCACTGCTATAGTATTGAATGATGTCTCTATGTTATTATGCTCTAAGCTATAGTCTTAACCGTATACCAGAGTCTATCCTTTTCAAATAAAAAAATCATTTAAACTGACCGCGGAATCTTGGAAAAAACATATGTACATCAAATTGAGAATCCTTCCTGTTTTAAAGTCGGTTAATAACTGAATAGGAAAAGTCGTTTACTAAGTACTTCTGGAAGCATGATAAAGTAATTAGCTGTCTAATTAGATTAAGTTCATGTGGTATATAGGAAAACAGCAAATAATATTACATCAAGCGTTAAACTGCATTGTTTTTGTAATGGAAACCGTTTGAAGTTTCATCTAAACTAGAGATAAAAAAATCAGCAAAATGAAACAAAAAAACGTAGACGTTGCAGCCTTTGTTTCTGATGGATACGTTTGTCATGTTATCTGTTTCGTATCTATAGTCGATGTCAAGTAGGATTTCACATTTATCACATTGTTTTTGGGTAAAAAGCGGTTTTGTAGCATTTATATTTTTCTAGATTAAAATACAAACAGGTACATACGTACCGTTGACCGTGCGATAAACAGCAGCAAATTGGATAGGTACGAAAATTGTGAAATCTTTTATCAGAGATAATGACAGAACACAGATATTTGATATAATATGGGTTTGATCCTATGCTATATCGTGAATAAAGTTGAATACCCGTAGATAATTTAAATATTTATGGTGATAAATGCATACGTACCGTTGGATACTTTAGTATGCATATCATATTCCATTTGTTAATGCGGTTTTGATAATTTCATAATGGAATTGCTTTTGCAAGATTGGTTAGAACAAAGTAGATTACCTACCTAAATAGAAGAGCAGTCCGCTGGGCACTCTCGTTTTGAAGTAAAACGTCATAGAATCCTGTGTGCTGACCACAGCATCGCTTCCTGTTTGACTGAGGTCATACGATAAATATTCGTTTCCACGAAACGAGGCTTCCGTTGGGGCTTTATCTGAAACAACGGAACAAAAGGGCTGTTTAATTGTCGAGATTTAATTGACTTTATTGATTACGTATAAAAAAATCCAACGCGAACTTTCTGAAAAATTCCAGATTTATTGACAAAATTTTGGAACATCTGAAATTGTTTTTAGTCTATTCTAGATAAATCTAAAAAATAATTGACCATTCCATAACTTTCTAGAACATATGGTTAAATTAATCACAAATAGATGGTTTATATGTAAGTGAAAGATTTTCGAATCAGTTCAAATAATGATTTTGGTAAGTACTGATAAAAATTGTATTTTCTTTATATTTATCCAGGGTTTTTCAAGTTGATGGGCTATTAGAAGTGTTTGCATTAGTAGAATGAATTCAATTTTGAAACTTGAGCTCATTTGGTTATTGTTTATGCCGCTTCTTTTAAAATTATTTTCAAGTTTGATTTACATCATATACCGGAAGTAGATGTTAACTTTCTTATTTTAAATGGAATGACATATTGTTTTTTACATTTTCCCATAGAAAATCTGAATTCATGTATATTTTATAGGAGGTACTACCCCGAAAATATTGATGAATTTTGAGTTATTTAATTTTTTTCAAAATTTTTGACATTTGCACGTTAACATTTAAAAAACCGCAATTCAATTAATTTTTGAGATTTTGCTTTATAACTCGTAACAATTATTTATAACTATTCACATTATCGAAAAACTTTCTGGTGTATAACTAAAATGTACAGGGTGTTCAAATTTGGTCAACTTCAAAGGAGCATATGGCAATTTTTTTAAATAAAATGACCCATTTTTGACTGCATATTCGAATTCCTCATTGAATTTGGCGTCTATTGATATGGGAATAACGTATACCTTTGTTTATAGATACTTTTTGAGAAAATTTACAATTTGTGAATATGTTGGTTTTTTGCACTGCATACGTATATTGTTAATGAAAGCAGTGTGCTTTATTGCAACAATTCAAAATTATGGGCCTGTAAGGCGGCATACGTTTTCTTACATTTAAAAACAATTGATTCTTCAATTATTTTGAGATCATTTTAAAAAAAGTGTCATTCCATTTAAAATAAGAAAGTTAACATCTACTTCCGGTATAACCGGATGTAAATCGAACTTGAAAATATTTTTAAAAGAAGCGGCATAAACAATAACCAAATGAGCCTAAGTTTTAGAATTCAATTTATATACTTCTAATAGCCCATCAACTTGAAAAACCCTGTACATCTACATATATCTTTACTAATTGATATTATTCAAATTATTTTAATCAGCTTAACTGTGATACCTCCTAAATAAATGATATCGTTTCTTCGTATTTTACTGTACCTAAAACCCATCTTTTCTTTATTAAGCTCTTAAGCAGAATGGTATACGCAGAAGGTAAAGTACGTTAAACCAAAAAATGGCGAAGATAAACTTCTTGCCAAAGTAGACTTGGTAAATGGACATAAATATATGCGTTGTAATAATTCTCACGACATTCCTATTTCTTTGGATAATGGAGGCTGTCTGCTGGCAGTAGTCCAGAACTTTTTCTCCGAAATAAAGAGTAATCGTGACGGTACCGTTCCGCGTCCAATTTCTACAAGTTTATAAGAATACAAGAGAGATGGACCTTTGAGATTTAAATTAATAAAAAGGCAGCCTAACCGTTTTCGTTTCGTGAATTGGAAAAAGGAGATAGAATATTCAGGTTTGAATAAACATGTCTGTCGAATAAAATCCGCTTGATAAGGAGATTCAGAAAGATAAATATAATATTATAGCACGAGAAAGGTAACACACTTCAGGCCGTGGCAGTAATATTTTTAGAGTTATATTCAGATGACGAATAAAATGAATGTATATCAGTACAGAAAGATGAACATTTTTATATCGTGTTGCTTTATGTCTTTTAGGAATCTTATAAAATGTAACTGTCGTAAATAAATAATTATCATCGCATTTTTTGACTGAAATTAAACTAAAGCAAAATTTCATCAATACACCCCTGTTATAGGTACGTCAGATTGACTGCAAATAATTGTCAACAGAAAGCAACTAGTACCTTATGAATAAATACTGAATTATATTGAATTAGCGGATACTTGATGGAAGTCCAACATATTGAAATAAATACACAGTTGATAACTTCTACAATTTATTAAATAAACTTAACACGTGTTTCGCAAACACTGTGGCTTCTTCAGAGGTACAAAATTTACTTAAAACTACCTAAGAGTAGATGTTTATAAATAGGGTGGTGCATTTCATTAGAGTGAGGAAAAGATTTAATAGTGGTGAGGGGTTTATATCTACTTGGTCATTGTAAATCTGTTGTTAATTTCATTAGATTCTAATAGTGTAAGTTTTAAACTTTTATTTTCAATATGTAAAATTTTTACATTTAAAATAAATATATATGGTTATCTTTTAACACATGTTTTGCATAGTTAGAATCGTTTTTTTTTTGGTTCTATATGATCTAAAATGTTCGTTCAAACGAATTCTAAAATTTCTTCCCGTCTGACCTATATAAATTTCTGAACAAGAACCGCAATTAAGTTGATATATGCCTGGTTTTGATAATTTCTCTACTTTGTTTTTATTATTCTTTATATGTATGCCAAGGTTATTATTCGTTTTGTATGATACATTTATATTGTTGTCTCTGAGAAATTTATTGATTTTTAGTGATGGTTTCCCTATATACGTTAAAAGTTTGAATTTTTTATTTGAGTTATCTTTAGTGAGTGGGAAGATGTTTGAAATATTTTGAGTGTATGACATTTTTTGTAAAAGAGTGTCAATTATGAGCGGGTTGTAATTATTGTTTATGGCGATTTGTTTAATTAGATTCAATTCTTTATTATAGTCTGTTTCTGACAAGGGAACTTTGATAAGTCTGTGTAACATGCTATAAAATGCTGAGTGTTTGTGTTGGTAAGGGTGACAAGATGAGTTGTTTATAATAATATCTGTGTATGAAGGTTTATGGAAGATGGAAAAATTATGTTTATTATCTTGTTTGAAAACTACTCTTAGGTAGTTTTAAGTAAATTTTGTACTTGTGAAGAAGCCACAGTGTTGGCGAAACACGTGTTAAGTTTATTTAATAAATTGTGGAAGTTATCAACTGTGTATTTATTTCAATAAATACTAACTATGGTGGTGTTGTGTTTAATATTTGAGAAATCAAAAAAACAACAGTAGATGTTTCAACAAGATTTTTTATTATTCACTCCACGATTGTTTCAACTAACAGGTAAAAATTTGTTTAAATCAGTCATATTTTGAATTTGACAGTAAATTTTATTCTCAAACTGAAGGCCATCCCATGGGATCACCTGTTTCACCTATATTGGCTGATATATTCATGAATGATTTTGAAGAAAAATTGTTTAATAATTATCTAGCTAAAAACATCCATTTCTACTGCAGATATGTAAATGATATATTTTGTGTTTGGTCAGGTAGTAGAAGACAGTTGGACAATTTTTTAAATATTTTAAATTCTATCAGTATCAAAATCTAATGGCCTATTAAATTTTCTAGACTTTATATCTCTTGTAATAATAATAAGTTAAAATACAATATTGAGAGAAAGCCAACAACTGACACCACTATTCCGGCTTGCTCTAACCAATCATTTAGAACCAAATTATCAACATTCCCATAGCCTATTACACAAATTAATCAATATTCCTCTAGATGAACAAAACCATCAAACATAATTAAAAATTATAAAATATATAGCAATAAAAAACGGTTACAATGATCTTTTGAATAAAAAACTCAGAAACAAACTATTACAATGTTTATTCAGTGATTATTCCTCTAGTAATAAAAATAATGTCAGTTTTTGTTCTAAAAGTCTAGTTCTAAAATAGTAAAAAGACTTAGTAAATTCAATATTAATGCAATAGATATCAATAAAAATAATTTAGGAACTTTTCTAATCAATAACAAACGTAAATTAAGCAATGGCCAAAAAATTGGCGTTTACCAAATAAATTGCAACGATTGTAATGCTATCTACTTAGGCCAAACTGGTCGTTCTCTAGACATAAAGAAGAAAACATGTAATACAGGTCTTTCATAACAATTTTTTAATAAAAACCATAACATAAATGTCAATACTAAGTTAATACACACTGAAAATAAGGGCAAGAAATTAAATTTATTGGAATTTCTTGAAATTAAGAATGCCCAGAAACTAAATAAATCATCGTTAATAATCACACAGAATTGTTTGTTCAGAATACACCTATTTTATTAACTAGGTTTTCGCTTTCAGAATAGGTATTTAAATAGATTCTCGTTATAATGTAACTTTAGTATTGTCAATGTTTTCTTGAAAATGACTTGTTAGTTGAAACAATTGTCGAGTGAATAATAAAAGATCTTATTGAAACATCTACTGTTCTTTCTTGATTTCTCAAATACAGATATCGTATTAAACGCAATCTGCAGATATTTACATCATATTTGTGTGATTCAATAAAGTTAAACAGCAACAAACTCTATCAAAGAAGGTTGTCACAATTTTTATATTACCTAAATAAACTATGTAGAATTATCTTCCTCATTAGACGACTTAAATTCATATTCAGTACGAAACAGCTCCTAACGGTGTATTATATACTAAGTAACAAACAGCAAATAAATTAATTTATAGTACATCCTAAGAGGGTGGGGGTTAAACAATGTTTTGGTCCAATAGGGGATTGTTGCCAAAATATGATGCTCGTTGGTGATATTTTTATTTTTTTTTAGCTTTTTCTATTTCTAAAATTTCATACCTATCTAGTATTGGACCTCCTTTTAAATGATGTAATAATTTTATATTGCTTTCATTTATGCTATAGTTATATTCAATTAGATGAGTGGCTAAAATTGAGGCATGTTTATTGAACTTTACATAATTTACGTGTTTGTTGTATCTGGTTAGAATATCCCTTTTTGTTTTGCTAATATAAATAGCCGAGCAGTCTGAACAATTGATTTCATATACACCGCTTTTTTGAAGGGTGTCGGGTTTTCCAGTCATCTTATTGTTAATTTCTAATTGTTAAATTTTAACCATAGCATAAATAAAAGCAGTATAAAATTATTACATCATTTAAAAGGAGGTCCAATACTAGATAGGCATGAAATTTTAAAAATAGAAAAAGTTAAAAAAGAAAATAAAATATCACCAACGAGTAACTATATTTTGGCAACAAGCCCTATTGGGCTCAAACATTGTTCAACCCCCACCCTCTTAGGATGTACTATAAAATAATTTATTTGCTGTTTGTTACTTAATATATTTTTGTTGCTCCTGAAGATGCCCTTATAAGGCGAAATACGTATCGAGTTTTTTAGTAAAGTTTTAAGTGAAATTCCCAAGTTTGTTTGATTTAAATTTTAATTTTAATTTTGAATCATGTTTCACCAAGTGATAACGGCAGATAGATACCCTTAAGATATAGTTTAGTTTGATTTAGGGTTCATGTAGTTCATGATGAAGTGTTCATGTAAATATAAATGTAAATATTTAAATTACTTAACAGCAATAGTAATAAACAATTGTCCGTCCTTTATAAAATTATAGCTAAACATAGTCAGTTCAATACATTATTAAATCTAACATAAAAATAAATAAAAGTGATCAGGATTAATGAGAAAATAGACGAAAACTAACACTTCCCCGTGGAACAAATTTCCTAGTTCCGAAGTAAACTAATTAGAGCTGGAAACATTTATTTTCAGCGCTCCGTCCACTTCGTCGTCATTTTCATTGTTAATTTTTGGTTTCTTTCCTCTTGACTTCCTAGTTTTCTTGCTATACTAGCTGAAAACACGCTTCTTCACGTTTCTAGCTTTTCTACTAGCTTCTACAGCTGCAATTTCGTCCTTGATAGGTGTGTCGGTTAGTACAGCATATTCGATCTTCGTCTATTAGTTTGTTTCCATTTACTTGACGGAGTTTTTGGCAACGGTCTAAGAGCTTCCGGTAAAAATATATTGGAGATACTGGCCAGTATCTTTTAATGTGGAAAAAATGGAAAAAACATTAAAAATACTCGGTTCCGTTCACGAAAAATTATTAAAAGAAACAAAAACGAAACAGTAATTTTGAAATCAGGAAGAGGGTTAAATTGTAGGTAAATGTGCCCTCCTTTTTTCGTCAAAAAGCGCCTTTTTTAATTATCCATATTTAAATTTTAATCGATCCCTAGAGAGAATGTCCACCCCCTTTTACTCTCCGTAAAAGCAATAAAAATTGCATTGACAAATGAAAAAAATATATTTTGGATTTGAAAGCGTGATCACCGTATTATCGCGTATTTTTCGAACTTTTCTGAATATTTTTAAAATAATTAATTGATTCAAAACAATTCCTTATATAGGGGCGAAAAAGAGTAATACTGTGACGATGAGGTACAAATTTTCGAGTTCAGACTACATTGGTGTAGGACGTTGACCTATACGGTCTTAAGAAAATTTGCATATCCCCTTGCAAATGAAAATGAAAACCATATTCATTCCCTCCTGTTTTTTCCTGAGATATGTTTATTTAACATTTAACTATGCAAATACTACTTTATAAATCCATACTATTCTATATGAACTTTGAATTCGAAAATGCTTATCGTACCGTTATACGAAATATGTTTCACCTTTTCCACCCTTATTTAAGGAATTTGTTTGAATCTACTAAATGTTTTATAAATATTTAATATTGTAAAGGATTTTAATGCCTTCTTTTTTTTTTTTTTGAAAAAAGGAATAATTATTTTACTGAAACATGCGCAGGAGGAAACCATCAGTTTTACTGGCGATATAGAATAGAAGTAAAAAAGGATGAGAAGGATCACGTGACCATTTATCTCTTTCTTTTGACAGGATATGTCCACTTACAGTTGCACCTAATGTAGCTCTCTCGCTGTACATATATTGTCTCTTGGATTGAGCCACACGAAAAGCAGTCACGGTGCGAAGACAGCGATGGAGACAGGTGATGTATTATCAAGTTGTTGTACTTACTTATAGCTGAAAGTCGTTCCACACAAACCGCAATTCTCTCAATTTCCACTTTTATCCTGTTTTGGTGAAAATGGGTGATTTAGAAGTGGATATTCTTATTAATGAATAACAATCTTATAAACGGGATTGTGGTTGAAAATTTAATGTTTTGCAGCATTGTAAATGAACGAAAGGAACTGTATTATTCTCTGCAAGTTCAATTTTTGGCCCTTCCTCATTTGAATTAAGTAAGATTTCATTCTTCACCGTTTCAAGCACAGACAACCCACAGCCGTTTCCTTCTGTAATGAAGTTATCTTAGTTTCACTAAAATATCAAAGCCCTTTAAAGTGACTATAACTTGCTTAAGTTCCCGCTTGTAAGGCATGAAGTCTGTTGGTAAAACCACTAATTGATTTAGTCAGTTTGCGCTCACGTCCTAGAGATTTTCCATTAGGTTAAGTAGAGACGAACCATAGATAGGATGGAAGTACGACCTTATTGAAATGCAATTACTGTCACATCTCTTTACTTAATATTTTATTTCATTAACCTTCTATTAATATGAATACCTATAAATACGTATTTTTGGCAGCAAGAATATATTATTCAGACCATTAGAAACTGTATTGTAAAACCATTGTACGAGGGAAATCAAATATAAACGGTAAATATTTTGTAAAATAAATTTATTGATAAAAACATTTAACATTTAACATTTATTAGTGTAGTCACCCCGGTGCCCCATATACTTTTGCCACCGATTTGGAAGCTTGAATATTCCTTCTTCATAAAAAGTTTGAGGGCGAGTTATCAGCTAATTGCGCACATACTCCGCCACTTCTTCATTGCTTTCAAATCTTATGCCTCCAAGTGATACTTTGAAGGGCGCGAACAAAAAATAATCACAGGGTGACAAGTCAGCGATAGATGGATGATAAGAAGGATGCTCGAGGGTTTCCCAGCACATTTCTTCTAATTTATTCCTTGTCAAAATTGCGGTGTAAGGCCTGAGGATGACGTCTCGAATGGGCATACCCCGTCGTTTGCTTCAATACGCGATTTTTGTCGACTCTAACAACTCAGAATAGTAAGCCGTATTCACAATCGTGAAGAAAATCAATGAGTAAAACTCAAACAAATCCTTGAGTCAAAGAAAACAGTCGCAAGTACTTTTCTGGATGAGAGACGGGTTTTGGCTTTGACAGCCAAAAGGGCAGCCTTCGTTCTTTCTTCGCCACTACTTACTAGCCATTTTTGATTCGGGAGTGTAGTGGTGGACCCACGTCTCATCATAAGTAACGATACGTCTAAAAAAAACTCCCCTTCTTGTCTTGTCTATTATCGATTCGGAAGTCTTTCACTGATCTCCGACCTGACCTGTTTTTGATTTTCGGTCAACAACCTTGGAACCCAGCGAGTACTAATTTTTCTAAAGAAAAATTAATCAGTGGTGAACCAGCGATCACCTTCAACAAGCTCTCGAACAGCACGGATGTTTTATGATATGTCATTTGTGAGACTTGTTCTTGGGCGTCGATCATGACATTCATTTTCGACACGTTCTCGCCCATCCCTGACTTCTCTGACCCACGTACACGTATACATTCAACTCTGAGACAGTGAGACAGTGTAGTATCCCCAAACTGTGCCTTTAAACGAGTGAAAAATTTCGATGGTTTAACGCCGTCATTGGTTAAAAACTTTATGATGACATTTACATTACGTACCTTTAATGTGCTTTACATTAGTGTTTATATGAACCAGATATTTTGGCCAGTAATAATTCGTAGCACACCATACGCAGTTTCGACAAATTACTAACTTAAAATTCTTCAACATCCTATTGACATTGTGGGAATAGGTAGGTGGTGGTTTTGGTTAGGGAGTAATAGACGAGGTGTACAAGATAGAGATAGTAGAATAATTAACGACTTATTGCGAAATAATAAATCACCAGCTTTTGCTCACAAGAAAACAATAGAAAGTCTTGGAACAGTGTAAATGGAAACGGAATCGAACTGATGTTCTCCAGAGTGTTATCTTTTTGTGTTTCATTCCCACCAGCTACTCGTGCTGGTGGGCAGGCAGTCCCTCCAACCCACACTGCAGTGCAAAGTCGAAAAGTAGGGCGTAAGGCCCTCTTCAGCCTCCTTGCAGGAATCGTGGGAATGGGTGGATAATGTGGTTAGGCAGAGAAAGTTGAGACGGACGAAATGAAGATAGAAGAGAAGTGAAAGATTATCTGTGGAATATTACTGCCCCAGAATTTGCCTGATCCAAGAAAACCACAGAAAACCTGGACCAGAGCAGCCGGACTCGGATCCGAACCGGTGACCTTCCGAATGCTGAACAATGATTTAGAGCACTAGACCACGTCGCTCGGTTACCAGAGTGTTAACTTATAACATAGTCATCGAGCAAAATGTTGGCATCTTACAACTTGCACCTTTCATATGTATAAAGGAGTACTCAAAGGAAACTAGAATTGTTTACTTATTTTTCTTAGACATAATATCTTATAAACAACGGCTCTTGTTGGATAATTACCTTTTTTTTAACATTTATCATGGATATGTTTGCTCTGACAACATCTAAATGATTATTTATTGATTGTTTTACCCGTACGACAAATTGTTAGAGTAATACATGTATTGACTAAAAATTGTATCTAATTAAAATTAAACAATAATCAGTACCCAAATTCACCAAAATGTTTTGATTTGAAGTCGCTCTGGCTTAGTAATGTTTAAGGACTAAAACAATTGTATTATTTATGTCAGTGTACTATGTTAAATGTTCAATAATTACATCAATTCGTCGTAAAGTTCTGGAAAAAACCGAATGTTAGCTTCGTCGTCCGACACTAACCAACATATAAAAGGATCATCTAGAGTTAAAAATAAAAAAGGGCAGAGGACACGTATGGCGTGTCCCGTTACAACTACCCACGTAATCGGCTTTAGGAAATAATGATGCCAAAATACCCCCTTTCTCATGTTTAATTTGGGACAGTGTCACCAGCAGACGTCTGCTCATTTTTACCGAAACAGAAAATTAACGTGCTTCATTCATAAGTTAATAAACATCCTTACCTAAAGCGTTTCTATAAAAAGCACCTTCTAGGTAAAGAATCAATAATAGGAGAACACGCGATGGTAATAAAATTATTCGCTTTTTTCTGCTTTATTACTTGTATTAATAAAAATTATTTAAAAATTTATAAACACATACGCAATAAGATACCATTTTTGAGTAATGGTGAAGTTAATGCCGTGAAAATTTTATTTTATTTTTTTAAATCGATATTTTAATTAACGTGTGATGACATTGAAAAAATTGATAAAAGGTCAACATTTTACAGAAAAATGGTGTCTACCAAATAAATTGTAAAAATTGTGAGGTCATTTACGTCGGCCAGACTGGTAGAGCTCTAAATTGTGGACTAAAAGAACATAAAAGGTCAAATTTACACAAAAATAATTGCACAGGAATTTCTGACCATTGTATTACAAATAACCATCATTTAGATATTGATAATCCCTAAATTTTGCATAATGTTAATAAATGTAAAAAACTAGATCTTCTCGAAATATTCGAAATAACAAAAGCAAAATATAATAATCTTATGGTCACTAATGACCAAATTTTGTCTCCTCTCTTAAAATCTACCTTCTGATTACCTATTTAAGCACAAATTCTGCAATATACTTTTAGCGTCTATTGTACTCCTATCTTTTGACAATGGCGTAATTGCCGAAACGGTATCGTTAAGTTTTAAACAATAAATTGTGAAACAAATACCAAGTGTGTTTTATTCGATTTATTATTTAAAAATGTTTCACTATGAGATAAGCAACAGCTCAACATCACTTAAAGAAATAGGAGGTTGGGTACTAATCGAAATTTCCCCTTTAGACTCGTATCAGTAGTTATTACATATGCGGGATATTTTTGAATTTTATTTCATAAATTACTCATGATTTATAGCAATTGGAAGAATGGTTCATACCTCAAATCATGGGTCTTATTATTATCTACAAAACTACGAAGCGATTTTTTTGAATTTACTTTTCGTTTCTTTTCTATTTAAAAAATCCTAAAACTTACGATAGAATGATAGCTCAGGGTTTCCTTAAGCAACGTTCGAAGTTCGATTTTTTTTACTAATTATAGAAACAGAAATATTTTTATTTTTGTAATGAATTGGATGAATTGCCCCAATTGTACCTTTTAACAATAATAAGTTATTAATTCTTTAAAGATATTGACAGAAAATTTAGCATTAAAACAAGAGATATACGTTTCTTAACCATGAATATATTTTTTCCTAATACTTTCTAATTTACCCCACTGAGCACAATATTGAATTAAACAATAAATGAACTGTCAGACTAAATTTCTGTTCAGGGAAACCTAACCTAATCTAATTACTTTTTCGTTTTTAAGGATACGCCTCAGGTTGGCCTACTCCTTTCTGATTGTATAATTACAATTAATAACTTAGTGTTGTTTAAAGATACATTTGGGACAATTTTATATTCGTTTATGAATTTAAAGAAAATAAAAATTTCGAGGTGCTTACATCACCTTACTGTGTGTTTATATGTAATTATATAAAAGCTTTTAAGTTTATAAGTAAATTGTTTTCTGAGGATGAAAAAAAAAAACATTTCTGATTAAGTAAAAGTTGTCCATTGTGTAATTTCAATATTTCGAAAAGTTTCTGAGAAAACGTGGCTAAACTGTTATAACTAATAAGCGTTGTTGTTTAGTTCTAGTGAGTGGGTTGTGCTAAGCGGGGCGGCCATGTTGGGATCAGAACACGTTGCTCTCAAGTCCCACAGGAACGAAGTCACGGGAAAAGCTTATTTTTTAAGTAATAACTTCCAGCGAAGACATTTACAACCAATTATATCATATTTCTACCTTTCAATTAGAATAATGTGTTCATTTCGTAATAGATATGGTAAAACAAACAAATAACCTATGATTACAGATTAATATGGAAAGCAAGGTGTTTATGATAAATAACAAATGATATCCAAGAGAGAAGATTTGTTGGAAATGATAATTGATAAGATGGAGTCTACTGTTGCTTGATTGAGATTCATTTTAAATAAAATGAAATAAAACACACGTTGTTAAATCTCAATATAATTTTAAAAATACTTTACAATTGTTTCGTCACTTTGTGACTTCTTCAGAAGTATACGAATTACTTAAGTGCTATTACAGATTTTGTCCTTAAATACTATTTGTAGAAGCGGGGGTGGGGACATTAAAAATATTTAGTAAGGGCGAAATACTTACATCTACTTGTTCGTTAATTAACAAATTGCTATTTTTAAATTTGTTTATTGTTAAGTTTTCGAGAAGTGACAGTTTAAATGGTTTATTTTCTAAATGTACAACTTCAAATTCTTCATTAAATTCATGATTAATATAATGTAAATGATTTGCATAATTCGAGTCAGTCTTATTGTTAATATATGAACGTCTATGTTCATTTATTCTAATTTTAAAATTTCGAAAAGTTTTTCCAATGTAAAACATATCACAGGATTTACAATTAAGTTTATAAACACCTGATTTGTTGATTTTTTCAGTTACATCTTTGTTATTTTTAATATGCTTATTTAAACTATTGTTAGTCTTAAATGCTATTTTACAATCATGTTTTTTTAGTAAAGATGAAACCTGTTTAGTTGGATATCCTAAATATGTTAATGTTTTGTAAGTGTGATTTTCATTGATGTTAGGGTATATTAAATTAATCATTTTTTTGTGAAGCATCTTTTTTAATAACCTATAAATAATATGCGTGTTATAATTATTGTTGACTGCTATTTGTTTAATTATAGAGAGTTCAGTTTCGTAATTTGATTTTGTCATAGGCGTGTTTATTAGTCTATACAGAGAACAATGGAAGAAGGCTAATTTATGTTGAATTGGGTGGCAAGATCTATTATTTATTATGATGTCAGTATGAGTGGGTTCATGATAGATAGAAAAATTATGCTTATTTCTTATTTTTGTGATTGTAAGGTCCAAAAAGTTAATTTGATTATTTGTTTCTGTTTCGTATGTGAATTTTATATTCGGGTGAATGGAATTTAGAAAATTAAGCATATTATTAAGTTGTCTATTTGAACCTGTAAAGCTCACTAATATGTCGTCAACATATCGATAATAATACAAACAATTTTTAAAATGTGTAGAATTTCTAATTTGTGTTTCGATATTTGCCATGAATACTTCTGCTAATAAAGGACTTATGGGATTTCCCATCGTTAAACCTTCATTATCTGTGTAAAATTCATTGTTAAATTGGAAAAAGTTCTGGTCTAGACAAATATTTAATTCGGAGATAATTTCATTGGCAATAACTGGATTAGTGGAATTAGATTCTAATGTGTTTATTATTATCTTGGTAACATCTCTTGTTGGTATTGATGGGAATAAGTTTGTTTTTTAATGTCCCCACCCCCGCTTCTACAAATAGTATTTAAGGACAAAATCTGTAATAGCACTTAAGTAATTCGTATACTTCTGAAGAAGTCACAAAGTGACGAAACAATTGTAAAGTATTTTTAAAATTATATTGAGATTTAACAACGTGTGGTTTATTTTATTTTATTTAAAATAACTGCATACCTAATATTTGCGAGGTGCGCCATCTCAAGGCAATAAGGTCTAGTCCATTGGTAAATTTGTAAATCATAAAGCTTTAGTTTGATGTTTTAAGATTATAAATACATCGGTAATCGAAGATGATGAATATTGTTATAAAAAGTTCCAAGAACATAAACTGAAACGTCTATATTAGACCAATACAATGAAGTAGAAGTTAAAACCATTAAAAATGTACCACATACGCAAAGTATAAACATATATGCATTATTTTTATTTAAACAACCATTTTATAAGAAATATTTTTAAACTATCGTAGGTGTATTCATGGAGAAACATCTTAATAAAGAAATTCAAACAAAAATTTTTCTGCAGTTAAACCTTTGTTGAACACTCAACAATTGTTTCGACCGAGTCAGTCATTATCAAGAGTAGTTACATTCTTCGTACGTAATGACCGACTAGGTCGAAACAATTGTTGAATGTTCAATAAAGAAATATTTTACTTACAAAATGATTTTTCCGTTACTTTATTTCGCTGTTTACTTTATTTTTCAATTACTCATATTCTGATGATTTCTCGTCATATATGTTTCTAGTTAATCCTTAAAAATTGAAGGCTTATCTATGTTCGAAGCTCGTTTTCAATTTTTTTTACTTAAGTAAACAGCGTTTTGCTAATAGAAACAAGTTCGCCTTTTAGCGTTTGTGTTTACTTGGAGTAGTTGATAAGAAATTGGTGTCTCGAATGTGTTGGCTTGGCTAATGATGCTAATATTTGTTCGACATGAAGCAATAACCAAAGGTTTCTGTTTCATTTAAAATTATGTGTTCTTAAATAAATCTCTGAATTACTAATTTCATATATAATTATGTTGCTTGTTTAATTGCCCGAACACTTTACTTAACTGATACAACATATGCGGTAATTATGTTGATAAACGAATCATAGATATCGTTTCAGTAGTTTATGGGTAAAATAACGGCCGAATATAGAACCTAACTTCCCAAAGAAGTCAACATACCTTTACTATCAATTATTACCACTTTACAATAGTGTTCTACGTGTCTGTGGTGCTAGCGTATAGCAAGGTTTGTTAGTTAATTCTGTGAAGCTATTTCCTCTTATGATACAAAGTTTTGGAATTACCAAACTATTAAAACAGAGATAGAAATAACCTACGCACCTACATTCGATATCCGGGATGTAGCATTTCAAGCAATAGTTTCTCGAAAATTTAAAATTGGTACGAACTCGTGTATCTTTTCTTTTGCATTATATTCATTTCTTTTGTTAAACGTAAATATATTCAAAATTACATTCACTTTTATTATCTTATTGTTATATTCATTCTCCAAACTTCGGTTTTAGTCCAAACAACTATTTATTATATTTATTTCCTTTAAGCGTAAACTGGCATTCAATATTTTCAAAATAATTTTATTTTATTATCATATTGTTATGTTCAACGTCAAACTTTCATTGTATTAGCACGTTTAAGATATAAGTAAAATTACCAAGTTAACCAGGGTGTTTAGCTGAAGGAGTGCAATGACTTGTGGGGTTGTTGCTATGGTCGTTTTGCTATACTGTGCGCTTTGGCTATCAACAGCTTCGTCAACCCCAACTTCATGATAGTTTATTTAAGCTGAAAACCAGAGATCAATCGCCAGACTCTTAAGAGCATTCTTAAAGTCATTCAAAAAGAGATTTAAATTTCATACATACGATTATTCAATAGTCAATCAACTAAAAGAGCGTACTTTTTTCGATATGTGTTAAGTTAGTTACCTTGTTATAAACATAAATAGTGTAAGTGTTGTTATTAAATATTTAAACCCAATCTTCATCGTTTCTTTCGTCAACAAGTTAATTAGATTACTCGCAATTAATTTTGGCGTGTAACTGTAGAAATTCGATAAAGACATCTTTCAATAAAAATATTTTCTCATACATCAAATATATTGTCGTTTAATCTAAATTTTTAATTGAATCGCTAATCCTTTGATGTACTGAAATGTCAATATTTTGATTCGGCTTTCGTAGGGTCATAGCTTGAATATGGTAGTGGCTAAATGCTCACCGATGGAATCATTAGCTTAAATTAAGTTGCGGTACGAAGAAATACCATGGTTAATATGTCAGTGCTGTACATCATTGAAAGATGAACTCATCCGTCTAAACTTGGACGGGTCCAACTGGTAACGAAATTATAAAAAATAAAAATTAGAATTATTATTAACCTAAAAGCAGTTAAAAGCTTCAATTTCAGTGTATATACCGATTGAGAATGACATTATAATACAATGCTACAATTGAATTTGAAGAAGAAAATGAAGAACATAACAATGGCAACGTTAATATATGAGAAACAACGACAGTTCTAGTCATTTCCATCAAAAGGATGTGTTATCCATATCCCGTCTAACATGCTCTTGGTTGATTATTTATTCATTCATTCTCGACTCGTTATGAAGTGGTTTTCTTGGTGGCATGAATTTCCCTTTGTTTATTGAAGATGAATTATTTTCTCTTTGTATCTCATGTTACCTTTTTTAAACATCAGTTGAATTGAAAACCCGCTAAAAGTCTAAACTCGTCCGAATACTTATCATAGATGTTAAATACTAGAAATGATATCAAAATGCAAATAATGAATAAATACAACAATGAGTTCTTAGTCAGCGATTTATGGAAACCACAAGATGTGGATCACGATTTCTAATAAATTTTAAATCTTTGGCATACCAATCACCAACCAAATTCTTGCTTCATATCTTCAAGTTAATTAATGTGAAGCTTAAAGCATAAAAATAGGGAAAAGAAACAGCATACAATAACTACTATAGCAGCGTGGTTGAGATGGGAGGTGTATCTGGACATCCTTTCCCGTTCTAACGTAGCCTGATTGGTAGAGAGAGATAAGGCTGGGCAAAAGAGATCCAATCATACAACTTTGGAGCGAGAAATGATCTCCAGATACACCTCCTGTATCAAACTCTAACGTAGTTTAAAATCCTGCGTTCACGTATTTATTCTCTAAGATATCACGTAATTGGCAGTTTATTGTCATCAATATTAGATACTAGATTTTGTTCTGCGACTTCGTCCGCTAAAAGAAATAGGTAGCTTGGATCTCTTTTGATAACTTCCCTTCTGTCTGTAATCCCATCGAAATCAGTTTGACAGTTTGGAAGACAAATCCATATACGGGGGTGATTTGATAAGTTCGTGTCTTTGAAAAAAACATCAGTTTTTCACAAAAAAAATCAATTGTTTTTGCACTTAATCTCATTTTAGCTCCATACATTTAGTCCATCGTGTTTCTAATTTTCCTATTCCTTCTATATAATAAGATTTCTCAGGGCCCTCAAAATAACCGTTTGTTTCGTAGAGTATGCACCCGTGCATTGTCTTGCTAGAACAACATTTGTTTCTCAGCTAAATGCGGTCGTTTCTGCTTCAAAACATTGTCAAATCTATCTACTAGTTGCAGCTTTGAATAATATTTGTTGTTGATTGTTTTAACCTTTTCAAGGTAATTAATATGAACTACACCGCGTGAATCCTGGAAAACTCTGGTCTCTGGTGTGATGTGATGGATCTACGGTAACGAAACAGCAAAAAAACTCGTTTATTCGTTTGGATTGCGGCTGTACATCTCCAAACACTCCTTGTCACACGGTGGTGTTTATGTATAAATATTCATGCAAAATGTGATATGTGACGCACTCGCTCATTTGAGATGCCTACAGCCTCAGCCATCTCACGCACATCAACATTCGATCATCTACTATAATTCCATGGATTTTGTCAACGATTTCTGCCGTAACGACTTCTTTTGGACTCTCTCCGATCTGAACGTTCGGCGTCACCAGTAAAACACTTTTTAACAATTGCAATCGACGGTGCAGCGAAGCATAGTCCCCATAGCATTTATGAAGTCTCTCCTTAGTTTTTTAAAGGATTTTTTGTGCAAAAAGTGATGATTAATTAGCACACGAGATTCATTTTTCTCCATTATTGTGGAAATTAACAAGGTTAGCTGCTTTCAATGACTGTCAAACATAAACTAAACATTGCAGCTTGCTCAAAATTTTACAGTAGTCTTCCGATAGATGGCACTTAACTTAAACAGTGTTTCCATTACAGTTACTGTGCGGGAAATTGAAGAAGTCACGGACTAATCAAACCACCTCGTAACTAGACTTAATGTTCTTTATTAACTTCCTTTATGTGCCTATAACGTATATAAGTTGCATCGTAGATTCAGTTTGCCAAGTATCACTTCGACATATTACAGGTAGTAGAAGATTTCTATAGATAGTTATATACTGACAGTTGGTAGAAAATGTTATATGAATAATGGAAAATTATATTTTCGAAAAATTATAATTTGGGAAAGAGGAATTAGATGTTCTCATTTCAACATTGTGAACCGTATTTTTGTAATTAAAGGTTCGGAGATATGTTCCATAAATCAGGGTTATCATTTTTAGAAATCCATCGTTCTAGGCAGGTAAACCGCTCGCGCGCACGATCGAGCAGAAGTGATTTTTACAAAATTTAACCGTTTTAAGATAAAAGATAAGATTTATGAACGCTGTCATACTAGGCAAGGCGAGCGAGAATTTTTCGTTCTTTTGCAAAACAAATGGGTGCTGATAACACTGCGATGGTCGTTAGTTTTTAAGAACGGAATCGAAATTTATCTCAGTTTCTGATGAGCTTTTGAGGTTCATCGTGATTTTTATAGTTCTGGGGAATGTTTCGTATAGCAATGGCGGTACCATTAATTATGATTTAATATTTAAGCTTCCAATGGGGTAAGGTTTATGAAGTATGATTTAAATATGTTAATAGTAAAATAAAACATAAATAACTTTAACAAAAATATATATTTATTAGAATAAATTGTTTCAAATAAAAATTAGTTCTTACGAGTTTTACTAAATTACAATATAATGCGGCTGTAACATTTTTAAAACTTAAATTATTAAAATATGGGAATACCCTGAAGGGTATAAATTCAGAGGGAGTGACCTAACCTAACCTAATCTAACCTATCCTAAAGTAGTCTAACCTAATGAATGGGAAACCATAAGGTTATAAAGGGCATCGGCAACTGTAGCTCAATTTGATTAATGACTATCTTTTTATTTGAGTGTAAATCCCTTTTAATTTATAAAAGCTCAACAAAAGTTAGTTTTCTGTATTTAGAGCTTGGAAATATAGAAGTTTACGTTCGTATTTCTTGTGATTTCTTTGTAAAAAATTCACAAAATTGTTTTGAATGATCAAAAAGTGAAATTGCGTTAGTTAGCTGACTTCGTAAAGATATCATATCAAAAGAACGTGTTGGCTTTATATTGCATGAGCATTTGACTACGAAAAAGCTTTGTTCAAAGTGGGTGCCACGTTTGCTCACTGTTGACCAAAAACAAGAACGTGTTGATGATTCTGAGCAGTGTTTAGCCATGTTTCAACATAAACTTAACGTAAACCGGAATTTTT
This sequence comes from Agrilus biguttatus, assembly GCA_963921985.1. NCBI lineage: Eukaryota > Metazoa > Arthropoda > Insecta > Coleoptera > Buprestidae > Agrilus > Agrilus biguttatus. The sequence continues at coordinate 30,903,582 of OY998118.1, forward strand.
GTGTCGATATGTAACAATGGATGAAACATGGATCCATCACTTCACTCCAGAATCAAAACTATTCTCATCTGAGCGGACAGCAACTGGTCCGAACCTGGAACCTCGTCTAAAGCGCCCGAAAGCACAACAATCGTCTGGAAATATTATTATTATATTCATCGACTATCTTGAGAATTGAAATACTACTAACAGTGAATGTAGTGAATGTTATATAGCGTTATTGGAGCGTTTGTAGGCCGAAATTGCAAAGAAACGATCGCATATGGCAATGAAAAAAAAATTGTTTCACAAGTCTTTGTCATCAAAACAATAAAAAAACTAGATGAACTGAACTTCGAGTTGCTCCCACATCCACCGTATTCTCCAGATTTGGCTCCCAGTGATTATTTAAATTATTTCCACAAAAGTGGTACTGAAATGTTAGAACGGCGCTGGAATGATGGAATGATTATGTTGCTCTTGATGGAGATTGCGTTGATTAATAAAGCCAATTTTGAGAAAAAAAACGTGTTTTCTTTGTTGTCTTTGTCCCGGGACTTTTCAGCCTATGTGTTATGCTTGAACTGTTTGCATACTTTCTGTTACATTCTATTAAGCTACTTTGTTGATATTTTTCTCCTTTGATGATTTTTTTTCTGTTTTTGTTTGTTATTTTATATAAATTCTATTAATCATTTAAAAATTTCGCAGGGTGGTATCTAGATTATAAACTTATCAATTTTTAACTTACTTATGCAATGCTAACGTAGGAAAAATATAGGCACAATACACAGTGGGTGCGTGAATGATTAAAAGACTAATCCCACTCCTTCCTAGTTTCCGTTCTTCTTTATGTTTATAATAATTATTTCAGACGAGAGCTTTCTCCTTCCCAATGTCATTTTATTTGTCCCACCGGCTGTGAGAGGTTAGCGTCGGTCGCCGTCGCGACGACTACGTTGCTGGGCGACTACGACGCCTTAATCGACTGATGTTGTTAGGTTTGAAACGCGTCGAACGGGGAAAATGAATCGAGTAAAATAATAGTGTCGAGGCGGACCCTGATTTATGACAGACGAGCACTTTCCAATTTTCGCCTTGTTGTCGCTAGCGGAAGTGCGATCTCGTGTGTGTTTTTGTTCGTTTGACGTTAGCGACGAACACTAACTAGCCCATTTAAGCATAAAAACATAACTGCAACACGCAATTATAGTCCGTTTGAAAACAAAAGTAGTTACTGTTTAGGCGTGACAAAGACCAAGTCGTTTGATAATTAGCATTTTTTTGAAAAATAATAATGTAAATCAGGTAATTATAGACGAAGTTATCAATCTGTTAGAAATATGCCTGAAATGAAACTATTTAAAATTTAACAATCAATACTATATACAACAAGAAGGTTTAGCTGTGAGAAATCCATTAAGTCCCCTGTTGGCAGAATTCAATTATTAAAACACAAACTATTTCAAAATTGCCTCTATTGCCACAGATATGTAGATGATATCTTAGTAGCTTTTTCCGGTACAGATAGACGACAGTTATCTTAAACTTCATGTTTAAAATAAATCCTACAGTTAAATGAACATAAGAAATATAAAACAAACTTAAATCAATTAATTATTTAGATCTTACCATTAGAAATAATAATGGTAACCACGAATTTGCAATTTTTCATAAATAAATCCAAACTGATACCATAATTCATATTCATGCGCAATCATGTTACCCAATAACGCACAAACTAGCTTTCTTTATGTTATCATTAACAACGTCAAATTATAAAATCGAATTAAATAGGCTACATTACTAATCTAGAAACGAATTTATTAAAAATAAAATTATGTAAACAAATTTTGAACTCTATATACTCTATTGTAATACCCAAAAATACTTCAAAGTATAAGTCCATTACTACCATACCAAGGCTACTTTTCAAATAAAATACGAAAATATTTTTCAAACCATACCAAAAACAATATTTCATTCAAAACTAACAATAATTTAGGTAATATCATAAAAAAAGAAAGATAAAACAGAAAAGTCTTTGAAATCAGGGGTGTACTTATTGAAATGTGGGGATTGTGACAAACAGGCAGGTCTTTTACAGATAGAACCCAATAACACATTACAAATTTTAAAAATAAAAATTAAAAATCTACATACACAGAACATCTGCTGGAATTTAAACACAATTTTAATGAAAAATTAAAAATTATCCGTTTAGAAAATAAAAGCAAGAAAATAACATTATTAGAAAAATTAGAAATCAGCAAATTAAATAAAAAAACGTTTAGTCTTAAACGATCAACTGGAAGTTTGCCACTCCCCTCTTCCAAATATTTAGATGTACTATCTTATTGTAAAATATCCCCCCACCTACCCTTATTTTGTAATTTAGTATATAAGATGTTATGTGTTTACACTTAGTTTATTAATTTTCACCTGAAGAAGACTGTGAGTTGAAATAATTATTGGTTGTTAACAAATAAAAGTTTTTAATTGAAAACTACGTGGTTTATTTTAGTAAAATGGAGTTACAAGAGCTAAAATCCTCAACTATTCAATTTTTGAAAGTGGATGTGACGCCACATATAGAATTCATAATATTTAACCATATTAGGAAGGTCTTTACAAAAGATATCCTGAAACGGATTAAAAATAATTCATCATAATAGTCAACTTATACTAGTAAATATAAAAAACGACTTCAAAAATTGTGGACTGAGGTTGCAGCCCCACCAAATCTTCACTTTAATCCGGCCCTGAGAATACCCTCGCTATATTAAATCTACGGCGCAGCATGTATACGTGAATGGCACGCAAAGTCATTAAATAAATACCATTAAGCTCTTGATCAGTAATTTATCTAAATTACCAGATTTGTATCGCGACTTTAAACTTGTTGGTTCTTATCACTACGTCATAGATAAATCGAATAAACCAAAAGTTCATTTTTGCTCAAAGGTGTTTCAGTTATTGGACAATTTTCTCAATATTATTAATGAGAATGGGTTTTTAATGATATTAATAGCCCTAATTTTATTTCTCTGAGTGAGTCATTATTTTTAATGTGCTCAATTTATTTGGTGAAATTAATGGAACCATTTTTTAATTTTTCTTCATTAGGAGTTGCCATAAATTACGTAAGACGTTATTCATAAATTTTGGACCCTCGTTCCTCTCTCCTACGTAAGAAATCGTGAGATTTTTCACGACTTCTCCCCTATATCTAACCTAAATATTGATACACTTCGTAAAATTCAAATTAATTTTTTACCTCATAAAATTTTAATATTTCAATAAATAATTATAATTAAGTATATATGGTATAAGTAATTAAGTAATTATCTTAAAATAAATAATAATCTTTTGCATAACATTTGTTATAAAATAAAAGGTAAAGTAGTCATAAAACCTTTTTGTTACACTGAAGTAAAAAAAATGCTGTTTAATTTTTTGTATTATATATAATCAAATGAACAAACACAGTGAAAAAATTTTTAGACTAATTTTATATTGAATCGCACATCAGTATTCTATATTATTAACTTTGAATTAATTATGTTTTAATGATAATCAAGTAAAGGATTGATTTCCTCTGATTGTCGACCGATTTTGAAACCAATTAGGAACTTCTTTCCAATTTTAAATTATGTATATCACAAAAAAATTATTATACTAAACCTTCAGGCCAAAATAAGCCAATCACAACTAATAAATAAACTTGTGCTTAAATAAATTAATAGAATTTTATGGTTACAAGTAACCATACACTTTTATGGTGGACAGTAAAAATAATCCTAGCTAAGGCGGATTGTGCACCTTCCTCACCCTTAGTGAGGAATGATAAAAGAAATGATGAACACCTTCCCTCCTAAAAGTCTTACGTTATCTTTGGACGGCCCGTACGTATCTAGGTTTAATTTAATCAACAAATTATATTTGAAATTCTAAGGGTTTAAAGATTAGATATTGCTTAATTTTGACTTTAACATATTATAATGAATGGCTTTTATGCGTCGGATGCCTATATGTTATTGACCATCAATCCAGTTCATATATGATTAATATATAACCTTTCCCATTTTTAAATATGAGGATGGATCACATATAAACGAACCTTTGTTCTTAAAACATTTATTTTGAAATGTTTCACAAACACACAAATTTCTCTATTTTTCGACATATCCCCCTTGTTTGTCTATACATTTTCCCCAAGCATTGGTAGTTTTTTCATCCCGTTTTCATAAAAAGAAGCAGGGTGGGTGTCTATCCAGTTGCGCACGAACGCCTCCACCTGTTCATCGGTCTGAAATCGCTCGCCTCCTAATGATTCTTTGAAGGGCCCAAACATGTGGAAATTACAGGGGGATAGGTCCTGAGTCCAGTGCATTGCACCGATTTGAGCCTGCGTTAAACCTGCGATATGAGGCCTAGCGTTATCGTGCAAGAGTAATACGTCACGAATGGGGTGCGTCCTCCTTTTTAGGCGATAAGCAAATTTTACCTGACTGAGAAGTCAGTAGTACAGATAGTAGCAGGCTACATTAATCGTTCTTCGCTCGTGCAAAAAATCGTCCAACAGCATCTCTCTCCAGTCCCAAAAAACCGTGGCTAACGCTTTTCCTGCACACAGACGTGTTTTCGGCTTCACTAGGTTTGATTCATCTTTGCGCCGCCGCTCCATGCTTGCTCGTTTCGATGTTGGAGTGTAATGATGTACCCACGTCTCATCGCAGGTTACAATTTTATGCAAAAAAATTTCACCTTTTTCTCTAGATCGAGTGATAAGCGCCTGAGAGATGCGAACTAGAGCAGCTTTTTGATCTTCACTCAGCAACTTTGGAACCCAACGAGCTGAAGTTTTTCGTTATGATTGTGTGGACACTCCTAAAGCTGATGCCGAGTTCACCAGATATCTTAAACACAGTGGTGTGGCGATCCCCTTCAATAAGGTTTCTAGCGCGTGCAATGTTAACCGGCGAAATGCTGGTGCGCGGACGACGAGGATGGTTTACATTTTCGACACAATTACGCTCACCGTTAAATTCTTTGCGCCAAACTTTTACACGTGACCACGAAAACGTTTCATTTCCAAAACCTAACCTAACGCCAAGATGCGCCATGAAGAACTATCTGACGCACAATTTAAAGAGGCTCGTTTATATTTGATCCACCCTCGTATATTCATACAAAATCATAATTGAGAAAGAGAAAAGAAGAAAAAATAACCAAAAGTTTTACTAAATGTATGTTTAGTTTGACTGTAGCACTAATAAATAAGGTAATTAATTAAATTGAAGGCATCTAAAATATAATGCATTATTAATATTTGATACAGTTCAATTATTTCAATAATCTATTTTATTTAGGATCAGATTTATCATGAATGGATAAATTCTCATTTAAAGATAGGTACTTTTTAACTATTAGTATAAGTTGGAAGTAGATAGAAACATTTATCGAATAATTGACAAAAGTAACAATGTTTAGATTTTACTGCTTCAATGAAACGTCTATTAAAATCGAATTGGCTCACTTCGCATCCCGTTCGTCACAGTCATAAAACGGTTTCTTTAAGATTAGAATCAGTAACAATGCACGGAAGACTTTCTTAAGGATTTCAGTGACATAGTAGCACGAGGAAGAAAGATAGATAAATATCAAGGGTTGTAGAACAACCAAAGCTTTCATTAATCCAAACGAGATGGCGAAACATATACTCGATAGGTATTATTACTGGTCACGGTACCTAGCGGAAATACAGACACAGGATGGAATTCGAGAGTATACCCAACTGTAGATTCTATGTGGAGGACGATGAGACGTAGCTGTATATTATAGCCAAAGTCCTGTGCTAGCTGAAAGGCGTCGATATCAATGAGAGTACTTTCTCCTGGCAAACAGTTACGGTGTTAGAAGGATCCTACTCTTTTGGAAAGGAATCTTTGGATGGTTCAAATCAGTTTCTAAGGGACGCCAAGAGACTACCCATTCGCTTGAAGGCATATTGTATGTGATAAAACCCACTACATAATAGTAATACTACTACTATTAATAAAAATAAAACAACAATTTCAAATGTTTCACAAATTTAATATGTATTTGATATATGTTTCGGGCATAGCCCATTATAAGGGGTAAAATATTATGCTAAAATTATAAAGCATTATTCCAATATAATAAAAAGTTTTGTAACCAACTGTTTTGTGTTTAATATAATATAAATAGTCGTTCCTTTGAATGGAAATTAGAACAATGTGGTAAGGGAATAAATGAATAAAATGCGAGTTACTCTTAATCGAAACAAACACACTTAAATATTCTATACAGATGAGTAAAGTATAAATTTTATAAAATATAAGAGGTAATTAGCTTAAAATAATTGTAACAATGATTTAAGAATAATAAATGACCAACTGAATAAGTTAAAAATATTGACCTACGTTAATATTTAATTGAGGAAGCGATGAAATGGCAGGAAACTCGCAATCATGAAGTGACGAGTGAAGATAATGAATTATTCCCAATTGACCCACTTAATAACTGAGTGTTAGGTGATAATTTCCAATTTCCAATTTCCAATATTTCATTTAGATGTTCTAAAATTGTACCAGTATGGTATGCTGATACCATATGCTATATTCATATAAAATTACTCATAGTTTGATTAAAAATATATGTATAAGTAAATTATTAAATAATATAAAATAAATAAATATTATATTCAAAAAAGAAGGAATTAAAATCCTTATTCGTCTAAATTTTAAGATCATAGATAGTAGTAGTTTTTTCATCTCATTTTCATAAAAAGAAGCAGGGCGGGTGTCTATCCAGTTACGCACAAACGCCTCCACCTGTTCATCGGTCTGAAATCGCTCGCCTCCTAGTGATTCTTTGAAGGGCCCAAACATGTGAAAATCACAAGGGGATAGGTCTGGGCTATATGGAGGGTGTTCCAGCTGAGTCCAATGCATTTCACAGATTTGGGCCTGGGTTAAATCTGTGGTGTCAGGCCTAACGTTATCGTGCAAGAGTTTCACGTCACGAATATGGTGCGTCTTCCTTTTTCGGCGATAAGCAAGTTTTTCTTAACTGAGAAGGTGCAAAAAATTGACAAATAGCACCCCTCTCTAGTTCCAAAAAACCGTCGCTAAAACATTGCCTGCAGACAGACGTGTTTTCGGCTTCACCCACATCTCATCGCAGGTTACAATTTTGTGCAAAAAAAATTCACCTTTCTCTCAAAATCGAATGAGAATCGCCTGAGAGATGCGAACTCGAACAGCATTTTGCTTTTCACACAGAAACTTTGGAATTCAACGAGTTGAAATTTTTCGGAATCCCAGGTTTTTCGTTATAATTGTGTGGACACTCCCATAGCTGATGCCGAGTTTACCAGATATCTGAAGCACAGTGGCGTGGCGTGGCGGTCCCCTTCAATAAGGTTTCTAATGCTTGCAATGTTAACCGGCGAAATGCTAGTGCGCGGACGACGAGGATGATTTACATTTTCGACACAATTACGCCCATCGTTAAATTGTTTGCACCAATGCTTTTACACGTGGCCACGAAAGCGTTTCATTTCCGAATTGTGCATGCAATCTGCGCAAAATTTCAGGTTTCAAGTGGTTTCACGTTTTCACGTGTAAGAAACTTAATAATAATTCGTTGCGAAGCGCTGCTATGCACCTCTTTCCTACTCATTGTGATAGCTATTAATCAAGCGAATGCAGCAATACTACGCGTCGTTTCCGTGCCATCTAAAATCCCCACTTCAAGTTCCTAACGCCCGGATGCGCGTTGAGCAATAATCCGGCGCGCAATTTAAAAAGGGTCGTTTATATTTGATCCACCCTCGTATAAATAAGCGTCCGTGAAATCGGCGGGACAGTTCTAATAACTAGGCGAGAGAAGGTAAAAAGCGAAGAGCGAAGAAGTAAAATAGTAGGCGAGAGAATTATAAATTGTTAATTGCGTTGTTGTTTGAGCAATAATCATGGAAAATAATTAGTTTAATAGTAACAGTTGTATTAGTTACCCGATATTGGAGACAGTTGTTAGCAAATACGCGACAATATATTGTTTTCCTTATTTACTTTTTGGTCATGATAAAGCAGACTTTTGCTTCCAAGTTCGTAAGATTAACTTATCTTGCAAAAACTAGGTGAGTAAACAATTGCAGAATATCCGATTCATTTCGTCACAAGCCGCCATTAAGGTGTCTAATTTGTCCTACAGCTTATATACGTGAAACCAAATTAATAAGAACAGTGTAAGTCCCTGGTCAGTAATTTATCGAAACTACCCATTGTGGCTTGTGATTTCGAACTTATTAGATCTCATCAACACGCCATAAGCAGTCTCGATAAATCATCAATTAAATCGAAAGGGCTTTTCAAAAGCAGGTTGATATAATACATAGTTATAGTAGTAGATGCAATACCTCTTCTAACGATTCATAAATTTAAACGAATCATACAAATTAACAGACAATGTATAAAAAGGAACTATTCTAAATCCAAGTAAAAAATGCACTTTATCAGTGAGCTGCTGCATTAAATTCCAAATTACATTTGGCCTTTTCAAGCAGATTGTAATTAGGTAATAATTCTGAACATACTTTCTGTCTGGGTCTGAGCAAATAAATTCTTTTGTTGAACGGATACTTACTTCAATTTCATCTATATACTTTTAACGTTAAGTAAAAGAAGTGGCGGTGAAAATCCTAGAGAAGGACCACTTTTATCGAACACAATGGATCCCTTTGCAGCGCCGTTACGTGTGAAGAAAGGATGACCCACTTTTAAGGTTACAGCAATGTAATAAGTAAAATATTTCATACGAAAAACTTCTGTTTGTATGTCATAGTTGGACTTGCTCATTTTTTTAAATCATATTTTAGACTCTTCGAGTTTATATGTTATAGGTGACGAAGAAAATCAAATAGCACAGACCAAAAATAAATATCTAATAGACTAATAAATTTTAAATGTAGACTAGAAGTTAAAATGAATATATAATTGAATCAAATGAAGAATTTAAGTTTTTGCCAGGAAGATCGAATGAGAACTGTTTGTTGTTTTTAAAATAATATTGTAGAAAAACAGATAAGAGGGGAGCTAGAAGTGTGGTAGTCATAGTAGGGATGAATTTGAAAAGGTCGATAACATAGAATACTGAAAACCAAAATTACCACAGAAAGCCATTGTAAAATTGTTATTAGGAAATGTAAGAATTATAGACGGCATGTTGTTAGTACGCAGAGTTGAATTGTTATGAGGGATTATAGGAAAGTACTGAAGAAATTAAATTGTCGAAGAATAGATACAGAGTAGGTAAAGAGCAAGTATACAAATAGAATTGCAAGAAAAGAGTATTTACATGATAACAATATGATACACTATACAATAAAATAAAATTTGAATATACAATAACTACATTACATCTTAACACACCTGAAATAAATTGCAGTATAAACAGACTTAAAATTGTTTAAATAAGACGTTGAGATATGGCAGTAAGTTGCCATCTACCTGCTTTTGCTGCTATTGCCGTATTTCATAACATTAGACAAGGCCTTATTAGGGTATCATCTTGTCTAACTACATCTGCCTATGGCGTGCTGATGAGATCTAATGAGATCGAAAAATCGAAAAATTGGTGGCTGCGGAAAAGATAAAATAAATAAAAATAAATGTAAATTAAATATCGCCACAATATAAATAAAATAAGAAATCAGAGGATAAGTAAATAGTAGAAAATCTTTCAAATGCGAATGAGGATTCCTAGGGCATCCAGAAAATTGAATTCAAAATCTATTAGAAGTACCGCGATTAACGAGGAATACAGAATTTTTAATTTAATGCTGCGAGTTAATTTCTTGAGCAATACAACCAATTGGAACTTTTATTTTATTTTTTAATTATTCAAATATCAGTAGCGCTTTAGGATTTCCAACTAGCTACTGTGTCAATTAATTGTAAGCTTACACAGTCGTCATCTAAGAAGATTTCCCCCTTGAGAACAGCTACCACAGTTGTGGGCAATAACCCAACTGACCACGGCCCATTAGCCAGGACAATAACTGTTCTATATTAGCGATTATGTTTTTAAAATTATTAAAAATAAAAATTTTGATTAGCATATCTTTCCCTAGGTTTTAAATTTTAGAAATACCTTACCATACTGTAGTTTGTGTTCTTTTCATTAATTAATTACTTTTATTGTCTTTATATATATATATAAGAAGTTTACTTGAACTACTAAAAAGGTTTGTCTGGTTCAAACATTACCAAAAATCAACTAAGTTTTTTGTGAAGGTATGAATGTAAGCAATACTAGGAACCCTTTGTTATCTTCAGTATTCTGTCTTTACCGCTTTTTCAATCCTCATCAACCCTAAATTATGGTTAATTAGTTGATAATTAACATTATTGTCGTTTCTTTTTCTTTTATTAAGTACTCCAATTGATATGTACATACAACTTTTATAAAGAATTCGTATTTCAAACTCACCTTTACTTTAATGTGTTGTAAATATAAAAAAGTGTTTAGGTGCTATAAAATTTTGTTTAATAAGGTGAATTGTTGGTTAACCCTTTATATTTAATTGTTTTCTAATGAAATGAAGGGCACAAATTCTAATTGTGGAAATAAAACTGAATTTGTTTTTCATCGAAAGAATCCATTAATTCATTGAAATGATTATATAATTAAATAATCTACATGCAAATGTAAAATGTTGGAATTTATTCGAAATAGCAAAATTTGGTTAAAGATTAACAACCGATATTGAACAGATGCCTTTGGTATTCTAATGGTCCCTTTTTACTTATAACCAGCAATTTGGAGATCGTAAAATTGGGAATCAAATATTTTGCCAGGACTTTTATAAAAGAACAAAACCAGGTCGATGTTTGGCCGAGCTAAAACAATTCATATCCTTTGGTGCAGAATCTTCATTGGAACGAATGTTGCTTTGAACGGAAATAATTGTCAAGGGATTACATGTGGGTCAACGAGCAAGTAGAAAAGGAAACGATGTAGAAAATTCGATTAAAATGGGAAGAAGAATGAACAACATTAAATTTGATCGAATTAGAAAACAAAAGCACAATCTTAAATAAGATTATTCTCATTTCAATTCGTTCAATGATTATTTACTAAATAAAATTATTTAAATAAATGACATGTTACCGTCAAAGCGCAAAGTGGGTTAATAACGTTAAAAACCGGATAATAACGTTAACGGCCGATAACTTGGGACAATAACGACATTGGCCAGTTATTTGCGTCAATAGTTATCCTCGTTAAAGATGATAATTACAAGATGCTAACCTAACCTAACCTAAAATCATTGCCCGCAGATACAAAGAATTTACGTTACTGACCGGTGATTAAGGTAAAAATCCTCAAAAATGGTTCTTAACGACATCGCCCGATCGATATCGTAAATGACCGGTTTACGTCATTACCCGTAGCATATAGATATACAAGTTCGATTCAATCGACCTATTTTGAACCCAGAAACCTGTGGTTGGTCTATGTACACGCAGTCTTGAGACACTTTGTATATCGTTAATTCTTTTTTAAATATTCCAGTCGTCTGATTATTACAATTATTTAATTGTAATAATAAATGAAATGTGTAGGTCACTGTTTCGAAAAAAAAAATGATTGCATATAACATCTTAATTGTTAAGTAAGGTGGTAGTGATATTTTAAAGATAATTTGAGCATTTCTTGTTAAGAATTAAAAAATATATATATTAGATATTTCTTCATGGTTTTGTCCTTTAATCAAAGAAACTAGTTATGTTGCAACAATTCAAATAAAAAATGGAATGTTTCACTATAAAATTTAGTCACAACTCGACAAAATAATTTCGTTTTATAAAACTAATTTAATTGCACTGTAATTACTCTTGAAAATGATCGCAGTTCGCTTGAAACAATTGTCGAGTTATCGGAAATAAATCGTACCACTATTACATTGCTTTAATTTTCATTGAAGTTTCCGTTAACATGGAAGAAGTCCAGAAATCAACACATTTTCGTTAATTGGCCTAATTTCACTGTAACAAGGTTGTCCCGGAATCATTACATTTGGTATGCATTATGCGACAGAGAATGAAAATTCAAATCGAAAAGCTCTTTGTCATTTTGTGATTTCGATTAGAAAATGAAACCTGTGTTCTAGTGCATATAGGCTTTACTCCGTTCATTACAGTAATCCGATTATTCGAGGGGCGCGCGCTGAATTGGACCGAATGGTTGACCTTCTCGTAGAAATTATGTAAAATCTATGAAGTAGTAAGCATCTTTTCGAATTGATTTTTTTTTTTACTTTGCATGATGTAGAGCTATCATGCTATGCTTTCTGAATACTCTGTACAGCGTAATCCTAATAGTGGACTTTTCATTTGATGGAGCATATTATTCAAGCAAAATTTAAGAATATTTTAATTTTTGGGTATTATTTACCACAAGCGAGTTAAGGTTGTATTCGTTTATTGAAACTATGTTTGTTAATTTTTAATTTTCTGAAATGATATTTCATTTGTTGTTTAAAAAGTAGCTAGCTAAAATAAACATAGCTGTGAGTTTTCACTTAAATTATATTATGTTGGGTGTAAAGAGAAAAGAGGATGCTTTTATAGTTCCTTTAGACAACAAATTATTTGATCAAGTTTTTGTTAAACAATATCTAGTTGTGTAAAGAAGTGGTTAGAATTTCCATTATCTTTACTTTACTTTTTTGATATGTGTATAAAAGAACAAAAAAAACAAGAGGACCGCTATTTCCGATGTATCTTTTGTCGTTGAATTAGAATACGACTTCATAATTTCCCCAGTACAGCAGATTTTGACTCCAAATTACATTTGCTACCAGTTTGGAATTTTGAAATTTCAGATGACAGGATCTTGAAATTTTAATACTTTGAGGCAATTGTGAAACCAGGGTTGAGTTCTCCTTTAAAAAATACATCGAAAATATTTACCCTCCTAGTGTTATTTGTTTTATCAGGAATCGTGAGAATGGGGGGGGGGGGTGGTTTGGTTTGGGAGAGAAATATGAGACGGACGAAATGAAGACGGAAGAGAAGTGAAAGATTATCTGCTCCAGTATTTGCCTAAGTGATCCAGGGAAACCACAGAAAACTTGGATCAGAGCAGCTAGACCGGTGACCTCCCGAATGCTAAGCAATGATCTAGAGCACTAGACTTTAGGTACTTTAAATATCTTTAAACATAATTTTAACTATTAGTATGTGACGATATTTAATTTACGTTTATTGTTAGTCATTTTATCTTTGCCGCAGCCAACAATTTTAACTCTGTTTATATTGCAATTTATTTCAAGTGTGTTATGATATATTCAAATTTTATTGTATTGTATAGTGTATCATATTGTTATCATGTAAATATTCTTTTCTTGCAATTCTATTTCTATACTTGCTCTTTATCTGCTCTGTATCTATTCGTCGCTTAACGACAACTTAATTGCATCAGTACTTTCCTATAATCCGTATTAACAATTCAACTCTGTATACTGACAGCATGCCGTCTATAATTCTTACTTTCCCTAATAACAATTTTACAATGGGTTTCTTCGGTACATTTGGTTTTCAGTATTGTATGTTATCGACCTTTTCAAATTCATCCCTACTATGACTAACAAACTTCTAGCTCCCCTTTTATCTATCTTTCTACAATATTATTTTAAAAACAACAAACAGTTCTGATTCGACCTTCTTGGAAACAACTTAAATTCATTATCATATGTTCTCATTTAATATATGAAACAGAAACTAAGTGTTTCCTTTATTTATATAAATTAATTAGTCGAAATGTTTCATCAAGTACCGAACAACAACTCCATTTCTAAAGAAACATAAGATAATTTTGTGTGAGTTTCAAAAAATTATTTTACTGAAAATTCGGAGAAAGAATTGATCCTATAATAGCTTTCCGTTTCTTTTTCGAGTACAGAACCTTAAAAATGTAAGTACAAAGATAGAGTGCAGGTTAGCTCAACAATTTCATTACAAACGGTGATTTAGTATGTTTTTCCGATAAACAAAATGCCATCAGGAACAAATGGCAAAATGTTAAATGTCCGCCTTTTGTTAACGCCAGCTCCCGAACAAGAGTTTGCAAATTGATGTAATCCGTGACCCGAATCACAGCGGATGTAATTCGGTAAAAACGAATCCACTTTACTGACCAAATTACAGGTCTCGAATAATTCTATTTATCTTGCCTACTGCTGCTGTCACTGCTGCTTTTAACAAAAACAAAATGTTCCGATTCAATTCGCGAACGAATCGAGATGAAAGATTCTTTCACTTTATCTTAAAAGGCTCCAGCCCCTTAACCTGACCTTATTTAAAATATTCGATGTAACGGAAATTGCCGGAAAACGTTTTCAAAATAAAGAGAACCGTTAAAGTGAAGCAATCGAAGCAATCTATTACAGCTTGGCAGTTTAAAAGAAGAAGAAGTGTAAGAGGAAACGCATGTCATTATAAAATTACTACTTTGTAAGCGAATCGTCGTCGATGTGTGCATTTATAAAAGAAACTCGAATAGGGGAAGAAACTAAATGAATTAGAAATATATGGTGGCTTAATATTTTCACAAAAATATCAAAAGTTTACCGTCATATGTTTTTTTTGTTTTCGTGGAGGAGAGGAAATCTTCAAATATCTTATGTGCGACAGGGTGTCTTTTGAAGATTTCCTGTCGCACGGGCGTCATATGAATTTAGTTAATAATAGTCAGCTTTTTCTCCTTTCATCCAAAGAAGCCGTACATGCCAAACCATTGAGAAAATAAGTTACTAATTGACAGTAGATGTACAATTTCAACTGTGCATGGTGCATTGTTTGTGAAACAGTTTTAATACTTAAAAAAATAAATGAAAAGTGCAGTTGTGTTTGTTTCACTTAAACCTTTATTAAATCTGACGATACCGTTTCGACCAAGAGTCATTGTCAAAAAGTAGAGAAATGATACTAAATTTAAATCGACATGTTTCTTAAATTATATACAAAGGCCAGTAGATGTTTTGAATCTTTTAGGAAAACTGTTTATTATATCGTATACAATATTAAAGGCGTACCTGTTGTGTACAATTTTATCTAGTTTTCCGTTAACGCTGCTTTTATTTCTAAGCATTCTAAGTATGACAATTTATTGTTCTTTTCGGCAATGTGTACTACTTTAATATTGCTTTCGGATAATTTCTGGTTGTTCCAAAACCCTCTTCTATGCTCATTTATCCCATTTTTTATGGCCCGTCCATTTTGACCAATGTACTCATAACTAGCGCCGCAATTCTTTGACAATGACCCTTAGAGCGAAACGATATCGTCAGATTTAATAAAGATATAAGTGAAACAAACACAAGTACAGTTTTAAATATGAAAGTAAATGTGTTTCTAAGTCTTTCTTGAGGAAGCGAACTGCAAAAGCTAACGTAACTCGTCTTCTTCCCAAACTAAACTTTACACGGTTGAAACTCGCAAGATTTGTAAAAACATTGAGTCTACTTATCGTCGTGAGTGCGTAAGATCATTAATTAGCCATAGACCAGACGAGAATCCCATGCTCGTAGCGAGCGGCGTGGTCTAGATCATTGCTTAGCATTCGGGAGGTCACCGGTTCAAACCTGGGTTCGGCTGCTCTGGTCCAAGTTTTCTGTGGTTCCTTGGATAACCCAGGCAAATGCCACGGCAGTAATATTCCACTGATAATCTTTCACTTCTCTTCTGTTTTCATTTCATCCGTCTTATCTTTCTCTCCTTAATCACACCAGCCTTTCATTCCCACAATTCTTGCAAGGAGGCTGAGGGGGGCCTTACGCCCTACCCTCCGACTTAGCACTACAGTGTAGGTCTGAAGGACTGCTCGCCCACTAGCACGAGTAACTGGTGAGAGTGAAACACAAAATAGTTTTTTTTTTCATGCTTGTATGCAAAATATTTCCCATCGAATTGTTTTGAATATTCACCCTCCTAATATGCTCCTGAATCATAATTCATAGTTTGGATTAAGTTAAGTTAGGCAAGGTTAATTTGTTTAAAACAATTTTTTTAATAAATTGCGAAAATTGCATATTTTGATCCGATTAAAATTGTTTAAAATTTCTTAGTGCACTTTAAAGGAAAACGGTAAATGTTATCTAAAATTAATAGTTTTAAAGATCGATAAAACAAAAAACGCGAAATTTGCAAATTTCAATGGGCAGTCTTTTCCTATAATTATAAAAAAATAATAAAAAATCTTAAAAAGTTTTTACATTTTGTTCTTTTAAAATTAATTGTATACCTTTATGTTTTTTTTTGTGTTGATGAATGTGAGAATATGTTCAAGTAATTATTTTAATAATTAAGGAATTAACTACTTCGATTTCTCTAATTAACCAATTATAATTATAGTATGAAGGCATTCACGACCGGCGTCAATAGAATTAAGATAACTTACCGGGCTTTTGGGTAACAACTGGAAACCAACGCTTTTAGAATAATTAACTACAAATGTTTAAATGTTATTTAAAAATGTTGATAAACTAAAAATTCCATTTATTAAATTGTTATTGCACATGGAATATTGCAAATTTCATGTTTTTTGTTTGTAACTCGAAAAAAAATAGAAAACATTAAAGCACATTTACAAAACACCTTTTTTGTTTAAAATGAGCCAAAAACCTAAAAACCGGTTCAAAACAAATGTTATCTTGATTTTCGAGTAGTAAACAATTGATTCGTAATTCAAATCAATTTCTTTTTTCGTTTAACTGCATACAAATAAAGTGTAACATGAATGGAATTTTTAAAATTAAACTGAATTACCTTTTTCACAAAACACTCCTTCAAACTCGGAATTTCGGCATTCGCAAATTGGACCGTTGTCTGTTGAAACACAAATGCCATCATGTTGACAAGGGTCGCGGGATTCGCAAACGTCGCTGCTGTTACCATGCAAAATCTGGAAATAACAGGAAGGAGTATTAGTTAAGTGGAAGCAAAACCTGTAATATAAGATTATTAACAGTATCCTGTTAATACAACATAGTATTTCTCTGTCAAACTTGTAATGAATAATAACCAGGGGTGTTCCTATTAATAACAATCTTTCTTGGATTTAATGCAAGATCGAGATTAAAACTATTCTTGCATCAATAAAATTAAAGTGAAGACTTAATCTTAAAGACGAAGACAACCTTCAAGGAGACCACACCTGCAAGATTCGGAAAACAATAACTTAAGGACAAACGATACTGCTGCTGTATTTGGCAGTCAATCTTAAAACACATTTTTCTTTTGAAACTCTTACCGAATGAAAGTATTAAGTAGAAAACAAAAATGTTTTAGAACATCTTCAATCCATGTAGCTATATTTTAAATGGAATAACTATAATTGTATGGATGCTCGATGTTTGGCGGTATCCCGCCGAAGGTTCTTTTGGTTAAATATGATGAAATGGACTGCCTTTCCTTATATAAACCTTATTTTTCACTATTTGCACTTGTCTGATTTTTTGTTCTTTGATTTGATTTGGATATAATTATGAGGTTGATTTGAATCGAATAGAATATAATGTAGTTTGACTGAATATAAAAATGGTATTGAACGTAATTTCGCTTATTTCTACTTAAATAGTGTGAAAAACAGACAACGCCCCAAAGTGAAAAATATCGCCCTCTTGAAGCTAAACATCCCCAAGCGTAATTCACAAACCATTGATGGTGTTCTCAAAGGGTGTCATAAAAGGGCCAAAGTTTATTTTTGGAATTTTAAACGTATTTACAATTAATGGACACAAAAGATGCCTATATACAAAGAGAACAATTACCTACAAACTAAACTTAACAGATATATATATACAAACACACAAACAATTATTTTTAATATTTACACACACATAACAATAACTTTATTCATGTACAAGTATTTAATTTTGCCTGTGCATAACAATATTGTATGTCATTTACAATAATGGCAACATATTTTGTCGGGCAGAGGGTAAAAAGAAATTAAATCCGTAGTAAAAGGAATTTCAATTTTTTAACATTAAAAAGAGGTAAAAGATGTAAGTACCCACATATACGTATATATACAAACTGCATTCACAAAATGACGAGTGAGGTAGAATAATGGAGTTGAAGTAACTTCACTAATTTCTAAATTCTTGAAGGCATTTTAATTCCAGGCAATTTAAATCCTCGCTCCTGCACAATTTCATTGGCTAACTTCTCATAAATATACATATATAGATTTATTTTTTACTCGAGTGCATTCTGTACCATTGCGGTTTTGAATCCTCTGGAGGGCTTGCAATTCTTTTCAACGTGAAAACTTCTATTCGTTCACAAAGACGTCATACAAAACTTCAGTAACTGTAAGTTAGTGTGAAACTATTCGTTTAGGCTTTCCATCTAAGTGCGAATTTCAAAAACCGTTGAAATGTTCATACTTTATACTAGAATGGTGAAATATGTTATAAAGAGCGATGATGACAAGTGAAACTTACATTGAGACGGATGAGACGCGGAAATGATTTCAACCGTATTGTACAAAATGCAGAATTATAAATAAAATCGAAAATGTGATGCCCGTTTACAACCCTATTTAACTGAGACGGTTTAAGTAAGTAACCCTTAAACATAAACCTTACTTAATTTCTAATTCATTTGAACCATACGCTGCCTTTTTACTTCTTGAGTAAGTACTTCCTAGTGCTCAAGATTTGGCGACAACGCTAAAATTTTGTAATTTGTGAATATTTTGTGAAAAAGTTCCCAAATATTTAACGGGGCTCTATCAGCTTTATCTTACTTTCTAAATGTGTGACTTGTTTTAGTTTTTCATCTTTAATTTTTATATTTACCTAATAAAAAAGCTGAAACCACAAGTTTCAAACTTTAAAACAGTTACTTAAAGCACGTTTCAGTACCTTAGGCGCTGTACCTAATTATAAAAGAATAATTCAACTAATAAAAGAGAATACGTTTCTTCCTTCTAACTTCTGGGTTATGTCGTGATCTGATCGTGATTGTAGTTCATAGGTGTAGTAGCAACCAGCAAAGCATTTGGTTGAAATCAAATTGCAAATCCAAAGTTTTCAAATAAAACAGTAGGAAATATCCAGATGGATCAAAAGAGGATAAAAAAAGGAATCGAATGACAAAATAAAATGTGGTAGGTGTCATTTGAAAAAATGAAGTTATTTGTGTTTGAAGTTTTTAAACTTTGGATTTTTTTTCTGAATGCCTTGTAGAAATTATAAAGCTTAGTTTTGCCATGACGATAGCCTCATGACTTGGCTATAACTAGTAAAAATTTTAACATTCTAAGTAATTTTTTATGGTTTGGGTTGCGGTTCAATCTTTTTTCCAATAAATTAAATTATCTCAGAAACTATTCATCGTAGGCATATAGGCATACAAGTTGGTTATGGTTATCAAAGTCACCTTAAAATTTTATGTTTCATACGAATTCATTGTAAAAAATATACCATTCCATTTAAAATAAGAATGTCTACATCATCTTCCGGTATAACCGGAAGTGCCCGACAGTTGAAATTATTTTAGTTAAATAGATCATCCTTGATAATCCCTATTCCCAAATTTTCAAATCTGTAACATGCTTAGTTTCCCTAAAACGTATAATGTTTGAATGACCCTGTATAAATCCGAATCTCTGTACACTGCAACCTTAAAATTCCCTGATGATGGAGAATTCGCAATCAAATA
Source organism: Agrilus biguttatus (assembly GCA_963921985.1). Classification (NCBI taxonomy): domain Eukaryota; kingdom Metazoa; phylum Arthropoda; class Insecta; order Coleoptera; family Buprestidae; genus Agrilus; species Agrilus biguttatus. The sequence continues at coordinate 30,923,324 of OY998118.1, forward strand.
AATATAATAATACTGATTTAACTTATATGTAGTACCGAGAAGCGTACATATAGACCTAAGAATGTAATTAGTACGTAAGTTGTATAGTATTTGATAGCGACCAGTTTAAAAAGTTGACAGAAGTTGTAGTTTTACGGTAGGTACTCTACGCACAGCTCGGGGGGTAGCAGGTACCTACCACTATTGGACTTTAATTTTAAGATTTTCTGTAATATACGCAGAAAATAAAATTGAATAATATATGGCGAAGATAATGGGCATCATATTTATTATTAATAGAATAGAGAAGTCTGTATTTTGGTGTCTCATAAAACGTACTATTATTTGAACTTACTTAGTGTTTTCTGGCGACGTTATAGATTATGTCTTATAATCCTCACAGTAAATGGAAAAGTACGATACCACAAGAACAAAATGGAATTAACCACCAGTTCTTCCTGTTGTTTCTAGTTTAGACTCTCGTAAGTTAATTTGATAAATAAAACTGGACAACAATAACGATAGTAACAACAACAATATATTTAACAACAAGAAGACGAAAGGAAATTATTTTTACAGTTGGAAGATTCCGATCGGAAAAATAGGAAAAAATAGAATGAAATCGAAATTCTGAAGTAAAGGAAATGGTAGTAGATAAGAATAGGGTGCCAATAGAGAAGTACAAAAGCATGGAAAATTTTGAGACGGGAAATATGACCAAATAGAGCAACGACCACCCAACTCACCGAAGAAACCTATTAAAATGTTAGCAGGGATTATAGGAAAGTACAGTAATAATAGTTATTGGCACAGATGGACAGAATACAAAAGCTTTAGAAGATAATGTTAAGAAATATTTATATAGATACAAAAAGAAATATAATACAAAAGAAAATTTATACAAAAGAATTTGAACATCGAATATTATACAGGGTGTATCGACCGCCACACTAGTATGAGGAAGTGACCATCGTCCGCGACGCCCAAAAGATACTCTCCTTTCAGAAAGCTTCCTTTGAGGTATAAGATGGGTAACTTGAAGGGGAAAGTCAATTGGTCACTCGTGCCTTTGAGCGTTAAATAAGTCTAAACTTCATGAAACTAATAATAATATGTATTATACTAATATCTGTGTAATATCCTAGTCCATTCCCGTTAGTGCGATGGGTTTTAATAAGTGTTCATTCTTTATTATATTTCTACTTATCACTAAACTATTAAATAAGAAAATTAAAATTAAAATCCAAAATTTTCTTTTCAAAAATGTCCCAAACAAACAGGAAGAACCCTCTTTTTGTATCTTAAATTACATCCAAGGCTGTAGCTACATAATTAAAAATCAATTGAAAAAATCAAACCCTGATTGTACCATTATTGACGTCAACAAAGTCAATTTAGGAAATCTGTTAGTCAATAATAAAGAAAGAGTAGATATATTTTCAAAAAGTGGGATTTATAAACTATTCTGTAAAAATTGTAATGCCACATATCTTGGTCAGTCCGGGAAAACCATAAAAATCCGCGTTCGGGAGCATGAACATTCCATAAAAAAACAAAATTAGCAGTATGGGTTTCTCCTAGTCATGTATTAGATGAAGACAACACCAAGGTATTATATTTTCAAAACAAAGGCAGATTGGTTAACCTTTTAGAAAATTTAGAAATTCAAAAGGGCTTGAAGAATAAGAAAGATAACTTAGTAAATAATCAAAGCGAAATATATTCGCAAAATACACCCTTGTTGTTGTCGTTATTATAGTTAAGTAAAGGTTTTTCCATATCAAGTAGTCGTAAGGTAAATTGGGTATATATACTCGTGTAATAACTTCTAATCTTAGCATTTCTACTTAAAACTGTCTCTTTGATAATGATCTGTTGATCGAAACAATTGTAAGAGTTTCTTATAATAAACAGTTGAAACAAAACGAAACTTTCGTCGTTATTATATTTATTTAACATGTTTCATCAAGACTGCACCATGAACAGCCTTTCTACTTAGTTTTAATAAATCGTTACAAGAAGAACTAAATCGTGATCACGTCTAAGTAAGGTAGATCTTGGCACCATATACCGGCTATCATCAAAATATCTCCTACAATAAATAAAATGAAAAAATGGACAATATCTTTTTTTTTTTAGATTTAGAGCGAGAGTTTTTGGCGTTTATTCTGTAAATGCCTTTTTGAAAATATTTGAGTGTTACACGTTTAATGAAGAATTTCAGTGAATAAATTACCTCATTTTCGGTATTTTTCACTATTCATTATGATATTATGACAACGATGTACCACATTTTAATCATATGCAGCTATATTGAAGCCTAAATAAAGCGAGAAGTAGAACATTACCCTTATCAATTTGCTGTGTAAACATAATTTTAATAGAACGCCAACTTTTATCGCAGTTTATAAATAGTTTGCATTGGACCTTAAAATGGAATGCACCTATATATACTTACGCGTATATTAAAATCTCAAATAAAAGTTAATTTTAAATTTAATATGCAGAGGTAAACTTTACATTCTGGATATTAAATATTAATAAATTCAAGCTCATTCTGTCATGATTTCCATTTTAAATTGTAAATCTAATGGATAGAACCGCGAATGTTTTATTGACTAGGCATATACGATACGTAATAAACATTTTGTATTTTATTTAATCAAAAGTTCCTGTTACGCTTTGTAAACAAGATATAGTTTTCAACTAATTTATTTACGCTCAATACTGTTGGTTGCTTCGTTACATCTAAGCTTTATCGTATTGTATTTTTTCAATATTACCTGATCTGGTAGATTACGTAGGGATTTTCAACATTCTTTTTTTACCAAATATCTAAGTAAATCTATAGTTGCTCTATTAAATGCAAAAATAAAATAACGCTTGGTGATTTAGTAACTATACTATTGTACGAGGGTGGTTTGATAAGTCCGTGACTTTTAAAGGAAAACATTAGTTTTTCGGTAAAAAATCATTTTATATTTCTACATAATCTCCTTTTAGCTTGATACCTTTAGTCTATCGTGTTTCTAATTCTTTTATTCCTTCTAAATAATAAGATTTCTTAGGGCTCTCAAAATAAGGGTTTGTATCCACGATGACCTCTTCATTCCACCCAAATATTTTACCGTCCAGCCATTTCTTCAGATTTGGAAACATGAAATAGTCGAAGGGGGCTAAATCCGGAGAATACGGTGGATGGTGTAGCAGTTCGTAGCCCAATTGATTAAATTATGCTATTCGCTCTGAGTGAAGCCATGGTAGGGGAAATTAAGTCGACTGACGTGTTCGCAGTGGTTACTTTAGGAGTTACGGGAGGTTATTATTACTAAAATTGTAAGCAAGTACCCGTGAATGTATTTATTTTGTTGATTTTTAGTAAATTAAAAAAAAATAAGACACCAGAGTTGTTGTGTCGTGAATTGTAAAAATACGAGCAGAAAAAGTAAATGCAAATTTTATAAATTTCCGACTGCTGAGTGGAAAATAAATCAACGGAATCAGTGGATAGCTGCACTTAGAAGGCTGAAGTAGGTAGTACCATAACCCGAATTTTATCAATGACAATAATTCGGAGAATTGCAAGTCTTTGAACAATTTTTATGTTTAATAATAATTAATAATTTTTTAGGGTTTCTGTAATTAAAAAAATTAAATATATAAATGTTTAAATTTTAATATTAAAAAATTATATGATTTAAAAACAAGCAGACATTCATAAATTAAAAAAATCAAATTACCGAATTTGTTAAATGTGCATTTTTTAATAATTTTTGGTTTACTATTTACTCTAATATTCAAAAAATTAATTAATGTCTGCAAGAATTTACAATCATTGAAATTTTAAATTATCTCAGTGAAAAAAAATCATTTTGCAATTAGTTTATTTAATACTGTGCTAAGATTTTGTTAACACGAAATTTTGATACTAAAACAAATAAAAAATCTTATTAATTAAAGAAGTATTTATTTCTTCCATTGAGACAACTATTTATTCATTTTTACTTATTTATTTTTCATTTTGATTCTTTTGTTAGTACTATTTTTTGACTGACATACATTTCAACTAACTTAACCTAATGTTTACTGCATTATTTTTTATTTTTTATCATTATACTTACTTGTTGTTGGTTGGTTCAACTAAAACTGAAATAATCTAAAATTGTCACATATTTTCTTATATCGATTGTTTAAAAATATTATTTGTAATATTTTTTTATATTTCTGTTTGTTATTAACGCTATTGACATACGTATAAAAACATACTCTGACAGCCTCCCGTAGTTTATATTTTTCCTGGCGCTGCAGTCACACTCAGAGCGAATAGTGACTAAACAAGTACGAGTATGCACCCGTGCATTGTCTTGACGGAACAAAACTTTTTTCTTGGTTAAATGTGATCGTCTCTGCTTCAAAACAGTGTCAAACCTGTCCAGCAACTGTAGCTGTGGATAATATTTGCCGTTGATCGTTTTACCTTTTTCAAGATAATAAATATGAATAACATAGATGTAGACGTATCCATTTACTTTATTGCGTTCGAAAGCAGTCGATTTTTAGTGTTATATGGAAATTGTAGAGTCTGAAAATTACAGCATTGACACGAACAAAAAAAGCACTTTAGAAAAGTAACAAGCGACAAGCACTGTAAACCAAGAGAAATAAAACCCGAGACGTCCTCTTGTACACCTAGATAATGTTTCCTACAGTACTTAAAGGAGCAGGTAGCAATTATCGAATTTATTTACAAATGGCTTGCGAGATATTGAGAAAACAACTATTTTTCCTTATTGTAACGTATATTTATAAATAACTAATTAACTACATGACTAAAACAAATAAACTAGTAAAACTAAATGAAATATTAAAAGTCAAGGGCCAAGAATCAAACTAGGAGATTAGGTCGGAAAAGTCTTACCTAGTTCACGGCTTCGCAGACATACTTAATCTCCCCAATAATGGTTTACCCTGACTCCTTATAGGACCCAGATTGTGCGCATTTGCATTTTAAATAACTAGAACTTGGACATGACCCACATTTATTGTGGCAATGCAAATTCCGCGGTATGTATAACAAAAAATATAATGAAAAAACTAAACTAAACTTTTTTGTGTTTCATTCCCACCAGCTACTCGTGCTGGTTGGCGGGCAGTCCCTCCGACCTACACTGTAGTGCAAAGCCGGAGGGTAGGGCCCTCTTCAGCCTCCTTGCAGGAATCGTGGGAATGGGTAGATGGTGTGGTCAAGGAGAGAAAAATGAGACGAACGAAATGAAGACAGAAGAGAAGTGAAAGATTATCTGTGAAATAATGGGCACTGCCCCAGCCTTTGCCTAAATGACCCAAGGAAACCACAGAAAACATGAACCAGAGCAGCCGGAACCGGGTGCGAACCGGTAACCTCCCGAATGCTAAGCAATGATCTAGAGCACTAGACCACGCCGCTGGGTAAAACATATAATGAAATTTTAAATAGTGTTTCCGTATTTCATAAATTAATCCCAATATATTTTAGAATAAATGAAAAAATAGTTTCATTTTATAAATTATAAGTACTATGTGACAATACTCAGTTGGATTTTTTTTATGAAATGCATTTTTCTCAAAAAAAGAGTATCTTGAGTACAAGAAAACGTCAAGAGATTTTCAGAAAATGGGGAACGTATTGGTATCATTTTTTCTTCTTAGCGCATTATCCTATACACTTAAAATACATATATCAACCATACAACAGATTTGCTGACATTTTCGAAAGAAATAGCTTTGTCATTCCTTCTAAATACTCTTTACGATTTTGTAGTAAATTTATTCTTCAAGCATAGTAATTGAATTATTTGATCATCGATCGATATTCATCACTAATGGAAGAAATTATTTAACAACCAAAGAAAAAACTTTAGTTATGTTAAATATTTAGGTATTTAACAATAATCATGACGTTGGCGGTAAGAAACTGAGACAGACTCTGTTAATTATCGGTCCTCGTTAAAAAAAATTAAAAGTAATACCTTTGATAAATTTTGTAAAGTCAATTTTGTTTTTTTTTTATTAGCAAAACAATAAATAATAATGAAGAGTGACACAATTTAGGTGAATAGATTTAAGCCTTTATTGTTGTACCTATACTCTTTACTATGTATTAATAAAAATATTTATAATTCTATCCTGTTCAATAAAAATGTGCATTTGTGAATAAAGAAGCTTGAGACTTCACGCCTTACCGTTCCATCCTTCATACGCGACGTGTAATGCATTAACTAAAATTGTTGTGACATCACAATTTATTAAAAATCAGTTTCCGTATAAGTTAAGTAGGTCAAACACACCAAAACAGTGAAGCACGTTTGTACTACATATCATACGCAAACAAAGGTATTGTGTATAAACAATAGAAAATATATTGGAGTTTTTACGTCAGTAAATTGGGAACAATAGGTACTGAAGCGGTAAAATATGGAAATATAAATGTATTAACACGAAATAGGGTGAAGATCAGACTGATTACCTTTATTCAGTTTTAAAAACAACACCCGTGTTGTTCTTTTTGTTAGGCTATTCTTGTTTAGATTATTTTTATCAAATTCTTACACGTCATTGTTAACTGTCGTTTTTGATTAGAGTGACATGTCTAAATTCGAGTTGTTACGGACGAGCTTATATTAAAATAGGGAACAATTTCTGTTTGAAAATGTATTTAGTGAAATATATGCTTTTTTGGGTCACCTTGTAATGAAGTTTAGTATATGAACGTAAAAATAAATAACTGAAGACCATAAATAACGAGATTTATGGCAAAATCATTTATATTTCATATGCTTCGATGAGTGCGGTGTTTAAATACGTCTCTTAAAATTTAATAGAAAAGTGTAACAAAAACATGTAACAAAAAATGTAACAAAAAATGATAAAGAACCTTTTGATTTAAATTATTCAATTACGAGATATTTACTTATCCAATTGTTAACAATGAGTGTCCATCTACAATTTCTACATCACCAATATAATCTAGAACACTTCAGCAGAAATAAGAACGACACATTTAGGAATAACTGTTTTTATTGCTTTCCTGCCGTTTCCGTTAATTTGAAAAAAGCTTGGAAGTAGGTTTCCATGACAACTTTCATTTAAAACTACTTATTTAATTAAGTATAGTCTATTAATTTGTGAATAATTATTAGGTATAAGTTAGGTGCGTGACCGGTACGTTTTTTTATTTATTAGGGGACTTCAAGGGAGGAGGTCTGGCAATTCCGTATCTTACGCATGGGAGGGGCGTTGATAGCTGGACAACACGTGTTTTTTTATTGTTATAAAAATTAGGATCCTTGTATTTCTGGTGCGACGTTTAGTGTGAGTGATAAGAAAATAAAAATACAATTTCTATAAAAATTTCTTTTCAAAAATGTTAAAAAATCTCGTTATTGTACGGAGGGGGTTCCAAGAATGAAACAATGGTAAACAACATGGGGAGGAGATGGAACCAAAATGTGATTAAACAAAGCTATAGGATTTCTGGACGGTAGGAAGAAAGGGATGGTTTTGACACCCTAGTGGCAAGTTTCGACATTGGTTGTAAAACTACTTTTAAATCGATTCCTACATAACTGAACTGAACAGTCTGCCTTAAAGGTGCAACAAACACAAACAAATATTAACCTATCGATATATTGATTGATTACTTTACTCGATGTGGGTAGTACTAAACGCATTGGCAAAGTTCGTTCGCTTCGAGAACTTCATAAATTAGTAATTTTTCTCCTTAAAGGTGTTATTTTCATGAATTTGTCAACAGTGTATACATACAGACAAGTAGAAGTGAATTGCTGTTTACTCTGTGGCAGCATAAATTAGCTATTCCTGTCATTTACAAACACATCACCCATTAAAGCTAACGTATGCCACACAATCACAAAGCTACATCAAAACACTTTTATTTCTGTTTCGTTCCTACAAGTTTGCAACGCGATACAATTAGACAATGTTTTAGTCTTTTTTATACTATTGTGGGCAATTTTTTTACGATTAGTTAACAAAGGGGGCGTTCAAATATTACGTAACGCAATTTTTGAAGATAATTGAACCACCCTCCCAACTATGTAACGCGCCGTAACGTTTTTCTGTACCCCACCCCCTTCCTGAAAGTTACGTGAAAACTAAGTGACCATTTTTTACCTAAAAGTCGCAATTATGTTGCGCGAAGTACCAGAAAGTCGCTAATACCTTTGTTATTGTATTAATTGTATTTGCGGTAATAATAAATAATACAAGAGATTTTTAACTCGCAATACTTGCGTATATTGTTTATTTTATTTATTTATACTGTTATTTAATAAACAATCGCACATAATGTATTAAACATTTTCAAAAAAGAAGGAATTAAAATCCTTAATCGTCTAAATTTTAAGATCAAAAATCTCATATTTTGAACGCGTCCTAATAAGTAGGCACAACGAACCGAAAGCCACATCCCACGACCGGTTTCGACCTATCGGGTCTCATAAGGTGGGCGCTGGCAGAAAGGCCTTTACAGGCTATATTATAAATATAAATATAAATATAAATCGGGAATCAACAGAAACAACTACTTCGAAGGCTAATACCCCTACCGGTAGTTGTTTCTGTTGATTCCACATTTATATTTATATTTATATTTATAATATAGCCTGTAAAGGCCAGCGTCCACCTGATGAGACCCGATAGGTCGAAACCGGTCGTGGGTATGGCTTTCGGTTCGTTGTGCCTACTTATTAGGAAGCGTTCAAAATGAGATCTTTGATCTTAAAATTTAGACGAATAAGGATATTAATTCCTTCTTTTTTTAATATGTTATATTTTTGTCTAGGAGTCCATCGGAATCATTGTAATTTAATGCCAGTAGGGGTATTAGCCCTCGGAGTAGTTGTTTCTGTTGATTCCACATTTATATTTATATTTATATTTATATATATTAAACATTTGTTTAAGATTAAAAGATACTATAGTTGTAGTGTATATAGTTTCAAAGATATTCCAAAAAAAAACGATTTTTCAGAAATTCTATTTTCAGTTCAGCAAGGTCCCTTCGGTGCCGCAAACGTTTTTTCGATCGGTCACCTCGTTCAAAAGATATGGGAGGTTTACATACGGCCACAGACACACACACACACACACACACACCTACATAGTCACTCACACACTCACATACATGAGGATAGCACCGCGGGAATAGTCAGAATAGCTCTATAGGATCTCAAAACGTCGACATTTTACAAAAACTCAACTTTCGAAAACCAGGGTGAAAACAGTAATTTCCCAATTAATTTTACGTAACGGGTTGTTCGAACACCCCCCCACCCTGTAACGCATCGTAAAGTTTTAAAAAGCTTCCTCCCTCCAAATTGCGTTACGTAATACACACAAAGGTCACTTTAAATCATATTTTTCTGTATTATATGATGTTAAGTTAAGGTAAGGTTGGGTTATATTAGACTAGTTTCTTTTTAAATATTCGATTGCTCGCTTCCACCCTAAGCGCTTCATCTTCCTAAAGTACAAAAAGAACTCTTTGCTCATGAGTTAGTTGTGTAATTCTAGTTTTTGTCGTTTAAATCCGTCCAGAGTCTATATAGAAGCTATATTTCGATTTTTTGCCATAACCGTATAATAAACAAAATGTAATTCTCCATGATCAATTAGAGGCTTCCAACACACCACTTTTAAATTTAAATTTCAAAATCTTCCCCTCTACCAAATAGTTTAGTTCTTAAGTATAAATACTGCTTCGATAGACTTAGTTTGTAGATCTTCACCTGAAGAAGCTATAGTATAGCGAAACGGAGGTAGTGTTACAAATAAACAATTCTTGAAACTTTTATCGTTTTTTCATTTATTTAATTACTTGAATACCTCTTGAAAGAAAAATAAGAAAGTGTATGGTATCGTACTTCTCTTGAGACAAAGTTGTACAATTTAAACAGAAAGTAGTAAAAGACGAACTTTTTATGTGCTTGAATAGAATTTTTAGATTGCACAATTTCTTCATTAGAAATGTAAAATAGAAAAGTTCGTTTTCAATACGGGACGGCGTTGATTGTAGTGGATTTTAATGATGTACAGCTTCTTATCGATTGGTTAATTTAGTACAGTTTATAAAAGAAGCTGAAAGCTCGTTTGAATAGGGCGGCGGCGGGCGTCGGGACGCGCAGAATAAAAAAGAAAATTCGCCGTCAATAAATCACCGCAGTTATAATGAAATCAGATTTTCCGCAACGGTTTTCTCAAACAATGTCTTGGTTAGCGAATACTATCCGGCAAAAAGGGCTATAAATTATCCCCTCTTAATCGCCCTTTACATCGCGTTCCTTGTAACAGTTTTGATGCCACATTTACGTCATTACGTAAAACTGGAAATACTACATCTGAAACACAATTCGTAACATCTCAACAATACCTACATCCAGTGGCGGTTCGCTGTACAATACAAATGGGTACAAATATAAATATAAATATGGAATCAACAGAAAAAACTACTCCGAGAGCTAATACCCCTACCGGCATTGAATTACACTGTTGATTCCGATGGACTCCTAGACGAAAATATAACATATTCAAAAAAGAAGGAATTAAAATCCTTATTCGTCTAAATTTTAAGATCAAAGATCTCACATTTTGAATGCGTCCTAACAAGTAAGGACAACGAACGGGTCTCATCAGGTGGGCTCTGGCAGAAAGGACTTTACAGGCTATATTATAAATATAAATATAAATATGGAATCAACAGAAACAACTACTCTGAGGGCTAATACCCCTACCGGCATTTCGGTTCGTTGTGCCTACTTGTTAGGACGCGTTCAAAATGTGAGATCTTTGATCTTAAAATTTAGACGAATAAAGATTTCAATTCCTTCTTTTTTTAATATGTTATATTTTTGTCTAGGAGTCCTTTGGAATCAACAGTGTAATTCAATGAAGATAGGGGTATTAGCCCTCGGAGTAGTTGTTTCTGTTGATTCCATATTTATATTTATATTTATAATATAGCCTGTAAAGTCCTTTCTGCCAGCGCCGACCTGATGAGACCCGATAGGTCGAAACCGGTCGTAGGATGTGGCTTTCGGTTCGTTGTGCCTACTTGTTAGGACGCGTTCAAAAGGTGAGATCTTTGATCTTAAAATTTAGACGAATAAGGATTTTAATTCCTTCTTTTTTTACAGTTATAGTTATAAGCTTAGAGCATAAAAACATGGAGACACCACTTAATGCTACAGCAGTGATCCTGAAATAGGAAATAATTGTGGTCCGACTTTCTCACTCTAATGCGGCGTGATTGCTAGAGAGAGATTGAGCCAGGGAAGAGCGATCCAATCAGGTCGCGTCATAGAGAGAAAGGGGGGCCACAATTATTTCCTATTTCGGGATAACTGCTGTATTATTAAATACTGTCTTAATAATGCTTAAAATTTATAAAATAAACTGAAAAATCTGGAAATTTAAATACGGTTGGGAAACTAAGACAGGTTTACGTGGAATGTAATCCAATGGCTGGTTACATCGTGAATTATGTATTACTAGTTACCTACATTTTAACCGAATCTCCAAAAACGAGTTTTATCGATAAAATCGATATTTGCAGAAACTATGTATTATTTTGAAAATTTTCAAAAAACGTTTTAATTGCACTCGTCAAGGCCGGTACATACTTATGGCAAATTTCATTAAGAATATTTGTTTTTTGAAACGTACGAACTATTGGAAAAATTAGATTTAATGCGTTTTTTGCAATAAGTGATTTATACGATTTTTGAAAAGTTCTTCAAATTTTGTGCAAACCTTTTTTTTGTACAAACCATGGATTATTCAAAAACGCGAAAACACTTTTTGGACATTTTTTCGTCAATTTTGCGTAATTTGTGCAATGGACTAGCGATTCAATTTTTTTCATTAAATTCTACGAAACCTATTCTTTCCATATTTTACGTTGGGGATGGCTGAAAATTGAGGCATTCTCGACAATCTGACCGGACTAATCCGGCATAATGAAAAAACAGGCGGTGCTGGCACTTTAGCTGCATAATTTTATAGCGGTTGAAATACTTTGGTAAGTCCTAGTAGTTTCACTGTTAATCTCGAAAATAAGTGAATTTTTATATTATTTGAACTTTAACTTTGAATACTATTGAAATAGTTGAATTATCAAAAAATTATCATCTTTGTAGAATATTAAATTTCCTATCAATTTTTTATGTATATTGCTTCATTGTTGGATACAAAATTCAGAAGTAGCTAAACCAATTTTCCCATTAGTAAAATAGAAAATTGAAAATTAACTTCGAATTGAATTTGAATTTTAATGGCTCAAATCTTCGGAAACCACTAAATACTAATCTTAATAGCTCAAATTATAACAATATCAATGAAAGACTGGTTGCATGGTCACATTAGAAGTGGGCGAGAAACGTGTCCATTTAAAACAGTTTTAGTGGTAATTGGAATAAGTCTTGTTTTAATTATTTATTCCTTTATTACAGTCGCTAATTTTTATTATAAATAAGGCCTTTTAACATCTCATAATAACGGTTATTGAACACAGACACATCACCTTTAAATTAAATTTCTTTACTTATTTGTAGAAGCATACATTTGTTAAAGTCTTTTTTTAAGCCAATGAAATGGAGGTTTCTGACTTTTTATTAATGGTACTGAACGTAGTCAAGTTTGATAAATAATAAAACACCAGTTTGATTAATTTCCATTTGTATAATCACTTAACAAGTGTTTCGCGTGTTCAACAATGGTGAAGTACTTAATTCTATTTGTTCATTTATTAAATTATCACTATTGTTATGCTTATTTATTTCTAGTATTTTTAGAAATGATAATTTAAAACTATTATGTATATGGTATGCAAAATTTCAAAATTATCATTAAAAACATGGTCATGGTCTATTAAATGCTTTGCGTAATTTGAGTCTGTTTTTTTGTGAAGGTAGGATTTTTTATGTTCATTTATTCTAATATTGAAATTTCGGGAAGTTTGTCCTATATAGTAATTGTTACATGAGCTGCATGAAATTTTATAAACACCGGATTTGTTTTTATTATCAATGTTGCCTTTGTTATTCTTGAGCAATTTGTTAAGACTTTTTAATAAATTAATATTTATAATGAATTTCCATCAAGTAAATGTAGATTCGATTATATGTATTCAAGTTTTCCTACCCTTCCTTCTTATATCCCACTGTCCTTTCCCTGTCTTCATCCCCCGCCCCTTAAATAATGTTCAGATTGGACGAAACACGTGTTCACTTAAAACAGTTGTAGTGGCAATTAGGGTGAGTTTCTTTTTAATTAATTCTTTAACCACAGTAGCCAATTTCTAGTATCCATAGGATTCATTACTTTTCCATTTCATTCGTTCCTGGGGAGGTACTGTTTTGTTCAGGCAGGAACGTCGGTGGTTAGTTACGAATAACTTCTTATTTAAAGTTTTCAAGACCGTTTGAAAGGTGTGCCATTACATTTTACTGTTGTTGGAATTTTGCAGGCTCCAGATAACAAGGCGAGCAATAATATTGTCGGTTATGAGAAAATTTTCCGCTTCTACCATCCGCATCGTTGGTTGGTGGAAGTTAGTTCATCTCAAACGAAAGTTTAATTTCAACAAAAAGCCTGGAGCAAAGCGAATACCTGGGTATGGAGGGAGAAGAATCTAGTGTAACAACGACGAGGAAGGAAAATTATTGTCGAAATGCTGAACGAAGTTGAATTCTGCTTTTATGTTGGCAAACAATGGAATTGTAAACATCTCAACAATGAAATATTTCCAAAGCAAACCTATGCAAAACAATAGCACATAAGGAAATAGTTGCCAACAGTTACATGACAGACGAGTTGTACACATAGTTCTGCATATACACACATAGGTAAATATACTAGCATAGGTATGCATCAATATTACATACTATGTCACGCACTAAACATCATCTAGGGCATATTAATGCGGGGATGATTTTGTAACTGTGAAAGCAAAACGGTGCAGAAACAATAGTCGAAGATGTCGAGAAAATATTTTTTTGTCAGGTTCGAAACAATCTGATGATTAAAACAAATCTGACAAATTGATTAAGGCTTTCGCGGCCAGTTGATGAAATGATGTTGTCATTCTTCGGGTGTACAGGCCGTCGTCGGTTGGAATTGCTTCCTAAGTCTACAACCAACAGCGAAAATGGATAGACCTCTGAAGAAGCTCGTCACTCGTGTTAGCGAAATGTTAGGAAGCAATTCCAACCGACGACGGCCTGTACACCCGAAGAATGACTACATCATTTAAAACAAATCTACATCTCATTCTAAGTTAAATACAGAAACATCTCCAGGGATGGATTCAGAAGTCTTTTATAAGGTGAGAGGCCATGGTGAAAAGGGGATATAAAGGCATACCACGAAAAGGTCTCCAATTTTCATCGAGCCTGAGTCTGAAGCTCTTCTCTCAGGTGAGCCAACCCAACTTACTACATTGCTGCGCTTCCAATAACCAGCTGAAAAGCTTTCACAATAGACACACAAGTGGACAGGTCTGTAAGTGAGCAAAGCATCTTCCTTATAAAGAGGCTAGATTATTAAAAGTTTATGTAATACAATTTATCAAGGGAGAAAGTTGAGGGAATAAGCCAACGCTTTTAAAAATTTAGCTGGCATATGTAAAGAATTTAGCAAGACAGTATAAATTGGTTTAGCGGGTTGGCTAGCTGCCCCCGAGTTATGAAATTTAAAAAGTTTACGTTATAGGGTCTTGTTATTTAAAAAGTTTAGGTTATGGGTTTTGTGATTATTTATGGGTTAGGCTAAGGAGTATAAATATTTTAAATTGTAGGGTTACGGGGTTTAAATCCTATGGATTTAATGTTTTGGATTATTGGGATCTTGAATTTCACGGGAGTTTTGGTAGTGATTTCGTGAGCACCGTAGTTAAGTTTTTGGGGAGTGAGGTTGCCCCTATAGTCCCCTGTTTGGATTCGCAATTGCAAATTTCGTATAAAAACAGCCAGTCCAACTTACCGAACAGTGTGGTCTAATTATTTAGCATTCAGGGGATCGCCGGTTCGATTGTGGGTCCGCTTTCTCTGGTCTAAATTTCCTGTGGTTTCCTTTGATATTTTGGAAAATGTTAGGGAAGCAGTATTCCACAGATATTGTTTCATTTATTTTCTCTCTTCGTTTCGCTCGTCTCACCTTTCTCACCCTAAACACCATCCACTGAAGCAAGGAATTCATACACACAAAAATCTAAAGATTGCAACTCGGCAATCACACAACATTTCTCCTCAAAGTCGAACACAGTACCTTTCCTTTTCGATAAAATTTTTGGATCAAACACCAATTGCAAATGCTGTATTACGTGAAAACAAAGGGGATCTGTTCAATCGTCAACCTACAAGATGCAACTCGGAAATCGCAAAATCAGCACTCTCTCTTTATCCATGCTACTGATTTTGTCTGTGAATTTCAAGCCAATATCTCATTTCCTGTAGAAGTTAGAAGCTTCTAATGTACGTACGGACGAATATATTTCTACATAATGTAAAAGGTAAAATCCCTGTTGTACAAAATTTTTAGGAAATATTTTTATTATTTCAATATTTGAGAATAATTAAAATATTTGATGACATGATAAACGGAGTGGACATGCCATTGATTGACAACAAATTTACTGACAATTTTATTTACACTACTGTAATAGCTACATGAGGAGTCAATAAGTCAATAAGCACCTGAAACCTGTTACAGCACAATTACAATTATAGAATAAAGCTATGGTGTTCTACTTTTGTTGGTTCCTCATGTGATTTTACAAAAGTTGGCGTTTTTTCACTTGCAAATATTATTAAATATATTTTAAATATCAAAATAAGGAAATTCTGTTCAACGTTTTTGAACCAATTACCTGGAATCGCAAAAAAGGAAATAGATGTGTAATTTTTTGGTTATTTTCAATTTTTATCTATAGGTATATGATACGACGTCACTATTCTAATGTTAATTTAAGACTTTTTGGAAAGATCCATTCGTTATTAGAGCTTATTCGCTTTTTGTGCTTCAAGAGTGCCCAACCGATGATTGCGTTTCACCGATCACGATTACACTAATGCTATAAATAAATTTAAATTTGCCCGTATCTGTTCTGTATTGGAATATTATTATTAAGTAAAAAATAATTTAATTTCTAGTTCAGAAGTAAAAACTTTATTTTAAATTATAGAAATTAATTATTAAGACCAGATATCTATGAACGTTGTTAAAAAAGTAAACTTGTGTTTTATTGATCTAACATACACTGCGTAGGACTTGTGAAGAGTTGGTAAAACTCCGGAGTTTAACTTTCACACAAGAAATTTCTTGTAAACGTCGATTAGTAAGATATCTATTCGGGACAATAACATATAAATATTAACTTTCATTTCCACCAACTACTTATACTGGTGGGCGGGCAGTCCCTCCAACCTACACTGCAGTGCAAAGCCGGAGGGTAGGGCGTAAGGCCCTTTTCAGCGTCTTCTCAATAGTCGTGGGAGTGAGTGAGTGGTGGTTAGGGAGAGAAATATGAGACGGACGAAATGAAGACAGAAGAAAAGTGACAGATTATCTGTGGAATATTACTGCCCCAACATTTGCCTATGTAATTCATGTTGTTAGAAATAGGTATACTTGTGACGGGTGGGCAACGCTGAACGGTTCTAGACTAAACAATAAACATTATGTCCGATAAATAATGACAGTGTTAATTAAACTAGAGCAATAAGTTTTTGTTTAAATTTAACCATGGAGAAGTTGCAGTCAAGTTTTAAGCATTGTAGCTATTTTCTGTTTATAAATTCATTAAAGTTATACTGTTTATTACTTTGTTATACGGTTATTCTACACTGTTCAAGTCATCAGCCAACAATTCAAAGAATCGACAGAAAACTTGACCAGAGCAGCCAGACCTGGAATCGAATCGGTAACTTCCTTAATGCCATATAATGATCTAAACAACTAGACCACACCCCTTGGGACCTTTTTATAAAAGCTCTGGTATCCTTTATTGTCTGATGCTACAGATTTTTTGCTGACATAAATACAGTAGTTTTTTAATAAAATCAGTTAGTACATAAAAAGGTTTCTGGGTCGCGAATTAGGTTTAGCTTCTTTTAGTGATTTTAGTGACATCCTTTAGTAAATTAGACGTTTTAATAGTCAGGTATTTTCACAGTTCTGTATCATCAGAGGACGTAGCTCCACAAAATTATCTTACATACCTACCTATAGGTCCACTAGCCCTCATGGATACGTAACACATTATTATATAATGTTGATGATATTAAATTGTGATGGAATGCCTGTAAAGTCGCCTTACAGATACTTCAATATCATTTATGGGGTGGACTATTTATAAATTGTGAACCTTTAGCGATACTTAAGTATTAGGTACGTGTTATATCGTAATAAATTTTTATGCAAAAGCTGAAAGTATGGGGGCGGAAAGTGAAACTCAATATCTGCTGTAGCCGTTCGGCGAAGTAAGATTTTATACTTGCAGGCGATATGGCATTAAAAGTCAATAAACCGTCCTTATGTTAAAAGCAATGCGACTTTAGCAATAAGTTACGATTGCTCGGCAAATATAAATGCGCTGATGAGAAAGACGAAAATTATATTGGAGCAGTATTCAGAGGGAAAAGTACTTGAAATTCATGATAATAACTAGTAGCTATATACATATATATGTATATATTACAGCGAACTTTATATCTTTCCTGGAGGAAAATTACCAACATCATTTCGTTCCAAACACAAGCAACTTCAGAAGTTTGCAGCAATTTCTGCGTCACTTACGCTTAAATTACTTAGCACATTACATAATTCAGTGTTAAAGTTCCACTCGAAAATAAGTCTTTTTAATCTACTAAAATTTAGAAGACATCTAACTTTATGAGTTGGTGAAACTAGCAGTTATCGAGCTACCCATATGTGCTTCTTACCCAAATATCTTGTTTATGAAGTAATGTTTTTATTAGAATTGACCTCTACAAAATTTATATAGTACACCTAGGATGTAGGTACGTACAAAACTCGGCATTGTAGAATTTCTCTGGATAGCAAGTGGACAGATTTTTACAAAGAATATTTCTTCTAGGTAGATGTATAAAATTTATCCATAATAGGAGGGTGTATCAAATATAAATGACACTGATTTTTTTTAATTAGGGAGAGGTCAGTGACCTGGTAGTAGTAGATGCGAATATGGCCTGTACCGCTAGTAAGAAGGGATAACCAAACGTAACTCGCTCGAGTCTCTTTAGTACGAAAAGAAACAGTGAGAGAGGCAGAAATACATGTCTCCGTGAAGCAATGGATTATTATTAAGTTTTTGGCCAAAGAGGGGGTGAATCCAACCGAAATTTTGCCACGATTACAGGCACAGTTCGGGGAAAACACCCTGTCAAGAACTCGGGTGTTTTCATGTCACAAGGAATTTTCTGAAGGCCGTGAAAAGGTCGCGAACAAAAGCCATGCTCGCCGCCCAAGGACAAGTGAACTGGGATGTGCGTGGTTCGTGGTTTAATATTCATCGAAGGGAAATACTATCAACAGTAAATTGTAGTAATTATATAACGTTATTATATATGGTAAAGAAAAAAAAAATTGTTTCATCAAGACAACGCACCGAACCGTGTCACAAGTCAATCAAACATAGACAAAACTGGTAAAACATGAATTGAACTTCGAATTGCTCCCACATCCACCGTATTTTCCAGATTTGGCTCCCAGCGACTACTGGCTGTTCAAAGACCTCAAAAAAATGCTCGCCGGAAAGAAATTTCGCTCGAATGAAGAGGTTATTGCTGAAGCTGAGGCCTATTTTGAGACAAAAGATAAGTTGTTCTACAAAGAGTGGTATTGAAATGCTAGAGCGACGCTGGAGTGATTGTGTTGTTGTTGCTGGAGATTACGTTGATGAATATAGCCAATTTTGAACAAAAGAAAAACGTGTTTTCTTTGTTAGGCTCGGACTTTTCAGCCCATGTGTTACAAGCTATGACATTTATTGTCCTTACCAGTTTAGAAAGACTGATCGGTATGTGATCATCATCATTATTTATTCATCAGTCCAAGAGTGGTTGAACAAGCACCTTCACTTCTTCCTATCTTGAGTCAATCCTTGAATTTCTCTAAAACTAGAAAATTTTACATCCCTAATTAACAGTAATTTAATTTAGGCCTATCTCTGCCACCTTTATGTCTTAGAAGGTATCCTACAAACCTATATATCCTTTGCCTTATTGACTATAGCTCTTTCTAATATATTATTATTTTTAAACAGAATAAAATCTGAATAAGTTTCTAGTTCGATAAATTAGCCCTGTACAAAAAGGTCAAAAAATTAAATCATTTTGATTTTGTTTAGTGTACCAGCGAGTTTCTCAATTCGCGTTTGTATGACTCCAGCTCGAAAAATTCATTCGTCATTTCCTCCCTTATCGGTTAATTTTTCAAAATGCCGAAATAAGTATTTTTATAACAAAGAAATTCTTTATGAGGGTTTTAATTCAAATTTTCAGGTTTCCCATTTTAATTGTTACGGCGTTTACGTGCAAGCGTACCGTAGATATATGCATTTGTAGTTTTCGTGATGAGAAAATCAGTGAATGGTTTTTCATGACATTAATGTACACTTATGCATGTGTACTCTACAATACAGGTACATACTCAAGGACCGCAGAATTTTAATTAAATCTGTAGATTTCGTCAAGTAATTCAAAGATATTTTTATTAAAGGCAGTTTTTTTAAAAAAGAAAACCCACAGTTCCTGAGGAATTTAATTATGAATTGTATATTATTACGTATTATTTTCTGAAAATCAAAATTCATAAAACAGTAAGAAAAAGTCTGGCATTTGTGGAAATTAATAATAACTATAACGGAGCCAAGGGCAGAGTAATGATTCAAATCTAATTTACTTTCACGTTGATGATGATGACAAATTGTAATAAATATGTAAAAGCAAACTGGGTTGTTTAAAATTGAGAGCAATCTTGCAATTTTTAACTGTAGGTAACTGGATAATAACGATGCTGATATTTTTTTATTACTATTTCAAGCTATTGTTGGAAAAGGTCCCATTTTCGTTTCCTTACTTTTTCATTTAAAAAAACCAAGTCGTCCGGTGTGGCACATTGCAGTTGGCAATCTGTATGCAGCGAACGGCTTGGAACGCGCAAAATAATATAATTGCCCCTTGTTCAGCATTTCTGGAAAGAATAATAATTGAAATTGACACGCCCAGCGCCCTTGCTCCGTATCGATCCAATCCGTGCGCCACCCTCGCTGTCTTCGTGTTCCTAACTTCGCGCGGATGTCGTTTACATTCCACTAGATTCACTACGAATTCAGAAGTAGCCTGTGGCGGCACACGTTGCCAAGGGCGGAACCATATTTTTTTCGAGGGGCTCATTAAAAATTATTATTTTTTGAAATTTTCATTCCTATTTTCTTTTATTAATTTTATACATAGTACCTGCATAATACAAGCTGCAATTGTCTAGGACAGAGATCGGAAAAGTGCGGCTTTATGACGTATTGAGTGTGGCTTTAATGCTACGATAACAGATTTGAATTTTCTCCTTTTGGCATTGACATTGGTAACTTTGAAATGCAATTGTTGAATTTGAAAAACATGGAAATATGGAGCTCTAAATTTGAACGTCTTTGCGTTGATTTGGAAATATTAGAAAAGAATAAATGTAAAGTAAGTTCTCAACACAGGTGCTGTGCTTTGGAAGACCTGGAGAAGGAAGACATGATCATTTTCAATACCTGGAACAGTATTCCGGACGCTTAGGATTAGCTGAAAAAACTCACGTTTGCTGTTCTTTCCCTTTTCGGTCCAACGTATTCATGCGAATATGACTATTATTAAAAGTAAACTGAGAAGTCGACTCATTGATAAGAACCTGGAAATGTGCTTAAAATTAGAAACAACAACCTACAAACCGAATTTGAACTTTCAAAGGAGATATAAGAACATTCTTCGCATTAAGTAGTGTTTATGGATACTTTACTATGAAATTATTTTTTATCAATGAATGAAGTCTTTATTAAATATGAAATCAAGTTTTATTCTGTGTATCTATAATTTTTGAATGTATAAAATTGTGAGAAAGGTTTACTACATTTACAAACAGATTTCGCTCTCAATATTTTCTTAATCGTTTTAATTTGCATATTTGGCTCTTTGGCTAATAAGTTTGCCGACCACTGGTCTAGGATATACATTTAAGTATTTATCACTTGGCCAAGTGGTCAGGAGGTCAAATCAATATAGTATCTACTTTTCAATATATAAATTTTTAGTACTGTAAAATTCGAATCGTAAATTTAATTTTTTTAATGTTTTGGTATTTTTGAATATGAAGTAGTACTATTTGATTGGAACACTTTTCCCACAACCCTATTATCACATATAGATGTATTACCTATAATTTTGATTAATTATATAATGACTGATATGTAACAGTTTCTGCTTCATGTTATACTTTTTTTTTGAGTTTTTGTTTTCAACGTATATATTAGTTAGAGTAGTTGTTTAAATCATTATGAGAGTATTCAGAAGTATTTCAATATGAATTAAACAAAAGCCTGCTTATTATGAACATTACAAGGTTTTATAAACCGTTTCATTCTAGTCCAGAAACATCCCAGGAATTAAAAGAATTGTAGATGGTTTTAATAACAATTTATTGATAAGTAATTATTTTTGGTTGAATGTTAATATCACGAATTATAACAGTATTTGTTTTGTCGACAACACGTGTCGGTAGTTTTTTTTTGTTGTTGTTTGATATTTGATTTGTTTGAGGATTTGGTTGGCTGCGATCATAATGCGATTATGAATTATTGGGAAACACTATATGAACTTTATTATTAAAAACGAAACGAAACTATTTATACACCTTGAAATTATTGTTAGACTTGTTAATAAAATTGAAAATGGAGGTAAGAAGGGTACGTTTGATTGAAATTGATTATAATTGATAATAATTGAAGATTGATTGGTGATGACTTGTAATTTGGTAAAAAAAATTTAGAAATTTAAAAAATTTTAATCTAATAAGTTATTATGGAAACACCACCAATAAAATTTGTAATAATTTAGACAAATTAGGAATAAAAACTATAGCAGTGAATAAAAACAATGTAGGTAGTTTGCTTGTTAATAACAAAGAAAAAATAGAACTGCTACAAAAAGCAGGCATTTACAAATTATCATGTAACAGTTGCAATGCGTCATGTATTGGTCAGACTGGCAGGAATCTTCGAATTCGACTAAATGAGCGTCTTTCTACTTTCAAACTATGCTAAAAATAAAAATCTATTGAAAATTATTCCATTTGTTTATAAACAAAACAATTAGGAAATCTTTAAACAATTTCCCAGGCTCTTCTCATTAACAGCTTTTAGTTTTCCAAAATGCATTTGAAAGCTTGAAAACCCCTTTTAATATCGTCAAATTTACAAACATTTAAAGACTTTAATTTCGGCTCGGTATAATTTTGAAAATTTACATTTTTTTGAAAAATTTAGACTGTAAAATTATTGTGCAAATACTGTAAGATAGATTTTGATGAAATCTAGTGTAATTATTGATTAAAGAATCTTTTCTTGGGTTGGGTATGAAGGTCGTAGATATAAAGAATCAAAGTTTTGAACAATTAAAAAAATTAATATAATGGAAAAAATTTCACCAAAATTTTTATTGTACTCAACAATATTGTTTCAATCTATGTAATTATTACCAAGAGTATGTATAATTACTTTTTCCATCGTTTTATTATTTTCTTTAATGTGTTAATCATGTTTCGCAACAAGTGCACCCTCGAATGTTTAAGAGGTTTTGCAAATAGATTGTGTTTTCTTATATTTTCTCAGTAAGTTTTACTATTTTGCAATAACAGACATGATTTTTTTTATTCACAGCTACCTACATCTTATGTAGGATTTAATTAGAAAACTTTTATTCCTGTTCTATTTTTCTCTAAAATGGACAGTTACTGAAAAATGTGAAAGAAGAAAAAGAAAAAAGGCTTTTTTAAATTTTTTAACATTTCGTTTAGTAAAAAGTTTTTCCCACGTTTCTCAACTTACTAAAATTATCATTTATAGTAGAGCCGTTAATTCAAAAATCTACGATACTATGCCATTTACCCTGAACTATATGTTCCACTTTTTGTCACTTCGATAAATACCAATATTTTTATTTTTAAATCGATAGCAACAATTACCATTTTGTGATCTTGTTATTTGTATAAGGAATAGTAAGATTTCAGAAATTTTCCATTTTGAATGTCGTACCCGTTAGTGATCGTCAAGTCTGTAGACGTCGCCGTCGGGTCCGTTCGCGTCTCGTCGGTTAGTAGAACTCTTGCCAGCAAGTAAACTCAGTCTATGTGTATTTTGTACCTCCTGAAACCCCACTGCCTATCAAGGCATTCAACTTTGTGGAAAAATAGATCGTTTTAGATATCAAATTCAATATGGGCTCGGAGTTTTCAACTTGCATGCTGAAATTTAAACTATTGTACCTACGTTACATATTCCATCTATAGAATGTATAGAAACTTTTCTTGCTTTTCTTATTATTTTGAATAGGTAATGTACTCAATTGTTATTTTCGACAATTGTGCCCCAATTCTTATATATTTTATGTCAATACAGGGTCATCCAAACTGAATGGTATATTAGACCTTTTTGGGAAACTAACTGCGTTACAGATTTGAAAATTTTGGAAATTTATTGGAAAAAAGATTGCACCGCAACCCAAACTATAACAGATCATAACTTCCATAAAAAATGAAAAGACTTGGAATGTTTTTACAAAACTAAGCTGTATAATTTGTACAGGGCGTTCAGAAAAAAATCCAAAGTTTAAAAACTTCTTAGTACTGTTTTATTTGAAAATTATTGAATAGCTTTCGATTTTTTTTTAAATAAAGAATGGAAAACATCGCATTAGAAAATAAGCAAAAAAGGCTCAAAACCAGTTATCCATTTTGTGAATGCTTTATTTTAAGATCCGACCAAGCATTTTTACTTTGCATCATAAGAGTTATAGATTGGTATCTCATAAACCCTCTTTACAAAACGCAATGCTCTATTTTAGACGGTTTAGATTTTATGAATATTTTTCCAAACCTCTACAAAATGGATAACAATAAAAAACTTCTGAGTCAAATATCTTGCTTCCGACGTAAATGGCCTATATTTTGTTGTCATATTTGGCTTCTATGACTCCAAATTAGTCTAGAAACAAATTTTATGTTGAGAAAAAATTAAAACACTGAGGGTTTCACTAAAACTTTATTGAATACTCGATACGTATTTCGCCTTATAAGGGCATCTTCAGGAGTAACGAAATTATACTAAGTACCAAGCAGAAATACATTAATTTATAGTACATACTAAGAGGATGGGGGATGAACAATGTTTGGGCCCAATAAGGGATTGTTACCAAATTCTATTTGGTCGTTAGTAATATTTATATTTTCTATTTTTGCTTTTTTTATTTCGATGATTTCGTATCTATCTAGTATTGGACCTCCTTTTAAATGGTGTAATAATTCTAAATTATTTATATTTATGCTGTGGTTATTTTCAATTTTCAGGTAAACGATTTAGAAAATTTTTTTATTTGACAAATTTATATTTGGATATCCCAACCAGCATTATTTTGAAGCACCGGAAGTGTTTAGTTGCGTAGTATTAAACGTTGCTTTGTGTTTTTTTTTATAGAATGTTATTTTCCTTAAGAGAAACAAAAAAAAATCTATAGCTACATTTCTATTTTTGATTAAAATAAATTGTTAATATTCAGCTTGTTATTAGTTTTAACCGTAACTCTCAGTGTTTCTTTGCTAAATATATTGAAAAAACAAATGATTTGTTTTTAAATGTTTCTTAAATTTGATTCATTTTCATACATAAGCTATTTAAGGACCTAAAATAAATGTCTATTTAAATTAAAAACAAAATAGGAGTTGAATCATATTTTTCTCCAGTAACTGTTATTACTTTTTCCTTTAAACCCAAACCAGAGTCTTTCGAGGAAATAGCAGTTTTGATAGGTGGGTTAGTTTCAGTTATTACTGAACTATTATCAAGAAGACCGAAAAGACACTGTCTTCTAGAATTAAACCAGGATCATGCATCAGGTTCGCGACTACTTTATAAGGGATGGCATATACCGAAGAAAGTGATAAGTCATTATCAGGCTCTGTATCAGGATCAACTTCCTACAATTCTAATCTCCCAACAGCTATCGACTATTATTTATTTTAAAATACCACTTTTTCTACAGTTGCAATTTTGTTTTCAGAATGTAATAATTTTGAGGTTCATTGTTAGCTGTTTAGTGTCAACATAGTATCAGAATGCAGTTATCAATTTCTCCCAAAGTGCACTTCTTAAAATGTTCAGACTATGAGATGCGTGAGGTTATATATACCAAGCAACTTCTGCATATTTGATTTTAAAAGTACATTTTATACTTTTCTCAACTTTACTGAAGGACATACAGACACAGGCCTGGGGAGAGCTGTTTAAATGTGAGCAAATAGATTTTCAGTTACTGCATAACTTTACCCATGTGCCACTTTACAAAGGGAATGACTTAAAACGAAAAGTTTAAAGTATCAGACAGAAACTGAGTAGAAGAATATATAGGGCTTTGGGCGGTGGCACTAAAAGAATGCAAACGCCACTTATGAAAGCAAAATGCATTTGCTATTCACTTTAAACTTTTGCCAACGACTACGACTGTTCCCTCGCCAAACGCCCCACACCTCTAGCATGTCTTTTTCTCTTTTCGCCACTACCCTCCGTCCAACGAATCCGACCCTCCACTGGAAACCGTATGCTGAATTCTAACTACGTGGATAAAACTGCCGAGTAGGTGTATGTAAATCATCTTAATTTAAAATGCTGAGGTTCTACCCAACCCAACACGCATTCTACTACTCCAAAGAACAAACTCGACTAAAAGTTCAGCAGAAATTCGTTAAGTGTTTTACGGAAAACACTTCCACACCTTGCCTTATTTCCTTAATGACCTTATAGAAGGATTTTTTCTTTTTCTCAAACAATAAGTTCATTTTAATGAAAATGAGTGTTAAAATTAACGAAATAAAGTACAAATACCTTGATGAATGCTTCAACGTTAATTATAATTTTTTAGAGAACCTTAATAGAAAGATTTACTAATTTATATCTGAAATATAACAATCCGTTTTATAACAAAATGAAACAAGATTAAAATCAAAAATATTTAATAGAAAACGCGATAGCTGGGGAGTCCCGGGTTAATATGGCTTACACCAATCATGTCGAAAACAATATTGGCATATTTTTGACTACTTTTTTATGTATTCAAAAAAGAAGGAATTAAAATCCTTATTCGTCTATATTTTATGATCAAAGATCTCACATTTTGAACGCGTCCTAACAAGTAGGCACAACGAACCGAAAGCCACGACGCGTTCAAAATGTGAGATCTTTGATTTTAAAATATAGACGAAAAAGGATTTTAATACCTTCTTTTTTTGGATTGTTATCTTCGTCTAATAATCGTTCGGAATCAACAATGTAATTCAATACCGATAGGGGTATTAGCCCTCAGAGTAGTTGTTTCTGTTGATTCCATATTTATATTTAAATTTACTTTTTTATAGTTTATCTTGCAAATTATATATTTTTTGGGTAAATTATACATGTTTAGGTACATTAAGGAAGGACGACGATATAGTGACAAAATGACAAAAACAAGATTTTTATAAAATAATCGATTATTGCGATTGATTAGAACAATCGATTAATCAAATTCTTCATTAAGGAAATAATCACTTAAAGATGATACAAAAAGCAACAACAGTTGTTGCCTCAAAACCAAAATCAATAAAGAATACAAACAGTTACAAAGAAACATCTGTTGTTTTCTGTCAAAAGCGGTCAAAATATTGACACTCTCCTATTAAATTAAAAATTGCAACTGTTTGGACTAATCTGTATTAATTATTTTATATTAATCGATAATTTGATTAATATATTGGTTGATCGATTGATTGTTTGATTAATTGTTTATTGTAATGAAACGATTATTTTTAGAAACTGAAAGAAATTGTATTGTAATCAAAAGAGAAAATAAATAAAATAATGGAAAAAGTTTCACCAATTGTTTATTGTACTCAACAATATCGTTTCGATCTACGTGATCATTATCAAGAGTATTACTAATTACTGATCTTGATAATGATCACGTAGATCGAAACGATATTGTTGAGTACAATAGACAATTGGTGAAACTTTTTCCATTATTTTATTTATTTTCTCTTTTGAAGTCAATTTTTTTTTACAGTAAGTGCACCCTAGAAATTTTAAAGTTTAATGTATTATAATCGATTATTTGATTATAAATCGATTAATCGGATAATGGCTCAGACCTAATAATTATATTAGCTGTACAAATAAACAAAAACGCTTTCGGATTTTTAAAACAACTGAACCCTATGCACGTAGTTTTTATCGTAGGTATTTAAGAAAGAAAATTTTGAGGAAAAGTTACCCGAGAAAATCATTACGCCACGTACAGGGCTCCATATGGCACTTTTGCTGTAATTTATACTAATAAATTTCATGTGACAGTTAAAGAACAGCAATAAAAACTTCGGCGATAAATTGTTCTCTAGACTAAGCTAAAGTGGAGGAAAAACTAATAACATATATTTTTATTTTTACCAACTTTTTAATATACACAAAGTTATAATACAGACAATGGACAAAATGGTAACTACATGTAGTTCAACGTATAATCATAATGATATTCGCTGTTGTTATTTTAATTAAAATATCATTTAGACGAAGAAACCATAGAAGCAAACTTAGCGTCTCTACTCAACAAGTTATTAAACTTTTAGTTTTCCAACATATTAAAAAGCATTACACAGATACCTCTTTTCAGTTAAAGTATATAGTAAAGAACAACTAGAAGTTCCCGATTTGTATGCGGTCCTGTAAAAACGACGGTGTTGGTTTTACAACAAAATTATTTACAACCCCATCTTGGCTTAGATATTTTACCATTAATAAAGTTCTAATATACTAGCGACTTTGTGAAGTAATCTAATTGTAAGTGCTTATTAATTTAATTTATAACAAAAATAAAAATATATTCTGGGTCAGTATTCTGTTCGAACTTATTGGAATACAGAACACCAACCAATCAACTTGCCTGCTGCTTTTAAAACTTCTCTAACTTTTGAGTCTTTCATCGATTTCATCCCACCAGCTACTCATACTGGTGGGTGGGCAGTCCGTCCGACCTACACTGTAGTGCAAAGCCGGAGGGTAGAGTATAAGGCCCTCTTCAGGCTCCATTCAGGAATGGGAGTGAGTGGGTGCTGGTAAGAGAGAGAAAGATGAGACGGACGAAATGAAGACAGAAGGAAATTGAAAGAAAGAAATAACAGGGGGACGTACGCTGACCCATAGATGGCGCTACTATTATCAAATCCATATGATTTTTTGTTAGCTCTAACCTTCAGAAGACGCGTGTATAAATTTAACAGCTGTTGCACTATTAGTATATGTGTTATAGCATTTTTAGTGAAAGAACCTTCGTTACTGTAAAAATATGGATAAAAAGGAATTTCGTTGAAACCAAGGCTTGGCTTGAAAAACATTATTCGGACTTTGCACCAGAAAAATCAACCGTAGAAAAGTGGTTTGCTAAATTTAAACGATGCGAAATGAGCACCGACGATGATGCACGCAGTGGACGCCCCAAAGAGGCTGTTACCGACGAAAACATAAAAAAGTGAGGTTGATTGAGATAGCTGAGACACGACCCTAAAGATATCAAAGGAACGTGTTGGTCATATCGTGAATGAATATTTGGATATGCGAAAGCTCTGTAGAAAGTGGGTGCCAGGGTGCAGCGCGTGCTCACAATCGACCAAAAACAACAACGGATCGATGATTCTAAGCAGTGTTTGGAGCTGGGAGCTGTTCAATCGTAATAAATCCGAATTTTTGCTTCAAAATGTGACGATGGATGAAACATGGTTCCATCATTTCACACCGTTGTCCAATCGACAGTCAATTGAGTCGAGTGGACTGCACGTGATGAACCGACTCCAAAGCGTGGAAAGACGCAAAAGTCGGCTGCCAAGGTTACGGCATCAGTATTCTAGAATCCTCATGATATAATATTCATTGACTATATTAAAAAGGGGAAAACCATAAAGAGCGACTATTACGTAGCGTTATTGGAGCGTTTAAAAGACGAAATCGCGGAAAAGCAGCCTCGTTTGAAGAAAAAGAAAGTGCTGTTTCATCAAGACAATGCACCGTGTCACAAATCAATGAAATCGATGGCTAAATTCCAGGAATTGGGCTTCGGATTGCTTCCGCATCCACCGTACTCTCCAGATCTGGTCCCCAGCGACTTTGCGACTTTCTTCTGTTCTCAGACCTCAAGAGGATGCTCGCTGGACAGAAATTTCGCGCAGATGAAGAGGTCGAATCTAATCGCCGAAACTGAAGCCTATTTTGAGTCTAAAGGCAAATCGTATTATAAAAATGGTATCGAAAAAATGTATGACCGCTATAATCGTTGTATCGCCTTCGAAGGGAGCTATATTGAATAATAAAATCAAATTCTATAAAAAAAAATATTTTTTTCTATGCTAGCCGACGAACTTTTCAGCCCGCCTGTTATTGTTTAATAAATACAGACAGCGTCGTGAACTCCATATATAGAAATTTACTACTTTCAGTTTCGACAGAGTATTGACCAACAACATATTTACACATAGTTAGCTATGCCGTGAATTTAGTTCGGCAAGTTGATATCCTTCTTAGAAAAAAACCTTAATAATTTGAAAGTATTTGTCGTTATCACTTGATGAAACATGTTTAATTATAAATCAATAATCAAACAATAAAACACTTTTAGTTCAGTTATACGAATAAGGAAACACTTATAAGATTTTCACAACTTTTTATTTTCTGACATGTTTCGCTACAATATTGGCTTCGTCAGACAGATTCAGTACTCATGTACTTACAGTGGCCGGCACCTAAGGAGATTTAGCGACGGTCAGATTGACAGGTAGCTAGGCGGATACTTTTAGCATAACAATAAATAAAACAGCCAATAAGAATATAGCTGGACTAAAGCGTCAACTTGTAGTTCAGCGGCGCGTATCACTTATAGAAAAAGTACTGAACATGGAACACAAGTGTATTCATTCAACTGATTTACTTACCCTAACAACCCCTTCTCTACTCTGTTAATTTTCAACTATTTGCCACTACGCTACTGAACCTTGCTAAGCAGTTATCATTCTGCCTACTGTTCGATTATCCCCGCCCTGAAGGGGCTGCGCTTTGCTAGTTCGCATCTGATGATTTGTGGCTTATGAATCTCCTTAGGTGCCGGGCACTGTATTTACTTAGTTAGTTTGTTTGTTTGTTTGTTTGTTTGTTTGTTTGTTTGTTTGTTTGTTTGTTTGTTTGTTTGTTTGTTTGTTTGTTTGTTTATTAATCTATAGAAGGGCTTTGTTAAACATTACTGAATTCTGGGATAAGTATAAAATTTCTACAGATGGCGTTTATTGATTGATTTAAATACATTAATATGATATTAATTTCTATATTAATTTGTATCCACTATAGCTTAGCTGAAATTAATGAAGTAAAATTTGTTACTGCTGCTTATTGATTTAATGTACGTTATGTAATTTGAATTTGAGGAACGTTTTCCTTCCCGTTGGCGGGTTAGCCATTTTGATAATATGAAACGTTAAACTTTATACTCCAATTGGAAATTACGATATCGTGTTGTATTTAATTATTTCTTTAAAAAAAGTTGCCATTCTGCAATTTACGTGAAAGGTAACTTTTTATGTGCAAACTCCGTAGCGAGAGCAAACGTTTTAAAAGGCGCCTTTTAGCTTTTAGTTAACAACTGCAATGCATACACTTAGCTTGATTCGTGCTTCTCTTTTTTTGCCTCCGTGATAGAAAACCATATCAACATTTAGAGGACATTTAAAAATCAGAAAGATGCAGCATTTAACTCTCGAATTATCAGAACGGTAGTTTTCCTGCCGTTCTTTGACAAGAAAGTTCGAAAGTACTATAATTATGTTAGATTTACTTAATTCAGAATATATCAAATGTGAACATGAAACTCGATAAACTATAGTTTAAATATCATGTAGAATTCCATAGAAATTTAGTAGTCAAACTACAAATATTTTAAAATTTTGGAGTAATGACTGATTATTTGCCTTTCAAAATCAAACAACTTGTACATTTTACGGTTGTTTCGAAGTTTATCATAAATAATTGATTATATATTTTCAAAAAGATATCAATATGACACACGATCCTCGAACAACCTATTACGAAAAAGCCTGAAGCACATACTTTTTCATAAGAGCCCACAATTAGTCTTTAATGATCATTTAATTAGTTTCTTGTTTAAATCTGTTTTTGGACCTTAAAGCGTATTTAACGCCATCTGTAGATATTTGCTACTTTTATTGTTTTAACCTGTTTTTGGTTTTTATATATTTGCTACTAATTTGTGGCCTTCAGTAACATTAACGTAGTTTCTTTGGATCACTTTGACAAATGCTGGGGCAGTAATATTCCACAGATAATCTTTCACTTCTCTTCTGTCACCACCCACCCATCCCTACGATTCCTGCAAAGAGGCTGAAGAGGGCCTTACGCCCTACCCTCTGGCTTTGCACTAAAGTTTAGGTTGGAGGGACTGTCCGCCCACCAGCACGAGTAGCTGGTGGGAATGAAACAAAAAAAGTTGTTTTGTTTTTATAACTTTAAACAATGTCTTTTTATGATGAGGACATCGAGTTGTTCAACTGAACTCGTAC
Source organism: Agrilus biguttatus (assembly GCA_963921985.1). Lineage (NCBI taxonomy): Eukaryota > Metazoa > Arthropoda > Insecta > Coleoptera > Buprestidae > Agrilus > Agrilus biguttatus. The sequence continues at coordinate 30,955,271 of OY998118.1, forward strand.
CATACGCTGTCTATTTTTATTTATTAATCGTTGTTTATAGAGAGTCAATGAGTTCGAAATCGCGATACACGTCTGGCAGTTTTGGCAGAAAGCTAACAAAAAGCATATTTTTATTTTTGTTTTGGACTCTTCTTGCCAATCTGTTGTCCATGTCGCGAATTCGTTTATTTATTCGAAAAATACTAAAACAGTTTAATTCACAACTGGACTATGTCGAATGCCTTTAATGAGCCTTCAATTAATGTGTAAACATAAAAGAAATCTTCATTGGTTAAGCCTTTTTTTCGCTCATGACCTGCTCACTTAATCTTAAGTTAACAGAACAGTAAATTTTAAAAAGTGCCTAGAGCATTTCGTTTTTCATAAGGGCACTTAATCAGCCTTTAATTAATGTTTAGTTATACATATGTTATGTTTGTTTCTTTGATTCTGCCCATTTTGTTCTTTTTACTTAACTGACGTCTTTTTGGTTGTAGTTTCTGTCAAATTTTAACATATTAACATTAACCGCACTTTGTTATCTGTCTAGTTTTTGTAGTGAAACTTTTTATTCCCTGGAGCTACTCATAATTAAGGCTGAGGGTCTGGGGGCTAGTTTACAAAATATACCAGTTCCAATCTTTTGGATATGATTTGAACTTGGGTACATTAGTTCTTTATATAAATTTTAAATGCTCTTTGTCTTATAAATTAAGAATAAATTACCTTCACTTTTAATATTCTATTTTGTAGTCTCTGTAGTGTATCGTTCGGACTGCATCATAAGTATCATTTTCATGTATAAATGGAAAGGAGCTCTATGTAGTTTATGATAAACTGGAAGTGTTTCATTTGACAAAAATAAGAATTATAACTAATTAAATAATAATAATAATGAAAACATGTTTTGAGTTATTGTCAGAAAGGTTGGAATAAAATTATGCATCAATCAAAAAGTAACAGCGTTAAAAGAAACACTGCAGGCGGTGTGCTGAACGCCATCTGCAGTCATTATGAGTTCCTTAATGTTTAACAAGGTACATTTCTAGTAAATAAATATTTCATTGTATAAATGTTCTTTATGTTAGTTAATTTATGTGTCCTAAATCCTTTCCTATTTCTTCACATCCTTTTAATTTACGACCGTGAAAAATGTATTGTTCGAATCAAAATTGGTAACTTTCGTATCCTGTAGAGGCTTCCAACAGCGACATTTTGGCTCCAAATTTTTTCCTTTAACTGTCAAGGGTTTCATCGTCACGGTTGACCGGTCCATCAAATTATACCGTGACGTCTTACTTTCTAAAATTGTATCTATTTTTTTATGTACTATCTTTGTCTTTTCACCCCTTTTACTCAATTCCACAAACATTCCCTGCTCCATATTATCGTGAGTTTATGTATGTAAAGTTGAATTAAGAAAAAGTATTCGTTAGTCCACCGAACAAAAGTCTTCAATTTCAAATTATATCGAATCATATTGAACCGCCGAGCATTGTTGACATTTTTATCTTGCAAAATCACGGTAGGAAGAGACAAATTAATGTAAATAGTTTATATATATATATATATATATATATATATATATATATTTATTTTTTTCGAGTAACAATATTTATTTTGCATATATATTTATAATTAATTTTGATTAAGAAATCTTCACTAGTTATTCTTAGTCCCTGTTGCTCCAAAATAATTGTGAAGAAAAATAGATATCGATTCGTCACACCTGAATCCACAACGTAACAGTCTATGTGTTAGGCACGTATAGTACCCATCAGAACAACAATTCTTGATCGAGACTGGTAGACGTAGATCGCGATATTGGTTATCATGAACACTCCATGGAAAAGAAAAATTCCATGGACCACGGCAAAGCAGCCCGGTAGAATACATTGCATCAACATACGCCGGCCGTGAAAGCCTGAGAACTACAAGCCTGAGAACTATATACTAACAATTAAACGTGAATCAATTGCTAACAGAGAAGTCAAATTACTTGCAGGTTATACTGCAAATGTTGCGGTTACACTGAATTCATAGAACGGCACACTGAATCATATGGATAATTAGCCAATAACAACAAAGGAATGTTAAAATCATTGGTTGTAAACACATTCTGTTTATCTGGTTCTCTTATTACATTTACCTTCCATGGATTCAAAGTGGTTAACGAAAATTAATTGTACAGTAATAGATAGGAAAGCTTGGAAAGTAGTCTGTGCCACGAATTCAATTTATGTAATACTGTAAGGCAACGAAATGCGTTAATTTGAAATGAAATTTATCAAAACACAGATAAACTAAAACACACAAAAAATATCAGTTAATGAAAACTATGTGAGTCCGAGTGTGGCCCTAATTAACACTATTAAAACAAAACGACTGATAATCTAACTACAAGTTTTGTTCTTAAATTAAATATACCATTGATAGTTCTGACTTTTACTATAAAACACCATTCGATGTTCGTAACACTTCATTGGGAAACCCAAGGGTTCAGTACACAAATACTACAATGTTATACTACAATCGGGGCTCCAAAAGGGATAGCTCTGGAAGTTCAGGACGAATAGAAACTCTCTATGAATGTCAATTACCAACCACGAGAAACTCCTAAAAGAAGTTGTCCTGTTCCAAGCAAAAAAAGGACTTTTGGATGTTTAAATCCTACCAACCACTCATAATGATGGGCGAGCGCCTCTGCCAGGGTTGTAAATTAAATTGTCAATTTTGCACATTTTGTAAACATGACTTTTTGAATATCCCATGTTTAATTTTATGTATTTTTGTTTCGTTGTTTATTTTATTATTTCGCATGTCTAATTTTGTACATTTATATTTTTTGAATATATAATTTTTATTTCTATTATGCTCTACGCCACAACTATGAATTATATCTGTCTCTATACATTTCAAATTTCACTTTTCCTTTGAATTTTTAATGTAATAGGTTCTTCTTTCAATTCCATTGCCTTCTGTTTAACTTATTTACAAACTTCGAACCTATCCACTTACCCTTAGTTGGTGTCGAATTTTCACGCTCTCGCCAGTAGAAAGTGACCCTTTACTACATCCGATTCATTGTCACCTATACGGTCACTATAAATTACCTTAAAATCCTGGTATTCTTACTTCGAATAACGCCAAACTAAATTCCTGAGAAACGGTCCCCCTACTTCTTTCGTTCCTTTTACATTGCGTTTCATAAGAACATTTTCAAGTATAATTACCAGGTCAGTCACTAAAAGTTAGTCATTCAAACTCAACCTACTCCTTAATTAACCCTTCGTATTATATACTTATGTCCTTTCTGCCGCGAGTCTCTTCATCTTGTATATAACTACCCCTTATAAATAGTGTGCATATTAAACATTACACACGTACGAATATTTCTTTTATTGTGTCGTTCGAAAACACAAAATAACTAAAAACCTTTGCGCAAAAACGAAACGGTTAATTTAAACATTTAAATTCAAAAACTCGCCGAACTGAGCAATGTTGTTCTACAAAGGTGACCAGAATTGGAGAATCGTATGGATGTTGTCTTCCAACATGATAATTCGAAGCCCCACACATCTCTAGTGACTCTTCAAAATTTATTGGAGCTAGATAGGGATAGGGGTAGGTGTTGTCACATCCACTATATATCCCTGTCCTTACGCCTTTAGATTTACATTTATTTCATTCCACGAAGAAGTAACTCCTTAATTTGTAAAATAACTAACCTATCCTAGCCTAACCTAACCTAACCTAACCTAACCTAACCTAACCTAACCTAACCTAACCCAACCACTCATAATGATGGGCGAGCGGTATCTTCGACCTACACTGTAGTGCAAAGCCGGAGGGTAGGGCGTAAGGCCCTCTTCATCCTCTCTTTAGGAATTGTGGATGTCGGTGGGTGGTGGTTAAGGAGAGAAGGATGAGACGGACGAAATGAAGACAGAAGAAAAGTGAAAGACTATCTGTGGAATATTACTGCCTAAAGTTTTTATTCCGTCCGGAATAAGGGGGTTGCGTGGGTGATTCGAGAGAGAGTAATTCAGGCGTGGCAGGGGTAGCACAGATGCGGGAGCGCTGGACTCCGGCTGGCGCCTCCATAACGGTACTTCGGCAAGTAGGGAAAATACTAGGGGTAGAAATCTCACCAAATTTTGGCGTAATGGAATGTCTGTGTTACAATACCCTAATTAAATATTTTTAATTTATGGACAAACTGCTGCTTGTTGTAATAATGAAATCTAGTAGAAAATGTATGTTATTAGTTATTATTATTTGAGTTGTTACAATCACTATTTTGTGTTGACACACGCTAATATTTTATGTTAAAATATCAAAACCAGAAAAGCGGATAATAAATAAGTCATATAGTATATTGTGGGATACAAAAAAAATAATGTAGTAGTCAGTGGCGTACGGTATGTTACAATTGAGCGTGCGTTAAGAGGATCTACCAAATTAGGAAAAAACAGTAATAATGATACTGAATTGATTGTTCAGTACTTACCTACAACATTCGATATTTAGGGAGTTAAATAAATCAGGATAGCAACAAGCGACAAAGACATAAAATAAAGAATAGCGCAGAAGTATTCCTATGGAACAGTTTTCAATATACGTAAAATAGAGAGAAAAATGTTTTTTAATGTTTCAAATGTTACTCTACAAAATTGTTTCAATTTATTAGGTCCTTCTAAAGAGTATATCGGAATTATACTGTACTTATTAGTGATTAGTAGATACCAGATTGTATGTATTTGCATATATGTATATGAATTTGCATATTTAGCCTATTCGTAGAATATTTTTCGGTAGGGTAGATAATTTAACCGTAAAACGGTATATTTTTTAGGGAAAAATTAGCAAAAGCTGAATATCGAACCCTAACATTAACAATCCATTTTATAATAGGGACGGATGTATTGTTGTGAGAGAAAAATGTTTAGAGGGCTAGACGAGAAAATAGGAAAGTTGGTCTTACACCTTTAGCAGGGTAAGTTTTGTAACTTTTTTATACACAGTTCTTTATATTGAACAGTTAAAAGTCGCTTCATATTGGATTTAGTATAAACTATGCACATTACGAATACAAAATCATACGACAAACCTATTAGTCGCAGGTCTCTTAGTGCTTTGCCAGAGGTATTCCTGCATAAATTGAAAAAAAAGTTTGGAAATATTTTGAACAATAAACCAGACATTGGACCTTTTTGTCGAATTGGTAGTGTTGGTATAGGTACGGGTGATTTTTGTTCTAGAAAAAAAAAGTGCTAACATAGTACCGAAATTTAAATACTGTCCAGTTACCTCAGCTATAAAAATATATTGAGTGATTTCATTGTTTACGTTTACAAGAATAGCAAATTGTTAAATAATTGTTAATTATTTTCGGTAATTTGTTAATTGAATGCTGATTTTATATTAAAAGAAACTAAAAATTGCTACTTTTTATTATTTAATGTTGTATATTTTGATATTTTTATTGCATATTTTGGATCTTTTCATGCATATTTTAAAATAATTATGTTGAATATAATCCAGTCTCTAGTTATTAATGCTCTTACGCTTAACACAAAATATTTATGTTGTTCGACAGATTCCGTGACACATATCCTGAAGAATATTCGATGGCATGCTGTACCTATTTAGAAGTTTAGTTTCCTGGATTTCTGCGACCATTCAGTGAAAAGTCTCCGCCTATTTTTGAAGGCACGAGCCGCCACTGATCAAACTGTCTCAAATATTCCTATCAAAATAATTAATTAATTTATTTTAGCAAGTTAAGTTTACTGGAGTTCCTACATTAATGTTTTGAACCACGGATTATTGACAATTAAAAACAGAAAGTTTGAAATGAGTGAGCTTTTGCACATGGACGGCTCGTATTTAACACATATTTCGAAACAACGGCTTGTTTGCGTTCTTATTTCATTTCAAGCTGTTTAAATTTTCAATTCAACGCGCCACAATTTCCAGCTTAGCCCTTTTTGAATGGAGAGGGTTTTGTGTTGAATAAGTAAGTCTTTGTAAAATTCTTTAAAGTCCAAAAGAAGTTTAAGTACACAGAGGATGTAGCCATCTTAACTTTTCAGACTACCTTATCTGTTGATAAGCTCTCACTGAAAAGTGTAGCGGAAGGGTTTTCAAGTTCTGAAAGGATGGCAAGACGTTTCAAAAATAATTAAGAGTTGTACATCTTTAAGATATTATAATTTAAAATTCTGAGGCACGGGAAAAGGCGAGAAAATCTTCTTTGATAAATAAAGTCTTTCTCTGAATATTACGGGCTTTACTGCTATACATTTTCTTGGAAATTATTTCTATGCATAAAAGATGGTTAAAGATTCAAAAGAAATATAAGTAAAAGTTAATTCAGTTTAATTATTAAATCAGTATTAATTATTAAATCAGTATTAATTGAGACAATTAACTAGTAGTAGTAGATTGTTAATGAAAAACTTTTATAATTTACTTCTACTTACTTCTTTACTTTGTTAAAAAAGCTGACATAAACATGTATCAGGCTTTTATGCTACCATTGAAGACATTGAACTGTAACTGTAATTTATTTCACTTACTATCCAATAACAGCAAACTTAAAAGTATGTTTTTAAAAGTCAAATTTAATAAATTGAATACCTGCACCAATACATAAAGTTATCTGTATGGAAACATAGCTATCAACAAATATATTTAAAGACAAATGTGTAATAAAAATATGTTCTAAATAAAACTTCCATGCTAACAGTTCCTCATGACAAAATTACGAACTGAAGTCAATGTGAAACATTCAACGAATTCAAGTTCTTATTTTTTATCCCTAACTCGTAAGTAATTGCTTTATTAGTCATTATATATTTTTTCATTACTTTTAAAATGTTTTCAATTGAGATAAGTAGTTTATTATGAAATATGTTTTTAATTAAATTTCTATATAGCTACTGAACTTCTTCATTATGCTGCTATATAGCGCTACTATTATGTATCACGTAAGTAATATGATTAGAAACTCAAAACAGCCATTTAGGTAGTACCCCAAGTGCCTTACTACTATAGTAACTCCGATCAAAGATGTTGTACAGTGTAAGTCACAATCAGTGAGTTTGCCCGACAATTTTCACAATCCTTGCACCAAACAAATTTAGGTTACGATGAAAAAGCCTTCCTGATTGGCCTGTTTGAGGTGTACCATGTACTAAGGGTTAATGATGTGATAATTAAATAAAGAAAAGGTCGATTTATTTTCACTTTAATATTAATCAATTACGAAATTAACCGAATTCAATCGTTCTTTTAAAGACTGGCAACTAAATGATTACGGATTTTGTGAATAGGTGGCTTTGACACACTCCATTGTTTTGTCAACGTGTTCAAAGCACCTAATCTAACCTAACCTATGTCATTTTTTTATTTGAATTTCCACCTTTAGTTAATAAAAGAATTGTGCCGATTAAGTAATAGTTACGTATTTAGTTTCGTTTTGAACCCAATTTGAATATGGAAGAATAAAATGCTCATTTCAGAGATATTCTATTGTATCACTCCCGAGAAGACAACAACACATCATAATTATACAAGTAGTTATGTGCTACATGTGATAATTAAGTGTTGATAAAAGGCAGTGTGAAAATTGGTTTGACAAATTTTATCCTGTTGATTTTTCGTTCAAAACTGCGCAACGATTTGGCCGTTCAGTTAAAAGTTAAAATCGACAATGGCGATTCATTTCGTTATAGCACAACACGTGAAATCGCAGAAAATCTTAATGTACCGCATAGAGCATTAAAAAAAACACATTTTCAATTTGTTAAGAAATTCGATTTATGGATCCCTCATCAACTTAAGGAAATTCATTTGACGCAACGCATTAGAATTTGCAATTTGCTTCTGAAACGCAACAAAATTGATACGTTTCTGAAGCGACTGATCATTGGGGCTGAAATTTGGGTGATTTATAACAACGTTAATCGGAAAGCAGGATCAACTATCCTAGATTCACCAAGAAAACTTCATACTGTCAGTTTGGTGGGACTACAAAAGAACTCTGCATTTTGAACTTATGGCGTTTGTTTATTGCCACATTCGCCTCTGCCAGGGTTGTAAATTAAATTGTCAATTTTGCACATTTTGTAAACATGACTTTTTGAATATCCCATGTCTAATTTTATGTATTTTTGTTTCGTTGTTTATTTTATTATTTCGCGTGTCTAATTCTGTACATTTATATTTTTTGAATATATAACTTTTATTTCTATTATGCTCTACCACAACCATGAATTATATTTGTCTCTATACATTTCAAATTTCACTTTTCCTTTGTATTTTTAACGTAGTAGGTTCTTCTTTCAATTCCATTGCCTTCTGTTTAACTTCTTTACAAACTTCGAACCTATCCACTTACCCTTAATTGGTGTCGAATTTTCACGCTCTCGCCAGTAGAAAGTGACCCTTTACTACATCCGGTTCATTTTCACCTATACGGTCACTATAAATTACCTTAAAATCCTGGTATTCTTTCGTTCCTTTAACATTGCGTTTCATAAGAACATTTTCAAGGATAATTATCAGGTCAGTCACTAAAAGTCAGTCATTCAAACTCAACCTAGTCCTTAATTAACCCTTCGTATTATATACTTATGTCCTTTCTGCCGCGAGTTTCTTCATCTTGTATATAACTACCCCTTATAAATAGTGTGCATATTAAACATTACACACGTACGTAAATTTCTTTTATTGTGTCGTTCGAAAACACAAAATAACTAAAAACCTTTGCGAAAAAACGAAACGGTTAATTTAAACATTTAAATTCAAAAACTCACCGAACTGAGCAATGTTGTTCTATAAAGGTGACCAGAATTGGAGAATCGTAAGGATGTTGTCTTCCAACATGATAATTCGAAGCCCCACACATCTCTAGTGACTCTTCAAAATTTATTGGAGCTAGATAGGGATAGGGGTAGGTGTTGTCACATCCACTATATATCCCTGTCCTTACGCCTTTAGATTTACATTTATTTCGTTCCACGGAGAAGTAACTCCTTAATTTGTAAAATTTTTAATGACCTTGATTATGTAAAAACCCATTTAACTCAATTTTTCTAATAAACGCATGTTTTATGAACTTGGATCTATGGTACCGTTAGAAAGATTGCAAAAGGACATCGACAAAGATGAACAACATCTAATTTATTATGATTATATTTTAAACTAAAACATTTTAATTTTCTCTCTTATTTAAAATCCGCAATCAATTAGTTGTCAATTTTCTAAGGTTTCAGGTTACTTTGTATGAAATGTAGGTTGAAGGGCTTTTTCAGGGATGCAAGTCAACAAATTATTCATTCATTCGACAAAGGCACCAGGTATGATAAATTAAAAACCTCGCAGATTAAGGATATATGTGCTGATAACTACAAAATTACTGAATAAATCAATTACCGATCTATGCTTCGAACTTTAAAAGCCAATACTTAGACGATTAGTAGTTTCTTCCATTCACTGAATAGATACAAAAAACCAGGCAGAAATGCGAGGTGTTCAAATATTTAACTTTGAATCACAAACACGTACACGAGATATCGATCGGAGCCTATACGGAATGGAAAAATTATGTAAATAATTTTTGAGTTTCGCAGAAAAGCTACATATTTCACGATAACAGTCGCAAATAGCGTGTTGTATAATTTTTGTAGCGTGGGCTTTCTTCTATTTCTGTTGGAGAGTTTCTACCGAATGCGGTTGTCCTGTAGGCGGTTTTCATTCATTATTTTGGTTTATTATAAATGTATTTCAATAAGGTGGTGACGCTACAATGCGGATTTTATGGAGTTTCTGCTTTTGCTTTTGCAGGAAATGCGACGTTCCAAATATTTACTTAAAGTAGACCGGCCGAATATTCATTTACGGTGAAATATCAGTAAATTTTATAGTAAATAATAGTTAAAGCCTCTGTATTGGCAACTGTTAAAAAAAGGCTTCTAACGGAGTTAAAATGCGAATAATCTTGTTTTCAAAAAGGAAGATTTGTCACGTAACTCTATGGAGACTTAAATGTCACCCTTTTTAGTAACAAATATTCACGGTAAACCTAATGGCAGTTTTAGATAATTTGAAAAATTAACTTTTTAACTTTATTTTTGTGCTTTGCGGTTCATTTACAAACACAAAAAGAAAATTAAGGAGTCAAAATTAAACATACATACCCACTATCGTTCCATATTATACTAATAATTGAAAAAAAGACACTTGGCAATTTCATAAATTTATTAAGAACTTGACGACAGTCGTTTTGGCTGTTATGCTATTATCAAAAGAGTACCAAAACATACTAAATAATACATACTAGGTGTTATGTTTATATACCTACTTAAAATTAGATGGAAAATTTTAATAGTGGGAATACACAGAAGTCTGTTTGATCATTTGTTACAAATTTGTTGTTTGTTATGGATTTATTGATTTCAAACATTTCAAGTAAGTTTAATAGTCTACCTTTATTACCATTGTGGTGCAATTTTATATTAACCAGATTTATAGAATAATTATTTGCAATACAATGTTCGGCAAAACCTGTACAGGGTTGTTTTTGTGAGATAGACTTTTTATTCTCAGATATTTCTAGGTCTACCAGTCTATCCTATGTAAATTGTTTCGGAATTTTTACAATTAATCTGGTACACCCCACTTTTCTTTATTATTGGCTAATAATCTGTTTAAATTTGAGTTATTGGCAGAAATTGTATTAATGTTTAATTTTAACAGTCTATTACTTATTCTATTTGTTAAGTTAGGAATAAAATTAATCATATATTATTGAAATTTGTGTTTTAAAAGGAGTTTCTTTTGTATTTCATTATTAGTGTGTCTATGATGTGTTCACTATAGGCATTGTTTGTTTCCAAAGTTTTTACAAGTTGAACTTCTTTATTAAAATTGTTTTTGTGTAATGGCAATGTAAATAATCTGTGTATAAAGCAATGGACGGTACCAAGTACTAGTTGGTACTAAGTTTTATATTTGTTGATTGTTTAGAATGAGGCAGAGTAACCGTATAAGTAGATTTACGATAAATATTAAATTCAACTTTACTATTATTCTTAGTGAGCGTTAGATCTAAATAATTGACAGAGCCTGAATTTTCAATTTCATATGTGAATTTGATGTCCTTGTATAATGTAAAAATTGCGACGTAATTTAAATAGGACAGACTGGTAGAGCTTTGGAAAGTCTATCTCACAAAAACAACCCTGTACAGGTTTTCCGAACATTGTATTTCAAATAACTATTCTATAAATCTGGTTAATATAAAATTTCTCCACAATGGTAACAAAGGTAGACTATTAAACTTACTTGAAATTTTTGAAATCAATAAATCCATAACAAACAACAATTTTGTAACAAATGATCAAACAGACGTATTCCCACTATTAAAATATTCCATCTAATTTTAAGTAGGTATATAAACATAACAACTGGTATGTATAATTTAGTATACATTGGTACTCTTTTGATAATGGCATAACAGCCGAAACGACTGTCGTCAAGTTCTTAATAAATTTGTGAAACTACCAAGTGCCTTTTTTCCAATTATTAGTTTAATAATGTTTCACCATGTGGTCAATAATCGCAGATTTGTAGCTATTTCATGCTATAGTTTAGCAGCTCAGGTATAGTCGGAAGGCGCGCCGATTTTACATTATCTACTGAAAACAGTACACATATGTGGAATTTTTCCACCAATTGTGAGTTCAATAATGTTTGACAAGGTCATTGTCGATTATGGATATCGACATGTCAAGCTGAACCCTGAATCGTAGTGATAGGCACGTAAATCTATCTAACAGGTCACAAATTCCTGGTCATGTGTGTGAAAAACAAAAAAATTATATATTTTATACACTCAACCCTTTAGACGAATTGACACTCGCCATCTTTACCTTCCAACTTAAAGAGTATTCGAGTTAAAGAATAAAGAAGAGATGATTGGATGCTGACTTAGAGAGAATCTACTTTTCCTAAAATAGTACATATTTCGTCTGAATATGGATGTATTCATAAATGCAAGGGGTTATTGTAGCTTTCAAGATAAATATTTCAATACAAAATGTTGTCCTGTACCATTTGCTCTATTTCATGAAAACATATACTTAAACAATCTTCCCTTTTATCTTTAATATTTTTAGTTAATCGAATCTACTCTTACATGATGGAAATTCATGACACACAAAAAATAAAAAACCTTTTGATAATTTCCACACCTTCTTATAGTTCGTAATAATTGTTTTGCCACTTTGTGGCTTCTTCAGAAGTATCTCTCAAGTATCACTATATACTCTAATGAAGCTACAAAGTGGCGAAACAATTGTTAAGAACAATAAAAAATTGTGTAAAATATCAAAAATTGTGTTCTTTTAATATTTTTCACCTTTAAGTAACTCTCTTTAATTTTAAATATAGGTTCGATTTTTGTTTGAAATTTTTTACTTAATTAGTTAACTGTAATTAAATTTTTATATAGAAATGATTAATTGTTACGGACGAAAGAAACAATTTTTTAAAACTCAATTTTCTAAAAAGTTTGTCAATTAGATTGTTACGTGCGTAAAACTGTATGTTGTTAAAAACCCAATGATAACGAAAATGGGAATACAGATATCGTTTTAGCTTAAAAACTACGATAAACATTGAAAATCAAGTAATGCCTTGTTACAGTTAAAGAAACAAATAATTTACTCTATATTTAATGGCAATTTCTACTTTACGCGTGGGACGAAATGGGACACCCTGCAATGTTATCATCATTTAGTTATACTTGAAATCTTTCGATCACTATTACATTTGATTGGAAAAAGTTACAGTAGTCATTTCGGTGTCAATCGATACTAATGGTTAAAGATGATAAACTGATATACCTTAATAAAAAATACATTTCATTCGTTCAACTCCACGCTAAGTTTAAATATAAATGTTCAATGTTTTGTATAAATAAAACGAAAAAGTAAATTTTTCACAATATATATTTATATCATTCCGGAACAATTGTTTCGCTACACGGTAAGTGGATTGTTACTCTGTTGCACCCTACTGTCTAGTCAAATAATTGGCGTGGAATGATATAAATACATAAACAATTTTACTACGAGGCATGTTTTTTAAGTAAGTACCGTTTTGAAATTCTGCCGCCGCAGCGCTGCGGCTAGCGTCCCTGAGTACCTTCATCTTTCACCTGCGCACTGACCCCATTACAATCTGATTCACCCTTGTTTACATTGTTTACTGAGTGTTTAAGATGCCTCCGATAACTTCGATAATCGTGAGTGTGCTGACTGCCGACTGTGAAGTTCGGGCCGTTATACGATTCCTTAGTGCTAAAGGACTACAACCGATTGATGTTCATAGTGAGATCTGAGATCTGTACAGTTTATGGACAAAACATTATGGGTGATGGAATGGTAAGGAAGTGGATGGGAGCATTTAAAGATGGCCGCACAAATGTGTATGACAATGCCCGTCCGCATGTGGCTAATCGGACCGAAGATCTCATCACACCTTTTCAATGGGAAACTTCTAGATCATCCTCCGTACAGCCCTGATCTGGCGCCCAGCCCAGTGACTACCATTTGTTCCTACACATGAAGAAACATCTGGGCGGTCAGCGTCTTCAAGACGATAACGAAGTCAATAGAGTTGTGATGCAGTTGTAGTCCTTTAGCACTAAGGAATCGTATAACAGCCCGGACTTCACAGTCGGTGGAACTCATGATTATCGGAGTTATCGGAGGCATCTTAAAAACTCAGTAAACAACGTAAACAAGAGTGAATCAGATTGTAATAGCGTCAGTGCGTAGGTACTCCGGAACGCTAACCGCAGCGTTGCGGCGGCAGAATTTCAAAACGGTACTTACTTAAAAAACGTGCCTCGTATTTCGTTTTATTTATACAAAGTGATTATGAATCTTCACCAAGTAAATGCCAAATCTATCGTGTATATAGAATATTTATAATTCGATGTTGTAGTTAATCCAGTAAAAGTCCAAGCCAGAAACAAGAACGATGCTGTAAATTCTTCCGTAATCATGCTAATATTTTACTGATGTCAGTTTAAAAATATTTATAATTGAAATGTAATTCTCAGATGTAATTTTGCCGGAAATACTACTGTTACCTATAGCTATGTATACCTTATAAATTAGGAAATTTTACATTAAGTAGGGGTGAGTTGTGACTATTCATTGTTGTTTGGTTGTTAACATTATAATTGTTGTTTTTTATGCATTTTGTGATTTCCAGCGTTTCATCCTAATATAAGATTTTATTGTTAGGGATTAATTCAATAGAGTATTTCCGGATTTTATGTGTTTTAGTGTTATTGTTTTCTACTGCATACATGTGTTCTTTTAGTCTGTTAATGATGGATCTACTTGTCTGCCCTACGTAAACTGCATCACAGTTAAGTTCGAAATCGCGATACACTTCTGGCAGTTTTTTTGCCGTTAACTTTAATTAATACCAATTAATTCTTAGTATCAATCCAAATTTATAACTTATCTTCAGCACATCTTTTAAAATAAAATACAATTTGTATATGTTTCGACATTTACATAACTAACTGTAAGTTAATATGTTTCACAAACGTTGCACTATGGAAAGTCTCAGTATGTTTAAGTTTTAAAATTTAACGGCTTCCACAATTGACAGTTCATAAGTTGTACATTGGACCTTTTTCTATTTGTTTTGGTTTATTACGGTAGGTAGTCAAACAAAAATTTCATAATTTTTTAAAACCGACTATATATAAATATAAATATAAATATGGAATCAACAGAAACAACTACTCCGAGGGCTAATACCCCTACCGGCATTGAATTACACTATAGGGGCATTAGCCCTCGGAGTAGTTGTTTCTCTTGATTCCATATTTATATTTATATTTGTAATATAGCCTGTAAAGGACATTCTGCCAGCGCCCACCTGGTGAGACCCGATAGGTCGAAACCGGTCGTGGGATGTGGCTTTCGGTTCGTTGTGCCTACTTGGTAGGACGCGTTCCAAATGTGAGATCGTTGATCTTAATATTTAGACGAATAAGGATTTTAATTCCTTCTTTATTGAATACGACTACATATGTTTATTAAATTAATATATATTTATACATTATCAGATGCATTTAATAATAACGATATTACGTATATATGTTGTTAATATATAATTCATTGGCATGTAATGATGTCGCGTTCTAAAGCGCACCAAATCGGATTACATTTTCTTCGGTCATTACCAAGAAAAATGCATGAAGTAGGCGGTTATTAATTCATACCGCATGACGATAAAATAAACCACAACCAAGGGTGATTGAGACAGTGATAATAAACCAATTAACGGAAATTAGGTCGAATATTGTACCTGCAGTAATTCATATTTGGGCCTGCGTCAGTTCACACGAACCAAAATAATTTACCAATCGAAAACCTTGTTATTTCGGTTGTTGCGTTGTTTCCTACCCATTTTTCGGAAAAAAAATATAAAGCAAGATATGCATCAGAAAACAAAAGACTATTATTAACACAAAGCTTTTTCTTAGTTGTGAATACTTTTACTTCCCCATGTAGGTCTATAATTTGGTTTTTCGCGTCTGCGTTCGAAATTCTACTGAACTATAGCGGCATTTTGAAGACTGTATATAACAACCAGATATTCATAAATAACTTAGCAATCAGGACTTAAATGATATATTTACAATAAATCAAAATCATGACGGACGCACGCACATGATACGGTTTTTAAGGCGTTTACCGAATTTAATTATTCAAAAATTGCTTTAATTGAAACAAACTACAGATTTTATTGGCCGAAAGTATCTATGAAAGAGGAGTCATATACAATACATAGTTACTTATAAATTTTTTTAACTGTTTTTGGCTTCAGTGTTTGTAGTAAATTTTTATTTAAATGTTTAGTATAATTTTAATAACGAACGTTTACTTTTGTATTAAAATTTATGGAAGTTACCAAATGATGATCACGATTTCGATCTTATTAGTTCTCATCGGAACATCATAGGTAGCATCAATTAATCACTGACCAAAGTAATGTTGTTCCATAAAAGCAAGCCATTAGAAAAAAGTGGCATCTAACAATTATCTTGTAATGCATGTAATGCTATCTATATAGGTCAACCAGGTAAATCTATATCCGTCTGGCTAACGGAACATGTTTACGACATTAGAAATAATAGCTTAAAAACTGGTATGTTGGAACATTGCAACAATACAAAAGTACAACACTCAAAAATTTCAAATAGCAAAAAGCTATGCTTTAAAACCTGGAAATTTAAACTATGCTTTAAAACCTGGAAATTAAAAAGTAATTAATACTAATTCCACTATTGTCAAAAACGAATTAAAATTACATATAATTTCACCCCCTCTTATGTTAAGTAGCAGTGCTCCTAGTATACAGGGTCATTCAAACTGAGTGGTACATTAGACGTTTTAGGGAAACTAAGCATGCTACGGATTTGAAAATTTGGGAGTTGGGAGTAGGGGTTATCAAGGATGATCTATTTCACTAAAATAATTTCAACTGTTGGGCATGGTATATTTTTTACGATGAATTCGTATGAAACATAAAATTTTAAGGTGACTTTGATGACCAATTTGTAACATGTATGTCTACGATGAATAGTTTCTGAGATAATTTAATTAATTGGAAAAAAGATTGCACCACAACCATAAAACTATAAAAAAATATAACTTCCATAAAAAATAAAATTACTTAGAATGTTGAAATTTTTACTAGTTATAAGGCTAATGTCATGCCAAAACTAAGCTAAGGATAAAAAATGGAATCGAATGACGAAATAAAATATAGTAAGTGCCATTTGAAAAAATGAAGTTATTCGTGTTTGAAGTTTTTAAGCTTTGCATTTTTTTCTGAACATCCTGTACAAATTATAAAGCTTAGTTTTGGCATGACGTTAACCTTATGACTTGGCTATAACTCGAAAAAATGTCAACATTCTAAGTCATTTCATTTTTTATGGATGTTATGATTTTTTATAGTTTGGGTTGCGATGCAATCTTTTTTCCAATTAATTAAATTATCTCAGAAACTATTCATCGTAGGCATATAGGCATACAAGTTGGTTATTAAAGTCACCTTAAAATTTTATGTTTCATAGGAATTCATCGTAAAAAAATTACCATTCCATTTAAAATAAAAAAGTTGACATCAACTTCTGGTATAACCGAAAGTGTCCGACAGTTGAAATTATTTTGGTTAAATAGATCATCCTTGATAATCCCTACTCCCAACTCCCAAATGTTCATATCTGTAACATACTTAGTTTCCCTAAAACGTCTAATGTACCACTTAGTTCGAATAAACCTGTATATAGTTGATTAACAACAAATGTCGACTCGAAAATAAATAAATTACGAAAAATTGGGCTTTGTCATTTTTGTATATTTACAATCTTTTACAATACATGTACATGGAGATTACCATAAAAGGAAGTTGATATAATATTATACTATAGGTAGTACATCGCCAGTTACTGATATTTACTGTTAACTGTAGCATTTAATGTGTCTTTTAACCATTCCATCAACTTAAATAATTCTAAAATTTTACACTGCAACACAAACAATTATAGAAAATTGTCAATGCTTGAAATTTTTGAAAACCTAGAAATACAAAGGAAAAGTGAAATTTGAATTGTATAGAGACAGATATAATTTATGGTTGTGGCGAAGAGTATAAAAGAAAAATAAAGTTATATATTCAAAACATATAAATATATAAAGGATTAGACACGCGAAATAATGAAATGAACAACGAAACAAAAATAAATAAAATTAGAGATGAGATATTCAAAAAGTCATGTTTAAAAAATATGCAAAATTGAAAATTTAATTTACAACCCTGGCAAAGGCGAATGTGACAATAAACGCCATAACTTCAAAGTGCGTATTGACAAACAGTTGCAAATTAACATAATAGAGAAGTGGTTGTTTGTAAATTGTGTTCGAAATGAGTAATCTTGGGAAGAGTAAAATACTTAATTGTTCACTTCGCATACATCATTAAAACCTCATTAGGGTAAGTAAATCAGTTGAATGAATTCACTTGTGTTCCGTGTAGAGTACTTTTTCTCTCAGTGATACGCGCCGCTGAACTACAAGTTGATGTTCCGCTCCAGCTATATTCTTATTGGCGCTTTCAATTATCGCTATACTAAAAGTCTCCACTTACCTACCTTTCAATCTGACCGTTGCTGAATATCCTTAGATGCCGGCCACTGTACCTTTGATATTCTTATGAGAATAAATAAGGTCAAAATCGCGATCGACATCTGTTGATTTCGATAATAACGTAAGAGCTTACTGTTCCTTACGACTAACCCTATCAAGTATTCTACTATTCAAACCAAATATTCATATAAAAATTTATCGATTTTATAGGATTTTTACATGCTGAACAGAATAATGTTCGGAAAAATTTAATATTAAAGAGAAAGAGAATATTTTCTGTAGCAGTTTGTAACTTTTAACACACCAGAACACTGGGAAACAATAACATTTTTTACTTTTTACCTGCTAACTTCGTTTCAAACATGTTATTTGTGGTGGTGTACGAATGAGTTAACGTATACATATTTCTGTATAGTGTAATTTAACAGAATGTAAAAAAGGTGAACATGCAATCCAATTTTCTCCCAGCTTTCGTGGAGAGATACATGTTTTAGGTGAAAGCAAGAGGTACTAAATTTTTGACAAACATCGTACGCCTTAATAAAGATATAATGTAGGTTTATATGTGTAAAGATAATTACGAAAGCTGCAGGTTATATATGAGTAAGTTGAGTATTTTTTCGTTTCTAATTTGGACAGCCATAACTGAACATTTCTCACCTTAGGATTTTGACACAGAAGTCATTCGGTAGATAAATTAATTATTTCGCCTTGACAAACTCTACGACCACGTTTATGAAACTCAAATAAAACAAATCGAAATTAACAACATCAAAACTTCATTAAATGAGTGAAAAGCGTGCGTATTTTGTTAGAAACTGTAGGAACGATGTTCAACAGGAAACAGTTGTTGTTAAACAAACAGACGAACGTTGGCTCACATAAAACTGAATCAGTATCTATTAAAACAGATACAATAATTTAATCCAACGTTATTGGTTTTTAAAATTAAAATACTTTTCATTAATTTGTAATCTGATATATTTTCTATATGTTTATAATTATTTCTGGTGCATCGTAATATTTCTTTTAATGGCTGTAGAATTTGAAAAAGTTAATTTTTTGTTTGTATGCATTTAGATAGTTTGAACTAAGATACTTTGCAAAATTTATTCGTGAAAAAAAGTCGTGCCGTAATTAGCTCCATTTTAACAATTCGAATTGTTTCTGCGGTAGGTTCATTGTAAAACATTTTGAATAATATTAAATTGTTTATAATTAAACTAGAAACGTTTTCACAAAATTAATAGTCTATCTCTATTTTCAGCAAAATACATGTAATTAAATGATCAAACCGAAGGGTACAACAACCCCTTATTTCGAGCACGTACCAATTGCCGGACTTTCTAAGTAAGCATGCAATAAATAGTTTAACCATTTGTAAATAAATTTAGTACTCTTGTAGTTCTCTTTGAAAATAGCCGAAAAGTTGAAACACGTGTAAGAGATTGTTTAATAAAATTTGTGAAAACGTTTCTAATTTAATTTTAAACAATTTAATGGATACATTTTCTTCCTTCAAGTGTAGAACAGGGCCGCCCCGTGTCCCTAAAAGGGTCCCACAGGGGCCGAGGTGTTTTGAACAAAGTGCCCGAGTACTAAAGGCCTTCACTGAAACTGCGGGATCGTTTTTTGTAAGAATTAAGAATGGTTTGGGAAATACAATAAGGTATAATCTTTTTGGATTAGCTATGATAAAAATAAAGTCAGAGGTAGTCGACTCATTAAATTATATCAGGATTATAAAAGGAATTTTTAAATTTTCGGTAAAGTGGAAAATGTTCTTAGACAACTAATTTTTATTCCGTATTTGATTATTTGATTAAGACAAAGTAATAGAACATACCTATAGTTTGTAAAAGTTGGTGTAGACTTGAGACTAATATTTTGAATTAGTTTAACTTTAAACAAATATAAGGATGTTTTTGGTTAACGTTCTGTCGAAACTGCCAGTTTGAATTCCGTAAATAAGTAGCAAAACCTACAGATGGCGTTCACTACACTGTTTGAATTTATATATCAAACGCTTTTATTAATGTCAGCAGGTAGGTTAGTTGCTATTCTGTTTCGCCCTTTTACCACAAGCGCTCACTCAACCCATCCAAGGTGGGCCACCGATACCTTTCACCTTTCTCCCCAAACTACCCCTCTCCCAGCAATCAATCCATTTCCCGTTCGCAACTATCCCCGGGATGAGTACCCTAAGGGTTGACTTCCCTTCTCGAAGAGGGGCTTTAGTCTGTAGGCGCTTCGGCGATTCCGAAGGGGGATATTCCGGGGGTGTCTTTTGAAGATTTTCCCTCCTCGAGGATAAAGTAAAAACAAAAAAAAGTTGGTGTTCTGTCGAAACTGCCTACGGCGCGCTGATAAGAACCAATGAGTTCGAAATCACGATGACAGTTTCAATAAAGCTCTAACAAGATCATATGTTTATTTTTATCCGATTTGGTTACGTGCCTACCTCGTAGTTGTAACTACGCCGTTGGTTCAGTTGAACAAGTCGATATCCTTATTAGAAAAGGACCTTGTTGAACATTACTGAATTCCACAATAATCATTCACTACATTGCCTGTATTTATTAGTCAGGATTATGTTGTATGATTATATAATTAACACAGGAGACAATTGTTGCCATCTAATGGATTTTAGCTGCTAACAGAAGATATTAAACTGGACGAGGCCTCACTGAGATATTTAGCCAGTTGAACCAACAACTCAGACTACATACGTGAATTCACGTAAAGCTTATCAAAAACAATTATTCTGTTTTCGGTCAGAAATTTATCGAGACCACCAGACACGAATCGCGATTTCGCACTTATTAGAAGCTCATCAGCGTGCCATAGGCAGTTTCGATAAATTACTGACCAAGCTGTAATGTTCCATAAAGAACAGTTATATCTTCTGTTAGCAGCTAAAATCCACTAGATGGCAACAATTGCCTGTACGTTATTATTATCTTAACTGTTCTTTATGGAACATTACAGCTTGGTCAGTAGTTTATCGGGACTGCCAATGGATTGATTCGGCCGTTACTTTGTGATAATTAATTTTAACGATAAATGAAAAAACACTACTTTGTTTATTATCACTTTATTTATTCGGAAATCAAAATCAAATTGAACCAAATTGATTAAGGCTTTTCGCGGCCAGTTGATGAACTGGTGTTGTCCTTCTTCGGGTGTACAGGCCGTCGTCGGTTGGAATTGCTTCCTAACATTTCGCTAACACGAGTGACGAGCTTCTTCAGAGGTCTATCCATTTTCACTGTTGGTTGTAGACTACAGTCGAAAATGGATAGACCTCTGAAGAAGCTCGCCACTCGTGCTAGCGAAACGTTAGGAAGCAATTCCAACCGACGACGGCCTGTACACCCGAAGGACAACACCAGTTCAAATTGAATCACTTGGTTGATAATGACAAGCTATTTGTCGAAATTATAGTCACAAAGATTTGTGAATAAATAAAGTGATAATAAACAAAGTAGTGTTTTTTAATCTATCGTAAATATAGATACCTTTCTGTCTGTATTGGTTGACAGAAATTAGCGCTAATTTGCTAGTCAGGGTTAACATCCCTTTCGGTAGACTAATTTTCATCTGAGCAGCATTACATAAACTCCATTTATAACACAGCGGTTTCGTGCATAAATTTAATCAATAATGTAACTTCCGCACCTAGAAAGTTGCTGCCATCAACTCTCTTGCAGATGATTAAACATTTGCTTTTTTGAAAGTCAATAACTCGGTAGAAAGTACTTCCGTAAGAACGTTATCTACCTATCTTGGATCTAGGAAAACATTCCCGGAAAAAAATCCCCGGAAAAGTATTTTGAGTCTCGTTTAAAATAATTTTCCGGAGATTTTCTGTGGAGGTGTATTTTTTAAAAGGCTTTCTGTCCGGTTGTTTTTTCGGGGGATTGTTTTTCGTAATTATGTTCAATATCAGCACAGCCGTTTACCAATTTCCAGCTAATTACTCAAAAATTAATACATTATATATATAAAATAACTTCAAATGAACCGTGGTGGTATTTCACTATACAGGGTCATTCAAATTGGATGGTACATTAGACGTTTTAGGGAAACTAAGCATGTTATCGAGGATGATCTATTTAACTAAAATAATTTCAACTGTCGGGCACTTCCGGTTATACCGGACGTTGATGTCAACTTCCTTATTTTAAATAGAATGGTACATTTTTTACGATGAATTTGTATGAAACATAAAATTTTAAGGTGACTTTGATAACCAACTTGTATATCTACGGTGAATATTTTCTGAGATAATTTAATTTATTGGAAAAAAGATTGCATTGCAACCCAAACTATAAAAAATCATAACTTCCATGACTAAATGAAATGACTTAGAATGTTGACATTTTTACTAGTTATAGCCAAATCATGAGGCTAACGTCATGTCAAAATTAAGTTTTTTAATTTGTACAGGGCGTTCAGAAAAAAAATCCGAAGTTTTAAACCTTCAAACACGAATAACTTCATTTCTTCAAATGGCACCTATCATATTTTTTTTGTCACTCGATTCCATTTTTTATCCTCCTTCGATCTATCTGGATATCTCCTACTGGTTTATTTGAAAATTTTTGAATAATTTTGAATTTTTTTTAACTAAAGAATGGGAAACATCCAATGTATCGAAAGAGGATAAAAAATGCAATCGAATGACAAAATGAACTATGCTAAATGCCATTTGAAAGACTGAAGTTATTCGTATTTGAAGTTTTTATGCTTTGGATTTTTTTTCTGAACGTCGTGTAGAAATTATTAAGCTCAGTTTTGGCATGACGTTAGTCTTATGAATTGTCTATAACTAGTAAAACTTCAACATTCTAAGTCATTTTTTATGGAGGTTATGATTTTTGATAGTTTGGGTAGCAGTGCAATCTTTCATCCAATAAATTAAATCATCTCAGAATCTACTCATCGTAGGCATACATGTTACAAGTTGGTTATCAAAGTCACCTTAAAAGTTTATGTTTCATACGAATTCGTCGTAAAAAATATACCATTTTTAAAATATGAAAATTGACATCAACTTTCGGTATAACCGGAAGTGCCCGACATTTGAAATTATTTTAATTAAATAGATCATCCTTTACAACCCCTACTCCCAAATTTTTAAATTTTAAAACGTCTAATGTACCACTCAGTTTGAATGACCCTGTATTTCATTGGAAATAGTCTTATAATTTTTTTTTAATAACCTTAAATAAAGTAAAATGCTTCCTAATGTTTCAGACAAGTTTTCGGTGATTACCTCTTCAATACTGTTTCAATTGTTCTGGTGTTTAAAAGTAAATAGAAAACATTCTGATATCTAACATTCTCATATCAGTAATACTCAGTATTTTCTCTATGTACCCTTTATTTAAAAACGTGATAAAAAGATTGTTCCCTCATATTGTAAAAGTTTCGCTACTTACCCTTGACTGGGGAAGGCAGACTTCTTCAGTTCCTGCAACCGCTCCTCCATCACACTGAAACAAGAACACTCAATAAATTTCTAGTCGATAGCAACACTTGGCTAAAATGTGCGCTCGGAAGGACGACGAAAAGGCGAAGTCTCGAGATGTCTCGAACAAATAAGTAATAAAGGGTCGGTTGCGACCATTGCCCTACATTCTCCCTGTTTATACGGAAGCGTATAACACGTAGTTATAACAATGGAAAGTGCACACTTACGATAGTACAGCCATTTAATGAGAAATGAGCAAATAAATCAAGTGTAAGATAAATTGCGGTAATGTACAGTAAAAAAAAAATGAATAAAGTCAAAATCCAGGGATCTTTCCTAAAGTATGTTAAAACAAAATGATGACATGTAACCAACCTTCTTTTTAAATAGTTTAATTTATCTTTTTTTTGTTAAAATACTTTTTAGTCTACCTACATACAACAAAATTAAGGAAGTTTGCTATATATAAGTTAAGAGAAATGCTCAGATTTATTCGTTTATGTAAGCGGCTTCGAGACAAGTAGCACGCGTGTATCACGCTAGCAGATCACATATAATTAACCCCTGTTTCTAAACATACGAGTAATTTATAGTGAAAGAATTAGTTTTGTAGAGTCTACAGATTTCGGGAAATCGGATGACTTGCTAGCTTGATACGATAGCAAATCATAAGTTCGTTTCAGGGCTCGGAAGATGGTTTAAATGGTAACAGATTTTTTAGAGAATTTGTAATGAAACAATTAGTATTTTAGATACCATCCATCTCGAAAAATCGGATGATCTAATACAATATAACATAATTTTAATACTTCAATATAATTTACAGTTGACTTTTTTATTATTACCACTATTAATATATTATCTATGCAACAACCTCACCCATATAAACGAATTTAATAGAACACCCTTGCCATTTATTGGAAAATATAAATAGTGGTATTAATATATATATTAATTATCCCATTTATTACAACTTCTCTACAAATTTTATTATCAAAATGCGATTTAAACTCGTCATTTTGATCATTTTCTGAACCCTGAAACAAACGTGTGATCTGCTAGCATAATATCAAACTTGTAGATCGTCCGATTTTTTGAGATCCATAAGCTCTACAAAATTAATTATTTGATTACAAATTATCTATCATTATCTACTAATTACTCATAATAACAATGTTAAAATGTTTTTGCCTCTAAGCTACGAGAGGTGACAACAGTACAACGACGAACGTACTTACTAACTAAGTCAGAGGATGTCGGAATCAATGTATATTATTATTATTAATCATTAATAAGGAAATATTTGAAGAATTTGTAGTAGGTATTGATAGGTATCTGTGTGTGATGGTTACGAATTAATTCAATAACTAATATCGCATTAATGTATTTAAAATTAACTACTACTAAAAATTCTTCAAACATTCCACTATTAAATCCTGTTTTTACTATTCTGTTATTCCTGTTAATTAAAATGAACTGTACATGGGCGTAACAATCGTTTTTTTTTTTGATAAGGTGGAGTCACATTTATTATTTTATTTATTTTGTAGTGCCTTATGTTCTATCAGAATGAAAAGTTATAATTAGCAAAATAACGTTTATGATAACAAATACCTATATTTTTCAGATAAGGAAAATTTGCAAATCATTTGAATTTTTACATATTCACATAAATATTTACTGCACGTTGATAATTACAATGTGATTGACCCTTATTTAGCCAACTAATTTGATTATTCTTCGCGTATGATTAGCTATTGTTAAATATAAAAGTTAATGTTACAATGTTACAACAGTCCCGGTGTCTAGGCCACTCCCGAAAACTATCTAATAACATGTTGTGATGAATATTTATAGTTGTTTGACTAGAATGCTCCTCCAGGGAAATATTTATAAAATAAAAAATTAGCTGATGACTAACATTACTGAAAAATTCCTAGGCTTATAGCAGTAATTTGGTGTAAATTAATTTACATAGCTATAAGTATGTTATAGTTATCTACCTTTTAGGTTTGGA
Source organism: Agrilus biguttatus (assembly GCA_963921985.1). NCBI lineage: Eukaryota > Metazoa > Arthropoda > Insecta > Coleoptera > Buprestidae > Agrilus > Agrilus biguttatus. The sequence goes on from OY998118.1 coordinate 30,980,997, forward strand.
TAAGTTCCTAGTAAATAATTATGTAGCAAAATTATAGCAAACAAGAACTCATTATTAGTCGAATCTCACTCGGTACATACGAGGCATGTTTCTTAAGTAAGTACCGTTTTGAAATTAATAAAAAACGTGCAAAGATATCGTAATTATTTTGTTTTTATATGAAAGCATGTACTTAATCTACTTTTACACATAATTTTCTTCAATATTGAGGCACTTGTCATCGTCACGTTTGACCAGTTTTTGAATAGCTTTCTTCTTCTCATAGAATTCTGCCGCCTGACTTGTTAACTGTTAACCACTGCATCACAACTGTTTTGACTTCGTCATTGTCTTGAAGACGTTGACCGCCCAGATGTTTCTTCAAGTGCAGGAACAAATGGTAGTCACTGGGCGCCAGATCAGGGCTGTACGGAGGATGATCTAGAGTTTCCCAGTGAAAAGATGTAATGAGATCTTTGGTCCGATTAGCCACATTCGTAAGGGCATTGTCATGCACATTTGTGCGGCCATCATTAAATGCTCTCACCCACTTCCTTACCATTCCATCACTCATAATGTTTTGTCCGTAAATTGATCTCACGATGATGAATATCAATCGGTTTTAGTCCTTTAACACTAAGGAATCCTATAAGAGCCCGGACTCCGGACTTCATAGTCGGCGGGATTCACGATTATCGGAGGCACCTTAAACACTCAGTAAACAACGTAAACAAAGGCGAATCAGACTGTAATGGCGTCAGTGCGTAGGTGAGAGATGTAGGTACTCAGTGCGGATGCGCAGAATGATGACCGCAGCGCTGCGGTGGCAGAATTTCAAAACGGTACTTAGTTAAAAAAACATGCCTAGTATATAGGTCCTACATGAGAGTCACGAAATGCTCGTCTACAAGAACTCGAAAAATATATGTATTCTTATGGCTCGTGAACAAAAAAAGTGAACATGCAATCTAATTTTCTCTCAGCTACCGTGGGTAGAAATATGCTTTGGGTAAAAGCAAGACGTAGTAAATTTTTGATAAACATCGCACGCCTTAACAAGGATATAATGTATATATGTTTAAAGATAATTAAGAAAGCTGCAGGTTATATATGAGAGAGTTGGGATATTTTTCGTTTGGAATATGGAAAATCTGTTACTAAATCTTTCATACCTGTAGAATTTAGACACCGGAATCGTTCGGTGCAAACGGTGCGGTGGTAAACTAATCATTTCGCATTGCCAAGCTCTGTCACTACGTTAATGAAACTCAAATAGAACAATTTGTAATTAACAACATCAAAGCTTCATTACACAAGTGAAATGAATGCATTTTGTTAGATACGAAAGGCAAGAAACAATGTTTGTGAAATAGTACAAAATATATTAAATAAGAACTATAGAAGTAAAGAACATTTAGTTACTAGATTTTGATCGCGGTTTCGATATTTCGATCTCATCAGCATACCATTATACATAGCATCGATAAATAACTGATCAAACCGAAGCACTCATAAACTAAAGTTGATTTAATATCGTATTATAGCCAGTATGTCGCCATCTATTGATATTTAGAAGTTTTAGAGCACCCACGACCATAGACATCACAACTGATTAGTGTTAATAATTACTACCGTGGACCACGGCCAAAAAGCCCGGAATACAAAACCACATCGATAGACGCCGGCCGTGAAAGCCTAAGAACTACAGTAATTACTACAGATTCCAAATCTTTACTCCGCATGTGTACATTGTAAACAATGATTTTACTAAAATATCCCTGAACTTTTTCGATATTTCCTAGTTTTGCTACAGATAGATGGAGATATGTACCTTTCATTTGTTCGTATCCAAGAACTCGATTTTTTTCGTGCAAAAATTTTTCTTATCGTTCGCGTTTTATTCACGCACGCGTACCGAGTTAGCAGTCGAAAATAATCCTCTTACATTAAAGAATCTTATAGTCAACAACAAGACAAACAATAAGCAATTAGATAAGTCTGGTATTTACCAAATTTCGTGTAATACTTGTATCATATTTGTATAGGGAAATCTGGTCGTGCTGTTTCTACTAGGTTAAAAAATTCGTAAAAACAGGCTTTTCTGAACACTGTACCCTTTATAAACATAAAATCTATTTAGATAATGTAAAATTGTTACACACGAACGTTAATAAAAGCAAAAAACTATCAATGCTTGAAAGTCTAGAAATAAAAAGGGCCATGCGAAATAACTTAAATGTAGTAAATAACCAATTAGAACTAGGTAACTTTTCTCGCCCACTCTTACTTAATGAACTTAGTTAGGTTAAATAGCATATATATAACATTTAAATAAATTTAAAATTAAAAAAACGAACACTTAATAAGGTTTCACAAATTTTGTTATTATTTGTCTGACAGCTGTTTCGACTTTTGCGATATTCTCAAAGACTATGAGTGCTTAACATTGGAATTGATATTTGTAAAGCTACAAAATGTAATAAAAAAACTAGCAAACGACCAAATAGACAACTCTCTGTTAAGTCCACATTTAGTTTAAACAACCCCACCCCTAAAGTAAGTAAGTAGGTAATGTAAATTGAATAGATACTAAGAAACACTATAGTTGGCAACGAGAGCTTTTGCAACCTGCGAAATGGTAAACTACGACGAGCACATGCCCTGGAAGCACAAGCGTCCAAAGATGGTAATGAACTAATACCTTAGCCATTCTAATCCGTTGTAGTATGTAAATATATATATACTAACCATTTCGTTATTGTTAATTATTTTTAATTAACAAATTGTTATTGTTATTGCAGATTATATCTATATATCTTTATTTATTTTATTTTTTATTATTTTTTCCAATCAGTTTCAGATGGACGGACCCATAAATGTACATTTGTCCCCTTTACAGACAAATTGTGGTTCTCAATTGTTATTTTTATTAATCATACGCGAATGTTTATTACATGTTACAGATTTCAAGGAGAAGTTATTTTACTGGAACTTGAAGAACGAGGGGTTTTAGTGAGTAAGAATTTCACACTACCACGCATATAGAACCAATTACGTGGTACCTTACCCCTCTTGCCAATGGCTCAAAAAAAAAAAAACACTGTAGTTTAATATAAGCTCCTGATGATGCCATAACACGGCGAAATACGTATAGAGCAAAGTAAATAAATAAGTGAAACTCACCAAGTGTTCTATTACCAATTTTATTATATTAAAAACATTATTTTTAAATCTTTGAAATTATTTTTGCCTAACGTATGCTTGTTTCCTTTTTCGTTTTTATTTGTTTGGATTATCGAGTAGTTAGATACCATTATCGGTACAGCGATTTGACTTTGTTTATAGTTTTTGCCTCTTTTTGTAGTTAACGTAGATGACGAGCAACTCTCACGTGAATTAATTATCAAACTACTACAATACAATTACGAACGTAAAAACTATGTCCGGAAGTGATCTCGAATTTCGCCAACACTTGGTCCGCAAACAACCATTGCAGCCCTCAAAGGATTATTGTACATCCACCATGAGCCGCTGGGAAAATTAATTAAGGACCCTCCGGACCACAGCAAATTGTTTGGGCGGTGACAGTACGAAAATAATTTACAAAGAGATGGGATAAGGGATGAGATAGAGAGTGAGAGAGAGAGAGATAGAGGGGAGGTAAAGTGCTGCTTGGTAAACTTTTAAATTATTGTCTTAGCGAAGTGGGTCATTCAAGAGATAAAATATTTTGAAAATATGCCTTATTTCTGATCTGATTACATGTTGTTGAAGCATTTTTAAATTTATTTAGTTTCAGGTACAATAATTTGGTGATTACCAGTATAATTGTTATTCATGCAAATGCCCTTATAAGACGAAGTAAGTATCTAATCGATACATATTAGTGAATGTTTCAAACTTTGTTTTTATTCCTCAATGTTTTACTTAAAATTTTAAACACTGATATCATATTACAGACAGTATGTCGCCATCTATTAGTATTTATTGCCAGCTGTAGTATTCCATATGTTTGACAAATCCTTACGAAGGTATTTACTTGATATACTGAATTCAAAACGAAGCTTATAGTATTACAAGTTAAGCACATAAACCAAATTAATAAAGAACGTTTAATATTAAATCAACTTCCTTCCAAGAAAACGAGAAGAATGTTTCAAAAATATTTTTAATTGTTCACAACAATTGTTTCACCAAAACATTGGCTTCTTCAGGTAAAGATGTTCTGAATAAAGTCTTTACAAAATAAGCTTAAATACGACATGATAAATTTAATGGGGTGGATGCGGTGGGTAACATCGAAAGGAGGGGGTGGGTTAAACCTTATGTTTTTGAAAAAAGATTTAAATTTAATAACGGAGAATTATTTACAAGACTATGATCAAGTTTATGTGGGACAAATTGGCAGATCCTTCAAACAAAGGATTAGTGGACATAGGAGATGGCAGAATTTCAAAACGGTACTTAGTTAAGAAACATGCCTCGTAGATGAAGGTAGGGTACAAACAGGTAGGTAATCGGGTTGGAAGAGACTCAAGATACTAGGAATTGAATTATACTCCTAAAATACCTGATAAACACGTTATTAATATATAGTTAAGAAGAAATCAGAGTCATAGGCCTCATTCAGCTGCTACCCAAAGCTGAAATATTGAAAGGGGAGTATAACCAATTAAGTTATTAGTAAATAGAATACTAGATACAGAGCAGATAAAGGCGCACTTTACAAATAGCGTTTCATAGAAACAATATTTACATAATAATAGGATAAAGCAAATTACCAAATATTAAAAATATTTACAAAATGCCACATTCCAAATGCTAAAAGAATATGCAGAAATTGAATCAACTGTTTACAAGAAAAAATAATTATAGAAAATGTTACAAAAAAATTACTCGAATCAATATTTTTAACCTTTACCTTTTCTATCCACGGAATCAAAGGACTGTTTCAAATAAATCAGTTACCATTCAACATGAACCTTATTAAATTAACATTCTCTATATATTGTGTAATAGTTATGTACAACAGAAAAGATAAAATATTATGACAATCATTATGAAAGAACAGCAGATTGAAAACAGCGATCAAATGCAATTTAATTTATCTACTTTTACATTTTAGGAAATTTTTATATGGATAAAATCAGATCGAATAATGGTACTTACTGAACCAGAATTGCACAATTATTTTTTCAATTGTGTATTATTACATAAAATTGTGAACTTTATTCATTGAAAAATGCCAATACAATTTTTGTAATTGGAAATGTAATAATGATGTTATTTGGTATTGTCATGCGAACATTCATGATGAATTTTAGGAAATGTATTAACCTTTAAAAACCGTGGAAAATTCTCTCACAAATAAATACTAAATGTTTTCGTCTATATTAAAATGAACAACTACAGATAGCGTGGTGAACATAAGTACCTTGTCAGTGATCTGTCTATACCATCAGACGTGGATCGCGATTTTCAACTTTTTGGTTCTTATCAGCACATTTAACGACGTTTAACTTAATTAATTAATAGAGGTTTATTACTTGTTCATTGGACGTTGTTTCAAGGCAACAACTAAATTGGTCGGCGTTTTGTAGTAACCAGAAAGTTTTCGGTTTCGACAGATAAGTGATCAAGAACTAATTATTTTATAATAAAACTTAAGGTATTTTTGGTGCAATTTTTGTGAAACTGCATGATTAATTCAAAAATTGAAAATAAAAAACAGAAAGTTTCACTAATTTAATCGATACCCGACAAATTTGTTTCGGCCGATTCGGCCATTAACGAGAGTGTACAGTGATTACTAAAGTCTAAACTAGTCGTATTGCATTATATCATTATATACATTACGATTTGTAAAAGAGTAGGGGTGAATTTTAAGTAAATAGTTCTGTTTGATTGTTAACCAAATTCGCTTTATTTTCCAAGGCTTTTTTAATCTCTCAGTTCTCCAAAAGTGACAGTTTTCTAGATTTTGGAACATATGTATGTAGAATTTTAAAATTATTTACATTAAATGAATGTCTAGAGTTAATAAAATGATCCGCCATACCGCTCGAATTGCTTTTTTATTTTTGATAGCAGAAAAATGTTCAGAAATTCGTTTCGAAATTGCTCTACCTGACTGACCAATATAAGTGGCATCACAAGAACTACAAAAAAATTGTAAATACCACTTTTATTACCGGGAGAAACGCGTTCTTTTTGATTCTGTAACATGGTTTTTATGTTTATAGAACCGCTTTCAATAATGTTACAGTTGAATTCTTTTTGAAGGATGTATTTAAAATGAAAACTAAAATTATTAATGAATTGTATCTACCATAAATATTTTTTTGCTGACGTCGGGAACCGTTGGAAACTTCTCTTTTTAATTTTTTATCTATAATATAAGGTGAATATCCATTAGTGGTGGCAATGTATTTTATAGTTTTTGGCTCCAAATTAAAATCTGTTGTTGTTAATGGTATGTTGATAAGTGTATGTAAAAAACAATGAAAAACGGCATATTTAGTTTGGTTCGGGTGTGAAGAAGTAAACGGGGTTATAGTATCTGTAGTGGTGGGTTTGCGAAATATGTTAAATTTAAATTTGTTAGATTCTTTGGCTAACGAGATATCAAGAAAGTTAATGCTGTTGTTTAATTCTTTTTCAATAGTGAAATAAATTTTGGAATTAATGTAATTTAAAAGTAAGAGAAAACTATGTAGTTGACGGTCTGCACCTTTCCATACACCAAAGATATCGTCCACGTACCTATGCCAGGTATGAATGCATTTTATCAGTGGATTTTCCAAATTAAACAGTTTGAAATGATGTTGTCATTCTTCGGGTGTACAGGCCGTCGTCGGTTGGAATTGCTTCCTAACGTTTCGTTAGCACGAGTGGCGAGATTCTTCAGAGGTCTATCCATTTTCGCTGTTGGTTGTAGACTGTTCCTTTCTCTTACGCAGATGGTATTTATGCCTGTGGGTAGGGGGCGGAGTGGACTTCCCATTGCTACTCCGTCCATTTGTTCATCCACTCAGCCCGATTATGGCCAACCTCTTCATGGAACACTTCGAAAATAAAGCAATACAGACCTCAAAGTACAAGCCAACAACATGGTTTCGCTACGTGGACGATACTTTCGTGATTTGGAAACATGGCATGAAGGAACTCGACAACTTTTTACAACACCTCAACAGTCAGCATCCCAGTATCCAGTTCACTATGGAGACTGAAAAGGACCAACAGCTGCCATTCCTGGATGTACTAGTGAAGAAACGAGGCAACAAATTAGGCCACACAGTATTCAGAAAACCAACTCACACGGACAGATACCTACACGCTATGTCTAACCATCATCCGAGTCAAAAATATGGAGTAATTAGAACGCTAACGGAACGAGCTCGAAGGATTTGTGAACCAGAGGACCTGCAGGCAGAGCTGGAACACCTGCGGACGGCCTTTCAAGCAAATGGTTACAACAGAAAGGAGATCGAGAGATCAATGGTCTCAAGTACATCAAGATCCCGAAAAACCGAATTACAACGCACCACCACTCAAGCTTATCTCCCCTTTGTTCCGAGAGTCACGGACAGAATCGGCAGAGTTCTAAAGAAGCACGACATTGGAACTATTTTCAAGCCGACAAAGAAAATCCAGCAAACCTTCAGATCAGCGAAGGACAGGAGGGACGCACTTTCAAATTCAGGAGTCTACCGCATACCTTGTTCCTGTGGCAAGGTATACATTGGAACTACTAAAAGATCTGTAGGGACAAGACTCAAAGAGCATAAAGCCAGCTGCCGACTAGGACGGACTGAGAAATCAGCAGTAGCCGAACACGCATTGAACGACGGAGAACACAAAATATTCTTTGAAAGCTGCACCTTGCTGGCATCAGTCAACGGCTATTACAACAGACTGACCAGAGAAGCCATAGAAATCCACAAACACGCGGATAATTTCAACAGGAAGGAGGAGACCCTTAGACTGAATCAGATCTGGAATCCAATTCTTAGGAACGCACGAACCATACCAATTGACACATCGAAATCTACTGAAGCGGAACAAGCTCCGCCCCCTACCCACAGGCATAAATACCATCTGCGTAGGAGAAAGGAACAGTCTACAACCAACAGCGAAAATGGATAGACCTCTGAAGAAGCTCGCCACTCGTGCTAGCGAAACGTTAGGAAGCAATTCCAACCGACGACGGCCTGTACACCCGAAGAATGACAACATCATTTCATCAACTGGCCGCGAAAGCCTTAATCAATTTGTTAAACAGTTTGCTTTCAAAGGAGGCCATAAACACCTCTGCCAACACCGGCGAGAGAGGCGACCCCATAAGGAGTCCGTCCAATTGACGAAAAAAGCTATTGTTAAATTTAAAGTAGTTTTGATCTAAACAAAGTTCTATTAAAGAATATAAATCATTGCTATGAAATGGATTTGCGATTTTTTCCGAAATGTTATGTTCTAATATATCTAAAAGATCTGAAATAGGTATAGATGTAAAAAGGCTATTGACATCAAATGACACTAAAATGCAATACGACTAGTTTAGACTTTAGTAATCACTGTATACTTTCGTTAATGGCCGAATCGGCCGAAACAAATTTGTCGGGTATCGATTAAATTATTAGTGAAACTTTCTTTTTTTTATTTTAAATTTTTGAATTAATTATTTTATATTAATTATTAGTATATTATTAAAACTGTCCTTGATGTAATCTTGAAGGAACATACTTCAAACAAAAAACCTAATTCACTTTTGTTTCAACCATTTTGATAGAGTAATATAATAACACTGAAGATACAAGATAGGTTGTATCCCTTAGGGTGGGATTTGAACATAATTCTACTTGATTACTAACTAGAACATTGTTCGTATATTTGAGGGGATTTATTTTTGTGTTCTACGTGTAAGATTTTGATATTATTTAAATCTAATGTGTGGTTTCTATTTATGCTTTATTCTTTTTATTCTAGCGACATTTTCACTGATTCGAGATTTTACAGATCTGACAGATTTTCCTATGTATGTAAGCTTTACACTCATTGCAGTTAAGTTGATACACTCTACCTTTTAATAACTTGTTTGATTTTTGTTTGTTGTTAACGGTGAGTAAGTCTAAATTTTCTTTGTTAATTTCTATTGCATGTAGGCTGTTTTTGCGCGATCTCATGTTTATCTTACTACTCATGTTTTTTATATAATTTATGGCGCATAATGTTCATTTTGGATTATCGTTACTTAGTTAACAATTAATGTATTGGTCTGTTAAGAAAAAAACATTCGTTTTGGTTCATTATGACTTATGAATCTTTCTTCCAATGCAAACACCGTTGGAGTTAGATAACGAATGAATTTGTGATTTGCGTAGACTTAAATTAAAATCGTTTTTTTATCAGCATTGAAAGACAAATTATTATCTATATACACTTAATTCAACGCGTAGTGTTGAAGGCAGTCTCTGATTTTATTACTTCCAATGCTTGGAAGCTAAGGACTGGTAACAAAGGAAGTCATTCGAAATGCGCTGCCGTCGTTTCTTGATGAAAATTTAAATTAATTTTCAACACTTCGCACTTCCTTTCGTTAACAATGGAGAATCGAATTTTTAGAGACGAAGCGTTCTGAAGGTAATTACCTCGTTTAATTAACCTTTTCAGATTCAAATCGCTTCAAAGTCATTTTAGGCGCTACTTGACCCAAAAAGAAAAAGCCTAATTTTTTAAAAGATAAGATTGAATTTCAAAGACAATATATATCTGAAAAAGCAAGGGACAACTTTTGTTTTAATATTTTGTAAGGTAAAATGCTTAGTTTTTCTTTTTTGAAACATGTCAGTACAATAACCAGTAATTAACAAAGGTGATTCTCAATTCTGCAAAATTAAAGCTGAAAATGAGACTAAGTATGTAAGATCAAACTAACATATTTGTTAAATAATAATACGTATTTCCATATTTAAGATGTACTGTTTAAAAAATTTGGAAAATTTCTTGTTTATACATTAATTTTAAAGAAACTTTAACAGGAAAGCTAAGCTAAAACTATTGTGGTGGGTTTTACAAACTTTATGGATATTGATCCTGGGACTGACTAGTTTCGTTTGGATATCGCAAACGGTTCCGAAGTTATGATGATGTTGGTATTGTAGTCTAAACAAACCGAAAAGTTCATGCGAACAATGTTACGGTTAGTTCAATAACTAATAAATTTACGCCAATATTTTTAAAACAGAAAAGTTTTTGGAGATTAGTATCCTATCGAAGCTTTCAGACGTGGATTGGAGTTGTCTAAGCGTGCTGATGAGATCCAAAGAGTTTGAAATGGCCATCCACCTCTGACAGATTCTATAAAATAATGACCACCAACACGTGCCTATCACGTAGATAACTGCGCTGCCGTCATAACCTTATTAGAAAATGACGTTGTTATACGAGGGTGCATCAAATTTAAACAGAATTGGTTTTGTAAACTTTGTAAAATTCAAACTATATTTAATTAAACATTGATACATTTACTATTTTTCTACATAGTCTCCCGCCGTAGAAATACATTTTTTCTATTGGATTGAAAGCTTTTTGATGCCATCATCGTAGAAACTCTTCTGACGTTCTTGTAACCATTGGAGCACGATTATTTACACTGCATCGTTCTCGTGGAAACGCTGACCTCCAAGTGCTTTTTTCAGGGTCCCAAAAAGATGTCGTGGCATTGGCCGTATGTGGCCTGGTACTGTCATGCAAAAGAATGACACTTCCGACCGATTACTTCTTCATTTTCCTTTGAAATGACAATTTCGCTGCATTCAGTAGATCACAATAAAATGAGTTTTGCGCATTAATCGTGCATCAATCATGAAGAAAGTCAACGTGAAAACCACCTTGCCGATCAAAATCACTATTGCTACTACCTTTCCGACCAACAACCGCATCTTTATGCTTCTTTCATTGGTCCCCTCTAGTCGCTTTTTCTCCACTCTATGCTCGCCTGTTTCGATTCGGGCGTGTAGTGGTGTACGTGCACCAATGTTTCGTCACAGATGACGATGCTATTCAAAAACGCTTCACCCTCTTGCTGAAATCGATTGAAGTGTTGTTGCATAACAGTCGATGAACCAGAACCCATCTAGCACTTTGTACATTTTCAGGTTATCTGTCACGATCCCGTGGACACTCCCGTAACTAACGGTTAATTCATCAACGATTTCTCAGAGGGTTATGCGTCTTTTTCCTTCAATTAGATTTCGGATCGCCTCAATGTTGGCTTGTCCTTGGGCAGCAAGCATTGCTCTCGTTCTCAACTGTTTCACGGCCTTCAGAAAATTCCTTGTGCCATACAAACAGTGTGTTGTACCCGAACTGTGCCTGCAATCGCAGTAAAATTTCGGTTGGATTCACCCCCTCCTTGACCAAAAACTTAATAATAATCATTTGTTCATTGTTTCTTTTTGTACTAAAGCGACTTGAGAAAATTATGTTTGGTTCTCCCTTCTCCCTAGCGGTACAGGCCATTTTCGCATCTACTACTACCAGGTTACTGACCTGTCCATAATCAAAAAAATCAGTCGCGCTTATATTTGATACTCCCCCGTACATTATTTAATGCCACAAGAACTAGCAGAAATGTCGTACACTACGCTCTATGTACTTATTTATAAATGCCTGATTTTATTAATTTTTGGCGATTTTATTATCATTTAATTTAATTTCATTATCTGCACTAATATATCACACTTTTTGTTGTTTTCGGTTAACAATCACTTCTATTGTGTTCAGAACTAAGTAGATTCCCTAAAACTCATAGTTGAGTGATCTATTTTCCTTTTAAAAATTTTAGAAATTTTTGTATGTGCGTACCTCCTAAACATTAATATCACAACTGGAGAGAGTGCATGAACTGCAAGTTTCAAAAATATCTAACATGATCAACAATAATCCTCCCCACATTAAGGCATAGAAATGTTATTAAACTTTACTGAATGGGTTTCAAAAGGTAAAGAACAACGGTTAGCTTGGAGCAATGGCAGTAAATTGGGTTAGTATAGCCTTTGTTATACTTCATAAGGAGCGTCTAATGGAAACAAATCTCAACACAACTTTAATGATGGTAACCTCTCTGCATACGGTTCTGAAAATGGAAATTTGCATTTCAATCGGGTAGCAAATGACGTCTAAAGATTTAACAATAAAGTAACGACGGACGCTGCGTCAGTATGTTTCGAAACACATACTTGTATATATATATACTTTATCAGTAAACCTAATATTATTACATTTTAGTGATATATAAATATTTTGTAGAAAGGGTAAAAGTAGCAATGCAAAAAGTAAAGTTAAGGAACGAAGTTAGACATTGATGCACGTTGCACATTGGCATCTTAATTTTTAATATATACATATTGAAAATGCGATTAATATTATTAATGAAGTCATTACAGCTTTACAGGAGAAAAAGATTAGCGCGCTTAAATTTTCGGATAATCTAGCAACAGTATAAGTATCTATCAAGGAGGAATTAGAAACAGCCTTAATCGAGGCGGCATTGACAGAAGAGTATAGAAATAGAATAAATCAAAAATATTAATACCTAGAAGGGGTAAAATGGTAGGAGATAATAAAAACCCAAATGATGATTTGTATGGAAATTTCGCTATAATTAGAGTTAGAAATTTAAAGGAAATAAAGAACACCCTTTTCAGCGTTCTTGTAAACTTAACACCTACAAGGGGCGAAATGAGCGTTCCGTAAATCATAGCATTATATATGAGGGCAACAACCAACAATCCTGCGGCCAGGATTAAATAAGCGTTTCACAGTGGCCAAGAATGGGGTTTCATTTCCAAAAGTCGAAGTAAGTTGATCGATGCACACTGGTCCTGATATTCCTTATCGAAAGTCGTAAACAATCACCCCACGAAAATGTTCACGAGTTAATTTTACTTGTAATTGTCATTGTAAACAACAGAAGTTGTGCTCAAATGTAAAAACGTTTTCAAGAAGGTTATGGTTAAAAACGAAAAATATTCAATTAAAAACGTCAGATTGTGCCTGTAAACACTTAGTATTGCTAATGCTCAAACTATAAGTAGTAACCCTCGTACTATAATACAAAATATAAAGGCTAGGCTATTGTACAATCCCAAACAGTAGACATCAAAATCAAATGATTCGGTCACTCATGCACATGAAATAGTATTACAGGCAGTATATCGCCAAGTACTGATGTCTGCTGCTAACTGTGGTATTTTATATTATTATTATTATGTACTAGTAATTTATAGATGCTACCTATGATGTGCTGATGAGATCTAATATGATTGAAATCGCGATTTACATCTGGTAATTTGCCTTTAGTTTTGGTTCTCTTCGAACGTTTAGTGTTTGAGCTATTTACTGTGGTCTGCAACACGTCGAAACTTTCCAGTCTCCTTCACACACATTAAATATAAAAATATGTAAATATGTACAGTTTCCTTTTTATAATAGAATGAATTTATTACTGTTTAGTTGTTAACTTTATCAAAAAGAGCAGCAACATCCGAATATGAACAAGATACATTTGCATACGTTTTCAGAAGTCAAGTGGGAAGTGAGTGTGTTTTAAAACGGACTTTATACCCAAACATCGTTTATACCATCCGAAACAATTTGAATTTTCGCGTCCACGAATGTGTACGGTTCGTGACATGGCGTTAAAAAAATTTTTTTTATAGCGCATTAACATATGAATTAAATTGTTGAGATGGTGCATGGCTGGATGTACAATATTTTACGTGACCAGGGACACTGAAGGATAATCCGATTATCTAGTTCGCATTCTGTTATGCAAAATAAAATGATTATACCTCCAGAAAAATAACATTGTTAATTAAATACAATGGGAACGCCAGAATTAATATTTTAACTTTTAATTTAACAGCTTTTAAAAGAAAGTTACGTTTGTTGTTTAGAAAATGGTATAGATGATGAGATAGTTTAATTTTTAATTTTACATATATGTATTGTAGGCTTCCTTAATATTAAAAATAATAAGGCGTATAAAAAACTACGGCTAATAAGGGGCATTTTTGACGTATTATGCAGTTCATAATTTCGTTTTTTCTCTTACCCAACGATTTGTTGAAATCTTGATATGATTGTATCACGGCGTCTATGACAAATGCAAAATAAATGTTGATAACATAATTTTCAGGACCTGGTATTCTGCTATAAAATCCATCAGGGCGGATTTTCATATAATTAAATGCAGGATTTGTTTATAGCAAGAAATGTATCACACAAAGGAACTTATCATTTTTATAACATACCGCAGTACCGCAATTAACTGGGACTTTGAACAACCTAATTGCAGAGAACAAAGTTGTTGATAGGAGGTATCAATTGTAGATTCAAAGAAACTGTTGAAACATTCACGCTCGTTGAGTAACTTAACCCAACCAAGAGGATACAGATATTGTACATAATTACATAGGTTAGGTTGAGTTACAAAGCACTTAATTTAAGTGTGTATTTCATTAAATACCAACATGTATTGTAGTAACATAATTTCCTATGGGTTCCCCACTATCTCCAGTTTTAGTGGAAATGTTTTTAGATAATTTTGAAAATAGTCTAATTATTTATAAGTCAAATCTAATGAAAAATATCTTCTTTTTGTTTCGATATTTAGATGATGTCTGTTGCATATGGACGGGTACTTTCCGACAACTACATAGCTTTTTAAATTTACTTAATTCCCTCAATAAGTCAATTCAATTTACTATGGAAATGGAATGTAATAGAAGTCTTAATTTCCTGGACCTAACAATCACAAACTCCAACAATCATATCGAACTTAATATCTTTAGAAAAAACACTTCTACAGACATTATCATACCCGTAGATTCGAACCAATCTTCAACCATAAAACATTCAACATTCTATAGTCTACTACATCGTTTAATATCTATTCCATTAAATAAAACAAATTTTGAATTAGAACTCAATACAATTAAATACCTAACTTACAAAAATTGCTACGACACTAATTTAGTACATAATATGTTAAACAACAAACTTAAAAATCAAGCAAAAAGCATGTTATACAGCCAAGTTAGCAAAAATAAAGAAAATGTATTTTTTGTTCTATTAATTTCATAAAAACTGTAAGCAATAAAATTAAACTTAGGTTAAAAGCATTGAATATAAAAACAGTAGAAGTTAATAAAACTAATTTAAAAATTTTACTAGTACATAATAAAGATAAAACAGACTTTAATTGTAAAAGTGGTGTCTAATTAAATTGTAACCAGTGTGATGCTATATACATAGGCCAATGTGGAAGAGCCTTAAAACATACGGGCTTTTCCGAACATTGTAATATCAACGGACATACATTAAACTTAGATAACATTAAATTAATTTACGTCGGACAAAAAAGCACAAGATGAAATTTACTCGAAAACCTTGAAATTAAAAAAACTTTATCGGATGGAAAAAATGTAGTAAATAACCAGAAAGAATTGTGCTCAAATAATACACCCTTACTGTTACCTAGAATACAATAGCTATATTGTGAGTTGATATTATGATGTTCGAAAATTCCATATAGGCTAATTAGTTGTTACAAATATGTGTATGTATGTATATTTCCAAAATCCCATATAGGCTAATTAGTTGTTACAAATACGTTTATTGTATGTATATTTGTACATCTTGTCAATAGGTATTTAACCGGTTAATTTTTACTTTTAATTTAGTTTGTTTACCTACTCTTTGATAATGACGGTCTCGTCAAAACAATTGTAAGAGTTTTTTTAAATACATTGTTGAAACTTTTCGTACTATTTTTATTATTTATCATGTTTCATCAAATATGAGCCAAAGCTAGTTTAATAAACATAATTTTTATTATTTTGAGAAGGTCATGAACTTTTCTTTCTTTTTCAATCTTCTGCAAGTTATATTTCAAAAACTGGTCGGTGAAATATTTTACAAATTATCAAGGCTAACATTGATTGTTTCTTCCGTTACTTTATGGAAAAACATAATTAACACTTGATAAAATGTTTCGCCGAACATGGGCATCTTCAGTCTTTAGTCATATGTCTTCTGAAGATGCCCACGTTGGGCGAAACAATTGTAAAGAATTTGAATAAACAGTGGAAAAGTTAATTACGCAGTCTATTATTTTATCAAGTGTTAACTCTAACATGTACAAGTTTTTTATGAATGTCGTTATGAAATTCGTTAAATGTGAATTTTTATGATTTCATACGCCTTTATTTTTATAGGGTTTTATGAACGGTTAAGAATTGGGCCAGCATTGAGTGTCATGCAATCTTACCTTGTCAGTTACTATTGGTCTTTTAATGGTTGTTGCTTGGAACCTAATTTGGATCCGGCCATGCAAACGATAATTGACAATGCACGGAAAAATACAGTGGCTCAGTGGTTAAAACCGAATAAAAGAGTCCATTGAAGACTCGAACCAACAACCCTACTATTACAAGAACAGCATTGCTATACCCTAAGGCAAGTGGTTCGTTATCAAACGATTAAAATTTATTGCAGGCATTCTTTAGAATCGATTTTATCGAAAACGGCTAAATAATGTGCATAACTGCTGCTACAAATTAGTGTCCTATTACTGACCTGTAAGTATCATCAATATGAAAAAAAAAAATCTACGATACACATGAGCCGCTGGTCTGACATGAATGTTCTAATAATGCAATTCCATCATTGGCCAACCATTGCTAGCCATTAACTCGCCAGCCATCAACCCGGTTGTATGAGTAGCAGCTCCAATAGGGGGATCCTATACCCCTGTGTAAATGTCTACATATTTAAACGCGAATAACTATATTAGTAAACGGTGAAACACTCATTGCTTTTAGTTTCCCAAAAAAAAAAAAAAAAATGGTTTAGTAAGGGATAAACACACATTTCTTATCATTTTGAATATAAAATAAAACACTAGTAAAATGTTTGCACTAAATATATTGAGAAACTCGACAGTTGTTTCGAGCATTGCCCATTATCAAGAGTATAAATACTAAAGAATAATGTCTAACAAACAGTGTATTTATAGGTAAATCTATAATTCGCTGAGTAGGAGAGGGGATGTTGTTTGTCCTAGCTCTAACTGATTATTAACAATATTTATTTTATTGTGGAGGCTTTTCTTTATCTCTAAATTTTCAAACATAGATAATTTCCTACTTTTAGATATATTAGTGTGTAAAATTTTTGTATTTCTGACGTCTATATTGTGTTTATACAAAGTACAATGTTCTGAAATTCCAGCATGCAAATTATTTTTATTAATACTATTTAAATATTCTTTTATCCTAGTTGAAAAAGCTCTACCAGTCGTCCAATACAAATTGCGTTACATGACTAACAAGCTAATTGATATATACCACTTTTTTCCAAAGGAGTTGTTTTCTTTTTATTATTGACTAATATAGTTCTTAAAGTAAGTTTATTATTTTCAACAACAGTTAAACCTAAATTTTGTAATTTGTGCTTATACTTATTAGTAACAGATTTTACAAAATGTAAAGAAACAAAATTCTTATTAGAGTTAATACTAAAATCGTCATGATATAATGATTTTGTAACTAATTCTTGTTTTTTTTGTGAAAATTAATTTGTCAACCAAACTATCGTTATACCCGTTATTTGTGGCAATATTTTTTATAACATTTAATTCTGTATTGTAATCATTTGCCGATAAGGGTAATTGTATTAGTCTATTAATTAAACTATGAAAGGCGAGTAATTTAGTTTGCCAAGGGTGGTTTGACTTCGCGGGAATAATTGTGTCAGTAAACGTTGGTTTTCTAAAAATATTATAACTTAGCTTTTTTTGTTCCTTTTTAATTGCAAATCGAGGAAATTTAAGGTGTTATTAGTTTCTTTTTCGATGGTAAATTTTAAATTTTTGTCTACGGAGTTCAAGAAATTCAAGAAAAGATCTAATTGTCTATTTGTAGCTTTCCAAACACAAAATAGATAAGGTTAATGAGTTTTTTATTGGAACTAAATAATGTGTATTCGAAATTTGCCATACATATATAAAAGCCTCCACAATAAAATAAATATTGTTAATAATCAATTAGAGTTAGAACAAACAACATCCCCTCTCCTACTCAGCGAATTATAGATGTACCTAAATATACACTGTTTGTTAAACATTATTCTTTGGTATGTATACTGTTGATAATGGGCAATGCCCGAAACAATTTTCGAGTTTCTCAATATATTTAGTGCAAACATTTTACTAGAGTTTTATTTTATTATGAATATGACGTTTCACAATAAGTGCACCTTAAGTTTAAATTCATTTTGAATATGGCTGCATAACCTATCGTGGTCCGTCTCTCTTATATCATGAGCTTAATTTATAAATACAAATTCAATTGTTTAAGTACGTCTAAAGGAAAACCCATGGTCAATTTTACTTTTAGAATTTTTACCGGTTACTATTTCTCAAAAATTGCATCACAAATTTTGCTCGTCGGTGGTGCAAAGTGGAAAAGTTTCGGCTCTTATAATTAATCTTGGATGGAGTTTTTAAAAGCCGAACTACTTTAATGTAGCAGAGCACGTTCTTGAATTTTCATAAGAAAATTAATTAGAAACTTTATTGGCGTTATAAAGCGACTGAATTCCTTCGAAGCCTCCTTTTAGTTTTCATGCAGCGTTCCCTTTTATTTACTACACCATTAACTTTATTTATCATCGCTTTCTTTATCAAGTCATTTCAATAAAACACATTTTATGAACAGCATAAAGAGAAAATTATTACCGAGTATGCCCTTGTACATAATCATTTAATGTTTCTATGGTATTTTTTTGTACTATTTCCCGTAACTGACAGGCATTTAGTACCATTAATGAGGTGGTTGTGTGGACCAAAGGGTCGTGTCATTTGCTTTTGAAACTGTGGGACATGCGGTCAGAAACCTAAACATTATCACTATTATTATTCAACACCTTTCTGCTAACATTTAAAATTTTGATTTCAATCAACGGTTTATTATAATATTTTTTCGCATAATACTGTTACGGGTAGGCAATCCACGTGAAACATCAAGACCTGTATTGTGGGTTGACGAGATTTCAAAAAAGGTCTTAAAATTATTAGAAGGTCATTCTAGAACCTTATAGAACAAATCCAGTCAGTATAAATAAGTTACCGCGAAGTCGGCCGAGGCAGTTCTAGTTACGAGGTGATTAAAGGCGAATAGAGAAGAGGGAAGAAGTGATTTAGTGATCGAGAGAGATATAAATTATTAATTGTGGTATTGTTTAAAAAAATAGTAGAGATAAATAGTTTGATAGTGACGGCTGCATTAATTAAGCTACACTTTGTGAGAGTTTGTTTGGAAATACACAATAATGCACATATAATCTGCATTTAATTCGTTATACTAATACAAAATAAATTTTAATGCCACTGACTATCTAAAATTATTACATTGCCAGCCTAAAAGTAAGAAATTAATTTTACTAGAATTTCTAGAAATTAAAAAACCACTCACTCAAAGAAAAATACTATTAATAACCAAAAAGAATTATGTTTTGTCAATACCCCACTCCTAATAAATTTGTAACCCTCTAGGGGATCCTCGCAAGTATATATAAGCTGTTATTACCATGTTATAATTTAGTATAGTTGTACTCTTGAAAATGTCCGATTAGGCTGAAACAATTGTCGAATATTTTTAATATATCCGTTGAAGTTTTTGTGTTCTTTACTACCCTCATTGGTACAAATACAATATTTGATAATTCGGCTGCACGTTTCATTAGACGTTAACGAAAACAATGCTACTTTCATAACTGTCTAGCTGTATTTGAAAGTACCGAATTTTATAAACAGGCTTAAAAGCAAATAACAAATTTTGTGTTTGAAATATTAATCAAAGACAAAAAATTATTATATTATATAAACAGGTTCGTGTTAAAAATTGTTCTTCTGGTTGTTTTACGATTTATACGTTATCAAATAAATATTAAACCTTATATCTTATATCTTGAGTATTACTTTTTCATCGGTGGATTTACGGATCTGGATTCAGAATTTATCACATGGTCGCAAATTTAATTTTACACCAGCAACTTTAAAGTGAAGCTTTCATCATCTTATAATCGATCGATATAAAATTTTGTGAAGAAGAGGTACGTGAAGCAGCAAAACAATGAAGTTCTCAGGAATTAAATCTTAAAATAATTTTCTATAATTAGATCACGTTTTTGTAGTCCTTGAAATATTGACACGAAAATTAAAATCTGAACAATTTTTCCCTAAAGAATATGGTAAACAATTTTATAAAAGACATCTGCAAGCTACAACTGTGGGGTTCCAAGCAATAATAGTACAAGGTTATTTAAGACAAACAGATAAAAACGAAGAGACGACTTATATCACAAACAGATAAGGATTTAAACTTGTTTATTTCAACAGCAGGAATGCTAGATAATTGAATAAAATTGTAGCAACGGTATTAATATAAACTATATATACCATATACACCACATATAAATTTGATTGTTATAAAAAAGTTTTTACAAAAACATGATATTAATGTAGCCTTAAAAACCAATAACAGTTTAAGCAGATATATTAAAAATAACAAAGACAAAACAAATAACGACAATAAAAGTGGAGTATACAAATTAAATTGCGGTACTTGCAATAAATTTTATATTGGCCTTACAGGTATAAATTTTAAGAACAGAATTTCAGAACATAATATGTCGTTCATTGATAAAAAACTAAATTCTAATTATGCCAATCATTTAATTGAAACTAACCATCTTCCCAATTTTAATTATGAAATTTTACACATTTCGGAAAAAGGCCCAAAATTAAATTTATTATATTATATATAAGTCTTTATTATTATTATTAAATGAACAATTAGATGTTAACTTTTCTCCATTAATTAATTTAAATTTATAATTTTAATTATTTTAGTTATTGCATACTTATTTCATTGAATTTTTTACTATTGTTACATTGATTTTTTTTCTATTGTTATATGTTTGTTTATTCCATCTCTCATTTTAGGTATTTACCTAATATTATGTTATTTTGATCTGTTAAAAAAAATTTTAATTGTTATATTTTTAGTCTTTGTATATTTTTATCTTATTGTATTTTGTCCCCTGTCATATGTTTAATTCTTTCCCCCCACTGTTTCTATCTGTCTATAAATACCCAATATTTATAGTTTGTGCCACACTAAACCTGAAGAAGCTACTGTGTTAGCGAAACAATTGTTGTCAAATAAATTTTGTTAAAGTATCGTTTTGTGATTTTATTTTCGATGATATAAATTCATTTTTAATTTTAATTGTAAGATCTTTTAGGAAAATTCCAACACAATCCAATTATTAATACGATTTTGCAATATTTTTAAGATGATAATTTAGTATCCCCCGCCATCACGATCGTGTTAGACAATATACCCAAAAAGTTTAACAAATAATGTTAAAATTAAAATGAAGTTCAACAAATTTATTTAAGGAATTCTCTTACAATTGTTTCCACACATCTGTCATTCTCAGAGAGTCTTGCTTACTCGTTAAGATAATTTATTAAATATTATTTTACTTAATTTTGTTTGTAAAAATGCTTTACTAAGAATAGACCACAAGTTTGTTAACTCTTAAAAATATTAAACAAAGTAGGTCGTACGGTACATACATCGAATTTGATTACAAATTCAATAGTTAAATTTGTTGTAGGTTTGATGCATCCATTACTGACAAAATAAATAATTAATACGAAAAACTTTGTTTGTGTTCTACGAGGATGGATCAAATATAAACGAGCCTTTGTTCATAAAACATTTATTTTGAAAAGTTTCACAAAAACACATTCTCCTCGCCCTTGTTTGTGTATACATTTTTCCCAAGGCATTGGTAGTTTTTTCATCCCGTTTTCATAAAAAGAAGCAGGGTGGGTGTCTATCCAGTTGCGCACAAACGCCTTCACCTGTTGATCGGTCTGAAATCGCTCGCCTCCTAGTGATTCTTTGAGGGGCTCAAACATGTGGAAATCACATGGGGATAGGTTTGGGCTATATGGAGGGTGTTCTAACTGAATCCAGTGCATTTCACCGATTTGGGCCTGCGTTAACTCTGCGGTATGAGACATAGCGTTATCGTGCAAAAGTTACCTGTCAGGAATGAGGTGCGTCCTCCTTTTTCGGGGATAAGCAAGTTTTAGTAGATTGAGAAGGTAACAGTAATAGGCTGCATTAATGGTTCGTCGCTTGATCGTTTGATTCATCTTTGCGCCGTCACTCCATGTTTGCTCGTTTTGATGTTGGAGTGTAATGGTATACCCACGTCTCATCGTAGGTTACAGTTTTGTGAAACAAAAATTCGCCTTCCTCTTTAAAACGAGTGAGAAGTGCCTGCGCCTGAGAGATGCGAACTCGAGCAGCTTTTTGATCTTCACTCAGCTACTTTGGAACCTAACGAACTAAAATTTTTCGGAATCCCAAGTTTTCCGACACGATTGTGTGAGTGTCCACAGCTGATGCCGAGTTCACCAGATATCTGAAGCACAGTGGCGTAGCGTGGCGGTCCCCTTCAATAAGGTTTCTAATGCGTGCAAGGTTAATCGGCGAAATTCTGGTGCACAGACGACGAGGAGGATGTACATTTTCGACACGATTACGCCCTTGTTAAATTCTTTGCACCAAACTTTTACACGTAGCCACGAAAGCGCTTGTAATCTGCGCAAACTTTTAGCTGGTTTGACGATTTCATGTGTAAAAAACTTAATAATAATTCGTTGCGCAACGCCGCTATGCACCTCTGTCTCACTCATTGTGATAGCTACCTCGTATTAACCAAGCGAACGCAGCCACGTACCACCTAATATCCCCACTTCAAGTTCCTAACGCCCGGATGCGCCTTGAACAACTATCCGGCGCGCAATTTATAAAGGCTCGTTTATATTTGATCCACCCTCGTATGTTTATGTGAGGCATTAATAATATTCGGGCTTATAAGCATAAACCGTTGAACAGTTAAATCTCAAATTCAGTTATAATTTAGTTTCTAGAGAAAATAGATTGCCATTAAATGTTTCTGTTTCAGTTTAAACAAGTTTGTTTTACTGTTGATTTACATGCTGTAATACATCAGCAATTATAAGTACGTATTTAGCAGTCCTGTATAGAGGGAACAAATCCTTGTTATAATTTACCTGATACTCTTGGGAAAGTATCAATAGGCCGAAACAATTGTAGAGTTTATACAAATAAAGTGAGCATTTAAAAGCAACAGGTCTTTTATTTATATAATTTAAAAATTGTTTCACAAAGAACCAACACAGGGTTCTTTAAGTATTATTACAATTGATTAAAGTTATCTACCATATTGTTAAAGACATAAAGACACAACAACTTCAAGGATAGGTATACAGGGGTAAAAGATTAGTATTCTTAGATTTGTGGATGATATACGATTTGGTACGGAGGAGTTACAAGACAGCTTTAAATAAAATGGAAGCGGATTTGACAGTAGAGCATGGAATGAAAATATTAAATTGTAAAGGAAGTATAAGTAGGATTAGAGGGTATATAGAAGCTGGAGCCAAAAAACTAGAAGAAGTAGTTCATTTTAGGTATCTAAGAAGTCACATAAGTCCGTATGGAAAGAGCAGCAAAGACAAAATAAAGGATAGAGCAGGGGAGCAGGGTCGAGTAGCTTTTAGTAAAAATAAATCACTTTTGTGGTTAATTTAGGAACTTAAAATGGATTATTAAAAGTGTGTGTTTGGATCACAGCCCTGTATTGCTGCGAATCGTAGACAGTGGCGCTGTGGAAAGGGAAAGTTATTAGAAGTATTTGGAGATGTGGTGTTATAGGCGGCTGTAGAAAGTAAAGGCTAGAAATGGGGAACTTTTAGAAAAAGTAGAACTGGAGAACAAAGGGCGCTATGGAAATCAATAAATAAAAAGAGGATAGATTGGTAGGACACCTTTTGGGACATGAAGAGCTAGTTATAGATTTATTAGAAGCAAAAATAGGCCCATATTGGATTACTGTACGCTAATAGTTAGAATAGGAAGGAGTGACTAGAGGTCTTCGGATTGATGACTCTATGTTGATGATCTACCATTAGCAATGTTTGTGCTAAAAAACAGAGGAAGACCTGCTGTCTGTCTTACTAATTTTGCCTAGGATAAAATAGTACCGAGTTATATATATATAAAGTGACTATTATAGTTTAACAAAAGAACTTTTGGCCAATGTTTGAATTTATCAATACGTTAGCATCATCACATCACAGAGTTGACTAAATATATATTTTTGTTAGTTACTATTAGACAATTTTTACTACCAGCTATAAAGTATATTTTTAAGTAATAAAATTAGGAATATCAAATTTATAGTCAGCAGAATGTAATATCTTCAATTTATAACTTCTGGTTTATGGGACATAAAACGAATATAATCTTTATCGTTGATTCATTTTAACAAGTAGGGTCCTGGATCCTCGCTAATCATTAGTTAGTATTATTTGCCCTATAGATGGCAACTTACTGCCTTTTTAATTTTATTATGAATAGAATGAAGATTTGTTGCATTATATTGTAAAGTATTGAAAACTAATGCGTTAGTAGTTCTACTTGTATTAACGTATTTATTTAGACTGTGCATACATAATAATGATTATGTATTTATATGACAATAGGATGCGTCACTTGTTGGAACTTCATTATAATATAAGAAAAATACTCTAGGTTTAAAAATTGTTTCGCTCTGAGGTTTTTGTTTCAAAAGATTTATGTATAAATCGCTACAGTTGTTTCGTTAAATATCAACCATTGTTAATTTGACGGCCTTCTTGAGTAGGTACAAATATTTAGGGTGGGACAATCTTATGTTTACAAGTTTAAATTTAGGAGGGGTATATTACTTATTTCTAGCTGGTCCTTTAATATTGTGTTATTTCGGTTTTGTTTATTTATTTACAAAATAGCTGAAAACAATGGCTACAACAAATGTTTAATAACCCAACTTTTAGATAAAAAATATATAAAAATACATTAAATCAGGTATAAAAGATAAAAAACAAAATTCAATTACCTAACTTACTTATTTAAGCAACATCTCTAAAAAACTTGGAAACTTAATAGGAACAAAGAGCGATTGTTTAGTTACATACAAAACAAATAACTCTTTAGATAGTAAAATCAGAACCAATAAATATAAAACAGATAAGAGTTCAAAATCAGGAGTTTATAAGATAAACTGCAAAAATTGTAAAAAAGTCTGCATAGGACAGACGGGAGAATTATTTCAAGAAAGGATAGACGAACATCATAAGGCGTATACACTGAAAGAATCTCATTCCACATATGCAGAACATCTATTTACCGAGAATCATAATTTTGAAATTTTACATTCTATCGATAAGGGGAAAAATTAAACCTTTTTGAAATACTAGAAATAAATAAACACAACCGAAATAACACAATTTTAAATACGCCCCTCTTAAATTTAAACTTGTACACATAAGGTAATCCCACCCTAAATATTTGTACCTACTTAAGAAGGACACCAAATTAACAATAGTTGATATGTCATCGCCTTATGAAGTTACTGTGTAACGAAACAATTATAGCGATTTATAAATAAAACTCTTTTCATTATTACATGGAGTTTCAAACATTGACTAGTTTAAATCGTACTTATATACCAGCAGTGAGATTTAAAAGAATAAATAAGGGTATTATTAAAATTTTAAGTTAAGATTCAACAAGGGAGAATTATTAGTTTCTAAATATTACGTTAGAAATTCATGCCCGAAACTAAACATTGACTTATGCTGTACTTCTGTTATTATTAATAAGAGGTTATTATCGTACTCCTCTTCACTGCGAATAAATAGAACCGGATTCTTATATATTTGGTATTTTTTGAAACCGTTCCAGTAACCGGATAACCATTTTCCTACTATATCACGAGTATCTTAATCGATCGGTATTCGGAATAGCATCCTATGTTATATGAATACAGAATTTACATATTACGCATATACGTTTGAATGCCGACAATTTGCACTGACATCAGAAATACTCAGTTTGATGATCTGGATTCGTTTCGAACAAATAAAATAACTTGCGTATAAGCAGGAGAATTTCCTGTAGGAATACTGTTCAGTGAACCCTGTCTAACACGCAGAAAGGAATACGTCGAATCGGTGAATTTCAAAGAAAAATGAAATACATTTTCGACTGAACGAATACTACATCAAGTATACACTTCAGAAACGGTATTGGTTGTTGAATACTGTACTGTCTCATTTCTATATTGACATATACGAAGACAGGTGTGTATTTTGGAGGAATTCGATTCAAGGGTCAGAAAAATTGACGTTCAAAATGCATCCAAGTATTTACTTTTACTTCAAGGCTTGTTATGGAAGAGATATAATACAAGCAGTTAGAGTGGTTTTGAGTAACTACAATACAACAACATTACATTGACAAGTTAAGAGAACAACATTAATGTAACGATAGGTTAGGTTAGGTTAAGTTATATTGCCTTAAATTCGTTCTCTTAACTTGTTAATGTTTTGTGGTTATATTACTGTTTATACTTTATATTTCGAAAACCTTACAGTTTGACTCAGATGTTAATATAGCACTAAAACGCCACAAACCTGAATAATTGTCTGAACTATGCAAAAAAATAATCATTTTTATTTGTAAGCCTCTATGTTTTTATTGGGATATTCTAATCGTTTAACATTGAATAACAAAAAAAAATCAGCTTTTGTTAATCTCTACTTAGTTTAAACTGGTTAAAGCTTCGGGAAAAGAGGAAGTGGATGTTGTTTGCTTCAATAAAAATATAATTAAAAAATTAAAAATACACTTGGTTTCAAAATATTATATTTGTAGACACTCCAATTGTTTCAGCAAACATTACCTTCTTCAGGTGTGATGATTTAAACAAACTACGAATCGTTACAGCTATTTATACTAACAACTAAGAGGTGGGGTGTAATTTAATTGAATATGTTTAGCAAAGGTGAATTTTTACATTCGATTTGGCCGTTTAATGATAGGTTTTTACAATTTCAAACTTATATTTTGCACGTGTAAAATTTAGTAATTTTGATTAAAATTATGGTTTTCTTTTAATAAATGTTCCGCATACGTAGAATCAGGTTTTTTATTTGTAAAACTAGCTCAAAGTTCTTTGATACAAACTTTAAAAGATCTACATGTCTGTCCTAAATATACTTTGTCACAGTCTAAACAATTTAATTCATAAACTCCTGAATTTAAGTTTTTTGGAGTTTTACATTTATTATTTAGTATATGTTTACCTAATGAGTTATTTGTTATAAAGGCTATATGATTATTATTAATTTGACTGATCTGTTTACCGATTAAAAGAGAAATATAACCTCTGTGTATGAATGTATTATATTTCTTTGTTTCAGTTTTTATTAGAGGATGAATTTTGTTTAAAGATTGTTTTTTTTACAAAATTTTACATGTGCAAAATAAATGTTTAAAGTCAAACCTGTTAGAAGCATTAGAAATTAATAGATATTTTTTACGACCAAATCGAATGTAAAAATTCACTTTTACTAAACATATTCAATTAAAGTACACCCCACCCCTTAGTTGTTAGTATAAATAGCTGTAACGATTCGTAGTTTGTTTAAATCATCACACCTGATGAAGGCAATGTTTGCTGAAACAATTGTAGTGTCTACAAATATAATATTTTGAAACCAAATATATTTTTTATTCTTTAATTATGATTTTTGTGTTTCAACAAGTGAAAGCATCCACCATCAATTATCAATAAAAATTGTTTTTCTGAAACGTAAAGGATATACAAAATAAGATTGAAACAAAAGATTAATGAAAAGGCATATTTGCTTTCTTCATTTCTGTGATCAGTGAGCATGTAGAATATTATTATCAAGATCATCAGTTGTTTGTATGATGAATTAAACTCTGATGTTGACATCATATAAAAGAAATTGGGTTACATCCCTTGGAGGAAAAAGTGGAAAAGTCAAAGATGAATTCAGAGCTGGAACATATCATCTCGTCACGTCAAAACGTGTGAAACAAAATTTACTTGACGTGACCTTATTTTAGGAAACAAACAAATGCAACATTAAGATGTGTATCATATAATAACTATTCGCTTTACAATAAAAAATCATATCGCGATTGTACTGTGTCCAAATTTCTTCTTAAATAAATATTTTCAGACACAAAGAGTATCAATCATGAACAATGAAACATTTTTTGCGAATTTTTAGTAGGGGTAAATTTTAAATACATTAATACGATATTAATTATTGAATTAATTTATACCCACTACAGATTACCTCATACAATTAGGGAAAATTTTTTTGCTATTGTAACGCCCCACCGAGATTCGAACCCGGGATCTCGGGTTTACGTGCCAATGCTTTAGCCACTAAGCTACGATATAGCATTAAGTCCCCAGCGGGGCCGTGAAAACAGCAACAAACAACAGTAGAGAGTTCAAAAAATAAAATGGAATAAATGAATTTACTTTATTTATATTTAATTCTTTTGGTACAGTTTATTTGTGTGGTAGAGACAAAAAATAAAACTGGATAATATATTGAAACGGTATGGTAGGTAAACAGCAAAAATTGTAATCAATGAAGTTGTCTAAGAACAGGCCGGGTTGGAGGCTTTATTAATTCCAGAGACGTGATTATAACTAGACAGCGCCTTGCGTTTGTAAAGTGATACCATTTGCGTAGGCAACACATTTTACGAATTATGGGACAGAAACGCGACAATTATTAAGAACGCTCGTAATATCACTCAGAAAGTTTGAAGCAGTTGAAGTGTTAAGTGTAGTTATTTCAAATAAATGTTGTGCGACCCTATTTATCATATACATAGGGTTTTGTGAATACTTTTATGAACTATTTAATATTAGAACAATATGTTTGCAAATTGTTGTGCATACGGTTGCCGTGAAAAGAGTTCTAAATGTTCTTCTATTTCATTTCATGTGTAAGTGCAATTTAAACATAAGACACACTGATACATTTGTAATTTTTTCGAAGGTTCCCTAAGGATCCTGAATCAAAGAAAAAATGGTTGAACGCAATAAGGCGTGAATGTTTTACACCGTCAAAATATTCAGTTGTGTGTTGTTTGCAGCAAACATTTTGAAGAAAATGACTTTTTAATACCCGTGGGAAAAAGAAAATTAAAGCAAAATGCTGTACCTAGCGTTTTTGATTTTTCTCATACTTCTTTTCTTCTCATGATTAACATACTATTTTTCTAACTTTTCCAACAGAGTACACATAACGAATGACTTCACATACCTTCGATTTTTTTACTAACAAAAAATTATGAAACATTTTATCAAATTCAACATTGCCAACTATTATCTAAAACATAAAATCAGACTTTGTAAAATACATGTAAATAGTAGTACCTTTAATATACATCAGTTTAATCACAGTCATCACATCCTTTTTATCTACTTCATACACGAATCATTCACACAATCAGAAATCTACTTGCGTTACTAATTAACTTTATTTTCACTTATATTACATAAACTATTGTAAACAACAGAATTATTCTTTTTTTAAATGCTATTGTAAATGATTTTCAATCTTTAAAGACCGTAAATTTCCGTTTAGCGCATTAGAAACTTAAATATGTGTCCCTGAATGTGCATTGTTTGTTACATACCCAAAGTACATCATTTTCTAGTATAGAGAACATTTCTTACGCTCGGTCCATATTATAATCACGTCTCTGATTAATTCCCTTTCAAATATGTAGCATATTATAACAATATACAAAGTAAAATATAAAATAATTTTTAATAGGTTCTGTGCAAGCTGACTTCAGTAATGCCCTATTTTTGAATGAATATTTCCAATGGTCTACAGGAAGACGAAAGGAAGATACATAAGGGTAAGTAAGAAAAAAATTTTAAAGAATTATGGAGCTCTCTGTAGTTTGCGTGATGTTTTAAAATGTAGATACCCCAAAAATATACAACCAGCAGAACACCTGGTTCTTCAATTTTCATGGAAAATTTTTGTACTGAAAATTGGTTTCTATTGATTGGCGACTTCGTCTCTTATATTACCTGCGCTAAATAGCAATGAATGTAATTCAAATAAATTACGGCTTCTTCGACCTACAAGCATCTCAGCACATAAAAGTTATATGTGTCACTAGTTTTCAAATTTAATTAGGTACTTAACGGCACTTTTTCGTCTATAATGAAATTATCATTAAAGGACAATTTTAAGTATATTTCACCGCATTGTTTACATTTACATATTTTAATTTATGTCAATACCTATTTTAAAATTGTTGAAGAATGTAATAGTATTCTTACCCGATGATCTCTTGGTCTTGTCTCTTGTCTCCTAGGTGGTCCATGTTCTGTATCGGCATATATCAAGTTTCGAACGTGCCCCACGAATCGTGGTTCGAAGATAACGCTAGGCAATGCAAGCAATGTTAGTTTGTTGTTATACCACATGGGCATACCACCAACGAAAACATCGGAGTTTGTAGAGAACCTTCCAAAATCAAACTCCTTGCCTCTGGAGGTTCTCATATGGGACGTTCCATCAACGGTTAAAACGGTACGTTCGGCTTGTCTTTGGAGATGTACTTTATGCCAATGGCCATCGTTCAAATTACTACCGACGGTGAGAATTTGGGCACCACCACCGAGATTAAAGCGTAACTGCAGGGCGCCTTCGAATAGCTTGATTACGAAAAAATCGTAGGTACCTCCATCGTCTGTATACAACAGAATACCATTGAGTTGTTCTGTCTTAAATTCGAATTCCAGAGAACCATTGTATCCGCCACCCCATTTACGAAATTGGGCGAATGATTTTGTTGTGCCGTCCAAAAGAAACCCCCAACAAACGCTTAACAAAAAAATGAAGCCCAAGTAAAATAGACGCTGCATTTTCAATTCGCTACACAATTATTGTAATTACACCAACAGACATGTCTACATCACGGAAATGCACTTATACCACGACCGCATAATTTCACTCCGATTTGCTAACTCCAGAAATTCGTAAGCCGATATTAAAGGATCAGAAGAAATCCATACGCGTGCGACACGAGACTAACTGACGATTACATCACCAGAATAACATGCTAGATACATTTAAATCTGTCAAAAGGTTATCATGAGCAATTGCAATTATCTAACACTTATGGAACTGTACGAATAAGCTCAACTTTTGAAAGTAACATTAATAACTGATACGGCTAATGAGCTAGTGAATCGACGTAACATGGGGTTTGCGCCACTATGCCGTCGACCTCGTCCCGGAGTTTGGGAAATGCGCGTGAGTGAAACGTCGCGGTACGACCATGTCGCGCATGCGCGGACATATGCGGTCTGCCAGACGACTCGACGCGCGTTGAAATGTGGTCAATGAATATATATATCTACATGGAGTACAGAGACGCGTTTACGTAAGTGGTTTTTGGAGGAAATACAGGGCGCCACGGCAGCGTCGAGGTAATTGGATTCACTAAATAAATCGTTGTGTAATTTTTGAGTTGAACGGCTAAGACGAAACAATAAATAACATGAGCCAGACGATGCCCTCAACTCACCATGAAAGTCGCTGACCAATACTGTAAAACTATATTTTAATGAAACCAAACATAAATTCAGTAGATGCAATAGCATGATAATAAACCATTTAAGGAAAAAATTCACCAAAAACTTACCAAAATGCCATTAATATTAATATAAAACAGAAATATGAAATTTAATAGTACTGCAACAGAACAAAAATAAAAATATGCTCTTGGTTATCCTTCTGCTGAAACTGTCAGACGTGTATCGTGATTTTCAAGTTACTAGTTCTCATCAACACGCAACGGTCTTTTTATAATGAGGATATTGACTTGTTAAACCAAGTTTTCTGTGGTTTCCTTGGATCACTTCTCTTCTATCTTCATTTATTTCGTCTCATCTTTCTATCGTTAACCACACCACCCACCCATTCCCACGATTCCTGAAAAGAGGCTGAAGATGGCCTCACACCTTACCCTTCAGCTTTGCACTACAGTGTAGGCCGGAGGAACTGTCCGCCACCAGCATGAGTAGCTGGTGGGAATGAAATACAAAAAAGTTTTTAATGTTTTTTAAACTGAATCAATGGCGTAGCTAACTATGTGGTAGACATGTAACGTGATCGAATATTCTAGAATCCAACAATACGTATCAAATAACTACAGACAATTTATTAATGGCTGCTTATAGGCAGCAGGTAAGTTGGTTGGTGGTATTTCGGGGAGCTGTCTACGGAGTACTGATGAGAATCAATGTTCGAAATTGCGATACACGTCTAGCAGTTTCGATAAAACGCTAACCAAGAAGATATATTTATTTTTGTTCGATTTAGTTACGATAACGAATATCCATAATAATATCCAAACTTAAATTAACAATATAGGTACAATTATAAACGAGATTATAATTTGAAAACCAAAAAATTGATTTTTATTGAATTTAGTATTCCAATGTTCGAAGAAGAAGTAAATTTAAAATTGACACAATTGTAAAAGTTGTAGCAAGAATTTTTTATTTATGTTCGTCTTGTCGTCGACCCTTTTCATCTGATAATTGAGTTAGTGGAATATTTTCTTCCTTGAAGATGTTATTTGTAACGCTTTTATAGTTAAATAATGTCAAATTTAAATTATAAGCACTTAAAATATAAACCGTAACAAGTTCCAATGGCACTCTTTCAATTAGAGAAACGGAAAATATATTTTATCAACAAAATTTATTATATTTCAATATTTCTGCTTATGCTATTTTATTTTATTGCAACACACAGTGAATTTTTATGGATTTATTTCAACATTTAACATAGAATTGTACGATACATGTCACAACTACAACACTGCCAAAGCTAGACTCACACTAAATTTAAAATTAAGAACATAGTGGGATAGCAACCCCCTCCCCAATGTGTTACAAACGGAGTTCAACATAATTGTATGGACCTTGGAAAAACAGGTTGGAGAATAGCTTAGGATCATTTCTCGCCGGTCGAATTACATTGACGTGGTTTTTCATTTTGTAAAATTCAAAGCGGTTAGTTTATAATAGTTTACTATATGTTCACAATGTGTTGATATATTAAAATGCTTATTCTGTGTATTTTTGTATACAATTAATCAAAATGTGTTGATGTGAAAGATGCACAAATTTGGTACACAATTGAATCACCATCGAATTGAACGATTTCCATTAGTAGCACCATGTAATAAATATTGATTACAAATTATGAAGCGATTCTAATCGAAACGAATGTGGTGGTCATGGTGAAAATGAATAATCTATAAAATATAACATAGTAGCTAGAAATTTTATCGAACACCGAACAATTAAACAAATTAATGCGAACTAACATAAAAAATTGGAGGAACAATTACATTTCAAAATCGAAAAAAGAAATCAAAATATTTAAGAAAGCAAAAAACTAGAAAATATGGGCGGGTTTGAAGTCTTCAAAATTTTGTTGTTGATTTTACTTTTTATTTCATTATCCATAGCAAATATGACAAGTTTGTAAGAATGAATTTAATTTAAAAAAGTTATTATTTAATAACAACATTGACAAAACAAAAAATCGGTGTATATAGAATTACCTAATTATGATAACTATGATGGCTATTGCTGTAGGTATTTAGTAGATATATCTCATTTCCCACATTTCCCTAAAATACTTAGTTTCTTCGATGCTGTATGCATACTTGTTTGTTCGCCATGTATTGAATTTGAAGAATACTAAAAGTATATATTTTTAATTTAATAACGAAAACGATGGATTATCACAATTTACAGTTCAAAATATTTCCCTTTATCATTATATTACTTAATACTAAATGAAAATGAAACCCTAATATTAATATTTAATGGCATCTCAAAACTGAAAATATTATTTTTCAGGAATTTATAAATACGATCATTT
Source organism: Agrilus biguttatus (assembly GCA_963921985.1). Taxonomy (NCBI): domain Eukaryota; kingdom Metazoa; phylum Arthropoda; class Insecta; order Coleoptera; family Buprestidae; genus Agrilus; species Agrilus biguttatus. The sequence goes on from OY998118.1 coordinate 31,015,018, forward strand.
GAACTGCCAGTACGAGTTCATTATTCTTGATATAGAAAAGAATTAAAGAAACCTTTAATGTTAATAATGGGAGAGGTATCATATTACGTCAAATAGAAACAATTTTTATTATATATATATATATATACATATACAAATATGTACAAATATTAAGAACATCAAATATATATTATTACTGAAAACGATATTCCGGAAAAAAAAAATGAAAAAAAGTCCTGGAGAAAATTTCCACCGAAGAAAAGCCCCTGGAAAAATGCCCCCTCGACAGAAAATCTCCGAAAAAATATTATAAACTAGACCTAGAGTTAATATTGTTTACAAAAGTGACCACAAAAAAATATTTGACGAAACTACGCTAAGACAATCAATGAATAATAAATTTTTAACTTTTGTTGTCTGGTTTATATATTTGTTACATGTACCACATGGTTATATATACAAGGTGCTATATACCCAATTTAATGTTTTTTATTAAAGCCTTTATTGGTTTTGATTTTACCTAGTGAATTACTGATTCTAAACGATATCAAGGAGTCAGTAAATTTGAAATATATTTGCCTAATTAGTTGAAGGAAAAAACACTTAATATACGTTTCATAGATTTTATTAAAATAACTTTAACAATTGTTTCGACTGTGACGTAATTACCGTTTACTCATCCTTTTGAAAACGACGTCACAGTCGAAACAGTTGTTAAGGTTATATTAAATAAAACTTATTAAATTTAATACCAAGTGTTTTTTTCCTTCAACTAGTTAGTAAAATTAAGTACCGAGCAACCAATCTATTTCTAAAAATATTTGCCTAATGTTAAATAAATATTGCGTAAGAAGATCAACGAACTGAAGCTAGATTGGTTCATGTTTGGTGTTAATTTTACTTTTTTTTTATAAAACTCACTAAATCGCAGCAAAACTTATGGGAACCCTATTCGAAATAATTTTTTATGGATTTCCTTCCTAGCATCCATTCTAGGAGTATTTTGTCAG